>JAPEHR010000002.1:0-5037423 GCA_032158425.1 Pleurotus giganteus
TCCCTAACCCTACCCTAACCCTAACCCTAACCCTAACCCTAACCCTAACCCTAACCCTAACCCTAACCCTAACCCTAACCCTAACCCTAACCCTAACCCTAACCCTAACCCTAACCCTAACCCTAACCCTAACCCTAACCCTAACCCTAACCCTAACCCTAAGTTCATAAGCGCCCATTTTGGAACTCCGCTTAAACGTGATCACATGGGCGCCAAAAGATAATCGCCCAGTCCAACCGCTACCACCACCTGCTCACTCCCCCTCGCCCCGTATTCCCAGACACCTGCCAGGCAATTGCCTGCTTGTGTCTGGGAATACTGCTTCGTCAACTCCGAGCTTGTTCTGCCTACCAACTCGCTTTAATCTAACTCTACCACCCAGGCACCGCCCCCCCTCCCCTCGGCGCTCTCCTCTCGCTCTCGTTCGCCACTGGGATTCCCAGAAATCTGCCGGGCAATTGCCTGCTCGTTTCTGGAATTCGTTTCCGCCAACTCCGAGCTCGTTCTGCCGACTGCCAACCCGCGATCTCCAGGACCTCCGTTGGCTCCTCCGCTCCTATATCGATAGCCTGCCAGGCAATTGCCTGCTCGTTATCGTAAATACCCTTCGTCTGGCTACCAACTCGCGATCTGCCAGGCATTTGCTTGCTCATCGTTGAATTTACCGTTTCTACCCAGAGACCGCTCTGTACGTATATCTTAATCTAATCTTTCCTTCAATTATTGATCGACCTTCCCTAGATTATACCCCCGCATCGTCTCGACACAGAGATCATTACCGCTTGTTGTTCCGATGAGCTCATCTTGAACGCAAGTGAGGCTTTTGCGGCCTCGTCCATCTCATCTCGCATGGTAAGCCGTACCAGCTGTATTAACTACGCTCCTAACACTAGCTTCCCCGATATCCCTCGTTCGTGGTCCCTCCACGTCGTAGTTTCGCCACCCCCACTTAGCTTTATTCACTTTCTGAAATCTCTTCTTCATCCGCTCTGTATGGGCGAATATCACACGAAAGCCACCACAACTCGTGGTCATCTTCTCTTCTTAACTCTCTCCGCATGTCGTGGAGAGTACACGTGTAGGACGCTCTAGGTGAGTCCATCGTCGGATATGTCTATTCCTCCGTCCGAAACGCGCTCACATGTTTTATTTATGATTCTGCCGCGAACGTATCGTGGCTTAGGATTCAGTATGACTTGCTCAGTCGTGCTGCTTCCATATCGCTGTGCACCATATAACACCACGATTCCCGCCCAACTCCCTCACCTTGCTTCCCTTTTCCCCCGCCCATCCACACAATGTCCGACGTAAGTCGTTCCGCCTTCACCATCCACCACCCCGCTGACCAGAACCCATAGCTCACTCATGTAGAGCCCCCCAGGGGGGCAAATGACGAAGAATTCAAAGTCGTTCTGCAGTTTCTTCCTCAGTACCTTGAACGGGACTTCTACTCTCGTGGTTTTTGGCCGCAAGTATGGATGGCCTTCAACGACGCCGGGTTTCCAAAACCAGATGAACGTTCCAGAGTACGTACCTCCCAAACGTCCGCCAAACGGTACTCAGTCCGGTTTAGATGCAAGTTCGTTATTGGTTCAAAGCTACGGCGGACCGTGAGTGTTATCTAACCGGTTCGCTCACTCTTAACTTAAATTCCTCTTAAACAGATTTACCTGCTGAGGCTGCAGTGCCTGCTGCTGGCCCCGTTGCCCCATCTCACGTCTCCGCGCCTGCAGCTCCTGGCCCATCTCACCAGACTGCAGCTCCTACTGCTAATGCTGTTGCCCCGTCCCACGTCGTCCCCGCAGCTAGTACCGCTAACAATGCAGGACCCTCTCTTGTCGTTCCACCTCCCACCAACATCGCCGGCCCCGTACCCCATCCTCCCAGGCGCCCCCGATTTTTCCCCGCTCTTCCTAGCAATGCCGGCCCCTCTCGTCTCGCCTCTGCTCCTGTCGTCAACGGCTCCTCGTCTCACGCTGAAAACGTCGCTCACCCGGTCCATGTTCATACGATTCCTCCTCTCAAGTTTACTATCCCCGCCAATACCGACCTTACCTTTGTCGGCATCGCTGGACGTGCAGCCCCTCCGTCCTTGAAATCTCGCTTCGTGCTCGCTGTTCCGGCCTTAAACGGAACCAACTTAGAGCTCTGCCACATCGTTGACCCAAGGATCGTCGAGTCTACTGTCCCAGTGATGTATTTTCGGTGAGTATTTTATCAACCCCTTCTAGGTTCTTGCTCACCATATTTCTTCAGACCCGCTGGCCTTCGATACCAACCTGGGAACCGCATGGGCTTCGCCCTCACCCTTCTCAGCGCACCGACCCACTTCGCTCGACACTCCTATGATGGATACCTTCATTTCGCAGCCGCAACTAGCCCTGTAGCTGTCAACATATATATCCCCGTACCAACAGGTATGGAGGTAAGTTATCTTCTTCGTCTTCCTCGTCTTGAGCTCACGACCAATAGCATGAACGTGTTGCAACTCTTGTCCAAGGTCGGCTGCTCACGGTGAATATGCCCTCTCAATTGTAGACCCACTGTCCTCGCATTCGTACCTTTACGCCCCCGTCGTCTACTCCTTGCTTCTTTTGCCCACCTCGGACTTTCTCTACATGATCTCGTTTCGTATTTACCTGCTCTTTCTTGTTCTATCTTCGTCTCCCATCGCCTACCATTTGCCTTTCCGCCGTTCATCGCATATACAGCTTCTATCTATCTGCCCGTCATCTACCCCTCGCTCCTTCTTGTAGCTATCTACCCAAGGCTTGTATATTACGATTGTATCTAGTTTGTATTCATCTGCCTGTCATCTACCCCTCGATCTTTCTTGTATCTGTCTACCCCAGGCTTGTATATTACGGTTGTATCTCTCCCCCCACTGTAATAGTCATGTCATGACTAAAAACTTGGGTGCCCTATGCAACGTGGGCTCTTCTTCGGTTCCAAACGCGCTCGGAGAGTACACGTGGAGACCCCAAGTGAGTCTGTCCGCGGTAAACTTTCCCGACACACCCTCACGTGTAGGGTTGGTGATTCTTCCGCGAACATACTGTGTTTTGGGGTATAGATCAAGCTCGGTATGTCGTATTCAATGGTACCACTTTGATTTCACAGTGCGTAATATAACTCCACGATCTCTGCGCACCACTCCCACCCTGCCTCCATCTGCACAAACATCTAACGATATGACCGATGTATCTGTTTCACCACCTCCATTATCCACCATCCCGCTGAATTGAATTCCTAGCTCGTCAAGCTCCCTGATTGGGCGACCGACGACGAAGCTACCATCCTCAAGCAGTTTCTTCCATTGTACCTCGTACTGGCCAAGCACGACTTTCAGTTTTGGCCGTACGTTTGGGCGGCCTTTGATGCCGTTGGTTATCCTAAGATGACCAGACACGAGAAAGTATGCATTCCTGTTTAACTTGTGACTATTACTCACTCTGCATCAGCGCCAGGTTCGTGACTGGTTTAGGTCGAGGAAACGAATCGCCAGTGAGTTCTTCCCATTCCAATGTTGTCCCATACCGCTACATACTTTCCATACAGATGAACGTAACCCGCCCGTGGCACCTGCTGCTAATAATGCTGGGCTGTCTCACGCTGACCTCCCTTTTGCTCTCAATGCCGGCTCCGCAACCATCACCTCCGCACTGTCGCCTGCAGCCCTTAGTATCGACGGATCCCCAGCAACGCCGCCCTCAGACTTCCGCATTGCGTACCCATCCGCGGATGGTGTTAGCTTGGAGGTCCGCCAGCACTTGAACTCGGCAAACCTTCTCTACACTCTCCCCGTCCAGTACTTTATGTGAGTATACTCCATTTCTCCTTTCCTACCTATCTCATTTCTCTAGTCCTACTATTCAACTCTACCCGGAGGGCCGCCTTTCTTTTTCCATCCGCCTCCAACCCCGCCCTCTTTACTGGTCTCGACTCAGCTTCACCGGCTTTATCCACTTCTCCGCAATCACCACTACAGTGCAAGAGCATCACCTCTTCATCCCTGTGCAGGACGGTATCGAAGTAAGTGACCCTCTATATCACGGTCGCATTGAGCTCACAGACTCCAGCATTCAGATGTTATAATGCTAGTCGAGGACAGCATGCTTACCGTGAACTTGCCTTATCTCTACTAATCCAACCACCGATTTTTTGTCATCTGCTGTATTTTAGCTCTTGTATGTATTTATCTTATACGACTCTCTGACCTTTCATGCTTGCGATTTTGGTCTCTTATCATCCGTGTATTCCTATCTTGCGTATTTATTTCGTAGCAATATATCTACGTTGGTTCCTACTGGTATCTGGTCAGTGCTGGCAATACCGTGCGCCCTAGGTCATCCCAATTTGTGTCCCTCCGCCATCCATGCTGCGGTGGTTTCTTCACATCAGCGCCTTGAGTTTTCAGATACTACAGGAGGACGATGGGCCACCACTCCGCCCCCTCGCCAAACGATGGTTAACGTTCCTGGCGAGGATCAGTATGACCAACGTTAGGCGAGGCGACGTGCGGCCTGGAGGAAAGATAGAGGGAGGGTGTGCGTTGAGCCTGAGCAGGGAGAGGCAGTCGAGGTAGCCGTCCAGGACGGACTCTTCTACAAGTAGCAGAGAATATGTAGTGTGTATATTCGAGAATAAGGAGCTTACCATAAGGTCCAAGCCGTCCTGGACGGTCAGAGCGTAGAACAGCTCCCCCTCCCCTCTTCATTCATCCACCTACCCTCACTACGACTGGTGTCCGTCTAGGACGGGCGTATTCCCCTACACCTTACTAACCATTTGCGCTGCTACCTGTGCAGTGACCGTCCAGGACCGTCAGAGATACAACGCCGCCCCCCTCTTCATCCATCCACCTACAACTGGTGTCCGTCTAGGACGGTCGTATTTCCTCGTTCTCAGCTCTACACCTTACTAACCGTCTGCGCTGCTACCTGTGCAGTGACCTCAACACACAGGCAGCAGCGCAGACGGTTAGCAAAGTGTAGAGCTGAGAACTGGAATAACGACCGTCCTAGACGGACACCAGGACGGTCAATGTAGAGGTAGCGTTTACGGTAAGCGAGGCGTAGAGCGGAACGAGGAGATACGACCGTCCTAGACGGACAACAGTTGTAGGGAGGGTAGGTGGATGGATGAAGAGGGGGGAGTTGTCGGAAGCTCTGACCGTCCAGGACGCTCACTGCCCAAGTAGCAGCGCAAATGCTAAGCAGGATGTCGAGCTGAGAGCCGGAATGTCAACCGTCGTTGACTGCCAAGTATTGTAGTGAGGTAGGAGGTGAAAGAAGAGGGGAGGGGGAGCTGTTCTAAGCTCTGACCGTCCAGGAAGGTCGCCGTAGAGGTAGCAGCGCAAACGAGAACTGACATAGAGCTGATAAGCCGACCGTCGTGGATGGTCGGTTGCAGTGGGGCAAGAAAGCCAGAGAGGCGGAATATGCACAGCACAGGCAATTGCCTGGGGCGGCGCTCAACGTGGGTCCAGCAAGTAGGGGGGTCGAAAGAGCAAGTATACAGGTTTAGAACGCGTTGAGTAGACGGAAAGTAGACAACAGGTTAGACCAGAGGCGTGGCACAGGCAATTGCCTGGGGCGACGCTCAACGTGGGTCCAGGAGAGGGTGTCGATGGAGCTAAAGCGTAGGATTAAGGGAGAAGGGTGACCGACGACGAGAAACGATTGAGCAAATGAAGCGCGGCACAGGCAATTGCCCAGGGCGGCGCAGTATGGGGAATTGGGATGCTAGGCGATGACGCCAGAGCCAAGTCCGTAAGCGCCGAACTTGGAACTCCGCTTCAACATAACAATGTGGGCGCCAAACGACAATCCCAAGTCTGACCGCTACCACCACCACCTCCTCTCTCCCCCTCGCCCCGTATTCCAGATATCTGCCAGGCAATTGCCTGCTCGTGTCTGGGAATACTGCTTCATCAAATCCGAGCTTGTTCTGCCTACCAACTCGCTTTAATCTAACTCTACCACCCAGGCACCGCCCCCCCCTCCCCTCGGCGCTCTCCTCTCGCTCTCATTCGCCACTGCGATTCCCAGAAATCTGCCGGGCAATTGCCTGCTCGTTTCTGGAATTCGTTTCCGCCGACTCCGAGCTCGTTCCGCCGACTGCCAACCCGCGTTCTCCTGTACCTCCGGAGGCTTTGGCCCTTGGCTCCTCTCCTTGTATCTCAATAACCTGCCAGGCAATTGCCTGCTCGTTTGTGGATACCACCTTCGTCTGACTGCCGACTCGCGATTTGCCAGGCGCTTGCTTGCTCATCGTTGAACATTTCTGTTTCCGCCCACCTCAAGTACGTATATCTTAATCTAATCTTTCCTTCACTTATTGATCGATCTTTCGTAGATATGAGTTACTATCGACGCGCCAACGCCCGCGCCTCATCATCTCGAAGTCGAGATGATTCCCCCTCCTCGTCCGGACGCGATCGGCACAGGGATTTCCCCAACGACCGCGACCATCCCTCCCAGCCTCGGGGTGGCCGTTTCGAGCCATATCCAAGTCGCTCCAACCCGTCACGCGGCCCTTCTACCTCTTCACACCCGCCCCCTCCTCGACCTCTTCGACTTAACCCAGCAGACTTCGCTCCCTCCCGTTCCCTCAATAAGTCGAAGACTGCATACTGGCATGAAACGCTCGGTCTCATCGTTAACGTCTGCGGTCTTGGTCTCCCCCTCGAGGTGACCAAGGACTCCGACCATCTCAAGTCCCATTCCCTTCAATGACCCCGTCTACTATCTGACGAGAACGTCCACCTCGCGTTCTTTCCCAAGGACGGCCTTAACCTCGGTGCCCTTTTCGCGCCCGTAGATTTGACTGGTCACGAGCTGTCTACGAAGATTGTCAAGGACGACAAGGGCGTTTACGCCCTCCTTCCTAACGTTATTGCTGAATGGTCTGCGTTGGAGGCCACCCTCTGCGGCGTCGCCGACACTCTCCTCCGGACCTACGAAAGGGAGCGTCGCTTCCTCACTCCCATGATGCTGAGCGCAAAATTCCCCAACACCTACGGGTATCATCTCGCCGATGTTAACGTTAATGAGGTACTCAAGAGGTGCACCAATGCCATGCTTGGCTTCAAAGTCCTGTCTGCATATGTCTCCCTCGCGTTCGCCATATGGATGGGACGGGAAGAACGCAACTGCCTCTCCACCGCTCGCGCCGTTCTTGCGACTAGCCCGACTGACCCAATTCCTCCGGACCTCATCCAGCTCCTCCTTTCCTCCATCATCTGTGACTTCACGCCGGGTCTGCGTGTCGGTGGACTCCTAGATCCCCATGCGACCGCCTGGGGCCCAGTTCTACATTGCTTCGCTAGGGCGAACGTCCCTATTTGGCTCATATGGGGCCCTAAATCTTCCAGGTGGTGCATAGACGAACATATAAGGTCATATTATTATCCTCCTGCTGCCGTCCTAGAGAGTGCGAAGAAACGGCCTCTCATAGATCGCCAGTCCGTGCTAGAGATTGCCTGCCAGCTCACAGCAGCTCATATGGACACGGACCCTCCCTCCACCTCCTCCGCTCGTATGGATGTCGACCCTCCCTCCACCTCCTCCGCTCGTATGGATGTCGACCCTCCCTCCACCTCCTCCGCTCATATGGATATCGACCCTCTAAACGCTGATCGCCCCCCCTCCATTTGGGAGGAGAGTGAAGCTGCTCCTGCCTTGGTCGACGTCCAGCATGACGACGAAGCTACCCTCGAGCTTTGGAACGACCATTGTAGCAAGTTGTTGCGGCGCGAGAACAACACCAAGGCGGCCCTGGAAGGGAAACAGCCCGAGCTTCAGTCGGTCAAGGGCCTAGAGAAGCACGCCAGGGAGCATGGTTATTCGAGGAAGATGAGCCTCTTCGTTTGGGAGATAGACGAACAGGACCCGAAGCGCCAGTACCACCGCAAGTCTGTGTCGCCTTCATTCGTCGATGGTGTTTGGGACGACTACACTCCCCAACATCGTATCTATTGGCCATACTCGAAGCAATGGGATCTTGCCCATTTTATTACATCAATTCCAGAAGGTGCGATTCAAGGCGTCGACGACTCCGGCTATGACGACGGTGAAGACCATCTGGACGACTTAACCCCTGCGCAGAAGTACAAGTATATGTTCGGGTCGTCAGAGCCAACACCCCCTCCTGTCTCGCAACCACGTATACCCTTGTCCACCTCCTTCGCACAAATTCGGACGTTCCTGCCTCCCAGCGTTGTTCTCCCAAGTCTTCCATGCCCGTCTGTGGAGGAATACCTCCAATCTCGTCATGGCTACTCGGTTTCCAACTCGTCTCCTAACCGAGAGCTGTATAGCGTGAGGCAAACAGTTAGCGGTGGTACGAAAGCCAAAACGTACCTGCTCTATCACTACACCACGTCGATTTCGGAGGAGGTCAACAACAGCCTCAATAACTGGTATAACATCCTCCTTTCCGAGAATGTTCGCAACGACCAGCTGCCTCCACAGTGGGACGTTAGGCTCGGCTCATCGCTCTCCCTCCCTCAAGATAGATTTGTCCTTTCCTGCGCTGACCTCACTCCAGGACCTGGAACAATCTACATCCTTAGCTCGCCTCCCCGTTCCGCCAGCCCCAGCGCTTGGTCCATCGCCACCAAGAGTGCTACCGCCGTCCTTCTCGCATATCGTAAACAGCATTGGGTTTCTATCCGCGACGTAGCAGAAGGCTTCCTCGACTTGGGAATACCCTTCCGAACGGTAACTAGGCGGCAGGTTGGTTCCCCTCCCATCATCAGGCCTAGGCAGATTGTCACCCGCCTCATCGACATGATGCCTTTGGATTTCAAGCCTGATCTAGCCTGCTTCCGCGTCTATGAAGCAACGAGAGACAATCTGCTTGCAATGCCGCTCGGACGTGCAGTACGTTTACGGGGAGGTATGATTGGGAGGCTTGCGAGGGGCGTCGTCTCCGACGAAGTCGTTCTGGCTGGTCCGATGTATGCAGATGAGATGGTCGCAAAGGTTGGGGATGTAGGTTACTACGACGATGAACTTGCCCCGGACGTTATGGATGTCCTCGTGGGCACATTCCACTTCGAGGGGCCTGAGCGTGCTGTTTCTTCGTACTGGCCGCGCCAACATCATTGGGAGGCATCAGGATTGCATGGCGACCAGTGGCTTCCCGACGCCGAATCATGGTATACCAGTCGACTTGCTAAGCTCCGAGAAGGCACGATGCCCTTGCAGACCAGCTCGACTTTCGTGAGCAATACGAAGCGGAACGTTGTCAAGACTGCAGCGATGCTATCCGCTAGTGAGGCGCTCGCGGCGTCATTCATCTCATCTCGCATGGTAAGTTGTATACCAGCCGTAGTAGCTACACTCCTAACACCAGCTTCTTAGACATCCTCCGCTCCGGGTCCTTCGTCTTCGTAAATTCGCCACCCCCTCCACCTCCTACTATACCGTTTTTTTTGGTTTTCTTCTACCGTTACTCGTACCGTCTTGTGTTTATCTTCGTACACCATCTTGTAATTTTCCTCATTTTGAATACCATGTACGCTTTCTTCGAGTTCGCATCCGCTCTGTATCGTCGATTATCATACGGAAACCCCTCCAACTCATGCTCACCTTCTATTCTTAGCTGTCTCTCCTCATATCGTCGAAAGTACACGTGCAGGAGGCTCTAGGTGAGTCTGTCCTCGGACGACTCTATTCTCTCAGCCCGAAACGCGCTCACATGTTTTGTTTCTGATTCTGCCGCGAACATATCGTGGCTTAGGATTCACGTTCAAGTCAGTATGACTTGGTCAGTCGTGCTGCTTCCATATTGCTGCGTGCAATATAACACAACGATTTCCGCCCAAGTCCCTCATCTTGCTTCCCTTTCCCCCCGCCCACTCTGCACATCGTCTACGAAATGTCCAACGTAAGTCGTTCCACCTTCACCATCCATCATCCCGCTGACCTGAATCCATAGCTCACTCCTGGCGATCGCCCCAGCTGGGCGTCCCCTGAAGAATTTGCAGTGCTTGAGGAGTTTCTTCCAAGATTCAACGAACGGGCTAGGCATACCCGTGGTTATTGGTCGCAGGTTTGGGCCGCGTTAGCAGCGACTGGGCATCCTCGAGAGACCGCCTCTTCCCAGGTACGTAGCTCGCCGCTGTCCCTCTTCCAATACTCACTCTGCTTTAGAGGAAAATTCGCAATTGGGTCAGTCGCAGATTAGAGGCGGCCCGCGGTGAGTCCTCTTCTACTAGCACTATACCTATGTTCTAATTCGCCTGTAGATTCTGTTGTAAACGACGCTGCCACCTCGCACGACATCCCCTCACCTGCTGTGAGCGATGCTGCCCCCTCTGACGATGTCACCCCTCCCGCTATCGACACCAGCCCACCTCGTGTGGTCGCTCCTCGTTTTGTCAACGCTGGTCCCTCTCATCGCTCTGCCTCTCCTGCTATCGATGCCGGCCCCTCTACTGGCATCTCTCGTCCTCCCACCACCACCTGGCTGCCGCGTTTCTTCCCCCGTTTCACCAAAACAACTGCTCCCACTCCTGCTGATGCCGGCCCATCTCACCACCCGTCCTCTCCTGCTCAGGAAGCGGCAAGTGCTGCTCCTGACACCAGTATCGACCTTAGTCCTCTCGGCATCGCTGGTCGTTCAGCGCCCCTCTCATTCACTGGCTTTCGACTCTACTACCTGTCGCCGGATGGTGTTAACTTGAAGCTGCGCGAGTATGAAAACCCGGCGAACGTTAAATACACCATCCCGGTGAAGCACTTCGTGTGAGCATCTCCGCCCAAGTTTCACCGTTGCCCAACATCTCATCTCACCTCTCTAGACCCCTTGATCTCGAATACTGGGCGCCGGTATCCCGCGTTGAGTTTAAGTTCCGCCTGCTCTCCCCCCCTTCCCGCTGGGAACAATTTAGCTATGAAGGCTTCGTCCATCTCACCATCATCACCAGCGGCAAGGGAGTCAGCCTCTACATCCCAGTACAGCCTCGTATCAAAGTAAGTGTCTTGGTCTCGTATTGAGCTCACACAACTCCAGCATTACTACGTCGTCATCATCGTCAAGGGCTCTGAGGTTACCGTCCAGATGCCTTATAGAAAGTAAACTCCCCACCGTTGTCCGCCGTATCCTCGTTGTCTACCGCCTTGTCTCCCGCTGCCTTTTGTACTTTTGGCATCCACCCGCTCCATCTTGCTTACCCTCATTATCTACGGTTGTCTCTGTTTCTGCTGCTGTTCTATATTGTACGGACATTTGTCTCTTTTTGTATATCGTCCCCACCCTTGCTACATCTTGTCGTTATATGTTACGACCTCACTAATTTCTGTTGCTCCAGAGCCCCCCCAATATATTCTTGCACTCATGCACCGAATTGCGATATACCCGCCGCGTCCCCAGCCTCAAGACTCGTATCTTTCACCCATTAGCCTTTGAGCTCCTCGCATCCCCTCCTTATTATCGAATATCCCGCTGAAGCCACCACAACTCATGGTGCGCTTCTATTCTTAACTCGCTTGGCATGTCGTAGCGAGCGCACATGTGGGAGACTCAGGTGAGTCTTTCTTCGGCTAATTGTATTATTTCGAGCCGAAACGCGCTCACGTCTTTTGTTCGTGACCCTTCCGCGAAACATATCGTGGTATAGGATTCGCGTTGATGACTTTGTCAGTCGTCATGCTTCCATGCGACCATGCCCAATATAACAAGACGATGTCCACCCAACGCCCCCAGCTTGCTTCCCTTCCCCCCGCTCTGCCCACTCTACGTGCAACGATATTATGACGAACGACAATGTCATGAAGCACGTATGTTGTTTCACCTTCACCATCCACCGCCTTGCTGATAAGATTCCATAGCTCACTCCTGGTAAACGTCCCGGCTGGGCTCACCCGCGTGAATTCGCAATCATAACGGAGCTTCTACCTCAATTCGCCCAGCACGATCCCCACGCCCGTGATTTTTGGCCGGACGTTTGGGTGGCGTTAGCAGCGGCTGGCTTTCCGCCTCGAACGACCGAGGCTGCCCAGGTACGTCACTCGTCAATGTCACTCTATCAACGCTCACTTCGCTTTAGAGGCAGGTACGTAATTGGTTTGGGTGGAGACTGAAGATCGCCAGAGGTGAGTCTTATACTCGCTACGTGTCGGTTCGAAATCTGATTCACCTTAGAGAAAGCTGGGGAAATGGCTGGCTCTGAGGACGACGCTGACTACGCTGGCTCCGATGACGACGCTGACTATGCCGGCTCCACTGACAACGTTTCCTCTCCTCCAGCCGGCCCCTCTCGCGTTGCCCGTCGTCGCATCTTAAGATGGCCTGGCCGTCTCTTTCGCTCCCCAAGTGTCCATCCGCCTAGCGTCGGTTCCACTCCCTCCAACGTCGTGAATTCTCCTCCTGTTCCAGCTGGCCCCTCCACTCTTGTCCCCCTTCCTGCTGTCACTCCGAGCACCTCTACCAATGTCGCTCCTCGTCGTCCCTACACCTGGCAGGCCCGTTTCTTCCCCCCCAGTATTAGAAGAGCTGTCGCCTCCACTCTTGGTTCCTCGTCTAATGCCCCCCCTTCTGCCCCCATCGCTACCTCGTCGACTCAAGTCCCGACTACTCCTCCAGATGCCAGCATCGATCTACGACCGCTTGGCATCAACGGGCATTCTGGTGCTCAGAGTGGTGGCTTCCGGGTCTGGTACCCATCGCTAGATGGGGTCCCATTGGTGCTCCGTGATGTCTCTGACCCGGCGATGGTCAGAACCACAATCCATGTCAGGTCCTTCATGTGAGTACCCCAGCTGTCCCTTCCTTATTCAGTCTCATATCATTTCTCTAGACCCCCTGCACTTTATCACCATATCCACACCGCCCGAATCAGCTTCGAGATCCCCCTTGTCTACCCCATTTTGCATTTGCGTCGTAGCAACTTCCACCGCTACCTCCGTCTCACCATCGTCACAACAGGGATTACCGTCCATCTGTATATTCCTGTAAACCACGGTGTCGATGTGCGTTATTCTCTCCATCTTTGTGGTATCGAGCTAACATACCCTAGCATTCGAGAGTACTCACCGTTGAGCAGGACCGTTTGGTCCGGGTGAGCGTACCGTAAGCAACTTTCCTTCACCCCTTCAGCTTTCATACACAGTATTAATCGTCAGCCAGGTTGTCGCCACCCGTGAACTAGCTGGAACCCCTTGGACTCTCTTTGCAGTATCACCTCTTGTCTTTATCCGTGTACTCTAGTCTCCGGTTCTTGTTTGCCTCTCTGCTGTCTGTTGTCTATCATGTGTATATCTCGTAGTTATGTTGTATTGTCTTGTTATGTATACTACCCTTGTTTGTACTCACCTCAAATAGCTATGTTGCCGTGATTCCGAACCTGAGTGAACATGCCAATATTGTGCAACTGACATTGTACCACTTGAGTTCCTATGTCCTCCCTATGTATCTCCCGCTGCCGTCCCTATGTATCTCCTGCTGCTGTCCCTAGGATCCTCCCTACCACTCTCCCGCTGCCGTCCCTATGTATCTCCCGCTGCCGTCCCTAGGATCCTCCCTACCACTCTCCCGCTGCCATCCCTATGTATCTCCTGCTGCTGTCCCTAGGATCCTCCCTACCACTCTCCCGCTGCCATCCCTATGTATCTCCCGCTGCCGTCCCTAGGATCCTCCCTACCACTCTCCCGCTGCCATCCCTATGTATCTCCCGCTGCTGTCCCTAGGATCCTCCCTACCACTCTCCCGCTGCCATCCCTATGTATCTCCCGCTGCTGTCCCTAGGATCCTCCCTACCACTCTCCCGCCGCCATCCCTATGTATCTCCCGCTGCCGTCCCTATGATCCTTCCTACATCATCCCTACTCCCATCCCTACGCATCTCCCTACTCCCCTCCCTACTCTCCTCCCTACCCCCTATAGGTTCCATCCCTACTCCATCCCTAGCGCCAATTTTTAAGCCCCATAACCCTAAGGGGAAGCGTTAACGGGGAGGAATCGCCGTTGATATTGAGGACGGTGAAGAGAGACGATGAGCAAAATCTTCGCTTTTCATCGTCCTGGCCGCTCTGCTTTCTCGAATATCTAACCTCGTCTACTTTCCATCCTATCGAATACCCTGAGTGCGCTTCATCCCTTCCCAAAGCTCGACCGACGACGACTAAGCAGGCTCCTCCGCAGCGTACCGGAAAGGCCAGCATGGTGCCGTCACTTCGCCGCGACCGTTAACGTCGTTGAAGGAGAGGAGATCCTCGGGTTAGGAAAAACGGAAATGCATTCAGGCGTCCCAGGCGATGAACGATCTCGAAGAAGCGACTTCCTCAGAGCAGTACGGCAAATGTCTTGATGTTGGCCGAAGGATGAACCAAGGGGACGGCTAAACAGCTGGTCGGTAATTGATCTAGAGAAGTGAGCAAGTACTCACGGACACGCATACTACTTTCCCTCGCGTCCTTTCTCTCCTTCCTTACCCTGCGCATTCATGCATCCTGGATCCTCCAGAGCCAGAGCCTACTGTACAACATCGACCCCGAGGTGGAGTCGACAACGGCGGCTGACCGAGCTGCTTCTGTACACGATAATGGCGTAGGTAGCGAGTAAGAGGTGCCAGCTGGATATTTTCTGGCGACTTGGACCACTTCGGCTACAATATCGAACACAGACGCATTCCGAACGGAGGCCGTGGGTGCTGGGGAGGTTGGGGGGACATGAGGGGGCGGAAAGTCGTCCAGCGAGAGGTCTTCGATCGGTGTTCTGAACGTTCAACGTTCAACGTTCAAGCTACGCGGGTTCGTCTGAGAATGGATGAGTTGATAAAAGGGAACGCACCACGGAGCCTAAAGGTACCCCAGCCTTCGCGTTCCACGACAATTCTTTGCTACTAACCATTCCACCATTGGGTTCGTATGATGCCCGCATTCCTGGTTTGACAGCGGGGGTAATGGCAAGGCAATAACGACGGAGAGAGGGTGTTGAGTGGAGCGGGGATAGCGTAATCTGAAGTTGGGTATCGGAACCAATGATACGTAGGTAAAGCTTTGACGGACGGATTTCAGTTATCTAGCTAGATGATATATAGGCTGATTATAATAATGTCCGAAGAGTAACAAGTAGGTTCGACGTACCTGGGATGCGTCCCGAAACCAAGCGTCCAGATACCTGAGATTACCGCTACCCAACTCATACCTCACAGCCAATTGCTACGGAACGTTCGGATATGCGAGTTCGTAGTTCGCTCGCATGCGCAACGGGGTGTTTTTAGTGTAAAAGGGTCGACTGCTTGTGATGAAATACAGTCCCTGAATTAAAACAGTAATAACTCGAATACTTACCTCGATTTCATAGCTATATGCTGCGATTAGTAACCGTTGAGTAGAAAATAATGAGAATATACATCGCTGAAGATGCTAGGAGCGACGAAAAGCGAGGGAGAAGGCTGGGGACATGGGCAAGCGCTAGCGTGCGTGATATTTGTCTCAATCGGAGGTGCCAAACAACGCGTCATAGGCGCCCCGGGCCCAACGTCCATGAGGGCCTCCGTCTCTCCTTGTCCTCGTCGTTCTGGACGATGGGAACTTGAATTTGCAGTCGTTTCCATAGGCTGTCACCTACTCTTCATTTCTCATATATCTGATATCCCAACTTGTGAAATCGACGGAACACAGACCCCGGATCACCTCATCTTCGCTGACTTTGTCCTCCCCAATATCCTCATTGTTCCGACGCGAATTCCTCGTATTTACGCCGCCAAATCGATGCTATGCTCTACAGGAGACATCGACCATGACTTCAGCAGCTATCTAAGCTCCAAAAACCCCACTAATTCGTGAGTAGAATATCTTTCACATGCACTGATCAAGTCACCACAGCACTGTGTGGCGTTCACCACGGGCCAGTCGATGGTACAAGCTCGGAGGACTTTCATGAATGATGGAGGAGATCGGTTTGAAATATGCGGCCAAAACGGTAAGCTATCGTTAACCACTCATTATTCGCTACTAATTTTACGAAAACATTCGCTTCTCCTCGCCGACGCTTAGACTCACTCAAGCGCTAGTACCACCCCTCCTAGGAGGGGTCTTCACTGTGTTCTTTGTTACCTCTGGCTTAGCCCCCCCCCTCCTAGGAGGGGTGGGTCCTCGCTCGCCTCGCTTTCCCCAGCACCCCTAGATTGCCCCTTCGCCTTGCCTGTCTGCTACACCAGCACATCACCCCATTCGCCATCCTGTGTGCGTGGAGACGTGAAGAGATTGGCCTGACGCTATGTATTCATCGACCCGCCGACGTTCGCATCCGTCAGGGGAAGTTGGGTTTGGCTGATGTTCGGTATGACTGGCTGAGTTGGGGGAGGGTATGAACGAGCCAGAGTGGGGCCAGGGGAGAGCTGGAAAGTACCAAGGACGAGGACGAGGAAGATGCCTGGGATAGGTGGGGGAGAGGATTCCTAGTGCCGATACTGTCATCCTGCCAGTGATAAAGCTTTCATGGAGCGAGGTGGACCATCCTCAGAAGTGTGATGCGGGGGTGCAAGGACGGAGAAGGTACGTGCGAGGGGATTCAAAACGATGATGCAGTGCTAAGATCGAATAGAGTGCGGTGGGTGGTTGTCACTTCCAGCTAGACACTAGGGAGAGAGCAAACGTACCTCGTTGGTCTGCGTGGTCTGTCAAACAAAGCTCTCTTCCTTCTCTTCTGCCAGCTCCGCCGCCGCCGCCGCTTTCGACATCCCACTACTGCCAACAGGAAAGGATGAACAGCTGTGCTTGGCAATTGGGTTCGATAGCCACGGTTCCGAGGCTTGCGTCTATTGCAAGCGCTGACCCGTGAACCTGGAGGTCATCGAGAGAGGGTCTGAATCTAAATTCCATCTGGGTGGCTTCAATGAGGACACTGGTCATCGAGAGCGAGAGGTCACACACACTAGTTGCTTGGTTCCTCCCCATCGTGGACAACGAGGCTCCTCAGCTACCGCCTGATCCATCGTTCGGCTCGAAGGACGCCCGCGATGCTGGTTTGTTGAGGGGGTTGAACTTTGCAGGGTACGAAGTTGACCGTCGTAACTGACGATATGGAGGTAAACTCTTGACGAATATATCTCTTATCTAGTGATATGGTATGTCCTTTAGTTAGACCAATTCCTGAAGCATAGTAAGTGGCTTTGACGTACGTTGAATAATCCCGAAACCAAGGGTATCGATGCCCGAACTATCGCAATGAAATCTACATCGTCTGTGAGTAGATATACTCCACTGAGTTCCTGCCGGTGCTTACCTTGGCATTGGGAACAGAGTTCATCGAAACACGTCCCCGCCCGCCCGCCCTCTGATGTACGTGGCCGACGATTGCTCCCCTCCGATCCGGACATTTATCGAATCACAATGATAATTCGTCGGGGACAATCTTCGTCCAAACCCCCCTCCCCACCGCCACTGGCCAATGATCGATGATCTTCGATCACCCCCCACGGATGTTCACTAGTAGCTATCCCCATTGTGTACAATAACAAGGCAAAGCCTTGTAGTTGTCCTGTCATGTTGCCCATGACAAGTTGTCATCGTTGTTGTCATCCAACAGTCTAAGGCATTGTCATATCCATTGTAGATAAGTTGCCTTTGTAATTGTCATGCTACAGTGCAAAGTGCGGAGACAATGAGGCTAAGTCATTGTTATTGTCATTGTTATTGTAAAGCCATGCTGCATTGTCAGCCAGCCATTAACAATGATCAGAGGTGGTTGTTATTGTCATTGTGATTGTGCCAGTGGTCATTGTCAATATATTTACTGACTGTGGGAAAAAAAATTAGTGATAAAAGCGGTCAGTGTGCATTGACTGTGGGAAAGGTTTATGGACTGACAATGACCTTGACTGTGGGAACCATGTACTGACTGTGGGATTTTGTTTATTGACCATGGGAAAATTGTAACAATTGACTGTGGCATTGACTGTGGGAACCATCCTTTGACTGTGGGAAAATGTTGTCAAATGATCAAAATCAATAGAATTACTGACTGTGGGAATATTATTTGTGATTGTGGGAAAATTTTTTAGTGATAGAGCGGTCATCAGAAATCCAGCTAGGCTCAATAATTGTTATTGACCGTGAGAATTTTATTACTGACCGTGGGAAAATGTTGAAAACAAAAAATTGTCATTAGAAAGCCAGCTATAGGTTTCATCACTAAATTTCAATCTCAGCAAATTCTAGTGACTGGTTTACTAGTGAGAGGGGTTGACATTTTTCTGTTATTGACCGTGAGAAAATAGTTATTGACCGTGAGAAAAACCATTAATGATGTGTATTCATTAGAAAGCCTGATCAATTACTGATCAATATTACTGACCGTGGGAAAACAATCTATTGACCGTGGGAAAGCATGTTTTTGACCGTTCAATAGCCAGCTATAGGTTTCATCACTAAATTTTAATATGGGCAAATTCTAGTGATTGGTTCATTGGAAAATCACCATTTACTGATCCGGGTATTGATGATCACTAAATTTACTGACCGTGGAAAAATTGTGAAAAGCGATTATGCGTCCGTTAGATAGCCAGGTATTGACATTGTGATCCAACTGATCTCAGTAGTGACCCTTATTGATCTAGTTCAGGAGATACAAGCACTTTTGTGATCACCATTACTGACTGTGAGAAATAATTATTGATCGTGAGAAAGTCCGAAAAAGGAAATATTGAATTCTACTCTACTCATAATTCTGATCAGTATGGTGTTGACAGGAAGTGTGTAGCTGCACTGGTTAAGGTGCTACAAGCAAATCTTTGCATGAGGTTGTGAAAGTCTGGTCAGCATTGATATATCAGACATCGGGTGGTCAGAGTGTGGTTGGCTATACCACTGAGCTAGACATATCTGAGCATGCTCCAGTATATCTCTGGATGACTTATGATGTTGAGATACCATGGTGCAGTCTCAAGCTCATACTTGGTTAGTGAGGCCTGAGTGTAAGTTGAGACATGATTACACCTGTGAGTATGATTCTGGTCAGTTATATGACTGATGTCAGACATGCTCTAGTATGTCTCTGAGGATGGTTCCTGATGCAGTGACAAGCATGGTGAAGTATCTGCCTCACCTGACTGGTCAACTTTATGAATCATGGATGAGATGACTAAAGTCAACCTGATATTCATCCGATTCAGAATGACTTGAAGACTTCACTAGGTTTATCAGTGATGACAGATCATGTCCAGAGACATACTACACCATGGTCAGACATGTCTAGTATGGTTGGTATAGCAGATCATACTCAGACTGACTGACATGCTCATGGATGATATCTCAATGTTGACCAGACTTTCACAACCACACCCAAAGATTTGCTCATAGCATCTCAACCAATGCAGCTACACACTTCCTGTTGACACCATCCTTATTAGAAATATGATTAGAGTAGAATTCGATATTTCCTTTTTCGGACTTTCTCACGGTCAATAAATAATTCTCACAGTCAATAATGGTGATCACAAAAGTGCTTATATCTCATAAAGCAGGTCAGTAAGGGTCACTACTGAGATCAGTTGGATCACAATATCAATACCTGGCTTTCTAATGAGCGCATAATCACTTTTTCAAAATTTCCCACGGTCAATAGCATTATTGATGATGAGTAGCTGGTCAGTGTAGGTGCTGATCGCGCTTTTGCGAAAATGTTCTCACGGTCAATAAATACTTTCCCACGGTCAATAGTCATGGACAACCCGATGAGTATTTGATGATTTCCTAGTGACCCAATCACCAGAATTTACTGATATCAAAATTTAGTGGTGAAACCAATAGCTGGCTATT
Organism: Pleurotus giganteus; assembly: GCA_032158425.1. Lineage (NCBI taxonomy): Eukaryota > Fungi > Basidiomycota > Agaricomycetes > Agaricales > Pleurotaceae > Pleurotus > Pleurotus giganteus. The sequence continues at coordinate 19,776 of JAPEHR010000002.1, forward strand.
CAAATCCGCAAAACGTACTTTCCCACGGTCAATAAAGATTTTCTCACGGTCAATACTCGAAAAATGCCGACCCCTCTCACTAGTAAACCAGTCACTAGAATTTACTGAGATTAAAATTTAGTGATGAAACCCATAGCTGGCTTTCTAACGACAATTTTTCATTTTTCAAAAATTTCCCACGGTCAATAATAACAATTCTCACGGTCAATAAAATTTACTGATATGGAATCACTAATGCTAGGCTTTCTAATGACCCCATGATCATTATAATTATTTTCCCACGGTCAATAATAATATTCCCACAGTCAGTAATTGCACTGATTCTGATCAATTGACCGCTCTTTGAGAATATTTTCCCACAGTCAAGGGATCATTCCCACAGTCAATGCCACAGTCCATTGTAACAATTTTCCCATGGTCAATAAAATTAGTCCCACAGTCATTGTTGTTGTCAGTCAATAACCCTTTCCCACAGTCAATGCACACTGACCGCTTTTATCACTAATTTTTTTCCCACAGTCAGTAAATATATTGACAATGACCACTGGCACAATCACAATGACAATAACAACCACCTCTGATCATTTTTAATGGCTGGCTGACAATGCAGCATGGCTTTACAATAACAATGACAATAACAATGACTTAGCCTCATTGTCTCCGCACTTTGCACTGTAGCATGACAATTACAAAGGCAACTTATCTACAATGGGTATGACAATGCCTTAGACTGTTGGATGACAACAACGATGACAACTTGGCACTGGCAATATGACAAGACTCTCCAAGGCTTTGCCCTGTTATTGTCAACAATGAAGATAGCTACCACCCGGATGTTGACGTTCGTCGAAGTCCCCTCACGTCCAGTTCATGGTTCGAGTCGCTTCGCCGTCGCCCCATCCCCTGACAACGTCTATACCATCTCTGGCGTGTCATTTCGAGCCCCATCATCCCCGTCGTATTTGATGTAGTGTTCAGTGCCAGTTCTGGCCGCCGATCAGTGGTTCGTCGACGGCTAGAAGAGATACCAGGTTAGCTCAACGTTCGCCATGATAATCGAAGCATGGACTCGCCCGTTTTCCTTTTATCCTTAGGACCTTTTTGCGTCCGTTAATCGCTTCGACGCGATTTTTGATCCCTCCGCATCTCAGACTGAACGCCAACATAACCATCGTGTTGTCGCCGCCGTAAACGATATGAAGTCTTGGACGACGAGAGTCGATGGGAAAGCGCTCACCGTGAGCGAGGATTCAGACTGGGTGGTGTTACGGGAGTGGGGTCGTGGAGCAAAGCGAGGCGGAGGTGAATCTGAATACGAGGTCAGTGGATTCGTAGGGACCATGTCTTATTACTCACGTTCTCGCCGTCCTATCCGTCCCTCTACTATCCCAGACTATTCTGAACATTGCCTACACCGTCGTCGTTGCTCAGATCGTCAGGCCGTCAGCTTCAGGCTCGGTAACCACACGAAGTTTGCTCAGTGGATCGGGAAGGAGATGAGGGCGGGGTGGACTGAATAAGATTGAATGCGTCCGCGAATAGGAAGATTGAATTCCTTGGATCAATGGGTATGTAGATGGCGGAGCGACGGAGGAGGTGTAGGGCGGGTACGCTGTCGAAGAGAGGATACAAGTCGACAAGTTGGGTTGGGAACCATCGGGAAACTTCGTGGGCGCCGCTATTTATAGATGACACTTAGCGCTCGGTGGCGGAGTGACAAAGACTACTGTGTAATTACAAAGTATTACAGGCGCATTATCTACTGCGCGCAGGAAAGGGTGTTCGCTCAGTACTAGAAGAGCGCTGGACAAATTATAAGAGAAACATATGTCTATCTCAGAATGAGCAAGGACGGCAAGGGACATACTATACACTGACAATATGGGAGACCTGAGAGTTCCATTGTCGCAATATAGCAAATGTGCCACAAAGAGATCATCGTGCTAAAGGATGCCGAAAGTAGATAGCAGTCTGGCGGTGATGATGTCGGCGTTGAAAGCAAGCCGAGTGCGGTGTCAGTGACATGCCAGATCCCAGCAATGTGAAAGAACTGACCATAGAGTTGTCGTAGTTCAGCAGTTGTCCAACAGCGAGCCCAGAGTGCTAAAGAATGGCGAACGTAGAAAACAGACTGGCGGTGATGACGTCGGTGTCGAAAGCAAGCCGAGTGCGGTTTCAGTGACATGCCAGATCCCAGCAATGTGAAAGAACTGACCGTTGGATTGTCGTCGCACAGCGGATATCCCAAAGAGATCAGCTTGCTGAAGGATGGCGAATATGCATATCAGTCTGGGGGTTATGGTGGCAGGAGTTGAACTTGGTACAAGAATCACGTGACTTTGACGAAACAAAAAAAGAAAAGGAGGGAGGAAGTTTTCAGGGCGGTAGTTAGGGGCTGCTGGTCCTGGTGCAGAATTGGCTTGATACGCATTGGTTTTACACGTATGTTAGGAAGAATAACAGATCTGCGCAACCCACTAGTAGCTATCACCATTATGATAAAATACAAGGCATAGCCATAGTAATTATTTTGCCGTTGCCAGTGGCTCATTCTCATTATCATAAACCCTTGGATCATTCTCATTGCATAATGAAAATGCCTTTGTATATTTTCATAAGCCTCTAAGCAGTATTTTCATAATTATCTCATTGCAGCGCAGGGCTGATTCTCATTGCAGTTCTCATTGCAACTCTAGGGATGATTCTCATTGCAACTCAAGGCTTAATTTTCATTGCAATTCTCATTGCAATCCTTGGGCATGTTCTCATTGCAATGATAAAGTGTGGGAAAATTTTGAAAGCATCAAAGCGCACATTATCACAATAATTTACTGACTGTGGGAATATATTACTACTGAGCGTGGGAAAATTATTTTTAAAAATGCGCTCAATAGCCAGCTATTGATTTTATCACTAAATTCTGGGATCAGTAGATTCTAATGATTGGTTCACTGTACAATCATCAAATGCTGATCCAGGTTTGATCATTATTGACTGTGAGAAATTGCCATTGACTGTGAGAAATTTGCTACTGACCGTGGGAAAGTGCATTTTCCAGAATTCAATAGCCAGCTATAGATTTCATCACTAAATCTTAATATGGGAAATTTCTACTGATTGGATCATTAGAAAATCACCATTTACTGATCCAGGAATTGATGTTCAGTACCAATATTGACCGTGGGAAAATTTTCAAAAGCAATTATGCGCCCATTACATAGCCAGCTAGGAACATTGTGATCCAACTGATGTTATTAGTAATGCTTTTTGACCTGGTTTGGGAAATATAAGCACTTTTGTGATCACCATTAGTGACTGTGAGAAAAAGCTATTGACCGTGAGAAAGTTCCAAAAAGAAAATATTGAATTCTACTCTACTCATATTTCTAATCAGCATGGTGTCAATAGGAAATGTGTAGCTGCAGTGATTGAGGTGCTATGAGCAATTCGTTGGAGAGGGTAACTGTCTGTCCATAATTGATATATCACCCACATGCACACCTGTCAGTCAGAGTATGCTCCACTCATGCAGGATATGTCTGAGCATATTGTAGTATGTTGCTGGATCATGTCTGGCATGTGAGTCACAACCTTATACTCAGTGGTAGTGATGTCTCTTTCCATTTCATCTTGAGACATCTACACCTGAGTGTATAATTCTAATCACCATACCACCAATGTCAGATATGCTCTAGTATGTCTCTGAAGAGTGGTATCTGTGGATTCAGACATATCCTGCAGTGATATGTCTGACCATGCTCTAGTATGTCTTTCTGATATAGAGATATCATGCATGGTCCATCAGTTGAATATCAGGTTGACTTCAGTCATCTCATCCATGATTTATAAAATTGACCAGTCAGATGAGGTAGATACTTCACCATGCTTGTCACTGCATTAGGAACCATCTTCAGAGACATACTAGAGCATGTCTGGCATCAGTGATATGGCTGACCAGAATCATACTCATCAGGTGTAACCATGTCTCAACTCGCACTTAGATGTCACTATCCAAGTATGAGCTTGAGACTACACTGTGGTATCTCTACATCATAAGTCATCCAGAGACATACTGGAACTGCTCAGACATGTCTAGCATAGTGGTATAGCCAACCATACTCTGACCACCTATGTCTGATATCTCAATATTGAGCAGACAGTCACTACCCTCTCCAAAGCATTGTGCATAGCACCTCAACCACTATAGCTACTCACTTCTGGTCAATAACATGAGTAGAGTAGAATTCGATATTTCCTTTTTAGAATTTTCTCATGGTCAATAATATTTTCTCACAGTCACAAACTGCAGTCACAAAAGTGCTTATATCTCCCAAACTAGATCAATAAGGGTCACTAATGACATCAGTTGGATCACAATGTCAATACCTGGCTATCTAATGGGCACATAATCAGTTTTTGAAAAATTCCCACAGTCAATACTAGTATTGATGATCAGCAGCTGGTCAGTGTAGGTGCTGATCACCCTGTTTTCGAAAATGTTCTCACAGTCAGTAATTGGGCTCCCACGATCAATGATCATTCTAAAGCGAATCAGCATTTGATGATTTTCTAGTGACCCAATCACTAGAATTTACTGATATCAAAATTTAGTGATGAAACCAATAGTTGCCTATTCAATTCCGAAAAACGCACTTTCCCACGGTCAATGACAACTTTCTCACGGTCAATAATCGAAAAATGTCGACCCCTCTCCCTAGTAAACCAGTCACTAGAATTTGCTGACACAAAAATTTAGTGATAAAACCTACACCTGGCTTTCCAATCACAATTTTTCATTTTCCATAATTTTCCCACACTCAGTAGTAATATATTCCCACAGTCAGTAAATTATTGTGACAATGTGCGCTTTGATGCTTTCAAAATTTTCCCACACTTTATCATTGCAATGAGAACATGCCCAAGGATTGCAATGAGAATTGCAATGAAAATTAAGCCTTGAGTTGCAATGAGAATCATCCCTAGAGTTGCAATGAGAACTGCAATGAGAATCAGCCCTGCGCTGCAATGAGATAATTATGAAAATACTGCTTAGAGGCTTATGAGAATATACAAAGGCATTTTCATTATGCAATGAGAATGATCCAAGGGTTTATGATAATGAGAATGAGCCACTGGCAACGGCAAAATAATTACTATGGCTATGCCTAGTATTTTATCATAAAAGTGATAGCTACCACCCCAAGGACTATGGACAGCGAATGTCGTGCAGCCAGGGGACTCAGTTGAAAACAAACACACGGAGCATCTCGTCGGCTACTGACGCCCCGTCGGCCCCAGTCTCTGGGAACGATGTAGGAAGGGGGTTCTGGTCGACGAGATTGATGGGAGATGCTAGGACAGTAGACATAGTCTGGAACGGCGAGTCGAGGCCTTTTTCTTGGAGGTTGAGCCGTCAGGGCAACCAAAAAGCCTACCCATCTCGTCCGCTACCGACATGACACCAGCACTAGGCCCAGAGGGGGCAGGAGAGTCCTTGGACGCCTTGATATGTTTGGATGCTTGTGATGATGGACCCGGAGAGGGTTTATTCTCTTTAGAGGTTGAACTATAACGAAATGGTGCGTCCATAGCAGACTTAAGAGTGCGTCTCGACTTCCTCTTGGGGAGACGTCGAGGAGATGGGCCACCCTTGGCAGTACCAGAAGGAGGTTTCGATCGGAGACGTCGGGGAGAAGTGTCAGCCGGATGGTCTGAACTTGAATCGAGCTCATCTTGCTGCTCATCGTCTTCTAGTATGCGCTTGCGGCGGTGTGTGCAATTGCGAGTCGGTTTGGCAGAAGATAGCAGGGCAATAGCTTCCTGCTCTGAAATCTGCGTAGCGGTTGCCCAGACCATCGCTAGATTGTCCGGAATTCCATCTCGACAGGCGTAGCTGGTGTCACCCTTGCACCCATGCTTGGCAACAAACTGATCGTAGGCAACGGGATCAAATCCAAAAGACCCTTGGGTGAAAAATCTCTTGAACTGGTAATGACGTGTGCAATAAAGCCGTTTGGTGGAGCAGTTTTCGCATCGAGTTCCGCCGTCGGTTGGGACGCACGAGATTTGAGCCTTAGCGCAACTGAGACAAGGCTACATGTCCACGTTGAGAAAATTAGTCAACGATGCATCTGGTGAGACTACACGTACTGATGGCCTGAATGTTTCGATCCAGTAGCGGTTCAATTTTGGACATAGATTTGCGTTCGTGCGATACTGCTGAGCAGCAAGACCTTCACTTATTGCTGGGGGAAGGCGTGCAAAAGATTGCAATGACAATGAGGGCGGAGCAGCGGAAATGTTACCCTGGTTGTTGGACATGTCAGAAGACGCAATGGCGGAAAGAAAGTCAGGACTGAAGTCACAGCTGGTGGGCGAGCTGAAACCTATTATCTCTAATCAGTGCATCAATCAGGGCACAGCTTGCCATTATGTAAGGCACCGATAACGATAACGCGAACTTGCTCAACTTGATCAACAACGATAGCTCTCATACTCTACGCACCATGGATCCTGTTCGGGATGATATGTCCTGGGCGAACGAAAAACAGAAGCAAGTACTCCAGAAGGCTCTTCGCTTATACCATTGGACGGGAGACTGTGAACGTCGCGAAGAATTTTGGGCCACATTCAAAACGAATTGGACCAAGCTCTGGGTACTCTCCCCCGCTCATTTGGAGGTGAGTAACATATCCATACCATGTTGCAGTCATAAATGTAGGATTATTGATAGGAAATTCGGCAATGGTTTTCGGCGAGGGATGGGAAGTGTGACCGCGGGTCAGACTCCAGCGCTGCCGATGTAAAACTCGCTGCCAAGTCCTCAGGGAAGCGACGTATAGAGACTCAGAGTGAAATCACCCCGTCCCCTTCAAAGCATCCACGTCACAATTCTCCGAGTCAGTCAAGCCTCATTCCGACGAGTCCGCCTGCCGACCAGCAACCACCACGCCGCCATTCTCAGAAGAAAGCCCTTCGGCCAAGCTCGCAGATCCCTTCGATGAAGGAAAATTCCACTCTCTCCATCCAACCCGCTCATCAAAACAAGTGGATCGAGGTTCCCCATCGTCGGAAGAACTCCCATACCCTCAAGTCAATCCCTTTCCTTCCCTCAGATGCCAGACTCATTGACTTTCCAAACTCGTTAAGCATGAAGTCACTCGCGGATAGCCAAGACTCACCCATTCCAACTTGGACGATTCTTGACGATCACTCCCACTCCAGTTCGCCCAAGTCCTCATTTTTGCCATACCCAAGCCCTTTGGAGCACCTCTCTCCGAATGCTCCTCCTGCTGCTGACCAATTCGCCGCATCCGAGGATCTCACCACCTCCGTGCGCAAGTCACCTGTGGTGCTCGATAGTCCGTCCAACTTGCCTGAGTCAGAGCAGGCTTTCGCTCTCGCACTCCCTGCCCAATCTGCTGCATCCAAGGACCTCACCACCCCTGTGCGCCAGCCATCCGCTGTGCTCGACACAGCCACCTTGCCTGAACCAGGACAGTCGAACGACTGCGCTAGCCCTCTCGCACTCCCTGTGCAATCCGCTGTGTTCGAGCATCTCACCACATGCAATGATGCCGGAGTCGGATTGATTAATGGTTCAGATCGAACCTTAGTCCCGGACATGGTGCTCTCCTGGGCAAAGTCTGAAATTTCGGCTTGGAACCTCGTCCATGCATCCCTCACCAACGCTGGCCAATCGCCAGTCGATGCTACACGCGTGGGGATCGTTCAGAAGGTGATCGATCTCAGTGTAGAACGACGAGCCCACGCCAAAGAGATGTTTGAGCATTCCGTCGTCGCTATTAGACACCAATTGGGCTACAAGTAACATTCATCTAATTGATCGCATTCATCCTACTGAAATTCTCGTCCGCACGCTTCTTGTATCCCTACCTGTTCTTGTATCCCTAGCTGTTAGCTGCACATGTAGTGCTTCGTGCTTAGCCTGTGTCGCCTCATGATCACCTGTACTCTCATCTCAGTGGACCACACCATGTCTTCCCAATAGTACACAGCTCACAACTCCAGTGAACAGTAGACTTCCTCCCTTGCGCAAACACTGACAAACCAAACACGTTGCTATGTGGGTGGTGCCTTTCCCTGTGCTTCCCTCCCTCGCATTCTGGGCGTTCGTGGCACCGACCTTGGACGCTGCGCCCCAGACTTACCCTAGCAAGATCATATCAGCCTTTCCTCCGTGGTAGCCGACATCGTCTTCAAGCTTGATGGTTTCAACCCGCTCATCTCACAGTGCGCGGTTTTTCCGTTTTTCATCTATCGCTGATTGCACCAATCACTTGTGAAGTTCGGAAGGCGTCTCGAGCGCGTCAGATCCGTTCATCGACCTCGCTCGACGGTGCGCCCATTTTTTTTGTTCAGTTCATGCACTAATAAATGGTGAAGCTCGTTCACTTGTGCGTATTCCTGGCCAGGCGTGTCGAACGCGCAGTATCCAAAGAACGACACGTTCCGTGACGTCCGACTTGTCTAAACATGCTGCTATTATGCCCTCGCCACGTCGATCATTGCGAGGTAAGTGTCTGTCACGCAAATCCTCGATGTTGCGTTGTCTAAGCCTGTTTCGCAGTTGCTTCTCTAAAGGCTAAGAATTTACCCCCTCGCTCTGCACCTTTCCTTCCCAACGCTTGCAAGGAAAATGACCCCGATGCTCCCTTCGACCTAGATATCGAAACAATTGGCGTCGGCAATATCTTGAGCCCCGATGACTCTGACGGGGAGGTCGAATGCGAAGTTGCCGTCCAACCAAGCTCGGAAGATTTGAGTCCGCAGCGACCGTATGCCCATTTACAGGTAATCGCATCCATAGGTTCCGCCAAGGTTGGGCCCCAATCGCATCGCCACCCATCCATGCCACCAAAGCCGTCGTCGAGTACGTCGAAATGCGGGTGTCCGAATCCTACTTGGAGGTGCGTCCTCTTTTGCCAATTTGTTTGTCTTGCTCTATCTCAGCCCATCAGCACCGATATTGGCGATAGGCCTGGCATACCTCCCACTTCAACGCCTCAAGTGCCGTACTTCCTACGCCACACGCCCGCACGCACAGGGTGGATCGAGACGAAGGTTTCTAATGCGGCTTCGCCGCGCAACATCGTTCTTCCTGAGCCTTTACCTCTGAGACCACCACCAGACGCAGATCTCTCTCACTCTAACAAGTTACCCGTCCATCTGACTAGACAACAACGCCGCAGCAACAAGAAGCATGTCAAGCATCGTTTGAGACGCCTTGGAGAGCGCGCGGCCGTTCAAACCACCAACGACGCTTTGCAAAAGGCATGCGCCGTAGAGCAAGCAAATACAACCATTTTGATCGACAGTCCGCTTCCTACGTTCCAGGTCAAAGACCTTAGTCATGTCAAGAGTGCATGGACAGGTGGCGTTCGAAATTCGAGTCTCAGCAAGACCCAAGCCGTCCCGGACCACTTCAAGCTCATTCGGTGGGACAGTAACACCAGGTGCGATGTGTTGAGTAATACCATTACTGCGCTGAGAATTCCTCTACTTGACAGCAATGGCTTCCGTCTTATCGATGTGAAACATCGGATCTTTGCCAGCATGGCGCCAGGGCCACAAGGAGCGACTGATTGGGAGGAAGTGTGTGCCAAAAGTGTTCAAGCCCTCGAGGACGCACGCCGTGAGTGTCATTTTGCCAAGGAAGATCTACACCATCGTCGAGGTGACTTCCCGGCGCTCGCGAGAGGCGTCTGTCATGGGTTCGGGCGCGAGGAACCTAGCATGAAGAGGCACGACGACGACACTGCTTCAGCTCTCCAAGACCTTGTCGACAACCCCTCCATTCGTCGGATCGCGGGATATCAAAGCTCCCTGCTCCATCTCCACGCCCCCAAGCTGGGGAAGTACTATCAGCAATCATTACAAACTGTTGTGGATGCTGAAGGGGACGCACAGCGCAACTTCGACATTAGTGATTTTGCTTCCGTCACCTTTAATTTTGGACCCCGCACCGTCTGCAACATACACGTTGACTCCATGAACCTTGCATGGGGATGGTGCGGCGTCACTGCCCTTGGTAATTATGACCATCGTTGCGGGGGCCATCTCGTCTTATGGGACTTGGAGCTCGTCATTGAATTTCCGCCCGGCTGTACGATTTTATTCCCTTCAGCAACGCTTAAACATTCGAACACCCCCATACAAGCAGGGGAGTCTCGGTACTCCATTACCCAATACACGGCTGGTGCGCTATTCCGCTGGGTACACTACGGTTGTAAAGCCCAACCTGCTGGCGCATCGAAGGCTGCGACGGATAGAGAGGGCGAGGCCAGATGGCAGAATGGCGTCCATATGTTCAATGTTGTTTGATAAAGTTGTGTTCTTGCCTTGGGTATTTTTTTGCACACGGACCTCTCCTCTGAACATCCCATCATGCTGATCGCAGATAAGGAGGTGTACATGTTGCATAACTGTTGAATGCATCCCGCCGGCACAAAAACACTAACACCCCTAATCACGAGGACGTTTTGTACATGTGACATTAAGAACTAATGTTTGTCGACCAGGCGCCCATTAGGCGCTGCTCGTTGTGCTCAACAGCGACGAGCAATTGCCACGATTTACGGGAACTTCGGTAACAGTTCCGACGATGGCTGCCTCCCCCCATCCTCAGCAGTCGTCATGCGCAGGAATTTATCTCAAATCGTTAAAGTCACATCCAAAGGTTTCAAGGACACTCCGTTGACCCTCGATGCTGGTTACGAACCGTTGCCAGAGCGATGTCTGCCGGTATGTGGCTCTTAACGATCATCGGGATGTCCAGACATATACCAGAGGCGTCAGGTTTCTCTTGAAGGAAGTGTTCTCAGCAAACCCGACTTTGCCCTCCTCTCCGCTGGCGCACGCGTAGTCAAGGCTTGGACGACAACCACTCTACCACTGATGTGCACAAGTACCTGAACTGCTGGCCCTTTGCTGGACATATAGGACAGCTAGCAGTTTCGTTGGCTCGGGCAGTCTTTTTGCAAGAGGTCATTGTTGAGCATATCTCCCGCGAGTTGTCGTTTGACCCCAGCAGGCTTCCCAGATACTACTCGAGCTAGCGACGTCGCAGGATGGCCAAGTCTTCCACCTCGTTAACCCCAGTCCTGTCTCAGTGCGGTTTGTATCGAAGACTATCTCTGCGAAGGTTGGCGTACCTCACGTCCCCTATTTCAAGTGGTTAGCGCAACTCGAAGAAAGAGCCGAGGACACAGTTAGGAGCGGACAGATACCGCATTCGCCATGATAGTGACGTTATCTCAAACGCCACTTAGTTCTTCAGTGTGAGTCTCTGATCCATCTATGTGATCCTGCTACCGATTCCCTGCATAACAGCCCAACATTTACGCCTCTCATACCGTCGTCGACATTATTTCTGCTGCTCGATGCAAGAGTATCAGCGAGCTCTCCGCGTAAGTAGTATGTGTACATCACTGCGACGTTCGTGGAGGACAGCCTATTATCGGGTAGGCTCAAGACTCTCCCTTCTGAACCGGTCTGTATATTATGGCATCCGGCCTACTAACGAGGTAGGCAGTGTATGTCTTCCCAGCTTTTGCCTTGGGCGCTGATATGTCCTCTCATCGTTTCTTTCGAGCTTAGAGTACTCATCCTGTACGCCCTCCCATTTGCATCCCAAGGGTTGCTACCCCACCAGGCATATTTGTTTACTCTCTGCCTTCCAGACGGTTATTCCAAGCCGTAAGTTTCCAAGAAAATAACAGTGCTAACTCATGTACAAATCAGCCTATATTGTGTCGTATGTCGCGTTTTTTGAGCCTTCCTGTGCGCTCGGAGGATATTGTACCCACTGTTCTGGCTCACAAAAGCTCCGCAACTTACAGATAAAGTTCTAGGGTCGAATGAATCCGGAGTTTCGGAGATTACAAACGGACCTTCATTTAAGCCTTCGTGCATCCTCAGTTCCACTCACTCAACCATGCCCAACGAGAACAACCCAGATCCCAGCACCAGCCGCAAGCGTCCCAATGCCCTTGAATTAGGACCTAGGAAGAAACCGTGTGTACTATCTTCGCATTTTGTTCCCTCTGTTCATTATCACCCAGTTGCACAACAAATCCATTAGTCTCATATGGACGACACTTTTGTCGCACTGTCCATGCTCTTTCCAATGTACACAGCCTTCTTTCCAATGGCATACTTCGATTGGGCGATCTGAACGATACTGGGCAAACTGTAGAAGACCTTTGTGCTATGTGAGTCGTGACTCCGTATCCTGCCCCCGAGCTGAAGCCCCGTGTAGGGAGCGTCGTGAGCATACTGTGTTCGAGGCCTTGATTAACATGATTCCCAATTTCGCGGACGACATTTTCGCTGCTGACAAAGATCAGCTGCGAGATATCGCTGATGCCGTGCGTGTTGCCTCCCACTACATCGTCATAATTGCTCTGACTTAGTTCAGATCCAGAAGGGCTCGTCCGGCGCGAGGTCCGATGATACCAAGGGCCTCAAGTCCGCTGTCATTGATTGGATCACCCCGACCGATAGGCCATTGGATCCCCCCATCCCACGCAATAAAAAGGAAGGACGAGGCTTTATTCATGATCAGACTGGTCAACTCCTATGTCCAGCAGGATTGAATTGGAACGACTCTGAGTGCGCCCCAAAGCTGTTGTCTTCTTTCCACCTTTCACGGTTCTAGGATTCGGTCGAAGCTGCGCAACTCACAGCTGATAGTCGCTGGTGATCAGTGGCCCATATTCTTGTATCACAAATGTACTTTCGATGCTGAAGACCCATGGAAAGGCCTTCTTCGGGGATCACTTCTTGTTACGGTGCGTCTCTCAGGGTGCTATCAGTTAGCTGACATCTCTTCGTGCGAATAGGCCTTTAAACACATATTCACGTCACCTAGCTCTGTCGACAAGGAACCGAAGGCCACGAGGTCGGGGAATGCGCGAATTCATGGCATGACGAAAGTAACACTGGGTTCCATCGCCTACGTGGCGACTCAGGTATGTTAACTCGTCGTTATTTAACAGACTGCCAGTCTTGTGACACTCTCAACGCAGGTTCGATTCGCTCTATGTTCGTCCCCAGTCTTCTCCAGGACTGACACAGTTACCGACTCGGAGCGATTTTACACATCAATACTCGATTTGCTGTACGACACCGATGAAGTTGAGGAGGTGACAGAGCTTCTCCGATGGTGGGATAGGTATTCGCTTTCATTCTCTTGCTGAAGTCTCACTAACCCGAATCCCTTTAGGCAGATTTTCCCGATGTACACAAAATCAGAGAAGCTCCCTTCGAAGGACAGTGCACTGGCCAAGATCCGCGCTAAACGTCAGGCTCTCAAGGCTGCGTCAGGTGCCGCATTCAATAATTAGCTGCTCTTCTGCCGTCTGATTGTATATATATCCATTACGCTGATCTGATCATAATAAATCAACTTGTGCCTACAATGATTCTCTATTGTTATCTCTGAGACATTAGCCTAGTGTTGCTAAGTGCTGGAATCCTGAGTCTCTTGCACCGTTCGTCCCTGTCTGGTACGTGTTGTCGGCGGTACCTGGCTTGTGCGTCTGATCCTTGTCGCCCGCCCGCCATAACTGCTAAGTGCTGGAATCCTGAGTCTCCTTCACCGTTCGTCCCTGTCTGGTACGTGTTGTCGGCGGTACCTGGCTTGTGCGTCTGCTCCTTGTCGCCCGCCCGCCATAACTGCTAGGTGCTGGAATCCTGAGTCTCTTGCACCGTTCGTCCCTGTCTGGTACGTGTTGTCAGCGGTACCTGGTTTCTGCATCTGCTCCTTGTCGCCCGCCCGCCATAACTGCTCGGTTCTGGAATCCTGAGTCCCTTCCATCAGTCCTTCATTTCCGATCTCTTGTGTCAGCCTCCGATCTCCTACCTAGTATCTATTTTAGCCGTTCGCTTCTCATCCGTAGCAAGCACATCAGCTCAGATCTGACATGATACCTCCTGGTTTAAAATGTCTCAGCCTCAAGTAGTCCCCACCTGGGCACGGTCAATCTTCCTGACATCCATTATTTCTGGGAAGGAAATCTGTCCCATATTGGATGCGAATACCAGACCTTCGGTGCTCACATAAATTGCCAATCTGGTGAAACTGACCACAAGGTCAAGATTGCCATGGCTGGCCAATATCTATTGCCCTAGATCTAGCGCTACCATACGACCCGTCAGAATTATGTATCCTATGCTAGTGTTTTTGCTTGTAAAGGATAGTATAGCTTTAGCTTTTTTTCACGAAACTCCCGATGACGGGGCGCATGACCGACGATAGTTTTGCAGCGGGCGAATCGCTTGGCAACGCCAATGACGGAGGTTATGAAGGTGATTTGGGGAGTTCGAGGTCGACTTGCACGCGGAGAAAGCAACAGTAGACGGTTGTAGGAGTCGATCGAAAAGAACATCCCAGTCGGCCGATGAACATTATTGACCGTGAGAACGCATTCCCAAAAAGCCCACCAACGCCTAGGCGCCCAGCCTCTTTGCCGTCGCCATCAAGTCAACAACTTCGAACTGTAAGTCCCCATTTCATTCAATATTATGCAAGTAACTGACTATTTCGCTTATTTTTTCACTTTTATTCTTTAGTTATTCACCTCACTACATAATCCACCCTTGAACGCTCTCAGTCCGACGATCTGGCGCGTCCATCAATTACCATGACCGTCCTCTCGATAACGCTCAAGCTCAGATTCTATGTTGGAATAGGTGGTGGTGCGACGTGAAGCCTTCAAAAAGTGTAGGGAAGTGGATCACGCACATGTGAGCTTTACACCATCCTGACTTTCCCGTTACTCATTCATTGCTTCTGATGATTCCGTCGTGGATGGTCCGTATTTACTGTTCATATATGCTGGCTGATACTCCTTCGGAAAGGAGACGATTAACAGCTCTCTCAGAAGCTCATCCGCCGCTACCAGAGGGAGATCGTATCCCATGAACCCCACAGTCACAAGTCCGCTACGAATCCCCTCTTCATTTCGCCTGACTCTATGGACTCGTCCTGGTCCTCATTAAGCGACGCCCACAGTGGCCCCGATTCTGGTGTTATGCGCTCGGAAACGTCCTCTCCGTCTCTCCCCACCATTCCTCCCGACGCAGCAGTTGCTTCAACAAACACTGGCGATGTCGAACGTCGTGGCTCACTGAGACGGTCCGCAGCCGCTCTCTAATATATTGGTGATAGAAACGATCCATCGCTCCCCAAATCTGCGTCAAACGAACCAGACGCATTCTCACTCCCTTTTCTCCCCTAACATCGCTTCCGTCTTGGCCAACTTTTGTACCACCGTCGCCACCGCCGAGCGTACCAGCTAGCGTACGCTCTGCATCCTCTTTGGCTAGCCGGTAACCTTTTGTTGGCCCTACTGCATCACACAGCTCGTAGACGCAGTCGCACATCCTGTTCAATCAGATGAATACGACTTAACCGCTGAATCTTACCCTTTCCCAAGATATCCAAGCTACTCAAAACGGCGCCTGTGAGTATCATTCTCATTCTCTCTGTGCTTGGGTATCTTATTCTTTCCCTTCAGAAGTGTCTACGTCAGCAGCTCTCACCTCGCCTTCGGACGATGCTGACCTTTGGGATCAGCTTTAAAGCTGGCCCCCTCGAGCTCTTTTTTCCTCCTGGCCATGTCCGCCACCCGCAGCCAGTGAAGAAGCCCAAGACACAGCAAACGAATCTCTTGATGCGGGCGGTGAAACCCCTCGCAGTTCTCCGGCCGCCGAACCTGACATCCCCATGACGAGGCAAGTAATTCCCCGTCGGAACGCAGTGGCCGTTCACCACAGACACCACTCAACTCCACCCAGCCAACTTCGTGCCCTCCTCTCCAACTGGGGCATCCTTCGACTCGAGTTCCACAGCATTAAGGAACCGAACGGGACTCTCAGAAATTCGTTAGAGAGTAGTACTGCGCGTGCGAGGGAGCCGGAAACGAAGCTCCAAGAGTTGAAGGATGAGGCTGCGTGTGCGAGGGAATTGGCTGAGAGGAGGAGCGTGAGGTGAATGGGTTGACGAAGGATAAGGCGACGTTGACGATGGAGAAGAAAGAGCTGGAAGACGAGGTACTTGGGGCGAAGGAGCTGCGGAGTAGGACGGATGAATTGGCAGCACGGAAGTAGAAGGCGGAAAGCGAAGATATCACCTTGTCGCAAACAGTCGAACGGACCAGAAAGTTGTTGAAGTGGAGTTGCTTTGAACCCACTGAGGTGCGTCTCTCCTTCCTTCGTTCTTGACTCCGTTCATTGACTGCTTTCGTCCCATTTGGATGACCATGCTATCTGTAGCGCATGCCAATGTGCTCGGTCCTTGCGCAGAACGTCCTTCTGATTTCCGTGCACGAGGTATGTTGTCGCTGCTTCCTTAGTTCATCTTCTCATCCAGTACTGCTGGCAATCGGCACGAAGAGCCACGCTAGCCTAAGGTGGGTTGATGTTTCGATTCCTCCACAGCCAGGCTTGATGTTCGTAATTCTAACAGGCCTACCAACGCCGTAATCTTCAGCAGCTTCCCGCCGTTCTGAAGACACCGACGCACGGTCCTTGGCTATTTCCATTACCCTCAATGCTGAGCAACCGGAGGCTGAATCCGCTGGCGATAGGGAGTGGCGTGGGTGGTGAATGTTACAGTGGAGACCTGAGGACACAGCCTTGGAGACTTCGTGCGTATCTACGTCCTCTGCTCCTCTCGTCTACACTGGCGGCGAGTTTATAGGTATGTAAACGCTGCTCTCAGGCCTAGTTCCTCTTCTTATTCCGTATCTATCTAGGCGTCCTGGCAAGTTCTACTTCGCTCAATCGTTCGGTCTTTATCCACTTTGCTCTTAAGTTGCCTCTTTCAACAGGGCTTTAACAACGCGGTTACGGCGATCTTCAACAACTCAGCTACGCTTGCGGTTACGGAGCTTCCGAAGGATGCCCCTGCCTTCGTTGAATCTAAGCTCGGTTCAGACGACATGGAGCTTGAACGTACTCGCATTAGTGGAGGAAGTGGAGGAGGTGGAAATGGCGTAGATGATTTAGCATTTCGCGGAAGTTGTTCTCGGTGCGAAAGGAACCTAAAGTTGCCAGAATTAGCTGTCATGCGGGACGACTTATCATAGGTTACGAGCTTGTACGAGATAAATATAGACGGACGATTTGGCAACATAGTTGAAACGGAAACGCTGAGGGATGTCCGAGCGGTGCACGGCGAAAGGCTTAAAACGAAGGCTCCAAATGGCACCCGAGAATGAGAAGCAAAAAAGTTGAATAGCATTCTGAGATACGGGACATAGCGATATTTTTTCAACAGTTCTTTCACCCTCCACGGACAATAGGATCACGTCAAAGAGTAGACAAACGGTATCCTGGGTCCTTTGATTTCAACCTGACGATATTTCTTAGGGAGCAGCCGCGTACCGATTCCGAAATCGAGGTCTACCAAATCATGAAGCCGGATCAAACGATGGGCCAGAGTAACGTCAGATCCTGAAGAGTTTGAGTTCATGTCGCACGTACCGTGTTTTTAATCAGCAAGGCGCGTGAGTGCTCCGGCCGCGACTGCAGTCCGAAAATTACTTTATCAGTGAGAATCACAATTTATCCGGAAAAAGCACCCGCATTCGCGTGCGATCGCTCAGGTGGTGGCTGACGATGAAGTCAGAAGGCCCACCGCGAGGCATAACTTCCATGTTGTTTGTAATAGCTCCGGAGACATTCGGAAACGCACGAATAGGAAAGAAATACCGGCTTGTCGGCCTAGACGTCCGGGAATTGAAGGTGCATGGTAGCCTCGAGTTGAGAATCCCAAGTGGCCAAGGCGCAACCTCGGGTGAAGGTGGACGGGCTCATGGGTGTGGATTTTTCATTTCGAATATATGAAATCATCGCCCACTCTTTCCAAGACGAAGTTAACGGGGAAAGGCGGGAGAGCTCCAATATGGTGCGTGCGCCCACCCAAGCCCCATGACGAAGCCGCCTCCCGTAATGAGAAGTCGGAGGAATAAAAGCCTAGACAGGCCAGCGCCGGCACAACGTAAGCACGCACGATGGTGAGAAGCAGTCACTATGGCGTCATTAGACCATTTTCGCTCATCAAAACAGGGTGGAGAAAGTAGCTGCTTGCCGGGTTACTCTGAAGCGTATACTTGTGCGAGACCGAGAGGCATCAGGATGGATGCGTACCAATGACGATAAGGAGTCTCAAAAGTCCACCTGCGTGAGGGGAATAAATATCAGAATTCTGTTTAGAAAGGAGCCACCAGCTAGGTGATGGCGGTCCGTACCCGAACGAAGCACTAAGTACGCTGCAGCAGCCGTCAATTTCTTGCCAAAATTCAGGTCCGCGGAGGACCGTTTGCGCTGGTAGGATGGGTCGAAGCTCGCGTGTGGGGCGTACCCATCAGATTTAGCTAAGAGGAAGACGTGCTTGCGGCACTTTGTCATCCCCGAGTGGAAGTGTCGTCGACGAAGCATATCGGCCGCGCCGTGGACATCGTGAGAAGGGCCATATCTAGTGTAGGCTAGGTACACTAAGTTAAATAAGACATGCAAGGAATCAGATAGGTCAGAAGACACGTACACGTACTGCAAATGAGGCGATGGTCCTCGAAAAACTAAGTGGAGAGAGAATGTTAAAGAAGACGCCGGCCGTGAACATATGTTCATTTGTTTGTGGAAGGAATCGATAGCGCAGGTTGTGGGGAAATTCGAGGCACCGAACAGTCAAGAGAACCAAGTTGGGAAGACGCATCACGGACGTGTGTGGGTTAGTGCGGGGGAAATGATCGTATTTGAGCAAGGGTCCTTGAGGAACGAGTAGATCGCACCGTACTGTGTAGTGGATATCGAGAATATATCCTGACCTATGGCGGGACTAAGATCCAGCCTAGCAAGTTGGAATGCTCAACCACGGTGTTAAGAGCCAGCTAGTATGGTTCACGCACGATAAGAAGATATCGTCCATGCTAGAGTTAATGTCAGCATGTACGCATCAAAGTAGGCGAACACTAACGTACTTCGTGTTGCCAAGTCACGATAAGCCAGCCTCTTCCTCCAACTTGTACATATTCGGACACCCATCTTACGCGTGGGCGCTTGCGCTGTTCCACATCCAAGGCGCAACGCCGTCATATGCACAACCATGAGGCTATGGAATAATCGATAGTGCCGCATCAGGAGCATGGTACAGGGCCGCGGGACTTGAGGGGTCTACTCACCTGGCCGTAATGTGTAACTTCGCCCCCTGCTACTCTGGACTATGCCACCGAGTTGCCGATGCCTAAGGCCTGTCAAACGACGACAGTCGAGCCGAATGCCACCACATGACCCAGGTTGGTGAACTAACTACGGGTAGTTGCAGCCGGAAGGAGGTGAGGATCGGTGAATTGGTCAGATTTTCGGCCGCTAAAGGAAGGGAGAATTGAGTATCGCCTGATCGTAGCCCGCACCGCCCAAGAAAACTGATGGACGAGAGGAAGAGAGACCTATCGTAATGGTAACAGACTAGGGTAAGCATTCATGACGGTGATGCTGCAGAATATGCACTACTTACACTCTAATTCCCTTTGGTACTGTGTCAGGATCGGCGTGAGCTCGCGTAGACTTAGGAAGACTCGAAGCGAAAGGAAAGCTTGATTCTACTAGGGACGGCCGCAGTAAGAGGAAGTGCAGTCTGCGTGACGAGGAATCGAGGTCCGTAGTCCGCAATTAGCTCCCTGGCTGAGAAGAAACATGACGTACTCACGACAAACGAAATTTCGAGATAAACTTAGTGTTCCAGGAAGATTTTCCTCGAGCCAGCCGGCTATTTCATTTCATTGGCTCTGGGCGGGTCGATTATGTACGAGGATGCGGGGTTCGTGACTATGCTTCGACCTAAAAATGTCGGGACTGGCAATTCGGTGGCGAAAACGGTGGTACGTGATCGAAAGGAGCATGCGAGAGAGATGGACTATCATGCAATGCCACGGCGTTAACACGAAGAACTACATGTAGAATGAACGTGTGAGGGAGCGTGAAGTGATAGAATGCGCAAGAACACTTACCTACGTCTTCTTGGACGCCTCACGGCTCGTGCGAGGCGGTAATAGATAATTCAGAAGGCACCAAGGATAGCAAGGATCGGGGGCTGGGGGGCGGTTCACATGAAATCGAAGCTAGTCCTTCGATGCCGAACGTGAATGTCAAGAACATTCGGCGGGTGGGTGGTGCGAATGAGAGTCAAAAGAGAGGGGTGGATTGCGCTAGAAGCGTTGCGCGGTTCATGGGGGGTGGGTTTAGCGGGGCGAGCTGCGGCGAAGGTAAACTGGATAGTAGAGTAAGTTAGTCTTGTGCCTTCTTCGCAATCGGTCAGCCAGAAAAATGGAGTCAACACTGGCAGACGGGAAGGAAGAGGAAGGGGATTCAACGCTCGCGTGGCCAGAAGTGACCAAGTTTCAGAGAAATAGAAGTAATTTCCAACGACAAAGAGCGTCGATGTTTTATCATGGCTTAGCGCATTCAGCCGTCTTGGAACGATCAAAGGCAGACAAGCAAGCTGAAGCCGGAACTCGAAAAGCAAAAGAAGGGGGGGAAAACAAGCTCAGAAAGCTGTTAAGGATGATCGAGGATCGGCAGCGGGGAAGGGTGAAGGCGTGGTGTGGTGTGGTGTGGTGGTATTGATGCAAAGAGAGAGGGATAGACAAGCAGACGGCCGTATGGAAGAAGCGGCAGCCGAAAACCGTAAACCGTACACCGCAAACAAGAACGTGAACGTGAACATGAGAAGAATGTACCTGTTTGCTTACCTCCGAGTTGTAGGCCATGTGATCGTTAGACAGACTGAGAACGGCGCGCACACACGCCACTATATCCACTTCCAAACGATACTTCTCCTTGGAAAAGCCTTCCCTTCCATCTTGTGAGCTGCACACCTTGACTCCCGGGCGATCTCAACGCAACGTAGTTAGTTCGAACCGAACTTCACATGGCTATTGAGTACCGAGTGAGCAAGGCTGTCTATGCGTTAGCGTGATGCGCTCAGAAGGAGATGACCATACTCTACGTACGTACCTATGTAGATGCATGAAGACGAATGAACGAGGAACATGCAGTAGGTGAAAAAAAAAAAGATATCTGATAGGCTGTTAGTACGATTACATACAACCGGACCCGTTATCTGTTGACAACGCACCGTCCAATCATCATTTGGCTCGGCCGGTGTGGGGTAATACCGGCGTGGGGATTCGGCAATGGGGAAAGCAAAGGTCTGGGCGGCTGATTTGCTTCTTCGAATTCTGCAGGAAGCAAGCAGGCTGTCAGCGGTCAGAAATAACAATAACATCACGAAGCCGACGGGACCTTCCTTGTCTCTCTGAAGCTTCTGCTGCATCGGAAGACGAGTTGGAAGTCGAGGAGGTTGGGTTGGTTGGGATGTTGATCGATGGAAGCATCCGAGCTGGAGTAAATGGCCGACGCAGGGGAGAGATCGAGGAAGTTCACAACTCGAGTGGTGGGTTTGAGTTGGTAGGCGTAGTCACGAGTGACGATGGCGTGCTCAAGGCCGACGACCGACGACCGACGATGGGATGAACATAAATATGATACGGTGATTGGCTATTTCGTTTATTGGTCCCAAAGCTCGGGTCGGCTAGCGCAGGAGGGTAACGTTATTGGGTGGACCTTTAGGGACGCCGCGGTCACGAGAGGCTTTCGTCATCATCATAATCATCTCAACTTGAAGGGCCGAGCGACGCTGGAAAATAATAAACGAAATCAAACGAAATGAAGTGGACAGGGCTAGATACATAGACGCCGCAAGCCCCGGATTCGCGCATATCAGAGCTGCGTAGGTGCGTACTGATTGGACGAGGATTCGGAGGCGGGTGGGAATAATTTAGTGGGTTGCGCCTGGCAGTGGCAGTGGGAATGGGAATGGGGGCGGGAGCGCCTATGTATAATACCCGATTGCCCAAAAACAATAACGATAACCGAAGGGGAGCAAGAAGTCACTAGTCACTGGGCGTTTGGGAGACCGAATTGAACCCCCGCCCGCCGCTCGCCGCTGTATTTGGGAAATAGTGATGATAGGCGGGTGAGACTGCGACGCTCTCTCCTATTCGTGGATATCGACAACTCTCGAGGTGATGGATATGGGTGAGAGTGAGAGTGAGAGTGAGAGTGAGACGGTGACGGGTGTGGGATCAGGCTAGATGTCGTCAGTTTAACTGACCGACGGTGCGCAGGAACGAAGGAACGAGGGAAGGAAGCTGATAGGAGGTGGTGGTGGGAAGGAAGACCGCGCGACTAACTGTAAAGCGGTCGAAGAAGCTAATTCATAAAACCGATGCGCGGCCCAAGAGTCGATTCCTCGATTTGGAAATCTGGCTGGTTGGGTGGGTGGGTGGGTGGGTGGCGTCGTCATCGCCGTGAGGGTTTTCCGACCGCCTTTATCCTTATTTAGCCGGGAACGATTGGAGGGGAAATGTTACTGCGTACGCGTACATATAACATTCTGAGTGTCGAACGTTGCACGTTCAAACGTTGAGGAGTGTCAAAGATTGCTGATGGCGAAGGTCTGACGATCTGATGGATCAGTATGCGGGTGTGAGCTCGGTGTTTTATCACTATGTAGTTTGATGGAACTCGGCAGCGTATTCGGGAGCAGCGCCCGTACACGCATGGATGGATGGGCGGAGTGGCTGGCTGGCAGATGGCTGGCTGGGAAGTACGAACGTCCATCCGTACTTGGCAATAATCACGCAAACGCAAGCAAGGAACGTGGGCGGTGCGCCATGGGGTTGGCGCCGAACGTTTGCTAGCCGCTGATGATGATGACATGATGACGGTTGAGGTGGGTCATGACGGTGGTCACAAAGCGGAGAGATACGTACGTGAAGTTCCTGAAATATATATGTCTTGGCTGATACTGAATACCTGGAGACTGCGGGTACTGTATTTTCGTTCCACGTTCCATGGTGAACGAGCTTGGTCGTTTAACGGTTTACCTATGTTTTTCAGTTGAACGGAAGGAGGGGAACAGAGCGTTGACCTTCAAAGCTCCAAATATTCCTCGCATCTGACCACCAACTTCTAACTGCCAACAACATAATGAAGATTTAAGACAAATTGCACGTAAGACTCAACGAGCGATGAGGATATGATACAAGCTAAGAGAGGCGGCGTTGGGTCGGGGAGCAAGGAGATGATTACCGGAATCAATAGAGTCCAACATGGTTACCGGGTGTTCCCACGCCGCACATTCCCCACAACAACGATACCGCCATATTTCTCCTCGAATTCACTACGACCACCGTATTCTCATTTGAATTCCAGTATCTTCTCGAGCTCAGTATCTCGCGTTGATGTGCTCGAAGATCCAAGGAACCATGGTGAGTCAATTCCCCGTCGATTATCTGCATACGCTTACTCTTCGCCTACAGGTTGCACGGGGGATTGAAGTTTGCGTGGTATATATCTCACCTTAGCCCATTACCGTTGGGACTTCACCTCTGTGGTCGTCGTGCTCTGCGACGAGCAGGTCTTTCACACATGAGGTTATAGTAAGTTTTGTCTCTTGTATCCCCAGTCTCTCTTCGTCCTTCTTTCGAGCTCGAACGCAGCAACGGCCGCTCTCGACATCAACGCTACCCATTAGTTTCAACCAGCTTGGACATCCTCATCCTACATCTCTACCTCTCGTCGTCTTCGCTTTTCCTTCCTTCCTTGCTGATCCCTCGCGGAGGCAGCTCTCCACCTTGGCGTACCTTTACTTCACCTCCCAAACCTCTGTGCGCTGAATTACCCCCTCCTTGTTGACCCACCCAGAGCGGTTTCCGTGCGTGTTCGATGTCAGCTGTTGTCCACCTTCATCTGATGATTTCTCCGTCAGGTAACCCAGCGGAATCGTGGACGGCAATGATAAGGTGATATCATTAGCGGCTCTCCCCTTCCCCCTTCCTTCTCTCAGTTCTCCCCGTACGATCACCACCGCACATTTGTCCACCTCTTGCAAACAGGCTGAATCATTTGCCTCTTTACGCTCGGACCGGCCTGCTCGCCTCGTCTCGACGGTCTCGTCCTCGCCCTCTTCTAGAAATGATCTACCAACGTACTTTGTCGCTTCGGCAAAATTTATATTTTTTTATAGCTGAATAAATCCGTTGAACTTGGCTTTCATAACGCGAAACCGTTAGAGACTAGATGTCAGCATGAAATTCTACACCTACAGCGTGTGCTTTTCGAGCTGTAATTAATCTGAAGGTCAACGCCGTCAACGTACTTACCAACTTCGTGTTCGGATCGGGTCGAGCAACAAAAGCCCTTCAACACAACAGCGCAAATTTCCCGATGTGTGATGAACGGAATCAAACAAGAGAGAATGCGTATTGACGTATCGATGACATATGTACACAAATGGCGAATCCACAGAACGGGAAGAAAATAGAACGAAACGGTAGAACAAAAGTGCGTATATACGACTTATGCATATGCAAAAAAGAAATAAGACTTGGGGGGGGGGATGTGCGGCATGAATGTAGGTACTGTAACAGTGGGTAACGAGTATGGGTGTCGAGCGTTGAACATTGAACATTGAGTATGGGAGTAGAGAGCGAGATGTGTGCATGAATAGTTCGAGTTCGAGGCAGTATGATGTGATGTGATGTGATGATGGGATAGAATTGCGGGTACGACGGCAAGACAAGAGGACGGTGAAAAGAAACACATAGCAAACAAGTAGGGCGAGAAAGACACAGGCAAGCAAGAAAGCGACACCAAAAAGATACCAAAAAGAAAGAGAAAAGAAAGATCCGCATATACAAATTCGAATTCACATACGAACGAAGGCAGAGTGAACAATGTGTGAAGGCAAACGAGAAGGCTCCTACAAGGTCTCCGACTTCATCCACCCCCCCGAGCTCGACCCACCACTGCTATTCGCCTCCGCCGCCTCAGCAGCATCCACCGCCTCCAACAAATCCGCGTCGGCGTCAGCTTCAGCTTCAGCATCCGCATCAACCTCATCACCATCATCCGCATCCGCATCCGCAGCCGCAACAACGCCACGGCCTCCCCTCTCACGATCTCGACTCCCACCGCCGCCGCCGCTACTGCTCCGGATATCCGACACCCCGGCCGCCTCAGCCAACTCCCTCAACGTATCCCCCTCATCAACATCCACGTCCCCATCGCCTTCTCCCTCGCCCTCGCCCTCAGCATCCCCATCCATCTCAGCATCAGCCTCAGCCTCAGCATCAACATCCCCATCTCCCTCAGCACCACTCCCACCAGTAGGAGACTCCCCATCCACCTCCATCCGCATCGCAGACGTCGGCACCATCTTCCCAATCTTCCGTGCGCCGTTGACTTCATCACCCCCTCTCCTCAACGACGACGACGGTGGCGGTGGTGGTGGTGGTAGTCCATCACCAGAAGACGACGACCCACGAGGCTGATGATCCAAAGCACCAGGGCGAGCTCGTCGACTCCTCGAATTCGACCGACTTGCAGTTCGAGAACCCGACAACGGCGGTGCGTCCTCGGGGAGCGTGGCGATACTAGGTGGTGACGGCGGTTGCGGTCCAGTCTGGCGGCGAGAAGAGGAGGTATGGGAGTTTGCGATTGCGGACCGCAAGTTGGCGCTGGAGTCCTCTCGATCAGGACGAAGAGTGTACGATGGCGTAGGCGAGACCTGTGGTAGGGTATCGGTCCTCGTTGGAGGATGCTGGACGGTTCGAGCGTGCGAGGTTGGCGGTAGCGGCTGCGGCGCTTGAGCATACGCAGCGTTGTGAGCGGCAGCGGCTGCGGCGGCAGCAGCAGCAGCGTTAGCGTTTTGCGCCGCAAGCTGCTGGGACTCCAGTGTCCCCCTTCTCTCCACACGTTTCATCTTCTTCCGGCACCTAAACAGAAAAAAACACACACAAGTCAGTAACGCTGCATCACCGCATCATGACCATCAGACAAAAGGCTGATATCAACAAAACATCAAAATGTACGGAGACAGCGGCCACGAACGAAAACAGAAGATGAAAAGGGAACAAAGCACAGGCGCAACAAAAAGTCAGGGCCCCATCAGCATCAGCGTCAACGACGGCGATCCTGAGCGAGGCGAGGCAAAGATGGGCGCATGTTGACATCAGATCAACAGCCCAAAGGATCTCGATAGGTCCTCGGGGTAGAGCTGCCCCTGGAATGCGGGGGAAAGGGGCGGGCGTCCACCAACGAAAACAGAAGGAAACAAAAGGAGGAGTAGAATGGGAAGGTAACGAGCGAGCTTGGAGGGATGGATAGCGTAGCGTAGTCCGTGAATACGAGAATACAATGAGCCGGCCAACGAGGGCTCGGAGCGAAAGAATAAAGAACAATGTCCAATGTCCAATGTCCAACGAAACCGAAGATAACAAGACAATATCCAAAGAAAAGTCCACGTCCTCGAAACCTCAAACCAAAGTCCTCGAAACCTCAACAAAACCAACTCACCTATCACAAACCGTCCCAGGTCCCTGCGGCCCAGGCCCCCACTTCTCCACACACTTCCCCTCCTTATACCTCCCCGGCAACCCACACTGCCTACAAATCCTCTGTCCTTGGGCGTTCGTAGCCGGGAACGACGGGACCGGCGGACCACCACCACCACCAGCTGCTGCTGCTGCACCAGGAACGCCGGGAGCACCAGCGCCGTTGGGATCTTGCGACGTAACTGGTAGATAGACAAATAAAGAGAGAGAAAGAAAGAAAGTCGTCGTTAGTACCCATGTTCGTAACAATAGTAGCAATAGGAATACGCACCAGGAGCACCACCCACCACCCCCGCACTCCCCGCACCCCCAGCCGCGTACTTAGTCTTCTTCACGGGCGCACCCGTAACAACCGGCGCAAATACATGCGTCTGGTACGTCTGCACCTGCCCAGGCTGAGACAAAGGTCCAGGCTCGGCGTGGACAGTCGTCACCGCAGCTCCTCCCCCTCCCCCTCCCCCTGCTCCTCCACCACCACCGTTATTATTGTTGTTGTTGTTGTTAGCGGCGGCGCCAGCAGACCGACTCGACCTCGTCGTTCGATACTCGAGTTGCGGTGGTAACGTAGGTTGATGTTGCGAAGATGGCTGAGGCTGAGGCGGAGGCGGAGGCGGAGAGTATCCCCGGCTAAGTGGGAGCATACCCGCAGACAGATGCATAGGAGGCAGAGGCGGGCTTTCCTGACTCATCTTCGCCAGCCGAGCAGCACGGTTCGACGTTGTGCTCATAGGATATCGAATGCGTGAGGAAGGGGGGTGTGGGGTATGCTGCTGCTGCTGCTGTTGTTGTTGCTGTTGTTGGTGGCCACCGCGATCTGGTGCACCGCCAAACGCACCGTTACTCCCGTGATGAGGGGGGTAGGCGTTTCCATTGACACCGTTGACGCTGCGCTGGTGTTCATCGCCTGTCGTAGCCAACAACAGCTCGTCGATGTTCTCCGACTCGGCGCTAGGAGACCAAGAGTGTGACCGTGAACGAGACCGCGAGCGTCAGGAGTGGTGGTGGTGCGAATGAGGATGGTGGGGGTGGTGGTGGTTGGACAAGGAGGATGAGTATTTGTCGTGGATGACGCGAGCTTGAGAGTGGTGGTAGATTTGTTGCGACGAAGAGTGGTGTCGGCTGCTGCGATGGTGAGACTACGCAAACAGATTAGCACACGAGGCGAAATATGATAAGAAAGAAAGAAACAAGAGGCTTACCTGGTGAGGAGGGGGCGGGTATGGGTTGTGATATTCGTGAGGAGGTGGAATCGGCTGGCCGTGCTGATCGATGTAGGTGACGTCGCGACCACGAGGATCGATATCGTCAGGCTTGCATGAAATAGCGTGGAGGGTTGGCGTGGCGTAGCCTTGCTGTTGGACGTGCTGAGCGTTAGACAGATGGGGGGAATTCGACTGCAATTGGAGATCGTCAATACTGGTGAAGAGAGACAAAGAGGGATACACACTGGTTCAGAGTAAATCGTGCATGACTTTTTGGAAGGGGGCTGCATGGCATCGCCGTTATCGATGCTGCCGTCCCTATGCCTAACTCGACTCCCAGCGCTCGGATGAGGAGGAAGGGGTAGCGACGTCAAAGGGAAATGAGAAGGGGGTCGTGGAGTCAACGACGTAGTCGAGCCGCCAGAGTTATTTCGTGACGGCGCAGGGTAGAACTTGCCAGACAAAGTCGAGGTGGGTGGCGGTGGGCCCATAATCGAGCTCGAAGCTGAATGAGAGAAGAGGGATCGGCTGGCGGAAGGGAGGGCGTTGAGATCGGTGAGCACGAGGGGCCCACCGCCATCGGCGACGATGCGAGAGAAGCCTGATCTGGCGTCAGATGCGTGGAACTCGAGTCCTTGCAGATATCGCTCGAGTTGCTGCCAATTATCCATTATAACCCGCCTACGAGCCTCAGCCTCGTCTCGCGCCTGCTCTGCCCTGCTAACCCTGTCCTCATACTCCAACAACAGCGCCCTAGCCAACTCCGGAGTGTGCGATGCAGTTGTAGGTGAGTTGCCAACATTTTTGGTTCCGTTGGTTGGTATTGACGTTCGGAGAGCTGCTGGGCAAAGCGGAAGAAGGTTCACTGCTTAAAAGGAGAGGGTAGATGAGGCGTTCAGCCTTTTCAGTGCGTTATTTGTTGCGAAGGGCATCGAGGATAGTGATGGGAAGCCGAAACATGAACATCTAGCACAGCCACCGGAATCAAATATCGGGCCTCGGAACGGCCTACTCCCACGTCACTCCCTTAGACTATTACAACGGCAACATCTTATGGTCTAAGTACGAAACTAAGCTTCACTATCAACGAACAAATTAGTGTCGACGACCCACTGGTATGCTCATCTTATTCACTACGTCAACATCTTCTGCGCACCTTGCTGACTCTAATCCGTCTCTGGCCCTTCCCTCCACTCGCTCCCAATTACGCTCCACACCGTCATCTACGTAGTGCTCAGAAAACTGAACAAACCGCTTGAACTTCTCAACCGTGAAGGATGTCGCTAGGAAGATGCATCCAAGCATATCAGCGTTCAAAACGCCAGCCCCAACGTCAGATAATGACCACCGAACGATGTCGACGACAACGTTGGGGAGTTCGGAAGCGGCGACGAACTTAAATTGGAGTAGACCACGGCAGCTGCAAAGCCCGCAGAGACATCTTAGACGACGGGGTGGATCTCGGAGCTCAGAGACGGCGAGGCGCAGGGATTGTGGGATGGAAGTGGATAACAGCCCCGGCAGCTGGTATGCTGGGAGGTAAGTTGAGGAGGGGGAGAGCAGAAGCGGTTGGGTGAGTTGTGATGCTGTCTCCACTGGCCAAAACGCTCACCTTTTATACCCCTTCTCCTCTTCATTATTTAGACCGGACTTGGCAAACGAAAACGAAAACGGACCCATCGTTCCAGGCTGTACTCGTCCCCTCGTCCGCCCAGCGCCCTCGCCCAACGTCATCAGTACCTCAATATTGGTTAGCGAAATCCGTGTTTCACAGGGTCGGAGGCGACAACGAATAGTTCGTTGGCGGGCTAGGAATGACGAGAGAAAAGGTGAGCATACTCGAAGTGCTCGTCGTAATATACTCACCGTGTTCTAGCGAGAATCTTTCGTTTCTGGCGATATCGTCGACGGCATATCTGAGCTCCGCCTCACCAACTCGTTTTTGTAGCGTTTATCGTGACGCAGCGGCTCGGAACGGTAGGGCACGTGAAGAAAGAGTAATTGTGGTCGGAGGAGGGGGGGCTAGTCATCCAGGTAAATGGCGAGAAAGGGAACCAAGAGAATGAAGAGGAACAAATGGTCAGTGTATTCCTGGGACTTGGCATAGTGTGTCGTTACTCACCAAAAACTCCCCTCGTCGGCTCAACTCGACTCGGCTTGTTGTCTGCGCCATCTCCTCCCGTCCCACCTCTTTTCTTCTCATCCAACTCTAATCAATGCCGTCGTTGCCCAGACGGGAAGCAAAACCGTCCGGTTCCTCAACGGTCATGCCTGGCTCTGAGGGACCTTGAGACCGCAAGATAAAAGGTCCGTTCCTTTAAAAGCTATTGAAATGAGCACTTACCCCACTTCTACTTGTCTCTCATCGCTCGACGTTGCTTCCGCTGTCCCCAGCTGTTCATTCTCAATATCCAACCACATCGTCGCCGCCGATTTTGACAAGTCGAGTGACTTGGAGTGCGAGTAATGTGCCGGTTGGTGGGCTAGGAAGAAAGAGATAATAGGTGAGCTTCACGCGTCGATGATAATCGCTGTATGACTCACGAATTCTCGTTTTTCCTTCGCAAACTTGTGATGACCTCGACCATGTTTCTCCACCTCTCCAATTCGCCTTATTGATGCTCGTCGTGTGGGGGCTAGAAATGAAAACAGCTTCGTTGTCTTGGGTGACGGCGGTTGTTGGAAAAGGGAACGTGGTGCGCAGGCTGCAGGTTGGATAGCGTGATAGAAGTGGGATGGTGAGGCGAAGCCATGATTGTGAAGGCGAGGAGGAATCTGAATACCGGGTGAGTGAATTCGTACCGACAAGGGAATTATTACTCACATGGTCTCCGTCGGCTACCGTCTCCCAATGATCCCCCAATCTCCATCTCAACGCCCTCTCCCCGCTATCGTGGTGCTCGGAACGGCAGAGAACCTTTCGAGCGCCTCAACTCCGAAGGATACCGCTGGGCTGGAATACCACGGTAAGTCAGTTGTAGCCATAACCGTGCTACTACACTCACTGCAGTTGCTTCTATCGCCTGACGATATCTACACCATACCCAGCCGTTCAACGCTGTCACCGACGTTGTATTCGAGATGGTATGTAGCGGCGATCAGATTGGTTCGTTGATGGGCTAGGAACGAGAGAAGAAGTGAGATACCTTGTCGCTTGCCGCGATGACCACAGCAAGACTCACTTTGTCTATTTCTTTTAAGGGCCTGCGTATCCGTCGACGCATCACTAATCTCTCTACCTCTCAGACTCTCCACGGTCGTTACCATCGGGATCGGTATGCATGCGAAGTCTTAGGTGACGGTGGTCGACGTGAAGCAGTAAAGGTGGCCTAAAAGACGAGAAAAACGGAAAAATGCTCAGTGGTGTTGAAAGAAGGAAATTAATACTCACAAATTCGCTGTTATTGATATCGTATTTCAACCGTCCGATGCATTTATTGGCACCTATCCTCCGTCCTTTGCCGGTATTGTTGATCATGACATCATGTCGAGGGGTGACTCGAGGAGTTTGCAAGAACCTGGGTGGAGAGGAGAGCGGGCGTACTGAAGAAAGTAGAACGAATGGGAGAGGGAGAGGAGAAGAGAGGGGAGACATAAATGAACGCGTAGAGGGAGAGGGAGTAAGAGCTGTGGCGTCGAGTGAAGAGTGAAGGGGCGGATTCAAGGGGACAATGGGGGCGATGTGAATGAGGATCGGCTGTCAACATGTCAACGCCAGCCACGGAATCGATGTAGGTGAGGTGAAAGTGTGACGGAGTGGGCAGTAACTAGTAGCAATAGGTAATAATAAGGTATTAGCAACGTTTTCGAGGGGATGAAACCACTTTTGACAAGCGCCTATTTGCTTTAGGTGTGATAAGCTCGTCGCTGCTGTCAACGACGACTTGGAGATGTGGGCCACTGCGATGCATGGCATGTACGGGTCCTGGTCAGGGGGAAGAGGGGGAGGGGAATGGGTTGGGCAGATAAGGGTGCATGTGAATGTTAATGACAGAGATTGACGTGGAGAAATGTGGAGGCTGATGTGTAGGAAAATAGGTAGAGTCAGAACCTGGCTGGAAGAGCGAGGGCAGACACTCATCAACAGTGACTGGAGAGAAGTTACAGTAAGGATAGTTTTGAAGGGGATGGTGCAGGTGCAGCAATGTAGGTGCGGGGTACAGTTACATATGAATTTCGTACAATGTTCATTGTGTTGGTACACATTCAGTTAAAACAGTACATGGTATATACGAGGACGTGGACAAGGATCAACACCAGCAGAGTTAGCGTGGACTCCAGAGATGGTTGGAAAGCTCAAGTCGTGGCGGAAGACAATGGGGAATGTGGTGTTAGCGGCGTCAAGTGATTCAGTTTGGATGCCTTGAATGTGCTTAGCGGTGGTGGGGTCTAATTGATACGCGAGGAGGAGAAACTCAAACACGGACACCTGACGATGGTGGCAGCGCTGGAGTCGTAGCGCTGCCCTTCCACCCAAGTTCAGTGGTTGTTGACATTCAAGAGCCAGGCGGAACATAGAGGTACAGGTAACGGTGGATGCAGCATCGGTGACTCGGGTGGTAGTCATCGTAGCAGGGCGTTGCAAAAAAGGAGGTGAAGCACTCACGCCGCCTTTCGCATCAAATACCTTGACGATATCCTCGCTCTTGGTGACCCGAGGACCGATGACGACAAAGCTCACCGTAGGTACGCAAGTCAGATTGACATCCTCGGTCCCTACGACGCCAACGCCTCTGTCGACTTGCTCCGGGTCGGTAAGGAAACCTAAAAGGGGTTTCAGGAGGTCTTGGTCGTGTGCAGCGGTGGCGGAGAAGGCGGCTTCGAGGTGCGTTACGGTGTTATCTATGTTATCTGTGGTATTGGAGGTTTGTTGGGGAGGGGGGACGAGGGAAAGGAGGTAGGGGAGGACACCGGTTGTTCCGTAGATGATTTCATAGCCTGGACCGCCCAGTTGGAGTTTGTAGGATGTGGAGTCCATGGAGAGGAAGTGGTGTGCTATGGAGGTGATGGAGTGCGGAGGAGCGCACGTACATGGCCGAACAGTGAGGACCCTACACCTACAATATTGCGAATCAATAAAATCAAATGGGACGAGTGGGCTACGAGATTGCAAAGAAGAGGCAAGATGGAGATGAGCTTCACCTTATAAAACAAAAACACACAAAAATCTACATCCCAATCTCTAACATCCATCCTCCTATGCGGTGCATACGCAACACAATCCACAGAAATCTCAACTTTCTTAGCACCTTTAGCCTCTGCTTCCTTGCGCACGGCGCGGACAATATCCTTCACTGGGGCGATAGAGCCAAGGATATTGGAGCAGGCGCAGATCGCTACGATGCGCATGCATGGCCGATTCCGGTGCCTGCAGGAAGAGCTGTGGAGGACATGAGTAGGGCAGGAAAGGAGAGGTTCATGACGCACCGTTAAATAGCCAATCTGCTGTTTGCCCCCTCGTCCTCCTCACTCAGTAATTCTCCTTGAGAGTCTATGATGCTGGCGTGGAATTCTTGGCCCTGGAACTTGAGCTTGAAGGCCGAGGCGTTGGCCTGAGCCATCACTCCCAGTCGCGCCAGTCGATATGGGGATGCATAGCTGGGCATTGAGGGACGAACGGAGTCGCGGTGGTGGTAGTCCAGAGCTTGGATGAATGACAGCGGAAGATGCGTTGAGTGGTGGGGAGGTGGTTTTGAAGACAGCGGAAAGGGGGGATGAGGAGAGGGAGGGAGTCTCCCGTGACGGTGGTGAAGGCGGATGACGATATTGTTCCATTAACGCTACACGCTGAAGCGCTGAAGTCCGGTCTCATTGGACTGGGAGATGTCGCTGTGTCGAGAACCGGGAAGTGCATGGGCTGGAAGAACAAACAACGTCATGGTTCGAAGTTTGACTGTTCACGAGGAGGTTTAACGGAGGGGGAGGTGGGCGGTCTGAACCTTCAATTGATCGAGAGTGAAAGCGGGTCTCCGAAGCTCGAGTCCGGCACCGGTAGAAAGTCGGCACAACAGCCTAGGAAGATCATCGTGGAGGGGGCATCTGCGTAGTGGTGGCAAATTTGCAGGAAGTCCCATGTCTGCTGAAAAAATACGAATGCTGGAGTCTAGACGGATTGGAGAAAAGTTCAGACGCACCGAACACTATATGTGCGCCATCTCTGCGCCTCAGTTTCTAGATTGTAGAGAATTCGAAACAGTAACCAACTAACCCTACAAATTGGCCAACACCTGAATTGACTTGAGAGAAAATTTTGAGCTTGTGTTTGTTTTCAACGCTCGTAACAAGATTGAAGAAGGCTGCGCTTACTATTGACTCCTACAGAAGGGCCATTTTATTACTGTCCCAGCGCGGTGGTAGGTTGCCTGTCTTGGGCGTAATACGTGGGCCTAGTTTCTGAGATGGCGAGCGAAAAGTTTGAAACGTGGCACGAAACGGAGATAAGTGGACATAAGCTCGAGCGCTAAAATCGGCAACTCAGAAATTCGCCGCCCACTTAAGGAAGCGCCCACGCAAAGCTGCAAATTAAGAAGACGGATCCTTACGTTATACTCCAGGACCCGTAACTGGCAGATTTTGGGCAGACTCACGCGTTTCCGTGAGCTTCGATAGCTCGGAAAATACTTGAGTGTATTCATAGTTGCTATTTATGCACGGCTTTGGCTGGATCACGGCGAGCCCCCGGGTCGTCGTACCTTGAGATGAGAACTGGTTGTCGTGGTTCGGGATCATACCAAGTGCGTTAATGTACCTTATATCACCTCGGAATTTATGCTCACCGTTTCTTCTGATCCATATCTACTCTAGTTAGCAAACCACGTCACTCATCGAAGCCCCCGTTGCTGGTTCCGAACGAGTGGACGGACGCTTCATCGAAATCTCATATGTCTGTGAGTTTCCCATGTCGTCCAAGGGTTATCGGTTGTTGATAACTGTAAGACGAGTTTAAACCCACTGCCATCCGCCCGGTACAACCATTTCTCACGAATTTACGGTGCAAGTTGATGAGGAAGCCTCGACACGCTGGTCGTAACAGCCGAGCCCGTCGAACTCAACGTTGGGCTGTTGAGCAAGCTTTCCTGGCGGTCCGGTGAACGAAATGGCTGGTGGGGGTGGAGACGATAGCGGTTTCGAGTCCCGTTCTCAAACTTTCGAGCAGAGTTGGCACCGTAAGCATCCCTGGGTGTCGAGGCAATTGGGATGCTCAGCTCTCGCACGGGCAGGAAGCGTTGATAGACGATCTACGTTCAATCTCCTTGCTTAAATCTCAAGGTGCGTTCTTTTCTGTGTCTCAACTTCCGGCGCTGACGTTACATAGGTCGAGCATGCAGTATTGCCGGACTTTCTCGCTCAAGCGAGCGCTCTCTCAGCGTTTCAAAACCCCCAGCGTCCCTCGGCCTATCTCAATGCTCCACCCTCGTCAACTTGTTCTGTATGTCTGTTATTTCCTCATCTTTTCGTGTATTCTAACGACCATCCTACGCCTTCCTCCCAAAATAAACCCAGCATCCGCCCAATTGTTCTACCAAGTCGCCGCGCTCTAGCCAACCTCTTCAACGAGCCGCCTGCATCACCGTCATGACTCCCCCTGATCTCCTCGACTTTCAAATCATCGCTGGCCGACCTTGAGGATGGAGTAGTTGAGCGAGGAGTTAGTTGACACGAGTGGCATATTAGGCTGCGCCTGTAGTACGGTCGGATTCCGCTGTTGCTGTAGGTTCTTACTCGAGGGAGAGGATTCGGATTTGTGCCCCTCATAGCAAGTAAGACTCTTCCTTCCTCCCACTGCACTTACTGATACTGTGGCGTGATGAATCCATCATCACAGTGCTCGGCCCACTCTCTCGACCAAATCTACCACCGTTTGGTTCTGCAACGAGAGTCTCCTCGACAACGAGTACCGGTCGTTGCACTACCACCATTCCGCTCTCTTTCCACTCACAACGGAGCTACGATGACGGTCCCACCCATAGCATGACCACTGAGTAGTGGCTCCTACTCAATCGACACCATATTCCTCGTATGTATGATTCATATCTCTCCAGCCAATTTTCTTTACTTCATGAGAGTAACAAGGATGCTATCTCAATGTGACGAGGCCGATATGATCTCGCGAGACGTAGACTGTTAAGTATGGAGGATGCGGCCGCCCTTCGTAAACGTAGTGTCCCAGTAAGCATCCTCTCCGTTTACAACCCCAGTTTCTCACTGTGTCCGCTCCCTTGTGTGGTAGAGATGATATGCGGAAGGGAAGTCGTACTGGTTTTCGGATGTCCCTAGTCCCACTTAGGTACGAAAAACCGCTGGTGTGTTTTCGACTTCTCGCTCTATGATGTCAGCTAAGAAATCGGCGCCGTTTCATGACGGAAAGCCCATCCTATCTGCTCAGAACATCCGTCGTGCACTCGAAGGATGTGCTCCTTTGCAATTCCAAATGTTTGGGCGTGCTCGAGCAGCATGATATGGGATTCGCTACCGTGGTTCATGCAATTGGTACCTCTAGTTTTGTTATCAGTCCAGGTACGCCAAACTCACTTGTTCTGCCTCGGAAGTTAGTCTCATCAACCTACATACTGTATATGTAGATAATTGAAACCTCTCCGCCAAGATTTTACCTGGATATCATCAGTTCCGGTGTCCATCTTCCTATCCCGCCATCGCCGCAGACTTCACCACCCTCTCGCCGGATTTATTTCCCTTCGATTTCCCCGACAACGTACTAGGAATGAGATAATCATACAAACGGAATGGTAGAACGTCTAGCAGAAGGAGATCGTCTGGACTGAGTGGAATAGGTTGGTGGCCGCACACGGAAAATCGAGTACCTCTAGCTTTTGAGGTACATTTCCTTTCGTTTTCAAACTTAGCATGGAACTTAGGTTGAATATCGATCGATTAATGATAAACCCCACCCTCCCAACTTCTTGCCTGTCAATCACCAACAAGCGTGCATATCCGAAGTAATCAATCCCGCCTACCTCTAGTTCCACCCCCAAGGTCTGAAACGTCTGCGCCGGTACTTAGGTCAGGCATCGTTGGGTGTCGAGGGTCAGTCGTCCTCGATCTTCGGCTCTACGGTGGTTGGAGGTGGCGCCAGTGCGGAGGAGCTGGAGGCGCAGATCGTACTTCAGTCAGCTCCGTACTGGCCGAGGTACCTATTGTTTCGCTTCTCCTCCCTTCTTCTCTAATATCCGCGTCTAGCAATAATCATCACAGCCCACCGAACGCATCTGTAACCTAACTTTGCGCCAGAGCCGGCTCCTTCAACAGTGTCGACGACGGACTCGAACGGCGGTGTCTCGGTGAAAAGCCAGGCATCAAGCCAACATCTTCACGTCTCCCTGCCACCAACTTGTAAGTCCCTGTCGCTCCGAGGACAACGTTCTTGAAAGCAGCTCACCAGGCGAATAGGCACGAGTATTTTGCCCACGTCTATCGGCCGTAGCGAAGCAAGTCGCCACGGATGTGACTTCGAATTCGACTTCGAATTTGATTTCGGCGTAGGGTAGGGTGAACGGGAAGAGGAATGTGAGGACGGATAAGAGGAAGGGAGCTGGCGTAGACGAAGTGAAGGTGATGGAAGGAAGTGTCAAAACTTCAAACCTTAGCTCATTTACCTGCCCTCGAACTCGCTACACCCCCAATTCAAGTTACGGCGATGACAAGCGGTGGCGTTGGTTGGAACTTCAAGGTATGTCGGCTTTCTTGTTTTCGCTCAATGCTCTGTCTAAGATTTCTACTGATATCTAGCTCACCATGCTACTGGCGAATGATTCCGTTTCGACCAGCTCACCGACGGAACACAGAGTCGAACAGCCTTCGCCCATCGCAGCGTCGAGCGGCCAGCCCTGCTCCGTTCATCTTCCCCCCCTACCAATTGTTGAGCCTCAACGTCTCTGCTTCCCCCAGTGCTTTCATGCTAGCTGTACCCGTTTCAACACTTTCGTCTTCGAGGTTTCTAAAGCATTAAAGGGTAGCTCAACGGTCATATGAACTCGCTAGCTTCAGGATGAGGTGGGATGGATCTTCTGGAAGTCATTGGGGGCTGAGGACGTCTCAGTCCCAGAGTATACAAGCGAGACTAACAGAGAGTAACAACAGTAAAGTAAATTTACAAATACTATTCTACATGATGAAAATAACGGTGCAAGAAATGGGGGAACAGAGTTACTTTCGTCCTGGCCAATACCTCTCCACGCCGCGTCCTTGACGCTTGCATTCCCAACGCTACTTGATGCCATGGCCCCAACCTTGTTGTGCAGCTGTTACTCGAATGACATTTGCCGCCGCTCGGAAGAGTGGTATTTGTTGTCGTAGTTGCCTTCGCCTTCGTCGCTGATGTCTGGTGTCAACGGGGCCTGGGTAAGCGAGAAGCTTCGGTCAGTGATGCCGCTGCCTCAGCCTCACGGATTTACTGACTTATCGGGTCGTCTGCTGCCATCTTCCCTCGACGTTCCATCTATCTCACCGATCTCCTACCGCCTGTGCTCAGCACTGTCGTCGCCGTCGTTCGCTTGATCTATCATCTTCCGTGAACTCTAAAGGTGTGTGAAAAGACAAAAAGTCAATAAGGGTGTGGACTAATTGCAGTATCACTCACGCAGCTAACGTCCATTTGTTTAATCTCTAGGATCCCTCCAGGCTGCCGTAGTAGGCTCTCCCGTTAACAGGAGAGGGTAAGCGCTGGAATGTAGAGGTATGGATCCCCCAAGGGAGAGCCTACGCAACGAGAGATCGAAGGGAAACTTGGTTCTAAATGACCCACTAGTTAGGAGTGCCCGGAATGCAAAAATGGCCGTACGCACCACTCTGCTAATCGAAATGATCGCCCACATCCCTCCCGTTCCCCAGCCCCTTCATTATCCTCGCTAACGCTATCCAAACCGAATCCATATCGCATATACCCATCGAAAACCAATGACCGGCGGTACTAGTAAGTCAAAAGAAGATCTTATATAAATCAAACTCACAATTGTGGTGTCAATGATCCTCGGCTAGCGTACGTCGACAGGTGAACAAGTTTCGAAGGGGGTGGCTTTAGTCGAGGTAGCACGGAAGACGGGTAGGGTGTTCTAACCAGCTCGGAGTTGGTCCACATAGCGAGGTATAGTCAATCGGCAGGGTCTGACTACCCTATACCCACGTCGGAGCGAGCTAGGTCGAAGCAATGGCGACCACGATGACGAGCTTTGAAGGCGGCCTGAGCGCGTGAGGAATGAGGCGAGAGTGATTGAGAAATCTCGATATCGAGGTGGGGATCGAGTTAAATAAGAGGAACCGTGAGAATGACGTTGACGTTGACACGTTGACGGTCTAGGTGGAGGAAAGGTGCATGGTTACGGGTCCTGGAGTATAACGTAAGGATCCGTCTTCTTAATTTGCAGCTTTGCGTGGGCGCTTCCTTAAGTGGGCGGCGAATTTCTGAGTTGCCGATTTTAGCGCTCGAGCTTATGTCCACTTATCTCCGTTTCGTGCCACGTTTCAAACTTTTCGCTCGCCATCTCAGAAACTAGGCCCACGTATTACGCCCAAGACAGGCAACCTACCACCGCGCTGGGACAGTAATAAAATGGCCCTTCTGTAGGAGTCAATAGTAAGCGCAGCCTTCTTCAATCTTGTTACGAGCGTTGAAAACAAACACAAGCTCAAAATTTTCTCTCAAGTCAATTCAGGTGTTGGCCAATTTGTAGGGTTAGTTGGTTACTGTTTCGAATTCTCTACAATCTAGAAACTGAGGCGCAGAGATGGCGCACATATAGTGTTCGGTGCGTCTGAACTTTTCTCCAATCCGTCTAGACTCCAGCATTCGTATTTTTTCAGCAGACATGGGACTTCCTGCAAATTTGCCACCACTACGCAGATGCCCCCTCCACGATGATCTTCCTAGGCTGTTGTGCCGACTTTCTACCGGTGCCGGACTCGAGCTTCGGAGACCCGCTTTCACTCTCGATCAATTGAAGGTTCAGACCGCCCACCTCCCCCTCCGTTAAACCTCCTCGTGAACAGTCAAACTTCGAACCATGACGTTGTTTGTTCTTCCAGCCCATGCACTTCCCGGTTCTCGACACAGCGACATCTCCCAGTCCAATGAGACCGGACTTCAGCGCTTCAGCGTGTAGCGTTAATGGAACAATATCGTCATCCGCCTTCACCACCGTCACGGGAGACTCCCTCCCTCTCCTCATCCCCCCTTTCCGCTGTCTTCAAAACCACCTCCCCACCACTCAACGCATCTTCCGCTGTCATTCATCCAAGCTCTGGACTACCACCACCGCGACTCCGTTCGTCCCTCAATGCCCAGCTATGCATCCCCATATCGACTGGCGCGACTGGGAGTGATGGCTCAGGCCAACGCCTCGGCCTTCAAGCTCAAGTTCCAGGGCCAAGAATTCCACGCCAGCATCATAGACTCTCAAGGAGAATTACTGAGTGAGGAGGA
This sequence comes from Pleurotus giganteus, assembly GCA_032158425.1. Lineage (NCBI taxonomy): Eukaryota > Fungi > Basidiomycota > Agaricomycetes > Agaricales > Pleurotaceae > Pleurotus > Pleurotus giganteus. Next base: position 59,903 of record JAPEHR010000002.1, read on the forward strand.
CGAGGGGGCAAACAGCAGATTGGCTATTTAACGGTGCGTCATGAACCTCTCCTTTCCTGCCCTACTCATGTCCTCCACAGCTCTTCCTGCAGGCACCGGAATCGGCCATGCATGCGCATCGTAGCGATCTGCGCCTGCTCCAATATCCTTGGCTCTATCGCCCCAGTGAAGGATATTGTCCGCGCCGTGCGCAAGGAAGCAGAGGCTAAAGGTGCTAAGAAAGTTGAGATTTCTGTGGATTGTGTTGCGTATGCACCGCATAGGAGGATGGATGTTAGAGATTGGGATGTAGATTTTTGTGTGTTTTTGTTTTATAAGGTGAAGCTCATCTCCATCTTGCCTCTTCTTTGCAATCTCGTAGCCCACTCGTCCCATTTGATTTTATTGATTCGCAATATTGTAGGTGTAGGGTCCTCACTGTTCGGCCATGTACGTGCGCTCCTCCGCACTCCATCACCTCCATAGCACACCACTTCCTCTCCATGGACTCCACATCCTACAAACTCCAACTGGGCGGTCCAGGCTATGAAATCATCTACGGAACAACCGGTGTCCTCCCCTACCTCCTTTCCCTCGTCCCCCCTCCCCAACAAACCTCCAATACCACAGATAACATAGATAACACCGTAACGCACCTCGAAGCCGCCTTCTCCGCCACCGCTGCACACGACCAAGACCTCCTGAAACCCCTTTTAGGTTTCCTTACCGACCCGGAGCAAGTCGACAGAGGCGTTGGCGTCGTAGGGACCGAGGATGTCAATCTGACTTGCGTACCTACGGTGAGCTTTGTCGTCATCGGTCCTCGGGTCACCAAGAGCGAGGATATCGTCAAGGTATTTGATGCGAAAGGCGGCGTGAGTGCTTCACCTCCTTTTTTGCAACGCCCTGCTACGATGACTACCACCCGAGTCACCGATGCTGCATCCACCGTTACCTGTACCTCTATGTTCCGCCTGGCTCTTGAATGTCAACAACCACTGAACTTGGGTGGAAGGGCAGCGCTACGACTCCAGCGCTGCCACCATCGTCAGGTGTCCGTGTTTGAGTTTCTCCTCCTCGCGTATCAATTAGACCCCACCACCGCTAAGCACATTCAAGGCATCCAAACTGAATCACTTGACGCCGCTAACACCACATTCCCCATTGTCTTCCGCCACGACTTGAGCTTTCCAACCATCTCTGGAGTCCACGCTAACTCTGCTGGTGTTGATCCTTGTCCACGTCCTCGTATATACCATGTACTGTTTTAACTGAATGTGTACCAACACAATGAACATTGTACGAAATTCATATGTAACTGTACCCCGCACCTACATTGCTGCACCTGCACCATCCCCTTCAAAACTATCCTTACTGTAACTTCTCTCCAGTCACTGTTGATGAGTGTCTGCCCTCGCTCTTCCAGCCAGGTTCTGACTCTACCTATTTTCCTACACATCAGCCTCCACATTTCTCCACGTCAATCTCTGTCATTAACATTCACATGCACCCTTATCTGCCCAACCCATTCCCCTCCCCCTCTTCCCCCTGACCAGGACCCGTACATGCCATGCATCGCAGTGGCCCACATCTCCAAGTCCCTTGAGTAGGGTAGGATACGATATAGCTGGAAATTACAGAAGTTTCGCCGCAATATACAGCGATTAACAGCTCGTATACAGCGAATTCGAATATCGATGTAGCAAGTTCTTGAGGACATTCTAGGAGAGGAAGAAAGGGTGACGAATGCTGGCAATGTCGTGGTGGAAGGCAACTCATCCGCGGCGATATGGGTGCCGGATGTTTGGCTGAGTAGGGGTGGCCAAACACACCCCGAGTCATAGGTTGGCAGCGACTCCCATTACCAGGTGCGTGTAGCACAACTGCAGCCTCGAAAATTCACATTGAGCTCATCGTTCATTTGATACGAGTACCAGGACATCCCACTAACAGGATCATGCAGCGACACAAGGTGAAGGCCGCGAAGGAGTGTGTGATCGTAAACTTGCAGGCTCTCCTGTATGTTATCCTCCAGTCATGATTGTATCATTCGCCAGCATTTCTAATAGTCTCCACCTTATATTTGCTATTTCCGTAGACTAAGCATTATTCTATCAGCCAATCGCAGTGACGCCAACACCAAAAAACCTATCCCAAAATGCTTGATCGAGAACGGAGATGGTGCCGGCTCTCTCCTGTTAAGAGGAGTGTCCCTCATCCTTGTCGTCGGTGGGTCACAGCTATTCTTTTATCTTTCGCTTTTCAATTACGACCTCCGATTTACAATATCACAGGTCACCTAAATCGTACCGGACACCCACCGACTGCTCGGCACCCTTCTAACATCACCATGCCTCGCAATTCCGCATCCTCTCCATGCCCTTCTGGCTATGATCGTTCGAGTCTCACGCCACGACCATACCCACCATTGCGACGATATATGTTTCCGCTTCTCCTCAGCGCTCACTAGCTCGGATATGATTCAGACCATATCGGGCACAGTAGATTCTTCTCAAGATGCTCTGCTCACCCTAGTTCTGTCGTCGAACAGCCGCTCGTATGTCCAGGTGAGTGAGCTGTGAGTCCTTATATCCGGTCTCTGTCAAACCTACTAATATTCGGAACTCATTGATGTCGATCCTCTGGTCGATTTCCGTTGCCCTAGTCACAAGCATTCGCCAAGACCTAGAAACGTGTAAGGGCCTTGGCCGCCTCGGGTTACGTCTTTGGGGAGTCTGGCAGCGTGAGGTATGTGGAGGAACTCTCTCGATCTCCCCCTTTCGCTCTACTCTTTGCCGTCTATAGCTTGAGATGACCACCAACGTCGCCACCTTCTTGTTCGGAATAAAGTACTACAGAGAGCGTGAGTCTCTCTTTCCTCCTCCCTAACTCCTCTTCAAAATGCTCCGATCTGTCCCCTTCAGCTAACGAGGAGCGCAGCGTCGACGCGGTCACGACGCAATATCAAGCGAACCTCTTTGAGACTCTCTCCAACTGGTGGACCTTGCCTGCTCGCTGACGACACAGAACACGAGACGATATATCCCACTGCCTTGATCGGCAGCCCGTCCATGTCCAATTCGTCCTCGGTTTCTTCAATTTCGGCGTCGGAGTTGAGCAGGACGAAGGAGATGAAGAATATCATGGCGAGGGATAGGGAGGCAGGAAGAGTAGACGACGCATAGAGTCAGTCCGAGGAATGATGTGGAGAACACCACCGCTCTGTCCTCAACAACGGGAATGATGTTCCCGCTGCCACCATCACCATCGATGTCCATCCCAACAATAGCAGCAACACTTAATCTACGGCTGCTCGACTCTGGCACACCACCTCCATCCTCGCTACTCCTCTCGCACCGCAGAACCGCCCCAAGCCAGACGGGTCCCTTTGCTAAACTGATATCCGACCTTGACACCCTGCTCGCCGCCTCTTGCGAAAGTCGTTTAGAATGGTGACGACCTGAATGGTATAGCGAAGCGCATGAGTTCTGGACGGAAGGTATCGAGGTTCGACATACGTTCGTCCTTTTCTTTCTTCAATTATGGATATGTTGACATCGTGAAGCTGGTTTTTAGATGCTGAGACCTTCTGCGTGAGGTGCAGCACGGCCCCCGCCCCCCCTGATATCGATTCCCTTGCTCGAATCGTCACCAACTCTCCCCACTTCCCTCTATCGATTTCACCACTCTCTTCGTCTCCCCTCTTAACGCCGCATATATGCCCAAGGCTGACAGACTGGAATGGAGATGCAGAGAGGAGTATGAATGTTGTGGTCATCGCTGGCAGTGGCTCTCACTGAAGAATGAGCATCTGTGCTATCGGAGCGACATCCTGGCGTAGGGTAGCTAATCCATTCGGAGACAACGGTACGGCTACGACTATTCTACAACTGTCTACTAACTCATTTGTCCTGCTCATCCCGTTGAAGACCAACAGAACACCGCATGAACACGGCTCTTCTAGCCTCCTCGTTTGCCCTCGCCTCTTCTTGCATCACTAACCGAACACTTCCCATGGATGTTTCATAGCGAAGTAGTTCGATTCCATGGGTTTCTCAAGTTTGGCAGTCGCGTTGAGTATCGTGGGTGTGAAGACAGAAGGTCGCGAAGTACGAAGAAGTGATTAGGAAAAGGGAATTTCCTGCCCGCATGAAGGACGGAGGGCATTGGAAATGGAGGTCACCTACGCTTGCGTCTTCGTACGAATTCAGATGAGTTCGCTTCGCCATCCCGCTCCCTACCTCCCCATCCTCCTTGGAACTCGGCGGTACCTTCCCTTGCCGCAACAACTTCATCATGTCCATCCCCACTACTGCCACGATATATCCTTCTTTCGCTCCTTTTCCGCTTACTAACTCAGCCCACAGTCCGATTTCCTAGATTCTCCTCCGCACATACTCCTGGTTCTGTCATCGAAGAGCCAGTCGTGTGTCTACGCGAGCAAGTTGTGAGTCCCGATACATGCTAATAGTTCTCCGTCAAGGTTGCTAACGGTTAGAGCTCACATATGTATATTCTCTCCGAAAGCTCCGTCTCCCTTGCCGCGATCGTTCGCAGTTGGATCAACTAGAAGACTCAGAAACCTGCACGCCGCCTTGGCTACCTTCAATTGCATTCTACGAAGTAGGGAGAGCTGGGAGACCGGTAGGACCAAGGACGAAGTATCTTGCTGATCTTGAATGTACGTCTCTCTCGATCTCTCGCTTTCGCTCTACTCATTTTCTAGATCTATGTCTCAAACAGCCACCACACCACCAACTCGCTAGTCGGAAGCATGTACACAGAGCTTGCATCTCCCTCGGACCTCGTTTGCACCTCAGGATCCCCTGCTCACCGAGAAGAACTTAAGAAGGGAAACCACCCCCCCAGTTCGTCCTCATGTTCTTCAAGTTCGGCAGCGGCGTCGAGTATGACTGAGGGGATGAGGAATATTATGGCGAGAGATAGTAAGGCGGAAAGAGTAGACGAAGCGACAGACGGAGTCAGTCCAAGGAACGGCGTGGAGAACTCAATGGACAGTGAGTGCAAGGAGTTCCACCGTCCCACTCCTTCTTCAACAACGGGAGCAATGACGTGTTCCCACCGCTGACGTTTACCCCAACAGTAGCAGCAGTACTCGATCTACGGCTGCTCCACCCCTTCTCTCCGCGATACTCTCGCCGCATAGTACATCAGGGAGCCAAACAGACCCCTTCCAACGTCAAACGGGCTGGCTTCGATGTATCCAGGCTCACCGTCGCCTATCGAGACATCCTACCCGGCAGCACTGATGTGGGTATGGTATAGTGTGCAAGCGAGGGAGGTGGATTCGACTTGTGGGCTTCCTCTTCTCTCTCTAACTGTAATGCGTTGACGTGGCATAGTGGACAGGTGGCTACCGAGTAGTCCTTAGGATTCTTGGGTGCATGGCCAGCTGCCCTCCGCTTCCTCCTCTTCGAATACCACTCCCGCTGATATTGCTTCTCCCACCGGCAACTCACCATCTACCTAACTACCCTCTCATCCAGCATATGCAATCCTCCCAGCTTCGTCGAGTCCTTCTTTCCACTCTCCCAGCCGCATACGCCCAATCTCGAGGCCAGCACTTTAAATGGGTGCGGCGGAGGTTCTCAAGAACGGTAAGCCACGTTCGTAGAGAGAAATCAAGGGCATGAGCTACGCTAATCCATTCGGGATACCACAGTGCGGCTAGGATTATTCTACGACCTGTCCAACAACTCATCTTTCCTGTCTCATGCAGTCCAACGTCGCATATCTACAGTCTCCTCCACTTGCCACACCTCTTCTTCCCTTAATAATCCTTCCTACGAAGGGTTTGTAGCGTAGCGTTTCACGTTGAGTGCGAGTCCCCATGTTGTCGAAGATTCGCAATAGAGTGTTGCGTATCATGGGTACGGAAAGACGAGGTGGTAAGGGAGAATCTTCTGTTCGCATTAGGGACGGAGGAGGATGCAGATGTTCCGAGCTCAACGACGCCTGCGCCTGCGTCTTCGTACGACTCCGAGGCCCTATTACCCGCGCCCTAGTAGTTCCGCTCCCTCACTACCCATCCTCCTTAAAACCGGACGACGCCTCCTTTGATCCTACAGCGGTCGTGATGGATCCGACGCCCGCAACTTCCACCAAGCTGGATTCCCTCAAACCGGCCGTATCCTGTTATTATGCACAACGTGGGGAGGCGTGCTGATTTGCCAGAGAATGAGAAGGCTCCTAGAATATGATTAGATGGGTGATTAGTCCAATGCAATAGGTATTGAGAAAGGGAGGAAATGAACGATGAGGCCTGCTTCTCCTCATTGCTCAATTATCCGTACGAAACGCTACCACAGCTGCCGCAGATACGGCGGCCAATAATCTCGAAGCTCGGAGTTGCTGCCTCTTCCGAGTATTGCTGACATGGTTCGACAACGGCGGTCGTGCACTGTGACGTAGTTCCGAGAAGGTGAGGCGAAAGTACAGGTGATGGCGGATGTTCCATGGAGAGTGGACCTAATGGACGCGGGAGTCTGTCTGTTTGGATTAGGAGGCCGAAAGCTAAAGCTTTGCGAAGGGAGACCTTACCGATCACCAGCTGGGACGACTCCTCTTAAGAGGAGTGTCGCCGCCGTAGCTTCTGAGGTCATGCTGCTTACTCTATAGCATCACAACGCAATATCCATCAAAAATAAACGGTGATGCATTGCGGCGGTGAAATTGTCAACTAGGAATGGACAATGGGAGGCTAAAGTCCCAGCAGAGTTGGCTGAGATGGCTAGGTCAGAATGTAAGTAAGTGATTAGGACAATTTCCGAAGCTTCCTTGGGTGCACCTGACATCAGTCGGGCTACGAGACTCGACCGCCGATTTGTTGAATAAATGAGATATAATCGAACAACTTATCGCAGCGACTCAGAAACATAAATACATAAGGTATTTGGGTGGTTTCAAGTCGTTCAACGGCTAGAAGGATGGTAACGCACAACGGAATATCTGGCGGTCAGAAATCAATAAGTCAATTAGGAAAATACTGGAGACAGCACTTGCCTGATAATCGCTCCACATTGGCCAACCTCATCATTCTTTCTGTCGACCGCATTGAGTACGAATGACCTGCAGATTCGGTGGTGGTTGTAGCTGGAGTAGAGTGAGCTGAACCTAAACCAGCGCCCCTGAGTCACATGTCCGACGCGTCATCGCCAGCGCCTGTCCAGCGCTAAATCAACCTGAACTTGAACCAAGCTTCGGGATTGACGCAGGTACGTCCAATCCTACTATTGTCGCTCGGACTTTTTACTAACTATTTATTTTACGATATATCTAGCTTATTTAACCCACATCGTCACCCTCTTTCCCCCTGGGTGCTGATTCCGAGCGACGTCTCGCTCATTCTCGGGCCCCCGCCTCGACTACGACTTTGCCACGAAATATGGAGGCGGCGATACGGTCTGTGGAGCGTGCGAAAGGGGCTGTTTGGTCGGAGTAGTGGAGGATGAGATTCAGGGTACTCCCAGAATCCCTGGGTTCTGGTACATGTCACCCACATTATGTAGATCGAGCGTTCTGATTTGCGTCCCTGGGCATAACTCCAACATCGACAACCACCGCCGTCAACTGCGGATTGGGCCCAACGAACTCCTCCCACCCCAAATCTTACATGACTACGGTATGATTCGCCCTTTCGTCATCATTGCCCGCTTTCCGCTGACCGCCGGCCATTTCCCCTAGCTTCCATCCTACTACCATCACAGTCCCACAACTTGTCGCTTCACTCCATGGGCCTTGCCGTCCTCATCCCGCCAGTGCACCACGTATATCCAGTGGACTTCCCCTGCTACACCATCCAAGCTACCTACCACGCAACCTTACTGGTTCGCGCCGTTCGAATCCCAGGTATCGGGGGCTCCAGGACGCCATGCAACGCTGTTTGCATTCGCAAGGAAAGTTTAGAGCACAACGGTTTGGATTGACGGCGTCGAGGCCTTTTTTTAGTGCGTCTTTCACTCTTCTCTCATCCCTGTTAGTACTAACGATGTGGTTTCTATATTAGCACGTCAGCATGGCCGGCCCACTCTAACACCAACCCACGACTTCACTCTCCTTCTCCACACCGAATGCGCCACCGTCGCCTGGCTAGAAAATCCGCAACGGGCAGCTGTCTACGCCCTCTTCCTCCGCGGCAACTTACCCCACCTGGACCTCTCTCTACCCCCTTTCCTTAGCTTGTCTGCCTGCTGCAGCGTAGCCAGCTCAAGGCCTTCTCGGCCTCGTTTTCCTCGAGTTCGGTGTTAGTGTCGGGTACAGCCAAGGGGATGGAGATTGACGAGGCGATGTATAGGAAGGGAGCAGGAATAGACGAGGCGAAGGATGGCAATGGTGCGAGGCCTGGCGTGGAGAACAGCACAAATGGTGACAGAGGGAGCATCTCGTCTCCTGTCCCTTTATTCACCGGTGTCAGCGATTCGTCCCCGTCGCCACGGCCGTCCGCATCAACCCCAACTGTAGCAGCAACACCTACTCCCCTGCCGCCGCTAAGTTTTGGCATCCTCGCCACTTCTCGGTACTCGCGCGATGGGATTGCTGCCTCGTTATCTATATTCGACTTCTTGCTCACCTCTTCGCGGTTTATTTTGATGTCCACGTCGACAGCGCAGCAAGATTGAGAGTGAGGAACGGAATCGGCGGAGGCTCAAGGCCACCTCGCTCATGGGTATTAGTGAGGGTGCACGCAAGGGATTTGTATTCAATGTACATAGGGTATCTGGTTCGCTTTACTACCACTATAGCCACCAATTCCACCGCCTCTCCTGTCCTTACGATATATGAAAGTTTACGTAGTCGGACGGCGCTACTAGTTAGGGATGGCGTGGTGAGGAAGCGAAGTCGTAATCGTGGACATAGCGTAGTCACGGCTGTATTGTTCGACACCAGTTCTGCCTGCACAAAGGGAAGCGTAGGGTCGGGTCGTCTGACACGGATCCTTGCCATCGTTGAAATTGGCTGTCAGAGTTCCTTGGTGATGCCGGGGTGTGGTGTGAGACGTTGGAGCGGAGCGTGCTTTTATATTCGAGGGCGCAACAGGGCGAGGGGCCCGCTAGAGAGTCCAACAAGGACATAGAAACGGAATAAAACACACCTCGAAAATGAGAGCTCCTCAACGTCTCGAACCTTCGTGACCAACGATATCCCAGCGGCCGTGAACGTCGTGGCGGATAGTGTCATGTAGTTTGCCGTGACGTAGATCTTGGAGCTGCGGCGTCCATCACCTGTTGCCAACCTAGCTTGAGTACGGGGATGTTCGACGGTGGGGAATGTGTGAATGAGTTCAGAATAGCTGGCGGCTGCTTTGGGGTGATCCGAAGGGAGGCGGATGGTGTGCTGTGGAAGGTGGTGTGAGTCTTCGGGAGAGGCAGTCGATTTCGAGAGGGTTTAGAAAGGACATGACATAATAAAGGGACATGCGTACTGAGTACAGAATACTTGAGTACTGAGTACTGATCATCACCAGAGTCGACGTGACTCCTTGTAAGAGGTGCATAATCGCGGGAGGGCTCCGAATGTTAGGCTGCGTCGTTGATATCGTCACGAGACAATACACATGGAAGGTGAATGTGGAAACATTGACTGGATGGCGGCGGTTGGCTGGAGTAAATTTTGCGTACATATGATACGTATACTAACACCTTTCGCGTTTGAGGGAGGTTGAATGTTCCCGTCGAGGAGGGAGGATGAATAGCGAGAAAGATGTTATATGTGCAAAGTGCTCGTGTGCGTAAATACATATGTACATGAGAGGACGATGACGACAACGTGACCAACCAACGACGGACAGGAGGAGACAGGAGGATGTTGAATACCAATTAGTATTAGTAGCCCAAAACGAGGTAGATGATAGCTAAAAGTAGATGGCAGGGAGCCGGATATATGCCTGATGAGATGAGTAGTAGTAAGGAGTAAGGAGTAGAACCAAGAACGAAGTATGCAGAGCGATGAGAAAGCATAAAGCACCCAGAGCCCAAGATGTCTAAGTGTGGAGCAGGGTGGATAGAAGGTGGTGGTGGTGGGTGGATGAACGGCAAAGCAAGATGGCCATCACGGCCAGACGGAGATGATGGTATGAAGGATGCAAGGTATTATGAATGATGTGGGGATATGCGTAAGAGAGTGTGGGTTTGAATTGCGAGTGTTGAATGATTGCTCCGATGCTGGCCGCCCCGGGCCAGCGAGAACCCAAAATGCAACAAATGAAAAGGAAAACGCGAGACGAGCGAGGAAGGCAATATTCTACATAGTCCCAAAGAAGTGGAGACGCAGGGAGAAGTCGACGAAACAAGTGGTTGCACTCTATGGCGGTGGTGATGGTGGAGTTTGTTTTGCGAGAGGAGAAGAATGCGAACGGCGATGAAAGTGGAAACCGCGGCCTCATGTCGTGAATTTTGGTCTCGTCTGCAGGAGTCGAGTCAGAGGAAGGTTCGGCATGAAAGAACATGTATGACTCACCGGCTTCCTCATCATCAATGGCAATGAAGCATTGCTGGGTGATTCGGGCTGGGGCTATGCGGGTAAGCAGAATGGACATAAAACGGCGGAGGAGAGATGCTCACTGATAGTGAGGAGTAGGATGGTGTTGGATTTTGTGAGGATTGCAAGGAGGCGGTTTTGGAGAGGGCTCGCTGGAGCTACAAAGGCAAAGGGCGTATGAGCTCCAGGCGAGTAGGCAGGCAGCGGAGGCTAGCGTACCTTGGCCTTGCTCTCTGCTGCTCTTTGCGCGTACATGGACAGGTGGAGGGAGAGGTGGTCGATGCTCTTTGCCTGGGGGAGGGAGGAGAGGGAGCAGGCAAGACTGGGGAGAGCAACGATTTTTGGTTTTGAAGAGTCAGGGCTCTGTGCTCTGGACGACATAGCGGGAGTGTGGGTGGTAGTAGCAGTGGGGAGAGCACAGAGCTTACCCACGTCTCCCTCGTCCGGATTTATGTAATTAGTCATGTGAACTTAGTCACGTGATGGAAAGGAGTCTCTGATCGCGAAGTCCAATGACAGTAGATAGCACTGCGCGCAGCCGGTTATTTTGGCCAGCCAAAATAGTCAGACTGCTACGTTCCGTTTTGACGGGTAGCTTTCAGGCAGCAGAATATGGGTAATTTTCGCTAGTGCAAATTCGAAGGAGATGGCAAGTTTCACTTGCATTTCGACACACTGAAAATGCAGCAGATCCATTACAAAGTATTCTCCCACAGTCATTAAGTATCTCCCACGGTCAGTAGAGACCCTGCACGTGAAATGCTTCGAAAATCCTTCATTTTGCACTCATTTTGCCGCATGCTAAGTTTCTCATCCTCGAGGACAGAAAAGCTGGTGTACAAAACGTGACGTAGCAAATAGATAATTTTCACCACGCTAAATTTCCGGCTGCAGGCAGTGTAGGATGGCGTATACACGACATGTGGATATGCAACAAAAGGGTAGGGGGGTAAGACGTGGTGGGAGGGACGTGGGCATGAGGCATGAATGTAGTGTGGAATGACAAGTCAAGGTCCTGGAATTGATATTGATTGAATACGGGAACTTGGGAATAGAGAGAGGACATGATGCGGGCCATAGTTCGAATTCGAGACAACATGATGTGATGTGATATGATGTGTTGATGAAGGGGGCTCGAACCACCACTACTATTCGCCTCCGCCGCCTCAGCAGCATCCACCGCTTCCAACAAGTCCGCGTCGGCGTCAGCCTCGGCTTCAGCGTCCGCATCAACTTCATCACCATCATCTGCATCCGTAGGTGCAACCATGCCACGGCCTCCCCTCTCACGATCTCGACTCCTACCACCACCGCTACTACTCTGAATATCCAACACTCCAGCCGCCTCAGCCAACTCCCTCAACGTATCCTCCTCATCAACATCCACGTCCCCATCACCCTCGCCCTCACCTTCACCCTCACCCTCACCCTCGCCCTCACCTTCACCCTCACCCTCACCCTCGCCGCCACTCCCACCAGCAGGCGACTTCCCATCCACCTCCATCCACATCACAGACGTAGGCACCATCTTCCCAATCTTCCGCGCACCATTAACTTCATCACCCCCTCTCCTCAACAACGACAATGGTGGTGGGGGTAGCGACGCTTCACCAGAAGGCGACGACCCATGATGCTGGTGAAGATCCATACCAGGACGTGCTCGCCGACTCCTCGAAATCGATTGACTTGCCGTTCGAGAACCCGATAACGGCGGAGTGTCCTCAGGAAGCGTGGCGATACTAGGTGGGGACAGCGGTTGCGGTCCAGTCTGACGCCGAGAAGATGAGGATGTATGGGAGTTGGCGATTGCGGACCTTAGGTTGGCGCTAGAGTCCTCTCGATCAGGACGTAGAGTGTACGAGGGGGTGGGCGAGACTTGCGGAAGCGTATCGGTCCTCGTTGGAGGATGTTGCACGGTACGAGCGTGCGAGGTCGGCGGTAGCGGCTGCGGCGCTTGAGCATACGCAGCGTTGTGAGCGGCGGCGGCGGCGGCAGCAGCAGCAGCAGCGTTAGCGTTTTGGGCCGCAAGCTGCTGGGACTCTAACGTCCCCCTTCTCTCTACTCGTTTCATCTTCTTTCGGCACCTAATCAGAAAAGAAAAGAAAAACACAAGTCAGTAACACTGCATCAGTGCATCATGACCATCAAACAAAAGGCTGATATCATGACGGCCACGGAAACAGAAGATGAAAAGGGAACAAAGCACAGGCGCAACAAAAAATCAGGGCCCCATCAGCGTCAACGACGCCGATCGAGACAATGATGGGCGCATGTTGACATCGGATCAACAGCCCAAGGGGAGGGAGGGATCTCGATGCGCATACGCCGGTTCGAGCTGCCCCTGGAATGCGGGGAAAAGGGGAGGGCGTCCACCGGAACGAAGACAAAAGGAAGGGCAGAGGTAGGTACAGAAATTGGGACGGAGGGAGGGGGAGTGCTGGCGGAACGTAGTCCATGAACGATGCTGATAAGAAAATACAACATGCTGGGCGCACAGCGAAGAAAGAACAAATATAGGGAAAAGGAGATAACGAAAAGAAATCGTCCAAGTCCTCGAAACAAAACCCCGCACCGTACCGCACTCACCTATCACAAACCGTTCCAGGGCCCTGCGGCCCAGGCCCCCACTTCTCCACACACTTCCCCTCCTTATACCTCCCCGGCAACCCACACTGCCTACAAATCCTCTGTCCTTGCGCATTCGTAGCCGGGAACGCCGAGACCGGGGGGCCACCTGCACTACCTGCTGCTGCGCCAGGAGCACCGGTAGCACCAGCGCTGTTGGGATCTTGCGATGTAACTAGTAAGGAGAGAGAAAGAAAGTCGTCGTTAGAATCCATAGTAGTAGTAATAGTAGTAGGAAAGGAAAAGTATACGCACCAGGACCACCCAACCCACCCGAACTCCCCACACTCCCCGCCGCGAACTTGGTCTTCTTCACCGGCGCACCCGTAACCACCGGCGCGAACACATGCGTCTGGTACGTCTGAACCTGCCCCGGCTGAGACAAAGGTCCAGGTTCGGCGTGGACAGTCGCTACCGCCGCTCCCCCTGCTCCTGCTCCTCCACCACCACCGTTATTATTATTGCTGTTGTTCGCGGCGCCGGCAGACCGACTCGACCTAGTCGTTCGGTACTCGAGTTGCGGGGGCAACGTCGGTTGATGCTGAGAAGATGGCTGAGGCTGAGGCGGGGGTGGAGGAGGAGAGTATCCCCGGCTGAGCGGGAGCATACCCGAAGAAAGATGCATAGGAGGAGGCGGGGAGTCTTGACTCATCTTCGCTGGACGGGCAGCGCGATTCGAGGTCGTGCTCATGGGATACCAGACGCGTGAGGAAGGGGGGTGTGGGGTATGTTGTTTTTGCTGCTGTTGCGGTTGTTGATGGCCCACCAAACGCACCATTACTCCCGGGATGAGGGGGGTTAGGCGTTTCCGTTGACGCCACGGTAGTGTTCATCGCCTGTCGTAGCCAACAACAACTCATCGATGATTTCCGACTCGGCGCTGGGAGACTGAGAGTGCGAGCGTGACCGAGATCGAGAGCGTGAGGAGTGGTGGTGGTGGAAATGCGGATGATGGGGGTGGTGTGGTTGGACGAGGAGTACTTGTCGTGGATGACCGTAGCTTGACAGTGGTGGTATATCTGCTGAGGGGTTGAGTGGTGCCGGCTGCTGCGATGATGAGACTACACACAAAACAGATTAGCACATGAGAGCGTATGATAGGAAGAGGAAGAGGCTTACTTGGTGCGGAGGAGGCGGGTATGGGTTGTGGTATTCGTGGGGAGGTGGGATCGGTTGGCCGTGCTGATCGGTGTAGGTGACGTCGCGACCACGAGGATCGATATCGTCCGGCTTGCGAGAGATAGGTTGAAGCGTAGGCGTGGCGTAGCCTTGCTGCTGGACGTACTGAGCGTTGGACAGATGGGGGGAATTCGACTGTAATCAGAGGCCGTCAATACCGAGCTCGTGAAGAAAGAAAAGGAAGAGACGTACTGGTTCAGAATAAATGGTTCGTGACTTTTTGGAAGGGGGCTGCATAGTATCGCCATTATGGATGCTGCCAGCCCTATGCCTAACCCGACTCCCAGCGCTTGGATGAGGAGGTAGAGGGAGGGACGTCGATGGGAAATGACGGGGGTCGTGGAGTCAACGACGTAGGGTAGAACTTGCCAGAGGAAGTCGAAGTGGGCGGCGGTGGGCCCATAATCGAGCTCGAAGCCGAGTTGGAGAAGAGGGATCGGCTGGCGGAGGGGAGAGCGTTGAGATCGGTGAGCACGAGGGGCCCACCGCTGTCGGCGGCGATGCGAGCGAAGCCTGATCTTGAGTCAGATGTGGAACTCGAGTCCTTGCAGATAACGCTCGAGTTGCTGCCAATTGTCCACTATCACCCTCCTACAAGCCTCAGCCTCGTCTCGCGCCTGCTCTGCGGTGCCAACCATGTCCTCATATTCCAACAACAATGCCTTAGCCGACTCCGAATTGAGCAGTCTTACGAATTGCTGACGTTGATTTTGTTGGTGTTGGAATTGTTGCTCAGAGCGCGGCTTGGTGAGGTGGATGAAGGCGGGCAGCTGAAAACGAGAGGGATAGATGGAGGCGTTCGGTGATGGGAAGAATGAACATCGAGCACAGCCACCGGAATCAAATTTCGGGCCTCGGAACGGCCTCCGCACGTCACTCCCTTAGACTACTATCACAACGGCAACATTTTATTGATTATCTCTTCCACCTCAACAGTGTGCGGCCAATGATCTACGAAACTAAGCCTCACTGCCAACGAACCAATTACAGTCAACGATCTACTAGTGTCGACCTCAACCGTGAGGAGTTCGGAAGCGGCGAGGAAGCGGAGTAGACCAGCAGCCGCAAAGCCCACAGAGACATCTTAGACGACGGGGTGGAGCTCGGAGCTCAGAGACGCGGAGGGATCGTGGGATGGAGGTGGATAAGAGCCTGGCAGCTGGTATGCGGGGAGGTAAGTTGTGGCACGATTATCACCGTAAACCCACTAACCTTTGCTTTCGTCAGCCCGAGCCCACCAGCGAGCCAGCTAGCTGACTTCCGGCATGAACAAATCCAAGCCGGCAATCTGTAAGCTCAACGCAGGATCTGCAGCGACGGAGACGACGATGCTGGTGAACGAAGCCTAATAGAGAGAAAGGCGGACTCGGTCAGTGTTGGTATCGTTCGCTGTCATCACGAACTGACTAACCTGTCTTGTAGGTCCATCAGCGAACCAAACAGGCTCTTCGAGGGGATTCAACCATTGCAAGGCCTGGCGCCGATGACGGCGCCGACGAGATTGTCGACGATAGGCGGACGGAAGTAGCTCGGATAGGAGATGATGGGGACGAGGCCGAGGGTGGTGAGCAGCGGCGGCGACCAGAGAGAAGAAGAGGAGGACAGGGGGAGAAGGGGGAGAGCAGAAGCGGTTGGGTGAGTTATGATGCTGTCTCCACTGGCCGAACGCTCACCTTTTATACTCCTTCTCCTCTTCATTATTTAGACCGGACTTGGCGAAATCGAAATCGAAATCGAAAACGGACCCATCATTCCAGGCTGTACTCGTACCCTCATCCGCCCAACGCCCTCGCCCAACGCCATCAGTACGTCAATATCGGTTGGCGAATCCGTGTTTCACAGGGTCGCCTCTCCCATTCGCCGTAGGGATGCTCGTCGTGTGGGTGCTCGAAATGAAAAGAGTTGGGGTGTCTTGGGCGACGGCGGTCGTTGGAAAAGGGTACGTGGTGCCCGAGGCTGCAGGTTGGGTAGTGTGATGGAAGTGCGATGGTGGGGCGACGTCAGGCCTGTGTAGGCGAGGGAGAATCTGAGTAGCAGGTGAGTAAATTCGTACGGACTGGGGGAAATGTTACTAGCATGGTCTCCGTCGGCTACCGTCTCCCAATGATCGATTGATCCCCCAATCTCCATCTCAACGTCCTCTCCCCGCGATCGTGGTGCTCGGAATGGCAGAGAACCTTTCGAGCTCCTCAAGCCCGAACGATACTGCTGGGCTGGAATGACATAGTCAGTCCGTTGTATCGCTAACCGTAGTACTACACTCACGTCGCTCCTCTATCGCTTGACAACGTCTACGCCGTCACCAGCCGTTCAAAGATGTCATCAATGTCGCATTCGAGATGGCATGTCGCGGCCTTCAGATCAGTCCGTTCATGGGCTAGGAATGCGCATGCTGAGAGAAGAGGTGACATATCCGTTCGTTTGTAACGATAATTGCATTGAGACTTACTTTGATCATTTGGTCTCAGACTCTTGCGTATCCGTTTCCAAGGTTGACGCTGTCTCCGACTCTCTGACTCGCCGCCATTGGGACCGTCGTTATGTTGTTATAGGGATTGGTAAGAATGCGAAATCTTGGAAGGTCGGGCCTAAACGATGAGTAAAACGGGAAAAGGTTCAGTGGTGTCGAGATAGGGAAATTAATACTCACAAATTCGCTGTTATGTATATCATCTTTCAAGGTGTCCAACTCATTTCTTTCCACCTATCCTCAACGCGGTATTCGCCGTTGTCGTTGATCAGAACATCGTGGCGTCGGGTAACTCGAGGAGTTTGAAAGAATCTGGGGGGAGCGGAGACTGGGGCGTTGTAGCATGAAAGGTAGAGGGAGAGGAGGAGGGAGGGAGACATGTTGAGATAAGAGGTGTGCTGTCGATCGAAGAGTGAAGGTACGGATCCGAGGGGACAGGTGATCAGAACATGGATAAGTTCTTAACGCCGGGGACGGAATCGATGTAGGTGGGATAAAGGTTTTACGGAGTCGGCACAAATTCGTAGCTATAGGTGATAATTATGAGTTGTTAGCAGCATTTCCGAGGGGAAGAAAGATATTTCGATGCACCTGGAGATGTCCCGAACCCGTAACAAATGGTGCTCAGACCCAACATGTATACACAACGGTCCCTTCGGCGATCACTGCAAATCATAAAATAGCGTGTCTTCCCAGCTAGTTGTAGCCGAGTCCTTGTATCGCACAGATAATCGAGTGGGAAGCGAGCTGTAAAAGCTGGGTTCAGTGGTCAGTACGGTTCGGAGCCAAATAAACAAGGAAATGGATCGGAAATCCACCTTGAATACGAGATAATATAATTTCTACATGTATTTTCGAGTTTTTCGTGGACCGCCTGAGTAGAATGGTGGGCGAAAGCACTGGTACGCACGACACAGGCACTGCTCGAAACGGTTGGGAGAGGACGTCTTGTGGGACGGCAGTTGATGGAAAAGGAGCATGGTGCTCGTGGCCGCGGATTGGGTAGCGTGATGGGAGTGGGAAGGAGGAGGGAAGCCAGGCCTGCGGAGGTGAGGAGGAATCTGCATAACAGATGAGTGAATGAGTACAGACTACAGAAATATTACTCACATGGCTGCCATCGTCTACACCGTCTCCCGACTATTCCCTCCATATCAACTCCGTCTTCGCCGTTATCGTCGTGCTCGGAGCGGCAGACAACCCTTCGAGCTCCTCAGGACTGAAGGATCGTCTGGTTTAGAATGACGTGGTCAGTCAGTTGTACCGCTAGCCGTAGTACTACACTCACAACGATGCCTACGTAGCTTGACGACGTCCACGCCATCCACAGCCGTTCAACACTGTTCTTAATGTTGTATTCGAAACAGCATGTAACGGCCGTCGAAGTGGTTCGATTCGTGCTAAGAATGATAAGCTAAGAGGTGAGATACCTTCTCATTTGAAGCAATGATCACATTAAGACTTACGCTGCTCATTTTCTCCTCAGAATGCTGCGTAACCGTTTCTATCGCCCACACCATCTTTCACCTCTCAGCTGCTCGGATTCATCGCCGTTGTATGATCATGGTGCTATCGACGCTGGGAGGGGTGGGGTCGCGAAGTCTTGGGCGACGGGAGCCGATGTAAAGCCGCAAATTCGGGCCTGCATAAACGAGGAGAAAAATAGAAAACGGTCAGTGGGCTTGTACAGACGGGGAAAAACATTACTCACAAATGCGCCACCATCTACGTCGTCTTTCGACTGGCCTACCCATCTCCTCCCACCTATTCTCAATTTCGTTGTTGCCGTCGCCGTTTATCGAAGCGTTAGGGCGTCGAGAACGTTAAGAAGTTGAGAGAATCGGGGAGGAGCACGGATGCGGATGTGAGGGGACGAGGCAGGCGGACCAGGGACGGAATCGATGTAAGTGGGGAAAAAGTGTAACATAGTCGGTAAAAGCTAGTAGCTATAGGTAATAATGGGTCATTAGCAGCATTTCCGAAGGGACAAAAGCTATTTCGACACACCTTGAGATGCTCCCGAAGCCGCAACAAATGATGCTCAGACCCAACTCATGTACAACACAGATCCTTCGCCGATCACTTCAAATCAGTAACGTGTGTTCGCAGCTACGTATAGCCTATCCCCTGTGTTGTATAGGTATTAAGTGAGCGGTGAGCTTGAGAAGCGGAGACCAGAAGTCAGCATGGTTCGTGGTCGAAAAACAAGGAAATGGACCTGGAATTCACCTTAGATACGGAATAGCATAACTTTTTACATACACATTCGAGTGATCCGTAGACTGCCTGGGTAGAACGGTAGGCGAAAGCACCGGTATGCACTCCACGACCTGGGGGACGAGGAGCAGGAAGTAAGCGCCCACGCCACCGACTCAAGCGCCTATTTGGTTTAGGTGTGATAACCAAACAACGGCTAGAGAGCTGCCGCTGGTCGCTGTTGTCAACGACGACCATGCACCTGTTCCTCCACCTAGACCGTCAACGTCAACGTCACTCTCACCGTGCTTCAGCTCTATCTCGCTCCCCACCTCGATATCGAGATTTTTCAATCACTCTCGACTCATTTCTCATGCGCTCCGGCCGCCTTCAAAGTTCGCCACCGTGGACGCCATTGCTTCGACCTAGCTCGCTCCGACGCTGGTCTATGGTTCCCAAGGCCTAATGTACGACCTTATGTCGGTATTCGAACCAACTCCGAGCCGTCTCCCGCATCACGCTCTGATCCATTGATACTCAACCTCGGCTCCTATCCTCCCATCACATGCATAACTGAACAACGCCAGCGTTAATGACGATAACGATGCAGACTTTGGATGACATGGAAAGGAAAGGGTAGAGCAGGGAACACAGTAAGTGCTCGTCTCCTTGTAATTGACAATTCGCAGACCTTTTTCACCGCCAGGCCGTAACCCTGATCCCCCATCAATTCTCCCATCACACCCGGCACCCATCCCCTGCGACGACAACCTCATCGAGGACGGCGCCGGCGTTGAGCTTAGGTTGGGCTCGGCGGATGTGCCCAGAACTGTTGGCAGCGGGAAATACAGAGGGTGAGGTCGGCGAACACGACCCAGGGTAAGTGTTCATGCTCTGGTAGACGACAACTCACAAACCTTTTCCCAATCAGCCCCACCGTCCCAATCCCTCTATCATGCTCCGATCGCCCATACCACTCCCAGCGACGTCGGAAAGATGACGACGACGACGACGAGGAGGTCGGTGACAGCCGTGAGCTGAGCCGCGTTAGATGGAAGCGTTCCGAGACTGGGTAGCGGAGGAAGTAGCGGACGAGATCGACGAGCACTAGCAGAGGAAACTGAGGTAAGTAATCATGCGCCTTTGGCAGCATTACACAACCAACCTTTCTGTCCAGACCATCAAGTTTCGTCAACGAGGCCAACTTCGGCGACACGTAGCCTGCATATCGTGTCAGTTTACCATGCGTCAAAACAACGCCGTACCGACTTTGCTCGCAGGTCAAACGATAGGGAATGCATAGAACAGGTCGGGAAGCTGCGATGGTGAGGGGACAGCGTTGGAGTGGGATGGAGGCAGGGAGGATACGCTGTAGAAGACGATGAGGACGAGCGGATGGAGTAGAAGAGACTATAGAACGATGTGAGTCTGCAAACGAATGCTGCCCTTTCGCCCTCTGACCGCTCTCCTTTTATACTTTTTACGACCCTCCAGTTCGTCAGCTGCAAGGCACTAAATTTTTTACGTCCAAGTCCCCGCGCGCTCGGATGGACATTGCCGACGAACGGACAAATGCGTTCCCATCGAAATACATCCGGGAACATGCCCATCCCCCCTTAATTCATCGCAACGTCCAAATATCCATCAGAATTCGTCGAAATTTTGTGTTCCTCCTTGTGGTTTCTATGTGCTAGCCGACTACGAACCCACGCCAAAAACTCGTAATTTTGGACGGTTCATCACCGCCAAACCAATCCTTCCCGCTCTCCGCTTTGCTCAGCGATGTAACATCTTTGCCGGCCTGGACTTGGGAGGATGGTAGGAGGATGGAGAGGATCTGTATACCCAGAGGAATATATTGGCGTGAGTTACTACTACACTGGTAGAATGTTTTTTGACAGCGAGTACGAATCTGTTGTAGTCATAGAACGTATCAGCGATGTACACAACCAGGAACACTAGCCGTGTGTCTCAACGATAGAGTCCAGAACTGATGGCGAAGTCCTAGTCATGCTGCGCTGAGGCAGTTGAGAGCATCCAGTTCAACGGTAGGTACTTTCATCCCCGGAATGTCCTCCGCAACTAAGTATCGGACACGCTTTCTACACGGTTAGCTTGAGTGAGTCGCTCGTGCTAGAGGGCAATGTTTGTTAATATCCACTTGAGGCGATGCTAACGATCTCATAGACTCCGGTGTAGGCAGGGAATAATAGCAATGTCCCCGATTATTTCCAACCGTTTCGTTGTCTGTTGAAGGGGTCCATTGAAGGACTGGGTGGGCAGGTTGTGCGGACAACAAACGAGTAAGTATCGGTGTTGTTTGTATTTCCAGAATGCGTGGTACTTACCAAATCTTGTTTGCATAGTTCGGTGGTGTTCTAGCCAACGACGAACTCGGTTTCTCTGGACGGAATATGGATGGACTGAATAAGTTGAGAAGACTGATATCAGGGGCAGTAATCAACCCTACCTTCCGTTCGCGAGATGGTTTCCAGGGAATTACAAGCCCAGAACGTATCGACGCCCCTCGCAATTCGTACACTGAGCCCACAGATCCAGCTGCGAGGTGGAAGCGGGGACGAATTGGTGCTGGTGATCCTAAGAGAGAGGAGAGGGACAACGAATGAGATACGCTGTGAGCCATCACCGTCCGTGCCATTCTCGACGTCCTGGTGACCCACGCCATTCCCATCCTTCGCCTCGTCTCCATCAGCTCCCTTCCTCTTCACATCTATCTTCCTCTTTGCCCCACCCGCCACCGAACTCGAGCTCGAATGCGAATGCGAGGAGGAATTGGCATTGGACTCGGTACGCTGCGGCCGCTATATGCTCCTTCTTCCCCTTGGCGAGATGTTCAATACTGACAGTCTCCAGGCGACAGCGACTGACATTGTTGGGAGATCATCTTGGAAATGTCGGCCTGATGCTGCCTCTTCACGCCAACGTTCGAATGAGTTGACGAGGGGGAGGCGTCTGAAAGGGAAGGGGACTTGGCGTTGAAGGTGGAATAGGAGGTTCCATCGCCGGAAGAGGACCGCTCTTCGCAGCACTTGATATGGAACAGAATAAATGTGTTTTCCGGCCGCTTGATATAGCCCTCGTCTCCGTCTTTCGAGGGAGTTCAGTAGGATCAACAGTTTGCGTTTGTGCTTGTAGGCGTCAGAGAATTTCGACGGTGGCACGGGGCGTGAGGTTGTAAGCGTCGAAGGTTGAGGGTGCTGAGAAGGATGACACGGAAGAGAGGGTTCTCAGTGGCATCGTCGTCCCTCCGTTGGAATACATCGTGAATTGGAAGAGGAAGGGGATTATCGGGATGGGCATAAGAGGTAGAGATATTCTTGGAAGGGCGATATGGAGGGAGAACACAAGTGGGAGTCTCGGAGGTTGTGGGTGACGGAGAATGTGAACGCGCGCCAGATCGGTGAGATGATGGTGAGCGTAGGAGGAGAGGGGCCTGAAGTCATCGTTTTAATGCTAGAAGCGGCGATTAGAGGCGAAGAGAGAGAGAATGAACCTCTTGAGAGTCTGGTGTGGGGTCGCTCGGAATCAGCAGCCATGGAAGGCACAAGTTACGGAGTTAGTTGAATCGACTAGATATGTTTGCAAATGAATGATTAGAGTAAAGTCCGAGGTAGAACTGGAAGGATGGACGCACTTGGGTTGACACCAACCCCATATGAATCCGCAATCAAGCAGCCCTCACCCTCATAACATGGACGCTCAATCGTTCTTAATTCATGCGAAAGCCGACGTGAGTAATAACCACGATTGATCACGTCGAAGGAGAGAGAGGGAAGGCGCACGAGATGGCTGACGCTGATGCTTGGCGTTGGCGCCGTCTCCTCTGCTTTGAACCTTCTCTCTTCTCTTCTCTTGCCGCCATCGTCGTTTGTAACTTTCACGCCGTCCCCTGCCCATCCCAGTAATTAATCACTCCCCATGCAACCATACTAGACGCCGCCGCCGTTATCGTTGCTCACATCGACCAGAAAAATTCTTCATATTCCTCAAAGGGCGTCGAGTGCGAAGAATGTTAACACCTGGAATGAAATATCAGCCGTTTGTGCTGGTGATCAAGTGCAATATTCACGCAGCCATCTAGTTTAAACTCCCCTGCATCTGTCACTTGGCAGTTGCTACGTTGTCCCCAGCCGTTCATCTCCAGCCTGATTGTTGTCATCGTTTTTGACGTGGCTCGCAGCTTCGGTAGAATCTGGAGGCCTACAAAATGAAAAGCAGCTCGTTCGCGATAATCATAGTATAACTCACTATTCATATTTGTTCCCAGAATATTTCATTCCCGTTGACCATATCGACGCTGCCTCTCTCCCATTCTCACGTCCGCCCTCGCTGTCGTTGTGTGCATCATGTTGAACGGTAGGAATGGGAGGTTTTGTGCTTTAGCAACCATGGAAAAGGGTATGTCATGGGCGTGAAGCTTAGAGGGAGTGGTGTGATGGGAAAACAAGGCCAGGTTCGTGGAAATTATGAAAAAGGTCAGCGAATTCGTAAAACGAGGCATCCTGAATTATTGCTCACCTAATATCGGTTCAACGCTTATCGTCGTACACGCTGTCCCCGCCCATCCTAGTATCTTCTCCACTCAACCAGCTCTACTCCACGCGGTGGTCGCCGGCGTGGTGAGAATGGAGGGAAACATCTCGACGTCTTCGCCTTGTCCCTATCACTTGATGACATCTACGTATCTGGAACCGGAATTTTAACCCGCCGTCGCTGTCGTATTTGAGTTGCGATGTTGGCCTCGGGTCAGGAAGACTCTACAAGCAGCTATATGCGGCTTATTGATGGGCTAGAAATGATAATATAGCAGGTAAGATAGTCCGTCGTTTGTGCCGGTAACGATGATGTTGACTCACCCCGATGAGTTTGTACAGCATATCCACTACGATTGTGGACGCAATTCAAGACCTCTCCGCCTCTCCAGTTCGGCTTACTGTGTCCATCAAGCTATCGTTGCTGAGCATCGCGGGATGAGGTTTCTTAGGCAACGCTGATGTACGGAAAAGGGAACATCGTCCGCGAGGTTACAGGGCGGGTGCGATGGAAGTGGTTTGGTGGTTGGTGGATTGAATCTGGGAGGTAGAATTGAAGAGGAAAACAGATCCAAGGTCAGTAGATTCGTACGGACAGGGAAATGTTACTCACAAATTCGATGTCGTCTACGTCATCTCCCATCTTTTCCTGTGGATTCTCAATACCGTCCTTGGAGCTGGCCTTGCTCGGAGCGCCAGGTTCATGAACCAAAGACGTTTGGGGGTATGAACGGGGGTACGAACGGTAAGACGACCGTATCCCTTACGATTTCACGAGGCGAGTCGAGGGCGAAACTGAGGTCTGGGAATCGATGTTGAGATTGCAGAAGAGGTACGACACACGAAAAAAAATGTTTACTTCATCGACCTGGCCACCCAGGATTCCTGGAATCCTCAACCTCGTCTACGCCCTTTCCATCCGTTCAGATTCTCTCGATATGCATCACCACCTTCCCCGCATCCCCTTCCCAGCGGTCGGCCGGTGGCGACAAAGCAGACTCCTAAGTCAGCTTGGTGCTGTTACTTCACCACAACCGCTAACGCCGTTGAAGGAAAGGAGGTGTTGGCATGAGGGAAATGGAATTGGATGTGGGTTTGCTAGGCGATGAACGATTTCGCAGTGACTGGGTCTTCATAGTAAGCGCAGGACATCACTTGATATTGGCCGAATCATCGGAATGAGACTGATCAGGTGCGGCTGGCTGACTGGTGAGTAATTGATCCATGTACGTGAGCGAATACTCACGAATACGGATACTGCTTGCCCTCGCGTCGTTTCTCTCCGTCCCGACCCTCCACTTTGCTTGCATCCTAGGTCCTCCAGACCCATCCATAGCTTACTGCACGCCATCGACTCGCCGTTAACGACAATGACGGCCAACGAAACCCCTTCTGTACGTGGCGCTGACGTAGCTAGTGAGTAGGAGGTGCGAGCCGGATATTTGCTGGTAATTCAGACCACTTCGGCGACGGTATTGAACGGAGACGCATTCCGAACGGAGGCCGTGAGTGCTGGGGAGGTTTGGGGGACATGAGAGGGCGCAAAGTCGTCCAGCGAGATGTCTTCAATCGGTGTTCAAGCTACGCGGGTTCGCCCGAGAACGGGCGAGTTGATAACGAAAGAGAACGCACCATGGAGCCTAAAGGTACCCGTTCCTGCTACTAACCCTTCCAATATTGAGTTCGCACGATGCCCGCATTCACGATTTGACAGCGGGGGTAATGGCAAGGCAATAACGACGGCAAAACCGTGTTGAGTGGAGTGGCGATAGCGTGGTCTGAAGTTGGGTATCGGAACCGACGATACGTAGGTAAAGCCTTGACGGACGGATTTAAATTATCTAGCTAGATGGTATAGGGGTTGATTAGAACAATTTCCGAAGAGTAATAAGTAGGTTCGGCTTACCTGGGATGATCCCGAAACCAAGCATCCTGATACCTGAGATCACTGCCACCCAACTCATACCACACAGCCAATTTCACCGGAACATTCAGATATGCGAGTTCGTAGTTCGCTCGCCTGAGCGACGGGGGCTTTGACCATAAAACGGGTTGGCCGTCTATGATGAAACAGCGTTCATTGGTTAGCAGAATTCAAACATGGATAACTCGAACACATACCTCGATTTCGTAGCTATATGCTGAGATTAGTAACCGTTAAGTAAAAAATAATGATGATATGCATCGCTGAAGATGCTAGGAGCGACCAAAAGCGAGGGAGAAGGCCGGGTGTAAGGGCAACCTCAAGACCGCCGCGCGGACTAGTAGAGGGCGGATCCAAAGTGAATATATAGCATGAGGACTAGCTAGTCTATCTACTCACCTAGTAGAGGGCGGATCCAAAGAGAACAGACTAAGGAGTGCCCCCTACCAGATGCGAGGAGTATATACGAGGCGTGAGAACAATAGCTACGACTGTATAGTACCTCAGCCACTGAAGAGAAGGAAAGAGAAGAATATCACATGGGCGCGAAGTGAAAGAGGGATGGAGCGGAGCGCCGCACGGATTAGAGAGGAGTGAGAAGAGTAGAGAGATAAGAGAGTGAGGAAGGAGAAGTGAACTACGCAAATGAGAGTGAAGGTGAAATGTCCGAGAAAGCTCGAGGAGCTACGAGACGCTTCGAGAGACCACGAGGAAGACCGCGAGAGACATCGCGAGATACCGCGAGATCGCGAGAAGCACCGCGAGACATCGCGAGACCGTGAAGGGCACCGCGAGATATCGCGAGACCTCGAGAAGGTGTATGAGGGATCGAGGAGGAACGCGAAGTGGTAGAGATGACATGCGAGTGTCACGCGACTAAGTGTGGACAGGGGTCGAGACAAAGGGGGAATAAAAAGGGGTCATAGGATGTCCCCTTACACCGGGGAGATGGTAGTCCGGGGCAAGTCAGCGTGCAAGAGCAAATAGGCGCTATGCGAGCGTGATGTTTGTCTCTATCGGAGTAGCCAAACAACGCGTCGTTGGCGCCCACGCTCCCAACGTCCTCTCCTTGTCCTTGTCGTTCTCGGCGATGACATCGTCAACATGCCACCGTTTTCTCGTGGCCTGCTACCAGCCCAAGTCGCATCTCTGAATACGTGAGGACGATGGACCTCCGCCCCTGGAGCACTTCAACTTCGCCGACCTGGATTGCCTTGGTCCCCCGTATCCTCACCACTCCGATATCGATTCGCCATATTCCGCTATCAAATCGTTTCTTCGTATTACAAGAAGCATTTGCTCCCGCTGGTTCGACTATACCCGCTCCAAGTCAGCTCTACTTCGTGAGTAGAACAGACTTGATCTTTATCGCACTGGCTGATCCAGTCACAGCAGCGAATCCCGAAGCGTTCAGCGATGGGCGGGTCGATGGGACAAGCCTAGAGGGTTGTTATGAGTGACAGAGCAGATTGGCTTGAGGTATATGCGACCAAAACGGTGAGCTCTCGTTACCTCTTCATTTTTCGCTACTAATTTTACGAACGATTCATTTCTCCTTGCCGGCGCTTAGCCGCCCCTCCTAGGAGGGGTGGGTCCCCGCTCGCCTCGCTTTCCCCGGCACGTATGGACACCCCCCCTCTGTACACTGTCCCTTCGCCCTCCCTCTTTGCAACACCAGCGCATATACCCCCATTCTTTCCACGCCGCATTGTCCTGCGCTCGCCAGTGCTCAACCACCCCTCATCTATCTCCAAGCGCTCATGCCACCCCTCCTAGGAGGGGTGCCCTCTCCCCTACGCCGGCGCTCGACTCCCTGCTACCCAGCGCTTAAGCACCCCTCCTAGGAGGGGTGCCCTCCCTCCCTCCGCTACGGAGTACCTCTCCCTCTGCGACACCGTATAGACACGAACGACACCGATCTCTTCACCCAGCGATTAAATCGCCCCTCCTAGGAGGGGTGCTCCCTTCACCATGTTCCCTGTTACCTCCCGCTCAGCTGCTCCTCCTAGGAGGGGTGGGTCCTCGCTCGCCTCGCTTTCCTCGACATATACGGACACCCCCAATCTGTAGACTGTCCCTTCGCCCTCCCTCTCTGCTACACCAGTGCATACATCCGCAATTGCCATCCTTTTTTTCCACGCCGCATTGTCGTCTGCCCTGCACGTAGCAGCACTCAATTCTCCTCTACCAAACGCCAGCGCTTATTGCACCCCTCCTAGGAGGGGTGCCCTCCCTCCCTCTGCGACATCGTATACACACGAGCGGCGCCTACCTCTCCACCCAGCGCTTAGATCGCCCCACCGTCGCCACAGTTGCAAACGGTGTCCGCCTTCTCTGCGTAATCGTCTGCACGTCAGTAGTGCCTATCGATGCCCTCCCCCACGAAAGCATCCTCATATCTATCTGGCCGCTAGTAACACGAGTGAACAAATGGGACACTATCCACATTATGTTACCACGTTTGGCTTGATTCGACTGCCTTTAGCTTACCAACACATTAGCACAATTATTCGGCGGACCAAAGTGGGCTAACGGGAAGCAAACGGCAGCACATTCATGGGTGTCGACGTGATGCGGACCAAATGGAGATGTGATTCCCGTATGGCATCCTTCTATTATTCTGTACGGCTATTTTTACTGATTGCTACCTATGTTAACTAACATTCACTACCAGACCATCTCCCTAAATCTGTGGTTGCGCTGCGCGCGGGGGTTGACATGCCTGGCTAACCCCTAACCACCCTAACTTATTCCTAAGCCCTAACTGAACCATTAACTGAAACGCTAACCGCCAAACACTATCGCGAACCTAACCCACCGCACATGCTGCATCCGAGCTCGCCATGACATGTTCTGTACAAGTATGGCGACCAAAAGTTCACACGCAGACCCTCAAAAGCATGGTTCCGGGGGCTGCAGCGAGTGCCTGGCGGCGCTCGCCCCTAGCCCCCTCACCAATTTCAGCTGTGTAACTCGCGGTAAATGACAATTTTCCTAGACTAAGTAGACTTTCATATCGCAAAAATGTAATATCACATACATTCCGTATAAAATCATTAATATTCTGGTGCATAGCGACTCAATGTTTGTTTCTAAGCCAGCAGCAAGGCAATAAGAAGTAGAAAATGGAGGAAATTTGGCCTCCGCAGGTGCACATTAGGGCCAGTTATGCTTAGCGAACACAGTACAATCGTAAAAATATGGGCTCCGGAAGTTAGAAATCACTGGGCTTAATGCAGGCATTAGGCTGGGATACAATAGTTAGTGTGCACGGCCGCGCACACTTCCCCCTGAGTCACATGACAGACATGACACGTCAAATAGGCCAGCGGCAGACAAGCGCTAAATCTCAAAACTCGAACCAACTCATCGCTAGGCTTCGGAATTAATGCAGGTACGTCCAATTATCCTATTGTAGCTCGGAATTTATGCTGATTGCTCGTTATATGAAATATATAGCTACTCTCACTCACACCGTCATCTGTTTCCATCTCATTGCCAGTTCCGAGCTCGCCCTTGCTCAGCCTCGGGACCCCGCCTCGTCCACAACTCTGTCATGAATCCCGGAAGCGGCTGCATGTTCCGTTGGAGTGCGTGGAAGGGGATAGTTGGGTGGAGTAAATGAGGAAGAGTTTGAGGGTGTGGTTGACGATTCCCAGATTGCCTGGGTTCTGGTATGTTTTACTCTTGTTCTGTGGACTAAGCATCCTGACTTGTGTCCAATAGATGTGCCGGTGTCGAGAAGGGTTTGTTCAAGTGCACCCTTACTGAGAGTCTCACATCTCTCCCACCTCAAGCTTCCAGCTCGTAGCCCACTCAGCAGCCATTCGCCCCCACTACCCCTTGCTCCCTGGATGTTCTCAGCGAATACTGCCACCTCTGTGTTCACTCTTCACGTGTCACGCTTGAACCCTCCTAACAACTGCCACCGTCGCCTCTGCTTTCCACCCACCAACCTCCCCACGACTTGCATTTCATCATTATCTCCCACTTTCTACTGAACGCTGCCCCACCCTCACTACCTTCGGTCAGCTGTGATACGCAATCCTCACTCGCTCACTCCCAGCCATCGCCGTCTCGTCCTCAGGTTTGCAAGTCCACCACCTACCTCTAACGGATGTGCTCTATGTACACAGCGAAGCCTCCCGCTACCAAAATCACTTTAGGATTTGCGGCCGTTCGAGTCCCAGTTTCGCTGTGACTTACCATCCGTATTCCAGCTATCGAGAGCTCGGTGACACCAGGGCTCCATGCAGCATGGTTTAGATTGGGAAGTTCTGGGGTGTTCACCATGCAGCGGTTGGATTTGAATGGGGTGTCAAGCGTGGTGTCGAGGGCTGTTAATAGTGCGTTTTTTCATCTCCTCTTTTCCGTGTTAGTACTAACAGCCAGCTTTTACTATTCAGGCAGTTGCATGCCGCCTCTCATGTGATGACTTCTTTACTTTGTTATTCCACTATTCCGAGATATTGGGGGTTTTACCGCCAATATCGTATTCATCGTAGTATCAGGAGTATTACCACTGATACTACTGGTGTCACTTTGACTCTGCTGGTCAGGCAGAACAATGTTGAGACGGGTGTGCCGGACTTGGAGAGTCCTCACTCATTGTCCTTGCCTGGCCAGCCTTGTCGGTGTGCACATTTTACCATATACAATATCTTCATTCAGACTTTGCGCGTACGCGTAAACTTTAGATGCCCATGTGGGGACTGGTGTGGTTTAGTTCTCACGCTCACTACCATTTGTTAGGCCAACACATTGCTGCCAAATAGGATGACACGTACACCTGCTGCCCTTCTCATCACCACCATCACCACAATTACAGTGCGCGTCTGTGTGCGTGCAACACCTTGGGCCAATATTGGGGGTATAACTGCCAATGTGAACGGCTCGCTTGTATCGGGGGTAGAACCGCCGAATGCAGCTTTTCCCACTGTGTACTAGCCAACTAGGCGCCCTCCATGGAGTCCTTTTCTCGGGTGCATATCATGGAGTTATGTTCTCATGAGTGAACTCAGATGGAACAGGGTTGACAAAGGCAAAATAACAATTGCGGAGTTCCACATTTACAAAATACGAATTGCGGGACATAAAACGGGAGACGCAGAGGAATCGTGGGGGAAGAGATGTAAACAAGAAGGGCTGCAGCGTGGGCAGCATACGTAAGAGTACGATGTCTTTCCAATTCGATCTGTTAACATGGGACAAACAACTTTAGTTTGTACCCGTATCACCATACTACAGACCAATATAGTCCAAGGTCACTGCGAAAGCGACCAGTTAAATGGTTTCGAGTGGCGTGGGAAAAATCCACCCAGCTTATGCTGGGTAGATTTTTCTCATGGTCAACAATGTTTGCCATGCTCACTGACATGATCCCACAGTCAATGTACAGCACACATTACGACTCCAAGTGGGTGGATTTTTCCCACGGTCGACAACACACCTTAGGCTGACACTATATAGACCTATATAGGTAGAATGGTACCCCTAATATAACCTACCCAGAGAGGTACCGCACAGGGGGGAGGACCACCTGGTGGACGCGACCACAGGGGCGCGACCACTTTCTTACGAGGGCGCGACCATCTAAGTCCAAAAAATTAGTGGTGGACACGACCACACAATAGTGGAGGGGCCCACTTGATTGGTGGTTGCTACCACTGATTCAAACTGAGATATGGGTGCGACCCCAATCAAGTGGTCGCGACCCCCCTCTCACAGGAAGCGAGTGGTCACGACCTCGCAGTGATGAGGTCGTGACCTCCGTCGGAATTTCCAAGTGGTCGTGACCCCGCGGTGATGAGGTCGTGTCCTCCGCCGAAATTTCCAAGTGGTCGTGACCTCACGGTGATGAGGTCGTGCCCTCCCTGTGCCTGTGAGAGAGGGTCGCGACCACTTGATTGGCGGTCATGACCACTCGTTGACTATGAGAGGTGGTTGCGACCTTCGAATTACACTGAGTAGTGGTTGCGACCACCGATCGAAAATGCAAAGTTACCCTGAGTGATTCACCAAGTGCCAGCGAGGAGCGAGATGGAAATGAGTACTGCCATAAATATTCAACGAGTTCACTGTAAATATGCATACATGTCAATCTACTAGAGTAAATTCATCGGGGTCGTTCTCGGTGGTAGTTCTGTAGATGGAGTCCAACGTGGCAAGGTATATGGGATCATTATCGTCACCTTCTTTCATCATTTCGATGTCGGATTCATTATCGTCTGCTTCTAAGACTATTTCATCTGCAATTTGGGTATTGTGATAGACGTGTGCAGCTGCAACGTCAGCCACTGTTGGACCCCATGGAGGTAGGACAGTATTTCCTGTTCGCAGCACTGTGATGGATCGTTGCCACATAGCGCAGAGATCGATGAGATGCCGGCGCCGCTGAGAGAATTGATATTTGATCCCTGGATTGGTATCTACAAGGCAGGCTAAGTCAGAGGATAGTACTCATCATGGCAGGTTACTCACCGTTATTGTTGATGCATGTGCGGATAACCTCCCACTCCTCAGCAAGCCACTCTTGAAGAGCACATCGCTCATGGATCAGACGTGAATCTTCTTCATCGCAGCGATCTTGCAGAAGCATGCCCTTGATCCCCTCGCGAATTCTCTCATCAGCAAGCCATGCTGGAGGGCGGCGATCGTCCTCATCATCGTCGTCGTTGAGACCGATGTCTTGCCACACTTCGTCATCCACATCCAGTCCAAAAAGTCCTGACGTGGGTACTTTCACGGGAGCTCTTGCACCTCGTGGTGCTTGGGGAGTGTTGAGTAGTTGCTCGAGTTCGTCGCAAAGAGAGTTGTACTGCTTCGCGAGTGACTCGATGGTGGGTTCACGACGCTGGACAGCATCCTCAGTATGCTGATGGAGTTTGTTATCTAGAAACTGGTATGAGATCAATCTAGCTCGTAGTTTAATGTACTTACCCATAGCCTTCCGACGATGGTGCCGTAAGACTGGTTCTATTTCATATCGACGTTCTTGAAGCTTTTGTCTGAGGCGGGTCTTAAGAGCAAGAGCGTTCATCCTAGTATTGATAAATGTACTGGTTCGTAGGGTTTCAAGATTTTGCTTCCCCACGACGCCCAGCTTAGAGTGCTTTCGGTGCAACAAAGCCTCTGCCTCTTCGAGAGATTTCTTTGCTGATTCCAACCCCAAATCTGCTAGCGCAGTTTCATAGTCAGGGGCATCCATATTCGCAAGGACACCTTCAAGTCACTCAACTCGTTTTTGACAAGCATCCTTGGCCTTGACCAGACGCATGACTTCCTCAACGGCAGTCTTCCCTTTGTTCTTTGAACGACGGCTGAGAGGCTTGGTCTGGTGCTTGACCTGAGCCTTCCACTCCTTCCGAAGGATATCCATGGGCTGGTGACATTCTTCAAGGAGCTCCTCAGCTTCTTCGCGTTTTGAGTTGCTTGCAATTTGCTTCTTGGCAAGCCAGTGGCCAAGGTTCCGTGTGTTCTGCGCAGTGCCATGCTCTACTTGCGAGTTCAGTACAAAGAGTCGACAATGATACTAAATGTCGATAGTGAGCACCCCACAGATCTAAATACCTGTCTCAGACTCACCCCACAAACTTGAAGATTTGGCACCAGTCCACTGATGGAAGATCAAAAGCGTTCACAGCCCTCTTCATCCGTAAGCCCAAACCCTGTGACCTTTCACGGATGGTAAGCAATCTGGCAGGGCCATTGATGGCCATATGCATGAAATATTGAAATGCCGAACGAGATACGGTGGATATAGCGTTTCAGGAATCCATATTTGACACAACTTCGGTGAATTTGGCAGCCGATATCATAGAGAATGCCGAGGGAGAAGTTAAGTGGCAGGTGTTGGAATAGCGCCTCGATCAGGCAGAGAGCGTAATGCTGTTTTTCATCAGCGGATGTCATGTTAGAGAGGAAGAGAACACGATCATGGCGACATATTAGGGCCATAAGAGCGGTGTCGGCGAAGAACTGGGAGCTTGCTTTCTGGCGAGTCTCATCGGCAGCGGTAAAGCTCTTTTCGCAACCAGCCAGAACAGCATTGGACACTCGCATACCATCTTCAATTTTATCGGCTTCATCTCCTTTGCTTGTCCGCTTTCGTTTGGCTTCCTTGTCTCCTTTGGAGCGAACAGATGCGACATAGCTTTCGTAACGTAGCACAGTCTCTTCAGAAACAAATACTGAGGACGGGTGCTGGATCGGAGGGTCGCGTGCTTGGTCACGACGTTTCTGTGTGAAGCAAGCATCTAGGCAGACAAGGGCGCTGGGACTATACACAATCAAATCAATAACTGGTGACGGCAAGTCCGGACAGCAACACACCCTTTGAGTCCATCTCTGGGGAATTTACCAGCGAAGCAAGCTGGACAACGTTTGCGAAGATAGGAACTGGGACGCTCAAGAGGCGGTGGCTCAGGAAAAGGATTGTCACCCTTAGCAATGGTTTGATGGCCGTCTTCTTCATCGTGACGGCGTTTGCTAGGGGTAACAGGAGGAGGAAGTGTTTGACAGCCGCGCCGAGGTGTGCGAGGCGGACACGCATCTGTGGAAGAGGTGGCATCCTCAGGTGGAGGACTCATGGCTTGCGTTGCGGTGACATCTTGATCAGCAACTGGGGGCGCCGGGTTGTCAGGCTTTCGGGCTCGGTCTTGAATAAGGTCAAGATGCCTCTCTGTCGCTGTCTGTAGACAATTGAACCATTGTAATGCATTTCCAAATCGTCGACGCAGTGGGTCCTGCGTGGTGCATTGTCCCTTTAGACTGTAGCTAATGCAACGTTGAAGACACACATACCTTGCCGGGAAGCTTATAGCCTAGCAGCTCAAGGAAATTAAGGCTTGCGGCACACCAAGCCGTCACGTTAGGTGCCACGTTCAAGAACAAATGCGAAACAAAGGTGAGGAGCTGAATATCCACCGCTAAGGTGGGGTGACGAGGTGCACAAGGGAACAGTCCCATGGAGACAAGCTGTTGCGCGGCAGGACTACACAGACAAGTCCGGAGGGTCAAGCTTTCGATAGCTTGTACGAGAAAAATCAGGTAGGGATAAGTATTGCGGAGTAGTGTGCGTACCGTTAAAGCGTATAACCATTATATTCAGATGACGAGGGACATCATCGCAATTACACTGAGTTCCAATAGGACCAGATGGTCGATTTCTCAATGAATCAGTGCTGGCAAGCAATGTAAGGTAAGGGTTTATTAAAGCCGGAATGATTTCGGTATTCCAGGTGATGAACTGGCGCTGACGACTTCAAGAATGGCGGCTAGGAGGCTCAGGCGAAGGGGCATTGAATATATCCCCATAGTCATAATGTGCCTCGGAGTCCGCAAGCTGTGGTTGGACATGATTACTGACCTTCCGCAGACCAAGGACGAAACCAGCTTGATTGGGTTTCGGAGGTAGGTTGAATGGTTGACTGAGCACCTGGCCGCCTGGAAGATAGACTTTCGGGGGCAAGTTGGTATGGGCTGAGCGGTGATGAGGTCGTTTTGATGGCGAAACAAACAAATAATCGATTTCTTCAGGCAACGAACCTTTCGCAGCCTCCTTCAATGCTTTTGAGAAGCGTGGTCGACTCATTGGTGAGCCGGAGATGCAAGTATCTACACTGTGTGCATGAAGCGTTGAGTAGAGTGGTCATTAAACGGGGGATTGACTTACGATGTCTGCGTGAGCTGCCACAACACTACCTACCATAATTGGAGACACTAGTGGAATCAGGGACAGGTTCAGTTGCGATGCCACATAGGGAAAACAATGGGATGAATGGTATTCAGGGTGTGGTAACAAAGCAAAGTGCGACAATGTAAGCAAGATATATAAGTCCAAAAGACAGCATACAACAATGGGTGGACTATGATGAAGAGGGGGGAGGCATGTTCGGCATTGATAGATACCGGGGTGGCGTCGGAGCACGACCAAAGCGATTGAAGAAACATTGAGCGTAGTAGGCGGCGCAATCAAACTCTAGCTGAGTGACATCGACATCATTGTCCGAGAGAGAAGGAGCATGGGCGATACTGCTGGGTACGTCACGCCAAGTAGACATGACCTTGGCGAGGCTGATGATGAAAGGCCGGCATGCAGCGATAGTAGGGGCAGCCAAACCACTGTGTCCATCTGTCCCACCCACTGTCATTAAATCCCCACCTGCGACACCCACCGCCCATCCAGGGAAACAACGCTCCAAGACATCCTCCCGAGGAACGCAGAGCTTCGACCAACGAGATGACGTACGACCAGTCGGCACATCCATATAGCTGTCCAACGCACGTAGTTCAGACCGAAAATTGAGTTCAAACACCTCGTAAAGGATACGCTGAGCACTTGACGTGTCTGGGAGCGTATCAATTTTGAACGTGTGATCGTAATATTGAACTTCGGTGGGAGTCGAAAAATGGAGAGTGACACCAGTTGTCTTCACCCACTGCGAGAGAAGATCAGACATTGCTTGCAAATGACGACTCGAATGGCTGCCTTCCTTGCCAGGCAGTGCTCCGCATGCCTTAGCTGACACCATTAGGATATCTTTCCAACAGCCACAGCTCAGATTTTGCGGAGACTCGATCTGCATCGCAACGATGGCAACCTCATACCTTAGCCAGGTCATAAAAGCGGATGCGCATCGAGTGACGGGGTTATTGCCAGATGGAATGAACAGATAAGGGTCGGGAAAGCGATATCCGTTGTCGCCTTGCTTCCAGACAGACGCATGGATATGACTGAGGGAGTAGTCAACCCCGCGTAGCGCATTTTGCCATGCAGGTAAGATAGGAGGGAAATATGAGTGATTGATGGTCAGCTTGAATTTAGCTACATCGTTCTCGTTTAGTGATGGTAGTCGCACGCCTATCATTTGTAAATTAGAAACAGCTATTTATTCAACAACCACAAAACCTACCTTGTGATTTGCCTTTTGCTGATGTCGTTGAGGTTGATGGAGCCAGAGATGTTTCGAGACGTAAACGTTTTGTTGAAGGTTCACCAGAATCGGGATGTCTATCACCGGATGAAGATAGTGGCGTTTTGGGAGAAACCTCGCTACCTTCGAGGTGACGTCGTGGGTAACGGAACATTTCGTAGTACTTCCGCTCAATGTCTGGCGGGCCTACATAGATGGAGAGAGGAGGCTCATGAAATGGCATCATTTCGATATGACGATCAGCTGGCGTCAATGCGGGCACGACGCGGTCAATCCGGGTGGACGTTGTGAGCGTCTCGACATTCCGTATCAGCCATACCGGGACACCAGCACGAAGAAATTCTTCAGCAACGAGATTATTGCGGGTAATTGTCCCCATTGAATGTTGGAGGGGAGAGGTGGAGACATCATCGAGAGGACGATAGGCTGCCAGCGCCCGCTTGACGTGGAACATGTAGTCGATGTAGGCTCGTAATTCAAGCCAACGAC
Organism: Pleurotus giganteus; assembly: GCA_032158425.1. Lineage (NCBI taxonomy): Eukaryota > Fungi > Basidiomycota > Agaricomycetes > Agaricales > Pleurotaceae > Pleurotus > Pleurotus giganteus. Next base: position 96,749 of record JAPEHR010000002.1, read on the forward strand.
GTTGGAGTTCAGCAACGATGTAAACGACGTTGGGAAAGGTGGTTGGGAAGTTTTCGAGGCGATTCAACCAAGTGCCCAGCTGGTTGACGAGCAAGTCAACCCAGACACGATTGTCTTTGCCATACAACAATGCCGGATACTTCAGAAATTCGGCATGGAGCTTCGTGATTTCGCGACGGAATTTCTGACGGGTAGTAATGTTGATTCGTCCTACACCACTCACGCCGCTCCCGCCTTCAACCTCAAAGTCCTTGCGCGAAGGCACCCACCACATGATGGCAGTAGGATCGGACGACTTCGTCGGACAGAGGGGAATACAGGCGAAATGGGCGTAGGGCTCGAGGTAAAGTTGGACCCACTGAAACGGGTCATGCGCGCCCCATTTTGCGTCCTTGCAGAGTACCAACGAGAGGTTGTCGTCGAGGATGGGGGAATAGATAACGTCTGCGTTCGGCGAGGTAATGAGTTGGCGGTTTCCATCGACAAGTGCGCCGACTTTCCCGTCCCAGGCAAGGTAAGCTGGGATGAAACCGAGACAGTTAGTAAGGGCGAATCTCTACTCAGAGTGCGACATACGCTCAGTTGGCCGATTGGACTTGAAAGACTCCAACAGTTTAGGGTTTTCGTTGAACTGAGCAGCAGTGACTAAAACAAAATCGAATTCTTAGTCTATTATGAGGATATAGCAACTACGTATGAAGGACGAACAAGACATAGAGCGAAAAAGACAGCAATGAACGGTATAAAGTGGACGGTAATGGTAAGATAATGATTCAAGGGAGAAAGAGGGCGATGGAGAGCAGGGGACGATCACCGTCCAACTGCAGCAGGGGACAATCGCTGTCCAACTGCGAGGTGGGGACAATCACTGTCCTGCACCAGAAAGCGAAGGGGAGGGGAGGGGTCTTGATGTTGGCGAAGGAAGAGGGCGGGATTGAGGGCGGCGTCGTTGAGGAAAGCGGCGTCGTTGATGAAAGCGGCGGCGTTGAGAACAGCGTCGTTGAGGACAGTGTTGTTGAGAAAAGCGGCGGCGTTGATGACGGTGGAGGGGAGAAAAGAAAGTTAAGTCGGAGTTTGAAATCATTAACTGAACAGCAACAGCGCTTATCGTAGAGCGCCCGCCCTCCTCTTACCATCACCGTGCAGGACAGTGACTGTCCCCACCTCGCAGTTGGACAGCGATTGTCCCCTGCTGCAGTTTGGACGGTGATCATCCCCTGCCGTACATTACATCTATCCCGACGTCGCGCCCGCCGCCATCCTCGTCGGGAGCGTCGGCCAACTTCATCTAGAGGTCGCCTTACCTTGCGATGCTCCATACATCTACGGCACCCCCTATGCTCCCCATCCTTTCTCTATCTTGGTGCTTACCCCACTGTCGATAACTACCTGAACGCCACCCTCCCCCGCCCCCAAGTTTAACTGCGATGGTTCCGCTTTGTATCGCGTATCACATCCCTTTATATACGCCTCTCATTCCGGGCACTCATTTTTCGCCGTGGCCACACCTCGGCCATTGTTCTCTCCTTACAGACTCTGATACTACCTAGTTTGTCCCCCGATCGTGATTCATGCCACAACGATAGCCACTCATACTTAGTATAACCACGAGCGCGCAACACTCTGCCTATTCCTCCTACTCTTGTATTTCCCCCCATCTTTTGTAATGCCAGTTTCGACTCGTTCTACTCATTCCTCGAAGCCCCCTCCTGTCGATTCTGCCCCAGAGGCTAAGCCAACTCGCACGCGAAATGGGAAGGCGCCTCCCGCCCCCCCTACTGAGCTCTCGCATGTCGATGACGCTCCTGTAGAAGGTGATCAATCGGCGGCAGCTGTGGCGAAAGCTCCTCGCTCGCGCAAGGGCAAGAAGGCATCCACGTCAGTTGATGCATCTGCACAAGAACCTGCGGCAGCCAACAAACCCAAGTCCAAGACTAGACCAAGGCCGAAGCCCATTCGCAAACAGGCAAAGAATGTTCATAATATTGGTGATAGCGCCGTAAGTTCTCGGTACTCGTTGTGTTGTCTTCGCTCAACTTTGTGCTACAGCCGTCTACTGTTACCAATCCCACTGCCAGCAGTGCGGAATTGATCCAGGTCAATTCCACCACTTCACGCCCGACCATCCAGCTCTTTTCCCAACAGCGTACTCTTGAGGACGAGCCGGCAGCCGTTACGCCTTCAGCTAGTCTCCCTCACCCTTCCCTTCCCAATCTCGCCCGCCTGCGACTGGCGTTACAAGCAATGAAGGATGATGCCTTACCACGACGAAATGATATCACACAAAGACTTGCTCGGAACGAACCTACTTCGGAGGAGGAACGCGATTGGCTTGACCATGAAGCTAATTTTGTTGACGAAGACTGCATTATGCAGACGCTGGAGGATGCCAATGACTTTGATGCTGCTTGTCAAGGTTTACTGGTAAAAGAGGGGTTCCGGCGGTTGATTGAAATGGCCGAACGTAATCTCCGTGATGAGAAAGCTGGCCCAGTGATTGCTGAAAGTGAATCCCACTCGGCGGCAGCAGAAGTCCATGTTCTTCCGGAGACAGCACCCAACAAGCCCGTTCCATCCAACAACAGACCAAGCGGGACTGCTTTATCCCTCTTTAACGACGGCATTGAAGTTGAAGAGATCCCCCGCACGCAACAAGCTACCCATTCTACTAACTCGCCTCCTCATCTTACTGCAGCCCAGAAGGGGAAGGGCAAGACCAACGCATGTGTCACATTCAGTGACGAGGCTGACAAGCTCGATGACGACGACAAGTTCGACGACGACGATGATGATGACGGTGGCGACGCCTTGAGCGATAATGAAAGTACGACTGCAACGATGCCAGCCGTGTCTGGTCCCATCCCCCACGACGTAAAAGATGCTGTGTTCGCCGCCTATAACACCTATGTCACTACCGTCATGGCACTTGCAAACAGCGTCAACGCTAAACCACAAACTCTCTTCCGTCTCATCAATAATCCTGAGAAGTCTCGCAAAACAACCTGTTGGAATGCATATCAGATGTGGTATAGCGTGTACGGTGAAGTCAAGAAACCAGAAGGAGGTGAGTATTGTGCACGTATATGAAGATTTCGCTAACATCGATCGTCTCAATAGTGAAGGTAAAGGAATTCAACAGGACCGTTGTGTCACCTGCATTCCACAAGTTCAAGAAAGACATTGATTACGACGACAAGGATGTACGTGAGGCCCACTTCAAGGAAATGTTGGACTACCGTGAAAAGGTTATGAAGCTTTCTACCACTACGCGCAAGCGTCAGGGAAAGCTTCAGGGTGACATGGACCGAGTGGCAGCCTCATTTAAGCAACAGGTGAGCGTCATGTAGGCTTGACTCTCTCTCTAAACATCGCTAATGTTTCTCATTGTAGGCGAAACAAGTCTTCCAAGATTATGACTTTCACGTCTTTGGCTTCTTGATCTCACTAGGCCGCAACAACAATGGAAGTCCCGTCCAAGCGATATTCACCGGTTCTCCGCAAGGGGAACAAGTACTTCAAGAGTTCCAACCAAATGTGGTAGCCGCACTGACTGACATGGAACATGCGGTTGGGTAAGTCCATAGCTAGCTACCTATTAATTTGATTTGAATTCATCTTGTCACAGAGCTATGGATTTAAAACTTCGAAGCAGGCTCTTACCGTCTAAACTGGCTGCTGAAGAAGATCCAAGCAAATATCTCGAGTTCATCAATTGGGATTTAACAAGGAGAAGAAGCGTCGTGATGCGAACCGACGAATTCTTGCAACCATCCTTCGAGGCGAGCTTCGTGAGTCATCTGTGTCCTTGTCCTGTGCGTAGTGTTTACTTCGTTGTCAAGGCCTAGTGCAGGCTAAACAAACTGGAGTTCATCCGTCGAAGATCGAAGACATTCCGTTCCCTTGGACCTATTGGACCGACTTCGCGTACAGAAAGCGTCTCACTCTCAAAGGCTGGCACAAAGGCGTCCCCGCACCTGGTTCTAGTGGTTTCGCATATTATAGCCATGTCAACGCTGAGGCGTTGAATGAAATGGTGAAGTATTGGAAGGCTCTCAGCCGTGAGGGCTTGTTGGACAAAGAACGCAAGTACTTAGTGCAGATTGTCCCATGGAACGATGGTACGCTTCTACATGTGGTTATGTCATTTGATGCTGATGATATTGTCCAGGCTGGGATAACATGACGCGGGATGAGCAAGGCCAAATTCCCCTCGTCATTGACTCCGAAGGCAATAACCTTATCATTGCTGCACATGCAAAGGGCTTCGCGAAGGCGTTTGATGAGGCCGGTCCTTCTACAAAGCAGAAGAAACGCTCGAAGAAATCAGTTGTTTCTTTGGAAGATGATGGCGAAGAGTTCACCGACAAGCTCCTTGCTGTCCGTGGTAGTTCATCGCCTCCGCAATCACCCCATTCGAGTCGGTCACCATCCAAACATGATCGCTACAAGAACCACATGGATTATAACACCAACTCCTCCACTGAAGATCACCCTCACCGCAGTCGAGACTACCATCATCATGATCGTGCCGCCAGCTCTCCACCTAGCGATTATGATGGCTCTGACTCTGAGCCACCAAGGAAACGGTCAAAGACGGCTCATGAACATTCTCGCCATCACCGCGATGCTTCTCTCCCTGACAATCACCGAACACGTACGAAACGATCGTATGATGGAATCGAAAAGTCGGTTCATCCCCCAGAACGTCCGCCCAAGCCTTATGATGCCACCGAAGACCCAGAGCGTCCGACCAAGAGACTACCGAATCGAGATCACCCTTCATCCCATCTACAGGGATCTCGCGCCTCTCAGTCACGCTCTCCTCCACCTTCCGAATTTATAATCCCCCCTCTTCCTGTTGCTCCGCGCCATGCCAGAGCCAAGAAATGAACTGGCTGGAGTGGTATGTTCATCGTTCTGTAATTTTGTCCCATCCCTTTCTTTGTGTATCAGCACCATGACTTGCTACTTGTTGTATATGTCACCCCCTCTGAATGCCCTTGGTTTCGATAGATCTGTATGTAATACACCAATTATGTCAATTTATGAAATTATGAATATGTATATGCATAACCCCGACCCCATCCTGCTCAAATAAATCGAGCTATTCAGCCAGCCATCTGTCCCGCACTGCGCACACCCAATCCAACCATGCCGCCGTGACCACTCTTCATTCAGAGGTTGCGACCACTCAGCACTGGGATTCCGAGGGTGCGACCACTGTTCGATCCTGCATTCAGTGGTCCCGACCACTCCTCAGTTCGATTGAGGGGTCCCGACCACCTTGTAAATTCAGTGAGTGGTCGTGACCACATATGCGGAGGTCACGTCCGCTTCGAAATTTCAACGGTGGACCCGACCTCCCGACCGGGGGCGCTACCACCACTCAGGTGGGCATGACCGCTAAATGGTGGTCAGGCCCACTTGTCAATTCAAATCAGTGGAGGCGACCACCGATAAGTGGTCGCCTCCACCATTTCTGTGGTCACGCCCACCACTCATTTTTGAACTTAGATGGTCGCGACCCCTTACTAAGGTGGTCGCGACCCTGTATTACCAGGTGGTCACGTCCACCCGGTGGTCGTCCCCCCAAGACTGGTACCTACTTAGGTAGGTTATATAAGAGGTACTATTCTACCTAGGTAGGTCTCTATACTGTCAGCCTAAGGTGGACAACATTCTGCACAGTCAATGTACAACACACATTATGACTCCCACGATCAACAGGATTCTCCCACATGCTACCCTAACTGCTAACTAACCAAGCTGCCTAAAGGCAGCAGGGGTAAATAGCCTTGCTCACTCTAACCGCTAAGCACTAACCGGAACACTAACTGAACCTTAACTGCTGAACCCTATCCCGAACCGAACCCACAATTACATGCTTTATCTGAGTCCCACATTCAATGCGGTATCCAAAAACATGTCAGGCAGTGTGAACAAGCGCCTTCAGCGCTCGTTCACACCACCCTCCCTATGCCGAAATATCCACCAACTTACTGCTAAGACCATTGGCCCAATAAACACCATGAAGCCAAGTAATACTGAAGTTGAATTTCTAGTATTGAGCTCAAGCATTCCATGAAAAACTGAATATATTGCAGGTAACAACAATAATACTACATTCGATATTTTAGTATGTAGCCCATAGCCCCGTTAGTGGCAGCCTCGATAGATAGAGTCCCATCAGTGGCTGCACCAGTCAGGGCATCACCGTCCTCGACGGCGGCAATGGTTCTGACATCGACTGCCTTTGTGGCATCAGGATCCTGAGTAGATGTCAGCTCCGGTGCAGCAATCGGGGCAGCAGGTGTAGCCAGTGCCTGGACGTCCTTCCTGGTGCTTTGTTGAGGTTTGGGCTTTCGACTGGCCTTGCCTTTAAAACAAGAGTTCTGAGTCCCTATAGATGAAAAAGGTGCAGTCCACCCACCTTTCTTCTTCTTGCCGCCATCTTTCATGGAGTCATCAGCCTCATCATCAACGTTGCCTACGCCGAGTGCCCCACGCATCCCTGCCTCCAGTTCTTGAACCCCTATTAAAATATAGTTGAGTCAAAAGAGGCACGGACGTTGCCATGGTATAACTCACTTGGGTCGCTCAGGAATGCATCCAGCATATCGCTTTTCCCCATCATGCATCGCGCAATGATGAGGTCGGCTGTGCCGCTGACCAAAATGGTGTAGCAATGCACAACCTTCTCCTGTGGCTGACGGTGAATTCGGCTGTCAATCTGACGCTGCTCAGCACTGCTCCAAGGCTGATCCTGCAACACGGCAATGTCATTAGCACGGAGAACAAATGGCCCGACTGACTGACACCCACAAGGAAAATTAGCACAGAGGCCATGGCCAGATTGAGTCCAGTCGATCCGATGGACGAGAAGATCAAGATCCGACGTTTGGGATTGTTCTTGAATTCTTTGACTGTGGCGGTGCATTGTTTCTGCAGTGTCAGCCCATCGATATGAAGGGGGTAAAGGCTGTTGAGGTCACAGATCTGTGGAGATTTGTCTGTTAATTACTTTGGCGTGTGGGGGGGAAGAGCCTACGTTTAACAGGAGGGGAATCACCGACGGGAACTGCAGGTAGATGACGACCTTGACCTCCTGAGTGAAGGGCTTGGAGGGATCGGGCGGTGGATTGAAATATAGCTCGCCATCTCTGGACTCGACAGGACCAGCGTCGTCCCTGGATAGGATGTGCTTAAGGATGTCGACGCATGCTTGGATCTTCGTAGACTTCACCCCAGCCCAGTCGTCCCGAATCTTGAACTTGGGAATGCTGTCCTCCAGGTTTTCCCGTGCGTAGAGGCTGGGCAGAGCTTAGTGAGAGCTTTATCCCGACATAGCTCTAAACGAAGCAGCAGATGAGATGATATACCTTAACAGGCTTGGTCTGTCCTATCCTGTGCACAAGGGTGATCACCTGTAAATCTGTCTGCAGCAATGCATTAACCAAAGCCAGGAATAGAAATGGGGGAAGAGCGGACCTGGGGATTCCAATCTGAGTCACACATGATGATGTGCATCACCTTGGTCAGATTGATACCTATAAAAGATTCAGACTGAATATCACATCATCTTGCCAGTGGTTCACTCACCGAGACCTCCAGCCTTGGTCGAAATTAGGAAGACTTGATATGCTGAGATCTGGCGCCGGCTGAGGTCAACACTAAACATACATGAATTATCTTGCTGAAACTAAAACCAAGTCAGAAACCAGCTGATATTAGTGATAGGCAGGGGTATGCAGACCCCCCAGGGGTACAGGGTAGGGGTACACAGGGGTAGGGGTACGGGTCACCATCTGAGTACCCTCAGACCCCTGTGCCAGGGGTACGGGTATATCAGGGGGCAAGTCACATGATGTATTGCAAAAAGACATTCGAGACAAATTTTATTGTACATTGCTCTACCCTCTCATTAAGGCAGTCCACCGACATACCACGCCCAAGTCCATGTCCTCCCGTAGCAAGAAGAAGGCCACTACGGCCCAAAACAAGCGAAAAGCAAACCAAAATGAAAAGGGGCTCGAGAATGCAAAACGTGCTCGTGTAGATAACGTGAAGGGAACCAGCAGCAGATCCCGGAAACCAAGTGTTGAAGTCGAGGAGTTGGACGACCGTGACAGCGACCATGTAGGGCCGACCCTTCCGCGGTCAAGTCCTCATTTATTAGAGGAGATTCCTTCGAAGTCGTCTTCTCGAGCGGCGTCCGAAAAAACTAGAGGCGACGAAACTGACACAGCCGGCGATGACGATGATGAGCCAGAAGTGATTGACATAAATGATGACGATGAGGACGAAGTGATAGAAGAAGATCCTGAGGTGGAGCTAGGTCCGTTAGCTATTTCTGAAATATCCTCGGCAACAACAGCTAATACTTACTATAGAACGATTGAGTCGGGAGTGGCGTTCTCCCATATACACCTTCTACGAGCCGGTTCCTGAAGTCGAAGTCGTGGAGGGCCGACGCTGCCATGTGTTCCGTTGTATGGGCAAGAAATGTGGCCGCCACCCAATTCGACGGTACCTCGATAAGGGCGACGCGAGTTCCACCAGTAACATGCGGAAGCATGCCAAGAAATGCTGGGGCGCTCAGATCGTCGCGGATGCTGGGGAATTGGCCGATGCAGACGAGGCCCGAGGGATGCTGAAGGGAGCCAAAATGAAAGATGGGTCAATTACCTTCGCATTCGAGCGTAAAGGAAAGGGGAAGATTACCTTTATGTCCAGGCAGCACACACGTACCGAGTCGCGGTGAGTTGCTATACAGCAGCAATGGGGATAGCTTGTTAACGGGAAACATCAGGGGTGCATTTGTTCGGTGGATCGCTGAAAGCAAGCGGCCGTTCGAGATCGCCGCGGACCCAGGGTTTCTTGAACTGATGAAGACTGGGAGGCCAGACATATATGTTCCATCGCCATCGACGATCTCCCGTGACGTAAAGCAGGTGTTCGCAAAATCCAGAGAGCGAATCGCGAGGATGCTACAGGTGTGTAGACTCTTATCAGCAACAAACAACACCTCTAACGTTCGTAATACGTACCCAAGGAATATGGTGGTGCAATCAATTTCGCCACCGATGCGTGGACTTCGCCGAACCATCGAGCTTTTATCGCCGTCACGGCGCATCTTGAAAAGGACGGTCAGCCGCTTGCATTCCTTCTTGATATCGTTGAGGTGGCAAAGGCCCATGACGGCCAGACCCTCGCGGAAGCCTTTGCTGAAATCCTGAATGAGTATGGCATTGCGGACAAGGTGGGCATGACTCACCTGTAGATATACCTCTGTAGTGCTGACAACTAGGCCGCGTGCGTCCAGATCCTCTCGGTGACGTGTGATAACGCCAGCGCCAACGACAAGATGATAGATTCGCTTGGACAGATTCTGTCGAAGTTTCCTGGGCGAGCCAATCAGACGAGATGCTTTCTACATGTCGTCAACTTGTCTGCGCAGGCATGTATCCGGCTATTTGACGTACCAAGCAAAAAGGATGGCGACCAAGTGGTAACCGAGGCCGAGAGGGAGTTGCAGGCGCTGGCCGAGGGAATTGAAGATGATGAAGAGATAATGATGGCGACGCGAGACCAAAACGAGGACGACGAGCTCCCAGAAGGCGAAAACGAGGGCGAAATCGATGAGATGTCTGACGCTGAGCTTGCAGAGCTTAAGAAATCGCTGCTTCCTGTCCGAACTGTTTTGCTGAATGTGAGTTTCATTCGAGAAGATGCACAGTCAGGCAATGGGACTTACCAGATGAATAACCCAATATCAGCTTCGGAAGATATCGTTCGCAATCCTACGCTCATCCACCAAGCTCCTACCGATGTGGTGGAAAGTTCTCCGAGACCTGAAGATGCGAGCTCGAAAAATGCCTCGAGACGTGAGAACGAGGTGGAATTCCACTTACGAAATGGTCTTGTTTGCGAAATCGTATCGAAAAGCGATCGACAATATCACCGCTGACAAGAATGCGAACCTGCGACAGTACGAGATGGATGAGGATGAGTGGGAGATTGTGCGGCAACTCGCTGAAGTGCTCGAGGTAAGAGTGAGGGCGCTGGGCGCTAAGACCACTTACGTCTTAGATTGGTCATGGGCGCCCGGCGTCTATCATATCCATCGCTGTCGTTCTCACCACTTGTTCTTGGCTAGGCGTTCAAGGACGCGACTCTCTTCTTCTCAAGAGCCACCCCCAACCTCACCGCTGTGATCCCAGCGATGGACTACATGGACCAGGAGCTTTCGACGGCGGCTGCTGATGAACAGAGTTATACCGCCTCAATTCGAGCTGCCCTGACCTTGGCGAAGCGCACCCTGAACAAGTACTACGACAAAACGGACCAGTCGGAGGTTTATCGCATCGCGATGAGTAAGTGGCACACTTTTACTGTGGATTAGTTATGACATTTCGGCCACTTCAGTCTTGCACCCTCGCTACAAACTCGAATATTTCGCAAACGCTAATTGGGAGGAAGATTGGATTAAAACCGCCAAGGAGATCTTCGTCGACGAGTACAATCGTAGCTATGCGAACAAGCCAATTCCGACAGATGAGGCAAAACAGGTTGATGGATCAAGCTCGGGCTCCAAGGTGCGTGGCCGATTATATCGCTCGGTTTCTCCGCGCTCATACCCAATGTCGCACAGTCAACGAATGCATCCAACGGCAACAAACGCGTCAACCGATTCGACAACATCCCTGCGATCGCCCGCCGTTCGTCCGTCCCTGTACGCAACGAAGCCCAAATGTATCTCGACGCGGAGATCGATGAAGACGTCACGGAACCGCTCAAATGGTGGCACTCAAAGCGTCACGTTTACCCTCGTCTGTCTCGCATGGCGCTGGATTACCTGACAATCCCTGGTAAGTGATGAATATCATCTTAGGTGCACTCCTTCATACTTACAGACCCTTCATTGCAGCTACATCTGTCGATGTCGAGCGTGTCTTCAGTGCCGGCCGGCTCGTTCTGTCGCATGTGCGCAACCGACTTTCGGCGCAGACTACTCGTGCACTTATGTGTGTCGGTGAGTGGAGCAAGATGGGTTTAATTCGGCCGAGTGATATATTGGCGTCAACGAGCAAAGCAGAAGTTCCTGAGGATGTTGAGGAGGAACTAGCAGATGATTGGGACAAAATCAATATTACAGATTAGGCTAGTACTCCGGTGGCCTGTACATTTACTCAATTTATGCCTGTACCCCTCGCATACCCGTGACCCCTGGACATACCCGCCGTACCCGTCGTACCCGTAGCCAAAACCCGTACCCGACCCGTACCCCTGACTAAGGGTAGGGGTATTGAGGGGTAGGGGTACGGGTACTCCAAAATTTACCCGGGGGTTACCCGTGCTGATCACTAGCTGATATTTCTATTGATGGCAGCACTTACCAATCTGATATCCAAAGTTCTACGAGGACACACTGTGGATCCGTCGAGTCAGGCATAACATATTGATCACAAGGCCATGAAATCTTTCAATACATTAAGCATTCTGATAAACAGGTCTCAGACAATTTGGCAACATTGTGACCCACTCATAAGATGATCATACGTTCACCCTTAGGAAGGATGTCAGCAAGTAACTTGTTAATGACAGTAATCTTGGATGAAGCTGCCACCACATGCTCATCAATGTAGTAGGGTTCTGGCTCCACGTTGGGTAATAGATATGGGCTATGATAACATGGATGATACATGGAAGGCACATTGCACTGAGTACATACTGGTTGCAAACCTTCCTCAATTGCATGAGTAGATTCATCAATTTTTTCCACTCTGTTGGGTGCGTTAGCAGATGATAGGATGATGCAGAGATATAAAACTAACTGTTATTTGTATCGGCAGATGCACCTTGGTTGATGAGCTGCTGCATAACCTCTTGCCTGCCTACATCTAGCAAACTCATTGAGTCCTCCTCTTTAGCCCTCTTCTCAGTCTTGGTTAGTGTGCTACCAAAAAACTTCATGAAGGTCAGGTGCAGATAACCTAGTAAGAAGCCTATACATCCAGAATCAGCATGATAACAGAAAGCAAGGTTTTGGCAGCACTGAGGATGGGGATTGAGTAGCTTCCCTTAGTGAGATCAAACGAGTCTCAGAAGACATGCTCCGATGCCTCTCTAAATATAGTCAGATAGAGCCAATGTAGAAGGCCCCATAACTCGACAAGATTATTCTGGACTGAGGTACCAGTGAGCACTAGTACACCCCAAGTAAGCAAACAAATATCAAGATACTAGTAAACATCTTACACAGTTGATACATTGATCCCAGGCCTTGGAGCTTGTGAGCAACATTAGTTTCAGTGTTTTTGATCTGATGGCCTTCATCCTATCAAACGGCTCTTCTCTTAGAGCATCCTTTAGTCGAGAATGCTCAACGCCAACACCATGGAAGCAGAGGGCTCTCATTGATGATACCCAATGAGCAACCTCTGCCTTCCACAAAGAAAGCACAGAGAGCAGACAGATGATGAGGTGAGGATCCAGAGAACTAGTCAAAGACTCTTAAACGTGCACAAAGAGAGTGAGTGTCTGGAATGTCTTCCCGAGACCCATCCTATCAAGCAATGAAGGCTTAAGCACATATCTAATAAGATATCGGAGTGTACCCACTCATCGCCCAGGATGCAATTCATTCCTGCCCCAGTCAGTGATGGAATAGCTCATCTAGCATATGGCAGACTAACCATTGTGATACATATATGCTAAAAATGACAATCCTTGAAGCTGGTACAGCGTGGTTAGGCGCAAGGCAGAATTACCAGTCTGACTGGAATATACCTGATACTCCTTCATAGTTCCCCCCTCAATGAGAGTAGGTTGTACATCAAGTTCATGCAGGGGGCTAAACGATGTGTGTTTATCGACCTCGTTTTTAATATTGGCAAAAATATTTGATGATGGTGGTAAAAGTGGTTCGAATAGATGGCGATAGTGGAATAACCAAGCTTTTCGAGCTATTTCGGTGCATCATGCTTTAGTCGCATTGCCGCAGTGGTCTGGAAATTCAAAATCATGAGATCAACCAGTCCTCGTATCTCCGAGGTAACACGCACTGCTTTCTGCTCCTACTTTTTGAGCTTCTTCTTGACGGTGATGGTATCACTCGTGTTATTCTGAGCCATCGACATAGACAGTGCACACTTCCTTCATGGCACGGTGACATCACTTCGTTGGGTGGGATTGGACTGTCTCACTGATCGACGGAGAAGCACATTTTCAGCGCCTTGAGATTGCATGTCACTATAAAAGAATGTCAAAGTTATGGGTGCAGACAAGCAGTCGAGCTCATCTGATGAATCATTGTCCAACTTGATGCATCTGACAGACATCAGGTAGTGGTAACTCGGAGGGCAAGGTCAAATTTGTGGCCACAACTTGGCCACCACGTGTCAGCCCCTAAGATAGCCTCCTGTATGCAAATAGTATCTTTATTCCATTATTAACCATAAACCTCAGTTTGAGTGTGCAAGATTTAAAAGAGTCTTTCAAATTGGACACAGCATCGACCTACCTTGGAGGAAGGAAGATATTATTGTTGAATTAGCCAACAAGCTGCAAGCAGAGGTTGACATATGGGCAACACTGCCATGGGTGGTGACAGGAAGTGGGAGAATTGGATCAATGTGTTCACGCTCATCTTGAATAAAATTCTCTGCCTGAAGCCTATCCATGGTGCAACTTGTATCTCATTCCTCAATGACCATGTCCTCTTGCATTCATCTCACAGTCCTCACACTCCAAATCATCCTTGGTCATCCCAGAAAGAGATGAGGAGGGCTCAAGATGAGGCCAGACTGGTGGACCTGGTGTGGGCAGAAGGGAATGGATGGCTGGCCCTAGAGGTGCCAGTGGTGTGAGATCACAAGAAGGGGGCAGGGGATGGACCTGGTATGAGAGGAAGATGATGCATGGCTGGCTGTAGGGGTGTTGTCAAGGAGAAAATGCTTATGGCCACCATGGGGTGACCAGTGGCTCGTCAGTGTAGGCTGTCAGGTGTGGTACTGTTGGATCAGCTATCAGTGTGTATGGCAGTGGAGGATTAAAGTCTAACAGGACCATAGAAAACAACTATATTTTTCAGATCCATTATACCGCCTATGACCCTATCCTCTGCAGCATGCAGCTTGGCTACCTTTCTTATTTGTGTGCAGTCAATTGCTTTGAAAGTGCCCAGATTGATGCGAGATGAAGAAGTGACATGGTAGTAGATGCCCTTGACATTTCCATCATAAATCTGGTATCAACATGTTGGGATTGTAATGTGAGTATTAGTGAATACATAGGGATTGTGAAAGAAAACTTCTCTTCGACCTCTCCATTAGGAGAGATGTGGCATGCAGATATAATCAGTTGCCCATGCACCTTGCAACTCCAGACCTGCTGCACAATGGCAATATTCTAGCCTCCGATTTGGTGGGCATTGCTAATTGCATCAAGCTCCATAGCATCCTGTGAAGATATAGCTATCAGCTAATACTCGCAGTGAGGGCATAAACTCACCTGCCACAAGTGCATGGAATATGCTATCAACTAAGGAGGCAGTAGAGGCAGTGGCAGTTGATAAGCTGATGGCAAATGAGGAGACAGAGGCCATTGCGGTGATAGCAGTGGAGATAATGATAGAGGAAGAGGAGGCAATAACTATAGAGATAGAAGAGAAGTCTGATGAAATAGAGGATATGGAGGATATGTGAGGTATGTGGATCCTTGAGGATGAGGTGGAATTCAACGAACTGCCAGAGGCCATGGTCTGGGTAGACCTCAAAGTAGGGTGCAAATACACAGTGGGCAGATCAGCTAGGCATGTTAAAAGATGGAGAGTTGATGATATGTTATTATCTGCTTGATTGGAGGCCAGTGAATAAAAGAGGAGTAAATAGAGAGGAGAATGGCAGACCATAGGAGGAGTGGCCTATAGGATGCTAAAGAAATTATTAGCAAATTAATATTAATATGTTTGATTTTTTGTTATCTGAATGAGGAAGCCTGACCATTATGAGGCCCCAATGGAGTTAAAGTCAGGATCTCTGACTTCACCTAGGAGAAAATCAGCCCTGGGCCTACTTTTTGAGTCTTAGAAAGGATCAGCATTTAAAAATGGATCCTGGGTGGTAAATTTGCAAGAAGGAAGTGGAGAGTTGGAGAGAGCATGAGGAAAGCTGGGAGTACCAGAGCTCTAGATGTCCTATGGAGATAGATCAATATCAATTCATGCATAGGAATGAGGGAAAAGAAATCTGATAAGAATGCGATGGAGGATGGGCCATTGTGGCCACAGAATGATTGAAGAGATGGCAGCTGTGGAGGTGGTCACTGTTGAGATGGAGGGGAATGCAGTGACTGTGGTGATGAGACAAAGGGGAGGGAGATTGGATGTTATTATCATGAAGGTGGTGGACAGGATTAATGCTGCTTTTGTATCCCATCTACCACATGGTAACTGAACAAGCAATATTATACTGTGATGAATAAGAAACATGTGGTCTACATGTGCATTCCACGGAATCTGAATGGGATGATATCATAGTGTGCCCATGTGGTGTAGATGAGGCACTGATAAGGGATCTAGTGAGGTGATTTGAAGGATTAAAGTCAGATGAGTTATCTGATGAAGCATGAGGTGATTGTGTAGATTATCTGGATCTAGATCTGTTTCCATATAAACTAGTTAAATTGATAATTATTAACTAAGAGCTGAAAAGAAAGAATAAAATTTTCATGCAAAAGATGTATAGACACTGAGTTATAAGATAAGCCATACAAAATGCCTAGTCCAAGTGGCAACATCAGTGGCAACATCAGAAAGGGACTATTTATGAGTTTGGACAGACAATTTCATCTATAGTTATGCATGAATTTTTTTAAAGTTCCCTCCTGTGCAAGTGGAAAATCTGCCTGCTAGGGAGTATTTATATAAAGCTGAGTTGAATAAAATTATGTGAATGACTGTAATTCATGCTGAAGTTTTAATTATGCAAATTGCCCCTCAAGTTAGAAAGAAATTGTACCGGTGATTCATATTTCATCATCATGAATGTTAGTACAGACACTGAAGCTTCCTCGATAACACTTTTGAGATCACTTTAATGGTTTATGGTGCCGCATAAGATGTCAATGCACCTCATCGAAGCATTCAGGGGTCTCTCAGGAGTTGCAAATCATGTGATGTGTCACAATGCTATCACGTCCACTCGTACTCATTGTCAACGCTCATCTACAGCTTCAAGTCATTGCATACAGCCTACAACCATGCTCGTATGCATGAACATTCCTTGTCAAGCACTCCAGTAAGTATTTTTGGTTCATTTTAGCACATTTGCACGCGTCCTGACTTGTTCTGCTTTCCTGTTGCAGGAATTTTCACTTGCAGCATCCTCAGCCTCAAAATTTCATCGCATCGAGCAGAAACTCTTCAACATAAACCATGTGCCACCGATAAGTTCATGATTGAGTTAGGGAATCATGGAGAAGGGGTGGGGCATTGGAAAAGCTGGCTGACGAGGAAGAGTTGCAACGTTTGTGAGGTGTGTTGTCTCTTTTCTGATCAGGCAGCTGCAATGTTAACGAGGTGGCTTTTTGCAGCTTTATCTATGAGTATTTATTCCACAATATCCACTGCCCATGCTGCTGGCACTGCCCGTGGTGACAACAGGCTACAGCTATCTTACAAAGTGCAGAATGCTCAATCTCAGCCTCCAATTTCGCAGCAAGTGAGCCTGGTATCGGTATTTATATTGTTGCGGGACCTCAATCTCCCCACCTCTACCTCACACCCTCGTCTCCGCATACCCACTCTTCACGATGACAGGTTTTCCCTCCAGGGCCATCTTGTCATCACCCTCAACTCCTTCCCATTCTCCTCCATGAGTTTCCCATCACCCCCTTCCCTCCGACCCTTTACAGATACTTAGCTGCGCATCTGCATCATCTCTGTTGTGGACACTATCCTTAGATCCCAGACCCAATGCCGGGCATTAGGCGCAGTGGCCAATTTTCATTTTTTCCATATAGAGAGGGTCCTATTTGGCCTCATGTTCTCTTTATTTTCTGTCAAAGACATATAATTTAGGTACACTATGCTGAAGAGAGAGCAAAAACCCTAAGTCCATTATTTTTTCACCATCCGCCTCTTTGCTATTTGCCATAACACCGCATGCCATTCAACAGAAGTCAGTGAAAAATACAAGTGCATCATTTTACGATATAGGCACGACAGAAGTCAGTGAAAAATACAAGTGCATCATTGTACGATATAGGCGCTGCATGCATTCTACTACATTAGAATCAGAATGCGTGCGGGTGAGAGAAGCGCCACTTACTGTATCCTCCATGAGTGAGGTAATCACGCCATTCGAAAGAAGCTAGCAAAATTCACAAGGCCGTTAGTTTACGACATAGACGCTGTATGCATTTTATTACATTAGAAATGGAATGCGCGCAGATAAGAGAAACACCACTTACTGTATCGTACATGAGCTAGGCAATTGTTCGTGAATTGGACGCGTAATGAGCCAGGCGCTGACATAGAGGCCAGTGTTAGTTGCTTAGTGCGAGCATATATATCCATTGCCAAAAGGAGGGCTACAGTGAAAGCACTTGCATATTAGTGGGACAGGGTATTTGTGGAGTTAGCCGATGGTTTCGAGCATGATTAGGATGCCGTGACGACCATTGTAGCTAAACGTGTGGAGAGGGAAGGGTAGGGGCATGGCTAGCATAGCACCCATGTTGGCGAGGGAGGGGGAAAGTAACAGAGTGGATTGCTAGTAGGGAGACATTCGAGGGTGACCTGGCTGTGTGTGGGATAGATGCTCCCCCGTTAACGAGGGAGGGTCGATCACCTTAGTGTTGGGAAGGCGACAGCAGATGCTTAGGAGCGAGAAAGGAGGGCAGCAAGAATGCTAGAGGCTCCCCCGATAACGGGAGGGGGTGAATAAGTGTCGGAGGTGTCCGGTGGTGCGAGCGTTGAAGAGTTTCCCATTAATGGGGGAGGGATTGCTTGTTTGGCGTGTGGGAAGGGAAGGGACGTCAATGCGAGTAGAGAGGGGAATGGAGACTCCCCCGTTACCGGAGGAGGATCGGTAGAATGGGGGAGTGTACCGAGGGGAGGTCCGCGGAAAAATCGGATGTTTAGAGATTAGAGACTCCCCCGTTAGCGGGGGAGGGTTGATCAGGTGTGGGTTCGTAAAGGGTGCTGTGTTCGTGCATAGCATAGAGTTGACTATTTACAGGTTATCGCCATCAGTTTGATATACAAGAAAGAGAGGCTAGCGATGCACCAGATGAGTTATCCCCCAACCGTCCTACGCTCGCCGTGGCCTAGGTAACATTGATAATGAGGAGACCATAGTAAGTATTGGCTCGGCTGAATGATGAAGACGAAAGTCACTATGTGGTCTGAGGTATTGAAGAATCTATCACTTACGAATTGTGCAACGGTGAAGCTCGTTTGCAGAGAGGTTGGGACAATCAATGAGGACGAATTGGGGTTACGTTGATGTGCCACAAGATGGCACGAACAGTGGTGGACACTGATAAAGAAGGTGAGTTCGTAGTTGGGGACAATGAGGACGAAGCTGATCACTGGCCGTGGAGGGGTGAGAGACATCCAGGCCGACGACGAGGCGCATATATGAGTGGTGCATGTTTGGTGTTATTTGGTCTCTGAGTAGGTAAGCACCCCAAGATGAGCGCCCCCCAGTCCAACTTCTTACTGACTCTCTCCACCTACCATCCCCCTCCCTGCGCCGTTTACACCGCCAACCTCCTTTATCGACGCCCGAAACACGTTCAAGAACCTCTAAAATGAGTGTATTTGAGAGCAGAGGCAATACGACACGTAGAAAGATTTAGATTTGTCTGGGCATCTTGGTACTATAATGAGTTCGTTGATCATAATATGAGCTGAAAAGCAATTTACTAGCATTGTGTCTTCTCTTAGCAGAGCAGAGAGGACAACTACTGTTGACAGTGAGACCCCTCCCTTCCTTTCGGACCCTTTTCCTTCATTGTGCCCTCTTCGGCTAGGGGTCAGCTTTCTTAGCTTTCCGCGGCTAGTGGTCAGCTCCCTTAGTGTTAGAATTCTTTCGTATTGGCTCAGTTTTCATGTACACTTATGTTTTTGTCAAATTGGTATAGTAGAACACGTATCTCCTTTGATAAGATTCATTACATTCTGGCTACGATGTCTGGGTGAGTGCGTTATTATGCGCGTAAGTTCATACCTCATTGGCGTAAAGAAATACGGAGCTACCTCCCCCTCCCAATGCACCGCTATGGCAATGCGTCAAGCACGACCCGTCCCTGATTGTAAGGAAAGTTGAGGGGAAATGTGAGTGATATTTTGGTTCGGATTCTCTCAACTGACATCGCTGTGTATAGCCCTCACCATTCATGATGGCCTCATTGGAGCGGTTGTCCTCGACGGCAACACATTCATCACCTTGCCGAATTCGTGGTCGATGCTCCCCCAGGTCGTCCAAGGGAAGAATATCGAGGTTTGACTTCGCAGAAATGGCCACTTTGGATTTGAAGACTACTATCGTTACCTCCAGCAATTTGTCGCAAACTATCCCCACCTCCCTTGCATCCTTTCGCCACCTCGTGGACTCGTCGAGAGGGAGAACATCCTTTTCTACACCCCCCTCGAACAATTTCCTGACTGGAACAGCGCTAGCGATTCCGACTACGGCATGATCATGACACATCTCACTATTGCGCTGGAAAAGCATGGTGCGCCTATCTACAACGAATGGAAATGGCATATGCACGAAACAGATGGGTTTTACACCAAGGGGAATGAATGATGGGTGAGGGGCATCGCGCACGACATGGAGATATGGACCAGCCGTCTGAGGACTTATGAGATGCCCTTTCGAGACACATTCTTTGGTTTTCGCGAGATACAGCGAGGCATCCTGCAGCTAGAGGCCTACACAGCATTTATGATCAAGTTTTGCCTGCTCATCGACCAAACCAACATCACCTCTATCCCCCCCATCGAGGATCCCATTGGCGTACTGACGGAACACATGGAAGTCGCTGAGAATTATATCCATGCCGGCATAGCCATTTACCTCATGCGCCCCAGCGAATTGTGCAAAGAGGTGCAAATTCTTGAGTTGGCCGACATCCCAGAGCATCCTTGGGCTGATGACTTTCATGACGTTGAGCTTGGATGGAGGCGCAATTCGGACTTGGCATACAGAGGCCCGCACCAATCTCATTTGCGTCACGAGATGGTCATGGCCTTTGGCCATCAATTTCTCCATTATTTGTCATTTGGTACCACCATCACTTTGCTTAGGCGGACCCAGGAGAAGCCCAAGAATGTAATCGCGTCTGCCTTTAGTTTCATTCATGTCCCTGGCTCGGCCTCGGAAGAGGACATCGATACCTGCATCTCGAACAATGTCGCGTCATCATCGTCCGCTTTGAATACCGCATCGTCCTCCATTTCTCCATTGCCCTCAAAACCTATTCCTGTCCTCAGTCAATCACCATCCTCATGGTATCAAAGTAAGTTTTATCTTTGGTAAATCACATATAAAAACTAATGATATTAGGGCGCCCACCAGCTGCTGTTAGCGGAAGAAGGCTTCCGTCCTTGAGTAACCCGAGCGACATTGCTCGCTATGCCCCGATGATCCACCAATTCATGCCGTTAATGGTAGCAAGTTGGGTGAAAGGGTTGAAAGCAGTTGAGTGTAGGCCTGAGCTCATCTCTGCGGACTTTGAGAACAGGGATGGTGGCTACGTTTTTCCGCCACCAGATGTATTGATACCCAAAAATGACAACCCCCAAGCCTCTGAGAGGGTACAGAAATATTTGAGGATGTACCTTCAGTATCGACCTGCTCTGCGTCATTGACTTCAACAACGACAACCCCAGTTACTTGCGCTCCAATCGTGGAAGGGCGCATTTGATGAAATCATGACTACAGAGGATTACTCCAAGGCTCAGAACAAGAGGGTTGCTAAGAAGGCTGGGCTGGCATTGGTGTTGGAGGAATGGGCATCGGACTAGCGGCAGGAGTCCTGATACACTTCTTGACTGCTACACTTTACAATCGCAGCATACCAGCATTGCTTGAGCGGTTCGAGTTGCCCCATAGCACCGTTAGGGTGGTACGAGTCTCGACCCACTGGCCCAATCTCAAATATAGCGTACATTTCTTTAAGAACGATAAGGACGCAATGTTTGACAAGTTTAAAGAATTGTACAAGCCAGTCGCAAGGGACCTCAAAGCTCATGAGCATATCATCGTATATTGTGGGTCTACCCAAGAATGCCAGAAGGTGCAGTCCATACTCAGGCCCGAGCACCCTATTTATCAGGCTAAACCAGAGGGCGTGCCGAAGTCGCAGTGGGCAGAGGTAAAGAACCAGATACAGGATCAGTGGACTATGGGAAAGCCTCGTTGTTTAATCGCTACGATGGGCTTTGGTAATGGTATAGATTACCCCCATGTCATTCACGTATTCGTTATCAATGCGCACCATATGATAAGTCTGGTGCAAGAGACTGGGAGGGCTGGGCGGGGGGCTGGTACCGTGGGGGTTTGTGTTATATTAGGATTGTGTGAGCCGCCTGCGATAGAGGGCTCGGTGGACCATGGTGGCAAAGGGGCCCTACAGCTTTTATACCACACCCGGCAGTGTCGACGCATCTCCATTGGAGAACTAGATGACAAAGTCCTTACCTGTTTGGGCAGGGTTAGGTTAAGGGGGCTTTTTGTCTTCGTAGGGCTGGCGTAGGGTTGGAACATAACTAGGGCGTAGGGCGGTAGGGTCGTAGGGTTGGATTGCATTCATAGAGTTGTAGGGCTTGTAGGGCTGTAGGGTCTTAGAGTTGGATGCAGGTGTAGGGGTGTTTGGGCATAATGCTGTGGGTAGGATCACTTCAGGTAGATCTGTTATATTGGAGTAGACAGTCTACATGAGTGGCGGCTGACTGATTTCAGTCTGACCATCAGGCATATGATGTGAACTGCACCGCGGAATACACATATAGTTCGCGGAGGGTATATGTAGGGCCGCGTGTTGTATTGCATAGGTTCGCAACACTCGAGATGCAAACGATGGGGTAGACACAGTGTATTCATCTGTGCGAAGCATTGTGTGAACATCGCGAAAATTATTATTACGTTCCACGGAAGTTGGTTTCGTCCATGGTTCTATCAGTTGGGGTCCATGGGAGGTGGCGAGCTGATTGCGCAGCGTCCTTTTCTTCATACTTCGTACACATCCTGGGTGTGGCTTTGCTGACATCTTAGACGGCATCATACTACACTCAGTTCACGCTATCATGGGGTTTGGTCATTGTATATGATGTTCGTCATCGTGGTAAAACATGTCTATGGAATATCATATAGTGTCGCGGTTCATCAGGTTGCACGTCGCACAGTTAACACTACGCGTGTATACCGTCCTGGACGGTGGCATCCTGCCTCATGTGCTATCATGGGTAAGTACAGTAATCCTGGCGACTTTTATTAACAATAACACAGCAACTGCTGTTGAATGTAGTTAACAACTATCAGGAAGTCCCTATGTTAACAACGTTCAGCAAGGTTGTTAACAAGGTGACAGGAAAAACAGTGTTAACAACAGACAGCAAGGATGCTTGTTGTTAACAATAAAGTAGCTATTTAGTGGGATGTTGTTAACAATAGACTAGCCAGTTATAGAGTGTTGTTAACAATGAGTCAGCTATTTATTGGGATGTTATGAACAATAGACCAGCTAGTTATTGAATGTTGTTAACAACATGCCAGCAAGATTGAAGTCATTAATGACCAGAAAAGGATCAATAATGGTATTGACCGTGGGAAAATCATTACTGACCGTGGGAAAATAAATATAATGATCATGTGGTCATTAGAAAGCCTGATATTAGTGATCGAGCATCAGTAAATTTTATTGATCGTGGGAAAATGTATTACTGACCGTGGGAAAATTTTCAAAAATGAAAAATTGTCATTAGAAAGCCAGCTATGGGTTTTATCACTAAATTTCAATCTCAGCCAATTCTAGTGCCTGGTTTACTAGTGAGAGCGGTCGACATTTTCTGTTATTGACCATGAGAAAATTGGTACTGACCGTGAGAAAAACATTTAATGATGTGCGCTCATTAGAAAAGCTGATCAAATGATCAGCAATAATACTGACCGTGGGAAAATTATTCATTGACCGTGGGAAAGGACGTTTTTGACCGTTCAATAGCCAGCTATTGGTTTCATCACTAAATTTTAATATCAGTAAATTCTACGATAGCCCATTCGAAAATCTGCCGCGGACTTCTTCTGAGCACCTTTCCAATCTCCTTCTTCCCATGCTTGCAAGTGAGCGTGTGTTCGGCCAGCTCAATGAGCAATTCGAAAACGTCTTCACTGTTCGGACCTGAGAATATGGTGTTGATGATCGAGAGCTTTGGCATTTTCTATATTCGGGGAAGGTTAGTATGCCAGACAAACGATACAACGAGCAACTTATGTGGAGTGTAGCGCAGGTCGGTGAGTTTGTATGATGGAAGGCTTGTGAGAGCGATGGGAGAGCGAGAGATGGTGAGAGCATACAAGACGATGCAAGACCAAGTGATGCAGCAGCGAGAAATATGAATATTTCAGTTAGAAAGATGAAGCATCGACCGACTAAAGACTCACTGATAATGCTTACTCTGAGTTGACGATTGTGCGAGTTGCTAATGGGTTTGAACGACGATGAATTAAAATGAGATGGGAGGAAGTTGTGCGAGGGAAAATACTCACCAGTAGAATGTAGTTTTGATCGACTTGTAACGATGAAGAAGATATGTTGGAGGGCGTGTCAGAATGAGATTAGAACGAGATGGACACTGAAGATGAATAACTTACGGGTCTGGGTTGATAGTTGTCTGCGAGCCAGTCAGTGTTGCAGGCTTGGGCTGCAGGAACCAATGAGTGAGTAAGGTAGCTTGTCGACGGTAGGAATGAGAGATGAAGCGTGCTCACGAGCTGAGACAGCGGTGTACGTACAGTACATACTACGGTTAAAAATCAAAGATAGACACCTGTACCACAGTACCATTGTAAGAAAGTGTCTGGTGAACACTGTCAGCATCTCTGCTACCAGTTAGTAGATGAGTCCCTAAGCTGCCGTTTATGTATACCCCACACCGTCGTATACCAATGCCCTAGAGGTAATATGTATAGTTTTACTAGATACGCGTTCCAAGATCGAATCGAGATGATCCTTGTTATACAATAACTCGTCCCTCGGTCATGATATCGAGGTCTGCTAACTCAACGGTTAGGTGTCCAGGTCAGATTGACCTAGACGTCTTGGGTTCGAATCCCAATAGGACCGTATTAGGTGGATGATACAGTTTTTCGTGAGACTGTGGCGCATCCTGGGTAAGAACATGCCTCGTCCTTCTGTCATATCGACTGGCCCTGCTAGCTCAATGGTTGGATGTCCAGGTCGGATGTACCTCGACGTCGTGGGTTCGAATCCCAACAGGGTCATGTGCCCATATGCACTGCAGATATTTTTGGCTGCCGACCATGGCACTACACTTTTGCATGCGACTGTGGCTGTCGCATCCCTGGCACTGTATGTGCTGCCTATATGCTCTCGATGAACTCCATGCCCTCGAGGTCAAGGAAGCAGTGCAGCGGCGAGATGAATGAAATCAAATTCAACTGAAAGAGCTGGATATTGCTGTGAAGAAGCAAGAGTTGGAGGAGAAGAAGCATGAGGCAAGGCTTCGCAAGATGGAATTGGAGGCGAGGTGACAGGAGCAACAGATGGAATTATTCCGAATGATGTTATCACAAGCAGGCACATCCCGCACCCCATTTCCATCGAGTCTGTTCAGTCAGCTGGGCGGCGTTGACGGAGTTGGAGGAGGACCTTCGAACATGCTTGATGGAGGTTGGAATCTCAACGTCAACACTAATCTTCTTGATGGGACGCCAGGTGAACAGGAGAATGGGTTCAATTTTGGCTAGCTAGCATACAGATAGTTTACTACATGCCAGTAACTCCACTCGCATACAGAGCCTCCTTGACCTTCCGCCGCTTCCGCTGCCCTGCTGACTCCCGTCGGACTTGAGTTGCAACATGACGATCATCCTCAGACGAGCTCGCAGAATCTTCTGATAGTCCATCAAGGATCAATTCTTCCTCCCAGTCAGAGTCTTCCACTCCTGCCTCGATGTCGTGAACGAGTGTATGGATGATGATACAGGTGCGAATCCATTCGACAGCAAGACAGTGATCCCGCTCATCCTTGATTTGTTGCCGCAAACCCTTCAGTGACTGAAAGCGACCCTTTAAATATCCAACTGCATGCTCAGACTTGATTCGAACCTAACGGAGCTAAGAACCATATGCATAGTGAATGAACAGGACATACCGAAGAAACCCAGTAATTAAAGGTCTTGTTTTCGGGGACATATGATGCAGGCTTCTTGTATGGTGTAACACACCAAGCTTCAATCGGATATGCAGAATCAGCCCAAATCCATTCGCCACGGCCGATAAGCTGTTGGTGTTGCCGCATTGTCCGGGAGTCAAGAAAGACAGTCGAGTCGTGAGCGCTACCACAGTGGCCAATAACGTAGTCAACGATGCGAAGGTTTGGAAGTGTAATTAACTGGGTGTGGCATAGATCAGATAGTGATACAGTCAAATGAAGGTGGCATACTTGGATATTTAACGAGTAGTTCGATTTACGGTCGAAGTATGCTTCGCCATGGAATCCGGGTTTATCAGCTAATGGGATGAGCGTACCATCAACAAAAAGCCATCTGTCACGCCATGCAACACAACTCGCAGCCTCGACCCACTCCTTAGCTGCCTCCTTGTCAGCTGCGCTTGGCCAGTGAATTATGTTGTTGTGGAGTGAAAGAAAAGCTGTCATCACTCGTCGGGTTGAGTTGACAACTGTACCTGCTGATACTCCAGCCCACTGAGCAACAGCCTCCACTGACGCGCTGTTCCCGAAATGCCCAAAACGGTAGAGTGTGATGGCGAGTTGTTCATCAATAGGGAGCTGCTCGTGCAGTCCGGTACTGATGAAAACTGTGTGACTAGAAATCCAATCAAAGAGCCCATCGAAGGTCTCCGGATTTACACGCAGATTTTGGCGGAACCGTTTGTGATCATCCTCCTTGTATAGGACGAGAACCAGGTAGAGTTGAGAAAGCTTGTGGACTTTGTTGGGGCAGAAGACCCGAGTTTCAGTGAGATATTTGATACGGTGATGAATGGCAGCTAGTTTTGAGAGATAGGAAGTGGTGTCGCACTCGGAGGAACAGGTTGACTCAGGCTGGAAGTCAGAGTTGGTTGTTGTTGTGGAATGGGATGCAGATGAGTTGGAAGAAAGGGAGGAGAGGGATGACAACGAAGCGAGCGAGCTCAGATCATCGTCGAGGTCATCGTGTTGAGCGTCGAGGCCATCACCTGCCGCGGTGTTAGTGGGAGATTGTGATCCATCGTGAGAGTGTGCTGATGGTGTCATTTCTTCATCGCGGGCTTCTTGTTCTCTGCGATGAAGCTTGAGTAAGCGCGCAGCATATTTGAAGGCCCCTCGCAGCCATTTCTGGCGAAGGGGAACAGCGGGCATTGGCAGGGATAGCGAGCGCAAGAAGGCGCGCCGACGTGCCAAATTTGGATAGCGTAGGATTATGTCATGTTCTTGTGCATACTCTCAAAATGCGCTGGGACTCAGAGGGGGTTTCACGTTAGACTCATTTTTGACTTGTTTTCAGTCGCATTTGAGGTTTAGAAACTTCTGAAAAACAGAAGAAAATTTGTTTCAAAAACAATCCCAAAACATAAGCGTGAAACACCCTAATGTTGAGACCTCAGACTCTGATATCTGTGAGTATGAATCTGGTCAGCCATATCACTGATGTCAGACATGCCTTAGTATATCTCTGAAGATGGTTCCAGATGCAGTGACAAGCATGATGAAGTACCTATCTCATCTGACTGGTCAATCTTATGAATGATGAATGAGATGACTGAAGTGACCATGATATCTGGTTCAACTCAGAATGACTTGGAGAATGCAGCATGATACCTCTATACCAGAAATCATCACCGCAGACATACTAGAGCATGGTCAGACATGTCTAGCATGGATGTCATAGCAGAACAGACCCTGACTGGCAGATGCACATCCAGGTGATACAGTGGCGTCCAAAAGAATCGCACAGTCACGCACCCCTATATGAATCACCCCTTCGGCGTCGCAATTCCAATAGAGCTCAAATAAATTGGTGGTCCCATCATAAGTACAAGTGCTTTAGATAAAAGGATGGTAAATATATAGGTCTACGAGTCCATAAAATAGTATCAGATGAGAAAAAGCGAAATCAGGGGTGTGCAATTCTTTTGGACGCCCCCTATCAGTTTCTAAAGATCAGCGCACTGCGAATTAACGAAAGCGAGGATACTCACAGGCTCTTAGTACTTTGTACTACCACCCTTTGCCTTCAAAAGGGCGACAACGCGACGAGGCATGCTCTCATAGAGCTTCTTCAGGGACTCCTGTGGGAAGTTATACCACTCTTCCTGAAGAGCTTCCCACAATTGGTCTTTGTTCGTGGGCAACGGGTTCCGCGCACGTACAAGTGAGTCCAGCTGGTCCCAGACATGCTCGATGATACTCATATCTGGACTGGAGGGTGGCCAAGCGAGCCGTTTCACTTTTTTCTCCGTAAACCAAGCTTCCGCCACCTTGCACCGATGCTTCGGGTCGTTGTCCTGTTGGAAAATCAAGGCATCTTTCCCAGTGCGCTTCAATTTCAGATCCCGCAGTGACCCCAGCATCTGCTTCTGAAGGATCTCCACATAATCCGGCCCACACATGATGCCATCAATACGATGAAGTCGTCCCATCCCCTTTGAGGTGATCATCCCCCACACCATCAGACTCCCAGCGCTGTGTTTGATGTTCTTCTTTGTGTAGCGATCATCCAAAGCCTGTCCAGGCTTAAACCATGCATATTGACGGCCATCGGACTTAAATAATAAATATTTGGACTCATCCGAAAATCCGACCCGCTCCCAGTCCGCAACAGTCCACTTGCAATGTTCCCGGGCCCAATTGAGCCGCTTCTTCCGGTTGGTTGGAGAAATGTAGGGTTTCGACCTACGAACACGGCAGACAAGGCCCTGTTCCTTCAGGGCCCGGGCGATGGTCTGGCGAGACACATCAGGGAAGACCTTCTTTGCAATCTCCGTGGCATTGCTAACTTCAGTTTTGGCAAGCAGAATGGCTGCACGACGAGCATCTCGCACATCTAATTTGCGGGGACGGCCGGTTTTGGGATTGATATGGTATGCATCGCGGGATTTTTCGAAGCGTCGATGGACACGAGCAACGGTGGTCCGGTGGATTCCAAGTTTATCAGCGATCTGAACATCACTGATGCCGAGGGACTTGAACTCGGCAATGCGAGCTACTTTTGTTGGGGATGTGTAGACCATAGGTGTCGAAATGCGGTATTTGTGTTGGTTGGGACTCGCATTCTGAGTAGCCAGTTATATATGCCTCACACTGAGGTCAGATTACATGTGTCCAAAAGTATTGCACACCCCAGAATGAGGCAATTTGCCTACAGTTCATTCCGCATACCCACAGGCATTATTAATTACTGCTTAACATGAAGAACAAATGTATTAACGTCGACTACGAGACATGTTTCAGTGACTACTACTGAAACCCGCCCCTAGCGCAGTCCCTAACCGAGCACGTGGGGGGTGTGCGATTCTTTTGGACGCCACTGTATGTCAATGATGACCAGACTTTCACTCCACGCACAAAAGAATTGTCTGTAGCTTCTCAACGACTGCAGCTACCCACTTCCTGTCTACACCATCCTGATTAGAACTATGAGTAGAGTAGAATTCGTGTTTTCCTTTTTAGGATGTTCTCACGGTCAATAAAATTTTCTCACAGTCAGTAATTGTGATCACAAAGATGCTTATATCTCCCAAACTAGGTCAATAAGGATCACTAATAACATCAGTTGGATCACAATGTCAGTACCTGGCTATCTAACGGACGCATAATCGCTTTTGTACATTTTCCCACAGTCAGTGAAATTACTGATCATCAAACCCCAGTCAATAATTGATGATTTTCTCATGAACCAATCACTAGAATTTGGCCATATTAAAATTTAGTGATGAAACCAATACCTGGCTATTGATCGGTCAAAAATGTCCGTTCCCACGGTCAATATTTAGTTTTCCCACGGTCAGTAATATTGATCAGTAATTGATCAGGTTTTCTAATGAGCGCATATCATTAACCATTTTTCTCACGGTCAGTAACTATTTTCTCACGGTCAATAATAGAAAATGTCGACCCCTCTCACTAGTAATCCAGCCACTAGAATTTGCTGAGATTGAAATTTAGTGATGAAACCCCTAGCTGGCTTTCTAATGACAATTTTTCATTTTTGAAAGTTTTCCCACGGTCAATAATAGAAATTCTCACGGTCAGTAAAATTTATTGATGCTCGATCACTAATATCAGGCTTTCTAATGACCACATGATCATTATATTTATTTTCCCACGGTCAGTAAACATTTCCCACGGTCAATACCATTATTGATCATTTTCTGGTGATTCATCACTAATATGTTGCTGAAATGTTGTTAACAACCTCCAATAAGTAGCTGGCACATTGTTAACTATGTCCAATAAATAGCTGGTTCATTGTTAACAATGCCCAATAAATAGTTGGTTCATTGTTAACAACAAGTGTCCTTGCTGTCTGTTGTTAACAACATTTTGCTGAATTATTGTTAACTCAAACAGATTCTTGCTGGGTGTTGTTAACCCAGGAGCTTGCTGGATATTGTCAACACTGTACCCCAGTGGTTGCTGTCTTGTTGTTAACAAAAGTAGCCAGGATTACTGCCAAGGTAGCACGCAGAGCGAATGGCCATCACGGAGGCGTCTACGGCAGGCCTAAACCCTCAGGTTCAGACATGCATATTGCAACGTCAGAAGGGCTCTTACCATTCTGTAAAGACGCCGGGCTGGCGGCCGATGAAAACGACATAGGCATGAGCCCTGGTTGTGGTGTCCTTGGTGCGTTTCACAATGGCATGAACATAGCCGTCAGTTGCACCGCTTGTGAAGTGACCCGCCCGCGACCTGAGAAAGCAGTTCGAGAGAATGTGAGTGCGGGGAGGCGGGGCTTACCAGTCTGTTGTCATGCCCGAAAAACGCTGGGAGCGAACCTGGTACAGTGTGGCATCTGATGGAAACCATGATCGCCATTACAACCACAGTGGCGAACAGCTCACCAGGATCAAGGTTAAGTTCACTCAGGGCATCGGCCAAGGATTCGGTGGGATCATTCTCGGGCGCCGTGAAGTAGTCGCCAGATGCGACGGACGATGATGGCGAGGTATTGGGGGATATCAAGACGATCAGGGTGTGAACAGAGTGAAAAAAACATCAAGACGATTATATTGCGGCCCAGACTGTTTGGTCCTGGTGGAGACAGAACTGCGTATCTAAAAGGTAGTGGAGACTACGCCAGATTAAGCTACCCACTCCAATTCATCATCGGAGATCTCAACAATCTGCAGGAACAGTGAGTCTGAGTTTCGGAACTAAACAAAGTGGAACTAAACAAACCCGACACTTACCATTTTAGCATCAGGGGTTTTAGCTTTGGGCTGAGGCACAATCGCAACAGATCCTTGGCGAGCGCAGAGTTGAACGCGATGAGCGCGCTCTCTTGAGTCATGTAGCGGTGACCATTGGCCCCGCTGGCTCTGTTGATGGCTGAGGCGTAGACATCTCTAGTCAAGGTGTCAACATGGAGGAGAGTGACGGAGAGGCCGCTACTTACACGTCGTGGAATATCACGACATAATATCCAACAAATACGCAGTACCAACGAGCATAAGGAAACACCTTGACAGCGAGCAGTGGCCCTGGAGGGACGGCGTAGTACTGAATGTTGGCGTAGAAGAAGACGGGTTCTAAAGAAAGTTTGAACTAAGAGATCCACAAAGATGGACCGACTAACCGTTTTGGGCTGTGGCAGTTTCAGGGGTTGCCCCAGGAGAACTGGCCCCCGCTGCTTGCGCTGCAAGAGGAGGAGGAGGGATCGCGCCCGCTACAATATGTACCGTTTGGTCAAATATTATACACGCTGAGAGGAATTCTGTGTACCTGCAGGGGTCACGACTGGGATAGGTTGATGGCATTGAGGGCAAGTGGCTGGTAAAGACATGGTTAGCAAAATATGAGAGGGAGATGACGGTAGAGAGAAGAGAGTGGGGGGGGGCGGAGTATCGTTATATATATTTAATGGAAAATGCCGGATACGGGGATCCCCTGCCCCAGATCGTTATTGCCTATCTTGCCCTTCGACAGGTCTTGCCCTCTTGCCATTGCTCGCCCTCTACCATGGTCGTTTACAAGAAGAAAAAATACATGAAGAAGCCAAAGGTCGAACAGCTCAGCAGACAACTATGGGTGGAAGGTTTTTGGGAGGATTATATCCTCAGAGACTTCTTCGACGAGTTCGTGCAGGCAGCTGCCGAGGGCCCCGACGTGCAGGATAAAGTGTTGCGCAAGGTATATCACAAGTACCACTACTTCATTCCTCTGGGGATGAAAGACCACAAAGAACCCCGTTTCCCATACTGCAGTATGACCCTAACGCACTGATTCCCAAAGCAGAGCTGAGTGCGGGAGAGGAGGAAATGCAGAGCATGCGCTACCTGAAGTCCAATAAGGTAAGCTGCATAGTTATGTGAAGCGTCGCCAAGTGAACTGACGATGCCCAATAGCGCATCAAGCAGTGGTACACATACTGCCTCAACAAGCTGAGGAATGCCTCGAAAGCAGTGCAGTCACTGGACAACAAGGAAAATCTGTTTGGCAGGCTGCTCGCTAAGCTCACGGGCATGAGACCACCCACCAAAGCGAGGCAGGCCGTGCAGCAGTATCAATGTGAGCACAGGGAAGAGTTGTCGACCATCTACGCTGCGAAATGGAATGAGCACGTTGGTTCTGGCAAGAGCGACACCACGGCTCATCCCGATTGTAGCTTCCAGTCGAATGTGGTGCGCAAGATATTCAGTGAGCTGCCCGAGGAGGTCCAGGCTGAGTATGCCGCAAGGGCGAAGGCAGACGCCGAGGAAGGGAAGAAAGAGTACAATAAGCTACTGAACAAGCTAGCGAACCAAGACCCTGCAGACAAGGAGAGGTGAGTATCAAATCTGTGTCAATTGACGTACCACTGAACATGATGTTTAGGTGCATTCAGATGATGGGCTCGTTCTTAGGCCCAATCATGCAAGGGATACATGAATTGACCGGCCTTCACATCCTCGTGTTGACTGGGGTCCATCACCTGCTGATAATGGTGACATACGTACTTGGTAGTGAGTAATGAAATCCGAGTTCGTTGAGTCAGAGACTTACAGCCGATATAGCTACACCGTTGGCAAAAATTGTGGACCAACGGTGACTCTCTTCCCAGACTGGCAGCGGGACAGGTTTCTCAAAGAGGTAATGGGGTTCTGGTCCAAGTACCTGAAAACCGCATTTAGTAAGTGGTCCGGGTTACTGCGATTGGATGATACCTAATGAAGCAATATAGGCGATAGATAAGCAACGACGGGATGCTGCACTGCCACGTTCGAAGTCGCCCAAGGAAGTGCCTGCCAATGCCATTGCGCCCAACCTGCTTCTGTGGCAACTCCATCTTCGTCAGCCACGAATGCTAGCGCTTCACAGAAAGAACCATCAAACAGAAAAGCCAGTGCATCCAAGGGAAAGCTCAGCTCGAAATTCAAAGGGAAGAAGGTGGCGCTGACGGACTACGATACAGACATGTCGGTGACGGACTTCTCCAATTCCAGCACTGGCAGTGACGATGACTTAGAAGACGATGTCTGGGACAATAGTGCGAGGAAGCGAAAGGGCTCGGAGACCGGCATGCCGTCGCCGCAGCCTAAGAAGATTCACCCAGCTGCTCGTCCTATCACAAAGGCTGGTGCTGCAGCCAAAGCGTCACCTCCCCTTCGTGTTGGCCCACCGATCGGAGCTAAACACGATGAACACAGTGGTGCAAGCACCTCAGCTGACCAGGAAAATGTCGACCCGACAAAGGTGGCGAATGGAGAGTGCATCGAAGTCAGCGAGCCGAAGAATGTCACTAGCAGTGCGGAGTCCACTCCCATGGGGACTGTGACCAGGCAATCCCACACGGAGACTACGAAGCATGGTGCGAGAGACGACGAGTCCACCGCCATAGCGACTGTGATCAACGAAGCCCACGTGGAGACTATGGTTAGTGTGAAGCACGTCGAGTCCATCCCAGGTGCTACTGTGAGCAAGGATTCTAAGATAAAGACTCCGATGGATGGTGCGAGCAACAAAGTCAGGGAGCCAGCTGATAAGAACATCATGGAAGGAGTTGAGTCGATGGCGGTCGACGACGGGGGATTAGAAGAGGGCGAGGCTGGATATGGAATTCCTATCGATGATCTCGGGCTGGACTATTGGCTGTCGTCCGTTCTCAAGTTGATCATGAAAAGACACCTGGGCAACAAGTTCGGCCTGCTCTTGAAAGCTCTGTTGATGCACGAGGGCAGGAGCGACTCGAACAAGGGAAAGAAGGGCTTACCAACGGATGGGTGACCTGCAGAACTCTCCAAATGGTTGAGCAACAGAAGGCTTAAGTATAAGCTCGAGGTGAACGATGCGAAGGCATTTAGTGAGTCGTGGTGGAATTGGTGGTCAAAGATGCAGCCGGGGTGGTGTCTCAAAAATAAGGAGGACCGACCGGTGACATCTGGGGAGTACGGGGCGTCATTCGAGAAGCTGAAAGTGTCGGGCGCAAATGGGTTGCTGGTGGTTATCGTAGGGTTGTACGCATGGGGCTGCGCAGAGATGGAGGGACAGGAGAAAGTGTCGTGGGACAGAGCGGTAGCAGACGTCGAGTGGGTGTTGGCGGGCCTCTATCATGATAGTCAGAATTAGCACCGCTACTTAACGTACACTCTGGCTGAATGAACTTACCCTCTGCCCACTGCCTGCCGCCCTCAGAGGCCCTTTGAAGTTCTAAGTTGCTTAGCGCCTGTTGAGCCCTTAACCCTGAGATCGCCAAGTTGAGCAGAGATTGAAGCTACTTTGACGAGTTCATCTTCGATATTGAACCCACAGTCGCACGGTCATCGGAATTTGAAACATGGTTTGAGTTTCCTGACGGACGTTAAGATGACTGTGCTTCATTGCCGTGGTGGAGTCTGAAATGCGAACACAGCTAACAAAGAGACTTTCGGAGTGCGAAATACAATGGTAGGTGGTTTATGTCGGAGTGTGAAATTCGACCATATCCTAATGAAGAGACTTTCAGAGTGTGAAATACGATGATAGGTCGTTTAGGTCGGAGTGTGAAATAGGAACCCATCCCAATGAAGGGACTTTCGGAGTGCGAACTGTAAAGGCTGACGTGCAGGTTGGACTATCAAAATAGAAGGCAGGGGTAACATCATTGATGTCGGAGTGCGAAATAATTCTGATCTACATCATCGGAATTTTAACTGAGGTAATGATCGGTGTTTAAAATCAGCGAATGGGAGTCCATGCTTGGCGTGACCCACCACTTTGGCTACCATATTATATAATCTAGCCAATCGGCATCATGGCATCCCCGCCCTCTTTTGGCAACTCATTCCGACGTGGCTAGCCATGCCATGGTCATAACCATGAAATTGACAATAGGTATTTATGGCTACA
Organism: Pleurotus giganteus; assembly: GCA_032158425.1. Classification (NCBI taxonomy): domain Eukaryota; kingdom Fungi; phylum Basidiomycota; class Agaricomycetes; order Agaricales; family Pleurotaceae; genus Pleurotus; species Pleurotus giganteus. The sequence goes on from JAPEHR010000002.1 coordinate 131,535, forward strand.
GCCATGGATAATTGTCTATTATCTACAGCTATGGCTCTCGCTGCTGAGGCTTATACTCATGCTTTCTGCCCACTTGGGCTTCTCTTTCTCTTCTTCTTGGCTGTCTTCCTCCGATAATGCGATTGCTGATGCTGCATCTTGTTTTCAATATGCTCGGCTCTTCCAACTCGCCCCTCATCTCGATAAACAGCCCTCCTCGGTCAACCCCCAGCTAGCTGGTATCAAGTCCACACTGACCTCTCTCACCGGGCTGCATTCTACCTCTGGCACGGCATCGCAACCAGTACTCGAGCGACCTACAACACTGGTCAGAAGTCCTTTATCGAGTTCATCCAACTCAACACCCAGCTGCTCAATGACGATCGCACCTTCTTGCCTGCGAGCCAAGCTGCCATCGTTGAGTGGGTCTCCCATCTCGGAGCCAAAGGTCTTCAGCCAAAAACCATTAAGTCCTACCTCTCAGCCATTCGTTCCCTCCACGTCGACACTGACTTACCATTCCATGCCTGCGACTCATCTACCGTTCAACGCATCTTATGAGGCATCAAACACTACCACAGCGAGAAGAATCGACAGCCCAAGTGTCCTATCACCATCGATATCCTTTGTCGCATCGTCGCCTCATCACACCAGTCTCATGTCAATGACCGAGTCTTCCTCACCGCTTGCAAACTCGCTTTCGCAGCATTCCTTCAATGTGGCGAGTTCACAGTCAACAAGCCTTCCTCCTTTAATCTCAACCTCCACCTTTCTCAAGGATTCGTCAACTTCAGGCCGTCCATTGAGTCACCCACCCATATCGTGCTCACGCTCCCTGCCTCTAAGACTGACCCCTTTTGAAAAGGGGTCTCCCTGTACATCGCTGGAGTACCCAATGCGACCACCTGTCCCGTTACAGCACTCAAAGCACTTTTCGAGCTGGACCCCCAACCTCCTGAGTCCCCCCTTTTCCCCTCATCTGACGGTGGAGCACTCACGCGTCAGACCTTCATATCCAAGCTGAAAGCCGCCCTCTTTGCACTGGCATCGATGGCTCGCAGTTCTCAGGTCATAGTTTCAGATGTGGCGCTGCCTCTACTGCAGCCGCTGTGGGGATTCAAGATCACCAGATTCAGCAGCTCAGCCGCTGGCGCAGCGATGCTGATAAACTCTACATCGATACTCCTACTGATCATATTCTCCATCTTTCTTCACGACTCCATTGGGCCTCCCATCTTGCTCAGCATCCCGCACCTCCGGCACTTCACATCGCCTCTCCTCTGGCTTGAGCTCAGCCCTTTGGTGCCTTGGCGCCTGTCTCAGCTGGCGCTCACTTCGTTGGGCGTCGGCTTCGGGTTGCCGATCACCTGGGGTTGGCCACTCGTTCGCCTAGTGCTGACCGCGGTTAGCTTCCTGGGCTTTCGTTTGGCTTCTCGAGTGAGAGAGCGCAGGCATCTACGAATATACCATTCGTATCGCCAGAGAGCAGGATAGAGTACATATTATTATTATTTATCACCATTGTTTATTGTCTATTGTCTATTATACTATTGTCCATACTTATTATATAGCTACCTAGACAGGTAGGGAATCCCTAGCCTTTTCTCTTTGGATTCCCTCCTCCTAGGTGAGTAGTACACCTTATGTTCAATACTATACTAATACACTTTGGATTCCCTCCTCCTAGCTTAACCGCTGTCAGAGTTGCCCTTACACATCCCACCCTTTCTCTGAAAGGAATATCAGCGCTGGAGGTACGTTCAGTTTGAGCATGTGTCTGCCCTTGCCTTTCACCGAATGGTGATCTGCCTCTAGCTCAAAAGGGAAATGTGATGGCGGGGACAGGTTCAAAATAACACTATATCCGCCCTTTGTGTCACCTCGATATTCTTTAAAGTCCCTACTGGTGACGATGGTTTTAAGAGGTTTCTGTAAGGGGAGAGGCGTCACTAAGACTCAGACGGAAGGAGCTAGCCCGAGAATCCAAGTCGATAATCAAGCTGAGGATATTCTATCCTCAGCTCCACTACTTATACAGGGCAGGGTCTAGGGTAAACCTACATACGATGACACCATAGTAGCTAATAACGACATCATAGTTAGTGAATCGATGGAAGGTAACAGAAACGAATGGAAGGAGTACAGTCAGCTGCATACCTACGGCCCGGAATCTGACTAAGTAGAGAGGAGTCAGCCAATCACGTGCTAAGTAGACATAGGGTCAGAACAGGGGTGCCCCTAGGGGACCTGTCCCCTGACAGTTTCTGCTCTGACCTACAGCTTCACAATAATGCTATATCCTCTTTGCATCGGCGCTAGTCACACTGGTCTGAACTCGCTGTCTCCTGCCAGTGCTGCTTTTGTCTTGTCTTTGTGAAACAGAGCCAGTGAGTATTCACTGAGCCGTGGGTGCGCCGTCTGTCCTTTGTGCTTCTATTGTCTCGAAAAGGAATTATGACGGCGGGGACAGGTTATATATCTACCTGTCTCCACCCTTTCATGTCGCGCATCCCGCCTCTTTCTCAAAAAGGAATAACGACAGCGGGGACATGTTCAAAATACGCCTGTGTCCGCCCTTTTCATCGTGCATGTTGCTACTACATAGCCACCTCTAACTCAAAAAGGAATAACTGCGACAGAGACAGGATCTAAGTATTCCTGTGTCCGCCCTTTTCTGTCATCCTGCTGCTGCCTCGAAAAGGAAATTCAACAGCGGGGACAGGTTTAAAATGATCCTGTCTCTGCCCCACATGTCGGGCATGCTGTTTCTCTCTAAAATGGATGTAAGATTTCCATGGGAGCATGATTGTCATGTTAAATCTGTGACACAGCTGATATGAAAATATCATCATACTGTAGCTGCCCAATGGTACCATCGGGGGGTGATTCGATAGATAGGATCCTTGGCTAAGTGGTGTTAGCTTAGAAATTATCAACAACATTTGGCAGCAATTGCTATCTTATTATTAATAAAAGTAGCCAGAATTACTGAGCCATGAATATTTACCAATTGCAAAGCCTTACTGAATATATTAATAGCTAAACTCACTTTTCATAGACAAAGTAAATAATCCTTGCTATACCTGAATTTCCCCAATTTGTTCCAGATCCACTATCTTTCTCTTATCATACAGGGTTGAGTATCATTGCAATATATACTCTGTACTTTGGGGATCTGATGATGGAAAAGCATCCTTTAATGATAGTGTAGGCAAATCTGGTATAATATAAGAAGCCATCTAATAGCCACCTCACTGATCATCCAGCTGTATACCTGATACATATATGGTGCATATATAATATCAGAATATAGTCATTTTATAGAATGCATATGGACAGTAATACTGGCTACTTTCGTTAACAATAACACAGCAACTCCTGTAAAACACTGTTAACACAGCTCAGCAAAAACCATGTTAACAGCAGTCAGCAAGGCTGTTAACACACCTCAGCAAAAACATGTTAACAGCAGTCAGCAAGGATGCCTATTGTTAACAATAAGTCAGCTAGTTATAGAGTGTTGTTAACAATAGACCAGGTATTTATTGGGATGTTGTTAACAATATATCAGCTAGTTATAGAGTGTTGTTAACAAGATGCCAGCAAGATTGAAGTCATTAATGACCAGAAAATGATCAATAATGGGGATTGACCGTGGGAAAATTCATTACTGACCGTGGGAAAATAAGTATAATGACTCGAAAGCCTGGTATTAGTGATCTAGCATCAGTAAATTTTATTGACCGTGGGAAATTTTATTACTGACCGTGGGAAATTTTTCTAAAATGAAAAACTGCCATTAGAAAGCCAGCTAGAGGTTTTATCACTAAATTTCAATCTCAGCCAATTCTAGTGACTGGTATACTAGTGAGAGGGGTCGACATTTTCCATTATTGACCGTGAGAAAATAGTTACTGACCGTGAGAAAAACATTTAATGAGGGGCGCTCATTAGAAAAGCTGATCAAATGATCAGCAATATTACTGACCGTGGGAATGCTACTTATTGACCGTGGAAAAGTACGTTTTTGACCGTTTAATAGCCAGCTATTAGTTTCATCACTAAATTTTAATATGGACAAATTCTAGTGATTGGTTCATTAGAAAATCATCAATTACTGATCCGGGTACTGATGATCAGTAAATTTATTGACCGTGGAAAAATTTGACAAAGCGATTATGCGTCCGTTAGATAGCCAGGTATTGACTTACTCTGATCTCAGTAGTGACCCTTATTGACCTAGTTTGGGAGATATAAGCACTTTTGTGATCACAATTACTGACTGTGAGAAATAATTATTGACCGTGAGAACATCCTAAAAAGGAAAACTCGAATTCTACTCTACTCATAGCTCTAATCAGGATGGTGTAGATGGGAAGTGTGTAGCTGCAGTGGTTGTGGTGCTACAAGCAATTCTTTGGAGACTGGAGTGAATGTCTGGTCATAACCGATATATCAGACCTGGGTGGTCAGAGTATGGTTGGCTATACCACCTATGCTAGACATGTCCAACCATGCTCTAGTATGTCTATGGTGATGATTTCTGGTATAGAGTTATTATGCTGCAGTCTCCAAGTCATTCTGGGTTGGACTGGATATCATCATAGTCACTTCAGTCATCTCATCCATCATTCATGAGATTGACCAGTTGGGTGGGGTACATACTTCATCATGCTTGTCACTGCATCTGGAACCATGTTCAGAGATATACTAAAGCATGTCTGACATCAGTGATATGGCTGACCAGATTCATACCCACAGATATCAGTGTCTGAGGTCTCAAGACTTGAATGCACACTGAGATATCACTGCTACCCAAGCATGAGCTTGAGACTTCACTAAGATATCTCTACATCAAACCTCATCCACAGATATACTAGGACATGCTCACACTGGTGACACAATCCAATGAGCTCCCTGGACACATTTTGATCGCATGGGACTCCCATATAGTATGTGTCATCCATGAGCCTCACAGTTACATGTTAGAATAATTTTCCAATGTGATCATAATGCGATTTCACTGAGAAACTCAAACCCAGTTAATATGGAGTCTGGATGGGCACAGTTATCTGGGAACATGCTGAGCACATATCAAGTGGGCTCGATGTTTTGGTCACATCCAGACTCCATATTATCTGGACCCAAGGTTATCATCAAAATCTCATTACGATTACATTGAGAACAAAGCAAATATTATTCTAACATCTATTTGCAGGATTCACGGAATTCAAATTCTATATGGGAGTCTCATGTAATCAAAATATGTCCAGCGCACCCATTGGTTTGTGTCACCAGTGTCAGACACATCCTGCATGGATGGTATAGCAGAGCGCACTCAGACCTACAGGTGCATCTATGTCTGATATGTCAGTTATGACCACACTTTCACTTCACCCTCTAAAGAATTGCTTCTAGCACCTCCACCACTGCAGCTACACACTTCTGGTCAACACCATCCTGATTAGAAGTATGAGGAGGACAGAATTCCATATTTCCTTTTTCGAACTTTCCCACGGTCAATAAACTTTTCTCACAGTCAGTAATTGTGATCACAAAAGTGCTTATATCTCCCAAACTAGGTCAATAAGGATCACTAATGACATCAGTTGGATCACAATGTCAGTACCACGGACGGATAATCGCTTTTGTAAATTTTCCCACGGTCAGTAAAATTACTGATCATCAGTACCCGGATCAGTAATTGATGATTTTCTAATGAACCAATCACTAGAATTTGTCCATATTAAAATTTAGTGATGAAACTAATAGCTGGCTATTAAACGGTCAAAAACGTACTTTTCCACGGTCAATAAGTAGCATTCCCACGGTCAGTAATATTGCTGATCATTTGATCAGGTTTTCTAATGAGCGCGCATCATTAATTTCTTTTTCTCACGGTCAGTAACTACTTTCTCACGGTCAATAACGGAAAATGTCGACCGCTCTCACTAATAAACCAGTCACTAGAATTGGCTGAGATTGAAATTTAGTGATAAAACCCATAGCTGGCTTTCTAATGACAAATTTTCATTTTAGAAAATTTTCCCACGGTCAATCCAATTTATTGATGCTAGACCTGGCTGTCTAGTGACCGCACTATCATATCATTATATTCCCACGGTCAGTAATAATTTTCCCACGGTCAATCCCCATTATTGATCATTTTCTGGTCATTAATGACTTCAATCTTGCTGGCATCTTGTTAACAACACTCTATAACTAGCTGATATATTGTTAACAACATCCCAATAAATACCTGGTCTATTGTTAACAACACTCTATAACTAGCTGACTTATTGTTAACAATAGGCATCCTTGCTGACTGCTGTTAACATGTTTTTGCTGAGGTGTGTTAACAGCCTTGCTGACTGCTGTTAACATGGTTTTTGCTGAGCTGTGTTAACAGTGTTTTACAGGAATTGCTGTGTTAGTGTTAATAAAAGTAGCCAGGATTACTGATATGGATGCAATGAGGCTTTTACTAAGATGATATCAATAACTCAGGCATTCCATGGAATGCACATGGGTGCAATGAGGCTTTTACTAAGAATGCACATGGATGCAATGAGGCTTTTACTAAGATGATATAAATAACTCAGGCATTCCATGGAATGCTCATGGGTGCAATGAGGCTTTTACTAAGATGGTGTAATATGTATTATACATTATGCCTGGAGGGAGACATGCATACATTGGTATAAAAGGATTGTAATACAAGAAGAAGAAGAAATCTCACTCTCTGCTGCTTTGCATGATATGGTCAGTATTATATTTGCCTATTTTTGTTTAATATATCAATAATTCTGCTACTTTGAAGCTGATTCATTTCTCCAGGCCCAACTATCCAGTTAATGCCTATATCATCCTTTGTTTCATGCCATGGTCTAAGAACTATATATGGCTGCAAACAGAGTAGGCCTAAGCTTGCTCTTGTTAGACAAGCTGAGGCTTCTTGTAGTCACTGGAAATAAGAGCTGCTGAAAACCAACACTTCAAAATAGCATTAAAAGCAATGTGAAAAATCCTTAATCCTTCTCTTAGCTGATACAGAGGCTACTTATCTAGATTAACAAAGGCTCTAAATACCTCTCAGAGTCATAGGAGCAAGAGCCTCTGGAAGCCAGCATCTTCTAATGCTAGCAACAGTTTTAGGATTTAAGGATAGTGCTTGCAAGTAGAAGTACCAAAAATCACCATTAATAATGCCCTCCTAGAGACTATCAATGGCTTTCCCTCTAGGTTAAAATATGATAACAAAAAACTTGCCAGTGATTGCCAGGGATCAGTCTCCTTTATGAGAACTGGACAGCAAGCAACCTATAGAGCTTGCCTTAGGTGAGATTTGAGCTCATTTTTATTCTCGACACTTGACTGACTGGCACATATACATGCACTTAGGAATATAAACATCTGGGGCTTCATGTCTCCTCTTAACTGAGGGACAAGTGTGTAAATTAACCAATACCTATCCATCAGAACCTTTTTCAAGATTTTCCTTCTAGCTGAAGGACTTTGAGTTCATACGGACAATGACCTGAAGCACAAGTCAGTACAGTATATCCTGAAAAAGACAACGAAGAACTATGACACAAGTCAGGCAAACAGGGCTTATGCTCCCATAGATGGGTGGGCTGAGATTCAGCATGCACCCTCTCATTTGTCCTTTGAGCATAACCAGTGAGTTCCTTTAGGTAAGGCCTAATCAAGCATCATTCTGACCCTAGTAATTCTTAGACTTTTCTATTGGCTACTCTGCCATGATATTGATCATTCTTGCAGGTAAGCATACAAATATATATAGATAGAAAAGGAATAAATACAGAGAATATTCAGGGTATCAATGTGAATATATATGGCAGGCAAGATACTTGAACACAGATCTGAGGTGCTGGTCAGAGGCAAAGCTGAAGGTGAAGGGCAGCCAAGAGAGCAGCAAGACATTGCAAACTTGAAACTAAATATTTAATGAATGCTCCTGGAATCCAGTCTGTCGATTTCAACCCCAACTTCATCTGCTTGCCTTCTCTGGGCCTTGCCATCCTAGCCATCTCCTTCTCCTTCACCATGCTCTTTGTCAGCAACAATGATGAACCACCATAGCCCCATTCACCACTACTGCTACTAACAAAAGACTATAAATGATGGTGGTGGTGGTGGTGGTGGTAATAGCAGTCTATCCTCCTACCACATTCCCATTCCCATACCCAGCTGTCTACTCAATTGTCCAGTGCTTCAGTGGCCACCCTCTCTGTAGGCTTCACCAACTTGTTATCAAAGCTTTTCTCATCACGCAGAATGTATGTAGTGTGCAGAGAATCTGGTTCATTTGACAATCAGGTATAGATATATATGATAGGGCAAGATACATAGCAGTGATATATAACAGCAAGCAACCACTAAAGGCAATAAGAAAGCATTGCAAAGAGATACCATAGTAGAGAGCATAAGAAGTCTAAAGAGGAGAGAAGAGAATAGGGATTTTATAAAGGAACTTAGCATAAGTTGCAGAGATATAAGTAAAAATGGTAGAGATTGACATCCTCAATAACTGACCTCATTAATAAATGGTGAATAGTGACACTTTGTTCTCATGACCATATCTGTGGGTAATGTCTTCATCCATACCCCAGTAATCCAACTCTTTTCTTCCTAAAATGCTACTCTCCTAGCATCATGTTATCAATATAACTGGTTTTCCAATATACTAACAATATATTTGATGTGGTGCTCATCACTGCATCTGCTTCATTCTCTTCAGCCACTTCCATGCTTACATCCAAGACCCTGCTCATTAGCCCACTAAAGATGATCTCACTATTATTATTAAATTATGCACATTTCTCAGCACAATTTACCTCAGTTCTGAATAGCATTGACATACCAAGCTCCTTGATAAAGTAGCCATAGGCAAGGACATCTGCAAATATTCTTATGCTATAGCTATCAAGCCCACCACTGCCCTCTCATTCTGGAACTCCTTTCATGGACTCCAGCCATTCTATGCTACTCAGTAAACTTGAGAATCATAATGGAGTTGGTGATTGTGATCCTAGTCTCTAGCTTCATAAACATGCATGATGTGTTGAGATCTCTTCCTCCTTCATGATGCTATGGATGGTGTAGACTTGCATTGATAACTATAATGTACAACATATTCTCATTATATTTGCAGAGCAACTATCCAACAGTTCCATATATTCATGCAATGATAGTAGGCAGGTTATAGCATACCTATGATTGATTCTTGATAGCTTGTCAAATACACTATTGGTCTACCAGATTCCAAATAGCAGACCACTCTCATCACTTAGATGGCTATTGGATAGCTTTTTGTACGCTTCTGCATGCCTCCTAGTGAATGGGCCATTCTCCATCCCTTCAATCGTGTATTCCAGGGTCCTCTCAGCTCCTGCATGGCATGAGCTGAGAATCTGTTCTTATATCCTACTAGACATCCATGGGATATCTTGAGCCAAAGGCATAAAAGCAGGGGATCTTCACACTCTATTGTCCTACTCGCCATTACCCCTTTCAAACTTCCTTGACAATTCACCCTATAACCTTCTTCTCTTTGCTTGCACTTCTAGTGCTTATAGCTCTAAAATCTTCACTATAAAACCTCTTATTTTTTTGCTCAATTTCCTCACCCTTTATTCTTCTTTCTGATCACTCCATTCAAGCATCTCATACTTGCTGCCTTTATTTGCATAATTGGTGCTTGCACCCTAGCAGAGTAATATTTAGACAACTCTGGGTATAGCAGCCAGAAGTGGTGACTTTATCACTGACCTTCAGAGAAAGGTGGCTGTGCAGAGTGCTTCATAAAGTAGCAGACAATACTCTGTTTATGCACAAGACAGGCAGTAGCTCCATACCAGAAGCTGAAGAAACCTTTCTTGTTAATATTATTTACTCAAGTGCTGGCATGCCCTAGTTGAAACTCAATATTAATTGACTCCTACATATAATTGATATGCCATTGAGCCCAGATTATATGCCCACTTATCTCTATCTGCTTAGTAAATATCTCACTCGACCTCACCCTGCTGCTCAAAAACCATACATCTACTTACCTGACATCATCGTCAATAAATAGAATTTAGAAATTGTCAATTGAATTCGAACTCATCAACAACAGAACACTTGCCACTTTGACTTAAGCATTGTATTCCTATTCTACACTCAAGTGTGAGATGAAGAAGATTTTCGACACAAAATATCTTAGACTGGAGAAGTACTATACATTTGAACTCATCGTCAAAGGCTTTTTGCTATTGAGGTCATTCAAAAAATGAATCATCCATATCGTGACCCACCTATCTAATTCCCTGCAGTAGTAGCCAACAACACTCAGGGAAACTAAGCCAAGACCATCGTCCACCTTAATCCTTGAAAGAATGACAGAATCAGTTGTGAGTTCCTCAAGCACCATAGATGTTGACAATATCCAAAGTCAATTAGAAGCCTTCAAAATGATGTTTGATGCCAAGATAGTGGAAATGGCAGCAGAAATAGAAAAGTGGTGTAGGAGATTTGCAGAAAGCAGTAGAAGGAATAAAAGTCAAGTTTAAATAAAGATCAGATATACAAGATGTGAAGATTAGAGAACCCCTCATTTTCACGCTAGTATTACCTAACTAGAACAACCAATCAGATGATTGTGGCCATTCTAATTAGTGTATTTATTGCTTATTTCCTACACAAGCAATATTACAGTACTTAATTCCCTAAACAGATATTCTCAAAGCATTAAGTTCCATCAACCATGTTATCGAGCCATCAGCATCCATCATTCTGCCTCCTGCCATCAATCTCCGCCCTGTCAGGGCATTCAAATACAGTGCCACCATCAGTACCATCCGTCAAAAGCTCTGCTTATTGCCACCAACAGCGAGCTCAACTAACTCCATCCTGTATATATCATTCTGGTCAGTTTTTTTTGCTCTATCCAACCAGCACACTGGCAACGTGGTAGGCATTTAGTATGATGAGTAACTATGTAGACTTGGTCATGGGCAGTGGTCCAAATTTATGTCCACACTCCTCTGCCTCTCACCATCATGCCAAAGCACAACATCCCCTTGGTTTCTCACTCCGCTGTAACAGTGCACCTTTTTCCCTATCCCTATATACCACATGATGCATTACATGGCCTTTATGCAACCTTTGGTACCTTCTTTTTCTGAACTTATCCACTTACCTTTACCCAGGCTGTTGTGCTACGATATGCCCGAATATATATCAGTCTAGCATACTTGCACAAATAAGTGACCTAAACTGATGTGAACTTAAGCTGAATTTTATGAACTTCAGTTGAAGTTCACCTGAACTGTTCCTGAACTCTAACTGAACATGTGAAAGTTGATAATGTGGTGGACTGTAACTTACACGATAAATTGATAGATATTCAGAGACTAGATGGGCTGCATGCAGCCGCGTCAGGTGAGCGATGATGCAGGACTTGACGCCAATGGACAGAAATGCCTACGGTCATGCCAAACTGAGAGGCAGGAGGGGAGGGTGAGGGAGGGTGGAGGGTGGAGAGCGGGCAGATGGGCAGATGGGCAGCAGGAAGGCGGGAAGCAGGAAAGTGCACTGGAAGTTGAGTCTGATCGAAGAGTTAATTGGTGTGCAAAATCTAGAGGAGATCTCAGCATAAGGCAGTCAAAATAGGCAAAAACAGTCACTAGTTCAGGATGTGCAGTGTATAATGTAGGCCAGGTAGTAACATTCAAGGGAGGTCGAGCCCCTGGGAGGGCATGAGCCAGTAGTCTAGAGATGCGGAGTAGGACTTAGGTACCAACGGAGATAAGGAGGTGTCGAGTCATAGAGAGAAACAGTTTGTTGTGAGCAGGGCGAGAGACTCAGGGCCCCAATAAGTAGTCAGTCCACGGTCAATAGATGGTGACAGCAAAGCTAGGAGCCAAATTGATGATGGATTGAGATAGCACTATGAGCCCCTGTAGCGCATAAGCACTTGTAACCAAGAGACACGATTTGCCTAAGCGCTAAGCCCCACTGTTATCGCAACTCTCTGGCTCTATGTAGTCTAGCCGAAGTCTTGCAGCCCACACATCGCCTTCTGTTTTTCCATACCGGCAACTTTCCTTGCTACTCTCCTTCGTTCCACCATCCTGCGACTGCCTCAAACACTGATCTAGCACCTCCCCTCTTGCCACCCTTCTCTCAGCTCTGCTGGACCTGACCTTCTCCTGGAATCAGCACCTTTAACCTTTCAGCAGGATCTGAATACACGTACTCATCACCCTCGCCTATGCCACAGCTCCCTGCCCGGTCCCCACCTCCAGAAAGCACCAGGAGCCTGCTATGGCATCCCCGCCTGTTCCCTGTTCGCATCGCTTCCGATATATGCAAAACGATGATGGTGATTATGAGTATGATTCTTTTATGAGCCATTGTAAGTCCCTCTCATGATCTCACCAGTGAAACATGATCCATCTGACCACTCCATTTGTAAGTAAGGTATCGAGCTCTGAACAGAGGCGACCGTAATAAAACCACCACGGTCATATCAAGGATATGCCTGCCAGAGGATCAGCAAGATTCCCTTTGCGAAGCCAACCCACCTTCTACCTCTCTTTTGCCCTCGCTTCCAAGCAAGCTGCATTCATGGAACTGATTGACTCGACCTTCTCCTATGCGGGCATCAGAACTTGACTCCCATATCCTCAGTCCGTTCTACATTTTTGTGACTCGTATGTGTCATTTGCACTGTTTCTATCGTTTTCAATGGCTCATAATTTATTATCCTGTCCTCAGCGCTTCTAGCTCCCTTTCGTTTCGGTTCACCGTTCAACGTTCAGTGCTTTAGCTCCATCAGCCTTTCGAATACACCTATTCGTCACCGTCTACTTACGCTGCCTCAACCCAGCTCGTTGATAGCCGGACCATGCTCTGCAGCACCAGCTGACATTACATCATCATCACTGCTTCGACTAATGTGCCCACTCTTTTGTTTTAGATGAGCCATGCTTTTCACTTTAATTCAAGACCCTGAGCCCAGCGCTCACCGCTTGCTGCCATGATACGCTCCTCAATGCTCAGCACTGCACAGCCTGTCGCTTAGTCTTGGCCTTGCATTTCCCTCATTTTGTGTTTGCTTGCATATAAGATGGGCTCCCCTTCATTTCTACTACCACCACCACTGACCAATGTCCTCCAGGCCGTCTACCAATCTCCCTATGAGCATATGGCTCGCAGACCTAGGTGGCTCCAACATCTGTGGCAGGCCCGATAACTTATCTCCCTGGCTCGCCCTACCCGTGCAAGCATACGACGGTCATATTGCAATCCGAAGAGAGTATTTGTCGCCATTTACTGTCACTATGTTTGTTGACGACTTAGTGAGTTTGGCCCCATTTATTCACATTTAGGAATGTCTCAGAAGTTTTTCTCCAGACTGAAGCTGATGGATTCTTCGATATTGGGGTCTACCACAAGTCTTTCCCGCTACAGAAGACATTTATCGCTGAAGCCATTCTCATAAACGGTCGTTCCATGCAGTGGACTGGTGAGCTGTCCTCAGTCCATATGACATTCACTCAACCTCCATCCTAGTTCTTCCAGGACATGTCACAGCGCATGGAAATGTGCTACGAATCGTAGCCAACGCTGTGACCTGCAAGGTCAGTCAAATCATTTTTCCTCATTTGCCACACTGACTTCAACTTCTAGATGTTTCGCGATCTTATAAATTCGTCTTTGGATGTTCTTGACACTGCACATGCAACAGAGGCTGAAAGAGATCAGGCTGATATGACTATTGCCTCTATCATACTTTTCTTCTTGGTGGGTCGAGTGGTTGCAGTGGCATCCCTGCCAATGTCCTAATTTAGATGATCCTGTATCACAATTTTTGACAACTTCTTCCGACCCCGCATGACTTCCTAATTCGAACGATCACCAACAAGGGACGATCCAATGACTAAATGCCCACTTTGTGACATCTGCATGACAATGCCGACTGCTGCCAACATCCGAAGGCTATGTGTGACTTTGTCACGACTCCCACAAACTTTTGACAACTAATCGTTTTAACTGAGGGTCAACTTAGTTTTCGATCCTGCAAATAACATCCTTACAGGCATATCTGTGTCATCCGGTGTCTTGAATGCTTTGATTGGATGGGTTGGGTGAGACCATCCTAGGATAGCTTTGTGTCGTCAATCTTGCCTTTCATATAGAGTGTCGTCTTGCTCTGCAACAGGGACATCAGAGCAGTCCCTATGTATGGAACTGAAATCAACAACTTTGAACGGTCAGACAGCCACCTTGGAAGCATATTGTTTCCAACTCACCGACTTTTGTTTCTCCAAATGTTTCTCCTTCGATGACTTTGATGCCTTGTTGGTCTGTCAATCGAAAACCTAGTACCGGTTTAGCAGGGCGAAGGACTGTCATCCCAGAGTGGAATTGATTGTCGTCCTCAGAGCGTTCATAGCCTCTGAGCATGGCCAAGCCTCCAGTGTCCTCAGTTGGGTTTGTATCTTTCAACGTGGCTATTTCATCGGATAGTGCTTCCATACTCTGGATAAGTTCTCGAACAGAGAGACCTACAGGCAATGTGCTTCGATGAGGTCATTTCGACATAGTTCTTCTAAGTTTAATAAAAAAAATGAATGAATCAGCATTGAACACGTGGTTACATAGACAGTGTTGTTGAAAGATAGTAAGATAACTCAACATCTGACAAAGAGACATATATCAGCCACCCCATTGACATGCCCAAAACTACAGAAAGACTGCTCGTAACAAGGTGGGCAAGGGACAAGGAGCATAGTGGAGTTCTATGCTTACAACCGACATCTCGAGTCATGGTGTTTTCATGGCTTTAGCTTCTTTCTTATCGCAGAGGTGACGAAATGACAAAGTCGAAACAAATGGGACTCACGAGATAGAGATGTCCTCAATCCAAAACTAGGCGATGGTGTTGGTCTAACACAAGGAATGAAGCACAAACTTAACCTGTTTTTCGCTGATGTAAAATATTTGTGTTTTACGTACGTGTTTACGTGTAGTGTTGAAATGCATGCTGTTGGTAGCAAAAGACACAAATTCTATTCTGTGAACAATGACGTGTGCGTTCTTGATAGACAGCACACTGAATTGCATTGTGGGATTCACAGGAAACCACTTGTCTTCAGATAGAAGCTGATGATTGACCCCTGAGAATTGAGTCATGTGTTGTTGAGACAGAATCCATCTCATCAATGTCGCTCTCTTCTCTTCCTCGCTGTGCTGTCCAAAGATGCCTACTCAAGAACAAACTGTCTATGTTATCCTTCTGCGTGAGGCATTATCATACTTGTCTTCTCAGTTGTCGGGTTGTTTGACTCAGTATCTTGGCAACGAAGCCGCCGTCGACACTATTTTGAATACACAGTTGGAAGAGAAAATGGTGATCATCAATTTGAATGCTGATACACTAATAGTATGGAATGCACTAATGTACTAACAGGCCTGTGCGAAACTCATGATGGAGAAACTCAAAGACACCAATGCAGTGAAAGGAATTGGAAAGGAAAAGCTAAGCTGACATGGACAAGTACTGAGCTCTATTGCAGGAGAAGCGTGATGCAGTGAATGCGACCACCAACAAGGAGTTCAAGTATGATGTCGAAGCTGAAGCAGATGAAAATGTAATAAAATGCAAGGTGGTAGCAACAGTAAGGAGGTGGTACGAGGAAGGATATATTTATATAGCTACACTACATACTGGGACCCCTATGGGCCCCTAAATCACCTGACCTAGTATTTATAAAGTGTCAGATTATTACTAATCTGGCACACTTACTTTTTGTTCTCTCACACTACCTACATCATATACCGAATATACACCGGTTCAGTGCACTTGGGGTGATTGAGGCAAAGTATAAGTAAGTAACTTATACTTTTTTGCACTTCCAAAACTTTTTTAGGCTTGGTATGCCACCGAGAAAAGCCCCCCAGACATTCCGAGCGGTCACGATGGGCCACAAACGAGAAGCCAAGGAGCGATCTCAGAAGCTGAGGGCGGTAGTCCCGACCCCAAGGCAATTCCATTGCCAGAAGAAGATCCATCAGGATCTCATTTGATGACATCCCTGTGGATGTCATCAACAATGGACCCACAACGGGGCCAAATGGGTGTATCCCCCACTGGAACCATCATGGGCAGTTCCTCACGGAGCCCCATCCCTCGGTCGAATGCTATGGCTTCGGGTGATGGCAATACCAAGTGTTTCACCAAAACGCCCAACGTTGGTTCAACGAGGAGCTACAATACCAGCTGGCTACTATAGTAACCAGTGCAATTCACCAGGCTTGGTCGTCAAGGCCTGGCTCACGAGCATCACGCTCACGATCCCATTCGAGGCAAAGGGATCCCTCCCCTCCACCTCGAGCGTCTTCTGTATCTCCACTACCCTCAGTAGTGGAAATCACTGAACAAATAGATATGATGGACGATGCAGCACATCGTGCAGTCGTAAGAGAAGGTAAACACAGGGCTACCAATCTTGGTAGTCCTACTCCTCAACGACCGCCATCGAATGATGGCGCGACGAGCGACGACAGTCGAACAGTTGATCTGCTTCTAGCGGAAATTTGGGCGGACGATGTCGTTGCCCGCATTGCGCAATAACATTGGCATAATGATCAACTGGGAAAGCGAGAGCATACCAACATCGCTGACCAAGGTGTAACCTTCGACGATGTGGGTAGACCTCTCGTCCACATGGGCATCACTGATGCCAATGGCAACATAGTATTGCGGACAATACTATGTAACATGGTAGGGAAACCTATAGTGGTACTATCTGAAGTAGAACTGCCATTGGCCGTCAAGAGTGAGGTAGAGCCTCACTCTATACCGCTGAGTAGTATATCTACTATGACGGATGCAAGGCATTCATGTGCCAGAAGGGAGTCAGATTCGACACCCTAGGCCACGGTCATCACAGAATGACCGTCGGCCTGTTCAGGGTATGGACGACATTACCGTAGGTACCCGTAATGTGGGGGGTGTTGACTACTTTTGAAAAACAAAGCCAGGCAGAGCCTAGGGCCCTTTGTATTTGTTGCCTAGGCTATATTGTAAAAACAATTAGCTATAGGCTTGTAGAACAAGCCTGTGGCTTTGTAGTTCTGATTGTCTGAGACTTTTTCAGGCCTGCCTAAGGCTTTGTAGTACAATTTGTAGTTCAGTGGACGTCCTCGACCCTTTGATCTGCTTTCATTGTCATCCTCATCATCAGAGTCACCACTTTCTGGAGCCTCATCTTCATCAGCTGTCACTTTTTGCAAGTTTTTAGAAGGAATCTTTACTCTTGTGCATCTTAATGCCCATTCATATAAGCTCATTTCTTCAACTTCCGATGGTCTATATATGTAATCAAATACTAAGCTAAATCCTGTAATCTGATTTTTCTGCTTAACAAGTGTAATCTTCTCAACAGTCTTATAACTATCATCAGGATGCCAGTGGCTTCGAGCTTCTGATACGAAGGTTTTCCAATATAAGGGGATGAATTTATGACTGCTGTAGTGATCAGGATGACCCAATAGATACATCGAGATCATTGATGCTCCCAATTCTGCCTTTGAAGAAATTAAATTCACAACCTTTGTCATTAATTGACGTGCTTTTGTATTTGCATCAGCGCTTGGATCTCCAATAATGTCTGGATTCTTAATTAAAATATTTCGAATACATTCAAAAATAACATGAGTTTTCAAGGAAGATTTTGTGATATAATCAGTAACATACATCATAATTGCTTTAACCGCAGTACCTGACAGTAGGCAAGTAACATCAGTGTTACATCTGAATATATAAGATAATGCAGGGGAATATGTGTTAATCCATTGCTCCAACTTGCGTATGGTAATTGCTCCAGTGTTGCTGTCAATTTCAGTTTGTTTCACAATATTACGTGGAAAGCGTGCTTTACATGTACCCCATTTATTATCACGACAACCTTTGTATACATGTCATTTGTTCTGAGTTCCATCTTTATTCAAATACCGTTCACAATCATGCACATTCGACTGCTCAATTATGTCATCGACAGTTCGCTTGAAATAGCTCCACCACTCTTTATCTTTAATGCAAGCTACACATTCATCATCATCATGATCATCCCCGCAGGGCTCAGGAGGAGGTTGTGGGAGGGAGGATATGGGATCAACATATGTGTCAGACTTTCAGACTACGGCTAGGTGCTCAGCAACTTCTTCATGGGTTTCCGTTAGAAACTCACCAACATGGCAATCCTCTAACCACTTAATCATGTTTTGCTGCCATTGGCTATCCTGACTCATCATTTGATTTCTCATTTCCTGAGGAGAAAGACTGCCTGAAATCCAAATAGCACAATGCAGGTGAAGTGAAAGACGGCCCTGCTGTTCTACAGTGCCATAAAATGCCTCTGTTGGACCAAGAACACCATTATCATGTGAGTCAATTGCTAATACATCAGTCATAAATGTATCAACCATAAACTTGAAGAATCTAGCTGCTGCAACTGGGTTTGATGTTATTATGCGCATATGTTCATCACTTGTGAGTTGGGTTGGCTGAAAAATCTCTTCTGCGCTGGCATAGTAAACTGAAATGGGATGTTTAGTATCTACTGGAGATAGTGTCACATACCAGATAGGACTTCCTACATGATATATCAAAGACCAAAGTTCATTTCTCTGATGCTTCTTTGATGTCAGAGATGCATTCACAGACCCAGAAACATGATCAATGTCTTTTAATACATCAAAATAAGCTTGCTCTGCCTCAGAGTCAGGTCTGACGTTCTCACCTGAAATCATCCATTGAGAAATATCATTCAAAACATCATTGTCAAGATTAAGAATGCGCTTTGAAACCACATCAAATGTGCTTCTGCTTGCAGAGAGAAAAGCTTGGGTACTGCTCGCCCTAATCTGTTCATGGCAAAAGGCAATAAATGGAAATGCAACATCTGTCTGAAACCGTTTATCGTAATACATAAGCAACCATTTTTTATGACGTGTGTGACTGATGCCTTTTACTGATCCTATGCCACCTAGTCCATAAGGGAAGAGCCAGGGAAACATTTGCGGATATAGCTGAGGGTTGTTCCACAGGGATTGAGTATTATTGGCTTGGCCTATAGCCAAAACTCTTCCATTTTGGTTGAAGTGTCTCAAGGCAATCGTTTTGATAGCACATAAATTCATGCTTTGCATTTCGTGGCCTGTAAGTCCATGCAACACAAATGGACAATCACCCTCACTAGTACCATCCTCTTCTTCCATATCATTTTCTGCTGGAGTCTCAGATTGTTTAGCATCCAATGTCATTTTATATTCCACTGTAACAGGTGGACTATTTTCATTATCATATTCAGCTAAATTTGCCTCATCAAACTCAACATCTGCATAGTCAGCATGGTTTAGAACCAGCCATTCTAATGCTTCACGGACTTTGTTTCTCCGAACAAGTAAGGGTGTTCGCTTAAAATCTTCTTGGCTTGGGCGTCTTGGGCCTGTAAATAAAATTGCAAGGACTTCATCCAGTTCAGCCTTAGAAATCGGAAGTTTTCTGTATATCTTTGCTACAGGAGATTCAAATGCTATAGCATTTGCTGTCATTTTATGCATCCCATTTACGACACGTACAAAGCAGCAACTGTGGCGAACACGTGCTATTAATATCTTCTCAACAAATTGTAAGTCACGTAGTTGCTTTGGTACATCGCCAATCCATAATCCCTGAGCAAGAGCAAAACGAGGGATTTTATCTTTGCGCAACTGCCTACGACAATCGTCACATATAAGACTACAATCCCTTGCAATTACTGGACCACTACATTCCTGAATTAGAGTCTTTGGACTGTTACGTTCACGTCGAGTAACACTTGCTTTGTCTAGGATATGTAGAAGATTTCTAACTGTTTTTAACTTTGTTGTATTTGCTTTCAGTACTAACTGACCACATACTGCGCATCCTGCTTCTTCGAATTTTTCACGAGCAAGCTTACTGCATGCAGCCTTGACTCGATCTCGAACATCATCGTCAGCTGGTGCATTGGGAGGAAAGTCACGGGTTAAAGTATGGATCGGTACTACGGGTGTCTCTTTTTCCTGTGTTATGGTAGGTGGCTTCTTACTGCTATAACGTATCGAAAATATATAGATCAAACTATGACATGCATAACATGAGTGGTTCTGTATCATGTCCAATATGATTGACTTACTGCATCTTGCACCACATTTGATGTCATGTTTCTTCACAATTGTATTACAATCTTTTGCGCTTAGCATGGGCAATAAGTCACTCAGTTCACATCGTATATGAAAGTATTCATTCGCGGGATATTGAAGACTATCTACACTACTGCAAGCTGCTTCAAATACAATTCCAACCACTCCATCATCTAAGTCAGATGGTCCATCTACTATATAATCATCCATGTCATCTAGGCAGAGCACAAGTCTCTGATGTCCACCCAGGACGGAAGCAGATTTCATATGACTGACCATATGGTTCGCATCCTTTATGACATGATCAAAGGCAAACCAACATATTCCTAGTTTTGGGACAGAATCCAGCACAATGAACGCAAAAGCGAACATTGCATACACCCATATATGGGGCATGTGGCCCTCTTGTTTAAGGAGACCATATACACATGAACATTCTCCCTTAGGGAGGCATATATCTCTTGCCAAAGACAATTTTGCTAGTTGGAAAGAACATGAGGACGGAGACAGGAGACAGATATGATGTGACTGGGCGTCACTCACCCATACAACCCGATTCCTCAACTTCGGTATAACGGACGGAGGCATCTGATGGAGGTTGGAATTGTAATGCGGACATGCTACAATTGAAGAAACACGACGAATTGAAAAAGACGAACGTGGCTACCATTCGCCATAATGTAAGCGGGCATACGGAGGGTTGGGGGGCATCACAATTTCGCACCTGTTTTGTGATATTTCACGCAGCCGCTCCCGTCCCCTACTATTCGCTGATAGCGCAGGAGAATGGTTTGAGCACCTAAACACTTGAGCATCATGATAAATGCATCATAATACGGTGCAACTTACCGGCAGACGTGGTGTTGGTAAGCAACTGCGCCCTCCCATGAGAGCACTGACCCAGATATGCGTGGTCAGACACAGACGGTCTTATCCAGTCCATGTCGACGCAAGCGACCTCAAGGACACTCACGTTACTCGTGAGACCGAGAGGAGTCGCAGGCATTATGAACGGGTCGGCGAGACAACGCGGGGATTCTGCCGGTACAGAGCGTTCAAGCATCCAATCAACTGCATATCGTGATAGTGAGCAAACGACAACGCGAACGAGTGAATAAGTTCATAGTACCCATCGTATAGGTCCCAACAATACAGACAAAAGCGATAAAAAACCGCAGAGCGACGGTTCGAGGACACTGCATGTGTTGATAAACGACACGTTCAACTGTGCGAACATTGTCATCACGGCTTGTCGACGTCGGCACGTGCTACATAAGCGCTCGAACGTGTAGACTAAGATGACTCCAGGCGTCATGGCTAGTGTATCGGGGGAACTGCCTTCGACAATCAATATGCACTTAGTTACTGTTTGGATTATATGGATGTGCCCGAAGCTAGCAGATGAGTTGAAGTCAGAGTCTTGGAAGAAGTATCCTGCCAAACTCACTGTGACAACAGAAGCCGAACCGGAAATGTGAGATGTGTTCATCACGAAGAGTCTTGTTTCGAGCGATGGAGTGGAAGGATTCGTTGCGAAGTACTGAAGGCCGTTGTCGCTCCGTGAGAAGCCGTGTATCAGACTGAATTATATCGCTGTCTAGGAACCATCTAGGAGCCATTGCGACGACAGCCTGGTCGACAAGGTATGGCGCTGTATAAACAAGGACACAGAAATCGAAGACGAAGCTTTCTCCGATTGCAAGATGGTCGCAGAACAGTAGTAGTAGCGTTCTTGCACGATCAACGTTAGACTGACGACAAGGATATATATTCAACCGCACAGCGGAAGGCACAAATAGTTACATCGACAGCAAACTACATGAAGACATTGGAGAAAAAAAAACCCATGGCCTACTCCTCAACCTCATCATCTCCATACAGATCTTCGACACCAAACTCTTCCTCATCCGCCACTTCTTCACCAGCATCTCCTTCTTCATCACATTCCTCTGCTTCGTCATCAATAAAGCCTCCATCGGACATTCTTTCCCCATCGTCGCATTCTTCATCATCCGATGGGGGGCTCGGTTTAAGCTCGCAAGCGGAGTCGCCTGGAGGAGGCGCAGACGGCGACAGCACTTTGGGAGCAGGGACGGAAGGGCAAATCTTCGCACGGATATGTTCAATATCCGAAGGGTCGAAAGACCGAGGTGGACCATTTTTGTCGAAAGTGTAGACACCGATAACGATAACAAAAATGGCGTTAAAAGTTAACTGATCACCCCCGTAGGTACTAGCGGTAAAGGCAATGAACGCGACATAGAAATCGTTTTGAGACGTGGGGGGGATGTTGTGATCAGTACGGGTGTTGCGGAAAAGGGGTAAGGACTGGACTTTGGAGAAGGCCTCCTCCGTGAAGTCAAAGGCAGGTCGGCCAGTACGATGACAGGCATGACCGTCATAAATGGGAACTACACGCAGACAACGTTAGTTCAACTATAAAACAACACGACAGATCACTCACTCGGGTCGGTGACACTTCGGCTGAACTGATACTTAACGAAAACAGAGGGCGCGGATTGAGAACCAGGGCCGGAAGTGGCCCCACCCGAAGACGAGCCAAAAGCGGCCCCTTTCATCGGGGAGGAAGCTTTACCTGAAAGGGCATATAATCAGTGTTAAATATGCGGCAGTCAAGGACAATATACGAACTTTCTCTTCCCTTTCCTTTTCCCTTGCCCCCTTCAAATAAAAATAAAAATAAAACAAATCAGCCGACTGAAGCGAATTTGAGTAGACAGCTAGACGTACCGGGCGTGCCACTATAAACAGACGTAGGGTTATCGGCGCGAGAAGAAAACTGCCAGGCGCCCTCGTTACGGTAGATTTGCAGGCTTTCCGCATCAAAGACTGTCCCAAGGAATGATGACATGATATCATGGACCTCGTGGAAGGGCCAAGCGGTGATTCGACAATGGGTGTGCGAAGAGCTCGGGTACAACTTCACTGGGGAGGTCAAGCAGCATTCACAGACGCAAAAGGCTTGACCGAATATCGCAGGAAGATTTTGGCCACGCCCCTTGGCGATGGTGACGTGGGTGCTGGTTCCTGACACGACAGTTTGCACAAGAGCAGGGTCGCTGGTTGCTAAGTTAACGTAGACACCGCATGATTGGAAATGGACGGCGTTGAAGAGTGAACTAGAAGACAACAATAATTCCAGTAAACCAAGCCGTATAGACAAATTCTCTTACAGGATTTGCATAGGAGAACGCAACCACGGAATAACTTGTGCTAAGAAGGGTAATTGATCGCCCGACGGATCAAATCGAGGAACAAGTGTAGTTCGCCTGATGCATAAGAATTCCATTAGAATGAGCAGATCAAGAGGAGGGTGAGACTAAGTAGAGATAGTCAAGACATTACCTGAGGTCAGAGTAATACGGCTGCATCATGACATATTCGTACAGAGGTCGAAGCAAGGCAGCAACTGAATCTGGGAAGAGTTCAAGGGTGGGATAATCGTGGTCTGGTTGAGACATGGGCGTAGGTGAGCGCTGCAGGGAAGGGGGTTCCTGCGGAACGACGGCGGACTGTTTAACGCTACAAAGGCATCAACGACGAGTTTGCGAACCGAACGACTGGCACGCACCGCTTACGAGGCGTCTGAGGCGAAGGCGACGTAAGGCCTTCTTCAAGACCAGTAGCTTCTACACGCCTGTTGAACAGTCAACATCATATTATGTCAGCGCAACATATTTCAGACCAACAGCTTACTTTCTTTTTGGGAGGGGACCATCGGTCGGAGCAGCAGAACCGATCGGCTCGTGTTCGACTTTGTCGCTGGCACGATGTTCGGCATTCATGCTACCTGCAGCTTCAGTCGGAACAGTGGAACCGACCGCAGCCTTCATTTTACCCACAGCCTTAGCCGAAGGCTTCGCAGAGGGCTTAACAGGGGACTTGGAACGGGGAGGGGGAGCCACCTCATTGTCGTCGGAAACAACAATATATTCGGGCTGATCATTTTCACGAGGCGCGACAACGGGGGCACTGCGTCTCGTTCGTGGTGGCGGGGAAGGATCGGACATGACCCGCTGTGATGCTGACAAGGAGGGACCGCTGTTACTCCGAGTGGCAGAGGCCATCTCAGCTTTAGCTTGGGCGAGTTGTTCGAAGAACGTCAAGCTTTGCTTGGGAGCAGATGCCGAGGGGCGCGAAGTGGAAGGGCCAGCGGAGCTTCCAGGCGTAGTAGATACACCGGAAGATGCAGACTTTTTCCTGAGAGGGACTCTGAGGAGAGCATCGGATTCCTCAATCTTGATGATGCACGATACGGAGTCGTTGGTAACCTGGGATTTAGGAGGGCATTGTAAGACAGTCAAACCCGACGGACGGGATGCAGAAGGGTGAGATGTAGAGGCAGAACGACCCGCGACAGCTCGTGCCGCTCGGTCGGGGACTATTTCGGCGGACGGCATGAGAGGGGGCTGGGATGGTGTGGCATTCTTATCTCTGGATGGTCTTGGGACTCCAGAGGTTTTCACCGGAGAACTCGGGGGAGCACCCGAGCCTGCTGCAGACGACGCCGTCTTAGTAAGAGTTCTTAACGTAGAAAGAACAGTTAGCTCGCGAACAACAATATAAACATAAGAGTTAATATACGAACCTTTGTTTCAATGCCCGATTCTTGATCTCGATTGGGGTGGCTATCTGTACGACACGATGCTTGACTTGCTCGTTTTTCTGAACTGCTTTATTGCTTGTGAAAGATGAACCTGCGTGAGGGCCATGCTACATGGAGGAATACAAGACAACTCACGAGGGCTCGACTAAGCTTTCTGCTTTGTCAGCTATGGCTTCACCTTCATATTCTCTAGATTGCCATGAGTTGAAGTCAATTTTGTGCATTGAGAACTAAATAGGGCACATACTGGTCTTCGGGCAGGGTCTCGTTTTCCGCAATCGCCCACTGAGTAGGGGACTCGGCGCGTGGCTCGACGAGCGAAGTATCACTGCACAAGGGAAGAAAATTTCAGCGATGCAGAGTGCGAGGAAGTTTGAACAAGACGAACACATCGTCAGCCACAGCCTCCTCGGTCAAGAACGCCCACTTGGTGGGCGATTCCGACTGTCTGGCCAAATGTAAGATATATTTATATAATTACACTACATACTGGGCCCCTATGGGCCCCTAGGTCATCTGACCTGTTATTTATAAACTGCCGGATTATTACTAATCCGGCATACTTACATTTTGTACTCCTACATTACCCACCTCGCATACCGAATACACACCGGTTCAGTGCACTACGGGTGATACGAGGCAAAGTATAAGTAAGTATCTTATACTTTTTTGCACTTCCAAAAAACTTTTTTAGGCTCGGTATGCCTCCGAGAAAAGCCCCTCCGGACAATCCGAGCGGCCACGATGGGCCGCGAACGAGGAGGCAAATAGCTGCTTCAGAAGCAGGGGGCGGTATTCCCGACCCCACTTCGATTCCCTTGCCGCCGTTTTCAGCGGAAGAAGATCCATCGGGATCTCACTTGACGACATCCCCGCGGATGTCGTCAGCATTGGACCCACAACCGGTCCAAATGGGCGTGTCCCCCACGGGGACCATCATGGGCGGCCCCTCACGGAGCCCCATCCCTCGGTCGAGCGCTACGGCTTCGGGTGATACGCAATACCAGGCGTTTCACCAAAACGCCCAGCGTTGGTTCAACGAGGAGCTACAAGACCAGCTGGCTACTATAGTAACCAGCGCAATTCACCAGGCCTTGTCATCAAGGCCTGGCTCACGAGCGTCACGCTCGCGATCCCATTCGAGGCAAAGGGACCCCTCCCCTCCCCCTCGAGCTTCCTCTGTATCACCACTACCCTCGGTAGTGGAAGTCACCGAGGATATCCTTACGTCAGATGATGCAACGCATCGTGCTGCCGTAAGAGACGGTAAACGTAGAGCAGCCAATATTGGTAGCTCTACTACTCAACGACCGCCATCAAATGATGGCGCAGCGAGCGACGATAGTCGAACAGTTGACCCACTTCTAGCTGGCATTCGGGCGGACGATGTCGTCGCCCGCGTTGCTCAACAACGTTGGCGTAACGACCAGTTGGCAAAGTGAGAGCATACCAACATCGTCGACCAAGGTGTAACCTTCGACGATGCGGGTAGACCTCTAGTGCGCATGGACATCCCTGATGTCAATGGTGACATGGTATTGCGAACAATACTATGTAACATGGTTGGAAAACCTATAGCGGTACTTCCTGAAGTAGATCCGCCACTGGCTGTCAAGAGTGAGGCTCTACCTCACTCTATACCGCTGAGTAGTATTTCTACCGCGGCGACCGCTCGGGATTTCCCTAGCCAAGGCATTCACGTGCCAGAAGGGAGTCGAATTCGACACCCTAGGCCACGGTCATCACAGAATGACCGTCGGCCTGTCCAGAATATAGACGACATTACTGTAGGCACCCGTAATGTACGAATAAATACACCGTCGGGTCACGAAAGTGACACCGAGAATATTCCATTATTCTCGCAACCAGAGGGTTCAGTACCCCCGGTAGATCCTCGTGTGACCTACCGCCTAAGGACTGAGGAGTTACATGATCTTCATGTAACTCATTCCCAAGCAGATATGAAATCATATCTGCAGCGCACTCACGATAGTTATCGTAAGTGGATTAACGATCGTTTACGAACGATGATAGAACTCCCAGCGGGAGCGAAACCTCCCAGCAATTTACCCAGGCCGGGTAAATTTAAAGGGGAGATGAACTCAGATGAGTTCGATAACTGGGTCCAGCAGCTAGTCCGCTGGATGGAACTTAACCAGTACGGCGGTCCCGAGAGGGAAAGAGAACGAGTAGTTCTCTTAGGAGCCCACTTGGACGGGTCAGCATTAACCTGGTATAACGACCGGGTGGACAATATCTGCCACGCCACGAGATCGTGGTCGTTTACAGACATTGTTCTCGGGTTATACGATAGATTCGTACAACCTACGGTTATGCAAGAAGCGACGACGCGCTTCGAAAGCACTACGTTCAGTGCGAAGACTGGGGTACTAGGTTTTTACCAAGACCTGGAGTCTAACGTGAACCGTATGGTTCAACACCCGGACGAATATACCTTCAAGAAGGTATTCGTCAAAGGGCTCCCACAGTTCATTAAAAATGAACTGTTCCGTAGGGGTCTTTACCCAGAGGTTTCGGCACTGACCCAATTGGTTAGTCAAGCCCGAGAGATAGAACAGAACGAGGTAATTGCTCGCAATTACGCCGTTCACCTCAAATCCACTTTAGGCTACACTCGTGGTGTAGCCCAAGGTACAACAACGACAAACGTGTCATCGTTGATTGGCAACAGGGTACGATTGGTACCCGTGCCTATGAAGGCTAGCACAACGACGAAACCCTCTAATGTGCCAGCCAAGCCCGCAGTAGCATCATCAACTAGGGCTACAGTGGCATCGTCTAGCAACTCTAAGGTTGCTAAACCGGCACCGAAGCCAACGGTACCAGAGCCAGCTGAAATCGTTTGCTTCAAGTGCGGCAAAAGGGGTCATAAATCAATTGACCCCAAGTGCCCACTGTACGTGAAGCCACAATTGCGGGCCATGCACGAGGCTGACGATGGCGATGTCGTCAATGAACATTTAGAAGAACGTACACACTACAGTGTGGAAGTAAACGAAGAGAGGGATGAGGACGAAGTCCATGCGGACTTGATGCCTCCTCTGGAAGACGGCCACATCGAAGTGGTCGTCGAAACCCCACTAGGTGGGGATCAATACGATTCTCCTGAGGAAGGGGAATCCCAATACTACGATGTCGTTGAAGACGGCGAGTATGATATGGAGCACGTGCATATCATGTCTGAACGCATCGCAGCGATGCGTACAGGATCGAGATATGACGTGCTCGAAATCGAGGAAATTGAGGGAGACCTCAATAGCGATGAACAGGAGCCTGAACGGCTCTGTACTCTTACGAAGCGTATTAAATATACGCCTAATAAAACGAAGTACGAGCGGCCCAAGAGGGACGCCTCGGAGAAAGGGTGCCTGGTAGCACTGGTAAAGATACACGGCGTAGACGCCGTGGTACTGTTTGACACTGGGAGTACTTCGGACTGCGTAAGTCCTCAGTTTGCCAGTGTCGCCAAGTGTCCATATGGATACTTGAAGGAGCCCGTTCCACTACAATTGGGAACAATTGGGAGCGGAACGAAGATCCAGTTCGGGACCCAATTGCGTACCCAAGTGGGTCCCGTGGACGAAGCCGAGTACTACGATGTGGTGAACATCGATAGATACGAGGCGATACTGGGGACACCCTTCATGCACAAACATGGGGTGGTCCTCGATTTTAAGAATAAGACCATCACTATTGATGGCCAGAATATCCCAGTCTTGTCTGATGAGGACGAGACGTTGGAAATGGCTCGACGTCACGCCCTCAAACAGGAGTGACTAACTAAACGGCCGAGCGATCCTAAACGCGTCACCATCGAAGCCGATGGTGAAGGAAACCTTGGGGTAGTCGATTCTAATCAGAAACGGCTCACGTTGGTGGACCCCATACCAGCTTATACCGACGATATAATAATATCGCCGGATCAGTTTAACGATTTACAAGAAATCGTTCAGGAGTTCTCGCGAACTCGTTTTCCGGAACTACATGCGCGCAATAAGCGCAAAAACGTAGTTCCCCGCCCTATTCCTAAGCCGACTGTTTTCGACGAAGCATTAATGCTCGACGTCGTACTCGATTGGCAAAGGAGCTTGAAGGGCGTTGAGAAATACACTGAGGAACATATCCCGTTCCTCAAGGCGAAATGGATGGACACTTGCAAGGATATCCTTGCCGGTGCACCTGACAAACTACCTCCCTTACGGGAGATCAATCACCGTATACCGTTGATTGATGAGAATAAACGTTATGTTTATTACATGCCCAGGTGTCCGGATTCTATGAAGCCCCAATTGGCCGCAAAGATTACCCGGTACACCAAGGCGAAGTGGTGGAAAGAGGTGCAGGCCGCACAGGCTGCGCCTATGCTTTGTGTTGCAAAGAAATCGGGGTTACTGCGCACAGTGATTGACTGCCGCAAACGCAATGAGAATACTCATCGCGACGTTACTCCATTTCCGGACCAGGACACTATCCGTATGGATGTGGCCAGAGCGAAATATCGCTCGAAGATAGATTTGTCGGATGCGTATGAACAGATACGCATCCATCCGGACGACGTCTGGAAGACGGCGTTCGCTACAATATATGGGACATTCCATAGCCAAGTGATGCAGCAAGGCGATTGTAATGCCCCGTCTACGTTCCAACGGATTATGAACTTCATATTCCGTGATTTCATTGGTGTGTTCGTCCACGTATATCTTGACGATATATTCGTGTACAGTAACACCATCGAGGATCACGAACGCCATCTTAAGATGGTATTCGACCGTCTCCGCGAACATGAGTTCTACCTCAAGGAGGAGAAATGTGAACTTTATGCTGAGACAGTAGATTGTCTCGGACATATAATTGACAGGGACGGCATCCGTCCTTGCAATGATAAGCTGGGCAAAATTCGCGATTGGCGAACGCCCCGCTCGTACAATGATGTACAGCAGTTCTTGGGTTTGGTCCAGTACCTAGCCCATTTCCTACCCGATTTATCTTCGTACACCGACCCACTGGAGTCGATGGTAAAGAACGGGCGTGCCTTCAACTGGAGGCCGATACATGAGAAATCCTTTCTCATGATCAAACAGTTATGTGCGGATCATCCGATCCTACGTCCTATTGACGTTGAGAACCCAGAGACGATCTGGGTGATCTGTGACGCATCCACTTCTGGAGTGGGTGCGCTGTATGGTCAAGGGGAAGACTGGCGGACTTGTCGTCCGGCAGCCTTTATGTCCAAGAAATTTACGCCCGCGCAACATAGGTATCCGATCTATGAACGCGAGGCCCTGGCCATATTAGAAGCCCTCCTGAAATGGGAGGACAAACTGCTTGGATACCGCTTCTCGGTCGTTACCGACCATGAAGCACTGTCTTTCTTCCACGGGGCCAAGCGGCTGGGTGCTAGGCAGGCCCGTTGGATGGAGTATCTATCTCGATTCGACTTTAACATACACTATGTTAAAGGAATCGATAACAAAGTAGCGGACTGTTTGTCTCGCTACTATAGTGAGGATTACCCTGACGAGCGTCACCACATTAACGAGTACGTTAATGCAGACCTTCGGCTTGATCCTGACCAGGACAGTCTGACATGGGAGCGTTACTTAGAGGTAACTAAACCTGATGAGCGGCTCTATGCGAACCGCTCAGCACGCACGCTGGCGGAGGTGACGGAAGACCGTGACCTCCAAGCACATCAACTCGGTGCCGCACAGGGCGTACGTGAGGCAGTAGCCCCCGACGCTGACCCTATGATCTTCGAATCGCGGGGAAGGGGGGAGAACCTACGCCACGTAGTTCACAAACAAGATGACTTTATATCTAAAGTCAAAGTGAATTACGCAGAAGATCCATTGTTCTCGAAGGTTTTCGCGAAACCAGGAGAACATGGAAAATTCAAAGTAAAAGACGGTCTAATGTGGACCCACAACATAGCTAACGAAGCTGTATTGTGTATTCCCAAAGGGAAATATCATCAGAAGACACTGCGAAGTGTCATCATCGAACAAGCCCACGAAATCGTGGGCCATTTGGGTCCCCAAAAGACCGCTGACTATATACGTCGGTGGTACTTTTGGCCTAAGATGCTGCACATGGTAACCGAATTCTGTAAATCGTGTACGCCATGTCAGCGATCTAAGGGTAATTACCAGTTGCCGACTGGTAAGTTACACTCATTGCCGATCCCACAATACCCTTGGGACAGCATTGGAATGGACTTTGTAGGTCCATTCCCAGAAGTGGACGGCTATAACTACCTATGGGTAGTAATATGCCGTCTTACTTCAATGGTACATTTAGTACCGGTCAATACGAAAACGACGGCCTCACAGCTATCGTGGATTTATATTAAGGAAATATGTAGACTACACGGTCTACCTAGTTCCATAGTATCGGATCGGGATTCCAAATTCACCTCTAAATGGTGGATGGAACTACACCGAATACTAGGTACGAAATTGACTATGTCAACTTCATTCCATCCTCAGACGGATGGACAGACGGAACGAGCAAATCGTTCCATCGGACAGATACTTCGATCGGTCATCAAAGATGATCAATCGAACTGGGTGGCCAAGTTACCCATGGTGGAGTTCGCATTGAACTCTAGCGTAAGCGCAGCAACGAACTTGGCACCGTTCGAAGCTAATTACGGATTCATGCCTAGCATGATGCGTATGCATCGACCTGATGCAGACACTCCTCCTGGCGTAGCCACATTCGCGAACATGGCACGCCAAAACATCATGATTACTCATGATGAAATAATAGCGCGACGGGTATTTCAGACGCATTACGCAAATGAACGACGACGCACTGACCCACTAATTCAAGTAAACGACCACGTTTACTTATCCACGGAAAATTTATCTCTACCTAAAGGCAGAGCGATGAAACTACGACCGAAGTTTGTAGGACCATATAAGGTCCTACAAGCGAACTCTAGCACATCCAACTATACGTTGGAATTACCCGAAGAATTGCGGAAACGTAGGATACATCCTACGTTCCACATCTCCAAGTTGCGTCCTCATCATCCCAATGATGATGACGCGTTCCCTAGTCGACAAGGGAGCGACCCCTATGATTGGGGCACTCCTGATGACGCGGAATGGGTGGTCGACGAGATAGTCGCCCACGAATGGAGAAGAAACCAATTACGGTTCCACATTAAGTGGAACCTAGGGGACTCCACTTGGGAGCCCCGTAGTAACTGCGAAGACCTACAAGCCCTAGATAGATATCTAGAGCTTATGGGTGTTCGGACATGTGAGGAATTACCTCGCAAGTCCACCCCAGCGTCTAAGTAGACGCTGGAACAGAAGGAGACGGAAACCGTGGGAGAATTAGTAAGAACTGTATAGTTCTTACTAATCAACGTTGGGAAGGCCACGTCAACGATACCACCGTTGTCCAACGACTGTCCACTTGACAGCCGTTCCGTATCGTTAAACTTAGCCTTTCCCCATCTTCACACCCATATCCCACGCGCTCGTATGAGCACCTCCGACGGCGGGAAACCGCCTGATGAGGATCATCCTATGGATGGTCCAGGGCGAGGGTCGCCCTCGCCTGATTCTTCCCCCCCCAAGTCCAAGAAGAACAAGGGGAAAGGGAAAGCTGTTGACCAATCCGGTCAACATGCACGGTCGACGCCCATCGAACTGATGGTCGACCAGCCTGCCCCACCCCCCGTTTGCAGTCCTCTCGACTTGGGGGGAGCTTCTAATTGGCGAGCCCACTTTCTGGGCT
The DNA here is from genome assembly GCA_032158425.1 of Pleurotus giganteus. Taxonomy (NCBI): domain Eukaryota; kingdom Fungi; phylum Basidiomycota; class Agaricomycetes; order Agaricales; family Pleurotaceae; genus Pleurotus; species Pleurotus giganteus. Next base: position 164,152 of record JAPEHR010000002.1, read on the forward strand.
TCTTGCATTGCAATGATACGAATTGCAGCACTTGCAATTCGTATCGGAATCATCTATTCGAGGCTCACAATAGTGATCCGAGGATCCGAAGGGATCAGGAGCGGTTAGCACAGCACCTGGACCCAAATTCGTATCATCATTGGCGTACGTTACACAACATATGGTCCATCATGCGTGCCGATTACGGTCGTATTCGTCACAAGTACGATGCCGTACAAGACGAGAGGGACGCGAACCTCGCTCGCGCGCTGGCGGCCGAGGACGAAATTGACCGATTACGTGCTGTAATCGAAGGAATATTCATCGATGATGACGGCGAACGACGCATCCGCCGAAAAACTCATCATCGTTCGCCATCACCAGCTGGTGCTGGACCTTCTACGCAGGGGGAGCGTCCCGTCCGGGGATTACCCGCCCGTTATAACGAGGACGTAGCTGATACGCCAGCCGCTCCGGTCGTCTCTCTACCTGTTGCACCGTCTGTGCAACAGGGCTTCGCTGCAACCGCGGGGATGATTTCCCCTCCTCCGTCGCAGCCTGGCACATCGCTACCACAGCCTGGGCCGTCGCAGCCGCAGGGACGTCCTGCTTCCTGGATAACCCAGGATGATTTGCCCCGACGAATCGTCGGGATGCACTCTTACCACCCCATATGTTACATATGGGAGCCATCGAGGGATGCTTGGATGCATCCCTTGGATTACGAGTATTTTCTTCGGGAAACCGAAGATGATTACGAGGGGATGGAAGACGAGATCGAGACCGTCTTCCGGGAAAGTGTCGTCGAGCTGGCAGCGGAAGGATTCCTTCCGCCCACTCGAAGGTGGTCAGGCGAGGAAATACCCCCTCTGGAATGGGACCAGATTCTGGGTACCGTCTTTGAGTGGCCACCGCTACCTACACCAAGTGATTGTAACCAATCACCTGAACTAAGCCGTACGTACGGCTACGTTTCTGGCAAATTCACGCCAAAGACTCCTCCATCGTTACCTCACAGACCTGAGGTACGATACAAAGCTTGGTACCCTCAGTGTCCCTCGGAGTGGCGGTGCCTATGCGCTGCTGCTGCCACACAGGGAAATTGGGTTGAACTTAAGCGCGTACGAGAATTTATTCAGTACGCGCGGGCTATTGTGGATTCCCATACAACGCGCTCTTCACGAGCGGGTTATTGGTTCTACACCGACTGTGTGAACCGGTGGAGAGTGCCAGACTGGGCGAAGGGGACGAAGCAACCGTCCGATTACCACATGATGGTGGTCGACATGGCGAACCCTCACCAGTTCCGCACGACGGGAGTATTGACTCCGCTCCCTTCCGCCACTAGGGGGGGAGGTACCAGAACATCGACGCAAAATGCGTCATCCAGCAGAGCTCCGGCGCAAAACGCGCCGTCGAGCGGTACTACTATGACACAGATGGGAACATCTACGTCATCCTCGGCTACCGCGCCCTCGAAGAAGAAGGGCAAGGGATTGCCACAACCCACAAATGCTTCAACACCAGAAGCGTGGGCACAGTGGCTTTTTGTCTATAGAGACAGAGCACTTCCCCAGGGGATTACTGATCCCCTGGAGTTACGACAAACACGGGGCTGGCGTATTACAACGGCACTACACGTGCCTCACCCCGCCAATATGCCTTCCGAGCAGCATATGCAGCGACGAACCTTCGTACAAAGGATAGTCGCGTGCCTTATGGCACAGCCCGGGAGGTATCGGAGGATGATCAAGAAGTACAACTTAATAGTTGCAGCTTCTAGGAACACCGTTAACGTGAACGGAAACGTTCACAACCTCACGGTGTTAGACGTAGCGCGTCTACTGGCCCAAGCGGGCGTGACGGCTGCGGAGATGGACGACGCATGGCCGTTCGGAGTAAATTGGGTGAATCATCGAGACAACCAAGGTCTCGTTGATGATAACCTAACACAGGCACGTCAAGCAATTGACAACCTGGAACGTGGGGTGGGATTCCGCCCACAATTCATAAATCCAGTGAGGGCAGCTTACCCTCGAGGTATACCCATTAGGGGGACGTGGCCCGGTGAAGTTACACCAGTAACTACACAGATACCCTCGAATTTCGGTCCGCCTGGGTCTATACCCAGTATCGACTACGATCCTAATGTCCCATCGACATCGGGAACAATCATATTCGGAGGGGTGGTAGTACCGCCCACTTACCACAATCCGCACCCGAGGACGGGCGCGGAGGTAGCGAATGAGGCCCAAGGTTCAGCTCCTCCCGCTGTTGAACCTGAGGCGGCTCCCAGTGTCACGCCAACCCAACCTGTTGGCGCATCGTCATTCAGCGAAGCTGCTCCGGAGGCCGGCGCAGCTAGCTCTCTACTCGACGATGACACCCCGATGGAGGCCCCAGCTTCGAATACGATGCCGTCATCGGAGGCCGATGACACTCGTATGGATACCGGAGCGGACCCATCATCTGGTGGGGGGGGAGACGCGCCTGCGCAGTCAAATTCGCAAATGAACGAACAGACGTAGTAACTACTACGTCTAAAGAATATACCACGAACGTAGCTTGTAGCTACGTTCATCATCAACTACCATACGGTACTTTATAAGGTACCAAACCCGACGGCACCAACGGTGCCAAACTGTTTCATTTCATACCGCATATTCTTGGAACTTCATTGCACTTTTTGTATCATGGACTGTTGGATATCATTGCATGTATCTTGATCATGGCATGTACCTTGTCCTCGGTAGATTGCATTTACTAGACGTAGATGCAATCTAGCGGGGGCAAGTGTAAGATATATTTATATAATTACACTACATACTGGGCCCCTATGGGCCCCTAGGTCATCTGACCTGTTATTTATAAACTGCCGGATTATTACTAATCCAGCATACTTACATTTTGTACTCCTACATTACCCACCTCGCATACCGAATACACACCGGTTCAGTGCACTACGGGTGATACGAGGCAAAGTATAAGTAAGTATCTTATACCAAAAGAGCTGGAGCACTGATGGATGGGTGAGCATTAGCGGAAAGCATGAAGAAGATAGCCTGAACATACAAGGCAACGGGGGGCGCTTCGGCAGGTGCTATCCTTCCTGCCTTACGACCAGTCGGCCTTACGGCGGTGACGGGCTCATCCAATTCCGCAGCAGCGACAGCCTCGCTGCTTTGGACGGCTTCTTGAATAGCTTCAGGCTCCTCAGCAACGGGAGAGTCGGCCTGAGCAGTAGATGTCTTAGCCTTCGACGGAGTGATCTTCGAGGGCGATTTCTTCGAGGCCGAGCTTTTGGCAGGAGATGCCTGATTTTTGATACGACTATATTGCGAACAATACATATATCAGAACGATACGCATAGCCTGACAATGTAGAACTCACGTAGAGTATTTGGGGGGCATGATAGATAGGTGAACGATTAACACAAATAAGAGCAGTAAGCGACGAATGCGCGACGAGAGAGAACAATGTTACGAGAGGTTGGGGGGAGCGAAATGGATTGAACGAAACCAATTTAAAGGCCCACACAAGAGGAAACTGGCTGCTAAGGATGCAAATTCAGTGAATACACGACAGGAGAGAAGGCAAAGCGCATACGTGAAGCAGTGCGACTGCCAATAACAGCCATATTGGTAGGGCTCGACGCGTTTTTTTTCCCTTTGGCACAGATGCAACTGAGGAAGGAAGACTGTCGAGACGATACGCGACGATAGGACAGGAAAGGTCATGAAACTACCACATAGTCGAAAAATGAGGCGTATGCTGAGAACCAGAGGAAAGCAAGGTGGGAGCGACGATCAAACACGTCTATTGTGTCCTGAACACAGCCATTATATAAGCAATAAAGCATGAGCGACAGACGCTGAGCCAATTTTTTTATCGTCTTGGCTTTCCGATGGATGTTACCACAACCGCTTCTCGACAAACCAATGCAGCATACGACTCGAGCAAGCAATCGGAGCAAATCAAGTATCTAATTTTCCAATTCAGAGGAGCTGAATAGGTATAAATGAGGAACATCGCCCGCCGTGTTGTAGAAGTAGTCAACGATGGACACACACTACAATTTCGAGGCAGCAGGTCAGCAGCCATCCAGCCATCGCTTTCGCAAATCAGCATACTGACATACACGGACAGCACATGCATTAGAGACCGCAATTCAAGAGCGGTCTCAAGAGGATGAACCTCAAGCATCTTGCCTGAACGCGGTTCGTACTTGACATCTCGAATTTCCAACCTTTCCGATAACCCATGAGGCCAGCAGGAAGTTGCGAATAAGCTTTTCGGCTTCACAGTAGAGAATGTAGACGGCGGAGTGGCGTCAAAGCTTATCACTCGAGACAAGGATGGCAAAAACCCAGAAGAGGCAACTGTCGGCGTACAAGGCATTATCTGCTCGACCGGGCTGCCTCCATTCGCACGTAACACAGGGTTCGTGTTTCATCAGTTATTAATTGAGGGGAATCTAACTATATTCCATCAGACGTTCAGAGCATCGCGTTCGTACACTTCGCCAAGGTGTAACCCTCACCGGCCTGTCGACCGAGTCGTTCGAGAGAAGTGTCGACAACCTCAAGCAAATTTACTCCACATTCAGCCGCTACACCCCCAGAGGGAAACTCCGCCCGACCCCAGAATTCCTTGGCGCCGAATGTCAAACGGATGATTGTCTGAGTAGTGGGATGAGCCAACAACCCACGAACGAGTCGAAAAAGACCGACCAAAACAATGCTGCACAACTCGTCGACAAGCAACGACACAGCTTCTCTGTTTCGAAGCGAATCGGGAATGCCGAGTACGACCGACACAATATAACGGAGCAAATGAGCATCCACATATCTGATAACAGGATACAACATGTTGTCCATTGTCACAAGATAGCGCAGTAGAGGGCCACCCACTCGAAGTTTCCATGCTCGCAGAGAATGCGCACTATTTGAATGAGCAAGTCCAGGGTATGAGACCGGCGGCGGGCCGTCTCTGCGACAGGGGAATTTGGCGGAGTATTCATTGAACGACGGAAAGGTTGGAGGGTCAATGCTGTGAGTCTGGATAGCATAGAGGCATCTTATGAAGGGTAACTGGGATAATAGGGAGGATATCCACGGCGCATCCATACGAGGGAATATGGCCAATGAGAGCGAAAGATCCCAGCGGCGAAACGAACGCGCACATTGCATGCGAATCAACGAGAGAAGGAGCGAACGGGAAACGGCAAATGCCTGACATTATTGCAAGACCTGAATTTCAGGATAAACGCTGAATCGAAGTTCTACAAAGAGGCATACAAACGACACTATCCTAATATGTAAAGTTGAGATCGAGCGGCCCGAGGTTGTCTTCAGAACCAGTAAGAGCAGTACGAGACTCCAAATTTTCGACGTTGAAGCTGTCGGGAACTGTTTCAATGCTTGCAGAACCCTCCAAAGAATTTGGGTACACGAGGGCTGTATCCAACAATTCGGTCGAGCTAGAAACATCACTCTCGGCATCGACAGCAAGCAGTAAATCGAGTATTCTATCTTCTGGTGCGAAATTCTCTTCGGGGCTCGGTTCGCCGCAGTCAGGACCAGCCGAGGCGATGCACGCAATGTCGAGTAAAGCATCATTGATGAACCCTACGATTTCCGAAAGCCTACGAGAAGTTATAGCATAGTAGATCAAGCACGCACTATCAAACATATTTCTTGTCAAATACGATTCCGTCTCAAAATCGCCTCTGGACACTGCTTCGGCCTGCCGAATACAGCACTAGCGGAGTGAAATTTAGCCTGGCGGCCAACTGCCATCAATACATAACGTACAATTACGACGAACGTCGCATTCTTAATGATCTTGCGTTCGACCTCGCTGTCAAAAAAGCCTTTATAAAATCCATAGCAGACTTCAGCACGGTTGCGGATTTCACGATAGGAAAGGGAACTGTTCAAGGACAACATTGTGAGCACCAAACGATCAAGAAAAGCCAACAAAATTCAAACCGAAGGGTTCCTTTATCGTTCGCAGAGCGTAAAATTCCTTCCACCAAATCTTCTAAATCTGGACGCCACCGAGAGGTGGGCATACGAAACGAAGCCATTCGAGCAAACTGAGGAAGGAGTTCCGTTTCTGATCAAGTTGTAAGTCACGTTCATTTTATACGAGGCAATGGGATGCTACGAACCTTCGGAGCACACCCATGGGAGTGAAGTCCATGGAGTCCCGAAACCATAAACGCAACGATGATCATCGTCAAACAGAATGCCCACACACGGGGGGGTGGAAAATCTACGAAAACATAAGGATAAAGCGGCGAAGGGGAGGGTCAAACGAAGAAGAGTCGAACGAAATGGCAGGAAAGCCTCGGACGAAATGAGCCCGACACTGCAGACGCATCGACGATCTTAATTAAACGGAACGCGTAGACAATGAGGAAACGAGAATACGTGTAGACGAAAGAGCGTTAAGGGAGATGAGGAGATGAACAATAAACGAAAGGCGGGATGACCGCAGATGGATGGAACCCAGACCTGAAAACGTCTCGATGATCTTAATAATTCAGAATTTATATACGACAAGGATACACGAGCAGCGAGAAGGATGATGAGTGGGAAAGCGACGAGTGAAGTGGCATAAAGAATGCGAGAGAGAAAGGATGGAAAGGACCTGAAACGGGGGCGCGGATTTGAACCAAGGGGAGGCGAGGCGAACAGAAAGATGGAACGGTTATACCGAGCGTTAATTTGACCAGCTGAAACAGAGAAGGGTGTCGGACATCAAGGCCAATGTCAAACGCATATGACTGTGAGTAATTTCCATCGAGACTTGATGCTCGACACGTACCGTAAGCTAGCAGCATGGGAATGTCAAATTTTCAACCGAGCAAACGTTAACGCCGACGATCAAACAGCTGAGAGTTATATTGAACCGATTAGGAAGGGGTGCATACAAATGAAACAATCTACTGCTCCTGGCTCTCTCAGCGCAATATGGGGAACAAGTTTTCAGTCAAGAAGACTATGCGAGATGAGATTCACCAACAGAACATTGTGGGGTCTGACATACCAGTAATTTCATAGTTCGGACGTAAAAACAATTCACAGGGGATACCGTCAGGAACGGGACTGGCGAGATAGAACTGCGGGGAAGAGACATCAATGGGCACAACACAGAGAAGCGAGAACTGCATACCTTAGCAACAAGAAAGCTGATCTTGATAAACAGAGCATGGTGAGCATCATCAAGGACGCCGTTGGGCATGCCCAAGGCGGTCTCGACCCGACGCCGCACAGTTTCCTCAGAGAGGGAGCTACACGATAGGATGAATAACGGTGTGACAGTAGAGCAAAGAAATGACTTACGACAAGACATCCCCTTGAATTGCTTCTGTTACCACATCTCGAACCGCCCAATCCAACACTTCCAAGGGGTTTACAGACATGGTACACAACGAACGAGATAGGCGAATGCGGAATGGGAGAACTCAATACAAGGTGGACTTATAAAGTCACACCAAGAGTCGGGAGGTGACCATGAAGAGGGGAAACGCAGAGGCAAAGGGGGAGGGAAGAACGAAATGAAAAGGTAGAGCAGATACCTATTCAGGGTGATAGGACGAACGTAGCGCTTAAACTTTATGAAATCATAATTCAAAGACGTACACGAAAAGCATGTTCACGTATTCCACAAAGGCAAAGGCAAGTCTCAAAATGAGAGCTCGAGAGAGGGATCGAAGAGAAGAGAGATGAATCCGGTGGGAGTAACCAGCCAGATGCGAAACACGAGGTTTCAACGTGGCGAGACGTCACGATAGAACACGTGATCAAAAGAGAACAATGGAGAAGCGCTGGCAATCAAGAGGTTTTGATTGCCTGCATCTTAAGAAATAAGTGCCGCCTATTATTTCGCCAGGTTTTCGAGAGCAAGGACGGATCCTTCATTCCATTCCGGACCCGTAACAGGTAAACCCGTAGGTAACAGGTACTCATATTCACGGGTGATATATCCGCGATCCGTGAGTATTTGACTTGTGGGTTGCGGGTACTTGTATAACCTGTATCCGGCAGATACAGGTATTGATTTAAACCCGTAGACAACCCGTGGGTACGAGTGCAGGTTAACCCGTACCCGTACTCGTGCAGAACTCTAATGTGCCAGCAAAACCAATAGTAGCCTCATCAACTAAGGCTACAGTGGGATCGTCTAGCAACTACAAGGTTGCTAAACCTGCACCGAAGCCAACGGTACCAGCTCCTGCTGAAATCGTTTGCTTCAAATGTGGCAAAAAGGATCATAAGTCAATTGATCCCAAATGCCCACTATACATGAAGCCACAGCTGCGGGCAATGCATGAGGCTGATGATGGTGACATCGTCAACAGGCATTTAGAAGAACGTCCACACTATAGTGTGGACGAAAATGAGGAACAGGATGAGGAGGAAGTCCATGTGGGCTTAATACCTCCTCCGGAAGACAACCATATCGAAGTGGTCATCGAAACCCCACTTGGTGGGGACCAATACAATTCCCCTGAAGAAGGGGAATCTCAATACTACGATGTCATTGAGGACGATGAGTATGACATGGAGCATGTACATATCATGTCTGAACGCATCGCAGTGATGAGTACAGGATCTAGATATGATGTACTCGAAGTTGAGGAAATTGAGGACAACCTCAATAACCATGAGCAGGAGTCTGAATGACTCTGTACTCTTACAAAGTGTATTAAATATACGCCTAACAAAACAAAGTACGAGCATCCCAAGAGGGACACCTTGGAGAAAGGGTGCCTGGTAGCACTGGTAAAGATACACGGCGTAGATGCTGTGGTATTGTTTGACACTGGGAGTACTTCGGACTGCGTATGTCCTCAATTCGCCAGTGTTGCCAAGTGTCCATATGGATACTTGAAGGAGCCCGTTCCACTACAATTGGGGACAATTGGGAGCGGAACGAAGATCCAGTTTGGGATCCAAGTGGGTCCTGTTGACGAAGCTGAGTACTACGATGTGGTGAACATCGATAGATGTGAAGCGATATTGGGGACACCCTTCATGCATAAACATGGAGTGGTCCTCGATTTTAAAAATAAGACCATCACTATTGATGGCCAGAAGATCCCAGTCTTGTCTGATGAAGATGAGACGTTGGAAATGGCTCGACGTCATGCCCTCAAATGGGAGTGACAAGCTAAACAGCTGAACGATCCTAAACGTGTCACCATCGAAGCCGATGGTGAAGGAAACCTTGGGGTGGTCGATTCTAATCAGAAACGGCTCACATTGGTGGACCCCATACCAACTTATACTGATGATATAATAATATTGCCGGACCAATTCAGCGATTTACAAGAAATCGTTCAGGAGTTCTTGCAAACTCGGTTTCCGGAACTACATGTGCATAATAAACACAAAAACATAGTTCCTCGCCCTATTCCTAAGCCCACTGTATTTGACGAAGCATTAATGCTCGACGTCGTCCTCAGTTGGCAGAAGAAGTTGACGGGCGTTGAAAAGTACACTGAGGAACATATTCCGTTCCTCAAAGCAAAATGGATGGATACTTGCAAGGATATCCTTGCCAGTGCTCCTGACAAACTACCTCCCTTACAGGAGATCAATCACCATATACCATTGATGGATGAAAATAAATGTTATGTTTATTACATGCCCAGGTGTCCAGATTCTATGAAGCCTCAATTGGCTGCAAAGATCACCCGGTACACCAAGGCAAAGTGGTGGAAAGAGGTGCAGGCCGCATAGGCTGCACCTATGCTTTGTGTTGCGAAGAAATCGGGGTTACTGCGCACAGTGATTGACTGCCGCAAACACAATGAGAATACTCATCGCGATGTAACTCCATTTCCAGACCAGGACACTATCCGTATGGATGTGGCCAGAGCGAAGTATCACTCGAAGATAGATTTGTCGGATGTGTATGAACAGATACGCATACATCTGGACGATGTCTGGAAGACAGTGTTCGCTACAATATATGGGACATTCCATAGCCAGGTTATGCAACAAGGCGATTGTAATGCCCCATCTTAAGATGGTATTTGACCGCCTCCGCGAACATGAGTTCTACCACAAGGAGGAGAAATGTGAACTCTACGCTGAGACAGTAGATTGTCTCGGGCACATAATTGACAAGGACGGAATCCGTCCTTGCAATGATAAGCTGGGGAAAATTCGCGATTGGCGAATGCCCCGCTCATACAATGATGTACAGCATGTAAGGGCAACCTCAAGACTGCCGCGCGGACTAGTAGAGGGCGGATCCAAAGTGAATATATAGCATGAGGACTAGCTAGTCTATCTACTCACCTAGTAGAGGGCAGATCCAAAGAGAACAGACTAAGGAGTGCCCCCTACCAGATGCGAGGAGTATATACGAGGCGTGAGAACAATAGCTACGACTGTATAGTACCTAAGCCACTGAAGAGAAGGAAAGAGAAGAATATCACATGGGCGCGCGAAGTGAAAGAGGGATGGAGCGGAGCGCTGCATGGATTAGAGAAGAGTGAGAAGAGTAGAGAGATAAGAGAGCGAGGAAGGAGAAGTGAACTACGTAAACGAGAGTGAAGGTGAAATGTCTGAGAAAGCTTGAGAGCCTACGAGACACTTCGAGAGACCACGAGGAAGACCGCGAGAGACATCGCGAGATACCGCGAGATCGTGAGAAGCACCGCGAGACATTGCGAGACATTGCGAGACCGCGAAAGGCACCGCAAGATATCGCGAGGCCTTGAGAAGGCACATGAGAAATCGAGGAGGAGCGCGAAGTGGTAGAGATGACATGCGAGTGTCACGCGACTAAGTGTGGACAGGGGTTGAGACAAAGGGGAATAAAAAGGGGTCATAGGATGTCCCCTTACATCACCCCCCCTTTTAAGGCGCGGCGCCACGACGCGCAGGCTCATGGCGACGCCTCCAAGAGGAAACGGCATCCGCGATGCCAGGCTCACCCACGAGGAAGTCGAGGTAGGTCGAGCGGACCGTGTTGGGGTGGGCGCAGTGAAAGGCCTTCACCTTTTGTTGCACATTTGCCAAATCCTTCGCCTCCTCCCAAGTCTCGGCCTCTCGCCCATAGCCTCGCCACCTAACGAGATAGTAGAGCTTCCCATAGCTCCGCTTGCTATTGATGACCTCTTCTACCTCGAACTCCTCTTCGCCATCCACGAGAACAGGCGGAGGTGGGGGGCCAGGCCGACGACCGGCGATGGGGTCTTCCTCCCAAAGGCTAAGCTTCACGACTGGGAAGACAGGGTGCAGACGCTTGAGCGAAGGCGGGAGCTGGAGGCGGTACGCTCCGCGACCGACCTTTCTCAAAACCTTGTAAGGACCGAGGCGTTGATGCGAGAGCTTTCGCGAGGGTCACTGGAGGTGGATATCTGAGGCGTCAAGCCATACCTTGTCACCTTCCTTGAACTCAGGAGCTGGAACTCGTCGCTGGTCGTAGTAGCGCTTCATATCATCCTGTGCCTTAGAAAGAGCCGACTTCGCTTCTGAGACCGCGGACTTCATCTGTTGGACGAAATCATTCGCGGCCTCAACGCGAGAGGGTCCTTGATGCGGCTCAAATCCTAGGCGAGGGTGGCAGCCAGTGTCGAGGAGAAACGGAGATTGCTGGGTCGATGAGTGAATGTGGTTATTGTAGGAGAACTCAGCGATGGGTAAGAGCTGTGCCCAGTTATCCTGTCTCTCATTCACGAAGTTGCGTAGATACATCTCGAGCTCTTGGTTACACCTCTCGGTCTGTCCGTCAGTCTGAGGGTGATACGCGGTCGATGCCGCGAGTTTGATATCCAGGAGGCGGTAGACCTCGCCAGTAATACTGGCTACTATTGTTAACAAAACACCAGTAGTTGTTGCAAATTCTTGTTAAAAATTGACAGCAGCTTGCTGGGCAACCTGGGTTAACAATTAGACAGCAAGCTGTTAACAATGCTACAGCAGCAGAATATTGTTGTTAACAATATGCCAGCTATTATAGGGGTGTTTGTTAACAAGATAGCAGCTACTTATGGAATGTTGTTAACAATACACCAGCTATTTTTGTTGTTAACAATGTGACAGCTATTTGTATTGTTAACAATTTGCCAGCTACTTATGGAATATTGTTAACAACATGCCAGCAAGATTAATGAGGGTATTGACCGTGGGAAAATTATTACTGATTGTGGGAAAAATTATATAATGATAGTGCGGTCATTAGAAAGCCTGGTATTAGTGATCAAGCATCAGTAAATTTTACTGACCGTGAGAATTTTATTTACTGACCGTGGGAAAATTTTGAAAAACTAAAAATTGTCGTTAGAAAGCCAGCTATGGGTTTCATCACTAAATTTCAATCTCAGCAAACTCTAGTGACTGGTTTACTAGTGAGAGGGGTCGACATTTTCTGTTATTGACCGTGAGAAAATATTTACTGATCGTGAGAAAATGTTTCGTTCATTAGAAACCCTGATCAAAAGCTGATCAATATTACTGACCGTGGCAATGTCACTTATTGACCGTGGGAAAGTATGTTTTTGACTGTTCAATAGCCAGCTATTGGTTTCATCACTAAATTTTGATATGGGCACATTCTGGTGATTAGTTCATGAGAAAATCATCAATTACTGATCCGGGTATTGATGATCACTAATTTTATTGACCGTGGGAAATTCTCAAAAGTGATTATACGTCCGTTAGATAGCCAGGTATTGACATTGTGATCCAACTGACCTTAGTAGTGACCCTTATTGATCTAGTTTAGGAGATATAAGCACTGTTGTCATTACAATTACTGACTGTGAGAGAAAATTATTGACCGTGAGAAAATCCTAAAAAGGAAAACTCGAATTCTACTCTACTCATAGTTCTAATCAGGGTAGTGTTCATGAGAAGTGTGTAGCTGCTGTGGTTGTGGTGCTATGAGCAATTCTTTGGAGGGTGGAATGAAAGTCTGGTCAATATTGATATATCAGACATGGGTGGTCAGAGTATGGTCAGCTATACCACCTATGCAGGATGTCCTAGTATGTCTCTGGATGATGTCTGGATACCTCAGTGGAGTCTCAAGCTCAGATAGTAGTGATGACTCTGAGTGCACTCAAGTCTTGAGACACTTATACCTGTGAGTATGATTTCAGTCAGCCATACTACTGATGTCAGACATGCTTTAGTATATCTCTGAAGATGGTTCCAGATGCAGTGACAAGCATGATGAAGTACCTACCTCACCTGATGGGTCAATCTTATGACTGATGGATGAGATGACTTAAGTGACCATGATATCCAGTCCAACTCTGAATGACTTGGAGACTGCAGCATGATACCTCTACACCAGAAATCATCACCACAGACATACTAGAACATGGTCAGACATGACTAGCATGGATGGCATAGCCAACCATCCTCTGACCACCCATGTCTGATATGTCGATATTGACCAGACTTTCTGTAAAGGAATCTTTCCTGACACTCACTTCACGCACTAAGTACGCTTGACCAACCGTATATTGGTGCGTATCGTAAGTGCAAAGTAGCGACGTGTAGGTAAAGAGTGACCCGAACCAGGTCCGGTCTGACATGACTATATACTAAACTTGGTACAAATATGTCATAATAGGGATAGGGGAATCATGTGCCCTCGTATCCCTTACACTTGCCCCCGCTAGATTGCCTCCAAGGGAGCAATCTACCAATGGGGCATGATTCCAATATCATCTGAGGTTACGCTGGTATCCTCAGTGTCGTAAGATCATGTTTAAATTTGGTGTAAGTTGGCGAATAGAGAAGAGCAAGGGTTCTATATACTGAAAGAGACGGCCACCGCTGTGTGGAGGTGGTCGTTGTGAGAACAAAGCTTGTATAAGGCCACCGCTGTATGGAGGTGGTCTTGTCGATCAATTGAACAAATGATTAAGGCCACCGCTGTATGGAGGTGGTCTTTCTTTGAATGAAAAACAAAATTCAAGAAAATACGTGGGATTCACCATGCAATGCATGGCTGCCCCCGCTAGTGCGCGCATAGCGCGCACTAGTGAAAGAAAGAGAAGAAAAGAAAATATATGCAGTGAGTACCACTCTGGTGTGGTTCTCGAATGATTCGTGGTTGCAAGTGATATAGTATATCACTTGCGCGTCTGTCTCTCGTCATCGTACTCTTTCACGTAAGGTGGGGACTTCATACTTGCGTCCCCGATATTCGGATCGTTCGATACCACCGTGCTAGATCCAGCTGTTCTGGACGAACCTGCCCTAGACTCCCTTATGGAGGGAGGAATCGTAGGCGTAGAGTGGGTCACGAACGTGAAGGTCGTGCCCCCGCTAGTTCCGATGCTCGGCGACATGTTCGACGGTGGTGTAGATGATTGAGACGGTTCACGCTCATTTCGGCGTGTCGGTCTATATGCCACCGGCTGCGCAATTCCTCCCAATGACGATGTTTGTCCAGGTGGAGAGTGGGAGTCCCAGTTCAACCTCGGCATCGAATGTGGTGCCGGTGCTATGGGTCTGTTATCCCTTCCGCCATAGGTTGTGGTTCGTCGTCCTCGACTGGTCGAGGGCGCTGCTGTACCCCTCGGTCCGTATATCGATGTTGATGATGGGGGCGTTGGTGGCATTATCGCCATCGCTGAAGATTCCACGTATTGCGGTGGTTCCCCAGAATGGCTAGGGAACCTATACCGCCTGGGCGTCCTAGAGAACGCATGTGGCGTGTACCACTCCAGTCCGTTTGGTAATGCAGGTGGCTGCTGTTCAGCTGGGAGACTCTTCAACGCTGTTCGGAGAGCAATTATCTCCGAGCGTTGTTCCGTGTGAGCCGAAAGTACCCAATTGTTTGCCCATTGCCATGTATCGTTCGCTTCTGCGATCGTTACGCCTCTTGCCGCGTATGCTTTAACAACATCATCGACGTTGAGGTTGTCTGTTCCCAGAGAGTAGGGCGTATCCATTCGTTGATTGGATATACTAGTGCGAAGATCGTTGAGCATATGGTTGTACAGTCCTGGCTGAGCAAATAGCTGGGCGCTGCGCAGTATCCATATAGATCGCTGCCTGGTTTCTCTATTGATATCAGGCGAGTTTCGTAGGACCAGCCGGTTTCCTCGTAGGTCCCGCGCATTCAGCGGGTGACGAACTCCCGGGGGCAATGCCATGTCTTCAGCATGATGATACGCGTATCGAGCCCATACCACGGGATCGTCCATTCGGGTGGGAGGGGCAAGGGCTTGTTGCTGCTCCTCTCCTCCGGCTGACGATGACGCCGTATTTGGTGAAACCTCCAGTCGTCGTTTCCGGGGTGGTTTACTCCACTCCGGTACTCGCCAAGTGGCTACCACCATTTTTGCAAATGATGACATTTCGCCCTTCTGGCCATGGCAGTGTGCTACAGCCTTTCGTGCTCGGTCGAGCGCAGCATGATTGTTTGGCTGTTGTGCCTCTGCAATCCACTCGTCCCACTGTCCCTTGCTTCGGGGCATTACTTGCTCCTCACCAGCCGGGTTAGGCTGATGTCGAGCTGTATAGCCATGGGAGGCTACTGCTGCAGCGTAATTCGGTTGACTTGGTGGCTCCAAGTGAGGCCACCGTTCCGGGTGTGAGCGGGGAGTAGATGCCTCCTCACTCCTGGTTCTCTTGGATGACGCCTTCCCTTTCCCTTTCTTGCTGGAAAGAGTTATGTCGTCTTCCTCTTCGTACTCGGTGAGGTACGACTCGTACTCATCACCGTAGTCATCGATATCGTCGTACATCGCCCTTGTCATGTGAGCGATGTGCGGGGCCTCCCATCGGTCGGCCTCAGCTACCCATTTATAATCCGCTGGGTGCGGTGTATCGAATCCCACATATGACGTCGGCGATACACCTCCGTCTAGCTGTTGGGTTTCTATGGATGAAGAGGCTACGGGTTGTTCCGCGACCTGCGATGTTGAAGAAATGGATACGGGCTCCCTGACTGGGGGAGATCCCTCATCAAAACGTGGTCGAACTCGTCGTCCACCAGGTTGGGGAGATCGAGTTGATCTTTCCAAGTATTCGATACGATCATAGTATCGATCCACCTTTCCTTGTAATTCCCTTACATGGCGGGCCGCAAATTGCAGCCTGCGATGATAGTCTTCCCGTTCCTGATAGGACTTGGGGTCGATAAATCGCGCCAAGTGTAGGAAGTCGGATAGTCACAACTATATAGTTGTCACTCCTGCGTGGCTGGCTATCGGCGTCTCGTTTTTCCTCCAGCTGCTACACGTGATTTAGGGGCTTTTGGTAGCTCCTCACATGTTGCAACTCCCATTAATTCCAGGTATTTATCCAAGGCTTCGAGTTCTTCACACTGATCTCGATCCTCCCATGTAGAATCACCTGCATCCCATGTAACATGGAATTTGAGTTTCTTATTGACCCATTTGTGGTCAGTAATTTCGTCGACGACCCATTCAGCATCATCGGCCGCACCCCAATCGTACGGGTCATGCTCCTTTCGGTTGGGGAACAATGATTCGTCGTTAGGAATATATGGTCTTAGTTTAGACACATGAAAGGTAGGATGGATTCGTCTACAGGCTAGTTCCGTAGGCAATTCCAATTTATATGTCGATCGCGTTGGATGGGATTCCAACACTTTGTATGGGCCGACAAACTTTGGTAACAGTTTACTAGCTCTTCCTTCGGGTAGTGCTAGGTTTTCCGTGGATAAGTACACGAGGTCACCGTTTTTAATTTCGGGTTCATCACGCCGATGTAGATTAGCATGATGAGTCTGAAAAACGCGTGCTGCTATAATAGCATCGTGAACTTCGATCAGGTTCTGTCGAGCCTGGTCGACGAACGCGGCCACTCCTGGTGTAGTGTCCGGTCCTGGTACGAGTTGTTTATTCCTCATTACCGTAGGCATATATCCGTAATTGGCCTCGAATGGAGCTAGTCCAGTGGCCTCAGATACATTTGAGTTCAGTGCGAACTCGACCATGGGCAATTTCTTGACCCAATCTGATTGGTCGGGTCGTATTACTGTCCTCAGTATTTGCGCAATAGAGCGATTAGCTCGTTCAGTCTGCCCATCCGTTTGTGGGTGGAACGATGTCGACATTGCCAGTTTCGTTCCTAGTAATCGGTGGAGTTCGTTCCACCATTTGGATGTGAATTTCGAGTCGCGATCGGATATAATCGTGGCCGGTAATCCGTGTAGTCGACATATGTCCCGTAAATATATCCATGACAACTCCGATGCTGTTGTCTTGGTGTTTACAGGGATCAAATGCACCATAGAGGTGAGGCGACATATTACTACCCATAAGTAGTTGTATTCGTCCACTTCCGGGAATGGTCCGATGAAGTCCATTCCTATACTATCCCATGGGGCTTTGGGGATGGGCAACGCATGTAGTTTGCCCATCGGTTGTTGGTAATTACCCTTGGCTCGTGCGCACATTACGCATGAACCACAATACTGGGTTACCATCTTCAGCATTCGCGGCCACCAATACCATCGACGAATGTAGTCGGTGGTTTTTTGTGGTCCTAAATGCCCTACTATGTTGTGAGCCTGCTCGATAATGGCAGCTTGAAGTGTTGTCTTGTTATAAGATCCTGTCGGGACGCATAGTACTATCTCGTGCCCCAGGTTCTTAGTCCAAATTAGTCTGTCCTTGACGACGAACAATTTGTGATCCTCAGGCTTGCCTAGGATCTTCATCAATAGAGGATCCTCTCGGTTGGCTCGTCTGATATGGGTGGTAAATCCATCCCGTTTATTCATAAGTTGGGTAAGGTCGGCCCCTCGTACTTGAGATTCAAATACGGTAGGATTGTCCTTTAGGGTTGACGATCTGTCGTTATTGATTGCCGGCCCTATTTGGGCAGCTAGAACATCTCGTTCTTCGAGGTGTTCTTGTATTGGAAATCGCTGGCTTGTCAAGTCAGCCACTCGTTTGACTCGTAGCTGTTCTGGTTGTAGCTTCGGGTGTTTTATTTCGAGATATCTGTCCCATGAGATATCGTCGAATTCAGGATCCAATCGCACATCGGCGTTAACGAATTCTGATAATGGGTGTTCGTCTTGGGGGGTATCCTCCGAGTAGTAACGCAACAAGCAGTCGGCTACTTTGTTAAGGGTACCCTTCACGTATCTGATGCTGAAGTCAAATCTAGACAGGTACTCCATCCATCGTGCCTGCCGTTGACCCAGTCGTCGTAGCCCATGGAAAAATTCCAGTGCTTTATGGTCGGTTACCACTTGAAAGCGGTATCCCATTAGTTTGTCCTCCCATTTAAGGAGGGCCTCCAATATTGCCAACGCTTCTCGCTCATATATGCGATAGTTATGTTGGGCGTTGGTGAATTTTTTGGACATTAGTGCTGCAGGTCGGCAAGTACGCCAATCCGTGCCTTGTCCGTATAGTGCTCCTACGCCTGACGTGGAAGCATCACATATCACCCAAATGGTATCTGTGAGCGATGGGTCGATAGGTTTCAACACTGGCGTCTTTTCGCAAAGATGCTTGATCATGTTAAAACATGTCTCATGGATCGGTCTCCAATAGAAAGACTGTCCATTCGACATCATTGATTGCAATGGTGCCGTGTATGCCGTAATATTAGGTAGGAAATGGGAAAGGTAGTTGACTACCCCCAGGAAGCGCTGTATGTCGTTATACGATCGTGGTGTACGCCATTCCTGAACCTTTCCTAGTTTATTCTCGCATGGGTGTATGCCCTTGCGATCAATGATGTGTCCTAGGCAGTCGATTTCGTCTGCGTATATGTCACATTTGTCGAGTTCCAGATAGAATTCGGCTTCACGAATTTTCTCGAATACGAGGCCTAAATGGCGCTCGTGGTCTTCGATCGAGTTGCTATAGACGAATACGTCGTCTAAGTATACATGGACGAACGTTCCGATAAATTCTCGGAATAGTTGGTTCATGATTCGCTGAAAGGTTGACGGGGCGTTACAGTCGCCTTGTTGCATAACATGGCTGACCATCGTTCTGTATATGGTGGCAAATGCCGTTTTCCATACGTCACTTGGTTCCACACATACTTGGTGGTACGCGTTGGAATAATCAATCTTCGAGCGATATTTGGCTCGAGCCACATCCTGGCGGATATTATCCTGGTCAGGGAGTGGGGTCATATCTCGTTCCGTGTTCTCGTTCCGTTGTCGTAAATCGTCAACGGTCCGTAGTAATCCTGATTTCTTTGGAACGCATAACATGGGCGCAGCTTGATCAGTCTGCGCGAATTCCCACCACCTGGCTCGCACATAGTGATCAATCTTGGTCGCTAATTGTGGTTTCATCGAGTCGGGGCATTTGGGCATATAGTATTTATACTGTTTATTCTCGTCAATAAGCGGTATTCGGTGATTAATCTCCCTTAACGGTGGAATGTGCTCTGGGACTCCTGAAAAGATGTCCTTGCAGCTTTCCTTCCATTGTTCTCGTAAATATGGGATATGTTCATCAGTGAACTTATCCACTCCTTTCAACTTCTCGTTGAAATTATCCACTACTGCCCTGAAAGCCTCTTTTACTGGCACTCGGGGTGGTTGTGGAAATGGTTGTCGATCGCCATGTCCTTTATGAGGGAATCGGGTTCGGGAGAATTCCTGAACCATTTCCTCTACTTCATCTAGTATTTCGGGGGTGAGTAGTATCTCATCCTCGGCGGAAACTGGTACGGATGTGGTCCCTTTCTCGGGATCACTCGTTGAATCTTGTCACGGCCTTCGTATAGAATGCCGTCTTGCCATAACCACTGTTTCTTCAGCGGCGGTCATAGCGGGGATAGATCTATTCCCGCATCTAATGACATTTTCCTTGAAATCGAGGATAATGCCGTGTTTATGCATGTACGGAGTCCCTAATATCGCATCATAGCGATCGATATTAGCGATATCGCAATATTCGGTATCGAAGACGTTAAGGAATCGAATTTGAGGTTTAGTGCCAAACATTAGTTTGGCGCTACTCCCGACTGTTCCCAATTGTAGTGGAACTGGTTCTTTTAGATACCCATAGGGTACCTTTGCTACAGATGCGAATTGTGGGCTTATCACTTCAGTGGTACACCCGGAATCAAACATGGTGAGGGCATCTATGCCTTGTATGTTGACCATGGCAATCATACATCCTCGTTTGATCTTGGTCCTATCGGGTCTCTCTATGGGAGGCCCCGTAGGATTGTATTTATTACGACTCATAGCTGTGAGTCGTTCCTCTAGCTTCTCGAAGGGAGTGGGCGTCGTACGAGGATATACCACCACATCATCATGTGGTGGTATCTCCGTTCGAGGATATACTATTATCTCCTCGGATTCGGGTACGTTGTCCATCCTTCGTATTATAACGTCATCCATAAGCGCTTGTCTCCTCGGTTTCGGGTGTCTCTTCGGTAACCCGGGCTGCATTCAGACGTGGGTGTCCGAATTTGGCGCATACCGGGCTATTAGATAGATGGCCCGTTCTTCCACAAGCGTTACATTTGAGTAACTTGGAAGATACTGCAGGTTGATTGGTAGACGCGGCCAGGTCTCGCGCTATTGCGGACGTTGGTCGGTTGACTACTGCAGGGCGTTTACTATCAGGTTGGTTACCAATTGGTATCCTGCGCCTACTGTTGTCATTAGGAATAGAGGGCTTGGATGGCATAGGCCGTCCCCCAACTGGTCTGCTTATGGGAACTCAATTACTAAATCGGGCTCCGGTAGATCGTCCAGTTTGGCCAGACGTCTTTTGGATGGGTGAAGCCATGGTGGGTACGCGAGGATCTAATTCGTCATAGGTCTTCGCGAGTAACCCGCTGCTTTCGATCGCTTTAGCGGTCAACACCACTTCCCTTAGTGGGTAAATTTCGGGGTTTATACCTCGACGTAGCATCTCGGTACGAATATATCGAGGGATCCCGATCATGAACTTCCTTACGAATGTAAGGGTGTCGGGTGGTCGAATCATTCGGCTAGCTCGATAATCGAGCTCATGGTAGTATCCGGCAACTCCACCCGTAGAGGAATAGGTGGTGTTAAAGAAGCGCGAAGTGGCTTCTTGTACCGCTGTGGGTCGTACGAATCTATCGTACAACCCTGTAACTACATCTCCCAATGTAGTGCGAGTAGATGTATGGTACATACTTTGTACCGTCATATCGAACCAGATGGTTGCATCTCCGGAGAGGTGCGACCCAGCGAGTGCCACTCGTTCGGCTTCTCGGTCTGGTCCACCGTACTGATTAAGTTGGAGCCAATGCAGTAACGCTTGAAACCATTTATTGAATATGTCTACGCTCGAGTTCCCGTCATATTTTTCGGGTCTCGGGATATTCGATGCAGGTTTGGATGATGAGACCAGCTGAAGTGCCTTCCCCAGCATTCTTTCTATCTGGTCCTTATATCGATCATGAACGGATCGAGTATATTGGGCCATGACTGAGGTATCATCGGGACGTGCGTCTCGAAGCTCTTCAGTTTGTAGTCGTTCGTAGTGACTATGTCCTAGTTCATCCGCGTATGTACGTTGCGCGGGTGTACGGTCGCAGGTTGGTGCTGGTGGGGCATCAACCCTTTGATCTGTAGGGTTATTTCCTACATTGACTGGGGAGTCCCCTTCTCTTCTAGAAGGGAATATAATGGGAGAGTGCGTATTCGCATTCTCCGCTGACGGGTTAAGTGGCATGCTAAACACAGGTGCCGTACGGTCCCGCGCGAATCTCGTATGTCTCACTGATATCTCTTGTGGGGGCATTCGGATTGTGTGATCCGTCTGTTCGTTAGCGAACTGCGGGGAACGTACATAGTGTCCTATTGTATTATACAATAATCCTCTATGTACGGCCATGCCATCTGGTCTAAATAAGACCTGTTGGTCAGGGATATCCGTATCCACCCCCGGAATAACGCGTCATTTCGAGCTCGTTGAACGTTAATGCAGTTGCGCATTTGGTGTGCATCGAGAGGAGTACGTGCCCCCGGTATGGTAGTCGGGGGAGAAGTCCTGTCTTGGAATATGCCCAAGAGAGGCGTGTTGGACCCCTGATCCGATGGTGGTAAACGCGGTAACTGTCGAGGAGTGTTTGTTGCGGAAGGACCGTGTGGTGGTTCCTCCGGTTCATGTTTAACCGTCTCGACCGCGTTCTCCGTGGTGGGGAGCGCTACTGGTTGTAATATTGCCGACTGCATTGGTGCAGTTGGTGGAGCAGGTGCTTCGCTAGGCTCCTGCATTACCGATTGCATTTGTTGGACAAATGTGGCAAAACCATCTAGTAGGGTCTGCATTCGGTCATTCCTATTCTGATAAGTCACCCATTGGGTGGTTCGTTCCGTTCCCGTTATTGGAAACGGGAGTCCAGACGTACTAGGGACGCGAGATGCTGCTATATGCGCCTCTCGTTCTTCTGGACCGCGTTCTTGGAACGATGCAGATGCAGTGGCGTCCCTATCTCGTCGTCGAGGTGGGGGCATTGTTGTTCCAAGAAGTGACGTGGCAGCATGCGGTTGCATGTTGTCACTGGTCGGAGCACCGCTCGGGTTTGCTAACCCGGGTGGTGCTCCGACTGGAAACTGAATCGAAGAAGGAATCCCCGGTTGGGGATTAGGTGGTTGACCAGGGGGATCCCCATGGTCGCTATGTCGGAGGCTATTGGTCATTCACCAATTGTACGGAGTATTACGGTAGCGTAAAAAAGTGTAAAGGAATCTTTCCTGACACTCACTTCACGCACTAAGTACGCTTGACCAACCGTATATTGGTGCGTATCGTAAGTGCAAAGTAGCGACGTGTAGGTAAAGAGTGACCCGAACCAGGTCCGGTCTGACATGACTATATACTAAACTTGGTACAAATATGTCATAATAGGGATAGGGGAATCATGTGCCCTCGTATCCCTTACACTTTCAGAACCACCTCCAAAGAATTGCTCATAGGACCTCAACCCCTGCAGCTACCCACTTCTCGTAAGCACCATGCTGATTAGAACTATGAGTAGAGTAGAATTCGAGTTTTCCTTTTTAGGATTTTCTCACGGTCAATAATTTTCTCTCACAGTCAGTAATTGTAATGACAACAGTGCTTATATCTCCTAAACTAGATCAATAAGGGTCACTACTAAGGTCAGTTGGATCACAATGTCAATACCTGGCTATCTAACGGACGCATAATCACTTTTGAGAATTTCCCACGGTCAATAAAATTAGTGATCATCAATACCCGGATCAGTAATTGATGATTTTCTCATGAACTAATCACCAGAATGTGCCCATATCAAAATTTAGTGATGAAACCAATAGCTGGCTATTGAACAGTCAAAAACATACTTTCCCACGGTCAATAAGTGACATTGCCACGGTCAGTAATATTGATCAGCTTTTGATCAGGGTTTCTAATGAACGAAACATTTTCTCACGATCAGTAAATATTTTCTCACGGTCAATAACAGAAAATGTCGACCCCTCTCACTAGTAAACCAGTCACTAGAGTTTGCTGAGATTGAAATTTAGTGATGAAACCCATAGCTGGCTTTCTAACGACAATTTTTAGTTTTTCAAAATTTTCCCACGGTCAGTAAATAAAATTCTCACGGTCAGTAAAATTTACTGATGCTTGATCACTAATACCAGGCTTTCTAATGACCGCACTATCATTATATAATTTTTCCCACAATCAGTAATAATTTTCCCACGGTCAATACCCTCATTAATCTTGCTGGCATGTTGTTAACAATATTCCATAAGTAGCTGGCAAATTGTTAACAATACAAATAGCTGTCACATTGTTAACAACAAAAATAGCTGGTGTATTGTTAACAACATTCCATAAGTAGCTGCTATCTTGTTAACAAACACCCCTATAATAGCTGGCATATTGTTAACAACAATATTCTGCTGCTGTAGCATTAGGGTGTTTCACGCAGTCGATTTTTGGCCATTTTGAGACCGATTTCAAAACTGATTTCCGGGTTCATTTTGGGAGCGGCGAAGTCCGAGCCCCGAAAATGACAGCTTGTTTTTGATGATTGCGAAAGGAGCGTTGAGGCTGCTTTTGCATCGTTTTTAGCTCGTTTTTTCGTACATTTTCGCAGCATTTTCGTAGAGTCGGGGCTCGAGGATTACCTAATGATAAAAAATCCCCTGATGCCCACAGGAGTGCTCGTTGACTTCCACAACGGCGAGAAAGTCAGCTCAGATCAGCATCGAGGTCATTGTGTTGATCGTCGAGGCCATCATCCGCTGGTGTGTTAGTGGGAGAATCTGATCCATCGTGAGAGTGTGCTGACGGCGTCATTTCTTCATCGCGGGCTTCTTGTTCTCTGCGGCCAAGCTTGAGTAAGCACACGCAGCATATTTGAAGGCCCCTCGCAGCCATTTCTGATGAAGGGGAACAGCAGGCATTGGCAGGGATAGCGAGCGCAAGAAGGCGCGCCGACGTGCCAAATTTGGATAGCGTAGGATTATGTCATATTCTGGTGCGCACTCCAAAATGCACTGGGACTCAGAGGGGGTTTCACGTTAGACTCATTTTTTACTCATTTTCAGTCGCATTTGAAGTTTATAAACCTCCGAAAAACACAACAAAATTGGTTCCAAAAACAGTCCGAAAACATAAGCGTGAAACACCCTATTGTTAACAGCTTGCTGTCTAATTGTTAACCCAGGTTGCCCAGCAAGCTGCTGTCAATTTTTAACAAGAATTTGCAACAACTACTGTTGTTTTGTTAACAATAGTAGCCAGTATTACTGACGATTCAACTTCTGCGCTTTAAGGAAATACTCGAGGTTCTTATGATCTGACCAGATCTCGAATGCAGGGTGTGCACCCTTGAGGTAGTGTCACCATTCCTCAAGAGCGCGGATAATGGAGAGCATTTCCTTGTCGTGAATCTCGTAGTTGCGTTCCGCTGCCTGGAGGCTTTTAGAGTAAAAAGCCACGGGGTGCCACTTCGCGTCAGCGGGATCGAGCTGCGAGAGCACCGCACCTGTCGCGAAGTCAGACGAGTCAGCCTCGACACGGTATGGGCGATCCTCGCGAGGGAGCGCGAGAACAGGCTGCGAGGTGATGAGCGACTTGAGCTGCTCGAATGCCTCGCGCTCGACCTCGGTCCACCTCCATTCCTTCGCGTTAGAGAGGGAGAAGAGGGGACGAGCGATGTGCGAGAAGTCTCGCATAAACCGCCGATAGAAGTTGATAAAGCCGACGAAAGACTGCAGCTCGGTGTGGTTTCGCGGAGTCGGCCAGTCCGCTACACCCGCCACCTTCACTGGGTCCATCTCGACCTTACCTTCTGACACCACCACCCCGAGGTACTCAACCTTGGTCTGCTCGAACTCACATTTCTCTGGTCGTAAGTAGAGCTTGTTGTCCTTTAGGATTTGTAGTACTCGACGAAGGACGCGGTGGTGTTCCTCGCGCATCTTAGTGTAGATGAGGATGTCGTCGAGGTAGATGATGACTACGCCTTCAGTGATGAGCTCGCGAAAGAGGTCATTCATCATCGTCTGAAAGGTGCCAGGACTGTTAGTTAGACCAAAGAACATAACGAGAGGTTCAAAGAGACCGCGGTTGGTGCGAAACGCTGCCTTCCACTCATCGCCCTCCTTAATCCGTACGTTATTGTACCCCCAACGCACGTCAAGCTTCGAGAAGTAGCGAGCTTCCTTGAGCTTGTCAACGAGTTCGGAAATGAGAGGTAGCGGGTACTGATTTTTTATTGTGATGGCATTGAGCTTTTGGTAATCCTGAACGAGGCGGAGCGAGCCGTCCTTCTTCTTGATGAAGAAGACCGGAGAGGCGACTGGAGACTTCGAGGGACAGATGCGGCCAGTCGCGAGGTTCTCCTCGATGAATTCATCTAACTCGCGTTGCTCAACAGGGGACAGGGGGTAGCATTTAGTGGTAAAGGGGCGATGTTTTTGGACGAGCTCGATCACATGATCCCAGGGGCGACGCTCGGGAAGCTCATCAAAAGACTCCTTCGTGAACACTGACTCGAAGTCCGCGAAGAGGTCTTTTGGCAGCCCCGCGTTGCGCAGGCCTGGAGGCTTGTTCTGCTGGAACGCTGCAGCAAGGCGCTGAGAGATCGTCTCTGAGGCGCGGATTTCCTCAGTTCGCAGCGAGCGAGCATACTCGGGAGTCAGTGGAGGGACAGCGCAGAAAATACGATCGCCCTCGAGGGGGTCATACCCTTCAGAGCTTTTGCTGTGCGAGTCTGCGCTACTCTCGTCCTCATCATCCGAGTCCTCGTCATCGTCGACTTCGAGGAGCTCAGGCGGTGAGTCCGGAGGAGTGAGTTCCTCCACTAGGGGAATCGGCCCCATTCGACATTCGCGGAGTACGCGGGTCACGTGCTTACGTTGGCGATGATCGCGCCCTACTTCGAGCCGACAGGTATTGCAAACGGCGGGGCAGCGGCTCATCGTCACCTCCTTGGTCTGCCAGTTAATCTCTGGGTTATGCTTGCGCAGCCAAGTATATCCCAGGATAACATCCTGCTTACCAAGGTTGGTGATGGCGAAGAGTGCTCGCTCCGTGTGATCGCGAAATCGCAGAACGAGGTCTACGACCTCGCGAATCGCACCATTCTCGTTCGGAGACCCATCTACATTGTAGACAGGGATGGGTGTGCTGAGGACCCTTCGAGCGAACCCGCACTTGTCTACAAAGTCAGGGTGCATGAACATTCCTGTCGCGCCGCAGTCAACGAGGGCTTGGACGCGAGTCTGCACCTCGGTGTCTGTGCACTGCAGGCTAATGGGAATGTCGAGGCTCAGTGTTCCAGGGGTCGCGGACAGCTGGTATTTCGCGGGGAGACGACACTGCTCCCAGCCAGGGCGACGTGTAGGAGGTATTGCGTGAACTATCGTCTTTTCAGTCTCGAAGTTGCACTCATGATTAGGAGATGGAGGATCAGAATGACATTGCTCTACTTCAAGACATGAAAAGCGATTATTACTCGGCGAGGGCGCGTGGGTCACTCGCTGGTTTGAGGAAAATCCTCTTTTGCCCCTAACTCCTCTTCTCCGTTGGCTGACTCCTCCTCGATGGTCGCGGAGGGCTGAGAGGCTTCCGCGACGTCTGCCACGATGAGAACTTGCTCCGCGAAGAGGGCTCTCTCATCAGTGGTCATGAAGCAGACATCGAAGCGACGAGGACAGTCGCTGATGAGGTGAGAAGTACTGCCGCAGCAGAAGCAACTCTTGACAGGGTGCGCCGATGAGGACCGCGTGCGATCGACATCCATGGGGACGCCCGGAGGTAGCGGCCTCAGTTCTGAGGTGCGAGGAGGGAAGGGAGGAGGTGCAGGACGAGGGAGAGAGATGAGTCCTGCAGGGCGAGAGGGTGGAGGTGGGTTAGCGAGGGGCCGCGAGAGGACAACTGCACCTGCATGAAATGCTTGATTAGCTGCGCGATTATCCGCGATGCGCGGCGCGGCCTTATACCACCCCTCGTAGTCCTCATCGAGAGGGCAGTCAACCGATTCGGCCACTCGGTTCTGAACTGCAGGGTCGAGTCCCTTTCGAAACTTGAGAGAGATGGCCGCTCCCTCAGTATAGCCAGCCTGATCGACAAGGTCGAGGAAATCATCGTAATATTCTTGGAAGGTGTGGCGCCCTTGATGATATCGAGAGCCCTCGAGTTTGAGACGAGTGACCTCGCGTTCGCGGTCAGGGAGGAAGCGAATGCGGAAATCATTCTCGAAGGCGGCCCAATCCTCGAAATAGGGTGATCGCGGACTCCTGAAGATCATGTTGGAGTACTCCTTCGCGTGCTCCTTTTGAAAATAGGAGAGCGCCCAAACAATGCAGGTCTGGTCGTCTGGGAAATCAGTGGGGCGAAGTTGGAAGTAGATGCGGAGGGAGTTGAGAAAAGCTCGTCCATTCTCTCTCTTACCATCAAAGAGAGGAGGCAGGGCGGGTTTTAGACGAGAATTGTTGGAGGATGGTGAGGGTATGGGAGCATGGATGGAGGACTCGAGGCCTGACGTCGAGGCTCGAGGCTCATGCGCGGTGGCGGGGGAGAGCCTCTCGAGCTTGTCAAGGATCTGGCGGAGAGTCGCGTCCTGTTGCTCAACATGACTTCGCATCTCGAGAACCTGTGCTGTGAGGCAAGCGGACAGCTCAGTGTCCATCTCGGGAAGGTCAGACATGGGTTCGAGAGAGTCGCGAGAGTTGCAAGAGAGCAGGAGAGCTGAAGGGATAACGCTCTGATCGAAGATAGAGGGTCTCGCGGTTTTTCTGCGATCTGGGCGTTTGCCGTATGGCTCCAGTGCTCAAGGAGAGAGTCTGTTCTACTGTAAGGGCAACCTCAAGACTGCCACGCGGACTAGTAGAGGGCGGATCCAAAGTGAATATATAGCATGAGGACTAGCTAGTCTATCTACTCACCTAGTAGAGGGAGGATCCAAAGAGAACAGACTAAGGAGTGCCCCCTACCAGATGCGAGGAGTATATACGAGGCGTGAGAACAATAGCTACGACTGTATAGTACCTAAGCCACTGAAGAGAAGGAAAGAGAAGAATATCACATGGGCGCGCGAAGTGAAAGAGGGATGGAGCGGAGCGCTGCATGGATTAGAGAAGAGTGAGAAGAGTAGAGAGATAAGAGAGCGAGGAAGGAGAAGTGAACTACGTAAATGAGAGTGAAGGTGAAATGTCTGAGAAAGCTTGAGAGCCTACGAGACACTTCGAGAGACCACGAGGAAGACCGTGAGAGACATCGCGAGATACCGTGAGATCGCGAGAAGCACTGCAAGACATCGCGAGACCGCGAAAGGCACCGCGAGATATCGCGAGGCCTTGAGAAGGCACATGAGAAGTTGAGGAGGAGCGCGAAGTGGTAGAGATGACATGCGAGTGTCACACGACTAAGTGTGGACAGGGGTTGAGACAAAGGGGAATAAAAAGGGGTCATAGGATGTCCCCTTACACAGCAGTTCCTGGGTCTGGTTCAGTACCTAGCCCACTTCCTGCCCGACTTGTCTTCTTACACTGACCCACTGGAGTCGATGGTGAAGAACAGGCGGGCCTTCAACTGGAGGCTGATACATGAGAAATCCTTTCTCATGATCAAACAGTTATGCACGGATCATCCAATCCTGCACCCTATTGACGCTGAAAACCCAGAGATGATCTGGGTGGTCTGTAACACATCCACTTCTGGAGTGGGTGCGTTGTATGATCAAGGGGAAGACTGGCGGACTTGTCACCTGGCAGCCTTTATGTCCAAGAAATTTACGCCCGCACAGCATAGATATCCCATCTATGATCACGAGGCATTGGCCATATTGGAAGCCCTCCTGAAATGGGAGGACAAGCTTCTTGGATACCGCTTCTCAGTCATTACCAACCATGAAGCTCTGTCATTCTTCAATGGTGCCAAGTGGCTAGGTGCTAGGCAGGCCCGTTGGATGGAATATCTATCCCGGTTCGACTTTAACATACACTATGTTAAAGGAATCGATAACAAAGTAGCAGACCGTTTGTCTTGCTACTATAGTGAGGATTACCCAGATGAGCGTCACCACATTAACGAATATGTTAACGCGGACCTCCAGCTTGATCCTGACCATGATAGTCTGACATGGGAGCATTACCTGGAGGTAACTAAGCCTGATGAGCAGCTATACATGAACCGCTCAACACGCACTCTGAAGGAGGTAACAGAAGACCGTGATCTCCAAGTGCACCAACTCGGTGCTGCACAGGGTGTGCCGGGGGCAGTTGCCCATGACGCCAACCCCACGATCTTTGAATCGTGGGAGAGGGGGGAGAATCTACGACACGTAGTTCACAAACACGATGACTTTAATCTAAAGTCAAGGTGAATTATGCAGAAGATCCATTATTCTCAAAGGTTTTCGCAAAACCAGGAGAACATGGAAAATTCAAAGTAAAAGACGGTCTAATGTGGACCCACAATATAGCTAAAAATTCAAAGTAAAATACGGTCTAATGTGGATCCACAATATAGCTAACGAAGCTGTATTGTGCATTCCCAAAGGGAAATATCACGAAAAGACACTGCGAAGTGTCATAATCGAACAAGCCCACGAAATCGTGGGCCATTTGGGTCCCCAAAAGACCACTGACTATATACGTCAGTGGTACTTCTGGCCCAAGATGCTGCACATGGAACCGAATTCTGCAAATTGTGTACGCCATGTCAGCAATCTAAGGGTAACTACCAGTTGCCGACTGATAAGCTACACTCATTGCCAATCCCACAATACCCTTGGGACAGCATTGGAATGGACTTTGTAGGTCCATTCCCTGAAGTGGATGGTTATAACTACCTATGGGTAGTAAGATGCCGTCTTACATAGATGGTACATCTCATACCAGTGAATACAAGAACGACAGCTTCACAGCTGTCTTGGATATATATCAAGGAGATATGTAGACTACATGGTCTACCTAGCTCCATAGTATCAGATCGAGATTCCAAATTCACCTCTAAGTGGTGGATGGAATTGCACCAAGTACTGGGTACGAAGTTGACTATGTCAACGTCATTCCATCCTCAAACGGACGGACAGATGGAACAAGCAAATCGTTCCATCGGACACATACTTCGATTGGTCATCAAAGATGATCAATCGAACTGGGTGGCCAAGTTACCAATGGTGGAGTTCGCGTTGAACTCTAGCATTAGTGCAGCGACGAACTTGGCACCGTTCGAAGCTAATTACTCATCGAACTGATGGTCGACCAGCCCGCTCCACCCCCCGTCTGCAGTTTTTTCGACTTGGGGGGATCTTCTAACTCCCGAGCCCACTTTCTGGGCTTTATGCATTGCGAAGATAAGAATTGCAGCATTTGCAATTCATATCAGAATCATCTGTTCGAGGCTCACAATCGTGACCCGAGGATCTGAAGGGATCAGGAGCTGTTAGCCCAGCACCTCGACCCCAACTCGTATGACCATTGGCATACGTTACACAATGTATGGTCCATTATGTGTGCCGATTACGGTCACATTCGTCACAAGTATGATGTCGTACAAGATGAGAGGGATGCAAACCTCGCTCGCGCACTGGCGGCCGAGGACGAGATTGACAGATTACGCACAGTAATCGAAGGAGTTTTCATCAACGATGACGGTGAACGATGTGTCCACCGAAGAACTCATCATCGTTCCCCATCACCAAGTGGTGATGGTCCGTCTATGCAGGGTGCGCGCCCATCCAGGGTTTGCCCGCTTGCCATGATATGGACGTAGCCGGTACACCTGCTACGCCAGTGGTATCCTTGCCCGTTGCACAACCAGTGCAACAGACTCTAAACGTAACTATGGGGATGATTTCACCGCCCCCGTCCCAGCGCAAGCTGTTGCAACCGCAACATGGGCCATCGCAGCCCTAAGCTGGGCCATCGCAGCCCCAAGCTGGGCCATCGCACCCGCAGGGGCGCCCCGCTTCCTGGTTGACCCAGGATGATCTGCCCTGAGGAATCGTCGGGATGAATTCTTGTCATCCCATATGTTACATATGGGAAGCTTCGAAGGATGCATGGAT
Organism: Pleurotus giganteus; assembly: GCA_032158425.1. Taxonomy (NCBI): domain Eukaryota; kingdom Fungi; phylum Basidiomycota; class Agaricomycetes; order Agaricales; family Pleurotaceae; genus Pleurotus; species Pleurotus giganteus. The sequence continues at coordinate 195,613 of JAPEHR010000002.1, forward strand.
GCATCCTTTAGATCATGAGTACTATCTTCAGCAGTCCGAGGATGATTATGAGGGGATGGAAGATGAGATCGAGGCCGTCTTCCGTGAAAGTATTTTGGAATTGGCGGCAGAAGGATTCCTTCTGCCTACTCAACGATGGTCAGGGGATGAAATACCCCCTCAAGAATGGGACCAGATTCTGGGTACCGTCTTTAAGTGGCCATCACTACCTACACCAGGTGATTGTAACCAATCGCCTGAATTAAGCTGTACATACGGCTATGTCTCTGGCAAGTTCATGCCAAAGACACCCCCGTCGATACCTCACTGACCTGAGGTACGACACAAGGCTTGGTACCCTCAGTGCCCATCGGAGTGGCGGCGGCTTTGTGTAGCTGCTGCTGTACACGGGAACTGGGTCAAGCTGAAGCGTGTATGGGAATTTATCCAGTACGCGCACAATTGTGGATTCCCTTACAACTCGCTCATCTCGAGCAGGTTACTGGTTCTACATGGACTGTCTGAACCAGTGGAGAGTGCTGGACTGGGCGAAGGGGCTAAAGCAGCCTTCTGATGATGGTCAGATGGTGGTCGATATGGCAAACCCCCACCAGTTTCGGATGATGGGAATATTGACTCCCCTTCCCTCCTCTTCTAGGGGGGGAGGTAGCAGAGCATCGATGCAAAACGCATCATATACCAGAGCTCCAGCACAAAGTGCACCATCGAGCAGTGCTACCACGACACAAATGGGAATATCTGTGTCATCCTCGGCTACTGCGCCCTCGAAGAAGAAGGGCAAGGGATCAGTGTTGCGGTTAAGCCCGTAACCTTAAGTTAACCCTAAGCCTTAAGATCCCTTCAAATGAGGGCTTCGTATCGTTCACCCACCCATCATAAAGCCTAATTACCCTTAAGATAGATGTGTATGTAATTTGTACGTACAATCTAGAATTTTCAGTTGTACCGCACCCAACCAAACCTACTACCACAATCTGCAAATAATGCCGCCACCGAAAAACCCCATCTGGGGCTTCTTTTACCAAGGCGAGAAGCAGAACAAGTCTCACCACAAAGCATACTGCCTTGGTTGTGTCAAAGCACACCGACCGACTGATGCTCCAATTACCCTAACGAAGGATGGCGAAGAGGTTATCAATGAAACCCAATCATGGTTTTCCGAAGGTGTGTACTAACCTCGTATACTCATAAGCTCATAGAACTTACGGCAGCAGCATGCCAAGCGGCCGGCCATGTACGTGGTGAGAAATCAGCAATGATCGCTCACATTTTAGGGCTGAATGGAGGTAAACCTTGCCCGCATGCCTCCAAAAAGGCGAGAACGGTAGCAAGGTCCCAGAAGGATAGCATGCCAGGCACTACACAAGATAGTAACTCGGGAGATGTCAAGGATGAGGATGACAGCCCACCAAAGAAACGGCAAAAAGCGGTGCATGGCACTGTTGAAAGGGATATGAAGCAGACAACTTTGGTGGTTCATAAAGGCATTAACATACCTTTTAGTGGAGAGCAAAAAGTTGCTATCCATGCTCAGATTCTGCGCGCGACCATCTCAGCTAACTTACCATTCCGATGGATTGAGGACCCGGAAGTCATCAAACTATTTATAATGTTTCGTTCCATGGCGATCGAAGTCCTACCCACATGTGAGGTTTTGGCCAGGCATCTCCTCGACGAGATGAGCGATGAAGTGGAGGCAACCCTGAAATCAAAGCTAGAAGGCAAGCGAGTTGTTCTTCGGTGAGCATTGGTATCCCTATGTCCGATAATGCCACTCACTGTGTTCCGCTAATTCTAGCTCAGATGGGTGGAAGGATAATGAACGAAACTCCATAACAGGTGTGAATGCATCTGTTGACTTCAAGGTGTGTTGCATGAGACCTCGAAGAAAAGGGAACTGAGCATAACATACCATGTCAGATATCTCAGTCATATCTAATCAGCTTGTTCAACTCGACCGCAGCTAGGAAGGATGGAGAGGCAATGTGTCTTGCATTTGAGGCCATGATAGATAAGGCAGAAGCGGAATACGGATGCATCGTTGTATGTTTCTGCTGCGACAATGATGGTGGGAGTCAAGCCGGGTGAAATCAGCTAGTCCAGAAGCGTCCCTGGCTCTTCCGGCCGCCATGTTGCGCACATTAAGTCAGTCTTTCTTGGTCTTCTCATGACTGTGCTCAGATAATTACCACAGTTCCAATTAATCCTGGCCGATTATTTTCGGGAAAATCCTGAGGCTGAGAGAACAGCTGAGGAGGCCACCGAGGTCTTAGGCTGGTTGTTGAACCATCAACGTGTCCGAGCCATTTTTGATGATGAGCAAGCGAAGAAGAACAGTGGTATTGTCCTCGCATATCTCGTTGCCAACCTCACCCGCTGGACAACACACTACATCGCATTCTCACGCCTGCTTATTCTCAAGGATTCGTTGCGGTCTGCAGTAATCAATGAACGCACTCAGATTGTTGCCTCACAAGTTGGTGCCGAGAAGAACAAAAAGAAAATCGCGAAGATAGAACAATCTGCCAATTCGATGTGCGACCGTATAGATAACCCAGAATTCTGGTCGCGATTGCAGATAACAACTGACGACATAGAGCCTATCTGCTACCGGACTAATATCAACCAAAGTGAAGACACCCGACCTGACCAAGTCTTGCTCTCTCTAGCAGGCATTTACCGCCACTTCACACAACATGTCAATCATCGCCTAGCCGCCAGCATGTCAAAACGACTCGAGAAACGATGGAAGGACTTGGATCAGCTGCTCTTCTTGTTTGCGTTGATCCTAAATCCATTCGAGCAATTGACTCACTTTGGTCTGAATGCAGGTCTGGATATCTTTGCGCTGGCGGAGATGATAAAGCAGGTAGGTATTCATTCGAGCACCCTGGAAATGATAACGGAATCATATCTCTAGTTGTATCGCCGTGTGAATAGCCGTCCGAGCCGAACCCCCTTGACACAGGCAGAGCAAGAGGCCCACACGGAAATGATGAGGAGGAAGGAAGAAGCCGTCTCGGCTGCTTTCATGCAGTATGTCGCCGAAACTGGGACATTTGACAATTGGACAACAGGAAAGAAGACTTACGAAGCTGCATATGTATGTGATGTCCTCTACCCGCATTCCGCATAATTTATACACTCCCTCTCACTTCCAGGGCTGTGACCCCATAATGTTCTGGCAGTTGATAAGGAACCCGAAGGTGGCAGAGCTAGCCGATTTGGCGCAGCTGCTCCTGGGCCTTGTTGTTAACCAAGCAGGTAACGAGCGAGACTTCTCTGACCTCAAAATCAAGAAAACTCGGCTACGAAATCGGCTGGGATTGACGAAGCTCGAGAAAATGTCCAAAGTATTTTGAACGAGTGCAGCTATTGAACTGGGGATGCTGATGGATACAGATCAGGGCTAGCCTTCGTGCTGAACAAGCTGAGAAGGAGTATGTTCCTCCCCGGAAGGAACGAAGCAACCACAAGGCTGAGTGTGCTGCCCATCTGCTTGCCGTTCCGCGATATGCTGAGTTCGTTGATGGAGATGGACAGGAAATGGCGGAGGAAGGAGCTGGGGCATCGACACCGCTGGTGACAACGAGAAAGGCTTGGCGCCAGGAACTGGCAAAATGGATTGCCAATGCACGCAATGAGGGGTTGGCTGATTCTGATGCCGAGCCTTGCCAAGTCAGCAGCGCCAGCAGACGTAAGTCACCGACATGGACATTGAAGGAATTATTTGGAGATATCCCCTGAAATGACATCCTGACCACGCCGTCAACCCTTCACACAGGAGTCATTGTTGATGGAATTGTTAGCTGCAGAGCATGAAGGTGAAGCTCCAGACGACGGTGCATTGGCGGGGTCAGAAGATGAATATGTTGAGTAAATATGTACTTAAGCCCTCAAATCCCCTTAATATTAGATGTCTTAATTAACTGCTAAGGCCTAACTACAAAAGTCGGGCTTTATTAAACCTTCACACGCAACACTGCAAGGGATTGCCGCAATCCACAAATGCTTCGACACCAGAAGCATGGGGGCAATGGCTCTTTGTCTATAGAGACAGGGCACTCCCCCAAGGGATTACTGATCCCTTGGAGCTACGACAGATACGAGATTGGCATATCACAATGGCACTACATGTGCCTAGCCCAGCCAACATGCCTTCCAAGCAGCATATGCAGCTACGAACCTTTGTACAAAGGATAATCACGTGCCTGATGGCACAGCCTGGAAGGTATAGGAGGATGATCAAGAAGTACAACTTGATAGTTGCGGCTTCTAGGAATATCATTAATGTGAACGGAAATGTTCACAATCTCACGGTGTTGGATATAGCTCGTCTGTTAGCCCAAGTGGGCGTGACAGTGGCTGAGATGGACGACACGTTGCCCTTCGGGGTGAACTGGGTGAATCATCGAGACAATCAAGGTCTCGTTGATGACAATTTGAAACAGGCGCATCAAGCGATTAACAGCCTTGAAAATGGTGCGGGACACTGCCCACAATTCATAACACCACTAAGGGCAGCGTACCCTTGGGGTATACCCATCAGAGGGAGATTAATGAGGACTAAATCCCCGGGTTGGATATGTTCAATCGGCCATTGACATGAATTGTAAGCCTTAGCTTGTTTCTCTAGGGCCAGAGTGAGGTTATCTCGCGCAACAGTGTAGGGGTTGCACCCCTGTTTACTCAAGCAATATATGCTTAGTAAGCATTTCTCACAATACAAAGCATACCTCCATATTCACGCTCATACCAACTCGAACTCTTGCGCACCTCCTCCTTTCTTGGAATCTTCCCATGCACACCTTCCTCATCAGTCTCAATCATCCCCACTCCTCGTTAATATCACCTCGTGGTGATCTCCCTTCCTCTATCACCCACACCCCCTGTTAATATCACCTCATGTTCACTTCCTGTTTCTCAATTCAGCTCTATCACCTGCACTCCTCATTAATATCACCTCGAGGCTCTCTCCCTCTCTCTCATCACCTCGTGTGTCACCTCAGACCGCACTCGCACCTTGCCAAGCACTCCATCAGTCACCCGCACTCTGCACATTCCTCAATTACCTCTTGCGCATATGACATCATTCCCCTTTCCTTTATGCGCCACTCACGCATTCTGCACTTCACTCTACCTTTTCACTCTATTACTTTCCATATTTGTACAAGTCCTCATTCCCTCCTCACACTCACACATGTAAGTTCCTTTGTACTCATCCTATGCGCTCCACTTCCTTTCTCCTCCTTGTACTATCACACTGGTCACCAGGACATTGTAAATAGTGTACAAACAAATCCCTCATAGTGTATAAAAACCTGTACTAGTCACTACGAATAGCAGCACAGTTTCACCCTCAAACTCTAAGCTCTTGCAAACTTCTCTCTCATCACTCTTGTACTTCCGCGATCTTCCTCCTTGTGTCTTTCTGTCTTCGCGTTGCGTTGCTTCCTTCTGCGTTTCATCCTTGAGTGTTTCCTTACGTTTTGTGTTACTGCCTCCACCTCCTCATACCTTCGCGATCCTTCTCTGAGTCCATCTACCTCGAACCTACCTCTATCTTCTTGCACCTTCCTCACACATTCTCACATGTTCTCACACCTTCTATAAGTTACTTACTTATACTTTGCCTCAATCATCCCAAGTGCACTGAACCTGTGTATATTCAGTATGTGATGTAGGTAGTGTGAGAGAACAAAAAGTAAGTGTGCCAGATTAGTAATAATCTGGCACTTTATAAATACTAGGTCAGGTGACCTAGGGACCCATAGGGGTCCCAGTATATAGTGTAGCTATATAAATATATCTTACACTTTCCCCCGCTAGATTGCATTTACATCTAGTAAATGTGATCTACCGAGGACAAGATACATGTGATGATATTCCAAAAGTTCATGATACAAAAAGTGCAATGTAGTCCCAAGAACATGCAATATGAAATGAAATAGTTTGGCACCATTGGTGCTGTCGAAATTGGTACTTAAGAAGTACTGTGTGGTAATTGATGGTGAACGTAGCTTGTAGCTATGTTCATTCATGTAGTCTTATAGACGTAGTAGTTACTACGTCTGTTCGTTTATCTGCGAATTTGACTGCGCAGGCGTGTCTTCCCCCCACCAGATGATGGGTCTGCTCCAGTGTCCATACAAGTGTCATCAGCCTCGGATAACGGAATCGTACTTGAAGCTGGAGCCTCCATCTGGGTATCACCATCTAATTGAGAGCTACGTGCACCAGCCTCCTGAGCAGCTTCGCTGGATGATGATGTGCCAACGGGTTGGGTTGACATGACACCTGGGACCGCCTCAGGTTCAACAATGGGAGCTGTTAAACCTTGAGTCTCATTTGTGACTGCCGTGCTCGGTCTCGAGCATGGATTGAGGTAAGCAGGAGGGACTACTGTCCCTCCAATGTAATTGTTCCTGGTGTCGATGGGATATTAGGGTCGTAGTTGATACTGGGTATAGACCCAGGTGGACTGAAATTCGAGGGTGCCTGTGTAGTTACTATTGTAACCTCACCAGGCCACATCACTCCCTGCTACTTGTAGAAGCAGAAGGCACTGGTCAAAAACTAGTTCAATGCATGATAAGACTGTTCGAAGTACTAGAAAGGATTAACCCTCTAGTTTATAGTCTATGACTACCATTCAACCTGATGCACCCTATGACTAACCTCTCCCATCTCAAGTTATATCGACCTTCAGATCCTTGGTACAGGGAATGTTGAACATTACTGCCCACTAGAGATATCACTCCTGCTGAAGAGGAGTGGGAGGTCAAGAAAATAATAGGCCATCACCTATCTTCCCACAGCACAGGGAGAAAATGAATGCATCTAGTGCGCTGGAAGGGAACTGACTCTACGGAGGATTCATGGCTCTCCAAATATGAACTGCGTAACATCCCCGAGTTGAAGCAAGACTATTTATGCAAGGCTGGGATTTCTGTGTCATCATTCTGTAGAACAAGTTTTTATCTTATCTTCTGTCTGTGTTGTACATCAATCTGAGTCACGATCATTAGTAAGATAAGAATAGCATGAGAGTTCTGCTCTTCCTCGCTCTCTCTCCTTCATGCCTCCATTACTCCAGTGGAATCGCTCCTGCGGTAGAGCTTCATCACTGTCAGAGTCCCCTTGTCAGAGTAATAACATGTCAAATTCCTACCTATTCTCGAACACGTGATTGCTACCAGACGAAGGATACTGCTCAAATCCAGGTCCCCTTCCGACCATCTCTTTCTCCTTCCCTCCAGGCCAGGTTACAGAAGCTTACGACCTGGTCGTAGGAAGAGGAATCTTTGAAGTATGGACTCCAAACTCGTCCTGCACCCTATCTTTCTGGGAATGAAGGAACATCACCTTCAATGAGAGGAAATTGTTCGCATTGCCAAGTGTTACGATGGGCATCTGGGCCCATTAGATCCTACTTACAACCCCCAAGTCTACGACCTGAACGAGCCCTGGCTAGCCTTCATCCTATGACCTAGTGTTACCCACAATACTCAAGCCCTTCCGGGATTCTTCGCAGTAGGAGATCTTGACAGAGTTTGAAAGGGGAACAGTCGAAATGACATGAGCACAGGATATGTATACCCTTCCTTCATTGATCTCCTGCTTGCAAGGGAAGAGAAGTTGTACGAAGGAAAGCGTCCATGCTCTGGTCAAGGGTCATCCTTCACTGGAGTACCTAGGCACAATTGTCCGCGTATACCTCACCTTCATCACATCAAAGAACTTGAAGATATTAAGTCATTTGAGGACACTGTGGACCAGATTGCCTGGCTACAGCGAGGATTGAAGCTACAAGATGCCTGGGTTCGCTACGTCAAGTTCAAAACAAGCTCCCTGAGGCTAGTACTAGCTGATATCAAGATCTCTGTCATATCGCTGGCTAATGACAAGTACATGGGCATGTGGGCCTGTGATGAAGGTTTTGAGGATATCATCCTATTCTTAATGATAGCGAGTGTTCCTTGCTTCGTTATTCATGAGTATCATCCATCAGAATGAATCTACAAACACAAGAGGCTTTGCGAACCCTTGAGTCCCAAATTCTACATCCCAACTACCTCAATTCTGATTATCACCCCTTCCTCAAACATCATCTTCCTCCTCTGTTCTCACCCCCAGAGGTCCTAGAAAAGGGCAACTATGGGCATATTCCTTTACCCACACATTATGCGCTGGTAGACCAACCCTGTCTGGCTGATCCAGCGCACTATGAAGATCCTAGTCCCCTGCTGCCTTCTTGGCGAACTAGATGTTCACCGATGCCACATGGAGTGCATCCAAATGCAGACAGATTGGACCCAGACTTCCAGGACCAGTACCTCAACCCTCTACCAGCGACCTACAGACAATTGGATATTGTTCGCTATCCTCCGACTATCATGACTCCTACGAATGGGAGCTGGACTTGATGGTCGAACAAAGACTCGGAAAGCGACAATGTCATAATGCATAATGAAGGTACCCTCCAAAAGTTGGGAAGCCCCAGATGACATGGTCAGTTGGTATGACCGTCACTATAGACGAGAACTCATTCTCTCGGTATGATTACCTTGTATAACACTGGAGGTGAACACTTTGGTCAACCTGCCCCCATGCTTCATTTCATTCAAAAGGGAAGGAATGAGGCTATAATTGAGTTCTCGCCATCTACATGGATATACTCGCAGAGACAACCATGCTCGGGGATAAGGGTCACCTCCTGAAGGAATTGATAGACCTTACCCAATTCTCATGGTCTCGAAACTTTGTGACCAGCTGTCTGATAAATCTACTCTTGCTCTCACCATCCTCAACTCTTGGAGCCTTGTACCAGGGTTGATTCCAGAAGACAAAATCATTGAGTGCTTTTGTAACAAGTCCAAGCAGCTGGCGAAGTCTGCAGAGGTGATGGAGTTAGATGATTAGGAGGCCCCTGAACACATGCAGCTTCCTTTTTTGATGGCCATCTTGTAATTATCATGCGTGTTGCAATATACAATGTATACTAACAGTATTTACTTGAATTGAATGAAGTCTTACATGTTATTGAGTTAGATAAAAGGCAGAAATTAATGAGCCTTCACGGGTGTCCTCGTGGATATACCTGCAGGTTTGCAAACTGTTGAACTGTGGGAACTCAATCTGCGGACAACGGGTATCCGTCCTGTGGGTACAGATTACCGGTTGCACAGTAACACAAAGGGTGCAGGTATTACTATTGATCTGTCGCTGATCTGTGGGTATGGGTGCAGGTAGATCCAAGGGTGGATCCGTGTTATACCCTAGAACTACATAAATGAGAGATAAGTATAAGGATCCATAATGAATGAGAGTGAAGGTGAGATGTCCGAGAAAGCTCGAGAGGCTACGAGACTCTTTGAGAGACCATGAGAAAGACCATAAGACCATAAGACGCTTGGCAAGATATCATGAGACCATGAGAAGTGTCCTGAGATGTCAAAAGATCATGAAAAGTGTCCCGAGATGTCGAGAGATCATGAGAAGCATCACAAAACTTTACGAAGGCATATGAGAGTTCAAGGAGTAGCGCAAAATGGTAGCGATGACATGTGGGTGTCACACGACAAAGTGCTGACAGGAGTCAAGACAAAAGGAGAATAAGAAGGGGTCATAGAATGTCCCCTTACAGGTACAAGTTGGGGTATGAGTGGATAGGAAGTCTAAGGAAAAGGAAAAAGAGGTCATGTGACCTCAAGGATAATTTTCCTAGGTGTGGGAGTATGTGCTGAAGTCGTGTACCAAGTTTGGAGGTGAACAAGTCATAGAAAAGTGTAAGGGGACATCCTATGACCCCTTTTTATTCCCCCTTTCTCTCGACCCCTGTCCACACTTAGTCGCGTGACACTCGCATGTCATCTCTACCACTTCGCGCTCCTCCTCGATCCCTCATACGCCTTCTCGAGGTCCCGCGATGTCTCGCGATGTCCCGCGATGTCTCGCGATGTCTCGCGGTGTCTCGCGGTGCTTCTCGTGATCTCGCGGTATCTCGCGATGTCTCTCGCGGTCTTCCTCGTGGTCCCTCGAAGCGTCTCGTAGGCTCTCAAGCTTTCTCGGACATTTTACCTTCACTCTCGTTTACGTAGTTCACTTCTCCTTCTTCACTCTCTTATCTCTTTACTCTTCTCACTCTTCTCTAATCCGTGCGGCGCTCCGCTCCATCCCTCTTTCACTTCGCGCCCATGTGATATTCTTCTCTTTCCTTCTCTTCAGTGGCTGAGGTACTATACAGTCGTAGCTATTGTTCTCATGCCTCGTATATACTCCTCGCATCTGGTAGGGGGCACTCCTTAGTCTGTTCTCTTTGGATCTGCCCTCTACTAGGTGAGTAGATAGACTAGCTAGTCCTCATGCTATATATTCACTTTGGATCTGCCCTCTACTAGTCCGCGCGGCGGTCTTGAGGTTGCCCTTACAAAAAGAGCACTGTAATTCAGATAGTGCTGAAGGTGTTGAAATTGAGGACCTCCCCTTACATAATGGGACAGTGGGTGAATGGCAAGGCAACAGGAAGAGAAATAGTCTAGTAGAGTCAAGGGTGTGAGATATAGTGGGATACAGGATGCACTGGTATATCCATCATTGAACTCTGAACTCTGAAATCCATTGGTTACATCAACACTTGGACTTGTACATAATGTACAGCTTTATAGTACAACTATTACTGTACTATTACTATTATCATTCTCTATTGTCTATTGTTCTATTGTACTTACATACTATTACTGTACTATTACTATTATCATTGTCTATTGTCTATTGTTCTATTGTACTATTGTCCATACTTATTATATAGTTACCTAGGCAGGTAGGGAATCCTTAGTGTTTTCTCTTTCGATTTCCTCCTCCCAGGTGAGTAGTAAACCTTATATCTAGTACTATACCTAATATATTGTTGGATTTCCTCCTTCTAGCCTTAAGTGACTGTTGCTCAATTTGGGCCTTATTTCAGTGTCTTCCCAACCAACATGTCTACAGATCCATTTAAAGGCCTTGAAGTTCAAATTGTAAACCATCCGGAACTCAAGGGTTGGACAGGTTATATCGTTGGGCACTCCATTAAGAAAATATGGAAGGATGGCTCAGAGCAAGATATATATAGCTTTGAAGTCAACAAAGCGCAAGACATTACCGCATTCACAACACAGATGGAGGCCAAATATCTCCAGGAGAAATAGTAAGATTATTATATTTTGCTTTTCTCATGAATATACTCATCCAAAGCCAGTTCTAAACTCCCTATCATGCAGGCAATATGTCTGCCCCGCTATCTTCTCTCACCCCCCAACTTTCCACCAAGAATGCGTGCCACTCCACCACCTGAAGACTCAGAGGGAGACTTAAATACAGACAATGCCACGCCGCTGCCTGACGAGTTAGATGAAGAATTAAAGCCTCAGATTGAGATCGCAGCTGACGAATGTTATTAAGCTGGTCTTCACATCATGATGGTTTTTTGCTTATCTGTCCTTTTAGTTCATTGGCTTCTAATGCCATCACTAAAGTTCCGGAAATTGGGAATCATTGTGCGAGGAGCACCACCATCCTATTCAAGCTTGGGACACCGCTATTCAAAATTTGAAAATTATACAGGGTACACTGTTCTCCAAGAAGACTTGAAGAGCATAGACACCTCTGTTCTTGTGAAACTTCATCCAAATGCCACACAACACCGACTTCAGGCAAGATATCTGTGGCCATACCAGCCAGAATCTATGCTTACTCCTGGAACCCGTGTCGTCATCATCGGCCATGATATAGAGGGCAGTGTCCAGCATATTGGGCAATATGGTACCATTGCAAATTGCACATACTCCTTGCCCTCAAATATGGGATTAGTTTATCTGGAGCATAATGTTTGGAGGTACTATTATCTGCCATCTTTATGCTACTCCGGTGTGCCTATGCCCTGGAATGGGAGGGTGTTCTGAATACCTGCATGCTCATCTACCTGGTCTTCCCCCTCTGTATATTCCTCCTAATACATAATACAAGCAATTATACTACTCGCCTCTTCATGGTGCCATTCAAGTTCATCAGCCAACAGAGCAGAGTCGAGATTGGCATTGGAATGCGGAGCAATGGTGACAGAGGCGATGGTGGACATATTCCCAGTCCCAGGCTAACCTGGAAAAGTAGAAAACAAGGAGAAGTAGGTCAGGTAGTCAAGGACATCTAAAGTAAAATCGGGTGAGCCGAATAGCTAGAAGTTGGCACGGAGATCACCAACAGAACGGAAGAAAATTTATCTGGGAAGTAAGCTAGCTCAGCGGTGGTGTAAAGGTGACATTCGGTGCGTAATTGTGTGATCCTTGCAATATCTCGCATTTTCATTATTCAGTGTTGCATGCTCCGTACAAGTTTCCCATTCAGCGTTTGCCCCCAAACAGACCTAAGGATCGAATGTAACTCATCTCTGGTTCTCGAACTGGAACGGGCCCACCTGGATATGGAAATACGCGGCTCTAGAATGATCGGTGAAGTTGAGCACTTCAAGCGAGTTTTCCGATGCATCGCTCTCATGGTACGAATCCAGAATTATTGGGGAGATTGCAGCATGACGTGTAGCACGTCTGTAGTTGTAGGTATCATCGAGGAGGGGAATATTGCTTGATGGAGCACTCCGGAGCTGAAGACGTCGGAGGATGGAGCTGGCAACTGATTCCTTGCACCTCTGAAGTTCATCTCTCGGCATGGACATCTCCAAGTCTTCGCTGCAACTATTGTGAGCTAGATATCAAACGTACTCGAACTCAACTCACAAACGAACAGATTCGGTAGCCAGAAACTTTGCAGCGGCCCACTCCGCCGTTAATCTCATTCTCAACTATGCTTGAATGGTGCAGCAGCTCTCAACCGTACAAACGATCTGACAAGTTCTCAGATTATTTGCAATCTAGATGCTTGAGCAAATTAAACTCACGCTTCAGCGAATACCTCGTCCATAGTGCATTTCGCGTATGGACCGCTTCACGTTATCCTCCATAGCTTCCTCCATAGCTCAATCCTTGCTTGTACGCTGTAAAAATGTCAACCTTCATTCGCCTCGATCGAAATATATTCCAGACTTACCAAGCCAGTTGTTCGCGATGATAGAAATTTGATACTCGATCTGCAAGTGTCAAATAGTAAGTAACAATCTTCAGCAAGATGAAGACGCTGTGGTATCTATGTTAGACAGCAATATTAGTAGAATCGCGGGGTATGGTTTCCAGTGAGACCGGGACTGACCAAGTAAAGAGAACGTCTACTCGTTCAGCTGGGAAGACATGATGAGTCAGTCAACGAGAAGTAAGTCCCCAAAACTTACAGTTATTCTCAAAACGCCGCATGCAATTTCAAGTTACCAACGGTTCAACATTCACAGAATCTTTCATAGCGGGACTGAATACAGATTACCATACGTACCGAACGACAATAGAAATTTCCGCGGTGCGACCTCCTACACTTTATTCTTGAGCGTCATCGAGGTTAGTCAATTTCCATCTTGTTCCCCTCGACTCTCACTGTTGAAGTGTATTCCAGACTTCTCAAATTCAGGGACTGGTCAATTCCGCAGATGGTCGACGAAGCAGATAAATAACTGTACCCACCTACAAAGCTAGTTCCCGACAACGCGTCATGAAGATATCACCGTCGTCCCGCAACGGTAGGTTCTCGAACAAGTCAACGTACACCGTCGGAGTACACTAGACCCACAATTCAGTGAGTTTACTGTAATCCTCTCTTGTTACAATGACCACGGCTCTCCAACGCTCGCCACGCTGCGTCTCGTACCACCATCATTTGTCACGACGGTATGCCCACGAAACTAAATCATTGGATGGGTCAAGTCCACGCAAAGGACGCACCGCCGTTGACAATGACACCGCCTCGCAAGACATGGAGAAATGTCTCCTTGAATCCTCGAATTCAACCCTCAGACCAACAAGCCTAGAACTTTGTGATGGGGAGCAGAAAATTTGGGAGGTGTAGCCGCCCTGGTAATAGAATTGAAATCTGGACGCAGGCGTGGGCATACTGCGTCCAGACAGATGAAACCTAGAGTACAGTAAACGGGGAAGATATGTTCAGAGAATGTTTGACCATACCTCCGTCTGTCAATCTGCCCTTCTACCTGTTGGGTAATACCTTGAGCGGACGTTGCAGTCAGTTGGTGCGAAACCATAACACAAAATAAGGAAAGAAAACAAATCAAATTCACTCTAAAGCTACAACAACAAAGATTCCTACTCGCGTACGAAACGAAAAGAAACAGCGAAGAGAAGAGAAGGGAGAGAGCCTTACATTCATCCCCACTCGTATCTCGTACCTCTCCGCCCGCCCATTGCTCCATCCCTTGAGCCTGTGTTCCCAAGCTCATTTCGTGCGAGAATTAGACGAAGCGGTGAAAATGGTGAAGTACACAGTCCGTGGACGTTATTTGTGTGAACGGACTGCCGAGCATCGGAACGGCCAAGTCGGTGGGAAGGGACAAGGGAGGAGGTATTCAATACAGCCCTGAAATACGAAAAAAAAGATGTAAAACGAAACGACATACTGATATTGAGGTACACGTACTGATGATGCTTCGCTAGCAACGCACTAAAAGTTTCGTGCGGGTTTATCCTTAGTCTGTTCCGAGTTCCAGATGGTTCTGCAGGGGGAAAAGACGATAAAAGAGGGAAGGTGAGCGGAAAGGAAGTCAGCAACACTTCGCATACTTACCTCTCTTTCCCTTGCTCCTACTCCTTCATAGACGCCGTCACCAACTCCCGACCCCGACTGCCTCGGTCTGAAAGGTAATTACTATTCTATGTCATCGCCATCTTCGTCCCACTGCCATCCCGAAATGTTGCAGATGGAAACCAGTGCTCCGTTGAGCAAGATTGCGAGGCCTGGATCGCACGTTAGCCGATCACCACTTGTTGAGTCCTTCGTAGTGTAGTCCGAAGTGGCTGAGCTGACAGGCCCGTATTCTCTAGGCTTGAGCGCTGCGAGGCCTTGGTGCGTACAACGGGGTCGAAGGACGTCGCGAACGGCAATCGAAGCGAACGGCGGACGTGGGGTGGGCTGGGCAAGCCAAGGACAGAGTAGTGAGGGAGGGTGTGCGTAAAGCACCGTGGTGAGGCTGGGCGAACCTGAAGCACTAGATGTTAGTTGATGACTTGAACATCATCCACATTACTCACCGCAGGTTTTCAGTCTGCCTCCTCCACTCTGCATGTCGTCCACCCCATCATCTCCTACCAGTCCCACCATCATCCCTTCCATCCAGCTATCCTTGACGCCGTCGTCGATGTCATCATCGTTAGCTCACGAACGCCCCTCGACGTCTTCAACATCAACTCTGAATGAGGAGATACAAGGTCAGCTGTTTACTGTAGTAACGCAACGAAATTTTACTCACCCTCCCTCGTTTAAGCTCTCGTTGTCTCGCCTTTCCTTGCCTGATATCGTCTACGCTGTCCCGGCTGTTCATCTACAACCTCATCGCCGCCGTCGCTGTCGTATTGGAGATACGCATGCATCGCCGGTTCAAGTAGTCTCTGGAAGCAGTTAATCAGTCGGATGAAGGCTGGAAGAATAAGATAAGAGGTCAGCGCACTCACAGCGCTAACCGCAGTATAACTCACGTTGTTGATTTTGTTCCCAGGATCTTTTCACTTCCGTTGACGCCGTCGATGCTGTTGCAGCCCTCTTCGCCTCTCCAGCTCGCCGTCGTCGTGGCCATCGTGGTATGGATGGGGAATTTAGGACAGTGGCCGGTGGCGGAAAAGGGGAGCACCGGTGCGAGAGGCTTCAGGGTGGGTGGTGTTGTCGGAGCGAAACTAGACAAAAACAGGTCAGAAGATGAGGGCCACATGGATCATTACGCACGTACTAGCTTCCCCTCGTCGTCCTATACGACGTATGCGATCCGTGCCAGCAATTTCTCCTTCGTGTCTGGCCCTACTCGAAGTTGTTGATGTCGTCAGTGTCGTCGTCGCGGTGCTCAGCAGCAGGAAACCCATCGCAGTCCTAGGCCATCTGGAATGCCAACGACGGATGCACATAACCTCGTTGCTGTGGTGCGCAGCGTTGGCTCTTGGGATAATCGATAATAGTCGAGATGGGATGGTATGAGATCGAAGAGGGCACGCCGTGCGCATGAGGCTTCAGGCCTTCAGGTTGGATGATGTGAGGGAGTGGGATGATGGAGCTACAACAGGGAGAGGCGGGGGTTAGGATGTATCGTAGAGGAGATGAGACGAGAGAACGAAGGTCTTGTGGATGTGCCGTAGAATAGAGTAGGCAAGGGGGAAATGGCAAGACTCACAGAGGGCGCTGAGTACTAGAAGTCATTGAATGATGGGGAGGCGGCCTCGGAAACCGACGAGACACGGCCGGAAGGCAGGATGAAGGAGTGCGTCCAAAAGGAAAGTGGCGGGCGCTTAATCAGTCTGACATGGCCACGTGCATATAGGGGCAGGGGTTGATGTTGAGCAGGGGCCCTCTGGGAACAGTGAGGTTCAGTTGGGAATGTGTTGTTGATCGTTTGAAAGGACTAAAACATTGCGAACTGACGGGAGAGCTGCAATCCTCTAAACGTTGATATTGTGAGGACGAGGGAGAAAAAGGTTGAATACAGTACAAGTGCTGGAGCAATCTCGACGGCTACGAACCATAGCCATAAAATTCAGAGGCCCATATATGATTCATGGAAATCAAATCGGGCTCAGAGTCAAAGCACCTTGACCAGACGGTCATACAACTCATCCAACTTGAGATGGCGAATCTGCATAAAAAGGATGACTGGGAGACAAAAACCGATGGGCGACACTCACCTAGACATTGCCAGCGCCGGTATCTGCATCGTGGTTATAATGTGAAGCTGCAGAGCTCTGCTGTCGTCCAAACGATTTTAATATTATTCTTGTGTTAGTCTACAAAAATGGAGGTACTATCGAGCTGACAGATAGCGAATTCTAACACCACTCCAATGATAGCAAAACCTAACAGACAATCTCAATTTTGTCCCTCCGAATTTCATCCAGTGTATCAGTATCAGGAACGCAGTCTCACACCATAACCAGAGGGGAGGCTAGATACACTTCCCACCTCATTGTTCTCCCGAACATCAAACATGGGTAGCCGAAGTCTTCTGATCTAGTGAGAAATCCGAAAGCGCAGCCATCTCTGTGCCGACCTGAATCCCTGAGATTGGGTGCCCATTACCGTGACTAGGGTACTGATATTTAACGTCCTCATCACCGCCCGCTCCCTGTGTATCCGTGAAGCTGTGGCGTTTGAATTGCACGGCGGAGACGGCGGAGACGGTATGCTTGGGTCTACTGCAAGAGTTGACGTAAACAGACTCGTCAGCTCCAATTTGGCGGAGACGGTTGCGTGAGTTGAGCATCGCAAGGAAGCTGTTGACATACACTGTGAGGAAGGAGGTCAGAATTGTGAGGAAGGAAGTAAAGCAGGGGTCGTACGAACATTGGGCGCTGACGAACTCTATAACCATTGCCCAGATACTTTGCGGCTTGATGATGAGCTACAAAGTGATCTTAAGCCGTCAGTGAGAAGACAGGGACTACAAACGTACGATGGCTGTTTGAGCGATGATAACAAAGCTGCAGGAAGGGAAAAAAAGATGGTATCAGGTTGACGATGTAAGATGAAAGGCGGAAGAGGAGGGAACTAACGTAGTGAGAATGAATCGATTGACAGAATATATGATCAACGTTTTGATCAGCTTCATAGACCTGATGAAGCGAAGCTCAAACTTATGATTGGGGGAGAAGCAGGGAACTGCGTACTTGCAGAACCCGCGCGAGTCATACAAGATGACACACAGGGAGCCTGAAACGACCGAGTCCAAGACAACACGGACAACGAATAGCGGGACCATCGCAGTGTACTACAGAGGTGAAAAAGAGGTGGCTAAGGAGAGCCGCGCAGATGCCAGAGGCATGGGGAATGACTTACGACAGCTTCGTGGAGTTTTAGGAGTTGCCACAGATGGAAGCTACATGGTGCCATCAGCGGAGCATATGAGCGCCAGTACCTGGAAGCGGATGGAGGAGGTTTACACACAGGCTATATGAGAAATCTAAGCAAAGGCATATGATGAGCGGGTAGGTAGGCATGATGGAGGGTACACGCACAGAGTCCAAAGGCTATAGCGAAGACAGCCCATAAGAATGTTCAGTATTTCAGCAATGGCGAATTCGTCACAGTAGGGTACGTACCCATCTGGCTGATGAGCAGGAGGATCTACATACACAACACAGCATGAGAGGGTGCCAGACGGTACATGACTTATTGGTACTTACCAATGCTGAGGTAAGAACGACCCGCCAGGTACCTTTGGTCACTAAGAGCGAAGGTTAACGAGAGGATTGTCCCGGGGGTTGGATTAGAAGAGTCGGCAGGCTGGGAAAGGGGAATCATTGGGAATCAGCTTACGGAGGAAGATCATTCGGCTGAAGAAACTGGAGAGAGTCGAGGTTGATCAGGCATACGACAAAGGAGGGGACAACGGCTACAAACCCGGAGATGGTAAAACATATTACAATCTAGGATGGAAGGATGAGTAGATGAACGAGCGAGGTTGTGTGATGACAATGGAAGAGGACGCACCCCGATGGTCACGCCGGCCTATGGAGTTCACGAGCAATAAGAAGAATCCTCCCGTGGGTGCATAGCAAAATACGAAAACGCACATAGCATGACCTGAGCAGACACAGCGTGAGGGGATAAGTGAGGTTGGGGCGTCGAGGGACGGAAGGGAACTCACCATTCTCCATCAAGTAGCGTCAAAGGGAGTGTGTATGACTTGACCTGCATAATCATCAATTGAGATGATCGCCGTGGAACTTAGACGCAGAGTCGAACCGCGTAATGGTACATGGTGTGTGCAACTGTCGACGAAGCGAGGTCATGGGGAGGAACAAGTGAACATATGGATACTAACGGAGGGCTGCATGGACGGTCGCAAGACTCCTGCTCGAATGTAAGATTAACTAGATGGAGAACCACGGGGTCGACGTACCAAACCAAGGCCACCTATGAAAGCCATGTCCCATCCAATCAACTCCCAGTCGCAAGAAGGAACATTATCACGCACTAGGCCTTTCATGCGCAACGAATCAGTGGGGTAATTCATGTAGTACATGTAGGACTGCGAAACACGTGGTCAGGATGACATATTTCGAGCATGACATGGGGAGGAGTACGCACTTGGAGACTCGCGATGCCATAGAGCACAAGGAGGACTTGGCAGGAAACTAGCGAGCTGCCTATGTTGTCAATTAGGTGGATGGAGGTAGCCAGAAGCAGAAGTAGTGGCACGAACCGTAAATTTCCTCGTACTGGCTTTGAGGGACTGGCGTCACACGATACGGGAGGCCAGACATGATGCTGGTAGTGGGAAGGATAAAGGATGGTGGGGGAATCTCGCACATCTGAGTCTGAGACCCGGACAATATAAGCAAAACTCCTGGCGTCTCGCGACCCTTACAGTTATTGACTCCGAATGGTTAAGCGACCTCAGGGAGGGTATTCCTCCAGCTTGACGGTGCGATATATCAATATAGCGGTGTGATACCCTCGCTGGGAGCGGTCAAGCGGCGTTGACCTGCTGGTAAGTGCGCTATAAGCTACCTCACTGTTTGGAATCCAGGCACTGAGGCAGACAGAGAATCCGCATTGCACGGGGTGGAGGCGCGTTCCGCTTCAGTTCCCCCTATCCCCATTGGGTGTGTATAGGCAGTCTCGAACTTGTGGTACGTGTTCTCGTAAGATGCGACCATTAGCTCGGTTTAGGGAGCGGGGGGTCCGGATTGGCGGGGATCTTGCGCAAGACGAACGGGAACTGCGCTCGCTTAGGGGCATCACCTGGGACCCGTCCCTCGGTCGTTCGTCACGGTGCAGTTTCCCTCTGCAAAAGTACGCAGGAAAACAATGAGGGCACCTACAACCAAGACAATGTGAAGATCTGGCGGGGAAAACTAGGTTCAAATCAGACCTTTAGCAGGGGTCTTGTTTTTTATTTCATGTCTCTTAATTACGGCATTAATGTGGTGGCAGAAGACGCGAACTTCAGGTGCTTCAGGCATCGTAGCAAGGAGTATTGGGGAAACGCAGGCGGGGTCAACGCGTACCGGTGGCGCATATTGATCGCATGCACGTGATCTTCCCCCTAAATCGTGCTGGAGACTCGGAGCTCGATACTATATTCTACGAGACAGGACCACCGAATACATCTTTTTCTAGTATACTGTGAATGCCTAAGATGCACATGGGCATGTTTAGGACTGCATTGGATGCATGTAACGACCACCGTAATCCATGTAATGTGGTGGACTCGGGCGTCATAGTGTTTGATTATAACGCCTCGGCCAAACAACTCCGTTCAAATCTCCCTGTCAACGTTCAACAACTCTCACCCAGCGACAACCTAATCAGCCTCCTCCGGGTCAGCTGCAAGACCACCTCCGCTGTCCGTCCCATAACCTGCATCAGCATGCACAAGACGCCGCCGCCAACCTATGCAACTAGCTTGCTACTGCGAGTCCCCGTGGGGGTAGAAGGGTTAGTACGCCGCTGTCGAACCATGGCATGCCCCGTCTAACCGGACTCTGTTCATTTCTGTAAACGCAGTGTGGTGAAGAGAGGGAGTGATGATGAAAATTGAAAATTGCTGGCTGTATCACGAGCTCTTTATAGGACGCATCTACCAGGATAGCCAACCACACCTACAAACGAAATCGACTTCCGAACTATCGAAAGCATTCCTGTCGAGCGATCTTACTATTGGCTTCATCCTCCCTCAAGATCTCATGCACACGCTCGAAAGCTTTATGCATTCTGGTTGCCAACATGGTCCGGCCGCCGTTGCTCTCTTGAAGGAGGTTCTGGTGGTGTAGCGGAAGGCGATGGTCATGGCGTTGCATTAGTAATACCACCAGCACCACCACCACCACCACCACCTCCTCCTCCTCCTCCTCTACCTATGCTGAACTTATCAACGAGGATGAAGATCGGCTGGCGCGCGCTTCAAAACCCCCTCTCTCTCTCTCTCCTACCACGCCCACGCCCTTCTTTCTTTCCTCGTCATCACTCTGGCACGCATACGCGCTACTTAGCTGCTGCTGCTGCTGCCGCCGCCGCCATCCTCCTAAGAGGCCCACCGGCTACTTGGGTTTGTGGAGGATCTGCGGTACTACTATTCGTGGGCGAGGCGAGGTGAGGCGTTGGTTATAACGAAGATGCGTTCTTCAACGTTTGAGGTCCATGTTCAATGCTCGACTTGATTGGGGGTCTGGGAAGAAGAAGAAGAGGAGGAGGAGGAGAGGAATCGAAAAGGGGAGGGAGAGGGAGAGGTCGAAGAGGAGAGGATGGAAGAGATGAGGAAGACGGTTGTCTGACAGTACTCAAGCTTCAAGCTTCAAGACTCGGAACCTCAGAGCCTTGCTGCGGCGCTATCCCCATCCCCATCCCCAGCTCCCTGCGTAGCCTTCATCACATCTTATCGCTGGCTCACCTCCATGCCTGGACTTAGTGGACATCCCCAGCCTCGCACTCTCTAAATACTCCCATTCTCTATATACCCTCTTCGCCACTTCAGCTCACCATAATCAGAACCACGACCACGACCACGACTGACTTGGGGACGCGCGTTAATTTGTCATCAATCCCAACCCCCGCGCGCGCCCCCGCTGCTGTCTGTCTGTCTGTCTGTCTTTGGGCTAGGGACGCGGAGGGGGATGAAGTGGGAGCGCGAGGAGGAGGAGAGGACGATGAAGAAGACGGAGGGTAACAGAGCTGACGCGGACGCTTTGATATGTGACACTGAAATATCAACAGACGTCCCCACGTGCTTCACCCTCCCTCGTCTAACCTCCTCCTCCTGGTAATCTTCCTCGTCTTCTTCTTCGTCGTCATCTTCCTCCTGGCATTGTTCATCAATCACTGATATCGATGCTGACATCAATATCGCCCACCGCCTCCACACACCGCACACCACACACCACACACCGCCCGCCCACCACCGAATACGGGGATCGCAGCTGGCCTATTCCCACATCCACGCACCTCAAACTTCTCTCTCTCCCTCTCTCTGGTTGAGGTTGCGTGTAGGTGGGAGCTTGATGGAAGGTGGAAGTTGGAAGGGAGTGGGAGTGTGAAGCGAAGGGATGGGATGGGAAGGGATGGGGAGAGAGGAGGAGGGAGAAGGAGGGAAGAGAGGAGAGGAGGAGTGTGAAGGAGGAGACGAAGCAGGGTTACATGCATCGGCGGCGGGGGTGGGGGCGGTCGTAGTGGATTACGGACGGCGCTCGACTTATACAGTCATGAAGGTTTTGGAAATGGCGAATGGCGAACGACGAACGATGATTCAAGTAATGAGGCCATGTTGGATGTTGGATGACGTTGAATAATGTGCCAACCCGTCCTCGTCCTCGTCCTCGTCCTCCGAAGTTTGATAACTGGGGAGGATGGAAGAGAGAGACGCAGAGAGAGAGGATATCCGGCTTCGTCTCCGTCTCTATGTCCATCTTTGTCTCTGTCCCCGCGCCCCACTCATGCCGTCAGTACCAGCTTCTCAATCATCCATCATCACGTTCAACATTCAAGCTTCAAGCACCACCACTTCCGGTGTACCCACTACCTAGACTGGCACCACCGTATCAGCCCTACGTACTGGCGCCATGAGGTAGCTATGGACGTGCGTATCTACGTATACGATACCTGGGGTACGGAACTCCTAGCTGCGTTACCCTGGCGGCTCTCCCGCCGAATGGCATGGACGATGACGAGACGGTGACGGTGTTGGATGATGAGCGTTTGATCACGTAGAGTACATAGGCGCACTTAGAAGAATAACACTTACGATGGATCCTCTCCTTGGGCATAGCATGTTTATTGAGGCGGACGGAAGCTACATGGTGGTTTAATACAAAAGCTGCAACAAACAGAAGTACATATACTGTGGCATATTGGCATTAGACAGACATGAACGACAACGAACAAGGAGGAGGAGGATAACATCAGACGGAACTCGCTAAGTGAGGGGTATTTACGTTAAGCGAGGGTATTGGGGAAGAAGCACTTTCAACATTTCCAGGTCATCCTCCTTGCTAATTGGCTTCATCGGCACCACTCCCGGAGCCCAGCCAGCATCTTGTGCTCCGTTGAGGCTATAGGGATAATGGGTCTGGCCAGCCGTGCCAGCCCAATCGAAGTCTATGAGCTGGAGCTTTCCTGACTTCGAGAAAAGTATATTCGGAGGGCGGAGGTCACCAAAGACGTAGTCGGCTGCATGCAGGGCTTTAATGGCGGCCTCGATCTGGTTATGAGCGTTGCTAGGGTATTCTTCTGCAACCTCAACGTATTCCATTACTACTTGGGTCAAAGACCCCAAGTGCAACCCGCCGGGAGCAGATTGCTGGACCAGGGTCGCAGGGGGGTCGGTGGAAAGAGGTGCGCAAGCGAGTAGCTCTGGAGCAAAGCCTGCCTTATGAAGGTGATCGTGGGCAGCAATGCCATACCTAGTAACATACTTGACGACGATGCGAGCTCCTGCAGTAGTCTTGGCAAGGAAGGTCAAACCGGGGAAGTCCTTGAGTGCACCTGTGAACTTGAAATGGACTGGAGTACCACCTGTCTTTGGGGTGTAAGAGGTTGGGTGAGGGAAGAATCGAGGGTGCGGGGAGTCGTCCTCGAGATACGGGGGTATAGTGGCAATTGAGCTATAATACGCCTCCAAAGTGTCTAAACACTTTCGGAGGGCCAGGAAAATGCGCGTTCCCTGCAGCATAAGGTCACCGTCAAACGGTGTCGTGCGAGCGAAAAAAACCTTTGACGTTAGCGGATGTACTATAACCCTGTCGGTTATCACGCAGCCCATGATACACATGGAATGGCCGCCCCCTGCGATGATGAAGGTCGGGCAGCAGCTGCGGGCAAGGGTGAAAGCTCTCTTTTGACATGTAAGCATGGTTAGAGAATGGGGAAAGAGGCTACGCACTCCTCGCTGAAGCCAACAACGGATCACGGATAGGGCCGCCTGTATGGTAGGATCGCAGGTAGATGCTCCATCATGGAGCTTCAATTCGCCACCGAGGATCATACAGGAGGCGTTACTGAAGGGATGGCCCTCGACCTTGCCCTCAGGCGCCGTAGCCATAACGAAGGAGGCGAGGTCAGGGCGCGACCCACCCGCATCACTTGGCTCCACGAGAGTCCTCCTGAGGAGCCTGCCTAAGATTGAGCGAATATGTTCGTTTCGATGGTCTTCTTTTCCTCCCTCTTCTTTACTGGTCACTTGTTTGGCGAGCAAGGAACATAATTCCGCAAAATCAGCAACGTCCTGGGGAGTCGGCTGAAGATGGGGATCCTGAAGGTGAAGGCGGAAGTCACCAAAGACAGGATGGTATAGTTCGAGGGGTGGCGCAATGGTGGGACTGTTCCCTGATGTGTAGGTGCCGTCGTAGATGACTGTGGACTGGCGCCTTTGGATGTCTGCGTAGTTTTTTGGCTTGGCGGAGGTGGATGGTACGGGAAGCTTCTCCATCGCACGTTTAAGGGTCTTGAACCCTAAAGGCAAAAGGCGCATTAGAGATGACTCTAGGGAGAGGTTCAGACCACATACTATCTTTGAAGGCATTAATGACAGGAATAGGAAGCGTATCTGCTTGCTTCGCTGCCAACGACGACGACAACAAGTACTCATCCGTGAGGCCAACCGCAAAATGAATAATATCATCCTTCTTCACAGAGTCTCCCAGAACCTCGCCCAGTCGCATTGGATGCAGTATGTCCTCCAGGAACTCACTCTCGTCCCAGCGTAATGAATTGGCATCTGTGATCAATAGCTCCTCCCTAGGCTGAAATACAATGCTAAGAAACGTCAAGAAGGAAACACCAATGAGCTACGTACCCGATAGAGCGCAAGGGTGCCACAGCGTATGTGCCCAAGGTCATTATAGTGCTCTTGTATGGATGATAGAATCCGCTCATAGAGGAGACGGGATCTTGCCTTGAGCTCAGCAGCAGAGAAATTGAGAACCAAGGGCTTAGAATGATTAACAAGACTATGGAGCGCTATGAAGTTGAGGACAAACTGCTCCTCTGGGGGAGCCTCAGGCGGGGTGGCTGGTACAGATGGTGTACTTCGTGGCGTGGCTGGTACAGATGGTGTACTTCGCTGTCTTGACTGCCGAAACTGGTGTGACTGCAACGACTGGGAAGTCTGGGCCTGAGTGGTGGGGCGGGTGGGCAGGCGATTCGCGTCCTGGGAAAGGGTGCCGGGGGGATTGCGTTTGCGGGCCATGTTGAGAGTTGTTCTACCTTGGTGGAGATCGCACTGGGAACAGAGTTATTTGGTCTAGCCACAGTAACCAAACATCGGATAAGGGAGCGGCACATTTGCTTGGATTACGGTGCTCAATACATGCATTGTACAGTCTTGCAAACATGCTCAGGTGCGTCTCAGCTATGCATCCTAACGTGTAAAATATATATTCAGCAACAGTACCTCTAATAATACAATATACAGCCCGGGGTCGACAGCACTCTTTAGGGGGTGATAAATCACGTGGCCAACTTCGGATCTGACTATCGAACCAATGACGTGTTCGGTGCTCGAATCCTCAAATTCACGCTGACATGACTTTCAGTGGCGCTCTCTTGAAGCCCACACAGCTGCGCCGTACACGCTGACACTCAAGTCGAACGGCTGCATCATATTTCTCGCTGCGTTGACCCCGACGAAGCTGCTCATCACCTCGAAACACTCCGTTGGTCCAGTTGCGGGAACGAGCATGAGTCACGCTGAAGCTGGGGAGGGTTGGCTGCAGAAATACCTCCAGGCGAAGGGCAGGAAGGAAGAGGATTTGGCAGCCGTTTTGTGGGAGAAGAATCTCACCGCCGTTTCCAAGGTGCGCACGACCAAGAGTTCATTCTTTTTCTACGAACTGAAGACCTCTAATTTAGCTCTGCGACGACTCCTTCGAGGAACATGTCCTCCCTTATCCCCCTCACCTAACCGGTCTCCATCTCCACGGTCTCAATCACTCCTCAGCCGCTTTCGACACGCTAGATCAGTCCGAAGTCGAATCCTTCGCAGAGGAGTGGGGGCTTCATCCGAACCCGCTCCGTCGTTCTACCCTCCATCGCAGAGGTCCAACGGTTCACCACCGAAGTCGGCAAAACAGGAAAATGGGACAGCGAAGCGGTTGAAGGGTTCGTCGTTCGGTGTAGAGTCAGCGACCCACCCAAGGAAGGAATGAAAAGTGCCAATCGCGACCGAAGCACCTACTCCGCCCGCTCTTCCTTCTTCAAGATCAAGTTCGATGAGCCCTACATGATGTATCGGGATTGGAGAGAGATAACGAAGACCTTGATCTCCAAGTTCACGAAGCAGTCGCATGCTCAGCTGAGCTTGGATTCGTCGGCGGAGGCGGCACTGGCTGTATTACCCAAGGCGAAACTGAAGCGGCCGGCGACGAGGAGATACGCGGAGTGGGTTTGCGACGAGCTGAAGGCTGAGCTGAGGAGACATGGAGGCAAGCTGGGACCGAAGTTCGCCTCCTATAACTCGGGGAAAGGGATCATCGCCACCAGAGGGAGATTCCTAGCCCACCTCGCTGCCAAGGGCGAAACGCTCGACTCAGTCCTGGTCGTCGATGCTGGTGAAGCAAAGAAGTTCCGCAAGACGATTATTGTGCCCATCGCCATCCCCGGATGTGGTAAGTTGTCCACTCTCCTCCGTTCAGTCCTCCTCAACAATGTTTCCTCAATTCCTAGGCAAAACCGCGGTATCTGTCGCGCTGGCTTATATATTCGGACTCGGGCACACCCAATCTGATGATGTCAAGGCCAAGAAAGCGGCACCAGCCTTCATCAAAAGGTCAAGAAGCTCCTAGAGACTCACGACGTCATTATAGCAGACAAGTACGTTAACATGACCATCTCTCTCTACCGTGTTTGCTAATTCGTACCCAGAAACAACCACCTCCACCAGCACCGTCAAGGACTCGGTGACGCCACAGCCCCCATATACCCGCCATTGCTCTCGATTGGAACCACGCTCTCCCTACCCCAACTTCGTCCAATCCTAATCCACTATCCCGTACCACCATCCATAGACTGGCATCGGCCCGTATCCTTGACCGCGGCTCCAACCACCAGACCCTTACAGCTGATACTTCCGCCCACCGATCTCACGAAGACGTCGTCTGGAAGTTCATCGAGCAAGCGGAAGAGCTCTGGGAGGGGGAAATCGACGCTGTAATAGAGATGGATATCGAGGATGGGATGGAGCAGGCCGTTGAGAAGGCCGTTGATGGGATTTGCAAGGAGTTGGGACTATCTAGGCCGTCCAAGGAGGTGGTCGCTGCAGGGTCGAAAAGGCGAAAGCATACGTTCCTGGGACCACGCAGAAGGTGAACGCAAACCAGACTAGCAAGTCCGAGTCACGATACTTCGCTATTTTACCAGAGATGGATCTACGCTTGGTTGTGGGCGAGAGGTTGGCTACGGAAGGTGTACCGGCCGGGGCCAAGAGCTTATGGGATCATTTGACCAAGAACGGCCGAGGCCGCACATCACCGTAGCTCACAAGAATACCCAGGCTGAGGAGCAAGAGCTATGGGAGGCCTGCAGTAACTTCGACCGGCTGGGCTTGGAGCGAACGCTCCCGTTGTTCTGGATCCGATTCAACCGTCTGCTTTGGGACGAACGGGTTATGGGGAGGAACGGGTTATGGCCTTGGCGGTGGACGATTTCGGCGTGCAGGTCGAGGGAGATGGAGGCGGTGGGGGTGGGGACGCTTCCAAGGAAGTGGTTGGGTTGATGAGAAGCGTTCAAGGTGCCAATAAGGAGCGTTTGCACGTTATGGTCGGAACCTGCACTGACAAGGTCCCCCCATTTGAGGCCAAGGCTCTGGTAGAGGCGTGGAAACGAGGTGAGGAGACAAGTCCTGGTCCTAGCGGGGAAATATTGGGCATTTGAGCTTGGTTGAAAGTGTTGGAGAGGGCCCGGGCATCATCGTGCTGGGCAGGCTGCGGGGGATGTTCAAGTGAACCGGACTTTTCATAATTCGAAGCAAATCATCACTTACCTCATAGCATTAACTTATTTACAACCTCCTTTCAGTTCTCTTCTGCACGCCCACTCATATGTAGCCACGTACCAAACGACCGGCAGTATATCTTGTACAATAAATACCACCTACGTATTACCAAATCTTTGTCCGGTGTTTAGGTGACATAGCTTGATGATTCTCGCGAGCGTTTTCAGTTTGTCGTAGCAGATAAAGTGGACGACTTTCTGAAATCTATCGCTCCCGGTCCGACGACGATAGATATGCTGTGGAGGAAAGGGTAGCGCGGATGCGATAAGGCCTTACGGAATCCGCTCCAGTCGAACACCTGGAGAGCGTTCTCAACATGCGGGGTTGGGGCGATATGAAGCTCCAGTGTAAGCTCCCGCAAGTGCGAAGCTGGGATATCGGTGAGGATCTTGGCAATCCAAGGCTGTATCGCCAGGGACGTCGTATCCCTGGGCCACAGCAGCACCTGCTTGAAGCAAAGGGACCGAAGGTTGGTGCATCTGGTGGGATTGATATACCCGTCGATAACCTCTGTAAGCAAGCGAACTGAACTCAGACCAAAGGCGTAGACAAAAATTGGACAATGTACCTTTGAAATCATTCTTGCAAATGAATATCGGAAAGGCGATTTGGAGATGGCGTAGAGACGGTGCGCAGCGCATGAGAAAATTACTGATATGATCTCTCTGCTCGGTGGTTTCCGCCTCATAACACATGGATTGGACTAAAGGGGGCGACTCCTGAGAATAGAGCCAGGAAAATAAGTCCGTCTGCTTGTTTCCGGCGCCGTGAATATACCAGCGAGCACAAGGCAGTGATTGCCTTAGTGACAGGCTAAGTGGGCTGCAGTGGGTCCAAGCCACCCACTGAATCCATACGCGCTCGAGGACGACGAAGCTGCAGACGACGTTCACGAAGTCTACGAATCGATGGAAGCGTACGGCCACCAGCTCCAGATTCCGGAACGCGCGGAATTGGCCGGTTTCTTGGACTGGCTCTCAACCTCGGCAATGCTAAATTTGGGCTTCGAAACTCCCGTGGGCGCCTTCGCAGCACCGACAGCCCCGCATTTCTACCGGCCGGAAAGGTAAGCAGAAAGTCCGGCAGAACAAATGGTGAAGACGTACACTGAAGACTTCCCAAGCAGGACTCTCCCAGATCGACACGGAGGCTTCCGCAGACCAGCTGAAAATGTGGCCTTCTGCGCCGCCCCTAAGATGGAGACCGACATCGATCCAGGCGCATCCACTGAATCTGATGGAGTCCCTGGGTGAGAGGACGTCCCGTCGAAGGGATCCGTAAGGTGGGCTATACGCCAACTCGTTGTTCTCGCGTGTGTGTTTCTTACCCTTACCAGCGGGTGCGGCCGGCGCAGCAGACTTGCCCGCGTTGACGGATGCGTCCGCTTGAGCGACGACGGTGGCGCGTACCCAGGCGTCGGCTGCGACGTAGAAACTCGCAGACACCGAGCCGCCAATTGCAGTGACGCCGAAGTGAACTTGAGGGGACAAAGTTCCTTGAGCGAAGCCTTTGAAATGATTAAGTGAGCAGGGACTGCTGACGCCCAATCAATTTGATGGCCTTACCGTGGGCATTCAATTTGGCTGATGCCTTCAAGTTGAAGTCTATGATCAGATATGTCAGAGATACTGCAGGCACGTCTAAGCTAAGAAACTTACCAGAGTCCTTGCTCTTCAGGCGTTGGTCCCTCGCTTTAGGTGCCTCACTTGCTGGGTACCACATTTGCAAATCGTCGAACTGGTAAGCAAGGTGTACATCGGTTGTTAGGTCGAGCTCAATATATCCCTGTGCCTTCGCTGCGACGGAGAGGTAAGGCCCAATGGTGATGAGTCTAGTTACTTGGTTAGCAGGTGTGGAAGAACGTGAGTTACAACGCTACTGACGCGGGAATGCTGAGGCCCGGCAAACCGAGGTCGTTCAAGAGCTTCCTTTCGTACGTGAAGCCTCCCTGTGTATATGGTCAGGAGAGTAGAAATAGCGCGGGAAGTCGCCTTACTTTCAATGCGACGTCAACGTGAACCTTGGCATCACTTAACGCCTATTTAGAAAGATGAGTAAACCGCAGCAAGTGCGAAAATCCACAAATATCTCCGAAGGCAGCGAACTTGGTGATTTTAGGCAACGGCAAGATGGATCCAGCGATGACAATGCCAGCTTTCACCCTGATGGAACCCTTGCTGTCGATATTGACGTTAAGTCTCAAGTGCTCGCTGCCTGAGCACTGCGCCGGAGGGAAGCTGAACTCCGGGATGTTGACGTTAGAGTTGAGCGATATATCTTGGGATTCGATCTTCGGCTGAATGTCGAATTTCGTTTTGTCTACGCAAGGGTGTGAGTACTCTAGCCAGGGTGCGCTAGCGAGAGACTGACTTGCGATGAGGCTTCCGAGATCCTGGAATTGGTCGCTGACCCAGTGAGCGGCGTCAGTGACGGCCTTGGCCACCGAGTTGGCAGAGTTGGACACCCATTTTCCCATATCGTCCCAGAAAAAGTCGGCGAATGCGGCATTGAGGTCGAGACCAGGGACGGTGGCCTACAAAAACGCATATTAAGGCGATACTTCTGAGAGAAGGGAAAGATACATACATGGAGGAAAGCAAAGTTGACTTCGCCAGCTCTTTATGCACAGTTAGTGGTGTCTGTTGGACACGAGAAAAATAGCGTACTTAGAATGGTCGATAGCGGCCCAGTTCGAATCAATGGACATGACATGGACCGTAGGAGCCACCCCGTCTCTATGACGAACCTTCTGCTCAGCGTGATGGGGGAGTGTCTGGTCCGCAGCGACCTTCATGTTGGCAACCCTAGCGAAGGGACCGCCTCCACACTGTCAGGCATGAGCATGAATGCGGCCAACGAGATCAAATACATACGCTTTCAGGTAAAAGGACGATCTTGTCCATGGGACCATGGTGATCGAATATATGCTGGCATCCAGATCCTTCATGTTCAGTCTCGCAGACAAGGCGAATGTCTTGCTCAAGGGAGTGGGCGTCGCAGTCGAGAATCACCCATCCAGCGGCGGGGGTAATATCCGAGATCGCCTTAGATGAGCCATACTGTCGGAAGTTGATAAGTACGAAGTTGCAACGGAGACAGTGAGGACCGCAGCGACAATCAGCGATCTCGAGAGCATTGCGACACTTGAGAGGGGGAGCCAAGGAAAAGGCTACAAGGTCCAACGTTGCCTGGACACTTTACTTAAGTATGTCGACTTATTCACTAGCGCGATACAGGGCGTACCAGCATCACAGCGTGTGGATACGCAGTTTCTGGAGGCCACTTAGCCGCCGAAATAGACTGAAATTTGGTGTAAGTCTCACCTAGCTCGCTTTCGCTGGCTTCGCTTGTACGAAATGACACCTGGATTGGTACTACTGATGTTCCGGACGGATGGGAGGAGTGCCTATAGTCAATTCCACGGACACACCCAATGGTCTAGCGGGCCCTGGTGATGGTGGTGATGAAGTTGATGCAGATGCTGAGGCCGAGGCTGATGCACGTGATCCATGCCCCCCCTAAACGAGTGTTGTCGACCTCGGGCTGTATATTGTATTATTAGAGGTATAGTCACCGAATATATATTTTATGCGGTAGAATGCATAGCTGAGACTCACCTGAGCATGTTTGCAAGACCGTACACTGCATGTATTGAGCACCGTAATCCAAGCAAATGTGCGCTCGCTTAGGGGCGTAACATCTTATCTCACTGATCTTATCTCAGGTTCAATCTTATCTGTCTTATCTTCAAATCGCGGCTGCTGTCTGGCAGATAATAACATGGATTTGTACTCTAGCTTCGTACATGAAAGTAAATGTGGCAGTCAGGGACTCAACAATACCTAGGCCCTGGGACGTGCAATCATTACAACCAGCTAAGACCGTCTAGTGGACCTAGTCACCCGTCGCCTCTTTGGTAGGGGCTCCTCTGCTGGCAAATTTTCATCTACCTCCTCTTCATCTGTACGTGTCTCGCAAGTCACCAGGAGGGAGCTTTGATATTCATCTTTACGATGAATCAATTTGGCCTGCTCTTTTAAAATGGCTGCTCGCTTCTTTGGTTTGCGAGGACGGCCAACGATTCCATTGCGTTCCTGGTATTGGTTGATGAGAGAGAGAGAAGAATGTGAATTGCAAGGTGGCTTACTTTCGGTGGACGTCCAGGACCACATGATTCTAGTGTTCTCGCATTGGTTAGATCAACCATATTATTTTTGGTTTCTCGAAATTCCGCAGGTCCGATGGTGGTGCAATAACCGTCCAATGACATGTCTTTGCTAGGCACCTACAGGGTGTAAGATATAAGGTAAGGAGCTGCATCACCGTGCTTACATGGAGTGTCTCCCTGAGTCCCCAATCGTCAGATGTCCTTGCAACGATGACAGAGTAGCAATCAGTTGGACGTGAATAATGGAAAACTGGGACATGTGTAAATGTCCCCGTACAAAGCTCCTCCGATGCCAGTTCCCTATAGGGCTCACCTGTCCTGGTCCTTAGCTTCATCCAGAAGTGAGTAAGCAGTACGAACCAACGGTGTGGAGAGGGTCAAAAAAGCCTTTGCTGGCGAAGAGGTTGTACTGCGCAGCTTGCATGGCTACCTTTCCCCGGCGAAACACTAGGATATGCTTCATGTAGTTGGTGGCGACAGTCTCATTGTACTGGAAAGGATTGTTAGAATTGGTGGATCCACCGCATCGCTTGAGGAAATCAGGTGAATGCCAGGTAGCCATGTATGAAGGAAGGGTGGAGGCGAGGTTGTCAAATAGATTGCTGTCCTCGCAGACAACCTTCGTCGGCATTGCAGGGTGCCACCCTAGAAGGTGGCAAAGATCGTTCGCCAGGTGACGACCTACTCCGGAAAATGCGCCATCTGTACAGAACGCATCCACGATACACTGGGATTTGGCTGTCCCTGTCAACACCCCGTGCCGCCACCGGAGGAGACGCTCCATAGCACAATCGGGTTCGAGAAACCAATCAGGGCCGTCTGGGTAAGAAGTCCAGAGAGTGCCCCACGCCTAGTACGTAGAATAGATTACGTTGTCGCATGGTAAGAAAGAAAGGAGAGCTCACTTGAGACTGAACAGCAAGATCGTCCTTTGTCCAAGGGCGGGCGCGGCTGATGACATGGAGCCGCACAAGGCGTGCAAAATCGATGACTGCGATGACCTCAGTCTTGAGTCGGAAGGCTGCCATGATGTTTACAAGCCTGAGGGCGTTTTTCTTCTCCTTAGATCCAGGAGTTGTCATCCTTGCAGGTAACTGAAACGAACGCAATCTACTGGCCTTGCGAGTGTCTTTGTTGGGTCCTTCCGAGTCAGCTTCGATTATTTCATCAAAGTCAGAGGAGGACATCGAGAGAATGTGAGACTCCAGCCCGAAGTTGATAACGACGGCGTGCTAAAACATATTTTAGCTCCAAATTATAAGGACAGAAAGAGGAGACGTACGTGACCAGCGGCAATAGCGAGACATTTGCCACGACTGGCGCATACCAGGGGTCCTTCCTGGAGCGGCGCATTCTGGACTAGATAAAGCCAGCTTTTACCTTGGGATCGTTTGAGGTCCCACTCATTGGGAACATGAGATGGGCATCCGGGCTCCAAATCATCGGTATACGCGTTGGGACCCGTCCCTCGGTCGTTCGTCATGGTGCAGTAAGACTTGGCGTTCGTTCCCTCTGCAAAAGTACGCGGGAAAATAATAAGGGCACCTACAACCAAGACAATGTGACGATCTGGCGGGGAAAACTAGGTTCAAATCAGACCTTTAGCCGGGGTCTTGTTTTTTATTTCTTGTCTCTTAATTACGGCATTAATGCGGTGGCAGAAGACGCGAACTTCAGGTGCTTCAGGCATCGTAGCAAGGAGTATTGGGGAAACGCAGGCGTGGTCAACGCGTACCGGTGGCGCATATTGATCGCATGCACGTGATCTTCCCCCTAAATCGTGCTGGAGACTCGGAGCTCGACACTATATTCTACGAGACAGGACCACTGAATACATCTTTTTCTAGTATACTGTGAATGCCTAAGATGCGCATGGGCATGTTTAGGACTACATTGGATGCATGTATCGACCACCGTAATCCATGTAATGTGGTGGACTCGGGCGTCATAGTGTTTGATTATAGCGCCTCGGCCAAACAACTCCGTTCAAATCAGTAAATCATCGTCCAACGACTCTCACCCACTCTGCTCAGTCCAGGCGCAAGGTTACTGGTAGCTCTTCCAGCTCTCCTCAGTTTGACGTTTTCTCTTCTTCTCATATTTCTTTTCATATGCGCTGACATTGCGTCTACAGCAAGCCTCGTAATTTGACATGCCTCCTCCTCTCAACATCGCCACTCCTTTCCTCTTCCTGCTTCCTCTGGCCTGTTCTCTTCCTGCCCATGATTCCGAGGGATGCTACGCGAAGCTCCTAAGTCCGCAAATGTGTGTCTTCCTTCTCTCTCCCTCTCTTTACCCCGCTAATCTCACCTCTAGCACCGCAAGTGACCGCCACCACAGCCTCCCCCTTCCACCTCTCACCACAATCACCAACTCCCTGAGAATTCGCCTCCCTCACCATGACCTGCAAGATTCGCCAGTCTCAACTCCCTCCGCCCCTCCATCTTTTCCCTCCTCAGCAACAACCTAATCAGCCTCCTTGGGTTAGCCGCAAGATCATCCCAGCTGTCCATCCCATAACCAGCACCCGCGTGCACACGCACTCGCTCACAGCCAGTCCCCGCTGCCAGCAACTCAAAACCCCGATATCTCAGGATATGCCGAACCCTCTTCTGCTGCTCGTTCCATGGTAGAAGGATGGGTTTCCGAACGCTGACCATCAAGAGCTTCTCGCATTCCCATTCCCATTCACGGTGTCCGTCCCCATTTCTCGCACTCAGCAGGCACGGGTCGCGTGCCCAATCGCAGTTTCAGCAGCAGCAGCATTCGCCCATCGACCAATACGCGCCTTGGCATGGACGTCCCATGTATTTGGATCCAGTACCGCCGTCTTCCACGTCGTTTACATGGCCGGACGCTCCTCCTCACGCACAGCACCACAAAGGCTACCACCACACGAGGTACCGCAATACGGCCACGGCCACTACCCTGCCGACTCTCATCCTTCGGATTGACTTCTTCCGGCTCAGCCTCCTCAGGCACCTCATCAAACGATGTATTCTACCCCTGCTTTCCATCCGGC
The DNA here is from genome assembly GCA_032158425.1 of Pleurotus giganteus. Lineage (NCBI taxonomy): Eukaryota > Fungi > Basidiomycota > Agaricomycetes > Agaricales > Pleurotaceae > Pleurotus > Pleurotus giganteus. Next base: position 230,920 of record JAPEHR010000002.1, read on the forward strand.
TCAGCCTCCTCAGGCACCTCATCAAACGATGTATTCTACCCCTGCTTTCCACGACGCAAATATCCAGCCTTCGCATCCGGAACTTGCGGCACTTGGACTTGCAGCTCGTGACTCCCGGTTGGACGCTCGTTGGAGCTCGTTCATGCAGGACTCGGGGCTCCTTGAAGATATCTGTAGCGGTTGAGGTTGGCCCCCTCTCGTTTCATCTTGATGGACTCTTAGATACATAGCCTTGTTTCCGTCTGTCTCTGCCTCTTTGACTTTGGTCTTGCTATGCCGTGCTCTCTCATCTATCGTACTCAACTAGACATTATTTAGTGTTGCACAAAATCATTGGTCTACATATATATCGAGGTTGTACATACAGGTAATAAAATGTCCAAAGTATTTAGCAATGTAATACAAGGATTTGAACAGCGGTACTAGGCAAAGCAATAATGACGGGCTCGATGGTTGCGGAGGATGAAGATCGGCTGGCGCGCGCTTCAAAACCCCCTCTCTCTCTCTCTCCTACCACGCCCACGCCCTTCTTTCTTTCCTCGTCATCACTCTGGCACGCATACGCGCTACTTAGCTGCTGCTGCTGCTGCCGCCGCCGCCATCCTCCTAAGAGGCCCACCGGCTACTTGGGTTTGTGGAGGATCTGCGGTACTACTATTCGTGGGCGAGGCGAGGTGAGGCGTTGGTTATAACGAAGATGCGTTCTTCAACGTTTGAGGTCCATGTTCAATGCTCGACTTGATTGGGGGTCTGGGAAGAAGAAGAAGAGGAGGAGGAGGAGAGGAATCGAAAAGGGGAGGGAGAGGGAGAGGTCGAAGAGGAGAGGATGGAAGAGATGAGGAAGACGGTTGTCTGACAGTACTCAAGCTTCAAGCTTCAAGACTCGGAACCTCAGAGCCTTGCTGCGGCGCTATCCCCATCCCCATCCCCAGCTCCCTGCGTAGCCTTCATCACATCTTATCGCTGGCTCACCTCCATGCCTGGACTTAGTGGACATCCCCAGCCTCGCACTCTCTAAATACTCCCATTCTCTATATACCCTCTTCGCCACTTCAGCTCACCATAATCAGAACCACGACCACGACCACGACTGACTTGGGGACGCGCGTTAATTTGTCATCAATCCCAACCCCCGCGCGCGCCCCCGCTGCTGTCTGTCTGTCTGTCTGTCTTTGGGCTAGGGACGCGGAGGGGGATGAAGTGGGAGCGCGAGGAGGAGGAGAGGACGATGAAGAAGACGGAGGGTAACAGAGCTGACGCGGACGCTTTGATATGTGACACTGAAATATCAACAGACGTCCCCACGTGCTTCACCCTCCCTCGTCTAACCTCCTCCTCCTGGTAATCTTCCTCGTCTTCTTCTTCGTCGTCATCTTCCTCCTGGCATTGTTCATCAATCACTGATATCGATGCTGACATCAATATCGCCCACCGCCTCCACACACCGCACACCACACACCACACACCGCCCGCCCACCACCGAATACGGGGATCGCAGCTGGCCTATTCCCACATCCACGCACCTCAAACTTCTCTCTCTCCCTCTCTCTGGTTGAGGTTGCGTGTAGGTGGGAGCTTGATGGAAGGTGGAAGTTGGAAGGGAGTGGGAGTGTGAAGCGAAGGGATGGGATGGGAAGGGATGGGGAGAGAGGAGGAGGGAGAAGGAGGGAAGAGAGGAGAGGAGGAGTGTGAAGGAGGAGACGAAGCAGGGTTACATGCATCGGCGGCGGGGGTGGGGGCGGTCGTAGTGGATTACGGACGGCGCTCGACTTATACAGTCATGAAGGTTTTGGAAATGGCGAATGGCGAACGACGAACGATGATTCAAGTAATGAGGCCATGTTGGATGTTGGATGACGTTGAATAATGTGCCAACCCGTCCTCGTCCTCGTCCTCGTCCTCCGAAGTTTGATAACTGGGGAGGATGGAAGAGAGAGACGCAGAGAGAGAGGATATCCGGCTTCGTCTCCGTCTCTATGTCCATCTTTGTCTCTGTCCCCGCGCCCCACTCATGCCGTCAGTACCAGCTTCTCAATCATCCATCATCACGTTCAACATTCAAGCTTCAAGCACCACCACTTCCGGTGTACCCACTACCTAGACTGGCACCACCGTATCAGCCCTACGTACTGGCGCCATGAGGTAGCTATGGACGTGCGTATCTACGTATACGATACCTGGGGTACGGAACTCCTAGCTGCGTTACCCTGGCGGCTCTCCCGCCGAATGGCATGGACGATGACGAGACGGTGACGGTGTTGGATGATGAGCGTTTGATCACGTAGAGTACATAGGCGCACTTAGAAGAATAACACTTACGATGGATCCTCTCCTTGGGCATAGCATGTTTATTGAGGCGGACGGAAGCTACATGGTGGTTTAATACAAAAGCTGCAACAAACAGAAGTACATATACTGTGGCATATTGGCATTAGACAGACATGAACGACAACGAACAAGGAGGAGGAGGATAACATCAGACGGAACTCGCTAAGTGAGGGGTATTTACGTTAAGCGAGGGTATTGGGGAAGAAGCACTTTCAACATTTCCAGGTCATCCTCCTTGCTAATTGGCTTCATCGGCACCACTCCCGGAGCCCAGCCAGCATCTTGTGCTCCGTTGAGGCTATAGGGATAATGGGTCTGGCCAGCCGTGCCAGCCCAATCGAAGTCTATGAGCTGGAGCTTTCCTGACTTCGAGAAAAGTATATTCGGAGGGCGGAGGTCACCAAAGACGTAGTCGGCTGCATGCAGGGCTTTAATGGCGGCCTCGATCTGGTTATGAGCGTTGCTAGGGTATTCTTCTGCAACCTCAACGTATTCCATTACTACTTGGGTCAAAGACCCCAAGTGCAACCCGCCGGGAGCAGATTGCTGGACCAGGGTCGCAGGGGGGTCGGTGGAAAGAGGTGCGCAAGCGAGTAGCTCTGGAGCAAAGCCTGCCTTATGAAGGTGATCGTGGGCAGCAATGCCATACCTAGTAACATACTTGACGACGATGCGAGCTCCTGCAGTAGTCTTGGCAAGGAAGGTCAAACCGGGGAAGTCCTTGAGTGCACCTGTGAACTTGAAATGGACTGGAGTACCACCTGTCTTTGGGGTGTAAGAGGTTGGGTGAGGGAAGAATCGAGGGTGCGGGGAGTCGTCCTCGAGATACGGGGGTATAGTGGCAATTGAGCTATAATACGCCTCCAAAGTGTCTAAACACTTTCGGAGGGCCAGGAAAATGCGCGTTCCCTGCAGCATAAGGTCACCGTCAAACGGTGTCGTGCGAGCGAAAAAAACCTTTGACGTTAGCGGATGTACTATAACCCTGTCGGTTATCACGCAGCCCATGATACACATGGAATGGCCGCCCCCTGCGATGATGAAGGTCGGGCAGCAGCTGCGGGCAAGGGTGAAAGCTCTCTTTTGACATGTAAGCATGGTTAGAGAATGGGGAAAGAGGCTACGCACTCCTCGCTGAAGCCAACAACGGATCACGGATAGGGCCGCCTGTATGGTAGGATCGCAGGTAGATGCTCCATCATGGAGCTTCAATTCGCCACCGAGGATCATACAGGAGGCGTTACTGAAGGGATGGCCCTCGACCTTGCCCTCAGGCGCCGTAGCCATAACGAAGGAGGCGAGGTCAGGGCGCGACCCACCCGCATCACTTGGCTCCACGAGAGTCCTCCTGAGGAGCCTGCCTAAGATTGAGCGAATATGTTCGTTTCGATGGTCTTCTTTTCCTCCCTCTTCTTTACTGGTCACTTGTTTGGCGAGCAAGGAACATAATTCCGCAAAATCAGCAACGTCCTGGGGAGTCGGCTGAAGATGGGGATCCTGAAGGTGAAGGCGGAAGTCACCAAAGACAGGATGGTATAGTTCGAGGGGTGGCGCAATGGTGGGACTGTTCCCTGATGTGTAGGTGCCGTCGTAGATGACTGTGGACTGGCGCCTTTGGATGTCTGCGTAGTTTTTTGGCTTGGCGGAGGTGGATGGTACGGGAAGCTTCTCCATCGCACGTTTAAGGGTCTTGAACCCTAAAGGCAAAAGGCGCATTAGAGATGACTCTAGGGAGAGGTTCAGACCACATACTATCTTTGAAGGCATTAATGACAGGAATAGGAAGCGTATCTGCTTGCTTCGCTGCCAACGACGACGACAACAAGTACTCATCCGTGAGGCCAACCGCAAAATGAATAATATCATCCTTCTTCACAGAGTCTCCCAGAACCTCGCCCAGTCGCATTGGATGCAGTATGTCCTCCAGGAACTCACTCTCGTCCCAGCGTAATGAATTGGCATCTGTGATCAATAGCTCCTCCCTAGGCTGAAATACAATGCTAAGAAACGTCAAGAAGGAAACACCAATGAGCTACGTACCCGATAGAGCGCAAGGGTGCCACAGCGTATGTGCCCAAGGTCATTATAGTGCTCTTGTATGGATGATAGAATCCGCTCATAGAGGAGACGGGATCTTGCCTTGAGCTCAGCAGCAGAGAAATTGAGAACCAAGGGCTTAGAATGATTAACAAGACTATGGAGCGCTATGAAGTTGAGGACAAACTGCTCCTCTGGGGGAGCCTCAGGCGGGGTGGCTGGTACAGATGGTGTACTTCGTGGCGTGGCTGGTACAGATGGTGTACTTCGCTGTCTTGACTGCCGAAACTGGTGTGACTGCAACGACTGGGAAGTCTGGGCCTGAGTGGTGGGGCGGGTGGGCAGGCGATTCGCGTCCTGGGAAAGGGTGCCGGGGGGATTGCGTTTGCGGGCCATGTTGAGAGTTGTTCTACCTTGGTGGAGATCGCACTGGGAACAGAGTTATTTGGTCTAGCCACAGTAACCAAACATCGGATAAGGGAGCGGCACATTTGCTTGGATTACGGTGCTCAATACATGCATTGTACAGTCTTGCAAACATGCTCAGGTGCGTCTCAGCTATGCATCCTAACGTGTAAAATATATATTCAGCAACAGTACCTCTAATAATACAATATACAGCCCGGGGTCGACAGCACTCTTTAGGGGGTGATAAATCACGTGGCCAACTTCGGATCTGACTATCGAACCAATGACGTGTTCGGTGCTCGAATCCTCAAATTCACGCTGACATGACTTTCAGTGGCGCTCTCTTGAAGCCCACACAGCTGCGCCGTACACGCTGACACTCAAGTCGAACGGCTGCATCATATTTCTCGCTGCGTTGACCCCGACGAAGCTGCTCATCACCTCGAAACACTCCGTTGGTCCAGTTGCGGGAACGAGCATGAGTCACGCTGAAGCTGGGGAGGGTTGGCTGCAGAAATACCTCCAGGCGAAGGGCAGGAAGGAAGAGGATTTGGCAGCCGTTTTGTGGGAGAAGAATCTCACCGCCGTTTCCAAGGTGCGCACGACCAAGAGTTCATTCTTTTTCTACGAACTGAAGACCTCTAATTTAGCTCTGCGACGACTCCTTCGAGGAACATGTCCTCCCTTATCCCCCTCACCTAACCGGTCTCCATCTCCACGGTCTCAATCACTCCTCAGCCGCTTTCGACACGCTAGATCAGTCCGAAGTCGAATCCTTCGCAGAGGAGTGGGGGCTTCATCCGAACCCGCTCCGTCGTTCTACCCTCCATCGCAGAGGTCCAACGGTTCACCACCGAAGTCGGCAAAACAGGAAAATGGGACAGCGAAGCGGTTGAAGGGTTCGTCGTTCGGTGTAGAGTCAGCGACCCACCCAAGGAAGGAATGAAAAGTGCCAATCGCGACCGAAGCACCTACTCCGCCCGCTCTTCCTTCTTCAAGATCAAGTTCGATGAGCCCTACATGATGTATCGGGATTGGAGAGAGATAACGAAGACCTTGATCTCCAAGTTCACGAAGCAGTCGCATGCTCAGCTGAGCTTGGATTCGTCGGCGGAGGCGGCACTGGCTGTATTACCCAAGGCGAAACTGAAGCGGCCGGCGACGAGGAGATACGCGGAGTGGGTTTGCGACGAGCTGAAGGCTGAGCTGAGGAGACATGGAGGCAAGCTGGGACCGAAGTTCGCCTCCTATAACTCGGGGAAAGGGATCATCGCCACCAGAGGGAGATTCCTAGCCCACCTCGCTGCCAAGGGCGAAACGCTCGACTCAGTCCTGGTCGTCGATGCTGGTGAAGCAAAGAAGTTCCGCAAGACGATTATTGTGCCCATCGCCATCCCCGGATGTGGTAAGTTGTCCACTCTCCTCCGTTCAGTCCTCCTCAACAATGTTTCCTCAATTCCTAGGCAAAACCGCGGTATCTGTCGCGCTGGCTTATATATTCGGACTCGGGCACACCCAATCTGATGATGTCAAGGCCAAGAAAGCGGCACCAGCCTTCATCAAAAGGTCAAGAAGCTCCTAGAGACTCACGACGTCATTATAGCAGACAAGTACGTTAACATGACCATCTCTCTCTACCGTGTTTGCTAATTCGTACCCAGAAACAACCACCTCCACCAGCACCGTCAAGGACTCGGTGACGCCACAGCCCCCATATACCCGCCATTGCTCTCGATTGGAACCACGCTCTCCCTACCCCAACTTCGTCCAATCCTAATCCACTATCCCGTACCACCATCCATAGACTGGCATCGGCCCGTATCCTTGACCGCGGCTCCAACCACCAGACCCTTACAGCTGATACTTCCGCCCACCGATCTCACGAAGACGTCGTCTGGAAGTTCATCGAGCAAGCGGAAGAGCTCTGGGAGGGGGAAATCGACGCTGTAATAGAGATGGATATCGAGGATGGGATGGAGCAGGCCGTTGAGAAGGCCGTTGATGGGATTTGCAAGGAGTTGGGACTATCTAGGCCGTCCAAGGAGGTGGTCGCTGCAGGGTCGAAAAGGCGAAAGCATACGTTCCTGGGACCACGCAGAAGGTGAACGCAAACCAGACTAGCAAGTCCGAGTCACGATACTTCGCTATTTTACCAGAGATGGATCTACGCTTGGTTGTGGGCGAGAGGTTGGCTACGGAAGGTGTACCGGCCGGGGCCAAGAGCTTATGGGATCATTTGACCAAGAACGGCCGAGGCCGCACATCACCGTAGCTCACAAGAATACCCAGGCTGAGGAGCAAGAGCTATGGGAGGCCTGCAGTAACTTCGACCGGCTGGGCTTGGAGCGAACGCTCCCGTTGTTCTGGATCCGATTCAACCGTCTGCTTTGGGACGAACGGGTTATGGGGAGGAACGGGTTATGGCCTTGGCGGTGGACGATTTCGGCGTGCAGGTCGAGGGAGATGGAGGCGGTGGGGGTGGGGACGCTTCCAAGGAAGTGGTTGGGTTGATGAGAAGCGTTCAAGGTGCCAATAAGGAGCGTTTGCACGTTATGGTCGGAACCTGCACTGACAAGGTCCCCCCATTTGAGGCCAAGGCTCTGGTAGAGGCGTGGAAACGAGGTGAGGAGACAAGTCCTGGTCCTAGCGGGGAAATATTGGGCATTTGAGCTTGGTTGAAAGTGTTGGAGAGGGCCCGGGCATCATCGTGCTGGGCAGGCTGCGGGGGATGTTCAAGTGAACCGGACTTTTCATAATTCGAAGCAAATCATCACTTACCTCATAGCATTAACTTATTTACAACCTCCTTTCAGTTCTCTTCTGCACGCCCACTCATATGTAGCCACGTACCAAACGACCGGCAGTATATCTTGTACAATAAATACCACCTACGTATTACCAAATCTTTGTCCGGTGTTTAGGTGACATAGCTTGATGATTCTCGCGAGCGTTTTCAGTTTGTCGTAGCAGATAAAGTGGACGACTTTCTGAAATCTATCGCTCCCGGTCCGACGACGATAGATATGCTGTGGAGGAAAGGGTAGCGCGGATGCGATAAGGCCTTACGGAATCCGCTCCAGTCGAACACCTGGAGAGCGTTCTCAACATGCGGGGTTGGGGCGATATGAAGCTCCAGTGTAAGCTCCCGCAAGTGCGAAGCTGGGATATCGGTGAGGATCTTGGCAATCCAAGGCTGTATCGCCAGGGACGTCGTATCCCTGGGCCACAGCAGCACCTGCTTGAAGCAAAGGGACCGAAGGTTGGTGCATCTGGTGGGATTGATATACCCGTCGATAACCTCTGTAAGCAAGCGAACTGAACTCAGACCAAAGGCGTAGACAAAAATTGGACAATGTACCTTTGAAATCATTCTTGCAAATGAATATCGGAAAGGCGATTTGGAGATGGCGTAGAGACGGTGCGCAGCGCATGAGAAAATTACTGATATGATCTCTCTGCTCGGTGGTTTCCGCCTCATAACACATGGATTGGACTAAAGGGGGCGACTCCTGAGAATAGAGCCAGGAAAATAAGTCCGTCTGCTTGTTTCCGGCGCCGTGAATATACCAGCGAGCACAAGGCAGTGATTGCCTTAGTGACAGGCTAAGTGGGCTGCAGTGGGTCCAAGCCACCCACTGAATCCATACGCGCTCGAGGACGACGAAGCTGCAGACGACGTTCACGAAGTCTACGAATCGATGGAAGCGTACGGCCACCAGCTCCAGATTCCGGAACGCGCGGAATTGGCCGGTTTCTTGGACTGGCTCTCAACCTCGGCAATGCTAAATTTGGGCTTCGAAACTCCCGTGGGCGCCTTCGCAGCACCGACAGCCCCGCATTTCTACCGGCCGGAAAGGTAAGCAGAAAGTCCGGCAGAACAAATGGTGAAGACGTACACTGAAGACTTCCCAAGCAGGACTCTCCCAGATCGACACGGAGGCTTCCGCAGACCAGCTGAAAATGTGGCCTTCTGCGCCGCCCCTAAGATGGAGACCGACATCGATCCAGGCGCATCCACTGAATCTGATGGAGTCCCTGGGTGAGAGGACGTCCCGTCGAAGGGATCCGTAAGGTGGGCTATACGCCAACTCGTTGTTCTCGCGTGTGTGTTTCTTACCCTTACCAGCGGGTGCGGCCGGCGCAGCAGACTTGCCCGCGTTGACGGATGCGTCCGCTTGAGCGACGACGGTGGCGCGTACCCAGGCGTCGGCTGCGACGTAGAAACTCGCAGACACCGAGCCGCCAATTGCAGTGACGCCGAAGTGAACTTGAGGGGACAAAGTTCCTTGAGCGAAGCCTTTGAAATGATTAAGTGAGCAGGGACTGCTGACGCCCAATCAATTTGATGGCCTTACCGTGGGCATTCAATTTGGCTGATGCCTTCAAGTTGAAGTCTATGATCAGATATGTCAGAGATACTGCAGGCACGTCTAAGCTAAGAAACTTACCAGAGTCCTTGCTCTTCAGGCGTTGGTCCCTCGCTTTAGGTGCCTCACTTGCTGGGTACCACATTTGCAAATCGTCGAACTGGTAAGCAAGGTGTACATCGGTTGTTAGGTCGAGCTCAATATATCCCTGTGCCTTCGCTGCGACGGAGAGGTAAGGCCCAATGGTGATGAGTCTAGTTACTTGGTTAGCAGGTGTGGAAGAACGTGAGTTACAACGCTACTGACGCGGGAATGCTGAGGCCCGGCAAACCGAGGTCGTTCAAGAGCTTCCTTTCGTACGTGAAGCCTCCCTGTGTATATGGTCAGGAGAGTAGAAATAGCGCGGGAAGTCGCCTTACTTTCAATGCGACGTCAACGTGAACCTTGGCATCACTTAACGCCTATTTAGAAAGATGAGTAAACCGCAGCAAGTGCGAAAATCCACAAATATCTCCGAAGGCAGCGAACTTGGTGATTTTAGGCAACGGCAAGATGGATCCAGCGATGACAATGCCAGCTTTCACCCTGATGGAACCCTTGCTGTCGATATTGACGTTAAGTCTCAAGTGCTCGCTGCCTGAGCACTGCGCCGGAGGGAAGCTGAACTCCGGGATGTTGACGTTAGAGTTGAGCGATATATCTTGGGATTCGATCTTCGGCTGAATGTCGAATTTCGTTTTGTCTACGCAAGGGTGTGAGTACTCTAGCCAGGGTGCGCTAGCGAGAGACTGACTTGCGATGAGGCTTCCGAGATCCTGGAATTGGTCGCTGACCCAGTGAGCGGCGTCAGTGACGGCCTTGGCCACCGAGTTGGCAGAGTTGGACACCCATTTTCCCATATCGTCCCAGAAAAAGTCGGCGAATGCGGCATTGAGGTCGAGACCAGGGACGGTGGCCTACAAAAACGCATATTAAGGCGATACTTCTGAGAGAAGGGAAAGATACATACATGGAGGAAAGCAAAGTTGACTTCGCCAGCTCTTTATGCACAGTTAGTGGTGTCTGTTGGACACGAGAAAAATAGCGTACTTAGAATGGTCGATAGCGGCCCAGTTCGAATCAATGGACATGACATGGACCGTAGGAGCCACCCCGTCTCTATGACGAACCTTCTGCTCAGCGTGATGGGGGAGTGTCTGGTCCGCAGCGACCTTCATGTTGGCAACCCTAGCGAAGGGACCGCCTCCACACTGTCAGGCATGAGCATGAATGCGGCCAACGAGATCAAATACATACGCTTTCAGGTAAAAGGACGATCTTGTCCATGGGACCATGGTGATCGAATATATGCTGGCATCCAGATCCTTCATGTTCAGTCTCGCAGACAAGGCGAATGTCTTGCTCAAGGGAGTGGGCGTCGCAGTCGAGAATCACCCATCCAGCGGCGGGGGTAATATCCGAGATCGCCTTAGATGAGCCATACTGTCGGAAGTTGATAAGTACGAAGTTGCAACGGAGACAGTGAGGACCGCAGCGACAATCAGCGATCTCGAGAGCATTGCGACACTTGAGAGGGGGAGCCAAGGAAAAGGCTACAAGGTCCAACGTTGCCTGGACACTTTACTTAAGTATGTCGACTTATTCACTAGCGCGATACAGGGCGTACCAGCATCACAGCGTGTGGATACGCAGTTTCTGGAGGCCACTTAGCCGCCGAAATAGACTGAAATTTGGTGTAAGTCTCACCTAGCTCGCTTTCGCTGGCTTCGCTTGTACGAAATGACACCTGGATTGGTACTACTGATGTTCCGGACGGATGGGAGGAGTGCCTATAGTCAATTCCACGGACACACCCAATGGTCTAGCGGGCCCTGGTGATGGTGGTGATGAAGTTGATGCAGATGCTGAGGCCGAGGCTGATGCACGTGATCCATGCCCCCCCTAAACGAGTGTTGTCGACCTCGGGCTGTATATTGTATTATTAGAGGTATAGTCACCGAATATATATTTTATGCGGTAGAATGCATAGCTGAGACTCACCTGAGCATGTTTGCAAGACCGTACACTGCATGTATTGAGCACCGTAATCCAAGCAAATGTGCGCTCGCTTAGGGGCGTAACATCTTATCTCACTGATCTTATCTCAGGTTCAATCTTATCTGTCTTATCTTCAAATCGCGGCTGCTGTCTGGCAGATAATAACATGGATTTGTACTCTAGCTTCGTACATGAAAGTAAATGTGGCAGTCAGGGACTCAACAATACCTAGGCCCTGGGACGTGCAATCATTACAACCAGCTAAGACCGTCTAGTGGACCTAGTCACCCGTCGCCTCTTTGGTAGGGGCTCCTCTGCTGGCAAATTTTCATCTACCTCCTCTTCATCTGTACGTGTCTCGCAAGTCACCAGGAGGGAGCTTTGATATTCATCTTTACGATGAATCAATTTGGCCTGCTCTTTTAAAATGGCTGCTCGCTTCTTTGGTTTGCGAGGACGGCCAACGATTCCATTGCGTTCCTGGTATTGGTTGATGAGAGAGAGAGAAGAATGTGAATTGCAAGGTGGCTTACTTTCGGTGGACGTCCAGGACCACATGATTCTAGTGTTCTCGCATTGGTTAGATCAACCATATTATTTTTGGTTTCTCGAAATTCCGCAGGTCCGATGGTGGTGCAATAACCGTCCAATGACATGTCTTTGCTAGGCACCTACAGGGTGTAAGATATAAGGTAAGGAGCTGCATCACCGTGCTTACATGGAGTGTCTCCCTGAGTCCCCAATCGTCAGATGTCCTTGCAACGATGACAGAGTAGCAATCAGTTGGACGTGAATAATGGAAAACTGGGACATGTGTAAATGTCCCCGTACAAAGCTCCTCCGATGCCAGTTCCCTATAGGGCTCACCTGTCCTGGTCCTTAGCTTCATCCAGAAGTGAGTAAGCAGTACGAACCAACGGTGTGGAGAGGGTCAAAAAAGCCTTTGCTGGCGAAGAGGTTGTACTGCGCAGCTTGCATGGCTACCTTTCCCCGGCGAAACACTAGGATATGCTTCATGTAGTTGGTGGCGACAGTCTCATTGTACTGGAAAGGATTGTTAGAATTGGTGGATCCACCGCATCGCTTGAGGAAATCAGGTGAATGCCAGGTAGCCATGTATGAAGGAAGGGTGGAGGCGAGGTTGTCAAATAGATTGCTGTCCTCGCAGACAACCTTCGTCGGCATTGCAGGGTGCCACCCTAGAAGGTGGCAAAGATCGTTCGCCAGGTGACGACCTACTCCGGAAAATGCGCCATCTGTACAGAACGCATCCACGATACACTGGGATTTGGCTGTCCCTGTCAACACCCCGTGCCGCCACCGGAGGAGACGCTCCATAGCACAATCGGGTTCGAGAAACCAATCAGGGCCGTCTGGGTAAGAAGTCCAGAGAGTGCCCCACGCCTAGTACGTAGAATAGATTACGTTGTCGCATGGTAAGAAAGAAAGGAGAGCTCACTTGAGACTGAACAGCAAGATCGTCCTTTGTCCAAGGGCGGGCGCGGCTGATGACATGGAGCCGCACAAGGCGTGCAAAATCGATGACTGCGATGACCTCAGTCTTGAGTCGGAAGGCTGCCATGATGTTTACAAGCCTGAGGGCGTTTTTCTTCTCCTTAGATCCAGGAGTTGTCATCCTTGCAGGTAACTGAAACGAACGCAATCTACTGGCCTTGCGAGTGTCTTTGTTGGGTCCTTCCGAGTCAGCTTCGATTATTTCATCAAAGTCAGAGGAGGACATCGAGAGAATGTGAGACTCCAGCCCGAAGTTGATAACGACGGCGTGCTAAAACATATTTTAGCTCCAAATTATAAGGACAGAAAGAGGAGACGTACGTGACCAGCGGCAATAGCGAGACATTTGCCACGACTGGCGCATACCAGGGGTCCTTCCTGGAGCGGCGCATTCTGGACTAGATAAAGCCAGCTTTTACCTTGGGATCGTTTGAGGTCCCACTCATTGGGAACATGAGATGGGCATCCGGGCTCCAAATCATCGGTATACGCGTTGGGACCCGTCCCTCGGTCGTTCGTCATGGTGCAGTAAGACTTGGCGTTCGTTCCCTCTGCAAAAGTACGCGGGAAAATAATAAGGGCACCTACAACCAAGACAATGTGACGATCTGGCGGGGAAAACTAGGTTCAAATCAGACCTTTAGCCGGGGTCTTGTTTTTTATTTCTTGTCTCTTAATTACGGCATTAATGCGGTGGCAGAAGACGCGAACTTCAGGTGCTTCAGGCATCGTAGCAAGGAGTATTGGGGAAACGCAGGCGTGGTCAACGCGTACCGGTGGCGCATATTGATCGCATGCACGTGATCTTCCCCCTAAATCGTGCTGGAGACTCGGAGCTCGACACTATATTCTACGAGACAGGACCACTGAATACATCTTTTTCTAGTATACTGTGAATGCCTAAGATGCGCATGGGCATGTTTAGGACTACATTGGATGCATGTATCGACCACCGTAATCCATGTAATGTGGTGGACTCGGGCGTCATAGTGTTTGATTATAGCGCCTCGGCCAAACAACTCCGTTCAAATCAGTAAATCATCGTCCAACGACTCTCACCCACTCTGCTCAGTCCAGGCGCAAGGTTACTGGTAGCTCTTCCAGCTCTCCTCAGTTTGACGTTTTCTCTTCTTCTCATATTTCTTTTCATATGCGCTGACATTGCGTCTACAGCAAGCCTCGTAATTTGACATGCCTCCTCCTCTCAACATCGCCACTCCTTTCCTCTTCCTGCTTCCTCTGGCCTGTTCTCTTCCTGCCCATGATTCCGAGGGATGCTACGCGAAGCTCCTAAGTCCGCAAATGTGTGTCTTCCTTCTCTCTCCCTCTCTTTACCCCGCTAATCTCACCTCTAGCACCGCAAGTGACCGCCACCACAGCCTCCCCCTTCCACCTCTCACCACAATCACCAACTCCCTGAGAATTCGCCTCCCTCACCATGACCTGCAAGATTCGCCAGTCTCAACTCCCTCCGCCCCTCCATCTTTTCCCTCCTCAGCAACAACCTAATCAGCCTCCTTGGGTTAGCCGCAAGATCATCCCAGCTGTCCATCCCATAACCAGCACCCGCGTGCACACGCACTCGCTCACAGCCAGTCCCCGCTGCCAGCAACTCAAAACCCCGATATCTCAGGATATGCCGAACCCTCTTCTGCTGCTCGTTCCATGGTAGAAGGATGGGTTTCCGAACGCTGACCATCAAGAGCTTCTCGCATTCCCATTCCCATTCACGGTGTCCGTCCCCATTTCTCGCACTCAGCAGGCACGGGTCGCGTGCCCAATCGCAGTTTCAGCAGCAGCAGCATTCGCCCATCGACCAATACGCGCCTTGGCATGGACGTCCCATGTATTTGGATCCAGTACCGCCGTCTTCCACGTCGTTTACATGGCCGGACGCTCCTCCTCACGCACAGCACCACAAAGGCTACCACCACACGAGGTACCGCAATACGGCCACGGCCACTACCCTGCCGACTCTCATCCTTCGGATTGACTTCTTCCGGCTCAGCCTCCTCAGGCACCTCATCAAACGATGTATTCTACCCCTGCTTTCCATCCGGCTCAGCCTCCTCAGGCACCTCATCAAACGATGTATTCTACCCCTGCTTTCCACGACGCAAATATCCAGCCTTCGCATCCGGAACTTGCGGCACTTGGACTTGCAGCTCGTGACTCCCGGTTGGACGCTCGTTGGAGCTCGTTCATGCAGGACTCGGGGCTCCTTGAAGATATCTGTAGCGGTTGAGGTTGGCCCCCTCTCGTTTCATCTTGATGGACTCTTAGATACATAGCCTTGTTTCCGTCTGTCTCTGCCTCTTTGACTTTGGTCTTGCTATGCCGTGCTCTCTCATCTATCGTACTCAACTAGACATTATTTAGTGTTGCACAAAATCATTGGTCTACATATATATCGAGGTTGTACATACAGGTAATAAAATGTCCAAAGTATTTAGCAATGTAATACAAGGATTTGAACAGCGGTACTAGGCAAAGCAATAATGACGGGCTCGATGGTTGCGGGTGGCTCATGTCTTCCTGGGCCGCGGGGGTACCAACCGCTTGTAGAAATAGGCCATGACGGCGTCAGTGTGAGTAGCAGTAAGATTGAAGACCGGAAGAGTAGCGTTCTGCGGAACCGAACCATGAACATGAAACCAAAGACGAGCGACAAGCAGGCCGACGTACCACTTGGTTTGCGCTACCTCCGACGTCTTCCGTCAGGGGGGAGACAAAGGTTTCTTTGCGAAGTTTTCCAGCAATCATATCTATCACGGTATGAAAGTAAGTACAATCGAGCAATGATGGATGGGGAACTTACCGTCTCCAGAAGCAGACTTCCAGGCGCCCAAGACTTGTTCACGACGGCTGGACGAAGCACGCGGTGGGGCAGATGATAGACCAGGCAGACAATACATCGTGTGATAGGCATCTGCGTTTCTGTAAGCCGAGTCAGCTGAAGGTCTTAAGAAGCTGACGACAGGCTCACTTGTGAGGCTTGTCGCGTAATCCACAGGAGGGATGCTGGCCAGCGAACCGGAGATATTCTTGAAGAGCTTCGCGATTGTATAGAACCTCTAAAGCGAGACTAAGTCAGCAATGCTGGTGGGCGGTAGGTTGTTGGCTAACGTACCGTCGATATCCGCCCAGGAATGATCCTCATTGTTAGCCCCAACAGGCTCGTGTCCGGTTTGTTCAAGGTCTCCGAATCCGGCGTTGATACCGAGGACCTCCAAGAGACCGAATGCCCCACCCACCCACCACGAGTAGCACCCATCAACCAACTTATTCGTCCGCCCTCTAAATCCGCCGATTTCGACGGGAGAGCCTTGCATCTGAACGAGCCACCGTAGGAGGGACTTGGTGTTGATCTCCGGTTTCGTTGGCGAGGCAGATGCTCCAACCCTTCCACGCCGAGACGGCGCAGAATGTGTATCCTCCGTGTGCTTCTCGGAGCGGAGGTCGAGGGCTAGTAAGGAGGGAATCTGGGGTCCCGGGGGAAGCGGAGAAATAGAGTTGTGATGCGGAGGCGAAACCGCCTTCGAAAGTTTGTAGTGAAGCGATGAAAGAGACGGTGCCTTCAACAAGTTCGGGAGTAAGAATGTCGAGAAGTGGAGCGGTGACGAAGAGGCAATATATCTCTCTGAAAAGCGGACAACATTAGAAAGGAGTGAGAATGTGAAGGCTGTGGGACGCACCGTACGTCGACCTCAGCATCCTGAGCTACAAGAAAGTATCCATCCGGCTGCTTCAAAGACATGAAGAAACGATAGATTGCCAATTCCTCAGTCTCAGAGCGAAAAGAAACAAGAGATGACTGGTACCTGTCAATTGGGGCCCAACCACCTTTCTCTCCTGGATTCCCTGCAATGGCGAGCGCACACAGGGACGCGTACGTTGGAAGAAGATGAGGGGCTTGGCCAGGCCCACCGCCGAATCCACCATCCGGATGCTGCCACGACAAATTCGTCTTGATCGCCCTTCGAGATCCAAGTCAATTCGGAACGAACGTAGATTCATCATTCAGACGACGTACCGCTGCTTATTCCCCGATCCAACCCAGCCTGCAACAAGCTCAAACTCTGCAATAGCCAAAACATCAACCACGGCTGGCTCGCATCTTGACTCGTGTATCGCTCCGGGAATCCTTGGATGAGATTGCGTGCGACGAACTGGAGATGCGCGTTGCGATCTAGCTGTGGCTTTTGAGCTTGAGGTAGGCTGGGATCCGGTATGTGTTTGCGCAATACGGCTTCGGTTTCGGCTTGGATCGTGGCGGTAGTTGAGGGGAAACCGTCAACAGGAGTTGATCGAAGGCGGTTCGACGTCGACGACATCAAGTATAACGATTTCGAGCGGCGAGCGGGCGTCGCCTATGGTGGAAGGTGACGGTAAGAGGGAGAGTTCGAACAAAGGATTGAGAGAAGTCATCCATCCGTTCCGCATGATGAGACATGTGGTGGAAACAAAAGAGGAGCGCGGGAACAATTAGATTCAATTAATTGTATTTCTACATATACAGTGAGTAGACGACAATACAAACACCTACTTAACAAAAGTCAAGAGAGGAAAACTACCAAACTACAAAAAGGCTGCGAGGAACAGTACTACGAAGTTACAACAAGAAAAACCGAGATATCGGAAGCTAACTAAGCGTGAGATCACATCGACATAGGCTGCGGTCCATGGCCATATTCCATAATCCCACAGTCGCGCATGAAGGACATCCACCCAGCATCCATCCCACTCTCCGAACTCAGCCCCATCTCCACCATATTCTCCCGAGGGTCCACCGACATCACTCCAGCTGCAACGGCGCCGTCGAGGCCGACGCCACCACCAAAGCGTTGTCCCTGATATGTGCTTGGGCCCAACAGCGAACTGTCCACGCCACCGGCGTATCCGCCAAACGAAGCGAAGGAGGAGCAGGTCGAGCAGCCGGATGGTGTCGCTGGATCAAGCCCAGGGCGCCTGCGAAAGCAAGCATCTCTCCCTGGCCCATAAACCGTCCTCCTCCTAGTGCTTGTGGTCCAGACGGCGGCGGCGGAACTGGAGGAGACGGCTGGACGTTTTGCGCCTACATGGGCGACTAGGTGGCGGCCGTTGGACTTGTATATGTAGATGCCGACCATGCGGTGCTCAGCGAGCTAAGAGTAGAGCCGGGAGCCGAGGGGGAGACACTAGTCCGCCGGGATTGGATGGCTGAGGGAGGTTGAGTGGATGGCTGTGATTGCGTAAAAGCCTGCTGGAGGCTTTGAATGCGAAGGTGTGCTTCATTCGCCAAACTGTAACATAGAAGAGGTCAGCTTACGCTAAGGTAATGGCAAAGGCCGCATACATACTGGATTTCTTGAGTGTCACTCAAAGTCGCTTCTTCATGGATAGGGAATTCGCAGTCGACGTAAGATAAGTGAATCGCAGGTGGTCGACCAAGGGCAAGACTCTGTTCAGGTGCGTTAGTAGCTGAACTTGCTAGCGAGGACGGAATAGAGAAGGGGAGAGGGGAGAGGCTAAAAGGTACGTATTCAAAAATGTCCGTAGAAGGTCGATAGAGAAAGTGGCCAAAGGACAACGAGAACAGTAGGTACATGTCCGAACAACGTCCGTGGAAACATAAAGGGCAGGTTGCGAAAAGGTATGTACGAAGTTGGCAGGACACCATTACTTACATGAGAGCGCCTTCGTTGAACAGTCGTTGCATCGAACTTCCATCTTGCGCTGTCACTATCTGTTGGCAGGTACGTGGCATCAGCGTCGGCCAGGAGCAAGGAAAAGGTGGTGGTTGAAGGCGAAGGACGGATGTAGCGTACAGGAACAGAGCCGAGAAGAGATACTTACGAAGTCCCAAGCTTTGACTCAGCTTCGCCGCCAAACTCGTCAATCCCCACGCGCGGTATCCCTCGAATATTTCTTCCCCGCCAACGAATGGTACGTTGCCATTAAACTGACAGCTTGGACGGTGCGGATGGAAGGGAAGTCGAATCCGGTTCGGAGGGAGAGCGCTGCTTTGCCTATTAGGAGAGGGTAGTCAGAATCTCAAAGACGTATGTCCAAGTCAAAGCTACGTACCTAGTGTATAGTATCGTTCAGCTTCGGCGCCGTACGGAGGATTCTTGATGTCCAGCAGCGCTCCCAAGGCAAAGATCATGAGCAGGGTTGCTAGAGCATGCGGAGCTGCTGGGTCGGGTTCGGAATCCGGTGCTGGTGGCGTTCCTTGAAGAATCGAACTTGCTTGGTACGGATTTGAAGTGGTAGACAAAGGGGCAGCTGCTGAGAGTATCGACGAGACGGACGAGGTCGAAGTCGATGGGGTAATCCGTGGGGGTATCGTAAACGGTGAGATGGGCGTCTGGAGCTGACTCTGCGTCGACGAAACCGGAGTCGAATCCTTGTTCATTATCGCTGTTGCTGCTGCCTGGGGACCCGGAGTCCGTGTAGAAAGTATGTAGTTGACGGAGCTGGCGTGTCGACGCTGCTTCGTACACCTGAGCGATGAAGCCACGACTGGCGGTCGCAGCAGAGGTGTTGTCGTTGGACAAGGACGGTGGGGTCGTGGCTATCTTCGGGGAGGGGCATCCCTGGAAGATTAGAAGTTTCGCCTAGAAGTTCGTCCCTCTTGATGCCGGGCGGAAAAAGTAGGTGGCGTGCTGGAGGTAGCTTTCCGCGAGCTCAAGTCCACGAGCGTACGGCGGGAGATACGCGTAGAGAAAGAAGGTCGAGGAGGTTCTGGTGTTCGTGCAGCTTGCGCATCGTGGCCGCAGACAAACCAACCCCTCCGGACTTCCAGATGGAAGGGGGGATAGGCGAGGTGAACTGGAATAAGTTGGGCGCTGGTAGGCGTAGATGGGTGGTGGGTGGAGGTTTGGCCAGATGGAATTGATGAGTGTGTGGACGTTGGCGTATGGGCGGCGAACGAGGAAGGCGAAGCAGGGTCTGGGGAGGATGTAACAGAAACATTTGAGGCGGGGAACGATGAGTAAGGATTAGTTGAGAAGGGGTGCTCGAACCCGTGGTCGTCTACTGCGTCGTCGAACGCTTCACCATCCTCTGCAGCGGCCCATTCTTCGCTTGCCTTCAAACAAGCATAAGTACGAGATAGAACGAATGGAAATAGAACTTACCGTTAACAAGGTCTCGCTGCCAGCGGACCTTCCAAAGTACTTGACCTCATCCGACTTATCATCGAGCGTCAGAGTACCTAACGCATCGATATTCTCTTGTTCCTCCGTCTTCCCCACTTCCGAATCCTCCTCCACTTCGTCCGTCGCCAGACCCCGAGTTCTTCTCACCGCCATCCAACTTGAGCAATTCGGCGCCGAATTTGATCTTCAGGAAGCTCGTCAGCGAGCAAAGGGCGGCGCTCCGATGATACGGTAGCTTGTATGATGGCTAATGCGTCTTCGAGAGATCGAATCCCGTTGCTCATTTCCAAGATTTTGCGGTGGAGCTGCTGGGTGTCGGCGAGGATGAATTGCGCTTGGCAGGGGGAGAGGAAGCCACAGGGGCAGATGGACTCGCAGCCTCAACGCACGCACGAGGAGCAGGGCACTTTCTTGTCGCATCGGAGCTTGAGACGAGGACAGGATAATTCACTAGCGTCTATGGTAAGCTGAGGCACTCTCATTGTAGAATAGGGTACGCACCTCGAATCCGTTGGCTGATAGACAGAGTGAGGAGGGAATTGGTCGCGGAAGCGGAAGTTTAAGAGGAGGAGGAGAACAGATACCGTAGGATTAGCATAGAGAGGCTACTGCGATGAGCTCAGGGCAGCGACGAGTCGGGTGATGCCGAGTTGGATTCGAATATAACCCCGATTTTGGCGCCGGAACACCTTTTGCTTATACTTTTCGCTTTTCCGCGTCTTCACGTCGTAAGTCCTTTTCTTCCTGCTTTTGAGGATTGAGTCGATACAGGGGTGGTTGGATATGTATCCTCTTGTGTCCTGATGCTACCAGTGCCCCTCTCATCACCCCAATGTCGCTCAGAGGGAATCAACCTCAGTGTCGGGCTTTGAAAGACTTCATAATGAGTGCGATGGCAATCTCCACATACTTCCACGTATGAGTTGACCGTTATAACTTGGAAATTGAGCAAGTAGTGGTTCTGTCGTGTCCATCCTATTATTATCAGGGCAATTGAGCAGCCTCCCAACTCTGTATCACTGGTCGTTATAGTCAGGATTTGCTAACTTATCACGTTAAGATTTAGGCTGAGAGCAAGATCCAACGTGCAAAGTATATATCCTGCCACGCATAGCATAGGTATGCCTATCCACCGCTATAATAACCATTCACTACTGAATTCCTCCTGCTCTTTAGTTCCGTCAGCACAAATCTGCTGCACCACCGCATATCCCATACATCGTCAGTAACAAAAAATAAAATGGCTTCATCTCCATTGTAAGCAGTCCCTGTCAAAGATGTCTCATTCCTTTGAAAGAGATTCCATATCACCATTTTGTTCCAGCACATGTCCCTATTGTTTTACAAAATGCGCAAATAGACCAGCCCTTAATCAACATACAAGAGTATTCCACCGCATGAAGTACTTTGTAGAATTTAAGTGGCAAGGAAAACCACTCAGTTCAGGTACTTGCGATCTGCCATTCTTTAGAATAAAGTTCATGTTGAAATGGCATCTTTTTGTTTTTGCAGCTGGACTTGCACATTGGCAAGGATTGCTTCCTCCAGGTAACTATAAGTGGCTTTTAGATATTTTGATGTATTTAATCTCATACACAGATACAGTTCAGACTGCTCTAGTCGAAAACAACTATCCAAGTAACTCCTTCATAGCCATTTATGAAACTGACTCCCTGGGCTAACAAAGCTCTTATATAGTCAAGATTCATTTTATGCGCCCATCAGTTACAGAAGTGGTGACCTGTCCTCTCTGTCAGGTGTATACCCACAGAGATGCCACATCCCTTCGAAAAGCCCACTATCAGGGTGGCAAGTGCCCCTGGTTTAAGATGGCTAATCTGCCTCACCCCACGAAAACCAGTGTCAAGCCCAGTGACGATTCCAGCAGTATCCCTCCCCCTCCAAATCCCCCCATGGCCGATAATGATGATATGGAGGATGTGGGGGCAGATCAGCCTCAAGACGAAGGTGGCCTGCAAGACCCTCCCCAACCACAGCCACGGGTTTTACGTCCACGAACAGCTGCATATCATAATGTCGAGAGCGATGACGACAGCCACAATCATGAACCTGATAGCCACACTGGCCACACCCCCGAAAACCTCAGCAGTAATAACCAGCACGAACAGTCTCACAACCGCAGCAGCCAGGATCCCGTTCAACCAGAAGCATCCATCTTGGATGCCTATCTGAAGCCTGTTGTGGTAAGGGATCCAGATGGGCTCCTGAATTTCTTTCAAGTAGGAGTGCATCCTGGTCTAAGGGTTGCCTTATGCCTTAAGTGCAGGACTGGCATTCGACCTTCTGCAGTTTGGGGCCATATCCGAGATTGCCAAAAGGAGCGATACCAGTATCGGAGGGACAGGCCACGTTGCCTGCAACACCTGTCAAATGAGAAAATGGGAGAGAAAATAACTAAACTAGTGATCTCTCTAGGTGCTGGACCGAAGGACTCTGATGTTCTCCAGCTGCCTTATTCAAGACGTGAGATATTTCCCCCTCTTCCTCAGCTTCCAGTGAAGTCCGGCGTGGCCTGCAAAGTTGAGAACTGTGGCCAACAATTTGGTACCCTGGGCAGTCTTCGAAATCACTATTCGAGGAACCACCAGCAGGCCAACCATGGTGCCGTGTTTAACGCTAAATCGGACAGCATTAGCATCACTCGGCAAAAGCTATTCGAAGGCCCTATGGGTCATTATTCGTGGCGTGTGGAGACCTCGGTCCAACCTCAGGATATGGGGACACCTTGGGCCGAGTTTGCTACTCAGGTGGCCCCAGACATCCAGGATGCCTCTGCAGCCCATCTCAGGCAACTTTCAGGTGATGGAATGGCAGAGGACTCTATTCACCCTGCGTTATACAGCACAGGATGGGTGCAATATCTGCGACCCTACTTGAATGGAAACAACCTCAAAGCCTCACAATATCTCCTCAAGCTTGTTTCCCCTCCAGGCAAGAGGGAGAACCCATTACTCCATGCGATCCGGAACACCGTCCACCAGTATATATCCAGTATTTGGAGCCTAATTCGATCCGGGTCAGTACCACATCAACTGCTCACCCATTTTCACACCACCTATGGCCTGGCCTGGAGGCCCATCACAACAGGGACGCTGAGAAAATACAGCCTCCATCTCACCAAATTGGTCTGTGCCATTGTCCGCTCAGAGCGGAACATTTGCGTGCCTTCTGGGACTAAGGCCTACACATTCCCGCTAACACCCCAGGACAAGGAAAGGTTATCTGCCTTTCTGAATCTTTTAGAAAATGAGCTGGATGAGGTCATTGCAAATGAGGATGAAGGGGATAAGTCAGAAGGGATGGGGGAGGAGGAAGAGGAGGAAGAGGAGGAGAAGGAGGAGGGGGAGGACGAAGAGGAGGAGGAGGAGGACCATGATGGAGATAAGAATCCTGAAGAAATGGAGGAGGAAGAAGAAGAAGAAGAAGACTGCAGGCCTCCCCCGCATTTCCAACATGAAGCTGTCACAGAACCCACTCCTGCCATGAAATGTCTTCACCAATTCCTCTTGCCACTGCTCACCGTTCCAGATGCTGGAGACAACTCTGCTCATGACAAGTGGCAACGCCCCATTCAATGCTTTCTTACCCTCTGCTCCCGAACACCTGACCATGGTTTCAAGGAACCATCCGATATCACCCAGTCCTTGGCAATGCTGAAATATCACTGCCGCACAGTCACCCTATATGATGTGTATGAGCGGGTGAAGCATGAGGCCTCTCAGATTCCCTTTATAACAAGGGCCAAGGCAACCATTGACAATCTGATGGGAAGTGCATCTATGTTTGAGGAGCTCACAGACCTCCAGCATGTCATGTCCCGCTTCGCCAAACAGGAAGCAAAGCCCCCCCTGTGCCGGGTGGACCTGGCCACAGAATCAGTCACGTATGCAGGTGTCACCCTGCAGATGAAGTCCTTTGTGCAAGGCCTGCATGATCTTGCGGAGGATATCTTCAAGATGATCAAGGCGATTACTCGTGGTGCCAAGCTAGAATGCGAGCCCATCTCCAACCTTGATGAAGATTGGAATGACAAGACCCCTGGCTATGGATTTACGACGATGAAGAAGCAGGCCAAAAGCCATGTGGTGCTTCGGGCTCTTTCTGAGGACCAGGACCTGAAGCTGCTGTGGCGGGATGAAGATACCGGATTGCTTGAGATCAATCCAGAGAAGGCCAAAGATATTCTCCGTGAATGTGCCAAGCTCAATCTTCTCTTGGCTGTTTTTGCGTATCTCACAGCTGGGCCAGCACCAAGGGGGACGGAGTTTGCCCGATATCTGCTTGTCAACACCCCGACGCGTGGAAGGAATGTGTTTACTGGCTTTGGCAACATCTATCTGGTCAACCGGAAGACCAAGGCGGACTTTATGATGGAGCAAACTTCGTTTATTCCCTTCAAGTGCCATTCT
Source organism: Pleurotus giganteus (assembly GCA_032158425.1). Taxonomy (NCBI): domain Eukaryota; kingdom Fungi; phylum Basidiomycota; class Agaricomycetes; order Agaricales; family Pleurotaceae; genus Pleurotus; species Pleurotus giganteus. The sequence continues at coordinate 255,181 of JAPEHR010000002.1, forward strand.
GTGCTTGCAGATGCCCTCAAGATTGCGCTTGTCCTCCTCCGTCCTGCAGAGCAGATGCTGGCAGAGGCAGCCTATAAGGACCATCCAGCGAGGGCTGCTGTTTACACCCAATCGCTCTGGGCACAGAATGGTAAGCAGATGACAGCAGACATGCTGGGTGATGGGCTTCGGAATGTGCTGAAGAAGTATTGTGGGGTGAAGAAGTGTGGACTCCGAGCCTACCGGCATCTGTCTGTGGAGCTTGGCCGTGTCTACACTTCTGATGAGACCACTGACAGTCAGCTTAATGCAGCAGCAGCTGTGCAGCGTGGACATACACTCGCAATGGAGCAGAAGACTTATGGGCTGGACAGCCGGATTAGCAGTGACCTGCTGCATGAATTTGAGGCCTCGTCTGATGCATGGGCGCGGATGGTTGGATTTGCAAAGGGGAAGCCACGGCTGAAGCCAGTTGTTGTACGGCGGCAATTGGAGGTGCAAAAGAAGGTGCAAGCTGAGCAAAAGATGGAAGGGCTTGCTATGGCGCTTGTCTCGATCATGGCCAAGGTGACGACAGATCTGGGGAGTGTGCTGCAGTCACTTTCTGGTGGAGGAGGAGATAATATTGGGGGCAATAACATTACAGATCTGCAAGGATACACGGAGGCTCTCAAGGCTGTGGTTCCATCGATTGTGGTGGAGCCAGAAGAAGCTGTGGTGGAGGAGGTGGATGATGTGTATGAGCATGAGACTAGATGTGGTGACCTGGCTATTGGGGGACATCTGGAGCCGACGGAGGCAGTTGTGAGGGAAGAGGTGCAACAGCAGCAAGAAGAGGGTGGTGGGATGGAAGTGGATGAGGGTGGAGGAGGAGTTGGTGGTGGTGCAGATGTGGATGAGGGTGGAGGGGATATGGAAGTGGAGGAGGAGGTTGATGGAGGAGGAGGAGGAGGAGATATGGAAGTGGATGAAGAGCATGCTCCTGATGTGCGTGAGCGCACACCAAACCTTGCAGATCTAGAGGACTTTTACTGGAATGGCCCAATGCCACCAACGCAAGATGGAGATGATGAAGAAACTGGAGATCATGAGGATGAGCCAGAGGATGGTGGTGGACCTGCACGAGGGACACAGGCTATTACAGATGATGAAGATGAAGATGGAGAGGCTCCTCTGTTGAGCTCCCTTCAGTTTGCAGCACGACGGTCTATGCCAGGTGATGAAGATGGAGAGGCTCCTACTGAGCTGCCACGGCGAAGATCAAGCTCCTTCCGGTTTGCAGCTCGGCGGTCAAATTCCATCATGGTGGTGACAGATGATGATGATGATGAGGAGGATGAGGATGAGGAGAGACAATTGGCTGGTGCTGAAGTGAAGTCTGAGGATGAGGACAGCCTTGGGATTGACATCCAACCGCCAACGAGTGTGAGTGCGACAACCACTGAAGGAGAGGAGGAGGAGGAGGAGGAGGAGGGAGAGCAGGTGCAGATGCATCTGAGTGTGTCTCGGTACCACATTGATGATGTGGATGAGCCAGCGCCATGGCCACGAGTGATGCGGAAGCGTGCACTGACACAGACATCGACACACTCGTCTGAGGGGCCAGGTGAGGAGGAGGAGGAGGAGGCTGGTCCGAGCAGGAGAGGGGCGTGGAACCGGAACAAGGTGCGGAAGCAGCAGCGGAAGAAGCTGAAGATATCGAGGGTGTTGTCTGGTGATGATATGGTGTGATGTTAGAATAGATGACTTTGATGATAGAGTAGATGACTTGGATTATGATGACTTTAGATAAAGTGGATGACTCTGATAAGTCCCAATGACCACAACAAAGTCCAATATCACATGACCTTTTATTTTTCTCCCAAGTCCCAAATGACCCACCCTCACCAAGTGACCCACCATCACCAAGTGCCTCAGTGTAGTGAGATGATGATCCTGACCCTTTTTCAAACAGGTATCTATCTACATCTCAGAATCCCTCTAAGTCTCTGTTGAGTCTCTATTGAATAATTTTTTCCAAGTCCCAAACTACACCAAAGTCCCCCAGCACTTTAAAGACTTTCAGCGCTGCAAAACTCCCAAAGTGGATGACCCTGACTCTTTCACCTTGGTGCATACTCCATCTGTCACATGACTTGATTTTTCCAAGTCACAGACACACTCCAAGTCCCTCAGAGGTGCGAAATTCCCAAAGCGGACGACCCTGACCCTTTCACACTCTGGGGATGTCACGGCTGGATTCGGAGACCCCAAAAACCCCCTATCCCATTTTTTCCCAAGGTCATCTGACCACTTTGAGAAAACCCCTGGATCCCCTCTCCGAGCCCCTGTTTACCAAAAACCCTCTGCAGCAAGCACAAACAGCGGCAGCTTGGTGATGTGAGGGTGGTTTCCTAGGTTATCAGACCCCCTCTACATGATCCAAGTGGTTTCCTGCCGAGCTGCCGACCTGAATTATTCCACCCTACCCCATTTCAAAACTCGCGCTTTAGGCTGTACTCTTCGCTTGCCCCATTGCAAAAGGCGACTGCATCGACATCCCAAATTCAAACCTGGGGTGTCTCTGCGATTACTTATACATAGCAAAGCACAGCGTACTTCAGCGAGGGCTTTCTGCGATGCCATCACCACCTCCTGCCGTTTTTTCAATATGAATCTTGACACCAAAGTGCACCCTCATTCTAAAAAAGGAATAAACACATCGGGGACAGGTTCAAAATATTCGTGTGTCCGCCCCCTGCGCCCTGGTACGTTGCCGCCTGTAGCTCAATTAGGAATAACCGCCTCCTAGGCCTCTCAGTGCCCTCTGTCTTAAAAAAGAATTAATACGATGGAGATCTGTTCAATATCTTCCTATTTCCGCCCCTTGCATCAACTCTATCGCTGGCCCGAACACGAATAATAATGTCTGCATCAGCAAGTCAATTATCTTCCTATATCCATTCTTTCATGTTACGCATCCCGCCTCTTTCTCAAAAAGGAATGTCAGCGCCGGAGGTACGTTCAGTTTGAGCATGTGTCCGCCCTTTCCTTTCACCGAACGGTGATCCCGCCTCTGGCTCAAAAAGGAAATGCGACGGCGGGGACAAGTTCAAAATAAGCCTGTGTCCGCCCTTTACGTCATCTCGATATTCTTTAAAGTCCCTACTGGTGACGATTGTCTTAAAAGGGTTTCTGCTCCGACATACAGCTTCACAATATCGCTATATCCTCTTTGCATCGGCGCTAGTCACACTGGTTTGAACTCACCGTCTCCTGCCAGTGTTCCTTTTGTCTTGTCTTTCTGAAAAAGAACCAATCAGTATTCACTGAGCCCTTGGTGCGCCGTCTGTCCTTTGTGCTTCTATTGTCTCGAAAAGGAATTAGGACGGCGGGGACAGGTTAAATATCTACCTGTCTCCGCCCTTTCATGTCGCGCATCCCGCCTCTTTCTCAAAAAGGAATAACGACAGCGGGGACACGTTCAAAATACGCCTGTGTCCGCCCTTTTCAGCGTGCGTATTGCTAGTACATAGCCACCTCTACCTCAAAAAGGAATAACTGCACAGAGACAGGATCTAAGTATTCCCGTATCCGCCCTTTTCTGTCATCCCGCCGCTGCCTCGAAAAGGAAATTCATCGGCGGGGACAGGTTTAAAATGATCCTGTCTCCGCCCCACACGTCGGGCGTACTGTTTTTCGCTAACATGGATGTAAGATTTCCATGCGAGCATGATTTTTGTGTTAAATTGACATCCCTGCTACACCGCTATGATGAAAATATCATAAAACCGTGGGTGCCCAATGGTACCATCGGGGGGAGATTCGATAGATAGGGCTTCGACGTGAAGCTGTCGCTGGAGAAGTCGCGGTCGACAATTGAATATAACGAAACCGCACGCGCCCCCATCTCGGATCGCCTTCCCAATGGCCAGAACTACAAAAAATCGGACAGGAGATCCAAAGCTTCAGCAGCTAAACGTCGGTCTGCCGCTCTAGAGGGACCTCTTGAAACCAGCAGGGCTAAGCGTAAGTGTATGCTCTTCCAATCCGTGTCTTTCCGCCGCTGATAATTCCCCTAGGGCCACGCACGAAGTCTTAAGCAATATGTCTAGCTACGCTGTTCTTGTTCCACTTATTTATTTACGATCCGATGGCCCCTCAATGTGTATCTATTATCCGCATAATTTGCTTTCTTCACCAGACGCTTCCGAACTAAGGGACTTGAAGTGTATCTAGTCGGTAGGGTCACTGCGCTTAGTGAGCTTTCGCATGCTCTTTGACTCTCAAAAACCTGATAGGGACACTCACGATGCGGCTGTTCAACAAGTTGTCCTGAGTTTCACAACGCGAACAGACATGGCGGGGATATGATCCTATTTCTATTCGCATCGTAAACGCTCGCAACGGTCCTACAATCCTCCACCACTAACGAGCTTCACTTCGACCCCTCGAAGATCCCTCGACGTTCATTATGCTTCCCATATCCCAGCCGCAAGTCCTAAAGTTCGTACATCAGCATGTACGGAGGATCAAAGGACCCAAAATAAATGTCTTACACGGACATCGAGCGCAGCAAGCTGCCAGCCAGCCTCCATCTATGATCCCCTGGTAAGCAGCGCCCTACTCAGTTGACCTGGAAAGTTCTCGATGTCGATCTCTTCTCCGATATCGAGGTCATTGGAAAACAGGCGTTCTGAGCCGATGGATTGAACAATTCGAAGACTAAGGCGTAGGCTGGACTGCAGAACCCGGGATCGTGTCCTCTCCCTCGTCGTCTTCATCCTCTGAGGATTCCGAGCCGAGTCCGTTGTCGTCGCAGCAGTCACGACGTCAGCTTGGTGACAATGGATGCTGCCAGGACTGGGAGAGGTGTTAGCAATGTTGACGACATCCGACTGGCAGGGAGGGAAGAAAGCAAGTAAGGTAAAGGAGAAAGGTAGTCCGAGGCAGGCGGAAGAAACCAGTGGAAGACGGCATAACGATACATGAATGTGACTACATTGAAGTTCGTCCAAAGAGTCCGTAAACAAGGCAAGAAGAAAAGCAGGCCGTAAATCGAAATCGAAAGCAGTCCGAGAAGACGATACGAACACAGGCGGAGTAGATACCAGCGAGGGCCGAACCTGTTTACTCAACTCCGGAGGTATCCTTGAATTCGGGGGCAGACCGCGGCGGCGATGGAAAACTGAGGGTGACTTGAAAAGTGCCCATCTCCTCCGGGATTTGCTCGCATCAGCTTGATGTTCAGCGGGAACAGCTGTAAGAACGAGATCGTAAATACAACGACCACGAACGACCATAAATCCACACACCTGAGTCTGTAGAGCCCAGAAACCGGAAAGCCTAGCCTCCCCATCCACGCCCATCTAGGAACCTGCGATCCAATGACAACTCCATCTAGCCCAAGTACTTATTCGACACGTCCCCGACTACAAAGTTGACGAGACCGAAGTCATCCACGAGCGAGAGGTACAGCAGAAGTTGAACGGAGGGTCTTTCGGAGGGTGGACCTGCCTCAGCATGCGTTTACGGGCGGGGGGTTGGGAATCGTTGGTGGAATATGGATACAGCGACATACGCAGCAGCAGCCGAAGCTGAGAGCCGATCTCTCAATAGGACGGGATGATTTAGAGAGCAGTTGACGAGGTTGAGGATGTCTTTGGCCTAGGACATACGATGAAGGGGCCGCGGATGGAGTGGCGGAAGATGGGGAGAGAGCCGACCAGCAACGGGACAGGGTGTAACCGCGGTCCAGCCAGAGATTGATCATGGCAGACATGACGGAGGGGATGTAGCGGAAAGCTGTTGCGTCGGTCGGTCTAGAATCGGAAGGGGAAGCTCGGAATCGACAGTGGTACGCTCAACGTGTGACGGATTCAGTGTATTCAGCTAGACATGGAGGAAAGTAAATCAATGAAATGAGTTCCTAGGAAATATGGCTCGCGTAGACACACCTGGGCGATCCCGAAAGGCTGGGAGTCACTACTCGAATCACCACGGCCGCCCAGCTTATCCCCTTATCCGTTCGCCCAGAATCGTTTAGAAATTGAAGTTTGCGTTCGATAATGAGCTTGCAAGGTAGTTGAAACAGATAATACGAAATTCGCTGTTGAAGCCCGCATTAGGTTCGCCCGCCGAAAGAACCAAGACGGCTTACATGGTGCGGCCAGTTCAACGCAGTCGACGCCAACAACCTGACTGCTCTGAAGCCCTTGCCTTCAACGAAGTCGAAGAGACCTCCATGCCCTGCGCCACGTAGCGAGCTTCAACGCTTGAAGTTAGGCACCGCAGCGCAAGCTAACTGTGTATGGACGACGTGGTTCGGTGTAGGTGGATAGGACGCGTTGGAAATGAGATGTAGAATTGATGCGCGGGTTGAATATTCCGAATTTGCATCAATCCACCCATTGCGCTCTGAATCAGCCCGAAAATGTTCGAATCAGAGAGCATTGGCGCACGACAAAAGAGATATTCATTGTCGGAGCGTCGAAGCTTGAGGTAATCCACTGAGAGGTTGGAGGAGCAGAACACTTGTTCATTTCAATTCCCACGGTTATCCCAAATGATCTCACGTTCACGCCGTCCATGGACCGTCTCCACTTCTCACCCTCGCCACCACCATCAAATCTCAACGTCAACGTGTATCCTTTCAATTGACGAAGTAACGCGAGTAGTCTTTCTGTTTCTTCTGAAATATGTTACTATCCATATTAACCCCCTGTTAGGATCCCGAAATGCGCGCTGAGATGGTGATTTTAGAGTCTGTGCGCCGTTCGGGGAGGAAATTGTGAGTCTTTTCGTCTCGGGCATCGTTTCCGTCACTCATCTGTATTTCATTGCCAAGCTCGAGCATCCTGGTGTCACGGACGAAGCAACCTACAAGCCGAAACTCGGTGGTCTGATGGATCCGCGGATGAGCACAATAAATCGCAATTTCAAGGGTCAGATTCGCGGGGAGCGTATGTCAGAATGTCTAGTCATTTTGGGCATATCGAGTTACCACGACCGGTCTTTCATTCTGGTGCGTCTTAGATTCATCGCTCCATAAGCGTTGTCTCATATCTCCCTTAGGTTTCATCCTCAACGTGACGAAATTTCTCGAGTGTATTTGGGCGAATCGTGGCAAACTCGGGGCCGATATCGTGAGTTGACATCTTTCCTTTCCTCTACTCATTACGTCTCCCCACCATCCCATTTCCCGGGGAGTTTCTCCACATCCTTGCAAAGCCCCGAACCCGCACCACGTCAGTCGAGGCGTTCTTCCGCCCATACGCATTGGAGAGACTCAGAGTCGTCAAGAGACTTGGCACTTGACCGGTTCTCTCGCTCCCCCTTTTCACGGTGTTGTTTTGACATAAGGTTGCGTGGTGAAATGGGGGCTGAACGAGATGATGCTTAAACCGTGTCGGCCGAAGCAGCGAACCGGCTGTTAGGCGATGGAAGCCTCCCTCGCAGTCTTCCGCCTTCTCTTCGTATATCTACCTATCAGCCTGACCGGTTATCTAGCTACCGACTATTCAATTGACAGCCTGGCTGGCGTCAAGCGAGCATAATTTGCCACTGTAAAATGGGATGCCGTACTCCAGTATGTCTTTCCCTCGCGTTTTGATATACCTGGCACTGATGATTGAACCTTCCGTGAAAGGGTCTCAGTGGCGCTAGGCTTCGCACTGCTAGCCAGTCTATGCAGGACGCTGCCGTATATTGACAGTGATGAAAGGAGCATGTAGTAAGTACTAATCATTCTATTCCCACCGCCACGAAACTTATTACAGCTTAGCATTCCGAAAAGCAGATAGACCCAACCCGACCGTAGTCAAGTCGCAAAAGTAGTCCGACAGGTTTGTAGTCCCCCGAGGCTTCAAGACGTTTCTAGCATCTGACTTTAGATCGTTATACCCCAGGCTACCTCTGCGGCACCAGTACGTTGTCCAGAGCATCCTTCTCCGGTTCCCCGAGCGAGACACACTGTGCCGATTCCCACCGTCATCAAGCCCAAGCTGTTGCGTACCAGCAAGCAGATCCTCAGCGCGACGGCACCTCGCAGCGTCAACATCTCTCGCAGCGCCGATCCTAAATCATCCCACCCCGTCTTTGACGATGGCACACGCCTCGAAAACGTCAAGATTATTCTGGGTTATCGTGGCGAAGAAGTGCGCTGGTGCTATCCAGCATGGTCTAGTCCACGTCGTCTTCGGTGACAACGCACCTGAAGGTGCCCACTTACTTTTCTCGGGTCCCTTTTCCATGCTAGTACTGGCATCAGAATTGGCGTTGGAGATACGATCGCCGACGCGAAGACGACCGGATTCATGGGGTGCAACTTTGGATGACGGATTTATTGCGAAGCTGCCCTCGAGACTTCTGGCTGGAATGACGCTCAGCTGGAACACAACTATCGCTTCGACATCACCCCTCCAACTGGCAGTTTCCTCCCCAGCGCTCTGCATGTCGGCTTCGACGGCCGCCCATTGAAGCTCCAGTTCAAGCCTGACGAAGAATTCAGCCCATCTTGCTGCTGATAGGAAAATACTTCGGGAGTATATCCTCCTACAGCCCCTGCTAACTCTCCCCTGTCAACCTCCGCATCGTTCAGAACATCTGGCGGATCTTCCGATGAAAACGAGCGAACTCGAGCCCATGTATATCGTGACGCTGCCGGGGAGCTTAGAACACCTTGTAATCGCTCGAGGCGATGATCCTTGGACTCAGGCCTTCGTTTGGGCTCGTGGTGAAGTCGAGGCGAAATTCAGTCAACCCAGGCGAGATGTGCAGCTCGCTGGCTACTCCGTCCATCCTTGACCGATAGCGAAAACGTAATCTTGGTATATTTCGGTTGAAGGAGAGCATCACCGTTGCGACGTCAGCCTACCTCGAGCTCGAGCTTGCGAAGGATCAGTAGAATGTTCTGCAGGAGCTAGCCTATACCTCTCTGCGCGCGGTCACCGCCGCCACGGGCATCTCGTTTGATCCAGATCCTACGTCTACCGTCATCGAAGAGGACCCTGCACTCGATCGAGCTTAAGGCCTAAGGTGCGATGTAGTCACTGCTCGATGAAGACGATCGATCGTAAGCTTACGGCCTACTTCACCGGGCGTACCCCGGTAATTAGACAAGGATTCGTTCGTCTTCCGGAGAAGACAATGCTAAGAAGTTCGTTGTTCGACGCTGTATTCTCGGTGCATGCTGACTACCATGTTGGATTCCATTGACGTTGCTGGCACTGCAATCACGAAGGAGCTCCGTATCGTGACTGAACTGACAACTGCCACGGGAGTTATCGTCACTTGGTACAGCTCTGCGACCTCGATTTCATCGCTCAACGCGGCTCCCTTATGGCTATCACCCGGCTCAGTATCGATCGGGCGGATACAAGAGTCGATGAGGGGCTCAGCTGGGGAGACCGTGATGGACTCCAGGCTGTTGGCGAGACGGATAGTTGTTCAGGTATTACTGAGCGCATTATTTAGGATTATTATATCTATCACTTCCACCATTCGTAGAATGCTTGCGCACTACAAGTTATTGTGAATGTGGGCTCGAACAACCCTCGGACATATACACAATTCGGGGATGAATAAATACACTTGGCGTAGATGGTTGAAACATAAATACGGTGTCAGAAGATAAAGGCGGAGCGTCCTCAGTGCGTGGTACGAGTCCCTAAGAGCACTCTCAGCGATTGAAACGCAGCTTCAACGGTATAAACTCACGCTTAGCTTGGCCGCTTTTGAGAGTCCCATCCAACACATCAGACTGGCGCTTACGACCTTGAGAATAGTGCCGGCCGTCGTCCGTGGGCAACGTAATCGAGGCAAATTCTTTGGTTTCACCAATCGTGGCCCTAGCTACTCCAACCGCCAGCTCCACGTCGTAATTTTCTTGATTGAACTCGTAGATATACTTGAAAAGGATGCGTTGCATTGCTTCATGGAGGTGGAGTGGGTCGGGCGGCGGTGTTAAAAGTGCATATTCAGGCTTGACCTGGTTCACCAACTCAAAGAGTAGAGGGGCGAAGCGTTCAAGGCCTTGGTGCAAGCGGCGTGGCCAGTCGTCAACGAGAAGAACATTAGATCTTAAATCACATGCAATGCCATTCCCGATCTCGTGATTGGCGATTTGTTTCCACAGCGCATTGTAGTTGACGTTATGGGCATCATCGTGGGGGTCAGCACCCTTAGGAAGAGCCCGGAGAAGGAATACAATGATAATCCAGAACGCGGACTCAGCGTCGTGACAAGGGTGATGATCAAAGTCCCCTTCTCGATTAGATCGCTGTTTGTACCGCTGAACTTTGAGGGGATCGATATTCCCAAAGTGAGTAGTACGATCTCCCTCGTCAGAAAGCCATCGTAAAGGATCCCGGTCAATAGGGAACGCGGTTTGATAGCACCGAAGCGCGTCCTCAGGTAAGTTCGGCATGGAATCGAATAGCATGTTGTGCACTAGTATCTGCCCACAGCCTACAGACCGCGCAATGAAGGTTGGGGTACCCTGTAAATAGCAGTCAAGGGGGAATAACAATGGAGTCAGCGCTTCACGCACAGTGCGAAATCGAGTACAGCCATCAACCGATTTCCGTAATGAGTCGTCAAGTCTCGCGGCCGTCCCCCAGTCAATGAGTGTGCCGAATGCTGACACAAACTCTCGTTTGCTGGTAACAATATTCAGAGACAGACAGCAGTAACAATACGGGGAAATATCACGTACCCGTCTAGGATCTCGGCAATATATATCGGCCGACCATCCTCTTTGAAAGGTGGTGTGTCGGTAGCGTTGACGGTGTTGATGATAATGTTGTTGTAGCTGATATCTCGATGGAGAATTTTCCTCTCACGAACAACCCACCGATGAGCTGAGTTGATAGAAAAATGTGAGCGAGGGTCGAGCATCAAGGAAGGCTAGTGTACCTTCGAGCATGTCGTACATTACTTTGAGGAATGTAACGACGCTTGTGCATGTAGACAACGAGTCCCCGGACGTAGCCATCACAAGCCGTGTCTTCGTCCTCTTGCAATCCCCTACCTTGATGGTGATAGGCTTGCTGTCAGCCTCGACGTCGAAAGCGGCGACCTTAATGGCGATACCGGGGACATAACCGTTCTTCTGAATATCGTCGTAGAACTCCCATTCGCGTGAGCTACAGTAAGAATCCCGGAAAGTGTCCTTAATCACGAAGGGAGCCTTCCCAGTGGTCTCAGCCACCCAGTGCATCCGGCGCCACGGTAGGCCGACGATCTTGACGGTACAGTTCTTGTAAACTTTACCTTCAGCTTCAACGTCCCATTTCGGAGCGTCCGTGATCCGGAGGCCTTCAGAGAGAGTGATAGTAGGATCGCGGTGAGCTTGGCCAGAGTGAGGGCGATACAGCGTATAGATATATCGGACGAGGGGCACCAGATTGTCCCAATTGAATTCCTCCGAAGTCTCTAAGCCAGACGGACAACTGTATTGGATCTGGTAGTCGCGAGGGGAGGCAGCGATGCCGAACATGCCAATCATGTCAGGACGACACTGAGTGGCCAGACCGAGGCATGTGCCGCATTCAGCAGCTCCAGCTTTCATGTCGACGATTGACTTCTCCTCAGCCAGCGACAAGAAGTGGTGCCAGGATGGAGTTGCATTGGCGCTGACAAGCGCGTTCACGATATCCATCGGGACGGCGACGAGGTCAGGTGTACATTCGACAAAGCCGTTCGGATGATGGGGCATATTTGTAGACTCTACATTAAGCCATTCGATGAGGACTTGGTCCTCGGGTAAACAGACGCCTGAGGGCGTGTTAATGCATCATCGAGAGGCGTAAGCGGCAAACTCACGTTTGATAGCCGCACTAATCGTGTTAAGCGCAACCGACAGCACCTTGTAGTCGGTCTTCGAGCAATTACGAAACGCATTCACGGCGGCAAGAATAACTTCGTCGGAGCAGAGGGACTCGAGATGTTCAGGCGTGGGCGAATTGAGCTGATCCTCGCAGAAGGTATCTAGTGTATAAATTCCCTCGCGAGGAAGGTAAATTTCAGTCATCGCTTTTCGACTGGTAGCGGCGGTCTCACTGGAGTAGGAGGAACATGTTGAGCTAAGATGAGACGAAGAGAATTGGAAGCGAAAGAACATGTAGGCCTCCCATTATATACTCACAGAAATTATAGAGCAACAAGTGAGTTGGCAACAGGCGTAGGACAATGATTTCGAGCAGACGAGCAGCAGTCGTAGTGGTGTTGTGGCAAGAGTGGTGGTTCACGTTCAGTCTGAGTCTCAAACTCAGAGCGCGTTCGTGTTTCCCATGAGTCAGGTGATCGAGTAATTCAGGGGCTCCCTGAGTGCCACCCTCACTCTGAACGATCCATCCAACCCTCATCGCATCAACGTCATCCAGCGGATGTCCGTCCTTCTCAAAGCACAGCATCTCGACTTACTTCCATCGACGGTAATACCCCATACCTTGCGTCTTCGCAATCTGCAAATCGCTCCTCCATTCAACCACAGCGCTTTCGCTTTAACGGCGTCGACGTGGGTGATTGGATACGTCGAGTAGAGTTGCTTGTAGACCGCTGGAGTGGGGAGAGAGGGTATGTCCATTGCGGCAGAGAAGGCTAATGTAGTTGTGCGTGAGGACCAGCATGTGGACCCTTTATCATCGGAGGAGGAGCGGTGGGCGCTTCTTTGGATTGCTAAATGATTGTCTCCGTCGGATATCAGCGAGGGATTGATAGGACCAACACCGAGGGGTTGGAGGATGCGTCTTTGACTACACAATCACTGTATAGAGGCGAAAACGTGTTAATCGAAAAGATGTACAGTCTGGATCAGGTTGATGGTAGAGTATGAACATCTTGAAAAACAATGACTTCGTGAAGGAGCAGAGACTAGCTGCAGGAACAGAGGCTTCGAGACTTAGATCCGGCACCGAGAATGCTCCAGTTGAAGATCTCGCCCCCTTGGGGTGTCAAGCTTCAAGGACGTCACGCTGCGGTCTCGAGTGTCGAGCAAAAGGATGGGGGTTCGAGTGGGCTAAGCGGAAGGGCACGCGATGTATAGCCTGCGGCGACCTCCAGAGACAGGCCCGGGGGATCATCGTCTTAGTGTGGTTCCCAGACGTATGAATGGTGATGCAGCTTTGTTCTGAGTAGGGATCGAGACGGTGGAGTGAGGAGCACGCTGCGTGAGCGCCGCCGAGTTTGGACGAGAGCCAGAGAAGATGAGAGGCGAATACGCAGCAAGATCTAGAGGACAGATCTACGGGTGATTTTCTTGCGACGCTGCAAGCCAGCCCTGTGGTATCTTGGTCCCCGGAGTCTAGTGGCGAGGGCATATCGAGTTGTAATACGGGAGAGGATAAGAGCGTCTCTGAAGCGTCTCGCCATTGACAGAGAAATGAACTCGGCGCTGTCGGATAGTTAACCCTTCGCCAAAGTTGATGCTCAACCCTTTCGACAGAGAATATCGATCATCCTCAGCTGTGTAGAGAATGTTAATGATGTCCTAAGAAGGAGAGAGTGACAACGAAGCGAGGTAATCTTGTAGAAAGCAAGCCTCGGATGTTGACAACACAAAGTCGGATAGAAAGCTCACCTTCCGCGTAAATGGAGCCATACGTGCTGATCATCTCCACAGAATCCTCCATACGATGGTCTCTCCATATCTCCGAGATGAATCGTTTCTTACCGTCGCCGGCAACAGCTTCGCATAGTATTGGTTTGAAACGGCCAGCTGGCGAAAGTACTGGTCATAAGATGTTGGCGTACACATCTTGGGCACTCCCCACGGATATTTCGACGAGATGCCACCAAGATAACTTTGGATATCGTTCGTTTGATGTTCTGAACGTAGCCGTGGACAGAGGAGGCGGTAAAATGTTGATGAATATGAATTAATGTCCTTTTAACATAACCTACCGTTATATCCATTGAAAACATCGGTGCGGAGAGCTTACCGAGCCGTCGAAACACTGAAGTGATGGACATCTGATGTGGGAGCCGAGCTCAGCTTGCGATTAGAACGGGAGAAGATAGCACGGAATGAGTGTGAGAACTTTGCTAAGTACGGTTTGTGACTTATCTCCACAACACGTAATCAGTGAGCCTGTAATTTCAACGATATTATTTCTGCCGGGCTTGCCCATCACCTCTCCACTGAGCGCCGTCAACGTCCTCATCGTCCACCACGCTGGCCAGATAGCTTTTCCGACATAAGTGAGAGTAAACGATACCTCGTAAATTGGGAATATTGACCATGCCAGGGACTAACAGCCTCTGCGCTGATGAATCCTGATACGTCTGCCGACAACACCATCAGGAATCCATGCTCCATCGTCGACGTCCTCTCAACCTACTACAAAGGAGGTTTCGACCAACGATTCCCGTCAAAATTCGAGCGTTACCGTCAGCGAATTCTCAAGGTGTCAGGCGACCGTAGCTGAAGACCACAAACAATGTCAGCAGACGATAAGGGCATGGTGGCCATGAACGGCAAGGGTGTTGTGGTGATGTCGAGCGACGAGCGTATGAAGCTGGGTCGAGCGTGGAGAAGAAGGGAGAAGAGAGGAAGAGAATGAGGAATGGCAAGTATTTACTGCCATTCAACTTACGCCCAACGGCCTCGCCCTTTTATATAGCTCTTCCGCTGACCCTTCGCCTACCTTGGACGAGATTTTCATCCCGCCCATGTCCCTCTCCCGCTACCCAACGGAACCAAGTCTACGGCTGGCCAATTCCGAGCCTCCTTTGACGACAAAGAAGTGGGCCATCGAACCATCAAACCGCCCAGCTATCAGAACTTGCAGTCGTATCCGATGCATCCTTGTCCGTTGGTCGCGTATCAAGGCGTGAGGAGTTGGTCGGGTGGTGGACCTTGGTCGGGTTGGTGGATCTAGAGCTAAGTACGAACATATTCTTGGAGTCTCATGATACTTGCTCTCGCTGTCATCCTCAATATGATATTCAGTAGTAGGGAACCTCGTATACAGAGATCGGTGCTATGGACGTATAGGTATGATAGGCATGATGCGCGTAGATGATGTGGTGCTCGAGAGGAACAATGATACTACCAACGGCCTGAACTAAGTCCGAAAGGTGAATTTGTATACGGGAAATGGTTCAAGAAGCTTTAGCACATGTCGTAGAAAAATTCTCAGCGATCGGAAAGCAGAGAGTAGGAGGGAGCGAGCTTACCTTTAACGCGCTTAGACTGGTTGGATTCAACGCACCCATCCATCTCTTCCGACCGTCGCTTTGGAGCACGAAGTTCTTCTGAGTCATCCTCTCCACTGGACGACTGATGCGAGGCCGGGACGGGCTGCATTATAATAAATTCGTATTCAATTGTAGACCGTATTTTCGCTGTCCAACGGTCCACATCATGACCGTCGTTGTGGAATTTGTGGATGTACTTGAAGAGTATACGCTGCATGGCTTCATGCAAGTGGAGAGGGTGCGGAGCCGGCGTCAGCAATTCATATTCAGGTCTGACCTGGTCGGCCAGATCCCCAAGGAGAGGCGCGAATTGCACGAGATCCTCATGAAGGTAGCGCTGCCATTCGCATATCCTGAAGAAACGGTGCCTGCGATCGATCGGAGTATCCCCGATCTCATGGTAAGCAATGGCCTGCCACACATCGTTGTACCACTCATTATTGGCATCGTCGTTGGGGTCACGACCCGAGGGAAGGGCTTGTAAAAGGAATACGACGATACACCAGAAGACGGACTCCGCATCGTGGCGAGGATGATGCAAAAATTCTTCCTCCGGTAGATCATGATTTTCATGATATCGCTCCCGTTTTTCATTGTCACGGAATCCATGGTGGACAGTACCAGTGCGCTTTCCTTCATCAGAGAGACCTCGCAAAGGATCTTTGTCGACAGGATAGGCGAGTTGGTAGCAGCGAAGAGCGTCTCCGTCTAGGACCGGCATTGGGTCTATGGGTATGTCGAAGATCGATATGCACGCGCAGGCAACGGTACGTGCGATGTATCGTGGAGTACCCTACAAATAATCCGGAGATGAGGGATGCTTTTTGTCAGAAGCAGACAAACACGCACAGTAGGATATTGAAGGAGATCAATCTCTTCGACGGTAAGAGCGTCGCTTTCCACCGTTAGTACACCTTCGCGCGGATACTTTGCAGCAGCATCGAGATCAATTAGTCGTCCCAGCGGCGCGGCGAATTCTTGGGTCCTGAGACTATCCTCAGATTTGGACACGGAGGAATGGAGGATGTGACGCACCTGTCCAGGACTTCGGTGATAAACTTAGGACGACCTTCCTCACGGAGTGGTGGTGATTCGGTGACATCCTTGGCGTTGACGATAATATTCCGGTAGCTGATGTCTCGATGGAGTATCCCTCTCTCGCGAACTGCCCACCGATGAGCTAAGTTAAAACAGTGAGCACAACGAAGCCATGAACGAATATCACCGCACCTTCGAGAACATCGTACATTACTTTCAAGAAAGTAACAACAGTGGGGCAACAAAACAACGGGTCACCAGATGTGCCCATCACCAGCCGTGTCTTGATTTTCTTGCGGCCACCTACTGTGACGGAAATAACCGTGTCTCCGTTCATGACATCAAAGCCGTCGCAAATCGTCGCAAATCCAGGAGCCACACCGCCCTGATGCAAAATATGGTAGAGGTCACGCTCACGAAAGAGAGTCCCTTCTCCTACAAAGTTGTCCTTTATAATGAGAGGGGTATCCGCCGGGGTCTGAGCAACCCAGGCCATGCGGCCCCACGGAGAGCCAACAGCCTTGACCGTACAATTCCTGTGAAGAGTGTCACCCGCTTCGACATCCCACTTCGGAGCATCACCAATGGAGCTCCCCTTGGCGAGAGTGATGGTGTGATCGTAATATTCCTGGTCCGTTCGCGGGCGGTAGAGAGTGAACACATACTTGATGAGTGGCTCCAGATTATCCCAACCGAATATCTCAGAACACTCCCAGCCAGACGGACAACTATATCGAATGGAGTAGCCGCGAACGGAGATGGCGATACCGAACATGCCAATCATGTCAGGACGTGCTTGATTGGCCAAGGCGAGGTAAGTGCCGCATTTAACAGGGCCGATGTCCATGTCGATGGGACGCTTGTTCTCGACCAACGATACGATGTGGTACCAGCACGGATTGGCTTTCGCCTTGTTGAGCTGCTTGGCAGTGGACGAGGGGACGGCAACGATGTCAGGGCTGCCCTCAAGGTCGCAGTAGGGATGGTGGTCCATCTTGCTCGACGCCACCACAACGAATTCGATGAGGTCTTCGCCCTTTGCGAGACAGTTCTCTGAGAGAGTACGTCAACATCAAATAGCCTTGAGACCGACGATGAAATCTAAACTCACTTTTCACGGCTGCGCTGATCTTGTTCACCACAGCAGCGAGGAATTTGTAGTCGATCGTGTCGCCTTTACAGAACCTTACGGTAGTTCGAGTTGCCAGCGAGTGAAGTTCGTCTGGAGTGGGAGAATTGAGCCGATCCTCGCAAAAGGTAGCAAGAGGGGCGGGTTCGTGGAGGGGGACGTGAATCGCTGCCATGTCTCTTCTCTTCTCTAGCGGGGGCAAGCGTTGACGACGTCAGTGGCAAGGTGGCGATGAGGGTATGAATTCCTTGGCTACGCTGTATCAGAGAGAGCGCTGTAGTAGCTGTAGTCGTGGTGATTGTGGTTGAGGCCAGCGGTGCCACTTCCCAGACGCGTTGTTGTTCAGTACGTCAGGTGACCGAATGGCTCAAGGATCCGGGCCACAGTGGCCTGCTTTTCTTCATGGTCCTCGTCAGTAAATCGAATGATCAATTCAGGATCAGCGAAACGTACGCGAACTACAGTAGAAGCTTGCTCACCGACGTCCTCAGTGTAAGCACCGCACCTGTGGCCAGGTCGCAGCATGTACTTCAACCCCAGTCGTCAGAGCGGTTCCATCCGTATCTGCGCACATATGAAGCATCGGCTTCTAACCTGAAATTGTTGAGGACAACGTCGGAGAAGGAAGTCATGAACGGTACCCAAAATGATCTTGCGGACAGAAGAGCAGAACGGAATGTCAGTCATCGACAATTCTTCGTTCATCCCCGGGCCTAGGATCGGAGGACGTTTAACTTAGGGCATAGCTGAACAGTGACGCCAGCAGGACATACAGCGACGCACTCCCCAGCAATAAATTAACTTAGTGCCGAAACGATGTTGATTGGTGTCGACCTTTGAAGCTTCAATCTAACGAACCAAGTTATAAGTTCTCTTCGATGCGTATGGCAGGCACTCACAATAAACGGCTTGAAATTTCGTCTCTTGACTTCGACTTATCCTTGCAAGGAACTGGATGTGCGGATATAATACTGGTCACAGCCCACGATTTCCGGATCCTGACACCTTCTCGGGTAAGATGGAGGGCAGCGGAGGCGAGGGGTTATGAGTGAGCGCGCGCATGACCGTGACTCATCCGAGTCATTATCAATTCCGTTGTCGGCCTTGGCGGGAGATTGACTGACAACGGAATTGATAATGATGTCATAGACAGCGATGACCAGCTCCGGACACGCTGATGGAGACGGTCTCTCGTACCGCTCGAGGTTGGCCGGCTTATTGTGTGCGTGGCGTGAGACGGCTGTGAGACTCAAACTGTCGTGCGCAAAGTCCTTTGAATATACGGGATGCTGAGGACGCCGTGAATAGCTTAGATGACTATACTTGCATTCAAGATGATGAGTCTGCACCCGAAGTGCGAATTCAGCTGGTCAATTGCGTTAGCAGAGCAGTGATTGTGGAAGCACTGACCCGATAACCAATATTAATGATACCGTGACCTATACGTACACGGTGGCGCATCGTTGAACTTGAATGAAGCGGCAGTGCAGATTGAGATCGAGACGAACCTAAATGTTAAACAACGAACCTCCACCGGTTACCTAGTTCGTCAAGATCTTACAAGGCCGAGCCTCGCTCATCATGGTGTATATTTGGCGTAAAGAAACGGCGCAGAGAACGATTCCTATTAGTTCGTAGCAGCATCCACTATGAGGAAAAGAAAACAAAGATGGATGGATGGCGTACCGAGAAGCTTAGAAAAGGTGACTTCGGCGAGTTATACACCACTATACTGCCATCCATAGATCTCTCCTGGCGAACACAAACTCCATATCCGGCGTCTCCAACTTCATATTTTCCACTCCCTTCTGCGCGCCGACCCTCGTCTTCCGCCCCAACCTCGACCACGATCACGACCACGACGGCACGTATTGAATATATATTGCACACGGATAAGCACCACAGAACTGGAGGCCATGGCGGTGGGACGCTGATATCCATGTAGGTGGTTCGTCGAGCGTATGAGGTAGCTGAAGACGTAAAACGACAGCATCAGCGTCAGCGTTGACAGTAACAACTAGGGCAGACAACCAACCAACCAACCAACCAATAGAATTTCCTTACCGCTTTCCAGTCATATTTCATCGAATCCAAGTCCCAAGTCACATCCTCCACTGAGACGACTCAGACGACCGAGAAGCTTTCGTACCAACGCTGAACGCTGCCAGTTGATGGGCCGTGCAGTACCACCGAATATCTAGTAGAGTTCGAACCGGTAGGTCGGCTGAATGGACAATGAGATATGCCGGCCAGACCGACAGCTGCTTGCAAGGAATGAACGATAAATGAGGTCCCTTGGTCGTGATCACTTACATCCGAGTACCACTTCCTGGCGCGCTGGGCGTCCGGGCTATGGAATTTCAAGCTACGCTGGTGTGTTTTACAGTGCTTCTAAGCCAAAATGAACGCCAGACATGACCGTAAAGCGTAAAGATGATAGAACGGAACTCACGATGCTGATGACGATGAATCCAACCACAACGACATGAATTCGCGGCCGCCGTATATTGAGATGCTCCCCCGGATCCAGAACTGATGACCGACCCCAATTACGAGGGAACAGGCATCCTTAACGGATACAAAGCGTTTCAGCGAGGGTGCACGAACGGTTGAACCGAATTTACTCACCACCATGTCATATATTTACCGTGACCACAAACGACTCTTCGTACAAACCTCGACGCCTGGCGATACTACCTTTTATTGTACACGGTCCTGGCGAGTAATTATAAAACCTAGCGAACGTTCCGGGTCTGAGCGAGCCTTCGGAGTTTCCGAAATATGACTGACTTACACCGTACATGGGATGCTCAAGCCGCTTCCGCTTCCGCTTCGTACCGAGCTCGTCCTCCGAGTCCCAGGCTCCCTCCCAACCTTCCTGTCAACTGTCAAAGCGCAGTCGACCAAGATCGATGGAGCTTACTTACATGGTGTAAGGTTCTCAGTCTTAGTCTTCCGAGAGATTTTTTTTTGTGGTCGGGTTGACGAAGCTGCGGAGGGGAGCTAGAGACGCGAGTGATGAGATCGAGGGAGAGGAGGTCGACGCCACGAGCAGCGGCGAAGCCATTACATACTCTGAAACAGCGACTCGCAGCATGATCTGCTCGGCGACGGCGACGGAACGGGAAGGCGATCTGAAAGGGTTTGGTTGAGTCCAAAAGTTGTCAACGACAAGGATGCTTCAAACGCGTACAGGTAACGCAGCGTGCTTGCATGGTAAGCTCTAAGCTCCAAGGGTTGGCCAAGTCAGCTGAGGATGACGGTGGCGAGATGCTTCTCGAGGGAATCAACTGAGATAGCGTCGAAATTGGGACTCGAAGACAGAAATGAAAGTCGAAATGCACCAGGTTTACTCACCTCTGAGAACACTCCGCTAGTAAACCCCTCCATCTCTCCTCAACGACTATTCATACGGCGTCGATCATCAGAACGCTGAACTCGAGCGTGCCAGACCTATCTTCAAGTTTATTCGAGGGAGGGAGCACAGTCACGGTGAACGGCTTTCAATACGAGGACATCGAGCTGCAGGAGATCTAAGCACGATCATTGCACATTGAATATACTTACATGAGCTTCCAATCGTGCACTACTTTGAAACTATGACTTACCTCAGAGTCCGATGAATCTAACCACAATGGCATCAATTCGCGACCGCCGTAGACTGAGACCCTCCTTCTAAATCCAAAACCGAGACCGACTGTTCAATACGAGGGAGCAGGCATCCTCAAAACATAAAAACAGTATCAGCGTAGTGGCATGAGTGGTTAGACGTTAAGACAGACAGACAGACAGACAGACAGACAGACAGACAGACAGACAGCGCACCGGCTTTGCTCGGTGACCACACTACTTCACATTCCCGTTCAAACCCGTTTCCAAGGCGCATCCAGCCTCAAACGACTACAACCGAGGTTTCGCACTAAGCTTGATGCCGTGACGGTGCAGTATGAACAGATGTAAGTACGATGATTGAGATGGTAAGTACCGGGAAATTTAAAACCTAGTCTTCAAAAGCGATCGAGCGTTCTGAGTATTGACATGACTCGGAGGAGGGCGGATCGGAAGCGTTGAAAAGCCGAATCTTCAAGCTCTTGAAGCTGCGATACGAGGACATATACCGTCGGTCGAGCTGCAGCAAATCTAAGCTCTTGCGTACAGGAACATTGAATGTATGAGCTTCATGCGACAATGTTTGAAATCATGTACACTTACCTCCGAGTCTACGACGTTCGACGTTGTCGTTCAAGTTCGAGATGGGATTTGTACTTGTTTGACTCTCCCGCCTAAGTGTGTATGCCGCCCGGACTCCGAGTCGGCTTTCCATTCTAGGATTGAAAGACGCGGACTCGGTCGGACAGTCGGTCGGTCGATCATAATCATGATCAGTGACGCGTCCTGCTGCGGATTACTGTAACTCTTATCATAGTATGTCGTCGCTAGAAATCCGCAGTCAACCCTCCTCGGAGAACGCGACTACGAGGGAATCCGAATACTGTGCGGGTCAACATGGGAGTGAAAACGGACTCGGAATAATTGTATGTACGTCACATCATTAACATTCCTCATGCCTTTACGGTGCGTGCAACAGATTTCATCAATCCATCCATGTCATACATACTACATAATCACCATCATCGTGCATCATGACAAAGACATACAACACCCCGAGCTCAAGATACCGTCACTACACAACGCGCTTACTCAACATCCGACATACCCATATATCCCGGTACCAGACCAGTTTGTCTCAGCTGCTCAGCGTCTCCGAGTCCGGACCCGGAATCGTACTTGACCTCCATTAATTGTCCATTGTCCCCTTCTCCGTCGAAATTGCCTATTCCGGCCAACAAAGCCGTTTTCTTTTCCATTTACTACCGCATACGGACATACAACGGCATTGTTTGTTTCGAATTTCCTGTTTCGCATTGCATTGCCACGATCTTTGTTTCTTTCTTTATACCCTCGAGGCCCGAGCTCGAGCTCGAGGCCACAGCAGCAACTGCATCAGTGGCCTTCTGACTCACCTCGATCTCAAGGCAGCCATATAAATACAGGTGCGACACGTTCGTCCATCCCCGCATCCCCACATCATCGCACCCGCGCTTACTCTCAGAATCAGGATCAGAATCACCGTGGACAAAAGCCTGTGACCACCGTAGCCTAACCGCCACTCGGATTTAACGCCTACTAAACCGCTTACTACACTGTACCCTGCTGCGATCAATCATCCTTACCCTCCTCACTCTACACTCTTACTCACTGACGTCTTATACCCTTGGCCTTTCGGTGCTACGTCATCGAGCGTAATCGCCTTTCTTCCTTCGCCTTCCCATCGATCGGCTTTATCACCGCCGCCACTCAACCCACTCAACTCGAGTCCTGCTTCCTTTCTTCCCTTCTCCCACGCACCGCCCACATTCTATAGTCTACAGTCTACGTCGACGACGGCGACAACAACAACATCAGCAACGGCTCTTGTCTTCTTGTTCCTCGAGTTCTTATTCTTCTTCGCAACAACACAACAACGACTACGCCTACGCCTACGAATTGGTCAATCCATCCATCATCAATAATATCCTTTCTATATCGCTAGTATCGTATCACTAGTATGGCCGCTACCACTCGACGGAGTTTACGCTCCTCCTCCTCCTCTTCTTCCTCGTCGTCATCGCCATACGCCCCAGCTCTCCGTAACAAACGCAACAACAACAACAGCAGCAACAACAACAACAACCGTACGAATAATACGAGCAAGAACAAGAGGAACTCCGAGTCGAACCCGAATCCGAATCCGAATTTGGGTCCGAACAAACTCCGCCCTGTATCTGCTGAAGAACTCGAAATGTGGCAGGATATCATGTCCTCGTCCTCAGCGTTACCTTCTTCTTCTTCATCTTCTTCACGTCCATCTTCGTCGTCGTCTTCTCATCCAAGCTCACGCACACTCACACGTACACGTACACGATCGACTCGTTCCCTCGCACCGCTACCCCAGTCGACTCTCGCAAGCTCGAACTCGCACCCCTACCCACGCGAGCGTTCACACTCCCGGGATACAGACTCGGACTCGGACGCAGGCGTGGATGCTGAAAGTTTTCATCACGGCGATGGCGATGGCGATGGCGATGGTGCTGGTGAGCTACAACTGAAGCTCCAACCATCTGAGCTTGACGAGCCGTGGCCGTATACATTCCGCGTGAGTATCCCTTCTTCCTTCGACCCCCTTCGCCTCCTTCTTCCTCCTTCTTTTCCTCCATCCTCCCTCCCTTCTCTCCTTCTCTCCTTCCTTCGTCCACTCTCCCTTCCATTCTTCTAACGACGAACTAACTAACCAATACCCCTGTTGTGTTTGGTACATAGCCAGGCGAAGCAGTATGGGTCCGCACGGCAGGCGGAAAATGGTATCCCGGCAAGATACTCTCGGGACAGACGACTAGGAAGGGGCAGACGAGGACGAAGGTGCAGATGCAGATGTCGATGTCGATGGCAATGATGGAGGTGAGTCTTCTTTCTTTCTTCCCTCCGTCCTTTCATCCCTTCTCCCTCCTCTTCCGTCCTTCGTCCGTCCACAATACTCACTCCTTCCTCCTCAAGCAGAACTCCCCACTAGGCCTCGGATCCGGCATCGGAATAGGTATCGGCCTCTACTACCCCGCCATCTTCTGCGCCTGCGCTTGCGACTCCTCCTCCCCCTCCTCATCCGCGAAATTCAACCTGCGCAAATACTTCGCCCCCCTGAACGGAGAGATCAAGCCAGATACGGGGTATGTACGGGCATTGCTTGAGGAGGGGGGGTGGTTGTAATAATCGCTGTGCAGAGGAGGAGGAGGAGGAGGAGGAGTCATGTTGCATCGCCGCTACCGCCGTCGTCGTCGTCGGCATGGACACCTTCACCTTCACCTTCACCTTCACCTTCACCATTATCACCGTTATCACCGTTATCATCAGTATCGTCGTCGTCGTATACAAGCGTCACAGCAGCAGGAGCAGGGAGGGGGGAGGAGGGCGAGGGCGAGGGCGAGGAGTCGCGGTGAATCCGATGGCTTAACCGTTACTTACTTATGACGCACGAGCTCGAGCGTGAGCATACAGTACGTGGTTGCCATCGACTCGGACTCGCGATCGGATTCGGAGCGCAGTGGACCTGGTGGATCATCAGATCTTCAGATCTCAGACAGGATAGTATACGAGTATGTCATTGTCAGGTTGCGTAGCCTATGGCCTCGCGATCGGGAGCCGTACGTCGTGGCCGAGCTCCATAACGTACATAACGTGCATAATACTGATCTCGATCGGTACTGTATTCAAACGACAGCGTTCATTCTGCATATATTGTACATATGATCTTCGCATTTGCATTCGCATTCGCATATACACCGTCCATGTCCATTGTATACGTTAAGTAGACTCCATACCTACATAGCGCATCCTTATACACACCATGCAGTACTCTAACTCTACTCGCTCGTGAGAACGGATAGTTAACCGCTGCACACCGGCGTCCGAGTCCCATGGCCATATTGCTACTCAGTTTCCTCCTCCCTACATAAGGCTTCGGCGCATAGTACTTCGTAGCAGTACATTCACGCTAGAGTAGAGGCGACCGACCTTAAATTATAGCTATTAACTGCTGTTGTGATGGGAAGTCGGAGCGACGCAACCGCTGCAAGTTGAGGTGTCATCACGTCCCGTCCACCTCTCGTCCTCACCCTCACCCTTGCAACTCGCGTAAGTGAGGTATATAATATATCATTCGCATGTACGCATGTACGCATGTATGTATATACTGCTGTAGCAACCTCCGAGTCACGTCTCGTATCTCTGAATCGTATCTCGTAAACCGTAAACCCGTATGTATAGTAGTAGTCGGCGTATTCGTAACTAAAGGCAAGACAAGTAAGGAGGGGAGGGAGGGAGGGAAGGAAAACGTTCAGTCATAAGAGAAACAAAGAAGAAACCAAAAAAAAGAATCAAGTACTACTACTACTACTACTATGCGCCGACGAAGGAAGAAGAAACAACACCACCAACGCATGAAGAATACCCAATAACAAGCACCCGCTCACACCGCCCCTCCATTCCCAAACTGCTGCGCCGCCAGCGCCCTCGCATTAACATGCACATGGCTCGCACTGTCCACACCCCCCTCCAGCGCCCAACACACCTCAATCCCCTTCACCCACCGATCCTCAAGCACCTCCTCCACCCTCCACCGGCCCTTCCAACTGGGCTCCAGCATCCTCCTTATCACGCCCCTACACGCCCTCGGACTCAAGTTGTTGATGGTGGGGGGGGCAAGAGGAGACGGATGGGGAGGGGGCCGAGCACGCGGTGTGGTACGCTGAGTAGAGAGGGTCCGAGAGTTGGGCTGAGCGCCAGGGGAGTTCTTGGAAGTGGAGGCAGTAGTAGATTATGCCGCAGGCCCAGATGTCGACGAGGCGTGCGTCGTAGGCTGTTGGGATAGTGTAAATCCATTGATTGACTATGAGAGAAGGAAGGAAGGAAGCGGACGTACGTTTCCCCAAGAACTGTTCCGGAGCGATGTACGGCTCGCTGCCGCACAAGCCCGTCGACATATGGATGGTCGCTTCCCAGGGGAGCCTATACACCGTCGACGCTCCATAATCCCCAATCTACATCATGCGTCACCAAAAATCCACACACGTGCACCCAAGAGAAAGGACGCGAAAGAAAACGCCACCTTCAAATGCCCCTTCGTATCAAAAAACAAATTCTCCGGCTTCAAATCCCTATGCGCCACACCCTGACTATGCAAATACCCAACCCCCTCCAAAATCTGCCGAAAACAACACTCCACCTCGCTCGGACTCATCCCCCCTCCCCCCCCTCTTAATCGCCGCATACAAATCCCCGCCCGGGCAAAACTCCATGACTTCGCACCAGTGCTGGTTCTCGTCTTGAATGAGGTCGACGGTTTCGACGATGTTGGTGTGGTGAAGGGTGGAGGAGATGCAGAATTCGGCGGTGAGTTTTTTGATGTATTCTTTTTCGGTTTCGAATTTGCGGCGTTTGCGGAATTCCTGTTGTATATTGGTATAATATATATATATGTTAGTGAGGGGTTGTTGAGAGATGTCGATGAGGAAGGAAAAGCGGAGAGCAGGAAAGACGAAGAGGACGAGAACGAGAACGAGAACGAGAACGAGAACGAGAACGAGGAAAAAAAGACGGGGGGAGCAAAAGAAGGGACCGAAAACACACCTTAACAGCATACAACTTCTCCTCCGACCGATCCCACTTATGCGCAAGCCTCACAACAGAGGTCGCCCCCTTGCCTATGGCAACCTTCCCACACACCCCATACTTTTTCGACAAACTCGTCGCGCTGTCCCCAGCTACGCTTCCTCCTCCTACACTCTTCCCTCCTCCGCCTGCACTCCCTCCTCCTCCTCCTCCTCCTCTTTCTTTCTCTCCATCGCCCACGCTAGACGAAGAAGTATGAGGATGAGGATACCCAGAATCCGAATCACTCTTCCTCGAGCTCTGGGACGACCTCCTGCTCAACTTGGGCGCCATGCTGGAGTTGAAGGAGAGCAGGTCTTTGAGGTTGAACCGGTGCTTATCGCTGTCGACAGAGTGGAGCGAGCCAGAGCGGCTTTTGGGTTTCGAGGGCGTCTTTGTGGGTGTTGTCGTGGCCGTGGTGGTTGTCGTGGTTGTGGAGGAGGGGGCTGGAGGAGCGGTGGGCTTTGTCGTTGGAGCAGGCGCAGGCGCAGTAGAAACGACTTTCGTAACACCGGGCGTCGATGTCGACGTCGGCGTAGCCTTAACAGCTGAAGCCGTAGCGGAGGCAGTGCCCGCAGTGCTATTACTGACGTCAGTTTACCCCCAGCAACACCCGCTGACATACTCGGCGCCCGACTCGGAGCTTGGCTGGGCGGTCTCGTGGACGGTAAACTCCAGCACCCGTCCGAGTCGAGCTCGAGGGTTGGGGAGGAGGCTGAGGAGGTTGTTGACGTCGATGTTGACGCGGAAGTGGAAGTGGATTGGGATTGGGATTGGGAGTGAGTTGAAGTTGAAGTTGACGTTCCGTTTACTTTGCTACTACTACTACTCTTATCGTTGTTATTGGTGGAAGAGGTGGTGGTGGACGAGGAAGGAGGGGGAGGAAGAACGGTAGGATGCGGCGGATGCGGATGCGTAAGGAGCAGTTTTGAGTGTTACGAGAATGATATACTGCCATGGCCAGTGCGCTCGAAATATCTCTGCGTGCATTGCATGTCGTTGTCGATGGCGTTGGCCAACTAGGAAGCTACGATTATCAGTACTGGAATAAGTGGCGTGTTTGAAACCCCGAAACAATGCGAACCACTCACGCGTGCGTCTATTAACTCCTTTCTGTCTCTCTCGCTTTGTATTCTCTCTGTTTATGTCTTGACTCTTGAATGATAAGATAACGAACGAACGTATTCAATCCAGTAGTCCTTATGAGTCTGACTTAGCGCATTTATCTAAGTACTTATTTTTTATTTAATTTATTTCTATTGAATGTATTTATTTACACGGCATGGGGTTATGCCATGGAGTTTCAAAAAATTTCCAAAGCCGACGCAGTCGCAACCAATAGCAAAACGCTCGCGCTGCGCCTCGCCTGCTTATTGAGTCTCCGATCGCACTGGACATCACTGAGTGGTGTAACCGGCCTCCATACAAATGAATGATGCACGTTCCTCCTTTTTGCACGGTCTGTCTGTGTGATGTTCACGATTCGGGTTAATATGTTTAACGGTATACGTGCGCGCGAGGCATCATTAGGAAGGTTGATGGAGCGAAGAAAGAAGAGACGGATATCGTGGATGGTGCACTTCTGGTTACTGGTATACTTACGTGCCGATGATTCAGAATTTGAAGGGAACGGAGACTACGGAGACACAGATCATCCAAACCCATCCACCCATGTCGACTTGGACTGTCCCAGTCTGCATAGATAGTACTCAGGTGCTTCGTATTCGTGTTGCGTCCGCATATTTCCCTTACTCACTCACTCAGCGGGTAAGTAAGTTAATTCCATCCATCCATCACGTTCACATGCGCTTGAACGTCGGTCTGGTTCAACGTTACCCGAGTTCGCATCTACCGAAGTACCAACTTGGCCCCTAAGACTCGAGTCACGCTCGTGGTCAGGTGCAGGAAGTAAAAACTATACAGTCCCTTCCCACGCCTCGCACAGCTTTCGAGTAGTGGCTGAACTTACGTAACCCATCTTGCTTGCTGCATCCACAGTCGCTGTCGCACCCCCACGACGACGACGACGACACCACAGAGGTAGGAACCTCTCTTTCAAGAAACAAGAAATCGTATAGCAAGGTGTGTATTCCTGCTCTTTTCTTCTATCGTTTCGCTGACTGACGCTCTCCCTCTCCGTTTGCCTGCTGCTCTTATCGTCGCATCATCGTCTTATTCATCACCTCATCGCCCGTATTCCTCCCTCTCTCCCTCCCTCCCTCCCAACCCCCCCAACCCCTATTCAAAAAAAAAACACCAGAAAACCAGCCACCAACAACAATGGTCAACCTCCGCTCCCAAAAACGGCTCGCCTCCTCCGTCGCCAACGTCGGCAAACGCAAAATCTGGCTGGACCCCTCCGAACAATCCGAAATCGCCAACGCAAACTCGCGCACGCACATCAAGAAACTCATCAAAGACGGGCGGATTATCGTCAAGCCCACCGCCATACACTCCCGGGCCCGTACGCTCGACCTCCTTGCTGCGAAGCGGAAGGGCAGGCATACCGGGGCGGGGAAGAGGAAGGGGACGGCGGAGGCGAGGATGCCGAGTAAGGTTGTGTGGATGAGGAGGCAGAGGGTGCTTAGGAGGTTGTTGAGGAAGTATAGAGAGGCGGGGAAGATTGATAAGCATTTGTGAGTTACCGTGTCCTCTGTCTCTCTCATGTATGTTTGTTGATGGGATTTTGCGCAGGTACCACTCGCTGTACCAAAAATCCAAGGGTAACGTCTTCAAGAACAAGCGCGTGTTGATGGAGTACATCCACAAAGCCAAGGCCGAGAAGAACAGAACCAAGGTCCTCTCCGACCAGGCTGAGGCCCGTCGTATCAAGAACAAGGTTCGTTTTCTTTTCTTGTCTTTTCTTTCCTTTCCTTCGTTGTGGTGGTTTTGATTATTCCGACGTTGATGCTGATGGATTGCGTTTGCGTTTTATTACAGGCCGCTCGTGAACGCCGCGCCGCCCGCGTTGCGGAGAAACGACAGGGGATCATCGCTGTCGAGACCGAGACCGCAGAGGCTTAAATCGTTACGCAAATCCAATGCAACCCCGTCTGTTCTCTGTCCTCGTCGCTCGCTCTTGCTCCCTCAATTACTCGCTTGCTCGTTTGTTTGTGGTACTACATACACCCACCCATGCATACATAAACTTGTCTCTATCTCTCTCTCTCTATATGATGCTCGAGCACTCCGTATGGGTTCGCGTTTACGTACCGCTTGATGCCTGCCTGTCTCTGCTCCCTCCTCCCACACGTATGTTTTCGTACGTACGATGTGTATGCGGATGTTATGCGTAGTATGCTATGCGTTAGAGTATGACCGACTCTTAGTGAATGCGATTTGTGGACTCGGTGCAATCCAACGCTCGCGACGTGAGACACTGCCACCTGCACCTGCACTCTCTGGCGGTGGGTGACGTGACACGGTGACGCCTGCTATCATTTGGCTGCTGTTGCCAATCGCTACTACGTGCTACGTGCTACTCACTTATAATGTAACCCAGTCAAACATGTGCTGTATCTCGGTGGACTCGGACGTCCTCGCAGTCTCCGAGTCCCAAGTCCTTCGAAGCTCTTCTTCCTGGCACCCGTTCTCCTCCTCCCACGGACCGCCCCTCCTTACAGTACTCCGAATGTCAACGTTCCAACACCAACAGCATCCCAACACCATCCGCAGTCCCAGTCCCAGTCCCATCCCCCAGCCCGAGTCCTTTGAATTTTCAGACCTAACTCGTTCTCGGGCGAGCAGCGAGCAGCGAGCTCGAGTTTCAACACAACCCCAATCGATTCTCGAAGCGCGGTGCAGTCTTCGTAACTTGAATTTGGGGGGGCAAACTTGAAGGCGGATCGTCGATATCGACGTTGATGTTGAATCGAAACGGAAAAACGTCGCTGGCACCGTGGTGTGGTCGAGATTGGGGGCGGAAGAGAGAACAACGGTTCGCAGAAGGGAATTCGAAGATATGGAACCGAAGATATGGAATTTGAGTTCGGAGAGATGCATATGCTATTACTGGTACGGCGGTAAGCTGCTCGGTACGTACGTCATCCATCCATTCATTCGTGTGTTTTTTTTCCTCACAGTTGATGCTGCTACGATAGGAATCGTTCTCTGGGATATGTCTTGACGATGAGGGTAGCTATGTTGTCGCCTCTGTGCGGACCTCGGGCGTGGGGGATCTTGAGTTGGTTGGAGCTGGGTAACCGGAGAGGGTTCATTGTTGAGACTGACGTTGAGGTTCGTCTCAATCTCAATCTCCTCTGCTGCTTTCATTCACGCCGCCGTGTATAGGTATCATTGGTTATCGGGTCAGTGCTCCTCGGAATCGCTGCTCTGCTGACGCAACTGACCACCCCCCCTTCGTACTAGGGCTGTAGGTGCAGACCGTGACATCATCGTGATACCGTCGTAGCCATGATAATAACTCTGGCGTTGTCGTTGTTGAATTCAAGTATGGTCTTCTAGTCTTATATTTTCCCCAACACCATTCACGTTGTCTGTCCCCTTTCCCTCCCGACATCCCGTCCATCCAGCGGACGATGCGTACGACAGTCTGAGTCTCAGAGTCTCACGCGATAAGCCGGACAACCTCGAGCGGTACGGGAGACCGTATTCGTCAACATGGCGCCTGTGGATGGCCCGACATCGTTGTCCATGACATCATTATCAAGTCCGTGCGTCAGCCTCCCGCCAATGACCGATAGCGAAACTGATGATGACGTACGCTCTCCATCTTAGCCTGGACGGTTCGCAGACTTTGAAATTGTGGAGTGCGACTCGTATCTGCACATCCTTGCAAGGACAAATCGACGCCGAGGGTGAAGATTTCAAGATCAAGTCGTTGAACTTCTCGGTGAGCGTCTTCCCGGACGCGTCGAAGAGAACTTACAATTTCTTGCGTTAGATTTAAACTTCAAAAGAGGTCGACACAAATTGACGTCGTTGCGGCACTAACTTAATGGCTGGGGCCGTGCGTCGCTGTATGTCCTATTGGCGTTACTGCTCAGCTATGTCCTCAAACGTGCTCATCGTTTACCGGAGCTGAATCGACAGTTAAAATCCACACCGGCGCTCTACAAGTTTGGGATCGTAGCCCCTGGGATCAACGAAGAATTGTCGATGACTGAGTCATGCTGTCCGGGCCGCAAGATTTGGGTACCGTTCATGACTTCCTTCTCCGACGTCGTCCTCATTCTTTTCACTTTGGGAGCTGATGATGCTTTACGTGCGCAGATATTCATTTTGTGGATGGAACTGCTCTGACGGCTGGCGTCGCACGGAACAGAGTCGCACTCCGGACTCTGCCCGTATCCCCGCGTTGAAGCACATGCGGCGCCCTGGTCACAAGCACGGTACTTGCACTGAGGACATGGGTGAGCCAGCTTCTACTGTAGTTCGCGTACGTTTCGCTGATCTTGAATAGATCATTTGATTTTAGCCTTCACTGACGAGGACCGTGAAGAAAAGCAGGCCACTGTGGCCCGGCTCCTTGAGCCATTCGATCACCTGACGTACTGAACAAAAATGCGGCTCGGAAGTGGCACCGCTGGCCTCAACCACAATCACCACCACTACAGCTACTACAGCGCTGTTTCTCTCTGAGACGTTCAGCGTCGCTAAAGGATTCATACCCTCATCGCCCCCTTGCCACTGACATCGTCAACGCTCGCCGCCGCTAGAGAAGAGAAGAGACATGGCAGCGATTCACGTCCCTCTTCACGAACCCGCCCCGCTTGCTACCTTTTGCGAGGATCGACTCAATTCTCCTACTCCAGACGAACTTGACTCGCTGACAACTAGAACAACCGTGAGGTTCTGTAAAGGCGACACGATTGACTACAAATTCCTCGCTGCTGTGTTGAACAAGATCAGTGCGGCCGTGAAAAGTGAGTTTACAGTTCCCCGTAACTCTTAAGGCTAAATAAATATTGACATACTCTCACAGAGAATTGCTTAGCGAGGGGCGAAGAACTCATTGAATTTGCTGTGGTGGCGTCGAACAACATAGACCACCATCCCTACTGCGACCTTGAGGGCAGCCCTGACATCGTCGCCGTCCCCTCGTCGACTGCCAAGCAGCTCAACAAGGCGAAAGCCAATCCGTGCTGGTACCACATCCTATCGTTAGTCGAGAACAAGCGTGCCATCGACATGGACATCGGCCCTGTTAAATGCGGCACTTACCTCGCTCTGGCTAATCAAGCACGTCCCGACATGATTGGCATGTTCGGTATCGCCGTCTCTGTTCGCGGCTACTGCATTCGATATAGTTGTCCGTCTGGCTGGGAGAGTTCCGTGGTTTTCGGTTGGGATAATCTGGAGCCACTCATCAAGTACGTGTACACTCTCTACCGCCCGCGAACGGACCAGGAGTATTACGATCGCACCATCACCCTCGCCAAAGGCCTCTCGATCGGCGATGCGCCGAAGTGGGATGTCGAAGCAGAGGGTACTATTCATCGGAATTGTACTGTCAAGGCTGTTGGCGCTCCGTGGGGCCGCATGGCCTGGGTCGCTCAGACCCCCGGGGATACTCCGCTCATTATCAAGGACAACTTTGTAGGAGAGGGGACTCTCTTTCGTGAGCGTGACCTCTACCATCTTTTGCATCAGGGCGGTGTGGCTCCTGGATTTGCGACGATTTGCGATGGCTTTGATGTCAAGAACGGAGAGACTGTTATTTCCGTGACCGTACGTGGCTCCAAGAAAATCAAGACACGGCTGGTGATGGGCACGTCCGGCGACCCGTTATTTTGTTGCCCCACCGTTGTTACTTTCCTGAAAGTGATGTACGATGTTCTCGAAGGTGCGGTGATATTCGTTTATAGCTTCGTTGCGCTCACTTTATGAACTTAGCTCATCGGTGGGCTGTCCGCGAAAGGGGGATACTCCATCGAGACATCAGCAACCGGAATATTATCATCAACGCAAAGGACGTCACCGAACCGCCAACATTCCACGAGGAGGGTCGTCCAAAGTTTATCACTGAAGTCCTGGACAGGTGCGTCAAATCCTCCATTCCTCTGTGTCCCAATCTGACGATAGCCCCAGGACCCAAGAATGCGCCGCGCCGCTGGGACGACTGATTGACCTAGATGCTGCTGCAAAGTATCCGCGCGATGGTGTACTAACGGTGGAAAGCGACGCTCTTTCCGACGAAGAGATTGATCTCCTTCAATATCCTACGGTGTGTGCTTGTCTGCTTCTGGCAAAAAGCCTCATCTCCGGATTATTTGTAGGGTACTCCGCGTTACATCGCACGTACCGTTGCCTGCGCGTGCATATCGATCTTCGACACACCCATAGACCCAATGCCGGTCCTAGACGGAGACGCTCTTCTCTGCTACCAACTCGCCTATCCCATCGACAAAGATCCTTTGCGAG
Source organism: Pleurotus giganteus (assembly GCA_032158425.1). Taxonomy (NCBI): domain Eukaryota; kingdom Fungi; phylum Basidiomycota; class Agaricomycetes; order Agaricales; family Pleurotaceae; genus Pleurotus; species Pleurotus giganteus. Next base: position 289,130 of record JAPEHR010000002.1, read on the forward strand.
GTCTCTCTGATGAAGGAAAGCGCACTGGTACCGTCCACCATGGATTCCGTGACAATGAAAAACGGGAGCGATATCATGAAGACCATGATTTGTCGGAGGAAGAATTTCTGCATCATCCTCGCCACGATGCGGAGTCCGTTTTCTGGTGCATCGTCGTATTCCTTTTACAGGCCCTTCCCTCTGGTCGTGACCCCAACGACGATGCCAATAATGAGTGGTACATTGATGTGTGGCAGGCTATTGCTTACCATGAAATCAAGGATACTCGGATCGATAGAAGGTTCCGCTTCTTCAGAATTTGTGAATGGCAGCGCTACCTTCATGAGGATCTCGCGCAATTCGCGCCTGTCCTTAGGGATCTGGCCGACCAGGTCAGACCTGAATATGAATTGTTGACGCCGGCTCCGCACCCTCTCCACTTGCACGAAGCCATGCAGCGTATACTCTTCAAGTGCATCCACAAATTCCAGAACGACGGTCATGATGTACACCTTTCGACGGGGAAAATGCGGTCTACAATTGAATACGAATTTATTACAATACAGGCTGTCCCGGTCTCGCATCAGTCGTCCAGTGGAGAGGATGACTCAGATGACGTTCATGGTCTGAAGCGACGGTCAGAAGAGATGGATGGGTCTGTTGAGTCCAACCAGTCTAAACGCGTTAAAGGTATGCTCAATCGCCTCACTCTCTGTTTCCCAATCGCTGAGAATCTTTCTACGGCATGCCTACTAAAGCTTCTTGATAAGTGTCTCGCGCCTGAACATTCAACTTTCAGGACACTTGTCTCTCAGGCTGTTGGTTGTATCGTCGTCTCTCCAACACCACAATTTACGCACATCATACCTATCATAAGGATGCAACCATAGCCCCGACCTCTGTATACGAGGTTCCCTACTAATGAATATCATATTGAGGATGACAGCGAGAGCTACTCTAGTATCATGAGACTCCAAGAATATGTTCGTACTTAGCTCTAGATCCACCAACCCGACCAACATCCACCAACACGACTAATGGACAACGATGCATCGTATACGAGTTCAAGTTCTGATCGCTGGGCAGTTCGATGGTTCGACGGATGGCCCCCTTGTTTGTCGTCAAAGGAGACTTGGAAATGGCGAGCCGTAGACTTGGTTCCGTTGGGTAGTGGGAGAGGGAAATGGACGGGATGAAAAATTCGTCCAAGGTGGGCGAAGGGCGACGGAAGAGCTATATAAAAGGGTGAGCCCGTTGGCGTAAGTTGAATATTGAATGGCAGCCATTCCTCAATCTCTCCTCTCCTTCTCTCCTTCTTCTCCACCCTCGACCAAACTTCCTACGCTCGTCGCTCGACGTCACCACAACACCCTTGCCGTTCATGGCCATCATACCCTTATCGTCTGCCGGCATTGCTTTGTGGTCTTCAGCTACGGTCGCCTGACACCATGAGAATTCGCTGACGGTAACGCTCGAATTTTGACGAGAAGGGTTGGTTGAAACATCTTTTGCAGTGAACTGAGAGTACGTCGACGAGGGAGCATGGATTCCCAAGGACGTTGCTGGGGGACGTATCAGGATTCGTCCCTCGCTCTCGCTGACGACGGACCCACTTCTAGCCCATTGGCAGAGGCTGTCCTGGGCATCGTAGATATTCCCAAATGACGAGGTATGATTCGCTCCCGTTTGTGCTGAGAAATCTGGTTATCTAGCGTGGTGTACGATGAGACGCCGAGGACTTTGGCGGCGCTCCTGGATGGAGAAGTGAGAGGCAGCAAGCCTACGTGATGTTGGTCAAAGGCAGAGAGGAATTTCGCCGAAACTGCCAGTTAACTGATTACGTATTGTGAAGATAAGTCACAAACTCAACTTAGCAAAGTTCTCACACTCATTCCGTGCTCTGCATCTCCACTCACATCAGATGATCGTCGCTTCAATGTCTCGACGGCTCGCTGACCTCTACGCACCTACTATTGGAGGTGTTTTCAATGGATCTAACGGTCGGTTATGTTAAAAGGACATTGATTCCTTAACTTTTAGTCATTCATACCGCAGGCTCCTCTGTCACTCCACCACTTCGGAACGTCAACAGGACGATCCAAAGTTATCTTGATGGCATATTTCGTCGAAATATCCGACCGGAGTGCTCAAGATGTGTCCGCGAACATCGTTCGACCAGCACTTTCGCCATCTGGCCGCCTCAAACCAATCCTACGAGAAATTGTTGCTGGGGACGGCACGAAACGATTCATCTCGAGGATATCGTATGGAGGATTTTGTGGAGGTGATCAGCACCTATGGCTCCTTTTACGCGGAAGGTGAGCTTTCTATCCGACTTCCGAGGCTTCGTTTCTACAAGATTCCCTCGCTTCATTGTCATTCTCTCCCTCCTTCGTAGGACGTCATTCTCTACACAGCAAAGGGTGCTCTTATCGTCTCCGTATTACAACTCGATGTGCGCTCGCCACTAGACTCAGGGGACCAAGATACTACAGAACTGGCTTGCACCATCGCAAGAATATCACCCGCAGATCTGCCCTCTAGATCTCCCTGCATATTCGTCTCTCATCTTTTCTGGCTCTCGTCCGGGCTCGGCGGTGCTCACGCTGCATCCTCCTCACTCCACCGTCTCCCACCTCAGAACAAAGCTGCGTCATCGTTGATACATCTGGGATCCACAGCAAGACGATGGTTTCCCGGGCTTGTCTCTCACAGCGCCTCTTCTTGGACGTCGCCGCATGCTATACATCGCGTGTCCTTCCGTATAGCTCACTCGAACCCCCATCCTGTTGCTCGACACTCGAGATGGCAGCGTGACGTCCTTGACGGCCAAAGGGGGGAGATCTTCAACTGGAGCATCCTTGGAAAATCTAAGTCTCGAATCCTCTGTTCTCGCAGCTCGCCTCTGCTTCTTCACGAAATCGTTCTTTGTCAGGATGCTCAAGATGTTCGTACTCTACCATCAGCCTGTAGGCCTCGATAGACCCGAACTTGATCCCGACCGTACGTCTTTTTGCTTAATACGTTTCCGCCTCTATACAGTGATTGTTAGTCAAGGACGCGTTCTCCAACCCGTCGGTGTTGGTCCTATAAATCCCACACCGCTATCCAACGGAGACAATCATCTAGCAATCCAAAGAACCGCCCGCCGCTGTTTCCCCGATAATAACAGTTCTACACGGTGGTCCTCATGCACAACCACAACAGCCTTCTCCGCCAGAATGGGCATACCCCATTCGTTGTTAGTGAAACATCTTGACGCTGTCTTCGGATGCGATTTCATTCCCCAATCACACCGGTTTTCTTGGTTTTCGGAAAAAGTTCGCCCAAACGCTCTTTGGAAACTGCGGGACGCTTGACGTCGAAGACGGCATCGCCTCTGTGAAACATCTTGTCGAGTTAGCCATTTCCCAAACAGAGTAGACAGCCGGTCATCCATGGGTAGCCATGGTGGCTTGATAGCCGCGCACAGTGAGTAGAAACTCTTTCTACGTGTTCCGTAGTAATTAGACAATACCAAGAGCTGTAGTCTTGCGCAGCCCCGTCATCTCCGTTGGAGGACTCTCCATATCCGGCATCCCAGACCGTACTCCGCAGAATTTGCACTCCCATTTACGCCTACATCTCTCATAACTAACCTTTGGACGGGGAGAATGTGGTCTACAATTGAATACGACTTCGTGGTCAAACAGCCTGTCCCGGCCGCACAGCAGCCGTCCAGTAGACAGGATGACTCAGATGGGTAAGCTCGCTCCCTCTTACTCTCTCTTCGCCGATTGCTGAGAATAATAAAGCTTCTTGAAATATTTATCCCGTCTACAAATTCACCTTTCGGGACCCTAGTCAGCTCAGGCCGTTGGTAGTAACACCGTCCCTCCAAAAGCATCCGTCTACACGGATCATACCCATTCTAGCTCGTCCATAGCATACATCCCTGTATACAAAGTCTTCCATTAGTGAATATCATATTGAGGACGACGGCACATGGCGAGCACCAGATCGTTCCATCGAGAGCGAGCGTCATGAGAGCCGCCGCCCCAAATAGTGATAGCCTGCAGGATACTACCATCTCCGGAAGGCACCGTCTCAAAGAAGCGTTAAAGTGGCACACTCGGGCCCGATAACGACGATGAGATCCCTATCAACAAACTCACGATGCTTGACTGACATCCATAAGCAACGACAAAACACGAGCGGTGGCCAACACCAACCTATCTCACTGAAAGTAAGAACCATCGGAAATATCCATACTATTTTTTCCTCTCCCAAACGCCATGCGCAACCCCTCGTATATAGCAACGCCGAATGGTTGAACGGATAAACGGAGCGAGGCGGGATGTTGGAAGACTGAGTTCGAGTGTCCTTGTCTAGTACTGGCGTCGGTGAACCAAAAGATAACAAGTAGCCAGGAGAATACGGAAACATACCTTGACAGCTGGCGCCACGTATCTCGCACACAATCTCTCTCTCTCGTCCCTCCGAATACGTTTGTACCCGGCCAACTCATCCTTCCTTAATACCCGACCAACGGACTCCAATGCATCGTATACGAATTCAAGTTGAGATCGCTGGGCAGCTTCGATGGTTCGATGGCTAGGCTGCTCGTTTGCCATGTAGGGAGACTCGGAAATGGCGAGCTGCAGACGTGGCTCCATTGGGTAGACGGAGAGGGAAAGGTCCTGATGAAAATTTCATCCACAGTGGGCGAAGGGATGACGGGGAGGCTATAAAAGGGCGAGTACGTTGGCGTAAGCTGACCACATGAAATACCAGCCAGTAGGTGAAGATGATGACGGGGATGATGCCAGTGAGGGCGAATGTCATTCGCACAAAATGGGGCCGCTGTAGAAGAATGCCAGAATAAGCTATACGAGACACCGAGTTCGGGCCACGAGGGGGAGTGCGAGTACTTGCCTTCTCATTCTCTCATTCCCTTCTCTCCCTCTCCACACGACCTTTCGCTCGTCGCTCGATGTCACCACAGCCTTGCCGTTCACGGTCTTGATGCCCTTATCATCTACCGACATTGATTGGAGTCTTCAGCTACAGTCGCCTACCCGAAACCATGGGAATTCGTGAACGGTAACGTGCACATTTTGAAGGGAATCGTTGGTTCAAAGACCTATACAGGGGGTTAGAGGACGTCGACGAGGGAGAATAGATCCCTGTCGGTGTGGCTGGCAGACGCGTAAACGTAATTCGTCAGCATCCCTCTGGCTCTCTCCGACGACAGACTCACTTTTTCTAGCCCATGGCCATTGGCAGAGGCAGACCTGGCATCGTCGAGATTCCCAATCGACGAGGTGATTTACTCTCACTTGTGTCGGAAAAGCTGTTGGTAGATGGTGAGGACGTTGGCGGCTCTCCTGGACGAAGAAGTGGGAGGCAGTAAGCCTGCTTGATGTTGGCCGAAGGCAAGAGACGAATTTCGTTGAAATTATCGGTTAACTGATTACGTGTTGTGTTGATAAGTCACAAACTTGGCTTAGCAAAATTCTCACACTCATTCTATGCTAATTGGTTCGGTTCTGATGGCAAACTTTTCAGTTCGTCCCCATCCACGTCAGCTGTCCATATAATGTTTCGACGGCTCGCTGAGCTCCCCGTACACACCACTGGAGGTGCTTTTAATGGATCTAACAGTAAGTTACGTTCAAAGGACGTTGGTTCGTGCTCATCAGCTTTCTCGTCCGTGGCTTATAGTTGTCCATATCACTTACTCTGTCCGCGACCACCATCAGAATATCAAAAGAAACATGATGACTGTCTAAATATCAGATAGAAGTGCCTAAGACGTGTCCGCCGACATCGTAAGGACACTTTCGTCACCCGGCCGCCTTCCTGCACTATCACATGAAGTTGTTGCCAGCGACCGTAAGGAATGAATCATCGAGATATGGAGGGATCATCGTATGGAGGCTTCTGCTGAGGTGACCAGCACCCATGGCTCCTTTTACGCGGACGGTGAGTTTTGTCGGCCATCTGAATTTGTAACGCCAACATCTGAGGCTTGCTTCTTGCAGGATTTCCTCACTTCGTTATCATTCTTTCCATCGGAGAGCACAATCGTGTATGCAGCGGAAGCAAACTCTCCGTCAAAAGAGGTGACCAACATCGAACGATTGAGATTCACTCCCAGCTTCGGCGAGAGTTTAGCTGCCCGGAATTGCCCCGACTACATTCCATTGTCAATGACGAGACGCTTCTGCAACACTCTTATCTTCACCCGTATCCCATAGCCTATCTCTCCCAGACCCACGGCAAGAATCCTTCACTCATCTACACTCGGCGGCGCTCATGCTGCATGTTTTTCACTCCCTTCCTTCGATCTCAACTCGGGGCAACACAGCGTCGTCGTAGATACACTGGAACCTCGGCAAGGCTTTGAATAGCCTCGCAGAGGTACCTTCTTAGAAATCGCCGGCAGGCTATCCCTCGCATGCCATTCCGTCTTGCTCTCGAACCACCATCCTATTAATTGAGATCCAAGACGGCAACGCAACGGACTTAGCGCCTGAGCGCGGCGAGCTCTTCAGCTGGAGCGTTCTTGGTACCAACCCCAATCCCGAATCCTCTGCTCTCGAAGCTCGTCCACTCTTCTTCACGGACTCGCTCTACTCGATACTCAAGATGTTCGTACTCCACGCATCAGCTATGGAATTTGATCCTTATCGTACGCTGACGGTTACTACGCTTTCGCTTCAATCCTATACCAATCCACAGAACATTCCTCCCGCTACAGTAGCGTTCCGCAGGGTGGTCCTCACCAACGACCACGACAACCTTCTTCGCTGGCACCATTGCGCTGGTTCTTGGAGGATGTACATAACCGTTCCTTGCTAGTGAACCATTTTGACGATGTGCTCAGATTCGCTGTCGCTACCCAATTCCACTGGCTCACCTGGTTTCGGAGCGACGTTTGTCCAAGCGCTCGTTGGACACTGCGGGACCCTCGACGTCGAAGAGTGCCTCGCCTATGCGATTCACCTTGTCGTAAGCAGTTCATCCAACGGTGGCTTCCTAGCTCCGCACCGTGAGTAGAAAACCTTTCCATGTGTACTCATTATGGACTAATCTTTGTTCCTTGCTAATTGGCCAATACCCGGAGGTGTTCTCAGCTGCAGTCCGGCGCAACCCGTCATCTCCGCTGCGAACTCTGCATCACCGACATCCTAGACTGGTACTTTGCAGAATTCGCCATCCCGCTTACGCCTACGATGCTCATCACTCCTGAGGTCTACAAAACTCCACTCGTCATCTCTGATTGCTCACGTCGACGCCGTAACGGCTAAGGTGTTGTTGATTGGAGGGAGCGATTTTCGGGGTGCGCCGACACAGGGAATATGATATCGACATTTCTTTGAAATGGAGAGCAAAGGAGGTGGGGATGCTGTGGTTTGAGAAGGAAGACATCGGCTGGATGGAGTAGAAGCGAAGAGGGTTGGATGTCGCACCAGTTGGTTCAAATGAACGCCTATTTAGGAACTTCCACCATAGCTTGGATAATGAAGTAATAGCGTTGACGTACTTGAGCATCCTCGCTCGCACAATAAATTCTACGGCAACAATTTAGCTATGGTCTAGCAGTGCGAACGCTTAGGGAGCCCCTGAAATACTCGATCACCTGACTCATGGGAAACGCGAAGACACTCGAAGTTCGAGTCTGAGCCACAGCTCTTGCCACAACACCACCACGACCGCTACTGCGTTCACCTGCTTGAAACCATTGTTCTACGCTTGTGGCCAACTTACCTGTGGCTTTCTATTCTCTGTGAGTATAAAATGAGTGCTCTACCCATTTTTTCCGCCTCCAATTCTCTTTCGTCTCATCATGGCTCAACATGCTCCTCCTACTCCAGTGAAACCGATAAAGCGCGCCGCTATTAGTCGAAGAGCGATGACGGATAATCATCTTCCTCATGAGGGCCTTGCTCCGCTCAATACCTTCTGCAAAGATCGGCTCAATTCGCCCACGCCTGAACATCTCGCGACGCTCTGCTCCGACGAAGCTATTCTGGCCGCTGTGAAGGCATTTTGTAGTTGCACGAAGACCGACTACAATGTCCTATCGGTTGCGCTTAACACGATTAGCTTGGCTATCAAACGTGAGTTGGCCACTTTATGCCTCTCGACGATGCATTAACGCGCCCTCAGACCTCTGCTTACCCGAGGAAGAAGTCGTCCTCGAATGGCTTATCGTGGAGTCGAAGAATATGCCTCATCATCCGAATGGATTTTTCAAGTGTAGACCGGACCTCATCGTTGCCTCGCAGGATATCATCAAGGCTCTTCTCGCCGCCAATGCGACTCCGTCCTGGCACCACCTCAAGTCGCTGGCTGAGGAGAAGTTAATCGTCGACAGGAAAGCTGGAGCCGCTCAGTGCGGCACCTATCTCGGTCTGGCCACTCAGTCTCGTCCGGACATGATTGGCATGTTCGGCATCGCTGCCTCCCCTCGCGAGTACCGCATCCAATACAGCTGTCCGTCTGGCTTAGAGACTTCGGAGGAGTTCGGTTGGGACAACCTGGTGCCACTCATCCAATATATGTATACGCTTTATCGCCCTCACTCTGGCCAAGCTTATCACGATCCCACTATCACCCTCTCTGAAGGCCTCCAGATCACGGACGCTCCGAAATGGGATATTCAAGCTGAACGTGATGTTTACAAGAATTGTACCGTCAAGCTCGTGGGCTTACCCTGGCGTCGGATGCATTGGGTGGCTGAGACCGATGGGAAGGCTCCCTTCGTGATCAAGGACACCTTCCGCGATTCTTACAGTAGCTCACGCGAAGGGGATTTCTATACCGATCTTGGGAAGGATGGATATCCTCCTGGCATCGCCATCAAGGTCGCCGCTTTCGACGTCGAGGCTGATGGCAAGCCTATCACCATCAAGGTAGGGGATTGCGAGAGGATTAAAACACGACTCGTCATGGCTACATCCGGGGATTCATTGTCCGCTTGCAAAAGTGTCGTTACATTTCTGAAAATAATGTACGACATCCTCGAAGGTACCCTAGCCCTTCTTCATCATCAGCTTGCGCTCACATTTTTCTATCAACTCAGCTCATCGGTGGGTTGTTCGCGAGAGGAAGATACTCCACCGAGATATCAGCTACAACAACATTATCATCAACACCGTCAACGCTATCGAAGTGCCACCTTTCAAAGAGGAGGGTCGGCCGATATATATTGCGGAGGTCTTAGACAAGTATGTGATAATTATATTGCTATTCATGTCCGTCTCTGAATATGGTTACTAGACGAGAGTTTGCGTCAGCATTCGGAACCCTTATCGACTGGGATAACGCCGCGAGACTAGACGGCTCATTACGGAAATCGGTCGACGGCCGTACTCGACTTCGCACTGTGCGTGAAGGACTCACTCTCCATTGTTATTCCTCACTGACTGCTATTTACAGGGTACACCTAGATTCATTGCGCGGTCTGTAGCCTCTAGACGAATATTACCGGACAACATGTGGTTCGACGTCATGCCAGATTTACCTGAAGGCGCCCTTCAATGTTATCAGAGCGCCTTTCCTACCGGCAAGGACCCACTACGAAGTCTTTCTGACACGGAAAGCGAGACCTTTCACTCCGGGAATCTCGACCCTCGCAAACTTCGGCGTTACAGGGAGCCCTCTAATCTGGAGAAAGATTTTGATCACCGCGGTTGTCACGATGCTGAGTCCGCTCTCTGGTGTATCATTTTCTTCCTTCTGCGAGCTCTCCCCAAAGGTTCCGACCCCTACGAAGACGCCCATAACGCCGACTACAATGCGCTGTACAAACAAATCGCCAATCATGAGATCGGGGACGGCATTGGTTGCGATTCAAGATCCGCTGTTCTTTTCGTGGACAATTGGTCACGTCGCTTGCACAAAGGGCTGGAACGGTTTGCCCCTCTACTCTTTGAGTTGGCCAACCAAGTCAAGCCTGAATACGCACTCCTGACGCCACCCCCCGACCCACTCCACCTCCATGAAGCAATGCAACGCATACTTTTCAAGCATATCTACCAGTTCCATCAGGAGAAATACGATGTGGAGCTGGCGGTTGGAGTAGCCAGGGCTACGATTGAGGGTGAAACCAAGCTCTTTGCCCCGATCACCCTGCCCACGGACGATGGCCAGCACTACTCTCAAGGTCAGAAGCGCCAGTCTGAAGCTTTGGGTGGAACTCTCGAAAGCGGCCAGGCGAAGCGTGAGTTTTTACTGTCTGATTCTGCTTTCAATCACTGAGGGTTTTCGCTTAGGAACTCGCACCACGGTTTCCTGAGCGGTTTGGCGCACCCAAGACGCTCCGTCTCAATCCGCTGATACCTTATTTATGTTTCAACCGATTACGCCATGTGTATTTATTCACGCCCAAATTATGTTTGAGTCTGATAGTCCAAGTGCGGAAGCGTTCTACGAACGGTGGAAGCGATAACTAGAATAACGCTAAATAACGCAGTCAGTAATACCAAGACACCTCCATCACGGTCTCTTCCAGTATGCACCGAATTGATATCAGCTATTCATGAGGGAGCCGCGTTGAGTTATGAACTCAAGGTCACGGAGCAGTACCAAGTGACGAGTATTCACGTAGGAGTTGTCGAATTCGGTAACAATAGAGTTCCTTCATGATAGCAGCTTGAGCAGCGTTAACGAAGTTCAACATGGTGTTCTCCAGCCGCCTCTTCAAGAAGAGGCCTTCCTCGACAACGCCAGTACCATTGGTATCCTTGTCCGCACCACCGATCATACAGCATAGAACGAGATACTGCTGGTGAAGTACTAAGTAGGCCATGGTAAGTTTATGATTGATCGTCTTCACTCGGTCGAGCGTAAGGCTTAAGGTGCAAAAGACACGTATGTAGTCGCTGCTCGACAAAGACGGGGTCCTCTTCAACAATGGTGGATGAAGGATGCGGATCGTACCAGATCTCCGTGAGGGAGGTGTAGGCCAGCACATTCTTCGCCAGATACTGATCCTTCGCAATCTCAAGCTCGAGGAAGGCGGACATCGCAACGTTGATATTCTCCTTCAACCGATGTATACCGAAGGCTGGAGGTTATCGATGGGCGGAGTAGCCAGCGAGCTGCACATCTCGCCAGGGTTGGCTGAATTTCGCCTCGACTTCACCACGAGCCCAAACGAAGGCCTGAGTTCAAAGATCATCGCCTCGAGCGACTACAAGGCGTTCTAAGCTCCCCGGCAGCGTCACGATATACATGGGCTCGAGTTCGCTCGTTTTCGTCGGAAGATCTGCCAGATGCTCTGAACGATGCGGAGGTTGACAGGGGAGAGTTAGCAGGGGCTCGTAGGAGGATATACTCCCGGAGTATTTTCCTGTCAGCAGCAAGATGGGGGCGAATTCTTCATCAGGATTCACCCGGAGTTCCAATGGGCGGTCGTCGAAGCCGACATGCAGAGCGCTGGGGAGGGAACTGCCAGTTGGATGGGTGATGTCGAAGCGATAGTTGTGTTCCAGCTGAACGTCATTCCAGCCAGAAGTCTCGAGGGCAGCTTCGCAATAAATCCGTCATCCATGCTTGCACCCCATGAATCTGATCGTCTTCGCGTTGGCGATCGTATCTCCAATGCCAATACTGATGCCAGTACTAGTATGGAAAAGCCACCGCTTTGGGACCCGAGAAAAGTAAGTGGGCACCTTCAGGTGCGTTGTCACCGAAGACGACGTGGACCAGACCATGCTGGGTAGCACCAGCGCACTTCTTTGCCGCGATAACTCAGAATAATCTTGCCGTTTTCAATGCGTGTGCCGTCGTCAAAGACGGGGTTATATGATTTAGCCCGGTGCTGCGAGAGATGCTGACACTACGAGGTACCATCATGCTGAGGATCTGTTTACCGGTCCACAACGGCTTGGGCTTGATGACGGTGGGCATCGGTACGGCGCGTCCCACTCGGGGACCCAGAGAGAGAGGGATGGTTTGGACAACGTCTCAGTCAGGAACGTAACTCGTCGGTGAACAGATGCTGCAGAGGTAGATTGTATCTTAACGATGCCCATGATAGGCTTGTTCTCCTGGGATGAGACGGTCTAAAAGTCAGACGTTAGCAAAGAGCTTATGAAGCCTTGAGGGGACAACAAACCTGCAGCTGTCGAGGTACTAATGCAACTCGGCCAAGTTCGGCTCCGGTCTCATCGCTTTGTATCGAAATGGGCGCTATACACTCAATCGGCAGGCTAGTTCAAGACGATCAGCTCAACGCAGATCAAAAAATAAGGGAAAGACATACTAGAGCGGAGCATCATCTTTACACGGTGACTCATCGCGCTCATCTTGTGCAAACCAGGCGGTCGATTAACAAGTACGTAACTAGATAACGAGTCAGAATGATGAGGAGACATAGAAAGCGAGGGTAGCGAGATGCAGAGGAGCCTTCAATCGCCTGACAGCGGGTTGGCTGCCTCAGCTCGTTCGGCCCCCATTTCCCCACTCAACCTCACGTCTAAACAACACCGTGTACAGGTGAAGCGAGAGAGCCGGTCAAGCGCCAAGTCCGATGACGACTCTGAGTCTCTCCAATGCGTATGGGCGGAAGAACGCCTCGACTGACGTGGTTCGGGTTTGGGGCTTTGCAAGGGTGTGGAGAAACTCTCCGGAAAATGGGATGGTGGGGATACGAAACGAGTAGGAGGAAGGGGGAATGTCAACTCACGATATCGGCCCTGAGTACTGAGTTTGCGACGATTCGCCCAAGTACCCTCAAGAATTTTCGTCACGTTGAGATGAAACCTAAGGGAGATATGAGACAACGCTTATAGAGAGATGAATGTAAGACGCACCACAATGAAAGACAGGACCTCGTAGCTCGATATGCCTAAAATGACCAGACATTCAGACATACGCTCCCCGCGCATCTGACGCTTGAAATTGCGATTTATGGTGCTCATCCGTGGATCCATCAGACCACCGAGTTTCGGCTTGTAAGTTCTTCGTCCGTGACTTCAGGGTGCTCGAGCTTGGTGATGGAATACAAATGAGTGACAGAAACCATGGCCGAGGCGAAAAGACTCACAATTTCCTCCGCTGAATGGACTCCCTGAACGGCCGACAGACTCTAAAATGACCATCTCAGCGCGGATTTTGGGATCCTAACAGGTTGTAACATCGTTCGGAAGAAACAGAAAGAATACTAACGTTACCTCGTCAATTGCAAGGGTATACGTTGACTTCGACATTGATAGTGGTGGTGAGGGTGAGAAGTAGGGATGGTCCATGGACGGCGTGAACGTGAGAGCATGTGGGATAACCGTGGGAATTGAAATGAACAAGGGAGTCGTCCCTGCTCTGCTCCTCCAATCTCTCAATGGACTACCTCAAGCTTCGACGCTCCGGCAACGGTTTTCGAGGAGGCTAAGGTTACAGAGTCGTGCGGAAATTGTGAATAGCCATTTGGTCTTGGTAATTATCTCTTTTGTCGTGCTCCAATGCTCTCTGATTCGAACATTTTCGGGCTGATTAGGGCGCAATGGGTGGATTGTTGCAGATTCGGAATATGCAGATTCGGAATATTCAACCCGCGTACTAACTCGGCTGCATCTCACTTCCAACGCGTCCTATCCTCCTGCACCACCGAGCCACGTCGTCCATACGCAGTTAGCTTGCGCTGCGGTGCCCGACTTCAAGCTTCAGGCTTCAAGGATGAATCGATGAAGCTCGCTACATAGCGCAGAGCATGGAGATCTCTTCGGCGTCGTTGATGGCATGGTCTTCGGAGCGGTAAGGCTGTTGGCATCGACTGCGTTGAACTAGCTGCATCATGTACGCCGTCCTTTTCTCTCGATGGGCCAATCTAACTCCGCTTTTCAACAGAGAATTTCCTCATCTTATAATTATACGCTTCAAGCTCCTTGAAGGCGCATGACCGAACATGAACCTCAACTTCTAAACGATTCCGGGCGAGCAGACAGGTGTATAGCTGTGCGGCGGTCGCGATTCGAGGAGTGACCAGTGACTAGTGGCTTCCAGCGTTTCGGGATCATCCAGGTGTGCCTACACAAGCCGTATTTCCTATGAACTCGTTTCACTGATTTACTTTGCTCCATGTCCAGCGGAACCGGGAATACACCGAACGTGTCATATGTTGAGCATACCGATGTCGATTCCGAGCTTCCCGTTTCAATTCTAGACCGACCGGCGCCACAGCTTTCCACTACATCCCCTCTATCACGTCTGCCATGCTCAATACCTCGCTCGACCGCAGCTGTGCCCTGTCCCGCTGCTGGTCGGCTCTCTCCCCATCGTCCAACACTCCATTCCCGACCCCTTCATCCAATTTTCTAGGCCCAAGACTTCCTCAACCTCGTCAACGGCTCTCTAACTCATTCCATCCTGTTGAGAGATCTGTTCTCAGCTTCGGCTGCCGCTGCATATGTCGTCGTATCCATATTCAACCAACGATTCCCAACCCCCAGCCGTTAACGCATGCTGAGCCCAGTCCAGCCTCCGAAAGACCCCCCGTTCAACTTCTCGCTGCACCGCATGCTCGCAGCTGACTCCTCCTCATCAAGTTCGTAGGCTGGGATATGCAGTTCGTCTCGGAGCACTACCTGGGCGAAGTCGTGTTGCCGTTCGGATCGCTGGTTGCACGATGGGCGTGAATGGGGAGCCTAGACTTGAGGTGTGTGGATTTATCGTCGTTGGTTGGTCGTTGCACTTACGACCTTGTTACTCCAGCTGTTCCCGCTGAACATCAAGCTGATGCGAGCGAATACGCAGGAGAATGGTCCCCTTCAGGTCCCGCTCAGTCGTGCATCATCGCCGCCGTCTACCCCCATCAAATTCAAGGATACCGGAGCTGAGTAAACAAGTACGGCCATCGTTGGTATCGGCTCCGCTGTAAGTGCATCGTCTTCTCCTCGGACTGCTTTCCACGGACTACTTTCCACTTCAAATGTATGGCCTAACTTTCTTCTCGTCGACGGACCCTTTGGACACACTTTAATGTAGATATTTCCATGTATGCTGTCTTCCCCTTCCTTCGTCCGGCTGCGTATTTCCCTCGGACTCCCCTTCTCCCCTTCTTTACTCGAACTTTACCTTACTTGTTTTCATCCCTCCGTCGAACGTCGTCACTAACACCTCTCCCAGTCCTGGCAGCGTCCATTGTCACCAAGCTGACGTCGTGACTGCTGCGACGACAACGGACTCGGCTCGGAATGCTCAGAACATGAAGACGACGAGGAAGAGGACACGATGCTGGGTTCTACCGTTTCGTCTACACCTCAGTCGTCTACTTATTGTCCTCCGTTCGCTTCAACGCCTCCGACCGCCTATTTTCCGATAGCCTATCCGCCGGAGAAGAGATCTACATCGAGAAGTTTTGAGGTTGAGCTAGCAGGGTGCTGCCTAACGGGGTATCACAGATGGTGGCTTGCTGGTGGCTTGGCTGCGTCCGATGTCCGTGTAAGGGTTTTATTTTGGGTCCTTTGATCATCCGTACATGCTGATGTACGAACTTAAGGACTTGCGGCGCGGTGATGGGGAGCATAATGAACGTCGAGAGCTCTTCAAAGGGCTGAATTGAAGCTCGTTAGTGGTGGAGGATTGTAGTACCATTGCTGGCGTTTACGATGTAAATAGGATCATATCCTGGCCATGTCGACTCGCGCTGTGAAACTCAGGATAACATGTTTCACGCCGTATCTAGATACGCCCGAAGTCTCTTAGTTCTGAAGCGTCTGGTGAACAAAGCCAATCATGCGGATAATAGATACACATTGAGGGGACATCGGATCGTAAATAAATAAGTGAAATAAGAACAATATAGCTGGAGATATTGCTCAAGACTTCGTGCGTGGCCCTAGGGGAATCATCAGCGGCTGAATACATGGTTTCGACGAGCATAAACTTACGCTTAGCCTTGCTGGTTTCAAGAGGTCCCTCTAGAGCGGCAGACCGACGTTTGGCTGCTGAAGCTTTGGATCTCCTGTCCGATTTTTTGTAGTTCTGGCCATTGGGAAGGCGATCCGAGATGGGGGCGCGTGCCGTTTCGTTATATTCAATTGTCGACCGCGATTTCTCCAGCGACAGCTTCACGTCGACGCCCTCCTTCTGAAACTCGTGGATGTATTTGAAAAGGATGCGTTGCATCGCTTCGTGGAGGTGTAAGACGTCCGGGGTCGGCTTGAGAAGTGCATATTCAGGCATGACTTGTTGAGCCAATTCGTAGAGCATCGGTGCGAACGGCGCGAGATCTTCATGCAAGTGTAGAGTCCAGTCGTCGATCTCGAACACTCCGGATCTCGTATCACCTGCATGGATGTCGTCGATCTCATGGCTAGAGATGCGCTTCCACAGCTTATTGTATGCGTCGTTATTGGCGTCATGAGTAGCGTCCTCCGGCAGAGCCCGTAGAAGGAATACAACCATGCACCAGAAGACAGATTCGGCATCGTGGCGAGGGTGGTGCGCAAAGTCAGTTTTCTTTCGCTTGGGATTTTTGATATAGTTTTGCCGCTTGCCGTGGTCGATAGTACCCTGGTGGAAAGTATTCTCATCGTCATAGACGGCTCGCAAGTAATCTTCGGAAGCGGGATGGGCGGCCTGATACTCAACAAGGACATCGTCGGGCAAAGTCGGCATTGACGTGAAAGCGATCTCCTTGACTAATATCTGGCCACACGAGACTGAACGCGCAATATACCTCGGAGTACCCTATAAATGAAGCTTAAATCACGAATGAAAGTGACATAGCTGAATAGCTCACCGTGCGGTATTGAAGGGCCGTACGGACCTCCTCCACGGTGAGTCCAAGGAGCTGGCACAGGAATCCATAGCCTGCGGCGTTATCGAAGTCAATCAGTTCGCCCAACGGCGACGCAAATTCTTCGGTCCTACGCCATCATCAAGGTCAGCCGACATCGTGAATATGAGGATGAAATATTCCGTACTTGTCCAGGATCTCATTAATATATTTAGGTCGACCGTCCTCGGTGAAATTCGGGGCTTCAACAGCGTGGACAGCATTGATAATGATATTGCCCAAACTGATATCGCGGTGGAGTATCCCTCGCTTGCGAACGAGCCATCGATGAGCTAGGTTCATAAAGGTGTGAGTTAAAGTCAGGGATAAGAAACGATATCCGCACCTTCGAGGACGTCGTACATCACTTTCAGAAATGTAAGTACGGTGGGACAGGACTCCACTGGGTCACCAGAGGTGTCCATGACGAGCCTTGCCTTAGTCCTTTCGCACTTCCCTACCTTAACGGTGATAACCTTGTCGCCGTTTTTGACATCGAACGCGGCGTGAATATTGGGAAACCCAGGTACCTTGCCCTCCTTATGAATTACTTGATAGAATTTGCATTCGCGCGAACGACAGCCGGAGTCGCGGAAGGTGTCCTTGATGATGAAGGGAGCATCGCCAGGAGTCTGCGCCACCCAGCTCATGCGATGCCACGGCGGTCCGACGTCCCGAACAATACATTTTCTGAAGAGGTCTTCGTCCGTTTGAATATCCCATGTCGGAGGGTCAGTGACTGAGAGTCCTTTAGAGAGCGTGATAGTGGGATCGAAGTAGAGCTTATCCGTGCGGGGACAGTAGAGCGTGTAGACATATCGGATCAGAGGCTCGAGATTGGTCCAGGGGAAGAGTTCGGAAGTCTCCACACCGGACGGGCAGCTAAATTGAAGCCAGTAGCCGCGAGGAGAGACGGCGAGACCGTACATTCCGAGCATGTCGGGACGAGCTTGATTAGCCAGACCGAGATACGTGCCGCACTGACCAAGTGCAGCGTTCATATCAATGGTTTTCTTCTCCTCGACCAACGATAGAAGATGGTGCCAGCACGGTGAGTTCCTCAATGTCGTTAGAGCGTTCAGGTTCCTGAGAGCTTCGGCGATAGATCCTGGGACAACGACCAAGTCAGGTCGAGACTCGAAATAGCGGTTTGGATGATGATCCATGTTGTCCGACGCGACAACGATGAACTCGATGAGTTCTTTTTCCGCAGACAAGCAGGCTTCTAAGGGGGCGTTAACATATGCCATAGAGGATGGCGTAAAGCGCACCCTTGATAGCCGTGCTGACTTCCTGTAATGCAGCGGCGAGGGTTATGTAGTCAGTCTCCTTGCATTTGACGAAGTTCGCCACGGCAGCTCGAATAGCTGTGTTGGCAAGTAGCGAGCTGAGTGCGGCAGGCGGGGGCGAATTGAGACGATCCTTGCAAAAGTTAGCCAGAGGCGCAAGGCCATCGTGAGGGAGATGATTATCCGTCATCGCTTGTCGAGTAATGGGGGCGCGTTTTCGCGATTTAACTGGAGTGGTTTTAGGACCGTAAGCCATGATGAGAATTGGAGGCGAAGACACTGAGGCCTCCCATTTTATACTCACAGAGAATATAGAGCCACAAGGTCGCCACAAGCTTAGAACAATGGCTTCAAGTGAAAAGTCGTAGTGGTGGTGTGGCAAGAGCTGTGGCTCAGACGCAGAGAGCGTGTTCGTGGATTCCCATGAGTCAGGTGATCGAGTTGCTCAGGGGCTGCTCTAAGTCGGAGCCGCGACATACCTTTGCCTTCTCAGACTCTCAATTATCTGTTCGATTGATGCAGTAGAGTTCATATCGCACACGGAAGGATGCTAAAATTGATATCATGGATGTCGCAACTTCTCCGCAGAAATTATACTCGTGTGTACAGTTGGGCCTCCGATCAGAGTCGCTCGAATACCTCTGGAGTGACGAGCAACATTGGCATGAAGGAAACAGTAAATTCTGCGTAGTACTAGTTGGAATATCGCAGATACCTTGTCGAGTGAAATTGAGGGGACGGACCGAAAGTAGCTGAGAATATTGGCCAATAGCTACGGAAGGAGGTAAGCGTAAACGAACATCTACTCACGTCGCGCACCCAAAAAGTGACAGTGCATATCTTATTGGATGAGCTCTCTGCTACTGCCTGTCTACGAGCGACCCAGCTGGATAAGACCAAAATCCCTTCGATGTCAAGGGTAACACAGTTTCCAATGACAAACCTCCCCCCCAGAACCGAGGGACCCAGCGCAATGTGATAGTGATCTATGTATATTAACACAGCATCAATACCAGTCACTAGCAAAGAACGGGTACGGATCGTCTCGTATACTCATGTTCTCCTCGATGACGCACGACTGCGCAACCAAGGCCGATTGCCTCAGCCCTTTGTGTTTAGGATTTGAGAACATCAAAGGGTCCGGGACGAGTCTGATGGGACAGAAGGTGAGTCCATAGTCTGTGAGAGCAAGTGGGAGCGCTGACGCACCCTAGTTATGCCACAGCCAGCAACTCTGGTCCGGGGTACGCTCCTCGACGTCGACGACCGTACCGCCCACTGCATTATATCGAAGCCCGTCCTTGTCAAACTACGTCAATGAGTTAACATGGTGTCGGGTCGGCTAATGAAACCCATGAGCAATGCTAATAGGTGGTGAGGACACGACGGCGAAAGTGTTACGGTGACAGGGTCCGGTAGTTGCCAACGAGGGTTTGGGCGAACTTCTCCTCGAGAGTTATATACGCGCCTCAGGAAAGTTCGGTGGACAGTGGTGTTTGCCAATGTTCGCCAAGAGTCAGCCGGTACCGTTCCGTACCATCCGGTGAACGGCACGGTCAAGTATTGGAAGTCCGACATCCAATTTCAATGATCATTGGATAAGCGCCAGGTTGACACGACCGCCGCTGACCACCACCCTCTTCCATCGACGAAGTAATTGCAATTCGTTGCACCTCGCTGACATACGCTGCTGGAAGAAAATGAAATTTTGATCATATGGGTCAGGTTTACGGGCCTCCGTTTCCCGGTGAGTTGGATCTTTTGGCATTTCGCGCCCTCTTTGTCTCTCTGTCTCACCCTCGTTCACGATGTCGACGCGCACATTTACAGGTCCTCTTAACAACAAGAAATACCCGAAACCACTGCTCAAAGAGCTCGCGCGGGCGCTGGACCTCCCAGAAGATCAAATCCAGCTGAACGCCAAGGAGCTGCTCGCCGCCGTTAAGAAACACATCAAGGACAATCCCGCGCTTATGAACCACCCGCAATTCCAAGGCATCTCCTGCTACCGCACCGCGTCCGCTGCGCCGACGAAGAACAGTGCCGATAAGGTTGCTGAGGATGAAGTGGAGCAGGGGAAGGATGGCCCTAAGCCGCCGACTGGGTGCGTAATGACTCTCTCCCTCCCGCACCTATATCTAATTCCATGCAGCGCGAATAAAGTGTTACTCAAGAATAACATCAAGACCGATCCTCCTGCCCAGTTTGCTCGTGTCGGGATGAAACAGACCAGTAAGAGCGTGTTCGGAGGTACTCAAAGTGCGTTTCCTACCACTGTGTTTTCCTTCGCCCAACTAAAGCTTTGAATTTAGTTCCTACTGAAGCGGAGGATGCCGACGAGAACTGTAGCTCTGACGCTGGCGACGATCTCCACCTCAACGACCCCCGTCTATTTCGAGCCAGCGCGGTTCTTGCTCAGGACGATCTCTTCAACTTCGGCGATGATATCGAGGAGATTCCGGCACCTGTGACGCCGAAGAAGAAGAATACAGCCACCAAGTACCCTGACAGTTAGTGTCGCATGCCGCGATTGATCCTACACTAACTTGCTCATTGTTTTCAGTCGTCGTCAACCTCCTCAATCATAACAACAGCCAAGCGGGCTCTGAGGAGATCTGGCTCCCTGACGCCTCGCGGATTGATGTCAAATCCATGGCTGACGATGCCGGTGGTCAGAAGGTTGTCGTCAAGCTTTCCGATCTACTTCCGTTGGCCCTCAACATGAATACCCCAATCAAGCGTGAGTAATCCGTTGGCTTCAGTGTTTTTCGTGGCTGACTATCTTCAGAGTCTGGTGGTCGCATCTTGCGACCTGGCTTGACAGAAGATGCGAGCCGAATCAACCTTGGCAACGTGGAAGGAATTCTAGCAGGCCGATTCTCAGCGCAAGCGCAAGTCTCGAAGATCAACAACTATATCCTTAGACCCCGTGGTGATGGTACACTTGTCTGTGACCTCTTTCTTGATACATCCCTGGTACGCAGCCTGTTCTGTTGATGCCGACTGTACTAACTCCAATCAGACTGCTAGAAATATCCCAATGTCGGCCAATCCCCCTGCTATCAAGCCCAGCGTTGTTCAGACAGCATCCCGACCCCTCGCGTCCGCTCATCCACCCCCTCTCGTCATGAAGAAACCACGAGACCCTGCCGCATTCGCCTCGTTCCTCCGTGGCCTCATCGACGCACCAACCCAATCCTGGTCGAAGTCGAGCACCGCGGGAGACGTCTACGACCGCTTCAAGGCCTTGACTGCGGCGAAGGATCATTTCGAAAAGGACCTTCAGTGGGGTCGTACGAAGGGTGGATTTATGGTTCCCGAGAATAATCCAAGTACGTTCGCATTCCCTATCCTACTATCGTCTGTTAACCATCTTTGTTAGAGTATGCAGCGTTCGCGGGGGAGACGTTCACCCGCATGGATATTACTGATGCCATGAACATTACCCACAGCTCCGCGAATAGCGACAAGAACCAATTTGATCCAGCAATTCTCAAGGCGTGTCCGGACATTGCTCAATGGGTTACCGAGGGTAAAGAGAGTGCAATGGATGGGAAGTTCCGAGCGATGTCATTGAAGTCTTTTCGTGAGTATATTAAGGAGCGTACAAGCCGCCGTTCGGCTAAGCTGGTGCTGTCGAAGGAAAAGGTAGTGGATGGAAAGGGAAAGAAGCAAGCGCAGCCAGACGAGCAGTACTACCGCCGTAAGAAGAATAAGAGTTCGCGGGAGTATGACGATGACGACGATGACATTGCTAGCCAGTATGACGACGACTACGACGACGACGACTGATATTTAGTCAGTAGCTACTTTGTGCACCCTTGTAACCCCTATGCCAAATTGAAGTCATGTATTGAACGGCTACTACGCTTGTCTTCTAGCCATGATGCCCACTCTCCGAGATCTGATTATTGTGTTCGAAACATTCTTTCCAACAAGTCTTCCTTTAGATCAAGCTCTATATCTGCTTCTACTGCTTGCCGCTATCTTGCCACTTCTTCAGCTCCATCATAACCAACATCGAGAGCCAAGGCAACCAAAGGATACAGCCTGGTTTAAAAGTGCTATTGCTGTCCTTGCCAATGCCCTCTGCTCTGACACCGACTTAATTTCCAACCTGGAAGCGACCCATCTTTCGACCGACATCTGCAATGACTACGATATTCTCACAGAATTCCTCGGCATATCTGATGAGGCAACATCATTGTTTCCAAAGGCTCCAGTTATTCTCTGCACCTCACACCTTGTCTGCACCCGATGCCCAGCCTCACTTCATCCACGAACCTTACGTCGCAGAGAAAAACCACAAAATATTCGCATTCTCATGGACGATCTGAATTGGCATCAGGGCCTTCTCTTTGTGGCTCACTGCCCTGTCTGCCGCTCAGACTTTCTTCCTGACAAGATCATCTACAAGTCAGAGGGTGGGCAGGGCCGTGTACAACAGCTTGACTGCGGCTCCCAGTTTATTCGTGTTTCCAAACATGGCATCTGGGTCAGCCGCAAGATAGCGTACATGCAGGAATCCTCGTTGATCAACTTTCACTCGGGATGGTCCAATTTCACCAAGTTCATAAATGAGACTATGGGCGGTGATGTTCTCTTAACCGTCCGGCAGTCGCAGCGCCTATTTTTCGAGCACTTTGCCCGACGATTGCTACTCGACCATGGGAAGGAATCCCTCCATATGCCTGCCAATACCAATACTCGGCTCTTTGTGGAAGCCATTACCGAGGCTATTGGACGCAATGGCGGTATAGTTGCTGGCTCACTGGAGCATGGTTGCATGGACTGTACTCACCGCAAACGTTACCGAATGGATTTGATTGATGAAGGAGTCGTCTTTGAAGATGCTGTAAACCATGTTGCTGAATTAGAAGAGTTTGGCACTATGGTATATGATGCATTCTATTTTCTCTCTATGCCATCGACTGAATTTAATTAGCAGGAAAATGAAGTTGCGGTTGCTGATGATGATGCCTCAAATATGATACCTCAGCAGCAAGACCCACCTGCAGATGATGCTCCACGAGGGTACGTTCGAATGGCTGTAATGGATGGTAAAACAATTGGTCATAGGGTAGGCAATCTGTTCTTGTCATTTGCATACTCAGGTGAACTCTATCATCCTAGATCTGTGGTGTGAGCGACTGCGAAAATCCACTAGTCAACTACAAGGATGGTCGATTCTGTGAGGTTCATCTCGATCTTCGATCTATTTGTGGCATCATTCCCTGCGGCCGTCCAATTCGCTCAGCAAATGCGGTAACCTGCGATCTGGAGGAGCACATTGCCTGGTACACTCAATATCAGAAGCGCTTCTCACGACTCTCATATCCTGGAGTGCGCCGTGTTATAAGGCAGCAGCGGGATAATCCAGGCTCTCTCGATGGTCCAACACTGGAGGTACAATTACCTGCACTTGGGGACACACCAGGAAAGGATGTGGTTCATACCTTTCGGGCGCAGTCAGTGTACTGTTTGCTGACGGTACAATGGGCATGCGGAATACCAATTGGATGGGGCAAGTGTTATAGATCTGAAAGCTCCCCTCAGGTTCTCCAAATCATCAATCGAATCTGGAGGGATCCTGCAGACCTCAAGCCCAGCTTCTTTGCGTATGACGATGCATGTGGCCTTCTCCGCCATATCGTAACACAAGATGAGGAGAACCCATGGCTCCAGTCCACCAAGTTCATCGTTGATGCCTGGCATTACATTGGTCATCAGGCATCTGATGTTCTTTGCCGCCTGTGGTGCAATCCTGCTCCTACGAATGGCTCACAACCCGATTTGGTCATCATCGAGAAGGACAACAATGGCAACACTCACTCAACTAGGGCATTCAATACGGAGACTGCAGAACAATTGAATGCATGGCTTAATGGTTTCGAAGCTCAACTCCGCCAGATGTCAGATGTCAATTATGACTTCTATGTCCATGTTCTCATGCTGCTGTATAAGGAGTCAGTTCAGAAGCGAATCCAAAGGAAGGATAGAGAGCTGACAGATGCATTCTGGAATAGCTTATAGTAGTAATACAAGGAGTATATAGGGACCTCCTCAGTCCTGTACTTTGCCATTCTTCACACTCTTTGAATTATGACGCACTTCCCTCTTATCTGTTTTCCTCCAAAGTTGGTATGCAGCATTGGGGGATATTCCTGCATCCAAGAAAATTCTCCCTGAGGACATATGACCTCTTGTTCCTTCTACTTGCAGCTCAAACTCTGATGCCTTCTCTGTGAAGTCGATGCAATCCCAAGAAATTTCTATGGTATTTCAATGGATTAGTACCAAACCTCAGTGGCTACCACCATTGTGTAGTACAGTTGAGGCCACTTTCACAAGATAGTCAACAAAATTTAAAGGAATATTATCAGGTCTCACTGTAATTTATCAAACATCCACTGGAAGCTGATTGAATATTCAAGGAATATTATCAGGCCTCACTGTAATGTATAGAAAATCCACTGAAAGCTTGTTGGATATCTGGCGCACCTATATCAAATGTTGCTGGACTTTATTCAGCAATTGCTGATATTTTGAGGCATAATACTGAGATTGTATGTCATAACATTGGACTTTCATAAAAATTTAATGGCAGTATATTGACAATTACCTAAACTGCCGTGATTGTTGCTGAACAGCAATTTATGTCACTGGATGCTTGTCAAATTTATGAACAACATCAAACAAATGTTATCAGACGGTACTGAAATTTTGCTGATGTTGTGTTGAATGATACTGACGTTATACTGTATTACACTGGAATTCTCTGGAAGTAGTAGAAATCTACACTATAATTTGGTTGAATATCTATAAAGTTCAATGGAAGATCACCAGACATTGGATGATGTTTCATTGGATGCTACGATAACACCAGTGTCATCCTCAGAATACTCAGCATATTTCAGTGAACATCCACCAAATGATGTATAAAGTGGCTGGGAGTTTTATCAGTTGTTGGCTGCATATCAGTAAACACCAATGACAATTACCTGAGCATCAAAGAGACTACAGTAAAGGCGGATCACTCATCATCGAGTCTGGCTGGATGACCATTGAACTACAATGGATATTAGTGACATTCTCATGGCTGGGTGATAAAATTGGTATGACTTGCAGTGGAGTTCGGGCAATTGGTGATGGAGTGTCCCAATAATTTGGGTGAAATGCTGTGAAACTTCATCAGACAGGGGTGTAAACCAAGCATAGACAAATAAGCTAAGAGGTGTGACCATGGAGGCTGAATGGAAGTGAGGCTCGTTCTTCTAAGGTTAGCTGATGCTGCCAAAAGGGATTTACACCTCCAGAGTCCTTATATTACAAAGGGCTAATGGATCAGACCAAATATGATGGAGAAAATACGTCCGCAGATGAGAGGGAGAATATTGACTTGGATTATGTAAGTAATCCCACGCTCACGAACCAAATTCACTTTTGAAGCTGCTCGCGCTAACACTTGTCAGTTTCCATCGGCAGCTAATACACATCAATGTGGTACGGTGTCTATCATTGACTGTCATTAGTGTACACTGGTCCTCAGTAAGCTTTTACTGTAGTATGGTGCGGTGCATTATATATCTCAAGAAGTTTATTGAGATCCGCCGATTTTCAGCAAACTTTACAGATGCGGGTATATTACTGCTCCTCGAAGTAGTTGGGCAGCGACAGCGTACCTGAACACATCATCAAGATGATCCACTGGCCCGAGAGGAGAAGTAGGGCGCCATCGTATACAATGGCTTCCGTTGAATAGTGGGTGGAGGGATTGGGAGAACCGACATCAATAGAAATCGGAAGGTGTCTTGACTAGCCAATCATGGGGTAAATGCGAAAATATAGTAATTGAAAGACCCACCTCGGGGAGCAAAGTTCGACCTATCGAAGTCAAGAATTGAGGCCGAGGTATGAACATCTTCAGCATCGAAGCTAAAGGACGACGTCGTGAGGAAGCAAGGGAAGCTTCGAGAGAAAAGTACAGGGAATCGGAGTGAGTGTGGCCAGAGTAATATCTTACTCTGAGGCCCGAGCTCAAACGTTCGAGGAGGAGGAAGGAAGAACGAGCGAGCTCCAGCAGAATTTGGAAGATGACGCGTAGATATTTGGGAGAAAACGTTAGCTGCCAGTAACGTTGGCCATCGTCTCATCGTTGTCGTAGTTGGTATCGTGGTTAGGATCGTCTGGGTGATCGGGTGCAGGTGGGAGAACGCTAATGGATCTATCCGCCCGCTGGTGCTGACAGTGGTGATGGTGCTAGAGAGATCCCGCCCTCCGCCGTTGCCGTTTTGGGACTCCTCTTCCACAGTTCCCTCTCCTCCTCCCGTTTTCTCACCATCACATCTACCACCTTCACGACATCGCCCTCAACCGCTTATCCAGAGTAACCATCGAAACTTGAACTTCAATCGGCGGCGTGCTACAATCGAATAATTCTGATTCCTTATTCCGTGGCGATCAATTTTTAGGGACGATGGAGGATTGGGACTCATACCAGTATGAGCGGAGCGACGGGGGAATCGAAGGGAGCTCAGAGTGCTAAGGATGACTATGGCGAGGGACGACGTGGACAATAGACATGCAGCTATTCGGCAGCGTCTGAATAGCTAACTCGAGGCCGTCACATCCTGGTGCTCGTACCAGTTCTTCAGTTCCGCAGGGCTTCACGACTTGAGGGTGGCGAACGAATGCATTGACATTTGGCTGGTTTTGGCTGGGTAACGAAAGTCAGTCCACGGAGAGAGCTCACTCATTCCATCTCACTTCGTACAGGACCATGAGGACGCACTTGACGTAGGCAGCAAGTTAATGCCGTAATCCGGCCCCGGGTGATCTGACGGTCACATAGCAGAAGAACGGAGCAAGCAGCTGAGCGGAAGTGGGTGGAAACAGCAGCCTTGTTCGGGCCGTCTGAGACCTGTTCTCACGGACAGGTCCGTGGGTATTTAGTTTGACATTTCCGGACTAAGGGTCTGAGCGTGGCGGTGTCACACTCGCTCTTGCTACCTACCATGCACTGCGTGAGTCTGTTGGTTTGCCATCGCCGCCTCAGCTAGCCAAGATGTAGCTGCGCTCGCTGTATACTTGGAGCTGTTACATCGTGCGCCGTCCTACTTGTCCGTCATCCATATTCTTCTTACGTTTGCGCAGGACTAAACCTTTATTGCTGCGGGTTCTCAGCAAGGAGATCGCATACCTAGACGGAATTGGGTAGCAAGCACGCTCCAGACTAGCTGCGGGTAAGGCCCGTATCTCGTTCTCTATCATTCCGACAGAGAGCGGCAAACTCACAAGCTATTACAAGGACTTCGGCGTACCCTTACAGTGCCAGACGCGGCCAGGATCAACGAGAACGAACCCAAGCATCCACCGTTCGTCGTTCTTGATTGGTATAGTCGGCTTCTAAAGGTCGAGGAGGACAGGGTTCGCTTGGAAGGTATGCTCTCAGGACGAATTGGTGCGTCGTGCTCTGGTTCTCTCTTGTATCTCGTGTTTCTCACATATTTGACATCGTTGTAGGGAACGCAAGAACACCCACATCCACCGCCTAACTACGTCTCAATGTCCTCTTTCGATCCGACGTGCGACACTTGCCAATCGCTTCCCCATCCCCCGCCTGAAACCACAGTCCCTCCTTACGACGAAGATGGTGTTTAAGGAACAGCCCTCATTTCGAGACCGCCGATGACTCAAGTGATCAATTTGGCCGAGTGTGCACACGACTTCCTTTGGGAGATGCTGTTCGACCAGGCAGTCGAGGGCGAAGGAGAAGCATGCACCGTCTCAACCAACTTCAGGAAGAACGACATGTTGGAGAGGGCGAATACGAATCCTTATACCTTCGGAAATTGAGGTGAGGCACTTCAATCATAATCCGCGCCTTACTTCTGATATCCGTAAACGTCTAGTTCTTCTTTCGCGATCTCTGGTTCGTTCCATTCGTACTCCATTAGTAGTCGAACCGCCGTCTCTCATCCCCCAATCTCGCCCGCTAGCTCAAAGTATCCAGCAAAACCTGCAAACGCCTACCTCCACACACGCGGGGAGATTCAGCCGCTTCCGGTGTGCTGGATGCTGGAGACCCCGCTGGCGCAATGGCTAGGCTTACGAGGAGTTCGGTTAGCGGATTGGGGTATGATGAGGAACAGGGAGAGGCGGAGGCTGGAGGGGTGAAGAAGACCCTCTTTGACGTCGAGGCATGCACGGTTGAGGAGAGCGGAGCCCGAGTGTCGACGAAGCCTCGTAGGTTGCGCTGACCGAGGAAAGGAAGGTGATTTTGACTGATTTGTGATCATGAATTGACCTTGATCCTTTGTTGCTTCGAGTGC
Source organism: Pleurotus giganteus (assembly GCA_032158425.1). NCBI lineage: Eukaryota > Fungi > Basidiomycota > Agaricomycetes > Agaricales > Pleurotaceae > Pleurotus > Pleurotus giganteus. The sequence goes on from JAPEHR010000002.1 coordinate 317,497, forward strand.
TTGGGTCATTGTTGAATGAATGAATATATATTGTATTGTAGGAATGATTACTGACGACGCCAGCGCTTTGGAGTGGCTGTTCGCCTTGCCCTCACTCGCCCATCCTGCGTCGAGTTGAAAGCTTCTACGGACACAATGCCCCAGACAGTATAGTGACTTGGTGCACCATACTGCTCATAGATCATGTCGAATTGCACCCACCCAATGCGGGACAATGCTGATAACGATTTTTCCCAATTGTCGGCGCGCGCAGCTGTGGACGTTGATGCTACTCGGTCACCTGACTCATCTGGACGCGCGAACCTTTCCTCTTGCCACAACCATCACCACCGCTGCTCTTCCATAAACTACGTCCATTGTCTTTCGAATTGTGGCCTTTGCTTGATGTGAGTACAACTTTTATGGTGATGCCTTCCAATACACACCTCCCATCTCATCATGGCTAGCCCGGTTCACGATACACCAGTGAAACCAACCAAACGCGCCGCCCTTAGTCGACAAGACATGACGAATAATCACCTTCCTCACGATGGTCTTGTCCCCCTCGCTACGTTCTGTGAGGACCGGCTGAATTCGCCGTTCAACGATGAAGAACTGAAGGAGCTCGGCTCCAACAAAGCCATTCACTCGGCTGTGAAGGCTTTCTGTGCATGCACGACAACCGACTACGAAAAGCTCGGTGCTTTATTGAACATTATTAGCACGGCCGTCAAGGGTGACTTCACTGCCGTTCTTGATGCTATCTACTAACGCACTCCCAAGTGGCTAGGCGAGGATATCCCCCTCATGTAGGCGGATCCAATCTGACCCAGGCCACGAGTAGATGATCGCAATATAATCGCCACCTTCGTATGGTACTACACGGTAAGTTTGGCCATCATCCGCAAGCTTCATGCAACGCAGCGGTGTCAGTCGAGTAATCGCTGTATTCTTCGATTTGATTTGGCAGATCGTCAAAGTTTCCTCAAGCGTAAATGCCTTCGCTGCCATGATGCTAATGAGAGGTCTGCTCAGTGTGTCTCATTATCAGCTAGTATGCACTGACCTCCTCGATTTCTCTACGCTGTTATTACCGTGCGGTAGTACACTGGCAAAGACGATTGGCCCCTGCAACAATCGATGACCCAGATAATGCCGTGATGATTTCACCCTTGTCGCTATCCAGCGCGCTTCCTCCAATTCAAGGCTTCCACGAGGCCATTGCGGAGAGAGCCTACCCTTAACTCGATTAGACTGCTTTGAGCTCAACATGGCCACCGACTTTGCAGACCGTCGCTCTGTCTACAGGGTGGCCGAGACCTTAAACGTTGAAAATGCATCTACATTTAATAAATACAGGATAACTCATCCCAGGACAGATCTCGAGATGTGCTCGTCACCGAAAACCAGCGTATCAGGGGCCCGTCGTCGTCGGCTGTTGGAACGCCCACGAGGGAATCATCTACGGCAATTCCGAGTCCGTAGTTGTAGTCGTATTAAGCAGCGTCGTCGTCGTGATTCGTTTCGTTTCCATCGTCCTGCATAGCGTCAGCCCGAGTCTGAGTTCTGGGCAAATCAGCATCTCCTCGCGGGGCGAACCTCCTCATTGACAACCAGTGGTTGACCGCCGACTACCGATCAAGACCACTAGGGAATATCCTGGTCCCCAGATTCTGATCTTCTTCGACATAGAGAGATTGTTGTAGGCAGCCTCAGGTCACTCCTACCCTCGTCGGCGTCACTACTTGTTGCTGATCCATAATACCCAGGCTTGCTCATTAATAGATACATAGGAGTATAAACATGGATACTATCTTACGATAATAAATAATCCAGACGTCGTCTCTTCCTCTCCGAATCATCATAGGGGAGGCCTGCGATCATTTGACTAACCCGCCGCTTACATGGTGGCAACGCTTGCTCTTCGTCCATGAGCTCACTCCGCACTGGCCAAAGCCGAGTACCCGAATGCGGCCCCTCGCTGCACGATGTCGTCTCTCTTTGATCGTTATCGTGGCTCGCGTAAAGGCGATGATGCGATGATATACTTCGATGGGTCGATGAGTCTTGGAAGCGGTCATTGTGGTTCGATGTCGCCACGATGGATTTGAGGCGCTGAAGCTCCCCTTGCCTCTTGCCAATCCTTTCCACCCCTCGAGCAGTCACCTCCTCGCTCTCAGCTAGTCGCACCTCCAGCTGATTAATCTTCTCTTCCGCCAAGCGTCTCTGCTCCTCAGCCACTCGACTCTGCTGATCCGATGGTAGTACGGTGACACCTGACTGGAAACCAGGAGCGAGTAAGCCGGAGAGGTTGAATAACGAAGCCTCGCGCTCGTTGCACATCTGTTTCATCTGCTCGATGGCAGACCAGAAGGAATTGCGCTTGATCGAACTCGAGGTGACTTCATCTTCGGGTCCCATAGAAGGATGGGCATCGGAGAGAGCGGCTCGACGGAGAAGCATAGAGAGGGCAGACCAAGAAGCCATCTGACTCAGAAGCACGCTACCCAGTGTGTTCGGAGGGATTGGATGCCCCCCTGTAGAGGAGAAGATTAGACGATGTGCGATATTTAAGGGAGAGGAGACGCACCTCGGGATCTGAGCATTTCCGTTCTGTCAATCCTTTTGGACCTTTTGACTGGCTTCGACGATGCATCCCCCTCATTTCTCCTCTCCTCAACTTTCTGCTTCCACATCGCCATATCAGCCCTCATGCTCTCCAGCTCCTTCGCCGCCTCAAGAACCCTCTCCTCCAGCGCCTTCTTCGCCTTTACCAGTACCTCCTTATCCTTGAATAACTTCTTCGACAGACGCTTCTCTCCTTCGAACAAATCCTTAGCACGCTCACTCTCATCCTTCAACTCCCGTAGCTGCGCTTCCAGCTCCCTCTCGCGAGCATCGTTATTCTCCAACGAAGCGCTGAGGTTTTCGTTGACCTGTTTGAAGTTGTGGACCTCGAGCCGCAGGAGGTCCTGTTCAGAGAGGAGGGAACGAAGCTGATTGACGATATTTGTTATGTTGGAATCGGACGGGGACCGGTGCAGGGGTTGCGAAGACGAGCCAGAGGGAGCCACAATCGTAGGCTTGTGTGAACCATTCGACAGCTCAGGCGTGTGAGCTACAACGGCATCGGAAACAGACCCAGCCGGCGGTGCGGGACAGGAAGGTGGAGCTGACGAAGATGTAGCTGACGGAGAAGTATCTGCGTTGGAGCATGATAAGTCGGCGAGAGAAGATACTTCCATTGTAACCGCGCTATCGACTGGATCCCCATCGACATCTTCATTCTCTGCGCCGTTGAGTTCTTCAGCGGCTGAAGGTGGAGACGAGCCAGTGGGAGGGTAGAGAGGCTCGAGAAGGTGGATATCGAAGTCCGAACCAGCTGCAGGCTGAACCTGTACCACCGGAGGACAGATAGCAATGGCACCGTCCAATGTCAACGGTGAGGTAGGAGTAGCTGACATAGAGGCTCCTGAAAGGAAACCGATAAGATAAACAAGTAGGAATAGAATAATACTTACTAGCATCACTTCGAATTTCATTAAGGGAATGGGATTGAGATGAAGGTGGCTCGATCAACGCGGGTTCGGAGAGCGAAAGATCATCGCCGTCGCCAGTATTCGTCGAAGCAGCGGGAGGAACAGCGGGTACGGGCGAGGAGGATCTTGCAGAATACATACAACCGGAGTCGGAGTGATCATCAGCGTCACTCGAGGATGCGTCGAATTCAGAGGTTAACTCGGTCCACGTCCTCGAAGCGGCTGTCCGGACCCTTATGGGCGGCGAAGGAATCAGTGCATGCACAGCCATCCGCCTTGCCGTGGAAGCACCGATTGACAGGATGACGTCCCGGATTGACTCTTGGAAAGACATCCCGGTGGTCGACTGACTGGGACCTGGGGAAGAGGGCTCGGTAGAGGGATCTCTCCCCCATATTCTGCCGGAAGCAGTTAGCCAATACGAACCGTCCAAGCTGACTCCTCGAGCCGGACTGTCGGAATCGTCAGAATTATCACTTGAATCGGAGGTGGTGACATATTCGATGGGCTTGCGTTTAATTGCGGTCGGAATCCGGTTCGGACCAGAGACGGAGGTGGTTGATTGGGGCATCGGTTTGAGTTGCTTCAGAGAGCCTGAGGCAGCGGGGGCGGATGGCGTAGGACGAAGAGAGGATAAAACAGATGGCCACTGGGTCGGGTGATGGGGTACAACGGCAGGTCTCGCCTTGGTCGTGGCTTCATCGTTAGCTCGCAAACCCCGTTCCCCGTCTGTACTCATATCCTCCCCATCGCTGTGCGCGTAACCACCCCTCCTCCTGCCGGGTCCTTCGAAGCCGCCGTCGCCTCGCTTCACAACCGGGACCAAACCCCCTTTCGTTTTCACCCTCCTCTGACTAACCCGCTCTCTCTGCTTCTGAATCCGTACCGGAATCCACTCCTTCTGCCATTGATCGTAGGTGTCGCCATCGATTTCGCACCACTTCATGAACAGAGATTTGCGGTAGGCTTCGGCGATGGAGCAGCGGCGTCGGCGGTTGTTGCAAGGCTTGCACAATGATATGGCGAATTCGCAACGTTCGAGCCCCAGTGCTACGCACAAGTCACAAAGCTGTGGTCGAGAGTGAGCAACGTCGCAGTCAGAGTCGCAGGAAACTCACATGCTCGTTATTCTCTTCCCTCCACTTCTTGAATGCTTCTGTGTCGCACCATTTCTTCTTCCGATACAAGATCCTGGCCTGGGCTTTGCTGAGTGGACGGTCGGGGGCAATCGACGGGTGCGCCATAGCAGAGGGTTGAAAATGAATAGGCTTGGGCAGAGGACAGAGAGCGTTCGAGGGAAGACCAAGGGAATATGTAGCCGCAATGAAATGAAATAATAACCACAAAAATCAGCCAACTGGTTTGAGTTCAAAGACGTGGGAGGGCTCACAGTTCGAGGTCGTTCAATGCATCACCAATGATGGCCGCAGTGGGTTCAAGTTGAAGTTGAGTCACTAAGAAAATTATTCTCACGGTCAATAACGCCACCTCAGTCCCTCTCGCACCACGCATCCTGAATCACTTGTCCAAATCGTTCCTCATCCTCGCTCTCATTTGATTCCTTATTCCGTATTCTGGCCACACATCACACCTCTCACGTCATATTCCACGGTTGGCTCAGTTCTTCCAACGATCGTATCGACTGCAGTCACAGTGCAGTGGAGAGGAATTGCGCCTGGTCGGCTTGCTTGGGTCCAACCAAGCCACCGTACTAGCTGGGATACTCTGTAAGCATGAATACGCGTTAGTTTCTAACATTCCATCGATGAAAATTGACTAATGACTACTCCGACAGGGCAGTGCCTAATGTAATATCCGAAGACGAATGTAATTTCAACGTTTATAACCAAAAACCAATATGGGGCAAGTACCATTACGACAGCAGTGAATGTATATCGTTCGTCTATGAATCTGGATCCGACTCCGAATGCAGGTGCGAAGGTGAGTAGTACGAGTTAGAATCAGGGACACTCTGACGCTGGCGGGCAGGGATTGGGAATCAGACATGCCTAGCGTTCTTGTAAATGTCGGTGTTATTTTTCTCTCCTCCTCGTTGCTACTTTTGACCCGCGTTTAACTAGCCTGCGATAATCTACTCGTCCCCCATCCCGCCTAATAACAACAGTAACACCGATCCAAACATCGCCACTACCACGCCATTCCTTCGCCTCCATTTCTAGTCCAAGCGTCAGTTCAGCCCCAACCCCAGCCCGACCCCTCAGGCCGAGCAGCCCCAAACCGACACGCAAGCTTTTCACGCTGCGTCGAACCAAAATCTCGCTTGCATGTCTACAACGACTTTGGCGATTGCACTCTTCCGAGACGCAGGTGAAGCTAAAGGCGAAGGCGGAGAGGAGACAGGCAGGCGTGCGCGGTATAGAAGAGGAGACCGCTGCCTACCCCTCCGGTTCTTTGTTTCGTATCTGCCTTCCATAGGTGGCGTTGTGGTTGAGGTTGGGAAGGAAGAGACGGCGGCTCAGACTGGAGAAGAGATGCGCTTAGAAAAGCCGAGGCTACGAGTTGGGTGAGATGGATATCTCCCTTTTCTCGGTACGGTATCCATCGACCTCCTCTTCCATTGTCATTTTGCTCAAAGAGTGCATTCGTGGACGGATGCCATGATACGGTTCGTTTTCTGGCATCGTTCTCGACAGCGAATGCAACAGTATTGTCGCATCTGAGGGGACTCGGGCATGGATGACGTTGAGTGGCAATCGGGTAGCCAGAGGCGCTTCATAGTCATTCCTCTCAATTGTCGCCGCTGCTTTCATCGAATCACGATACGTTACTCGGCGTTTCCTCAACTCATTGGTCCGCTGTAAGTAGGCCTAATATTGGCGTAGGTGCTTCGTTAAGTTTCATCAGGACGCCATATGAGTTGTCATCTGCTACCTGCAGGAAATCGTGGACGTTGTACCGAAACCAGGGACCGCTCTGACCGTCAGAAACGCCCTTGGACGCTGCCAAATCTGAACCCAAAGTTAGACGCTGTCATGGAGAAGCCTCCGAAGTTTCGATCTGTGCGGTTTCATTACGGGTCCGGAATGTAATGTAGGATCCGTCCTTGCTCTCAAAAATAATACAGGGCGCTTAGTTAAGATGCATGGTACTAAATAATTCACCGGATGACAGCTTCTTTAATTAATTAATTAATCTTAAATCCGAAGTGAGCGCTAGTGAGCCTAGACCTCAGCGCCAACAGTGTGAATTATTTTCAGTCTCCGACTTACCGACGTTGGCCGCCGGCGCTTGAGAGAGACGATGCACGCCGACCGAGTCTCCTCGACCCCCTCTGGTTCTCCTACCCATGGACGCATTCAGAAGAAAAGAGTCTTCGAGCTGGAACTAGTCAAGCGAGGAGAGTTCTAGCCAACGAATTAGGCCTCCAACAGCGCGATCTAGCATTGTATGTCTTTATCTTCTCTCCCTTTTGTGCAGTCCAATTTACGTCATGATGACTAGGGTTCTTCTATATGCGACTTCACACACAACCATACCCCCTTGAATGCGGCCCACCTGAACCTCTATGCCTTCCCCAACGTTCGTTGAGAATATGAGATCAATTCGCGTTGTCTGACAATTTCACAGCACAACATCGAAAAATATGGGCATCCCATATTCGTAGCAAAATGTCGGATTATCACGAAATATGGTCAGAATATGCCCCAAAATATGAAGCTACATATTTCTTCATAGTTCCCGCCGTTTGCATAAATATGAACAATTATGGAGGAGAATATGGAGCAAATATGCTGAAAATATGCCGGTGTCACACTATTATTCGGCATGGGTGCTCGTGCTGGGGGTTGATCGAATCATTTTCACTCAATGTGCAGGTTACTTCAGTGCAGCAATTAAACAGTATATTCGACTACGTAGTGTACATAGTGGAATACTATAATACTACTGCAGTATGACCTGGAATCAGCCCTCATGATTATCTAGTGAGATCCCAAGTACTCGTTAGTCAACAGTCTCGCAAAAGAAGCGGGGCACATGCTGGCTGGCCGGAAATCCAGCCGGAAATGCTGACGCTGGCACTACATAGTCATTAACGGTGGACCGAGATATGAATGCGGTGACAACGTACATGGAATTTCCGAACACTGGCCTCGGGTACTGAGCCTGAAAGCAAGAATGGTTATTGGAACCAATTTAGAGCGCATATATATATCATGTATGTCGCACACGTACCTGAGCCTCGCCAGCAACCCCATATCCAACGATGACTGAGCTCGAGACTGATGCATTTCCAGTTGGATCACAAGAGTCACTATAGATGCCATGAGATGGTCTGTTCGACGCGTCGAGGTGTTGAACAATACGCACCATGCAGTGGGCGCCCCCAATAGATGGCGCTCTGCAAATGCACTCTTTCGCCCAGTTCACCAGTGACTTCGGGTGGTAGCTAGAGACCGAGTGCGTGGTGAGGTGGTAGGAAGAGACAAGGAGAGTGTGACAGGTTGTGACGCTCACGATCCCGTATATGTGCAAGAGTGTCGAAAATCGACCAAGTCCATCGCCACCTCGTAATCTCATCGTATTCCTATATATTGTCAAACTATTCGAAGATTTAGGTCTCTATATTCCTCAGGTTATAATTCAATCATATTCTGATGTAGTTTCACATTAAATGCAAAATATAGATCACTATATTTTGCGGTGTTGTGCTGTGTTTGTGAGTGTCGCATCCTTCGCTCTCAAATTTTCTCCCCGTCTTCTCTTGTTTTCCTCCCCAACCTGAAATTAGCTCAGTCCTTACGCTTATGTTGCCCTTGCTCCTGCTCCCACTCGCACCCGTCGTCTGGTGCCGATCCAGGTCCTAGCTCCGGTCCTCATCCCTGTACAGCATGTACTTGCGATGCGCTTGGTTTACAACATCAATCTCAACAACATCAGGAAGAACAGCGTGTCGCCGATATACAAGAGGCTCTTTGTGCTGCGAGTGTGAGGGGAAGGGAGTTGGAGGGGGATGTGGGGCATGTGGCGAAACAGGTTCGTTGTTCTCGTCCTCTCCTCCCCCCTCTTTTCCATCCGTCTCCGTCTTCTTTCCCTCCTCCTTCTCATGTCCCCTCCCCCTCCTCCCTTGGCATTTCGATTTCAGTTTCGTCTCTACGTCGTTCTCTTTTCCTTCCCTTCCCTTCGCATATGTGTACGTACACCCAACTCCTTTTCTCATTCCATTTCTGATTCCTGTTCCACGTTATGCAGCTCGACGAGATTCATACAGCCGAAACCACCGAACCTACTATTACTTGACCGCCTCAACAACAACAAGATCATCAATATTCTCAACATCCCCCAGCAACCTCGTCTTCCTTCGCTCCGTCCTCGTCGTCCCTACCACCACCGTTCGCATCCACGCCACACCAGCGCCGGCGTATGCGTAGCGATCGTCACCCCTCCGCTGATAGGGATACAGCCGAAGGGGAGGACAGAGGGGGGATGGTGTAGGGAGTTTGGATGGTGGTGCTGGTAGTAGTAGCCGTACTGATCCTCGGCCTCAGGCTTCTCAACCGCAGGCTCCTCCCGCTCCTGGCCACGCTCCTCAGTCTCAGTCTCAACCTTTTCCCCCTCCCGCTCCTGGTCACGCTCCTCAGCTTCCTCAACCTGCTCACACTCCCACATCTCACGCCTCTCACCCTCGCCCTCCACCTCCGATAACACCAATATCAAACTCAACACCAAATTCCACACCGAAATCCATACCCGTATCAACGCTCTCCAAATCTTCATCCAGCGTTGCCGACGAAGGAGAAACTCCCATTCCTATCCCCACCTCCACCTCCCTCGCCTCCACCTCCCCCTCCACCGACCGCTGGTGGTCCTTCTGCTGCTCCCAGTCCTGTTGCCATCCCGTTGCCTCCCAACTACTTCCCAACCGCCGCCGCAGTCGCTGGTACCTCGATGGGTTCACCAATGCCCATGCCAATGCCGCTGCAGCCTCAACTGCAGCTCGAACTCGAACTCGAACTTGACCCAGAGCTCCGCGATCTTGGTGCTCCTACATGGCGAGGTATTTGGGGTTCGAAGGCGGTGCCAGTAGTGGAGGTGTGATCTAAGGTTGATGTTGATCTCGAGTATTTGTTGTCGGTTATTAGTATATCACAACTCGTATCCTTGGTCGACTGATCGCAAGTTGATGTAGCATTATATATATAATCTATGGGGGAATGCATATGGAGACTCCCGAGTGAATCGCACTGTTGAAATTTGGTTGCTTGCCGCAGATTATTATGTATTACAAAAAAAAAGACCAGACATTTTAGTGTTATCGTCTCGCTGGCATCCCCCGTAGTCATGCTAGACTCGCAAGACCTGTGGTGGTGGGCAATGCCTCCTACGGAATCGGTCTATTTGGCTTTGTGTGTCTCCCCTAAGACAGCTGCTGGGATCGCCTTCAAGTCTAGGAGCTCAGGACACAACATTCAGGCTACGTGGTGTAGGAACACTCCACATATTTTTCAATTATCTAGAGATTGTTCGTTTTAGATTTTTTAAATTTGTCCCGTGTCCCGAGATAACACACTTATCTCCCGACCCAGAATTTTGAGAGAAAATTTAAAACGAACAATCTCTTCATTTATGTGTTATGACCAACTTTGTCTTACATATCTCAGTGAAAAAATGAGACGTTGAAGCGGTAAACGTGAAGTGCGATGAGGCCTTTTGGCAGAGGCAGACTGTCACACATGCGTGATGTCACGGTGAATGTCCAGCGTTTCGGTAAACTGAACCACCGGTGACACCCTGTAAAAATGTCAATGGCCTATCTATGTATTTGTAGGTACAACCCAAGTGTTCTACATAGATTAAGAGTGGCTAAGAGATGAATTGACGATGCGAGGATGAATTCGGTGTGACGGACAAGTTTCAGGGCGCTAATCACTGACTAAGCGTGCCAAACGGCTTGCAGGGATTGCCCACCACCAAGACCTGAGGCAAAGGAACTTGAAGAAAAGATACATAGGGGCTTTGGCACATGACTCTACACATTTAGGAGGTACCGGAAGTTTCCGCCACCTTCACGTACCCATTGACTGAGCACGAGCAAAGTGCACTGGGATAACTCGATTGACAGGGAATGTACAGAATACATGGTTATTTTGATGTAGTACAGAATTCTACCTCCGGACCCGTCCATGCCATGCCCCGCAATGGCCCACACCCACAAGTGCTCTGCTCGTACTTAATTATGGATACGAACAGAACGTAGTACGACAAAGACATTAGGTCCACGGATTTCGAATTCCTACCAACTTGCCCTTCACGTTCACGTTTACACCCTCAGCGTCTCACCCCAACTTCGTCTGCTTCCATTAAGCACCTCTGCGCCTACAGAAAGCCGGATCGTGGGGCTGCTTCCACTGTGCTCAAGCCGACTGGATTGTACATTGCCAAACAACGAAAGCATACTCCGGCTCGTCAAATGAGAGTGGCGTTGGATGCTAGCGTTCCGCGTGGAGAGCGTTGGAAGTTATGTACACTAACATCGGTGTCGGCCTCAATGGAACTGGTGGGGATGGCCCGAGAGAATTTCTATTTTCTGGTTTGTGAGGCGAAGCATTTGCAGATCACCGATGTCAATGAGCCAGAGCAGAGGCTCAGCCGTCCAGTAGACAGGATTACGGAGAAGAAACCCGTGGTCCCAGGCAACGGTCCGATGAGATCGATGGGTATGTTGAACTCAACCAATCTAAGCTCATTAAGGGTAATCTCCTCCGCAATCGCCTCGTGAAAGTGTTGAATTGGAGGAAGCGCATCTGATGACGACAGGGGGGTGAACTCCTCACGGTATTATCTACTACTAGGTCATCGATTGTTGCAGGCGCCAATCGTCTTTTCGTCTTTGCCGGTGGACTACCGCATGATAATAGCAGTGTAGAGAAATCGACGAGGTCAGTGCTTACTAGCTGATGATAAGACTCGCTTCACACACCTCTCATTAGCATCATGGCAGCGAAAGCATTTACGCTTGATGAAACTTTGAAGATCTGCCAAATCAAATCGAAGAATACAGCCATTACACGACTGACACCGTTGCGTTGCATGAAGCCTGCAGACGATGGCCAAATCTACCGTGTAGTAGTCCTACTCAATAAGTCCTCTGGTGTGTAGACGAGGTAGAATAAAGGGGGACAGCTGTCATCGGAGCTGTCCGAAATGTCACCGCGGAGTTTAAACTCAATTCTTGTCAACACTGCGCTCGACGACGCCGGCTCACCGACGCCCGACGTGTGTACGCTGGCTGACGGTACCAGATGAACCCGCCAGACCCCAACACCATAAACTGGGAAGCTATCTCAGCTATACTAGATGACCCAGCGATCCAACCGCCCCATGCCGAGCCCTCCGGACCATTTACGGCAAACTATGCTGTCGATCCCACCACTCAGCACCGCCGCTCTCCTCGGAAATCACATCCTGGCGCCCTCTTGCTTGCGCCGATGCCCATTCCGCTGCCACAGCTGCGTAGCGACCTCAGAGATCTGACTCCAGCCTACGATCCCCATTTTCAAGCTGGTTATGGGCAGCAGCGGCCGGGCACGCTTGGCTTTTATCCTCTCACCCCCGGGCCGGCTCATCCTCCACCTCATACACCTGCTCGTCTGCCACCTGTCCGTCACGAGTATATCCCTCCTATGAGTGTGGGAACCCATGAGCGTACGCATCCCCACGATACGGAAACACCAACACGACCTGCGAAAGGACGACCCAGAACAGAAGTTAGTAAGCATCCCCATTGATCCTGCACATTTCTGATTTGCGCGAAAAGGAAACGGACACCCCAAATGCGAAACCGGAGGTGAAGAAAGGTGCTACGAAGGGGCGAGGTAGCCGCAAAGGGGTAAACAACAGACGTACTCAAGATTCTGGGGATGAGATTGCCAAACTCCCGGAGAAGGCCAAGCTCGCAGCTAGTATCAAAATCAGCTCACCGACCGGCTTATCCAACGACCAGAAGCTTCGAACAATTGTGTATATTACATCCCCGGAGATCTGGCCTGACTTTCGACTTAAGCAGATGGATGTCTACGTTAAGGTGAGTTTATTCTGGTGAGTAAGAGATATGGTGCTAATTCATGATTCGAAGCTGGCGGCAGAGTTCGGACGCAAATACGAGTCTGTCGAAGGTTGGTGGAACCAGGCGTTTGATAAGTATAAGGCTGTTCGTGCTCGCATCAAGCATACCGGTGGAGGTGATGGGGATGAAGAAGACCAGACTGCTCCCTTCGAGTCTACACTTTCAGACGATGAGGTGGCACCTCCTGCACCTGCTCCAGAGCCATCCAAGGATGGACTTGCTATGAAGCGGACAAGTTCGAAATACTCCAACAAAATCCTCGATGAGTTCAAGGAATCCAAATATTACCCTCTCATTGATGCCGTGTAGGTTGTGTGGTCTGTATTGATATTGAAACTGAGTCTCCGATAGGGCGCATGATGATGAGAGTGTGGCCCGTGCGAAAGAATTCAACTCGGCCAATCCGATCACTGACGAGGAGGATGCCGATACCAAACCTGGTCCTTCGAAGCGTCTTAAGCGTACTGACAGTTTAAAGGAAGTAGACAATTCAGCTCTCTTATCCAAGGCTCTCGAAAGCGTCGCTTCTCGTACCAAAACACGAACACTTATCGAACAAGAGCAATTAGGGCTAGCAAAAGCGCGAGAGGCTCGTGAAGCTGCGGAACAAGCACGACGACTGGTTTTGCTTGAACAGCAGGCTGAGAGGGAGCAGACTCAAACCAAGACTGCTGAAGTTCAGTCAAAGCTGGATATTGCCAAGGTTCAGATGGAGATGGCGATGAAAATGTGTAGTGATGCCAATCCTGCTGTTCAGGAGCGGGGAAAGGCTCTTTTAAAGTTGGCTACTGAGAAAATGATGTCCTTCTAGGTAGAATAGAAATAGCGCTACAATTGCTCTAACATCAAGTCTACTAGCTGCTTGCGGCGAAGCATTCCTGCCCGATATGTGTTATCCCGTGAGTGAGAGGCTAATTCATCTCGCATCTCCACGTCTGCCTCCCCTCGATGACCACCTTCCATCACAAAGTCAGGAATTGTAGTGGGATCATCACCACGTCCCTCTAAGAAGTTATGTAGAATAAATAATGCTTCCATGATGCGGTAGATTTCTTGGAGATTACGTCCAGGTATGCACCTCAAATATGGAAAACGACCTTTCAATCGGCCAAAGGCATGCTCGACATAGATGCGTATGCGAGAAAGAGACTGATTCCACTGTTTTCGTATGGCCGCCTTTTCAGGATTTGCGGTGAGGTCATGATCATTGAAAGGACGGATGGTATAAGGGGTGAGTGGATATCCTATTTGCCAACTAAGCAGAGAACCTTGACATGCTTGATATCACTTGGATTCGCACCTTTATCAACCAGGATATATTCATGCGCTCGAAAGTATTTTTCACGGTTGAGCCACAAATCTGAGTTAGCCAATATCCTGCTATCCTGAACAGATCCTGGCCACCCTAGCTCATACGAAGTGAATCGAGCAGAGCTATGATGAACCGTAGCCTGGGCGGCAAGCTACAAAAAGATGTCAATTCCCTGTATTAGCATCAAAATAATTAACTCACTCCATAAAACTGCTTGCGGGTCCAGAACGCAAATCCATTTTGGAGAGGAATATCTTCAAGCTTGAAAAGAGATCCATCGCCAGAGCCAGCGCAGCCTGGAAAGCCAAGCTCTGACAGAAACTCATGCCATCCATCACGAGCATCCTCGCTGTCCCAATAGATATACTCATCTCGGAGACTCCGAATAGCACAGGTTACACGCCATGTGTAGAGCGAGACAGTCCCCTCCGCAATAGACATGATGCTGGCAGTCCGCACTGCGGTCAGGTTGCTCACGCGGCATAGAAAGGTTGCCAGCTGATAATGGACTGGTCGCTGAGGTCGGCCTTCCTGAGCCGAATGGAAGACAGGATGACCAGCTATCTTGTCACTAAGAGCCCAGAAAGAAGCACGATCCATGCTATTCATTTTTAAGCAGCCATCAAGCTAGGATATCAGAAATGGACTCACCGTAGCCATGCCTGAAATACCCGATCAGAGGAATGGTGGAGGAGAACACTGAAGAAGTCCTCTGACTTCCTTCGTGTATATGGACCCCTACGGCCATACTTGCCACTACGAGCAGACTTACGCAGATCGAGGGCGTACGCGACCAGGCATAGTGCCATGAGTTGATCATCTTCGTCATCATCGGGATCTGATAAGATCAGGAGGGCCACAGTTTCAGCATCGGCCGCAGCCCGAAGAAGCGCTTTCTTCTTTAGTTGTTGGGGACTACAACGAGGGCGGGATATTCGTGCCATTTACAGTAATTGGCGGCGGCGGGAGACGGTGTTGGAGGGCGTTGCTCACTGCGCACGACGGCGACGCTCAATTGTATATTCAAACTCCGCGGTGACAGTTCTGACAGCTCCGACGACAGCTGTCCCCCTTTATTCTACCTCGTCTACACACCAGAGGACTTATTGAGTAGGACTAGTACCATACGATGGTGGTGACTATATCGCGATCAGCTACTCATGGCCTGGCTCAGACTGGGTCCGCCTACACGATAGCAACCAACCTACGATCGTCCAAGGCCACGGAGCCACTTCCCCCATTGAATGCTCGCATTTCTCCACGTTCGCTCGGAAATCGGTCGAAGAAACTATAGGCAGCTTGGATGCCTCCGTGTGGCTGGACTACATGTGCATAGACCAGAGTAACGACCAAGAAAAGGCCGTCCAAGTAGCGCTGATGGACCGATTTTACAACGAAGCGATGCAAACAGTGGTCCTACTCGAGGATGTGGAGATTAGTTCCGACGAGTTCGCCTTCCTCCAAATCGATATTAGTCAAGTGGCAAATCGAACGAAGGAATACGTCCACCTCGTACGAAGGATACTCGACGCGAGGTGGTTTAAACGCGCGTGGTGCTCGCAGGAGTGGGTTCTCAGCCGATCACCTCTGATATTCGTCCATCGCTCGGACGACCCATCTGGTAGTCCACTTCGTTTTAGCTGGGCATCGCTGAAAAATTGGATAAGCCGAGCTGGTATATATGATCCAATGATAACAGCGCTCCAACTCACCGATCCCCGGGGGAAAAATTCAACAGGGCGCTACGATTTCCGAAATCCCGTTGCCTGGGCATTTGGCATCGTTCACGACCTAGGTTGCTTCAATCCGTACGACAAGATCGCCTTGGTCAATAATCTAGTTCGCGTCGAGATCGCATCTCGTATCGTCGACCTTCCCCCAGTTCCTAGCCTGGGTAGTGATGCGAGAGTGGTTGCTGAGAATGTGGTGAAAATTGTTAGTACGATGGCCGTTCTCAGAAACGACTATTCGCTGCTGCTCACCAATCACGTCGCCAACAATACGCTACAATACGCCGAGGGCTTCTCATGGACAGGCCCGTCCATCCGAGGGGATGCTGTGTCGCAGGGCTGGGCACCAAAGTTGTATCAAGTTGAGAAGGATAATGATAGACCGCAGAGGCTGGACACTCACGGTATCTACCTCAAGGGTGTTGCGATGGAGGTGGTCGAGCAGGTCAATTGGGAGTTTTTCAGAGACGAGCGCGGTCTCCACGTTGCAGTCAATGGAGAGATGCAGAAAGTTGTCACGTCCGACTGGCTAGACCGCTACCCCACCACTCGACCTCTACATGTCGACCAGGCTTTCTTCCGGGATCTCTGCTACGTAATCGAGGTGTTCAACCTAGTGGACGTATATCAGCTCATCTTTGATGATATGGACGAACGATGGCCATACGACGAAACACTCGGTGACTTGAAGTCCCAGATGCGCACGCATTTCGGTTACTACCTTCCGCGAATCATGTTCTTCACTTCGCGTATCTCATTCTTGTGGGCTGAGAATGTCGGACGGTTCGCCCTGGTGACTCTCGCAGACCAGACGAAATGCCTCGTCCGAGGGAATGTGAATGACTTGAGGAGGAAAATGCTGTTCCAGCCGTACGTGATTCGGCCGAAGGAGATCACCGCTGTGGTACCAACCGTAAACTCCCTGGTCCTCGACTTCAAAGACAATGGTAGAAAAACATCCACACCCCGCTGCATCGGTGCGGTTCGAGGATTAGGACTACTTCCTGAGGAAGAATGCAGCGAGTTAGAAGTACACATAGCATAAGGGACGTACAACCGTATGTTTGATAGGAATTTGCTATGGGATTTTAACGTTCAAGACTGGTCGAACATAAGGGTCGAGTCGAGCTGGGCAATCTGCCAACGACTTAGGAGGGGGAAGAGAGCAGTGTTCGCCAATTTTTCTCAGAGGTGGTCGTCCAAGTAAGAGCATTATTTTTGAAATTTCCCAAAATGCGGCTTTGAATATTACATAAATGGATGAATAGGTCACAATCGCACCTAGCAACATTCTCACGCTCACTATCCATCTGCTTCCATCAAACTGAATGAGTTCTTCTCATCCGCCACCAACTGTTGAACACCGTTGTTAACCTGCCTCAGTTTCTCCATGATGACAATGTTCCGACGCCTTGCTGAGCTTGCCATGCCTATTGCTGGCTATATATCCAATGGATCTAACGGTAGGCTTTTGTTCAGAGTGCGGGCTGATGCTGATCCACTCATCAGTGGTTCACGCCGTGTATTCTGTCCGCGATCACACTCAGAACGTGAAGAGAACCATATCAAAAGTTCTAGTGGCAAAATCGGGAGAGGTTTTGGGTAGTATTTCCCAAGATGTGACAGCCGACATCGTAGGGTCAGCGTTCTCTCCGTCTGGCCGTCTGAAGGCAATACTGCGCGAGGTAGCTGCGGGCGACAGCAAGAAACGATTTGTTGAGATATGGAAGGATCATCGCGTCGAGGTATCTGCGGAGGTTACCAGCACCCATGGCTCCTTTTGCGCAGACGGTGGGTTTTTGTTTTCGTCTATTCGAATTTGTAACGCCAACTTCTCTTACAAGATTACCTCGCTTCGTTGGCATTCTCTCCTTCGGAGAGCGCGATCGTCTACACCGCTGAAGCTAATCCTCCATCGAAGGAGACGAGCAATATCGAACGATTTAGATTCACGCCCAGCTTCGGCGAGGGCTTACCTACGCGAAAGCGCCCGACTACGTTCCTCTGTCAATGGCGAGATGCTTCCGGCAAACCCTTGGCCTCCCCCGTATTCCGTGCACTCTCTCTCGCAAACCCGCTGCCTGTCCCTGTATTATTTGGTCAAGCAGCCTTCGCCTCGGAAGACAAGCTCATTGCCACCGGGTACGAGTTTACCGACGATGCTCGGCTCCTTGGTGTGAGGGGATGCTTCAACCGGCCGTCTTCTATACTACAACTCGATATACCCTCCCCACTAGACGCCAAGGACGAAGATACCACAGAGCTGGCCTGTACCGTCGCAAAAATATCACCCGCAGATCTGTCCTCTAGATCTCCCCGCATATTCAGCTCTAATCTTGTTTTCTGGCTCTCATCCAAACTCGGCGGCGCCCACGCTGCGTGCTCCTCTCTCCACTCCCTCGATCTCAACTCGGGAGAACGCCGCGTCATCGTCGATACAGTCTGGGAACCTCAGGGCGAGGATAGCTTCCCAGGTTTGTTTTTAGATTTCCTCCCACAGCAACCGTTCTTGGAGATCGCCGGCAGGCTATACATCACATGCTACCCCATCTGGCACTCCCGAGCCACAATCCTGTTGATTGACACTCAGGACGGCGGGATAACGGACCTGACTCCCGACAGCGGCGAGCTTTTCAGCTGGATCGTCTTGGGCACCGATTCCAAGTCCCGAATCCTCTGCTCTCGCAGCTCGCCCACGCTTCCTCATGAAGTCGTCCTTCTGGAACTTGATACCCAAGATGTTCGTACTCCACCATCAGTTGTAGTCCTCGATAAGCCGGAACTCGATCCTGAAAGTACGTCTTTTCAATTATATTTTTGCTTCCTTACGGTGATTTTGTAGTCACGGCCGCACTTTCTAAGCTGTCCGTATCGGTTATTCCCATCCCTCAGCGCTATCCAACAGAAACCATCGTGTACCAATCTACAGAGCATCACGACATCCCTCCTCCCACGATAACCATTGTGCACGGTGGTCCGCACGCAACGACCACGACATCCTTCTCTGCTGGCACCGTTGCGTTGGCTCTAGAAGGATGTACGTAGCACTTCCTTACTAGCGAATCGTCTTAACCATCTTTGCAGATACGCTGTCGCTACCGAATTACACCGGCTCGCTTGGCTTCGGGGAGAAATTCGTCCAAGCGGTCATAGGGAACTGCGGCTCTCTGGACGTCGAAGACTGCATGGCTTCAGTGAATCATCTTGTCGAGCTAGGTATTTCGCAGATGGGCAGCGGCAAGCAGTTCATCCAAGGCGGTAGCCACGGTGGCTTCTTAGGCGCGCATCGTGAGTAGCGTACCTTTCCACAAAGTTTCGTAAATTGATCACGGTTGTACGTAGTAATTGGTCAATACCCCGAGGTGTTCTCAGCTGCAGTCCTGCGCAACCCCGTCATCTCCGTTGGCGAGCTCTCCATCTCCGACATCCCAGACTGGTACTACGCGGAATTCGCACTCCCGTTCACGCCTACATCTCTCATCACTCCCGAGGTCTACAAACAACTCTACTCGGCGTCTCCGATCGCCCACGTCGACGCTGTGAAGGCTAAGGTGCTGCTGTTGATTGGAGGGAGCGATTTGCGGGTTGCGCCGACGCAGGGGATAGGATATTATCATGCTTTGAAAGGGCGAGGGAAGGAAGTTGAGATGCTGTGGTTTGAGAAGGAGGGACATCCGCTGGATGGGGTGGAAGCGATGAGGGTTGGATGGGAAGTCGCATTGGAGTGGTTCAAAGGAAGGCATGTCTAGGAAATTTCTCCATGCCTTGTACGTTCCGAATCATCAGTATACCTCCGCAGTTCTACTGCACCAATTCAGCATGTCGTTGAGAGTCTGGCAGTGGGACAGCGTTGCAGTGTTCTGCTCGTCAATGACTGGGCAGGACACTTGCACGGGAAGACAGTCTGTTGCGCCTCGAGGCAGTTTGGTCTGTCGGTCCACGATACTATTGACCGTGTACTCATCGGCTAATCGTGAGAGACGGGGAAAAAATTAAATACACGCACAACAACGTTTTCAAGCTCGCTCAACCTTACATCCAACTCGCATCTCGACTAAACCTTCAGAACCCCCAATAATGACTCGTCAAATCAAGAACTACGTCATTGGAAAGGCCCTGTGCAAGACGTCGTCGAGTAAGCCTGATAACTAAATCTCAGCAGCTGCAGCTAAAAAACCAGCCAGGTGAACTGTACGAGGTCCTCGATACCGCGCCTCCCCAATTCATGAAGGTCTACCTACCTTCCGACACTAGCAGGGATCAATTCCAACGAGAGACGGCCGCATATCAAGCGCTTCGTGGCTTTCATGGGACATTGAATATGGTGGCTCACGGGGAGTCTGATGGATGTCTATGGGTCGTCTTGCCGGATGGAGGCTTGACGCTGAGCATCTGTACCAAAATCATTCGGAGCTCTCACTGAGCAGCTTGTGAGTATCATCGTGATACGTTATCTCATGGTGGCTTAATTACTCGGTCACTTTTGAAGGTACGCTTGCTTCAAGGTGTCCATGCTCGTGGTGTGATCCACGGCGACATCAAACCCGACAATATCGTGAAAGCTGACTTCGCCTCACTGCCCACGTTAATCGACTACGGCGCCGCTCTTGTCAAGGGCCTTCCTTCGGAAGCATCCAGGAATCGAAGCGATCTGTTTTCGACTGTGGAACGGATGATGTCTGACACACGTACGTTGACCCTTCTAGTACCTGTCTCAGTAAGACTGACTGGCTTGGTGGACGTCAGAATCGGTAAGGGACGATTTAGTGTCCTTAGCCTTCTCGATATTGTATCTCGCCAACAACGAAACTCTCCCTTGGTCTCAAGACTACGCAGAATTTCTCGATTGCCCGTGTGAGGAACACTTGGAAACCGTAAAGTGCTGCAAAGAGAATGCTTCGCCGGAAACTCTCAGCCAAGGATTATCCTCCGCGTTTCAAGAGTTTCTTGTTTGAAGCCTCAACCATAGAGAAGAGGAGGAGTTCCCGTACGAATTCCATTCGAACAATCTCCTCAAATCATGGAGTCGACCAGGGTAGCCTCGTAGCATTTCGATCACTGCACCATAGCGTTGTACCGTAGCCGGATTGTTACCATCGAGTATTCTTCATTCAAGTCAGCTCGCAGGATAACGAGGGTAGGCCAAAGCACAAGGAAACAACCGGAAATGTTGAGGGGGGCCAAAGCAGCATTCATAGACACACAGATTAGCTGTGAACGGTAACATGTTACAAGTCTTCTACAACTAGTGAAAGTGATAAACAAAACGACGTTAAGTGCATTTACGAGGGACAACCGAACACACAGCGAACTCGAAAGCAATCATCCACTTCCTCCGGCCAAGCAGATCATTTTTTAACGACTCTGAGCGGCTGGCGAAGTAGACCACGGTGTCTTCATCAGGGAGCGAAGAAAGACTCAATGAAACTGGAGTCCTCTTCGGCGACAGTAGAAGTAAAATCTGGGGAGCTGGATGGTACCAGATTCCATGGCGGCGGTGACCTGGGAACAGACCAGATGGGCATGCCAGCTCTTTCCTGGGCTTTCTTCGCCATAAACTGATGCCTCGCAATCTCCGGCTCGAGATACTCATACAGCGACGTCTTGATGTTCGTAGCGAGACGTTGATGACCCCCTTCAACCGAGGTACACCAAGGGTACCGTGTTGCTCGACATACCGGGGTAGCGGAACGTGTTCAGCATCGTCTGCGTAGCAGGGTCACTGACGCTCTGAGCAGCCAGCGAGCCACACCTCACTCCGGAGTTGACGATGGCCAGGTTGAGTTTCGGCATGACTCCACCAAGAGCCCAAACGAAGGCCTCTCTCGTAAGGTGGTACTGCTCCAGAACTCTGCGAGCGGCAAACGTGGCGCAAATGTGCATGGTAAAGTTCGCCTCGAACAACAGCGAGGCGGTTGCTAACCTCCCTAACTTCATCATCGACCATATAGTATATACGTGGGCTCGAGGTCGCTCGGTTTTCCGAGTCGTCGGTCGAATTGGAAGATCTGGCAAGTGTTCTGAACGATGAGGTTGAAGTCGAAGTTGACATCCGCACTCGTACCAACTCGAACTCTCGCGCACCTCCTCCTTTCCCCACGAAGTCCATCGCTGTCATGTCGGCGATCGTATCCCCCAATACCAACACTGAATCATGCCGTTCTTCGGGGCCCTTTTCACAGACGGATGGACGTGAGCACCGACGTTCTGCTTCTAAATCATCCCAGCTAAGCTTGCCATTTTCGATGCGCATGTCGTGGTCAAAGATAAATAGGCTCGGTGCTGCGGGTAGATGATGATGATACCGCGAGGGATTGTCATGCCAATTAGGGATCTGCTGGCCGGGCCATAAAGGGTTGGACGTGACGACAGCGGGTATCGGTATGGTGAGTCCTATTCAGGGACCCAAAGAAGGATGCGTTTGCGCTCCAGTCATTGTCAAGGAAAGTGTCTGTGTCTGGTAGGGTGAATTTTCGGACGCCGCAGAGGCACGTAGGGTGTATCTTGCTCGATGGCCTTGACAGGCTTATTCGCTTGGGATGAAACGGTCTAAAAGTCAGACGTGAGCAAAGTTCGTGGAGGGCTAAGGGGGACAACAAACCTGCAGCTGTCCTCGGAGTATGTATGCAAGTTGACCAAGTCCGGCTCCGAGCTCTTCGTTCTAGGGAACGCTAAATCGTGATGAGCTTCGTAGCAGAGGGAATAATAAGTATGACGTACTTACTGCATGTTGAAAACGTTTTCACGGAAAGGTTCAA
This sequence comes from Pleurotus giganteus, assembly GCA_032158425.1. Classification (NCBI taxonomy): domain Eukaryota; kingdom Fungi; phylum Basidiomycota; class Agaricomycetes; order Agaricales; family Pleurotaceae; genus Pleurotus; species Pleurotus giganteus. The sequence goes on from JAPEHR010000002.1 coordinate 339,900, forward strand.
TCGGAAACCTAGTCCTAGAGATCTAGAGATGTCAGCTCCAGGCGGATCGAAGCGCAAGGGAAAGACATACTTGAGTACGGTGTCAACTTGGCATGGTGGCTCATTACGCTCGTCTTGAGCGAACTAGCCTGTCGATTAACCAGTACGTGGTCAGATAATCAGTCAGAATGATGGGTTAGATGCATGAAGGGGGCCGAGAAGGCAGCAAGCCGCGGAGGAGCCTTCCAACGCGTGACAGCGGCTGACTGGCTCGGCCGACACGGTTTCCGCATTATCTCTTCCAGCATCCATGTCACCACGCGAGCTAGTGCGTGTACAAGCAGATCCGTGGCTCTATATGTATAGGCGGAGAGCGCTGGCGAAGCGAGAGAGCCGGGCAAGCGACGAGCACACCCCACGACTGTGAAGTCCCCAGGGGGGAGAACACCTCGGTTGTACAGAACGACGTGGTGCCGGTTTGGGTTTGGGGTTCAACGCTTCGCCAAACGTGAAGAGAACTTGGGACGGCGGGGGTGCGGAACGAGTAGAAGAAGAGGGAGATGCCGACTCACGATATCGACCGATTTCCGCACTCCGTGGGCCCGTCTTTTCCCATTGCACCATGCAATCTCATTCAGATGCCCAGCCAGCTCCGGATCCGCGGCTCCATCCATATGTATAGGTGGAGAGAACTCTGGCGAAGCGAGAGAGCCGGGCAAGCGATGACAAGCCCGCCTCACGACTCTGAGATCTGAGCCCTCGGTCCCGGAATGCGCACGGCGGCGGAACACCTCGATTGTCGAGAAGTGGTTTGGATTTGGGGTTCAGCGCTTCGCCACACTTGGAGAGAACCAGGGACGAAACGAGTAGAAGAAAAGAGAGATGCTAACTCACGATATGGGCCTCTAGCTCGCCACAATTTACGCATATATACTCCAAACTCTTGAGGATCAAACCTAAGGCGAACGTGAGACGTTGGTTACGGAGAGGCGAATACAACACGCACCAGGATGAAAGACCAGTCACGTGAACTCGATATGTCCAAAGTGGTCTGGACATTCTGGAATACCCTCCCCGCAGGTAGTAGCTGCGGCCTAGCGTTCCCCACCACGAACCCATCAGAGATCACCAAGTTTCGATTTGTGAGTCACGTCGTCTATGACTTCAGGAGGCTCGAGCTTAGCGACGTAATACGCTTTCTGCAAAAATGAGCGAGAGAAACCATGTTCGAAACGAGAAGACTCACAATTCCTCCCGTACAACACTGGACCTCGGAGCCTCACTTCCAAGAAGAGAAGACCTCGTTGACCAGTCAAAAGGCCGCCTTGAATTAGAGGATTCACGGTAATTGATAGATAGCCTTTACAGTGAACCGGAATTTCGACGAGGAAAAGACAACAGAGAAAGATAGGCTGCAATTAGGATAAAGCTATTGTTGCAAAGTCGATCGCACGGTCAAGAGGGAGCTTTGTTGCCAACGTCGAGGATGCGAGGCGGCGAGATGGGGGTCGAGGACAACCAGTAACGTTGATTATTTCCCACAGTCACAGTTTGGACGTGACCGGTTACCGCGAGCTGACTCGTGCCACTTGGCCATCACCGACCACCAACGCCAGTGATGACCGACGCGGTGGAATCACAGCAAGAAGATGCAGAATATATGGCGCCCCTCTCAGGCTATACACCGCTCCGTATATCCATAGTGGACCGCTCCGGCCCGTGAGCAAGCTCGCTCCTCCCACACAGTATCCCTTGATATATATACAAGAATCCATTACGTGAACGTCCAACCCTCTCGTCTGCACCACCCCCATGGATCCACGACTAAGCGACGTAACCTCTTCCCTCACCTCAGTCGACCTCATCCCCGACGTCGTCCCTCCTTCCGCCAACTTCTCTCCATCGATCCTCTTCTCCGTCGTATGGCCTACAGGACACCAAACGCTCTTTGGAAACGAGTTGACTCGAGAGCAAACATTTGATGAACCTGAAGTCGTTTTCGCCGCTATAAGCACCCCCGATGGCGATGGCGATGGCGATGGTGATGCGTTACCACCCGCAGAAGGAGAAGGAGATGCGACATACACCCTCGTGATGTGCGATCCAGATGCGCCGTCCCGAGCCGAGCCCAAGTATAAGGAGTTCAGACATTGGGTGGTAAGTAATGACTCGCGTCCTAATCTTCATGAGAACGTTCATGTAGTCGATGGTGGTTTTAGATCACGGGTCTGAAGGCCCCAGCTAGAACCGCACCCCAAACCAGCAACCTGACGGCTCTGAAGACCAAGCCCTCAACCACACCATACAGACCTCCAGGCCCTCCTCCAGGAAGCGGAATCCACCGATACAGTACGCATCCCCCTCACTCCCCCCTCGACGTGATATAATATAATCGCAAACTAACCGTGTTATGGCCAGTCTTCCTGCTCTTCCGAGAACCAGCGTCAGCGTTACATATACCAGAGGGTGCAGCGGAATATGGAGCGGCGTTGGAAGAGCGGAGGAGTTGGAACGCTATTGAGTTTGGTGAGAGGTATGGGTTAGCACTCGTCGGAGCGAACTATTTCTTAGTCAAGTCCGTCGATTGAATCTACGAGCGTCCCGTATACAGGTATATATCATCTATCCATGCGGCTTAGATGTTCCAACTACAAACCGGCTGAGCGTTGACAACGTCGAATACCCAGCGAATCCATCACGAAGACAGACAAGCGGCTCTAGTGCGTGTTCCCTACAAGAGTATAAGTAAATTTCCTGGAGTGGACACAAACAGGAGGGAAAAAAATGAACGTACGTCTCACTCGCTTGGACCGCCTCAATTCACACTCCTTACTCCCTACTTCAACCACTGGGCGCTTCACACCAACCGTTCCTTCCGTTTCGCCCCGTCCATCATATACCTCAGGCTGACGCGTGTCAACAGCCACGACCGGGGCTGCTGGGTGGTTCCTAATTAGATCTAACTCATCTCCAACGATCACCCTCGTCCTCCCATCCGTCAGAGTCAGTTCCACATCATACCCCTCCTCCAGAAACTTCCAAATATACTTAAATAGTATCTGCTGCATCGCCTCATGCCTCATGCAATTGCTTTCTCAAATGGCTCGTTTACAAATGCATACCTCCATATACTACGTATTATAATCTAGGTAAACGAAGAAGTCAACTCGAGTCACATACAAAATCAGCCGCTCACATACTCTGTCGCATTTCACGAATACCAGCTTCGTCTACCAACATCCTCCAGTACCGCTCGCACGGTCTCTTCCATACTCCGGTGCTTCTCCACCCCAAGGATCCGAGCAGCTTTGGAGGTATCGTACCCAATCTTGTGTACCATGCTGCTTCTCTCCCATGGAGCGCTTGTGAGGCTGGGAGCGAGGGTCATTCCCAAGCTGGAGGGGAGGATGACTTGCGGTGAGAGCGCGTGCGCTGCATCGACTACAAATGCACCATATATCATAAGTAAGTATCAATCGAAGGTACGAAAGAAGTAACGTACTCCATTCTTGCCAGACGAACGGCCCGGCATCGAGGATTATTCGTTCGCCTCCAGCTTCGGGAACTTCAAGGGCCCGGACGTGTGCTTCAGCCACGTCTCGGACGTCGATCCAAGTCGATCCTGAGGTCGTCAACGCGTCCGACTGTGCGTGAGCATTCGTAGCGGAAGGAGAGTTGGATGGAGTGAGAAGAACTTGGAGCAAGTCGGCGGATGAGCTGTTGAGGGTGGTGAGAGAGGGTGCCTCGTGGATGACGGGGCCGAATGCCTGGACGATGCATTGGAATCAGGATCTGAAAAGGTAGAAATGTTACATAGCTTACATATGAAGGATTTAGTACAACGAGGTCGAAGTCGATTTCGTCTTTATACTTTGCAGCAAATTCCCAAGTAGCTGTGGTACGGGCCAGCAGGTGAGTGTACTGAGAACAAGAAAGGAAAAGGATATATCAAACATACCTGTTTCAGCCAGTGTTTTCGACGCTCTGTACTTCGCCACCCCAGATGCGGCCCTTCCGAGTTCCTCTATTTGACGGACGGCTTGATCGTCCCAATCGCTCTCCGAAAAGGTCTTTGGGTACGGTAGATCTTGCAAGATGGCTGCGACTGATGAGGTGATGACGATTCGCTTCACGGTATGGCTGAAAGATGATAAGTATCATGTATCTCGGAAATGGAAGGATTGCGTACTTTGCTTTGACAGCACTCTTTAGAATACCAACAGTGCCATTAACAGAGATTGCAATGAGCTCTGGAACGACGAAGTGAAGTGAAGAAAGGGAAGGAAAAGGGATACTTACCTTACATACAACAACGTTTTCAAGCTCGCTCAACCTCACATCCATCTCGCAGAACCATTGAGCATCTTCGCATGCGCAATATAATTCTACTGCTGAAGTCATGACACTTAGGGAGCCCCTGAATCACTCGATCACCTGACCCATGAGAAACGCGAACCACTCTGAGTTTGAGCCACAACTCTTGCCACACCACCACCACGACTCCTACTGTGCTCGTTTACTTAGAGCCATTGTTTTGCGACTGTGGCCAACTTACTTGTGGCTCTATATCTTCTGTGAGTATAAAATGGGAGGCCTACATGTTTTTTCGCCTCCAATTCTCTTCGTCTCATCATGGCTCACCGTGCTCCTCCTACCCCAGTGAAACCGATAAAGCGCGCTGCCGTTAGTCGAAGAGCGATGACCGATAATCATCTTCCTCGCGAGGGACTTAATCCCCTCAATACCTTCTGCGAAGATCGGCTCAATTCGCCTACGCCTGAACATCTCGAGACCCTCTGCTCTGACGAAGCTATTCTTGCCGCCGTGAATGCTTTTCGTAATTGCACGACGACCGACTACAATGTCCTATCAGTTGCGCTAAACACGATTAGCTCCGCTATCAAACGTGAGTTGGCCACTTTATGCCTCTCGACGATGCATTAACGTGCCCTCAGACCTCTGCTTACCCGAGGACAAAGTCCTCCTCGAATGGCTTATCGTGGAGTCGAAGAATATGCCTCATCATCCGAACGGATTTTTCAAGTGTAGACCGGACCTCATCGTCGCTTCGCAGGATATCATCAAGGCTCTTCTCGCCGCCAATGCGACTCCGTCCTGGCACCACATCAAGTCGCTGGCCGAGGAGAAGTTAATCGTCGACAGGAAAGCTGGAGCTGCTCAGTGCGACACCTATCTCGGTTTGGCCACTCAGTCTCGTCCGGACATGATTGGCATGTTCGGCATCGCTGCCTCCCCTCGCGAGTACCGCATCCAGTACAGCTGTCCGTCTGGCTTGGAGACTTCGGAAGAGTTCAGTTGGGACAACCTGGTGCCACTCATCAGATATATGTATACGCTTTATCACCCTCACTGTGGCCAAGCTTATCACGATCCCACTATCACCCTCTCTAAAGGCCTCCAAATCACGGACGCTCCGAAGTGGGATATTGAAGCTCAAGGTCACGTTTACAAGAACTGTACCGTCAAGATTGTCGGCCTACCGTGGCGCCGGATGCACTGGGTGGCTGAGACCGATGGGAAGGCTCCCTTCGTGATCAAGGACACCTTCCGGGACTTTTACTGTAGCGCACGTGAAGAGGATTTCTATACCGATCTTGGGAAGGATGGTTATCCTCCTGGCATCGCCATCAAGGTGGCCGCTTTCGACGTCGAGGCTGAAGGCAAGCCCATCACCATCAAGGTAGGGGATTGCAAGAGGACGAAGGCTCGACTTGTCATGGCTACATCCGGGGACTCGTTGTCCGCTTGCAAAAGCGTCGTTACCTTCCTTAAAGTAATGTACGACGTCCTCGAAGGTAACTAATCCTCCTCGATGCTCGACCTGCACTCACATTTTTCTACCGACTCAGTTCATCGATGGGTTGTTCGCGAGAAGAAAATACTCCACCGAGATATCAGCTACAACAATATTATCATCAACACAGTCAGTGCTATCGAAGTACAGCCTTTCAAAGAGGAGGGTCGGCCGATATATATCGCTGAGATCTTAGACGGGTATGCGATATTTATCTGTATTGATATTCATATCATTTTCTGACTATGGTTACCAGCAAACAAGAGTCTGCGTCAGCATTCGGAACAATCATTGACTGGGATAACGCTGCCAGACTTGATCGCTTGTTACGGAAATCAGTTGATGGCCGTACCCGACTTCGCACCGTGCGTGAACTCCCTACTGCTGTATTAGTATTCCTCACTGACAGATATCTTCAGGGCACCCCAAGATTCATTGCACGGTCTGTGGCCTGTGGACAAATTCTAGTGCAGAACCTTCTGTTCGAGCCGATGCCGGACTTAACTGGGGAAGCCCTTCGTTGCTATCAAGCTGCGTTCCCTACAGACAGGGACCCTTCACGAAAGCTTTCTGATGAGGGGAATGATACTATTCACTCCGGGAATGTCGATCCCCTCAAAGTTCAGCAATACAAGCAACTTGCTAAGCGGGCAGGGGACTTTGATCATCGCCCTTGTCATGACGCCGAGTCTGCCCTCTGGTGCATCTTCTTCTTCCTTCTCCGAGCTCTTCCGAAGGGTGCTGACCCCCACGACGATGCCCATAATGAAAATTACAATTCATTGTGGAAAAGTCTTGCCAACCACGAGATCGGGGACGGCCGTGGATGCGATTCGAGAGCCGGTATGCTTCTCATCGACGACTGGTCAAGCCGCTTACACCAACGCCTTGAGCGCTTCGCCCCGCTACTTGTTGAGCTGTCTGCGCAAGTCGCACCTGAATACGCACTTCTAGCACCACCTCCCGACCCACTTCACCTTCATGAAGCAATGCAACGCATACTTTTTAAGTATATCTACGAGTTTCATGAGGAGGGTTACGACGTGGAGCTTGCTGTTGGAGTAGCCAGGGCCACGATTGAGGGCGACACCAAGTTGCTTGCTCCGATTACGCTGCCGACGGGCGATGGCCAGCACTACTCTCAAAATCTGAAGCGCCAGTCTGAAGCGTTGGAAGGACCTCTCGAAAGCGGCCAGACTAAGCGTGAGTCTTTACCGTCTGGATCTATGTTTTTCAATCGCTAAGGTCCTCTTAGGAACTCGTACCACGGTTTCCTGAGTGACTCAGTGCTCCGACGATGTTCTCTTCTCAATCTATCTACGTCTTATTTATATTTTAACCATCTACGCCCTATGTATTTATTCATGTCCAAGTTGATTTCTTCACTATATATCGAAGTTGTGTGAGCCCGCATTTATAATGACTTGCGGTCAAATTGGTGCCAGTGTTCTATGTACGACGGAAGTGATACAAATAACGACGTTACGACAGAAGAAGGGGTGCATAGCATACGCCGAAGGCAGTATACTAGGGTACGTAAGAACAGAAGAAGTCGACGCCATTGATACACATAACCGCCTTGAGATTAATACCGTCAGCCTCTAAGACCCACTCCCCATCCTCCCCGTGTTCACCTTATCGTGCCTGATGCCTGGGACACCGCGCAGACTGACGGAGTTCAGCATAATAGGTGTTGTCCAGCTGCCTCAAGAAGACTTCTTCTTCGACAACGCCAGTACCGTCGTGATCCTCGTCAACGCCACTTTATCATCTAATAACAAGCTTCTCCATGTTATCCTCCTTCAATATGACGAGAAATCCTTCCAGAAGGACTGCGAAATACGGCCAGCGATGTAGGCCATGGCAAGCTTACGATCGATTGGTCAACTTCATTCGGTCGAGTTCGAGGCACAAAGCTACATCTAAGTCAACGAGTAAGTCAAGTCGAAAAAATCACATACAAATCAGCCGCACACATACTGTACTCTGTCACGGTTAATGATACCACCCTCGTGTACTGACATCCTCCAGAACCGCTCGCACAGTCTCCTCCATACTACGGTACTTCTCCACCCCAAGGATCCGAGCAGCTTTCGAGGTATCGTAACGAATCTTGTGCACCACACTGCTTCTGTCCCATGGAGCGCTAGCAGCCAGTGCCATTCCAGAGGGAAGGATGACTTGGGGGGTGAGGGCGTGCGCTGCATCGACTACCAAGGTATCATGAGTATCGTTCAACAAAAAGAGGCAGCGAAGATAAAACGGGAACGACGCACTCCATTCTTGCCAGATGAACGGCCCGGCATCGAGGATGATTCGTTCGCCGCCAGCTTGGGGAATTTCGAGGGCGCGGAGGTGGGATTCAGCAACGTCTCGGACGTCGATCCACGTCGAGCCTGAGGTCGTCAATAACGCACTCGGCGCCATAACGGAAGGAGAAGGAGATGGCGTGAGGAGGACTTGGAGTAAGTCGGCAGATGAGCTGTTGAGGGCAGTGAGAGAGGGCGCTTCGTGGATGACGGGGCCGAACGCCTGGACGATGCATTAGGATCAGGCTCCGAAAACGATGAAATGGTAGCTTACATATGAAGGATTTAGTACGACTAGGTCGAAGTCGATTTCGTCTTGATGCTTTGCAGCGAATTCCCAAGCAGCTGTGACACGACGGAGCCAATGAGTGCGATGAGAACCAGAAAAGAAAATGATACCTTTTTCAGCCAGCGTTTTCGACGCTCTGTATTTAGCCACCCCAGATGCAGCCCTTCCGAGTTCCCCTACTTGACGGACGGCTTGATCGTCCCAATCTTTCTCCGAGAATGTCTTTGGGTACAGAAGATCTTGCAAGACGGCTGCGACGGACGAGGTGATGACGATTCGCTTCACGGTGCGGCTGGACAAACTAAGTAACTCATAGGTCGAAAGTTTAAAACGGAGAGACGGCGTACTTAGCTTTGAGAGCACTCTTGAGAATGCCCACAGTACCGTTGACGGCGGGTGCGATGAGCTCTGGATTCAGGAACTTGAGGGAAGAAAGCAAGGTAAAAAAAAGTGACTTTTACCTTGAGGATCCTCAGCGTCCCAATAACAAGGTGATGCAACATGCACAATCCCAGCTACGCCGACCACAGCATCATCGAACGCACCGTCCTATTCACCGGTGAGATGCTGCAAATTGGAGGAAGTGTTGTCACGTACCTTCGAGATGTCTTCAACGACGGCGGTCTCGAACTTATTTCCAAACGAACCAAATAGCTCGCGCAAGTACATTCCTTTACTTTCAGAGCGTACGGTCCCGCGAACGGAGAATCCCCTTTCGAGGAGGGATTTGACGACCCAGGTACCGACGAAGCCGTTTGCTCCTGTAACGAGGACTTTGCTGCCAGGCGCGAGGGCGGGCATCTGGGGCTGCACCGAATATTGGGTCGATGGGATGGATAGGTGTCAGAGGAAATGCGGTGTAATGCGCGATAAGTAGAAGCGGTGGGAATTTGTACATGTTCCGGATGTGGGGCTGGTGGTCACTGGTAGCACTTCTGCTAGGAGACCATGTGGTGCGGGTTATCTCACCAGGGATCTTCGGAAACCGAAGGCAGCACCTCTGATCGTTCCTTGTGTGAATGCCGATGATGGGAATGTCATTTTGCAGACTCGCACATAGGCTCGCTACGATCTAAAGGAGCTCTAGTAGTCGATTCCCCATCATGACGCGACCGGCGGTCCCAGTAGTTGCAGAGGCTCCGTGCACGAAGATAGCTTCATTGCAGTTCACGAAAAGCCCACCCGAGTGTCCGTCGATTCGTGCGAGGAAAAAAGGTAATATGCGGTCCGTACAGACTCAATGACTTGGAAGCTGGCTGGAATTTAGGGTCGGTCGCATGAGCATCAGAATGCAGGCGAAGGATTGCGATCCCGGTCAGAAATCGAAACGGCAGACTCCGAAATTACGCGCTGGGAAAAACCGGGCGCTCCTCTCCGTGACCATGATACTCCAGTGCTCCGAGTCGTCACGGTGCTCCCTCGTACGACCAGTTCATCTGAGGGCGTTGCTTCATCAGGGTACCGAGAAGTTTCATGTCTATTACTGTAGGTTTCCCAATTTTGTCATCTTATCTTTCTCTCGTTAATTCCGACGTTTCCATATTCAGGTATCCGAATCAGAGCGCACGCTTGTTTCAACGTTCAACTCGCATTTCTTCGCCGGTTAGCTTGCGCTGTGATGCAATCCTTCGAGAATGAAACTCGCTACGTAGCACAGGGCATGGAGGTCTCATCAGCTTCGTTGATGGTCAGGTCTTCAGAGTAGTTACATCGACCTCGTTGAACTAGCCATCATGTGAGCCGTCTTTTCCTCTCGAAGGCCTGAACTAACTTCTGTCTTACCACCAAGAGCGATGGATTTCATATAATATGCGCTCAAAATGCCTTGACTGTGCATGGTCGAGCACGAACCTCCATTTCTAAACGATTCCGTCTGAACAGACAGTCTATAAGTGGTGTGAGGTGAGGTGTTTGGTTGTTATGGCTAGGACGTTTCTTATTGCAGCTATTCCCGCGGAATGTCCAGCTGATACGAGAGAAAACACAGGAGAATGCTACCTTTCAAGAACAGTTCCGTATTACATCCCCCCAATCGTCAAATTCAAGGACCCTTCGGAGTTGAGTAAATGGCTCCTGCTATCGCCGGTCTGGTCTCTGTATGTGTCGCCTTTTCAGACTGCTCTCAATAAAAATTTCATGGCCCGGTTTCGTTCTCGCTGTGTTTACCGATTCTTTGACCGAGCCTCAATGTAGACACGTTCATGTATTGTTATGTCGCCCACTTTCTTCGGCCTGGCTACTTTCCTCGAACTACTCTTCTCCTTTTCTTATTCAACTTTACCCTCATCCTTTAACCTCCTCCTTTCATCCCTCTCTGCCGAACGTGGTTCCTAACACCTCTGCAGTTCTGGCACCCTCCGTTCTCACAACGCTGACATCATGGACTGTTGCGACGACAACGGACTCAGCCCGAAATTTTCAGATGACGGAGACAACGAAGGAGAGTATACGTGGCCGTGTTCTAGAGGCCCTTTGACCCCTTTACCCCTTTACCCCTGTCGATTGAATCTTGCACGTGGGGCCAGGATGAGTTCCCGCTGACACTTCGCACTTTCGCACCTTCACATCGGACGAGTTGGGTGCCGCCAGCGAGACACACTTCCAGTTCCACATTCACGCGTAATGCCTCTACTTGCAACGCATCGGCCCTCACCTTTTTTCCCCTGAATTATCCGCACGAGTCCTCGATTCCCAATTTCTTCCGTACTCATCTCACATTCCAAGCTGAGGCTCGATTACCACTTGCATTAGAGGGCGATTGGGCTTAGGCGGGACGTCAAGGGACGCCAATAGTCAGAAAAGCAACACTAGTAATCCGAATCCGTAACGCGTGAGTAGTCTCGCTATCCAAGCCTGTCGAATGTTCCGCTGATTCTGAAACTCTTCGCAACAAGGCGTTACCATAATTCCATAATAAATATCGTTTATCATCAACATGGAGCTCGAATATCATTACGACAGCTGCGATTCTATGACGTCGACATCTTCCGCTCATTCGATTCCGCAGGCGGGTGCGAAGATGAATAGTGTGAATTGGAATCGGGGGCGCTCTGACGGTGATGGGACATGGGACGGGGACGTTCGCGTAAATGTGAGCTTCCTTCTCTTCTCTTCTCTCCTCTTCCCATCTCATTCCCTTTTTCACCTTTTTCAACCCGCCTTTCATGGAAATCGAAATCGTGTAGCCTGCGATAATCCACTCGTTCCCCATCCCGCCTAATAGTAATAACAACGCCGATGCAAACACGAATACCTCGCCATTTCCTCATCCAAATTCAACTCCATTTTCTAGCCCAAGCGTCACTTTAACACCAGCCCCAGCCCGATTCTTCCGACATCACAGCCAATCTCAAAACCCTGCACAAGTCTTGGACGCTGGGTATGGATTTGGATCTTCGTCGATTCAAAACCTCGCTCGTATGTCTACAACGAATCTGGGGCTTACGCTCTTCCCAGATGAAGGCAAATGTGGGCATGAACGCGGGTCGGCGGTGATGGCTACTAGGAAGAGGAGACCGCTGCCTACCCCTCCGGTGCCGGTTCCGTATCCGTCTTCGATAAGTGGCGTTGCAGTGGAGGTTGGGAAGGAAGTGAAGGAGGCGCAGATGAGGAAACTGGAAAAGCCCGAGTTGGAGTTGGGAGAGATGGATACCTCGCCTTTCTCGGTACGCCGTCCATCCATCCATTCTCATTTTCCTTGTGTCCTTTTGCTTAAATATTGCATGTTGTTATGGTAGGAATCGTTCTCTGGGATGTTTCTCGACAGTGAGTGTAACTATGTTGTCGCGGCTGAGCGGGACTCGGACTTGGAGGAGGGTAGCCAGAGGAGCTTCGTAGTCAAGGTTAGTCTCAGCTTTCTCCGCTGCTTCCATTGAAATTCGATATGCTATCCGGTGTTTCTTTTCGCGACAGCGGTATAGCGATCCTAGACTCGTCGATCCGTCGTGCGTAGACGGTGATATAGACGTAAGTAGTTCGTTTAGTGTCATAGTGACACCGTTCGTGATGTGATCTGTGTACCCGTAGGAAATCGTGGTCATCTCACCGAAACCTGGCACCGCTCGGGCTGTCAAGAAACGCTCTTCAACGCTCTCGAATCTGAACTCCAAGTTGGACGTCATAACAGAGTATCCTCCAGGCGTCAGTCACTCGAAGTTTCGATCTGTGCGTTTTTATGTTCCGTTTCCCTCATACCGAACTTACTTTTGTGTACGGATGGAATTTAGTACGACGAGGACATCAAGCTCACGGATTTTGAATTCCTACCTAACACCCCTTCACGTTCACGTTCACGCTCTCAGCGGCCCGCTCCGACCTCCTTGTCTTCCACTAGGCACCTCTGCGCCTACAGAAAGCCAGAACGCCGGGCTGCTGCCGTACTCGAGCCGAATGGACTGTACATCGTCAAACGGCGAAAGCATACTCCTCTTCGTAACGGGGTGGTGGGTGTGGATTCGAGTGGTGCGGCGTGGAGGGAGTTGGACGTTATGCGCCTCCTTGCTGATGCCAATGTCCGTGGAACAGGAGCGGATGGTTGGGGCGGTGCGACGTTTGTGGATAAGATGTATGGGACGTTTGTTGATGCGGAGAGTATATATATCGTGCTGGTGAGTTTTGATCTTGATGTCAGAGTTCGTTGGGCCTGATAACAGAGCTGTGTTGGTAGGGCCATTACGATCGTGGTGATCTTGCGGAGTTGGTCGCCAGCTGTGGGCCGTTGTGTTCTGAGACGGTGCGAGTATACGCCAGTGAGCTCGTAAGCATTGAATTCCACCGCCGTGACCACCGTCTCACCTTCCATTATCCCAGCTCCTCGCCATACAATCCATCCACTCTATGGGAATAGCCCACACCGCTGTCCGACCTGAAACCATCTACATCGACGCTGGTTGGCATATTGTGTTGGCTGGGTTCGAGGTTGCTGATATTCGAGGAGAAAAGTGTATTCACATACATTCTCCGTCTAAGCAGGATCATGATAATGGTGAGAGGGATGGCGGGGATTTTGAGCCTTACCTCGCACCGGAGTGCTTACTGGGATGGGCGCATGATGAGAGTGTGGATGTGTGGGGATTTGGGATGGTTTTGTGTTGGATGGTTATTGGTCGGGTGAGTCTTCTCGTTTGCGACGATTTTCAACGGGAAGAATGTTGACGATATGATGTGTGATGGTAGCATGCGTTCCTTGGAAGCGTCCATGACGATTCGACGCGAGAGGTGGAATATGAAAGCAGGATAATTTACAGTCCAGCCCATGTGGATGATATCGGTGGGGCGCACCAAGCTGCGAAGGATCTTGTCCTCAAGGTACGTGATATTTTCCAACTGTCTTCGTCTTTCCGGCTGATTGATCTCTTCTCGGTGGGTTAGTGCTTAGAAAAAAATCCGGCTGTGCGAATCAAGATGAGCGGTATCAAGGAGCACGGGTACTTCTCCGGAGTGTGAGTAGTGTTTGATCAATGTAGAATCGTGTTGAGAGCCGATGTATACAGTGACTGGAATCAAATAGAGGGGAGGCAGGTTACCAGTAAGTGAAAATCTTTATGCGGTTGATGCTAGTGCTGATCAACCCACCGTATTTACTAGTCCCCAGTCCAAAGCACCAGATGGTGAAGAGGGCTCCTTCGAGGCGTATGCGTAATGACGATCAGCAAGTCCCGTCCGAGAATGTCGCAGATCCGTTACCATTGCCTCCACGTCAGGAGACCCACGAGGTATCAGAGCTCGCTGCCACAAACTCCTCTACCCGACCGATAACAAACGAATCTGGTTCCGATGCACCAAGACTGATCGTCGAGGAACCACGCGGCCGGATGGCCTCAACCACACCAACCGAGGTCCCAGACGTCTCTCCACCTTCGTACACGCTAGACATTGGGGGAGCCGAAATCACTCGCGATGAGTATCTTCAAGAAATCGATACGGTGAAAGAACTTACTCCACAAGAACGCATGGCCTTGTTTTGGGAGAAGATCGATTCGGAGGAGGTTATGTCACAGATGCACAATAGCAATCGTATCACAAAAGCGAAGCCTTCGTCGGCAGAGTCCTCTCCGAGGCGGCGGAAATTGAGGAAGAAGAAATCCGCGATAAAGACGCTTACGCACCGTCTTTCTACGATTTCGCTGAATATGAACGGCCCGTCGACTCCTCACAAGTTGCGAAAGAAGGACCCGAGGAGGATAAGCACTCCGCCTACGCGCCCTCGTCATACTGAGCAGCAGGTCGAACCGCCAGCGAGGGTCGGTGGGGTGTCCACCACACATCAGACGAGCGATGTCTTTACGCCGAAGAAGATACAGAATCTGCCGAAAGGAGTGGAACAAATTGGGAGTGGGATTGGGTTTACGTATTCCATCCCTGCGGCGAGCAAGTCCAAGGCATCCATTTGCACGGACAAGTCGGCTCCGAGATGGACGAGGCATATGAAGATATTCCCTAGCGGTCTTGGGCGAGGTATTCAGGTTGTCAGGCGCAGGCTGTCCATGGGGAGATTGACTTCGCGAGGAGGAGATGCTGATGCGCAGAGAATTCGAGCTCACGGTGTGCAGCACGATACAGATGAAGGCGTTCACGATGACGACGACGCTGCGTACGACTACAACTATGGCCTCGGGATTGCAGTAGATGATTCGGCTGTGGGGTATCATACGTCGCCAGCAACCGATGACGATGGGCCGCTTACTCCTGATACCCTGGTTTTCGGGGACGAGCATGTCTCCAGTCCTGCATTGGGACTCGGAGCTGGGAAAGCGGACTTGAATTTGAATGCGGATTGTGATTCTATTGAGGAGGATTTGCGCCATATGTCTACATTGCGCCTGGTGCAAAAATCCGGTCCGTCGAGGCTTGATGCATGATGAATCATGAGCGATATATTTGTTTTGTACTTGTTATATTTTCGACGTAGTGTACTCTTCAGTATAGTGTACTTGCATTTCGTATAATTAGTAGATTAGAGCTACCCTTGTATTCGTAATAAAAACAGCCTGAGATGGCTAGTTCAGACGTTGGCTTTCGACGCTTTCGCCATATGTTCCAAAGTTATCTGATATTCGTCAATTATAATAAATAGCGAGTAATATGTGACTGTTAAGGAAGTGTAGTAGCGATTGTCAAACGATTAGAAGAATATATCGCGTCCGTGCAAACGACGGAGAGCGTAGAGTTCACAGACGTCGGACGTGAGATGGAACTGATAGCCCCTGAAGCTACACGATCACCTGACCACCTTGAGGACCCTGGACGCGAAAGAGCCACTTTCCTCTTGCCACAACCGTCACCACTCCTGCTCTTCCACAAACTACGCCATTGTCCTTAGAGTTGTGGCTTTTACTTGATGTGAGTATAAATTTTGTGGTGATGGCTTCCAATACACGCCTCCCCATCTCATCATGGCTAACCCGGTTCACGATACACCAGTGAAACCAACCAAACGCGCCGCCCTCAGTCGACAAGACATGACCAACAATCACCTTCCCCATGATGGGCTCGAACCCCTTGATACGTTCGACAATCGTCGGCTCAATTCACCCAACTCGAAAACTCTCAAATCACTCCTCTCGGATGGCACCATTAAATCGGCGGTGAAGGGATACCGTAAATGCACCACGACGAACTACAAGAAGCTCACAAGTGTCTTGAACAAAGTCAGTGCGGCTGTCAAAAGTGAGCTTCATGTCCATTTCTTGCCTACATCGTTGACACATGCGCAGAGAAATGCCTTCAAAGGAAGGATCCTCTTATCGAATTTCTTGTCGTTGCGACGAAGAATATGAATCACCATCCCAACGCCCACTTCGATAGTAGGCCTGACGTGATAGCTGTCTTGTCATCCATCGCCAAAGCCCTCAAAAAAGCGAGGGCGTCTCCGAGCTGGTATCACATCTTGTCGTTGGCCGAGCTAAAGGGGATTGTCGACATGAATGCTGGTCCCGCCCAGGCTGGTACTTACCTCGGTCTTGCCGAACAAGCTCGTCCCGACCGGGTTGGGATGTACGGTCTCGCTATCTCCAATACCAGCTACTGCATTCAGTATAGCTGTCCGTCCGGCTTGGAGACTTCCGAGCTGTTCACCTGGGATAATCTGGAGCCGCTCATCAAGTATATCTACACACTTTACTGCCCTCGCACGGATCATCCTTACCACGATCCCACCATTACCCTCTCTGACAAATTGTCGGTCACCGATGCTCCAAAGTGGGACATCCAAGCCGATGGTGTCGTTTTCCGGCGCTGTACGGTCAAGACAGTCGGCTATCCATGGCGCCGTATGAGCTGGGTCGCTCAAACCGACGGAGACATTCCACTTATTATCAAGGACACCTACCGAAGTGCCGACTGTAGCGCGTTTGAATGGCAGCTATATGATATCTTACACGAGAACGGCGCAGCTCCTGGGTTCCCTCTCGTTTTCGGTGCCTTCGATGTTAAGATTAACGGCGCCGAAATTATGGTCGAAGTAGGGAACTGCATGCGGATCAAGACGCGGCTTGTGATGGGGACGTCCGGAGACTCATTATCTTCCTGCGCCAGTGCTCTTACTTTTCTTAAGGTAATGTACGACATCCTTGAAGGTACGAATATCTTCGTTTGATCATTACACTGTACTTACTTCGTGACCGTAGCTCATCGGTGGGCGGTTCGCGAGAAAGGGATACTCCATCGTGACATCAGTTACGGCAACATTATCATCAATGCAAAGCACGTCATTGAATGGCCGGACATGACTAACGAAGATCATCCTCCTAAATTTATTACTGAGGTCCTGGCCAGGTATGTCGTGCACTCGTCTTCATGTCTATCTCTAAGCATGTTGTCCAGCGATCAAAAGCGCGCCCCGCCGTTGGGACACTTGATTGATTTCGATAACGCCACTAAGCCCAAACCGGATTTTGTACTACTGATGTCGAGCGATGTCTTCACCCAGGCGGAGGAACTCCGTTATCGCACGGTGCGTGACCACCCAGTCCAAAGCCGCCGCATTTCTCAATTTCGACCCACTTTCAGGGTACTCCAAGATATATTTCACGGTCCGTGGCTGGCGGACGCATCTTGTCGGAACATAGCCAATTCGAACCTATGCCGACATTACCTGAGGATGCTCTTGCTTGCTATCGGCTCGCTTATCCTCCTGACAAGGATCCCTTACGAGCTATCTCTGATGAAGGCAAGGGTACTACTCACATAGGGATTGTCGACCAAGACAAACGACAACGATACAAAGATCTCGGCCTTCAGAAATCAGACTTCGTACATCACCCTCGTCACGATGCGGAGTCTGTCTTCTGGTGTATTGTCGTATTCCTTCTACGAGCCCTTCCCAAGGATGCCGAACCTCACTGTGACAAGCACAATGACAATTACAACGATTTGTGGCAGGGCATTGCTAACCACGAGATCAAGGCAAACTCTTCGAGAGATTCCCGAAATGATCTCCTTAACGGTGCCACCGCCTGGGAGACGAGCCTGCATGAAAAGCTCGTTCCCTTTGCACCTCTTCTTGCCGAATTGGTCGAACAAGTCAGGCCTGAATACGCGCTTCTTACACCAGCTCCCGATCCCCTTCACCTACATGAAGCGATGCAACGAATACTTTTCAAGTACATCTACAAATTTCATAAGGAGAAATACGATGTGGCGCTGACAACAGGGAAGTCGCGGTCGACGGTTGAATGCGAAACGAAACGGCACGCCCCAGTCACGCATCCCACTGACAACGGACAGGACTACGTGAAGCCCTCTGGATGTAAGCGACCCTCTGAAGCGATGGCTGACCCCGTCGAGCCCTGTCAGCTGAAGCGCGCTAAGCGTAAGTTCATTCCATTTCACCGCCTATCTTCCGTCCGCTGACACGTCCTGTAGGTACGGGCACTAAGGCATCTTAAACGCATCTTGAACTTCTATCACCCTTCGAGACCTCGGTACTCGATATTGGATTGTCTCCGAACGCATTTCTCGATTACTTATATTCATGCTATCTCATCTACATGTATCTATACTAGACAATTTCTGTGTTCTCAGCCGTAATATATGCGCAATTTACCGAAGTGATCGTATTAACGTTTAGCATTATTCGTAGATTACGGTCATCGTCGTACGAATCAAATTTGAAATGGAGCTGGGACATTGATAAAACCCATTCTAAGGCCATGCATTGAATACAGGTGTGACTAATGATGCAATATTACGGGTCCGAAATGAAATGTAGGATCCGTCCTTGTCCTGGAAACCCATCGCGAAAAAAGGGGGGCGCTAAGCTAAGAGGGAGGCGATCAAAAGAGCCGGTTGCCGGTAGTCCAAATCGAGTCGTGTCTCTCCCTTTCCCTCTCTCGATCGCTGTCATCTGCTTGTTTCCCGTCAACCATCTCGTCTTCTCCTTCACTCGTCGTGCGGTTGCGTCCTCTGGCCTTATCTGCTTAACGATCACTCTCCTCCTTCTATTCCCCTGGTTCTTCGGATGGCCTCCGCCCCGCCCCCTGGTCATTAATTTGCATCGCTATAAATCCCTAATTCTTTTCTTTCACCTCTTTCCCCTCCCCCCCCCGTCGTCGCCGTTCGTTCAGTGCTCAAGTGCTCATCGCTCGCTCTCCGCTGTATCTTCTTCCCACTCTGCCATGCCCCTACCATCTCGCAAATCGATCGACCATGCAATTGTGGTCGTTGCCGTTGAGGCCATGAAAAGCGGTAACCTTCAGTGCGCCCTACTCATGTCTCTTCGCCATATCCCTCCTTACTCATATCCTTCTCTGCAGAACGGTCTCGCTGTCTCATGTTCGACGTCGAGCGGAGACAATCCTTGAAATTCCTGCTCTCACGCTCGAAGACCCTGCTGTAGACCTTTTCATCAAACTCAGTTTCCTCATATCGAAGGTTCGCCCGCGTCTATGACAGTCTTTATCGGACAAAATGTAGAAGGGGAGGTGAAGATCATTGTGAAAAGAAGTGAACACATGTGAAGATGTGAAATTCAGCAGTGTTCATGATGGACTTGAATGAGGAAGGGTGAATCTGAGTGAGACGAAGATGAAGAGAAATGAATGGTGGTGAACATTAAAAGTGAAGAGGGCGAAGTTCATCCTTCCTTGTGAATTACAGAGTGAATTTCATTGTGTGTTCATGCATGTCCCATCGTGGTCTGCGTCAAATATACCAGGCAAAAATCCATCAAATAAATTTTGTCCTTTTGGCTGGTTTTGTGTACGCATCTTACTACCTTCAGAGCAGGACAAGTAATGTAATGTCCAGACAGTCGCTGTATCACATTGGTGTAATGGTAAATCCCGTTAAAGCCAAGTGTGGATGTCTATATCCATGTGCCACTTCGTTCGAAACTGGCTCTGACGTATTTATATTTTTTGCTCTCGCAAAGGCAAAGTCAAAGTCTATGTTGCAAAAGCGATCAAGTTATCAATCAGATACTCAGATACCCCATTGCTCTCTCTTCATTCTATACTTGTATACAAATGGCAGATGTGCTCTAGGATAAGTACGGCCCACAAATCACCCCAATCTCTTTCGCAATCTTGCTCTTGACCTTGGCATACGGTTGACTGGAGAGATTGACCTCATCGCTGACTAGAATCTCCACCATAGCACGGTCATCACCACTCAAACCACCCCCAATTGCCCTTATGATATTGGAATAAAGGGTTCGATGATTTCGAAATGTGGATGCCATAATACCTGGGTTCAATGCGAGTGCGATATCCTCGATATGCCCAGAATTACCATCCCATTCAAAGCATTGTGTCGCAAGCCTCCTGGTTGTCCATGGCAAGCCAAAGTGCTCAGCAATGCGACGAACGACATGGACAAGGCGCATGTTTCGGAAGACGGGGGTGCTATCCCTTGATGCCTGTACTTCTGAGCGGTAGGTATGAATAAGGGCACCGAAGTGGCCTTCGAGATAGTGTAAAAGCGAGCCTGTGGGTGCTTCAGATACTGTTGGCAATGGACCTGCAACAGCAGCAGCAGTTGGAGCATGAACTTCCTGTCCACTGATTATGGTGGCCGACTACACATGGCAGGTAAGCGATAGGGATAATGGGGACATCGACATCGGAACATAATCACCATTTGACTTCCATTGCTGTCATCATAGCCCATCACAGCCGTTTCATGTGAGGCAAGCGGATTGTCGCTACCAAGCCACCCTACTGGCATCTAAATTTGCATGTTCATGAGGGTGCTGCATACTACCATAGAGATGAGTATACTCACCTGCCTGTAAAGCCATAACAGATACAATCGTGTATCTGGTGGCAGGCTATGAGCCTGCACTGTCGCTGCTGTGATAGGGGTTAAACGTGCTGGAGAGATTGTGTCGGCGATGGTGGAATTGTAATCTCTCAACTGTCGCAGCTGAGTAAACCCAGAAGGCAGCACCAAAAGCGATGCACTAGGTTCATCAGCAGTGCCCACCCAATACTGTCGAGGGAGCTTCTGAATAGCCCTGGCTAGGATGCCATCATTATTGTCGCCAGCAGTTTCTATCGCAGCCTCAGTTGCTGTCACAGCCTGAGTTGACTGAAGACATTCCAATAGCTGATGGACACGGGCCTGCAGTGGGACATCTACTCCAACACGTACCACTTGAGCTAGGCGCAGCGCTACTCCATTGTGAATAACCACATAAATCGCAGCAGGGATGTTCGTCTTGGGCCTTGGTGCCGTTGTGCCAAACTCCTGTTGAATGGCAAGTGGGTGGCTTTGGAATGCTTCCTCCGTGTAGTGAACTAGGTTCAGAAAGGTTAACCCAGCTGATTCAGTGGGATCATTCTGGAGAGAATGATGGCCACCACCGCTCAGAGAACCCAAGGTGCCTTCTGAGAGTTATCAGCTTAGCATTATCTGACCGTCAAGGTATATCAGCTCACCAATACCCATATTCCGTTCCTCCCCTGAATACTCAGTTGATGGAGCACGTTATGATTCACCACATTTTCACCTGAACTCCATGTGGACTCCATGTGAACTTCTGAACTCCAGCTGAACTTCATGTGAACTTTATATGAACAGTTTCTCAAGGAAGCATGTTCACAAAGGTTCAGGAAAGTTCAGTTTTAGTTCAATTGAAGTTCAATTTCAATTTCCAGTCAACTGAAATTCAAATGAATTTTTCAGCTGAAGTTCACTTGAAGTTCATTTGAACTTTAACTAAATTTCAACTGAAGTTCAAGTAAAGTTCATGTGAACATCATGAAATGATTTCCAACCGGACTTCAGCTGGAATTCAATTAAAGTTCAAGTGAACACACTTGGAATGAGTGTTCTTATTATTAAATTATAATAAAATTGATGAAAATAATAAAAGCGCCACACCGAGAATTGAACTTGAGACACCGTGGGTACCGAGCGCTACAATAAGCGCCGGCATGACGCGCTAACCACTGAGCCATAATGCTTTGCTCAGCTTACTAACTTAGTTGTATATGTACCCCCTTACCGGCCTAATCATTAATTAAATAATTAAATCATTTATTTTCCTCGCTACGTGATCAGGCGCTCGCCACGTTGTCACCGGGCATGACCGGAAACGAGTGATGCCGGTGTGACAACGTGACGATCGCCTCTTGTTCTCTCCCCCCACCATCGATCTCACCTACGCCCCCCGAAATGCCTCCCAAGCCATCGAAAAGCGCACGCACAGCACCGTCGGCGAGCGAGGAGATAGGTACCACCAGGAAAGAGGGGGGAATCACCCTGTTGAGGTGCGCCCCATCTTTTTTTTTCTTTTTTTTCGATTTTACTGACGATTTCGGCTTTTTTTTCATCGATCCCCCCTTCCCGTGTCCTCCTGGGCACCCAAATCGTAACGGAAAACCACACGGCGGTGTACGAAAACCCGCGAACGGCCCCCGTCCCCTCGAAATCGACCCCAACACCCACGATCTACGTGAAACCACCCCCCCACACCTGCAAAAACCACCCCCAACCCCCTCGAAAACGCCCCCGCCCCTCGAAAACTACCCCAACACCCTCGAACCACCCAAACGCCCTCGGAACCGCCCTCGTCGATCTCGAAAACACGCCCCCACCC
The DNA here is from genome assembly GCA_032158425.1 of Pleurotus giganteus. Taxonomy (NCBI): domain Eukaryota; kingdom Fungi; phylum Basidiomycota; class Agaricomycetes; order Agaricales; family Pleurotaceae; genus Pleurotus; species Pleurotus giganteus. The sequence goes on from JAPEHR010000002.1 coordinate 362,333, forward strand.
TCGAAAACGGCCCCCGCCATCGAAAATGCCCCCGATCGCCCTCGATCTCAACGGTGCCGCCCCCCTCGTCCTCGCAACCGTCCTCCGCCCTCGAAAACACGCCCCCACCCTCACGATGGCCCCCGGTCTCGACGCCGGCGCCTCTGTCGACCTCAAAAACGCGCCGCACCGTCGAAAACGCCCCCCAAATGCCCCCCCCGTCCTCGCTATCCACCCGATCGCCGCCGTTTTGAACGGCGCCGTGCCCCTCGACCTCGAAAACAACCCCCCGCCCTCGAAAACACCCCGATCGCCCCCGATCTCAACGCCGCCGCCCCCAACCCCCTCGAAATCAATCCCCCGCCCTCGAAAACACCCCGATCACCGCCGTTTTCCACGCCGCCGTGCCCCTCGACCTCGAAATCAACCCCCCGCCCTCGATTTCACCCCGATCGCCCCCGATTGCAACACCGCCGCCTCCGTCGACCTCAAAAACCACCCCCGCCCTCAAAAACACACGCTCGCCCCCACGATCACCCCCGATGCCCTCGTTGTCACCGCCGTTGTCCCCCCCGCCCTCGAAAACACCCCCGATCGCCCCCGATCTCGATGCCGTCGCGCCCAACGACCTCAAAACCAACCTCCCCACCTCGAAAACACCCTGATCGCCCCCGATTGCAATGCCGCCACCTCCGTCAACCTCAAAACCAACCCCCCCGCCCTCGGCACGGCTCCCGCACCCTCACCAACCCTCCTCCACCCTCACAAACACCCCCCCGCCTAAAAACATGCTCCACGCCCTCACGTTCGCCCCCGATCTCAATGCCGCCACCCCCAACGACCTCGAATACCACCCCCGCACTCATGATCTCCGCCATTTTGACACCGCCGGCCCCAATGACCTTTCCTCCTTGCAGTGAGGCTGCCAGTTCTAAGCCTCGATCTACTCGGGCTTCTGCTCGAGCTGAGGCTGAGGCTGAGCAAGTTCAGCCCTGTGCTACCCGTGCCTCGACCCAAGTCAAGGCCAAGGTTGCTGAACCACAAGTGTAAGTTTTTCACCTTTCTTTTATTCCTTACTGATCTAATATCTTATTTTAGGAACCAAGACAAGTCTCAAAGGTATGTTGCGGTAGTTACGTGTAGTGTAGAGTATAATTAGTATTAAATTTAATATATATTCTTCATCCAGTGTTGTTGTGAAAGCTCCAAAGAAGGCTGATGATACAAAGGCAAAGGACAAGGTGGTTAGCAAGCGTGGTCCCAAGATCAAGAAGTAAGTATACCACTTGTTGTTGATGCCATTTTGCTGATGGAATGGCTAGGACCTCTGCTGACCGTGATGCGGAAGATGTTGAAGCCACTGCTTCTGACAATACTAAGCTCACTCGGTATGTGGCCATTCCAAATATTTATACCATCTTAATTAATCATATTTATAGTACGGGGAAAGCCTTACAGGCCAGTGGTGCTGCCATCGCTCCACCTTCTCGAGTTGGCGGAACTGGAATTGTTCTCCCTCCTGTGATTCCGCAAATCACATCCACCCGTGAACGTAATGAGGAGAGTGATGATGAAGTGGTTGAAGTCATGGAGAAGGCTGGCAGTGATGGTGATGATGAGGAGGATGAGGAGGATGAGAATGAGGGTGAGGAGGATGATGAGGAAGATGAGGAGGAAGATGATCATAGCGTGGGGAAGAATCTTGGCGGAGAGGTTGATGAAGACAAGGAGGAAGGAACTGATAATGAAATGGAGGTTGATACTATGGCCACCCCCCGCAAGGTGTCTTCCAATTATAAGCGGGTTGCCAGTGAGTCACCTACTGCCGATCGCATCCACAAGAATACCAGGCGCAGTGTTTCCCACTCGACTGCTACAAGTTCTGCCAGCTCTGCCACTACTCCTGCCCTCTCCCGCTCTCCATCTCCTGATAAGGGTGATATGGATGAAGTTGACCGCCAGGGTGCATCCCGCATCTCAGGTGGACATGCTCGTGGCAATGCTCTTGGCAATGCTGCCAACATGGCTGATCTTGGTATGTCATATTTTATATTTAACTTGCTGGTAAAGCTTAAGTATATATTTGCAGTGATGCACTTGGCTCCTGAGCATGCTATCAATTCTCAGGGTGCTGTTTCTGTATTTACAGACATCACTAAGAATGCAGTCCGGTCTATTCGAGTTCACCGAGTTGATTCCCTCGCTCTTGTGCTGCGTGAAATTCAGTCCAAGTGGCCTGCTATTGCATGTATGTTTTTTTTTATCATTTTATTTGCATTTAATATTTTCAATTAATATTTTGAATATCTAGCCATGACCATTTCTATCCAGGAGGATGGCCTTTGGGATCTCAAAGGAAGTTATGGCAATCTTATTACCTCTGCTGAACAGGTTCCATGGTCCATTGACTCCAAGGTTTCCATTCTCTTTGTAAGTTTACAATTTGCCTATGTGTGGAAGCTGTCCTCATTCTTGATAGGAAGAGACTGTTTCTGACCCATCTGCACCCACCCCCATTATTCCTACCACTACATCTGACTCTGTGGCAACATCCTCTGCTGTAGCATCTGCTCCCAGTGCCACCCCTGTCCAATATGCATTTACGGGTCACAATGTCCAACTCCGCAATCGCATTGCCCACGCCCTGGAGGTTCCCTACAATAAGACCCCTGAAGGCTCTGGCAAGTCTACCTTGCCTCAGAGCTATGAAATTTGGAAGTTAGCTGTGGCAGCTCCTGCTCGACTTGCTCAGCTCTGGCCCAATGAAGTAGCTCCCCCTCCTGAGATTACTAGGGCAGTATACATGAAGAGGACCACATATCACCTCCGCCATACATTGTTTACAGAGGCACTCAAATTTCCACTTCTGGTCGACTATCTTGAAGGGCGGGTTACCTATCCTTTTTCTGATCCTGTGCATCAGAAAATCTGGGGGAAACGAAAACCTACCCTCGAGAATTTGAAGATGGTGGTGCAAGAGTTGACAGAAAAGCAGGCTGGTGATAGTGGTAGCAAGAAAGGCAAAGCCAGAAAGAAGTAGGTGTATAATTCAGCTTAAATCTGTGTATTTGTACTTGGCCTCTGCCAATATATGCAAATGTGACCACTTTGTGATTTTGTGCTTTATATTATTTGAGCTTTGGCTAATTTCTTTCAATTTTAGATTTTCCTTGCTTCCATGGTGTATGCTCTGGCTTATTTGCCTGTTGCTGAGCTATATTCCTGGAGTACATGCATTGCCTCAGAAGCAGGCATTTCCAGATATCACCTTCTCCCACTTTGCAACCACCATTCAAGCTATCTTTGGCCCAGACATCAAACTTGTCACTGTCTTGATGATCCTCTTCAGCTTGACCAGCAATACAGATCTCCTCAATTTGCATGGTCGGCAGCAGGTGGCAGAGCACATCAATGAGAACAAAACTCATATTGTTACCAGCTGGATGTCTGCACTTGCTCGAGCAATTCAGCACAAGCTTGACTCTTCCCAATTCGAGACTATCTTCAGACCTGAAGAAAAGGGGTGTATAGCTACCTCTACTCAGCAAGTGACCAACTTTGGCAAGAAGCTGAACTATCTTGCACGCAAGCTCTCCCTTGCCTCTCACTCAACTAGCCATATATTTGAACGCAAACTCAAATCTGTTGACACCACATCCATATCCCCTGTTCTTCTCATCACTCCATCTGTCATTCAGTGTCCAACCAAAGGCTGTGATGGTCGAGCACTTTTTCAAACTGTCCGACCTCGTGATATCTCCCATGTCACCCTGCTGCGAGGAAGTGAATGCTTTACCAATGTTCCTGTCCTTGCTGGAGAATGCCCTCAATGCAAGACTCTTTATTGGGCAGACCATGATGGCTTCAAGGAAGGGAGTCAGGACCTGGCAGTCTATCTCAATCATGCAAAGTATCTCAAAGTCGGCAAACAACTTTGGATTGATCGAGTTGTCTCCAAAGCTGTGGTGAATGCAGTATACAGCTTCCATGCCTCAAGTGCTGCCATTTCTGAATTCTGGACCCACTCCTTTGTTCAACCTTCTGGTGCACACTTCACCTTCACCAGAAGGCAAGTTTGGAAGGCATTCATTCAGGAGTCTATCCGGCAAGTTGCAACCTATGGCAAAAGAAGTGTTATCTTCCAAGACAAGTTGAACATTTCTAATCTTGTCAAGGCTGCTTTTGCAGAGTTGGGAGATGGTGGTATTATCCGCTGTGCCACTGAGCACTCCTGCTCAGAGTGTTGCCATGATTTTAAAGCTGTTGCTGATGAGATTGCAGATCATCCAACCAATTCAGCTGCCTTGGTTGGTCATGATGAACACTCTGCAATTCCTGAATACGATGCAATGGATGTTGATAGTGAAGAGATGGCCCATCTTGGAACCTCCCCTTCTCTTAATAATCCAGCACCTGTTCGCTTGGTTGTTGTGGATGGTATTGTCATGGGACCACGACATTGTGCAATAGAAGGATGTGCCCTTGCCCTGGCAAATGCTCAAACTGGTGTCTTTTGCAAGGACCATGAAGTGGAGATGGCAATTAGGTGTCGGGTCAAGGGATGTATGAACAACAAGGTTCCTTCCACTCAGGCTTGTGCTGCTCACCATGCAGATTGGATACGACACCGAGGGCGATATGCTAATCAGTCTGTCCTTGGAGTTCAGCGCATGCTGCGAAGAACACAAGAAGAGCGTCAACCTTGGCTTCCTGCACAATCCTCAAGGGAGACTGCCAGGCATGATGATCAAACTGCTGATGAACCTAGTGGGACGACCTACAAGAACTACTTCTCTGCCCCTCGGTTCTACTGTGTGGAGACAATCTGTGCTCCTTGTGGTGTGGTTATTGCTTGGCGCAAATTTGCCAAGTCAGAATCTGAACCCAAGATTCTCCAATTCCTTGAAGATGTCTACTCTGATCCCTCTTCCCGGCCAAGTTATGTGGCAATTGACAAGGGATGCTCTCTCCTCAAGCATATTGTTGCACAAGGGCATTGGCCTCAATGGGAGCCTACAACTCGCTTTATTGTGGATGCCTACCATTACATCAATCACCGAGTAACAGATCAACTTTGTCGTACTTGGTGTAATCCAGCACCATTGAATGGGGAGGCACCCAACTTGGTTATTGTGGCTGAAGACAAGGATGGGAACAAGTATTACAAGCGGGCTTTTAACACTCAGGTATGTGCTCTTCAATAATCTAAACTGTGACTTATATTACTTCAGGCTTGTGAGCAACTGAATGCATGGCTGGGTGGCTTTCAGACCATTCTTAACAGAATGTCTGTGAGCAACTTTGACTTCACCATGCATATCATGCTCTTTCTGCATACTCAGAGAGTGGTTGCAAAACAGCAGCTCAAGACAGCAAGTGTAGAAGATGTGGATGAAGACTCTGAGTCAGAAGATGAAGTGGATACAAATCAGGTGGACTAATTATGGATATATTGGTGCTTGTACTATAATATGCAGGTTCACAATATTCAGTTGAAGTTCAACTTGTATTCACTTGAACACCACATGTAGTTCATTTGAAAGTTAGATAAAGTTCAATTAGAGTTCACATGAAGTGTTCATGTGGAGTTCACATGGACCTCAACTGAAGTTCATCTGGGGTTCAGGTGATTATCAACTGGAGTTCATTTGAAGTTCACTTGAAGTTCAGCTTGATTTGAAGATTCTGCTGACTTGATGCATTTCCTCTGAAGCCCTGGGGCATTCATATGGAATTCAACTGGAGTTCACTTGACATTCAGCCACAGTTCAAGTGGAGTTCAGCTGGAGTTCAATAAACATTCAGATTAGGTATATAGTTTACAAGTACTCTGAGTTCACTTGAAGTTCACCTGGAGTTCATCTGGAGTTCACTTTAGACTTAGGGTGTGTTAGATTTTATATGAACCTGAACTTTTTGTGAACTTGATCTGAACTGACCTGAACTTATGCTGAATTTGCTGAACTTCAGTTGAAGTTCACCTGAACTGTTCCTGAACTTTAGCTGAACATGTGAACTTCAACTGGTATTCAGTTGATAATGTGGTGGACTGTAACTTACACAGTTGATGGGGTTGTGGGTGCTCGCTCGGTATCTATGAGGTTATGTGACCTTCAGTTTCTCTCCAGTGTTGCTGCTGAACGCTGTACATACCTGTTGGAATATTCAATATCTCAGTATCAGACTCTGTTTGCAAGTCATCAAGGCGATAGTCATCATCTGAGTCCTCTGCCTCAGAGAAGAGAATCCCTGTACCATATCAGCGACCATTTGATGACAGACATCAGCGAGTTACTTGGGTATTGTTCAGCTGCAGAAGCTGATCTACCTTCTTTATTCATGCAAAGGCCAATCTGCACGTCAATTGAGGAATTCATGAATGAAAGTGGTGTCGTACCACCCACAGGCAGATTGCTTGCCTCCCCCTCTTCAGAATCAGCTGGGTCGTTGGATGGCCCTGTGCGGGCCTTTCGGGTAACACGTTCTGTTGCTTTAATGACAAGGTCCATATTGATAGGAACCGGTTTGCGAGCTGTACGTCTAGCCATGGATACAAGAGGCGCAGGCAGCAGCAGCGATGATAGCAAAGAAATTTCAAACGAGGCACGTGGATATAGAGATTTTTAGGAATGCGATCTGCGCACAGACCACATAGATATAGTACACTATGCTGTCAATATCTGTTGATTTTGTTACTAACACTGGACGTTCGCAGATTAGAATCCATGCTTACATGCATATTCAGGCAGATTCTGAGCCCCTCAATCCACATTCGTGTGCGAACATCCATACTCCCAGAATTAACGTCCACTATAGCTGATAATGCTTGATCCAGCTCTTGAATTTGCTCATCGTTCAAAGGCGAATCTGGCTCATCGCAGATGACCTCATTCAGATGACCCGGTTGGGCAACCCGAAATGGGTTTCCCTCCTCCGCCTCTTCCGGATTCCGTTGCAGTGCCCAGTTGAGCCAAGTGCGCCGATTCCAATCAACTCCATAGGTTTGAAGATCATTGGGCGCAATCATCTCTGCATCAGCTAGATAATCCAAACCCCTGGGGCCATACTGTACCATGCCCAAAAGAAACATTTCCCTTGGTGACTTCTGACCCTCACCGTCGATGGATATGCGGTGATGGTTCCATGCTTGGACCCAGGCAGCCGTATCAGCATTGAGCGCATCCAGGAAAAGATGGTGGAGGAGCCAGATATGTGCGAAATTGTCAAAATCGAGATCATGGTTCGCTTCTAGATCTTCAAAAAATGGTTTCCACTTCGCAACAATTCCATGAGAGTAATCGAGCCATAACCGTTCGATTCTACAGTTATGAACACTCCTATGAGTTAACATTCAACGCAGTTCAAGATTAGACATATCAAGGTCACTCGCACCTTCCATAGATGTATGATCCTCGTCCATGGCCACGGTAGCTTTCCATCCACTCAGCACATGCCCCATTTTCCACTCCATAATCGCCACGAAGTCGGCTTGGACATCCATGTCTTTGGATTGCATTAAGGAACACGTCAAGGACGGTATCTTTGCGGTTGTTGTTGTTGATATGCAAGCCTGTGATAAGGCGTGACTTTCCATCAATAAACCCATGGGCGACAAAGCGCCATCTGATCAAGTCTGCACAAATTGTATATGTTAGCAGTGAAAAGTCAGTGATTGATCTGAAAACATGCCGTGGTTTCCATCATGGTGCCATAGAGAGTTCACGCCTGGGACCCAATATTTCTTCCGGAGGATAGGACGATGACCAAAGCGAGGTGGTGCACCCCAAACACGCACGTAGGAGTCACGGATCCGGGTCACTGGAATGCGATGGCCTTGGGAGAAAAGAGTACCTGCAATCATACGACGGCCCATGCGCGGGAAAGTATTGAGAATACAGGCGATGGCTTGGTCAAGTTCTCCATCTGACATGGTGGATACTGGTGGTGTGGTAGATGTCCATATCGTCTCTATACGCCCATCGCCACTCTCAACTTCCGTATACACTGGATGTCCAGGTAGCACGAGGTTGTACTCGAGTGCTCTTCTTCGCACAGTACGGGAATGACATCCAAGCAGAGGCGCGATCTTGCCAGGTCCGCATATAGCAAGGGCATGGGCAAGGAATTGCTTGTCAATTTCAATGCGGCCCCTTCCGACATGCGAAGATCGCCTAGTAGTGACAGCCATAGAGGAGATGGGTTGAGGTGGATCAGCGGATAGGTGTCGAGCTGTGTTCAATGCCGCGATCATCTCAGACAATGAGTGTCGCAATGTGGTGATTTCATCTCCTGAAAATACATGGGAATGCTTGTCGCCAAGATCAACAAAACGGCATGGTATACAAAAGCAGCACTCACCTGTTCTGCGGCATCTCCGAAGGCCAATACCTCATCAATCTCAACTTGCAAGCGGGTCCCATCGCCAATCTGGGTTCGGAGCGCCACTTCAACACGTCGTGTGAGAACTACATATGCTGCACGTATATTGGTGAGAATGCGTGCTTCCTGTGTTTGCCTATTCAACTCAGCCATCCCATTCAGTGCGACTGTTCAGACAGGCAATATATGGTCGAAACTGCCAAAGTCGCAGGCAACAAGCGGCAGGCACCACACACCGGCCACCAGAGTGCAGGGCCAATAAGGGTGATGGTGGTGGCAATCAAGAACAATGTGCAGATGAGTGGATTGATAGTGGGTGTACAGAGGCGAAGTTCAAAATGAGACGGTGACTGTGTGACTGAAATGTTTGATAACGTGACTGCCACACGTGACGATAGCGCACCACTAATGAATCATTAAATTATACCTCTGTGTAAGATCTGTAAGATAAACTGAACATGGGATGTTGTAAAGGGATCCCATAGACTGCTGCTCCAATTGAGACGGACGGATGCTCAGCAAAATTGAGTGAGTTAGTAATATTGTGCACTGAGGCCCCTGAATACCAGATTGGGAAGTTGTCTTAGGGGCTTCAGTTGGCTGTGAGCGCACCATATAATTCTAACTCACTCAATTTTGCTGAGCATCTGTCTGTCTCAATTGGAGCAGCAGTCTATGGGATCCCTTTACAACATCCCATGTTCAGTTTATCTTACAGATCTTACACAGAGGTATAATTTAATGATTTCTTTCAACACATGACGCGCTGATGTGACTGTCACATCACAGTCACATCTCTTATGGGCGTTCACAATTTAACTCCTAGCAACCTCCTTAATACCCCTATTGTGAAATGTTTTCGCACCCCATGGCATATATTGTATGTGATATTAACTCGACTTTATATATCATACTACTAATTAACAAGGTTTTGACCTATACTATATTAGCCTCCTCTATTAGCTTCTGATCTGCACACCGTCGGCGTTTCTTGGGCTTCAATGGAACTTCATCATCATCTGGTTGGTGGCCATCATCCTCATCAACTTCCCCAATCGCCAGATCACCCACAGCTATACACTTCTTCTTCTTGCGCTTGATCATATCTACAGGCAGCCGAGCTTCAGTAGTATTATATGTTCGGCGTTCTTGACCCTGCTCGAATTTGGCTGATAGCCGAGGAGAGATTCCTGGATCAGACTTGCATAGCACCAGCCTGGCGACAATAATTATCATTAAATGATGAAATGAGGCATTGGTGAATGGAGACTTACTGCCGATGATATGTATATGCCATCGCGCAATAGTCGACCGGTCCCACGCCGTAGCTTTTGGTGTGGTTGATGATGTGCGACAGTGTAAGGGTGTCCCGCTCAGGTCCAAATAGCTCTCTCAAGGTTGGATTACGGACATCAGGGATGGGTGATTTGGACTTGGCTCGTTTGCTGGTCTCAGCAAATCTGGAATTGGGCAGAATATGTTAATGAGCAGGGGAAAGGCAATACAGTACGAAATGATAGGACGAACATGGATTGTGGTGGAATGGTATTACCTGGCAAGCCAGACATGGAGGACCATACTTGCTTATCACCGTCATTATAAGTGGCTGTGTGCACTCGGGGCAGCCGTTCGGTTTCAGACATCTCCTCCCTAGACAAAAAGAGTTTGGGATAGTGTTGCACAGAATGATGGAGAAATGTGAATGCGAAATTGTCCAATGATGGTGATTTTTCTTTAGCTATTGGATCGTAAGTATGAGCATGCTTACAAGCACAATATTCACAAAATACTACTCACAAGGACCCGATTTGACAAAATTGTCCATCATTTGCCTTGGTGCAAGCTTGCGAACAAAATAACGACGTAGAGGACTCTCAACCCAATGGAGCCCATTGTGTTTCGTCCATAGGGCATCACCAAATATAAGATCGCCAAGGTTGTAAGGCTGCTCAAGGGCAGCCTGTAGTAGGGTCGGTTCAAACACATCGAAGTAGCCGTCGGACCATGAGTGAACATGAGGCGTAGCAGAGTCTTTCACACCATCGCGCCACTTCTATGGCTGACATCAGGTAAATTCAACTGCGGTGACATACGGCTACGCACCGAGCAGTAGTCATGATACTGTTCAAGGCATCGTGAACTGAGAGAGACTTGCTCCTGACCATGAACAAAGAGGAAACGTGAATATCTATTGCGCTTGCGCTCTTGCTGGGTAACACAAAGGAAGAAGTTGCCTGGTGGCATGTATCGGTGAAGAGTTTTCCTATATATGTAATGCTCAGCTTCGTTTGTCACAACTTCAATTAAAATGCAAAGGTTTGACATACCATAGTAGATCAGAATGGGCAACATTCGCATGGCACCAGAAGGCGCAAATCAGTCTGGCAACTCTGGATGGGTTATCAAACACTTCCGCTTCAGTGAGATGCACTCCAAGACCAGCTCGGTGGAAGATCTCAGAAGCGGTATACACCCCAACACCAATCCAAACATCACTGGCATCACGGACTGCTTTGATAGCCAGGCCTGATCGGTCACGAGATGTGCGCTGGGCCATCCACTGAATGATACGTTCGAGCGTCTGAACGAAATTTGAATAGATATCATACGGAGGCGCGGAAAGTCCACAGCGTGATGAAGCCCATGTGGGCTAAGGGGAATGACTATATCAGTGTCCAGACGATGGGGTATGCATGAAAGAAGCTTACACGAAATAGAAGGTCAAGAGTAGCAAAGACAACAACGTAGCTTTCGAAATCCAAAGCCATACCGATCTTGAAGCGCTCCTAATGAATAATACACTTCATCAGCGTCAACAGCAATGTGCTACTAGTGCTAGCGCACACCTTTTTGTCGACAGCACAAATGCGTGCCCAATGCTCATCTCGAAATACTTGGACCATCGTATGTGTTAAGGTTTGAATCTCGAATCGTCATCAGAAACATTATAATGACAACACACAGAAGTGTTATGTATACCTGGAGCAGGATTTTGTCAGGTTCATTCGGCGTGGGCGATGCGTCTGGTGAAAATTTGAGAATAATGTTTCGGGGATGGAATTCGAGGTCGATAAGGTGAATACCCTGCGCCAGCAAAGATATTAAGGATGAATCCGTTGGATATATCGCATGTTGGTCACCGCGATGACCTCGTTTTGCGAAATTGGAGTGTGCAGAGACGATGAAAGGACGGCCGGCCTTGGCGTCCGCATTATCAGTCGAATTGCTCTGTTCGTTGTCTGTGGCATCAGCGAAAATGTGCTTGAGCAGCTTTGGACCCTCAGTTTGGGTTGAATCCAGCCAACATTTCAATAATCGGTATGCAAACGCCAGCTCAGTATATTCGGGCATGTTGATGCGAGCCAGAACCAACAGTGAGCATATGTGAGCGTGTCTGGATGCAATTGAGTAGCTGTGGGGAGTGATGAACAAATCACGAACACTACAATCGGCCAGCAGAACCAGTCTGTGAGGGTAGGAAAAACCAGTTTGTGAAGGTAGGAACAGAGGCGAGGCGAGGCTGTGACGTGGTACACGCGGTGTCTGGAGTGTTGGTTCAAAAAGTCATGTGATCGAGTGTCGATAGACTTATAGTGCTAGTCAACGAAGTCGCGGGCAGCGTCATCCACGCATTATCCATAGACTGATTTTATTGAGGGATGAGAGCATGTGGCGTTGCGCACGACAGAGAGATTGAACCAATTATAGTATGTATTGTACTATATTTAGTTGTACGGTTAAGGAGGATAGGAGAGACAGGATGGGGTGTTTCTTCATATCCTCCTTCTCATTCCCTTCTTTCTCCATTCTTTGCGCCCTCTTCATCAACATCGATACCGTTGGCACGACCTACAATGCAGATTTGGGTGGAGTTCACTGGTGAGGGAGATGGGGGATGGTCGTCGAGCTATCGGCGATGGAGAGGGGTCTTGCTGGATGAGGGTGTTGATGTTGTTGATGTCAGGAGGGAGTCGGATCTGTGGTTGGGAGAAGGTGTCAGAGGCATGTCGAACCCTCTCAATGTCGCTCCCCTCTGTATGTCACTCCGAGCGAGCTTTCCATCAAGGACCACCCATCTCAGCATCGTTCCAAGCTCTCCCTCGAAATACAACCCCCATCCTCTCGCGAAAGAGCGAGTTCTGTTCATGAATATTACAGATGTTGTAGCGGATGCGGTAGCTGGTGAAGGCGATGGGCTGGAATGCTTCGGTCCCCATCGTGAAAGACGTTGAGGCGACGTTGGCCCACACCCACCACGTTGGCCTTCCGAGCGTGGGTATGGTGGATGCGCAGGCAAAGGCAAAGGCGAAGGCGAAGCTTTGCAAAGTGGAGGTGGCGGCCAACGTGAAAGGGGGATTCGTCCCAGGCTAATCTGTTGCACATACTCCATCCCGTCCTCGCCGTCTCCTTCTCCATCATCTTCTTCTTCCTCTGCTGCTCCTCCCTCTCTGCTTCTCCCCTCTCCTCCTTCCCCTCCTCCTTCCCCTCCTCCGTCTCCTCCTCTGCGTCTTCGTCTCTGCATCCGATCCGATCCCGCCCTCGCTCGCCTTCACGTCTTCATCTCCATCTTTGTCTACCCCTCTCTCTTCTCCCTATCCCACAGCCCTTTCAACAATACGAGCACTGGCGAATGGCCGGATTAGCTAATAGCAGACGAGGCTGACAGCAGCGGCGACGGTGACGGTGACGGCATAAAGTAGGGTTATTCACGTTGTCGTTGAACGCCCTTCCCCGCTATGCATGAACGAAACCGAGGGATGGCGAGCGCCGGCTGGTACGCAGTACTCTGTAAGTTCGAGATCCGGATATCTGGTTGAAAGGAGTTGAGCTTCGCGACGACGAAAACACGTATATTGGGTGCGTGGGACTGGGATTGCGGGGAGGCTTCAGTGGTACTTGGTACTGGCTCCGACGTAAAGGGATGCAAGATACGAAGGGGATGGCGGTGATGGCGGTGGTGGTGGAAGACGTGGAGGGGCGTAGAGTTCCCCGAATTCGAACCTGAATGAAGGGAAGCGGCCACACAACTCGTCGTCGTGAAGGAAGACAGGCGGGAAGGCAAGGCAAGGTGGACATTGACTCGGTTACGACGCGTTCGCCGGTGGTTGAATTGAAAGTCGTCAATTGCGAATCTGGGAGGGAAAGCTTTGAACAGTCGAGATCCAGGCCGGGGTGAATTCGAAAAGCCAGACATGAACAAACATATGCGCCTTCCGCACCAGCGCCTCCGTCTCTCCTTAGCCTTCTCCTTCGTCTCTCCGTCTTCTCCGTCTCCGTCCGCTCTCCTCTCCTCACAAACACCCATCGTCAAACCCAATGTGAACGCAGCGCTGGCACTTCCATCCCTTCCACCCCGGATTCTCCCACTAACCGCTCGGCGTCCTCCCACAGTAAGTTTCATCAGCGTTGGTAAAGGTGCACAAGGACGACGACGGCGAGGGAGGGCGACGGAGGCGTAGCATATCGTGTGTGTAGTGTGTACGCGTGACGACGGCAAAAACATGCTGGCATCGTGGTAATACGAACGAAATCTTCTGAGATGCAAATTCGAATTCGAGATGGTACAAAGCAGTGTTGAAGAAGCGGTGGGGTTGGGAGTGTCGACGACGACGAAAGTAGAGTTAATTCGTTGGTCGAGGTGGTGGTTGCGTAGCAACAGATGGCGGGACCAAAGTTCGAATTTTCGTCGAAATTGGGACGAAAATCGAGGTTCCTGTTCAATTCCAATAGATGGCCCTCTATACCTGTCAATATCTCCTGCACGCCAAATCCGAGTAGAGTTGTAGACTGAAAACAAATGTGCTCCGGAACGAGGAAACGAATGGAGGGACGTAGCGTAGCGCTCGATAGGAAATGAGTGGTGGCTGAGTACATCGGCGCGGCGGCGGCGCTTGGTGGTGGGAGAAGAACAGTGGCTGAGGCGAAGGGCTGAGGTGGAAATGTTGATAGTGGTGTGTTGTCCGAGCTGGCCTGGTAACAGAGCGCCGTACGCGTGTATCCGGGGGTGAGGATCAAAGCCCAGAGGATAGGCAGACCCAATCTCGGTTTCAGTCACCCCACCTCCTCCCGGCTTCAGCTTTGTCTCCACCTCCTTCATTTCCCCTGCCGAGTCCCTCTACCTTCACCAGCTCCGTCGATGCCTCTCGTCGTTGTTCACCCGGCCCCATCAAAAACCCCAACATGCGGACGGATTCGCGGGTTCGAGCTGGAGGTCGTGCAAAGAGACGTTGTAGAAGGGTGCGGGGAGTCACGAAGTCGAAGATCATCGATCAGCCGTGGTTGCGAGGAAGGAGAGGTGAAACGACACGTCCAGGGAAATCCAAGGAAGTACCAGCGCCGTTCGGAAACGCCAACGAAGCTCGAAAATCTGAATGTCCGTCACTGCGTTCGTCGACCTTGGTCAACTACCGACCTGCCTTTGCTTGCATGTCGTCATAGAACCCATGAACCAACTACGACACGAACAGACTGCCCATCACTGTGCCGGCATCTGCTCGAATACGACTAGCTGATGCAAACTGAACATAGGGTGCTTGGTAACGCGGGCGTACGCATCGCAGCAGACTAACAATTGAACGAGGAAAAGGAGAGGGGAGACTCGAGAATGGGATCGTGTTGATCGATGATCGGCTGGACAAGGCGTCCATCGTGAAGGGACATCGATGCAGTCGCTGGCGGCTGGTGCAAAAGAGAATCACCAGCCGAACGCGAGGGATTCAATAAGGAAGGAGGCATAGGGTGAGGTGGGCGGGGATGGAGGAATTCATGTCTTTACATATGGACAGGGCTGAGCGAGGACCGTATGGCGGCTCCCTTGTCGTGAAGTGGATGCTCCCATAAGAGTCGGGCGGTCCGTCGACGGCGTATCAAGGCATGCTGGGTGGGCGATTGAAGGGAAATCGTGCAAGCAGGGAGGTGCTTAGGGAGGGGAACTTGGGAGGCGTTGTCAGCGGTCGTTTGATAAATGAACGTAAAGACATACCGACGCGGCAGGGATTGCTTGTAGAAGTAGGCCATAATGGTCTCCGTTTGCGTTACGGTGAGGTTGAATGAGGCAGAGGAATGTACATGGTGGTGGTCGTGGTGGAGGAGCACCAAGAATCGGACAGTGACATGTGACTGTCACATAACCTCTCTAGCGGCGACAAATCATCAAATTATGCCTCTGTGTAAGATATGTAAGATAACATGAACATGGGATGTTGTGAAGGGATCCCATACACCGCTGCTCCAACAAAGAGAGATGAATGCTCAGTGATATTGAGTGAGTTGGAATTATATGGTGCGCTCAAGGCGAACTTATGCCCCTAAGACAACTTCCCAATCTGGTATTCAGGGGTCCAGTGCACAATATTATTCTAACTTACTCAATTTCGCTGAGCATTCGTCTCGCTTGATTGGAGCAGCAGTCTATAAGGCTTCTTGACAATGTCCCATGTTCAGTTTATCTTACAGATCTTACACAGAGGTATAATTTAATGATTTATTAGAGTGCTGTAACGTCACGTGTGTTAGTCACATTGTCACTCTTTTAGGGGTATTCATCACACAGTCGCAGTACAACCGGAGGCTTCAACCATTTACAACATCCTAATTCTACAATTCTGTTTGTATCTAAGAGAGAGAGATCACTAAACATTCTCATTCTACATTTCTACTTTCTATGTTCTTGGTGCTTCTTGACAATGTCCCATGTTCAGTTTATCTTACAGATCTTACACAGAGGTATAATTTAATGATTTATTAGAGTGCTGTAACGTCACGTGTGTTAGTCACATTGTCACTCTTTTAGGGGTATTCATCACACAGTCGCAGTACAACCGGAGGCTTCAACCATTTACAACATCCTAATTCTACAATTCTGTTTGTATCTAAGAGAGAGAGATCACTAAACATTCTCATTCTACATTTCTACTTTCTATGTTCTTGGTGCATCCGAGCATCTAGACGCTAGGTTCTATTGTAATGGCCACTGGTATCTGTCATCAGCGCATGCCACCACAGGTCAAAATCAGTTGAAATGCCATCATTGAGCGTGCATGGTGCTAAGAGCATGTTGACCAAACCCTCGTCGAAGTAGACATCCATCCCGGTGATGCATGTGTGGAAATATACGGCAGTCTCACCTTGGTGAGCGACGAGATTGATCTAAAAGCAACTGCATTAACATCGCTGACCATACATGGGAGCACCAATGCCCTTACAGCACAAGAGGATGCATCGATTGGTATAAGATCGCAATGAGTTATCGCCCGAAGAAGAAGATTGGCCCGCAGCAAAGAGTTCTCCCTCTCAGCATCAAAGGCTGAGTTTTCTACGAGTGTTCCACGTGCGCCCTCTGGATGGCCTTTACCATGCAACCAGCGAAGAACTCTGTACATGAACGCATCAAACAGCAGCTTGTTGCGCTTGGTGAGAGGGCTGATTGTGGTGAACGATAGTCTCGCGACAAGATCGTCGGTGGAAGTGACTCTCCTGCCATAAAGGCCCAGAAGAAACTTAAAAGCAAGGTAACCATTGTCCTTGAAATCCTGTTGATGGAGACCACATTTAATGTAGAATGACAGAGAGAGAGAGAGAAATCGACATGCACACCTGAAACATGGAAAGGCCCATAGGCAGGGTGGAGAGTCGAACTTGAAAGCCCTCAATGAACTTCTGAATGAATGGATGCTCATAGGGCTTGGTATGTGCGAAGAGTTTGTATGAAACAAGATCGCGATGGTAGCTTTGATGAACATGAGATGGTCGGCTTGAACGGAAATCAGACGGCTGAAAAGGTGGTCAGCAACCCATAGGATAAGGAGATGAACATCATGATACCTGAAGCTCTAAACACTCGATGACAAGATTGCTTATGGGATGTCCATGAAATGATAAATCTTCATCGCTTAAGACTGAATCCTTTGAGAAGTTGAACCAGGGCCTGAGATCCTGAGCGAGTGCGCGGTCAAGTGCTGCTATCTGAGATAGAGAAAGCTGATCGATGCAGGTACTTGTGTTAACGAGGGCAAGAAAGATCATCCAAGGAGAGATGGGATCAGGTGCGAGGAGAAGGGAGTGAATGTGAATGGCAGACATGGCACCCAAGGCCCATAGCTCCTCATAGGTTTCGTCTCGGGCAATGGACACTTTAGGAAGATGGAGGGTATAGTATTTGTCTCCAAATGGAACCCAGAGATTTGATTTCTTAGAGCTGACATGCTGTAGGATACAGGCTCGCAGTACAGCACGCACTGGCCCACGACCGATGCCAGCATGGCGACGATTTGCACCACTGCAAATATAGTTCAGCAATTATGAAGTCAGTAATGATGACAGAAACTTACATCGAGATTGAGAGTGGTTGGTTGATCCAGGCTCCTGGAGGTGTCGGAGTGCAGGTGACCCCCTCTTCAGGATCATAAGGAACATCGGATGGGTTGTATGGAGCATAATACTTGAACATCTGTAGGATCGATGATGCGATCGCCTGAGGATTCGGTCCGAACATGAAGACTTCTTGACGAATTGAATTGAGATCTCGAACTTGACGCTGCCACAACTCTAGCTCTGTGTCATCGTAACAGTCAGTCATGACTTCAAGGGGTGGTGGTGACAAGGAGCGATGTGCTGCTGGGAGGGGTGCTGCTGGGAGGGATGCAGGCATCAATGGTGGTGGTGGTGGTGGTGGGAGTAATAACGATGATGATGGAAGGGGCGAGGCAGCATAACGACGATGCCATAGCTCATCATCAGGCTCTGGTGAAAGCGTAGACATAGCAAGGGATTGATGAATTGATGATAAGACAGATTCATTGTCGAAGGCGAGATCTCCTCCGTCGCCATGAGGCTGAGCAACCTAAGCAATTATTGGAGTCAGAGATGGTCTGGATGAAGAGAAATGCACTGACTTCAGATGAAGTACTCTGATCTGCAGCTGTAGACGAAGACAAAACAGTAGAAGATGCGAGAGCAAAACTACTATAGCTATAGCATCCCGCCAGTCTACAAACAGATGCGTGACCAGGCTCTCCACCAGGAATCAAGTTCACTGCAATATAAACTCGCCAAGCCAAGCACCGGTGCCGGAAAGGGTCTGTCGAGGTCGGAGGAGGAGTAGTCAATGGGGGCCAAGGACCAATGACATGGCCAAAAAGTAGAACTAGACGATAATAACCACAATGAGAGATGTGAGTAGAGCAAAGAATACAGAACGTACTGATGAAAAAGATTGGAATCGGTTCAATATAGTTGGTAACTGCCTTGGATGCCTTATAGTGCTTCGCCATTTCTGAGTATGTAAAGCTATGGTGAGGGAGTGGAGCGACCACAAACTGACGGTGCGTGTTGGTGTTGCTGCTTGGCTTAAGAGCCATCAACTTCCAGGGAAGGAGGAGAAACTGTCCTTCATCAGTAGTCGGTTGTTGCTCAGTGCCGCTGTGCTGATTCCCACTGGCGGCCAAGCTTCGAGGAGGCATTTGATTGCCAAACGCAGCGAGTCCCTCTCGTATCTGGGTATCAATTTCTCTCCAAATAACACCCTTGGATGGCGTAGTGACCCGAATATATAGGTGATAGTGATTCAGAACATTGAGGAACAAAGGAAGCTCCGCTTCAGAGATTTTGAGAGGCGGTATGGGAAGGGTGGGAGTACCGTTGGCATCAAGCTATAATGCATATCATGAAACAGCTACAACAGCTAAGATGGAGAACATACTTGAAAGGGGAGAACCGCAACACCAAATGTGATATCCTTCAGATTCTTCACCTTGCTTGACTGTGCGAATGGATGACTTCCAGGGGGTACTGTATTCCGACGGCCACCTATACTAGTTGTTGCTGAGGATCTCCGTGTGGATGAGGCATTATGGGGTTGAGCACTGTGGCGATCAAGGCTTGCTTGGCGGTTTTGCAAGGCAGTCCCAGCATCTGGAATCGGTGGTAGGAACGCAGTAATCGGAGGGGCTTGGAGGGTAGGATGGATAGATGGCAGATGAGCCTGTGAGGGGCGTCCAAAGGTAGAGGCAGATGCTGCTGGTGGCTGCTGGTGCGCATGGAGAGGAGGTGGAGCAGGGACCGATATTGCTGATAGTCTAAACCTTTGTGAGCCGTCAAAGCCATGAAAAGACAGGGTATTAAACATACCCATACCGTGCATGGGCCAACCAAGGCTTTCCACATTGACAAGGTGTCGAGGGTACCCATGGAACAGCATCCTGGAGCGTGAAGGGAGGTTGAGCAGTGTGTGAGTATATACCATCCATCAGGATCGTCCATGCACATACCGAATAAAAACATCCACATTTGGCATCGCTAGTACCACCTTTTTCAAAGCCGTGGACAAGATATTGCATATCAACCATATGTAAGAGGTAGCTGTGGTCACACCCGCATAGCGCCGTGGGATGGGGGGGTATCTGGAAGGGGAGGAGATTTAGAAGGCGTGAAGATTAGTAGCCAGATTAACGCACCTGATAGACATGCCCCTCATAGATATAGCAGTAGACTGAACACTCACAAGCAGTACAAGCTGCTCGGGGCGGGATGGGAGGGCGTGGTGGTGCACTCATTGATAAATCAGTAGAAAGATGATGGAGGTTTGAAATAAAGGAACATCGATGGGCATCAATGAATTTGTCTGCATATACACACAATTTGGTCAGAATCGGTGAAAATGAATAGTATCGTGCAATTTGGATCGCTAGCCTCATGTTGGCGTTAAGTTCACATTCCCACGTGCAACTTCACATTCCCACGGTGATCTGTCATGAAGTTCATGTCACTTCATATGCTGTGGCGTGAACTTCACCTTGTACTTCACTGCATTTCACGTAACTTCACCAGGGTTCAGGATGAAAATAATCTTAGTTCATTGAATATCATTGGCTTTCATGCTTGTTCATGATGAAGTTCACAATTCATGTAAGTTCACGACAGATCATGATGTATTTCATGTGTTTTCATTGAATTTGTCCAATGGAGACCGTCATACGCGTCATCCTCTCCTCTTCGCTTGTCACTTCCTTCTTCTCAGTTCTTTCTCTCCGATCTCAATGACCCTACCGAACCCCAACTCAACCAAGGCCCTTACAGCTCATACTCCAATTTCGTGTACCACTTGGTCGCATCAAAGCTTCCCTTAGTAGTGTATCTCGCTGACGAAATGTACCGCGCCGTAGCTAGTGTCTTTGTATTCCCATGACGACAATGAAATCGCGCGCCACTTTTACCTTTTCCTCTTTCTACGATCATGTTGTCCCTCCGTCGCCCATATTCGGCAAGGCTAAACCGATTCCCTTTCTTTTCAGCTCTATCGCGCCGTCATCGAGTCATCTGCGTTCTTCGTGATTCTAACGTTAATCGTTAATTTACTTCCTTAGTGGGTGGTCTTCTATGTATCTCCCGTTTCGTCTCCCTTATCGCTTTGCTTCAGTTCCGTTCACTCTTATCAGTGTCTGGTCACCTGCCCCGTCATCGACGTATGCATTGATCCATGTGTCCCTTGCTTCTCACCCTGTCCTCATGCGCAGATGATCGCTATTTTTTGTCTCCCACTCCTTCGATTCGCGTCACATCTTTCAAATTTAACTATTTATGGTCCTTGCCATGTCCGTATGCTACCCACTCATCGCCTGGTCTACGTCGATCCGCTTCTGTGCGTTCGCATCGGGTTGTTCTCCTGATTCAGTACGACCTTTCTTTAACTTCCTCTCCGCTACTTCGTATGCGTTGCGCCGCTTGGGTTTCTTTGCCTTGACAGTTACCATCATTGCTTCCATATGCGCTCGAGCTGTGAAGGCGTCCTGTATCCCTTGTCACATCAATGTGATTTCGTGAAGGGATTTGCACTTACCGTAGTTAGCTGCCCATTGATTAAGGCAACGCTGCGTAAAATTAGCTTGACGGTATATGTTCCGTTCGCGGGAACGCATAACAGAGACATTTGAATCTCTACAATATCACCGACATTGAAAATGATCGGTGCCGTTGGAATATATCTGCTTGACCATCAGTGTCATCATGATCGCAACCAAATTCAATACCAACTCGACTTACTTGGAATTCCCCTTGTCATCCTTCGCGATGATGTAGTAATCCACTGAATTCTCCTCGGTATGAACCAAGCCTCGCCTCTCCGCATTCTTCAGCACATTGTGAGGATCTACCTCACGATGGATCGCCACTCGCTCGAGACCATCCGCGTACTTGATCGGCGTGAAAAAACGAGAACTTGCCATTAAGCTTACGTGCGCCGGTCCTTTCTCTTCTCCGTCTGTCCTCTCGAAGGTTCCTAAAAATTCTGGAATGGGTCGAAGCTTGCCTGCGGGAGTGAATCGTAAGAAGGTAGCGTAAATTTTCTGCAAGTTGTCGACGGCTTGTTCAAAACGGGTGGATGAAAGCCCTGTGATGGTCAGACCCTGTCGAAGGCCCCGCATCCTGTCTTCTGACCGTCTGCCATATTTTCAATCAGTGTAGTTCCTTAATTCTGCTCGAAAGGCTATGCTTACCCCGTGTTCGCCGCAAATGGTGGCAATGCCAACGCACAAACGACTCCCTGAATCCCAATGCTCGCCTCCTCGCTCTCGTTCTCGTTCTGGCCTGGCGCGCAAACCACCAACTTACATGCACCTCCTCCGCCAACGTTCTCAACGCTTAAACCCAGCTCGGTGGGCGTTTCCTTGAAACGCCAGTTAGCTCAATTGAAATCGCATGGTCAGGGACTTACCCCTCCTAAATTGTACACCTGTATCGTCCCTTCTTCTTTGGCTCGCTCTTCGATAGCTCGCTCGAGTTCCTGAACTATAAATTCCATGTCAGAAAGTTGTTGTTGTGCGTACGGAGTACAGAACTTACTAGCTTTCTTGGTGTCATAGAATTCGTCCATCTTTCGACGTAGTCCTCGATTTCACCGGGCAGTCTTTTAAATCGTTGTCTTACTCGTCAACGGTATCCATTATTCCCTTTCCGCATAATTGCGACGGTCGTATGGAGTCTACAAACCGAATGCTCTGAGGTCAGTGACAGTGGAAGTAAACGGAAGGTTGATGCCCGAAAAGGTAAGCGCCGATCGATCACGTTCGTCTCTCTTCACTCCTCCATCTCGTCTCTCAACAGCTTCGTTGTTGGTGCAGGATACCTCCTCATTACGCTGATGACCGTTTTGCTCTTCTATATCGCTTTCCTGTAGTTGCCATGCTAATGCTTCTATTCTTCTCTTCTTGTCCACGGGAGTGGGGATTGCCCTTCTCATGCCAGGTTTTTCCAACGTCTCCTCGCTCCCCAACATTTGCCTTTGGTTCTGTTCCTTTAAAACTCCTAAAACACCTCATCCTTCATCTAACAAAGCTTTGTTACTCTATCTGCCAAGTCCAATTTGCTACCCGCTGCCCCCCTCGTATCTATTTGCTCAGATCAATGGCCCCACGGAAGACGTGCGTGTTTTCTTCCGTTGTCAATGTCTTTCCTTTCTTCTAACTGTTCCCGTTTTCTTTTAGTCGCTCCAAGGTCACCCCTGCTACGACAACTCCGACTCCTGCTGTGCCAACGCAGGCCGAATCCAACGACGTCGTCACTGCTCAGGCTTCTGTGGCCCCCGATCCTCTTCCCTCTCCTACCGAAGCTCCCAGACAGCGGAAGGTCTCTACAAGGAGGAATCGCGTAGTATCCCCCGAGGCCCCTCCGGTTCAAATGTTGGTTATATTGGCTTGTGTTCCATTCATCTTAACTGATCATTTTTTTAGCGCAGCGTCCCTTGTCGCTCAGTGAGCCGAGTCTCCCACTCGGTGGACTTTCGGCAGTGATGAGGCGTCCGAGGAGGCGGCTCCTTTGCTACCTTCTCCACCTCCTGCTGATCCTAAGGAATGTGTTGGTCCTGCTACCACTTCCGCGCAGGAAAACAACTCAGAGCCTCCTGTTGACCAGCCCGCGTACGTCTTGTCTTCATATCATCTCTCACGATTGTTCATTCCTTTCCAGCACTGCTCCGAAGAAACAGGCTGCGAACAAGAAGAGCAAGGCGAAAGGCAAGGCCAAACAGGCTTCTGCAACTCCCTCGGCGCAGTCTTCACTCCCAGCTCCTTCGTCGTCCGTTGTCCATTCGCCACAGGCGCCTCAGAGCCTGTCTCCCGAGATCGTTCATCCTTCCCTCCAGTCGTCACCCATCAAAAATACTTTACCGCCGGTCGGTATCGTCTATGCTCCTTCGCAGACACCAGCAACCGTCTCTTCAGATATCGGTGCTCAAGTCTCCCCTGCTGTTGTTCAGGCAGCGGTCGCTTCTGCACTCCAAGTCTCTGCGCCCACCGTACAGTTATCCCCGGCCGTTCTTCAAGCGGCGATCGCAGCTGCACTCCAGGTGCTGGCTTCCCAATCTCCCGATGCCGCTGCTCCGTCCCCACAACCTTTTTCGACCCCAAGTCCTTTCCGTCCCCCCGAAGAATCTTCGACGCAGGTTCTCCGAACGCCTGTTCGTAGACTAGCCCTTCCTTCCTTCCCGTCTTCTGCGGATACTCCCAACGTTACTCCGACGACTCATTTTTCCTTTATGGAAAGGCTCCATCGAGCGAAAGCTAATTCAGCTGTCGACACTCCTCCTTGCGATCGTCAAATGTTATCAGATGAAGATAAGACGCCTCCTGTCTCCGCGTCTAAGAAAGCCGCTCCCGCCTCTAAGGAAGCCGTTCCCGTATCTAGGGAGGCCGTGGAGAAAGTGGCCGTCAAGTCAGA
The DNA here is from genome assembly GCA_032158425.1 of Pleurotus giganteus. Lineage (NCBI taxonomy): Eukaryota > Fungi > Basidiomycota > Agaricomycetes > Agaricales > Pleurotaceae > Pleurotus > Pleurotus giganteus. The sequence continues at coordinate 386,399 of JAPEHR010000002.1, forward strand.
TGCGTCGTCTCCGGCCACAACTCCTGCACAGACCAAGCGAAAGTACGTATTATCTCTTTCTTCTTCCCTAGCTTTACTCATCGGCTTTAGACGACTGCAGACTTCTGATTCGCCTGCTCCCTCTGACAACACGGGCACTGAACCAAGCCCCTGCAAACGGTATGTTCAAATTTTGTTATGTATTTATTGGACTTTCTCTTACGTGTTTTATTCTAGCGTTAAGGCCACGTCATCTAAAAGGAAGGATCCTTCGCCCCCACCTCCACCGACTCTCTCTTTATTCGAACCGGTCGGCCGACTTATCCAACCTGTCCATGAATATATCAAGCGCCTCCCTCATTTTCAGTCATTCAGGTGGGTTTGTTTTCCATCGTTGGCGCCCTCCAATCTGACTGTTCCTTAGACCTTGTACTTTGTCCTCGAGGGGTGATGCCGGCCTGTTCCCTTTTCTTGCCTCTGTGATCCCTTCGATGGGCAATGAGTCTCAGATTGTGTAAGTAACTCGAATTATCGATTTGTTTCATATGCTCATTGATCTTACCAGAGCCCTTTATGATGCCATTCATTTCGAAGACTGTGGTCCTTTCGTGAATCCTTTGCTTTCGAACCCCAATCTAGTCTGTCTTCAATCCAACTCACGGTTGGTTTTCCGAGCCGGCCCTTTACAAGGAAAGCCGCCAGTTTTCTGCAACCCTTTTGTCATCGCCGAATGCAATCTTCAATCAGCGGGTGTCCACATGGCATCCGCACAGTCAAGCAAGCACCGCCGCGTCTCGGGTAGACCGTTCATCGAGGTTTACGAAGTCTTCGCAGCGTACTTCGGCGCTGCATTTGCGAAGGAGATTTTCAAAGTTTACCGTTCAAATGGTGGCCTCCAATTCTCTACGCGAGCTGATAGTGCTGGCACGAATGTTTACGGTGAGTTTTTTCTTTCACTTATGTATTCCGACCTTTCGTTAACCTGTATACTCTCTTTAATAGCACCCGCATCTTCGAATGGGGCTGCTTACAATAACCCGATAGCGTCTTCTGCTAATTCCTTTCGAACCCTTGTCTTTCCGACTTTTTCCTTCAGTCTCGGTTTCGGCGACAATGGTGAGTCTGGTGTTTCATTCTTTTTACTTGATTGACTTATATTCTCCTCATCTAGTTCCTATCTATGATGGCAGGGGTAGTAAAATCTACGGCCAATCCTCGTTCAAATTCACCCCCGCAGGGTTCGCCGATCTCCGTAAGCTCCCCCGATATCGTAACACGGCTTCCGGTAATCAGATCCCGCCATACGACGATTCTCATTTCTACGTCGCCTCCATCGGCTTCACCGCTAGTACCTATGCGACCGATACCCTTACGCTTAACGTCATGTTCGTCATCATTCTAGGCACTTACCGTGAAGGACGTCTCATTACCGAAACTGAACTCGACCAACATGTTATCGACTCCATGCGTGATATTCCTGAAGCATCGTCTGAGGTACCCGACGACGACGAACCTGGGGATTCGACAAACTTGGTTAATCCCGAAGATCTCATTGATAACGAAGCTGAAGAAGCCGAGGAGTCTGTCGATGGCGAGGTGGAGGAGGGTAACGAGGGAGCTCAAGAAGAAGGGTGTGAGACCGAGGAAGAGGATGATGACTCGGAAGCGTAGTAGTGGTTACGATCCGTCAATCCTGTACTTGTAGTTATAGAATTTACCTGTGTTCCCCTAGCTCCTGTAACTTGTAGACATGTGACACAACATGTGATGGTTTCGCCAACGTGGCGTTTTGTGAATTCACACGATTGATTTGACCGATCCTCTTCATCGTCTATTCATCACTGCTCGTCGTCCCGGCCATTCTGCCCAGTCATGCACGCTAGAGCTTTCTTCAGTGTTATGATCTGTTACTGTGAGTCTTTCTCTTCATGTATTTGGCTGATTGCTTACTTTTTGCCATCACGGCAGTTATGTTCATTCGCTATCCGTTGCTCGTCGGCTCTTTCATTTTCCAAAGTGGTCGACTAAATGCAACCTTTCCAATTGGCGGAATACGACGGTTGGGCACGCGGGGAGTGACGGAAAAGAATTCAGACATTGTACCCCCGCATACCAAGCTCTGGGATTACTGTGAGTCGTAATGCCTTCGATGTTTACGCTCTCCGTTGATTGACCACTTGGTCCCAGCCATGGCGTCATCTTTTTTCAATGTCTTAAATCATTCAATCTGCTCCGTCGCTCTATCTTTATGTCCCGCGCCGCCGATGGATGGTGATTGACCATTTTCGCTCTCGTCATGCAAATCTGATCTCCCGCCATCTATTATCGGTCAGGCTGCGTGATACTACTCGAACACCCTCTAGCCTTGATATCTTTCTCTCCGTCACATATCCTCCTCTTCTCACCGGCGTTCTCTGTCGATGGTGCGTCCGCTTATCTGCTTGATTAATGTTGCGATCTAACTCCACGCTATCCTTGTGCTGTTAGGTTCTACTGCGCCAAACCTGTTTCTTACGTTCTTACTTCGCGCGCACTCGTGGAACCTGGGTGAGTTGCCATCTAACTTGATTACCCGCTATTGTGCTCAATTGTTGCGAACCCTGCAGCAACCCGTGTTCACGATGTTCCCCGCTATCATTCGGCCGGTCAGTTTATTCTCCCTCTAATACCATCAGCTCTCAACCAAACTCCCTTTCAGATTGCCACCATGCTCGTGCGCATGTCTCCCGCGATGGCGTTCTTGCTCGCGTTGGAGCCGTTGGTGTTCAGTCATGTGATCTTGCCGTCCAAGTCACCCCTGAACACCCCCTAGGAGATGTTGCTCTTCGCAACTCCCTCCTGCCCCTCATCGGGTTGTTGGTGGCCTTTTCCTGTGTGATGGCCCTGATGACTCTAGTCAAACATGTTGTATCCTGTCATGTTTTCTGCTTGTTAAAGCCTGTATATGAATCTCAGATGTTTTTTTTACGTACCTTAAGTCCGTACAAAGGTGGACATCAACGACTGGTGTTGCATTTGAATGATATTGAAGATTATATTGTTGATGGCCCTGAGGATATAGATGGTGATGCAGTAGGCTTAGTTTTTGTAGATGTCTGCAGTAGTGTTGAAAGTCTATCATACCCTTCTTCAAAGTTTGTACACATAAGATGTGATCTTCAGGTGCTTTTACCAATGCTTTCAGGAAAAGATTGTCTCAAGATTGTTAAGAAACATGGCATTAAATGTGGGGGTAAGTGTTCAAAAAATGTGATTTTGGACATGATTGAAAACCATTCTTGCTATGCATGCTATTCTCTATCATACATATTTTCTGTTCAACAAACATGGAAGTACAAGTCGCAGAACTCTCATATAGACATTGCTGCTTCCTCAAGGACACTTGTTGCTGATTTTCCACCGCAATCACCTACTGATGAAGATCTGCATGAGATAATAACCCGCACATGCACAAATATGCTGCCTGATCACTTTGAAGAAACTGGTTGTGCAGTCTGTGGTCAGCTCACCCTGCATAGCAAGACATCCAAAATACGTCACGTTAAAAATAATTTGGATATTTTAGAAGTAGCAAATATCACTCGGCAAGAACGTGTGAGTCCTACGCAAGAAATTCAGGATATTGGTGGACCTATCATTGCACCAGAGTGTGAGAACATTTGTAATGAATGTAGGAGTCAAATACGGAAGAGTAAAATTCCACGTCTTGCATTAGCCAGAGGATTCTGGTTAGGTGCTGTTCCGCCTCAGCTCCGTGACTTACACTTTGTTGAGCAAATGCTAATTGCTCGAGTGCGGTATAGCTGCTGCTTTGTTCGCGTGATCACTGGAATGCATAAGATGATAGCGAATGCCCTTGCATTTGAATCGCCTGTTGCTAAAGTCTATAATCGACTTCCTATTTCGAAAGCTGAGCTTGATGAAGTGCTGGTAATTCTATTCACTGGGCCAAAGCGCCCTACTAGTGAGGAGTTCAAACGAACTCCCCTTCTTGTTCGCAGAAATAAGGTCAAAGATGCATTAGAATGGCTTAGACTCAATCACTCAGACTATGCAGACATTGAAATTTCTGATGAAAATTTAGCAGAATATGATGATGAACTAACTCCACCAGTAACTGTTGAATACAAGGACAGTTTGAATACCAAACAAAGTGATACCCCTGCTGTTAATGATATGGAATCTGAAGATGGTACCTCAACTGGTGAGTGCCCTTTTGTTTTGCATGGCTTAACAGGTGCTGAGTTAGAGGGTATGACCTCAGGTTAGTGAATAGCCTGGGTAACCCCTGGGTACTTGCAAGTCGACCCACACCCAACCCACAGAAAACCCATACCCATGACCATGGGTGTGGGTATTTCATGGGTTGGGTGTGGGTCGACCCATGGGTGCAACCCGACCCATACCCACAGTGGGTTGGGCCTATGGGTTGCCTTAGAAGAGGCAGATTATTTGGTTTTGGGGTTTACAGCAGGGTATAGTTACTACTATACAGTGTCTACCATGTATAAAGGGCTAGAAATTGGCATACTATACCTCTGAAGTCCCATAGTGTTAATTGATAAAGCCATATAATACCTGAAATGGGGCAGAACCATGACCAAAGTGGACTTGAGAATAAAAATCACTGAATTTATTCAGCTGAATTACTGATTTTAATAGTTTTATTGCATTCTAATTTTCTAAATTTTGATCTCAGCCAACCCATGACCCACAGCCATGGGTCATGGGTTGACCTGAATTTACCAAATCATGACCCACACCCATACCCACAAAACCCATAGCCCAAACCCATGTGGGTTACCCATACCCATGCCATACACTACCTCAGGTGCAATAAAGACCCTGGCATTACGCCATTTCAATCAATATGGAAAAGTATTAGCAATTGGGCAGTCAAAAGATCCACAATCATTGTGGAATAATCCTCAATTATATCCACAAATGTTTCCTTGGCTGTTTCCATATGGTCATGGTGGAATTGGTACAATTCCTGGAATTTCTCATGCTCGACATAAGAAGTGGTTGCTTATGTACCATGATAAGCGGTTTCAGACAGATATTGCTTTTCCATTTCTAGCATTCTGTCATGAACAGATCAGGTCAACAAGCACATATTCCTTTCTTTCAGCTGAACGATCAACCTTTGATGTTGTATCTAATAGAATTGTTAATTTAAATTTTGATGTGCTAAATAATATTTCAGAGAGATTGATTGCAGGTGAACGAGTTAAGCCAGTTACTGATGCAGAACAAGACTGCTTTGATACTCTGAAAGATATTGATCATATTGCGCATAATCTTAAAGGTTCACACTCTTCTAAAAAACATCAACGAAATGAACTTTGGTCATTAATCTATCATATAGGCAGCCCAATCTGGTTTGTTACCTTATCCCCCATTGACACTAAGCATCCAATTTGTGTATACTATGCAGGTACTGAGGAGAAATTCACCCCATCACTGAAAATTGCTGATGATGAACGAATGAAGCTTGTAACATCAAACCCAGTTGCAGCAGCTCGGTTTTTTAAATTTGTAGTTGACAGATTTATATATGATGTCCTTGGGGTAGACTCAGGGAAAACAGGTATTCTGGGGCCAACTGAGGGATATTATGGCACAGTTGAGCAACAAGGCAGACTGTCATTGCATCTTCATACTGCAATTTGGATAACAGGCTGCCTTTCTCCACAGGAAATGCGAAACCGAATGCTTAGTGACGATGGTGATTGGCAGAAAAATATGATTGATTGGCTTGAGCAATGTCATGCTGGTGAATTTCAAACTGGTTCTCACAAAGACGTACTTGCAAGGTTAAAGATGCTGCGTTCACAGCCAGGATATGTTAATCCAACTTCAGCTCTCCCTTTGGTTCCTCAGGAGCTATGTCAACAGGAATATGAACTGCATCAACAGATGGAATGTAGTGTCTGTGAAAATGAGAAGAAATGGTGGAATCAATATAATATTACAGTTGATGATATATTAGAGCAATCCAACATCCATAATTGTGAGAGATATCGAAACAAAGATGGTAGTCATAACAAACGTCATGTATATAAGGGGTGTTGTGATAATAAGTGGGGAAAATGTAAAGCACGTTTTCCAAGGCAAATAGTAGATGTGACTGGAATTGATGGTGAAACAGGTGCTATTACAATGAAAAAGAAGGAGCAGTGGTTGAATACCTTTTCTCTGGCTTTAACTTATATTTTTGGTTGTAATACTGATGTAACAAGTCTTCTTTCTGGAACTGCTGTTAAGGCAATTGTCATGTATGTGACAGATTATATTACTAAAACGTCATTAAAAACTCATGTCGTTTTTGAATGTATTCGCAATATTTTGGTGAAAAATCCAGAGATAATTGGAAATGCTTCACTTGATTCAAGGACTAAGGCTCAGAAGTTAATGACAAAGGTTGTCAATTTAATTGCATCCAAAACAGAACTTGGTTCACCAATGATTTCCTCATTTTTACTTGGGCATGCTGACCACTATAGTAGTCACATTTATATTCCTTTCTATTGGAAGAGTTTCGTGGCAGAGGCTCGAAGTGCATGGCATCAAAATGATAGCTACAAAACATCTGAAAAGATGACATTAATCAAATTGAATGGAAAAATCACTGGCTCTACCCCTGTATTTGATTATATATACAGGCCTCAGGAACTGAATGATATGCCTCTCTATGAATGGATACAGCGCTGTAAACGCACCAAAATTCCCAATAAGGAAAAGAAAAAACATCAAGCAGGTGAAGATGAAAGTGATAGTGAACCAGACATAACTGATGATGATGATGATACTTCTGGCATCCGAAGGAAAAATGGTCGACCATTAAAATATAAGCATTATTCTTTTTGTGATGAACATCCTTTGGTTAAAACTCACCGCTGTACTGTTCTTGAAGAATCATCAAGTGAATGGAAAAATAGAAAGCTAGTTCCAAACTTCATTGGGGCTATTCCGCGGAGGGATCATGGTGATCGGGAATATTATTGTAGTACAATGCTGGCATTTTTTATCAGCTGGCGAACAGGAAAAGATCTTCGCAATGATTTAGAGACATGGGATGATGCATTTGTCCGCACTGACTTTCCCATTAAATATTTACAAATTATGAAGAACTTTCATTTGAGATATGAATGCTTAGATGCCCGTGATGACTTTAGCAAACAGATGAAAAATGGTGCAATGCCAGTAGTAAATTTTGACTTTGTCAATGCAGAAGATGAAGGCTTAGATGAAAATGCTGAAATTTATAGAGCATTACTAAGTTCAGAGGAAGCTGAGGCACTTGCTGAAGTAATGGAAACCATATCAACATCTGAGAAAATGCGACAGCAAAAGACACAGGAGATGATTGCTATTATGCACAACTGTGGATGGACAAATCCCCTCAACTGTACAATGAATGTTGATGGACAATGTAAGGGGACACCCTCAACTTCAACACCTCAGCACTATCTGAATTACGGTGCTCTTCCCTTTGATCCGTTCGCCTCCAAACTTGGTACAGGACTTCACCACATACTCCCGCACCTAGGAAAATTCCCTCCGAAGTCACATGACCTCTCCTTCCTTTTCCTCGGACCTCCGATCTCACTCGCACCCAACTCCGATCTCCGATCCCCTGCTCCTCCGGAACTCCGAACTCCGAACCTCGTCCACTAGTTCACTCACCTTTGACTTCACCATCTCCGATACTTCCTTTTCCGGAACTCCGAACTCCGAACTCCGATGGTTACGTCAATACTTGGACTTGTACATAATGTACAGCATTATAGTACGTATTATTACTTATCACCATTGTTTATTGTCTATTGTCTATTATACTATTGTCCATACCTATTATATAGCTACCTAGGCAGGTAGGGAATCCTTAGCCTTTTCTCTTTGGATTCCCTCCTCCTAGGTGAGTAGTATACCTTATGTTCAGTACTATACTAATATAACTTTGGATTCCCTCCTCCTAGCTTAACCGCTGTCGGAGTTGCCCTTACAGTAGAAAAGGCTCTACCTCCAGAGTACTGGGGTTACTGTCACCGGACCTTCCGAGTTTGCAACTCCGAAGTCCGAAGTCCGTAGCTCCCCTACTCCGAGCCTCCAATGCCTACTCCAGAACCATCCCAACAGCCTTCCGAGCAACCTCCGGCAGTAACTCCGAAACCCGAAGGACCTCCGGATGACCCAAAAAAGGCGATTGAAACGCTCTGGACCGCGGCCCACACCACAGCTGACAAAATCACTGAACTAAAGGATTCAGTCACCGGCATGGAAACTGCGCTCTCGGACATCCGTGCAATGCTCCAGGCACTGAAACCAGCTGCCCCGAGCCCCCCGGTTATTGCCCCGTCTACGGTTCCCTTTCCCTCCATCCCAACTCCGAAGTCCGAAGACCGATCTGAGTCAGCAGGAAAAATCAAACCTGCTAACCCTCCGATCTTCGACGGAAATCGTGAAGAGGGACGATCCTTCCTCAACCTGTGCAAACTCTGGTTCGCACTTCGATCGGACATGTTTAAATCGGACACAGCCAAAATTTACTGGATGCTATCCTTCTTCCAGAAAGGCCGAGCAAGGGAATTTGCCAACCGTTTACTCCGAAACCCGAGCGAGCTGAACTCCGACTGGCTCCTTTTTGAGGATGAATTTCGCAAACGCTTTCTCCCTGCAAATGAGACAGAGTCAGCACAACTCAGGTTAGAGTCCAACGGTTACTTCCAGAAGTCTCGGACTTTCCAAACATACTTGGATGAGTTCCAGGAGCTGGCAGATCAGGCAGGTTACGAGCACGGAGCTCCGCTTACACTCAAGTTTCGCCGCGGACTTGATCCTTACATTCAGGATCGGATCGCTGAAGCTGGCACCGGACGACCCTCGGACTCGAACACTCAAGGATGGTATGATGCTGCGCAACGGATCGCCGATAATCGGCAAGCCAATCGGGTTTTCCACTCGGAGTCCCGCTTCATCGCAAAAGCTCCAGTCAACCCAAATCCCTTTGTTGCTGCTCGCCCCATACCACAATTCCGTTCGGTCTTCCCAGCTCCACCTCCAGTTCCCGCGCCTACTCCGATTGCTCCGAAACTCCCTGAGCCGAAAACTCTACCGCCCGGAGTTCCGATGGATGTAGATCGCACTCGGACCAAGCCCATCTCGGAGGTCCAGTGCTATCGGTGCAAGAAACTCGGACATCTCGCTCGGGATTGCGAACTCCGATACGATCTCCGATATATGGATCCATCGGAGTTGCAGGAAGCTTTCCAGAACATGTTGGTTGTAACAGATGTTGCAAATGCGCAGAAAGGACAAGAGGAAATAGAGGAAGAGGATTTTTAGGCCCTCAACAAGTGACCCGTACGCCCTTGTTGAGTAATAACCGCTTTTCTGTTTTACCAGTAGAATCAATTAATGAGGAGGTATCTTCTCCTATTCCTGATTCTCCGGAAACTCCGAAAAGCGAAGCCGTACGATCAGTCCAAGTCCGACGACCTACCTGGGAGAGAAAGAGACTTCCCAAGGAATATCGGATCTCCGCAACACCCGGAGAAAACTCTCTCGAGATGGACATTTCGGTGCAAACTACGGATACGGAAGTCCGAACACATCTCCGTGCTCTAATGGATAGTGGAGCTTCGGGCATGTTCATTCATCCGGACTTTGCAGATAGGTGTGGTTTCAATCGGACTAAACTCAGTCGGCCTATTCCAGTCTACAATGTCGACGGAACTCCGAACGAAAATGGATCGATCTCCGAAGTCGTCGATCTTGTACTCCGATTCAAGAACCACACAGAACGGGCTCTATTCGCAGTTACAAACATCGGACGTCAGAGCATAATCCTCGGATATACCTGGCTCCGACTCCACAACCCCGAAATCAATTGGCGCACTAAGGAAGTAACCATGAGTCGCTGCCCTCGGGTTTGTAACACCTGCAAAGACGAAGTCCGATCGGAGAAGAAAGTCCGACATCGTGAAGTCCGACATCTCCGAAGTTGCAGAACTGGACCAATGCCTATGGTTGAGGAACTCCATCCTATCGGACCTCCGGAGTTACTGGAAGTAGACGATGATGATGATAATGAACCTGAAGATGATCCGGACTTGTATTCTCCGGAGTTAGGAGATCGTCTCTTTACAGCGATGCCTCCTCCAACTCCGAGTTATGCAGAACATCTTCGGAGTTTGGACATCCGAGCCTCCGAAACGATCTCCCAACGCCTTGCCATCGCTTTCCAGAAGAATAAACCTCCGGATCCCCGATATGCGGACTTCCCGGACATGGTTAAGGAGTTTGAATCGGTCTTTGCAAAGGAATCCTTCGATGAACTCCCGGAACGCCGACCATGGGACCACGCCATCGAGTTGGTAGAAGGTGCAGAATCAGCAAATTGCAAGGTGTATCCCCTATCTCCAATCGAGCAACGTGAACTGGACGAGTTCATTGAAGAGAATCTCTGAACTGGACGTATTCGGCCCTCCAAATCTCCGATGGCATCTCCGGTGTTCTTCATTAAGAAGAAGGATGGTTCACTCCGACTCGTTCAGGACTACCGGAAACTCAATGCAATGACTATCAAGAACCGATATCCATTGCCTCTCATTTCGGAGTTGGTAGACAAGCTTAAGGATGCCCGATACTTTTCCAAGCTGGATGTCCGATGGGGATACAACAACATTCGGGTCAAGGAAGGTGATGAATGGAAAGCAGCATTTCGGACCAACCGCGGACTTTTCGAACCCCTGGTGATGTTTTTCGGACTTACCAACAGTCCTGGCACTTTCCAAACTATGATGAACGACATCTTCCGCGAGCTCATCACCGAAGGAGTTGTTGTGATTTATCTGGACGATATTCTCATCTTCACCAAAACCCGAAAGGAACACCGAGAAGTACTCCGACGGGTTCTGAAAATCCTCCAGGACAACAAACTCTATCTCCGACCGGAGAAATGTGAGTTTGAGCAGACTCGTGTGGAGTATCTCGGAGTTGTCATCTCCGAAGGGCAAGTTGAAATGGATCCAGTCAAAGTCGCCGGAGTTGCAGAATGGCCGGAACCCCGAAATCAGACGGAGCTCCAGTCCTTCATCGGATTTGTGAACTTCTATCGGCGTTTCATGAAGGACTACTCGCACATCGCACGTCCACTCTTCGATCTCCAGAACGCAAAGGATTGGCATTGGGGTGAAAAGGAGCAACTCGCCTTTAACCAGATCAAGGACTTGATCACCTCCGAGCCGATTCTCGCTGCTCCGAGGGAAGACCGACCATTCCGGATGGAAGCAGATAGTTCGGACTTCGCCACCGGAGCAGTACTCTCACAACTCAACCCCGATGATGAAAAGTGGCATCCGGTCGCATTCTTCTCCAAGTCCTTGCAAGCAGCAGAACGGAACTACGAAATCCACGACAAGGAGATGCTATCTATCATCCGCGGACTTGAAGAATGGCGGCATTATCTGGAAGGGACACTTCAACCTTTTGAGATCTGGACCGATCACAAAAATCTGGAATACTTCATGAAGGCGCAGAAACTCAATCGCCGACAAGCCCGATGGTCCTTGTATCTTTCTAGGTTTGAGTTCACACTCCATCACCGACCCGGACGTTCCATGGGTAAACCCGATGCATTATCCCGGAGAGCAGATCACGGAAATGGCAAGGACGATAATAAAGATCAAGTCCTACTTAAACCGGCCTTTTTCGCTGTTCGCGCAACTGAAGTCGCGCTAGAAGGGGAGGAGAAGGACTTCCTATCGGACATCCGGAGCGGACTTCGAGACAAGAAATTTGAAGACCCAGTAGCCAAGGCCGCGGAGGAACTCAAAAAACTCCGAGGTCAACGGAGATCCGTCCGAGGAGCTGAATGGGAAGAGTCCGATGGGTTACTCCTATTCCGAGGCAAGATCTATGTTCCGGACTTATCGGAACTCCGAAGGAAAATCGTCGAGCGACATCACGATTCCAAGATCGCCGGACATCCGGGCAGGTTCAAGACTCTGGAGTTGGTCTCACGGAATTACTGGTGGCCTAATCTCTCTCGATATATCGGACAATACACCAAGCATTGTGACTTGTGTCAGCGCACCAAACCACAACGCCGACTTCCGATCGGAGAATTGAAACCTCTTGAAATTCCGGAAGACCGATGGAAGCGAATCAGTGTCGACTTCATTGTGGAACTCCCAGAGTCCGATGGCTACGATGCGATCATGAATGTAGTGGACTATATCAGCAAACGAGCTCACTTTATTCCGACGCACACCACCACTTCGGCCCTCGGAGCTGCGAACCTCTATCTTCACAATGTCTGGAAACTCCACGGACTTCCAACCTCCGTCATCTCCGACCGCGGACCTCAGTTTGTTGCGGAGTTCACCAAGGAGATCTACCAGTCCCTCGGAATAAAGCTCGCTGCATCAACCTCCTACCACCCCCAAACTGATGGTCAAACAGAGCGATGCAATCAGGAGTTAGAACAATATCTTCGGACTTTCGTCAATGTCCGACAGGACAACTGGGCACAGCTACTTCCGATGGCGGAGTTTGCATACAACAACCACACCCATGTTGCAACTCAGCAAACTCCGTTCCTCCTAGACACTGGTCGCCATCCCCGAATGGGTTTTGAACCTCATACCCAAGCCCAGAAGATGGAACACGCTTCGGAGTTCGTCGATCGCATGAAGTCCGCTGTTGAGGAAGCCAAGTCCGCAATTGCGAAAGCCCAAGATGACATGAAGCGATACTATGACCAACGCCGAACTCCGATCCCCGAATACGAACCTGGAGATAAAGTTTGGTTGGACGCTTCGGACATCAATATCCGTCGGCCTTCTCGAAAACTCGGACATGCGAGACTTGGACCTTACAAGATTCTCCGAAAGGTCGGACGTCATGCATATCGGCTTCAACTCCCCAAGTCCATGTCGCAACTCCATCCGGTGTTTCCAGTGGTGAAGCTAACTCCGTGGAAAGAAGATCCCATCCAAGGCCGACGCCCCGGAACTCCGCCACCTCCGATTATCGTTGATGGACAGCAGGAATGGGAAGTCGAGAACATCATCGGAAGTGAGAGGAAAGGCCGATGGAAGAAGCTCTACTTTTTGGTACACTGGAAGGGTCACGGTATAGAGGAAGACTCTTGGGAACCGGAGGAAAATCTCCAAAACGCTCCGGAGAAAATTCAAGAGTACTACAGGTCCGATCCGAAGGCAATCCGAACGGTCCGATCATATTTTGAGTTATTCCGACACAAGCCCGGAGTTGCGGACATCGTTGAAAACTGGAGAAGACAAGAAGAACCAGCGCGTCGAGTCGCCGCGCCTAAGAGGGGGGGTGGTGTAAGGGGACACCCTCAACTTCAACACCTCAGCACTATCTGAATTACGGTGCTCTTCCCTTTGATCCGTTCGCCTCCAAACTTGGTACAGGACTTCACCACATACTCCCGCACCTAGGAAAATTCCCTCCGAAGTCACATGACCTCTCCTTCCTTTTCCTCGGACCTCCGATCTCACTCGCACCCAACTCCGATCTCCGATCCCCTGCTCCTCCGGAACTCCGAACTCCGAACCTCGTCCACTAGTTCACTCACCTTTGACTTCACCATCTCCGATACTTCCTTTTCCGGAACTCCGAACTCCGAACTCCGATGGTTACGTCAATACTTGGACTTGTACATAATGTACAGCATTATAGTACGTATTATTACTTATCACCATTGTTTATTGTCTATTGTCTATTATACTATTGTCCATACCTATTATATAGCTACCTAGGCAGGTAGGGAATCCTTAGCCTTTTCTCTTTGGATTCCCTCCTCCTAGGTGAGTAGTATACCTTATGTTCAGTACTATACTAATATAACTTTGGATTCCCTCCTCCTAGCTTAACCGCTGTCGGAGTTGCCCTTACAGACAAGAGCCTGAACCTATTCCCAAACTTTCTGTAGGTGCCTGGCGCTTCCAATTACAAGAAAAACGAAAAGCAATTCAGGCTCAAAGACGATATGAAGTTCCAAATAAACTTAACATGAAGCATGTCTATGCTCAAACCAATACTGTTGAAATCATCGATAAAAGTTACTTAGAGAGAACTTATTCTTCATATTTTAATAATGCTGAAGTTACCTCCTGCATTCAGGAGTATGCCTTAAATGAGGAGCAAGAAAGGGCCTTTCATATTGCTGCGAATCATTCACTATGTGAAAACTCAGGTCAGCTTCAGATGTATATTGGAGGTATGGCAGGAACAGGAAAGTCCCAGGTTCTCAAAGCCCTCATTAGCTTTTTCAGACAACGGAATGAATCATATAGGCTGCTAATTGTTGCTCCAACAGCTAGTGCAGCATGTTTGCTGCCTGGTGGAATGACTTATCATCATGCTTTTGGAATTAAAGGTCAGGATGATAATAATCCTTTCACTATTGGTGATGTACGTGATCGACTTCAGGGTGTGGACTATATTTTCTTTGATGAAATTTCAATGTGCTCAGCAAAGGACTTATACACCATAAGTGTAAATATATGTAATTCTCTCAAGTGCTATGAAAAACCCTTTGGTGGTCTCAACATGATTTTTGCTGGTGACTTTGCTCAATTACCCCCACCAGTTGGTGGAGTGTATGTTTCACTATATAGTCATACAATTGGGTATTATGGAAAATCTCTCAAATCACAGCAAGATGCACATGGAAAAGCAATTTGGCATCGAACAACAACTGTGATAATTTTGCGTCAAAATATGCGCCAGAAAGCACAATCACTGCGAGATGCCCAATTCCGTACTGCCTTAGAAAATTTACGCTACAAAGCTTGTACTAGTGATGATGTCAAGTTTCTTCGTTCATTAGTATCTCTCAATGCTGATGGAAGGCAATCCATTTGTGATTTAAGATTCCGAGAAATATCAATCATTACTGCTAGGCATGTAAATAAGGATGCCATTAATCATCTTGGCTCAGAACGTTTTGCTGAGGAACATGGAGTAGATTTAGTGACATTCTACTGTGAGGATACAATCAAAGATCCTTCTGAGAAGCAACCAGATTCAAAAGGGAAAAAAAGTAAGCGAGTGACTGTGGATGAAAGACTTCAGAAAATATTGTGGTCTCAGCCACCTTCGGCGAATGATAAAAAGATTCCTGCAACTTTATCTCTATGTAAAGGTCTGCCAGTTATGCTCCGTGATAATAGTGCAACAGAACTATGCATGACAAATGGGCAAGAAGGTGTGGTATATGATTGGCAATTAACAAAGGGCTCTTACGGGCAATCTATGCTTGAAATTTTATTTGTAAAATTGGTTAATCCTCCAAATGATGTTCAATTTGCAGGATTACCATTAAATGTTGTACCATTATTTCGCACAAGTAAGTCGATTGATTGCCACCTTCCAAATGGTCAGCATTTATTTGTTTCACGAAGCCAAGTTGAAATTTCCATTAATTATGCAATGACTGACTTCGCTTCGCAAGGCAAAACCCGCCCATCAAATCCTGTAAATCTAAATGATGGAAATTCACATCAAGGTTACTACACAGCATTGTCAAGAAGTTCGACTGCAGAAGGTACTATAATTCTTCAAGGATTTGACCCAAATGCTGTAGCAGGATTATGTTATGGTGGCTTGAGACAAGAATTCCGGGATCTTGAATTGCTGGATGAAATCACAAAACTTCGCTATTTAGGGAAGTTGAATAAGGAGATTGTTGGTGAAAGTAGAAAGGAGCTCATTACCTCATTTCTTGAAAGTAAGAACAAGTCCTATACTCCTCCAAATATTCACTCAGCTATTTCATGGAATGACTTCAATCCTTATGAACATCAAACTTTTGATGCTCAACCCTGGAAGATTCTTGATAAAAAGGACTATGAGCAAGGGCAATTAAAAGAAAATCAATCAATAACTAAGGCACTTGATAATGATCTTAATCCTGTAACACAATTAGTACCCTCCAATTATATAAATCCTATGGCTGATAGCACAAGAAGTTCTCTGAAACGAACTCAGTCTCTTGAGGATATATACCCAGTGCCAAGAATTCATCGCAAAAAATTATTGCATCTTAATCCACTTAATCAAAATCAAGACATGTGTTCAATCCCAATAGGATGCAGTTGGTCAAGGAACAGTTGTGCATATGATTGTGTAGTAACTATCCTATATAATATTTGGAGGGAGCAGCGAGTTAATCATAAACCTTTAACTTATATTGATAATCTTTTCTTCAAGACACTTGTTAGCAAATTTCATGTGGATGACAAGTATGTCCATTTAAACACACACCGTGAAGGCCTTAGAATACAGCTTCATGCAAAAAATCATACTGATTTTGCATATGGTGAATATGCATCTGTTTCAGCAATAATAGACTGTCTTATGGAAACGAGCAACCCATATTTTGAAGTCAAAGTATCTTGTCCCAATGGACATGTCAATCAGCGGATGATAGAATCAAGAAATAACTTGCTAATTTCAGCAGGAACTCAGCAATATCTTTCAATTCAACAATGGATAGAAAATATGTCATGGCCCACTCAACGTCTTTGTCTCCATTGTCAGCACACAGTGGTTCAGACAAAGACTTTTATTGATCAACCTTCAGTCCTGGCTTTTGACTTTACCAGTAACATTCCACGTATAGATGAATCACTTGAAGTTAACATAGCAGGAAGGTCAATCTCCTTCAAACTACGAGGTATTATTTATTATGCACGTTCACATTTTACTGCACGATTTATTGATAGTCAGTCAAAATGTTGGGTGTATGACAGCCTCACAGGTGACGGCAAACTTGAATTTGAAGGATCATTTAACCAAACAGGAAATTTGCGCATGAATCAAGGGAGCAAGGCCATAATAGCGCTATATTCTATATGATACCCCTACACATATATGGTTCGGACCCGTATTGCCATGCAGCGCAATGGCCCTCACCTCCAAGTTATTCAATTACTACCCGGCACAAGTGTTCGTAACTGATAGTCGGAATATCGCGATGGAGAACAAGGAACCCCTGACAGTACTCGATCACCTGACCACTTAGAGGACGATGTTGAACGCGAGTCAGCGCCACTTTCCTCTTGCCACAACCAACCATCACCACTGCTGCGCTTCCACAAACTACGTCCATTGTTCGACGAATTGTGGCCTCGTACTGATGTGAGTATAAGTTTCGTGCTGAGGGGTTCCGTTCGAAGCCACACCTCTTCATCTCATCATGGCTAACCCGGTTCTCGATACGCCAGTGAAACCAACCAAACGCCCTGCCCTTAGTCGACAAGACATGACGAATAATCACCTTCCCCATGATGGGCTTGAACCTCTCTCCACCTTTTGTGAGAATCGCCTGAATTCGCCGCCCAGCGCCCACGAACTGAAGGAGCTCGCCTCCAACGAAGCCATTCAATCGGCTGTGAAGGTTTTCTGTGCATGCACAAAAACCGACTACGAAAAACTGGGTGCTTTACTGAACCTCATTAGCACAGCCGTCAAGGGTGAGCTCGCAGCTATTCATCATGCTATCTGCTGACGTGCTCTCAGAAAAATGGCTACCGAAGGATGCGCCCCTCATCGAGTACCTGGTAGTCGCGACACAGAACATGGATCATCACCCCAACAACTACTTCGACAGTCGGCCAGACCTTGTGGCCGTTCTAGCATCTATAGCCGACGCTCTCAGAGAGGTGAACAAGGATGCGAAGGTGAAGGCTTCACCGTGCTGGTACCATATCCTGTCGCTGGCCGAGGAGAAGAGAACTGTCGATATGAGTGCTGGGCCTGCTCAGGCTGGTACCTACCTTGGTCTCGCCAATCAAGCTCGTCCCGACAAGGTTGGGATGTACGGTATCGCCATCTCCAATACCAGCTACTGCATCCAGTATAGCTGTCCGTCCGGCTTGGAGACATCTGCCGAGTACGGTTTTGACAATTTGGAGCCGATCATCAAGTACATCTACACGCTTTACTGTCCTCGAATGGATCAAGCTTACGACGATCCCACGATTACCCTCTCCGACGAATTAGCGGTCACGGATGCTCCGAGATGGGACATTCAAGCCGCTGGCGTACTTTTCCGGCGCTGTACGGTCAAGTCCGTTGGCTGTCCTTGGCGTCGCATGAGCTGGGTCGCTCAGACCGACGGAGACGATCCACTCATTATCAAGGACACCTACCGGAGTGCCTATTGCAGCTTCCTCGAATGGGAACTTTATGATGTATTGCTCAAGAACGGAGCGGTCCCTGGATTTCCTGTAGTTTTTGGTGGATTTGATGTGGGTTAACGGAACAGAAATCGTCGTCGCAGTAGGCCTCTGCAAGCGAATCAAGACGCGGCTCGTTATGGGGACTTGTGGAGAGTCGTTGTCGTCTTGTACCAGCGTCGTTACTTTTTTGAAAGTAATGTACGATATCCTCGAAGGTGCGGAATCATTGTCTGATCGCCGACTTATACTCATTACTTCATCTACGTAGCGCATCGGTGGGCTGTCAGCAAAAGAGAAGTACTTCATCGAGACATCAGCTACGGCAATATTATCATCAACGCCAAGAATGTCATTGACGTTCCTGCTTTCGATGAGGAAGGGCGTCCTAAGTATATTACGGAGGTTCTGGATAGGTATGTGGCATCTTTATTACCTGTATCCTGTCCGTCACTCAAAATCATCCCCAGGACGCAAGAAAGCGCCCCACCTTTAGGCACTCTGATTGACGTTGACAATGGCACCCCGTATGGATATAATCGCGCACACCCGTTGTCGGCTAGCGGTCTCACCGCCGAGCAGATGGCGCGCCTTCGATTTCGCACTGTGCGTAGCTATTACATCACGGCGATAACCAGACTCATTCTTGAGACAGGGAACCCCGAGATTTATTGCTCGCTCCGTAGCTTGTGGTCAGATAAATATCCACGATATCAACTTTCGTCCCATCCCGATCCTGTCTGAAGAGGAGGCACTGCGCTGCTACCAGCTGGCTTACCCTGCTGACAAGGATCCCTTACGGGCTCTCTCCGACAAAGACAAGGGTACCACTCACTTTGGCAAGCTTGACGTCGGGAAAAACGACGAGTACAACGACGATCCCGATCTCCTTATGGCACACTTTGCGCATCATCCGCGTCACGATGCCGAGTCTGTCTTCTGGGTTATCGTCGTCTTTCTTCTACGAGCGCTTCCCAAGGGTGCTGACCCTCACAAGGACGCCAATAACGTGGCTTATAACAAGGTGTGGCAGTATATTGCAAGCCACGAGATCCAGGACGACTGCGAATGCGATTCGCGAAACGAAGTTCTTCGGGTCATTCGATGGCAGAATTGCCTGCATGAAGATCTCGTACAATTTGCGCCTCTTCTTTCTGAGTTGATTAAACAAGTCAAGCCCGAATACGCACTTTTGGACCCCACTCCGGATCCCCTCCACCTGCACGAAGCAATGCAGCGTATCCTTTTCAACTACATCTACAAGTTTCACAAGGAAGGTTACGATGTCGAATTGACGACGCACAAATCGCGGTCAACCACCGAACGTAACTCATCTGAGCGCACCGCCATTACGCATCCAACGAAAAACGGCCAGGATTATGTTAGACCCTCCAGATCTAAGCGGCCTTCTGAAGCGATGAGTGGACCGGTTGAAACCCGCCAATCTAAGCGTACGTTCCATCCGTTCGATTTCGCGTTGTTTTAGATTTCTGAACTCTCTCGTAGGGATACGCCCTACGGTTTTGTGAAATCCCTGTATCCTTTCACGTTCCGAACTTGTCAGGATGGAGACTGGAATGTCCGTTGTCTCTCCGAACCTTACGCTATCTATTTGTATCTTGTTTATTTATTCGGTACTATATTAGACATTTGTATCAGTATCTAACCATCGACTGAGTGAACATGATTCTCATGAAGATTACGCCGCGAGTCTTTACTTACCACCTAATGTCTAAACTCTTTATACTTGGGATCGGCTTGGGATGGCGCATCTCGATCACACATCACGAGCGTGTACGTCATCGGGAAAATCATTAGAAAAAGATAATTCCTTATACATAATTATATGCTAAGTCATTTGCATCAGATCTATAACTCTGACATATCGTCTGACAACGTTAGATAAAGGACAATAGAAATTACCCAGATGTACCAGCCTTTGCGCTCTCAGCTGATGTATCAGAGCTATCATCCTTGGTGCAATTTCGTCTCTCCTCCTCCTTCTGGTAACGCACCACCATCACCGTCGCATTCGCCATCGGGGGTGCTTATACTTAGCGGCGGAAACGACCTCAGGTTCGTCTGGTGTTTGCTCTCGAGTCAATTCGTTGACGATCCCTTCGATCGTCGCTCACGTCGCTCATCGTGATCACTGTCGTGGACCATTGAGCTTCTGGCCGATCGCGATCTACTTCCAGTGTGTTCAAAGAGCCAGCGAGGAATTGAAGGACAGGGCGAGCGACGATCGTAGATCTTGACTGACTGACAGATTGCGTCCTAGAGTGATATGGGGATGGATTAAGAGGATGTGCACTCGCCACTCTCGGGCGTCAGGTCCGTTATCCTGCCGTCTTGAGTGTCAATCATCACAATCGTGGCTCGGGAGTGCCAGATGGAGTAGCATGTGATGCATAGCCTGCCAGCAATCTCCAAGAAGGGCCGCTCGCGGAGGATATCTAAAAACAAAACTGGGATGCTATCCTCGTGCTGAGGATCCTGGAGTGTGTCGACGATGACGCGGCTTTCTCCCGAGTTGAGATCGAGGCAGTGGAGTGAGGAGCATGCAGCTTGAGCGCCGCCGAGTTTGGATGAGAGCCAGAAAACAAGATTAGAGCCGTATACACGGGGAGATCTAGAGGACAAATCTGCGGGTGAAATTTTTGCGACGGTGCAGGCCACCTCTGTGGTATCTTCGTCCAACGGAGAGGGTATATTGAGTTGTAGTATAGAAGACGGCTGGTTGAAGCATTCGCTCACACCAAGAAGCCGAGCATCGTCGGTGAATTCGTACCCGGTGGCAATGGTTTTGTCTTCCGTGGCGAAGGTCGCTTGACCGACCAATATAGGAACGGGCGGTGGGTTTGCGAGAGATAGTGCACGTAATACGGGGGAGGCCAAGGGTTTGCCAGACGCGTCTCGCCATTGACAGAGGAACATAGTCGGGGTAGGTAAGCCCTCACCGAAGCTGGGCGTGAATCTAAACCGTTCGATTTTGCTCATCTCCTTCGATGGAGGATTAGCTTCAGCGGTGTATACGATCGCGCTCTCCGAAGGAGAGAATGACAACGATGCGAGGTAATCTTGTAAGAGATGTTGGCGTTGCAAATTCGGATAGACGAAAAAAAACTCACCGTCTGCGTAAAAGGAGCCATGAGTACTGGTAACATCTGCAGAGACCTCTACCTGATGATCCTTCCATATTTCAACAAATCGTTTCTTGCTGTCGCCAGCAGCGACCTCGCGCAGTATTGCCTTGAGACGGCCAGATGGAGAGAACGCTACGATGTCGGCTGGCACATCCTGGGCAATACCAGCCGATATTTCTGCAGAGTTCGTCAGAAAAACTTTTGATATGGCCCTCTTCATGTTCTGAGCGTGGTCGCGGACAGAGTACACTGATGAGTGGATCAGCATGAGCCCGCACTCGGCACAAAATCTTACCGTTAGATCCGCTGGATATATGGACAGCGGTAGGCATAGCAAGCTCAGCAAGACGTCGGAACATGGAGAAACTGATGCAGGTTAGTAGTTGGTGGTGGATGGGAAGAATGTATGTATTTATGAGGTATCTAAGCAGATGGAATGTGAGCGTGAGAATACCGCTAAGCTCGATTATGACATATACTTTGGATTATGTAATATTGAGAGCTGCATTTTGCGAAATTACCAGCAAAAATTCTCTTACTCGGACGACCACCTCTAAAAACAAATGGAAATGGGCAGGTTACCTAGCTCGACTCGACCGTTATGCTCGACTAGTCTTTAACGTGACAATACTGTAGCAAATTCCTATCGTATATACGGAGGATGGATTTGTATGTCCTTTATGCTATGTGTGCGTCTAACTCACTACATTCTCCCTCAGGAAGTAGGCCGAATCCTCGAACCGCACCGATGCAGTGAGGTGAAGATGTTTTCCTACCACCATCATCAAGGTCGAGGACGAGGGAGTTTACCGTTGGCACGACAGCGGTGAGCTCCTTCGGCCGAATCACGTACGGCTGGAACAGCATTTTCCCCCTCAAGTCATTCACGTTTCCTCGGACGAGGCGTTTCGTCTTGTCTGCGAGCGTCACCAGGGAGAACCGTCCGACATTCTCAGCCCACAAGAACGAGATACGCGAAGCGAAGAACATGATTCGCGGAAGGTAGTAACCGAAATGCGTATGCATCTGCGACTTCAAGTCACCGAGTGTTTCGTCGTAAGGCCATCGTTCGTCCATATCATCAAAGAGGAGCTGATATACTTCTACTAGGTTGAATGCTTCGATAACGTAGCAGAGATCCCGGAAGAAAGCCTGATCGACATGTAGAGGTCGAGTGGTGGGGTAGCGGTCGAGCCAGTCGGACGTGATAACTTTCTGCATCATTCCGTCGACCGTGACGTGGAGACTGCTGTCATCTCTGAAAAACTCCCAATTCACCTGCTCGACCACCTCCATCGCAACACCCTTGAGGTAGATCCCGTGAGTATCCAGTCTCTGCCGTCTATCATTATCCTTCTCAACTTGATATAACTTTGGTGCCCACCCCTGCGACACAGCATCCCCTCGGATGGACGGGCCTGTCCATGAGAAGCCCTTGGCGTTTTGGAGCGGATTGTTGGCAACGTGAGAGGTGAGCAGCAGCGAAAAATCGTTTCTGAGAACGGCCATCGTACTAACGATTTTCACCACATTCTCAGCAACCATTCTCGCATCGCTACCAGGACTAGGAACTGGGGGAAGGTCGACAATACGAGATGCGATCTCGACGCGAACTAGATTGTTGACCAAGGCGATCTTGTCGTACGGGTTGAAGCAACCTAGGTCGTGAACGATGCCAAATGCCCAGGCAACGGGATTTCGGAAATCGTAGCGCCCTGTTGAATTTTTCCCCCGGGGATCGGTGAGTTGGAGCGCTGTTATCGTTGGATCATATATACCCGCTCGGCTTATCCAATGTTTCAGCGATGCCCAGCTAAATCGGACTGGACTACCAGATGGGTTGTCTGACCGATGGACGAATATCAGAGGTGATCGGCTAAGAACCCACTCCTGCGAGCACCACGCGCGTTTAAACCATCTCGCGTCGAGTATTCTCCGTACGAGGTGTACGTATTCCTTTGTCCGATCTGCCACATGACTAATGTCGATTTGGAGGAAGGCGAACTCGTCAGAGCTAATCTCCACGTCCTCGAGTAGGACCACCGTTTGCTTCGCTTCGTTGTAAAATCGGTCCATCAGGGCTACTTGGACCGCCTTCTCCTGATTGTTACTCTGGTCTATGCACATATAGTCCAGCCATACCGAGGCATTCAAGCTGCCTATGGCATCTTCGACGGATTTTCGAGCGAAGGTGGAGAAATGCAAGCATTCAATGGGGGAAGTGGCTCCGTGGCCTTGGACGATCGTAGGTTGGTTGCTATCATGTAGGCGGATCCAATCTGACCCAGGCCACGAGTAGCTGATCGCGATATAGTCACCACCTTCGTATGGTACTACACGGTAGGTTTGGCCATCGTCTGCAGGCTTCATGCAACGCAGCGGTGTCAGTCGTGTAATCGCTGTATTCTTCGATTTGATTTGGCAGATCTTCAAAGTTTCCTCAATCGTAAATGCTTTCGCTGCCATGATGCTAATGAGAGGTGTGTTCAGTGTCTCTCATCATCAGCTAGTAGGCACTGACCTCGTCGATTTCTCTACACTGCGGTAATACACTGGCAAACACGATTGGCGCCTGCAACAATCGATTCCCAGCTAATGCTTTGATCTCACCCTTGTCGTCATCGGGCGCGCACCCTCCGATTCAGCGCTTTCACGAGGCGATTGCGGAGCGAGCTTACCCTTAATGAGCTTCGAATGATTGAGCTTTGAGTCCAACATCGATCCCTTCATTTGGTACCACAGGCGACTGTTGAGTTATCCTGCATACTGGACGGCTGAGCCTTGCTCTGTCCTCATGGGGTGGCGAACGGGTCATCATCGATGCCGGGCCGTTTGTCTGGCAAGAATGGAGTACGTTACTTAGTTCTTTCTTATCTTCGCAGACTTGTGATACCTTGATATGTAGTCTATACAGCCCACGCCCTCACTCCCCAATCATCCTCCCCTAAACCTTGGTAATGACCCTCGCTCCCAGCCTTACAAGCGCTTCATGTAACAGAGGCGGCGTGGTACACAGGATTCGGTACGATACCTCTAAAGCTGCGAGGATCCTTGGGACGATGAAGTACCATAGCATGGAAGAGACGGTGCGATCGGTGGTGGAGGATGTCGGTAAACGAGACTGGTATTAATGAATCGTGACAGAGTATGTGTGCAGCTGATCTTGTATGTGGTTTTTTCGACTTGACTGACTCGTTTACCTAGACGATACATAGTATATGGAACTACGCATCTGTAAACGAACCGTTTGAGAAAGCAATTGGACGCAACGAATATCGCGGTCACCTGACGTACGAGCCTCTGGTATGACCACCAGCTTGCCACAACCTAGCTCTCCTTCTCTATACCAACACAACTACTTCGGTGGCACGACCACAATTATATTATCTCCATTCCATGTGAGTAGTCCTACCGCAATTGAAGACGGATTCCCTTGATGGCATTCTTCGCCACTAGCATACCCGCTACTACTCTCCTCCCGTGAAATCCACCAAACGCGCCTCCATCCATCAACGAGTGGCATGACAAACACAATAAACTGTCCCCACGACGGCCTCGAGCCTCAAGCCTCCTTCTGTGAGGACCGTCTCAACTCGCCTCCCACCGAACACGTCAAGTCGCTCTGCGCCAACAAATCTATTAAGGCGGCTGTCAAGTCTTTCTCTGAGGCTCAAGCAGCGGCCGTGAAAGTGGACTACGAGTTATTGGCTGTTGTATTGAACAAGATCAGCGCGGCTGTTAAGAGTGAGTTCCTCGCAGTCGCTTTCAGATGAAGTTCATCTAGAGTATTGACCTTGGTGTATATACACGCAGGAAAGTGCTTAACCAAGAACGACGCGCTCATCGAATTCGTGGTCGTTGAATCGAAGACGATGGACCATCACCCGTATGGCACAGTCGACTGCAGCCCTGACGTAATCGCTGTTCTCTCATCTAACGCCAAAGCTCTCAAGAAGGCGAAAACCAAAACCAAAGCCGCAGCCAAAGTCGAAGCCAAAGTCTCTCCGGGCTGGCACCACATTCTCTCTTTGGCTGAAGAGAGACAAGAAGTCGATACAGAGGCGGAGGTTAGTGATTGCGGCACCTACCTCGGTCTCGCGAATCAGAGTCGTCCAGACATGGTCGGCATGTTTGGTCTCGCTGTCTCTGTTGACGGCTACTCGATTCGGTATAGTTGTCCAGCGGGCATGGAAACCTCTACCATGTTCGGCTGGGACAATCTGGAGCCTCTTATCTTATATATGTACACTCTTTACTCGCCGCGAACGGATCAGGCTTACTACGATGACACCATCACACTCGCCCTCTTTAAGGGACTCTCCTCCATCACTGATCCCCCGAAATGGGATGTCCGCGCTGGTAACAAGGTGTACAGGCATTGTACTGTCAAAGCCGTTGGACACCCGTGGGACCGTATGAGCTGGGTCGCGCAAACCCCTGCCGATGGTGATACCCCGCCTATCATCATCAAGGATAATTTCTTGAGGGAAGGATGGTATTATCGGGAACGGGATATATATCGAGTTTTGCAAGGGGGAAAGGGAAAGGGAAATGGGCGCGGGGGTGAGGGTGTTGCGCCGGGGTTTGCTATCTACCGTGGTGGTTTTGATGTCAAGAATGGATCTGGAGGGAATGCGGGGAATGGGGAAGAAAGGGGAAAGGGAAAGGTTATCAGAGTCACGGTAAGAGGATGCAAGAGCACCAAGACCCGTCTCATCCTCGCGACGTCTGGTGATCCACTATCCTCATGTCCCACCGTTGTTACATTTCTGAAAGTGATGTACGATATTCTTGAAGGTATGTTGACTGTCCTCTTCTCGTCCTCTTCTCGTCCTCGCTTTCGTCCTCTTCTCGTCCTCGCTTTCGTCCTCTTCTAATCTCTAATCTCGATGGCCTGTATTGTTTCTGTTTTTTTGGGTGGTATTAGCGCATCGGTGGGCCGTCGACCAGAGGTGCATCCTCCATCGAGATATCAGCCATGCCAATATTATTATCAACCCAAGCGATGCTGGCCACGTCCCCCCCTTCGTTGGAAAAGTTCGTCCCAAATTTATCACCGAGGTCTTGGACAAGTACGTCGTCCACTCCTTTCTTTTTCTACCGTCTATGCTCGTCCATAATCTAATGACCATTACGCCGTGCTGCTGCGTTCTTCCGGCAGGACTCAGAAATCTGCTCCACCGCTCAGTCGACTAATCGACTTGGAGGGCTCTGCGAAATTTCCTAGTGATGGCGACTTAATGGGACCAAAGTGTGAGCTGGACGATGATGAGATTGCGTTCCTCCAGTCTCGTGTGGTGCGTACTAGTACCCTGACTCATCAGCTAACACTCTTTACTTACGAATCGCTCTTTTTGAAAAATGTCAGGGTACGCGGAGGTTCATAGCTCGGTCCGTGTCAAGCGAACGTATTCTGCCGGAGAACAAACAGTTCGTGCCGATGCCTATGCTGGGTGAAGACGCACTGGAGTGCTATCAGCTCGCCTATTCCGCTGGGACTGATCCCGACCCCCTACGAACGTTCTCTGATGCGGGAACTACGCACGGGGGTAACTTCGATCAGAAAGCGCACCAACGATACGACCATGCTCAGGTCGATCGCCAGAACGCGTCCTTCGTGCATCGCCCTTGCCACGACGCAGAGTCCGCCTTTTGGTGCATCGCGACGTTCCTCATACAAGCCCTTCCCAAAGGCGCGGACCCCAACCAGGACGCCCATAACGCTCAGTACAACGAGTTGTGGGCGGCTATTACTCGCCACGAAAATGACGACCTGGACTCTCAGGATTCCATCGATTCGAGAAACGCGGTGCTCAGTGGCGGTGCAGATGGGGGTGTTGATTGGAAGAGTGCACTCCATGAAGAGCTCGTACCCGTGGGGAGGCTGCTCAAGGAGTTAGCCAGCCAAGTACGCCCTGAGTACGCGCTTTTGGAGCCGACGCCGCCACCGCTCCATCTGCATGAGGCGATGCAGCGGATATTGTTTAAGTATATTTGGAAATTTGGGGAGGAGGGGTATGATGTGGAGCTGACGACGGGGAGAACGAGGGCGACTGTTGGAGATGGGGTAGACTCGGAGGGACAACCACCAGCCTCGGCTGTTGACACGCGTCAACTGTGTGATGGACGGGGTGTAGCGGAGGAAGTAGCTGGAGTCAAGCGACCAGTTGAAGCAGTGCTAGTGAACGAGCTTAGGCGGTCGAAGCGAGCAAGACGTGAGTTCACTTTTTCTCCTGTTCGCATCCAATCCAATATAGATAACTTAAATTCTTGTAGGGAACACGCACTAGAGTGGCTTGTCTTTTTTTTGATGCATTCGACGCGCAGTGCCTGACAATGAAATCGTACACAGAGATGATATATACGTTCGGATAGAACGCTCGTAGATTCAATTGATGGACTTGCCTAAGAAGTAATTCGCTCCGACGAGTGCTAGCCTGTACCCCTCACCAAACTCAGTAGCGTCCCAACACCTTCTCTCTCTCAACGCCCCATCGTACTCTACTGCACCTTCTGGTATAGATAGCGGTGACGCCGGTCCTTGGAAGAGACGGAAGACTGGCGGTATATGATTGGTCGGCAGTTGTATTACATGGTGAGGGGGATGCGTATTGTATCGGTGAATTCCGCCGCCTGGAAAAGGTCCTGGGGATTTGGATTGTGTAGCTAAAGGCGTGGTCTTTAGAGCGGTTAGGGTGTTGGCCCCCGTAAATATTTCACGGGGTTTCAGATGGAGAAACCTCTGTCTAAGGCCATGCAATTTGGACGCACTCGTAACAAATGATGCAATACTCTTTAATTTATATACGAAGCGAGACATTGGTGATTTCAAAATAGGTGTGGTAGGGGTAAAAGAATATAAACGACGGAGAACAAGTCACACCTGACCGTCTTGAGGACCTGGTAATGAGCTATGTAAATAGTTAGTTATGTATCTAGTTCAACTTACAACCTGGTTATAACCAGGTAAATAAGACGGCTCACTGTCAAACTATGTACCATGGAACAGAGCATTGAACCTACGAGTTGCTTCGCCCCTGACCGCCCCTGATGGTGACTCGGTCACCTGACCAAATTTGAGGACCCTGAGAGATCGAGAGCCACTTTCTCTTGCCACAACCATCACCACTGCTGCTCTTTCCACAAGCTGCGCCCATTGTCCTACAAATTGTGGCCTCCTACTTGATGTGAGTATAAATTCGTGGTGAAGGATGCGTTCCAATCCACACCTCTTCATCTCATCATGGCTAACCGAGTTCTCGATACGCCAGTGAAACCAACAAAACGCGCTGCCCTTAACCGAGAAGACATGACGAACAATCACCTTCCCCGCGATGGCCTTGAACCTCTTGATAGCTTCTGTACGAATCGACTCAACTCGCCACCCAACGCCAAAGAGTTGAAAGACATCGCCTCGGTCGAAGCCATTAATGCGGCCGTCCATCGATTCTGTGAATACAAGAAAACCAACTACGCAAAGCTCGCTATCGCTTTGAACAAGATCAGTGTTGCAGTAAAGAGTGAGTTCCATGTCGCTTTCGGGACTCCATGTTGTTGACGCGCTTATAGAGAAGTTCTTTCGAAAGAATGACCCTCTCATCGAATTCCTTGCGATACCGGCAAGGAACATGGCCCATCATCCCAACGACCACTTCAAGAGTAGACCTGATGTGGTGACTGTCCCGTCAGCTATCGCCAAAGCTATCCGTGCCATAAACAAGAACTCGACAACGAAGATCGTTCCGCGCTGGCACCATATCCTATCGTTGGGCGAAGAGAAAGGAAAAGTTGACATGAATCTCGGACCTGGTCAGGCTGGCACTTACCTCGGTCTGGCCAACCAAGCTCGTCCCGACATGATTGGCATGTTTGGTATTGTGGTCTCCAATACTCACTACTGCATCCAGTACAGTTGTCCGTCTGGCTTGGAGACTTCGGAGATGTTCAGCTGGGATAATTTGGAGCCACTCATCCAGTATATCTACACGCTTTACCGACCTCGAACGGACCAGGCCTACTACGATCCCTCCATCACGCTCTCTGAAGGGCTTTCTGTCACGGACGCTCCGAAATGGGACATTCACACTGACAAGGGACATTACAGGAATTGTACCGTTAAAGCTGTCGGCTACCCCTGGCGCCGAATGAGCTGGGTGGCTGAGACGCCGGGGGATGCTCCAGTTGTTATCAAGGACACGTATCGGAGCAAGGATTGCAGCTTCCTCGAATCCGAGCTCTACAACATCTTGCACAATTGTGGGCCAGCTCCTGGGTTCCCCCTTATCCTCGATGCATTCGACGTCGAGAAAGAGAGGGAAAAGATTACGGTCACGATAGGCGCATGCACTCGGATCAAGACGCGGCTTGTCATGGGGACGTCTGGGGATCCATTGTCTTCTTGCCCCACCGTCGTTACCTTTCTGAAAGTAATGTACGATATTCTTGAAGGTGCGCCCCTGGACCTATCGCGTTTGACTCATACTCATGTTTTCTGTGAACATAGCTCATCGGTGGGCCGTTCGAGAGAAAGGAATACTCCATCGAGATATTAGCTTCGGTAATATCATTATCAACGCCAAGGACTCCACTGAGCGAGAGCCTGTCGATAAAGATAAAAAGGGCCGTGCTAAGTTTATTTCCGAAGTCTTGAGCAGGTACGCTAACTTTCCGCATATCGTTTTCGATCACCGTTTCTGAGTAATAATGATATCCAGCAAGGACGAATGCGCATCACCGTTGGGAACGCTGATCGACGTGGATAACGCAACCAAGATTGTACGAGAGGTCCTCCGACTGTTGTCAGATAGTGACCCCGCCGCCGACGGCGACGATAATGACGACGACGACGGAGACGACAACGACGATGACGAGGCCCTTCGATATCGCACGGTGCGAGGCTTAACCCCAGAGATGTCGTTATACTGATTTATGGGCCTGCTGCAGGGAACTCCAAGATATATCGCTCGGTCCGTCGCCATGGGCCAGATATATATCTACGAATATGACTTTGAGCCCATGCCAACGCTACCAGAAGATGCTCTGAAATGCTACAAAGTTGCATATCCTGCCGACAAGGATCCGTTACGCGCTCTCTCTGACGAAGAAGCGGGCACTACCCACTCCGGAGTCTATGACGAAGCAACCCGCAAGCGATACAAAGACGATCCCGAACTTCGAAAGATCGATTTCGTACATCGCCCTCGTCATGATGCCGAATCTGTCTTCTGGTGTATTGTCGTCTTCCTTTTGCGAGCCCTCCCCAAGGATGGCGATACGAAGCAGGACGTCAATAACGACAACTACAACGAACTTTGGAAGGATATTTCTAACCATGAGATCAAGAACACGACCCCGAAGGATTCGAGGGATCCCATTATTGCCGTCGAGGATTGGAAGAAATACCTCCACGAACGTCTTGCGCGATTCGCACCTCTTCTTTCAGAATTGACCAAACAAGTGAAGCCTGAATACGCGTTTCTGAAACCAGCTCCCGATTCTCTCCACCTCCATGAAGCAATGCAACGCATACTCTTCAAATATATCTACGCGTTTAGCAAGGAACCTTTCGATGTGGAGCTGTCGACGGACAAATCACGGTCAACAGTTGAAAATCGTACAACCCCTTGCGCCGCGAATACGAAGCCGCTTGTCAATGGACAGGATTACTCAAAAGCCATCTCTGGGACGAAGCGACCGTCTGAAGCAATCGCTGGCGGGGTCGAAACTAGCAAGGCTAAACGAGCTAAGCCGGCTAAGCCGGCTAAAAGTATGTTCTCTCCATCCCACTGATTGTTTGTCGCTCATTGGCGAATTTTATAGGGACGCGCCGTAATACATCTTGAGTAACTTGATGTAGTACTCGCTTTCGAGACCCGTTCGGTCCGTTTCCGTCATCATTTTATCTTCTATGTGCATCTCTCGTTATTTATCTTCACACCATCTCATCCACGTGTATCATACCTACATCCAAGTCTTTCTTGTTATCAATCGTGATGCTCGGAGCTCGAGATTCATAAATCCAGTGATTCCGTCAAGATTCCGTGTCCATTATTAGGGGACTCGATTAGGGGCTATCCGATGGCGTGACTGAGGTTGCGTGGCCTCCACCTCCCTCCTCCCTCCTTCACAGCCAGTGTCACTTTCAGCATCGATACCACGACCAGTTTCAATCTGTCTTGCACTTTAGTTTCTTGAGTTTCTATACGGCGCCCACATAACTCAAAAATCGTTCGGATCACCTTGCCATGCTCCCTTCGGCACGAACCTGTTGCAAGCGCATAGCCTTTATCGCCTTCATTCCCAAGTCTCTCATCACCAAATGATCTCCGTACTTGGTGCTCGCTTCTTCAGTCACTGTTTCATGATACGAGGATCAACGCTACTGATACGGCTATCGATGTACCTCTTTGGACTTGAAAGATTCGGTTTCTGCTTTATAAATGCTATCTGGACACGCCATTCCAGCTCGCGTGGTGGTCACAATGAGGACGACTGCAATTCGGAACGCACAGCATCATTTATGGGCGCCGATTACGCCCAAACCGATGCAATTGTCGGGATCGCAGCCGTTCGTCCCCTAATTCTATATCTTGATTGATCCTTTGAGCGTTGTGACGCATCACTACAGCCGTTGTGGTGTGTTTGACGAAATGCCATGAAGGTTCGTCTTCATCCTCACTTTCCATTGCCCGTCAATCTTACAATAGGTTGCTCTCCGCCGTATGCTCTCTCGTGAATTCCGTTTTACCGATCTTTTATCTCTGTTGTCCTCTGCTAGGTCTATCAAATCGGGACGCATATCCTGGTCCTTTCATACTTAGCAGTACAGGTACGTGATCTCCTTGTTCTCAAATTTCTTAGCTTAACATTATCCAATGCGCTAGGTACTTCTTTCTGTTATCAAGGCTGTCGACTTCCTTCTTGCCAATCACTAGGATCGTCATCAGCCCCAAATCGAAGCTTGGGAGCCTTGCACGTTTGTCGAATGTCCAGGTAGTCTCTTCCAACAGCTTTAGTGGATTTCGCGTGAGTCGACGTTGAACACCCTTGTATTCTGGCGACAGAGGTGGGTTTCCGCCTAGTTAACATCACTCCTCCGCTGTACGTTAACGCACTCAAGGCTGTCGGCCTATGCATTTCAAAACTGCAATTCTCTCTATAAAGCGGGGGAGGAGTCTGCGAAGGAGTCTTGGTCAGTAGCCTCTCTCTCCAATACTTTCACTTCACTTCTCACTTTCTTAGTTTCGCGTTCTGTTTCTCTTGTATGGCATCAGAGTGGGATGATACCGATTTCTGTGAGTCTCTGCATCAGTTCCTGGTAGTCTTCCGTCAATCTTGAGCTCGTAGACCCTCTCGTACACGAGCACCAATTCACCCAAGACCCTATAGAATTGCTATATTACCCTTTCGACTCGACCTTCATTCCTTCCGCTTCGCCAACCTCTGATCACGTCCCTCACGTAGAGCCTTACGGTACCAGCGTCTTCACGCCTCCTCGTGATTCACAATGTCCTCCTAACACCGATAGATTCGACGGCGCGCCCCTCCTTCACCCGTCCATTTCGGACCCATATTTAGGCAACTACTTCGTCTCTAATGACTTGAATGTGCTGCCAGATAGCTCACATTTATTCGTCGATGCCCATGGGCTTATGACCACCGAACTGCCGCTCGTTCCGACGGATGCAACCGTCCCTTCTTTCCCAACCTCCACCTTCGAACAAACTCAGCTCTTCTTTCCTGCAGGCCCGGACGACCGCTTCCTGTTCGAAAGTGCAGCTTGGAATGCCAGCCAATCGAACGCCCTCGTAGAGGTCTTTGACGCAGCAGATCCCTATTCACAGCTTGTTCCTTACGATCCGTCTTTAACGGAGGATCTCCCCGCAGATCATCAGCTACGTGCCGCTGTGCTACCTGAACTCGACTACGAGACCTCCCATCCGGCCAATCTTGTTGTCGATGACTTAATCCCAGTGACTACAAATCCTCTGACATACCCGCCCACTGATGTGTTTCAAATGAATGACGATCAGTCAGTTCCAAGTACCTCTGCTTCAGATCTCTGGTTTGCTAGCGTGCCAACCGAACAAGAAACCTCTGTGGTCCGAGGTACGATCGGCAGCGGGAAACTGCGCGAAGCATCAGAGAGGCGCCGTCAGAACCAGCACAAGTGGTCATGCTTACAGTGCGGCACTGGCTTCACCAGTTATCCGAATGCCAAAAGTAAGTCTTCACCTTTGTCGTCCGAGGGTTCGTATACTAAAACAGAGTCCGTTAGGGCACGTCTTGGCTCACTTGAATGTCAAGCCACATAGTTGCTCTTGTGGTGCACGCTTTACGTGCCCGTCCGACTTACGCAGGCATCGAAACAGTGTTGCTGAACCAGGTCGGCATGTCATAAATACGGTCGACAGCAAAACAATCGATGCTCAGTACGCTGAAGAGTTCTCTCGTTTTCTACTTTGCGCAGCGTGACTCCTAGTCCCCTCCTATCGTCGTTTGAATTTCTACCGTGCCCCTCGTTGTGTCTTCGAAGCTCGTTTCCTAGTGTACCGACTGACTCCACTAATGTTCGGATAACTTCCTTTCCAAATATTTCTGGCTCGGTTAGCATCTCCGTTGTAGCAAATTCATCTCATCTACGTAATAGTTGTAATAATTTGAATCCACACGACCCGAGCCGTTTCCTACGGCGTTCGTGTCTAGTTTTGCGCTTCCTTTAGTCCCTGCGACTTTTTAAATTCCTTAGGCCCACTTTTTCTAATTTTCACTGGACTCCGTGTAGAACCTTACAATCTTCGAAACCGTTCATTTGAAAACAGGAGGTTTGGTAGGGGTAGAATCATGTGACAACTAAACATCTCCGAATAGCCCCGACGCGTTTCTTCTTGCCCTCGCCTCCTACTTCCATGAACTAGTAACTGTCTGAGACCCGGATGCTACTGCTGTCAGTTGACGATTTGGGTCGGACTCCCAGACAATCTGACGATTCAGTGGTGAGTATATCAAACCAAAACTAATTCGCGTAACCTGACTTACGCTTCCGTCAGTTTCTTTCCTGATAAACTTGTACTGAAATGTTGTGCTGTCTGGGATGCTGACAGTCACCCTCCACACGGGATACGTAGCGGCAGAAAGTGGAATCTAGTGCTTATCAGCAGTTCATCCACCTTCTGAGTGATTGCTTACCGCTGATGCAGGCGCCCAGTTTCCGAGCTCCGGAATCGAGCCGACCAGGAAGATATTCTTGAGGTTATGGGTCAAGTTACGGAAAATAATTTGGCACTGTGCTTCGTACCTCTCCGAACACAGTGGTCGCGTTTTCTTCGAAGGTAACGGCCACGGAACCTCCACCTCCACCGCCGCCGCCGCCACCGCCGTTATCTCCTGATCCAGTCCCTTGCGCTCCGGTATGAATTGCGATGGCGCTCCGAGCTGGAACAGTTGCTTTGAACGACCCGCCAGAAATGGTGAACCTACACCACATTTTGTGAGTCGGTTTAGTCTAGAATCGAAACGGAGCCTTCACTTACGAGACACCAGAGCAAGAGCCTGACGTTGCGGTGCCACTGATCACATCACAATACGTTCCGGCCGGCATCGACGTCATGAACGTTGTGCTCCAGGAGGAATCGGCGTTGTTGATAGCGACGAAGCCTGCGCTGCCTGTATATCTACGTCAGCGTTCTTTGGCGGCAACTGTTCAGTGCAAGAAGAATTACCTCTCCCGAACGCTATCTGTTGACTTTGGGGAGAAACCCAGTTCGTTATTCCCGCAGAGCCGACCGTGTTTCGGAAGCCGACCATGCCCGAAAACGCTATCCATCGGTGTTGACAGAGCCAACCATTCGCACCTCCGGTACCTGTGCACGTACCTACGCCGCCGTTTGGAGCGCCAGCGTCCGCGTTGCTGAATCCAGAATAGCTCGACAGAATTGTGGGTGTTCCGTACGGGTGAGCCAAGGAGAAGATCGTTGCCGTAACGTATGTGTTGGATGGGGAGTTCGCGTTAAGCGAATTTCCGTTTCTTTCCGTGTCGTGGTTTGCCACGAAGACGTTGGCGGAGCTTCCAGCTACCCACTCTATGCAGTCCTCAGTAAGTCGTGGTATCTGCAAGGCGACTGCTTACTTACCTCGGTTTTCCAGGTTTTGCAAACTTGATATGCCTCCTCCCAAGAAGGTGTTCTTCACCTCCGCCGTGTATCTAAACCTGTGTACGCGATTGAGTCATCTCTACATCGACGCTGATGAAAGACCACGAACTCTTGAACGTCGCCATTCCCCACATATTCAGAAGGTTGGACTGCCTCTCCGGCGCCAAATATCACTTCTTGGGTCACGTAAAAAGAGCCGTTGACGTGCGAGAGGATATTCGCCAAGTCACTAGCTGCGACGTCTGTCTCATGCTGTGAGTAATTCAAATATTCGAATACACGGTATCTTACTAACGTTTGGCGGCATCCAAACGGAAGCCATCTACGCCAAGGGAACGTAGATCATTCGCATATGCAGCCAGACGGCCCCGAACATATTCGGTATCGGTTGCCAAGCTGTGAGCGCTCTATCAGTGAGAGAAGTGTTTCCTGAGGAACGGGCGTTGACTGACTCTGCCAAATTCACTAGTTCGCATGTCTGGACTTCCTGTCTGTTACCATAGTTGACGATATCGTCCCCAGGCTCAAGGCCGCAATGATGGAAGTCCTAAGTACGGTGCGTTGTCATGTTTGCAGGGATAAACCATGACCCACTAACCTGAGCTTGATAGATGCCAGGATAGGTGTAATGCGTAAACGACGAACCCCCGACGCCGGTACCAGACTCAATTCCCGCCATGTGGTTGAAGATAGTGTCTATGCATTACGGTCGATCACTGATTTCGACCGGCAGTAGCGCGTATCGCCTTACCTGCAATAACTTTAACCCCTGCCGCGTGGCAAGTGCTCACCATATTCGCGAATTGGTTCCTGTTCCCTCGCTTGGACGTAAGGGTGTACGAAACAGGCTGGTAGTCCGTCCACCACTGGCTCCCTTGAATGTGTTCCGCAGGGGGGCTCACTGTCCATTTCCGTAAGTGTACCGAACAATCTGGCCTTCTCTCTAAAACTCACCCTGGACGAACCCATAGCCCGCCGGACCGATGAAATTTGTGCATTCGGCAGCGATGCTATCCCAAGACCACTCGAACATCTGGATGATGACCGACTTGGTCCCTGAAGGCGCCCTACGGTCAAGGCGCGACGAATGATTGAATGGAGCTGCTGCGCTCCCTTGGAGTACGCATGCTACGGTCAGGAGAATTGCTGGCAACGCAAGACTAGGCATAGTTGTCTTGATCATACTCAGTGAGCGAACTAGGTATTTATATCGACTCGTCGGAGTGCCCTTGTATTCACATTTTGATGCCAGCACAACGGCAACTGCGTCGAAGGATGACTTGCGTGAAGCGCCTGAAGGATTGATGAAGCTTATTTCTGGTGATCCCGGCGGATCGCACTAGCAAATGCCACGACCATACTCGAGTAGAGTTTCCAATCTGCGTGCGAACTGTACGTGTTTCATGGTAATTTTCTAAGAATGGTTCAGAGCAAAATAACTCAGCACATCAGGTGGACGTACGCACTCGTGTATGTGTGAACATATGCTCGAGTATGGCCAACTGAGTTAGTGCGCTTCAACTATTTTTGACCCAAGGAACTCAGCCTGTTGTAGTGCCTTTGGAAGAAGCAACTGCCGTTGGCACAGCGCTGCGCCAAGCGCCACATGCACATGGTCGAGTGAACATACCGGCTCCGACAACACCTCGTCTCCCATCAAGTGATCCGTTGCCACAACATTCGGTCGTTTGTTTTGGCGATCGACGGAAGTATTACCTCTCGAATGACGAATCAGGCAATGCGCAAGAAGCTTGAAGAGCTTATAAGTACGTTAATGTGGGTTAAATCGGAACCGGTGGATGATACAGCCGCGATATCATCCACAGAACTGCGTCTGGCCCACCTCGTGACGATGGAGACACCTTCCTGATTCATGACACTGGAAGTTGTCTGAGCTGTTGTAGCTGGTCAATTACGTCGTGAAACCGTGACTACCACAGTCATTTTCAGAGCCGGGCAAATGGGACCTTAGAGGTGGCGCCGTTGAGATCTTCGCTACGCGGCGTAGGAATCCCTTCGCCTCCTTTCAAGAGCAATTAGATGGAAACTCGTGGTATGATTAAATTTGAATCCTTGTATACACCACTTATCACAATTTATCTAATGTATTACAGCAGACGTCGTTTAGCATTGGACTCTGATACGATGATTGTGCGACTACTTCAACGGAGTGGAGGACACCCTCGTCTCATCGTTAATTCCCTGCGCATGAGATGGTCGAGTTGGGGCATGTGGGATCCTCGCAGTCGTCGATTTTGACGGGCGGGCCAGTTGGCGCTTGTAGGTGAATGCACATCGACGTCGGGATGCTTAGATCCGTCTGAATGATGTAATTAACCGCAGAATGACCGCTGGCAAGTGCGAAAGCCATGATGGATGCGTTATACTATGGCAGAGGACGCTTGATGAATATTGCGACACATACAAGAAATTTCGGGGGAGATAACGCACCTTGGGTAATAGCTTGTTGAGCGTGAGTGGGAAGAGTGGCATTTGGTAGGTTGGATGACCCCCTTTTATACGTTATTGGTGACTGGGCCACCCGCGTCGGTATAGGCCTGCGCCATTGTTTGGCAATATATCTTGGAGCGTGGGCCCTCTTGTGGCGTCGCTGGACAATGACGACTTCCAAGATAGCGTCGCGTCACCTATAAAAGGCATGAAGCGACAATTGCCATCCGTGTGGCAACTCCCCCAGACATAGTATGCGACTATGGTCATTGTTCGCCACAGAAAGCCGAAGTGGAAATCGTCCAATTTGGAATAGATGTTACCAGCAGTCCCCAGCCAGCTCCTTTTTCGACCGCTGGCTCTTATCCGTCGTCAATCAGCCGGAGAAGGGGTTGCTTAGAAGGGAGTGGCTAAGGACATTTGTCCAAGGTTTCCATCAGGATTCGAATACGACAAAGACTGCCGTATTCGTCTCTGTCGCGTGGGTAGGCCCTTTAGTACGCTGCAGCCTCTGTGAGTCAAGCAGAGGTAGCTCACGGTACGCAAGCGATCCTTGTATCCATGAGG
Source organism: Pleurotus giganteus (assembly GCA_032158425.1). Taxonomy (NCBI): domain Eukaryota; kingdom Fungi; phylum Basidiomycota; class Agaricomycetes; order Agaricales; family Pleurotaceae; genus Pleurotus; species Pleurotus giganteus. The sequence continues at coordinate 424,913 of JAPEHR010000002.1, forward strand.
TAGCCGCGTTGAACTAATTGTACAGCGGTTCGCGGAGCCAAGATGTCCGCCTAGACGCCTGGGTCAGATCGGATGCAATGTGCTGAAAACACGAGGGCAGGTTGAGGGAAGGAGCCAACTTGGAAGTACCCTCATTTCCTCAACTCGTCTGGAGCTTCACGATACAATCGAAATGCTCGGATATAAATAAGAAAGGGATACAAAATATCAACCCGACATGAATGTAAAGCCAGCAAACCGCGAACAAACCAACAAATACATAACGGCCAGCGTTTAACAGCTCCATATAATGAATAAATCGAAGGTGGGGGAAGGGCGGTACATTAAATACGCGAACGGAGGTGACCAGCACTCCTCCGGTGCCTCTTTAGGTCGGTCTTCGAGGTGAACGACATGCCGCAAACACACCTGAAAGGCTTAATTCCAAAATGAGCACGATAATGTCCTAGGATCACCCGCAATCTCTCAGCGTGATTCAAGTATAAGCATCGCAGGACAACTCACTGTCCTTATTAGCTCTACTAGTGAATCCATCGCCGCAGACGGGACATCTAAACCTGTGGGGATGAAGCCGCCGTTTTTCTGCGGCAGCTCGTACCGCCTGACTGGCTACTTGAGTCCTTGGAATGTCGACTTCTTCATGAGCTGCTGAGATGGACGGCCGGTCATGAAAGCTTGGATTTGCCGGGTGCGCATGGCTAGCCACAGGCGAACTGGATAGGAACGAATTCGACGCACGCATCGGAACGGTGTTGGGATAGGACGCAAATGAACTGGCGGCAGGCGCGTGGCTGTGGGAGGGCATAGCTGTGTGACTTGCAAAATCTGCGGTGTCGATATTAACAGCTTGGTCGCACATTGGTGGGACAGTCCCCAGTGAACACGAGGAACCTGATTGGCAGCCCTCAATAGGGTTTGAGAGGTCGAAAGCTTCATGGTGGTAACTATCCGAGAAACCAGTTGAGAAGTCATGACGGCCATGTTCATCCGGGTGATCAGCCGGTTGGACGGAGTATTCTACAAAACGAGAGGGGGGGTGAATGATGGAATCCATATCCCAGTGGGGGGTGTTGGCGAGATATCCATCGGAGCGCTCGGGGTTGTAAGTGAATTCATGCGCCGGGAAGCAGGCACCGTGAGACGTGAAGGAAGCTGGTTGATCGTACGTGGAGAATGGAGGCGGAGGGTACAAAGAAGCGTCTGTAGGCAGTAGATGGTACCGGCCATCAGAGACATGCAGTTCGCCTGCGAGCTGGTCTACATGAAGAAATTAGGAGAAGCGATAAGGACGCAGATGTTGAAGGACTTGCCTAAGCCTCTATCAAGGGAGTTGGACAGGTCGCATTCAGGCCGGTCTGCCTCCATCATAGCATATTCGGAGGAAAATTATGGGAAGTTAGAAAGGAAGTGAGGCATTATCGTTGAAGCCCGTCCTTATAAACTGTCGTTGAATTGACTAGACAGCCATCAAGGCGTCGAAGAGACAGCGAAGCACCTTATTCTCGCGAGGAAGGGGCGTGTGAGATGATACCAGATCGACGGAGCCGCTCAAATCACAACAGCGGTACTCATATTGTCTTCAGAATTAAAATGGAGGAGCAGCGCACCGTCGGTGGTCGTGAAAGCAGGTATGAGACGTCAACTACTCTCAGCCTCACCATCGCAGGTAGTCAATCCAAGCTTGGCGGGGGATGATCAACTATGTGCTAGACTATCAGCGTAGGCGGACGTAAGGGGGAAGAAATGTTACTTACGCATGGAATACCAGTAGTAGCTTTTAACTGTCCATAACAGCATATCCAGTTTAGAGATGGAGGTGCCGAACTCATGGTGCCGAAGAGTTCAGAGGGCATGAACCCGTCCAGCGCGAGTTCATATAACGAATATAGAGGCGATTCAGATAGAATCCTGGGCTGTAGGAACACACGGTGGTTTCCAATAAGTGAACAGGCGAAGATCGAATATATGATTGCAGAACATACTGATGTCACGTCCGATGACGGCATGCGTGAAGGATAATATCGATGGCACAGGACCTAGGCGGTGACCAAACTAGATGAAAGATGCGCCCAGCGTGGCGAGCGGTGTATTTGCGCAGTCGCCACGAGGAATGCGTGTGGCAAGAGCACACAACAATGCCTCAACCTCGTGAAATGGGTGGACCCGTTGCAGATGCCTGTCGATTTGCCAAATTTGCAGATTGGACACGCCGTCAAGTTGAATATTTCGGACCTGTTCGGTACGCAGATGAATCTTCAAGGACTTGAATGCAACAAGTGCAGACTCACCACCTTCAACTCATATAATGCAGATGCAATCAAGACTGCAGCAGAGAGTTCGAGATGGACGTCTAGTTCCAAGACAACAAAGCGACGTTCGAAATCACGTCGAGACTTGGTGACAAACAGGGTGCATCTCCGAGGCGCAGAGCGAACGCCACACCTCAGTAATTCCGTGCTGTCAACGAAGCAAATCAAGCGTTGGAAAATTAGAGCACTATGGTGGACGCACATTTCCCCGCTTGGTTGGATCCAACCGTTTCGTAGACGCCAGCTACTTAAGAATGTGGACGGAATACGCGGCGGTCTCCTCTTACAGCGGCCATCAACGCCATCCAGCATCCGCGTCCCTGTCTTTCCCCGCATTCGCCTTCGCCGCCACCTTCACGGATTGAGACTGGTGTTGGAGCTGGGAGTGGCGTTGACGCTTGGACCACTATTACGAGATGGGGGATATGGGGTTCTGGTGTTGGGAGTGGTGTTGCTGCTGCTATTGGGGAAGGGAAACAAGTGGATTATCACGGCTAGTTGATCATTTACTTCCATGAGACCCCGTTGCAGATGCGCCTGAAAAAGAATCCTGACACTTACATGCACGCTAGGCGTGTCCGATTCTCATTCCCATTAGCCAGTGTCTCGGTCTCCCGAATCTGATCCATATTGTGCATATTATTCGGCTTCGTACCCGCCATCGGACTCGGATTGGGAGTGATCGAGTCGACATCGACACTATGATAATGATACTCCAGCTCCATATTCATTAACATTCGTGTTCGGAAGTTATGGTAGTGCCTTGTCATGGGTCCTCGTCAATATGAAGTTCGAAAGTTGGCAGATACAACTCACGAGTTTGAAAAATAGAGCACTAGTGTTGAATCCGACTATTGGTAGACCAGTTTAGCGCAATCGCCCTCCAAATACGACTCCAGACTCGGACAGATGGAGTGCGAAGGAGTACACATAGGCTAGGGGGGGTCCTAAAGAATTTGAGTTGGGTGGACGCCATAAAGAAACTCGCACCAGTTAGAAATATGGCCGAAAACTAAAGATGCCAAGTCATGACATCGAAGTGGAAAGTGAGTCGTGACGCGTGGCTAGCGAAGGAGGGAGGAAAAAAGGCAGCTGCCAACGGACCCACAGTCTCCCGATCAGATGACCCTAAATGAGAACCTCAGTACGAATCTTGCGCAACTAGTATCGTGATATCGTGAAGAAAAATTTGGATGCAGGGATAAATACACGTGGAAGAGATTGTAAGAAGATAGATAATATGAGAGATGCGTATAGAAGATAAGATGGTGACGGGAGCGGGACCCAACTGACTGAGGTCCCGAAAGCGAGTACTACATCAAGGTGATGTTACTCAAGATGTCATACGGCGAGTCCCTATGAGAATCGTCAATGAGCGAAAAACAACCAATGGGATGGATAGAACGCACTTTTAGCCGGCTTAGCCGGCTTAGCTCGCTTAGCCTTGCTAGTTTCGACCCCTCCGGCGATTGCTGCAGACGGTCGCTTAGTCCCAGAGATGCCTTTTGAGTAATCCTGTCCATTGACAAGCGGCTTCGTATTTGGGGCGCAAGTGGTTGTACGCTTTTCAACTGTTGACCGAGATTTATTCGGCGACAGTTCCACATCGAAAGGTTCCTTGCTAAATGTATAGATATACTTGAATAGGATACGTTGCATCGCTTCGTGGAGGTGGAGTGGGTCGGGAGCTGGTTTCAGAAACGCATATTCAGGCTTCACTTGTTTGATCAACTCTGAAAGAAGAGGTGCGAATGGAGCAAGACCTTCGTGGAGGACATTCTTCCACTGGCGGATACGAAGAATGGCATCCCGCGAATCGCTATCGGCGTCATCCGTGATCTCGTGGTTAGCTATGGCCTTCCATTCAGTGTTGTATTTGGAATTATTGACATCCTCATTGGGGTCGGCTTTCTTGGGAAGGGCTCGTAGGAGAAAGACAACAATACACCAGAAAACAGATTCTGCATCATGACGAGGATGGTGCACGAAATCGGTCTTCTGAAGGTTGGGATCCTCGTCGTATCGCAAGCGGGTTGCTTCGTCATAGACTCCGGAGTGGGTAGTGCCCGCTTCTTCGTCAGAGAGAGCGCGTAACGGATCCTTGTCGGCAGCATATGCAGATTTGTAGCACTTGAGAGCATCTTCTGGTAGCGTTGGCATGGGCTCAAACGCATATTCGTGGACATATATCTGGCCCATGGCGACGGACCGAGCGATATATCTTGGAGTTCCCTGTGGCAGACCCACCAATCAGTATACCGACATCTCTGGGGTTAAGCCTCGCACCGTGCGATATCGAAGGGCCTCGTCATCGTCGTCATCGTCGCCGTCGTCATCGTTATTGTCGTCGGCGGCGGGGTCACTATCTGACAACAGTCGGAGGACCTCTCGTACAATCTTGGTTGCGTTATCCACGTCGATCAGTGTTCCCAACGGTGATGCGCATTCGTCCTTGCTGGATATCATGCTTACTCAGAAAAGGTGGTTGAACACGATATGCGGAAAGTTACCGTACCTGTTCAGGACTTCGGAAATAAACTTAGCACGGCCCTTTTTATCTTTATCGATAGGCGCTCGCTCAGTGGAGTCCTTGGCGTTGATAATGATATTACCGAAGCTAATATCTCGATGGAGTATTCCTTTCTCTCGAACGGCCCACCGATGAGCTATGTTCACAGAAAACATGAGTATGAGGCAAATGCGATAGGTTCAGGGGCGCACCTTCAAGAATATCGTACATTACTTTCAGAAAGGTAACGACGGTGGGGCAAGAAGACAACGGATCCCCAGACGTCCCCATGACAAGCCGCGTCTTGATCCGAGTGCATGCGCCTACTGTGACCGTAATCTTTTCCCCTTTTTGCTCGACGTCGTATGCATCGAGGATAAGGGGGAACCCAGGAGCTGGCCCAGAACTGTGCAAGATGTTGTAGAGCTCGGATTCGAGGAAGCTGCAATCCTTGCTCCGATACGTGTCCTTGATAACAACTGGAGCATCCCCCGGCGTCTCAGCCACCCAGCTCATTCGGCGCCAGGGGTAGCCGACAGCCTTAACGGTGCAATTCCTGTAATGCTTCTTGTCAGTTTCAATGTCCCATTTCGGAGCGTCCGTGACAGAAAGCCCTTTAGAGAGCGTGATCGAGGGATCGTAGTAGGCCTGGTCTGCACGAGGGCGGTAAAGAGTGTAGATGTACTGGATGAGCGGCTCCAAATTATCCCAGCTGAACATCTCCGAAGTCTCCAAGCCGGATGGACAACTGTACTGGATGCAGTAGTGAGTATTGGAGACCACAATACCAAACATGCCAATCATGTCGGGACGAGCTTGGTTGGCCAGACCGAGGTAAGTGCCGGCCTGACCAGGCCCGACATTCAGGTCATCTTCTCCTTTCTCTTCGCCCAACGATAGGACATGGTGCCAGCGCGGAACGATCGTCGCTGTCGAGTTCTTGTTTATGGTTCGGATAGCTCTGGCGATAGCTGACAAGACGGCGACCACATCAGGTTTAAACTTGAAGGGGTCGTTGGGATGATGGGCCATGTTCCTTGTGGGGATTGCAAGGAATTCGATGAGAGGGTCATTCCTTCGTAAGAACTTCTCTATAAGCGCGTCAACAACACAGAGTCTCGAAAGCGACATGGAACTCACTCTTTACTGCAACACTAATCTTGTTCAAAGCGATAGCGAGCTTTGCGTAGTTGGTTTTCTGGTATTCGCAGAATCGATGCACTGCGGCATTAATGGCCTCGTTGGAGGCGATGTCTTTCAACTCTTTGGCGTTGGGTGGCGAGTTGAGTCGATTCGCACAGAAGGTATCAAGAGGTTCGAGCCCATCGCGAGGAAGATGATTATTCGTCATTTCTTGTCGGTTGAGGGCAGCGCGTTTTGTTGGTTTCACTGGCGTATCGAGAACTCGGTTAGCCATGATGAGATGAAGAGGTGTGGATTGGAACGCATCCTTCACCACGAATTTATACTCACATCAAGTAGGAGGCCACAATTTGTAGGACAATGGGCGCAGCTTGTGGAAAGAGCAGCAGTGGTGATGGTTGTGGCAAGAAGAGAAAGTGGCTCTCGATCTCGCGTTCAGGGTCCTCAAATTTGGTCAGGTGACCGAGTCAACATCAGGGGCGATCAGGGGAGAGTCGAGACCCAACTCGTAGGTTCAATGCTCTGTCCGATGGTATGTAGTTTGACGGCGAGCCACTTAGATTAGAGTACATGGTCAGTTGATCTACATACATAACTAGCTATTCACCTAGTTCATTACCAGCCCTTATTACCGAGGTCCTCTTCTAGAGCTGGTCGCACTCTTGCATAGTATGGTACTTCAACCCAAGGTTACAGTCAGACTTCGAGGCAGCACGTTCAATCTTGTGCACAATACTTCCTTTATCCCATAAATCACAAGCAGCGAGGGATGATCCATCGGGAAATTTGAGTGGAGGCCACAGCCCATGAGCTGTAGCAACGATCCACGTATAAGGTATCATAACCAACAAGAATGATAACCTTCAGAATAAAACGTGTGGCGTACTCCATGCTTGCCAAAGAAACGGTCCAGCGCCGATAATAATTCGTTCGCCTCCATCTTCAAGAATCTCTACATGGGTTTCCGCAGCATCTCCCAAGTCGAGCCAAGTTGATCCCGAGGTCGTGAACGTCATTGGTGGCATAGTGGAAAGACAATTTGATGGAACAAAGACTTGGAGGAGATTGGTAGACGAACTATTGAGGGAACTGAGACGGAGCGCCGTCGATGAGAAGACCGGTCCGACGCCTGAGCGAGGAAGGGTGAATTAGGATCCGGTTCTGGACATAGAGAAAGAGGGAGTTACATAATTTAATTCATGGATTACGCACGACGAGGTTAACATTAACTTCGTCTTTATGCTCTGCGTCCAATTCCCAAGCCGCTGGAATATGAATGCTCAGTGTGAGCGGACTGAGAACGAAACGATACGATGTCAAAGGATGGTAAGGAACTACAAGATGACGCTGCAACGTACCTGTGACTGAGAGCGCTCTTTCGAGTTTGATTGGTACCATTGAAAGCGGGTGCAAGGAACGACAAGTGAGGCATGAGTTGTGCGGAGTGTTGATGGTCTTGGACATCCCAATAATGACACCGAGATGATATACGTTCAACCATGTCTACTCTGTCTACAGCCTTGTCGAAACCACCTTTCGGCGAAACTAAGCTAGCTTGAAGGACAACCGTATCATTATGGAACGGTAAGAACAGCAGCAGATGCTAAAGCTCGACGTCGTGACATGGCCGCCGTCGGGGCCGCCGAGTGGCGATGTGGGGTAACTCATAAACTGTTTTGACAGCGTACCAGAGTCATAATTCATAAAGGAGATACAAGGTTAAGATCAAATATCTCAGACCGCATCGGTATGGCATCTAAGAGATAATCAGATAGGAACATCATAACAAAATCCAGTCACCGACTCACGTTCATCGCGAACGAGCACGATACGATGCCCATTGGGCATGTCTAAGAGTAATGTAGGCGTCAAGGATCACCGCATCGAAGGAGTGAATAATATTTACCGATAAACCTGCCAGGCAGCGCAATGGAGTCGTTAAACCGCCTTGTAGATACTGCAGGATCATTAGAGAGTAAAGAATTGAAAAAAAGACCAGTATCCGTCATCTGAAGACAGCTGATGTACTTGAGAAGGTTCCAATCCCCCATCCTCAGAACACGAGCAACGCGAACTTCCGGTTCGTTTTCCGATTCATAATTAACGTGGATGATGAATACACCGCTAGCCTGATCGAGGGACGCTACAGTGAGCATAACCGCGAAGAGTGTGTAGCAGGTGAAAACTGACTGTAGCGACGGCGACTCGGCCGTGTTCATACGCAAGATAGATGGATTCAAAACGCGGCGAACCAAGTTGGATATCGAGAGTTAATTCGTGGAGAGATGCTTCGCCCTTCATAGCTCGCTCAAAATCATGCATGATGAGGATACGCGAGCTAGAGAGCATGGCGACCATATGGGAACCACAGGATGAAACATGAACTACAGCAGAGGGCGGTAAGACACATTGACTCCATAGCACAAAAGTGTTGCTCACCCGCCACGAATCGGTCGTATATGATATCGTGGGTGTCAGTCTCGGGAACTCGACACTTGGCAAGATTGTACGGTAAAAGCGAGGAGTCAGGAAAAGCCTCGTAGAGCGGTGTTGGTTCAAGCCAATACGACCATTCACCGTACTTCGGCTTGTCAGGCATGATCGCAAATACACAGCGCCCATCATGTCTGGAGAAAACCCTCAACATGTCCGAGCCGCAGATGAACACATGTCGGCTACTCAATTCCACGTAATTGATGTCTCCCAGGGTTTCACCCATATCGTCTGCAGCCTGGATATCCTCGATAGTCTGGATAAGCCTGCCGCTGGAGATGTCCCACAGAAATGCTTCGTTGTAGCCCGAGACAAGCAGCGTTGGGTATACGAAACGGTATGCTCGCGTCGGCGCTGGAGGAGAAAGGAGAAGCCATGGCCGGAAACGACCTCGTTCGCCGGGAGAAAATCGTAGGCTCTGTTCGTAAGCCTCAAGCTGAAGGTGGTCCGGAGGTGAGACTTCGGGAGGCGGAGAGCTATCGTAGTCGCAAGTGCGACGCCAAACTTCCTTGAGGCCGGTAAGCCGGTCGAAAATAACGAACCCTTCAGCGTACTCGCAGTGAGCAAATGGGCGGACGTAGCCAGATTCCTAGGAGGATAGTGTTCAAGCAGAATAATAGGCAGGTGGGGACACGGTTACCTCACTGAGCGACCACAGCACCTCTCCGGAGGCTAGATCCGTCACCACCAACGATCCTTGGATTGACGTTGAAACGCTATAACCCGCAGCTTCATCAATCTTGAACCGATGAGCACGAGAGTCGTTACGGCGTCCATGTTGCTTCAGCGTAGATGGTCCTCGTCCAAGCCAATTACGGCTCAACGAGTAGCGTCGTTTACCTTGAACCAAGCATTTAGGTGCGCTCAGCCAACGCAAGCAACCACAATCGCACAGAACGTTTTCCAGCTCGTTACTCCGTCCAGGGATCTTAAAGAATAAATATTGGCTAAATCTTCGAGCGAAACATGGGAAGACGGCAGGTATCCATATGAGACCGCCACGCTGCGATAAACGAATTCCCCTCGCGACACTAACAAGTGTTGGAACTGACGACAAACGAGATGAAGAGCAGCGATCGCATCGAGAGGCAAATGAGAGAAAATCTGCAAAACGAGCTCAGGAGGAAGAGGAAACATGGTGGTTGCCGTTGGGCAAAGCCAAGGTGCAGCCTCGCACGGGCCATCCCGTTGGAATCATGTGACTAGGCCCCTAAACCCCTGATCCTGCCATTCATGACGCCACAAACATCTTCGGAGACCAATCCTAAGTCGTTTCCGTGCATAGGCACCCGTCATTTTCTTACCTTTACTCCCATCTTACAGGAACGCAGCGAATTACTGAAAAAGATGTCAAGAAGCGTTCCAGAACGCCCAGTTCGCGCCAATCAACTGTCTGATGCCGTCACTGTCCACACGCCTCTCATGAGGTACCTGAAGCGATTGTCTACGGTTTGGCGTCTATCGTGCTTCGACTGCTTACTTGTATTCACTGGGCCTTTTCTCGCAAGCAATGACTACCCCAGCCCCGTCTGGGCCATCTACACAAGCCATCCCGGTTCTATGCAACACGGCGTCGGATAACTCCACCTTTAACAATATCGGTCAGAGCCAGTTTAACAATACAGTTAAGAGTGGGTTTGATACTTCACTTTCATTTGTGCTGCTAATAGCATCCCATTCAAGTTGACCTTGAGGCGGTCTTTCGCTTTATTCAAGACTCCGTGAAAGTCGTGCAAGATCAGCGACAAACCACCATTGAGAGGCGGAAGCATGCACATCTATCCGTTTACAGGGCCTTATCAGCGCATCCGGCACTCACGGCTATGCGACCACCAACACGCGTTCTCGGTGACTTGGACTGGTACTCCGAGCTCAACACCTCGATGTCTGGCTTCAGCGGAATGTTCCGGCGATTTGGTCAGAATTCCCATTTCAAACACGCTGCGACCTTGGGAGAAGAAGGAACTCGAGCGCGAATTATGATGCTTTTGCTTTGGGTCATTGGCCACCGTCTCAACGTCGATAGAAGGCGTCAACTTGTATCAACAGCTATCGACGATGGGATGGTCGCTTTACGCTCGCATACTAGTGATACCGGAGAAGGAGATAGTCGTCCGCTCGCATTCCTCGATATATTCGAAATCAAAGCTACTATCGAGCAGCTTGTCAAAATGATTGGCACCCGCCTCCCGCTAGCGAAGGAAAGCAATCCCTTCTACGGCATCGATTTCGTTGTCCAAGACGAGGATAAGCCCGTTCCGAGAAAAGAGTTATGGGTTTACGATGATGCACCTGGTAAAGGGTGCGTAGCAATTAACAGTTGATTCAGATATATATTGATATCGCCCCGGGGGAAGCAGGCTATCCCCTGTCATGCGCTACGAGTTCGACGTTAAACGTAATCCAAGCGTGCTCCTCCGTCCTCTGCCAGGACTCGTCCTAGTCCCACAAAGTAAACTGTCGTTGCTCATGATCCAATGGTTGACTCGAAACTTCGGCCTCGGAAAGAAAGTATTCTCACCATTCGACATCGACGTAAACGCGTTTTGGAACGCAGATCCCCCTCCGAGTCAGATCCAGGGAGAACCATGCCAGCGAACTCCTGAAATACTTTCCGAGTCCGAGTCCATCTTGGATGGAATAGCAAACGAAGAAGCGTTGATTCGGACTGAGTCCGATATGATAGACATGGACGAGCTGATGGATGAATACGGTGGGCCAGAAATGATATTCAACGCCTTTCAAGACCTTCCCCTCGAAGACTGGATCCATTTTCGCTTTTGTCGGTCATACTATGGCGTCCACAACTGGGCTCACAACAGCTTCGTCCGTGTACTCCTCTTCAGCTCCTACTGCGGCTCGCAAATACTCCCTTCGCGAAAATCCATCCACCTCGCCGTTCTCACCGCCAGATACTTCCGTGGACGGCTGATAGACGACATCGTCGAATTAATCGAGATCTTCCTCCTTGCGGAGAGTATGTCTATGTGGGCTGACATGGTAGGCGATGCGGAATGGGATAAACCATTTCAACAAATGTCGAGAGAGGAGCGTGGTTGGATGCTGATATTTTCAGACGCAGCGAAGGAGACGTTGGATATCGCGTCTCCAGTACCTACCGGACCGCCCTCCTTCCAGGAAGCAGTGTCCTTCCTTACCGACCCCGCACTCTACTGTCCAGGCGAACCCGACATCATCAAAATAACCAGCCACATCGTGACAACCGTGGCCGACTCGGATGACAACAGCCACCAGCAGCCTGAGGACTCACACACCGGCTTCCAAATCCCCTCCTTCGGCCTCCAAGAGTGTAGTTGCGGAAAATGCCTCAGGGTGCACCAACAACTCATCCAAGACCAGATGGACAGCTTCCAGATGAGGTATCTCGCGTGGCTGCAGGATGAAGCAGGGCGAGGTGGATGCGATGCCCTTGAACGGGTCTGGGGGCCCAGCATCGACGACGCAGAAACCTGGGTGGAGAATGACATCCTCAGCAGAATAGAAACGCCGCTCGACCCATTTCCCTGTACGGCTGAACGGCGGCTTGGGCTGGCGGCCCTCCATGTGCTCTCCTTGCTAAGACTAGGAATACCTGGACCGGGGGTTCAATTTAACAGTACAGCTCAGCTACTGCGCTTCGTTGCGTACCTGCGGTATGCAAACATATATCCCGACTCGTTCCTTGCGGACAAGAGTCTATCAGCCGATGACAAGGACCTATTCGCATTCGTAACCCCACCAACCGAACAGGGTGGTACCAGCGACATCGATGAGGACTTGGACCCTTCTGATGAGTTCGCCAATGAGGATGATGATGACGACGACGTTGACAAACTCACCCTCTGCACATCCGGTGGATGGTTATACGACCTCGCCTTATCCCAATCCGATGCACTGAACATTGACAACGGACTTGGGGATGGACTCGGAGGACACGACGCCGCTCCGCTACCACCTAGCGGAATCTACGTCCTCCCCACATCACCCTCCCTCTCCGTCAATTTTCTTTCCCCAATACGCCCTTCACCACAGGCACTCCACATGTCTCGCATGAACCCACTCTCGCCGATAACCATACCACACTCCCATACACTCCTCGATGCGCCTGAATCTCCCGATCCTGCCGTACCTCAGAGTCATAGATCTCGTGCCACGGCGTCGGCCCTAGATCCAGATCCAGAGCTTGCGGTAGTAACACTCGATCTCAGCGACGAAGCCGTGCACGGTTTCCCAGCTCTAAACGCCGATGGAGGACCTCACCACGCTGACCACTGGCACGATCTAGACGAAGAGGCACATGCACATGTACATGCACATGGGGAAGGCGAGGGTACCGATGTCCCGATGATACCGCTGAGATTGGGATCCTCCCGCGAAGGCTACACCACCCAGCTCAGCGCGTACTACCAACATCGCCTCTTCCGCACCTGGTGGAGACCTCAAGTCATCGCAGGCCAGCCGTGCGCCCACCCAGCAGCCGTAATCAATCGCATGACATGCTGCTCCACGACAAGCAACCAAATCCTCCTCCAAATACCCCCCATAGCCGAATGCCCACCCATCCCAGTGAACAAAAGTGACTATCCCTCTCCTCCAAATTCTCCTTACGCAAAAACGCAGTCACTGGCCGAAAAATCTCTCGAGCAATACTTGGAGTACCAAAAATACGCCACTCGGCGGGTAACCGAGCGTAATGGTGGGCCACTCGAACCCGGGCGCATGGCCATCGTCCGGTGCAGCGAGCCCGTCCCCGTTCCCGGAAACCACTATTCATACACCCTGAACGCAGAAGGGCCCGCAGACCCCCTAATCATCCTCGCCGCCTCCCTAAAGCTCCGAGTATACATCCTCAACGTCAAGGAATGCTGCTTGTGCGCCGTCGGACGTATGCGTGCGCAGAGTTGTTCGGTTGGTATCGTGATGATTCCCCCTTCCTCCTCCTCCTCCTCCACGACGTCAAACGAACGGCTGGACCAACCCAAGCGGTTGGGCGACCGAGTCGTGACAAAATGCGGACACTGCATCGTGGCTGACAAACGGGCAAACAGAATTATCGCATCATATTGTAGATAGTCACGGTAGAGCATAGGTTTATCGATTATTGTAGGCATAGAGTGGGCTTCGCTAGATCCATAAATTATAACATCATTCACTACTCCCCTAAGGACGAATACTCAATGGAACGAACATACAGCATATAATAAGGCCAGCATCCACCATTGATACACCACACCCCATCCATCATGGTCCAGGTCCTCAAACTCCAACGTCAAGCTTCAGGGCCTCGCACTCCGCACATACGGATTATCACTCAAACTCAAAGGCGGTATCTCCGGCGCCTGTCTGCGCACATGAGCGAGGTGGGGAGCCGACAACAAAGTCTCAGGCGGCCGGGAAGGAGGAGTAGGCGTCGTCGTCGTCGTCGTCATCGCCGGGGGTGGTAGATACTCCTCCAAAACGGATTGTGTGACGGGAACTGCATCATCCTGTGGCACAGGATGACCGTGACGCTCACGAGCGTACGTCCAACTTCCCAAAGTACTTGTATTTGTATTTGTATTTGAATTTGGGTGTCTAGTTGACGGATGGTAGCTGAGGGGCGACATAGTCATAGTTGGCAAGGGAGGGAGGGAGTAGCGCTTTGGTGGGGCGGGTAGCGATGGTAGTGAAGGGAGTGGGGGTAGGGAATACCCAGGCGGCGAAGGTGAGCCAGGGAGAGGAGGGTGGTGGGGCTGGTGGTGCACCGGGGTAGCGTGCCTCGGCGGAGACGGATACGCAGCATATTCATATCTTAGGTCCCTCATTCCCGCAGGCTGCATCCTCGCAGAAAAAGACTCCCTCACCGCCCTCCTCGGAATATCCGTATACCCCACCTCAGGCAAGAACAGCGGCAACGGCACCGGCGCCGCAAACCTCTCCCTCTCCCTCAACCACTTCTCCTCCTCCTTGCGCTTCTTCTCATCCAGCTCCACGCACGCGACTTTAACAGCCAGCGCCTCCTTCTCACACTTCCGGAGTCGGCGCTGCTTCATGCAGTGGTCGAGCCCGAGGATCGCTGCGAGGAGGACTATGGCGCCGGCGATGGACGTGGGGACGGCGATGGCGGCGACGGGAGGCGGTGAATGGGCGGCGAGGAAGCTGGGTACGCCGCCGCCGCCGAGAGGTGCTGGTGCGTACGGCGAGGCGCTGGGTGTGTGGACCGGTGAGGAATTGGAGGCAGCTGGAGAGGGGATAGATGGAGGGATGGGTTTTGGTGGGGGAGTGGTGGTCGAGGCTGCGACAGCAGGAGGCGCCGAAGCGGGAAATTGAGCGTTGGCGGCTGGTGGTGGGACAACAGGAGGACCTGCTTCGGATGGCGGCACCGTGGGGGATGACATTGATGGCGAAGAGATGGATGCAGCGTGGTCAGACGAGTCAGAGGCGTTCGCTTTAGCTGTAGTAGAATCCACCATCAGGGCATGTTTACCAGTAACGAGACAGACTTACGTGTTATAGAAAACACGGGCGAGCAAACGGACTGTTCAAAGTTATCTGTCATCTGTACGCAATAATCGCCTTCAGCGACGACGTCCGGCGCAATCCTAGGCATCGAATACTACATTCAGCAGCCTCGCCAAAGGTAGAACCCTCACTCACATCGAAGTAGTATACGTATCGCCATCGTGGCGAACAGCAGGCCATATCTTGACCCCACAGTCAGACAGATCGCCGCTGCGATCCCTGCTGACGCTCTCGCTGTCGCGCGTGCTCTTAGAGGAGCCCGCGTAAGAGCAAAGCCGAAAAGAAGGAGCCACGACCTGTTTTTCAGCTTCCCACTCGCATTTGATGGGCTCGCCAGACGCGAATATCTTGCCCCGCGCAGGCTTGACCCAATCGACATCTAATTCAGATGCTCTGGCGAACGGAATCAAGATGAGGAAATACGTGGCCAGCATCGTATTCGTGGAATAGGCGTGTGGTGTGAAGACCTGCTTCAATGGCGATGATCCGAGCGGCCGTCAAGGCAGAGTATGTGAGGAACGCCGGCGTTCGACTGTGTGGTAGGAGGAAAGGAGCGCGCGCCACCGGAAAAATCCACTCAAACAGCCGGAACTCTAATTTTAGGACGGCGTAGACGCCATCGAGTCCAACTCCAATTTGGCGTCCGCGATGTGCGCCGTCGACGTTGACAGCACAGATTGAGCAAAATCTACGAGCTGTTGTCTGTGACCACGCATATATATACTTCAGTTACGGAATCTAGTCGAAGAGAGAAGGGCTGACCTTTTACGATCTCTCAGCGTCTCTAGCATTTGAATGACCCCACCCTGATCCTGGATCATCAGTTCGCCACCAGGCAAGGACTGGGCCAACTCCTTGGCGTAGCTTAACGTGTTCTTGAAATCGTTGGTCTGAGATAGCTCTGTTTAGCGTACGGCTGCATAACAGAAATTGAGTCTCTCACAGCATGAAGTAGTGCCTGCTTTGCTTGGGGCGTCATAGCTCCTTGCATGCTCTGAGTGAGCTCAAGGATAACGGCCAGCTTCGGTAGCAGAGATTCATATACGGCTGTGGGTAGAGCATCAGCAGCTGAGGCCATAGCAGATCGAAGAAAACGCGTCCTGGCTCGTCACGCGTCACTGTCGCATGTCGCATGTCACACCCAGTGACACAGACTGGCGTGATTGGGAGTCACAACGTTCATTACGGGTCCGGAATGAAATGAAGGATCCGTCCTTGCTCTGGAAACCCTCGCGAAAAAATACGGGGCGCTTATTCTTACAGTCGTTCCATAAAACCTTGAGAAACCGATCAAAATTTTTTGAACATCCAAAGTGGAATTTCCTTTTTTGTCGAACTTCAAACGGTTTATGGATCGCTCCCCCGAAGCACCCTGCACAGTCTAGGTGCTGATTTCCAAAGTCATATATCATATAATGGTGGATTAACGTGAACAGGACAGGTGCAACAGGATCCGTAATGATACAACCAGAGTGGAGAAGAGGGTGATAAGAGGCAGCCGCACAGAACAAGAGCACCGACATTGATTTGATGAAGTAATGATATCATCCGATACAATACCGTCTACATAATACTTCTTTCCGTGCACTGAGGTACCACCAGGAAGTTGTAAGCGTCGGACAATACAACATTTCTTGGCCTACCCATAGCTAGATGCCGCTCCGACTCCGAATCACTTCGTGAACATGTGACACAGGAGGCTGTTGCTGTGAAGTTCATTCAAATTGTCTGGGAGCCGTATTAGATCACTTGTTGTTGAGACGGCGTCGGTAGATGTGTTGTGAGAGGAAGGGAAATGCGGTGGCGTACTTGAACCAAAAAGGAAATTCCACTTTGGACGTTCAAAAAATTTTGATCGGTTTCTCAAGGTTTTATGGAACGACTGTAAGATGCAGGCAATCAAAGTGCTTTTGATTGCCGGGGCTTCCACATTGTTCGTTTCGCTCACGTGGTGTGGCTTTCTATGACGTCTCCCACGTGTGCAGCCGATTGGCCCCGGAATTTCGCTTTGGCTTCGTCGCTCTCTCTCGAAAGCTACATAAGTACAGTAGAGTCGATATCTTCGGAATCTCATCTTGGGTCTTACATTTGCTTCTTCCCGCTACTAGGTTTGCTCGCCGATGTCATTTATGCCCATTGCTCCGTATTATCTCACTAGCTAAGGCATCTGCCCTACCTTGTTTGGCATTCCGCTGCCTTGCGCACTCGAACCAAAATCATCTCCCTTAATTCCCTCCTCCCCCTTCTCGCTCGCTCTCCCTCCCTATTCGTCCCGTTTCATTTTGCCTCCCTATGTCTGTCCCTCTCCGTGAATGAGAGCTCCAAGCACCGGCAGCAATTGGAAGGACACGCCAACGGAGCTCTGCAACTCGCATCCTACAATTCCTGGCACGCTCGTGCCAGTGCGGGAGGCGGGGAAGAGGATCTTCAGATATGGGTGCATGAATTGCTGGTCATAATGGCACGAGATGTGTATGTTCTTCGCTACCCTTCTTGGTAGCTAGCGCTAAAGCGCTAATCGCTCAGGTCGGGTTCATCCATGTGCACATATGCAGGTGTCACATCTCGGTACGCCCCATTTCTTCTGCAAAACATCCTATCCATGATGTGAATCTCAATTGTAGCTCGCGCGCCCTCAAGCTGGCCTTAAGCTCTTCCATACCAGGAGGTATGAAGCATACAGAAGCTCGAAAGCCACATCTGTTGAACAGTCCAAAGCATGCGAGTCCCCACCGTGCGCAAGACTGACTTTATATAAGCAGGTTATAATCATCGCCTCTTGGATCTTGATCCCCGCCGCTCTCCCTCTCCCCCCTCTCTCCTGCTGCCTCTCCCCTCCTTGCCTTAACCAATTGCCTGTGGGAACTTGGTTGGCCGGGAACTTGCCAAGACAAGCAAAACCAAGTCGATCGAGCAATGTCGGGCGGACACTTGGTAGCACTTGCTACAAGGTTCCGGTAGTCCAGTTAAACTAATTCGAGGAGGCTTTGGAGTTCAAGTTGATCTCCATGGTTATTACTTTAAGCAGGTCTGATGGCCGTTCGACTCGAGGCCTGCCCAATGCCGCCTCCTTCCTTTCCACTCCCACCCCCGTCGTTGGCATGTCGCTAGCGTTCTTCTGTTCCGATGAGTTTATTGTGCCCGCTGTTTGCTATCTACCTGCTCGTTACCCTCCGAATCTTTCTTCTCGGTCGAGGCCATCACTCCGCTGTCCACCGCGGGGCACTCAAACTACCCATGGACCTGGAAGCTTATACACCAGACGGATCTATAGGCGTCGCTGCGAAGATCGCTCCCCCTACTCGCGGCGCTCGACGACTTTTGAAACACGAAGCCGAAATATATAACAAGTTCTATGGCAAGGCGACGAACGCCAGCCTGGATTGCATCGATGAGCAAGGTGATCTCGTCTATGACAAGTACGAGAAGGAAGATGGGAGGGTCAAGAGGCATCTGATGGAGAATTGGGATGGATTGTGCCTTCCTTGTCCTGAGATCCGTCAGCCTGTGCCGGTCAACGCTGTTGTACCCAAGTTCTTCGGATATTATGTGCCTACGGAGGAAGCTGAGGAAGCAGTGAAGCAACTCAGAGCCAAAGCGAAACGGCGTAACGGTAAATATTGGGAAGGCCAGAAATACGCGGACCGGGAAGATAATATGCCAGCCGACACTATCCTCAGCCCCATTCTGCTGGTAGAGGACTGTGGTACACCCATCGGTCCTAGAACCATGTCCGTCGATGATCGGTAAGGCATTCTTCGGTTTACATAAACAGACTCACTTATCCCCTCGTACGACAGGACCGAATGTCTTTCATTCCTCGCTCGTCTCTTCTTCGAGGGATTCCACCACAACTCTTTCTTCCCTCGCAACATCGTCGTCCAACCCGGTCCCCTCGACGTCGGTCCTCCTTTGCGATCTATGGAGACACCAAGCTATCGACTCATTGATTTGGGAAGGGCAGAGCACTGGAGCATGCGAGTCGCAAGCGAGCAAGCAAAGTACAAAAAACGAACTTTTGTACTCATTTCGCCTTGTCCTGGCTGGATAAACGTTAGCTTCACTCGTGCTGGCTGTACTGTTTGATGCGCCAATAATAGATTCATTCAAACATCTTACTTCACTGAGCTTGTGGGTGGTTGGTAGGACTTGTTGCTGCTCGACTCGATTCAGCAACAAACAAAGTATATGGTAAAAAAGATGACGAAAATGAGAGAAAGCGAGCCCCTAGATTTCGCTCGACTCGGCTTGTTCCCACCTGACCGAGTTCTGGATGTTGAACGTTGACGTTGATCGATTGAACCTGTGGTTCGTCTACCTTCATCTATCTTTCTTCTTCCCTTGCCTGCCCCTTCATTATCAGTACAGTGATATAGGTTTATTTACACCTTTTTCGGACCCGTAATGCCATGCCGCGCAATGGCCCACACCCGCAAGTTACTACTTCTTCGATCAACTCGATGGCAATCTGAGCTCTTCGCTCGAAGACGGTTTCATGGCGCATATAGTAGCTGTATATGTGTGTCGGGGAGGCGTCAGGTACTACCAAACCAGAAACGGCTGTACACGCGGCAAATTCACCATCGTTCGGCTACGGACAAGTCAGCAAATTTAGAGGTTTTCAGCGACAAAATGGGGGTAACTTACTACTACTAGAGCATGTGGGTAGTCTAGAGGGAGCTACGTGACGACGAAGCGCTGAGGCCTAAAATACGTGTTATCGATATCGTATTTAGCAAGGGAAAGCGTGGAAGTTGTCATTTGGACGCACCGTTGGCCAACGACCTAAAGCCCTGAATGCCTCGTTCCGGCGCCGCTCTATAGTCCCTCCATTGGGCCAATATGTCGACGCGATTGTGGACGGCAACATCCTGACAGAAATTCAGCGCGAACCCCTGAGCAAAGAGGACCATAAGAATACCGTACACATGAGGGGTGCCAAATACCTCCTCGGACGTGACAAAATCAATTTGGGACGGACAGGCAGTTGGATAAGAGGCGAACAAAGGGAGGATGCTGGGCAAGGAGGGGAGAGAGCGCGCAGGGGAGAGAGAGAGGCGGGAAGAGGGAGAGAGGCGGGGAGAGGAGAGAGGTGGCGATCGAGGGTTGCGAGAGGCAATGGTTATAACGGGCTTATATAAACTGGTCTGTGCGCACAATGCGGACTTGGACATTTTCAAAGATGGGTTTACTGGAAGGGTAGCTGTCGGTGTCTCTGTCGCCATCGCGCTAAGAGTGTACAGTCACTGTGTCACTCAGATGTATGTCACGTCACACATAGTGCGCATTCCTTCCACTGACTATTCACCACGGGAAAAGTGAAGTGTCAAGGGGGCCTAAATTGGTCCTTAAACGTGGGATTTCCGGGGAGCCTGAAATCTGGAGAGAAACTTGAAGTGTAAGGGCTCCAAGACTTTCCATATTTGGCAATTTTGAGAGTTTCCGGTGCCCTTAAACTCCAAGTTTCTTCCCGGCTGTCGGGCTCGCCGGAAATCCCAGGTTCAAGGATCAATTTAAGCCCCCCCGAAACTACACTTTTCCCGTGGTGATTATAACTACAACTACAGAACTCGGACCGACAGAGGCTGATAGGGATCGTTGGGTCGCTCAGAATCGCTACGGACCTCTACGGGCTGACCGACTTTTCACTGGGCAATTGCACTCCCCATGATCGTGACCTCGGCCTTCAATCGGTTTGAACTGCTTTTGTCTGCATCCTTGCTGCGATTTTGGTACGGTTTATCTGAATACATGTATATCTGATGACAGCCGAGTCTTAGCCGAGTCCCTGCGCATGGTTGGCCTCCGTGCTTGAGACCACCAAGCTAGGGATACCCACTGGCGATTACGCGGCTGATGGAAATGAATGTGAGCGAATATTCAATATTCAATATTCAATCCTCACAGCATCCTGTTCTCATGATTGTCCCTTAGATTCTACTACTCGAAGGTTCTATCGAACCACCGGTGCTCGGTCCTTATCGCTCCATTGGTCCTCAAGAAAGCCATTTGCGATTGGCTGTATTCCAAATTTAAGTAGCTTTTGTTCATGTGCTTGCACAGCTTGCTGTTACTTGCAAGCCTTTCGCTCTCACGTCTTGACATTCAGACTTCCCTAAAGTAGTGATAAAATGCCCGGCCATCTCGTTCTTCTACACCCCCGCCCATCCTTCCTTTCTAATTTTATTTTTATTTTATTTGTATTTTCATTTTGATTTGCCGCATCAACCCTCCACCGTGGTTTCCAAGTCTTTGAGCAATCCTACGCATACGGGATTATATCTTCTGCTTTCTTGAAGTTGGGATATTAGCAATTGGGACCGATTTTGGTGGCGGTGAGTCATGGCTTTACCATCATGTCCTATCGAGCGAGCTGATCAGTCTGATGGTGCTCCCAAGTACTCACTAGCCGTTCCAACAGCAATCCGCTCCGACCTCACGATATTCTCATACTCAACTTCTTGAACGAGGTATTATGAATATCCCAAAATGTCCTCGGTCACTCGTGAGTCCTCCTTAAATAAATTGACAAGAAATCAGCGAATATTAGTTCTACAAGTCCCCTCTTCTCTCTTCTCTTTGGAATCGACCTCTCACAGTTTCGGCATTGACCTTGAATTGTCGCTAGTTTATAAACAGTCAATTTTCATCTGAAATCATCCCTCTCATCCTTGAATCATTCGCCATCCTATATGTTAAGGCGACACTAAAGCGTGACCTCACAAGAATACTAGAATAAGAAATAAGGCTAAGACGCGCTGACTACCAGACTACACGCAAATAGCGGCAAGTCTTAAGAGAACGAATCTACCGTTCCCTTAAGAATATATTCCCTTTATATACTAGTTTACATGCCGTATCCTGCAGGCATTATACATAATACGAATTACTAAAGATGACTAAAATCCTCATTGTCTGCGTTAGGATTCCATGGAATGCCGTGTGTTATGATATCATAATTAAATACATGAGGGTTTCATGTGTTACCGATGAGTTGGTTCTGTTCCGACGGATTCCGAGAACTTCCGAAGTGACCGTGATTACGTGTCGGGTGTCATGACTTTTATTGGTAATCAGGGGGTGATGGGCGTAGTCATAACAACTATCCCCTCTCAGGCCGGATCAACTCTGTTTGATTCTGAAATCGAACTTGCTTCTTGTCCTCATGTCGCCTGAAGATCGTACTATCGTCAGCATTTGTGTTCCCGTTCTGTCGATCATGGCTGTCGTGTTGGCTATCGACGTTTGGGTTGCTTGGTTTTGGGAGCCACGCAAGTGAGTTAGTTATTTCCGTGAGGTTTTCGTAGGGCCTGAAACGTAGTTTCTCAAAGTCAACCCTCCTCAATCGACGTGGAGCTCCAGCCTGTCGTCGATGGAACTCCTGGATGACTTCCGGTGCGTTTTGTAGATCTTCTGCAGTTTGCCAAGTGTTATGCTCATCGGTGTACCCTTTCCATTTTACTAAATATAGGAGGCCCCGGCTCGAGTCCATCTCTGATTCCAAGATCTTTTCCACCTCGTATTCTAGTTGGCCTTGGATAGTTACAGGTGGAGGGGGTTCTGGTTTTTGTCCAGGAATCGTTGGCTCTTTATACCGCTCTGTATTATATGTGGATATTGTAGGGTGAATTTTTAACGAGGGTGGTAGTTTTAAGGTTACAGCATTTCGCGAAGGAATGGCTACGATGGGATAAGGTCCAATCTTTTTATGGTCCAACTTGCGTGATGGTCGCGTTGTTCGTAAGTTTTCCATGGACAGGAAAACTTTGTCTCCGATTTCATACTTTGGCGCTTCCATCTTATGTCTATCTGCGAAGATTTTCATTGATTCACCGGCTTTGACTAAGGCTGATCGTGATTCTTCATGAAGCTGTTTCATTTTGTTGACAAAGTCTGAGGCTGACTGCGCTTTGGAGTATTGGATAGGTTCAAATCCCATTCGTGGATGTCGTCCATAATTTAAGTAAAAAGGGGAATGTTGCGAACTGGCTTGAATTCGGTTGTTGATCACAAATTCGCAAATGGAAAGCCATTCAGCCCAATCATTTTGTCGATAATTTATGAACATCCTTAAATATGTTTCAACTTCACGATTCAATCGTTCAGTTTGTCCATCTGTTTGGGGATGATATGCCGTGGACAATTTAGTTTCAATTCCTAATAATTTATTGATTTCTTGCATAAGATTTGAGGCGAATTGTGGTCCTCTATCGGAAATAATGGTCTCTGGTAGACCGAAATCTTTCCATACATAGTCCCGGTAGAGTTTAGCCAATCCTAAGGTAGAGGTCTCTTCATGGGCTGGGATAAGTCGCACCATCTTGGTAAACCGATCGACTACCGTTAGAATCGCATTGTGTCCTTGCGATTCTGGTAACTTCACAATGAAATCGGCGGAGATATCTGCCCAAGGTTTTGTAGGGATTGGGTTGGGACGGAGTTTACCTTGAGGAGGATGATTAGGAGCTTTTCCTCGTTGGCATTGATCGCATCCTTCTACATATGCGGCTATGAACTTGGTCATTCCTGGCCACCAATAATTACGAGAGACTAATTCATGAGTTTTCCATCTTCCTGGATGGCCTGCAAGTATAGAGTCGTGGTATAATTTAACGATCTGTCTTCGGAGCTCAACATCTTTGGGTACGTATATCTTTCCATGATGCAGGATAAGATCTTGTTCTTCCGACCACTCTTCTCCTCGTAGTATTTTAGTAGGTGATCGTTTCAGTTCCTCCACTGCTTTTACTACGGCCTCATCATATTCTTTGGATTTTCTAATTTTCGATAGTATTTCACTTTCTTTTCCTTCAATCAGGACGTGGCCTTGTTGTAAGGCTTTGATCTCAAAGTACTCGGGTTTTAAAAGCGTCATACTATTGTCTTCTTTCCCATCATCGAAGTCTGGTCGTCTAGAAAGGACATCTGCTTTCATATTCGATTTTCCAGGGAGATGTTTGAGTGTAAAGTTGAATCATGATAAATATAGAGCCCATCTACATCAGGTAGTCCCGGGGATGGCCTGACGCGCTGTAAGCCGCCTTTAAGCGCCCAAAAGCCGCCGGAGCCGAGAAAGCAAAGAAGCCACCTTCAGCCTTGTGGGTAGATTCGGAGCCTCTTGAAGCGCTTGAAATCATCACATTCTGGGTTTCAGCTGTTTGCATCCTCTTCAAAGCATGCCAAGGCGCATAAGATGGTGACTGAAGACATCAGATTCATTGAGTTTTCATTACGGACCCGGGATGATCAGTCTTACAACCGGCTTCTACACAACCACCTTCGGGTGAGAGGACTGCATTGGATGGACTACGACACCAGTAACTACTCTATCTGACCCGGCTGGAATTTGAATGTGCCTTCCCCGATGCGCAGCTCTGCATCCTGAATAGCTTCCATATCAAACTCATCCTCATAATTAACATCAGCTTGGTACAGTTGGGAGAGATCAGGGTGAGTGACAGCACTATTCATGAAAGCAAGTCGATGTAGACACCAGATGATGACATATAGAGGGACGAACGTGATTTGCTGAAACATGTCTTTGAGATAGTGGTCCATTACCTTACGATTCCGGGAAAGGATGAACTCAACAGATCCACTGAGATACAAATAACTGCATGGGTGGCACAGATGATTAGAATGGCAATGAAGGAGAAGTCGCACGTACCTTGGCTGCACACGTTGCAGACAAAATTCCTTGGATACAAACCTGCCACTTGAGTATTCGCTGATGCAATGTGAAATCTGTAGTTCAGCGGTTAGAATGGAGCCAAATGCATCAGGGATCACATACAGCGGTCAGTGCTGCAACAAGGACGTCGGGAGAAACCATGCCATCTTTGCACATGCTGCTGAATGCTACCCTGTCCCTCCTACGGCTGGAGGACCCAAAGAACTGGTTTCTGATGACTTCAACTATGCTCGGATGGCAAAAAGGAAGCGTCTTGTCAACAGCGCGGGTCTGTGGGTGAGTCAGTAGCAGACAACTACTACATAGTGACAGCTCTCACATTGGGGTCACACTGACCATAATGGAAATGTCCTTTAGTCAATAACCAGCTCACGCGAGCTGCAATTTCTGCCGGTTCAAGCTTTCCGGGGATCCCGTAGTGACCGCTGATCTGAGTCGACGCTGCCATCTTCAACGCATTCCGAAATGTTGCAACAGAGTACCATGTCTGTGTCCACATCAAAAATAGCTCAGAGAAGCCACACTGAACGCACATATGCAACAAGTTTGTCCTTGCGCGCTAGTCCTGAGGTTGTGGGTTGCGAGGCCAACTCGAACGCTTGCTCTTGATCCTGATCAGCATCTCCGTCAGTTGCGACGCTCTCAACCACACCCCAGGTGAACGCCTCTTTGTCAGTGGGGAAGAGGTTCTTAAGAGCGATGGCACCACGGATACGGAGTCGAGAGCGCTGAACGAGGCGCAAGGACCGGGGGGTAAAGTCTGTGGCTTTAACCTTTGGGCCGAACACTTCAGAGTCAGTTGTTATTTCATCATCTGCAGACTTTTGACGCTTCCGTCGTGACTCTCGGGGAGGTGCTCGGTGCTTTCGCTTCTTCTTAGCGCTATCAACCTGGAAATCCGATCAGATGCATACCGGCAGGATGGGGGTGATGGAAATATACAGGTAGCTGAAGACCTTCTGCTGTGACGCATACCAGCTGATGTGCCATGAGATATGAGAATGGTGCATACAAGAGGGAATACGCACACGGGGCACACCAGGCAATTCCGGCGACAATTCACGAGGCGGACTCCTTGTGACGGCCGGTATCCGTTGATGCTAGTTCGGGTCGGTGCATGAGGACACACTGTGGTACACATTGTGTCAAACAAACCTTCCCAACCACTGGATGTTTCATATGCTCATCCTTCGCGCGGATTGGACGCTCGAGCGATGCTCCTTTAATGCGGTCACTGCCGCGTGGTGTGGATGGCTCGGTCCCGGTATGTCCTACGGGTAAGGGCGGCATTGGTAGTGACTGCATTCGGTGAAACTGCTTACGGGACTCCCAATCAGATGCCTATGAACGTTATGAGTACTCTGGCGGATACCCTTGACTAGTCACCAACCTTCTTCCTGGTATTCTTATCCTGTTGGTGAATCGCAGGCTCAAGCGGTTCTCCGTTAATACGGTCGCTCCTGCGTGGCATGGATGGCTCGGGCCCGGTAACTCCTGTGGGTAGGGGCAGCATTGGTAGTGACTGCATTCGGGGAAACTGCTTACTGGATTGTATAGCATGTGCCTATGAACGTGATGAGTACTCTGGCAGATACCCTTGACTAGTCACCAACCTTCTTCCTGGTATTCTTATCCTGTTGGTGAATCGCAGGCTCAAGCGGTTCTCCCTTAATACGGTCGCTCCTGCGTGGCATGGATGGCTCAGGCCCGGTAACTCCTGCGGGGAGGGGCGCCATTGGTAGTGACTGCATTCGGGGAAACTGCTTACTGGATTGTATAGCATGTGCCTACGATCGCAATGAGTACTCTGTCAGATGAGGGGGATGTCACGAACCATCTTGGTATCATCGTGGGTTACGGGCTTCTTCACATCATTGGAGCGTCTTGTCGATTTTGCGGGATTTGCCAGCGCTGCACGATCAAAGTCAGAGTATCTCAATTGTGATTGGTGATCGCCTACGGGAAGAATGACTTGGGGGGGGAGAGCGCTCCGTCGCTTCAGGCTCCATAGTCCGCATAAAGTCTTCCAAGAGCTGCCGGCTTTCTATGGAGGGAATTTAATGACAACCAAGCATGAGACTGATTTCAAAAATGCGGCAAAACCTTTGTGTTTTTCGTCGGAGTCATGTTTGGAGACAGCGCGCTTGGGTTTGCGCTTGGAATTTTTTCCAGATGCTCGGGAGCGGCTCTTGCTAGAGCGCTGACGCTTTTTATTGGCTGGGGATGGGGACCGCGTGGGCTTTCTACACTTTCTCGTAGCCTGCTTTTTGTTTGCGCGGCCGTATCTTTCCTGGCCGGCATTGTCGTCATCCTGGTCGCACGCGGTATGATCACCTTCGCCGGCTTCGTCGTCGTCGTCATCCTCGTCGTCGTCGTCACCTTCATCGTCGTTTTCGTCGTCGTCGTCGTCGTCTTCGTCTTCGTCGTCCTCATCAGCGTCGGGCTCGGATGAACTTTCAGCGGAGCTGCCTGTATCAGAGGATGGACGCCTATGGCGACGTCGAGCCGAGCCCCGTGAGCGTGTTTTAATCATGGAGTGGAGGGCGAGAGTGAAAAGGCAGCCCTGACAGCCCTTCGTAATAACGTGTTTCCCCATTTAGAAGCACTAGCGAAGACTGCAAAGAATGCCAGGCAGCTGCCACAGTGCACGTGACATAGGAGTGATGTATCATACATGAGGTTTTCGAAACTGCGGGCATTTATTCCAAAGATCCTCTCTCCATGCCATGGCATGCCGAAGCCTCTCCTCTAGCATTGCGACTTGGAGCTTCCGATGGAATACCTGTGACTGAATTATAGATAGCGCCTGCTGCAGCTTCCGCTCTTCAGCTTCCTGATGTTTAACGTGCCACTCTTCCAATGCAACATCGCGATTGAGCTCTTCAATGCGACGAGCCAACCAGCGACTGATTTGAGCGGGGGAATAGGTGGGCTCTTTCGAATCACCCATCCGCTATGCATGTCGAGGTCCATATTAGCCAGTAAACGCGAGTGCAATGGGGCGACGTACGGACATGCCTGAGGGATTATCCTGTGCACAGTTGAGCGCATATAACTCTATCTCCTGGGGATAGACTCACCAGTGGCAGTTCCAACTCAACTTCGAACGGGTCTGATGTAGGTATCACTTCATCAGGAATTCCTGCGATCGCCTCTGGAAAATCTATGTCCCACGGATCACTTGGGACGGCATCTGGACGCTGAGCAGGTGTAATCTCCGAGTACGACAGCTCTCCATCCTCACTACGCAGGCTCAATGAGGTGCCCATGTCTGAGGGGGAGGACATGGCAATCACTTAGAAGATGACGGTGACGGCAACACGTGTAGAGCATGCGCCGTCGCCACTGTTTCCCACAGGTGGCTATGTAGTACGAACGACATTACCACGCTGAGGAGAATGGTAATGCTGATGGGCATGGGGACAACAGACTGTCTGGGCATTGAAAAAGGCAGATCGACAGCTATTCCTACGGGGTGGATGCATGTAACCAAGGTATAGGGGGTGACGCTCAAGTGTTGACGGGCGAGCAAGTATGTAAGGAAGGAGCAAGAGTTATAGAGTAGAAGCTCCTGGAAGCTACAGCATGAATGAGTTAAGAAATGGACCCTACATTCATTTTTAGATGAAAGTGGTGACGCAGGGAATCAGCGGACATGATATGATCATAATGAAGGGAGATATGTCAAGCGAGTTGACGGCAAGAAAGTGCAGCAACTCGAGCAAAGATGGATGCAAAGGAGGCGGGAAGGCACAAGACAGAGTAGGAGTTTACGACCAACTGGTAAAAGGCCACGGGGATGATTCGAGTTTGCTCCAGAGAGCCTCTTTGCTCAACAGCTCCATTTCTCGTACTACCGGGTTATGCATGCCTCGACGCTGCCATCGCCATTTAATCGCCCCACCTCGGATAGGCGCCAAGACTTCTGTGATGCAGAGGCGAGGCAGACTGGTGAACAGGGTGGTCACACGGCTGTCCAACTGCTTCAAGCGAGGCCACTCTCTGGAATGTGATGTGATCACCAACACCCTGAGATGATTGAGACCGTGAAGCGCATTCCAGATTGTGTCCTTGAATAATGGGTCAACATAGGATATCGATGAGGAAAAGTGGGACTGACAAAACCCTCAATGTACTCTCCCCTCGCTACAAGATCAGGCTCCTTCCTAGCATTGTACTCAGTCCGGGGCCAAACAGATAGCTCCACGGTCTCCAAAATGTCAAGGCACTCAAATCCAGCGAGAGCAAGGTCCCAGTGATGGACTTCAAGCTGAAGTTCCCGCACGCGACTCGCACGGCTCAGCTGGCGACGTAGATTGCACGGATAAGGGCGCTCGGCGGGGACGGGGAGCCAGTATTCTACGCAAACTGGGTCCCAGATACCTATGGTGTGCACGTTTGCTGCAAAAGGCAACACGACTTGTAGTGCGCGTGGATGTAGGACAACGTGTCGAAGATTGGGCAGGGGCGCAGCTACCGCAACGCCCGCATCACACCGTACAATCAATACCTGGATGTGTTCCCACTGCCCCAACGGAATTTGAGGGTGCCTGCGATGCGATGAGTGAGTCATAATCAGCAGTTTACTAGCTGTGGCACACGCACCAGTATATGTTGGCCTCGTATTCCCTCATTTCCGTGAATGAAGCAAGAATCTCCTCGAACGTGCCACCTTCGTCGCGGCTCCAACCGCTGGTCATCCAGTCACACATTGGCGAGGAGTTTGATGTCAACGTGAGTCTTCGAACATGTTCGGCATGCGAGGAAAGGTGGAACGTATGGTTTCGCGACCAAGTGCTGGGGTGATAAGTATCAAGATGGCGGTAGTACGATAGGTCCACCCTATCATTATAAAAGAAGAATTTGCAAGTTTCTCGGAGCCGGAGGATGCACCAGCTCGGCAGATAGTATAGTATATGGTCATCGAGACCGGCGTTGAAGAGCATGACAAGGCGAGATTGGGAATTCATTTGGCTCGACGTGGTGAATCAATTAGCAGTCAGTGACGTGGGAGGGCGTGAGGAAGCCAGAGCTGGTTCCCACACTGCTGACGACTCACAGAATTTGGTAAATACGATCTGCTGCATTGAACGGACAAGACTGATGGCGATAGAATAGACACGGAAGCCACTGGCGAGTTAGGTATACGGAACAAAGTGGTTGAGACGAATAAAGAAAGCTCTCTATAAGGGTACGGAAAGGAAACAAAGGGCACTACCTAGGTGGCACGAAAGCAAAGTTATGCAGGGACTGACCACCGCGGCGCCCAAAGTCTCTGGGATGGTATAGCTTTTCGCCATCATCGCACACAAGGCGGACGCCATTGTCTGTGTGGCTGAACACAGCCATGCCGAGTGTGGGCGACGGGTGCCAGTCTTGTATTAACAGCTCCCTAAAGGTGGAGAGGCGATTCCGCAGCTCTCGGAACATTGCTTCTGCCTCAGTCCTCTTCAGGGGGAGGCGAGGCCATGGCGTGAGATCCACAAAGAGTACCTCGAGCGTCCCAAACTGGTACATGGCTTCCAAGAGGCCTTCCCAAATACGCTAGGATGGCTCTCAGTGAATCCGATCGACGTCTGTGGAGGGTTGGCTTACTGGGTGTTTAGCATGAACCATCAGTGCCAAAGGCCTTCTGATGAATGGAGCAAGGGCAGCTATATCGGGCCCCACGAAGTATGATAGTCTCAGATGGGTGATGGAGTTGAGGAGTGGGCCGAGCGAGGGCATGTACTGCCGATGATGCAAGACATCTCCATCCTCCCTACAATTCCGCAGGCTCAGGCTCCGTAGGTTGGGACAGCCCCGAAGGAAGGGTAGTGCCAAAGCGATCTCGGTGTCCAAAAGTTGTAGGTTGGGAAGGAAGGGTTCGTCCAGGAAGATGGAACGAGGATCGTCGCGATGATAGCAGCACATGGATCGGATTTGTAGAAATACCAAGTGGTGGAAGGTATTCCAGGCGAGGTTTACTCCTCTCGTGTACCCGATGCGCAAGGTGTTAAGGTTTTCCATGTGCTCCGTCAATGTGTAAACACAGTCCGGTTCCTCATAGTGATGCTGAATGTGGCGAACGAATTTCGCTCTTGCCTTGCGCGCCTCCTCATCTGCGACAGCCCAAAATCGGGCGAACTGGCTTAACTCCAATGTTTCGTAAAGTGATGGCGTGTAAAAACGATTCGAAGCTCGGCAAACTTGCGTGAGCTGCATCATGTCCCGCAGCGTCAAATGTATCACGATTAAATGCGCGATGTCGAATGGCAAACCAATGAAAGTAATGGGCGGCGTTGATGAAGCCATCGGTGTCAGGCTTGCTCCCGTTTGTCAGGATGGCTGCGTTTGATGATGACTGCCGTCTTGAGCGGATGTGCATGTGACCTCAGTCAGGGTGAGCTTCCATTGTCTCGCACACTGACAGGCAATGGATGCCTCATCCAAGTGATAAATGATACAGTGACCTACTTCGATGATCAGCAGTACGCACGCGGAACTTGACCATTGCTGCTGACGTAGTCAGCCGTAATATACTTCATGGAGTATCCCTCTCAGTACGACCGCGATGGCTCGGACGCTCAAGGGCATAAGCTGACAATTGTGGAAGGTTCTTACAGACGGGGTGGGGGATCGTAGGCTACATTTATGCACCCGTATTCTGCGTCCCGAGGCTGGTCACGAATCACCACCAACCTGCCCGCATCGGAGGCTGCCCAGTATGCCCTGCTTGCCAGTTTGAGAGAGGGGTAGCCCACAACAGCGTTGTTAGAGGCTCCGTTTGTGAGGGACTTTGCATATGGCCTATTGCAAACGTTACCATAATCTCGATAATCAAATGAGTACGACATACCAGTCTGTGTACACACCTACTCTCCTTCCTCTTGTAACTGCATAAAAGATCGTAGACATGGGATCGACAGCCGGTGGCGGCAGCAGTTTGTAACCCGGGAATACGGGAGAACTCTTGGAGTATGGCGCATAAAGATGTAGAGAACGGTGATGGCGACGAACATCATGTGCATCATGTGTGGGAACGCGTGCGGGCAGTTGAGCAACGTTTGTAATCCGTCGCCCTGAGCTGTCATTGGCAACGCTCTGCTGGGCGCTGATTGGAACAAATTCCGGTGTCACCTCACCCCACTGTTCAGCTGCAAGCTGTTGGTACCGTCGGCCTAGAATAGTTGACATCAGTTAGTCTCGATGCTCATTGTGGAAGCCCACCCACGTCTAGCTTCGCGTGCAGCTGGTGAACTGTCATTGGATGTGTTGGGAGACATGGTTGCAGATCAGGTTTCCCGTGGCGACCACTCGCACCTGTCCGATGAGCCGTCGATAGATTAGCTGAGTGTGAGAGGCAGCTGCGAATATGCACGTGACCATTATCTCAATCGCTACCCGTTTCGCTCTCCCTCTTGTCCGCTCATCATGCAGTCGCCTGTCATCAACGATCGTCTCAAGGATCATATTTGCCCTGCTTGCCAGCGATTCTTTTCCACTGTTTCTGCATGCCACAAACACCTCTCCCTTTCCCAAAAATGTGCTTGGTATCGAAAAGGCAAAAACCGCGAGGTTCAAGTTGACCAGGTGTTTGCTGAAGAACGACAGGAATCCCTCTCATTCGACTCTGATCAGACTCCTGAATACATCTTGGAACAGTTTGAGGACGAAGTGGCGAATTTCATTCCAATCTATGCACAACGCGAAACCGCTTTCGGCGAGCCGGGGCCATCATCTCCTTCCCGTGGTTCCGACGTCTCTGATGATGCGTACAATCAATATGCCATCAACTATCCAGGCGCGGCCGCTGTGATCGGTACTGACCGAGCACTTAAGGCCGCATGGATGCTTCGTCACGGCGGCAAGGACAGCGAAGGTGACCACACAATGCTGGATCCTGAGTCATACCCTCCGCCGTTTGCATCGGAGTTGGATTGGAATGTAGCGCAATGGTTCGTCAGAGAAAATGTTGGGCAGAAGTCCTTTGACCGCTTCTTAAAAATCCCCGGAGTAAGCTCAGCTCGTACAAGATTCTGGGAGGCTAACGGATTGCTTCAGGTTAAAGAACGCCTCGGACTGAGCTATGGGTCTATAAATTCCCTGAATTCCAAAATTGACCAGCTTCCCGGAGTGGACGCAAAGTGGAAGACTGAGACATGGGCCTTTCCAGATCGTCCCAAAGAGAGGTTCACTGTTCGATGGCGGGATCCTGTCTCTGTCATCAAGAGTCTTTGGCAAAACCCAACACTTGCTCCGTATTTTCAGTTCAAGCCCCAGACGATACTATCGGACGATACTGAGAGCGCGCGCCGTATATACACAGAAATGTGGACTGGCGACTGGTGGCACACGGTGCAGGTATGTCTTCCAGACATGATGAGTGTAATATCCCATTCAAGTTGGCTAGGATAAGCTGCCAAAGGGTCACTGCGTTGCGGCGATCATCATATCAACAGACAAGACGCAGTTGACCCAGTTCTCTGGTAGTAAAATGGCGTACCCGGTATACCTTACTTTGGGCAACATCCATAAGTCCATTCGCCGTATGCCTTCTCGCCATGCAAGCGTTCTTTTGGGATACTTGCCCACCACCAAAATCTCTCGGGACGGCTTATCTGATGACAAGCGGTCAGCGAGACAGCAAAAAATATTCCACCATTCTATGAGCATAATAATGCGATCATTACAGGAGCCAGGAGCGGAGGGAGTGGCAATGCCTGATGCAAAAGGAGACATCCGCACCGTCCACCCTATCCTCGCTGCCTACATCGCGGATTATCCTGAACAATGCATGGTGGCCTGCGCAAAGGGCAAGACATGCCCTAAGTGTCAGTGCCCACATAACGAGCTTGGCACGCTGCAGTCTTGGCCATCACGGGATCCAGCGGAGACTCTCATCGAGCTGCAAAAGACCAGGTTGCAAACCAAGACATTCGCCTCCTTCGTACGGGCACGGAGGAAATCCAATCTTTCTATTTTGCCAGGCCGTCCTTTCTGGGCCGGACTTCCTCATGCCAACATCCATGCCTCACTTACCCCCGATGTCCTCCATCAATTATACCAAGGGATCGTAAAGCACATGGTAACGTGGTGCCAGGCACTAATGACAGAAGAGGAGCTTGATGCACGAATACGCCGTCTTCCTCCTGCCTACGGTGTACGACATTTCAAGAACGGTATCTCTGTACTGTCCCAAGTCACTGGACCAGAGCGCAAGCATGTCGCTAGGATTCTCCTTGGGTGTCTCATAGGCCACCTCCCCCCGCAGGTTATCACTCCCCTTCGACATCTCCTTGACTTCATATACCTGTCGCAGTACAAATCGCATGATTCCCAGACGCTTAAGTTCATGGATGACGCCCTGGCAGGCTTTCATGATGGGAAGGATATCTTCGTCCGCTTCAAAGTGCGAGAGGACTTCAATATCCCAAAGGTCCACTCCCTCCTTCATTACGTTCAATCCATTAAGGATTTCGGGACGACAGATAACTACAACACCGAGATGTTTGAGCGCCTCCACATCGACTTTGCGAAAGAAGGATGGCGGGCGTCCAATCGGAAGGATGAATTTCCTCAAATGATCAAATGGCTTGCGCGACGTGAAAAGGTTACTAGGCGTGATGAACCCCCTCCTCCTGTCGTTTCCCATATTACGGGGCCATTTATTTCCATCGCGCAGCGCCCCCATTCCCGTAAGACCCTGGATGCGGTCGCCCTTGACCATCACGCACCTCGGTTTGTGGATGCTCTGAAGCGCTTCCTCTCCAATCGCCGTGTCCCGCAAGGAGATACTTCCCGCCTTCCATTCGAAGTGATTGATGTATTCCATTCCTTCAAAATTGGGCGATATGAAGATGTTGAAGATAGGGAGAATGACACGGAAGATGCGATCAAGGCCTTCCCCCAATTAAATGACTCGACGTCCGCTCGGTTCGACACTGTCCTTGTTGCCGTATCTGAGGAAGCAGAATCCACCCACGTTAAAGGTGAGGCTGTTATCTTTGCGATCAACCCTTCTGTGACCTTCTACCAACAGGCATGCGTGCTGCGAGGATTCGAGTCATATTTCGCCTCCCCAGCACTGTGCAATTGAACCCTTACGAACCTTCCCGTTTATCAGACATAGGGTGGCCTGAGGACCACTTAGCCTGCGTCCAGTGGTATTCAAGGTTCCCATCAAGTGGCCCACCCTCGAGTCATAACATGTACTCCGTGCGACCGTCTGATGAGACGGAGGTTGTCCGTTTAGTCAACGTTCGCCAGAGCTGCATGCTCATCCCAAAGTATCCTAACACCTCGATAGACAGTGCATGGCAACCGGAGACGGTATTGGATGAATGTGGTTCCTTTCTAGTTAATAATTGGTCTAGCTTGTATTCGTACCAGACAATATACTGAAGGCATTTATGTCCAACCGAAGTCGTATATCAGAGGCGAGTGAAGCCTGCAATTGCTGTACATGTGCACAATACATCTGTCGTGGCACTGTACTATTCCAATCAATTCGTCTTTCACGCGTCACACGGAGACACTAACTCATCGGATTTAATTTTTTCTCGATTTATCGGATTTTCTGAGCCTCGACGAGCATCGGGGTCGAGACGAATTGATTGAAATAGTACAGTACATCCAAATCCCTGGTTCGATGCTCCGTTCCTATAAAGCATCAAAGTATTGTTGATACATGTTCATCCATTAAGTTCACATCTTCCGGCACGGTTACAGTGGTCCCCTCAGTCAACCTGGCCGCGTGGTCTTGTTCAAGTTACGACGGCGCAATCTTCCGAGGCCCCTGTTGGGTCCGAATCACGTGCACATCAACAGCTGCCTCGCGTCCTTGGCCTTTTTTGCTTCCTATCGTACATCATGGTCGCAACGCGTAGGTGAGTCACCACATATGTCCCATATGTCATTTACTTTTGAGCTAATGTTGGCTCGCAGGACCACCCGTCACACTAAACGGCCTACCAGTTCTCAGGGCACTCATACTGCAACGACCCAAGCGCGCGCGGGTCGTGCTAAGAACAAGAAAGCGTCTCACGCTGGCAATGAAGATGGTGACTCAGTTAGCGTAGCCGCGGAAGATTTGGCTCAGGCCTTGACGTCGTCAACTCACGAGGTCGATCAGTGCTCATCTCAGCAAGATCGTGTCTGTCCATCCGGTGACGAATCGCTTCCCTCCTTGACACCATCGCCTGCCTCTTCCTCAAGGGACTTAGAGAACAACGCATCGCCCGGTTCTCTCAACTCAAACCAACTTCTGGTTGACCAATCGCCAAATGACATTGCAACCCCAACCCGCCATTCCACTCCCGGACTGGATTCCAACGTCGACCAACCTATTGGCCCGCTTCCTGCTCCACCGGCAAACGAGGCAAGCGCTGTAGTCTTCACTCCCGTGGACACAGGCGTGTTGGATACAGTCTCGAATTCAATTGTTGGCGTTGCTAATGGAGTTCAACCGGACGTCTCGACTTCAAGTGACGACCGAGACTCCATGGTACCTCCCTATCCTCCATCTTCCAGTGTCAGCAACCCACCCATTACCGCTACTTCCCCCCCAGTTGCACGTCCACGTCATTCCACTCCTAGACTGGACGCCAATGTCGACCACCCAATTGGTCCGCTTCCTGCTCCACCGGTAAACGAAGCTCCACCGGTAAACGAACCAAGCGCTGTAGTCCTCACTCCCGTAGACCCAGGCGTGTTGGATTCACTGTCGAATTCAATTGATGGCGTTGCTAATGGAGGTCAAACCGATGTCTTGACTCCCAGTGGTGTCGGAGAAACCATGGTACCTCTCCTCACTGCCTATTCTGGCATCAACGACCCTTCAGTTGCCGCTGCTTCCTCCCCAATGCCACGGACCATTTATGCTGGCAACTCCCTCGGACTCGTTGACATTTCGGGCGACGATATAGGGTCCAACCGCCCAATTGACATCCCCTCCGATGATGAAGATGATGTTGTATTTCTCAAGAAGAAGTGGCAGCCACTCTTACAATTTCAGGATTCTGAACTCGCCAGTTGGTCCTTGCCTGTTCTTCTGGACATGATGTCAAGACTTGGCGGGTCAGGCGTAACAGATCCCGTCAAGTTCCTCCCTCGACTCCAATCCGGCCGCTTAGATACCTTCAAGACTGCCCGTCGGAGCTTGCGCAGTTACACCGCCGTGACTCGCGCAGGGGAAAGGTTCTTGGGTGCCTTTACCTGCCATATTGTGGCACTCAGTCCTCAGGATGGCCAGCACGCACATCTTCTAGACCGGCATATCTCATTTGGGAGGCTGGTTAGTGCGTACCGCGGTCACGCAAAAGCAATACAACAGGAGTTTGATGAATGGCTTTCAGCTCCCTCGATATCTGTCACGTCTCTATTATCCGAAGTCAGTCAGTCATTATGTTGCTATTTCGCTGTACTCATGGATTTCCAGTTTGTTGGTTCCCTTGATCCCGACTATGATTATGCGCCTCTGACGTACGTCGATATCGAGCGTATGGGACCTACCCGCTGGCTCAATGAATCATGTGTTGAGGAATTCATTTCGTTGGCTAAACGGTCTTATGCCACCGCTTTTGTTATACCGCTGGATGTCTGGCGTACCGGCATGGAACCCCTCGTTTTCGGCAAACTCTCCCCGCAGCAAGCTGAAGAGAAATGGGGCAAGCTCATAAACCGACCTATTTGCCGCCAAAGCAATTCCCTTGTGCGTTCAAGCCTCATACTCATTTCTTCATTCTTTCACATTTCCAATAGCTATTTTCCTTCGCCACCCTTGCTCCCACACCTCGTCTCTTGCTTCCTGTTTGCTACAATTCGCACTTTGTCCTATTCCACATCAACCTCTCGTCGGCTGTCATCGAGATATATGACAGCTTGCCTGCAAGCGAAACCTCACATCGTCAGATCATCCATGTTTGTGGTCGTCATAATCTCCGCCATTGCGCACTCACCCATGTATCCCAGTTCCTCCATGCCTTCTTGCAACGCCTCCACCAAAGTGGCAACCTTAAGACTTTGTTGGCCACTTCTAAATTTGAAGTCTCTGTGGCCTCCGTATGCGTATACGTTTTTGTTTCAGTCACACTGTCCCACTCACGCTATTGACCAGGTCCCAAAACAAAATAATGCATTCGACTGCGGCGTGCACGTCATACAATATGCTAGTCACTTGCTTTTCTCACCTGATGCATCGGGGATCGCGATTCAACGTACATGGCCTAATATGGACCATGTTCGACTAAGGCTCATCACTTCGATGTATGAAGACATCTCATAGCATAACAAGTCTCTTGCGTACACACGAAACTACATGTGAGGGACGATCTACACAGACTTCGGGACATCAGGTGAATGGTCTGCCGTGATATAATGCCAGCCGAGGTAGAGCATGTCCAAGTACCAACGGGCTTCAGTCTTAAAGAACCCCTCGTAAACTTTGAGGATCTGGTCATCGGGCTTCGCGAGGCCGTTGAGCCTATAGTTGTCTTGGAGAGCCAGCATGGGGAAGCAGAGCTCCAGATCGGTCCCAAAGAGGATGAATGCAAGGCTGATAACCAAATTAGTAAGCTTCGGGAACTGCTACGATAAGGCTCACTAAGGGTGTCCCCTTAGCCCTTTCTCCTCCGTGGCCATCCCGAGGCGAGCGAAGCTGGCCTTGTTATTCCAGCCCTCGTCCCAGCGGTTGATTGAATTCACGGTCTCTTCAGAATAATGTCCATCCGCATCACATTCTACCCATGTGAGTCACTACAGCTCCGCGACAAAGCTCGCTCAAGCACTTACCCCTATCATCAATCACCAGGAGGTTGTTCTCGTTCAGCCATCGTACCCAGACTTTCACCGACGGGAGCCGGAAACCATAAAATATACGTGGGGGGGAGCACCCCTGCTTGGGGTCGAAGGAATCAGGTGGTTCATCCAAAGGAAAGTGCTTTAATGCTTTTGCCAGTCCGTTCTGACGACGCCAGTCAAATACGGACACGGCGTTTTTGATCATGGCATACCTTCCAGGCCCCTGCAATCCTTCCATGCGGATGGAGGTCGTCTATGTCGCCGTGGTGGTCGATTTCGCGTGTCGCCATGTATTGGTCAGAGGAATCCCGTCACCCTCCACAGCTGAACTTCACCCCATGTGACTTGGATCACGTCAGCATGTGAAAAAAAAATTCCGGTGCCTGTGAGCTTGTCCCTTTACTACATATTTACTTCCAGCCCAGTTCACAGCCGACTTCAAGTTCTGAAGTTTGTTTGCCAAAGCTTAAGTGTCCTCGCCTTTTTACGCGTACCCGCGTTCAAACCTCCAAGTGACCATTGCCTCGGGGCGGCGCCTACCATTGAACACTGCGGATCCCAAATCAAGGAGTTGGAGCTAAAAGTAGACTCGGATGCTGGTCCCACACCCCAAGAACGTGCGCGAGGCCGTCAATAAGTAGTCCAGCCGATGCTTCACTTAGTACCCTAAACTAACAGTTTAGATTGATTTTGTTCTGTGAAGTGTTTACATGCCAACCGTTACTTGGTGCGGTTCCGTTATGCATTACGGAACACTTCATCGTAACACGCAGTAGACAGCCCTAGGTATACGCTGTGAAGGGATGGGAATAATATGGAAGCGATCCATCACACTCGCTTCTTCGTGTGACATCTCTCTGGGATCTGTCGACATTCCCCTGCGAGCGTGTCTTCTGAACCAGCCATGTTTTGGCAACCACGACCTGGCAAGGGCTACACCGCCGCGGGGCCATCTTCTGCTGCTACTCGCTCTGCATGGGCGAGCCCCATTGAGCGGACGGCTGAGGAGAAGGAGGAGGAAGCTCGCATCTTGGAGCGCTTTGAGGCCGATCAATCCCAACGTCGTCAGGAGAATAGATCAATCGCCCGAGGCATGTACTCCACAGGGATCCACGTCCCTTATGAATTCCCATGGTATTCATTATCGACGTTCATTTTCGACGTCTTGTACCGTATTTTCGAGTCGGATGGGCGCCGGTTTTCTACCTGGCCGCAAAATAGGGTAAAACGTAGCAGTGAAAGTAAGCTTTATTCTCGACACAATCAATAATCAAGCTTATCATAATGTTTTAGCCAACGATTGCATTCCCAAACTCAAACTGCGCCCTGAGCGCCCAGAACAAATGTGGGTAGTGGCACCGGCCGTGAAGAATCTACATTCTACTTTGCGCGTCCGCCCCGAGCAGTTCACTTCTTTCGACCCCCGCATCGACCAGTAAGTCTGCAATTGTTCTACATGAGTGTTCGCATCTGATGATGATTGTTAGCTCTGAAACCGCCAGTCGCAGGCGTGTCACCCGCCAAACAGCCGACCTGACCACGGCCATTCCAGCGGGTCCTCCCCGGCGCGAGCGTACTTCCCCACAATTACCCAATATGCAGACGTGTGGCCCACTCACGAACCCTTGTACCGGGCTGGCGATATCGACACTGGGGGTCTGGAATTCGCCAGACGCGACAATTCTTGCTCATTTATTTCGCGTCGGCATCAAGAACCAGCCATGCATCGTGCATGAAGCCAAAAAGTGCATTGAAGACACGGACGGCATCGTGTCATTCGCTAAGATTCCCCAAAAACATTTAACCCAAGTAAGTCAATTGCCACATGTTGACGACACTAATTATTTCATCAGCTTCAAAACCAGTTGCAAGGATGGTTCCAGTCATGTACCATCGAGTCGATCACTTGCCTGTACGGCCTCCTCACCATTGGCCCGTATTTCTTAGGGGTCAAGGTTAAACGAGGATTCGAGAGTTTTGGCGAATACCCCGGTGACAAACATGCGGCGCTTCCACTCCTCCTCACTAAACATGGGGATCCGTCGCCGGAACTCCTGCACTTCTTTATCGACGCCGCTAGGGAGAGTGAGGCAGCTGTCGCAGATGTCGAAAGGGAACCTTTCGACCCCGATGAGGTGATTAGGTTACCGGGGACCGACGACTAACTAGCTACATTTTTGCTTAATACTATTGTAACATGGAAGTATTCTGCAAATTGACGGGCCCCTAAGGAGTTAGGGGCCTTGTGCATGTGATCTCTGTGGCGTCTCTCAGCTGCGTCTCTCATCCGGAATCGGGATACCTGCTCCTCCTCCCTGTATCTATTCTTCTGTTAATCTTCGTTAACTGATTTTACATTTATGTCGGCCCGGATCTCAATGTTTGAAAATCCGCACTTGCGACGACTTCCTTGGTTGTGTCTGCATCAAGAGTTGGGTGTCTTGGACGTGCGTATTCTACAGTTAACGCCCCATTCCATGACTTCATTGATTACTTTGTAGGGCCCTATCATGGCTGCCCTCCGTGAAATTGACCAACATTTCAGAATTTGCGCGTATTCCTACACATGCGTGGAAATTGCACCAACCAGCACTCCTCATCCGCTATATGCTGTCCTCCGCCGTGGTCTGGCAAGTAGCGACCGTACGGAGGAAACATTAAGCCTCACATTTGCCTCCCTTCTCTGCATTGACGCTATTGCGTCGGCACGCCATGTCACGTTGTATCCGCAATCTTCTCCACCCTTTCTACGCGACTTTCAAGTCGGTGACACTGTGAAAGGAGTTTGTTACCGCCTTCCTTTCATTTTCTGGTCAATTCACTCATGCGCACAAGGTCATTGCTCGACTGTCGGACCTACCTTCACTGTTGCAATCTGCTTGCGTGGCCATCAACCCCCCCAAAAAGAAGTCCAAGCGGGGGAAGCCGATGAATGCTGACGAGCAACTGAAGAATAAGGGGAAGGGTGTCGAAGGGAGTGGCTCCAACAATCAGAATGCTGAGGCTAGTTTTGCGGACGGGGAGCCTCGGTATGTACCCCATACTCTTTCCTATCATTCCAATTGAAGCTCCGGATTAGGGAGGCCACAGAATCCGTTCAATCCGACTTGCTTAAAGATATTATCAAGGTTGGTACAAATACTCATCGGGACAAGATAAAGACAAATTTCATCACGGCGGCATTTTGTCTGAACTGCTTATTGAAAGTGCGTATTACCCTCGCTTTGCGAAGGCCTCACTCATCCGCCCCCTAGGGATCATGGGAGATACCGAGGAAATGGGATGCATTCGAAGCACAGCTTTCGGCAACAAGGTCACACCAGTCACTTTGTTCGATGCTTAGCTGATCCCTCCTAGAGATGTTGATGCGATGAACACCCTGAAATCCACCGTTGGCGGCGTCCCCAAGCAGCTCTTCGTAGCGCTCCATTTGGCCGCTACCATCTCTCCAATTGCGCTACTTATTCCCAAAGCATTCCACAAGAAAGCTGTTGCCAGAACGGCCCTCATTTGCGTAAGTTTGGGCCTCCCTTCTCATGTCAAATATTTATATGTTTCAGGCTTGGATTGCGCACGGCGCTTCAAAACCGCCATATATTTTACTAATTGAGAGAAGAATCTGGAAGATTGTTCTTGACATCGCACAAAGTGGAAACCCGCAAGATGCTTTGAAGGACGGTTTCCTTGCACTTGATCACTACCTCAAGCAGCTTGATGACACTGATGACGGCTCTGCAAACTGGTTCCGGCGCATCCTTTCTTCCCCTCTGGATGAATCTGCACCCCAAAGTACTGTTACGAAACCCGTGCCCGAAAGTACTGCTAAACCCGCGCCACAAGCTCCTACGTTGTTCACACTCCTCAGAGAGCACAGCCCAGTTCCAGACACCTCTGTCCAGCCTCCGCCACGAGATCATGCCGTCCCCCTCTTCCCTTCACGCGATCATATGCAACCCCTTCCTACTCTCACCGCCGTCTCCGCGTTACCTGACAATAGTGATGATGGAGATATAATGATGGATGACATCCAACGTGTCGTGCCTGCGTCCACCGATGACCATGATGGCATTCATGCAGCCCCTTCGACTTCTGATGCAGCCCTAGGCGATAAACCCCCCGACGGCAAAATGGATACTGCCATCGACAGTGGTGGAGATGTAATGATGGGAGACATACAAAGTGTAGCTTGCGCGTCTGGCACGAGGACTTCACCGCGCTCTGGCGCACCGACGGAAGACCGTAATGATGATAGGGTAGAGGTGTCCAATGCCCTCTCATCCTCAGCGACACGCCCTTCCAATGAAACAGCCATTGACACCATCGATGCAGTCACTGCTGAAGAAGGCCATGCCCCGGTACTTCGCAATAGCGACAGCGATACCCCAGACTACCACGAAGTAGATGAGAGGGAGAATGACGTGGGACTTACCCATCCACTCTCTAGTGATGTGGAGGGTGTGCGGCATAGTGCTCAATTCGGCGACTCGGACAATCAACCGGGAAGTATTGAGGGCTCTCCTGTGAGATTCCCTGCCTAATGAGCCCTGTACGTCTTTACTGACGCTCGACAGGCACCCTCCCGGAAGAATGGACCCAAGGATGACGCTCGAGACGATAGGGCGGCAGTGAGTACTCACCTAATTTGTTTGCACCAGTTCTAACTGCTGGTATAGACTCCCTCCACCCCCCAATCAAAGGTTCATCAGTTCTTGGGCCCACGAATCCTTGTCTGCCATTACTTACCATTTCCGTAGGCACCTTTGTCTAAAAAACGGTCTAGAGATGATGATGCTCAAAACGGTGTCCCGGTAGTAAGTACTTGTCTGATTCGATCGTGCCACTCTCAATGCTCGATATAGACTCGCTCCGCTACGCAATTGGAGGTACTCTTTTATGGGTGGTTGAGTTGTATGCTGTTCTGATCGCTTCTCCCTCTGCTTAGGGTCCACGAAAGCGTCAAAAGCTCATGCCAGTTTCTCCCCCTCACTCTTCGCTTTCAAGGAAGCCACCGAGCAAACGCGCCGCTGTTTCCAAGCCTGTCAAGCCTGTCGACATC
Source organism: Pleurotus giganteus (assembly GCA_032158425.1). Classification (NCBI taxonomy): domain Eukaryota; kingdom Fungi; phylum Basidiomycota; class Agaricomycetes; order Agaricales; family Pleurotaceae; genus Pleurotus; species Pleurotus giganteus. Next base: position 468,394 of record JAPEHR010000002.1, read on the forward strand.
TTCAGACTGCATTACCCATCCCACGAGGTTTGTAGCACGTCCAGCCTCGGGTTGCTTATGCCGCTCAACTACTGCTTTTAGGAGAGCTGGACCAAGAATGGCAAGCCAAAGCATCTCAATTCCACTACGTTGAATGATAAAGTAGGTGATCAACTTTTCCAATCATAACACGCCATAATCCATGCGCAGAGGGATACTGTCACCGTCGAAAAGATTTACCACCCTAACGGCTCTCTATACGAACCTCGGGAGCTTCGTTTTCACGTGCGCACTGTCAACTTCCACCTATTCCATGTCACTCACCTATCTATCAACAGTCAGCATCAAAGGGTCTGGCTCTTTATCGTAAGGCTGTTGCCGCAGCACAGCGGACCTGTGACAATGATGGCCGCCCGAAGCACGTTAGGGGTGATCCCTCTTCGTTGGTCCAGGTTGCACGCTGGAGCGATTTTGAACATAAGTCAAAAGAATGCTTTTCATCGGGCAAACCGATTGTCTTTACGGACATCCCCCATGAACAGGTAGACTTCAAATGTGCCCTTCAGGCCCTCGGGTGCTCCTTTTCACAACCTATCACCGTCCATGGTCAGTACTATTCATTCTGCATGGACTCGGTTTTCACCTGATCCCCAGATCTGTCTGTGAATCTGAAGCGTGGTGAACATCCTAACCGCAGACATCGCCATACTTCACTCCAGCAGATACTTCGCTCTGTTGACTCAGACAATCCCAAATCTCTGAACGGGCTTGACTTTCCTGGCCCTGTGATGACCTCGTCACCCTGCTACCGATTGCCCAGCCTTGACCGCTTCCTGTGGCGTGCCTCTTGGAATGCGCATATGTTTCGTGCACCGTACCCGTCAGATGCTATGGAGTGGTCCCTAGTTAGCACACAGGGCTCATTCCATGCCATACATACTGATGCGGAGGGCATGGCAGCACTTGCGGTTGCCGAGCACGGTGCCAAGCTGTGGGTTCTCGGCGCTTTCAAAAATGGCGCAAGTCTTACCAGCAGTTATCGCCTCGTTCAAGGAGTATGGAGCACAGATCTGTTCGATCTTCCAGGCACAGAGTGGGAGACAGTCCTCCTTACCCCAGGAACTGCAATGTATGTATCCGAGCTCCTTCATGCTTGCGCTGCCCTCAAATCACCTTAGACTCATGCCCCCAAATTGCCTCCACGCGGTCTTTACCCTCGAACACAGTGTTTTCAACGGTCGACATCTGTACTCTCAGTATTGGCTGCGTCAGTCCGTTATTGGTGCCTACCTGACAACTTTCGATCGCAACGTCACCAACACTGATCACTACGCGGCTTCCGATGGGTTCTTCAAGCGCCTGGCATGTTTCTACCAATTCGCTTTTTCGGGCGACCAGGGCTTGTCTTGTTGGTCCTCCCCAGTTTCCTCCAGTGATCTCGCTGACTCCTTGACAGGTTATGAGGATAGTCTTCCTAATGTAGCTACTTGGGAAGGCATTGAGGTAGCAATCATGGTGTTGACATTTTGCCGCCTTCTTCCTTGCTTCTCCTCCCGTCAGGACAGCGATGATGCATCGTTTGCATCTGGATTGGCCTATCTCGCGCTGATCACCGCATCTAGGAACATCACACTTCGCCAGCGCGGGACCTCAGAGGAATTGAACTTGTTTCAAGATCTCTACTTGCGTTATCTCGGCCACATTATTGGAGTCGTGCGATCTAGCATTGACACCCGGCCTCTCCAATACTTTAATGAAACACTTCAGCAATTCGTTCCAGAATCCACAGCCGCTGTAGAAGCGGACGCCGACTCGGATGCCGACACCAACGCTGAAAGCAAGACAGACCTTGATTGGCAATTCGAACCCCCTGACGTTGTTGGCGCCAATTGGATTTCACGTTCGCCCACGCCACACAACGGGGACTCAGCCTCCGACCCTGGTCCACCTTCATCCGACGAAAGTGCTGATTCGGAATCATCATGACATCATCGCCAGCATCCACATTTACTGTTGCCTCAATACCTGTCAATTCCTTGTACATTATCATTATAGTCTACTAAATTATGTGTACTGCTACCGTTAGCCTGACTGCACTGTTGTAATAATTTTATCAAGTCCCCTTCGCCCAGTCGGGCTGCTATTTTCTCTGCAAATGAGTTCGAGCTCAGTCATTAAGTTGTACCTTGCTTTGACTTGGATCCATGGCTGCTTTAAAGCACCTGGAAGTGTCCACATCTAAAGTCACATTGCCTTGTGTGATCTGTGTGCTTTAATTTGCTCCCTGAGCTCAAACTTGCTTAAGCGCGCAGCACCGCCAGTCCAGCGCTGCGAGGCAGATCCGGATTTCCTGATGTAGCTTGTCGTCGGTTCAATTTTTTGGTAGTCATGAAATAGGTCAAATTTCGATGATCACTCCAAATGTCGAACTTATGTCGGTTGCCTTCTAGATAATGGCGCCATGCTTCTAAGGCTCGAATAATAGCTAACATTTCTTTGTCGTGAATATCATAATTTCTTTCCGCTTCATTCAATCCTTTCGATAAATAAGCGCAAGGTCTCCACTTGTCATCTTCACACATCATTGACAGCACTGCTCCAGTAGCAAAAGTTGACGAGTCGCATTCTAATTTCATTTGCCGATCTGTATCAGGAAGTACTAAGATCGGTTCTTCAGTGAATGCTTTCTTTAAGTCATCGAATGCAGCTTGTTCTTTATCTCCCCAGGTGAACGATCGGTCTTTTCGAGTGAGATCGTGCAAAGAACGAGCTCGTTTTGCAAAATCTTTGATGAATCGTCTGTAATAATTGGAGAATCCTAAGAATTGTTGCACGTGCTGCACTTTCTCTGGTTTGGGCCAACTTTTTACTGCTTCAATTTTCGCTTTCTCCATTTTAGCTTCTCCATCCTTCAATATTACTCCAAGGAATTCTACTTCGCGAACTTCGAATAAGCACTTCTCAGGTTTTACATAGAGATCATTGTCAATCATGATTTGTAGAACTCGTCGTACTATTTCTCGATGCTTCATGATGTCATCATCTGTATAAATAAGCAAATCATCCAGGTATATTACTACAACTCCTTCGTCAATCAAGTCTTTGAAAAGAGCATTCATCATGGATTGAAATGTGGCAGGGGAATTATTGAGTCCAAAGAACATGACGGTGGGTTCGAATAACCCTCGATGAGTTTTGAACGCTGCTTTCCATCGATCTTCTGGTTTGATCAAGACATTATGATATCCCCATCGCAAATCCATCTTGGTGAAGAGTTTCGCTTTTGACACTTGATCAATAAGGGTTGAAATTAGGGGAAGGGGGTAGTCATTGCGTATAGTAAATTCATTTAGATAGCGATAGTCCTGCACAAGCCGTTTCTTCCCATCTTTCTTCTGGATAAAGAATACTGGGGAACTCATTTTCGATTGAGAAGGGGCGATGTATCCTTTTCTTAAATTTTCGTCTAGGAATTCGTTCAACTCTTTGATTTCATCGGGGCTTAAAGGATAAAGTTTCGCATTACGCTGATCGTTGTTATTCTGATAGAATTCTGGTTTCATGTCAATGGCATGATCCCATGGTCGGCTAATTGGAATTCTTTCAGAATCGCGCTTTCGGAACACTTTCATGAATTCGTGGTAGTAATCAGGAACCATTTCTTCCTCCGTCTTCTTGGCATCACTTTGGATTTTTTCCTGGTTATGTTCCACGATATAATCATATTTTCCTACAGCTCGGATATGGAAATCAGAGTTTTCTTTCACTTCTGTTTCCTCTTCCTTCATCATACGCTTGATTCTCATTTGTGCAACACTTTCAAAGTAGACAGCCGTCATGGCATCCATTTCCCTCAATTGAGTATTTCGCAGTTTCTTCCATTGTCTTACTCCTGCAACTTTGATGTTTCGCTCTCGAGGTTGGTGATAGACATAGGGTTCTTCTCCCTCGATGATTTCATCTTCTTGCATAGTGGGGACTTGTTGTTTCTTTTTTTGTCATTTTCTCTCTCGTCTTTTTTGAGGCATGAGGCATTCTTTAGGACATCGTGTCATTGCGATTTCACCAGTTTTCCAATTTATCTCAGGGTTATGTTTTTCGAGCCAATTGAGTCCAATAATGACGTCGATTTTCCCTAGGTTGGTCAAATAGAATGTGATCCGTTCACGATGTTCCTTTAGATGCATTGTTACTTCGATTTTTTCCATGATAGTACCAGCATTATTATGAGTTCCATCTGCATTTCTCACAATGGCTGGGTACGATAATTTAGAAGGATTTAGACCTTGCTTCTGTGCGTTATCACGCACACTTGATATTTAACCAAATGTACCCAGACGATACCGGACCTTACTGTAGATCGGGTTCTGCCTGGTCGTTCGTTTATAAGTGGTTAAACTTGTTCCGCGGTGGGCTCCAATCGTATCACGCACACTTGATATTTAACCAAATGTACCCAGACGATACCGGACCTTACTGTAGATCGGGTTCTGCCTGGTCGTTCGTTTATAAGTGGTTAAACTTGTTCCAAAGCAATCAAATTAGAGCACAAGTTTACAGGCAGGTAGATCGACTGTCTGTGCTAGGATTATCATAGTGTGAGGTGGGATAGAGACAATTCTCTGCTGATTCCCCAAAGGCGTAGTACGTGGATCGATGATTATCTTGACGTGGATTCGAGGATTAACTTGCTTATACCTAAAGACGTATTATCAGTAACAAGATGATGAATGAGTACTCACTTGAATGAATTTACTGCTTCCGAGCAGTATAACTTCTTGACAGATTAACTTGATAATGAATGGACACCTAGAGATGTCAGAATGACCAGAAGGCAAGACTTACCAGCTGTAAGTTATGCCTCTGTATGAACCGTGAATTCCGTAAGTATTTGAATAGTCCCTATGCGACCTTTCAAATACTGAGCTACGAATTTCTTATCTCTGACTTCCGTTGAAGTCTAGAGATCTCAGTATACAGTTATACTTCCAAGTCACTTGCTTGGACAGTACTTACAACTAATGTACTTCACTTGAGTACACTTAGTTTACTGCACTTGAGCTCTGAAGAAACTAGCTTGTTATTTGGTTGGGAAAAACCCCAGCTTATATACTATACAGGAGTTTGTACCTATTTGTACCTACCTGTGCTAAGGTGGGTCAGGATGAGTAAGCTTTTGGCAGAGTCTTAGTCATTCTTGACTTGGCATCTGACTCAGCTCTTACTTGTTACACATCCAAAATGACTTGCCTTCTCCTTAGAGAGGAGGGGATTGGTTGAGGGATGGAGGGACAGCATTTGCATAGCCTTTATATCCCTCTTGGATTACTAATCCACCTTGATTTAAGTGGGTCATATCCACTTGGACGGAGTTCATGTGGGTCGCATCCACTTGAATGGAGTTCGTGTGGGTCGCATCCACTTGAATGGAGTTCGTGTGGGTCGCATCCACTTGAATGGAGTTCATGTGGGTCATATCCACTTGAATGGAGTTCGTGTGGGTCGCATCCACTTGAATGGAGTTCATGTGGGTCATATCCACTTGAATGGAGTTCATGTGGGGCTACCTGGAGTTATGTGTGGATCTTTGATCTTGATCCTATGTGATAAGGGATAAGATAACTCTGAGGCTGTGTCTCCTTGATGATATCTATTCTCCATCTAATCTATGACATCATATGGCCTGTCAATAGGATTAGGAGAGGTCCAGGGGCTGTAAGGGGTCATTCTATAGGCCTATTACCTATGTTATACCCGTTCCTTGAGGTATTCCAAGTAATCGGTGTCCGAACCGCAGATTTCTTCTTTACCCAGGCTTTATGACATGCATATAGAAGTGAAAAACATAGGGGCATAAGGGGAATACATGGGTAGACACTACCAATGTAGGGGAACCTGTATAAAGTAATAAATGTCTCAAATTTATGTTCATCTCCCCAAATTCTAGTTTGGGGTGTGACATCTGCAGGTAACATGAAATTCTGACCGTCCCCGGTCAGCTAAGCTGAAGGGTGTAGGTGAATATGGCTACAGGTAGTGCCGGTCATAGAAAAGTGAGGTAGGCATGGGTGAAGTCCTTCTGTCTCCAATCGTACTTCTTGCGGGGCATCTTCTTCAATCATATGCTGCACGTACTGCTTTACTTTCACAGTCTTTGCTTCCATCCAAATCCCCACATAATGCTCTATTCTCTCAGAGCGAAATATCACCAATACATGCACTAGCTTCTCCTTGTGCTGCATTATGCCTATTGCAGTTCCATAACCATGGAAAGGATGATGCAATATGATAGTCTTGTCGATTGTAATTGGTGCTGCGATAAAGAGGCCGTTTTCACCTTTAAGGGACTTAGGATGAATGAGAGGGGAAGTGTCGATGTCAATGACATTTAAGGAGTCAGGAGTATGATGGGTTTGGCGATTCTGATGTGCGGAATTATGAAGCCTCTCTAGCAATTGTAGGTCTGCGAAGACTGAGAGTCCTTGCAATCGGAGCTCAGTAGCAGGTCGAGGATACTTCTCTCCTTTTCGCAATCGAACATGAAATTCGCCATCAGCAAAGAGGTGGCCTTCATTAGTGAGATGCCCAGGAATGAGTCCTAGGGCTGTCGGTTCGGAGCTAAGTGAAAGAGGGCGCATTATCAGAGTATAGTCAAGGGTGACTGAGATATTGGGCGGGGAGTCTCCTTGAATGCGGTTGGCTAAGTACTGGGTGGAATGCATCATTTGGTATTCTCACGAGTGATCAAAGAATACAAATGTGACAGTAGACAAGGTGCATCTCTTCACGTATTCAAACGGCTATATTCAATGTGAAATCCCTCTTCAATCCAGCGAAACTTCTGGTGACTGACTAAATGGGGTCCTTCTGTGAGCAATCGGACTGATGCTTCTAAATCCACTGCCGCTTCGATGATCCATAAGATAACCCATCGAATTGAATCTCTGGGTGTGGGCATTCGTCGAAATGCTATCAAAAGCTGCACCTTTCCCCTGGTCCCATCGAGGACGCCTTGAATTGATCCATATCCTAGAAGGGGATGATACAGCACAGAAGCTGTGCACAATGGGTAATCCGAAATGATCGTATGGATTTGATGATCTCCCATAAAAGTGCTGGGGCTGGTGATTCGGGATATATTGATCGGAGCAAGGTACCAGGGTGGCTTGTGGACCCGAACTTTGGTAACGCGGTGAGGATCTTCTTGATTGGGCTCAAGGTAGCACCCAGGTGACAGGTATTCTGAGAAGGCTATTTCTGTCTCAGAGCGGACGGCTAAGGTAATCGCTTTATCCAAATCTTCCTCCCAATCATCGTACTGCCGTGTCACAGGGCGAAGGGTGCTTCCAGAGTAGATTAAGTCCTTTCGTACAATTATATTGGGTGGTAATAGTCCAATACAGGACATGGAGGGCGAAAAGAAAGATAAAGTCAAGTGAATGTGATGAGGGATTCAAATTTGTCCAGCAATTTATACTTTCAAATGTTCTTGGATGCTAAAAAAAAGTCCATGTCCGAAGGAGAGGGATACCAGGAAACGAAAATATTTTGACTACGTTACGAATTTATCACATGCGCCTATTCCCACTGGTAGTCGACACGACAATGCTCAGTATTTACAGTGATGAACTCGAGCGAGTCGCAAGGGTCCTTAAACCTATTTCCGTCTGCCAAGCTAAGGGACAAGTCTCTGATGTCCATCCACATGGCTACCCATGTGATAGGATACTCGTGCTTCTGGTGCTCTCGGAATGCAACGAGAACTTGTGCCTTGTCTCCAGTGATGCGCATAATGCCCTGAGGTGATCCAAACCCCAACACGTGGTGATAGAGGGTGGATGATTTTGCAAGGGGAAGATCGAGGCTTCCTTGCAGGGCTAGGCTTCCAGCAAAATCTTCCGGTGCAGTGATCTCGCTGAAGTGGATCGGAAAAAGATCGTAAGAGATATCATGGAAGCGAATAATGATGTGATTTGGAAGATCGGTGCGGATTATGTGTGTGGTGGGTCGTAACTCTTCAGAAAATGCTGAGGGCATGTGTGCAGTAATGAGAGCGGTATTAGCGAGGTCGATTACTATATGGGGAACATGGTGTGTGTCTGGCGTGTAGGGTCGGGTGGGGGTGCCCATAGGGCAGAGTCGATGGAGAGGGATCGTGGCAGGCAGTAATTCTATATGGTCGGATGGCATGATGAGCAGCTGAGCATGTGTTTTTCAAGGATAGGTTCCTCGTCCTTGAATATCTGCCTGTCTTTATGTGATTTGCCTCATGTCTTCAATCCGAATTACTGGGTCATCCTGCAGGTAACATGAAGTTTTCACTGTCTCGTTAACGTCCTCTATTACGTCCAACAATTCTCCTATTATGAAATCTCTCCCTGAATGTCTAATATTTACGTATTCCTATCCATTTTCCCAAAAATATTCGACAGTTGGCAGTTCGATGCTTGAGACAGGTCCTGGAGGATCTAAAACTTGCTCCATTACTGTGCATATGTCACATGCTTCTTCGTCAATATTCACCCATGACCGATGTATCCAAAGTCCAACCCATGTGACAGCTCCTTCCAATGTCTGCATATGGCGGAATGCGACTAGAAGCTTGACGGCTGCTCCTGATGTCACGAGGATGCCCTGAATGGATCCAAACCCAAGGCCATGGTGAAACAAGATTGTGTCGAGGGATAATGATCGTGTCGCAAACATTGAATGAATTCGATAATGGTTCGAGAAGTGAATGGGGTGTGTAATTTGAGCAAGGGTGATTACGGCGAGATTATCTGGCGCATTGATGATCCCTACTTTGGTAGAATGATCGTGGAATGACACTTCCAAATGGAAGGCATGAGGCAGAAAGTTGGAAAAGGCGACCGGCTCGATCAGGGTGATTAGGAAGGTGACTTCTTCGTCGGATTCTCTATGTCCCCTATTGTAGTCGAGAACTCGTTCTCCATTCCCAGCATAAGGCAACCTGGCCCTTAGAGTAGGTAGGAACGATACTTGATCCATAGTTGAAAGCAATATGGGCATGATGTTATGAGGTAAGGCATATTTATATGTGTATATTTTATCTTTTATATTGGGGAAGATTTCATGTGTCGTTAAGATGATGTCCCTGTTATTTCGATTATGGGATTATTCGTCTCCATTGTCTGCTGAAATATTATTTGCTTGGGAGTGACTACATTACAGTCTCCCTGGTGCAACAATGGATGAAGGCTCGAAGGGTAGCTATGTAACCCTTCAATCCATCTTGGACAGAATGCCCAAGATCAGTTCGTCGTATCCATACTTTGCAAGTCTTGGTATGAATCGTGACTGAGCCTTCTCCATCTGCCCCACGTGTTTCTTCATTCCAATGTCCTTCCAGCTCGACCTGCATTTCGTTGGGCTCATGTCGTATGACCTTGAGGATCTTCATCACGTCAACTTTGCCAACTCCTCTAATATAAACTTCTTTCCCAATCTCCATAATTCCGCGTGTACTCAAGGTACGGAAGGTTGTTCGTAGCCCAGAAGGGACGATCATGGACTATTTGGGTCTTGATGCGACCCCGAGCATTTCGTGGTTCTGGCGCGGCTTGCACGACAGGTTCGTCCATAGAGTCTAACACGAGGTTCGGCATCAATTTGATCGAGGGTATTAGGAAAGGGCTTAACGTTGTAGCTCGGGCTGTGCCCGAACGTGGTGAATGATTTGCTCAAGTGCTATTCTTGTTTCTTCGTTGGTCATTGTGGGTGAAGGAGCGTGATGGGTGTCGTGTTCATTATTCAATGTCCGCTAAATTGTATGCCTGCCTTTCTTCTTTCCCACAGTATCAAACTAGGGATTATTCATCTAGGCCCTCATTTCCTGATTGGTCTTCTTCTGTCGGAGTGTCTGAGTCATCTTCCATAGGGTTCTGGAGTTCCGGATCATTCCGGGATAGATACCGAATTACTCTAAAGGCTGCAATTGCTTCAGGGAGAAGTACTCCGTCTAGTTCCTGAAGTATATAGTTTCCTCGTTGAGTACGTTTCTTCACCTTATAGGGTCCAGGACTAGTTCACCTGGATGATATTCTGATCATTGAAGGCAATGCTTGTATCTCTTAAGGAACTCTTCCTTGGATCGACACCGTGTCTTCTTGAGCACTTCTGCAGCTGCTTGTAGATCTTCTTCCCGCTTCTCTAATTGCCTAATGCGCAGGGCCAAGAGGTCAGCTGTATCCATTTCTGATCTAAATCCTGATACCATGAAGCTTGCTTCAACATAATCAAGGGGTAAGACAGGATCAGTTCCATGAAGCAAATAATAAGGCGAATATCCTGTAGATGTGCTGACTGTGACTCTGTCTGCAAATACTGCCAGACTGACTTTGTCATGCCAATTCTTGATTGTTCCATCAGGATGCTTGGGTGAGGACCGAACGATGGCTTCTTGTAGGGTGTATTGGCCTCTTTCTACTACTCATTTGAGAATTCCCAATACTGTTCTCCTAGGTGTGATGGTGGTGTCCACTAAGGGAGTCTGAGGGAGGATTTTCTTCATTTCTCTACTTAAGGTCCTTGGTTTTGCGTACTAATTGTTTAATTTCTTGAAAGACCTTTAAGTGTTCGTTAATTTGGGTAAAGTAGCTTGTCAATTTATATAGCTTGAAGGAAGAAAAAAAAGGGGGGGGAGCACAGTTATCTTGCATGTCTTTCCATCCTTTTTTATAGAATTTCCTGGTCCTTGACCAAAACTGTAATGTTATCAGGATAATCATCATCATTTTCCACATACTCTGAGGGCGAGTGGGTCTGCCTGTATAGCAGATCAGGGTCCTCAAGAGTCCTTCCAGGAACATGGACCAGAGTAAAAGAGAACATTAAAATTCCTCGAATCCAGCGTTTCATGGTATTACTTGGAACAAGATCTGATTCATCAAGCATTCCTTTAATATATGAGGCATCTGTCTCAATTTGAAGATTGATTGCCCCGATAATATAGATTTGCCAGTGTCGAAGAGCACGATAGAGTCCATAAAGTTCTAGTTTAGCCTGCGAATATCGAGCCTGAACTTCATTCATGGGAAGAGAACCAAACCGGGCTGGTCTGCGGTGTCCATTATCATCTTCCTGTGAAAGTATAAATTCTGTGGCAGTATAGCTTGTATCCACAGATAATATTATAGGCTTCTCAGAGTGGTAGTCGATAGGATACAAAGCAGGCACACTAGCCACCTTGATCTTTAGTAATTCAAAAGCTGCCTGTCTTCTATCATTCCAAATGAATTCAGTATTATGAACCAGTTCTAAGAGGGGTTGAGCCAGTTCAGAGTAGCCCTTGATCCAAGTTCGTATAGTTCCACATAGTCCAAGAAATTTACGCACTTCCTTAGATGTAGTCAGGGATGGCCAGTTCAAGATTTTAGCAACTCTATTATCTTCTGGAAACCGTCCCTCAGGTGTACATTTATGACCCACAATTACTACTTCTCTTTGGCATATCTGAGTTTTCTTGGGAAAAAAGGTGGCTCCAGCACACTTGATCCGATGCATTATTCGATGGACATCCTTGGCATGTTCCCAAATAAATCTTCGGATCCCTTGATTTCCTGGAATAGTCTCAGGGTTTCCTTTCTCATCAGGATACTGGGTCCTTGGGCCTTTGATGGCCAGATCAGTGGTAAAGATGTTGGCAACTTCTGGAATCTCATCTCGCAAAATATGGACCATATGCTTCTGGAATTCTTCTGGAGAGTTAGTATATGCCATTGGTAGTCCTGTGAGCTGTAGGAGACCTAAGGGTGTCCAAAATGCAGTCATATTAAGTCGAGCATTAAAACCCCACAACAAATCAAGGGTTGTATAACACTGTGATCCTGCATATGGCTCGACAAAATCATCCATTATTGAAAGAAGTCCTGGATCATGAATAGGAACTGCATTCAATGGTTGAATGTCATGTATGATTTGAAGAGATCCGTCCTTTTTGAGGATCCATAACCATCTTCCTTGGTATGATAATTGACATGATTTGTAAACTCCAGCTTCTATCTTGTTCTTCAGCATTGCGATTATCTTGTCCTTGATTCCAGGTAATATTGATGTATTTGTATGCTTCCATGGCTCCTGAGGTATTGTGGGAATTATATCTTCAGAGAAATGGTCTTTGTGAAATGTTCCTCTTTCCTTTTCAAAGGCCAGAGTCTGTCCATGGAGTTGTAGAATGTGCTTGAATAGTTTCTCTTCTTCAGGCCAAAGGAAATCCTCCTTATTGACCTCCATGGAGTCAATATATTCCTGAGTCAATTGTGCTACAGGAATAAATTCAGGTGGATGGGCAGGTAATTCTGGTAAGCTATCTAGAGGATTATGAGGGAACTTTCTGCTCACTTCAGCATGTTCAAGATGGATTGCTGAGACAGGATGGGCTTGCTTGTCTATCAGCTTATAAGCTGTGAATGCTTTAAAGTCAAAGTCCTGGCCAATGTCATCAGTAACTGGGAGCAAGATTGTATCACCCTCTTCAAGGTTTATTCCATTTTTGTCTTCTATTATCTGATATATTTCTTCTTCATTTAAATCAGGTGTGGACCAGATACCTTCCAGTGGCTTGCTGTTACTGTCATGGTTAATTCCTTCCTGCTCTGCTTTGATAGATGAGTACAAGGAGGAATCAGGAATCATCAATTCCTCTCCTGTAAAATCACAGAGAGATTTTAAAGTATTATGATCCTCATCTTCAGAGTCTTCTGGATTGAATTGCACAAAAAGCCATTCTTCTGCAAGCTGGATATCTGGTTCTATCTCATTTGTCCTAGATTGATCAGGAGCGGAAGTTGATGTAGGATCGGAACTTTCTTGAGGTACTTTCAAAAGGGGTGCAACCTGTTCCTGAATAGATTGGGCTTCTGATGATGATGGAAGTTTTGAGCCTGATTCTTGCTCTAAATTTCCCTGATTGCTGATCTCTGAATCCCTGGTAAATTCTCCTATGTCTTTAATCTGGCCTTTGTCCCTGCACTCATTATGATCTTGAATAACTTCAATAAATGGCAGATTGATATCTGATTGATCTTCAGAATGCTTCACTACAGTCATCATTGACATAAATGAATTTTGCCTTTCTAGTGAGTCATCTTCTTCATTCAATTTATGTATTGTCTCATGACATCTTGACCATTGTTTAGCCAGCCCATATTTCTCATTATCTCCTCCCACGGTGGCTTCCATTGCAGTTAGGGCTCGCATTTCCCAGTTAGGGAAGCTATATTCCCCATCTTCAGAAAGTTCATCATTTTTCTGTATTAGGTAGGTACCTTCCTTTCTTTCGACCAGGGATATTCGGTTAGCTCTCTGCCAGGGGCGACCTAAAAGTAACTGAAATGGTGGTTTTGGATGTAACCAGAGATTTCCAAGTGTCATCAATCCTCCACAGATGATTTGGATATTAGAAGATAATCCAGCAAGATAATTTTCACCCTCATTAGCATCTGTGACACAACACAGCTTCTGCATATCGATATTTGCTCGATTAACCTCATCGAACAATTTCTTGTCAATAATATTAATTTCTGATCCAGAATCGATAGTTGCCAAAATTTCTGTTACTTCTTTAGTTATGATATTGACCAAAGTAATTGGGATCTTGACAAGTTGGGACTGATCAATTGATTCGACAGAATCTTTGAGTAAGAAATTTACAGCAGCAGAGTTCATGCTTGGTTCTGGAAATTTCTTTTGCGAGTTAGAAGTTGTCCCTTCTGATGGAAGTGTTTTCATGTTACAATGCTCAATCATATTTCCATATGATTCTGAGAGATTCTTGGAGGTTCCCAAAATTTCCTGAACTTTCATTGGAACTGTCATATTGAGAATTCTATCATCATGAATCTGAGCTGATAGTTCTGACTGTTCAAAAGAAGCTTTTGAATTAGGAGACGGGGGGAATTTCTCTGCAGATGTTTCAGAAGCATTCTTATATGGAATATTGCTGGGATCAGGCATCTGATCCTGCATTTCTATATCTTCAACTGTCATCCTTTCTTGAGAATGAACATCAGCTGGAATAGGGGCTGATATAGGAGATTGCTTCTGAGATGGTGGTTGGCAACAGGTTAAAAGAGGATGATCCAAGGCTGGGAGATTGGATTGAATTCTACCTGCTGGACCTGTTTCTAAAGAGTTTTGGGCATGGAATGATGGTATAACTGCTTCTTGTTTTGGTAGGCCATGTTCAACACCATATACATTAGATCTCTCTTCATCCTCTCTGGTAGGCTCACATTCATCAACTTCTCCATAATATACTTCAAGATAATCTTCACTATCGTCTTCACTTTCCGTTTCATCTTCTGACTCATATCCATCTTCTACTAAGACAAAGTGACTCTGGACTGATGTAGCAGAGATGCGACGTTTTGCAGCATCAAGAAAAGATTCACCATAGAGACGTTGTATGGTAGTTCCGTCTGCAAAGGTAATTTTACCTTGTTCAGTTTGAGCTAAAATCCCATTGCGAACCATGATTCCTATCTCAGGACAGGTTCTTAGTCCGTGTCCTGTCTGGAGACAGCCATAACAAGTCATGGGACCCCGCATTGTAGGATTTGCATTAGTGAATGCTTGAGATCCCTGTTGAATTATGTTGGGTGCAGGTAATTGAGCTGAAGTAGTCTGCATAACCTGCCTAATCCGGGTTGGCATTCTTGAATTGGAAGGTGCTGAAGATGGAAGAAACTCTCCTTGCCTTGGAGGAGGAGCTATGAAGGCAGTGATAGATGGATCTAGCTTAATTGCTCGATAATAGACAGCTGCATATTCTGCACGGCTTTTGACATCATTTTCAAGTAACAAGCCTCCCATCTGCTTGATTAGCTCTTCGACCTCCTGCTGGACTGGGTCAGGTTTTCTTGCCCATATTAAATGACTTGACCTATGATGATATGGTGCCAGGGTCTTCTCATCCTCTGACTCCATGTCTGAATCTGTATCATATTGTTTCTTCTTAGAGGTACTCTTTTTCCTGGGCTTCTTGAATTTTGATAATTTCTTGGACTCATCTTCTGAATCACTTTCTGATTCTGAGTCTGATTCTCTCCAATCAGGCATGTCTGAATCAGATTGAGCCAAGTCATAATCGAATCGGTTTCTTTCAAAGATTTCATAGGCTGCCATATTAACTTTGTCCATTCTGTAAACCTTCTGGGAAGTCACCAAAGGATTCCGAGCAATTATTCTGTTCTCCAAATCCTTTCGAAGAGACTTGTTGATTCCCTGCCAAAAGTAATTTGCTTCAAGATCTTCTGAAATCTTGCCTTTTTTACGCAGCCAACCCGAGACTGTCAAAAACTTCCGTTGATAGCATTTCCAGACACTGAGATTCTTGATGTGTCGGTGCTTCCATTTGCGCACCAAATTTACCAAGTCATGAAGGACAAATCGAGTGTTCTGAAGATCAGCATCATAGTATTGGAGGATTTCTTTCTCTAATATATCCCATGATCCTGCACGGAATCCTGGAAGAGCCTCAATTAGTTTAGTCACTTCTCGACTACAATAATCAACAACTCTTTCACACTTCTCTTGAGAGTCTGTTAGATTATAGGCTGCACTGAGTCTATTGAAATGACGGATGAATCGTTGCACCTTCTCATGACTGCCTTTAAATTTGGATGGAGCCGATTTCTCTCCAGGTCCAGGCATCATTTCAGGTGTACGTCTGAGTGTATGTTCAATGTTATGCACCAACCCCTAGCCCCTATCCCCTGTGTCATGTGCACTCTACGTGATCATCATTACGCCCTTCGGACTTGTTCTCCGCATTTCGGACTTGGCATCACCTCGTGGTGATATCCGACTTACTTCGGACTTGCAGTACGTATCTAGTACATACTTATTACATACTTAGTACTTGGCATTTCTCCTCATGTTATCCTCGTGTTCAGTACTATATAAGTCTCTGTATTTCGTAGAGTTACTGCAGTTCGAATATTAACGTTATCTTCCCTTCCTTACGGACTTCGGACTTCGGAGCTAGCTCTGTCCTTGTCTCGTCTCCTCTGAACTGCAGTAACTCCACTTCGGAGTTCTGCCTCTCCTTCGCACTTCGCCTTTCGGACTTCGCTATCCCGAACCTACGTCTCTGTTGTCTTCGGACTTCGGACTTACGTATATCGGACCTACGACTACGATCCCCGAAATCGAGAACACCGAAGAGTGTGGTGGGCGCAGCACATACGCTGAAGCCAAGTTCTCTCAACATCTCCGAACACCGAACTCCGACCTCCTATCTCCTATTTCGTATTTAGATCACGCTGGAACGGATTCATAACAGTATATTCGAACTCACTCGCCAACTCTTCGCTAATAACCACCAACTGATCATCACCCATTGTTGTAGGATTAATGCATTATTGGTAGGCTATGGCCACAAGCGTATTGCATTGTTTGCTGGCAAGGCCAAATCTGCCTAGTTAGCAATAATGCATTATAGCGCAGCATTCTTCCAGATATACCTAAAATGGTAATTAGCATCAAAAGAGATATTAAATATATATGCTACAGAGCGTGAGAAAAAGCGAAAAAGCGGTCATTAATTGGGATTAGCAGGGCTGCTGGGCCATTACAATGTACTGATTGTGAGAATGTATGCTATTGACTGTGGGAAATGACTATTACTGACCGTGGGAAAAAGTCATTATTGACCGTGGGAAGATTTTCGAAAAAGAGAATGCATTGACCGTGCGAAAAAATCTTACTGACCGTGGGAATTTCAGCATTGATTCAATTTGGAAATGTGACCACTAGCCAGCCATGCCATCAATCAATGCAGGATTGACCGTGGGAATCTTTCACTGACCGTGGGAAAATCTTGTAAAAGAGCGATCAGCACTAATAATGATCAGCTACTGACCATCACTAATAATACTGACCGTGAGAAAATTTTGAAATGCAAAATGCGCCCATTAGATAGCCAGGTATTGATTCTATCACTAAATTTTTGCATCACTAAATTCTAGTGATCAGGTCACTAGCAAAGCAGCAAATACTGATCAGCATTACTGATCGTGGGAAATAGTTCATTGACCGTGGGAAAGCATGTTTTCGACCATTCAGTAGCCCGCTATAGGTTTCATCACTAAATTTTGACATCACTAATTTCTAGTGATTGGATCATCAGAAAATCATCAATTACTGATCCAGGTGTTGATGTCCAGTAATTTTATTGACCGTGGGAAAAATTTGAAATGCGATTATGCGCCCGTTAGATAGCCAGCTAGGGACATTGTGATCCAACTGATGTCATTAGTGGCCCTTATTGACCTGGTTTGGGAGATATAACCTCTTTTGTCATTACAATTACTGACTGTGAGAAAATTTTATTGACCGTGAGAAAATTCTGAAAAGAAAAAATCGCAAATTCTACTCTACTCATAGTTCCAAGCAGGGTAGTGTTTATGAGAAGTGCATAGCTGCAGTGGTTCAGATGCTATGAGTAATTCTTTGGAGGTGGTTGTGAAAGTCTGATCACCATTGACATTTCAGACATATGCGCATCTGCTAGTCTGGATCTGTTCCGCTATACCACCCATGCTAGGCATGTCTGACCATGCTCTAGTATGTCTGTGGTGATGATTTCTGGTATAGAGGTATCATGCTGCATTCTCTAAGTCATTCTGAGTTGGCCTCGATATCATGGTCACTTCAGTCATTTCATCCATCATACTTAAGATTGACCAGTCAGATGAGGTAGGTACTTCATCATCATTGTCACTGCATCTGGAACCATCTTCAGAGATATACGAAAGCATGTCTGATATCAGTGAGATGGCTGACCAGATTCATACTCACAGATATAAGTGTCTGAGGTCTCAAGACTTGAATGCACACTGAGACATCACTGCTACCTGAGTATGAGCTTGAGACTTTACTAAAGTATCTCTACACCAGACATCATCCAGAGACATCCCAGGACATGCTCAGACAGTGACAGACACATCCTGCATGGATGGTATAGCGGAACAGATCCAGACTAGCAGATGCGCATATGTCTGAAATGTCAATGGTGATCAGACTTTCACAACCACCTCCAAAGAATTACTCATAGCATCTGAACCACTGCAGCTATGCACTTCTCATAAACACTACCCTGCTTGGAACTATGAGTAGAGTAGAATTTGCGATTTTTTCTTTTCAGAATTTTCTCACGGTCAATAAAATTTTCTCACAGTCAGTAATTGTAATGACAAAAGAGGTTATATCTCCCAAACCAGGTCAATAAGGGCCACTAATGACATCAGTTGGATCACAATGTCCCTAGCTGGCTATCTAACGGGCGCATAATCGCATTTCAAATTTTTCCCACGGTCAATAAAATTACTGGACATCAACACCTGGATCAGTAATTGATGATTTTCTGATGATCCAATCACTAGAAATTAGTGATGTCAAAATTTAGTGATGAAACCTATAGCGGGCTACTGAATGGTCGAAAACATGCTTTCCCACGGTCAATGAACTATTTCCCACGATCAGTAATGCTGATCAGTATTTGCTGCTTTGCTAGTGACCTGATCACTAGAATTTAGTGATGCAAAAATTTAGTGATAGAATCAATACCTGGCTATCTAATGGGCGCATTTTGCATTTCAAAATTTTCTCACGGTCAGTATTATTAGTGATGGTCAGTAGCTGATCATTATTAGTGCTGATCGCTCTTTTACAAGATTTTCTCACGGTCAGTGACAAGATTCTCACGGTCAATAATCCATCAAACCCCGCTCAGTATTTGATGATTTTCTAATGAACCAATCACTAGAATTTAGTGAAATCAAAATTTAGTGATGAAACCAATAGCGGGCTATTCAATTCCGGAAAACGCACTTTCCCACGGTCAATAACAACTTTCTCACGGTCAATAGGTGAAAAATGTCGACCCCTCTCACTAGTGAACCAATCACTAGAATTTGCTGATACAAAGATTTAGTGATGGAACCTATAGCTGGCTTTCAAATGAGCACAAGTGTGTTTTGAAAGGTTTTCCCACGGTCAGTGAAAGATTCCCACGGTCAATCCTGCATTGATTGATGGCATGGCTGGCTAGTGGTCACATTTCCAAATTGAATCAATGCTGAAATTCCCACGGTCAGTAAGATTTTTTCGCACGGTCAATGCATTCTCTTTTTCGAAAATCTTCCCACGGTCAATAATGACTTTTTCCCACGGTCAGTAATAGTCATTTCCCACAGTCAATAGCATACATTCTCACAATCAGTACATTGTAATGGCCCAGCAGCCCTGCTAATCCCAATTAATGACCGCTTTTTCGCTTTTTCTCACGCTCTGTAGCATATATATTTAATATCTCTTTTGATGCTAATTACCATTTTAGGTATATCTGGAAGAATGCTGCGCTATAATGCATTATTGCTAACTAGGCAGATTTGGCCTTGCCAGCAAACAATGCAATACGCTTGTGGCCATAGCCTACCAATAATGCATTAATCCTACAGCATGAGCTGTGATCATGTCTAATACTGCAGCTCGCGCTGTCGAACGTGCTTCACAGGCTGAATCTCGCGCCCAATTTCAACGGGAGCGATCGGTGTCGCGAACCTCGACGACTACTAAGAGTGGTTTACGGATTACCCAGCCTTTGGCTGAGAATCTGCCAGCCTCTGAGCCAGTTCCTCCGATGGAGGGTCATTCGGGCTTTAAGTCCGAGGACCTTGGTGATTCCCCGGGATCCCAAGAGCAGGATCATGCTGCTGATTCTGTGGAAATCGCTGATGACCATCTCCCAACGTCTAGAGATCCGCCTCCGCACCGAGGTCGTCGTCCGACCGATTCCGACGACACTCCAACTGGTAGGCCTCGTGCTCCAGCTGGCGGTGATCCAGGAGACCCTGATGATGATGATGATGATAACGGTTCTGGTTCACGTCGCGGTTCTCGCGACCCTCGGCGTCGGCGTTCCTCTTCCTCCCACCGACCATCGAACTCCGATGCTCTCGCTGTCGCTCTTTCTCGTCTCTCCGAATCTCTCGAAACTATGCATCGCGGTTCTACAGCTCCGCCTTCTTCACGCCGAGCGAAGGTTCGGGCCCCCGATACCTTCGATGGCCGAAAACCCGAACTTTTGAAGGTTTTCCTCGTTCAAAACCAGCTTTACTTCAAAGGTAACCCTTCGGAGTTTACCACCGATGAAGATAAAGTCAACTTCACTCTCACCTATCTCCGAGGCACTGCCCTCGAGTGGTTTGAGCCCTACCTCAGCGGTACGCTCTCTGGTGCTCGGGCTTGGCTGACTTCGTGGTCGGCCTTCGAGTCTGAACTCCAGGAGAACTTCGGACCTGTTGATCCTGTGGGTCAGGCTGAGGAAGGTTTAGATCTTCTCGTGATGGATGGTAATGAACAAATTGCGAGCTACAATGTACGTTTCAACTCTCTCGCGGCGTTGGTTGATTACAACGACATGGCTTTACGTCGGCGTTACTACGTCGGACTTCCGGAACGTCTCAAGAAGTACGTTACGGAGCAGGGGGTCAAAGGTGGCACCTTGCGTCAAGTCCGAGATGCTGCAGTCCTCTCCGATGCCCGATACTGGGAGCATCGTCGAGAAAAGGATCGTGCATCGAAGAAGTCCGACAATTCGAAATCATCCAACACCAACGCCAACTCCGCCAATACCACTTCCACTCCTTCGACCTCTCGCTCTTCAAACAATCAATCGTCTTCTCGGAGTTCCAACTCCAACTCCAACAACTCCGGCTCTCGCTCTTCGAACACCACCAACCCCAACTCCGGCAGTTCCTCTTCCAAACCCCGACTCCCCGACAACATCTTCGATGAAAATGGGAAGCTCACCAAGGAAGAACGCGAACGGAGAAGACGCCTCGGACTTTGTTTCTTCTGTGGTAACGCTGGACACTTAACGGAGAACTGTCGCAAGGCAGCCTCCAAGTCCGCAAACCCGAAGTCCGGTTCTTCTTCCAAGCCCAAGGCTCGCGCTTCTAATCTCAACGACGACGAAGCACAGAACTCCGAGCCCGACACCGAAACTCCGGAAAACTAGAACGCAACTCCGAGCATTCGGCTCCTATCGGTTGTTGCACGGACTTGGTTTGGCCGCCGGCTATTTGTAGATTGTTTGCTACTTCTGTCTTTCCCTCTTCCACTACTGTTTCTCTAACCTCCGATGACATCTCCGATACTCTAGCTCCGTTTACTGCCCTTGTAGACTCTGGGTCTACTCATTGTTTTGTTGATACAGGTTTCACTCGTTCTCATGGTCTTTCTACTTACTCCGTACCTCCAGTCAAGCTTACCCTTTTTGACGGCTCCTCTAATAACTTTATCACCGAAGCAATCGATCTGACCCTACGTTTTCCTACTGGCGACTTTATGTTGGTCACTCTCTTTGTGACGCCTCTGGACCTATCCTGTTCTGTGGTTCTCGGACATGACTGGCTCGCCCGCTTCAATCCGTTGATTGACTGGGCCTTGAGCAGTATTGAGTTTAGAACTCCGATTCGTGGATCTCCAGTAATGTCGAAAATCGCTGCGCACGCGGCACAGCCATCTCCGATGGTTGCAACTCCGACACCTATATCGAACCCCATTTTGCCCCCTTCGCCAACCCCGATGTCCGACACTACACCCCTTCCTCCGAAACTCCCTTCTGGTGTACCCCTGATCTCTCAGGTTAACGCTGCGGCGTTTGATGTTATCTCCCGCATGCGCGGTACCCAGGTTTTCCAGATCCTCATCCGCCCCGAAACTTCCTCTACTGCCTCCGCCAGATCAACCGCTATCACCGACTTTAACCCCGACCTGAAGGGCGTCCCCGAAGAATACCACGAATTCGCCGACGTCTTCAGCAAAGGCAAAGCCGAAACTCTTGCCGAACACCGACCATGGGACCTCAAGATAGATCTCGACGATGGTACCAAACCTCCTGTAGGCGGTATCATCCCTCTCTCTCAAGCTGAGCAACAGACTGTAAAGACCTTCATTGATGAACACCTCGGAATGGGTTTTATCCGATCAACTAATTCCCCTCACGGAGCTCCTGTTCTCTTCACCAAGAAGAAGGACGGTTCTCTTCGGCTCTGTGTTGACTATCGCGGTCTTAATCGCATTACTCGCAAAGACCGATATCCCCTTCCTTTGATCTCCGATCTTCTCGACACCCCTCGTAAAGCCCGACACTATACGAAGATCGATCTCCGACACGCTTATCACCTTGTCCGCATCCGCGAAGGTGATGAATGGAAGACGGCGTTCCGGACTCGCTATGGCTCGTTCGAGTGGTTGGTGATGCCTTTCGGACTTACCAACGCTCCTGCGGCTTTCCAGCGGTTCATGAACGACATCTTCTCCGACATGCTCGACGTTTGTGTTATTATCTACTTGGATGATATCCTGATCTACTCCGATAGCATTGAAGAACACCGAAAGCATGTCAAGGAAGTCCTAAAACGACTCCGAGCTAATAAGCTCTACGCTAAAGGTGAAAAATGTGAATTCCATGTTGACACCGTCGAATATCTAGGTTACATCCTCTCTCCTGAAGGTCTCCGGATGGATGAGAACAAAGTCAAGGTGATCCAGGATTGGCCCGAACCCCGACGGGTGAAGGATATCCAATCATTCCTGGGCTTCGCCAACTTCTATCGGCGTTTCGTTCGAGACTACTCCGATATCGTTGTTCCGTTGACTCGCCAAACCCGAAAGGGTATTCCTTGGCAGTTCAACCAAGCATGTCGGGATTCTTTCCAAGCATTGAAACGTGCGTTCCTTTCTGCCCCGGTCTTAACTCATTGGGTTCCCGATAGACCAATTGTTGTGGAGACGGATGCTTCGGACTACGCTCTCGGAGCTATCCTCTCTATCTACACCGACGATGGGGAAATCCATCCCATCGCTTTTCACTCTCGGACTTTCTCAGGCTCCGAGCTCAACTACGATGTCCATGATAAAGAGCTCCTCGCTATCTTCGAGGCGTTCCGCATCTGGCGTCGCTACTTGGAGGGTTCTGGATCTCCGATCGATGTTGTCACCGATCACAAGAACCTGGAGTACTTCTCCACCACCAAGGTATTGACTCGGCGACAAGCCCGATGGTCCGAATATTTGTCGCAGTTCAACCTTACCATCCGTTTCCGTCCTGGTAAACTGGGTACTAAGCCCGATGCCTTGACTAGACGATGGGACGTCTACCTCACTGAGGGGGGCGAAGGTTATGCTAAGGTAAATCCGCAGAACTGCAAACCCATCTTCACCGAAGAACAGCTTTCGGCTTCTGTTCGCGCAACCTACCTCTGGGTTCCTGCACTCCGAGGCTCTGTAATCATGGATTTGGAGCAACTCCACTCGGACATCAAAGAAGCTCAGATCTCCGATCCTACGACATCCCAACCCCTTACGACTCTCGGCGATCGGTGGTCCAAAGACGATTTCGGACTTATTCGACTCGACGATCGGATCTACGTCCCCGATGCTAACGATCTCCGACTCCGTATCCTCCGATACAAGCACGATCACATCTTATCCGGTCACTATGGACAAAACAAGACCCTCGAACTTATTCGTCGTGAGTACACATGGCCTAACATTCGGAAATTTGTTATAGATTATTGCAAATCATGTACGACGTGTATGCGTGCAAAACCGCAACGTCACAAGCCCTATGGCAATCTCCGACAACTCCCAGTTCCGATTCGGCCTTGGGATTCCATCTCGATGGACTTCATCGAGAAACTACCACCCTCCAGTGGCTTTGATTCTATCTTAGTCATTGTTGACAGGCTCTCGAAACAAGGTATTTTCATTCCCTGTCATGATACCATTAACTCCGAAGGACTCGCCAAGTTGTTCGTCCTCCATGTATTCTCCAAACACGGCGTTCCAGCTCACGTCACCTCCGATCGGGGTTCGGAGTTCGTCTCCCACTTCTTCCGATCTCTGGGTAAGGCTTTAGAAATGAAGTTACACTTCACTTCGGGCTACCACCCAGAAGGTGATGGTCAAACAGAGCGAACTAACCAAACATTGGAGCAGTACTTACGTGTTTATTGCAATTACCAACAGGACAACTGGGCCGAACTCCTACCCCTTGCGGAGTTCACTTTCAACAACGCACCGAGTGCTACCACTGGTGTTTCCCCTTTCTTTGCCAACAAAGGCTTCCATCCCCGACTCTCTATCCACCCCGAATTCGAACTCGCTTCTTCTCGAGCGCGCGACTTCGTCTCCAACCTCGACGACGTTCACAACGAACTCCGAACTGCGATGTCCGAAGCCCAAGCCCGATACCAGAAACCTGCTGATCGGAATCGGCTTCCAGCACCGGAGATCGCTGTTGGCTCTAACGTCTTCGTCAAAGCGAAGTTCTTCCGCACCACTCGGCCTTCGAAGAAGCTCTCCGAAAAGTTCATCGGACCTTGTGAAGTCCTTTCTCAAGTTGGCCCCCTCTCCTTTACCATTAAACTCCCTAACACCTTTCGCGGTGTTCACCCTGTCTTTCACGTCTCCATGTTGGAACCCGAAACTCCGAACACCATTCCTAATCGGGTCCAATCTCCTCCACCTCCGATTGAAGTCGATGGTGATATCGAATGGGAAGTTGAAGCTATCCTCAAATCCCGCTACAATCGCCGATGCCGAAAGTGTCCCTTACGGTATACGGTGAAGTGGCTCGGATACGATGGAACAGCTGAAGCCGAAGAAGAAATCGGCGCCGACGACTTGAAGAATGCTCCGGAACTCCTATCGGACTTCCACGCAAAGTACCCCAAAGTCGCCGGCCCCGAATGGTTTCCTCCGGACTGGAACCACCAGCCAGCGCCGACAAAGTCCAAATCAGCGAAATCGTAGTTACTTTTCCTTTCTCTGTTTCTTTTCTCTCTCGTACTTACAACTACTCACGCATCACAAAACCGCAAACAGTACTTATAATTACGATACAAAAGAAAACAAACAACAAAGTCAAAACAAGAAAAAGCAATTACAAAACAGTTGAGTATTTACAAAGTCCATACATTCCTCTTCTTCTCCTTCTCCGATCTCCGATCTCCGATTACTCTTCATCATCTGAGTACTCCACCGAATCATCTTTCCTTTCCTCCTCATCCTCATCACCATCGTTCCCCGAACCTTTGTTTTCATCTTCTTGCTCTTCTTCCTCTTCATCTTCGTTTCGCATCTCCGAATCGCCGATCGGCGATGCCATCCCCGCGGCCCTCCGCAACCCCACCAGGAACTCATTCATCTTCCTCCCCATGTTCTCCGACGCTGCTCGCACCTCCATCTTCATCGCTCGGACATCCGTCGCCAACTCCGATTGCCGCGTTAACATCTCCTGGACTTGCCCAGCCATCACCTTGTACGCTGCCTCGTGTCGGCGCTCCATCGCCATCATCCGCTGCACCAAATCCGAACGCTTATAACCGCTCTCGTCTAAGTCGCCTTCATCGGATGTTTGGCGTTGTCGCTTTCGGCTTTCGGTTTCCGCCGACTTCGATGTTGATGCTCGTGAAGGCCCGGCCTTCGGTGTTGCTTCGTTTTCGGCCTTCGCCTTTCCCTTGCCTTTCTTCCGCTTCTCGAAGTGCACCGAACAGAACTGCGAGCGTTCGTGGCACCGTTGGCACGACACGACCTTGTTATCCCTAGTGGAGTGATGTATCGGACTACATCAGCGAACAGCGAAGCGAATCAGTATGAAACTTACAATGTAGGAGGGATACACTCCTTGCGGTCGTTGACGCACCTTTCGCATCCAGCAACTATAAAGGGCATTAGATCCAGCATATCGCTGTAACCCCGATCCCAGTCGGACTCACAATCTCCGATCGGATCGCCGTTGTGGTCCAACTCGATGATGAGTTTCCCCGTCTTCGTTCGGCGTTCGTCCTTCGGCGTTTCTTCGTCTGTCTCCTGCGCTTCTGGTTCATCCCCCGAAGGCAACGCCGGCGTTCCCAACATCGCCGCGTACATCTCCTTTGCCTTGATCGCCTCCGCATCCTTCTCCATCGCCTGCTGTCTCAGCGCCTCCAACCTCTCGTCCCTCTGCCGTCGGCTTTCGGCCTTGCGTGCATTCGCCAACCGCTGCGCCTCGTCGGCCTTGCGTTTCGCCTCGGCCTTTCTCGCTGCTTCGGCTTTACGTTCCTCCTCCGCAGCCTTTCGCGCCTCCTCGGCCTTCCGCTCTTCATCCTTTCGCTTCTCCTCCTCCAACGCCGCCTGCAACTCCGCCTCCTCCTTCGCCTCTTCTTCATCTCGTCGTCGTCGCTCTTCGGCCTCCTCAGCCCGTCGGCGTTTCATCGCTTCGAGTCGATCGGCGATGGCAGCAGCGTTGTCGGTGTTGGGAGACATTGAGATCGTAGTTGGTTGGACTTGGAATGAGAAATCAAGCACGGAGTTTTTGGGGTGATTTTGGATCGCTCTTGGTGAACTTTCCTATCGGGTTTTATGCGTTTTCGACTCAGGGGCTATTCAAACTCCGACGGCTTCTCTTCTTTCTTAGCTCGATCACCGGGCTGCCATGGGAGTCAGCCCATAAGGGGGGAGCACTGTTATGCACCAACCCCTAGCCCCTATCCCCTGTGTCATGTGCACTCTACGTGATCATCATTACGCCCTTCGGACTTGTTCTCCGCATTTCGGACTTGGCATCACCTCGTGACTGTTATGCACCAACCCCTAGCCCCTATCCCCTGTGTCATGTGCACTCTACGTGATCATCATTACGCCCTTCGGACTTGTTCTCCGCATTTCGGACTTGGCATCACCTCGTGGTGATATCCGACTTACTTCGGACTTGCAGTACGTATCTAGTACATACTTATTACATACTTAGTACTTGGCATTTCTCCTCATGTTATCCTCGTGTTCAGTACTATATAAGTCTCTGTATTTCGTAGAGTTACTGCAGTTCGAATATTAACGTTATCTTCCCTTCCTTACGGACTTCGGACTTCGGAGCTAGCTCTGTCCTTGTCTCGTCTCCTCTGAACTGCAGTAACTCCACTTCGGAGTTCTGCCTCTCCTTCGCACTTCGCCTTTCGGACTTCGCTATCCCGAACCTACGTCTCTGTTGTCTTCGGACTTCGGACTTACGTATATCGGACCTACGACTACGATCCCCGAAATCGAGAACACCGAAGAGTGTGGTGGGCGCAGCACATACGCTGAAGCCAAGTTCTCTCAACATCTCCGAACACCGAACTCCGACCTCCTATCTCCTATTTCGTATTTAGATCACGCTGGAACGGATTCATAACATTCAAGCTGTTGAGTACCTCCACCTGCTGAGCTTGGACGAGTGAGGGTTATGAAGTCAGTGGAGGGGGTGGCTGTAGGATCAGGCATCATGAACCTGCTGCTGGATGTAGACATGATGAATGAGTTGGACAAGTTAGACGTGGAACGAGGGGTGTGGTGAATACGATAATTTGTTTAGATTGGGCAAGAGAACAAGTTTAGACACAACTTATTCCCCTCGCGGTGGGCTCCAATCGTATCACGCACACTTGATATTTAACCAAATGTACCCAGACGATACCGGACCTTACTGTAGATCGGGTTCTGCCTGGTCGTTCGTTTATAAGTGGTTAAACTTGTTCCAAAGCAATCAAATTAGAGCACAAGTTTACAGGCAGGTAGATCGACTGTCTGTGCTAGGATTATCATAGTGTGAGGTGGGATAGAGACAATTCTCTGCTGATTCCCCAAAGGCGTAGTACGTGGATCGATGATTATCTTGACGTGGATTCGAGGATTAACTTGCTTATACCTAAAGACGTATTATCAGTAACAAGATGATGAATGAGTACTCACTTGAATGAATTTACTGCTTCCGAGCAGTATAACTTCTTGACAGATTAACTTGATAATGAATGGACACCTAGAGATGTCAGAATGACCAGAAGGCAAGACTTACCAGCTGTAAGTTATGCCTCTGTATGAACCGTGAATTCCGTAAGTATTTGAATAGTCCCTATGCGACCTTTCAAATACTGAGCTACGAATTTCTTATCTCTGACTTCCGTTGAAGTCTAGAGATCTCAGTATACAGTTATACTTCCAAGTCACTTGCTTGGACAGTACTTACAACTAATGTACTTCACTTGAGTACACTTAGTTTACTGCACTTGAGCTCTGAAGAAACTAGCTTGTTATTTGGTTGGGAAAAACCCCAGCTTATATACTATACAGGAGTTTGTACCTATTTGTACCTACCTGTGCTAAGGTGGGTCAGGATGAGTAAGCTTTTGGCAGAGTCTTAGTCATTCTTGACTTGGCATCTGACTCAGCTCTTACTTGTTACACATCCAAAATGACTTGCCTTCTTCTTAGAGAGGAGGGGATTGGTTGAGGGATGGAGGGACAGCATTTGCATAGCCTTTATATCCCTCTTGGATTACTAATCCACCTTGATTTAAGTGGGTCATATCCACTTGGACGGAGTTCATGTGGGTCGCATCCACTTGAATGGAGTTCGTGTGGGTCGCATCCACTTGAATGGAGTTCATGTGGGTCATATCCACTTGAATGGAGTTCGTGTGGGTCGCATCCACTTGAATGGAGTTCATGTGGGTCATATCCACTTGAATGGAGTTCATGTGGGGCTACCTGGAGTTATGTGTGGATCTTTGATCTTGATCCTATGTGATAAGGGATAAGATAACTCTGAGGCTGTGTCTCCTTGATGATATCTATTCTCCATCTAATCTATGACATCATATGGCCTGTCAATAGGATTAGGAGAGGTCCAGGGGCTGTAAGGGGTCATTCTATAGGCCTATTACCTATGTTATACCCGTTCCTTGAGGTATTCCAAGTAATCGGTGTCCGAACCGCAGATTTCTTCTTTACCCAGGCTTTATGACATGCATATAGAAGTGAAAAACATAGGGGCATAAGGGGAATACATGGGTAGACACTACCAATGTAGGGGAACCTGTATAAAGTAATAAATGTCTCAAATTTATGTTCATCTCCCCAAATTCTAGTTTGGGGTGTGACAGCGTATTTGATGTCAATGAAACAATCAGATGCGCCACAGTCAAGCATAGATATAGGAGTCATCTTTTTATGCGTGTCGAGGGTCTGTATTGTCAAATCCATCGGCAGGTAGTTTTTATCGGTCATAGACCTGTATAAGATTTTTTCGGGCTTTTGCGTCTTTTGCAATTCAGAAGTAATAGTTTCAGATTTGTCGGAAATATTTTCAGCATACAATTTCGGTACAAATACAGGCGCGAATGGTGATAAATTATTTACAAGAGACGTATCGTGATGTCCTTCAAGAATTGCATAGGGATTGGTTTGAGGCTTTAGGTTGACGACTCCCTGGCCTCTTCGAGAAAACCCTCATTCTCTGTTCTTTGAGAGTTTTCATTCAGGCTTTCTTGCGCTAATTCCATCATGTACATAATTCTTTCTTCCATATTCATAGCGCGCATATCTCGTGGACTTCGACAGTTTCGTGCGATGTGTCCTCGTCGACCACATTTGAAACACATTGGTCGATTATCCTGGGGAGGAGGTGGTTGTCGTGTGTTCCTATCTACATCCATCGCCATCGGGTCTCGAGGAGTTGGTCGTTGTGCTGGTACAAAATGTCGGGGTGGATTAGGGGGTGGACCAGCAGGAGGGGGATAACGTGGTTGTGGTGCTGCGACTGGTGCGAAGGGGTTTATTACTGCAGTTCGAGGAGGTGCAGATTCTCTACGGGTTGTCATTGCTGATGCTCCACCAGCTCGACCCGTTTGATACTGTTGTCGCTCTCGGAATCGATGTTCTTGCTTCTGAGCGATCCTCTTCCATTCATCGAATGTCTCTGGTACATCTCCCAAGGCGTACATTCGTGAAAGGAGTGCTGGGTTCATTCCTTCCTTGAAGAAACTTAGAAGTGCTGTTTCACCAAGACCAGATTTAAGACCGTAGGTATCATACTCCGCAATGTAATACTCGATATCGCGATTTCCTTGTCGAGCAGATTTGATTTTAGTGATTGCATTCTGCTTAGGGTCTGGATCGCCATATCGATATTCAAGATGCTGCAGGAATGTAGTGAGACTGTCAAATTCGGAGGGCGCTACTCCAGTTTGCGACCAGGCTGTCACTTGATCTTGTATCATCCGTTTCCAATCATTGATGCGTGGACCATTGACGAATGATAATGCAAAGGCAATTTTGACTTGCTCATTTCGGAAGTCATCTGGTTTGAACTCAATATACGCTGCGGTGCTGCTGATGAATTGGGCGCAGTTGGCTCTTGTGCCATCGAATTCTTTGGGAACCGCTAATTTGGGTCCTTTGCTTCTTACTGCTGCTATTGGTGCTATCAGTGCTGCGGCTGCTGATGCTGCTCCTGCGTTTTGTGGTTGCAGCCTGAGATTTGCCACTTGGATTTTTAGTGACTGATTCTCTTGATTTACTCGGGCCAATTCATTTCGTATCACCGTGAGCTGATTGTCTCGATGTGTCAATGCATCTCGCATTTGCGTCACTTCAGCATCTAGTCGAGCTGTTACTGTGTTTGACCCTGTTGTGAGACGTCCTTCAATGTCCTCAAATTGGGCCTTCGTTCTCGCTTCGCTGTCCGTGATCATTCGTTCCAGGATACTGAGACGTACAAGAAGATCGGGTGGTATAATCGTCATTAGTGGTGGTAAGTTTGATACTGTGGAGCGGAAATTCGAGGGTAAGCCTGTCGTCGTGGATCCGGATGGTCCAGCTGTAGCGGGGCGAGGGATATCAGTCATCCTGGTAAGAAGTAAGGTGGACGATGCTGCAGATGAGTCTGGATGAGAAGGTGGAGTGTTGGTGACCGGGGATGGGGTCGTATTGCGTGAGGAAAGGTTTACTTCTCCAAAGTGAAAGACCGACGTTTTGACTAATTTTTCCTTAGTAAGGGATTTCGAAGTTTCTAGGTGCTACGATAGGGAACTGAAGGGGTGGATCGAGATATGGGTGATCTGATCGTCGGATGAGTTCAACCGCAAACTGTCTTTGCTGAGGGGTTCGACTGTATAGTGTTTCTCCCGTCCAAGATAGTTCGTATTCAGTACTTTGTTCGTCTCGTACTTTTGCAAAGAATGGGAATACGATGCTTGAATCAAAGTGGTGGGCGTATTGTCTGCGGTAAGTTCGGATTCGATTGACGACTTTCAAATCTCATTTATCAGCCGTAATATCGGGGATGTAGACGTATGGTTTTTGGGCAGCGGGATGGGATCGAGTGAGACGTTGATTAAGAGGATGACGATAAGCAGGCATATAATCCGGGCTCAATGGCACGTCGATTATATGTAGGGGTAGAGTTGGGTGGAATGGTGCCTGTCAATCAATATCGAGTTTCAAACTAGTGCGCGCCGGCACTTGAGCAAACGATATTAACGAGGAAGGTTTCTTCAGCTTCTGATCCGGAGTCACTGCCTGTCTTGCTGCGTAAACAGAGTATCGTCTGCTGCTTCACGAAGCACTCTGCGCGGTCACCCTTCCCCGAAGGTCAGTGATGAAGTCACCGCTTCCGGCTGCTATACCCAGAGAGTCGTCTAAACGTTACTCCGCTAGGGCGTAAGCGCCAATTACGCGAATAGAGGCAGCAACTATAAGATGGATGAAAAGGACAATCACGCTCAAACGGAGCGATCGGAAAGAAGAATAAAGGGTGAGGAAGTTAAGTAAAAGGATAAGAGGTTTTACGGTGAAGAGTTCGACCTGTCTCAACGGAGCTACAAGCACTAGAAGTGCGAGCGAAGAGAGGAAGGTTATGCGGTGAATTGTCGAGGGGTTTTGGAAGGGATAACGATGAGTGAGGTAGTAGAGTGTGAGGGGACGCGATGAGAGATTCGTTCTTCTGTTAAGGTGACACTAAAGCGTGACCTCACAAGAATACTAGAATAAGAAATAAGGCTAAGACGCGCTGACTACCAGACTACACGCAAATAGCGGCAAGTCTTAAGAGAACGAATCTACCGTTCCCTTAAGAATATATTCCCTTTATATACTAGTTTACATGCCGTATCCTGCAGGCATTATACATAATACGAATTACTAAAGATGACTAAAATCCTCATTGTCTGCGTTAGGATTCCATGGAATGCCGTGTGTTATGATATCATAATTAAATACATGAGGGTTTCATGTGTTACCGATGAGTTGGTTCTGTTCCGACGGATTCCGAGAACTTCCGAAGTGACCGTGATTACGTGTCAGGTGTCATGACTTTTATTGGTAATCAGGGGGTGATGGGCGTAGTCATAACACTATAGATGTGCGATTCACTAGCAGAAGAATTATTCGGCCTTGGATATCCATCGGATTGGTGTCTTGAAAGCACAGGTAAGCCCTGCAAGATCTTCACTGAATCAACCGTCTCTTCTCGCTATTTTTTACATGCAGATCGAGGCGTAAATCCCATATCCACCATCGACTACGCTTATGCTCCTCAGTCGTCGTCTACTGTCCCTTTTGCCCTGTTGCTTCCTGATTCATCTCATCTATGCGAGCCAACCGACAAAGGGGAGGCGTTGTTCGGCCGTCTTGAGCACCCTTTCAACTCCGACTTTTGGAATAATGGTGGATACGCAAACGCATCTGGGTAGGCATAATTCTTGAACTACGGTTCAACTATCTATATATTCTTCCACGGTCTCACGCTTTTCCAATGCCAGAGAGTTTTCATTGTCCACGCCTACCTGTACCGCCAGTCCAATTGTTACATTCAGCGACATCGACGCTCCCATTCTCGCACGCAGCTCTTGTAAGGGCAACCTCAAGACCGCTGCGCGGACTAGTAGAGGGCAGATCCAAAGTGAATATATAGCATGAGGACTAGCTAGTCTATCTACTCACCTAGTAGAGGGCAGATCCAAAGAGAACAGACTAAGGAGTGCCCCCTACCAGATGCGAGGAGTATATACGAGGCGTGAGAACAATAGCTACGACTGTATAGTACCTCAGCCACTGAAGAGAAGGAAAGAGAAGAATATCACATGGGCGCGAAGTGAAAGAGGGATGGAGCGGAGCGCCGCACGGATTAGAGAAGAGTGAGAAGAGTAGAGAGATAAGAGAGCGAAGAAGGAGAAGTGAACTACGTAAATGAGAGTGAAGGTAAAATGTCCGGGAAAGCTTGAGAGCCTACGAGATGCTTCGAGAGACCACGAGGAAGACCGCGAGAGACATCGCGAGATACCGCGAGATCACGAGAAGCACCACGAGACACCGCGAGACATCGCGGGACCGCGAAAGGCACCGCGAGATATTGCGAGACCTCGAGAAGGCGTATGTGTAAGGGCAACCTCAAGACCGCCGCGCGGACTAGTAGAGGGCAGATCCAAAGTGAATATATAGCATGAGGACTAACTAGTCTATCTACTCACCTAGTAGAGGGCAGATCCAAAGAGAACAGACTAAGGAGTGCCCCCTACCAGATGCGAGGAGTATATACGAGGCGTGAGAACAATGGCTACGACTGTATAGTACCTCAGCCACTGAAGAGAAGGAGAGAGAAGAATATCACATGGGCGCGAAGTGAAAGAGGGATGGAGCGGAGCGCCGCACGGATTAGAGAAGAGTGAGAAGAGTAAAGAGATAAGAGAGTGAAGAAGGAGAAGTGAACTACGTAAACGAGAGTGAAGGTAAAATGTCCGAGAAAGCTTGAGAGCCTACGAGACGCTTCGAGGGACCACGAGGAAGATCGCGAAGACATCGCGAGATACCGCGAGATCACGAGAAGCACCGCGAGACACCGCGAGACATCGCGAGACCGCGAAAGGCACTGCGAGATATCGCGAGACCTCGAGAAGGCGTATGAGGGATCGAGGAGGAGCGCGAAGTGGTAGAGATGACATGCGAGTGTGTGGACAGGGGTCGAGACAAAGGGGGAATAAAAAGGGGTCATAGGATGTCCCCTTACATCACCCCCCCTCTAAGGCGCGGCGCCACGACGCGCAGGCTCATGGCGACGCCTCCAAGAGGAGACGGCATCCGCGATGCTAGGCTCACCCACGAGGAAGTCGAGGTAGGTCGAGCGGACCGCGTTGGGGTGGGCGCGGTGAAAGGCCTTCACCTTCTGTTGCGCGTTTGCCAAATCCTTCGCCTCCTCCCAAGTCTCGGCCTCTCGCCCATAGCCTCGCCACCTAACGAGATAGTAGAGCTTACCATAGCTCCGCTTGCTATTGGTGACCTCTTCTACCTCGAACTCCTCTTCGCCATCAACGAGGACAGGAGGAGGTGGGGGGCCAGGCCGACGACCAGCGATGGGGTCCTCTTCCCAGAGGCTAAGCTTCACGACCGGGAAGACAGGGTGCAGACGTTTGAGCGAAGGCGGGAGCTGGAGGCGGTACGCCCCGCGACCGACCTTTCTCAGAACCTTGTAAGGACCGAGGCGCTGGTGCGAGAGCTTTCGCGATGGTCGCTGGAGATGGATATCCGAGGCGTCGAGCCATACCTTGTCACCTTCCTTGAACTCAGGAGCTGGAACTCGTCGCTGGTCGTAGTAGCGCTTCATATCATCCTGCGCCTTAGAAAGAGCCGACTTCGCTTCCGAGACCACGGACTTCATCCGTTGGACGAAATCGTTCGCGGCCTCCACGCGAGAGGGTCCTTGATGCGGCTCAAACCCTAGGCGAGGGTGGCGACCAGTGTCGAGGAGAAAAGGAGACTGCTGAGTCGATGAGTGAATGTGGTTATTGTAGGAGAACTCAGCGATGGGTAAGAGCTGTGCCCAGTTATCCTGCCTCTCATTCACGAAGTTACGCAGATACATCTCGAGCTCTTGATTACACCTCTCGGTCTGTCCATCGGTCTGAGGATGATACGCAGTCGACGCAGCGAGTTTGATGTCCAGGAGGCGATAGACCTCGCGAGTAAACTCGGCCACGAACTGCGGTCCGCGATCCGAGAGTACAGATGAGGGTAGTCCATGGAGCTTCCAGACATGAGCGAGGTAGAGATTCGCGGATCCGAGAGCTGAGACGGTGGTGTGAGTGGGGATAAAGTGAGCTCGCTTACTGACTGAATCAACCACATTCATCACCGCATCGTATCCATCCGACTCTGGGAGCTCGACGATGAAGTCGACGCTGATGCGGTCCCATCGATTGTCTGGAATAGCGAGCGGGTTAAGCTCTCCTATGGGTGGCTGCCTCCTCGTCTTCGTGCGCTGACAGAGATCGCAATGGCGAGTGTAGGTGCCAACGTAGCGAGACATATTGGGCCACCAATAACTCCGCGAGACGAGTTCGAGAGTCTTGAATCGTCCCGCGTGCCCCGCGATCCTGGTGTCGTGGTGCTGCGCTACGATTTTCCGACGAAGGTCAGCTACCTCAGGGACGTAGACTTTACCGCGGAAAAGTATGAGGCCGTTAGACTCGCTCCATTCCGCGGAACGAACAGTCTTCCGCGAGCCTCTCGCTTTTCGCAACTCGTCCGCGGCCTTCGCGACTGCGTCCTCGAACTTACGCTCTCTCAGACCGCGACGTACTTCCGCGAGGATGGCCTTCTCTTCC
The DNA here is from genome assembly GCA_032158425.1 of Pleurotus giganteus. Classification (NCBI taxonomy): domain Eukaryota; kingdom Fungi; phylum Basidiomycota; class Agaricomycetes; order Agaricales; family Pleurotaceae; genus Pleurotus; species Pleurotus giganteus. The sequence goes on from JAPEHR010000002.1 coordinate 503,862, forward strand.
CCTTCAAGAGCGAGACCAATCGCTCTGACCGCGAAGTACGACGGCTTGAGGAGGACGATATCGCTATTGTCCGCCTTACCGTCATCATGGTCCGCGCGTCGAGAGAGGGCGTCAGGCTTCCCCATCGAGCGTCCAGGGCGGTGGTGCAGCGCGAAGTCGAAACGCGACAAATAGAGAGACCACCTCGCTTGTCGACGATTCAACTTCTGCGCTTTAAGGAAATACTCGAGATTCTTATGATCTGACCAGATCTCGAATGCAGGGTGTGCACCCTCGAGGTAGTGTCGCCATTCCTCGAGAGCGCGGATAATGGAGAGCATTTCCTTGTCGTGAATCTCGTAGTTGCGTTCCGCCGCCTGGAGGCTTTTAGAGTAAAAAGCCACGGGGTGCCACTTCGCGTCAGCGGGATCGAGCTGCGAGAGCACTGCACCTGTCGCGAAATCAGACGAGTCAGCCTCGACACGGTATGGGCGATCCTCGCGAGGGAGCGCGAGAACAGGCTGCGAGGTGATGAGCGACTTGAGCTGCTCGAATGCCTCGCGCTCGACCTCGGTCCACCTCCATTCCTTCGCGTTAGAGAGGGAGAAGAGGGGACGAGCGATGTGCGAGAAGTCTCGCATAAACCGCCGATAGAAGTTGATAAAGCCGACGAAAGACTGCAGCTCGGTGTGGTTTCGCGGAGTCGGCCAATCCGCTACACCCGCCACCTTCACTGGGTCCATCTCGACCTTACCTTCTGACACCACCACCCCGAGGTACTCAACCTTGGTCTGCTCGAACTCGCATTTCTCTGGTCGTAAGTAGAGCTTGTTGTCCTTTAGGATTTGTAGCACTCGACGAAGGACGCGGTGGTGTTCCTCGCGCGTCTTAGTGTAGATGAGGATGTCGTCGAGGTAGATGATGACTACACCTTCCGTGATGAGCTCGCGAAAGAGGTCATTCATCATTGTCTGAAAGGTGCCAGGACTATTAGTTAGACCAAAGAACATAACGAGAGGTTCAAAAAGACCGCGGTTGGTGCGAAACGCTGCCTTCCACTCATCGCCCTCCTTAATCCGTACGTTATTGTACCCCCAACGCACGTCAAGCTTCGAGAAGTAGCGAGCTTCCTTGAGCTTGTCGACGAGTTCCGAGATGAGAGGTAGCGGGTACCGATTTTTTATTGTGATGGCATTGAGCTTACGGTAATCCTGAACGAGGCGTAGCGAGCCGTCCTTCTTCTTGATGAAGAAGACTGGAGAGGCGACTGGGGACTTCGAGGGACGGATGCGGCCAGTCGCGAGGTTCTCCTCGATGAATTCGTCTAACTCGCGTTGTTCGACAGGGGACAGGGGGTAGCATTTAGTGGTAAAGGGGCGATGATTTTAGACGAGCTCGATCGCATGATCCCAGGGGCGACGCTCAGGAAGCTCATCAAAAGACTCCTTCGCGAACACTGACTCGAAGTCCGCGAAGAGATCCTTTGGCAGCCCCATGTTGCGCAGGTCTGGAGGCTTGTTCCGCTGGAACGCTGCAGCAAGGCGCTGAGAGATCGTCTCTGAGGCGCGGATTTCCTCAGCTCGCAGCGAGCGAGCATACTCAGGAGTCGGTGGAGGGACAGCGCAGAAAATACGATCGCCCTCGAGGGGGTCATACCCTTCAGAGCTTTCGCTGTGCGAGTCTGCGCTACTCTCGTCCTCATCATCCGAGTCCTCGTCATCGTCGACTTCGAGGAGCTCAGGCGGTGAGTCCGGAGGAGTGAGTTCCTCCACTAGGGGAATCGGCCCCATTCGACATTCGCGGAGTACGCGGGTCGCGTGCTTACGTTGGCGACGATCGCGCCCTACTTCGAGCCGACAGGTGTTGCAAACGGCGGGGCAGCGGCTCATCGTCACCTCCTTGGTTTGCCAGTTAATCTCCGGGTTATGCTTGCGCAGCCAAGTATATCCCAGGATAACATCCTGCTTACCAAGGTTGGTGATGGCGAAGAGTGCTCGCTCCGTGTGATCGCGAAATCGCAGAACGAGGTCTACGACCTCGCGAATCGCACCGTTCTCGTTCGGAGACCCATCTACATTGTAGACAGGGATGGGTGTGCTGAGGACCCTTCGAGCGAACCCGCACTTGTCTACAAAGTCAGGGTGCATGAACATTCCTGTCGCGCCGCAGTCAACGAGGGCTTGGACGCGAGTCCGCACCTCGGTGTCTGTGCACTGCAGGCTAATGGGAATGTCGAGGCTCAGCGCTCCAGGGATCGCGGACAGCTGGTATTTCGCGGGGAGACGACGCCGCTCCCAGCCAGGGCGACGTGTAGGAGGTATTGCGCGAACTATCGTCTTTTCAGTCTCGAGGTTGCACTCATGATTAGGAGATGGAGAATCAGAATGACATTGCTCTACTTCAAGACATGAAAAGCGATTATTACTCGGCGAGGGCGCGCGGGTCACTCGCTGGTTTGAGGAAAATCCTCTTTTGCCCCTAACTCCTCTTCTCCGTTGGCTGACTCCTCCTCGATGGTCGCGGAGGGCTGAGAGGCTTCCGCGACGTCTGCCGCGATGAGAACTTGCTCCGCGAAGAGGGCTCTCTCATCGGTGGTCATGAAGCGGACATCGAAGCGACGAGGACAGTCGCTGATGAGGTGAGAGGTACTGCCGCAGCGGTAGCAACTCTTGACAGGGTGCGCCGATGAGGATCGCGCGCGATCGACGTCCATAGGGACGCCGGGAGGTAACGGCCTCGGCTCTGAGGTGCGGGGAGGAAAGGGAGGAGGTGCAGGGCGAGGGAGAGAGATGAGTCCTGCAGGGCGAGAGGGAGGAGGTGGGTTAGCGAGGGGACGTGAGAGGACAACCGCGCCCGCATGAAATGCTTGATTAGCTGCGCGATTATCCGCGATGCGCTGCGCGGCCTTATACCACCCCTCATAGTCCTCATCGAGAGGGCAGTCAACCGACTCGGCCACTCGGTTCTGAACTGCGGGGTCGAGTCCCTTTCGAAACTTGAGAGAGATGGCCGCTCCCTCAGTATAGCCAGCCTGGTCGACGAGGTCGAGGAAATCATCGTAATATTCTTGGAAGGTGCGGCGCCCTTGATGATATCGAGAGCCCTCGAGTTTGAGACGAGCGACCTCGCGTTCGCGGTCAGGGAGGAAGCGAATGCGGAAATCATTCTCGAAGGCGGCCCAATCCTCGAAATAGGGTGATCGCGGACTCCTGAAGACCATGTTGGAGTACTCCTTCGCGCGCTCCTTTTGAAAATAGGAGAGCGCCCAAACAATGCGGGTCTGGTCGTCTGGGAAATCGGTGGGGCGAAGTTGGAAGTAGATGCGAAGGGAGTTGAGAAAAGCTCGTCCGTTCTCTCTCTTACCGTCAAAGAGAGGAGGCGGGGCGGGTTTTAGGCGAGAATTGTTGGAGGATGGTGAGGGTGTGGGAGCATGGATGGAGGACTCGAGGCCTGACGTCGAGGCTCGAGGCTCATGCGCGGTGGCGGGGGAGAGCCTCTCGAGCTTGTCGAGGATCTGGCGGAGAGTCGCGTCCTGTTGCTCGACATGACTTCGCATCTCGAGAACCTGTGCCGCGAGGCGAGCGGACAGCTCAGCGTCCGTCTCGGGAAGGTCAGACATGGGTTCGAGAGAGTCGCGAGAGAGCAGGAGAGCCGAAGGGATAACGCTCTGATCGAAGATAGAGGGTCTCGCGGTTTTTCTGCGATCTGGGCGTTTGCCGTATGGCTCCAGTGCTCAAGGAGAGAGTCTGTTCTACTGTAAGGGCAACCTCAAGACCGCCGCGCGGACTAGTAGAGGGCAGATCCAAAGTGAATATATAGCATGAGGACTAGCTAGTCTATCTACTCACCTAGTAGAGGGCAGATCCAAAGAGAACAGACTAAGGAGTGCCCCCTACCAGATGCGAGGAGTATATACGAGGCGTGAGAACAATAGCTACGACTGTATAGTACCTCAGCCACTGAAGAGAAGGAAAGAGAAGAATATCACATGGGCGCGAAGTGAAAGAGGGATGGAGCGGAGCACCGCACGGATTAGAGAAGAGTGAGAAGAGTAGAGAGATAAGAGAGCGAAGAAGGAGAAGTGAACTACGTAAATGAGAGTGAAGGTAAAATGTCCGGGAAAGCTTGAGAGCCTACGAGATGCTTCGAGAGACCATGAGGAAGACCGCGAGAGACATCGCGAGATACCGCGAGATCACGAGAAGCACCACGAGACACCGCGAGACATCGCGGGACCGCGAAAGGCACCGCGAGATATTGCGAGACCTCGAGAAGGCGTATGAGGGATCGAGGAGGAGCGCAAAGTGGTAGAGATGACACGCGAGTGTCACGCGACTAAGTGTGGACAGGGGTCGAGACAAAGGGGGAATAAAAAGGGGTCATAGGATGTCCCCTTACAGCTCTGGGAATACATATGTCAATGGAGGCGCTGCGTTAGCTGCATCTCAGGGCGACCTCGGTGTCTACTGCGACATAGGCAGTTCCCCGGAGAGGTGCCACATGGACTACTATCGCCCTCCTAGTCCCATAGTGGCACCCAACACATCGCCAGCCCGCTCCCCAGGCGATTTCTCCGCTAGCAACCGTACCACGGAACAAAAACCTCGAGACCAAGCTTCTACCGATTCCACAATGTTACTATCCAAGACTCACATCGGCAGCTGGGCGGTTCGCGCTGCGGCTGAAAAACAGCGGATTCACCCTCACAAATTTGTCTGCCCGGTGTGCGCCCACGGGTTCACCAGTAAAGCTAATAAAGAGAGTAAGTAAGCCTCCCTACTTACACATTTTATTTATATTCGCCAACGATGGACTCTGACCTACCATCGCCACCTGATCGTATATTCGGTGCATAGGACACCATAGAGCGCATTTTGGTATCAAGTCGCATGAGTGCGCCTGCGGGACGTCGTTTACTTCCAAGACCGATTTACAGAGGCACCGAAGGAACGTTGGGCACGCTGTACATGTTGCCATGGGCCATGTTTAGTCGAACCTGATTTAGCTACTTGATATCGATATCGTACTACTGTTTCGCGGGGTACCCAGATTTTGGTGTTCTCTATGTAATGCTTTTTTTCCACGTTCGTTCTTTTCATATGGCATTGGGTGTCCTACGAGGCGTGCCCCTAGCCCCTGATGGTCTCCTTTGCCGAGGTCCATCGCCGGGCGATTCGGGCCGCCTCGAGCGTCCATACCTCCAACCACGACGACGCAGCTGAGTCTGCTTAAATCCAGGGCGTTTCTCTACCACTAACCATCACCTGCCTCGTATACGTATAATCATTAGGAATGTAAAGAAATGACGAAGCCCAACATCGCACATCACAAGAGCCGAAGCATTCCGAGTTCAAACCGAGCGATATTGTGTGCTGGTGAATTCAGAATTCTATGCCTGTTCTCATGATTGTCATACTCTAATATTCTGCTATTTGAAGGTTTCATCGATGTACCGTCGTTCTCATGATTATCCCACCACTATATCATAGTCAATATCGCTGTCTCGTGGTCCGTGGACGCACCCGGAGACCCATTGACTACTGACCCTCAATCATGCTGTTCGCTTATCCCCAGAGGGTCGTATCAACCATTATCTCGCCGGGGAAATCAAGTATTCGCAACGCGCAAAACTGGACGTGTGACCGACCCCCACATGAACGGACTATATTTACAGTCTTTGATCATTGATGGGGGTAGTATGCGAATCACCTTTCTCCAATTGAGCGTTGACCGGTGACCAACCTGGGGTTGAAGTTGAGGGCTGCATCACAGTGAGCAACGCCATTTATTTGATTTACCATCAAGCATTTAATATTTAAGTCTTGAAGCTTGGAGAATCGGCTCCGTTCTTCTTTGATGGCGTTCAACTGCTTGAGGTCTTCGCCCAGGATGCACCGCCTTTTCGCTTTCCTCGCATTGGGAGTCGCCGTATCTCATGCGGCCAGCCCTTCCCCATCGTCAACGTACGATTACATTGTCATTGGCGGTGGAACTGCGTACGCCATTTCACCCCTCGTAGCAGTCGGCACGCTGACAATCACACAGAGGTTTAACAATCGCAAGCCGTCTCTCCGAAAATCCTAGTATCACCGTAGCCGTCCTTGAAGCTGGTCCCAACGCAGAAAGTCTCCCAGAGGCAAGTTTTTTCTGACGTCCGACTCGTAATCCTGGGCGTTTGCTAACCTTCTTTTGCCCGCAAGGTCTTCATTCCCGGTCTTTTCGGGAGTGGTCAGTCCTTAACGACGTTGAACTGGGCGTATAACACCGTACCTCAGCCCAACCTCAACAATCGCAGCACGACTATTCACGCGGGAAAGGTCTTAGGTGGTAGCACAGCAATAAACGCAATGCTATTCGTACGTCTTTTGCTGCAACCAACCTCGCTAACTCCTCCTACTCACACCTTACAAAGCCCCGGGCCGCTAAATCCCAGTACGACAGTTGGGCCAAGATCGACAATGACCCATCATGGGGCTGGGACGCGCTTCTCCCGTTTTTCAAAAGATCTGAAATCGTTACGCCCCCGACCGCGCTCCAGATCCAGCAAGGTGGGATTACATACGACCCCCAGGTCCACGGGCTCGACGGCAGAGTCCATGTCGGATATCCCGACTTCTTCTTCGAGCAGTCATCCATGTGGCGTCAGGCTGCCATCAATGCGGGCCTCCCAGGTGAGAAAGATTTGTCGGGTGGTGATCCAAATGGCGTTGGCGTTGTTGCGGAGTCTATCAACGTGATGAATAATACGAGGTGCGTAATAAGCTCATGCTCCCATTCAGCATCATTTCGTATCTCCGTTGACTGGGACTCTTTCTCAGATGTTCGGCGGCTTGCGCATACTATACCCCATTCTCTTTCCGACCCAACTTCCATGTTATCACCAATTCGACGGTGTCAAGGATCATCTGGGATGACGCCCGTCACGCGATTGCACAAGCACCTATAACTCCCGACACTCCTGGCAATAAGCTGCGCGCTGTGGGAGTCGAGTTCGTTCGGTCCGGGACGAATAACCAATCGGCAAGCGTGTTTGTACGGCGTGAGGTCATTGTGTCGGCTGGCACCATCGGCAGTCCAAAGGTTTTGGAGTTATCTGGAGTAGGCAATGCAACGTAATGATAGTTCCTTGCCCTCCTTTCTCCGCGGTAAATGTTTATCCTCTGATCTCTTTGCTAGGATACTTCGTTCCGTAGGCGTCAAGCCAGTGCTCGACCTCCCTTCTGTCGGCCAAAATTTTGCAGGTGAGAATTTTGCTGTTGACCTTACGCTACGTGCTTATTCTCTGCATATTCGTAGACCACGTCCACGGTTTTGTTAGCGCCTTTACGAATGCATCGTGCGTTCACACTTCATCTTCCATGGATGACTACCCATTCGGAGTATCTCAGCATTACCTACGGTCTGCTCGAAAACCCGGACTTCTTCTCAGCGCAGCTGGCTCTTTGGTTCTCGAATCATACTGGTAAGCTCTCGCCTTTGCTCAGTAGGCATATCACTTGATACCTGAAACAGGGCTTCTATCTTCCTCTCCCGGATCCCTCGGTCTAGTCGCCCCTCTGAATATCTTTGACAACAGTACCCTTCGAACTCTGGTTGCAGCCGCTCGAGCCAATCTCACATCATACGCTTGGGCTTTCTCAAACGGCAATCCTCTCCTTGAAAAGGGAATCGCAGTGCAACACAACATTGTGCTCGATTTGTTCGAGAATGACTCGACTCTGCCGCTTGAGATCAATCTCTGTTAGTCTATCAACCTATTCTCTCACTGTATGTCGCACTGATGCGCCGTAGTTCCAGGATACGGCGGGTCGACACCGCCTGCCAATCGACCAGCTCGAAACTTTACCACAATAATGAATGTATTATATAGCCCGCTCTCTCGAGGAAGTATCCATATCACATCAAATGACGTTAGCGTCCCTCCGGCTGTAGATCCAGCGTATTACTCGCATCCACTCGATTTTGCCACCCACGCCGCTGGTGTGCGGTTGGCCAGGAGGACTCTGACGACCACACCGATGGATAGTATATACCAAGGCGAGTTCGAGCCTGGAGAGAATGTAACGGCCGAAGAGGATATCGTGACCGCGCTGAAGGGGTTGGTGTTCAGCGATAGTCATCCGACAGGGTCCGTTGCGATGATGCCTCGCGAATTGGGGGGAGTGGTGGACACGAAACTGAGGGTGTATGGAATTGAGAACGTTAGGGTCGCTGGTGAGTTTTTTGATGATGTGTGGTAGATGGCTGTGAAACTGACTGAGGTAAAGATGCTTCGATTATTCCCATCCCTGTTAGTGCGCACACGGTGAGAGATTTGTCTTCTCTGGCTTCAACATGCCGATATTGACAGACCGGTAGTCTTCGACCGTGTATATGATTGGTGAACGGGTAGGTCCTTTCGTTGCCTTCTCTGCTATGTAAGTTCACCACCTGTGTTTTAGGCTGCAGACATCATCAAGCGTGGCTCGTAAATCCGTAACTATAGCCCTTACTGGTGTTGTATTTGCGAATAAATTCGGCTCGTCTTTCCTTCCCGCCCTATGGGACAGGAATAGAAGTATCGTCCTAATGTTCGACGTCGTGGTTTTGAGTCAAGGAAATTGTATTTGAAGACATACTCTATGTAGATGGCGACGTAGAAATATAAATATGTCGTACACAAGAGACGACCTCACAAACACTAATTATGCCCGATTGCGTCTATGGAGAAGTGATATACCGCGGAGAGATATGATCAAGCAGCCTTACTACGCTCCTTGCGAGTGCCTATCGAATTATCAACAACGGGAAAATATGGGCTCAAACAGGATAAACGTACGCTTGGCTTTATGGGTGCCGTCGGAATCACTCAACGCTTCAACCGGTCGTTTGCGTGGATTCTCTGCTTTGCTACCACACGCTCCATTCGAGTCCGAGGAGGGTACAACGATATCGTTCTTGGATGGTGACCGTGTTTTCCCCGACAAAAGCTCCACGTCGTAAGCCTCGCGTTGAAATTTATGGATATACTTGAAGAGAATGCGCTGCATCGCCTCATGGAGATGGAGGGGGTGAGGGGGTGGCTCAAGACAAGCGTACTCAGGCCGGACTTGACCAGCCAACTCGGAAAGGACAGGTGCGAACCGGCTGAGCTCTTCGTGAAGGTAATCCTCCCATTTCTCGAACTGGAAAACGCAGCTCCTCGGATCATGTGTACTATCCACGGCGACCTTGTTCTGGATAAAGCTGTCCCACAAGGCAGCGGACTTGGTGGAGGCGGGGTCAGGTTTGGACTCGGCACCCTTCGGGAGGGCGAGTATGAGGAAGTGGACCATACACCAGAACACAGATTCTGCGTCATGACGGGGATGATGCATCCATTCCTCCTTCATATGGTCGAAAAACCGTGCGTAGTCATCGCGTTTTTTCTTGTCGTATTTGCCAGAGTGGATAGTTCCCGTGGCGTCATCAGAGAAGCTGCGTAGAGGATCCTTGTCATCAGCAGGATATGCGCGCTGATAGCAGACAAGCGCATCTTCAGTTAACGCCGGCATAGGCTGGAACGTGATCTCGTCGACTAGCATGCGTGTCCTGGTGACCGACCGCGACTTATATGGATAAGTACCCTGAAAAGAACAGTAAATCTATGCTAGTTAAGGAGGAGGGGAGAAGTGACGGACTGCATTAAATTGAAGCACGTCCACCATCTCTTCATCGAGCTCCCCATCTACTGACAATGACAGCGTTCGATCATGCCCGTATTTCGCAGCAGAATCTAAATCAATCAGCCGGCCCATGGGCGGTGCACATTGTTTGGTACTGGGAATCATCCTGTGAGATTGGTGCGACTTGAATGAAAAGAGACATCGCGCACCTGTCGAGGACCTCATTGATAAATTTAGGACGACATTCCCCAACGAAAGGCGGTACTTCAGTAGCATCGACTGGATTGATAATGATATTTCCCATGCTGATATCTCGATGGAGTATCTGTTTCTCGGAAACGACCCATCGATGAGCTGGGTGCATTCAAATACATGAGTGTAATTCATCAAGGACAGGAGGGCTGTCACACCTTCGAGGATATCATACATTATCTTGAGAAATGCTACGACGCTGTTGCATGAAGACACTGGATCACCTGATGTCGCCATAATAAGTCGCGTCTTGATCTTGTAAACATCGTCTTCTATGACGGCGATGGCTTTACCGTCGTTCGTGACGTCAAAACTTTCTTTGATAGCAGCAACCCCCGAAAAGACGCCATCCTTATGAATTTCCTCATAGAATGACCGCTCTTGGCGGAGAGGACCCTCGGTATACTGAAAGGTGTCCTTGATAATGAAGGGGGTATCTCCTGGTGTCCGAGCCACCCAGCCAAGGTAGTGCCATGGACGGCCGACCCCCAAGACGGTACAGTTTTTGTGGACTTCGTCGCCGACTTGGACGTCCCATTTCGGAGGATCCTGGATCGAGAGTCCTTGGGATAGTGTGATGGTCGAATCGTAGTAAATCTGGTCCGTGCGAGGATGATAAAGCGTGTACACGTATAGGATGAGCGGTTCCAGATCCTCCCAAAAATAGGGATCGGAAGTCTCCAAACCACCCGGAGAACTATACAGGATCTGGTAATAGTGATTTGTGACAACGATACCATACATGCCCACCATGTTGGGACGAGCTTGATTTGCGAGGGCGAGGTAAGTACCGCACGTAGACGCTGGAGCATCCAGGTCGATAACTTGCCACGGCTCCACTAATGATAGAACGTGGTGCCAGCATGGAGACGCTTTCGCCTTCTTGAGAGCCTTGGCTGTAGAAGACGACACAGCAATGAGGTCTGGCCTGCCGTCGACTTCGTCGTTAGGATGATGATTTATCGTCTCCGATGTGACCACGAGGAATTCAATGAGATCCTTGTTCTTGGATAGGAATTTCGCTGAGGGGTGGGTCAGTAAGTACTAAGTTTGAAGAATAACATCGAGCGGCTCACCCCAGACAGCGGAGCTAATTTTGTTTAACATGGCAGCGAATAGCGGGTAGTCGATTGTAGACTTCTTATTGAAATCCTTCATCGCCAGTCCAATGGATCGTTTAAGGCGGCAGAGAGAAGTGAAGTCGTCGTTCGAGGGTTTATTGAGCCTCGTGCTGTAGAAGTGATCCCTGAACATGTCTTGCTGAACGGTTGACGTCTGTGTGCTGACGGTTTCACTGGGGTAACGGGGAGATGATTAGCCACGAAACAAAAGAAATTGTGACGCTTACAATGGTATGACGGGTTCGAGTGGCAACGGTGGTGTTGACTGTAGGAGGTGTCGTGTGTGGCTCTGGGTTGTTCACTCGAGGCGCGCCGTCGCTGTGGCTCTATTCTGTCAGGTGACCGAGTAGATGAAGCGCGTACAACTCCATCTGGGCACAGAGGGCTGGGGGAGCTCGTACTATGGAGGATCCACTGCGAAGGCGGCTGTAGAAGTTCAAGCAGAAACGTCTACCAAACAATGGAATTAGAACTCGCTACTCGAGTCGTGAAGTGACCTAGTAAAGTTGTACAAACCGTATATAGGTATCCTTGGCGCGGCGTCCTGAGTTGAAAGCGTCTTTCAAAGAGCATAGGTGCACCATAGATCGATTGGGGCGCCAGATTCACCAGATGAGCTGTTGGAAGTGACTAGGGAGACGCGCAATCGACCTGGTGGGTATGAAGTAGGCATCTATGCTTATCATGCAGGGCATGGCTTGAAAGGCAAATCGAAGATTCGAGAGCTCCAATCAAGTTCAACTGGGAGATACAAAAGCTAGTGGTTGAATTCTCGATAGCAAATGGAGTCAAACGACCCACCAGTCCGCCAACAGAAGGAAAGACAGGAATCGGTTCGACGCCTACGCAGAAGTAAGCTACAAAAGATGGCGTAATAGTCATCAACGCGCTGGAGATTAGACAAGTCCTCACGCTGCATCGCCTATGCCAGGCTTTGGATCACCCCTCAAGAATCTTTCTCACTTAGAAGCGCGCTTGAAAAAAGCTGAGATGATCTAAGCCTCGTGAAGGCCTAGGCTGGTTACATCCGCCATAATGGTCCGGCTAGGCGGTAAGCAGGAGACGATATCATGGACGAGAAGTAATTGGCAAAGACCATTGAACTATCATAGCTCGTTGTCGGTAATGTTGACATGAGAGGGACAAAACGGCCAAAGACTAAAGTGATAACTCAACCGAGGTATCAGACCGAGACATGGTGAGTACCAGAGGACTGTACTCTGAATCGACATCAGTCGGCTAGTGTCTGGCAACGCTGACAAGAATCTATGTAGGTCGCAATGCAACGGGTTATTAGTTCGATATCCTAAACTGATGAAGTGAAACGACACACAGATAAAACTGAAAGCCCAACGAGATTTTCAAGATCCTAACAGGCGTCCTGCTATGATCATATTATGGCTGTGTTCCCACCGAAATCATATGAACGGTGGAATGGTTCGGGATGTGAAAGGGACCGCCGGCCCGGAGCTGCAAGCCTCAAGGTACATGAGTCCATGGACATTTGATCGTGAGAACGAGCGGGATAATCGTGGGAAGCGAATGAATTAATGATGCCTCCACACCACCGCCTCTTGATCAGGCCTTTTCTCCAATACCTGTAACCAACATCCACCCTCGCAGTCGCTAGCACTTCAAAGAAATGGGGAAGCTCAACATCGCCCATCACAAATCTTACCACCCATATCGGAGGGACAACATCGAGCGGGTGCGCAGGGATGAGGAAGAGGCGCGTAGAAAAGAGGCGCAGGAGGATGGGAGAATGATGCTTGCCGTACGTCATTTTTCGACCCTCTGCGCCCTCGCCATGATCACGCATAGCAGGATTCTGAAGCTAGGATTGACCTGCTTCGGGAACGAGCTGGCGTGAAGGAATCATCGAAGGGGAAGAATCGCAAGAAAGCTGACGACGACGACGACGAGCTCGAGCGACAACTTGCCAGTACCAGTGCCAGTGCTTTGAGTCTGCAACAGCCCGCTTTGACCACTGCCAGCGGTCACATCAATCTTTTTGAGGACCTGGAGCAAGGAGCGATGGCGGCAGCGATAAAGGTGTCGAAGAAGAAGGCAGATCCAGCTGAAACCGACAAGGGTATCCCTCTGGCGCCCTCATCGAAGGACTTGTCTCCCTGGTACTCTTCGAAAAAAGGCCGGAATCAAGAAAGTGATGAAACGGACGATGAACGGAGGTACGTTCCTCAGAGCTGTCTTTGACCTTTGCTTGACTCTGCAGTAACAGAAAGCGTGATTTGGCTCGCCAGGCGATGCACGATCCTCTGACTTCAATATCTCGTCAGCTGGCCTCTTCGCGGCAGTCGTCGTCGTCGTCGGCACCATCGCGTTCACGACCCAATCGGCCATCCCAGATTGCTGACCCGTCACGACCACCCGAAGTCAACGCTCGTCTGACTCGCGAATCATCTGAGCGGGCCCGTGCGCTTGAATTGATTCGACGCAAGAAACGCGAGATGCTAGGCAGCGAGACGCCTAGTACTGTACATGGTGGTGGGTACGACGACGTGTTTAATAAACAGGAGGTAGAAGAAGCTCATAGAGGAAGAGAGCGGCATCACAGGCGGTGGTGATATAGTAGTGCGACAGTGAGTAATGTTACAGATAAAACATGCTCTCTCTGATGTCTTCGTGCGCCTATTCAAACAGATTCAGTATGCAGCTTCCATTGTATTTAGTACCTGACCATTACCCCACTTCTGCAGTGCGTCCCTATACACCGCCTCTTTATCCCTCTTTTCCTTGCCTTTGGTTTGTGCGGCAGTGAAAATTCTTGGATGTAACGTCGGCCTCGCTAGCACAGACCCGTCACGACTACCCGAAGTTAACGCTCGTCTGACTCGTGAATCATCTGAACGGGCCCGTGCGCTTATATTAATTCGACGCAAGAAGCGCGAGATGTTAGGGAGCGAGACGCCTAGCACTGTACATGGTGGTGGGTACGACGATGTGTTTAAATAATTAATAAACAGGAAGTAGAAGAAGCTCATAGAAGGCCGAGAGCGGCATCACAGACGGTGGTGATACAGTAGGACAGTGAGTAATATTACAGATAAAACATGCTGTCTCTGATGTCCTCGTGTACCTATCCAAATAGGTTCAGTACGCAGTTTCCGCTGTATGTAGCCTCTGACATACCCCGTTACCCCATTTCTGCAGTGCGTCTCTGTACACCGCCTCTTTATCCCTCTTTTTCTTGCCCTTGGTCTGCGCGCCGGTGAAAAATTCCTGGATGTAGTGCCGACCTCGCTCGCACGCAATGTCTGCGTAGAATGCGGGAGGGATAAGGCTGACGGCCTTCGTTGCGCGTGTAAAGAGATAGCTAACAGAGTGAGTGCCCTGTTGAATCTCGTCAGCGGAGAGATTATTCTCGTCGTAGATGACGGCGTAGTGCGTTGGACGAGCCGTTCCCTGAAGGCTCGCATGAGGCTGAAGATAGAAATCGTAGTCGTACGCCGACGTGACTCCCTTATCCACCACTGTTCCAGGCCGCGTGTTCCCGTTCTTCGTCGCATGTTTGGAATCTCTTGGATAGAAACGAGCGTGATGGCGTTTGCCGCATATTAGGATAGAGACATGGGGGAATTCCGGCCTAACCTTGTATATTTCACGGAAGGCCTCTTGCATTTCACCGAGCTCTTCGCGGAGAACGATGTCATATTGACCCTTCGGTACGTAGTCAGATTTATCCTGGATCCGGGTTTCCTAGCGGCCTTACCTCAGACACACCGTCACGAAAGAGAAAAATGCGCTTAGGGAGACAATTGTTACGGGTTTGGTACAGCTGGAGCCTTTCGATGAGCATGTCTCGAATATCATGCAGCATCTAGAGTCATTTTCATCAATGTGAGTGATAAAGGGGTCCAAGTTCAGCAGCTTACCTCTTGTCGGCCGCGCTGTATTCGCAGGCTGGCAGGGAACTGCACAAATGAGTCATCAACGCTAGCAACCACAGCTGCTACAGATGGCGCTCCTTCCCTCTCCGATCCTCCTGTGGGATGCGAGACATCAACCCCAACCATCATAGTCTTCTTCTCCGTCAGCCACTTCATGGCAGTCGCATCTAAACGGTGATTTATTCCTCCTAGCTTCGAGTTCAACTTCAACATGACGTTTCCTAGATATTGCCCTGCCTTGCCAGGGTTGCGAAGCACTTTATTGTCCATCAGGATAATGTTCGTGTGGATCCCGTATTCCACGTCGCCGATGCGCTTGATGGTGGAATATACGTCATGGTACCATGGTAAGAGGACGAGAACGAAGGTAGGCTTATAAGGATGTTTCTCGAACTCAGCTCGAATTTCGTTGGCGACGCGAGGTTTGTTGAAGGATCGGAGAAATATTATCTCCTTTGGCATCTTGGCATTAGTGTCCATGCCACTGTCTGACATGGCCTTTGAGAATTGGGCCAAGATCCTGGTCAACGCAGCATCATCCCTTCCTTTGAAGTTGATCGCTTGTCCTTCACTTTCTAGGACCAATGCCCACCAATTAGTGACACGGGCTCCCCGCTGGAACTTCTGGCCGACGAAATTCCAACTTGCATCCTTCACACACAACGTGAAGTTCCCCCGGTAAGTTACCTTAGGTGCGGGAAGCTCTCGAGCTGGAACGGTGGACATATCGAGACTGACTTCCATCCCCAGCCTGGTTCGCTGCTCGAGCTGGAACTTGGGAAGGCCGGCCTTCATTATGAAGTCCATGTTCTCTTTCGGAGATTTGCAAGCGGCCTTGA
Organism: Pleurotus giganteus; assembly: GCA_032158425.1. NCBI lineage: Eukaryota > Fungi > Basidiomycota > Agaricomycetes > Agaricales > Pleurotaceae > Pleurotus > Pleurotus giganteus. The sequence goes on from JAPEHR010000002.1 coordinate 519,605, forward strand.
GCATCTCGCGCGTCTCGTATGGGGTCAGCCGTGCGGTGTAAAGACTGCCTGGTTCCAATTGGCAAAGTTCGGCGGGGACGAGAACCGGTCTCTTGTCCGTCCCGATGTCAACCAAGGGGAGCTCTGGATGACTAAGATTAATACGATACTCTGGTCAGGAAGCAGTGAGGTCAGTACTCGTTACGTCCAACAAGGAACGGACGCACTCAATTTGTAGTATTCCTTCACAGTCATCTCACGCCCGAACTCCTCACAGTGGAACGAGTGTTGTTCGGCACTTTGTTGTGATATTTGGTGAATGCGCTTTCGTTTGCGGTAACCTAGGTATGTCATCGTAGCTCTTGCTCCGGTTGAGAGAATTTCGGCCAAGTTGGGAATACCGCCAGCTCTAGAATGTGTTTCAAGGAACTTGGCACCGATATTTCCGGGCTGGAAAAAGGCCATCGTACATGCATTCCTACGTGCCGCATCATCAGCGTCTCGTACGGATGGAAGATGAATACTCACACATTCAATAGGAGACCCTCAACGGAAGGCCTCACGGATGTGAACATCCCACGGACTAGTTCAAGATTCCCTCCAAGCGCAGTCCGGGCTCCCCTGAGATCCCTCCAAAAATGCCGTGCTTTGCCATCGTTGGTCTTGTCTTGGGTGTCGTCGTCGTCTCCTTCCGTTTTTAACTTCATGCGTCTGCCAATTCGTATTCCAGTACGGGACGCTGTGTACTGCGCATCGAGGTTCAGGGCTGAGATGATTGGTGTTGGGTCGTATGTCTTCGCCTCGATATTTCCCCGAAGAAACCTGTCCGTCCACTACTGTAAGCACGGCTACCTTGATCCCAATTGTATGACTTACCCTTTGAACTCTGCCATGTCCAGAACTCGAAAGAGCGCAACGGAGCATCTAAATTCCTCTCCTCGCTCGAGGCGGATATCAACACTAAGAGGCTGCGGCAGTCTCCTCCTCGACACCAACCTTGAGGTGCGGTCGTGGACTAACGCATTCGACCATTCTTCACGTTTTATGGCCAAGTCAAAATGTCGAAATATCTCCTCCAAATCGGAGTCCCCTTTTGCCTTGGGCTCAGTGGTAATGTGATAGTCGTAATAATCGCTGTCCGGGAGCTTGATGCGAAGAAAATTGGCGTATGCCGAGATGGGGACGCCTGCAGTGCCGTAGCCAGGCCGTCGAGGTCGCTTAGCCTCTAGGGAGAGAGCTTGCAGCGACGAGAGCAGTTGGGTGCTTGATTCTCCGATGGAAGGTCCCCCTCGGCGAGCTTGACTTTGGCTGAAAGAGCTGCTTGACGCACGGATGTCAGGTTGCTGGCCGTGACCACCTTCCGACCTCCCGCTGGCCGCCCCCTTTCCTGTACTCTTCCTTTTTCCTTTCTTTCGTGTCACCAGCTGGAATGTGTCGCCTGCTGTCGATTCGCTCATGGTGGTTAACAGTCTAGGAGTCACACCGCTGCTGAGTCGATGTGATATTTGCGGTCCTGCGGATAGGAGCTGATGCATGATGGTAATATCTGTGCCGCACTGGTTGTAAGTGCTCACACTCCTCACAATTCAGCTGCTCACTACTGCGAAAAATCACTATCCGCTGTAGATGGTGAGCGTGGCGGCCTGCAGACTTCGCGCCGTAGCAAGTGAGGCGTCAGAACGACGTCTCCTGTCCAGACAAAATTCCTTGGGTTCCTTGACATCACTGTCCCTTTGGCCTTACGCAACGATCTGAGGCACCGCCTCGCCCTTCGCCGAGGCCACCTATCCCGTCGATCAGCCTAGAGACTGACCCTCCATGACCAGATGCTCAACTCTGATTTCTCTGGTTGGCCTCAAGCTATACCTGCTTCCCTCGACACTCCCAAGCGTCATCATCATACTGGGCGACTCCGCTTACCGTTTGGCCTACCTAATTCTCCTAGTGAGACTGCGGTAAAGACTGGCATACGAGTGCCTGAAGGTCTCTCGATTGATTACACGAAGAGCTGGAGGTTCATTCTGCCTCCCCGGCATCATCCCATGTCCGGCTGCCAGATTCTCTGGCTCTCCGAACTCCGACTTGACCGTATTGTCGATGGATTTGTCCATCCTTCCTCCTTCGAGTCTGTTTTCTGCGAAAATTGATGCATAATGTGGAGTACAGTTTGTGAGGTACAGGTCCGTGAGTTTGTGCCTAACCGCCTAGTGCATGGTGAGCTTGTTTTGCAGTTTCAATACGATGGGTTGTATCTTATCTTTGAGATCTCAGATGTGCTGCAGTTACGGCCTTACGTGGATTCCTGACTGTGACTGCGTTGATTCGGGACAATCTATCCTCAGACGTCGCTCCTTCAATACCGCTGACAGTGCCTGCTGAGAATTGTGTTGTGGTCGCTCGGATTGTGCGTAAGTTATTAATTGGCTCTTACCGTGATCTCCTCAACTTCTTAGTAGATGCACTGCTTGCGTGCGGTCAAAGCGCTCTATCTACATTCTATTGTAGTCTTTAACGGGCTAAAGGGCATCGTATCGCCCGCAAGGCCACATAGCTGGGTTAACAAGGCCCAACTCGCTACTAGTATCCGTGCCGCACTGTTCGCGCATCTTATCTCACCTATCAATGTGACTTGAGGACCCTGGATAAGCTGTTCGCTTCTGCGAAAGATCACTACCTGATGACTGGATGTTGATCATGGTGGCTACTGTCAGGAACGAGGCGTATACCTAAAACTCCAGCGTCGGAACGATGTATGTCCCTCCTTTCCCTTGACATCATTGTCCTTTTGGCTAGCGGCGCTCTCTTGATCCCCTCGGTGCTTGCCGGCTCCCACCAATTAATCATGACCCAGAGGGGCCGTCTCCCATCGACTGTCGAGTTGGTACGGCGCCAACTACTGTACAAAGTTCGGGGCCGCCGCCGCCACGTTCACGCCCAGTCGTATTCACGTTGGCAGTCACCAAGGAACCCCTGAAGTCCCCCATCATTCCCAGCGGGCGCGAGATGTCTCACAACCTCGATGCATCGCCCGCAAACTACGACAATACTCGTCGCCAGGTTGGCACTGAGAAGACCTTCCACGCTGCTTTGCAACGGCGTTGCCATGCCACCAAGTTCTTCTGCTTATTCTTGGGATGCAGTCGAAGCTTTACTAGCTACCGCAATGCATTGCGTATGCCAATTTCTTGTCTGTTTGCCTTGTCGGTCTCACGTTCCCGGCTCGATGCAGGGCACGTCTTTGCTCACTTCAACAGGAAGCCGCACCGTTGTGTCTGCGAGGCGGCATTCAGTTCACAGGGGAAGTTGGCCAGACATTCCGCAACCCGGAAGCATGATATTATGGATGGACTTGAGAATGAGAATCGATGGTGGCATCTGGAGTACGCCGAAGAACTATCCTGTTATATCAGCAAGGTCGCAGATCCTTCTACACATTGCCCTTGATGTATGCTTTAGTTCGTGATATTTAGCCACAGATTAGGACTTTGAGTTGAGGTGGCGTCCATTTCACCTGCGGCCTGGAAGTGCTACGAAACTCGAACAAGAATCAGAGGCGTAAGTATAAACTGAAGTCATGCATGGAATAAGCTCTATGATAGAACTTTACAAGCAGCGCACTGTCAATGCACCCATGTCTATCGATTGCCAAAGGGGGTGGGTATTCCTTCGCAAATGATTAATGAAGTCTAACTAACTGTGCGCGGAAGACGGCGTTTTGGAGGGATAGCTGATCGTAATTTGCTACTGCCCCGATACGGAAAGACATGTGAACAAAATGACGGGTGTGCATACTTAGTGTATATATACACAGATGTTGTCGGATGAATGGCTTGATTAGGGGTATTAGGGGGCCATGTCACATGGTTCCCACAGAAAGCTGGCCCGTGCGAGCGTGAAGGCTTCACAGCGACAACGATGTTTCCTCTTCCTCCTGAACTCGTGTTGCAGATTTTCTCTCATTTGCCTCTCGATGCGATTGCTGCGCTTCATCTCGTTTGTCGGCAGTTCCGAGACTTGCTAGTGTCGCGAGGGGAATTCGTATATCGCAGCGTGGCGGTCTCATATGGATACCTGCCGTCTTCCGATGTTTCACTTGAAGATCTAGCCAAAATCTACTCTGCGAGGTCCCTCGATGGAGTGGCGAACTGGAAAATGTTCTGTGCGATTGCGGTTGCTTGCGTTGGTTGAGCGCACCTAAATGCTTGGTTCAAGGTAAACGACGCTACTCGTTGAACCGTAATTGGCTTGGACGAGGACCATCTACGCTGAAGCAACATGGACGCCGTAACGACTCTCGTGCTCATCGGTTCAAGATTGATGAGGCTGCGGGTTATAGTGTTTCAACGTCAATTCAAGGATCGTTGGTGGTGACGGATCTAGCATCCGGAGAGGTGCTGTGGTCGCTCAGTGAGGTAATCGTGCCCCGCTCGCTAGTCTTTCTGATTTCAAACTATGCCTTGACAGGAATCTGGCTACGTCCGCCCATTTTCTCATTGTGAATACGGTGAAGGATTCGTCATCTTCGATCGGCTTACAGGCCTCAAGGAAGTTTGGCGTCGCACTTGCGACTACGATAGCTCTCCGCCTCCTGAAGTCTCACCTCCGGACCGTCTTCAGCTTGAGGCTTACGAGCAGAGCCTACGATCTTATCCCGGCGAACGAGGTCGTTTCCGGCCATGGCTTCTCCTTTCTCCTCCAGCGCCAACGCGAGCATACCGTTTCGTATACCCAACACTGCTTGTCTCGGGCTACAACGAAGCATTTCTGTGGGACATCTCCAGCGGCAGGCCTATCCAGACTATCGAGGATATCCAGGCGACAGACGATATGGGTGAAACCCTGGGAGACATCAATTATGTGGAATTGAGTAGCCGACATGTGTTCATCTGCGGTTCGGACATGTTGAGGGTTTTCTCCAGACAAGACGGCCGCTGTGTATTTGCGATCATGCCTGACAAGCCGAAGTATGGTGAATGGTCGTATTGGCTTGAACCAACACCTCTCTACGAGGCTTTCCCCGACTCCGCGCTTTTGCCGTACAAACTTGGCAAATGTCGAGTCCCCGAAGCGGAGACCAACGACATCATCTACGACCGATTTGTGGCGTGTGAGCAGCTCTTCTCTGCTACGGAATCGACGTGTCTTACTGCCCTCGACTGTAGTTCATGTTTCAGCCTGTGGCTTCCATATGGTTGCCATGCTCTCTAGCTCGCGTATCCTCATCATGCATGATTTTGAGCGAGCTATGAAGGGCGAAGCATCTCTCCACGAATTAACTCTCGACATCCAACTTGGTTCGCCGCGTTTCGAATCCATCTATCTCGCGTACGAACACGGCCGAGTCGCTGTCGCTACAGTGAGTTTTCACCTGCCATTCAGTCTTCGCTGTTATGCTTACTGTAGCGTACCTCGATCAGGCTAGCGGTGTATTCATCATCCACGTTAATTATGAATCGGAAAACGAACCGGAAGTTCGTGTTGCTCGTGTTCTGAGGATGGGAGATTGGAACCTTCTGAAGTACATCAGCTGTCTTCAGATGACGGATACCGGTATTTTCTTTAATTCTTTACTCTCTAATGATCCTGCAGTATCTACAAGGCGGTTTAACGACTCCCTTGCGCTGCCTGGCAGGTTCATCGGTGAATATTATTACCTCCGACGCGCTGGTATTTGGCGTTTACATTATTCTTAGACACTCCCAATGGACATCGTATCGTGCTCGTTCGCGATGAACGTGAGTTGGTGACTGGACTTTTTCATGTTCGTGTTCCTCATTATTTCTTAGATGCTATACCGATGCGATCAGAGATATTCGATCTTAACCTTGTATCCCCTTTATGAATTCAGATTCTTGTACGCCGTCAAAGCAGCTTATGATGCTTCACTTGTCGTTCCAGCACACATTGCACCGGCCGTCGAAGGTAGCATTGAGATTCTAAAGAGTGCCCCCAAAACAAGTACGTTTCAGCATCATGCTCTTTTAGTTTTGTAGTTCCTCCCGATCTTTTGACATGGTTCTTAGCCCGCTCATAAATACTGTATTCTAGCTGCTTGGGAATTCGCTGCAAAGCACAAAGACGAAATTGCCTTTGACCCGTGCGTAATCAGTCCTATGTCCTCCCTCTTTCTCCGTGTCCAGAACCAGATCCTAATGCAACGTTCCTCGCTCAGGCGTCGTCCACGGAGCTCCTTCCAACTCCCTCAACACCTCGTCCACCAATCTCCACCAAATCCGTATGTCACAATTTCCTTCCACTCTGCCGCCAATCACGTTGACGACTCGGAATCGCGTGAGAGACGTTGCTGCAGCCCATACCAAGGCTCCAGATTTTCCCATACATGGGCTGTAGCCTCCACTCTGTCTGGCCCATGGCTCATCCTTCGCTGCTTCTGTTCCATCTGTTAAATGGGTTGTGGTGCACACGATCGAACGTGATACCTCGAAGTCTGACTGTATCCTTGGGTTGAAGTACCGTCCTATGCAAGAGTGCGAGCAGTTCTAGAAGACGACCTCGGTAATAAGGACTGATAATGAATTGCTACTTCCCTATATAGTTCAACGGATCATATATTCTAATATAAGATGGCTTGCTGTCAAACTACATACCATGAGACAGAGCATTTCCAGATCGTAGACGAACCTGCCTCCCCTGACCACCCCTGATCAACGTTACTCGGTCACCTGACCAAATATGAGGACCCTGAACGCGAGATCGAGAGCCACTTTCTCTTCTTGCCACAACCATCGCCACTGCTGCTCTTCCACAAACTGCGCCCATTGTCCTACGAATTGTGGCCTTGATGTGAGTATAAATTTTGTGGCAGAGTGGATGCCTTCCAATCCACTCGTCTCATAATGGCTAACCCGGTTCTCGATACCCCAGTGAAACCCTCGAAACGCGCTGCCCTTAGTCGACAAGACATGACGAACAATCATCTTCCCCGCGATGGTCTTGAACCACTTGACGAATTCTGCCAAGATCGGCTCAATTCGCCGCCCAACGATGAGGAACTGAAGGAGCTCAGCTCCAACGAAGCCATCCAAGCGGCTGTAAAGGCTTTCTGCGCATGCACCACAACTGATTACGAAAAACTCGGTGCTTTATTGAATATTATCAGCGCGGCTGTCAAGGGTGAGCTCGCCGCCGCTCTTGATGCTATATACTGACGCACTCTCAGAAAAGTGGCTACCCGAGGATGTCCTCCTCATCGAATTCCTTGTAGTCGCAACAAAGAATATGCATCACCATCCGAACAATTACTTCGAGAGTCGACCGGACCTGGTGGCCGTACTGTCATCTGTCGCTCACGCTCTCAGAGAGCTGAACAAGGATGCGAAGGTGAAAGTTTCTCCGTGCTGGTACCATATACTGTCGTTGGCCGAGCAGAAGAGAACTATCGATATGAGTGCTGGACCTGCTCAGGCTGGCACTTACCTTGGTCTTGCCGAACAAGCTCGCCCTGACAAGGTCGGCATGTATGGTATCGCCATCTCCAATACCAGCTACTGCATCCAGTATAGCTGCCCGTCCGGCTTGGAGACCTCTGCGGAGTTCCGTTATGATAATTTGGAGCCGATCATCAAATACATCTACACGCTTTACTGTCCTCGAACGGATCAGGCTTACAACGATCCCACGATTACCCTCTCCGACAAATTGGCGGTCACTGATGCTCCGAAGTGGGATATACAAGCCGATGGCGTAGTTTTCCGGCGCTGTACAGTCAAGACTGTCGGCTATCCATGGCGTCGCATGAGCTGGGTCGCTCAGACCCAGGGAGACGATCCACTCATTATCAAGGACAGCTACCGGAGTGCCTATTGCAGCTTCCTCGAATGGCAACTCTATGACCTCTTACACGAGAGCGGTGTGGCTCCTGGATTTGCTCTAGTTCTCGGAGGTTTCGATGTGTTAGTGGACGGAACAGAAATCGTCGTCGCAGTAGGGAGCTGCAAGAGGATCAAGACACGGCTCGTTATGGGGACATCCGGAGACTCGTTGTCTTCTTGCGCCAGCGCTGTTACTTTTTTGAAAATAATGTACGATATTCTCGAAGGTACGCAAACCTCCTTTTGATCCCTTGCTTCTATTGAGCTTTATATGAATGTAGCTCATCGGTGGGCCGTCCGCAAACGAAAGGTCCTTCATCGAGACATCAGCTATGCGAATATTATTATCAACACAAAGGACGCCATTCCCCTCCCAGTTTTCGATGAGAGAGGTCGCCCTAAGTTTGTTACCGAGGTCCTGGACAGGTATGTCGTGGCTCTTCGGACTCGTTTTTATGTCCGCCGCTGAGGATCATGCCCAGGACCCAAGAACGCGCGCCACCTTTGGGCACACTGATTGACGTCGACAATGGCACCCCATATGGCCTCGATCGCACACTACTGTCGTCAGGTAGCGGGCTCACCGCCGATCAGATGATACTCCTGCGATATCGCACGGTAGGTGGCTATTATATGGTGAAAATGGCAATACTCATTCACGCGGCAGGGTACTCCGAGATTCATCGCGCGGCCTGTAGCTAACGGCCGGATAAATACCCAAGACTTTAACTTCGAGGCAATGCCGGTCCTTACTGACGACGCTCTTCGTTGCTATCAACTCGCATATCCCGCTGAAGAGGATATTTTACGAACTCTTTCTGATGAGGGCATGGGCACCACTCACTTTGGATGTTACAATGTACAAAAGCGGCTGCGATACAAAGCGAAGCCCGAGCTTCGGCAAGCTGACTTCGTACATCATCCTCGTCACGATGCGGAGTCTGTCTTCTGGGTTATCGTCGTCTTTCTCCTACGGGCGCTTCCCAAGGGTGCCGACCCTCACAAAGACAAGAATAACGCGGCGTACAACAAGTCGTGGCAGTATATTGCTAACCACGAGATCCAGAATGAGTCCCAACTCGATTCGAGAAACGAGGTTCTTCGCATCGATGAAGATCAATGGACGAATACCCTTCACAAAGAACTTGTGCGGTTCGCACCTCTGCTTTCTCAGTTGATTGAGCAGGTCAAACCTGAATATGAGCTTTTGGACCCGGCTCCTGATCCCTTCCACTTGCATGAAGCAATGCAGCGCATCCTTTTCAACCATATCTACGAGTTTCAAAAAGAAGGTTACGATGTCGAATTGGAAACAAACAAATCACGGTCGACCATCGAACACACCACATCTGCACGCGCCGCAACCACGCAGCAAACTAAGAACGGCCAGGATTACGCTAAGCCCTCCGGATCTAAGCGTCCTTCTGAAGCGATGGGTGGGCCCATTGAAACCCGCCAATCTAAGCGTAGGTTTTGTTCCTTTGATCCCATGTTTTTTGAATTGCTGAACATTCTGATAGGGATTCGGCCTACGTGAGCTCCCTGTGCTCGTTTACTTGATTGACTTGGACTGTCTGTTGTCTCTCTCCAACCTTTGGATTATTCATTCGCATTTTATTTATTTATTTCGCTACAATATTATACATTTGTATCAATATCTCTCTATATAACGCTTTCTTGAATCGTGATTAGAGAGTCCTGGAGGACTTGACTGCGCAGGTTGATTATAATTATTGAGGTGAAGGGCCGTGCTATGCACGACGGCGCGAGTAGTTCTAGAATAAGTTGGTATTAATATTAAAGGCTGATAACAGAGTACGCGAGTAGCCAGTTGTATGCAGCCGAAGCCCCACCGCAGTCACCCCTGACAGCCCCTGATATTGCTCGAATGAACATCATTAGCGCAGCCGTCAAGAGTGAGCTGAACGGTACCAGTGGTTTGGAGGCTATCTACTGACATGCTAGTGACGCCGGATTCAATGATATTTCCGACTGCATCTGCGTTCCCTCCATGAAATTCTACTCAAGGAGGCGAACATTTCCCCATGTCGCCGGAAGCAATTTCACCGCTACGAATTTAATTATTCCTAGGTTATTCACCTACTCGGAATCTAGTTGTTTAGACTGATTCAGAAAGTGTCTTCTTTTGCTGGGCCCAGGTAATTCCTAGCACTTTCCCCGATCCTGTCCAATCCTCCAAAGCTGCATCTAAATGAAACTGGCCTGATATTGGTGGCGACTCAAAAACTGTTGTGATGGGAAGTAGAAAGATATGTCGTGTCGCCCAACACAAGAACACAACCCGTCAAAAGAAAGCCGCTTGCACTTCATTGACCAGAAGACCAGGTTATTCGGAGATTGATAAGTTCTCGTTTCGACGAAACTACTCAGCCATCAAGGAAGGATGAGAACCAAATGAGAACAGGGTCGATTCCCTGCAACTCAGGGATGTGTCAAACCTTCGCCCGCCAGGCGTCATCTGGACGAAACGCGAATGTGCTTTGGGTCGTTTTGTCATTTTCCCGCTGAAAATTCTAGTACTAGTCCCATGTGACTATTAGGTTTCGAGTCTGAATGAGTCAGGATCAAATATCGCTTCCGAGGCCCTAAGAAAAACGAAGTGGGTCGATACAGCTTGGGCGCTTACTAGCACTTCTTCGTCATCAACCACAATGACGGATACATTTCAGCAAGTAAATCGAAAGAAGGGAAAGGGAAAGGGAAAGGGAAAGGGAAAGAAGGCAGTACAGGGCACCAGCGCAACACCCCCCAAATACGAAGGTCGCGCGCCGCAAGCGGACACCATGGACACCATTCGCGGCCCAAGTCCAGCCGGTCAGCGGGAAGCTTCTCTGGGACAATCCAGCACTCAACTACTCCCATTGATGCAAGCTGTCTCCATAGGTGACGCTGCGCGACCTGCACGACCTGGTTACGGCACTGCAGGCCTTCCCATCTCCGTATATGCCAATTTTCTACAGATTAAGTTGCAAGACGGTGACTTGTACGATTACCGCATTACCATAGAGCCAAAGGTCAAAGGGGACTCTGATTTGGAGGAGATTTTTCGACAATTCGACTCTGCCTTGCAAGGTGAAGCATGGGCAGATGCGTTAGTCCATGACCGCAGCTCAAGGCTGGTGTCGAGGAAGCGACTACCCCAGCCTCTGAGTATCGCTATCGAACTCGCGCGAGGAGATGAGTTCGGATGTTCCGTTGAATTCTTTCGAGTGCTGGACATGGCTGAGTTCCAAAGGTGAGTCCTACATCCTGAGTTAGAGGGTAGTTGTGCTCACAGTCGCTGCTGGGTAGGTTTCTTCGGGGAGATATCAAGGCGAAGACGTACGACCCTACGCCAATCATCTCAGCACTGAATTTGGATGCGCAATACGCAGCGTCCCGCACCGGCATACGAATTGGCAGACGCGTGAAGCCGAAAGGAGAAGGAGAGGACGAAACGCAAGATAAGACTATTGATGGGAAAGCTCGACATTTTTGGAGGGACCTCATGGGAGCCCGGACTACGCTCGGAGGGAATCTCGAACTAATCCGTGGGATGTTCACGTCCGTGAGGCCGTCCGTTGAGGGCCTCCTGTTGAATGTGTGAGTATGCAGCTTTTATTCGTACGACATGCTGATGACTTGCGGTATGTAGGAATGCATGCACTATGGCCTTTTTCCATCCAGGAAATATCGGTGACAAATTCCTTGAAGCGCAGTCTAGAGCTGGCGGTATTCCCAACTTGACTGAAGCACTCTCAACCGGGGCACGAGTTACGATGACGTACCTAGGCTACCCGAAACGAAAACAGATCCATCAAATATCGCAGCTAACTGCCAAGCAGCACTCGTTTTACTGTGAAGAGTTCGGGCGTGATGTTACTGTGGAGGAATACTATCAATTGAGTGAGTTTGTTCCTTATTAGACGTATTGAATGCTGACCTAGCCTTCCCGACCAGAATACCATATCAATCTTGGTCATCCAGAGCTCCCCTTGGTTGACATCGGAACCGACAAGAAACCGGTTCTCGTCCCCGCCGAACTTTGCCAGCTAGAACCAGGCACTCTGTACACCGCGCGCCTGACCCCGTCCGAGACACGCGAGATGCTCAAGGCTGCTTGCAAATCTCCGAAAGAGAACATGGACTTCATAACGAAGGTCGGCCTTCCCAAGTTCCAGCTCGAGCAGCGAACCAGGCTGGGGATGGAAGTCAATCTCGAGCTTGCTGTAGTCTCCGCCCGAGAGCTGACCACACCCAAGCTGACGTATCGAGGTCCTTCTATGCCGTCTGTGAAGGAAGGGAGTTGGAATTTCGCCAACCAGAAGTTCGAGCAGGGCGCACGTGTTGACAATTGGTGGGCCCTCGTACTGGAAAGCGACCGACGACCATTCAACTTCGGTTGGAGGGATGATTCTGGGTTGACCAAGATTTTGACCCAATTCTGGAAGGCCATGTCGGACAGTGGCATGGACACAGACGCCAGGATGCCGAAAGACATAATATTTCTCCGGTCTTTCGGTAAGCCTCGTGCCGCCAGCGATATTCGAGCCGAGTTCAAGAAGCGCTCTGAGAAGCCCAACTTCGTCCTTGTCATCCTACCCAAACAGCACGACATCTATTCTACCATCAAGCGCATCGGCGACGTGGAATATGGGATACACACGATCCACATTTTGATGGACAAATTGACGCGGCCCAAGGCTAACGTGACGCAATATCTGGCGAATATCATGTTGAAGCTGAATTCGAAGCTAGGGGGGATCAATCACAAGCTGGATGGAAATGCGATGAGGTGGCTGATGGAAGAGAAGACGATGATGGTCGGTATTGACGTCTCGCATCCAACAGGAGGATTGGAGAGGGACGGAGCACCATCTGTGGCGGCCGTAGTCGCCAGCGTCGATGATTCATTCGTCCAGTTCCCTGCCAGCCTTAGAATACAACGCGGCAGACAAGAAGTAAGTCAGTCGGAGCCATGCCCTTGCTAATCGTACTCACGAAAATGACTGTAGATGTTGTATGGCCTTCGAGATATGCTGATCGAAAGGCTGAAACTCTACCAGTCTCGGAATAGTTGTCTCCCCAAGCGTATCTATCTCTTCCGTGACGGTGTCTCTGAGGTGAGTGCACTTTGAAAGTGTCCAGATCTGGGATACGAACTAACTACGCACCGTAGGGCCAATATGACATCGTTCTTCGCGAAGAGCTCGCGCAAATGCGAGAGGCCTTCCATGTTGTGTACGAACTCCAGTCGGACTTCCCCAAGGTCTCCATCCTCGTTTGCGGTAAACGCCACCACGCTCGGTTCTATCCCAAAGATCCCAAATACGCAACGAAGAATGGAAACACGCGTCCTGGAACGGTGGTCGATAAGGGAGTCACGTCTGCGTACGTGCCGCTTTCCTCATTTTGTGCTCGACACTGATAGCTCGTCATTACTGTAGGTACGACTTCGATTTCTATCTTCAACCCCATGCGAGCCTCCAGGGAACCGCTCGTCCAACGCACTACGTCGTCATCTACGATGAGAACAATCTCTCCGCCGATACTATTCAGCAGGGAACTCACTCTGCCAGTTATCTTTATGCTCGCGCAACGAAGGCCGTGAGCCTCATCCCTCCCGCGTACTACGCAGACATTGCTTGCGAACGGGGTCGGCGCTACATCCATGAATTTTTCACCGTCAAGGGCAAGAAAAATAAGGACAAAGAAGCAGTGTATAGAGACGCACTCCAGAAGTGGGGTAACGGGGTACGTCAGTCACTTACTACACCGACGACTGCATACTGAATCTGTTTGGATAGGTGCACGAAGACATCAGAGATAGCATGTTTTATTTGTAATTTTACTTACTATTCTACCACTGTGTATCACCACAGTCTGTGATACCGCTCTCTTCCTCTGAGCCTCCTCCACTTCCTGTGTAGTAAACATATCGTCGTATTCACCACCATGTACAGTACTGTAGCTAGGCTGGCTTCCTAGCTTCTCGTGTTTCTTCCGTCCAATAAATGTGGGTCTGCATCGCATGTCCAGCTAAATCTCGTTTTCATTCCACAAATATTCTTCAGCAACGTACCTTCGCTCTATTTTTTTACAACAACAACAACAACCCGCCCCTTCTGAGAAGAGTATAAGGCCTTGGATAGGGCGCGAAGGACACACCGGGTTCAGCATTGAAGGGTTCAGCTGGATCCGCCTTCTTCGAAATTCTATGGCTGCCGCCCCCTTCCTCCAAAAGAATCATCAAATCTCAAACGCAGGCTGATTCTCGGATCCCTTCTTCATCTATTATATCATCGAGGCGGTGTGGGTGAGTATTTGGAGTGGGACAAGCGGAGCGGGAATTTCAAAAAGTGTCCAGTGTCGGACCTCGTCGGAGTGTGACCCAGGGTAGAGCGCCTCTGACCGGCACCAAGGCTTGCCGAGCGCCATGACTCTTTTACTGTTTCACAAGGCCATTCTTGAACGTCTTCATGATCCTGCAACGAGCGAGCTGCTCATACTCGCCAGAGGGCTGGGCCTTCGTCGCATAGTATGCACATTGATGAAAATTTACGACTCTCCGAAGAATTTGGTTCTTCTGATCAATGCAACGCAAGAGGAAGAGGCTGAGATTGGCGAAGAGTTGGGTGTAATGGGCTGTAGAAAGCCTGGGTTGCGCATAGTTGACTTTGAGAAATCAAACAAAGAAAGGTAAGCTTTCGATTCTTATGCCGCTGTGCGATTCTGAGACTTTGCCAGGCAAGAGCTATACAAGAAAGGAGGACTCATATCCGTCACCTCGCGTATCCTAGTAGTTGATATGCTTCAATCCAATATCCCTACAGACCTTATAAGTGGTATCCTTGTTCTGCATGCTGAGAAGTGCGTGCCTCGATCAGTGGTGTTCGAACCCGAACTGAAAACCAACCAGGGTGACGCCCCTCGCGCTTGAAGCGTTCATTGTCCGTCTGTACCGCGAGAAGAACAAGACTGGATTTCTTAAAGCTTTCTCAGATCAACCGGAGCACATAACAAGTGGTCTCTCACCTCTGAAGAATATTATGAAAGAACTACATCTTCGTTCGGTCCATATATATCCACGGTAAGTGGGGGTGCGGTCGTCCTCAGGCTGTGCACCGAGAGCGCTACTAGCTTTCATCAAGACGTCAAGAAGTCTCTCGAACGACGGAGAGCAGACGTGATCGAGCTCGCTCTGTCGATGACGGATGCAATGACTGAAATTCACCTTGCTATTATCCAATGCATGACTACTACGTTGTCTGAACTGAAGCGTTCGAATACGAGCGTAAGCTCCACCTGATGACTATTCTGCTCGTGTCTGACGAAAACGCCGTGTAGCTGGACCTCGATGACTTCAATGTAGAGAATGCCTATTTTCGCTCGTTCGACATCATCGTAAGAAAACAACTAGACTCCGTTTGGCATAAAGTGGGTCCAAAAACCAAACAACTCGTCAACGACCTCGGTACTCTTCGACAATTGCTTTCGTCCGTCTCTTCTTCCGCTCCCATAGCCCGGTATGACTCACTCTGCACCCTTCAGCTACCTGCTCAGCTACGACGCCCTTCAATTCCACGCCTACCTTGAAACTATTGTATCATCAAATAGCACCACTGCGTCCGGCGGACCGAAGCAACATCCATCACCTTGGCTAGTCACCGATTCTGCTAATATTATATTCCAGACAGCCAAGCGCCGATGTTATACAATCAGTTCTACGGCAAAGCCTGCGGCCCCTCCGCAGGTTATTGACTTGGACGAAGACGGTTGGGACGCTCTCGATGAGATGCATGGCCAGGTGGGTAAGCCTTTAGCGTCAAATCCCAACCCAGATACTCCATTTTGGGTGCCACCTGGTATGGATCCCGTGCTGGAGGAACTTCCAAAGTGGAGGCTGTTGGCAGAAATATTGAAGGAGATCGAGGAGGAGATTATTCGTCAAGAATCAATGCCAAGCTCTTCGTCGTGTAAGTTTCTACTTCGTAGAGGCTTCATCTGATGTTGAACGGTTTATTCTAGCTCCAAGTCTAGGCACGAATACGGTGCTCGTGATGGCATCCTCGATTCGCGAGTGCAACATCCTCACCGACTTCCTTACCGACATGGACCCTTCTGCTCCACCTGGGTACCAAGGTCGGAAGATGATGCTGAAGAAGTTCTATACATACCTGCTGTGGAAAGGCAAATTGAGCTTCTTACAAAAGTACGAACAAGGTGGCCAGGATCCGAGCAATCCTCTACTACCTCAGCGTGAGAAGGCATCTGATGGATTGAGCGAAGCTTTGAGGAAGAAAGACCGAGAGAAAGCGGAGCGAACTGCTAGTCGACGACGTACACGGGGCGGAGCGCCGCCTGCGCCTGCGTCTTCGAGTCGGAGCGAGCCACCTAAAGAAGCCTCGGAAGCGGATAGCTTCGCGGAGTTGTAGGCTACTTCCAAACTTTCATTCAGTGCGGTAGCATCTCATGCATATGATTCATCTAGCTGGGCTGCTACTCAACAACAACCGTCCGCGACGACAGCTGTGGGTGCCTCGGCACCTATCGTCCCTGCAGTTGATCTAGACTTTACATCGGGAGAACTGTTGCAAGAGTTCGACCTGAATTATGGGTTAATTACTCCGGAAGAAACTGTCGTGATACGACCTTACTCAGACGATGGGGATGACAGCGTCCTTGCTGAACTGAAACCCAAGTTTATTGTGATGTTCGAGCCGAACATGGAGTTCATCCGTAGAATCGAGGTACGCCATTTTTACAAGAGTTCACGACGCTGATGTAATGAATATGACAGGTCTACAAAAGCTTGAATCCTGGCTTGGCCGTTAGAGTGTATCATATGGTGTACGCCAACTCCTGTGAAGAACATAAATACCTCGCTGGCATTAGGAAGGAAAAGGAAGCTTTCGAACGAATCATCAAAGAACGCGGAGTATGTGTTGACATGGTGGTGACACTTATTTGCCGAACACGCTGACCTTCCATTCCAGACGATGCTATTACCCATTTACGAAGACAAGGGGCCTGTAGGTGACAGCGATGCGCTCCTTAGGACAATTAGTACGAGAATCGCAGGGGGCCGTCGTGAAGTTAGCACTACGCCTTCACAGGTACGTTTATGTCTTTCCACGGCCCTACTACCGCTTCCATTCCCTGTGCAGGTTATCGTGGACATGCGAGAGTTCCGGTCAACATTGCCTTCGCTACTACATGCCGCGAACGTCCTCGTCGTCCCAGCTACTCTGACAGTTGGTGACTATATTCTCACACCGGACATCTGCGTGGAACGGAAGAGCATTCCGGATCTCGTATCGAGTTTCAACAGCGGACGACTGTGAGCCTTCTTTAAAGTCATCTTTTTCGCTTCTCGCGTGAGTTTTAACATGTATTTAGGTACACTCAATGCGAAATAATGTGTTTACACTACAAGCAACCTGTCCTCTTGATCGAATTCGAAGAAGACAAAGCCTTCTCGCTCGAGGCGAGTGTCATTTAAATTGTCATTGTCCACCACCAAGACGGGTCTTCTAATGCCCCGCAGATTGTCTCGGAAATGAAGTCGTATGTCAAACCAACTGCCA
Source organism: Pleurotus giganteus (assembly GCA_032158425.1). NCBI lineage: Eukaryota > Fungi > Basidiomycota > Agaricomycetes > Agaricales > Pleurotaceae > Pleurotus > Pleurotus giganteus. The sequence continues at coordinate 537,003 of JAPEHR010000002.1, forward strand.
AATACCCCCAGAAGAAACCTGGCGGTCCAAACATCGACGGAAATCCGAACTCCATAACTCTCCAGTCCAAGATCGTCCTGCTCCTCCTCCACTTCCCTCGAGTCCGCATTATCTGGTCCGCTTCTCCCTACGCGAGTGCGCAGATTTTCAAAGACCTGAAGCACCACAATCCCGAGCCAGATCCTATCAAAGCCATCGCCGTGGGTGCCGAGGACGATGGTAGTAAGGCTGGGGCCGGTATCAATGCCGCCGCCGAGGAGCTTCTGAGAACCCTCCCTGGGATAACGGCCAAAAATGTTCGTTATGTGATGAGCAAAGTGCGGAGTGTCAAGGAGTTCTGTGAGATGAGTCTCGCGCAGGTTCAGGGGATTCTGGGTAACGAACCGGGGAAGGCGTGCTGGGAATTCATGCACCATGGGGAGCGAATGTGAACGTGAATATAGGCGTGGTGTAGGTGTTACCTACGGCTGACAAGACCCGATGGCGGCCGAGGTGGACCGCGAAACCACGGACGACTCATATGACCAGATGTAGGGGTGTATAGCATATGTCAGGTAGATAGGTCCTACGGTAAGTATGATGATACAAAGGAGCGTCGATGGTAATCTATGCTAGGTATGTAGCTACAGGTACAGTAATACGAGTATACAGTGGTCGAAACTAGTTATACAACAATGAACCCCCACAGAGAGTATCAGTGAAAAAAGCCGTCACATCAAGCATGGATGATGTGGTATACAAAACATGCATATAAGCCTAAGAGAGAGATTGGTAGGAGACGAAATCATAGTACAAGAACGAATGTGGGGACGACGCATTGGGCCAGGTGGGTGCGAAGAATATAGAGTACAGTAAAAAAGATATGGTGTCCGATTACTTCAAAGTCCTAAGCTTCTTGATAACATCCTGCATATCCTCCCTATTCCACTCCCCACTCCATCCTTGTCTCCGCTCCCTCCGCGAAGCCAGCCCCAGCCCCGGCCTTACCACCTTAACCGACACCGACACCGGCGACGCCCGCACTTGCACTTCCGGGGTGTTGGTGTTAGTGGTATCTTCGACCGGTACCAAGGTATCAATAAACGGTGTCGAGGGCCGTCTATCTCTATCCGCGAGTGCAGCAAGGTCCAGAGCAGGAGAAGCAGGCGCTGTCGAAGGCCGACGTGCACGCGTATGAGCGTACGAAGAGTACGAATACTCCTTCGTAGTCGTAGGGGGCTGCTGCTGTTTCCGTCGGACAGGACGAGGAGGAGGCGCAGCAACAACTGGTGCGCGGGTAAACGTGCGCAACGTAGGTGGTGGTGGTGGTGGTGGTGGTGGATCTTCAACAGCAACAGCAACAGGCAAAGGCAAAGGCAAAGGCAAAGGCAAAGGCGAAGGCGAAGACTTAAAATACGCAAAACCTTCTTCATACGCCGCGAGTTCGTCGTCAGCGTCAGCATCAGGAGTCGTAGGGGGTTCGTTGCGCTCTAAGATGGTTGACACCGGGGTGGGTGTTTTGATCGGCTCGGGTTTGGCGGTGATCGGCGACGGAGGTGGTTGGTCCAAGATGATGGGTATGTACCCATGTCGCCCACACCCACCCCCACCCCCACCCTGTACCTCTTCGTCACCGTAAGATTGAACATCCACCACACAAGTGGGAGACGGGCACCCATCCAGGTGCGTGGAACTCAGCGTGTCCACGTCCACGCTATAGCAGGAACTAGAGGACGCAGTACTCGTCGTAGTGGCGGAGGAGAGGGATTCGTGGGAAGCGAAGGGCATGCGGTCGCGGAAAAAAAGAGGGCGGGAAGGCGAAGGCGAAGGCGAAGGCGAAGGCGAGGGAGGGGAAGGGGAATAATAATAGAAGTCTCTGCTGCTGATGGAGGAGGAGGAGACTGCCGATGCCGTTGAAGGCCGTCGGGAGCTCGAAGTGGAAGTGGAAGGGGTTGAGACAGGTGAAGGTGAAAGGGTAGACGTAGGGGTAGATGTAGGGGTAGAGGGATGGGCTGTGGCAGGCTTGGAGGCGAGAGCGGTGTTGATGGGTGAGAGAGAACTGAAGGGAGTGTGTGGAGATGAAGCAGTTGCAGGTCTCTGTCCCGATTTAAAATTAGCGGATTTCGTTATCCCAGCAACCGGAAAACTCAAAAGCGAAGCGCTGTTCCGTCTGATAAGGTGGGTAGGAAGGTGAAGAGAAGTATCCTTCTCTTTTGTCTTGTCCGCGAGATGTGAGCTGTTGTCAATCTGCGGACCCACGAACAAAGGATTATCCGGGGGAGGGAACTGCTCATTGGCCGCGTAAGTCCGCTTGAAAGGAGGGAAGACAAGGTCAAGAGGTGGTTGTTCTCCGAGAGTGCGTGTCAGCTTTTCCACACGCTTAAACTGTATATCATCTTCACAAAGAACGTGGAAGTCCGGAGATGGAGGCAAGTAAGAAGGGGGGCCGGAAAGAGAAGGGACCGGGGTGGAGGAAGGACCCAAGGACGAGGTCTGGGTCTGGGGTGGAGAGGACAAGGTGCGTGTAATGGATTCTTCTTCTTTCACAAGGGAAGGCTGTGATGGTGGTGGAGGGGGACGGGGAGGCGACAAAATGGGCGTAGCTGGCAAAGCCTTACTTAACGAGGCCAGCGCGGGGGGAATGTTTAGAGCCGGTGAGGTTGACACTGGGGTTTCTGGCCGCGAAGGCTTGGCCTTCACAGACGACAGCGGGGGAGGTGGAGCGAATGCAATAGCGGAAACGGGGGGTGGTGGGACGAGGGGTGCCTTCGGGGGCTGAGAGGTAGGCGGTAGTGGAGGAGGCATAACGGCAGATACAGGTTTCTTCGCAGGAGGCGTCTGGGGATCGACAACATGAGGACAAGCCTTGGGCTGAAGACGACGTAGTACTCACCGGATCCTGCGCTACTTTTCGCTTCCCCTTAACGCCCCAGATGGAGAACCCTCTGGAGGGAGGATCAGGTGGCGCCGACTGCTTCTCCTCCTTAGCTTTCTTTGGCGGCTCAGCCTTGACCTTCTGTTCCTTGGGTGGCTTCACCTTCTTCTCGATCTTGGGCAGCGGCTTGGGGGCCTTGGGTTGAACGAAGTCGAACTGATACATAGATGGCGGCGAGGGAGGTCGTCGAGACCGTGTACTGGATGAAGTACCAGACTTTATAGACGCCGTGGAGGGGAGAGGAGGCATGATCACGGATGAATCGTGCTGTAGAGAAGCAGAGCCAAGTTATAGGGAGGATAGAAGCGATGCGGAATCAAAACTCACACAGTGCTATGGGAAGAGTGGTGCTGATGGATGATCTGGTATTGAGATGCACGGGGAGAATGCCGAAGTGTCGCAGGACGATGAATACGGAGGCGTTGCGTGTGAGAGCCCAGGATGTTGGGTCTGATGATGGTTTGTGAGGGAGGAGGGAACCCACCAACTTACTGAGAGAGGGGGAGGCAGGGAAGCTTGCTGGGAGCTTGGTTTATAGGCCCTCCCAAGGTACCAATGCGTCAGTCAGGTCCGGCGCTATCATCGATTTGTAGGGCACTCGAAATGTTGTCTGCTTGCTTGAGCAACATATACGGCAATGTCATGCCACGCGAGTGACTTGGAATGACTGCGAACACGGAGGGTGTAAGGAATGGTGGCGCAGCTGAGATTGAAGTGGCAGTGATACCTACCGTAACGGCCTCTAGAGAAGGTGCTGGGATTCAATCCTGCTTCAATGATGGACGGCACGAATGTAGCTATTGTGACCGCTATCTACTGCAAGCTGTGGCTTGCGTCGCGCTCCAACGGTGCCGAGCATATCGATGGTGGAGCTCAATCCGACATATGTTCAACGCTTCAATGTTTGTTTTTATTCTTGACCGCTGAGTTCCTGACTCCTGAAGGCCGGATGCCCTGACGCGCAGACATGTAATTCGAGTAGAGCCAAAACCCTGTTTGAACGCATCATCACCAGAGTGCAACATGTATCATTTGTTGGACCGACTCACCCATGGTTGCCGCGACTACGGATATTGGGCGACATGTTGGATGGGTCCGATGGGAACACGTCGCACTGCCATCAGCACTGTCGGTGGGTGGGTATTTGGCATGGCCGTATGAACCAAATAACTCGTAAGCTTACACTTGTCATCAATCCACCGGTCACGCCATGCTCCCGAGAGCAGAGAATTCCAATACTTCCTTCCATGGCGAATGTCAAAGTAATATAGGGCCGAGATAATATCCTGAGTCCCTGCTTTCATTGTACAGTCCAAGGTAGCGATTTGGCTGACCTCCTTCGGTTCATCAGCTTCTTTACCAGTTTTCATGGCAGTTTCGCTTCGCTTCATTGCAGGTGGTTGCGACGTCGACACTCGATGTTGATGGAGTGGAATGTATGTTGACGCCTGGCTCTTTCGCTGATGATCTGGGACCTTCAAATTCGTTCCGGTGCATCATCATCATCCGATATTATCCATTGTTCTTGGGGAGCTGCAGACAGGAAACATCCAACGTGGACAGATCTTGGCTTCCAAGTTGATCCTGCTGATCACAGCATCACAATTCAGGCAACCAGATCGAATAGGGCAGTACACTGGCAGTACCTGCAGGAGGCATTATTACCTACCAAGGGTGGGCCAGTCGGGAAATCCGTAGGACCACGTCAGCACGAAAGGCTGGCACATACATTCATACCATGCCGCCAGGCGCGAATTTGGCGACAACAATTTATTTGTCTCGTGAGCTGAGCTGTGGTACCGGTACGAACTTTGACTGACCGGTATGGCGTCCCATTGCTGCATAATATCCAGGACTACTCGTACTCGTGCTAATGAGTGCGCGCGACGAATAGGTTTCCTCTCTTTGAAATTTGGTGGCTCGTGCGATCTCAGAGTCCGACCTGGACCACTCCTGGACCAGGGGCCGACTCGGACTCCCTCTCAAGGCGTGCCTTCCATACACACGGCAGAAAGTCAACCTGAATTAAATTTAGCGCGACATACTTACGTTCAATGTTCATGTCGTCACCACCGTGGTCAAACAAACAAACGGTTCCTAATTCCAAATGCCAATAGGTAAAACTGAGGTGCCAGTCTAGATTCCGGCGTTCCGGATGCTGACGACGCAGACCACCACTAGGACTCCACTAGGAGGGTGCGTTGGCCTAGTCGAGGCTCCGGAGGATGTTGGTAAGTCACTGTCCTGCCGATTTACCAACCGATGGCGAGCAACCTGGGTAGATATGAATACCAAGGCTAACCGCCGAGCACAATGGCTCGATTACTAGGCATTGTATTATCGGCGTCGAAAGCGTTTCGGATGCTTGATGTCCGTGGGTACATATTACATTGGACTGGAGATATTTTACTTTTTGTGGTGTTGCGGTAGTATACAAAACCGTGACATAACGCGACCTATGCTGAACATCTAATGTCAGTGGCAGTCTCCCGCGCACAAGGCAGCGATCTGGGTGTTGAAGAAACCAGAAACTGCCGCAAGTATATAAAAATCCGAGACACCAAGATCGAGTGAAAACAACGCTGAAGGCTGCGTGCGATCAAATCAAATCCTAGTATTGAAGACGGACTCCCAAGCTAGTTGAAACTAAAACGAACCTGATGACGCGATGTATACTCATATCCTACAAGAAGTGGAACAAACGGATTATTTAACAGGACAGGGAAGCCGAGAAGAGAGCGGGAAAGACGAACGGCATCGACGAGCATGACAGCGATGTTAGCTATCCCCACCGCTATGGAAGTGCGTGTGAGTCAAAGGGAAGGGATACAGGGAGCGTGACGAGAAAAGAGAAGAGGACTGACCGACGAGGCAAACGAAATATATGAGTCCTGGGTTTTGATGAGACAGTACTTGAACGAAATATCAACGGACAACTCACCGTCTCGCGCAAACAGATCAATAAGAGTTAGAGGAGTAATGAGCGCACCGAAGCTCAGTTTAGCTATACCGATATCCGTTCAGCGGAGGGGAGGAGCGATGGACTGTTCATGATCATACCTCGCTTGAGGCACTCAACGATAGTAAGAATAAGAATCGCTAAGCACAGCGGAATTAGTAACTCAAACGGACCGTGTTGTTGTACACCGTGCCACGTACTTACTTAATTCAATCAGCAGCAGCATCGAAAAGTCCAGCAGCGCGAAGCTCATATTCCCGGCCACAGAACATCCAATAGTTGAATAGACATCTGGGATAAACGATAAACGATAAACGACAAACCCAGGATGATCTCCGAGTTCTTCACAAGTATAAGTATAAGTATGAACTCACGTTGAGGAGCATTCCAGGACAGCCCGTAGCACACAGCGAGGACGACAGCGGCTACGGCAACCAGAGCGAGCAGAAAGAGCGTGGCAGTGCACATCCCGCCCCAGAGTATCCAGACGCGTAATATCATTATTACTAAGTAGAAGGAGATTGTCAGAATATTTCCAGCGATATGCCGAAAAGAAAAAAAAAGTGACCTTCGGAAATGATAACGCCGAGCATGAACATTGCTAGAGCGGACTCATCAGTAACAGTAAACCACGTCATAAAGGCCATCGCTCGCGACGTACCACCTAGTGCATTGTCGAGCTGGATACACCGCTGAGTGGGCAAGTTGCGGGTAAATTGGGCTATTCCGAGAGAAATATCAGAACTGTTATCACGGCGCAATAAAATTGAAACTCACAATACAAGCTCAATGAAAGGTCGATGAAGGGTGGATACCGGTTGAAGAAGAAAAGGATACCAGCTAATCGAAACCCCTGGGGTTTACTCCAAACGAGATCGACTTCATCAGAGACCGTGAGGAGATAGTCGTAGATCTGCGTCCAGGTATATCAATACACTGCAGTCCGGGGGACAAAACGAGTTTCCGCACAAATAGTATCAGTGATGCGGCTAGAAATAGCGTTGAGAGTGAGGTAGGTAGTGATTGATGATTGTCGGCCGCTTACCCCGGAGGTACTGTTATGTGCGAAGTTCGAATGAGCTGAATGCTGAGCGTGGTGATCGAAAGAGCACGCTACTCACTGCGCCCGACTGAAGTTTTGTGAGCTGGTCGACTGAGAGGCTGAGAGCGGAGTACATGATGAAGGAAAAGAGGAAGTCAAAAGCTCCCCAATCTGAGGGTGGTCGGAGGTATATAATGTGGACGAAACCTTGCCATCAGCATCGCGTCAACCACGGTCTGATTCCTCCGGTTGCTGATTCATAATGCTATGTTGTCGGATATGAGCGCGGAGGAGGCTACGGAAGGAGAATGTCATTCCGAAGTGAGAACATTGCGTACGGAAAATTTAACAGAGGATGATAGTTGAACGTTGAACGTTGAACATACGTGGATATTGAATATTGAGTTTTAGCGGCGCAACGCGTGTACATGCCTAGCCCAGAGATTCAGACGTTCGCCCATAGACACAGTATACCATGAATTTTGAATGGCGAAGAAAGAATTTGAAAAACATTTTGGAGTCGCCGTCGTGGACTCGGAGCAAACTTGGAATCGGCCCCTGTTCTCTGCTCATCACGTGTAGAACATCATAGGAGCTAGGAGAACGACGCCTGTAGCGACCACCAGGCCAATCAATCCCAGAACGCGCTAGAAAACAGTCATCTTACCGAGAATATTGGAAGTCTACAAATTCTGGCCAACGTCTGCTCACCGTCGTGACAAACACCGGTTGAATCCATCAAGTGGCCGTAGCTTGATACCTCCATCACCTCGATTTCGAGGAAAAGAGCGACGTTGACGGAGGCAGAGAACAGACTCTGGGGTGCTTTGGTAAGAACGTTAGCTGGCCTCTGACTCCAGAGGGTTCTCGAATGAATAATATACATAGGTAGGGGGAAGTTAGTGGAGACGGAAACGGCATATTTAGGCTACAAGTCGGCCTGCTCCCCGAACGACTCTGCACGCCTAGTGGTCAGAGTCTGCGGAAAACAGAATAGGCTTGTGGATGTGGGTCTGTTTCCAAGGCTCAATTTCTGCTCCTCGGCTTAGGAGGGTCTCGGCTCACCAGGAATACTGAGGAATAAGGAGTTACGAACCTATCAGTCAACTAGGGTAGAAGTCAGTCTAAAGACAAAATTACGTGCAAGCCCACGTACGGAACGCATTCAAGGCCTGCACGCCAAGGTAGCTACCGATAGCGTTAACACCCTTGTTTGCTAACATCCTTTGGATATGCCCTGGCAACAGCCGCGTATTAGGTTCCATGGATCTTCCACTAAGACCTTCGCGTACGACCTGCATACTCGCCCACAGAGCTTTGGGGGACCACAATGTCTATGGACGGATGGCGAAAACAAGAAATGACCAGTGGAGAGGGTGAGCGGAACTTCGTCACGGCGTGTTAGACAAGATTAAGCATAATAGTGAGTGGACCGCAGCAGCCCCACAATAAACATAAACTCACGAACTTCTTTCTTAGCTGTTTCCGCGCTTCTCGGTTAGCCTAGGCGTTGCCGACTTGTGTAGGTTGGTAGCAATGAATGGGCTGGCCGCTTGAAGCTGTAAGCTCGACGTTACAGCCGTGCGGAAATGCAGGGAGGATGGATGGTATAAATACGAGGCATGCTGAACGATAGCTCTTCAGTCAGCCGACGTTCAGCAATCACTTGCCTTAGCAGTTCTTTCAGCTATTATCACAATGTTCTCTCGCATCGCCATCGCCATCGTCTCCGCCGCCATCGTCGTCGCTGGACCTGTCGCTCGAGGGGGTGTAAGTTGACTTCCTGCGATAGCGGTCATGGTGGATTTACTAACTGTGAAATTCAGGGAGAATCATGCAGCACCGGACCCATCCAATGCTGCAACAGCTTGCACAGCGCGGTTAGTTATAGTCCATTTCGCATTCGTCTCCATCTCGCTGAGTCCGTCGCATCGCTTCCTCTACAGACCGACTCTCATGTGGCCACCCTGGGCGGACTCTTAGGCTTAGATCTCAGTTCTGTGACTGGACAAATCGGCCTCACCTGCAACCCAATCTCTGTCCTGGGCCTTGGAGGCAATAGCTGCAACGCACAGACCGTCTGCTGCACAGGGAACAACTTCGTACGTACCTCCTTTGCTCAATCCTTCAGTTATGGAACTAAGGGCCGGTGGTATTCGTAGAATGGCCTGATCGCAATGGGATGCACTCCCATCAATGTCAACCTCTAAGTGGGTAGTAGGCGGGGAGACGAGTAAGCAATGGCCCGCCCAAAAGTGATGTCTTCAAATGGTCATCCATAGTTCTTGTTAGTCGTCATCGTTACTCTTCTGTCGTTTCGATGTACTCTCCAATCTATCACGGACTTCCTCGTACGCATTTCTTCGTTGTCCTCAGGATGGGATACCTAAGCCGTCGCCGGTCATCTGTTGAAGGCTCGACCACATGCATTTGAGCGCAGACTTAATTCATAGATTGGATTTGTACGTACCAGCTGCCGTGTCCCGACCAACTTGCAAAGACGACCTGCCAATTGTACCACAAGAGGAACTCGAGGAAAGCAACGTCTTCTCGATCGGAAAACTGAGATTCGTCCGCGGTGCTCTGCGACTAACCAATAAAGCCGCTGTGGGTTACGGAGATAACAGAGTCGTGAGCGACTTCAACCCACGAATCGGTCTATCATGATAGTTCCGTGAATGGTTCGTGGACTTTACCCACCTGTTCCAACCGAAGGCGATGAGGGCGTGGACTGTGTGAAGACATCATTTGTTCAATTCTCATATACGTGGTAGACATACTCATAAGTATTTCAATGCAGTGCACCGTGACGAGGCTGGGCCATTAAGAACGCACACTGGCGACTGATGCTTCGGAGACAGGGAATCCACAGCAGCGGAAACGCGCGGACAGCAGATGTCTAAGAAACACCATCACAATATATCACAGCGCCGAAGGGAATTTAGTGCTTACAACGGCTTCCTTGCGCGATTAATATTAGACCGCCTCTATGGTCTCCTCGATTTCCGCCTTCTTGTCGTCCAGGTTTCCGCCAGAGGGGAGCTGGTTATCCTTATCCGACAACTCGACATCGACATGCGGTAGCGTCAACGTCAGATTGACTCTTCGTCTACGCCATGCAACAGCGGTGACCACAATCGTGGGTAAAGTGAACAACACTGCAACCCACGGGAGTATCGCAGTCCTCCGGACTACATAGCCGAGTGAGCGTAAAGGCGGAACGAAAGGCTTCTGATAGATCCTTACTGTATTCCTCATCTCGATATGCAAGAGGAATTCCCAGGCGATCAAGCAGCTGGGCACCGAACGAATCAGACAGCCTTACGTTGTCCGCAGCAGCGTCCACTGTGACAGTGATGGACTGCGTACGAGTGAAGGTGATCGATGTGAAAAACCCCATAGAGATTGCATTGAGGACAGCGAGGACGGACAGGCCGATTGTCTGGTACCCAAATGTCGTCGACGCCAGGCGCTTGTTCACAATGCGCAACTTCTTAGCGATGGAGAGGGGAATAATGTCGTAGATGTCTTGTAAGTGGAAGATCAAAATCTTGGAGAGGAATGCTGTCGAAAGATGGGTGATGATAAATAGCACAATGGTAGCGTTCTTGAGATCTAAGGAAGGCAGAAGTGTAGGATACATGAGAGCCGAAGGTCCAGCTAACCAGTGTATTCGAGCTTCACGGAAACGCCATCGGGGACAGAGTCGTTGATGAGGTGCTGAATATCGCGATGTCTGTGTCAACAAGGGTCCCAAGTCAGTCGTCAATGGATATAGCAAGATACAAGGGAGTGGCGAACACCTTGTGAAAACCTTCAAGCAGAGCGAACCTGATACGACGAAGAGGACCTGGGACAACACAAGCAGTACCAAACGGGTGCGAAGGAGGGGGAGTTCGGGCGTCGAGGTCGGAAAGAATACCATTAGGATAAGGACAATTGGGACCTCCCCTATCAAATACTGGGCGAACGCAGTCAGAAATATGCATTCTCCCATGCCAGCCCCCAAGAAGCACGGCTACCATAAGCCGGGAGTCCCTAACAATCTGTGTGAGAGTGTTTCCACAGACCTTGCCTCCCACAAGCTCTTATCTCGAGGGAGATGAAGCTTCTTTGCGAAACCGCGGACGGATTTCCCGGATGACCTCGATCAAGAAGCCAGGCGAGGACTCGGGGAAGGCAATAGTGGTCCGGAGGGTGAGGGCCAGCACGAGCTCAGAGCTACCTAGTCTTATATGGCCGACCCAGCCAAGGTTGAGCTCGGTAGGCTTTCGATCGCAGCCACGAGTGATGCATATCTGGCGTCGACGTGTGGGACGCCGTCGTATCAAGTGAAAGCAAAACGAATTATGAATCGTCGCGCCGAGCCTAAAGTTGTGAAGAGGTGTTTGCCAGATGGGGCGAAGGATGACGTCGAGATACCTGGCATGAGGAAATATGAGGAGGAATTATGAAGCCGTATTTGAACTGAAGCCAATGAGTAGGTATATCGTCCCGACGCTTAGATAAGTGGCTCCGAACGTGAGCCTTGCAAGTGTTGGACATGATGTATGTAGGGGCGAGAGAGAAAGTGAAGACGTGGGTATAAGGGAAGGACCTCCCAAAGGAAGCGATGGAGCCACTAATCGCCGAAGGAATGAAAGCGGGCGATGATACAAAAAATGGAGATAGTTGATTTGGTAGATGGACGAAGAGCGAAGGAAAAAGAGGTATGGCTTGCGCAGGGGGGTTACAGATGTGAGACTTGGACCCAGTTGAATTATGGCTACATCGGATTCTATTTTGCCCTCGGAGGTGACGGCTAAGGGTGAGATAATGGTATAAAATGAGGGCAAAGGAGGTGAACGTCGGCCAGAGGGCCTCATGACTGTGTAGCATCTGGACGCCACTGACGTTCTTCGTCGCGAACTCCTTGAACCGCAGAAAAAAACTGGATGGTCCGTTCCCAACGCATAGCGAGATATGCTTCAGGCGTATCCGGCTTGCAAAAATGTGGATCACGACAGCTAACGGTGCATCCGCTAGGAAGAACGCGACTTAAGTACACGGCAACGGGAATAGGATGCGCCAACGGGGAAGATCCAACCGAGAGGCGTCGCAACTTCGTGAGTTTGGCGAACGAGGTGATTCCATCAACGGTCAGGCGGTCATCGACTGATGTGTCCAAGTCCAGGGAGAAGGTCTCTATGCTGGTGTCGAGGCTCGCCAAGGCGGAAAGGACTGAGAGGTGGAGGGTTGGCGTAGTCGTCTCTCCCTCGGGGTATTGGCCGAGATGAAACTCCTTCAAGCTCGGCAAGGCCTTCGCAATCGACACAACATCTTCGGTGTATAGCGTGAAAGGGCTGGGGTGACTAATGGCGATTTTCTGAAGCTTTGAGCAGGATAAGAGAGGCGCGAGGTGCACCAAAGTGGCGGGCTCGATCAGAATGCTACTTGGGTCTTTGGGGAAACTGCTGATATGAAGATCTTCCAACGGAGGGAAAGACCTAGCGATGACATCCAACAAGCGAGCCAAGTCACTGGATGACTCTTCCGTGGGAGATGCGACGGAAAGGGAGGAAAGACTAAGTGAAGGCGATGCCTGCGAGAAGGCGGAGACGAAACGACGATACTGCACGTCAATATGGAGTTGTTCGAGGACAGGGAAACTGCCAGTCGGTAGGGAGAGAGAAAATAGCTTTTCATCTCCCTCAATGAAAATGGCGGAATCGGAATTACGGGTATCGAAGGTCACCAGTTTGGGGAGGGGTGCGATCGCTTCAGTAAGAGCTGGAGATAGCCAACTGCCAGGGAGGTGCAGTTCCTTCAGCGAGGTCAGTTGCCTGATTGTGGTACATAGCGATGCCTCGTCTTCGTCGGTAGGAAAAGGGGTGGATAGGGTGAAGAATAGACCTTCTAGATGTGGGGCTACCGTCGGTAGGCAGGGAAAGGCCAGCGTAAGAAATTCATCGTCAACATCAGTCCCGTCCTCAACTGCGGTGCCTGGATATACCGTCCGTAAGGATGGACTGGCAAATAATGGGAGAGCGTAGGCGTCGAGTGTCGGTCCTAGCTCGCGCAAATTCGGCAGAAGGATGTCGCGGGGCCTACTTGCGAAGATTGCTTCAAACACAGACGGGTCGAAGCAATAGCCGCGAAAATCTAGTTCATGTACTCTCCACGCGTACTTGTCAAAGCATTTCCAGTCATCTGACGCGATAGGACGCGTGAAAATCTACAAATGCTCCGTCAGAACGTTGCGCGCGAACACGTTCAGAGTAAAGCTCACGAATATGGGATGGTCCGCGTTTCCATCATAGAACTCCAACGTTTCCAAAGGTGCCAATAAGCGAAGTAGATTGCATGGGTTGTTGATAACCCTCCACCTCGCGTTTAAAGCTCCATCGGTCCATCGCCGACAAGCAAGCGCGTTATTGAGGTTATCATCCGAACTTGAGTAGTTGAAGATGGTGTTAAGGAGCTCCGAGATCGAAAGGGCGTGATGAATTGCACCCATGGCGTGGATACTGAGCCCGTCGATGATGATGGTGACGGTTCAGAGATAAGAGCTGCGAGCAGACCCTGAGGAGGAATGAAACGCGTATATCCTGTCTTTCACGTGATCACCACCGATAGGGGCTTTGCCTCAGCAGGTCAAATGTTTGCTGGTTTGCTGGTCTAAATCTGTTATAGCCACGCCGTTAGTGGTTGGTGCGCATTACCTATGGAAACTGAAGCCGGAAGTCGTAAAGCTGCAGTCTGATCTGAGTCCTGGGTGTGTATCTTCACTGTTGCTAGATTCCACTCCCAATTCGGGTTCGTGGTTGCACGCGCAAGCGTGTAGCTGAAGACGCAAGCTACGATCGCTACCATTTGTGGTGTAGAATTGTCGACGGACAAACGAGCTGTATCGTCCATAGTCAAAAAGCGAGACAACAAGAAGTGGGAGTTAACTGAAAATCCGGAGCTTGTTTGGAATGGAACGGCAAGCTTAGCCTGACAATGTTCCAGCGAAAGGGGGAGGAAATCAGCCGCAAAATACAATCTCTAGCCGCCGGGAATCAGCGGCGCTTATGGGTCAGTCGTCGTCAAGATGTTGCCTCTGTCTCTCCTCGTCACGTATGGTCTCGAAGGTAGGGATAAGGTCTCTGACTTTGGCCCACAATTTGGCTCGAGGGGAGTTAGGATGGGTCCATTCCGAGTAGTAGATGCTGCATCCTTTGGGAAGAACACGGCTCAAGAACGTGGCAACGGGGACGGGATTCGACAGAGGTGAGGACCTAACATTAAGCGTTCGTAGCTCCGACAATTTCGCAAACGAAGCCTGATCATGGGCGTTGAGACGGTCGTCCGCTGTGGTGTCCATTTCGAGGTCTAAAATCTCCAGATGGTTGGGGACATTGGCTAGCACAGACAAAGCTGAAAGGTGGAGTGTCGGGGAGCAAGTCTTCGCGAGGCTGAATAGATGTAGCTCTGTGAGACGGGGGAGGGCTTTGGCGATAGACACAATGTCTTGGGCGGAAAGGTGGAAGGGGGTGGTCTGGCGAAGGGATATCCTTCGCAGCTTGGAGCAGGACAGTAGTGGCGACAGCTGAAGCATTGTGAGTGCATCATCAGGGCGCGTGATATGTGATCGCGAATTATCTGAAAGTTCAAGGGTTTCTAGCCCAGGGCAGCTTCTAGCGATCACCTCCACTAGGAAGGCAAAATCGCTCGGAGACTCCGTGACTAGGGAGACAATCTTAAGCGAGTTGAGATTGCTTAGTGCAAGTGCACGTGAGAAGGAGAGGGCGAAGCGACGATACGGTACGACGACGTGGAGCTTCTCGAGGGCTGGAAAACCGCCAGATTGTAGGGAAGAGGAGAACAATTCGTGACATGCGTCCACGTCTTCAACGATGCCTGCATCGAAAGCATCCATAGTTTGAAGTTTCGGAAGAGTTGCGATGGCGTCAGCGACGCTGGAGACCAACCAGCTACAGGGGAAAACCAGCGATTTTAGTGCAGGAAGCGACTTGACTGTGGCGATGAGTGTCTGTACTTCGGTGCTTGAAATACTGACGCGAAAATCGATAAATAGATGCTGCAAGTGCGGCGTGATGACAGGAAGGCACAACAAGGTTTGTTCAAAAAGTGGGCGGTCCTCTTCGATGGGTTCATCAGATGCGGGATAAAGGGTGAGCGATGGCAGCGACCGCCTCCCGAACAAGCAGAGAATCTGAGGGGAGAGGGTTGGGGCCAACTTGCACAAGTTGGGAAGAATCACTTCGCGCGGCCGACTCCTGGCAATATCCTCAATGACAGAGGGATGGAGATATTCTTCATGAATATGCAACTCATGTATCCTCCACGAGTACCTGTCGAACCGCACCCAATCTTCAGGCCCAATGGCGCGCGTGAAACGCTGCAAAGAATATCAGCTCTGCTGCAAATGACTAAGTACTCAGAGTTACGCACAAATATTTCTATTTCTGTGTCCTTATAAAACCCAAGTGACTCCAAAGGTGCAAGTAAACGAAGTAAGCCGCACACGTCATGAAGGACCTTCCACATCAAGTTCAAGGCCTCTTCGGACCATCGTTTAGATACAAGCACAAGATTTTCATGATCCTGGGGAGGGATATAGTCAAATATAAGCCGTAGGAGCTCCGTAGTCGAAAATACGCGTTGGGTGGCGGCCATTGAATCAGAAATGACGAGTTGACGAACAGTTCGAAACTTCGAAAACAAGGTACGATGCATAGGCGCCTGGGCGCTCGTTGACAGCTGGCTGCCCCGGTCCCTGAACGGTCCCTGAAACGCTTACTTCCGCGTCCCTGCCACCATTCGCTGCAGAATATCAGCGAGCATCCTGTTTCTTTCCACTCAATTTCCGGCCGAGTTACTTCAACCCTCATGCTCGGTGTACTCCCATATTTGCAAAAGTTCGAATACCCGGATGCAATGCCTTCGATCCAGAAGGTAGGCGACTTTTGTTAGTTTCAGTTCGAGGTGTCATTAATCTGTATCCAGCGTACTGATAATTGCAGCCGCCCCATGCGCACTAAGTTACCCCCGATTTTAAGTTGTAGGAGGCGGAGGCGTCTACTATCGTTATTCGCATGCATGTGGTGCAAGTTTACGCCACGACTACTCGAGTATGCTACAAGTACCCCACACAGTGCATCGCCAGTCGTACGTATGCTATGGAAGAAAGAATTGATCACATTCTAACCATCTACATAACCCAGCACCCCTTCCCGGCCGAATTAAAAGATTCGTGACGTTGCAGCTTTCAGTAGACATTATGAATTTGCAGGATTACTCCTCCGGCCCGCTGATATGTTTAGAATAGGGATTGGCACGACGACCCTCAAAATCAGTGAGTCTTCGATTATCGTTCTGACAAGCAAGACTCGGACATACTCACTGGGTCGGTTGTACTGCAGACCATCATTGACAACTCCGCTTGATCGGGAGCGAACAAACCAAAAATACACTGAATTGTCCTCGAGCGACCATCGTATATTCACCACTCTGCTGCCGCTACCAGTGCGTCGCCTCTAACTATATATTCCCGCTCCATTCCAGACTTCCTTACTCTCGTATACTAAGCGCCAAGGTCGCACTCTCGTATAACTAGGCCTCCAAGACACACGTATGCATCCGCACATCCCAGGACCATACTCCGCACCCGAGTTCGTTGTAAGCATCCAAAGTTCTAAACCTCGCAATTTCTCTCGATGCTAATAATCACTACATTCCTAGGCACTCGAGTACATAGCTACCATGCGCAGCAAGGTTGCTCTCGTTCTACTCCTACTAGTAGTCACCGTCATCACCACTGCCCTTGCGCTGCCCATCCTCCCAACGGAGAGCGATCATGTTCACGAGCACGCCTTGAACCTGACACGAAATTCCAATTCAGATTCAGATTCGAAGGTTCTCGTCCCCCGTCGCAAAGCCCCTGGGTGCAACTACCTCCCCCTGTACCAAAAGGGGATCGAGGAATGGAAGAAAAACTGCAAAGGCAAGAAACCTCCTCCTCGGCCAGCACGTCGACGAAGGCCGCCTGGATGCCACTACATCCCCCTGACGAAGGCGGCGGTGAAGAAGTATAATGAGAAGTGTAAGAAGAAACCCGCTGAGCCTACGCCCACGCCCACGCCGTCCCCGTCCCCGTCATCGGAGCCTGCACCTGAACCGAGCGCCAGTCCAGCTGATGGTGGAAACGCAGGGGAAGCATCCGGTGGTGATTCGCAGGGGAGCGGGGATTCCTCTGCGTAGGTACATACAGTATAGAATAGTATCTTGGCAGTGCAAAGTGAAGAGATAAATAGTTGAAATGAGTGAGATGGAGTTGGAATTGCGTGGTAGATAGACCAGATTCAAGCATTACCAAGAGCTTTGGAATGCGATGGTCGCATCCATGAAGCATTCTATCTAGGGAACACGAAAATTGATTGAGGGAACTTCCGACTGTAAAGTGATAGCAGAATTAACTCACATTGCCAGAAGCTAAACCTTGACTAGGCAGTAGGAGGGTACCACCTTTCTTCATCGCGGACTCCCTGAAAAGCATAAAAAAATTGCGTCGCCTGCTTCCAACGCTCGGAGAGAAGTCTAACAGGAGCCGGGTCCAAAACCCAATCATGATAGCCGACAGTGCATCCATGAGGGAGGACACGGAACAGGTACACGGCAGCCCAGACAGGACTCAATATGGTGGAGGATCCGACAGAGAGTCTCCGCAATGTCGTGAGCTTGGCGCCTGAGGGAGATCCACCGAGGCTGAGAGCCAGATGGTCATCCAGGGACGCGTTCATTTCAAGGGAAAGGCTCTCTAGCTTCGTAGGCAGTGTCGCGAGGGCGGATAGGACGGAGATGTGGAGCGTTGGAGAGTACCCTCCACCCCATTGCTCCAGTGAAAGACGAGTGAGATTTGGCAGGCTCTTCACTATCGAAACGATGTCTTTGACGTATAGCTCGAAAGGGTTGTACTGAAACAGTTCGATTTTCCGAAGCTTGGAACAGGATAGGAGGGGAGCCAACTGCGAAAATGTGATGGGCTCAATGGGGGTTGTAACGCGGTCCTCGGGGGTATTCTCGAGACGGAATTTTTCCAAGCCAGGGCAGCATCTAGCGACAACGTCCAGTAAATGAGCAAAGTCACGCAATGACTCCCTCGCAGGAGATACGAGCGACAGGGCCGTCAGAGAACTCGACGAATATGCTTGCGAGAAAGCGGTAGCGAAGGGATGATATTGCACGGTTATATGAAGGTGTTCAAGAACCGGAAAACTGCCAGGCAGTAGACAGGATGAAAATAGCTCTTCATCCTCACTAACGTAGACCACAGACTCGCACTCGCGAGTATCGAGGGTCAAGAGATTTGGGAGGGCTGCAACGGCCTTGGTAACAGCAGGAGTTAACCAACTGCCGGGCAGGTTCAGCACTTTCAACATGGTAAACTGCCTAATGGTATCAGCCAATGAAGTCTCGTCCTCTTCGCGGGTGAAAGGGACTTCCAGATGAAAGTGGAGGACTTCCAAGCGTGGTGCGATGGCGGGTAGGCAAGGAAAAGTCAACGTAAGAAACTCCTCATCACCGTCAATGTTCCCCTCCTCAAGCGAGCTGTTCGGATACACCGCCCGTAAGGACGGACAGGCGAATAACGGGAGAACATAGCTGTCGAGGGAAGGTCCCAGGCTGCGTAAATTTGGCAAAAGAATGTCGCGCGGCTGACTCGACACGATGTCATCAAAGACGGATTCGTCGAAGTAGGAGCCGTTAAAGTAGAGTTCGTGTACCCTCCATGAGTACTTGTCGAAGCATACCCAGTCCTCCGGCGTGAGGGGACGCGTGAAAATCTACAAAATGAAAATCCACATCATAGCGCCAGACATAACAATTAAGAGTAAAACTCACAGAGATAGGCGTATCCGAGTTTCCATAAAGCCCCAAAGATTCCAGAGGTGCCAATAAACGAAGCAAATTGCGTGCATTCCTGACGACTCTCCACCTTGCGGTTAAAGCTTCGTCAGTCCATTGTCGGCAGACAAGCGCATTGGTAAGGTTATCCTCCGAAGTTGAATGGTCGAAAATGCTTGCAAGGAGCTCCGAAATTGAAAGGACGGAATGCGCTGCAGTCACGGTGCTGCACATGGGAGTCCGCGTCAACTTTCGCGTCGGGCAACTCGGGCAAGCTGCATCCGGAGATCACATGTTCAAATACACAGGGGCTCCCAGGAGCAGCCAACCCGTTAGGGGTAACAGGGAACCATTTATTCGGATGGCTGTCTTGGACATGGTTTTCATGATGCACTAGCATCAGCATGAGCGGGTGAATGCTCCACGACAGAGTTCCGATGGCGAAGGGCATAAAATACTGCGATGCTGGCATCCAGGGAAAATGTAGGCGCACTCTACGGGCAAAATATTCAATGATGAACATGGTATGTCAGTTACGCTAATCTAGTCCCTTCAGCGATGCCATTATTATTTCCATCGTGTGTCTGGTCGCTGAGAGCGGAATGCACAAATCGAATCGTCGTAATCCTCGTTGTGATCCCCTGGCTCGGATGTCGGGTGACATTGGAGCCTCTCCCTTTGTAACATGCCTTTCTCAACTGGAGGAACAAGTGGGCGGCTAGAATTGAGTGAAATGCCCGTTGTAGTCTGTACGTAGGCGCAGGTACGAAGGATCTCAGGTAAGCAGGTGCTGACTTACGACGTGACCATATCCATTCCGTCGTCCTACATAAGTGATTTAGAACTGCAAACAAGATACGATATTCAGTAAATGTGCGGGACTCACAAAGTTTGTTAGTATGATAGTAACGTTGAAGATGGAGAGGGCTGGCTATGATAAGTGACAGTCGCGCAAGTGCAGCTTGAATACGCTTACCAAGGACGCCGATGAAGTAAAGCACGCCTATGTTGTTGTCAATTATTGGTGGGTATAATAGACATGAGGGTCACGCACCATGTCGGATGAATGAAACGAAAAGCATTGATCCAGTCCTGCGAGCTTGATGAATACACCGAGCCAAGGTCAGAAGCAAAATCACTATCCGTGCCGTCAGATCGCAGCATCTCATAAGAGGAGCAAGTGTGACGGACAAGTTTCAAAACCAGAGACCAT
Source organism: Pleurotus giganteus (assembly GCA_032158425.1). NCBI lineage: Eukaryota > Fungi > Basidiomycota > Agaricomycetes > Agaricales > Pleurotaceae > Pleurotus > Pleurotus giganteus. Next base: position 557,020 of record JAPEHR010000002.1, read on the forward strand.
GGCATATTGAATCAACGCCATCTTTTCGCTGGAGATGAATGCACAGCCGGTGGTAAGTGCTTGCGCTGTAGGTTGTGTAAGTTATTGCGGATACGACGAAGCTGAAGGGGAGTGGCTGCTAACAATCTTTGGGGTCGCGCACGGTAGCGAAAACCACAACGGAAGTGCCAAGGCCAAGGCCTGACAGCGTGGAGAGAAATATGGTGATAAATCTCGTTCGCCCCCACAAAGCCCATACTCTGAGTAACATAAGAACTAACGCGGGATCAGCCACAGAGACTGATTACACAGCTGTGATGTTTGAGGAAAGAACTGACGGTCAGCAACGACAAAGCCGAAGTAAAAGAACCCTGTGATAAGTTGGTCAGAGATGACGGATGGCAATAGTCAGTAGTCAAGAGTACGACGGACCCGATGTGATCCCAACGAAAAGTTGGCATTGCTTCTCGGACTCGATGGCTGTCAGCCGACCTGTTCCGGCACAGAAACGTGAGCCGTCAGCCTGCTGTCAGTGGAGCGAAAGACACATCGAAATCACTCACTGAGCAAACTGATTACCAGCCCAGCGATCGTAGAGTAGCGGTTGAGCAGGAATAAGATACGTCCCAGACGCATCGAGCGCTGCCACACGTAGGTGATCTCATCTTCGAGCGTGATGAAATATTCGTAGATCTGAGAACAAAGATCCGAATAGTACGCGCTGGTGACTGAGAGAGCGGGGAAAGAGTTCTCACGAAGAGGGCGAGTGCTGAGACTGATGAAAGCTTGGATAAGAGAAATCATTGGAGAGGTGAGCCGAGAGAGACACTGACTGTGAATGTACTGCAGGAGGTAGCATGTCTGTAAGGAATACGCTGCGCTCGAACAGGGGGTGATACTAACCGTGCTTAACTGGAGCTTCCAAAGAGTTTCAACGCTAGAAACGGTGAAATTGGACATGTGATGAACGTTGAAAGACTGCTTCGGGGCGGAGAAGATGGAACGAAAAGAACAGATTTCCGGGGGATCACAGCTTGGGAGAGTAATCCCTCGCTCTCGTGTTCTGAGTATTTGAATGAATTCGTTCCAAATGATGATCGCATATCTGGCTCTGGTGAGAGCACAAGTCCCATCGGTTGAACGTCAAGAGTGGCTGAGGCAAGACAGCAACAGTCTTGAACACGGCCTGAAATGTCGAACTCCTGGAAACATCATACAGCTGGACGATGTACAAAGTAGGCGGTGCAATCAATCCGGGGGATCAACGCGGTCACAGAGTGATGGGTAGATCATGATGCCGAAGACTGGCACCGGGAAGTCTGTTAGCCACCAATCTGGAGACGTCATCATTGGGTGCTTTATCATGCCTGTCAATAAAGTTTTGGCCTTGATAAATTTCCCCGCGGTTGGTTGACGCGACATCAAAACATAGCCTGTTACTAGTTCGTGGTTGGTTGTTTTGAGACCAGCAAAGAAGAACGTTCACTACCTTAGTAATATGGGTAGAATCCCAGGAAATCAACCTTCGCCGAAGGGAAAGCATGCCTCAGTACAAACTAGTCATTTAAGACAGGCAAGGTGTCTGCTACGATTTTAACGTGGACTACCTCGGAGGTGGGGTTCCAGCAAGGACCATCCCTTGACTTAGGCGGTCGGCAAGATTGTAAAAGAGCACTATACATATTATCTTTACCTATAGAGAGTAAGATTAGAGGATGACCCGGCTATCGCCAAAGCAAAGATCGACCCACATCAAACTACGTAAGTCTCCTCCATCCGACGGACCAACTCCTCTAATCGATCGGCTGGAACTAACAAGGCACGGCCTCTCGTATCCAGACCAAACGATTCCGCGTTGCGCGGCTCTTTCGGAGCCCGAGTAAAAGCGTAATCGAAAGTATGAGTGGCGCACTGCATGATCAACTCGTCTTCAGGATGGAAAGCGTATATTCCATTTGCAGGACGTGCGGGGCTCCGAGTTTGATCTTGCCCTGATTTCATTTTCTTTGATTTTTTACCGCCGGAGTTTGATGGGCTAGTCGAGAGCGAGACCGCCTCTTCGGGAGAAAGATGATACGTTCGGGAGATGAACAAAACATGCGAGAATACATATGGTTCATTCTAGGGATGTTCAGATGGTGGTGATCCATATGATGGGAAAACCATACGCACGTCTTCAATCGCCCACCTGACCTCGTTGCCGAGCATCTTGTACATGGGTGGTACAGTTTGGACGGGCATATTGATCAAGCGTTCAGATATTATGAGGCCCACGTGCTGGGTTGATGATAAGAGCGTCGACAGGGCCTGGTGGAAAGCTGTATTGGAAGATGTCTTCTGCAGTATGTATTCGATGATTGCTCGTATCGAAGGGTGGTCCTAGCGGTGAGCCGTGAGGAAACTTTCAAAATAGCGTGTGGCCATAACTCACACGGTGGACATGGAGGTTCAGGACAGTGAGCAATGCGCATGGATCGCTCTCGATGCCATCCATTTTGATGGTAGTACCGACTGTCGGCTGACTCAAAATGAGCTCAGTAAGCTCGTGAAGATGCAGCGCTTCAGCATCAGCTTGAAAAAGCTGGGTGAGGAGGCGTTTGATGGCGACGTAGTCCACGGTAGGATTTGGGTCGAAAAACTCGAAGTCTACATCGATGAGGCTCTACTGATTTCGCAATGAGAACTCCCAGTAGATTTCAAGGAAGATATCTCGTACTACGTCGTCAGACTCTGAATCTGAGGCGTCTTGTTTGCGTTTTGACATGACGGGGCAGAGAGAGAGAAATTTCTGAAGATTAGATTAGATCTGTGCATTATGTAACCACCGGCGATAAGATAAGATTAGATGTGGAATCGGCCCGGACGTTCACCTAGTTCCGAAATGTTGCTTCCCTCAGTCTAACCAGTCTCCCAAGATCCGCATCCCGGTCCAAATTATGTATTTAAAGAGTAAAACAAATTATGCAGACATCTCTTAAACTCGGACCATCACCACGACCGCCTCTGGACGCAGGCTGAAGCTCACACTGTCGCCCAATTCCAATGTCTTCGTTTGCGAGATATTCATGCATCAAGTTCTCGCCCGCCTGTAGCATTGGGCTCAGAACGCCTGGGAGGGCGGATACGGTACGCCGTGTTGGGAGGATGGTACGATTCTCGAGCCATTCGTCAACGGCGGGTCCAAGCAAGTCATCTTCTCGAAGACTTGTACGCGTAGGACTTTTGTCTGCGGGGGTCGCCTTTTCGTTGAGTCTCGGGACCATATACGCTGACTCTACAGCGGTGGACAACGCCAGTGCAATTGCCACCTCCCAATCCATCGGTTCACTCATTCGTTCATATGTCGTGTATACCATGTGCTCCGTCCCTGCACTAGTCGACATATCCCCCAAACTTCTTGCCCTCATGACAAGCATCCCTGGCATCCGGCAGATAACAGAGGCATTTGTCAGGGTTACATTCTTTGAGCAGGTGAGCAACCTTATCAAATGACGTACGACGGATCGATAGGTTTATCTTTGGACCGCGTGGGCAGTTCGTCGGAGGTGATACCGCGCAAGGCACAATACCTCTGCTCAAGGAACTTCGCGCAGCAAATAAGGGCGCACTTTTCGCGTATTCTGTCGAGGTAGACGAGGATGAGGCTGCGGGGTATGTTTCTCATGATGTACGTCGGCAGAATCTCGCGTGATGATATGTTTGCCCTCTAGAACTAAGAAGTTAAAGAAGCATGACGTCAAGCCTCCGCACAAACAGAGCGTAGACGAGATGATCAGATGTATCGATGTCGCTGCCGATTTTGAGGACACTGTTCTAGAAGGAGGCAAGTCCGCAACCAGCGGCAGGAAGACATGGGTGGCCGTGAAGATGACAGCCCTCCTTCCCGACGCTCAGTCGCTAATTAATCTTTCCTCGTACATCATCGCCAGCCGTCCGGAATCCCCCATACCCGTCGCATTTCCTGGTTGCCCCACTTTATCGGACTTAGACGTTCTGTATACCTCGCCTTCGGATAAAGCTAGGTTTGTTAGTCGAGATCATCGTTGCCTTGCTCGCCCGCTGAACCGCACATAGATCCGTAGCCACTACAAATACTTTGACTGAAGATGATATCGTCTCGCTTCGTGAACTGCATGCTGACTTGATTCGGATATGTCAACGTGCCCAAGAGAGAGGTGTTAGAGTGATAATCGACGCTGAGTATAGGTTCGATAGCCTTTATTTCTTCTGTTCTCCACAGTTGGACTGACATGACCCTCCTTAGCTGGTATCAACCAGCCATCGACGCCATTACCCTCTCTCTTACTCGACAATTCAACAAACTTCCGGAGAAGAAAGATGCCTCAACCGCACCCGTCCTCCCTCTGATTTACGGGACATATCAAGCGTACTTGAAGAGGTGAAATTTTCTTACTATTCCATGCCCTTTGTTTTCTTAATGTCATCCAGGACACCGTCCCACCTGAGACTATCACTTCTTGACGCTAAGAAGAACAACTATGCTCTCGGTGTCAAACTTGTTCGCGGCGCCTACCATCCACATGAAACTCTTGCTCATGAATCTCGTCAAGCAGCTCAGACGCATGAAGTCAAGAAAGGGCGTCATCCGCAGTCGCTATCTATTTCTCCCGATCCGTTCCCTCCTGTATGGACGACCAAAGCCGAGACCGACAGCTGCTATAATGAGTGCCTGAAGACTCTGCTTAGTGCTGTCAAGGAGGATGTACCCGCTCCTCGGCCCTCCGCTCCTGCCATCGTTACTGACAAGCAGTCATCTTGGATGGCTCCGACGGCGTGGCTGGCCAATATCACTGGCACGACGGGCTCGTTGTCCACCCTTCGCGTAGCCCCCAATTCCTCCAATCCCAACGTTCCAACAATCGGCGTTCTCTTCGGTACGCACAACTGGACTTCTTGCAACTTAATTCTAGATGAACTCGTCCGAAATGGCCTGGCGACGCGTGAAATCGTCTTACCGGGGGCACAGCCCATCATTCATCTGGAGGAGGACGTCACTGAGCGAGTGACAATGGGTCAACTATACGGTGCGGCGCTACGGCTAATCGTCTTCATGGACCTTCTCTTAGAACCGTTGATAGGCATGAGCAACGCACTGACTGACTATCTCGCATCGCGGACGCGGTCGAAGTCGCCGCTGGTCATCAAGTAAGTTCGAGTCTTTCGACACCCATTTTATTACTGACCGGATTGGGACGTCAAGGTACGTGCCGTATGGTGCTCTGGCGGAAGTCATGCCGTACCTCAGCAGACGCGCTATTGAGAACAAGTCGGTCCTTGGCGATGGTGGAGCCGCTGATGAAAGGAGACGTGCGGGAAGGGAGATTTGGAGAAGAGTGTTTAGGTCCTGAGTGTTGTTGCATCCGAACTTACAATGGCATATGTGATTCAATTGGTTTGGGTATCATAGAGTCGCAAGTAATGTTTACTGAGAGAAATCATTCAGTTTCTCAAAACGTCAGCCTGTTCCCGGAGCCCCTATGTATTGGAACATGTGATCTCTGGACTTCAACTTGCCCGAGTTGCCCGACGCGAAAGTTGGACTCCCATGAGCAGCACCATGACTGCAGCGCTTTCCGTCCTTTCAATTTCGGAGCTACTTGCAAGCATTTTTTACCATGCATCTTCGGAGGATAACCTTACCAACGCGCTTGTCTGTCGACAATGGACTGAGGAAGCTTTAACCGCGAGGTGGAGAGTCATCACGAATGCACGCGATTTGTTTCGTCTTTTGGCACCTTTGGAGTCATTGGGGCTCTATGGAAACTCGGATATTCCTATCTCTGTGAGTTTTACTCTTAGTTGCCATGTCCAGCGCTCTGATGTGGTTTGTGTAGATTTTCACGCGTCCCATCACGTCGGAGGACTGGGTATGCTTCGACAAGTACTCATGGAGGGTACACGAACTCTACTTTAACTGCTCCTACTTCGATGAATCCGTCTTTGATGACATCGTGTCGAGTCGGCCGCGCGACATTCTTTTGCCAAATTTACGCAGCCTGGGACCTTCCCTCGACAGCTATGTTCTTCCACTATTCGCCTGTCCGACCTTACGGGCGGTGTATCCGAACAGCTCGCTTGAGGAGGGGAACATCGACGGTGATGAGGAGTTTCTTACGTTGACTTTTCCTTGCCTACCCGCCGTCGCACCACGCTTGGAAGTCCTCCACTTTCATCTGGAAGTCCCTTTCACCCGCGAAGAGGACGAGGCTTCATTGGCTGATACCATTAGGCAGTTTACCATGTTGAAAGTGCTTAACATGCCCGGCCGTTGGTTAACTCCAGCTATTACTGAAGCGGCTGCCGCCCTCCCCAATCTCTTAACTATCGATGCTCGTGATTTCGATGGTGCGGACTACGTCAGGGAGGACGAGGAGCTATTTTCCCTTTCTCTACCGACTGGTAGTTTTCCGGTTCTCGAACACCTGCATATAACCGTGCAATATCATCCCTTCGCTACCGCTTTCTCGCGAGCATATTCGTCGAGTTCTCTGTCGGCCCTGTCGCTCGTATCTCCTGTGAGGGAGTCATTGCGTGACTTTGCTCATTTACTGGACGTTGTCGCTAGGTGTTGCCCTGGCTTGGAGGAATTTCATCTCAAGAATATCCTCGAGGATGACCGTGTTAGTACAACCCCCATTGAGCCCATCACATTTTCGCAGTTGGCTCCCCTCCTTTCCTGTTCGAAACTTCGGAAAATCGAACTGTTTCAGTACAGCCCTTTCGAGCTATACGTCGAAGACATCGTTTCGATTGTGAAGAGCCTGCCAAATCTCACTTGTCTTGCTCTGGCGCAATGGGAGGGAGGGTACTCTCCAACGCTCCACATCTCCGTTCTATCCGCCCTCGCGACACTCCCTACGAAGCTTGAGAGCCTTTCCCTTGAAATGAACGCGTCTCTCGATGACCAGAATCTGGCACTCACTGCCAGCCTCAGCGGACCTCCCTCCAGCGCCAAACTCACGTCGTTGCACACACTCTATGTTGGATCCTCCCCTTTGTTGAGTCCCATCTGGGTTGCCCTGTACCTGTTCCAGATTCTTCCTCGTGGATGCACTGTCCATTATCGTGATTGGGTTTTGGACGCGGCTCCTGCCAGACTTTTCTCCGAGCAGTGGAAACTGGCGACGCAATTTCTTTATGCTCTTCAAGGAGTCCGCGATAAAGAAAGGTGGTACCCTCCTTCTGCCTAGTCACGGTTTGGCTTCTGGCAATGTGAGTTAATTCTGCTATCACTTCACAGCCGGAAGTCCCCTCAATCAATTTTCGTGTGCCGTAGATAGAATGCTTTATGGATGCGACCAAACTACTTATCTCTTCACTTTGCGCCGTATCTTATTGCCAAGATACTATTCTATACTGTATGTAGCTACGCAGAGGAATCCCCACTCCCCTGCGAATCACCACCGGATGTGTCCCTCAGCTGGTCGTCCGTCCCCTAGCCGTAGCCCCTCGCTAGCTACGCCGCTCGACACAGATGATGAGCAAATCCACAACACCCTCAATCTTTCGTCGACCAACGTCTCTCTTTGTTTCCACCATCAGCTGGACTGGCGCTCGGCTCAGGGATGTGGCATTGAAGTACGTAACTCGGTCGCAAATTGAGTGGAAGCAAACAGGATGCTCGCAGATATTCTGCAGTGAATGGTGGCAGGGAAGTAAGCGTTTCAGCCTTTCAAATTTCAGGGACTGGGGCGGCAGTCTGTCCTTCAGTTGTCAACGAGCGCCCAGGTCATACCTTGTTCGTCTACTCATCATCATTAGATTCATTACGGGTCCAATGGCTGCCACCCAACGCGTATTTTCGACTACAGAGCTCCTACAGATTATATTTGACTATATCCCTCCGCAGGATCATGAAAATCTTGTGCTCGTCTCTAAACGATGGTCAGAAGAGGCCTTGAACTTGATGTGGAAGGTCCTTCATGACGTGTGCGGCTTGCTTCGACTGCTTGCACCTTTGGAGTCACTTGGGTTTTATAAGGACACAGAAACCGAAATATTTGTGCGTAACCTGAGTACTTAGTCATTTACAACAGAGCTGATATTCTTTGCAGCGTTTCACGCGCGTCATTGGGCCTCAAGGCCTCAAGATTGGGTGCGGTTCGACAAATACTCGGGGAGGATACATGAGTTGCATATTCATGAAGAATATCTCCATCCCTCCGTCTTTGAGGATATTTCCAGAAGTCGGCCGCGCGATGTGCTTTGTCCCAACTTACGCGAGTTGGCTCCAACCCTCTCCCCTCAGATTCTCGGCTTGTTCGGGAGTCAGTCGTTACAATCACTCACTCTTTATCCCGCAACGGACGAATTCATCGAAGACGACCGCCCACTTTTTGAACAAACCTTGTTGTGCCTTCCTGCCATCACTCCGCACCTACAGCATCTAAGGCTCCATGTTTTCGTCAGTATTTCAAGCGCCGAAGTACAGACGCTCATCGCCACAGTCAAGTCGCTTCCTTCACTAAAATCGCTGGTCTTACCCTGTAGCTGGTTGATCCCAAGCGTGACGGAAGCCATTGCAGCCCTCCCGAAACTTCAACTCGTGGATGCTTTCGATGCTGGTATCATTGAAGATGTGAGCCCACGCCAGGACCTGTTCTCCTCTTCCCTAAAATCTGGCAGTTTTCCAGCCCTCGAGAAGCTCCACGTCGTCGTACCGTATCGTCGCTTCGCCCTCTCCTTCTCACGTGCATTTGCACTAAGCAATCTCAACTCGCTTAAGATTGCCTCCCTAGCGACAGAGTCTCCGAGCGACTTTGCTCTCCTAGTAGAGGTCATCGCGAGAAGCTGCCCTGGGCTAGAAACCCTTCGACTTTTAGATCTTTCGCAACATCATGCGACGGGCTCTGATAATGCGCTCACAATCCTTCAACTGTTGCCGCTACTGTCCTGCTCCAAGGCTCCAAGCTGCAAGTGATATTTCTTCGCCAGACCACTCCCTTCCACCTTTCCGCCCAAGACATTGTGTCTATCGCCAAAGCCCTCCCCCGTCTCACAGAGCTACATCTCTTCAGCCTCGCGAAGACTTGCGCCCCGACACTCCACCTTTCAGCTCTGTCTGCGCTAGCCAATCTCCCCAACTGTTTGGAGATTTTAGATATCGAAATGGACACCACAGCGGACGACCGTCTCAACCCCCATGATCAGGCTTCGTTCGCGAGATTGTGCAAGCTGCGGACGCTTAGTGTTGGGTCCTCACCTCTGTCGGATCCCGTCCCCGTTGCCACGTTCTTGAGCCGTGTTCTTCCCAAAGGATGCAGCATCTACTACTCGGAGTGGCCCAGTCCTAACTCCCCTCGAGCCAAACTGTGGGCCAGAGTCAGAGACCTTGTCCCTACCTTCGAGACCATACGTGACGAGGAGAGACAGTGGCCACATCCTGACGCAGGCTGACCCACAAGCGCCGCTGGTTAGGGATGGCGTTGGGTGGCTGATTTTGTTCTCTTTCGCTGGGGCGTGTTCCGCTCTATACAGGCTCAGGACTTTTGACCACACTCCCACTTATCTCACTATTTGACTATTTGCGCGTCCCGCCACGGATCGAAAGGCTTCTGATGGAATGCCCCTATCGGCTGTGATCACGTGAAAGACGTGATCTACGCGTTTCATTCCTCCTCAGGGTCTGCTCTCAGCTCTTATCTCTCAACCGTCACCATCGTCATCGACGGGCTCAGTATCCACGTCATGGGCGCCATCCATCACCCTAAACACCATCTTTAACTACTCAAGTCCGGACGACAACCTCAAGCTTGCTTGTCGACGATGGACTGACGAAGCCTTAAACGCGAGGTGGAGGGTTATCAACAACCCATGCAATCTGCTTCATTTATTGGCACCTTTGGAAACATTGGAGTTCTATGATGGAAACGCGGACCATCCCATTTTCGTAAGCTTTACTCTGAACGTGTCGTGCGCAACATGCTGACATAGAATTTGCAGATTTTCACGCGTTCTATCGCGTCAGATGACTGGAAATGCTTTGACAAGTACGCGTGGAGAGTACATGAACTAGAATTTCGCGGTTGTTGCTTCAACCCGTCTGTGTTTGAAGCAATCTTCGCAAGTCGGCCCCGCGACATCCTTCTGCCGAATTTGCGCGGGCTGGGACCGACACTCGATGCCTACGCTCTCCCATTATTTGCCAGTCCATCCTTACGGCAGGTATATCCAGGCACCGCAGTTGAGGACGGGACTGATTATGATGATGAATTTCTTACGCTGGCCTTTCCATGCCTACCGACGGTAGCCCCACACTTAGAAGGTCTATTCTTCACCCTATCCACCCCTTTTTCTACGGACGAAGACGAGGCATCGCTATGTACCACAATCAGGCAACTGACCTCTCTGAAGGAGCTGCACCTGCCCGGCAGTTGGCTATCTCCAGCTCTTGCTGAAGCGATCGCACCGCTCCCCAAACTTGTGACCTTCGATACCCGTAATTCCGATTCTGCCATTTTCATTGCAGGAGACGAAAAACTATTTTCTCTCTCGCTACCGGCTGGCAGTTTCCCTGTCCTCGAACAACTCCACATTGACGTGCAGTATCGTCGTTTCGTCGCCGCCTTTTCGCAGGCATCACCTTCGTTTACTCTTTCCTCCCTTTCCGTCGCATCTCCCACGGAGGAGTCGTCGAGTGACTTGGCTCGCTTGTTTCCCCAAAGACCCAAGTAGCATTCTGATCAAGCCCGCCACTTTGGCGCACCTCGCGCCTCTCCTATCCTGCTCAAATCTTCAGAAAATCAGCACGACTCACCCCAGTCCTTTCGCGCTATACACCGAAGATATTGTGTCAATTGCGAAGGCCTTGCCGAGCCTGAGGGAGTTTCATCTCGGCCAATATCCCGAGGGAGAGACGACTACGCCAACCCTCCACCTCTCCGTCCTTTCCGCCTTGGCGAGCCTCAACACCAACATAGAGATTTTCTCCGTTGACATGGACACATCGGTCGATGGCCGCCTGAACGTCGATGGAATTACCTCGTTCACCAACCTCCGGAAGTTGCGACGCCTCCCGGTTGGATCTTCCCCGTTGGCGGACCCTATTCCTGTTGCCGTCTACCTCAGTCGCGTTCTTCCTAGCGGATGCACCGTTAGCTGTCGTGATTCACATTTTTGCAAGCTGGATACGCCTGCAGCATATCTCGCTATGCGTTGGGAACGGACCATCGATTTTTTTTCTGCAGTTCAAGGAGTCCGCAGCGAAGAACGACAGTGGCGTCCGGATGCGACATAGTCATTCGGCCCTCGCACGTTCACCTCCTTTGCACTATCTCACCCTTAGCCGTCCTCTCCGAAGGCCAGATAGAATCCAATGTAGCTATAATTCAACTGGGTCCAAGTCTCACATCTGTAGCCATCCCCTGCGCAAGCCATACCTCTTCTTTCTTCGCTCTTCGTCCTTCTCCCAATTTCCCTATCTCCATTTATTGTATCGTCGCCCGCTTTCCTTCCTCCGGCGATTAGTGGCCCCATCGCTCGCTTTGACAGCTCTGAGCTTTATACCCACGTCTTCACTTTCTCTCGCCCTTACATACATACATCATGGCCACCACTCGCAAGCCCCCCGTTCGGAGCCATTTATCTAAGCGTCGAGACGATATACCTACTCATTGGCTTCAGGCCAAATACGGGTTCATGATTCCACCTCGATGGGATGTATTCTACGTCGGTCAGACCTTGCGTTCAAGGTCTGTTGATGTGGCTTGGCAAGCTCGTAACGAGGAGCGAAAGTGGCGTCTGAATGTTGCCTAGGATAACGAAGTCTGTTGGAGTACACGTCGAAGTCGGCCATGGCTGCCCCTGTGTTTGTTGACGTCGCCCCTGTATTAAAGATATCATTTGGGCTCCTTCATGCGCTCGACGTTCTTCAAGTTCGTGTCCCCCCTCGCTCCCACTCACAGCGCGGACAGCAATGCTGATCCTTGCAATCATTACGCGCTCTAGATCTATCCATCGGATGATATTCTTCATGATTCGTCAACTTGAAGGATGTAATTCCAAGTATATCTCTGAAGCGGCGGCGCGTGCTTCTTCCCAAGTGATTCATGATTGGCTCCAGCGCGTATACTCCTCATCCGTTAAAGCATCTGGGCCACGACTCGTTCTGGATATCGCGACAGGAGAGTTCGACGAAGAGGACCGCTCGTTTCTCGAGCTCAAGCTAATATCGTGCCCTTTCCTTCTTGAAGAGTATCCTAATTTTGCTTTACACTACGAGTAAGGCTTCCGCCGTTGGTGCGTACTTTTGCACCAGGTTGATCCAAGTGCTACCATGGCGGCTGCACCTCTCCAGAAGTTCCTTGTCCATGATTCTCCAGCGCCTCGCGCGGTGGCTAAGATGCCCACTGTCCTCGATCCAGGATCTCATTTTAAAAGCCATGCTCGTCTGCACACCCTTATCACAATGTCCGAGAAACGATAAGGATTCAGCGCTTGAACAAGTGATACCCGTGACTCCGGACTGGCTATGTCATCTTGACATCTTCGAACCGCCAGACCTGTGATCAAGGCCACTGATGCGGGTACCTATGTAAGCCTAGACGTCCTGGATTGTCACCAGTACGTTGTCTGCCCCAACGCGTGGTCTACTTTCGGCCGTTAATTCAGGCAGCAAGGAAGGAACACACGTATGGAGATCCTCCAGTCTCGTGGATATTTGTAAGTGCTCCGTTCTCGTGCCTAAACGTCAATCTCAGTGCTGTCCGGAGATAGGACCCTACGTCTTCGTAGACCTAGAATGACGCAATGGACAAATGACAGAATGTCAGGCAAGGCTTGGGCTTGACCCTTCGTTGCTGCCTAGAGGCGTCGCGACCCATCAACCGTCAGTCGACCCGACTTTTTGATTTATGAGGTTTCTCTACCAGCGTTGCAGCAACGTTGCACTTGCTCCAGAATCTATCACTCTCAGGCCTCGCTTCACTCTCCACGTTTTCGCGCCTTTGAAATATGGGCTGCACATTTTTTTCGGGGCTCCACATTTTCATGCTCTCTCATTTTTGCTTGTTTGCATACTCGAGCCCTGCACAATGCGCTCCCCCCGGACGTCGCTTTTTGGTTTAATGAATTGGATTATTCCGGTTCCCTCGGCTCACGATTTTGCACGTTTCGGGGAGTCGGTGGACAATTGGGGTAGTAAAAGGGGCTCCCGGCTGTCAGGCCTTCAGGAGGAGGAGAACCATCCCGACGCCAGATCGTGTTTCGTCTCACGGAGGCCCCTATAGCCCTTCTAACCTTCTTCCTCTATTGACCGTGGGAGCGCTGGTGTACTGATACCGCAGCTGTTATGGTTCTGATGAATGGACATGGAAGTGCAATTTCGTTGCCGTCCGCCTTGTTCTCATTGTCTCCGGAACTGGTATTCCGAATTATCGGCTAGGTCAGAAGCTCCACTGTCATTGTGCCCCCATTGTGTCAACGAATTTGCGTTACAGGCTCGGTGTGTGATTCTCCTTGTATTTTCACTTGTGATTGTGCTCTAACAGGAAACCGGTCTTGTATTTGCTCAAGCTCACGCTGAAGGCTGATTCATTCATGCAGCCGATCATCGTCAAAACACGACATCGATGCGGAGACGAGACGTGCATTTGTCATGTCAACGGTCTGTCTCAGGGCGCCCCTAGCCCGAAAACACCCTTATAACTGTCATTTCTGCGTAGGGTGCAGGCCTTCCATCCCAACCGCTCCCCTACTCTGCATACCACGATGACGGTCGTTGCCCCACCACCACCCACACGAAATGCCTTACCACCTGCGCAACGGAGTCGTCTCATGCGCTCAACGCGCAAACTTGGTGAAATACTCGGGGCCGATCCTCATGTTCTAGAAGATGACACGGTGTCGTCTATCTCGTCGTCCTCAATGTCCTCCGCATCGACCTCATCGTCCACATGCCTCACCCACCACAGCTCTTCATCATCCGTTACCTCCCTTTCGTCCGATGATGAACCATCCATTACTGCTCCGCCTCACACTCTGCGGAAGAAGGGCTCTAAAGCCATTCTTCGAGGCGTCCCTTCCAAGCCTCTCTTTCTCAAACTGAACGTCAAGTCCCGCACTCGCAAGGCATCTCTAGACAATTCAATCTCCCCCACCTCCCCGATTTCTCCCTTGAATTCCTTCTTAGATGTCAGAACGCCTACTCAGTCGCAAATCTCTCTAGACCAATCGAGCCTTCGGTCCAAGCTGCGGGCACGACGACCTTCGGGAGCAAGCATCAGCTGGGACTTTGGCACGTCTGGTGGCGCAGGCGTCTTGAACGGTACTCATTCGCTTTCGCTCAGCCGCAGCGCGAGCATCAGTTCCGTTTCGTCATCGGCACCACCACCTATTTCTGAAGCTAGGGTACGAAGGAAGCGGATGGCGAAGCTGAAACGGACACTTGGTGAGAACGTTCCTGTTGAGCTAGTCTTCGGATGTTCTACCACCGAGTCGAAACCACAACCTCCCCCCATCCCTCCCCCATCCACCATCAAAGCACGCCCTCCTACTCCCCCCAAAATCAAGCTCCCCATCTCGCCCCCACCTTGCCTCCCAGAGCTTGACGTGGCTGGTGAAGACCGGCTTGACCCCTTCAGCGATCCTGAGCCCTCGACCCCAGACGTCCTCGTCATCGGACCGTCGACGTCATCAGCCGCCCGTCCCATCTCCACCTTCACCACCGCGTCAGTCTACTCCCAACCCTCCCCCGATCCAGAAGACAGCAACTTTACCGACCCATTGCCTACTCCAACGCCACCCCCCTCCTCTAAGGCAGCCGCCGAGAAGGAGAAGCCACCACCCCGCGCAGAATCACGGCAGGTTGCCGTTTTGAAGGAGGGCAGCGGCAGCGGCGGCGGGGGGAAGAAGCTGCGGCACAAAGCGAAGTCACTGAGCTTCCACCACCGTCCTCGTCCCCTCTCAATAAGCTGTCCAACGTCCCCGCCTCCTCCCATGCCCTCGCTATCACCATCCCCGTTCGCCGCAGGCAAATCCTTCCTTTCATTCTCCCCATCCACGCCTGTCCCCCCAACGCCCATCGCAGTCCCTCGGAACTTCAACATCAACGTTGCGCCTGCCCCTGCGCCTGCTGTGGACACGCACACGGGGGAGATGATGACGACGACGACGATGCAGCAGTTCACGCCTCGCGCGGGCTCGCATTCCCTCGACTTGCCGTCGGCGTATCGGCGCTCGCAGTGGGAGAACGTGCCTTCGACGCCGGCGTACCATACGCATGCGCATCCGCATGCCGCTGCCCAGGATGTCTTGAACTTGGGTATTCCGGCGTTTGGGAGGAGGAAGGAGAAGGAGTGGAGTGGAGAGTGGAATAAGCCGGATATGACGGAGGTGTTGAAGGGCCTGAGGGGCCTCAAGGCCAACTGAGCACTGCGTACGCAGGCTTCGTCGTTGGTGAACTTGAAGCTCGTGTATGCTCGAGGTGTTTTTCTTTCTCTTTAATTTATTTTATCATACATACTGTAGTGACCAGCATCGAAACAGCATTACCCACCCACCACCCACCCCCGCTCCTCTACTCTACTCTACTCTATCGTCAATTTTGTCGTCGCAATTATATATACATACAGTCGCATGTCCCCCCTACATACATACATCCATATCCCCTACACCTTCAATATCCGCATTTTCACCCACCTATTCTTATTTACATAACAGCATCACCCTTCGCAACATTCACCCCACATCAATGGTGCTTGCCTTTTCCCCTCTATATACTGTATTTTCTGTATACTTTATTGTTTAATATCCGAGGCCACCGCACATGTAATAGTAATACCAGTACCACTGCTTGATGCAGGTACGGATACAGATACGCACATGTTATCCTATTACTGTACTTACCCTACTAATTGTTGTATTTGTATCATCTACATAAGCTTCTGTACTTGGTTCACAGGTACAGTAATTGTGATATTCGGACGGACGATGCAAGTTTGACCTGGACAGCCAATGCGATGCGATGTGATGCGTCACCGACTCTGCGGAGAAAGTGATGACACTTGGACTTCCTTCAGGTATCGCAATGTGATGGAGCTTGAGGGATCTCCATTCATCGCCCTCCGGGCTATAGCTATGGAAGGCACAACAGCGGCGCACGCCGCTTGTCGACAGTTACAGTTACAGTTACAGCTAACTACGACAGGAACAGGTCAGTAACAATGTAGATGACACTGAGGAAGTGGAGGTGGCCCATTCACATGGAGCTTCCATAACACTACAAGCAAACACGATGGAATTCACCTGAATTCGCGTCTCATAGGTTGACGCAGAGTGATTCAGTTTCAAGAGTATCTGTATCCAGTGTTATCGAGCAACCGATGCTTGTCTGATGGGCCCAAATATCGATTGTGATGATCCTGAGGAAACTGCCATAATGCTACGGCTACATCGATACCTGCAGTAGCTGTAATACGACACCAATATCAAAAACGTCCAAGCACCGTGCCCCTTCAACCCTTTCTAACATGGCAATGAGGACGGCATGAATCATACATTACGACAACACGCATCATGCGGCCCTCGCAAGGGCAGACCTGACTGGACCGTACTCATGGGGTGAGATCCTTGAATTCGCTATTCCATCGCCCACCCTTCCTGAGGTCCTCAACGAAAGCATCGAACTTTTGAGAGACACCAGTCCCGACGCGAGCAAGGGCAATGACGGCCCTCAAAGCACTTCGCTGGAGTTCAGCTGCACGCTCAATATCCTGCTTGACGGTGAGCTTCGTCATAGAGAAATCCTCCATCGTCTTCTCGAGCGGCGGAGTGACTTCATCTAGCCTCTGAGACATAGCGGCAGGAGCGACCTGGGCAAGTCGGAAAAGCATCATGTGCGCAAGCACTTTGATCTCATCTGACTCGTCCAAGAGCGCGGGGACGACACGGGACAGGAACTCGTGGAGGTCAATCTTTGTCAAGCAAGTATCCAGCTTTGATCGAACAACGTCAGGTTGCACTCTCGACAAGAAGGGGGGGGTGGTACTTACTAGAGTATACATACTCTCGTATGCAGTCTTTCTTGTTTCCAATCCGTCGTCGACCTTGTGAGTCCAAGGACCCATTTGCACGGTACGGATCAGTTCAGCATTGACTGTGGTCTCCTGGTACAGCTTGGGAAGGAGCAATGACAGGTGTTCTCTGACGAGCTGCGGCTTGGACCGAGCTGCGTTGTTTAACGCAGAGAGCGCTAGGCGGCGGACAGTCTAACGTTCCATGAACATACCGCACACACCAAACAACAATGAAGAACACGCACGAGGTCTGCATCAGCCATAAGTGACAAGAAGTCAACTAGGAAAGGTGCCAGTACATCGTCATATGATTGGGTTGTGTCCGCAAAGGTATAGCGGACAGCGGACACCACGGTAGCTCTTGTATTCGAATTATCGTCGTGGATACGAGCCTATAAGTGATAAGAGTGCATGCAAGGATCGACAATATCGGAAGAGACTTACGTGGAGTTGGGGAAGGTATCTCGAGGGATGTGTTGTTGCCAGCTTTCCAAGACAAGCAGCGGCAACGTTCCGAGTGGTCTCTTCCGAATTTTGAGAATTCTCAAACAGGGGAACCCAAAGAGTATCCGCAACGCTTTCAAGTTGGCCATGAGAGCAGTGAGTGACAACCTGGAGAGGGAGGGTGAGCTAGGCCACCGTACGACAAACGCACAGGGACTCGCCTCTTTCAGTGCATGTAGCGCCAGGAGACGCTTCTTTGGGTCACTCTCGACCAGCTTGACTATAGCTGGCAGGAACTGATGAAGATTGCCGATGGTAATATTCCCTGCGAAGTGGTTTGAGTATAAGCGCCCACCCCGAGCAACAGACTACAAACCTGCGGCAAAGGCGGCAGCAGCTCTGACTTCTTCCTCCTCAGAACCAAAGAGCTCGATTGCATTGCTAAATATGTCCGCTTGAGGCGACATATCACTAAGACCCTGTCAGCGAAAAACAACAAGCTGAAGAGGGAGGAAAAGCACATAAAGCGCCCCAGTTCACCGAGGATAAGGAGACTAAGAACAACGAG
Organism: Pleurotus giganteus; assembly: GCA_032158425.1. Classification (NCBI taxonomy): domain Eukaryota; kingdom Fungi; phylum Basidiomycota; class Agaricomycetes; order Agaricales; family Pleurotaceae; genus Pleurotus; species Pleurotus giganteus. Next base: position 575,044 of record JAPEHR010000002.1, read on the forward strand.
GGATGGCTTGGCCTTGGAAGATTTCTGGGATGGATAAATCAGCGATGTTCAGCAAAGAAGAGCAGCGAGCATCATACCTTGATGAACTTGGAGTACTCCGCAATAGTTCCAGCAGCGACTCCCTGCGAGGTCTTCACCACCTGGGCTATGCACTTCGATACATTAGCCGGACTGGCGTCCGCCTTTGGAGCCTTCTCAACGGCGGAGACAAGTCCCGGAACAACATGCGTAGCAATTTGGTTGTCGGCCCTAACCAAGGCTTCGAAGAAGCTCAGTAAGGACTCCAGCGCACCACCAGACAGCAGAGGAGAGTGTGCGATCTTGTAGGTTTCAGGAAGAATTTCTCTTTCAACCACAGGGAAGGCTGAGGAAGGGGAGAGCTCGAGTAGAAGGGCAACAACGCCCAGGGCTTGGGACAAAAGGGGGACATCGAGAATTGAAATATAGGGCGTGACATGAGGGAGCACGTTGGGAACGAGGTCAGCAGGAACACCTGCGGAATAGCTGAAACGGTACCGCCATCAGTCAATTGAGCGAATGAAAGGACACAAAAGGTGTGACTTGCCTTCTCAGCAAAACATCTATCGCGCCGAAAATCTCGGTTTTCTCCAAGCGCCCACTCTTGCGCAGCAACGTCGTACACCATTCGAGGCATCCATTGACCCAACCATCATCCACAGTGACCTCTTTCGCCACCTTGGTGACGACGCTAACAGCACCCTCAGTCTTTCCGCTCGTCCTACAAATAGCTTCCCATTCCTTCCTGTTCTTCTCCCTCATTGCATCCGTGGCGTTTATCCAAAGATCCGCGATGCAATCCTCCGCGCAGCTCCTGACTTCGGCATCCGTATCGTGGTCACTAAGCCGAGAAACCGCTTCGTTGTATACAGTATTGACCCAATCTGCACCCTTAACTGGCTTGAGCGTGCCGAGGAGGGCAGAGAAGACTCTGAATGCTTCAGAGGCGATTCGAGGATGGCGTTCACGCAAGGCCTTGAGGAGGTCAGGTATTATACTTGGAAGAGAAGCTGAGAAGGAAGTAGGGGGATGAGTGGCGAAGAAAAGGGCGAGGAAGGTTAAACATGTCAAGTGCAGGGTTGCTGACGAGCTCGTGGGAGATTGAGACAAGACAGCATGGGAAGTGGAGATGATCTGCGGGACTTGGGCAGAAAGAGAGCCTGGAAGAACGTTGAGAAGGGATTGAAGCAGCTTGAAAGCGGCCTGCAGTGTGGCTGGAGATGTCCGGGGAGACTTCACTTGGTTCAACAGCGCTTTAGCAAGAGAAGGGACTTGAGATTTGAGTAACGCGTAGGGACCGTCCTCAACATCCATTTTCTCGTCTGCGTCTCGCTTACGTTTTCCGCGAGGCGATTCCCCTTCTTTCTGCGAAAGGCCGCCGTAAACTACGGTCTGGTTGAGTAATGTAATGTACGTGGCCCAAACTTCTAGTCGGACAGTCTCTTCACGATCCCCAAACCTAGAAATTAGGACAGGAGATACGTCCTTGAACACGGTGATCAAGAGTTCAGGACGAGTTCCAATAATAGCAGCTAGAAGTTTGGTAGCTGAGCGACGGATCTTGTACGACGTATCCTCATCATCGGAGTATCTGCGAAACGTGGAAATCAGGAAACGAAGCCGGGATAGTATGGACGGAAGACCTACTCGTCAACGTCGCCATCGTCATCCATTTCATCCTCGTCGGCCATTTCCTCATCTGCATCGTCGTCATCGCCCGCGTAGTTCTGACCATTTAGGTCAGTAAGTACGGAGGAAAAGAACGGGAGACTTACCGGATCATATCTGATGTATTGATTGCCCGCTTGAATGATAGAAGGCAAGGAGGACGTGATTTCTCCGGGACACCTAAGTACGAAGACTTCCAAGGCCTTCGGAGAGTAAGCCGAAAGTTACGAAGCTAAAAACGGCTACCAACCTGCAGGCAGCTTTCCCTGAGCTCGCCATCATCCTTATCCAGGGCCTTAAGAACGCCGGGGAGTATATCCCCAAGAACCGTTGAGATTTGCAGCGGTGAGTAGCGTGCGACCGCTGCTACGAGCTGAACGGTCGTTCTCTGTTTATCGAGGCCAGTAGACGGCACCAGGAAAGGAAAGACATGAGTCTTTAGTAGGTCTTGGAAGAGAACAGGCTGCGAGATCGGTATGAACTGGGATAGGGTGACAATGGCGCGCTTGCGGACTACAGGGCGTGAATGTGTAAGCAATGGTGCGAGAACGCTCAGAGGAGAGGGTTTGAGGTCGGCGCTGGACAGATTGGAGGGGAAGCGGTTAATCAGGATAGACAAGATGGCTAGGGACTCGACAAGCGCTTCGGGTGGCGTATCGGGCTGCGACCAAAGACTTATTTGGAGGATTTGGGCGAGTTAAGGAGATACGTACATTCTGCAGTTGCTGCAAGAGTTTGGGGGTCAGCTTCGCGCAAGCTGAGGCAGCGATCTTGCCCTCAGGAGGTAGCTCGGCCGTGATAGTTTTGAGGGCTATCCAGACACTTGAATGCGACCGGGTAACACGAGCAGCTGTAATCTTACGAACCAAGTGCAGATATGTCTCTCAGCTCCTCATCCTTTCCCCCCGAGAATTCGATCAGCCGGTCGACAACCGTCTCCATCTGGGGCTGACGAATGATCTTGATCAGCTGCCCGAGACTGAGCGCAGCATTGTCAGGATCAATACTAAGTGAACTAAGGTGAACTACGAACCATTTTACTGCCTGGTTCTTGACCTCCGAGATCTTGTCCTCCACAAGCGCTAAAACCTGCTTCAAGACTTTGTTCTCGATGGCTTCGTCTCCAAGAAAGCAAGTGGGATCTTGTTTGATTTCGGTCATCAAGTCATTAAGGCCCATAAACCTGCCGTCAATGAGTATCGTATCGTAGATAAAAGAATCCAGCATCATCCGCACCGGAAATCCTGATCCCCAGACTGCATCTAAGAAAGACAAAGGATGAGTACATGACTTCGCAACCATCATTTTGATCTACCTTCTCCACCAGACTGTTCATAAGATATCCCTTCGTCATCGTGTCGAATCGTGTGCGCGGTTGCGCGAGCGATGAGGATAAGATTTAGCTGGGCACGCGTCTCGGCTAACGCGCCACTGGCCACTAAATAGCTCCTGAAGCTTGATTACCTAATCTCGGCGTTTATACGTCGACACTAGGGCGACCCAGGCTTCCAGCCAGAGTAGGACTAGTATAAGGAGGCCAAGGTGCGGACGAGACAGCAATAGGCATTGGCCTTGCTCCCCGGCCAACTCACGGCCCACAACGGAACATAGCGATAAGCAATTGGACTGGTACAGAGTTCATGCGTCAAGAGAGCTTCAACGAACGGTCTCGATGAGACCGGAGTAGTGGTCCTTACAGATCCTCGTACAGTATCTGCCATTAAGTACCAAGAAACTGGCAAGATATATAATGGAGAAATGAAAATAATCCATACTACTCAGGAGCTTAGGGGATGCGATAGGGACACCCCTCAATATCTTCATCATTCGGACATGACTCAACGGCCACTGTGTGAGCGAATTCGAGTACACTTCTATTCAGCCACCCACTCGTGCACTTTTCAGTTTTGGAAGCAGTTCGTCGGAGCTTCAGGATGATGCGGCCGGATAGGATGGAATGAAGACATCGCTGGCTGTCATGGTTTGACCCAGGCGTTCAATATACATTGTGCTGGACTCGGAGCAGGTGGCACTCACAGTACAATCACATCACCAAGAGGGACCTACGTAGAGCAGAAATGCTCAGCATTGCGATAACTAATGAGGGATAGCAAACTTACTGGGTCCTGGGACAGTAGGACTACGTTCATCAACGTCGAAGCTATTGACACAATTAATTCGATTGGAAACGAAGGGAACTTGTGACGAAGTGTGCGCACAAAGCTGACAGACAAAGTAAAATGGTTCCTAACTGGTCAGTAGACCCAGAATGATGTAAATATACGACAGACAGACAAAACATATTGAAGCATCGACCCACCATCACGGAGGCAAACTTGGAATAGTGAGGACCTGTGAAGATGGACTGAAACTGACATTAGAACAGATACATCCAAGCAGCCTACGACAAGCCACGCACCCTTTTCGATGCACTTGACAAGAGTCATTACCAGCGTTACTTGGATAGCATAGTAAGTCCTGCTGTCTTCAGTGGTACAATAGGACTAATGATGACATACACGATTCAATGGAAATTAAGCAAGAAAAACCGATAACGAGGAGGGTATTGCCCCTCGTTGAAGCGCATCCATGATTCAGAGAGCTGGAAGACGTATCTGGAAGATAAGCTGGTCAGGATTGTGGCAGCCAGGCAGGATAAAAGCTTACAAATGAAACCCTCAACAATAAATACAGTCAAGATAAAAGCTACAAACGTAGCAATACCAACTGCAGTCCCCAGGAATATAGTTATCCGACGAGCGCATCCCCAGAGCGCCCAAACGCGAAGGAGCATGATGGCTGTTTGTTTGATTCGGAAGAAGAGAGAGTCAATATTGTGCTGAGCGGCGACGTGCGGACCAACCTTCGGAAATTGCAATGCCCGTTAAAAGAATTGCTACATATCTGAGTCCGAATGTTCGATGAGCTGAATCATCAGCAGACCAAGGGGCTCGGTGCGTACTTAGCAGGGTTGGAACCAAGGCCTTGCATTGAGATTGCGGTGCCGATGAATACGCTATGCGAAAGGTACAGTTCAGCACAATTTAATGCGCCGGAGAGGAGAAAGGAAACTCAACTAAAGGTAAACAACGGCAAATCAATGAACGGGAGGTACCGAGTCAATAGGAAGAGTATCTTCCCAAGATGCCTATGCCGTTCCGATCGTTGAAAAAATAAATATGCACACACATCCATACTGTGTCCGGCTATATCACCCACATACACTCAACTCTCACACACATACATATCATTTCCGTCAACCTTTGCAACACACACATGTAATATTTCCGTCATTAACACATACATACACACTGTAAAAAAACTTTCTGCTGACAACGCCAACGCGAGGGCATTCCATGGCTACGGGCGCTTCATCAGCGCTGAAACTCTGCTACCTCGTCGTCCCCTTTTCTTACCCCACGATACCAGCAGAACACTCCAGTAATACTACGTAACTCGCCATATATTGTATATATGCAATGCCTGTACCCAGCGCTCTGCCCGTGGACGCCACACTTCATCAGGCAATGAAATCCTCAGTTCCTTCTGCCTCCGCTTGCCAATTCGAATAGTTTCCACTGCGGGATAGCCATCCTCATACCACTCATTAGGCAGTATCCCATAGCCTCCTGGGACAATTCCCCTGTCCTGAAGAAACTGTAATGCATTCTCAAAAATCCCCTTCTCTTCGTCAGTGAAGGGGCAGGTGCTTTGGGGAACCTTTACTGGAGAGTCGCGAACTGCAGTTTCATTGATAGCGGTAGCCAGCCGCTCAGGAAAATCATCATCCACCCAGTTAGCGTCATTGGGGTCACCATCAGGGTCCACTTCTTGGACTCTATGTGTGGTTGGGTCAGCATAGACACCATGCCTTAACCGTCCAGTAAATCGCAGGTCCTGCAAAGAAAGCTTCAGCGCTGTAATTTCTGAAGGTATCGTTGGCGCACATCTGGGCTGCAGTCATGTCCTTCTCCAGAAATAGGGTGAGCATTCCAGTTGAGGCGAAACTCATCACAATCACGGTTGATGTCTTCCAAGAAAAGATAATGGAGCAACCAAAGGTGGTGCCGATCCTTGCGTTCCAGCTGGTGACGTACCCCTAAGCGAAGAAAAAAGGCCCTCCATGCCCGGGCGAATTGTCCACCAACCTCACCCCAGAGCCTTTCCACTTTGGTATTGTGGGTAGACGTGCCCCAGGTGAAGCTCGCCCGATCTGGCCCACGGAGCAGTACCATGAGCATCGAGACATCACGGTTCTCCCCACCGCGATCGCCGCGTACACGTGAAGGAATACCATACTTAGCACAAGCATCTAGAAACATGTGAAGCACTGTCGTTGCTTTATTGTTTGTACTGGCTCGTAAACCAGTTACCTGGAAAATAAATCGCAGGATTGAATATCATAAATCGAGTGACTCACAGTTCTTGAATATCCATCGACTGCACCGTGGATAACTATTCCCCAGTGAATGACTTTATGGTGACCATCAATATGCCACATTGCATTTGGCCGTGCAGAGTAATACTTCCGTCGCTGGATAGGCGGACGCTGACGTCGAAGTGCCCGTCCAAAACCATCAACACGACTAAGTGATGCAATGACGCGGTGTCGCTGGATGCGGATGTTGAGCCTTCGTAGATATCCCCGTAGGTATCGTAATCCAGAGTTAGGGTGTTTGGAGCGAAAATCTCGGACAACGGAATCAAGAATGGAATCCGGAATGGAAGTGAATTTTCGAGAGAGGCCGTAGTCATTGAGTGCCCGATAAATAGTGCCTCGGTCAACACGTAAATCTCGAGCAAGCTGGGTTATGGGAATATTCCGATGACTCTTGATAGCCTCTTCAAGAAGTGCCCGGTCAATGATTTTGCGAGGGCGGCCCCGCCTTCCAGTATGTTCAATTCTCACAGGCTCCACATGTTGCACGTTGGTTGGGTCACTGTGATGTGGCTCATGATGGAATGTTGTGAGCTTGAGAGTAATATCAAGACTCACACTCCATTCGATGCAATTATGGCATCTCCGAGTGCTATCATAACATTCTCAAACGCCCTCCTTACCCCAGCAAGCCATTCTAGAATAGCATCGGCAGGAATGTGGAATTCAATCGCTTGAAGTAGGGGACCAGCCTCTTCCAAAATGGCCCTGTGGTGGTGGCGCAAGCGGAAGGAATCCATTGCACTGAACGCAAGTGAATTACGAGCAGCTTGATAGATATTTTGCAATGAGTGAAAAGCGTTTTGTAAATCTGGAGTCCATGGAGCGTCAGAGGGTGGGAGTGGCGGAAGCATTAGAGAGACGTGTAGTACGTACTGGGCATTGTGGGGCTGACAAACCACGCTCTTCTTCACTGGCCTCACACTCCTCGCAGATGTCCTTGCCATCACAGCCTTTCCAAGGGCTCATTCAACATCACTTGTACTTCCGGGAGCCTCGAGCATTGGTGTTCAGGGTGAGGTTATCTTAGTGAAAGAAGTGCGTGGCTGACCTATCATCAAAATCCAGATTGAAGGTGTCGCCTTCAAAATGGACATTGGGAATCTGCAGGAGTACAGTCCAGTGCTACGGGACATCTTCGCAATCCCTGCAAACGGACCTAGTAATGAGGGTACCCTAGAGAACCCCATTGTGTTGCACGAAGTCACTGTTTCAGACATGGAGGCCTTCCTTGGATGGACGAGCAATTCGTGAGTGTCTCCTTGATGCTATAAGGAGTATATTGAAGGGGGTTGCAAGCAGGATCTTCGTAGAACCCTGGACAGAGGATCAGATCGTCTCCATTATGAAGGTGTCACGCATGTGGATTGTTGATGTTGGCATTACATGGGGAAAGCAACGCATCGAGGAGCTAAAGCTTGCAGTTCCTCGGATGGTGGAGCTGGGGATCCAGTTTCAGATTCGGGAGTGGGTGAGTGAGGGCGTGACGACTCTGCTGCGACAGCCGTTAGTGGAGATTAGCCTCACTGAAGCCAATCAGATTGGCTTTGTTACATTCCAGATGGTTGCTCGAAGTCGGGAGCTTGTTGATCGGGAGCGCAGGAAACTTGCTGGATATCCAACACCACTCGATGACATTGGGGGAGGATGCTCCAGCCACGAAACATGTACGCGGGCCTGGAGGGAAGTTTGGTTCAAACAGATCGCTCGGATTATCATCCATCCCATGAATGAAGTTCCCTTGGTTGATATCCTCGATATCATAGTCAAAACAACGTTTCCTGGAATGAGGGACAGCTGCAAAGATGCAGCAGTCATGAAGATTACCCTAGCAGGGAATTTTTCAATTGAAGAGCAGATCCGGGCCTCTGCAGTGGAGTCGGTCTTGAAACAGTTGAACCTCGAGTAGATCTGTATTGCAGCCCCTAAATTCATGTGATCCACCGCTGAAGCAGTCTCCTTCGATCTTGCATTGCGGCCCCTAAATTCATGTGATCCACCGCTGGAGCAGTCTCCGTCGATCTTGCATTGCGGCCCCTAAATTCATGTGATCCACCGCTGGAGCAGTCTCCTTCACAGATTGATAAGCAACACGAAGGTCCGACCGGATCAATTTCGAGTAAATATCGAGCGAAGAAAGGCTACGGTACGCGTACTGTGTAGAATAGGTATGTAAGGGAGTGGAGGGAGGGTAAGCGAAAAACGAGACTATGAAAGCCAATGGCGAGCGCTATAGCAAGTACTGGAAGTGAGCGAAGCTGTAGTTATAACAGCGCAACAAAAACCTAGACAACCACGCTCCGGTCGATTTGATCCGTCAACTTATAGAATCCATTATATCTAGATGAGGATGGAGCTGAAGCAGAGGATGGCCTGCGTGGCCTGCGTGCCTTGCGTGGCTTGCGTGGCTTGTATGGGAACCACGTTGAGTGTGTGCAGGAGAGGTGCCAAGAAGGGGCGATGGATTCATCATCATCTTCACTGGTGGTGGTGAGTTTCCCATACATTTCTATCATGCGATTTACGACGCTTTCCTCACGGGAGTCGAAATTGGAGGTGACGGCCAGACAAGAGGCCTCCTGACTCTGATAATCATAAACTTGGACTAGGCTTGAGCGGGAGTCAGCATGTGCAAATGTTGCAAGGAAATTAACTTACCGAAGGGGCGGCAGCTCCTCACCTGCCTCCATATTGGCCATATGGGCCACATGATCTGCAAGATCCCTCAGTGATTCATCAGGATTCCAAGATGTAGGATCCAGGTATATGAGAGCGGCTACAGAGCGGCTGAGCACTAATAAAAAAAATAAGGAAATACTTACCCTCTGCTGGTTCTACCGAGCCAATCTCATCCAGAAGGGCAAGGAGCGATTCTGGCCCATCCATGAGCCACCCCAGGAAGAGCTGGGGGGGATTGAAAAGGAGATTCTCCGGAGAGACTCTGTTGGGAAAGAATACATCGGGAGGTTCTGCTTGATCATATAAAGTGTGAATAGTCGCCGTCAAATCCTGCCGACGGTGGGCATATTGAGCGACTCATATGTCAGGAAGCAGACCACCTACAGGCCAAAAACGACCATCCTGTGGCGGATATAGGGATCTAGGGAGGGTCTGGAGTAGCGTGCTTTGAGTTGGGAGAGAGGCCATGAGGGGGGACGGGAAGAAAGAACGGTACCTAGTTGGTGGAGGAGATTTAAACCCCGATATTGCGGCTAGATTGCCGAGGACACCCTTTCAGGATGGGTTTGTAAGGGTCCATAAGGGTCTGAATCAACCCTCGATCACATCCAGATGACGTCCCCAAGTGAGATCTCGGCTACGATCCATGCAGGGCATACCACCTGTCAAGGGACTCAGACAACTCCAACATGGCAGGACCACCTCCCGACAGTTACACGACAAATCTATTCGTATGAAACGTTAACGACCAGAGAACATCCCTGGTACCATCTCGTTCAGATGGTGCTCGCCCAACTTAGCTGTGAATTGCGATCAGATGACACCAGCATGTCGTTTGCATCACAGCCCATGACTAGGGCTAGTGCGTAGCACCCAATAAATATACACTGTCATTTAATTTCTTTTTTCAGTGACTTGGGAGTACTGGGCCGAAAGATTCAGTCTCACCACGGAACTGTATTCGGTGATCAAGGCCTCAAAGCCGAAATCGAAATTGAGAGTCCGTTCTTCCAGGCTTGACCAGGCTCATCTACTTCACCCCGTCAAGGCCGTCCCCGATCATTCCTTATTCCTTCATTGCGTCAGTCGGGATACTCGACCCACTCAGCTCCTCATTATGGAGCAGAAGCCCCGCAGCTACCTCCAGGATTTTGAGCCCTTACTCAAGTTCATCTCCGCTGCTGATCGGGAGCAGGTAAGTGCCTGAATTTTAATTTGATCCATGCCTAATGCCTGCCAGATCCTGCGCCAGGTGGATGGTGCATTCGAGGCGTTCTCTGCGCCACCAATGAGGATCTGGGGATTTATTTCAATCGGGATATATTTCACCAGTTTCCATGTCGACCGGACGACCCGAAATGCGGATTATGAGCGCTTCCGACAGCGTTGCAGGACGGGGACAGAAAAAATGTACCCTATGATGAAAGGTGATGGGACACCATCGGATGAGTTTAGAGCTCTGTTGCAGAGCATACTGGATTATCGTTCATTAGAGGCGGAGCAGGAGGATCCCAGGGGTTTGAGCAGGACGGTTGATATATCTCAATTTGAGAAAGATGCACGCGCAACACACTAAGTAGTTTTTGCTGTATTTATTAAGCAGCTTTCCATGTATTCATTCTTTTAAATAGTCATATCCTCGAAGTAATAGCAAGCAGGTATTTCGCTGAGAATTATAATACCCCCCCTATTCTCGATCATGTGATCCACCGCTCGGGGAGTCTGTCTCCTCCGTCTTTCGTGTGTCCCACCTTTTATGATTATGTTCCATAACTCCTTTCTTGAACTTCCATGGCTGTCACTTCGGGTGGACATCTTACCATCTCTTTCGGTGTGATATTTCCATGTTTTTATTTCCGTACCTTTACTGAAGCCCCGTAGGAGCCTGTCCGTTCATCCCTGGAGTCATTTTTTCAATCCCTTGCTGCTTTCGGTTACCAACACCGGTGCATAGAACTGACGGGATCAGGAGATCCATTGTATTCCATCTTACAGAGGGCTACGCGTACTACTAGTGAACGCTTGGCTCTCACATTTCTGTCTCTGCTAACCGCTGATCTTGTCGCATCCCACGGAGAAGAATTCAGGTCCCCTGCTCACGATCCTTCTTCTGCCCGTGCATTCACCGCAGCCAGCGATCCCCTCAGAGGTGTAAGATACCTGTTATATAAGGTAGCTATCTCCCCAACTCTAATTATCACGACAGGTTGCAACACGGCTACAAGACTGGCAGTCCCTCATCAAGCCTGCCATCTCTGCCATGTCCAAGGTGGACTCCAAAGCAGCAATTGCAACTAGCGGGTCTCGTGCAGCTGATACACAGTCTGCTGAGCTTGCGTTTTTACAAGATGTTCTCAAGGTTGGCCGACAAACGAATCAGGCAAAGATTACAATGAATTTCATTATGGCAGCATTTTGTCTCAGCCGGTTTCTTCAGGTGAGGCATCCAAATGCTATCTGCAATTATATTACTCACAGGCGTGAATAGGGAGAATGGGAGCTTCCCAATGACTGGGCTGCACTAAAGGCCAACGAATCCCCCCCATCTCAGTGAGGACATCTTCTCCTCCGATCGTTCCTATGCTCATTCACATGTAGTTCACGTCCCCTCCTTGACTCCCTCGATTTTCAGGATGTAGATTCATCTATTCACCCCAAGGACCTCACAATCTCACTGCATCTCGCGCTGACCATTTCTCCGCTCATCCTTCTCATCCCGAAATGGTTTCACCGGAAGCCTGCCTCCCGCATCCCCATGATAATGGTATGTACTACGTCATTCTAATTATCTCCACCCTCATGCCAGTGTCTGCCTAGGCATGGATCCACCATGGACGTGGAAAGCCCCCCATTCTACGCCTCTTTGAAAATACCATATGGACCTGTTTATTCGCCATTGCACGCGCGGAAAACGATATTATCTGCTTGCTCACGTCATGCTTCAATTCCCTTGGGTCGCTTCAGCCCCACATGGGTGAGGACCTCTCCCATCCAGCTGCACAGTTTTTCAAAGACCATCTCCCGATCCCCCAACCTATGTTGCCTGCGGGCACCACTCTGCCAATGGGTGGCTTGACGTTCCCATACTTAGATGAATTACCTCACAGTAGCTCCTCCACTGACGGTCCAGACTCTCGACCAACACTGCAATCGATCGACGATTTATTTTCATTTTCTGCACCTCCTCCATCGCCTACGCTACCGCCAAACCCATTGGTACAATCTCTTCCGTTGCCTACACTGCCTTTGTCTTCAGGTGGCGCTATCCCCACCCCGCCCGGCGATGTGACTGATGAGGTTACTACCCCTCCCACTGCCGGCGATGTGACTGATGAGGTTACTATCACTCCCACCGTCAAAGATATCCCTCTCCCAGCCCAGGATCCGGATTTCCCTCCCCCAGACGAAGATATCCCTTCTCCAGTCTCGTCACCTGGAAGTCCAGATTTTGGCCCCGTTCGTGTGGATAGTGTTCCTTCAGCCTCAGTACTAACACACAAACGGCATGGATCACACTCATCATTGTCGTCATCGTCATCGTCATCGTCATCGTCGTCATCATCGTCATCATCGTCATCATCTCTGTCACCGCAGTCTCAATCACCTCCACCACGCAAACGCAAACAATCAGATAGCACATCTGCTAGCCCTCCAGCACCAAAGCGCCATTCAGTGAGTTTCATCCTTCCATCCGTTGATACCATCTCAATGACATGTAGGCCCGCACAGAATCCCCTGTAGCAGGCATCTCCCAGCCTGTCGCCGGGCGAAGCCCACAACCAAAAGGCCCTCAAACTGTGGCGCCCCCGCGCGCCTCAGTCCCCAGGCAAAAACCACAACAAAGACGCTCTCAAACTGTGGCACCCTCGCATGACTCAGTCCCGGAGCAACCAAAACGCTCTCAAACTGCAGCACCCTCGCGGGACTCCATCCCCAGGCAAAAACCGCAACCAAAACGCTCTCAAACTGCAGCACCCTCGCGGGTCTCCATCCCCAGGCAAAAACCGCAACCAAAACGCTCTCAAACTGCAGCACCATTGCGTGACTGGGATTTCTCCCCTGATGAGGTATCTTTTTGAAGTACCTTTTAGCCCTGCCATTGATTTCTGCTATCAGGTTGTTTTCCGTCGAAAGCCTCCCCCCCTGGATGGAATAACATACTCAGGAGAAGTCACCGTGTGCAGCAATGGTGTAAGTTGCAAACCTGTTTCTCCTACAACTTGTCTCAGACCCCTTTACAGAACCATCCGTTTTTGGAGGACGAAGAGCAGGTTGCCCTCTTCGATGAAACGGGCAATGAGTTCAAGTATTCCATAAACTTTGCGGTGAGCAATCTTCAACCTTGCAGTCAACTTACCCAGCTATTCCCCAGGCCTCGTCCAATGGTGCAAGCTACTTCCAGCGAGCATTGAAAGCCATCAAGTCTTCATACGTGGATGGCCGGCCCTGTCATCTTGAGAATAAGTCACCTTCTATCTACCGAATGGAATATTCCGAGTACATGGAGTACTCTCGCAAAGGAACTCTAATGACTGAGCTTAGAGATGCCCAAGCTGAGCACAAGCATCTCATACTCCTCAATGTGCCGCGGGACCCATCTAGTCATTCATTCGACGAGGCTGTTGGAAATCTCGGTTTCTCCATGACCCGTCCATTTATATTTCACGGTAAGTAATTCTGGCAACTTACTTGTTGGTATTCTGCTCAACATCTCAGGATATGCAGACCACTCCGTCGTTCTCTCTGAGAGAGACAATGCTAATCGTCGCCATCGCCTCGCCTCGCTTGCACAAGTCATCGCATGTAGTAACAGTCTCATGGCGAAGTCCCTCAATGGGCTTGATTTCCCTGGGCCAATATGCCCCAAGCAACCACTCTTTCTTGTTGAAACTCTGGATCAAGCCATTTGGCGTGCTGCTTGGGATTGCACAATCGCAAAGGATACGTATCCATCCGATAGCATGGAGTGGTCACTTGTCGCTACTGCTGGGGCTTTTCATGATGCCCATGTTGATGCAAATGGCTTGGCAACGATGGTCATCGCCATCTATGGCTCGAAGCTGTGGCTTCTTGGAACCCTCCCTCGCCATCTCGCAACTCGACCAGCCACGTTTGATGACCTCACCTTCCTTGCTGCAGCTTGCGATGAGATTAAGTGGGAACTTGTTGTGCTTACCCCCGGCACTGCATTGTACGCTGTCCGGTTTACTCCTTTTCGTCTCTGATTTGCCTCCTTTGCAGGATCATGGCCCCGAACACTATCCATGCCGTGTTCTCCCCGGACAACTGTGTCTTCCATGGCCGGCACCTTTATGCATCTCACTGGCTTGAGCAGTCGATTATGGGTCTGTATATCACTACCCTCAATGCCAATGCCACCAACACCGCCCACGATGATGCAGGCTATGGGTTTTTCAAGCGGCTCATAATTGTCTACTACGACTACTTGCGATATGGATCAAGTGTTAACCGTGAGTTATGCTTTCCATCTCTTTTAACCTCGTGTATATGAGCCATTTCCAGCTATGCTTCGTCTTCCTGATGTTTTAAGTTGGGAAGATCTTCGACTTGTCATCATGGTGTGCGCAATCTGCCGTGTTTTGCCATGTTTCCATCGTGACCCCCACTTGGATGCTGTTCTTGCCTCACAACGTGCTCTCCGCACGTTGCACTTACTCTGTGAGCGTGTTGTCCTTGTACGCAATGAAACCCATTCGGTCAACATCTACGAGGAGTTATATTTGCCCTACCTACTCCGCATCGCAAAAACAGGCCACCGTCAATGCGATACTACCCATATTACCCGCAAAGCCATCGCTCAAGCACTGGACCAGTATGTCCCTGAGTCCGCTGGTTATAGCGATGACACAGTTGAGTTTGGTGATCTTGCTTGGCCTTTCGATGGCAAATATCATGTAACGAAATGGACTGTAGATCCTGTAGAACCTTCCCGAACGTCATAATTTATGCCTCCCCCCTTTATATGTACATCCTACTTATATATTCAATGCTTTCTGGAAGCTGGTGGCACTGTCTGCTGAACCCTCGCCAAATTCAACTAGCCTAGCCGTTCACAGCATTCACATTTTACTTCTTTTCACGCTGCCTATTCACTCAAAATTTTCTTCAAGCCGTCAGCCAATGAGAGCTTCACGGCTGACCGGCCCCTGTTCCAATTGATCATGTGATCTACCGCCCCAGCAATTTTTCTTCGAGCTGGCCACATTGTCAGCCAATGAGAGCCTCACGGCCAATGGGCCCCTGTCCCGATTGATCATGTGATCTACCGCCCCAGCACTAGAGCCTGGCCTTCTACTCGCTTGATCTCGGTGGTTGACATGATTGGCGAGTCCTCCTTGCTCATCCCTGGCGGCGACAGCAATATTCTCGATCACACCAACTCATCCAACGCATAAAAGGGCTTGCAATGCTCTCCCTGTGCTTGCCCATTCGCCTGCCCATTCGCCTTCACTATCTGTCTGCTATGCAATATCGACGTAACTTCCAGTCCAACCGCAAACGTAGCTCTACCCGTGGCAAGGGCAAGCAGCGTCAGGAGACTGGAGAGGAGTCTAGTGATGAACTTTCTGCCGGACCTTCCACTGGGTACTCAGAGCGCAGGTCCAGTTCGTCAACAACTCGGCGCGTTGCCAATTCACAGGCGGCAGGCGACCCATCCTTCTGCAATGGCTTCAACTCTTGGGTAGCTGATAATACGCGCAAAGTTGATGGTGGTGATGTAGAGTCACGCGCTCTCTTTTCAAACCTCTTCGCTTCGACATCCAAAGTCTCTTCCCAAGTCAACCAAGCCCGCCTGGAGACAAATAGAGGTCTTTCTGGTTCAGGATCACCAATGGTGGAGGGTAACAGGGTAAGCTACTTTATTCTGCTCTAAGCCTTGTCTTAGCTGAACCATTATTTTAGAAAAAGTCACACTCCCTGCAAAAGAAGTCCGTTGTAAAGGCTGCAGTTCGTCAATTACAGTTATCTATTGTTTCCTTCTTGCTAATATGTGCTTTCAGCAAGAAGATTTCAGTGTCGTAACTATTGTTTTCCTCCCTTACGGCGTTGAAAAGGTCAGGAATGCAAGCTTCAAGTTGCTGATTATTGTTGTTGATTGCTCCCTGGATTCAGGTGAAATCCGGGCAATCAGGCCCAGCCTTGGACGTTGAATACCGCCTACCCGCTTCAGCTCGCACCCAGCCTGATTCTGTTGCCATCAGCCGGCTACAGCGACGTGGTTTATCCATCTCAGAAGTGGTTGTCGGAATTCCCTTCAGTGCGGTGGAGTCATACCAGCAGGTCCAGGAACGTCTGGCCAGTCTCTTTCCACAGCTCTTTTCCTGGTTTGCACAATGCTCTGAGTCCTCCGAGCAATGTCTTTCCCAATGGATTCTGTGTGGCCGCCAGGGGAAGATCCTGGAGCCGCTGACTGAAATTGACTTTCCCAATGGGCAAGATCTCTTCCTCCAGAGCTCAAATGGCAGGAACGGGTTCCGCAACTGCCTGCTGTATCTTAGTGCGTTTCTGCTTGATCAATGGTTTGAGGTCTGACCCTGCTCCAGCAACCCGAGAGCCTGTCCCAACTGATGTAATGCGGCAGTGGTCAAGCCAGCCTAGAGTCTCAGATTTCACCTCTGCGGCATGCAGCATACGGGATGCAGGTGATGCTGGACCACTCCCTGTGCTTGCAGGATCCAAAAGGTCAAGATCATCATCTCTCGAGAGTGTTGGGACTGCGATACCTCTCCGCAAGACCCGCACTCGAGGTGAGATTGAACAGTCCACTCTTGTACCAACAACACTGACAGTATTCCCCAAAGGCGTCACCCACACAGCAGTCTCTGTTTCAGCAGTTGAGTCAGATGATGACATCACCTTCTTGGGCGAAGGATCTGCCCCGGCAGATGATCCCGATGATTTCTGGAATTTTCCTCCACTATTTGCTCCTAGTCCCTCCGACGATACTGCCACCTCACCAGTTGCATCAACTCCCACTCTGCCCCCCATCGAATCTGCTGCAGCTCCTCCTCTGACTCAACCATTCCCACTGACTGAACCATTCCCACTGACGCAACCTTCCACAACACCTGAGCCTGATGAGCTTGCCGCTAGCATTGGTTCATTTTCTTTTGATCGTTCCATGGAGAATCCATGGGGGCAGACCATTGATATCCTCACTCAGCTTCAGGGTGGAAATCATCAGCTGTAAGGATCAGGTATTCTTGCTCTTGCTTTTGCTATTTATCGTGTTCATTACTCTGCATGCCCTTTAATATCTCAATATCCTTGCTTTCAATCGCTACACTACCTATTCCCTGATATTTCCACTTTCACTCACTATGCTTCCGACTCCTGCTATGCTCCCCCTCCTTGCTATTTGTCTGATTTCATCATGCTTTGTTTCGATTCTCCTACACTAGATATTTCCTTTTAATAATATAATCAATTTTATTCGCTGTAATTTGACCAGGAGTCTGATCAACGAAGATGTTGCCTGATGAAGTGTGGCGTCCACGGGCAGAGCGCTGGGTACAGGCATTGCATATATACAATATATGGCGAGTTACGTAGTATTACTGGAGTGTTCTGCTGGTATCGTGGGGTAAGAAAAGGGGACGACGAGGTAGCAGAGTTTCAGCGCTGATGAAGCGCCCGTAGCCATGGAATGCCCTCGCGTTGGGCGTTGTCAGCAGAAAGTTTTTTTACAGTGTGTATGTATATGTTAATGACGGAAATATTACATGTGTGTGTGTTGCGAAGGTTGACGGAAATGATATGTATGTGTGTGAGAGTTGAGTGTATGTGGGTGATATAGCCGGACACAGTATGGATGTGTGTGCGTATTTATTTTTTCAACGATCGGAACGGCATAGATGCCATGGGGACCTCCAGATCAGTTGCACCTCGTCTGACAGGGTGAGTGAATAGTCATATAGCTGTGGATATCTCTTAACAGGGATCCGAACCAGTTGCAGAGGACAACATACCAGAAGCGTTATCGCAGAGTCTGTGATACGTGGACGCGTCAGCACCAGCGTCAACCAAATTTCGAAAATGGCAGTACAAACGATGTACTAGTGAGTTATGAGCATTGAACGACATCGGGAGTGCGAAATATTAATAAGGACTCACCCCTTCGGTGGCCTGTGAAATTATGGTCATGAAGGGGTTTCGAGGTCGTCTTGGAGGCTGGTCAAGACCGTCTACAGTATTAGCTACAGCCTATACTTATAAGCTAACACGACTCAATAGATCAATGTTGGACTGGTTGTCTCACCATGTGGGCAATTAATTACGGCGCGTTGAGCTCGAGCATCAAATTCACACAATATTGTAGGAATTTGGGGTTAGCGCTGGTGCAAACCGTGCTACATCACGGTTAGTCGAGGTACGAGAAAGATAAGCAACTTAGCTTTAATCATTTTGCTTCTCGTTCATTTTATCCTTCATACGGTCTGTCTCGTAATATGTATATTAGGATATCGCGACCCATAGTAGCACCTCAGTCCGATTACCCGAGACTGAGGTGAGTAGTATTTATCAACCGTCTACCTAATGTGTACTGATACTAGTCTCGTAGCTTGTACTTCTAATAGGTAGCTAGGACTATAATATAGTCCGATTACCCGAGACTGAGCTTGTACTTCTAATAGGTTATGGGCCCCGAGCTTGCCCTCTAACTCAACGAAGTCTTTGCGCTCTATCTGGATCTACCTTGACTATTCCCAACCCTGCCTAAACCATGCCGTCTTCCTCAATTAAACTTGGCGACTCTTTCTTCCAGGTCCCGAAGCTTAACGCTTCCGGGGATAACTGGGTTTCGTATCGAGACCGCGTGCTCTTCGCCCTGGATGCTCGCGGCTTGCTCGACCATGTCGGCAAGACTGCCTCGGAACCTGTCAACCCAGTTTCTCGGCGCATCGTAGCCACGGAAGATGGAGTAGCCGACTACGCACCTCTTACTGAGTCGGAGGTCGCCTTGGAGGTTGCGTGGAAGGAGGAGGTAAAGGAGTGGCGTCACGGCGAGGCTGTTGTTAAGCAGCAGATTGCCAGCACGATCCCGGACTCACTCTTCATGAAAATCCGCTCGAAGGGTTCTGCTCGCGACATCTGGACAGCCTTGTCTGCGGAATTCGAACAGCGGTCGCGTGTCGTTTCGATCGATCTTCGGCGTCGTCTGCAGGAGATCCGATTGGCGGAGAAGGGCGATATGCGCGCTCATCTTGCTCGTCTCCGATCCGTTCGTGAAACCTTGGCGTCGATGGGACACATGCCTAACGACGACGACTTCTACGCTATCATCTTGAACTCGCTTCCCGATTCCTACGAAAACTGTATCTCTGCTATTAGTATGTCAGCCGCTGTATCTGGGGATACTCCATCCTGGGAGTCTCTCATGATGACCCTGACCGACGAGTATGACCGCCGTGTTATTCGAGCCAAGACGGGGAAGAAGGACGACAAGGATGCCGCCTTCGCCACCGCACAGTCTTCTTCCAAGGGGAAGGGGAGCACCTCGAAGAAGGACATGGAGTGTTATAACTGTCATAAGAAGGGGCATTTGCAGGCAGATTGCTGGTCTAAGGGCGGAGGCAAGGAGGGTCAAGGACCCAAGAGGAAAGGGAAGGGGAAGGAGAAAGCAGGGGTTGCCGAGGAGAAGGAGGGGACTCCACCAGTTGAGGAGGCCTCTTGGATGGCCGCGGAGGCATCCGAAGGGTGGTCTTCATCTTCGTCGACGTCGGACTCCGAATACGAATTTGGCGATATATCCGATTACGACGGTGAGCTTGTCGAGATGCGGGATGGTGTTGAGACGCCGTCTACTTCTCCCGAGCCTAGCGATGACGACATGCCCGAACTCTTGTCCATCTCCGACGATAGCGACTATCAAGATTCGGACATGGAATCAATTAGCGATCTTGCCAACGACGAAGCTAATGCTTACCTCGAAGAACCATCATATTCCTACATTGATGACACTGTCGTCAGTACTCATCCCCTCTCACCCAATACTGCTGAACCGACATCGTTTGACCTTGCTATGCTTACGCGCACCAGTACGGTCAACATGGACATCGAGCTTTATGACTCGGGCGCGACGAGCCATATGTCTGGGTACCGCCATCGTTTCATCAACTTCGTACAGATCCCACCCCGTCCAATCACCGCTGCCAACAAACAGAACTTCAGCGCACTCGGAAAAGGGGATATGTATGTAAACGTACCCAACGGCGACTCACACACTCGCGTCTTGCTTCGCGATGTCTTATATGCTCCCGCGATGGCCGTAACGTTAATATCCATCAGCCGCATCACCAGCGCGGGGTATTCGGTGATGTTCGAGGGTGATGAATGTAGGATCGAAGGGAGGGGAGGTCGGAGGCTTGGTTGCGTACCGGCAAAGAATGGTCTTTACCGGGTGTTTACTCCTCGCAGTATTGGGGGAGAGTATGCTGGGGCCGTGGCGGAGGTGTTGACTGTCGATGAACTACATCGGCGATTGGGTCATGTCTCTCACGCCGCAGCTCGAGACTTGGTCACGAAAGGCCTTGTCGTTGGAGTCGAGCTTGATGAGTCGAGCTCGGCGACACCTTGCGACTCCTGCGAGTATGGGAAGATGACCCGAAAGCCGATTAGGAAGTCGCGGAATGAGGAGGAGAAGGCGAAGGCGGTAGGGGATGTCGTTCATGCCGATTTATGGGGACCCGCTCCAGTCGAGACCATCGGTGGCCGTCGATACTTCTTCGGGCTTACGGACGAGTTCAGCCGCTTCACGCACGTCTACCTCATGCGCACGAAGGACGAAGCCTTCGAGCGATACAGGGAGTACGAGGCTTGGTGGAAGACCCAGCACAAGGCGACCATCAAGCGCTTCCACTCTGATCGAGGGGGCGAATTCGTCAGCACAGAATTCGGCGACTACTTAGTGAAGAACGGAACGACTCACCGACTTACTCCCCATCACACCCCTCAGTATAACGGCATCGCTGAACGCGTTAACCGAACATTGATGGAACGGGTACGGGCCATGTTCCACGATAGCGGGTTGCCGAAATTCCTATGGGGGGACGCCTTGCACTATGCGGTGTACCTGAAGAATCGGTTGGCGACTCGTGTCCTGAAGGACAAGACGCCGTTCACGGTGGTCTATGGTCGCAAACCCGATTTATCGAACATTCATCCTTGGGGGTGTAAGGTGCGCGTCCACGTCCCTGATGGCTCGAAGCTGAGCGGCCGTTCCACGACCGAGCGCTGGATAGGCCTTGACGAGCAGAGTATGGCCCACCGGATTTATTTTGCAGGTCGCCGTTCCGTTAGAGTCGAGCGCAACGTTAAGTTTAACGTTATCGAGGATGCGCCGATTGGGGGAGAGAAGGAGATAGTAGGCAATCGGCAAACTCGGCAGCCGGCAAGCCTGGCGAGGCTCAAACCAGCTACCTCGTCGCCAACGCCCAATACCCCCGAAACCCCATCCAATCAGGTTAGCGTTGATGTCCCTAGCTCTCGCACTGATTACCTCGGCCCAGACTTCAATGCACCAGCTCCTGATACTCCAGAAGAGGTCGGTCGCTCTCGTCGTGTGCGGAAGGAGTCCGCGTACGTTCGTCGTCTTCGTGAAGGCGAGGGAGTGGCTAGTGAGAGACCGAGTGCGCGACTGTTGCCTCAAGGGCTTCAGCCGGCCACGTCGGACACTGCTAGCTTAGCCGAAGATTGGGAGCTCGTGTCTATTGAGGACTATGCGATGGCCTCGGTAATGGGGGGGAGCGAAGGATTGGAGCCGTCGTACGAGGAGGTGAAACGGAGTGTCGATTTTCCGAAGTGGAAGGAGGCGATGCAGAAGGAGATCGCAAGTCTTGAACGCAACGCGACTTGGACGCTCGTCGATCGGCCCCCGGACGCCAACGTCGTTGACTCGAAATGGGTTTTCCGTATCAAGAAGAACGCGGCCGGCGAGGTAGAGAAGCTGAAGGCGCGCCTAGTCGCCCGAGGCTTTACTCAGATATACGGTATGGACTATTATGAGACTTACGCACCTGTAGCGAAGCTCTCATCCTTCCGTCTCTTCCTTGCTATCGCTGCTCGCAACGGCTGGCCTGTGGAGTCCTTCGACTTCGACAGCGCGTTCTTGAACGGGACTCTTGGCGACGACGAGGTTGTCTATCTTGAACAGCCTCCAGATTTCGAGTACGGAGACCGGCGGGCGAAGGTCTTGCGCTTGCATAAGGCCCTGTATGGGTTGAAGCAAGGCGCACGTAATTGGTACGAGGCCTTTTGCCAAGCTATGGCTGACTTGGGTTTTCGGCGTACAGAGGCGGACCACGGTGTCTTCTACCGTGAGACGGAGCGGGGACTGGTAATCTTGGCGGTCCATGTCGACGACTGTATGATTACGGCTACGCTACCTGAGTTAATCAAGGAGTTCAAGACCGAGATGGGGAAGAGGTATAGCTTTACTGACCTCGGCCCTATCCACTGGTTGCTAGGGATCAAGGTCACTCGGGACCTCGCGGAACGAACCATTTCCCTCTCCCAGCACTCCTACATCGACTCCATTCTCCTCCGTCACAACTTCGCCGACTCCAAACCCATCTCCACGCCCTTGACTCCCGACAAACTCCTCTCGCGCTCCCAATGTCCCACCACCA
This sequence comes from Pleurotus giganteus, assembly GCA_032158425.1. Taxonomy (NCBI): domain Eukaryota; kingdom Fungi; phylum Basidiomycota; class Agaricomycetes; order Agaricales; family Pleurotaceae; genus Pleurotus; species Pleurotus giganteus. The sequence continues at coordinate 597,496 of JAPEHR010000002.1, forward strand.
CTCTCGACAAAGCTCGCATGAAAGCCGTTCCGTATCGTGAGGCTATTGGAGCGCTCATGTACGTTGCGATGGGGACTCGACCGGATATCGCGTTCGCCGTCTCGACGCTCGCCCAATTTTCGGATAACCCGGGTATGCCTCATTGGGAGGCCGTTGGTCAAGTTTTCAGGTACTTGAAGTCAACGAAAAACTTGGAGTTGGTGTATGGTGGGAGGAATGATGGGATGGTCGGGTATGTGGATGCCGACGGCGCGTCGCAGGACCATCGTCGAGCGATTTCGGGGTACGTATTCTTGGTGGACGGTGGTGCCGTGTCGTGGATGTCGCGAAAGCAAGAGCTGGTGACGCTCTCCACGTGTGGAGCCGAGTACGTGGCCGCTACCCACGCTGCCAAAGAAGCGCTCTGGCTTCGGCGTTTGATCGGTGAGGTGTTCCGGCCTCTCTCTGATCCCACCACTCTCTTCAGCGACTCGAAAACCGCCATCGCGCTCACGGAAGACGGTCATTACCACGCGCGAACCAAACACATCGATATCCGATACCATTTCATCCGCTACACCATCGAGGCTGGCTCCATCCGACTCCTCTATTGTCCCACCAACGAGATGACTGCCGACGTCTTAACGAAAGCGCTACCCAGCTTGAAGGCCAAACACTTCGCCGCCGCGCTCGGATTACGCACGGTTTGAGGGGGAGTGTAGGAATTTGGGGTTAGCGCTGGTGCAAACCGTGCTACATCACGGTTAGTCGAGGTACGAGAAAGATAAGCAACTTAGCTTTAATCATTTTGCTTCTCGTTCATTTTATCCTTCATACGGTCTGTCTCGTAATATGTATATTAGGATATCGCGACCCATAGTAGCACCTCAGTCCGATTACCCGAGACTGAGGTGAGTAGTATTTATCAACCGTCTACCTAATGTGTACTGATACTAGTCTCGTAGCTTGTACTTCTAATAGGTAGCTAGGACTATAATATAGTCCGATTACCCGAGACTGAGCTTGTACTTCTAATAAATATCAGAACGTGAAATTTGATAACCAGTAGGCATTTCGATCCCAATACCTAGTTTCCATCATCGCATAAACATAGCGAAAGGCTCATTGATGAATACTTATTTGAATACTTAGTATCGGCGGCCATAGAAGTCCAACCATAGAGCGGCCGAGTCTGAGAAGGAGCCTCCTTCCATCAGATCCTGTGAGTTCGGCGGCGCAAATTGGAATTGAAGACGGTGTGTTCGGGAGTCAGAGTCGAGCTTAGCCCGAACCGAGGCATCGCATGTCGCGCCCATTCAATGTATAATTATTGGTATTCTAAGCACAATTCACCGCCGTACTAGGTCCATCATAACTATCAATCATCAAGAGGTAGGACTTACTACGGGATCCAAGGGTGGCTTCGTGGTACATATGAACAATCTCCAGGTAGTTTCGCGTTCCGTTGGAATGGCCAAGCAATACAATACAGAGCAGGGACACTAACGGCGGTCGACGTCGTTGGTTGCATTCTACCATGGAGTCCACTGTCAACAATGAGCATTGATGAGCGCTTCAAGTGAGCCGCGGGTGGAGGGTGTAGGCGCGACGCATATGTATTATGACATCTCAAACCCTCACCAGGGTCAACAGCAGCATGGCGCAGGGGAAGCGCGCGGGGCCCATAACCCCGAGGTCACTGGATCGAAACCAGTTGCTGCTATAAAGAAGATCAGAACATCCCCTATTCCAGCTGGCATGGAATCAATTGATTTTGCTTTTCCTTGTGCTTTTACTTTTACTTTGGCATTGGAGGATCCGATACCGATCTAAGTAGATAATAATAATAGTTATTGGGTTTGCTTTGCCCACATACAGTACTTAATGCTCGTTGAGTGTTGTCAATGTACGAGTGGAAGGAAGTGGAAGTGTAACGTTGACGTTAACGTTAACGGCTCCGAGTCCTCAGAATTCGAAGGGCTATACTGTACATATATGCAATACGTACGTACGTAGCGTATACGTGGGTAGCGCATGCATATGGATCTGCAGCACTAGACAGACGAAAGAAATATACGTAGATGTAGATGTAGATGTAGATGTAGCGAAAAGTATGGATATGTACAAGTACAAGCACACAAGCACACAAGCACACAAGGTAACAGAGATAGGAGCGAGTTGCGCTAGCAAACACTCAGGAAGCCAACGAAACGATCATAATCTAGACACATACATATACACATATCCTTCCTTACTGCGCACGTACACGAACGTCGCATGGCATCGCATCGTATCGTATGGTCATTCCTCCCGTTTCATCAAACACACCATCAGTTAGAGCCTTAGAATTCAGAATACCTAGGCGGAGGGTCGAACGCCGCAGCACTGTCGGGGGAAGTGACTCTCGGAGGCGGGGACGCCGATGCGTTAGCATTTGCAGCTGCAGATACATTGGCGTTTGCAGGCGAGGACGAAGGTGCGTTTGTCGAAGCAGATGGACCGTCGGGTGGTGATGATATACCATGTGTGGGTGTAGGCTGGGCGATAATCCCTCCTCCAGTTCCTCCTCCACCGGAGCCAGACCCAGACCCAGAAGCTTGCTGTTGCGCAGATGCAGATGCAGATGAAGATGCGGAGAGGGCCACAGATCCCTTGGTCCGATCCACCGAGTACGCATCCGTCATGGGCATCTGCATCAGCACCGTAGGCATATTCGGCTGGGATTGCAGGTTATTGTGATGGGTGGACGAGGAAGAAGGGTGTATTGGAGGTGGCGGTGGAAGTGTTTGCGATGAAGAGGCCGGGATGGACGGGACGGGCATGGGTGGTGGTGGTGAGGGAGACCGAGATTCTTCGTCTTGATGTTGGACGAGGCGGTTGTAGGGGTTGAATGAGGACCATCGGGTGCTGGGAGAGTCTGACCCCGACCCCGATCCCGATCCGGAGTCGGGTGACTGCTGTGACTGCTGTGAGTGTTGTTGAGATTGCGGATGTAATGGAGGTGGAGGGAGTGGTTGTTGGTCGGAAGAAGGCGGAGGGGGTAAGTTTGCATGTTGTTGTTGTTGTTGTTGTTGTTGGAGAGGGTGCTGCGGAGGTGGTGGAGGAAGGGGATTTGTATTTGTATTTGTGTGATGCGGGGGTGGGGGCGGGGAGGTAGGCGGGGGATAGTGCTGATAACCACCACCACCACCACCACCACCACCACCGGAGTACGGCCCATTCTGATAAGGCGCGTATTGGCTTTGGGGGCGCGGGTCGTATGGGTGGTTGTAGTTATAATTGGGAGTATACGGGGTGAAGGAGCTTTGTGGGCGGGGTGGTGGAGGGGGGTGGTGCATGGTGCCAGTGTGCGGGTGCTGGGGTTTGACGGTGTTGTTGGTGATGAATGCGAGTTGGGGCGAGCTGAGGCGGAGACGGCGCCGTCGTTTGATGTATGCGCAGACGGCTGAGAAAACTATGATTCCTATGACTGCAAATATACACATCGGGTGTTAACTGTTGGATAGTATATGGACATTGGAAGGGTGGGGAACTCACTGACGCCGATAGCTGCGACCCAAGAACTGACTGAACAGTGTTCAGCTCCGGACCTATTGATGCAGAGAACGAGTTCGTTAACGTTAGCAAAGGTGGGATGGGATGAGATGGACTCACGAATCGGTAGAACAGCTAGCTTGGACTGCGACGACGCATGTTCCCACTACTACTCCTGCCAACGCTCTGAATCCTCCAAATCCTCCAATATTATTACGACGGGCCATCCAAGTCTGATCGATTGGTGGTGGTGGATTTGGATTTGGCGCTGAGCTGAGTGAGAGCGGCGGGAGACGGTGGAGCTGAAGCGCTGACGGGAAAGGAGAGGGACTGTGAGTGAGGTGAGGCTCTCGAACTCTTTCTCACTGTATACTGTGCAGAATGAATGGAGGCTGTGGGTGTGTGACAGTGATGGGCGGTACAACAAACGTTGCCTAGCGTGGCGGTGCACATGTCTTCCGGACACTCCCACATGCTGTCAGTTCCGCCGGATCGTACTTGCCGTCTCATGTCCGCGTCAGCTGCCAGGGACAGAGGCGACGTCTTACGATTATGCCTTCAGTAGTACGCGTCCAGAAGTAAAGATGGAGAGGAAGATTGGTAACGTTAACTAGAGATACAAAATGTTTACTAATTATTATAGAACCGTAGCAAGACATTACTTACCTGAAAACTTCACTGAGCGGAATTGGGGAGGACGGCTGCATTGACAGTAGCCTTAAATTACGAGCCATTCAATTCCGTCAACCCGCCCGCCCTCCAGCCGCACTAATATTGTAAAGCGTATCAGCGAACACAAATATATGTCCGATTTTCATTTCTTCTATCTCAATATATCGTCCAATCTAGCTACGATAGGTGTTGACTTGATTCCAAATCCATAATACTTTGCATCAGGACAGACAGGCCTAATTTTTGCTTTCGCCCCTATCCCCTATAACGACACGAGCCACGTGCACACCGTGACAGTCGTCCCCGCGTTAGTGTTACGTGTTACGTGTCACCCATTGAACTGCTGCAGCTGCTTTGTCGCTCTCATTCACGTTCTCTCTTCCTTCCTTCCTTCCTTCCTTCAAAGACAGAAAGAAAGACATATACGCATTTGATACTACTATGCGTTTTACGCTCCGTGGCCCCTCCGAGCCCGTCGTGATCAATCGAATTCCTAGGCCTCACAATGGACGCTTTCACGATGATAATCATTCCTTCCTCGTTTGAGATCTTCGGGCCTTGGACTTGGCTTGCGATGGGCTGCGACGCGACGCGACGCGTCATGCAGTCATTGTCTTCAAATTCCCTCCCGCAAAGTCCCATTATTCCCTCGATATGGTAGTGCAATGAATGACCTCTTTCTCTCTCTAGCCCTGATACGCGTACGCGTACGCGGTGCCGGCGACTCAACAACAACTACTACTAGTTCTTCCGCATCCTTCGAGCCATTCTGAGGCATCATCAGGCATGGAAGCCTGACTCTTTCGGCCTCAGCGCGCGGAAGCCCTGATTGTGGCTTGTAGCGCAATCTGCCACCACCACCACCCCATCGTGACACTGATTGTTCACCAGTACCGGTGATATTATTGTGGTTTTGGGGTACCGGTGAGCTCAGAGAACGAGTAATGGGGATGCGAATGGGAGGGGGCCGCCACTGGCCAACGGGTCACTGCATCCACTCGCTCCCAAACCACAAATACATGATGCGCGACGCTTTCGCTTTCACCACAAACTTGCGACCTCATACCTGCTCCCTGCTATTGCTGCTACAAGTGGCATCTCAGACTTTCATACGCTCAGACTCTCAACGCTCTTCGCGCTCTTACTTTTTCTTTTCCATCTAGCAAGTTTGGTCTTGGTTTCCCGGGACTATGGAGGTATGTCCTACGCTCCTCCTTCCTAGATTCTTCTCATGCTGACTGCCTCGCGCTCGTATTCAAGGCCAACGAAGGCCACGATGCCTTTCATCATCATCATAACTTAAATTATCCTGATCACGTCCATTTCGATGTGACCGACGAGAGCAAGGACAACCCCAACCCCATCATCCACACCACCGACGCCCATACCTCTGAATTGGATGACTCCGACGACTTTGACCCATACACGTACACCGCCGCTGCCTTGGAGCCCTACGCGGACTTGACGGCGTATATCAATTTCGATTTGTGCGAAAATTCACGCTTGAATTCGGAGACAAGCTCGGAGTCTAATGATGATGGGCCCGGAGACTCGGAGGCTGATGTACGGACGGAAGGAGAGGATTTGGTTACGAATTGTGCGGATTCTGCGAATGCGGATTCGGATGCAGTCACGAATGCAATCACGAATACGGATTCGGATGCGTTTTTGAAGGATGGGGTCGTCTTCGTTGTACCACCTGAAGGTTCAGCTTCGGCCGGAGAAGACGGGGGAGGAAGCGGGGGAGGGGGAGAGGGAGGAGCAGGAGGGAGGAGGTATATCCTCAATTCGGATTCGAGATACGTTGAGGTTGAGGTTCCCGCCAACGCCAGCGCCTCCCAGAATCACTCCCACAGTCATTCCCAGACTCATTCCCGAGAACGCGCCCAAGAATATGACAAGGAACGTACCAAGGACCATGGAGATGCAGAATACGCACACGACTGGATAATTGACCACCCGCCCCGCGTTGAGATCGATGTTCATGTACCTGCTCGCAGGCGGCGTGTACCCGCGTCAACGTTCACGTCGTCGGGCTTGCTCCCGCCCGTAGCTTCAAGTTCAACTTCATCCACTTCGGTGTCTCGGAACCCAAACGCCAACTCCAACACAAACCCAAACCCAAACGAGAGTACAGACAATATAGACGAAGAGCACAGCCTGACGAAGGGCATGTTACGCTTGATGGCTGGTACGTCCGCAAATCCTAATCCTAATCCTAATGTAAATGCTGATGATGCTGATGTAGATGGGCGGAAGGGGAAGCAGAAGCAGAAGCAGGTGTATAGGTCGTTTGATTCGTATGCGGTGTGGGGGTGGGGGGATGATATTGCTCGTCGTGGTGGTGGTGGTGGTGGTGGTGGTGGTGGTTCCAATGGTGCTCCCGGCCGCGGTGACGACAACAACGAAAACGAAAATGACAATGACACTGCCTGCGAACTCGAATGCGCATGTCCCTGTGTATGTTGTGCAACACGGAGGCAGAGGGCAAAGGAGAAGGAAAAGGAAAATATGGAAACGCGACGAGAGAAGCAAAAGGAGAAAGAGGAAGAGACACTGAAACTGTTCACGCGTCCCGAGCTCCTCCCGTACGTCGACGCCAACCGGTACGCGGCGCAGGTTCTGTGGAATTATGGGCTTAGTAGTCAGGGGGGGAATATTGGGAGGGGGGTGGTGGATGTACGTTGGTTTTTTCTTTCTTTCCTCCATCTCCACCTCCTCCCTTCCTCTCCCTTTTTCCCTTCCTCTCTCCTTTATTTCCACCGTACCCCCCCCCCCCCCCAGCCCAGCCCAGCTGATACAATGAATACTTATTACGCGTAATATTATACAGGAAGTCGCAGGCATCATAGCGTCCTTCGGCACCGCCGTCGTCTCCATCGCGGAGAGAGTCGTGCGCGAGGCGATTGCGAGGATGATCGCGCGCGGGTCGGGGTCCTTGGAGCAGGGGGATTTTGAGTTTGCTGTTGGTGGGTGTTCTCTCCTACTCTTCCTTCTTCCTTTCTTCCTTCTTTATTTTTTTCTGTTGTCACTTTTTCGATATTATATATGGATGAGTATTGATTTTCGTCGCGATTTGTAGATGCGAAGATAGCGATGGATCCACCCTACGAAGCCCACATTGATTGGGAAGTATGGGACCATCCGGATCGGCCGTATGCGCGTGAGCGTGTCGAAGGTGCGTCCTCTTCTCCTTTATTTCTTTTTCTTAGTTCTCATTTCTTTATTTCTTTTTCTCGGTTCTTGTTTCTTATTTTCGTTTTTTTTTGGTTAATGTGGATAGCGATGCGATTGGAAGCGGCAGCCGCTCAGAAGAACGACCAGAATGACGGTGAAGGTGAAGATAAAGAGGAAGGCCCGTCCACCTCGAGGAAAGCCAACACTAAACAGAAGACGAAGACGAAAACCCAGACGAAAGCACAGACGAAAGGGACTTCGGGACGCCCTCGAAAGTCGCAGCAGCCACAACAGCCACAACAGCCACAACAGCCACCTAGGAAGCGTGCTCGATTCGCCGTCGCCGCCACCAACGACGACGACGACGACGCTTCGACTTCCACTACCAAGGCGACGGTGGCGAGGGGGACTCGGAGGAAGAAGCAGATGAAGCAGACGGAGCCTGAGCCTGAGCCTGAGGTGGTAGATGAAGATGAAGAGGAAGCGGAAGAGGGAGGGGAAGGTGAAGATGAGGGTGAAGGTGCAGGCGAAGAAGACGTAGGTGAAGATGAGGCTGAAAATGGCTCCGTCATCGACGTTGACGGCGACGTTGACGCGAACGCCTCCGCCTCGACGCGCACCGTGACTACGAGGACGAGGACGCCCAGGATGAAGACCCCAACAACACCTTCGAGTACTGCTACTGCTACTGCTACTGCTACTGCTACCACCGCCGCCCCGAGGAAGGGAGCGCGCAAGATGACCAAGCGTGCTGAAGGGGTGGAGACTCCTGCTACTGCTGGTGCTTCCGCTCCTCCTCCTGATCCTGTTCTCGATCATAGTCCCCCGCTATCGGCTGGCAGAGGTCGTGGTGGTGGTAGAGGTGGAAGTGGCGGTCGAGGTGGATCGCGAGGTCGTGGTGCGAGTGCGGTAGGAGGAACTCGCGGTGCAGGAGGAAGAGGACGAGGACGGGGAGGGACCCGGGAGAGTAGAAGATTGTCACAGAGGCAGCTGGAGAAGTCTAGAGCTGTTGACGTTGACGATGACGTTGATGAAGAAAAGGGAAAGGAAGTAGAGGGAGCAGACGAAGAAGGGGATAACGCCGTCGCGCCAGGCCTGGATCTGGAAGCAGTTGGAGGTGGAGGTGGAGTCGGGAGCAATGCCCCCTATGCTGCACTTGCGGCTGCGAGCTCGTCCAGACTTCGGCTGAGTGGAGACGACGCTCATACCAGCAGCCACGACAACCGCAACAGCGTAGCGTTGGGGCAAGCTTGGGAATCCGGTCTGGGTCACCAGGGTTTTGCACTCACAGGCCCCGGTGCTCGTACGACGTCCTACTACGTCTTGGATACGGGTAATGCGCACCTCTCGCTACCGCTGGCCCGAGCACCACTACCCCAACCGCAGCGACCACCACACCCACAACCTCACCAAAGCTTCATCACCAACCCCATCGCTACCACCTCCAACAACAACAACATCACCAGCAGCAGCAACAGCCGAAATGCCAATGGCATTCCAAAGCGGCTAGACCACCTCCGTCAATACAAGTTTACGTTCGAGTCGAAGCCTGTTGCTTCGTATGCCTATGCTATGGGTGTGGGTGTGGATGGGCAGCCTGTTCCCGTTCCCATTCCTGTTTCTATTCAGCCATCTGCTTCTTCTTCGGCTTCGGCTCGTATGCACCAAGGATTGTCGGGGGAGGAAAGGAAGGAAGCGGAGGAGGTGGTGGTGGAGGTGGAGGCAGCGGGAAGCGGTACCGCGGTGCAATCCCCAAGAACTGAAACAACTGAAACTGGACCTACAACTGGACCTGGAGTTGGAGTTGGAGTTGGAGTTGGAGTTGGAGCCAGTGTGCTCGAACTACCTCACGGCGCATTCAGCACCGCATCACCCTCTGAGTACGGCTCCGGCTATACTGCCTTTAGCCCCTTCACCTGCGGGGCGACGGTGTCGAGTCGGAGTTCTGTTGCGCCTGTTTATGATCAGGCGGAGGAGGATTGCAGTGGCTCTATGTATGGAAAAGGAGGAGGAGGAGGAGATGAGAAAGATGAGGATGCGGCCGAAGAACGTGCTGTTCAAGAGGAAATTGCCCCGCCAGCTCTGGCTCTGGCTTTGGATGTGCCCTCTAGTTTGCTCGACGGTGCCGGACCCGACAACAACGCTAATGGAGTGGACGGCAACGACAGCGACACTGGTAATGGCAGCGGAGCCATCCTTTTGTTTTCTGGCGTATCGACTCGTGCGCGGAGTCGAATGCAGACTCGGGCTCAGGTTCAACGACAACAACAACAACAACAGCTTCGAAGTCAGTCTGGTGCCACTGGTCCTGCTAGTGCTGCTAGTGCTGGTGCTACCCAGACCGACGCCAGTTCCTCCAGCGTTACAGCGAGCATCTCGGCCGCGCGAACCAGGGGGAGGAAGAGGAAGCATGATGAGGATTGAAGATGTGCGGCTTAAGAGATGGTGATTTGTACTCGTGCGGCCGGGGACGGACACTTTCCTGAATATGGGCCAGGATATGTACTGAAGTATGTATTATTTGTTAGTCTTGATTACTTTGGTATGATATCGCGTTAGGATGCTATATTGGCTTCTTCATCCTGAACTATTGGACGAGCCATTTGACCTCTTGGACCCTCCCATGTGGTTTGGGTAATGCAAACGATACGTCGCTACGAGCCCCACCATTTGTTCTTGTCACAGATGGCTTCGCTCCGAAATCAGTGGACCATTTGATCATTTCGTAGCGTTGCGTCGCACCAGCATCAGCATCGTCGATGAAGTGCGTTTTTCACTCCCCAAAGCGTAAACCATTCCTCTGCTATAACGAAGGACCAGATCGCTGCCAAAGCGGTGGCGCTTGTGTGTGAAGTTATCCGGCGGAATGAATCTTGGGCTTAATGTGTGCCCCGGGACTTACCACTGGCCGGATTCTTCATCAGATACTCGCCCTTGCGGTACGGACGCCAAGAAACCTTCAAGCTAAGTATATATCTTTGATATCTGATACGTTCTAGTCTCATCAAATGCACAGCGCGAATACCTTGAAAGCCAATCCGGTGACAGGTAGCGCGCTGTTCATCGATAGTCATCTCCAAGAATCTAATGTGTGGCATGGAGCAGCCAGAGGCCGATGAAAAGTTCTCATTACAGCTGGCCGCAGCGGTCCCATGCGCATGTACAGCTCGATGTTGCTGTTCTAAAGCTCTCACGCGTTGGCGTTTTATAGCACTCCAACGCACAAGCTGCTTTCTTCTCATCCCCCACCCTCTCAGCGCAGAAAGTACCATCCTCTATCGCTAGCACAATCACAGCGTGCACAGTTCAATACTGTGCACGCTGTGTGGCGGAGTATGGAAGAAGTACAAAGGAATCCTTGAAGCTTGATACTTTACTTCTCCCATGCTCCGCCACAAAGTACTGAATCTTGCACGCCGTGAATACTACGCTAGGCGCCTCTATCCAGACATGCCTTCTAAGTGGTAGTGAGTGGTATCTATTTGTTTGAACTCAGATGCTCATTCCTGCCTTAGGTTGAGAGTTCGTCGATTTCCCCCGGAATACGGACACATTTTACTATCAAGTTGAACCCTCGGCCTCATCAATTATCATATCCAAGTCGTGCAAAGTCGTCTCTACTGTGATGTCAAACAGAGACAGTACAGATTCCCCTCCACTTGATGAGCTGCCCGTACGATAATTGTTTCTCTCTGTCCCGATGGACGTCTATTTATGTAACGTCACCATCGACAGGACCCACCCGATGATTCTGAAAGCAATGTTTCTCTCGCAAGCCCTCTTCTACCGCACGCCCGGCTCTGGCCCTTTCTACGTCAACTGCAGCGCTAGTTATGCCCTTTCCCTCTCGACAAACCAGCCCCCTTCCACTTCTTGAGTGGGAGAGATCCCCCCCATCTGCCCTGTATTCTACAGATCGTGCTGCCAAATCTTGCAAGTCAGGTATGAGTACCCTGGCGATGCAGCATCATGTGAGAGATGTGCACACTTGTATTGTACGTTGCTCACTCCCTCCCCCCTGCATGTTACGGCCACCCTGCAGTAAACCAGGCGCTCTCACAACGCTCGCCCGGATGCTGATTACCTCCCTATAGCCCATTGTCCCAACTTATGCATTCAAATTCATTTATTGTACCTAATAGCTGCGATTCCAGACAGAATCGTCTTGAACGTTCGTTGCGACCAATTCTGCACCACCGACCTGAAACTCTGCAAGCGCCGCCCGAATGGTGGACACATTTGCAATCCCAGATACGCTATCAAACTGGTGAATGCTCCCGTATTTGACAAATGCAGATTGCTATCCATCTGACCATGCTTCCACATTTTGCTTAGTTCTATTACCGACCCAATTGTCAACCATGGGCGACATGTTTATCAAGTCAAAGGGAACGAACGACCTCGTCCTAGGCCTGAGCCCACTAACCAATCACCCGCTGCTTTTGAACTTAGAGAATAGTAAGATATCGACCGGCCAAATTAGACTCGCCTTGTTAAGTATCCCACATTATTCGAGTGTCCTGCTACTTGTATTTATTTCTTGTATGCATTCCAACTCGTGCCATCTGACAACGCCGACTGGTCGTGTGATTGACGACTTGACAAGACAACCTCAACGATCTATTCAAATTTTGACTGTGCATGCTATGCATCGTTAAATACGACCTGGGAATGGATATAGCTCTGTCAAGCGCACCATGGACGCATCGCACGCTTGCAGGTAACCTCCAAGGCACCCAGGGGTTCTGAGGTAACACCCCCTGTCATGATTAGGAGGCTCAAACTTCGCCAATTCGCCTTTTCCTGCCTGTTTTTATATGGTCACACAGAAAATATTGAAATTTGGCCGCCTCCGTAAAGCTACCACACCTTTAATATTCCTTTGTAAGCCACATCCGGTGTGCACGTAAACTGTAGAATCGACGTCGAGCATTCAACGTCAACTCTCAGCGAGGTGCTTCTGATCATGAACCGTGTGTCTCTGCGAACGCTCTAATAAAAAACGGCATGTCATGCGTCCGTTGTCTATGATAAGACTGCCTGAGCTTACACGCAGTTCTCAGTACAGCTTATGCTACATAGCCACTACAACCGGAGTCCTAGATGCTCTGAAACTCTCACGCGTCGGTGTTTTTCGACGCCCAAACCGCTTTAAATCCATATCCAACCATCATAGCTGATTTCAGTGCGACAAATAGCACACTATTACACCAGCCCCTCGTTTCTTGGTTTGTGTTCCGAGGATCCATCGCGTAGTGAGTGATATCGACTTGTTCGAGCGGCTGGATCCTGGTCTTAATCATTTAAATTCCTACCTTAGGTTCACAGTTTTTCCTGCCGTAGCGCACGTCCTCTTGCTTATCGAGTTGACTACAGCTTCAGGCGTCACCGCAGTTATGTCAAACGGGGACAATACGCCAGCCGTCGCCAATTTCCCTCTACTTGATCAACCAGGCGTAAGATAATTGTTTTTCGATGTTCCGATGGACGTCTGGACGTCTACATAACGCCATCATTTTGCAGGACTCCCCCGATCATTCTGCAAGCGCCGTTTCTCTCCCAAGCTTACCCTCTGCGACCATACAACCTGTTCCGACGCAGGAGCCGTTCCCTACATCAGTGCCGCTGGCTATTTCCTCTGCCTCTCCACAGATCACTCCCTTTGCAATTGAGCCGGAGGCATCTGCCATTTTTGGGCTGGATTTTCGTCATCGTGATGACCTCGATGACAGTGTATTGTCCGACGATGGAGCAATCCCAAAGCCGTCTATCCTGTCAGTCTGTATTTTGTACTATCCCGTTGACCAGATCTGACGCAGGTTTCCGTCAGCCCTCGTGGTGCATGCCGGGGCTGCAAAATCTTGAAAATGAGGTGTGAGTACCCCGACGACGGAGAAACGTGTAAGAGATGCGCATACACTGGGAAAGAGTGCATCGTCCCCGTACCGAAACACAGACAGCTGTAAGTTTTGCTCACTCCCTCACCGCTGTATGTTCCTGCTGCCCTGCAGTAAATCAGGCATTCTCTAAGATGTTTATCGAGACGCTGATTATCTACCCGTAGCCTCAGAACAAAAACTGACAAAATAGAAGAACGAGTGTAAGCCCCACAATATTTTCCCTCCAACCCAAGCTGACTAGCACGTGTGCGATTAGTACTTACGGTTCCGCATGCAGACGCTGTAAAATCTTGAAAGTTCCTTGCAGTCTCTTTGACACCACCGACCCCACACCCTGCAAGCGCTGCTCGGATGGTGGACACAATTGCATACTTGAGCCAAGGAAACCGCGAACAACCGCGTGAGTGCTCTTCTATTCGACAATTCAATATTTAATATTCAATGCGGATTGGTATCCCTCTTATCACACTTCCGCATTTTCCTTAGTTCTATCACTGACCAAGTTGTCGACAATGGACGACATGTTTATCAAGTCAAAGGCAACGAACGACCTCAACCTCAACCTCGTCCTTGGCCTACCGACCAATCGAGCGCTGGGTGTTGAGACTTGATCAATATTGTTACCGTCTAGCCACGCTCAAATGAATGTGCTTTTCGAGTACAGTCCTGCCATATCTAGATATGCGCACCAATGCATATGCATTCTAGGCATTCCAGAACTGATTTTCAGCTCAAACTGCAGGCCTCGACAATCAAATCTCAACGATCGATGTTTGTCCTCATCGTGGAATCGCTAGCGGGCATGGTCGACTCCTAGGAGGACCCTAACCTGCACTCAGGGGTGTACAGTTCAACGCTTCAGCGCTCTTCAGCTTCAGCTTCGACGTTCACGTTCAGCGTTCAACGTTCGGCGTTCAACGCCCGTCACTGCAAGGTGCATCTGGTGGTTTAGCCGTGATAAAGTCACTTTCCGTCGTGTGACCAATCTCACCGTGAGATGCACTCGAGTCGTTTCAGCGAGTCTAATCCATATGTCGAGGCGAATATTCTAGTCGAGAGTTTACAGATGCCTGATATCGATTATGGGACTGCCTGAGCCTACACGCAGTTCTCGATACCGTAGCTTTCGGTACATAGCCACCAAGTCTTACAGCTTACCCGATTCCCAGAGAGGCTGTGAAACTCTCACGCATTGGCACGCTAGCACCTCATTTCTGGGTTTGGGCTCCTCCCACATACCGCGTATTATTAGTGAGTGATATCGACTTGTTCGAGCTGCTCGATCTTAGTCTTAATCATTGCTACCTTGGGTTCAGAGCTTGACGGTTTCCCTCCGGAGTGGACGTACTGTATTCTCAGCAGTGATGTCAAATGAGGACAGTACACCAGTAATGGTCGATTCCAATGATCAACTTGACCCACCTCCCGTAAGATTATCCATTCTATCGTTGAACCGGCCCAACATTCTAACAATAAGCCAGAGACAAGACGATCTACTCGACCAGTCTGAAAGCACCGTTTCTTCCACAGCTCTACCTTCTGCAACCATACAGCCCATTCCGGCCCAGCGCACATTCCCGCTGGATTCTCCTTATTATGATGGCGGGATATCGTCCAACGATTTAACAATGTCGAAGCCGATTCACTTGTCAGTCTACATTCTGTGTACGATCCCATTGACCCGATCTGATTCAGGCTTTTAATAGCCCTCGCGGCGCATGCAGGGGCTGCAAAATCTTGAGAGTAAGGTGTGAGTACCCCGACGATTCAGAAACATGCATGAGATGCGCGAACACTGGACAAGAGTGTATTCTTCCCGTGCGGAGAGTCGGCCGCTCGTCAGTCGCTCCTCACTTCCTTGCTGTATCTCACTGCTCAGCGAGACGCTGATCGTCCACCTATAGTCTCAGAACACAATCACCTAGCAAGAGCAAGAAAAAAGAACGAGTGTAAGCACCGCCATATTTTCCCTCCGGCCCAAGCCAACTGGCAGGAATGCGTATAGCCACAGTTCTGCATGCAAACGCTGCAGAATGTTGAAGGTTCGTTGCGATCTCAACGTCAACACGGAATCTGTATCTTGTAAGCGATGCTCAGATGGGGGGCACAACTGCATAGTTGCAGCAAGGCCGTCGAGGTCAGCCCCGTAAGTGTGCCTTGGACGAGTCGGCGTCCCGCTTACCATGCCTCGCGCTCTGCTTCGATCTAGGCTACCTCCTAGCTCCGAACCAATCATAGACCATGGACGACCTGCTCATCAAGTTGGAGGAGATCAGAGATCACACCCTTATACACAGCCCACCGACGAATCAACCACTTTTGAAGATATCGTGGCCGTCCAGCCAGATTGAAGTCCCCGTGTCCCGAGTTATATCCCGTGCTATTCGAGCATCGTCCTGCCCGTACGCGAATTCGTCGTATGGATTGTATGTATTCCGAGTAGTACTATCTACAAAGTTGATTATAGCGGGCTCCAATAATCGATGCTCGCTTGCCATCCCGAATCCTCGCGATGCACGTAAAGGGCTTTGGTGCGAGATCCGCACCAGGCTACATCATACATAACATCAGCATCCATTAATACAGCAGTGACGAAGAAAGTACACCGTACCGTCAGGTATGCGTCAATGTCGATACCGCCAGTTCCCGAACCGTCTTTGGAAAAGTCGAACGCCCATAGAAGATTCATAACGTTCGTGGCCTTGAAAGGAGCATAAGTGTTAATATTAGTCGAGACGTAGCGAGCTAGGAGACGAGACGGGCGTACGATAGTCGCTGAGGCGAAATCGGCTCCAGGGCAAACTCTCTATGTGTACAGGGGCTCAGGGTCAGCCTCCCCTGTTAATCAGGAGTATTAGGAGCCTCACCCTCCCAAAGCCGAAGTGAAAGTTATCCCGCAGTCCGTCCGTATCGACTTTGATATCAGTTCTAGTGCCATGTTCAGAAGTCAGATAACGCTCAGGTCTGAAGGATTCGGGGTCGTCGAATAGCACTGGAGTAAGATTAAGTAAGTGCGACGTGCCCTTAGAGATAGAGATGGGAGACTCACGCGGATCATGGTAGATCCCCCCTGACATGCAGTCAATTCAGAATTTCGTGGGACTTAGAGTGAGTTATTGGTGAGAACTTACATATGTTTGGAATGATCACGGATCCTGCAGGCAGGACATAGTCTCGATACTATAATAAGATATCAGCGCATGTTAGACGACACAATTACGAAAGGAAGTACCTTGATCTCCGTCGTCGATACATGAGGCACGCCTAGGGGGATGACAGGTCGAAAGCGATGTACCTGTACAGCAATTGAGCGTAGGCAAATCAACGATCAAGTCGGACATCTAGACTGACTTCCTTCATTAAAGCGTTAGTATATGATAGGTCTGAGAGATCGTCCATTGAAGGTAATCTTTCCATCCCAACTATGGAGTCGATTTCCAACTGAGCCCGTCTCTGGCACTCAGGGTAATTGATCAATGCGAGAATGAAAGACTGGATGTAAGAGGTCGAAGTCTCGACACCAGCGTCCATTAATATCTTTGCTGTCCATCTGTCATTTGAGTGTTAGCTGACACGGCCAACCGGTAATAATGCGACTCAATGCTAAGAATAAGCAAGACCACTCACATGGCATCATCGCGAGTCATGTCCACCTTGGACAAGTCGCCCTTGACTTTACCAAAAAAGGACTCGATACGATCACCGGCCTCCAAGCGCTCCTCACAGTCCTCAATGAGGCCGCCATACAGCCTCTCGCGCACAGCTTTGGTGCGCTCACAAAGGCCCTTCCATGGAGCCCATCGTGCGGGGACATACTTGAGCGGTGGGAATAGGTCAATAGGAGGATGCGCCATGGGGTCCAATAGTTCATTCAATAACTTCACGGCATCGAAGAAAGTCTCAGCCTCGGTACCTTCGTAATGAGGGAGTCGTTTGCCATATATAGCTTGAGTCAACACGGAGACGACCGCACGTCGAACGTGTGTATACGTTTTCTGTAAAACACCAAAGGGTCACAACGGAGATAGTGCAACGTGGAAAGCCACGCAAAGTACCTCGGGGGAATTAAGAATGTCGAAGAGGAGCTGCACAGACTCCATTTGTTGAGCATGCGAGCGGGACTTGATGGATTCATCGCTAAGAAATAAGTGGGTTGCTTTACGACCAATTTTCCACTCGCGACTGTCTACAGGACGACTAAGTGTCTCGCGACGAGCGAACCATAGGACACGCACCAGTATCACGAATCACAATGTGGTTCCCCAATGCCTCGTCTGCCATATAAGATTTAGGACGAGCCCCTGTGGTGAGCCCATGTTTGTCCAGTATCCATTTGGTTGCGGCCGGGCTGGTTAATACAACCATTGTCTGATTCAAGATCTTGAGCTGATAGACAGCATCAGCCTCCTCAAACATCATGATCCTAGACGGTGACGAACTGAGAATATTTCTCCGTATGTCCGCGCCCATTGCGTGAACCTGTAACCAGAGATCGCTTCTTGTTGGGAAAAGGAAAATAGTGGAAGACCGTACTGAAAATGGGGGAAGTTCTTCGGATATTGCGTTGCGTTACCCAGGAAAAGGGTTGTAGGTGGTCCTGGAGGTAAACCATCTTCTCGACGGCCGAAGCGACGGACTTTGAAGAACAGAAGGCCAGAAGCGACCACAAAGACGAGGAAGTATTGATACATGGTAGGCGGCAGGAGGAGGAAGAGGGGAGGTCAAGTCGATGCTAATATAGTGCACGTGTAGGTACCAACATTGCGGGCAAATTCTGAGCCTACAGGTGCATCTGCGTTTGTCAACACTTGGTTAGGTGAAGGCGCTTTGTGTCATCCATCAGCAGTGTCCTGCGGCAGGAGCGGCATAGATATGCGAGGTATTCATAGATCGGGAACCTGTGCCTAGAGCCGGAGGCATTACGATATGATAAAGGGCGTGTACTTCGAAATCGCCTCCTGCAGCTGCGCGACGGTACACCGATGTATCGATGGACATGAGGACGCCCAACATTCAAGCAAATAAAGATGATTAGGAGCGGGTAGCACCGTTATCTCCATATAAGTTGTGGGAAGCCATCATCTTGCTATTAATGACGTTCATTTGAAGTTAGCCGAATGGCTAAAGCTGGACTGGGGGTCGGGTACTGTTGGTTAACTCAAACATACGTAAGTAGCAGATAATACAGACAACTGAACTCCTTACAACGATCGAAGCACTAACCAGAAGCCGGAGTAAGGGCATCCGAATGAGGTTAGGCGTTACACTTGGCAAAGTTCAATGATAATAAGGCAATGGATGCGTCGCATCGGTCGCCGAAACACCCAACCACGAGCCCAACCTCGTTGATACCAGGTGGGCTTCGTTGGACGTTTTAGATAAACGGAGTAAATGGGCTGTGGTAGGTGAGGCTGGCTTAGCTTCGTATAGACTAGCTCAGCAAAGCATCGAATAACCAAGACACGGATAGAAGAAGTGGGCCGGGGTTATGTGGTTGAACGACAGCAATATTCTTCGGTCGTTGGCTCCAACATTACAAATCAAATTGGATAACGACGTACTGATCCTAGGTCTTAGAGGCGTCCGCAACAGTATCCCACGACGTCAAGTCCCAATCTGAGAGAGTTCACATCCAAAACAAGGAGCGTGCCATAGTCAAAAACGGTCCCATGTGGTCCGACTTCACATGGTATCATGGGACCACAGTACTTGCAAACCCTCCTAAGCTCGATGTAACTGTAACGCGCGCGGGGGCCGGCCTGATGCTGACAAGAGACTGGAATCTACCGCCGCCTAAAGGCGTCATAGGGGTCGAGGCGATATCCGGATTCGTAGCCTTTAAAGACGATCAGGTCTGGTATCGATGGAATGAGGGGAACAGAATACTAACCGACATGAAAAGCTGAGCCACAGGTGAATCAGTGCTGGCAATAACTGTCAACGTCCCAGAGCCTTTGCCGCTCTGCCAGTCAACTTGTTCGAATGAGATCTGTAGCGCCGTATCGGTTAGAGAGCGGAGCAATCAGATACAATATTGTGCGTACATGGTCTATCTGGGATGGATTGACATTGATCATTACTGTATCACTGCTATTGCCGTGTGGGTTGGTCACAACGAGCCGGAAGGCTAATGCCGTAAGGGTCGAAACACCTGGAGCGACGAAGGTCGTCGTGGCATTGGTGGCACTACTGAGCGTAACGGGAGGGCCTGAAACTTGAGACCAACTGAATGATAGATCACCCGCTATCGCGAAATGAACATGATGGGAAATAGGTCAAATAAAGCCGGGATACTCACTGGGTACGTCATTCTGCGTGGACCCAGTCAAGGTTACTAGCGATCCGGTGAACACAGTCAAATCCATTCCCGCTGAAGCGATCGGTGCTAGTGGGTCTACACTGGGACAATTGACTGCGGATGGTGCGGCACCAACGCCTGGATGCAGCAGTGTGTCAGATGCGATCTTTGCCGATAAAGACAAGCTTTAACGTACCAGGCCAGGGGTCCAGTGGCCCTACGATGGGTCCAGTAGCCGTTTGCGGCTTCCCAGGGATACCGCCCAACCAAGGGCCACTGCCCTGGGCCAGGAATGGCAGCAAATTGAACTCGTGAGGGAGTTGAGGGTCACCAAATACGATTAGTTCAGGCCAAGTGAATCCATCCGGTGGTGGAGGGAATGGAGATATGTATTGGCCAGCAAGGATTTGGTTAGGAGTCGCCACTGCGCCACCAGCAACTCGAACGCCCACTTCTCGTGTGTATGGGGAGAGTGAAGCATCGGTAGAGCGGAATTCCCACTGTCCTCTGCGGCCTTGCTGACGAGGAACAGCTGTACCCCATGACCTCTCGGACTCCTCACCGGTGCAAGGATCTACGTCGATGGCAAAGACTTGAATAGTCGCTGTTTCATCGGTGGCGTAACCCTCAACCTTGAGTGTGAAAGTGATGGCGTAAATCTCAATGACGAAGCACGAACTAGAGGAGGAACGTACGCGAGTCTCAGCAATCTCACCTGCAGGATTCCCATTGATACCAGCTTGTAGAGTTTCGATTCGTAGATATGCTGGGCTGACCGGTGCAAGGTATTGAGCATATGGAAGCGGGGTCATAGAAATGACTGACATGGTGCCATGAGCAGTATACAGACCTAAGTTCGCTTCTATTGAGTAAGCAGCGATGATTCTATCATTGCCATCCGGAACGATTATTCCACTGTATATGATGAAGTCGCCTAGTAGACGGTTTCAGAAAAGTGGAGGAACATATACGGCTTGGGGTCACATACCAACCATGAGGGGTGCGAATAGATTCGGGTCCGGTTTACCATCCGCAACTGGGGGAGGATCAAATGTGCTGAATTAAGCAGTAAGCACGGCGAACAACAAATAACCATTGTAAACATACAAGCCAGTAAGAGGATTCCCATTGCCATCCATAGGCCGATTCTTCTTAGGGCACAAAGGATCATCTTGGACAGCAGGATCGACGCGAGGAAGGCAGACAGGAAACCCGGTGGATGCTTGGATGGATGGACTATCGGTATCAGCAGTCCAAAGTGGCCAATCCCCATGAACTTTGCCGAAACGGCCTACTGTTGAATTGTTCGTATAAATATAAGAGTCAATCATGAACAAGGGCCCCAGCAACGTACTTGGATCATTGATGACGACTCTGACACCTAGGGTGGCATCGCCGATGCTTCCGCCGACAAGAAGTTCACCTCTATCATAATCGATGTGAGTGATGAAACCGGCGTTGGCATTTCCAACTTCCTGGAAGATCCAGAGGAGGCCAGCCACATACTGACCACCAATGTAATTGGCGGACATCTTAAAGAACTATCAATATGAATGAATACTAAGCGAGCGCCGAAACTTACAGCGGCCTCCCAATTGACTTCGGGCCATAAGGGAAGGTCAATAGTACCGTCCGGCTTGAAAAGCTCGGACCAAGCGACAGCAGTGAGCGAAGGGGTATTAACTAGAAGATTGCGCGGCACAATGACGGTCACGTCATTGATGGTGATCGTCCCGCCGGAGAGAATATCAGATGCGTTGTTCAAGGTGGCCCTGGATGTAGAAATGAGTCCAGCTCAATGCAGATGGAGGGGCAGGACATACGCCGTTATGTATCCTGTAGCTGGATACGGAGACGGGTCATAAGGTACGTTGACGGCTCTTGCAGCAGACACAAAACCCGCCAAACTGGCTAAGGCTCGAAAAGGTCGCATGCTTAGAAGAGTAGATAGCAGAGGTGAATGCCAGCCTCGCCTCTGGTACGAACTACCTTTTAACTAAGGGCTCCACATATTTCTAGAACAATTGGTGTCAAATGCGCAGCTACGAAGCGGCTCTTCTTCCACGTCGTGCATGCTAAAACGGGGGATATCAGCTCGTTTGTACGGAAAGCAGCAAGATAGAGCGGCAGGACAAACCAAGAAGCAAATTTAGACTCAAAGCACCGCATTACCGGGCATCCTCGTCTTCCCATGGGACTGGGTAGGAGCATACCCGGATAGCTGGTTGGCCTCGTATTTAGAAAATTGGGACAAGATTGTGGTCTGATACAGAGTGCTGGGTGGGTCGGCTACGAAAAGCTGAGTAACATCAGAAGAGTTCCGATCCCATGGGAGCGGATATGTCTAGAATCGCAGTGAAGCAGTGCTGATTCTCGGCAAGCTACATCCATCGTGGTTCATAAGGAGATCAAGAATAGAGTGGCCAAGTTTGCGTGAGATTGGGATATAAGAAAACCTAGTTGCGCATTGGCTGGGTTGAGTGGTGCCTGTCCATGGCTTGATGATAACTCTGGTCAAAATGCCAAGGCATCCGTATATATCGCGGGTCCCGAGCAGCAGGCGGCAAGAATGATCGATAGATGTCGCACTCCACATGAGCAAAAAATCTGAAAAGGGATGTCAAGCCGAGCAACAGTTCTACCAAGTGCAATCGGCGTACCTGATACGATGTAGATATGTTGGATACTTGCGCGGCTCCGATACCGAAACCGATGAGGACCTCAGGACTCGAACGACGTCCGCACTCTAGGTCGACGCAGAGCTTTATGCAATATGTTCGATCAATGCTGTAATAACAGCCATTGAAGGGCAAACCCACGATTGTCCCATCAGGTAAGAACAACGTCACGTAAGTTCGAAGGACACTGTTAACCGGTGGATATCATCAGTAAGCACCAGAACTTGTCAGTCGGGAGAAGTATCGAGACATACGGCTGAAAACTCACGCTTGACCCGCAAGGAAGACCACAGCCCGAAAATGACAAAAATACGGCGAAAGGCTGACAATTGCTGTGTCGAATGACAGCAAGCTGGGAAGAATTTTGTTTGTGCTCGACCTCGCGATACGTTGGTCCGAGGTGACTCCGGGTCGGGGTTCCGCTGTACTGGGGGTACCAGCGAGTGGTAGATTACGAGCCATGCCTGTGGAACCCTCATCCATACTCCATCCGCCTCCATACATTCAATACAATCGTGAACCCAAACCAGCGGAATGTGCGACCACCTAGACTGAATCTCAGTCCACCGTCTACCTTGAAAACCAAATCAACTTACCGGACGATTCTAAACATAAATGAGTCGTAGAAATTACACATACATATTCAAAGCAATATCGAAAACCAAATAGAACAGAGCACCACACCAGGGAAGAAGATGAGCAATGCGCGCTTAGTAGCAACCAAAAAAACGGCCAGATAAAGCCCTGGCTTCAGAGCATGACATGCTTCAAGTCCATCATCATCCTCTTCACTTTCCTCTCCTCCGCAACGGCCTCGACCATCTCCCTAGTGACCACAATAGCCTCTTCCGGCTCGTCCTCCAAGCTTTCTTCTTCCACCGATCCTCTACTACTACTCCCGTTACTGCGCTGGCGACTACGCTCCTCACGAATCTTGTCTAGCAATCCGCATTCATTCAGGGCGAAGGCAGTGTCTTCAACACGAAGGTTCGTCGCACGGGCGATATCCGCCAGTCTACATTTCGCATATACGTGTGCATGGGCACTGCCGTCGGGATTGGACTTCATCACAATGGTTCGCATGGTGGAGACGAGGGGATCTACGCGCAGATTGGTGAGGGTAGAGGTAAGCGACAAGAAAGGTGAAGAATGAGCGAAAAGGCAGTACCATCAGCATAAGTGACAGCGAAGGTCGCAGACAGCTCATCGACCGCTTCGCCAGCCCATCCCTTATTACGCTTCTTCCTTCTCAACACAGTCATCTCATCTTCGACTGGCGGGGACGCCGCAGATGCGAGATCCGGAAGCAAGCCCCTTGAGACGAGGGTATCTCTTTCCGGTGGTATGACTGAGAGCAGTCGACTGGGAAATGGCGTAGGATGAGACATTGTGAAGGAACAGGAAGTATCTGCGTACCGTAGGAATCGGATTATGGTGGAGACCCAGTATGTCAAGTAACTCCTTAGGCCAAGGTCAGAGAGTGGGCGCTCGGGGGTGCCCACTTTGCCAGCACGACGCGATAACTCATAGCCTGGTCGCATATTAGCAAGTAGAACTACATGGGATGAAGGGATTTCGTACTGAATTCGATTAAAAGCATGCCATAGCCGCGTCGCTGATATGGTGGAAGGGTGATGATGCATGCTAGGTTGTAGTCATCGTACGAAACTTTCTCCTAAGAACAAGTCCCAAGTTAGAGAGGGATAAAGCAAGTTAGAGAGGGATAAAGCAGCACACTGAAGGTCGTACTTTGGAGAAGTATCCCAGAACATGGTCGCGCTGCGAATCCGCGTCCGTCAGAATGTAAAACAAGACTAGCCGCTGAGGTGAGGACTGGCAACACGGGGCGAGCGGTCATACACACAATTGTCGCAATCAAAGAACAGAGTTTTGACATCGATGAACAGCTTGCCGAACAGGGCTAGATTTTGACAGAAGAGCTGAAGCGACGTAGTGGGACTTCGGGTTATATTGCGTTGCTGGGAGGGCGTACCTTGTGTGTCGCCCCATCCACTTCCCATATTGTATGCGCTCCTCTCTGATAGACCTTCCTTCCAGGTGGATGTCTTTCAACACAAATCCGCTTCCCGTGCAGCTACGTTGAGTCTTCGGAACGCGTGTAAGAGGTCAGCACTTACTGCATGCAGCTCCCACGACAGCCCGTCTGCCATGTATTTGAAGCATCTGTCACACACCCACAATATCGCCTTTTCTCCTGCTGCGCTCGTCCTCTGCAGTCCTCCAGCGAGTAAGTCCGATGTACGACCATGAGAGCGCACTGTGGTGCGGTTGACACCTGGTATCTTGGGGCCGGGTACTAGTACGGGGGTAGGCGTTCCAATGTCGTCCGTCTCTGACTCGGTGAGGGGATACGGAGAATAGTACCTATGCGGAAGTTAGCTCCCTTCAACAACTATGATAAGGGACCATTCACCAGGTTTTTATCTGCCACGATCCGAAGTTGACCTTGTCGAAATTTCGCTGGGCTGTAATTTTCTTGTGGTGTTCGATGTCGAAGTCCTCTTCGGTCATCACGATTTCGTCGTCCATGCCATCCTCCCCATCATGGATTCCGTTGACCTCAAAGGCTGGCAACGAGCCAACGGAAGGCGATCTGCTCTCGGTCTCGTGTCTGGAAAACGATCGCTTCCGTTTCCGCGAGTTCGACGACGCGTCCATTTCAGGAGAAAGCTGTAGGGCGTCTTCAGGCAACCATTCGTCCATCCTCTTATCTAAATTAACGTAGTGCACGTAAACTTCTCCCGCGCGTTGCGACAGAATGTGCACGGGTTCTGTGAGAAAAAGGTTCGCAAAATGTCCGGAAGGTGATGGGGTTATGGCTTGGCTTGCCTTGAGTCCCATGTTTGGAGACGAAGTAGGTTGGAACGTCGCTTATGACAGGGACTATGTGCGTCTGCGGCATCGTGGAGGCAAGCGTCACCGCTGTGCTGGTCGTTGACCAGCCAATGTTACATAAGGTCTCAACATTGACTGACTGTGAGAACTTTTCTTTGACCGTGGAAATGCTCGGCCACGCGGCAAGTCAACAACAGGGTGACGGAGGTCGGAGGATAATGAGGATTCTATGGCCCCGTTGCTTGCTTCAAATCACATAAGTCGGATGCCACTGTACATTCAGCCTCCTGTCCGATGAAGTTTGGGCCAATCCTGTCAAGGATTTGTTCGGGTGCAATTAACGTCGGATACGGACCGTGGTGATTCGATGGTGGTACGAGATCCGCGACCGCAGGTAGTGTCTTCTCTCCATGCTTTTCGGCCATTAATCGCTGCCAGTTGCAAAGCGCAACGGCGTTCCCATGACTGTTCCTAGATGGCTGCGCTCGGTGATATGTACGATGGGCTAAAGGCTGAGAGCTGCGTTTGGAATACTTTGTACCCCGAAGTTCGAATCCGAAAGTCCTGCTGCGATGGTGGATTTGAGTCACGGAGAAACTACTTATCTAACGAGATCAAGACACCTTACTCGCGCCCGTATCCGAGGTCCTGATAACATTCTCAGTCCGATGCTCTATATAGAGGCTTTATAGAGTCCCTCTACCGTCGCGAATCCCCACCTCATGGCTATAATCTCGCAGGGCGTCGAAGGGGTGAGTCCCAACTGCGCAATCGCACCGTCCTTGATTGCTCATAAGGTACTAGTACATCGTTTGTACGGAAATTAAGCAGCTCACTTGACCCTGCTGACGCCGTCACATATCGCAGACTCTGCGATAGTTCTTTTGGTCAGTCAACCTCTACAAAGTGCCTAGAAACTCTGTTACAAGATATGCCAGATATACGACTATGCTCTGACTCTCGTCGATGAGATACAGCTGATCTGGAAATCCCGGGAAGATACTCTTCGTTTTAACTCGGTACCTCCCGTTCATTGATTTGCCTTTGTACGCCTTTAGTTGAGCATCCTTTCTCTTCTCCGACATGCTAAAGTGCGCTGAGACGATCCTTTCATCTAGCATATTCGGCATCACCCCAGTCTCAATGCAGAGCCTTAGTTCCAGCCCTGCTGAGTACCTACTGACTCGCTTGCCTCCTGATGATCCAGCTCATCGATTTCTGGCGTAGTGATCCTTTTGACGGGTATAGCAATTGCCGAAGGTCGGTCTGTATGGCATTGTTAAGGGCGACGCTCATTACCCCATCCGAATGATCCGATTGAAACAGCCATCATGCTACTTCGCGTTTGGGCACTCTGGGGATGCTCTCGCCAAGTGACTATATTTCTTGGAACGGTAGTCGGCGTTGCTACGGCTGCGACTTCCACTTTCACTGCGCTATACATTGACGGCCTGATTTGTGCGCTGACCACCTGACTGACTTCTTATTCGTTCTGACTAAGTTCTCTTGTAGATGCACCATCCAGCTTGCCGATTCATGGATGTACGTCAACCAGAGGCAATCCACTACTTCTCATTAGTTTATCTTCCATAATCGCTGTTGAAACTTGTATGTCATCTTTAGTCTGATCAGCTTACTGACGGCGAAGAGACGCATTTAACCAAGTGACCCTGGCGATGACTCTTATTAAATGTGTGGAACAAGGTGCATGCATTTTGATCGTGTTTGCTTTGATGTATGTGCTGATCTCGGTTTCAGTTCGTCTTCACAGGTCTTCGCTATTCGAAGTTTGCCTTCGTGACGGTGGGTGAACTCTTCGATACGTAAATATCTGATTTGGGGATGATCACCCGGCTAGGAACCATCTACTTTATCTCTCAACTTGGTGCGTACTCTATATGACAAACCCCCAACGACTACCAATAAGATTGATGCTGTCAACAGCTTCGACATTGGCTAACGTGGTCCTACTGTCCCGAGACCCGGTCCGTCTCCTGATCTCCCGGAGCTATCGCAAAGCTGAGGTAGTTTGCTTTCCTTAGCTCCCTCTTGGCGATGTGATTGCACTGTGAGTATCATGTTCACCACCACTACGTACTCTAACTATCGTGACAGCCAATGTTGTCTTCACTCCATCCTATCCGGTCGCATCATCTTGAAGCTTCGACGAAAGGCTTCGGACAACAACAAGCGCACAAGTGGGTGGCTGAGTAGGAGTGCACTCGAGTTCGCTGCGCCCATTGAGTCACGTAGTGATGAGGATATTGAGGGGTGTCCCTATCCCATCCCCTAAGCGCTTCAATACGCTTTCTTTTCTCTATTGTATATATTGCCAGTTTCTTGGCGCTTAATGTCAGATGCGAGGATCTGTAAGGACCACCACTCCGGTCTCACCGAGGCCGTTCGTTGCAGTTCTTCACCCATGAACTCTATGTCAGCAGGCTTCGTCTCTCCGTCCACCCAACAGCTAGTCCCTCTAAGTAGTCATTGCTGGTCCTATAACACCCTGTCAACACGTATTCTCGACTACACAGCTCCTACAAATCGTCTTTCAAATTTGATTACTTCCCTCCGCAGTCAAGAATCGCAAACGCCTTCTGGGTATTTGCAAAACATGATCTTCTAACACAGGGAACCACTATTCTAAGGAGCCAACCTCGACGTGTACACCTCCAGCTCTGGTTATCCTAGACAACATTCGGACGCCACCACTTCCGCTCCTCGTTACGAATTTTCCAAGCCATAGAAATAGACCGTGCCATATCTATCCAGTCATCGTAGACAGACTTTTTGAGCTCTGAAAAATCTTCCGTGTTATCCCAGTCAAACTTGACCTTGCAGCCATTCGGAAGGACCCGACTTAGGTATAAGGCGACCAACCAAGGATTGTACATACCGCCAGAGGCTCCAACATCAAATACCCGCAACTTCGTCCTCGCAAATGAGGAGATATCGTGAGCGCAGAGGCGGTCATCATCAATACATGCATCCACTTCAACGGAGAGAACTTCTAGGTTGGTATCGAGAGCCGCGAGGGCAGATAGCACGGAAATGGGGAGGGTTGCATGGGATATTCCTTGCCCTTGGTCTGGATGGAGCTCTGTTAGCCCAAGCTCTTTTAGGAACGGCAGGGCCTTCACGAGCGAAACGATATCTTCGACATAGAGTTTCCAAGGGTTCGAGACAGAGATGTCAATTTTCCGAAGCTTTGAACAGGATAAGAGTGGCGA
Source organism: Pleurotus giganteus (assembly GCA_032158425.1). Taxonomy (NCBI): domain Eukaryota; kingdom Fungi; phylum Basidiomycota; class Agaricomycetes; order Agaricales; family Pleurotaceae; genus Pleurotus; species Pleurotus giganteus. The sequence goes on from JAPEHR010000002.1 coordinate 625,820, forward strand.
CAACTGCGAAAATGTGACAGGCTCAGGATAAGAATCGCAGTCCTGATCCTCACGGTTGCTGCTGAGGTAAAGCTCTTCCAAGTCAGGGCAGCACCTAGCCACAACATCCAGCAAGTGAGCAAAGTCACACAGTGACTCCGTCGTGGGAGATAAGAGCGAAAGGGACAATAGAGAACTTGACGAGCATGCTTGCGAGAAAGAGGTGGTGAAACAACGATACTGCACAAATAAATGAAGGCCTTCGAGGAATGGAAAACTGCTGGCTGGGAGAGAGGGGGAAAACGATGCCTCATGTTCAACCCGGCAGTCTGAAGCCCAGAAATCGCGGGTATCGAGGGTTAAGAGATTGGGGAGGGTTGCGACCGCCTCGGTAATGGCTGGAGTTAGCCAGATGCCAGGCAGCTGCAACTCTTCCAACGAGGTCAGCTGTCTAATCGCTGCATCAAGCGATGCCTCGTAGTCATGATTAGGCCTGACCATGGGGAGGTGTAGAACCTCCAGATGTGGTGCGATGCTAGGTAAGGATGGAAAAGCCAGACTAAAGAATTGGTGGACGTCGGCTGGTGGCGCCCTGGCAGATCTGCTTGGACGCAGTGTACGTAAGGACGGACTGGCGAATAATGGGAGAACATGGGCGTCAAGGCTCGGTTCGAGTTCTCGCAAATTCGGCAGAAGGACTCTCTCGCGCGGCCGAGTTGAGGAAATGGCTTCAAAAACAGATGGTTCGAAGCCATAACCAACAAAGGATAATTCGTGTATCCTCGGTGCGTACTTGTCGAAGCAAACCCAGTCATCTGGGGTGACAGCACGAGTGAACCGCTGCGAAAGCGACATGAGCGCGTTCCTCACGCCAATTAAGGCTAAATAAATCCAGGACTTACGTAGATGCAAATATCCCATTTTTCCAACCGTTCCACAAACTCTAAAGGAGCCAGCAGCTGTAGCAAATTGCAGGGGTTCTTGACGACTCCCCACTTCGCGGTTAATGCTTCATCAGTCCACTGGCGACAGACAAGGGCATTGTGAAGGTTATCCTTCGAAGATAACCGTTTGAAGATGTTTTGAAGGAGCTCCAGAATGGAGAGTACGCGTTGGGTCGCGTGTAAGGACATGAAAGTAAGTCAAGAAAGTTGAACCATGGCTTCAAGTTCATTGAACCGTAACGCAATGCCGCGTCGTGTCACGACTCGTGACTGTGACTCACCAGCCTCAGTGTTACGTTCTCCGCTCACTCTGCCTCATACTTTCTAGTCGTTGCTGTATCATTATGGCAGCGAGCCAACGCGTACTCTCGACTACGGAGCTCTTACAGAGCATTTTCGACTACATGGATGATTTAGAGAGCCCTGTGTTCGTCTGTAAACGGTGGTCGCATGTTGCTTTAAATATGACATGGAGGATCGTTGTTGACGTGTACCTCTTACTTCACTTGCTGGCGCCTGTCGCGTCGTTGGGATTTTGTGAGGGCACAGGAGTGGAAATATATGTGCGTAAACTTGTTGAATACGTACATATTACAACCCGCTGATCTGCTTCGCAGGGTTTCACGCGTCCTATTGGTCCTGAAGACTGGGCGCGGTTTGACAAGTATTCGTGGAGGGTACTCGAGCTGTATATTCATGACGAATACCTCCATCCGTCTCTGTTCGATGATGTCGCGCGCAGCCGGCCACGCGATGTCCTTCTTCCCAATTTACGCAAGTTGTCTCCGACCTTTTCCCCTCGTATCCTCTCTTTATTCGGGAGACCGTCCTTGCAATCACTCACTCTTTATCCCGAAACGGACGAACTCATACAAGGGGACCGGCCGCGATTAGAGCACGCCTTACTGTGCCTTACCGCCGTCACTCCGTACTTGCAGCATCTAACCATTGATTTCGGCGTCAGCGTTCTTTCAAACGTCGAAGAGCAGTCTCTCATTGCCACAATCAAGGAGCTTCGCTCATTAAAATCGCTGGTCGTACCCTGTCGCTGGTTGATTCCAAGCGTGACCGAGGTTATTGCCTCTCTTCCGAAGCTTCAGATCCTGAATGCTTTCGATCTAGGTGTCACCGACAATGATGACAACCGCCGGCAATTTTTCTCCTGCCCTCTACAACTTGACAGTTTTCCCGTCCTCGAGCAGCTTCAGATTGTCGTACAGTATCGCCGCCTCGTCCTCGCCTTCTCGCAAGCATTCTCGCCGAACCGTCTCTCCTCTATCACGCTTACATCCCCGATGGCAGAGTCGTTAGAAGACTTTGGTTTTCTGTTGGAGGTCATCGCTAAGAATTCCCCTCAGCTAGAAACGCTTCGACTTTCTGATTTACCCGGCCGTCTTCCCACGTTTCCCAGCAAAGGCCTCACAATGCTTCACCTGTCGCCGCTATTATCCTGCTCCAAGCTGCGGGTGATAACCCTCTCCCAGACCAATCCATTCCTCCTTCACGTCCAAGATGTTGTGGCTATCGCTGAAGCCCTCCCCTGCCTCACAGAGCTACATCTGTACAGCCTTCCTCACACTTACGTCTCAACACTCCACCTCTCAGTTCTCTCCGCGCTAGCCAACGTCCCCAGCCGCTTGGAGGTTTTAGATGTCGAAATGGATGTGACGGCTGACTACCGTCTCAACGCTGATGATAAGACCTCCTTCGCTAGGCTGTCTAAGCTTCGAACGCTCAGCGTTAGGTCTTCCCTTGTGTCGGAACCTGTTCCCGTTGCCACGTTTCTGAGCCGCGTTCTTCCGAAAGGATGTAGTATTGACTACCTGGAGTGGATCGGTCCTCAAGTCAACCAGTGGAGCAGAGTCAGGGAGCTTGTCCGTAGCTTCTCGACTATCCGTACGGAGGAGAGAAAATGGCATCCCGCCGAGGAATGAATGAACTTCAAGCAATACCTCACTTCGGTTAAAGATTGGATTGGATGGTTCATATTTATTCACTTTGCTGGAATGTTTTCGGTCTTGCTGTTCGTCGCTCTCGATTTTTGCTGTCACCTCACTCCTACCACTATTTAACTATGGATTGTAGAGCCTTAGTCCACTTGTCGTCGAAACATCTGCACCTCCATTTGACCTGGATCTTCGTGTAGTGAATGGATGTCCTCTCGCACCCGCTTTACTTAAGATGCGCACTACGTTCGTTTCCATTGGGGTGTAGTGCCTTCTAGCTTCGGTGGGCACGAATCCACGTTTGACGCCAAGGCCCCTATCGCCTGTAATCACGTGAATGGCGCGAACGCATCACGTTCCTCCTTCACCATCGTGTCTCTCAGTCTGCTCTGACCTCTGCTCTGCTCTCTGACTGCAACTATCATCATCGACGAGCTCACTACTCGCGCCATGGGCGCAATCCATCATGTCCTTTCAGTCTCGGAGCTCCTGAAGACCATCTTCGACTACTCAACTTCAGATGATAACCTTAATAACGCGGTTGCTTGTCGACGATGGACTCACGAGGCTTTAACCGCGAGATGGAGAGTTGTTCAGAACCCATGCAATTTGCTCCGTTTGTTGGCACCTTTAGAAATTTCAGAGTTTTATAACGGAAACTCAGACAATCCAATATATGTGAGCTTTCCCGGTCTCTAACCGATATGCGCACACACCCTTCTGATGTAGGATGTGTAGAATTTCACGCGTCCTATCACGTCATACGGCTGGGAATGCTTCGACAAGTATGCGTGGAGGGTACACGAACTGTGTTTTGTCGGTTACTGCTTCGACCCGTCCGTTTTTGAAGCCGTTTCTGCGAGTAGGCCTCGCGACATCCTTCTGCCGAATTTGCGCAAGCTGGAACCGACACTCGACACCTGTTCGCTGCCACTATTCGCCAGTCCATCTTTACGCATGGTGTTTCCAGGCCCTGCTTTTGAGGATGGGACTGACGATGATGAAGGATTCCTTACGCTGGCCTTTCCATGCCTACCGACTGTCGCTCCGCGTCTGGAAACTCTGTACCTTCCATTGACCATCCCGTTTCGCAGCGACGATGATGAGGCATCAATATGTTCTACGATTAGGAAGCTGGTCATGTTGAAAGTGCTGCACATCCCTGGCATCTGGCTCACTCCGACGATTACTGAGGTGGTCGCATCTCTCCCCAATCTCCTGACCTTCGATACGCGTAATTCCGAGACCGCACACTGCGTCGACGGAGATGTGGAACTATTTTCTCTCTGTCTGCCTCCTGGCAGCTTTCCGGTCCTCAAACACATGCATATAGATGTGCAATATAGTCGCTTCATCGCCTCGTTCTCGCAAGCATATCCGTCCTGTATTCTTTCATCCCTTTCGATCAGATCTCCCACAGAAGAGACATCGACCGACTTCGCTTGCTTGCTGGATGTCGTTGCTCGGCGTTTCCCTGGATTGGAAGATCTCGATGTCCAGAGCTTCCCCAAAGATGAAAGTAGGATTCTAATTGAGCCCGTCACTTTATCACACTTGTCGCCTCTCTTGTCCTGTTCCAGCCTTCAGAAAATCAACATCAGTCACTCCAGCCCTTTCTCGCTATGTACCGAAGATATTATTTCAATTGCGAAGGCCTTACCCAGTCTTAGAAAGCTTCATCTGTACCTATGGCCCGAGACGGAACCAGTTTCACCAACCCTCCACGTCTCAGTTCTCTCCGCCCTGGCCACTCTCAACACGAGCATACAGTCTCTCTCTGTGGAAGTGGATACATCGGTCGACGACCGCCTGAACATCCATGGAATCACCTCGTTCACCAAACTGACGAAGCTGCAGCGCCTCGAAGTTGGATCTTCCCCTTTGTCGGATCCTATTCCTGTTGCCGTCTATCTAAGCCGTGTTCTTCCTACTGGATGCGATGTCAGCTATCGTACTTGGTACAAGCCCAATACGCCTGAAGCACATCTTGCCATGCGTTGGAAACAAGCGACCGAATTTGTTTCTGCAGTTCAAGGAGTCCGTGACGAGGAACGACGATGGCGTCCGGATGCTGCGTAGCCGTGTGGCCTTCTGGTGGATGTTCGGCTCCTCGACTTAGGTGATGGTACACATACCCCGCCATTGGCTGACATCTCAATGAAATGTTCAGTGACCTCGTTCGAGTCCTGTGTTGCCATAAGATGATCTATCCCCCCCTGGATCGCAGTGTGCGTGGCCTCCTTTGCATTCGTGTCGCGTTCACCCCCGCTTCAGCCATCTCCACTTTCTGTGTCGTCGCCTGCATCCTTGGCCCTTTGTTGCCCTCTAGACACTCAGAGTCGTACTATATCCTTCGTCTCTGCTGCTCGTGTTTGTTTTTTCTTAGTAGTGGTGCTGATGACGTTGCTGTGTTCAAACTGGTAATATAAACGAACGCCTTTATGCATTCGTTGCGCGGCATTCGCTGCCGCCCACCTCGATTCTGAATGAAGCTTCGCAATGACAGATAGTGGAGTTTTGTTTGGGTATGTCCGTACGTCATGCTACGTCGCCCCTGTTGTATCTAACCCCTGTCTTCGTAGATGCTCCCTGCGCTCATCATGCCCAGCCGCTCGTCACTGACTACTGCTCAGCTCATGTCGGCAAGCCAACGTGTATCCTCATCTTCAGAACTTCTGAAAGCCATATTCGACTATCTACCTGGGTGGTATCATGCTTCCTTCGCGCTCGTCTCTAAACGATGGTCAGAAGAGGCTTTAAATTCTATATGGAAGGTCGTTCGCGGCGTTTGCAGCTTGCTTCGACTACTCGCACCTGTGGAGGTGCTTGGGTTATACAAGAACACGAAAACTGAAATCCTTGTGCGTATGTGACGAGCAGTCACATACGACAGCACTGATGATGTTGCTGTAGCGTTTCACGCGTGCTATTGGGCCTGAAGACTGGGGGCGGTTCGACAAGTACGCATGGAGAGTTCATGAATTATATTTCTGTGATGAATATCTTCATCCCTCCGTCTTTGAAGAGATCGCCAAAAGCCGGCCACGCGATGTACTTCTTCCCAATTTGCGCCGGTTGGGTCCCACTCTCTCCCCTCGGAGTCTCTCCATGTTCGGTAGACGGCCTTTGCCATGCCTGGCCCTGTATGGCGTGACAGAAGAGTTCCTTGAAGAAGACCGCCCGTTTCTTGAGCAGACGTTCTCGTGCCTTCCTTCCGTCACACCGCACCTAAATGGTCTAACCATCGATTTCGACTCTTGGTCTTTTTCCGGTACCGAAGAACAATCGCTAATTGCGACACTCGAACAACTTTCTTCCGTTACCTCGCTAACTTTACCCTCTCTTTGGTTGACGCCAAGAGTGACGGAGGCCATTGCGACTCTCCCGAAACTCCTATCTCTAAAAACCTTCATTAAAGGCCGTCCATTCTACATGAGCGGTGCAAACGCGGCATTATTCTCTTGTTCGCTAAAACGCAGCAGTTTCCCTGTCCTCGAAGAGCTTCGCATAGTCGTACAATATCGCCGTCTTGCTCTCTCTGACTACTTGCCAACCAGTGTTAAGTCCCTTGCGGTTTTCTCCCCGTCGACAGAATCGTCGGGTAACTTATCTCAGCTGCTAGTGGTCATCGCTAGGAGCTTCCCTCAGTTAGAAAAGCTCTCTGTTTCGGATGCATGGAGGTCCAATGTCTTCCTCGATAATGCCATCACAAGCCAACAATTGTTACCGCTTTTATTCTGCTCCTCCAAGCTGCGAGTCATCGACCTTTCCCATACCAAACCTTTCAACCTATACGTCGAAAATGTCGTTTCTATCATCAAGATCCTCCCGGATTTAATGGAGCTCTCTCTGTCCCGTTGTGCGACATATCACCCTCCAACCCTTCACCTCTCCGTTCTATCCGCCCTTGCCAGCCTCCCCAACGCCTTGGAAAGTCTAAGTTTTGAGATGGATACCACAGCCGACCACCGTCTAACGACCAGTAGCGGTGCCTCGTTCGCCAAATTGCGCAAGCTGCGAACACTTAAAGTCGGGTCCTCCCCTATGTCAAATCCTGTCCAAGTTGCGACATATCTGAGCCGAGTTCTTCCCAAGGGATGCACTGTCTACTTCAGGTACCCCGCGGAATCGTCTCTACCTGAAGAGTGGGTCGGAGCTACGGAGCTAATTCCTGTCTTTCAGGCTATCCGAGCTGAGGAGAGAATACGGCTGAATTTGCACCAGGCTCAAACGCGGTAGACGTGGTATGATATCGGTTGGTAGCTCAAATTCATCGTCCTATCCTCCACATAAATGTCACTAATATCGGACGAAGATGCCAGCGCACATACCTAAATTAACGGCTTGTCTTCGCACTAAAGGCTGCTGACGTTGAGGCCGTGAGCTTAAAGCCTCCAGTCGATAAATATCCTATTGACTGTGGGAAGTTTAATTCTCACGCTCAGCCTCTCAGAGCTTCTCATTGGCTTCTCATCCAATCCATCCAACTTACTCTTCGAAAATCGCGTCGCCGCTTCGAGTTCACACTCGCTAATTCGCTAGATGTACTTCAGGAGGTCATAATAGCCATGCTCGCGTTGGATGGTCCGGCGAGTGAATGAGCTCGTGAAGGTTCAAGTCGCTAAACCAAACGGATAGTCAGGCCAGTCGCTCCATTGGTTCTGCACACCCCGTCACAAAATTGAATTATATGGTGATTGACGCATGTACGCTGGCAATCGCAATCGAGTATCTCACACTACTAACGTCAGTATTTTAGGCTCTTGACTAGTGTAGGGGTGTCGGTCTCTTACTAGCTCGCTAGTCCTCGGCCGTTCAAATTCACGCTAGCTCCGCGTATTGTCGGTTACCTCTGAAGTCCCGTAAGTGCGCATCTGGGATAAAAGACTGGAATGATTAATCCAAGCAGGTGGACACTGATACCATAGACACACCTGGCTGACAGTCTAATGCAGCGCGCCAGTGCTCCGCATGCTCTTCTGAGGCCGTCATGCACACCGCCATCGCGACCCCTACGCCATTTCGGTGGTATTATGTATGCCAACGACGCCCCGTCCCGCTTTGCTCGGGAGCGAGAAAGCTAAAAGTACGCCTCCTGTCATCGTAAGTACTTGAACCTCCAACTCGTCCACATCACTCATTGCTAATTATCCCATTTCCAAGGACATGCGCGGCCCAGGCGTTTCCGTCATCCTACTCTTGGTGGTCGCTCTCATGGCACTCTCCCACCCCGTCCCATCCGAGAGCGAACATGCTTCAGACGCTCAGACTCTGGTCCGCCGATGCAACCCCCCCGGGTGCGACTTCTTCCCCTAGACACGACAAGGGCTCAAGCAATACAACGAGAAGTGTAGAGGCAAGAAGCTTCCCGCGCCACCTGCGCCTGCATCTCCACCTCAAAGCAAGCCCGCTGTCCCGCAACCTGCACGTCCACGCGTGCCGCCTGGTTGCAACTTTGTGCCCGATACGAGGGAAGGGATCAGGAGATACAACGAGAAGTGTAGGCCGAAGAAAGCGGCTCCGCCTGTGCCTACACCCGCCCCCGCCCCTTCACCTGAACCGTCACCTGAGCCGAGTCCCAGTCCAGCTGAGGGTAGTGAAAGTGCAGGGAGTGGCGCAGATGGCGTGGATGGCGGAAATTAAGCGACGAATCCAGGATAACGCATATTGGGTATCTTGCTTATCTCCACATGCAGTCATCACACTCACTAGGTTTCACGCCGCTCCCGTAGGATATCGCCTGTAGAACGCGTCTACAAGGCTTCACTTCGTAATTGTTTCTATACAATATCATTTTGAATTCGAAATGTCCCGGTTCACGGCTTCGAGTACGGCAATATGGCGATAATCATGACGAGGGTGATTGTACGCTTTCCCTTGGTGCTCGAACGGGCGAGCCTGGAAGTAAACGGTTGCGACCAAGCAACTTGGAGGTGAGGGCCATTGCATAGCATGGCAAAACGGGTCCGACATCCCAGTATATGTGCTAGGTTTTAGTTTCTGCTGTACTGTCTCCCACTCCTACCACTAGCTTGCTAATGAATGAAGGTGTACTCATTGACGTACAATATAAACTAAATACATATTTGATCGACTTCTTTCCAGTCGCTGACATTGCGAGCGCGCGAACACATACCTATTCAATAATTCCCATTCGCGAGGTAGCCTGCTTCGCCGAGCCTTTGATTGTCCCCTTCACGCAGACCACAAACGACGTGGCAACGGTAGTATTGAGAGGAATACATGGAAAAGGAACGACAGAAATAAGGATGGGACCGGAGGTTGCATGAATACAGAGTTCGAGTTGGGAGCAGAGTGAGGAGGAGCGGCGAAGGCGGCAGCAGTTTGGGATGTCAGCTGTGCGGGCGAGGAGTTCGTTAAGTAGGAGGAACAATTGCGAAGCCGTCAGCGGACGCGCTAGTGTGAGATCTCCTCCGTAGTTCAAGCTATTGGTATTAGTGAATCCAAGATACAACGGCGGAGGAACTGAAACCAGAGGAGAAGAGGAAAGAGAAATCAAGGGACTGTGAGGCATTAGAGTCTGTAACTCGAAGCTTACAGCCGCCTTGAGTGAGAGAGGATTCGTTGGCATTGTCATGAGTGTAGGAAGAGTCGTTCTTGGCTGTGCCAGAGGAGAGAGGAGAGCAGCGAGTTGCTAGACAGGGAGCTTGCCGGAGGTGTGGAAGAGGTATAGAGGAGGAGGAGAGTTGGAAGGGTGGGCGTAAGGCAGGCGAAGAGCTCACGTTCTTTGAGCTCTGTGTTCTCGATGATCCAGCAGCGTTGGTAAAGACCTATGGCTCGTCATTGCCTGTAGCAACGGGAAGTGAGATAGTAGCAGCCTATGAGGGATTTTAAAAACTCGCAAAAGAGGGTAAACTCACGCACCAAGCGGCTGCTAGTATGTACTACTTGTCGCACCCATCGTATTCTCCAATGTAGACAGCCAGTGCCAGCTTCTTCGTGACGGTCATACAGCCGGAGTACGTTGAGTCGGATGTTCAAATATGGATATGATCGCCTGAGGTTTGGGGATGAGGGAGGAGGATTGACCAGAATGAAAATGCAGGAAGAGGACCGGGGTGTGGGGTTGACACTGGACTATGAAAAGGTGGGGTATAACGAGCATTCACGCTCACCTTTGAGCGCCACTCCAGGATTGACCTACTAGCTCACTGAGATAGTGAGCTAGCAATCGCAAATCTCCACCATAGTCAACATTACCATGACGCAGCTACCCATCTGGGATTAACGTTAGCTAGATCTAGCAGTAACCAACCACGTACGCGTCCCTTTTCGACAAGGTTGACAGTTTGGGATGGAGGACGTATTGAGGTGAGAACGGGAAATTGGTTTGGGAGTTGGCATCGAGGAGGATGGTTGCCCTACCGTGCAGTTACTGATTTGGAAGGCTTCCTATGGTAGTGGTTGCTGCGTCCGTCGACCTTCGTGGAACTACGAAAAGGGATACATGTGACATTTGCGAGTTCTGTGAATCCAGGAAGAGAGTTGCACCCTGCACTTGTTTCTGACCGTGAGAGCCGGATATAAACCGTGGAATCCTCACGGCAAGAGCGGCATGGCAGTGATCTGATTGATCGTGTCAATCGCGATGTGTGGCATGCCTAACGACTTCTGGACCCAGAGGCTGGAATCTTCTGCAGGGTGTAGCCAAATTTGTCTTCATTTGCCATTCCTGGAGACCGGAAATCAAAAAAGAACCCACCGGCAGTCGGGTAAGTTAGTCGCCTCCCTCTTAGATTAAGCGCCCCCCTTACTGTAATTTCGAGATGATTTTCCAGGCTAAGGACGGATCCTTCATTTCATTCCGGACCCGTAACATGGACGAGCCTAAGCGCCGTGGTTCGCCGCTGTCAAGTTGGCGCCCAGACCGTTCTCTGACTCAGATTCTCCTCTATCATTGTCAAGGCAGGATTAGTTTGTTTAGAACGAAAGCCAGGCCACGTCGCACCAAGTTTGAAGTGATATTCACCAGGACGGAGGGAGCTCACCCTGCCCACGATCCGAGAAAGCTCTTCCCGCCAGTATGTTCCTCAACCACATCGCTTTCAAGATTATTTACTGAACCTTGCATTAACATAGAACATCGGTCGGAGGTACCTCGGATGCTCTGAATATCGCCCTGCTTGATGAAAATTATGCTGACCCGGATGGATATGTATGCCAATGCCTCTTGAAATGTTAAAATGGTTATTGATGATGAGCGCAGAACAAGGTTGATTGGTATGCCTCGTTGTTCAACCAATCCATCAATTCAACATTAACCAACACTCCCACTTACTCCTAGACGAGCATGCGTCGTTCCCTACCCATCGAATTGCTCCTTGCGTTCGAAGCAAGCTTGTGCCACTCTTCACCATCCCGGTATCTGGTAACATCCATCCCGAACAGCCGCTCGGAGATATAATGATATTCTTCGGATAAAATAAGTTAACTCCAGCACTCAGATGAAGGGGAATACAGATGGAACATCCGCAAATAAGCTGTAGGTAGTCACTCGACGCCGCTGTAAGACCGCTTTCCCATCCCTTCAAGACAATTTTGCAACTCTTTTCTTGATCCTTGAGCTAACTCTCGTAGCTTTGCGATCGCTCGCCTTGCTCTTGTCCTCCGACTTCTGAATCTCCTTCTCGGCTTCGGGATCACCGCCAGAACCGGTCTTTACTTGACTCCCATTGACGACTTCGCTATCCATGCCTTGCTCTTGTCCCGGGTGTTCCTTCAGAGTCTTCATCTGGTCTCTAGAGATTGTAATCACAATCTTAGCCTGCTTCTTCGGCCGCTCCCCATCGGTGGCCGCTTTTCTTTTCCTGTTCACCTTCGGCCCTTCTCCCCCAACGACAGCTTCTGCCTTGTCCACCACTCTCACTTTCGCTTTGGTCTTCCCCTTTGCTGCTTCGGCGGATGGCTTCGTCTCAGTCTTTAGCACACTTCGGAGGACTCGAGTATCGCTGCTAGGAATCGTAGAAGCAGCTTTCTCCTTGGCCTTGGTCGTCGCTCGCGTAGCCGGGCCCTTCCCCCCCACCTTGGACTTGTCTTCACCGTTGTCCTTGCCTCCCTTTGCAGCATGCGGTCCTTGCTTTCTCGTGCTCGCTTGCCTGGGTGTGAGAGGTTGCCGCGAAGATGGGGATTTGTCCGCAACGGTCGCGATGTCCTTCTCGCCTTCGGTAGACTGAGGGCCCGCCACCTTCTGCTCGAGCCGCGTTCCAAGCTGTTTTGCTCCCCGTTGAAAGCGAATTGGGAGGGTATCAATGTATGAAACCTCTTCTTCGAGACGTGCTTCAAGCTTTTTAGCCCCTCGTCGCAAGCGAAGTGGAAGGTTTAGATTGCCTGCAGCCTCTTGCTCTAGACGTGCTACGAGCCTCTTCACTCCCTGTCGATGGCGAACAGGGAGCATATCCGCAGACGCACACCCTCCGGCTTCCTACATATCCCACTTCATCAGTGTCTTCGGCGCTTCGAGCTCTAGTAAATGAACGTACCACTTGGGATGTCGTAGTCTCATTTGTCTCTGAGTGGATCTCGTTCTTCGCTTCACTGGTGACAGGCTCCGCTGCTTCTGGCCTGCTTGAGGTGGATGCCTCGATTACCTGTTCTTCCACCATAGCGTTGTCGTTTATGGGATGTGGTAGTGGATGAGAGAGTGTGGGTGAGTCTGTGTTGTGGCTAAGAGCAATGTTATTAGATAAAGTGCGTTGTGGCTTCTGTCGAGTGGCACAGGTGACGCTGCTGATCTAAGGAAGATGGACCATCTCATATCCAGAATAGCAAAATTTTGGGTGCGTACGACCCTGCCTTTAACTGACCGTGTACTCACTTTTTATACAGACCTTGGACGCGATTCATTCTTAGCACAAATTATAATTGGCTGAATTCGATCTCGAACATATTATGTTCCCTCATCACAAGCTCGATTGTGTCCCTCAGTACGGTCGAGTATAGAGCCCAGTCAAGGTAGCGTCCAAATTCTGAGCGAACCTCGGTAAACTGGGCTCACTGTGCACTGCTGGACGTGTGAACTGCTGGCCGAGCCCACCGTTCAGTAACATTGCAGTAGATTGAGTTCGCTGTGGGCGGACGCGGCGTTTATGCCGCCGCCCCTGGAGCTCCTGAACTCCTGTCTGAACCTACGTGATCCGTGGGTTCGGCGCCTAAAACTTACGGTGATATCACGCCTTCTCACCATCATCATCGTCGACACTGAAGCTGCCAGTGGCTACCATGAACGAAATGGCCGCCATCCATCGCGTTCTTTCGATCTCTGAGCTCCTCAAACCGATCTTCGACTATTCGACTTCGAAGGATAACCTTATCAATGCGCTTGTCTGCCGACGATGGTCTGATGAAGCTTTGAACGCGAGGTGGAGAGTCGTCATGAATCCATGCAATTTGCTTCGTTTACTGGCACCCTTAGAATCTATGGGGATATATGCAGGCTCGGACACTCATATATTTGTGAGCTTTTCTCTTAATTGTCGTCTGTAGGGCTCTGATGTCGCTCTTGTAGATTTTTACGCGTCAGATCACCCCAGATGACTGGAGATGCTTCGACAAGTACGCGTGGAGGGTACACGAACTGTACTTTTTTGGCTCCTACATTGATGAATCTGTCTTTGATGATATCGCATCGAGTCGGCCGCGCGACACTCTTTTGCCGAATTTACGCGAGCTGGGACCGTCCCTTGATGTCCATGTTCTCCCATTATTTGCCAGTCCATCCTTACGAGCAGTGTATCCTGGCAGCGCCGTCGAAGATGGGACCTACGACGACGACACATTTCTTACCCTGACTTTTCCGTGCCTTCCGAGTGTTGCACCACGTCTGGAGGTTCTCCACTTTACTATTGACGTCCCGTTTCGCACCGACGATGACAGGGCATCGCTGGATGCTACCATCAGGCAACTGACCACGTTGAAGGTGTTGCACGTCCCTGGCAATTGGCTCACTCCATCACTTACTGATGCACTCGCAACGCTTCCCAATCTCTTGACCATCGATACGCGCTATTCTTCGTGTGCAAGCAACATGGATGGGGATGAAGAACTATTTTCCCTCTCTCTACCGATTGGGAGTTTTCCCGTCCTTAAACACCTCTATGTAGATGTCCAGTATCGTCGCTTCGCTATCTCTTTCCCGCAAGCACATTCTTCAAATACTCTTTCTTCGCTCTCACTCGTATCTCCCACCTCAGAGTCATCAAGTGACCTCGCTCGCTTGCTCTATGTTGTTATTAGGTGCTGCCCCGGCTTGGAAAAACTTCAGCTCAAGAATATCCCCAAGGGCCACCATCCAGTTCCGTTCGAGCCCATCACGTTGTCCTTGTTGTCCCCGATCTTATCTGGTCCAAACCTTCAGATAATCGACCTGTGTCACCCCAACCCTTTCACGCTATATGTCGAAGATTTTATTTCGATCGTGAAAGCGCTACCTTATCTAACCGAGCTTCGACTACGTCAACGGGTTGACAACAGATTATATGATCTCCCAACACTCCATCTCTCGGTTCTTTCAGCTCTCGCGGCTCTCAGTACCAACTTGGAGGTTCTCCAAATTGCCTTGGACACCTCAGTCGATGACCGCCTCCTTGTTAACGATATTTCCTCATTTACCCGGACGAAGTTGCGGCAGCTCGAGGTTGGATATTCCCCGTTGTTGGATCCTATCCCCGTTGCTGTGTACTTAAGCCGCGTCCTTCCTGATGGATGCTTTATCGGGTATCACCATCATTGCCACTCCGACTTGCCTGAAGCCGTTTTCGCCGAACGTTGGAAGCAAGTGAAACAATTTTTGTCTGCTGTTCAAGGGGTCCGCGACGAGGAACGAAGGTGGCAGCCAGCGCTGTCAAACAATGAGACCTCGCGGTGATTGGGATAGCGAGCGAAGTCTAGCTATTACACCACGGTTCGAAGTCGCCTCAGTTTATTGTCCCAAGCCCGTCTCCTCATCTCGCTCGTTTCTAGCTTTGTTTCGATTGTTATGCCTGCATTCCTTCCTACGATGCCATGAATCACCTTGACTGTGTTGGAAGTTTGGGACATACCCGGGTACCCATCCATTCGGTCCATGTAGGTTCATCACATCCCTAACGTATCAATGGCGCTAGGGTAATTGTAATCCATTGTGTGCTAGCCCTTCATAATCCATTTCGCGTCGAACACTATCATGTAGCCCCTGTCTCTGTGGGGCATGATATTCCGAGCTTCACGGGAAACCGAACTAGCTCATCCACTTTCATGGAACGCGTACTCTCCACTACGGAACTCCTACTAACGATATTTGACCATCTGCCTTCGCCATATTACGCATACCTAGTGTATGTCTGTAAGCAATGGTCAGACATCGCCTTAAATTTGACATGGAAGGTCCTTCACGACGTGCGCAAGTTACTCCGCCTGCTTGCGCCGTTAAAGTCGCTGGGCTTCTACCGGGGTGCTCAAATATATGTGAGCTGCCTGTCGAATCGCCACCTGTAAAGTGCTGATGTTGCTTTTTAGGCATTTGCACGTCCCATCAGACCTGAAGACTGGGCGTGCTTCGACAAGTACTCCTGGAGGGTCCGTACAGTGTATTTTTCTGATAGATACCTTCATCCTTCTGTCTTCGACGATATCGTCAGAAGTCGGCCGCGCGGTGTACTCCTTCCCAATTTGCGCAAGATGGAGTGCCTCATTCCCTTGCACATCTTCTCTGTATTCGGTAACCCATCCTTGCCATGTTTGATTCTCCAATCTGGGACGCATGTATTCGCCGACATAGACCGCCCATTTTTTGAGCAAACCTTACTGTCCCTTCCCACCGCCACTCCATCTTTGGAGCAACTAGCCATCTATTTGGGCTTTTGGTTTCTTTTCAGTGCTGAGGAAACCTGCCTAATCACCGCCATCAAGAAACTCCCTTCCTTGCGCTTTCCTTGTCGCTGGTTGACTCCAGGTGTAACAGAGGCCATCGCAGCTCTTCCCAACCTTGTGACTTTGGATACCTTCGGCAGGGGTGCAGGGCCTCCATCGGCTGTGGACAATACATTGTTCTCCTGTTCCCTACAGCCCAGCAGCTTCCCCAACCTCGAAGAGCTTTGCATACATATACAGTATCATCGCCTCGCCCTCTCCTTCTCAGGTCCATACTCGCCAAGCAGTCTGTGCTCGCTTACGGTCACATCCCAAATGACGGAGTCATCGCATGACTTCGCTTACCTCCTTGAGGTCATCTCTAGGAGCTGCGCTGCTTTGAAAATAATTCAGCTTTTGGATTCTCCGAATCCTACTATCACACTCCCCGATAAACTCGTCACGATGTCACAGCTGTCGCCGCTTGTGTCTTGCTCCAAGCTGCGAGTTATCGATCTTGTCCATACCAACCCGTTCCGCCTCTATGTTGAAGACATAGTTTCTATTGTCAAAGCCCTTCCATACCTCACTGAGCTACGTCTTTACAGCCATTCCAAAGTTCCCTCCCCTACGCTCCATCTCTCAGTTCTATCTGCCATTGCGAGCTTGCCAAACAAACTGAGGTTTCTAGATTTCGAGGTCGATACCACAGCCGACCATCGTTTGGGTGTCGATGATAAGGTCTCGTTCACTACCCTATGTGACCTGGAAATACTCTGTATAAGGACGTCCCCTCTGTCGAATCCTGTCCCGGTTGCTACATTCTTGGGTCGTGTTCTTCCTATCGGGTGCCTTATCCACCAAACGGATCAGTTGGCTCTGGACTCCCCAGAAGGCAAACAATGGGACAGAGTCAGGGAGCTCCTCCCTGCATTCCAGGCCATCCATGCTGAGGAGAAACGGCATCGGCAGCACCGCGACGCAGACTGAGCCGCAACGGATAAAGATTTTATGTGGGCGGTTGTTATTCCCTTGCTGGAACTTGTCAATTGAAGCCTACTGTTTCACTCTAGTAGGCTCGGAGCCTAGCCGATCCCTACCTCATTTCGTTCAATCCGCAAGCCATTTCACGAGCTGAGGCGATGATGCACACGCCCCACGATGAGTGTATGTAGTGTTATATCACAGAATAAAATCCAGTGATACATCCTAACAAGAAGTACGATGACAAGATGAGGTACTTTCTTTTGATTCGGAGCTGTCCCATCCGTAGTTAGTCCACGAAGAGCGTTGCGACTGATCCAAGTCCCCTATCTCTATGTCGATCATGTGACTCGACACGACGAATCTAGCGCTGAAGCTGAAGCGCTGACGAGCTCATCCTCCAGCCATGGCTGCGGCTCATTGCGCTCTTTCAATCTCGGAGCTCCTTCAAACCATCTTCGACTACTTAACTTCGGACGATAACTTGAGTAACGCGCTCGTTTGTCGACGATGGTCCGGTGAAGCCCTAAATGCAAGGTGGAGACTCATTTCGAACCCCTGCAATTTGCTTCGTTTGTTGGCACCCCTAGAGTCTGTGGGCATATATGAAGGCTCAGATACTCCTATATGGGTAGACTTTCTCTTCGTGGCGGCGTGTAAGGTTCTGATGTTGCTTTCGTAGGCTTTTACGCGTCAGATCACCCCAGATGACTGGGAATGCTTCGACAAGTACGCGTGGAGGGTAC
This sequence comes from Pleurotus giganteus, assembly GCA_032158425.1. NCBI lineage: Eukaryota > Fungi > Basidiomycota > Agaricomycetes > Agaricales > Pleurotaceae > Pleurotus > Pleurotus giganteus. The sequence continues at coordinate 643,265 of JAPEHR010000002.1, forward strand.
ATGAACTGTACTGTGTTGGCTCGTGCTTTGACGAGTCTGTCTTCAATGTCATAGAATCGAGCCAGCCACGCGACATTGTTTTGCCAAACTTACGCAAGCTGGGACCGACCCTCGATCCCTACGTTCTCCCATTGTTCGCCAGTCCATCCCTCCTGGAAGTGTATCCTATCAGTGCAGTTGAGGGAGGAACTGACGATGACGATGAATTTCTCACTCTGACTTTTCCATGCCTGCCTGCCATCGCCCCACACGTGCAAGTTCTCCACTTGGATATAAGCATCCATTTTCAAAGCGATGATGACAAGGCATCACTGGCTAATACCATCGGACAGCTTCCCATGTTGAAAGTGCTAAACCTGCCTGGCAGGTGGCTAACGCCAGCTGTCACTGAGGTGGTCGCAACCCTCCCCAACCTCATCACCATCGAGACTCGTGAATGGGACTCTCATGATCTGATAGATGAAGACGAAGAGTTATTCTCTCCCTCTTTGCCGACTGGCAGCTTTCCGGTTCTCAAGCACCTCCATATAGCTGCCCAATTTCCTTGCTTTGCCGCCTCTTTCTCACAAGCATGTTCGCCCAGTTCTATATCGTCCCTTTCACTTGCGTCCCCCACGACAGCATCATCAAGCGAACTCGCCGTCGTGCTGGATATTGTCGCCAGTTGCTGCCCTGGCTTAGAAGAAGTTGATCTCGGCTGTGTCCCCTGGGACGACGTTAGAATTCCAGTCGACTCGGAGCCCATCACATTTTCGAAGCTTTCACCACTCTTGTCATGCTCAAAACTTCAGAAAATTGACATTTCGCACACAAACCCTTTCAGACTGCATCTCCAAGATATTGTTTCGATCGTGAAGGGCCTGCCATACTTAACTGAGCTTCGTCTGGGCCAGTGGGCAGAAACATGCTCTCCAGTACTCCACGTCTCAGTCCTGTCCGTCCTCGCGACTCTCTCTACCAGTCTAGAGCGCCTTGGACTTGAAATGGACATGTCGGCCGATGACCGTCTGACCGTCAGCGGACTTACCTCATTCGCCAAAATTGCGAGGCTGCGGCACCTCAACGTTGGGTCTTCCCCTCTATTCGATCCCATCCGTATCGCTGTATACTTAAGCCGGGTTCTTCCTGGCCAATGCTCTATCAGTTATCGCCGAGATTTTATGGACAGGCCTCCTGCTGCCCTTCTTTCCGACCGTTGGAAACAAGCAACGCACACCTTTGCTGTTATTCAAGGAGTTCGCCACGAGGAACGAAGGTGGCGCCCGGTGGAAGAGGCCTCTAGGCCTTTTAATGATGGTTTCCCTTGGCATCCTAGTCTACATTAGTAAGTCTCGCTTTGACACCACCACTTGAACCTGTCTGAAATATCTTTTCTGTCCCCTAGCTAGACTGTGGTGTATAGCAAGCGATAGCCGCGATAATGCAACTGAAACTCCTGGACTCCGGCTCTGATAAGGCCATCGCAACTCCAATCCTTCTTTTGGCTCATTACTAACTATGAATTGCCTCATTTTGCCTACTTCTGTGTCGTCTCCCCGCTTTCTTTCCCTTGGCGGTTAGTGGCCCCCTTCTGAGACGTACTCAATCTTGTCTTATCACGATCTTAATCACGGGCGTCGACCCAGGAATCAGTTTCGTTGTCGTTCAATGGGGCGAGTCTCACTCGCACATTCGCAACTCGCTTTCATGTTTTACCTGACGGACTACTATTTCTGACTGCGCAAAATCACCAGCGGGTAACCCGGAGAGTCTCCATCAAGTGCACAGCTTGGAAACAGCCTCGACTTCCTTTTCTCATCTTTGAAATAACTTGACGCTGATGTCTCTAATCTATTTCGACCAGGCCTTTGAATTGGCCTTATGCTTCACTAGGAAGTCGTCGAATGGGTACTAGAATTCTGCGAATACCTCTTTGCTTATGGCGATTTCTGTCCGTTTGGGAAACGAAAGCACTAACCGCGGTCATCTAGTATTTAATCCATTTCCTGCAGAGGCCTGATCGTCCGCACACCTCGATGGGATCTTTTCGTGTACCGTCCTCGACACCCGACCTTCCTCTCCTCCGTACTCGCTTGGTGCTGAATATGTTATCGCAGCTGGTCTTCACTATACTAGGTTCGTTGTGCTTGAAAGTTATCCTTAAGTTCGTGTCTTTTTCTTGTCTCGATATCACTGTGACAGTGTGTTTGACAGACATCGCGATATCCAGCATCGTATCAATCACTCTGTCCCCGATGGCGTTTCCGTCAAGCTTGGATACACCGGTCAGCCAAACGGTTCCAACATATTCATATTTCTCATAAATCCTACATTTTGCTCCGTCGTCAGATATCAAGACTGCCACAATCGTGCTTTGCGTTCTCAGCCATATTACGACGCTGTTCTTATCCAAGATCATGATCTTTCATTTACAAGACATCTATGGCTTCATCCCCCTCTCTATCGCCACGAAGCTGCATATCGTGAAAAAGCGTCTGGCGTCCACGACGCTTGGTTACCAAGCAATCGGCCTGGCCTTCCTCTTCGTCCACATCGCAAGCCTTGTGGGAATTTTTACATGGCTCACTTTTACGAGGGAACAATGGGTGATTGTGGATGCTGCGGACAACGTAAAGCTCCCCGAATTGTTCGGCCCCCAACTCCTGAAGCGCCTGCGAATTCCTCTCGCCTATCGAGATACAGGCTATAGTAAGTAAACCCGTTTAAAGTTAGGCATCAAGCTCACCGTATGAAACAGTCATGATCGTCGCGATATTCCCGTGGATCGCAGTATTCTTTACCGCGCTCTTAACAATAACCACTGCTCTGGCGTGGCGTAAGCGACGAATTCACCTTGCGTTGACTTCTAGCCGAAACGCGCAAGGCAACAACGTGGAAATGGTCGTGGTCGATGAGACTACCTAGCCTCGCATTGTTGTGAGTTCGAAATTTATCAGTTCAGTGCTGATTCTGATTTTTATCCTCTTGAAGACATACCTATGCTCCTCGTTCGTTTCCGCTGCCGTATGAACGCTTAGATGCTCTCGTCCTTACTTGGTCTTGAACGTTTGAACCTTCATCTCACGATGTTTCTCCTCATACCTCCACCGCTTGCCGCACAGCATAATCGAATACGTGCCCTGTATGTTTTGTGTGATAATCGTGGAATTGTATTTCTTCGCACAATCTACTCCCTCATGAATGGTCGGGTAGGACTCCTTAACTCATGGCTGCGAGCGATTGCGCTCGTCGCTCACGCTGTGGATCGACCTCCATTCAATTCCGGGTTTAGTGTCGTTGACCATCTCACAACGGCTTCATTTTTTTCGGCGGCTGACAAGGATTGCGACCTCTGTCCTGTGTCATCCATATCGCTCCTGTTAGCCCCTGTTGGTGATCTGAAAGTGGCAACCTCCGACTCCGAGTCACAATTTGAACTTCCTTACTCCCATGTCCATGTCGGCCAGCGAATGCGTACTCTCGACTTCTGAGCTCCTCCAAACCGTACTTGACCTTATGCATCCGTCATATTATTCACGCCTTGCACTGGTCTCTAAACAATGGTCAAACGAAATCTTAAATTTGAAGTGGAGGGTGCATTATGGTGTGCGCCGCTTGCTTTGCCTGCTTGCACCTTTACAGTCGCTGGGGTTCTATAAGAACACGCACATTCCCGTATATGTGGGTAAGTTTGCTGAATAGTCACGTAACTAAATTTACTGATATTCTTTGCAGCGTTTTACCCGTGCTATTGGGCCTGAAGACTGGGTACGGTTCGACAAGTACTCGTGGAGAATATTTGAAATATATGTTGACAAGGAGTGCCTTCATCCCTCTGTCTTCGAAGACATCGCCAGAAGTCGACCACGGGACATACTTCTTCCCAATTTACGCCTCTTGGATCCAACCCTCTCCCCCCCTATTCTCTCCTTGTTCGGTGGTCCATCTTTATCACAGCTAGCTCTCTCTTCCGCACCAGATGAGCCCCGCGAAGAAGACCGCCCGCTTCTTGACCAAACGTTGGGTTGCCTTCACACCGTGATTCCACACTTGGAACATCTACTCATCGAATTGGACGAGTGGCATCTTCGTAGTAGCGAAGAACGAGCACTAATCAGCACAATCAAGGGACTTCCTACGCTAAGATTGTTGCACTTACCCTGCCACTGGCTGACTCCAAGTGTGACCGAGGCCATCGCAGTTCTTCCTAAACTTCGGACGGTGGATACCTTGAACTTTGATCCATACGTTAAACGACATGTTGCTCTATTCTCCTGTTCCTTACAACCCAGCTCCTTTCCGGTCCTCGAGCAGCTTCACGTCGTCGTGCAGTTTCGTCGCCTCGCAGTCTGCCTTTCAGGCGCCTACGTACCGAGTAATCTTTCCTCCATCGCAATTGTCTCTCCTTCGATGGAGCGATCGGGTGACGTTGCTTACTTGCTCAAGGTCATCACTAGGATCTGCCCCGGACTAGAAAAATTCAAGCTTTCAGATCAATGGCCGTACGAACTCTCGGACCCCGACAACTGCATCACAATGTCGCATATGTTGCCACTTTTATCCTGCTCCAAGCTACGAGTGGTCAATCTCGGATATTCCTACCCTTTCTTCCTCCACGTCCAAGATTTTGTCTCTATTGTCGGGGCCCTCCCATACCTAACAGAGCTACGTCTGGCACATTGTGCACGAGAGGCTCCGCCAACAACCCATCTTTCAGTTCTATCTGTGCTTGCCAGCGTCCCCAACAACCTGGAGATTCTGGAAATGGAGATGGACACCACCGCGGATTATCGTCTAAGCACCGATAACATCATTCGTCCGTGCAAGTTGCAGCTACTCCACGTCAGGTATTCCCATTTTTCAGATCCCATCCCTGTTGCCTCCTACTTGAGCCATGTTCTTAACAACGGGTGTGCCATCGAATACTGGCATTGGTGTCCTGATCAAGGCAAACAGTGGAAAAGGGTCATAGAACTGGTCCCTGCCTTGCAGGCCATCCGCGCTGAGGAGAGACGGCGGTGTCGTAACAAGGACTGAGCGACAAGTGCCACCGTCTAACGGTGGGTACAGATGATTTAGAAGGCCGAGTTTTGTTAGTTAAATTCGGCTGTTCAGCTCTAGATGGGGCTACGGGTGACCGGTGACACGGAAGAAACTATGCATAGGTAGACAATCTCTACTTCCACAGACACAGGGTGATCCATCATTGGGCACCTGCGCCATCACCGCCATCACCGCCATCGCTACCGCCGCCAGACGAGGCATCATCCGCCGCGCTTCCATCACCGTCAGCTGGACTTGGTTCGGGAGAAGGCTCGGGAGAAGGTTCGGGCGAAGGTTCAGGAGATGGCTCCGGCGAAGGTTCAGGCGAAGGTTCAGGTGGAGGTGTGGGCTTCTTAGGTCTACACTTCTCGTTGTATTTCTTCACCGCCGCCTTCGTCAAGGGCTAATAGTTGCACCCAGGGGGCCTGCGTTGACGGGCAGGTCGAGGGGGAGGCTTCTTGCCTTTGCACTTCTCGTTGTATTCCTTGACGCCTTGTCGTGTTAGGGGGAGGTAGTTGCACCCGGGTGCCTTGCGGTCGGCTAGATCCTTCGCATCTGTAGCTTGTTCAGATGGGACGGGCCGGGCGAGTGCCATGACGGCGACCACCAAGAGTAGGATGGCAGAGAGTCCTGGGCCGCGCATCTTAAACGTTCCGCGGAGTCGTTGGACTGGTAATCAGTAAATATGTGATTGTGTGCACGAGCTGCAGATACTTACAATGACTGGAGAGTACGGGAAGTGAGGGGGATGATATTCAGTCGTGACAGAGGCCTAGATTTTATAGGTTGGCACTGGGAGCTTGGATATCGCTATGGAATGGTTTGGCACTAAAGCCAGAGACGACGACGCACCAGCGAACTGTGCGATAAGTGGTTTCAGTGACTGAGTTCGACATTCAAGCTAAAGACGAGTACATACCGTCCTGGATGGATTTTTTAGTTTCCTCGCTTCCGAGCAAGCGGGGTAAATATTTGATGGCAAGCATCATTGTACTCATCGAGACCGAATAACGATAGAAAACGCTTAGTCGCTTAGGACAAGAGCCTAAAAGTCAGAGGATAAAAGCAGTAGCGCGCGCTGAGGTTATCAATGCGATGTGGAGTTGGATTGGGCCCCGTGGTAGTGACTAGTGGCGTTGACTTGAGCTGTCCTAAAGTTACTCATTATCTCGAACCGGAGTCAGAAACGCTAAGCTACCTTGACCAGGGGTCGTACTAGAATTGCATCCGGTGCAGGTTGAGATCAAATGCATTTCAATTCAAGTTCGAAGTGAAGGACAGAAGAATTAGTTTACCTGCGTAAGGCCTAGGACCGGTCCGAGGTCTCGAAGCCTCCAGCGTGCAGTAAAAATTTCATAAGACAAATCAACTACGACGCATAGTAAGTATCAACATCCAGGGTAAGGTGATTGGCGATACCACGTCAAGCGACATGGTCTCAACAAACGCGATTCGATTTGCCAGCGGAAGCTGCGGAACGCGAAGGAAGCCGTACATCCAACGTGAGCGCGGCTGCTACAGCCATTCAGCATCATATCTCGGTGCAAATCACCGAAAGAATATTACTTGAGAGGGAGTTCGAAGAAGCGACAAGATCGTCGAGGAGCAGGTTGGATAGATGGTGGCGATTCTAAAGAGTAAGCGTGAGAATAAGCGTGAGAATATAACTTCCCACAGTCAATAGAATGCGAATCAACCACAGTTCTCATTCCTGCCACCCACACTCTCGCCAATGCCAGAAGGTTCATCTACGTTGGAGCTGAGTTCGACCCGGGGACGGCGTAGCCAGTCGCTGAGAATCTCACTCCGGGCACCGTCACGATTGATCATGAGAGGTACGTCGTTTTCAGACTTGAAGCTTTCTGGTGACCTTACTGCGTAGATTTCATGGTTTAGGAACACTTTCCTTGGATTTGAAGCAGCCCATCTGGTTCCGGCCCTCTTCATTGCTGTCACCGCGTCTCGGTCGCGGACAGATGGCTCGCTCTGTTGGTTACGGCAATGCGAAGCGTCGCGAAGTCATCTCAGACGGCCTAGCCATCTGTGCAAAGTCTTCCATTACACTGTGGAGGACCCAAGGTGCTTCGGCGACCAGCATAGAGCCCAGTTCGTTAGGTGCGTAATACAGCTTATGTTGATGGTTCTCTTTTCATGTAGAATTTTGCAGGTACATGATGACACCGTCTTGACACCGTCTCTTTCAAAGAACCGACAATTGCGTCGTACTCTGAGGCGGTCCGTTCACCGCCGTCCTGTTCATCGTGTAAGAATTCTCCTTGGTTAGCTCAATCTATTGCAAGGCTTATCTTCCTAAGATGGCTGCTCTACAGGTCTCGGCGAGCGTAGTAGCTTCAGTTTTATCGCAGTGCACCCTGGCCGAATTCTAGGAGCTGGACTCGCGCGCAAGGATATAAAAGGAGGGGACGTCCTGGTTGACTCGCTGAAGAACCTTCCCAGCTCTCGTTACCTCATTTTCAGACAACCGAGGAGTAAGTACCGCATGGCTCCTGCGAGTTTCTTGTTAACAGCGTCCCTCAGTAAAATCGTTCAAATTGGCTCCCTTTTCGGTTTCTCCTCGATTCTTGACCGGTTGAGCGTCGTTCTCCCTCAATAGCAGGATCTCTAGCGAGTCCCCGTCTTCCTCAATTCACATTGCCGCGTAGATTCCAAGGTATCGGGACGAGATGAACATCTTAAGCGACAAGAACCTCGTAACGCAACTGCGAACGCCATAGGAGTGCTTGTGTAACTTCGATCTATGCTAGGCAGAATGAACAGGTCTTGAGCTACAAACACATCGCTCCGTCATGCGACCTTATGAGGTCGCATCCTTGTAAACCATTTACATCCACAACAACTGGTTTCGATGTAGCCTTGTCCTCGGGATTATGGGCGCGTGCGCTTCCCCAGGCCCTACGCTAGGTCGTTTCCATCCCTGTTCGCAGGGGCGCACCCCAGGCTCCTCGGTTTCTTGTCGATCGCCGTACCTTTCCTTCGATGACATCCCACCTGTCTATACCTCAACCATCGGCTTCAGAATCATCTCGGACGGGACAATGAGCATCAATTATCCTTAATTGACTGATGAAGATGAGAGGCGTAACATCACATTGCGAAGGACGGACAGGATTCAAGAGCAGCTACATCACAGCCTATAAGAATACATCGACAAAACAATCATTGCGCCGAACGCAATAGGAATGCCAAAAATTATGTGAAAACGGCTGGACCAAGATCTCGTGGCAGACACTTCAAGCAGTCCTCAGGCTCGCATGGACGTCTCGCATCAACATGGTCATTGCCGTCGCCGTTCGACTGCGAGCGCCACCATCCCTCCAACAATGGCCCCTCCGTCACTATTACGCCACTAGCACCGCGATCAATTGCCTCCCCAAGTCCCGACGCAAAGCGCAATTACCTCCCCCGAGTCGCCCTAACACGGCTTAGACTGGCGCTCCCATACACCCAGCCACTGTGCGACGGAACACCGCTCAAGGATGCAGGACTACCAATGGGCCTTGGATGTGTTTCGGGATGCTCGGGGATGATAACCCGCTTGGCCGGGGTTATGGAATCGACGGTCAAAGGCGGGCCTGGCGGTGCTGAGTGTGAAGACCCAGCGCTGTAAGAGAGTGCGTCAGCATAGGTGTGCGAGAGGAAACCACGCACCATCGTCGCCGTTGTAACCTGTAATGGGAGGGAGTCAGCTGGAGACCGAGTCGATGGAGCTGAAGAGAGCTTACGTTGAGAGGGAAGGAAGAAGATATGTTGGGGGATTGGGGAGGAATTGGACGTTCTTATATGTTTTCCGTGGATGAGAAACACATGTGAAGGAGGAGAGTCACGCCGATCGAGTGCCACGGGCGGGCGCGACGCGACGCGACACGGAAGACACGTGAGGGTGGCATCACCGACTCTTTCTCGCCGACGGTACCTTGTGTGGAGACGGGACATAATGTGTCCACTATGATATCTAGCAGATTCGACCTCCTTGATCGAAACGTTGAGGCGGGAAGTAGCATAGAAAATTGGGGAGCCAACAAGCGCCTAAGCGCCTAAGCAGCCACTCGGCCCTCCTTGTTCTTTGACTTGTCTTTGACACGACATTCCTCCCTGTTAACTTGTCATTCCTCGTCCTATGGCGGCCAGCCAGCGTGTATTTCTGACTCCGGAACTTCTACATATAATATTTGACTACATCCCTCTGCGGCACCGCAAATGCCTTGTGCTGGTCTGTAAATTACGGGTCCGGAATGAAATGAAGGATCCGTCCTTAGCCTGGAAAATCCTCTCGAAATTAAGGGGGGCGCTTAATCTAAGAGGGAGGCGACTAACTTACCCGACTGCCGGTGGGTTCTTTTTTGATTTCCGGTCTCCAGGAATGGCAATTGAAGACAAATTTGGCTACACCCTGCAGGGGATTCCAGCCTTTGGGTCCAGAAGTCGTTAGCCTTGCCACGTCACAACGCGATCGAGGCGACCACCAACGATCGCAATCCCGCGGTCCTTCTGCAAAACACTAGGCACCTTCACTCACGCACATGCCTGCCAAAGCCAATCGATGTCCGTTAGTGAAACCCGAGAAGCATGCAGATTGATTTTGGCAACCATCTACAGATTCTACCAATGAGTACGAAGGCGTGTGTACCGAAATGGTGCGATAAGGAAGAGATGGAGGAAAGACGCTTAAGGGGGATGGGCACGAAAAAAAGCAAGCAAGGTTATGATGGATTGATGTCAAAGTGACAATATCGACTGACGAGAGTGGGAGTGAGCTCGCATCTGACTGATACCTGGTCTGTATTCAAAAAGAGTGGTGTCAACACAAGTAGTCTGATTAGTAAGAAACTACGAAAACCATGATGAACCTCATATTGGACACTCGACATCTTCGAGCGTTGAGTGTGAGAAGCGGAGGGTGTTCTGTTGGATATTGCAGCCTCAAGCCTGTTGCCTTCTTGGAAATGATGTTGACAGCAAGGGGAGTTGGGCGAGCATCGAAAGCAATAGTGAGCAGACACTAGTTGAGAGGTATGAGAAAGAAAGAAACATGTACCGAGTACTGCGGCTCTGAAGAACCTGGGGCGGCTTGAAATCCTAGTCGTTAAGGGTGGCCGTGCTGTCTCCAAGCGAGATCCTCATCAGGTTCCACCTCGAATAGTTCCTGCATAAGCCAAAGTGGGGTGTAAGCCATTAAGGAAAGGTCAAACAGCGCTTCAAACATACCGTTGAACAAGTAATCCTATCCCCCAACATGAACGACTCTAGGCAACCTAGAGAAGTATTCGTGCATACACATGAGCCGCAGTGGGTTCCCTGGAAATAAGTAGCTATGGGAGAGGGGAGGGCAGCTGAGCATCGTGGTTGTCATATAACTCTAGATCTTTCGCTGTCATGCCGACGACACGAACGGAAAACTTGAGGGCGAGGTCGCGGATTCCGCGGGTGAAGCTAAGCACCCAATCTCAGCGCCCAAGAGACTATGCCGAGTTGCCGCATACTCACGCGTGCTAAACGGACCCGTGTTGCCATGCTGCGCAATGGCCCTCACCTCCAAGTGATGGTCAAATGAGGCTTTGAACTTGAGTTGGAAGGTCCTTCACGGCGCGTGCAGTTTACTTCGCTTACTTGCCCCGTTGGAGTCGCTTGGGCTCTACAGGGACACAGAAACTCAAATATTTGTGCGTAAAATTGTTGAATAATTCTACACAAAGAACTGATATCTCGGTAGCGTTTTACGCGTCCGATTGGGCCTGAAGATTGGGCGTGCTTCGACAAGTACTCGTGGAGGGTCCACGAGCTATATCTTGATTCGGAATCCCTTCATCCGTCCGTCTTTGAAGAAATCGCCAGACGTCGGCCACGGGATGTACTTCTTCCCAATTTACGCAAGTTGGGTCCCACCCCTTCACCCCAAATTCTGTCCCTATTCGGTAGACCGTCTTTGCCACAACTCACTCTGTATCCGGCTACGGATGACTTTCTCGAGGATGACCGCCTACTTCTTGAGCAAACCTTACTGTGCATCCCCACCGTCACTCCGTGCTTGGAGAATCTGTCCATCGTCCTGAGCTCTAGGCTTTCTTTAGGTACCGGAGAGCGATCATTCATCACCACAATTACGGAGCTTGCGTCGTTGAACTCAGTGCTCTTACCCTGTGGCTGGTTGAATTCAGGCGTAACCGAAGCCTTTGCAACCCTCCCGAAGCTTCAGCGTGTCGATGCCTTCTATACAGACCTTGCGAAACCTGTCGACGAACATCAGGAGTTGTTCTCCTGCTCTCTTCCACTTGGCAGTTTTCCTGCCCTCAAACAGCTTCACATCATCATTCAGTATCGTCGCCTTAGCCTCTGCCTCTCAAGTCCATTCTCGTCAAGCAACCTTTACTCCATTGCGGTTACCTCTCCATTAGCAGAGTCATCAGGCGACTTTCATCATCTACTAGAGGTCATCGCTATGAGCTGCCCTGCGCTAGAGAGACTCCACATTTCAGACGTATCAAAGCCTAATGCCAAGCGCTCCAATAATGGCCTTGCGATGGCACAATTGGTTCCGCTGTTATCCTGCTCTCAGTTACGTCTAATCCAACTTTGCCAGAGCAACCCTTTCCGCCTTTACACCGAAGATCTTGTTTCCATCGTTGAGGCCCTCTCACACTTAAGAGAGCTGCGACTCTGCAGTTATGCAGACTCTAAGCATCCAACACTCCACCTTTCGACTCTCTCTGCGCTTGCTGCCGTCCCCAATCAATTGGAGATCCTAGACATCGAGGCGGACGCTACCGCAGACCATCGTCTCAATGCGGATGATAGGGCTTCGTTTGCCAGGTTGCGCAAGTTACGGACGCTCTATGTCAGGTCTTCTCCCGTGTCGCATCCTGTCCCCGTTGCCACGTTCTTGAGTCGTGTTATTCCGAAAGGATGCACTGTCGTCTACAAGGAGTGGGGCTCACCCACACAGCAGATCAGAGTCATGGACCTCATCCCTGCTTTCCGGGCTATCCGTGCTGAGGAGAGAAGGTGGCATCCTGACCGTGACGAAGACTGATGTACGAGCGACGCTAGTAGACAAAGAGTCGGTGGCCGGATTTTCTTCTGTTGTTAGGCTAAGTCTGCTATTCCCCTCCAGACACGCTCCGGGCTTACAGTAATTTGCATGTATCTTCTCGAAATCTATTTTTCAACCGTATGGGTGAAAAATTCGCGAGTGGCCCAGCGTCAATAATTCTGACTGTGAGAACATTCTTCTTACCGTGGGTATCTTCGGCCACTCGGCTCAGGGCTACGCACTAATGTTCGATTATGACCACCACACTATCGTTGTGCTGCACCTCTTCGAACAACATGTACAGCCGAGAATTTTATTACTAATTATGTGAAACACGCCGACTGCTTCGACTAATCGTTCCCGCCATAATTCCCCGACTTCAAAGCCGGCCTCAATTGTCCTTCCTAAGATGCCTTTGTGAATGTATGTGACGTAGGATATATGACCGCTCGCTGACTTGTTTCTCAAAGCTATCGTAGGCTGCAAAGCATGCAGGAAATTGGCTTCGGCGGTGGCGCGTTGGGCCGTGGTGCCATCCTCAAAACAGTGTCTAACTCCCGTACGTATCACCATCCTGACTGCGCTCACTGATATTTATGATAGTGTAAGGGCTGCGGTGATCGGAGCACCTGCGGCCGCCAGTACATAGTGCCCCGCGAGAATGACGTTGACCCAATGGAGAAACCAGCGATAACGACACACTGCTTGAGACTAACGCTCCCACTCCCATTGTGAACCTGATGCCCCCGAAACTAAGACATACGTAACCACATGGCGACGACCAGTCCAGTAATCGTCGTGTGCTTTATAATAGGCGGCTCTGAAGACTCTTGATCTTTGAACTCTCTCCCATGACCGTTATTTCACAGGCCGCCGAAGGGGTGAGTTCCCACCTGGACATTAACTTGTTGTCACTGAGGCCGAGGGCTCACAACTTACTAGGACATCGTTTGTATTTCATTTTACAAATTGTCCTCAACTCTATCGCTGAAATCCACGTATCGCAGACGCTGCCATAGCGCTTCTGGTATGCTATCTTCGGCACAATGCACCAGGTCCCCGTTGAGAAATTTGATTCAGATATACGACTATTCCCTCACCCTGTCAGATGAGGTACAGCTGATCTGGAAGTCCCCGTGGCACCTCGGGAAGATACTTTTCCTGTTAACCCGCTACCTTGCGTTTGTCGATTTGCCGCTATTCGCTTTTAGTTGAGTTTCGTTCTTTTCCTCTGTCGTGTTGAAGCATGCTGAGATGTTCCTTTCATCTAGCATATTCATCAGCCCCGCAGTCTCAATGCAAGGCCCTGGTTCCAACCCTCCTAAGTACGCGTTGACCCTCCGCCTGATCTCTCAATGGTTCGGCTCGTTACTCACCCAGATGTGTAGTGATCATTCTCGCAGGCATCACAATCGCTGAAGGTTAATCCTGTGTAGTATATTTAGGAATGCCACTGACTACCCCGTTTGATAGTCATTATGCTGCTACGTGTTTGGGCACTCTGGGGGCGCTCTCTCCGAGTTACGATATTCCTTGGGATGACGGTTGGCATTACGATGGTTATTAATTTAATTTCCACCGCACTACATATTTACGGCCTTAGTTGTAAGTCGGTCCCCCGCTCTGGATCATGTCTTTGACCAACTCACATTGTTAGATGCACCGTCCAGCTCGCCGATCCGTGGATGCACGTCAACAAGGGGTAATCACCTACTTCTTGTTAGTTTATCTTCCTTAATAGCTGTTGAAACATGTACGTCAATTTCTATCTGTTGCATTACTAACAACTCGACTGAGAGACTTCTGCCCAAGTAACACTGGTGATGACTCTCATTAAGTGTGTTGAACAAGGTGAGCTGCTCTCGTCAATGATCGCGTTGTGAATTGACATAAGTTTCAGTTCGGCTCCATGGATCTTCGTTATTCAAAGTTTGCCTTCGTGACGGTGGGTGCTCTTTCCAACGACACCGTCATTCAGACTCATCTTTCTCTTTCTCGTGTTGGTTTGACCGGCTAGGGACCATCTATTTCGTCTGTCAACTTGGTACGCGAACTGTCTCACAGGTCAGAGTCATCCAGTTAGATTGATCATGTTACCAGCATCAACGTTGGCTAATGTGGTGCTACTCTCCCGGAATCCAGTAAGTCTGCTCACTTGTCATCTGCTGTCGAGCTGAGAAAGATTACGTCTTTGTTAGCTGCCTCTTGGCGACATGATTACGCTGTGAGTATCATGCCAACTAATGGTGGTGCATTGAATTTACTGATTAAGCTGCAACAGCCAACGCTCTCTTCATTCTATCCTTTCCGGCCGCATCATACTGAAGCTTCGCCGCACTGCTTCCGACAATGACAAGCACACAAATGGGTGGTTAAATAGAAGTGCGCTGGAATTCGCTCACACAATTCCCATCGACTCGCACTCTAACGACGAAGAGGATGAGTGCTTTTATCGCCTCCCATAGGAGTTATCTCGTGGCCATGCTTTATCACCGCTTGTAATGTCTCGATTTGTGTGTCAACTAGTACCTGACCCCCTGTAACCCCTTTATCCCACGTGATTGCGGGCGGCAACCAGCTCCCGACCGTACGCGACGTCTTGGTTGCCCTCCATGTCCCCAACGCCCGCTACTGAACGCGTATTCTCGATTCCGGAGCTCCTTCGACATATTTTCGACTATTCAGCCCCCGAATATAATCTTAGCTATGTGCTTGTTTGTCGGCAATGGTTAGGAGAAGCATTAGCCGCGAGGTGGAACGTCGTTCACAACCCCTGCAATCTACTTCGCCTCTTGGCACCTTTGGCACCTTTGGAACCATATGACAATTGGCTACCTGATATATATGTGAGAGCTAGCGTTATTTCTCAGGGGAATAGCTCTGATGTCACCGTGGTAGGCGTTCACGCGTCCCATTCGGCCGGAGGACTGGGAGTGCTTTGATAAGTACGCGTGGAGGGTACACATTTTGTTCTTTAGCAAGGACTTCGATCCATCCGTCTTTGACGCCATTTCTTCAAGTCGGCCGCGCGACGTCCTCCTGCCGAATCTACGCGAGCTGAGGCCACACTATGACCCCCACGCTCTCCCATTGTTTGCCAATCCGTCGTTACGGGGAGTATATATAGGTCCCACATCTTACGGTCCGATTGACAATGTTGATCACTTTATCCACGTCACTTTTCTATGCTTACCGACCGTCGCCCCTCGTCTGGAAGTTTTATGGCTTGTCCCAGACGTCCCTTTTCTCAGCAGCTACGAAGGACCACTGGCCACCACGATTAGCAAATTGGCTGCGTTGAAGGACTTGCACCTGCCTAGTAGATGGTTAACTCCAGCCGTTACTGAGGCAACGGCAGCCCTCCCCAATCTTTTGACTATCGACACGAGCGAATCCAAGTCTGCAGCAGCCATGGATGGAGATGAGGAACTATTTCCCCCCTCACTACCTCCTGGCAGTTTTCCCGTCCTCAAACACCTTAATATAGAAGTGCAGTATCAACGCTTCGCCACCTCTTTCTCGCAAGCATGCTCGCCAAGTTCTCTATCGTCCCTGTCGCTCGTATCTCCCAGAGCAGAGTCATCAAGCGACTTTGCTCGCTTGCTCGATGTTGTTTCTAGGTGCTGCCCCGACTTGGAAGAACTCCATCTCATGAATATTGATACGGGCGATGTCACAGTCCCGGTAGAACCCATCACGCTTGCAACCTTCGCGCCGCTCTTATCGTGTTCAAAACTTCGTACGCTTGATCTGTTCCACCCCACCCCTTTCAAGCTATACGCTGAGGATGTCATTACAATCGTAAAGGCGCTGCCATGCCTGGTGGAGCTTCATCTTTGTCAATGGGCAGAAATTTGCCATCCAGCACTCCACATCTCGGTGTTGTCTGCCCTCGCGAGCCTCGACACCAACCTAGAGATTCTGGGAATTGAAATGGATACGTTGGTTGATGATCGTCTCGACGCCAACGGAATCGCCCAATTCACCAAATTACAGGAACTTGAAATTGGATCTTCTCCCTTATCCGATCCGCTTCCTATTGCCAGGTACTTGGATCGTGTCCTTCCCGATGGATGCGCTATCAGCTATCGCAATTCGGACGAGCCTTACTCGCCTGGAATGCCTTTGGCTGAGCGTTGGGCGCAGGTAATAGAATTCATCTGTGCGCCCACGGAATCCTTGATGAGGAGCGAAGGTGGCGGCCAGCTGCTGCCTAGTTAGTTTGGGGTTATGGTCACTTCGCAAAATGGCCTATCTTTAGCTGTACAGTATCTTTGGAAGCCGCGTCGATCATTTTCTCGCTGGGATGCGATACCACAACCCCTCGTATCCCATCCACTACGACTAGCTTCCGGTTATCTTTAAGTGATTCTGTCTCCACCTCAAATCTAAACCTCGTTCAATCCCCATTCTCCCCCGCTCCATTTATCTGTCGTCGTTTCTTTCCTATCCTCCAATCTCGATGAATCCGTCGAGGAGTCCCGGTTCATCCAACCCCGATATTTTCAACCCCGCATATCTTCATCGGTCAATATCAAGACTTCAGTTCCACTGTAAGGTGAATACCAAGTCTTATCGAAGCCTTTCTACGTTATGTTCTAATTTTTATCGTGGCTATCAGTATTATTGCATCATAGCTGACCGTGTTCGACACGGAGACTAGCGACCCCGCATCACCCGTGGATGGGCTGAACCTTTCGAAGGCCATTCTCCGCATCTACATTCCACGAGCTGGTTATGAACACAGCATCCACTCGTAACGCCCCCCCCCATCAAATTCGTCCGCTAGTATAAATCCGACATATCAGTCCTCGTAACGCTGTTGATAACAATTTCCGAGAGCGTGTATTTCCAACCACCCCGCACCGTCCTCTCAATGAACTTCGTTTTGGGGTCCTGTCAAAGGGCATCCCCTTCTTGAACATCCCGTAGCCGCTACTCCTTGTTCTATTGTTCTGAAGAACCCAAAAAGCGTTAGGTCCCTCATCCAGTAGCAGCAACTGGTTTCGATCCAGTGACCTCGGGGTTATGGGCCCCGCGCGCTTCCCCTGCGCCATGCTGCTGGTGACAAGGAAGGGACTCAAGTGTGAACATGCCTCCTTGCTTGAATTCAGATAGTAATAATCATTGCCGACCTCACAGATGCATCCACTCATCCAGGACCCAACATCCCAACGCGCAATCGATGGCATCTCCCCTTGTCTACACCTTAACCGTCGGCTCCATCTCAGATGAGACAATGGGCATCGATTGTCCTTACTGACGAAGACGAGAAGCGTAACATCACATTGCGAAGAACGGACAGGATTCCAGACTGGTACATCAAATCCATAAGAATACAGTGGCAGAGCGGCAAGTAGCAAGGAAAAAATTAGGTGAAAAGTGAAAACGGCTGGACCAAGATCTCGTGGCAGACACTTCAAGCAGTCCTCAGGCTCGCATGGACGTCTCGCATCAACATGGTCATTGCCGTCGCCGTTCGACTGCGAGCGCCAACATCCCTCCAACCATGGCCCCTCCGTCACTATTACGCCATTAGCACCGCGATCAATTGCCTCCCCAAGTCCCGACGCAAGTCGCAATTACCTCCCCCGAGTCGCCCTAACACGGCTTAGACTGGCGCTCCCGTACCCCCCGCCACTGTGCCACGGAACACCGCTCAAGGATGCAGGACTACCAGTGGGCCTTTGGATGTGTTTCGGGAGGCTTGGGGATGATAAACCGCTTGGCCGGGGTTATGGGATCGACGGTCACCGGTCAAAGGCGGGCGTGGCGGTGCTGAGTGTGAGGACCCAGCGCTGTAAGAGAGCAGATCAGCCAAGGTGTGCAGGAGGATACCACGCACCGTATGTCGTAACCTGTAATGATAGGGAGTCAGCTGGAGATCCAGTCGATGAGCTGGAGAGAGCTTACTTTGGGAAGGAAGGAAGAAGAGATGTTGGGAGATTGACGAGGAATTTCGACTTTCTTATATGTTTTCCGAGGACGAGAAACACATGTGAATGAGGAGAGTCACGCCGATCGAGTGCCACGGGCGGGCGCGACGCGACGCGACACGGAAGACACGTGAGGGTGACATCGCCGATGCTGTCTCGCCGACAGTACATCGCAGGAGAAGGCGGCCCGTAATCGCGTCCACTATGAGTGTCTAGCGGAGAACTCGACCAGGTCGACAAATCGTCCCTATCTTTGCGAGCAATTGAAGGAAATTCTGTCGGCCCTCCAGGAAGTGGCACCACAGTAGCACCAAGCCAACCATCGAGTCGGAAGAAGCCTCACTGCGTGTCAATGATTCAGAAGGAGTAGCTGGTCTATGGCGTGGTTCCCTGTCGTTGAGACGATGCTGACGCTAAGGATCCTTTGCGTCAACGCCACGGAGCTAATTTCCCCAGAGATGAAGTTAGCGATAATCCAGAGCTCAATCTGACAAACGAAGTTGTGATGGATCCGAGGGGCGTTGAGCGGAACAAGCACTGCATAGCGAGGAGAAGCGGTATCAGGATGTCTTGTGTGTTACGGTGGCAATTGGAGCCTCAAAGGTATGTGTTAGTCCAAGTTGTCGCATGAGTCATGGCAAGCTCAAAGCTAGGAAACGACGTGGAGTGGAAGTAGCCCGGTCAACGGCTAGCGCTTACCGAGCGCTTTCCGTCCTTCACGCTTGGCACCCTCCAACCTCTTCACCCAACCTATCCTCCTCGCCGAACTCCCACCATTCTACTCCCTCGTTAGCATCTAGACTCTGGAGGTTTGCATCAATGAAACCTGATGACAATCGTCCATCTGTGTTAAACAACGCGGCCGCCGCATGAATGATTTGTTCAAGACATCCAAGGCCTTTGGCCCTTCTCATCCAGTGTTCCGGTAGTATTGGGATCGTGACATCCAGTATGTGTTCTTTTCCCGCCAATGCTCCAAGGCTTCTTCTATTGTCAGACATTAAGCGGTCACCAGATATCCCTGATTCGGTATATATTATGTCTGTCATCATTCCTTCCACTAAACCTTGCTCCTTACGTTCTGTGGACCATTTCATACGCCAAAGTTTCTACCAAAGTTCTCTACAAGCGTGCGCTATCTCCGCGCCGTTATTCAGGGTCTCATCACAACCCTGGGAGAGATTCCGAGAATTTTGCGTCATCCGCAGTTCTCTTCATGCTGACTGTCGTTTTTGCAAACCATCATGAGTCGGATGAACTTTGGCTTCTTTACCTTTGCATCATTATTCCTGATTATTCTTCATGTCCGCTGCAGCAGATAGACGTTCGACACTTGCACGGTCGCCACCGCAAACATAAACACCATGGGTTATAAGTTGTGTGGGGTGCACGTCGTCGTCAGTACGCGTTCTTGGACCCAGTAAGTGGACTTGCCATCATGTCGAATACTCGCTCTCGTCCTTCGCTCCTCGCCTCACGACACTCCCCATTGCAGAGGGCCGACACCGGAGTGTCACCCCCAGCCTTCATCAAAGTTTTCTCCACCCTCAAGCGCAAGGCTGTCGCCCTTGTATCCACCCGTTCACCCGTGTCCTCTAAACGCGATTCCTTTTCTTTTTCATGTCATGCCAGATTCACGAAAGGCAAACGCATCAAGAACCTCAAGGAGTTCCACCGCATGGCCACGCCTCCGATCCTTCGACGTCCTCCAACAGCTCAATCCTCGCCGATCATGCTCTCAATGAGGGCGCACGGGCTTGCCAACTACCCTCGTCCTCCTGCTATCAGAAGCTTCCGGCGTCCGACATCGTCACGGAGACACACCCCTGGTTCATCCACATCTTCCGCGATGCTTGATTATTCCTCTCCCCCTCAGCAATCGTCGCATCCAACGTGTAAGCGCAAGCCAGTGCCGATCGACCTCGGTGATTCGACTGCAACGCTAGTTCCGCCCCCTCAAGAGCTCGTAAAGCCTCTCGCTTCGAAACAGGAGAAAATCGCCCACCTGCAGGACCAAATCAACGCTCTTCAGCGAGCTATCTCGCCTCCTCCTCTAGCCCAGCGTCCACCTCTGACAGAGGAGCAGGACAGTTCCGATTCCGATTCCTCGTATTCTGGCGATTCGAGCCTTCCAATACATACCCGTGTCCGCTCGGAGTCTCTGGTCAAGGGAATTGTAGCGCCAGCGAAAGGGTCGGCTATCCTCCACGCCGTTAACCCCTCGTCACTCCCTTCGTCTTCCGATTCCGAGAAGAAGAAGCGTTTGCGTGATGAGGTGAAGGCTTCCGATGAAGTCCTGGCGGATAGGAGAGGAGGAGGTAAACGAGATGCGGTGTACGATCCCTTCGGGAAGGATACGGTACAGATAGTCCATGCTCTTCCGGGGCTCTGCACGTCCGTCTCGCTAAGACGCCAGGTATGTACCACTCATCCATCACGCGTCCAATCACTCAACCTGAATTCTAGGTTCGATCTCGGCCTGTATCAGAGGCATTCACTATCTCCAACGTCTCCAATACGGCTAGAGACGTACTCTCTAACCTAATTGAGCCACCTCCACCCGTCCCCTCCTTGCCTCCCCTCGACTCTCTTACCGGACGAACCCTATTCAAGTCAGGCAAGAGGGACAGTATGATCGTTGGTCAAGCAATAGACCCGCCGCTGCAGGTCACCCTTGATGAGAAGGAGAAGTCCTCTCTGACGGGTGGCGAGGAGGATTGGACGCTGTACTTGGGTGCTCTCGACTATTATGTCGATATGGACTCGCCCTCTACTCCCCGGCGCGCAGACGTCGTCAAAGAGCGCACGGGTACCAGTGAGGATTGGACACTCCAGATTCCTCCACCCGAGTATTCACATCTGCGTCCCACATTGAAATCTTCTTCAGATCCCAATGCTCATCAGCTGCGGGAATCGTACCTGGATATGACGGATCCGGAGCAATGGCCGTCGCCACCTGCCTCACCAATCCCCTCTATACGATCTCCCAGTCCGCGGGGTGTCAGAGCTCGCACCAAGAACCGACCCCGCCATGCCGAGCGCTTTCATCAGACGAATCTCCTCTCACCGCTCTCCTTAGCACTTTCCCCACCCCCGCGTTCTCCTTCTCCTCTAACACCGCTTCCTCCGGCTGTCAGGTCTCCATCACCACTTTCTCCGAAACTTTTGTCGGTTTCGCCGGCTCCGTCTCGGTCACATCGCCGCTCACCGTCATCACTCTCGTTTACTTCTATCACGTCATGCTCGACTGTGCAGTCAAATTCTACATTTGGTCGACGTGCTAGCCGACTGTTTAGGGCGACGCTTGGGAAGGTGCCGAGGGAGGAGAAGGACTCCGACTGTGCCAGTGGATGGTTTTGAGTCTAAGACATGATGTACGTACGACTTGACATACTTCGCCGATTTCGTTCTATCGCTTCTGTATCACACTCTTTTGTTTTTATTCGGACTCCTCAGACATTCTTTTGAGCTTTTCCAATGTCTAGTTTCCCGAGTCTCCTTTTGCAGTTCCTCCTGTCTTGTAACCATTTCGTACGAAGTCCGCACACTGCTGTAGTAAATCACTGTTTCATTTACGATTATCCTGTCATGCCTCCCACGATGCTACATGTTTGGGTCTTGAAGTTTGCAGTAATCGGCCTCGAGAGTCGACCAGCAAACCAAGGGAGGAACTAAGTACATGCATAGCTCGGAGGACGCAGATGCCGTGCCTACAGTGATAGGGATTCTGAACGCCTCCTGAAGATAATAAGGACAAGGATAGAGCCAGTAAGTGGGTGGAGGACACACCACCTTCCGCCAGAACTTTAACCCCTATTAAATCAACCCCCTATCACCCTTTATAAGCTTCAACGCTCAACGTCAACGTTCATCGACATCCCTAATGGCGTTCACTCTGCCCCTCGAGCCCATTCTCCCAGATGACTCGCCCTATAGATACCAATCGTCTATTCATACACAGTCTTCACGAACTGCCGCCTTCGACACTGGCCTCGATACTAGAGATGTCATTCGCCGCGGGTCCCGAGACGTGAAAGTATGTGTAGTGTGTGGAAATTCATTCGCCGCTGCGCTTGAGCGGACGTTCATAATTCCTATTAGCGAGGACGAGACAGTGAGTGCTCCGACCCGCCCATGATGCTTCATTCTCACGTTCACAGTGGGAGGAGCTCAAGGCCTGGAAATACATCCCACAGAACGCCAAGTCCGTCCGCCATGAACCACGCAATGGCATTACGCTCTGTGTTAATCACCATCGGCTGTTTGGCGAGCACCATTTTTATATCAAGTTCTATAATAACGTATGCTTCCCTCGATTTCGCTTCCGCACTCTAACTCTTTGATTATTGCTAGCGCTACGTATTCGTAAATCCTTCCAGACATTTGTCGTTAGAGGCGTACCATGGCAAGGCACTATATTTGAATCCCAATCATAAGCACGCTCCTTTCCCTACGACTTTTCTTCTTCATGAAGCCCGCGTCCGTGCTTTCCGCCCGTTCCAGGATGAAAGAGGCTTACCAGAACAACCGGAGTTTCAATGCTGGTTCAAGGACTTGATTGACGATCAATTTCAAAGGCTGCCGGATGATGCCCCCTCGCTCGCAAGATCCCCACATTCCGACGGTGGCATCCCATTTCTTTCTATGGATGCTACTGCTGTTCAACGGGTATTAGAGGCCACTTGGCAGATGCCATCGTGGAAGTCCTGCATTGTGGAGAATACATCATGGGACGGAACGGCCGAAGAGAACGTGAAGAAATATCAGGACATAATGGGAAGGCAGTCATGAACGGGATGACTTTCTAGATAATCTTGCGGCACTGTTTCTCTAAAGAAAAATTCTTTAATTCATCATCCAGATATCATTATTATAACGCCCTCGTTGCATCTCAAAAATCCCCATGTATCATACTACTACGAAATCGATGGGGCTAATATTTCGGAATCTGACGCTTCTTCCTATTTACCCCTATCGCCTCCTATCGAGCGTATTGACGTAGAGGCGGCGTCTAATTGAACTTTCTCCCACTCATCAACTGCAGGCACCAACTCCCCATCTGTGGCCCTCGCGGCAAGGCCCCAGTCTCGTCTGCTCGATAACCTAGGTTGAGCTTTCAGGGTAGCCTCATGACTCTCGTTAATTTGTATATCACGCAGCCATGAATAATGTACAAACTGGGCCGAATCGTTCATCCGGCATTCTGTTCATTGTTAGGACGTATCCTGTCCAACGGGAAGATGTCAGGTAAGTCATATTTGTTTGTATCCTGCAATGCACCATCGTTGAAACTAGAAGTCTGTGTCGTTGCTGGTCCGGTGAACGCTGACTCTGACTTAGGCTGTTGTCAGATTCCGAGTCTGTCCTTTGGTCAACTGATGGCATCTCTTTGTGCGGGTTCTGATACCAGAGCAACGTGATGTCCTACTAGTAGGTTCCGTATCTTCGTGTTGAGATCAATCTCCAGTTCCCTGGCAGCGGCCCACCCTTCCAGGTACCTGCTTCTAAACTGCTTTTTCAGTTTGTCCTTGTCTCAGTTGACGAGCTCGTAAAGCTTCAGTCGCGTGCAGTGAGTATGCACTTCTCTGCTATGTATCACACTCAAGTTCAATGCCTCTGACAGTACCTCCGTGGTGGGTGGCTACAACAACCGATGTCTTAGGTTTCATCTCGTGGGATCAATCTCCAGTTCAGCACCCCACGCTTGGACCCACTCTCCAGTATATTTTGGTTCTTTGGTTCCTTCATCGGCGGCATGCATTATGTCTCATGTTCCACCATGAGAGGTTCGTTTTTTTTTTCAGGATGATAGCGCTGGAGTTTCTGATATCAAGTCAACATAATTACATCCGTGATGAACTTCGAGTCGGCTTGATGCTGATTTCGCATATTCACCCGTATATATGTTGTCGAACGGCGAGGAGCGAACGGCGAGGAGCGCCCCTCGCTTCTTTACCATGGCTTCTCTCAGTGTCCCAGTCGATCAGCTCGTAAAGCTTCAATCGGGAGCAGTGAGTGAAATATTGTCTCAATTATCGCACTGATGGAAATTAGACGCCTCTCACAGTACCTCCACGGTATGTGCCTACCCACAATCCCTACGAATGAGCATCTAACTCACTGAACGGTATCTCCAGCCTCATCATTAATACTGTTTGTAAGAGCAATTCTACCAATTGCGTGAACCATGCTTTAAATGTGGACCCAGATATACGATTATCTCCTCACGCTCTCCGATGAAGTTGACCTAGTTTGGAGCAAGCGTCAAGGCCGTCAAGGATTAGCTGGTGTCCTTTTCTTCTTCAACAGGTATCTACCCTTCGCTGATCTCACCATGAGCTTATATTGTGAGTATCGATTTCAACACATCCCTATCACAGCTCACGCTTGTAGGCCACCTTGCCTCTAGCATGCCAGCTCAGCGATGCATCCACTTCGACGGTATTATCGGCAGTGCGTTGCGAATATTCGCGTTTATCGCTCAGGCGACTCATCGTTTCTCCAGTATTGTTCTTTCTCGGCATCGTTGTCTCTGAGGGTCACTATCTCTCCCATGCTTTTGCTGCCAATTCCCTGACAAGGTCCTTCTAGCAATAATGCTACTGCGCGTCTGGGTTCTATGGGGCAAGACGCGTACCATCGTGGTGTCTCTATCTGCATTGGCCATTGTGTGCCTGATCCCGGCCGCCGTGTGTTATGAAACTTCTCGCAATTCTATTCACTGTGCGTTTGTATGTATAGGATTTGTGTTTACGCTTCATTTACCAGCTATCACAGATATCTATTCCACCCTTGGCTGTTACGTGGAAGGAAACAGCTCACCCAAGCTGCTGGATTACGCCCTGTTGCTAGTGTTTGAGTCAAGTGCGCAGCACGCACAATGCATTCATTCATAGATTAACTCTGACTACTTTAGCCATTCTTGTCCTCACCCTGATTGAATGCCTCAGATACGGTACTATGAATCACTTCATTCTTCCCTTCCACTTGACGGACAATGAGATAGCTCGGTTGACCTTCTCTGCCCTCCTTAATCCCGCAACTTTCGCTGATGTGTTTTTACGAGACGGTGAGCTAGGTTTTGTATATCTGCACAAGCACAGTCTCACCATGGTCAAGGCCTTATCTACTTCGCTTGCCTCGTCGGTCAGTCCTCCTCACTTTGCGCTTCGAAGCCTTGTTGACGCATTTTTACAGCGGTGGGGATAGTTAACATCATTGTCACGCTGATCGACGGCGTATGTTTACAATTCTTACCTTTCAGCTACTTACGCTCATCTCCTTGCTTATTTCCCGGCAGGACACCAGAATGGATCGCTCATACCTGATCAGGTAGGTTTCAATGGGTATTGCGATCGCCCTGTCAATATCTGACTTCACTCAGTCTACAACGCTGCCTTCACTCAATTTTGGTCTCGAGGATTTTTATATACCTGCGCCAGTTCTCTCTCGACATCTCGGCCTGAGATTGACTCATGATATCGTTGTCAAAGCTGAGAATCTACGCTGTTTCCCAAGGCTGGCCATGACGCCCCTGTAACTCCTATGTATATACCCTAACTAAAGAATAGCTGATCAGAGTGCGAGTAGGCGACGATGATCGAAGAAATCCTGGTTAATTGATTTTCGCATGGATAGAATACACTAAGTTACATGATAGTGTACAACAAGCGAGGCGAGGCCGCTGTCAAATGAAGGTAAAGTACAATGCCAAATTTCCATCGTATGAAGGTACAAGCTACAAAATAAAGTACAACAGCCCGAACCAAGAAAACGAGGGACGGAAATGTAATAATCTAAGAGGAGGGGGTTCAAACGTACAAAAAAAATGATCACATGGCGTGGGTTCGAGGTGGTGAAAGAACCACAGAAAGAGCGCGCGCCGTCGAGCGTAAGGGGCAAAGTCCAGGATGGAGTACTACGAGACCATGATTAAAGGCCCGAACAAGAGTGGAACAGTAAAGTTGGAGTCGTTAACGAGCGTGGATAACGTGAAAATAAGAGAGGAGGAGCATGGAAAGGGTCTTGTGAACGAAGTCGTGATGGGCATCTGAGGAACGAAACACGAATAAGGAATGTGGTCGATACCGAAGGCACGAGGGGGGAATAAAGGACAAAACGGCCTTCGATAATAAAGTTGCGTGGCATAAATCCTCCTGCGTGCGAGACGAGCCTAAAACCATCCGCTAGTACAATCTTGCTCCTTCTCCTTGCGCGGAGACATACTGATCCCCATCAGTCGGCTAGCGCGTTTCCCTATCGTCGAGCCGCCGCTGGTGCTCGTGGAGCTGGTGACAGGTAACGATGCGGTAGTTGTGGAGGGGGAGTTGATCGTAGGGGAGGAAGAAGCATAACAAGAGGCGAATGACGACGCTGAGCGAGGATGGTTATATGGATGTGTGGATTCGACGTAGTTGGACCCTCGGGTATAACCATCCGCCTTCGCGTATGCGTGGCTAGACGGCAAGTGATAGTTCCTTACCGTTCCAGCTGACATGACCGTCGACTGGCTAGCCTCCGAGCCCGATTGCTTGTGACCATTTCGTCGTCTCGATGGAGATAATGAAATGGGTGGAGGGGAAGGCGAATGGGCGTTGGATCGCGAAGAACGTGAGGAGGATTTGGATGGAGAAGGGGAAGGTGTCGATGCGGGGGTAGAACGGCGAGAACCGTATGATGGTGAGGGTGACGGCGACTGTGGAGGAGGTGCGAGCGCCATGATGGCCAGCGGTGGTGGTAAAGGCGCAGGCCTTGGGCTCTCATAGACCTCACTACTAAATTCCGCTTGAGGAAGAGGGGGAGAATGGACGATGGGGGCGCGAGTAAAACTCTTGGTTCGGCTGCGGACGCTGCGAATAGAAGAGCTCGAGGATTGAACGAACGCAGGTAAGAGCGTGGAGGCGACGGGGGACATGTCAAGGTATGAGCTCGTCGTGCGAGCGAGTCTCTTGGCTGAGTCCTTAGCTGGAGGCGGTGGTGGGTGATTAGGACGCTCAATGGGGTCTTGCATATCCATATAGTACTCCAATGCGCCCAGCCAGTCGTTGCTCCGGTCCTTTGGTGGTGGGGCCGGTGTTAGATCCTCCGCTTCTGCCTCGCTTTCCGATGCCATCTCCTTCCTTGTGAGGTGCTTCACGTTCCGCTCCTTGTACTCCTTACCATCCGAAGCAGGTGCGGGAGGAAGGGCAGAAGTGGGAGGAGGAATCAAGGTTTGTCCGAGAGTGATGATGCTGCTACGCTTAGTCGAGCGAGGAGAGGAGATGGTGGCGGGTGGGAGATTGGCAGGAGAAAAGAGGAGGTCGGAGATGGGGGAGAGCAAGTCTTCTTCTTCTGAAGATGGAGTAGGCGGCGAGGTATCGAGAACAGGGCAGGAGCGAGACTGGAAGTTTGGACGTCAATACGGGAGACTGGGACTGAGGATATAGCGCAAACTCACATTATCTTTAGCCGGTCTCAGAGATACGCTTGTGCCAAACCCTGGGAGGGCATGCACGATTTGGACGGTGTCCTTCGCAAATGGGTCGTACTCTTTCTTCCTCTCCGAGGTAGACGGGCGGGAGGAAGGATACAACGCCAGCAAGACAGAAGATCGCTTGGCCGGTTGCGAGAGTTGCTGTTCCGAAAATACGAGGAGCAGAGATTCCGTCGAATACGTCGAATCGGAATCAGACTGGATTAAAGTTGAATTGGTGCTTTCAGATTCTTCCGGAATGATTGAAACGCGCTGCGTGTGGTGATGTATGGGAGGAAGGGGAGAGATAGCACGTTGGAGGGCGGAAATTTGATCTTGGAGATGGGTGATCTGTTGCTTATGCTCCAGATTGAAGACATCTTTGCAAGAGGAAGGGATAGGTGATGGAGATAATGACGTAGGTGTGGAAGGGGATGATGAGGAAGAAGAATCAAGGGAGGGGACTGTCGAACTGAAGGAAGAGGAGGACGTTGTTGAAGCGGCCGAGTCGCGACGAGGAGTGACAGGTCGAATTGCTGGGGGTCGGGGGTGGTTTGCAAGGCCGTGTTTTCGGAGGGAAGACGGTGCATGTCTATGGCTAGGTGATGTATGTGGACGGTGCTCACGGGAAGCGCGTTTCCCAGAGCGAGCGTGGGGATTAGCAGATGGAAGAGGTGTGGGAGGGAATGAAGGCGACGGTGATGGCGATACAAGTGCCGCAGCCTTCTTCTTGAGGGAAGAGAACATTTTCGCGATTCCTCCCGAGCTGTCGACGGAGGCGGGAGACGTGCGAGGTCTCCGCGATTGAGAGTGGGAGCTGTAGAAGGACATTGTCGACGTTGCTCCGAAGGGGGAGAATGGATGAGGTCAACTCCATTTTGGGGAGAACTTATAGGGTTTCCCGTCGCCTTGCTTTTCCGAACATGCAAGTAGTCGGATGTCTATCAAGAATTGAATAGACGGAAGGAATACTGATGGATGAGAGGGTCCCGTCAGGAGGACAGGTAGAGTGGACCTGGAAGCTTGAGGGGAAGCTGGGTACGAACGGAGGGGATTAGCAGGGTCAGGCCCGCTGACCCTGAACATCTACCATAATCCGCCAAATAGCGCCCAATCCAGTTGGACAGACAGAATGCTTTCATTATGCACGTTCGATTATCATTCGACGAATTCTACTCGGCGATTAATTTAGCTATCATATCGTGAGTGCAAGCTCACGTCATCGAGGAATTCGGACAGGCGGCATATTGACTAACCATTTCGCGTTGTTTGCAATTGGCGCTGCGATGATGGGTATGGCATTGGGGTCTTGAGGTCAGTGTTCTACATAGGCCGGTAGAGGTAGGTAGGCTGGCGTCGAAAGATGGGCCGCACACAACTTTGAAGCTGCTGACACCAGAGAAACAGGATGCCGAGTGTCAGCTGCGTCAGGTACCGCCTAGAGTGTGCCTCAGCTAGTCTAAGTGACGAGCCGACAAGGACTCAAAAAACATTCAGCGTGTGCTCAAAAAGGATATATAAAGCATGCACAAGCATCGCATGATTCTGGATAGGTCTACGCACCAAATAATCATTTGAGGACAGCATCTTCACGGGAGAGGAGGGGGAAACGTACGGGTTGCGAAGTCCTCACAATGAAGCCTACAATATTCATTCTAGCTGGATTCTGGTAGGCCCAACAAAGGGCGTCCGCACGGCTCCGACTTCGAATCATTGGAAGGCGGATGCCCTCACAAACACTCAATGCTGCGTTTGCACATTATCTAGTAGCTTCATCAACTGCGGCCAAATTAGCCTACGATGTATACGTATACGTTTTACATGGCTCATTTACAGAGCGTAGGCAAATGAATACATTCCTGCCAAATTCGAGCTGAGTATCGGCTACCGCATGGATAAGTGGATATTACTCACCGTTGCTCTAAAAGGCTTTAATTGCTACAAAATATCAAGGAGCCCATCGCATCATAATCTGAGCAGAGAGCTCGCCGCAGGTTCGAGGTCCCAATTGGACATACGGGGACGTTGTAGTAAGGAACCAAGCAGCTGGCGCTTAAGTCCTGTGGTAAGCGCGCTCATCACGAGGGCACATGACCGTCAGGGGTAGCCGGAGTTGGCCGATTCGCAGTCTGGAGTTTTTACCTCCAAGTTCTGAGTTCGATCGCAATTTCCAGCCACGAAATGCTATATACCGTATAGTCCCGATTCTCAGCACATGTCGGACTACCCATCTTCGATTCCTCAAACTCCTCCATTTTTCGGTCCCCTTCCTGTCTGCCCACGGAATCATAGGGATCCGAATAGCTTTCGCACCGAATAAGATGGTCATGGTGAGGCTCAAGTTACTTTTACTGGTTAATGGAATGTCAATATGCTAGCTTTCGTGACACAGCCTCGTCGGAATGAACACATGTCGAATGGACGCAACGGCACGCGCTATCGGATCTGCGGGATACTCTCCAGGTGACACGCACATGGCTCTTCTCCCGTGCTTGAAATACGGTGGATGCCAATTGGTTGATCCTAAAACCGTAGTGTCTCGACGATGGCTGTTCTGCTGTTTGGCGGTACTGGATTTTGATACTTCTCCTCGAAAAGGCTCGGCTTACACCCCTTCTCATGTGGGGTATTACTCTTCGTCGGCTCAGTAACGCCCTCTGTGTGTTTGCCTCTAGAATTTTACATACGGGACTTTGGACTCGCCGGATCACCAATATGAACACATCTGGCTCTCCACGACTCGACACGGTGGTTCTTAGTCGAAAGCTAGATCTGGCGCATGTCCTTAAAGTACTCCGCCGCACTTTATGATTGACAGCAAGAGGCTCATAAATACACCCACCAACGGCGCGACTTGTCTAGATAATCCTTCCTTCCATTCCTCCTACGCTATCGTATTAATGTCGGTAGAACCCTCAATCTCAGTGGACCGACTACACAGACTCAAGACGAGCGGGGTATGCTGACTTTGCTGCCCTCTATTTTAATTTGCTCACTTTGTAGTAACTACCAGTACCTGCGTGGTGAGACGCATTCCCTATTGTCGCTCTTGCCTAATGTTGAGATCGCAATCATGAGTCTCATCACTCATGCTACTCGTGAGCAAACGTCCCATTTAACATAATGAGCTTGCTTAACGACTCCAATTTGTTTAGCTGAAGTAACATTTGCCTGGAGGAAACCGATTGGCCTACCCAGTATTTTGTTCTTCTTGAACAGGTACTCTGCCTTCCTCGACGTATCACTTAGCGTGTACAGTGAGCTGTTGTCATTTCATCCAAAACCGCTGAATTCCCAGCCGCTTTATCTTTATAGATCAAGTCGCCCCCGCACTCCTTCCCGAACGTTGTAAGATGATCGATACGCTGTTCGGAAGTAATTCTTCCCCATTCATGCCATTCCAGGTCTAAACTCTGCACCAGCCTTTTGCTATGGTGGAGTCGCTTTATCCGAGGGTTGGTGCCCGTAATTTTGGGTGATAATATTTCTTCATGCTGATAACTAATATACTCTAGTCATCATGATCCTTCGTGTATGGATTATCTGGGAACGGACCCGTCTCATTACTATGGTGTTGATCACGATGGTGGTTATTGCACAGGCAGTTTCAATCATGGATTTGGTGATATCACTGCGTTCGCTTTCATGTGAGTTCGCCCCTTTACTTGTGGTAACACTAATCTCGTCCGTAGACATACCTTTAGGCGACTTAGCTCCAGGGTGCTACCCCACGGAACAAACAAAGCTTCCTTTGCTAGACTACGTCGCTCTCATGTGCTGTAATATCAGTAGTCAACTTGCACTCATCATCAACGATGGACTCAGATTCACCGATGCTAGTAATTGTAGCTCTGACCGTGATGAAATGCGCTAAGCGGATGAACATGTGTACGTATATTCACCTTCCATGCTAACGATGCTGGCTGACTCGGACGCTGCCCTTCGAAGCCTCATTAAGTTTTTGCGAGTTGATAAATCCATCGAACATCGTCAATCTTTTTGTCCGAGATGGCAAGCCTCCCTCCATGTCGTTTCATTGAGTTCGCTTCTCACGATAACTAGGCATTGCCTACTTTCTCTGCCTTAGTAGTACGCAAATACTGCTGTACCATTATCATAGACATAGCTGATCCCGGCGTAGCTATAGCTGCCCTCAATGTCGTCCTCGTCGCCTCTGGTCCAGTAAGTCCACAGTCCGTCCATTTGGATTTAATACTCAGTAACACGATAGGATGATGGATTCGGAAAGCTCATTGTGTGAGGACATCCTTTCATATCTAGGCAAGCATACTCATGATCCCCAGTCTTCAGCGATGTCTCCATTCTGTTCTTGTATCGCGAATATTCTTATACACGCGAAAAGACCATAGTGTAGTACACAGCTGAACCTTCTGTTGAAATACAAGCATCGGCTTTATTTCATCCGGAGTTGGATGCCACTACGACTGACTTCTATGGTGATTTAAGCAGTCATGCCGAGGTATTGAGGAGCACGGTCGACGAAGACCACGATCAAAGCGGCCTTCGATGTTTGCTCGGCGCCTGGATGCCATCTGACTTTCATTTATTCTGGAGGCCGGCCCAAGCAACTACTTCTATTGCGTTGACATAGTACTTGGGTATTCTATTGCCTATAAAGAAGGAGCGATATGCCCAGCAACCAGGACGCTCCCAACGTGCAACGTTGTTCCCGAAGACCGCTCTGATTTGTTATTATCGACTACTCGCTTATTGTACGGTGTATGGTCTCCATACGAAAATTGATTAACCAGGATCTCTTCGACATCATTGTCAAGTACTGCTGTATATTATCAGCTGAGTTCAAAGTGGGAAGCTTGTAATCGCCAGCGATTTCTGTAATTGCATATAGGAGGACTAAGGAGTCAGGGGCGTAGAATGTCCTAATGGTTCGTAGCTCAGGATGACCCCAAGGATCGACATCATACATCTATGACAGTAGACCTTGCATGAGTAAAGGATGTATGAGGCGGCGAAACGGAGAACTGCCGCAGGTAGATGAATATTCGCGAGACGAGTATGGAGTGAAGGCAACGTTGAAGACTGCCGCATAGAATCAGATATTAGCACGTGGATCTCACGTAGATTGGATCATACCTAATGAGACGATCGATCCTAATGTCCTTTCAGGTGATGAACAGGTATATCAGGGTTAGCAAAGCAATTGAAGGGTAGGAGACATACGCCATTGATCAGCGTGACAATAATGTTGGCTATCCCCACCGCTGCGGAAATGCGTCAAAAGGTATGAGGTAAAAAGTGAGAGGACTGACCAACAAGGCAAACGAAGTAGATGAGTCCTTCAGCCTGATGAGACCGTGCTTGCGCAGAAGTACCAACCCCAACTCACCGTCTCGTAGAAACACGTCAATAAGATTTTTGGGATCAAGGAGTGCAGAGAAACTCAATCGAGCTACGCAATTGTATATTAAGTGAAAAGGCGAAATAAAACAACGACTCATACCGCATCTCATGCATTCAATCAGGGTGAGGACAAGAATGACTGTGGAAGTACAAGTTTGCAAGTGTTAAGCATTACACTGAGCGAGCAGCGCACCTGACTCCATCAATACCAACAGGGCGTAGTCCAGTAACTTGAGAGAATTGTCTCCTTGTACGTAACAGCCAACGGGTGAGTGTATATCTGGTATTAGCTGTTGAATGAAGAGTGAACAAATATCCCGCAAATAATAGCTCACGGTGAATAGAGTTCCGAGATGTCCCATAGCCCACAGCAGCCGCGATGAGAGTTACGATGGCTAATGCAGATAGACACAGCGTGACAACACGCGTCTTGCCCCAAAGTACCCAGATGCGCAATAGCATTATAGCTAAAGAATGGGGTCAAAATGACGACGGTGAAAGTATGAAAAATATAATGACCTTCAGAGATGACGATGCCAATTAAGAACAATGCTGGAGTAAGCATCAGTAACGCAAGCGATAAATGCGGCTACTCGTAACACACTGCCGATAACACCATCGAAGTGGATGCATTGCTGAGCTGGCATGCTAGGGGAAAGGTGGGCTATAGCTTCAAGCGTGAGCTGCTATAGGGATATGTTGCAATCGATACTCACAACATAAGCTCATAGTGAGATCAGCGAAGGGTAGATACCTGTTGAGGAAGAAAAGGACACCAGGTAGTCCTTGACGCTTGCTCCAAACTAGGTCAACTTCATCGGAGAGCGTAAGGAGATAATCGTATATCTGGGTCCACATATTAAAGCACGATTCGCGCAACTGGTAAGGTTGCTCTTACAAACAATATTAGTGATGAAACTGGAAATAGCGTTCAGTGAGTTAGATGCTCCTTTCGTATTGAATGGTGGTAGCCACATACCGTGGAGGTACTGTCAGAGGCGTCTAATTTACATAAGTGCGATAGTTGAGACAATATATCACTCACTGCTCCCGACTGAAGCTTTACGAGCTGATCAACTGGGACACTGAGAGTGGACATGGTAAAATGCGAGGCATACACCTGGCGCTCTTCCCTGTTCGACGTATATATGGGTGAATACGCGCAATCAGCATCAAGCCGACTCGGAGGTCATCACGGCTGTTTTATGACTGTGAGGGCTGTAACTATGTTGACTTGACATCAGAAACTCCGGCGCTATGATCATGGAAAGAAACAAACCTCTCGTGGTGGAACATGACACATGATGCATGCCGGTGAAATGCCGATGAAGGAACCAATGAACCATAATATACCGGCGCGGAGACGAGGCCAAACGTAG
The DNA here is from genome assembly GCA_032158425.1 of Pleurotus giganteus. Classification (NCBI taxonomy): domain Eukaryota; kingdom Fungi; phylum Basidiomycota; class Agaricomycetes; order Agaricales; family Pleurotaceae; genus Pleurotus; species Pleurotus giganteus. The sequence continues at coordinate 677,483 of JAPEHR010000002.1, forward strand.
GCCCAAGCGAAAGAGGCGGCGTGACTCGACGCCGACATTATGATAGGAGGAAGATAGGAGGGTGTAGATAGATAGGAGGTAAGGTCAACCACCGTCAGACTGTGGGGATCTGGTGAGCGCGAGGCATATGCATCTGGGAGCCTGGAAAATTGATCAATAATCAGTTGTTCTGGTATACCTCTTTTATCCATGCATGGTCAGAGAGCGGGTCGCGAGCGGCACGAAGACGAGAGGGTGCGCATTTGTGAGCAGTATCTGCTTTGCCGTGGATCGCTGTAATCATCAAAGTATTAGAATCCCCACGCGCAACCATGAGGTGGAAGTTGCATACTATACAGAAGATATACTACAGCAGGGTACGGACTGTGTACAAATAGTCGTTACAAGACAACAGTACAGAATCGCAAAGAAATCAACGGTGGGTATTAGAAAAGTTCAAAAGGATGGTGTGAGAGTCCGAATAAAAGTAAAAGAGTGCTATTCAGATAGAAGAGATGAAACGAAATGAGGGGAGTGGGAGAAGTCGTGCACACATATCTTGGGACTCAAAACCATCCACTGGCGCATTCAGAGTCTTTCTCCTCCTTCGGCACCTTCCCAAGCGTCGCCCTAAACAACCGGCTCGCACGTCGTCCAAACGTCGAGCTTGACTGCACAGTCGAGGATGACGTGATAGAAGTAAATGAGAGAATTGAAGGAGAGCGGCGATGTGATCGAGTAGGAGTCGGCGAAACCGACAAAAGTTTCGGAGAAAGTGATGACGGAGACCTGACGGCAGGAGGAAGCGGCGTGAGGGGAGAAGGCGAACGAGGGGGTGGGGAAAGTGCTAAGGAGAGCGGTGAGAGGAGATTCGTCTGATCAGAGCGCTCGGCATGGCGGGGTCGGTTCTTGGTGCGAGCTCTGACACCTCGGGGACTGGGAGATCGTATAGAGGGGATTGGTGAGGCAGGCGGCGATGGCCATTGCTCCGGATCCGTCATATCCAAGTATGATTCCCGGAGTTGATGAGCATTGGGATCTAGCGACGATTTCAACGGTGGGCGCAATTGCGAGTATTTGGGAGGAGGCATTTGCAGGGTCCAATCCTCAGTGGTAACCATCCGCTCCTTGACATCGTCTGCGGGCCGGGGAGTAGAGGGCGAGTCCATATCGACATAATAGTCGAGAGCACCCAAGTACAGTGTCCAGTCCCCCTCGCCGTCCTTCAGAGAGGACTTCTCCTTCTCATCAAGGGTGGTTTGCAGTGGTGGGTCTATTGCTTGACCAGCGATCATACTCTCCCTCTTGCCTGACTTGAATAACGTTCCTCCGGTAAGAGAGGCGAGAGGAGGCAAAGATGGGACGGGCGGAGGTGGCTCGATTAGGTTAGAGAGCACGTCTCGAGCTGTGTTGGAGACGTTCGATATAGTGAATGCCTCTGATACAGGCCGAGATCGAACCTAGAATTCAGGTTGAGTGATTGGACGCGTGATGGATGAGTGGTACATACCTGACGCCTTAGTGAAACGGACGTGCAGAGTCCCGGAAGAGCATGGACTATCTGAACTGTATCCTTCCCGAAGGGATGATACACCGCATCCCGTTTACCTCCTCTTCTCCTATCTGCCAGGACTTCATCGGAAGCCTTCACCTCATCACGCAAACGCTTCTTCTTCTCGGAATCGGAAGACGAAGGGCGTGACGAGGGGTTAACGGCGTGGAGGATAGCCGACCCTTTCGCAGCTGCTACAATTCCCTTGACAAGAGACTCCGAGCGGACACGGGTATGTATTGGGAGGTTCGAATGGCCTGAATATGAGGAATCGGAATCGGAACTGTCCTGATCCTCTGTCAGAGGTGGACGCTGGGGTTGAGGAGAAGGTGACATAGCTCGCTGAAGAGCGTTGATTTGGTCCTGCAGGTGGGCGATCTTCTCCTGGTTCGAAGCGAGAGGCTTGACGAGCTCCTCTTGAGTGGGCGGAACTAGCGTTACAGTCGAGTCACCGATGTCGGTCGGCACTGGCTTGCGCTTGCATGCTGGATGCGACGATGGGGGAGGAGAGGAATGGTCAAGCGTGGTGGAAGATGTGGATGAACCAGGCGTGCGTCTCCGTGACGATGTCGGACGCCGGAAGCTTCTGATTGCAGGAGGACGAGGATAATTGGCAAGCCCGTGCGCCCTCATGGAGAGCATGATCGGGGAGGATTGGGCTGTTGGGGGACGTCGAAGGATCGGAGGCGTGGCCATGCGGTGGAACTCCTTGAGGTTCTTGCTGCGTTTGCCTTTCGTGAATCTGGCATGGCATGGAAAAGGAAGGGAATCGCGTTTAGAGGACACGGGTGAACGGGTGGATACAAGGGCGACAGCCTTGCGCTTGAGGGTGGAGAAAACTTTGATGAAGGCTGGCGGTGACACTCCGGTGTCGGCCCTCTGCAATGGGGAGGGTCGTGAGGCGAGGAGGGAAGGACGAGAGCGAGTATTCGACATGATGGCAAGTCTAGCTTACTGGGTCCAAGAACGCGTACTGACGACGAGGTGCACTTATACTACATGCTGATGTTTATGTTTGCGGTGGCGACCGTGTAAGTGTCGAACGTCTATCTGTTGCAGTGGACATGAAGAATAATCAGGAATAATGATGCAAAGGTAAAGAAGCCAAAGTTCATCCGACTCAAGATGGTTGGCAAAAACGACAGGGAGCATGAAGACTGCGGATGGCGCTAAATTGTCGGAAGCTCTCCCAGGGTTGTGATGAAACCCTGAATGACGGCGCGGAGATACCGCATACTTGGGGGAATTGGGCGTATGAAATGGTCCACAGGATGGAAGAAGCAAAGCGTGTGGAGGGAGTGATGACAGGCATAATATATGACGAATAGCCCTATAGCTGCCGACATCTGGTGATCATTTAATGTCTAACACTAGAAGAAACCTGCTGGAAAAGAACACATACTGGACGTCATGAACCCAATACTAGTGCCGGAAAGGCAGCATCATGAGATGTGGGGTTGGCGATCACATTCAAGCAGCGGGTGTGTCGTTTGACACAGATGGGCGAATGCTAGTAGGACTCTCATCCGGTTTGACAGATGGAAGCCTCTAGATCTAGACGTGTGGGCGTCGCTGATTCAATGTCATGGAAGTCTTCCTCATAGCACGAAAGGCTGAGCGAGAGAGCAGTGAGTATTAGAGCAGCACAATAAACTGTGGACGACATTCAAGGGGAATGCAACTGGGCAACCGGCTTGACGATAAGACATCGAATAAAACTTAGTTGTGGGAGGGAGCGAAATGAGTGCTCTATATAAATTGTCGTGAACTGGGATTTGCTTCCATCATAAATTGCGGGAGCTCGCCGCCGGCTACTGGTATGTCTGCGACAAGGACGGGAAGCGCTCAGCAAGCGCTGCTCAAGGACGTTTCATGTCGTTTCTATCCCAAGGTTCACCCTTGCCGATCCACTTGACATTGCAACACCTATGATAGCTTGTACCGTTGACTCAGATCCAGTCTCAAGGTAACCAGTTCTTCAGCGCGGCAAGGTATGTGTGATGCGAGGGACGTCGGGCAGCCAAGTCCTCCTTGGGATGCGGACCTCGTTGACAGTGTTACACAATGCTCCGTAGGCGAGATAGCACATGTCTTCCGTGTCGCGTCGCGTCGCGCCCGCCCGTGGCACTCGATCGGCGCGACTCTTCTTCATATGTGTTTCTCGCCCTCGGAAAACATATATAAGAACCTCGAGATTCCTTCCTTCTCAACGTAAGCTGTCTCCAGCTCATCGGCTCGCTCTCACTGACTCTCCCTCATTACAGGCGACGCCGCCGCCAGTGGTGTGTGTTATCCTCTCGCCCACCCATGCTGATCTGCTCTCTTACAGCGCTGGGCCTTCATACTCAGCACCGCCAGGCCCGCCTTTGACCGTCGATCCCATAACCCCGGCCAACCGAGTTATCATCCCCGAGCCTCCCGAAACACATCCAAAGGCCCACTGGTAGTCCTGCATCCTTGAGCGGTGTTCCGTCGCACAGTGGTCGGGTGTATGGGAGCGCCAGTCTAAGCCGTGTTAGGGCAACTCGGGGGAGGTAATCGCGGCTTGAGCCGGGACTTGGGGAGGCAATTGATCACGGTGCTAATGGCGTAATAGTGACGGAGGGGCCATTGTTGGAGGGATGTTGGCGCTCGCGGTCGAACGGCGAGGGCGAGGACCATGTAGATGCGAGACGTCCATGGGAGCCTTAGGACTGCTTGAAGTGTCTGCCACGAGATCTTGGTCCAGCCGTTTTCACTTTCATCTTCCACCTTTTCCATGTATTGCTCGTGTTCGCCTTGAGATTGCGGTCTATGTAACTTCGTCGATGTCCTTTGCGCAATGCTATGTCAGCCGAAACGCTTCTCCAACCAGGAATGCCAACATCCAGCAACGAACCAAGTCACTGTGGTGGGAGACACGAGTGAAAAGGACGATAGAGCACTTGACGACCACGCTGGCGAGAACGAGGTGGCGAAGGGATGATGCCGCACATCTGTATGAAGGGATGAAAACTGCTGGCCCGGAGAGAAATAGTTCCCGGTGTGTATCGTCAGTGAAGCAACCGGAAGAAATGGCAACCGCCCCAGTAATAGGCAAGCGCGAGTCTTCCGACGTAGTCAGATTCCTGATCACGGCATCCCAGGATGGCTTATAGTCGCCGAGAAAAGGAATGTCTTCAGGAAGGCATCAAGCTTGCAGACATGGCGCGAACGTCGGTAGCAATGCGAAAGGCAGCTAAGTGATTTTCGTCGCCATGAATTGGGCTGCCTAGATATACTTCTCGTAAGAATGGATTGACACAGAATATTGTGAGCGCATACATAGGGTTTAAAGGACGCTTTCAGCTCGCGCAGATTGGCCAGGAGGGTGTCGCGAGGACAACGTGAGGAAATGGCTTTGAATCCAGATCGGTTGAAGCAGTAACCGACAAAGGAGAATTCGTGAGTACTTGTCAGAGCATTGCCCATCATCTGGCGTGACAGGAGGTGAAGAGCTCTACAAAACCCCAAATAATCCACAGGTCACCGTGCAAGCAAACGAAGCAGACTGCATGGGACGCGAGATGGTAGGCATTCTCCACCTCGCGGCCAGGGTTAATGCGTCGTCGGACCATCGTCAACATATACGCGCATAGCCAAGATCATGGTGTGAGGTTTGGTAGTCGAAAGTGCCTTCAAAGGACTCTAAAAACGAGAATACGCGTTCTGTTGCAGAGGAAGGAACCAAGCCTGCTGGGCGCTTCCTCACGCGACGAACGCGTGGCAATATCCATCACATGGTATAAGGGGTATTAAAGGGGTACGGGACACCAACGATGCCTGGTTCTCGTTCTACTTGCAGTGAGATTGAGAGTGATACCACTACCTAACTGCATACACAATTAATTATGGAGTCCCACTGAAGAGTATGAAATGGCAAGGGAACATCCCTCCCCATCCAGCAATCTACGACATCGAGGCAAGTTATTGGGCTATAGAGGCTTCCACACATGCCTCCACATTGCTTTCTTCAACAAGTAAGTCTTGCAGCATCCCATTAAATATTCAAATTGCAATTCCCCACTCAATATAATGATCTGCATCATCATTCCTGAAAGGATTATTGTTGGCATAGATAGAGTGATTCAAATGGTGGTGAATGGCTTACACTTCATCAATCAATGTTGGTGAAATTTGAGCACCAAACCCAGTGGAAGTAGACATTGGTGGGACTGGGTTTCGCTGGATACTGACCCATGATGGCAATTTTCGTTCTAGGCCTATGCGCAAATTATCATAGGCATGGAAATCTGATGGCAATGCAGTGGTGTGATCTTTCATGTCTTGTAAGAGGGAGATAGCATCCATTGCAAAATGATAAGCTTGATTGTAGTGGCCAAGCCCTCCATGGATGGCAGCTTGGGCGAATAGTGACAATGCATGTGATTGTGTTATGGATGCATCTTGGATTGTCCAGCAAGTGAGGGAAGATAGAGTTATTTGGTTGGAGTTCCCTAGCTGGTAATTGGGATTCATCACCTCGAGAGACTTTTGGGCATACCCTAAAGCAATATCATAGTCTCGTGACCAGAAGCTTGCCATAGCACAAAAAACATGCAGGTCTACTAGTTTCCATGCCTGAGGTGAGGCACTGTACACTGAAGTTGCACCTGGTGATAGTGTCAGAAAGGTGTTGAGAGCCTCTTGAGCAAAGAATGGTGCCAGTGTGGATGATGACAAGGATGATATCTGATACTGTTTCAGAAAAGCCAAGGTCAACCAAAGGTGGAGTTCATCTGTAGATTGTTGCATGTCGGATGCATGAATAGCATGGTGTAGATCACGAATCAAAGAATTGAAGAGGTTGAAGATAATATCCATCAGGCCTTGACCCAGGAGATCATCAGCAAGATCCATGATGCAAACCACATTGAACGAGGAAGCTGAGCCAATATCAACCATGGAGATAACCTGCCAGGTTTCTGTCAATCGCTTAACAATAGTGGTGAATGACAAAGCAGCTGGTGGAAGACGTTGGGCATAAGTCTCAAAAATCACTGATGAATATGTGCCTGGAGCTATGGTAATGATTTGTGGTCGCCCAGCCCACAGTCGTTGGATATTCTGGAGCTTGAGCTGTATATATGGCAGAGTGATGTTGTCGAGCTCTGAGACATCAAACTAATACAAGGAGCAAGTTGTCAGTCTAAATCCATAATCATTAAATATGAAGACATACAAAGGAGAGTGTGCTGTATTTGGAGTCAGAAGCACATAGGGACTCGCAAAACAGATTGTCAAGCTGCTGGATGTGAGACTGAGCATCTGCACAAGAAACCAGCACTTTTTGCTCCAGTTTTGTTAATGCAACTTCAGTCCGTGCAGATATGAGCAGCTGAGATTGTTTTAAGAAATCAAGTAAAATAAAAGGGATGTGACCAACACATGACACACCTGTGCTTGGTTAAGAGAAATTTGGATTTTCTCTTTCAATCGTTGAAGGTGTGTCTCCAGATTGCCAGCATCCCTCCATGCAATGAGCATGGTATGAGGTTTGAGAATTTTCATTTGCTTATGGACACCAGCAATTCGGTCAGCTTGATCACAAAGCCGAACCAGTGTCCTTGTTACAAGGTCAGCACTCTCAATCACAATGCTGAAAGGACAGGCAACAAACTGAGTAACTTGAGTCATTGAGCTATTTAGCTCAGCAAATGGAGGTTCTTGCAAGATGCTTTCATGCTCATCACAGAAATTCTTGACAGAGGTCAAAACAGTGACCAGATCATCTGTGAGCTCACGTAGCCGGCGGCGGTTTGTGCTGACCTGACTCCAAGAGGTGAGGATGGGGGTTCGATAGATATACTCGAGTAGTGAGAGTGTCCACTCACTTTATCTATTGACACCTTGAGCTGGATGCCAGCATCCAGAAAGCTCCAAGCAGCAGCTGTTATTGATAATGGATCCATAGTAAGAGCTTGAGTATGTGGGAGTGATGGGGACTCTGCAGAACACCACTTCAATTTATAGGCCCATAGCTGGTGGCCAAATGATCTATGTGCCTCCACTGAGGAGTGGTGTTATGGGAGGCAGGGCAAGGAGAGATGTGATTGACAGCAATTGAGGGAGCGACTCTTCTGGCGGATGAGACAGGGCATCAACTGGAAACTGGGCTTCTCACCATGGTCAGAGTCGAGATGAGAGCCGACATTGAGGAAAAACAGGACTTGCTCCATTTTCAGGCTGACACTGGGGAGCCCATTTGCGTTGTGGCAGTGACTGTTGAGAAGCAGTCTCATCAGACTCAAGTCGACGTTGTTTGGTCGGAAGCCAGCCAGCGCCTCGAGTATCAACGGGGAGGGAAATGCTCAGCTGAGTTTGAACTTCTCGGATTTCGGATCACTCGGCAGCTAGAAGTTGAGTGACGGAGATCGAACTGGGCCTCCATTTTCACAGCCAGTCAACTGGCAAACATTGTCGGTCGCTGTCTGGCACGATCAGCACGCGACATACTCGCTCATTTTCCGACTCTGAACCACTCATTCACGACTTCATGGACGACTTTATGGGGACCCCCAGCGTTGAGCGTATATCGCGGATCGACTTGAGCGCTGCAAGCATCCGCGCTACCCCTCCATCTCAATTCGCGATGCACTAACATCCCAGTCCACCTGCCTTCGGGACTCTCCCACACACATCCTCTGCAGCAGGCCTCGTTGTGCAAAACACCAACACCAACGATGACCGCCAGCGATTCCCTGTCTCCGCCGCCCATCACCAACCCCTTCCTCTTCCATCTCGTAGCGCTCCTCTCCGTCTACGAGCTCGGCCCCAACTCGGCCCCGCCCCCGCGCTACGATGGCCTGTCCGATTGGCAGACCGATTCCATCATACGCAGCCTTGCTGCCGTCGCAAAGCGCATGTACCACGCAGAAGAACAGCTAGTCTGGGTCACGGCGCAGAAAGAACGGCATCGGCCTCATGCAGTGAGTTCGGTCCTATGCGTATGTGTTCGGTCTGCCCCAAACCATGTGCCATGTAGGACTCGTCGAGTAACGAGACCTCAAGCGATACCCCAAGCACCCCGGCTGTCAACAGCCTAATTCCTTACGACAGGTACAATGGTCAATCATTGTTATGTGAGCCATCTTTACTCACATTCAGCTCCCCCCACAGGAGTCATACGACTACAGAGGTCGCCTCTGTCGAGCCCTACCCACACCCCCACCCCACCCAATTCAAACCGAACCCCTCCCTCAACCTTGGCCCCCCCCCTAGCGGATCCTACTACCGCCTCCATACTATCGCCCACCGCACTCTCCTCCTCCTCCTCCTCTGCCTCCGCACCACCCTCCGCGCATGAGCATATCCCATGCCCCACATGCAGCAAGATCGCCAGTGATCCCATAACCCTCTCTCGCCTCTCCTCCTCCGACCTCTCGCTCTCGCTCTCCGCGCCCTCCAGCGGCTCCCCCCTCGTCATCCCCATGGGCCCCCTCGCCCACGCCGCATTCGAAAGCGAGATAAGCGCGGTGAAGGAGCTGAGATTGCTTAAAGCGCAGGTGATGGACGTACCGCGTGTATGCAGTGCCGTGGCTACAGGTGATTTGAGCCAGAAGAATGGATGGGTGAGTCGGTCGGTCTTTGGTGCTGGCTGTGATGATGACGAGCGTGTTACTTACATCACGGATGGTGTCTAGGAAACTCGGCGCGCAAGCGCTCGTGCTGCATGTTGAAGGGACGTGGGCAGAGTTTATCGGCGTCGTCAACAAATTGGCTGCAAACTTGGCATCCCAGGTCCAGTCGATTGCCAAGGTACGCGCCCTCTCCCTCGCTTTCCTTCCTCCCTTCCCTCTCCCTCCACTCTCCCTGAAGTATCTATTTATTCGATTTGATTGATATACTAATCTCGGAATGACTAGGTCACAAAAGCCGTAGCTCTCGGCGATCTCTCGAAACAAATCGAGGTCGACGCAAAAGGCGAGATATTGGATTTGAAGAATACGGTTAATGGGATGGTTGTTAGGTCCGTTCGTTTTTTGTTCGTTTGCGGTTTGCAGTTTTCGGTTTCATTATAACAATTCGGTTTTTCCGATTTTGCCTTGGGACATACATGTTTTCCGAATTCCTGTTTGTGCGAAGTCGCAGATTTTCCATTCATTCATTCATTCATTGGCAGAGGGACCCCGCTGCTTTCTCGCTATATCCATGTATGATCTTCCCATCCGCTAATGCGGGGAAAGCCTATTGCCTTAACTTTAATTTTGATCCTATTCCAATTGCCTTTCCCTTAACTTAGCTGAACTGAACCCCCTCTCTTTCTTTTATTCCATCTTTCTTTCGATAATGGGCGATATTCTCGACTGTCACCGTCGTCTTCACCCTCACGCAATCTCCTCCTTCTTTGCCACCTTCAATCTTCAATCTTCAACCATCAGCCGTCATCCCCTTTCGCTTTCGCGGACTGGAATAATCCAGAATCCGAACACTGGTGGCTGAAGTCACCAGGGTCACCCTCGAAGTCGGTAGCCAAAGCAAGCTCAGCGGTCAAGCGTACGTCCCCGATGTCGAAGGTGTTTAGTACGAATTGGTTAGGCCAGCTTGCGAGCTTGCGAAGGAGGTCAAGAAGGTTGCTCGGGAGGTTGGGACGGAGGGGAAGCTTGGTGTTCAGGCGGAGGTGGGGAATGTGCAGGGGATTTGGCAGGAGATTACGTAGGTTCTCTTTCCTTCCTTCCTTCCTTCCTTCCCCTCCTCTCCCTCTCCCTCTACCCTGCCTGTGGTTGCGCTGTACTGATTCTTATCTCCCTTCTCCCTGAACCAAGGCTCTCTGTGAACACTGCGGCCAACAATTTAACCACCCAGGTGCGTGGCTTTGCGCAGATCAGTGCCGCCGCTATGGACGGTGACTTTTCGCGGTTCATCATGGTCGAGGCTTGCAGAGAAATGGACGGACGCCGATGAATGATATCATTGGAATGACTGAGCTCACGCTGGATAGTGATTTGAATCGGTCCCTTTAAATATGTCTGTCTCACAACGGAATTCAGCCTATAATATCTCGCCCGCCGCAGAGAGACTTAAGTTTCAGGTGGAACGCCGGTCGTGTGTTCACTTCGTTTACATCTTACGAACAGTACGTGCTGAAAATGGCACTCTAAGCTTGCTCTAAGCTCTAAGATTCGTTGGATTTGCTCACACGAAGCATGAAATCTGGCGGTGATGGGTCTTGCAAGTAATATTCCACCTGAATGATTAGAAGCAAAGGATCCCACCCCTACTGCAATTGGAAGCACCTTTGCTCCCAATCATTCAGGTGGAGCGAATCGCCATGCCTTTATAGATCTCTCCTTGCGTACGATGTAACTCCTTCGCGGTCGCCTTGTCCGGAATATTCACCTCACGGACCTTCTCAGAAGATATTTCAAGATACCTCTTGCTTCCCACTGGCTGAGCAGTGGGGGGTGAATGTAAAAATATAATCACAAGAAACCAGCCAAAGCCACGAGGTACATAATTGCTGATGCTCCTATGAGAGGCGATAGGGCCGCCCATCCTCTTCGTCAATAGAACGGGAGTCGATGGGCAGCGTTTGAGCGAATTCCAGCACACTTCTCTCCAGCCATCCATTTGTACGCTTGTCGTTGTCAGAAGCAGTTCGGCGAAGCTTCAAGATTATGCGGGCGGAAAGGATGGAGTGAAGGGAACGCTGGCTGTCACGGTTTGATCGGGATATTGAATGCACCATCTTTCGGATGTCGTGATACTCACAGTGTAATCGCGTCACCAAGAGGTAGCTAAGTGAAGGCGCGCTCTGTTTTCAGCGCTCGCCACAGATGACAACTTGGCAGACTCGCCGATTCACGGGATAGTAGCGCTACATTGGCTAACGTTGACACTGGTGGCGTATTCAATCTGAATGGATGCCTCTGGACCATGATATGGTGTACGCACCAAGTTGACAGATGAAGTAGATTGTTCCTAACCGGTCGCATTGTCGTTGGGTAAGATAAGATAACTTCGGAAACCTGGTTCATCGTGAGAGCACATACCATCGCGAAGACAAACTTTGAATAGCGAAGACTCGTGCAGACGAACTGAAACGTACATCAGTTAACGAACGTGAAAGCGAACATGGACGGGGGCCACACACCTTGTTGAACACACTTGATGAGAGTCATCACCAGTGTTACTTGGGTAAGCACATCTGTCAGTGGGTAATAAGGCAATCAGATTGAAACTTACGTACATGTTTCAACCGCCATTAGGAAAGATAGTCCAACGAGAAGTAGGTGGTTACCCCTCGTTGTTGTGCATCCATGAATCGGCGAGCTGGATGGCGCATCTACAAGGAAAGTTGTTTAGAGCAAGGAAAGCTGATCGGGCCCTCAACTCACAGCTAAGGTCATTAATGTATAGTGCGGTGAAAATAAAAGTAATGACTACGGCAACACCAACAATCGTTCCAAGGAATACGGTGACTTGAAGAGATCGCCCCCAGAGCGCCCAAACACGCAGTAGCATGATGACTAGTAGACAGGGTATTAGTCAACGGCTTAACGATGGCTACACAAGCTTACCTTCTGCAATTGAGATGCCCATCATAAGGATTACTATGGAGTCAGATGACTAGTGAAACATCGAAAGACTAGAAGGGGGCGTCGGTGCGTACTTATGAGGCTTGGAACGAAGGCCTTGCATTGAGACTGCGGTGACGATGAGTACGCTAGAAGAAAGTAACGCCTCAGTAAGCTCGAGATGGTGGAGGAGAGAAACAACCGATCAACCAAAAGCAAACAAAGGTAAGTCAATGAATGGGAGGTAACGGGTTAAGAGGAAGAGTATCTTCCCGAGATGCCACGGGGACTTCCAGATCAGATGTACCTCGTCTGACAGGGTAAGAGAATAATCATATATCTCAAGTGATATTAACAGGGATGTAACGCAGTTTTATGGAAACGAACTTACTAGAAGCGCGATAGCAGAGTCTGCAGTCCGTGGACCTTCAGTGATAGAGTCAAACAGATTTAGTAAAAGGTAGTACAAACGATGTACTAAGTGACATGTGAGCGCTCGAGTACAATGAGTGCGCAATGGAAACTCACCCCTTCGACGGCCTGAGAAATAATGGTCATGAGGGTGGGTTTGGGAAGTGGGGACAAATCAAGGTTCTTCGGAGTCGCCTATATAAAGCACACGACGGCCATTTGGCCGGTTGTCACCACATGTGGTTGTATGACTCTCATTGACGCAGGCATCAGATTCAGGATGACATCGGCACGTTAGACTCAAGCAGGTATCTCGTTATCGTTAGTTTCTCCATGGGTCAATTCCATCCTCACGAGGCGCTGGATACTTACTGGCGATCACAGGCATCCTGAATGGCTGAGTTTGAGAAGAACGCTCCCATCAGATCCTATATTTGCGGCGGTAAGTACGGTGGAGAACTAAACTAGCTCTAGAGTCGACCTTAAAGCATCATGAATATCACTGAGCGCAGTCAGGATGATGATACATACCGGAGTTGAACACCGTTTTGAGGACTCGCATCAGCTTCAGCGCGATGTGATCAAGATGATGCCACGGATGACCGGAATATATCGAGTGGCGATGTTACGATGGGTGCGGACTCGCTCTAACCCCGAAGTCAACTTCCGGCATGCTTTGCAACCTGTTGCTAGTTTTACAGAAAGAAGTCAGCGACAGTCGTGGGCACGTATTCGCAAAATATCAAGAAGCAAAATGAATTCCGGCAGACTATGTAGCAATGGCGACTAGCTTGACCGATTAATTGAAGCGGCCGGCGGGCTTTACATCGCGAGGAGAATTCTCATCTGTCCAAGCGGGAAAGCGCAGCAAACAGTGGCGGTCATATCATCGGGCAGCCGAGTGGCCGAAGGTATCCACGGTAAGAAAATTATTCTCACAGTCAGTACAGCACAGAGAAAAGTTATTGAAACCAAATTGAAACTCATCAATCCTCCAATAACCTTTGAACCAAGGCGAGGCGAGATAAATTATTGCAATCTTGGAGCCTGTTTGGAGTGGAACAGCAGACTTAGCCTCACGGAAAGGAAGAAAATACAGCCACTGACACTTTATCCACAGTGAGGTTAGCGGCCCTCGCGGTCCAGTCTTCGTCATGGATGCCATTTTCTCTCCTCAGCACGGATGGCCCGGAAAGCAGGGAGGAAGTCCATGACGTGGACCCGCTGGTTGAGAGGAAGCCATTCCGTGTAGGAGATACTACATCCTTCAGGAAGAACACGGCTCAAGAACATGGCAACGGGGATGGGTTGTGACACAGGCAAAGACCTAAGGTTGAGCGATCGCAGCTTGCACAACCTGACGAATGAAGCCTTATCATCCACGTTGAGACGATGGTCTACGGTAGCGTCCACTTCGATGTCTAGCAACTCCAATCGGTTGGGGATGGCGGCAAGCGCAGAGAGAGTTGAGAGGTGGAGCGTTGGGCGCGTAGGGTCAGCATAACTGCGAAGTTGCAGTTCTGTTAAGTACGGGAGCGCCTCAGCGATAGAGACAACATCTTGGGTGTAAAGGCGTAAAGGGGTGGCATGGAAAAGCTCGATGACTCGCAGTTGAGAGCACGATAACAGTGGAGACAAGTGTTGCATCGTGAGGCTCTGACTGGGTAGTGGGTCATTAGGCCTCCATACATCTGAAAGTCGGAGTCTCTCGAGTGCGGGGCAGCTCCTGGAGACAACTCCCAGCAGAAGACCCAAGGCATCTGACGTCTCCGTCAACGGGGACGTAATCAAAAGGGAGCAAAGAGTGCTTGGTGGGAATCTGCCATGTGAGCACGAGAGGGCGAGGCGATGATATTGCACCACTATGCGGAGCTGCTTGAGAACGGGAAAACTGATAGGTTGTAGGAAAGAAGAGAATAATTCTTGACCTTCATCTACATCTTCGGCCAATTCTGAATCGACAACATTCATCTTCTGAAGGCTCGGAAGAGCTGCAATGGTCTCAGTCACGGTTGGAGTCAACCAGAGACAGGGTAGAGACAGGGACTTTAACGAAAGCAGCTCCTTGACTGCGGTGATAAGGAGTCGTTCGTCAGCGCTTGAAAGAAAGTAAAAGCCCAAATCAATGGCAAGCTCTTGCAAGTATGGAGTCACGGCGTGAAGAGACAGTAGGGTCTGCTCAAAAAGCGGGCGGTCTGCTTCAAGGAAGTCGTCCGTAATAGGATACAGACTGAGTCGTGGCAAGGACGGTCTACCGAATAAAGAGAGAATCTGGGGTGAAAGGGTCGGTGCCAACTTGCGTAAATGGGGAAGAAGTACATCCCGTGGCCGACTTCTGGCGATTTCTTCAAAGACAGAGGGATGAAAGGATTCCACATCAAGATATAGCTCGTGGACCCTCCACGAGTACTTATCGAAGCACGCCCAGTCTTCGGGCCCAATTGGACGCGTGAAACGCTACCGAGATATCAGCTCCTTGTCAATGTGTAGGACTACGTAACATGGCTACACACATATATTTCCGTATCTGTATCCTCATCATGCCCAAGCCATTTCAAAGGCGCCAGTAAGCGAAGTAAGATCCGCACGCCGTAAAGGGCCTTCCAGCTCAAGCTCAACGCCTCGTCCGACCATCGTTTACAGACAAACATAAGACATCCACGATCCCGGGGAGGGATGCAGTCAAAGATTATATGTAAGAGCTCCAGAGTTGAGAATACGCGTTGGCTGGCCGCCATAGGACGCAGCAATAACTAGTCGACTTGGACGAGGAGGATGAGTGGAGAACAAAAAGATTGGTCACATAGGCGCCCAGGCGCTTACCGATTCTCTCGTTTACTTCCAGCCTCAGTGATCATGACCTGCGCCGCTGCGAGGAGGGCAAGTTGCATCATAAGCCATGTTCATGTATGTTCCCTGATGTGCCATATGCCAACCAGTGAACGTTTGAACCTTCACACATCTAGCTCCTCCTGGTCGCTTCTTGAATGAACGAGCTCAAATTCAACCCCGGACCTCAGGCGAAAAAAATTATACAGAATACGAAGAGTATGTGGCGAATAAGAGGCTGAGCCTACGTCCACGCCCACGCCCCTCCCTAGTCGCCCGCACCCAACCGAGCCCCAGCCCACGATAGCAGAAATTCAGGGGGAGATCCCCTCCAAGTACGTAGGCACAACACATTTAATCTTCGGTGCCCGAGAACGCCACGTCTGGGCAGCTAACTTGACGGTTGATTTTTTCAGGACAAATTGACCGTATTGGATCTGGAGTGTGAGTCCGTGTGACCGTGTCAGTGAGCGCGTTACCGCGTCCCTGTTCTTTGGCCTTGTATGTCATCGCCATTGTCACAGCATAGACGCCGTCCTCAGCAGGACTGATCTCCCATCCTAGCCATCTCATTGACCATCGCAAATATGAACCGACGTGAGTGGCTTTTGTACAACCTTGATTTTAATCGCGTATCATTGATATCGTCTTTGTTATCGATGTCGTTTGAACAGTCCCTCCCGAAACACTACTATGCATCGTCCATCATGTCGCCTCAGACAGCCGCCCATCACTCTACAATCTTCTCTTCGTTTCGCGTGAGATGTACGAAATTTGCCAGCCTATCTTATACGAAGATATACAAATCGGAACGGCCCGAGTTTACGCGACTTCCGACCCTCTAAAAGCTCTCGCCGCCTTGCATAATGCACTCGAAGCGGATCAGCGCTCTCCCAGCCTAGGCTCGTACACACAGAGGCTTTCAATTGCATTCTACATTCCTCTCGATGAAGCCACTGAGCGGCCACAGTGCATCGACCATCTCCGCGCCATCGTCTCTCGCTTCACCAACCTGAAATATCTGAAGATTGCTAACACTCTGGGGCAATTCCAGCCGTTTCTCCTCGACTCGATTTCTACTCAGCTTACGCATTTTGAACTGGCGGAGTACTGGGACGAGGAGGAGCTTGCAAACTTCCTTAACCGTCAGTGTGCTTTACAGGGCATATTTCTTCACTTTCCCTTCGGACGCCTCCCTTTATCTTCGGGTTCCGTTCCAAATATCAAAGTGGCTTGGTGTGGATCGTCGAATTTCCCCATTTTTGCCCAAGGGGGGGAACTCGTCCATGCTCACATCTCTACAATCGGAGGTGATCCCGAGCCAAAGATGCCTCTACCACATAATCCGCAGGCACTTCAAAGCATACGCACGCTATCAATCCAGTGCTCAGCGCTATCACATTTCTCTTTGATATTCCCTCACCTCCCAAACCTTGAACTAATGAGAATCCATTCCGTCCGTATCCCGTTCCCTCGTCTCCTCTACCTCCTTCATATCACTTGCTGTTTCTCTAGGACCAATTAAGCCTCTCCTATTTCAGCTCCTTCTCCTCCCCGCGCCTTCGGTACTTCCTCGCCTTCTCAGAATTGGACCCCGGAACAAGCCAGGAAGCGTTCGTTCAATCCATGTGGGATATGTTTCCAGAACTAGCCATTATAGATCTTCCTTCGCTAGACCGCACCGACCTGCCTTTGGTACGGTACAGCCGAGGCTGTGGTGAACCGACGCCAATTTCCGCGCCCCGCTTTGAAACACATCAAGAGTGGGAGGATTTCAAGGACGGCTTTATTTCGGTGAGTAGACCTTTGCGAATAGTGGTCCTTGCATCCACCACATTCCTGCTCAGTGCTCATCTGCATCTCCTCTAGATCCCTTCAGCGCCTGAAGCATGATAGAACCTGTATACCGCCATGCGCTCGAGGATAGCCCCGTTTTCGACTCGGCCATCTTTATTTTCACGCAAGCTTTAGTTTCTCACCCTCGAGCGTATCTAGATTCCATGCCCCAATGTAACTTCGTATGTACACAACCAGAATCTCCCACGTCGCATGCCTCCATTCGGCTTGCTACTTGTGTAGATTTCTCCAAGACGCTGATATTCGCTGTCTGTATCAATGGAACATATGCATTGAACGGCTGGGGCTGCGTCGTTGGACTCCCGCTAAACTACCATCGCGCTTACGCATTTGCGAATACCTAGTACTCAGTGCGGTTTCCCAATTCAACTCATGTATCCTGCTCGTTCGTCAAGGATCGATACCTATGATAAATGCGAAGGTTGTCTATTTGTCGTTCTTCAGCATGACGGAGTCGAATCCTCGGGTGGACGATCTTGGTGGACACATAATGGCCCGCCTTCTCCTCGCAATATACTGTCGGCGAGACAGCATCGGCGATGCCACCCTCACGTGTCTTCCGTGTCGCGTCGCGTCGCGCCCGCCCGTGGCACTCGATCGGCGTGACTCTCCTCCTTCACATGTGTTTGTTGCCCTCAGAAAACATATAAAGACATGTCGAAATCCCTCCCCAATGCCCCAACATCTCTCCTTCCTTCCCTCTCAGGGTAAGCACTCTCCAGCTCGTCGATTCATTCTCTAGCCAACTCCCTCACATTATAGGCGACGACGCCGACAACGGTGCGTAGTATCCTCTCGGCCACCCATGCTGACGCACTCTCTTACAGCGCTGGGTCTTCACACTCAGCACCGCCAGGCCCGCCTTTGACCGTCGATCCCATAACCCCGGCCAAGCGGGTTATCATCCCCGAGCCTCCCGAAACACATCCAAAGGCCCATTGGTAGTCCTGCATCCTTGAGCGGTGTTCCGTCGCACAGTGGCGGGGTGCATGGGAGCGCCAGTCTAAGCCGTGTTAGGGCGACTCGGGGGAGCTAATTGCGGCTTGAGTCGGGACTTGGGGAGGCAATTGATCGCGGTGCTAATGGCGTAATAGTGACGGAGGGGCCATTGTTGGAGGGATGGTGGCGCTCGCGGTCGAACGGCGAGGGCGATGAACATGTTGATGCGAGACGTCCATGGGAGCCTGAGGACTGCTTGAAGTGTCTGCCACGAGATCTTGGTCCAGCCGTTTTCACATAATTTTTGGCATTCCTATTGCGTTCGCCGCAATGATTGTTTTGTCGATGTATTCTTATAGGCTGTGATGTAGCTGCTCTTGAATCCCTGTCTGTTCTTCGCAATGTGATGTTACTCTTCTCATCTTCATCATGGTCAGCTAAGGATAATCGATGCTCCATTGTCCGTCCGACTTGGTTCTGAAATCGAACATTTGTGTAGACAGGGGATTGACAGGGGGTGTCATCGAAGGAAAATTAAGGGGACCAACGAGAAACCGAGGAGGAGTCTTGGGTGCGCCCCTGCGAACAGAAATGGCAATGACCTTCGGTAGACATTGGGGGCTCGAGGGAGACGAATTACAAGAAGTTGCTTGTGAGCCGCGACTGCGCGTGAGATGCTGGTATTGATAATGGGTCCTGGATGAGTGGATGGATCTGTGAGGACGGCAATGATTACTACTATTGAATTGACACGAGGAGGAGGCATGCTCACACTTGATTCCTCTCCTTGTCATCAGCAGCATGGCGCAGGGGAAGCGCGCGGGGCCCATAACCCCGAGGTCACTGGATCGAAACCAGTTGCTGCTATAGAGAAACCTCCTCTAGATTTTTATTTAGTTCTCAGCACAGCGGAACAATATCTTCGACGCTAAAGCGTATACATTTTGCTTATTTTCAATCAAAGGTCGGGGTGTTCGAGAATCGTCTGCGACCAGAAACAGACTTCAATTGACAATAAGTGGGCGGACGCTGTTTGGTGAGATGACACGCGCTCCTTGGGCGCTACCAGATGCGTTACGATGTCCCAGTCGGATTGTGGAAGACGATAGGTGTACGAAGGGTATGACGGAGGAAGGGGGTGTGGTGCACGATTCGATAGGGAGTGTATAAGCACACCGTGTAATCAAGGAAATCTAACACAGATACACACAGAAGTAAGATGGAAACAAAGTCGGCATATTCCCTGGTGGTTGAGGATATCGATGTGGGTGTGGTGGAAACCCCCAATGGGGAGCCCAGGAAGTGAGTATGGGTAATGAAAATGAGCGACGAAGCGGAAAATGGACATCATTGAAACGTGAGAAAGACAAGAAATGAAGCGAGGCAGGGTACGGACGGCCTTGTGCGAACGCCCAGGAGTTCTGCGTAGCGTCACCGCTTCCTATGCATCAACCCAATATGTCAAACCGACTCTTCACTGAGGGTTCATGGACTAGACAGCAGCCGGCTGCCACTTTCGTTCTTCGTCGCAGATTCCTTGCGCTGCGGAGAAAAATTGCCTTGCTTGCTCCCAGCGCTCGGCCAGAAGTGTTCCAGGCGAGTCGGGGTGGTACCAATCGCGGTACTTGATGGCGCACCCGCCAGGTAGGACACGACTCAAGTACACGGCGATAGGAAGAGGATCGGATAAAGGGGACGATCCAACTTCGAGTCGCCGTAGCTTGGGGAATTGAGCGAACGAGGCGATTCCATTGGCATCTAGACGATCATCGACCGATGTATCCATTTCGACTCCCAGAATCTCTAGGTTGGTGGCTACAACCGCGAGAGCAGACAGTACTGAGATGTGGAGTGTTGGAGAACATGTGTCTCCCCATTGGCACAGGTGAAGCTCCGTTAAGCACGGCAACGGTTTTACCATCGAAATGATATCTTCGGCGTATAGGTTGAAAGGGTTGGGGTGGAATAGGTCGATCTTGCGTAGCTTTGAACAAGACAGGAGGGGCGCGAAGTGTGCGAACGTGACGGGCTCGATTGGGACTGTGGTATGGTCTTTATTCATATTCATGAGATGGAGTTCTTCCAAGTCGGGGCAGCACCTAGAAACAACATCAAGCAAGTGAGCAAAGTCGCTTGACGACTCTGTGGTAGGAGACATGAGTGAAAGGGATGATAGAGAGCTGGACGAGCATGCTTGCGAGAAGGAACTGGCGAAGCGATGATACTGCACATCTATATGAAGGTGTTTGAGGGCAGGAAAACTGCCAGCTGGTAGCGACGGAGAAAATAGTTCCTCATCCCCATCCATGGTTTCCCCAGCTTCAGAATCGCGCGTATCGATGGTCAAGAGATTAGGAAGGGTTGCGACCGCGTTAGTAATGGCTGGCGTTAACAAAGTGCCAGGTAGGTGCAAGTGTTTCAACGTAGGCAGCTTCCGAATCGTGGCATCCAGAGCCGCCACTAGGCCGGTGAGAGGAATGCGGTCGGTGAGGCGCAAAACTTCAAGACGTGATGCGACAGTCGGTAGGCACGGAAAAGTAAGAAGATTGACATCTCCACCTCCGGCACGGATTACGCCGTCCAGATATACTTCCCGCAGGGATGGATGGGCAAACAATGGGAGCACACGGGTGTTAAGGGGTGCCCTCAGTTTGCGTAGATTCGGCAGGAGGATGTCGCGCGGGCGACTTGAGGCAATGTCTTCAAAGTCGAACGGATCGAAATGAAAATCGATAAAGGTCAATTCGTGTACCCTCCACGCGTACTTATCGAAGCATTTCCAGTCGTCTGCCGCAATGCGACGCGCGAAAGTCTACCACAGTGACATCAGAGCGTTTCCCGTAGCAATTAACAGTAACTCTTACATATCTATGAGTGGCCGCATGGACTCCATCAAAGTTGAAAGAGATCATAGATCCCAACGATTCCAAAGGGGCCAATAAGCGAAGTAGATCGAGGGCGTTGTCAACGACTCTCCACCTCGCGTTCAATGCTTCATCGGACCAGCGTCGACATACAAGTGCATGATTAAGATTATCTTCCGAGGTTGAGTATTCAAAAATGAGCGTAAGGAGCTCCGAAATCGAGAATGCGCGTTCAGTTGCGGGGGTTGAGGACATGGAACGCAGCCAAGAGCCTAGCAAGAACTTTCAAAGGCTTGGCTTCGATATCACGTGGTGTAAAGGGGTTTATCAGGGGAAACCTGAAGGCCCTTTTGGTTGTCCAGCGTCTTACTTTCCTCCACTGTTCCTTTGATATGGAGTGGCAAGGTTCAATGCATATTCTACAGAGTAAGTTCCTCGTAGACGAATGTATCATACCGGCAGTTAACCATGTCGACTTATTCCTATCATTTCCGCTGTGAATGCTATGACATTTGCCTAGGCAACATCGGTACGCCATCTTCGTTCCTCGTCGCGAACTTCTTGAATCGTGTAACAAAGTTGAGTCGCTTGTTCCCAGTGCGAGGTCAGAACTGCGCCAGGGGACTCGGGGCGGGACCAATCCCAAAACTCGACTGTGCATCCCATGGGAAGGACACGGCTTAAGTACACAGCAACAGGGAGAGGATGAGACAAAGGGGAGGATCCAACTTCGAATCGCCGCAATTTTGTCCTGGAAAACGACGAAATATCGTCGACACATAGGCGATCATCAACAGACGTGTCCACCTCGACTCCAAGAATCTCTAGGTTGGTGTCGAGGGTGGCTAGCGCTGACAGAACTGAGATGTGGAGAGTCGGGGAGCACGATTCTCCCTGTTGGCACAAATGAAGCTCTTTGAGGAACGGCAACGCCTTTACGATTGCAACGATATCTTCAACGTATAGGGTGAAAGGGTTAGAGTGGAACAGGTCAATTTTCCGAAGTCTCGAACAGGATATGAGTGGCGCCAAATGGGAAAATGTGATGGGTTCGAGCGGTACGGTATGATCCCTGTGCACATTCACGAGATCAAGGCTTTCTAAGTTAGGGCAACTCCTAGCAACAACGTCCAACAAGCACGCCAAGTCGCTCGATGACTCTGAGGTGGGAGATACGATTGAGAGGGACGAAAGAGTAGGCAAGGAGGCTTGCGAAAAAGAGGTGGCGAAGCGAAGATATTGCACATCTATATGAAGGTGTTTGAGGACAGGAAAGCTTCCAGCTGGTAGAGAGAAGGAAGACGGTTCCTCATCTCTATCGATGGGATCTGCAGAATCAGAATCGCGCGTATCGAAAGTCAAGAGACTGGGGAGGGTTGCGACCGCCGCGGTAACAGCTGGCGTTAACCAACTGCCAGGCAGGTGCAACACCTTCAACGTCGTCAGTTTCCTGATTGTGGCATCCAGCGATGCCTCGTGGTCGCCATTATGAAAGGGGATGTCTGTGGTAAGATACAGAGCTTCCAGACGCGGTGCGACAGTTGGTAGGCATGGAAAAGTCAGATGAAGAAAATCATCATTGTCGTCGATCTCGCTATCAGTTGCGCTGCGTGGATACACCCGCCGTAAGGATGGACTGCCGAATAGCGGGAGAACATAGGCGTCAAGGGAAGGCCCGAGCTCGCGTAGATTTGGCAGAAGGATGTCACGCGGCCGGCTTGAGGAAATGGCTTCAAACACAGATGGGTCGAAGCAGGAACCGACAAAGTACAATTTGTGCACCCTCCATGAATACTTGTCAAAGCATTCCCAGTCATCCGGCGCGATAGGACGCGTGAAAATCTACAACAGCAACATCAGAATTTTACGCATGACAGTGAAGAGTAAATAAAGCTCACAGATATAGGAATGTCCGAGTCTTCATAAAGCCCCAAGGATTCCAAAGGGGCCAACAAACGAAGCAGATTGCATGGGTTGTATACGATTCTCCACCTCGCGTTTAACGCTTCCTCTGTCCATTGTCGACAGACAAGTGCATTATGAAGGTTATCTCGCGGTGTTGAGTCGTCGAAAATCTTTAAAAGGAGCTCCGAGATTGAAAGGACAGAATGAGCAGCGGTCATGGTGTCCACAACAAACCATGAGCTCGTCGGCGTCGGCGGCGATGCATGATGGTGGCGGTTTTCTCGAAGGCTTGGCATCCAAGTTTGCTCACATGATATGGTAGACAGGGGTCGTAACATCTTGCAGTACGTCCCTACATTATCATAGATGAGCTCAGGCTCCTCATTTGAACTATGCATTCTATTGACGCCCTCTACTCTAAGTGTTCTTTTCCTCCCAAATCTTGTCCTAAATAAGCGGTTGAATCTGCGAGTTGACCTCACGATTGCGCTTTGGTACCGGTGGGGATTTTTCGCTCTGAGTTGCCACAAGATTGAAATTGTCGCGTAATGGTCACTGTATGTGTTTCCACGGAAGGGTGCTGCAAATTCGGGATACTCTAGAGTCTACTCAAGAGAGGGTCTATGTGCCCCTATAAAGCCCCTGTTCACGTCACGACAAACCACCCATTTATTCTGGATCAATCGTGCATCGGCCTCACCGCACTGCTACTGAGTGTGGACGGTCTGATTCCAGAATCTGTGTGAAGAGCAGAGTTGAAGCGACAGATACAGAAGGGTCTATGGGATACAACATCAATGATTATTACATGTATTACAAGGTATGCCGGATGTCCGAAAGCGATGATTGTCTTGAGGGTAAAATTAACGATACAATCTCTGAGTTAAAGCGTCTCCCATCCACCGCTGTCAAGCGTGCCCTCTAACTTGCGCGCGACGGCGGTCGGGATCCCGTGGATAAGCCACGTCTTTCGAATATCCTCCCACCTAGCGTGGTGAAGATACTGCCTGCGTCCACGTCTGGTTGACAACGTAAGCCTGAGTATACACTTGGGAGAAAAAAACACACCTCATGGATATATCTATCTCGCCATGGGCGTCGAGGTACGGCGATTGCACAAATGTACCATTGTTCGCGTAGAGATAGAGCAACGAGCACCGTTTGACAAGGAAATATATACCGATCACACCTCCGCATCTAGATGAAACCATCAGAACAATCAAATTGACGAAGATTGGGATGGACTTACTCTCGAGTGTGCATATTGCATTCTCCCCTTTCGCTATGCTCGTTGTCAGTACAGCAATGACTCTGCATACAACATGTCGTTCCACAAAGTAGACAGATCGCCGCATCCAGAGGCACAGTATTACACCGTGGGCAAGCCAGCGCCTTTTCCTGGTCGCTGAACAGATTGTCTAGCACAAGAGGAATACGCGCAAGTCGATAGATGCTAGGGAAATCAAGGACTACGCCACAGTTGAGCTGGGACGCTGCATGTGAGTGGCCATAGTGTGCACACCACCCGGAAAGGGCATTCTGGAGAGTATCTTGGTTAGGAAGATCTGAGAGTGGAGGTATGCCAAGCATCGTTAGGAGGCGCTTGTATTCTAGCTCCTCCGAGCCACCGAAGTTGGGAGTCGGGAAGGCCCCAGGCAGGACAGACCGACAAAGGAGAGCCGCGCGTCGTAAGAAAGGCAATGTGAAGGCGTACATCAGCTTCTCAATTCGCCCTTCACCGAACGTCTCAAACACAAGAGTAGCGGTGTGCTCGAAGACGGGAGAATGCCGCACTACAGACATGAAGAACATACGGATGTCTCCGAAGAGATCCTCATGGGAGCGTCGGCTGATTTGAGTCGTTGAGTAGCTGCGAGTCTTGTTGAGGACGTATACCAAGCCAATGACGGTCCGGGCAAGACATGCATAGTACGTTAGGATCAGAACATGCCGAAGCATTTCTGGAGCAATAGCCGCGGTTTCAATGAGAACGGTAAGTGGATCTCGAAGAAGCAACGGATAGGAGAAGGGAGTAAGTGAGGTTCGGCTCCATTCAGGAAGGAGCCGTTTGATGATAGCCTGGCGAATGGCCTCGCGACCTTCATCTTGTCTATTCTTGAAGTGGATGGAAGCAAGCTTGCTTAGACAGCTTAGGAGACCACGAATCATGCGAGACTGCGCCTCAGTAAGATTGTCGGCCATGATACCGCTTGATGAATCGGAGCCTCGTTGGGCAATTTCCATCGATGCAAGGGTGTACCCTATGAGTTCCTCGGGAAGGTAGATCCCAGCCCCCCGCTCTCCAGACTCGGGCTCAGGGCGATCGCGTAGGTGGCGTGTTTGCTGTGAGATACTCTTTGCTGTTGTCATAACCGTGTCCACCGTCCACCCATTGTTCTCTCCCATTTCGTCCTTATCGATGCGCATAGCGGTATGATACATAGGATCTTGTGCACTCCAGAACACAAACTCTCCAGTCCCATTTCGGAATTGAAGCGATTCCATCTGGTGATCAGGCTTGGATTTAAGGATTCCAATACCTGCCGCTCGTATCCAGTCGGGGAAAGGCACATTGTTGAGAGAATTAGTAGAGGGACTTGACACAGGAAGGATGACGTTCCCTAAGCTTTTGCAAAGGGGGCATATGTACTCCTTCCTAGGTATGCTTTCAGGGTGATTCCGAGTAGCCTGGGCACGATGTCGCTGCCGGATTGAAGCGCTGTAGACACGGAAACACTCTAGATGCATCAGATGGGAGCAGACGGAACTATGTAACCCAAAACGAGTGAACTGGGCAGGGAATCCCTCGAAATTCGGCGACGACTTGGCTTTGTTGTCCAAAGCATCCGCTCGAAGGGGAGGGAAGACCGGGGGCTGGCCGTTGGGTGTAGCTGGCCGGTCAAGCGAGGTGGGTGTTTGCAAGACCTCGTTAAGATATGCATTATGACTATCTGGGTGTCGGCGTATGAAGCGGCTTGCTTGGACAAGGCCAAGCATACCGAAGGGTTTAGCAGCGCTAAGACCCTCCTGGCAAACGATACAAGTGCCGTAAGAAACTTCTTCCATGGACTCCTCATTCATCTCTTCATCATCACCATCATCGAAGTTCAAAGCAACCTTGACTTGTTGAGCCTTCATTTTGCGCATGATCTCTTCCTGCCTCGCCTTCGCAGCTCGCTTTCGAGCCTCTTCAGGATCAGTTTTGGGGGTGGAACTATCTGAAACTCGCCGACGGCTCCGAACCTCGTCGGGTACAACTTCGGCAAGCTTGTTAAGAATCCAACAAGCCCGGGCCTTGTAACCAAGGTAATTCCCGTGGTGGTCTAACGAGGCGAGGAGATCAATGAGAGTCTTGCCCTCTTCGAACACCTTTGACGCCGCCAACCGACTGAAGGCCTCAGCTCGTTCAACCAGCGCAAGCATGATCAGATGCAGCGTCTGATCAAGATTAGCCTCAGCAGACGGCGGAGGCGAGCCAGCCTCTTCAGTGGCAGCAAAAATATTGTATATGGCGTAGAAGAGAATTTGGAGCAGCACCTCCGATTCGAATGCATTGGCGATGGTGGTGAAGGGGCCACTAGTAATGCCCATGGGCTTGGGGACAACAACGGACTCTGGACCATCCAAGGAGACTCCCTTCTTCTTTAACCTAGCCTTCAGTGCGTTTTCTACTTCTTCGCGCCTGTTCCTAGTGTAATGATAAAAGAAGGGGTTGACCTCGTCGTAGGCCGCATCCTTCAACTCATAGCCACCGATATCACTGACGCCTTCAGGGGGACGGAAGTTGGCCACCTCCCTGAGAATACGTTCGAAGCAGACGTGATCGGTTAACCGCTCAGAGACACGTTTCACAAGGTCGGTATAGGAACAGGGTCCCATAGCGAGCGCGTGGACAAGTTCACGCCTTGCCGCCTTCTCCACGCTCATGCCAGAAGCGTTGGCGTTCTCGCTCAGGATGGTAATCAGAACGTAGAGAAGTTCTTCAACCATACAACCCAGCTGAGCAGAATCGTATATCGAGTGATACGTAGCTCCAGAGAAAAACTGCAGGAGACTAAATCGGTCGAGGAGGGTGACGAGGACGAGGGACGGGTCGGCCAGGAGGGTGAAGGCGATTTGAAGAATATAGAGGTCCTGATCATAGCACAATTCACGGAGCATGAAGTCACGGTAGTGCAGTAGTTGTCCCCGGATAGCAAATCCGTTGCGGACCCACAGGCCGGTGCGAATTTGAGCAACCATGGCCGCAACTAATAAGCTCGTAAACATCGGCTCTAACGAGGAAGTAGGAACTCTCACCTCTTAGAGGGAAGTCAATAACCGTCAGGATCGCTTGTTCACTGGCATGAATGCCCAGTACATCCCGGATAGTATGGCCGCCTAGAGGCAGTAGATTCTCCTCCGAAAGCACATTCACATGCTTAAACAATTCCGCGAGTAGCCAGTGCAAAGGGTGATGGAAACTGACCCAACCCTCAAGCACGTCGAACTTGATGATACGCCATCGCCGTCCGCTAGCAACCTCACCCATCCTTCGCCCCGTTCCAAACTCAACATCGTGTGTTTCAATCGGCTGGAACTTATTTTTGTCTAACCGCGATTCGACGTCGGAGAGCGTGCAAACAAGCAGAATCCGGTGGAGCACAGTGTTGATAGCTGCAACAAGGCCAGAGGCCTGCGCTCGTCCACCTCCGAACGATTCCCCATAGACTCTGATAACACGAGACAAGCTCAAGGCGACATTGAACACGCTGATCCACGCATCCGTCTCGTATTCGACGTGCGCCTGATCAGCCCCCAGCCGGTGATTAGGATTAAGACACATGAACAATTGGCATGTGTTGATGAACGACAACAACATGGGTTGGGTGCAATATGCAGGAGGGGCTGCAGGATACGATGCGATAAGCGCTTGGAGGGGTGGCGTATGTGCGAGGTATCGAAGGTCGCTGAAGATTGGCATGAATCGTTTCGACCTGAAGGGGGCGGAGTCCACCTCAAGCGGACCGACGGTCGAAGGCAACGGGGGGACATTCTCACTGTTTGGTCCACTAACTGGAGGCGCAGGAGAGAAGGAAGTGATGATCTTCTTCCCTCGTATTTGACCCAAGAAAAACGCTTCAATAATCGCGAGCAGCTTCTCGATAAGCCTGTGCTGAGTTGCGACGTGAAGGGCAACAGAAGGCACCGTGAATAGCTGCAGAGCGAAATACTTGATGGAGGTTTCAGCTTCACGATCTGTGAGCAGGTATGCATCGATGATAGGTGGATATGTCTGCGCAAATTGAGATGCTAGACTCAATTAGCTCATTGCCGTGACATGATCTGTCGAGCTCACCCATAGCGATTTTATGCTGCCTTGACAGGCTGATAATTGACGCGTATATTTCCTTCAAGCTGAGCCTGGGCTTCTTCCAAAGTCGTGTGTGATACAAGAACAGCCATTGCAGGCGGCTCACGCCATCACCAAGATCAATGCCTTCATCATACCCGCTTGCCCCGCTACCACTGCTGGCACCATATCCGGTCCCGTAACTGCCATTGCCACCAAACCCGCCGCCATACCCGTGGCTGCTTCCAGGTATTCCAGGGTATCCGAAACCTCCTCCCCCATACCCGTAGTTACTACTATAATCACCACTGTTGTTTGAAGTGGTCGGCTCTCCTCTACGTGGCTTCAGTAGTTCTTCGGCAATTATTTCTCTCAAAATGGTGGCTCCCTTGGCAGGATCTACCTGGACGTTGTCTCCCTCCCCGTTTCCGAACCCCACTATCCTTACTCGCGTTAAATCAACCAACCATTCCATGATAACGCTGACGACCTGTTCCCGGAAGGTGTCATATGCACGGCGTACGGTGACTCCAAGGTCGATCTGGGCCATGCCCTGAGCGATATCAAGCAGTCGGGCAACATTGGCACTTAATTCGATGGTGGCTCGCCCACTTGAGTCTATTTCCTGAGTCAAGGCCACGGCTTCTTCGTATGATCGCCCTCGAGGAGGGTAAGAGGTGCTGCCAAGATGAGAAAGGGGAGCCGAATCTGCCAACAGATTAACGACCTCCGTAAACGAGTGCTTGTCATCATTCCAGACGACGAGAGCGTAAAGATCTTCTTTCATCATCGGATCAGCAGTTGGCTGCAGACGGATGGCAGTTTCGGAGGTGGCAAGGGCTGGAGTGGATGGATTGGTGGAATGAGGAGACGCATGTAAGTGAGGCTGCAGTGGAAC
This sequence comes from Pleurotus giganteus, assembly GCA_032158425.1. NCBI lineage: Eukaryota > Fungi > Basidiomycota > Agaricomycetes > Agaricales > Pleurotaceae > Pleurotus > Pleurotus giganteus. The sequence goes on from JAPEHR010000002.1 coordinate 706,584, forward strand.
CGGTGTGGGATGCACTTGTCCCTGCGGATTAGGAGAAGTAATAAACGAGCCCGGAATGTTGTGGAGTTGGATGTGGCCCGAATGCGGACGAGCCGGGGCTCCTGGGGGTGGAGGCGTAGTCATAGGCATAGTAGGCAGAGATGGCTCAGGAGGGGAGTACGATAACGTGCTGAGGGCGAACGAGAGGGCATATGCCACGGTGAGGTGCATTGTGTGGATTAATTGTGGGGGAATTTCAGCATAGTGCGGGGCAGGATCAGGCTCGATTCCCTGCATCGCTGATGAGCTGGGGCCTTCAGCAGGCTCGAGGGGTCTCGGAACGGCCTTCGGCGTCGCAAGGGAAAGCGGATCTGTCGCTGCAGCTGCAGCCGCACCAGAGGGTGGGTGGAGAGGGCAGGTAATGGAATTCCTCCAAGCCTCCTCGTCGCCACAATCGCAGCATCCGCCTGACTGTTGGGCAATGAAGAAGCTCACATTATGGTCGGTATGGTCGGTCGCATGAAAACATCGGGCGCAAAGGACGCAGCTGTCGTCCTGTGCGCAGTCCCTAGAATCGACTCCAGTCAGTTGATTCATAAGCACGATGAAATGGATACATACTTGCATCGAAAGCAACTTTCGCCTTTCTTAAATATTCTACCGCAAGCCCTCCCCGGAATGATTGGGTCATCCTTGCCATTTATGCCCAAACTAGCCTGAACCTCGCTGAGCAGCGTATGCATCAAAGAGTTTGCGTGTTTCGGAGGGAGAAACATGTACGCGTATTGGCCCCAGAAAGCTTCATACAGCACAGAGAGAATCTCTGCGCGCGTTGCGGGTGTAAATACATATTTGCGTGAACCTGGCATGGTCTCGAGGGCGAACCGAAGGCGCGAAAGCGGGTCTGGCGTGCCACTGCCCGTCGGCGAGCTGCGTCGCATGCTGGACGATGATCCAGGGGACATCGAAGGTAAAAATCTGGATGGAAGAAAGGAAGAGAGGCCCGACATTTGCAGCGAAGAACCTCAAGCTCAAGCTGCAACCAACGGGCGGGGATGAGGATAGGCGCTTGTGAAAGCGCTAACTGACGCGTGTATGGTCGTGACTCGTGACTCCTGCAGCCCCTGAAACTGCCCAGGGGAGCGGGCAATACGCGCTTTTGTGCAGGAGTAGACGTAGGCATTGCAGAACTTGCCTCAATGGCATAAGCTGATGTATTAAAACCCCCAAGTAGGACGTCCAAGGAAAACATCCTCATTGGAACCTCGTCAGAATGTCACTCGTGGGGATATGTGACCCATCAAAGGGTAAGTTGTACAGGATGGCATGGTCCGCATTAGTCCCCTGAAACAAAGGTACAGTCGGGCAAGTCATTTCAAAGCCATGAATCCCATTGGCACAACTAAGCCAATATCTCGAGGTGACTCTATTATATTCGGCCTGTTATACGCTTCTTTGATGGCTGCGATCCTTAGACATTTTTCTCTCTGATGGTACTCTATTTTCAGCTCAATAAAGGGGGAGACACGGTCAGTGACCGCTAAAACGTGTCCCTCTAGCCTTCAGCCATGCCTCTTCGCCAACTCCGAATTACTACCTTGGTATGCATGATGAACGTGTAGTCTGCATGTGCGTGCCTCGAGCTGAAGTCCACTCTGAATAGTTCCCCCGCAAGAATCCAAAGTATGCGAATAAGGGCACCGCAACCGAAGACCTGGCAGAGACAGCTGGCTCTTCGCCCAGAAAACGGAAGGCGGAGGATTTGGGCGATGACGAAAACAGAGAGGACGAGAGGAGAACCAAAATGACTAGAACAACATCTGAGGAGGAGGATCGCCCCAGCGGCACTCCGGAGACTCTCTGTCAAGAGACACCGAAACAGGCGATGCCCATGGACAGAACACAAGAGGTTATGGACGGCGTCGAAGCTGTGCTTCAAAGCCTTGAGGAGCAAGCGAGGCTACGCTTCTTGAGAGGTGCGCGGCGAGGATTATCGGAGCTTTCTCGATCCATGGATGAGCGCATGGATGTAGACGACCCGAACTCGATGGCTGTCGACGGTTGATGGCAAAATGTATATCAGTTTCTCCAGTCGTAATTAGTATTGGTCTGTATAGCGAATATCCTTAATTCCCCAAGTCGTTTGGTAGATGTAGCGCAATCGAGTATGGTACTTAACTTCTTGAAGGAATTGTTGAGCACCGCCCGAATACTACCATCCTCTGTCGGTGCGGCAAGAAGCCGTTACAGGGGGTTCTCCTAATCTAAGGACGCAATTCATATTCGTGCATCTTCGCCACTAGGCATACGCGTTATCGACTTGTCATGTTCGAGGGAGATAGAAATTACATACGCTGGTACAGGACGGCAATCTACTTGTTAATCCAGATCCGCCCTCGACCATGACGGACGGACTGAAGTCGCTTTACTTACATATAGGATATCCATGCAAGCCTCTAACGTCATATCAATCTCAGTATCAGCCCGAATCCGCTGGGAAATTCTCCATCTTCGGTGGTATCGCTTTGCCTCTGCAGTCTCCCCCAGCACAAAATAAATCAGCGCCAACTGATGTAGCACCCTTACATACGCCTCCTCAGTCTCCAGTCCCTCCTTCTCAATGATTGTGAGCATTTCCAAGGCGGGCTTCAAAAGCAGATCGTCAGCGCGAGTTGGTGTTCGGGCCCATCCTATTATGTGAGGAACAGATGAGTCCGTGATGTAGCCAACGCGTCGACGGTTACGATCGCTGGAGGGGTGTGTACATGCACGGCATTTACAGTCGATGCCGTATCTGGCCAGGAAGGATCGTCGCTCCGACGAGGGCAGCATCAGGTCAGCGTACCACGTTGTTATTTCCTCCCCTTTCTTGATGTCTCGACTTGCATAGAGTTGCATCGACAGCGATGCGGTATTCCAGCTTCGAAGGGTATTGGGCGAACAACTGTCAGGGCAGCGTTAACGTTTATGACGATGAGGTGACACGAAGCTGACGCACCTATGGTTGATTCTAGAGAGCTTGTCAAACACTGCTGAATGCATATCGTCTAGTAAGTAAGCATATTAGTAAAGTAGGCACGTCGTAGAAGGTATAGGATTCACTTTCATCTAGCGGAAGACTAATGCCAAAACAATTTGTCCGGAATATTCCTGAGAGCGGGCCGCTCCCATCGTGGAGATGACCATTGTATAGTTTCTTGAATGTGTCAGCGTGCTTCTTGGTCGCCAGCTCACTCTCCATCCGTTCAATCGCAAACTCGAGGTACTTTTCCATCCCGGCGTGCGTTGCTCGCATTACCTGCTCCTCTGACAGAGTACCATTCGGGGGCATACTCGGAAGTAGAACGCCTCGACATGCGATCAGTAGAGCACGCTCCGCCGTTATCAGCTCCCCAAATGGAATATGCCTGGTCGCGATCATGCCCAAGCCTTTGGATGGGATCTTGACGATCGAATACGGCCTGGGAGATGATGAGACAGGTACAGACTGGGGAAATCCGGGGGTATTCAGGATGGCTTGCTTCATTTGTGGAAAGCCAAGTACAAGTTCCGTTTGTCCATCTACGATCTCGGTGATGCTGCCACATTGAGGTAATGTGGTGAAATCTATGGGCATAATGTCGTTCGCAGAGGGTGGGACGAGTTTATACATGGAGGCTGAGGAGTGCGTCAGCATGGTAGTTTTACTAATCAAATAACGCATACCTGAATTCGCGCTTTCTTTGGATGCAGTATTCATCCTGGTCACCAAAGCTTGCGGGGCATCCAAGTCGGACGGCTCGCGATTGAAGTTAGATGTTATGTCAGAGGTCGATAGCTAAAAACTCGATTCATATCTGGCGTACAACATGCTTGCAGTCGGCAAACTCTCACCTAGGGCAGCAAGATAGCGGTAGTCCAAAGTGAAACTCTGCCGCAACGATAGGAAGATGCACTTTGGAGTCGAGTGGCAATAAGCGCTTCTTGCATGTGAAAGGTGGGCTGGGTCGTCTGCACCGCGTAGCTATAGCCGAGAAATCACGGTATGGTGGTTTGGCTGATAGTCGTTCGAGTCGCCCACTTTGAGTGGCCACAAACCACTATTTTGGCATACGTAAGACCGATGATCTATGCTCAGGGACCTTTAGGAGCTTTCAGGGGCCTTCACCCCGTGTGACCGCAGAGTCCGACGCGATAAATGAAGAGTACATTTCGATTAAGGAAGATGTGGTTCTAAAATTCGATATCTGCATGGTACGAGGTGACAAGAAACAGTACAAATCAAAACTTACTACATATACAAAGGATGAGCGCTTGAGCATTATGAGGACCGCATTGGCCTGGAGGCAGCATCATAGGCGAGCTCCTACTACTTTGCTTACGTCGAATATGTCCATACAAGCTTGCAATATTGCATCCGAATCAGGTTCCTCGGAGTAAATTTGTTGCCAACGTCTCCATCGTTGATGGTACTGTTTCGCACGGTCCGCACGACCAATCGCGAAATAGATCAACGACAAATGATGCAACATCGTTGAATAGACATCGCAAGCCTCCACTCCCTCCTTTTCAATGAGCTTGATCATGTCCAAGACGGGTTTGAGGAGGAGATCATCGGGGAAAGTACGCTCCGAAGCCCACGATACGATTAGATCAACAGAGTATCGATCTTCGGCGCTGCGAATTTGTACGCGATGACGTTCGCTAGCAGGGTTTGTGCATGCACGACATCGACAATTGATGCCATATTTGGCCAGGTCGGCTTTCCTCTCAGACAAGGGGTCCAACGGCGAAGTGTACCACGTTGTAAGTTCCTCTCCTTTCTTGATGTCGCGGACCGCATATATTTGCAGTGACAGCGATGCGGTATTCCAGCTTCTATAAGTATTCGGTGAACAGCTATTAAGGCAGGCTTTAGTCTGTATCCTGATTTTGTGACACGCAGAGTCACTGCACCTGTGGTTGATTCTAGAGAGTTTATCAAAAACTGCCGAATGTGGGTTCTCCCCCTCTAGGTGGCGTTAGCAAAGATGGTGGTATGACGTAGGGATAGAATTCACTTGTGTCCAGTGGAAGGGGAACGGCAAAGGCGTTTGTTCGGAGTATGCCTGTGAGAGGTCCGCTCCCATCATGGAGGTGGCTATTGCAGAGTTTCTTGTAAGCTTCCGCATTCTTTTTAGACTTCGGATTACTCTCCATCCGTTCAATCGCGCACTCCAGGTATTTCTCCACTCCATTGAGAGAATCTCGATACATTCGTTCCTTCGTACCTGCCGAAACCGCTGCTCCTCGTACCGCGATCAGCATAGCACGCTCCGCCACGATCAGCTCCCCAAATGGGATATCCCGGGTCGCAACCATACCCAACCCCTTCGAGGGAATCTCGACAATTGAATAAGACTCGGGAGATGGGGGAACTGGCACGAATTGAGGAAATCCGGGTGTATCTAGTATCGCTTTCTTCATCTGTGGACGATGAAGTACCATCTCCGTTTGTCCGTCGAGGACCTCCGTCATGCTGCCACATTGAGGCAGGGTTGTAAAGACTACAGACAGATTCGGGTCCTTCGAAGAATACGTTCCCTTATGCGAGCCGATTTTGAGTGTGCCCGAGTTAGCTAAGGGAACATAGCTCCCAGCTTTAGCTGTCATGGCATGCGTAAATGACTAATATATTTCAGAATCAAACGTGGGGGCTCACCTGCGAGCGCATCTTCTTGGGATGGGGCGTCCAGCCGAGACATCATGCGTTGATAGACTTTCGCAAAGGATGGATCGTATTCGAAGCGGGCCATTGTATCTGGAGTCGCCGGTCAAGGAGTCAGTCGCGTCTCGAGTACAAGATGCTCGGAATTGGAAAGGTTTCACCTTGGTGGGCAAGAGAATCGTAGTCGACAGTGAGCTGAACCACTGCAAGAAGTTTATAAAGACAAGACGCAGATTGAGTGGGAACATCACAGGCGAACTTCCCGCGAGGAGATCAAGGGTGTCATCAAGGTGACCAATCCAGACGTAGGCAACTGTTGGTAGAACAAAGCAAGGACTGATATCTTGATCGTTGATCTTGTAGGAGACGACAACGAATAGAACATGACAGGACCATCGCGGACTCGGTGATGCCTAGGACAAGAATAGTGACATACATTAATATCATGTTTCATAGATTGAGCATGCGAATAAACTGTAGAGTAAAGTAACGGAGTAGGCGACATTATTGAGTAGTCCATCGGAGATCAAACGTTCATGTCCGAGGGTCATCATTCGCGAGGAAGCTATTGGGCGGGAATCTGCACAATTCGAGCTCGAGATAAGGTGTCGTCGGCTTCTTCTTGGCTCAAAAGCCCTTCCTTGCGAGCAGTCTCCAAAACCTCAGCGCACCAGTCCTGAGCATTCCAGCCATCAACAGGATACTGAATCTCGGTATTGTCGGCAATAGCTTCTAAAGCGCGGCGCTCACGGAGAGTCATGGCCTTGATCACGATAGATTTCCTCGGCCGTGCCTCTGGTTCGTCTGCGACGGTCATCGCGCCCCAGCTAGTGAGATGGTCCGCCGCCGATTCGTTCACCAGGTGAAGGCGCCTCTGGGCGATGTGGCCAGTACCGGTTTTGCCGATATCCCAAGCGAGCATCCAGTGAGCGTCCCGTGGCGTCGGAGGTTTCTTGGAAGACCATTGTCGAGCCGGAATGACGATCAAGGTCACAGGAAGACAGCAATCGGGGTCGGGGTACTTGAAGAGGCTTACGGGTCCTAGTCTTCCAGCTGGCCTGCCAAAGTTGGGTACGTAGACGGAGACTGCCATGGGGAAAGAGTTGCCGACTAGCGGCTGATTGTAGGTTAGCTGGTTACACTCAAAGAACGAAGACAGGAAGGCGTCACGTACAAACTTGCGAAGACGTCGATAGAATTAGAGTGGCGATGAAAAGATAGTATGAATGACGTTTGTGTCTTATATACTGACCAGTCAGTTGGCCACAAGGACAATGAAAGAGATGACACAGAAACCCGACGTGTGGCGACCCACGAGTGGCCTTACGGAACTAGAAATTCGACGAGCCACAAATGGGTCCCACTGAGGGAACATCGAAATCGGGGCCGGAAAGACTTCGAGTCTGCAGTCAAAGCGCAGTAGAGGCCATGAAATTATTTGAAGGCATACCGAGAATTTTATGCGAGAGCAGGTATAATTGCAGCTCTACGATGACCGGCGGCTCCTAGGGGGCGCCTGCAGACTCAACCAGAACACGAGGGCGGAAATGCTTCGGACCAGGCCGCTAAGTCAGATGAACAAACGCCCAAGCGAATATCTTTGCTGGTAGTAGACCAGAGAACGAGCTTGTATGCCGCTTAGACGTTCTCTAAAACCTGATGCAATCGAGGAAGATTAGACAAGTATGGAAATGAGTGGCACCAATAGACAATGGCCGTTTGAGTAATTGACGTCTGAAGCAAGTCTGAAGACCTGAATCCATGAAATCGAGGAGAATACGCAGTCCGGTTCTGGGTTGAACGGCCAAGAGGGCTTAGTGCCGCACCTCCAGAATGGCAAAGCCCTATACCCAGCAACGGCATCATTGCATCAAAAAAGAACAACGAAGCAGTTGAGGAGGTAACATGATCCTAAGTCCAACTAGTCAATTTCATGGCCAGTAATCAACCAGGAAAACGATGTGCACGTAGCAAATGATCCCATTTATCCTACATCTCCCTAGGACTTCTTATCCACGAACAAGATTGACAATGCCAGCCTGTACCAACATTATTCGAATGAACGACTTCCGTTCCCTGCGCGATTTCAGAGTAGGGCAGAGCGAGGATCAAGAGTCGGCTTCACATTCGGACTGCGGGGGCATTGAGATCCAGTGCGCTCAACGTTCAGTAACGACTCAACGACGTAGCAAACTTGAATGAGGGCGGCGCCGATTTCAGGAACCTTTTTTGCGCCGTAGTTCGCACCCCTTTTACTCCCTGTTCCATGAGGGGATCCTCAGGAGGAAGAGGTAAGTTCGGCCAGGAACACTGCGTACAGCTGAAAAATGACATTTGTTGGTAATTTTCAACCTCCCATATAGGTACATTGGCTTGAAGTCGCACTGACCAATTCGCCTTTGTGATTCAACGGAACGGCTTCAAAATCTCCTGAGACTTTTTCTTGCCAGGATTTTCTACGGCAGTAGTACGGTTTTTGGGTCTAAATAACCATGGTGTCGCTGAGGTATATTTCAGTTTATGTCAGAAGCATGTGAGGAACGTGACGCGCTATGTTCTGTTGATCAACAGGAGGTGAACTCTGTTGGTACATGTTTTTCACGCGCAAACAGTATATAAGCTGGTGATCTCGTAGAACATGACCTACCATCTACTCTCAGTTCAGTACGCTCATAGCTTTTTTTCGACTCTTGCATGACTCGCTCAAAGTGATTTCCTTGCAGGCAGCGCTCTCTCTTCATCTTCTTAGTAGGACGTACTGGGTGAGTTAGCCGCCAGCTCCTTTCATCGCCGCCTTTAATCTCGCCATTACATGAATATCTGCCTTGGTTGGCCCACCCACTACTACGTCCTATGCCTTCGTCTGTCGACCCCATAACCGCGACCAAGCCGGATCACCACCCCTGAGACTCGCCCAAAGCACATGAAGCTTTGAAGGCCCACTGGTAGTCCTGCTTCCCTCTGAGCGGCATTTCCGTCATGCTGTGGCGGGGCGGTATGGGTTCGCCAGCGTAAGCCGTGTGAGGGTGACCTTCGGGACGTTCCTGCTTGAAGTCGTGACTTGGGGAGGCACTCGAAGCTGGAACGGAGGGACCATTGTCGGCGGGGACGATGATCAGCAGTCGAGCGGAAGAGGCGACACCCTCCTGAGGCTAGCCGGATGTACTGCTGTGTTCGCCTCGAGATCTTGGTTCAGCCGTTCCCATTTTTTTCTTCCACATTTTTTGCGTGGTAGCTAAGTATAGTAGATGCGTATGTCCGCTGATGATTTAGCTGGCTCTTTGACTTCTCACTAGCACTATTCATGTATAACAATCTTCGTTGAATGTAAGGTTCTTCTCAGCGACGTCGCGCCACACCGCTTAACCAGGCTGCGCTAAAATAACCATGTATTAGCCTGCGAGCTCATGTGCGCATCGACTCTTAATTTATGTCTCAAATTCTCCCTCCCAACGTCGTAGGTGAATAGCAGGACACCTCTGAGTCTTGTGACCGTCACAGGGGTTCTCCTAATCGATACCCGGTCATTTATTCAACGAAGTCCGCGGTACAAGTACAGATGCACATCTACTATTACCCAGGTATAATAAACCAACCATTGCCGTTACACAGACGCTGCCCAATCACCAAGTGTACATGAAGAAGTCCGGCACTGACCCAGAAACATTATTAGAGGCGAACTGGAACCACCTTACTGATTACGAGGATATACAAGCAAGCCACCAAAACGGCACTGTCCTCCTCCGTAGCACAGGCCCGCTGCCAAATTCTCCACTTTTGATGGTACGTTTTCGCCTTTCCGGTGTCCCCAAGCGCGTAGTAAATCATCGCCAAGCGATGTAATACCATTGAATACGCCTCCGTAGCCTCCGCTCCCTCCTCTTCAATGAGCTTGAGCATCTTTAAGACGGGCTTGAGATGGCCGTCACGAAGGCGAGTCGGGGAAGTTCTCGCCGTCTGGATGATCAGATCCATGTTAAAACGGGTACGTTCAAATTCAGCAAGGAGGACGCGGTTACGCTCGCTGGCGGGGTTGGTGCATGCACGACAGTGACAATCGATACCGTATTTGATCAGGTGGGGTCGCCGTTCGGACACGGGCTCCAATGGTAAAGCGTACCACGTTGTAATTTCCTCGCCTTTCTTGATGTCACGGACCGCATGTATTTGCATTGACAGCGACGCCGTATTCCAGTTTCTATAAGTATTTGGCGAACAGCTGGCAGGGCGGGTCTTAATCTTTATGTCCATATATGCTGACAAAAATCAAGTCGTCGTACCTATGATTGAGTCTAGAAAGCTTGTTGAACAAGGCTCCATGGGAGCTATCTATGGGTGGCAAGAATCAGCAAAAGTCGCGATACAAAGATAGCATATAGTTTACCTTTGTCAAGTGGCAGGGGAACGCCAAAGCAATTCGTTCTTAATATTCCCGCGAGAGGACCACTCCCATCGTGGAGATGGCTATTGCATAGATTCTTGATCAGAGCGACGTTCTTCTTACTCTTCGGGTTGGTCTCCATCCGTTCAATCGCGACCTCCAAGTATCTCTCCACCCCAACGAGAGAGGCTTGATACATGGCTTCCGTCGGACCCGAGGATGAACCCTCCACCGCTGCTCCTCGTACGGCGATCAGCATAGCACGCTCCGCCACGATCAGCTCCCCATATGGAATATCTCGGATGGCGACCATACCCAAGCCTTTGGAGGGGATCTTGACGATGGCATAAGACTTGGGAGATGGTGGAACTGGGACGGACTGGGGAAATCCAGGAGTATTGAGGATCGCTTGCTTCATCTTTGGATACTGAAGTACGAATTCCGTTTGACCGTCAACTTCCTCGGTTCTGCTGCCACATTGAGGCTGTGTAGTAAAGACGATAGCTGGTTCCAAGCCTCCCTCAAAAGGAGCAGAGTACGTTTCTTTGTGCGAGATGAGTTTGGATGAGTCAAATGTCACAGGTGCGTAGTTCCCGCCCGCTGAAAAGACGTGTCACGACAGTGATATATATGTTTAATGGCGAAACATATTCATAAGAACTTACCTTTATCTGCATCTTGGTAGGCGCCGATTCGTAACTTTGTCAACATCCGTTCATGGACATCCAAAACAGATTGATCGTATCCTGCGGTGGCCATTGTGTCTAGCCAGGGCGTTACGTCTCGTGTACAGGATGCTTAGAATTAGGAAGATCTCACATCAGAAAGCGGGATAACAGTCGTCGAGAGCGATGTCGTGCCACTGAACTAGGGAGGACAAAGACAAGAAGGAAAGTTGCGAACAAGTTCCCGCGCCATTGTCCTGCAAAAGGGGCTAAAAGGGGCGGGTCCCACTGCAGGTTTGGCGGACGATGGGAACACCGTTCCAGGATGTACATGTCGTTCATGACAAAGTAAATTGCCTTCCACAATCTCCAAGAAAGGCCGCCAAATGCTGTTTACCTCACGTTCTAAATCAACTTCTGATGATTGCGGGTATGGAACCCAAAAGACTCCCAAGGTCATGGATCAGGCATGGAGTATCCTTCAGTGGTGGCCATGTATATGAGAAGAGCGACACAACATTGCGAAAACCAGACAGAAGGAGAAGCTACATCAAGCATATAAGAATACATCGACAAAACAATCATTGCGGCGAACGCAATAGGAATGCCAAAAATTATGTGAAAAGTGAAAACGGCTGGACCAAGATCTCGAGGCAGAACACTCAAGCAGCCAGGGCTCCCATGAACGCCTCGCGTCATGATCATCACCTCTGCCCAACGACCACGAGCGACACACTCCTCTCCAACAATGGCCCCTCCGTCACTAGTACACCATTAGCACCGCCTTCAATGCCTCCCCAAATCGCAGCGAGCTAGTATATTTAGCTGTCAAGCCGCAGTTACCTTCCTGGAGCATCCCTAGCACGGCTTAGACTGGCGCTCCCATACACCCAGCCGCAGTGCGTCGGATCACCGCTCAAGGATGCAGGACTACCAGTGGGCCTTATAATGTGGTTCGGGAGGCGCAGGGAGGGTAACCCGCTTGGCTACCGATGGGATCGACGGTCAAAGGCGGGCTCGGCGGAGCTGAGCGCGAAGCCTCAGCGCTGGAAGAGAGCAGATCAGCCTGGGAGCGGGAGAGGATACTACGCACCATCGTCGACGTTGTAGCCTGTAATGAGGGAGCGTCAGCGAGAGCAAGTCAGTGAGTTGGAGAGAGCATACCTTGAGAGGGAAGAAAGAAGAGATGTTGGGGGATTGACGAGGAACTTCGACATTCTCATATATGTTTTCCGAGGTGGAGAAACACATGTGAAGAAAGAGAGTCACGCCGATCGAGTGCCACGGGCGGGCGCGACGCGACGCGACACGGAAGACACGTGAGGGTGGCATCGGCGATGCTGTCTCGCCGATGGATCATTGCGCGTCCCGAGCGACTGAGAGTCGAAGTTCACGTCGCCATATTGGGTGGCCATTGACGTAAGCTCAGCGCGCAAGTAACATCGTCTGAGAAACTCAAGAATATTAATCTGTGCATACAGTGAAGCTTCCGACGTACCTTGGCAAAGGACTTCCGGGATCAAGAAGAGAATATGCCCCCGGGCCCCACAAAGGTCCGGACTATCAAAAAACCGGAGATATAGAGTGACATCTTAGAAGACGGTAAGAAACAAAGACTGAATCAAGGTTGCAGGCAAGCATGACGGTAACAAGTCGCAAATCTGAGTAGGGTGGTTAATGAGATCAAGCAAGAGTAAGTAGGCAAACGGTCTGGCTGGATTCGAGTTCAAAAGGCAGCGAACTGTGCGGCGTCAGGATAGTCAGCGTAGCTTGGCAACGATCGCAAGCATAAACTCCAGTCCCGAAAATGCAATGCGATACTGAAGGGTGGGATACTGTTACAAGCTGTTGAATAGAACCACTCCATGCATCCGCAACTAAAGAAGATGAACTCAAAACCTGTTTCGCTTTCTTTGCTGCTTAGCCAACGTTTCTTGAGCCCTATTCCAAAGGACGTCAGTCATCTGAGGCCGCCCAGGCGAAAACAATGCAACGCACCGCCGACTCTTGCCCTTGAAATTCTCAGGCTCATCAACATCCATGCTATCGAACGTCCCGCGTCTGCTCAACGGACCAGTAGCGCCACTCAACGAACTACTCCTATCTTTCTGCTTCTCCGAAAGTTCCTTCAACGTAGTACTCAGCTCTTTCTCATAATTCTCTCGGTCGGCCTTCGCTACGGTCATAGCCGACGATATTTCGACGAGCTTCTCGTCGAGAGTAGATAGCACCGCGGCCGTCGTCGCGTGCCTGGTGGCGAAGCGCGAGATGAGCGGTAGAGAATAGATTGTATTGAGATGTGAAGTACACACCAATCTTGCAAAGCTGCTAGAACGGTTTCTAGCTTGCCCGGCTCCAAATCGCGACCCATAGTGTACTCCACTTCTAGCTGCTCTTCTTTCTGATCTAGCTTTCCACGGAGAACATCCAAGTAGATCGCATCGATGATCAAGTCTTCTAGGTCACGAACGGATGGCATATCCAACTCCTTGAGCAAGCTACTGTACGGGAGAATCTGCGGCGTCCCGTCAGCATGTGGAAATACCGCGGTGAATGGGGGAGACACGTACTCGATGTTGGGACGCCAATGTGACCAACGAGAGGTGCTTGAGCTTAGCTGTTTGCGCAGCATTCAGAGGAGGTAGAGAGTCTTTGTGTTCTGTGAAACAAGAATGAGCTATACCGGGTCGATGAGAGACATCAATACACTCAACGAAGATAATCTCCATAGCTCTTGTATGCAAACAACTGCAATAGCGACAAATGAGACGCGTGTTGTTCATTACTGGCCAACTACACTCTTCAACGTTCAGATTTCGCCTTAAAGGTGGCATAATCACTGGATGTATCTCGTACCTCTTGGATATTCGGCAGTTCAAGCAATTCTGAAAATACGAAAACTCCGGGCGCGGAGGTGGCATCTTGAATGAGCTTCGCAGCAGCGGCGCCCTTCATGGACTTGCCAATCAGCAAGAAGGGTTCCAATTTCGCGTGAAAGTTTGCGCCAAGGTCCATTGCGTGTCGAGCTTCGTAGCGACAAGCTGGGAGGTGGGCGTCAAGTTGAGAAACAGTGATTTAGACGCCCGCCGATTAGGAGCTTAGAAAGCGTGACTACTACTGTTAGCCCCTTTCTTCTAGGGGCGTCTCGGTCAGAGCTCCTCTTGAGCATCTTCCATTGTGTTCGGGTCCACCTCTTATACGTCGATGGAATTCTAGACTCAGGTTGCAGTTTGTATTGCATTGGTCTTCTCACGGATGCCCAAGCCATGAACACTACACAATATCGAACTTACTTCCATGGTTTCGTCGATCGGAGCGGAAACAAAGGCTATAGCCTATAGAACTGAGTGGTCGGACACTAGCAAGTTCGGAAGGTGTGCGACTCCAGCACTCAGAATGATAGCCCCCTGAGAACCTAATCTTTCTTTGACACGACTCGGATATGACACCGTTTGCCATGCGCCTCAGTCGGAAGACTTCACTTTCCGACAAGTACTCGAGCTCGTCCGAATACTACACAGGTAAAACGTGGCCATCCCGGCCCAAGTGGACTTGATGCAGATCTATAAGCAGTGGCGGAGACTTCACGGATTTGCCGACGACTAGAACTTGAAGGCAAGAATCGAAACTAGTGATCTGATGTCGAGGTCCATCAGGCGAACAAAATTAAAGGCCGCAATGGTTAAAGGTCGCAGCGAAGATTATCAGACAATCTGATGCTACAACTGTATGGCTTGTTGTTGATAGCACCCCGGAGCGGTAGCCTGACGGATTGTGGCGGGGAGAAGTCACTCTTGAAGGAGGTACGAGTGGGAAATTCCAGTCCTCCGAGGCACTTTCTTATTCCGAATATTCGGACAGAATGAAGTGAATTTCAACCTACTAAGAGAAATTGTTGGGCGTATAGTGAACAAAGGCGGCGCCACCCACATACCGGAACAATGATGGTCGTCAATTAGCCGCCCACGTACCGTGGAATCGTCGACGTCGACTTCGACGGCGTGCTCCATGTGCCACCGACCGACTGCTGAAGACAGTTTTATATGGAATTTTCATCTTCGCAGCTGCGGCGCCCGAACGGAAGCGTCAAGTCCATTATCCAGACATTTGAGGACGCTATCATCATCGTCGCCGATGCACGCAAATCAGCCGCCTTGAATTTGCCCATCGGAGGCATCGGAGGCACCCCCAATGGTTACAGTCGCCACACGTGTAGAACCTCGCTAGCAGCGGCGCTAGGCGCGTGTTAGTGGTGGCTTGCCGCAAATCTCGAGAGGCCGGCAACGCTGAAAGGACATCCAACAGGTTGCTAAGCGAACTTTCTAGCTTTTGGCGTGCTGATAATGAAATTTAGGCTCGGAGGGTACGCGTGCTGCTTGTTGTAATCAGGCCAGGCCGCCGGCGCTATTCTTGATTTTGGCTGTGCGCCAAGAATGTAATGATTACGACAACAAGGGATATAATACCATTTCGGCTGTACCTAGATAACAGTCACTTGCTGCTGCCGTGCGGCTTGTCCCCAACCACCATCTTCCCACTTCGCGTCTTCTCCCTCCCTCTCCCTGTCACTCCCTTCCAGCTCATTAACCTTATGGCTACGTCGAGGCCATACTCACAGCCGCTACCCAGTTCATTTGCAAATTTCAAGCCTACGCCGAGGGAGGTTCTTGGGGGGATAGCCCCACACCTATTTGAAGAGCCACCACGGAGGAGAAGGTCGATGAGTCGGAACCGTAGCCGGAGTCGTAGTCGATCACCAGTTGCGCCTGTGGTCAAGGGATGCGTGTCGTCGTCGTCACCACTCCGAGTGTCAGCTGTTTTGACAGCCTGGGATGAGAATGGTCAACTTGTGGGTACGTACGCCTGCTGTACTTGATAGAAACAACTTGGTTCATTTGTGCCCGGCAGGTCGATCAGAGCAAGAGCTTGAAGTCAACCAACCGATCGAGACCACAGTTACATGCGTGGTGGATGAAAAGGGAACGCCTTGTGTTGCGACCGAGTCGAAATCTCAGCCCCGGGCTCTAGTAAAAGTTGACAAATCTCGCTGGCGAGCTCTGAAGATTTCGAGTCGACTGAGGTATGTTTCTCGCTATCGAGCCCCGAGCTTAGATTGACTCCACCCCGACCAGGACAATTGTCATCAAAATTAAGTACGTCTCCTATTCATCTCATCTCGAGGTCGTTGTTTGATGGAGAAGCAGCGACTTCTACTTCCCCCCTCACAGGCCTGCACTCAAGTCGGCGCATTAGCCTCGCTCGACTCATATCTAGATACTCTCTTTCCATTTACATGTGTTCTATCTTCAGCATCGTCCACCCTTACGCCCTGCATCACTTTCTTCTGACATGTTCTCCCTGCATACCATCATCGCTCTCATCAATCAACCTACGGACACTACCAACAGTGATTACGCCTTCAAACTCTGTATTTGCCCTTCTATCGTTGCCCTAGACAGACTCCCCTCGTTCCTTTTTACTGAGATAATTGAAGCCTTTGCCGATGTGACATGTACATAATGATAGAACAACAGCACGTCATTGGATGAACTCTATTGGTGTAATTTTGGGTGCGTCTGTCCCTGGTATGCCGTACATCGAAGCCCTCGACGCATGCTGATGATCGTCGTTGCAGTTGTGCTTCACGGCATACGCTATCCTGGATCGTTGGAGTCCGCCCCCTATCAAGTCTTCGCCACGCTACTCGCGTCCTCATTGCTACCAAAAGAGCACACCTTGCTGTTGGTAAGTGTATCATGTCCGTGCTATCCCAGCTCGTCGTTTACCGCACGTTTCCCCGATGAGACCTATGTGCTCACATCTTCCCATAGACAATTCGTCAAGGTTCGACGTTCATCCTCAGGCCTCAGCATGGAGCGCACGTTTCAACCGACGTGTCTCCGGTCATGTCAAATCATCGCAGACTAAGCGCTGTACATGAATCGTACCCCTGCCTGGCCGAGCCAACATGGCTTTGCGATCCGATTGCGGCATTTCGGTTGATCAAGCCGTTGCCCCAGTCGTACAATTGAGTACGATCGTGCTCTTGTACCGCCGAGCATGTAGGCCGAGCATATACACCCTATGGTAGGCCCTCCTCAGCTCTATGGACGAGGCCAATCTGTCAACATCCTCTTGCTGAACAGTAAGCACGCCACGCAGTTGAGGGTCTTCACTGTCACTCACATACACTCGTCACCGGCTCAGGGCACCTCCGGACACAATTTCGACCAAACGGCGGTGTATCTACTGACTGCCGAATGGCAAAAAGCTCACTATGCTTATGTGTTACATATGTATGCATCGCTTACTTGCTCAGCCACGCCAATTCGTGTGCCTCTTGATCCATGATGCTTGATGACACTATGAAACCGCAGTATGGACTCGTATCCCAGCACGCATGATTTACATGTTGGGGACCCGAGTTCGACGTCCAAGCTCAAAGTCCAAGCGCTGGCTATCCATATGCTACTTTCCAGGCCTTCTCACATGTTGTGCGAGGTGTGATTCATCTCGTTATCAACCGCCGGAAACTCTAGACTGGTACTTAGACCCAGCTATTCGGAATCTTGTCGGGACTTCGCCTCGCATTATAGTTCTATAGCGAACTTGCTGGAAAGCTGCCATCCCGGCGTTCGCCCTGGACAAGCGTTTCGTTTCGTTTCGCTCAGAGCCTCCAAGAGAATCAAGACTGACTGACTTACTACAAATGGAGAACATCGAGCTAATTTCATCCTCAGCCAGCGCTCGGAGGTACGAAACAAAGCAAGCGATCGTGGTTTTCATGTCGGATTGACCCTGCATCTGAGAGGGTGATGCTGATGGAGGAACGGGTTAAGGTAAGGTAAGATTGGGTGTGGGTGTATACTTACAGTTCCGCCACATCTCCTCCGTCATCGGACCTGTAGTGCCCATTCAGGCCTAGCCCTCCGCAAACTTATCCAACGGAGATCGAATGAGTTTCCTGAACTCCGAAGCTTGATCAATCACCTACCCTCCATGAGCCCGCTACTCAGAAAACAAAGCGATTGCAAGCATTAGTGGTCCCTATCATCCCCTATATACCCCTGATCAAGGCGTACAACTCCCTCACCGTGGTGTTCTTCACTGAATGCACAAGTCGTAGTAGAGTGAACTTTGAGTATCTGGGGCGCGGTGAGTCACCACAGTTACAATCCGTAAATGTCGTGCCTAGGCCTTAGGACTGGCATGAGGCTTGTGTCATGGGCCTGGGGCAACCGCCGTATTTGCATTTGGAGTTTGAACCTATTCTTAGGTTGAAGGAAATCATCAGCAGTGAGACTCCTTGACGGATGGAGAAGCTTTGTATGACGTTGACTTACCAGTGTTATGGGATCGCCTAGAAACCACCAGTTCGAGCGTGTCACCGAGAATGAATGTAATTCATATGAAGGCGCCGTCATCGGCCGCTAGTCAGAATTGCTTCGTCATGTATTATGGACAGGCGTATGTATGCACTATTTGATTATCGTAAGTTATCGGTGCTGCGGTATAAACTTCGTAATGTATGACTGCTGATTACGGTCAATTAATTAATAAGCTCTAACAGGAAAACTAGAAGAATGGCATCTAGCACGATCCACGGAGATGCTCTTGGTCGGGCAGATTGGCCTGCGTTAATATTACTTGAGCATATGCGAGCCGCGTTCTTGGTCCGAGTCTTTAGCAGTCCCGATGATATCAAAATCTGTCAAACGTAGCGCTAACCAGTTAGCGACCACCCCCACACTAACACCAGCAGGAACGACTCACTTGTGGCATCCCGTTGCTTGACGTGACAACAAGATCGCCATTCGAATTCGTGGATTTAGTGTCAATCTCCTTGCAGGCGATCGCATCAATGACATGGTGATCCCCCGCTCCGAAAGTTTGCTTGGGGACCACCCAGGTAGTGGAGCCGGCGCTGCCTACGTTAGTCAGGAGAGCTACTAGAGGTGGCTTGGAGACGACAAGAGCTGTGGTACTAGCGTTTGGTTGTGGAGGGAATGTCATCTAAGGGATGCGTGTCAATTCATCAATCTCAACCACAAAAGGGCTTGTCACAAACAGGGGTGGTCAGGAAGTTCTGGTGCACAGAGATCGCGACTTTGCGAAGAGCGTTGAGGGTCGTAATGTGCTTAACCAACGGCGCATCCGTCTCGTAACCAGAGGACCACAATCTGTCGATTGTGAGCTCAAGGGATATCAAACTTGAGTGGTACGTACGCCTCGCGATTGTCTGGATCGCTACCGCCCGCGAAGCCTTGTTCCTGGCCTTCAAAGCCATCAAATGAGATTTCGAATGAAGTTGGCTGACAGACCTGAATAAATGATCGGAATGCCGTCATGTATGAAAGGCCACGTCAAAGCATTCAATACCATCTTGATCGGTCTAAGCTTCGGTGACGGAATGTGTAGCATATATGAGGCTCACCGCGGTGTCATTCGTCTTGGACAGAAGACGGGGTTGATCCTGGTTCTCAACGAAACTACCGATCGCAGAGGTGCCGTGTGCATATGTGTTCTGCGAAGCAATGGTTGCAGAGGCGATGGCGGACATATTCCCACTCCCAGGCTGAGATGTAAAAGTAGAAAACAAGGCGAAGTAGGTCGGGTAGTCGAGGACGCTATCGAGGACATCTAAAATAACACTCGGGTTAGCTGGCCTTCGCGAAAATTCAACTATGACAAACGGGTGTAATTCGCTATATAATCAATACTGGTGTCCCATACCTAAGACGACGAGCTCAATAAGCATACATAGCTGATAGGTGGCAAAACTAACCTCGCCCATAGTAAATACTCCAGCTGCAGCTGCGAAATCAGGCCAAAAATCCTTACGAACATGCTTTGCCGTGTCAATCCTCAGCCCGTCGAAGCTGTAGTTAGAGACCAGGTGTCCGACCCATTCATTTAACGTGCGTACGACCGCTGCATTCTCTGTATTGATATCAGGTAATGGAGACGGACCATCGCCAAGCCAAGATACTTCGATGTCAGTCTGGTTGGCGGTCTTTGGGTCGTATGACGATGGCGTAATAAGGTGGTAAGGGTGATAAGACGACGCGTCAGAGAAGGGCTTGTACGTTGAAAACGCGGTCGGTGAGGAGAAATTTGTCGAAGTAGAGGTGTTGGGACCCATATGGTTGACTACCACATCAACCATCAGGTACATCCCACGGTCGTGCAGGGCCTTGCACAGTTGCTTGAGCTCATCCGCGGAACCAAAGCGGGCGTTTGTAGGAGTTTGAGGTTAGCGCCTGTGCAAACCGTGCTACATCGAGCATGGTCGAGGTACGAGAGAGATAAGGAACTAAGGTTTTTACCAGTATGCTTCTCGTTCATTCCTCTTTTCATTCCGTCTATCCGTAATGTGTATATTAGGATATTCCGACCCGTAGTAGCACCTCAGTCCGTTTACCCGAGACTGAGGTGAGTAGTATCTATTGACCGCGTACTTAATGTGTACTAATAGTCTCTCGTAGTGATACTTCTAATAGGTAGCTAGGACTCTTAATACAGTCCGTTTACCCGAGACTGAGTGATACTTCTAATAGGTTATGGGCCCCGAGCTTGCCCTCTAACTCAACGAAGTCAACGCGCTCTATCTGGATCCTACCCAACTATTCCTAACTCTGTCTAAACCATGCCTTCTTCATCAATGAAACTTGGCGACTCCTTCTTTCAGGTCCCGAAGCTTAACGCTTCCGGGGATAACTGGGTTTCGTATCGAGACCGCGTGCTCTTCGCCCTGGATGCTCGCGGCTTGCTCGACCATGTCGGCAAGACTGCCTCGGAACCTGTCAACCCAGTTTCTCGGCGCATCGTAGCCACAGAAGATGGAGTAGCTGACTATGCACCTCTTACTGAGTCGGAGGTTGCTCTGGAGGTTGCGTGGAAGGAGGAGGTGAAGGAGTGGCGTCACGGCGAGGCTGTTGTTAAGCAGCAGATCGCTAGCACGATCCCGGACTCACTCTTCATGAAAATCCGCTCGAAGGGTTCTGCTCGCGACATCTGGACAGCCTTGTCTGCGGAATTCGAACAGCGGTCGCGTGTCGTTTCGATCGATCTTCGGCGTCGTCTGCAGGAGATCCGATTGGCGGAGAAGGGCGATATGCGCGCTCATCTTGCTCGTCTGCGATCCGTTCGTGAAACCTTGGCGTCGATGGGACACATGCCTAACGACGACGACTTCTATGCTATTATCTTGAACTCGCTTCCCGATTCCTACGAGAACTGCATCTCTGCTATCAGTATGTCAGCCGCCGTATCTGGGGATACTCCATCCTGGGAGTCTCTCATGATGACCCTGACCGACGAGTACGACCGCCGTGTTATTCGAGCCAAGACGGGGAAGAAGGACGACAAGGATGCCGCCTTCGCCACCACAGGGTCTTCTTCCAAGGGGAAGGGGAACACCTCGAAGAAAGACATGGAGTGTTATAACTGTCATAAGAAGGGGCATTTGCAGGCGGATTGCTGGTCTAAGGGCGGAGGCAAGGAGGGTCAAGGACCCAAGAGGAAAGGGAAGGGGAAGGAGAAAGCAGGGGTTGCCGAGGAAAAGAAGGAGGGGACTCCACCAGTTGAGGAGGCCTCTTGGATGGCCGCGGAGGCATCCGAAGGGTGGTCTTCATCTTCGTCGACGTCGGACTCCGAATACGAATTTGGCGATATATCCGATTACGACGGTGAGCTTGTCGAGATGCGGGATGGTGTTGAGACGCCGTCTACTTCTCCCGAGCCTAGCGATGACGACATGCCCGAACTCTTGTCCATCTCCGACGATAGCGACTATCAAGATTCGGACATGGAATCAATTAGCGATCTTGCCAACGACGAAGCTAATGCTTACCTCGAAGAACCATCATATTCCTACATTGATGACACTGTCGTCAGTACTCATCCCCTCTCACCCAATACTGCTGAACCGACATCGTTTGACCTTGCTATGCTTACGCGCACCAGTACGGTCAACATGGACATCGAGCTTTATGACTCGGGCGCTACGAGCCATATGTCTGGGTACCGCCATCGTTTCATCAACTTCGTACAGATCCCACCCCGTCCAATCACCGCTGCCAACAAACAGAACTTCAGCGCACTCGGAAAAGGGGATATGTATGTAAACGTACCCAACGGCGACTCACACACTCGCGTCTTGCTTCGCGATGTCTTATATGCTCCCGCGATGGCCGTAACGTTAATATCCATCAGCCGCATCACCAGCGCGGGGTATTCGGTGATGTTCGAGGGTGATGAATGTAGGATCGAAGGGAGGGGAGGTCGGAGGCTTGGTTGCGTACCGGCAAAGAATGGTCTTTACCGGGTGTTTACTCCTCGCAGTATTGGGGGAGAGTATGCTGGGGCCGTGGCGGAGGTGTTGACTGTCGATGAACTACATCGGCGATTGGGTCATGTCTCTCACGCCGCAGCTCGAGACTTGGTCTCGAAGGGCCTTGTCGTTGGAGTCGAGCTTGATGAGTCGAGCTCGGCGACACCTTGCGACTCCTGCGAGTATGGGAAGATGACCCGAAAGCCGATTAGGAAGTCGCGGAATGAGGAGGAGAAGGCGAAGGCGGTAGGGGATGTCGTTCATGCCGATTTATGGGGACCCGCTCCAGTCGAGACCATCGGTGGCCGTCGATACTTCTTCGGGCTTACGGACGAGTTCAGCCGCTTCACGCACGTCTACCTCATGCGCACGAAGGACGAAGCCTTCGAGCGATACAGGGAGTACGAGGCTTGGTGGAAGACCCAGCACAAGGCGACCATCAAGCGCTTCCACTCTGATCGAGGGGGCGAATTCGTCAGCACAGAATTCGGCGACTACTTAGTGAAGAACGGAACGACTCACCGACTTACTCCCCATCACACCCCTCAGTATAATGGCATCGCTGAACGCGTTAACCGAACATTGATGGAACGGGTACGGGCCATGTTCCACGATAGCGGGTTGCCAAAATTCCTATGGGGGGATGCCTTGCACTATGCGGTGTACCTGAAGAATCGGTTGGCGACTCGTGTCCTGAAGGACAAGACGCCGTTCACGGTGGTCTATGGTCGCAAACCCGATTTATCGAACATTCATCCTTGGGGGTGTAAGGTGCGCGTCCACGTCCCTGATGGTTCGAAGCTGAGCGGCCGTTCCACGACCGAGCGCTGGATAGGCCTTGACGAGCAGAGTATGGCCCATCGGATTTATTTCGCAGGTCGCCGTTCTGTTAGAGTCGAGCGTAACGTTAAGTTTAACGTTATCGAGGATGCGCCGATTGGGGGAGAGAAGGAGATAGTAGGCAATCGGCAAACTCAGCAGCCGGCAAGCCTGGCGAGGCTCAAACCAGCTACCTTGTCGCCAACGCCCAATACCCCCGAAACCCCATCCAATCAGGTTAGCGTTGATGTCCCTAGCTCTCGCGCTGATTATCTTGGCCCAGACTTCAATGCACCTGCTCCTGATACTCCAGAAGAGGTCGGTCGCTCTCGTCGTGTGCGGAAGGAGTCTGCATATGTTCGTCGTCTTCGTGAAGGCGAGGGAGTGGCTAGTGAGAGACCGAGTGCGCGACTGTTGCCTCAAGGGCTTCAGCCAGCCACGTCGGACACTGCTAGTTTAGCCGAGGACTGGGAGCTCGTGTCTATTGAGGACTACGCGATGGCCTCGGTAATGGGGGGGAGTGAAGGATTGGAGCCGTCGTACGAGGAGGTGAAGCGGAGTGCCGATTTTCCGAAGTGGAAGGAGGCGATGCAGAAGGAGATCGCAAGTCTCGAACGCAACGCGACTTGGACGCTCGTCGATCGGCCTCCGGACGCCAACGTCGTCGACTCGAAATGGGTTTTCCGCATCAAGAAGAATGCCGCCGGTGAGGTTGAGAAGCTGAAGGCGCGCCTAGTCGCCCGAGGCTTTACTCAGATCTACGGTATGGACTATTACGAGACTTACGCACCTGTAGCAAAGCTCTCGTCCTTCCGTCTCTTCCTCGCTATCGCAGCTCGCAACGGCTGGCCTGTTGAATCCTTCGACTTCGACAGCGCATTCTTGAACGGGACTCTTGGCGATGACGAGGTTGTTTATCTTGAACAACCTCCGGACTTCGAGTACGGAGACCGGCGGGCGAAGGTCTTGCGCTTGCACAAGGCCCTGTATGGGTTGAAGCAAGGCGCACGTAACTGGTACGAGGCCTTTTGCCAAGCTATGGCTGACTTGGGTTTTCGGCGTACAGAAGCGGACCACGGTGTCTTCTATCGAGAGACGGAGCGGGGGCTGGTAATTTTGGCGGTCCACGTCGACGACTGCATGATTACGGCTACGCGACCAGAGCTAATCAAGGAGTTCAAAACTGAGATGGGGAAGAGGTATAGTTTTACTGACCTCGGCCCTATCCACTGGTTGTTAGGGATTAAGGTCACTCGGGACCTCGCGGAACGAACCATTTCCCTCTCCCAGCACTCCTACATCGACTCTATCCTCCTCCGTCACAACTTCGCTGACTCTAAACCCATCTCCACGCCCTTGACTCCCGATAAACTCCTCTCGCGCTCCCAATGTCCTACCACCACGCTCGACAAAGCTCGCATGAAAGCCGTTCCGTATCGTGAGGCTATTGGAGCGCTCATGTACGTCGCAATGGGGACTCGACCGGATATCGCATTCGCCGTGTCGACGCTCGCCCAATTTTCGGATAACCCAGGTATGCCTCATTGGGAGGCCGTTGGTCAAGTTTTTAGGTACTTGAAATCAACGAAGAACTTGGAGTTGGTGTACGGTGGGAGGAATGATGGGATGGTTGGATATGTTGATGCCGACGGCGCGTCGCAGGACCATCGTCGAGCCATTTCCGGGTACGTGTTCTTGGTGGATGGTGGTGCCGTTTCGTGGATGTCGCGAAAGCAAGAGCTGGTGACGCTCTCCACGTGTGAAGCCGAATACGTGGCCGCTACCCACGCTGCCAAAGAAGCGCTCTGGCTTCGGCGCCTGATCGGTGAGGTGTTCCGGCCTCTCTCTGATCCCACCACCCTCTTCAGCGACTCGAAAACCGCCATCGCGCTCACGGAAGACGGACATTATCACGCTCGAACTAAGCACATCGATATCCGATACCATTTCATCCGCTACACCATCGAGGCCGGCTCCATCCGACTCCTTTACTGTCCCACCAACGAGATGACCGCCGACGTCTTAACGAAGGCGCTACCTAGCTTGAAAGCCAAGCACTTCGCCGCCGCGCTCGGATTACGCACGGTTTGAGGGGGAGTGTAGGAGTTTGAGGTTAGCGCCTGTGCAAACCGTGCTACATCGAGCATGGTCGAGGTACGAGAGAGATAAGGAACTAAGGTTTTTACCAGTATGCTTCTCGTTCATTCCTCTTTTCATTCCGTCTATCCGTAATGTGTATATTAGGATATTCCGACCCGTAGTAGCACCTCAGTCCGTTTACCCGAGACTGAGGTGAGTAGTATCTATTGACCGCGTACTTAATGTGTACTAATAGTCTCTCGTAGTGATACTTCTAATAGGTAGCTAGGACTCTTAATACAGTCCGTTTACCCGAGACTGAGTGATACTTCTAATAGCGTTAAGAGCGGTGAGATCGTTAGCCCAGTAACTAGAGCGAATTCAGTTACGATTGCTTGAAGAACGAGGAAGAAAACCGACCCATGATACGCCTCGCCATAGAACGCCGGGCCCTCAATATTAGAAACCACGGGCGATATCCACACCGCATCAAATCCCATATTCTGAATATAGTCAAGACGTCGAGTAATTCCCTTCCATGTACCTCCACAATACTTTCGTGCACTAGTTTCGCAAGTCGGAGACGAACCATCGGAGGTGGCAAACCGGTCAGTCAGAAGCTGGAAGTGTCAGTATTTGACCTAGAATTCTGCAAAGCACTCTCACCTGGTATATCGACCTCGACTTCCAATCACTCAAGCCCGCCGCAATTACAAAGCTCGGAACCAAAACCAGGAGTGTAAAGAAAGAAATGTGCATCTTCAAGATGAACGGCGTGCAGGAGGAAGGAACAAAGTGACGGGCAAGTTTGCACAGCAAGAGTGAGGCTTCTATGTTAGACGGTTGCTGGACGCTCCGGACAGCACACGGACATGCTACAGGAATGATGCGCTCTACGTCGAGGTGAGAAGGAGGGAGCAAGCGCCCATACCCAGTTTCTCTCATATTAGCTCCTAAGGCTCCTATTTCCTAACCCACGTGTTCGCGACGCGAACGAGAATCAAGCGCCCAAGGCTTTCTCCAACACCACTTTCGATTCTCGAACACTCAAACGCGTTTTTGGTCTCGAATGTCCCTTTGAGCGAAAGTACCAAGGATTCAATCTGTATCGAACGAGAACTACGATTTTATGGCGTCGACTCATCGCGTTCTCTCCATTCCCGAGATCTTGCGGCAAATTTTCAGCCGCTTAGATTCGGAGGACAATGGGCGCAACGTGGTTGTCTGCAAGCAGTGGACTAATGAAGCCTTAAGTGCCCGATGGCGCTGGGTACACGATCCTCGCGACTTGCTCCAGGTCTTGGCACCTTTGAAGTCTCTGGGAAAAGACCCAGACGATTATGCCGAAATATACGTGAGTAGTCCTTGCGCTAAACTACCATGAAGACTAAGAGATGCACAGTGTTTTGAACGGCCATTGACTCACGATGACTGGATACGCTTCGACAAATATTCATGGCGCGTACACGGAATTCAGTTCAGAAACCACCACTTTCACGCGTCCCTGTTCTCTCAAATCCAGCAGACTTCCCCACGGCCCTGTCTTCTTCCAAATCTATCCTCGCTCTTTAGCGCGCCAGACTCACGTATCCTGACGCTCTGCGTTCACGCCCGTTTATCATGGCTATATGTCGACCACACCACCGATGAGCGTCTCGACGCGGATGAAACGGTTTTACCTCTCATTTTCTCGGCCATCCTTGTGAATTCGCCACGCCCCCAGCGGCTAGACTTTGAACTGGTCCACCTTGATTTGAATGAGGATAATGAAGCTCTTCTGGCGGCTACAATATGCCAGCTCCCCTCGTTGACCGTAATATTCATACCATGCATGTGGCACACCCCGCTTGTCAGTGAAGCAGCTGGCACTCTTCCAGCGCTTGTCACTCTCCATTCGCTTGATGAAGGCTGCTTTGGTCATACTGGCGAGTACGAAGATAGGCTCGACTTCTTCTCGTGTTCTCTTCAACCTCAAAGCTTCCCTTCCCTTAAAACCCTGTCGATTGGCATCTCATTTGGTCGTGCAGCGGTCTGTCTCTCACAAGCATACTCTCCTACCACACTGTTGAACATTACCTTTTCGTCTCCGTTAACGGAATCCTCAACCGATTATGCTAAGCTCCTAATGGCCATTGCCTTACGGTGCACTCGACTCCAGTCACTCGAGCTCTGCCATATGGGAGGTTTTCGCCTATATGTCGAACCCCCCTACGATCCTATTTATTTCTCTCAGATAGAACCGATTCTATCTTGCTCACAACTACGGCGCTTGAAACTATACCATTCAAGCCTCTTTCAAATTAGATCACCAGATTTCGTTTCGATGCTTAAGGCCCTTCCGCGTTTGAAGACCCTCCAGCTTAAAGCCAATGGAAAGGCTGGATGTATCCCAATGCTCCACCTTTCTGCTCTTTCTGCAGTTGCTGATTATCACACTGAGTTGGAACACCTTCAGATCTTGATGGACACTACCCCGGATACTCGTCTTGATGTGTCAAACGAAACATCATTCAAACAAATTGCGACGCTGAAAACCCTCGCCATCGGGAGCTCCCTCCTCTTCGCCAACGCCACCTTTCCCGTATCGATGTACCTGAGTCGCGTTTTACCTTCAGAATGCACCATTTCTCGGGGGGGCGGACGCTCCTTGACCCCAGAATGGGCTCAAGTTGCTCAACTGGTCTCTGTGTTCCAGAAGATTCGCTACGAGGAGAGGAATAGATGCCCTCGTCTACTCGGCAAGTAGCCCGCTTCCAGCCCAGCAAGTCCGTAGTATGTGGCTAGTGGAACTTTCGGTGGAGATGACTTACTCACAATAATAGCAGCATTCAATGGGCACGCATCCATCCATCCATAGCAACGGAAAACAGACGCCAGCAACACGAACACCATCATCGTGCCCCTTCTTGTTGGCTCGGACGTCTTACGTCCGCTGACGCCCTGCCTCCTTGCGGGTCTCACGCACATATTGCAGTTCTTCCCTCCGTTGCGGATCGCGTCTCAGTATGCTCTACACTACAAAGTTGCTTCAACCATCCTTGCCATTTTTTTGCTACGAAACCATACATTGTGATTCAGAAATACAAACCTTAATCATGTTCCCATCAATGTTGTCCTTTCCGCTCTCTCCCTATAGATCGATGAGCTCGCTTTTGTAACCTTACAGCGCTACCATTACGCCTGCTGCCCACTGCTTTCTCCCATGATCGCTTCATATGCCACGAGAGCGCCTCATTCCACGCCTGGCCCTTCGTGGGAGATTGGCGGAGTCAACCGCCATCTTGCGTCGTCCAAGGTCACCACCATTCCAGTGAAAATCCTGTGACTAGTAGGCCCATTCCTATAACCCAATGTTTCACTACGCCTCTCTAAAGCATTTTGCAACAACATCCAGACCGTTGATCATGCCATCGATATCCAATCCCCGACATGTGCCAGGGCTGACCACATACGAAGCGACCATCCTTGGCCTTGTCGACACGATAAGAGGATCTCTGTTGAGCGCCGTGGATGCTATGACACCCTCGCAAGAGAAGAAAACCGCTCTCCGAGATGGCATCGAACTAGGCGCTCTCAGTCTCAGCTGCATTTCGACGCTGTTGTCAGAATTGCGATCAAAAGTTCAAATCCTCCAGGATGGATATGATAAGCTCCAATCGAGCATCAATCTTGCGACGAACACACTCATGTCCCCCATATTCTGTCTCCCAGATGAAATTATGGTCGAGATCATGTTATTTTGCTCGCCGTTCAATGGCCTCACAAACATAACAACTCATACACGCGCCTGGTTTCCCTCCGCTCTTGTAATAGTCAGTCACAAGTGGAGAGACCTGGCGTACTCATCTCCCCTACTTTGGTCCTCCTTTCATGTGGATGCTCACGAGTACCCAAACGATGTCTCTGTCCTTCAGCGCATGGTAGATCGCCATTTAACACACTCCACTCCGTCAACTCTGACCCTTAGCCTTCCCGCCTCCGTACATCCCGACAAATCTTGACTCACTCTCGGCGATGGGAGCATCTCATCCTACCTTACGGGATCCCACTCCGCATTTTTAACCAGGAATGTTCACATCGCCTGCCAAACCTTCGATCCCTGACCATCGGCTGTTCTACACTTTCCCAAACCATCACAGCATTTGACAACGCGCCAAATTTACGGTCACTTACGATCGAGGATTCCCGTCCCAGTTTCCTATCTCCTCATTTTCCTTGGAACCAACTCACCCACCTCACATTATACCATTTTGATCCCCACTCTATTCCTACCTTGCTACCTAACGCTCGAAACTTGATCAACTTGTCCATTTACAGCTACGACCGTCGTCGGGATCAGTTGCCCGTCGATTACCACGCGATTCTGAGGGACAGGAACTTCGTCCTCCCATGTTTACGGCGTTTATTCGTCGCTTCTCCTGCGGCACCCATCGTCAACTACCTCGTCACGCCCGCGCTAGAGCAGCTTCACATTCAGGGAGGGATCCTTTGCGACCCAGCTGCTAACCTGATAGGAAGATCTGGCTGCGCCTTAACAGAGTTGACCATTGATGCCAATAGCGAGTCGCATGCTGTAGAAATGTTATTAGCTGCAAGTGCTTCCCTGAGAGTCCTCACCATCCAGGCAGGGTATACGTCTATCAATGCAGTATATGTCTCACTCGGCAACCCCACCTTCCTTCCTCATCTCAGGAGCCTTGCTCTCATGTATGCCGGCAAGGAAGTTTCGATATCACCCTTCCTCAAAACCCATTATCCTAAATCCGATAAAGCCCCATTTCAAGATTGGATGCCTTCCCATTCTGCCTCAGATACACCATGCTTTCCCCATATGCATTCCATGCCACTTCCACTCTCCAGACCACTGCCTTATGGGCAGTTGTTTCCTGGGACGTTCAGATTTGACGACGAGACTCACGTTGTCGCACTGGCCACTGCGATAAGAAGTCACCTCACCACACTTCAATCTGTCTTGATCTCGAATCCCATTACGGAGGGGATTGCTTTAACACTCTTATCATTTGCGTCACAGGGCGTCCAGGGAAATATTACGATGGGTAAGTGAGTTGATCCTTAGACGCAGACTCATAGTGATTTTACGATATGGCTAGGTGGGCTACCGCAGGTAAGCAGAGCGCACAGATATTCCAACTCCATCCTGACTTCGCACTAGCGTTCCACACAAATAGAGATGGACGCCAAACATCGCTCTACGCTGCAATACGGGACAATCACGTTGGAGTACTGATTTTCTGCCTTCAGGAAGCGGGATGAAGTTATTAACATCTTCGTAATGTCATCATCGCTTCATTATCCACACCAAGTCTAGTCATGTTGCTCGTCATAAATTGCCGCCGCCGTCGTCTAAGAAGCTGCAATTGAACATCCTAACTAATGCTCTCCATCTCACATAGGAGGCGAATGAGGGGCCCCCTCGAGTAACCGCAATCTCGACATCCTGCCCAGTAAGACGAAAGCGATGAAAGGGAACGCTAGGGATGTCAGCCCTAATTTCCTTCTGAATTGCTATGGCCGGGAGGGCGTCTACGCCGTCGACCGCGCCAGCATGGTCGTATATTTTGCCCATCGACGAAGTGGTAACTCTAACGGAAGCTTCACGACGGAGGTTTCAGAATCTCCCGAGCGCGCACATTTCAGTGTGTTTTGCCTTGGTCTGCAGAATGCTACCTCTATGACATGCCGCAGTCGTGGCGACTTCGCAAACAATCGGTATCCAAACCAGCAAAATCGCGAACTCTTTATTGAAATACATGCGGGTTACTAGCAACTGCATTTTTATTGATGTCACCGAAGATATTCGGATCACTAGATAACGTTCAAGATGATGCCGGTCGCCAGAGTCAAATACAGTACATATCCTAGATCAAAACGAACAAGAGTAGATATATACCCATCCACGCTCCCGAGACCTCAAGGAACCTGATCATCACCATACAGCCACCCGACCAAGCATAAACCCTCCACTACCAGCAAGATTCATGTTTCGCAAGTCCCTCCCTAAGCCCAAACCGAGACCCAATCCAGGGCCAGGCAACTTGTTCTTCCAACCGCGAGGGTGATACGGCGCGACGTCGACATTCTCATCCCACGAATTGCGTTCTTCCTGTTTCGAAGGGATGACGGGCGGTAGAGGTACAGGCGCCGGTTTGAGCGCCTCGGCAGCCCTCAGATTGAAGCCGAGTAGCGAAGGCGGAACCCAGGTTGATGGGGATGGGGCCCTGCGGCGCCGCTTAGGTTTAGGTTTTTCAGTGTTGTTGTCGACTTGTCGAGGTGGCGCAACCGAATTAGAGGGGGAGGTATCACGTCCGCGTTTACGTCTGGGAGTGTTGGCGGTCGTGGTCATGGCCGGGTTGCTGCTGCTGGTGGTAGTGGTGGTAGTGTCAGGGGTAGTAGGAGAGTCTGAAGACCCTCTAGGTAAGGCGTTGACCGGCCTCAGGATACATTTGCGAACGTGTCTATTGAGGTTTGAAGCAACGCCGAACCGGCGGCCGCAAGTTTCGCATTTAAAAGCTAGAAATACGGTTCTAATTAACACGACGAAGAAGGGGAAGTTATTATAAGTCAGCATACCTTTTTCTCCGGTATGAACAAGAAGGTGCTATGAGAAGAAGTCAAGTTAGTAAAACTTGCGTTGGTGGAAACTCATAGAGCCACCTTTCGCAAGGTACTCGGACCTAAGATATTTACCAACGGTGAGTGACGATCTATTACATGAACTGAAACCAGTACTTACGGTCGAAGCTCTTGTGACACATCCAGCAAGCGTGCCTCTTCTCTCGCGTAGTAGGCTCGGATGCGGATGGTTGACGCACAGTCCCGCTTTCGACGTGGTCCGAACCCTCCGTTTGGTAGGAGGTAGGACTATCTTCTCCCCCGTCAAGAACGACCTCCTGATGACGATACGGGGGGTGATTCAACAAAGGCTGCGACTCGCCCCCAGGATTTCGAGATGTGGAATGGAGTAAAACTGCCATTGCAGCAGGAGTAGGGAGTTGAGCTGTCGGGGTTCGTACTAACGGGTCGATGTTGTCCAGCGACGAGGTTTTATGGTGCGTAGAAGTGTCCGGGTTGAACGGCGTCGTTACCTGCCCTTGTATCCCATAAGGTGAAGGAGATGCCCATTGCCAGCTTGGTTGTGAAGGAGGAGCATACATGCCGCGGAAATCGTTGCTAACAAGTTGGCTGCTAGGCTGAGGAGGATGACCTTGTGACAAAGATGGTCCGGGAACTCCCATCCCCGGATCCCCAAATGTGTAGACGTGAGGGCTCGCCGTGGAGGTAGAGGCTACTGGCTCAGTCGATGGCCCCCCCAAACCAGTAAAATACGGGGTATAGGCTTGATCATCGTAATGAACTGGTGATCTGTCCAAGAAGCTGCTGAAACTCAAGGAAACTGGCGTCGTCGTGGCGTCGTCGTATCGGTAGTGAAGGGTGGAGTCCGGTGAAGCGTAGTAGGTGTGTTGCTGGGGGGCAATGGCATGGTGGGCCTCCATTGATGATGTTCGGGGAGGCTTTCATGCATTCATAACGGGTGTGTTATATATCGATAAAGAAGTGCCCGCTCATGCTTACCTACGTGGCTACGCGAAGCCATCTCTGAAAGGCGCGAGGCAAGCTTGAATTTCACACATGATCGAAGCTCCTGAACCAGAGTCTATTGCGACGCTTCGAGGAGGGCTTCGACATCCATTTCTTGCCAGGCTTCCGTGTAAAGTCGGACTCCGGAAGACCTTTTTTTTTCAGATATTGGTCATTAGTATAGAGCGGCTGCAAAATACGTGTACCGCATGGGGTTTGCAGTTGAACTTGAAAGGGACTAGAAAACTCACCATGAGATCATTTGGGTACGTAAACGAGGGAGCATTGATTGACTCGCCAAATTAGTAAATATAGCTGCTGAAGAAGATGAGCAAGGCGTCCTCATGGCCACCGGCAATTAAGCATAAATGTTAGCAAAACGAAGTCCCTGCAAATAAGGGTTGCAGCAAGGCGTAATGCGTTCATTGTGAGCTGTTCGAATCTCAGTTGAATCTGAAAGGTCGGTGCATCTCCCGCTGTTTCTTCCTGCTACGAGATCCAAGGATGTCATTTTGAGTGATCGTAGTCGGGCCTCGAGGATGGCCATAATGCGAGAAAGAATCTAGAGGAAGGGGACGTGCTGCTATCAGCCAGAGGTTCGTTTGAACTTTCCTTTCCCACAGGATATTCGAAGAGAACATCAGGTTCACACCATCGATTGTCTATCTCCGCAACAGAACTTCACAGGTTCACTTCCGCTACCGACATTAATATTCATTTGTCTAAATCACTTTAAAGGATCGCGCTAACCTATATAGCAAGTTCCAACATTCAGCGGATCCAAAGCCCTGACAACGAGAATGCACATACGAAACCAGTAAAAGACCCGCTAATATCCGATGCCCGAAATCTCCTACAATTATCTCGTTATTTTCTTGAAAAGCTTCGTACCCGCTGACATGAGGCAATCAATTAGACTGAGCATCTGAATGGCAGCGGATACGTACATTGTGCAAGGTTCTCTAATTGCGCTCGCGTCTCTCGGCCAGCTACCCGATCAACTGCGTTCAAGGCGAAGCCCAGCGCGCCTGACGTCGACGGTGCAGGGAAGGAGGTTCCCGAGTTCTGCGACGCTGTGGGAGGTCCTAATAGAAGCAACGGCTTAGCTCTAATCATGAAGGTACTATGAAAATAACCCACGGGGAGGCATCGGTGGAGGTTTGTAAACTGGATATTGTACATTGTAGTGACCTGTATCAGCTGGCTTCCCGACCTCAGGGAACGACGGGCCAGCCATAGACCCCGGCTGCCCGTATGAAGATTGGCTTTGCGCAGAAGGATCGGTTGGTATGCTTATTGAGGGGTAGCTAGCGGAAGGGAAGGTGGACTGCCCAGGATAAGAGACACCATTCCCTGCGTTTGGAGCTCCGAATCCAGGCGATGATCCGGGAGGTGGGCCGTACGTTGATGGAATGGTAGGAATAGAAGGGAAGGAAGGCCCGCCGGCTGGTGGAGTATGGTATGAAGACAAGCCACCAGGTGGGGGCCCGAAGGAAGTTTGACCCGGATAGGTAGATTGACTCGGTCCATCAGGATATGTATTGGGAGGTCCTGATGAGGAAGCTTGGCCAGGATAAGTAGAATGACTGGGTCCATCAGGATATCCACTGGGAGCGTTAAACGTAGGCGACTGAGGCTGGCTGTGGTTAGGACTAGACGAACTACCAGGTATAACAGCGCCAGGACCGTAGCTAGATGCATGAGGCCGCGTGGGAGGTCTATTGTGTTGTTGTCCATATCCCGCGCTGTATGAGTTTGGTCTCGATAAACTAGCTCCAAGACCGCTGGGTGCACCTTGATGCACTTCTCCCTGATTAGGATACGGAGAAGGCGAATAAGAAGACTGCTGGTGAGGTGGTTGGTGCGATTGCTGCGGAGATGGGTGATACGGCTGCTGCGTCTGGGGTGTTGATTGAGTTGGTCGATTGGCTTGCCATTCAGAAGGCGGCCATTGAGCTTGGGCCCAAGGACTTGGACTGGCAGCAGCTGCTGGAGGTAGATTCTGATGGTGTGTGAAGGATGCCGCACTTGGAGTAGGCGAGGTAGGGGTAGGCGAAGTAGTTTGCGGTCGGCTGTGTTGAGAAGGCGGTCGCGGCGGAGGCCGAGGTTGGGTTTGAGCAGAAGGGTGACTCGGATGTAGAGGAGGGCGTGATTGAAGATTCGGAGACATAGGCGCGGGGTTAGGATCTGAATCGGGACCGGGAGAGATTGTCTGTCGGCCAAAGTCATTTGCGAGAGAGGAGACGGGGTCATTTCCGAGAGGATGGGGTTGGGATTGGGGATAAGCAGAAGGGTAGGTCGATCCCGAAGGTGCGTATGGTTGATGCGAGGCCTGGGCAAGATTAGAGTTAACTGACTGGGCTAACGCGTGGAGGGCGCCTGCAGCCTGCGAAGGTGTGTGATTATCATCAGAAGACGATTGAGGAGCAACGTAAGATTGAGGTTGTGCAGGTTGCTGGTAGCCTGGATGCGACGGAGCTCTGACTTGCGTAGAAGGGGATGTTGGTATAGGAGTGTGTTGCTGAGATTGGGAAACGGGTTGCTCATCTGCCTCGAGGGTATAGGGAGGCGGAGGCGGCCCATCTTCCTTCTCCTTCTGCACTGCAAGCCAATCTTGGTACGTCTGACCCTCGCCACCACCTGACCCAGCGCCAGAGCTCGACCCGGAGACGAAGTCCCCGCACTTAACATCAACCTCTTCATATTTCGGCCGACTGGACCAGTAATCCTGAAGTTCTTTCGAAGGGAAAGAATCATGGATCCGACGCTCGCTCCGGAGCCCTTCGGCTGCGAAGCCACAGATGCGCATATACCTGCACTATCGGTTAGACGATAAGGGCGAGATTCTGTGAGAGGTAGACGAACCAGTCAGAAGGAATATCGTAACCGTCTTCATCAAGCGCTAGGAAGGGGAACTTGTCGGTCCGAGGGAGGAGGCGCTTCTTCTCGATGACCGGCATGAAGGCGGTACCTTCATCGTACCTGGATAGTAGACGATTTTAGTCGCATGTTTGGTAGTAGAAAGAAAATGAATGGCCTTACTCGTCCCACATCGCACCGTACATGATTCGGACGCCCAGTCTCCGAGCATTTGCAATCTGCTTCCACAGAAACTTGCCCCCATTGCGCTTCATACCATTGAATTCCCACTTCCCCTGTGTCATGTTATACCCCTGTATGATATCGAAGAGCATATAACACCATATAACACCTCGACAGCATGAGTGACGGAGATTTGACTCACCGAACCACCAGGGAACACTACCGGAATGTAGTCTATCTTCTTTCCATCAGAAATTTCGGTTCTATCATTATTCCTCTTGATAAATTCAACATCGCCTTTCATGACCTCTGTAAAGCGATCTGCTTCGTCTTCATCCTTGTACCTTCCTATAGTCCAAGGAGAAATGGCATCAAAATGATTCATCCAGACATCAACAAAGCCGGGATTGCGATCGGCGTCACGACAGTGGGTACGCCAGAAAGTTGGGACGCCTCCAACGATGTATGCGCCGCCAGGAGTCTGGTTGTAGATGAAGTTGCACACTTCACGAACCAATGCGGGGGAATGCCCAGCACTATCGAAGCCAAAGCCTATGCGGAAGATTAGTCTCGGAACTGAAACGATACCGAGCAATGGGAACACAAACCCCACAGCGCAACCACAGCCTTGCGCTTCTCTCTGAGATAATTCGGACTGTCAAGCAGCCCTTGGTCGCGAATAAGATGAGTCCAGTCTTGTTGTATGACATGCAGTACACGGTCTGCTGGCAATCCTGTCACATCATACCTACAGAAGGCATCCTCATCAGCGCTGTAGGAGGCAGTGTTGTTGGAATGGAATACGCACATGATGGCGAAAACGCGACCTTCTTTCTCGGCGGCCTCACGCACGCGCTGACCGACTTCATCCCGGATACGTCTTATGCCATGGCTCCCTGCATCAACATCAACTTCTGTTGTGAATCGCTGAAGAAATGCTCCGTCAACTCCGTGCTTCGCCATCCAGTTGAAGTGCCTGAACACACAGTTAATATGATTGCGTGCTAGGATGGCGTTCGACCGACCTCTGAACTGTTTTAGGATGGCGCGACGAGAAGAGGAATACCTGTTCGCCTGAAGGGTAGGTCATTCCAGGGACAGGAAAGAGTTCCGAGGGTGAGTATTCCGAAACATCGGGCCAGAGATCGACATTCGGATGGCCGCCGTCTGGGATGGGGCAATTCATCCAGTGCAGCCAGCCATGGTGGCCTTGATGTGGATTCAGCGATGTTTTCAAAAATAGATGTCAGGCAGCTCACCGGGACCAACAGGCTCGCCATCTCCTCCGCATGTAAACCTAGTCAAGATGGGGTAAACCGACCGCCCAAGCCACCCAATCGCTGACCACACACCAGCCTTGGTATCCTACAAGGAATTTATCCTGGATTGTCGACGGGTCGGCTCTAATCGATGATGGTAAGGCTTCCACAATCGCATATATGGATCAAACATTTTGCACCTCTTTATTATTTTGCCTTTCCCGCCTTCGTTTGTCATTCGGATAGGATGCTGACGCGATATGTGTCTTCCTGGGGTGTTATGGGCAGAAGAGAAGAATTGATATTGACCGCCCGCAGTTGCCTGGCTGTCACTGCCGCAAGAGACAGTTTCAGCACATTCAGGGGCTACCTCATACATACGCGTTCTGTATGCACGACCATGCAGAATTCTCACTTCGATACATCAATCGATGAGATGTATTCCCTTGGTGATGGCCAACCTGAAAATCTCACCTCTCTCAGGCGCTCATCCGTCTTCACCCCTCCGGTGCTGGGCAAATGGAACACGAAGCGGAGGATTTGTCCCGTTTCCTGGTGAAGCGTAGAGCAGAGTGAGTGTTGTAGTCCCTGAGCATGTCTGATAATCGCATTCGTAGTAGGATTCCATCCGATTTGCGTCTTTTGGTGGGATTGACTGGGATCCCAGCCTCGGGAAAATCTACGTTTGCAGAACTCATCGTTTCAAAGACGAAGAGTCTTTTGCGTAGTAGTGACGCCCTCAAAGACGTCGGCATCGTGCTGGTGGGCTTGGATGGCTGGCATCTTACCAGAGCGCAGCTTGATGCGTTGCCAGACCCCAAATTAGCCCACGACAGGTGCGTATCTGGAAGCTTCTGAGTGAAATCCATTGTACGTATTCTATGACTGGTTAGGCGTGGATCCCACTGGACCTTCGATGGAGCGGGTTATGTCTCCTTCATCCAGAGTCTACGGTTACCCATCACAGAGACAACTCCCATCATCTATGCTCCCTCATTCGACCACGCCGTCAAAGATCCCGAACCCGACTCAGTTCATATCCGCCCATCGGATGGCATCATCCTTATCGAAGGGCTTTATACATTCCTTTCTACAGAACCATGGGTAGCGGGCGCGAAACTCCTGGACGAGCGCTGGCTCATCGATGTTGACTTTGATGAAGCCAAAAGACGATTGATTAAGCGACACGTTATGAGTGGGGTCGCGAAGGACCATGAGGAGGCTGTGTGGAGGGCGGAGGAGAACGACATGCCTAGTAAGTGGTTGCAGCCTTTAAGCCAGTAATATCCGTGAGACGGTGGTATAGACGGTAGGTTTGTCATCGCCAACAGTTTAGAGGCCACAAGAATCATCCGTAGCATCACCGATCCTGCGGTGTTGGGGTCATCACTATGAATGGCCATGAATATTAATACCCCGACCGGCTTGCTCTCATGTTATGTATACAGATGGGACGTTCGAGACTGTGTCTCGCCGAAATACAGAGAACGGCTTCCTGAACGTTTCTGAGGTGTGTAAGTCCCCCAAGCTACGGTGAACATAGGGGCATCAGGCAATCGCCCCTAGGTCATGAGTCACGTGTCGCGCTTCTTTCATTTTGACCACGACGCGTTGAGTCTGTGTTGCGGCTTTGTCGAGCACCATGGCCATCAATTCCACGAGAAAAGCAGCCATTGACGAAGTAATTCGAATTATTTGTACTGCAACGCCTTCGGGCTCCAAAAATCGCCGCTTGCTTGCTGCCATGTTCATGGACTTGGTCGACCGGAAGGATTGGGGCCAGTATTACGAGGTAATTTGACGCGACTGGGAAAGCGACGATGCTGACAGCGTCGACGACTAGGTAATACCTGAGCCAAGATGCTTGAATCAGATCCGCTCTGGTGTGGAAAAAAACCGGTACAAAGATGCACTCGACGTTTACACGGATCTGTCACTCGTCTTCTGGAACGCGCTCTTCTACAACGAACCCAATAGTCAGATTGCCAACGATGCAACGACTTTGAAGGTGCGCCCCTTCTAGATCTTTGCTGGTCTTCTCCCGCTGAATTGTAATCAGGCGCTGCTGGATTCGGAGTGGACAAAGCGGACGTGGCTTCCCTTGCCGCGTTCGTTTTCTCCGCCTCCTTCTTCAGCTCAGAAGGTTCACGGGATGGTTGTGGACACGTCGACGGCTCAAGGACCCTCAACGTCTACGGGTATTGCAACCCCAGGACCACTTCCAAAACCTCCCTTGCAAACGCGCCCTCCCCCTGCTCAAGTTGGCAACCCACCTCCCCCGCCCGAACGCTCGTCGTCGCCAGATATTGAGATTGATATCGAGGGAGAGCCTTTGGACCCGGATGTCCTGGGTGGTGATTCCGAAGCAGGCCCGGATACCGCGACAAATCCGGTGAACGAGGAGATTGTAAGACAACTTGAAAAGGGGCTACCAAAATGGCCAGGATTCTCGGACAGAGGATGGATGCCAGATATCTCACCCGTACGCAATTTTTCTCCGCGTAATCGATGTTCAGCCGGCCTATCTTCGAATTCAGGACAGATACTCTGAAATTGTACATGCCATCAAGGGTTACAAGGATGTCATGTGGGTACGGCCCTTCTACCGAATGCCTCCGTCTCAACAATGACTTCCACAGTGGGAATCGCCTCGCTGTTGCCCTCGAGTCTCTGCCGGACGATGCCTCTGTTCCCAACCTATCGCACTCAGTAAGTTCGCATACACCTATCTCCCTGTCGGCTACTTATGTTCACCACCGTCCCTTCCTCCCCAGGCACCATTGTCTTTGAAGTTGATCGAGGTCGGGCACAGCTTTAAGGCTACTTTCGAAGCTAACCCCGTTCCCCTAGTCGCGTGCTCGTCATAAGAGCTATGCATCCAGCAAGGAGTTCGATGTGGATATGGCTAGATTGTTTGAGAAGGCGAGGAGATGGCATGAACCGAACTCTGAACCTTATGGTCGAGCGCTCCTGCTGCAGGTAAGTGCAATAGCTCCGGTTGTAGCAGAGGATCAGTCATGAGTTCTATGCAGCGTTTATACCAAGCCCTGACTTCCGCTAAACCACCACCGGGACCTCCCTTTACTTCCACGCAAGGCTTTGCTTTTATGGCGGCCGGACCGGGTTCGGGTAAGCTTGGACAGCCAGGGGCGGAATCTCTCAACCTTCCGTCCGGTCGTATGATTTTGAAGTCAAAGACTGTTGTCGATGAGTTGCACTACAAGGGCTGGAATCTCAAGCTCGGAGATTGGGTACATGTTAGCAATCCAGACGACCCTGCTCGGCCGATTCCCGGACAAGTCTTTAAGTGTTGGACCTCTACAGACACGTACGTCTCCTTTTGTTCCCTTAGCCAACTTCCTCACGGAATCTGTTACTGCATAGAGCAAGGCTTGGAGAGCCAGGAATAACAATCGCTTGGTATTTCCGACCTGAGCAGGCAAGTTCTCCGAGCTGTGCGACCATTTGCTAATTCACAAAGCAAATCAGACGTTCCACCCGGCAAACCGAACGTTCTTCCTGAACGAGTTGTTTAAAACTGGTAAGTCTCACTATGAAGTTTGATGGTAGACTGCGTGCTAACGGCATCTTGATAAGGTCATCTGGGGGACCACCCACTTGAAGATATCATCGAGAAGATAGCAGTTCAATTCACTGCACGGCATATTCGTGGCCGACCCCGAGCCCCCTTTTGGTATCCTGGATGGCCTCTCTATGTCTGCGACTCGCGATATCATGATCAAGAGCATACTTTCGTTCGAGTCAAGAACTGGAACTCTTGTATACCCGAAGCCATGCGCAAGAATGCTGAATACATGCCTATTTATGAATTCGAACGCACCGTGTATCCGAGGCGTTTACCCAGCCCCTTTCTGGCTAAGAGTGGGAAGGCTGTCGCCAAAGGTCCAGGGGGGATTGTTGATGGGAATATCACGGCGGTTGACGCCGACCCGTCCACTCTTGGAAGGAAGAGGACAAAGAGAACTGGCCTTGACGTATCAGCGCCTGGTAAAGGTGCCTCACCAGCGCCTCCTGCATTTGCAGATCCATCTAGCAGCGCAGCAACATCGACGGTACCTAGTTTTCAATACCAGAGCTCGCAACTGACCCACCAGCTAATCCCGATCATTCAACGCCCTGACCGCTCTATCACATCTGTCGCGGGCTCCCTCATTGGCCATCAAGTTCAGAGCGAAGAATTGTCTCCTGAAATAGGTGGGTGCTCCCCGCTCGACTGTCTGTTCGTGGGATTGAATTGGCTAGCGAGGTATTTTGATAGGGATCCCGAAACGAATGAAGTGCTGTGGTTTGCTGCACCGCCGCTCGACATTGCAATGCCGCCCACCCCGAGGTATAGCATGGAATACCTTCATTTTCTCGCTAAGAAACGAAGGAAGGCATCAAGCTCGGACGACTCCATGGATGTTGACCAAGTGACCAATAAGCGCCCCAAGCCCGAAGTTCCATTGACCATGACAGAGACATTAAGGAATATCGCGAAGGAGTTGCTGGAGCAGCCATAGGGTCTCGGTATGGAGTCCTTCATGTCTCGGCCTGTTTTGTATTGCTTTTGATATACTTAGTGCCTTATCTGCAATCCCAGATGATGTTCAGCCTGATGAAGACCTCCTATGAGCTACGATAGATTTGGGCCAGCATGGGAAGCCATTGCTGTTTTCTGCTTCGGCATTATTCCTATTCGAGAGCTGGTGAGGTGATGCTGCGACCGAGGAGAGGGCTAGAGGCGCTATGTCACTTCCATTTTGCCATGTCAAGTTTCCGCGCTTGCCAACCTATGCGAAAATATGGAGGTTCTCTTCTTTCATGAGCATATGCACAGCTTTCCTCAACCAAGCAAACTAACTTCTCCGCGCATTGGCTTTGCGCTTAATTATATCCTCATCGCCCATCGCCTTCAAAATGCCCCATTCGGCAACTGATAGGTTCCAGACCATGCAAACTCCCAAATTACAGCTCTCATGGGTTCGTCGCTAATGTCATCCTCCGCTGCGTCGTTCTGTGAATATCTATTTTCATCAGTACTGGCCACGAGTTTGACCATGCGTACTCGTCGCCGGCCAGACCGTCAGCGTCTCCCTGCGGGGTACTTATAGATGCTATCAAGAATCATGAAGCGGCTGCTGCTTGGCCTGCCCTCCGACCTGTCTATCTTCGCTTACGCCCATATAGCCTCGGAGCTCGTTTATATTCCTTCATCACTCGCAGCTGCACGACTCGTTTACAACCGACCCCATCATGTCTCGATCTGCAATCCCCGCCTTGTTGGCTAGCTGTCTTGCCATATTTTCCGAGGCCCAGCTCATCGAGAGGCGACAATTCCAGACAGATGCCACTTGTACTAGCAATTTCTCTTGGGCCAACAACCACTTGCAGCAGACGCCCTGCATAGTAGCGGCGTATGTAAACGGGGCTTGCGGCTCAAACAGTGAGTAGATGGTGTACTTCAGCATGGATGATAATCAGACTCTCCTGCTATAGCTTATAGAGTGACTAAGCTCACTCCCAACAACCGATACGATCCGCCTTTAGGCGCGACCGCCACTCGTTGTTCATGGTGAGCGCTTTCCCATGGTGTATTCAACACCCTCATAATGAGGTCAGCTCGTGGGCTTTCTACAACCTCCTCCAAGGCTGCGCTGCATGCCAGGGTAATGCCCAGGATTCAATTTCCACGTAGGTTTCTTTCAAAGCATGACTCTACGCCGACAGTCTCACCTGGTTGAAAGGTGGGCTGGATTCAGTGACCCAGGGTGCAAAGGCCTCCTCTCGAATGAGTGAGTACAAGTACTGTCCCTTTACTGCTCGAGGCTCAAGACTTTATAGATACTTTCCTCATGACATTGCCATAGCAGACGGAACAGCCATTCCAGCATGGGCGGCAACTGATCGTATGTGCGCTCTCACATCGCCTTCTTTCAGTCTGGTAGATGTATTGTTTCAGCCCGCACCTGGCACAACCAGCAGTTCGACGCAGATGG
This sequence comes from Pleurotus giganteus, assembly GCA_032158425.1. Lineage (NCBI taxonomy): Eukaryota > Fungi > Basidiomycota > Agaricomycetes > Agaricales > Pleurotaceae > Pleurotus > Pleurotus giganteus. Next base: position 749,424 of record JAPEHR010000002.1, read on the forward strand.
GGCGCGCCAGATAGCCAGCGAAGGTGATACTGAGCCTCTCACGTTGCGGTTGATTCTCACATCCGCGTCTGAAGGTCTCCCCGACGTCTTACCCCATCAATCTACCAAGTCATCGGCACCGGTCGGCCCTATTGTCGGAGGTGTAGTTGGAGGCCTTGTGGTCGTTGGAATTGCTTGTGCGATATTTGTGTATTTCAGGATTCGTCGTCGCAAGTCATCAGGAACCCGTCCAGTTGTGGATAAGGACGACATGCAAGCCAACGTGCCAAGTCTCCCAGCAACGCGTCAACACATGAGAGGCATGTCCACGGAGTCCAAGCAGTCGCTCACGTCAGGATACTTAACCAGCTACCCTCCCTCAGCACCAAGTTATATGGTCACCCACAGTACAAGTCCTTCGAGCCCGACCCAGCTTGGACATTCAGATGACCTCCATTCCCATTATCAGTCCAATCCCTCTCCATCGATATTCTCGGCGTCATCGGCTACTCCAGGCCAAGCAGCACCTCCGAACATTCCACCCCCGGAGGGTGGTCAAATAACTCCGTTTCCTCTATCGGGCCCGTCCCATCCAAATGATACACGTAGCGAGAAGAGTCGGCTTGAGGGCTCCCGTCTCATGGTTTACGACAACCCGTCACTACCCAATACATACCCTGAAACTCAGTTTGGGGATTCTCGACCAAGCACACCAGGCATTGGCTCTAGCCAGCGTCGATTTAACCCGCCAGCCTACGAGAGTCACCATAGGACCCCCTCCTCGCCCCTTGCCCAGCCAATGGATTTAAGCATGGGTGACGCCGTTCCTGCCTACAGTGCTACAGAGTCCTCAAGCCCCGCGAGCCGTCCTCGTCGAGAAAAGGGGTCGGCAGACAGTCACAGCACCGATTCCCCAGGCGTTGGACCGTCCTTGACACGGGGCGAACACGTGCGGTTGCTAACCGCAGGGACTGTCGCGGCAAACAGTGTTGGAAGCATGTCCGAGTTCGCTGGTATTATGAGTCGCTTCGACGCGGAGCGGGACGGCACTGCAACCCAGAGCGGCCTTGAAACAGGCAATAGCGGTAACCTCCATCACCCAATCCGCTGAGCTCTGACTCGAGCCAGGCGTCCATGTAAGTGTACTAGTCACATTTTGTTTATTACTATACCAGTCTGCAGTATCATACAATATTTTCCTAGCATTACTATGCCACGTTCCGCCTTCACCGTTTCTCTGTACACCCTCCATTCCGTCTGCTACAGCTTTGGTGGGATCTGCCGACATGTTTTATCCGATGTCTCCGTTTAGTCGGCTGCACTGCATGACCTCGTTGCCCTGGTTGCTGCATGTGGTTAGATGAAATTGGAAATGGGGTTGCGGAGCCTTTTATGTTTGGCGCTGTTCTTGAACGTTTCTTCATAGATCATCAACATACGGTTGGTTGCCGTCTTCTTTCCCCCACCTCGCTGTTGGATTGTTGCCCTCGAGAGAAGATGCCTTTAAAGTCCCTCAAGCATCTTCTCTCGTTGCTATCTATGGTCAGCGCAGTCGCTGGTATCACTCCGCGTGCCTTGGAAAAGAGACAGTTCCAAACTGATGCTGTCTGTGATACCTCGTACGTATGGGCATCAAATTCGAAGCAACAGACTCCATGTATAGTCGCGGCGTATGTGAATGGTGCTTGTGGGACGAATAGTGCGTTTTCGTTTGGTTTGGCTATTTTACGTCTTCTGACCAACCTTCTCAAGCCTACAAGGTCACAAAACTCCTTGATGGGAATCGATACAATGCCCCGAATGCATCGACTGCGAACCCATGTAGTTGGTCAGTCATGTCCCCTCCAGCTATCTGCACTATGTCATGATCACCCCCAACCAGCTCCTGGGCTTCGTACAACTTGCTGAGCGCCTGCACCGCTTGCCAAAACATGGCACAGTCAATACCGACGTGCGTTGCACTCATGTTCGATCCTCACTCCCCCTCTGACGAATCATTCCAACAATATAGCTGGGATGCTTGGATATACCAGTGTGGAAGCTTCCTCAGCAACACGTTAGTGACGCACATCTTCGCCTGATACCGGGACACCCGCTTATCGCTTTGCTTGGATCAGGTATTTTCCGCCAGGGATTACGCTAGCGTCTGGGACCTCAATTCCGTATTACGCTGGGACGAATCGTAAGCACTCAATTTGAATAAGAAGTCACCAATCGTGACTGCTCCCCTGAAGCTACCTCGTGGCCAAATCACCAATTCGATGTTGTTCAAGCCAAGGCTACAGCATCGGACAGTGAGTTGTCATCTTCTCGCTCCCACTCTCTCCTTTTATCGTTATTCTTCCGCAGATCACGGTGACTTGTCTCCCAACGATCAGAGCCAAGGCTCTAAACCACCCGTTGGCCCCATAGTGGGTGGTGTCGTTGGCGGCGTTGTCATAATCGCTATAGCCGCTGCGATGACGGCTTGGTTGGTGCACCGGCGACGCAAACGTGACAAGGAGGAACCACAGCATTTCGACCCGACTCCTACACCCTTCGGCATGGGCAGCACACCTCATCCTGCCCCCACAGCAACCCTGCACCTCCGCAGCCTCTCAGACATGTCCCAAAAGTCCCTCACGAATACCGCGTATCTGTCCTCCACAAGTCCAGGCTCTCCAATCGCGCCAAGCTTAGTCATGACACATATCAGCGCTCCGAGTGTTACACACTATGCAAACTCAGAGAGTGCTTTCACGGAATTCGGAATGAACCACCCTCCTTCTGTCTATTCATCTCCGTCCCCTCCTCCCCTTCCTCAAAACTCCTCGGTCGTGAGTCGCGAGCACATCATCGAACCGTACCGGCTTATTTCGTCAGTCAACTCGCATGCCCGGACCGAGTCGAGGACGGAGAAGAGTGGAGTAGATGGTTATCCTGTGTACGACAGCCCTTCGTCTCCTCCTGGTATACCACCGGTTGATCAAGATCCAATGACTCCTCCGCGCCGCCGAATGAACCCTCCTGCATACACTCCTCCTGAACCCAGCTCTTCTCCTCACTTGCTCTCTCACGTTCCGGGCTTTACAGCCCCATCGGGACCTAGCGAAGGACCTAGTGCATGGACTTCATCTCCCAGCGCAATGCTCGTTGATGGTAAGGGTAGACGATTGAAAACCAAGGGCTCGATAAGCTCTCGTCGTGATGATTCGTCCGTCATGTCACCGAGTCCGACGGTCATCACTGGTAGCGAAGGATTCGCTGATGACCAGACCACCAACGCCTCTGTCGCTCACGGATCCCAGTTCGGCGAACGTGATGTTAATGCGGCCTCAGTAGGCGGACAGACAGTGACCACGGGCAATAGCGGCGGACTCAACCGCTTTTCTTCTTCCCCACAACCAAGCGGGCTGAACTGATGTTGTACTACTATACGCCAGGTGTGATGATAAGGACCATGATTATTTATGATTTGGTAGCTATTTAATTGGTGTCACGCTGTCATTATATATGTACGAGCAGCGTATCTACTTGAGTTCGACCTGCTACGTATTTTTCAATACACCGTTGTAGAGAGTGCTCTTCCAGCGACTACCGTTCGTACCAGCCATTATATCGCTGTGGTCGACTTTCCGCTGGATGACGACACTGGGCACGATGGAGAAGCTCTTGAGCCGACCGCTGGTGATGAGCCAGGCAAGGGCTTGGTCAATTGCGCGAGAATAGGCGAATGGAGAGTACGTCAAGTGTAGCCAGAGTCGCTGTGCTCCCCGCGGTGATAGTGCGTAGGCATGGGTGCACTTTGGTGCATTGGATGGATGGATGCTGATGTGCCTATTGGGCCGATTGAGATAATGCCGGAGACTCGGTAGGAGATGATATGAATTGGGCGGCGCACGCAGGGGTGGGTAGTATGTCTCATTTGACCAGCAGTGTCCTTCGAGTACTCTGAGTGAGATTCGGCGGATTGAGGCATCTCACCCAACTTACCAAGAAAGACTATGTCCCAATCGCGAGGCAATAGAGGCCAGACACCTTGTAATCGGTCGCGGATGTCCCATTCCATATCTATATCATCTTCGAGAATGACGGAAGGACCTGAACTGCGGGACATCGCGACTTGACGGACTGCCGTGAGGTGGGAATGCCAACAAGCTACTCTCGGCCGTGTGAGAATGAGATGGTGAGGCAGATCAGGCGAGTAATTGGGGATAAGATTATCCTGTGCAGCACATGTGAGGGGCATGAGTTCTTCGGGCTGCTCGGTCAATGAACCGTCGAGCAGCGGGGGATTGACGCCGAGGTGTATCCCAGTCGAAGCCAGCAAGTCGAAACCTCCGGGCCAGTGAAATTTCGTAGCCGAGATATTCAGGCGAGTACGTCGAACATACGACATCAGATAATCGACAAGGGGGTCCTCGGCGTCAGTAGCGTCGATATATGTCCAGTTAAGTCCTAGAGAAGCCCGTAGGCGCTCCATCTGTTGTCTTCGATCCACCCGCCGAGCCAGCGAAATCACAAAGAGCTGAGATGCAACCCGGAGCGTATCATCGTGGTGCCGCGTACGATATAGAAGTAGTGCCTTTGGAAGAAATTGCACGCCGAGATGAGTTGAGCCCAAAACGACACACCAGCAACAGAGCGAGAGGAGTATGAGAATCAGTCCGGTGGCGGCAAAGTAAGAAATTGTTGTGCATCGCGTTCTGCGCGACGCCATTCCTCGAAGCCGTCAGACAAATCTCGCAGTGAACTGAAGAGATTCTTGAGGAGGCGGTAGTGGTCGCAACTTCCCGAGGCATTTCCCCACGGCTCCCACAGACAAGCGCCCAGCGTTCCAACAAACCACCAAAATACCACAACTCTCCAACTTGTTGAGATGCGGAAGGGGCTCACACAAAATCGACGATTGACTCAGTCGCTCAGCTTCCAGTGATATATGTTTGTTGATTGTTGCGTCTTGAATCTTGACCACGTATGAGGACGGTCATGGTTTCAATGAATCCGACGCTGCCTCGGTTGTGTTGTGTTCCCTCTCCAGGTCGAAACCCGCTAGACTACTTAAGAGCAGAGCTCTTGGGTTCTTTCCGTAAGCAACCTCTCAGTTTTGAAATGGACGCCATACGGCGGGACTCCTTCATCTCAGGCCACCAAGAACCGGAAGTGACGGAGAAGACGAAGGATCGAATTTACTCGCTCTCGATAGACGGTGACGCTGTCTCTTGAATGCATTAGTGCTTATGCTGATGTATCCATTTTTTCCACCGTAGAATCTGTGAGTAATACCATGTTGGCGCAGCACTCCCCTGATGCTTTTTTCTCTAGGATTCCGTCGACTGCCTCGATCCCAATTTATACAGCAACAATTCGAGCACCACGCGTATCAATGAGTCCATTGACTCTCAGTATCCTGAAGTTCGAGCTGCCGTTGCTAACACAGATGACCCCGAGATGCCAGTCTCCACTATCCGTGCTTGGGTTATCGGGCTCCTATGGACAATAATTGCCCCTGGCGTTAATCAGTTCTTTTCTTTCCGTTTCCCCTCCGCTGGTATAGGTCTGGTCATCATCTTGCTGGCTTCCATCCCCATGGGTCGCGCTTGGGCACTTTTGGCTCCTCGCTGGTCAATTTTCGGCATGCCTCTCAACCCAGGTCCCTTCAGCGTCAAGGAACACGTCTTGATCATGGTTAGCACACATCAATTGCACCTCATAGTGAGATGCTGATGGTTTGCGAAGATCTTGTCAGGTGTGGCCCTCGGCCCTGCCTATGCTACCGACATCTTTGCAGTCCAGAAACTCACTTACGGACAGGACTTTAACTTCATTTGTAAGGATGAAGGTGACAGAATAACTTATGTGCTAACCTACACTTGTAGATCAATGGCTTGTGGTAATGTCTACCCAGCTTATTGGTTTTTCCTTCGGCGGTATCGCTCGAAGGATCCTTGTTGATTCACCAGCCATGATCTGGCCTGGCGTGCTACAAATCGTGACACTTTTTAACACCCTTCATTCTACAACGTCCTCAAATGATGGTGAAATCGGAGGCCTGAGTCGCAAGCGTCTTTTCCTCTATGCTTGTTCTGCTTCCTTTATTTGGTGTACGTTTACATTGCGCTTTTTACTCAACTGCAAGGTAATAATCGTCCACGCAGACTGGGTACCAGGATATTTGTGTACGTCATCAGAACTCTGCTACTTCGTGCCTCGTCAATAATCCATTTTTCCAGTCCAAGCACTCTCTTTCTTCTCATGGGTAACATGGATTAGACCAGACAATGCTGGTGGGTTCCTTACACGTCGAGTCTGTCCCGTTTCTGAATCTATTCTTCTTCGTAGTTATTGCCCAACTCTTTGGGTCCGTGTTATTTTTTCATGTTCCCACAAGCTTGGCTCAACTCTTTTGTATTAACTGGCAGAGTCACCAGCGGCTTAGTATGTAATGGGATTAGCTCCCCGCTACCGTGCTCACTACCTTCCCAGGGAATGGGGATCATTACGTTTGACTGGAATCAAATTGCGTATGTATACTCTTGACTAAGTCGAGTTAGTACTCAGTCAATGTCACTTCTCCAGTGTGCTCGGTCCAATGATCACACCCTGTACGTGCTGCAAGGAACCCATTTCATCGTGATTAACGTCATCTTTGTAGGGTGGACACAAGCAAACATCATTGTCGGGTTCCTGTTCTTCAGCTGTAAGTGTCGTTTATTTACAGCTTTCAATTCACTCTCATCAACTCCTTATACGTCCAGGGTTCTTGTCTCCTATTCTCTACGTTAGTTGCCTTCAAGTTCAGTCTTTTCTCCCCCTCTCATCATAATTCCCAGTTCAAGAATACGTGGTACGCGAAGTACATGCCGTGAGTTAACTACCGATCATCTGTGACCCTGTCTCATGATGCCCACTTCCACCAGGATGATGTCCATCATCCCCTATGACAATCAGGGACAACCTTATGATGTCGCTCAAATTCTCAACCCAGATCTCAGCTTGAATATTGATGCGTATCGTAGTTATAGTCCTATGTTCCTTTCGTGAGTCGATCTTCAATTTCTCCCCGGTGATATCTGACTATCCTTTCGTAGCCTCACTTTCGCGTTGTCATATGGGTGAGCTGTCGACCGTTTCAAGTATTTACAGGAAGTTGAACGAAGCTATTCAGTCTCTCATTTGCTAGCGTCACAGGTAATCGACCTTGTATAAGGAAACCAACGTACTCACACCTTTCACTTTCAGCAACTCTGGTTCATGCAATTCTGTACTACCGCGAGCTCGTATGGAAGCAATTGAACCGTTCAATTGGCGAGCAACACGACATACATGCGAAGCTCATGTCGAGATATCGATCAGGTATTGGCTTTCTTATCTTTCCCCTGGAACATTTCATCCGAGCAATTTGCGTGATAGTCCCGCACTGGTGGTACGGCGGGATTCTCCTTTCGACATTTGTGGCTGGAGTCATCGCAATCCGAGCCTTTCCAACTGAGCTCCCCATTTGGGTAAGGATCTCATACATTCCTCGACCTCCCGCACACTGAGCCTATGTCGTTCCGGGATGTTGCTAGGCATTCATCCTGTCTCTCATCATATGTACGTATTCACAACAGACAGAGCTACTTCGCCTCCTCAAAGTTTAATTACAGCTGCAATTTTTATTGTTCCTGTTGGAATTATGGCAGCAATCACCAACCAAAGTGTCAGCCTCAAGTCCGTTCTATTTTGATATTCATGTGCCTGTATATTGACTGACCATTGCCACCTTCAGTGTCATCGCCGAGGTCATAGTAGGGTGAGTTGTTCACTCTCTAATGTGATGACCTGGCCTCAGTTCGCATAGCTATGCCCTTCCCGGGAAGCCCGTGGCTCTGATGCTCTTCAAATCGTGGGGATTCAATGTACGTCTACCTTGGCCTTTCAACCAGCCCAGATATGTAGTTTGCTTGATATAGACAATGATGCAAGCCTTGAATTTCATTTCCGACATGAAGATTGGTCATTACATGAAGATTCCGCCTCGAGTCATGTTCGTAGCTCAGGTATGTGGTGTATATCTTTCGGAGTTCAACGATGGGAGCCCTGCCCTCAGATTGTTGCTACCATCGTAGCCGGTACCGTGCAATTAGGCGTACAAGCCTGGGTACTCGAACACATCCCGTAGGTGACAGCTACCTTCCCCTTTTGTTTTATCTTTCATCTTGGTCGTAGGGACGTCTGCTCTCCTCGTCAGAGGAATCGGTCAGCATCCTTTCCATTTAGCTTCTCCACGGAAACCAAGCATCGTTTTCAGATTCACCTGTCCAGGTGTAAATATCTTCTCCATTTCCTCAGTACTTTGGGGTGAGTTTCACTATTGAACCTATTCAATGGCTCACTGTGTCTAGGTGCAATCGGACCCGGTATTCAGTTCTCCAAGGGACAAATATATAAGTGCGTTGTGTCGTCAATCTCCCGGACTCTTTGCCCATTCCCTTTTTCATAGTGGTAAGCAAACATATGCATCTAACGGCTCTATGTACCGCTTTACTGCAACCTTTGTGGCAAAGGTCTATTGTACTTCTTCCTCATTGGCGCAGTCACACCTGTTTTCACCTGGGTTCTTTCCAAAAAGTATCCAAAGAGCTTCTGGAAATATGTCAAGTACGTACCCATTTCAGTTGTTAGCTGGCTAATACTGATTCCGTTCCTTCTAGCATGTGAGTTTGGAACATGGTCTTTTTCTGACTGGTACCTAATAACAAACAATAGGCCTGTCATTTTTTCATCGTCAATCAATCCTCCACTCTCGGGAATCAACTTCATTCCATCAACGTAAGTTTTAGACTCATACCATAACAACACCATTATAACTCGACCTAGTATCGTCGGCTTTGTATTCCAATACTGGCTCAAGAGGTTACTACCTCCTCTACCGACGATAGCTACCGCTGATTGACTGTTTGATAGACACCGATACGCATGGTGGTCCAAGTATAATTGTGAGTTCTCAGCGTTCTCCACGCTTCACGTAAATAAACGATGCCGTAGTTGTCCTAGCCATTGCGCTCGACACCGGAATAGCTATTGCTGCATTAGTCATATTCTTCTTGTGAGTCTCTCTCTTATTCGGTGGGGTTTCATTTACGAGTTGAACAACAGTTTGCAATTCCCCCGTAATGGAGACGTCAGTGATAGATTCTATTCTCTGGCCCCTCTCATTGACCTTTATTTAGATCGGCTTGAACACAATTCAAAGCTGGATCGGAAACACTATCTACATGAAGGGAGCCGATTTCCGTGGTGATCCCGTTATCAAACTAGCTCCAGGCGAAACCTTCGGGTACGTAGCTCGTCCATGGTATGGCTGGTGGTAATTTCATGCCTCATGTCCAGTCCTACTTCGTGGTGAACGATGCCTCCTTATTGGTTTTCTCTATACCTCATTCCGCTATTTATTTTCCTTACAACCTTTGTATGACCTTCTCACGGAGCCTGGCGCCCGAGTATCACAAAATAGAATTATTTATGGCCTCGGATAGGACGAAAGTACTTATTCAATGCACACCGTCTGCCATCTTACCAAGCAGACGCTCTCTCTGCTGAAGAAGGTGACTATATTCTTGCTGGACTGTTAAAAGCTCGTGGCGTGCAAGTTCCAAGTTCTGCAGGAAGGGGAGAAGTGATTGAATGTATTACGCGAGGATGGAATGGCGTTACCGGCGGTAGACCTTGGAACACTCGCAATTTCGCTCGTTTGGCTTTGAGGGTTTGTTCTCTTGCTTTGTTTCTCGCTCGTTGCTCCACAAGGTCAGCGACACTGATCGAGGGCGCTTCCACTGCGTTCTTCTATAACTCGACTGCATTCAGACGTGTGTTGGGAGGCAGATGGCAAAAGTCACCAATAATTCGTCCAGAGCTCGTCGATATTCCTTTGCTTTCTTGACCAAAACATCTCGGCGCTTTTCCGTGACAGTAACAGGTGAGTCGGTCCGCAACTTTGCATCCCAGCTAGCAACCACGTTAGACAAACTGCTTCAATTACAACCGAACTAGTTCAATGAAACACGTACTTGGTCAACAGTCGTTCTTCATGTTGCATAAGAGCGAGATGGTCGCGTAGTTGCTTTTCGGCATATTCCAGCTGTAACAATGTCCTCTTCTGTGTTAGTCTCCTCGTCGAGAGATCCAAAATCGCAGTCGAGTAACTGCCATATTATCTTAAGTACCTGCAGTTTGTCTGTAGGACCGCACGCGATATACCTTGTAACTGAGAGTTCATCAAGATGAAGTAGCTCTGCAATTGTACAGAGAGTTTGGAGAAGGATTTGACATTCCCTCGGCAAGTTCGATATCAGCGCGTCGATATATGTCAAGTCATGTCCTACTCGTTTGTTGAGTCACATATCTCTTCGTAGGCAGTGAGGGTAAGCGCGCACCTGGCACATATTCAGGCTGTGAAGATGGTCTGACGTCAGATTTGCCGAGATCCATCGATTTGACTAGAGCGTGTGGCGTCCTGGTGGCAGCGTGAAATCAAGTGGCATTGGAACTCCGAAAGGAGGGCAGCTTGTCGGAGGGCAAAGCAGAAGCGCCGCGCCGATTTAATAGGAGCATTAGGGGCGCCCCCCTGCGAAGCTATTGGTGCCACGTCCGCAGTGTGGTAGCGACATGCGCACTGCTCCGTGTTGCGAATCCTCACGCTGTATGAGCTGAGATAGACCCTCCCAGGTACTAAAATATTGGAATTGGATGGCAGCCTGATTCCGCTTCTCCGACATGATGTGCTCGCTTGTTCTCAATGTGAGGAGAGAACTGCGCCCAAGGACGGAGCTTCAACAAGCGTCAAGCTTCATGTGCCTGTGTGCTTAGCGAACATGATAGTGGGTATAATTTGATGAATCGATGTAATTAATCTACAAAATGCAACATGACAGAGCAATACAAATATGTACACGTTATTATATACAGGCATATGGTGGGTATGGACAAAATGACGCTGCATGATCCAAACAAGTAACTAAGCGTGTCCGAATTGAGTGATATCTAACGGGTTCAAAACCATAGGGACCGCCTATCAGGGAAACATCTCCACACACCAGGTGAGAGAACGCCTAAGCGACATCATCTCCCAGGTCGGGGGAAAGAAAGCACGAACATTGGTATTACTATATGTGCTCCAGAAGTGAGAATTGAACAAATTCTCGTCAAATCATCAACGAAGAAATCTGCGCTGGGACTCAGCCGACGCAGCCGAAGAGGTTCCAAGACGACGCATTTTTCTTTACGGAAGTGCGCCATTTGTGCTCCAGAATCAAGAAGGATATCACAACGCTGTCCTGAACCTCGATGGCTTCAGGTTGTAGAACAAGAATCGCAGGCTGGGTTGTAGGGAGATTGTTGACCATGACCTTGCGCGAGCGTTGGAACCAAGCGATAGGAGCGTTAGGGGCGTCCTGTCTGCAAAGCTAAACACGGACGTGTCAGCCAAAGTGTCTCCTTGGTTGTCGGAAAGTGACACTCACCATCAGCTGGCCATGATTGGTGAAATTCCATACGTACGTCGTGCCGCCTGTTTGAAAGGATGCTGGGCTAGAAGACGATTAGCATTTAATCCTGAGAAGGAGCCTCAAGATACTCACAATACGTGGAATCCATTCAATAATTTCACCCACTTACTCACTCGGATAAGCTCACTACCATCGATGGAAACGAGGTCGGGCAATATTCGTCTTCGATGTAAGGTGACAAAGGGTTGACACTGGGACCCTCTCGTGACGGTCGTGTGCGCCGAGTCCGCAGATGTGGTAACGATATACGCGATGTCTCCGTGCTTCGCGTTTACGCGGATTGTGCAGTTCTTCACGCTGTCTGGGCTGAGGTAGAGCCGAAGCAACGACGATGATGTTGAGGGTGTCATGGTATTGGAGGTTCGTCCAATATGCGCACCATAGGCAGAGAGAGAACGATAGGTGAAGGAGGAGGGGATCAGTAGGGACTGGCACTACGCTATTTTAAGGCGCAGATTCGTGGAGTCAATATCCTTATGGAACAGCATGGCCGTATCAATGGCTCCACTTAGCTATCTGTAGCATCTTCGAGCGCCGGTGCTCGATAGACCGTAGCTGCGGACCATCAGTCGTGGCGACTTTAGAATACGATATGGATCTATCGTGTCTGTTCGACGCACGGAAGCACAAGCAAAATCCGCTCATCAAACCCTCGTGGAATCCTGGCAAGACCGAATGATTGCCTCCGTCGGCACAGCCTTCATCAATTGTACGCATGGGACTCGTTAGACTAGGAACACGCGAGATTATCGTCTTTCCGAGCAGCCATATCGGCCAACGACCGCCATGGACTCATCTACGGGACAAGCACGGATTACCCTCATGTCATGGAACCAACATGTACAGTGATCTCACCAAAGATCTCACGATTCGACGACTCCGGGACTGGGGCAGGCAAAAATGGATAACAGGAGGACCGGAAATTGATGGAGCATCTGAATCATCCATACTGAAACTGGACAAGGAATGATTCAGTCAGTCAATTAGGCAGAATTCAATATCTGTACATTAGCTTTGCTCCGTTGATTGACTCGTCTCTCGACCTGCGACGCAACAACTTGTCCACGGAATTTAAGCGGATAGCGTGTCTTTGTGCCTCAACTCTTCGTACCGCGTTGGCCAAGCCTGGCTGCGAATCAAATCTACAATCTCTTGGAGTAGCGGAGTAGCAGTAGCAGTAGCGGTCTTGGTTACGCTATCTGGCCTGAGCAGCAGTCCGCCAGAGCCCACAGTGTACCGCCTTCAGGTGTCAGATCGTAACAAGAGGATTCATGTTGCCACACTTTTACGCAACGTCGGCAGGGTTATCAGTGCACTGCTGCGGAAACGGCTCAAGCGCCTACGATACAGCTTTGATTGCTGTAGCCATCGCAGGGATGAGATCATTTCATGGTGTGTAGCACCGGCATTCTGAAGACCGGCATTCTGAGGTTAGCGTTGAGTCACAACTCGGGGATGCTTATGGAACAATTTACCAAGGCTCGCACTGGCAGTACTTATCGGAGGAAATGGCCTTGATATCCTTATGAATTGAGGATCTACGATAAGAGAAGTGGAGATATCCAGATCGATTCAGATGCGACACGAGGCCGACTTCAACGGTGTCGCAAGTCCAAACGATGACCTATAAACCACCAAGACAGGGGGCGCTACAGGAGAGGGCGTTACGTCATCGCGCCACCGACGCGTCTCGAGCGCTAATTTCTTCTCGCTGCATCGAATCTACTTGACATCTTCAAAGCCATTTCAATGAAATTGAAAATCAAACGATGGAATGCCGTGGCCCTATGGCGCTGGGATACCGGCACAACTGATCAGGATGATGGGGAAGAAGGGGACGTTTGTGGTATCTGCCGAGTGCCCTACGAAGGCTGCTGCCCCTCATGCAAAGTACCTGGAGACGATTGCCCTCTCAGTTAAGGAGTCCCAATCATGGTGATTATGCGTACTGAATTTACTTTTGATATGTAGTTTGGGGAGAGTGTAGCCACGTCTTCCATATGCATTGTTTGCTGAAGTGGATTGGAACGGCCGCTTCGAAGCAACAGTGTCCTATGGACAGGAGACCTTGGGGTGAGTACCTAGTTCTTTCGTCGTGAGCATCGTCGTTCCTCATCTTGAGCAGCAACGGCGGAAAGAAGAGTCAATAACAATGGTGGCAGCACAAGCGCAAGTACGAGCGCCTAAATCGTTCCACCCAGGGCAAGCTCGGTCGAGCGAAGCGAGAGATGTCGGCAGTAAGCTTGGTAGGACTCTTCAGGGAGTGTAAACTACGTCAACGCAACTTTAGTTTGAGGTACTCCTCATCTACAAATCTTCTGTGAAGATTAGTCTCGACTTATCGAAATATTAGTATCGATTGACTCTGCATTTCCCTCGTTGTGCTCCCCGAACCCCGGTGAGAGCAAACCCCCATACATTCGCGTATATGAAGGAGCTTTCCTAGGTACCGTCTCCACTCTGCAGGCTTGACGTTCCCCCATTAGTCGAGGGCTGGTGTTTGTTCCCAGCCCATTCACTACGCTGCTGAATACTTCTCAGTAGACCCTCTTCTGCAAAAACGTCTGGCCCGGTCTGGGTGCGAAAGGTCTCAACCGTCGCGAATCCTGAGCGGCTTGATTGCCCATTCATTACGCTGCTCACTACTTCTATCTTCTAACTCTACCGTTACGCTCATCCCAACTCGAGCTTTCATGCCATCTAGTCGCCGTCTTCTACACTGCAGCCTCCAGTCAGCACAACGTACTGTTGGCGAAACCGCATGCTCGTTACCCCACGGCCCTTCGCGAAGTGCAGCAGCGCCCTTTGCGGCAACGTACCAGCTGCCCAAAACTCGCCCATCCAAGACCCCTCGCAATTGAGATCCCCACCGCCATCTGGCCGACGCGTCACGTCACGTCAAACTGACGCGTCCTCGAAATAGATTGCTACCCATGTCGAACGGTGAGCGGGAAAGCTGCCTGTTGGAACGCGTTGTCATTCCAGGTATTTACGCTACCATACCCTGGCGTTCGGCTCGATAGTGCTTGGGTGAGTGTCGATCTCTTCGGTTAATCTCAGTACGCTCTTCCCGGCAGATACCCTGCTTAACCCCCGTTGCACCCTGCCCTGGCTGGCTGTCCCTTTTGACATACCAATAATGGCCTGATCCAATCCTTTTCCTTCTAGTACAATGCACTTGCTACTGCTCGATTCGACTCAGAAAAAAACAAGCGGCTTACACCCAGTCGACCGAGTCGCCACTGGGAATCAGTAGCTGCTGGGTAACCTGAAAAGCGCATATATTTGCATCGAACATGGTAAACTTTACACTAGTTATACATTGTACTTTACGCGACCTGTAAATATAGCTACGGGGCATACATAGTATCTCCTCCGCGTCAAGGTGATATTAGGATGCATAGACACCGGACAGCAGCAAAGAACATGACGAAGACGCGGAGATAAACCGTAAAGCGTAAGGATAGAAAGGGAAACTTGTAGGCGAACAAGAGGAGAACACGCTGTTGGTACACAAATTGTATGAGCGATAGGCTGACGAGGCGAATGGGGATGCATGGATCCGCGAGAAATGTTCGGATACTGAACGCAAACGATAATAGATAGATAGCAAGGAGATGATTGTATGACAGTTAACGGGGTGGGCAGGGGTGCAAAGAGGCGAAACCCAGCTTTAGGGAAATGAGAATCGTCCGTAGGTATACATCGACAGGGCGAAAAGTTGTATATCTACATGTAGGCTGGGATATCTGGCTTACACGTTCTGACGTGAATTATATATCTTGAGGTTCCGAGGCGTCTTGAGAGTCTTTATTTGTTTAGTCTTTAAAGGGTAGCTCACGTCCGGATGAGCGGAGCGATTTTGAGTGTATACGATCGAGCGGTAGCGTTATTGCTCGATGCCGGGGCTGCCTTGAAGGGAGGCCATCCATATCCTAGTCTTGTACAGTCTGGTCCAAGAAATTAGAGGGAGTGGGTTATCGCCGAACGGTGGAGCTCACCTGAACAACTCCCTCACAAGTTCCCTGAAATCAATCCTCTTCTCCGCCACGAAATAGAACGTCAGCTTGCGACGATCCCTACGGAGATATTAGATGCCGAAAGCGAAAACAGGCGACGGAACGTACCATTGGTACTCGGCGTCGACAACTTCCATAGGCAACTTCTTCGCCCGGACCTTACTCTGACAAAGCTGCAGAGCCTTCATCTCGTCTTGCAACTTCGTCACCAACAATCTACATGCAGTCTCTCAGTCCCGGCTGTGAAGAGAATTCAGGGAGGGTACTCACTGCGTATCTTGCTGCTGCGCCTTCGAGTATATCATCTTTGGATTAATCTCCTTCTTTCCTACCGGCTGCCCACCACCAGGACTCGTCGGCTGGCCATCCGAATAGCTCATCGCCATCTGCTGCTTCTGGAACGCCTCCACCTCCGCCAGCGTGATGCTGTCATTAATAACCTTCCCTAAATCCTTCCCCCGGTCCGCCTCAACAATAACGAGATCGCCGACACGGATGTCCAACGACAGGTCGGTAAGGTAATACAAATCCGTGCGCCCGGCTTTGAATTCGACGATGTAAAGCGGCCAGGAGGGCGGTACGGCGTGGAGGGGGAGACCTTTGCCGAGTTCGCTGAGAGGGGACTGGGCGTCGGATGGTCGGCGTTGAATAGGTTGGGGATAGAATCCCGTCTGTTGGGGATGCATCGAGCGGGTACTCGTCGGCGAAATGGGGGAGGTAATCGAACCGGAGTACGACGGTGCACGTTCCCGCGTATACGTGGTACCGTTGTGCCCAATACCATTGTGTGCCTGCAAGCCGATGCTTCCTTGAGGGAGATATTGAATGCCTTGGCCTGGGATGTAGCGAGCCGTCAACTCAGACTGCTGGGTGGGAGTTTGGGCTGTCCTGGAACCTGAGAGGTATTGGCTCTCGGCGAGCTGCTGGTCGAGTTGGGTACGAGGGGGGCTACCACCACCGCCAGTACCAGTATCCGACGGTGTATGCAATTGCTGACGCGAGTACGAAGCGCTCGTCTGAACGCTCAGCTGGTTCATCGGGAAATACGAGCCCAGCCGATCTTGCGACGACGGAGGGCTCCGGGAAAGTGGCGCATATATGGGCAGAGAAGAAGGCTGGCTGGGAGGCTGCTGGGACGACGCTGAGGGGCGTGTCTCGGTGGAGCCGATGTTGAGAAGCCCGAGGTCACTAGCAAGGTCGTCGTCAGATAGCATCAACCCCCCACGTCCGAACCCTGCCTGCGAGAATGCAGGCCGGCTAGGTTCATCGGGGCCCTCAGCTCCAGGAGCATTGAAACCGACGACATTACCTCTGCGAGGCTGCACAACACTGACGCTATGCCTTCGGCTGGTAGTCCCGCTTCCACCACCGCCGTTCTCATCTCGAGGGGGGTTCATGCCTGACCAGAGCTCGCGGAAGGGGCTGTCGTCGAGCAAGATCTGCCCAACGTCCCTCACGAACGGAGACATGTTGGAGGCATCAATGGTTTGCCTGTGGGAATAGCCGTTACCGACGACAGAGCCGCCAGTGACGGGCGAGGAAGAGGCGTGAATATTGGTGGGTGATCTACCCAACGTTCCAAGGGAACCATACCGGCTACTGCCTGGTGGTTTGATCTCGCCAAAACGCGATCCTGGAGCACTCAACGGGTTCGAGAAACTGGATTCGTTCCAGCTGGCCATCGACGGGGTGTTCAAGTAGGGGCTCCCTACGACTCCTGCCCTGGTGTTTGCGAGGGATTGGGAGCGACTGCGAGTGATGTCTTGGGCGTAAGAGCGGCCTCGGCCGACGTTAAGTGAGGACGGGAAGAAGTTCTCGTCGTACGTGTCAGAAATCTCTGATTCGTCATCTTCGAAAGTCGAGGGGAATGCTCGCTCGCGCATGGTCGAGGAGAACTGGGATTGAGGATTCGTAGAGAATGACGAGCTCCGCATCGGGATTGGCTGAGGTGGGCCGCCGCCCCCGCCTCCGCCACGACTGGTCGCAGGGCTGAGTAATCGGTGTCCAGTCCACGGCGATGCGCCTCCTCCGCCAAAGCTCGACGGCACAACCTGAGGCTGGGATGGCGACGATTGCACGTTCTGCTCAGGTGGCTGGCTGGCAGCACGCTCCCTCAAACTCGTCGCAGCTCCGTTCTCGGCGCTCGTAGGGTTCAGAAACCGATTCTGACGATCCTCTTCTTCGTCATGCGTGAACTGCTGCTCCGTTGGGTTGGCCGACTGCTGCATGATGCCCTCGACTGTCGAGATCCTGACGCAGGGAAAAATGCGGGGTAAAGACAAACGTATCTGGAGATGAAAATCAAATTTCCAATTCGAGGCGAGGGGAAGGGACTCTGACCAGAATTCGAACTCTCCTATATCTCAGACCCTTCCAAAAGCACTCCTCGTCGTCGTCGGCGTCGCCAGTGTCGGACACACGACTTAGAAAACAAGGCCCTTCCTGCGACCGAGAAATAACCGGATCTAGTACGCCTGGCTGTCCGGACTTTCAGCGTCGAAACTCTAGGCAAAAGAGGGAGAAATGAAGGAGAAAACGTCTATGAGGATATCAGAATGAGATATGAGAGAGAGAGACGGAGGGTAAGGAAAGAATGCGTTCTGCGGTGAGGAGGGTCACCTGGACATAGAGCGCTCTCAGGAGGTCACATGTCCTTCAACTCAATTCAAGCTTCGGTGCCCTACTCCTTGAATCGACATCAATACCAGCGTACTGGCGCAGTCACACACGCTCTGAGGGCCTAATTCTCGATTCGTGTCATGAGAATTCAAAGCTACTAACGACAACTGGCGAGCCTCTCGAAGCGATCAGGTAGGCCACATGAACAACTATGGAGACAGAATGGGAAAGCGTTGGCGCTGCGGTGGATTAGAATTTGAACTGCATCCCGATAGAAGGAACCTCTCCTAACACTACCAAGACGCGTTGCAAATGGTTGCCCCTAATAGCGAGTTGCTGGGACTAATTGAAACAGGCCTAGATTGGAATCAGGGGTACCCCTGAAACCCCTGTCATCGTCTGGCGAGACGAACCAGAGCTACAGCCCCCGCTCCCAGACAAATATTCATTTTTCAAGCTCTCATGGGAGACGCCGAGTCGATCCTCGAAAGGTACTAACATAATTGTCCCATGGAAATGCGAAAAACACGAAAAATTCCACCCGCCAACCAATAAAAGAATTGGGCACCAAGCGTCAAACTTCAAAAACCACATCTACAGCCTTAAACGCAGTATTCCCGGGCCAAACCTTGATAGGAACCTCACATTCAACCATCTCAACCTTTAAATCCCTCCACCCTTCCTCCCCACCACCAAAAACCACCCCAACACCGACACCACCACCTTTATCCGCCCTAATTCCATCATATTCCCCTGCTTCTTCCTCGTCCAATTCCCCTTCATCATCCCCGTCATGATATTCCCTCTCCCCCGACCCTAAGATCGACGCAAAGATTGAAGCTGCCCACGACCGAGACGTTCTATTCCCACCAATTCCGTTCGGGGGAGTAGCCGTAGCCGTGGATGTAGACGTAGACGTAGAAATAGAAGTAGCAGCCGCAAGTTTCGCAAGATCCGGTTTCTCCATGGGTGCAAGGCTTGAGGGGGCACACCAGGACGAGCCCCATTCGCCCCTCGGTCCGTCCCTCACTAAAGCCTTCATCCGAACCCCTTCCGTCCCAGTTCGACACGCCTCGGAAGCAACACCCACAAGTAAACATAGTCGAACTTTCCATTCTAACCCTCCAGGGTTGTTGCGTGACCCCCCATTCCCCTGTTGATGATCCCCAAGATCGATCTGGAACGCAGGACTGGCGTCAGATGGGATATCCAGGGAGAAGGTAGTCCTAAGAGTCGATGCGACGAAGGACGAATAATGCTCGGCATGAACTCGGCGAAGATGTCGCGAAGCTGACGGCGGCGATATTGAGGCAGGAAGAGATTCTTGCGCTTCGAGCACTGCACTCAGCTGAGAAAGCCCAACCCTGTCAGTCATAGGCGATTTCGCATGATGGATGAGAACGAACCTTCAACACTTTTGATCTGCCCGTCCTGTCGTTGAGTTCGACTACGCCGAGAACAGTCTCTCCCAGCCGATACGACGATTTGGGAAAAGTCAGGACAGCAACTTTAACGCCATCTTTGTTCACATCGTAAGAAGCTTGATTGGTCGTATGAGCGAATGTACAGAGAGTTCCCATAACTACCCACCTTTCTTTGGGATCCGTGTTAGAATCTCCACAGCCTCTCGACACCCAGACAGACCTCCCTCGCTCTCCGTGGGCATCATGCCCCTTCCACTCAGATGATCCTCCTCCTCCGAAATGTGGGACAAATGATGTCTCAAACCGTCGCCGTTCGCGCTGTTTTCCAAAACTCTCTGCAGCAGCTTCTGGGAATACCGCTGCAGATCTTCGAACGTTCCCACCTCACCTAGATCACATTATTAAGATGAAGTCAGGCTGCTGCGCGACATAGACATACTCGAATGAGGCTTCCGCAGCAGCTTCACTGTCTGCTCGACAACCGTTGCAGCAGGAGACTTTATCCGCCGCCCAACCGGCCATAGCAAGTCATATGGGCGAGGTGGTCGATTCACTGGATTCCCTGGTCGGCATGTGCTACGGCGGGCAGAAAGAACCACAGCATACCTGAAACGTGATTGTATATTCTTATGGGGACCTTCATCACCCTACTGATGCTTCCAGAGCCCGAAGAAGGCTTACTAGCCGCCCCAGCTCGGCAGGTGCCAACAACAAGCTCATACGAGAACCTGAATGTCCGGCCCTTGTACGTTGGAGGCAAGTTTTCTGGTAAAACCACACTATATGCGTCTGAAATTGCCATTAAGCAAAGAGAGACTAGGGGGATATTGAAGGACGCTTACAGCTTCTCGACTCCCCTGGCAAGAGAGACAAGTCGACCGCCAGCATAGACGGCTGCTCGTCCAACGTTGGAAGCGGCGACTCTGGGTCGATATCTTCCTCAGGCCCATCGCTTATTCCAATGCCCAGACCTACTGACTTGGGGAAGGTAGAGACCTCCGGAGGCGCAGAGCCGGGAATAGCCCCCGCCATCGACATAGTGCGCCCTTTATGGGTGGGCGCAAGTGGTGATCTGAGACTAGGCGTGCTCGCCGAAGGCGAGAATAACGACATAATACCCGAAGATATCGATGACGACCGGCTATGCGATCGACGAGCTGGCGGACGCGAACTCGTAGGCGTGGGTTGGCGAAGCATCGACGTTATGTCCATACTTCCGCCTCCAACACCTGAGCGCTTCAACAAAGCCGAACGGACATAGTTTAGCGCATAGGCTTGATCCGGCGATGTGTTCGTGCCTGGGAGAGGAGTGACGTGGAGCGTCCCAGTAAGCTGGGCGTACGAGTACAGGATGATTTCTGCATTGCTACGCTGGGGAAATGTCGAAGAAAACGCTGTGCGTGGGGGGTCTGGTGGTCTGCCAAGTCCTATATTGGTTGGTCGTCGCGGTGGGTAGGAATGGGTCATGGCTGGGGAGGCGAAAGGAAACGTTACAGTTGCACCCTCAATCAGTGGAGAGGGTGCAAGTGGCGTCTCAGGTATTGGAGAGGTAGTTGAGGTTTCCGAGATAGGGTCCAGTGAGAGAGAAAACGTAGAATTGGTTGCACTAGGGGAGAGAGGAGTTGACGGGCTTGTCTCCGCCAGCTTTACTTGGCCATCAAACAGTGAATGTTTGCGAGCGTGGGGGTGGTTCGGTGCAAGAGGAAGAGAGGGGGATCGAGCGAGACCTTGTGATGACGACGCTAAATGATACTCATTCTGAACAAGTCCACACAGGTAACTATCAGAATGCTCACCGATGACTGCTTCCTGCAACACCGAGCGCCTCAGTTCGGCCTCCAACTCGTGTGGGGCTATTGAAACGGACAAAGACCGCGACTGCGACAACTTGGCTTCGCCATTTTCATGTACAGGCTGTGGTGTCTTTCCAACGAGATGCCGGCGAGACGGCGGTCCTATTTGCGAGGGTATCGAGGGCGTCGCCGCTCTGGGTGTTCCTGGAGACGTTGGGGGCCTGGCTATCGGAGCAGAACTGATAGAGTGTGCCGCCCGTTTGTGGGTATGCGATACGGTCCGTGGTGGTACAGAATCTGGGGTCCGGGTGTTCGTGAATGTGATCGTCACTGAGAAGGGTTCGCCAGCGAAATAGGATGATTGTGAAGGGGTAACCACTACCCTTATGGCAGCATCCAGCGAGGTCATGGAGGTCATTTCATGCGTGAAAACCAATCAACCACGTATATAGTCCACGCAATAGTCCGGGCTCACACGGCGGCGGGAGGTCGACGTAACCGCAGTCCTCGAAGCTGCCTGAGAACCTTGAAGCAAGATTTCCGGCAATTGGTAACAGGCTTGCTACGAAGCCGCAACCGAGGGAATTCGATACTTCGCGGCGAATCCAGCCCAGCAATTCGCTGGCTCGATGGTGGATGTGGTGGTCGTTAGGTTCATTTCATGATCCTGAATTTCGTGATGTTGATGAGTTCGTTGATCATATTGACTGTGGGAAAATGGGTATTGACCGTGGACGGCTGTTTCCTCTTCGGGCTGACGTTAGACGCTCATCTAACGCCCATCTCTTATTGGCCCATACCCACCGCCCACTGACCAGCCATCCTTTGCGAGCAAGGGAATTTTAATTGCCAATGGCAATCACTGGTAATCTCCCGCAGTCACAGAGGATGGACCTGGAGTCAACCTGGAGCCCCCATGTGAAGACAGCACGTCCTTTTATTGGTATAAATCCATTCGGAAACACTGTGGCATCCACGAGGGTTGAACAAGGGACTTGGCTATTGCCCAACATGTGAGGTCTTCAGCGTGTAACACCTGAATGATGATACTTCGGTCAAGACGGTCGTTCAGGGCCATATTCGCGATAACGTAAGCGGTTTGTCGACCTTGGGGTAGTCAGGAATAACAAGTGTGTAAACCGGTACGAATGTTTCCTGCGTGCAGGAGTGGATTTGAGAATCGGCCTTATGGCTCCAATTTATCTTGCATAAACTACATACTTAGAGATTAGCCGTTCAACAATTTAGTACAAGGGCGAATGTGCAACTCTAGATCTGATGAACATACTACCACATCGTCCAATTGAATACCATGAAATTGGTCCCAATAGTCAAGACATCAAATTATGATTACTGAGAATAGTGGAAGTAGAGAGGAAAGTCAATGGTGTTTGAGCGACAGTGCGCCGTGTGAATGTGTCTTCACCGACTAGCGGGTGTAGTATTCGGGGTGGGCAGCATCAGTGTTTCCATGCTTCTTGGTCGTAGCGAGGGTGTTTGCGTCCATATGAATGCCGCGAACAAAGAGATCGGGATGAAGAGCGTGACAACGCTTCCTGCCCGCATGAGCGGATCGTCCGACCAAATAGCCGCGATAATCAGGCCTGAGCTGCCCGGTCAGCTGCTCGTTCCAAGTTAAAGCATCGAGGAACTGCGTACCCAAAGCCAAAAGTGCCGTCGACACACCCACAGCAATAAAAGGATAGCCGATGATTAGAACGGTGAAGAATATGCGAGAACGAGTGCCAAAGAGTGTCTACAGGGCGTGGTGTTGAGTTGCAGACTTCGATAAATCATATGGAGAGATTTACGTTCTTAGACCATTCTGCTGTGCATTTTGCCAGTATAAAGATCATCGCAGAGCCGACGATCAGACCTCCGAGGTTAACTGCAAACGCGACGAGCAAGAAATAGTAGGGGACACGCTGGTTGTAGTCAAGTAGGCTGGTCACAGGCGGTGGGGTGGTTATGAAGGTCGCCGTTGACCCGATTAGCAAGCCAGCCTGGAAAGTAAGGTGAGCATGCGAGACTAGCTCTTGAAAATGAATCATCAGCGCTGTGAATTCGACTCACAACGACGGTCAAGGTTGTAATTCGCGCCGATAGGCGATCCTTATTTTCCAACCAAATTTCCTCTGAATGCGTCGACACGTACCAGACGTGTTCGAGATCAGGGTGGCCAAGGCTGACAACGAGAGAAATTCGGAATAAGAGTTTAGCGATGTAGTTAAAGGGCTTGGGAAGAGAGAAATCGACACGCCAGTGCTCAGGCAGGTCTGTCGGTGGCTCGATGGGTCCTGGTGGTGCAACGGGATTTGAATCGCTGGGGGAGCTGAAAGATGGATGGCAGCGCCGGCCTGCGTAGTAGGAGCGTCGATTACGGCGCCTAGTGAGGCCTGTACTTGATGTCAGCATGAATTGGCAACATGGGTTTGAAGAGGGTCGTCTGGCTTTATGTTCGTCTTCCACCCATGCCTTGGCCGCATGCAGACGAAAACTATTTTCGACCCACCAACTCGCATACGTGGTTCCGTGAAACTTCTTTAGGAGAGACAATGGGTGCTAGGCCTCTGGTGCTCAATCGAAATGAGGGTGCAATCCTCGTCTACTGGTTCTTGGGAAAATCTTTAATCTGACCTCATTTCCACTGCAGGATGTCTCGCTGGGTGACCAGTGAACATTGAAACGCCTACTTCCCCTGGGCGTCTTTACCCTCACGGTTTGAGCACCCCTGTGTGATATTAGGAACTGAAAGCATAAGTCCTGCTACAGCACAGCAGGCGTCTGGCGTATGTCCGAACTTCAGATCGCGGAAGTTACCCGTGAAAGCAGCATATTGGGCGCTATTCAAACTAGTATAGATTATCAGCTGCGATGTGTTAGAGTCAAAGGAGGTTTGTCTGTTCACATACAACATGGGTGGAGGCTTTGCAAGCGGTCGTATTGAAGATTGGGCGCTAAGCATCTGTTTCAGTCCAGCGGCAATCGTGAAAGGGTGGTGAGGCTTTGAAGAAGCTACGGAACATCAAATGGAAGGTTCACTTGCCCACCACGGAGTCCAGGGGATGCCCATGGTAGATCTATTGCAAAATAGAGGTTGAGGGCATCAAAGAATAGAGCTTGAATGAGATTGCTGCGCCTGAAAGGGAACTCGCAAGAAGAGACGTAGCTGAAGCTTCCAGTAGGTCTGAAGGGTTATGAACAGCCAAACGAACTACCAGCCTCAAGACAGGGTGAACCATAAACGTGTAAACTCGAAGTCCAGTACAGGCGGAGCTGAGATCCTGGGTCGCCAGAGGGCCAGAAATCATCGCCAGATGGTATACGGCCACGCACAGAAGAATTCATTCTAGGAACCAGCGGACGGGAGCACAAGCTGTCCTGCGGGATGGGTACTAAGGAATGTCCGCGTCACTGTGGTGGTAGAGGTAATCTATTTATTGACTGTGGGAATGAAATTACTTAGTGTGGGAATTAAGTGATGTTGTCAAAACCATGATGCATGAAGGCTTTCGCCGTTCGGTCAACGTTT
The DNA here is from genome assembly GCA_032158425.1 of Pleurotus giganteus. Lineage (NCBI taxonomy): Eukaryota > Fungi > Basidiomycota > Agaricomycetes > Agaricales > Pleurotaceae > Pleurotus > Pleurotus giganteus. Next base: position 774,318 of record JAPEHR010000002.1, read on the forward strand.
GTTAGTTTCTTCCTCGCATGCAATTTCAGTGGCTTGAATAACTCTTGATTGCAAGGTCATTATGTCCTTCGCGTTTTGTTTTTGTTGAACCTGAGTACTAGTACGTCTGATGTCTCGGATTTGTGTGTAGCGCTAACAGTATTGGTAGGGCTTGATTCATGCAGACTGGCCCATTGGGCACTTCCCCATCCCCGAGGTTAAAGCTGGGAGAATCTTTACCGGAATTTTTAACGCAGAATCAACCGGATTTATTCTTCCATCTGTTCGACTCTCCACAGGTGGCGCGCGGCGACCAGCTGGCAGAACGTCAAATCTTCTCAAGTTTGTTACTCGCAACAGAGTAGATCATTCTGTCATTCTCTAATGCGCCCAGTTCCCTATGATACGACCTGATCATATTAGCGAACTGGACGGCCAAGGCTTAATGAAAACCGCCGCCATCGTCGACTATCTGTCGTAAATGTCGATTTCGCAGCTCCTGATGAAGATTTTCGACAACTCAACATCGAGCGATAACTTTTAGTAATGCACTTGCCTGTCGACAATGGACAGAGGAAGCGTTAACCACTAGGTGGAGAGTCGTATACAACAAGTCACCTTTACGGAATGCCTCGGCCCCTTTGGAATCATTGGGACTTCTCCCGTCTTCGAACACACCGCCCCTCTCTTGTTCTGTTCGAGGCGTTCGGTGAAGGACGAATTTAGAAGCTGATGTATGCTTTCACTTACCTTGCTTACGCCGCGTAGCTCTCCTTTGTCGGTACCGCTCTCTGATCTTCCTAACCAAGATGCTCTCCGGAATTCTCTTTCCGCGTGCACATTACGGCCACTCGCATGCAGCCTCCCAACTCAATTGCAGCGTAGTCCTCGATCTCCCCAGCATATATCGACTTGTCCGTATATGATTGCTCCTGTGCTAGACAATCTGTTCAGCGACCAAGAAACAGCGCTACTTTGTCCACGATGCAATACTGTGCCTCTGGATGCGGCGATTTGTCTGCTTTATGGAACGACGTGTTGTATGCAGAGTCATTGCTGTACTGACAACGAGCACAGCGAAAGAGGGGAGTGTAATATGCATACTCGAGAGTAAGTCTTTGACAGTCTCCCCACAAATGATTGATCTGATATCTCTACTTAGATGCGGCGGTGTAATTGGTGTATATTTCCTTGTCAAACGGTGCTCATTGCTCTACCTCTATGCAAATAATGGTACATTTGTACGGTCGCCATACCTCGACGTCCAAGGCGAGATAGATATATCCATGAGGTGCGTTGATCATCCTACATGTTAACTCGGGCTTACGTTACCAACTAGGCGTGGCCGTAGGCGGTATCTTCACCACGCTAGGTGGGAGGACATCCGAAAGACGTGGCTTACCCACGGAATCCCGACTGCTGTCGCTCGCAAGTTAGAGGGCACCCTTGACAGCGGTAGATGGGAGACACTTTGACCCAGATCGTATCAATAATCATGTCACTCTCATGACAATTACCGCTTTCGGACATCCAACGCATATCCCTTGTAATATATGTAATGACCGTTCATTTTGTATCCCATAGAACCTTTTGTATGTGCCCTTTCAAGTCTCAACGGCCTTCTACGGCCTTGATGATGGAGATATCCATAGGCTATACGGGATTCGGTTTGAACTGCTCCACTGGCCAGAGCTCTCGGTCCCAGGCATATCGTCTTTGCAATTCCCCCCTCCGCAACTACATACACACTGAAGACCTAGACCCAATAGGGATCAATGGGGCTACCATCTTCCTTCAGGCCAATGACTCGGAGTGAAACATCATAAGAGAAGCGATCAACGGAGAATAAACGAAGGGTTTCGGCGCCGTAGTATGAGTCGAGCACGAGCTCATGTTTCTTGCCATGATCATCCAATGCTAGAAATCTCTCCATGACAAGGCGACTACCAGCTATCGTCTCGGAGAATTCTCTCCCCCTGTCGAGTTCTCGCCGCAATGGGTTCGATTCTTCCCGTACGGAAATGAGGTGAAAACCAGCGAGCGACGGCGTAGGGAGACGAGCAGCAGCAGCAGCAGATGTGCAAGCGTTAATTGAACTGTAGGATAGGAGGTCCGGTATGGACGTTAAGGACGACGCAATGTGGTCAGCCAATTTACTCGGTAGCTTGTCAAAATGCGTAGGATAAGGAGAGTTGGATTTGGCGGCAAATCCGACATCGAGGAGTTCGAGATCGTATTTTAAAGCTAATTTCAGCAAGAATTTGATGCCGGGGGTTGAAGGGAGTCGGGCACGGCGACTTGGAAATAACTCCATTGCCAATGAATGGGAGAATTGACCCCCGGTGGACATGTCGACCTTGATGAGGACAACATGGAAAAGTGAGCAGAGGACGCCAAAAATAGTTCCCTCTTTGGATGTACCCAGAACATGTTCTACGAGCTCTCCAATTGATGAGCGGAGGGTATCCTCATCTTCGAGATGGAAGGCAGCCTTGATACACAGGTCCGGCTTTGCCCACACATACTCGGATTCGGCTTTCGCGAATTCATCATCCACAGACGCGGGGACGTCTTTGTGGAATATCATGGGTCGGAGAGCGAGTAGCACAAACTTCACAGAGGCTTGCTTGATGAACGGAGTGATGCCAACTGGATCACGCCCTACTTCTGAAGCAAAGAGTGGGGAAGCAAATCTATCGGTCCGCATAAACGTTCCGACTAAGACTTCCAGAACTCGGAGTTTGACTTCTTCAATCGGGGAGCAAGCTTCTTCGACACCCAACAAATCGTAGGCTGTGACATTAGTGCCGATGTGTGATGGCGCTATCAGCCTGTTGTATGTGTCGAGGCTCGGTGCACTGGGAGGGGAAGGGGAGTTCTTGATAAATAGGTGCCTGGTCGGTAAAGTCTCCCCCGCAATGTAGTGCCCGTAATGGTCGTTAGTCAATTCCTTCAGGAAAACCTCAGCCATCGGCATGCAATCAAGGCGAAATAGAGGGTAGCCATTAACCCAGAACGTCTCGGTGTCAAGATCGAACTCGTAGACGAACTCGATGTTCCAATTGGTGCGCGGGCGTCCCATATCACCCTCGCGACCGGGCTCGGATTTCTCCTTTTCGATCTGTTCATCAAACTCCTGTCGTTTTTCGGCCAGCCAATCTCGATACTCTGTGGGGTGGCGAGGAACGCCTTTGACAAGGTCACGCCCGAGACCCTTAGGATACGAGTCGAAGTGGTTGTACACGATCAAGTACCGGCCTTTACGACGATACACGCTGTAATATACTTAGTATCGTCAGAGAGAGATAGAATGTGTGCCTACATGTGCCCTCGAGTACCCATGACAATGAGATGGCAGGTATTGGTTGAGTGATCGATTGACTGCACCCACGATGCAGGCATCAGGTCTTCAGGGGTATTTAGGGGCGTCGTTGAGTGCGTACCAGGGGACATTTGGGATCTTTGTATTCGAGGATGAGTAGGAGAAAACGTGGAAACTTGAGTATTCGTAAAGCCGGGGAACTCCTATTGAACATGCCGCAGTTATCCCGTTAGAGGGCAAACCGCTGTGGGCCTGTGGCCGTTGTGGACATGCAACTGAATATATTGACCGTGGGAAAGACCGGTGATACTGACTGTGGGAAACGCAGCGAAGTCTCATCTTGAGTTTCTGTCAACTTGTCTCGACGTTACTCTGCGAAAATGGTAGTAAGCAAGCCGACTCATTTTTATCCTATAAATTACCTGACGTTTTTGCTGGCTTGCAGTCATGTAACCGATATCAAACGTCGACTACCAGGTCAATATTGCCAATGTTGAACGTCGAATGTTCAATTAACTGTGAACAATTTGTCCCCTGGCTCGGAGCTCCCCTCAAACCACCTCAGATCGTGACGCTCTACGCCGCTCGGGCTGGTAAGTAAGAGATCCAGCGCCCGTTGAATGTATTCTCAACTTGATACAGGACTATGAGCCGAACGATCTTTGTGGTCACTACATACCCCGTTATCGTGCTAGAACCTACGATTTCAGCTTGCAAAGTCTCGATATACAGAGCGAGGGAAAACCAGCTACGGTGAACTCGCTAACCGTGCGACGCTGTGTGTAGTAGGCGAACGACATCCACTGACTAAGCAAACGCTCCTCTGCACTGAACCGGGCCACGCCTTAATTCACGCGTCTCTGAAGCCAGAAACCCGCGTCCTCGGTCTCTCGGTTCTCTTCCCGTGCCAATATGCGACTCGTCCTGCCTTTGCACCGTTTCCCCTGCTCCCAAATTTCCTCTGATGCTCTCGCTTCAGCGCATTCAGAACATTTAGTACCGCAAGGCGTTGCGTTCCCGTGAAACGGCGCGTACCCAGCACTAGGATTAGGTCGTTGTCAGGTTAACAGCGCCCAATAGAAGGGCATTGACTTGTTTCAGCCGAACATGCTCGAGACTCCGCTACCCACCGCATGGTTGGTCGTCCTGGGCCTGACAATAACGCTCCCATCCGTTCAATTACCCTCCAGGCGACTCGCATTCCCTTCCGGACATCTAATGTAGCAAGAATGCCCACCTGCCTAGAATACGGTTGATGCACCCGGCCAGACTTTGGTATTGTCCACCATGCAGGTCCTAGGGACCTTCAATCGACATATCCTACATAACTATTCCCGCATTTCTATGGAGCTCGCTTTACTAAACACAACGGTGGTATTCTTGACATTTAACGACACTGCCACTGACCTCAAACGGCTCGGAATCCGTTCCTCTCAATCTCCTTTGACTGATCCCCGCGCGCTCGCTAGATCTGTTAGTCCAGCTGGTTCTCGGCTGCGTGCTCCTTACTCTCCAGGCACAAACTTTTACCTCATGGCCACTCCCGATCTTAGCGCTCCCGCTTTCACTCTATTGACCAGTCTGACCTTTCTCGCAACCAGCATTGTGGGTCGGACTTACATCGGCAACCGCGCGAATTTCGAAGCGTATCCTTCTGCTTCCCCTACCCCTACTGGCTGCATCTGTGCGCCGATTCATCACATGGGCACTGATGATGATGTGATCAGTCTTTGTTTCCCCAGGAAGAAATGTAGGTCGCCAATAATGTGCATGGTGTCCCCACTAGGTGTGGTTTTTCACAGCATCAGAAACTGATCAATAATACGACTGACAGTCAGTGATGGGTTTCTAGTTCAGTCAAGTCGGAGATTACGTCCTGTTACACACCAGTCAATGAGTTAGTTGCCACATAATGTCAAACTGAATCCGACCTCCGCTACGAACCCTTTGACTTTCCCCACCCATCCTGGGGCGCTATCTGCCATGAACGTCCGCTTGGCCATTCAGGCTCAGTCGCAAATGTACGTCCCTCTCGTATTTCTGTGGCTCTACTTCTAAGATTCCCTCTTCAGTAACGTTGTGAAGTTTATTGAGGCGTGCTCCTACGGTATCGTCGCCCGATCATCTACCACCAATCGAACCAAGGCTAACACCGCTGCCTAGCCATTTTGTACTACGATTATCTGTTAACAGTCGACCTGGAGATCGAACGATTCTGGCAGCGACCCAAACGCTCGATAGCTGCGCTGCTCTTCTTCCTCAACCGCTATGCGGTGCTATTAGGCTACGTTCCTTACCTCGTTATCTTTGCAAGACCGGATTTGTTCAGCCATGATAATGTCCGTATATTTATCGACCTCCTCCCATGCGCCCTGCTTATCCTTCATTGCATCACACTTGTAGAAGTAATGCTTCAACGGCTTCGGACAGTTAGCCATCTTACTGATGTTTTATTGTGATAGGTGCCTAACGGTTGTTGGGTCATACTTTGAATATCATGTCGCCATATCACACGTAATCATCGCAGGTGCGTCCGCCCATCGTCTACCCTTCTGACTGCCAATTTACCAGCTCTTTTCACTAGTCATCCTCGTCGTCAGAACTTCCGCACTATTCGCCAACGATCGCCGTGTTCTTTATGCTTTATCGATGCTACTGGCCGCCATTGTCGTAAACGGCGTTGTGAGTGTTGCTTCAATCGCCTTTGAAGTCTGTGCTGACCACCGTCAACCAGGGCCTACTGATCGTCCTTAACCGATCGCATGAGTTAGCAACTGCTCCGGATGGAGTTAACATAGGATGCCATAGTCTATATACGCAGTCTCAGTAAGTTTCATACGTCGATGTCTACATCAGTCGGATTGACAACTGTTACGCAGGGGCGTTCGTCAGTATTCCAAATCCATACACCTCGGATCCACTTCACCAACCTTTTCTGTCTAACTAGTAATGGCTGCGGTCTGGTCGGGCCTTCTCGTGCTAGACGTCGTGGTGTTTGTCCTGGCCTCATGGAAGTCTTACACTCTTATTCGAGATTGTCCATGGAGTAGCTCATTATGGACGGCGTTATTGAGGGATGGTACGTCTCTTTCTCGCGGATCCTTTGACCGTGTCCCTTGGATCTCAACTATGGATCTTATGATCATCGCAGGCGCTATATATTTTGGGTATAACACTAATATCCGTCATCACATACCAGTGTTCTGATCTTTGTTAGGATTCTCTCAATTACGAATCTATCAAACATTCTCATGCTCGCTGTACGTCCCACCCTTTGCACCCGTATCGTACCCGACTAACCAAGCTCTCATGCAGCTGGCTCCCGTAAGTGACCCCGCAGCTGGCTGCAGTAAGTGTTGGCATTGATGGTGCATATCATAGACAATCCTCAAAATCGCACTGCCTCAATTCATCAACGTGTGCGTTGATCCTGCGCAAATCTGATCTGATTCACCCTCACTTAGCAGCATCTTTTCTTTGATAGCCTCGCGAGCTCGATGATGTCTCGGCTGATGCTGAACCTCCGAGATCAATCTCTACAGAGAACTCATGGGCTACCTACAACTCGAGCAGTTGAGCATTCGATTCGATTCGCGGCTGCTGCTCCTCCTACCACCTTGTCAACCATAGACTCCGAGTCACACCAGTGGTGCGTGATGGTTTGATACAGATCGGCTCTCAGGGTTGTTGACTCTCCAAATGTTTAGGACCGGTTCAACCACTTAGAATAGTGTCATAACATTGGAACGATTATATCGTGAATGTACCAGGTGTAATTATCTCACTGGCTGAAATGTAAGCTCCATCAACTCGTACCGCTGGAGATGCAATCGCTATCCAAACCATGAGTTGACTGAGGCTCCTTAATGCATCCCTGATTCCCTCCTGTCCAGCTGGCGAGCACCCTCGTCTCGCAGATTCGGAGTCGCTTCCGACAAAATAAAGGTAGAGGTCATCTTATTAGGCCATCATATTGATCATGAGAAGAACGTCATAACATTGCGATGAACAGACAGAGGGAAGCAGCATAATAGAGATACATCAACAAAACAATCATTGCGGCGAACGCAATAGGGATGCCAAAAATTGGGTGCAAAAGTGAAAACGGCTGGACCAAGATCTTGTGGCAGACACTTCAAGCAGTCCTCAGGCTCGCATGGACGTCTCGCATCAACATGGTCATCGCCGTCGCCGTTCGACTGCGAGCGCCAACATCCCTCCAACAATGGCCCCTCCGTCACTATTACGCCATTGGCATCGCGATCAATTGCCTCCCCAAGTCCCGACGCAAGCTGCAATTACCTCCCCCCAGTCCCCCTAGCACGGCTTACACTGGCGCTCCCATACACCCCGCCACTGTGCGACGGAACACCGCTCAAGGATGCAGGACTACCAGTGGGCCTTTGAATGTGCTTCGGGAGGCTCGGGGATGATAACCCGCTTGGCCGGGGTTATGGAATCGACGATCAAAAGCGGGCCTGGCGGTGCTGAGTGTGACGACCCAGCGCTGTAAGAGAGGGCATCAGCATGGGTGTGCGAGAGGATACCACGCACCATCGTCGACGTCGAGATCTGTAATGAGAGGGAGTCAGTCGGAGAGCGAGTCGACGAGCTGGAGAGAGCATACCTCGAGAGGGAAGGAAGAAGAGATGTTGGGGGATTGGGGAGGGACTTCGACATTCTTATATATGTTTTCCGACATGGAGAAACACATGTGAAGGAGGACAGTCACGCCGATCGAGTGCCGCGGGCGGGCGCGACGCGACGCGACACGGAAGACACGTGCTGTGGGGCGTCGGCGTGGCGGTCTCGCCGATGCGAGCATTGCGTCAGAAGGTCAACGAGATCAGTCATAGTTTGGGTACATCCCGAAGACTTGGACAGCTGAAGCTGAAAATCGCCCGACAGTGAGACTGCACTTCATGATGGTAGCTCTCGGGATCGATGTGTTCCATTGATGTAAACACCGTAAGGGTTTCCGATGCACCTGCTGAGGCCTCAGGGGTCAAATGGTTTGATTTACATGTCGATGACTTCGACGCGAAGGCAGCGAGAAGAAGCGTTGAGTTCGATGTGCCACGGCGCTTGATGAGCGGTTATAAAACCTATTCCTCAGGGGAACATCCAAGGGTCAAAGGGGTTCTTCTAATGCATGAGATTTGACGTGCGCATAGTACGAGGCAAGCGATAAAAGTACAAATTTACAGACTACAGAGTATTATAAAGCAGCTGGTCCTTTTATACAAGCACTTCAAAAACATGGAACATTCCAACATTAACCCGGAAACAGTTACTCCAGGCGAGCTTGAACCCCCTTGATTATTTCAAGGACATCCCTGCAAGCTTCCAGCGTGGCATCTGACTCGGACTCATACATGCAAGAAATCCGCTGCCAAACTCTCCATCTTCGATGGTACCATTTCGCCTGTTCCATTTCCCCAAATGCGAGATAAGCCATCGCCAACCCGTGCAACGCCTTTGGATAGGCAGGTGTAGCCTGCAATCCCTCCTGTTCAACGAGCTCGAGCATCTGCAATGAAGACTTAACGAGATCATGAGCGCGTGTCGGACTTTGAGCGGATTCCACGATTAGAGGGATAGAAACCATGGCGACTTGAAAGCCAGTAAGTATCATGCGACAACATAGGCTAGTGGGGTCTGTGCATGCACGACATTGACAATCGATGCCGTATTTGGCGAGATGGGATGTTCGTTCGGACAAGGACTCCAACGGCCCAGCGTACCACGTTGTAATTTCCTCGCCTTTCGTGATGTCGCGGGCTGCATAGATTTGGAGTGAGAGTGATGCCGTGTTCCAGCTTCTACAAGTATTCGGCGAGCAGCTGTCAAGGTGGGCTTCAGTTTAAATGTCACTGCTACGAGACCTGGAGTCACGATACCTGTGATTAAGTCTAGAGAGCTTGTTGAACAAGCCGCCATGAGTATAGTCTGTTGGTGGCAAGAATCAGGAAGGAGTGGCGGGAAAAAGACAGCCATAGAATTTACCTTGATCTTGTGGAAGGGGAATGCCAAAGCAATTCGTTCGTAAGATCCCTGTGAGCGGACCGCTCCCATCGTGGCGGTGGCTATTGCATAGCTTCTTGATTAGAGCAACGTTCTTCTTTGTTACTGGGTTATTCTCCATCCGGTCAATCACCACCTCCAGGTACCTCTCCAACCCTACGAGGGAAGCTTGCTCCATGGCTTCCGTCCGATCCGAGGATGGACCAGAAACCGCTGCTCCTCGTACCGCGATCAGCATGGCACGCTCCACCACAATAAGCTCCCCGAATGGAATATCCCGGGTCGCGACCATACCCAAGCCTTTGGAGGGTATCTTGACGATGGAGTAAGACTTCGGAGATGGCGGGACTGGTACGGACTGAGGAAATCCGGGTGTATTCAGGATCGCTTGCTTCATCTCTTTATACTGAAGTATGAATTCCGTTTGGCCGTCAACGTCTTCGGTGATGCTGCCACATTGAGGCTGGGTTGTAATAATTACAGCTGGCTCCAAGCCTTCCCCCAAAGGCGTAGAGTACGTTTCGTTGGGCGAGCCGGTTATGATGGAGTGAAACTTGATGGGTGTAAAGTTCCCGGCTTTGGCTGAAGAGACATGTCACGTCAGTGATAGATGCAATGATAAAAGCTCACTTGTATCTGCATCTTCTGGAGATGAGCCAATTTTCAACGTAGACAACATACGTTCCAGAAACGCGGGATCGTATTCTTCACTGGCCATTGGGTCTACCGAAGGTGTCATGTCTCTTGCATAGATAATGAAAACTTGGAAGACCTCACCTTGGAGTACGAGATGATGGTCGCCGAGAGGGAAGGTGTCCCACCAGAATAACTCGCCGCCCTACCCCCACGAAAGGGGTTACTAACAGGGGCGTGTGTCCGGACGAGATGGACATTTCTGGTATGTCGTGCGCGACAAGCATTCCTTTCTGCAATGTGCGGAGATTTCGCGGAGCCACGTGGATCAAATGATGGCACTGTTGAGCTCCCGCCGAATTCCATCGCCTCGCACATTTCGTTTCGGATGACGTCGATTGTGTATAAGTGGATTTCATTCACATAGATGGAGGAGCGAGTCGAGCGACATAACATTGCGAAGAACAGACAGGATTGAAGAGCAGTTGCATCAAACATAAAAGAATACAACAGCGAAGCAAGCATGCGGCGAACGCAAATATGGGAGGACCAAAATCTCATACCAAGGACTCGCCCTGGATTGCTAGGATTGGGTACCGAAGCTGAAGCTATTGCATGTCTTCGTGGTGGTAGCTCCCAGGTTCGACATGTTCCATTGATGTCAACACCGTACGCGTTGCGATGGCACCTGTGGTGTGGAAGGGTAAATGCTTTGATTTACAAGCCGATGAACTTCGATGCGCAGACAGCGAGAAGATCAGGACTGCCGATGGAGCATTCCAACACAATGTTAAGGATATCCGCATCCAAAGGAGCACTTGCATGTCCCGAGAGGCTTGAGAGTTGAAGGAAACGGTGTTTATTTGCCCACCCTGCCCGAGGGATGGCCATGGTAGATCTGTTGAAACACAGAGGTCGAGGGTATCAAAGAGTAAAGCACAATGCTGCGCGTGACGCTAGCTTCGTGGGCAGAGAGCAGAAACCTTCGAGTATTATAGTTAGGGAGGTATCTGAGCGTCCAAATTATTAATCATTGAGATCATTGCAGCCACTGTCTTGGTTGGCCCAAATATCTGCTGCCAGCCACCAAGAAAGAGAGGGTAGTAATCACAGCGAACGTCAAGCAACGAGATCTCCATGTAAAGAGGCAAAGGTCCTCGTTCAGCCATAATACGGTCGCCAGAGTACCAGAGAAATCCGTAGGAGTCACCACTAGGAAGAATGTACGTGGTCCACGGACTCGCTCAGTATGAATCCAAGCTAGAAGCCAAACGAGTCGAGAACTGCCTTTAAGTCGAAGTTGTCACGGTGGAGCAGGGCAAACCTGCAGAGTTCGGAGTTTAAAGTTACCAAGGCGTGTTGACCGTGGGAGGAGCATCCCTTACTGTGGGAATTTGAAAGAATATGTGGGTTTGATACGTCCCTGTGACTGCCGCTCCCGACCGCCGCTGGGAGGCCGAGTACTAGTCTTCTCTAGTTTGTTACTCCCAAGAGAATGGGATGTGGTTCACTTACCTCAAGGAACAGATTATCTCGCTGATGATTTCGCACATAAACGTTTAAGCACTGAGCCGAATCCGTATCCCCATCACCGAAGATTCTGCTGTCGACATATCTGGGCTCATCTTCATACAGACGCGATGAATGCCGACAAATTAAATTGCACTGCTGCGGGAGCGACAATCACGACGATGACCCCTCAAGGCCTCACCGACGATCAGCAATTGACAAGCCCAACGTGATCTGATGTTCATCATTTTCTCTTCCTATCGTGATGACTCCTCGAAGGTCGGTATGTTTGGGCTCGGCCGCTTCGCTCTTCGCTCGGTGACCTGCATTTTCAATTATTTGCCGTCATAGCACTTCACAGCGGTACTTCCTCATAGATACCTCTGAATTCTTCCTTGTCACTGACTCCCGGTTGCTATATCCATTCTCGGCTGCCTCGGAATGTTTTACCTTCCCATACGTGCAACACAGAGTTCATGACCTTTCTCTCTCTCTCTGGCGTCGCGTTGACCGATGGATTCAGAAGGCCCTTGCGCAACAGTGCCTCCATTGGAGCCGTCAGGTCTATCAAGTTTACTTGATGCACTCAATCCGAAGACGACGGATCTCATAACTTCGGCTTGAACTATGCTATGTGTGTTTTTTGCGCTATCACGTTGCTTAGAATCTACTCAATGCTTCTACTAGCGCTTCCGCACCTATTCTTACCACATTTCCACCTGACGTGAACCACGCTGCGAAAGCGGGCTCTGCCTAGCCTCTTATCAAGAACTCGAGTTCCGGTGCAGCTTGATGTCTTCCATTGGCTCAGTTTCATCGCTTGCAGGTGCCACAAGCATCGAGTATTTAAGATCGATTCACAGTCGCTTTTCTCCGTCTAGATGGAGACTTCACTCGACCCCAATGCACTCGAACGAATAGTCCTCAGTGCCGAAGTAGCCGCGCTCTTGATGGAGGGTTCTGTCTACGGTAAGGACTACATCGTGCTCCCTGCCTTCTAGCTCATCCGTGCTAGGACTCTATGTCGCCTTGTTTTGTGATAGTCTTCGCACCCTGTGCCGTTCAATGAAATATGCGTCGAACAGACAGCTTCTTCTGTCCGTGGCAGTCGTCCTCTTTCTACTGATTACCTCAGTGAGCGACAGGTTTACTATCCCAATAACTCATGTCTCCCTCGCAGCACTGGTTTCTACAGACTTCCGTTTTCTTATTCAGTATCATATACCCCAGCCAGGATCAACATAGTGCCGAACTATTCATGACGGCTTCGACCATCGAGATCATTCTATTCACTACGACGACTGTTTTGGCTGACAGCATATTTGTGAGTTATGATCAGCTCTTATTCGCCTTATCGCTAACTGTCATATCATATCAGACATATCGCCTCTTCCTCGTCTGGGGGAGAAAGTGGCCGGTCATTATTTTTCCAGTGATTTCAATGCTTGGTGCTTCCAGTGAGTCCGTATTCAAGGTTGCCCGAGTTATTGACTCTTAGATGGATACCAGTCAGGTTGATCGTCTTGTTGATTGTGCCGCCGCCTTTTACGCTCGGCTTGCCGACCCGCTTACCGCTCTTGCTAACCTACCTCACCACATTCACGTCAGTCCACTGCATTTCCGCACAACACTAGGCTGACTCTAGGGTTCAGAACAAACGTTTACATCACATGTAGCCAAATCGCCTCTTGACGGCAGGGAGAAACTGATTTTATCCCCCATTTAGTGATGATATCTTTCAAAATTTGGAGAAATAACCGAGTCATGGAGTCGTCAGGACATCGCGGATCAACTGTGAGTTACACGATGTCCTATATATTGTTCTGAGAGCTAACACACTTTGCTAGTCTGTCATTCCCATTTTGATCGAGAGTGCCAGCCTATACATGTATGTTTCGCCGAAGCAAACTTTGTCTTGGCTGATAACAGCGTGTGTTGATCAAGGGTGTCACTCGCTGTAACAACCATCCTCTCCTGGACCTCGAACACAGTTCAAGGTACGCCTAGGCTATATACTATAAGCACACAACCGATGGTACGACCTTTCCGTCTCATGTATCATCCCTCTCCGTGTGCTAACTCCTGTGAAGTTGCTTCCAATGGTCGTGAGTCCTGCGTGGCCCTCAGCTTCTCAATTTCCTAACGTCATATCTTTTTTTCCTAGGGGATCACATATTCGCTTCTGATCGTACTGGTTGCTCGAGGTCGTGATAACGACACCATGCATCGAACAGCGATCTCTAGCCTTGCTTTCAATGGTCACAGTGCCACGTCTATATCACATATTCCGGACGAGGAGAACGTGAATGTCCGAGACGGCGCCCCTCGAGTCGAGAGGCCATAATGACGTTAAGAGAGCGCGGACATTTGTGCGGTCGGTCATGTCAAGTGAGAGGGGTGGGCCAGACGCCACCGTCCAGGACAAACCAACATAAAATATTCGTATGCACTAATACAGACTATACTCATGTACCAGCACCACGAATGTCATCAAGGAATGACCTGATATGTAGAACCTGCTGTAAGACCATCCACACTTTTCGACTGCGAAGCAAGTAAGCGAATTAGCATGGAAGACGGGGTGGAGTAAAGAGAACACACGCCGAGCGTATACGTACGTCCCCATGAGCCTACCTATCGACTAACTCATGCACTCCCTCTATCCGTCTATCCCCCTCCGAGGCGGGTTAACAGCCTCCAGTATCGGCGTGCATTGACTACGGAGTGGAGAGAAGGTATAGAGTTGACGTTGAGCGAGCTGAGAGGTGAGAGGTGCCGGACTAGCAGACGAATTAGGACCAATGGCTAAGGTATGAGTAGATATACTCTACGCGTAGGCAGCCAGAAAACTTGGGGGCCCATCACCCGCTGACTTAATGAATCATTCAAACCGACTGAGCACCGATTGTCCTTCGAGGCCGAAGACGAATCTGTTGCAAGGGCGTGGTGACTGTTTGAGAAGATGAGACTAGGATATAAGGCGTTAAAGATACGCTGTGAACGCGCGAACGCAAGAGAGGCGTCGAGGTGGGAAGGAGTAAGTTCTAAGGCCTAAGGCCTAGTGGTAACGATTAGGTAGATTAGGTGAGGCGAAACTAATGAGGTGGATGAGGATTGAAAGTGGGGTGGTTAGAAATGAGGGAAGCGGTGTACCCATGTCTGACCATGACTCTTTCCAGCATCTACCGTGTATGATCTCTTCGAACCATCGGGACAACTAAATCTCGTGAAGAAGGGTCTCGAAGTGGGCGCACGGTTTGTTGAGATAGCGCTCGATGGAGAATTGTCAGAGGGATTAGATGAATTATGCTGGGAGCGTATATGCTGAGAGAATCTGGAGTATGACACGGTCTTGAAATAATGATAAATCCTGGGCACATCGATATGCTGGCAGTGATGGGAGATTAGAAGGAAGATACTGCGACGACGAGAGGAAGAGAGGGAGAAGGAGCTCCCCGGCGAAAGGGCGGTCGTAAGGGAGCAGTACATAGCCATGAAGATCTTAAACCGACGGGTGGGAGTCGGGATGATGCAGCCTAACGAAGGAGTGCAGTGCAGCAATTGGAATGGGAATGTTGAACATTGACGTGTGGGTGATTGAAGAAAGGACGGACAAAGGAGGTAGCCTGAGGGAGCAAAGCATGGCTGAGGATGCACTCATATCCTGGTATAAATGACAAGGCTATAGCTGTAGCTCACCTTCGTCGAACCTCAAACTATTAACGATTATCAAGTACTGGCAGACACTGAGTCTAGCTCCCAACCGACCACTAGTCTGTCCAAACATCCATCAGCACTGGGACGTCAACGTTCAACGTTGATACAGCAGCAAAGGAGAGAACGTACCCAGTGCTGCCTACTACTGTTCCCCTTCTGAACCACGCCTTGCGGATGGGTTCAATATGTACAGTACTACGGGGGGAGTGGAGGCGAGAGTCTAATTGAATGGACGGTTTAAGAATGTGGTGTTACCCGGACCCCTCCATAGTTCCTATGTGATTATACCCCGTAGCCACGACAATCGAAGCGATGGTGATTGGGCTTGGGCTCCCGCTCGATCTAGACGTCCCGACGTCGATATTCATGTAGATAATCGGGCCGTAGTGAAGGTATTGAGCTCGCAGGAGGTTGCTGATAGCATAGCGCATGCTGCAAAATACTTGGAGGTGATCATGACGACGTCGGTGAGCGTACTTGTCGCGGTAGCTGAAACTTGAAGCTTGAAAGTGGAGAGGACGGTAGATATCCTAGAGCGGTACTTATTCAAGAGACAATACTCAGGAGTGCAAATCGATCTCCTAGTCGGCGAAGACGATGTTGACGTTGGTTTTACCGGCTGAAGCATCACCCCAAAAAAATGTAACTCTGCATAACATTGTCTCAGCATCATCGATGAGTGAACATCGGAGCCTACCGTATTCAATATTTGACTCGTCGACACCACAGCATGTGTTACCCAGTGCAAAAGCGCAAGCTAAGGCCTGAAGAGACTCAACAAATGGCGCTAGAAAACAAAAGAAAGTCATACTGGCCAGCCTGGTATCGGCATCTGCTCGTGAACGGGAATCGAACCCGCGACCCCTCATCAGTGGACTGGATCGGTCACATCAGGATGAGGTGTGATACCGGCTTCACCATCAGAGCAGTGATGGTACGAGCTTCCTAGTCGCACAGAATCGTAAGTCTCAATCTTCCTTACAGCCACAGTTTTCGGGTTTACCTTCTCACTCAGTGGCCCTACAATTTTCATACTCTTCTCCTCAGGATAGACCGTCGACGTCGGTTTTCATCAAGTTAGTCTGTTC
This sequence comes from Pleurotus giganteus, assembly GCA_032158425.1. NCBI lineage: Eukaryota > Fungi > Basidiomycota > Agaricomycetes > Agaricales > Pleurotaceae > Pleurotus > Pleurotus giganteus. The sequence continues at coordinate 790,590 of JAPEHR010000002.1, forward strand.
TCCATAGCGACCCCTGAGGGAGGCGGTTTGAACAGGCGCCCATTGTTCTCTCTTCTCTCTCATGTTAACCCTCCGCCTCGCAGTCGCGGAACCCCCGTATTTCAATTCAAGTTGGCTCTTGGACCACCCCAACCTCGTATACATATGCTGTCCATCCGTCAAGCACAGATCAAGCAGACGGTAAATGTACAAACCTGCCGAGCCGCTTCATTAGCTCACTTGCTATTACTTAGGTTTTACTGATTGATGCAAGATACGTAGCTGCGACGTCGAGCATGATGGAGGAGGTCTGGTGATGACCGAGACGTTGGGACGAGCTAGTGCGGCCGGAATCAATGCGGGGATGGATGGTACCCACATTCAACCGTACCCGATGCTCTTGTTCGTCCGATCTCATGAAATCTCACTCGCACGACTGCCAATGAGGAGGTAGCATCGGTTTGATGAGTTATTATGCATACCTGGATAGGTGGCTGGTCCGTGCGTGCTATTTCCTGTCTCGTCCCTTCCATGCTCTCTTGGCTTTCCCAGCTCCGAATGCTAGCGCTCTCCCCAGACCTCGTCTATCCACGGTTGGACTCTAGAATCTCAGCGTAGCCCCTCTCAACTGCCAATGAAACCTCTCGCAAATGGCGGGACCCTCATTTATGCAATCCCTTGCAGTTGTCTCCACTTCGTCCTCTCTGTCCCTATGCACTCTCCCCGCAACGCTACACCCTCCGAATCCTTGAGCCCCTCACTTCCCATTCCTTTTGACTTGCCGTCCACTGTGGCCTTGTTATCTTCGTCGCATACGTTTCACGATCCTTTCTCCCCCTCTCAGGCTGCTCTCGTTTTTACTGTATCTTCAACTCTCTGCCGTTGCTCCTCGAATGCTGTGTCTTCAGGTGCCCGAGATGACCATCCAATTCGCTCTTCCTTCCAGCTCTATTCCCCTCTTCCTTCCCAGTTCCGACTGCTGACGCTCTCCTCATGATCGGCCCCGACCGCATACACTCTCCCGCCACTGAGACATCTGCATCAAATTTGAAGCTCATGCCCACGTCGGTCATCGAGCAGAATCTCATCGGCGAGAATTTAACTATACGTCTCTTGCCTTTGGTCAATTATCTCTGACCCATCACACATCCCATCGCTGTCGCTGACGCCGTCTTCTTCTGTGTCATTCACATTTGGCCTTAGGCTTACTCCTCCACTCTCCGCTCCGTTAGCTTCCATTCAACAAACATACCCCACTCTAGATTCTCACCGCACTCTGGCAGTGAAGGAAAAGAGATTTGGACCAAGGACGCTTATGTCGATCATTACTCATTGTCCGTCTATGGATCGTCATACTTGTATTCATCGGTGCCTCTTTTTTCGGCGTTCTTGTCTAATCATGTTCGACTGTATGAGATCTTGTATGCCTTATATGCGCCATACGAGCTCATTTGCTCCCTGCTTGGATGGATGTAACTGCTATTCTGTCTGTTCTTCGCAATGTTATGCCCACGCTGCTCCTCCATCTTCGTGAATGAAAGCCCCTTACGCAACAAGCAATGTCATCCGAGAATAAATATGCCAGGGGATGGAGGTACGCGACAGTGACATCGGTTGATCTTTTATGAGTCCCCGGTTTTTTTTTTCAGAATGCAGAATGCAACGTTTGTCGTGTACGACATACAGCGACGGAAAACCTCTTTTGCGTGATGCGCGCCCCTTTTAGCCCCTTTCGTGGGAACTTCGCCTAGCGAACGGTCACGGTCGCTTCTTGTCTTTGTTCTTCCTTCAATGGCCCATCTTCATTATCGACCACCATCATCTCGTACTCCAAGGTGAGTCCTCCCAATTCTGAATATCTGTGGATGAGATGTGACGCCTTGGTAGACAAAATGGCCAGTGAAGAGTACGATCCAGCCTTTGTTGGTGTCCATGAACGTATGTTGGCTACGTTGAATAATACAGGTGAGCCCACCTTTCTCATTATCATATATATCACTGTCGTGACATGTCTCTCTTCAGCGAAAGCGGGAAACATCACACCCACCAAGTTTCACTCCGCCACAACCAGCTCGCACAACGAAACGTACTCTGCTCCTCCGGGGGAAGGCATGGAGCTAGGTATAATCTTTACAACACAGCCTCAATGTGACAGCATCACTGAAGACGTTGACGGCCAAACGGAATTCGTCCTTTTTCGTCCACAGATCAAGAAAGCGATACTGGATACACCTGGATTCCCCCAGTCCGTGCCAGTGCCTCCATCTCCCAAGTCTTATTCCATCGTCAAGATCCCCTCCAAAGGCTTGGGTATGGTCGCGACCCGGGATATTCCATTTGGGGAGCTGATCGTGGCGGAACGTGCTATGCTGATCGCGGTACGAGGTGGATATGTGGATGGCGCATCAGCAGGTACGAAGGAACAAATGGAAGAAGCTTCCTTCGCCGCGTTGGAGAGGTACTTGGAGGTCGCGATTGACCGGATGGAGAATAACCCAAGGACTAAGAAGAACGTCGCTGCACTCAAGAAGCTATGCAATAGCCACCGCCACGATGGGAGTGGTCCGATCACAGGGATATTACGAACCAATTGCTTTGGTGTTTCCCTTCCGCTTGACAACGGTGAATTCTATGTCCATCTTCGTATCGCCACTTTTCCTGATTCTTGCCACCAACAGACAATGCCCATGGTGTCTTGTTCAATAAGCTTTCCAGACTCAATCACAGGTGCCGTGACTCCGGTCTCGTAGCATCGGCATACAGACTAATTATAAAACCCGTCCTGACAGCTGCTCACCGAATACTAGTAGAAGATGGAATACGGCGTCGCTCTCACTCCAAGTCTACGCAGTCCGCGACATCAAGAAAGGCGAGGAACTGACAACATGGTACGCAGCGCCGCTGGACCCCGTCTCCGAACGAAAATCACAACTCCTCAAATATGGCATCAACTGCCGATGTCGAGCATGCACCAACCCTGCCAGCAAACACACTCGCATGTTCCTTTCTGCCTTTCAAGTCGGCTTTGTGTCTACCCCTCTAATCGTGGAATCCGCACGCACTCCGGCACGCGCTCATGAACACATGCTAAAGCCTGCTTTGCAGATGCTTAAATCCGTTGAAGAGGAGGGGGTGGAGATCACACCTGCATATCCAAAGGCGCTACATGGTTTGGCGATGATTTATCTCGCACTTGGGGACCTCAAACAGGCGAGACGATACCATCAAAGATGGAGAGTTCGGCAGCGAATCGGTCCCCTAACTGAGTCAGATGCCATTCTAGAAGCTTGCAAGGATGTCCTCCAAATAATCAAGGGGGTTCAAGCTCGCCTGGAATAACTGTTCCTGGGTTAGTGCTGGAATGTTCCACGTAATCCTAATGTTTTCGCAGTGCTCGTATAAAAGAACTCGCTGGTTTCTAATACTCAGTAGTCTGTAAAATTGTACTTTTATCGTGTACCTCGTACTATGCGCACGTCAAATCTGATGCCACGAAGGAACATTAGGAGCGCCCCTTTGACCGGTGGATCGAATCCCCTGAGGAGACGATTTAGGAGGGAACGTGCAACAACCTTCGAATTCAAGGCTTCCATCGAGTTCGAAGTGCCTTGGCCTCTGTAGATACTCTTAGCATCTGAACCCATCCTTTTATCAAGCGCTTTTCGAGGCTTTTACCTTATCGTGAGGCCGCGAACGGTACATCTGGCGCTGCGCGCGACCTATATGCGACCAACGACGTACTGACCTCAACCTCAATGTTCCTCTGGCCTCGGAAGGCTGACTCGCTTTGCTCGCCTCTTGGACGAATACCTGACCATTTCCGTAAGTAGTAAGTACAACATTTCTTGCTAATGCTCAACCATTGTTTGATTTCAAGGAGGGGACTTACTCGGGCACTTCTCGAAAGTTTAGAGGAGTCCCGCACTGTTACAAAGGGCGTGCGTGCCTTGGGCTATCAAATTTACCGCCAGTATTCAGAGAGTTTGCATGGAGCTGCATGAATACTCACCAAGGCAACAGCATCCTGATCTTCTCGCTGCCTTTGCATCGAAGTTCAACAACTTGTAAATTAAAGCGTTTGTCCTTGCCTCAGGTGCCATCAATAATGCTTAGTTATGTTACGTCAATGGGACCCATCGACCTCAAGAGCTACCGCCATGACGACATGAAGGTGCCCTCATTGTCGGTCGATCTTCAGCTTCAGTACTAGCCTCCCGGGTCGTCCAAGTATTCGGGATACGGTGAAACGATCACGGACTCTCTTGACTTTCTTACACAATCCTCAGATCGGCAAGACACCTCCACCGATTCTGCTACAGCAAGTGTCTTCCGTGTCACATCGCGTCGCGCCCGCCCGCGGCACTCGATTGGCGTGAGTCTTCTCGCTTCCCATGTATTTCTCCACCTCGGAAAACATATAAAGGAACAATGAAGTCCCTCCTCAATCACCCAGCATCTCTCCCTCCTTCCCTCTCAAGGTATGTCCTCTCCAGCTGGTCCAGCTAACTCTCCCTCATTGCAGGTTACGACGCTGACAACGGTGCATGGTATCCTCTCACACACCCTTGCTGATGCCCTCTCTTACAGCGCTGGGTCTTCACACTCAGCACCGCCAGGCCCGCCTTCGACCGTCGATTCCATAACCCCGGCCAAGCGGGTTATCATCCTCGAGCCTCCCGAAGCACATCCAAGGCCCATTGGTAGTCCTGCATCCTTGAGCGGTGTTCCGTCGCACAGTGGCGGGGTGTATGGGAGCGCCAGTGTAAGCCGTGCTAGGGGGACTGGGGGGAGGTGATTGCGGCTTGCGTCGGGACTTGGGGAGGCAATTGATCGCGGTGCTTATGGCATAATAGTGACGGAGGGGCCATTGTTGGAGGGATGTTGGCGCTCGCAGTCGTACGGCGAGGGCGATGACCATGTTGATGCGAGACGTCCATGCGAGCCTGAGGACTGCTTGTAGTGTCTGCCACGAGATCTTGGTCCAGCCGTTTTTCACTTTTGCACATAATTTTTGGCATTCCTATTGCGTTCGCCGCAATGATTGTTTTGTCTACGTATTCCCATAGGCTTTGATGTAACCGCTCTTCTGTCTTTTCCTCGCGTATGCCCACGCTGCTCCTCCGTCTTTGTGAATGCAAGCCACTTTCGCACATTTAATGTCGTCCGAGAATAAATATGCGAGGCGATGGAGGTACACGGTAGTGACACTGACTGATTATACGAGTTCCAGGCTTTTTTGCAGATTGAGCATGGCAGCCGTTTGGACTCGGATGGAAACCCGTTTATCGTGGGACGCGCCCCTTTTAGCCCCTTTCGTGGGAAGCTCGAACGGCCACTTATGGTCTTTGTTCTTCCTTCAATGGCGCATCTTCATTATCAACGACCATCATCTCGTACGCGAAGCTGAGGTCGGTCTTCCAAATTTCGAATATCTGTGGACGAGACGTGACGCCTTGGTCGACAAAATGGCCAACGAGGAGTACGATCCGGCTTTTGTGGGCATCCATGAACGTATGTTGGCTACGTTGAATATCGGCTCTTCTCCACAAGATGCAGATACAGGTGAGCGCATATTGCTCATCATTATATATATCACTGACGTGACATGTCCGGCTCTTCAGCGAAAGCTGGGAACTTTACACCCATTAAGTTTCACTCCGCCACAACCAGCTCGCCCACCGAAACATACTCTGCTCGTTTGGAGGACGGCTCGGAGCCAGGTATAATCTTTACTACGCAGCCTCAATGTGACAGCATCACTGAAGACGTTGACGGCCAAACGGAATTCATACTCCATCGTCCACAAATCAAGAAAGCCATACTAGCTACACCTGGATTCCCCCAGTCCGTACCAGTCCCGCCATCTCCCAAGTCTTATTCCATCGTCAAGATCCCCTCCAAAGGCTTGGGTATGGTCGCGACCCGGGATATTCCATTTGGGGAGCTGATCGTGGCGGAGCGTGCTATGCTGATCTCGGTACGAGGTGGATTAGTGTATGGCGCATCAGCAAGTACGAAGGAACAAGTGCTTGAAGCTTCCCGCGCCAGGTTGGAGAGGTACCTGGAGGTTGCGATTGACCGGATGGAGAATAACCCAAGGACTAAGAAGAACGTCGCTGCAATCAAGAAGCTATGCAATAGCCACCTCCACGATGGGAGTGGTCCGATCACAGGGATATTACGAACAAATTCTTTTGGTGTTTCCCTTCCGCTTGACAAAGGTGAGTGCTATGTCCATCTTCGTATCCCCACTTTTCCTGATTCTTGCCACCAATAGACAGTTCCCATGGTGCCTTATTCGATGAGCTTTCCAGACTCAATCACAGGTGCCGTGACTCCGTGTATCATAGCATCGACATACAGACTAATTATCAAGCCCATCCTGACAGCTGCTCACCGAATACCTCTAGAAGATTCAACATGGCGTCGCTCTCACTCCAAGTCTACGCAGTCCGCGACATCAAGAAAGGCGAGGAACTTACAACGTGGTACGCAGCGCCGCTGGAACCCGTCTCCTCACGAAAATCTCAACTGCTCAAATACGGCATCAATTGCCAATGTCATGCATGCACCAACCCTGCCAGCAACCACACTCGCATGTTCCTTAATGCCTTTCAATTCGGCTATTTGTCTATCCCTCAAATCATAGAATCCGCACGAACTCCGGCACGCGCTCACGAAGTCATGCTAAAGCCTGCTTTGCAGATGCTTAAATCCGTTGAAGAGGAGGGGGTGGAGATCACACCTGCATATCCAAAGGCACTACACAGCTTGGCGATGATTTATCTCGCACTTGGGGACTTGGAACAGGCGAGACAGTACCATCGAAAATGGAGAGTTCGGCAGCGAATCGGTCCCTTAAATGAGTCAGATGCCATGCTGGAAGCTTGCAAGGATGTCCTCGAAATACTCAAGGGGGTTTCAGCTCGCCTGTAACATCTTTCCTGTGTTAACGCTGGGATGTTCCAGCTAACGATGATGTTTTCGCAGTGCTCATACAGCCGGTTTCTAATACTCAATAGTGTGTCAATTTGTACTTTTATCGTGTACCTGGTACTATGCGCACATAGAATTCCTTTGACGATCCAGTCAGTTTCGTGGAATTGCCTAGTCCGAGTCCCCTGAGGAGACGATTTAGGAGGGAAGACTACAACGAGCGTTCATCAAGCGCTCACTTCGAATCATCTTCCATACAGTTCGAGGTGCCTTGGCATCTTAGTATCGGGGCCAATCCTTTTATCAAGCCCGTTCGAAGCTTTTACCTTATCGTAAGGCTGCGAACGCCGCGCCTAACCCTGCGTGCGAGCTGTGCCACGGTGCGACCAACGACAAAGTCAACCTCAAGTGCCTCTGGCCTCGGGAGGCTGACTCGCTTGTTTCGCCTCTTGAACGAATGCGCTAGCTTTCAGAGTTGGGAAGGATGAGGGACGAGGAGTTGGAGGGAGCGAAAGCAAATGAGTCGGATTGCGAAGGAGCCAAGTTCTTTCCGCGGAACTCACTATGTTACTATACTCGAGTACGTCGTCCGAGGTGATACATAAATGCGAGGCGATGGAAGTAGGTGACAGTGACATCGCAGATTGCGGAAGGCAATATGTTTGTCGTGTACGACATACATACAACGACGGAAACCTCTTTGTCGTGACGCGCGCCCCTTTTAGCCCCTTTCGCGAGAACTTGGTCTAGCGAAGAGTGAACAGACCTGCTCGCATTCAACCATCCAACCGTACCCGGTCTTCTTGGTTGTCTGATCTCACCCGCATTATCGGTTTGATGAGCAGGCTTGTACAAGCTCGAGTCCGATCTGAGCCTGGGGTCCCAGTGACCTGTGCGTAGGCTTGTACCAAGGCCGCTGTGGGGTCGTCGCTCAAAGGGAGGCGCAGGCTATGTTACAGCTACCGTGGAGCAATGTGCATCAGCCCATGATGACTTGAAGAGGGTCTGGATTGATTGTGTGTCAGTGGCTTTAGCTTCACGAGGATGGAGGAGCGGCGTGGACATAGCACTGCGAAGACAGAAGAGCAGTACTAGTTACATCCAGGATAATAAGACCGTTTAAGTGAAGGTCGCAGTGAAGAACGATGCCAACCGCTCGCAAAGTCTGAGTCGCGTGGGTTAATGAGATCAAGTAAGAGCAAGTGGGAGTTAACACGGCGCTGCCTGGATTCGAGTTCAAAAAGCAGCAAACGTCATGGATGGCGAGCGAAGCTGAGCAAGGTAAGAGACGATCGCGAGTTCAAGCTCAAGCTCCAGTCCTGAGAAAATGCAATGAGATACTATAGTGGGATACGCTGACAGAGAGAATAGAACAACAAATTCCGTGCATCCGCAACTAAAGGCTTTCTTGACTGCTTAGCTACCGTTTCTTGAGCCCTATTGCAAAGCGTAGTCGATCAGTCATCCGTGACCGCCTAGCGAAAACCATGCAACGCACTGCTGACTATTGCCTTGAAATGCTCGGACTCATGCCCATGCTAGCGTACGTCCCACGTCTGCTCAATGGCCCAACGAACCACTCCGACATGTCTTCCTGCTTCTCCGAGAGGTCCTTCACCCAGCTCTTTCTCATACTGCTCTCGTTCAGCCTTTGCTACAGCTGCAGCCGATAACAGAATATTTCAATAACGTAGATAGCACCGCGGCCTGTAAGATGGTGGAATTGTTAGAGAATGGATCACATTGAGAGGCGAAGTACGCACCGATCGTGCAAAGCTGGTAAGTTAGAACAGTTTTCCGGCTCCGAATCACGACCCATACTCTAGCGCACTGTGCTCCGCTTCCAGCTGGTCTTCTTTCTGACCTAGCGTTCCACGAAGAAGATCGAGTATGTCACGAATAGACGGCCTGTCCAACTCCTTGAACAAGCCACTGTACGGGTGAATCTGCGGCGTCCTGTCAGCGTAAAAATACCTCCATAAGCGAGGGCAGAGACAACATACTAGGCGTTCGGAAGTCAAAGTGACCAACGAGAGGTACCTGAGCTTAGACTTTTGCGCAGCATTGAGAGGAGGTAGGGAGAATTTGTGTTCTGTGAAACGAGATATGATCTATAGTGGATCCGGATCGATGAGAGGGATTTATACTATATGCTCCTTATGTTCCCATGTACATTTCTCCGTGCCGCAGGGAGACGAAATGACTGTACTATTCCAATCAATTAGACAGGTCACGCGTCACACGGGGAAGCAAAGTCATCGCCATTAATTTTTTCTCGATTTTTCCGATTTTCTGAGCCTCGACGAGTTCGGACCCTTTGTCCAATTGATTGGAATAGTACAGGAATGTTAATCATACAGTTGATAGCAGATGGAGGACCCGGTTAATGGGACACAGCGAAGCGCCAGACAGAAGGTTACGTGCTGGTGGGTAGGTGGGGAAGGAAAAGAGAAAAGAGACTCCAGCACGGTTGACGCGGGTGAATAAGAGAGGACGAGTCGAAGGAAGGGGTTGCCGTTGCAACGTTGAGCGCTTGTGCTTGAACGCACAACAGGCTGGAAGAGGACTGGCTGCCTAGCTAGACTGAGCGTGGCCATCGTGCGGGAAGCTATAGTCATTGTGTTGGGGCTGTGGCAGATGACTGGAGACGGTGAAGCTTAGTTGAGTTGCATTTTGGCAGAAGGGACCAACGCACCGTTCATCAGTCCGCCTCTCGAGTCTTCTCTTCGCTACCCTCTAGAGTATGTGTCGACGTATTCAGAAACTCCATTTACATACTTTCCGAGGGGAAACACGCAGTGACAGGTATTAGTAGATGGAGACGACGTCCAACGTGGGCGCGATCGTCGAAGGAGAGGAGTGAACGCTAATCTGTGGGCTGATGTCGCCGCCGACCGTACTGTAGGTGCGGGGTACGGTTACGTACGAATTTCGTACAATATTCGTCGTATTTACTCGTGTTCGTTTACCTCTCGGTTGGTCATTCCGACCTCGAGGTGTTGGGTACGCGAGCTCTTGGATCTCTGTACACATACTACAACAATGTTGGTATATAAGCTTAGCTATCTGTACAGAATCCATATAGAATTACCTCCCGAGTCCTAGTCTGAGTCCGAGTCCGAACCTCCGTGAGGTCTTTACTGACCTTTACCTCCTTCCTCTCCCTCTTCCCACGCTCTTGAACTTGGTCGTAAGCCCAACGACCAGCGTGCGCATTCCGCACGTACTCACGAACCCATACCTACAGTACACGTGTCATACGCAAGTTGAAGAGGGGCCGATAGGCTGATACTAACAGGACATCGAAGACAGGTGGTCGGGTTCATTGCCCCAAGTAGCGTGGAATTCGTAACGGTCGGTAGCGTTTAGACCGTGGAGAGAACGGTGACTTGGCCGCGGAAAAGAGTGTCGGGTGTTGAATTTCGTTCCAATCTTCTCACGGATAGTCTCTCGGCCCGTCCCCTACACCTCCCTTCCCAAGCCTCCATCTGATTGTCCCCACCACACATTCACAACCCTCTAGCGCTCACCGCTGCTGAATATTGAATGCAGTGACGCCAACATCAGCAAGAATATCCAGAATCCGGCATCCTTGAAGATGGCCCATACCGGGAGGAGTAGGACGGACACTGAGAACTGAGTACTGCAACTGAAGCTGAAGCGCTGAAGTCTGATATCGTCGATTCGTGGTCAGCACGCTACGTACATATATCTCCAGCTTCCTTCTCCAATCTTGCTAGGTCTATCCCGTTAACAGCCTGGGCTCCTCTACGTATACTTCGTTGTCTCTCAATATCCCTTGCATACCCAAGCGAATTTTGCTAGGAAATGACTCACTAGGCTTCTTTATGCCATTGTCGGCATCATGAAAGGATATCCTCTCTGCTTTGCCTCGTCCTCTCTTGTTCACCCTCCTCAACGACTATGGGGTGTCTCTTCCCACCTTGTCCCACCAGCTCGTAACCTAGCACCGTCTGGCCCTGTTCCTTTCGCCCTGCTTCACTACCCCCGTTGACCACCGGGTCCAGATATATTATACAGTATATGCCTTCCACTGATTCCATGCTGATGCTCATGGTTCCAGGCTTTCCTCTCCTTTCACAATCATTCTCAACGTTTTCGAGGTATTCTATCCTGTAGAGACTCATAGCGGGGGTCACTTTTGTTGCAAACCCCGCTTCCCACCCCAGCCAGCGGCATGCTGGCCTCCACCTCAATGAAATTCGGCAACTTCTCGAGTAATCAGTACTCCAGTCTGTTCAACTCCGAGTCACTCGTGGGCCTATTGGATGAGCGTTTGATTTCATGGCAGGGACTACTTAGTCCTGTCCTCGAAACCTTGCCTCACAGCGTTTATAATTACCGAGTCTGCGCTCGTAGTGGTTGCAATATTATACCACTTAAATTGCTATTGCTGCTGCTCAACTACCCACCAAATTCAAAGCACTTGGATCTTCTCCCCGTTCTCCGAGTCGAAGCCAATGAGCAGTGCAACGCAAAGCATTGGCATATCGCCCTTCCTGAGGTGCCATCAACTCGGTAACGCCTACTGAGGTTTTTACGTCGACGGATGCGTACCTCAGTCTCAGTCTCAGTCTCAGCCTCTCATGCGCCTTGGAATTCGTATCTCTTCAGCTCTCTGGCGCAATGCTCCATCGGCGAGACAGCATCCCCGGCGCCCCACAGCACGTGTCTTCCGTGTCGCGTCGCGTCGCGCCCGCCCGCGGCACTCGATCGGCGTGACTGTCCTCCTTCACATGTGTTTCTCCATGTCGGAAAACATATAAGAATGTCGAAGTCCCTCCCCAATCCCCCAACATCTCTCCTTCCTTCCTTCTTTCCTCCGCAACGTAAGCTCTCTCCTGCTCATCGACCCGCTCTCTGCTGACCCGTCCTCATTGCAGGTTACGACGCCGACAATGGTGCGTAGTATCCTCTCTCACACCCATGCTGATGCCCTCTCTTACAGCGCTGGGTCTTCGCACTCAGCATCGCCGGGCCTGCCTTTGACCGTCAATCCCATCGGTAGCCAAGCGGGTTACCCTCCCTGCGCCTCCCGAACCACATTATATGGCCCACTGGTAGTCCTGCATCCTTGAGCGGTGTCCCGACGTGCTGCGGCGGGGTGTACGGGAGCGCCAGTCTAAGCCGTGCTAGGGGGACTAGGGGGAGGTAGCTGCGGCTTGACAGCTAATATACCAGCTCGCTGCGATTTGGGGAGGCATTGAAGGTGGTGCTGATGGCGTGATTAATAGTGACGGAGGGGCCATTGTTGGAGAGGAGTGTGTCGCTCGTGGTCGTTGGGCAGAGGTGATGAGCATGACGCGAGGCGTTCATGGGAGCCCTGGCTGCTTGAGTGTTCTGCCTCGAGATCTTGGTCCAGCCGTTTTCACTTTTTCACATAATTTTTGGCATCCCTATTGCGTTCGCCGCAATGCTTGTTTTGTCGATGTATTCTTGCTATCCTTGATGTAACTGCTCTTCTGTCTTCACAATGCTATGTCCACGCCGCTCCTCCATCTCCATGCAAGCCGCGTAAGCAGAATCAATGTCATCCGATCTGACACGAAATACACTTTCAGATTTCGGAAAGCAATGTTTGTCTGGACGACATAGAACGATGGAAAGTTTGAACTTCCCATTCGGGATGTGCGCCCCCTTTTAGCCCCTTTCGTGGGAAGGTCGTCCAATGTGTGAGTTGCTTCTTGTGCTTACTCATTCTTATCGCGGTTGGATATCTTCATTCTTGACGACCATCATCCACTCTAAGGTGAGGTCCTCCAGATTCCGAGGGCATCTTATAGATAAGATGTGATACCTTGGGCAGACACAATGGCCAGCGACGAATATGATCAAGCCATGCTAGCTGTCCATGAACGGGCGATGGCTAGGATGCAAGGTAGCTCCTTCCGAGTCGAGTCGCCCCACGAGACGTACTCTTCTCCTGTCCATGGGAACTTGAAGCTCGGTATAACTTTGACGACACTTCCTCAGTGTGACAGCATCACCGAAGAAGTTGACGGTCAAACGGAATTCGTCCTTCAGAATCCTCAGATGAAGCAAGCCATACTCACTACGCCTGGATTTCCCCAGTCAGTTCCAGTCCCACCATCTCCCAAGTCTTACTCCATCGTCAAGATCCCCTCCAAGGGTTGGGGTCTGGTCACGACCCGGGATATTCCATTTGGGGAGCTGATCGTGGCGGAACGCGCTATGCTGATCACGGTACGAGGTGGAATAGTTCGCGGTTCCCCCTCAGGTACGAAGGAAGGCATGCATGAAGCTTCCCTGCTTTGGCTGGAGAGATACCTGGAGTCCGCGATTGACCGGATGGAGTTTAACCCAAACACTAAGAAGAATGCTGCTGCGATCAAGAGGCTATGCAATAGTCACCTTCACGATGGGAGTGGTCCGCTCACAGGGATATTACGAACGAACGCCTTTGCTGTTCCTCTTCCACTGGACGAGGGTGAGTTCCATGCCACCTCTTTGTATAGTCACTATTCCTGATTCTTGCCACCCATTAGACAATGCCCATGGTGCCTTGTTCAACAAGCTGTCTAGACTCAATCACAGGTATCGTGACTCCTTGCTTTGTAGCATCGACATATAGCTAACGCCCGCTCCGACAGCTGCTCACCGAATACTTGTAGAAGCTGGAGCACGGCCTCGCTGTCACTCCAAATCTATGCAATCCGGGACATCAAGAAAGGCGAGGAAATTACGACGTGGTACGCTGAGCCGTTGGAGCCCGTGTCCGAACGAAAATCCCACCTGGAAAAATATGGCATCAACTGTCGGTGCCGTGCATGCACAAACCCGACCAGCGAGCGTATTCGCACATTCCTCACTGACATTCGAGAAGCCTACGTTGCTGTTCCTCTAATCCTGGAACTCGCCCAAACACCAGCTCGCGCACATGATCTGCACCTCAAGCCTGCATTGCAGATGCTCAAGCTCATCGAAGAGGAGGGAGTGGAGGCTACGGATGCGTATCCGAACACGTTGCACAGTTTAGCGATGATGTATCTCGGACTTGGGGACATGGAACAGGCAAAATGGTACCATCGAAGATGGAGAGTTTGGCAGCGGATTTGTTCGCTGCATGACTCCGAATCGCATGCGATGCTGGAAGCTTGCAAGGATGTCCTCCAAATAATCAAGGGGGTTCAAGCTTGGCTGGAATAACTGTTTCTGGGTTAGTGCTGGAATGTTCCACGGTGTTTTCGCAGTGCCCGATAAAAGGACCAGCTGGTTTCTAATACTCAGTAGTCTGTAACTTTGTACTTTTATTGTGTACCTCGTACTATGCGCACATTGAATGTGATGCCAGGAAAGGGTGATTAGGAGAGCCCCTCATGGGACACGCCCATTAAGCGCTCACGCGCGACGTCGAACTTGAACCATTTTCCACCCGAGTTGACTTCGACTCATGTACCTTGGCCTCTGTAGAGACTCATAGCATCGTGTCCCATCTTTGGCAGGTGCCCCATCTGAGCCTGGTGCGGACTGCGCGGTCAACGACGTACGGCCTCAACCTCAGTGTTCCTCCAAGCCTCGAGTAATGAGTAATTGAAGTTTGTTGGCTCGCTTGGTTTCGTCCGTCAGACGACTGCCTGGCCGGCTTTGTAAGTTCATCAGTGGTTCCCAATGAATAACTGATTTGAAGCTTCATGGAAAGGACTTAGTACAGCAGTTCGCGGAATTTTTGAGTCTCACGCCGTGATCAAGACATGCCTTGTCGTGGACTATTAAATCGACAACCATTATTCATCGAGTTCACATCGCGTGGAACTGCTCAAGTTAACAGCTCCTTAATGATCTTCCCGATGTTCATCGACTGGCAAATCAAAGCAGTACCCTCCCTCAGGCGCTCTCTATGCTCAGTGAAGCCCATTGACTCCAAGAGATGCCACTATAACGGCGTGCAGGTTCACTTACTGCCGGGAGATTTTCAGCGTACTCAATCCGAGCTCACGCCATCTCCTCGGGATTCACTCCAACGATTACAGATCTCCCTGGCCTTCTCGCACAATACCCCACATCGGAGAGATAGCACCGCCGACGCCCCACAGCACGTGTCTTCCGTGTCGCGTCGCGTCGCGCCCGCCCGCGGCACTCGATCGGCGTGACTGTCCTCCTTCACATGTGTTTCTCCATGTCGGAAAACATATAAGAATGTCGAAGTCCCTCCCCAATCCCCCAACATCTCTTCCTCCTTCCCTCTCAAGGTAAGCCCTCTCCAGCTCGTCGACCCGCTCTCCAGCTGACCTGTCCTCATTGCAGGTTACAACGCCGACGACGGTGCGTGGTATCCTCTCGCACACCCATGCTGATGCCCTCTATTACAGCGCTGGGTCGTCACACTCAGCACCGCCAGGCCCGCTTTTGATCGTCGATTCCATAACCCCGGCCAAGCGGGTTATCATCCTCGAGCCTCCCGAAGCACATCCAAAGGCCCGCTGGTAGTCCTGCATCCCAGAGCGGTGTTCCGTCGCACAGTGGCAGGGTGTACGGGAGCGCCAGTGTAAGCCGTGCTAGGGGGACTCGGGGGAGGTAATTGCGGCTTGCGTCGGGACTTGGGGAGGCAATTGATCGCGGTGCTAGTGGCGTAATAGTGACGGAGGGGCCATTGTTGGAGGGATGTTGGCGCTCGTAGTCGAACGGCGACGGCGATGACCATGTTGATGCTAGACGTCCATGCGAGCCTGAGGACTGCTTGAAGTGTCTGCCACAAGATCTTGGTCCAGCCGCTTGCACATAATTTTTGGCATTCTTATTGCGTTCGCCGCAATGATTGTTTCGTTGATGTATTCTTGTTATTACGCTTGCCTCTGTCTGTTCATCGCAATGTTATGACGTTTCTTCTCATGATCAATATGATGGCTACCTATGGATGAGCACCTCTTCATTATCTTGACAATGACACTGCCTCGAGACGAGGCGTAGGGTGCTTTGCTTGCTACGTAATCACCTTTATCATTCTATTTATTTTCATTGAACTTGGTCGCACGTTTTCTATCATATACACGGATGCTTGTTACGTGCTTCTCGTCCCGCTGTATGCGAGGTGAACCCCCTTTAGCCCCTTAATCGGGCTCGAAGCGCGGGAAGTTTGGACCGTGACGTTGAACGTTGACTTCAGACCTCAATAGGCTGGTGACCAGCCTGCCTATGGAGATTGTTTGTGATTATTGTGACGGATGACAATCTGCCGATAGGCAGGCTGGAAGATCTCGTTAAACGCCGGGGGGGTGTTCGCTCGAGAAAAGTTCCCACACTCAACAGCCAATAGAGTAACGACGATACATTACCTAATTCAGATCGTGAAATTTGTTTTGCTGAATATTGATCTCGCGTCGTGTCGCGTCTTGGTCTCGAACTTCAACAAATGTATGAAGCTACTCCGAGTCAGTCTAGTCAACACCAACATGTTCTTCTGCCTGCGCTGTGTATAAACCCAACCACTCAGCACCGTCTCGAGCCATCAACCGAGGACACTAGACTTGAGCTTGAGCTGGAAGCTGCTCAACAAAACTTTCGTGCCGACTGTACTGGGTCTTTGCTGTGGGCGCCTTCACCCTTTGCAGATTTCAGGTCTCCCCCGGAGTTACTTTCACCTCTGGATAATTCTGCGCCTCAATTTTCTGTTGGCACCCTCCCGCATGACTCTGTTGCTACGCCGACGCTATCCTTCAGTCCGACAAGCCCACGTTCTGGCTACTTCGAGCTTCCTCTGACTCCAGCCACCACCGAGACTTGCTACCCTGATGTACTGGCTCCCCTTTCACCCGGATTTCTAGCCTATCCTGCAACCTTAAGTAACCCGGAGCTGGCTTGTTCCCCTTCGGTTCCTCGACGCTCAGTGCACCCGAATTTTCCACTCCCTACCTCCACAGCTCCTAAACGGCGCGCGAGCCGTTCTCGAGGTCGAGATCATGCCGATACCTCAGTCATCTCAGCCCTTCGGGGGCTTTCGACCGAAGAGAAATGGACGGCTATTCTCGATGCTCTGCACCACTTCAAGCTATCACCATTTAATCTATTTCTTCGGTTGCTTGATACATCATCCGCTGGCTACGATGCATACCGGAACGCGTTCTTCGCCCCTCAATTATCTGGTCCGAGCAAAGCTGAACAATTACTGGATCTCGTTGCAAATGATTCCCGCGGCGCTAAGCTACTTGAAAGTCGAGCTCGATCCCGTGCGGTGGACATTACATCGGGGCTCGTCTACGCTGAAATGGACGCTCTGAAGAAGGTTCTGTTTATCAATGGTTGCAAGAACATTTCGGTTCCCTTTCTTCGTAACTGGAAACTCGAGGACGTAATTGGCTCAAACGCGAAATCCTTGGCGCCGACTCTACTCCGCATTTTGCAACGTGCCAGTTCGACTGATCGTGCGTTGAAGGAAAATGTGATGAAGGACTCGGAAATGGTACGTAGACGTGCCAGCATCATTTTCCGTCAACTCACGGACACTATATAGGCGATCTATCATGTCATCGGTCAACTTTCAGAGCGGCGATCACAACTAAGCCTTGCCTACGCTGCACCAATGTCACTATTCTTTTACAAGAATGGCTGTTCGAAAGAAGTCATCGAGGTACTACATTCCGCAGGCATGTGCGTGTCTTACGATTCGATGAAAAATCTCCTCGACTCCCTCTCCGAAAAATGCATGGAACTTGCAAGTAAAGCTGCTCGCAGACCGGGCGGAATACTCCTTGGATACGACAACATCAACCTGTCAACGTCAATCCATGTTGAGCAAGTCCCTTCGTCTCTCGCCAAGGTCCAATCTGGGACTTTCCCTGTTATCTATCCCCTTCGCAACAAGGACCCTCGCACTCTACAGCTGGCGCCCCTCCTCGCTCGAGCAAAGGCTTCCTCTGGGCTAAACTTTTATCAAGATCTGGATCCTTCTGACGACGTTCTGGACTTCGTTTCCCACCAATTCAAGTGCCACATCGTTCGCGTCCTCACGAAATATATTCCTGCCTTCTCTGACTACGCTGACCAATCTGAGCTACAGCATATTGAACGCCGCATACTGCCCCAAGGTGAACTCAAGACTGAGCAATTCCCACTTCGTATCAGTACCATCAATGAGTCTACGACGTCGGGGAATATTGAAGTCATTATGGATGTGCTTCTCACTCAACTTGGCTTCCTTCGTGAGCAGCTAACCAACATGGCGATACCAAGCATTAACGATCAGTCAACAAATGCACGAATACGCGGTGGTCGAGGCTCGCGGGTGGGTGATCTAGATAGTGTCCTGCGTATGGAAAATCCTCAGCTCGGTCCCGGGCTCTTTCACCTCCTCATGAACCTCATCTGGGCAATCCTTCATGTCCATCGAGGATCAGTTTCGCAGCTAGGACATCAGCAAAAAGGTGGTCCCCTGATGGCGCTTGTTAGGCTGGTCGTCCTGGTGGTGGACTGATTAGTGACTAATCGGAGGTGTATAAACCGTGGGAACATGATTATTAGCTTGCATCGCGCCCCACATTGGCGGCTCTTCAACATGGCCCACATCAGTCCCACATCCTGCTTCCTTAGCTCTTGTACCACTCTTACTAGGTAGGGCGCATGTTGGCTCGTATCATGCTAGCCCGCAACAGCCCGACTTGTCAGCGACAAATCCAACTCCAGCGTTTTCTCGGCCCAGCCAACCCTCCCCATCTCGGTCTTGTTGAAGACTTAGCGCGATGCTAGCCTCCAACTTACTTCCGCCTTCCCTTCGAGCGTTGCCCGACACAATCCAAACAAAACAAAACACTGCGCCCGTATATATAGTTCCCTGCCGTCCTCGTCCCTCTTGACTCAGAACCACGACTGTCCTCGCATTAAATCACTGTCGACGACTTCCGTTCCTGCCGGTACCCACCCCTCTCGCACCCCGAAACATGCTAGACACTCTATCTTAGGATGCATTTACCAGGAGCACACAAATACGTTATCAACGCGGTCTGTATCTATGGTGAGCCCTCTTTTTCGAGCCAGAGAGGGAGATTAAAGCGAACATGTGTATAGACACCCCCCGCCGCGACCTCCCCGCCACATAGTTCATACTGTCAGGTGAGTTAGAGGTGACTATATGCGTACCTTGTTGACTATTTTTATCCTTTCTGTGTCTAGTCTCGATGTTCTCAATCATTGGAGGTGTCCTGGTCGCATTGAATTGGGTTGTGTAGGGGTACGTGTGCTCTTCGCGCCTTGCGGCTTTCTTAACTCATCATGAATGAGATGCCTCAATTTGTTCCGCCACCACTCCTCTTTCCACCAGGCTTCGACATCGTCAACAAACCTCATGCTCCTTCCCTGATACGAAGCTTGTCTTGATTCTACGAACTCTCAGTTCGCACGTGTTGATTCTGTTGAGGGTAGTAATACATTTACGTCAATGCGAATGTGCGCATATATTGTCCGTAAATAGAATCAATATTATTGCTTTAAACCATATTACCTGATGGCCGATGATTTGAGCAAGTGACCGTAAAGTAAACCTGGTGTGAATATCACTGAAATGCTTCATTTGCCCAGTGTGGCGGGCGTTACAGATCTCATCAGAATGACCAATGTCATCGGCACGGCGAGCATTACAGTGACTGGCGAAAACCGTTATCCTCCTGTCAGGCCGTAATTAGGCGTGCACCATAATGCTAAGCCTTGTAGTGTCTGGTGGCACTAATAGTGGCTGGTGCAGCCTAATTTGCCCTCCGCCAGGCAACTTGCATTTTGCTGATGGAAGCCTCACTCATTTATTTGTGGTCATGGAGAAGAAGCGACTTGGCGCTGAGCACCCCGATTACCATACTCTCTTGTCAGCGTTAATCCAGGCCTTTGAAGGAATTGTCCTGGAAGCCTGGCACATAAACTGTCGACATCCAACGCTACAATGCTATGCGAAGTCTCAGCCATCTGCTCGGGATCTGCTCAATGTCGCCCAAGTGATCCTTGAAAATCATGCTACTCCGATGGTCAACCTGAATGATGCTGATCCTGTGCTTCCTCGTCGCTCACAACCGAGTGATGACATTGTCTATTCCAATCTTCGCCTGCTCCTCCATGACCTTCTTTATGTTTTAGAACTTGTTCATGCCATTCCCGCTGGTGATTGGGGGCGAGTTGAAGATATTCTACCGCAGCTTGCGATGATGTTTCGCGGAGCTGGCTCTAACAATTACTGCACAGAGATCCTCCACTTCATCCACAACCTGAAGAAAGTGTGGCCAGTGACGGGTTTTGAGTAAGTGATGGTTCGAGCAAGCTTGTCACTTTTCTGATAGACTGCTAGCAACATAATGCGGGATCATATGATCATCAACATGACTGGAAAGCCAGGTCACTCCATGGGTGTTGACCTCAACATGGAGCATCTCATTCGGTCTGCAAAGGTGCGAATATTGGTATCAGTAATGGAGGCTGCTAAATCAATATACAGCTTTTGGGGGCTACCAATGGTCTTCACCGCAATACATGGGAGCGATTATGGGAAGTTTCACCAACGCTCGATTTGCTGAACGATATCCAACATGCGGTCGCTGCAACATCTTCGAGATATCGTTCATCTACGCATATTACCCCCGATGGTTCTGAGCTTGTATGGCGTGTTGCAAGAGAAGTTGAAAGCCTCTCATCCGTCACAATAATCACAAACAATCTCCATAGGCAGGCTGGTCACCAGCCTAGATGTACTCAACCGCGACGACGATCAGTGTTAACTCGGTCGTGGGAAAGACTTTCTTTAATCATTGTCGCTAACTGAATGCTATCTACTTAACAGGACTTCGCTAACTATTGATTAGTGTGGGAACGTATCGTCGTTACTCTATTGGCTGTTGAGTGTGGGAACTTTTCTCGAGCGAACACCCCCCCGGCGTTTAACGAGATCTTCCAGCCTGCCTATCGGCAGATTGTCATCCGTCACAATAATCACAAACAATCTCCATAGGCAGGCTGGTCACCAGCCTAAGACCTCAAGTGGGCCTCTCTATATTGAGTACGATCCGTCAACTGCGATGGCCATAATGAAATTTGCATGACGCGTCGCCTCGTTTGCTCCTCGAGGCTTTGAAGCAAGCTTCGCTCTCACCTATCACGTCACCTCTTGTGTTCTGTCCACGGGCGTCGGCCTTCTTGGTATCTCGCTGTCTCTTTGAGTTGTTGAGAGACAGTCGGGGCGCTGCTGGAGCTCTCCAAGTGTTCTTCTCATCTTTTTGGGTTTCCTCTCGTCCTCGGCCGTTTTCATCACCGTCCATCGCCTCCGCTTTCCTTTTTCTGGGACAAGCGTCCCCCATCTCGGTGATCAAGTCTTCAGTGCAAGTGCCCTCACTTTCATATTTAGGATTCTTGCGGGGGAACTATCCGGAATGGACTTTAGATGAACGTACGTACAGGCATTCGTCGTGCGTACCAAGGTAGTAATCCGGAACTGTCGTAGAGTCATGGCTGAGCACTGAGCGCTGAGGTTTGGAGGAACACGTTTTAATGGTTGACGCCATTCGGTCCACATCCAACTCCACGATATCCCGGGCTCGTTTATTACTTCTCCCAAACCTCGGGCGCAAGTGTCCCCATACCTATTCCTTGACAACCCCACTTTCACTCAAATACGTCTCCTCATCCCACCAATCCGACCACTCCAGCCCTTGCGACCTCCGAAACTGCCTTCCATCTGCAATCAACCGCTGATCCGATGATGAAAGAGGATATTTACGCTCTCGTCGGCTGGAATGATGACAAGCACTTGTTTACGGAGGTCGTCAATCTGTTGGCTGATTCGGCTCCCCTCTCTCATGATGGCAGCACCTCTTACCCTCCTCGAGGGTGATCATACGAAGAAGCCTGCCCTTGACTCAGGAAATAGACACAAGCGGGCGGGCCACCATTGAGCTTAGCACCTCAACTGCTTGATATCCGCTAGGGCACAGCCCAGATCGACCCATACGGCGTGCATATGACACCTTCCGGGAGTAGGTTGTCAACGTCATCATGGAATGGCTGGTAGATTTAAAGCGGATAGTGGTTTTGGGAAGCGGGAGGAAGTGGAGGAGGAGGTTTCGGATATCCGGGAATACCTGGCAGCAGCTCTGGGTACGGTGGCCGGTATGACGAAGGCATTGACCTTGGTGACGGTGTGAGCCGCCTGCGATGGCTGTTATGTATCACACAAGAATTTAGAAGAAGCCCAGGCTCAGCTTAAAGGAAATATATGCGTCAATTATCAGCCTGTCAACATAAGATTGCTATAGGTAAGCTCAACGATCAATTCGCGGCAATGGGCTAATTGAGTCTAGCGTCTCAATTTGCGCAGATATACCCACCGGTCATTGATGCATACCTGCTCACAGATCGTGAAGCTGAACCTCCATCAAGTATTTCGCCTTGCAACTATTCACGGTGCCTTCCGTTACCCTTCACGTCGCAACCCAGCAGCAGCTTATCGAGAATCTGCTCACGATCATTGAAGCGTTTTTCTTCGGTCAAATACTAGGAAAGAAGATCATCACGTCCTTCTCTCCTGCGCCTCCAGTTAGTGGGCCTAACAGTGAGAATGTTCCCCCGCTGCCTTCGACCGTCGGTCCGCTGTGGACTCTGCTCCCTTCCGGTCGAAACGATTCATGCCAATCTTCAGCGACCTTCGCTACACCGTTCCAAGCCTTGGTCGGATCGTTTCCTGCAGCTCCGTATTGCACTCAACCCATGTCGTTGTCGTTCATCAAAACATGCCAGTTGTTCATGTGTCTTAATCCGAATCACCGACTGGGGGCTGATCAGGCGCACGTCGAATATGAGACGGATCCGTGGATCAGCGTGTTCAACGTCACCTCCAGTTTGTCTCGTGTTATTAGAGTCTATGGGGAATCGTTCGGCAGTGGACGAGCGCAGGCCTCTGGCCTCGTTGCTGCTATCAACACTGTCCTCCATCGGATTCTGCTTGTCTCAGGCTGTACGCTCTCCGACGTCGAATCGCATTTAGACAACGTATCGAAACACATGATTTTGAGTTAGGAACGGGCTGAAGCAAGGGTGAAGTTTCTAGCGGACGGCGAAGGGTACCATCAACTTCGACGAGGGTTGGGTCAGTGCCCATCACCTTTGCACTGGCACCTCGCGGAACTCTTTGTTGCTGCCACGCAGGAGGCTGGCTCGCCTCCTCCGTCTGCCGAGGCTAATCCTAATGCCTATCTTAGCGAGGTCTTACAAACCCCGTCCCTCGACCTGCCAGCTACTGTACCATTTCAATCAGTTAGTCAGGTCACGCGTCACACCGAGGACAAAACTCATCGGATTTAATTTTTTCTCGAATTTTCAGATTTTCTGAGCCTCGACGACTTCCGAGGTCTTGACCAATTGATTGAAATGGTACAGTACTGCCACTGGCCAGCGTCCTGTCATCCCTCCCATTCGAGCGGATGCTTTGGACAATAAGGCCAAGTCGTCGCTGAATTTCGAAGGACTCCCTGCCCGATAGTCTGCGAGTGAAGGGTTGATGACGTCCGTACCGTATGTACCACGAGAGTGTCCTCGTAAACGCTCCAAGCAATTTTCGGCGTCCCACTCCTTCACCTTGAAGCTCCTCCCACCACGCCTCGTTGACAGAACTGGACCGAGGGGAGAGCGCCAGGTGAGGTTCAATGGAGCATGCCATGGTTTCGGCACCGGCGCACTTGAATGCAATGAACTGTTTCTTCTCCTGACTTTTCTTGGCGTTATTCAAAAAACGAGGTAGCGAGGTAACCGGTGGAGAGGGGGCGAAGGGGAGAGACTGCAAGGACTCCGAGGAGAGGTCGTATCGTCACGCCGTTACGTTCACGTTTTGTGTGACGATCGCGTTTGGATCGCGTTCAAGGGTCACGCGCACGTCTATACGACGCTGCTTGTTCTTTCTGCAGCTACACATACTATAATACTACTATACCTCAGTACTGGCACGAGTACCAGGACAGTGCCGACAATTCCACCTCGATTTCCACCTTCTCCACATGTACATGCCGCCACCTCGTCAAAGATATCAATGGGGGCTGGGCGGCGAGGGTGCTGGTGTTGGCGACGAGAATACATAAAGGTCATCGGCAAGAGGAGCCGGAGAGAATCCAAGTTGGATCGTTGAGAATTCGTCGACTCGGAAGCCGCTTGCAGTTGTCATTGCATGAGCAGAGTGGCGAGGATAGTATGCGGGAGGACCAGGAAGAGGATATCCACCTAGTCGAGGCATGGAGATGAGCGGGCGACTGCAGCTCGACAGTGTACGGACATCGTTACTCACGAGGCGCATAGCTAGCTACAAGGCAAGCTTGCCTAACATCGAACGTAGCGAACTTCAATCCCCGCGCAGTCTGCAAGGACCCAGCTAGCCGCCCACCATCCCAGGCGATTGGCATGATCAACGTCTTGACGATCCCAAAGATTAGTTGGGGAATCTTCTCAGCAGGTGGTACAGGAGGATGGTCGTTCTATAGGGCGATTCTGCCGAAGGCCTCGATCCCGATCCCATTCCCTGCCCCAATTTCAGTTTCGCGTCAACACGGGAGAATCCCCCTTGTTCGTATCCATACAGTTTCCTCCTCCGGTTTTCACTGGGTATTGTGCATCTGTAAGTCAAGCAGTCATACGTATTTTGTTTTGCGAAGAGTAGCTCACATTTACGGTATTAGGCAAATCCTGCCGGTGGACCGAACCTGCTCACCGTTCAAGGTCAATCTTTGTGGTCGCTCTACAGCAAGAGGGAGGAATGACCTGGTATGGTCACCGCGAATCACCCCCACCACTCCTTTGATGCTTGCCGCGACGTAGACATACAGATGATATTGCTGTGATAATCCTGTGTACGTCGAAATTAGCATAAACACAGGCATGCAAATGGAAACGTGACCATACGATACACGCGCTGTAGTTTGCATGGGGCTTGATCCGCCTACGATATTTGAGCTACGACGGGTTACGTGTGCATCAAGCTTGACCTCAGCCAGCTTCATTCCTGGGAAGACAGCTTCTGGAGACAGGAGCGCCGAGGACGCTGCTAAGAGGGTAAGTTAGAAGACTCAGAGTAACATCATCTGAAGATCAGGATGAATGAACTGTCATTACAGCTGCGAGCATCTCGTATCACAAGCACCTAGGAGCAGCATTACCGCCGCATAGACTCTACTACCTGCAACACCACTTGTCCATCCTGCTGCACAATTTCGACAGCGTCGCCTACCCGTTGAAGGCTTGGGCATGCCTCGACGACCTCTCGTAGAACTTCTTGTGGCACGTTGCATGGGTGCCCATCAAACGGGGACCAGCTCCAGAGGGCGATACCATACACAGCTCTCAAGTGAGGCCACTTGGAAAGAGCTGGAAGCCACAGTGAATGCGGCTTGGGACGATCATACTTGCATCATGAAATTTAAGCTCCAATATGTATGTGCAAATGGCCGTCAAAAAATCAGACTCACGAGCTGAGAAACAAGAACGGAGCGGATGCGGAGAACTTCGAGTTGAGGCGTTAATGTGGCGAGCAGCTCGAGTTGAGAAACCCTTTCGAGATGGCCGAGAATCACGCTTCGCAAGTGCGGCATTGCACTGAGATTGAGATTGTGATCGAGACCGCGACTAGGTTCATCATTGACTTCAACTGGGGACGTTTCTAGCTGATCTTGCGCAAAAACGCCCCAGTAGTCTAAAGCAGGGAGATGGGAGCTTACGATGGGCGGGGGTGCTCCCCAGTCCCGCGGCGTCAGAATGCCCAAGCTTTGTACAGACCAAGGATAGGTAATGAGGTGACTCATTGAGTGCAACGTGTTAGACTTCAGGTCCAACGAGCGGATATTGGGAAGAAAATGATGTGAATTCGAGGTAGATTCAGGGGTCAGGTTATCGAAGGTGAAGGGTTCTTTTGGTAGGCCACGAGCATCCATAGATAGACCTGCTTCAAGAGAAAGCAAAGTGGGTTGTCGAAGGAGAAAGGAGAGCATGACTCGGGAGTCGACGGTCAAGTCCCAAAGATACAGGGACTGAAGCGATGGCCAGTTTGCGCCTTCAAATATGGACGTAGCATCTGCGTAAGGAATGCCATGGTGCGTCCAGTAGAAGATACGGTCGATGATCGTCAGATTCAGAGCCTATAAAGAGGGTCAGGATGACGGACGACAGAGATTATAGGGATCGATTCACTTGTAAATTAGGACAGTTGTGAAGAAATTGCTTCAAGCGTGTAGTGTTGACCTGAGGACGGCGCAGCGACCAGTTGCCATCATCCGAGCTATCATCGTCCGAGTCGGAAGATTCCTCCGCCACGTCTATAGGAGAATAATACACTTTCAACTTGACATGGGTCAAGTTTCGAAGGGTGAATATCTAAGTCTGCTGGTTAATTCAATGCAGCCACTACGTTCGCGATGACATACCGAGCTGCGGAAGATTGGGTATGGTTCAACTACAATAACCTCCTGCAGCCCGAGATCTACGACGCTTAGACGCTTGAGCTGCGTGTAATCTCTGAGAGCTGTCCATATATCTTCGGTACAAGGA
This sequence comes from Pleurotus giganteus, assembly GCA_032158425.1. Classification (NCBI taxonomy): domain Eukaryota; kingdom Fungi; phylum Basidiomycota; class Agaricomycetes; order Agaricales; family Pleurotaceae; genus Pleurotus; species Pleurotus giganteus. Next base: position 817,032 of record JAPEHR010000002.1, read on the forward strand.
CTCTCTTTGGAACCAACATTGATGACAGGCACCCAGCGATCCCAGATGAAACTCTCCAAGTTTAGCATCACATGAAGCGCCTGAATCAGCAAGGCCTCCGATTTCTCCAACTCGGCTGATGAGGGGTTGGAGGTGTGAGACATCGCAGGCGAATTCGACAAGTGTTTAGATGGTACGCGTTCTGGATGGAATGGAGTAGACCCCGGGTTCTCCCTAAGAATCTCAAGTTCCCTAACGCGTGAAGCCGCTGCAGGATTCGCTATGAGATGCTCCCATACCGCGTCGTTGTTGAGATGGCAGCGGATTGTCCGATAGATAAGTTCTGGTTCAGCCATGGAGAAAAGCCTTTTATTTGAGAGGCCGAGCGCAAGGACATCGCATCGAGGTGAAACAGACTGTAGGATGCGCAAAAGTACATCTTCATTGAGCGCCATTGGTGGTGACTGGCAAGCAGCGAGCTGGTGACAGACAGATCAGCGTAAGGTGGCATAGCAACGCTTATCTAAAGGAAGGAAGTGATCTAATCTCCGGAGCGTCAAACCAAGGCGTCTATCTGAAGAGTCAACGTTTTCGACTAGGGCACCGAGAATATGATTAAATACTTTTTTAGGCCTAATTTATCCTATTCATAATATATTCAGTGCCGCTGAGCGGATATCCAATCGTAGTTTATTCGTTAATAATATATGCATAATATATTCATATTTAATCATATTTAATCAAAAATATTCACCTCTGAGCGAAGGAACGGTTCCTCTGCATAGAAAAGCCATGTGGGGGAGACTACATGAAAGCAGTCATTGCAAGAGGTTCGGAAAAAGACTAAAAACAGCTTGCGCGGCTGGAATGGTCCCTTCCAGAATGTCATATCAGTTCCCAGCAGGTCGACGCTAGTTTTGACTTGCCTTTCGACCCTCCAGCGCTCCAGCATCCAACCTGGCCTCGCACAGAGCACCAGCAAACCCCAGCCAGCGAAGGGCGAAAACACACTTGACGAAGAAGCTCGATCTCCGAGTCGGAACGGAGTTTAAACCTTCCAAAATGGTGAGCATTAGTCAGTGACACCATCACAAAAGTTGTCTGACTTAGCAACAAGCATCAGTACCGTCATTTTCCACGCTCAGTATCGGGCGCTTACTGCTTATGTTAAGTCTAAGAATATAATTAAATATGCGGGACTTATCATATTCTAATAGTAATTAATCATAATCTACTCAGACTTATCAAGGCATTTTGACTACCACGAAATGCTCTATTTAATCATAATATTAAGGAATAATCTGATTATATTCTATTATAGCCGTAATTTCTCGGTGCCCTATTTTCGATCCCTCGCACGCCCTTCCTCTTTCCGCCATCCATTCGATCGTTTCCACCCCCTCTCTCTCTCTCACATCCTTCACCATTTCAGTATGCCCCGCCCCCAATCCTCTCAGACTTCCCCCATCTTTCCGAAGCCCCGACAGATGATACTCAAGCGGCCAGGAATATCGAGGATGGTAGATACATCCAGATTGAGGATCTCCCATTTCGACATGTCGCTGAATAACTATGGACGACGACAACGATGACGTTAGACGAATATTGAAGCGATGTCCCTGCAATCAAGTGGTAATTACGGAGATGGAGGTGGAGAGCTCAGAGCTGAGATGGATAGCAATGGGATGGTAGGGACCTGAGCGACAACGTAGATACGAATACCGCACTCCCATGCTGCAAAGCGAAGGCTGAGGTGACGGCTATCGGACATCTTGTTTAGGAGCGATGGCTGCGATGGTCCTTCTCCTTCGTCTCTGTCGTCTTCGTCTGGGCCTCTCCCTCCACCGTCTCCCTCTCCGTCCCGGCCTCTGTTGCCTGTACGCAGTCGCCCGCAGCGAGGCGCAGCACTACCAACCGATGACAGCATCGACGATGAGCAGTGTGATTAGTACGATCGAAAACTCCGACATGCGCTAATTTGGGCTCAAGCTCCAGTCCGCGAAACGTTGTTGAAATACCGGTGGCGGGGTGTTAGGAAACAGAAGATGGGCAGGCGGCGGCGGAGGTAGTTGTGAGGCGAGAGAGAGAACGATGTAAATCGGTGAGCTCGAAATCCCTATCGCCGTTCGGAATCGTACTGAAGAAGCTTGAAGATCTGAAGGTCTAGATCCGAAGGGCGGGGGCGGATAACAACTAGGTGCCCTTCCGTTGAATGGTCCGCGTTTTGTCACAAAATTTGTAACCCGACGAACATCATCGCGCTCCCCATCCTGACACTGGACGGTGTGTGCTCGAATACGAGTAGTTGACGCGGCCTGAATATCGCTTGCAATGTAGGGACACGCGGTAGAACCCGAGAGTGACATTGAGAGAGGAAGGGAGGTATGGTTGTTGGGTGCATCTGATAGCTGACCGGGGTGCTCGTCTGCACGATGCTTAGACGGATTGTCGAGTCGATTATCGACATCAGGAGAGACAAAGCCGTTCAATGCTCTCCGAATCCTACGTCACGCTACGCAGTACTCTATATATATTTGATCTCCGCTTCGAGACGTAAAACGTTCGTGGTCACTGCATCGTCGCACACCTACAAAACTCACCGCTAACCTCCACCAGCCCACCAGCGCTGCAAGCAGCCTTGCCGCAAGTTCGGCATGACGTTGCGTCGTAACAATCAAGGACAAATAGCTTGCAATGACATTCATCGTCGAGTCGCGTTGCTTTCCTTCTCACAACTTAACCTGCTACCACCACCATCTCGCGCGACCCCTCTATTCCCTCCCGCTCCCTTGTGAAGCTCCCTCCCTAGGGCCCGACCGCCACGGGCAATTCGCGTCAAGTCCTACTGCCGCTCACACTAGACAGGACCTCTACTACGGCTTCCGCACAAATCTCAACCTCGCAGTAGTTGATCGATGTGTTGCAGCGACCGACAAAAGGCTTTGAAGCGGAAGCGTCCCGATAGTCTCGAGTGGAACATCAGTGACAGGCCTCGCAAGTGCCAGTGTATTGGCCCGCTTCGCCCAATTCCGAGGTCTCCTGCTGATGCAGGGTCTAGCTCGCCATGGATCAGATGTAAGTCTTGTGTTCACGAATGCTGAATGCTGAATAGATGGGCTGATCAACGGCATGGTCTTAGGGTTCAGGGTGGATGGTCGTCTTGTGGGTAGGTTGTCCAGAATCACCCTACGACATAAAGGCTAATATACCAATTAGTAAAGATCTCTCGCCGTCGCCGAGTAAAAGGGCATCAGACGATGAGCCAGGTAGGTTCCATTTTATCCATGCTTGCATCCGCCATTGACCATCACACGAGACATCGCCAACCAACTAACATCCGGCTCTACAACCAAGATATCCGGGATCAGTAGCAGCAACACCCCGCTCATCACGGACGCTCCCATCTCGAACGAGACACGTGGGTCGAATCAAACAAGCAGCATGACCTTGGGCTGGCCCAAGCAACCTCTCCATCGGTTCGGGAGATCTTTTCTTTTGGCATACAACCTACAATAAGGACTCAACACAAGGGTAATCCGTAGAGCAACAAATAGATGTGATATGTATTCGTAGATCATATCAACGTGTACTATACCGATCACATTAACACTGGGAAGTTGGCGAACTGAATATGTCAGCACGCAAATAGGTCAGCTCGTTCTGAAGCGCGGATCGTTGGTGGTGTGTTGTTTCGAATACAAGTCGGTATCGGTCCTGTGTTTGGCTGTTGGTTGCACGAAGTGTACGCCGAGTAGTCCTCGAGAGAGTAGCTTGATCTAGAGGAGTCCCAGACAGTCATTCTCAAGCACAGCCTTGTTTTCTAATGACCTCAATCGCGCTGAATGTAGATGAGAAGAGAGACATAACATTGCGAGACCATTGAGCAGACGGGGGAGCGATTACGTCAAGGATAATAAGAATACATCGACGAAACAATCATCGACGAAACAATCATTGCGGCGAACGCAATAGGAAAGCCAAAAATTATGTGAAAGCGGCTGGACCAAGATCTTGTGGCAGACACTTCAAGCAGTCCTCAGGCTCGCATGGACGTCTAGCATCAACATGATCATCGCCCTCGCCGTACGACTGCGAGCGCCAACATCCCTCCAACAATGGCCCCTCCGTCACTATTACGCCACTAGCACCACGATCAATTGCCTCCCCAAGTCCCGACGCAAGCCGCAATTATCTCCCCCGAGTCCCCCTAGCACGGCTTACACTGGCGCTCCCATACACCCCGCCACTGTGCGACGGAACACCGCTCTGGGATGCAGGACTACCAGTGGGCCTTGGATGTGCTTCGGGAGGCTCGGGGATGATAACCCGCTTGGCCGGGGTTATGGAATCGACGGTCAAAGGCGGGCCTGGCGGTGCTGAGCATGAAGACCCAGCGCTGTAAGAGAGGGCATCAGCATGGGTGTGCGAGAGGACACCACGCACCATCGTCGACGTCGAGACCTGTGATGAGGACGGGTCAGCAGAGAGCGAGTCGACGAGCAGGAGAGAGCTTACCTTGAGAGGGAAGGAAGAAGAGGTGCTGGGGGGTTGAGGAGGGACTTCGACGTTCCTTTATATGTTTTCCGAGGGCGAGAAACACATGAGAAGGAGGAGAGTCACGCCGATCGAGTGCCGCGGGCGGGCGCGACGCGACGCGACACGGAAGACACGTGCTGTGGGGCGTCGGCGGTGATGCCTCGCCGATGGAGCAGGGTGAGAGATGGTGAGGAGAGTACTTGGATGTCGCGAGAGGCTGAAACTGCTGAGACTGGGAGCGGCGACCTTCACGTCGTGACTCGTTATGGGTGGCCATCACATCGTGTCAATGAGCTCCGTTGATGTCACAGTATTGGTGACTTACATTTTCTTCCTGCTGACATCCAGATTGATATGATCCCATCATCATCACTGCCCACTCGATGAATCGGTGTGAAGACACAGCCAGTAGGGGTAGCGGAAGCAGAACTTGAAGGACATACTTTGTGGTTGCTGATCCAAGTCCAGCCTACAATGTTCGTTGCGGGAATCGCAAGTAGAGTGTAGAGTTGAAGAGGGAGCGCTAAGATTAGGCCTGGCCATGAGGTGAAAGTCATGCCTAGAGAATAAGGTGTAGCCGAGAGCCGGTAATACTTAGACCTAGCGAGAGGGCGGGGATCAGTCAAATGATGAGAGGAACGGATTGAGTTAGGAATATATGTATGAGGCGTTTTTGGTTGAGGTCGGTGATAGAGCCGTTAAATGTCAAGAATAACACCGTCATGGTTAGGAAAGAGAGCGACATGACGAGCAAAGCTATGTCTATTGGAGGTCTCTCCGATCTGATTGGCGGATAAACATCCAGGCGGGGAGGCGGGGTGCGACGACAGTATGCACGACGGCTGTTTTTGCATGATGTAGAGGTGGAGCAGGGAATTCGAGTCACCTGGAGAGCAATTGAACGGATGGGCGTGTTGTCAGGCTCGAGATGACGAGGGTCTGGGTAGCAGATCTGTGAGCCGTTTGGCTGAAACAAGTCAATCAGCTTCTATTGGGACGTCGTTCAACTAACGATGGCCTACTGCTATGGTGAAATGTGGCAACAATCTTTGAACCCACACGCTCGACACGTCCCGTCATGAAGTATTCCGCATGCACAGAAGCCAGAGGAAATTTCGGGGAAACGGTGCAAAGGTAGAACGGGGTATATTGGCATGGTGGGAGGACTGAGAGACGGGAGGACATGGGTTGCTGGCTTCAGCAAAGCGTAAAGTAAGACACGGCCCGGTCACGGTGCATAATGGTATTCAGGTGAGACATCGCTCGCCTACTACATAGCGTCAGACAGTGAGTTCAACATAGCTAGTTTGGCCTCACTCTGCATACAAATGCTTTCAACGTTTCATTAGCATCTAACACGGGGGAAGCGGTCACAAACCCGAGGTCCTTTCACTGGAGACTTACTCCGGATCCCGTATTTACCAGAACAAGCGGGTTAGAGCACAATCACGGCGGGTTGAGTCTCTGATGTTCTATACTGGCTACATGACAGAGAGCCAGCAAGAACGACCAAGTCGAGGCACGGCAAAATTACAAATGTACCATTTGCATAGAGGTAGAGCAATTAGCACCGTTTGACAAAGAAATATACATCCATTACGCCGCCGCATCTAAGTAGAGATATCAGACCAAACAGTCACGTCGGGAGACTGTCAAAGACTTACTCTCAAGTATGCGTATTAGACTCTCCTCTTTCACTGTGCTCGTTATCAGTACAGCAATTCCTCTGCATATCACACGTCGTTCCACAAAGCCGACAAATCGCCGCATCTAGAGGCACAATATTGCATCATGAACAAAGTAGCGCTTTTGCTTGCTCGTTGAACCGATTGTCCAGTCGATATATGCTGGGGAAATCGAAGACCACGCCGCAGTTGAGTTGGGAGGCCGCATGCGAGTGGCCGCAATGTGCACACCAACTAGAGAGGGCATTCTGGAGAGTATCTTGGTTAGGAAGATCAGAGCAGGGGTATGCCAAGCGTTGTTAGCAGGCGCTTATATTCTAGTTGCTCCGAGCCACCGAACCCTCGGGAAGGCCCAGACAAAAAAGACCGACAAAGCAGAGCGGCACGTCGATTGAAAGGCAATGTGAAAACATACATCAGCTTCTCAATTCGCCCGCCACCAAAGCGTCTCAAACAGAGCGGTGGTGCGCTCGAAGACAGGAGAGTGTCGCACTACAGACATGAAGAACATACGGATATCTCCAAAGATATCTTCATGGGAACGCCAGCTGATTCGGGTCGTAGAGTAGCTGCGAGTCTTGTTGAGCGCGTAGACCAAGCCAGTGACGGTCCGGGCAAGACATGCATAGTGCGTTAAGATCAGAGCATGCCGAAGCATCTCTGGAGCAATAGCCGCGGTTTCAACGAGAACGATAAGTGGATGTCGAAGAAGCAACGGATGTCAGGCTCCAATTAAGTAGGAGTCGTTTGATAATAGCCTGGCGAATAGCTTCGCGACTTTCATCCTGCCTGTTCTTTAAGTGGATGGAAGCGAGCTTGCTTAGACAGCTTACGAGACCATGAATCATGCGAGATGGCCCCTCGGTAAGGTTGTCTGCCAAGATACCGCAAGGGTGTACCCAATGAGTTCTTCTGGAAGGTAGATTCCAGCTCCCCATTCTCCGGACTCGGGCTCAGGGCGATCACATAGGTGGCGTTATTCTTTGCCGATACCAGAGCCATGTCCACCATCCACCCATTGTTCTCTCCCAACTCATCCTTATCGATGTGCATAGTGGTATGATACATGGGGTCTTGCGCACTCCAGAACACAAACTCTCCAGTCCCGCTTCAGAATTGAAAGGACTCCATCTGGTGATCAGGCTAGGATTTAAGAGATCGTATACCTGCCGCTCGTATCTGGTCGGGGAAAGGCAAGGTGTTGAGAGTGGGTAGAGGGACTTGCTCTCTGGGTGATTCTGAGTAGCTCGGGCATGATGACGCTGCCGGATTGAAGCGCTGTATACACGGAAACACTCTATATGCATAAAGCGGGAGCAGATGGAGCTGTGTAGCCCGAAACGAGTGATCTGAGCAGGGAATCCTTCAAAACTCGGCGACGACTTGGCCTTGTTATCCAAAGCATCCGCTCGAAGGGGAGGGAAGATGGGAGGCTGGCCATTGGCAGAAGCGAAGGGTGAAGGCGATTTTGAAGAATGTAGAGGTCTTGATGATAGCACAGTTAACGGAGCATGAAGTCATGGCAGTGCAGTAGTTGGCCCCGGATAGCAAATCCGCGGACCCGTGAGAAAATGAGCAGCCATGGCTGCAACTAATGAGGTGGTAAACATCGGTTCTAACGAGGAAGTAAGAACTGGTACCTCTTAATCGTCAAGACCGCTTGCTCACTGACATTAATGCCCAGGGGGTGATGGAAACTGACCCGGCCTTCGGGCACGTCGAACTTGATGATACGGCCGCGCCGTCCGCTAAAAACCTCACGCTTTGGCCGCTCCAAACTCGATGTCATGGGTTTGGATCAGCTGGAACTTATTGTTGTCTAAAAGCGATTTGACGTCGGGGAGCGTCCAGACAAGCAGAATCCGGTGCCTTCATCATCATACCCGCTTGCCCCGTTACCACTGCTGGCATCATATCCGGTCCCGTAACTGCCACTGCTGCCAAACCCGCCACCATACCCGTGGCTGCTTCCAGGTGGCCCAGGGTATCCCAAACCTCCTCCTTCACACCCGTAATTACTACAATAATCACCACCATTGTTTGAATTTCGGAGATCGCAAGGGCTGGAGGGGATGGAGTGGTGGGATGAGGAGATGTATGGAAGTGAGGCTGCAGTGGAATCGGTGTAGGGTGCACCTGTCCCTGCGAATTTGGGGAAGTAATAAATGAGCCCGGATATTGTGGAGCTGGATGTGGCCCGAATGCGAGCGAGCCGGGGCTCCTGGGGGTGGAGGCGTAGTCATTGGCATAGTAGCAGAGATGGCTCGGGAGGGGAATACGACAGCGTGCTGAGGGCGAACGAGAGGGCATATGCCACGGCGAGGTCCAATGTGTGGATTAATTGTGGGAGGATTTCAGCGTATTGCGGCGCAGGCTCAGTTTCGGTGTCCTGCATCGCTGATGAGCTGGGGCCTTCAGCAGGCTTGAGGGGTCTTGGAACGGCCGTCCGCGTCACAAGTGGGAGCGGGTCTGGCACTGCAGCGGTACCAGAGGGTGGGAGGAGAGGGCAAGTAATGGAATTCCTCCAAGCCTCCTCGTCTCCACAATCACAGCATCCGCGTAACTGAAGAAGTTCATGGTGGTCGGCATGGTCGGTCGTATGAAAACATCCGTCGTGAAGGATGCAGCTATCGTTTGGTGTGCAGTCCCTAGCATCAACAGCGGTCAGTTAATTCATAAGCAGGGTGAAATGGATACTCACTTGCATGAAAGCAACTTCGTTGCTAAATACTCTACCCCAAGCCCTTCCCGGGATTACCGGTCACCCTCAACTATTAAGACGTGTTGCTCCAACCTTCGGTCGTGACTCTGCAAGAATTCCGGACTACTACCTTGGTACGCACGACGAATGGCTGTATGCGCATTCAGCATTCAGCGGAAGTCCATTCCGAATAGTCCTCCGCCAAGATTCCCCAATATGCGAATGAGGCCACCTCCACCGAAGACCTGATCACTGAGATGGGGGGCTCTTCTCCCAGAAAATGGAAAGCAGAGGAGTTGGACAGTGATGAAAACAGCGAGGATGAGAGGAAACCATCGCCAAAAATGACGAGAACAACGATGAGAGCTCCAACGGCACTCCGATGGTCTGTCAAGAGACACAGGCAAGGATAATGCCCATGGACAGAACATAAAAAGTGGTGAACGACGTGATAGGTGTGAGCGAAGTTGGGCTTCAAAGTCTTGAGGAGCAAACGAGGCGATGCATCATGCAAATTTCATCACGGCCATCGTAGTTGACGGATCGCAGTCAATGTAGAGGCCACCTTGAGCTCTGAAGATCTGGAGGCTAGGATGGGGAGCTCTAGTCCGTACTCAGTACCCGGAGTTGGTGAGATCTCACCTAGAGGACAATGTCGTGGTCAATGTTCAACGTTCAACGTTGGTTCAACGTCACAACCGAACTTCCCGCGCTTCGGTCCGAGTATGAAAGGGGCTAAAAGGGGTTCCTCAACGTTCACCGCACATATAGCGGGACTGCAAGTACCTAACCACGGGTGTAGATGATAGAAACGCGCGACAAAGTGCAATTGGAGTACGCAGAAAAGATAAAAGGCGACTAGGTAGCAAGTAAAGCACCCTCATCTCGCCGTTGAAGTGGTCATCATCCTTAGGTCGCCATCATATAGATCATGAGAAGAGTGTCATAACATTGCGATGAACAAAAAGAGGCAAGCATAATAATAAGAATACATCGACGAAACAATCATTGCGTCGAACGCAATAGGAATGCCAAAAAAAAAAAAATTGGGTGAAAAGTGAAAACGGCTGGACCAAGATTTTGTGGCAGACACTACAAGCAGTCCTCAGGCTCACATGGACGTCTAGCATCAACATGATCATCGCCCTCGCCGTTCGACTGCGAGCGCCAACATCCCTCCAACAATGGCCCCTCCGTCACTATTACGCCATAAGCACCGCAATCAATTGCCTCCCCAAGTCCCGACGCAAGCTGCAATTACCTCCCCCGAGTCCCCCTAGCACGGCTTACACTGGCGCTCCCATACACCCCGCCACTGTGCGACGGAACACCGCTCAAGGATGCAGGACTACCAGTGGGCCTTTGGATGTGTTTCGGGAGGCTCGGGGATGATAACCCGCTTGGCCGGGGTTATGGAATCGACGGTCAAAGGCGGGCCTGGCGGAGCTGAGTGTGAAGACCCAGCGCTGTAAGAGAGTGCATCAGCACGGATGTGAGAGAGGATACCACGCACCATCGTCGGCGTCGTAACCTACAATGAGAGAGGGAGTCAGTTAGAGAACGAGTCGACGAGCTGGAGAGGGCTTACCTTGAGAGGGAAGGAAGAAGGGATGTTGGGGGATTGGGGAGGGACTTCGACATTCTTATATATACTTTCCGAGGTGGAGAAACACATGAGAAGGAGGAGAGTCACGCCGATCGAGTGCCACGGGCGGGCGCGACGCGACGCGACACGGAAGACACGTGTTGTGGGGCGTCGGCGGTGCTGTCTCGCCGATGGAGCTGGGCGCGATCAGGTCGAGGAGAGCACCTGCACGCCCGAGAGACTGAGGCTGAGAGTGAGACAAGGAGTTGACCGTCGCTTCACGTCGTTATGGGTGGCCATTGCATCACGTCAATGATGTAAACTCGGTAGGCGCATAGTGTCGTCTGAGAAATTCAAGAAGCTACGAGTACGGAGTGACATACCATGGCGAGTCAAGGGCAGAATTATCTCTGCGGAGGTCTCGAATATCAGGAAACCGGAGATCTAGACTGCCACATGGGAAGAAACAAGAACAGCTCCAAACCGTGCGCCAAACCATGACGACAGAGTGAAGAATGGCATCTTACATCAGACATCAGGGCCAATACGTCGCAAATGTGAGTCGTGTGGTATATGAGATCAAGCAAGAGAAAGTAGGTATCCGACATAGAGGGAGAGGTGCGAGAGCCGAGCATCATCATTGTCACTTCCAAGAGAGAGGACTGAGGTCTTTGTCCGACGGCCCAGGCAGCAAGATACTAGGAACGGCGAAAGGTGCCGGAACAGGTTGTAAAATTCCGGGGACTCTGGGACGTATGGCGCATACAAAGCATACACGACCTCATACGGTCGAGGACGATTAGACAGTAGTATTAACGAGGAAAGGAGCCGATGGATATAAGATCCAGAGACGGCCAATGACTAATGATTGACACTCGACACAAGCTTCCTTGGCCCAAATATCCTTTCCCTTCACTGCCGGAGGGCGTGGAGAATCTAGAGTGGGTCTATGGAAAGCAATGGGGCGGAGAGTGCAGGAGTAAGCCTAAGGCCAAATGTGAGGGAGACAGACAGCGATGGGATGTGTAATGGGTCAGAGATAATTGACTAAAGGCAAGAGATGCATAGTCAAATTCTCGCCGATGAGATTCTGCTCGATGACGGACGTGGGTATGAGCTTTGATATCTCAATGGTGGGAGAGTGTATGCGGTCGGGGCTGAGGAGAGCCTGAGCAGTCGGAAGTGGGACAGAGGAGGGGAATAACCGCAAGGAAGAGCGAATTCAGTCATCTTGGGGACCTGAAGACACAGTGCTCGAGGAGAAAGGGCAGAGAAGTGAAGATACAGTAAAAACGAGAGCAGCCTGAGAGGGGGAGAAAGGATGGAGTAGCAAAGGGATACTGTGAAACGTATGCGACGAAGATAACCAGGCAACAGTGGACGGCAAGTCAAGAAAGTGAGGCCTTGAGGGCTCAAGGACTCGGAGGGTGTAGCGTTGCCGGGAGAGTGCATAGGGACAGAGAGGACGAAGTCCTGGGACATCTGCAAGGGATTGCATAAAGCATGAGCTTGAGGATCCCGCCATTTGCGACAGGTTGCATTGGCAGTTGAGAGGGAGAGTGGCCAGGCGAGCGAGAGCTTACGCTGAAACGTCCAAGCTCGTATAGACGGGGTCTGGGGAGAGCGCTAGCATTCGGGGCTAGGAAGGACGAGAGTATGGAATGAACGACGTGGTGAAGGGAGAGACAGCAAATAGCACGTACACCGATGCTAACTCCTCCCCGGCATGTGGTACAAGAGAGAGGGCCAGGTACAGTACTTTGAATGCTCGAACGCGACAAGGTCTGATGAGAAAGTTGGCGTGCATACCAAGGAAGCGGGTAAACGAATTGAGAAACGACCAGGATGCTCGAATACCAATATGAGACTCAGAGAAGGCTTGGTAAAGCTCACCGCAGACGACACTCCAACCCGCACCGACTCCAGCCGCACTAGTTCGTCCCAACGTCTCGGCCATCACCATACCTCCTCCATCGGACTCGACATCTCTGCGACATATCCATGCATCAATCAACGAGACATCAGTAATAGCAAGTGAGCTAATGAAGCGGCTCGACAGGTTCGTACATTTACCGTCTGATCTATGCGTGGGCTACTGACGGATGAATGCAATACTTATACGAGGTATACGAGGTACGAATGGCGTGGTCCAAGAGCCAACTTGAAGTGAAATACGGGTGTTCTGCGACACGGAGGCGGAGGTTGACGTGAGAGAGAGAAACTTTCAATGGGCGCCTGTTCAAACCGCCTCATACCCCGGTCCCCATCCACCCTCCGATCGCTGCACCAACGGCCTATCCTCAGGAGAAGAGTACGAAAATCGTATGGCCACTCAAGTGGCTGTAAGGAAGACTCGGATTGAGACTCACGATACTCAGCAACTCGGAGGCTCACACCATCCGAGCAGTGACTCGGATGGTGAAGCCGGTATCACACCTCATCCTGTTGCGACGATCCAATCCATTGATGCATCGATGAGGGGCCGCGGGTTCGATTCCCGTTCACGAGCATATGCCTATACCTGGTTGCCGGGGTTGCCCCGTTATGACACTTTTTTCCTCCATTGCCAGTTTGCTGACTCGGAGTCCATTCAGGCCTTAGCTGGTGCTTTGGTATGTCAGTCACTCTCAACAAGCAGAGCCGAGTCAATATTGAATATGGTAGGCCCTGAAGCTCACTCATCGATGATGCTGAGACAATGTTATACAGAGTTACATTTTTTTGTGGTGATGCTTCAGCCGGTAAAACCGACGTCAACATCGTCTGTGCCGACTCAGGAGATCCATACCGCAGAGTATTGAGTCTACTATTGTAGGATATATAGGGTCCCCTCGACAACTCGCGACGAGTACGCCACCATCACTATATGGCAATGCCGTCGTGATCACCTCCGGCAAGTATTCTGCAGCACACGCGACGCTATCAGCAACCTGCTGTAAGCTCAGTGCACTCATTGCGGCCCGTGTATTTACATGAATATTGATGTCTAGATCGAGCGGGACCCCAAGCTCGCTTCAATTGTCGTATACTCCGAAGCCAGTCACACGGGAACTAACCCGGGGGTTCGTTAGGTCCGGGTAACACCACATTCTTAAACGTCCATCTCCTTAGACTCTCGCCTCCACTTTCTCTCATATTACTGTTCATGTTGGACTCACCCACAAGTTCAGAAGCGGAGCAGCGTAGCATGTAGGTACTAGGTTCGTACTTTGCTTCACTGCTGTATCAAGGTTTGAACGTTGATATCCCAGTGCTGATTAAATCGGACTGGGATAGGTAGCGTAGCAGCCAGCCCCACCTATAGATCTCCGGTGGATGCTTGGTCTGCGGGTACATACCTGATAACTATTAAATTTGCGGTTCGGCTAAGGTGAGCTACCTATAAATGATGAATACATTCTCCGCCATTCAAGCGCTATATTCGCTTCCCACCTCCTTCGTGTCTTTCTTCAGCTCGAATCAACCACCAGTCAATGTTGAACGCCCCCTGCTCCAATTTCTGCACCGCACTTGAACGTTTTTGTGGCTGGATGCCGTCGTTCGTGCCTTCATTAGGCTGCGTCATCCCGATTCTCACCCGGTTTAAGATATTCATGCTGTGTACTGCTCCCTTACGATCACCCTTTCACCCAGGAGGTCTTCTCCCTCTCTACCTCTTGTCTCCGCAACATCTTCATTCTAATCTCCCATCGTCGCCAGCGTATTGAGATGCCCCCGCCGGAGATCTCATTATTCCAAGACCGTATCGTACTCCGGATTCTCTCAGCATATATGCTCCCAGCATCGTTCATCTCATTGTTCTGACAACTCTCCATCTAGCGCTATCCGACCGGGCCATGCGAACACTTCGAGACCCTTCTTCACGAGATTTAGTTGTCCCGATGGTTCGAGGCGGTCGTACAATGTAGATGCCGTCTTATAGTCATGGTCAAACATGGATACGTCGCTCCGCTCGTTTCCGACCACCCTGCTTTCAATCCTCATCCGCCTCGATACAGGTTTCGCTTCGCCCTAAAGCCTGCTAGACCTATTTGACCCAATCACCTACCACTAGGCCTTGCTTCCTACCACGTCGACGGCGACGGATGTTCAAATCCGTACGCATCTGTTCCATGCTCCCGACTGTCTATCTGTCCGGCCGCACCACGATCAACGGACCCCCTTACTCGAATTACCCCGATTTCGTTCTCCCTGCATCTCGTCGCTGCTTCCTCGTGTTCACACTTTGACGCCATATCCTCAAAATTATGAAGAGACCAGCCATTCGAAGCTCCCAACCGTCCGTATTAGTTGGCCCCCTCACTTCATAATAACATTCGTCGCTAGCCTGAGCAATGTAGCTCAACTTGTCTGGGAGTCGGAAGCAGTGGCTCGTAGCTGAGTCTTGCGCTAGTCACTGGTATATTTAGACCTTGGTACGTTGTCTGTTCTACCAAATATATATTGTGCTGTATCCCCTTCACTCGAGCATGCGAACTGCGGTCTCCCTCCCCTCATCCGACCCCAGTCTCTTTACCGCTGCCTCAACTTCTGGACCGCCCCTGACCTAAACAACTACACGACAGCTTCTCTCGTCGGCACCTTCATCATCGACGTACAGAACAAGACCGGCAGCCCTTGAAAGAAGGCTTCCACGATCCGAATGTCGTGCAATCTAGAGGATCAAAGGCCATCACTGATGAGCTGCCGTCTACATCCGTTGCCTTGCGAACTTATTTCAGGGCAACGCGTTGTATTTCATATCACGAAGATGGAGGAGCAAGTCGATCAACATAGCATTGCGAGGACAAGACAGAATGGCAGCTACATCAAAGCATATAAGAATACATCAACAAAACAATCATTGCGGCGAACGCAATAGGAATGCCAAAAATTGGGTGAAAAGTGAAAACGGCTGGACCAAGATCTTGTGGCAGACACTACAAGCAGTCCTCAGGCTCACATGGACGTCTAGCATCAACATGATCATCGCCGTCGCCGTTCGACTGCGAGCGCCAACATCCCTCCAACAATGGCCCCTCCGTCACTATTACGCCACTAGCACCGCGATCAATTGCCTCCCCAAGTCCCGACGCAAGCCGCAATTACCTCCCCCGAGTCCCCCTAACACGGCTTACACTGGCGCTCCCATGCACCCCGCCACTGTGCGACGGAACACCGCTCAAGGATGCAGGACTACCAGTGGGCCTTGGATGTGTTTCGGGAGGCTCGGGGATGATAATCCGCTTGGCCGGGGTTATGGAGTCGACAGTCAAAGGCGGGCCTGGCGGAGCTGAGTGTGAAGACCCAGCGCTGTAAGAGAGGGCATCAGCATGGGTGTGTGAGAGGATACCACGCACCATCGTCGACGTCGAGACCTGTGATGAGCGCGGGTCAGCAGAGAGCGAGTCGATGAGCAGCAGAGAGCTTACCTTGAGATGGAAGGAAGGAGAGATGCTGGTGGATTGGGGAGGGACTTCAGCGTTCTTATGTATGTTTTCCGAGGTGGAGAAACACATGAGAAGGAGGAGAGTCACGCCGATCGAGTGCCGCGGGCGGGCGCGACGCGACGTGACACGGAAGACACGTGCTGTGGGGTGTCGGCGGTGCTGTCTCGCCGATGGAGCGGGGCGCGATAAGGTCGAGGAAATCTGTATCCCATGATAGACAGCACTAGTAGCAGACAGACTTTGACACTCTTCTTAGATTTCGGGAAGCACCCCGATTGACTCCATCACTACAACACCTGCTGTCCATTCGGACGCACTCACTTGCGCGAATGGCGAGGTGCACATCTGTCTATCGAAGTCCTTTGAAAAATTGAAATGCAGCGGTGCTCGGTGAGTGCTCTGCTCCTCCCCTCAGGGGATTCGTGCTACACGCAACACACTCTCAGTAGTCGGCGGAGTGAGCGGATTCGACTGCGATTTGAATTCGAGTCCTCCACATTTCCCAATGTCGATTGATTCGCTCGGGGACGGATGTAGTGGATGTCACCAGTGTTGTATATATAATACATAATGGTATAGAAGTACAGTGTACAGTCCAGTCTAGTCTACGAATACATGATCTTGAAGTAGCGATGTGATGTCTAATTGTTCATCTAGAGTGTCCATGAGGCTTAATCCTTGTCAAAGGCTCTAATGCTAAAAGAAAAGATCGCCCGTATTGAACGCAGCTGGGTGATGGCTTGGGCCTGCCAAGCTCTGGGTTGACCATGCTGGGAGTCCCTGCAGAGGATGAACCCGTAATCGCCGTTGAGGTGGATGTTGCTCCGCTGCTTGTCCATGTTTTCATCGCCGCAGGAGGTGACCGGCGCTGTCCTTTCGATGTCATCGCACCCGATCTTCCCTGGGATTGACTGCGCTTATCTACGAACTGATAACTTCGATTCTCCTTTCCGTGGGCAGACTTGTAAGAAAGATTCTTGCCGCGGCTCATCCTGGGTAAAGTATGTGCAGAGCCTGATTTCACGACTTGTGAAGGGGCGACCACAAGTATGGGTGAAGAGGCGACCTACCAGGCGCAATACCTGACACCTTCTGCCCACGCTTTACCCTGTGGTTGTGTGAGGGTTTTGCTAACAGAATAATGAGCAGTATCTCATAGTAACAGACTAATATTACCTGGCACTCCATCACACCGTGCAGCCTTTAACCCTACGACCATGCCGCCAATTGATCAGCCCGTCTATTCAGCATTCCCGAACACAAGACTCACGTCTGATCCAGAACGACCTAGTCCCTGCGTCGCGAGGGTAGGCAAAGCGAATGGGATTACGAGGCTTCCGAATTGGGCGAAGCGAGCCAATACGTTGGTATTTGCGAGGGCGATCACTAATGTTCCACTCGAGACCATCAGGCCGCTTCCGCTTCAAAGCCTTTTGTCGGTCACTGCAACACATCGATCAACTACTGCAAGGTTAAGGAAGTCAACACGTACAGGGCATCGAGCTTCTTGCAGATGCGACGACCGGCAATGATGAACAGCTTAAAAGTAGACACCCCCCAGTCATCAGCTTCCTCGGGGGCGACAGTGGTAATGACGGCGATGAATGCAAGAAAGGCAAAATAGATCTGGCATGAAGTGGGTTCAGTCCCGTGCGCGCAGATGTGATTTTTGATGCCAAGGCCAGTCGCAAGAGTGACAATGAAGGACGGGTGGAATAAGACGCGGAAGATGATCTGGCGAAGGAAAAAATCACATAGCTAGGTAGAACGGCGCGCATATAGTCATGAAACAAACCTCCCAATGGTCGTACTGGGGAATCCTAGGGGTGAAAGGGTTAACGGATTTCCGGTACGCAGCCGAGAACCATTCGGTGAGCTTCTTCATACTCTTTTCTTGATAATCGGTGGATACGTGCTTCGCAGTCCATTCGTCGCCCAGTGAGTCGAATTTGTCATCGGATCCAGCCGCGAAGACGAAGAGAGGACTGCCACGAGGGATACGGACGAGGACGGGATGCAGCGCCGAGTTAAGGTAGATAGAATTAATTTTGCATTGTTTTCGAAGCTGCGAGCCCAAGTATTCTTGATGCTCCGGCATCGTCTAGAGTACAGGGAGTGAAGGGTAGAAGAGACTAGAAAGACAAGACCAGCGAGGGTATTCCAAGCGAGTAGCCCGTGGAGTACAGATTCGTGCAGCAGTCGTAGAGGTCTTGGCCTTCCAGTCTAGCGTGAGCAGCAGTAGGACTTGTCGTGAATTGCCCGTGGCGGGCGGGCCGTAGGGAGGGAGTCTCACAAGGGAGCGGGGGAGATTAGAGGGGTCGCGCGAGATGGTGGTGGTAGCAGTGTAAGTTGTGAGAAGTATGTAGAGCAATGCGACGATGAATGTCATTGCAAGCTGTTTGTCCTTGATTGTTACGATGCACCGTCCTGCCGAACTTGCGGCAAGGCTGCTTGCAGCATCTCTGGTGGAGGTTAGCGGTGAGTTTTGTAGGTGTGCGGCGATGCTGCGACCACGAACGCTTTACATCTCGAAGTGGAATTTGAATATAGAATACTGCATAGCGTGACGAAGGAGAACATCTGAACGGTTTGAATGAGCTCTTCGTCTCTCTACCCTGGTGTCAACGTTCGACTGAGCAATAGCCCAGGGAAGCTATTCCACATACTTCCCTTCCTCCCTCAATGCCATTCCCTCGTATGTCCCCACATCGAAGGCGAGCTGTTCTCAGGTCGCGTCAACCCCTCGTATTGTATTCAGGCCGGCCAATGCCAGGATGGGGAGCGCGTTGATGGTAGTTTGGTTACGGATTTTGTGACAAAAGATGGTCAATTCAACACAAGGACACCTAGTTGGTATTTGGCTCCGCCCTTCAGACCTTCAAGCTTCTTCAGCACGGTTCTGAACGGCGTCCGTAGGGATTTCGAGCTCACCAGATTGCATCATCCTCTCTCGCCTCCACCACCACCTGCCCATCTCGGATTCCCAACTCCCCGCCACCGGTATTTCAACAACGTTTCGCGGACTGGAGCCTGAGCCCAAATTAGCGGATGTCGGAGTTTTCGAGCGTACTAATCACACTGTTCATCGTCGATGCTGTCATCGTTTGGTAGCCCTGCGCGAGCTGCGGGCTACTGCGTACAGGCGACAGAGGCCGGGACGGAGGGGAGACGGCAGAGGGAGGGGCTACCGCAGCCATCGCTCCTCCTAAACAAGATGCCCGATAGCCGTCACCTCAGCCTTCGCGTTGCAGCATGGGAGTGCGGTATTCGTATCGATGTTCTCGCTCGTCCCTGCCATCCCATCTCAGCTCTCAGCCCTGCCCCGCCTTCTTCGTAATTACCGCGTACAGGACCTCCTCCTCCTCCTCTAGCCCGAGAAGGGGAAAGGGTGATGATGGAGAAGGAACGCAGAACTGAGGGGCAAGTCTGTGTGCGTGGGTACGAGCATCCAGCTTCATCGAGATGAATGAGAGATTGGCGAGAAGGAATGATCGGATCGGCCATTCGTCCAACGTCGTTCGTCCAGCGTCGTCGTCATGCGGTGGTAGAGGCACTTGGTAATTGGTAGTTTCGTACCTACAGCCGAAACGGTGGCGGGTACCAGTACTGGGGTTGGTATTCAAAGGTTGAACGTTGAAACGTGGGTGCATGATGATTGAGAAGCGGGCGTCGTGCTGGAAGAGACGGATGCTCTTTCTTCCCAGACTAGGGCTTTCGAACCTCCATCTTTTCGCTGCCGCTGTTCCTCCTTCTTTGTTCCGTCATGCTTCCATCTCCACGGCCATTTCCACACAATCGCAGCCACCACTCAAACCCAACGCAATTGGCGGGCTTACACATGGGCATGTACATAGAGCCCTCGATAAGAGCTTTAACCCTGGGGAGCACATGCGCATGCGTAGCTGAGAAGGCCGAATGAGGAAGCCCGAGAACAAAGAATCTCGCGTGTAATCAAGCAGTCACAGCAGCCAATGAACGTTTGAACAATCAACTCCACCCATGTTAGGACGAGAGTATGTCAGGGCCGGGGGTTGAACATAGGACGTTTTTGAGCCAGTTGAAGACGTGAGGAAGAATGTGCGCCTGAGGGGGCCGCCAAGTCCATAGCTTCCCAGGCGAAAGTCGGACGGCCTCAGTCTCGATATCCTTTACGATAGGTATCTGAACCCGCACGCCCAGTGTCAATGCCAACATCAACCGCCACCGCCACCACTCCCCTCCCTAACCTCCCCCCATTCTTTCGTTCACTACAATACATGTCCAAGCACGCCGGTCGGTTTCGGGTTCCGTCAGCCAGTCGAATTCGCAGAAGTGCAAGCCCATGAGCCGTCGCTGGGTTGGGATGGGATGGGGCGGTCTCTTGATGTCAGATGGTAGTTGGTCCATGGATTTTTGACGAAGGAACGCAACTGAATGCGAGGGTTAGGAGTGGGGATGATAGCCAATTAGAATCTTCCTCGATGTCCATCCCTTCCTTCATACTGGCACTTTGCACTTCAAGCTCTTCCAGCTCCGCTTGCGAACGGGACCGGACCATCCCCTATGCCATTTCAATTTCGACCTCAGCGGTGTGTTGTCGGCGTCTCCCACTTCCCAACCACCGCCAATGTCAACGCCAACACCGCTCACTGTCATCGATAGTAGAAGAAAGCCTTCTCTTGTTCTTTGTCACTCACCACCACCACCACCACCACCACCACCACCTTCTTCATCTCTTTCTTGGCATGTGTATCGGGCAAGGCATCCGGCTTCAAATGACAATGAGGATGGTCGAACAACGATGCCAATGATGACAGGACATACATACGTGGTTACTGATATATCGCCGTCGTTATCGTCTTGCTCGTGGTCGCGGACATGGTCATCGTCCCTGTCTCATTCCCTACGGGCTCCTGGCTGTGGGAGAGGGAGGGAGAAGGGGAGAAGTAGAAGTAGAAGTAGAAGCCGAGGTTAGAGAAGGAGAAGATGAAGACGGTGGTAGTGACGGAGATGAGGAACTGAGAATGGAAAGAACGACGAGGGGTGAGGCTGAGACCGAGATTTGGGCCAGATTTGGAGCGAGCGTACGTCCGAATTTGCCTTGCACCTCGGCGGCGGTCTCTACTTTTCGAACCTTTCCCTTCATTTTCACTTTCACCTCTCGACGCGGACACACCCAGCGCCGGAACGATGCCCACCCTCCAGGACTTAACGTGTCAGCCATCAACCCACTTTAAGCGTGATTGAAGAGTTCGATGAATCCCCGGTCCCTCTTCATTCAATGATCAGCGCTCAGCTCACGCTGCCGACGTCCTCTGAGCCCTGGGAACTCTGGCGCCCTTGCATGCTATGCTATGTTCAAGGAACGGTGGAGGTGCCGGAAGCGGGGATTGGAAGTGGTTGCGGTGGTCAAATGGGAATGCGAGACGAGGAGCGGAGAGATGAGAGGTGAGGTGAGGTGAGAGAAGAAGATGAAGTGATGAAAACATGGCGAGGTCGGGAGAGTGGATGGTGATTGAGGTCCCTTTCGGGCGTCAGATCAGACGAATGCCAACCCTACTATCGTCAACGTTAGCAGCAGCGCGGCAGCAACAGAAGGAGCCAGAAGCTCACCGATCCAGATAAACCACGTATGCCTACTTTTTCCACTTTTCCACCTCCCGAATAGCCACGACAAGCGATAACGACAATGCTAACGGACCATGATGACCAGGACGAGGATAGCGTCGACGATCGGCTTCAGCTGACTAACCTACCCCTCGCTTCATGCACAATGTGACTGGCGCCGCTCTGGAAGTTCTTGCGGCACCCTCATCTCTCGTGGGTCACTCTGAAGCGGTGCGCGTCGTTCTCTTTGAAGCCAGGCACTTGCGTTTGCGGTGACGGCGGTGGTGGACGCTCGTGCTTGCTCCGTGTATCTTGTCGAGACACGATTGGAACAGGATCTGAGGAGAATTGAGAGTCGTGTTAGTGTTAGAGGAGAGAGGAGAGGAGAGGATGGTAGATGGTACCAGTGGGAAGCCGAAGCTGAAGCTGAAGAAGAGATGAGAGATGCCGATGAAAGGGAAGGAAACGAAACGAAAGCGAGAAGGAAAGGACACGCACTCACTGGCAGAATCTAGATCGCGCACTGCAGGTACGTTTCATGATATTCATGCGTTGCGGGCCGCGCCTCGGAGTCCAGCCTGGGCCATTCGTCACGACTCGGAAAGCTTGCTCGCCTCGCTCGCCTGTCTTTATTCTTTATTCTTTACGTGGTCCGATGAGGGAGTCGTGATCTGTCCTTCTGGTGATAAGTCTATACATCCATCAACGCCAGTGTCGTGTCCGTGACTATAGACAAAGATGTGGGGAGGGAAGGGTAATAAAGGAAGAGAGAAGGGGGGGAGGAGAGAAGATGAAAGAAAGAAGGAAGGAGAAAACTTACGCCAGCGGCTAACAAACCCCGGAGGCCTCAGACTACTCCGAAAGGAACGTCATATGGTGGGTCTTCTGTAATTAACCTAAGTTGAGTCGTATCACCGATCGGTGTGGACGATGGCATTGAGGGGGATTGCGCTGATGAGGTACGAGGTATGAGGTCGTTGTTGGGTTTGGTTTGTCTTGAAGGCGACGACGGCCTGGGAGGGATGGGTTCATTTAGTATATATGTATATGATATCCGCCGACGGATTCTGGTGAGAAAAACGTGTACGATGGAGTTTTCTTCGATGTGTAATGCACAGACGTGCGTAAAAGCAGTGTCGAATTCGTGACGCGTGATGCGTGACCCTTGAGCGCGATCGTCACACAAAACGTGAACATAACGGCGTGACGATAAGACCTCTCCTCGGAGTTTGCTCGGAGTCCTTGCAGTCTCTCCTTCGCCCCGTCTCCACTGGTTACCTCGCTACCTCGGGTTTTGAACAACACCAGGAAAAGGCAGGAGAAGAAACGGTTCGTTGCATTCAAGACTAAGTCGCCGAACCATGGCATGCTCCATCGAACCTCACCCGGCGCTGTCCCCTCGGTCCAGTTCTGTCAACGAGGTGTGGTGGGAGGAGCTGAGGACACTCTACGCAATCATCTCTTGCCTCCTACCACGAAAACCAGTCAAGTTCTTCCCTGTCCACCTATCACTCACCCGGACATCTGAAATGCAGACCCACTCCCTGAAACCCCACTCCCATGATGGCCTAGTGACATATGTCTAACCTCGGCCGAGCCCTAGACGTTGGTGGCCTTGCTGCTGCCAGTGAAGTTCAGCAAGTCCGTGCTCATATATATCCTTTCTATTGACGCCATTGTTCTCTCCCCAAGCTCCAAGGCCCACCCTGCTACCACCACTTTCACTACTCCTTCCTGCGCCTGTCAGTGTCTCTCCTCCACCACGCCACCCTCGTTACAAACAAGACTACCTCTCGCACCAAATTCCTTCGGAGTTTTCTCCGTGCCGTCAGCGAATCCAAACTAGCGTTGACGGCGAGCTCATCCTCCCTCACCTTGGTAGATCTTCCACCGCTACCTTATACGAGCACAATAGCGGAACTGGTGCAGCCAAAGAAACTCCCTGAACTACCTTGCGAACCGCGGCGGTCTGCAATCCTTTTCCCCATCGGCCTCGATTTTTCCAAGATCGATGTGGAGAAATTGATGCCCTGCCACGATGACGATGCCATTCGACTCATACTAGAAGGGAAGCTACGAACCGCCACTCTTACCTCGCTTGTCCGCAGCCTCACCTCCCATGAAGCGTCACCCATGACTGACTTTGCCGGCATATTCTTCACCTGCTTCCGCTTCTTCACCGCTCCGAACGAGCTCTACACCCCCCTCGTCGATCATATCAACGTCCGAGCGGTTCGGATGAGTAACCCAAAGCTCGATGCGCACACCACCTCACTTCCCTTATGCGTCCGTCGTAATCCCCCAACATCTTCCAACGCGCTGGAGTTGAAACTCTCAATACTGCTACCTCCGATGTGACCATAACTAACAAGAGGAGGAGGAAGGGCATGGGCATGGGGACTAGATGGATGGTGTGCCCTGGACTGGCTACCACCCAGCTGTATGCGACTTTTCTCATTAGTACAGGCAGCAGCATGGAATGGAATCAAGTGGTCAGGCCTTCAAGCTTCAGGCCTCGACGTCCTGCGTTTTCCGCTCCGGCCCATCGTCGTGGAAGTGACATGCCATCTTCTCATTCATAAGGGCGTCGCACGTCGTCGCCATCATCCTCTTTACGCCTCAACGACTCTCCCCAACACCACTACATACCTACTCAATTGATGTGGTACTTGATCGAGGCCTTCAAATTCGCCCTCTACGCCTATCTCCTCCGAACCTTCGTCGTCCCATTGTGCAGATAGCCGTATCGATATGGAGATCGAGGGGTTTGGCTGTTCTCGATGCCGTCCCCGCCTGGGTATTGAACTCGTTTCAGCGACCCAGGAATGAACACACGACGATGTCTAGCGTGGCATCTATGCAACCTGTTTCCCTTTCGTCGTGGAGTATGCGTGTGGATATGGTGGTTCGGCTGGGTATGGGACAACAGTGCCAGCAGTAATATACCAACGACGATAGGAACAAGCGCCCCTGCAGCGGGCGTAGTATCAGCAACACCAAGCTTACGCGTTCTTACTACCCCTCTCAAACTCAACAACCACCACAACCACAACCACTACTACAACAGCAGCAGCAATTGCAAACGATGTCGAGCATCGGCCACCCAGATCCTAATACTAGCACCGTCAGGTGTGTGGGGATACGGGTGTGGTGGATGGTATAGTAGAGCTGAGCAGAGCCACTCGGGGTCAATTTCGGTGCTTTTGGTGCTTGCTTCTGGCCTTAAATATCCCGGCGGCGATGCTGGTGTAGAGGGAGAAACGACGACGGACTCAGCCGTATGTGGCGTTTTCTGTTGATCATGGTGTAGGAGGAGGAGGAATGGGAGGATTCTCGACGTAACCTGCATTTCAACATCGGCCTGCAATTGTTGGTATCATACCAGCTCAAGGCAATCACATCGCCTACTCATTCATATTCGACGGCACCTCCCCCTCAACAATATTCTTATAAAACATCAACGTTTCACAACAACGGCGGCAGCGTCGGCGGAGGAGGAGGAGGAGGAGGAGGAGGAGGAGGAGGAGAGTATTCGGGGTGGTGGATGCCGCTGGCCCAACCTATCCCTGTCATTATCATGAGGAGCGTCATCGTCGTCCCATTACACGTCAGCTACCACGTCCAGTCACCCACCGTACTCCGCGTACCTCAAAATTCGAATACGAATACGAACATAACCTCGGGGCAGCCAATGTCTGAAGAAGGCGTGCTCAGATCGATATTTATTTGCCTTCATAATCCAATTCGCCCCCGATTCTGTCGCCTCCGCCTTCTTATTCCAACAATACACCTGCCCACATCCATATCAACGCGCAGATCTAGTATCCGAATTTGAATTGGCATTCGAAACAACATGGAGGTGGAGGACAAGGGCGATGCGCAATGAGTGCCGTTCTCGCCTGAGTTTGGAGGGCGGAGATGCGAAGAGGAGGAGGGGAAGAGGTGGGGATGGTGATGTGTATAGTGGGACTGAGAGTGGAGGAACGCGGAGAGGGGGAGTGAAGAAGATGGTGACAGAGATGGGAGGTTCGGAATGAATAAAGTGCTTTCCGACGCTCCGCTCCTCAGTTCCGTCTGCGCTGTTTTCGTCGTCTTAGCTAAATATCTGGACCATGGGTTTTGCCTTTGGGTATATTTATGATTTATCCTAGTACATCGCACATCCTACTATACACCGCACATATTGGAATGGATAGGCAAGGAGCAAGGAGGGTGGGGTGTTGTAATATAAACATAAGCATAGGAGGAAGAGTAAGACCGTGACGGAATGAGTGGTATGAAGTGCAAACGAGAAACAAGGCTACACGGCTACATATATAAGACGAAAATAAGAAAACGGAACTCACTGAGGAGCGACGAGCCGGGCAGCGGTCGAGATGTGGATCGCGATGGAGAAAATCACAAAGCGGGGTATAGTATATATGGTGGCTTAATATGAATTCTTTGACGCGGGGTAGGTAGGCAGCGACGCGGACGGATGGGAATGAAAGTCATTTGAACGAGGACGAGGACAAGAACGGGGATGAGGGGGGGTATGTAGGCGTTCGTATGGCCTGTCTTCTTGGTCGCGTACATAACAGGAAAGTCGATTCGGATGTCCAAGCTAAGAATTCGACGTGAATCCACTGTCTTCATCTTCATCGCCACTCCTCACTCTTCGTCCCCACTCCTCGTCATAAGCTCGCGTGATGTCTTGGTCGTCGTTCGTCGGCGTTGCTCAGCAGGCATGTCGATAAAGCCTCTAATCCCTATCGAGAAGACGGAAGAGAGATAGACTGTCAGTTGGGAAGATGAGGGACTTCAAATGCCTCGGAGCTTCAGAAGAGAATTGGGACGTGAATGGGGTTCTTTAACTCCTTATCATATTTCGGCCAAAATCTGCGATGTCCATTAGCACCCAGCACTCAGTGCAGGAGATGACATACTCAGGCAGCGCAAGGACTAGCTCATCCACACGAGGCACAAGCATGTCCATGAGATCATCTAGCCACTTCTTACACTTCTCGGAGTCCATACACCAAAAAATCCCCACCATACCGTAGAATGCCTGTACCAGGACCTTTTCCGTGGGTTCAGTCGCGCCAAGCCATACGATGTGAGACATGAGACCAATGTCTCTGGCCATGAACGCGATAGTCGCCCTGGAGGTGAGAAGGTGCGTCACTACCTGCATATTGACATTAATTATTCATTTCATGGTCTTCAGCATCGGTAGAGTCAAGACTCACATGTAAGTAGCGCGCCCCATGATAGCGAGATCTCGCAATGACGGGATTTTGATAAAAGGCGTGGAGGGAAGCCTGGAAGTGGATAAGTCGCCTAGCGATGGGCGTATAAACCGCGACGTGTCCTTCAAGCTCGCCGTTCTGGCTGATTATCATTTTAGGGGAAGCCGCCAGGAGATTCAGGGGAACGTTGAAAGCCTGGAGGAGCGGGCTTTGACTCCCGTCGCGATCCCCTTCAGACCAGTGTAGAATCTTGATAAACTCCTGACGAAGGCTTTCTGCGTCGTCAACCACGTCATGCCATTCCTTCTCTATTGCTTCTACCTTCAGCTTCTGAACCACGGATGAGGGTAGGTCGCGGATAGCGTGGGGAACAAGGACTTGCATCATGCTCGCGACAAGATCAAGTAGAGTGTTGAAGCCTAGATCGATTGCAATGACGCCAAAGCGGGCTTCCATATGGTCGGCGAGAACTTTTGGCGGCGGCGTATGCGGATTGGCGAGGAAGTCAGCCAGCTTGGTCCGATCGTCTGGATGAGCGGTGATCCTGGGTGCGTAACCGAATTTGTAGGATAATAGTCCAAGAGCCTTGTTGGCAGATAAGGCCAATGTAACGCTCTATGCAGTGACCTGTTAAGTTCTATCCAGACAATTGCTAGTAATGGAGGAATACCTCGAGTTTGTTCTTCGCTCTTTTGATGTCGTTTAGTTCCCCTCGCCTTGTCAACTCTTGGAATACCATGATACAAATAGCCAAGTTTCCGGCTGCGTCGCCAAGGAACTCCCAGGTATCTCCATTCTCTATGGCGGTGGGGTCCATGTTGTAAATTTGCCGAGCATAGTCGGCCTTGACAGCGTATTGTGCTGATTCGGGATTGCACCCTACTGCCACTGGGTCATATTGTCTGAAGATAAAACCAAGTAATGCAGGGCCGGCATTTGGCGTGGAGGCGAGTTGTGTGGGTGTCAGGATGGGATCAGCGTGCCGCATGTTGGGGAGGTGATGGTGAGATTGAGGGCGGGAGCAGCGCAGGCGGCCAGCCCTAAGTTAGGTGTTGTTTGTTGCCACCGTTTGACTCCTATATGTGGTCAACGTCATCTCCGAAAGTGGTGCATCGTTGGCCTTACTAGGTTAATATCCCGACGAGCTTCAAGCTTCAGTTTCATAGCTTCAGGCTTCAGGTTTCTGATGAAAGACACCATCATGGCAGCTGTAAGGGAAGATTTCAGTGATCAACGTTGTGAACAAGGGAAGAGCGCAAGAACGACTAATGCGCCAAGCAATCAAAACTGTCGGACGGGCTTGCCCCCGGACTGCAAGACCAATCATGTGACCCTCATAGGTCCCTGTGTTTGTCTAGGGGGTCGCTCTTTGCCTTGCGTCTTGCACTTGACCAAGAATGCTATGAACCCCACGCTAAAGTGAGCTGCCAACTCCAAGCATTTTGTATGTGAGACCTGCCTTGTGAATCCTGGCTTTCGTAGCATCGACACTGAATCTTGTCCTCTGCTGCTCACTGAATCCTTGTAGAAGCTGGAATACGGCCCATCGCAGGCTCATCGTGCATCAAGCATAGCGCTCATCGTGTTCCATCTGTGCATCAAACATTTTCGAGGTGGTTTTTGTCCATCGTGAGGTGTTTGCGGCCTCATATGCGACCATTGACGTACTGGTCAGTCTCAAAGTTACTCCGACCTCGGGCAACTAGTAATTCAGGTTTGTCGGCTCCCTTCGTTCGCTTGTCGGACGAATACCTGGTCATTCTCGTAAGTTCATAACTGGTTCGTAATGAACAGCTGCTGCTTGTGTTGACAATTCTCGAATTCTTAGAGTCTCGCACCATTACCAAGACTGGGCTCGGCGTGGGGTGTGAAATCGACAACCATTATTCGCAGAGTCCTCATCGATTGCAGCTACTCTATTGCATGCCACGGTAACGGCACCTTACCTCCCATCCAAGTTCATCGACTCGTAAATCAAATCATTCCTCATAACAACGTGTAGATCCACTCGCTGTCCATTGATCTTCGGCGCTCAGCGCTCTGCTTCAGTACTTAAGGACTCAGTACTCAGTCTCAAGCCTCCCGGGGCGTCCAAGTGCTCATTGGGATACGGATGTCCTTACCCTTCTCACACCCTGCTCCATCGGCGAGACAGCATCCCCGACGCCCCACAGCACGTGTCTTCCGTGTCGCGTCGCGTCGCGCCCGCCCGTGGCACTCGATCGGCGTGACTCTCCTCCTTCTCATGTGTTTCTCGTCCTCGGAAAACATATAAAGACACGTCGCAATCACTCCTCAATCCCCCAGCATCTCTTCTTCCTTCCCTCTCAAGGTAAGCTCTCTCCTGCTCGTCGACTCGCTCTCTGCTGACTCGTCCTCATTACAGGTCTCGACGTCGACGATGGTGCGTGGTATCCTCTCGCACACCCATGCTGATCTGCTCTCTTACAGCGCTGGGTCTTCACACTCAGCTCCGCCAGGCCCGCCTTTGACTGTCGATTCCGTAACCCCGGCCAAGCGGGTTATCATCCCCGTGCCTCCCGAAACACATCCAAGGCCCACTGGTAGTCCTGCATCCCAGAGCGGTGTTCCGTCGCACAGTGGCGGGGTGTATGGGAGCGCCAGTGTAAGCCGTGCTAGGGGGACTCGGGGGAGGTAATTGCGGCTTGCGTCGGGACTTGGGGAGGCAATTGATCGCGGTGCTTATGGCGTAATAGTGACGGAGGGGCCATTGTTGGAGGGATGTTGGCGCTCGCAGTCGTACGGCGACGGCGATGATCATGTTGATGCTAGACGTCCATGTGAGCCTGAGGACTGCTTGTAGTGTCTGCCACAAGATCTTGGTCCAGCCGTTTTCACTTTTAACCCAATTTTTGGCTTTCCTATTGCGTTCGCCGCAATGATTGTTTCGTCGATGTACTTTTATATGCTTTGATGTAACCGCTCTTCTGTCTTTTCCTTGCAATGTCATGATACTCCTCTCATGCTCAACATGACGGCGACCTAATAAGTTGATCTCCACCTTTATTTCATCGGAAGCGACTCTGAATCTGCGACACGAAGGGGACAGGAGGGAACCAGGGGTGCATTAAGGGGCTGCAGTCAACTCACGGTTTGGATAGTGAATCCATCTCTGGCAGTACGAGTATATCGAGCTTAGATTTCAGTCAGTAATATGATTACGACTGCTACATTGGTTAAAAATACAATCCTTCCAATGTTGTTGATGGTTGATAAGGCATTCGGAGGAGCCGCAGATAGATGCGAATTCTCAGCTACTCGAGTGGTAGGTAGTCCATGAACTCTCTGTAGAGATTGATCTTGGAGGTTTCAAGGCATCAGCCGAGACGCCGTTGAGCTCGCAAGACTATCAAAGAAAAGATATCACTGAGTAGGTAGCGGCGATCGAACTTGGGAAGGATTAACGCACAGGTTGATGAATTGAGGGAGTACGATGTTGAGCACCTGTGATGATCATAACTTTCATAGCGAGATCCAAGCGACACGATCAAAGTATCAGCGAGCACCATCCTTCAGCAATGCCGCGCATAATGGGCTATTCCAAGGACAATCTCAAATAAGAGGGTAAGACGTCCATGAGGCTAGGATGAACACCACGACGTCCAGCACGAGAAGGCCCGACCAGAGTGCAGTCATTACTAGTTAGGCAGAAACGGTTGGTGAAGTGCGTCCGAGGTGTATGGATTTAGAATATTGACAAATGCCCCTGCGCCAAAGTCATCAATCCGACTGATGTGGGCATTGTTGAGACTGCGTATATAGACTATGACATCCGATGTTAGCTTCATCCGGAGCAGTTGCTAACTCATGCGGTCGGTTAAGGACGATCGGTATGCCCTGGTTAAAGGTGATCAGTAACTTCAAAGGCGATTGACGACATGCTCACAACGTCATTCACGACAATGATGGCCAATAGCATCGATAAACAGTAAAGAACGGGGCGATCGTTGGATAATAGTGCAGAAGGTCTGACGACCAGGATGACTAGTGAAGAGAGCTGGTGAATTGGGTATGAAGGAGGGATGGTGAGCGCACCCACCTGCGATAATTACGTGTGATATGGTGACCCAACAGCCAATAAGCACCTATCACAGTAAACCATCAGGCCTCAGGACCTAGTCTCCGACTGAACTAGAAACTCATGACAGACCGAGGCGAAGTGCGACGACTGTACAGTATCCATGACTTGGGTGGCTATTCTTGCATGAATTAGATGTTGAGCAGGGAATTCGAATCGCCTGGAGAGGAATTGAACGATGGGCGCCCCGCGTTGTCAGGTTCAGGGTGTGGGTAGTGGAACTTGGAGCTGTTCAGCTGAAACAAGTCGATCCAATTCTATTTGGGTGTCGTTAGGTGAACGACGACCTACCAATAGTGTTGGAGCGTGCTGACAGTCTTCGAACGCAACGCACTCAACTTCACGTGCCGCCATTAAATACTCCGCATGCGCAGAAGCAAGACTACAGGCAGAGGAACTTTCGGAGGAGGGGAAACGTGCAAAGGCAGAGCGTGGCGGGTTGATGGCGGGAGGACTGAGAGAACGGAGGACACGGGTTGTTGGCTTCGGCAAAGCATCAAATAGGACGCGGCCCGGTTCGGTGCATAGTGCTGTGTTCGACAGGAGGATTGAACAGAAGAAGGAAGAGGCCCAAGGAGCCTTCACGCACGCCAATGACGAATAAACACAACAAATACGTACGAATTCAGTAGCTAACCAAACATCATACTTACAGTCAGAAGTAGGGCGTGGTCCGATTGGCATTCCAACTTTCATCAACCAAGCTTCTATCAAGTTTATCCTTCTCGTTCTGCGACCCATGATATACGGCGCAGATTTCCATATGTGAATGAACGAATTCGCGAATGCCGAATCCGAGTATGTGTGAGCGAAGCCGGACCCGTGTGTGAAGGTTGCTTTCCATCTCCAAGATGAAGATATCCTTCACTCGATTGGAGAGTTTGTGGAGCATGTTCGGACAACGTCGGGACGAGGAATTTTTTTGGCGTCCTCTTCTCGTTTTTCCATTGCGCCCTCAGCAAGGTCCATATGACCGCTGGGGGTCTGTTCTCCCACGCGCCAGCAATACAGGTGTTCACCACCTTCTCCACGATCATACCAAGGGTACTGGCGTTCTCGCTCAGGATGCTAATCAGAACGTAGAGAATTTCTTCAACCATCTAACCCAGCTTTGTTCGACCCTACAAGTGAAGGACTGGTCGGCCAGGAAGGTGAAGGCGATTTGAAGATAGAAGTCCCGATCATAGCACAATTCACGGAGCATAAAGTCGCGCAGTAGTTGGTCCCGGATAGCAAACCCGTTGCGGACCCAGAGGCCGGTGCAAATTTGAGCCACCATGGCCGCAAATGACGAGGTCATAAATATCAGTTCTAGCGAACTTAAAGGAAGCACTCACATCTCTTGAGGGAAGTTGATAACTGTCAGGGTTGCTTGTTCACTGGCGTGAATGCCCAGCACATCCCGGGTAGGGTAGTATGACCACGGGTACCCCCTTGCAACTGAAGAAACCCACGCCTTCCAGCTTCATCGCAGGCCCTCGCCGCTCGAGCCATTTCAGGAGATCATCCATAATCTCCCTCTCCGTCGCAAAATCCAGCTGTACCAAATATATCCGTCGAAGAGAAGGAAAAGCACACACAGCTGGAGTCTCGTTGGAAGGTCCGGAAGGCCGCATGATTGGGAACATGCAATGCCTCGATAGTTTCGAGCCTTATGAGGTCGAATTTGGATGTAAACTTGAGGCCATGGTCACTGGCTCCATCCGGGGTAAACAGTGTGGAATACGGAGTGACAACAATCGATGAGAGCGGAGAGGAGGAATTCTTGACAAAAAATGTGCAGATTGGTTCCGCCCACATGATTTCCTCTGTGAAAAGCCACGAATGAGCTAGGGCGCGTCACGGTGATATACTCGAAGATACTTGCCGATTGGATCCCTCGGATGTCGAGGGAGGTTAAACAGGGGAGATGAACATGATGAGCCCTGGTTTGGCGTTGGGGATGCTCAGGCTGCCAGTTTGCACGGTTAGATCCTCAAGCAGAGGAAGGAGGGCGAGCAAATGCAGATGGTAAGTGAGATCGAAGCACCACTATCTCCATCATAAAGCCCCCACTCGTCAACAAGATGAAGTCTTCATAGGTTAGAAAGCCACTTGACGCCAAGTGGTATTGACGTATTGGAAAGGGTTAAATCTCGGAGAAGGGGCATATCGCCTTCGAAAATGCTGCTAAGGATGGCGATGTCGCGAAGTCTCAGAGATGTCCTGCTTTGAAAGGAGCGGGGCAGGCGTGTTGAACAGATCAAGGACATGATCAGTAGTGTTCAAAGCTCAGTGTCCCTAGTCTATTCACCATCTCCAGGAAAGCATGATCGTGGCGTTGACGAAAGCGTTTATAGCGTAGGTTGCTACGTGGAATGAATTCGTCGACCCATGGCCTCCAACGATAGGAAATGACACCCAGCTCCCTCCATAGACTGGGATCATTCAGCGCAATTTTCACGCCAGAAACGACAAACATGGGTTACGTGGATCCATCGCCGAGGGTCCGATGCGGACATGTTGACTAAAGTGCGGAAAATTAACAACAGGATGTCGGAAGGGAGCCTCGTTGCGACGCAAAGAGGTGGGTCGACGGCGGACGCCAACGACCTCGACCTGTGGGGCTTCCAGTACTAAAGGCATAGCTATGGCACTAAAAACAACTGAATATATTTGCTCAAATATGTTTGATAGAGGCGTACCTCGTAATTGATGAGAGGGTGTGGGGTGCCTCGAGGTCAAGGCCGGGAGCTCAGTGTGGGAAGATGGTACAGTAGTCGGATCGCAGGCTCTTGGTACTCGCACTCACACGCAGTCCAAAGATAGCTTGAGAAGTAAGCCTTAGAAACATAAACGCGAGCAACAGGGCATCTATATCCTCTTCGAAATGTCGTGGAGGGTCCGATGTAGATGCAGAAATCCGAAATACTACGGAGATGGCGTTGGCTCGGGTGGGTGATGGAGCCTCGTTACGTTAGAGATCTAGGGATTCGATGAGGGGTGTCCGTACTTCTGGGATACATGCATTTGCAGTAGATTCTCCTCCGAAAGCACATTCGCATGCTTAAACAATTCCGCGAGTAGCCAGTGCAAAGAGTGATGGAAACGCGATTCGACGTTGGAGAGAGTACAGCTGCGGTGAGGCCAGCCGCCTGCGCTCGTCCACCCCCCAACGAATTCCCATAGACTCTAATAACACGAGACGACATCGAACACGCTAATCCACGCATCTGTCTCATACTTGAGGTGCACCTGATCAGCCCCCAGGATTAAGGCAAACGAACAACTTGTTGATGAACGACAACAATATGTGTTGAGTGCAATACGCGGGAGGGCCTGCAGGATACGATGCGATTGCGCTTGGAGCGTCGGGGTATGCGCGAGGTAACGAAGGTCACTGAAGATTGGCATGAATCGTCTCGACCTGAAGGTGGCAGAGTCCACCTCGAGCGGACCGACGGTCGAAGGCAGCGGGGGGGACATTCTCACTGTTTGGTCCACTGATGGAGGCGTAGGAGAGAAGGAAGTGATGATCTTCTTTCATCGTATTTGACCCAAGAAAAACCCTTCAATGATCGCGAGCAGCTTCTCGATAAACCCATGCTGGATTGCGACGTGAAGGGGAACAAAAGGCACTGTGCTGCAAAGCGGAATATTTGATGGAGGTTCAGCTTCACGATCTGTGAGCAAGATTACCCATAGCTATGTTGTGTTGCTTTGATAGGCTGATTATCGACGCGTATATTTCCTTCCCGCTGAGCCAGGTCTTCTTCCAAAGTCTTGGTGACTGCCACTTTACTGGTAAACCCGCCACCGTACCCAGAGCTGCTGCCAGGTATTCCCAGGTATCCGAAACCTCCTCCACTCCCTCCCCACTTCCCAAACCCAAAATCCTCACTCGCTTTAAATCTACCAGCCATTCCACGATGACATCGACAACCTGCTCCCGGAAGGTGTCATACGCACACCGTACTGTGACCCCAAGGTCGATCTGGGCCATACCCTAGCGGATATCAAGCAGTCGCGGTGCTAAGCCTGGCCCGCCCGCTTGCGTCTATTTGCTGGGTCAAGGCCACTTCTTCATATGATCGCCCTCGAGGAGGGTAAGAGGTGCTGTGCAGACGAGAAAGAGGCGCCGAGTCAGCCTGCAGATTAACGATCACCGTAAACGAATTCTTGTCATCATTCCAGACGACGAGCGCGTAAAGATCATCTTTCATCATCGGACCAGAGGTTGGCTGCAGACGGATGGCAGTTTCGGAGGTCGCAAGGGCTGGAATGGATGGTGAGAGGACGCATGTAAGTGAGGTTGCAATGGAATCGGATCTGATGAGCTGGGGCCTTCAGTAGGCGGTCTTGGAAGACCCTTCGGCATCACAAGTGAAAGCGGATCTGTCGCTGCAGCGGTACCGGATGGTGGCAAGTAATGGAATTCCTCCAAGCCGCCTCGTTGCCACAATCACAGCGTCCACCTAGCTGAATAAGCTCACATTATGGTCGGTATGGTCGAGCGCGTGAAAACATCGGGCGCAAAGGACGCAGCTATCGTCTCGTGCGTAGTCCCTAGAATCGACAGCGGTCAGTTGATTCATAAGTAGGATGAGATGGATACTCACTTGCATCGAAAATAGCTTCACCATTCCGAAACACTCTACCGTAAGCCCGTCCCGGGATTACTGGTCACCTGTAACGACTAAATCGTGTTCTTCCAACCCTCAGCCGTGACTCTGCGACAGCTCCGGATTACCACCTTGGTGGGCACGATAAATGCGCGTACGTGCATTCAGCTGAGCACCATTCCGAATAGTTCCCCTGCAAGAATCCCAAATATGCGAATGAGGGCACCTCCACGTTGATCACCGAGATGGGGGGTCTTCGCCCAGCAAATGGAAAGTAGAGGAGTTGGACGGTGATGAAAACAGC
Source organism: Pleurotus giganteus (assembly GCA_032158425.1). Taxonomy (NCBI): domain Eukaryota; kingdom Fungi; phylum Basidiomycota; class Agaricomycetes; order Agaricales; family Pleurotaceae; genus Pleurotus; species Pleurotus giganteus. The sequence goes on from JAPEHR010000002.1 coordinate 852,765, forward strand.
GAGGATGTGAGGAAACCATTGCCAAAAACGATGAGAACAAGACCTGAGAAGGACGGGATCTCCAGCAGCACTCCGACAGTCTGTGAAAGAGACACCAAGAAGGGCAATGTTCGTGGACAGAACACAAGAGGTGGCGACCGACATGATAGGTGCGAGTGACGCTGTGCTTCAAAGTCTTGAGGAGCAGACGACGCGACGCGACACGCAAATTTCATCATGGCCATCGCAGTTGACGACGGATCGTAGAGGCCAATTTGAAGTGTGAAGCCAAGGATGGGGAGTTCTAGTCCGTACTCAGTAACCGGGGTTGGTGAGATCTCACCATAGCGTGTGCGCACAATTGAGAGGACAATGCTAACGTTCCATGGGCAACGTGGTCAACGTTCAGCAGCACAATGGAACCCCGCGCTTCGGCCCGAGTATGAAAGGGGCTAAAAGGGGTTGTTCAACACATACGCGGTATAGCGGGACTGTAAGCACCTAACAAGCATGAGTGTAGATGATAGAAAATGCGTGACCAGGGGCAATTGAAACACGGAGGAAAGAACAAAGGCGATTACGTAGCATGTAAAGTACCCTACGCCTCGTCTCGAATCTCGATTCAGTGTCATTGTCAGGATAATGAAGAGGCGATCATCCATGGGTAGTCATCAGATTGATCATGAGAAAAGTGTCATAACATTGCGATTAACAAACAGAGGCAAGCTTAATAAAAAGAATACATCGACGAAACAGTCATTGCGGCGAACGCAATAGGAAAGCCAAAAATTATGTGAAAGCGGCGGGACCAAGATCTTGTGGCAGACACTACAAGCAGTCCTCAGGCTCACATGGACGTCTAGCATCAACATGATCATCGCCGTCGCCGTTCGACTGCGAGCGCCAACATCCCTCCAACAATGGCCCCTCCGTCACTATTACGCCACTAGCACCACGATCAATTGCCTCCCCAAGTCCCGACGCAAGCCGCAATTACCTCCCCCGAGTCCCCCTAACACGGCTTACACTGGCGCTCCCGTACACCCCGCCACTGTGCGACGGAACACCGCTCAAGGATGCAGGACTACCAGTGGGCCTTGGATGTGGTTCGGGAGGCTTGGGGATGATAACCCGCTTGGCCGGGGTTATGGAATCGACAGTCAAAGGCGGGCCTGGCGGTGCTGAGCATGAAGACCCAGCGCTGTAAGAGAGGGCATCAGCATGGGTGTGAGAGAGGATACCACGCACCATCGTCGACGTCGAGACCTGTAATGAGGATGGGTCAGCAGAGAGCGAGTCGACGAGCTGGAGAGAGCTTACCTTGAGAGGGAAGGAAGAAGAGGTGCTGGGGGGTTGAGGAGGGACTTCAGCGTTCCTTTATATGTTTTCCGAGGACGGAGAAACACATGAGAAGGAGGAGAGTCACGCCGATCGAGTGCCGCGGGCGGGCGCGACGCGACGCGACACGGAAGACACGTGCTGTGGGGTGTCGGCGGTGCTGCCTCGCCGATGCAGCAGGTGTAAGAAGGTCAAGGAGAGCACTTGCACGTCGCGAGAGGCTGAGAGTGAGACCGAGAGAACGCCGACCTTCAGTGCACTTTGTTATGAGCGGCCATCCCAAGGTAGACGTCCCGAGGGAGTACGTACTATTAAGACACACTTTGGTGGATTTAGATCCCTCTACGACCTCGAGAACCACGCCAATCCATTCCGCCACAGAACAAAAAGCTGGGCATTCGGAGGCAGCCCTTTCGCCGGTACATGATTCGAAGGAGTTGGAAATGCTCAACGTTGAAACGGGAAAGAACGGACCATTCCGCCGCATATCCCATAGGGATCGATTCTGTCTGGTGCAGATGAAGTCAATGTCCCCAGTAGTGTATATAATACATGTTGATATCTAGTCTACGTTCTTTAATGCTAAAAGAAAAGATTGGGCCTGCCAAGCTTCGGGTGGACCATGCTGGGCGTCCCTGCAGAGGATGAACCAGTAGTCGCGGTCGAGGTGGACGCTCTCCGCCGTTTGTCCCTGCGCTCATCACAGTAGGAAGTGAGCGCCGCTGTCCGTTCGATGTCATCGCACCCGATCTTCCCTGGGATTGATGGCGACGGCGTTTATTTAGGATGTGATGATGTTCCTTTCCGTGCGCAGACTTGTAAGAAACATACAAGCATAGGTGAAGATGCAACCTACCGGGCGCAATAGCCGACACTTTCTGCCCACGCCTTACCCTGTGGTAGTGTGAGGGTTTTGCTAACAGAAACGTGAGCTGTATCTCAGTAAAGTTCCGGACTAATATTACCTGGAACATCGCAATGATCACCCTTAAATCCTAAGACGATGCCGACAGTTGATCAGCCCAACGATTCAGCATTCGTAAACACAAGACTTACGTCTGACCCAGAACCACTTAGTCCCTGCATCCCGAGGGTAGGCAAAGCGAAGAGGATTAAGAGACTTCGGAATCGGGCGAAGCGAGCCAATACGTTGGCATTTGCGAGGGCGATCACTAACGTTCCATTCGAGACTATCAGGCCGCTCCCGCTTCAAGGCCATTTGTGCGCCCCTGAAACACGTCGATCAACTACTGCCAGGTTAGAGCAATCAACACGTACAGGGTATCGAGCTTCTTGCAGATGCGACGACCGGCGTTGATGAACAGCTTCAAAGCATACACCCCCCAATCGTCGGCTTCTTCGGGGGCGACAGTGGTAATCACAGAAATGAACGCAAGAAAGGCAAAATAGATATGACGAGAAGTGGGTTCGACCCCGTGCGTGCGGATGTGATTTTTGATGCCAAGGCCAGTCGCAAGAGTGACAATGAAGGATGGGTGGGATAATACGCTGAAGATCATCTGGCGAAGGAAAGAATCATATACCTAGATAGAACGGCGCGCATATAGTCATGAAACAAACCTGCCAATGGTCATCTTGAGGAAGTTGAGACATCAAAGGGTTAACATCGGATTCCTCGTATGCGGTCGAGTACCATTCAGTGATCTTCACGACGCTCTTTTCTTGATAATCTGAAGATATTTGCTCAGCAGTCCATTCGTCGCCCAGCGAGTTGAATTTATCATCGGATCCAGCCGCGAAGACGAAGAGAGGACTGCCACAAGGGATATGGTCGAGGACAGGGCGTAAGGCAGAATTGAGGAAAATAGAGGTGTCTTTGCATAGCTTTTGAAGCTGCCAATCAAGGTATTCTTGATGATCCAGCATGTCTAGAGTTGGAACCGTTGAGACTGAAGGATAGAAAGACTAGAAAGACAAGTCCAGCGAGGGCATTCCAAGACAGAAGCCTATGAAGTAGAGATTGGGACGGCAGTCGTAGAGGTCCTGGCGGTCCAGTCCAGCGTCAGTCGCAATAGCAACTGTTGTGAATGTGAGCCTGTTGCCTGTGGCGGGCAGATCCTATGGAGGGAATTATCACCAGAGAGCGGGAGAAATGGGGTGCACCAAAGAGGGGTTGCGCGAGACGGTGGTGGTAGCAGTGTAAGTTCTGAGAGCCCAGCGACTAGTGTCATTTGTTTGTCCTCGATTGCCAACACCGTAATACGAGGCAACGTCGTGCCGAACTTGCGGCAAGGCTGCTTGCAGCGTCTCTGGTCACCGGAGGGAAACGGTAAGTTTTGTACGAGCTTTGTTCCTACGGGACGCAGATCAATGTTGACTCGGAGGTACGAACATTTTACATGTCCAAGTGCAATTTAAGTATGAGGCGTAGCACGGCGAAGGTGAACATTGATATTGAGCGTTGAACATTTTCCATCGATTTTGAATGCTGGCTGACTCACATGTCCTCTCGGAGAGGACGTCTGCGTCCTGAGGCCCATTCAGAGAGAGCTTTCGGTAACTGCCGGTAGACGCTCATAGCGCTAAACGTCAGGCGGACTGGCACGCGACCGTGCTGGGGTGCCATTGCCAGGACTCAGAACTCTTTCACTACCATACTCATGACCTCAACATCTGTCTCGCAACGCGTTTTCTCGATTTCGGAGCTCCTTCGAATGATTTTTTGCTACTTGGCTGCGAAAGATCATTTTGCAAATGCGCTTGTCTGTCGACAATGGTCTGAGGAAGCTTTGACGGCGAGGTGGCGATCCATTCGCAACTCATACAACTTGCTTCGTCTATTGGCCCCTTTGAAATCTGTGGGTCTTTACAGAGACGGGACCTCTCGTATCTATGTGCGTTATGCTCTTGTGTGTTGTTTTCAACGCTCTCTGACGTCGCACGTGTAGATTTTCACCCGTCCCATCACGCCACACGGCTGGGAACGCTTCGACAGGTACTCATGGAGGGTACACGAACTGTATTTCGTTGATTCCTTCTTCAAGCCATCTGTTTTTGAAGCAATTTCTCTGAGCCGGCCTCGTGACATCCTTCTGCCGAATTTGCGGAAACTACAATCATCCCTTGATCCCTACGTTCTTCCATTATTCGCCAGTCCCTCCTTACGGGAAGTATATCCAGATTGTCCCAGTGACTTAGTAACGGACGAATCGGAACGTGATTTTCTGACGCTGGCCCTACCATGCCTACCTATTCGCGCGCCATGTCTTGAAGCTCTTTGTTTTCCCTTAGACATCCCTTTCGACTCTATGGATGACCTAGCCTCACTGGGTGCCACGATCAGGCAACTGCCGACATTGAAATCGTTGCGCCTGCCTCCCGGTTGGTTAACTCCAGCCATCACTGAAGCCGCCGCAACCCTCCCCAATCTCTTGACCCTCGATACACGTGAGGTCGCAGAGAACTACATAGACAAACAGCAAGAATTCTTTTCTCTCTCTCTACCGGCCGGCAGCTTTCCCGTCCTCAAGCACCTTCATATATATATGGGCTATAATCGCTTCGCCGCCTGTATCTCGCGATCATATTCGCCCAACGCTCTTGCATCCCTTTCAATCGAGTCTCTTGTCTTCGAGTCTCCAGATCACCTTACGCGCCTATTGCATGTTCTTGCTATCCAGTGCCCTGGCTTAGAAGAACTTGCTCTCACAAGCGCGGCCGACGACGATGATATTTCACTCGAGCCTATCACGTTTTCACATCTATCGCCTCTCTTATCTTGTTCAAATCTCCAGAAAATTCGCCTGTCCCACTCCAACTCTTTCAAATTTTTCACCGATGATATCTTCTCATTCACGAAGGCCATGCCGTACGTAACAGAACTTGATCTGGAGCAATGGGTCATAAAGCGCTCTCCGACGCTTCACTCCTCTGTTCTGTCTGCACTCACTCCTCTTGCCGCCAACCTTGAGATTCGCTCAGTTCACGTATATGAGCCGCCGGAGAACCTTGTTCCCCTGCTTAATGTTCTTGCTACATGTTGCCCCGGCTTAGAGGACCTTAAGCTCAGCTATAGGGCCAGCGACGATATTGCGCATTCAATCGAGCCCATCACATTTTCACAACTATCTCCGCTCTTATCCTGTTCAAAGCTTCGGGAAATTTGCCTGTCCCCCTCCAACCCTCTCAACCTTCTCACTGACGATATTATCTCCCTCGCGAAAGCCCTGCCATTCCTAGTAGTGCTCAAGATGTGTCGATGGGTTGTACAGTGCTCGCCGACCCTCCACATCTCAGTTCTGTCTGCCCTCGCACCTCATGCTACCAACCTTGAATTTCTTGGTATTGAACTAGACACATCTCTCGATGACCGTCTAACCGTCGATGCAATTACATCGTTCGCGAAGCTACCCAAACTGAAGCAACTCCATGTTGGAACTTCCCCTTTGTTGGATCCTCTTCCTATTGCCGTGTTCCTAAGCCGTGTTCTCCCTACTGGTTGTGTTATTACGTGCACCAATCCGTACCCACCTGCACCCAATCATTTCGATCATTGGAACCAGGCGGAGCGATTTTATTCTACGGCTCAAGGAATTCGCGACGAGGAACGACGATGGCGCCTGGATCCTGCCTAGCACAGGTGTTCGTGGAGATGGGGGCTTTGACACGCGGTCTTATCTGCGGCATCGCATCACTGGTCACCGGTCACCGTTGAAGCCAACGTATGAAATTGGTCTGTGCGTAAGAAGAGGTGGTGGTTCTGCGAAGCCCAGCACCCAGTTGTACTTATTCCACGCTCTGATCTCGTTTCAACCATTCTCTATTAGCTGTATTGTGACCTGTATCTTCTTACGCTGCTTTCATAGCTTCAAGAATACCAATGTCCATGCCGTCGCATAATTCTTACGTCCTCACTCTCAAATCGATATGGGCTATCACCGTAGCTCTCAAATCTTATTCCTTGCGTCGCCGTTGTGTTACAGAGAACAGAAGTAATTCACCGGGTCTGCATTACCACACGCCGTCAAGGCTTCGGCCTATGATTGGTATGTGAATCAGATGCTTTGAGTCCTCGCCTTGCTTCGGCCAAAACCTACTTGTCCGTTAGCGCACCAGCGCTTCATACGGAGGACGACGTACTCAGGTCATGCTTCAACGACTAGCTCTTCTACACGAGGCACAAGGAGCTCCATGAGACAATCTAGCCATTGCTTACACTTCTTGGAGTCGGTATGCCAAAGAATGCCCACCATCCCGTAGAAAGCTTGTACGAGGACCTTTTCCGTGGGCTCGGTCGCACCATGCCAGTGGATGTGAGACATGAGACCAATTCGTTTTGCTATGAATGCGATAGTCACCCTGGAGGTGAGAAGGTGTGTTGCTACCTGCATATTGCCATTGATCATCGTCTTCAACATTGTTTGAATCAAGACTCACATCTAAGTAGCGCGCCCCATGGTAGTGAGATCTAGCGATGACGGGATTAAGATAAAAGGTGTGCTGGGAAGCCTCGAAGTGGATAAGCCGCCTAACGATGGGGGCATAAACCGCGATGCGTGGTTCGAGCTTGTCATCCTGGCTGATTGTAATTTCAGGGGAACCCGCCAGGAGTTTCAGGGGAACGCTGCACGCCTTGAGGAGCGGACTCGGCCTCCCCTCGCGACCCCCTTCGGGCCGGTTGAGCACCTTGATAAGCTCCGTAGAAAGGCTTTCTGCGTCGCCTGCCACGTCATGCCGTTCCTCTTCCATCACTTCCACTTTCAGCTTCTGGATAAGGAAGTCACCCTCTGATGAGGGTAAGTCGAGGATAGCCTGGGGAACAAGGTCTCGCATCATGCTTGCGACGAGGTCGAGTAGGCGATTAAAGCCTAGATCAATAGCAATGACACCGAATCGGGCTTTCATGTGGTCTGCGAGAACTTTTGGCGGCTGCGTATGCGGATTGGCGAGAAAGTCGGCCAATTTGCTCTGATCGTCTGGATGAGCGGTAATCCTTGGTGCGTAGCCGAATTTGTAGGATAGTAGTCCGAGAGCCCTGTTGGAAGATAAGGCCAATGTAACGCTCTGTGGAAAGACCTGTCAAGCTCCATTCGGAGGATTGCTAGTATCGGAGACATACCTCGAATTTAATCTTCGCTCTTTCGATGTCATTCAGCTCCCCTAGCCTTGTCATCTCGTTGAATACCATTATACAGATCGCTAAATTGCCCGCTGGATCTCCAAGGAACTCCCAAGTATCTCCGTTGTCTGGAGCTGTCAGATCCATATTGTAAATTTGCCGAGCATAGACATCTTTGACTGCGTATCGTGCTGATTCGGGATTGCAACCTACTGCTACTGGGTCATATTGCTTGAAGATGTACTCAAGCAATGCAGGGCCAGCATTCGGCGTGTTGGTAAGTTGCTGGGGCGTTAGGGTAGGTCCAACGTGCGGCATGTGGAGGAAACGACGATGTGATTCAGTGCGGAAGCATTGTCAGACCTTTAAGTTACACGTAGGTCAATATGTGCTCATGTTGCAGGCAGTTGTTGCTCCTGCCAACCTCGAGGTGCTTGACTCCTATCCGCCAGCCCCTTACGGCGGTTGACCAGGAAGGCAAGAGAATCTCCGTTGAAGGCGTGAGCGACTGGCCTTTCGGGTGATTCGTACTATATCCTGCATCGGATCAGTGTACTTCACCCTCCATCGATGATACCACACTCTTCAAACGGTAACTTGGACGGTATGTGGTACCGATGTCGATCAAGGTTAGACTTGGAGCTCAGAGGGGCAACTGGGATGCACAAACCGAGGGAGTTCTGGGCGAAAACAGAGGTGATGACGAAAGGATTGTGATAGATGACGATGGTTCGTGAGACAACGGTCCGATGAGATGTCGAAGATGCTTCGTTTCGTGTATCTGCTGTGCATGCGTGGACCTGTGGACTTCACCTGTTCGTCTTCATTGACGGTTGTCCCGCTGGCTCTCCCATAGCCTGTTACCAGACGATGAATCGATGAATGGAACTTCCTGCAGCGTCAAGGTACCGAGGACAATTAGACTGGCCGCAATGGACACTATACCCAGAATGCGCAACCGATACACACTCGCTGGGAGTGCTTCGGTCGAGGTATCGTCATGATTGGCACACGTCATTGGAAAGTGTCGATGTCGTAGAATGCTGGAAGGCATTTTCTACGTTTCTACATGGCTCGAATGTGTACGGAACGCTACGGCGGTTCATATCCATGCATCCTTACAAGGAGAGTCCGCTTCAGAATCACTGAAAGAGGTTGTGAGTTCCCATAACGTCGCACGGGGATCATGAAAGTGTACGTACACGGCGAAGGATTGTGTATGGGAGGGGGTGGAAAATCTTCCCTGAGGCCGGAATGTATATCTCCATCGGAGACTCCGAAGCTGGTCTCAGTTAGAAGAACGAACACTGGTGAGAAGATCTCATTGACGTGTGGCTAGTATTATCAAGTCGTTTCTTCGGGGTGGATGGTCTCATAGTGTTACGAAATCCTTTCCGATCAACATCAGCGATAATGTATGAGGAGACACGCCGAGAGCTTACCCACCACATTCGTCGGACATACAAGTAGGACTGTGCCACGGTTACACACGCTCATTAGCCTCAGTTACAACGAGAGTCGGTGAAAGTCGTGGGGAATCGGCTAGCTGACCCTAGCTGACTAAATGACCATTTTATGACTCGATGGCCCTGAGCTGCGCGATCTCAAATATATCTGAGTATTGCGGACTATGGTCAGAGCTAGTCATGAAACGTCGGCAATGTGATCGGAAATCGCTGTCAGGGTTAGTTTTGGACAACTTGATGCCGGTCAGTAAGGGTCGTCGCTAGTCAGTAGATCAGTCGATGAAAATCTTGATATTTCATGATAAGTCAGTAGGCAGCATGCTAAGTCATTACCAGAGCTGAGTGAGATATTCGGATAAGTCAGGGAAACTCAGCATAAGTCAGTTTCATTCAGATCTATTCATGATCCGACATCCTGACTTTTTCTCACCGATCAGCGGAAGTCATGAGAAATCATTGCCGCGGGAATACTAAGTCACAAAGGTCATTAGAGGTCGGCAAAAAACAAAGATAGTCGTAAATAGTCGTATGGTGTCATCAAATGGTCGTATGGAGTCATCGTAAGTGTAAACATGCGGTCGTACATGGTCGTAGCAAGTCATGAAGAGTAAAGCACGGGTATTCAAATGGTGGCGGGGATAATGGACAGCGAGAATTACGGGGAGGCCATGTGAAAATCAGGCAACACAGGTCCGGGCGCAGACGGAGCAATGATTCGGGGCGACGTCGGGCTGGCAACTTGCATATCGCCTGCGCGATCTGTACTCAAATCAAGCGGCAGGGGTGACAACTTTGTCTTTGGTCGGGAAGTCTGAGGGTGGAGTTAGTATGAAGCTAGTCCGAGTGCACTATGGACTCACTGCTTCAAGCTCAACCTCCTCACAAGTGGGCCACTTTTCCTGGGGTAGCTTGAGAATCTCTGCAATGCCTTGTGTGAGGTTAGTACAAATCCTGAGGCACTAACTAGAGGTACTTACAGGTTTTCGCGTGTGAATTCGCCTTGAGTGTTGTCACACCCTTCAGTTTGGCCAGAGTCCTCAGTTTCGCTGCCGGCAAGTTGGACAGTGCAGCGCGAAGCTTTTTGATGGCAGGGTCTTCTGACGAGGAAGGGGGGGGCTGCGCAGTGCGAGATGGGGCTTGTTGCTTAGGCTTCGGTTGCTTAGGCTTCGGTTGCAGCACCTTGTCAAGCTCATCAGGTGTCATCTTCGCCTTCCCTTTTGCTTTGACCTTGGGAGCAACAGGTATAGTAGGCTAGAAGAGTCAGTATAGTCAACAACAAAAATGAATATCGCATACCTTGATCCGGCTATTCCAAGCATGCGAGAGAGCCTCAGTGAGAAGCTCGAAATATGTGTCGCTCAAGTACGACGAAGGGGAGATGTGTTGAAGATGACAGATATATCGGGCAGCTTTACAGGTTGTAAGAGATGCCGCAAGGAGTTCACGAGCGATGCGAGTGCTGCCGATTGCAGCCCATGACGTTACGACAGAGTTCAAAGTAAGTGTGCCCGCAGTGAACTGAAGGTGTCCCCAGTTAGCGCCGGAGTTGTCCTCATCAACGGTGTTGGGATCGGCAGAACGAATGCGGTCCAAAAATTCCGCAACTTGCTCCGAGCAGGTACGATGATTATTGGACTGGTCCTCTTCCATCTCCGTGAGTAAGGACATTGCGAGTTCGAGCGTGGGCGCAGAAAAGGCACCAGCTAGTTCATTGCCATTCAAAGTACCTGTCATAGATGGAGAAATCAGAATACAAACGTATGCGATATGTCGATATGTCACTCACGTCGAAGGTTGGCAACTAAAGCCCAAAATGATTAACATAGTCAAGGACACATGCAAAGTGAACTTACAATCAGGACCAGTCTTGACAGAAGCAAGCGAGATGGGCAACGATGAGGCCTGGGCAGTCGACAGCGGCACTGAAGCTGTCAGGGGCGGCGATAGCGAGGTCGGTGACGCAGGCGGTGGGATGCTTTTCTCATTGAATATCAAGGTCGGATCGATGTTGCGAAGAGTGATATCATTCGGGTCCCCATCATCGGCATCATCGGGCGAGGTATTGAGCGCGGCGTCACTTGCGTCATGAGTTGGCAACACGGGGGACATTGGTACAGGGGAAGGGGTTCGTGAGGAAGGAGGGGGTTCTGATTGAGTCCCTGATGCACCCGAGACATGGGAGCTGGTGCTGGGGGATGCTCTCCCCGTATGCGGGTTTGCATCGGAAAGGCTAGATTGACTTGATTCGCCTGCGAAAGAGAAAATTAGAAGGATGGATAAAGAGAACAGCACAGAACTTACCCGCTGATGACTTTCGCCTTTTTGTAGGCTTCGGCGTGAAATGCGCGGTTCGCTTTGCAGGCTTGCGCATAGGAGTTTGGCAATTTTCATCCACATCGGTCGTCGCCGCTTTCGGTTTGGTCTTTCCACGGAGGTGAGTTACGCTTTGGCGGAGGGCGGCATCAGCTTTCCAGTTATTTGCACACAGCGCGAGGTCGGGGAACCTTTCGGTGAGAAGGACCAGACCTCCTTGCCAGTGATCGGCATGGCATATCTGCAGTTGATGGGGGGGGGCAACTCCATTCTTGGTGTCGTTCTCAAGGGAGCCAATCAAACCTGCAACATATTTAGCATATGATCGCACAGAGTCAATATAAGATTTTTTATGGTATGCGACGGTGTCTTGGCGGATAGCTTTGGTGAGCTTCGGACGATTGTTATTCTTTTCAGTGAATCCCGCGGCGTTGCCTACTTGTTGGCCGTCCTCGAATGTCCACAGAACTTCGAAAGGGTATTTTTCAGGGCGCTGGACAGGGTTAGGGTGTCTAGGCATCCTCCGCAGGGCAGCCATGAGGATCTTCCTTGCCTCCACAGCGGACGGCAGTGAGTCAATGGAAGAGTCAACGGAAGAGGAGGTAGCAGATGAGTGAGCAGAAAGCTGCGAACAAGAATCGCTTGGTGCAAGCGAGGAGGTGCGAGACATCGGACTAACGAGAAAAAGGTCAGTGAACAAACTCAAATAAATGAAGACAGAGCTTACCGTGAGCGTGGCTGGGAAGAGTTGAGCTGTGCTTCGAGCTGCTCGACTTGAGATTGGAACCATGATGACTCGGAACGCAGGAAATAAATTTGAGACCACAGGGTGCCGAGCTGCACCTGATGGTCTCGACCAACCATCTGCAATGCATATTGAACCATTGGCATGTAGTCAGCAGGGATTCTGCTGTAGAGCATCGAAAGGGCGTCCTCCTCGGTATTACGACCACGCGACGGGGGTTGGTACGGTTCAGCGGACGAAACGGTTCCCTGACCTCTCGAATGAAGGGTCGAGTTTGGCGGCCTCGACTCGCGAGATGGTGGGGCGTCCACACCCCATGCATCCCTGTAGTCGGGGGGTGGTGGACGTGAAAGTCGTTCGGGAAAAGAGTCAGCGGCGGGGGTACGGGGTGGCCTCGTATCTCGGTAGCTACGATCACTGACAGCACTGCGACCGCGCTCGTTTTGGCTAGGACTTGGAGGATGTTGTGAAACATGCCTGAACGACTTCGTGGGCGGAGGGGGCGGAGACAGCTCAGGAAATGGGGTGATGGCGGGGGTGGTACGGGTTGGCATGGTATCCCGGTAATGTCCACTGCGCACACTACGGCCGCTCTCACTTTGGGGAGGACTTGCAGGGGGTCTGAATGAATTCGCTGGGTGATGGTGTCCATAGCCCGATGAACGTTCACTTTCTATAGGGCTTGGAAGGGGCCGGGGAGCTCTGCGAATAGGTGTCGGCGGTTCGTCAGCGGAGGGAAGCCCAGGATGGTGTGGGGGTACGTGAAATCGATGCACTGGCTCATGGTGTGCGCGGTGACGACCTTCGGATGGAGCGGGGCTGACAGGAAACGATGAGCGGGTTGGAGCGGAACCATGGCCGAATACATCGTAGGCAGGAAGACCACGGGGAACAGGCTGGGCTCTGGACGACGACGGCATATTGTACGGGAACATGGGAGAAAAGTACGATACTAGTGCAAGAAACGCGACAAAAGAAACTGGTGGCTGGACGTGCGATGACGGAGTGGACTGGGAGGGAAAAACTTGAACGAGCGCGTGGTGTGCGGGATCGTTAGTCAGCAAGGGGTCAGGGGATCCATCCTGGGAACCGCGCACCATCTCGCCCATTGACTTCGTTCTGAGTTGTCGGCCAATGAGATGGCATAACCATTGCATTGACAAACAGTAGAGTGGAGCTCAGCACGTGTGATGAGGTGAGCACAGCCAGCTAGACTGTAGTCAAGATAAGGATATTTTGGATGTACGAAGAGGTGGGTGCACAGTCGGACAGTCATGTCCAAGGCGTTGCGCTCAGTTCATTATCACTCACAGTCGGACAGTCATCTTTGCAACTATCTACTCATGGATATCCTTTGGAATGACTTGGTTCAGGGCATCCTGCAACACCAAAGCAGTGAGTCCCTGCGTCTGCTTCAGCTCCTTCCTGGCCTTTCTTGCATTCTTCCTCTCCACCTTCGCTACTATGTGTTCAGTTCATCACTGACCTTGAATATTGGTGGACAGGCTATGCACTCGGTTCATCACCCGCCTCTTCGCCTGTCCCGAATATTGGCCGACAGGCTATGCGCTCGGTTCATCACCCATCTCTTCGCCTGTCCCGAATATTGACAGACAGGCTATGCGCTCGGTTCATCACCCACCTCTTCGCCTGTCCCGAATATTGGCCGACAGGCTATGCGCTCGGTTCATCACCCATCTCTTCGCCTGTCCCGAATATTGACAGACAGGCTATGCGCTCGGTTCATCACCCATCTCTTCGCCTGTCCCGAATATTGACAGACAGGCTATGCGCTCGGTTCATCACCCACCTCTTCGCCTGTCCCGAATATTGACAGACAGGCTATGCGCTCGGTTCATCACCCACCTCTTCGCCTGTCCCGAATATTGACTGCTGTGCTATGCGCTCAGTTCATCACCCATCTCTTCGCCTGTCCCGAATATTGACTGCTTTGCTATGCGCTCGGTTCATCACCCATCTCTTCGCCTGTCCCGAATATTGGCGGACAGGCTATGCGCTCGGTTCATCACCCACCTCTTCGCCTGTCCCGAATATTGGCGGACAGGCTATGCGCTCAGTTCATCACCCACCTCTTCGCCTGTCCCGAATATTGGCGGACAGGCTATGCGCTCGGTTCATCACCCATCTCTTCGCCTGTCCCGAATATTGACTGCTGTGCTATGCGCTCGGTTCATCACCCATCTCTTCGCCTGTCCCGAATATTGACTGCTGTGCTATGCGCTCGGTTCATCACCCATCTCTTCGCCTGTCCCGAATATTGGCCGACAGGCTATGCGCTCCCTTCATCACCCATCTCTTCACCTGTCCTGAATGACCTCACAGAGAGCTCCATTTTTATCCCTAAGAAGGCGAATCTGGTTCTCCACTATAATGTTCCAGTATTTTATGCAGTCAGCAGGATAGATGGACTTCAGAATGGTGTCACCTTGGATGTTCGAGCATTTGAGCCAGTGACGGGGAAACCCCTCGAGGTGGCAGAAGTCCTTTGTCCAAGGTGAAGTGGTGGCAGCCTGAAGCAGCTCTCCTCTGCTGCAGATGGACATTCCTATGCAGATGTTGAAGACACCACTCAAGATGACTCAGAGATTTCGCAACTCCAGTCATGTGGCAGTAAAGTGATAGGAGCTTCATCAAGGCAGGTGCCCAGTTCATCACCACACACACAGTCGGACAGTCATCTCTGAGGCATTGTCCCCAGTTTATCATCATTCACAGTTGGATGCATAGCATACCAGTCAATATTCAGGACAGGTGCAGAGATGAATATTCGGGACAGGCGAAGAGATGGGTGATGAAGCGAGCGCATAGCCTGTCCGTCAATATTCGGGACAGGCGAAGAGGTGGGTGATGAACCGAGCGCATAGCATAGCAGTCAATATTCGGGACAGGCGAAGAGATGGGTGATGAACCGAGCGCATAGCCTGTCTGCCAATATTCGGGACAGGCGAAGAGATGGGTGATGAACCGAGCGCATAGCCTGTCGGCCAATATTCGGGACAGGCGAAGAGATGGGTGATGAACCGAGCGCATAGCCTGTCTGCCAATATTCGGGACAGGCGAAGAGATGGGTGATGAAGCGAGCGCATAGCCTGTCCGTCAATATTCGGGACAGGCGAAGAGATGGGTGATAAACCGAGCGCATAGCATAGCAGTCAATATTCGGGACAGGCGAAGAGATGGGTGATGAACCGAGCGCATAGCATAGCAGTCAATATTCGGGACAGGCGAAGAGATGGGTGATGAACCGAGCGCATAGCATAGCAGTCAATATTCGGGACAGGCGAAGAGGTGAGTGATGAAGCGAGCGCATAGCACAGCAGTCAATATTCGGGACAGGCGAAGAGATGGGTGATAAACCGAGCGCATAGCCTGTCCACCAATATTCGGGACAGGCGAAGAGGTGAGTGATGAAGCGAGCGCATAGCACAGCAGTCAATATTCGGGACAGGCGAAGAGATGGGTGATAAACCGAGCGCATAGCATAGCAGTCAATATTCGGGACAGGCGAAGAGATGGGTGATGAACTGAGCGCATAGCACAGCAGTCAATATTCGGGACAGGCGAAGAGATGGGTGATGAACCGAGCGCATAGCCTGTCTGCCAATATTCGGGACAGGCGAAGAGATGGGTGATGAACCGAGCGCATAGCCTGTCGGCCAATATTCGGGACAGGCGAAGAGATGGGTGATGAACCAAGCGCATAGCCTGTCTGCCAATATTCGGGACAGGCGAAGAGATGGGTGATGAACCGAGCGCATAGCCTGTCTGCCAATATTCGGGACAGGCGAAGAGGTGGGTGATGAACCGAGCGCATAGCCTGTCTGCCAATATTCGGGACAGGCGAAGAGGTGGGTGATGAACCGAGCGCATAGCATAGCAGTCAATATTCAGGACAGGCGAAGAGATGGGTGATGAACCGAGCGCATAGCATAGCAGTCAATATTCGGGACAGGCGAAGAGGTGAGTGATGAACCGAGCGCATAGTATTATGTTCATTCTATTATATATTCCATTATTACTTCCCAATATCATAATCAAGCACTATTGTCTTCCATTGGCACTGCCCCCTCTAATCCTGCCTCTGCAAGTCCCCTATGCTTTCGCAAAATATAGATGTTATCTTTATACTTCCAAATTCCAATCAATCCCTTGATGCACTTGGCGTCGAATGCCAACCACTCCTCAGTCTCGCCATATGTTCCAACTAGGGCATTGGACTCATAATGACAGTTTTTGAATGGCTCCATTACCACCATGATTTGCTCATTGTCTTCATCCTGACTTGAGTAGAAGCAGATAGCCTCTCCATAGATCATTTTATTTTGATATTTTGCCTTTTCAATATCAGCGACTCAGCTGTATATTATTATATAACTTGAAAGAACATACCTCAAAGTACCGGGAGGATCTTGCAGGCAATGCACCTGGACGCTGCTCATCATCATGACTCCGTAGAGTTACTCCATCATGTAGCTTGAGCTTCCCATAACGCTCCCACCGTTCATCCACATTTGTTGCTCCAGCCTGAACCAGGGCTTTTCGTTGCCTGTAGATATCTGAATATGGTGATGCTGCTTTTTTGGTTGCCTGGGATATTTTGTGTTTCTGAGAAACTTGTAAAGGCTGTGGTTTTGGCATATCCATGTCATCCATCTCGTCAGAGTCCTCTGAGATGTCCAAAGATGGATATAACCTGAGCAAGTTTTTAATTAGCTGATCCTGATAGATAATGTTGGAAAGTTCT
This sequence comes from Pleurotus giganteus, assembly GCA_032158425.1. Classification (NCBI taxonomy): domain Eukaryota; kingdom Fungi; phylum Basidiomycota; class Agaricomycetes; order Agaricales; family Pleurotaceae; genus Pleurotus; species Pleurotus giganteus. Next base: position 869,450 of record JAPEHR010000002.1, read on the forward strand.
GCATAGGGATTTTTTTTGGAGTGAATTCTTCTTCCTAGTACTCCAATATGTCGTTCGATAGTGGCCTGAGAGCCCATGTAGTATGATCCGTTATATCGAATGTGATCAGGAATATGAATTATTTGAAAGACGCAAATTCGCATTCGGTTGATCTTCGCCACATCGTCATTGACATAGATCTTCTCGAACTCGATTAAAAAATCGATAATCCTATTTTGCAGATCTTCAAGTTGCGCCTCAGTTCGTTCAGCCACCTCCATCGCAAACTCCATAATATAGAGAAACTTAGCATAATTGTCGATGACGATGGCTGGAAATTCGAGCTCTTTGAGGAAGGGTACAATGTACCAGTGACTGAGGGCCATCCATTCAAAAGCCTTGTATTGACTGTTTCTCTTGAGGTGAACATCGCGAACCGGACCACAGAATGCGGGTGGAAGATGTGCCATCGCTGCTTCAAGCCATTGTCCAAACATGGCGGCCATATCTTCAGGCATGTGAGCAAGTTCTGATGGCTCAGTGAACTTTGTCCACAGATCCCAGAAGAAAGCGACAATGTTTTCATAAAAGAGATGAAAAGGGTCGGATGCGAAGAAGTGGGGAAAAATGAATGCCTTTGACGCTGCGACCAGTGGCATTCGAGTAATGCCATACTCAGCGATAATTTGCTTCCTCCCCTTTGCATCTGCATGTTGCAGCTTTTTGATGATCTCCCAGTATTGGTCCTCGGAAATTTCAGGAAGATTGTGGTAGTCGTACTCAGGGCGGTTGGGATTATATTTCTTGGCCTCATCAGACAAGTGGTGAGGAAAGAACTGGCGCTTACATCCCTTCTTGTTGGTTCGGGCACCCATTACATGTTTTTGCCGAGATGCCCACAGTCCTGTTGGGCCAGTCGTCCCATCTGTCTTGCCCTGAGCTGGCATGTCACCATTATCCAGCACAACTTCACCACGCATGATGAGATACTCTGAAGTAAGTGCATCCCAAATCCAAATTCCCTCACTCATCTTCATCATCTCCACAAAGACAGGCCACATAAAGGATTCAATATTGCCCGGTGACTGTGGACCAGGAGTAGCGAATACTGTAATAACATTCCGGGCTTTATAGCGAATTTCAGGCGGCAGATTGAGGAGGATCAATATCATGAACCAAACGTCCGACTGCTTCTTCATGGTGAGCATAGCTCCATCCATCGAGATCACGTATGCGATATCACAGGCACCTTGAAACAGTTTCTTGAAACGAAATTGGTTGATATGAGACCGGCCGTTTGGAAAGTCAGAGTATTTGGAGTTGTTGAAAGCACCCGCAGCCTCTCCTACAAGGCGCAGAGCCTTCTTCAGCAACTCATCACGGTAGCGCAGGAGTTTAGCGCATTTAATGTTGGCGAACATAGCTCGTATGGTGGGGATCACTGGAAAGACTTGAAACTGGGCGACAGGTTTGCCTGGCTTGCCTGGGATATATCGGCTCAACCCGCATGGTTGCTTGCCACCAGACTTCCTCCGAAACGGACAGACTTCAAGCTGTTCAAAGTCTCCCGTATACGCAATGCAGCGATTAGGACATATCGCGAACCGACTAGGTTCAAAGCCAGTGAGCTTTTGCGCGAGCTTGACACATGAATGTTGGCTCAGCATCGTGAATCCGAGGGTACCAGACATGAGCTTTCGGAAGATCCTGAATGCGTGCTGCGTACCGTGGGTGTGTCGCCAAGCCATCCATGTTCTCAGAGAGTGAATCTGGAGTAGGGTGAGGGCGACCGCTCTGACACCGAGCTGGGGTGGCCTTGGCTCGATTCTGTAGTCCTTCAGAAGCTTCTTGCGCAATTCATCCTGGGACGACGGAAGGACTAGCTGAGAGAGCGGCTCAATGAAGTCGTCGTTATCTTCGGCAAGGGCGTCCTCGGTGTTTATGACCTCATCCGTATCTGAGTCATCATCATCCGACGGCGATGGGCTAACATCAGGAACCCCCGAGCTCTCCATGTTCCCAGCACCAGCAAAGCCATCATCCGGCTCATCGTGTTTATCAGCGGCGATTTCATCGTCGGACAGGATACCAGCATCCTGGATATCACTCCATGGGTCACTGTCGTTGTCCGTCAAAGCAGCAGAGGGGAGGTCGGGGAGTGAAGTTTGGGCTACCGGGATACCGTCGAAGTCAGCCTCAAGATCGCCGTCGGAATCACTGCGATCGTCTTGAGCAACCTCGACAGATTGAGCAGTGGGCTCATCCAGAGCAAAGTGTACGTGAGGGCTCATAGAGCCACTGCGTGGCTCCAAGTGATCTCCTTAAGTCGCAAAATTCATAGAACCTTATCAGTAATGTGTCCGAGACTGAGGGAAATGAAAGCACCTGTAGGGCACAGTGGTAGGTTGGGTTGGTCATCGATGTCCATGGACATATCTGTTGCAAATCAACGGCTAGCCTTCCAGTGTACGATATCCACTCAACGTACCATCTTCCCTGTCTCCTAAAGGTCAGGCCCATCAGCGTGTCAGCAACGTAGTACGAATGAGGGCAAAAAACATACCATGGTAAGTATCATCATCGTCATCATCAGAGGGAGTAGAACCGAAAAGTGACTGGTAAGTATGAATAGTGCATTCACGAATGAAATCGCGAAGGCGATCCGTCACGGACGGATCAGACAGCCGCTGACGATCCTTTTCGAGGTGCTTGGTCACTGTTCGTCTTGCCACAAGTCGAGGGGCATGGTGAAAGCACTGGGAGCAATGGCACTGGAGCTTCTGAGCTACCATCAGACCACGGGGGATAAATCGATAGATATTCAGAGACTAGATGGGATGCACGCAGCCGCGTCAGGCGAGCGATGATGCGGGACTTGACGCCAATGGACGGAAATGCCTACGGTCGTGCCAAACTGAGAGGCAGGAGGGGAGGGTGAGGGAGGGTGAGGGGAGGGTGGAGAGCGGGCAGACGGGCAGACGGGCAGCAGGAAGGCGGGAAGCAGGAAAGTGCACCGGAAGTTGAGTCGGATCGAAGAGTTAATTGGTGCGTGAAATCTAGAGGAGATCTCAGCATAAGGCAGTCAGAATAGGCAAAAACAGTCACTAGTTCAGGATGTGCAGCGTATAATGTAGGCCGGGTAGTAACATTCAAGGGAGGTCGAGCTCCTGGGAGGGCGCGAGCCAGTAGTCTAGAGATGCGGAGTAGGACTTAGGTACCGACGGAGATAAGGAGGTGTCGAGTCACAGAGAGAAACGGTTTGTTGTGAGCAGGGCGAGAGACTCAAGGCCCCAATAAGTAGTCAGTCCGCGGTCAATAGATAGCGACAGCAAAGCTAGGAGCCAAATCGATGATGGATTGAGATAGCGCTATGAGCCCCTGTAGCGCGTAAGCGCTTGTAACCAAGAGACACGATTTGCCTAAGCGCTAAGCCCCACTGTTATCGCAACTCTCTGGCTCTATGTAGTCTAGCCGAAGTCTTGCAGCCCACACATCGCCTTCTGTTTTTCCATACCGGCAACTTTCCTTGCTACTCTCCTTTGTTCCACCGTCCTGCGACTGCCTCAAACACTGATCTAGCACGTCCCCTCTTGCCACCCTTCTCTCAGCTCTGCTGGACCCGACCTTCTCCTGGGATCAGCACCTTTAACCTTTCGGCAGGATCTGAATACACGTACTCGTCACCCTCGCCTACGCCACAGCTCCCTGCCCCGTCCCCACCTCCAGAAAGCACCAGGAGCTCGCTACGGCATCCCCGCCTGTTCCCCGTTCGCATCGCTTCCGATATATGCAAAACGACGATGGTGATTATGAGTATGATTCTTTTATGAGCCGTTGTAAGTCCCTCTCATGATCTCACCAGTGGAACATGATCGATCTGACCACTCCATTTGTAAGTAAGGTATCGAGCTCCGAACAGAGGCGACCGTAATAAAACCACCACGGTCGTATCAAGGATACGCCTGCCAGAGGATCAGCAAGATCCCCTTTGCGAAGCCAACCCACCTTCTACCTCTCTTTTGCCCTCGCTTCCAAGCAAGCCGCGTTCATAGAACCGATTGACTCGACCTTCTCTTATGCGGGCATCAGAACTTGACTCCCATATCCTCAGTCCGTTCTACATTTTCGTGACTCGTATGTGTCATTTGCACCGTTTCTATCGTTTTCAACGGCTCATAATTTATTATCCTGTCCTCAGCGCTTCTAGCTCCCCTTCGTTTCGGTTCACCGTTCAACGTTCAGTGCTTTAGCTCCATCAGCCTTTCGAATACACCTATTCGTCACCGTCTACTTACGCCGCCTCAACCCAGCTCGTCGATAGCCGGACCATGCTCTGCAGCACCAGCCGACATTACATCATCATCACCGCTTCGACTAACGTGCCCACTCTTTTGTTTTAGACGAGCCATGCTTTTCGCTTTAATTCAAGACCCTGAGCCCGGCGCTCACCGCTTGCTGCCACGATGCGCTCCTCGATGCTCAGCGCTGCACAGCCTGTCGCTTAGTCTCGGCCTCGCATTTACCTCGTTTTGTGTTTGCTCGCATATAAGATGGGCTCCCCTTCGTTTCTACTACCACCACCACTGACCAATGTCCTCCAGGCGGCCGTCTACCAATCTCCCTATGAGCATATGGCTCGCAGACCTAGGTGGCTCCAACATCCGTGGCAGGCCCGATAACCTATCTCCCTGGCTCGCCCTACCCGTGCAAGCGTACGACGGTCATATCGCGATCCGAAGAGAGTATTTGTCGCCATTTACCGTCACTATGGTTGTCGACGACTTAGTGAGTTTGGCCCCATTTATTCTCAATGCCCTCATTAACACACGTTTTCAGCCTTTCGATATCAAGAATGTCTCAGAAGTTTTTCTCCAGACTGAAGCTGATGGATTCTTCGATATTGGGGTCTACCACAAGTCTTTCCCGCTACAGAAGACATTTATCGCCGAAGCCATTCTCACAAACGGTCGTTCCATGCAGTGGACTGGTGAGCCGTCCTCAGTCCATATGACATTCACTCAACCTCCATCCTAGTTCTTCCAGGACATGTCACAGCCCATGGAAATGCGTTACGAATCCTCCTTGATGGAACCGTAGCCAACGCTGTGACCCGCAAGGTCAGTCAAATCCTTTTTCCTCATTTGCCACACTGACTTCAACTTCTAGATGTTTCGCGATCTTATAAATTCGTCTTTGGATGTTCTCGACACTGCACACGCAACGGAGGCTGAAAGAGATCAGGCTGATATGACTATCTGCCTCTATCATACTTTCCTTCGTGGTGGGTCGAGTGGTCGCGGTGGCGTCCCCGCCAATGTCCTAATTTAGATGACCCTGTATCACGATTTTTGACAACTTCTCCCGACCCCGCATGACTTCCTAATTCGAACGATCGCCGACAAGGAACGACCCATGCCGACTTGAGAAAATTCTACAATTCTGTATGACTAAATGCCCACTTTGTGACATCGGCATGACAATGCCGACTGCCGCCGACATCCGAAGGCTATGTGTGACTTTGTCACGACTCCCACGAACTTTTGACGACTAATCGTTTTAACTGAGCATTAGCCAACACCTCTAACTATTGTCGTCTCGAACTTACATTCGAACTGCGACGCGTATTGTGCGGATCCAGTGGTTGGTGGCGACGAAAGAGCTGCTTTTGGGACTCAGCACGGTATGACAAGACAAGTACCGTTTGACGTCTGTGGGCATTAATGCGGATGAGCGGCGACCGGCGATGGCCAGTGACATCAAATTTCAAACCATGGTTGTAGGACGAGGCCGCCACCAACCACGACTCCGAACTGGATTATCCCAATGGCTCATCTCCGGTCTCTGATCAACAAAAGGCGTGTTTGATGAGGAAAAAAATACATGCATGGTTCGGTGCGCAATGTTGCCCAGAATGTGGGCAATTGTTTGTCGTTGTGTGTGGTAGGTCTCTCACTCCGCGACGGGCTGACTCGGACCCCCTAGGCGCGGACAATATGTTGGTTGACCTCGGATAAAGCTGTCGACTTGCTACAATGCTTGGACAGTGCTCGTGCCTGTTGGTGATGCCCTTTTTTTCCAAAACGTCGTCGGCCAGCCAGAAGGATATATTTCGAGGCACGCCCGCTTCATAACTCTCGAAGCTTCTGACAGCTAGAAACCCCTTCAGTACGTGTCATTCCAGCCACCCTATCGCCCGCTTGTCACTTCCTTGGCGAGCGTTCTCAGCTAAATGGCTGGCTGATGATCTTTCAGGTGACGAAATTCATGGGAGAGAGCACGGCATCCAAATGATCGGGATTCTGATCCTTTAGTCGATCCCGACCGCTCAGTTTCCCTCCTGGATCGTCCCTTAGAACCGCTATCTGGTTTGCTAACTGTCGGGATGCCATTGGTTAGCTCACTATTCCCCGGTATATATCTGTGGTCCCTGGATCTTCAACGGAATCGCACTTAAGGAAGCAAAAGGACAGCACACGATCAGAATCCAGAGCTACAGCCATGCGGTGGGGCACCTTCTGCGTTGCGGTTGCCGCTGTCATCCCCTACGCTCTTGTGCCTACGTATGGGTTCGAGCGTTCTTCTCATCTCCATGCCCGTCAAGATCGCAATGGATCTATTCTCCATGGTAAGTATTTCAGGACTTTCTTCGGGGTCGTAGTCGTTCATCGAGTAATCATTTCCTGTGTGTAGACTATCCGGGACAAACTCCCTTACCTTCACTAGAAGAAATCATCAAGTTGAATGCAACCAACGGGACCTTCTTACCTCTGGATGAAATCCAAGGCGATATCCTGTGCGGCCGATCGCTCTGATATTTTCGCTCATTCATCATTGTGACTTTGAATTAGCATCGGTATGAAGAAACCAAAGCAACTATTTTTCTTCTACACCATCAACGACCCGAAGAAGTTCAAACAAGTTTTGGCCAAACTGATTTATCCTCACATCACAAGTATTTTTTTCCCCGTATTACAAGTAGAATATGAGACTAATCGCCCTTCCGTTAGCAACATCTCAGCTCATTTGCACTACTTGCCCGCAGCCGAAGGCGCTTTTGAACGTTGCGTGGACTTCCAAGGGTTTGCTCAAGCTTAACGTCTTCGACAACCTTCTCGACGGCTTTTTCGACATTGGTCAAGTCTCAGATGCTGCAGGCCTCGGCGATCCCGGAACCGCCAACTGGGCTCCTGGTCTTGCAAGTAACAAAACCGACGGCGTATTTCTCATCGCTTCGAAGGATTGGGCGCCCATCAATTCCTTGCTCGCTCAAATCTTGTCTTGGCTCGGAACGGCCATCACTGAGACTCACCGGCTTAGGGGAGCTCACCGTTCGGGCGTTTGGGAAGGCCATGAACATTTTGGTTTTCTTGATGGCATCGTACGTTATTGTCAATCTGTCATCCGATGTATACTTACCCCCTTGCTGATAGTCCCAGCCCGCCGTCGCCGGGTTTGCCACCAGTGTCTTCCCAGGTCAATCGCTGATTTTCCCAGGTACCATCCTCACCAACGAGATTGGGGATCCTCTCATTGGAGCTCGACCGGCCTGGACCAAATGGGGTTCTTTCCTTGCCTTCCGTCAGCTTCAACAGTTCGTTCCGGAGTTCGATAAGTACCTCCTTGATTTGTGCGTGTCTACTTCCAACTGTTTCGTAGCCTGTCCGTGACTGACTGTGCCGAAGCGCTCCGCCCGTTCCTGGTTTGACGCTTCAAGAACGTGCTGACTTGCTAGGAGCCCGAATGATCGGCCGGTGGAAGAGTGTTGGTATCTTTCGACTCGTCTCCTAGATGCTACTCATTTGAGAGCAGGGAACGCCCACTGATCTCGCCCCACTTACGGACAACCCCGCCATCGGCCCCGATCCCAACCTTAACAACGACTTCGACTTCAATCACCCTCCCCCATTTGACCTCTTCGCTGACCAGACACTCTGCCCATTCTCTGCCCACATTCGCAAAACGCGTCCTCGTGCAGATGAAGGCAATTCCAACATCACCAACCAGATCATGCGTGCTGGGATTCCTTACGGAGACGATGGTGAGCCTTCATCTCATACGCAATCACGTTACGGCTAGGATCGTCAGCTGAACTGTAGTCTCCAGTAACCGATGTTGAAATCGACAACAACAAGACGAGGCTTGAGAGAGGGCTTGCGTTCGGTAAGGGCACTCTCTCAGCATTGCTTATATGTTAATATCCCTCCTCTTCTAGTCGGATACCAGAGTGATATCAGCCAAGGTTTCCGTTTCCAACAGGTTCGATGGGCGAATGACATCGGGTAGGCATCGAATTGGTATATTCGGCTTGCTATAACATTGATCCGACCCCGCACAGCTTCGTCGGTGGTAAAATTGACCCTACTCCAGGCCACGACCCGATTATCGGTCAAAACAATGGATCTCCGCGCTTCTCTTCCGGCCTGGATCCTACGGACCCCAATCAGGACCACAATTTCGATGCTTCGAATATTGTGGAGTTCGTTCAGTCGCGAGGAGGAGAATATTTCTTTAGTCCGTCGATGTCTGCCATCTTGAATCCGGTAGCCGCCTGACGGAATTGTCATCGCGAAAGTGGCCAATGTGGTAATATATTGTGGCTTACAAGGAGTTTTATTTATCATTATCGTTCGAGCTGTTGAAGCGATTGATATTGTCCTAAGCGACGCTACAGTACATGTAAACGGCAGTAGAGTGGAACGCAAAGAAATTAGTCCAGATCCGCCCTAGCCCATGAGGGACGAACTGAAGCCGCCTTGCTTACTTTGAGGATGTCGGTACAAGCCTCCAATGTCGCACTGAACTCTTCCTTACCGTTAATCCGCTGCCAAACTCTCCATCGCTGATGATACCGTTTTGCCTCGGACGTTTCTCCAAGCACATAATAAATCAGCACCAGGCGATGCAACATTGTTCCGTATGCTGGCGCGACCTCTATTCCCTCTTCCTCAATGAGTCTTAGCATCTCCAAGGCAGGCTTCAGGAGAAGGTCGTCAGCACGAGAGGGCGCACTGGCCCAACTTGCGATAGATGGGAGGCCGGAACCTTTGATATTGCCAATGTGTTCGCGATTACGATCACTTGAGGGATTCGTACATGCACGACATCGGCAGTCGATGCCGTATGTCGCCAGATCGGGTCGTCGTTGGGATGAGCTCGCCACTGGATCTGCGTACCATGTTGTAATTTCCTCGCCCTTCTTAATGTCACGGACTGCATAGAATTGCATCGATAGCGACGCATTACTCCAGCTTCTGATTGAATTCGGTGAGCAGCTGGCGGGGACAGTATCATCTATGTGCTCAAGCTGTGATGCTGGGTTGACGTACCTGTGGTTCACTCTAGATAGCTTCTCGAATACTGCGCCATGACCTGGGCCAACTGAGAGATGAGAGTGAGTATAGACAATACGAGAAGGAGCCGCATTTACTTCGGTCTAGCGGAAGCCTGACACCAAAGGCATTTGTTCGGCTGATTCCCGTGAGTGGACCACTCCCATCATGAATGTGGCTATTCCATAACTTCTTGTACGCAACGGCATGCTTCTTACTCATCGGGTCACTCTCCATCCGTGCAATTGCAAATTCCAAGGCCTTCTCGAGCTCGGCGAAAGCTGCTTGCTTCATTTGTTCCAGGGACATGCCAAAGACCGGACGCATGGCAACCCCATGACGCATGACTACCAGAGCACGTTCCCCTATGATCAGCTCCCCGAAAGCAAGATCGCGAGTCGCAATCATCCCGAGGCCTTTGGAGGGGATTGTGAGGATGGAATACGGCTTGGGAGACAGTGGGACTGGCACGGAGTGGGGAAATCCCGGTATCTTAAGTATCTCTTGTTTGAGCGGTTCGAAATCAAAACCTAGGATGAGTTCCGTCGTTCCGTCAACAACTTCGGTGGTGCTGCCACATTGAGGCAGTGTCGTAAAGAATATGCTCCGATCCTTGACTGAAGAGATGTGTGATTACAGAATATAGCACTGATAACGCACAAAGGCTTGCCTGCGTCTGGCTTTATATGTGATGCAGATTTTGTCCCAGCCATTATCGATTATCGTTCAAATATTGGAAAATGGGGGGATCGTACTCGATGTCTAAAGTCAACGGCTGGGGGTTAGTCACTTCTCATGTACAAGGTGTAATCTCTGCCTTACTGTAGAATATTCAGGGCGGAAAACGATGGAAAACGAAGCTATGCCACTACAAGACGAAGTGCAGTCTGTTTATCGCACTTGCACAAGCGAAACTTCCCGCGCTCCAGTGAAGTCAATTGGGTGAAAGGGGCTAAGAGGGGTACTACATGGCTTCATCTAAGGACTCGCGAAACCTGGTATATGCCGAATGGAATCATTGACCGTTCCTCATACTGCATTGCCTTCATCCATATCATATATTTATGTACTTGAATACCATGTTCAGGCTAAGAGTCATCGCGGTAAAAATACCCATGTCGTTTTCGCATTGCGACGAGCGACAGAGGAATGTACACAAAACAAAAACGGAAACGCGGGAGCAAGATGGGAGATGGGCGGATGAGTATTTACGATGGGAGCAGAACCGGTTCACAGTAAATGGGCAAGAAACAGACGTGCCCTTACGGGTGAGCTGAAAGCGCTTTACTTACATAGAGGATCTCCCGGCAGGCATGCAATATTCCATTAGCCTCTTCCTGGGCGACAATGCGCAGCCACACTCTGAATCGTTGATGGTACCGTTTGGCCTCTGGCATCTCCCCGAGCACAAAATAAATCAACGCCAACCGATTCAACATCCTGGCGTAGGCCGGTGAGAACTCCACTCCCTCCATCTGAATGACTTTGATTGCCTCCAAGGCAGGTTTGAGAAGGACAACACCAATGATTGATGGCGTCCGAGCCGCTCTTGCAATAGAATGGATGCCTGCATCTCGGATTTTGTTAATGCCTTGGCGGTTGCGATCGCTGGAGGGATCCGTGCAAGCACGGCATTGACAGTCAACGCCGTAGTGAGTAGCCATGTAGGATCGTCTTTCGGACGAGGACGCCAGTGGATCGGCGTACCATGTTGTAATTTCCTCGCCTTTCTTAATGTCACGAACGGCATGGATTTGCATTGATAATGACGCAGCGCTCCAATTCTTGACCGTATTCGGAGAGCAACTGCCAAGGATGCTTTCAGCAATTTGCTAGCGTGATGCACGAGGCGCCATACCTATGGTTGATTCTAGACAGCTGTTTGAACACCGCAGAATGATCAAAACCTAGGAGGCGAACGTCCGAGTCAGTAAAGTAGAAAAGCAACGAAGGCATAGAATGCACCCTTATCGCCTTCAAGGGGAATGGCAAAACCATTCGTTCCAAATATTCCCGCTAGCGTCCTGGTCCCATCCTGGAGGTGGCTATTGCATAGCTTCTTGTATGCATCGGCATTCTTCTTGGTCCTCGGGTTACTCTCCATCCGTTCAATCGCGCATGCCAGGTACTTGTCAAGTCTGATGCGAACTGTTTGAAGCCTTTGTTGCTCTGTCATAGTATTCAATTCAGCCACTGCTAATACTCCTGGACATGAGATCAGCAGAGGACGCTCGGCCACAATCATCTCCCCGAAATGAATATCACGAGTCGCAATCATTCCCAAGCCTTTGGACGGGATCGGGACAATGGAATAAGGGGAGGGAGACGATACGACCGGGACAGGTTGAGGGAATCCAGGCGTTTTCAGTATCGCTTCCTTCAATGCTGCAAAATGAAGAACGAGTTCCGTTTGGCCGTCCTCGACTTCAGTGATGCTGCCACAATCAGGCAGCGTCGTAAAGACTATCTTCCTGGCTGTGACGGAAGGGATGTTTAAGATATTCAATAATGAAACGAAAACGCTTGCCTACGGCTGCCTCTTCCTTGGAGTCGAATTTCATCATCGCCATCACGATTGACGGTTCGTGTGTCCAACAGCCTGCGGGAGGTCTAAAATCTAGGATTGGGAGTCAGTACTCAGGACCAATTCGTCAGGCCTTCAGGGCTCGAACATAGGATGTACCGAGCTAGCAAAATCTCACCTCAACGTGTGCGTGCAATGGAAAGAGCACTGGAAATTTTCCACGTTGAATGTTGTCAACGTTCAAGTCATCGCAAGCTTCGAAGTTCCCGCGCCTCAGCACGAGCAAGAAAGGGGCTAAAAGGGGGTTGAATTTTGACACGTTGACCGCCCCGTCAGTCTTTCGCCCAGGGGACTATTGGCACCTAATGCGCACGGATGTAGATGTAGATGACATAAAACACCCGACCAAATTCTATCGAAACACACAGAATAGAGAATGGCAATTGCATATCAAGCAAAGCACCTTCGGAGTGAATGTCATTTCAGACTCGATGTTGTGATCATGCTTATGTAGCTATCATATTGATGAGAAGAGCGATATAACATTGCGAAGACCAGAGAGGAGAAGCTACATCCAGCATATAGGAATACATCGACAAAACAATCATTGCGGCGAACGCAATAGGAGTGCCAAAAATTGGGTTAAAAGTGAAAACGGCTGGACCAAGATCTCGTGGCAGACACTACAAGCAGTCCTCAGGCTCGCATGGACGTCTAGCATCAACATGCTCATCGCCCTCGCCGTTCGACTGCGAGCGCCAACATCCCTCCAACAATGGCCCCTCCGTCACTATTACGCCATAAGCACCGCGATCAATTGCCTCCCCAAGTCCCGACGCAAGCCGCAATTACCTCCCCCGAGTCCCCCTAGCACGGCTTACACTGGCGCTCCCATACACCCCGCCACTGTGCGACGGAACACCGCTCAAGGATGCAGGACTACCAGTGGGCCTTTATATGTGCTTCGGGAAGCTCGGGGATGATAACCCGCTTGGCCGGGGTTATGGAATCGACAGTCAAAGGCGGGCCTGGCGGAGCTGAGTGTGAAGACCCAGCGCTGTAAGAAAGGGCATCAGCAAGGGTGTGCGAGAGGATACCACGCACCATTGTCGGCGTTGTAACCTGCAATGAGGAAGAGTCAGCTAGAGAGCGAGTCGATGAGCTGGAGAGGGCATACCTTGAGAGGGAAGGAAGGAGAGATGTTGGGGGATTGAGGAGGGATTTTGACGTGTCTTTATATGTTTTCTGAGGGAGAGAAACACATGTGAGCGAGAAGAGTCACGCCGATCGAGTGCCGCGGGCGGGCGCGACGCGACGCGACACGGGAGACACGTGCTGGAACGGAATCGGCGATGATCATGTTGTCTCGCCGATGTGGGGAATTGTGCGAGGATTAAAGAAATCTGAGATCCACTGTCATTGCACTACATCTGGAAGACTTGAGCGTCCTGAGAAGCTAAAGAGTCAAAGACGATAATGTTATGAATGGTCTCCACCGACGTAAAAATCGGTGGGCATCACGGGTCCATAGCTGGTACAGAAAATGGCATGGATTACCAGCCTCATCGCCGATCCAGTGTCGCCAGTGCGCGCGATCTGCCCAAAGTGTCGTTGTAAAGCCTGGGCTATGCAAACAGAAAGACAACGATACTTGTCGAACTCTCTAGTCAGCTGCTATGGTCCTAAGTCCTTCAGGGCTAAGAACAGAGTCTATTCGGTCGGAGGTGGTTGAGGCTTCGGGACACCGTCGCTTAAGAATCACGTAGCCGAGAACCTTGCACGGCCTGTACAATGCAGGGTCAGCCAGACCATTACGAGGAGTTCCGGAGGTTTCCTTTCGAACGACCATGGTAATCATCAGGAAATGAAGCCTACGAAGGAAGGGGACGAAAAGGTGTAGGAAAGGCCAACCATACACAAGAGGTTCCAGATGTGTGGTATAGGTGGGATTGTGTAAAACGAATCTTGTTCATCTTCTAGCGGATGTCAATATTCCTGAGTGAGTATAATCGAGGCCATTCGAACACGAAAGTGGAAAGATCCACACATGGCGATGCGGAATAGGCACACCTCCATTTAGGGCGTGAATCAAAATTGAACGATTGACACCTCCGTCTACGAAGAATCCTCATACAGAGTCAACCGATGGGGGGCTCCACAAATCTGCAGTGCGCTTCCACGACAGCGCATATAGCAATCGCTATCAAGTTGCTTCGTCGCGCTCGAGATTGAACTTCCGCACCCTGATCATGAACAAGATGTACGTGAATCAATGCGAGAGATAGCAAGAAATTAAAAGGTGCTCACAGCATTCTCGACCGTATTCGAGCCCGGCGAAACGATAGCCTGCAGATTTGCACCCCGAGGTGCAGCGATCTGGGTCGATGCCAAACGGAAAGTCGACGTTGACGGGGAGTGTGCGGCTTGATACCGAATCGCTAACATGCATTGCATACGGATTAGGGATGAATAAAAGGGGTGAAGGGAAAGAGAACTCGCGTGTAGCATCCTTTGTAGTTGAAGGTACCTGCAGTCTCTTGCACGGTAGGAAGCGGGTTTCCATTATAATAAATACTGATGCGATTGGCGGCACCACAGAATTCTTCGGCATCGCCTACACACGGCATGTTACACTCGGCGTCCGTAGTTAGTGTTGCAGCGGGGTTGAGGAGATAGTCGCAATCTATCACAGAGGGTAATTAAGCATGCATGGAGCGAGAAGATGATAGAAAAGGGAAGCGGGACTGACAGCACTCTCTCCCGAATTCAACGCCTGCATACGAGAAGTCACGATGGGCGCAGAAGAGCGTGCATGCACTGGGCGTCATGCCAGTTGCATCCGTAAAATGGTCAGCACGGAGGGTCCTGGAGGACGTATTATCTCTACAAAATACCAACGCCTGTCAGTGGGAGATGATTGTGGGGTATAGCTGGGCAACTTGCGTATAACACCCTTGATAGGGCCATCCTTGCGCGTTTACCTGTGAAATACAAGATGACGAGCGTGGTATTAGAACAGATAAAAGAAGGACAGACTAAAGAGATAGTAGACAGGATGCTAGTCGCAAGCTGGAGACTCATCGGGGGGAGGGGGCGACTCAAAGAAGACTCTCAGTAGAAACACTGAGCGTGAATCAACCACATCTCTCCCTCCTCCCGTTCCCCATTGGCGTATCCAGAGACAGCTCGATCCCAACAGTGCGGCACAGTTCAGAATGCCTAGGTTCTCCGATTGTGATATCTAATCGGGAGCGTTTTGCTTTGTCTGTGATGAAATATCAGCGATCGTCATGGCAAAGAAGCATTAATGCAACTTACCTAGCTCGAACATGCGCCGGTACAGTGAAATGGGATCACAACCGGAATTCGTGGAAGCTGAGCGGTGAGCGGTGAGCGGTGAGCCACGTATGCACATAGTTAGGTTGTTTCGGCAGGAGAAATCCTCATATCGACACCTTAAGGCTTCACGCAACATGGAGAGAATATGGGGGGTTGTAAAGCAAAGTTGTTTCATCCCCCCACATTGAAGGGAGATCAAGTACAGAAAGAAGGCCTGGCGCTTAATTGGAATTCGGCCCCTAAAACCACCTAGGGGAGCGGTAGGAGGAAGAACGAATGGACGGAAAACCATCTTATTAGCTGTAAGGGTGAAGTGCCAATAACCACCAGATGTATCCCTATAGGCGAGCGGAAGATGCCTTGCTTACTTTGAGGATGTCGGTGCAGGCTTCTAGTGTTGCGATCATCTCCGTTGTAAAGTGAATCCGCTGCCAAACCCTCCAACGCTGATGATACCGTTTCGCCTCTGCCATCTCTCCAAGCACATAATAAGTTAGCACCATCTGATGCAGTACCCTAGCATAGGCCGTTACGGCCTCCATTCCCTCCTCCTCGATGATTTTCAGCATCTCCAGCGCAGGCTTTAGGAGGAGATCACTGGCGAGAGACGGCGTTCCGGCCCATCGTACGATGGCGGAGACTCCGGAGTCTTTGGCGTTGCTAATGCGAACACGGTTTCGATCGCTAGTGGGATCCGTACATGCACGGCATTGACAATCGATGTCGTACTTAGTCAGGTAGGATCTCCGTTTGGATGAGGTCGCGCCAGGATGTTCGTACCACGTGGTAATTTCCTCGCCTTTCTTGATGTCGCGAATTGCGTAAAGCTGCATCGACAGCGATGCAGTATTCCAGCTTCTCATCGTATTCGGTGAGCAGCTGTTGGGGACGCTTTCAGCGAAGAGTGTCACGCGTTGACACTGAACCCCCATACCTATAATTCTCGACAACCTGTCAAACACTGCTGCATGAGCATTATCTAGTGGGCAACATTTAGCAAATAGGCAGCGCGAACAAGTCATACAGAATTCACTTTTGTCGAGTGGCAGTCCGACGCCATAGCAATTCGTTCGCAATATCCCCGTGAGTGGACCGCTCCCATCGTGGCGGTGGCTATTGCATAGTGTTTTATACGCATCCGCGTACTTCTTGGTCTCTGGATCACTCTCCATCCGTCCAACCGCGCATTCTAGCCACTTCTCTAGCCCATCGAGAGACGCTTGCGACATTTGTTCTCGCGACATCGTACCTTCCAATGCCTGCACCTCAACACCTCGACAAGAGATCAGCAGCGCACGCTCCGCCACGATGAGGTCTCCGAAATGAAGATCACGAGCGGCAATCATACCCAAGCCTTTGGAGGGGATTCTGACGATGGAATAAGGCTGGGGAGATGGTGGGACTGGAACGGGCTGAGGAAATCCAGGCGTATTCAAGATCGCTTGTTTCATCTTTGGAAAATGAAATACGCATTCCGTGAGTCCATCGACGACATCAGTAATGTTCTCAAAGGGAGGCAACGTTGTAAAGATAGCGGTCATCTTCGGGTCCTCCGAATGCATTTCATCATGAGAAAGCACCCTGAATATGCCGCGCTTAGAAAAAGGGACATAGTTCCCGGCTCTGGCTTGAGAGACACGTCATCATAGAGTTTAACCGAATGAAAATGTATACAGGCCTACCTGCGTCCGCTTCTCTTTTAGAGACAGTGTTCATCCTGGCTGCCAGACGTTCATGGATATCCAAGATGGCTGGGTCGTACTTGGATTTCATTTCTTTTAGCTGATTGGTATCTGAAGAAGATGGCAGGCAAGGTCTCCAGTCACGTCTTGCGTAAAAAATCATGGTATTAGCAGAAGCTCACCGTATCGTGCAGGAACGAATCTGTGCCACGGCAAGAAGGTTCAAGTTGATGTAAAAAACGAGTGGCTCAAGGGTTCCCGCGCTCAAGCTTCTTAGATTGATTATAGGGGTTAACAGGGGGGCGGCACTTGGCAACGGCGGATCTATTCCAGTGACCAGAAGTTGAAGTAAATGGTCGTATAAAGGCTCGCTATGCGCCAGAAGTGTCGAGGCCTGAACCATCAACCTCAAGCATATGAGAGGGTTCAAGGGATGGAGGCTACATGATTGTATTCTAAGAAAAGATGAAGCAAGGACACTGCGTTTTGTCGAAGTCATTTAGCGTTCAAGATAGCGGCAATCAAAACGACGCTGTGTCAGTGCCAGCAGAGTCAATTTGGAGCGCGACACGGAAGACACGTGCTAAAGCGGCATTGGTGGTACTGTCTCGCCGCTGTGGGGGAGTGTGCGAGAAGGTCCTGAGAAGGTGAAGAGTCAAAGACGAGAATGAATGGTCTCCACCGACGCAAAAATCGGTGGGCATCACGGGTCCATAGCTGGTACAGAAAATGGCATGGATTACCAGCCTCATCGCCGATCCAGTGCCGCCAACGTGCGATGTGCCCAAGGTGCCGCTGTAAAGCCTGGGCTCTGCAAACAGAAAGGTGAGGATACTTGTGGAACTCACTAGTCAGCTGCTACGGTCCTAACTCTTCCAGGGCTAAGAACAGAGGCTATTCGGTCGGAGGTGGTTGAGGCCTCGAGACATCGTCGTTTAAGAATCACGTAGCTGAGAACCTTGCACGGCCTGTACAACGGAGCGTCAGCCAGACCATTACGAGGAGTTCCGGAGACTTCTTTTCGAAGACAATCATCAGCCTACGAAGGAAGAGGACGAAACGATCTAGAAAATGCGGGGAAATTCAGAGTCAAGACGGCGAACTATACATAAGGGGTCCCACACGAGTTGTATAGGTGGGATTGTCGGAGACGAATCTCGTTCGTCTTCTAGCGCCGGGTGTTGATACTCCCGAGTAAGTATGATTGATGTCATTCGAACACGAAAGCAGAAAGATCCACACAGGGCGACGCGGAATACGCACACCTCCACTTGAGGCGTGAATCAATATTCACCGATTGACATTCGTGGTTTTGCGCAGCATGAGCAATGATATGTGTTACGAGGCAGCTGTTCCCTTGTCGAGAGCGTACCAGTACAGCCCCCGTCAGAAAATGGTTCCGGGTTTCGAGGGGTCAATCCGTTCGATTCAGAAAACTTGGCCGTTAGTTGACCTCTGTAGCAAACGCAGTCAGTCTTCCACAATCTCGCACAAACAACATCTATGATACGCACCGCCGACGCATCAACATCCATGCCATCATACATCCCGCATCGGATAGCCAGGCCTGCAGCATCGAACCACTCCCACATTGTGATGCTCCGAGAGTTCCTTCAGCACAACACTAAGGTCATTTTCGTTGTTTTAGACCTCGCATCATAGCCGATAAAGATGAATCGTAGAGAAGTTGGTATTTGAAAGTGAAGGTACGTACCTAGTTAGCTATCTTGACGTCGAGCAATGGAGTCTGACCTCTGTCAGGATTCGGACGAACAGCGAGCTCCTCGTTTGCGCACTGGGGAAAGTCAACTAGTCATGGCCAGGATCATGTTGGGAATGGTTGAAAACACCGACCAGCGCCTGGCCCAACACATTGGGCGCTACTGTGACATGGACCCGTTGCAGCTTCTACACCGCTTGTATGCTCGAGTGACGAGTCGGAGTATTACTCGTGGTTCACTCGTAATGCGAGCATTCACTCACGGAAAAGGGTGGTCCTGCAATATGTGCCATCATCCATCTCATTGCCGCTGATAGTACAGAATATTCTTCCTTCCTTCCGTTGTTATCGCAGTTTTGTGCCATCATGGTATGTGTACGAAAGCCATGGGAAGCTTTGCTCGCATTACTTCGAGAACGATTCTGAATCCGCGAGGTGCCAATCATCCATAGTATTCAGGAGATACAGGGACTCGATAGGGGATGCCTCCGTCTACGAAGAATCCTCATACAGGGTCAACCTATCGGGGGCTCCACAAATCTGCAGCGCACTTCCGCGACACCGCATATAGCAATCGCTATCAGGTTGCTTCGTCGTGCTCGAGATTGAATTTCCGCACCCTGAGCAAGATATACGCGAATCAATGCAAGAGATAGCAAGAAATTAAAAGACGCTCACAGCATTCTCGACCGTATTCGAGCCCGGCGAAACGATAGCCTGCAGATTTGCACCCCGAGGTGCAGCGATCTGGGTCGGTGCCAAACGGAAAGTCGACGTTGACGGGGAGTGTGCGGCTTGATACCGAGTCGCTAACACGTATTGCATACAGATTAGGCATGAATAAAAGGGGAGAAGGGAAAGAGGACTTACGTGTAACAACCTTTGTAGTTGAAGGTACCTGCAGTCTCCTGCACGGTAGGAAGCGGGTTTCCATTATAATAAATACTGATGCGATTGGCGGCACCGCAGAATTTTTCGGCATCGCCTACACACGGCATGTTACACTCGGCGTCAGTAGTCAGTGTTGCATCGGGGTTGAGGAGATAGTCGCAATCTATCACAGAGGGTAATTAAGCATGCATGGAGCGAGAAGATGATAGAAAAGGGAAGCGGGACTGACAGCACTCTCTCCCGAATTCAACGCCTGCATACGAGAAGTCACGATGGGCGCAGAAGAGCGTGCATGCACTGGGCGTCATGCCAGTTGCATCCGTAAAATGGTCAGCACGGAGGGTCCTGGAGGACGTATTATCTCTACAAAATACCAACGCCTGTCAGTGGGAAATGATTGTGGGGTATAGCGGGGCAACTTGCGTATAACACCCTTGATAGGGCCATCCTTGCACGTTTACCTGGAAACACACGATGATGAGCGTGGTATTAGAACAGACAAAAGAAGGACAGACTAAAGAGATAATAGACAGGATGCCAGTCGCAAGCCGGAGACTCATCGGGGGCGCGATTCGAAGAAGAATATGGAGCCTGAGTCCATTGACCTATCTGTTATGAAGCTTTATATACCGAGCCGTGACAATAGCAGACGTACCTCTAGGGTCACTGGAGGACATCAAAACAAGGTACGAAGTGAATTCGTGAGTAGACTGGAAGGTCTTGGCGCGCTGTTTGTTCGCCGGAACAGAAATTGACATGCTGAGGGCAGTCAATCAAGACGACACACTGATTGGACTGCTGATCTCGTAGAAAACAAGAGCAAAACAAAGCGCTGCAAGTCGTCAGGAAAAGTTAGAGTTGACCAATGAAGTGCTCACTGGCAGATTGGCTTAGAGCTGACGCGCTGAACCGTGAACGTTGCACGTTGAGCAGTTTGGCGTTCCCGCTCAGCCATCATCGGAGGGCGCTTGATGAATGGGGATACTCGTAAGTGGATAGAGATCTCGTAGACACGGGCAGGAACGACCTCCATGGGTAACGACTACATCGGCACTTGCGCCAACGGAACGACCTTCAGTGTCAATGACTGATGCCAACAGCAGAGCGAGAAAAGGAAGGATAGCAGGAAGTGATGGCCGGGAGCAGTGCGACTGTACGAGATTGATAAGACAATCGAGGATGCTCAGAGAGAGAGATCTTCTCTATAAGCGACAAACTCTGTAAACATTGCAAGAGCTGTGATATGGGCTGTTCCCCGAACGGTGGCGAGGCGATGCCCGAGCCCTTTCAGGACAGGAAGGTGGGAAGTTCGAGTGCGACGGTTCCATCATGGAACATCAAGATACGTAGCGAACGCATTCCGCGCTGAATCAAAGCCTTGTTCAGGACTAATCCTGGGCCGAGGTACGTTAATCGGAGGACTTGAAGCGATGTCGCACCAACGTTCGCATTGAGGTGCAGGAATTGTATGAGGACTTCAGCAAACGTTTGGGTTCTTCCGATCTGTCTGTAGCATACCTGCAGCTGCAGCGTCATAATGGCTAAAAACGCCCAAGACGTATTCGTCTAGCGTATACCGGATTTGCAGCAGAAGGGACCGAGAACGCCTGACCACCTCCAAGCATCCGCCGAAGTGGACTGAGGTCACGTCGATAGAGGACCAAAGGCGAGGCGTGGAGGGAGCTACTGCCCGCCATGACCAACAGACACCAGATATGTGGGGCCAGCTATGCGCGGCAAAAAGACTCAAGCCTCGAAATCGGGATGAACGAATTTTTCCGCGTTTTCAACTCTGAGATGCGAATGCTGAGTTGCGTGGATTCGTTCACGAACTCCAGTCGTTGGTCGTCGAGCGAACTGGAATAGTGGAAGTAGATATCAAATCAGCAAAATTCAAAACGGAGTACGAGTTAGCACTCAGACACTGTAACCTGAAGACACAAAGACATGTTGAGACTGGAGGTGCGTCTTGTCGCGGTGCGTTGGTTCAATATATACAACGAGGGGATATGTAGCCGATTTTAACCATAAGATGAGTCTCGTATTTGTATGATGTACTCACTAGCGAGATGTATCTTCTCCTTGACCTGTTCAGCAACTACTAGCCAAACGATAGCATAGTTCCTGCAGCAGGTGCGCCATCAATGCAGGGGACTGGGCGATCGTCTCTCTGAATCAGGGGAATGCATTGAGCCTCGTTGCAGAACCTTCGCAACGGCAGGCCATAGGTGGCGTCAGACCAAGAGGAGGGTAAACCAACACGGAATTGGTTAGACCAGTTCGGCAGGACCCGTCAAGTCTCGATCAGCGTGATAGGGGCATTTAGGAATCATTCAGGAGACCGCGCTGAGGCTCGACATAGTCGCCACCAGCTCGTCGATGATGATAATGAATTCGAATCGAACACACTGAATAATTTGATAGGACTCACAGGTTTTATATTCAACATGGATATGAAATTGGAACTACAGACGTATCAGCGCAGCCAGTGTTAGTACAGAATCCACCATTGGTCAGGATGCGCGAAACGAGGCGGCGTGACTTATCACTAAGATGGACATGCAAGCATTCAACATCGAATTTGCTTCAGTACCATTCATCTGCTGCCAAACTCTCCAGCGCTGATGATACCGTTTAGCATTTTCGGGGTCTTCAAGAACGTAGTATATCAGCGATAGCTGATGCAAGATCCTCGCGTAGTGTGGCACAGCCTGCAATCCCTCCTCCTCAATGAGTTTCAGCTGCTCCAAGGCAGGCTTCAGGAGGACATCGTCAGGGAGATGGGGTGATCCAGCCCATTGTGCGATAGAGATGACATATTCCTCCTTGATGTTGCTGATACGTAGCCGGTTACCGTCGCTGGAAGGATCCGAGCATGAACGGCATCGGCAGTCGAATCCGTATTTCACGAGCTTAGCTTGTCGTTCGGATGCACTCATCAGCATTTTGTCGTAGTTGGTCGAGATCTCTTCCCCCTTCTTGATGTCGCGGATGGCGTAGACTTGCATTGAGAATGATGCTGTACACCATGTTCTCATTGTATTTGCGGAGCAACTATCCAACAGTGTTAGCCATATGTTCATGCGATGACAGTAGGCGGGTCACGGCGTATACCTATGGTTGATCCTTGACAGCTTGTCAAACACTGCCGCCATGGTGTGCTCCTAAGTCAGAGTCAGTAAAGTAGATAGTCCAAAGCAGGAATACAAACCTCATTTTGGCTGACGGGAAGCTGGATGCCGAAGCTGTTGGTCCGCCAGATTCCAAATAGTGGGCCACTCCCATCACTGAGGTGGCTATTGGCTAGCTTCTTGTACGCTTCTGCGTGCCTCCTAGTAAGTGGGTTATTCTCCATCCTTTCAATCGCGTATTCCAGGGACCTCTCAGCTCCAGCGTGGGATGAGCTGAGAATCTGTTCGGGTGTCATACTAGACATCCGCGGGATATCTTGAGCCAAAGGCGCAAAAGCGGGGGATCTGATAATCAAAGCCCGCTCCGCCACGATCAGCTCCCCGAAGTGAAGATCGCGCGCCGCAATCATACCCAAGCCTTTGGAGGGGATTGCGACGATGGAATAAGGCTGGGGAGATGGCGGGACTGGAACCGACTGGGGAAATCCGGGCGTAGCAAGGATCGCTTGCCTCATCTGTGGAGGACCGATGAGTTCTGTTTGTCCGTCGATGTATTCGGTAAGACTTTGCAGTTTAGGCAGCGTCCAAAAGACTGGCTGGTAAAAGTTCGTGGCTGTGGCCAGGGAGATGTGTCACTACAGCGACTTACTGAATGGTAGCACACAGAATGGCTCACCTGCGGCCGGGGTTTCTGATACGGTGGTCATCTTGCTGAGAGGCACTGAACGGATGGATGCGTAGCGAAGGATGCCGGTCGAGTCTTGTGTCTGGATGGACAGAACGGAACGGACAAGCGCCAGACGCAACAGGGACTAGGCCCCTAATACTATCCAGGGGACAATAGATGTATAAAGAGGAGGATCGAGCTATTTGCTACAACGATAAAGTGCCAATACTACCGGATAGATCTCTATAGACGAACTGAAGCTGCTTTGCTTACTTTGAGGATGTCGGTGCAGGCTTCTAGTGTCGCACTCATCTCCGTCGTAAAGTGAATGCGCTGCCAGACCCTCCATCGCTGATGATACCGTTTCGCTTCTGCCATCTCTCCAAGCACATAATAGATTAGCACCAGCTGATGCAACACCCTGGCATAGGCCGTTACCACCTCCACTCCCTCCTCCTCAATTATTTTCAGCATCTCCAGCGCAGGCTTCAGGAGAAGATCATTGGCGAGGGATGGCGTTCCGGCCCATCGTGCGATGGACGAGACTCCGGAGTCTTTAATGTTGCTGATGCGAGCGCGGTTACGGTCGCTAGAGGGTTCCGTGCATGCACGACATTGGCAATCGATGTCGTACTTAGTCAGGTGGGATCTCCGTTTGGATGAGGTCGCGCCAGGATGTTCGTACCACGTGGTAATTTCCTCGCCTTTCTTAATGTCGCGGATTGCGTAGAGCTGCATCGACAGCGATGCAGTATTCCAGCTTCTCATCGTATTTGGTGAGCAACTGCAGGGAACGCTTTCAGCGATGCGTTTACGATGTTACATTAGGTCCACATACCTATGATTAATTCTCGATAACTTGTCGAACACTGCTGCATGAATATGATCTAGAAGGCGACATTCAGCAAGTAGGCCGCAGGAAGAAGTCATACAGAATTCACGTTCGTCGAGTGGAAGTCCAACGCCGTAGCAATTCGTTCGCAATATGCCCGTGAGTGGACCGCTCCCATCGTGGAGGTGGCTGTTGCATAATTTCTTATATGCATCCGCGTACTTCTTGGTCTCTGAATCACTCTCCATCCGTTCAATTGCGCATTCTAGCCACCTCTCTAGCCCATCGAAAGACGCTTGCGACATTTGTTCTTGCGTCATCGTACCTTCAGCGGCCTGTACCTGAACACCTCGACAAGAAATCAACAGCGCACGCTCCGCCACGATGAGGTCTCCGAAATGAAGATCACGAGTGGCAATCATACCCAAGCCTTTGGAGGGGATTCTGACGATGGAATAAGGCTTGGGAGAGGAGGGGACTGGCACGGATTGCGGAAATCCAGGCGTATTCAAGATCCCTTGTTTCATTTTTGGAAAATGAAATACGCATTCAGTGAGTCCGTCGGCGATGTCGGTGATGTTCTCAGACGGAGGCAACGTTGTAAAGACGACGGCAAGCTTCGAGTCATCTGAATACGTTTCGTCATGCGAAAGGACCTTGAACATGCCGCGCTTAGCAAAGGGAACATAGTTCCCGGCTCTGGCTAGTAGAGAGACGCGTCACTACAAGATTTTACTGAATGATATTGCATAAAAACTTGCCTGCGTCCGCTTCTTTCTTGGATACAGTGTTCATTCTGGCCGCCAGACGTTCATGGGCGTCCAAAATGGCCGGGTCGTACTTGAGTTTCATGTTCTTGGGTCGATTGTCGTATGAAGCTGATGACTGGAACGCGTTCCATTCACTCTCTCCGTATAAGAGGCATGGCATTAGCAGAAGCTCACCTTATCGTGCAAGGACGACTGTGTGCCACTATGTGCCACTACAAGAAAGTTGAAAGAAAAATCGAGTGGCTCAAGCGTTGCCCTCGCCTCTTAAATTGCCATGAAAGGGGCTAAAAGGGGTTCCGTACTTCGCAACGGCCACAGAAGATCCGAGGTGTGGGGACGCACAAGTGGTCATAAATGGCAACTAAAGAGTTTCAACGAGCCACAACGTTAGGAAGTGGCCCTCAAGTGAGAGGGAGCATTGAACTCGGAAGGCTCGACTGCCTTCACAAGAAAGGGACTGTTCGAAGTCATGAGGCTAAAATGTCGCGACCCCACAGCCGGCTTAGGGTTCGATCTTGGCGCTGATGGTAGTCTCCGATAAGAACACCAAGTCGAAGGGGTCGGCTCGGTGCAAAAAATTGGTGGCGGGGTGCTCACGAGTGTACAGACGGAAGGAATGATGGACGAAGAGAGTGGCACTATACTCGGGGATAAACAGCCTCGAAAGCCAGTATCCAATTATTGTCCAGGTTTAGATGCAAAGGAGAATTACGAAAAGAGTCTAAGGGTGTCAACGGTGCTGTGTTTTGGGGCGATACAAGATAGCTTCCTCTTCTCTGCCCATGTACTCTTGGTGTAGGGCACTGAACCCTTCAAAGGTAGTTTCGCCACAGAGGGTTCGGATGATATCAGCAATATCATCGATGATCTGAAAGAAAGGTGAGTGCTGCGGAGTGGAAATGAAATAAATGAATAATTACACCAAGAATGGTCGATATGGCCATAATGGCGGTGGAATGCGCAGGTAGTTGATCATCCTAAAGCGAGAGGATGAATCATTGACGTTCATCAGGAAATGAAAGGAAGGAGACTGACCGACAAGATATCCAAGGTTAACTCCTCAACGCCGATGGTAACACCATCAACCTTCTCAGGACTAGAGTCCAAGTCCTCAGATATTTCATCTGTATCTTCAAGCGAACCTTTCTCGGTGTCAATTTTCCCAGCCTCCCCAGGATGACTATTCGCACTATTTGCGAAACCATGTCTGTCGTGGTAGATAAGTCGATCGCGAAGACGAGGTAGGGATGCAGGGACGGGATTTCCGCTAGAGAGCGCGTGTGAGAGGACAGCTACAGTCGAAAATACATCCGAGAGCTAGAAGGTTGGCAGAATGAGAGAAGGCACATCTCCCTCAACGATTTACTTACGAGATAGGGGTTGAGGAAAGGGGTCTAGGGGAGTTCGGGTTAGCTGACATCAAGGCCCGATTATGGACGGACACCGACTTTGTGCACCAGGATGAAACACCATTTAGTATCAAGCCGGACGAATGCGCCAGCTAGGAGAGAAAGACATGAAACAAGTCGATTTCTAGTAAGTCCGTGAGTAGGTCCCTGATAACGCAATGAAAGGATTCCTTTACTCAGCCGCGTAAAGATCTTGATAGTGATGTTGAGGCCATGTTCCTCTGAATATATTGCCTCAGAATTAGGGGCATTGATCCAAGTCCGAATACTTACTGAAACTGAGGTTCCCATTTTCCTGTGCTGAGTGACGGAGCTAGGCCCTGCAAGCGTGTCTAACACTTATAAGTCCCTCCGTGCAAGCCGATAGTGAGAAAGAACATACGGAAACTTCCAAGCCTCGCTTCGCCAGCCTCCGTACTCTCTTTTCCCTTGGCGATACTGCAGCGCTGTCGCAGTCAGCGATGGATTTCTCTAATATGCCTCGACGGGCCTTAGCTTCTTCGGCCAGGATAACTTCAACTTCTGAGGCAAAAATGTGGCCCACTTCTCCCAGGGAGGCAGCGATGGTCTGCCGAACGAGGGTGCGAGCTGATGTGGGCCGAGGAAACAGCATAACAATAAACTATTGTAACATGTCAGTCCAATGCATCCATCGTCACGATGCTTGGAACTCACCGCCGCCCCAAATCCAATGACGACCAGAAGCCTGAAAGGGACATCCAAGGTCAACATAATATCGGGCATACAATATAGAAAAACTCACGCTCTACGCCAACCTATCTCAATACCAACGCCAGAGTTGACCAGCACCGCAAAATGCGTATCAACCCAGCTATAGCCAACCACTAATCGAGTTGATTCAGGCAATGAGACCATGAGGAGAATTGAGCATACCGAAAACGACGGTAATACCAGTCAGCGCCCACAGCATGAGATCCTGTGGGGGGGCCGCGATTCTCAGGAATAAGAAAGGAGCAGTCAATACTGTAGCCGCTACAACGATGCCATATGGGTTGCCATTGCCATCGCCGGCTCCGATGTACCAGATAGCCATTCCCACTGAGAGCCCCATGATCCATCAGTAAGGCATTGATACATGGGGAGAACCAGCTTACTCAAGAGCCCTATTGCCGTTCCCAGTAGCCTTACGGCCAAACTCGAGATCTAATGAGCATTGATAGTCAGTCGAGTGAAACCATCTCGGGCGCTGAGTTGGACGATGGCCTACGCACCTGATCTCCTGCATAGATAGCCAGAGAAGTCTACGTAGAGGCGAGCAGCAAGAGACTGAGTGAGTGAAATATCCGGAAAGTTAAAACAAGAAGGATACCTGGGCCATGATCAATGCCCATATGCCTTTTTGGTCGTAGTAGAACTCAGCACTCGAGGGGCAAACGGCGGGAATCCAGAGCGCCAACGACACCACTGCCGTCCTCAGTGCGAAAATCCCTTCCGCACTCTTGAAGTATCGAACGAACGAGCCAAGACGGATGGCAAACCGACCAAGTGCAGTTCGTGGCGGAAGAGCATCAGGATTGCGGCCTAGGATTAATGAGGTGGACATAGGTAAGGATAGAGTGTAAGGGTAGGAGGGAGATATATACTCACGGTGATCATCTTCCTTCGCTCTCCGCCTCTCTTTTTTCAGAGCGATTTTTTGTTCCACACTGCCTTCCTCCTCCTCTTCCCTAATAGAGCTCCGCTCACTTTCACTCCCATAAGCCGTCGGATCCATCGAGCTGCCCATCGCCAACGGCGTAATAGAATTATCAACATCATAGGATCCCTTCTTCATCAGCTTCCTTCCTAGTTTCCCAAACCCACTGGGAGCCCAAAATCGTACATACGGCCGCTTCTGGTCCAAATCGACCACCATGCGCAGGAACTTGGCAAGTCGTTCGGCGAATACAACAAGGGTGTCACAAAAGACGAAGCAAAGATACAGCGATCTGAGGGAAAGAAGATAATGGTGTGAGAGTGGCGCATATAGTTAATGAGAAAATATTACCAACCTGGCGGTGAATTTCTCGGACGGAGGAAGGTGCTGGAACGTGTCTTTGAACTGCCCGGTCTTCGGGTCGAAGAACTGCTTGTATGGCTCAATAAGCTTCAACCTGCCATCACTCTGAAACGCCGTGATTTCCTTTTCCAACGTATCGACCAGTGCTACAAGCTTCGCATGTCTCAGCTCAACTTCTTCAGCACTCCGGCCTCTTCCAACCATCCTAAGGAAGAACTCCCTCCACCGACGGCTATTACAATCGCTGAACCACGCCGTTAATGCCTGCAAACCGTCGTCGCAGGCTCCGCGCAAGCCAGCTGAAGAGGCGTGGAGGATGGGTACGAGCGTGTCAAGATTGTGGCCATGTTGGGTCTCTCTTTCCTTTGTGCGTCGGCGGAGGAGGGTGAATCGGTCGGGTGTGGACGTTTCATCCCGCTTCGGAGATTTTGAAGGAGAGCCTTCCAGCGAGTCATCAGGGTTGGTTGACTCTTCCTCTTCATCCTTCGCATCCAGTTGATTGCCTTCGTACACGAAATTGATGAATGAGAGAAGACCGCTGAGGGCAGGGGTCGTAAGCGAGGAATAAACAAACGCAGGATAATGGCGTACCCTGCTCTGAAGAGCAGCGACTTGAGTTCTCCCGAGACGCGCTTGAGGTCCGTAGGACCAAGGCGTCCCACGGAAAACTCCAAGTCAACCATAGCTACCTGCCCCAGGAGACCCTGCGTCGCCTCGATAAGAGCGCGACGATGTCCAACTCCTTTTGTGGTAATAGCTTGCCAGACTGCACGGTCCGAAGGACGAGCGCCCAATGCTTCTGTTTGTAGTGTGAATATCTTCGTGGTAGCCGTAAGAACGCCGTCAGTCAGAAGAGACCTGTACTGTTGGTGAATTCCACGAGGGGAGGGAGGAACGTGCTAAGTACGCACAACCAAGCGGAATTCATGCTTTCGGGGAATATGAGAACAAGAGAAATTAGAGCGATTGCAACATAGTAGGCGGTAGGAATTAGGAATTGTTTTGCTAGCGTATACTGAGCGGTGTAGAATACTGGAAACAACAAAAAATAAGAACTGAGGGCAAAAGTGGGGTACGCCACCTACATGGTCCAACTGAGCACATAACGTCGAGAACAATCAGACCGAATATTGAAAGGAGTGCGAGGTTTGGCACGGCTGCTCTCATAGCTCCTAGAGCAAAGGCACCGATGAAGAAAAAAGCGCCATAGACAGCGGATGATCCTGGATCAAGAAATCGACCTTGGAAAATAAACTGTGTGATTTGAAGTCGCGCTGGGACGCCGGGCTGAAGGCTGGAAACACATATCTTAGCTGTAACCTCGCATGAAGTGGAAAACAACACACGCGGCCTGGGCGTTCTTCAGTTGAGTTGCCAAGAGAGCTTGGCTTCGTGCATCCAGAGCAGCAGCCATGGCGGCTGCACCCCATGCCCATCCCAGCAACATACCCACCAGCAACGTCGCTGCAGCAAACAAGAACAACGAAACTGGCATAGAAGGGGGTATCATAATCGCAACAATTCTGAAACCAACTGCGTCAATTTCTCCAGCAATGAACATAGAGCAGCGGTACTCACGCAGCGAAGAATCCCGCTTGTCCCATATTCTGCAATGTCCGATTATCCACCAGCAAGATTAGCGACGCCGCCAGTACTATCGTGCTTCGAATGAAGGACTTTTGTTTCCTTCGCGACTTCAAAGCGGGGACGAGCCATGATGGCAGATGGATGACCGGCGTCGACTTGGTTGGCTTTTCTGGGTGTGTCTCCGTGGCCATTGGGCCCCAATGCGCTCAGAACGCAACGTTCGGCGACGAGGTAGGGAGCAAGCTCGACTGAGGGAAGGTTGAGACAGTGTTCAGTCGCATGGTTCTTCGGCTGCTCCTTAAGGCAAAGGCTAATGGGCGTCTGGGCGCTTACTGGGCCATTACACGGAGATAGTATGTTGTCACCCCGGGTCGTCTGATACCTCGTCAAATTCATGTCGGAATGCCCGGCCTGGTGAATTGCGTAACCTGTGATTACCAGCCGGCTACTACAGAGGGTATGTACGTGTTGGTTGTTCTAACAACACCTCATCAGCGGCTGAACGGCAAACAGTAGGTTACTAAGTCGCGATTTCAACCATGAGGATGAGTACAACGGATGGTCTTGGTTGACTACGACATGCATACATCAGCATTTGCCAGTGTTTCCTACGAAGTCTTCAGCGTTCGATTGGAGACGTACAATCAACTTCATGCGGGAATCCCTGAAGGAATTCAATACCAGTGGTCGCTAATGGAGGGAAACGCGCGTCATGCGACCTGCCACAGCGGGGTTAGAGCGCAACAGCCACCACAATCAGCAACGCAGGCCTTCTCTCCTCGGCAACGTAAGTCGTGTTCTTGTTCGGCCCTGGACTGAAGCGCTTACGTTTCGGATTTGAAGCAAACAAGAGGGTCGGTACTTCAGCCAAGTCCCTGCTAGAAAATCTTCTAAACGTCACCACCGACGATATTTCTATCCAGATGAGGGTAGCTTAAAGCAATGGCCATCAGCAAGATCCGACTTCGCTGGGGGCTCTGGAGCCAGTATCACAGTAAATCCAGCTTCCTAATGTGACGAACTGGCGACAGTAGGACTTGCATAATCCCAGTACATGTTATTGGCACACTGGAACATTGGATTTGCTGGGCGCAAGCGTAGACACTGGAGGTGCGAAGAATGTTGATTATACAGGGACCTGCCGTCTTCTAGACACAGTAACATAGTGGACTACCGGACAGATACCTCCATAATTTGTCTTAACCTGTCCCCACCCCCTTTGGTACTACTAGCAGCCTAAAAGACTGGGCTGTTTAAACCTGAGAGAGAAAATCCAAGAAGTCATTAGCATGTCAATGACCGATGAGTGAAGGATCAATTGACCAAGGATTCGTCATCGGAGACTACAAGCGTCTCGCGCACGTCGCCCTCCATCAGCAGCTCAAAGTCCGAGTCATCATCACCATTATTGACAGGGAGATAAACCGCCGCTTCGCTGATGATAGTCGCCCATCGTGCGTCGGACAGCTTGTGGATAGTGTCCGCCCATTTCTTCGCTACCGCACCCCATCGATCGGCCTTGAAGGCAAGTTGTTTATTCAGTTTCTTGTCCTTCTTGTTGTCTTCAATCGTATTCTTCCCTTGCTTCCATCCATCCAAGGCTCGCTCAACCTGTGGGACCATGACAAGTCAGTGATCAAAGATATTGTTCGATGTTGAAGAGATGTTACCGCAGCACAAGCCAGGGCGAGCGCTCCCACAGGGGGACCATACTAAGTCTTATCAGCAATGATGATGGCGTTAAGGTGGATAGCCAGAGTGGAGAGAACGAGGGTCGAGAGAAAGCTACCCCGGAATTCCTAAATGGCCAGCGCCATGGCCAGCACATTTGGTATTAGAGCAACGGAGATCAAAGGTGCCGCACCTCTGAGTCCGGATCCCTGTAGATGGATCGAGGAACCGGTAAGTAATCCTGAAGGATTACGTGTGCATTGTCTTTGGAGACGTTCGGTGGCACTAGCTTGGCAACAGCACGTACGGCTGCCTCGCCGATGGCACTGCGAGTGGTTGGTCAGCGCCGCACCAGCCTAAAAACGAGTAGGAGACATCAATATCCTTGTCTAGTTGGTCGAAGAACATACCATGGTGATGACGACTTTGGCCTTGGCGTGTTCCTCCAGCTCCGGAACCTTCTCTACCCACAGCTCTTGGACGAGTTGCGAGGCGAGACGGTACACCTAAACACGATGGCCGTATAAAAGGCATGCGAGTGTGCCAGTCAGGTGTGTAGGACCTCCAGAGCAGTCAATCGGCAGCCTCTCATGCAGTTTACCGGATTTTCTACGCTCATCACTCTCGTCCTCCTACCTTTGGCGGCGAAGGCGCTATGATGCACCTGTATCACAGGCACCGACCCATTCCGTGACTTGGACCAGACCTGGTAGGAGACGAATTGGCATATTTTATCTGCGAGACTGACCGCTTGAGATTTTAAAACAGCTCCCAGGAGCTAGGATCGTTAAGAATTGGCACGGAGCGGATCGATGCGATGTCGGTGCCAACGGCTCGGGGGCTTTCACGTAGAGGTGCAGGGGCTATGGGTCTGGCACGGTTCCAAGCTGCTCTTGAGGAACTTCTATGATGGATAAGACTGTTGCAGTTGTGGAGATGCGTGTTTGTGAATCAAGTCCAGGGATTGATGCCACAGAAGAAGCCAGAGCTACAAGTGTGGAAATTTAGCCAGCGAAGAAAAGACTCGGACGTTGATGTCGGTAAAGCAACTATCCGCCAGCTAGTCGCATCAGTTGGTGACCAGCTATGAACCGCTGAGATCGAGGCTTCGGGGGTTGAGTACTGAGTCACCAAAGTGAAACGCAACTTGAGGAAGACTGACGCTGCTAGGGAAAAGGATAGACGCATGGGTACCACGGCTGAGGAAGTTTCGGGAGAAGATTCAGATGAGGGGAAAGCGATAGCGACAAAGGATGATTTGGACAATGACGACGCCCAAGATTCTGAGGAAGTATCCTTCACGTAGTCTGAGAAGGGTAAAGACCTAGGACCCAAATGTTCTCCTCGACAAACAGACGTAGTGGTCGGACGGTGACATAGTACCCAGCCATCTGAGGATCGATTCGCGTGCTTTGAGCGATAAAGGGTCTCCGGACTCCATAGTCTCCATCGCCTCAGAAACTGTAGCATGAGCGACCTCGAGAGTAAGTCGCTCGAACGAACTTCTTGGATGAAGTTAGCGTAGAGACAGCGCTGGCCGTCCAATCCGAAGTCTGTGTGATCTACAGACATCGATTTTTTTGCCCGCGTTCGCACCCCTTTCCGCCCCTGTTAAAGTCAGTCTCCTGTTTGGACCATAGCCAGACCGTGTTTCCAACAGTATTCTACCACCTATCAAGGGAAGCGTTTATCGGCGTAGTAATAACCTCACATTTAATAGTGCACGCCTTTGGTCAATCTTGTAGAATCTCGAATTGCACGGCTTCTCAAGCCGACTCTCCTGATTACCCTACGTAGCGACACCTTTCCGAATCTCAATGACTATCCGGTGGATAGGTGGATAGTCAGACTAGGATTCAGCCACAGTCGGGAGCACGTGGTGAGCGCGACGCGCCATGTTCTGTTGACCAACAGGGGGTGAACTCTGTTGGTACATGTTTTTCACCCGCGAAAAAAGTATATAAGCCGACGATCTCGTAGAACATGGCTACCATCTATACTCAATTCAGTACGATCATCGCCTTGTTGTTCTTTCGCTACTCGCTCAAGCCAACCCTTTTTACAGGCACCGCTCTCTCTTCACACTCGTTGTAGGACATACACTGGGTATGTTAGCCATCACCTCCTTTCACCGTCGCCTTTAATAATCCAGTCATTGCAGGAATATTTGCCTTTGTTGGCACACCTACTACGTTCTACGCCTTCGTCTGTCGACCCCATAACCGCGACCAAGCCGGATCACCACCCCTGAGACTCGCCCGAAGCACATAAAGGCCTGCTGGTAGTCCTGCTTCCCTCTGAGCGGCATTTCCGTCGTGCTGCGGCGGGGCGGCATGGGTTCGCCAGCGTAAGCTGTGTGAGGGTGACCTTTGGGACGTTCTTGCTTGAAGTCGTGACTTGGGGAGGCACTCGAAGCTGGAACGGAGGGACCATTGTCAGTGGGGATGATGATCAGCAGTCGCGCGGAAGAGGTGACGCCCTCCTGGGGCTAGCCGGATGTACTGCTGTGTTCGCCTCGAGATCTTGGTTCAGCCGTTCTTATTTTTTTCTCCTATTTTTCCCTACATGCCCTTTCGCGGGGCTTTTTCTCTATGTCCTTTTGCGGGGCGTTCTTTTTCAAATATATCTCTGTTTTTCTTGTAGTAGAATAATTACCGATTGTTATCGAATCGCCATTGAATCGGATGTGCGCCCATTGGAAGTTCTTTCTCAGCGGCCCATTATTCTGCGGCCTGATGCCTCCTGAGTGAACTCGGATGTAGTTTAGGGGCTGGCGCTTTGAACCGACGTGGGCGCTCATGAGCCCTAGCTTTTTCCAGCTCTCTCAGCAATGCATCAAGCATCAATGCATCACCGGTCACCGGTCACCTTCCGCAATCCATATGTTTCATTTCTGACTTCGTTTACCCTCGAGTCAACCACAGCAATGAGTGCTGGGGTGAGAATGCCAACAGTAACGATGGAAATCCTGTTCTCTCGCGAATGGCAGAACCCGGAACTTCCGAAGTGTCTTTGAATACGTTCCTCGACCACGGACACAGCGGTGACGTGTGTTTCTTCGAACTCATCTCTATCCTCGAGGACAGAAGAACCCTCATATGTAACGGTGCAGGGCTATCTCAGTGGCGCTCGCAGCTCAACGATGCTACACCGCTCAATGACTCCGCATCCAAGCTTTGACGGTCGTACTTATACATCCTCGCTTCGGTGCTGCCATTAGCCTGGCTTGCGATGGTTCTCTCCGTATGTTGAATTTATATCTTCTCCCCCTTTATCTCACCCCCGCTTCGGGACTCATTAGAGTCCAGACACGTTCCCCATTGACCCTCAACCGCCGAGGACTGCAAATACAAGAGAATAACCACCACCACCCCCGAATTCTGCTCAGCGAAAACACACGGAACTTATATGCCGTACTATGCGCATGGTCGCCACACCTCGCCTTCGGAGAGAAACCGGTCACAAGAGCTTATGATCGGTCTTGCCATCGCCGCTCGCATATCCCTTGGGAAGGTATGTACAGTATTGTCGGAGGTAATCTTTGTATCCTTTTAATTGACGCATTCCGTTAATATCCCGGCTTTCTCGCAGCGACGCATTGTGTCCACAGGCACTCTACCTCGGCAATCGAGTTCGCGATCTATAGGTTTGGTAATGAGCCCTGTTTCAAGTTTCAACAGATAGTACTAGTTCATGCTTCTTCGACTGCCCTCATGGGGGATTCGACTGAATCAATCACAAACTGATTGTGAGACATCCGAAGTTGAGCCATAGGCCCATTATCCGACTGTGTCGTAACAGTTGGAACGTCTGATGGGTGTGGACTCCCTCGCCCGGCCTCGGCCTCCTTCGTTTGATCAGGCCCGATGACTTCCCTCAGTAAAAAACCCCGTGTTATAGGCTATGCGAATGAAGCCAAGACGCACTCACGTTATCCACGGATGCTCATGTTCATGATAGCATCATGATACTAGTTGATTATGGAGTGCGGGCAGTGCTGCGATCTGCAACGCCAAACACAGTTATGCGCCCAATGCCCGTTGATGAAGGTCTCCCCTTCAAACGCGGGACCAAATTCCATACGCTATATGAACAGGATGGGATTTTACCCTCATTTCTTCAAGAGAGCTCCTCAGGTTTCCGCTATCGATCCCTGACTACTTCCCGGCACGCAGATGGCTAGTATATCGATCGAGAAGTTCGGGATCTCGCTCGATGGGACGTTAGGTGCTATGTTCCTCGGGATCGTTGGAGCTTCTCTGTAAGTCAATTCTGCAGTATTATTTGCCGTATTAACGAGTTTGCCTTTCCGAACTTCCCGTTCTATCAGATTATATGGGATCACCAACCTACAGACATACACATATTTTGCACGGTATCCCCGTGATCACTTATTTCAGAAGATCTCGGTACGTCTAGGCGGACTTAATGATCAACCCTACGTGGCTAATATACCGCGCTGACGGCAGGTTTCATTGTTATGGTATTTACTTACCTCCCAGACTTCCAACATTCTCCCTTACCATCACGATGATAATAGGGTCGTTGAGACGCTCAACCTTGCGCTTGCTATCCATGCAAACTACACCATCCTGGTAACTGGCTGGGGGAATCCCCTCTCACTTCTCAATGTCATCTGGTACGTCTGCGTCTATCCTATGCCAAATACGTATCTTACCCTCAGCTTCGTAGGAGCTACCAATTACAGAATGTCTTCAATGTACGTTCATCCAAGTGGTGCTCACTACATTTATGCTGACCTCTCGGCTTCAAGGTTCTTCTGATATTCTTGCTTCACAGGTGAGCTCTCCACCGACCACATCTTCTCTCTTGAATTAAATGGCCATTGCAGTCTCTATGCTATCAGAGTGTGGAAACGTATGTGCCATTTTCTTATCTCTATATCCTTGGCTGCCGTGATCTAATGCGTTCCCGCACCTCAGTTGGCCGCCACTTCAATCTTTACTTGCCTTACATTGCTGTGAGTACATCAAATTGGCGCTGTGCATGGGCTTAAACTCACGTAATTCAGATCGCCTGTGTCGTAGTGGAGTATGGTCAGTCGTCATCGCCTTGTAGCTACCTTGGACTTAGTCAAATTTGATATCCCATATCTAGGGATCGGTTTATGTGCGCACAGTTTTCTTGAACATATCCCCCGATAACCACGCTGACTCTCGCTGCAGGGGCTATTCAATCGATGTACGGGGTCCCTTGTTTGCCTTAATATGGCGACCTCATGTTCTTTCTGGCTATAGGTATAACGTCAAACAGTTGGTTGATTTACCTAGTGCCCTTAGCGGAGGGGCCATCATGAATCCAGACCTGAGGGTAGGTACTTCCCGAACTTGCGTTGTCTATATTCATTTGTCAACGCACTGACAACTACATACACTATCTAGGTCTCGTTGACCACTTTCTTCATCACAAGCACCTGCGTCGACTTTGTCCTCGCCTTCTTCATGTGTGCCTGTCTACATCGGTGTCAGTCGGCATTCAAGGAGTGGGTGGTCACCGCATTCTCTGACGTTGACTATGCTGACAATCTTCTTTTCTTCGTGTACAGAACGAACTCCAAGATTCAGAAGCTGTCTCAGTACACAATTGCATCAGGACTGGCTACCAGGTCAGCGAAACATGTCTTCGTCATGTCCGAATACTGATCATTATGATATTATATACCTAGTGCCTGTTCTATGACCATGGTTATCACATTTTTAGCTATGCCAAGGTCGTTTGTCTTTGCCGGAATCGAGCTCCTGCTACCAAGGTGTACGTAGCATTCTATTTCTACCTTCTCAGTTGGCCATTGATACTCATATTCGTGTCTAGTGTATGCGAACTCCTACCTGGCAATGTGAGTATCTTTTTACACAATTCGAGGAATCGCCATATTCACGAGCATCTAGGCTCAATATCCGCGCTGTCCGTGACAAGTCAGTCGCGGGTACAACCCCGTCTCCCATGACATCCTCGTCTACATCTACATCCACCCCAACTGCCAGCAAGTTCTTACCACCAATGCCGATTACTGTGCACGTCAGTACTTCTTCCGAGGAAAGCGGATTCAAAGTCGAGGAAAAGGTGTCAACTTCCGTCACTCAACCTTCGATAATACCGCATCCATTCAGTCACAACTACACCCTTCCGAGGTTTGTCCAAGGACCGAGGTCGATGAGGCCGAAACGAGTAGACCAGAGCCCACTGGAGGAATCTGACCAACGGAACGCCGGAGGCGTTGCTGACAATCATCTTGATGAATCCATGCGAAGCAGCCATACGATGGACTTTGAACAACGAATAGCAACGTCGAATTGGCACTCCGAAAATTTATACACAGACCTTGAAGAAGGTGGACGAATTTAGGTGCTACTATCGTTATCCGTTAGGGCAGTGAAGTGTAGCTCGGGATGTGGGACGGTGGAAAGTGGAATGCCCGACAGGGTGGGCTTTTCGTGCATCCACCCCACATGGAGGAAGCGAAATTTGGCCTCGCATTAGGACGATCCTAGCGCGAACGAGGTGATCTGCTCCAGGTTATCGGCATGTTTGTTACGAAAATCATGTGCACAACTGTACAAGTATATTCTTATTCATTATTATGTCGTTGCAATGCTCAATAAATCTGTATCCTTATTCCTATTCTTCCGTCCTATGCTCAAGCTCTCAAGACCCCCCTCACGGGACTGCCAGGGGCTCCCTGAGACTAGAGCCCGGCTCGGACCGGGACGGCTACTACGCCGAGCCGCGAGGCTTGCAAACTCCCAACCACCGTCTGTTCTCAAGTTGAGGGCCCTGATTCCCAGTCAATAATGGATGGACCGACTGCACCAAGTTTCGTACATACCTGGGCCACCGGGGGAACATGCCGCTCAGCCAAAGAGTGCTCTGGTAAGTAATCATCAGTTACGAAATGTTTCAAGAACCACATGCTCAGTTCCCAAGCTACCTCACGGATCTCTCCATTCTCAACGATAACTTGACGATAACGTTGAAGAATGTTTCACCGTATACTGATATCGTTAGGTTTTGCGGCGTTCGCTGGAGCCCAGATCGGTAGTCGCGGTCACCGTGGCCTGGGTTTCACTGTACAAGACCAATGGGCGTCACCATTGTTGAATGGACGGCAAGACACGTACGACGCGGGCCTTTTTTCACCGATTGAAACACTGGAGGCGTTGTCCGAGTCAGACTATACGGTCCTTACCCATCCCTCGTTTCCCAACTACGGTGTCAGAGCCAAAAAGACCCCATTCTGCGACGACACAGTCAAGTGAGTAACCCCCTACGTTACTCGCCCGCGAGGTTTCCGCTCATTCGTTGGGTGATTTTAAATCCGCAGTTCGTACACGGGATACATCGATATTGGGGCTCGGCACCTGTTCTTCTACTTTTTTGAAAGCAGGAGTGAACCCGAGAAGGATGATGTTATATTTTGGACGAACGGAGGTCCTGGATGCTCTTCGTCCCTTGGATTGTTTATGGAGCTGGGTCCGTGTCGAGTGCTTGATGATAAAGGACCCAAATTTCATCCCGAGTCCTGGAACTCCAATGCCAATATATTCTTCATCGATCAACCAATTGGCGTTGGCTTTTCGTATGCTGAGTATGGCGAGACGCTTGTGAGTTTATTTCTCCCTGTTTATGTGACGATAATCGGCGACGAGAGCCAAAACACAGAGTACGACTGAAGAAGCAGCCCAAGACATTGCTGCGTTTGTCGCTATCTTCTTCGAAAACTTCACTAAATTCAAGGGGCGGGCATTCCACCTAGCGGGTGAATCTTACGCTGTAAGTGCTCATTATAAGAAGAGTCTCTGGAATTGATCGTCCGTGTTTCTTTTAGGGCCGTTATCTCCCAGTCTTCGCAGCGGCAGTGTATGATCAGAACGCGAGACTCATCAAGCAGGGTTTGACACCTATCAACCTTACCTCTGTGATGATTGGTCAGTGCTTTTGAATTCACTGATACCGTTCTATTGATCTAACTGACTATCGAAGGGAACGGAATGACGGATACGTATAGCATGTCTCTTTCCTATGCCGAGTTTCCGTGCAAGCGTCAAACATCGGTTCCGCCTATTCTCGACATTCAGTAAGTCCGTCGTCAGCAAGAATAAGGGACCCGTAGTTCTGATGTTATACTTAGGACCTGTGTCAATTTGAAGAAATTGGTATATCCGCCAGGTTTGGAACCATAAAGTACACTAGCGTAACTCACGAATATCTAGGTCCCCAGATGCAGCAGATGGTACAAAAGTGCATGCATCGACCACTTTGATGCTATCGACTGTGATGCTGCAACCACATTCTGCGATGATGCCTTCGTAGACCCGATCTGGCAGTCAGGTCAGTCTTGATTACTCGAGCGCCGTTGAAGTGAATAGAGCAAGAGACATCAAACAGGGAAGAATCCATACGATATCAGTAAGGACTGTGAAGGTGGCATAGACGATCTCTGTTATCCCGTTACTGCGTAAGATTTTGCACTTCCTTCTCACTCTGTTCCATTCTCCTACACACCAACCGCTAGGCACATCCGCAACTACCTCTCTAGGCCGAATGTTCGTGAGCAATTGGGGGTCGATCCTTCCATACGAGCGAACTTTACATCGTGCAATGCCAAGCTGGGGGATGCGTTTAACCAGAGCTTAGATTCTCTTCACCCCACAGTAGAGCACGTCGCTGCTCTTCTGGAGCATGGCGTTCGGGTCCTCATCTACGTGGGGTCGTACGATTGGATTTGCAATTGGGTCGGCAACGAGAGGTGGACATTAGAGATGGAGTGGAGTGGAAAGGACGAGTTTACGAAGGTGCCGCTGACAGATTGGGTAGTAGATGGGAAGCCGGCTGGAAAGACGCGTAGTGCGAAGGGCCTGACGTTTGCTACTATTGAAGGCGCTGGACATATGGCAAGTTCTAATCGTGCTGCCGCCTTCATAATGGTCGATTCTCATCGCTCTTCCTCTGTTATAGGTGCCGTACGATAAACCGAAGGAATCGTTGGAATTGGTGCAGCGATGGATTGCAGGTGAAAGCTTATGACAGCTGAGGCATCGTAGGTTTAGAATGGAGGTAGCTTGAACCAGATTCACGCCTTATGGTGCTTTATAGCGGCCGACGCTATGTCATGGCGATGTTATGTCATCGCTCGTCTATCGCTGTGCTATCACTCATCAACCCAACGTTAATCCAATCAAACACATATGCCACACGCCGCAGAGCTCTACCTGGCAACATGAAGCTTACTCACGTATCCTGCGTTCGTGCTGATGTATAAAGACCGAGTCAGTGTGGGTGGTTATACGGTCATCA
Source organism: Pleurotus giganteus (assembly GCA_032158425.1). Taxonomy (NCBI): domain Eukaryota; kingdom Fungi; phylum Basidiomycota; class Agaricomycetes; order Agaricales; family Pleurotaceae; genus Pleurotus; species Pleurotus giganteus. Next base: position 910,316 of record JAPEHR010000002.1, read on the forward strand.
CGCTGCATACATGCTTTCCAATGGCATTGGTTGTATCACTAACAACACCACGTGGAGTAGCTGACATACCCTCGGCCGGGAGATCACACTTTGGAACACTGCTACGCTAAACGATCTATTGGCTCTATCTAGTCTTTACGTTGCTAAGTGTATTAGAGAGGAGAGAAACTAAGAAATGGAGACTACGAAATGAAGACTACCTAAGTATGAGAGAGAAGAAATAGAAGGTAAGTAGGAGAGAGAGATGAAACTAAGGTACTGGGATGCTTGAGGCGGATGGGGGCAAGCGAGGATGCTTGGAGTCGAAATTTGGATGCTTTATGGATGGGCAGATGCGAGGGAGCTGAATGGTTGGTGAGTAGATGATTGAGGCGATGGGAATTTGAGGGGGAGGGGTAGACTGCATCTAAGGCGCAGTCCACCCCTCCGAGTGGCGGACTAGACAAGGTATTCGCACCGTTAGCCAACCAGTAAAGTGGAGAATCTTGGAATAGAGAACTTACTAAGATTCGTGAGGGTCACCCGCAAGACCACTCTCTATTCCTCCCGCTCGCGAAGCCAGTCTCAGGCCCCACGTGCTCCGTCGTTGTCGTCGTCGCGCGATGTCGTGAAACCAGCCAGCATCGACCCTCCGTCGTGGGACCCAATGGCCTAGCTCAGGCCTTCGTACCCACATTGGGGTACCCTCTCTTCACCCGCATTGGGGTGCCTCCCTTCACGCCCGCATTGGGGAGCCTCCCAATCCCATCAGTTTCCCTAAGGGCCCTCTCTCTGCTGCAATGTGTTGGAGGCTGAGAAGGGGTGATGCCGGCAAGCGCGAGCAGGGAGAGGGCGGGGAATGATGGAGCGCTCGCCGCACCATGGATGGTGGCGTCGTGTAGACGTTGGGACCCGCCTGTGGTAGACGGGCAGGAGTGGTTGATTCTAAACACGGTGTTAGAGAAGACAATAGACCGAAGGAAAACAGAACGAACCTGGTACTTAGCAGACATGGCTCGTCATCGGAAAATACGGGAGCGAGATGGACAACAATCGACCTGGAATAAGTGTGATCAGTATCGCGGAGCGATGACCGCAGGCAATGTTACTTACCAAAGTCATCCAGTGCGAATGATTCTATGTGATGGTCTCCGAGGGAGACGGGGATAGAGTAGCCAGTGTGGGATAGATGTCGAAGAGATAGGATGAGAGATAGTAGATGCAAGGCTTATGCAGGTGTGGCCTAGATAGCGAGAGGGATAGCTGTGGGCGGCGGAAGTAGTTGTGGTGGAGAGAGAGGAAGTAGAGATGAGAGAGGTAGAGAGAGAGAGGAGGCTGGTGGAGAGATAGAGAAAGAAGGAAGAGCGGATAGCTGTGGTGGAGAGAATAGATGAACTGAGGAGAAGGCATAGCTGCAGACCGTGAGACGATGGAAGTGAGAAGACAGAGAGAGTCTGGTTGGGGTGCTTGAAGAGTGCGCCGAGCTGCAGAAAGTGGGGTAGGTGGTGGGAGCGCCGAGCGGAGGAGGAGAGCGGGAGAATAGGATATTGTTGGAAGTAGAGTTGGGAGGGAATAGAATGGTAGAATTAGGTTGAAATTGGGTAGAATGAGGAGTAGAATGAAGATAGAATGGGGAGTAGGATGAAGGTAGAATGGGGAATAGAATGGGGGTAGAATGAGAGAGAGGTAGAAAATGGACGTTGGAATTGGAGGAAAGGGGTATTAAAGGGAGGAAAAGGGGAGAGGGGGAGGTCGAAGAAAGCGACGGAAGCCAAATTAAAGAGAGAATTAGGAACAAGATAAACTACTAAGGAAGCAAGCTATACTAAGAGACGGTTTTTTAGAGACGGTTTTTCTTTTTTTTCTGTCTTTTATTTTTTTGTCTTTTTTTGTTTGTTTTTTTTGTTTTTTTGTTTTTGTTTTTGTTTTTTTTTTTTTTTTGTTTTTTTTTTTTTTTCGAATCGAGAAAGAGAAAGAGAGGAAAGATACACTATATCAAAAGAAATGGCCATCTCGAGACGACGAGTCCCGGCGGCAAAAGATGAACAGAGATAAAGGAAAAACAAATCAAGAAGATAAGAGGAAATAGGAAAGAGATGGCTGTCTCGAGGAATAAGCGACCTCGGCAGCGGAAATTAGAGAAGATAGAAGGAAAAAAAATAAAGAATATATACGAAGAAATAAGGGGGGGAATAAGGAAGTAGCAGGAACGTGCCAATGATGGAAGCCCGGTTCTAAGGGCGACGACTGGGCTAACCGCCGAGGGGAGGATAGATGCTTAGAGCTTCGGATTCCCAGTCGCTGTAGAGATATGTTGGTAAAGGAAGGGAAGGTAGACGATTACTCACAGCGTCTCAAAGAACGGGTGAAGCACCATTTGCGACATCCGGAGCCTCCGTTCAGGGTTGTAAAGAAGCATCTGGGCAATAAATGTATCAGGTTTCAATGACAGAAGGACTTTGCTAAGTTACGCACATTTTCCAGGAGGTCCAGAGCAAGGGGATGGTCTCGGAGTCCGCGAACGTCAACGTCGACGAATCTGAGCTGGTGGTTGAAGATAGGCCTCCGTTTCGTGAGCAGCTGGTGAACGCATACAGCGAGGCTGTAGAAGTCGATACCGTATGAGTACTTCACAGTTGGATCGAAGCCGCTGGCCTCGATTTCAGGTGCCATGTAAGACTGTGTACCAGCTACGCCTGTCAGGCAGTGGGGATTGACGGAGGTCGGACATAAAGGCGGGAAGTCAAGTTGAGCAGTTTTCTCAAGATGGAGCCAGTCAGCGTTCGTGGACCTTTCGAAGCGAACGGCGATGCCGAAGTCGGTGATGACAGGCCTGCCTTTGTGTATCAGAATATTGGCGGGTTTGATGTCTCGGTGGATAATATGAGAGAGGTGAAGATGGTGCAGGGCCAAGACCTAGAGAGAACGTCATCAGAATCGGAATAGGAGGAGGGAGGAGAAGGCGCACAAGTTGGAAAGTGTAACTTTTTGCCGTGTCTATGGAGGGCGGCTCGGACGAAGCTATGAGATGGGCCAATGTGCCGCCTTCGCAGGCGTCCTACGAACAAAGGTTAAGACAAAGGAAAAGTAACAGACGCTGAGGGCCACATACCATGAGAAGACAAAACGAAGTCGGGTTTTCATATAGTCCAAGGAAACGCGGAAACACCAGACAGTCCTGGATCGTAGAAAATATTTCCGCCTCAGACAGTGCATGTCTTCTCTGATCCTCAGTGTTGGCGGGAGACTTGGTGATGACCTTCAGCGCGAAGCACCTATTGGTATCCTCGCAGATCGCTTCGTAGACACGGCCAAAGCCACCTTGGCCGAAAGTTCCAAGCATGAGCAAATTTGAGACTGAGATGTCGGTAATGAAGACGTTATCCACAATGACGGGATCCCAGGAGCAAAAGCGACTTTGCCTAGAGGATTTGGGGGTCATGGAGCGAGGCGTTTGTACCGGCTGGCGATCCGCAAGGGAAGTTGGGGTAATTGGATTCCCGGGAGGACATAGAGCGATAGCCATGTTGACTTCGGGCAGGAGAGGTTCTGTGCTGTCCTGAGAGGGATGCTGAGTCCCAATGGCGGACTTGATCGCTTCGGGTGCTCGTACCAACTGGTCATTCATAAGAGAGGTTGGAGTGATGGTTGGATTATCGGGAGGACATAGAACGCCAGCCATGTCAATTTCAGGCAAGAGAGGCGTTGCGCCGTCCCGTATCCAACGAAGAGCCTGACCATACAGCGCCCGCATATAGGTCCATGCAATGCCAGTGAAGAACCGTCCTAAGATGGGCTTGGAAATGATGTGGATCCAAGATAGCCAGGAGATGGCGAAGTGGAACGAAGGCCGAAGGGAGTCAGCCAAGAGCGTGGCAAGGACCTTGTGGGCGGATGCAAGGAAGAGCGCGAGGAAAGATTTGAACTCCAGAAGCCTATGGTTGGATGCATCAAGGCTTCCACGCAAAGACGTGAACCAGACCCTGGAGTGGAGGGCCTGAATGACCGAAGGATGCACGAGTATATTTGGGATAGTACTGGAATCGATCGCGAGCACCACAGTGGTGATGGCTAGGAAGAGGACACCAGAGCCCAAGGCCAAGAGGAAGAGGAGGCAGGCGACAAGCTTGGATATATGCAGTGCTTCACGAGCGATTCCATCGAAGGTGGGGTCTGCAAAGGCTCGGGAACGAGGATTGGCGGCCTCATCGAGGATAACTTGGGCCGCGAAGGTGATCATCCTCAATGCGATGTTCCAGACCTTCGTACCAGCGCTGCCTGATGTCCCGATCAAGAACTGGATGGCTCGGATGGACCAGTGGCAACTGGCCACTTGAAGCTGTTGCAATGTGCAGTTCAAGCCGGTATGGAGATGATGGCCGATTCCCAGTACAACCACCCAAGTATGGCCCCTCGGATAAGCGCTCCAAAGGAGAAGGGGATGCCTGATGGCAGAGAGGGAGGAGAGGGCGCATAACCCCACAAAGCCAAGTCTGAGGATGTGGAGAGGGGTGCGCGGGGTATTTGCCAGGAGCGCAAAGACGGTCGAGAAGACCCGGATGGTAGTGGTGACAACGGCGGTGACAACGGCGGTGGCCAGCTTCCAAGTCATGGTAAAGGAGAGGACGATAACGCTTGCCAGGGAGGTAGCCGAGTGCCAAACGTATCGCCCGATGGTCGCCAGTACCAAGTAGTGGAGGTGATTCATGAATTGAACGACCCGGGTCCGGTAGACGTATTCGAACACCCAGGGCATTGCTACCATGACCCAGTAGTGGGGTGCGACACCTTTGGGAAGACCAGGGTCGAAACCCTTCATGCCTATGCGTTGATAATCGTAGCAACACATGAGGTAAGTGGTGTACCGGAGGAATGATAGCATGGCGAGGAAGGCGAGGGCCACGGAGACTGGGAAGGAGGTACAAAGCGGCGTCGTGAGGAAGGATACGATGGCGTTGAAGACGCTGGCCATAACCGTCCATATAAGGGAGACCAATGTGAAGGAGATCCACCAAGCGAGGCCGACGGTTCTGATGACCAGCTCGGAGGTGTAGGTGACGGCGGTCCGAACCCAGTTCGCGAGCCATATAAAGGGAAGGAAGACGAAGGAACAAAGAGAGATGACTGCCAGGACACCCCTCCACCCTCTCCAGAGATAATTCCCAATTCCAACCAAGGCGGGTTGCTTAGTAGACGAGGAGTGGATGGAGCGACGACGGGTAACTTCAATGCCAGTGAAGAATCCAGCGGAGACCAGGGTAAATGCGGTGACCAAAAGAACCGTTAATGTAACGAAAGCGGGGACGAGGTCGACAGGTGCGACGGCAGTGGTCTTCGAAGGCGCCTCGTAGACTTTGACGGTGGGAGTGGAAGATGGAGGGAAAAGGAAGTCCAACGCCTCATCACAAAGCTTGTAAGAGCTCCGTTGCCAGTACGCGAGGCGGTTAGATAAATGTGCAACAGTATTATTTCCAAGCGGACTTCGGTGTTCTAGACAGACACCTGGCGGCGAGCGAGCAGGGTTTGGAACAAGCGAGAGGTCCAGATCGACCAGTAACCTGGCCGTTCCAGACACAATCGCTGAGCGGGTTGGTGTGAAGGCGGTGAAGCTGAACATTATGCACAATATGAGTGTGTGGGGTTCAACGGAGGAGTAAGACTGGCAAGTGTAAGGTGGAACCGCTAGGTGACAGGGCCAAACTCTGGGGGTGTTCACATTACGGGAGAAAGAGAGAATACTGTACATGAGGGTGTGCTAAGGTATATATATAATGTCTACAATAGGGGAATCAGGGGTGCTAGGGGTGCTGTGTAAGGATCTTCCTTACACTCTTCCACACCCTAAAAAAAAGAAACAGTGGTACAGAAAAGGATGAGAGACAGGCCAACAACAAACACTATGAAGAATAAGAAGAATTGGGGAAGGAGAAATATCATAAACAAAGACAGCTCCACCTTCACTGACAACCAGCAAGGCCATGAAGAATGAGGGAAGGAAATGTAACAAAAGAACCCAAGAACCAAAGCCAAGAGCTGGACATCGATGAACTGGGTAGCACCATACCATCAACAATAAAACCCGTTGGCCATGCCGTGATGCGATCCACCACGACGGTTTCAGAGTCCACATTGCAAATGATCTGGTGAGGCAGCCAGTGTCATGGTGTCGCGACGGCAACCAGAAGGTAAGGCTGCAGCAGCAATCAGGTGCCAGGTAGAAACGAAGGGACAGGTAGGGCAGACTACTCGCACGAGTGCCAAGCCAGAGCAGATGGCACATATGGCGCCGACCCATATGTGTGCCAAACCATCTGTCGGGCTCCTGTGAGGGAGACAGCGACGGCGGTGAAGACGAGACAGCGGCGGCAGAGAGGAGTCAAAGAGGGCAGCAGAGAGGAGTGAAAGAGGGTGGTGGACAGCGAGGGGGTCGAAGGGGGGCAGCTTCAACAAGGATTTCTCGTGCATACGAGACGGCAGCGGTAGTGAGGGCGGAAAGGGGGAGACAGTAGCACGAAGTTGGGACGGCCTCGGCGAGTGTTCTCGTGAATGCGAGACGGTGGCGATGTAAGGATGGCGGCCGTATGAGTGCCAAAACCTCGACACTGGTCGCATGTGGGTGCCACGCCGCATGCGTGCCAAAACCTTGTGCGAGGCTCATACGAGCACGCGAGCACGCCCGTGGCGACGAGACGTGGGGACAACAGCAGGGGCGAAGAGGGGACGGCTTCGGCAAGTGGTGAGAAGGAAACATAGAACAGGGGGAGAGACATGACATCTGCAGAGAAACAGCGATGGCTAGCAAAGTGATGGGGGAGGGAGGGGCAACAGGGGGTAACAGCGACGAAGAGGTCGCAGCTTCGTGGAGGGATCCTCGCGTACACGAGACAGCAGCGGCGGGGAGGAGCAGAAGCAGTGTGAGTGCCATACCTAACCCAGGGCACAAACGGGTGCCATCCGGACGTGTGCCAAAGCCATGGGTCGGGCTCACACGACCACGCAGAACCACGCTTGCGGCGACAAGACGTGGGGGGTAACAACAGCGGCAAGTGGGGCGAGTGGGAGGAGACGGGGCGAGAACTGGCAATATCGAGGGGGGAAGGTGACCGGAGCCTGCTGGTGAGGATGGCATTCCGGAATGTAGCAATTCCAGCGCACGCGGACTAGCCAAAAGGCTAGTCCGCTCAATTCACCTGGGCAGCAAAGCGAGTAAAGCGGCGACGGCGAGGATGTTCGAAAGAAATGGTGGGAGCACTTAGCGGGGAGACCCTCAGGCAATTCGACCCGACCCCGCACCAATTACTCCCTTCCATCTGCCACGATACTACTACTTGCAGGTTCGACAGCTACAGGCGCGGCTCGGCAGTAAGCGAAATGAGGGTTCGGTAGCTATATGCGTGGCGTTTTGCAGCACAGACGGAACGGCGAGCGACGACGAACGGGAGGGGAGGGGACAGAGCCAAGCAGCACGCGGTTATATGCGGGCGTTCGCAGCCGTTCGCAGCTGCAACGGGACACTGAGCGACAGCGACAAGCGGCAGGGACACAGGGCACCAGCGAAGCATGGTAGGGAGGGAACGCGAGCCTACGCGAGATGATAAGGGACACAGCGAGTGGTATGGATGGGAGGTGGGCCTCGTTAGAGCTGGCATGAGTGCCAAACCGAACAACGCGGCACACATGGGGCCGACCATATGCGTGCCAAACCGCGTCATCGGCTCACACGAGCGCGAGCGAGGGGGGGGAGGAGAGGCAGCACAAGACGAGGCGAAGGCGACGTAGGCAGTGGCGATGACGTGGCGACCAACAAAGACGACAACGGTGGGAAACGGCCAGGAACCTAACGAAAGGAGCAAGGCGGGGACGGCGGCAGGAAGAGGGTTCGGCCAGGGCAGGTATCAGCGACGGCGGGGAGAAACAGGTAACGGCGAGGGGAATGGGTGGCCAACCCAACAGCAAGGGCGCGCCCAACAGCAAACTCGACTAAACGAGTAACAGCGGGGTACCCGGGTACAACAGCGAGCTCGACAACACGAGCGGCAACGGCGAAAGGCGGTTCTTCGTCAGGGTCGCGATTGACGGTAAGAACGTGATGCAGGGTCGACGACAGACGGACCGGCGGCAGCGAACGACACGAGCGAGGTGATAAAACAGGAACAGCGGGCTACGCGAGTGGGATAGAGTGTGGTCGTTGTCAAAAAAAAAGTGTAAGGTGGAACCGCTAGGTGACAGGGCCAAACTCTGGGGGTGTTCACATTACGGGAGAAAGAGAGAATACTGTACATGAGGGTGTGCTAAGGTATATATATAATGTCTACAATAGGGGAATCAGGGGTGCTAGGGGTGCTGTGTAAGGATCTTCCTTACAGTTGGGCGTCGCTAGTTCATCGCGATCGGCAGTACACGATCGGCGATCGCGGGCATGTCACGCATAGCCCCTATGTACGAGTACGCGTCGTGGTCACGTTACCACCTTAACACGAACTCTGGGGTGAAAAAGCGCGGAGAGCAGGACTGATAGGATACTGACGTACTTATTAATAAGTGCCATCTTCCATAAAGTTGACGGAGTCGATCCTTAGGGAAGAAAGAGGTAGAGAAGCAATAGAATTGCAGGAGCTCTCCGCAAGTATTTGACTTTAGCTATATCTCTATGGCAAATTGAAATAAATCAGCGCAAGACATAAGCGAGACGCAAATCCAAATCACGAACGTTTGTACATCGATTTAGCTGAAGAATCCCTCGTCTACTGTAAACAATGAGAGCTTCGTTACAGCAAGGTGGATCTTAGCTCAAATCAAGTCCGTGAGGCACTTATTACGTGTCAATGCACCAAGTACAAGAAGCATGCGCTCTGAGAGAGGACGTCAACCTGTTAACAAGTTGAAGGTGCGGTTAAATTTCCGAAAGATGAAGCTGAGCTCAAAAGTCACGGCCGGTAGTTTCAACGACGGAACCACAAGGGTTCAGAGCATTGATGATTGATATTGAAGCTTGAAGCTTTAAAGTCTTGAAACCCAGGCCGTTCAGTGGTCTACAGCAGCATGAACGGCTTTGAGTCTGCCGAATATTGAATGGTTTAGGACGGATTGACCGTGGGATCTTTGCATCGATTTCCAGTAAGTATTGGCTGGGCGCTAGAACTTCGTTGCTCCTCCTGCTTGTGTCGTGACTCGTGAGTGGCGGGCCAACCCTCTCGAATTATCCTGACCAGGACTCTAACATAAGTTATAAATTTGCATGGCAGCACCTCTCTCAAAATTGCCCTGTCACGGTGCCTTCCTTGGTGGCCATACATTTGTACTCTAGCCGATGTTGGTCACCTCTCTTGGTTACTCCTAGTTTCTGCGGCAGCACTTAGAAACTGTTCTTTCTTCAGTTGGAATATCTCACCTTTTTTGACGAATTTATGTAAATTCTTCGTCGGGCGATAAGGTCGGCGATACTGACATTCACCGTCTAGCCGTACCCAGCGGAAAGCCCGCACTTCGCTGAAGATGCCCACAGACTCAGACATGGAGTTTCATCAACCGTGGAACCATACGCTAACGCTTGTTCTATCTATACGCCGTGCAGGGGATAGAGGCATAGAAGCGCCGCATATTTCCCTTCTACGCACCGTGACTTGAGGTTGGTGTTCCGTGGTCGCTACCCAACGTCGCTCGGATCCGGAAACTCTGAGGGAGCGAGTGTGACCTTGGGGAATCGGTTGCTCCCAACCTACGATAGAGGAAGAATGTCCTTAACCCATCTGAGTATCCACCCAGCGCATCATCTTCCTCTTTCCACTTTCTGTTCACCATCAACCAGGGGCCTCCTAGCCGACCAAAACCTACTCCGGCACTGCTCTTTAGTTGCCGAAAGCTATGTCATGTCGATGTTATCTCAATCACTCGTCTATCACACTGCTATCACGCATCAATGATTCAATCGAACGCTAATCCAATCGAACAGATATGACACACGCCGCAGAGCTCGACCTGGCAACACGAACCCTCTCTGAAGCTTACCCACGTCTTGTACGTGTACTGACGTGTACGGCGAACGCGCATCAGGCGTCAGGCGACCACAAGACCATAAGACACTGAGACTCAAGAGCAAGGACATCTCGGCTTCTACTGGAAAGAAAGGTAAGAGCGATGAAGAGTGGACGGATGATGCCGATGGTAACATCCCTCGACCCTGACGCATGATGCACGAATTTACAGAGATTTACAGCTTGGAAGTGCAAGTGATGCGCCGCCGAGGTACCATCACGAGCCACACGGAAAGACAATCCCCCCGATGGAAGGAGATCATATGTACTTCAAACATACACCGGATTAATAAATTACTAACCGATGGCATTCTCCAATATTTCCGTTTGAAATCATGACTGCAGAATACTCTAACTACTTGATCTTATTCGACTGGTGAGCTAACTAACATATACAAGTGGGGCAGCGAGAGCGAGGCATAAGCTAAACGAAGAGTAGTATATGAGATTTTGCGGGAGGGCTTGCCAAGTGCTTGGGCGCGGCAACGTGCAGATAAAATCAGAAAAAGGAAAACCGAAGAGAAACTACCTAGTCATAACGTATATGTACACTGCAGGATATAAACATACATTGAAAGCGGAGAGAGAAAGCGTTTCTTGCGCGAGATAAACGAAAAGGAAGCCGAAAGATGTAAGTACCGAAAATCCATATCCGCACCCACCCCATCCCGAAAAAAGTAACCCGCCCAAACCAAATCGCAGCCCCTAAACCCACTACCCGCCCCCCAGCTCGGGGTCCAAACTCCCAAGGCGCCGAAGTGATATAGGAGACACCTGAGGCCATTCCGCTCCGGCGATTGCTGTATCTCCCGCTCGATCGAGACGCCACACCACCATCCTCCATCATTACCACTCTACAACATAATGGTCCGGATCTGGATCGGAGATGAAACGAAAACAAATCCGTTAGCCTCTTCGCCGTGGTATTGTCAGACCCACAAAGCTCAATACTCACATTTTTGCTCACGACCGCACTAAAAATGGGCAAGGGGGTGATTCAGCATTTGCATTTCGTGCCGGGTAAGACGCGCGAGAGTGGGACAGCGGATAGCATCACATGTAAGGATCCGGAGAATCGACAAAGAGAAGATATGAGACGCATGCGAAGCGAAGCGGTTGCAACCATAGGTTCCGTGATGGGATGGGAGGAAAAGGAAAAGATCAGCAAATTAGGAAATAGGCCGAGACCAGCAGACGACAAAGGACGGGAACGAAGAGACAGGCACGGGGAAGAGGAAGCAATTGATGCAAGGGGACAGGGAACAAATCACAAGGGAAGGTTAAAATTAAAAATAATTGGAATGCATTGCGTAGTGTCCGCGGGTTGTGAACAAGGAATATGGACATTGACGTGCGATGATGGAAACAGGCGAGATGGTGCATATTGAACATGATCATAGGAGAATAAAGATAAAGGAATTATATCAGCGCCGCAACTTCGAGGTTTGAGCGTAGAACGATGCTAAACGTGGAACGACGCAGGTTCAAGGGGTAGAAGGCATCATTAAGTGTACGTTGGTCGTAGAGGAAAAGGAAAAAAAAAGACGAGGATGAACATGGGGAGGGGTGGGATTGCAAAAGAAAGAACACTCACTCTGTAAAAGAAGTGATGGGAGCACATGGTAAGCATCAATCAAAAATGCGGGCGAGGGAAAGCTGACACACCTTCCACAGCGGCCATTACCACACGAAGCATAGCTGTATCTGTAGCAGTTGTTATACTGGTGGGAGAACACGTAATCTAGTCAAGGAGCATCAGTAATAAATGGAAGACGCACTGAATATATATTTCTCGTTCTTTATTGCGCCCAGCTTTCTGCGCCAGTCTTGCGAACCGCTTCTTAAAGTAATCTCGTCCTGCTCGGACATCACCAGGCTCCCCCTCATAATCCTGAACAGCATCAAGATCAGCGCGCTCTGATAGAGCATATGCGAAGGTGAGCTCACGGGGAAGAAATTCTTGATATCTGATGTCGGGATCTTCTTCTCAAACAAATCGTTCTTATTAAGGAATAATATCTTCGGAGAAGCGTTCCATGAGAAGGGGCACGAGAGAGAGAGCGGGAGGTACACGTACAATTGAAGTTTGCTTAAACCACTGGGAGTGACATATCGAATCCCATATTGTCATGGCATCTTGCATTTGGTTCTGAGGGACAGAGGTAAGTCATGACACTAGAGCCCGATGCCCGATCACGTACGGCGTCCTTGTCTTCCACTAGACACTGATCATAACCACTCAAGCTGACCAAGAACAATATGCTGGTGACATCCTGGAAACAATGTATCCATTTCCGCCGCTCGCTCTTCTGCCCGCCCACGTCGACCATGAGCATCTCGTGCTCCTTCAGCTGGAATGTCGTTTCCGTTATGCCGGTTGTACGAGCTCGACATTGTATAATGTCGGATTCCGTGGGCTGATATGCGGGATCGAAGAGGCGTTCGAGTGACGAAAAGAAATATGACAGACTAATCTCAATGTCAGTACAGCCTCAAGACGGTTTGGGAAGGTAGGAGTACTTTTCAGGCAGAGCGGCTTCATTACCACGTTCCCAAGCACGCTGAACGTTCGGATCTGACCAGAGCGAGCTCAAGGCGTCCAGATACGAAAGGGGGAAGGGTTCCCCATCTCGGATATCGGGAGGCTCGTCCAGTAGTTCCGTGCGCGGTATATTGTCCTCCGAAACCTTGAGATCCATGTCCTGCATAGCATCGAGCACATATTTGAGCCCGTGGGTCAAGTTATTGAAGACCAGCTGCCGGTACTGCTCGATTTCCTGGGTTGAGAATGGCAGATGGTGTATGACGCGCATTTGCTATTACACAATGAGACCGCAGGCACGAAGCGAACAAGAGAATAAGCTCACCTTCAGAATCGTTGATTTCCCAGAGTCGCCAGAGCCCAGCAGCAGAACCTACGCAATGAGATCAGCCCCTCTCCACCGAGAGGCCCAATACACAACCCGTACCTTGACTTGCTTTTCGAGCTTAGCTCGAGCCTGGAGGAGGCTGGTGAGCCAAAAGCCCCTAGAATCGAAGATGAGATAAAACTTGCCTCTTTGAGTTGCCTTTCAGCTTCTCTATGCAGCGCCTTCTCTTGCTCTGTAGCCTGGACTCCACCAGGCGACGATACGCATCCACCCATTGTGTCGCCGAGAAAATGAAAATAGGGATACTGGGAAGTTGAAGGTGGCGAACGGTAGGTGAGATGGCGGTGGCGAGCAAAAAGTCAGCCACACAAAACGTTCCCGAGCGATTTGGTTGGGAAATTTAACGGAAACGATTGATGCCTAGTAAGCTTTCCGGTTCCCTCGACTGTCGCACGACCAGCGAAGCGCTGATGCGAATGGCCTGGACGAAACAACTATGGCAGCTCGACGGCGTCCGCAACGACGAGGAGAATGAAAGTGGTTGTGAAGATAAAAGAAAAGGGTTGAAGGATAATGGCGAGAGCAACTAGTATACAGAGTGAGAACAGTCTGGATTGATGAGAACCTGCTCCCAGGGGCCAGGGCTGACGCTTTCCCAGATTTTCCCACGATCAGAAACACGATCGTAGTCATTCTCTCCCTGCACCACTTCACAATCCACGGTAATATCTTATTCATTTAATCTTCATTTAAATTCGCTCTAGCCCGTCGCCTCTGTGTTTCATCACACGGAAGCGAGTGGTAGTCTGACTTGTGAGTACAATTTTTCCGTCTAGAGGTGATCTAATATTTTTGATGCCGACCGCTCGGTCATCCATTCTGATGCGCCATACGAAGCCCTGAACATAGGGAGAAGGGATTGATATGTCACCGCGTTTGATGCACTGGTGACGCGGGCATGGTAACGCAGGGAAGAACTAATGCAGAGAGAACACACAGAGGGAGGTTGGTTTCGACACTTCAGCCTGCCATGATGCTGAGGTCAAGCTCACAGATATCGTACCTGCCTTCAAAAGGGCCCCTTCAGGATGTCATACCGGCTATCGTTATCGGCTTCCAGAAGCCTCACAAGCGTTGCACAGTGAGACTGGAATGACAGTCTGGCTGATTCCGCGTTCGAGCCTGACCTGAAGACCTTGCATATGATGCATTGATGCATAACTTAATAATGACATAGCGCCTGGACACGCCCTAGCCATGGAGGCACGCGCGCTAGAACATTGACCGTATCCAGCATATGAGACAAGCACCGTGTACGTACTTGACGTGCTGCTTGGTCAACTAATATGCCCGACTGTTAACTAACGTCCTGATTCCTCAGTCCAACAACCCTTATCAAGACGTTCGCGTTCGTGCTTTCATCACTTAGCAATGCTTTACATCTAACTTACACACGTCCTCTGACAGCCGTTGCGCCTACGGCTCCACAGAGTGCCGGGGCTTTACCTATTATCGAAGACGAGTTTAACCTGCCTTGGTGTCTTTGAACGCCCCAGTGACACAGGTATGCTGGCACGTCGCCTTGTGTACTACTCCCCGCCCTGTCCACCCCATGCCCTTGCGACTGCCAAGGGGTGCTCAACTTTGAAGCTTGAAGCGCGTAATGGGCTTACTCAATGCCTCATGCCATACCAGCTTCATACCAACGACGCTATCGAGCCCCACTTGGGTGTCTTTGCAATCAAAGGGTAGCTTACACGAACCTCGGCATCCGAACGTTCATTGCGATCTAATCAAACGACTGTTCTTCCAAGGCTTCATCTCTTCCTAGGGCGTTTTCCATACCTGCTGGCGTTAGCCATATGCACCCCGTGCTAGGCAGTACAATGGAAATCCACTAATACCCGAACAATCCATCAACATGTATGTACATCTCAAGATCGCGTGTCCAGATTAAACAACCTACTGTCCTGCGCCATGTACGCGCCTCGCTCCTCTGACTTTCTCATCCGTAAGACATGGCCATACCAAGCCATTTAATACAACAATCATCCGAATGCAATTAAGTAGAGAGCTCTAGAGCTCTAGATTATCGTTGTATGGTATCCGATATCGTGTTGCTTCGTGGCGGGGGTCGTGTAAAACGCCGTCATAACAACACCGTTTCGAGCTAGCCCACAAATGAGTCAGTATGACGATCCAATCATACAGCCCGGCAATTCACGCGGATAGGCGCGAAGATACAACGGGCAGCAACGGGGATTAATCGAATACACTTACGTTTCGATTCAAGATTGAGCTAACCAAGTCACAGATCCAGTTGAGAGCCGAAATGGGGAGGGATCATCCGAATGAGAGGTGGGAAGGGGGGGAGAAGGCGGCAACGGCGAATAAGAAGCGATGAATTGGTGATCGAGGGTCGATATATGATCGGTATGACGATGAATATATGTGAAGAAGAAAAAGTTAGCGATCGACCGACGGTGAAATGAACTGAAAGGAACAAAGGAACAAGCGCTAGCAGCGCCCACAACAGGATCCCAAATATTTGCGGGGATCATCCAGGGTGGACGAGAAGAATTTTGCAATGTAACAAAGTGACTCACTCTGCCGATACAGCGGAGGAGAATATGGTCAGCGTCGGCGAACAACAGTCGTAATGCACGATCAAACCCACCTTCTACCGCTCTCATGACGATCTTCAGTGCTCTCGTGTTCGTAGCCGTCGTAAAGCTGAAACACGGCCGTGAAAAGCTGAATCACAGGCTTCGGCTTGGGAGAAGAAACGCACTGTACAAAAATCTCCCGCTCTTTCGTTCCGCTCTTGTGCGCAAGGGCCATGAACCGGTCCCTGAAGAATTTACGTGCTATCGACGGATCTGCCTCGCCGGAGTAGTCCTACAACAGGCGCAGCGGGGAAGTTAGGCCGAGTCAGTCAAGACGACCAAGCATGCGGAGAAACGGGATGATTACTGGAAAGTATTTCTTGATTTCGGATTGCGGCATTTTCTTCTCGAATAAGTCGTTCTTGTTCAAGAATAGGACCTGTAATAGCCTGTAGTCAGTCAAAGCTGGGGGAGTTAGCTTAGGACACACAATGGAGGTACGCTTAAACCATTGTGAATTGCATATCGACTCCCAAATCGTCATGGAGTCTTGCATTTGGTTCTAGTGTATCGGTACAGTGTCAGTAAACACGCAGGGATGGATCAACCTCGGTACGGTGCCAGGAATGTTGGAATAACAGAGCACTCACCGCACTCCTGTCCTCCACCAAGCATTGATCATACCCACTCAGACTCGCCAAGAATAATATACAAGTCACGTCTTGGAAGCAATGGATCCACTTTCTTCGTTCGCTCTTCTGACCACCAACATCCACCATCAACAACTCTGACTCCAACCCTCGTTGATCTTTAACCTTGAACGTCGTCTCCGAAATCCCCGTCGTACGTGCACGACATAGTATTATATCCTGTTCCGTAGGTTTGTAATCCGGTGCAAATAGTCGTTCTAGTGATGGGAAGAAGTATGATAGACTTCGCGATGGGAACGTCACCGTTGTAGTCAGCATTGCTAACAAAAGAACACGACGTACTTCTCTGGCAAGGCGGCCTCATTGCCTCTCGATATCGCCAGCTGAACATTCTCATCCCTCCACAGCTCTCCCAGAGGCGTAATGTAGCCCTGAGGATAAGGCTCTCCATCCTTCACATCCAATCCCTCATCCATAGCTTTCAACACCAAGTCCGCGTGAGCAGTGTTAGCCTCCGACACCGACAGACCCATCTCAGCCATTGCCTCCAACACAACTCCCAGCCCATTCGTGAGATTAGTAAATATAAGCTGTCGATACATTTCTATTTCTTGAGGTGAGAATGGGACCTGGTGTATAAGTCGCATTTGCTATCGAGGCCATTAGTTAGGGAATATGGGGGTCCATGAAGCTTGCGATGATCAGAGGTAGCTCACCTTCAAGACAGTCGATTTGCCGGAATCTCCGGATCCAAGAAGGAGCACCTAAGACATCGAGGTGAGCTCGATCGCCGTGTGTCAGTGGAGAACCCGTACCTTCACTTGGGAGGCCAGCCTCGCCTTCGTCTACACGGCGAAGGGACAACAAGACGTCAGATCACCATCCATTCTAGGAGTGGACATCGCACTCCCGTTCGGTGTAGCTAGCGCGCATGCCGAAGGGGGATGGAATAACGGGGACACATACCTCCTTCAGTAGCTTCTCCGCCTGTTTATGCAGAGCCAAATCCGCATCCGTAACAGTAATGGTGTATCCAGCCGTCGATAGACATCCGCCCATATTCAAGGAGGTGAAAATCCGGGGTCCAGAGTGTCGCGCCAGCTTTGCTTATGCACGAAGGTAATAATACTAATATCAAGGGGTTCGGGAGGATCTGCTAGGAAAAGATGAATAGTGTTTTGCGTGTGTCCAGGAACCCTCGGATTGTCGATGATTTCAGGTGATTCGGGGGTATATTGAACCAGTGCTCAGACGTGACGTTCAAATGATGGTAGCGCGGGGCGACTACTTGTGGCTATGGAAGTAAAGGGAGGACGGGAACGCTCAGATGTCGTCGACAGAGGTAGGCGCCGTGGTGGTGTGTGTAGATAGGAATGAATCGTGGCACTTTCGCTTTGACAATGGTAATGGAGGACAATTTCCGTCGACTACAATTAGAAGGCGAGCTAAACCAACATGGGATATGTCAGTCCCTAATATTCATCATTTGCGTAGGTCAGCGAAGGCTCATAATTTGACCAATGATCATGCACCACCGAAATAGTAAACTGTTGCCCTACGCATCATGAGCCAGGAACAACTTCAGTTATCATGCAGTGGTGAGGATCGGAGTTGTCCGTGAAGAAAACACTGGCGATGGGCGAGATACGGATGCGGCGGGTCAGGATTGCCACAATTGTGAACGAAAGGTCACGAAAAGTAATACGAATGCACAGTCTTCAACGAGACGGCGGCCAAAATCAATACCGAGCAACCCTTTCAGGACGCCGACCAGGATAGGTGGGCCAAAAGCTCCGAGGACTGTCGAATTAGATGGTCGGTGGCTGTACAGCGTGGAGGATTTGCAATGAGGATGTTCGGTAGAGAAAGGTCTAGTCGATTGGACCTGGCTTGGATTGAAGGGCATTTGGTAGGTGGAGCTACTTACGGGGGACAAGCCCTCTACTAATCATGACCCTTCTACTCCATAGTCGCGTAGATAATACAACAAGACCTTCCCTCTGGAGTTGCCGACCGCCATGTATTCGCTACCAGCCGAAAAGCCGACACAGTTAACGTGACCAAGTGGCGTACTTGATGCGGGCCAGTTGGCAAACGCAGTTAGGGTAGGGGTGTGTATCTGACACAAGTGTTTGGTAAGTGAAGGTCGGAGCGGGGATGTCCAAAGCAAATTACCAAACGCAAAGCATCTTTCTTTTCTCTACTTGCCATGGCAAGTATCTGCCCATCGGGATTGTAACGGAGTGTAGTGATAGACGTTACAAGTTGACCAAGGGTTTTCACGGGCTTTGGGTGGCTGGAAAGTGAGGCAGTTGTCTCTGGGACATCGGGTAAGGGGGACAAGGCGTCTGATCCGTATACGTTTACAAGCCCAGTGTTTGACCTGTCACGGAGGAAATACCACACAAAAGACACCTTCAGACAAGGGGTAAGGAAGCCGTGATAGTAGTGACTTACCCAATAGCTAGCGACCCTCGGGTACGATGTGCCGAACCAGCTAATATGAGGCCTGCGCCACGAAATCCTCCCTCATCTCGCCAACGTCGTAAACACCGCCGAGAGCCAACGTCCCACAGGTACACCTCAGAGTCGTTCGAAAGAGAAACTAAGTAATCTCTGCTGCCGATAGTTTGTCCTTCATCTACGGGAGTCAATCGATGCATGTAAAATGGCAATCAAAGACATACGATCTGAGTATGACGATGGCAGTGATCCCCACCAGAGGCCTTTGACAGCAGAGGACATCTTCAGGCTATCTATTACTTGGCCAGACCCACTTTTCCAGTCAACAAGATGGATGTATCCCCCCCTACCAGCGACGGCAAGGAGCGAGCCATCCGTAGGTTCAAACACATGCGTTTCGATGGGCTCTCCGCCGTCCATGCCTCTCCGATTCTTGCCCCCTTTGCTGTCCAAATGCACTGACACATCGTTCGTCCCAAAGAATGTTGTACCCCAGAGCCCACGAGAACTTTGAGTCATCTTTTCAGCTTGGAGGTCATATGTGAAGTAGTATGGCCGTGCTCCTGTCAGCAGCATGTGGCTACCATGCGGGTGAAATGACACGGAACTGGGTGTAGGAGGTAGCGAAGGGATATGAAGTGTTTGAAGGAGAGGAGAGGTATGACCATCGACCTGCGCAATGAAATATGTCAGAGGTGTACACAAAAGAGGTCCCAAGTCTAAGCAGCTCCGAAACGTACATGAAATAGTCTATAGCGCCGGTCTGCGCTAGCTACGCAGAGCAGCGGAACATCAGCATTGGGATGGAACGCCAAAGACTTGATTTCGCCGCATGCGGAAGACTGAACAGACTGGTTGGCATCTCTCAAACGGCTTATGTTTAGGGTGGTCGGCGGCAAGTTGAAGTGTGCCCTCTGGCGTCGACCAGATTTTAGAAGGCCAGAAGTTGAAGTGAGAAGATGGTCAATCGAGGCGTCCTCTTCGTCGGCTACCTCCTCTTCAGCCTCGCTGCCGCTGACACTAGACCTGTGCCTCTTCGTCTTCTCGTGTGCTTTGGTTCGGTTCGATGCCCACGTAGGTTCGGGGTTGATTTTATTGAATTGCCTGCGGAGTCGCCTTTCATATTCACGGCCTGAAAGCGTTGTCTCATCGGGCGCGTCACGAAGCTTGAGAAGCCTCTTCGAGGTGGAAGGGTCCGATGCAGCAACAGAGATAGTCAACTGTTCGTCAGAAGGATCCGTCCAAGCAGATTTACGAGAAGGAGCTGCCTTAGGAGGAGCAGCTGCAGCGGAAGAGGAAGCTTCCCCATCGTCGCTGTCGCTCTCGTCGTCGTTCTGGCTACGCCGGGAGGCCAGGCCATCGTCGACAAAAAATAACTGCGCAAAATGTTGGGAATCTCAACCAATCCCACTTTACTCGGCGAACTCACATCGGTATCCAACATGACATCCATCTCCCCTCCTCCGACTCCCGTAAACTCCGCTTCGTCTTCATCGTCGTCGACAATATCCATGGCATCCTTCGATTTGCCCTTGTCGGATGGTACGAAGGGCACACCAAATAGTAGCTCTTCTAACCGACGCTCTTCATCATCTTTCTCATCGCTCTGAGTAGCGGCGCGATTCGAAGTCCCTAACGGCTGTCTGCCATCTAACTTTTGCCGTTTGCGAGAGGATTTTGTCATTGAGCAACTTGTTAGAAATTTTAGAACCAAAAAAGGCAAGCCCGCTAGGCGCCATAGCTCCTAACAACTCAGGGGAACGTCCCTCACCCCAGTGAGGAACAAAATTCCATGTACACTTGGCGTGCACCGCAAATGAATGGCACCGGAAGTGCTGACCCTCGGATATCCGTGATACGCTCGCTGCGAATCACTCGCATCATTGCACTTCGGGCATTAAGTGCGTAGCTTGCTGTCTGGCTGCCAACTACATGTCATGCCATCATCGATCTGTGTATTCACCATTGTAAGTAAAACCCAAAGCCGCTTGTGGTGAACGCCTTGATTATCACGCCACTCAAGCCCCAACTTGCGTACGTTACTTATCTGAGGGTGAGGAGACTTCCGCAGGGATTGGCTAACCCCGGAAGAGCTCTACAGACGTCGTGAGGCTTGAGGCAGCACAAGGCAACAGGGCACTACTCAAGTGATGGTGCAGAAAGGGGGTACATAACTATGAGGGCGTAATCAACCGACTTCAGGACGGAAAACGAGGGTTTTGGAGCGAAACGGTAGACCCTTAAGCTTAAGCGGTATGCATCGTTCCGCAGCGAACTGCAAGGTGCGCCGCCATAAGGAAGACATATGTACAGCCGATTGAGGGGCTTATCGAATCAGCCACAATCATCATGACATAAAACCTCGGACCGTTTCATTATGTTGTGACAATCTAACACATTACTTGGAGAGAGTGCGTGCCTGACCGCTAGCTCAGTACTTCAGTGCCTGAGCAGCACCGACTGTCAAAGCTGAGCTTCATAAGAAAGGGTAGCCACCATTACATTGAGGCGTTAACATGAGCAGCGTGCAAAAGCTAAAGGAACCAGATATAGACCAGAATTCAAGCATAGGAAGATGAATATCAAAGAGAGACATAATCATGCGGTCCAGCAACCAAGAGTAAGGCCAGCACCCAAACGGAGTTTAGCACAAGCAGCAAGTGACCCAGTATCCAATTTGGCGGCGTAGTCCATATGTGAGGGAGCTCGTCGGCCATAGTGACGGTGGGTGGAAGCCAGAGGAAGACCAACACAAGAAGCCCATACGATGTTAGTCGCCTGTTTTGGCAGACCGTGAATACCTAGCCAGGAGGTGGGTGTATGTCTCGGAAATCTGATAAGGTGGAAACCGTCAGTCGAATGCATGGCGTCTAGTGCGGTTGGCATGCGAGGACTCGCCTTGTCCGCAAGGCTTTTGCCCTCGGGGACAAACCGGCAGACTATGGTGGCCGACTCAAACCAACGCTTCGCTTCATCAAGGGACGATGCACTACAAGGGGCGCCAGCGGCGCAGATGTTAGACGAAGTGAGATGAGTTGAGAAGGATACAAACTGCAAGCATTCAATTCCGGTGTTGTATGAAGTGGTTAGCAGCCACTGTCTTTCGTCCATGGGGTAAGCCTGACGCATAGGAGTTATCAGGGATCAAACAATCATCAGCAAGGAACATGCGTAAAAAACTCACGTCTTCGCCTTCTTGGTGTTCCTCTACGACGGACGCCGCTTGCTCTACGTAGCCGATCGCTTTTGCTCTGTCAGCATCGGTGTTTCGCGAGAGAATGATGGTGCATATGGCCCGTAGCCACCGAGCAAACTTCCCCACCGACAGAGAAGAATGGTCCAAACTGGAGTGTAATATGGCCTATAGGGGCGCCGCGCGATTAATGAATACCTCCACTGCTACGGACAAAGAAGCACCTCAAGCGCGGCATAGAGAACTTGATGCATAGAATGGGGTTGAAGCTTAGCACAACAGCTGGAAGTTTGGTAAAACCTTACCGTTCGTGGGGCAATTTTTATCTCCCCACTATGTTTGTGAGAATGGAACGACGCAGAAGGTAAGCATAACTAAAAAACCTACCAAAATATCTGCGATAGCCTCGTAAGTCTCCACAGCCAGCTCATCGGACTGGGTAACTTCCTACTGAAATCCTCAGCGCTAGCGCTTAAAGGGATGAAGCACATGGAAATGAAACGAACATTTATAACTTGAAGTAACTCGTCCCACTCCTTCAGCTTGACCAAGCTTTCCGTCTCGAAAACTCGTATAATATGGAGGAAATATTTGACACGGCGAATATCATTCACCGCTACGATCTTATTCTTGCTCACGATCGCATTGATTGAGGCTTTGCAAGCCTTGATTTCCGCGGCCATAGTGCGAAAAGACTTCAAGAAATACGTGGTGGCCGTCAGTCATCCGCTGTGGCCGGGTGGTATATCCGACTCACATCGGTTGCACCGTCTGTCTCAGCTCTAGCACGCGTCGCGAATACTGTTTTCGAAAAAGCCCTGGGATTAGATCTGAGTGTGGGAAACACCGAAACAGCGCACTTACCCCGTCCGCATAAAGCAGAAAAAGATGCGTTCATGAGGTACATATACAATTCGGCATCAACATCAACTGGTGATTCGTCACAGCAGATTCGGAGCAGCTAGGAAGGCAAAAGACCATTTCAGAGGACATCAGTTGCTGGATCCACTGGGTCGTTCTATCACCTACATCTCTCGCGATTTCAAATAGCTCCGAAATTTTATCGTTGGCGTCTTCCCAATCAGCGCAGGCTTGGACAGCAGAGTTATACGCAGTACGCCATAGCCATGAGACATCTTTGTTGATCATCGAAAAGGCCTTCTGTGCACATGCAGCCTCCGTCAAGGTCTTGGCTGCATGGAGGTCGCAATTGGTACATGTTTCCCGCGAAGCGAGGCAGCCATCACTCACCAGTTTGGAAATGCTCAACCAACGCATCCGCAAGCACAATCCTGAGGGGGGCAATTCCATTAATCTCAGGACCCAAGAAGCAGAACACCCAATCCTGCCTGTTAGCACCCGGTTCTACGAGGAGCTTCAATATCAGCCTGATGATGCATCTCAGCAGTGTCATGGCTTCGACAGCCGTTTCACCACCGTCGCCAAACTTCAGGGTTCTTAGAAGTGCTTGAAGTACCGACAGAAGCAAGGGCTTCATATCTAATTCGTGGGACAGCTGTGTGGCCAATAACAGCATCCGGCGGTCGAAATCCGGCGCCTTAACCATGTCTTGTACGGCTCGGGTAGCTGATATATGTCACATGAATCACCAAGGCCTAGTCCGGTACGTTCATAACCACGCACCTTCGTCATCTAGGCCTATAATGGGACACCAATGGCGGATACGCAACATGACCGATCAGAAGGGTGTACAACCAATACACACACACATACCTTGATGCACAGCAATCAAAAGGACAATATATTGCGTTGCGGCCTCATTGGGAGGGCAACGGCGGATCACCACGGTGGCTTTCGCATACTCGCGTTGTTCAATATAACATAACGCTGCTTTGCGTAGGCACTTCGAGCTTGTATCGGGCCTATTACTTCGAAACACCTGGTGGCTACCGGCAAGATACCAATCTGCTGCATCTGACCACTTCTTTGAGCGGTAGTCTCGGTCGCCGTATTGCCATATCAGCTAATTCGATGTGAGGGCCCATCAAAAAAATCATACATCAGCAACCATACGTAGTTGTGGTTCCGGAACGCCAACACATTGGGTGGAACATGATGATGACTTACAGTGAGACAAGCCATAGTGGGAACAGATGGAAGTACATGATCGGCCTGGTGGAGGTCTGGAAGTGCTCAATCAGGCAAGTTGAACTGGAGGGAGTAAAGGTCCGAAAGGGCGGTTGTTGGACCCACGCACAGTTGAACGCAGTATCCAGGTCTTTCATCGCGCGTGCGTGATCATCGTCCTTGGAGCAATGGAAAATCAGCGATAAAAGTAGGCGATCAACGAAATTTGATCCAGATTTGTGGCATTCCACGGCCCTTTCAAGACAATACTGATTGACAGCGGTGGCGAGGACGCTGAAGGAAGAGAAGAGGATGATTATATCATTACATCCGACATGCGTGGATATGAACTCACTGGCGATGATTTAGCGTCCTCAGCTCCTGTAAAACACTGTCAAATCGTAAAAGTCCGGTTCTTCGCGAGTGATAAACACATCACAAGAGGAATGATACCAACTCAGTGACACTCTTTTCGGTAAAGCTCATGTTGTCAATAATAGACTTGAACGCTTGACAGGGAAGCCAGTCAGTCTCAGATTCGGGAGCCGCTCCCACAGGGCAAAGGTGTCCATGGAACACACAAGGGTGGGTGAGCAAATCGAACTTACCCTCGATTATGGCCGAATCGCCAGCTTTTCTCCGCTTCAAGATGGCTAATCGCTGCCATCGCAATTCTAGGTATTCGGAACTTGCCTAATAAGAAAGGAGGGCACGCATGTTGAGAGATGCAGAACGAATGCAGGGATAAAACAGCCTTACGTGTTCTTTGGATGCATCTATTGTAGGTATTAGTTCCTGTAGAGTCGCCTCCGCGCGGGACAGATTTTCGGGGTTGCTTGCCGAAGAGAGGAAATATGCCCTTGCTTGATGGCGTTGTCAGCAACTAAGCCGAGGTCCATAAGGCTCGAACCAAGTACCAAGGCTTCTAAGGATGGCTATCTAATTCGCCACATAAACGGTGCATCCGTCAGGAAGGCTGTGAAAAACTCGGCTAAAGAACAGCGCTCACCTTTAGCTCCGCAATTCCGGGGATATCCGGCCCTTCCAGCTGTTCGACGATACTATACGCCTTTTGCAACCATTTAATGGCGTCCTGAGCCTTGGTTCCGTCTGTCATGGAACTGCTCTGGCGAAAGTCACCCTTGACTATTGACTTGCCGATATTGTGTAGTTTGATAGCAAGAAGCTCCCGCTCCATTAATACGCCCGGTTAGTCATTGACCTGCGAAAGAACAGCTAACCTCGGACATACTTGGTGGGGAGCAAGCAAGGCGAGACGCTGGTCGTCGTCGTCTGATACCATCACGTGCGAGATTATCTCCGTGCACCGAAATGAACAAGGGAGAATGGTACCTGTAATCTTTTGGGCCATGTATTCAGCCATGCTATAATTCCCTTCCTTCCATGCCTGTGAACGGTCGGGTCCATAGGAGTGGACGTGAGAATGCGAGGATATTGGGAGGCGTAAACGCAAAGTTGCGTACAGCTTCCATTCTTGTGGACAGAAACACCACTGTTGCGCATGCCTTGCTTGTCCGGTGTACTCCCGTCGGATCGTCGGCGTTCTTGAGCATATCTTCATACTGTCACGACATCGCCGCGCGAGCTAATCAGCGCCGTCACTGCGGGAAAACGGAAAGCGAGTTAACCTTCGCAGCACTGGAGAGAACGCTGGCAGCAGCATCTTTGCTTCCATGTTCTAGGTGAGAGAATCGAGAGTTATGATAATCACGCATTGTCCAGCAGTTACATGGACGTGATGATCGAACCTGATAATGACGCTCCTGCCTTGCTTGCCAAGTGGAGTATGTGAACCAGTGCTGGGAAAAGATGACCATTAGATGCTTAGTCCAGACGAGAAGGGCATCAACCCATGGCGAAGGCAACACAGCTTACTTGCTATATCTGGTTTTGGTTCTAACCCAGCCTCGACCAAACGGAAGCCAGCGAGTCTCACTTTCATACACCATCAGCTCAGAACGAGGAAGCTGGATCGAATAGGTATTTGGGGAGCTGACACAGGACAACTCACAAGCTGCCACCAAGGCTGAGGAGTCTCGTTCCTCCGGACTTTTGCGAACGAGACCAGATATGTTCCAGAGATACACACCTTCATCAAAGCAGTGGCCCAATCCGATTAGCCATGTCACTTCAGGGAAGCGGAAACCGACTGACCTTCCAGATCCAGACTGTCTGCCCACTCAGCCCACTGCGTCGTTGACTTTATACGCCGTTCCGTAAAGGATTGCGCCAACGAAGCGACCTGATGGAGATCGTTGACCACTGCTGTCTGAACAGGGCCCTTTGGCTTATCGAGCTTTGGCTTTATTGCGCTCAGAAGATCTGTTTGGAAGCTGCTGAGCATGCGATGTTTCGCGCAGACGCACGGATGAATCCATCACCCTTGATTGATTCATAGAGACTCTGCATATCTGGAATAGCTGCTTTACGGTGCAGCATTTGTTCGTTGCGCGGCAGAAATAAAAGCTGGATGAATGGCGACCGGTAACCGTAAAATGAACGCGCCCAAGCGTGTCACGTTCATGTGACTTCCCTGACTGTGACGGTACGCGAGCTCATTTTCCCACAGTCAGAAAAGAATGTGTTGAAGCCTCATCGGGTCTGTTCTTGAATGCGATGAGCACGCCTGCGATGAAACCGCTGAATGATGAAGTTGTGGCACGCTATGCCCTAGTCAGTGTTCCCTTTCGGCCATAGCCCTTTCGTTAATTCATAATCCCACCAGGAAGCTAGGAAAGAGGGTGTTTTCGCGGGACTAGCGTCCGGATTGGCATCAGGCGAGTAGCGTAGGTTTCAAGCGGCGCATGCCTTGACGATCTCCCCTTTATCAGCCATAATTGGAGGAAGATTCCTTGGCCTGAGCAGAAACAAGACGCTCCTGAGTGGTGTCCGTAAGTGTGCAAATTCACTCGTTCTAGTTGAGGCAGCTAGAGCCTGCAGTATACCGACCGAGCTCCTTTTTCCATGCCCCTGTCTCCGAAAATCTGCTGCATCTCGCATGCGCAGTTTCTGGATTTCTGGCCGGTTACCTATTCACCCAGGCGTTCACCGCAACGGCTATCGCGCGGGCAAATCAGTCCCTGCAGCAACCACTAGCACCACCATCATCTCCCCAAAATGGCAGATCCGGCGAATCTGCATTACCGAATACCTAGAGGGCTAGAACTGAATTGAATGATTCCTGTTAACTCTTCGCTGAATTCACGGGCTCTGTTGCTTAGTACCTCGCTTTGAAATCATCATCATCATCCATCATCAGTACCCCTCCCTGCGTTCTCCTTGTGCTCGCATCTGGGTGCCACACCACGCATCTCAGCACAAAATTGTCTTCGCTCCATCTTTGATGATGATAACTCTTGCATGACAGCATTTGCCCTCGCTTCTCGTAGGTTCGTCCCCTCGCCTCAACCGGCCTCTGTTCCGTATGCAACCCCCAAAGCAAGAATTATGAAATCGAACGAGAATCACACCCTCCGATTCACGGGGTCTGGATCTTATCTCTCCGCACTGTTAGCGGTTCCCTTGCTAATGCCAATTACCGTTGCGAACCTTCTGAATCCCCCCTTCGACTCCGCTGCGTATGCATCTATAGCCGATCGACCTTTCGCCGCTCTCACTGTCAAAAATCCCTCGCTCCGCGCCTTGACTGACTTGGTGGGCTTACCCTTGGTGCTTGCGGAAAATCTACCTCAGTTAATGCGTAGCTTGTGACCAAACGACTTTTGGGCATCAAAATTCACCTACCCTTTTCCGTTTTATGTAAACTCGTAAACGGTATTTTTTTTCATCCTGCGCAGCCGGCCTTTGTATACCACTCTCATCATTTCAGCTGCTCCTTTCTTCGCATCGCGGCCCTAAGGAGAGGACCAACCAGTAACAACAACAACAGCAACGATTTCCACCCGTCCCCTCATCCGACATGCCATCCATCTCCAATCCACGTTTCCCCCTTTGTCTCCCTAGATCGACCTGGCCGTTTCCATTTGATCCGGTCGCCGAGTCCTCCGGAAGGCATGCCATCACTCCATAACCCCACGAACCTGCAGAACCAATGCCATTACGGGTTCTACACCCCAGTCACCGTCACCGTCACCGTCACCCCACTGTCCCACATCATCTCCCAACAATCAAACCTTCACGCGGCGCAACAATAAAAGCATAACGAGATGGAGCATGGAGGTTAAACCTGAATGCACTAAACGCCCACTTGTCACCAAGGTCTAAGGGCAAACTTTTGATGTGACTCGAGCTCCAATGAGATCTGAACGTTTGAGTTAACACTCGCTCACACAGCACACCACTCGAAGGTCTTCGTCAACCATCGGCCATCGTGTATTATCGCATAGAATCCAGATCCCTCTTCCCTTCATCGAAGGAGTTCGTTTTGTCCACCCCTCATCGGCTGGCTGGAACATGTCTTGATACAGTGATTATCTTCCGTAACATGGATGGATATGATCCACATGTCTCAGCGGCACTTGGATATTAACCCATCAATCCCATTTCCTTCCCCTTTCCCCTTTTCCCTTTAGTTTTTAGTTTTTCTTTAACCCAGTAAGCCTTCCCCTTTCGGCTCGCCTTTCTCTCAAATCGCCCGAAACTCACACCTGCATACTGACAATAATAAAGGTCCCTACCGCTACCCCAAATTCCACTACCGCTCCCGAAACCGATACGGATGTGGGTACCATGACGGAATTGAACGGATACGCAGCCAGCCTCCTCCCGCGTAGACCTTGGTACCCGCTCCACCTCAGGACCCAAACAACATTCGCCTCCTAGCGTCAGGAACGTTATGTCAGGTATGTATGGTCAGTAGAAAAAATAGCCGATACCCGTACCAGGCCGACTTCATTGATCTCATCCTCCTCTTGTCTCCTCGTCGCGCGCGGCGCCGGCTCCTGACATTCCGCCTCTTCGATTCGATTCCTCGGGTCTTATGAATCTTAATTTGTTGTCAATGCGTTTGAGTTTGTCGCGATGCTACAGTATAGTCACAGAACGAATAACAATAATAACAATAACGTCCTTGCTACTGGGTATAATACATCACGTCTCATCCATAGCGTAATGGAATCGAATAAACGTGAACTAGCTTCAGTCATCTATCCATCAATTCGAATTCTATTACCACCCATCGCCGCAACTGAAATCGTGACGGCTACCGTGCATACGTTCCACGAAGATGGGGTATGAATGCAGTACCGATACCATCAATCAGCTCGGGTGCTACGGCGTATTAATATCCTAATACTTACTGTACAGCTCTGGATCATGATGCATGATGAGAGAATCACATATCACATCACCTCCACCACCGTGACCACAGATACGCACGTGTAGATAATCTGATAAGTATGAAACCGCCTCACGCATCGCATCGATATCTACATCGGCCGGCCCGGGTTTTCTGATTCTATGCATCACAGCTAACACACCCTGTGGCGACGTCGCCGTTGACTGTAACGCACAACTACACGTCGCTCGTATCGCTCACAAAGGAAATTTCAAGCACAAGGAATATCAAAAGAAAAAAGGAAAACAAATTATTCACCGTTCACCCAACATAGCTATAGTATCAGTACAACGCATACCCCTTCGGATTTATAACTATAGGCACCAGTTGGAGTTTTTCAAACCTGTGGCACACACTAGTACCGTAGTAGTGACTGGCTTGAAACATAAATAAATATCGATATTGGATATATCGTTACTGGTATTGGTATTGGTATTGGCATTGGCAGGGTACGCTTTCTCTAACGAATCAAAATCACTGGGCCAAACATACGTTCCCTCTCTAGCAACTCGGCCGGCTACACCCGGCGCTTAGCTCCTACTAGCGTTCCTTCAGAACTCCAACTTACATCCACCGAGCTCGAGTTCAAATCCGAATCACTGTCAGCCAGCAACGCAATTAGTTGTGATGATCACAAGCGCAGCCAATTCTCTATGGACTCCGAGTCGTCTGTCGTCCTGCGTGGCATGGCCTGACCACCGAAGTGCATACGTAGTAACAAATTCCATGCGACCAGACGATACTATGATTGTATGGTCGATACATTCGGACCCATCGGGATAGTACTAGTCACATCATGCATCATGCATCACCCGTGTCCAAGTTGCCTTTAGTGATTACCATGGATCCTCTCCAGGCCCGGGCTAATATACTCGAGTATGTAACCCGCCCTCACCGAACGTAGACCGAGCTCGAGGCTCCACAAATCATGGCGGGTGGCCGCCGGGATGGACATGGACACAAAAGATGATCATGCATCATGACTCGATGTCGGATGATCAGGTCATTTGGGAGGTCATTTGAGCTGGAGTAGTGCTTGTAGCACTCGGATTCTCCATACATAGCCTGGCTGACGTACGGTATGTACATTCAAGTCAAGGTGATAACAACAAAGTATATAAATATGCATGCTGACACGGACACCGAGTACGCACTGGATGATGCTGCTGATGATTCACTGTATCATGATACCGAAATCCGCATGATATATGCCGAGCAGACGGGTAATCCACGAGTGCTGTTGATTGAAAGTAACCTGTTAGTACAGTCAGTCCAGTAATCATTGTAAGCAGAAACGGTGTTCGTAATATAAAACGAATACGAACGCCGGATGATGCCAAAGAGGTTGATGCTGCTATTGCCGTAGTATCTATACACATAAAACTGCCTATGCCTATGCCTATGCTTGCGTGCTTGCTTGATGATACCAATAAAATAACGTTAGAAAAATGTAAACGGACGTATGTATGTATGTATGTATGTATAACTCATGCTGAAATGCAACTGGTGATCTGTATGCTATAGAAATATGTATGTATGCACGTATGAATGTATGTATGTATGTATCAATGTATGATGTAGGGAATATGATGGATGGTAGCACGACATAACGCGTTTAACGTAACGAGGTTGAAAGAAAGAGAAATGATACAACGGAGTGTGATGTGATGAGTGAAGAGTGATGTCAAGAGTCCACATGACAGTGAGGGGGGAGGAGGAAGCAGGGGAGGATATACGCGAGTAAACGGTATGAGGAGGGTGTAGAGAGGCGTAAAAGAAATCGTCGTCATCATCGTCGTCTGAAAGCATCATAAACATACTACCCCAAAACCCCTTCCATCGAAAACCGAAACCGAAACGAAGCACCGAACCAAATAATCGAGGAACAATAAACCCAGATAGACAGAAGGAAGGGGGACAATAAAACAAGCTCCAACTCCAGACGAAACAACGAACATACGCATTTTACTCCACATCAAGGGCTCAATAGTGCCGCGCCCTCGCCCACTGCGCCTGCGTATTTGTATGCGCATAGCTCGGGACCCTCTGCTGCTGATGCTGCTGCACCGGCGTCGGGTAAAAGTGCACACCCGGCGGACCAGCGTTGTTGAACGGCGCAGAAGGTATGGGGCTAGCATATTGCGTCGGCTGAGGCCGAGACTCCTGCACAGGCGCCTGAGGGGGAGAATGTTGGTGTTGATGGTGATGGTGGTGGCCGTGATGTTGCGGAGGTGGCTGGGCCTGGTGATGTTGAGGCGGTTGTGAGTGATGCTGATGATGGAGGCTCTGCGGGTGCTGAGAATGCTGCTGAGACGCATACACGTGGCCATGTCCATACTCAGCCGACTGCTGCTGCTGCCTATACCCCGACGTCGAACTGGGTGTCGGTGTCGGCGTCCCAACGGTGGTCACAGACCT
This sequence comes from Pleurotus giganteus, assembly GCA_032158425.1. Lineage (NCBI taxonomy): Eukaryota > Fungi > Basidiomycota > Agaricomycetes > Agaricales > Pleurotaceae > Pleurotus > Pleurotus giganteus. The sequence continues at coordinate 941,934 of JAPEHR010000002.1, forward strand.
CCTACTGTTCCAAAACCTCTCTCCAAAATGCGGCAACGACACCGCATGATGCGGCCCTCCGGCACCAACACCTATATGCGCCTCATGCGGACTCGCACTAGCGGACTGAACATCCATCACTCTCCTCCTACTAACTACCGGCTGCCCACCCGTGGTCGAAGTGGATGTAGTGGGGTAATAGTAAGCGGAGTACGTCGAAGGCGAAGCAGGTTGATGACACCTCAATCTCGCTTTCCTCCATCGTGACTCGGCGTCTTCAGCGTTGTATGCAGTGTCATCACACATGGGTGAACACGAGAGGGAGTAGTAATACAGGCTCTATTATCACAAACCAACAATAAGAATCATCATTGTGAATGAGAAGGAGCGAGAGAAACGTACCTGGGGTGCGGACGACCGGCTACCCTCATCCACAGCGTACGCCGCAGACAACGTAGTCGGCGACTCGATCTTGCGACTGCTAGACGACGAAGCTGGTGTCCACGGGTGATGGTTATTGTGCTCCATCGGCGTCCGGCTGACGGCGCCAGCACCAGCTCGCGCAACCATCATCGGAGAGGCAGCGGCAGACCCAGTCCCCGACCCCACGATTGACATCTTCGCGAACGACTGGAGTCCCTCCAACGGGGAATGATTTGGCGGCGTTCCAGCGCCCGCACTATTGTTATTATGGCTGGCATGGCGAAGACCGTCGAGGTCAGGTATACGCAACGATATCGAGACGGGGCGTTTTGAAGGCAATTGCGAGAACGTCGCTGAAGTGGGGGAGAACGCGTCTTCAGCTGAGCGCTTGGAACCCGATCTCGGCTGGGGAGGGGAAGGAAGGTGGGATCTGGAGAAGGAGGAATCGGGATTTGCCGAAGAGTATTGATGGTGAGTTGCAGGCGCTTGAGTATGGTGATAGGAGGAGAGGCTGCGTGTAGAGTGACACGGCGACGTCGAACGAGCGCGGTGGTGAGTCGACCTGTGTGTGCGCGAAGTCGAGTAGGTCCTTGAAGCGGGTCCAGTAGTCGCGGGAAGGTTGGGATGAGCAGCCCTATTATTCAACCTCGCCAACCCACGCGACTTGCGCCACTGCCTACTATCCCTCTCCTTCGCCATCACCAAGCCCTTCAAAAGGTTGAGCCACGACGCATACGTCGACTTGTCGACATATAGGTTAAAGTCGACTCCAAGCAAAAACTCTCGCTCCATTTTGTTAACTTCCGGTAGGTCAATACCAGATACTTCAGACCAAGTCTTGTTCGTGTACGTGTTGCTATAAAGGGAAAGAGGGTTGCCTTTAGCAAACACGACCGCCACAAGGGAACGTGAAGACGCACTCATCCAAAAATTTGTTGGCCATCATCAATCCAGCTACTGCTATCCGGAATTCGCTCCCAGGCTGGCCTGCGGTGTATCGATTACGCTCCTTCAAGCGGTAGATGTAGTGTAGGGATAGTACAATGACAGACTGAGACACCTGAGTCGTTTCTAGAAGTTTCTGCATAAATGAGACAAAGGTCGGCGTGGCGATCAGCTGGAGCGTGGTGGTAGCAGGATTGGGCGACGGTCGATGCAGGAGTGGAGAATTACTTGGATTAGGAGACGGATATGAGTGCTGAGGTGCAGGCGGTGAAGAAGAGGGCTGTGAGGAGAACCAGAGGTAGCAAATCATCTCGCAAGTCTTTTCAGCTATGAAGTGGGCGGAACGCGTGCGTGCTACGTCGAACCAATCGACAAAGTAGGGCTCGTCTGGGGGCGTGAACGGTTTTGACGAGGATGCGTATGAGGAGTAGTCCTGGACGCGCGAAGGCTCAGGCGGGGGTGGATAGTAGTAGTGGTGCTGTATCGGTGGTAGTCTCGAAGACGAGCCCTCTGAAGACGACGACGACGACATCTCCTCATCCGGTGGGGTGACTTTGGGGCGCGCACCAGATAAATGTCGCGTAAAAGAAAGAGAAAAAGGAAGGTGACTCACGAGGAGGCAGGTGTCTGTCGAAATGTGTAATAGGTGGCAGGGTTGTTGTGACTCTGACCTGAGGATGGTGCATTTTTCTTTGTTCGAAGGTGGAGGTCATGGGGGGCGTCAAGGGGGTGGACCTCCACATCGACCAGGACGGCGAGGAAGAGGGGTCGTCGAGGGACGGGTGGGGAGGGGAGTTATAATAGGCCATTATTTGTGCGAGGGGAGGAGATGAGCGAAATTGCAAGGGCGGGCGTAATGATATATAAAACGGAATGAGCTTGAATCATTATGGTGTCGGAGGAGAGTTGGGGACCAAGTAAAAATTGCGGACGTGGCTGCATTTTCCGCTTAGAGACAAACAGGGGATACGGTGCAAGACCCGCGAGATGCACAGTAGACACTAAGGGTTGCCTCTCCCAGTCTCGATGCTCAATCGCATCTGCTGCAACACCGCCAAACACAATTAGCATGTCACACCCAGATCAAGATTCCCATTTTCTCTTTCCTTTATTTTCAAATTCCCTTTTCCGGCCCCTCGGCACACACGGCAAAGGGGATTCCCCAGGGATTCCCCATAGCCTTCCCCCTAGCCGCGTCCTATTCGAGCGAGTCTGCTTCCCACACTCACCTGTTTATCACGCGCACTACCCTCGTTACCGCCAATGCTACACCGTCCGAAGCAAAGTGTCTCTAATCTCTTGTTCCGTAAGCTCGCCATGTGGGAGGGTCACAATCCTAATAACTCAACCCAGTCTTCTCTTCTAATTGACTCTGCATACAGTCTATATCCGTCCCAACAACACCTAATTTCAGATCTCACCTCCACCGCCTGCGCACCTTTTGGGAGACGGACAGTGGCGTACGGGTTTCCCTCCGTGGTATATACGTATAGAAGGTGCCAGGGCCCCAGCCCTTTCTTTGTCACTGGTGCAGTCCACCGTTTATGAATTTCGACTGAGACCGTCTGTCTCAGTTAGGTTCAACCTACCAATCAGATGCCCCCCTAAATCAGTTCCTCCTCACTCTTAGCCTCTGCCGGGAGACAAGGCCCCTTGCACCACCAAGTCCCGCACGGGATGCGCGGGGCCGACGTCGCGATCAGTGAACACAACATTTTGTTACGTGACACGCTCCATCGTGACAGCTATCTCAGGGAAATCAAAACGAAAATAAAATGACCACCAAAAATTGATAAGTATCTATAATGGCTCTTTTTCTCATGCTATCCCCACGTGCACGAGTACTCACTGCCAGTTCTGCGCGGAATGGCATCTTGGTGTACCGGGGAATGCACAAGCTACGAATGCACACAGATCCTAATGGATCACTGGGGTATTAGAGAGCCCTCAACTCAGCCTTCCCCGTTCACTGTCACCGTTCACGGCACCTATAATATCACACCAGCCCAGCCTCATCCCTCCTGCCTACTAATGCACTTGTACACTATTGATGCATCGCCATGCCCAGAGTAGGGTCCCATGTCCTAATAGTGATACTCGAACGCCACTGTCCCAAGGACCAACCTTCAACCTAAGTATCTCCCTTTCATCGACGTATGGGGAAATCACTCATACGCCGTAACGGGTAACTACAATATCTTACGCAGACCGAGTGGGAGAGGAGACGATACGGTAGAAGGAGGGGTGAGTTCGGTGTTTGACCTGCATGCACAAAGACTCAGCGCGAGCGCACATCACGAACGCATGATCATCCAATGAACAAGATTGACTGTATCTGTATCTGTATCATCTCACGTATGTTCGGCTGACTACCCAACCAATGTAGGTAATAAGGCTTCTGGTCTGGTGTTACAACTGGAAGTACATCTCCTGCGCCGCGCCCGATGAACTATATCCATGGCGCCGGCCGTTCGCGTTTGGCAACTACATACCTCTAGGCTACACTAGATTCATCAGAAGCCTGCGTCGAACTTCAGCCTCATAAATCAATGTTCTACGTTCTACATACCACCCCAAAGACAAAGCAAAAGCCTCCTGCGTCTCAAACACCGTTACATATTTAATACTCCCGCGACGCCCATGAGTATCCCGTCACCCATCTACATACAATGAGAAATCGTATAATTGAGGACAAAGATATTATGTTTGTGTTTTTTTTTTCGATATTCGGCTATGTACCATTCACTACCGCCCGGAAGACCGCTGACCCTCGCTAGAAAAGTTGGTCTTGGGTCGGGTCGTATGTATATCCTCGTACGTATGTACAAACGAAAGGACATTTCTTGATTCGTATGTACTTATTCAACGCTCGTTCACCTTAACGACGCACGCTCAGGGAGGGGAATCAGGCCTCAGGCCATAAAGGATCAGGATTGGTTCCGCTTTATTCAGGCCTTCTTCAGGCCTCAGGGAGCATGGAATTCGAAGGAACACCACCCAATGTGCGTATTCGACGCAAGCGAATGCGGAGTGGAAATATCTAAGTAATAATCAGGGAGCCAAGGAGAGGTCTTCATATTGGTTGAACACAACTTCCCCCTGGGACGGTCGGGTCCGTAGATAGTGGACGGTGGGTGGTGGATGGGGAATGGGGAATGGGTGGATAGATGTGGGTTTCTTTCGCAGGCAAGGGGGACCCGTGCTGAAGCTGAAGCTGAAGCGCTGAAGTGGCGATCTCCAGGAAAATAAAATACGCACCGTCCATACTTACATTGTTGCTAAATTGGAGTCGACCATTGAACGAACATTTGATAACGGCTTCAGTGCGGAAGCGTCGAATTGAATGTGAATCGAAAGCGAGGTCCACTGCTGCCAAGCCTCAAAGCCACCACCGCGAAGTACCCGTGTACGTTTAGCGCCCAAACCGTGAATCGGAGGTAGACAGCCCCTGCTGCAGCTGTACATGTACCGCATACCCGAGTGAATAGACACATACTCAAATTTCAATACGCTGATCGACGCTTCGAATGGATGAGGAGAGAATGAATATAACCAGATGGATGGGCCCGGGATGGCGTAAATTCCTTCGTGCTACGAGAGGCACGGAAATGGTACCACGGAAGACGGGCCATGGAGGACGTGCTGCGTATGCACCGCTAAGTTCGAAGGAAGGAAGGCCTACATTGCCCGCGCGTGGGGTCCCGGTTCTTCAGCACCCAGTGTCGTACCTTCCCCGTGGGCTTACACACCCGGTGCGTAGGACTGCGAATAGACGAACCCTGCCGTAGTATGTATGTACCTGGGAAAGAACGAAAACAACGGCGTTGAGTCGACCCAACGAATGTCGACGTTTTCGGAATCGCATGATGACGATAGCGATGATACGAATTCTGTCAGCACGGCGATTGGAGGGGTGTGCTGAGATGAACTAGGAACTTCATCGAGTGTCAGGCGGTCGTGATCGCGCTTCTTTTGATAAATGACCAGAACTCACTTGGTGGGTCAGTGAGAGATTCGATTGGGAATACATCCAGCTTGCGGTATTGCATCCTTCGTTCCATGGTCGGTTCGTTGGGTCCGGGTGAGTCACTGGACATCTTCTAGCCTCTGCTCACCGTCAGTCAATGATATATGTAATACGCACCGTTCCGTAGTCAAAGGATTCAAAGAGAGGGGAGAAAGAAGGAGTCTCGGGACGATCATGATTCGATGATCACCTAACGTACTCGGTATAATCGCGACTCGGGCACTGCAGATAGATATCTGCTTATTTATCATCAGCATCAGCATCGGCGACAAACAACAACACAAGATATTACCAAAGATTCTAGTTCCAGGAAGCCTATCCCTGGAATCGGCGTCGTCGGGAAGACTTACAAAGGGATTGATTGATAGGGCGATTGGCTGAGCATTCATACTATTACTATTGTATACAATGGGTTAAGTAAAGAAGAGTCGATATGTACTCACATTCACCATACCCTAGAGCTGTTCAGCATAAGCCCGGGTCGCCTCTAATCGTCCTCGCTCCTGCTCCTACTCTGTCGGGTCTATGGAAGCGGTGCGTAAGAACGGAAGTGCTTGAATCATTCGAGTCCTTTTGTCCCGAGTCTCAGTTAGGAGCCGTTGGAATGAGCGAACAGCGGCGGCGCCCTCGTATATCCATATGCATCCTTCTTGATCTCGAGTCTGGACGGGATGGGATGACAGATAATACTCCTTACGCACTAACCAGGCACTGCGGAATTAGAGCTATCCCGAGAACCTCGAACTACAACTGACCGTACAGGTCGATGATGGCAATTGTTACTGTAAAGAGCTACATACATAATATAACGACGTACCGAATAAGCGACAACTCATCAATGCATCACGAAGCTTGAATTCGAAGCACCGTAGTCTCCAGATATGGATGGATGGATGGATTTCGGCTGCCTCGGTGCAGAAGAGCATTGGCGCAGTAGCTGACGCGCGCCCGAGGACTGACTCGTTTTTTTTATTAGGGTACCTGCCAGTCACCTCAACTCGGCGAGTAAGCGCGTGGGCGTCTATTGCAATTGGACTTCGTCTATGTCTGATGATCGGAACGAGTATAGACCCCTGGACTGAAGGCGAATTGCAACAGCGCGCGACTTCCATGGACGTCCGTATCCGTATCCGTATCCGCGTTCATACTCTTCCATCATAAGCGGCGCAGTCGAATGAACGTACTTGATACTTACAAGTTTGGGTGAATCTGATGTAGCATGGAGTGAGTTTGATTATTGTGACCCAAGATAGGTGCAAGGCGATGTTAGTGGCCTCCACGTACCAAATACCTAGTCTGCATTCATGGTGGCCGCGACGCCACTGTGGAGCCTGAGGAATACAGCTGCAACGTGATACCTTTGTCTCAATCACCTGTAGACAATTAGCCAAGGTAGTGAATGTCGATGCGATGTGATGTGTACCATCGGAATATACACCGTCCAGTCCCCGATTAGCGCTATTGACGAATGGAAGGGTGTCCGACCACAATGTGAATGGAGGTACACAGAACCGCCGCATCGGTTGGATTTGACACTTCTGAGCGGCCAGTGACGTTGAATAGCACCGACCCACCACCCCATGGACTGTGCACGAGGTTGGCATAAGTACATGAATTGATTTCGGGTCTTCAAGCTTCAGTATTCACTTTCGAAGCGAGACACTGCTACCACTGCGGGTTGATGAGGTTCAATGTGATCTCGTTTATTCTTGCGGTGGAACGTCGCCATGAAGCGCTACCCGCCAAGACTTGAGGTCGTCAGCGGAGGCCTGGTGAAGCTCGTATTTTCCTGGTGGAACAGATGATATTACGAGGCTATTCGTACATACAAAACGGCCTGACTCCGAATCACTTGAAGGCCTGATCAGCAGTAGTACGTACGTGTGATTGATCACGAAAAAACATACAATCAATGAAGACGAAAAGCCCGCACCGCCCAAGAAGTTCGATTGACGGTTTACACGAGGCTGTACGGTTCGAAGTCACTGTTCACGCCTAGGCAGTCCTGGTCATGATCCATGATAAGCATTCATGTCAAGATGTTTTATTGGAAGTATGTCGGTGCTGGGCTGTTGGACAGGACGAGAAGGTTGGATGCCGAGGCGCCGAACCTTCGCCGTTGGCGAAAATAATAATTATTATGAATTTAGGCTATTGACTTAGCAATAATAATAAATAAATAAATTTGATGTGAAGAATAAAACCAAATGTGTGACAAGCGGAAATCGTCACGCCTCGAATATGGGTTAGCAGGTACCACGAATCAGATTCGCCCAATCTCACCCGCCCATGGATGTAACCAGAGCGGCACAATCAACGATCACGAAAATGCAATCACTTGCGGAGGCAAGGAGTGAAGGATCTCTGCTTGTATTCTTTGTTTCTTTTCTTTTGTGATTCTTGACATTTTATCATTAGAAACGATGATGTTGTTACGCCCAGTGCAAACCCACTAGTAATACGAATTCAAGCGATCATCCATGCAAGCTGTATACCAGGAACACCCAACAGCTGTGCCCTGTACAGATAAATGGAGATCTCAAGCTTTCTGCCATTTCGCCGCCTCTCGCCCAATTCGGCAGGGAAGGCGGGCCGCGGGCGGACGATTACAGCCATAAAATCCTTCTGTGACAAGCCGCTTGGTTCCTTCCTACTGACTCATTGCTTCGTTCCTGAGCGAATCGCCATCACGTCGCCCTCCTTTTCAATTTCCGTTCCTCTCTTACTCCTCTCCTTCAAAGACGGGGACGGCCATCTCAGTTTTACAGAGTCAGACAGAACCGACGGAGATCATTTTGGAGGCGTCTGTCGAAGTCGGGGCCAATTATTCGGCCCTTATTATTCGTCAATTTTTCTCCTTTTGATGAGAGCTCGGATCCCATTATCCACGGCCATGGGCCTTCGCCTTCGCATGCGTCAGAGGTTGATACTACTACTACTTCCATGTGTACATGTAACCTAAGAACGACATCACTATTCGGTAGGGCAGATGATGATTGGGGTGCTCGTCCATGTGTGAAATTTGAATGGGGTTTCCTGGTTAGACGTTTTGAAAACGGCCACGGCCGCCTTAGCGCTTCAGCATCCTTTACTTACCCTTACCCCAACCTTACCCTACGTACACACCCTGCTCAATTGAGACTGGGCAGACTTTTCTAGCAGCTGCCTAGATAGATATTATGAGCCTGCTTAACGACCGGTAAATGGAGCGATCTGTTCCCTGCAAATATTCCCGTCAAACTCAAATCCAGGGAGAATCGGCGCGAGACAATGCGGGCGGCTGAAATATAGCGAGTGAGCGAACGATTCACATCCAAATTCGTATATACTGTATACCTGTAAAGGAAATGGAATCTACACGCTTCCCTGCTGCCTACAGATTTAAATATTTAAGTCAATGCATATGGATTTGCACCTGAGACTGAGACGGGACGGACTAGGGCACAATGGAGTATAGACAATTGGCCGAGGGACAGGGAACAAGCGAAAGAGGGAGGGAGGATGCTGCACCCTTCATACGCGGCACCTGAGCAAAAGCCCGAGACTGAATGCAGATCAGCCGAAGATAGATAGAAGAATCAGTACCGGTTACCCAGGGCAAGGAGGAGAGAAACAAATGATATACGTGAGACACGCGCCATTTAATATTCAGTGACCAACGCCCGACATGGACACGGTGGTGGCTCCAACATGAACACCCAGGCTAAATGTTAGGCAGTGAGGCGGCAGACCCAGATCCGAGTAGAATTTGAGGACTTATCAAATCCGTTCGCCATCAACAGAGATCCTGATTTCCCTTCCATGCCGTTGCCAATCTGCATGGGGTCACCGATTCGTTCCAGCCCGACCAAGACGAATCTAGTAAGCAACCAACCCTTCGCGTGGCGGAAAAACCTAAATTTTGTATTATACCATTAGGAACCGGTTCCTCTTGGCGCACTTTTCGTATATACTTACCTTTTATGTATGTGAGGTGGTGGCGGTTTTTGTGGCGGTTCCAGTGGAATATTGATCGATTCAGCAACGGCGTTTTTGCTTGGAAATCCATATCCATACTGAGCGGACCTTTTAAAAGACAGCGACGTCGTGGAACTTGAAAAGATGTGGCTGTATGTCCTGTATGTAATTTTTGATGGCCTGCACTTCTGAGTCGTGTAGCACGACGGAGTTCCCAAGGTTTTACGACCTCCCGGGACTGAAGGAAAATTGGAGTTATATCGTATCATCATTGCTCGAAAACCGAGTTATACTCCATAGACAGGCACTGATATCGCCTGATCTTGGACCGGTAGGTTGGCAGCCCGTGTGCATGCAGGCCTGTGTGAGGGAGGCTTGAGAAGAAAGAACAATTGCAAACGCATATGAACCCAAGCAGGTGCCGCTTGTCAGCCTAGTGGAGAATGGTGAGCTGCGATGTCAGCATGTCACCAGATGAGAGGCTGGAAGTGACAATGGCTCGTCCCCTAGGCCTTCTGTGATGTCATACTACATCGATGCCGTACTACCTCCGAAACGACACTGAGAACGCCCCAGAAAACTGGACATCGATGGTTTTATGTACTTCCATAAAGACATAAGCACGGGAACTCCGAGTGGACACAACGAAGAAAACGGGCGTACCAACGGGTCTCAGAAAACCGCCTTCAGGCCGATGCGATGACATCCGTGACTGACGCCTTCATTGTAGATATCAAGGGCCCAGCAGGAAAAGAACGCAAGCACGGCATTTAGGGTGAGAGCCACCCCAAATTCAATCCAAGAACCACTCCGTATCACAGCTCGCTAGCCTGGCGAACCTGTTCCTATTAGCTTGCATTAGCCCCCAAGAACATCGCTTCACAGAGAGAAGTAAACCAACTCGAGTAATTCCTAGAACCACCGCTGACGCTTCATAAAGTAATAATTCGAAACGCCGACTTAGTACGTAGGAGTGGCTCGTGCGTACGTTACAATCCCGACGTTTGCCTCGGTGAACGCTGGATACGGAGTAGGGAGTTTCTTACTTAGTGGCTTAGGCCGGACTCGGAAGGGCAAAGTCGGACGAGTCGGAAGGGACTGACAGGCATTCTCTTCGGCGCATGCGTTGCTCAGGGCAACAGCGTGTTTGCTGCATTAATGCTGCATGCATGGTCCATGGAGCATTAGGAGAACCTGGCAGGCTAACGATTGATGTGCGTAGCGCACGTCTATAGGCGGTCGGATCCATGGATGTCGCGCATCACCAGAGCCCACAAGCTGTCTTTCACTTGGGAGGTTTCACGTTCTTCCGGTTTGCTTAGACCCTTCCTTCGAGTCCACCTAACCTACGCCTGATACGCCAGGATAGCATCCTTGCAACCAAATATTCCGAGGAGGTCCCTATATGAGAAATGCGGAGTCGGACTGTTAGGAGATCATCAAGTGCCACAAACACACCAGCTTTGCCTACACATGTGCGGAAGAGTTGGAGAATAGGCGACGGCGATCTAGGGCATCCCCTGGGCTATGATGGTTTTGCATCGTTCTGAGTGTTTCGCCATGTGCAGGCTTCGGGATGATGAAGACGAAACGCTGTCGGGAACCTGTGCGCTGGCCATTCCGTGACGGAGGAGCATCACTCATGTTTTCGCCCACTTGTCTAGTACGCCACATACGTCCAACATGCCCGGTAACCTTCGGGCGTAAAAGTCGACGATGAACACGCAGTCGTCAGCCTCGTGCGGGCTTGTACAATACCTCCCCATTTTTCTTAAACTCCGCTACCACTTTCTGACCACCATCCGGCGCAACCAGCCAATCCATAAACGCTTTCGACATATCCTTGTCCAGTAGTGAGGCTCCAAGGAGGGCACTGCATGGGTTCAAAAGCACTTCCGTAGCGCCACCCTCCTTGCCCATCTCATAGATGGTCAAGCCATCCGTAACCGACTGCTTGGAAGACAGCCAGGTTCCCCGATCTGTGAGCGTGTACTCCGAAAGGGAAGACGCCGCTTCAAGCGCTTGAAGAGGAAAGCGTGGATATTGGTGATACCAAGATGAATAGGCTAATGCCCATGGCACCTGCACTCAGGTGAATAGGCGACTGCCAGTAGGGAATAGCAGCGAACATTAGCGTACCTGGCCAATCTTGATAAATAACTCGCTCTCTTTGATATTCGTGGCGCTCTTGTCAAACCGAGAGAGGAAACGCGTTGGGGGACGGTCGACCGGGGGTATCTAGCCAACGCCTCAATTTCCCCCACCCAGTGCGAAGAGGGCCAAAAAGCACGTACGGCAATATCAGCGTTTCCGCCCACGACGATTTTGTTGAACATATTAGAGACATTATCCTGGCCTGGTAATAAACCAGCTGGGTTTGACTTCGGACCAACAAGGTAGAAATGATCCTAAGACGAATTAGATTGACGGTTGTCCATGTGAGATCATGCACTCACCATGAACACAAGCTCCCTCTTCACAGCCGCGCCACTCTTCACGCTCATCAGCTCCGCCGCTTCGTTATACGTGAGTGCAACATCAACACCACCCGCCGCAAGGTAGGCTAAACTCTGCGTCGTGTCACCCAAGTACCACTCCACCTACATCAAATTCTCATCAGTACCGATCCGAATCGCGATTGCACTGGAAAAGCACTTTAAACGGGTCTTTGTGTTTGACATCCACTTGATACTTAATAAAAGCATCAGCAAATGCACCGATAAGCCCAGATTGCCCAGCACCGCCGTTCGCTATTCTTAACAGGACCTTCGTGGCATTGGGCTTACCACCGTCGTAAGTCTTCTGGGGAAGCAGCGTCGGCTGGGTGCGACCCGGTCCCGAAGGTGCTGCTTGCGCACCTGCACCGACGCGATCAGTTTGGCTGGAAATTTGGGAATCAGCGAGTCCAGTCGCGTAGAGCTGAAGCCTCTTACCTGGAAACATTCACAGCACCAACCATGGTATCTCTTTGAATACTGCCGCCACTGACACTGGAACCGTTCTTATAACTTCCACGGCCGTCCAATTAGCCAGCTGCTTGCTTTGCTAAATTCCCCCGAGCATAGACCACGTCCAGAAGGAATACATTTCTGTCAGAAGTGGTAACGCCCTTCCCGCGGTGGACTCTTATCGATGAAGTCAGATGGCTGCAAACGGCCAAGTCCGATAGGTACAGTAATGGCTAGACACACCTTTTGAATGTAAGCAAGGGTGCTTCATGTGCATTGGCTTCCGAATAACGTACAGGAAGGACACCAACGTTGAAGCTCATGCGGGGCGAGCTACTCGGAGTCCGACTCGGAGCGTTTCGTCCCTTCACCCACGTGCAACCCCTATCAACTCCTCGGTACAGGGGCTTCCAGCATTTTGTCTTACCACGTCGGTTGAAGTTATGTATTAGAGAACGACATGCGAACATAGTGAACAGGTGTTGGTATGCTACTAACACGGTTTTGCAGTTAACAAGGAAAAACGAAACAGACTGTCAGCGTTTCGAAACAACGACGAAGTAACTGATTGTTGGATTTACCTTGAGCAGAAAACATACGCCAACTGGGTACAAAATTTGCCACTCCTACAATGCCGCGACTAGGCGCAGAACACGCTAAACTGCGGAGACGTCGCTTCGGAAATCGATGCACCAATAAAACTCGGGTTGCACGCCCCATTGACTCTCAATCGCCACGTCGTCACCCCAGGCGCTACACTCCCGCAAGATTCACTGTTAGGCGACAAGCACGACGCGAACTGCTGTAAATTGGCGTGGAGGGCGGTGCAGAGCGCGTCCGAAGGTTGGTTGCTGCCGATGGTTACTGAGTAGTCGTACAGACCGCCAGTCTGCGAGACCGCACAAGCAATCGAGTCGCGGGGCTGCAAGTGGTTAGCCCCGTTGGTTGGAGTGGCTGAGGCTGTCGTGGCTAGGACAGCGAGGAGAGTAGTAGACGGTTTAGGGAACATCTCGCTTTGCTAGGCTTGCGCGTGAATGTAGTCAAAAGACCCAGTACGAGGTGAATACCCGACTCAGAGAACGACAGCTTATATAGCCACGATAGAGACTCGACAAACGCAGTTTAGTGACGCAGTGGGGCGCTCGCAAATTCTACTCGGAGGCTTGATACTGGGTTGGGCGAGAATCTGACTTGGTTTGCTAGAAGCTTGATGACCTTTTCCTGCGAGCCCAGTCAAGGCTAACGCTCCGAATGAACCAACTGCTCCCGAGCGAAATAACAGTGTTCTAGCGTGCCCCTGACCTCTAATTGAGCTAGGAGGTTTTAACTTGAGGTTGAACGCAGGTAAAATAATCTAGGTATGCGGTGCGAGCTGGTACCCCTAATGCCAATGCGAGCATGGAACTACCAGGCCCTAAAAATAAGACATTAGTACATAGATCAAACGTTAGCCTGGAAGAAATTCTGGTTCAAAAGCACGCGAATATCTCAGTGTGCAACATTTTTCGAGCTGCTCCACCAATGCGACGTTCTGAGGCAAGCGCGACGCGTAGTAGGTAACAGTGCGGCTGTCAAGTAGTACGTCGTGATACCCGTGGATATCAGTGGTTACATTCGCTCTCCAGCTTGGACACGTAACTGCAAGTTAACCCAAAACATACGATAACATTAAGCATCCCTTATGGACGCGCCGGCTTGTACAATACCTCCCCATTCTTCTTAAATTCGGCAACCACCTTCTGACCCCCATCAGCGGCAACTAACCAATCAATAAAGACTTTCGACACGTCCTTGTCCAGCGGCGAGGCTCCAAGCAGGGCATTGCATGGGTTCAGAAGCACTTCCGTAGCACCACCTTCTTCGCCCCTTTCGTAGATAGTCAGAGCGTCGGTGACTGACTGATTAGAAGATAGCCATGTTCCCCGATCGGTGAGCGTGTATTCCGAAAGTAGAGACGCTGCTTGGAGGGCTTGAAGAGGAAAGCGCGGATATTGATGATACCAGGATGAATAGGCTAGTGCCCATGGCACCTACTCTCAATTGAATAACCAACCACAAGCGATGTCTATCGAAACATCCATACCTGGCCGATCTTAATAAAGAGCTCACTCTCTTTGATATTGGTGGCGCTCTTATCATAACGAGAGAGAAACCTTGTTGGGGGACGGTCGGCTGGGGGTGTCTATCCATCGGCGACGCCTCAGTTTCCTACACCATACGAAGAAAGCCGAGTACATACTGCGATATCTGCATTTCCGCCCACAACGAATTTGTTGAACATGTCCGAAACACTGTCATTTCCCGGCTTAAGACCAGCTGGGTTTGAGGGAGGACCAACGAGATAGAAATGGTCCTAAATGGGAGTTAGATCCATTAAACCTGCCAAGCACTTAGGAGGACGTTCATACTCACGATAAACACGAGCTCCCTCTTCACCGCAGCACCATTCTTCACGCTCATCAGCTCCGCCGCTTCGTTGTACGTGAATGCGACATCGATGCCTCCCGCAGCAAGGTACCCCAAACTCTGCGTCGTATCCCCTAAATACCACTCCACCTGCCAGATTCCAGTACTTGTCAGCATCGCGGTAGGTTCAATATGACTTGAATGGCAGCACCTTAAATGGGTCTTGGTGTTCGACCTCCACCTGATGCTTAATGAAAGCGTCAGCGAATGCACCGATGAGTCCAGACTGCCCGGCGCCACCATTCCCGACGCGTAGCAGGACCTTCGTGGCATTGGGATAGCCGCCGTCATAAGTCTTCTGGGCAACTAGCGATGCAGAGGATCCTGAGGAAGGTGCAGAGCCTGCTCTGCTCTCAAGAACGGTCTCAGCTCGGCTGAAGATTTGAACATCAGCAACTCAACCAGCGCAGAGACGAAACTTATCACACCATGGGACACTTGAAGTGACCAGGACGGTGAGCAACGTGGCAGAGAGCTTGTTGAACATGATGATTTCGTGGCAATAGTGTTCGTAAAGCAGCCAGGCGTCGGTGGACGTGTCTAGGACGAGAATGAACTTGCTTAAATAGCCCTCCAGAAGGCCAATAATGCAAGGGATACCGAACAAAGAGTCTAAACGACAGCACCCGGTGGTCAAATTTCAATTTCTATGGTGCTCGGAGGCTTGATTCAGGGAGAACCTGTCGTTCTCTGCTAGAACCTCTGATGACCCTGAGCCAATGGAGACAAGGCCGTCCTCGAGCTCTGCGTGAATATTGAACGTTAAACGTCAACGAACTACTTTCACGCAGATAACAATATTCAGGTGGGACTCTGACCTCCCAGCAAGTGATCCGGGGTTAGGAGGTATTATGCTTCTATCTTTGAGTGTAGTGAGTGTCAGGTTGGCGGATTGATGGTCCAATGTACTCACTTCGGCGCAGGGTAGTATCTAAAAGTATCACAGTCCGAGTACCCACGTGGACCGTAATATACGTACTAGCGAGTTGAAAAAGTGTCAGTGGCGAATATTGCACCAGCGTGAACCCACCCACTAAATAGCTTGAAAGCTTAAATTAAAATTTCGTCTTGCAAATTGCCAGGAATACGACGGTGGAAAGAGAACTCCAGTGCAGTGAAATAACTACCTAGTGTGCCATACGAACGTGAATGAGACGATTTGAGCTACGTGCCACTTACCGACACCGAATGTAAGCTACGCAAACGTTCGTGTCGGCCTTACGGAGTCTCCTTTTATCTTCCCCAGATTCTTGCGCTTGGCATACGTTATAAAATCTTGGACGAGGTGGAGGTGGTGGAGCCGCATGGCGGATAGAGGTCAGCGCGCGATCGCCCATCGTGGTGTCGACTACAATAGCGCGCTTGAGTGCACGAGCGCCATGTGAGGTAGAAATCAATCCCGAGTTGAATCGACAGTGACAAATTAACTTCTACTGTATGAGAATGGCGCATATAGGTGGGTCAAGTCAAGGCACTTACATGCTGGAATAGAAGGAGGTTTCAACCTCCTAATCGCTATGGTTTACCAAGAGCGATACGCCAGGAAAGGAGAAGACCAGATCCTGTCGTCGCCCAGGACTCGTGTTGATACGCACATGGGTATGCTTCACTGGAAGTCGGGGGAGGTTCGCCACGGCGTGGTCTGTTGGGCCTTCAGCACTTCAGCCATCGTGCATCATGCCAATGATGCAGAGAACTCACGGAAGACAAGTCAATTCATGTGCGCACACAGGTTTCGCTGTTGCCAAGGCTATCTACCTTGGACGTCAATCGTTTTTCTTGCCTACCGCTTAAGGAAGCACGGTTGAAAAAACCGCATAGCCACCACGCATTGACCGTTCCGAGGAGGAAGACGGTGAAACCTTATAATTACGAGGTACGCAGTCTGTCAACGTCGCTTGAAAAGTATCAAGCGCTACGTTACTTACCTGGATGGGCCTACACCTTTGCGGATGGCTTTGCGAATCGACTCGGACGGCATTGACGTGGCAAAGGGAAGACCTGTATGAAGGACCCCTCGACAAACGGACTTGGATATCATAAGAAACCTGGAGACATCATTAGATAGTTGCAGGGGCTGCAAGGTTAGCTTGACCATGGGATTGGGTCAAAGATTGTCAATGACCGAACAGTGCGATCAACACGCAGAGTACGAATCAATACAGCATCCCTATGAATCCACCTTATTTGAGCATTAATTAGACACTGAAAAAGATCATAAGTAAGCGGACAAGCGATGATGGTATACTGATAGCTCAAGAGATGAGAGTGAAAAAACGAATTGTACACACTATCGTAAGCCAAAACTGTCCATGAGTGGGAATAAGTGATGATGTCCGTCCTTTTAATACCGCTCAGCGGAAGGAGGATACCCTCTCGCACCATATCCTCCGCCGCCGCCGCCGCCGCCGTACCCGCCCTTCTGGTACAACTGCTGTCCACTAACTCCGCCGACAAGGCTCGCTGGAGCACCACCGTGGTAGTTACTGGCCGTATCTTCCTCGTCCATGGCACCCGCAAGAAGGGGGTCTTTGACTTCCCAAACCGCAGCTTTGGAACCAACGGAGAACTCCAGATCTTCGCGCTATATGAAAGGGGACCAGGGTATTAGCAAGGTGTGAATGGACATAGTTATTGAAAGAAGTCGAGCCTCGTGATGACTTACCGTAATGCTATCCCAGTATTTGTACACCATCATGACACTGAGTAGCATGCACAACGTAAAGAAGAAGAGACCGTCGATGTAGTGCTTGATGGCATCGCAGATGGTGACGCTGAAGGCGAAAAGGAGAACTTGGGCGATAGTGAAGAAGGCAGTACCGAAAACGATATCGCCGATGGGCCAACGATCATCCAGAGTTCGGAAAACGAGGATCAGCTGAGCGACGACGTAGATCACAACACAGATGAGCGGCCAGAGAATGTAGATGATCCAAAGTCCGATGGGCTTCTTGAAGTCGAATCCGGCGATGTTCTTGAAAGTTGCTATTGAGATAAAGAAGGTGACGCCCCACACGACGAGGCAGCCTATGCGCAGGAACTTTGGGAAGGTGAATGACACTCAATTGGGACGGAAAGCTTTGATGGAGAAGTAGGACTTACCCAGAGTGAGACAGCTGTGCCGTCCTCGGCGAACTGGAAGCCAACGAAGCCATTGATGAGCAAGCAAGCATAAGCTGCTGCGACCAACGCCGCGTAAACCGCCGCGAACCACTAGATGGATCCTGAATTAGTCTGGTCCGCGGGATGAGGGGGCGAAAGTACGCACTGGGTACACCGCATTTGAGGTAGGTATTATTCCAGAATCCAAAAAGATGGCAAGAAGTTCGATAGCGGCGTACAGCCAAAAGAACATGACAATCTCCTTACGACCTGCATACCCCGTCGTTAGAGGCGACCGAAATCACCAACGAGACAGCGCAGATCACTTACCGACAGCCGTGTATTTGCTTCGTATATGGTATATCATTATAGCGGTCATAATTATGGCAACGATGTGGACGAAGCATGTTGCTAGATATGCGAAAAATTGATCAGAACGTGGTTCTACGCTGGTTGCAGCAGCCGACGACACAAGAAGATGGCACTTACACGGCTGGAAAATCAACGTTCCTCCTACATCGACGTTTCTACTGTAGCATGTCGGTTCGATACCCTGATCAGTGCCTACTAGCGGACATATTACGAGTGCTGCGGTTTCGCATATGCTATTGAAGGATCCAAATTCGACCCCCATGTCGTCGAGATGAATGGACCGTTGGCCCTTGAGAAGGCTTTGCTGAAAGCTATGAAGGTGAGAGAAAAGAGGGAAAGATGGTGAGGCTGGATGGTGGGACGGGCAAAAGGCCCCGTCGAAGTGACCGAGAGGGAAAAATGAAGCGTGGAGGACGTGGCGAACAACGAGCAAAAGGAGCGCCACTGACACGAGAGATTTCCTAATTCATTCTCACACATGTCAAGGCGCTTATGGGCGTCAAAATCCTTGGTTTCTCCTGCACAGAAATTTTTGTGTTTCATCCTTGCATGGTGACGTTCCCGAGGCTGCTTGATAAGTGCTGTAGGACTGCAGCAAAGCCTGCCGCAGTTGGATTTGCAGAAATTACTTTCATTGTAATTGACCTCAATCGGCCTCCCCTATTTCCTGTCCGAAGGATCAAGCTACCCGTCGTCCACCGTTTTCTTCGAGTCCTTTTAGCTCATTCCGCCTTTCGAAAGCCAAGATACACCAATCCACGTCAGAGAACGTGCGTGCTATATCACTTCCATCATGTACAACCTCGTCATAGACCAGAGTCAAGGTAAATGCCAAACCTCGGAAGTTACTTAGCCTCGGGAGAAAGGCTATAGTTAATGCCTTGCCCTTTCTATGGCTCCATACCGTTTAGAGTACTTACGGGAGAATATCACTGCTCCTATTCATGCTGCAAGAATGGCTGAGGAAGCCGGAATGGTTCAAGGCCCTTCGAAATACGTACAATACTGCTCCGAGTCTTGTTGAACTGCAAACTAGGATGAATAATAACTACGAACCTACGGGCAGACACTAACCCGCAGAGGCTGCCCAATTAAAGGTTATTAGTACTCCGGAGGGGGTTCAACGTAACCTCGCATCCATATCAACTCTCTTCTCAAATCATCTACTGCGCTTCGTAATTGCTCCGTCTCCGAAGGGCCTTGGCTGGACGAGTACTCCGAAGGCGAAGTCGGCCTCTGAGATAGAGCCGGCAATAACTGTGATGTACGATGCGTCGAAGGCGCCGCCGTCGCTGCTGACTCCATTCTCGCTATATCTCGTTTACTCATCGCCGTGGTGCCAGGAATACCTAACCGCGGTGGGGGTGGCGGCATGGAAAGGGAAATGGGTGCCTGCTCAAATTGACGAAACGGCTCAATTTGGCGTTCAGGTCTCCGGGACTCGGCTTCGCGTTGTCTGCGTCGCCATAAAAGAAATGCGACTATGGGAAGAATAACCGCTGCTAGGGCACTGATGACGATACCTGCGATCGCTCCACCGGAGAGGCCATCTGAGCCTGCAGACGAAATTTGGCTGCCATTCTGAGCAACATTAGGAGGGGGAGGTACGGTTATACTTTGGGGTTGGAGCCTGTTGTACATCGGTCAGGCCAATTACTCCTGAGATAGGCGTACCAACGACTCACGAAAGCGCCAACAATGAATACATGGCGCCTTGGGCAGGACTAAATGGAGAACTCATCAGTCTGAGCTTATAGGAGCAAGAATTTTGTAGTTAACCTTGCTTTTCCCGTAGAGGCATCACCAGAATTGATATCGTATGAAACAGGGAATGCGCCATCGGTACGATTGAAGCTTGCCCTTGCATGTAACATAGAAATGAAGGAGTCTCTTATTGACGAATCACTGATGGTGCCTGCCACGAACATGGTCCAATCTTAAGAGCCGGGACGTAAGCACCTTGTTCAATGGAAAGAGAACCTTGGAGTGCGCACCAGATCTAGCTGTGGTTGAGTCACTGCTCAAAGGCAATCCGAATGGAGCTAGAGGAACGCCGCACCCAGTCATACATCGGCAGCTGAGAATCAACACCAGGCTCTTACCCGTTGAAGCTTTCGCCTTTTGGCTGTAAAATGTTGCCTGAGAGTCATACATCTGCGAATTGACTATCCTGAGCTTGACCGTCCTAGTAACACCTGCGCAAAAAAAGTACCTCCTGCCCAACAAGGTTCGACCGGATCAATTTATCGGCGTATAGGTTATACACAAGTCCCCAAGACGCTGGATTGTTTGTATTCCACATCAAACGTCCATCGCTTGTCTTCGATTTGTTTGTCCACTGTGAAATGAAATCCTTCGCACGATCCTGAGAATAGTTTGAGTCAGGACGGGGGCAAAGGCTATGGTTGGAGAGGAAGGTAAATACACCATAGTCCTGGGAAGCCTGAGAGTCTCCAAACGCTTGGCTAATTCCAGCCATAGCTCGGATGCCAATGATTCCTTTCAGCATGAGATTGACGGATAAGTCTGCCGGTGCGCCATCCGATAGCCTTCAACATACAACTAAAGCCAATCGTCGACGATGGAGTACCGTGAGTACTTACTGGTTCTGCGGGCTCAAAGTATGATTGGTCAAGTAGTCTCCCCACCGTTTGAGTAAAGGATACTGAGTGTAGTTTGAGTTGTCCGAGGTTATAAGAATAAGCGGGGGTGGGGCGTACGTATTTGCCTATGAGGGTTCCGTCTCCTGAATAAAGGGCATGAGCGTATACCATAATCAGCATGCTGCTGGAATCTGTGCAACAGAGAATCGTGAGGGTAGTCGCGGCTTACGAGATGAGTCTACCCACCATCCACGGCTCGCGTGTCGCTGGTGCTGGATCCAGCTAAAACCACAGGGAAGGAGCTGCCTTGAGCGCAAACTTCGTAAACTGCTAAGTATACAACGTCGAGCTAGGGGGTGCCTACCTAAATCAGGGTTTGCGAACGTAGAGTCATTGGTGTTCTGATATTCAAGCAATGGGATCAGAGTATAACCGGCCCAACTCGCGTTGAGGTATAACAAGGCTGGGAAAGCAGAGTAGACTACTTCGACAGGGTTAGATCGAGCTGGCTGGCTTGGGAGAGTCTCAGTGCCTGGCCCTTTTCTGAGACGGGGAAGATCGCTTTACACTCACGCAGTGGATCCGATATCTTTCACGAATATCTGGATGTCAGAGGGATTGAAGGGACCGCTAATGGGTTTGGAGGTTGTAATTTCTAAGCTTCCCAGGGCTTGACGAGTAGCAAGGGAAACCAGATCTGAATAACTATCCGAGACGTTGGAGGCATCGCTATGTATCCTTCTGTCGAGTTCCACGGATCTGTTGTATGCGTTCTGATAGTCGGACAAGAATGTGTCGATCTACACATTGGGCATTGGAAAGAGACACAGCCAATGAAACGGAATCGTGCTTACACCGGTGTTGAGATCTGAATACTTGGTCCAAAAGTAGGAGGTGCGAAGTTGATCGGGTCTTGAGCCACCTCCTGCTATTGTAATTGTTGGATCGCGTGCGACACCTATGCCCCAAGCCACAGGCGGCACAATGGAAGTGATTGTTCCAAGGTCCACGGACACAGCAAATACCGGCCAATCACTGCACAAAGAACCCTATTCGTCAGGACATCCAAGGACTGATGGTAAACACTGATACGCAACTTACTTCCCATTGATTTGACGAAAACTGCTATCTTGAGTGTTGAGAAGTTTACCGTTTTTCGCAAAGGAGTCGCGCAGGGGTATGTCAACACCAGTTTGCCATGTTAGCCCTTGACGCTACTCAAAGTTAGCTTCAGTTGGTGGGATTCGGGGCGGCTCGCTGAGCTTAACTCACACTGTTCATGCCGAAATAGACACGACTGTCCTCACACCGGAGGCAAACTCCGAAGCACTCGATCAGACAGTGCGTTAAAGGCGGTTGCGCTGCACGGCTTGATGCACTTCATGCTGCAGTGGTCACTGCAGTTGAAGTGATCGGCAACGTTTCAACGGAGCCTGAATTTTAAGCGCCCAAAGGCGCTCGTGGATTTGACATGTCCCTAAGTTGACCGTCGCTACGATTTCCTTCATAATCCGTTGCCTGGGACTGAATATGTATCATGGAGCATTACGCGGCTATCCAATTACTCTGACCGGGCCATCCTTGCATGAATACATATGCAGATTGCGGGGAATTGGCACTTGGTAAGGGCAAACAAATGGTCAACGCAAGGTGCTCACCATGAGGCATTGCAGCATCATAAGCCAATCAGACACGTCACATTCCTTTGTTCTCATAGTTGTTTGGATTCCACAGACAAAGTAAACTACACGAGGTGGAAATTTCAGTGCACAATGTAGTGCAGCGACAACCGCATTTAACGCACTGTCTTGGTTAGTGCCTCGGCTTTTGCCTCCGGTGTCAGCCACGCCGTTGGTCTCCATCATTACTACAGGATCACTCCGACGGATACAATGGAATCTGGACGATACAGTGGAATTGATCCCCCAAACGATAGCTGATTTATCGCTACCTGAGGCCCATTCTGCCGGCGAGTCAGATGTGTCCTAGTTATGCAGCAGTTGCGATTACGTACCGCCACTAATGTCCGAGTAGACCTGTACTGAGTGAGGATTGCCATCGAGAGAGGTAGCGTTGACTGCCATGTATGCGAATGGAAATGACTGCAAAACAAGATCTGAAGGCTTCACTACCGTTAGGCGCTGAATCGTGCAGTTGTCATAAAAGGTGCTGACCTCGATAGGGCTAAGGTACGTGACAGTGACCTGCATAGGACCTGCTATGAGAGTAAAAATGGTGCGCGTAGGCGTGACTTCGATATTCTCAACAATTGTTGAGTTTCCGCGTTGACCCAGCCATTGCCAGGTGGAGCCATCGATTCTGATATAACCAGTCCATCCGAGAGTCTGGAGCTAGCGTAAGATGGAAATGTACTATGTAGATACGCCCAACCCGTATTCATACCCGACGCAGAGTCCAAAAGGAAGGCCACTGCAGCGATGGATTGGTTCCATTTGTGATGCTCATCCAGCCGCTCAGGTAGGGTGACCGTACCGCCAGAGGGATTGCGGCCGGCCACAATGTTTGCTGGCTCTGCCCAGCAACGAGTAGTAGTGACCATCGAAGAGAAATTAGTATAGAGAAGAAAGTCGAGGGAGAGAGGGCGGCCGGGGGGAAGGATGTCATGTCTCTCTGACTCTACACCTCCACGGAAGCTATAATGATGTTTCACTGATGCGTGATGAGGCGAAATCCTAGCTTGATGAAACATAGGGCCCCGGATATAGATGGCCAGAGTCAATAGCCGGTTTAGAAAGCCATCGACTCGGAGTTTCCGCTGATGGTCAATTGATGTTCAAACGTTCATGATGGAAACTTGATCTCGGCGACGATCAGATTACGCGGAACCACTTGAAACAGTATTTGAGCCGCAATAATAGCACAACAGACTCTCCGATGTCAACCAGGGGAGAGGCCATGGCTGAAGACACGCCGAGATGAGTCGAGGTGGCTGGAGAGAAGTAGAGTGGCTGTGAGAAATACTGTGATGACCGCCACCACCAGAAGCGTCATAATAGATTTCTGTTGTCGGATATCGAAGAACTTGGGATGACGGTAACAAGGTCGATTTCAATGATACATCTGATCATGAGAATGGTGGGTCATGAGAATAGCAAAGTCCATCAGATCCAGAACACCAAGCGCGAGCTAGTGGTGAGCATCAACACATTTGTGTGGGCTGTAACGGCGGGCGTCGCAGAGCTACGTCGGTTGGCAGCGTGAGACCAGTTGGGCGGTCGAGGCATACGCCGTCGTCCAACATTCAGTTCTGCCAATCTTCACTCACAATCACAGTACAGGAAGATGACTCGGAAAAACCATTGACAGCGTAGCCTAGGATGACTGGAGACATGCGACACATTAGACATAATGAAGAGGAGAAACGAAGTGAACTAACATAGGGCAAAGTGATGCCAGGTCACCCTTGTAAGCACCTGGGTAACTGGCCAACTCGCTGGGCTGGCGAGCACGACGATCTCACGACGGCTCAGACCGCTGCTCGATGCGTTTTGCTGGAAATTCAACGGCGCTCATACAAAGGCTGTTCACCGGGAGAAAATGAGTTACTGCGCCCAAAGGATGCAACGACAAGCATATACGTACTCAAGGCTTGCTGTGCGCATTGTTACCCGTCGGGATCCCTCCGTCCATCCTGTTGCACTTCGAACCACTGAGATTTCATCGAACGAACATCTCTCGCATGCCAGTCCGCCTTGTATGCCACCGCCGGGCAAAAAAAAATCACTGGTACCAGTCCAGTCGAACTCGACCGTCAATCCCGGGAATGCTTGGAGAGACCGAAGGGCGAGGCAAGTCGCTGGTCGGCGCACTCAAGGCACTTGGTGTCCCATAAGAGAAATCTCGTCCTAGACAGTACCATGAGTGTGTGGCGGCAGCTTGTCCCTCATGTAGGCTCACTTCATAGTAATGCACTCTGAATATTCGAATCCTGATCCAACTGAGTCGTTCAAAAATCGGAAGGCTGCACAGCGTCGGTGCACCAATCAAAATAGCCGCTCGCGGCTATTTGCACCGTCGGAACTTGCCGGCTCACGGATGCGCATGTTCACCAAAGTTTATGAAGTGACTGTGGAGCCATGAAAAGTGGTCATGATGCTGATGATAGACTATATCATGATAAGTTACTACGCAATTGTCTTGGACTTACAGCCGGTGTCATCCACTATGACAAAACTAACAGTTCTGCGAGCCCTCGGTGATTGTATGCCTACGGATAGCGTCCTAGTACTCCGGGGGAGGCTCAACGTAGCCCCGTATGCGACTCAACTCTCTTCTCAAATCATCTACCTCGTTCCGTAGTTGATCAGTCTGCGAAGGACCGACAGACGGTTTAGGGGAGAGAAGTGCGCTGCGCTCCGCGGTAGTTGCTTCAAGCTGCCGCAATCTCGCTAAATCCCGCTTGCTGATCGCTGTGGCGGAAGAAGTGTCAGCCAGTTGTGGGACGGAAATGAGGGCCTGCTCAAGGACGGGGGGAAATTGTTCAATTGTGAGTTCACGGTTTTCAGCCTCAAGCTTTCGGCGGCGCCATATGAGGAACGCAGTTATCGGGAGTATCAACGCCGCTATGGCGCTGATGACCACCCCTGCAGTGGCGCCGCCAGAGAGACCACCACCACCCGAAGCTGAGCTATCTTGCTGGGAGTTGAAAGCGGGAGGCACCACTATATTTTGGGTTTGAAGCCTGTCAAGCAGTGTTGTACCATATGGCCATGGTACAATAAACTCTGTGACTTACGAAAGCGCTAATAATGAGAACATTGCACCCTGGGCGGGACTGACGATATCTTGGTTAGATTAAGCCTGCGTCGATAGAAATCAGGAATTTCACCCTGCTTGTCCTGCCGAAATGCCTCCAGAATTAATATCGTAGGCAACAGGGAGCGGACCAACGGTGATGTTAGAGCTCGCCCGTGAATGCAACATGGAAATTAGAGAGTCCCTTATTGATGAATTGTCGATGGCGCTCGCCGCAAACATAGTCCAGTCTGAATGATTCGGATGTGAATGACGATGAGCGGGAAACCTTGAGAACGCACCGGACCTAGCTATGTTCGAGCTGCCGGTGCTAAAGGGCAACCCAAAAGGAGCTAGAGATATAGTTGCTTGAATATGTCAATGCGCATTGAGAATTCAATAAGGGCCTCGTTACCGGACGATGCTTTCAATTGATCACCGTAGAAATCCGCCTGTGAGTCATACAGCTGTGGCATACTATCAGTTGGTTGGAATCATCGGGCTCAACAACACGTACCGTTTGCTCAAGCAAGTTGGACCGGATGAGCTTGTCAGCGTAGAGGTTATATATGAATCCCCATGAAGCCTGATCGCTGGCGTTCCACATTATATGACCATCGTTCGCCATTGCTCTACTTTTCCACAGCGATATAAAATCCTTCGCTTGGTTCTCCATAGAGTTGTTAACACATGTGAAAGCGTGATCAAAGGAATCCGAATACACTATAGTCCTGAGAAGCCTGGGCATCTCCAAACGCTTCGCTAATGCCAGCCATAGCCTGGATACCGATGATGGCCTTCAGCATAAGATTCGGGGATCGGTCCCCCGATTCACCGTCAATGAGCCTTAAAGAAATTATCATGAATATGCTTAAGTTCAAAATGTGGATGGTACGCACTGGTTCTTTGGATTCATAGCATGATTGGCCAAGTAGTCAGCCCATCGTTGTAACAACGAGTACTGGCATGATAGGGAGTCAGAGGGTAAGAGGTAGGGAACAGGGCGCATACGTGTTTTCCTATGAGGGACCCGTCACCCGAGAAAAGGGCGTGGGCATAAACCATGATGAGCATGCCACGTGAGTCTGTAGAGTCGTTGATTGGGAGCATTTATAGATGAACTGAAATCCGCACCGTCCACGGCGCGTCTGTCATTTTTGGTCGATCCAGCAGAGACAACGGGAAACGTTGAACCTAAATGACGATGCAACATAACGACGCAATCAAGGATATACGAGGACTCAGCAGACCTAGATCAGGATTGGCGAACATTGAACCACGATCGGTATTCAGGTATTCCAACAACGGGGCAAGGGTATAGCCAGCCCAAGTCGCGTTCAAGTACAAAAGCGCAGGGAGAATTGCGTAAACAGCTTCAACGGGGCTAGAGCGAGCGGTTGAACTGAGGAGAGAGTCAATAGTCATCCTCCGTTGGGGCAACCACACTCACGCATCGGATCCTATGTCTTTGACAAATATTTGAATATCGGAGGGGTCGAGAAAACCAATGGCAGATTTAAGCGTGGTGATCTCTAAGCCTCCAAAGGCTTGGCGAGCGGCAAGAGAAACAAGATCTGAGTAAGCATTTGAGATCTTAGAAGCCTCTCCACGTATCCTTTGATCCAACGCCACGGCTCTATTATAGGCATTCGGAAAGTCAGAAAAGAAGGTATCAAACTGCAAGACCATAGTGAGACACAGAAACGACATCAGCATTGACCACTCACAGCGTCCTGAAAATTCCAATACTTGGCCCAAAAGTATGAAGTACGGAGCTGGCTTGCTTGTCCACTCGCTATTTCTATGGACGGGTCCCTAACGAGACCTATTCCCCAAACGACTGGCGACGGCGTAGTAGTGATTCGGCCGAGATCGACAGATATGGCAAAAAGAGGCCAATCTCTGGGTAGATGAATTCGATATTCATTGACATTTCGAAATTATGGGACTCACTGCCCAACGGCATTGATTGGACGGAAGTTGAGGTCTGCAGAGTTGGATAATAGGCCACTCTGCGCAAAGCCCTCCCGGAGGCTGATGTCTCCGCCGCTCTGGCAAGTAAGGTGATCACGCTGATGGCGGCCGGTGGGGATCAGTCCGACGCCGTCTGATGCCGAGAGACGAGGACACTCACATTGCTCATGCCAAAATACACCTGGCTATCTTCTGCTAAATTGTTGATCTCTGTCATCCAGTTGGGGGAGTCGCGATGCACACAGTGGAATTTGGATGCTACGCTGGTATTAAATGACCAAGAGATTACATTCCTGTTATCAGCGGAAGCCCACTCTGCAATTGTGTCAAATGTCGGCATTAAGATCAGGTAGCTTCTCTTACCTCCAGTGATGTCTGAATAGACTTGTACAGAGTGGGGGTTACCATCAGTAGAAGTTGCATTCAATGCCACGTAAGCGAATGGAAATGACTGCAAGACAAGATTCGACGGCTGGACTGTTGTTAACCAGCCCATCCAAGAGGCTGTTTGCAACCAGCACATGTGAGAAGATACCAGATAGAACGGATACCGTTAACGTACCCGTTCGAATGTCCAGAACTGAGGCCACATAAGCGACGGATTCGAGCCATTCGTAGTATTTAACCAGCTACTGAAGTAAGGAGACCGCACGGCTAAAGGGAGCGCCGCAGGCCAAAATGACTGCTGGTTCTGGGCGGCTGCGAAGCAGCTGAGAAGAACAAGGGTCGTCCAGGTGAACGCATGGAACATTGGATGCTTGGGAAGGGGCCACGTATTTCTATTGCTGACGGTCTTATATCAGCGTTTATGTATGCTTGAGTTCATGGGTGAAAAAGGTCTGACGACGCGCTGTGTTATGTCAGTGGTTCCAAGATCCTGATGTGCTGATGAGCTTGAGGTGTCGGAACCAGTGATTTGTTCCAGTTAGAAAAATGGTGACTATAGCTACGCATGCCTGGTCCGATGCGTCAAAAATTTTCGACCGCCAGCGGACAGGCTATAGTTCGAACGGTCATCACTGCTTTCAAGATGTGAAAACATTAGAGCCTCGCCCAAACCGAGCATCAATGGGGCCGGAAGCCTAATATTGATGCAAGGAAAGTGTTCTAGTGAATTTGTATCAGCGCTGGAAGGAGGATAGCCAAAATTATTACAAACCTGGGCAGCGTGGGCTGTCGAATTGAAGTACTCGCCACAGTTAGCGCGCATAATCTACTGTATAGACAGTGCCTTGATTCCCACCGCTTCAATTCATTTCTTTACAACCAATTTTAGGGCTCATGTCATCTCCGCCTACGTTTCGAAGCAACTGTAGCCCCATTCATTCCTGCATCTAGAATTTCTGGTGGCAAACTGGTTCACTCTTCAATGAACGTGGGTTCAATGAAAGCAAGTAACAATAATTACCGCGCAATAGATCTACATCCCAGCGCAAGTGGTGCATACGGAGGTGGCTAAACGTGGCTTCGCCGCAGCCCGTAACTGTGCCGTCTCCGAATGTTGTGCGGGGCATCGCCGTCGTGGACTTGATGGCAAGGAGGAGCTACGGCTTGGAGCTGTCGCTTCTGATGATACTCCCTCTCGCCAATTGCATTTTATTACCTCTCGCCCGGAAGTAAGACCTGGGACATTCCTGTCACAATTGTACAACGGCTCGAGATGAGGAGATTCGCCCAGAGACTGCATCGCAGCTCGGTGTTTCCGCCGCCGCCGCCGAATGAACGCCATGATGGGGATAAACAGCGCTGCAAAGGAGCAGATGACAAGCGCTGGGATGATACCGCTGGAGAAGCGATTCTTCGAAGCCCGTGAACTCCTCTGGTTCGAGACGGACGGCATAGCTAGACCTTCGCCCGTCCGGATATCATAGGAAAGAGGGAAAAACCGGAGGGGCCGTTGAAGCTAGCCCTCGAGTGCACCATGTCAATCAGGGAGTTTCGTAATGAAATGTCCTTGATTGCGCTGGCAGCAAACATAGTCCAGTCTTGGAAAGTAAGAAAAGATCGGTCATTATGGGTGAAGACACGGCATAGATCGCGCAAATAGATGTACATACCAGACCTTGCCGCTGATGCATCGCTACTCAAGGGTAATCCAATCTGCTAGGTGTGGGCCCTACGTCGTCAACTTACCAGATGTAAGACCGCTGGCCGAGGCACGAACCAATGGATGACTTGGCCCGTTGATTCCTGCTTGGGGATCGTATACCTACGAAGTCATGTCAGCAGGCCCGTGGTTCAGTTCAGCCATACAAATTGGACGGAATTAATGGACCTGCGTATAGGTGATAGGATGGTAGTCGCTAGGCTGGAAACCAACCTCTATGTCGAGAGTATGATAGTCGATACTCTTTAGAATAGAAGGTAGTCGCGTTTGGGAGTTAATACTAATAGTAACGCCTTCGACTAACCGTGGGAAGTTTTTGCCTGAGTGTGAGAAAAGCCGTAAGTGCTCTCCTCGACGCCAGGGATGGTCTATTTACCTGGACAATCAGCGACTCAATGAATATGGGTACTCATCACAGATGCAATAAAGTAGCAAGTACTGGGCACAACACCTTGGCAGTCTTGAGCTCGATATGTGTGGGACTAATGGGAACCCTAAGCAAGAAAGATTCTAACACATGTACAGCGTAAGGAATCTGAGAGGATGGCTTGGGTATCAAGGCGACTGCCAGGGCCAATGAAGGAATAATAAAATACATCAGAAGTGTGAGGTGAGCAGTGCAACGACCAGGAAGAACTACATCAGAGCGCGAAATACTACATCAGAGCGCGAAATACACATGGTAAGGTTTACAGTGGCGACGCAAATGGCTGTTGGGTATATGTCCTAGCTTGGAAGTTAGAATCGGGGAGAGAGGCATGTTGCCTGGTATAATGCAGAGATAATTTCCTGTCTAGTAAGGAGGCCCTCCTGACACGCTCGTTCCATCAACTTCTGGCACCAAGCTTGGCAACTTGCGGAGCTGCCTTGGACAGGAAGCTTCATAGCCAGGATTTCCAAACGGTCCAATTGGCGCGCGTTCATCTTCGTAATCCGGCAGATAACCCGTTCAGAGTGCTTGCGTTGAATGTACGCGTCGAGCGCACCACAAGGAGAGGTCGGATCCAATTCGTCAGAATTGTGAAGCCAGCATTCGGCGGGTTTGCGGTCGTAGAATCCAGGCGTCCCGGGCCATGACAGACACCAATGGGCCTCGGTACCAAACGTAGCAGAGGAGTTTGGCATAGGACTGGCAGGCGTGACGATGAGGGAGACCCAGACTGGAGGGTCGGTGTCCGTGGTTGACGTCGCGCTCAAACGGATAGGATCAGTCCCGAGCAGAGGCTTCGAAGGGAACTTTGGGGTGTCAGACACCGGTGGTGACGAGCGGATTCGAAAAGAGAGCGGCATAGTAATAGAGACCGGGGTTGAGGAGAGAGGTGGGGTTAGGAGGATGCATGACGGCGGTATCGTCTTTTAAATGCAAGCGGTGTGGTTGTGGCCGCTCCTTGCATTTGTTGTCTTGAAATGGCAAAGCGGAGGCAAAGCAACACAGTGGAGGTATGAGTGGCACCTTGCGCATTGGCCCGGAACGTGTTTCAGGGAAGACGGGATAAGCGGCCTTGCCACTGAAGGGAGTGGCTAGTGGCCTACCGTTTGATCATTGAGAATGAGATGTTGGAGGACGCGATGGCTAAGGGCATGATAAGGGGGATGGCACAGCGGTAGAATAACCAGTCGTGGGGGTGTTGCGTCATGATTGGCTTCGAGAGGCTCAACCGCCGTTTCATTGTCCGCTGGAACAAAACGACGGCCGATGGTCAGGCACGGGTGAGCATTCCGCGCGCACTGTTCGACAGAGTCGTCCGGCCAATGAGGAAATAAACACCATCGACACGCTCTCGCCACTCAACCCAAACCATTATGGGAATGGTATCTCGCAGAGGGACAAGGTCACTCATTGGCATGACTAGTGGCTTCGAAAACAGAGCTGTGTAAACCTAACTGCTCAATGAGTTTGTAAGCCTAATACTACTGTGCGAGTAACTAGCCCACCTTATGATGATACATATCGTCGATAGAGGGACGATCGCTATGCTCGCCATGTATTAGAAGTAGCGAAACAGTCTGCCGCGGCCATCCAACTTGCAATTATATGTGGTTGATGAAGCACATCCCTAAGCATTGGAAAAGATCTCGTACTCGGTTACCGTACACATTAATATGGAAGACGTACCGCTTGAAAGACGCATAGTTATGGCTTCTGATACCAACTCTATTATTGTGGGAGGTTAATTGACTCGTATGGTTAGCATTGAAATTGAGAACGACGAAATATTTTACGAACCATACAGTCAAGGATGACATCATCCCAACATCTTGAGGGAAAAAACATCTTCTGGGAAGTCACTCATGACTCGACCTGGAATCGAACCAGGAACCTCCCCCAGCGGGCTCCGAAAGGACTGTGAGGAGCTGAGGGTGCGTTAACCACTACGCCATCGAGTCACCAGACAAAGTGAAGCCCTTAGAATAACAGAGTGCCTCGAACCTACAGAAGAAAACCTACTACAGATCAGTATGAATTCCATGGCGTAGGAGAAGGCAAATCATCGCCAATGCTCCGCGGCAGGGACCTATCAAAGTCGACTGAGGGACTCGAGAATTGCTACCAGGATGAACTGCTCACCATGATAAGCATTTGAACTAGGGAGGTGAATGTTAGTCAAAGAGATGCCGACGAATGGTCGCACTAGCAAGTGAGCTGATACTGTGAGGCCATACCAACCACTGCAGGGGGGAAGCTGACATTTAAACACAAAACAACTCTCGAAAAGACAAATCCAAGAAGGCCGAAATTACTCATTCATGCATACAGTACAATAATACCAATAAAAGTTTTCCACGGAAGAGTGCACAAGAAACGGAGCGAGGAGGGTGATAGGGAGAGGCAACCATACTAGTATGGGTCGGCATCCAGGAGGGTAGTTAGTGTTACACCGTATAGACAGGGATATCGAGGGTAGAGGGAGAATGGGTGATGGGCGAACTAGCGTGACGACTCGCCGGGAGCGGAGGAAATGCGGAGGATAAGAGCGGTGTATGTAGGTAGCACCGTCGGTACCCCAGAACAGATTGCACCGAGGGGCCGGTAAAGCCGTTATCGAAAGTAAAGGTGCCGCTACTTGGATGAAAGCAGAAGAGCGTCGCATCCTCCGACGCTGGGAGAAGATGGGTTTTGGAAGGGCCTGGGAAGGGCGTTAAGGTAGAGGTCGTAAAATGGGTAGTCATTATAAGTCGTAACGATAATATCGGAGATTGCGTTAACGCGAGGTATAAGGGTTGCCCCGACACGTTGGTTCCAACCACGAAGAACAACGCGAGCGTTGGATGTTTTGTCATCCTGATATGTAGGGACCATGAGGTGTCGGCCCGGTAAGGGATTACGTGGTCGGCCTGAGATGACGCGGCCGAGCAGGGATTACTGCCGGAAGCAACAAGATATAGTACAAAAGGCCATATAAACAGAGGGGTATCCGTTTCAAGGTTTGTCGCGTCGAGTCGTCATTTCTCCCCAATCGCGCATATATGTACAGCCTGCGAAGATGATGTTGCGCTGGCGATGGAAGAGTCGTCGGAGGCACGTTGGAGCGGTATCCGATTGTGGTCTGATAGAACCATGGGGAGGTGATAGGCGATGTAAACGGTGGCTTGCAGAGCGGAACGCATGTGGGTACCCTGTCTTCAAAACCCCAACATCTTTCATCAACCACACCACCTCTACGCTCAGCGCGCACCTCCCATACCCATAGAACTCACGCCCTTCAAGACATCCGAAAAGATAACCGAAGGACTAGGGAGCGAGAACGAAAGCTTGCGTCGCTTTCCACTCTGTGTACTTAGGCTGCGGGAGCGCTTCGAGCTGCTAGCAGAGGTGCTACGAGCCATTCGTATGGGTGTTCCCTCATGGTCTTGGAATCTGGTGGTTGGGGAGCGTGAGCGAAGGGGAGATGACGGTGCTGGAGCGGAGGAAGGGAACACCGAGGTTGAAGTAAGCATTGGCTCTCGGACGTCGGCCGGGCTGGAGGCATAGCGTGGTTGAGGACTCTTCAGGATCGGTGGGTTTATGGGATGTTCAACCTGGTCAAAAGTACGAGGCCTGGAAGAGGGATCGGGCGGTGTAAGGAATCCCTTCTCACACTTATTACTCCTCCCCTTTCCCTTCCCTCTCGAACCGGGCAGGGCCTCGTCGGATCCAGATGCGATACTAGGCAAGCTGTCGCGGGAGCCTGACCCACCCTTGCTAAGGCATGAAGTGGAGCCATTGGGCGAGGGGGGTATGCTGTTGGCGGGAGATGATGGCGCGCTGTTCACCGAACGGATGCTCGGTGAACGAGATCCTGGAACGGGGGAAGCGCTAGGTGATCGTTTCGGAGAAGGTAGGGGGAACAGCTGATCCTCGTCGTCTTCATCCATCTCTGCAATGGGAGACGCTCTTGGCTTCAAGTCCGTAAGGGGATTGGTGTCGCCAGCCGCGCTGGGACCTGATGAGTCCGACTCGATGGAGGAATAGGAAGCCTCTCGGACGCGAGGAGAGGCAAACACGCCGGTAGGCGCATCTAATCGTCTTCTTCGGTCCACTTCATCTACCGCGATAGCACACGCCCCTTCGCTCGTGAACCTCGACGTCACAACTGCTGCACCCGCGTGGGAAGGACAGGCGACCGCAGCAAAACCACCAGAAAGCGCATTCGAACCGCTTAAAAAGCGTGCCTCAGTGATGTTCTTGCATTTGGCAGGTGGTGAGGGTGGTCGGATGGGGCGATCACACGAGTCTAAGCTTGCACTGCGTCGTCTGCGTGCGCCTCTGGTAAACTTTTCCTTCCACTCCTCACCTTCCTTGATACTCTCTTCGGTGATATGGAAGCAATCGGGGCAGCATGCCCTGAGGGGGACCGTTGTGGGGCCTGGAGATGATGGTCCGACTACAAGCTTCGTGTGCGTGGTTGGCAAAGGAAGAGAGGGGCTTCGTGTCGGCGTTCGTGGTCTCCGATTTCGGATCGGCGTAGAAGGGGACACTAGGAAATGCCCTGACGGCGTGTGCCTTATGCATGGCGAGAGGGGCTTTGTCGTTGGTGAACGCGACGGTGACCGCGGTTTCGATGAGATAAAACTACAATGCACACCATTGAGTACAGTCAGAAAATTGAGCTCCGGATCATGAGAATACCTTGGAATTGGGAGTTTCAAGACAATATGGGTGTCTTCTGGGGACGAGGACAGTCCCAGTGACGAGGTCGGGTCTTCGTTGGTGTCGCTGTTGAATCCTCCACTCTGCCTGCGCTTCCACAATGGGACCGAATATGTTCTTGTCGCCATTAAATGCTTCTTCGAACGCCTCTGAGCACTCTCTGGTATGAGCACACATTCGCTCTCGAAACGAACAATCCTCGAAGAACTGGTGGAACTTGAGCTGGCGCCAGTGGACGCGGAGGAGGAAGAGATGTCCGCTGCGGAAGTGGTGAAAAACGAGGTCGAGGTCACCGTCGCTGCCATCGTAGACATTGGTGATTCAAAAGGTGACGCTAGCGAAGAGCACCAGAACCTGGATCAGCAGCGACGAAAGTGAAGAGGGATGAAATGGTGCGATATAGTGGAGGACCTGGCCAATCCAGATTCGGCTATTACCGACCCTTACGTTACTCCCATGGTTAACTCCTTCCAGGCAAAACCTTCTCAGAATTCTCTGTGTTTTAGCTCGTGTGTCCCAACGTTTTAACGTACAAATTCAATATTTGCAGTCTTCTAGCGCACACAGACTACGACCAAGGGATATCTCGCCGACTCCAAAGGTGCTCAAGCAGACTTCATCTCAAGTCGTACGACGTACTACGACATTCACGCTACAACGTCTTTGACAGCTCCTGAAATCGTCTGACACCCGCAATCAAGAGTGTAGTTCAAAGAATGCAAAGAACATGGCTTCAGTGACCCGCGGCTTTAAATCTATGAAAGGCAACTCCTATTCAAGCGGATGGCGCCTTGAGGCGAACGTCGTACCTTGGTGGTGTCCTGGCGTTGTCAATTATAGGTTTGGTGCCTCTCACGCATCTCGTGATGGTCTGGCGACAGGGAAGTCAAAGTGAACGCTGCTAGTAGGATATAAAAATGAAAGGCGAGCGAGCGGAAGATGGGCGCTGTTGATGAGTGTGACCTTTTTGAAGATGCTCGCCAACGACATACCTCGTCGGAGCCGAATGCACAACTACTAGACAGTTGCAGATGCAGGGAGCAGAGGGAGGAGCTATGTCCGCAGTCCCAAGCAACCGAACATCCACAAACACCCACCGGCGGACTAACTGATATCAGGGCGATCAATTAGTGAAAAACAACATATCCAAGGAAGAAATAGACACGCCTGGCAACATCCAAGAAAAGAACATTCGATAATGTTGACATCCAGGGTGGAAAGCAAGCGGCGAAGACAAGCGTTATACCAGAGTAGAAACGCTGGGAATTTTCCTCCGCGGTCGACTTCGTCATGACATCCATATTGAATGGAAGCACTGCAGCGTAGGCTGGATGGAAGAACAAGCCAGTAGGGACAACCCCGAGCCAACAATACGTCAGGAGAGGTAAGTTTCGAGCACCATCCGCCATCCAGTGTCTTCCCAATTGGCATTCCACATGAACAAATAGAGACAAGGCCGGCCCTCTAGCGGTCAGCATTAATGGATAGCCAAGATTGAAACAAGGATTCCTGGATTGAATTAGTGCGATCCGTGGGCTGCTTAGTGTCTTCCCATGTCTCCCGTCGCGGCCTATAGTTGAACGAAAGCACCTCACTTGAGCCGCTCCGTTCACCGTGAGGTTCCAAACTTTCAGTGGACCAATGATACGACCCAAGATACCTGCGTCCAACAAGGTCAGTCCTCAATCAGTCCTCAAGCGCAAGAGCAGGCCGTCCCCCTGGGTGGGAGCTGGGGCGCACCTGGATCCGGGCTGAAAGGAGCATTGAATGCGACAACGTTATAAGACCATGAATTTTCATAGTCTCGACATACGGGAACGGGATAATTTCCGACGGACAACTCATGCACATATTAGACACCAGGTCTAGGTCTAGAGAAGGGGAGGAGTGACTGACCAGTGACTCGCGTGCATCTTAACTCTCCCACGGTCAACTTGCCGAGCTCGCTATCCTCCAAGCTCCATGAGTCATATAAGTTCTCCAAGCTACCAACTACAATCCATATTGTAAACCAGCCTATATACGCCCATGCAGACTCAGACTGCCGCATCCCACTTATGTGACCTCCAGCTTGAACTTGCCGGTCGTAAGCTTGCTTTTTCTGTAGCAAGTCTTTGCGATTTCAGCGTCGACACCCCTCCAATGCTTGCTTCAATGCTTATCCTTACTCGTTGGCGCATACCAAGTCGGCCAAGGATTTCCATTCTCAATAGTTTAACGTTTAAGAACTACCCCGTCATCACGAAGCTCACACTTTCAATGCCTGAGGTGGTGCTCTGGAGCTTTTGGTTTGGATTTCGTGTCCTGTGTAAGAAATATACTCATTTACTTCAATTTACGATAGGTGCCGACGCGTACGATGTCATGATTCATCCCAGTCCTGGGGTGGAATGCTCTGCAATCCCATCCAGGGCCTATTCCTGGGCCTATTTGTCGTTTCCGCCTCCGTAAAGATCGGCTTCTGAAGTGCTCTACTTATCCTAAGGTATTACCAATACTCTATCAGCCCTTTTAAGTTTTATTGACAAAGTCTCCGCACTCGCACTCGAGAGTTCGCGTTTAGGTGGTAACGTGACCACGACGCGTACACGTACATAGGGGCTATGCGTGACATGCCCGCGATCGCCGATCGTGTACTGCCGATCGCGATGATTACTAGCGACGCCCGCCAGTCTTACTCCTCCGTTGAACCCCACACACTCATATTGTGCATAATGTTCAACTTCACCGCCTTCACCGCAACCCGCTCTGCGATCGTGTCTGGAACGGCCAGGCTACTGGTCGATCTAGACCTTTCGCTTGTTCCAAATCCTGCCCACTCCCCGCCAGATGTCTGCATAGAACACAGCAAACCCCTTGTTGACAACACAGTCGCCCATATGTCCAACCGCCTTGTGTACTGGCAGCGGAGCTCTTACCAGCTATGCAACGAGGCCATGGACGTACTGTTTCCGCCCTCCTCTACACCCACGGTCAAAGTCTACGAGGCGCCTTCGAAGACCACTGCCGTCGCACCTGTCGACCTCGTCCCCGCGTTTGTTACATTAATGGTTCTTTTGGTCGCGGTATTTACCCTGGTCTCTGGTGGATTCTTCACTGGTGTTGAAATTACCCGTCGTCGCTCCATCCGCTCCTCGTCTTCAGAACAACCCGCCTTGGTTGGAATTAGGAATTATCTCTGGAGAGGGTGGAGGGGTGTCCCGGCAGTCATCTCTCTTGGCTCCTTCGTCTTCGTTCCGTTTATATGGCTCGCGAACTGGGTTCGGACCGCCATCACCTACACCTTCGAGCTGGTCATCAGAACCGTCGGCCTCGCTTGGTGGATCTCCTTCACACTGGTATCCCTTATATGGACGGTCATGGCCAGCGTCGTCAACTCCATAATATCCTTCCTCACGACGCCGCTTTGCACCTCCTTCCCCGTCTTCGTGGCCCTCGCCTTCCTCGCCACGCTATCATTCCTCCGGTACACCATGTACCTCATGTGCTGCTACGATCATCACCGCATAGGCATGAAAGGTTTCGACCCTGGTCTTCCCAAAGGTGTCGCACCCCACTACTGGGTCATGGTAGCAATGCCGTGGCTGTTCGAATACGTCTACCGGACTCGGGTCGTTCAATTCATGAATCACCTCCACTACTTGGTACTGGCGACCATCGGGCGATCCATTTGGTACTCGGCTACCTCCCTGGCAAGCCTTATCGTCCTCTCTTGTATCATGACTTGGAAGCTGGCCACAGCGCTTGTCACCGCCGTTGTCACCACTACCATCCGGGTCTTCTCGACAATCTTTGCGCCGCTGGCAAATACCCCCCGCACCCCTCTCCACATCTTTAGACTTGGGTTTGTCGGGTTATGCGCCCTCTCCTCCCTCTCTACTATCAGGCACCTCCTTCTCCTTTGGAGCGCATGTCCGAGAGGCCATACTTGGGTGGTTGTACTGGGAATCGGCCATCATCTCCATACCGGCTTGAACTGCACCTGCCAGCATCTTCGGGTCGCCACCTTCTACTGGTGCACACGAAGCTTCCAGTTCTTGGTCGGGATATCAGGCAGCGCTGGTACCAAGGTCTGGAACATCGCATTGAGGATGATCACCTTCGCGGCCCAAGTTATCCTCGATGAGGCCGCCAATCCTCGTTCCCGAGCCTTTGCAGGCACCACCTTCAATGGAGTCGCTCGTGAAGCACTTCATATATCCAAGATTGTTGCCTGCCTCCTCTTCCTCTTGGCCTTGGGCTCTGGTGTCCTCTTCCTAGCCATCACCGCTGTGGTGCTCGCGATCGATTCCAGTACTATCCCAAATATACTCGTGCATCCTTCGGTCATTCAGGCCCTCCACTCCAGGATCTGGTTCACGTCTTTGCGTAGAAGCCTTGATGCATCCAACCATAGGCTTCTGGAGTTCAAATCTTTCCTCGCGCTCTTCCTTGCATCCGCCCACAAGGTCCTTGCCATGCTCTTGGCTGACTACCTTCAGCCTTCGTTCCACTACGTTCGGACCTCCCGAGCAACGGCCTTCGCCATCTCCTGGCTATCTTGGATTCACACCATTTCCAAGCCCATCTTAGGACGCCTCTTCACTGGCATTGCATGGACCTATATGCGGGCGCTGTATGGTCAGGCTCTTCGTTGGATACGGGACGGCGCAACGCCTCTCTTGCCTGAAGTCGACATGGCCGTCGTTCTATGTCCTCCCGACAATCCAACCAATACTCCAACCTCTATTATGGATTACCGGTTGGCACGAGCCCCTCGCCTCGAAATGACCAAGTCGGCTATAGGGACTCAGCATCCCTCTCGGGACAGCACAGAACCTCTCCTGCCCGAAGTCGACATGGCTATCGCTCTATGTCCTCCCGAAAATCCAATTACCCCAACTTCCCTTGCGAATCGCCAGCCTGTACAAACCCCTCGCTCCCGGACCCCCAAATC
Organism: Pleurotus giganteus; assembly: GCA_032158425.1. Taxonomy (NCBI): domain Eukaryota; kingdom Fungi; phylum Basidiomycota; class Agaricomycetes; order Agaricales; family Pleurotaceae; genus Pleurotus; species Pleurotus giganteus. The sequence goes on from JAPEHR010000002.1 coordinate 981,659, forward strand.
CTCTAGGAAAAGTCGCTTTTGCTCCTGGGATCCCGTCATTGTGGATAACGTCTTCATTACGGACATCTCAGTCTCAAATTTGCTCATGCTTGGAACTTTCGGCCAAGGTGGCTTTGGCCGTGTCTACGAAGCGATCTGCGAGGATACCAATAGGTGCTTCGCGCTGAAGGTCATCACCAAGTCTACCGCCAACACTGAGGATCAGAGAAGACATGCACTGTCTGAGGCGGAAATATTTTCTACGATCCAGGACTGTCTGGTGTTTCCGCGTTTCCTTGGACTATATGAAAACCCGACTTCGTTTTGTCTTCTCATGGTATGTGGCCCTCAGCGTCTGTTACTTTTCCTTTGTCTTAACCTTTGTTCGTAGGACGCCTGCGAAGGCGGCACATTGGCCCATCTCATAGCTTCGTCCGAGCCGCCCTCCATAGATACGGCAAGAAGTTACACCTTCCAGCTTGTGCGCCTTCTTCTACCTCTTCCTATTCTGATTCTGATGACGTTCTCTCTAGGTCTTGGCCCTGCACCATCTTCACCTCTCTCATATTATCCACCGAGACATCAAACCCGCCAATATTCTGATACACAATGGCAGGCCTGTCATAACCGACTTCGGCATCGCCGTTCGCTTTGAAAGGTCCACGAACGCTGACTGGCTCCATCTTGAGCGCACTTCCCAGCTTGACTTTCCACCATTATGTCCGACCTCCATCAATCCCCACTGCCTGACAGGCGTAGCTGGTACACAGTATTACAAGGCACCTGAGGTGGAGGCCAGCGGCTTCGATCCAACCGTGAAGTACTCATACGGTATCGACTTCTACAGCCTCGCTGTATGCGTTCACCAGCTTCTCACGAAACGGAGGCCTATCTTCAACCACCAGCTCAGATTCGTCGACGTTGACGTTCGCGGACTCCGAGACCATCCCCTTGCTCTGGACCTCCTGGAAAATGTGCGTAACTTAGCAAAGTCCTTCTGTCATTGAAACCTGATACATTTATTGCCCAGATGCTTCTTTACAACCCTGAACGGAGGCTCCGGATGTCGCAAATGGTGCTTCACCCGTTCTTTGAGACGCTGTGAGTAATCGTCTACCTTCTCTTCCTCAACTAACATATCTCTACAGCGACTGGGAAGCCGAAGCCCTAAGCATCTATCCTCCCCTCGGTGGTTAACCCCAGTCGTCGCCCTTAGAACGGGGCTTCCATCATTGGCACGTTCCTCTTACTTCCTTATCCCCCTTCCCTTGTTTCTTCGTATATCTTTTTTATTTTCCTTTTATCTTCTCTAATTTCAGCTGCTGAGGTCGCTTATTCCTCGAGACAGCCATATCTTTCCTATTTCCTCTTATCTTCTTTCCTTTATCTTTGTTCATCTTTGCCGCGGGGACTCGTCGTCTCGAGATGGCCATTTCTATTGATGTAGTGTATTTTTCCTCCCTTTTTTCTTTCTCTTTCTCTTCTTCTCTCTCGATTCGAAAAACAAAAGACAAAAAAAACAGCAGAAAAATAAAATAAAATAAAAAGACAAAAGAAAAAAAGAAAAGACAAAAAAAAGACAAAAAATATAAAAGACAGAAAACAAAGAAAAACCGTCTCTTAGTATAGCTCCCTTCCTTAGTGGTTTATATTATTCCTAATTCTCTCTTTAATTTGGCTTCGGTCGCTTTCTTCGACCTCCCCCTCTCCCCTTTTCCTCCCTTTAATACCCCTTTCCTCCAATTACAATGTCCGTGTTCTACCTGTCTCCCATTCTATTCCCCATTCTACCTTCATCCTACTCCCCATTCTATCTTCATTCTACTCCTAATTCTACCAAATTTCAACCTAGGTCTACCATTCTATTCTCTCCCAACTCTACCCCGATCCATCCTATCCAACAAGATCCTATTCTCCCGCTCTCCTCCTCCGCCCGGCGCTCCCACCACCTCCCCCACTTTCTGTAGCTCGGCGCACTCTTCAAACACCCCAACCAGACTCTCTCTGTCTTCTCACTTCCATCGTCTCATGGTCTGCAGCTATGCCTTCTCCCCAGTTCATCTATCCTCTCCACCACAGCTATCTCCTCTTCCGTCTTTCTCTATCCAACAACCTCCTCTCTCTCTACCTTTCTCGTCTCTCCTTCCTCTCTCTCCACCACAACTACTTCCGCCGCCCACAGCTATCCCTCTCGCTATCTAGGCCACACCTGCATAGGCCTTGCATCTACTATCTTTCGTCCTGGCTCTTCGATATCTATCCCACACTAGCTATCCTATCCCCGTCTCCCTCGGAGACCGTCACATAGAATCATTCGCGCTGGATGACTTCGGTAAGTAATAGTGCCTATGGTGCTCACTCTGCGATACTGATCACACTTATTCCAGGTCGATTGTTGTCCATCTCGCTTCCATATTTTCCGATGACGAGCCATGTCTGCTAAGTACCAGGTTCGTTTTGTCTTCCTTCGGTCTATCGTCTCCTCTAACGCCGTGTTTAGAATCAACCACTCCTGCTTGTCTACCACAGGCAGGTCCCAACGTCTACACAACACCACCCTCCATGGTGCCGGCCAGCGCTTCATCATTCACCGTTCTCTCCCTGCTGGCGGTTGCCGGCGTCGCTCCTTCTCAACTACCAACACTGTTGCAGCAGGGAGAGGGCCCTTAGGGAAACTGGTGGGATTGGGAGGCTCCCCAATGTGGGCGTGAAGGGAGGCACCCCAATGCGGGTGAAGAGAGGGTACCCCAATGTGGGTACGAAGGCCTGAGCTAGGCCATTGGGTCCCACGACGGAGGGTCGATGCTGGCTGGTTTCACGACATCGCGCGACGACGACACCGACGGAGCACGTGGAGCCTGAGGCTGGCTTCGCGAGCGTAAGGAATAGAGAGTGGTCTTGTGGGTGACCCTCACGAATCTTAGTACGTTCGCTATTCCGAGCTTGCTTCAGTTTATCAGTTTGCTAACGGTCCGAATACCTCGTCTAGCCTGTCCCTGGGAGGGGTGGATTGCACCTAACGCGCAGTCTACCCCTCCACCTCAACCATCCGCTTCAAATTTCCCTCCCCTTGACCCTCTACACACCTCCAATCTCTTCGCACCCACTCATCCCCCTCAAACATAGCATCCAAAATACCCGCCTCGGGCATCCAGCTCAAGTCTCACTTCCACAGCCACAGCATCCGCCATCTCTCCATCTCAGTACCTTATTTCTATCTATCTATCTCTCTAGTACTCGTCTGTCTTTCTCTATAATATCTAGTTTCTCTCTCTCTCTAATACGTAGTCTCCTCTCTCTAATGCGTAGCTCCCCTCTCTCTTATACCTTCTTCTCTGTAATACTTAGTTTCTCTCCTCTCTAATACTCTTAACGTCGTAATGACTAGGTATAGACAATAGATCGTTTAGCGTAGCAGCGCTTCGACGTGTGATCATCTCTGTCAGCCATATCCAAAGTGGTCACCGCTGACTAGGAATGGATCAATGCTGGAAGCAGAACAAGAGGTTTCCAACGCGTGGTTGAACTGTACACCATGTCTATTAAATCTAGTGCTAGTAGAGATCTTAGAGTACATGCGATCCTAGGGACATAAGTCATACATTATCGCAAAATAAACGCTAACAGGTCCTAGGAATGTAGTCCACCAAACGAGGGGCAACGGGGGGAACACAACTAGCTTGATACTTGGCCCTTGCAACTTCTTCGCGAGTGAAGAGGCCCCGCTGGCAAGCCTTGTCCATAACTGCCATACACCAGTCTTGACAATGCGCCCTAGAACCTTGAACAGGCGTATTCACAGCAATATGCTCAAGGGAGCGTCTCTGCGAGAACGTCATCTTCTTGATCTGGCATACGACCTGATCGGTGGGTTTTTTCTGGATATATTCGTCGAAAGCCTCGCAGCTGGCATCTGGCGGTATGGCAGAGTCTTCGGAGTTATGGAGGCGACGTTGGACAGGCTTTCCGTCGTAGCCGTGGGTGATAGTCCATGCGAGGCACCAGTGGGAGTCCCGCTCGGAAGGAGTCAACGTACGGTGGGAGGCAATGGCCGGCGTTACGATGAGATTGACCCAGATTGGACCGTCGGGTTCCATCGATGGGCGAGCGTAGAGACGGATAGGTCCAACGCTACTGAAAGGTCTTGAAAAGGACTCTGAATAAGGTATTAAGGTTACGGATGATCGGGAAGACGAGGTAGCAAATCGGCACTGCATGTCGGAGATGTTGACGGTGCCCGATAGAAGGCTCGTCCTTATATATAGTCGATTCTGAGAGTGGCCACGGTGGCAGGACTGTTCATATTGTTTCAGAGTGGCAAAGACGAAGTCAAAGCAACATGTGGTGCCGGCAGCATGTTCAGCCGCGCGGAGTGTGGCTCATGGAACGCCAGCCTGATGCTAGTCTGATAGAGGCCTCTGGATTTAAAGAGGTTGGCAAGCCACGGGTCATGCCTTTGTCCGTGTTGAAGGGTTGAGATCCAAGAGGTACGATGCAGCATCGGAGTGATGGGAGCGAGGCAAGATGGCAACGATAAGGCGCAGCATCTTGAAGAGACACCAGGCTGACGACGAGGACATCATGTCAAACAAGCGTACATATCTTCGTCTACCAATGCGTGGTCAGTCACCCTAAGCCTGGTCAAAGCACAAAGAGACGCCTAAACCTAAGACGACAAAGCAAGCCACGACACCACACTCCACGCATCAAGCAAGATACCGGAACAACTTCATATCCGCTTTGTCCCTCGCCAAATACTCGTTTTCCACCAGTGACTCAATTCTCTGCTTAATACCCTGAACGTCGGGCACGAAGTGGCTCTTGACAGCATTGATCGTCTCTGTAATCAGTTCCTCGAGCTTCATTTCTTTGCGCGCCTTCATGATACGAACGACGGCAGCATCGAGGTAGTGCTTGCGGTCGTCTTCGATAGATCGGTGAGTACGCTTGGATTCTTCGGGCTGTGTGGCAAGAGGAGAAAGTAAGCAGTCCGAGCGTTGAGGCTAGATCTCCGGGATGGGGGAACTAATACGTACCGAGACTTTAGCTTGGATGGAATTGATGTGAACTTTGGGTCGGGTGTCACTGAACTCGGCATTGAACCGGAAGACATCAGTATCCGCGACATCTTTGCTCTGCGGAATTTTCTTCAACACTCTAAGCTTCCCACAAGCCAAACTCTGTAACGTCCTCCTAAGCTCCGCATCATCTAAAACACATCATTTTCGTCAGCGAGTACTTGACAAAAACCTAGTAAAAGTAGGTACTCACCGAGAGTGACTTGAGCTTTGATATCAGCGAATGTGATTTCATCCTCTTCATTGAATAGAAGGAGAATGATGGCTTGATACAAACTAACGGAGAGCTCTCTGGGATTCGGATGGAAGGGTGTTTTCAGAATGACCGTGCCCAAAGCGTGATCCCAATTCAAAGTCCTTGATTGGTGGCTCTTGTAGTAATAAGCCATGAAATTCCGGAGATCCTCTTCCATCTGGGGATCAACGAAAAAAACATTAGGTTCGTGTGATATATGATACGAGTTACGCACATCTGGAGGTAGATCAACACTTGTCTTCGGAACAGAGAACGGCCAAGCGCTGGTTCGGAGGACCATGGCGGTAAGCTTCTCTCCTGGACTGTGGGCTTCGAGATTATCATGGAAACCGTGCATCATCCCCTTAGACAAATCCAAGTCCTTGAACATCTCCTCCGCCATCCCAAACTCGGCATCATACTCTACACCAGCCCCAATCAGCAACTCACGTATCTTGAGCAGCTAACACGAAAGAATCACTCACGATCTTTCAGCTTCTTCAACATCTCTTTCTCAAAATCATCCGAAGCGCTCTTCTCCAGCAACAACCTCTTGGCAAGGGCCCGATGGTAAAACGTCCTGAACACGTCCTTGTCGTCCGTATACCTGTATAAATTCAACACAGAATCCAGCAATTTTCGGAAATCTGCGTCAGTGCTAGCCCCTTGTCCTTTACGCATAACCTTGTCCAGGTGTTTTGCTATCAATTCCGCAGGTTTGTTACGACGCGTTTTGAACCCGGTTCGGAATCCCTCCTCCAGAGCATATACGAAGTCTTTGTTGGGTATAGCAGGAAGAGGGGTGCTGGTGGATTGATCTTGTTCGCTGCTGGGAAGAGGAGCTTCATCAACGAACGACGTGTTGACGGCTTTGTCTGCGTTGGCTTTGAATGTCAGCAGTCTGGGTATCATGGTGTCATCTTCCGCAGCGTCGGTGACAATGGCTTTGACTGAAGTCTAGTGAATCGTATGAGTGAGGCTGGGGGTACAAGGCACTGAAAGTCAGACTACGAACGGATATATGCGTGCGGAGCGACGTCCTTAACAACGGTAGAGCATTGACTTTGTCGAAGAGCTTGTACATCTTGGCCAGCGTAGGCAAATCCTGTTCCTGCAATAAGCTCCCCAGAGCTGTATTCCACACTCATTATTTAAAGTCTTCACTGATAGGTCACTTAGCCCACCTTCTGTGGCTAGCCATTCCCCTCGTCCCGCCATCAGCGCCCTCTCGGTTGTCTCGCGCACGATACCCCAACTTCCGGGCAACAGCACTTGAACAAGTCCAATCTCATACTGAATCCTCAAATCCATCTTCTTAAAGAACTGCTTCGCATCTGCGATAGTAGCAGCCTGCTCCTTTGATTCGGCTAGGTACCACTCCGCGGTGAAGGAGAGGTAGTGCTTCTCAAATCCATCGTATTTATTGTGGGCGACAACGTGTGAGACGATTTTGGACATGAGCTCGCGACGATCTGTGGTGTCCATCCTTGAAGTTGGTGGGTAAGCAACTTCGGATGATCTGGGTCTAGGAAAGAGACACACCAGAGTCGCCTTTCGTCGTTGATGAGACTCCGAATACCGAGTTGCAGCTTCGTGCCAATGGAGGGATTATTGAAGATGCGATCGCTGAATTGACCGAAAGCCAGTTCGCTACAAAGAAAATCAGCGGACGGCAGTGAGAATCGGTTGTCATGATTCTTACCGGATAGTACGTAGATGTGAATTGTCTTGCACATAAATCTGGTCGAGATAAGTAAACAGGGAACGGATGAGAGCCTAAATCCAGGAAGCCATGAGTACTCCACAGGATTTCAGGAGAAAGTGGATGGTACGTACCACTTTCTTCTCAAACCACTCGCAATGCTTTTCGAACTGAGCAAGCCAGGTCATATACTCCTCCATCGATATTGGCATGGACTCGAGTTCTTTTGCGATACCCCCAACACACTTTTCGAGCTCAAGTTTCATGACATCGTACAAGGAACTTCCATGGTCCGTGGCGCATACGATTGTACGACACATTGAGTATATGCTGGTGTAGGACAATGGCAAAGGCATCGGCGCGAGCTCAGTGTCAGGCATTAGTAATGTCTGGACGCATCGAAATAGTGGCTTAAAGTAAGATTTGTCTGGAAGCGGTTCAGCTATGGAAGCCTCCACAAGTCAGGATAAGCAGTGACGGAAAAAACAATCAACTGACGCACGTTGGAATCCTACAACTTTCAGTTGATTAGACTTGGTGCCTCCAATATCACGATTGGACCGTGATGCTGAGGCCGAATCGAAATCAGAGTCGAGTCGAGAGACCTTTCTTGAAGCTGAGTTATCATCTCCTGTGATGGCCTCGTCAGAAGCCTTGAATTTGGTGAAACCGTTGGAGGTTTGTGGGAACTCGAGAAGCGTGTATATGCTTGTCACCATTGCCGACAGCAAGCGGGTACTGACAGTCAAGGTCTCTGGTAAGGCAGCGCAGGAGTTACCGATGCGCTCGAGGTGAAGCGAATGACTAAGAATTGGGGGACCCGTGGAAAGATTAGAATCAAACCTTCCCGCGGGGTCTGGTCGTATTGACTGTGGGAGAAGAAAGTTCTGACCGTGAGAGAACAAGTCCCACAGGTTAGAGATTCTAAACCGTGACGCAGTCGTGACGCGTGCGCGTGAACGCGTGAACATCGAAGGCGGGAGTCATACTGTATCCTTGATGGATGAGCATCCTTCGGTAGCTACCTCCCCGTCACATAAGCCATATTAATCTAATTTTCTTGACTCCAGTACCAGAATCTATTCCGCTTTGCGCAAAACTATCCTCTTACATCGGATGATTGTTTCTGGCCTATAATGACATAGCATACAGTGAGTCTCTTTCGTATAATATTGTTCGGTGTTCCCGAGCTGCCATTCGAGGCAGACGACCTACCGATGTGAGTGAACTCAAGAGAATGCTCCACTCAACGCTGAGACCCTCTATACGCAGCAGCAGCTTGACATTGTGATCCCTTGTTCTCTGTCAGAGACCATATCTTTCGGTTGGTCCGTGCTGCCTCTATCCGCATTGCCATGGTCCCTGCTGACTGGCTTCTTGACAAATATATTATCAGGCTAATCGATGCGTTTGAATTCCTCGCAAACCCATCTGAAGTGTATCTAGCTATCTCTATGGACGCTCATCGATAGTATATTACAAGATTAGCCGCGGAATCGTCAAACCATCATTGTGAACGTTTCTCGGCTATCTTGGTCCGAGTGGCTGGGTTACCTGTGGCAAAACTTACAGCATGCGGTGGATGTCCCTGCGTCTGGAAGGCTATGGACAACTCACCTTCGCTTAATTTCTAACCGCCTCACCGATCTGAAAGTCATTCCTCAGCCCGTTCAGTGGCACAGAGGAGTACGATGTGATATTCTGGATGACGGTCATGATGAACAGAAAGTGAAAAGAGCAGGATAGTGATGTCCTGGGTGGGTACATAAATGAGACATTCAAGTCATTATATCGTAGATTGGAAGTGTGATCTCCCGTCGACAGTATATCAGCTACTCGGTGCTGGGCGGCGCGTACAAGATGGTCGTGGCCGAAGTGAATGAATGGATACATGTGACATTGTTAGTGTTACAGAGGAAGGGTGCGTAGGCACAACATTGGAAAGCATCTATGCAGCGCCATGTCCATATGATTATCCACAAGAACTTGATCCTCATACATCAGCACGAACGCAGGATAGATGAAGCGGGCTCTTCTTGGCTGCGCGTAGTCGCTTTGATGATTTGTGTCTCATAGAAGAGTTTCGTAAAGGAAGAATCCTCTCCTACTTCGTGCCTAAACGCAATCGATGAGTCCCAGCCGGAGCAAGGAAGAAGGGAAGAGTAATAACGCACGCGTCACGCAAATGCGTAGCGATGTTGTCTTGAGAGTACATTTTGGTATTGCTCAGTGGGCACATCACGCATATGAGGTTTTCTAGAGGCTCTAGGGTGATCGTAGCAGGCTCTCGCGGAGCATGAGGGATGTTCATGATGATCAGATCGCTTCCGTCGACGGGATCGCTAATATTATGCCTGGAGATATGGAGTGGTTAATGAAGCTACATCGACGGAAGTCCTTTGAAATGGTTCACGCACTCGGAGGATAGATGTTCGTAGACGCGATCTCGCGTTGTATAATTGCGGTAATGAAATGTACAGTGGTTGCAGCTCCACACGTTGTCACGGTTTATGCTGTCGCTGTCTTCGCGATGCCTGACATCAGAAACGGCGGAAGCGCCGAGAAGGGAGATATTGGGTGACTTGTGCGCCATCGGATTCCAGTAGCCTTCATCGGCATAGTGTTCTACCTGAACAAAACGTCAGCCGTACTTATATGGATGCGCAGCAATGTGAAGGTCATCCATCGTACATATTCGCGCCAAGTCAGGACGTCCCTACCCTTGAATCCATCAAACGACTTGAGTGGGCAGCTATTGCATATGAGCCGAATATTTTGGCGATCTAGTTCCATGGGCATTAAATGGAATGGGTCCATTTCCAAGAGGTCCGCGATAGCCTTGACGGCATAGAACCCTTTAGTCGCGAAGCGGATAGTGCGGGGAGGTTGATTGAGGTAGTTGATCGTAGACCAGATGCCTTCCCATGCAATCAAGCAGTGCAGACGCCGAGGCTTGCCTTTCAGGTTCGGACAGACAAACACGGCGAATGCACGGTCGATGATATTGGCGTCCGGTCTCAGAGCGCTTTCAATACCTTCAAGAATCCCGGACTTGATGATGTCGCCCTCAAGTTGCTTGCGCATGCGGTAAGCCTCTGCACGCGTGGACTCGACAAAGCGAGGATAGAGTTGCGATTCTTTGAATTCTGGGTCATCGAGCGTACGGTCTGATCCGTCGTGTATCATAACGTATAAATCTTGGAGGATGGCCTCTTCGAACGGGGTACTGTGCCAGTCCCGCGCGGGTAGGGTTTTGATGTATGAGGCATAGGCTTTGGAAACGATTTCCCTGCGTCTTTGCACGCGGAGAACTTCGTCATCGACTGCCCTCGTCTTCTGGATGGGCTTCAGAATGGCAACGATTTGTGGTAGAAGGGTTTGCCATTCTGAAATCATGGTTACAGTGACGCGATAAATTTGGACGGTGAAGCAAGAGCATACTAGTATCAGTCAACTCGTAGTCTGGGTCGAGGCGGTATAAGCGATTCATTCCTTGATCGACTTCCTTTGAAGTGAAGCCGTGTTCGATACATCGCATTCGCATGCTAAGAGGGTTGATAGCTGTGAGTACGAATAATTCGAACGGAGGAACACACGTACTCGCTCACGAACTTGGCTCGCTTCTCGCGACGCACTGCCTCGGCTTGAATGGAGAGGTGGCCAAGCCAAGGGAGGCAAAGTTTTCCGTGCTATTGTTAACATGTCATATATTGGCAGAGGAATACTACTGACGGGGGGCTAACCTTTAAGAGCGCTTGAACGTAGTCCTTCCTTTCAGATATATACGCCGCTGTATCTTGCTGAGGGAGCGACGCCAGCTTGGCTTTGACCATATCGAATTCGCCCTTCCAGTACCTACGGATAGTGACAAACCTCGCGTTCTCCCATCCTATGATAGGTGTTAAGGTTAACAGAGGTCATCGGACGGCGAATTTGGAATGCCCCACGTGTGATAGAGGTATACGGGACCATATCCCATATTGGCTCCCCATCATCCACATCACCTTCTCGGAAGAAGATCATCCTACAATACAATAAGGTTTAAATCAAAATCAGCCAGTCAAGCATACTCAACAAGTCAGGATCTCCAAGGCACTGGTCATCGCAGAGTCGGCGGAGGATGAAGAAGTCAGGCACTGACGCAGCTCTACCGCAAAGCTAACCACGATAGAGATTTGAAACGGACATTCGCTGTAGTGATCCCGTCCCTACCTGGCATATCAACGGGGCGTACAAGAGGTCGGCCCACTCGATGTATGAGATGGATTCCGGGCAGGGTGGCACAGGGCAGTCCTTGGCAATGGGATTGGCCTCGAAGAGAGTCTTCCATAGGGATGCTGCATCAGTACTCGTCAGGAGAGTTCGGACTGGGGGGACATTGTAGGCCAGGGTTAGGATATCTCGTGGTTCCACCCATTGGAAAATCTGTTCATATCAATTATTAATAACCGGATTGGGAATTCGAATCTGAGGCACCGAAGGCGTGGCGCACCTGATACAAGACATCTGTGGGCATGTCCAGCAAAAGGCCGGGCCAAAGTTGGGCGCCCCCGTCGCAATTAGCCATCTCAACGACAATCTCGGTGAGAAACGAGGCCAACGCGCTTGATGAACGCCGGGTTCTGGCCCCCCTGGGTCACGTGGAAGAACAGGGGTCAATGAATCTGCAACATCCAAACCCAATGGCCAGGATTTGGCCAGGATATGGATTTTCCATAACACAATCACCGCTTCCAGGAGGTAAAATAGCTGCACGAATGTTGCGATCGACAGGGCCGGGCGCATGCCCAAATTTGGTGCTCGCCGCCGAAGCCACCGCGCCGGCGCCACTGGCAGCGCTAATTACCTCGTGCATAAAACACCTCTTGGGGCCTTTCACCACTCGATAAGCCTTGTGATGTCGTTCTTCTATTCGCCTCTTTAAAGTTGGCCCTTACAAGGCTGAGCAAACGAACCTAGTTTACTGGGGTTTTGCCCATCGCGTGCAAGTACTCTTCGATAGCCGCATGGAAGATACAGTTGGACGGTCAAGGCCTTCCAGCGTCCGCGATGAAGGAAGCTGAGGTTCTTTGTTGGAAGGTCTCGTCAACTTCTCGTTTTCGAATCAGTTTACTCTCGATATATACACACCTGGAGGTCCGACCTAGTGCGTTCTTGCCAGCCCAATTGTCAACTCAAAGACGCTAGGATGCTCCGCAGAATTCTCTTATCGCTCGTGGCTGCAGTATACGCGGTGCAGCTCGGTTACATTGGCTTGACTGTCGCGCTGCAAGGCCAGTGGCAACGCGGACAATACGCAGATGGCTGCGACACAGGGCTTGTCGCACCGATTCATCTGGAAATGTTATCCGAGTTTGAACTCATTGTCCTTGACCATGGTGCATTTCCCAAGTACAGCGTCAGAACGAAGAAAACGCGATTCTGCGACGGTACAGTGAAGTGAGTATCATAGTAACTCTTGTTACTGAGGAAGTTGACCTACATATGTGCTATATATTTCCAGCGCATATACCGGGTACATCGATATTGAAGCCCGCCATCTCTTTTTCTACCTCTTTGAAAGCAGAAACGACCCCGACAAAGATGATGTCATATTCTGGACAAATGGCGGTCCTGGAGGCTCTTCAGCATTTGGCTTGTTCATGGAACTCGGCCCTTGTCGAGTAATCAGTCCCGATGGACCCAAATTCCACCCTGAATCATGGAACTCCAATGCCAACATATTCTTCATCGATCAGCCAATTGGTGTCGGCTTTTCGTACGCCGAATACGGGGAAACTGTCGTAAGACACTCCTTGGAGCGAAAAACGGATCCATCTTCACAGCTTGCATTTCAGAGTACCACTGAAGAAGCTGCGCAAGATGTAGCAGCTTTCGTCGCCATTTTCTTTGAACACTTTACCAAATTCAAAGGACGCGCATTTCATTTAGCCGGAGAGTCCTACGGCGTAAGTTTGTGAACACTACCAGTCGCCCGTTAATTGACACCGAAATAAAGGGTCGGTATCTACCAGTGTTTGCGGCGACAGTGTACGATCAAAACACCCGACTCATCCAAGAGAGTCTGACGCCTATCAACCTCGCATCTATCATGATTGGTAGTGTGCCTGTTGGCATTCTCTTCGAACATACAGAGTCTGACTTGCCGAAGGAAATGGACTGACGGATGAATTCAGCATGGTCCCTTCCTATGCTGATCCCTTCCTATGCTGAATTCGCGTGCTCGCATCCTTCTTCCCTTACGCCCGTCCTTGACATTGGGTCAGTGGCTGCTCCTATACCTCAGCGAATGTGTTTCACCTGACGAGTAGTTGACTAGCACTTGTGTTGGCATGAGAAAAATGGCAAGTACTTTTTCGCCTCGCAAACATTTAGGCTGGCCGTCATGCATGCCATGCTGTAGCTTCCCAGATGCGCTAAATCGTTCAAGGATGCGTGCCTCGATCACTTCGATGCGATTGACTGCGAGGCAGCCAGCAAGCGTTGCTACGAAGCTATCCAACTTCCATTTATGGTCTCTGGTAAGCTCTGACCTCCACACGCCTGAATAGCGAACTGTAGCTCATCCTAACCAATAGGAAAGAACCCGTACGATATCAGCAAGAGTTGTGAGGGGGAGGTGCAGGACACATTGTGTTATCCCGTAACCAGGTAGGTGCATTTACCCTCACCGAGTCACTCACATATCCATCCACACTCACATATCCATCCACACTCACGGGTTGCAGCTACATCCGTAGCTGCCTTTCCAAGCCTGACGTGCGTAACCACTTGGGGGTTGATCTCTCCGTCCCAGCAAACTTCTCGCTAGTGAACTTCGCTGTGAATTGAAGCTTTGGAGATGGTCAAGCGATGGATCAGCCATGACGAGTTTTAACAGGAGCAAGGGATGCGAAGCTGATCCGAAAGCTTTTGCTCCAGTCAGAGTGTCTGATTATGTATATGACCACGAAGCCTCGAGCTTTTATTCGGATCGTTGAAGGAACTACGAGCACGGGGTATCGGTCCCATACGCAAGGCATACGTAATCCCAAGTTGACAATTGCATCGAAACGAGAATGAAGAGCAAGCCGTGGTTGTCTCACGAGAGTCGCAAGACAGCTACCGACTCTACATGTGCAGTCTGGGGGAACAAATCAAATCCTCTCAAACTCTCCAAAACATACTTCTTCCCTGGCTCAGCATCCTCTGTCCTCTTTAAAATCGTACCCACGTCCCTTGCTTGGGTGTGTACGTTACAGCTAACATATACCACCGTCTTGCACCTAAATTCCAGCAGCTGCCGTATGAATTTCTCATCGCACCCTTTCCTGGGCGGATCGATAAGCAGGACGGTGCGTTCGGGAGGGAAGGACTGGACTGTAGCGAAGATATCTGCTGCATCACCAGCACGGAACGTGCATTTCCGCGCTGGTAGATTATTCAGCTGTGCATTGTGCGTGGCGAAGCGGATGGAATCCGCCGACAACTCAATCCCTGTGACTACGTCGAAGTGGGGCGATAGTGTGATAGCGAACAGGCCTGCTCCGCAATACGCATCCACCAAATGCGTTGGCTTGCCTTCTGGGGAGAGGGAGTCGGGGAAGATGGCGGATTTGACGTAGGAGGTTAGAGGGAGGAGGACGGAGTTGTTGTTCTGGAAGAATGAGCCGGCTTGGTAGTCGAAGAGCATGTCGCCCACGCGTTCGCGGACGGTGGCTTTGTGATCAGTGATGCAGATGTGCTTCTCGACAGAGTCTACGAGGGTGTCGACGGGATCTGCCAGGATTTCGAGCGAGTCTCTGAGGAGAAGGGATACCCCCCGCTTGTAGGTGTGGTGGTTACTGGTGAAAGGTGAGCATCTGTGGTGCTGTGCGTAGAAGTATGCTTGCCTGATGACCTCCTGACGGACTGGACCAAGCGCGCCTCTGATTGTCTTGGTTGCAATGGGGCAGTCCTGCGTAGTTCTGGTCAGCAAGATTCAAGCAGCGTTGAAATTGACTAAAAGGACCTCGATGTCCATGGTCGCCCGCGTCCCGACCTTGTTGAAACCGATCTGAAGCCAGTCGGGCTTCGCTTGGTCGGGATCAACTGCGCTCTTGTGCCTAGGTATTTCGAAGTGTGGTGTGAGTTTTGTGCGGTATCCGTATTGTAGTGGCGAGGCTATCGTGGTTCCGATCTCTGGGATAGCAGATTCAGGGAGGTCTACGCGAATAAGTGGTCAGCAATCGTGGCGACATCATGAGGGCAAAAATATTAGCGCACTTGAGAAGTTCTTATATGCCTTCACTACAACGTCGCGTTTGACATCGAGCTGGGCGTCGTACGAAAGCATTTGATACTGACATCCCCCACAGGTGCCGAAATACTTGCATTTGACTCGGCCCTCATCACGAAGCTCAGTGTTCGGGGTGATGACTTGTACGAGGTCGGCGAGAGAATGCAACTGCAAGTTTCTGTAGATTCTTGCGCGAACCTTTTCCTTGGGTAAGGAGAATGGCACGACGACAACCCATGGTGGATGGGGAGCAGGAGCCAGTGCTAGCCCGTCACCTGGAGAACTGCACCATGAGTGCGTCAACACGAAACCGAATAACCGCAGCGTTCCTGACCTCCTGACGATATACTCGATATCTCCAGCTCTACCTCGTCATGAAACTGAAACGGTGATTTTGCCTCTATTCCGTCCTCCTGCGCCTTGTCCACAACATCCTTCCCGATCAGATTCACCACATCCCGCCACAGGACGTCTTCTGCGGAGAATGGCGCGGGTGCCAAGTCTCGCTTCCGAACCCTTTTGTGTTTTGGTTTATTCGATTTGTCGAGACGAGGTTTTTTACGCTGTGAGCCCCCCTCAGACTCGGCTGGCCGGGTTTGGCCAGCAGTGGCTGATGGCACGTCAGGCATTCGTCGCCGGTAATTGTTAAGCCCGAGAAATGGTTTGAATACAAGTTTGTGGGAGGAGTACTGGCGTGTTATGATGTTGCAAAAAGGTCTCCGAAGCACTTGCATGAAATCCGCCAACGTTCCAGGGAGCGGGCCCGTCAATGGAAGGCGTGAGTTGTGGCGTGGGAAAGGTGAACGGACTTGGAGGACTCAGTATTGGCTCGGGCTGCTTTTTTCTGAAACCACCACCGCGACGCACAAATGATATGGCTAATACCTTTGCTGCTCTCGACCTGCGTTTCAGCGTTTCCAACTCGTCAGTCAGGGGCATGGCTCGGCCACCCAGAGGATATAGAGGAAGAGCTGGAGTTCTGGTACCACATCATCATTAGTGGTATCCTGGTGTTGGCGGGGGGTGTATTCGCTGGGTACGTCAGTTTCGGTTGTGTTACTACGCGTAATGACATGATATCTGCAGCCTGACACTCGGTCTCATGGGGCTGGACGAACTGCACCTCCGTGTACTGGCGACTTCGTCGGACAATGTCACCGTTCAGCGGAATGCTCAAAAGGGTCTGTAATGGGATTGCAGAAAGACGTGGTCAGGACTGACATACTGACGGCCATCCAGTTCTTCGCCTTATGAACAAAGGTCGTCATTGGGTTTTGGTGGTACGTTGAATCATCCTCAATGGATTGGCCAGTCAGGTGATTTTTGCGACAGGTTCTCCTGCTCGGCAATGTGGTGCGCAAACTAACGGGCGTTCACGCTCCCTGGGGCCATTTACCTACATCAATCTAGGTCATCAACGAAAGTTTGCCAATCTTCCTCGACAACGCAGTACGCTCTATCTCCCTTGCGTCCATTCTGACCTAAATCAGTTCATCCAAGATTGGAGGTGGAATCGCCGCTATTGCTATTTCCACCACTGCCATTGGTATGTCTGTTTGCCTATTTATAGTGCGGCGCGCTTACGGACTCGCCGATGAAGTCATATTCGGGTATTTAGGCTTTATCTCCTTATCTCTTGATATATCTCAACATTCCCTGGCTCTTCTTGGTGTCCAGAGAGTGCGTGTCTTTCCCCAGTTTGATTTTCCATTACCCAACGCGGTATGCGACAGGATCATTCCCCAAGCTCTCAGTGTTAGATATGGTCTCGCCATCGGAGCAGCATGCGCTCCAGTTGTTCTGGTGATGATGTGGGTCTTTGGTACGTACTACTGACACCTAAGAGACATATCCCGATTGAAATCATTGCGTACAATAGCCCCTATCGCTTGGCCCATAGCCAAATTGCTTGATTATGTGCTGGGGGTTCACGGGGCCACCACATATAAGAAGGCTGAGCTCAAATCCTTCCTCCAATTCCATCGAAACGGAGAGGAACCATTACGTGATGACGAAATAAGCATCTTGAATGGTGTCCTGGAGCTCAACACGAAGAATGTAGAGTCCATCATGACTCCGATGAAAGTATGTCATGTCTGGAGTTGATTGGTAGCAAACTTATTTCTGCTATTCAGGATGTTATCACTTTGAGCGCAGATACCATTCTGGATCATGCCTGCGTAGACAAATTGTCCGCCCTTTGTCCTAGCTCCGACCATTTTGTCCAACTGATTTCATATTTGCAGACTCTTAAGCGGGTACTCTCGTTTCCCCGTTCACGAACCCGGTAAACCTTTGGGTTTCATCGGTTTTCTGCTCATTAAGAAGGTCAGCCTTCATCTCTTCACCTTGCTAGTTTCCACGATGCTCACTCAGACTCATCCTGCTAGCTCCTTGCTTACGATGCAAGCAAAGCTCTTCCCGTCATCCGAATTCCCCTTTCCGTTCTGCCTGAAGCTTCGCCGTCTATCAACTGTTTCCAGGCGCTGGACTACTTGTGCTGATACCTTTCTCCGCTAACTTTATTATGATGCAACTGACTTTGTTTCATAGCCAAACTGGTCGCTCTCATTTGCTTTTGATTAGCCGCACCCCTGGTAAAGAGGGCGGGGCGATTGGTGTCGTAACATTGGAAGGTAAGATAGCTCCATCTCTCTTATTCCGCCGATTTATTTAACCTTCCATCTGCTGTTCCAGATATCATCGAAGTAAGACCCGAATCTACTTTTCGCTAGCATCTTCCTAACAGCATTGCAGGAAATTATCACGGAGGAGATTGTCGATGAGACCGACCGCTATGAAGACAATCACAGCAAGCGCCGTGCTAGACGTATGACTACCTCTGCTATCATGCGTGGGTGCGTTGCTTGGTTCCTTTCTGAATGCGTCGATCTCCTTACCCTTAAGCTTACCTCTAGAATCGTCGAGCGTCGCACACGTGGCGGATCATTACAAACGATTGCAGATGGAGAGCGTCCTTCCGCAGTGGGCAGCCCGCTTCCTTTCATCAGTCCCGATCTTCCTCCATATGGGGGTACCCCGATCAGCGAATCTCCAACTCCCCGTTGAAATCTGCTTTGTCTGCCCTCCCTTTTTGACTTGTGAACCGTTGGATACATTGCGTCAATGATATTTTTCCTAGGTCCTTTGGTTTATACTGTAGTCAATATTGGGCTTCTTCTATGTTAGTATGTACATTGTTTAGTTGCGTAACTCTTTCCCGTCGAGCTGGCGGACTCGGGTCTGTGATGGTAAGGTTTTAGCATATGACATTGTTAGCTGCAGTTAGCTAGGGAACGAACTGGGACGTACTTCAAGGGCGAATACATGGGAGTCATACGAGTTTGGTGACAAGCTTCTGACAGCGTCAGCCAAGCGATATAGGTATTCCTTGGGAGGAGCAAGCCTCCGTCGTCAAGCAGTGTCGATTTCAGCAGGCTAAGTCGCTTACCTTGTTAGGTCCAGATGGCCCAACTGACTTCCATATCGTCGTCGACAATTCATCTAACGGTTCCGAGCCAACTTTGTTGACCCAAAGGTATTTCGGTATGCTATGTTATGTAAATGGAACATAGTTTTGCTCACTGAACGAGGGGTTATCGTTTCGTCCGACGTAACACTGGCATGGGAGATTAGTCGATCGTTAGCTCGCTATTAGCATATGACTTGAAACAGTTGGACGAACATGTGCCTATGAATTGGAAATAATGAGAAATTCCGACTTATGGATCACCAAGACAGAGTTCTCACGTTGTATACTAGGACCTTCTCCTGGCCATCCTCTATGCCATAGATATCGAGTGTTTCCAATGTATAGCCATCCTGAAAAGGAAAAGGGGCCATTAATTATAACCGGAAGCACGGAGTGAGTCTGAGTTCATCGTCTCAATCTCACCTTCTCTCTATAGTCTAGAAGGCGCAGTAGCATCGAGTAAGTCACTTGAATTGGCACGGTTGATAGATAGACAGTAGATATTCACCCAAGTAGTCTCTGACTTCCGCGACATAGGCAGGATCTATAGTGTATGCAATGCCTGGAAGAAAAACGGGCCTCGTATCAGCTGCGCAAGACCACAATACAGCCAACGAGGGAACCAGAGACTTACCCCATACGACATCATCGTCCGGAAACGGATCCTTCAAAAGTCTATCAGCCCGGGGTTATCGTATCCTCTGGGGAGTACTTACGGAGCCGGAGAACAAGTCCCATTCTTCCTTGTGAATGAGCGTCACAACTCTGCCGGGACTCTACATAAAGGTGGTTCTCGATGATCAGCCAGGTTATAGCTGTGGCATGAGCGAGGCGCTTACCTCTGGCGTTCCACGATGATCATGCGATTTCTGGGCAAATCGACGGACGTATCCTTTGAGGAAACCGGGGGCTAGTTCGGGTTACGGTATCATCAATCGTCAGTCGAATTGGCGGTGATTAATGATCCTTTTGAACGAGTAGTACCAACCTTGAGAAATGACATGTGGAGGCGGCTTCAATCGTCATTACTGTGAGTCCGTGTCTATTCCATTATCGCAACCATGGGCGAATTGGCGAACCTTGAATATCAAGGATCCATAGCCGAAGACTGTGAATGCGTTTGAAGCCATTCAATTTGGGACACGCTGAGGGTGACCGTTCGGTACGAATACCAAATTCGCGTATAGGAAGTAGAATCGTTAGGAAACGCGTACGGTCACCGAATTCAGTTCAGAACTTGTTCAGAGCAAGGATTGAATCATATCAGTTGACGGGCGCCTATCTTCATATATGGTATCGGCCGAACATTGCCTGCAGGCTCAATATCCATCATAGTGGCATGATACTACTAGTAGCTTGTTTCACGTCTCCTCTACCCGCAAGTCTCTATCTTCGAGTCTTCCATTTCGTAAGTGACGATATCATAACAAAATTCTAGTAGAACTGATAGGTGAATTTGACTAGTGGACATATGGTCGATTAGTTTTTCGGTCATAACATACTCCGATATCGCCTAAAAATTCTTGACTGACACAGCGATGCAAGCTTCGGATTGACATGGCCTACAAATACTCGACATCTTCCATTCATTCTCCCAACACCTTCCCAGCCTTCGACCTACCTACCTTCCCATTCAACTGATTCATCATGGCTATAGAAAAGGTTTCACCACCCGTCAGCAATCACCTTGAGGCTACGATACCGCCAGTCCTAGCTCCTCTGGATGTACGGTTGCTTCAACAGTCGTTCATGATAGTATTCGAGCTCACCTCATGTTCAAATAGGCGTCCAAGCTTGTTATACATCATGCTGAGACTTTGAAACCCATTCCCGCCCCAGAAACACTCGTTTTCGGCCAGGTGAGGATTTAGTTGCGTTGTCTAAAGTCTTACACATTGACCACTTGGGTTGCAGACGCCAACTGATCATATGCTCGTCATCTCATATCACCCCGCTACCGGATGGTCGAATCCAGAAATCAAGCCGTATGGACCGCTGTCACTGGACCCCATGAGCTCGTGTTTGCAGTATGCTACCAACGTTTTTGAGGGAATGAAGGTATGTCTCTGCCCAGCGTCGACGATCTAAGCACGAGAGGTTGACCAAAGTCTTCAGGCGTACGTAGGACCGGATGGAAAGCCCAGGCTGTTTAGGCCGGAGCGAAACATGAAACGTCTAGAGAGCTCTGCAGCGCGGGTCGCCCTTCCACCATTCAACTCTTCCGAGCTCCTGAAGTTGATCAAGCGTTTGGTTCTCTTGGATTCTCGTTGGATACCGTCTCTCCCCGGATACAGCCTCTACATCAGACCTACCATTATCGGAACTCGACCTGGTGAGCCACAGCGCATACCATCCCAGTACCTGTGAGAGGCATATACTAACGCCATCCTCATCTAGCATTGGGCGTAGCGGCATCTGATCATGCGACCATCTACGTCGTTCTCTCACCAACGGGACCGTACTTCCGAACGGGACCCAAGCCACTGGCCTTGCTTGCCGTAGCCGAAACCGCTCGTACTTGGCCCGGCGGCACTGGAGCACACAAGCTAGGTCTGAACTACACCCCCGGGTTCTTACCTCAGCAAATCGCTGCGAAGAAAGGGTATGATCAAGTTATTTGGTTGCTTGGCGAGGAAAATAGAATCACGGAGGTTGGGGCTATGAATGTTTTCGTGGTTGTGAAGCGGGATGACGGAGGTACGCCGGCTCATTACTTTTCATATTTTCCTTTGACGAGATTGTGAATTGGTACCGTAGATCTCGATGTCATTACACCTTCTCTGGATGGAACCATCCTTCCTGGCATCACAAGAGCGTCGTGCTTGGAATTGACTGCCGCCCATTCGTCAAAATCTCTTCCTGGTCTTCCCTCGTCCGTCCGTCTACACGTTCACGAGCGCACAGTCACCATGCAGGATTTATCGACGTGGAACGCCAGTGGTCGGCTACAAGAAGCATTTGGAGTTGGTACCGCTGTCATCGTTGCTCCTATCGGCAAGATTGGATACCAGGATCTAGACATCACCCTGCCTGTGCATGAAGCTGGCCTGGGACCTGTCGGACAAGGATTGTGGGAGCGGATATGCGATATACAGACTGGCAAGTGTGAATGGGATGGATGGTGTGTCCCTGTGGATGAAGCGTAAAAGTATCTCGTAGTAATGTTTGAAAAAGTTTTAATGGTTGAACGTATACCTCTACGCCCTTCCGGCGCCCCGCTTACCTCAAATGCATGGTGTCTGTGCGTGTCAGGCATCGGGTAGAGGAGGCCGACTGTTGAAATTAATCAATGACGGTGAGGTCCTTCAATCCCGCTGTATCAAAATGGGGCGTGCATTCTCCGCGTGATAGCCAACAAGCCGCGGCATCGATCCTTGAGTTGCGACACATATATTGTCCCCGGATTTGGGGAATACTTATCAACGGATTATAACCTTGCGCCAGCGGTCCATCGCCTGACCATCTCCAAAGATTCTTTCGGTTTGTCATACGGCACCTGAAGGAACGAGATAAGTCAGCTAGAATTTAGCACCGAAAAAATATACTTGCCATGTGTCCTGCGCCCTCAACTGTGGCGAACGTTAACCCTCTCGCGCTACGAGTCTTCCCAACAACCTTCCCATCGACGATCCAGTCCCTCAGCGGCTGCTTGTTAAACTCCTCCTTCCCACTCCACTCCATATCCAACGTCCACCTTTCGTTCCCAATCCAATTGCAACTCCAGTCGTAGGTTCCTACGTATACTAGGACATGGACGTCCCGCTCGAGAAGGGCGGCGACGTAGTCTACTGTAGGTTGGAGCCCATCCAGGCTTTGGGAAAATGCGGAATTCACAGCGAAGTTTGCCAGTGAGAAGTTTGCTGGGACGGAGGGATCGACGCCCAAGATATTGCGGACCTCTGGCTGGGAAAGATAACTGCGGATGTGGCTACAATGACAAGCATGAGCAGAGTAGATGTAGGTGAGGGTAAGCATCCAAATTTACCGAGTTAAAGGGTAACAAAAGGTTTCCTCTACCTTGCCCTCACAATTCTTGCTTACGTCGTATGGGTTGATTCCTATTAATTGGCTGAGTTACGCAAGTGACATATGTAAGGCAGAAATTACCTGATAAAACGAACGGAAGCACGATTGCATCTTCCCAGAGCTTGGCAGCAGCGCTGCAGTCGATCGCATCGAAATGGTCGATGCACGCAGCCCTAAACCACTTAATGCATCTAGGAAGCTACGACATAACATGCATGAAGGTCGGCCGGGTCTCTTGTGAGCTGAAAAAAAAGTTACCATTTTTCTCATGCTCACGCAAGTTCTGGCAAGCTACTAATCAGTTGCAATACGTTTGAGGGACGGGGAGTAAGCAACTGACTTGATGTCAAGGAGAGGTGCAAGAGAAGTACGGGAACATGCGAATTCAACATGAGCAGGGACCATACTGAATTCGTCCGTCGCCCCGTTTCCTTCAACAAGTCAGATTCTGTATTTATAGACAGTATTTCAACGAACACACTCACCAATCATGACGGACGTGAGGTTGATAGGCGTCAGACCCTGTTGAATGAGTCGGACGTTTTGATCATAAACTGTCGCTGCAAACACTGGTAGATATCGACCCTATTTCCACACGAATTGGCTGGCTATGGATCGATGGAATTCACAAGCTTACGCCGTACGACTCGCCAGCTAAATGAAATGCACGTTCTTTGAACTTGGTAAAGTGTTCAAAGAAAATGGCGACGAAAGCTGCTACATCTTGCGCAGCTTCTTCAGTGGTACTCTAATATCCAAGCTGTGAGGATCAATCCATCCTTCGCTCCAAGGAGTAACTTACGACAGTTTCCCCGTATTCGGCGTACGAAAAGCCGACACCAATTGGCTGATCGATGAAGAATATGTTGGCATTGGAGTTCCATGATTCAGGGTTGAATTTGGGTCCATCGGGACTGGTTACTCGACATGGGCCGAGTTCCATGAACAAGCCAAATGCTGAAGAGCCTCCAGGACCGCCATTTGTCCAGAATATGACATCGTCTTTGTCGGGGTCGTTTCTGCTTTCAAAGAGGTAGAAAAAGAGGTGGCGGGCTTCAATATCGATGTACCCGGTATATGCGCTGCGAATGCACAGGATTTGATCTAAGCGACTAGCAATACTCGAGCAGAGCAGGTGAGCTACGCACTTCACTGTACCGTCGCAGAATCGGGTCTTCTTGGTTCTGACGCTGTACTTGGGGAATGCAGGATGGCTAAGGACAGCAAATTCAGACTCGGGTAACGCTCCCAGAGTTTCGAACGGTGTGAAAAGCCCGGCGTCGTAACTCTCTGGGTGCCCTGCTCGCCATTGGTCTTGCACGGCGAAAGTCGAGCCAGGAGGGGAGAACTGTGCGAAGGCGAGCGATGCAGACGCAAGCGATACGAGAATGTTCGAGTTGCCGAACATCTTGTGTCGTTGGATTTGAGATTCACTGGGAAACGTATGCAACTCCGAGCCCCGGGCGCTGCATGTGGGGAAGGATCCACATGGTCGCTTGTATGGTCGCGTATCAGATTATATGATGCTCCCACTTACTGCCGCTGAGTTGTCGTAAGGAACGTTCAACGTTCAAGATTGCACTGGTAACCTAAAGTTGACCGACCTTCTCTTAATACTCAGCCTCCAGGCTCTAACGCGTTGGAACGTGCATGGACATCGGAGTGAATGTGGCCTACGTCTTACGGATATGCGATTCGGATCAGTGGTCAGAATATAGGCTAGAATTTGTACGGACCTTCATTCCCTCACGCTGGGTCTCGGATCTTACAATTTCAGGTCAAATCTTGCAAGGTGCTAGCAAGCGTACATGATGGGTAAAAATGTTTTGAGCCCTTTATGCCATGCTACATTTGGGTTAGAATTTGAGAATTGAATGAAAATATCGAGCCTGGGGAAGGAGCATGGTGGTGTGGAACTTGCACGTTGTTGTCGCGTTATGGTGACAGAGAGGCTCCTAATCGCCCGGTCACGTGAACAGGAGCCCGAATATTTTCAATAATTTTCAACTTCAACTTGCAAGTTGGCCTCGACTTGAGCTGACGTCTTCAATCGCAAGCTTCAAGTTTCATGTTGTCAATCAACACCTCGTCCGCCATTTGTTATTGCTGCATGTTGGATCATGTCAATTATATAATGTAAGTTGAACTCACAGCAGACTTCCTTGCTGCGTAGCTCGCAAGCCATGCAAAATAACTGGTTGCGAAGACTGTCATCGGCCCATGCGCCTTGTTTCCAATAGAGTTGTGACCTTTTGACGTATAGTGCGGCCCGTAGCTCTCCTTTTGCTTTCAGTACACCTAACCAACCAGCTTGTAGAATCTGGCACATGTGGCTGATATCATCATCGCCTCACATTCAACTCGGCGAGTCACTGCGAGAATGTTACCTCCGCCAGCCCTAATGATAGTTCAATTGCCATCACTCGTTACGGGGGGTCGATGGGCATTTTCTTCGTCTACTCTCGATAACGACCGATAAATGAATTGGAACCGACACGTCCAACCTAGGCTGTTCACAGTATCTCTGCTGACCTCCGTGCGGGACAGTGGAATCAATGAGCGACTCTTTGTCTCGTGCGCATTACTCGACCTTCCTAATGGCAAGCGCCCAACACGTATGTAAACCAGCAGTGTCTTCGAATTATGATTTCGGCTCAGGCCAATTTAATCACGTCGCTAGCCAACCAGCACACATCACTACCCTGCGTTAGAAGATTTCACTTATCGCGAGCTAATGACGACATCTGGCGTCAGGGAATACGCGAAATATATAGTTCGGCTAGTTCCAACGCTCATCACTATCTGCCGCCTTCCTGACTATCCTCCCTAATGACTTGTGGACATCTCTGTTCCAAAGATGCATACTGCGAAGGCATTCGGTGGACAGTGCGCACGTTTGGGACTGTTCGGATACTCATCCATTCTCTCCGTTGGTCTCTGAACCCTCGATTTTCTGCAGGCCAGTTGTCAAACTTCGGACGATAGCTGATACTTCCCTCGCTGGCTGATTTGCTGCACTCGCTCCGATCATCAACCATCAAGTCAATCTTGGCACAATGAAGCATAGTCATCGCTGACTTTGCCCTCTAGTCCCTTATCCAGTGGATACGACTACTACCATACCATAATCCGCGAAACTTAACGATCGCCACCATCGGAGTTGTAGGCCAGTGGAACGTGCATCTCTTTCCCTAGGGTGAAAGCACCAACGGACCGCCGCTCAACCATGTGCGAAGGAATTGCTTGGGGTTCGCCCGTTAGGAAGCATCGGCACGATATGCAGGCGCTGCCTTTTAACCCAGATCCAAATATTAGACAGACGACGATGCCGACGTACCTGCTGTGCTATTCGTGAGTCGCAGTCGCTGCTATGGCTGCCTGGACGCTGACTAGAATCCGTAGTACGCTAGTCAAAGAATAGTCATTTCATTATGCAGGCTACCGCCCTGCTGTCTGTCACCATTCCGCCACTCCCTCAACTAGAATAAAAGAATGGTCTGATGGAACGACGCAGCCGTCTCGTATCCGTAAGAGTCGTTATCTCTCTTACTTTTTCTTTAATGTGGTGGTTCGCTCTTTACACTGATCTCTTTCCCAAGTGGCACTATCTGGGAAACGTCATGCTCCTCGGCAAGGCTTACCCCGTCCAAAGGAATTCCGTGAAAAAGTATTATCGTTTCGACCATGACAAATCACTTGTTACTACCAAAACACGGTGGTAGTTTCTCCCTAAATCTGTTATACTGGCTTCCATCACAGACATATTGTTCATCAAATCTGACCATCCACCTACTCTAGGCGATGTTAGCTCAATGTCCCTACAAGCTTCCTGTCGCTTCGTTAAGGGAATTTGCAATATCGGCCGAAGCACGCCTAAGTCCGCGCATGCCATTGGCCTCACGGTTGATCCTAAACTCTGTTGACACAAATTCGCCGAGTGCGGCGCTCGCGCATGGCCTAGCCATATCCACTAGCTTCAAAATGGCGGAGACTACAAATACTCGATGGCTTCAATTATATCTCCCTAACCTCGGCGCATCATCATCATCATGTTCGCAGCGAAGTTGTTTTCCGGCTTGAGAGGATCGCTCTCTATGCGAGCTCGGCAATACGCGCGCTTGGCCGCCATGCCCCCGGCGCCTCTAGATGTAGGACTCTTCAAATCATCGTTCATCATGGTGTGTCGGCTCACCCAGCGTTTACACAGGCGTCCAAGCTCGTTATCCATGAGGCTAACACTTTGAAGCCCATCCCCGCACCAGAAACGCTTCGCTTCGGGGAGGTGAGATCATCTTTGACCCTTATTGTTCGGGAGTCCTCATGATTCGATTCTCTGGGTCGCAGACGTCCACCGACCATATCCTGACTTGCTCCTATTCTCCCGTCACAGGGTGGTCAAACCCAGAGATCAAGCCTTATGGACCGCTGGCTCTGGACCCTATGGCCAATTGTTTACACTATGCTACGGGCGTTTTTGAGGGGATGAAGGTCTGTTCATCTTACTTGATTTGCTTGGACTGAATACAAGTGTTGTTGTCAGGCGTACGTAGGGCCGGACGGGATGCCCAGGCTGTTCAGACCCGACCAGAACGTGAAACGTCTGCAAAATTCCGCTGCGCGGGTCGCTCTTCCACCCTTCGACTCTTCTGAGCTCTTGAAGCTCATCAAGCGTTTGGTTGTCATGGACGCTCGCTGGATACCGTCTCTTCCTGGACACAGCCTCTACATTAGGCCTACCATTATTGGGACTTCACCTTGTGAGCTCTCAGTTGCCGTGGTGAGCATCGATCCACTAACATGCCCGTCTTCTAGCTTTGGGTGTTACGGCATCCAATCATGCGACCCTCTACGTGGTACTCAACCCAACTGGACCGTTCTTCAAAACTGGACCGAGGCCCATCGCGTTGCTTGCTGTAGACGACGCACCCCGAGCGTGGCCTGGCGGCACTGGCGCCCACAAGCTCGCGCTGAACTATGCCGGTGGCTTCTTGCCGCAACAGGAAGCTGCGAGGAAAGGTTACGATCAAATTGTATGGCTACTTGGTGAAGAGAACAGAATTACGGAGGCCGGAGCGATGAATATTTTCGTGGTTGTGAAACGCGACGACGGAGGTAAATATGTCATTTTTCTTTCGCTATCCGATTCTCAATCGTTTCGTAGACCTCGATGTGATGACGCCTTCTTTGGATGGTACTATCCTACCTGGCATAACGCGAGCATCGTGCTTGGAATTGACCGCTGCCCATCCATCAAAAGCCACCCTTCCCGGTATCTCTCCATCCACCCGTATGCATGTTCACGAGCGCACCATCTCTATTAACGATTTATCAACGTGGACCGCCAATGGTCAGCTACAAGAAGTCTTCTTAGTGGGCACCGCTGCTGTTGTTGCGCCTGTTGGCCGAATTGGATACCAAGGTCGAGACATCAACTTTCCAGCGCATGCGGGAGGGCTCGGACCTGTCGGACGAGCATTATGGGACAGGATTGGCAGCATTCAGACTGGAAGATATGAATGGAATGGATGGAGTGTTCCTGCTGCGGAGAAGTTGTCAGAATTTGTAAAAACTACTACTAATGCCGCTGAGGCTACGGTTTGAAGGTTTCCGTGTACGAGTACTCTATGTTTGTACTGATTAATATGCGAGACTAATATACGAAGGTCTATTGGAAAGGATCCTGCTCTGCTAACTAGGCGTTACACACTAGCCGCAGTCCTCTGACTTCGATCTTGACAGTTTTGCTTTGGTCGGTTTCACCCAGCAATATCCGTGGCTCGTGCTACGTCTTCCGCGCAATACATTTTGACTCCGCGGCCTCTGTCCGGGTATCGCCGTGAGACTGGGAATGTATTAGGTCATACAATTGACCTCCCGCTCGGTGTTTCCCTAATCCAAACGGCGTTTGAAACGCACTTTCTCAAGGGCGCATGCTAGACTCACCAGGCACAGGTTGAGCGGCGCCCAAGCCCAAGTCTCATAGCTGGCACTGGGCATGCATTCCATCAACTAGACAATCACCAATTCAATTGCAATTCACTAGATGCCTGCAATAGCCCAATTCTGTGATGGGTCGTTATGCTGACGTTGCTGCTTGAACCTGCATCTCAACTAGAATTCTGCTCAGCGCGGTCTTATTTTATTGTCCTGGAGTCGGCTTTTGAAAAATGTTGTCTGCGAGCTTGTTCCACCGCGGTTCTAGCGGCGCCGTGGTACGGGTTGGAACTTCGCTCCTGGCTAATATAGCTGGTCCTGGGCGGAGGCGAAGGATGGCACCCCCACTCACCACTACAGTGTTCTGGTGAGCTACATTATCGTCGAGCGGTAGCGCAAGGACTGAGTCCCTTTCATCACAGTCATGCCCGTCCCTGTCGCCACTCCTCCAGTATCCAAGATACCAGCAGAGCTACTGTCTCAAATCTTCGAAATCCTGGTATTCGACCACATTGAACCTTTGTTATTATCCAGTTGCTCCAGTCCGACGGATCGACTCGCCTGGATTGTTGTTACCCACGTATGCAAGCGTTGGTACCAGGTAGCCCGAGAGAACGCTCGACTGTGGTCCGATATTGAGGTTGCTCGACCATTGTGGGCGAGGGAGATGCTTAGGCGCTCCAAAGGATTTCCTCTAACCCTCACCTACACTCACGTTGATAACGTTCGGCACTTGGACATGTCCGTCGAGCAAGCATTCATCGCAGCACTGGCAAAGTCTCGCTCCATCAAATCCATTCACATAACCTCGCCTGCTCGTCAAATGGTCCCCTTCATAGACGCATTGTCTGGATCCGACGTGCCTATGCTAGAGTCCCTCAGCATCACGGGTGAAACTTCTGAATCTCTTGACATGACCGAACGACATGCCTTCCTCAACGGCAATGCCCCTCGATTGACCTTCGCCTCGCTTGTTGGATGTACCATCGATCCAAATACTCAACTCTTTCGAAATGTTCGAACGTTTTGCTTTTCCTCCGGAGAGGCAGTCGGAAGTGCATCTCTGCCTGACATGCTGACCCTGCTTTCCAACTTACCCCTCATCGAAGATTTCACCCTCGGGATGACATTCCCGCTCCTCACGCCTGAACAAGATGTTCGGCTCTCGTCTATGCGGAAGCTAACCCTGAAGCATCTGATTCGGCTCCGCCTCATCGGTGGGGCTGTTCGGGCTGACACCGCTGGTCCTACGGATATCCTTCAATGGCTTGCCTTCACGACGCCACCAACCATAGAAATCATAACGACCCAATGCGACCTGGAGGAAGGTACGATGTACCTGGGTGCGACATGCGCACGTCTGTTCGATCCGTTGGTCCGACATTACCCTAGTGAAGGTTATTTCACGGAGATGAGGGCGACTCGACGTTACGACACGGACGGCCGCGACGTCTTCTGCATCGTTGCGTATTCGGGCGATCACATTCCCAAGTGTGCGATTATCTTCCACCTCTCCTTCGTGGAGGTCTGGCCTGAATCGCTTGGAAGCGTGGCAATCGAATTTTCGAGACGTTTACCTCTAGAATCTTTGCGTGTTCTGGTCTTGGACAGCATAGCAATACATCCACTCGATTTCCAAGACGTTTTCGGCTATCTACCACTTCTCAAGCAAATTGCTACATGTGTAGATGACGCGCTTGTTCATACTCTCCGCGCTGTTAACAATGACGGAAAGTATTCCATCCCCTCCCTCGCTCACTTGGACCTCTTTTACGACTGTGGACTCGATGAAGCAGAAGATATACCTCAAGAGGAACTTGTTGAGATGCACAAAGACCTGCGGCGGCTTTGGGGGGACTTGGCTGACATTCTAAGGACCAGAGCAAAGAGGAGCCTTGTCCTCGGCATCACCCTCGACCAGAAAGTCCCGAAGGAGCTAGCCGAGATGATTGAGAGTATAGAGCAGCTATCTGTTGGATTCGAAGAATTATAACTGGGCAGAATTGTATGCATGTAAGTCTCTTCTTCCGTTTGTCGGTCATTCAACCGATAGGCTTCACCAAGCGTTTGATTCACCATCCATTCCCTTCCTTGTATGGTATCCGGACGGGAATTGGACAGAATAGAACGTTTCTGCCACATGTTGCCAACCACTTTTGCTCCACTTCTGGGTGGTCTTTCAGGAAACAGCCGTTGCCGCCCTATTGAATGAGGTAGTCTGATATATCTCCATTCCAAACTTATCCTCACAACTCTATTCTTGGCGGCTCAGAATGTCAAGCTCCCTCTGTGCGTCTGTGCCTACCCTCCCCCCACGCGGTGCCGCATTGGGAATTTTTTTCTCGACTGGACCCTTGTTCAAGAGATTAATTTACACACCCGCTTAGACAATACTTTGCACCGCTCCCACAAAGCTGTTTACGATTCCAAACCGCCTCAACTCTCACCTTGATGACTACCCCCGTACGTGCTTGGTGGAAAGATGCCGTCGTATATCAGATCTACCCCATATCGTTCGCGGACTCCAACGGCGACGGCATAGGTGATCTGGATGGGATACACTCCAAACTCGACTACCTGAAGGATCTGGGTGTGAATGTTCTCTGGCTTTCCCCTATCTACCCTTCGCCGTTGGCGGACATGGGCTATGATATGTAGGTGTCGACGATCTGCATTCTCGTCCCATGGATAATCCTGTCCACGATCGTTGCCCTCTTAACTATCTTGATCAAACTCTTCGCAGTTCCGATTACCGAGATATCGATCCTCGCTATGGGACTTTGGAGGATTGGGCCAAGTTATTGAAAGGGGTTCACGATAGGGGCATGAAGCTTGTGTGGGTTCAAGCGGTCTCGTCTTCGCTAGTCATGACTAATGTAAGTGCCCAGGATGGATCTTGTCGTTAATCACTCTTCGGACGAGGTTCGGCGTTACGCGCTTAGTTCGTTTCCCATCTTATTGGTTCACCGCTTAGCATGAGTGGTTTGTCGAATCGCGTTCTAGCAAAAATAGTCCAAAGAGGGATTGGTATGTATGGCGCCCTCCGAAGTACGATAATTCGGGAGCAAGACATCCGCCAAATAACTGGAAGTCCATATTTCAAGGTACGGAGATTCCGGATGTTCGTTAATGTTCATTTCGTCACACATCTGGCAGGAGGGTCGGCTTGGGAGTACGATGAAGCCACAGAAGAATATTACCTCCATCTTTATGTCTCCAAGCAACCGGACTTCAACTGGGAAAATGAACACGTCAGACACGCTGTGTGGGATATAATGAAGTTCTGGCTCGATCGAGGTTGTGATGGGTTCCGAGTGAGCTTCATCATCCACGCTTCTCATTCCAGTAGAATGTTGACACACCGTTTTTTGAAGATGGACGTGATTAATAAAATCTCCAAAGTCCAAAGCTTCCCTGACGCCCCGATAACTCTGCCGCATGAGGAGTATCAGCCTGCAGGCATGTACTACGTAAACGGGTGACGTCTATTTATCTGCCATGTACAGCAACTGGACGACTCACCTCGCGCAGCCCCAGAGTTCATGAATTTGTACACGAGCTGAATGTCAACGTTCTCTCCAGTATGCTGCCCACCCGCCCCTCATAATGGATCCTTTCGCTGACATCATTCATTGGTAGAGTATGATACAATCACCGTTGGGGAGACACCATTCACGCACTCGGCAGAGGAGATAGCAAAATATGTGCTGCCAGCGAATCACGAGTTGAATATGGTGTTCCAGTTCGAATTGATGGATCTGGATGCCTCAATCGACGGCCCCAATAGCGACTACGTACCAATGATACCTAGGGAATGGAAGCTCACAGAACTCAAAAACATCATTACCAAGTGGCAACAATTCAAACGAGAGGAAGGATTTTGGAACACGTACGCCCTCATACCTATCTTCATTGAATCACGACTGCACGGTCTGTTGTTAGCGTATTCATTGAGAATCATGACCAAGCCCGGTCGATTTCCCGGTTCGCAAACGATTCGGACGAGTGGCGCATTCTTGCAGCGAAGATGCTTGCCATACTGCAAGTGACGCAAAGTGGAACCCTATACGTATATCAAGGGGAAGAGCTTGGAATGAGGAATTTTCCGCGTAGCTGGGGAATAGAAGAATATAAAGATGTCGCGACCCGCAATTATTGGAACAAGTAGGGTATCTGGTTGTCTATGCGGAGTCCTTCTAATCGAATTTTTCACCCAGAGTCCTGGAGAGCCGCAAACGAGAAGCAGAATGTGAAGACGTTGATATGGCTGATGTCCTCGATGGACTTCAGCGCAAGGCACGCGATCATGGCCGTACGCCCATGCAAGTATGTACCCCTGTAGCGCTGCTATGTCCCACCGATACTCACGAGTCTCTCCCTAAGTGGGACAGCTCCGCGAATGCTGGATTTACAACTGGGGCACCGTGGATGCGAGTTAATGATGATTACAAGGCGTGCAACGCCAAGCAACAACTGGAGGACAACGACAGTGTCCTAGCGTTTTGGAAACAAGCCATTAGGCTGCGCAAAGAGTATGATAACTGTCTGGTAGGTGGCCTCTGCGCCTTACCCTCGCAAATGAGTAGATCTCATGCCGGCGTCCGCAGGTATACGGAAATTTTACGCAGCTATCCCCAAGTCACGAACAGGTGTTTGCATACACCAAGGGGATGGAAAGCTCAGTCGTCCTTGTCATACTCAATTTCACCTCGTCAGAGGTCAATTATGAACCTGAACTTGATACCGATGGACACTGGCTCAGCATCTTGGCGAATTACGCAGATGTTGAAGGGGTTGTCCAATTGGACTCGAGGAAGCAGATCACACTGAGGGGATACGAAGGAAGGGTTTACTTGAAGCAAGCTTAATTGTTCGTTGTTATTCAGCTTTAGACCCTGCTGTAGTCATCATGCTGTACGTTTATATGCTCCCTCTGAGACCTTGGAGAAAAGTCATTCTAGGCCGTCGATTCCAAATCCAGGTCTCCGAATAATATGCCATGATTCTTGATTGTTACACATCTATGGGCAAAGCTGGTGTACTGTACATCAATTTGATTACCGCGGCTCTCGCATAGGAGTCCAGGTATGAGGGAAAAAATTACTGGAGCCAGCTATCTTCCAATAGCTCTTGTGCACTTGGTCGCAGCTTCGGATCCAAGGCCATACACCTCTGCAAGAATGCAGCAGTACCCTCGATCTCGTTTTCATCCACCGCCTTAAGGGCCCGCAAAACGGCGCTGAGGGTAGATGGCGTGAAGTCACCATCTGTATGAAGAAGCGCGCCTAAGCGAGGATGTTAGTCGACGAGAGTATACGTAGTCGACGAAGTACGCTACCATTCTCATCGAAGTACTTGTCTCTATCCTTGCAATCCTTCAGGAATTCGGGGGGGAACTGCCCTAAGCACTCCACTATATACTGCAAGTGAAGTTCGTGCGAATACTGATCACCACCCTGGTCCAAGAGCTGGCGTTCAGTGAGTAGCTCAATCAACTACGATGGGTTCAGTATTAGCAGAATGATTAGTACGTGATCAACATACAAGACAACCAACTGTCCAGATGTCGATGGCGGACGTCCAGGGATATCCGAGGGTCACTTCGGGCGCGCGAAGAACAGATGGCTGAACTAAACCGTCTCTGGCGGGCTCACTGACGGGAGTCGCTGTTGAAATATTGTCGGTAGGGGCGAATTATAGGCATGAGGTGCTCACCTTCCCCGTAATCTGCTAGACGCACCGAGATATCTTCGATAGATCCACCTAGGGCAAGATATGGGAGAGGTTGTGAACGCGAGAAGAAAACAGGCAAAGATTGCGATTTCAGGTCCAGAGGAGGGCCATAGACGGACGGAGGGCTCGATTCGAGATATTCAATCATTCGAGGAACTGCTGGCTCAGGTATTGAAATAAGAATATTATCTGATTTGAGGTCTTGAGCAAATGATCACATCAGTGTAGATAACAATAGGAGCGAGAGTGAGACTGACCGGTGTGAATATACCCGCATTCGCGATGAAGGTAGTCTAAGGCAAGGAGGACCTGCTTTATTATGCGTTTCGCAACGGGAAGGGTAAAGCGATTTTCCCCACGCGGTCGAAGGTTTGCTAGGCTCGAGCTCATTGGGTCCGTGACAAAGCCTATGTGAGCACCAGCTGCGCTCTTGGCAGTGAGACACTTGCGAATTGTCAAACAGTGATTGAATCCTGGGCTGTTAGGGTTGGCAAAATTGACCTTTTTGAATACGTGGAATTCCGGGGATTCGCCAGCGACGATACGGGCGGTGGCATTGGTGGTCAAGATCTTCACAGCAACAAAAGTTCTAGACTCCACAGACTGGTCACTTTAACGATGTCAATGTATGCTCAACAGAAGGAGAATTTATGAACTCACAGCGCGAGCCACACGGAGGAGCTAGCCGCCCAGCCCAGCTGTAAGGGATGATCAAAACAGGGTCGAGACGAGCGCGTATATGCGTACCTTACGGAGGAACGCATACTGGAACAGCGAACGACCAACTGCAGCGGAGGTGAAGTATCCAAAGCCCTCCTCGAAACTCTCAAGTAAGGGTTCCTCTGGCGGCGTGTCAGTTCCTCCCATGGCGGTGGCCAGGACCTCAGGATGGATAGCATCGACATCCTGCCGAAAGGCCAAATATCTGACTGAAGCTGGCACTGTCGGCGAGGAGGTGGTCATCGGAAGGAGAGAGGGGCCTGAGTCGGAGATTGAAATATACACCATTCGAGGATCCAGTGAGGCGATGGAAGTATCGTAGTTGGTACCAACAATACTATCATTGACTCACCGACATCACAACGGGAGTACGACCAATGACTCGACCAAATTGTACGATGCCATCCTAAAAGGGGTGTGGAGCCCCTATCTGGCGCAGAGAAGACTCGGATCGTGACCAGAAGATCATCATCATGATTAACGTAACGAAAGCGCGGATCTACAGGTGCAACAGCAGTAGTCTTTGAAGGAGCCTCGTAGATTTGATGGTGGGAGTAGAGGGAAAGGAAGGCCCTGGCCATGTCACAGAGCTGGTAAGAGCTCCGTTGCCAATATACAATGCGGTTAGATGGGCGACGGTGTTGTTTCCAAGCGGCCTTCGTTCTAGCCAGACACCTGGAAGTGAGCAGGATTTGGAACAAGCGAAAGGTCCAGATCGACCAGTAACATGGCTGTTCCAGACACAATCGTAGAGCGAGTTGGATGAGGGCGGTAAAGTTGAACATTATTCACAATGAGTGTGGGGATTCAACTGAGGAGAAGTAAGACCGGTCGACGTAGCGGCACAGGCGATAGCGTCACGCACAACCCCTATTTACGCGTACGCGTCGTGGTCACGTTACCACCTAAAGCGCGAACGCGTGAAAAGTGCGGGCAATTTGTCAATAAAGGACTGATAGGATAGTAGGGTACCTTACTATAAGTTCCACGCTTCCACGGGGCTGACCAAGCCCATCCTTTTGGTCGAAGGAACGACAAGCCCGTCGCGGAGGCACAACCGTGGAATGCATGCATACACGCAATGGGATAATTGGGATTGCAGAGCAATCTAATAGCAGTTGAGAATCATGATATTTAACATCGACATAAACGAACAAACAGAAGTGAATTAGCACGTTTCCGACATAAAGGACATGAATCCAAACCAGCACGCCACTTCAGCGGCTTCAACTATCCAGAAGCAGCTTGGGGATGGTAACGACAAGACGGACCTTAACTGAGCATTAAAGTATCGGATTACTTCTTGAATGCCAGTGGATGAGGCTACGCAGAGCATAGCTGCTGACTCCGAGCAGACGGGTGGTCAATGATCGAGGCCAATCGAGGACTTTGGTAACAACTTGAAGAGACCGAAATTCAGGCTGAAGGTGAAGTCCGCAGCTCACGACGAGACATATGAGGATCGACACATCTGCATCGTGGTCCCGACATATGCAGGATGGAAGTTGCACTCACAAGAGTGCGGGCTGCGGTGGATTCTCGGCCCTCCGAGTCCGAGTCGGCGAAGTCCCTCGGACTCTCCGGGCCCGCCGAACTGCACCTTCTTTCATGTTAAGCTACTCCGTCCAAACCGTCTTCCACCAGCATATGAACGCATCAGTACCAGACGATGCAATTTGGTGGGACGGACTAGTGAGTATATTGGATCGCCATGATTATCCCGCCACGCTTCACATATGTACACAAGAGGCAAGGAACCTACATAAATACAATATAAATACAATCATAAGATCATACACCATGTTACCTCCCATTTCAACTTCGGTGCGAGCGTCCCGCGTTGAGACATTCCGCGTAGTAGTTAGTGAACCACTCCATCATGCGGGTCTTCTCATGCATAAGGTGACTCTGCAGGCCGCCAGCCACCTCGACAACCATCTGCACCTGCCAGATCTCCTCTGGCCCATCAAGGCGATGCAAATCGCTGATTCTTATTTGTTGGAGGCGGATGTTATGGTCACCTAGTGCCCAACGAGGATCAGCACCAGGAAGCTGGGAGCAAGTCTAGGAAATCGACGTCAAAAGTTGACAGGCGCTTGAGAGAGACTATCCGTGCACGTACTTTGTAGAAGTCGACTGTAAGTTGTCCAATTCGCATCAGTACTTGTTGCCGTGTGATCGGAAGCCGATTCTTTGCATTGCCGTAATGGCTCCGGACATGGAGAACGCAACGAGATGTATCGTAGCCAGGCCACTGCGCCAAACCACATTATCATCAGTAAGAGTGTACCCAAGGATACGTCACAGCTACATACCATAAGCACAATCGTAATTGTGTGTTCTTGCCCAGGTTGTAGGTGGTCCTTGAATACGGGTTGGTCTGGTAGGCTCAAACCCTTGCCAGTCAGGCAGTCCTCCAAGGAAAGTCCTATAGGAAAGTCAGAGGGCAACGTCTCGCTCTGAACCACCTGGTCGACCTGGTCGAAACGTATCAAGGGATTAGTCGCCGAGCACCGCCTACTCCCGTAGTTCGGCGCGAAGACGGGATATCTGAACGGTTCCAGTGAGGGAGGCGCAATTGGATCCACAAGCTGAAGGCGCTCAAGCACTTTGAGGACAGCGCCGGGGGAGTGAGCCGGTGACATGCTGAGAGTTGCCTGGAGACGAAGGTGGGAGAGAAGCCGACGAACACAGATGCTTATATATCTTGATGATAGGCCACCCATGCACTATTTTGTCAACGAGTCAAAGCGGGAGATCACATATCTGCCACCTCACATCCTGGCTCACGACGCATCCAGAACGTGATGAGCGAGGAGGTCAAAGCTACCAGAGGTACAATATGACCGCACTCGGAATGATTGGTGCGTCTGAACAAAGGCAGGAACCCATGTTCAAGCCGCAAAATTGTATTTCTTCCTAGCGCGCCACTCTACAAATGTCGGGCAGAGCCAATATAGGAACATGCCAAACCTGTAGAAGGCAGGTAAGAATATGGTCTTCTCACCTCGGTCGACAGCCTGGATGCAACGCTTCGCAACCACCTCTCGCTTCAACCCGTGTTTCTTTGGATCGGCTTCGCGAACAGGGCCTGCATCGACGGCTGATGCACGAAAGTCGCCCTCGACGGTGTAGGGCAATATTGCAGAGAACGCGATCTGCGGATGCTCAATTGAAAGAGCCTGGTAGAGCACCAAGGAAGCTGCTTTCGTGGATGCGTAGATTGAGCGTGTTGGAGCTGGCACGACAGCTGCAAGTGACGATATGAGAAGAATAGACGGCGCTTTCGAGGATCTGGTGAGTAGAGGGATCTAGGCGACGTCGATTAGTGGGCTGAAGATAACAGATATATGGTACTTACAAAAGCAACTGCTGCTGCCAACGGGCCATAATAGTTGGCATTTATGGCCTTGCTCGCAATTTCCACTGAGCGAGTAATGCCTTCAGGTGTCGCGTCTGACGTCTTGTCCTCAACGCCAGCAACCATCAACAGAGGTTGTAGTGCAGATACACCAGCTGATACTATCATTGTATCTACCCCACCCCATTCTAAGGACCGTCAATAACGCCGTCCGGTGAAACGAATTCGGTGGGCTTACCTGCTTCCACTAGCTGGCGCAGCCTGACCAAATCATCCGTATTGGTGAAATCTGCAGACACGGCTAAAACATGGCTCTCATCACCAGCATGTAATGTCCGGCACTCCTCCTCCACCTCTTTTAACAGGTCCACACGTCGTCCAACTATGCAAACTCGCGCTCCTCGCGACGCGTATTCTTGAGCGATAGACCTGCCAATACCACTAGAGGCACCCAGAACAACTATGCGTTCCTTGTCTTTAGGGATTTTGCTGACGCGACGTGGTGCCCGAGATACATAGCCAATTCCAATGATCAGTGACAAGGCAGTCAGCACCAGGGTCGACGGGAGATTGGAGATGCTCATGACGTTGCCGTTGGCTGGATTATGATAATTGACAGCATTGGTATCTCTGACCGTGGGAGGGCGCTCCCTTACCGTGAGAAATAATAATAATACATAGAAGATTTGTGTAAGAAAATAATAATAAAGTTAGCACACTGGCCCACACCACTACTTATTCATCTAAGAATTGGCTCGTCAATCAGTAAGCTGAGCAGGCACGGCGGAGGGCGTACCGTCACTATCACTATCACCGTCATCACCGTCATCACTGTAATATGGTTCATCCTGAGAAACCGATAGTCCCAGCTGCTCGCTTTTGATGATGTCCACTAGGTCATTTGGGACATTCAGATCCAGTCTGATCCGGAAATCGCGCCCCTCAATTCGTCCCCGGAGAGCCAGCTCAAGGGCTGTCCAAACCTGGTGCTCAACCTCGTACATTTCGTCAAGGAGCTCTGGAGGTGGGACTTCTATCGGGTCATAGAAAAGCTTCAGCGTCGCAAGGGAGTCTAGCAGGTATTTCCCATCGTCGTCGGTGCGCTTGAGCACACGTAGAAGCGTATCGTCGACGCTCGCAGAAATCATTTCAAGGCGGGGTAGCCTCGAAAAGACTTCTTCGAAGTCAAGCCAGTCTAAAGTCACAAACCGGAGATACAATTCATGAAGTGACTGGCGTGGCATGCGCCTTGCAAATTCCATCACGACACTATTTTCAAGTCCTTCAGGTTCAGTATCATCCGGAATCGCAAGAGACAACTGGCACATGGTTCCATCCGGGGAAAATGCGGAGACGAGGAGTTCATCGCGGGCCCCGAAACGCCGAACAACTTCCAACCTGTCGAAGAACCCACCGCTGGGGTAGTGCGGGAATACTGGGTCGAAGAGGTGTCCATATGCGGCCTGTCCCCCGTGATCAGCAGCCAGGCTGCAGGTCAACTTGATTGTAGGAGGCTTGGGAAAGACAAGCCATTGCAACAACTCGGTAGGCCTGACGAGCTCCTCCCGCAACACCCCAAGAAGACGGAGAGAGACAAGGTGGTTCATTGTCAGCTTCTCCATGCGAGAGAGCTTGGTCTGTTCTTCGCCCGTTGGAACCCCGAAGACATATCCGACAGTAAGCTCCTCGACGAGGGGTAAGTTGGATATCAGGGTCAACGTATCTAGCAGGGAGGCCATTTGCACGGACATAAGATGGAATGCGCGAGCATTGCGAAAAGGTCGTGCGTTTGGATCTACGGTGCAACCAAGGAGCACGACTTCACGAAGGCTGGGCGCAGAACCATTGAGAAAGGCAGGGTAATTCCCGAGCTCCAGCGCATGTTCTGGACTCCATTCGCCTTGATGGATATGAAGTGATTCCAGAATCGGCGCTTCCTCTCCACACATAGCTTCAATGAAAGGCGCTATGTGACCGACTGAGGGCGAGCTTATGGCGAGCTTTCGGACAAAGCGGAGCTTGGTAAGTGCTTTGGTCATTACCTCGTCAGGAGACACTTCCAGCTGTTGGTCTCTATCGCTTTGTACGAAGGTAAGCCTTAGAGGGGCGCCTTTGGACCGCTTCAGCATCTCCAACGACCAAAGTGGGCAGGCAAACTCGATGGTGGACCAGAGTCGAGCATTTTCCTTGGCTACTTCGTACCAACGCTTGCAAACGTGGGTCACTACGATCCAAGACAACCTTTCAGAGGTTCCCGGATCACCAGGTGCCAACTCGGGATAGTCCGTGGCCAGAAGTTCGAAAATACGGGCCAACAACTCGGTAGGAAGTTTGGTTACTGGGGGTACGACGACAGGGCCCGGCATGAGTAGATCCTACACGCAATAATCAATCTTTCCACTGCATACATGACGTTTCGACAAAACATACCTCGAGTGGTAGAATCGAAGGGAGGGAGAAAAGTGTCGGGCTCAAGGGCCTCCTTTTGTTGTCATTTTCATGCCCCCGATACCAGCAAAATAAGAACAAACATATCCTGGATTTCCAAATTGAAGGGTCCACAAGGGACCTTGAGGAAGGGGAAGGGTTCGATCGGGAGGGTGGGCTGCATCAACGTCGGATGCCCGCACACGAGCACTGCAGGCTCAAGCTTTGCTTGAAATTTTGGAAGTCTAAGGGGGAGCAAAGTGGATTCATTCATGCTGAGGAGTCAGCATAAGTCACCGACTCAAGGCGCCCTATGTATGCGCCTGGTGCTTCATTTGGTATTAGTATTACACCATTACCAGCGTGTGATATCGACCTCTGCTTCGCCAAATAAACTAGTTTTCTTAATTTCGAAACCGTCTACTGCCCGCCCGT
The DNA here is from genome assembly GCA_032158425.1 of Pleurotus giganteus. Taxonomy (NCBI): domain Eukaryota; kingdom Fungi; phylum Basidiomycota; class Agaricomycetes; order Agaricales; family Pleurotaceae; genus Pleurotus; species Pleurotus giganteus. The sequence continues at coordinate 1,023,018 of JAPEHR010000002.1, forward strand.
TCGCTTCCCTTCCGGCGTATAGGTCGGGATATTCACGCTTCAAGAACCGAAGGATGTGGCCGTTGATGGCCTCGAACTCCAACAAGAATCCGTCGTGGCCATCCGGAGAGGGTATCAATACAAGCTCAGCGTTAGGGGTATGGGCTGCAATCTCGCGCTGCTCGATGGTGGTGAAGAGACCGTCCGAATCGATGCTAATGACGAGGGCTCGGGGCGGGAGGGTAGCGAGGACCTTAGCAAGGGCAAGAGATTCTTCAGCTTCTGTGGCGGGTTCAGGCATGACTCGTCCGCGAGCAATGTCGTGGGTGTCGAGTTTTCGTGTGATGTGAATGTAACAATTGGCATCGAACCGGGCGGTGAACTTTTCTCCTTGGTATCGGAGATACGATTGAGCGGAGAAAATGGGGGGTTGCGCCTCGAGATCTTCAGGCTGGGGGACACATTTGGTATTTCGATGGCCTTCATTATGAGCAGCCAGGAAGTCATCCTTGGAGGAAGGCACTTGTATGCGTGGCGATCGAGGCGGGGTGGGTAAATCCCCACCGGACTTATTGGTGACTTGGGGTTTCCTGCCGAACCGACTTTCAAAAGAGTCGCGAGAGCGATAGGTAAGCAGAGCGCTCATCCTGGCAGCAGCTAACCCAGACGCAGGCTGCGAGGTGTAGTAGCCGTCGTGGTAACCTGGGTCACTGTAGATGCTTTGACGTTGGGCCTCGCCCCACGAAATGCACCAGGCGGAGTGACGGGCCGAGGTGGCTATTGGGATGATATGTCGAACGTAACCGGGTGGGGAACAGAGCGGCCATTCCAACACGGCCATGCCACCCATCGAGCCACCTATGACCACAGCTACTGACTCGACTCCCAGATGATCAAGAACCAATTTGTGCAGTCTGTCACATATTAGTTCGCTATTCTGTCGTGTAAGAGGCGATTTACCTGACGTCGTCTCGAATGGTTGTAGGTGGGAATTCAGGACCATACTTTCGTCCCGTTTCGGGATTAGTGGATATTGGCGAAGCGGTGCCATACGGAGAGCCCAGGACGTTCCCACAAAATATGAAATAGCGGCTAGGATCGAAGGCTTTGCCGTAGCCCATCAATGGTCCCCACCTGTGCTGGCACTCAGTATTCGTCATTCAGCGTCTCTTTCGCAAAACTTACCAATCTTCGACATCAGCGCTCCCCGTGAATGCATGGCATATGACCATCACATTATCCTTCTTCTCATTGAGGCGCCCCCATGTTTTGTAGGCCACCGGTACGTCACGGAGAGTTCGTTCGCATTCTAGCGTGAATTCGGGTACGACATAGATTGATTGGTCAAGAAGACTGGCGTAACTGGACATCAACGTGATTGATCCGTTGTGGTGCTAACCGAGTTCTTGGAAGTAGATTGGGCGGAGTTCCACTGAATATTAGGCGAGTTTGACGACGCCGCGACTTGCTTATGCAGAGGTGGTAGAGACAAGGATCAGAATGGGGGTTGGATGATGGCTTGGTTGAAAAGGAGCGGGTACAGAGTGTGCGGCCATAGCGGCACGGAGTTAAGTTAAGAAGACGCAAGAAGGCCGAGTTATTTGCAATCATCACGAGATGATGAGATAAGATAACAATTAAGAGACGTTATCAGTATACAGGATGCATATAGAAAAAAGCTAGAAACGAGACCAAAGAGTGACAAGTTGACAGCGAGAACTCCAATAATATAAACGAGGGAGATATAATGTATGAGAACGGTGATTGGAATCGGTCAGAACCTTCTTACCCCTCCAACCAAACCTTCTATAGAATGATGCTCGAGGTCATTTCGAGCCTTGAGGATAGCAGCATGCATTTCCTTCATCGCGGTTCCCAGCTTCACACCAAATCGGCTGAGTATATCACGCTGCCATGCGTCGTACTTGGCGTTCACCCGCGCCTGCACCTGCTCGTAATCAATTACGCAAACGCCGAAGGACTTCTGCGTCTCCGAGGTATCGAAGGTTGAGCGCGCCTTCTTGATTTCCGTCAGCAATTGCTGCCAATGGGCGAGCGAGTCCCCTAATCGATTGAATACATATTCGGCCTCGAGGTCCCATAGAGATTGGAACTGTAGCCACTTGGCAACGTAGTCTTTCAGCTGCTGCACCTTCGCCTCGATGAGAGCGAATGGACGTTGAAGGGTATCATCCGAAAACATTGTTAACTAGAGACGATGAGCATCGCATCAGACGGGGCTGCATAATAGACTGACCTGTGATGTGTATGTCGTCTCGACGGCGGCAGCACCTTGCATCTGTAGACCAATCTCGTATCGAGAGCTCTGTATCCGCCGCAGCCTGCAAACAACACCTGGGGAGAGAGAACATGAGCTGGGTAAGAGACAAACATCCATGACTCAGTACATACCCAACCAATCGTGAAGCTGCTTAATCCATGTAGCCCTCGCGTGCTCTATGGGGGGATCAAGGAAGATAACTTGATTTTGGATTCGTATTTCGTGGACAATAGGGATCAAAGTCATAATCCCCTCCAAAACCTAAAGACGGAGGTTGGTAAACGTACTTTCGACACGCCAGGAGACAACTAACCTTCTCCTCTTTTATGCGCTTGTCTCCTCTTCGTTTATTAGTTACATCACGCAGGGGGACAGTATCACGTCGGAAGCCTCCATCATCGACGCGATCGAATTCCGAGCACCATATCTGGATGGTTTGGGTCAACCTTTGAAGCAGGATAGTCTCAATGCGTTTGTCTAGGTCGGCCACCCAGTGTTCCAAGTTCGCATAACCCTCGAGATTCAGACGATCGATCTACAGTGCAGACGATTCAGAAGAATACAGGGCCGATTGTAAAAACACTACTCACGGCACCTTGGATCTTCGCTAGCAGTTCCGCGAAAGCATCGGCAGTATAGGGACAAGTCGAAAGGTCTTCAACTGCACGAAGAATGTCCTTGTACAAGTCGATCACACTATTTGTCTTATCCTGCAGGACAGACACCACACTAGCAAACTCGCGAACGAATTGAATGTGTCGGCTGTCCCGACTGTCGGCCGTAGCGACATATCTCGCGTCGAACGGACTGATGAAGTGGTCCCACCGGATGGCCATACCTACAGTCCAGCTGGTCAGGAGAGGGAGCAAACAGGCAGGAGTCGCAGAGAAGCACCTTTCGTGACCATCCTCTGGGCTTCATTGCGATACTCCGCAACCAACCATTCTATACCCTTATTCCGTTCGACAAGGTCCAAGGTTTGGCCATACGTCCGGACTGTCTCCATCAGACTAACAGCATGAGGATACACCCGCTTCGCGTCTTTAGCCATGTTCGAGATTGCATGCGGGACTTGGAAGCCTAGCCATAACAGGTTCCTGACCTCCTTGAACAGAGTGATAATCTGGGGGTCGAAGTTTACTGCAAGTTGATAACCACTGACGCCGCCCCCAGTGGCCCTCAGACGGAGGATCTCGAATAAGCGCCCATCAACACCCATGTTTCGTCTGTTGATGTCGTGCAGCCAAGCTTCATATACCGGACGTGTGTCAAGTTTCTTCCGGAAAGCGGCCGAGTCGCCTTGCAGCCGTTGACCTTCAGCGTAAAGCTCCCAGCCCTTGCCAAGGACATCTTCAACACGCTTCATGTAGGTGAGAAGTTGACGATCAATTTGGCGAGCCCATATAATTGCGCCAGCTATTGGCGGCAAGTCGCGCATTTGGGACATGTGGTAGGCTTCGGAAAATCGGTATTGGGTTTTGAACTAGTAGAAATCAGTACCAAAATTGCAGCAAGGAAATGATTCAGTATGTACCTTATCATGGAGATGCTTGATGTCTTCTTTGACGGAGTCAATTAGCTGTGTTTGGTACTCCTGGATGGCACCACGAATCTATTGAAAGAAGCTAAATACTCCTGCTGCCACACGAAGCAGACGTCATAACGGACCTTCGGCCGGACAAACAGGGCATTGAACTTGGAGAAAACACGGAACATCTCGTTCGCATTTCTAGCAGTACCAAGGCGGTCACGTAGGCGAGCGATAATCTGGTTTTCTACCCGTGAAACGCGCTCGTTATATGCATTTTCCGCAGCTACCCAAATTTCCGTGCCCTCTGCATGCAAGGGGCAATAAGTGAGGGATATAGACATAGCATTAAAGGACGTACCGACAGAAACATCTAGAACATCTATCCGCTTGATGACTTCATAGGCTTCTTTAACCTCTTCCTCCATATCCATACCACCATCGACCCCACCTAGGCCTTTCGTCGGCCCAGTCATGACCGCAAGCTGCTCATGTTGCTTCCGCCATTCACGAAGGTATCGACAACGATCTTGCAGTTTAAGGTGGGCCGGCACAATCTTGATGGGTATAAACCTCTCTAAGCGTTTCCTGGTGACATCTCGAGCAACGTTGGTGAATTCCTTGCTGAGATCGTCCCACGTGCGGAAAATATTGGTTGTTTGGTTCAGTAGACGTTCAAAGGTATCGTATGGCGTGTAAGGGAGGCGATGAGACGTCAGTATGCGAAGGAGTTGGTCGTTGAAGTCGCGTGAAATGGCTTCTACGAGGGGAAGGGCACGACGGATGGGATAGGGCGATAACTTGAATTTACGTGTAAGGTGGGAGAAGATAAGGACCAGTGATTCTTGGATTTTATCGAGATCCGTTGCGGACAAGAGTTCATCGAGGGGGAAGTCCTTCATGAGCTGGTTGTATTTGTGGACTACTCAAGTTAGCGGTGCTATACAGTATGCTTATGAGCACAAGCTCACCAAGATCCGTCGCATCCTTTAAACCAGTGTCCGCAATAAGACTGACAGTTGCGTGATATCTCCTCGCATTGCGCAGACAATCCATGACAAGTTGGACCTCATCACTCCGCAGCTGTGTTTCGATGGCTTCCAAAGCTCTTTCGAGACTTAACCAAAAGTTGATTTCTTGTGATGCCGTGCCAGAGGAGACGTCTCTAGCGCTAGTGAGCTTGGTAACCGACTGGATGGATTTGATCCACGCATTGACGTGGCCATGGAGGGTATTAAGGAAAGTGCTGTCGTTCAACAGTTTCGGGGGTATATACTGTATGCTCGCTCCCGATCCAGCGGTCCGAGCCTGCTCAACGGCGCGCTGAATCACTTGATGCACGACCAGATGTGTTTCCGGTATTTCGACGTTCTGTTGCAAATGCAACAGAGATAACTCGAGTTCCGCGAATTTCTTCTTCGTCATGGGGATACCCATCTTCGTGTCGCCATCCTTTCCTTGACCACGCGCTCCGACGAACGCATCGAACCAAGGCTTGACTCCGCGGCTCACGACAGCGTGCAAGCTCTCGTATGGTGTGTCATCGCTACCGAAAAGATTCAAGAGGTGAAGCTGGGTGGCCAGCGGCGTTGTCGAGTCGAGGGTCGGGCTGCGCTTGATCAGAGCGACGGTCATAACATGGCTCGGCTGGTATGTCAGGTGCGGGGTCAGAGTGTAGTGATATGTCGGAAGGGCAGTTTCATCTTTTATCGAAGGTAAAGAAACAAACGCGATGGAACACGAAAACCTGCCGCACCTTCAGACTCGTCCTTTACTTTTACCACATAAACAGCCTCTGAGCCCTCCGTTGCGAAAGTGGCGACGTGCCCATCGAAGTCGGTGTCGAATAAGGATTGAAGTTCAGCTATCGATGCGCCGATGAAAGGAGGTAATAGGGCGAGCAAGTACTCGCGAAATATGCTGGGGTCGAATGTAGATTGTGTCGTAGGTTCAGCTGCGTCGTGATTTGTTCCATTAGTGGTCGTTATAGGCGTTAATGACGGCTCCATTTCCGTCCTTATATCTTGTGAATGGGTGCGTTGGTCGGCAACGACCTCAAAGGTGCCCGTGCGGATTTCTTCGTTCCCTGATGGATTGAGGCGAATTCTGGGACTTCCAATTCAGAACAGTGGGGCGCGTTGCATCTCGCGTCCCTCGACTGACTGTGTGAAAAAGATTATGAGTGTGAGAAATGTATACTCCATACGGTAAGTAAGACCCCTGTCCCCTTCATCAGGAGACGACCTGGCGCTACTCTTTTCTGTGCAGCCACATTGATGATGACATATGTTGTATTGAGGACTTATTCACGATTAGTCAAAAGTGCGATATAGTGACATGGGTTGGGGAACATATGCATAAGTACGTCGAACAGGCAAAAGTCTTATCGTTAGAGGCGGTACCCTACCTTCATCAGTCTGTGCAGGAAGTCCAGGCTTGTATACTTGTCATCCATGTACTCTGCGACACCACTATCCCATAGCCGTAGCTCCAACGCCCCTTTGGAATCTAGGTCATGAAGCCGGGCTCTAAGATCGGGCACAATATCCTTGAGCATGTGCCCTCGAATGCGATCGCATTCTCGGCTGGGGCCTCCCGAGCGCACATAAGCCCCATACGAAAACATTATCAAAAGCATCTTGAAGCGACCTAGGGATAACAATGGGACTATGCAAGCAGCCAATTGATCCCATGAAGAATTCTTGAATGCATGATCATAGGCCCAGGGGACAGGGGTGACATTGTCACGCGTACGCAAGCCCAGTAGGATGTATTCCAGGTGGCGGAAATTGCATGAAGGCACGTGGCGAAGCATCTGAATGCAGGAATCGAGCTCGGATTGGGCCTTACAAACGAACAGGATACGCTGCAGCTCCGAGTATTCCTCAAGATTGGGAGCGACATCGGTGCTCTCATCTACGAAAGGCATACGTAATCAGTGCGAGTTGGCCAACAAACAACCTACGATCCTACCATAAAATTCCAGCACTAGGTTCTTAAGTGTCTTCGGAACACATGAATGAAGTACGTCTCTTTCAGAGTCGTATACATCGCTCGCGAGCTCTTCGTGCAAGAACTGCAGATTCGGCATCTTGATTGCGTCGCCAAACTCTGGCAAGTTGCCTCGCACGACGAGTTCTCTGAGCTTCGTCAGTTCAACTGGGTCGGTAGACGCTGGCGTGTCTTCGTCATCATCTTCAAACTCTTCCTCCGCCCTATCAAAACGATGATCATAATCATAATTCTCGGCCCATTTGTCGGCGCAGTCAATGTCTGACAGTATCAGTGTCTGTAGGGAGTTGGCACAGAATCGCAAGGTCTCTACCAATTCGTCCCCTGACGGCCGAGTCAATGTTAACGTTAACGTTATGCCGGAGATACATAGCGTTTTGAGCGCAGGCTTGGAGATGAGGCGAACGAGTGATAGAATGAAGGAGTGCGGAAGGTCGTTCCAGTCATGATAACCATGGACAGTGAGTAAACTGACGGCAGGAAGGAACCGGAGGAGAGCCTGAAATGATTTGTCTCGTACAAGGGCCTTGTCGAAATCGATGTAAAGATTGTGGATGTAAAAGGAAAGGTGTGGTGATTCTCGTAGAATTCGAAAGAGCCTTCTAACTGAGTGATAAATTTGCCACGAAAGCTCAACTGTTCGGAATAAGTACGTCTGAGCAGGCTCAACCCAGGAACGACAAACGAGAGAGCAGGATTTCAGAGTAGGTTCATCCTCAAGCGGCGATAGATTGGATATGACCGCATCGAATAGTTCTGCTGGAAGGCTCTTCATGGTAGCGAATGAGCCTGTCGGGCTGAGACAAAAACTCAGGAGCATATTATATATATGATGTACCACGACCCCTGTGTGACGACATCAGTAAGCGTAAGTGTTGTGAAGAGATACGGAGATACACGAACCAGGACAACTCGGGATGGCTAACGAAAAGCTGACAGTGACCAAAGAAAGTTCCTGCTGGCCAGACTAGTATCCAGACCCAGGATCAGAACCTCCGAAGTAGCTGTGAAAGGAAAATAGGTATCTTATGACGGTTACGTGCATAAGGGGCCTGCGCATACTGTAGTTTGTTGAAAGGATCGGAGGGCTCTCACGTACACTGTGTGAAAAACTTTCTGACTGTGGGATAATAATGAATAATGGACCGCCAATAGATCCGGTGGACGTGGCTCTGGCAGGCTCAGTGTGCCACTGTCAGTCTGACAGTCACCCACTTGGAACCCTCGACTTCCGAAAAGTTCTTACAACGGCCGGTAGTCATTGTAGCTACGCTTCCTGTATTTACCCCTGCTAACCCACATATCTTGTCTTTAGACTCTAGAGTCAGAGCGCTCGCCTCAACTTGTGCGACATAATTGATGAGATCAATCTGTCAAGGCGACGACCTCCTTATACAGTATAAAAGACTGTACAGGCGTCTGCAAAATGCTGTTGCCTATTATTCATGCCTAAGAAACCCCTTCTGACCAAAGAACAGCGCGACCACGCTCTCAATGTTGCTGTAGCTGGATCGTCAATTGGAAGGGATGTCGCAGAAATGCTTCAAGTTCCCTTTGCCAAAGGTGCAGCCTCTATCTTGCTTAATATCCTCAAAACCATCCAAGTGAGCCGTACATTTAGTTTATAATTAAGTTCACCTGGGTCGCCTCACTGACCTCACTGTATAGACCATTGAGAACAACAAAGATGCTTGCGAGGAACTGGCTAAGCGCGCCGTCAACATCCTGACAGCCTTGAGACAACAGCTGAAAGACGACTGGGATACAGTCGCCCCAGATCTATCCCCCTACTTGGCGAAGTTCGAAAAGTGGGTGATGTATTCTTAGTTCGTAGTATGGTATTATACATACCAGTCGCCCAGGACGCTACAAGACATCTCAGCCCACATGGAAGGACTGGCCAAAGCAAAATTCCACAAGCGCTTTATCGGAAACAATCAAGTCACTGGCGACTTGACAAAGTTCGGTGCCGCTTTAGACGATGCCAACAAGTTGTTACAGGTTGGTGAACTCCCCCCAAGCTCCGAGGAAGACTGATGTTTTCAGTAAGAATGCAATTATGACCGAGATCTACCTTCGCGTCGTAAAACTTCAAACCCCACCTCTGATCATGCAGCCGGATGACTCGAATGCGCAACCTTCCGGTTCTGCTGGGACAGGTACCGTTCCGACGCCAAGTCAAGTCAATAGCCCCGATCCTCTTCCCGTACTGAATCACGATGGTGGCTTTGAGTCGGGCGAACCTAACGCCTCTATCCCCGCATCTGGTCAACGCGATATTTCTGCCATGCCACCGGCAGTCAAGTATGACAACCTTCGCCGCGTTATATCGTCTTTTCCTGAATACCACATCATCCCTCCTCCACTAGATGACCGCACTCAGACACTTACCGATGCAACACATCTACTTCAGAGGCGGCTTGACATCCCTGGATCCGTTGACTCCGTGCATCACCTGTTCTTCAATGAACGCGTCCTTGGGACACCTTCCAATACCCTCAACTTAGACTCTGGGTGTCAAATTCAAGTAGGCGATCTTGGATTCCTTCCGGAATCCCCATACATGGGAACTGACTTTGCCGGCGATTTTAAAAAATTGTGCAACATTTTGGAAGATGGGCTGGCCAGTTTCCCCGTTGAACGGATCGCCCTCGGAACTGCGTGGCCGACTGGCGTCAAAGGAAGCAGGGAGGAACTTGAACCGTCTGAAATGCTTAATGGCGGTGTTAGGTTTGTGCTTCTCCTGAACCCTATCTGTCGTTTCCGCGTTGAACAGTTCTGTGTTTTTGCGATTTGACTAGGTGGACGATACTTGCCCCGGTTGGCCAGGGTGTCCGAGCTCGGGTTATCCTTTCCCAGTCGATATCATCCAAGGCGAACGTGTTCGACTATCTTCGTAAGTTTGGTGATGCCATTGTGAGGGAATTCAATCCTGTCAACGGCGGACGAGTGCTCGATGTGAGAGACCTTGTGCTTGGTATGTTATTCCTCCGCCTCGTCTACCCCACGTACACATTTGGATCTCCTTCATTTATGCCACCAGTGACTCAGACGGGGCATGACCAGGACGCATGCCTCAAGAAGAAAGGGAAACCTCCTTCAGTCGCTCCTCCCACCACTGTCCATATTTTCACCTCCTACAAACCTGGATTCCAATCATACCTCTCCTTGAACCCGAATCCAATTCCTGGAAGTCATGGAATGGATAAGTTCCCTGGCTATCAAGAACTCTTATCGTGAGTCACTCGAAGCCAGGCGCCCTCTTCATCTCACGCAATGGGTTCCGCCATTTCCCTTCACAGGAACAATCAGTTTATTAAGTATGCTCAGCTCTGGGACGAAGCTTTCTGGAACGAACTCGATGCGGTGTTGTAAATATGGATAGGGGAAGAGGCGGAAAGTTAGGACGCGGTTCACGACCAGACGATACTTACTTTTGACGAAGTCATGCTGAGGTCTCAGTCAATAGGATCAACGGTTAGGACAACGTTTGGCGATTTCCCGAGTGTCGCTCGGTGCAATGCACGAGGTTCGCGATACGGTTTGAGAGATTGATATTACATCAATACGCATTAGATATGTCTAGTGGCCCTGAAATGGACGAGCAACACGATACTGTTGCATAGCATCCCCTTCGTGGCAGGCTCGAATACATTCTTCGGGGTTTGAGACCTCGGGGCGCGTGACCTTGAGTCCATAACTCTTTACGGTCTCGTTGTGGAGGACATGTCAGCGGCGGTGACTAGGCGTCCCCCTCCAGGCATTTGAGCAACTCGAGGCAATTCTGGCTGCTCAATGAGGATAGAGGTGGAAGAGGTGGCAGAGTCGATGAGAGTTTCGACGCTGAGGTATGCCGATACATCACAAGGGGCGTTGGGAGAGCTGTGAAGAGGGAAATGAGGCTGGGTGAAGACGGTCAATGGGAAATACCCTGATGGAAGACTTGGAGAAGACTTGTTGCAGCTTCGAGGCCATTATCGTCGGTGGGATATGTGATGATATGGTGTGGTATTTGGGGTAATGAGGGAGAGAGCCATAATACCTAAGACGTAACTCCTATCGGACCCTGGCTGAGCCCCTGACCTTCCCAGGCAAGCGCATCAATGCATAACGGTCGGCCCGTGCACAACATAGTGTGCAGTGAAGTGCAGGGGAGGGCCTCGTATATGGGGAGAATGCCATGGCTTCAGATGGAAATAACATCCAAGCAACTGAGCGTTGGTTGAGATATGAGCTGTTTATTGGCCTGCTTCGGGTATTTATTCCAAGTTGGCTAATAATTGCGCTTTGCCTTCAGGCCGAATGAGGTGGAGGAATTGTTTTGGAGAGCGGGTCGACCTCCGCTTGAACTAACTGAACTTACCCACGCGCAAGCGCCTCCATACCATGGGGGAGATTACGACGTTGTGACAAGCGCATGCATAGAATTATAGCCTACAAAGATTTAATGGCTCAAAGCAGGTTGAGGGAGGCCTCGATTACAGGACTTGTGTTAAAAAGGGCCAAGCTGGGAGTGCCAAACGGGTCGCAACAATCGAAGAGATAGCCTGGTGGCGAATGAGGAAGCAGCAAGCAAATCACCCCGGCGCATCACCGTTCGGCTGCGTATCTGGTTCGATGAGCATCGTTCGCAGAGTATCAGAGATTTGACGGTGTAATTCTCCTAGGGAAGGGTTTACAGAGGTCAATTTCAAACCAGCGGCGAACTTACTGGCACGATGAACAGCCTGAGCATACTCCGCGTTGACCACAACCATCTCGTCCTCCAATACTTTTAACCGCTTAGCCTAAACGCCGTCGCTTTAGAATGGCTCGAATGAACGATGACTGCGGACTCACCTGTTCTTCTTCAGGTTCTGGTTCTGGTAATGAATTTATCAGATATTCAATTTGCTTAGCCTTGACGATCAAGTCCGTAACGAGTTCCTTCTTATTGGCTGCGAAGAGGATTCAATGTTCACAAACGCAGACTCATCCTGGAGAATGAGCTAGCTACCTTCGAAAATATCCGGCGGGTCCGCTTTCCCTGCAGCTCTCTGCTTCGTAATAGGCACGTCGGGACTGACTTGCACAAAATCTGCCTTTGAGGTCAGATATTGGATACTCCTAGACATAATGGTGAGGATCTGCGCTGTGCAGCATCCTCAAGGTGAGAAAATGAAGCAAGCAGACCGTCAAGAGTACTGACTTGCTGTATTTCATCTTGTAGCTGGGTAATGCGGTCCATAGAGGAGAGTTCTTGCAGCATTTCGCTGCTGGATGGACCACGGAGATGAGGGTCCACAAGACAACTTGTGGCAAACGAAGCTAGCAAAATATTCTGTCTCAGTCGGTTTGTGAATAAGAGAGATATCGTTCCCACGGTCAGTATCAACGATGTTACCTCAGCTGAGTGATTTGACTGTGGGAACTTGATGAACTACTGAGTCAGCGGACAACTTACTGCATTGCTTAATATCACCACAGAACCACCACCTCCTCCTTACGCGCGCACAATGGGAAATGATGGAGGAAGTATTCCAGACCGAAGAGACTTAGTGCGGAACAGGCCAAAGGTCAGCCGTCTTTGCTGATGATAGAGAGGGCTTGCTAACAGTGAACATAGGCTGAACAAGCTGACAAGGCAAACCAAACTCGAGCTCGGTGGTTTTTCTGTGCGCTTTCCAAGGTTCGTTTTATCCAGTGGCTTCGGAGGCAATCCTTTTCTAATATTTGCAATAGAGACGATTGCAAGAGCCTATCGTTTCATGTGCCCTCGGTCGCTTGTACAATAAGGACGCGCTGTTAGAGTATTTGTTAGATAAGACAGCATTTGGCGAAGGGGACATAATATGTGGGCACATTCGATCTTTAAAGGTGCGTTACAAGCCTTTCAGTACCGCCTTTAGATTACTGATTTTCTTAGGATGTCGTAACGCTGAAATTCACCCCTGCTCCCGCCTCAACCAAAGACGACTCGTCAGAACGGCCGCAATTTATATGTCCTTTATCGCAGAAGGAAATGAATGGCTCCCAACCATTCGTTTATATCTCCACATGCGGTTGCGTTTTCAGCCAGTCTGGAGTGAAAAGGCTTATATCTTCCGCTGCCTCAACTCTCGATGTCTGTCCACAGTGTGGGGCCAAATTCGACCCATCACGGGATGTCCTGACTATCAATCCCACCCCCGAGGAAGAATCACGAATGCGTGCTGCGATGCAGGCTAAGCGGTTAGCCGAGCCACCAAAGAAATCAAAGAAGCGGAAGGCGAAGGATGATGCCACAGCTGATGGAGATGCCCCCGCCGTGAAAAAGAAAGCAGCTGCGATCCCCAACACGAACCCCAGTGTTACTGCTGCAAGCAAGTCGGTAGCTAGCAGTCTTGCCGCGGAAGAGGCAAAGCGGAAAGCAGGGATGACCGACGTCGTCAAGTCTCTCTACGGGAAGGACCTCCCGAAGAAGAAGGAAACATTTATGACTATGAATACATTCACGAGAGTAAGTACATAACCTTCCATGCAACAATTGATGCTGATTCCTCTTGTAGTACGCTTGATTACTCTACTTGTTGTACTTTTATATTTTATTTGTCCTATTGGCGTTCTGTCGCCGTGTATGAGTACGTCTTTCGCCGAAATGGCGCTGATTTCAGTCAGTACATCTATCCACCAAGATTGCCTAGTCAAGACATTATGTTGTCTGAACCCACGGAACGCATCCATGCGACTTCGCTCGCTTTTATTGCGCCAGCGACTATGGGAGGGGTATGAGCATCCATGATACGAAGCCATTGTCGCTGGCCATGGGTGAATCGAGTCAGCAGACCGTCCTGGGTACAAGAAGCATCTGGAACTTGTCACTCGCCTATCTACCCGTATGTAGTTCGCATAGCTCGGCTCGGTCCCTAGGTATGTCCCCGATATATAGTTGAGGATAGGACGGTGCAGGATATATATGTCTCCCTAGACATAGCTAGAGGCAAGCTATGACACTATGGCGCTAGCCAGCACCATAATCACGCGGTAGGTCACTGAGTGCATCTGCGATTTAATCCACTGTTTTGCTATATGGAGATGATGTTGCTGAGGGCGGCCCGGGCATTTCAAGAGAAGGGGTTATTTTGATACGGAAATGACATCCTTTGTACTACGAGCAGACAGTTTATCTAAAACAACGATGCCCCATTACTCGTTAGCTTCGAAGTCGGCAAAACTCAGTTGGAGGGTGTCATCTTCTGGGTTAGTATAGTCAGACACACCAGCATGTTCGCTAGCGGGGCCACGATGAGTACCGTTGCCGTTTACAACAATGAACCTGCTTACAGGGCGCCAGAGTGAAGGTCCTCCAGGAAGCGGCGAGTAGCCCCAGAGCGGGTGGCTGAGAATTCTTGCCAACTCTTGAGGTTGCGAAGGTACTCTTGATATGTCTTTGAATACAATGTTGCTGAGAACAGCGGTTTCGTTGGTTTGATACCTGCTTTCCATTCAGCGAGTGCGCAGTGGATCTAGGTTGCATGAATTATTAAAGACAATGATAACAATAATTGGCACATACTGCTGTCACGATGAGGGCAACCGCTGGTAGGGTAACGGCACTGTTGGCAACACCACCGTGCAGTCCCTCTGATTGCGCGCCGTTGTTGAAGCATGCCGTATTGAGGACTTGAGGGATTAGAGGCGAGCGATAAAGACCACCTTGCTGATGCCGGTTTGATGGGTCCTAGCACTTAGTTAGTGTACGAAACAAATCAATACATTAATATTACCCGGTAAACGAAGGCTTGCTTATCGAGAAGGTCAGCAATCCTTTTGCGATTGTCGTTGATTGCTTCGGCGCCGCCAGTCGTCTTGAGGGAATAATAAGCTTGGACGGCAGTTCGAGCAGTAGTCACAATGTGACCACGGAATTGGGAGAGCCGGGTCTTGATCTAAAGGAGAGATGAATAGCGAAGCAGAGTGGACGGCCATGGCGACTCACCAAGTCTAACTCCTCCTGGGTGGCGTTAGTATGGCCGCAATATCCGTGATGGTCTCGTAGGTCACTAAGTGCCTCAAACCATGCCTCGCAAGCGAACTTCTCTAGGGTGGCAGTGTCAGGGAAAGCATCTTCCTTGAGTATCTTCAGGCGAAACTTGATTACTGATAAGTCGAAGATTCGGCGACGCTGCGGATTCATGATGTCGGCGCGTCGGCGAAGCTTAGCATCCGCTGAGTGGTCAGGGTCATTCTCATCCTGGGAAGTAGACGAATCTTCATAGGAGCGCTTCGTCGGAATGGTCGGCGAGAACTATATACAGGCATCAGTAGAGATCTACAACGACATTCACCACTGACAATGGCCTGAGAGTTCTCTTTGTCCAACTCTGAACTTTGGAGATGAGCTCGTCGAATTAATGGGGTTGCGGAAAGGTTATTATCTTGATTTCTTCGCTCTGCGAATGGGGTGACAGGCAGCACGTTCATTGCTCCTGGCTTCTGAGCACGTCGCACAAGAGGCTTGGGCCGTTGAAGTGCTATGGGAGTCGTAGAAATCTAGAGCTGCTCAGCTAATGTCTACAAGCAAGACGATGAAGACGTACCCTGTGATTGGTGTTTGGGACGAGCTGACTGAGACGCATCTCTAACTCAAGCTCCTCTTGCTCCGCTTGATGGGCATCTTGTTCATTGGGGTCAGTCATGTCGTTACTAGGGTCCTCTGCTTCACCGAAATCTGGGATGGGATATGAAAAACGGATGATAACATATCCTGGGATGCTCACCGCTAACACCTTCAGCTCCATGATTCCCATCGAATTGGTAGTCGGCATGCGATGTTGCCATATTTTGGATGACATTCCAGTCGACCAACCCATGTTCAGTATCGCCTCGGTCAACGATGGGGTGTGAGATGCCTGATCGGAAGTTGAGATTTTGAGGCAGTTGGACGACAGGTGTCGCAGGCAGTGGCATCGGGGTATTGAGCTGGGATATTTGAGAACCATTTTGCGTCACCTGGTCGTGATGCTGGGAGGCACGAGTAGTTTGCCGCTTGCTTCTTGAGGCTGCCAAACGTGCTTGTTGCGCATCTAGTACATCCAAACAATGAGTTAGCCATCCACTGATATATAGCGAGATGGTGTGTACTGAATGTTTCCATCCTGGGTGTCACGACGCGAGCACGTAAACCACGGCCCACAGGAGGAGGAGGCTCCTGAGCCTCGAAGTTGTGCATCATTGCGAGAAGGGATGGATCGCGACGCAGGTTCAGAGGAGCGCTGATCCAGGTGGCTGAAATTCACTATACAGCTGAGAGATTAGTCAGATGGAAAGAGAGCAATTTCAAATTTGAACTCAGTCTCCTGGCTCGATCTCCTATATGGCGGTTTGCGAGTATTGCCTTCGAAATGACTTTACGGACTCCACGGCTGTACGACGGCATCAAGCCCAGGCCGCCGCTTGTCGGACGAGACGCAATGCCGCATTTCAAGCTATACGGGAAGGCTCACTCGCAGCACATACTTCCGACTCACCTAATGAAGCAGAAAATGAGTCGCCGATGGATGTTGATACCCCAGAGGATGAACGTACCAATATGACACCCGGACATATGATGGTTGATGGCCATGATCCAGAATACTCACCTCTTCTCCCCCGAAGTGCGGTTACCATTGAGGAGATCCTCGAGGATGAAGATGCTCACGGTTACTACATTCGGCCCAGTCCAGCGGTGTATCAAGCAGGTGCGACATTCGGAACGGGGCGAACCATATTCCACTCCATTCGGGATGACCAGGTCCTTCGAGGCGCTGAAGTGCTAGGCCCTTTTGCGAATGATGCTGAATGGGAACTAGCAAAGTGGTTGATTAAGAATGTGGGGCATAAACAGGCGGACGAATTTCTGAAGCTTCCGATTGTAGGTCTATCACAAAATTTTCTGCGGGGCCGTCAGTTCACGAAAGCAGATATCGCGAGGTGCCAAACCATCATACCGCAACAAGATAGAATTTCTGAATAAGATTGACTCTCTGCCCCAGACGACCGAATGGAAGCTGGAACAAATTAACCTCCAAGGCGATCTCAAGGATGAGGATGGCAAAGAACGAGTTGAAACCCTTGAACTATGGTACCGCGACCCGGTCGAATGTATACGGGAATTGATTGGGAATCCAATCTTCAGGGACGTTATGAGATACGCTCCGGAAGAATTATTCGAGGATGTCGACGGCAGAAACGAAGTTCGTAACGAGATGTGGACAGGAAAATGGTGGTCAAAAATACAGGTCAGAATCACTCAAACGTCGATTAGTATCGAGAAACTGACCTGCATCGTTCATTAGGCTTTGCTCCCTCCTGGCGCAACTGTAGCACCGGTGATCCTCGCATCGGACAAAACACAGCTTTCCCAGTTTCGGGGAGACAAATCGGCGTGGCCTGTATACCTGACTATAGGGAACATATCCAAGGACATACGTCGTCAGCCCAGCTCCCATGCCACGATATTGGTTGCGTACCTCCCTATTGGAAAATTCAGGATATTCAGCGAGCCGCTGAGGAAATTTATGCGCTATCGGATGTTCCACCGTTGCATGTCCATCGTCATGCAGGCACTTGATGCCGCAGGTCGCGCTGGAGTGAAAATGGTTTGCGCTGACACGTACATCCGTTGGATTTGGCCGATATTCGCCGCATATGTTGCAGATTATCCAGAACAGTGTCTGGTCGCCTGTTGCATGGAGAACCGCTGTCCCCTTGGAAAAGTAGCCCCCAATGAACGAGGCGAACATACCAGATGTCTTCCTCGCACAAAACGTGAGACCGCCGAGCTCCTGGCGAAGCATGAACTTGGTGAATTGGATGATGAAGAGAGCTGTACCTTCAGCAATCTTGGCCTACGCCCGGTTTTCCCTCCCTTCTGGGCAGATCTCCCATACTCAAACGTATTTGAATCATTCACTCCAGACTTGCTCCACCAACTGCATAAGGGGGTCTTCAAAGATCACTTGGTCAAATGGTGCCTAAATTTGGTGGGCGAGAAGGAAGTCGACGAACGCTTCAAATCGATACCAAATCATCCCGGTCTACGTCACTTCAAGAACGGCATTTCCTCTGTGTCGCAATGGACTGGAGCTGAGCATAAAGCCATGGAGAAGGTCTTTCTAGGGATACTCACCGATGCTGCAGCTGATCTTCGTGTAATCCAAGCTGTGCGCGCCATCCTCGACTTCATCTACCTCGCCTCCCTTCATTCCCACACCACCACCACGTTACAGGCCATGTCTTCAGCGCTGGATACTTTCCATTCTCTCAAGAACGTGTTCATCGAGCTGGATGCGCGCTCGCCCGACCATTTCAATATCCCGAAAATCCACGCCATGGAGCACTATGTGGAGC
Organism: Pleurotus giganteus; assembly: GCA_032158425.1. Classification (NCBI taxonomy): domain Eukaryota; kingdom Fungi; phylum Basidiomycota; class Agaricomycetes; order Agaricales; family Pleurotaceae; genus Pleurotus; species Pleurotus giganteus. Next base: position 1,041,167 of record JAPEHR010000002.1, read on the forward strand.
TGATTCATCTATTCGGCTCTGCTGACGGGTTTAACACCGAATCACCCGAACGACTACACATTGACTACGCCAAGAATGCTTACCGAGCATCCAATAAAAAGGATTATACCATCCAGATGACCTATTGGCTTGCTCGACAAGAAGCTGTAAACCAGTTCACAGCATACCTTAAGTGGATTCGTAAAGGCTCTTACCGGCCACCTGCTCCTCCAGGCGCTCACTCCGTTCCCACGTCAGACGATGTGGAGGCCAACGATCTCGACGAAGGCGCGGTCTATCTGGAGACTCAAGGTAAACGATTGCCATGCACCGTCGCTCGAAAACACCCTACACACCTCAAGAACATTACCGCGGAAACTATTATTGCCAGCCACAATGCTGCGGAATTCCTGACCGCATTCCAGACTTACCTCACCTCTCGCAGATGTCCTATCGTGGTCCAGCCCTTCGATACATTCAATCTCTATAAGCAGCTTGTCGTACGCCTCCCACTCACCCCATATACCACAACCAAGGATCTGAAGAATATCATTCGAGCGTCACCACCAAGGCCCGCAGTCGGCAGAAGACCAGCTGAACCCGCATACATGGATTATGCACTGGTCATCACCGAAGAGCAAAACGATCAGATTGCCCAAACTCGTCTAGCCGGTGAGTGGTCAGTATCTCAAAATGTATGCACGTCGCTAATAATCAGACAAGGCTTACGGATTGCTCGCATACGAGTCATATTTGAACTACCATCACTTTACCGCCTTCGGTCTGCCCACCCGCTTGCCTATGTTGAGTGGATGACCCCATTCTCAACCCAAAGTCCCCATACCGGCCTCTATAATATCTCCCCGTCCACACGTCGCCATCGAGCTTTTGGCGAAGTCATTGATGTTAACCGAATCGTTCGCAATTGCCATCTTATCCCCAAATTTGGTCGCGTGAAGGAACTCGGATGGACATCAGAGAATGTTGGTGACAGGTGCCGTTCATTCCAGGTGAACCAATACGTAGACTTTCATCTTTTCTGCCTGTTCAAGGGCTTGTGTGGGTGTTAGATGTCGTGGTATATAGTCGTGGTCGCGCCAACGTACATGTGGACTTTGTGCGAAAATAATCCACCCAGCTATCACTTTGGTTCCGAGTGACTGCCATGTGGTCAGCGTCAGGGACAAGGAGTTCGCGTTGGCGTGTGCGATTTGTCTAGTAGCATATGCACCTAGCCGATCTACATAGGTACTAATCATACCTCGTTCCCTACAAAGCTCTACAGAATTTCAATCATCTAGCTAACGAAAACCAGTTTCCAGATGAGTAACGCCAGGTGCAAGTTGATGCGAGTTATGTCATTCTGTTTATTCCGTAGTCGCTTGATAAACTGAGCTCTGCTCTTGCGGCGACCTCACTTATCTCCTCCAAGGTTGCTCTAACCGCAGCCTTGTCACCTGTCCCTATGAGATGCACATACGGAGGCTGGCTGACTACGGTGAAGCCTCATACGAGGATCCCAGGCTCAGGGTTTCCACGTGTGACCCGTCGGCAGGGCCCAACGCAGTTATCACGGCACGAGTTGTTAGTACTCTGCTCTCTGCGCTAACGACCACCACATTCTCTCCTCGTCTTCTCGTTCATGAACAGCATATAGAGCTCACGCAATTCTAACGTATGTTATTTTCTAGAAAAACCATCCTCACGCATGGCAAGAAGCCTTTGCATGCTGCCACCAGGGTCCTGAGCGCATCGTCTGCCACCGCCTCGACATTGGCGCGATGCTGGGTTCATGGCACCAACAAGACGTCAGCGTTGATCAGCACTGTGCGGGGCGACGGGTTCCGAAAGCAGATACGGCGCGCATATACGAGCACCAGAGGCGCTAGTGGAGGCGACCCGAGCAGCATGAATGGGTCTGGCGTGGAGACAGGTGCTATGGCCAAGGGATTGCCACTGTACAGTCAGTCTATGCACGATTCTCTCTCTGCCGCTGGCTGTTGGAGCCTACCTCATGTTCGTCTCACAGGGAAGCTCATCAATGCTTGGACGCAGACACCGACGAAGTGGTACCCGTTACCCATCGCTGTGGGAGCAATACTGTTGGTGGCTCTACAGTATAGGAAAAAAACGAGGAGGTCGAAAGAGGTGCAGGTAGACGAGCATGGGAACGAAATCATCAAGCTGAAGGGCCCGTGGCAGGTGTGTCACACGACTGACTCACCTAGCTCTGCCTAATGTCGACTAGGTTCATGTGCTTGGAGCTCTTCCTCTACGAAACATGTCACGACTCTGGGGCTACGTCAACTCGCTTGAACTGCCTATATGGTTTCGACCCATCGGTTTCCGTCTCTACTCTTACGCTTTCGGGTGCAACTTGGACGAGATTGAGTTCTCGGATGACTTGACGCAGTATGTCAGTCTTGGGGACTTTTTCTACCGTCGACTGAAGGACGGTGCTCGGCCCGTGGATGCGGCAGCGCTCGTCAGTCCTGCGGATGGGAAAATACTGCATCTTGGCACGATTACCGACCACAGGGTCGAGCAGGTGAAGGGCATTACATACTCTCTAGACGCGTTGCTCGGTGTCGACAAGGACCACCCACCAATATATGTCCCTGCACATCGCGATGCCGAACTTTCCATCGTCCACGACCAGGAGTTTGCTGATATCAACGGTATTGAGTATACACTAGACCAACTCATCGGCATATCGACGCCCTCTCCATCGTCAACCCCTACGTCCTCATCAGGAAGCTCGTTCTTCCGCTCGCGAAGGAATTCCGAACCATCCTCTGGCACGCAAACACCGGTATCAGAATCTGAAGACGACGAGGCACCCGCGGACCCTCATGCACCTCCTAAAAAGTTCGGCAAACAGGTTGATGCCTCAGTCGTCACGCCAGAACGGGATATCAAGGAAATGATTGCTCATGATACGACAGTGGCGTTGGAAATGGGCGTAAAGCCTTCTCTAAGCGACCGCAGACGGAGTATGTCGGGTAAGGATGTCAAACCGGGCAACGCACTGTTCTTCACGGTCATATACCTTGCTCCTGGTGACTACCATCGGTTCCATAGTCCGACAGCTTGGGTGGTGGAGAAACGGAGGCATTTCTTTGGCAAGTCGCTCTGTTACTGCGGTTCATTTACGCAATATTAAAATTGTGGTCAGGCGAGCTCTTCTCCGTATCCCCATACATGGCCAAACGTCTGGAGAACCTGTTCGTACTCAATGAACGAGTAGCGCTCTTGGGTCGGTGGAAACACGGTTTCTTCTCCATGGTTCCTGTTGGCGCTACGAACGTAGGCAGTATCAAGGTTAACTTCGATCAGGTTCGTTCATCTGCATTATATCTCCCCTTATGCTTGTTAACCCTTGTGTACTCCGCACAGGCTCTTCGAACGAACGTCCGTGGTAGACCCCCACCACCAGGCACCTACGCTGAGGCAATTTACTCCGCTGCTTCACCGATTTTGAACGGTCAGCCGCTGACGCCAGCTGAAGAGATGGGAGGCTTTTGCCTTGGCAGTACAATCGTCCTCGTATTCGAAGCACCTGAAAACTTTGAATTCAACGTTCATCCAGGTCAAAAAGTCAAAGTTGGACAGAGACTTGGGGATCTGGTCGAAAAAGTGAAAGAGGAGTGAGCCTGTGAGGCCTAGTGACGGAGTATGGCGTGGGGTGTACGAGAGGAAAGGGCAGTTTGATTCCAGCACGCACCTCTTGTTTCTAATAATTTTCACGCATTGGCTAACCTTGCACTGATTGAAGCATCTATAGAGTTGACTTGCATACGTAATTGCCTAATGTTAACCGATAATTCTTAATTCCCTTTCAAGCTGCGACTGCTAAGGGGAGGGCCGGGAGAGTCAATTTCGATATGAATGGGCAGTATCTCATCGTGTCTCAGGCGCCTTGGGAAGACCGCAGGCCACCAATCCTGGGCAAGTCGCCTACGCGAATAGCCCTTCGCCCGAAAGGTTCCCGTCAGATGCTTCCCATGAGGCTGACGTGGGCCATTCAGAAAGTCAGAGATGCTGCATGTCCAAGACAGCTTGCTCACGCGCCATTCAGTCATCTCCCGTAGCGCCGATTCTAGCGGCCTGTGCTCCGAAGACGTAGGACCTTTCAGAAAGGTAAGCATCTACTACATAACGCTTCGCAGCCGTGTCTTGTGCGTGGCTGAATGGATTCAGAGCTTGCTCGCAGGCCCATGCTCCGCAAGCCCAATCATCTTCCATTTAGTGGCCATCCGCGCAGGGTCCTTCTTCATTTGGCTCATTTGGGCGCCATACTTGCTCCGGCAAGCGACTGCCGTGACTCGTGAGGCTTTTCATCTCAGGTCAAGGTGAGACAAGATCATTCTCGGTCTGCTTGACGCCGTCCTCCAGCAGCTCCGGGGCTTCGAGTCAGCTCACTATATAAAGCCCCGACGCCCTCCAAAACTGATTCCCCCCTCTATCTCGTGCACCGATCGCTCCTTCGGTTTAAATACCCTCAGTTTGTAGTGGATTTGTAGATTTACACCTTGAAAATAACGAAGATGATGTGGGATTTGAGTGGCGGTAAAGCTCGAAGACATCACCATGCTCAATCGCACACGGCTAGCCAGCCCACTCCTTCGTATGTTCAGGTTGTTAAATTTCCTGGCTTGTGTCTTACGATTTGTTTCAAATAACGTGCAGGTTTCCTATCCCGTTAGTACTAGGGAATTCGATATCACCGAGATCCCTGCTAAGCGCGCACATGTTTAGGCAACCAAATGCTCAACCTGGCGCTAGTGGTCAGTATCCATCGTCGTCGTATCCACCTGCTATCTCAGCAGGTGGTCCAACCATGCAGTCATCATACACGCCGTGAGTCCACTACCTGTCCTTGTATTCGGCTGAGTATACTCAATGCATGCTTTAGTCCGGCAAATGAGTAAGTTTCATAGAAACCTCTTCTTCGAGCACATGGTTGAATTTGGCCGATGACCAGTCAGCTGCAGAGCTACATACAAACATCTCGCGGGCAAATAATATACTCAGGACCCGCTCCCCAAGTCATCCAACTCAACAAAAAATCCAAGCTCCATAAACACCATCACCACTCAAAGCATCATCACAGCAGCTCTTCGAAGCCTCAAATCATTGTTTTCGGTGGCAGTAGCCCTGCAGCTCCTCAAATTCAGTATAGCACCAGTCAAGGTCAAATTCAGGTCCCCCAAGCGTCACCGGTGTACGTACAGACGCAGTCGCAGCCTCAGCCTGTGTCTTCATCCTCTCTACCCTTTCCCCAACCTTCGTATACTCAGGCGCCGATGATGGCGCAGGACTTACACCAGGCTGATGGTCAACCGCTAGACTCGATGCCATTTGAGTATTCGAAATGTACTGGTCGCAGGAAAGCTCTGTGTGTAAGTACTCCTTAACGACACTGAAGTACGGAATATCAACACATTCATTCGCTTAGATTGGAATCAATTATCTACAGCAACCGAATGAACTTCGGGGATGCATTAATGATGCGAAGCGAGTTAGAGATTTCTTAATGCGTACGCCTCACTTCTACCAGCATTGGCCGTCGTCTGAAGTTACTGATTGGGCTCTGTAGGCTATCATAGGTACAAAAAAGAGGATATTGTCCTCCTCACGGATGATAGCGAAGATGCCAGAAGCATTCCTACACGGGATAACATTCTCAGGGCAATGCGCTGGTTAGTTCGCACGGCAAAGCGAGATGATTCACTTTTCTTCCATTGTAAGTTATTCCTTCCACCACTTTGTTTCGCGTACATGTACATTTGCAAACTAGACTCGGGTCATGGTGGTCAAACTCCTGACCAGGACGGTGACGAAGTGGACGGACTTGATGAAGGTAATCTAATCCAACACAAAATCTGTTTGGGCCGTTGAGGCTGACCCGCTGCAGTCATATACCCCGTGGATTTTAGGCAATACGGGCACATAGTAGACGACGTTTGTCGTTATTATATTGTCGACGTATTCTTTACTGACTATGTCTCCTAGATAATGCACGATATCATGGTAAGTCGGCGTTCGCATTCCTATCTGAATCGCTTAGAAACTAGCTTTGTTGCAGGTCAAGCCGCTGCCTTCTGGTTGCCGTCTTACGGTGAGCTCGAGATACTCCGTATAGCATATACACTGACTCAATTACCCGCCTTCCCTTCCTTAGGCACTTTTCGACGTAAGTGAGGTTCTCTCGGCGTTGAGTTTCATCAGCTCATTTCCATGATCTCCGAAGTGCTGTCACTCCGGTACCGCACTAGGTATGCCGTTACCCATTGATGCAATAAAGCCATCCTGACTCCCTTCTACAGACTTGCCATACATAGTAAGAACCTGCCTTCGTCACACCGTAGTCTGTTGCCCATTCTCGCCGCATAGTATTCATCCCGCGGCCGTTTGAAGGGGAACCAAGTTACCCCCAGCGCGCGCAGACGCAAGTACTCTCCTGCTGATGTCGTGCGTGCCCCCTCCATGCTACACGCTTATTGGACCTGATAGTTGCTCGGGTAGATATCATTTTCTGGGTGTGAAGACGGTCAAACAAGTGCCGATACGTTTGCTGGCGGCGTTGCTGTCGGTGCGATGAGTCATGTAGGTCGAGCACTTTGCTGCCAATGTACTACTAGCTGACTCGTCTTGGATTAGGCGTTTATCACATCGCTTCGTAAGCTTTGCTTTACCTTGGCTTTGGTGAGCATCAGGGTAATGAACGACACCAACAGGGAATCAACCGAGACAGAGTTATCATGGCCTGCTTAGATCTGTCAGGTGCGCTTCTCCCTCCAATGAACGCCGCGCAAATCCAGACTAATTTGCTGTTTCACAGGGAGATCTTGTACCCGAAATATAGCCAGAAACCTCAGCTAGGCAGCTCACATCCCATCGTGCGGTCTTTTTCCTTGAAACCTTCAGCTGTTCGATACTGATTCACGTCCCGGGTTTAGAACACTGGCTTGGATTTCATAATATAAGACTTACGAACGTTCAAGTTCGAGTCGCTTCATGACCTCTCATGACATTCCGTAATATATTCTATATTCCCTATTAATATAATATCACCCCGTGCTATGTTGCAGAGCACCTAATGAATATCTTGGAATGAATAGGAGCAGGACAGGGACCAGTAGGTATATCCGGCGAATGGTAAGCCCTGCCAAGCGCATCCGGACACTTGAACACAACCACTCTTGCCAGTGCCACCAATGAATGTAAGGATTGAACGTCCTGAACCCAAGCCATAATAGTTTGAGACAATATGTGGTCAGATAATCAAACCACTCCGCTTCCTCCGATTCCTTTTCCTCATCGTCCGAGTACGCCTCCACGGCTAGTTCATCTTCTTTTCCTGTGCTTGGTAGAAGAGCCAGACTTCATCGGGAAGGAATCCAGGGCGTCACTCCCAGAATTAACATCTCGCCACTCGTATGCGCCGTCTGGATAAAGTATGGATGTGAAGAACTGCGAGTGCAGACATGAGCGCTTATGTTGTACGCGGATGTCGGAAAACTTTATCTCCGACGATCCGGCACGAGTGTTGCCGTGAAGTTGAGGACCGGCACCTATAGTGATCAACTCCGATCCACAGCCAGCCGAAGCTCAGCGCGTTCCTTGAGCACACGCCAAACTATGACCATGACCCGCAACTTGAAAGGCCCCATCAATGGGTGCGATATTCTCGAGAGTACGCCTGGGAGTTCAGGCGCTTCGTACACTGTCTGCAACATATGACGAGCTCACTTCCAAGGCCTCAGCCGACCCAGGTTTGCCCGTTGACAACCCCTCCACTCCGTACTGGGCTATCCCAGCAGCACGGATCGCGTGCCATGGTGCTAAGGATCCTTTTCCACCCGAGAAGGTCACTAGTGCTGTTTCCATTGATGCAGACGTGGTCATCGTTGGGAGTGGGATTGCTGGTACCGCTGTCGCTCGTACACTTTTGGAGGGAGATGCGCAGCGGGTACGCGAAGAAGGTGGTGCCCCGATCCGTGTGGTAATGCTTGAAGCTCGAGAAGCGTGCTCAGGTGCCACGGCCAGGTATTTACGTTCTTAGTTCCTTGCTCGTTTGCAGTCAATGTTTAAAGCTTTGTTGGTGTTCCCACCATAGAAATGGGGGCCATATTTCACCGCCATTATACCATGACTACTCCTCGTTGAAGCAAAAGTTTGGAGCAGCCCCAGCGCGGCACATCATCCGTTTCCGTCTATCCCACCTCGAGGAATTCCTCAAGGTTGCTGTTGCAGAGAGATTGGTAGTCAACTCTCAAGCAAGGAAGGTACAGACTTTCGATGTCTTCTTCGATCGGAAGACATTTGAAGAGGCTAAGGGAAAGTTGGCAGAGTTCAAGCAAGATATGCCAGACGAGAGCGCAGGGTATCGTGTCCTCGATCCAATCGAAGGTATGGATCTAGTGAAGGTTGGTGTTGCTTCGTTAGAGTCCGTCAGGAATAGTCTTATTTGAAACAGGAGTTTCAGTTGTCTCCACTGGCCGTTGGTTGTATTTCAACAGTCGCTGGTGCCATCCATCCATATCGCCTTATCACAGGTATACTTTCCAATCTTCTTTCGAAGTACCCCGACCAGTACGTGTCTCGTCGTTCTATCACTCTATTAGTGCTGTGATAACAATTGCTGGCACGTTCTGTAGCTTCTACCTATATACGCACACCCCATGCATAAAGGTCGAAGCAAATGTCGGCAGTCCCTTGTATACCGTTACCACACCCAAGGGCACTATTCGCACTCATCACGTAGTTCACGCAACGAATGCATGGGTCTCTCACCTTGTGACGCCGCTACGAGGTAAAATAATACCGTTGCGAGCGACGATGACTGCCCAACGACCGGGCACTAGCTTCGGCATCCTCCCATCTACAGGCCATTCACCGAACCTCAGCGAGGAACTGACTGCGAGTTCATACCCTGGCTTCAATGTACCCCGAGGCCAGTGGACGGGCAACCATTCGTTCGTGTTTTATCCCTCGGCGTCTTCCAACGTCTTCGATTATCTGACTCAGATGCCCTCGCCCTCTACATCGCGTCACCCTGATCCAGCGCACACTGGCGTATCCAAAGAGGCTTCTGAATCCATCATGGATACAAACATAGCCTCGGTTTCTCTAGCGTCCGAGTCAGGCATAGTGGCCGAAGATTCACACTGTCCCACAGATGACATCTTCTGTGAAGATGAGCTAGCGTTGTCGAGTCTCCCACACTCACGCCCGGCTTCTGAGCCGTATCCGCCTCCAGCGGGAGAGCTCATGTTCGGAGGTGGTTTAGGCCACTCGGAAATGGCCATCATCGACTCAGTTGGAAACACGGATGATCGATGCTTCTACCTCCCCACCGCGTCGTACCTCTCCGGAGCCTTGCCACTTTACTTCTCTGACTGGGGTCAAGAAAGTCGTGACGATAACATTCGCTCCCTCCCTCACGACCAAATGCACCTTGGTCGTGTTAAGTCCTTGTGGACGGGGATCTTGGGAATGTCTGCTGATGGAATGCCTTGGGTTGGTCGTTTGCCGGACAAAGTTTCTGGCCATCGCAGACCGCAATTGGCCGCCTCCTCAGCCAATAGATCACCCAAGCTTGCGGCTCCGGGAGAGTGGATTGTTGCCGGCTTCTCGGGCGAGGGTATGACTCACGCATGGATGAGTGCCAAAGCGGTTGCATCCATGATACTTGGTAACGAGCCAGAAAATGTAGATTCTCCCGGGCGGTTGATTGCAGATGGAGATGGAGGTGGTTGGCTGCCCAAGCCTTATCTTGTTTCCGAGAAGCGGTGGAAGGAGGTTGATATTGACATGCTGCTAGAAGACTTCTTGGATTAGGTTCGCCCAACTTGGGTCCCTCGCTGTTCGTCTATCTTGATGTAATCATCAAGTTGACATTTCTTTTTAGCGCAGTTGCGTGTTCAATCTAAACGACGACGGCCCTGCTGGGAACGGTTCCAATATATTGTTTGATGTCTTCATACTCATCATTGCCAGACCGACAGTGACAGATACCGCTGAGCTGAACACGGCGTCTCCCAGGCCGAGTTCAGTAGTTTCATGAAAATGTGTTGAACCTTCCTAATTTTGGGGAGCTTATCGACATGGACCCACGAGCCGCTGAAGCGCTGAAGGTGCGAGTGCAAGTTGATTAATCTATTATTTATGTCTGGCGGCGGCGTAGGTCCTGTGCTGTCTTTGAATTGCACGCATATAGGATTCTGTCCGGTGCTGAGCTCATGATCCCACAGTGTCGGATTTATGCCCTTTCCAACCAGGCCATTTTTGTCCCTTCTGCTGTCGCCCTCTGTATATAGTCTGCTTTCTGGCATCACTGGTTTGTACTGCTCTGCCCCCTCGTCTATGAGTTCTGAATCTCCCGTTGTCCTGATTTCACAGCTGTATGTTCAAATAACATGCTGTTCACGAAGACATCAACGTTGAGCCGTTATTTCTAGTGTCATATGTGACTACTTGCAATATTGTCCTCTCGGTTAGTCTTGGCCACCTCTTCATGTCAACCGGCCAACCACCGAAACCTCCCAGCGGCTCTCTATCATGATTACCTCTTGACCCTCGACCTCGAGATTCAACGATTTTGGCAGCGGCCTAATCTCTCTCTAATAACCGTGCTGTTCTACTTCAATCGATACGGTACTCTTCTCGGTTACATCCCCAATCTTATATTCCGCATATGGCCCGGAATACTCCAGTCGTCTAATGTGCGTTAATACTTCTGCTTCATTACCTATCATATACTTGAGCATTTACCTTCGTTGTAGAAGTAAGTTGACGTCGATCCCCTCTTCGAAGTGCTTAACGTGCGGAAATTGAAGCTGTTATGTGCTGAACAGAGTGTACGGGGACACTCGCCTCGCCTTCTCACACATAGTTATTGCTGGTGCGTACTATTACACATATCACTTCTATTGCTGTGCCGCTTATACGTCTTCTGTCTCTTAGTGATCCTTGTGATCAGAACCTCTTCGCTGTATGGGAATGACCGTCGTGTCCTCTTCTCATTAGTGATGATCGTGGTTGGTTTAATAGTCAATGGTATTGTAAGCGCAACCTCGTACGTCACTAGTAGAATACTGACAGAGTTCACTTAAGGTCTTGTGGACATTCATGGATCAATCCAGCGGCATATTAAGAATCCCAGGACTGCCGATATTGTGCGACAACCAGTTGACACAGTCGCAGTAAGCTTGCTCTACTGACGTCTGTTGACACGACTGATTTCTGATCAACGAGGACAAGGGGGAACCGTCAGTATCCTGTCAATAGTATGACACTGTAGCTGTGTGCTGACCATCAATGAAGACCTTGCGGGCATCTGGGCAGTTCTCTTGCTCCTCGATCTAGTGGTGTTTATCCTAACGCTCAGGAGGACGCTCGTCCTTTTGCGCTACTGCCCGGAAAGCGGTACATTGTGGTCAAGATTGATGTATGATGGTATGTATGCCTAGTAACATGGATTCCTCTGTCTGACTGCTCACGTCCACTGCACAAGGTGCCCTGTATTTTGGGTATGACAGGCATGACTCCGACGCATGAGCAACCACTGAGACTAGCCTCTGCCACTCTAGTGTACTCTCTGCTCTAAACACCACCAATATCCTCTTGCTTCTGGTGTGTTTTTATATGCCAACCATTTTCTTCCGAGCTCATGCCTACGCCTGCCTAGCTTGCGCCTGTGAGTGTTCTCTGGCTTATGCCAATCTGTATTGGCATTGATATCTATGCCATGTAGCCCGGCCTGAAGGCCATGGTCACCGAGCCCATCAATATGTGAGTAGACTAGTGTACACGGAGCCACGAGCTGATGTCTTTGTAGGATTGCTAGCACCATGATATCACGGCTTATGCTAAACCTACGAGATGAATCCCTCAGTAGAACCCATCAGGGGCCTACGACAATTCGAGTGACCGATGTCCGACCCCAATTTGCTACTGTTCATTCTGCGGACAGCAGCGGCACTCAAGGGGTATGTTCATTCACCTTGTATGCCTCTTCATGAATGAGATTCTGTACGATACATCTAGAGTCAAAGCCAATCGACACAAGCTGTTTGAGTCTATCGCGCGGGGCTCAGTAGATTCTGAGGCTGGAATTAAGTTGAAAGGCCAAGTGGAGGATTGGAATACGTAACCAGAACCTGTTATGATCAGCGCATTTAGGGGCGGTGAAGAGGAATATCAGCCAGTCATTTGCATAAATCAATCGATCAACTATGTTCGCCATCGGGATGCTCCCATCGGACGGTTCAAATTGCTATCCTTTGTGATGAAGACCTTGTGGCGTCAGTGGTGGGTGGCATGGTACACGGTGGAAATAAGGACTTACTTACCTTCCAGCTGTTCCAGGCCTCCACAAGGAAAATGACCGTTTCCACGGTGATGCATGACGAAAGGGCGGCTTCATCGTGTAAGTTTGGACATGATTAGGGGTCACTTAGGAGCTTCTGTTAGTGACTGGGGTCGCCACAGATGTAGCGAGAATACGACTTCCTCTAGATCTGCTGAGTCCTTAAGTTTCCTTGAGCTTGTCGTCACCTCAAGATCTCAAGACGGTGGTGCAAACCTACAGGTGAGGGCGGATGGAGGTTGGGATAGTAGCAACATGGATTCCTGAACGCAATGAAATATCGGAACATGAAACGTAGTGGTACAAAATCTGAATAATAAGAGAGCAAACATGGGAAGAATGGTACGCATGTAGACTTCGCAAGGTGTGTCAGCCGTCAAAATTCCATGATGAAAAACTGTTACTTTGCAGGCTTCGTTGGGTCTGTCACTCCGGCCTCGAGGAAGTACTTGCGAATCTCGGCTGCCTTCTTGGGGTCATTGTGAGCCCTAGAGCGAGTAGTTCTAACCTGGGGACTGGGGGGGCTGTGAAACTTTCAGCGAATGCGAAGATGGAGAAGAGGAACTGCTTACGCCTCGGTTGGCTTGTCATTGTCATTGTGGTCGTCCCCGTCATTATCGGGTGGGTCATTGCTGGCGCTGGAACTCTTAGGTTTCAATTTTCAAGACGAAAAGACAGGAACGGACACTTACTCCTTAAAATCATCTATAATCTTGGCTACCGCGGTGACCATGTCCTTCAATGACGTGGTTGCTTGTGTCGTACCCATGACCGAAGGTTTGGACCACGTCACAGGGTTCTCTGACTCCTGCGGTGGGACATAGTTGGGGTCCGTCAACTGAGAAACGGATATAGACGCCTCCTTGCGCTGAATAACAGCCCAAGCGATCTTCACCCCGGCCACAGCAAGGGCAACCACAGAATTCTGACCAGGTTGTCTGGCAAACACATACCTAGCTTGCATCAAAAGGTCTTCGTAAGCGACCAGTATCCGCACAGTTTCCTTCTTGATCTCGCAAATGAGGGGAATAGCGAAACCCGTGACAGAGCAGGTTGGAAAAGAGGTCTCTTTTTCGGCTTCAAGTAGCTTCTGGATGATGAGCGCGAGAAGAGAAAAATCCGGGATCCGATAGGTCGGTGGTATGCTTGTAATCGTGGAAGTGGTGCTCCCTGTACTGGCCGAGCTGACCGGGGGGCTTGTTGACGCTTTACCAAAGGAGACGGGGTCTGAGCGATCGGAATCAGATTCCGTGGGCTCAGGTTCCACCACTTGCGGAAGGTCGTTGGCTTCTGGATCGGGCCATAAGGCAAACTGAGGCGCGGTGGAGATGGTGTGCAGCTTATCCTTGGTTCGCGTCATGATGCCTGAGGATAAATCATGCAATACTGCGTTGTATGGTGCATACCAACTATACTCGTCCTTGTGAGGGTTGCAATGAAGGGTTTGGGGGACCGCAAACAAGCCTGCGAGGGTGAGCCAGAAGGCGGGATCTTCCTTATCGCCTAGAATGACTGACATGGGCAGTAGAGAGTTGAGTATTGGAATCGCTGTGACCACCAAGGTTTTATACGCCAACGAATACTGCTTACCAGAAAAGGGAGACAATGGTGGGTGACTTTGCCAAGGTGTGAGGCCGTTCATGTACCTGATTTACGAACATTGTCGTTTGTACAGCTCGAGTCAGGAATGTACTTCGTCCCACAAAAAAGGATACGGGGACAGCGTGTGGCAGGGGTGTGGCGGGCGCTTGATCGAATTGAAATGCAGCGGCACCGGTCACAATGGCAAAATAGGGGATGCGTGACCTGTGGCGTCAATTGCGCGTGGCCTGCCAAGCTTGGGTTGGGACACTTAAATAAGGACCCACAACCTCAAGACACGCCAGCCTCATACCCCGCATCTTTCTTGTAACCACACTACTCGTAAGTAAGTAATCGTTGTCTTCATGGTGTAAGATACTTACTTGAAGGTGCAGACAATTGGCGGGATGTTGATTCTGGGAGTGACGCCTGTCTCCGGATTCCTTGCCGATGAAGTCTCGCTATTCAATCGCGTACTGGCAAAGAAACGACCTCTTCCTGCCGATTACTGCTTTCATAGCGATGGTATGTGGGACTTGCTTCTTCTTGCTCATGAAATCATCCGCGAGTCTGGAATCCCTGGTCTCCGCTTTCGCTCCGTCTGGATTGGACGAAACAACCATGGGCTTTGTTGGATAATCCCCGAGAATTACCGGAAGAATTACTTTCAACCAGAGTTCCAAGAAGGCATCATGCGCCTTAAGAAGCTCGTCAACATCCCAGATGAGGAGCCCCCCAGGTGGTGGGCGCTCAGTGATGGTAGAATGCCTGCTCGATATGCGAAGAGGAAGTGGGCGAAACAAGAGTACAAGGCGTTGAGTGTTGGCTACATGTTATTGCAGAAGCCGTGCGATGGATGCGTCGATGAACTCGCTGTGGATAATTACTCGGATGACGAGGATGACGAGGAGGAGTAGCTTTATCGGACTGTTCGCGTCCACTATACTTGTGCACTCTGTACTTTCTGTTCTGTATGGTCCATCATTGCTTTTTGTTTCAGAACCAGACTCGGAGTTGACGTACCCATTCCACCCTGCACCGTGATGTTCTGCTGTCTCCATGACTTGCCGGTTTCGGCTCCGCAAGTCATCATACGAACCTGGGGAAGGTTCCCACTCGCAGTTCTTTCTTATCAACCACTTTCTCAAGTGCGAGCGCAGTCATGTTACCTGGTGTCCTTGTGTCGCTGGGATGTGCAGCAGCGGTCGTCGTCGCACAATTTGCTCCAAACTCGGCCTCGTGGGGAATCGGCCAGTTCGAGGCCAGCTTCGGACGCCAAGACATATACGATGCTGGATTGTTTTCTCCAGTTGAAACCCTCGAGGCATTGTCCGAGACCGAGTTCACTGTACTTGGCCACCCTGCGTTTCCAAAGTATAGCGTGAGGGCGAAGAAGACCAAATTCTGTGACGACTCGGTCGCGTGAGTTTGCCTTATTAGTCTCTCAAGTTCAGCCTGATATCCTAAATTTTAGTTCGTACACTGGGTACATCGATATCGAGGCCCGGCACTTGTTCTTCTACTTCTTCGAAAGCAGGAACGACCCCGACAAGGATGATGTGATTTTCTGGACCAACGGAGGTCCTGGGTGCTCCTCGTCGCTCGGCCTGTTCATGGAGCTAGGCCCTTGTCGTGTGCTCGATTCCGAAGGCCCGAAATTCCACCCGGAATCATGGAACTCCAACGCCAACATATTCTTCATCGATCAGCCGATTGGCGTCGGTTTTTCGTACGCCGAATACGGGGAAACAGTGGTAAGACCATCAGTCAGTTCATTATACACCGAATGATGGACGAGGATTGCAACCAGGGTACCACTGAGGAAGCTGCAGAAGACATTGCCGCGTTTGTGTCCATTTTCTTTGAAAACTTTACCAAATTCAAAGGACGCGCGTTCCACATGGCTGGCGAATCGTACGGTGTAAGTAGTTCGCTAGGTGTGGTTTGACTTCAGACTCATTCGCTGCGATTAGGGTCGATACCTTCCCGTGTTCGCAGCTGCAGTCTACGACCAAAATGCCAAACTCATCCAGCAGGGTCTGACACCCATCAACCTTACATCCGTCATGATTGGTGAGTTTATGCAGCCAAATGTTACTCTATCATGGTCTGATTTGCTTGTCCAGGAAATGGAATGACCGACATATTCAGCATGATACCCGCTTATGTCGATTTCCAGTGCACCCATGCGTCCGTTCCACCGGTCGTTGACATCAAGTGAGTCTCTCATTATATCGCTACGGACTCTGGCTGACCCTACTCTTAGCACTTGCGTAGGCATGCGGAAATTGGTGCGACGAATCTTCGTGTACTTTCACAGCTATATGCTCTCGTAGCTTCCCAGATGCAAGAAGTGGTTCAAGGCTGCCTGCATCGACCAATTTGATGCGATCGACTGTAACGCAGCGAGAACACTCTGCTCGACTGCCGTTGAGGAACCGTTCAGGGCAACCGGTCAGGTTCATTTACAATACCCGCTGATCATGCGCTGACAGCCATACAGGCAAGAATCCATACGATATCAGTAAGGATTGCGAGGGCGAGATTGGGGAGACGCTTTGTTATCCGGTCACCATGTACGTTGCCACCACCTGTATGCTCTGCTCTTATCGACTCCGCCAAGGCATATTCGGAACTACCTCTCGCGGCCAGACGTCCGTGACCTTCTAGGCGTCGACGCTTCCATCGAAGCCAACTTCACGTCGTGCAGCGGCCCCGTGGGCATCGCATTTTGGCGCACGCTGGATAGACTGCACCCTACGGTAGACTACGTCGCAGCGCTTCTGGAACGCGATATCCGCGTGCTCATCTACGTCGGGTCGTATGACTGGATTTGCAATTGGGTAGGCAATGAGCGGTGGACGCTGGATATGGACTGGAGTGGGAAGGAGGCGTTTGGTAAGCAGGCTTTGAGGGAGTGGGTGGTTGATGGCAAGCCGGTGGGTAAGACGCGCTCTGCGAAGGGGTTGACGTTTGCCACTGTTGAGGGCGCTGGACATATGGTAAGCAATTTGTAATTATATGACTTCGAGCTTCTAACATCTCGCGCTTTTAGGTACCGTACGACAAGCCAAAGGAATCACTGGAGATGGTCCAGCGTTGGATTGCTGGTGAAATGTTGTGACGCGGTGCAAGCGTACATTGATCACCCAGTTGGATCTTTAGCGATTTTTTTCGAGATCATTTATCTTGGACACAATGCCAAGAACACTGTAAGGAGTACACTCTGTCATTCACCCTTTGAGGGGTTCATGATAACGAGGGTATGGGCAAGAAAGACGTGGGCAAGGTCCGACAAGTCGCAGGCAGGCAATAACCAGCGTGAACACTGCACAATTAGGTCTGGTGAGGGTGGGCCGTATCATATTGGCGATACCGACCACGCCATCTTCTCGAGGAGCCGCCTGCTGGATACCACCATCATCAGCCTCTTCTCTGGTTAGCTCAAAGCAAAAATCACGTACGCTCTCTGCCATTGGCGTACCTAACTGAATAATCATTGTGCGACCCAATGACTGTAGTTGTCGTAACGTTCCCAGAGTTCATAGTGACATTACCATTGGTATTCTTCCCTATATTGATTCCGTGGATGACCTGGGTACCAGAGCCTCTATTAGTGGCTTTGATGGAGGTTTGTACGTCGTTGGAGGTGGAATTGCCTTCGGGGTAGCGACCGCGCGTGAGGTGTGGCTGGGATGGTGTGAGTCTTCCTCTTGGTGGCTGGGGTGCAGGGGCTGAAGCTGGCGATGGCGATGACGAAGTAGGGGTAGGTAGTGATATTGATGGATATGGGGATTCGTGGGGAGGCTGAGAAGCAGTGTTCGGATTGACGTTCTCATGGGGTAAATCCACTGCAGATGGACAAGGCGAAGCGCGCAAATGCTCATGGTCCTCGCTGGGTGGCGTAGGTGGGTCGACTTCTCGGGAAGAAGTCGAGGACGATGACGATAGGGAAGGGGATTTTGTTCTTGGAATATCAGAGTTAGGGTCGGGGTGAGATGGCGAGGTGCCAGGAGCGGATGGGGAACTTGTGTTGAATGAGTTCATGATGATGTTCCCATCTGTGTTTGTCATGATGTTGATACCAGACGTGATCTGGGTGCCTTTGCCGATGTTGTCGGCGGCAAGAGACAAGGATACGGGGTTAGAACGGTCATTGATGGCCTCCGCAACAGGCGGAGAGAGAGGGGAGTTCTCTGGAGGGTTGGGCGAAGAAGGCACAGCTTGGGCAGACAAACGCTCCGATAATTGAGCCAAAAACTGATGATTTATCATGGCGATGTCAATCTATTCGGGAATCGGTCAGTGGGATGTAAATCATGGTGAACAATGAGGGTAACATACATCAAAGACCCTCGTAGCATTGTCCAATTCCTCCCTAAGGGTCTTGAGCCTCTCCACATCCGACTTGTAAGCAAGCAAGCGCATCATCCACCTACGCTTAGTACATTCAACAGCTAGATCAGAAATGTGAGTGATGATGCTAGCAGCGGGACTTCCGTGAGTGGCATGTCAGCTGGCATTTGCATGGATGGCGACGTACGTATGTAGTCCCTCAAGGCTTTCCTCAGCCTTGGGAGTAATTTCCGCCGGAGAAAGATGGCCTGACACTGCAAGTACAATACGTTTCGCCTGGTCAGTGAGTCGTTTGAAAGCATCTTGATTGTCTCGGACGGCCTATAAGGTTCGTTACCACGCTGTACTAGCAACTAGTCCCCGATGGAACTCGCCTGAATCGTATTGACAAGCTGTAACAAGATCCCCGCAGCCTCTCTCATGAACGGCACCTGGGTTGCTGGCCCAGCATTCTTCAGAGCGTTCAACCCCAAATCCAACGCATCCAAAGCTGCTCCGCCCTTTCGTTTGGGCACCTTCCTCATAGAACCAATTCGGTATCGCAAGGCGGCCGCAACGGAGCGGTTACCAGTAGAATGGGTGACTGCGTCGCTGGCGACAGCTACTAGGTGGCTTTGGGTGTCTAGCTGTGTGTCGGGACCTGGCGCAGCCATTGTTCTCGAAGTCAAGAGGAAGCTGTTCTATCGATATTTTACCTCCTGACGCCGAAGCTGTCTATATACATCTTGAAGCAGAAAAGGCAGTGTGTTTCTCATGTCGTTGGCTGTTCTCAAAGCAGAACGAGGCGTCTCGATCCCGTCCTAGGATAGCTCGCGTCACCGCCCAGCCGCGTGAAAGAGAGCAGTTCTCCCCTCAAAGAGGTAAGTATTTCGGTCGAGCTTGCCATAGGGCACGAGGGTGTAGAATAGCAAGGCGAGTTAGCCACCTTGATTTGTATGCCAAACGGTGGATTGGATCATGGGGGGTTGATGGGACATCACGATGTTGATTGAATTCAGTTCCTGATTTGGCGTCCAGAGAAAAGTCTGCGACACTAGTAGTCAGCTGCGGCGCTACACCGGAGAATCAGAATACCCGTACGAGGCCCAGTGTTCAGAAGTAGAGAGTCCGTCGAAGGGAGGCTGTGAGGCTGCGAGGCGAACTTCGATCCATCTCGGAGGCAACGCAGCACAATGTGAGTCTGCACCTCGAACGAGCTACCGTTCAACATATTGGCAGTGGCATATATTAACCTGGTAACAGTCCGTTCTAACCGTAACGTGCAACGATTCTATAGCGACTGACAATCATATTATTATTCAAATGTGGAGTTAAGGAACTGGAGCAGATCACGACGGTTTGCATCTCGCTCATGATCCTCCTTATCCATATGAACCTTCAACTTGATCTGGGGGATAACCCGTCAAATTGGGTTCAGTTGGATCACATATACTCACCTTTTTACCAGTCAGCACGCTACGCCTTTCATCCTCATGTTTTCCCTTCCCTTCCTTGCGCTTCTTTTCCTTACGTTTCTGACGACGCCTCTCCCTCTCGTCATCGTCGTCGCGCCGTTCACGCTTCGCGCGTCTAGAATGACGCGAAGGTGACCTTGACGTGGAACGATGACGAGAGCGTTTGGTAGGTCGTCCAGCATCAGAGGAATCCCCAGACGACTCCGAGGCCGAGGAAGGTGAACGATCGCGTCGATGATGAACGTGCCTATATCCGTTAGCCTGCAATGAGAAGTACGCGTAAAAGTTGCACATTATACGTAATTGTCTTATGATGTTAGTTCAAGTGGACAGGATGTAAAGTCGTTGATGGCGTACCGCGTCTAATTCGTCCCTGCGGCAATTCGGACTTGATGAGCGTGAGCGGTGCTGTGATCATGTTCAGTAGGATGCCGCGTAGAGCAAAGTGAACCTACCCGTCGACCATTTCGCCCTTCATGAGACGAATGTTTACGGGAAGATCTGCGGGGAGTAGGACTGGGACTGCGCCCTCTGGATTGTGTTCAGAATGAGATTGCGCTATCGCAGAGAAGGATGACAAACCTCTTCCTTTCGGTTTCACCATCTCTAGATGACTTGGGGTGATCGTTTCGACCTCTGTAATTGA
Organism: Pleurotus giganteus; assembly: GCA_032158425.1. NCBI lineage: Eukaryota > Fungi > Basidiomycota > Agaricomycetes > Agaricales > Pleurotaceae > Pleurotus > Pleurotus giganteus. The sequence goes on from JAPEHR010000002.1 coordinate 1,061,559, forward strand.
GATCTGAAGAGCGTGAGCGGCGCTGTGAACGTGTTCAGCAAACTGCAGCGTCAAACAAGGGTGAACTCACGCGTCGACCATCTCGAAGTTCGTGAGACGATTGCTCACGGGAAGTTCGGTAAGAAGGAGGACTAGAGATACGCTCCCTGGATTGTGTCTTGAGCCGAAGCTGTAGCAGAGAACAGAAGGACGAACCTCTTCCTGTTGACTTCATCATCTTTTACTGTATCGCCTGGACCTCTGTAATTGTCCTCAACAGATGTTCTGGAGCTATGTCCTTCGTGACCCCGGCGGCTGTGGGGAGAGCGGTTATGAGCATTGGTTGAGTCGTGTGACTGGCGATGAGAGTGGCTGTCAGGCTGCCTTGAACGACTTCTCCGTCGTCTGGAATGGTAGTCCGAGGTGGATCGTCTCTCTTCATCTCTCCTGCTGCAGGTCGGATTAATAGCACGCATATACGCGCTCCGCGACAAGGCGCACCTGTTGGAATCCTCGTCGAGCCGACCGCGATGTTCGTCATCACGGCCACGAGCTTCACATTACCGTGTTCACCAAAATGTCGCATTTCAAGTTATGTTCGTATTTCCGTGTCCCGTTGTCGCCATGAAAGACGATGGCGCCCGTCATGAGAACACCTATGAGTCAACGCTGGGCATCAGATCTTTTGCAGCTCACCATGTCTTTCTCCACCATCGTTTCTGCGTGAACTGCGGCTGCTATGCTCGCGGCGCGATTCATGGCGACGTTCAGTCATGATGTTGTTCAAAGTGAACGGGCCCGCTCGCTGCTCGGCGTGACTAAATTTGTGTTGACGTAACCAGGTACCACCCCTATGCTGGCATCACACCGCGACGCTACCGTTACGGTATCTGGGTGTCGCAAGATTGGGTTTTGGATTTGGTGCAAGGTATGCTGTTGCGTGCAAATCATACGCGATGTCTGAGTCTCTGACTTGCATTTCCAGACCCGAGGGCTTCCTGAATGCGATACGTTCAACGGCCTCTGGTTCCAGCAGAGCGAGCAGACAAAGATCCAGCATTGGCGCACCGAGGTCACCAGTCTTATATCGTGCAAGGTGCGCATGGCCTGTAAACACACGCGATATCATCGTGTCTGACTTCTGTCAGTCTTCTGAATGCCCCCACATCCCCCGGAGCCTGATTCCAGCAGACCCAGCAGACAAAGATCGAATACAAACACTTTCGCATCCTTCAGTGCTCCATGGCGTAGAAAAAAATCAGATCAGCTGCAGTCTGCACCTCTTCCACCTTCACCGTCACCGCAAATTCAAATCCTTATCGACAACCTCACACCCCCGGCAGTCCCTAGCCTCCAGTATGCACGGACACTCGCCTCCATGTTGCCGACATATTCCCCTCTGCCTCGACCTTCAACCTTGAGCCCGATCTTAGCGTCGTTATGTTCTTCTGAGTCGCCGGCGTCCTTGCAAGCGGCTGGGTATGACATACTATCTTCATATTGGGATAATCCCGAGGCGACAACACTTTCGACGTCTGATCGGCTCGTTGTGTTTTCTTTGTTCCTGGGCCCGACGAATGCATGGACTACCGACTCCTGGGAACCTAGGTTCAAGGCTCTCCGTGCGTTCACCAGGTACGGCACAGAAATTGTCGGCATCGAGCTGCCTTTCCTCAATGTCCTCAAAGGGTGGATCAGCAGCGCATTCGAGGGTCTTGTGCTAGCTTGGGATTCTATGGAATCGGATCGAGCTGAAAGAGTTGAGAGGGAGCGTAGCATTGAGATTCTGGCCGCTTTCTTGACTTCCGTCACCGAGAAGCAAGACGCGGTGGCAAGGATTCCAGATGAGGAGTTGGCAGGAGTGTTGGAGTTTTATTCGAGCTTGGTTGAGCGTGGTATGCAAGTTCCCCTACCTCCTTCCAGTCAACCTTACTCCCCCGCGGCGTCCCCCGTCATCGAATCCGTGACAAGCCCACGATCTCATCGTCGACATCAATCCTCCGTGTCTATGACATCTCTAACTTCACCCACCATGCCGGGAGGCACAACAGCCTTCACCCAGTCTGCAAAATACCCAGCTGATATAGCGGTCAACCTGTATTTAAACCATCTTTCCTCTCAACTCAAAGTTCTGCCTCCCAACTATCTTAGCACCATTCTTCCTCTTCTATTTCGAGCAGCTGCGTTCTATGCCTCCCCCCTACCACGATTGACAGTTATGTCTACTTCACCGACACGAACTACGACCATTGAGGATCGGATTACCGAAACACTCGGCTCTCTGTATTCCGGACCTTATTCGTCGACATGCTTCCTTACTTTAAAGCGCTCCCTATTCCCCATCTGTCCGAGTGAAGGTGCAGAAGGTGCGGTTGACATTCACAAGGCTATCCAAACTTCTCTCGGTGCTGTGCGCACCCTCCGAAACCAGGTCAGGAAAAGCCTGTCTTCGAGACTTGCACGCGCATACATCTCTCGGGATACCGCCATGAACTACACCGCCTCAGGTGCTCCCGCGCACCTGGACATCGAACGCGATCTCTTCGAACGAGCCTGGTCCAAGGACGAGGTAAATGGATGGGATGCTGGCAGGTTGGGATCTATGCTTGCCCAAGCCGTCCAAGCGTGGGTCGATTACGAGATGCCACCCACCGACGAATCAGACGATGCGTATCGAATTGGACGGGAAAGGATATTGGGGGAAGCTGCTGGGACGCTCAGGGATGTGTTGCAAGAATTTGATGCGCGAGATGAAGACGATGCTTCCTTGGACGAGGAAGAAGCATCTGCTGTCGGGGAGACCTTGTCCAAATTGGCCGGCTATGTGACGGTTCTCAAGTGCGTGTTTTTCGTGCCCTTTATATATTGTTAATTGATATGCTTGATACGACAGAAATCCGAACGGGACTCCCTTTATACTACCGCTTTCGCAGCCAAACGATGCACCTACTCCGTTTCTTCGCACTTTGGCGTCACTGTTGGCCAGAGACCACGCTACCCTCCTCCATCCTCCTCTTTCCTCGACTTTGTTGTCCATAGCCGGAAACCTCACCGACGAGGACACTGCAAAACTTCCTGTCATCATGACCCACCAGCATGACCTCTCCCCAACCTCACCAGATTGGCTGGAAAATTGGGCAACCTTGCTGCGAGATTCTCCACTCTTGGTTAGTAGTCGACCTGCGACGAGGGACGCTTTGATGACTGCGCTACAACTCGCATATGATCCTGTGAAGGAGATGCCCAGTTACCGTAGGCCTCTCGCGGATATGGTCTTGGAGTTTGCCGAAAATGAGTATGCAAGGGAGGAGGAGAGCGCTGTGGCTGTCGAGACCTGTGGCAGTGACGGTATATGGCCCATTTTGGCGGACGAGGTTGTCAGCCGGCAATCAGAGTCGGATGAAGATGATCCCTCTATCCATAGATACATCTCGCTGCTGAAGAAAGTGGCATATAGTCCTAGCCTCGAGACGGACGACGATGAAGATGACACCGTATCCATAGCCACGGCGGATACGCAATCCCCTCCGACTGTTACCTCTTCGACTCTTGCGTCTCCCATCCTGTCGCGTATGCAGTCCGACTATCAGGCAATAGGCAAGATGGAGAAAGAATCCCCACTCCCTTCCGTCATGTCACTCTTGACTTCAATTACTACTGGTAGTAGCAACTCTTCGCGCTCGATCTCTATGCAGCCGCCTCCCTCGTCAGAGGGAACCAGCCTCAAGCAGACTATAACTGAAGAGCCCCTTCAGCCTCAACCAAAGTACAAACGACGATGCGGCCCCGTGGGCGCCACTTCCGCTCTGATATTCATTTTCCATCAGCTAGCTTTGACCCCTCTGTGTCTTTCGGAGAAAAATCTCTCCTTGGCCTTTAGATTGTACGGCGAGTTGCTCAACATTCTTCGGCAAGGCCAAGCTACTCGATCCAGGGTAGCCGTGCTCCAATTTTTCATGCGTCTGCGGGCTGATAGGGACCACCATCTCTATTATGTGGATAAAAACTCTGACACTGACGGTTTGGTTGCTGAGCTGGCTGCGTTGGTAGGTCGACGCTGCGATCCAGTGTCTTCTGGAGCTGAAAAAGGCCGCTTTGGGGAGGATTCGCCAGGCCCAACTGGCGAGCTACGCAAGCCCCGTCCTCGTGGACCTCAGGAGCGATTTGGGAGGCGCATGTCTCGTGGACATGGGGCGGGCACCCTTGCCAACCCTGCTACGAATAGCCGAAGCGGCTCTCGCCTACCAACTTCTCCTGTTCGCCGCCGCCAGGCCCTTCGAGCACCCATTTGGTCAATCCCCGAACAGCTGCCTTTTTCCGTCAGCGAAATGGACTCGCCGAGCGAGATGTTGATTTCGTACGACCCCGATGGACCTGATCGGCGACTTGTTTTGCCAGTTTCTCAATATTTGGACGCGATTAAAACTTTGCTGGAGACTGAAAGCGATTGGGAGATCCTCTCATACCTCCTATGCCATATGCCCACCCAGCTAGCCAACAAGCACCTATTTTGTGGGCCCAAATCGAGAGAGTTTATCATGCGCATTCTCAAGGTCCTCTGTGCGGGTATCCTCAGCGGAGAATTGGCTTCGAATATTGAGTCGTGGCCTATTGGTTTGAAGCCCCGTGATGCTCAAGGACTTGCGTACCACACTCTAACTGTCTTGATTAGCTATCGGAGATGCTTCGATATGCAGCTTCGCCATCTGCTTGTTGAGGTATTCCAAGCTGGCCTAAACGGCCTTCCAGCGACGATTAAATGCTGCCTTCATGCGTTGACTCTGGCGTCGTTCGAACTTCAACCATCCATTACCAAGAGCTTGTCGAGGATATTGGAGAAACTATCCCAGATCATGTCGATGCCAGAAATGGCTGTCCATATCCTAGACTTCCTTTCCGTCGTGGGCTCGCTCCCCGCCCTGCACGTCAACTTTACCGAGGCCGATTTCAAAATGGTCTTTGGCGTTGCATTACAGTACCTGCAATATCACAATCAAAACAAGTCTACCCCAAGCATATCGTGGGCGCTTTCGCAGCATGTTCGGATCTTGTCCTTTTACATCGTATATGTGTGGTTCCTGGCTATCAAGCTGCCCAACCGACCTCGTCATGTTAAATTCATCACTCGACAGCTCCTTCTGGCCAATGAAGGCAACCTGGATATTGATGAACCCACTGAGGTCTGCTTTGATTGGCTGGCTCGGTACACCTACGCAAGCGCAGATCCTCGCCCTTCTCACTCACTACTCAATGACATCGTCATGAACCCAGTCAGCGGCGGTGGTGAGACAACGGCGAAGACAACCTCGGAGAAAACCTGGTTAATCGGCAACTCGGTCCTTACCATTCGCAGCCTCGACCGATTGGGATGGGTGGAAGTTCTGTCCCGACGTCCATCTGGGCTTTCCAAGTTCCTTTGTCGTATTGAAAATGTACCCATGACGGGGGCTGGGGAAGTAAATCCGGACCTGGTATCCGTTGCGGCCAGTCTTTTGATGGACCGCGAACCTTCCCGAGCGGAGCCACCTTTGTCTGACAATCCTGATCAATCTGCTCCAGTAGGTTGTCTCCGTTTGACAAATCTACACCACGGTAACCCTGTGCGATATAGAATGACTCCTCAGAGGTTTTGATTCAAGCAGATCCGCCAGAGGATGCGGAAGCCCCACCTCCCCCGGATCCTGTAACGGGCTATGTGTGGAGTAGAACGGCTCCCTCACAGAGACGCAAGGATGTTGCAGTTGACCCAGCCTTCCTTCCCTTGCAACTCTCACCGTACCCGGATCCTCGACACTCTTCCAACATCCGTCGGTTGGCACCAGCCGCAGGCCTTCAAAGATCCCTCGCCGGACTGGACAGGATCCCTGTTATCGACACCCACAAAATTGGCATACTGTACGTCGCACCGGGCCAGGTGAAGGAAGCAGACATCCTGCGCAACACTCATGGATCGCCCGCGTACACACGTTTTTTGGAAGGCCTTGGGAGGTTGATCAACCTAAGAGGCCAGGTAGATGTTTACGCCGGTGGTTTGAACCCTGATGAAGATGGAGAGTATGCATATGCCTGGTGGGACGATATTGGCCAGATTCTGTACCACACCGCCACGATGATGCCCAATAATCCCGCGGACGCTTTATCCACTGACAAGAAACGCCATATCGGCAACGATTACGTTCGCATCATATGGAACGACTCCGGGATGCCTTATCAGTTCGACACACTTTCGACGCAATTCCAGTTTGTGAACATCGTGATTGAGCCGCATTCCGTCGGAGCAATCGCTGCCTTCTCGAACAACTTGCACGAGCACGAATTCTTCAAAGTCACAATCCAATCTGCCTCAGGAATGACGGAATTTGCACCCATTGGGCGATTCAAACTTATCTCGGCTGAAAGCCTTCCTCTATTGGTCAGGCAGCTGAGTTTACTGACGGACTGGTTCGCCTCTGTGTTCGAGCGTACGCAAGGCGATACAGTCCGGGTGGAGATGAAAACGAATTGGCACGCCAGACTGGAGGCCATTCGCCGCTTGCGAAGCCAACCTGCGGAGCAAGAGGACCAAAATGATCCCCCCGATATTATGGGACAAGAGGTGTATCGGGATTTCACGAATACGTATTAAACCTGTTAAAAACTAGCATTGTCCAAGTTCCAACGGCCCCTCTAACATCTTGTACCACGGATCCATATCAATTTGTATATAAGTAAAGCATAACTTATCATTTAGTCGATTGAGCATGTTTGATCTAGGATATCTAGAGAGATCCTAACCATACTGGAGGCAGAACGGCAGGGAGCGAAGTCGACCTTCAATGCACTCAACGTGCGATTCGGCGGTCAAGAGACCGCTAGAGGCAGCAACAGAAGCGGGTCGTGAACTGTACTAAAGGAACTCCCTCCGCTCCATTTAACTCGTGTATACAGTATCTGCTTCTAATCGTTGGGCCCGTCCATATAACAAGGTAACAGTCATATACTACCTGCAATCATCCGCTCAGGTGTTTCCACATATGAACGCCAGCATTCCACAAAGGCAGCCAACTCAGCGCCTTCAACGACTCTGTGGTCTGCACTCCAGCTAATACCAACCTTGAGTCTTCTTTCACCCTTTCCATCACCCCTCTCAACGTCCCAAACCCGTTTAGCTCGGCCTATAGCCACTATGGCGACGCCGCCTCCAGGAACAAGCACAGGTGAAGCAAACTCTCCTGCTCCTATGGCTCCGACGTTGGATACGGTTATAGTTCCACCACGCTTAGGCATCTCAGCGGGCGTCAACCCACAAGGGGTCTGTCGTCCGAGGTAGGAGAGATGTTTGAGTTGCGAAGCAATCGAATACACCGTGTGAGCGTCTACGCGCTGAATGGTAGGCGTGTACAACCCGTGAGGAGTGGACAACGCTATGCTGATGTCTGCATGTGGCCTGATTGTGAGAGTCGGCTTCGAGGTTTCTGAAGAATTTGGAGTGATGGACGAGCGGAAAATCGGCCATTCTGACATAGCTTTCGAAAGCGTCTTGAGCAGGATGGGAAGGTAGGTTAGGCGGGTAAATTGACCTGATGGCGGAGCCTGTGGATGTGAAGGGGCGGGGTAGAGCGAGGAAGGCGAAACTAGTTGGACGGGAGGTGTCGGGGGAGGAGGCAGGAAATGGGATGGAATGTACGCGTTGAGTGTTGGCAAGGTAGCATGTAGGGCAGTCAGGTCTAATGTAGCAGAGTAACCGAAATGGGGGATCTCTAGGCTCTGTACGACATGTTAGAATACGAACAAGAATATGGTAGGGAAGCATACCTTAACCATGGCCTTCCACATTCCATACCGCGTGCGCCCAAGCTCGACAACGACATCCTTACCCGTATCAAGTACGGCAGAGGGTGCTTCTGGCTGTTGACCTCGGGACAGGAACGCTTCAACGTCCGATTTCTCTATGCGACCGTGTTTCCCACTTCCCGGCGCGAGCTGGGCAAGATCTACGTTGCTCTGCCGCGCAAAGTGACGGACAGAAGGTGTCGCGAGAACGTCTGCCGTCGAGCCAGACTTTTCGGGGACATACTGGGGATCCATAGGATGAAGTTTACGCGGAGGTTGGGAACCTTTTGGCTTCGCATCCGGCTGCGAGGGCTCTGGGGTGTTCGTGGACACCGGCGGCGGTGGCGGCGGAGATGTAGGCTCTAGAGCATCTCCGCCTGCGCTCCTGGTGACATCTTCGTCGACCTCGATGAGACACAAACCCGATCCAACCTTCGCTACCTCTCCTTCTTGTACAAGAATCTCCTTCACGACGCCATCGAAAGGGCTAGTAATCTCCACGCTTGCCTTGTCGCTCTGAACTTCGCAAAGTGGATCGAAGGACTGAACTTTCGATTGGGGCTTCACACTCCTGTAAAGCAAACATTGAGCCAAGGTTGCAGTATAGAGAACAGCGTCCACGAACCACTTAATGACCTCGCATTCAGTAATTCCCTCGCCAATGTCAGCGAGCTTGAACTTTTGCAACACCTTCCTAGATGCCCAGTAGCTCGCCGATGAGTGAAAGTACGATACGGCGAGAGGGCGTCCTAGCAGTCGTCGAGCTGGCCGAAGTAACATTGTGGAACGAAAGATAGTTTGACCGTTGCTCACAGCGAGATCCGGTTTGGATCCGGCCTAGCGGCGAGAGGGAGAAATGTGACAGCGCTGCGAGTCCCACGATGGCTAAATTTCACTGATGACCATTCCAATGGTCTCAGGAATCATTCCCGAGTGATTTCAGGGAGAAACAATCGAGCTCGTCGTCGAAGGTGGTGACCAAGGAACGCTGGATTGTTATTGGCTCTTCGTCACGTGTGCTTCAGAGATTAGGGGCTGGAGGGGTGTTACGCACATTCGAGAGAGCTGGGCCTTCAAAGTTTGACATACAAGATAATGCTAAAGCCTGGCGTAATATAGTTCTAAACTTGACCCTGCGTTATCCTCTACCTCCTATACTACATCTATGAGTAAGGTCCTGGCGCGCTAGTAGTAGGCGGGGCGGAATGTAGATCAACAGACAGAAGTCTTCAACTTGCGTGCAGTGTCAGCAGCTACTGAGTCCTACATCGACATGCGTCCGACCGGATTGGTTATGACTCAGAGTGTAAGAATATCTCAGAATTGAAGCATAGGGAAGAGGTGAATGAGCATACCCCGAGACCACCGGCACTCTCAGTGGAATACACCGCAGCGAACTGAAGTGGGGTCACCTTCATCATCGTACCCCCTTGGTGCGAATCTTGCAGGGATTCATCTCGTAGGTTTAGCATAAATCGTGTGATCATGGTGCTAGCCACCCTAAAGCCGTTTCAATGTGTGACTCCTTGTACTAGTGATATACATGCTACTCACACATTGACGGGTGAAGCGACCAACGCTTTCAGACCGGGCTACAAGGCACCAATATCAATAGGGGAGCCGATCAAGAAAAGAGACACTCACGGGGGCGAGCTAGACAAGTGCAAACATGAGCATGGGAGAAAATGAGGGGAATACTAAACGCACTAGAAGCAGAAGGATATTGGCGGTATTTAGAACATATAGAACACTAGAGTGGTTAAGTGAGCCACCGATAACGGTGATTCCCGATCGATGTCATACCCAAAATAAAGAGCACCTGATGAAGAGGTAGAAGGCAATCAGATGGAGGGATTTATATCGCTACTGACCATCATGCATCAATCTTGACCACAATGTACCGCTTACTGGGCAGTCATGCAAGAGGAGGAGCGTTCTCCTAAGTGTTAGGATAAAAACCACTAGATCGAGGAGCAAGAGAACTGCCCAGATGCCGGCGAGGCCTTCACTAATGGTCAGCACACAGCTACGGTGTCATATTAACAATAGGATACTGACGGCTACCCCTGGTCCTTGCCTGTTAGTGGAGTTAATATGAATGTCGGTGAAGTGAACTCACTGTGACTGCGTTAATCGGTTGTCACACAACATCGGTAGTCCTGGGATTTCGACCATGTCACTGTATAGATCCGTGGATGTCCACAAGACCTTAAACAATGCTGTCAGTATTTGACTAGTGCCGCACACGGCTGTGCCTACAATTCCGTTGACAATCATGCCAACCACGATTGCTATCAGCGAGAAGAGGACGCGACGATCATTCCCATAAAGAGCAGTGGTTCTGACAACAAGAATCACTACCGTATTACAAAAGATGCATAAGTGATGCGGCGATAAAAGCAAAATGTGGAATACATACTGGCAATAACTATGTGCGAGAAGGCGAGAACAGAGTGCTCGAAAACTCTGTTCAACCCATAACAGCTTTGAGTTCCACGCGTTAAGCGCTTCCGAGACAGCGTCGACATCAACTTACTTCTACAACAAAGGTGGTCAGGCATATGATAAGTAACTATGCAGCAGGATTAACATACATTAGACGATTGGAGCCATATGTGTGATACGAGAATGGGGATATAGCCGATGAGAGGGCCGTATCGATTCAAGCAAAACAGCACAGCGACTAGTGAAAGTCTAGGCCTCTGCCAAAATCGTTCAATCTCGAGGTCCAGGGTCAAGAGATAATCGTAATATAGGACGGCTGGGAGAACGCGTAAATGGTTGATTGACATACAGAGGTGACCAGACTGACCAAGAGGGCAATAATAGAAGTAGTTGGATATGACACTAGAAATAGCAATTCAACGGTCATGTCTTAAGCTGTGTGTGATTAAGAAGGGCTCTTACAGGTGTGAAATCGGGACAGTAGGAGATTCAAGGCTCATGGATGGCGGGACTGAGTAGCGCAAGCCAATGATGCCAAAAGCGAGACTAAATATACAGCGGTGGTGGCGGAAGGGAAAAATTGGCGTGGTTGGAATCTGACACGGTAGCAGCATATCAGACAACCGTTGGGTCAGTCCAGAACAAGGCATAATTCCTAGACAACACAGGAGCTACGCAGACATAATATCAACATCAAAGATTAATCATCACTAGGTCGCACTCGCACCTTCAGCGATTTGGGCTCAGTAGAAGGGCTCGGAATGTTCAACATGTTCCCATGAAACCGTTGAACGTTTGAACATCGACCGCATAGGGTGGATACCTTATATTGGGTTGTCAGTCCGGAGTTGATGTCATGTACAATGATGAGCATCGAAGACCTCACCCTTGATGAAAATAAAGAGGAGCGTACCAATCAACATGGCCGAAATAACAACTGCAGCCATGGCACCGATGTAGATGGAAATGGAAAAAGAAAATTTAGCCGAAAGCCGAGGGATCCGTGATACGACTTACAGTTTTACCCAGAAAGATAGGTAGGCTCTCATTGATTATCTGGGTTGGGATTAACTTGGAGAATCGACGAGAAGGACGAGCGACATACCACATTGCCAAGAAGGAGTACCTGACACCGGAGGCAAACAGTACCTCACTTCAAACGAAGTGACTTAGACTCACTTCTTCCTCCCTACCGATCACTTTTCTTTGTAGTTTGAATAGCGTCCAGTCACCGAACAACGCAAGCTACCTACCCACGAACAAAGGAGACAAGCGAAGTGAAGTATCGAGTGAGTTCTAACTCACTTACCTTGAAGTGAGGTCCATGTTGCCTCCGGTGTGAACAAAATAACCAGTCGGTACAAGATTACAGAACACGAAATATACAGCTCACCACAAAGCCCCAATGATGACCTTGCTCTAAGAGTCGGAGGGCTTGACCGGAAGGTAAGCATCGGGTGCGCCGAGTGGCCATAGTTTTGTGTAGCGACGAGTGTTTGCCGCCTGTTGCGTATCCCAGCGACATGAGAACACCAGTGAACATCGTTGCGCCCGCACTTGTGGTTGCTAAGAAAGAGCTCGAGTGGGGAACTCGCATATCTCCTCCGCAGGATATACGATAACTTGCGGAACCGAGGCCGGTAAATGCTCGCGGGATCGTTAAATGCGGGGGTATATCAATATATCAACTCTGAACTGAAAACATTGGTGGGACATATGAAGCAGAAATGAGAGAGAACAGATGTATAATGAACAATAGAATACTCAAATTACTGCGATGCCGTTTCCTCGTCATCGGACTCATACGTCGCCACGGCTAGTTTATCAACGCACCCGTTGCATGGCTCCCTCAATAATGTGTAACCAATGCTCATCGTCTTGTACTCCTGTCTCCACCACTTCTTTTTCGCATATTGCACGGGCATGCTACCATCACTGAGCGCCCACCACTTCGGGCTGCTTTCTTCTGGAATATTGGCTAGCTTCTTGAGGCGCATAATGGCTTCCTGAACTTTTGGTTTAGAGTAATTCTTCCGATAATAGTCGGGGAGTATCCAACACAGGCCGTGGGTGCCTCGTCCAATCCACACATTGGTAAAGCGTAGTCTAGGAATACCAGCATCGCGTATGATTTCTTGAGAAAGAAGTAGTAGGTCCCATATACCATCGCTGTGGTAGCAGTAATCGGAAGGAAGAGGCCGCTTTTTTGCCAATGCTCGCTCGAAGAGCTGGACTTCATCTGCAAGGAACCCGCAGACAGGCGTAACTCCTACAATCAACATCTCCCCAATGTCTGCGTCTTCAAGTACGTGGCTTGGAAGGTGGAAACTCGATGAGTCCAGCGCTTCTTTGTCGGTCACGCGCTTCAGACGCCACAGGTCACGCCGCCCCCTATTTTGAGCCATTTCCTTCAATGCACCAACTTCACTGCTGGCCTTGCTTCGTCGATAGGCGATGTCCCACTGCCATGCAACGATATCCTTTACGATGAAACCTTGGACATGAATATTCAATATTAAACGTTCATCAATCATCATCCGCGGTAACGCACAGAATTAACAACACTTCGATAACCACGCTAGTGCTCGTCTTCCGAGTATTCGTCCACAGCCCGCTCGTCAAGGCACACCTCGCACGGCTTACGCAATAACGTGTAGCCATAATACTTATACAACTGTCTATCCGCGCAATATTCAGCCGTTGAGCTGGATGCTCAGAGCTGGAGAATCAGCATCACTCTAATCCAACGGCACTCCTCACCCTATCCTTCTCCTTCTCCCAGAAGGACTCCACACCTGCAAGGGGAATGCCGTACCCTCTAATCTTCTCTGTGTCCACCTCACTTGGGTTATCCATCAGGAAGACCTGACTCTCGACGAGAATGTTGTTATCCTTGAGCTTCGCCACCTCATCGTCACTCATATACACCAACTCCACTTGGACGCCTTGGGCCTTGGGATCCCGGCGGAGTTGGTCGTTCAGCCCATCCACGATCTGACGTAACGTCAGACGTGCATTCGCGAATGGCACTATCTTGCTCTGGAATGTATTCGCGTACTTCTCCCCTGTCCAGGTAAGTGATGCAGCGGCGAACCGTCCAAAATCTTCTAGGTTAACTACGTTGAGTTTGTGCTCGGGAGTGAGGGCCGTGACAACCTTTCGCGATGTTTTGAGCTCGGAATACATAAAATCGCTAGCGGGCGGGAGAAAATTGGTGAGAAAGTACGCGGGATGCAAGATCGTCCATTCCCATCCCTTCTCTCTCGCGACTTGGATAACAGCATCCTCGATGGAATGTTTGGACTGGAGGTATGATTCCATCCAACTCCCAGGCTTGATGTTGACTAGGTTGTCCTTGCTGGGTATGTGAGCGCTCGAGTACACGATGCGCCTGATGGTCGTTGACGCCACCGTGACGAGGGCCGAGATGACATTGTCGGCATGACGCTTCTCAGCAGTGAGGTCTGTGAAGGCTGGAAGAACATTAAGAAATGCGGATGTACAGCCGATCGCAGCGGCTTTGAGTGCTTCGGCATCGTCGAAGTCTGCTTTGAAGAGTTTGATATTGCATTGAGGGTGAACATATGAAAGAAGTGATTGGGCTGACGGTGAAGACGGATCGCGGGTCAACGCATGCAGCGTAATTTTTGTCGAGGTCGTGGAGGAATAGTCAGATAGGGCGTGGATGACATTACTCGATTGGGTGCCTGTAGCGGCAGTGATAAGAATGACTTGAGAGGACATCTTGAAGGTTAATGACACCGACGTTGGTGTCGTTTAAATAAATATGTTAGTCCGGGTGCGGGAGTAACATTTGTCACTCTAGATGACTCATCAGGAAAGCTCCGTGGGACACGGACATACTGGCTGCTTGCAATACTATGATCAAGACATGCTGTTCTAGCGCGCTGCAAAGAGTAGCTTAGTGTTGTTACTCCACACAAGAATAGGACTGGGACACCCGCACATGAACAAAAATCCCACCGGTGACCAGGTCGACCATGGTTTACGACGGCACCAAGGGTGGTCTCTGAGCAAAGACAGCCATCACGCCATCTCGTAGGTTATGACGGGAGTCCTTGGCATCGTATATGTTTTTGCCGCCCAAAGCTGGCCTCCAACTAGCTGATTCCCCACCATGCTTGCACGGAGTGGCCATGGCCTGAACGAAACGCTGTTATGAGTTGATAAGAAAGAACCACGGATGGGAACCTCTTCTTGGTTGTCGCATGAATCGGCCATATATAACACGGAGCCGAAACTGGGAACGTAGGCGACATGGTTGCGGAACCGGTGTAGAGAATTAATGACTATGCTCAATAGGCCCCGGTGTACTGTGTAGTCGGGCCGTCAAGGAATTTTCGACCAAGCCGCAAGCTAGAAAGGGTCTACCAAACTCGGCGTCAGACTGGTATAGAATACTGGTGGATCCAAACATACGAGTAGAAACTGGACAGGGCCCAGGTTCGATAGTCAAACTACTCCGATTCCTATTATTCATCAGAGTCGTACTTCGCGCTACAGCCAACTTATCGAGGCATCCATCGCACGGCTTCCGCAACAAGGTGTAACCCCACTTTTATCGCACGGGCATTCTACCATCGCTGTCCGCCCACCACTTGGGAGTCTCCTCGTCTGGAATGCTGACTAGCTTCTTAAAGCGCATGATGCCTACTTGAATTCCGGTTCAAAGTAATTCTTCCGATAATTCTCGGGGATTATCCAACAGAGCCCGTGGTTTTTGTATCCAATCCAGACAGAGCGAAAGCGGAGTCCAGGGATTCCAGCCTCGCGGATGATTTCGTGAGCAAGAAGAAGCAAGTCCCACATACCATCGCTATGATAGCAGTAATCGGGAGGAAGGGGCCTCCTCTTTTCCAGTACGCGAGCAAAGAGTGAGACTTCATCGGCAAGGAATCCGGAGACAGGCGTCACTCCCAGAATGAGTATCTCAGCAATTGTCTGCGCCTTCAAGGAAGTATCCCCGCACTACGAGGCGATTACATACCAGTGATGTGGTTGCAAGAAACCTAGAAAGATGAATCCCAGCGCGTCCTTAGACCGTCTTGACTGTGACAACGTGTGTCACGATCACGTGTATAACACAATCAGGGGATGCCCTTAGGGGCCAAGTAGGTTGGACAATGACGAGGCACACGAAATGGAAAAAGTTCGTTTTTCGAATTCTGACTGAGGATTCATAGTATTGATATGAACTATGTATCATGCGATGTCAATGGAACGCCCTTCTGCACGGTAATACCTGCGCATATTCAACGGCTCCCTGCTAACCAGGCTCTTGAATCGCTGCTTAATTGTAGAACTATTCTTATGATTAATATTATGTTCATTGTAGTCAACGTTGGTATCGTCGGCAATTTCGTTCTTTGTGATTCCCTACAAATGCATCAGTATTCAGATTATATGATAACCTGTAAGGATCCAAACTTCGATGATATCTACGTTGGAATTTAGAACGCCGGATTATATTTGATCATTGACGCAGTGTCGAGAACTTACCTTGGTGGGTAAGGATACCGACAACGCCCTCTTCCCTACCAGGTGATCCGTTAACAAGCAGCATCTGAAAAGATCCAGAGTGGCTAGAGTCGATACGAAAATGTCAACATTCAATGCACAAGCGACAGAAACCCGGGGGTTGACCTACAAATAATTGAGTGCCTCGAGGCAGTCCGTCGCTAAAGTCACTTCAAGTAACGCAGAGAGCGGAAAATGGCTGACTTGGAGAGCCTTGCTTGGATCATATCCAACGAGCTATAGTAGGTACATGTATCAGTGGATGACTCAGGCTATGAATGAACTCTGAACTCCAACCTGCTTAAGCGGAAGGAAACCCACGAAAGCCAAGGCTCTCCCTGGTTCATGAACAGGAAACCGAGAATAGCCGCTTAAGAGTCTAGACGTCCATATGCAACTTGAGCTACTGGAAAACTGGCGGAGTGAAGAGACTCAAACAGTTTATCTACACGCGGTTGATCCAAAATGGTGTCTGTACTCAACGTACACACCTCCTAGAACCCAAGTTAAATTGAGACCATAGTAATGGACGTGGAATGCACGTACCTGAATTGGCGTTATGAGAGCTTCGATCGACTTAGTATGCAACTGGAGAACCCCATTGAGCATCGCTATCTCTTCGTCCTGCAACGGTTCCGGACCGGTTCGATGGAGCTGGAGAAGGGCTCGTAGTTCTTTTCTCTTGTACGTATGTGTCGTGTGTGTACCTAGCAGATAATCGAGAAGCTTCGCGGACGGATACGCTATGGGGGCTGTTAGACGAGAAGCAATGTCAGAAAACTTGTATTTGCAATTATGGTCGACCAACCGAAAAACCACATCAACACCTCCACCATGGGCGCACTAGCCCCGCCAATCACTAGGCCATACCTGACACTAAGGGCCTGAGGAATTATCCTGACACGGCTGTGGGTATCGCGTCGATGAAGGGATGACGGTAAAACTCACTCGCTAATAGAACACGGGATTGTTCGTTCAACAGAACTCAAGTGAAGGAGAACACAATTATTCACCCGAAAATCACTGTCGGTCCGAGGTCAGCATGCTAAGGGACAGGGACAAGGACGGAAAAGAGCATACCGATCAACGTGGTCGAAATAACAACTGCCGCCACACCACCGCCGATCTGGGAGACACATTATGAGGTAAAGCTGGTGACTCCATAATAGGTCTTACAGCGTTATCCAAGAAGATAGGTAAGCTCTCATTGACTATCTGGGTTGGAATTTACTTGGGGGAATTGGCGGGAAGGGCAAGCGACATACCACATTGCCAAGTAAGAGTACCTAAACAACAATGAGTCGGTGCAAGAGTTGAGATCTATGTACAGCTCACCACTAAAACCCAATGGCGGCCTTTCCCCAAGAGTCGCAGTGCTTGAATAGGAGGTAAGCATCGGAGGTGAGTGAAGTATAATAATAACGAACTCTTCCGGGCGTTTCCCTTCTCCCGGGGGTCATCTGAAGAGGTGGCTAGCACGCGAAGGTGCAATTCATCCAATCCCATTAGCCCAATTGTCAAGCTAAATATTCGTTAGACTCCGCTCGCATGGTCGTAAGAATGGGTGTACCCTGCAAATGCACCACCGGCTAGCACAAGAACGATGCTGATGACTAAGTCAAGGCCGAAAGGTAGTCGGAAGACTTTTTCATAGCCATCTGCGGGAAGTTGGGCCACCGATGTAATTGACTCGTTCGCAATAGGACTTGCTAGTATGGGGTGAGCAAACCACCACAAGGCGAGGTAGAACATAACTAGTGGGATGCAAGGAATGATGAGTGTGAGACTTCGGACGATAAAATCCGACCCACTAGTCAGAGCTAGGAATTAAATAGTGATACTCATGGGTAATTATGGTTTAAGATCAATCAACGGGTTGAGAGAGAAACGCCATTGAACAGTGTATCTGGGACAAGGTGTTCGGCTTCTCTGCGACTGCCAAAAGGCGACGTTGCCAAGACAGTGGTTTTACAACCTTCCCAGATTGTAGATAAGCTACCAGAGTCAAGTTGCATGGTGCAAGCCGACGACTACGACGCGTAAAGGAGTTACGTTGAGGTCAATAACTGAAGCAGATTATTATGACGTACGCACCTAACGTGAAGTGTACGAAAGCTTTTCGGAGGTCGAAACGCTAGGAGGGCGGCGTACTACCGGTAGCCGTTGGCAGTCGTTGACCGGATATCAAGGTTGAGTATGACATATTGTCACGGTTGGTGATGCTGGACAGCAATACTCTCTGGGGATGTGGGCGCCACGGGATCACGCCATGGTAGGGTCGAGGTCAGAGATTCCCCCGTTTTCACATACAAATCACTACCTTTATCATCAGGTTCGTTCGGGGTGTGCCTCGGCTTGTTTGAGGGAATTGTGCTATCATTTGTTGGTGAGTACCTTTGTACCGAAGGAGCCAGAGCACATTGTGGTTGTCATTCTAGATGACCACGGGCGGCGTTGCACCGTGAAACCCTTCTAAGTTTGTACGGCACGCCGAGGCTGGAAATGAAAAATGAGAATGATATATACATCGCGGAACAAGGATCACCGCAACTGCGCTAGGATAGAACCTCTGGATAAGCCTGCTTTCATGAGCCCAATGTTCAAGGGAAAGGAGAGGAAGAGATATTGTGGCACAAAAGTACCGTAGCAGTTCATGCATGATGGGTTCAAAGGTTCAAGTTGATAATGAGCGCTTAATCAATCTGAGCTTCGGCGGGGCTCAACTCTGTTGTCGGCTGCCTGTGATGAGACTGTGGATCGGAGTTTATTAACAGATGCCGTTCGTCGGAGATAGAACCTTCCAGCGCCTGCTGTAGCTTGCTGATAGGATGTCCATCTGCCATCCCGCTGCCTAGATGCACCGATGCGTCTGCGGGAGAACCATATCCACGGATGGTGCCTTCCAGCGTCACCAAAATGCATGCAAACGTTGGCTCTCTTATATGGACAACCTTGCCGCTTCCCGTCCTCCTAGGCGCCGTCGTACGCAGCGTAGAGGATCATCAGATGCTGGAGCCAGCGAAACCATAGTGAGTTCATTTATCGTTCACTGTTACTTTGTATATATCATCAATGTGAACTCGGCCGCCAGGACTCCCCAAGCCAACCTGCATTTGTTAAACAGCATCTCAATGATAACGACGTCGCTCAGCTTGACCGACCGCAGGCTCCCCCATCGCCGAATCCACCCTCTGATCCTTTCCCCGAACTCGGAAGAACGACTCACTCTAATCGTGATCAAATTTCACCCCGTTCCCTTGATTTTGCTGCCGAAGGCCCGACGCCCTTGGAATCACCGTCTATCGAACATGCTGAGGATAGCACATCACGTCGAACACCATCTAGTAGAGCCGATGGCCCCCCTTCAAAGCAAGATTGACGCAGAATATATTGGCTCACTTAACTCCTCCCAACACCAATGCAGTTCAGTACGTAAAGAGGAATTTCGATTTGAAGAGGACGTCCACATATTTACGGGTCGCATTCTACGGTCTATAGCGGAATCCGATGCTTAAATTCCTAGAAATTTTCTATCGCATCTCGACTTGGACGGGTTGTCTTTCCTTCTATAACAGGTCCGACCATTGACTACGTCCTCGTTCGACTTGTGTGCGGAGGCTTCTCATTTGGAAGGACCATCTGATGAATCCTAGATTGCCAGTCTCTCGAAGGCCATTGACTTAAGAGTTCAGTTCACGATACGCAGACTTATATTGACATGTACAAGAAGAAATGGAACAGAGGTAAACGAGTGTGTGGCCATCAGCTCCCAGCAGATGATGACCAGGGAATGCTTGTGCTGGCCAGACACGCGCCTCCCAAGATCAGAGCATCTCATGGAGCTATGGGTGTAAGACAAGGATATGGGCATAGATCGGCATAGAATAGGCATAAATCAGCATAGGTGAGCATAGATCGGGGATGGTGGTGAGTGTCGAAGTCACAGATGGACATGGATTATCCACTTCATCTGGAGTAGAGCGCAGTGGCAAGATAGCGAGGGTGCTTGGTTGGCTTCGTCGGTTTGCCTCAGCGTAGGTTAGCTGGATGAGGCGTGGAACTTGGGGCGATGATGATGGGTATTCAGCGAGGGGTATCCAGCAAGGTCGAGTGGTGCATAAAGCAGAGATCGAAATTGAAAAATGCAATACTGGAGCGGTGCGTGCAATTTGTCTTCCACGGGCGAACGGACTCTCAATTCATCGTCGACTCTCCATCCCTTTCACGCGAGTAGCAAGCCAGTAATCTCCAGAAGACCAGGATTCAAGGACACCCAGTGATGGACGCTGGCCAGACGCCATCACCGTCGCCTCTCCTCCCAGGTCTCCCATCGACTACCGAGTACTCCCAAACCGCTCGTTGCGAGCAGCCTCCACCTCCACCCATTCTCTCCTCAATCAGCCGTTCGCTTTGCTGCTTAACCGAATAGCCAGGTATAAAATAAGCACCTGGAGTGTATCGTCGAATAGTCGGCGTTGGAATATTGGGAGACAAGTTCGAGAGTGGTTTCCGGTCGATCTTGGAGAAGGCTATATCCCGGCGATCGCATCGGGTATCTGGGAGCTCCTTGCGATGTACAGTCGCGTCAGGATGTTCAGGCTTCGGGATGACGGTAACAGGATTAAACATCTCAGCATCAGGACAAGCGATCTTTAGCCAGTCACTAGGATTCAGTCAGTAAACCTGGCAATGCGAGAAAAACGTGGTACTCACATGCCGGAGAAATAGGGATGAGCTTTAACACGGGCGATATCGGTCTGAAGGCTCGATGGGCGAGGACTAATGATGCTGGTGATAAGATCGCGAAGAGGCTGGGGAACACCATCGCCAGGTTGGAAGATAGGACCTCTGGCGTTCCTGCGTAGCCGCTACATCCCGTAGAGGTGAGAGGGCTGAAGTCGTGCTAGATGGAGGGATACTCACCCTACCAGTGGTCATCTTGTACATGGCTTTCGCCAACGCGTATATGTCGCCAGCAAATTCTTCCTTGTCGTACGCCAAGTCAAAGTGGAAGTATCCACCCTCAGCGTAATTGCTAGCGCCGAAATCCTCGAAGTCGTCAGGGCATGCTAGGGTCGATTGTAAAATGTTCACTCGGTCCATCCCCCCGAGAACGGGACGACCAGTCGAAGTAAGGAAGATGTTGGAGACTTTCACGTGGTTGTGGGTGATGCCTCCAGTGTGCAGGACGTCGAGGCAATGGACCTAGGATATCGGTCAGCCATGGTCGAAAAGGGTGAGTGAGTGAACTTACGAGATGGGCAGCATACAGCCGCACACGACCTGCATCGAAGGGCTGTTGCGTCCTCGCAGCTTCCAGCGTGAGTGGCATGAACTCAGTGACTTGATATGACCTGGAACGGTCATCCCACTGAGCCGCCATATGAATGAAACTAGGGTCGTTTTTGACAATTCGCAGGGCATCCGTTTCGTGGCGGGCTCGGATCCGTTCTTCAGGGCTGAGCTTGCTAGTGTGGGTGACCTTGAGATCGTAGCGCTTTCCAGTCTTGTTGTGGACGACACGCCAGCGGCGATGACTGGACGTCTCCTCCAAGCACTCGACCAACCTAAGGCTATCGAGGGAGACTGCTGGCGGTTCAACGAGGGTGGTGGGAGAGGGAGCGGTGACGGTAAGAGGTTTGGACTTTGAGGTACGCTGATTCATCACAGGGGCCGCTGGGAGAGCCTATGAAGAGCTGAATGAGTTTGGGTGAGCAAGGCGATAGGCGTAGAGATATACCTTCTTAGAAGGCTTCTTGGAGAAGATCTGTTGGATTCTTGAGAACATTATGGTCGATGTGGGGTGTGAAGTATGTCGGACGATAGTGGTGCGCGAGAAAGAGGTGCTACAGCTTGAGGGGGACGGATCCCAGCCATGTCAGCCATTTAGACTGGACGTAAACTCCTATCGGACCCTCATTGAAGCCCCTGAGCTACGACCTTGACGTCACAATTGGTAAGCGCCCTGTGAGCGCCTGTCCGGTCCCGCGGTCCGGATGCGGAGGGCAATGTGGGATAAGCGAGTACGAGTCTCTGGGTTGAGCGACGGTGATCTTGGGAAGGAAAATGACCTGGATGATAGTTGCAGATACCGCTGAGCAGTCCCGTTGCCGCTTGGTTGCCGCTTCGCCCACAAGTGAAGCCACAGGCCTCAAACGGACGGCATTAACCCCATAGAAGGAGGTAACCCGACAATCCATGGATGTATGAAGTGAGTGTTGCAGAACAAGACTCAGCAAGAATTTGTCAAAGTCTGGAGGTGAAATCGACGCGTCAACCAAAGCGCCAGATGTGATTTGCGGAGTCAGAGGACACGTACATCAAATGTAGCCCAGAATTCCGTCTTCCACCGCTAGCCACCTACTTAGTGACTTTTAGAAGTTGAGTTCTGGTTACTAGCAGTCTTTGAAGAGTAATGCGTCTGAAAGTACCTGTCCAACGCAAGTCGACCATGAGACAACGCGGTTGGGGCCAGTGAACTATAGAACGAAAATCAAGATAGTGGAGAAGAATTTGACATATCAAGCAAGTATATTTCGTTGTGGTGTATGATGATGGAGAATCAATGCATATTGCGCTAGTCAATGTAGATGGGCAACGTCAGAGGCAAGCTGCAGCAGAGCATGGGAGGATCAAGCGCCCGGAGTTTGAATCAGATTTTACCTCCATACACGTCAGGGGATGAGCAGGTATCCTACTCAGTGTAAATACACCCTGCCCTCGTATCCTCTTAGGACGATCTCCTGCCCGGCTTGTACCCATCCAGGTCCATCCGTGTAGTTTGCAAGGACGCAGAGCAACGTCCCCGGCACACTGTCCGAGTCGCCAAGCTTATACCGCACTTCAGAAGCGGAGAAGTTGAGCAACACAAGTGCGTTAGAGGTTCCGAGGGACCGGGTATAAGCGAAGACCTGCTCGTGCTGGGGAGAAAGATCCTCAAAGCCACCATACAGCTAGCAATCGTACTATGAGCATAGCCGAGAGAAGTGAAGTGCTAGCGGCGTCGACATACCAATACATCATGATTCTTTCGCAGAGCAATCGCTTGTTTCCAAAAGTTGAAAATACTCTGTGGATCGTTGACTTGGTTCGCAGCATTCCAGGTAGCATAGTCTTCATTGACGCGCATCCATGGGTCGCCCGTGGTGAAGCCTGCATTGGGGGAGCTATCCCACTATGATAAATCACGACAACGGCGACTATAAAACCAAACGAAAAGCGACATAAAGAAAAGACACGCACCTGCATAGGCGTACGGGCGTGGTCACGCGCCTTGCGCTGGAAACCATCCAACACATCAGACATATCGACATTCTCGTCGTTTGCTTCCCGCTGACGTTCATGGAGAATCCTAGAGCACACAAGCTATTTCGAGATCAAGACAATCATGAAAATGTGGACCTACTTGTTCCAGTAATTCTGTGATGCGACGTCCTTGTACTCTTCTATCCCCCAGCTACGCGGGAAATTCTTCAAGCCCAGTTCCTGCCCTTGGTATACATACAGCGTCCCCCCAAGTGTGACTTGCATCAGGGCTAGCATCTTCGCAGAGAGACCACGCCACTGGTCGGAATCATTCCCGAACCTCGAGACAGATCTAGCATGGTCATGGTTCTCCAAAAACACTCTATAACAACCCAATTAAATATTCAGAGTGATTTCGACTGAACGTGAACGTACGTATTCCAAAATCCTTCATCTCTCTTGAAATGTTGCCATCTCGTTACGATCTCCTTGAACTCAGGAAGCTCCCATTTTCGGGGGATCATAGGTCTGTGATCCTTCGAACCAGACGGGCCTTCGACGACGGTAGTATCGACTTCCATTAGCTCGAAAACAAATACTTCGTTAAGTTCTTTGTTTTGAGGGAGGACGTACGCGGCGATTTCGTTCGCGGAGTTAGAGTAAGGAGTTTCACCGACAGTCATGGCGTCATAATCTGTGCAAGTTCGGACAGGTACTAGAACTCGGGCCGTCGTGGAGGAATAGTGCATACGAGAGAGGACGTTGGTGTAAATTTCTTTGATAAATTCATGAACCCTCGGGCTAAAGCACATGAGCTTCTATGAAGCCGATTGATGTGATACCGCTCACCCATTGAGATAATACATACCCGCAGGCTGATACTCCTCATCGGGAAGCGTAATAGGTGCATCCGGGAGTCCCTTGACCTTGGAGATCTTGTTGATGACGTCCATCTATAGATGAAGAATTAAAAGATGATCAATCGATTCCGCGGGCAACTCTAGAATGGGAGTACGGCTTACGCGGAACCCGTCGCAGCCGCGCTTCAGCCAAAAGTCCATCAACTTCCAAACAGCATGCCGCACATCCTCGTTCTCCCAGTTTAAATCAGGCTGTTTGGCGACATAAAGGTGAAGGTAATATTCTTCGGTACCTTCATCATAATCCCATGCCGAACCTGACATACGCCTCAAAATCAAGCTGAAATTGGACCTGAATCTGAGTAACCTTGGAATGTAGATTTCCAATTATTCGGCGGATGTCGATTCCCCGCTTCATCATACTTAGGCGGCCGCCAGATGTACCAATCACGTTTGGGATCTGTCTTGCTTGACCGAGATGCAATGAACCACTCGTGCTAACACATGTGGCATCAAGATCGCCACCATCCCAATCAGGATGACTCAGAGCTAACCTCGTCTGAAGAGTGGTTCACCACCAAGTCCATACTGTATCGGCGTCAGAGGTACAATAAAGCAGAATTCACAGGGCGATGGCGTACATTAACTTCATGCCTCTGTCGTGCACTCCCTTCAACAGCTTGTCCCAGTCCTCAAGAGTCCCATATCGCTTGTCGACGTCACAATAGTCCGAGCTTGACGAAATGATCTGAATGAGTCCCACCGACAAGCACGAGCCTGATCTGCGCGACGTACATATCGTAGCCCATATCAGCTAGCGGCGAAGGATATATCGGGCATATCCAGAGCACATCGACACCAAGATCCTTCAAATAATCCAACTTGCCATAGATCCCATTCAGGTCACCAATCCCGTCCCCATTCGAATCGGCGAAAGAGGTAGGGTAGATCTGATAGATGATGGCGGATTTCCACCACGCACGGGGTTGGGGGTTGGACATTTCTGCTTCGAAGAGGGACGGTGGGAGAAGAGGGGGAAGCGATGTATTGGATCAAAGTTGGTGAGGAGTGGATTACGGGTGCTTTAGTGAACAGGCATGAGGACGTAGCCGACCAAATTTTGCCTCACGTAGCGCGATCAGGAAGCGCAGATACAGCGCCAGAGATAACCAGATCATCTATGTCTAACGTGCATGCTTGTGATTGGTGGACGACGTATGTTGATGGATTCCAAGGGATGTTCAATGACAATCGAAAAACGGCAGCGGTAGACTTGAATGTATGTTTCAAAGTGTTTCACTACTTTCGGCTTACTATAGAATCCTTCGACTGCCCCAATCCCCTCAGCGACTTCAATCCGAGGACTTATGTGACAATCTGAGTCGGGAGAGTTGGAAGGACAAACATGATAGTGCATTGAGGCATAGTCGACGCTGAAGCGCTGAAGCCTATGCTCGATCTGATCATATTGAAGAATCTTGCATGCGATTTTCCTTGGTCTCCGCGACAATCCCTTCAACGTCTTCAAACCGAGGAGTCATTCGACACTCGAACGGCGCGGGGTGCCTGAAAAACCTGAGTTAGCGAGGGGCTTCACAAAAAGCAGGCAGACCTCACAGAGCAAGTCCTCGCTCCACAAGGGCGTCCTTATCGGGTAAAACCGTGACACCATTTCTGTCCTGCTCTGGAAGGATATGGAATGCCCATAGAGTGGACGCCATCTGGATGAACAAGCTATTATTGGCGACATATCGGCCGACGCAAATACTGAAAGACAATATCAAGAGCGACATCCATGAAATAATGTAACAAGCGTACCGTCTACCAAAGCCATATGCGACGTGGCCTTCCTCCTTCGTATCAGCTGCTATAGGATCTACGAGCGCACCATCGGGTCCCAAGAATCGTTCTGGTCGGAAGTCGTGCGCATCGGGTCCATAAATATTCACATCACGGTTCATTCCCCTAAAGAAGCCCATGTAAACAACAGGCTGCCAGTGCCAAGTCTAACAGGCACGCACCAAATATTAGCGAAGCATACGGTGCCCTTCGGGATGAAATATCCCTTGTAATAATCATCTTCCGTAACAAGATGAGGCGCACCCATAAAGCCCGATGGTCTCCAGCGTAAAACTTCTTTCACTAACGCCTGGATGTAAGGGAGGTGGTCGTAATCTTGGAATGTGGGCATCCTCTCCCTGCCGACGACTCGATCGAGTTCTTCATGTGCACGTTTCTGGCATTCAGGGTGCAAAATCATAGCAAGGAAAAAGAAAGCCATTGCAGTGGATGTCTGGGCGCCGGAATCAACAAGTTGGGATTGAAATGAATAAACATTAACCACACAGTTGTAGACCCGGCGACACTACACATTACAGTCAGCGGAGCTCAAAGAGGGATGGAGTGGGGTTGGCGGACGGACTAAAGTGATGCCACAGTCGCAGCTGCCTCCATGTCGCTGAGATTGTGAGTCGAACTTTGTTCGATGAAACTTGATGCAACGCACGGCCTTTGAGTTCCGTTGTCCTGGGGTAGGAGCATACAACCACCTGCTAGCTATCAGATATGGAAAAAACTCACCATGCGAGACGAAACATCCGCGAAGAGATCACAAAGCTCGCCCGCAGATGTGACCTTGAAAAAGGCTTCCGCTTCCCTCCTCCACGCACACCTGAGTCATCATAAATACACAGTCAACACACGCATCGAGAATACGTACATCCAGCGCGGGAGATGTTCCATCCAGGTAAAGATTTCCACGAGATACTCACCAGGAAGGAGTGCATTCAGAAATCGTTCCGCGGCTGCATTGATTCTGGCGACTAATGGGTCCTTAGAGTCAAGGATAGGCGTCGTGCCATAAAGGATGGACGTCATGAGGGAGTTGTTGACACGTTGCAGATGTTGGTTGTAGAGTTCCGAAGATTCAGCTAATGATGAGACGAGGATGGCAGCTTCAACCTCTTGAAATGGATAATAATGCTTCATTGCTTGCATATTCAATGACCTGAAAATTGGTGACTTGATTAGTAGTGCAACTTGGGGGAAAGATACTAACTCGTGTGTAACCCGGCGCATGCGCCTCCACTTCTGGTTGTAAGATTGCAGTATCATCGAGAATCCTCCCGCCATCAGCTCACCCGCAACAATACTCCGTGGTCGACCTGAATATATGCTAGATCGGCGATCAAGGAGCTCAGAAGCAACTTCATGTGATCCAACGATGATCATATCTCGCCCCGCTGCGCTAACATACACAATAGGCCCTATCATGTCTGCATAAGCCGTGAAGTGCAG
This sequence comes from Pleurotus giganteus, assembly GCA_032158425.1. Taxonomy (NCBI): domain Eukaryota; kingdom Fungi; phylum Basidiomycota; class Agaricomycetes; order Agaricales; family Pleurotaceae; genus Pleurotus; species Pleurotus giganteus. The sequence continues at coordinate 1,088,735 of JAPEHR010000002.1, forward strand.
TGAGGATGGGGGGAGACATACCGTGGACCTGGCACCATTCATCCAGCGTGTGCCTCATATTCTTCGTGAACTGGTGGAGATTTCCGATAATGGGCAGCCCTCGCGGACCAGGAGGGAGCTTAGATCTTCGTCTCGAGTTGAAGTAAGAACGAAGAATAACAGCGATGAGAATGATTGGCAAGGTAACCACAGACTGGGAGTACGATGATGTCATAGCTGGCTCTGGGATGGTGGCGATATGGTTTGACTGTAGACAACTTTTAAGTGAAACTCGTCAGCACAATCGTTCCGTCGGTGTTGAACCGAATACCCATCTATGACAGTTGAAACATTGACGTGATAGACAGACGGACAGACGGACATATAGTGTCCGATAGCACTGTTCGGATAATGCGATCGCGACCTCGGGCAGCCCTTGGCAGTGGCTGAGCATGGGCAAGTGGATACCAATGGGCAAGTTGGGATGAAGCTTTCAGCTTCGCATGGCATGAAATTTGCGAGGGATTAGACAGCGGAGGCTGAAAGTTACGCAATGCAGTAAAAGTCGACAGGGCCGGGATGAGACAAGAGTGCTGTTCGGTCATACGGGCATGGCTAGAATTGGCTAGAATTGGCTTCAAACATGGCATTTTCTTGACTTTGAGCTGAATGAACCGGACTTTTTGCACAGAGCACCCAGTCAGAACGAGCTGCATCAGAGAGCTCCCGCGAATAGGAGACAGGAGCGAAGGCCAAGCAGATCCAAATAACACGTCGCGTCGCGAGGTTTCCGAGTTAGTTGCAGATGGTCAGAAATGCAGTTTGCATGTTGAACGTAGTGGAATTAGGAGGCTCATCCAACCGAATTTTGAGGGGACATGATCAGGAATCGCAGGTAGAGTGTTAGCAACAAAAATGGCGGATTACGGTGTACTGAATGACCTTCAAAGAAAAAAAACAGCGATGGCATGCTTGATAATGATTTGCAGCCTTAGGCCGCTCAGTATGGAGTCCAGGAGTACGCAAATCTCCTAACGTCTTCGATGCCGTCAAACTGCGGACAGATATAAATAACAGACGGAGGACTTAGGGAAGTGGGGAGGACATAAAAGCAGCGAATGATAATACGTTGAGGGATTGCTGGCGCAGCAACGGAATAGGCCACTTGATCTTCAAGTTGATTGTACCGCAGAAGCTTGCATGCGATCATCTCTAGTATTTGCGACAATCCCCTCAACGTCCTCAAACCGAGAACGCAGAAGACACTGAAACGGTGCAGGGTGCCTGGAAGAGAAGAGTTAGCGAAAGGCTTTACACAAGGCACTTGAAGCAAGCCCCACATAGCAAGGCCTCGTTCCACATTGGCATCTTTATCGGGTAAAACTACGACACCATCCTTATCGCGCCCAGGAAGGATATGGAAGGCCCATAGAGTCGACGCCATCTGGATGAACAAGCTATTATTGGCAACATATCGGGCAACACAAATACTGGAACACGATATCAGAACAGCATCCACGGAATAATCAAGCAAAGGCGCACCGTATACCAAAGCCATATGATACATGGCCTTCCTCCTTCGTATCCGCCGGTATCGTATCCACCAGCGTACCACCGGGTCCCAGGAAACGCTCAGGTCGGAATTCGTGTGCATCGGGTCCATAGATGTTCACATCGTGGTTCATTCCCCTACACAAGCGCATGTGAACGAAGTTGCCAGCGACAAGTCCGACAGGTGCATACCAGATATTAGCGAAGCATATTGTGCCCTTCGGAATGAAATACCCCTCGTAATAATCGTCGTCTGTTACAAGATGAGGTGCACCCATAAAGCCTGACGGCCTCCAACGTAGGACTTCCTTTACCAATGCACGGATATAAGGAAGGGAGTCGTAATCTTGGAATGTAGGCATCCTATCCCTGCCAACGACTCGATCGAGCTCTTCATGTGCGCGCTTCTGGCATTCAGGATGCAAGATCATAGCAATGAAGAAGAAAGCCATTTGGGTGGATGTCTGGGGGAAGGGATCAATAGATGTGGCTGAAAGGAACATGGACCAGCCACACCGTCGTGGTTCCAGCAACGATGTTTGTATTATAGTTAGTTGGCAGTAAATAGGGATGCAGTGGAATGCCGTGCGTACTAAAGTGATGCAGCTGTCGCAGCTGCTTCCATCTCACTGAGGTTGTGAGTCAAATTGTGTTCAATGAAAGCTGAGACAACGCAGGGTCTTTGTGTACCGTTGTCCTGAAGCAGAAGTAGATACAACTACGTGAGCAGGTGTGCTAAGAGATACGAATTGATGACTCACCATGCGAGACGAGACTTCTGCAAAGCGCTCACGTAGTCCACCAAATGTGACCTCGAACAAGGCCTCGGCTTCCCTCCTCCATGCACACCTGTGATGGCATGAGAATACAAAGTAGACACATGTATCACGAAGACGTACATCCAACGAGGGAGGTACTCCATCCACGTAAAGATTTCTACGAGATATGCACCAGGGAGGAGTGCACTTAGGAAACATTCAGCAGCTCTATCGATCTGCGCAACTAATGGGTCCTTAGAATTCTGAAGAGGTGGTGTGCCGTAAAGAATGGAGGTCATGATAGAATTGTTTGTACGTTGCAGATGCTCTTCGTGGAGTTCCAACGATTCAGCCAATGATGAAACCAGGATGGCTGCTTCGACCTCTTGCTAGGGATAATAATTTTTCATTGCTTGCATATTCAAGGACCTGAGAAATCGAGGCGATGCACGCAATTGGGTTGTTGGTGGAAGTTGGGGGAAAGGCACTCACTCGTGTGCAGCCCGACGCATACGCCTCCAATTCTCGTTGTGAGATTCCAGTACCATTGATAATCCTCCTGTCATCAGCTCACCCGCAACAATGCTCCGTGGTCGACCTGAATATATGCTTGCGCGACGATCGAGGAGCTCAGATGCAACTGTATGTGATCCAATGATGAGCATATCTCGCCCTGCGGCATTGACATATACAAGAGGGCCTAGCATATATGCCTAAGCCACAGACCGTTGCGAGGATGGGGGAAGACATACCGTATTCTTGGCACCATTCATCCAACGTGTGCCTCATGTTCTTCGTGAACTGGTGTAGATTACCGATAATGGGCAACCCTCGTGGACCAGGGGGAAGCTTAGACCGTCGTCTTGAATTGAAGTAAGAACGAAGCATCACAGCGGTGACAAGAATGATTGGGAAGGTTGCCGCACACTGGGAGAACGACGGTGGCATAGCTTGGTCTCTTGATTCGGGGATGCGCCGGTGATGAGGTTGTAGCAAAAAAGCTTTGAACTCATGCGATACAGCGGCGAGCCGAATAAGCAGTTGACAGGATAAATCGTTAATTCGGGTCGACCTGACGGACATATATACTGCGTCCGAATGAAGAACTCTTGGGAAGAGCCTCGGCCTCGTCGTACTGCAAGCCCCAATGGAGTAAATACATAGCTGGGAGACGGGTTCTTTCGAATGCGCTCACCAATCAACGTCAACTTTGAAGCCTCCACCATCACTGGACGAGACCAAGTTGCCAACCTCGATCCTGCTAACTCCGTCAAAGCTCGAGCTTGAGGCCTTGAGGCCTAAGATCGTGACCTGAAGCATGCTGACAGGAAGATATCGTGCATTCGCTCAACGAAGGATGGAATTGAATCCAAAGCTAGTTGAGTGTGGCACGTCGCGTCTCTTTCTCCCTCGCTTTCCCCAGAGCTGATTGTGTTCGTCCCATGGAAATGGCAGCTGCCGCTCAGCAAATGATGATGAGTTGGTGTTTCTCGTGGATACTCATTCATTTATGACACCGGTCTCTAAAACATCAGGTCCCGTCAGCTACAGGACGTTCTCTATATGTGCTGAGTACTACTTACCATGTTACTGCACTCACTTGGTTCTGTCTGCAGTTTTTCATTTCGTGTTTGCTTGATGTGGTTTGATCGTAGTACGCTTTGCATCGGAGTTTGAAGACGCGTCTTGTCTTCATCCATGTCGGCGCCTCCATCCTCCAAACGTCGGCGCTCCTCGTCGCCTGAATTGACAGAGGTTCGAGACTCTAGATTCTACTTCAACGACGGAAGTGTCGTGCTTTCTGCTCGGGACGAACACGACAAGGTTATATATTTCCGCGTCCACGCATCACTCCTGTCCAGAGAGTCGACAGTTTTCGAGGACATGTTTAACATCCCTACGCCCCCGTCTTCAGGAAAAGATACCTACGATGGTGTTCCTTTGGTTGTCATGCACGATAGGGCTAAATATCTGAGGGGGTTCTTGCAAGCCGTCTACGAGCCTCAGTACGTCGCCCCTAACCGTTTCTACTTTCTGACATTTCTGACGGGAAGGTACACAGTACGGTATTCTTACGGCATTTCTCAGACGAGACACCCGCAGCCTTCACTGGTCCTCTCATTCTCGCGAAAAAGTACGAAGCGAACGCCCTCACGCGTCGCATTATTGAGCATATCGAAGCTGACTGGCCCAGCGGGCAGTACCAGCAGTGGACGACAAGATCGAGGGAGCTTATAGAAGGGGAATGGGACTGGCCTAATGCTGAGAAGCTGTTGGACCTGTCGTGGACTACCAATATGCGGGACGAACTGAAAACCCCATTGGCCATGGCTTACTACGCTCTCTCCGGCGATAGAAATTATCATGCCGATCTGCTGAATTCAGAGGATTTTTCGATCATGGTGCATGGGCGCAGGAGGATGGAAAGGTTCTATAAAGACTCTGTTTTGAATGGGACAGCGCTTAAGCTATGCTCATCGTGCAAGATTGGGACCTTCAAGGATAGCGTGTTGTTGGATATGGTGAAGTCGAAGACCCTGGACTTTTTGACAGCTTGCGAGAAGAGGACGTCGAGGATGTCTTCCGGCAAATTCAAAGGGCTTTGTGGGAGTCGGAACTGTGAACGGGCGGCGGTGAAGTGGTCGCAGGAACTGACGGTGCAAGCGTTTTCGAAGATCCCTGAGTTTTTCCCAATTAGCTGTGAAGACTCAGATTATGAGTCGGAAGCCAATAAATCTCCGTGAATGCCACAATATGTAAAGAGGGTGCATGTTCCGATTACTGTGTGCTGATTCGTGTTGAGTTCAGCCACAACTTTGTCGGACTGTTGGCCTACATGGTTATCTGAGTACTTTATGTATTAATGAGCGTTAAGTTTCAAATGTTGTGGACACCCGGACGGACGACTCGGGAGAGTGGGAGGGACGAGATATCGACGCCAGGACCTGGTACTGATAATAGGGGCCTCCCGTGCCAATGATTCAATCTGATTGTATCGTAGAAGCTTGCATGCGACTGTCCTTGGTGTCCGTAACAATCGCCTCAACATCCTCAAACCGAGGACGCATACGACATTCAAATGGTGGCGGGTGCCTGAAAGGTATGAGTGAGCGAAAGGTCTCACATAACGCAAGCAATCCTCACAAAACAAGACCTCGCTCCTCAAAGGCATCCTTGTTTGGTAAAACAGCATAGCCGTTTCTGTCATATCGAGGAAGAATATGGAAGGCCCAGAGCATGGAGGCCATCTGGATGAACAAGCTGTTATTGGCGACATATCGGCCAACACAAATGCTAGAAGACATCAAAAGCACGACCATATGACAATGAGGCACAGGCGTACCGTCTCCCAAAACCATAAGAGACATGACCTTCCTCCTTCGTATCAACTCCTGTCGTATCTACAAGCGTACCCTCGGGTCCTAAGAATCGCTCAGGTCGGAATTCGTGGGCGTCGGGTCCATAAACATCCACATCATAGTTTAGACCCCTACAGCATCGAATTTAAATGATACGCCGGCAGCGATACATGTAAGAGGTACGTACCAAATATTGGGGAAGCATATTGTATCCTTCGGAATGAAATAGCCCTCGTAATAATCGTCTTCCGTTGTAGAATGAGGGGCACCCATGAAGCCCGATGGTCCCCAGCGTAAGACTTCCTTGACTAACGCTCGGATATAGGGGAGGTGGTCATAATCTTGGAATGTTGGCATTCTCTCTCTGCCAACTACTCGATCGAGTTCGTCATGCGCACGCTTCTGTGATTCTGAGTGCAGGAGCATAGCGAAGACGAAGAAATCAATTTGAGTGGCTGTCTGGGAGGAAGGTTCAATGAATTGAGACTGAGATGAACATGAACCAGCCTCACGGTTGTAGCGCCAGCGATGCTTCGTATTCGAGTTAGCACAGGGATTTAGTGGAATTGCTACACATACTAGATTGATCCCGCCGTCCACGCCCCCTCCGTGTCGCTGAGCTTGGAGGTCGAGGTATCTTTAATGAATGTTGCCGCTACACAGGGTCTTTGGGTACCGTTATCCTGAGATAGAAACAGTTACCTGGTCAGGTCAGCTAGGAGATAAGGATTAATAGACTCACCAAACGAGATGAAACATCAGCGAAAGGTTCATCAAGTGAGCGAGATAGGACCTCGAAAAAGGCTTCCGCATCCCTCTTCCATGCACACCTACAATGTCACAAATAAAGAGCAGTCGACTAGATGCATCAGAGGACGTACATCCAACGCGGGAGGTGCTCCATCCATGGCAAGAATTCCGCAAGATAAGTGCCGGGAAGCAGTGCATCCACAAACCGCTGTGCAACACCAGTGATCTTCGCCACCAACGGGTCACTAGAATCAAGAATGGGGGGTGTGCCGTAGAGGATGGAAGTCATGAGGGAATTATTGATACGCTTCACATGATCTTCGTAAAGTTCGGAAGATTCAGCCAGTGACGAAACGAGGATGGCAGCTTCGACTTCCTGGAATGGATAATACTTTCTCATTGCTTGCACATTCAGTGATCTGGCAGTCGGGTTGACGTGCGGAGCGCCCTATGAGATTGTCGACGGAAGTCGGGGGAAGGGTGACTTACTCGTGTGCAGCTCGGCGCATACGCTTCCACTTGTCGTTGTATGTTTGCAGAACCATCGATAATCCTCTCGTCATCAGCTCGCCCGCAACAACGCTCCGTGGTCGACCTGAATATATGTTTGATCGTCGATCAAGAAGCTCGGATGCAACCTTATGTGATCCAATGATGATGATATCTTGTCCCGCTGCATTGACATACACAAGAGGGCCTGGTATGTCCTCGTAAGCCAGCGAATTGGGAAGATGGAGGAAGACATACCGTATTCCTTGCACCATTTATCCAACGTAGGTCTCATATTCTTCGTGAACTGATGTAGATTACCGATAATAGGCAGTCCTCGCGGACCAGGGGGGAGCTTAGATCTTCGCATTGAGTTGAAATAAGCACGAACAATCACAGCGGTGATAAGAATGATTGGCAAGGTTGCCGCAGACTGGGAGAACAGCGGTGGCATAGTTGGGTCTCTGGGATGCGCAGGTGGAATGTGGACAATTAAAAAGAGGACCTCGTCAGTTCGTTCGTTCTGTCGCGGGTGAGCCGAATACCCACCTATGACAGCTGACATGATAAATCGTCTACGTCTAGACCATGTAGACGGACATAGTGTGTCCGAGACGAATAAGAACCGTCCTTGGCAGTGGCAGAGCGTAGGCAAGTTGTGGGCGAGTCAGGACATCGGAAGTCAGGCCTTCAAGCTATAGACACCGTCATTGACAGTGACCACCACAGATACCCTTGGTCAATTGCTGATACGGGGCGGGTAACAACGGTGATTCTCCTGACAGGAGGTGTCATGGCGAACGAAATGTCCGCGTTGAGATGAGAGCGTGTCGCTCATACGGAACGTCAAGGTACTGGCTCAAACGTAACTTCTCGGGATCAAGAGCACTAGTTTCACTTTCAAACTTGACTAGAGGTGTTATTCTTGAGAGTCCTGCGCGAGGACTCGCGAGTCATTTCTATTTTGTCTTTTCGAGATTCCTTGGGCCTCTGAAGGTACATCCCTAGCAAATTGGCCACATCTGAGGCCACAGATCATCGGGGCCAGCCTTTGTCAAACGTGGTCAAAAAGATATCCATCGATTCAAGGCCAGAACATTGTCCGTAGGAATGGTGGATAGGAAAGGCTGGTTGAACAGGAAAGACTGTTGGTGATGACGATCCCAGAGTGGATTCAGCAGCAGCTCGTTAGCCCAAAATTCATAGATACTCGATCATCCGGACTCACATAAGTGAGTCAGAGCAGGCTCCACCCAGTTGGCTCGCCTCGCAATATCACCAGTGGTTTGAGTTATCGGCAAGTCATCAGCGCATTGCTTTGCTATGGTGACGATCAGATGAGGGTGCGTAGGTAAGAGATGGTTCCATAAAGCAAACAATTTCATGCTTAGACGGAAGGCAAAGACACATTCAACCTGATTATGCATCGTGGTACGTGCTTGAGAATCGCAGGATGGTGAGTACGAAGTAATGGAGCTGCAATTTCGACTTCGGAGCCGGAGCATGGTTGGAAAGGTTTCGTGGTCCTAGATTGACACTCGAATCATTGTACGATTTGGGAGAGTGGGACAGATGAGAGATGAACGCCATATGCCCGATAATTTTTGATGGTACAGTATCGTAGAAGCTTGCATCCGATTGTCCTTGGCCTTCTGCGACAACGTCTTCACTCTGGAGATTCGAACGGCGCCGTTTGTCTGAAAATATGAGTTAGTGAAGGCTTTACGCGAGGCAAGCAAGCCTCACGTAGTGGCTCTGCTTCACAAAAACATGCTTTGTAGGGTAAAACTGCCGCGATGTTGTGTCGAGGAGGACACCGTCTGGATCAACGTAGGCAGCACGTACTGTAACGGTCCCTAAAATATCGGATGCTGTCAGTTATAGGAAGTTCTCTGAATGCGCCGAGTACTTACCATGTTACCATAGTCGCTTTGCTCTGCTTTCAGTTCGTGTTTGCTGGTGGAACGTTGAGTGGCGCCAAAGTGGCGTGGGTATCGGAGCTTGAATATGCGTCTTGCCTTCATCCCATGTCCTCAACACCTTCGAGCTCCAAACGCCGGCGCTCTTCGTCGCCCAACGAATCGACAGAGGTTCGAGAATCTGGATTATACTTCAAAGATGGGAACGTCGTGCTTTCTGCTCGGGACGAACATGACAAGGTCATATACTTCCGTGTCCATGGGTCGCTTCTAGCCAAAGAGTCTACAGTTTTTCGCGACATGTTTGACATCCCTTCGCCCCCGCCTTCCGACACAGACACTTATGATGGTGCTCCTTTGGTTATCATGCACGATAAGGCTGAACATTTGAGGGGGTTCTTGCAGGCCATCTACGCGCCTCAGTAGGTCGCCTCTACCCACTTCTACTTGATGCCATCTCTAACCAGAAGATACGCAGTGAAGTATTCTTGCAGCGTTGGTCCAACGATACACCCACATTGTTCATCGGACCTCTGATCCTCGCGAAAAAGTACGAGGCCAGTGCCCTCACACGTCGCATTCTTCGGCACATCGAAGCTGACTGGCCTGGTAAGCAGTACAAGCTGTGGAAGACCAGATGGACAGAGATCAGAGAAGGGGATTTTCGCGCGCCCAGTGCTGAATTGGTTTTGAAGCTGTCGTGGGCTGCTGACATGCGGCATGAACTGCAGACCCCATTGGCCATGGCATACTACACCCTCTCCGGCGATAGAGCTTATTACGGCGATGACCTGACCTCAGAGGACTGTTTGATCATGGTCCATGGGCGCCGGAGGATGGAAAAGTTCTACAGAGATTCTGTTTTGCATGGGACAGGAAATCCAGCGCTTAGTCTATGCGGAGGGTGCAACCTCGGCATGTTCAAGGAGAGTATCTGGTTGGACATGATGAAATCGAAGACGCTGGACTTTTTGCGGGCTTGCGAAAAAAGGATGTTAAGGCTGTCTTCTGGCAGATTGAGGGGGCTTTGTGGGAGTCAGAAGTGCCAACAGGCAGCACTGGAATGGTTGAAAGGACTGACGGGGCTAGTATATTCGAAGATTCCCGAGTTTTTCCCACTTATCAGTGAGGACTCGGATTATGAGTCGGATTCAGATGTATCTTCATGAATGTCGACATATGTAAAGCAGGTTCATGTTATTGTTGCACAATGAAAGGTGCTGAATTGGCTTCGAAGAAATCGAAAGTAGAGGCATAGTCTTGAGCATAGAGGATAAAACCGATGGCCATATAACAAGGTCAACTGCTACACCGCGACCCTGCGGCTCTTGCACTGAGTGATGGTACTGGAGTTGGAATTCGCGGTTCAGCCGGGGAGATTGAGTCGAAACGGACATATACCATACCCCAAACTCGGATGAGATCAAAGAATCGATCTCATTCTGCACAGACGAGAAACACAGAGAGGTAATTGAACAGTGGGACTGGCTACGTAGAACCGTCACATCACTACACAACTGTAAGCAAAAAGGTGGGACCGGACCAGAGGCGACCGTCTCAGCACAGGAAGAATACCAAAAATCCAAGCGAATGGAAATGGAAGAAAGAAGAACGAAAGTCAAGCGATGCGTGCATAGATGATGACTCCCCAACCCCGCTCAATCCCATTCATCAGCACGCGACGACCCAATCATCCGCTCCTCCTCTTCTATTGACGAAAAATATCGAGGTGCTCCAACACCCCCGATAGGTGTATATGCGCAAACAGCTTCATCGAGAGTCATCCGGTGAAGATCAGGAGGTGGCTTCGCAGATGCAGATGGCTTGAGTTTGGCTTTGAGGTAGGCCATAGCCCAGTCACATTCAATGTCCGGGAGGTCGGAATATACAATGGCGCTGGGATCTTGAGGCTTGGGCGCGATGACAGGAGCAGGATTGTATGTCCCAGCATCAGGGCAAGTGATCTTGGCCCAATCGCTGAGTTTCGATCAGCAAACGCCGCGACGGGAGAGAGGCGTGTCACTTACATGCCAAAGAAGTACGGGTGAGCCTTGACGCGAGCGAGATCAGTCTTCAGCTTCGACGGGTTCAGGTCGACAATAGTCTTAATGAGATCCCAGAGTGGCTGTGGGATGCGATCGCCTGGTTGCTTGATAGGTTGGCCGTAGATATTTCGGCGCAACCGCTATGCAGTCTGGATGAGTAAATCAAGTAACGCGCCAGCAAGTGGTATGGCTCACCTTGCCCGTGGTCATCTTGTAGATGCTTTTCGCAAGACCCCGGATGTCTCGTGCGAACTCATCAGGATTATAAGCCATTCCAAAGCTAAAGTAGCCTCCCTCCGCTCCATCGGTCACGTGGAAATCATAAAAGTCGTCGTCGCAGGCCAGGATGCGCTTAAGGATCTTTGCCCGGCCCATCCCACCAAGGACAGGGCGGCCGGTAGCAGAGAGAAAGACATTGGTAAGCTTGATATCGTTGTGTACAATGCCCTTGGAGTGGAGGATTTCAAGGCAGTTAACCTTGAACGCTCGTCAGCCATGACGAAAGGAGTGGAAAATCGAATACACTTACAATGTGGGCGGCGTACAGCCTGACACGCCCAGCATCGAGAGGCCTATGTGTCCTCACCTCATCCAACGAGAACGGCATGTGCTCGGTCAACTGACACGAGTCGTTACCCTCCACCCATTGGCCTCGCAGAGCGACGAAGTTGGGATCATCCCTGACAGCCTCGAGAGCGGCGAGCTCATGGGTGGCTTGGATCTTCTCATCCGGCTTGAGGGTAGCGGTGTGGGTGACCTTGAGCTCCCGTAGTTTGCCATCCATCTTGTCGATGACTCTCCAGCGGTCATGACTGCCTTTGATTTCGGTACGGCATAGCAAGTTGAAACGAGGGCGACAGAATTCTTGTGGCCCGATGAAGGGAGCGGGAGAGGTGGCGGGACCATTGGAGTCGGAGACAGGCCTCTCCATCACAGGAGGCGTTGGGAGAGACTATGAAGGCGCACAGTAAGTTCAGCTGAAGTCAGGGAGGCAGTCAAAGAGAAGTACCTTCTTGGTGGTCTTGTTGGCGAAGACGTTTTGGAGCTTGGAGAACATTATTGACGAGGATAAGGTACGCACTATGTGGTATGATAGTAGTATGGGAGAGAGAAGTGGGATGGACGGGAGGGGGGGAAATATTGGGCGTGTCAGCCTCTGGACGTAACTCCTAACGAGCTCCTTGGCTGACATATAGAGTGAGCGCCCATGAGCGCCTAACCCGGACTGTCCGCGGAGAAGAGTCGCGCCTTTGGCGCTTGGTGCTGTGCTCCCGGTCGAGCGAAAGTGCGTTCAGTGATGCATGGCTTCCTACGCTGAACCGCGATATTACACGGACGTCTCTGATAACGCCAACCAAGGGATGGAGTCGACAACGTATCCTAGAGTCGCATAGTGATTCGGACTACTTAGTCTCATGGTGGGTTCACTGAGCGACGCACCCAAAGTCTTGGTCATGATGGCTCCGTCCTGTACAGACCCACCGGAACGGTAACACGGTGTGCAAACACTCCATCTGGCCAATCTGACTGTCCAGTCGTCTTTCATCCACGCTTCCGACAAGTTTGTCGATTTTTCTTCGCTCTTGGACGGAGACGTATACCATGACAAGATCGACGCATCGGGTGTCGATCCTGCAAGGCGCACAGTCCCCGTTGTGGATATAATGCCATCGAACCACCCTGCAGCTGGATCGAGAAAGAACGCGAAAGAAAACGAACTTGAGGGAAACGGAGGGATTCGGGCTCGTTCTGTGGGATCGTGCTTGAGGAACTTGAGTCATTGGGCAGACTCACAATTGTAACTCGATCCGCAAAACCTTCAAGATCCAGTCGCCATAGATGAAGCGCAACCATTCCAGCAATGCATAGCCAATCCATTGAGTGATTTTGTCCAACGTAGCGTACATATCCGTCTTCGGAGTAGCGTAACCTCGTCACGAAGAATGGAAATCTGGCGACGGTAGCCGGTTATATTGTTGGAGGTGAAATGGGTAATACGGTTTAGCTTGTGCCTCTCGAGGTCAAAATGGTGACGTGGGTGGGCACGGTTGGCGAAGTTGTTGAAGCCACAGGGCGCCTAAACATGAAAAGCGCCGCTCGGTTAACCCTAACCAGAACCCACCCACGTCGTTCGGGCTCTTTCAGCAGGATGATAGCACAGTTCCCTCTTGTCAGCGCTGGTGCCGACCTATGGCTTTGATCCCTCGCACCCACATCAAACATATCCCCAACCCCACCGAGCAGCACAAAACAGTACAGAATTTCTCATTCTTTCGTTTTCAATGATCTCACAGGACATAGTATCAGGTACCTGGTCGGCGGCAGCCAGTGGCAGTAACACGCATGCAATCTAGGAACCACGACGACTTGAGGCGCTTCGCGTTGGGCATCGAGTATCTCGGGAGGATAATAGACGTCCTACGAATCTCTTGGCAAAGAAGTGCGCCTCGAAGCTCGAAGATTAGATTGAAGTGAACGCTGTTCGGTCGGTTAATGATGCGTAAAGTGCTCACTGAAATGTCTATTCAGTCGACATCACCACGGGCCCCTCCATCTCGCGCCTATGAGACCTCTGGCTTGTATCTCACAAACCAATTTACCTGTGACGAACCCAACCCCTCCTGCCTTGCTCCTTATCTCTAGCATCTGCAGTCCAGGAAGGTTGTAGAACCACAGTCTTGGCAGCGATGGCTTCTGGCATAGAAGCGGAACACATCGTGTACAGATAGCCCACTGCAAATGGCGTTTCGTTCTCAATCCCCTCTGATGGGCTACCAAATTCGGACCGCTTGCGCCATCACTCCCCGTCCGTGCCACTATTTAATGACCAGCTCCCACTACAAGGTTAGATTCTTCTATCGTGGGATCTCTCACTGATCGCATTTTGCCAGTGTTCCACCCGCCATGATCTACCTTGCCTCCCTGTTACTCGCCCGCTGCGTGCTAGCATATCCTGTGGGTGTCACTACGATGGCTGAGGACCACGACGTCCTCGTTTTCGGATCGCGCATCTGCTTCGATGTTATCATAAGCGTCATTCTCGTGCTAGTAGGTGGCGCGTTTGCAGGGTACGTCCTATCCATATCCTAACACAATCCAAACAGAACTTGATTTCACGCACTCAGATTGACAATTGGATTAATGGGCTTGGACGAGCTCCGCCTTCGCGTACTAGTTACCTCGTCAGACAACCCTCGGGAGAAGAGAAACGCCCAGACGAGTTTGTTACTGTCTTTCGCACACAGGATGTTTACTCACCTCGGCCGTACCATCCCTTCAAGCCCTGCGACTGTTGGAGAAAGGCCGTCATTGGGTTTTAGTGGTGAGCTGCATATACCCATCGCTTTCACGGACTAATTTTCCTTTGAGGTTCTCCTCTTGGGCAATGTGGTATCTCACCTGTCGACTCCTTGTTGCTTCTCCGAGTTAATCCAACTCCAGATAGTCAATGAGAGCTTACCTATCTTCCTAGATAACGCTGTAAGATCCCCTGTAACGCGTCACTCGCCGTTTCTTTTCACCTCCCTCTAGATCGGCGTGGGGTCACTGCTGTTGTCATTTCGACCACGGCGATTGGTATGTCACCTCCATCTCTCACCACTCATTTTGCTAACATATCGAACGTGCACCCAAAGTTATCTTTGGGTGATTCATCTCTATCTCTCCTCGCTCTAAACCCATTTAACACAGAATGTCTCGTCTTCTAGAGAGTTAGTTAGTTTTACCTTCGTCTCTCTATCGGCGCCTCGCTCACACTTCACGACAAACGTGCCAGAGTAATTCCTCAAGCCCTCAGCGTCAGGTATGGCCTAGCGATCGGTGCGGCTTGTGCACCGATCGTACGAATATTGATGTGGCTCTTCGGTCGGTCGAACTTCCTCTACGAATAATGCCGATTAATTTGACGCTAATAAATGTCTCTTCTCTTCCACGTATGTATCTAATAGCCCCCGTAGCGTGGCCATTCGCGAAGCTTCTTGACCACTTGCTAGGTTCCCACACGACGCATACATACAAGAGGAAGGAGCTACGATCCCTTATCCACTTCCATCGAACGGGTCCAGAACCACTCCGGGACGAAGAAATTAAGATGCTCGACGGGGTTCTACAGCTGAGTGGGAAGTCGATCGACGCGGTTATGACGCCAATCCAGGTATGGAGCCCATATCTATATTTACTAAAATCTCCATTTATTTGGCTTGTTTCGTTTCTGTCTAGGAGGCACGGACGTTGAGCACCGATACGATCCTGGATCATGCTTGCATAGACAAACTGTTTGAGTACCGTCTCACTTCCACTCTGCCAAGATTCATTGAACTCAAGGCTCACGCGGTCTCTTTCTCTAGACTTCTAAGCGGCCATTCTCGTTTTCCTGTCCACGAACCCGGGCGACCTTTCGCTTTCGTGGGTTTCCTCCCAATCAAACGGGTTCGCTCACCGCTTCATCCTGTTCCTACTCCTCGTACTTACATCCATTCATCTTCCCGTACGCCACAGCTGATCGGCTACGACCCAAGCAAAAGTCTAAGCGTCAACCACTTTCCCCTTTCCGCGCTACCTGATGTACCTCCGTGGACGGACTGCCTTGAGGCGCTTAACTCCTTGTGAGTTCATTAGTGTCGTGTGCACGGCTTCCGTTCGCTTGCGTGCAGAGCTGTGTTGATGCATATATGTGATCGTGATAATAGTCAGTCCGGAGCTTTTGAGATGGTGCTTGTTAGCCGTAACCGGTCGCCTGGGAGAGATGGGGTCCAGGGAAGGGGCGTTGTTGGGATACTTACACTCCAAGGTAATTGATCTCGCTAGTCAAGCAATCGATAGTGCGCTAAAATCCAACGGCTGATGGCTGACGGCCACATCACACAGATATCATTGAGGTGAGCAAGCTACATTCATCTCCGTCTTTCATCTAATATTCAGTGGAACATCTCACGTTTGAATGGATACGCTCTGCAGGAAATCGTCAAGAATGAAATTGATGATGATGACAGCGACTGCGACGGAGATAAGAACATGAACGATACAATATTGATCAAACGGTGTCTGCTCCCCATAGTAGAGACCATGTGCGTAACGCATACATATCCCCTCTTCCCCTCTTCCCCTCTATCCCCTCTACTCACGTCTTTCCTTCTTTTTTTACCAAATTAATCCATCTCCGTCCACGAACTTCAACTGACCGATACAGTACATACAGAAGCATTTCACATGGACGGAGACGCTCCGAGTCCGTGACGCCGTCCAGATCCGATGGAGAACGATCAACGCTCATAGGAACTCCGAGTCCTTCCTCCGCCCCGGACCCCGCTGTTCCTTCTCCTCCTTCCCCTCTTCCTCCGCAGTATGGGGCAATTGTGACCCCGCCCACGCGAAATTGCTCCAGGAGCTGAGGTGCATATCTACTACTATGGATCATTCTACATACTCTAACCCTGTCGGGTTCAATTTCATATAGTGCATATCATTATACCTAGTATTGTAACGATTAGTATTTTCTGATGAACTAGAATGCAGCCGCGGCGGTCACGCCTCCTCCGAGTGTTTAGTACTGTACGGCAGATCTGCATGATACGTCCTGTATAATATTTACCCTACCCCGCACCCCACATGTCCACACGCAGTCCTTGCTCCATCAAATTGTAGACACATACGCATACGCATAAGGGGGTATATATGTAGATTCTCCTCTGACACTCATCAGATCATCAAAAGCGAATAGAGGAAGTTTGCCGTGGGTGTTACTCCTAGGCCTGGGAACTCCTATATGCCCCCTTTACGGGAAAATTGATCTCCTCGGTGTGCAATATTGACGTCGAACGATAGCGGGGGACCAGTCTGCGTTCGCAGTCCACCCTGAAGCTTCAAAATCCCTTCACTAGTGTATAGCACTGGCTTGTCTCCGGTTCTGATAGTCGTCAATGGTCTCAGAATGCGAGACAAATAGGAGTGCCAGGTGCTATGGCAACGGCACTAGTTTCATGCAATTGTCACTTCAATTCAATGAGGACGGTTACGTGCAACATACATCTATCCAGTGCTGGCACATAAGACATACGACGCATCCGCAGGTAGATTGATTACATTGTGTATCTAGGCCTACGTAAAGATGCTATTAATAAAATATGGTGCTGAAAGAGAGGTGATATCGGAAAGATGGGCAAGGCGAGAGATGGGCTACAGATGTGTAGATAGAAAGGGGACGGACGATGCAATACAGTGCTTATATAGCGATGATGGAGAGAAGGGAAAGTGTTCTTATGTACACCGACCGAGGAGTAAAGTCCAGTGGATGGGGAACATCTATGTGTGTAGGGCGACGGTGGCGTAGGTGTGTAACATGGTTGATGTATGCGGTCAAATGCTGTATTGCGTAGAATGATGAGCAGTAACCTAGAAGCCAGTGAGTAACAGCAATTGATACGAATGATGTGAAACGTACCGAGGTCTAGGCAGATGCCATTGTGTAGGTTCTCTGGAAATCGCGGACGAATTCGAACTGTGGCCCCGTCTCCGGGCTGTGGGGGAACCGCTTGCACTTCTCGACGGTGCGCCACTCCCTCGCGATAATATTCAATGCTTCGACGCCATCTCTCGCCACACCACTCTGGACGAGCCAGCATCCGATAACGAGTCCAGTCCTCCCTATCCCACCGCGACAATGCACTGCACTAACCCGTCCGCGCTTCTCGTTGTCCCTCAGCACATCGAAGATACGATTCATATGGTCAATAGAGTCCGGGAGCGATCGGTCGCGGATGGGAAAGCGGTGGTATTCTATGGCAGAGGTGTCGATTCCGAGGGCGGCGGCGCGAGTGGCGAGATAGTCCGCATAAGGGGACAATTCGCCGCACTCCGTGAGGTCGATAAAGGTTCGGACGCCAGCGTTGAGAAGCGCGTCGAGTTTTTGCCGACGGGGGATGAGGACTTTCGGTGTCCACGGATACTCGCATGCGAGGAGGAGGGGCGTTGCCCAGTAGGAGTTGGGGATGGGGCGAGGGTAGACGGCTGTAAGGGGCCAAGCTCGCTTGGTAGGCGAGGCTGAGGCGATATCTTTCTTGTAGGTGTCAGCGATGAGCACGCTGGCTGCGCGGCAGGAGGACAGAGACATTGGTAGGGTGACAATGATTGGGTGGTCCTCGATGGGTGAGCGAGTGTGGGTTTATATATGATGGGGTTTGGGATAAACGATAGGAGGCGTGATACGGAAGGAGAGGTGATGGTAGAGACGCTGGGTCGACCGTGGTAACCGCGAGGCAATTCATCCCCAGTGCGTGGGAATATCCCCCCGACAACGCCGCCACACAGGACCCTGCGATGTGTTCTCTCCCACTCTTCTTTGTCTAGACCTATCAAGGGCTTTGCTCTCCTCAGCTGTCCAGACCTCTTTGCAACACAGGATGGTCTAGCCAAGCAGGATGATGGCAAAGCTCTGGCCATGGGTTTCTTCCGGGAAATCACGCTGGCAGCCCAAGACGTGGCTGTAGCATATGGTCCCTCTTCAGCCAGTTTGTTTCGCCCATTCTTCGGTATTCGACTCATCAAGTGCTCTCACACCATGGAAATAGCGTGTTGCGGAACTTGGCCCTACGAAGGCTGTATTAGATCCGGCAGCATGAGGTTGTATGATATCAGAGCTTGCAATGGCTCAACCGTGCGTCCAACTCAATTATTGCCAATATCGTGCGTCGATGGTTGATCGATTTCATTTACAGCTCGGAGGGGAAACGGTCTGTTTGTTCAATCGGAGGTACTGCGGTCGCTGTATGCCACCTGCATCTTGCGCACCAAGATTGGTTCCGAGATGCGAATATCGCCACTGGCCAATCTCCTTGAATTCGTACGCTCCTCCAGGCCTCCGCAAGCCGTTGAACAAGTCGATGCGATTATCTTGCGATGCCACGGACTTGCCGACTATTTGTCTTCCAACGGGTCAGCGTCTGGACGAGGCACGACTTAGCCCTGGCCCGATCGCCTCTGTTATCCACGATCACATCCCTGGGCGCTTCGATACCATGATATGATATGCAGCCAAGTTTGGTCAAAAGTTATCCGATACTCCTTGCCTTCATCCAACTGAAGACATACCATGCCGTCAATCTACTTTAGCTCTAGGTATGACTACACGCTAAGAATACCATCTGGCTCGCCAAGACGCCCCGAACATTAATCGCCGTGATCGACATGCCTCCTGGTCTCCTACATGACTCGCCGCAGGCGCTTCGCCCATAGCTATCTTGTTCCTCCGATACAGTGACTGTCCTCCATCTCCGAGACTCTCGATCCTTTCGGTGAGACGAACTCAGAACTAGCTCGAAAAGATAATATTTTGCCAGCGTAAGTTCTCCATGTCCGCCCACCCTTTCATTTGAACAACGGGTTCGATCCGGCGCCAATCTAATTCCCAACATCGTGCAGTCAACTCTTCTTTCCTCTCTCACGTCTAGCTCCCGTTCCCCTTGCAGCGGAGTACCATCCCTTCGTGTTATCCTTGCGCTTCGACTGATTTTCGCTTGGCTCGCTGCTGATCACAGCCTCCCCCCCCACACCCGTCATTCGTAAAGCGCCCTGCTCCAAGTCTCTCCCCTTGCGCAGGCTATGTCCTTCTCCATTCTCATTTTGGAGCCTGGTCAACGGTCCGTTGGCGATCAACCATCTCATCATTTTATGCTTGCCCGCGTCTATAAAATCTACAGTGAAGATCGCTGGGATTCACCATTGCCATCATCTGCTAATACCACCACCACCACCTCCTCCTCGACATCGTTCTTTGGTTCTTGGAGCTGATGCCATTTCCCGCATCCTTGGCTGGTCCCAATCAATTGCGACACGACTACCAGGAAGTCAGAAGTTCATCTCACTAGCTTTAACTACCAATCCGCTTCTTATATGCCTCAAGGCCTCAACTTAAGCTCTGTTCAGTTCTTTAAGCTCCCCTTGTCGCAAACTTGCTCATTATCACAACCGCATCGAGTCTGGTTTCTCTCTCCTGCTCCTTTTACTCGCCAAGTCGAACCCGCACTGTGAGATCGGAAGGTTTGCCCAGATCATCATCATCATTTCAATCGGGAGTAACCTGCGATTTTGCGAGCTGGTTCCGCGAGTCCAGCTTGGCCTTACACCATATAACCCCACTCCACGAATCACTGTGATCTGATCGACGCGTAGTAGCATAGCATTGCGAGCGCTTCGAGCTGTGACAAGCTCCTATTTTTTTTACGGCTCCCTGAACTCCCGGTCATCCCGGTCATCTCGGTCGTTCAGGTCAACCGCAGCATTGGCTTGAGTTCGAACTCCAACGGCTGCTCTTCGTGGTAATTCCCTACGTGTTGTGAAATTGGAATTTGTTCGCCAATTGAACAGTACGCTGCGTGTCAGGACAGGATCTTGGTCATCGGTTCTCTGGCGGTAATGTTGAAGAGCGCCGTGTGTTACTTTGATCTTTGGTGCTTGGGCCTTCGCAGGATCACTTGTAATGTCAACTGTTTCCCAAATGTGTTGTGTCTTTCGATGGTGATCATCCTCGAGATCCCTCGCTGGTGGAAGCTCCTCCAGCCTTTCTGAGGCTGAGTAGACGCCCGTCCCTAGGACTTCCCAAGGCTTCACGCGCACGCGATGTCCTCTCGACTTTCATTTCGGACCGTAATCGATAATCTATTAACTGTTGACTTTTGAAGCACCTCAACACTGTGATGCCGCCTTCCTGGGTCATGGGCTGACCGGTAACCAATCTGAAACTTCAACCTTCAAGCTTCATGATCAACAACATGCTCTAGCCGCCGGTCGGAAATGTGCCGTCGACCAATCTCCATCTCCTCACACTCCAGGTGGATCGCAGTGTGAGACGATCTCTCCGTTCTTTCGTTATGCGTAGCCCACCCGCTCCAGTATATTTTCTATGCATGGTCTTGGGTCGGCTGCCAACTTCCAGCTTGCAACATCAGATTTTCCACCATAGACATTTCCTGATGCGCAAGGTCTGATCGTGCACCGTGAAGCAAATTTAGGTCGGCTACGCCTGCGGTATCAATGCACGATAATCGCTTGCCTTAATGACGTACCCGATTCCATCTCTCATGTATCTCCTCGCCGACGGCGGGTCGGACTGTCCGACCCCACCGATCGCCACCTCCTTCCACCTTCCACCTTCCATCTGCCACTCCCTCTGCCTTCTAAGAGCAGACGTGTTCGACACCCATGCCCGTGCGTGGCAGAAATCTCCCCATCCCTCACCCCATCGTGTATCTATCAGATGGTCGATCTACCCTATCTACCCTATATATCTCGTTCGCCGATTCGATTCGAGTGGCGATGGGAATAGGAATGGTGATCTGGGGAGCATGCCATTTATCGGCCGCTGACATGGGATATGGCATGGACCGTCCATCTACACATTCGTGGTTGGTGATGATAGCTGGAAGGACATATTGATCCTGGGAACACGTAGTATCACTGCGGCTGGGGGTAGCTGGTGCACAGTACAGGGGCGGAAAGGCACCGTGACGAGATGTCATTTGCACTTCGCTGACCATCGGCAGCTGCAACGTCACCATCCCTTCGCCACTGGCACCAGAGTGGCAAACGGAAGAACATATTCCATGAGGGTCAGCGAGCCTTGCTCTCTTAGCCATTTCATGTCCAACAGTATAACCAGCACCCGTATATGCCTCTACTGTTGGATTTCCGTCTTCATGACTACTCCTGAGGAATCCTCACGGTCGATATGCTCTACAATACACACCCTATCGAACAATTACTGGACTGGTCATGGCTTGTTGGGATCGTTGCGCTTTATCGACGGAAGCGACTGGAATTTGAGGTTATTGGCAATTCGGTTACAATAGTGAGTACTTGAGTCGGCGCCCTCTGTTTCCCGGATACCTCCCTCAAGCGCAATCCCACAGAACGATCCACAGTCCCACCACTCTGCAGTTCCCGTTCTGCTTCTCTTTCGCGTTCTTTCTCGATCCAGCAGCAGGTGATTTGGATCCGGATGGCGTTGTATCCTCAGTACAACAGGGACTGTGCGCCCTGCAGAAACGATCCCCGACACGTCGATCTTTTCATGGCCTGCGCCTCCGTCCCATAAGCAAAGGAAATAGACAAACTAGTCGGAATGGTGGATGAAACAGGGCTGGAGAGCGGGAGATTCGTCCGATTCAATGTTAGTCACGCGCGCTTGGATCCTCCACCAGTGGTACCATTCCTTTGGCTCTGGGCAGGAGACGAGGCCCGTGGAGTGAGCCATCATATAGGTATCATAACCAACCCTTGGGGTGCGTCGTCCTGTGAACCCATCATGAGACTAATAATCTGATTCACCTTGCGACTAGGACTCCATTTCCGACTGCATCTCTTCGTCGGTGTTATCAAGGGGGTCCGTGTAACAACGCGCGTAGAATTCCTTCACCAAGGTGAAGCCATGCTTCACTGAGCGTACTTCCGCTCAACCGAGAGGAAATACCAAGGGCCTGCGTTCGACTTCAAATGAGGGGACCCGCCGAGACTCCGCGGACAAAGGTCGAGATTAGGCGCTTACCCGTTATGTCATCAAGGAGCTCGATAGGAGTTACGTCCAGAGGCTGACATGGCCGATATGTCCCCCCTCTCTCCATAGCACTTCTCTCTACCATACGACGATCACCCGACATAGTGCGTACCTTATCATCCACTATAATGTTCTCCAAACTGCAAAACGTCTTCGCCAACAAGGCCACCAAGAAGGTATTTCTCTGTGACTGCCTCGCTAGCTTCACTTGAGCTCATTGTGCGCCTTCATAGCCTCTCCCAGCGCATCCTGTGATGGAGAGGCCTGCCTCCGAGCCCACTACTCCCTTCATCGGGCCTCGAGAATTCTGTCGGCCTCGTTTCACATTGCTATGCCGCACCGAAATCAAAGGCAGTCACGACCGCTGGAAAGTCATCGACAAGGTGGATGGCAGGCTACGGGAACTCAAGGTCGTCCACACCGCTGCCCTCAAGCAGGATGAGAAGATCCAAGCCAGCCATGAGCTCGCCGCTCTCGAGGCTGTCAGGGATGATCCCAACTTCGTCGCTCTGCGAGGCCAATGGGTGGAGGGTAGCGACTCGTGTCAGTTGACCGAGCACATGCCGTTCTCGTTGGATGCGGCGAGGATGCATAGGCCTCTCGACCCTGGTCGTGTCCGGCTGTACGCCGCCCACATTGTAAGTGTATTCGATTTTCCACTCCTTTTGTCGTGGCTGACGAGCGCTCAAGGTTAACTGCCTTGAAATCCTCCACTCCAAGGGCATTGTGCATAACGATGTCAAGCTCACCAATGTCTTTCTCTCTGCTACCGGCCGCCCTGTGCTTGGTGGGATGGGCCGGGCGAAGATTCTTAAGCGCATCCTCGCTTGTGACGATGACTTTTATGACTTCAATGTCACGGCGGGCGCGGAGGGGGGGTATTTCCAATTCGGAATGGCTTACAATCCCGACGAGTTCGCTCGGGATATTCGGGGTCTGGCCAAGAGCATCTACAAGATGACCACGGGCAAGGTGAGTCGTACCACTTGCTGGCGCGTTACTTGACTCACTCATCTATTGGGCGTAGCGGTTGCGCCGAAATATCTACGGCCAACCTATCAAGCAACCAGGCGATCGCATCCCGCAGCCGCTTTGGGATCTCATCAGGACTATTATCGACCCGTACCCTTCGAAACTGAAGACTGATATTGCTCGCGTCAAGGCTCACCCGTACTTCTCTGGCATGTAAGTGACGCGCCTCTCTCCCATCGCGGCGTTTTCTGATCGAAACTCAGCGACTGGGCCAAAATCGCATCCCTCGATGCTGGGACATATAATCCTGCTCCTGTCATCGCGCCCAAGCCGAAAGATCCAAACGCCACGGTATTTGCTGACCTCCCGGAGATTGAATGCGATTGGGCTATGGCGTATCTTAAAGCCAAACTCAAGCCATCTGCATCTGCGAAGACACCTCCTGATCTTCACCGGATGACTCTCGATGAATCTGTTCGAGCTTATACACCTATCGGTGGTGTGGGAGCGCCTCGGTATTTTTCATCAATTGAAGAAGAGGAGCGGATGATTGGACAGGCGCATGCTGATGAGTGGGATTGAGCGGTGTTGGGGAGGAGTCGGTCATCTACGAAACTAATCGCTTGAGTCTCATTCTTCTTTCTTCCATTTTCATTGCCTTGCATTCTTGGTATTCTTCCTGTGCCGAGACGGTCGCCTCTGGTCCGGTCCCACCTTTTGTTTGCAGTAGTGTAGTGATGTGACGGTCCTTCATAGCCAGTCCCACTGTTTCTTTTACCTCTGTTTCTCATCTGAGTACTGAAATTGATTCTTTGATCTCATCAGAGTTTGGGGTATGGTATATCCCATCATATTGGCTGAAAAGCTGGATGCAAAGTCTTCTGCCTCCGGCGCTTGACGTTGCCCACACGGGCGCTTGTAGACCTCGCTCTGCTCTCACCACTTGCCTTGCCAACGCAACATCCGACTATCTGAGCCCTTGCGTGATTGGCCATATAGCACTCGAGAGCGTACGTGTTACCAAAACGACCTTTCCTTCAACCACCATTCTTTCCTACCAACACCTTTCTGACTTCAAGTTGATGGTTCCAGAGAGACATCTCTGGGTCCATGGTTTGCCCCGCTGGTCTATGGCCTCAGATCTACGCAAGGACAATTTACTCAAGGCCGTACCTTCAGACGACATAGGATTGTTGAAAGGGCGAAATCGCAGCGGCAGCGACTCCCGAATCCTTGTGGAGCACTCTCAGGAATGGTTCAGTTTGAAAGCGAAAGTCAGTGCCTTCATGTTCCGTATGAGCAATATGCTCTTACCTCAATGCGGATGTCTCCTTCGCCATGACACCTCTTGCTAGGAGAATCATTACTTTACCCATGCCGTATCAGCAACTGACCAAATAATATCTGCGGTGGTCTGTCAGATAACATGAAGTCCTCACTCCCGATGTTCTAACCTGTTTACGCTCTATCTGCCACCGTGGACACAATATGTCCGTCTACTCGACTCATCATGTCAAATGCCATAGTCTTCATATGGTTTTGGTAGACGGTACGCCTGTGCCTCATTGTCTTATGTTCGTGCTTTTGATGTCTTCTAGTATTTGCGTTGCCCGATATGTCGCCAACAACAGCTTGTTCATCCAGATGGCCTCCATGCTCTGGGCCTTCCTTATTCTTCCAAGATATGACAGGAACAGCGTCGCCGTTATACCCGATAAGGATGCCTTTGAGGAGCGAGGTCTTGTTTTGTAAGGCTTGCTTGCGTTATGTGTAACTCTTCGCTCACTCATACCTTTCAGGCACCCGCCGCCATTCGAGTGTCGTATGCATCCTCGGTTTGAGGATGCTGAGGCGATTGTTACGGACACCAAGGATAGTCGCATGCAAGCTTCTACGATACCGTCAGATTGAATTATCGAGAAGCCTTGACACCTCGACTACGGTTTACCACGTTATCATCCTGGTGCCGATGTCTGGTCCTTCCCACTCTTCGGAATTTCGTTCGACTGTTATCTGAATGCTATCGTGCCGATGACGCTACCTAACATCATACCATCATTCGTTCGTTCAACAGTCCACTGCGATTCCTACTTACACATTCTATCACAACATTAGGTCGGTTATATGCGTCAAGCGCGATGCTCGGTTGCTCTATCGACCTATATGTTTGATCACAATAACCTTCTGGTATGGCCAGCATCGCGATCGACACACACACTTCCATTTCTACATGTCTCCCTATCAACACCCTGTCCATGGTATCTGCACCTCTTTGCTCGCCCTCTTATTGTATGTGATGCTGGAATAGGAGCCTCAGATTGGAACTTCGAGGCAATTCAGCACCTTCCCGTGTGCACCCCAACGACCTCCCCAGCATCCTGATGAAACCGCAACAGGTCCTCACGGTGATCCCCTGAGAAATACCTTGAGGGCGTTCTAACCATGTTTCATATGAGCGAAGACTCAAATTAGGACACAATAGTCCGAACATACACCCACTTTACAAATGTCAGCAATCATGAAGATTCATCTGTATCCGACCCATAATCATCCCAACCCACATGCTCACTAACTGGGAAAAACCGGGGAATCTTCAAATACACTTGCATCGTCAGGCCGTCCAACCAGTACTGCGCCATCCGTTCACAATACTGACTCCCACAAAGCCCCTTCAATTTGTCAGAAGACAACCCTGACATCCTCTTCTCGCAAGCTGTCAAAAAATCCAGCGTCTTCGATTTCACCATATCCAGCAACACGCGATCTTTGAACATCCCAATCTCGCACGACTCGCATAGGCGAAGCGATGGACCTCCCGCCCCATGTAAAACAGAATCTTTGTAGAACTTTTCCATCTTCCTGCGCCCGAGCACCATGATCAAAAAATCCTCCGAAGTCAGCAGATCGCCGAGATAGGCTCGATCGCCGGAGAGTGTGTAGTAAGCCATGGCCAATGGATTCTTCAGTTCATCCCGCATCTTAGCAGTCCAGGAAAGGTTCACCAACTTTTCAGCACAGGGCCAGCCCCAATCCCCTTCTCTAATGTCCCTCATTCTGGTCTTCCACAGCTGGTACTCCTCGCTGGGCCAGTCAGCTTCGATATGCTGAACCATGCGATTTGTGAGGGTGTTTGCTTCGTATTTTTTTGCGAGAATGAGAGGTCCGGTGAAAGCTTTGGGTGTGTCGTCTGAGAAACGCCGTAAAAATACCGTACTGTGCACCTGGGTGAGAAATCTCATCAACTAGAGGCGCTTAGAGATGACGTACTGAGGATCATAGATGGCCTGCAAGAACCCCCTCAGGTGTTCAGCTTTGTCGTGCATGATAACCAAAGGAACACCATCGTAAGTATCGTTTTCTGAAGGCGGGGGCGTAGGGATGTTGAACATGTCCTCAAAAACCGTTGACTCTCTAGACAGGAGTGATGCGTGGACGCGGAAATATACGACCATGTCGTGTTCGTCTCGAGCAGAAAGCACAACGCTCCCATCTTTGAAGTAGAATCTAGAGTCTCGAACCTCTGTCAATTCAGGCGACGAGGAGCGCGGACGTTTGGAAGTTGAAGGCGCCGACATGGATGAAGACAAGCCTGACGCGTCTTCAAACTCCGATGCTCAAATTCAAATTTCAAATTCAAACCGTACCATCGAATCACATCAACGAGCAAACACGAAATGCAGACAGAAGCATGAGTGCGGTAACATGGTAAGTAATACTCAGAGAACGTCCTGTAGCTGACAGGACCTCATATTTTAGAGACCGGTACCGTAAATGATTGAGCCTACTCATCATCATTTGCTGAGCGGCCTTCGAGCTGCCATTTCCATGGGACGACCACAATCAGCTCTGGGGAAAGAGGAAGAAAGAGACGCGACATACCACGCTCAACGCCGAACTAGCTCTAAGCCATTCAACTCGGTCCCTCATTAAACGAGTGCACGAGCAAAATCTCTTCCCATTCCCATGCTTCAGGTCAAGTTCTTAGGCCTCAAGCTCGAGCTTTGATGGAGTTCGCAGGATCGATGAAATGCCTTCCTTTGCCAACTTGGTCTCATCCAGCGATGGTGGAGGCTTCAAAGTTGACGTTGATTGGTGAGCGCATTCGAAAGCACCCGTCTGCCAACTATGTACTTACTCCATTGGGGGTTGCAGTACGATGAAGCAGAGACTCTTCCCAGGAGTTCTTCATTCGGACGCAGTATATATCTCCGTCAGATCGATCCAAATTAACGATTTATCCTGTCAACTGCTTATTCGGCTCGCCGCTGTATCGCACGAGTTAAAAACTTTTGTGCTGCAACCTCAGGCCTCCTCGACATCACCGGCGCATCCCCGAATCAAGAGACCCAGCTATGCCACCGTCGTTCTCCCAGTGTGCGGCCACTTTGCCAACCATTCTCGTCACCGCTAAGATGCTTCGTTCTTACTTCAATTCAAGACGATGGTCTAAGCTCCCCCCTGGTTCACGAGGGTTGCCTATTATCGGTAATCTACACCAGTTCACGCAGAACATGAGGCACACGTTGGATGAATGGTGCCAAGAACACGGTATGTCTTCCCCCATCCTCGCAACGGCCTGTGGCTTAGGCATATATGCTAGGCCCTCTTGTATATGTTAATGCCGCAGGGCGAGATATGCTCACCATTGGATCACATGCAGTTCCATCTGAGCTCCTCGATCGTCGTGCAAGCATATATTCAGGTCGACCACGGAGCTTTGTTGCGGGTGAGGCGGGGCCTGGCAGGCGCTCACGGGCGCTTTCTAGTCAGTAGCTCAGGGGCTTCAACAACGGTCCGATAGGAGTTGACGTTCAGTCTAAGTGGCTGACATGGCTGAGATCTGTGCCCCTCAAGCTGTAGCACCTCTTTCTAGCGCACCACTATCATCCGACACACCCTATATCGACCATAATGTTCTCAAGAATCCAACAGATCTTCTCCAAGAAGTCTTCTAAGAAGGTATATCTCTACGCCTGTCTCCTTGCTCACCCAAATTCATTCAGCTCTTCATAGGCTGTCCCAACGCCCCTTGTGATGGGTCAGCGTACCTCAAAGTCCAAACCTCTTACCGTCACCGCTACCTCTCCCACCACCCTCGTTGAACCGCCACAAGTCTCCCTCGATAGCCTTAGGTTGGTCGAGTGCTTGGAGGAGACGTCTAGTCATCGCCGCTGGCGTGTCGTTCACAACAAGACGGGAAAGCGCTACGACCTCAAGGTAACCCACACGAGCAAGCTCAGCCCTGAAGAACGGATCCGAGCCCGCCACGAAACAGACGCTCTGCGAATTGTCAAAGACGACCCTAGCTTCATTCATATGGCGGCTCAGTGGGACGACCGTTCCAGGTCATATCAAGTCTCTGAGTTCATGCCACTCACACTGGAAGCGGCGAGGACGCAACAGACCTTCGATGCAGGTCGTGTGCGGCTTTATGCTGCCCATCTCGTAAGTTCACTCACTCACCCTTTTCGACCATGGCTGACCGATATCCTAGGTCCATTGCCTCGATGTCCTGCACACTGGAGGCATCACCCACAACCACGTGAAAGTCTCCAACATCTTCCTTACTTCGACTGGTCGTCCCGTTCTCGGGGGGATGGACCGGGTGAACATTTTACAGTCAACCCTAGCATGCCCTGACGACTTCGAGGATTTCGGCGCTAGCAATTACGCTGAGGGTGGATACTTCCACTTTGACTTGGCATACGACAGGGAAGAATTTGCTGGCGACATATACGCGTTGGCGAAAGCCATGTACAAGATGACCACTGGGAGGGTGAGTATCCCTCAATCTAGCATGACTTCATCCTCTCACCTCACCTCTACGTGATGTAGCGGCTACGCAGGAACGCCAGGGGTCCTATCTTCCAACCCGGCGATGGTGTTCCACAGCCTCTTCGCGACCTTATCGCCAGGATCGTTAGCCCTCGCCCATCGAGCCTGCAGACCGATATCGCCCGTATTAAAGCTCATCCGTATTTCTCTGGCATGTAAGTACCACGTTTTTCTCGCATTGCCAGGTTTACTGATTGAATCCAGTGACTGGCTCAAGATCGCTTGTCCTGATGCTGAGATGTTTAATCCCGTTACCATCAACCCGAAACCTGAACATCCCGACGCGACTGTACATCGCAAGGAGCTCCCAGATACCCCATGTGATCCCCGGGATATAGCCTTCTCCAAGATCGACCGGAGACCACTCTCGAACTTGCCTCCCAACATTCCAACGCAGACTATTCGACGATATATTCCAGGTGCTTATTTTATGCCTCACTATTCGATTAAGCAGCAAAGCGAACGGCTGAGTGAGGAGGGAAGGGGCGGGGGTGGAGGCTGCTCGCAACGAGCGGTTTGGGAGTACCCGACAGTTGATGGGAGACCTGGGAGGAGAGGCGAAGGTGATGGCGTCTGGCCAGCGTCCATTACTGGGTTTCCTTGAATCCTGGTCTTCTGGAGATGACCGCCATGCTACTCGCGCGAGAGGGGATAGAGAGTCGACGTTGAATTGAGAGTCCGTTCGCCCTTGGAAGACCCATTGCATGCACCGGCATTCGTATACCCGACTAAACGCTGAATGAAGACCGACTTGCGATCATCGCCACATTTCTGCTTCAGTCTTGCATTTTTTTTCCGTTTCGATCTCTGCTTTTTTGCACCACTCGACCTTGCTGGATACCCCTCGCTGTATACCCATCATCATCATCCGAAGTTCTGCGTCTCAGCCAACTAAGCCACGCTGAGGCAAAGTGACGATTACATTTCCATTGGCTTGGTTTTTTGGTCTTATGCATGTGATGCGACGGTCGCCTGGTCCGGTCCCACCTTTTCTTTTCAGTAGTGTAGTGATGTGACGGTCTTTTGTAGCCAGTCCCACTGTTTCCTTTACCTCTATTTCTCGTCTGCGTAGAATGAGATTGATTCTTTAAGTTTGACCTCATCAGAGTGTATATGTCCGTTTCGACTCACTCCGCTCCGCTGATCTGCTGGACGCAAAGTCGTTGGCGACACGACTGTGAAACGTCCAAGCTCGCATTTTTACTGTACCGCATATCGAGCAGCTCCATGTTGGAGTAATATATCAGGGCCTGAAGCCTCCAGCGTTACTAAACTACTCCGCGAATTCCAACTCCAGTACCATCACCCAGTGCAAGGGTCGCGGCATAGCCGTTGACCTTGTCTGCAGGAACCGTATGCCCATCGGTTTTGTCCTCCATGCTCAAGCCTATCCCTTTCCATTTTGATCTTCCACTCTATGCAAACCTTTTCTGTTCCTCGCTTTGTTTCCCTTGCTCGCCAGTAGATCGCTCAACCACCCAAGTTCGATTTATGAAAGGACTTTCGCAATGTCAACCGACATGCTCTACATGTCAGCATTCAGGAAGACACACCCGAGTCTGCCTCATCATCCGGGTCCGCAGGAAAAACTCAGGAATCATCGAATACACTAGCCCCGTCAGTCCTTTCAACCACGCCAGTGCCGCCTGTTGGCACTTCTGACTCCCACAAATCCCTCTCAATTTGCCTGAAGACAGCCTCAACGTCCTCTTCTCGCAAGCCCGTAAAAAATCCAGCATCCTCGATTTCACCATATCCAACAACACGCTATCCTTGGAGGTCCTAATCTTGCACGACTCGCATAGACTAAGCGCCGGATTTCCCGTCCCGTGCAGAACAGAATCTATGTAGAACTGTTCCATCCTCCTGCGGCCATGCAACACAATCAAGCAATCCTCCGAGGTTAGCAGATCGCCGTTATGAGCTCTATCGCCGGAGAGGGTGTAGTTTCGTCCCGAGCAGAAAGCACAACGTTACCATCTTTGAAGTATAATCCAGAGTCTCGAACCTCTGTCGATTCGTTGGGCGACGAAGACATAGGATGAAGACAAGACGCGTATTCAAACTCCGATGCTGAAATTCAAAGGTAACGGGCGCCTAAGCACCAGCATCACGTCAACCAGCATTCATGAAATGAAAAGCTGCAGACAGAACAAAGTCACGACAGCAACATGGTATGTAGTTTGGTGAGCCAGACCATCCTGTAGCTGACAGGATCTGAGACCGTTCCGGTCCACGTCGCCAACAACGCCCTGGCCATTCGCTGAGCCTTCCTGGACATAACACGGTATTGCAGTTTTCCTTACGGATGCCTTGGTGTAGCGCGTGAGGCTTGCTTGCCTAGTGTGAAACCTTCACTAACTCATACTTTTCAGGCACACGGCGCCGTTCGAGCGTCATATGAGTCCTGATTTGAAGATATTGTGGCAAAGGCCAATTGCAAGGACAATCGCCTACGATACCCTCAGATTGAATTATCGAGAGTCCTGTACCGTATTCAACCATCTTCGCGACGGGCACTTTGCCTGCATCATGTACTGCGACGCAAAGTTGGGTCGGATGCATCTTTAAGCTCTACCAGTCAAGCAAGCACAACGCGACGAGCCGACAATCCTAACCACTGGTGATATTGCGAGGCAAACCAACTGGGTTGAGCCTGCTATGACTCACTATGTAAGTCCAGCTCATGTTTGCCTCTACGCATGTTGAGATAACGAGAGCTGCTGGTGAATAGAGACCGGCTGATATCCAGCCTCCCGTGTTGTTTGCGGTTCAGTAGAATCTTCACGCCGTGGGGCATCGTCCATGCCATCGCCGATTGCACTTTCCTTTCGTGAACAACCGCTCACGTTCAACATCAAAACGACGATCGCTCTCGGAACTCGCTGCTTCACCGACTCTCGATTCCGCGGACAAGGCTTGATTGGGCGCTTATCGACGCCTATGGGATACGTCAGCCAAGGGGCTCAGTGAGGGAACGATAGGAGGTACTTCCAGAGGCTGACACGGCCAGTATTTCCCCCCCTCTCTTCCATCACACTTCTCTCTACCTTATTACTACCACCCGCTATAGTGCATACCTTATCATCGAGTATAATGTTCTCCAAACTCCAAAACGTCTTCGCCAACAAGGCCACCAAGAAGGTATTGCTCCTTGACTTCCTCGCTAACTTCCCTTGAGCTCACTGTGCACTTTCATAGCCTCTCCAAACGCCTGCATCCGAGCCCAACACTCTCACCAACCCCTCCACCTCTGCTACCTCTCCCGCTCCCTTCATCGGGCCTCAAGAGTTCTGTCGCCCCCGCTTCACATTGCTACACCGCACCGAAATCAAAGGCAGTCACGACCGCTGGAGAGTCATCGACAAGATGGATGGCAAACTACGGGATCTCAAGGTTACCCACACCACTACCCTCAAGCCGGATGAGAAGATCCAAGCCAGTTATGAGCGCTCGCGGCGCTCGAGGCTGTCAGAGATGATCCCAATTTCGTCGCTTTGCGAGGCCAATGGGTGGAGGGTCCCGATTCATGTCAGTTAACGGAGCATATGCCGTTCTCGTTGGATGCGGTGAGGACGCAGAGGCCTCTGGATGCTGGCCGTGTCCGGCTGTATGCCGCCCACATTGTGAGTGTATTCGGTCCACCCCTTTCGTCGTGGCTGACAAGCATTCAAGGTTAACTGCCTTGAAACCCTCCACTCCAAGGGCATTGTACACAATGATGTCAAGCTCACCAATGTCTTTCTCTCTGCTACCGGCCGCCCTGTCCTTGGTGGGATGGGCCGGGCGAAGATCCTTGAGCGCATCCTGGCCTGCGACGACGACTTTTATGACTTTAATGTCACGGAGGGCGCGGAGGGGGGGGTACTTCCAGTTTGGAATGGCTTACAATCCCGACGAGTTTGCCCGGGATATCCGGGGCCTGGCCAAGAGCATCTACAAGATGACCACGGGCAAGGTGAGTCGCACCACTTGATGGCGCGTTACTTTATTCACTCATCCATTCGATATAGCGGTTGCGCCGAAATATCTACGGCCAACCTATCAAGCAACCAGGCGATCGCATCCCGCAGCCACTCTGGGATCTTATCAAGACTATTATCGACCCGTACCCTTCAAAACTGAAGACTGATCTCGCTCGCGTCAAGGCTCACCCATACTTCTCTGGCATGTAAGTGACACACCTTTTCCCTCATCGCGGCGTTTGCTGATCGAAACTCAGCGATTGGCATAAAATCGCTTGCCCCGATGCTGGGACATACAATCCTGCTCCTGTCATCGCAATCAAGCCTCAAGATCCCAACGCCACTGTATTCTCCGACCTCCCGGAGATTGAATGCGATTGGGCTATGGCCTACCTTAAAGCCAAACTGAAGCCATCTGCATCTGCGAAGCCACCGCCTGATCTTCAGCGGATGACTCTCGATGAAGCTGTTCGAGCTTATACACCTATCGGCGGTATTGGGGCCCCTCGGTATTTTTCGTCAATTGAAGAAGAGGAGCGGATGATTGGACAGACGCGTGCTGATGAGTGGGATTGAGTGGGGATGGGGAGGAGTCGGTCATCTACGAAACTAATCGCTTGAGTCTCGTTCTTATTTCTTCCATTTACATTCACTTGCATTGTTGTTATCCTTCATGTGATGCGACGGTCGCCTCTGGTCCGGTCCCACCTTTTCTTTTCAGTAGTGTAGTGATGTGACGGTCCTTCGTAGCCAGTCCCACTGTTTCTTTTCAATCCTGATATGTTTATTTATCAAATATTCAATCCTTCAATTTCATGCTTGCATCTACTTGGTGCGAGGAAACCTCTCCTTCCAGCATGGTTGTCTGTGCTCGTGACCACCAAATCGGTAGCCGGTGCGCCCCACCCTCGTTCACCTCTGTTTCTTTCTTTCATATCTATGTAATATCTCGCAGCATGAAGTTCACTCCTGTTGTGTTATCTTCATGTCCTTCTGTCTCAGCCTTCTCGTCGCTCCATATCACTGACAGTGATATATGAAGAGCCAACTCAATGAAGCTTCCTGCTCAAACAGGAGATATTGATAGGGGACAACATCGAAACTAAGGACCACAGAGAACGACAAGAAAAGGATCCGAACGCTAAGGTAGGAATGACCAGACGCTGCTGACAGTCGGGTGCACGACCCTGGGTATGTAGAAATGAAGACGCGATGCTCCTTGAAACTATTTACGCCACCCGCCCTTCGGCCTCGTCAATACCATGATCGGCGTCTCCATTGCATCTTCCGGTCGCTCTTGGTGCTCGGAAGACTTAAGCTTTTCCCATTCCGATGATAACCTACTGCCAATCTCGGGACCACCAGCACCGTCAGTATTCCAAATATCCCAATTGATGAGAGAGACGACCATTTGGCTACCATCGCCGTTGGCAATGCAACTTTCAAAGAGGCAAAGCTTGGATGGGTTCTCTTCGACACGTTCGGCCAAGGATTCCGTTTTAGCTGCTGCAATGTTAGAGCGGCCAGTCTCGCAGCGCTTGTATTCATCGAGGAGTTGGAGGTGATATTCTGGCTCAGGCCCGGGAGAAGTATAGTCGACGCGAGCGACCAGCCGCTCCATGGGAACACCAGGGTGCTCTTTCGCTGCGAGATTCTTGAATAAGGGAATGTGTGTGACGATGGTTTCGAGGGTTAATGAATGGAAGAAGGCGTCGTCTGCTTTAGAAATGGCTTGGTTCTTTCCCTCTGTTCTAGCGGGTCAGTCTGACATCAGATTGAAGGACTATGGCTGAAACGCTACCTAGACGCTCCTTCACCTTCAGCTTGCACACCGTTTTATGGTCGCATTCTTTCCATGCAATTGCCTGGCATTCTTTGGAGCAATACAGGGAGGTCGAGCAAGCGCCGCACTTCTTGAAGTTACCCCGGTAGTCCAATTTCTGACACTACCCGTATTCAGCCCTTGAGACACAAACAAGTAGAGACTACTTGCACGTACCTTGAGATTATCACAACCCCTGAGCGTAGAACCTTTCACAGCTGCATCCTTCCTGACAATCCTCATCCGCTCTGAAGCCAGGTCTTTAAAGCGCTGCCATACGTCTTTTGCAGGTGTTGTATTCACGGAGCGACTGGACGGTGACGCCTCGACCTTCTTAATAGCATCGTCTACCGCTTCGATGATGGAACGGTAAACAAGGTACTTCGGGAGGATTTCTTTGAACAGCGCCATAATGGTGTCCCGATTCTCCGGAGGTTCTAACCTTGCAAGAACGTTGCTGGCATCGACAAACGCCTGCAGCAGCCCTGACTGAACTGCACTGGTCACCCAAGTAAAACCATCCGTAGACTCGATGCAATTGACAAGAGTACCAAAAGCTGCCACAATGATTCCTTCGAGGATTGGTACGCAAGGACCACCCTCATTCAGCAGTTTCGCAGCAGCACCTGCTGCCTTTGTAGTCAGCTGAATAACATTGTGATGAAGAAATGCGAATCGCAGCGGATGTCCATTCTCTTGCGTGAGAGCACCGACAAGGTTCATGGTGACCATACCAGCCGCAGTCGAGAGAGCAGGGCCATTGACTATGGTACGAAGCCGCGACAAAGAGAGTCGAGCAATCATCTCTGCCTTGCCATCGGCTGCAGCTATGATACGATCATAACAGCCGTTGATGTCCTCTGCCGCAAGCATGAGAGCTACCAGGGTGGCTGCAGCGACAGGGAGACTGCCCGCCGACAAGGAATCTTCAATTAGAAAAAGCTGTGTCATGAGTTCGACTGCGCCTTTCGTCTTAACCATGATCGCAGTAGAGCTATCGACCTGCGACATGGAATACCACGTCCCTGCGATAACATCATGAGCGGCACGCTTCGTTGCAGCATCAGCGTCACGTCGCTGTATATCGAGTGTGTAGAAGAATGTACTCCATTCGAAGATGCGGGGCCAGGCTCTGACGATGGCGTCGGATTGAGGTGAGGGATTGCTCAAGAAATTTGATGACTTGCTTAGGCCGTGGAGGGAAAGAGCTGCTTTTTCAACGATCGGTGTGCGGCGGTTGGACACAACGGCCCGAGGTGTATTGTGGTCAAGATGAGCGAAGAAAACCTCTAAGACCCCAAGGTTGATAAGTCTGGGGCCATCCTACAAGAAGCAACAGTCAGTCCTGGTGATTTTGAGATCTAAGGAATTTCTACCTGCGCCCAACAACTCGCTAGCTCGACTAGATCATTCCAAGCTTTCGCTTGTTTAGCTTTGGTCAAAACCTCACGAAAGAGGGTTGAGAGAAATCAGTAGCTCCAGGGGAATCAATCAGGAGGAATTTACTTGTTGTGGACTTCTCTGTATGTCTCTGAGGAACCTTGAACAATCCATCTCGGGTGTCAAGCCCTCGACTCAAGCCCAAGATTGAAGCTTGACGAGAAAAACATTGAGCGCCTGCGTGAAACCCCTGTCTCAGACAAGGATCAATTAGTCATGCGTGCTCACGGTAAGCTTTCAATCTCCCACGGTCAATAAATGCTTAGCGCTCAGATCTCAGCACCAGCGCATGGACATGCACAGAGCCACCAACGCCGCCGTCTTCGTCGCTCTACTAGCTACCACCTTCGCCTGCGCTTGCACCAACCCAACTGTGCTTTGACGTGCCATATTCTCCTTCCACCCGCGTCGATGTTTGATTACACCTCTAAGGGGCGGTGCCGGATCGGAAAAGAGAAAATGTTGGCTACTAAGATCACTCGACCTCACGATGAGAAGCGAAGTGGAGGGTTGGCTCCCGTAGCGCCTGTGCCGCATGTAGAGGTTCCAAGGGAGACAAGCAATCTAGCCTGCAGCGCATTCAGACCCTACGGATGCATGTGGTCCTTGCTCGAACTCGGGTGGGTCGAACCGTGCTATCCTGGGAAGTGGATTCAATCCGTTTCCATTCACCGTCTGCTGCATTTAGAGGACATTCCCAAGGCGTCTTTTGACAATTGAGTTCGGATAATATCGCGGCGACCCTCGTGACGCGAGAATTCCTTCTTGCTCTTGATCTGTTTTGCTTCGAACATGTCCTTTATGGCGTGCCTTCTCGGCTTCGAGATGGGATCAGAGGTGTGTTTCCTCGCGTCCGCGTGATCAATCTGCTTTGCTTATAA
The DNA here is from genome assembly GCA_032158425.1 of Pleurotus giganteus. Lineage (NCBI taxonomy): Eukaryota > Fungi > Basidiomycota > Agaricomycetes > Agaricales > Pleurotaceae > Pleurotus > Pleurotus giganteus. The sequence goes on from JAPEHR010000002.1 coordinate 1,126,045, forward strand.
GCCTGATGCCAGAAATCCCATACTGTAGAAAACACTGGTGCACATTGCCGTCGCCTCCGTCCATCAACATGCGCATGTCATGGACACTTGCCGCCTGGTCCGTCAGCTCCGCTTCTGCTACGTTGTATCATATGCATGCGACGCTAGTGGCCTGCTTAGAGAATGCGGGAGTTGTTACAATTCCTCCCGGTGCTCCAGACTTCGCAGCGGATTCCTTACCCTTTAATAGACGCTTTTCTTACACGCCTTCCGCCATCGTGTTCCCTGGATCTGTTCAAGACGTATCCGCTGCTGTAAAATGTGCCGGTCGCTCAGGGATCCCTGTCGCCGCCCGCTCCGGTGGTCATAGCTATGCGGCGTTCGGGTTGGGAGGACAGGATGGTTCATTAGTTGTTGATCTCTCCCATATGAAGAACATTATTCTTCATCAAGATCACACTGCGGTAATCCAACCAGGGAATAAGCTTGGTGATATTGCGTTGGCTCTATTCAGTAGTGCTGGACGTGCAATGCCTCACGGGACATGCCGTACGTCGCACGCCGACTTGGTGGATTTCCGGTTTAATGTGGTTCCATTTAGCATACGTTGGACTCGGTGGTCATGCTGGTTGCGGCGGATTTGGTCTTGATTCGCGAATGTGGGGTCTTCTGCTTGATCAGATGATAGCTGCGGAAGTTGTGATCTCGAACGGCACGATCTTGAAAACCTCACAAAGCGAGCACCCTGATTTATTTTGGGTTCGTTTGCACCCTTCACTATCGTTCTTTCACTCACTTCCCTCCTTAGGCGCTTCGAGGCGCCGCTCCGTCGTTTGGAATCGTGACGGTAAGTTGTTAAAAGCTTCCTTCCTGACCTCGATTGAATCAACCCCCCAAAGGAACTGAGCTTCCGGACTCATGAAGCACCGCCGTCTAATATCGTCTTCCGTTATGCATATACCACGGACCCCGCAGCAGCTACATCAATATTCTTAGCTTTTCAAACCTTCAGCCAGACCTTTGCGCCTCCGGAGCTCGGTCTTCTTGTCTCTATCAGCCAAACCAGGGAACACAACAACATCTCCATCGCTTACCGGGGTATTTTTTATGGGAGTCTAGCGGAATTTAACCGGGTCATTAGTCCCCTTCTTGCCAAAGTTCCCAAGCCTCAAACTTCCAATGTGACAGAGTTCGAATGGATCCCATCCTTGGTTGACTTTGGGGGCAAAGGCACCTTGAATACATCCATTCGGCCGGACGGCAGCGATACATTCTTTGTCAAGAGCTTGATGGTCCCGCAAGAAGCCCTTCTTTCTCGAGCGGCTGTACGATCGCTGTTTGACTACATAGGCGATCAGGGAGCCTCGACGGATACTGTGAGTCTCACCTGATGTTAGTTGTGTGTTTTTGTGTGCCTCATCGACTACATTTCGCAGGCTTGGTTCGTTAACGTGGACCTGTTCGGTGGGAAAGGTAGCAAACTCAGCGAGGTCCCTCGCGATGCCACAGCGTTTGGCCAGCGCCACGGCTTTTACAACTTCCAAATGTATGCATCTTCGAGCAATCTGGAACCTCCTTTCCCCGACGATGGACTGGATTTTCTCAATAACATGTTTACGTGAGTCGCTTGGAACTACCCTCCGATAATCCTGGTGAATATTAGACTGTAGGTCGATTACTTCAAAGATGCCACGTAATTGGAAGTTTGGAGCATATGCTTGTTATACGGACCCATCGCTCTCTGCAAGCGAGTGGAAGAAGCAATACTACGGAGACCATTATGATCGGCTCGTCGCTATCCACAAGCGATATAATCCATCGAGCGTCTTCCTCTACCCCCAAGCCATAGGAAGCTGAAATTTCCCCACCCACCTCAGGACTAGCTGCGAGCGTGCGAGATCCACTGAGTCTAAGGCATGGTTTCAGAATCATGGTGTAGATGCGGCTTACAAAAAGGTATTCAGCGTATTTCATTATTCAAATACAAGCTGTAGCGACGCTAGGATACTCCTAGGCTGCTTCCGCCCAATCCCAGGGAGTTAACACTATGCGTGGGTCGGTTTCGGGCGGCATCAATGCTGTCAAATTTGTCTCCTCGTTCCTACGACGCGCGCCATTTGGCTGGCTCCTCTCGATGAAGGGGGCATTGTTAATTTTGGATGTTGGTGCCGTCTCCCACAAGGACGTCAGTGTTACGCCATGTGCTGGCACTGCTTTCAAATTTGGGATCGCTCTCACAGCGGCGCCCACTGTCGGATGGATCGTAGTGGAGCTAGCTTCTCTACACGTGGGCGTGCCGAGCTAGTCATGTCCTAACCATATAATAAGCTTGCGCGAAGCCTGTCTCTTCGACACCCCTTGGCGAGGCTACTTATCATGTCATCTGAACACACGCTGCCCCGCCCGCAACATCCAAACCTCGAAGAGTTCGAGAGAGGAGATTCCAGACGTCCGGCGTTCTATCTGACCCTCGCTGAGGTTAAATTGCTTGGGATTGCAGGGGTACGTCCACCGCCAATAGGGTTATTTGAATTTGACAAATAATGTACTTCCTGATTCGAAGGTTGGCTTTTTCTTGGATGGTGGGTTTTCCTCTCTTCGCTGGTCACACATATTGACTCGGTGGTTTAGCCTACGATCTTTTCATCATCAACGTGAGCGTGGGCGCCAATGGTTGTCTCCCCTATTTCTAACGTGCTACCTAGCCCGTTGCGACCATGCTTCAATACCGTTTGTACGGTGGCCATTCCTTACCCACTGGGTTAGAAGGATTTATTAAAGCGGGAGCAAACATAGGAAGTGTTATTGGACAGTTTACTTTTGGTGTGTGTGTCTCACCCCCCTAAATCCGAATGTGCCCTTCACTTGGGTCCTCAGGTTACCTCGCCGACGCCCTCGGCAGGAAAGCTGTCTGTGAGTCACATACGACCATGTGGCGATGCTATATACTGATATTTCTATTTTCACGCTTAGACGGGAAGGAACTTATACTGATTATCCTCGCTACCATTCTCACCATCACCACGCCGACCGGAACCCTTTCGCCAAACAGCTGCCTCGTCTACCTCGGGGTGTTCCGCATCCTGTTGGGTGTCGGCGTAGGAGGGGATTACCCCATGTCAGCCTCGGTAACATCTGATCGTGCTAATTTGCGGAAGCGCGGGACCCTTCTGGCCTATATTTTTTCTAATCAAGGTTGGGGAAGCTTCGTTGGTGGTCTGGTCACCATCATCGTATTGGCTTGCTACAAACATGTCATGGACACCGAAGGCGAGACCAGCAAAGTCGATGGAGGTTCGTGTCCTTGGTCAGTACTCGAGCGTGTTAACGACATGTCGCTCAGCGTGGCGTATCATCATTGGTCTTTCCTTAATACCAGCTTTTGGTACCTTGTACCAGAGGCTTACCCTACCCGAGTCGACGCGTTATTTGGAAGCGAAGAAAATGGATTCAAGCGGAAGCAGTCCGGAAGACTTGAAGCAGGTTGCCGCTCAGGGTACGGCTATTGACGAACCACAGTCGAGTAAGGACCGCGTTGACATACAAGCACCAACTGTCAATGCATCTGAAGAATCCGGTATCGAGAAGATTACAGAAGTCGCAGCAGAGAAAGCACACTTCCGCGGTAGGTTTATGATTCAGTTATGACGCCATACTGATGCGGAGTTTTCCAGAATTTCTGCACTACTTTTCCGAGTGGCGGCACGCGAAGCAACTCATCGGCACCTGTGTGTGCTGGTTCTTGCTAGATATCGCGTATGTTTCCTGCGTCCAATGAGCTCGACTATAGGTTGCTCACTATTCAGTTTCACGCAGTTTTTACGGAATCAACCTCAACCAAAATGTCGTCCTCCAACAGATTGGCTTCGCTGGTTCTGAAGGCACGGCGTGGCACAGGCTTTTCAGAATTGCCACTGGTAACATTATCATAACTGCATTGGGTTTTGTGCCAGGTGTGTTCTCTCAGTATCTTCTTCGCTGCACGAGAGTATATACTTATGCATTTGAGAGGCTACTACGCTTCTATCCTAACCATAGAGATCATTGGAAGGAAGATACTTCAGATCCAAGGCTTTCTTATGGCGGCGTTATTCCGTGAGTTCATTGAGTCTAACTTAGACCTATCTGGCTCATATTAGTGTATGATAGTTGGTATTTTGGCAGGCCGATTCCACACGTTAAGTACTCCAGCGTTCATTGTCAACTTCGCTTTATTACAGGTAAATGTATTACCTTTGTACACTCGAGCTTCATCTCACTGACTGCTCATCCCTTTAGTTCTTCTTCAACTTTGGCGCTAATACGTACGTCCCCTCCGAATTCTCTGGCTGCTCAAGTGATGACGCCCTTCTCTTCCTCTAGAACGACTTACGTGAGGATTTGCGCTGTGTGGATTTACGTATCGATCTCTAACGACCTTGATAATTCCAGTGCTACCCAGCCGAAGTTTTCCCCACTCGATTCCGCGCCTTTGCACATGGCATCTCGGCAGCCTCAGGTAAGGTTGGGGCAATTATATCTGCCCTCGCCTTCAATCAGCTTAGCAAGAGCATCGGCACGCCGAACGTGCTGTGGAGTACGTAACTTCTCATGTCTATCTTTGTCTTTTGAGCCCGTACTTATCGGCTATCGGGTGGTACCTTGTAGTTTTCTTTGGGTGCTGCATTGCCGGAGCAGGTGCGTTGTCCCCCCTTCCTCATCCTCTGACCCGATGACTAATTTGGCCACTCTCTCATCTTTAGTATTTACGCTATTGCTGCCAGAAGTCAAGGGTCGGGATCCGGATCTTATCTTGATGGAAGAGATGAAAGAACGACGGACAGCTGAGACAGCCGTTGAGTAATGTAAGATGGTCACTCCGTGTAGTTTGTAGTGCTTATGGATGCTTTTTCGACGTTTTTGCTTGGTTCGGAGGTGACAGGGGCTAGGAGTGAGAAGGCAATGAAACTTTAAAGCTTCAACTTCCGCTATCATCGTCCCTCGTTTGTCCTTTTCAACTCGTTCGACTCGTGGACTTACTAGTCTTTCTGCTATCTCCAGAGTGAATTTAGTAGCTCTTTCAGATCCTGAGCCTTCAATCAATCTGGGCGCACCTACATCTGGCGGCTCTAACCAAGCTCTAACAACGCCTTCCCACCTTCAGCCTCCGCAGCTGCTCGTATAACAAACCGGAGATGTTATGGAGCCACTTCTAGCCCGCTATTCGGTTTGATACTTCGTCTCATTTCATGTCATGAGACATATCTTCATGCTGGCGCATCATATCGGCTTGATGTGCCCATGCGCCCATCAACACAGACATACCATACGGCGGACCAGACCAGTCTCTTAAACCGTCGCGCACAGCTGCTCGGATCCTTCCGCAGATACGTCGTTATCCCGCTCTGTTTCCAACCTGCGCCATCTTCGGGCAACTCCGTGGTCGCCTCTTTTGCGCAATTTTTGTCTTCACGACCCATCCAGGTAATTAGTGAATGATTGGCGAAAACTCTCGGGCATTTGCAGCCGGTGATGTAAACGACTTTCACGCTTGATCTATTAATTAAGGGATCAGGGCTCCCCAATCCCTCCCGCCTTGCCCGATCCGCTTCGAAGTGGTTGATCCTGCGCAATCGGACTAAGTATAGACTCTGACCATCACAGAGGCCTTTCAGTCCGGTTTGCAGATGTGAGGAGTTGCTATACACATATATTTTGACTGACCCTCAACCTCCATAGCCCTGGTAGATTGGCACATCCGATGCACATCGTGCTCATTGAATATAATGACATGGTAAGTGTCGGAGCAGCTTAACTTTCGGCATAGGAGGCAGTGTATCATTTCCCGTATTCGTCTGCATCTTGTGGAGCCGGTGCGCGCTGGTTTCCCGATTCACTATCGTTCATCTGTTTCATCCATCTCACATGCTAGTAATGCGTACGTGATGACCGATCGATGACCACTCACCGCTCCTACCGACGGCCAAAGTTGCCCTCCGCTGACGTCCCGCATCTCATATAAAGAGCCGTTCAACGCAATGCTCTACACCTTCAAGACGGGTAGTAATTTTTCTGACTCATGCGCTCTTTTGCAGCCCTCGTCGCTTTCGTCTCGGTCATTACAACAGTTGCTGCCTTCCCTCATGATCGCCGGGCGGATCTTCTCTCGTGCTTGAACAGTGCTGGCGTGTCCACCGTTGCGCCAGGAACCTCCGACTTTGCACAAGATGCTTTGGCCTTCAATCGACGGTTCTCCTATACTCCTACCGTCATCGTTTTCCCTAAATCTGCAAAAGATGTCTCCTCTGCCGTGAAATGCGCCGGGAGTTCCAAGATCCCAGTTTCGGCTCGTTCAGGTGGACATAGCTACGCAGCATTCGGACTCGGCGGCCAGGACGGTTCCTTGGTTGTCGATCTTTCTCAGATGAAGGCCATTACTGTCAATTCGGACAAGACTGCGACTATTCAGACAGGAAACAGACTTGGTGACGTAGCCTCGACGCTATTCAACAACGGTGGCCGAGCAATGCCTCACGGCACATGTCGTAAGTGTGTTCACAGCCGCTTGATTTTCATATCATTGATACGCTTTGCGTCTAGCATATGTCGGCCTTGGTGGTCACGCTGGGTGTGGTGGCTTTGGGCTCGACTCTCGCATGTGGGGTCTCGTTCTCGATCAACCCCTCTCCGCTGAGGTCGTCCTTGCCAACGGTACCATTTTAACGGCCTCGGCAACTCAGAATGGAGATTTATTCTGGGTTCGTCATATTTTATTATATCTTGGCTAAACTCATGTTATGTCATTAGGCTCTTCGCGGTGCGGCCCCATCATTTGGCATTGTCACCGTAAGTCTGAGAAGCCTCAGCTATTTCGGTCATTTCTAATCCTACTATAGGAATATAAGATGAAGACATATGACGCCCCTCCGTCAAATATTATGTTCACATATTCATATAACGTCAATCCTACCACAGCAACGGCCATCTTCTCTGCATTCCAAACATTCGGCCAGTCGTCCGCTCCTCCCGAGCTCGGCATTCAAGCTTCCATCGGTCAGACGGGTCAGAAGAACAAGATATCCATCTCCCTTACCGGCGTATACTATGGCAGCCGATCCAACTTCAACAAGGTCATCCAGCCGCTTCTAGCCAAGGTGCCAAAACCACAAAGCACCAGCGTGAAGCAGTTGGATTGGTTGTCGTCCCTCGTTGAGCTTGGAGGAATCAACACCATAGATACTTCGCTTCGCCCGGACAGCCATGATACATTCTTCGCCAAGTCGTTGATGGTCCATCAAGACGCTCCTCTGACCACAGCAGCTATTCAATCATTCTTCAACTACATCGGTAATCAAGGTGCCTCGACCGACACTGTGCGTAGTTCGTTTGTACTTACCAAAATACGATCTGACTCTGCTTTGCGTCGTCTAGGCATGGTTTGTTTTGGCTGACTTGTTCGGAGGGAAGGGTAGCAAGGTCAGCGAAGTTGCGCAAAACGCCACGGCATACTCGCAACGTAACGGCCTTTACAACTTCCAAATGTACGCTTCGTCCAGCAACAATCAACCTCCGTTCCCCGCAGATGGATTATCCTTCGTCAATAATATGCTGAAGTATGTCCTTTTTATTTGCCCTCGTCCAAGTGCGCCACTGATATGTGATCTCTCTAGCTCGATTACCTCGAAGATGCCCTCGAACTGGAACTTCGGTGCTTACGCTTGCTATACTGACCCGACGCTGTCCACCGCCCAGTGGCAGAAGCAGTACTATGGGGACCATTACCCCAAGCTTCAGTCGATACACCGGAAATATGATCCATCCAGCCTCTTCCGCTACCCCCAGGCCATCAGCAACTGATACCCAACTCCCCAACTCTTTATTTACCCATAAGCTTACGGACTTGTTAATAGAGTACATACTACCAGGACTTTGGGCGTACATAATAAGACATACATAAATTGGTTGTTTAATATGTGGAATGTCATGACGAGTTCGCTGGCAACTACAACACGAATCGCTTGTTCAAGTCCTGAATGGTGCATGGATTAGCAGCAACGTCAGTGCAAGGCAGCATTCTGGTAGGCTTACAATGCGATGAGAACTACCTAATTCAGGTGTCTGCCCATACTTCTCATGGAGCATGTCACTGCGGATTCGTGGTCAGAACGAGTGGCAATAAGGACCATACAGCACAACACGTACTAAAGGCTCTGGAGGAGCTCTTGGTAGGATTGCTTTGGCTGGCGTTCTGCATAGTTTCAAAGGTCAGTGTCTCCGTATTTCGATATGGACAAGGCGACACAACGGACTCAGCGATTTAATGAAAGCCTGAAAATGGGCAAGATGAATGGCTGAGTGAACGTGGGAGATAAAATTAGAAGACGTACCCAGCTTGTAGCTCCGATGGCAACGCCACCTTTGAAGGTATCGGCGGTGGTTTGATCATCGTGGCATCCTGAAATACATAGCTGAACGCGGGTGGTGAGCGGCATTGTATCGTAAACATCGGATGGTCCTAATACGACATACGATATCGGCGACACAAGCCATCCGTCGACGAGCTTTTCCGGTAATGTCCAGACCGCTCCGTCGGCCGTGTGAGGAGTACTTTCGTAGAGAATTATACGTTTAGAAACCACGAAGCTGGACCATAGGTGCTTACGACGTAGGGCAAGTCTAGGATTTCAGTGAATGGTGAGAGATGGTAAAGAGTTCGTGGCACATACCTAAGATGGTGCCCGAATGACAGCACTGCACCGTGCTGTGTAAGGATCTGATGGAGGGCGACAACGAGGGAACTTACGTCGAAAAGGGCCTGAAGGTATCAACGGTGCTTCAGTGGATGCTAATGATTAAATAACATCGATGAACGGACCGTTAGACGACATCCTTCCGGAAGGCCTTTCATCTAGTTATCTAGTTTAGTCGTACATACTCCGGGTACCTAGAAGCCAGTTACCATGATATCATGCATCGTCTGGGGGATGACAAGGTAAGGAAAACATCTTCACGGAGTAGCGTACATACTCACATCATCTAGGATGTGTCCAGCCTTCTCATAGTCCACGGGGTATATGACTTAGTATACCGTCAGTCTTTCGACAGAAAGCTTCAGATTGGTTGGTGGCTCACCCTCGTCATACCCGTCTATTTCGTCACCAGATGTATCAGGGGTTCGACCGCCATGTCCTGAATCTAGCATGAATGAGAGTTCGCAGCCGTGGCTGTGCATTCTAAACAAGAACTGGCGTACAATGGAAGAAAAGAGAATCGTCGGCTTGGGCTGTCTGAACTAGCCATTCCATTGCATGGAGGATATTCTCTCGAGTGGGGATATGCTTTGGACTCTGGCTGTCGTCGGTCATGACAAGTATATCCCTTTCCCTAAAGCCATAATAGTCTATCGAGCGTTAACACAGGCGGTGAGAGGCAATAATAGCCACCGTATGAAGAGAACTCACCAATTAGGAAATCACGAACATGAAACGCATCATTGATGCAGCCTCGAAGTTCGTTACCTTGTCCAAGATAATTGATTCCAATCTACGTAGTCATAAGCGAAAATGATATGACGTAGTTAGCAGATAGTGGACCGACGCATATCGCTTTCTTTCTTCCCGTACAACGAGAATACCTGAAAGCATCTAAAATGGCTTGACCAATCCCTTGGATGTCGGCATGCTGATCATTTACAGTCGGCGGCGGCGCATGAACAATTATGTCCTGCGGTAGATGGGATGAATGGTACGGGTCATATGCAGGTTGAGGATATTCGCCGCCTAGCTGTTCTATCGGGCGCGTGTAATGCGGATCGTGAGCAGGAGGCATAGGTTGCTGAGTGTACGACTCGAATCCGGGCTGTTGGTGAGAAAATGGGTAGGGGGAGGGATTGATTGTATCTGGAGTGGGTGAGAGTTGATAAGAATCGGGCCGCGGGGCTGTATCATAGCCAGAGGAGGGTCGTGGTAGGCTGGGGGAGTGATGTACATGCGACGAATGATGCTGTACCGGAACTAGCTGCTGTGTTGACGACGGCAGTTGAACATGTCCTGATACGCGATAAACTTGGGGGATTACCTGCTGAGGCGGCGTATATGGGATTATGATCGGTGTACGTGGAGGGGAAGGAGTACGATGCCGACTATGATGTCGGTGGTGGTGACTGTGCTTAGAATGTCGCCTTGGCGAATTGAGGGCGTAAAACTGTGGGGGCCCAGGGGGCTGGCCGGCAACAGCGTATGTTTGGCCAGCTCTGAAATTTGGTGGATGGATGAGAAACCACACTTGCTACTCGCTTGAAGCTACTTACCGCGAAGATACAGGACTAGGCGGTGTGGGTTAGAGACGAAAATGGCCAGACGAGGGCGAGATGTCCTCACATGTAAGAAATGGCAGGTTGAACTGGCCCCCAGTATGTAGGCATCATTGTAGGCGGATAAGACGACGAGTAGCCACCGTATGGATTACTACCATAGCTAGGCTGCGGTGCGAATCCCCACGGCTGTGGTGGCTGTCTATATAATATAAGCCTACGTGAGTGCCATCACGCGCAAATGGCTGATTCAAAGACTGACGGTGCTGGCCTGGGAGATGAAACCATATCAGATCAAACCATGCCAATGCTGAGGTGAGACTCACATTGGTATTGGCGCAGTTGGTGTGGAATCATAGCGATTCCTACCAGAACGCCGCCAGAATACCATGGCTGGTGTCGCAAAACTAGCGTGTCAAGGTGTTCCTAATGTAGAATTGAAAAGCATAAGCGACGTTCACGACAGAAGATATTATAGCGCATGGCCCAATTCTTATGGCCAGCCTGGATGGTTCGGGAGTTGGGACCTAAGTGTTTTAGGCGCCGCACCGCCACTTGGGCGCTCCAGTCGAATCCCCATCTCCTGTAGGGGTTCAAGGGGTCGAGGAGTAAGCCAGACTGAGCATACATGGGCTCTGGCGTAGTGTTGTCACTGCTGCAGTTTCTGGTCATCCCACGGGATAGATCGTAACGAGGGGAGGTTGCAACCGCCCAACCCACCACTCGGAAAAAGTTAAATATTGGCCGTCGACTGTATATATGCACGCGAGCAATATGTGAGATCCAAGGTAAGCTTTGTTACCGATGGAATTGAAGGATTTAATATTTGATAAATAAATAAAGAAATCAGGATTCAAAAGAAACAGTGGGACTGGCTACGTAGAACCGTCACATCACTACACTACTGCAAACAAAAGGTGGGACCGGACCAGAGGTGACCGTCTCGGCACAGGAAGAATACCAAAAATGCAAGGCAATGGAAATGAATGAAAGAAGAATGAGACTCAAGCGATTAGTTTCGTAGATGATCGACTCCTCCAACCCCACTCAATCCCACTCATCAGCACGCGTCTGTCCTATCATCCGCTCCTCCTCTTCAATCGAGGAAAAATATCGAGGTGCCCCAAGACCCCCGATAGGTGTATAAGCCCGAACAGCTTCATCGAGAGTCATCCGGTGAAGATCAGGAGGGCGCTTCGCAGATGCAGATGGCTTCAGTTTGGCTTTAAGGTAGGCCATAGCCCAATCGCATTCAATCTCCGGGAGGTCAGCGAATACAGTGGCGTCGGGATCTTGGGGCTTGGGCGCGATGACAGGAGCAGGATTGTATGTACCAGCATCGGGGGAAGCGATCTTGGCCCAGTCACTGAGTTTCGATCAGCAAACGCGGCGATGGGAGAACGGGCGGGTCACTTACATGTCAGAGAAGTATGGGTGAGCCTTGACGCGAGCGAGATCAGTCTTCAGTTTCGAAGGGTACGGGTCGATAATAGTCTTGATGAGTTCCCAGAGTGGCTGCGGGATGTGATCGCCTGGCTGCTTGATAGGTTGGCCGTAAACATTTCGGCGCAATCGCTATGTCCAATAGATGAGTGAATCAGGTAACGCTCCAGCGAGTGGTATTACTCACCTTGCCCGTGGTCATCTTGTAAATGCTTTTGGCCAAACCCCGGATGTCTCGTGCGAACTCATCAGGATTATAGGCCATTCCAAAGTTAAAGTGGCCTCCCTCCGCTCCATCGGTCACGTGGAAATCATAAAAGTCGTCGTCGCAGGCCAGGATGCGCTTAAGGATCTTCGCTCGGCCCATCCCACCAAGGACAGGGCGGCCGGTAGCAGAGAGAAAGACATTGGTGAGCTTGACATCATTGTGTACAATGCCCTTGGAGTGGAGGATTTCAAGGCAGTTAACCTTGAACGCTTGTCAGCCACGACGAAAGGGATACACAGGCGAATACACTCACAATGTGGGCGGCATACAGCCGGACACGGCCAGCATCCAGAGGCCTCTGCGTCCTCGCCGCATCCAACGAGAACGGCATATGCTCCGTTAACTGACATGAATCGGGACCCTCCACCCATTGGCCTCGCAAAGTGACGAAGTTGGGATCATCCCTGACTGCCTCGAGAGCGGCGAGCTCATGGCTGGCTTGGAACTTCTCATCCGGCTTGAGGGTAGTGGTGTGGGTGACCTTGAGATCCCGTAGTTTGCCATCCATCTTGTCGATGACTCTCCAGCGGTCGTGACTGCCTTTGATTTCGGTGCGGTGTAGCAATTCGAAACGAGGGCGACAGAATTCTTGTGGCCCGATGGTGGCGGGAGAGGTACCAGAGGTGGAGGGGTTGGTGACAGTAATGGACTCGGATGCAGGTGTTTGGAGAGGCTATGAAGGCCCACAGTGAGTTCAAGTGAGTTCAGGGAGGCGGTCAAAGCGAAATACCTGCTTGTTAGTCTTGTTGGCGAAGACACGTTGGAGTTTGGAGAACATTACGAGGGATAATATGGTAGGCACTATATGCGATGATAGTGGTATAGTAGAGAGAAGTGCTGGGGACGAGAGGGGGCAGATATCCGGCGTGTCAGCCTCTGGACGTAACTCCTATCGAGCCCTTGGTGGCTGACATGTGTAAGCGCATTGGGCGCCTAAGACGAACTTGTCCGCGGGAATCGACGGACCTTCGATTTTGAAGGGAGCTTATCCTGAATTGCGACGTGACGCGCAATGCCATAGGATAGAGCTGACAACTTCATGACGAGGGGACTTCGTTTCTACCACCTAGTTAACTCGGGATGTATACTCTCCTGTTCCACAATGTATGAGCCGTTCTGCCATGGTCTGTGTACGATATGCGACAAATCTGAACTGGTAACATACTCGTATAAGTGTTCTTTCTCTGCGACATGGGAGTTCAGCATACCTGGCGAGGGAGGACAACCGACACCAGCAGAGAATTTGAGCTTGACGACTATCTCGACCAGTCTGTCCGTAAGCTTGAAGGCTAGCAAGACCGCGACATCGTCGAAGGTGAGCAGCTCGTCGGAGGACAACAATACTCATCGGATTATTTCCGAGTCAATGATGCAGCTCCCATGTGCTTGAATCGCTATCGAACCTGCCGTCCAAGACGTGACCAGGGACCGACTTCATCGATGAGAAGCGGAAAATGAAGGAAGAATTGCAAGGCACGAGCAAGTAGGTTCCGTTCCCCCGATAGGGAGTGCATTGAAAATTCTACAGATCTAGAAATAAGCACATACATATGCATGAAAATAGAAAAACAAGGCATACTCGTTGACTAGATATGATGGTGATTCCATCTCAATCACGTCCAGTATTACTTGCATCTGTAGAGTGCGCGAGTATTGGATTGATATACGTCGTGTCATCCCCTCATCCTCTGAATGTTGGGTGGGGCAGTAGAAACATGTTTCCTGCGCAACTGGAGAGTCGATCTCCTTTCGAATGGCTAAATTTCCTCTTAAGTGCGCATTCGACTTGACCAGTTCGGGCCTAAACGTGAGCAGTGGCGTACGCGAGGATCGAGGGCCCGTCGTCCATCGAGGCCGTCGTCCATCGAAGTATGATAGCGAGGGATAACGCCATGACGCCGGTTGAGCAATGACGAAGCGCCCACATCCACAAATAGTCAAAGGCACCCACGGTCGGCGCTAGAGTCGAATTCGGGTCCGAATACTGTCGGATTACATCTTCACTTGAACCAACACGCGTACGCGAACATTCTCCTACACACCTCTGTGCTGAGCTGCACCCCACCGTGGCACTTGCAGATTACTGAGCTGAACCAACGCTATCAACGAGGCCCTGTCTTGATCTTCGGCCAGATTTGAGATCATTTTTTTCTCTCCCTGGCATACCGATGTTTGACATATGACCATATGCTGGGGAAGCGGCGACATCACTTCTCGTAGCAAACTGCGTGTCTCTTTCTTGGCTCTGGTTGCAACACTGCGTCCGTTCCATTGGCCTATTTAACGACGGGTTGGCGGCCCTCAACTACTGGGGTCGTTGCTTTCGCTTGTGGCGGGTTTTTCTGAATCTCGAAAACAAATTGTTTCTCTCTATCGTAGCCGCTGCTCTCTTCTGTGCGGCTTATTTCTCGATGGCCCGCTCAATGGAGCTGCTCTACGGTGCGACCCGCTCTGAAGCGTACTTATGATTTGATGCTGATATCACGCTTTACGGCGTGGGCGGATACCCTCGAACACGTCAATTACAGTCTTGTCAAAGATATGAGTACGTGAAATGGTACGGTGGCTCTCTTGGATCAGATCATCAAGGAAGCTGATCAAGTTTTGCATCAGCAGATGTAGGAGAACCAGGAGGTACAGTGCAGCGGAAGAAATACGTGCTTGGATATTGGTATCACGGGCGTGAAGACAATACATAGCTGTGAAACGGTAAAGCTTGTCGTTCTTTGGTCTTCAGCCCACAAGTCCGCACAAAATCAAACAGTTCAATTAGGACTCACTGTATGAAGTCGTTCGGTCGTTCGAAGGAGATAATGGTCCCTACCTCTAGTACGCCCACGTCCGCTTCGCGGCTATAGGCCAAAACAACCCCTACCTCTTCCCCCTCCCTCCGCCTGAGCAAGCCAACACCGACCTCCTTGCCCAATTCTCACAATGTGAGAGGCATAGTCCAATTCCTACGCCAGCATCATTAACATCACGCTAAGGAATCATGAGCGAAGCGGCGTTGTGGCATTCGCCTTCAGAATCAGCCACACTATTTTTAGTGCTTGCGATACTGTCATCACGTAGGTCGAGCTTGCATTATGACTAAGGCTGCGTTTCCACAGGGTACTATCTATGGCACTTACCCTCCGCACTCAAGCACACCTGAACTCTCACGACAAGAATCTAGAATCCCCGTCTCCTTAAGCCCTACTAGTCCCGCTACACCATAATCTTCAGCCATTAATAACCACATTGCGAAGAGACTTACCCACAAGGAAAACGTAGAAAGCACGGAGGTGGAATCTCACCGGAGGATATTCTTTTCATTGTGTCAATGAACGACAGAAACCTGATTCTAGGAGGTCTGATACAAATACTAAATCCCTCCCACCTCTCCCGCTTATCTCCTTCCAAGGTCTGCAATGTGTACAGCCGTGATCTGACTATCAACGGCCCCGAGATTTTTCGGATGCGCGAGAGGTGAAATGCATCCATTCCTGGGTTAGGGAATTCCGAGCTTGACCTTCGTCTAAGAACTGTGCCTGTGTGATGGAAGATGGCTTGATCTTTCATTCTTATGGACAAGTAACGTAAGATGGATCTCATTTCACTGTCTGAGCTTGCTCTCACCCGTTCTTTTGTTAGTTCAGGCTTCACACTGTCTTTCGGATGCTCTGCACATCTATCAGTGCCTTATCCTGCCAGAGGTTCCCTCGTACGTGCCCAACTCTAAGTCCGGTTCTGTGTCGCCAGGACTTGCATAGCCAACTTCTGCTTTTCACATTTTCACGAGCATACGGACATTCACCCCACGGATGGGCAATCTGCAAAGCCCCATGCGACGGACAGGGGCTTCATGCAGGGGTCAGCTGACAATGAGAACTAACTCACGGCCCCATCAATACTGTATCTTCGCTGCCGTGTTTTTCAACCTCGATTCTTGTTTTGTCTTCCGCTCCAAGTTCCACCACGACCTCCCCTTCTGACACATCGGTCGCACACATCGGTTGTAGATTCACTCCGCCCACTTCGTCTAATTTTGTATCTCGTTGACTCTGAGACCGCTGCTACCAGCATTCCAGCATTACGATGCACTGTCACCGTGCATCTGACTGGCGTGGATCCGATTAGCGGCACAATGAAGGACCACCCAAGACCTGCCTGCTAGAGTATATAACGAAAGATCAACGAGCCCTCTGGAGCCCAATATCCCATTCTATCCAACTCTTCGTTTTGTAACCATGCATGCTAAACTAACAATTGCGCTTGTGGGCCGTCATTCTGACCAGTTTATCAAGGCGCTGAAGGCTGAAGATACCTTCCACGTCCAACAATATGACACCATCCCTTGCGTACCTTTTACGTGTCCATGGTTTGCACTTCGGCTTTACCTCTCACGCGTCTTTTTACAGGATCAGCATTCCGCTGCGCTTGTGCTGGCAGATGATCGACATACTCTTACGGAGTCGGACATTGATCAATTGCTTCGCCACAGGACAGTCATCGCCTTATTCAAGCCGAGCCGCACACTCCTTCAGACTGTCCATAAGGCAACCAATACCCCCGTCGACATTCCCAGTCTAAAGGTCGCCGATGACCTCCCTCTCCTGATCTACTCGTGCGTTCCCCGCATATGTTCGTGGAGTATTAACACTCATCAATGATTATAGCCTCAACGGCATGGTGCACGTTGCTCCGACCAACATTCCCAATGAAGCCCAGGTCGAAGCCCTCGCCCAGAGTGCTCTGGAAAAACACCATGACAAAAAGGTGCATCCCCCTAAGTCTGTCAAGGTTACTGTAGGACAAGCTGTGGATTCTGCGGAGTATTCTGTCTTGGCTATCTCCCGTGCCGTGGCAATGGCAAGGAGTACAGCTCGTTTCATATCAAATTTGGACCCACCAAGCGATGTAATTGGTTTCAAAAAGTGCGATCTTCCCTACGTACCCTCCTCGGTTTGCTAACTGTGACACCTAGAGGCACTCTCGATAACAGTACATCCATCAACGTGACATACCTTGCCTGGTCAAATGACGGGGAATTTATGGCTGCGACTGGAGACCCTGCCTTGGTCCAGAAGTTTCAATTAAACTGGTACACCGACTTTTACTCCTATGCGACAGGTGCCGACTGCAGAGGCAAGACCGCCAACGAATTCGACAAAGCTGGTGGTGTTGTCCACACTATTGCTATCGATAGAGGAAGCTTGTCTCGCTCTCCATCTAGCCCCGACCGCTACCTCGGGCCTCCTGGTCACAAGCGTGGCGTCGCCAGTTATTGGTTTGTAGATTGGAGTCAGACAGGCACCCATTGCGGCTCTTCCATGAGCATGACAGGGTACCAACCCAGAGGCGTGGAATCGCAGGATGGCTCCACATATAAATGTAAGTTCATTTGTGACACACCTTTTGTCATTCTGAAGTGCCCGGCAGATGCGATCGACTTCCAACAGGACATGCAGATGTTCAATAATGGCGGCAATGCTTTCTACACTTTCAAGTCGCAATATTCAAATGCCTTCAGCCTGGAGAAGTTCCAGCCGCACGCTTCGCAACGTTCTTCGGGCGTCGACTACTCTGTCGACTACAAGGGTTACTACGTACGTACTGTTTCAGTGTAGTCTGCCGTGATCGGTGCTATGTCCTGTGTCTCCAGGATCACTGGGACGATCCAGATTTCAGCACAGATGCCTGGTGGAACCCCGGCGTTTTCGACGAAGCAAATCGGATCGTCCGAGTAAGCCTGAAGTTCTGGTCTCACCTGCCTTGCCATCAGCTAATTTGCTTCATGGAGGATTTACCAAGAGACAATATCCCTATCAATGCGCTAACAAGTTTCAAGTCCAGTGTTGGCGAGCACGAGTTGTGTACGTTGCTCGGTCGTCTGGCACATTCGCGTCTAACCAAAATGTCAGTTTCCGAACATACTTTCGGGTGCGCCGCATTCAAATCGCGCGGATGGTATACTAGCACTGATGACGCCGACGGCACGGTGAGCACTAGTTGGACTATTTTGTTGCGCATGAATCAACAAAGTCACGTCTGACACTAGACCCATAAACAACGGACCCATTTCGTACCATACAACAGGACCGTGATGCGTCGCCTTGATTTAACTTGGCCCCTTTGATGACGTGTTTGACTAGACTGGTCATCATTGTGCATCGTGCAGAGGAATATCTGTTGGTCCTACCGTGATATCTTGTAGGTACGAGAATGACTTATTCCGAGCATACATGTACATCTCAGGCTAAGTAGTCAACGAAATGCGAGCTTATCAACAATCAAGTTCTTAAGTTATTAGTCAAGTAGGAAACTATACTCGTAGCCTCTGGCCTCTAGATAATCGTATATCACGATTCACCAACATTACGCTCCTCAAACTCGTCCCTGGCAAACAACTGCATCTCATCAGCCAAATCTGAATCTTCCAGACTTGTGGTGCCTTAGTACAGCCACAAGTGCTTATAGAACAGGAATGGACATACATCGGAATTGCACATTATGATGGAGAGGTCAAAGTGGTTGGGGAGATCGGAGGGAACTGAACATACGACGATGCGGAGAGTAATGAGAACAGTAGAAGTGACGCTGATACTTGTGGATATAGCTAAGTGGAAGAAATGCTCGCTGACCCAGGCGACATACGTCCTTGAGCTTGCGACTCCTGTGGCAAAGATACGGTGACAAGGATGATGGAAATGTAGCAGGCGACAAGCGCGGCTAAACAAGAAGGGCATCGCTCTCTTTGCGGCAACTTTGCGATGAACTGTGGCCCTTTCCCGTTTTCCTCGAGGATTTTTCAACTTCACGTACCCAGCACAGTTGCAGTGAGACTGTCCCTGAGGTCACTACGTCAATTTCAGTTCTGAGTTACATCTCCAGCCACGGTGCTGCCAAGTTTAATGGGTGACAGGACAGCGGTAAACGCTTACGTCGGGGAGAGAAGCAAGGTACATACATATAAGAGCACAACATGATGAAAGTACTAACGCTTCTGCTGAGGTTCAGATTGCTGGCTCTCCTGCTCGAAGAATTTCCCGCCATAATCTAACAGAAGCTCAGTTCCAGCCTCCATGGATTGTTCTATGTCAGCTGTCAGAAACGATAAGATACGAGGTGAGGTTATGCTAACTTGCGAAGATTCCTAAGCGGATGTCCCCGTTGACCAACCAAGCTGAATAGAAGAAGCATCAAAAGTGACCAAGAAGGATGAGAATATAGATTTACCATCAGTTTTCACGTTCGGGGAAGCACTGTGATTAATAAACCTGGCTACGTTTCCTTCGAAGCCAGCGTCGATCGCAGAATCGAATGGGAGGCCGTAGACGTAGTTTCGATGTTTGTGTTTGACGAGCCAACTACGCCCGTTAGAACCTATGTCATATTGACAATTGGAGGTCGACGTACTCTCGAGACGTGGCCGTCGTATTGAATATCTCTTCGCCAATGTATTCTGAAGGATTCAGGAAGTCATCAACACAAAGAGAGAAGGGCTCACCCGTAATCATTTCACCTTCGAGAGCAGGCTCCTTCAGGAAGAGACCATATCCAAATGCAGAGTCTCGAACCTCTGTCGCCTATGCGCAAAGTCATGAGTGAAGCTGTGAGCTGGCCGAGTAAACAACTGACTTTATGTCGCTTGTGTTGGATACTCGAATTCCGGCATACCTGTGGATCGCGCGCTATGTAGTACGTATTAGCTTGAAAGTGTAAGCGAATCAAGAATAAGAATACTCCTGCAGAGAACGGAAATTAGTCGGTAGGCATAGATGAATAAGACACGCACTTGGCATCACAATTGAGGCATAGCTCGGGGTCACATTCACGGCGAGCAAGTCGGCAAGGGCATCGATTCGTTCGACAGGCGCTCCCATAGGACGGACCGCTAGTCTGCTTCGTACATCTGCAGCCACGGTGTCTTATAGGGCCTAGAGGTAAAATTTCAGTGGGAAAGATCTAAGTTTGGTAGGGAACTCACAATTCTTGTCACATACACACCTACGGATGCAATTGCGCTTATCATCGTAGCAGGGACAACCTTCGCCACATGGGCCTACATGGTTGCAAGGACCTCCGCTGAAACAACGGTAATATAAGTTTATTTTGCAAAGACATTTAAATGGCACGCACGGAAAGAAATCGGGGTTGTTAGCCCATTCTGCCAACACGCTTCGTGTCAGAGCATACCGAGGCCCTCAGGCTGAGATAAAAGGGGAAAATGCTTACGGGCAATAACCTTGGAATTCGATGTTGCGGACCAACTTCGTTTCAGAGGCTCAGGACGAGCTTTGGCATCAGGAATCATGCTGCGACGATGATGAAATACCTATGGATTCGTCAGCGGGGGATTCGGTTCTATATAAATAGGGCCCTGCACTTCGTTACACGGCTTTCTCAAAACGATGGACATATCGCATGGTAGGGCATCAGGCTGTACGTGGAGAAGAGTCTCCAGGAGGCGCATATCATCATCCGGCCACTGAGGATCAAGAGAGTCACCGTGGACACAGCAATTGGGACCGCATGGTGACTTGATGGTCGCACGGAGTTCTTCACTGGTAAGCTGTGGTTTAGTGGGCTCGGGTGGAAAGGATGGTTTCGTCGGATGCGGGCTGCAGTAAGCATGGATGCAGTCCATGTTGAAGCAGAACTCTGGAAGCAAACGCTCGCGGAACATATCAACTTTCGACGTGGGCTGCGCCGACGCGCCGACGAATGCTTTGGCGCATATATCTTTTCGATATGGCGGAAAATCCCTGGACGATTGGGTCAGTTACCAAATTAAGCGTTTCGAGTCGATGGTCACACACGAACGCGAACCTTTGCGTACCACGGTCAAGAAGCCCAAGCCGGCCATCGTCTGCATTAGAAGCGAGCAACTGAAGAGGTAAGACACCAGTCGCGTCTATCTCCTTGTAGGATAGCCCATGGATGTCGTGGAGTCGCTTCGCAGCGTCAAGAACGATAATCTCCACTAGTCAATTGCTGGTTAGTCTAGGATATGTGAATGCGCCCAGTTCACTTACAGTCGGGATCGTGGAATTCAGTCTCCCAAGAAACGGATGAATATTCACCGGCGTATTTCGCCAAGTCGAAGCGAGGGTCGTCTGCAAAGGGAAAAAACTTCATGGGGTTGGGGTCGTCTCCGACAAATTGGACGATATCAACGGGGGTACAAGACTCATAGGAGGGCGTTGGTTTAAAATCATCAAGAGGGGGGATTTCAATGACTTCTGGCTCCAAAGTGATGACAGTAGGTCGTCGCGCAACTTCCGGGGAACTTGAACTAGATGCCGCCTCATTCTTGGGCGTCGGACTCGCGCCCAGGGCTGGCGGGGAGCCTGAGGAAGTCCTAAGGGAGCGCAACAAGTCGGCGCAGTATGACTGTTCCCAGTCGTAAAACTCTTCCCATACTTCCCTGAATACATTTATACATAGCGGCACATGTTGCTGATCCAGTGCGGGGTTGGCCATTTCAGTGTCGCAGGCTCGGAGCAATAAACTTGGGTTTTAGCGCCGTAGCTTGAATTTGGCTCTTTAGCGCCCTCCCACTCCGGACACAGACCATCATGAAGGGTCCAGCACGACCGATTCCTTCGTTGTCTGCAAGCTCAAGAACCTCAGGAGGCGACTCACACCAAAGCTTATGCAGGATAAAGGCCTCATTTATACCGTTTTAATATCAGCCGTTTAAGTGCATCCACTCGGATTGCGTGAAGGGACGGCTTTGATGTCTCTTATGTGAAAGTGGATGCGGGTCGACTGCAACGATTGGTAGAATCGGGCGTAGCGTGTGTCACACGGAGCCGACGTTGGCTACCATAGCCAAGTGGTGGAGGTTAGCTCAAGCCGCATGATGTTTCAGTGTTGTCTTTGATGGTTTGTTTTTCGGCACGCGTTACCAGATGGCCACCTCTGCTTTCGGGGAGAGGCCCAGTGTCATCTGTCCACTTCCTCGTCGATCACAGCTGAACACGACACGAGAACACCTGTCGAGAAGCGCTTTACTCACACCGCTCAACAGTTGACTTGGACATTTATTATTTGTTACAAGGCATCGGACAACGGGGCTTGGGCGCTGTTGATGTCAAGAGGGATACGAATTAACACTGTGCACAGTAGCGTAATTGATGTAACGCTTTCACTCCAGTTGAATTTTCGAGAATACTACTAGTACATGGGTTGAGATATGATTCATACGACGCAACCTAGATTGCAAAGGTTGGTAGCACAAGTTCAAACAACCAAGTCAACTACGATCAATTACCAACAAAAGGGTGCTCATCCGGGGGGTCGCTCTGCGACGGCGCTGGTTCTATGAAGAAATTCGGGCCATAGTCGAGGAAGAGTTCCGTGCCTGGGGTGATGGATGTGGCTAGGTATTGTTTATCAGAAAAATTAATTGGCCGAGATCGGGGTGCTCACTAGCAAAAATGCCCAGTCGCTGATCTCCGTTCACCAAGAAAACTGAGCAAAAGGGACATTAGATAAGAGATGGACATAAGGTCACGGTCATACTAGTGGGGTGCACATTTGGCGTTGGACTGTGATTGATAAACCTCGATATATTTCCTTGATAGATGCTGTCGATCACCACCTTGCTATTGAGATCGTAGACGTAGTTGCGATGACGGTGCAGAGATAGCACGCTACAATAGTTTGAGTTAGAAGTGGCGTTACAATCACGACTGTTTCACTTACTATCGGCTCTGTTCGGTGGGGCCTGCAACCTCCTCCCCAACATACTCTGTAATCAACGAGTCAGGTTTAATAATGCAGGCAAGGAGTATTGGACAGACCAGTGATAAGATCACCTTCGTCAGCTTCCTCAAGCAAAAACACGCCAAATCCGTACTGAGATTCTCTGACTTCTACAGCCTATTCAGTCGGTTTAGCAGTGATCAGATTATCGCCAGGGCACGACTCACCTTGTTTCGGCCATGTTGAATGCTTGTATTGAGGCATGCCTGGGGATTGGAATCTAGGAAATAAAGTGATCAGTGATCGCGGTAAAGGACTCCGTAGGGGCTGACTTACTTCTACAAAAGATTAGCCAACAAGTCAGCTCGTATCGACGTATCCGGGGGACATACTTTGCATCGCAATTAACACATAACTCAGGATCACATTCGCGTCTTGCAGCACGACATGGGCATCGGTTCGTTCGGCACGCTGTCCCGAAAACATTCGGTCGACCATTGAACTGTCGGGCGCATTTGCACCCCCGGGGCCGCAGAGAGCCTTAACGGATAAAGTTAGAGAGTAGAATCTCGAAGTGACAGTACTCACAGTTTTCCCTACAGGTACATCTTCGCTTGCAATTGCGTTGATTGTCATAGCATGGACAGCCGGGACTGCAGGGACCTTTGTGCTCACACGGAGGACCACTAAACGAGTCGTCAGTCGTCACGTAGAGTACCCTTACCATGTGCCACCCACGGGTAGAAGTCCTCATCTTGAGCCCATCCTTGTAACCCTCAAGAGTCAGCCAAAAGTCATCAAGGTCAAGAAGGCAGCACATACGGAAGTTGGCGACTGAGGTTACAGATTGACTTCGTGTGGGAGGCTCTGGTCGGATCCTCGAGTCTGAAATAATCAGACGGCGGTAGTACAGTACCTGGAAAAGGAGTAGGAGTATTAACATCGGGGTTCGCTGCGGACGTACCTCGTTACAGGGCTTGCGGAGAATGATGGCCATGTCGCAAGGTAGAGCGTCCGGTTCGACTCGAAGCAAGGTCGAACGCATTAAGCGAACGTCGTCATCATTCCATTGCGAAGGGGTCTTGACATCGCCGAGTACGAAACATGCTGGGCCGCACGCGGGATCAGCCTTGGCACGAAGTTCATCGCTCGTCAAATGTGCTTGTGTGCGGTGGGGAAACGATGCTCTACTACCTTGATGCGGGCTGCAGTTGGCTTGGATGCAATCAAGATTGAAGCAGAATGAGGGAACTAGACGAGTCCGGAATGCTTCGAAATTTGACAGCCTTTCATGTTCGATCTCATTGCGGAAGGTTTTAGCTGACAATTGTTGGAATGGCGGAAAGTCCCTAGAAAGAATGTATTATTGTAATAAAGTTCCACACGATGTGTTTCACTGACCTTTGCGTTCCGAGGGCGAGCAGGCCAAGTTGTCGCTCTGGATCAGGCGAGAGTAATGTAAGAGGTAGCACTCGAGTAGCATCTATATCTTTGTATGATAATCCATGGGAATTGTGAAGACGCCTCGCAGCTTCGAGGACGATCACCTCCACTATGGGATATATTTCAGTCTGCGGAATGAGCATGTTGGGATAGCTCCACTTACAATCAGGATCATGAAACTCGGTCACCCACGAGAATTCTGTATACTCCCTAGCAAAGGCGGCGATGTCAAATTTTGGATCATCGGCAAACGGGAAAAATTCCATTTGGATGGGATCATCACCCAACGCGAAGTTTATGTCAGCAGGCGTACAAGATTCGTAGGATGGTGTTGGTTTGAAGTCATCGAGAGGCGGGATCTCAATCACTTCAGGATCCAATGTGATGATGTTAGTACTGGGTCGAGGCTGTCCTCGCGACAATGTGAGTGGGGGTGGGTTGATAGCTGACTGAGGAGGCGGTGTAGACACTCTGAGGGATCGCAGCAAGTTCGTGCAATACTCCTGTTCCCAGTCATAGAATTCTTCCCAGACTTCTCGAAATATCTCGATACACAAAGATTGGTTTGGCGGGGCTACCTGATCATCCATTATTGATGCCTAGATCAGTGAAGATACTTAGTGAATGATGACCAGTTCACATATGTCAAAAGAACGTACAGTTTCAGATCCTGCGCTGGGTCACAATGAGGGAAGATGTGGGAAGTCTCATGCCGGAGCGGCGATTGAAAATGATGACTGCGGTGTTTACATTGAAGGCAGCCGCTGGGAAGCCGTGATGGCGGAGTCCAACACCTATGAGGACACATTATGCCCGTTAGCCCACTACGGTCTTGAAGCTTGAAGCTTGACAGGGCAATCTGAATATGTTCTTTTAAATGTACACACAAAATTAGTACGTACTGTGCGCACAGTCGGTGCGAGTAGGAACCACAAAAGTCCAAAAATATCAACTTGTCTTCATCATCGTCCATGCCGTGCGGCTACCGTTCCTCCTCAGCAAAACAACAATCCGTCCAACATAGGAGAGTCAGGATTGTTGACTGTGCATCGCACCCCTGTCTCAGTTCAGAATCCCCAGTTTAACGCAGGCCAGATAGGTTACGCATGCGCTGGAGCTGAATCATCCAATGAAGGCATAGGGTGGATCACCGAATGCAAAAAACGCTCAAATTGAATACGTACGAATACATACCGCCACTAACACTGCGCTGGTAAGAGACCAATGATTTCCCATGCCGAAGCAATGCTGCCTTCAAAACGCCTGATGGCAGAGCCTTGTTCCCTCATCTTCGCCCAGGATTTCTTAACTCTGGGCTCGTTATAATCCGCTTCTCTGAGTCGGCATATATCCTCGTCCCACCATGGTGTCGTGACAAGAACGATTCGCGGAGCAGGATTCGGGCCGCAAAGCCTTTCAAACGAATCGAGGTAATTGAAGGGGTCAATGGCCAGCTCGGATTGGGTGATGGGATGGAAATAGAGTATCCCTGCAATTCTGTAGTTTAGGTTCGGGTACCTAGGTATTTCATCAGCAAACCTCCACTCGCTGACAGGCCATGACTACTTACGTGTTGTAGAGACGTTTGTTGACCATTGTGACGATATCTGGAATGGTGAGGGTGTCGTCAAAACCAGGAGTGTCAACCAGAACGACCCGGCGGTTGTATGGGGGAGCTTTAGCCTGCACAAGCTGTACTTCCGTTGTGCAGCGGCCCCCGCCCGGCTTGCCGACAGGTAGGGACCGATCAACTAGGGACCGCTCACCTCGCAGTTGATGCCAAGCCGCTGTATTGACAAACTGAGGGCAGCCAATGAATGGACATGGACTTGAGAAAACATGTGCTACTGAGAAACTCACAGTGGTTTTGTTGGCTCCGACTGGACCGAGTAGCCTGGGATTTAAGCTTGAGAATGGCGATGCGCAGAGGATTTCGAAGGTCACATACACGACGACATCGTCCGGCTTACTAGCACTGAAGAAGATCCCCATTGCCTGCGATTTTGAAGAGGAGAGACAGAACTGTCGGAGACATGCTAAATAAGTCACGGAGAGACCACATACGTCACTAATGACATCACGCTGGCTCAAATCATCATCAGCTCTCCTCTGGTTTTGGTGCCTGTGTGCAGAGCAGCTGGTCAGGTTCCTTGACGTATGCCTCACATCCACCTCGATCTCTCCCATGTGGCGCACCTACCATCCATATGCCGCTGAGAACTAACGCTAGTCCTCTTTGGAAAATCACCCCTCCCAGTATCGGACGGTCCCAATGGGCACTTCCTTCGGGTAGCGACCTCTTGGCTCTGCTCTGCGAAGGATTTCGATGAGCGCCAGCTCGTTGAAGGGCATGTCTAGCTTCAACGAGTAAATTCCGTCAGTTTCCCCACTGAACGCTGTCCTCGCTCGCCGGCGTTCTGCTCGTCCCTCCCCCCTCCTGGTAGACTCCAGTTCCCTCATCCCCCATTCACCATCCATTATTCCGGTGATCGTCCCGTCCATATTGGAACACTAAATCGCGAGGTGTGCGTAATTAGATAAAGCTAGCCATACATGAAAACGGACATACTCACCTCCATCAACTGGAAGGTCTTCATCATCGATTTTCAACGTTCAACGTTCAACGCAGGTTCAAGGTTCAAACGTTCAACCCCCTGGTTTAACCGTGAGCCGTGGAGCCTACCTCAGACTTCCTCGCGCGTTTTCCCAAATTCGACCCAGCCAAACTCGAGCCCAGATATCGATGTAGGCAATACAACTGTGTCGTCCATGACTGGTGACTAGTGACTCTCGAGGGGTTTCTAGAAGAATTGTAGGAACCTCAAATACAAGCGCCCAGAGTCACGGTTGAAAATCTTGGGGCTTTGGCGCCTTGGCACTCAAGTCCAGCTGTGCATCTAGCTAGGAAATTCTCCTTTCGTACGCACCGAGCGACAGGATCAGGACGCAGACGCTTACTGAGATAATCCACGAACTGGTCTACCATTTCCCTTCATCCATCATTCACATCATTCTTGCGAGGGCCTAAAGGAAGACTCGAGCCCGAGAGTCCGCTTCGCCGATGTTCATGACTCGGATGTCGAAGCGTAATTCGGACGAAAATCCAAGTCAACGAGTCCGAGTGACACACCCGCACTTGGCGGCACTTGAGGATGCTGTGATCGAAGAGTGCCAGAATGCGACAGGACAAGTGCACCAGACCCTGACCCAAGTAGCAACATTGAACACACATCCCGTCGTTTGGCTCCCCGACTGTCAGGGCAAAGCTCACATCCTGGCATGAGCTGATTCCAACTCACAATACCCAATTTAGCGTGATGCGCTAAGCTGGATAGATTACATGCCGGAGTTGAATCCTACGAAGGCATTTGGTGGATCACTGAATGCGTGTATACGGAGGAAACCTTTCAGGGAAGGTTAGACACGTACGAATATATACCGTAACTATTGCTGCGCTAACAAAAGGTCGATGATATCCCATGCAGACGCGATGCAATCATGAAAGCGCATGACGCCAGAGCCTTGTTCCCTCATCTTCGTCCAGGATTTTTCAACTTCGGTGGCGGTTTTCTCGGCTTGTTCCCATGTCGGCACGAGCGTCCACTGTGTCGTGACAAGGATGATACGCGGAGCAGGATTCGGGCCGCAAAGCCTTGCAAACGAATCGAGGTAATTGATGGGGTCAACGGTCATCTCGGATTGGGTGACGGGGTGGAGAAAGAGGATCCCTGCAATTCTGTAGTTTCGGTTCGGGTACCTAGGCATTTCATCAGCAAACCTCCACTCGCTGACGGGCTATGACTAGTTGACTACTTACGTGTCATTGAGATGTTTGATGACCATTGTGACAATATCTGGAATGGTGAGGGTGTCGTCAAAACCAGGCGTGTCAACCAGGGTGACCCAGCGGTTGCATGGGGGCGTTGAACCCTGCACAAGCTGTACTTCCGTTGTGCAGCGGCCCTCGCCCGGCTTGCCGAGAGGTAGGGCCCGATCATCTTGCAGCTGAAACCAAGCTGCTATGTTGGCAAACTGGAGGGCAGCTAATGAATGGACCTGAAAACATGTGCTGCTGGGAAGCTCACATTAGTTTTGTGGGCGTCGACTGGGCCGAGTAACCTGGGATATGAGCTTGAGACTGGCGACGCACAAAGGATGTCGAAGCTGACTACATACACGATGATATCGATGTCGTCTGGCTTACTGGAGAAGATCCCCATTGCTTGCGATTTTGAGGAGGAAAGACAGAGACTGATACACGCTAGTTAAGACACGGAGACAAGCACATACGTCAATCATGACATCACCTTTTCGGCCTCAAAAGTCACGGTCAAAGGCGCACCGGAGTGTTCGACGCGGGGCAACATCCATGATCGGCCGTGCCGGCCCGTTGAAGGGCGCATACGAGTGAATTCCATCGGTTTTCCTAGGCTGGAGACCAACCTCTAATCGACAACTCTGGATCCCCACTGAACGCTGTCCTCGTTCACCGGAGTTCAGTTCCCCAAGTGGCGCTGTAGAGTCACAGTTGTTACGGATGTAGCATAATCTGCTTTAACACAGAGGTTCAACTGAATAGATACGGACTGTATGTGTGCATCAAGCTTAGACAAGTCCGAGCCACGATCAAAAAGGGCCCGACTGCGACGAGGACAAGTGGACTGGAACCTGACCCAAATAGTGACATACGCGTCACCCCTTCGTTTGGCACCCTGGCCCATGTCGCTCACTTGCTTGTCTTGACGATAATTTCCGTGAGCCTGGTCTCAACTCAGAATATCCAGTTTAACATCGCCCACGCCTCGAGAGCGGATAGATGTGGAGCTGAATCCTATACTGGAGGCATTGGGGGGATCACTGCAATGAAACCTTTACACAGAGGCAACCTTTCAGGGAAGGTTAGACACGTACGAGTATATACCGTCAGTATCGACGTATTACTAGATCATCGATGATTTCCCATGCAGAAGCAATGGTGTCATGAAAGCGCATGACGCCAGATCCTCCTGCCTTCATCTTCGTCCAGGATTTTTCAACATCGGCGGCGGTTTTCATCGCCCGTGCCCATGTCGGCACGAGCATCCACTGTGTCGTGACAAGGACGATTCGCGGTGCAGGATTCGGGCCGCAAAGCCTTGCAAACGAATCGAGGTAATTGATGGGGTCAATGGTCATCTTGCCTTGGGTGAGGGGGTGGAAATAGAGTATGCCCGCAATTCTGTAATTTCGGGTCCAGAAATACCTAGAAATTGTATCAGCAAACATCCACTCGCACCAACAGGTTATGATCATGACTTACGTATAGTTGAGATGCTTGATGACCATTGTAACGATATCAGGAATGGTTAGAGTGTCGCCAAAACCAGGGGTGTCGACCAGAATGACCTGGCGGTTGGATCCAGGAGCTTTACACTGCACAAGTTGTACTTCCTTTGTGCAGCGGCCTCGCTGTGTCTTGCCGACAAGTAGGGCCTGAGAAGTGAATGGAGCGAAGCGCGCCGCTACATTGGCAAACTAAGGGCAGCTGATGAAAGAGCTTGAAAGGACGTGCTGGCGAGAAACTCACAGTGCTTTTGTTGGCTTCGACTGGGCCGAGTAGGCTGGGAAATGAGCTTGAGACGCGATTCACGAAGGGTTTCAAAGGCGACTACATACACGACGACGTCGTCTGGCTTACTGAAATAGACCCCCATATCTTGCGAATTTGAGCGGGACGTACAGAGACTGATGTACGCCAAATAAGTCAGAGACAGCACAAACGTCAACTATGACATCACCTTTTCCTTTTTAAACGTCGAAGACTGCCGGCACCTCAAATTATCGCCGGCACCCCTCTGCTGCGTGTGCAGAGCAACTGGTCAGGTCAGCATTTACGCTTTGAAGCGAGACGTACGGGGGAGTATGTCCACCAGAGGGGGAGAGTAGAAGCTGCGAGATCGAGAAGATGTGGGATTTAACTACGTCGCCAAGGCTTTGGCAAATCACCCCTCCTCCCGGCACGGTCAGCCTCTAGGGACTTGGGCATCCGGAGAAGAACACGGGCAATATCCAGCAAGCGCCTTAAGCGCCTAATTAAGCTCCGCGGAGTAGTGTAGAAAGTCCCGAACCGAGAAGGAGTAATGGGTTGCAGACTTGCAGTCGAATGTGAGGCTTTCCAACTTGCAGTGTCTGACTTTGGATAAAGCCATGAACTGATGAAAGCAAACCCCCCCGTACCTATGATGCTGCCGCCGCCTTGTGAACTCGGCATGTAGGCTGAGGGCTCCCTCATTCCAGACACCCATAGTGGTTTAGATTAGTCTCAACCCAGATGACCTCGCTACGCGACATGCCCCAGTGGCTAGAAACAATTAGTGTGGGCGGTGTGTGCGGTCATGATTACCGCCTAAACGACAAGGAGAGATGGGAATGGTTTCAATGGTAGGTTTGGCCGGAAGGTAGAGTGCGCACGGTAGGTGGTCTGAGTTCTAGCAGTGTCGTCCCAGTCGCCAAACCGGCCGCGACTCGACCAGTGTGTCATCTTCTTGCGCTCCCCCACGTCTTTGGCCAATCAAGGAGGCCGCTGTTGAACGTTGAAGGCGCGACTGGTGGATCGGAAAGGATAATTGTAAATGCCGAGCGCAGTTTGGGCTTGGTGCATGGGGTCATGTCTAACTGAAGAACAGGTAACGGAGAAGCAACGATTGATGTTTACTGTGATTGCACCGAAGAAGGATCGAGTCAGTCGTGCTGTGCCCAAAGCGCGGGAAACGCCGAATCGGACCGGCTGTTACCTCCTCCACAAAATGGCTGCACCTACGCTCGTCGTCGCTGTCAACGTCGCCGTCGCAAGCTGGCCCTATTGACCTCAACAGGTTGAGGTGCGCAGGAGAGAGGTTGTGTCCAGCGTCCTATCGTACCGCGCCAGCCGTCGAATCAACCGAACGCGCCATCACTCACGACAACAGGCATGAATACTGCGCAGGTTGCAGCGATTACTCCAAATGAGGTTCATGTCGTCAAGGTCAGCCAGGACGCAGTTCCCATCGCTGCAGGTCATATTGAATCCTCCCGTCCAATTCTTGGCAAGGCCGTCGATCGTAACGTCCACCTTAAGCCACTGCCCATTGATATCCCGGAGACCAAAATCACGTATCCACCTTCGCCTCCTGCCAGCGATGAAGGCCATGAAAGCATGTTACCGCCCACACCAACGACACCGCAAGTTTTCGACGAGCCTGAACCTATGACACCGCCTGGAGAGCGCCAACCCTCCCCTAGCTCCTCATTTCGTCCGGAATCTCTGCAGGTGCATAGGAACATCCTTCAGCGTGCTGCAACGGACGCTCCGGTCCCTCGTAATATAGCGGCCCCGCGCTCAAGCGTCGAACGCGAGTCAAAACAGGCTGCGCATACATCCGCTAATGGATACCTCCATCCTCCTCCACCGTCAATATCAATATCGGTACCCAAGGATCTCGAGCGCAGACTCGATGGACCCTCTAGTGGCTTAAGATCAATGAGGCCGATACGACGGAACACCACCGGGTCGTTCAGACCTCAGCACGCCGCGGTACCATCAACACCGCTTATCCATTTTAGTACGACGACAGATGGAGAGCTAGAGAATGATATTCAGACGGCTGCAGAGCAGATACGGAGGGAGAGGGCGAGGAAGAGGGTCAAGGCTCAGCAAAAGGCTCAAGAGGAGATGGAGAGGGAAAGAGAAGAAAGGGAACGGGCCGAACGATCTCGCGAGCGGGATAGGAACAAGGAGGATACACCGTTGGTTGGGAATTTGATTGGAAAGGACCACGTTAATTATGTGTTAATGTATAACATGTTAACGGGGATACGCGTTGGCGTAAGTCGGGTTTCCTTTCTTTTATGCGGTCTTGACCCACCCTTCTAGGTGTCGAGGTGTCAAGCCAAAATAAAGCGGCCTCTGACTGATGAAGACTTCACCGCTCGACACAAATTCTCCTTCGATATGTGAGCGCTGATCTTGTTGATTTCTTGCGCTACTGAGCATCCACCAGCGTTGGTAACGAACTAACTCCTTCAACAACGTACGACTTCAAATTCAAGGACTACGCACCATGGGTCTTCCGTTCTTTGCGTGAAGACCTCTTCCACCTCGATCCCGCCGACTACCTCCTCTCCCTCACGTCAAAGTACATCCTCTCCGAACTCGGCTCCCCTGGCAAGTCCGGATCTTTCTTCTACTTCTCGCGCGACTACCGTTTCATCATCAAGACCATCCGAAAAGAAGAATCCACCTTTCTGCGCAAGTTCCTCAGACGATACTACAGCCACGTCAAATCGAACCCGCATACCCTAATATCCCGTTTCTACGGACTGCATAGAGTTAAACTGCCTAGAGGGAAGAAGATTCATTTCGTGATTATGAATAATTTGTTCCCCCCGCATAGGGATATACACGAAACGTACGATTTGAAGGGGAGTACGGTGGGGAGGTATTATCCCGAGGAGAAGTTGCAGCAGAATCCTAGAGCGGTGTTGAAGGATATTAATTGGATTAGGAGGGGGAGGCAGCTAGAGCTGGGGCCAGAGAAGAGGGCGCTGTTGACAGAGCAGTTGAGGAGGGATAAGGAGTTTTTGAAGGAGGTTAATGTTATGGACTATAGCTTGCTGGTTGGCATACATGATGTCAAGCGAGGGAATACGGAGGGGGTTCGAAGCGAGACGCTGAAAGTCTTCTCGGTAAGTTCGCTTCACTTCACCGTTCATGGGCTTACCCCTCACTGCCATCGTTTCTAGCCTGACTTGCCAACACCCCGCCGCTCAATACATGCTCCCAAAGGGGTGCAACACGCCGACGCCATTGCGATGCGTCGTGCAATGCGCTCATCCGATCCCAAACGCCTCGGTGCAGGCACAGGCACCATCAAGCTGCCCGAGAAGGACACAGGTGATACCCAGCGGGAGGGGTTCGTTTTCTACATGGACGAAGGAGGGTTCCGCGCTACTGACGAGCGTAACGAACCCCTTGGTGCGGCGCCTGGGCCTGGAGACGATCCGGATGGAAAGATTTATTATTTGGGGATTATTGATGTTTTGACGCCTTATGGGGTGAGGAAGAAG
This sequence comes from Pleurotus giganteus, assembly GCA_032158425.1. Classification (NCBI taxonomy): domain Eukaryota; kingdom Fungi; phylum Basidiomycota; class Agaricomycetes; order Agaricales; family Pleurotaceae; genus Pleurotus; species Pleurotus giganteus. The sequence goes on from JAPEHR010000002.1 coordinate 1,159,245, forward strand.
ATTGAGCATTGTTGGAAGGGGTTGAAGTATGATAGGGTGCGTGACCGTTTACCGTTTATTATTTTCTTATGGGCTTGATGATTGACGATGGTTTTTGGTTTGCAGCATAAGATAAGTCCTGTGCCTGCAGCGGAATATGCGGATAGGTTCTTTGCGTTTATGAAGGCGATTATGCGTGGAGGTGTTGGCGGCGAACCTTTTATGAACGAGAAGGATAGGGTGCACTTCAAGGACAAGATTGAATAATCTATCTGCGCGCTTTTCGACCACTGGCACGAGTCACGACATATCCCAGGCCAGAACCATCTCCACTTCCGTTGACCATGCCCCCTTCCTCACCAATCGCGTCGCCCGTCGTCCACGCTATCCTTAAATTCTATATTATATGCATTATCTATATACTCAACGGTGACATTTCTTTATACGTTCTCATCATCGCTTGCATACTCTTCCTCCATTACTGTACACGCCATCATCATCATCATTCACATTCACATTCCCATCGGTCGTCACATACATACATGCGCATCTAATTGCGCTTCACACACGCTCCTTTGTCATCGTCATCATTCATCTTGCTACAATATCGTTCCCTCTGTGTTATTACTTCTGTGTATCGGTTTGAAGATGGACTTTGTGTCTTGTTTCTGCTGCATTATTTTATCATCTAAGCTAGCTTGTTGCTCCTTGCCGATCCATCTATCCATCCATCCATATGCATACATACCTACAATATGACATGAACCACGAATGAAGTGATTTGCTCTCGGCCACAAGACCACGCTGTGGATGATTAAGCGCCCATAGACCTTACCTTTCAACCACGCTCTCACTGCAGCCACAACGCAGGATCCCTAGCAAGCGTAGCTGTACAAAATCGCCTGAAGCACACCGTCTCACTCAGCGACGATGTCGTCCGGCACACCTCGTCGCAATATTCAAGTTCGCGCCATTCCATCAGCATTTGCGACTAAATCGACGCCTGCAATACCTCCGGCATCGGAGACGTATGAACCTCTGGCGAAAGCTGTTCTTCGCCATCGTCTGACCCACTACGTTACCATTCGCACCGCAGCATGTTGTTGGATATTCGCTTCAATATGGTCGGGGTGGACGAGGCGGCATGCATTGGGTCTGGGCGGCTTGCTTTTGAACGCGTTGGTGCCGTCGACGCTGCTATACGCGTCTAGCTTCTGGGTGATGGCATGTCTACCAGCACTGCTGTTGCGGAAGAAATACTTGACAGGTGCGTTGGTTGCACACCCTGCTGTTGACTGCCATTCACGCGCCAATATCAGCTAGTCCTACCATTGCAAATTCCCCTTTAAAAACGCTTTATCTGGCCATATCGAAACCAACAACTATCCGGACCGCAATAACTTACTGCTCCTCTGCATTGAGCATTGCTGTTCTTCACGCGTTTGCATCACCAGATGCAAGGCTTTCAGTGTTCGTACAGTCAAAGTACGTGTGTCTTCGTAATAGGGAATGCGTCATCTTTATCTCACTGTCTGCAGAAAGCATCCCTATTATTTGAACGGACGGTTGCTGTTTCTACTCTGCTTTCAGGCTTTCGCCGCAATGGCGTTTACGTTGCGTAACGTCATGCTGGATCGGTTCGCTTTCCGACCTACAGATTCGCCATCATCGAGTTTCAGCTCCAAAAACCTGCTACGGATCATCGTTACCGCCATGCTGCTATCAACAATCAGTTTACCTGCCTCGATGGTAGCTTTCGCCATCGCACGGATCGTCATCCTCCCAGTCTTATTTCGGATTCCATTTGTACCTATGCTCCTCAAGGCGTTCACCGCACATTTCTTGCGCTCCCCCCGGCACATGCTCGTCCCCTTCCGCTACTTTTCGTTGTTGTCCAGGGCCTGGTCCCTTGGGGTGTCAACTTCTGCCTTATGGGAGTTGTCAAACGCTCTCTTCGACTACTACATTCCCCAGCAAATTGCTGTCGGTGTTTCAGCAGCCGACCCCGCCGTCAATCTTATATCAGGTGCCCTCTCGTCTGATAAAGTCATGAAGCATTTTGCATATGCAGAGCTTCGAGGTTTGGCTGTTGGCGAAACCCCCGCCGCGAGCGCTTGGAGGACAGGGCTCTTCGGCGACCAGAAGTATATGCCGAGTTTATGGAGCACCCTCGCTAAGAATAGCCTCACTACGCTTGGACACGATTACCAACTCTTCCTTCGCCGAGGTGGTCCAGCCCCTCCGCCCCCCGCTGCAGCCCCTGCTCCGCCGCCCCCACAGCCAAGCTTCCCATCGACCCCGAAGAAATTGATTGAAAAGCCTATCTATAAAACATCAACGCAGTCACCAATACGCAACGTTATAGACTCGTTCGCGGCGGATGGGTCTTTCGCTCAGGCTCTTGACGAAGCTGAAGTTCCTGACATCTTCCGTTCTGTGACAAATGCAGTGGTTGAGCCTGCGAATGCTGCAGCGAAGGAAGAGGTTCGGAAGGTTCGTGAGGCAGGGAAGGGCCTCCTTGGGCTTGTGACAGCCAGGACGTTGTGTGGGACCCACGACGCTGTGATGAAGTATGCACCAGTGTGGATTAAAGAGTTGATTGAAGCCTGGAAGGATTGGTGGACGAAGGAAAGATTAGCCAAGGTGGCCGAGGGGTGTCTACCCAACCGTGAACTTGATGTGTTAGTGATCGAAGGTACGCTACCTCGTTTCGATTCTCAGACTGATGGATATTGACTCTCTCTTCCCTAGTCTTAACCAATCTTGTTTGTGCCTCGCTAACGGAGGACCGGTATGGTGTCGTTCAAAGGGACATACCAAAGATCCTAGAGGCCATGCTGTCTTTTCTCTCCGAGGTGGAGACATATCAGAAAGAGGTCAATGCGATGTACACGCCACCACCGACCGACGTACGACTTAGTGTTAAGGAGTTGGATGCAAGTGAGTTTGTGAGAGGGCAGGTGGAGAGCGCGGGGGAGATTCTTAGTACCGTTAGTGATGGTATGTTTGCCACTGTGTTATTCTTGCCTGCGTCTACTGACAATGTCCTTATCTCCAGCGTTGAAAGACGGCGTTGCAAGAATCGTCCGCACGTTTGGCGACAAGTTGCTTGCGTTTAAGTTCCCTCCGAGAACAGCATCAAAACTTCAAGCATTCATGGACTATTGCTAACGAAACGGGATGGTGTAGATGTTCCTCAGCGCCGATTCCCATCTACGACACTTTTTTGTTAACCTATTAATACGATTATTTCCCATACTTCTTCGCCTTGGCAGACCGTCTGGTTGGTCCCCACTATCCACTTCCTTCTCCCCCGAAAGTACGTCATACCACCGTTCAATAGGTTGGACTGATACCCTTTGTGCGGGTAGGGTTGCCAACTAGCACTAAACGAGGATGAATCGCGGGGGATAATAGCTTTGTATAACGGCTAACGTGCCAGCAGTGACCACTCGACCACTGACTTCAGAGTTCAGAATTCAGCATATCAGCCATTTACGTGAACCCAAGCCACGGCTTGTCCCATCCACCGCGTTTCCCATTAAACCATATTGAATCCGGAGGGGTGGTACCTTGTCGATGTGACCTCACCCGTACGCCCGCATATTCCTCTTACTGGTCATCGAACGTCCTGGAGTCCCACGTGCTGGACTTGCAGCTCGTAGGTATAAAGGCTGGGTCCTAGCTCACACAGCTCTAGTTAAGAAACTCCCACCTCAACATAGATGTTGCCAAGTATTCTATGGTTTACCTTTATTGCGGCTGTCTTTGCAGTCGGATTCCAAGCTTTACGCAGGCGATCGCCAGGTCGACGTCGTCCATATCCTCCAGGCCCTCCGAGCTACCCCCTCATCGGTCATCTCCTGTCTATTCCTTCCGGGAACCAGCAGGTCGAATTCCATGAACTTGCTAAGAAATATGGTACGTCCCCTCACACCTTGGTGGACCTATTCTGAGCATGATTGACTAGGGAGCATTATGCATATGGAAGTGTTTGGACAACACACAGTCATCCTTGACAACCTCCAAACCTGCACTGACTTGTTGGAGAAGAGAAGCTCTCTATACAGCGACCGGCCTGAGTTCGTCTTCGTCGAAATGTACGTGTTCTGTCCTTCGTAATGTTCGTGATGGCTTCTATCTGATGTACTGTCAGTATGGACGCGGTGGACCTTCCGATGATGCCGTACGGAAGACGTTTCCGCGAACACAGGAAGTTTATCCATTCGCGTTTTACAACGACGGCGTGCACGCAGTTTCTTCAAAGCCATCGTCAGAATGCCATCATCCTCGCTTCGAACCTCTTGATTAGCCCAGAGTCGCAATGTGAAGACTACTTGATTCTGTAAGTAATAAATAGCACTCGCAATCAATAGTACTGATCCTAATGGCTTTATCTTGTTGTCAGCTTCGCAAGCAGCACCGTTACCAAAGCCATGACGGGCTTCTCGATTGTTTCGCCAGACGATGAGTGGATCCAGCTGATGAAAGCACAAGCAAAGATAGGCCACGATGTCAAAGAGATGGGCGGTGATTTGCTTGAATTTCTGCCTTTTTGTGAGTGCCTTGGATCCTATCCGCAAGACTAATACCGGGCTTTCAATAATCAGTGCAGTATCTCCCTTCGTGGTTCCCTGGCACTGCTTCTGCAGTGTTAGGCCGTTCACAGCAAACAATGTGGCGGAGGTTATTCGATAAAGCATACGACTACGTCCAACAACAAATCGTGAGTGATTTTATTATCGTGGATTTGCCTATGCTTGAGGTGCCCGCCTAGACCGAAGGAAGAGATGAAACCTCCATCCTCTCTGCTGCCATAACGGAAGCAAATCCAGCCAGCGATGAACAAGTAGACGTTCTGAAGCGAGCTTCCGGGGCCTCCATACGTGCGGCCAGCGACACGGTATGTTTCCCATTTTGCATGCCGACCCGATGTGATATGTGTTATCGGTTGGGTTTTCGTTTTCAGACAGCATCCGTCCTCCACAGCTTTATACTCCTGATGACCCTCTATCCTGAAGTTCAACAACGGGCTCAGGAAGAAATCGACCGAGTTGTTGGTTCGGAGCGTTTGCCAGAATTCGAAGATGAGTTGCCGTATGTCTCTGCTCTTGTGCAAGAGTGCTTCAGGTTCGTCTTCATGATCATACGTTGCGGGCGGAGTGAGTCTGATATTGTAATGGTCGGTCTGCAGGTGGAATCCCGTTGTTCCTCTGGGTAATTACACCCCATTCCCCGTGATTTTTTTGGGCACCACAGTTAACCTGGCCTCATCATAGCTATTCCTCATAAATCCGTCAGGGATGACATCTACAAGGATTATTTTATACCTAAGGGTACGCTGGTGATTCCTAACGTATAGTCAGTGGGCCCCGTCATCCTCACCTGCAGCTGGATATTAATTTTATTGTGAACGGCTGACCAGCGCAATGTCAAGAGACGAGAATGTATACCAGGATCCAGCTAAGTTTGATCCAGCTCGCTTCCTTCCTCGGCCAGAAGGTCGAGAGGAACCTCCGTTCCAATCGGCGTTTGGCTTTGGCCGAAGGTAAGAAATATAATATAATCACTTCTCTTTACATGTTGACACCCAGCAGAATCTGCCCCGGGCGCCACTTTGCTTCTAACGGCGTATGGATAGCCGTCACCACCTGCTTAGCGACACTGCAGTTCTCGAAACAAGTTGATGCCAATGGGGTGGAGATTGTTCCCAATCCGGAGTTTTCCAGTGCCGCAATTAGGTGCGTGTCCCTCCCCCTTCAATGCAGAGGTTTTGTTTGAAATTGGGGGGTTCGTAGTGCGCCAAAGTCTTTTCCCTTCAAGGTTTCAGCAAGGTCGGACAAGGCACTGTCGCTGCTGCAAGCGGCAGCGCAAGAAGCTTTGCATGGTCTACTGGGTGATGATAATTGAAATTGAATATACGAGAATCTTGCAGCTTCAATGTCTTCTATCTCTTCTTGTGTTTTCATTGCTCTCGGCCTGTTTTCTAGGCTCTCTATTTCCGCTATCCACGGCGGAGTCTAAGCTGCAAAGATGCCAGATGTCTAATTCTATTACTGTATCTGTGCACCAGTTGATGACCCGGTGTCTGCAGTGCTATTTCGACGCGTCGGACCGAGACCGTCCATAGGAGTGCTTGGAGAACGCACTATTTCCGTAGGGAGGTCCTGCATTCTGATGGGACATCTGGTTTCGCGGCTAACATATGTCAGGTGAGTTTCGAACCTCGTCCGCGACTGGGGCGCAATTCCCTAGCTCGACTCGCTTGCATCCCACATGATGAAAGCCCTCTTCTGACTACTCGGGCTTTCATCATTCTTCATGTGGTGCATATATTTTTCATTGAAGATACGGAATTCCGTGCAAGCTGACCGCCATTGAGACCCATGCTACTCACTTGCTTTGCTGGCATAGCGTCACCAATCAGATGAGCAGCACACGATGCGGAATTCCATATTTGATTCGTGGTTGGTATGTGCAGAAGATAATCAAAACAATCAAGCCCTATCGAGGTGGATTTGTCGGGGACAAGTGCGAATGGAGAAGAAGTAAACTCTTTTCCAATTCCGCGAATATTGTGCCCATGTGGTTCATCCGCGACCAACATTTGACAAACGACGAGAATAGCGAAGCTGCAAGGCCAGTTATCCACGTCTTAGGGTGTGAGGACCGAATTTGATGTTAGCCCCGGTGTCGTCCCCATCAACCCCAGCTCACACCCTTGCCTAGATGGGTTACATCTGACTCTGGAGCTTATCCTCGAGGTCAAACTCATGCCGCCGTGTGACTGTCAGCTGCTTCTTCATCTAAGAAGCTTATATAAATGGGGACACTAGTAGCCTAGCGTTGCTTTTGCTCCTCCAGTGACAGGCGTCGTAGAACCTAGCTGTCTCTGCAGCCTCCTCGAACATGGCCGACAACACGGAGAAGGGATATGGAAGCGGCGATGAAGCTTCCCTCCAGCAAGTCATCTACGAGCGCCCCACGGGGTTGAAGGGAGTGTTCTACCACCCAATGACGCAGGTGTGGATTTTCATAAATTTCTTATGTTCCATGCTGACTGTTCCGGTATAGATTGCTCTCCTTGGCTTTGTCTGCTTCATGGGTCCTGGTGAGTCACCCGCCTTATTGCCTGAACCCGGTTTTCTTGATGTCTGCTAAAAATCAGGCCTGTTCAATGCGCTGAATGGACTCGGCGCTGGTGGTCAAGTTGATAGCAAGACGAGCGCCAATGCCAACGCTGCAGTTTATGCGACTTTTGCGTTTGCTGCGTTCTTTGCAGGGTATTACTGTATTCTATCGTGCTACGCACAGCTTTGAGCTCACTCCGTTGATCAGATCCATAAACAATATGCTTGGCTCGAAGTTGACGCTTCTGCTAGGAACCACGGGATATGCTCTCTACATTGGGTCTTATCTGTAAGTTCTCGGCCAACCCACTCGATAACGAACTGGAGATGTATATCTTCCTTCTCAGGGCCATGAATATCCACCCAAATGCCGGTCCTTTCGTCATCACGGCCGGGGCTCTATTGGGTCTATGTGCAGGTTCGTCTTGGCCGCTCTGAACCAACTAGGATGCTTACAGTGTCAATTAGGACTGCTGTGGACTGCACAGGGCTCCATTATGCTGGCCTACCCCACGGAAAGTCAGAAGGGAATTTACATCGGCGTCTTTTGGACTATCTTCAACCTTGGTGGCGTTGTTGGCGCTTCGGTATCCCTTGGTCAGAACTTCCACTCTGAAGCTAACTCGGGTAAGCCACTGGGACCATCATTCGCTGCGCCGTTGCTCACTTACAACAAATATCCAGTCGGAAATGGCACATACGTGCGTATTGATCTTCATCCTTGATGATCCTCTCACCAATACGCGATACAGATTGGTTTCTTAATCCTTACTCTCATCGGCGTCACCATCCCCTTGTTGATGGCGAACCCTAACAAGATGATTCGTACCGATGGCACCAAGGTAACGACCCCTCGACAACCCTCATGGAAAACAGAAATCTGGGGCCTCTGGTATGCCTTGCACACCGATCCCATGATCATATTGCTCTTCCCAATGTTTTTCGCAAGTAACTGGTTCTACACCTGGCGTATGTCTCATCCTTATCCCGCTTCATCACCCCAGGCTGATAATCACGCTACTACATTTGGCTTGCATATGTTTCAACAGAGTTCAACGAATATAATGGGGCCTTGTTCAACATTCGCGGTCGGTCCCTCAATAACCTCGTCTACTGGATGTCCCAGATCGTTGGTTCCGTCTTCATTGGCTTCATCCTCGACAGACGAAATCTCCGTCGCCGCGTCCGCGCATTCGTCGGATGGGGGATCCTATTCGCCATGGTCTTCGTCGTGCACATTTGGGCGTATTTCTACCAAAAGTACGTCCCAACTCGCCTTGGTACTTGTATCTCCTTGTCTGATTTTGAACTAACCTGCTGCATTGTAACCTCCTAGGGATTACACCCGAGAATCTGTCCCTGCTGAATCTACGAAGATGGATATCCACGATCATGGATATGCAGCGCGGATCTGGCTTTACATCTTTTGTGGGCTGCTGGATGCGATGTGGCAGACGTCATCATATTGGGTATGTGCTATCCTTGTTACCTCTCGATGGATTTAGCAAGGACCCTTTTTGATGCGACTGCAACAATCTGTAGATGATGGGTGCAATGTCTAACGATCCGGCTAAATTGGCTTATTATACCGGGTTCTGTGGGTCCTCCATCTTTCATCATTTCAGTCGTTGTTGCTGATAGGAACTGATTTGTCGATAGACAAGTCATTGCAGTCTGCAGGTGCTGCTGGTGTATGGGCTGCAGATGGCGATAAACGACCGTAAGTCTTTTTGCTCCTCCATATACATTCGTTGCACGTTTATGAATTCTTCTTTGTCATGGCAAACAGATTCATGCATGTCTTTATTTCTACCTGGGTCCTCCTTGTCGCCGGATTGCTCTTCGCTCTCCCTATGATCCACCTACGCGTAACAGATCACACAGAAGAGTTAGAAGACACGACGTGAGTTCTCTAATCTGAGCCTGGAGTACTGCTTGTTGATATGTGTCACAGCGAACGCAGACACGAAGACGCACACCCAGGGCACCCAGAGCTTCCTCGTAGCGAAAAGCCTGAAAAGCCTGTTGAAAATGCTGCTTAACGATATTCGATGATGAATCTACTGACGCACCTTTACTTATTGAATGCTTTTGACCCGTTTGAACTCTGCCCATGATATTTGTTTATGACGGCATTTAAGTTTGGAAGAAGTTGACATGTATTGATAGGGCTTTAGTTGACGATTTCTTCGAGGTCTTCGAAAGAATAGATCCTATGCTCGTTCGTCCGAGTCGCCTAGTTGGCCCGATAAATTCTGCGCCTGAAGCTGAATTGTATACAAACGGTAGGTGCAAGACTATCCTTGGTGTGTTCGAGAATAGATCATGGTTCGTCGTCGTTGATAATTTTTGGCAAGAATCCTCGGCTTGAACGCCGCGACGCGTGAAGACACGAGGAGACGCGAGGCAAACGCGATCATGTGATCTCGCGCCTTGCAAATCGGCGCCCACAAGTGCAAACAACACCGCATTGGGCGCTCGAGGTTCGAGTTCGAGTTCCTTGTTCTCCTCATCGTCAAGCGACCTCCAGCAGCGACCAGCCCCGTTCCATCGGTTGTAGAAGGTTATTGACCAGCGCCCTTAGCTGGGCTTGCTGGGTTAGAGGTGAGCCTTATTTCTGGTGAGTTCAACTTCTACTTTGCATCCAACCGTCACTTACATCTGATGAACCAGAAATATTTGCAAGAAATTATCATTGAATTAACGCACTTTTCTGCACTAACGCCAACATCGACGACGTTCACGTCTTCAAACCAAATCCACCATCAAACTACCAACCAACATTTTCTTCACGATTTTCACGATCTGTTCCATATTTCGATTTCAATTGTTCATTCAATTCACGCATTTTTGACGAGTTGTTATACGACATGCGCAATAATCTGTCTACACTATCCGTTCGGGCTGGTCCATCGACAGGAATCACTTCAACTCCACCCGCACCTTCGACGTCACAAGCCATTCCGACCATCCGACTCATCTCCGCAACCCCTTCTGCGGCCGGCTTCTCATCAACGGAGGGCAGCACATCTTTCGCAGATGCTGACTCCACCGGCTATTCATGGGCATCCCCTCACCCCCCTACCACCACCGTCATCCCTAAGTCCTCGTTCTCGTCGCTGAGGCCGAAAGCATCCACATCCTCACTAAACCCAATATCGAAGCGTCGACTTGTTCCGAAAAAGTCTAAATTGTCGATACTTGGGCTGGGCTCTAGTTCGGCTGCTCAGAGCGGTTCAACGGCGGCAGTTATCCCCGGTCAACCTTCCGAAAGGGATAAGGACCTATCAGATGTCCTTAGGCGCGTCGGCATCAATGGGGATTCAACTAGGGGGAAGAGCGGTATCGAAATCTACGTCGACCCCACTGAGGACCCGGAGTTCGGTGAAATTGTGGTTGTGCGGAAGAAGAAGAGCCGAGCACTTTTGGATAATGTGAGGTGGGGAGATGAATCCAGCGAAGCTAGCGGCATGCCGCTTCAAGAGAAAAGCAATAACATACAGAAGGTGCAGGAGACGGGGAAGGAGAAATGGTGGAGTATCGGTCGCGGACGGAAGGAATCTAAGGAAAGCAAGGATAAGGTACAAGCAAAGCCTAAAGTCAAATGTAAGTCGGCCTTCTGTTTTCTTGACCTCTCGTTCATGAGCACCAATCTTCCCAGCTCCACTCTCCCAAGTTCACGACGAAAATGCCCCCACGAACCCAATGACACGCTTCAATTCATTTTCTAACGTCTTGCCACGATCCCTCAGTAAGTCCATTCTCTGCCTGGAGGACCCTGGTGTTTAGCTACCTTTTCTCAGCGCCCGAACCTACAACTGTCGCTCCAGAGCGATCACGGTTCAACTCTCTGGACTCGACTACGCTATTGACTTCTTCCAAACTCCACCCGATAACAAACCCAATCCATCGGGGAAGCCTCCGTTCCACCTCCAACCCATCCCCCGTCCCACCCAGCATTTCATTGTCAGCGGACTCTGCGCCCATGGAGCCCACCTACTCTCGGTCGGGTACCCCTACTGCAGGAGGTCTACTGGCACCACCGTCCGCGCACTCGGGCCTCGCCCCTCTTAGTTCTCAAGCCGCCCCAGGCCAGTCGGGAAATGCTAACCAGGGCTCAATAGCGCTGCGAGCCATTCGCTCCGTTCGCAGTCTTGCTAGAATGGGAAGTTGGGCTCAACTCAAGAACGGGGACGACGAGATTCCTCTTGCAGATACGAAGGAAGCCAAAAAGGAGAAGAAGGATAAGAAGGAGAAGGAGAAGAAGAGTAAGAGCAAATCTTCTGACAAGGAGGGCAGGGAGAAGAAAGAGAAGAAGTCGAAGGAGAAGTCGGAAACCCTGCGTGTTTCGACGAGCAGTTTCGAGGTCGGGGCTTTGAGCCCGGCCAAGTCGGTCCGCCCGCCTACCGTCGACGACGGAAGCCTGAGGGCACCCAACACGCTCGGCAAGAAGAGGAGCACACTCCTTGGGATTGGATTACCCTCGACGATGACGATGCGCCTGCCGAGCGTCCGTAGCGGCAGCAATGCATCTTCTATCTTGGTTAACGGCTCCAATGGCAACAACGGCGGCACTAGCGCATCGGTCGGTCGTGTGTTCCTCTTGGGTCGAGATCGCTCAGAGAGCGGTGCAAGCTCGTTGAGGCCCATGTCTACCAGTTCAGGCGTTTCCAGTGCCAGCAGCGGCTACAGCGGAAGGACTTCAACCGCCAGTGAGCGTACCGGAGCAACGAGGATTTCCAACGGTAGTTGCGCCAGCGCCAGCGTCAGGTGGGATGAAGATGCTTTAGAGAAGCGACGCAAGGAGAGGGAACGTGAGAGGGAGGCGGTTAAGAATTTAGCGAAAAGTAGTGAAGAGCGTGGGGCAGATGATTCGGAGAAGAAGGAGAAGGAGAAGAAAGATAAGAAAGATAAAAAGGACAAGAAGAGCAAGCGCAGCAAGGAGGGTAAGGAGAGTAGGAGGACGAGTGAGGGGAGGAGAAGGACGCCTCTCAACGAAGTGTTCCCTGATGCGCTGTCGCTTACACCCCCCAAGGAGCACCCCCTCCTTGAGGAGCAGGATCAGAGTTCTCCTGAGCGGGATGGTCCAATTCCTGTGTGGAGGATGAATATCGAAACCGCCACCAACGACGGCCATGGAGGTCTTACGGAGGATGAAAAGGTTGGTAGTGATGCTGTAGAGACACCTGTGAAGAAAGCCAGGAGACGGCCCATGTCCGAGCAGTTGCTCGGTACCATGCAAGCGGGTAGGCCAAAGGGCATGTACTTCGGCAGCGAGGATGGAAGTGATGGTGAGCCGAGACACTGTTATTGCCCGCAGCCAGCTCGCTCAACCATGTTTTAGGTGCTATGTCTATTCTTGACGCAGCTACGAACGATCTTGCGCAGCTAATCAACAATTTGGATTTAGAAGCAACACCCAACACCCCTGACCTGTCCCCTCTCCGCCCCTCTCCATCCTTGTCTGGTACGAACACGCCTTCGCAATCCGGTGACAACTCGCCTGCTCGAAGCGCGAAGTCCAAGAAACTCTTGCCGGAGAGTCCTTTGAAGGGTTTGAGAGCCAGCATGGCGTCTATCAGTTCTCTTCGCCCGTATGCTCAGTCCCGAGGTGCAGCGAAGCGAGTTGCAGAGCAGCCGACCTCGCATCATGCCACGATTGGGCAAGAGATCGCACCATGGCCTACATTGAAGTCGATTGCTCCAGTTGAACCTCCGAATACAACGTCGGCTGCTACTATCACGCCGTCCCGCTTGAAGCACAAGAAAGGGACAATATTGTCAAGCCCTGGACCGCCTCCTGCAGAACCGTCCCCTGTATTCCAGCCTTTACGACCCGCGAAGACGAGATCCAGGATGTCGGACGCGTTCATGAACCACACTGACAGTCCGTCGAAGCCTACCGTCGAATTCGGGGCTAGCCGTGCCCCTTCGTGCCTCACTTTCGGTTCGCACTCAAGGTCCTCATCGGCAAAGTCTGGTTCTCTCCTCGATGAGGCAGCTATCCCCAGTCCCCTTGGGTCCGTTTTCAAGAAATCGCACTCCAGGAAGAAGTCTTCTCTATCTCACTACGTCAATCCCAATGCCGACGATGGAGATCAAAGCGATAGTATGCCTATCCCTCCGGAGGCGAAGCGTGTCCTAGGAATGACCGGAACCATGGGTGCTTCGGTAGCCGAAGGTTATACCGTCGAATTGGACGCTTCGGATCCCGATTCTGATATCCCGGACGAATTACAAATCCTACTTGCTGGACAATCCGACGTCGAGGATACGCTTGAGTTCCCCCGCAGCGTCGGGACTACAGCTTCGCCGCCTATTCCTGGCACAGTCCTCAACGTCTCGGCGTCAAGCGACTATCCTCCCTTCCGCGCGCAGCTTATTGACGAAGATGACAACCACGCCGACCTCGACGCATGTCATTCATCCTCCGATGACGATACCAAGAGGTCGTTCGACTTCACTGGCGAACTCATGGAGCTCAACGAAAGCGGTGCCTCTGATCGTAGAAGCTTTGTTGAGCAGCTGGAGAATGCGTTCAAGACTCCTGCCAAGCTGGACCTCAGGACGTTGGGAGATGGTTTCTTGCAAGTTAGTATCCCCCCTGTGCCAGCTCTCCCCATTGCGCTTGAAGGTTCCTCGCAGAGCAGCAGTGACATGTTCAGCTTCGAGTCGTACCCCTCCGACCAAATACTGGATGTGAAGGAGCTCACACTAATGAAGACCGAGAATCAGACCAATTCTAGCAGCGTCGACGTCATCAAGACTTCGGGAGACTTGCTCTTCGACATGAAAGAGCCAACGTTGCTTCCCGGCTCTGATAGCCTGGCCACGACAGATAGCTTGATCTCCGTTACTGACACCGCAGATGATTCTGAGGAGTCGCATGGAAATTTTCTGCCGACCAAGATGGCGTCCAAGATGGGCTCAAGGGGACAGCTGAACGTTGATTTCAAGTTCGGCGGTCGTCCTCGTGATGTCCCCAAGCCTCTGGATGTACCACAGCCCGTGACGTTGTCGGACATCATTCCTCCTCTAACCCATCAACGCTCCTCGTCTCTGCTCATGGAAGATGATTCAGTCCTTGACTCCATCTTCGCCAAGGCCTCAGAGCTCCCGGTCCCCATTGCACCTCTAGTGCCCAGGCAGCGCCTTGATTCCGACTCTAGTTCGAAACGACGGGCTCGAGAGATGACCCGCGCTTCATTTGTGGGAAGCCATAGCCGGGCCCATTCCGCTGATTCGGCGAGATTGAGCTTCATTGGCTTCGAGTCCTTTGAGGAGGTTCGACGTGGGTTTGAGTTCAGCGGCCCTCGTCCAGCATGGTACCCACCTCCCGTCGCGAGCAACCGCCGTAACCACTTCAGGCAAGAGTCCGCCATGAGCTTCGCATCTGTTTCGTCGTATGGCCACGTTATCAACCCGGGCATTCCTGATCCATTCGACTACGCTCTACCAAGTTTGCAAGAACGACCCTCTTCCGAGGATATGTCTTCCATTTCAATGTCGATGACTGTCGACGACACGTTCTCGTTCATTCATCGTCAGCCTCGCCGAAGACGCGTCGATAGTGATTCGTCAAGCTTCTACTTCAGGACATCAATAGTTTCTCAAATCCAGCCTTACCACGCTCGTGGACATGGTCGACACGAATCCAACATGTCGGTGGCGTCATTGGCCCCTCCCGTGAGTCTGTACAATCGTAGCTTCGCAGCGCGCCACCATCGTCGCAACTCCTCGAACACTAGCGCAAGTTCTGTTGCTCAGTCATACGCCATGTTCGGTGCCAATGGAGGCAGAGCAAGCTGGGCTCATCATCGTCAAGAGGCGTCCTTCGATTCTGTAATGAGTGACTTTTCAGCCAGGCGACTCGGAAGACCTGGCCTTGGTGATAAAATGTTTGAAACAGGTGCTGATCAAGGAATGCCTCTCACGTCGATCACAGCCTCGCCCCCCGATCAATCCTCAGATAGTGGCTCTTATGAAAGGAATAGTGCTTCGGTCAACCAAGCTTCGTACGACTCTCTCTTTGACGATGACCGCACCTCCGCCATCGAGGATTCTCTCTTTGACAAGACTGGATATAGGCACTCGGTGTCTGCTGAATCAGTTTTCGGTAATGATAATTCGCATCCCGCCCCAGGCCGCCTTCTGCCTCCCCACCAATTCAGACCCGTTTCTATGTTCAGTGTCAACAGCGCCCATAGTCCTGTCAGAGAAGATGAGACGATGATCTCAGTAAGCCTTCTTTATATTAACCAATATCATTTACTGACCATGCATTAGATGATTGGTGGTGGACACGTTCGTCGTCGGTCTGTGGGTTCTATGATTGAAGGATCCCCTTGCGTCCGAGTTGGGCGAAAGAAGAAAGACTTGGGTTGTGAATATGATGCTCCTCATCAAGCTCGCATCATGGAGAAGCCTTCCATTGCATCGACTTCGTCAATGCAGTTCGGCGGTGAACGAATGATCAGTGCACAACGAGGCTTGCTTGCTAGACAGAGTTTGGAAGAATCATGCCTCATTGCGGACGGAGAGGAAGTATCATCCTCCTGTGAGTCTCATTTTGCTGCATTTTGCCATTTTACTCACTTCGTCCTAAGTCATCCTCCCCGTATTCACGCGTCCCGGCCCAGCATCGCGATCTCGATCCAGCACATGTACTTCAAGCTCCGGAAGCGACACACCTCCTTTGTCCGCTTCAGATGGGTCCTCGATTTCTGGTGGTTCTCAATCCAGCATCGACTTGTCACAATTCAACATGATCCTGTCAAATGCAACGCATCCGGTGTCTTCTTACAGTTACGCTCGCGCCCGAGCTCGGGCTCGCGGCCATGGTCACAGGCGAAGAATCTCTGAAGCTCGGGCCTCTCGTGCTTCGGTATACGAGACTATTGAAGAGGAGATGTCGGTTACATCCTCCCCCGCTCGGCCTGGCAACACAGACAACAAGGAGACTAGGGACACACCTCTCGCATCTCAACAGTCGATTTATATCGTTGATCCTGAAGTCGCTTCATTTGACGGTAGTCCCCGTAGTTCCATCTGGGATGATGAGCAAGGATTGGTTGCGCTCCGACGGTACTACGCATTGCGGGATGAAGCTCACGTTACGGTCACGGAGAGCAAGCGAACATGGGTTGACACCCCGTTCTCCCTCTTCGCTTTGCAGTGTACGTTCTCTGACACCCCTATGGCGAAGCGATGTTGATATCATTTTGTAGCATTCCACCCTCCTCATCACCCAGAAGGCATGCAAGCCCTCCTGGAACACTCGGTTCAGAATTATGGCCCGTTACCCTCGGAGCTTCGTGCACATCGTGTCAGGTCCCGTACGCAATCCCGCGCATCGCCCTATCCTCAGGCCCGGACCTATAAAATATCAGTTTCTCCCGAGCAACCGACAGAGATTGAGATCCAGCGCCCTTTTACTAAGGAGGCCCGCCCCTTCGTTCCCCTTCAGCCAATCTCTGTGAATGCCAACGTCGACCACCAACTTCAGTCCGCGATCGCCCTGGTAGACAAGAAGAAGGTCCTCTCCCCTAAGAAGGCTGATATGGTTGAACCGAAACGTGAGAATGCCTGGGGTCTTGCTCCCAATGCTCGGCCAAGGGTTGGATCCGCTGCCAGACGAAGTGCCTTGGGTTGGTCCAAACGCAGTGCAGGTGCCAAGTCCTCCACCGATCAGAAGGAGAATGTTGGACAAGGCTCGATGATCATGACGTAAGTTTTCCTTACCTTCGCTCCTTAAGTTACAGACATTGACTTGATGTGTTTTCTGCCCTAGGCCGGGTGACACCCTCCGCATCACTCGCCCCCGTCCACGCGGAAGGCCAACGCCGGCTTCCACCCGCCCGAAGCCCATCCGAGTATGATCTATCACGCTGCTTGCTATCTATATGCTTTATGTTCTGCTATGCTATCTGCCCTCCTCGCTCTCATGCTCCTCACGAATCCTCACGCTTCTACGACTGGTAATTGCGCACCACGTTTGACGTTTAATTTTTTTTTTCTTCACACTTACTGTTTGAACCTCCCGACGACCTACGAATTTGATGATTCGCCTTCCGTTTTTGCGGTGATAAGAACAGTTGGTGGTATTCACGCCGACCTCTTTTCTTATCACCACATGGTTCTGAATTCTGGTGCACATACTTTGTTGATGAAATATCTTCGAGATGATTTGTAACGAGTAGAAATGTCTCAACTACCGCTTTTCAAGCATGTTGTAAGTAGTATCTGTAGAGCCCCACGTACTCGAGTATATCGTCGACCGAATACATGATACTCTGGGCTCTCCAACTTGATCTGCTTTCTCAATCCCGAAGCTCCAATCGGGGCTTAGAAATCTTGGACGCCGCGGAACTCAAGGCAGCGCGGAACCAATTAGTGAGTACTCGGAGTCCGAATCACACCTCAACCGAGCACCACCATCAATGTTGTCCAGTACCGCATCGTATTGTACTCTGACGACCATTCTTGCAATAGGAATCTGGAACATTTACCGACGGGCGCAACGCCGTGATCACCCTCCATATCCCCCAGGTCCCCCAAGTCACCCGTTTGTCGGGCATCTGCTTTCGGTTCCCACCAAAGCCCAGCACTTGGCCTTTCATCAGCTCGCAAAGCAGTACGGCAAGTGCTTAGGCATCCATAACCCTTTATCCTCATCCTGACTATAGTGGCAATTACTAGGAAGCATCATGCATTTTGAGGTGTTCGGACGGCATTTAATAGTCCTCGACGACGTGAAAACTTGTGCCGATTTGCTGGAGAAGAGAGGTTGTTTGTATAGCGATCGGCCTCAGCTCACTATCGCTGCCTTGTAGGCATCCTGGAAGGTGCTACGATATGTGTTTATCGCTGACTCCATTCACAGACTGGGTGTTGACGACCTTCCTGTGATGGCATACGGAAGCCGCTTTCGCAAGCACAGAAAATTTGTCCACTCCAACTTCACCAAGGCCGCTTGCACACACTATTTACAGAGCCAACAGCATAACGCGGCCATTCTTTGTTCTAATCTCTTGAAGTACCCCGAGTCTGACTGTGAGGACTGCCTCAACGTGTAAGAGTTCAGTTTTGAGTTCCGGCGATGCCACTGATTTGTAGTGCTATCTCAGATTTGCAAGTAGTACCGTCACCAGGGTTTTATCAGGCTACACTATTGTTTCTCCCGAAGACGAGTGGATACATCTCATGAAGGAACACGCAACGATTAACCATCATGTCGCCGAACTTGGAGCTTTACTCGATATTTTCCCTTTCTGTGGCAGCACTTCCCTCCTCAGTATGACCGCAGACCAGTGACACCTGTTTATTATAGTGCAATATCTCCCATCGTGGTTCCCTGGTACCAAAATTGCAACTTACGCGCGAAAGAAACACTGGGTGTTCCAAAGAATATATAACAAATCATACGAGTACGTCCAACAGCAATTGGTGGGGTCTGGTTTGTCTTTATCATCTGTGCAACGTACTGACACCTGGGGTCCATTACTTAGACGCAAGGAGTACATGTGCCGTCCATACTATCCAACGCACTCAACCCATCAAACCGAAATAGCGATGGAGACATAGATGACTTGAAGCGATGTGCCGGAGCTGTATTGCGTGCAGCGAATGATACGGTGGGCCTCTTGCTTAGCTCCCCTGCCTCGAATGTGCTAAACTCCTGATGCCATCGTCTCTAGACAGTGTCCACGTTGCATATCTTTATTCTGATAATGACCCTTCATCCGGACATACAGCATCGGGCCCAAGCGGAGATTGACCGCGTTGTTGGGTCAGATCGATTACCCACGTTCAATGACCTGTTGCCATATGTTGCTGCGCTCGTGGAAGAACTGCTAAGGTATTGGCTTGCATGCTTATGCAGTGTGGTACAACCTAATAACTTATTTGCCTCCTACAGGTGGAATCCAATTGTTTCCCTTGGTATATTTACCCCACTGGCAAGCCAGCGAGCTTCCCTCGCACTGACTTGCATTCGCACCTAGGATTCCCTCATCAATCTGTTGAAGACGACATCTACAATGGCTACTTTATTCCGAAAGGTTCATTGATGATAACCAATCTATTGTAAGGGTCATATCTCGTTCATTAGTTAATCCGCGGATCCGAACACTCATTCACTCTAGTGGAATGTCGCGCGACGAAAGCGTGTATCAGAATCCATCCAAGTTTGATCCAACTCGCTTCCTTCCACGACCGGAGGGAAGAGAAGAACCTTCGTTTCAAGCTGCATTCGGCTTCGGCCGTAGGTAAGATGCTAATACATTGGAATATCGCTCCTTTTCGTTGAAAGATGTACTTTGAATCGCAACAGGATTTGTCCGGGGCGTCATTTCGGCTACAATGGCTTGTGGATCGCTGTCGCGACGTGCTTAGCAACATTGAAATTCTCGAAAGTGGTTGATATCAATGGAGAAGAAATTACCCCGGACCCCCAATTTTCGGCCGGTGCAATAAGGTATTTATTTTCCTCCACTGGTTGACAATTCCATGAAGGTTATTGTAATGTTCCAGTTCCCCGAAGCCATTCCCTTTCAAAGTCTCGCCTCGGTCAGATAAGGCGTTGCGGCTTCTACAAGTGGCAATAGCGGAGAACGCCAACTGAGCTGCAGACGACGAAGTGCACATGTCACACTCTTGGTACGTTGATGAGCCATCTGTTCGCGAACATTCCCTCATCCAGATGTTTGCTTGCCGATGAAGTCTACGCTTCTCCGCCCGGGATCTCTCATGCGCTATCAACTACCACATACCCTATGCTCCATCTACTCTATGTATGAACTGGAATTGACGGAAGAGCGAACTGAAGCAATCACAGTCACATCATCGTGGGTGCACCGCTGCGAGAGCAGTTGAAGCCATCCTTCGATAAAGGGGCTATCAAATAGGGTGTATCGAAAACGTTCAGTACGAGTCATTGCTGCGATGCAACCAAATTCAGCCAAGCATAAACGATTTCCGCGCTTGGACGTTTGGTTGGAGCCTGTTTCCAGCAGTGCTGTATGATAGCCCATAAGGGTTCGGTCAGCCGTGGCGCCTCTTCCGCGGTGGGTCTGAGTGGCCTCCCTCCTTTCATGAGGCTGAGGATGACTGCAACGCGTGAACGAAGGTGCGAAAACGGTCGATGGCCAGTGTATACCTGAAGCATAATAGGGAGTCGTTAGCGGAACAAAAGAGTGCAATAATGTGCAGACCTCGAGAGCTGTCATGCCGAAGCTATGCACATCTGCGGCGGTACTGGCGAGCAGCGGTTCACCTTCATCATTTGATATGATCTCTGGCGCTAACCACCTTGCGTATACAGCACTATCAATGGTCCAAAAGGGCGGGACAGGGAGCATATTGATAAATGGATCGGAGATGCGTGCTACGCCTTCATCCGTTATTAAGATATTTGACTGACGAAAGGAGGATAAAGGTGTCAATAACAGTGCAAGGGACGCTATGGTGACATGATCTCACCGCTTTCAACGTCCCGTGAGCTAAGGGAGGATCCCGCGAGTGCATGTAACTCAAGCCAGCAGCGACGTCGCAGAGCTGGGGTCGGGGTGGTATCGAACGTGAGCCTCGCAGAACTTTTGACTGACATACCAATCGAAGGATATCAGTGGACGGATATTTCGCTAGATAGTCCTTTGCGTTTCCTTGTGCGAAGAGCGGCATTATCAACGACGGTGGGCCCTGTCTAGTAGACATGACCCCGATAAACGTTGCAATGTTTGGATGGAGAAGTCGACGCCATTGTTCTAAACGTTCGTAAAGTGTCTAGCATCGCCTGAGGTTGTCATAAACAATCCATACGACGGAAGAATCGCACCCTAGAAAACGCTTCGCTATCATCATGAGAAGTGGGCCGTACTCGCCACGTCTTGACCACGATGCATGAAGAGTCGTTTCGGGAAGCACGACCCTGCGAACATCTAGATATGTTCGTGAATGAACCGCCTTTGAAGGGGAATTCATCGATATGCGTTTCTGAGATGGCAGAATAGGGTGAGGGGGTCATTGTTAAGCGGGGAGATAGGACCAGCAGAGTAGACAAGCCGCAAAGGCCTTCCCTATATAAAGTCCTACAGAGCCTCCAGCGTTACTGAGTCATTGAGGCGAGCTGGAACTGCATTTGATGGTGACTGCATTAGCCGATGAATCTCCTATACTAGTATACAAAATAGGTTACTTACCTCGGGAAGGCTATGATTAGTGGCCCTTCGTTCCAGTACGTCGCTTTTGGTCGACAATAGGCTGGAAATGTACTCCTGGTAGCTCTATATAGGAACACCACTGCGTAGAGCGGTGGTAGATGCTCGGGCTTGTTTACACGTTGACCGCTTGAGCACCGACAGGAGGTGGCGATGCACATCTTAGGAGTCACCTGTGGTGTGGCGCAGCGGCGGCGCCTAAATACGCGCCACGTATTCGTGTCCAGCAACGATACATTTCGTCGCGAAAGCCTTGTACCTTCGCAAATCCTTCATGGTTGTACCTTAAGATCAGCTTGTCTCAGCTTCTGGTGGTCTGGTAGTGAGATCATTCAACACTAGCTGTGCCTGCACCGATGTGAGCATTGCACCATATCTACTAGTATGATTCTGACTCATGCGAGATACGCGGCTCCTTCACAGGCCAGCCACATTGGTCATGAATCAGCGTAGTCTCCCCCGATGAGCTGACCTGACGCCAGCGATGACTACCTCTGTATATCGCCTATCACTTCCTCACAAAACAAACCGCTCGGTAGATGCATATTTCTGTCTGAGCCTTGCGATATCTACTACGAATGTAGATTCATGACACGGGTACATTTGTTTTTTGATTATTCGTATTTCTTATGTGCTGATTGTGTCTTGTAGATTGACTCTAGGCGACCGGAACTTGAAGCTCTCGGCGTCCCGTTCAAGTTGTCTGTTTCACAGTGCCTTACTTCATCCTTCTCAAGCATGATCCTACAGAAAGAGTTTCAATCCCCTGCCACCCCACCATTCTCCTTCCTGCTCTTATTTCTCTTTCTTTCCCGATTCATGACAATCTGGGCTGCAGCTTAGTGTAGCTTCAGCAGTTTCGATGCTGTTGAGCGCTCAACGGGAAGTATTCCTTCTTCAGAACCTTAGCGATGTTCGGTTCCCTCCCGATGACTTTAAACTGGTCTATCTTGCCTTCCTGAAAAAAAGGACACAGTAGACGAACTGCAGCTGAAAAAAGACCGGGCAGGAGGGATTCAGATAATCACCCAACACTATTTGCTGCATCTCAGACCCCTCGCCCGCACATAATTTCTACCGCTCTGTGCACTGCTCTGCCAATGCCGTCGATATGCCCGTTTCTCGGAATATTGTTCCAAGGCTATCACCCTTCATCTAAACGTCGACACAGGAGAACGAGTGCAATGCGCCGAATCGTTATTACTAGTTTGGGCGTTTCGGATTGTAAGTCTTCAACTTGAGACAATTTACGTCATGAATTAACGAGGCGGCACCACGTAGATACAAAGGGACTCACTGTCAATTACGTCCACCGAGGAGAAGACTTTTCTTTGTTCATGACAATGGTTCCGCCGTTCTGGTTGCTCAGTTGCATCTTCAAAATTCTCTGTAAGCTATCCAGTACTTACCTTGCAACAAACTATTCACGCGGCGCGCAACCAGGCTCTGGACTGAAACCACCTGGTGCTCGTAAGTAAAAATACCCTCGAACACCTTATGCCATATTCTTCGCCGGCCTAGATTGTCCAGTTGCACGACTCGAGTCCCATCCGTTCACCTGTGCTATGTGATCAACGTTCCTCTCGAGATCACTTCATAGTGGGTAACCGAAGTAGAAGATACCCGTGCGTAGTCTGCAAGACGGCCCACGAAGCCATCATTATCATCATTTGCCGTCTGCCTCGAAAGTGGACTGTTACGGCTCCTGGCGGACTTACTCCAGATGTGGACCCAAATTAGGCGCCTGAGGCGCTTATTCAGAATGTCAGCCAAGGGGCCCCGTGAGGGTTCGATAGGAGTTACGTCCAGAGGCTGACACGGCCAATATCTGCCCCCTCTCGTCCCCACCACTTCTCTCTACCATACTACTATCATCCAACATAGTGCATACCTTATTATCCCTCATAATGTTCTCCAAGCTCCAAAACGTCTTCGCCAGCAAAGCTACCAAGAAGGTATTTCCCTTCGACTGCCTCCCTTGCTTCTCTCGAGCTCATTGTGCGCCTTGATAGCTTCTCACAACACCCCCTGTGATGGAAAGGCCTGCCATCGAGTCTCATACCACCAATCCCTCCTCCGCCCCCTTCATCGGGCCGCAAGAATTTTGTCGCCCTCGCTTCAGGCTCCTCTACCAAACTGAAACCAAAGAGAGCCACAACCGCTGGAAAGTCATCGACCTGGCGAATGGAAGAGTACACCAACTCAAGGTCACCCAGACTGCGAGCCTCAAGGCGGATGAGAAGATCCAATCCAGCCATGAGCTCGATGCGTTGGAGGCTGTCAAGGATGATCCCAACTTCATCACTTTACGAGGCCGGTGGACGGAGGGGAACGAGGCATGTCAATTGACAGAGGCTATGCCGTTCTCCCTGGATGCGGCGAGGATGCAGAGGCCGCTGGATGCAGGTCGCGTCCGGCTTTATGCCGCTCACATCGTAAGTGTGTTCGGCTGTTCACCCCTTTCGTCGTGGCTGACAAGAGTCGCAGGTCAATGCCGTCGAAATCCTCCACTCGCAGGGGATCACTCACAATGATATCAAGCTCACAAATGTATTCTTCTCTGCTACCGGCCGCCCTGTCCTTGGCGGGATGGGCCGAGCGAAGATTCTTAAGCGCATCCTGGCCTGCGACGACGACTTTTATGATTTTAATGTTACGGATGGTGCTGAGGGAGGCCACTTCAATTTCGGGATGGCTTATAACCCGGATGAATTCGCCCGAGATATACGGGGTCTGGCAAAAAGCATGTACAAGATGACCACGGGCAAGGTGAGTAGTTCCGCTTGCTGGAGCGTTACTTGATTCACTCATCTATTCGTTATAGCGATTGCGCCGAAATATCTACGGCCAACCTATCAAGCAACCTGGCGATCGCATCCCGCAGCCACTCTGGGATCTCATCAAGACTATTATCAACCCGGACCCGTCAAAGCTCCAGACCGATATTGCTCACGTCAAGGCTCACCCATACTTCTCAGGGATGTAAGTGACACTCATTCTCTCCCATCGCCGCGTTTGTTGATCGAACCTCAGCAATTGGGCCAAAATCGCTTGCCCCGATGCTGGTACATACAACCCTGCTGCTGCCATCGTCCCGAAGCCTAAAGATCCCAACGCTACCATATTTACCGACCTCCCGGACATTGAATGCGACTGGGAGATGGGCTACCTCAAAGCTAAACTCAAGCCATCTGCGAAGCCGCCTCCTGATCTTTGGAGGATGACTCTCGACGGTGCGGCCCGAGCTTATACACCTATTGGCGGTATCGGAGCGCCTCGATATTTTTCGTCCATTGAAGAAGAGGAACGTATGATTGGTCAATCGCGGCCTGATGAATGGGATTGAGCGGGCTGGAGGAGGAGTCAACTATGAAGCAGATCGCTTGAGTCTCGTTCTTTTTTCTTGCATTTACATTCGCTTGGATTTTGGTTATTCTTCGTGTGATGCGACGGTCGCCTCTGGTCCGGTCCCACCTTTGTTTACAGTAATGTAGTGATGTGACGGTCCTTTGTAGCCAGTCCCACTGTTTGATTTTCCTCTGTTTCTCGTCTTCGTAGCATGAAATTGATTCTTTGATCTCATCAGAGTTTGGGGTATGGTACATCTTCAAAGTCATTAACGATGCGACTGAAACGTCAAAGCCTGCATTTTTACTGTATCAGCGTCTCGAGCAGCTCAATGTTCGAGTGATATATCAGGGCCGGAAGGTTCCAGCCTACTCCGCGACTTCCAAGTTCCAACTCTAGTACTGTAGCCCAATGCATGTGCAAAGAGGCGCAGGGTCGCGGTGTAGCAGATAACCGTGTCTGGAAACATTCAGATAGTGCTTCAGCTCCACTTTCCAGGTTTCATGCCCGTTTCATCAATAATCTCCTTGCCGCCAAGCCTTCTTACAGCACATCATCGATGGTTCTCTAGAGAGCAAGCACCATTCAAGCCAAGCTTTTGCTCACATCGCCTTACGCGACCTCCACGAGTATAAATGCCATCGATGACCCGCTCTAAGCTCTTCAGCTGAGCTCACCTCCCCAGTGCTCCAGTAGCAAGTGCCGGTCACTTCTACTTTTCTCATTACTCCTGCATCATCGTTTGTTCAGTTCCCCCCATCCATCCAAATACGTAGATCTCTTCGTCCGTCATAATGTTCACCAAATCGACTGCCTCTACTGTCGCTATCGCCATCGTGGCTCTGAACGCTGCTTCTACCGCATGTGGGAAGCCGATGTACGTCCGTTTCCTCTTTAACAACACTTTCAGCCATACTAAAGCACAAATAAGTCCGGATGATTCAGACACGAGACGCACCCTCAACGCTCGTGCAGGCCCAAGCGGCACACCTGCCCCTACCCCAGTAAACGACTATGACATCGACTATGATGTGAATTATTATAACAACTATTTCGGCGGTGGTCCTTCGTGGAACTTCAACGGAGGACAGGAGAACGGAGGCGGTGGAAACTTGCCTTGGTTCCCATGGGGCAGTAATCAGAATCAGAATCAGAATGGCCAGCGGCCCAAGCAGCCTGGTCAGCCGAACCGACCGAAGCAACCGGTGCCCAAAGACAGGAAGCAGCAGCAGCAGCCGAACCAGCGCAAGCCGTCGAATAACAGGAACCACAGACCAAAGCCGCAGCAGCACAAATCGGGAGTGAGGGATGTCGCTCCCGCTCCAGTCAACGACTACGACATCGACTACGACGCGAATTATTACAATAACTATTTCGGCGGCTGGGGTCCGTCGTGGAATTTCAACGGAGGACAGGAGAACGGAGGTGGCGGAAACTTGCCTTGGCTTCCATGGGGTGGTAATCAGAACCAGAACGGCCAGAGGCCCAAGCAGCCCGGTCAGGGTCAGCCAAATCGACCGAAGCAGCCAGCTCCCAAAGACAGGAAACCTCAGCAGCCGAGTCGAAACCAGCACAAGAAACCAGATAACAGACCCAAGCCACATCAGCAGCCCAGTCAGCCGAAACCCCAGGGAAGCGGCAGGAAGCGGGAAGTGGCTGGGAATCACTTCGACGCTCGGGAGCCTGATTTGGAGGAGCGTCTGAGAGCTCGGAGGGACGCTGAGGATCGGCAGATGTGGCAGAGGAATTTGGCAGATACGGTGGAGTTGTTTGGGAGAGGAGCGTTTGACGAGCGTGATGTTGGCAATGAGCGCTTGGAAGCCAGAGGCTACGAGTATGGTTCCCTTGATGCTCTTGACTAGGTGTTTGTCGGTATATAGTTCGCTGTTTCGGCAAGGATATTGGGTTTGAAATTGAGAGACGAGGTTCGCTTCGTCAAGCAAGATAGCAAAAGAAACATCGGGATAATTTGACCTCCTGGTAGCTCGGATGAAGAATGCGATACTGATTGCTCGACAATCTGGCGCTAAGAGCATTCACCTCACCATGACAGAAAGTGCTCTGCATCTGTGTTTGCGCCGTGGTCACTGCGTGCCTGGAGAGGTATCGATTCGATCAAACCAGTTACGGGTCCCGGAGTGTAACGACTCAGGCCCATTCGCCCAGCTCCTACATAAGAAAACGGGATCAAATTTCAAAATTCCATTACCTCACGTCCCCTCGGAAGCCCTCGAATAAATTGTTCAATGTCTGTTCGTTCTGCGCTCCCCTTGCACAAATAATGAAACTGTTCAATTTTGGTCAGCGCGCAAGATTTTGATGAAGTTGTGAGGTCGTGTGCACATTCTTACGCTTTGTAGACCACAGTGCGCGACATCCTACGAGGGTTGCGATGTTTGGGAGGAGTAAGTAGAAGAGTTATTGCGGACAAGGGGAGATCTTATCTGAAGATCTTATCAGTTAGACGCCTCTGTCATGAAGGTAACAAGCGCTCAAGCGCAGGCTCAAAGTTGAGTCTCACTGCTCCTGCTGGTGTTCACATCGCCGCTTCGGAATGTAAGCCTGCTGCTGACCGAGTAGATTATCTGTGCGGTTAATCATTACATGGAAAGCGCAGTAATAAAGTGCGTACCGGTTAATGCAGCTGTCATTGACCCCCTCTGACCGCGGACCGGGCTAGGGCACACACTAACTGCATCCTTGTTCGCCCCTTCCTTCTCAAAGCATGGGAGAATGCAGCCTGTACCCTGTGATTCATTTGCCTTGGATTGCTAGTGCTCGGCTTATCGTTAATGTTGTTGTCTTAAAGGAGAAATTGGCTGCGAATGTTGCTGCTTCGCGAATCACTGGTCACTCGCGGTGAAGCCTTGTTGGGGCAGCTGCTGAACCCGACCCACCCTCCCTGTCTCCTCTGGCCACTGTCCGTGAGTATCCTGCAATCATATTCGGGCTTTGAGGATGCTGACGTATGTCCTGAACCATCGTCTACAAAGAATGCTCTTCACTCAATTACCCTTATACACGATTACGACAATATACCGCCGTTCAAACTCAGTACTCGGTAAACTCAGCATGCCTTGACATTTTACGTTTCGCAGGCCCGTCCAAGGCCCGTCACTCATTTTGACTCCGAGCTGTGGCAAACAATGCCCACTAGCAGTGCCTGTTCCCGCGGGTCCCCGTGGTGGTAGTCTGACATCCCCACCACGTCGCTTCTTACAAATCTTGACTCGAAGATCGTAGTTTGTCCGCAACATCGACACCCCAGTACATGGTCATGGACTCCTCCATATCAAGGACACTATTTCTCGCCGGCGTTGGCTCTTTGGCTGCCTATCTCGTTACACAGTCAAAGCGCTCTCTCCCACTGCCTCCCGGACCACCTGCGGATCCATTGATAGGCCACCTTCGTATTTTCCCCTCATCCAATCAAGAGGACGTGTTTCACGAATGGGCACAGAAATACGGTGAACCTCACTACCTTGCCTCTTTACACCACCCATTCAAGTATTCTGCGCAGGCGATGTTATGTGCTTGAGGATTCTTGGCCAGACGATTATCATCCTTGATACTCACGAGGCGGCTGTTGAACTCCTTGAGAAGCGCAGTGCACTATACAGTGATCGGCCTGAGGTTGTCGTGTACAACTTGTGAGTGTCCAGTATGATATCCTTATAAAGTAATGTAGCTGGTGAGCAGGATGGGCTGGGATCGCGATCTTGCGCTCATACCCTACGGCTCACGATTCCGAAAGCATCGAAAGATTCTTGCTCCAGCTTTCCTACCCAATGCTTGTATCCCATACCAGCAAACGCAACTGGAGAACGCGCATCTCCTGGTCGAGGGCCTCAGTAAATCCAAAGGACACAATTATCTACATCTACTGGGCAGGTGTGTGGTGATCTGAGTCTCAAGACCAATCTCTTGTTACTGATGGGACAATAGATACACCTCCGCTGTCATCATGCGCATCACCTACGGTCATCAAATCCGATCGGACGATGATATATATATCCAGCTCGCTACCAACGCTGGCCATTCTTTACATGCTGGCGGTGTCCCGGGAGCCACTCCCGTCGATCTCTTACCGTTCTGTGAGATCAATCCATCTTCAGCTACGGCCGTCGCCACTAATACTTAGTATCCAGTACAACATATGCCGTCGTGGTTCCCAGGGACTCATTACGCCAATGCTGCGCGTTTGTGGCTGCCGGCGGTGCAGAAGTTCCACGATCATCCGTTCGATGCAGTGGTGAAGCAAATGGTACGTACGCTCGGTACCACGAGCCCCGCCGCCTGAAGCTAGTCTGGTCCCTAGGCCGAAGGAACGGCGGAAGAGTCATTCCTTTCTCTGCAATTGGAAGCCACCGCCGGCCGTACCTTGAGCAAGGATGAAATTAACGACATCAAGGGCGCCGCTGCACAAGTTTACGTTGGAGGTGCAGAAACAGTCCGTATCCGCTGTTAGCTTACATATGTCTTCTGCTGATGCCCGTGTACTTCAGACATGGTCTGGTTTGACTTCGTTCTTCATGGCCATGCTGCTATTCCCACAATGTCAGAAGCTTGCTCAAGAGGAAGTTGATCGTGTCATTGGCAAGGATAGGTTGCCGTCATTCGATGATCGAGAGTCCCTTCCGTATGTGGATGCCGTTGTGCAGGAGACCTTGAGGTAATTGTGACGACTCCCTCCTTCCAAAATTACCACTGGCTCACTGTCACTGTTTGTAGATGGGGTCGCATCATTCCCTTAGGTTCGGATTCTGCGTTCATGGATCTCTCTGCCTGGGGTTGACCTGGCGTCAGGCGTCCCGCATCGTTCCACTGAAGATGATATTTATCGTGGTATGTTTATCCCCAAAGGATCATACATATTTGCGAACATCGCGTAGGTGCCCGTTTGCCACTTTATGTCCTTGCACATTAACACGCTTGTGTCTATAGTGGTATGTCTCGCGATGAGAGCAAGTACAAGGACCCGCGCCAGTTTAACCCTTCACGCTTCTTACCCAAGTCGATGGGAGGTAGTGAGGAGCCCCCTTTTTGGGATGTGTTTGGCTTCGGTAGAAGGTTCGTTCTCGCCTCAATTCTGCAAGCCGTTAATAACCACACTGTAGAGTCTGCCCCGGAAGGCATCTCGCAACGGCCAATATTTGGATCGCTGTGGCTACCATCTTCGCGACACTACATTTGTCGAAAGCCATAGATGAGACTGGCCAGGAGATCGTACCTGTATTTGCATTCAACGCCGGGATCACGAGGTACGCTTCTCATATCGGTGCCCTGCTCTTGGACTCTCTCTGACATCTTTGCGTCTAGCCTCCCAAAACCCTTCCCTTGTGGTATCGCTCCCCGCTCTGAGAAAGCAGAGAAATTAATTTCAGAGGCTATTCATAATGCACACTAGGCCTCCGCCTTTGGTCTCGGGCTTGGTTAAGTCTCCCATGTACGTATGGAACTCGTTACTTCTCTTTCGATCGAGTTGTCCTTCTTCACCCCTATCCATCACGTGCAACTGATAAGGGGCTACTGATACGCAATGCTCAAACATAAACCAGTTATTGGTTGACTTGCATCGAAGGTTTCTCTAAGCTAGCTGCCAAAGCCACGTTCACGATGCACTCAATCGCGATACATGCGTAAGTAGCAGTGGCAGGAGCCATACAAGAGACTTGAATACCATACTGGTAGCAAGACATGGAGAGCCACCTGTGCGACTCTTACGCCCATTTTTCAAGCGTACATTCACCCCAACTAAACTCGACCGAGTTCGCTCAAGACGTACTGGAATCACAAGCGCCCAGTTGACGCCTCAGGCCTCAGCTCGGCCCGGATAGATGACTTCAGGAAGACCCTACGCGCTGAGCTGCTTCCTCCTTGAAGCTTGAACGTTTCAACGCTGAACCCTGGGGCCGGCCTGCGTTACCCATCGACGTTCTATTGTGCGGGACAAAGGCTTACGCAAATTGGATGCGAAGGAATTTCTGCGGTGCGTCCATATGGCTCTTGAGAGCGAATCGAATTGACAAGGTCGTGAAGACTCATGTGACAGCCGAAGACGGCCGGGGCAGGTTGGTCGAATCCAGCAACCGGTCCTAGTTGCTGTGCACCACTTCGATCCGTCGCCGTTCATACTGAGGCGAAGCTTGAACGGAACCAGGCAGCTCCATAATTTGGTGCTCTGCATTGCTGATTGGTTGGCCCTGATTGGTGGACCAGCGATGCGTCAAAGCCTGACTTACTATACTTAGCTGCCGAAGACTGCCTTCCATTATATAAACTAGCTGGTGTCTGCCGATGGCGTGGTTCCCACCCGTACGCCATGTCCTCTCCTGATGTCCTCCCTTCTGAATTGCCAGGTGAGTGGTCACGCCGTGGGATGTATTTGATGTACTTACGCCTTATTAGCTAGTACCCCGCATCGGCCATTAGTACAGCCTCTGGTGGGTCTCATCCATGCCTTTGGGCATCACATCGATGGTTTACTGAACATTGGGATTTCAGATGTTAGAGGATTTGGACATCGAGGACTTTCACCGTCGAATGATTCTTGGTATTTGGCACCCAAACTTTGCCCATACCTTGCTTCTCAGTGTTTGTGATTTCTAGCCGAATTAGACCCGGCAGTTCGGGACATTATAGGTGCGTTTTCCCTCCAAAAGCTTCAAAATGTCGCTTGACACCACCGCTACGCACAGATTTCCATCGAGACAATGCTACGGAGTGGCGGCCTCTTCAACAAGTTGAAGGATTGCTGACCAAGATGCAGGGGAATCTTGCTACGGAGCGGAAGGAGGTTACGGAGACATACCAAAAGATCAAAAAGCAAGAGCAACAGCGGGATGTGGTCTCCTTCTCTGTTAGTTTTCTTCGAGGTCTGTATACTGCTATGCAGGATACGGCTGAGACGACGTCGGCACGATCTGTGTAAGTTTAAGATGGAATTATTTGCCTCCAGCCTCCTCGCACACCGTATGCAATCCCCGCTAGAGCATGACATCCGCCCTGTAAATATAAGTCCATTCATGATTCGTATCGTTCGAGAAAATAGTGTATGTCTGACGGAAGAATTGTTAGACCTAAGGTCGAGTCAGGACCAATTTCAATGAGCGCCAGTGGAGCTTATACCGAAGCATGGAGGCCGACCAGTATTTAAGGTAGCTGACACTTGCAAAGTTGCCATTCCCCTCATTATATACACCATGAACCCAGGTGAGCGACCACGCCGTGTGTATCTCATGTACTCACACCAGACTTACACCTTATAGCTATGATGATACAGCCTCTGGTGGGTCTCAACCATAGTCATCGACTCTATCTATGTTTCGCTGAGCGTTAGTGATTGTAGACGTTCTACACACTGAACATGGACTTACAACAGGAGCTGGAACGTCGAAAGCTTCTCGGTATTTACCACTCGAACCGCTCCCATACCTTGCTTCTCACTCCTTGTGGTTTCTAGCCAAAGTAGACCCGGAGGTTCGGGTCATTATAGGTGCCCTCGTTTTCCGTCTCCAAGCTTCGAATCTTGCTTGACACCTCGACGCGCAGATTTCCTTCGATACAACACCTATGAGTGGCCACCTCGTGAGCAAGTGAAACGATTGCTGATCAAGATGCATGGGGATCTCGCCAAGGAGGAGGAGAAGCTTAGTGAGTTAAACCGAACATACGCAAAACAATGTCAGCAGCTGGAGGTGACCTCCTGCACTGTCACTTATCTGCACGGTCTGCACAACGCTATGCAAGCGCCGCCCCAAGCTCAGGCTGCGGCGCCATCTGTGTAATTTTGAGAAGAGGGAATTTGATTCCCGGTGTCCTCTTACACACACCCTTGAAAAATATACTTACCGCCATTCCCTTTTGTTCGAGAAAAACTGTTTGTCTGTCGGAGAGTTTGGTCTAGTTCACCACCGGATTATTCTCATTTCCTCACTGCCACAAGGCCGCAACTCCCATCCCACATCACCAACGTCCTAGCTTGCTATTTATTCTCGTGCCTCATACCTTCTCTTCCCCGGCACCCCATCTAGGGATATGGACTGCGTGCACAAGGCGTATGCAGTATTGGCGCTTCGGGCAATTTGAGGATAACCGAAAGCGCCTTAGTTGGCCTCCGGACTTCCCCGGCCCGGTTTCTTCGGCAGCTGCGATGTCAGTCTCGTTTCCTCGTTGAACGTTGCAATGTTGAACCTTGGTGCCAGCGAGGATTATCGACGTTCTATTGTGCGGGACAAGGTCTTGCGCCAATTGAATGTGATTGAGAAGGAAACTCTCGGGCATAACTAGGTGCGTCCGTAAGTCCATATTGATATGTTATATCGTGCTGACTGCGTATGTCTGAATTCGTCAGGTTTTGTATGGTATATCAGCCTTCGTTCGACCTGGAGTTGAAGGTATCGGTCATGAGGTTAGAATTGTCCTGTTTTCCAGTTCCTGAACTCATCTTTCTCAAGCACGATCCAACGGAACGAGCCCAGATCCCGCTGGCAATTTACCATTCCGCCCTCTGGCCCCCTTTGCTACGAGGCTAGCAAGTTGGTCAAACCTAGACAATCAACCAATCCTGGCTGCTATGCGCCCTTGATCTATCGCCACATTCCATATATCGGACAGGTTCATAATTCGCTAGCGCGTTTTCGCAAACTCGGCGCCAAATCCTGTTGATTGGCTCCTGACTCACTATAGCTACCGACCCAAGGCGTGGTTCCCACCAGTACACCATGTCCTCTGCTGATGTCGCCCCTTCTGAATTGCCAGGTGAGTAGCCACGCCGTGGGATGTATTTGATGTACTTAAGCCATGTTAGCTAGTACCCCGTATCGGCCATTACTACAGCCTCTGGTGGGTCTCATCCACGCCTTTGGGCATCTCATTTATGTTTTACTGAACGTTGGGGATTGTAGATGTTGGAGCACTTTGACATGAAGGAATGGCACCACCGAAAGCTTCTCGGTATTTGGCACCCCAACCTTGCCCATACCTTGCTACTCACTTGTGGTTTCTAGCCGGACTAGACCCGGAGGTTCGGGATATTATGGGTGACCACGTTTTGCATCTTCAAGCTTCAAATGTCGCCTGACATTATCTTTATGCACAGATTTCCGTCGAGACAATGTTACGGAATGGCCGCCTCTTGAACAAGTCCAAAGATTGCTAACCAAGATGCAGGAGAATCTTGATAAGGAGCAGAAGGAGATGAAGGAGACACACCAACAGATCCAAAAGCTGCAGCACCAGCAGGCTGCGACCTCCTTCTCTGTTACTTTTCTGCGCGATTTGCATTCTGCTATGCAGGATATGCCTGAGACGACAGTAACGCAATCTGCGTAAGTTTAAACGGAATGATTTGGCTCTGGTGTCCTCGCGCACTGCATGCAATCCCTGCTAGAGCCATGACGTCCGCCCATGTAAAATAAACGTTCATTCGTGTCATCGTTCGAGAAAATAGCGTATGTCTGAAGGAGGAATTGATAGACGTAAGGTCGAGTCGGGATCAATTTCAATGAGCGCCGATGGAACTTATAGCTGCCGAAGAATGGAGGCGGACAGTATATAAGGTGGCTGCTGTTTTTAAAGTTGCCGTTCTCATCATTACACCATGCACCCAGGTGAGCGACCATGTATATCTCAGGTACTGACACCAGACTTACACCTTGATATAGGTCTGTATGAGCCTCTGGTGGGTCTCAAGCATGGTCATCGACTGTATCTATGTTTCACTGAGCGTTAGTGATTGTAGACGTTCCACACACTGAGCATGGACTTACGTCGGGACCTGCAACGTCGAAAGCTTCTCGGTATATACCACTCCAACTATGCCCATGCCTTGCAACTCACTCGTTGTTGTCTTTAGCCGAGGTAGACCCGGAGGTTCGGGCCATAATAGGTGACCCCGCTTTCCGTCTTCAAGCTTCGAATCTTGCTTGACATTATCTCGACGCGCAGATTTCCTTCGAGAGAACGCCTATGAGTGGCCAGCTCGTGAGCAAGTCCAAGAACTTCTGACCAGAATACAGGGAAATCTAGCCAAGGAGAGTGGGGAGCTTAGAGAGCTATACCAAACAATCGCAAAACAACGTCAGCAACTGGACTCGACCTCCTACGCTGTCACTTATCTGCAAGATCTGCACACTGCTATGCAGGGGCCCCGAGCTCAGGCTGCGGCGCTAGCTGTGTAATTTTGAGAAGAGGGGATTTGCTTCCCGGTGTCCTCTTGCACACACCCCTCTAAATATACTTACGGCCATTCATTTTGTTCGATAAATACTATTTGTCTGTCGGAGAGTGTCTAGATGTACGGTTGACGTAAAGTTGTGTTGCCGAAGTGGCAACGTGGAGTTTTTTAACGAGCGCTACTCCTGTTGATTCCGCCGCCCAGCACAGCTCCGCCCTACGGGTCCCGGTCAGACTGTACTACTTACTACTGAGCAAGATTCTCCATGTTGCTGGCTTGGCGACGGAATCGAGTAACTCGTACTGCGTCCACGACATTCAACGCTCGACCAGACTGCGGCCCATGTCTTCCCAAACGATTCCATCCAGCGAGTCTGAACGACGAAGCAGGACACCTATTGTGCAACGCCGGCTTCCCTGAAACTCAAGGATACGGAGCGTATCCTAGCTGTATTTATAGCACCCAACGACATCGGTTTCCTGGTACATCAAGGTCATACCATCAATGACATTGCAGCAGCTGTTCTGCATCTCCGCGCAGTTTCCATCAGTTCTCTGATGCTGGTCAACGCTTTGTATGATGCAACCATCAGGTTTCTTTGGAAGCAAGAGTCGGAATTTTGAACCTCTTGGTCTATCTATGCCTGGAGCTGTCCAGGAACTCTACGAGTCTCTGCATAATCCTGCCTCGGAGAATCAACACCGTACAGCGGCGAACGTTACGTAGCATAGTCACTCAAGTATTCAGCGAATTATCTACGGTGAGTTTGACCCACGAAACTCTTATGGTACGGTGACCGTGTCGCTCCCAGGCTCCAGCATGGCCGTCCTGCCCGGGTATCACCCTTCGGCATGATGCAATCTCTCCGATATCAATGGGCCTTTCCCATCGCAATTTCGGCTTCCGTAAGCCAGCCAACACCCTGCTCTCCCTCGAGCCGATCCGTAATGAAAGTCTGAAACTGCCGTTGAAAGTTCGTGGTACCATCGATTCGGCGTCGAAGCCCGCACTGCGTGGTCTCCATGGCTGCAAAGGTGAACGCTTTGTTCACGGTTCGTACTTTCAAACGTCTGACGTACCTTCGAGATAGTTCGCGATTCGGCCACTCATCCTGATACGTGATTTGGCGAGCCCCTCTGAGCCGTTGCTCCGCGATTTTTTTCCCACTCCGGCGAACGGTGGAGAAAATACAACTCCGCGAACCTTGACTTGGATTTCGACTGGCAAAGGCGTTGTGACTATGTTCCCGGAAACCATCGATAGCACCTTGATGTCGACCCAGTTTCCGAGTTTCATATCCAGTCATCATTCGAAGCCGTACTATGTACTGCACGCCGTACCACGATAGCTCCATTCCGCTGGCATCGCCTCGTACAACCTCTACGAATATAAATAACATCCATGGCTCGCTCTATGTTCCTCAGCTGAGCTCACCTTCGCCAACCCTCCTAGTAGCAAGTGCCGGTCACTTTCTACTTTTCTCACTGCTCTCCGTATCATCACTTTTTGCCCGTTCCTTCTTACGTCTTCACAAAATCCCTTCATTCATCATAATGCTTGCGAAATCGACCGCCTCGACCGTCGCTATCGCCATTGTGGCGCTGAACGCCGCTTCCTCGGCCTGTGCAAAGCCAATGTATGTTCATATCTTCTATACAGCCGTACTCATACACATATATCACCAGTCCGGAAGACTGGGATGCGGTCCACGCCCTAGATACCCGCGCAGACCAAAGCGGCGGCGCCGCTCCAGTAAACGACTACGACATCGACTCCGAGGCGACGTATTACAACAACTACTACGGCTGGAATCCTTCGTGGAATCCCAACAATGGAGGAGAGCAAAATGGGGGGGGAGGATATTCCCCTTGGTTCCCTCCATGGGGTAATCCAGGCCAGAATGGTCCGCAACAAGGTGGAAATGATGGAAACGGCCAGCCCGGGCAGCCTACTCAGCCGAACCAAAGTCAGCCACCAAAAAAGCCCACTCAGACGAGCAAACCTCCTCAGCCGTCAAAAGGACCAACGCAGCCAGGCAAGAAGACACCGCCTCAACCATCGAAGCAGCCTGGTCGCCCCACCAAATCTCAGTCACCAAAGCCGTCTGGCCGACCTACCAAATCCCAGCCGCTAAAGCCGTCTGGTCGGCCCACTAAATCTCAGCCATCAAAGCCATCTGGTCGACCCACAAAGTCTCAGGCACCAAAGCAGCCCGGTAGACCCACCAAATCCCAACCACCAAAGCAGCCCGGCAAGCCGACCAAGACTCAACAGCCTAAGCAGCCTGGTCAACCGGGCAAGTCTCAGCCGCCAAAGCAGCCTGGCCAGCCGAGCAAACCTCCCACTCAACCACCAAAACAGCCCAGCAAGCCTCCCACCCAACCACCAAAGCAGCCCAGCAAGCCA
The DNA here is from genome assembly GCA_032158425.1 of Pleurotus giganteus. Taxonomy (NCBI): domain Eukaryota; kingdom Fungi; phylum Basidiomycota; class Agaricomycetes; order Agaricales; family Pleurotaceae; genus Pleurotus; species Pleurotus giganteus. The sequence goes on from JAPEHR010000002.1 coordinate 1,196,501, forward strand.
AACCAACCACCGAAGCAACCTGGTGGGCAACCGAGCAAGTCTCAGCCGCCAACGCAGCCCAAGCAGCCTAGTCAGCCGAACCAAGCTCCACCAAAGCGACCCGGCAGGAAAGGCAAACGTGACGAGTCTGACGCTTACTTCGTGGTGCGCGAGGAGGAGTTTGATACCCGGGATGTATATGGTAACTACTTCGAGGCTCGGGAGCCTGAGTGGGAAGAGGAATTGAGCGCGAGGGATGTTGAGGATAGCTGGATGTGGGAGAGGGATATGTTTGACGAGGCGGAGTTGTTTGCCAGGGACGAGTTTGACGAGCGTGATGTTGGTGATGAGTATTTGGAGGCCAGAGGCTATGACTATAGCTTCCTAGATGCCCTTGACTAGGTGTTCCTCAGTAGTAGCTCGGTAGTACGGCAAGGATACGGCCATGTGGTGGTACTACTTCAATTATCTTGGGTTCGAAGTAGAGAAACTACGGCGGCGCTCGTGTTACTTATTCTTTACTCGACGAGGCGAGATCGTTAGAGCGATGTATTCTTTAGTGATTGCAATCCTTACACGAGGCCTAATGCCTAAATGCTAATTCCACGGTAGGTAGCCAACTGCGACCTCATCCTCGCAACTTGCCCAGGCGTAAACTCTGTCATGCAAGAATCGTACGAATAATCCATGAAGTTGTCTATTCAAGACAAAACATTCAGCTCATCTGTTCCCGAAGACGCGTAAGCAGGATACTCACGAATGGGGTCAACTCCACCACCGGAGCAGGTATCCCGTCCAGTAGGGCATCCAGATGCAGGCGAAGCTTCAGGCGGGGTGTCATCGACGGAGTCGCCGGGGCTTGCGCAACCGCCTTGGAATGTGTGATAGAGTCCAACCCAATGCCCCGCTTCATGGGTCAATGTCTAAGCAAAATATAACTCGTCAGGGGATCGTATACCCTAATGAAAGAAGGAGACGAGACCTGGCCGAGGTTGTAGTTGGTAGTGGTACCGCCCGGAACCGAAGAGTAGAGGAAAACGACGCCGTCGTCACTGGGACGGCTCGAGTAACTCGAAGGGAAGGTGGCGTATCCCAGAAGGCCAGCACCAGCGCCAGAGTTAAACCTACAAAATATACATATCATTGTGACATAAATCACGAGGAACGCAATACGACATACCCAACGGTGTAGACATTGAGAGCATTCGCACCGCCACGGCGGAGGGCGGTCTTCATTTGCGTTTGTGCTGAGTTGCCTGGGCCGGCGGTGTTGAACCAGTTGGAGTTGACGGTACGATCCACGCCTGCGAGCGTCCACGTAATGCCCGCAGATGCGAATGCACTGTTCATGACGTTAATCTGACTCTGAATTTGAGAGTCCCTGCATTTCACAAAGCGTAGTTAATAACGAATCCGTCGTTGTCATGCAAATGGTTGTATACGAACGGAATGTTTCCCTGGCTGACCGCAGAGCCGGAGCTGATGACGTGGAAGTAGATTGGAATGGTAGCGGCCAGTGTGCCGAAGCCTGCCTTCGGAGTGACCTTGTGAGCCTGGAAGTGCGCTTCCGCTGCAATCAGTGCTTCGTTGCTGATGGTCGTACCGCAAGCTCTGTCGAAAAGCATAGTATCAGCATCGAATCAGTAGCGCGCTTCAGAGTGGGCCGTACCGTGGAGCAGTGGCATTGAGCGGGCCAGCGAGGACATAGGATGCACCTAAAAGAGCAGCAGCGACGATGGAACGAAACATTTTGTGTTCGTTGGTCTGAGCTTACAACCCAATCGAGTCTGAGGAGAAGACCTTGGGTAGTGAAGGAGCATCTCCACCTCCAACGCGCCTTTATAGTCCAGTGTTCTAACAAGAGTAGTAGAGAACATATCCCTCTCCGCATGGCGACATACGAGATAGCTCAATTCAATAAGATATGACATGTGGCGGTTTGGGCAGACGAAGAGCCTCTATCGCTTGGCAGAAACCATTCCAGGGCGGCGACACATGCATCGACGTGGCCATGGTGAAGGGCAGCGCTCCTGAGTATAGTAGTCGGAGATACGCCGGGAGACCAACCTGTCGGGATTGTGTGGTTCTGCCTCAGCTGCCGTACCTTAGTGTTATCAGTTCTTGCCTATCGAAGTGGTCGCAAGCATATCGACTGAGGAGAATGAGTGGGTAAAGATCATCTGAGTGTTAGCCAAGACTGATGGTCAAGGTGGACGTTCGGCAGCGAGATATTCGGACGACGGAAGGTGACACGAGACGAGACGGACCGGCACCGACGCATAAAGAGCAACTAGAAACGACTCACCGAACATTGAAAAAAATCCTTGAATTTTCTGAGAAGTCGGAATGTACACTGGCCACCATCAGGAAAACACGGCACGCCGATGCAACGACCGCCGTTATGTGAGGGACCGCATATCCATAGTAAAGCCTGCCAATGGAACTGACATAGAGTCAACAAGCAGCGTCGCAACCAGAGCCAAGAAAGGCAACCACGCGGTTTGTTATGAGAACTGATGTCGTCGCTTCTCCAACATATGGTCGTATGTCAAACAGAAGTCCGTATGGGGAGAGAAAAATATCGATATCAAAGACAAAGATAGAGAGTCTTGATATCGCTGGTTGAGCTCTATTTGCCGGCATCACGGAGGGGTGCGGCTCAGGACAGAGTAATAGAGGTACGAGATGAGTTTGGTTGAAGACTCTCTAGCGCCCACCGCGGGAGCATTCGGCCAGTTTATGGATGGGCGCTCCGTCATAACTCGTGGCGCTGTTCCTTGCCCTTGACTCCAGCCTCGGCCTCGCGAGCATTGCTGCTCACATTTATCCCATCTGAAGGGATATCAATACCATTAGCAGTTTACCAATTCATCCTGAAATATCGATTGGCTATGGATTCCTCGGCAGGTATGTGTAGCAAATGACATCCCTCACGAATCTAGATTCAAAGCGTAGGGTGAGCAGATAACGCCACATGTACTACGCTAATACCTGCTCAGACGCGACTGCAAGGCGCGACCTGAATATAGTATCTGGTGAACGGGTGCGCTCTGTGTCTATTTTCATATATACGGTGAAGATGTGCTCATTCCTAGGTCAGATTTGACGTATCGGATTGCAATGGACTTGGATGAAGGCGACCCACCTGTGCCTCGCGATATGAGCTTCACTTTCCGCAGACTTTCCCCTTCATTTGTTACTCATCGACAACGCTGGTGATTGACCAGCAACCGGTTACATGTAACATCTTGGACAGCGTCTCCCGCTTAGGTTTGGGTTCGACAGCGACTGATGCTCAATGGAAACTATACCTTACCCTTGGGATACTATTGTCCTACGACAGATTCCGCGCGTCGGATGACACGGGCTTGCCTATAGACCTGGGTGGACAGATTGGTCCGAACAGACGTGTCAAATCCAAATATTCTCCTGGAGTCGAGGGCCTATCTTGCCGTGAATGCTGAACGTTGAACTCCCATGTCGACGACAAATGGTGCTCTAGCAGCTCAGGCGTCCGTACCAGGACCAGTCAGAACGGATGATACACTGTGACTCGTCGTTGATGACAGACTCTACATCCCGAGTTAACTAGGTGACAGAAACGAAGGCCCACCATCATGAAGCTGTCGACACTGTCGTAAGACATTGCGCGTCGCGTCGCAATCCAGCACAAAGTTCCCTTGAAAATCGAAGGTCCGTCGATTCCCGCGGACAATCTGTCGCATTAGGCGCCCCGAGCGCCCGCGTAGGTCAGCCAAAGGGGCTCAGCAAGGGTTCGATAGGAGTTACATCCAGAGGCTGACACGGCCAATATCTTCCCCCTCTCGTCCTCAGCACCTCTCTCTACCATACCACTATCATCCGACATAGTGCATACCTTATTCTCCCTCATAATGTTCTCCAAGCTCCAAAATGTCTTCGCCAACAAGGCATCAAAGAAGGTATTTCCCTCTGACTACCTCCCTTGCTTCTCTAGAGCTCATTATGCGCCTTGGTAGCCTCTCCCAACGCCTCCTGTCATGGAGAGGCCTGCATCAGAGTCTAATAATTCCTCCACCTCTGATACCTTCATCGGGCCGCAAGAATTCTGTCGCGCTCGCTTCAGGCTCCTCTACCTAACTGAAGCCAAAGAGAGCCACAACCGCTGGAAAGTCATCGACCTGGCGAATGGCAAAGTACATCACCTCAAGGTCACCCAGACTGCGAGCCTCAAGCCGGATGACCAGATCCAAGCCAGCCACGAGCTCGCTGCGTTGGAGGCAGTCAAGGATGATCCTAACTTCATCACTTTACGAGGCCAGTGGATGGAGGGGAACGAGGCATGTCAATTGACAGAGTCTATGCCGTTTTCCTTGGATGCGGCGAGGATGCAGGGGCCGCTGGATGCAGGTCGCATCCGGCTTTATGCCGCTCACATCGTAAGTGTGTTCGGCTGTCCACCCCTTTCGTCGTGGCTGACAAGGGTCGCAGGTCAATGCCGTCGAAATCCTCCACTCGCAGGGGATCACTCACAATGATATCAAGCTCACAAATGTATTCTTCTCTGCCACCGGCCGCCCTGTCCTTGGTGGGATGGGCCGAGCGAAGATTCTTAAGCGCATCCTGGCCTGCGACGACGACTTCTATGACTTCAACGTCACGGATGGCGCGGAGGGCGGCCACTTCAATTTCAGGATGGCTTATAATCCCGACGAATTTGCGCGGGATATACGGGGTCTGGCAAAAAGCATCTATAAGATGACCACGGGCAAGGTAAGTAATCCCGCTTGCTGGAGCGTTACTTGATTCGCTTATCTATTGGACATAGCGATTGCGCCGAAATGTCTATGGCGAACCTATCCAGCAACCAGGCGACAAGATCCCGAAGCCTCTCTGGGATCTGATCAACATCATCATCAACCCGTATTCGTCTAAATTGAAGACCGATATTGCTCACGTCAAAGCTCACCCGTACTTCTCGGGGATGTAAGTGGCACACCTTTTCTCCCATCGCTGCGTTTGCTGATCGAACCTCAGCGATTGGGCTAAAATCGCTTGTCCCGATGCTGGTACATACAACCCTGCCGCTGCCATCGTCCCGAAGCCTAAAGATCCCAACGCCGCCGTATTTACCGACCTCCCGGACATTGAATGCGACTGGGAGATGGGCTACCTCAAAGCTAAACTCAAGCCATCTGCGAAGCCGCCTCCCGATCTTCGGATGATGACTCTCGACGACGCGGTCCGAGCATATACACCTACTGGCGGTATCGCAGCGCCTCGTTATTTTTCCTCGATTGAAGAGGAGGAGCAAATGATTGGGCAGTCGCGCCCCGATGAATGGGATTGAGCAGGGTGGGGGCGGAGTCGATCATACATGAAACCAGTCGCTTGAGTCTCGTTCTTTTTCTTTCCCTTTCATTGGCTTGGAGTTTTGGTATTTTTTGTGTGATGAGACGGTCGCCTCTGGTCTCCGGTCCCACCTTTTGTTTACAGTATTGTAGTGATGTGACGGTCCTTCGTAGCCAGTCCCACTGTTTCTTTTCCATCCTGATTTCTTTATTTATGCCATACTCGGTCCTTCTATTTTACGATTCAATAAAGTTCGGATGTCTACCTTCATGACCAACTTGAGTAACGCATAGATGCTTATGGCGGCATATCTGATTTGACCTCAGTCAGCCTGTAAGGGGCTGGTCGCCACTGCTGTCGTTTACATAGCACAGCCTGCGCCCGATACAACATGATCTGCTGAGACGACCAGCGAGTTTTAGCGGCTCGAATGTCGCCGCTGCGGACCTCTCAGGGTGTTCGTCTACACATTCAATTGCTTCCTCCGCACTATATGCCAGCTACGTGTTGGCTGCTAATATCCTTACGCTTCGACCTACAGCAATCCGACCATGGCGCTCACCTGTGCGCACTTGCAGCACTAAATCAATGAACTAATACGGGTGATAAATTCAACCGGCGTAAGGCAAGGACACCAGCAAGCAAAGTCGACCAAGAATTTCGTACACCCAGCGCTCCACCCCCGGTTTTCTCCCAGTCAACCATGGGTCCAGCGTCTTGTGAGCATCACCTAGAGTTGATGGCGGTCATCGTTACGCCCATTCACCTCTTCAAAACAAAATCAGATCATCAACACAACTCCGCAGGGGAGCCACATCGGATTCGCTCAGCACTGTAGCACCGCTGTCATCCCCGTCCTTGGTGCTGTACACCTTAAACTTTTTGAGGCCAGCACCAACGGCTCGCCGTGCACCAAGCAGCTGCTTCAGGGCGTTCAAAGACTCATGTTTGTCGAATTCCACTTCTGCCGCCTTCCAAAGGATCACATTGAGCGATGGGAAGGAGACGCGAGAGAGTTGTTCATCTTCGCTTGCTGCGTGATGCGCATCTCGGGACAATGACAAGATAGTGATGATTTGCTGTACGTCGAAGCAGTAGACCTCTCGTACACTGTCCAGCGGTCGCAAAATGAGTTGTAAGGCATCACAATCGATGTCTAGATCCGGCTCTAATTGCAGTGACAAGGGCCCTTCTGTCGGGAGCATGGAACACAGGGTATGGAAAACGAGAACCGCGGGCCCTTTGACGAATATCTCGAAAGGGGAGTCACGCGGCCAGGCAGGGATGCGTGCATGTTCAGGGCGGATTTTGATACCAGTACAAGAAAGCTGAGCAACCTGCAGCAGCGTTGTCCAGGTGGGAGGAGGTGAAGGGATCAATGAATAGAACGCCGATGCTACAGATGCTAATACATCCGAGTCGTGCGCATCCGTGTAGCCATTGCAGTCTATCAACACACTCTCCACGTTTGGGCAAGAAATGCAGGCGAGAATTTTCAAGGCATCGATACAACTCGTGTTGATACTCATTGACATCAAACGAGGTAGAACCGCTATGAGGGCGTCAGGGATCGTCTCCGATGGAAGCAGGACGTAAAAAAGGGTGAGTGCTTCCAACATTTCTATGTTCCTTAGAGTATGCAACATGTCGATGGTCGGTATGACTGCCCACGATCCAGAAGAGTGTAGTGTCAAGGTATGAAGGTTGGAGAACGAGGATGAGTCGAAGTAGAAAGGGAGGTTGGACAACGAGTCTTCACGGAGGTCAATCTCTACAAGACGTTCAGCTTGGTGTACCAGGAGCGGCATGGTGGGACGGTGGTATGGATAATCATTTGGGTCATGAGAGAGCAAGTGTAGAGGGGCCGACTTCGATCGCTGCAGAAGCAATTCCACAAATTCCGACTGCGTATGTTCGTAGATACAGCTCCACATTCGTGGCGTATCCAGCGCTACCTCCCGCCATCCTTGGCACACTTGGGTAGCCGGAAGCCAAGTGGAGTAATGGCCTGAGACTGAGGAATCCCCAGTCGCAGAGGGCGACACAGCCAGATGTTCAAAGATCATGGAAAGAACATCAGAAGGAAGCTTCGAGACGCTGAGAAGTTCAGCATTCCTGTATCGATTGATGGTCCGTATGAAATCTTGGTGGAATTGGAGCTCTCGCTCGATATCTTCGATTGATGGAAAGGTTTTTAGAAAAGTAGCTGCGGACTCGAAAATCATCGAAAGCTCTGAGGACTCCGTGGTAGTCGCAGTTAGTAAACGTTTACAGAAGGAAAACAACATGTGTGCGCCTCGTGGTTCGTTCTCACGACAATAAATCCTACGCACTGCAGGAGAATGTGTCCGAAATTGCCACCTGTGACCTTGCGAAGTGGCAGAGTGAGCATCCGATATACGTATCATCCATCATGGAGTACGAACTCGCACCTTGAATTCAGATGACATGTTTACGGCGACCCAATCATCAATCGAGCAGGGAGTCTCTATGCTCTAGCCTAGGTAGCATAAACATCACGGAGATGCAAGAGAGATGCTTAGCCAATACGATAAGGCAACAACGTGAGAGGTTGGAACAAACGGTTTTCGATCGAGGACATCCAACCTCCTTTTCTACCTCCTATAATCATACAGGGGCCGAAAAATGCCCATAGAGTGAGGCGATGGCGGCCTGGAAGAGTCTCGATGAGATCAGAACAGCTTGAGGCCCAGGTAGCTTGTTTTGTTTGATATTACTCGAAATCGAATGTCGACAGCTGAAAAGGGAATCTCATAAAATAAAACATTCTGACACAATTCCTTTGGTATAAACTGTTTACGCACAGCATCAAGGTTTGCCATAACCGCAACCAGACCACCGAAGTCCAGCTTCACAAATAATCACGCCCACCAACCTCACAATCAACAGCGGACGCACCGAGGCAACGAGACCTTCAGAAAATAGTAGCCAACACTCCATCTCCCTCATCCTGTCCACCTCCAAGGCCTCTACCCCCCGCCCCCATCCCATTCTTCCCAAACGTAAACCCAACCCACACGCCTCTCCCTCCCGCCCCACCTTCCTTCTCTTTCACCGCCTCAACATTCTTTTGCTTCTCCTTGACCTCGGCGTACTTGGCCATATCCTCCAGCGAGGTAAAGTCATCGTAATACCCTGTATCAATTTCCGAGTCGAGAGCAGGCACGAATGGCGCACGGGATGCGCGAAGGTCGGACCAGGGAGCGGATGAAAAGAAAGGATGAGAGGTGACTTCGTCTAGTGTTGCATAGCGGACAGTAGAATGGGAGATCAACCTATCCTCCCAACGACAACAGTTAAAACCCGACGCTGGATGAGGAAGGGTCTGACGGACGAACCTAGTTATGGCATCCCAGGCAACATCAGTCAAGTTGAAGATCAAGTCTTCTGGCCGGTCGTAGATGGGTCGCTGGAGAACTTTAGACCAGTTCTTAAGATTAGTCCAAGTTTCTTCCGGAGTCGAACCACTGAAGGGAGGGAAGCCTGCCAGGAACTCGAAAAGAATGCATCCAAGGGACCAATAATCAACGGAATAAGTATATGGCTTTCCTCGGAGGACTTCAGGTGCCTGGTGAGTTGTCAGTCCACCACCTGAGAGGCAGAAATCTAGGACGTACCATATAGTCAGGAGATCCGACGATAGAATCAGCATATCTCGGGTCTTCGTTTCTGATCGAGCGATATATCGAACGTCGCTCCATGGTGGATCTATGGACAACCTGGTTGTCCTTGACTTTGTCGAGCTAAGGGATAGATGGCGCCAGCAAAAACCATCAGTATGATGAACGACATTCAACGGAGAGAAATGCCAACCTTGATCTTCAAGGATTCGATTCGCTTGGGGTTGAGAGCGCCAGTAGCTAAACCGAAATCGGTCAACTTGACGTGTCCGGTACTGTCGACCAAGAAGTTCTGACTCGATGGTTCAGCCCTTCATTCAAATGAGGGAATGCAAAACCAACCTCGGGCTTCAAGTCGCGATGTATGTAGCCTAGCTTGTGTAGCTCATTGACGGCGGCAAACATCTCGCATATATAATACCGTGCATGTTCTTCTTTGAGTACGCCCGAGTTGTTTAGTAGTGTACGGAAATCGCCACCAGGAACGTATTCCATGGCAAGATAAACATTTTCGGTATCCTGGAAAGCGTAGAGTAGCCTGACTAACCAAGGAGTCTTGGTAGCAGTAAGGATGTCGCGTTCAACCAGTACATGACGGACCTTGATGGCGGGTTTAGATTTGAACCAAAACAACATCGCAGTGGACACTAACCTCGTCCATCTTGAACAAAGTTCTCTTCTTCATCCTCTTCAGCGCACAAACTTCACCAGTCTCCTGTTTCCTGGCTAGAAAGACTTCCCCATATCCACCTTGCCCAACCTGAGCGATGATATGGAATTGTTCGACACGTAGTTTCGTTCGACGGCGCCGCAGCACAACTCGTTCGCGTCCACAATAAGATTTAAACTCCTTCGCGTATTCCGATGCCGTCAATCCGCGCGACGACGTATCCTTGTCAAATTTGGCGCGTCGTTCTTTCCTTGTAGCCAGATATCCTAGCGTCTGAAAGTAATAATCGAGGAAATCTACGATGCGGCTCTCTGAGCTGATGGTGCTGCTAAAGAGCGTTGGCACGTACATAGTTGGGCTACGGTAGCCTTTCGCCTGATCTCTGGGCTCTCTAAGAGCTCCTTCTCCCAAATTTGAAAGGCCGCCCCGCCCTGCTTCATGGTTGTACCAGCGCGAGCGGTATCCATGGTGATATCGCTTGCACCGTAGGTCATGCCTTTTGCAGTAGCCATCCTCACGTCAGGGAACCCGCCCATGTTGGTGAGGCCTTTGGCTGTGTCCATATGGATATCCGTTGCGTGCGATGGGAGGCCGTCCTTCATGGTGGCAATAAAGGTAAAGATAATCTGGCATGACGAACATTGCTGCCATATTCGGGAAGCATCAAATCAGTGGCATTTGGTTAGGCGCTCGCGCGATTATCTTATCTCGAGCTGATCGGGTGGCCTTGTGTCTCCAACCATCACCATGACTGACTCCGTCTTCCCTCCATTGACGAGACGACAAGTACTCGATTTCCAATTCTCCTCATGGTACCCACTGTACTCTCAGGTTTCCATCAAGTCCACCGTTATACGTCCACTCTCGACCGAATTTGAGGAATATCTCAATGCCGATGGTGTTTTCATCCCAGAGGGGGCCGACGCCGTGTAAGCCTTCCTAGCATGTCGAAAAATCCCTGATGGAACTGAAAGAACAGATTGATGTGATTTGTCGTTTGATTGTGACCGATATATCTCGCTGGCATGCAGCCCGTGCTCAAGTGAACTCTCCGACGAGGACGAGGACGAGGATGGATCATCAAGGAAAAAATATGCCTTTCCTGAACTTGACGCCCGTATTAGAGAATGTATTAGCGACTATGGCGCTGTATTCCCAAAGCTGAATTTCTCATCTCCGAAGGTTCGTGTTATCAAAATCATGCTGTTCTGTACTCATGTGTATGCTAAGGATGCGTCGTGGCTGCTTCCTGGATCATCGCCACTGAAATGTACATCGCCATCGGATGTCTACATGCTGCTCAAGTCGTCTGACTTTGTAGCGCACGATCTCAGCCGAGAGACCGTTTTCAGCGATTGCTTTCCATCCAGCGATTCGGGTGGCGCTGTGAATACGGAGTACGAGCTCGAGCTTGTTCTTCGTAAATGGTATCCTATGGATCGCAGCCGCGAATTGCGCTGCTTCATTCGAGATGACACTCTCATCGGTAGGCAATTTGTTTTCCGCGCTTATGATCTGTTGAATAACCCACTTGTTTCTAGGAATATCCCAACGGGACTCAAATTATTACGACTTTTACAACGAACCAGAGACTGCGGCCACGGTCGTCACTACCGTTAAAACTTCCTGGGAGGCACAAGTCAGGCCCCGCTGGAAGGGTCCTAAACATTGTATATGACACACATCTTTTCGACCTCGAATTATCCTGACCGCTGTATTTGTAGATACGCTGGATCTGCTACTCACTCGCGACTTAACCCGCGCTCACGTCCTCGACTTCAATCCTTACGCCCCTCGCACCGACCCCTTACTCTTCACCTACGACGAACTGCACCACATTTCCCTGTCCTCAGAGGCTACCCATCCCGTGCTCAAAGTTATCGACTCTCGAGCACACCCCGCAGCAAATTCCAATGCACCTGCTCATCAACATAATATGATTCCATTCGAAACCTTGAGTCTCAGTAGCGGCAGGGATATCGAGGAATTCGCGAAAATCTGGGAGGCAGAGGTGCAAAAGGGGATGAACGGCGGATCGGATGACGATTGAATAGTTCGTCTACCTGCCTCGACAACTGTATTGTTCGATGGTGTCGCTGGCTTAATCATCGGTGTTTTTGACATAGCACCACCATTCGCCCTACGGCCCTGTCCGCGACGCTCTATGAAAGATTCCCTCGCTCACTACCCTAATCCGCGGCCTCCCCCTGCTTGGATGAGACCAAGCTCACACGATCTAAACCTATTTCACGACCACCATGTTCTCAGAGTCCGATGTCTCTAGTACTGCTTCCAGTAGCCGAAAGCGAAGTCTTAGTGGAGATTGCAGCGACTTTCCTCAGGCCAAGAGACTCACAGCCCATCAGCTCAATCCGCAGATCCCAGCTTACATCCAAGATGCTGTTTCACCTTTGCTGGACATCATACCCAAGCTCGCCAGAGACAAGACTGCGAAGAGTAGCTTCCACGCCGCCATGGTCCGCTGGGGCCGTGCATTAAGAACTACTTCAACACTGGCACTTTAGCTTTAGCCCTTCCAGCTGATCCTCCCCCCATCCCGCTATGGGATACAGCCAACGTATGTGCACTATGTGGACAGCGTTTCTTTCTTCGACAGGCTGTCAACGACACGTCCTTTATCCAGGCGTTCCGTATACCAAACCAATAACGATCACTTCCCAATTTCGAGACTTTATGACTTGAGCTGCTGCGTCCCGTCGTCACCCTTCGTCAATAAAGATTGGGCATGTCCCCAGCAGATATACGACCATCTCCTATGTATGCGACCAGCCGACAGGACAGGTCTTCTTTGAGCACTCTTCACGACGTCTTTCGTATCGCCTCCGTGAGACTCAGCCCTTTCCGTCCGATTCAACCATGCTCCCTTTGAGGTGCCGCCTCGGTGCATAGCATTTCGTGGCCAGGGCACACCTTGGTAGATTCGTGGTGGCGACTGATTCACTGAAGCCTTCAGGCTGACCAATCAATTTATACATTGCCATTTCTTACTCATGTACCATGCAAAGGCTCGGTCCTCGTCGTAAGTGCGCGTGGAATCGACTTTAGGAATGTCTGGCCAGGGGCCTCCTGGGGTACCCCTGTAACAAGGTAGAGCCGACCCGAGGCACCTCATCCCTTCTGGCGACACGCTGGTCGTCTGAAGATCGACGGTCGGCATGAAAGTTGACCGACACGGCGAATGTACTCATGGCGGCGCGTCACACCGACGGTGATGTCCAGTTACGGCAACCATGCGCTTGTGTGCATTGAGTCCGCTTCGGGCACTGATAGTACTGACTACCGATCGTTTGTATCCGCTATGCTGGACGGGTAGTGGTTTCCTCAGACAAGCAGATTGAACCATGAAATTGAAGGATTAAATATGTATAAATGAGGAAATTCAGAATTGAAAGAAACAGTGGGACTGGCTACAAAGGACCGTCACATCACTACACTACTGTAAGCAAAAGGTGGGACTGGAGACCAGAGGCGACCGTCACATCACACAAAATATACCAAAAATGCAAGCCAATGAAAAGGAAAGAAAAGAGAACGAAATTGAGGCGATCTTGTTCATAGACGACTGGTGCTCCCCCGCTCAATCCCATTCATCGGGGCCCGACTGGCCGAGCATCAGCTCCTCCTCTTCAATAGATGAAAAATATCGAGGCGCCCCAGCACCTCCGGGAGGTGTATAACCTCGCACAGCAGTACCGAGAGTCATCCGCTGAAGATCGGGAGATGGCGTCGCAGAGGGCTTGAGTTTCGCTTTAAGGTAGGCCATTTGCCAGTCGACCTCAATCTCTGGGACATCAGTGAAGATGGTAGCATTGGGATCCTTCGGCTTGGGCGTGATGACTGGAGCAGGGCTAAACGTCCCAGCATCGGGAGAGGCGATCTTATTCCAGTCGCTAATATCCAATCAGCAAAGGCGGCGGTGCGAGCAGGGTATGCAACTTACATGCCCGCAAAATAAGGGTGTGCCTTGACATGGGCGACGCTCGTCTTCAGTTTAGACGGATACGGGTCGATGATGATGTTGATCAGATCCCAGAGAGGCTTCGGGATCTTGTCGCCCGGTTGCTGGATAGGTTGGCCATAGATATTTCGGCGCAATCGCTGTATCATAGATAAGTCAATCAAGTAATGCTCCATCAAGTGGGACTACTCACCCTGCCTGTGGTCATCTTGTACAGCGACTTCGCGAGGCCGCGGATGTCGCGGCAGAATTCATCGGGATTATAGTCCATCCCGAGAAAGAAATGGCCGCCCTCCGCGCCGGCAGTGACATTGAAGTCGTAGAAGTCATCGTCGCACGCAAGGATCCGCTTGAGGAGCTTGGTCTTCCCCATCCCACCGAGCACAGGGCGGCCAGTCGCAGAGAGAAAGATGTTGGCAAGCTTGATGTTATTGTGGGCGATGCCCTGAGAGTGCAGGATCTCCAGGCAGTTGACCTTCGATACATGTCAGCCACGACAAAGGCTATGGAAGGGCGAATACACTCACCAGGTGTGCGCCGTAAAGGCGGATACGGCCAGCATCGAATGGCCTTTCCATCCTCGCATCCTCCATGGAGAATGGCATAAATTCCGTCTCCTGGTACGCCTCAATGCCTTCCTCCCATCGACCTCCCAAGGTGATGAAATTCGGATCGTCCTCAACAGCTTGGAGAGCGGCGAGCTCATGGCAATTCTGGATCAGCTCATCTGGCTTGAGGGCTGTAATACGCGTGACCTTCAATTCGCACACCTTGCCAGTAATCCTGTCGATGGCCTTGAAGCGGTCATGGCCGTTCTTGAGCTCGGTAGGGTGAAGCCGTTTAAACCGAGCATTGTAGTATTCTGGTGGCACGACAACGGTAGAGGTGGACGCGGTGGAGGGGTTCGTAAGAGTGTTAGACTCGGGAGTATGCTTCTCCATTGCAGGAGGCATCGGGAGAGGCTATGAAGGCGCACAATGAGCTCGAGAGAAGCCAGGGAGGCAGTGAAAGGGAAGTACCTTCTTGGTATCCGTGCTGGCGAAGACCTGTTGCAGCTTGGAGAACATTATTGAAGATGATAAGGTAGGCACTATATGTGACGATAGTGGTATGGTAGAGAGAGGTGCTGGGGACGAGAGGGGGCAGATATCCGGCGTGTCAGCCTCTGGACGTAACTCCTATCGAACCCTTGTGGAGCCCCTTGGCTGACATCTAGTAAGCGCTTTGGGCGCCTAAGACCAACTTGTCCGCGGGAATTGGCGGACCTTTGATTTTCAAGGGAGCTCTGTGCTGAATTGCGACGCGACGCGCAATGTCTTACCATAGGGCCGACAGCTTCATGACGAGGGGACTTCGTTTCTGCCACCTAGTTTACCTCGGCTCCTGCTATCAATGACTTGCAATGTACGATCCATTCTGACTGGTCCCAACATAGCCAGATTATCAGCCCAGGATGTGACTCGTGGGACTGGAAGCCAGCGAGGCACACGTCAAATCGCCATGCTGGCATATGCGGCAAGTGTACGTATGGAGCCTGGCTGCGCATGATGTGAATACTTGGTTTGCAAGAGACCAAGCAAGGACCGAGATAGGTTGCTGAAGGCTTGAGCCGTAGGGCATGGCTACACCGAATTGTGGTGTCGTGTCATGGCTCGTTGAAGAACAACGAGTGGAATGCTGCTGAAAACGCGGACACAAGAGTGTTGATCGCGTGCAGAACTTTCCCTTTGTCCCACGCAACACCATCCATTCAAATTCTCGTTAGGGACGCGTTTTTGCTGCGCGACACATTCGAGTGGTTAGGGAAAGAGATCAAGTGTACTGATTGCTCTTCTACGTCGGCGATCAGAGTTAGGCTAGATCGACGTTGGGACGAGTTAGAAATTGCGGCAGGGAGCTGGGAGGCAGGGAAGAAGACGGACCATTGTAACACGGGCCCCATTACTGACTTTCTGTGGTCGAGTCCAGCAAGGCTCGAGCAACCCAGCAGGTTGGCTTCGTCTGACAGAGCCAAGTCTGACATGGTTAACGTATGCAGTCAGGCGCCCCCGTTGACTGGACATGATAATAATCCCTTCCCAATCACGTCGCACCTTGGTCGCGTCTGCGCAGGTATTGGGTGCTCATTCAACACTTTGAACTGAGAATTTGCGGGGAAGTTTTCTGCAAGGAACGAAGGAGGAATATCCCATCTAATGGCTAAACGGATGTTTGGGTGTCGATTTAGCTGAGGCATGCTTCGTAAGGGCCCATTCGAATCAACAAGCTCGGGCGTAAATATGTGAGTAGTGATGTCCGCGAGGCTCAAGCAGTTGCAAGTCCAAGGCTGGCGCTGAAGCTCTGAAGCGCTGATGACGCACACTCAAAGGCGCCCACAGTCAGCGCTAAAAGTATTAGGTGGAACCTACTACCATCTGCGAAACACTGTCATCTTCGAACTTTTTGACCTGACGTTGTTGTTGTCTCAAGGCTAAGTATCTCCTTGGTGGTTAACTAAGCTAGGAGCCTCTCGGCTTAGTAGATTATTCTGTAACCACAAAAAACATCTCACCTGAGTTGAATTCAAGGTGCGAGAGTGTACTCTCACTCATCTCGTATGTCGGATACTCATACTCTGCCACTCTGCAAGATGCTGCCATTTCCGACCCATTCCCTTGCAGGGTGACATCATTTATCGTCGTGAGAACTCGCCACCACGCGGCCCACACCTGTTGCAGACGGCGAGGTTTGTTCTTCTCCCGAACCGTCTACCGCACCGCGATCCTCAGAGCTCCCAATGGTCTTCGACTCAGCAGCTTGTTTTCTGAAGACCTCTCCAACAATGGAAGATGTCGAGCGAGAGCTCCAATTCCATCAAGATTTCATTCGAGCTATCAATCGATACAGGAATGCTGAACTTCTCAGTGTCTCGAAGCTCCCCTCTGATGTTCTGTCCATGATCTTTGAACATCTGGCTTTCTCGCCCTCTGCGACTGAGAATTTCTCAGTCTCTTGCCATTATTCTGCCTGGCTTCCAGCTACCCAAGTGTGCCAAGGATGGCGGGAGGTTGCACTGGATATGCCGCGAATGTGGAGCTGTATTTACGAACATACAAAGCCGGAATTTGTGGAATTACTTCTGCAGCGCTCGAAGTTGGCTCCTCTACAGTTTCGCTCTGACGACCCAAATGATCTTTGGAATCACAACCCCACCATGCCGCTCCTGGTGCACCAAGCTGAACGGCTTGTGGAGATCGACCTCCGTGGTGGCTCGTTGTCCAAATTCCTCCCATACTTCGACACATCCTCGTTCTCCAACCTTCATACCTTGACACTACAGTCTTCTGGATCGTGGGCAGTGATACCAACCATTGACATGTTGCGTGCTCTAAGGAACATGGAAATGTTGGAAGCACTGAAGCTAATTTATGTCCTGTGTGCATCGGAGACGATCCCTGATACGGTCACAGCCGTTCTCCCTCACCTCATTTCAATGACCATTAATACGGATCGCATCGAAGTCTTGGCGATTCTCACCTGCATTTCTTGCCCAAACGTGCAGAGTGTGTTGGTAGACAGTCAGGACAACAACCAGGATCTCGACTGGGACTTGCTTGCATCTGTAACAACAGCTTTCTATTCATTGATACCTTTACCTCCTCCCACCTGGATAACGCTGCTGCACGTTGCTCAGCGCTCCTGTACTGGGATCAAAATCCGCTCTCAACATGAAAGCATAGATGACTGGCCGCGTGTGACTCCTTTCGAGATATTCGTCAGAGCTCCGGCGGTTCCCGTTTCCCGTACGCTGTGCTCCTTGCTCCCGACAGAAGGGCCTTTGTCACTGCAATTAGAGCCGTATTTAGACATCGATTCTGATGCCTTGCAACTCCTTCTGCGACCATTGGACAGTTTATGGGAGGCCTACTGTTTCGATGTACAGCAAATCATCACCATCTTGTCATTGCCCCCGGATGCGCATCACGGAGCAAGTGAAGATGAACAACTCTCTCGCGTCTCCTTCCCATCACTCTATTTAATCCTTTGGAAGGCGGCAGAAGCAGAATTCGACAAACATGAGTCTTTGAACGCCCTGAAGCAGCTGCTTGGTGCACGGCGAGCCGTTGGTACCGTGCTGGCATCAAAAGGTTTAGGGTGTACAGCACCAAGGAAGGGGATGACAGTGGCGCTACAGTGCTGAACGAATCCGATGTGGCTCCCCTTCGGAGTTGTGTTGATGATTTGGTTTTGTGGTGAAGAAATGAATGGGCGTACCGGTGATCGCCTTCAGCTCTAGGTGACGCTGACAAGATGCTGACTCCGTGGTTGACTGGGAGAAAACCGGGAGTCGAGCGCTGGGTGTACGAAATTCTTGGTCGACTTTACTTGCCACTGTCTAGTATCCTTGCCTTACGCCGGTTGAATTTATCACTCCTATTAGTTCATTGTGCAGCGGAATTTAGTGTTGCAAGTGCGCATAAGTACTAAGCGCCATGGTCGGATTGCTGTACGTAGAAACGCAAGCGTCTTGCAGCCAACATGTAGCTGGCGCATTGTGGGGAGCAATGTGTAGAACGCGTAGAAAGGTTCTCCGTGACGCAGCGGCGAAATTCGAGCCGCTGAAAATCACTGGATGTCAGAGAAGATCGTGGTGTATTGTAGCAGCATGTTCGCTAGTAAGCTCTGTGTCACAATTCCATACACGCTGACTGAGGTGAAATCAGATATGCAGCGGTAGCAAAGGTGTTGCCGTTGGCCATTCAAGATTTCAAGTTGGTCCCGAGCGCGGACAACAGGCCAATTTATCCTCTATGCGGGAAGGGGGTTTGCTCAGCAGATTTAATGATGAAAATGGATTTAATATATATAAAGAAGTCAGAATGCAAAAGAAACAGTGGGACTGGCTACGAAGGACCGTCACATCACTACACTACTGGAAACAAAAGGTGGGACCGGAGCAGAGGCGACCGTCACATCACATGAAGAATACCAAAATCCAAGCGAATGTAAATGTAAGAAAGAATGAAATGGAGGTGATCTTGTTCATAGACGACTGGTGCTTCCCCGATCAATCCCATTCATCGGGGCCCGATTGGCCGAGCATGAGTTCTTCCTGTTCAATCGACGAAAAATAACGAGGCGCCCCAGAACCTCCGGGAGGCGTATAACCTCGCACAGCAGCAGCAAGAGTCATCCGCTGAAGATCGGGAGGTGGCGCCGGCTTCGCAGACGGCTTGAGTTTCGCTTTGAGGTAAGCCATTTGCCAGTCGCACTCGATCTCCAGGACATCAGTGAAGATGGTAACATTGGGATCCTTCGGCTTGGGCGCAATCACTGGAGCAGGATTAAACGTCCCAGCATCGGGAGAAGCGATTTTATCCCAGTCGCTAAGATCCAATCAGCAAAGGCGGCGATGCGAGAAAGGTATGGTACTCACATGCCAGCAAAGTAAGGGTGCACCTTGACATGGGCGATGTTCGTCTTCAATTTAGACGGATGTGGGTCGATGATGAGCTTGATCAGATCCCAGAGAGGCTTCGGGATCTTGTCGCCTGGTTGCTGGATAGGCTGGCCATAGATATTTCGGCGCAATCGCTGTATCATAGATAAGTCAATCAAGTAATGCTCCATCAAGTGGGACTACTCACCCTGCCTGTGGTCATCTTGTAGAGTGACTTCGCAAGTCCCCGGATGTCGCGGGAAAATTCATCGGGATTATAGTCCATGCCGAGAAAGAAATGGCCGCCCTCCGCGCCGGCAGTGACATTGAAGTCGTAGAAGTCATCGTCGCACGCAAGGATCCGCTTGAGGAGCTTGGTCTTCCCCATCCCACCGAGCACAGGGCGGCCAGTCGCAGTGAGAAAGATGTTGGCAAGCTTGATGTTATTGTGGGCGATGCCCTGCGAGTGCAGAATCTCCAAGCAGTGAGCCTTCAATACCTGTCAGCCACAACAAAGGCAATGAAAGGGCGAATACACTCACCAGGTGTGCGCCGTAAAGGCGGATACGGCCAGCATCGAATGGCCTTTCCATCCTCGCATCCTCCATGGAGAATGGCATAAATTCCGTCTCCTGGTACGCCTCAATGCCTTCCTCCCATCGACCTCCCAAGGTGATGAAATTCGGATCGTCCTCAACAGCTTGGAGAGCGGCGAGCTCATGGCATTTCTGGATCAGCTCGTCTGGCTTGAGGGCAGTAATGCGCGTGACCTTCAATTCGCAAACCCTGCCAGTAATCCTGTCGATCGCCTTGAAGCGGTCATGGCCTTTCTTGAGCTCAGTAGGGTGAAGACGTTTGAATCGAGCATTATAGTATTCTGGTTGCGCGACGACGGTAGAGGTGGAAGCGGTTGAGGGGTTCGTAAGAGTATTGGACTCGGCGGTGCGCTGGTCCATTGCAGGAGGCGTCGGGAGAGGCTGCGAAGGCGCACAATGAGCACGAGAGAAGCCAGGGAGGCAGTGAAAGGGAAATACCTTCTTGGTAGCCTTGCTGGCGAAGACCTGTTGCAGCTTGGAGAACATTATTGAAGATGATAAGGTAGGCACTATGTGGAATGATAGCGGTATGGTAGAGAGAAGGGCTGGGGACGAAAGGGGGCAGATATTGGGCGTGTCAGCCTCTGGAAGTAACTCCTATCGAACCCTTCGTGAGCCCCTTTGGCTGACATCCTCTAAGCGCCCACGGCGGCTACGGCAGGTCCACGCGATGATGCCTCCGGTGAGCGTCCTCAGCGTCCGCCTGCAGACTCTGTATATCAGGTAACACATCATGAAGTGATAGAGCAACATGTCAATGTCGATCATCTGGTTGGCTGTTCGATGAGACGCGAATGAACAGCCGGTGTAGAATCCGACACAAGACGCAAGCCAATTCCCACTTGCCCAGAATTAGCCGTGTCCATCGCAGGTGGGCGTAGTGTAGGGCGTGAATACACAGTTCGTTTGCAAGGTATCGAAGACTTTGTCGCCAGTTGTGAAGGAGATCCAACTGAGAAGACTAAGCGATGGGAAGCCGCAGCATAAAGAACAATCTAATCCTCTGTGGAAGCCTTTGATAACAGGTAAGCTCAACGTGTGCAAGGCCAACGGACACGCCTTCAAGGGTGAACGTTAGAACGACAGCGAGCCAAGGAAAAGCCCGGTAGGATGAGTCATGACACTGCGATACCGTAAGGCCATGCGGGCTCAGGAATGAGGAGTCGTCCTGGAGCTGTGAGGACACAAGAAGCTAGAACAATGAGATATGGACACGTTGCGAGCATCAGCAGAATTGGTTGAAGTTCGAACTTGGAGCATCGAAATTGTGCACTGTTGCACCACGTCAGAGCCCGTCTTGTCCTGCTATTTTGAGTCGGAGGACCCCCGAAGTTCTGCCTCCGAGGGGGGTTTTTCTCGATAAGCGCACTTCCAGATGGCATCCAGGGTGCTACCTCGCCGCATCAGCGAATCCACTCATACACTCAGGCAAGAGGGTACATACCGTACATCACTACTGCATCGTGAATAGGCTGGAAAACATTCCTCCAAGCTGACCTTAATTCTAAATCCTAGCTTTCGGATGCATACACGAGTAGAAACTTACTTACTAAGCTGCAACGCAATGCGCGACGGTTTACTAAGGTTGCATCGATCTTGGAGGATTGTGGTGACTCGAAGCCTTGTAACTATAGGATGACCTATCCACGGCTCAAGTAGGGACGTGTCCGTCCACTTGAGTGTCGGATCCGAAGTCCTTGGCGTCGTTGCAGCTCTTCACCAACTAGGCTTCAAGCATAACGGTCTCTCCCCGAGCGATGCTCTCCTACGCGATACGCGAAGAGGGCGAGGGGGCATGTACTTAGTAGCTTCTTAGTAGCCTGAATTCAGTCCTATGAAGGGAGGTTAAAGAATTCACCCAGCATGGCAATGCCGAGAGTATCATGTCGTTGACCTATCCGAGGCATCGTGCGACCCGGCCGAGGAAGCAAGAAAAAGTTGGAGGCGGGTGGCCGGGTAGATCGAGCAGGCTAGTAGGTTGGGAAGTTTGTGCGTCTGTGTCGAATCTTGAAGAGGACGGGCAGCGTGATATCCCGACAGACTCCAATTGAGTTGTCGTTGTACTCGAAAACGATGTGAGCTATTCCTTAGCTTGGATGAGCGTCGAAACATACTCACGAAGTACAGAGGCTCGGTGTTTGATGCCTAGAGAGCCGATTTCGATGACGACAAGCGATAAAAGTTGGCGGAGTTGTGACACTGGGACGCTTGATGCCTCATCAAGGCAATGAAATTTTTGTGGGAAGTGGATGAACAAGTATCGAAAGGCATACATAGGCGGGCAGTGTATGACCACCAGCGAAAACCACACCATATACGACAGACAGAAAGTAAAGCCAGGAAGGAGTAAAAACGCAGAGGCTCTAGGGACGTAAAAAGGAAGGAGAGGAGAGAACGTCATTCATTAGAGAGATAGTCCTTTCAGTCAGAGGTGGCAGCACCAGCTCGCTCGCGGAGGTGGTCTGCAGTCGTCTCGGGATACGAGGTGGGTACGGCGACTTGGGAAGCACTGAGGTTGCCGACAACGGGCTTCAAGACAGTGTGGTACATCGTTTGAGCACCCTGTAGAGCATCAATTCAGCCAAATGGTCACAACACCACAAGTGGTAGCACGCACCCGGAAGGCAGGGAGTTGGAGCCAAATGATGAAGACAGTCTTGAACGAGAAATACCATGGGAAGTAG
The DNA here is from genome assembly GCA_032158425.1 of Pleurotus giganteus. Lineage (NCBI taxonomy): Eukaryota > Fungi > Basidiomycota > Agaricomycetes > Agaricales > Pleurotaceae > Pleurotus > Pleurotus giganteus. Next base: position 1,218,800 of record JAPEHR010000002.1, read on the forward strand.
TAAAGAACCGGGCGGAGAGCAAAGCTCTCGAGGAAGTTGAAGAAGCCAAAGACAACCCAGTACGTCAACCACTGAACGTCATCCTGCGTTCCAGGCGATTCTAGAGCCTTGAAGGAGAGGTAGGCGGGGAGACCCCAGCCGATCAAGTTGGAGATGGGAGCGGCGAGGGGGTTGACGAGATGCAGGAAGGCGAGGAGGACAACTGCGCCGATGACGGTGTAGGTCTTGGGGATCTGAGTCCGGCGCTCGAGGTTGATGAGAACCGGGTACTTCGTGAGCTGCGCTTCGTGATAAGATGCACGCGACACGAAAAAAAGAAGAAAATGGAGCGAACCTCTTTGTCGAGTTGGCTAACATAGTAGTTTGCCCTGTTTGAGACCTCGACGACGACGGGATGTTGTTGCACTCGTTGCGCGGCAGACATCTGTGGCCAGGGTCTGCGTCAGCGCCACTCGTCGTCACCACGCCGCAAGCGCAGCCAACACGACGCACGCCTGAGCACTTACAATTGAAAAATTGAGAAAAGGGACTTTGAGGGGGACGTTGGGGTCGTTGAGAGTGGCGGAGGTGGTGGTTGCGGAAAGCGAGGCGAGTGGAGACGACGGTTGCTCTACGCCTGATATGCCATGATGACACGTGTTTGGTCCCGGCGTGTTTAGGGTGGCACCTTGTCACAGACACACGTATCCTCTCTCACCATGCCCTCACATGAAGCCATAAAGGTCCTCTTCACACAATATTCTGCGCCCGTCGAGCTGACACCCTGCTAGTCACTGCACGCATCGTTGCCCCCATTTGCGCCGACGATACCTGTTGGAGCGTTGCCTTACCTCGCGCTGGTCTTGCTGGCGTCTACGTTCGGCCTCGCGTTCTACTTCACGACGTGCGTCTCCTCATTCTTTCAAATTCCGTGATGATCCTGACGAGTCGTGCGGTTAGGCTACCAAAAGACACGCTGCCTGTTAGAGAGCTGGCTGTTGCTTCTACGGCTAGTATATTAGGTGGCTTTGGTGTAGTTGCCCTGTTTTGCACTGTCGGTGTCAACGTGTAGATTTTGCGAGACTTTGCATCATGGATTGCTGCTCGCACGTGGGATGCTCATCTGTGCGTCTTCAGCATGTTATCTCGAGGTGTACCGCCTGGCACGGTACGCTTCAAAGCTCTCTCACACCCTCGATTCTTATTACATGTCGTATTGGATGGCGTGTTGCAGAGGCATGTGTCCACCACGTATTTGTGAACATCCGCCATGCCACGTCCTCAGCTGCGCAATGACGCTTCATCGTGCCAGTCTGCGTGGATCTCGCCATGCTGCGCGCGCACTCAAATCTCATGCTTACTCGATCTATGCTTTGGGTTCAATTACGTTCTGCATCGAACCTTCTCAGACCCCGTGTATGTTCCAGCTGATCATAGATGCGTGAATAGCAGGGCTTCCCTTGACGTTCATGATATGTGGGCCGTTTCATAACAATACACGAACCGAGGCTACGCTCACAACATGCGACTTCAATGTGAGGTGGATGCCCCCCGTGGGTGCATTGAGGATTGATCCAGTTGAGCACTAACTGACAACTCGTTGGTGGACTCCTGGTAGTGCTTTCTGCGCCTCTTCTATACAGTGAACTTCCAAGGGAGGATACACAAGACGACCGCGAGCTTGTCTGCAATTGCAATATATTCTGCATACCTCTGTAGAATGATATTTGACTGCCTTTGGGCACACACCAATGAATAATATCTACCGACAGGCGTCGGTACCTGCAACGGGACCGCAACCGGCCAACTAACTCGCAAGGAGCTAGGCGCATGCATGTAGTGCCACGTCTTAGTGGCCGGATTACTTATCAACAAGCCATTCAGGGCCGGTCGAACGTACGAATTCACCTCATGGTCGCCGCCGCTGGGTGAGAGCTGTGTTAACGGCAACGTCGTTGTTGTTGGATTTCTTTGTGGACGGATCTGTACCTTGAAGCTTGTTTGGCGGGCGCCCCGGTACCAGTTGGATTCGGGGAGAATGTGTAGATGGGAGTCCGATTGTGTCGTCGTCGGGTTGGGTGAGTCTACCGTTGTATTAACCATCCCATGTCTTGTGAGTTAATTTGGGCTTTGAATGTAGAAGTGCATATGTATACAATCGCATTCAACTGTTTTGTTGGTCCTGACAATTTAATGAATTAGACGGAGACAGATGTCGGGTAACAATACATCGAACTCGGAGGAATCCATCATGAGTGAATGGATGGATGGATGGAAGCACATCGTGCGACCACCCGTTACGGTGTCGCCGTGCTAGGCGTCGCCTATATACAGCAGTATACAGGGGACACTGAAAAGCCGTACTCGACGATGGCTAGCCCTAGTGACTAGCTTTGATTTGCGATAAATCTGATGAAGTTTGCGGCCTTGAGGCTGGAAGGAGAGTGCCGCTGCGCTTGCACACAAGCACCTTGTTCCCATAGGGGAAGGCGAAGACCTACAACTTGGATGCTGGACGCCACACTAGCCCGGGGCGGTCACGGTCTTGGCGTGCGCCGGAGAAGTTAATCAAGCCGTTGCTACAGCCTGAATCCCTCGCTTCGTGTCGGAGCCTCCCATTCGAGATTGGCTAAGCGCATTTCTAGTCGTCACAGCTGGTGAGTTGGCCAGCATCCCCCCCCCCCCCCCCCCCCCGCGAGTGACAGTCTGTGTGAGGTTTGAGCACGCACGACCACTGGCAGTGGGATTTTTCAATTCAAAAGCGTCGGCTACGGTTTACGTATACTGTATCTGAATTGTCGTCAACGACAACAAGGACGTTGTGATATCCATGAAACGGGACAGAGTACCTGTGAAAGGCGCAGAAGGCGGGTGACAGGCACATATATATGTCCACGTCGATGACCTCACGGCTGCTGCATATCTCGTCACGCAGGGTGAGTCGTGAGTGGTGTGACGGGAATGCAGGAGGGGACGCCGGACGGCGTTTGGTTAGAGTTTAAGTAGCTTGGGCCCACTCTGCCAACTCTGTGTTCCCAAGAGCCAGCTAGTAGGCTGCACGCGGTCGAGATGCCTGGATGCCTCTCCAAGGAGGCGCGCGACGCCGACTGGAACGGGGGAGCTACGAACAGTGACGGCTAACTAACTACGAATCGTCCGGCCTATTGAGAGGAAGTAACGCAGGAGCCTGAAATTCTAGAGACGCAGGGTAGATGGAGGTAAAGGTTTCTGAACGGACCCACCGAATACGAGTGCCTTTTGGTCTTTATGCTTCATTGCGCTTGTCTGGTACGGGAGAGTGGCTCATCTCTTCGGGGTTGAATGCCGAAGATGGTTTTTTGACAGGCGGCGTTAGCCTTTGGCGTCGTCATGCGTTTGTGTGCGCGTGTGGCGTCAAGTGAGCCGCCATGTCCTGGAATTCAAGCGAAATCTGAGGGAGGGGGGGAGGAACAATAGAGAGAATTGGTGAATTAGTGAGGGCAAAGTAGGCAAAGATAAAATCGATAACGCCTCTGCAGCCGCCTCATCATGGATGTGTGGATTGTTTTGCCCACGACGACGAATTGGGATGATTGTGGGCGCAGTAGATGGATGGGATTAACTAGCTCCTGTCAATCGGGTGATGATGCGACGTGTGTGCACCGGAAGAGTGCGAATGAAAAATACAAAGGCGAGGATCACGCTGAGCCGATTGCCTCGAGAAGGCTGAGGCGCTAGAACGGAGGACAAGAACTGGGAACTGGCGAGACAGATTACGACTTGGTACAGCCCATGTGTTTCAATGTCGGAGTCAGAGGAGTAGTTGAGGGGGTAGTTAAGCAAGATACAAGATTGACCGTAAAAATCGCGGCTAGTTATTAACGCGCCAGTTGTGTTTGCACGAAGCACACTATCAGAGGAAGTATGATGAGATTCATCATAGATCGAGGACAAGAAAATAGAAGACATACTATGTAAAATATCGTTGATCCCTCATCAGCACTTCGTAACTAGGAAGGACGAGGTGAGTAAGCAGGCGGTAAGTGGTAGGCAGTCACTGCGACATGACCAGTGCCTACATACCTGCTTCTCCTTCGAGTATGCCCCCATGTGTCCGCACTCTGGGCATTTCTCTGAGACCTAGACGTGAAAAGGCAAGTTGACGACAAGTACGGATCAGATATGATTTCATCGATACGATAATAAATGCTGCCATTGTTGCGGAAAGGCAGTTGGACCCACCAAAGTACCCTGATCCCCTTCATGGTGGAGTTTGGTCTGAGTTTTGCGTTTTTGTCGAAGTACAGACGGGAAGGCGTCCGGATGTGAGCGTGTTGTCACTTCTATGCCTTCATACGCTGCGTAACGGCGAAGACAGGAAAGACGGTGAAAATTCAGGCGAGAGGACGGATAAATTGGGACCCACAAGTCGCTGGCTCCTGGTGACCACATTGCTCGCATGTGACATGGTTTTCGCCGTCTTTTGGCAATGCGAGCAATGTCCCACATGTCGGGCAGAAGAGCAGAGAACCTAGGCGAGAGGTTAGGCTGATAAATGTGAAATAGTACTAGCACGACTGACCAATCTTGTGCGCCAACATATTTCTTTGAAGTAGGCGACGAGCGCTTGAATGGTTCCGAGAACAAAAGAGTTGGTTCCGAAAAAGGAAAGAGCTCTTGTCTGTTGCTTTGCCCTTGACCGACGCCACGGAAAACTAGACGCCGTCTGGATATTGCTGCCAGCTGGCGTTGACGGCCCTTGGACCTCTTGCGTAAATTGGAATGAGCTGCTCGACGACCGTCTTCGAGAAGCAACCGACGTCGCGCTGTGTTCTTGTTCTTGTTTTCGGAAGCGGGCGCCTGCTCTGTGCCTCGGAACAAATCCTGGGATCCGACAGAGATCTTGCTCAGGGACAGTCAGGGAATCCATCCAAGGGTTCTTATTCTTTTTGTATTCAAGTCTCTTTCCAACTCCAGGCAATTGTGGGTGCACCATGCTATATAGAATCAAGACGCTGGCAGATCATCCTCCTCATTCCTTTCTTCTTTCGCGACCTTACTTTCTTGCTTTCTCTCTTCCTTTATCCCATCGGAGCTGCGCTGTGCGTGCTCTCCATCATAGACGATACGACTCCAGACTCAGGCTTCCTTTATCCTATCCACCTTTTAAAAAGACCCCAACAATCGCCCTTTCCTCCTCCATCCCACATTGAAAGCACTTGAATCAATGTCTTACGCACAGTCCCTTTCGTCTTCGTCTTCGACTACCCTTGAGGACCGCCACCTAGCCAATCTCATCTACATCCTCCGCGGTGCCAACCATCGCTACCAGCAAATTGCCGCCAACGTTCGCCAGAGCATCACCCCGACTCAGCGTGCCCGCCTTCGTGCTCGTGACCTTGGTCTCCAGCTGGATATCCAGCTGGCATTGCAACTCGACCACCGGTTCGTTTCAACTATCCCCCTTCCCGTCATCTCAACCAGTCCACCTCCTACCATCGCCACCCACTTTACGGCCCAGCCTGCCCAACGATCCGTTCCAAAGATCCGTATTCCAGCCCAGGGCTCGGACAGGCGTCAGGCGTATACCAGCAATGCGGTAGCTTCTTCCAAGTGGTCTCCTTCTCCTGTTACTACCGTATCAAGTCGACCCATTGTGTGCCATGATCGTACCAGGGACACCAGGAGGGACGTTGATGTCCCCGTTGACATCGAGGACGCAGAGGAAGAAGAGGTAGACGATGGGAGCGATGACCAGTCTATGTACTCTGTCAGCACCGCAGACGATTCATGTGGCCTGATCACTCCCGTACGTGTGTCTCGATCCATCCTTTGGCGCGCTGTCCTGATGGTATATCTATAACTTTAGGAAAATATGATGCCCATCTGCAACACGCGTGTTAAGCGCAAATCGTCTGAGTTGTACATCGTGGAGAAACGTGCTAAGGTACGTTCGCGGTTATTGGTGCTCACATACCCGGACTCATCCTTCATTCCCTTTCAAGTGCGCGTAAATTGTCTTTCGCCTTGAATAATCACCAACTGTATACCGCCACTCATTCAATGTTCAATAACGCCTTCACCCACGCCCATTAAAGCCTAAAGCTCACATCTCGCCTATGCCTGCCTCACCTCGTATCCTCGTCCATATCAAATCCTATTTAATCGTGACGCAGAACCTATGCGTCGGACTATATAATACCCTGCTGTCTTTTTAGTACCCAATTATCCATTCCCCCTCCCCCCACTGGTACCTGTTCTCCTTCGACTGTATTTTTTGTCCCCGTGGTTTTCATTGTTTAGCTTGTTACAGTAACCGCTACAGTGCGAGATCCTTTTCGCTTGTCTTGGATCGATCCGCCGCTGTCTTATATGTATCCCTTGTTCTGGACTTTTTGACAAACCCCCATTCGTACGCTTTGTCTATAACGAATCAACTGTATCGTTGGCTAAAGAATCGCTGTGATCTTTTCGTCGGCACTAGGTCACATCGTCCAGTAATACGAAGAAGCCGTTCTCCCTGACCAACTGTGGTATTAGCCAGTCACGGTGGTCCTCGTCTCCAGTCCGGACCGTCGGTGGGCTGATCGTGGGAGCGTTTGACCATTTATTGGGACCCAATGCGCGCTTAAGTTGCCGCCTTCATCCCCACTCAGCGCTCACACTGGCTCTGAACCAGTCCCTACGGCTGGATGGGTGACCGGATCGCGATATCGGACACCGTACGGACATTTGAACCTCAGCTTCGTTCGGTCAAATACTCGGAAAACGCGCTTTGTTGCCCAAATAGCTGCTAAAATGGTTAATTGGAGTTCAAGGCGGAGAGGTTTAGAGGTACTCTCCTCAACGCTCTCTGGGTCCATTCGAAGGGATGATTACCATCCATTCTGAATGATAGACCTGTGGCTTTTCCAGAAAGTGCTCGGTCGGTAGCTATGTGTGATTTTACTGGGCTATCCCTTCTCATTACCATGTACGCAGCACATCCGCTGAAGAGATGACGATAACGCGAATGCTTTGTGCGCAGCTGCTAGCCAACGGGTACCCATGTTATGTTATCAAGTTGTCCTCACTGCTGACCGCATACGTTAGCTTCGGCACGGCAGACTTGGCTTACTCTGTCGGACGAAGCCAACCTGCTGGATTGCTCGAGCCTTGCTGGGCTCATTGCATTTCGTCGCTTTAGACCACAGAAAGTCAGCGAGGAGGCCGGTGTTATAATCGTCCGTCTTCTTTCCTGTCTCCCAGATACCTGCCTCGATTTCTAACTCGTCCCAAAGCCTAACTCTGATCGCCGATTTAGAAGAGCAATCAATACACTTGATCTCCTTCCCTAACCACTCGGATGTGTCGCGTAACAAAAGCGCATCCGAATGAGACAAATTTGAATGGATGATGTTGCGTGGGTTTGGGACGGAGGGAAATTTCTGCACATCCCATTCATTGTCCTTCAAAAAGCCATCACACGACACCACAATTCGCCTTCAGCAATCTCTCTCTGGCACACGCTGAGGACACCAGGATCTGGCAGTGCATGCTTGACATATTCATGGTTGTGCCGCTCTGCATCCGTTGCTCTTGCTAGTTGCATCTTCTCCACAATTCCCAGTAAGCTGACTCGGTCTCTTGCAAGCAAAGTGTTCACATCATGCGCAGCCAGGCTCCGAATTAGATCGACCTTTTGATTGAGGATACTTCCGGGCAACCGCGGATGCGACTCTGGCGCCTTGTCGTATACTTCGACGGCTTGGATTGTCCAGTCCTACAACTCGCATCCTAGGCTATAATCCAGCTATGTGCTCGATATGACTGACATTGCTCACGCAGTGATTTCGTTGGGTCTAATGATGTCTGGGGCATTCGCACGTAATCTCCATGACCGGCCCATCATCGACCTCGAAGGTGGACGTCTGCTAGCCTATCTTGAGGTCCGACGATTCCCGCGGACAGAATGTGTTGCTCTTAGGCGCCCAAGGCGCTTACACATGTCAGCCAACAGGGTTCGATAGGAGTTACATCCTGAGGCTGACACGGCCAGTATCTGCCCCCTCTCGTCCCCACCTCTTCTTTCTACCATACTACTATCATCCGCCATAGTTCATACTCTATTATCACCAATAATGTTCTCCAAGCTGCAACAGGTCTTCGCCAGCAAGGCTACCAAGAAGGTATTTCCCTTTCACTGCCTCCCTGGCTTCTCTCGAGCTCATTGTGCGCTGTTGCAGCCTCTCCCGACCCCTCCTGTAATGGAGAAGCGCACCGCCGAGTCTAACACTCTTACGAACCCCTCCACCGCATCCACCTGTACCGTTGTCGCGCAACCAGAATACTATAATGCTCGGTTCAAACGTCTCCACCCCACTGAGCTCAAGAACGGCCATGACCGCTTCAAGGTCGTCGACAGGATTACTGGCAGGGTTTGCGAATTGAAGGTCACCCGCATTACGGCCCTCAAGCCGGATGAACTCATCCAAAATTGCCATGAGCTCGCCGCTCTCCAAGCTGTTGAGGACGATCCGAATTTCATCACCTTGGGAGGTCGATGGGAGGAAGGCATTGAGGCGTACCAGGAGACGGAATTTATGCCATTCTCCATGGAGGATGCGAGGATGGAAAGGCCATTCGATGCTGGCCGTATCCGCCTTTACGGCGCACACCTGGTGAGACTATTCGCCCTTTCATTGCCTTTGTTGTGGCTGACGAGTATGGAAGGTTCACTGCTTGGAGATTCTGCACTCGCAGGGCATCGCCCACAATAACATCAAGCTTGCCAACATCTTTCTCTCTGCGACTGGCCGCCCTGTGCTCGGTGGGATGGGGAAGACCAAGCTCCTCAAGCGGATCCTTGCGTGCGACGATGACTTCTACGACTTCAATGTCACTGCCGGCGCGGAGGGCGGCCATTTCTTTCTCGGGATGGACTATAATCCCGATGAATTTTCCCGCGACATCCGCGGCCTTGCGAAGTCACTGTACAAGATGACCACAGGCAGGGTGAGTAGCACTGCTTAATGGAGCGATACTTGATCGACTCATCCTTGCGATATAGCGATTGCGCCGAAATACCTACGGCCAACCTATTCAGCAACCAGGCGACAAGATCCCGAAGCCTCTCTGGGATCTCATCAAGCTCATCATCGACCCGTATCCGTCCAAGCTGAAGACGAGCGTCGCCCATGTCAAGTCGCACCCTTATTTTGCGGGCATGTGAGTAGCATACCCTGCTCGCATCGCCGCCTTTGCTGATTGGATATTAGCGACTGGAATAAGATCGCCTCTCCCGATGCTGGGACGTTTAACCCTGCTCCGGTCATCGCGCCCAAGCCGAAGGATCCCAATGCTACCATCTTCACTGATGTCCCGGAGATCGAGTGCGACTGGCAAATGGCCTACCTTAAAGCGAAACTCACGCCGTCTGCGAAGCCGTCGCTGCCTCCCGATCTTCAGAGGATGACTCTCAATGCTGCTGTGCGGGGTTATACACCTCCCGGAGGTGTTGGGGCGCCTCGTTATTTTTTGTCTATTGAAGAGGAAGAACTGATGCTCGGGCAGTCGGGCCCCGATGAATGGGATTGAGCGGGGGAGCGCCAGTCATCTACGAACAAGATCGCCTCCATTTCGTTCTTTCTTTCTTTCCTTTTCATTGGCTTGCATTTTTAGTATTTTTTGTGCGATGTGACGGTCGCCTCTGGTCTCCAGTCCCACCTTTTGCTTACAGTAGTGTAGTGATGTGACGGTCCTTCGTAGCCAGTCCCACTGTTTGTTTTTGATTTCTTTATTTATGAAATACCAAATCCTTCAATTTCATCGTTCTTACTATCCTTCCTGGACCATCTTAGCGGATCAGAAGGCTCGGTCGTCTGCGCTCCCTGCCACCAACTTGGCAGTAAGCGATGCAACCCAGGTCACATACGCCTCTACCGCGGACATCCGCTGTTATGTACCCAGTGTATGGCTAAGCCATACCCACACATTCGTTTTGATACCCTTTCTCATCCGCTCATAGCTCATTCAGATCGGTTAGCGTCTTCAATGCAAATTAATTATATCGCTCGATTGGCACTCCTGATTCCTTGCATGTGCGTAACAACATACAGGTACAGTACGTAAGTAGATAAGGCTCATAGTAGTACTTACTGAAGACTTCAATGGGACTCCTTCGAGGTATCAGTTACCGATAGCCTGAGGGTAGCGGAAAACACTGAGATCGTCGTAGATCTTGTGTATTTCCACAAGCCTGGGGTAGTACTGCTTCTGCCACTGTGCGGCAGATAACGTCGGGTCAACAAAGCAAGCGTAAGCACCAAAGTTCCAATCTGAAGGCATCTTCGAGGTAATTGAGCTATAGATCGAAGGTACATCAATAGGCCGTCGGGAGAAACGCAGATGGAAACGACTTGAGCATGTTATCTACGAATGATATTCCATGTTCGGGGAAAGGTTCCATGTTCCTGGACGAGGCAGACATTTGAAGAGTGTACAGGCTATTTCGCTGAGCGAATGCAGTCGCATTATGTGGGACTTCATAGCCTCGAGCAGTGCGCAGACAACCACGTAGCCGTTTGCGTCAGTGTCGCTTCGGCTGTTGTCCTCACCAGAGTACCAGGAAGGATACATTGACATACAGCAACAATGATGAGCTTGTGTGTGAATAAAGAAAACGATTAGCCTTCCGTCAAGACTCGGGAGGATAGCACGTTGGCAGTTCGAACAGGGAGGCTCAAATAATCGAGATATGATCAAATAGTTCGGTTCTGCGAGATCAACTCAACGCGATGGAGGAAAGAGGGAAAGACAAAGTGGCTTTTCAGATGTCGGAGGCTGGAGATGGAAACGACTGACTGAACATTTCAGCGGGCTTCCATTATAATAAGTTCGAGAGGTAAGGTTGGACCAAGGCTCTGAGCATGACAGTCGTGCAAATAATGTCTCAGCAGGATAAGAGGCTGGTCAATTCGGATACTTAGACTAGGCGACGAGAGACCCAAGAACGTCTCCATATTAATAATGAGGTCTTCTAGCATGCCATGTTGGACATAACGGCTTCGTGCTGTTGAAGGGATGTAGATAAGCACCGATGTCCTAGTAGGTTGCCCTCTGGGCTTCTGACTCAACAAATCTAGTGGATTTGGCGAACATTGTATGTGAAATTTCAGCCTCGTTAGCCAAAGCCTCTGAAGCGATAGGATATAGTACATACAAAAGTAATAATGAGGAATTGTCCACTATTTCGACTGACCACACTGACCGTGGGAGAGCACGAGCTTACCGTGGGACCAAATCACAGGGCTCGGCTGCTTAAAATAACTCCGCGAACTCTGCCCGAGCTGACACCACCACACTCGGGCGCCTATTTCGTGAGCATCGACGTCTATTAACGTATCCCTGCTGAGGCTTCCGAGTTTGTGTCTTCAGTGACACAAGGAATTTCTCGGCCTGTTCGACTGCATCGACTCACCATCCGCCTCCATTTTTTTTGCTCCTCGGTCGCGCGATAGAACTTATGACGTCGCCCGCTTCGCGCAGGAGAACATCGTCTTGGGAGAGATCTTTGTATTTCAATACAGCTCAGCTGGTGAAGAGCACGATGCGCAGGACTTCGAACGCTACAGACTGAATCGCCGTGTCGATGTAGGCCTTCCTGGTTGATCCTTTTTCCTTTAGTCGACAAAGCTCGCTGCAAGATTGACACGTAAAGCCACTGCTCGTACAGTCCCCTTCGTGGCGATATGCATCTGGAAGGTTTTGAGGCAACGCTGATCAAATTGTCACATTCAGGCTTCAGGGTGCTGCCATGATGCACGGTAAGTCGTACCAATTGAATTTTTCTCTGGCCTGAGTACACAAGTTCGTTGATACATCTTTAGTGTAGTGCCCTAGACGCCATCCGGGAGATGGAGCCGGAATTTCAACGGTAGGTTTCCAACCCATATGGCAGGATAAAAAGGGCTCATATCAATGTTCTTAGTTGGACCTTCACCGACGATCTCAGGAGGGCATCCTATCACAAGACCACCGAGTATTGAATTACCCTTAGTCTGCTGATGCTCATTTGCATCCGTCACTTAGGACCCTAGGAATCCCATGGTGCGGTTCCTTATGACCCCTTACGATGACGCGGCTTACACCTTCATCTGTGCAAGACGGACATTGACGCGAATAAGCCTCTTAGATGTGTATTCAGCGACCAATCAGGCCTTGGATCCTAGCATACCAGGCTAGAGCGGCTACACAAGTCGTCCTTATGCAGAGTCAAAATCCTTACAAAAATGTAAGTCCTCCGGCTCGTCCGTCGCATGTTCCGCTCGCGAAGTTAGCTCTGTTCGGTCCGACACGGTGCGCATGACTTCACCGTACTTCCATCGTGATGCCTTCTTCTGATGTATTTTTGGCTAAGGTAGTGGTTACCGACGTTCCTGGTGTAGAGACATCCGCGTCGTATAAGACAGACATGGCCTACCGTCTCTATTCCCCCAAGCTCAGACATGGCTCGTTATACGCATGTTCTGGGACTCCTAATCTTGGCTTGCACGACATTCGCTCTCAACTTGACTCTCCCTACCGTTCCTCCATCTGATGGGCGAGCGATCAGTCCATCCCTTGTCTCCCTGTCTTTGGAACAGGATAGATGGACTGACTGGTCTGGCACTACCTCTCGCAACGATTTTTTCTTCAACACCCTCGACAATATCAAACAAATTGCTGGCGAACCTCCCCAGATACGTATCGGCGCCGATAGTGAAGACCGTACCAACTTCAGAGCAGACGTTCAGGTCAGGCCTACTTAGTTCATCTTCTGGCAGGTCTAATATTGAGCGTTTTGCATACCAGTTTGCTCAAACTATTTTTCCTGCGCCGTCGACCATTACACCGTACCCCGAAGCACCCAACATTACGGTGGGGAATAGCTACTATCTGACAGCGAGATTTCTCCCATCTGGTAAGCAACATGGCAGACTCTTTCGACATGTTATCTTAATACACATCCACCTTTACAGGAACTCGTGTAATTTGGGGTGTTAATCTGGGTAGTAATAACATCACCGCTGCTTTTCTTGAGGCTAGATCCATCGGGGAAGCTTTCAGCTCGCATGACATGAAAGCCGCAGGAGTCGTCCTTGATTTCATCGAAGTCGGAAACGAGCCCGACGTTTTCTCCTATCATAACCATCGAAGCACTTCCTACACGTCCACGCAATATATTCAAGAGTGAGCGATTTATACAAGTCGTGTCTTTACTGGAATCAACGCTCACGGTCGCGTTTAGATGGATTAGTTTCGCGAGCAATGTTTCTGAAGCTGCTGGAATCTCAGCATCTTCTCACACTAAATTATTTGGACCTTCATTCGCTTCATTCCCTACGCCGGCGGCAGGTGGCACCTTTACTGCACAGGCCATCTTCGATCAAGGTTTCCTAAGCTCCGAGCCTGGAAAGTTATTGACCACGTAGGTTGTTTTTGCCCCCGGTGCCCCCGCGACCTTTGACCTGGTATCACGCCAAAGGTTCTCCCAACATCACTATAGCGGCTACTCTGGCACGGGCGATTCGGGAATCCTGCAGGACTTGATGAACAAAGCGTATATCCGCGGCAATCTTACTATATTCAGCCCAGATGTGCAACTCGCACGACAACGGGGCTTGGATTATGTCTTGGGCGAGACAAACAGTTTCGCTCTCCATGTGAGTTTTGTCCACTTTGGCGTTGACAGCGTAGTCATCATATGCAAAATTATAGGGAGCTCCTGGCGTCAGCAATTCCGCCGGCGCCGCGCTGTGGCTGTTGGACTATGCACTCTTTGCTTCGCAAGTTGGTATAAGCCGCGTGTTCTTCCACGAAGGAATTGGATACAAGTATAACCTAGTTGGTTTTTTTCACCGGTACATCGTTGGTCCAAATTCGACTGACTTACACACTTCTTAGATCCAGCCCGTGGCCCTCACTCGGTCTATCATTGATGGCTCTCCTCTACCGTCACCTATACCCCCGCATGTTCAGCCTCAGTACTACGCTGCTATTATTGCCGCTGAGGCCATTGGATCTGGACGCTCTACTCTGTCCGTTGAAATCAGCATTGACGATCCGACGATCTCAGGATATGCTTTCTTCGAGCATGGCAAACTCGCGAGAGCTGTATTCATCAATTCCAAAGGCTTTTTCAAGAGTAGCACCACTGCGCGGGGAAGCGTCCACATTTCCTTCGGGTTCGCGGGGGCAAAGAAAGGGGTACCTTCGAAGATTGAAGTCAAGAGGTTGGCTATTGGGTGAGTGGCCTCTTGTGGATGGCGTTGCCTGAGATGACATTCGTGCTAACTGGATATCTTGCAGGTATGCGGACGATCTCTCTGGACTGACGTGGGGAGGCCAGACGTATGAGACTGCTGACGGTAGGGTTGCTGGGACCCTGAAGACAACTAAAGGCTCGGTGGAGAGTGGGCTGGACATCAGCGACACCGAAGTCGTGCTAGTCACCTTTTCCTAACCCCGCGCAACTGAGGGACAATACCCATATACCACTGGAGTTGAAATTTCGCAGTTTGTGCTACAGAGATGTCCAATATCCCCCTACTTCCTGTATCGAAGATGACATCTGAATTATTGTGATTGTCGATATGAATGAGAACTTTGAGCGAATGCATGCTAGGCGGCTGGGATCCGTGTTATCGTAGGTATCGGATCTCATATTCCCCCTCGTCGAGGAACTAACTGCGCGGAGTTGTGCATCACGGTGACTCACTCGCAGCGGAGGTAACTCGGGGACTTTGGAAGCTGATGTAATGGGCATCCTATATATGTATATAGTCTCTCACGACTGTTGGCAGTTCCCTCCATGACGATTTCTGTGACCCCTTGACTTCAGCACCACCGCGTAACACAATAATGGCCTCAATAAGTACATGGCTTTGGGGGACTTCTCAGTTGGATGATGCAATTGGTACGATGTTCTAAACCGTCATACCTGCGATCCATGAAATGCTGACGCGTCGAGCAGATAGAGCGACGTCTGAACTTCTGCCTGCGGGCTCAGAGGATATTGCGCTGAATCTTGAAATATGCGATCAAATACGGTCCAAGTCGATCCCCGCCAAGGACGCAATGCGCTCGCTGAAGCGCCGGTTGAACCACAAGAATCCCAATGTACAGCTGCTGGCCCTAGGTGTGAGTAGAGTTCGGACTGGCATCGTCTATGAACCATGGTCTGACTGCTTGCTTTATCAGTTGACCGATGTTTGCGTGAAGAATGGCGGCGATTTGTTCTTGAATGAGGTGGCTTCTCGGGAGTTTATGGACAATCTGGTTTCTATCCTTAAGATTCCGGCCTTGAACCTAGACGTCAAGAACGCAATATTAAAACATGTGCAGAATTGGAGTATCGCATTCGAGAGGAAGCCTAGCTTAGGGTATGTCGGGCAGGTGTATAAGACGCTAGTCCAAGAAGGTGCGTGTGTTGCCCAATATCTAGAGTGATGGTGCCGACCTCACCTTGTTGTCATGACAGGTTTCAAGTTTCCTCCGAAGGACTTGGCTGTGGCCAACGCCGCCATGGTCGACACACAGACCGCTCCCGAATGGATCGACTCCGATGTCTGCCTCCGCTGCCGTACGGCGTTCACTTTCACGAATCGTAAACACCACTGTCGCAACTGCGGTCAAGTTTTCGATCAGGCTTGTTCTTCCAAGTCCATGCCGTTACCTCATTTTGGTATCACCCAAGAAGTTCGCGTCTGTGATGGGTGCTACAACAAGTTGACTAAGAAGGCTGAAAGAGTGTGAGTGGGCGCTTATCCAGTTTCCATAGGTGCTGCTAATCCAGTGAGACCAGTGATAAAGGCCACCATCATCATCATAGACACTCATCAAGCTCGCGTCACCATACTGCAAAGGAATTGGCAGATGCCGAACTGCAGCGGGCTATTCAACTCTCCTTACAGGAGGCCAACATGGGTCGACCAGGGTATACTCCTTCGCAACCTTCGCCCTCCACATACTATTCCGAACCACCCATTGTCGACCGGGATACTCGGCCAGCAACAGTCGACGAGGAGGAAGATCCGGATCTTAAGGCAGCTATCGAAGCTAGCCTTCGCGAGGCAAATGCTCCGAAGCCGAGCGCACCAGTCGCAGCAGAGTCTCCTCGTGTAGAGCAGCAAGCTTCTGCGTATGGTTACGCTGCGGGATCTGGCCCTATGTATTCGCAAGCGCAGAATGGTTACACACCGACCGCCGCACCTCCGCAGCCAGCGCTACCTGCTCTACCAAAGATACCGAACTACGATCTCGAGCCACTGGAGGAGGACGCGATCCTTACGTTTAGTCAGACGGTTGAGCTGGTGCAGGCACAAGGAGGAAGAGATATGTCGAGATATCCTGCGGTGACAGAGTTGTATGACAAGGCTAATGGTTTGAGGCCCAAGCTTGCGATGACTTTGGACGATGCAAGTCGGAAAGAACGTAAGTTTCTCGATTGCGATGTCTCCCGCCCTGGTGTTCACGTCATGCTATTAGATATGTTATCCGACATGCATGAGAAGCTTTCCGAAGCGGTCAAGTTATACGACAGATTATTGACGGAGCAGATTTCTCATCCTCGTTGGCGTATTCCGCAAGGGCCATCTTATCAGAATGCAGCTCCGTTGAGTCCTGTTACTTCGGGGAGTGGTTATGCTCAATGGGCCCTTTCGCAACCTCAATCTCAGGCGTATCAACCCCACGAGGTCACGCGGGTACCTCAATCCCCTCCTAGTCAGCCCTTGCCACCATCATCCGTCGCAAGTTCATCGCAGTACCAACAACCTACTTACGTACAACCTCTGTCTCAATCGCAACCTCAATGGCAGCCTCAGCAGTGGCCAGCCGCTGTGTCATCTCCACCTGCACAGATAGGCGCCGAGTTGGCGCCAACACCGGCTCCCCAGCAGATAGTTGCCCAGGCTCCATCTTTCGTTCCTCAGTCACCACCTCAGTTAGCGCCTCCGGTTTCGTACCAACCGACGCAGTCGACTCCTTCAACTTTACCTCCCGTGACCGTTCCTCAGCTTGCTTCCTCGCTTTACACCCCTTCACCTCCAACCCCAGATTCTTACAAACGTGCTAGTGCTTCACCCACGTTGGCACGGCATAATACTGTGAGCTATTCACCAGCGGCGCCGTCGCAACAAGATCAGTCTGCTGCTACGCCAGTTCAGCCGACGTTGGTGAGGAGCAATACCATCGCTCAAGCCCCTCAATATATGCAGTTGCCCATCAAGCGTACTCAGCCGGTGCAAGCATCTTTCCAGCAACAACAATTTCGACCCCAGGTTCCACAACAACAGTTACAACAATACACTCCGCAGCCGCAGACGCAAGTTCAGACGCAGAGTCCTGCACCTCAGCTACCGCAGTTCCCTGTTGCCCCTACTTCGGCGCCTACGGCGTTCCCATTGTACGGGACCACGATACCTAGTGGGGTTGCGCAGACGGAGGAAAGGAAGGAGGCGTTGTTGATTGATCTGTGATTTTTATGTTACTTTGATCCTTGTTTTTTTCGAGTGCTCATGTTGCATTTCTGATGACTTCGTTGTTGAATGAATGTATGTTGTGTTCTAGGTGTACGAATGGATGCAGGTACAGACTCCTGAATGCGATTGTACGGCTGACTTAGTGATTGGGATGTTGTTTTGACGGAGTTTGACAAAACCACTTGCCAGATAACATGCAAGGTGAGTAGTACAGTTTGATGTTGCATAACTTGATCCACTCATCTATGCGATATCGGTTGTGGAGAAATATGTATGGAAACTCAGTCTCGGGGAGACAGTGTTCCAAGTTCATCGTAGGCCGGCGCAGATGAACCCTAGTAAGGTGTTGTCCGTATCGTTCCGCTTCATGGCGATATAGATCTCAATGAATCACTTCGCAAGATTCAGCCTACTGACGATGCCGCGGTGACTTACCGTACGTTATATTATTTTCGCTGAGTGTGTGAGTGAGTTCGCTGACGCCGCAAGACGTAGACTATACAAGCAAAGTATTCGCGACCCTCAGCACGCACCCAGTGTTTGTTGGCGTCCGCATTCGGAGTGACCCGGCATCACCTAGATGGAACCGTCTCTGCCACACATAGAGCCTCCTTGCTTTCTACCGGATAGCTTGTTCTTGCTTTTCATGCTGTTCTCTGTCTTCTCAGTGGCGTTGCCTTCACAACTCGCGGCCAAAAACTTGCAAACAAACTATTCACGTCATGCACTACATCCCCGACATCTGTATGGACCACCATCGGAGCACACCAACCCCAGAGTGGACCCCGCGGCTGCCTAGGTAGCCGCCAGGGGCGCTTACTAGATGTCAGCCAAGGGGCTCCACAAGGGTTCGATAGGAGTTACGTCCAGAGGCTGACACGCCCAATATCTGCCCCCTCTCGTCCCCAGCACTTCTTTCTACCATACCACTATCTATCATCCACCATAGTTCATACACTATTATCATCAATAATGTTCTCCAAGTTGCAACAGGTCTTCGCCAGCAAGGCTACCAAGAAGGTATTTCGCGTTGACTCCCTCCCTGGCTTCTCTCGAGCTCATTGTGCGCCTCTTCAGCCTCTCCCGACGCCTCCTGCCATGGAGAAGCGTACTCCCGAGTCTAACACTCTTACGAACCCCTCCACCGCGTCCACCTCTACCGTCGTCGCGCAACCAGAATGCTATAATGCTCGGTTCAAACGTCTCCACCCTACTGAGCTCAAGAACGGCCATGACCGCTTCAAGGCCATCGACAGGATTACTGGCAGGGTTTGCGAATTGAAGGTCACGCGTATTACGGCCCTCAAGCCAGATGAGCTGATTCAAAATTGCCATGAGCTTGCTGCTCTGCAAGCGGTCGAGGACGATCCGAATTTCATCACTTTGGGAGGTCGATGGGAGGAGGGAATTGAAGCATACCAAGAGACGGAGTTTATGCCTTTCTCTCTGGATGCTGCGAGGATGGAACAACCATTCGACGCCGGGCGCATCCGCCTTTATGCCGCACACCTTGTAAGTGTATTTTCTCGTCCCCACCTATCATCGTGGCTGACAGGTATCGAAGGTGAATGCGCTTGAGATCCTGCATAGCCAGGGCATCACCCACAACAATATCAAGCTCACCAACATTTTTCTCTCAGCGACTGGCCGCCCCGTGCTCGGTGGGATGGGCAAGGCCAAGATGCTTAAGAAGATCCTTGCTTGCGACGACGACTTTTACGACTTTAACGTCACTGACGGCGCGGAGGGAGGACACTTCTTCCTCGGCATGGACTATAATCCCGATGAGTTTTCCCGCGACATCCGGGGACTCGCCAAGTCACTCTACAAGATGACCACAGGCAGGGTGAGTACCACTGCTTGATTGAGTGATACTTGATCGACTCATCCTTGCGATATAGCGATTGCGCCGAAATATCTATGGCCAGCCTATCCAGCAACCGGGCGACAAGATCCCGAAGCCTCTGTGGGATCTGATCACGATCATCATCGACCCGTATCCGTCTAAACTGAAGACTCACATCGCCCATGTCAAGGCGCACCCTTACTTTGCTGGCATGTGAGTACCATACCTTGCTCGTATCGCCGCCTTTGCTGATTGGATTTTAGTAACTGGGATAAAATCGCTTCTCCTGATGCTGGGACATTTAATCCTGCTCCAGTCATCGCACCCAAGCCTCGGGATCCCAATGCCACCGTCTTCACTGATGTCCCGGAGATCGAGTGCGATTGGCAAATGGCTTACCTCAAAGCGAAACTCAAGCCCTCTGCGACGCCACCTCCCGATCTTCAGCGGATGACTCTCGGTACTGCTGTGCGAGCTTATGCGC
Source organism: Pleurotus giganteus (assembly GCA_032158425.1). Taxonomy (NCBI): domain Eukaryota; kingdom Fungi; phylum Basidiomycota; class Agaricomycetes; order Agaricales; family Pleurotaceae; genus Pleurotus; species Pleurotus giganteus. The sequence continues at coordinate 1,238,589 of JAPEHR010000002.1, forward strand.
CTCCCGGAGGTGTTGGGGCTCCTCGATATTTTTCATCAATTCAAGAGGAGGAAATCATGCTCGGACAATCGGGCCCCGATGAATGGGATTGAGCGGGGTGGGGAAGGAGTCAATAGTCTATGAACAGGTCGTCTCAATTTCGTTCTTTCTTGCATTTACTTCACTTGGATTTTTGGTATTCTTCATGTGATGTGACGGTCGCCTCTGGTCTGGTCCCACCTTTTGTTTCCAGTAGTGTAGTGATGTGACGGTTCTACGTAGCCAGTCCCACTGTTTCTTTCCGAGTCCTGATTTCTTTATTTATAAAACACCAAATCCTTCAATTTATTGGTTCAATCTGCTCAAGTGTTTGAACATCAGCTTCACACATTCGCCATCCATATGCCCAACGCAACATTATGACGACCAACTTCCTATCCTCTCCACATTATGCTCTATGCTCTACATTCTGTCTCTCCTTCTCAATTTCCACCCTATGCAAATCCTTGTCCGCGTCGCCTCATCCTCCTCACTCATTACGCGACGTCCCGAACCAGCGAGCCCACGAGGCAAGCGTTATGGCTTTGTATGGTTACGCCATACCTACACATTCCTGTGGTCTCGGGTTGTGCGATAGGAGCTTACAGGGGTTGTGAGGCCTTCCCCCCGCACCAGGGGATGACCCTGTCGAGCATCCGAGGGATTAGGACATGAGAAAACCACCTTGATAATCTTATAGGACTTATATAGTAAAACAGGCTCGTTTTGTTTCTACTAGTCGAGCTTCCGACGGCGGTATAAGATAGTTCGCGGTTTCTTGGGCATGACGATCAATGTCTACAGTGAGGGGTCGGTCATATAAGGTAGCTATTAAAGAGCGACGAACGTGATAGTTATGAGCTGGGAGTGGATCCCTAAGGCGGAGCTCGACCTTGCGGATGATAGTGGAAATGATGGTGCCCAGCTGGAGATACGCAAACTATGTGACGGCAAGTCAGCACGGCCGAATGTTGGGAAGCGAGGGATAAATACACACTTGCTCGCCGATGCAACGATGCCTTCCAGCACCGAAAGGTTGATATGGACTCTCTGTACCTTTACTCACAGCCCCGAAGCCATAATCGATCTTTTCGCCATGCTCATCGGTGTACGTCTTGAACGCTTGAGCTGCAACGCCTTCAGGATCACTCCACCTAGACGGGTCGAACCGCTGGGCATCCTTCCACACGCGAGGATCCATTTGACTGACAGCCGGGGAGGCAAGGACGTAATTGCCTTTGGGAACAACGTAGGTGCCATCCTTGAACGGAGCGGAGAGGCTGGGAGGAACAACGACATCGTCACGGACGTAGCGCATGATGCTGTGGATGGGTGGGTGCAACCTAAGGGTCTCACGAATGACGGCATCCAGGAGAGGTAGTTCACGGAGTTCTTCGTAGGTCATGGAGCGGAGCTTTCTATCAGGCGTGCTGAAGTGTTTCACTTGCTCTTGATAGAGAGCGTCGCTACACAAGTGAGGGTTAGAAAATAATTCCAATGATGGTCGCGAGGCTTACGCAATTGCGGGGTTATCGGCGGGTGGAGGAGTGCCCAAGATCCAGAAGCAGAGCTGGTGTGCTGGCCCGCCATGAGGAGAGCAATCATCAAGTGGGCAATTTCATGGTCTTTGAGGGGAGAGCCGTCACGGTATGTATGGCGAATGAACGAGGAAATCATGTCATGGTCCCCCTACGGAGAGTGTCAGCGATCACGGTACGACTCATGGAATCCATGACCAGGTAATGTCATACTACTGACCTCGCTAGTCGCCTGACGTCTCTGCTTGATGATATTGATGTAGAACTCGGACATTTTCTGGTTGGCCCGATGGCGTTTCCGGTAGCTCTCTAGAGGTAGATTGGGGAAGAAAAAATTCAGAGGCGTAAAGCCGCCATCTAAATCATTGTATATTCGCGAGAAGGTCTTGTCGAGCTTGCTGCGGACATCTTGGCCTTGGAGAGTCCTCGCCGCGGTCAGGATTGTGATCTCGGCCAGAGTATCTGCAGCATCGAAACTACCCCATTGGTTGACGTCGTTCTTAGCATAGACCCGGAAGGCGGAATCGTTGTTCATAAATTCCTCGACTTCATCCTCAACCATGCCGACGTACGCGCGAAAGTTTTCTGCGGACAAGCCAACTTTGATGAATCGTTTCTGCTCCATAAACTTCTCATTGGGAATGTCGAAAACGACATCCTTCCCAAAAACCGGAGTGGTCAGATGCTCGGGTGTGGAGTCAAAAGGTGCGGTGGACTGGCATGGTGGTGACTCACTGTGTAGGCATCTTCAGCATTGAAAACGGTCGACTTCCCGCCGAGAACGAAGTCGTTTCCCTTTGCCCCGAGAGCAACGGTGACATGGCGCCCGAACAGGATGAAAGTGAAGACATTTCCATGCTATTTGAGAGTGTCAACGAAGAGGAATTGGTTTCAAAGAAGATCGCACCTTCTCCCTGCAGCGTAGGAAGAAGTTCAAAGGATCATTGCCATAAGCTAAAGCCGAACCAATGATGGGTAGCCAGTGGAAAACGGTCGGTGGCTTTGAAGGGTCTTTCGGGGCGATCTGCCATCGGCAACGTCAATTTGTCATCGTCGAAGAAAATCCAAGGCGTACCAGTTGCCAGACGGCATTCAGAACGATTAAAATAATTGGAGCGGTGACAATCGTCAAGAAAGTCAACCAGGCGCCAGTTATTCCAGGCAAGTTCGGTGCAGACCAGGCTGCCGCGAGGCGGTCCACAGGTAACATTGTGAGCTGAGAAAGACGGGGGTGGTAAAAAGGCAAGTTCCAGCATCAAGGCTACTTTTATGTCCCGATGCCTCAATTTTCGCGGCAACCTGGAAAATCGAACGATCCCCGCGCTACAGCCAAGTTTCAAGGAATCACGCGATGCTGACACGGTCGCTGAGCTAGAAACCACAATCGATCGCGTCATATCTCCAACTTTCCTCGTATCTTACCTCGAACCCGTCGTCAACTGGTGAAGCAATACAGACTTTGGCTATGGATCCAACCACCCAGTCGAATTACTTCCAGGTCGCCTCTTTGCACGTCGCCTTTGACTGGGTAATCGACTTCCAGAAGAAGATTATCTCGGGATCTGCGACACATACGGTCGAAGTAAAGGAAGGGGGCGTTAAGGAAGTAATGTGAGCAGGATCATAACGCGATTTGCGTATGGCTCTGATTCTGAACGATGGAACCATATGGTAGCTTCGACACTGCTGACCTCGATCTACATGGTGTCCAAGTCCAAGGCAAGGATGTTGCCGTAAGTCTAATCCGAACATTACCTCATGACGGGAGTCACCAAATAGGTCGCTCTCGGTGTAGTACGATGTAAAGGACAAGCACCCGGTCATGGGCTCCGCTCTCCACATTCCCCTTCCTGATGGCCTGGAAGCTGGAGCAAAAGTCACGGTCAAGGTTACCTATGCAACCACGGAGGCCTGCACAGCGCTACAGTGGCTAGAAAAAGAGTAAGTGGTATGGTTGATGCCAAGAATTCGATCTGAATTTGCGTCGTCAGACAAACACAGGGGAAATCGTTCCCCTATTTGTTCAGTCAGTGCCAACCAATCTACGCCCGAGCACTCGCACCGTTACAAGGTGTGTTCATGCTCATATCGACAATGTGTCGGTAGAACGACTGAACTCTCAGGGTAGATACGCCTTCTGTGAAAATCGTAAGACGCCTGCTGTCAGAAGGGCCAGCGACTCCTCCGTTAACGATATCCAAATCCTTTCTAGACGTATTCGGCCAATGTTTCGTCCGTTCTGCCCGTCCTGCTCTCGGCTATCCGACAATCCCCACCATCTGACGGACCTGCCCACGATGGAAAGGAGATTGGTAAGGACAGTGTTATTTATTCCTACGATCAGGTTCGTTGCATGGGCGTGTTATGCTGATGGCCTATTGAGCGGTGACTTTGCTTTTGTTCTAGCCTGTCCCGATCCCGTCATACCTCATTGCGATTGCATGCGGAAATGTGAGGTACAAGCCGTTCAAGCCGCTGAGTGGCAAAACATGGAAGAGCGGAATCTGGGCTGAACCGGAGATGATTGATGCGGCGTATTGGGAGTTTAGCGAAGACACTAACAAGTTGAGTAAAATACAAATCCCCTTCCACGATTGATTCTTCGGCGTCTGACGATTTTTATTCGGTTAGCTTCCTAGCGGCGGAAGAGGAGATTGTAACACCGTACAGGTTCGGTGTGTATGATCTCTTGGTCTTGCCGCCGTCGTTTCCCTATGGAGGAATGGCAAGTATATTTTGCCTCTTCAATTGGCTCTGAACGCTGAGCGAATTTACAGGAAAATGCTTGTCTGACATTCTTGACACCGAGTGAGTAGCTGATGGAGTTGGGAAGGGACGACGCAATGACGAGTATATCCCTAGCTTTGCTCGCTGGAGATCGCACTCTTGTGGACGTCGTTGTTCACGAGCTGACACATTCCTGGTTTGGCAACGGCGTAACGTACGTCCCCAATTCATCCTTTGTCTCCATAAATGACGTCTCTTAATCAGGCACGCCCATGCATCCCACTTCTGGTTAAACGAAGGTTGGACAACGTACATCGAGCGAGTGCTCCTGGAGAAATTGCACTCACCTGCTCATCGGGGGTTCTCGTTCTTAATTGGCTCGAAGGCGCTGAAGGATGCGTTGAAGGGGTATGAGGACCGCCCCAAGTACCAGCGATTGATGATCCAGTTTGAGGTCGGAGAGGATCCAGATGACGCGTACAGCAGCATCCCGTATGAGAAGGGAGCCAACTTCATATTACATTTAGGTGCGTTCCGTTGTCTGCGCGGGTTTCCTCAGAATTCAATCATGCATGCGTTAGAGCAAAAGCTTGGTGGCTTGGATGTGTTCCTGCCGTATGTCAAGGACTACGTGAGCACGTACATTGGCAAGAGCATCACAACAGAACAATGGAAGACCCATTTGTATGGGTACTTCGAGAAGAACGGCGGCGCGGAGAAGATTAAAATCCTCGATAGCATTGACTGGGAGGTGCGGTCCCTTCCTTGATCTACGTGGTGGAACTTATTAACTTATTTTGCTCCGTTTTGTGTAGGCCTGGCTACACGGCGAGGGGCTTACTCTCCCCGTCGAGCTGGAGTACGATATGACCCTGGCGCTCGAGGCGTACGATCTCGCGGAGCGATGGGATAAGTCGCGTAACACTTCCGATGTGTCCCAATTAGGATTCAAAGATTCAGATTTGAAGACTTTTGACTCGAACCAAATAAGTAAGTCCTTGTTCCTTGGATCGTAGTCGTTATCGCCAATTGATAAACGCGGTATTTCCCTACAGTTGTGTTCCTGGAGCGGCTTCAATCGTATGCACCACTGCCATCGACACACCTGTCGCACCTCGCATCGCTCTATAGCTTATCGACGACGCCCAACGCCGAGATTCGACTACGCTTCTACGAGGTCGTGCTCTTGGATAGCGAGTCCCCGGCTGCTGGGACATTTGCACAGGACGCAGCCAAGTGGGTTGTTGGCGCCGACGGTACGGGCATCGTCAAGGGACGGATGAAGTTTTGTAGACCTGTGTTCAGGGCGGTGGCGAAAGTTGACAAGGAGCTAGCTGTGAGCGCGTTTGACGGGTCGAAGACGGCGTTCCATCCGATTGCGAGGAAGCTTATTGAAAAGGTGAGTAAATTTGCTGCCAGAATGAAGAAGTTTACGATGGTGATGCATGATACTAGGATCTTGGACTGGCTTAGCGGATTGGGGAAAGAGCAGTGACAACACATCAGAGCAATGTATATGTAAACGAACCGCCATTATACCGTGTAGCTGAGTATTACTAGTGTAAGAGGATATATTCCTGGGCGAGGTCTGAAACCTGTTCACTTGAAGCCACCCCAAAGATCCCCAAAAACATCATCCTTCTTTTGGGCCGTCGTCACGGTGGTCCCAGCAGTCAATGGTGCACTGAACAAATCACCGCCAGCGGTGGCCGAACCAGAACCACCGCCCCATATATCGTTCGTGTTGGCGAGTGGATTAACACCGATAGGCGTTTGTGTGGGTGGAGCTGGGTGGGAGTTTCCCCAAAAGTTTCCTTGAGCTGGGGGAACCACCGGTGCGCTCCATCCAGAACTGACACCCCACATGCCTGTACCGTTCTGACCCATCATACTTGTGGACTGGGAAAAGGCCTGTTGCTGTTGTGGGACCTGTTGTTGAGACCATGGTGAACTTTGTGCGAATGCTGGGCTCTGTGCGGCGAAGGCAGAAGGGGCGGCTGGAGCAGCTGGTGAGGAAAACAGAGAGAGGATATCCTGCTTGACGTCCTTGGTGGACGGGGATTGGTGGGCGGTGCTAGTCGCTGATGCGGCGGGTGCATGGAAATCTAAGGAGAATAAATCGTTCTGAGTTGTAGGTGCAGGTGTAGGTTGTGTTTGTGTACTAGGCGATGGAGCTTGGGCTTGGGCACTCGGTGGCGGAGGGGCGACGCGAGGAGGCTGGTTCATGTGGCCTGCTGAGAGCAGCTGGTGGGGCTGAGGCTGCCGCGATGTTATTGATTGACTGGGTGAAGGAGCGTGACGGGTGCTGATACTAGCAGCAGGACGATGATGAGCTGGAACTGAGCTGGGAGGAGGAGGGGTGATCGCAGGTGCCGGGGAGCTTGAAGCGGCAGTGGGGGAGCCGTTCTCTAGCACGGATGGATCTTTGGGCGGAGGACCTTCCATGGCCCATCGTCTGGTTTCGTACTTGGATCGTATGAAGGATTCCATTTTGCTGGCAAGGCGTGTATATATCAGAACGTGAATGAGAAACTGTGTGGATGAGGCGCGTACTGCTCTGGGGGCACATGGCCTGGTTTGAGATGGGCTTCCCAGTATAGATTTGCTCGGTGGTTGCCCCATTTCTGGATTGACTGCAGGAAGGAGTTAGGTTCTGGATAACGAGGCTAGGCAATGGAGCGTACCTCCATCTGCTCTGGCGTCCAGACGTCCAAGTCGACGGACTTGACCTTGCTGATGTGCGTGCCCATGCCTCGATGGATGCCCGAGCATCGGATGCAAAGGAAGACACCTCTGATGTGCATCGTCAGCTCGCCTCAAATTGCACGAACAAGGCTCTCACATGTTCCAGGAAGCCCAGCGAGGATCTGGCAAAGACATCGTCATCATCCATCCATGGCTCAGGGCGTGACTGACGACCCGCGGAGGAGCAGACTGACCATTGCGTTTGCAATCTGCGCAGACTTTGTTTTCTGGCTTCTTGACGAGGTCTCTGAGGGTCCTCGTAAACCTTTCAGAGGTGGCTTTGTCCTGGCGTGACATGAGTCCAGACGATGAGCTGATGAACGATTTTGTGTTGCAGTAGTGCCCATTACGTCTAACCCTGGCTGCTTGGCTGCCGCCTTGGGGCCAAACAGCCGCGACTCTTCCACGTCGGTCGCATCGTCATCTCCATCGACGACATTCACGACCCAAAACATGTCTGCCGCAGCTCGAGCAGAAGCAAGAAGAAAGGCCATCCTCAGCAGAGGCGGTGACCGACTTGCAAAATTGACCACGTCGGCGCGAGGCGAAGACGGTTCCACGTACTTGAACACTGGTTCGTCGCCGCCGAGATCCTTGCTCGTATTTTGCTGACGTCGTTTACGCAGATGCTCCTGCGTCTAGACTGAGCACCTTTGTCGGGGAGGACAGCAGCGGCATGCCGACGCCTCCACCTCGTGCCTCACCTTCACCTTCGCAGCCCAGCACCCATGCCGCCGAAACGTTCGCTGCGCCCAACGTGGATCCCTCTGTTTGGTCTCCTGAGCAGCAGGCTCAGCTCCTACAGGCCTTGATGGGAGGCGTCACACCTCCCCGTCCACTTCCCGGGATGCCCCAACTGGATGCTGGCAGCAAAGAAGAGGGAATTTCTGCTACGCCACCGGACGATCCGTTTGCTGCTATGATGACTTCTCTACAACAACAGCAGCAGCATGCTCCGAGTGGCCAGTCCGGTGGTAAAGGGCCTGCTGTTGCCCAAGGGCCCCCGTCGCGACTACAAAAATTGATGCCCTTTGTACATCTGGGCGCGATGTGGATCTTGCTCAGCTACTTTGTGCTGTACAAGGAGCCGGAGATGTTCAAGGAGCGGACGCATTCGAGCGTAGATGTTGGAATATGGAGTCGGTGGGCGGAGCTTACGCGCAGTCCGAGTGTCGAGGGTGCTTGGGGTATTGCACTTGTGGTATGTACTAGGCTAGTGCGTCAATTAGTGATACTGACCATTTGTTGGGTCTAGCCTTTCTTCTGGGTCTTTACGACTATCCAGATCGTGCTGCACTCGATGCGCATAATATCTGGCTTCGTATGTTCTTCTTTTGTCTCAACTTACACACTCGTTGACGTGACTGTCAGGATGCTGTTCAGCCCCCAGCACTCCTGGGCCTTGCTTTGCCTCACCTGCCCCAAACTCTTTCCTCCGTCATTATTAATGGCATGAAATACATGCAGATGGCGTCACTATTCCTTGATGATATAGCGGGGCTGATCGTAGGAATAGGATTTATTATATTCTTCTCCAATCTATTCTCGCAGTAGCTAGCTTGTGCTGCTCTGTACTATCGTACTCATGCTATTCGTTGCTTTTTGGTCAATAGGACTGGTTTGCATCGGCAAGGCAGTGTATTAATCTGGATGAGGGGTAAATGATGAACTATCATCTACACGGTGGCAGTCGGAGAGGGAGTTGGCGTCGAGGTCGGGGGGATGGGGGTGGCGGCCGCCTTAGCAGCAGCACTCTGTGCTTGTCGGGCTCGGAACTCCCCTAGTGAGGGTGGACGTGTCGTAGATGATGGAACTGCTTCAGGTTCCAGCTCTTCACCAGGTAGAAGAGACGATCCGGTAACAGCAGCCTCCTCCTTCCACCGGAACCACGACTTGTCTCCAGCGGCGTCCATCAGTTCTCGGACTATTGCGGTAGACCATTTGTCCTGGAGGTCGAGAGTCTTTTCCGTGCCGTTTGCTATATATGTAGTTCGTGATCAGCATTCATGGAGAGGTAGCTGGTGCACGCACTGAATTGTAGCGATAGTTCGGGCCTCCAGGACTCCTTGAGCGACTTGGGAACCCTCTCGACCTCTATGTTCAGATTCGGATTAGCCCATCGTATTCGGGGCAGCTGGTCTTTGAGAAAATGGCTGTATACGAGCATTAGCAGAGGTGGAATAAGAAGGGGAGATTTCCGGACATACCGCGCACCGAAATGGTCATTCTTTGACGCGAGGGTGAGGCGGAGGCTCTGGAGGTTGGTGAGCTCTAGTCGCGGCGAGGCGTTGAGGTTTGCGAGGATTTTGGAGAGTCGGGAGGGTCCTGGGATGGTTTTGGGCTTTCGAGCCATGGCTGCTTTGACGGAAGAGTGTGACAAGGTTGTTGACCTGTCACGTTGATCCAACTTGAGGCGCGATTCAACTTGCTCTCACTCACCAAATGGACGAAGATGCTGCGCCGACGGAATTTCTGGCTACGCGACGCTCAAAGCGTTCGACCGCAGGGAACAGGTACCTTCATCCATTTTCTGTGCTCTACATGTCGACATGATGTTTGTGATTAGGATGGAGGTGGCCTTGGCTGAGCTAGGCGTCGAGGATCTCTCAAAGGACGTGGAAGACGACAGAGACTTTCATGTTGAAAGAGGTACTCTAAACTACGTTGTGATGTGTACATCTACTCACAGCGACTGGATAGACGAGGAAGATGTCTTTGAATCTGATTTCGAGAGTACCGATGAAGAGGCTCCTCAAGGCGAAGGAGAGGCTAGTGAGAAGCAAGTCCAAGAGGAGGAGAAGAGGGAACGAAAGGCTAGCATTCTTGCCTGCTCCCTTCCGCGGGTGCTGACAGTTATGTGTGTAGACGACCAAATCCCGCGCCGAGAGGGCTCTGGCTGCTGCCCACGAGAGGCAGCGCGCTACGTTCCATCCCGAAGCGTTTTCAAAGGCCAAGGAAACTAAGATCAAGACACCCAAGGCCAAGTTGAACCGACGGGTTTCTTTAGGAGTGGTTGTCGATGCTGAGACGGGAGAGGTGCTCGAAGGTGAAAGGGAGGAGGTGCCTGTTGCGAGTCCTGTGGTGGCTGGGAAGCGGAAAAGTAAGCGCAGCCATACGGTGCTGAATACGTCTGCTACGGTCAGTCGGTTGAGGTTGGAAGAGGAGAAACGGGTGAGCCGCTGCTCGGGTTTGCACACTGTCAATGTGTCTGACCTGCTTCATCCTAGGCAGCAGCACCGAAGAAGAGTAAGATCGAGGCGAAGGTATATACGCAAGACGAACTTATTGCGCGGGCTCTGGACAACGAAGAGGGAAACATAGTTGAGCACCGGAACTATCTCCAGCTGGAGGATGAGAAGAGGAAACGCGCGAGAGTCGTGCGGACGGCTATCTCGGGCCCTGTACTCAGGTGGGTAAGTAAGGCGGAGGAAGAGAAAGTTAGAGTCGAAGTGGAAGTACCAGTGGTACAGTCCCCAGTTCCCGTCCCCGCTCCTCGCACCATCCAAATGCCGGCCACTTCAGCGTATGGCCCTGGTCCGGTCCTCCAACTCAGTCCAGTCACATTTCCTCCAACTTCAAGTGGCACTCTCACATACGCTCAATATCCATATACCACCAATCTACCGTACACGCAGGCGGCTACGCAAGCCGCTGCCCAATCCTATGGCGCAGGTGCCAGTACAAGTGCGCCTACGACGACGTCATACTCCGGATACGCTTCGTGGTACCCGTATCAGCCACGTCCTGCGGTTGTGCCTGAGAAAGAAAAGCAAGTAGTGGAGAAGATGGAGAAGGTGGCCAAGTGCTACCTTGTGCATGAGTTGGACCAGAAAGAGGGCGTTCAGAAGCCGGGGTGGAAGGAGTCGATGGAGGCAATGTTTGGAGATCATGTGCGGTGGGAGGACCTGAAAGTGTATGCTGGGAAGAATAGGCCTTTGGGTGAGTCTTTGGATCATGGTGATGATTGGTGAGAATGTGTTACTGAGGTTCGTTGATCAGGGAGGCCAAAACATAAGTGTCCGGTTACTGGGCGGCCTGCGAAATACCTCGACCCGCGAAGTGGTGTACCGTTCGCTGACGTGCAGGCGTTTGAAGTTTTGACGAGAGTGCTGAAGCATGAATATGTTTGGAGCCCAAATTTGGGGAGTTACATTGGACACCAAGCTCTCGACGACGTCGAACAATCCGCAAGCAGTACACAAAGTGCATAGTATTGATAAAACGATGGTCCTACATAGGTGAGCTAACCGAGCATTCGCAATCGCTAATCTAGTAGCTGAATTTGTGACAGCAGAATTCCCTCCTACCCAATAGACCACACGCTTCGGCGTGGGCCCTCGAACCGTCTGTCAGTGCGTACAAGCGGTCGGCAGCGACTCGCGGGTCGATCTCCTTGCTTGCGATAGCGGCGGTGACGTATTGTAACGCTTTCGGCGGAGGACGGGCCCCGCCACCCAATTCCGTGAACAGCTTTGAGCGACTCACGACATTGAAGACGCTCTCGTACAGCTCGACCCGCGCTGGCGGTACTCCTTCGTGCCATTGACTAAACGAGAAATTGTCGTACTTGGTGAACGGCGAGACTTCTAGGTCTTCAATGTATTCTTCTGCGAGTTGGCCCACAGCGACGTCTTTGACCCGTTTGTTTAGTTTCGCGTAGAGGTAGCGGGTTTCGGTGGAGGAGATGTGTGAAGAGGGGTTGAAGTACTTGTTAATGAGGTCGAAGATCTCTTTGTTTTCGGCGGTCTCTTCGATTCCTGGTTCGACGGCGAGAAACGCTTTCATCGCGTCTACCAGACGATCGTGTGGCACGGGCGGGATCTGGCTTGCGACGTGCGGAGATGTACGTTCGTTAGATGTGCGTTGCATAGGAGTTTTGTGTGCTTTGGTAGTTGGTGTGTGGTGTAGTTGTGATGAAACTGTTGATGTGTCTTCGCGCTCACTATTGCCACTTTTAGCCCCTAAGTCGCGACCACGTGAGATGTAATTACAGCGTGCAGCGCTACTGCTAGTTCTCTCCGTCCTCGTTTCCTCTCGTCACGCACGCTCAGCCCTTCTCGTCGAAATCTGAACGCTCTGATTCTCATGCAGTCACCTACCAAGCCGTCGACTACGACCGGGAGCGAACACTCTCGCCGGGTCCAATCCGCCACCCCGAAGGAATATTCTGGTTGGTCAAGTCGTCCGAACACTAGTCGGCCCCAGACAGGACGTCCACCTACCGGCAGACCGATGACGGCAGCGTCAACCCGACACGAGGGCAGTTACGTGGTGGCGTTGATCGAGGGCCGCGGTGTTGCGAGAGAAGTCGGCTTCGCTGCTTTGGATAAAGATACTGGGAAGGTCATGCTTGTTCAGGTGCGCTTTTGACGATCCTGGTGTCGCATACACCTTGCTTGATTGCTTTGTGCTCCTTTCGTAGCTCGCGGATTGTCAGACGTATGTCAAGACGTTGCATCAGATGCATCTACATTTCCCTTCGACGATTCTGGTCCCGGATACGTTCGTTTCTGCTACGGAGGTTCCGCTTGGCTCTGCGGCCAAGAACACGTATAATGCGTCATTGATGGTTGAGTATATCCAGGAAGAGTTTCCGTACGTCCCTTTGGAATCTGTCGGACGCAAATATTGGAACGATGTTGGAGGTACGACTCACCATACGTGCGCCATTAGTTGATACTAAAGCAAGTTCATACGATCAGGACTCGAGTTTATTAGCCAGCTTTGCATCGATGATGAGGATCGTACCGCGACGATGTTAGCTGTGTCCCAAAAGTGCGCATATACACGTCCTCTGATACTGCAGTTCAGTCATCTGACAATCGACGGGTCGTCTGCGCATTCACTTGCAGGTACTATGCGCTTTCAGCTGCTTGTGCTCTTTTCAAGTACGCCGAAGCCAAGTTGAATACGCGCTTTGCCTCGCACTCCCTTCGAATCCGCTATGTCCCTGTTGAAGGGACGATGATGATCGACCCTGAAACGGTTAAGAACCTGGAGCTCGTGAGCAGCTCGGTGCACAAGAAATCCAAGCTCACCCTCTTTGGGTATGTTTTAATTCTTCTTCGTAATCATTTACAATCAACCGGCCTCTATGATTTCGCTGTCAGGATACTCAATCATACATATACACCTATGGCGGCTCGCTTGCTCCGTGTCAACATCTTATCACCTATCACTGGTGCGATCTCTATCCTTCAAGCGCCGAAGTCTCAGACTGGACATTATCTTCTTAGTCCCAGATGCCATCAATGCCCGCCTTGATTTTGTAGAAGGTTTATCTCTTCCTTCTCAGTGTGCTTTCCCCTAATCTCTGCTCAGAGCTCATACAATGTGAGGATAAGTTCACGGATACACGCGATGCTTTGAGGACATTCAAGAAGATGGACTTTGACAAGTTGGTTGCAGCTGTGAGTCAATGTCTATCCTCTGAGATTGGACACAATGATAACACCATCCAGCTCACCACATCTGAAGCCCAATTGGTCAACTCAGCCAAGTCAGCCTCTATTCGAATCAGCCAGTTGCTTGACTTGCGCAATGCAATTCGAGGCATTCCTATTTTAGAACAGGCATTATCAGGAGGACAATGTCACCTCATGCGAATTGTTCACAGCATGCTTGCAGATGAACGACTTGCCAGAATTGAAAACCTTGTATCTAGTCACTTGAATGAGGAAAGTGCACCCAGTAAAGTGAGTTTGTTTATTTGCTATATATCTTTCTAATTGCCTATTTTCCCTCAGTTTGGCATTGCTGCAGTCAATGCAAGAGTTTATGCTCTCAAGGTGATTCTTCCACAGCTGAAGGGACTATTGCTGACTCTATTCATAGGCAAATACCAACCATCTCCTTGATGTTGCTCGAGAGACATACAAGGAGAATGTAGGTGATATATACCAGCTGAGCCGGTCTCTCTCAGAAGGGCATGGATTGGCCTTGTCCTTGGTTTATCAAGAAACAGGCTTTGTTTTCTCTGTTAGAAAGGATGAGATAAACGGAGAACTGCCAAGTGGCTTTATCAACCTCACTATTAAGAAGGGCAACTGCTATTTTTCCAGCATGGAATTGGTAAGGGTTTCTTAAAACTTCAGATATTTTGCTAATGTCTATATAGAAAAAGTTGAATGCAAGAATGAAGGATGCCCTGGATGAAACTTTACTTTTGAGTGAAAGGTAAGAAATTCCCTATTCAAATGTATTATTGCCAATTAAATTCTTGAAGGATTATTCAAAGCCTACTAGATGATTTACTTGTGGATGTTGGAGTCCTCTACAAGGCATCTGAGGCAGTGAGTTTCATTTTTATAGTCAGGTCTCCAATTTATTCAGTCCTACAGATTGCATTAGTAGACATGTTATGGTCTTTTGCACATGCATCAATTAGTGAGTGTTTGCTTTTTATATTCTCATACTCGAATTTATATCTTTGCAGTACATAGTTATGGTAAGTGTTCTTTGCACTGCCCAAGCAAACTACTTCTATTCTATGGTACAGTTAGGCCAGAGTTCACAGGTACTCTTGCCATCAAGGGTGGTCGTCACCCTATCCTTGAGGCTGGCCAACCTGCTGGGAGTGTTGTTTCCAATGATGTTTATTGTGATGAGGCTTCAAGATTCCAGGTTGTTCAGGGCTTCAAGTATGTGTCTATTAATTCTTGAAAATTGATTAACATTAGAGCTCCATTCTAGCATGTCTGGTATTATCATGCCATGTTCCAACATATGCTATAATGACATGGAGATAGGCAAAAGTACCTACTTGCAGCAGATTGGCCTCTTGGCCATAATGGCTTTGATTGGCAGCTTTATTCCAGCTGAATATTCTAGTTTTTGGTGGGCCAGCTTTATCCTTTTCCTATTCAGATCCTAAATTCACATTCTTAGCATCCATGATATGCTGTTGACCAGATTATCCAATAATGATGACATGGAAAAGGGCCTCAGCACTTTTGGAATTGAAATGGCTACCTCAGCCATGATTCTTGGTATGATGTCTCCATGCTATCTTATAGTTGCTACATTTTATTAGGCCTATCAACTTCAAAGTCACTTGTCCTCATGGATGAGCTTGGAAGAGGAACATCACCTCAGGAGGGGATTGGTCTTGCCTTTGCCATTGCAGAGGGCTTAATTCATCAGAAGGTGTGTTGCAATTATCAATAATAATTTACTTATAATAAGATCAACTCATGATCTTTAGTGTTTTACTTTCTTTGCAACGTAAGAACATTTCAATGCATTTATTGCAAATCAGAAGTTGTCCCTCCATTAGACATTTTACACAAATTGCAGACTTGCTAGCAAAGAAGCCAACAGTTATCAAGTAAGAATTATTTAGCTTAGATTGAATTAAACTTATTCAAAGAGTTTTTTAGCTTGCATCTTTCAGTCCAGGTTTGAGTCAATTGAAGATGATTTTTATATATTTATCCCTTTGGCAGAAAAAACCTGCTGGTGCATTTGCCCTGGATTTTTTATATAGGTGACCTCATTTCAAAAATATTTATGGCTGTATATTGACACTGTTATATAGAATTACAGATGGTCCATTAGAAGCTGATGAATCATATGGTAAGATACTGAATTGTGATTCCTATGATAATCCACATTAATATCATATAGGATTGAAGCTAGCAGCCCTTGCAGATTTGCCTAATGATTTAGTCTCTCATGCCCAATGGGTGGCTCATAAACTGAAGCAGCTGGATTTCAAACAAAGAAACTCTGCAAGTGTAAAAGTCATGGCTCAAAGGAAACTGCTTCTCAAGGTAATATTCTGCAGTTTATCATATTATGGTTAATTGAAATCTCTTCTGTCAAGCTTCAAGCACAGCTTCATCATGCATTCACACACTCATCCTTGCCTAGGCTTGAGTTGCTTGAATATTTACACCGATTTCAAGCTAGCCTGGTAAAATTATATTCTGTATGATAGGATTACTTGCATAGAAGAGGTTGCACACCTATTGTAGTCATGTTGCACACCTATTGTAGTCATGTTCCATCACCAGAGAGCTTCAAGTTTTTTTTACATTCCCCACAAGCATTCTCTATAAAATAATCTATGCATTGCCTTTATCATTTATTACCTCAAAAGACCTGAGCTTATTTTGTTTACATCTGATTTATGCACCATTGAAGCTACAGTGGCATCAAAAAGAATTGAACAGTCATGCACCCCTATATGAGCCACCCCTTCAGTATTGCAATTCCAATAGAGCTCAAATAAATTGGTGATCTCATCCTAAATAAATATATAGGTCTATGGCTGTAGTATATTAATAACAATATACCAGTGGGTATCTATCACTAGATAACTCTGAAATCTGCACCTGTGTGGATCTGTGACCACAGATACCCTGTGAGCCAAGGATATGGGTTTTAGGGGTACTGTGACTCACCGAGTAGCCAGTCACCCTTAGTAGCCAGTCACACTCACTTGATAGTTGGTTACAGCCATTGCCTCCATGAGAATTCGCCTTCTTCCATATATCTTGACTATGTTGTAGATTTTGCGCCAATCTAGACTATGAATCTGAGGATTTTGTAAGTTCTATCACCCTAAGAAGATCAAGATGTCAGTCCAAATCATGGTAAATGCCTCACATTCCCTCACTACTCACTTACCCTGGGCAAACGAAGCCTTGAAATGGTAGAACAGATATGCTGAACATGATAGAAGGATGCACAGGGTGTTTCCACAGTATCTGATATCGCTATTCATAGAAATCTGACAATCTAGCTGACCATGCTGGTGCCTCACTGCAAGGGAAGTTCTACATTGTGCATCATGGGTCATGGTCCTCATGATCTACATCCCATATGTCGGAAAAAATAAATATGCCTTAATTTAAGGTTCCCGTGAATACGTCAGTTATTGACCCTTATAGGCAATGATAAGCTCCTTATCTGGCGTTTATTATACTTATCCAGTGCTTATAGGCGCTTATATCCTTGATAACCCCTTATCTGCGGCGACCTTTCCGTAAATGGCTCTTTAGATTTTTCTGACATATAGAGCGTGGGTCAAGTAGTTGCCTAATTTTAAGAATTTAATTGCAGACTCTGTAGGGATCGTTCATCCCCCCCTTGCTCCCCTACTCGCTCCTGAGCACCTCCTGTTCCAGCAGTAATGCTCAACAAAACGCCATAAAAACTGACCTGCCACACTTGCAACAAGGTTACATCCCCATCGAAGCCAAAGAATACTTCTCCCACCAAGGGAAAGCATGTTCACTTCAAGGATCCAGATTTTACAGTGGCCTCCAAGCCCTCCACTCCTATTCCCAGCCTTGATACACTCAGTACTGAGGAACGCTTACAGTTGGCCCTTGCTGCTGTCCAAAAAAGTGGGCTCAAGCCAAGTGGGAATCCCAACTACTCACTACGTGCAGCTGCTCAGGACTTTGATGTAAGGAGTTGCAATTTGAAATTGCTTGATGCTCAACAATAACTAACCCTTGCTGCAGGTTCCCCGAAGCACTCTCACAGGATGTTGGAATGGTGTGCTGCCACGAAGAGAGGCCCATGAGCCCCAGCAGCACATGTCACATGCAGCGGAAAAGGAGCCAGCTCGCTGGGCCATGGAGCTTGCCCACCATGGTGTTCTGCTAACACTCTCATCTCTCAAACAGTCAGCTGAAGCTATTTTAGGTAAGACTGTTGGGAAAAGCTGGGCAACTACATTTGTTGGCTGTCAGGAGGAGGTCAAGGTTTATGCACTCATCGCTATCAGATGCAAGTTGAGTAGCTCATTTTCCTATAGATGAAGTGGACACTGTGGACTACAAAATTAGAGTCCTGCCATGCCCGAGCACTCAATCGGGGAGTGGTTTGAAATGCTTCAGTCCGTGTATGGAGAGCATAACATTCATGCTGAGAACATATACAACATCGATGAGAAGGGTTTTCAGCTTGGTCCATGCAATAGAGTCAAGGGCATTGTGGATTATGAACAAAGCATGCTATACAAGGGTGCGGTCATCAACCGTGAGCTTGTGACAGTAATCAAGGCCATATTCACAACTAGTCGATGGCTCACACCATGTGTCATCTTCAAGGGATCACATTGAACCTCAACTTGGACAGAACAAAATCCATGTGGGGCTAGGTATATACTGAATCATTCTAGATTTCATGCTTATTCCCTTATTGTAATGTATCTGCCTCACTGAAGAGCTGGACAGATCAAGAACTTGGTCTCCAATGGCTGCAAAAGGATTTCGAGCCCCAAACTTTCCCTGCTGATCTGGACCAATGGCATGTCCTTATTGTGGATGGACACAACTCCCACTGTACCTACACATTTTGCAAGTTCACAGCTGATCACAAAATTCTCATCCTCTGCCTTCCCTCACATACGATACATGTGCTGCGGCCTTGTGATGTATGCTTTTTCTCACCACTCAGATCAGTGTGGCAAAAAGCTGTTGATGAGTTCTGGAAAGCTGAGGGCCATGGAATCAGCAAGGACACCTTTCTTTTTGTGTATGCCCTTGCCAGAGCATTTATGAAAGATCCTGAAGCTACCATCATCAAATCTTTCACGCTGACAGGACTCTGGCCACTTAACCTACATTCTCTATTTGCGCCCACTGCCATTGTACAATACCACTACAAAGTCTTCTCAGCCCCATCCCACCCCTAAGTTTCCACAATTTCTCTTGGACATATCAGTGCCTACCAACCCTGAAACTGATCCATCACTTCAACTGACAACATCAATGTCAACCTCCCCATCATCCCACCCCCCTCTCACATCCTTCAACTATCAGCCAACATAAAATTTCTAATTGGCATCCCCCCACTCTCAATGTGACATCGTCAAAGGCCACCCTCGTTGAGCAAAACCAAATGCTCACTCAAATGCTACAAGGAACTGTAAAGCAGATCGAAACTGACTTCATGCAAATGAAACATCTTTCGGACAGGCATTTCAAACAAAAAATCATAAAATATTCTAACATTCAATGGGTAGGCTATAGTTGATAACATGGTTGGACTACATGTACCACTACCTGCTGACATTAATAGTTAAGGAATTGAGCAAGGTTTATGCCAGCTATGACCCGCTGAACCTAGTGTGACTGGTTATGGCCTGCGTGACAGTATTCCCATAGTTCAACCTGCAGGTAATGCTGCAAGTGAAAACTCCTGCAAGAAGAAAGCAAAACAAATCTGGACATACTTGAATTCACCACAACAATGCAGATATAGTTACTGGAGTGATTGACAAGGAATATTCATATATATGAGCATGGTTGTAGACTGTAGGCAATGACCTGCAGCTGTAGATGAGCATTGAGAATGAGTGCATATCACAATGTTGTCATATTGTGATATGTCACATGATGGTTGACTCTTGAAAAACCCCTGAATGCATCAATGTCATTCATTGAGCACCATAACACATCAAAACTATCTCAAAAGTGTCATCTGGGATGCTTCAGCATCTGTGCTCAATTTCAAGATGATAAAAAAAAAAAACAAGCATAATTTCTTTCTAAATTGAGGGGCGGATTGTATAATTAAAACCTCAGCATAAATTACAGTCATTTAATTTTATTGAGGGCAGCTTTATATGAATATTCCTTTGCAAGCATATTTGCATTGAAACAGGAGGTTTAGAAAACTTCCTGCACAACTATATATGAAATTTTCTTTTCAAGTCTATAAACAATCTCTTTCTGATGCTTCCACTGATATTGCCTGCTCAAACCAGGCATTTTGTGTGACTTATCTCACAATTCTGTATCTATATATCTTTGCATGATAATTTTATTCTCTGGCTCCAGCTCCTGGTTAATGAAAATAAACTTTTTCACAATATTTTGTAATCTGGTTCTCATACAATATTAATTCCCCCATTTTATATTGAAATAGATCTAGATCCAGATAATCTAGACAATCACCTCATCATCATTCATGCTTTGTCAGATAAATAATCTGACTGTGATCCCCCATTCACCTCTCTAGATCCTTATCAGTGCCTCACCTATACCACATGGGCACACTATGATATCATTGCATTCAGATTCCATGGAATGCACATGTAGTGCACATGTTTCTTACTCATGATATTATAATATTGCTTATTCAGTTGTCATATGGTAGATGGTATATAAAATCAGCATTAATCCTCTGTATCAGCACCTTCATGACAATATTGTCCAACCTCTTTCCTCCTTCCCTCATCACTACAGCCATTGCATTCTCCTTCACTTCCACAGCTACCATCTCTTCAATAGCCACTGTGGCCATAGGGCCCATCCTATGACTTCCTCCATAGCATCTCAAGCATATTTTTTTATTTTCAGTGCATGGATTGATATTGATCTATCCTTTACTATAGGACCCCTGAGGCCCTGGTGTTCCCAGCTTTGCTCGTGCCCACCATAACTCTTCACCCCCTCTTTGTAAGTTTACCACACAGAATCCACCTATAAATGCCAACCAGCCAAGGTTATCTCTTGAGCTGGGTTGAAGAGGCCTGATTTTTCCTGGGATCCTGGCGAATCTTGGAGATCTTGATGAGCATATATCCTCCCAAGTGATATGGCTTGGTAAGGGCCTCACAGTGGTGGGGCTGATCCTACACTCCGTCCTTGAGCCAAGAAAGCTACACATATTAGTGTTACCTGCTAATAATTTCTTTAGCATCTTATAGATGGTCCTGAGGCCACTGCTCATATCATCTGCCATTTCCTCCCCTACTTACTCCTTTTATTTTCACTGGCCTCCACTCAAGCAAATCCACTCAACTAAGTAATGAAATAAAGATGGGGAGAGTAGAGTGGTCATAAGCCAATTGGAACACCTTTGGGCAGTGCCATACTCTATGGCCCTGAGGAGAATGGCAGATGTCTTTCTGCTGTCCCAGCACCATGTAAACAGTAAGTGACATGTTGGTATCACAATCATCTCTAACTGTGAATAGAGCCTCTGTAGAAGCTCAAGGCTCCAGGTTAAATGCAGATGCACACAAATTCTGAAGCAGGGCCAACAAATAGGGCAAGGAGAATGAACATTGATCTGAATGGTTTGCAAAACCACCAACTGCATTAATATCCAGAACACAGAAGCTAGAGGCAGATCACAAATGGGGCAAACATCCTAGATCTCTGAGGGATGAGGAAAGAAGCCAGTCATCACCAGTCAAATATGGAGATGATGAAGGCATCATTTCATTGGTGCAGGCTACAGGAACTTGTGGTCTAAGAAAAGAGCCTACAGAAGCTGCAGTGATTCAGGATTTTGGAGCACTTCCTGCTGGATAAAGGTAAGAGGATGATAAGAATGTGGAAATATAATTACTTACTTCTTGCTAGCACATGGACTGGAAGTCGAAGGTGGGGTGAGTATGTGAGACATATGCTGGTGACCTGACAATGGGTTGCAAGACAAAAAGACAGGTTGGGCGGAGTGCAAAAATATACCAGGGTGATTGGCATGGTGCAGGTGTTGCAGACTTATCTTGCGAACCTAAAACTCAACTTTAAAAGGGTGACCTCCAACAAGTCAGGTCTGCAGATGACTCAGAAGTGGAAATACTCAGGGAGTCCCTGTAGGCCTGCCCCTAGCAGGTCGCTGCAATGGCCTCTATCCTTCCCCTTTACCTACGCTCCCCACCTGTCATACACAAGAACTTTCACGCCTGGATTCCACCAACCATTCATCGAATATCCCCCCCATTATGGGTCCTCCCTCCATTATTCCCCAGGTGCTCCCATCACAGGGCCTTCGACCCAACCATATTACAACACACCACCAGTCATGCCCAGTATTTATGGCCAACCAGTGGTTGGACTGCCTCATTTCTATTACAGTCAAGAGATTCCTGCTTTCCAGGGTGCAGGCCCCACCACCCCTCTGCAACCAGCCCCCCTGTGCCTTGGAGGGGCCCTGCTGTTGGACGGATTTGTGTTTGGTGGGTGGTGCCATGGTGGTGGTGGACAGAGGACAAGAGAATGATCTGCAATCAACGGACTAGTCCAACATATACACATGTCACCCTAGTCTCTTGATAATTCTGAGGAAAAGCTCTCCCACTGCTGCCTCCCCTGCTACCTGGCCCATTGTCTGGCACAATTCCATTATTGATGTCTCCCAGGCATGCTCCTTCCTCATCTAGATTGTTGCTGATGGCATTGTCTGTCACCCAAAAGGGGTCCAAGAGCAGCGAGGCTCCAACCTGACTCAGGTGAGTCCCATCAATGCCAGCGGGTTAGAGGGAAAGAGAGAGACTCACACTGGCAAACATGTTTAGGTTGACCTCAGACTGAGCCTGCACCCTTGCCCTCTCGGTAAAGTAGGCCACTTGCAAGCCCTCAACAGTGTCTCTGCAGCCCGGAATCCTTTCCATGCTCACCAGTTCCAGGCCAAAGACGTGATCAAATGATCAGCAATATTACTGACTGTGGGAAAACAATGTATTGACCGTGGGAAAGTATGGTTTTGACCGTTCAATAGCCAGCTATTGGTTTCATCACTAAATTTTAATATGGGCAAATTCTAGTGATTGGTTCAGTAGAAAATCATCAATTACTGATCCAGATATTGATGATCACTAATTTATTAATTGTGGGAAATTTTGAAAAGTGATTATGTGTCCGTTAGATAGTCAGGTATTGACATTGTGATCCAACTGATCTCAGTAGTGACCCTTATTGACCTAGTTTGGGAGATATAAGCCCTTTTGTCCTCACAATTACTGACTGTGAGAAATAATTATTGACCGTGAGAAAATCCTAACAAGGAAAACACGAATTCTACTCTACTCATAGCTCTAATCAGGATGGTGTAGATGGGAAGTGTGTAGCTGCAGTGGTTGTGGTGCTACAAGCAATTCTTTGGAGACTGCAGTGAAAGTCTGGTCATAACCAAAATATCTGACCTGGGTGGTCAGAGTATGGTTGGCTATACCACCTATGCTAGACATGTCCAACCATGCTCTAGTATGTTATCAGGTTTCAGAGCAAGACTCTCTGAAATCATGATAGGACTCTGACGAAATCACAAATCCTCATGAGCAATGCTCCAATGAAGCAAAGAGCCACTTATCATACTTTCTGCAAAAACCTGCCTCCCCTTGACTCATTTAATATCCCTGAAATTACAGGAGACATAGGAGATTTAGCCCCTGTCTAAAGAATAAGGTCCGGAACTACAAAATCTCAAGTCTACACTTGGCTAACAGTGTAAAGCCAAGACACTTCATAAATCACACGTAACCGCCCAGGCAGGAATAAAGCCAAGAATCGGCCTAGTCCAGGCACCACGAGAGAATTCCCAAACATATCGAGCTAGGCTTGTTGCTAGCACCTCCACATACTGAGGCTAGGCAAATCTAGCCCCCATAACAATTCAAGCTAGGCAATACTTGGATGTAACAGTCCCACGGCCGAGATAATAGGTTCATCCAGCCCAGGGCAATTTTTTCAATAATTCTGGCTCAGAGGATTTACCTTCACTAGACCAGGAACAACTCCATCACCATGGTGAATGACTAGAAACTGTTCCTTGAAACAAATAAAGGTAAATAAGGCCTCATGTACTATAAATTGCCTGTGTCTCCTTGTTATTTAATGTTTTTGGGTTATTTCCTAAAGACAAATATTGTTAGTTTCTTTTAGAATGTGAGACGTACCTGTATTTGCTGGACTTGGTGGTATTGAAGAGGAAAAAGATCTGGTGGGTTGGGCTATGAAAGGTTAGTGGACTTTTCCATGTACCTCTTTAATATACGAGTAGGGTTTGGGGAAACTTCCTAGGTAGAGTCTTTCTGCTAGGGTAGTTTCAAGATGAGGAGACCCCTAGGCACGTAGCTAGGTCAGTCACGGAGGAGGTAAGGAGTGCTCACCTTTACTTGATAAGCTTTGAGGGGATTGACAGTATCTGGTAGGAAGGGGAGTGAGAGTTTTTGAGATAATGAGATGATATTTCAGGTGAGGCTTATCCTGGTATGTCCTCACTCCTAAATCAACTAACACATATTCTCTCTCTTAGGACCAAGCCAAAACTCTGTTCAATACTTCACATTCTGACCACACCTCTGTTGAAAGTGATCCAGCACTTGTTATGCAACCAACTTTATACCACCATAACGGACATGCTTATGGACATGCAAATGGGGCGTGCAGGCCTCAATACACCTATAGACGAGGCCTACAAAGTTTGGTGATCATCGGTGTAGATGTTCAGCGTCGGGTAGACGTGAACGGGTGTTTGTGGTGCGAGTGTGTGGCCTCCGGCTCACTGTGAGCTTGGATAAGGTGCGGAATGTGATGGGTGGCAGTGGATGGACGTGATATTGAAGGAGAGCAGCTCCGGAGATGCGACCGGACACATTAAAGCGCAGCCGGCGCGTATTAGCAGGAAAGTGGGAATGTAGTAGCTACCAAACTTCGGACAATTTAGGCTGTCCTAGGCTTAGATGAGGATGACAAGGAAGGGAGGATGGAGGGTAGCCTGCTATCGCAGAGTCGACAGATCACAGATAAACTTAGTATAAGCTGCGGAAATATGCGGGACTTCAGCTGAGGACAAAACAGAGTGTAGAATCTTCGGACAGATGTAGGACAGAGCGTAGAGACTTCAGATAGACATAAGACAGAGTATACAGACTTCTGAGCAACGTAGAATTCAGAGGTGGGGGAAAAACTGGATTCCCATCCCTACCTACTCTGCTACATATCCTAAACGAGTCTCGTAAGGTACAAAGGCCCCAGCTGGGCTAAATAAGGAAAATGATTATAAACCAAAGGATATGGAAGGCAGCGGAAGGCTGTCCGGACCGAAATGCCTGTAAGAATCATATGCAAAGCAGCAAGAGCCGGATGGCTGCTAATGCGAAGGATGGATGAAGCGCATGAAAATGGATGGTGGAAAGGCGTCCGCATGAATGATAAACAGGTATAAACAATGGTAGAACACAGCCTAAGTGAATCTGAAGCTAGCCTGGAGGATATGAGAGCGGCAGAGTCAAACACAATAGACAAACAGGTAGAATCATCTCAGCTGGGTCATGGGAGCTGTGGATGGTGCTGGAAAAGCAGCCGAAGATAGAAACAAATAATGCGGAGGTGATGCGAAGGTGCTAGCACATAGCCACGATATCTCTGCATAGCGTGATAGCTGGCCAAGGAAGCGGCGGGTGGATAATGGGGATTGCAGCCTAAATCAAAGCGGATGGCGACCGGCTGTGGAGCATAGCTTTGGATAGGTCACATGACCTTATATCCTCCAGCCGAAGATAGGGGCTTGCTTCCGGAATGTGTAAGTCGAAATACCGGCTCGACCAGTGCATAGCTGGACATTGTATCCAAATGGAGGCGGATAGTGATAGGCTGAAGGAAATAGCTTCGGATGGGTCATGTGACCTTGTATGCCAAAGCCGGAGGCAGGAGTTGCACATCCGGGCCAGCAGCAGGTGGAAGAGTGATATGGCGGAAGATGATTAGGGGAATTTGGCTGCGGCTGGTGGTAGGCTGGAAGGAGACAGTGCCGGATGGATCATGTGACCTCGGATGCTGCATGCGTACACAGGGGGCATCCCCTACATCGGTTCACTCAATAGTGAGCTATGATCAAGTTTCTATTTCTCTCTATCTTGTAGTGTACTATAAATGTAGTGTAGCGCTGGCGTGTGTGTGCGCGCTTAGCACATTGTGTCCAGATGTCAAGGACACTATAAACATGTATATAAACGATTCTAGTAACAGTAGCTTTAGATTAGAACTCCACACATTAATAGTTACATAGTCACAACCATTAGTGATAGTTTTGTACATGCATTTCGATCGCGCGTTCCCATGGTTTCAAGAACCGTTCCCACAGCTACAAAACCAGTTCCCACAGTCTAGTGGAGTCCGCAAATTGCATCAGTAATGTTACTGATCAATTTGGACAAAGATCTGCCTCTGGAACACCCAGTTCTGCAGATCTCCACTAATAAAATATACCCAGGTGCTTAGAAAGTGTTCCTGCAGGTGCCCCTCTGCTCAGAATTGCTCCAAATCTCAGACGCGATTTAGTGGACACCTACTTTCACGCCTCACGCAATCTGGTAGCTGTGGGAACTTCGGAGCGCGAAATCCTTATATACCAGAGAGAGAAGCAATAGCACAACTCTACTGGGACATTTGTTGGTTGTTATAGTCAATACACTTTGAACTATCATTGCACACTATTAGAGGCTATATTAAGGCTTATTTGGACGCTTATTACAAGCTCTAAACATCACTATATTGCTCTGATTACACCAGGTTATGGGCCCCGGCCTTACACCTTAATCCCAGCTATATTTTGATCCTGCCCTAAATACAAGTCACCTGATCACTGCCTGTGCATTGAGATTTCGCATTTATTGACTCTGTTGGTTAACACACTCTATTGATCACTGCTGGGAGTACTTATAAGTACTTATTGGTTGATTACTTCGCATTTTTTAGTGTGATAGTGTGCTATCTTGCTGGGACTAGGATCATAACCTAGGACATTTATCAGTCACTTGGACGCTTTGGGGCTATATTTTGGGATACACAGTCTACAATGTCAGACTCCACATCATCACAAGCCATTAAAATCAAACCTCTCAATAATTCCAACTATCAGGAATGGAGGGGTGAGATGAAGGCTAGACTAATTGTAAGAGCGAGAGCTGGGAAGTGCGAGGATCAAGTTGTGGATTCAGAAAGAAGATGAGATCCGTACAACGTGCAGTAGCTAGAAGTAAATAAGGGTATTTGTACCTATGTACCTACAGCTTCCGTGAGTCATATGACTTAGGAGTTGATAGGAGTGAGGCTGTAAGGCTTCGGCCTTACACTCTCCCAAGCCCTAAAGAAATGGCATCTCTATTCACTACCCAGCTCTCAACTCACACTCGAACCTAAACTCCCAAACCCGTCGTCTGTTTCATCGGCTGCTTCTTCTAGCCCACCTCAGCGATGGATGGGGTCCCTAATCCTGCTTGTTGCCGTTTTCGTCAAACCAGTGGTCCAATGCTTCACAGTCCTCCAAGGCCGCCTGCAGGA
The DNA here is from genome assembly GCA_032158425.1 of Pleurotus giganteus. Lineage (NCBI taxonomy): Eukaryota > Fungi > Basidiomycota > Agaricomycetes > Agaricales > Pleurotaceae > Pleurotus > Pleurotus giganteus. The sequence continues at coordinate 1,265,653 of JAPEHR010000002.1, forward strand.
GCCAACGGTCGTGTTCTTGCCCGTAGCCTTGCCAACAAACCTTGAAGAATCGTTTGTTGCAGAGCGTCTTCTCGTCGACAATTCGGTCAATAAAGTACTCGGGGCTGCCGTCGACGAGCACTGGCTCCGGCTCTGCCAATGCGCGACTAGGGAATCTGACATCATCATTAGCGATTGAACGTTTCAAAAGACTACGGTGAAAGGTGGTGAAGAACTTAGCCTCCGGTATGTCAAGTTTGTACGTCGAGGTCTCCAGGTACTTCCAACACCTTCCACGGTCCATCGTAGCGGGGAATGAATTTGGCAACACGATTACCATCGTTCTGCGTGTATTCTCACCGGCGGTTTGCAGTGGACAAGTATACGAGGTTGCCCACTTGAAAGGTGTCTTCGTCGCCACGGTCCTTGTTAGTGTGGGTGGCTTGGTCGACTTTGGCAGCGAGAAGGGCGTCTTGGGCCACCTGGACGTTGACCTCGAGCTGTCAGAGAGTCTCTTGCGCCATCGCCAAGGCTTCCGCATTCATCACCCGATCCACAGGCTGCATAGCAGGCACCATCTGCAGCGTCATCCCAAACCGAAGGTGGAAGCCGGTGAACCCAGTGGACGCGTTAACAGTACTGAGGAGGGAAAATTGAATGCGTGGCAATGCTCTTACCCAGCCGGCCTGGCGAAGGTCCATGTAATACCATAGCGCCTGAATCACGGTCTTGTTCGTGCGCTCGCTAGCCCCGTCCGTTTGCGGGTGAAAGGCAGTTGACATTTTCAACTTCACACCTATAAGTGTTGTCAGAGCAGTCCAAAAGTTAGACATAAAAAGTTTGTCTCGTCGCTGAAGACCTCAGTAGGGAGCCCATTTTCGCAGTACCAATGGTCGAAAAACAGCGTTGCCAACTGAGGCGCCGTCAGGTCGCTCCGACAGGGCTGTTGAAATCAGAGCAATATAGTGACTTGTAGAGCTTGTAATAAGCGTCCTAATATGCCTTAATATAGCCTCTAACAGTGTGCAATGATAGTTCAAAGTGTATTGACTTTAATAACCAACAAAAGTCCCAGTAGAGTTGTGCTATTGCTTCTCTCTCTGGTATATAAGGATTTCGCGCTCCGAAGTTCCCACGGGTACCGATCTGCGCGAGGCGTGAAAGTAGGTGTCCACTAAATCGCGTCTGAAATTTGGAGCAATTCTGAGCAGAGGGGCATCTGCAGGAACACTTTCTAAGCACCCGGGTATATTTTATTAGTGGAGATCTGCAAAACTGCAGGTTCCACAAGCAGATCTTTGTCCAAATTGATCAGTAATTTTACTGATGCAATTTTCGGACTCCGGTTGACCGTGGGAACGGTCGGGCAAACCGTGGGAACGCGCGATCGAAATGTATCTACAAAACTATCACTAATGGTTGTGACTATGTAACAAACTATTAATGTGCGGAGTTCTAATCTAAAGCTAATGGTTCTACAATTGATTATATACAAGTATATGGTGTCCTTGACGTCTGGACACAACGCGCTAAGCGCGCGCTTACGCGCTCGAGCGCTACACTACATTTATAATACACTACATTATAAAGAGAAATAGAAACTTGATCATAGCTCACTATTGAGTGAACCAATGACCACCAAACTTTGTAGGCCTCTTCTGTAGGTGTATTGCGGCCTGTGCGCCCCATTTGCACATCCATAAGCGTGTCCCTTATGGTGGTACAAAGTTGGTTGCTTAACAAGTGCTGGATCACTTTCAACAAGGGCATGAGCCGGATGTCAGAACCCAAGCAATCGGTGATCGTGAGGAGATAGTCGAACCCTTCATCTTCAGGCAATGGCCCAATGAAATCGAGCGCGATGGAATTGAAGTGAGCATCAGGAACGGAGATGGGGTGGAGGGGCCCATGGGGCTTCGCGGTGGACGCTTTGTTGCGCTGGCAATCGGCACAGCCAGGAATGTAACCTTTAACAAGATCAGTGTACATATTAGGCCAATAAAAGGAATCACGGAGGGCAGCATAAGATTTCCGGGTGCCAAAGTGTCCAAGAGCATCGTGCGCGGCATGCAGTAATGCCTCCGTAATCTCGGCGACATGTGGCACAACCAATCGGTCAGCAATGTAAAGCAATCCATCGTGACACCGTACACCGCGGATACCACGGCCATCTTGCATCAAGGCACGGCACCAACTGTCAGTCTTGTAGCCTTCTTTGATCTGAGAGAGCGATATTGTAGTCACCAGCGCCACGATGACAGGGTGCGGTGGCAGCATCTCAGAGAGCCCTTCAGCAGCGTGCATGACAGCGGCCACGGGTACTACTTTGACGTCTTCCTCAGTGGTCGGGATCGTTCGAGACAATGCATCAGCGACGGTGTCCTTGTCGCCTGTTGAAAGTGATCCAGCACTTGTTATGCAACCAATTTTGTACCACCATAAGGGACATGCTTATGGACGCGCAAATGGGGCGCACAGGCCGCAATACACCTATAGACAAGGCCTACAAAGTTTGGTGGTCATTGGTTCACTCAATAGTGAGCTATGATCAAGTTTCTATTTCTCTTTATAATGTAGTGTATTATAAATGTAGTGTAGCGCTTGAGCGCGTAAGCGCGCGCTTAACGCGTTGTGTCCAGACGTCAAGGACACTATATACTTGTATATAAACGATTGTAGAGTCATTAGCTTTAGATTAGAACTCAGCACATTAATAGTTTGTTACATAGTCATAACCATTAGTGATAGTTTTGTACATACATTTCGATCGCGCGTTCCCACGGTTTACGCGACCGTTCCCACGGTTACGAAACCGGTTCCCACGGTCTAGTGGAGTCCGCAAATTGCATCAGTAATTTTACTGATCAATTTGGACAATGATCTGCCTCTGGAACACCCAGTTTTGCAGATCTCCACTAATAAAATATACCCGGGTGCTTAGAAAGTGTTCCTGCAGGTGCCCCTCTGCTCAGAATCGCCCCAAATTTCGGACGCGATTTAGTGGACACCTACTTTCACGCCTCGCGCAGATCGGTACCCGTGGGAACTTCGGAGCGCGAAATCCTTATATACCAGAGAGCGAAGTAATAGCAGCACTCTACTGGTAGTTATTGTTGGTTTATAGTCAATACACATTGAACTATCATTGCACACTGTTAGAAGACATATTAAGGCTTCTGTGGACGCTTATTATAAGCTTTACAAGTCATTATATTGCTCTGATTACAACAGGATCATATCCTAGGACATTTATCAGTCTTTTGGACGCTTTGGGGCTATATTTTGGGATACACAGACTACAATGTCAGACTCTACATCATCTCAGGCCATTAAAATCAAGCCTCTCAATAATTCCAACTATCAGGAATGGAGGGGTGAGATGAAGGCTAGACTAATGAGTCTGGCATTATGGAGACTAGTCAGTGGAAAGGAGAAGAAGCCTAGTGTCAGTGCTGAGGCTGATAAATGGGAGATGAAAGGAGAAAAAGCTGCTGGAGAAATCTATCTGCTTATTGAGGCAGATCAAAGGGTGCATGTCAGAGGGATTGAAGAAGATCCAATTGCCATGTGGGAGGCATTGGAGAAGGCCCACCTCACAAAGCGCCCTGGAGCGAGATTCAATGCCTATGATGACCTCTTCAACATCAGGAAAGAAGAGGCAGAAGGTCTGATGGAGTTGGGCAACAGGATAGAGAAGGCAATGGCAAATATACAAAATCTTCGTCCACAATCCTTCACTGTTGAGCAGTTGGATGAAGAGCTCCAGTGCATGGCACTGATTAGGGCTTTGCCAGAGGACTACAAGCATCTGTCCTCAGCCTTGCTGCTTGTAGACAAATTAGACAAGCACACTATCCTTCAGGCCTTCAGAAGTGAAGAACTCAATAGGCAAAGGACAGAAAATGCGAATCGGGCTGCTGTAGGAGGCTTTAGAGGTCGTGGTAGAGGCAGAGGTAGAGGCAGAGGTGGTAGGGGTGGACCTATCCCAAACCTCGCCCATAATCAGTGTAGAAACTGCCTCAAGACAGGTCACTGGGGCTGGGAGTGCACAGAACCCCCAAGGAGTGGTGGAGGAGGAGCTGCCTCCAATGGAACTGGAAATCTTGGCTCAAGTGGGAACCATGCCAAACAGGCGGCAGAGGAGCAAGCAGATATCGTAACTGAATTTGCTGGACAGGCAAGTACTACTAGTCACTATGCTTTGGTTACATCTTCTAATACGGATCATTGGAACACAGACACTGGGGCCACTTCTCATATGACCCCTCATAAAGACTGGATCCACAATTATACCCCCCTTAGAGTAGGGATCCGGTTGGCAGATCACAGAGTCATCTATTCTGCTGGTGTTGGTGATGTCTTGTTTCGTCCCTTGATCAATGGTAAAATAGCTAGAGATGTACAGATTAGTAGAGTACTTCACGTCCCGGACTTGCATAATAACCTCCTCTCTGTTTTGTATTTAACCAAGAATAAAGGCTTTAGAGTTGAAATCCAAAAGGACAGCATGAATTTTGAGCGTGATGGACACATTCTCTTTACTGCTACAGTTAATAATGCTGGTGTTGGGTATTTAGATGGTCATACTGTAGCTCTAGAGAATGTACACGCTGCTGCAACTCTGCCTTTAACCCTGGCACTTTGGCACAGACGGCTCAGCCACCAACACCATGATGGCATCAAGCAGATGCTTAAGGAGAACATGGTGATTGGAATGACACTAGACTCTTCAGCAAAGCCTGATCCTGTTTGTGAGCCATGCAAAGCTGGAAAGATGGTTGCCCACCCATTTACATCGTCAGAAACTCGCGCTATAGAACTGCTGGAACTCGTTCACTCTGATGTTCACTATGTTGGAGAAGTGTCTCACTCTGGTCACAAATACTGGATTACCTTCATTGATGACTACTCCCGTCTCAAAGCTGTATTTCCTATGAAGCTCAAGAGCGACTCATTGGCTTGCTTTAAATACAAGAGCTGGGCAGAGACACAGACTGGCAAACGGCTTCGCACTTTTAGGAGTGATCAGGGTGGAGAGTATATGGGAAACGAGTTTCATCGGTATCTGGAAGAAAACGGCATCAATCATCAGTATTCAAATAGGAATAGGCCACAACAGAATGGAGTGGCAGAAAGGGCAAACAGGCTGCTTAGTGAACGGATCACTGCAATGCTGAATGAGGCTGGATTGTCTTTGGCTTTCTGGGGAGAGTGTCTTGCTGCACTTGTTCATGTCTTGAATCGTTGCATCACTTCTACTGTGTTGCATGCAACTCCATATGAGGTGTGGAATCGGAAGAAACCAAGTGTGGAGCATCTGAGGGTGTGGGGTTGTGTTGCTTATGTTCATGTTCAGAAGGATAAGAGGGAACATCTGGGATCGCATTTTGAGAAGTGTATCTTTATTGGGTATCCAGATCAAACCAAGGGTTGGAGGTTCTACAATCCTGCCACAAAGAAAGTCATTCTCTGTGAGAGGGCTGACTTTGATGAAAGGTATAACTATGCTGGCAAACTGCTCCGTGGCCAACCTCCTAGTGATCTGAACTCGACTCCCCCTCTCCTTGAACCCCCTGTAAACCCCAACCCCAATGCTCAACACAAGAAGGATCAGCCTTCAGTAAATCTTCCTGACACTGGAAATGGTGATGATAGCGATGATGATAATCATGGTGATGGAGGTGGTAATGATGCTGCCGGGCAGGAGATTGATGAAGACAGTGAAGCTGGGGATGCGCACGAGCCACCCCCACCACCACCTAGGAGACCAGCTGCAAGACATGGTCGTATTGAATCACCACCAGTGGATGTTGCTGCAGACCAGGATGAAGTTGGTGATGAGCCACTTGCTGCCAGAAGAACAAAACGAATTGTGAAGCCACCTGGAGAATGGTGGAAGATTCCAAAGCCTGTGGTTGCTGCACCCAGTCCAGTCCCAAGTAGAGAAGGTACACCAGCTTGGGAGCCAAGAGAGCCTACACCAGCCATTCAGGAGTCAGATGATGAAGAAGAGGATAATGGTGGTGAGCCTGAGGATGATGACGAGGAAGATGCCTTTGAGGTTGAAGGTATCAAACTCGCACCAGGTGAAAGGCTAGTAGAGCCTGAAACCTACAAACAGGCTATGAAAACTCCATACGCTGAGAAATGGCATGATGCAGCTGTGGAGGAAATAAAGGCTCACTTGTCCAACGGTACATGGACTTTGGTTACACTTCCTGAAGGATATCAGGCTATTGGGTCTCGATGGGTATTCCGGGTGAAGTATCTGGCAGATGGCTCCATTGAACGATTCAAGGGTCGGGTTGTTGCAAAAGGATTCAGTCAACGACCTGGATTTGACTATTTTGAAACCTGGGCATCCCCCTCTCGCATTGGCACAATCAAGATTGTAATGGCTCTGGCTGCATTAGATGGCATGCATCTGCGCTCTGTGGACATCTCCCATGCATTTATCAACAGTCCCATTGACTGTGAGGTGTACATGGAGCAGCCAGCTGGATTTGTGCAAAAGGGACCCCATGGTGAAAAGATGGTTTGTAAATTGAACAAGTCAATCTATGGATTGAAGCAGTCACCTCGGCTGTGGGATGAGGTTCTGGGTGAAGCATTAGAGTCTATGGGCTTCAGAAATATATACTCAGATCCCGCCCTACGCATCTATGATAATGGGTCACTCCGTATCATAGTCCCAGTATGGGTAGATGACCTGACCATTGCTTCGAAATCAAAGCCAGCTTTGGACAAGTTTGTGGTTGACTTGTCAAAGCACTTCAAGTTGAGGGACCTGGGAGAGACTACGTATTTGTTGGGCATGGAGATCAAACGGGACTGGGACTCGAGCAAGTTGTATTTATCACAGCGTCAGTATATCATCAACAAGCTTGCTGAATTTGGAATGTCAGATTGCAAACCCGTTGGAACTCCTCTCCTCCCCGGGACAAAGTTAACAAAGGAAGACTGTCCCTCAACTTGGGCTGAAGCAAAGGAAATGGCATCTATCCCATATATGAGCGCTGTTGGTTCCGTTCTATACTTGGCCATGATGACCAGGCCTGATATAGCTTTTGCTGCAAGTGCACTAGCTAGGTTCAACTCGAACCCAGGCATGAACCATTGGAAGGCTGTGAAGCATTTATTCCGTTACTTGAAGGGCACCATGGACAAGAAGTTGGTGTATGGGCCAGATCCTACGATGGAAGGAAAATTGTTTCAGGTGTACTGTGATGCGGACTATGGTGGCAACAAGGATAATGGAAAGTCTACAACTGGCTGGTTTGTAAAAATGGGTCTTGGAGCAGTTACCTGGCAGAGCAAGCTGCAAGACACAGTTGCACTCTCTACCACTGAAGCAGAGTATGTCTGTGCAGTTGCTGCTGGCAAGGAGATTTGCTGGGTCAGGAATCTGCTCTCAGAAATAGGATATCAACAGCAAGACCCGACTACCCTCTACATTGACAACCAGTCAGCCATCCGCGTTGCTCGAAATCCTGAACACCATGGTCGCATGAAACACCTGGATCTGGCACATTACTGGCTTCGAGATCAAGTGGATCGCAGGGTGATGACACCAGTTCACCTGCGAACAGATGATATGCCTGCTGATCTCTTGACGAAGATACTGCCCAAGCCTCAGGTAATGAAGCTTCGCGAAGTAATGGGAATAGTGGATTAGTGTTGGGGAGGACATGCTGGGCCAGGGGGTTGTTTGTGTGTACCCAGCATGTGGATGATGAACAAGTACTGGATCAGGGGGTTGTGTTGAAAGTGATCCAGCACTTGTTATGCAACCAATTTTGTACCACCATAAGGGACATGCTTATGGACGCGCAAATGGGGCGCACAGGCCGCAATACACCTATAGACAAGGCCTACAAAGTTTGGTGGTCATTGGTTCACTCAATAGTGAGCTATGATCAAGTTTCTATTTCTCTTTATAATGTAGTGTATTATAAATGTAGTGTAGCGCTTGAGCGCGTAAGCGCGCGCTTAACGCGTTGTGTCCAGACGTCAAGGACACTATATACTTGTATATAAACGATTGTAGAGTCATTAGCTTTAGATTAGAACTCAGCACATTAATAGTTTGTTACATAGTCATAACCATTAGTGATAGTTTTGTACATACATTTCGATCGCGCGTTCCCACGGTTTACGCGACCGTTCCCACGGTTACGAAACCGGTTCCCACGGTCTAGTGGAGTCCGCAAATTGCATCAGTAATTTTACTGATCAATTTGGACAAAGATCTGCCTCTGGAACACCCAGTTTTGCAGATCTCCACTAATAAAATATACCCGGGTGCTTAGAAAGTGTTCCTGCAGGTGCCCCTCTGCTCAGAATTGCTCCAAATTTCGGACGCGATTTAGTGGACACCTACTTTCACGCCTCGCGCAGATCGGTACCCGTGGGAACTTCGGAGCGCGAAATCCTTACATACCAGAGAGAGAAGCAATAGCACAACTCTACTGGGACTTTTGTTGGTTATTAAAGTCAATATACTTTGAACTATCATTGCACACTGTTAGAGGCTATATTAAGGCATATTTGGACGCTTATTACAAGCTCTGAACATCACTTTATTGCTCTGATTACAACATCGCCCTGTACGTAGACGATCTGAAAGTCATAGTCAGCCATCGTCTCTTGCCACCGGAGCTGGCACTTGGACAAATCCTTCTGCGTCTTGAAGTGCTCTAAGGTTCGATGATCAGTATACATGGAAAACGAGGCGCCCAGAAGGTCACATCAGAACTTTTTGAGCGCACGGATGATGGCAAGCATCTCTTTGTTGTGAGTTGGGTAATTCTTCTCAGCGCCGGAGTACCCTTTCGAATCAAAAGCCACAGGTCTTGACATCTCCCAACTGGGCCCAAAAGACAACACGGCACCGGTACCACGATCACTCGTGTTGGTGGTCACGAAAATCTTGTTGTCGCCGGGGTCTTCGTGGTCGATCACAGTGAGACATTCACAGGAGACGATGAGATCCTTAATGGCGGTAAAGGCAGCAGCGTGGTCCGGCGTCCATATGACCGGCGTGGCGGAGTCCTTGTCGGCTGTCAAGGGTGAGAGCACTGAGGTAAACTCGTTTAAATGGGGCAAGAAAACAGAGATATATCTAATGAGACCGAGGAAGCAACAGACGTCGCCAACAGTACGAGGCGTGGGCCAGGCCAAGATCCGATCGACCTTGGCGGTTTCAGCTTCGATACCCGCTTGCGAAATCTGATGCCCTAGAAAGCTGAGCTCAGTGAATAAACGTGGCAAATGATGCCGATTAAGTGCTTGAGCATGGCCGTCATGCGATGTTGGTGAGTAGCAGGGGCGTTCCGACATCCCATAGGCATAACCACCCATTCGTAGAGTCTGAGCGGCGTCCGAAAGGCGGTGTACTTAATATGGTCGGGGTGTACCTTCGTCTGAAAAAATGCATTCATCATATCAATCTTCCCCCATATCTTCCCTTTGGCGCAATCCGCTAAGATGGTATCGATTCGCGGCAAGGGGAAGTTGTCTGGGACCGTATTATCGTTTAGTTCTCGGTAGTCATTAACCCAGCGAGGGAGTGCAGTCAGGTCAGCCTTGGGCACCAGGAACGCGGGACTGGCGTATGGCGAAGACGAGGGGCATATTCTGCTGGCATCAAGATGCTGCTTAATCAGGGTGCGCCATGCTTCCATGTATTTGCGAGGGCATGCGTAACTCTTGTTTTTCACATGCCTCTCCACATCCTTCAGCGTGAACGTATGATACACCTCGTCTGGTAGACAGTGCACGGGAGGAATGTCGTCAGGAAAAAGGTCTGCATTCTTTTCTTTCATCTCACAGTCTAGGGCCTGCAGTTTTTCCTGGAAAGCCAGCACAGCGATGCGGTCTTTAATGCAGCCAACAATACTCAGCTTATTCTCTCGTCGGGGCTGCTGGTACCATGATGCAAGCTTGTCGAGCATTTCCTTCCCCATGAAGACTTTCGCTGCTTCGCGGCAGTTCGTACGGTGAGCATGACGAATTTCTGAAGCCGCGAAATGTCAGCGGGGTGGCGGTCGAAGGAGGATGGGAGCCAGGCGGGAAGGGTTTAACAAGTCGTATGACGATTCATTATCGAAGGGTGCAAGACAAGAGTGGTGTGCACTATCTAGTACAAGATGGTTGGCCTCCAAGAAGGGGCCACCAAGTATTAGGTCAAAACATAGGGTAGGGGCGATCACAACGTTTAACGTAACAGAGGCAAATTTGCTGTCTAAACTATGCGGGCGAATCTTAACATAACGGTCTAACATAACATCCTTTTTCATTCCAGAAAAAGCCGATCCCAAAGGGAGCGGCTCTGCCAAACGGCAAGGGCGAAGTCTAAGCTCCTCTGCGAGAGAAGACTTGATCAAGACTACGGTGGAGCCTGAATCAATAAGAGAGTCGATGGCGACAGAGGGAGATGCAGCAGGAGAAATCTGGCAATTCCAGATGTAGGGCTGTGAGAACAAGGGGGCCTCCATGGTGGCAGCATCAGCGGTCCCCTGTGCGCCTTGAGCGCCGGACACGCTGGCCACAGGAACAACAGGACAGTGTACGCACCTATCGTTGCTGCGGATTCGAAGCTAGAGTCTTCAATAACACAGGAGCGGCCACCGAAGACAGCTGCGACAACATGTTCATCGTCACCTTTGTAACCGGGGTTCTCAGTGGGGGTGTCTTCAGCAATACTGACGGCAGCGACACAGGTGCGTTTATCTTTGGCGGTGAGGGCCATTTCAGCAGTCAATGGAACGTAAGAGGAGCCTTTAGGGAAATTCTTGCAATCGACAGAGTAATGCCCAGCGTAAAATTTGCGGCATGAGAAACAACCTTTATGCTCTTTCAGAAGCGCCTTCTCAAGCGCAGTTAATTTGGGAGGACGGTCTTCCGACTTTGCCGCGGTGGATGAAGCAGCTCGTGGCGCTGTGCGAGAATTGAATGCCGAAGATCCAGCAAGACGGCTGATAGCCTGGCATGCTTCCGGATCATCGCAAGCTGGCGTTGACGATGATTGTCGATGGCGATGACTGCGTTGCGCCAATCATCGTAAGCAGCAATGAGATGACATTTTTCGGCTTGACAATCGTGGGTGGTGTCTTCGTTCATGCGGGCGTCGAGCTGAGCGCGATGCTGGACTTCAGAGAGGTGGTGAACGGAGTCGGAGAGCATGGCATTCTTAGCTGCAAAGGCGGATTCGAAACTAGCGAATGACTCATACTCGCCTTGTTGCATCGCAAACAGGTCCCGCCGTACTTTGAGTTCCCAATGTTCTTCAAGCCACTTCAGCCTAAACACTATCATAAACTTGTCGAAGCTCATTTTCTTCAGCCCTTCGGACTCGGCAGCGATCCACTCCACGATCAGAGGGTCTTCAAGACAGGCAAGCGTGATCTGTACCTGGCGCTCGTCCGGCGTGTTCTTGATCATGAAGTAATTCAAGAGCTTGGTTTCGAAGGCTTCGACGACTGCAGGCACCAGCTTGCCTTCCCTGAGGATTGGCATCACCTCAGGGTTTTTCTGCTTCAGCTCGGCAAGTTTTTGAGGCATGGTGGGTCGTCGGAAAGGTGAAGACGTAAGATGGGTGGGTATATGCGCATGTAAGGGGACATCCTATGACCCCTTTTTATTCCCCCTTTGTCTCAACCCCTGTCCACACTTGGTCACGTGACACTCGCATGTCATCTCTACCACTTCGCGCTCCTCCTCGATCCCTCATACGCCTTCTCGAGGTCTCGCGATATCTCGCGGTGCCTTTCGCAGTCTCGCGATGTCTCGCGATGTCTCGCGGTGCTTCTGGCGATCTCGCGGTATCTCGCGATGTCTCTCGCGGTCTTCCTCGTGGTCTCTCGAAGCGTCTCGTAGCTCCTCGAGCTTTCTCGGACATTTCACCTTCACTCTCATTTGCGTAGTTCACTTCTCCTTCCTCACTCTCTTATCTCTCTACTCTTCTCACTCCTCTCTAATCCGTGCGGCGCTCCGCTCCATCCCTCTTTCACTTCACGCCCATGTGATATTCTTCTCTTTCCTTCTCTTCAGTGGCTGAGGTACTATACAGTCATAGCTATTGTTCTCACGCCTCGTATATACTCCTCGCATCTGGTAGGGGGCACTCCTTAGTCTGTTCTCTTTGGATCCGCCCTCTACTAGGTGAGTAGATAGACTAGCTAGTCCTCATGCTATATATTCACTTTGGATCCGCCCTCTACTAGTCCGCGCGGCAGTCTTGAGGTTGCCCTTACAGCGCAGGTTTTTCGGGCACAGCAGGCGATATGGCAGATGAGGAGGTTGCAGAAGGCAGTAAAGCAGACTTGACATGTCTCAGGATGCGTGAGGGTGGGGGTGAGGGTGTTAACAGCGGTAAGGGTGATAAGGAACGGTGACGAACAGGCGTGACAGCAACAGCAGGCGAGACAGCAGCCTCCAATGGAGCGATGACATGACCACGGGTGGTGGCGCGCGTTGACAGCGGCGTTTTTCTCGGCGGCAGCTTGGCAGGGCTGCGTCAAGGACAGCAAGAGCGTTAAGCTCATGGTACGGATCAGGGACGCAACAACAGAGTGATCCGGCTACGCCGGTAGAGCGAGATCTTGTTCACGAACTTGGTCAGTCGCAAAAAAAAAGTGTAAGAGCGAGAGCTGGGAAGTGCGAGGATCAAGTTGTGGATTTGGAAAGAAGATGAGATCCGTACAACGTGCAGTAGCTAGAAGTAAATAAGGGTGTTTGTACCTATGTACCTACAACTTCCGTGAGTCATATGACTTAGGAGTCGATAGGAGTGAGGCTGTAAGGCTTCGGCCTTACACTAATGAGTCTGGCATTATGGAGGCTAGTCAGTGGAAAGGAGAAGAAGCCAAGTGTCAGTGCTGAGGCTGATAAATGGGAAATGAAGGGAGAAAAAGCTGCTGGAGAAATCTATCTGCTTATTGAGGCAGATCAGAGGGTGCATGTCAGAGGGATTGAAGAAGATCCAATTGCGATGTGGGAAGCATTGGAGAAGGCCCACCTCACAAAGCGCCCTGGAGCGAGATTCAATGCCTATGATGACCTCTTCAACATCAGGAAAGAAGAGGCAGAAGGTCTGATGGAGTTGGGCAACAGGATAGAGAAGGCAAAGGCAAATATACAAAATCTTCGTCCACAGTCCTTCACTGTTGAGCAGTTGGATGAAGAGCTCCAGTGCATGGCACTGATTAGGGCTTTGCCAGAGGACTACAAGCATCTGTCCTCAGCCTTGCTGCTTGTAGACAAATTAGCCAAGCACAATATCCTTCAGGCCTTCAGGAGTGAAGAACTGAATAGGCAAAGGACTGAAAATGCGAATCGGGCTGCTGTAGGAGGCTTTAGAGGTCGTGATAGAGGCAGAGGTAGAGGCAGAGGTGGTACAGGTGGACCTATCCCAAACCTCGCACACAATCAGTGCAGAAACTGCCTCAAGACAGGTCACTGGGGCTGGGAATGCACAGAACCCCCAAGGAGTGGTGGTGGAGGGGCTGCCTCCAATGGAACTGGAAATCTTGGCTCAAGTGGGAACCATGCCAAACAGGCGGCAGAGGAGCAAGCAGATATCGTAACTGAATTTGCTGGACAGGCATGTACTACTTGTTGAAAGTGATCCAGCACTTGTTAACAAGACAACTTTGTACCACCATAAGGGACACGCTTATGGACGCGCAAATGGGGCGCACAGGCCGCAATACACCTATAGAAGAGGCCTACAAAGTTTGGTGGTCATTGGTTCACTCAATAGTGAGCTATGATCAAGTTTCTATTTCTCTCTATCTTGTAGTGTACTATAAATGTAGTGTAGCGCTCGAGCGCGTAAGCGCGCGCTTAGCGCGTTGTGTCCAGACGTCAAGGACACTGTATACTTGTATATAATCAATTGTAGAACCATTAGCTTTAGATTAGAACTCCGCACATTAATAGTTTGTTACATAGTCACAACCATTAGTGATAGTTTTGTACATACATTTCGATCGCGCGTTCCCACGGTTTACGCGACCGTTCCCACGGTTACGAAACCGGTTCCCACGGTCTAGTGGAGTCCGCAAATTGCATCAGTAATTTTACTGATCAATTTGGACAAAGATCTGCCTCTGGAACACCCAGTTCTGCAGATCTCCACTAATAAAATATACCCGGGTGCTTAGAAAGTGTTCCTGCAGGTGCCCCTCTGCTCAGAATTGCTCCAAATTTCGGACGCGATTTAGTGGACACCTACTTTCACGCCTCGCGCAGATCGGTACCCGTGGGAACTTCGGAGCGCGAAATCCTTATATACCAGAGAGCGAAGTAATAGCAGCACTCTACTGGTAGTTATTGTTGGTTTATAGTCAATACACATTGAACTATCATTGCACACTGTTAGAAGACATATTAAGGCTTCTGTGGACGCTTATTATAAGCTTTACAAGTCATTATATTGCTCTGATTACAACAGGTTATGGGCCCCGGCCTTACACCTTAATCCCAGCTATATTTTGAACCTGCCCTAAATACAAGTCACCTGATCATTGCATGTGCATTGAGATTTCGCATTTATTGACTCTGTTGGTTAACACACTCTATTGATCACTGTTGGGAGTACTTATAAGTACTTATTGATTGATTGCTTCGCATTTTTGAGTGTGATAGTGTGCTATTGCTTGCTTGCTGGGACTAGGATCATATCCTAGGACATTTATCAGTCTTTTGGACGCTTTGGGGCTATCATTTGGGTTACACAGACTACAATGTCAGACTCTACATCATCACAGGCCATTAAAATCAAGCCTCTCAATAATTCCAACTATCAGGAATGGAGGGGTGAGATGAAGGCTAGACTAATGAGTCTGGCACTATGGAGGCTAGTCAGTGGAAAGGAGAAGAAGCCTAGTGTCAGTGCTGAGGCTGATAAATGGGAATTGAAAGCAGAGAAAGCTGCTGGGGAAATCTATCTGCTCATTGAGGCAGATCAGAGAGTACATGTTAGGGGAATTGAAGAAGATCCAATTGCCATGTGGGAGGCATTGGAGAAGGCTCACCTCACAAAGCGCCCTGGAGCGAGATTCAATGCCTATGATGACCTCTTCAACATCAGGAAAGAAGAGGCAGAAGGTCTGATGGAGCTTGGAAACAGGATAGAGAAGGCTATGGCCAACATCCAAAATCTTCGTCCACAATCCTTCACAGTGGAGCAATTGGATGAAGAACTTCAATGCATGGCATTGATAAGGGCCTTGCCTGAGGACTACAAACATTTGTCCTCAGCTCTATTGCTGGTTGATAAGCTGGACAAGCATACCATCCTTCAGGCCTTCAGGAGTGAAGAACTCAATAGGCAAAGGACGGAAAATGTGAATCGGGCTGCTGTGGGAGGCTTTAGAGGACGAGGCAGAGGCAGAGGGCGAGGCAGAGGTGGACGAGGAGGACCCGTTCAAAATCTCGCCCACAATCAGTGTAGGAACTGCCTCAAGACAGGTCACTGGGGCTGGGAGTGCACAGAACCCCCAAGGAGTGGTGGAGGAGGAGCTGCCTGTTGAAAGTGATCCAGCACTTGTTAAGAAGACAACTTTGTACCACCATAAGGGACACGCTTATGGACGCGCAAATGGGGCGCACAGGCCGCAATACACCTATAGAAGAGGCCTACAAAGTTTGGTGGTCATTGGTTCACTCAATAGTGAGCTATGATCAATTGTTTCTTTCTCTCTAATATGTAGTGTACTATAAATGTAGTGTAGCGCTCGAGCGCGTAAGCGCGCGCTTAGCGCGTTGTGTCCAGACGTCAAGGACACTGTATACTTGTATATAAACGATTGTAGAGTCATTAGCTTTAGATTAGAACTCCGCACATTAATAGTTTGTTACATAGTCACAACCATTAGTGATAGTTTTGTACATACATTTCGATCGCGCGTTCCCACGGTTTACGCGACCGTTCCCACGGTTACGAAACCGGTTCCCACGGTCTAGTGGAGTCCGCAAATTGCATCAGTAATTTTACTGATCAATTTGGACAAAGATCTGCCTCTGGAACACCCAGTTCTGCAGATCTCCACTAATAAAATATACCCGGGTGCTTAGAAAGTGTTCCTGCAGGTGCCCCTCTGCTCAGAATCGCTCCAAATTTGGGACGCGATTTAGTGGACACCTACTTTCACGCCTCGCGCAATCTGGTACCCGTGGGAACTTCGGAGCGCGAAATCCTTATATACCAGAGAGCGAAGTAATAGCAGCACTCTACTGGTAGTTATTGTTGGTTTATAGTCAATACACATTGAACTATCATTGCACACTGTTAGAAGACATATTAAGGCTTCTGTGGACGCTTATTATAAGCTTTACAAGTCATTATATTGCTCTGATTTCAACAGGTTATGGGCCCCGGCCTTACACCTTAATCCCAGCTATATTTTGATCCTGCCCTAAATACAAGTCACCTGATCATTGCTTGTGCATTGAGATTTCGCATTTATTGACTCTGTTGGTTAACACACTCTATTGATCACTGTTGGGAGTACTTATAAGTACTTATTGATTGATTGCTTCGCATTTTTGAGTGTGATAGTGTGCTATTACTTGCTTGCTGGGACTAGGATCATATCCTAGGACATTTATCAGTCTTTTGGACGCTTTGGGGCTATCATTTGGGTCACACAGACTACAATGTCAGACTCTACATCATCACAGGCCATTAAAATCAAGCCTCTCAATAATTCCAACTATCAGGAATGGAGGGGTGAGATGAAGGCTAGACTAATGAGTCTGGCACTATGGAGGCTAGTCAGTGGGAAGGAGAAGAAGCCTAGTGTCAGTGCTGAGGCTGATAAATGGGAGATGAAAGGAGAGAAAGCTGCTGGAGAAATCTATCTGCTTATTGAGGCAGATCAAAGGGTGCATGTCAGAGGGATTGAAGAAGATCCAATTGCCATGTGGGAGGCATTGGAGAAGGCCCACCTCACAAAGCGCCCTGGAGCGAGATTCAATGCCTATGATGACCTCTTCAACATCAGGAAAGAAGAGGCAGAAGGTCTGATGGAGCTTGGAAACAGGATAGAGAAGGCTATGGCCAACATCCAAAATCTTCGTCCACAATCCTTCACAGTGGAGCAATTGGATGAAGAACTTCAATGCATGGCATTGATAAGGGCCTTACCTGAGGACTACAAACATTTGTCCTCAGCTCTATTGCTGGTTGACAAGCTGGATAAGCACACCATCCTTCAGGCCTTCAGGAGTGAAGAATTGAACAGGCAAAGGACAGAAAATGCGAATCGGGCTGCTGTAGGAGGCTTTAGAGGTCGAGGCAGAGGCAGAGGGCGAGGCAGAGGTGGACGAGGAGGACCCATTCAACATCTCGCCCACAATCAGTGTAGGAACTGCCTCAAGACAGGTCACTGGGGCTGGGAGTGCACAGAACCCCCAAGGAGTGGTGGAGGAGGAGCTGCCTCCAATGGAACTGGAAATCTTGGCTCAAGTGGGAACCATGCCAAACAGGCGGCAGAGGAGCAAGCAGATATCGTAACTGAATTTGCTGGACAGGCAAGTACTACTAGTCACTATGCTTTGGTTACATCTTCTAATACGGATCATTGGAACACAGACACTGGGGCCACTTCTCATATGACCCCTCATAAAGACTGGATCCGCAATTATACCCCCCTTAGAGTAGGGATCCGGTTGGCAGATCACAGAGTCATCTATTCTGCTGGTGTTGGTGATGTCTTGTTTCGTCCCTTGATCAATGGTAAAATAGCTAGAGATGTACAGATTAGTAGAGTACTTCATGTCCCGGACTTGCATAATAACCTCCTCTCTGTTTTGTATTTAACCAAGAATAAAGGCTTTAGAGTTGAAATTCAAAAGGACAGCATGAATTTTGAGCGTGATGGACACATTCTCTTTACTGCTACAGTTAATAATGCTGGTGTTGGGTATTTAGATGGTTACACTGTAGGTTTAGAGAATGTCCATGCTGCTGCAACTCTGCCTTTAACCCTGGCACTTTGGCACAGACGGCTCAGCCACCAACACCATGATGGCATCAAGCAGATGCTTAAGGACAACATGGTGATTGGAATGACACTAGACTCTTCAGCAAAGCCTGATCCTGTTTGTGAGCCATGCAAAGCTGGAAAGATGGTTGCCCACCCATTTACATCGTCAGAAACTCGTGCTACAGAACTGCTGGAACTCGTCCACTCTGATGTTCACTATGTTGGAGAAGTGTCTCACTCTGGTCACAAATACTGGATTACCTTCATTGATGACTACTCCCGTCTCAAGGCTGTATTTCCTATGAAGCTCAAGAGTGACTCCCTAGCTTGCTTTAAGAAATACAAGACCTGGGCAGAGACACAGACTGGCAAACGGCTTCGCACTTTTAGGAGTGATCAGGGTGGAGAGTACATGGGAAATGAGTTTCACCGGTATCTGGAAGAAAACGGAATCAATCATCAGTACTCGAATAGGAATAGGCCACAGCAGAATGGAGTGGCAGAGAGGGCAAACAGGCTGCTCAGTGAACGGATCACTGCAATGCTGAATGAGGCTGGATTGTCTTTGGCTTTCTGGGGAGAGTGTCTTGCTGCACTTGTTCATGTCTTGAATCGTTGCATCACTTCTACTGTGTTGCATGCAACTCCATATGAAGTGTGGAATCGGAAGAAACCAAGTGTGGAGCATCTGAGGGTGTGGGGTTGTGTTGCTTATGTTCATGTCCAGAAGGATAAGAGGGAACACCTGGGGTCGCATTTTGAGAAGTGCATCTTTATTGGATATCCAGATCAAACGAAGGGATGGAGGTTCTACAATCCTGCCACAAAGAAAGTCATCCTGTGTGAGAGGGCTGACTTTGATGAAAGGTATAACTATGCTGGCAAACTGCTCCGTGGCCAACCTCCTAGTGATCTGAACTCGACTCCCCCTCTCCCTAAACCCCCAACAACACCCACACATACTGATCATAAGAAGGATCAGCCCTCAGTGCATCTTCCTGATGCTGGAAATGGTGATGATGGCGATGATGATGATAATGGTGATGGAGGTGGTAATGATGCTGCCAGGCAGGATGTTGATGAAGACAGTGAAGCTGGGGAAGCGCACGAGTCACCCCCACCACCACCTAGGAGACCAGCTGCAAGACATCGTCGCATTGAATCACCACCAGTGGATGTTGCTGCAGACCAGGATGAAGTTGGTGATGAACCACTTGCTGCCAGAAGAACAAAACGAATTGTGAAGCCACCTGGAGAATGGTGGAAGATTCCAAAGCCTGTGGTTGCTGCACCCAGTCCAGTCCCAAGTAGAGAAGGTACACCAGCTTGGGAGCCAAGAGAGCCTACACCAGCCATTCAGGAGCCAGACGATGAAGAAGAGCATAATGGTGGTGAGCCTGAGGATGATGACGAGGAAGATGCCTTTGAGGTTGAAGGTATCAAACTCGCACCAGGTGAAAGGCTAGTAGAGCCTGAAACCTACAAACAGGCTATGAAAACTCCATACGCTGAGAAATGGCATGATGCAGCTGTGGAGGAAATAAAGGCTCACTTGTCTAACGGTACATGGACTTTGGTTACGCTTCCTGAAGGATATCAGGCTATTGGGTCTCGATGGGTATTCCGGGTGAAGTATCTGGCAGATGGCTCCATTGAACGATTCAAGGGTCGGGTTGTTGCAAAAGGATTCAGTCAACGACCTGGATTTGACTATTTTGAAACCTGGGCATCCCCCTCACGCATTGGCACAATCAAGATTGTAATGGCTCTGGCTGCATTAGATGGCATGCATCTGCGCTCTGTGGACATCTCCCATGCATTTATCAACAGTCCCATTGACTGTGAGGTGTACATGGAGCAGCCAGCTGGATTTGTGCAAAAGGGACCCCATGGTGAAAAGATGGTCTGTAAATTGAACAAGTCAATCTATGGATTGAAGCAGTCACCTCGGCTGTGGGATGAGGTTCTGGGTGAAGCATTAGAGTCTATGGGCTTCAGAAATATATACTCAGATCCCGCCCTACGCATCTATGATAATGGGTCACTCCGTATCATAGTCCCAGTATGGGTAGATGACCTGACCATTGCTTCGAAATCAAAGCCAGCTTTGGACAAGTTTGTGGTTGACTTGTCAAAGCACTTCAAGTTGAGGGACCTGGGAGAGACTACGTATTTGTTGGGCATGGAGATCAAACGGGACTGGAACACTAGCAAGCTGTATTTATCACAGCGTCAGTATATCATCAACAAGCTTGCTGAATTTGGAATGTCAGATTGCAAACCCGTTGGAACTCCCCTTCTCCCTGGGACAAAGTTGACGAAAGAGGATTGTCCCTCAACTTGGGCTGAAGCAAAGGAAATGGCATCTATCCCATATATGAGCGCTGTTGGTTCCGTGTTATACTTGGCCATGATGACCAGGCCTGATATAGCTTTTGCTGCAAGTGCACTAGCTAGGTTCAACTCGAACCCAGGCATGAACCATTGGAAGGCTGTGAAGCATTTATTCCGTTACTTGAAGGGCACCATGGACAAGAAGCTAGTGTATGGGCCAGATCCTAAGATGGAAGGGAAATTATTTCAGGTGTACTGTGATGCGGACTATGGTGGCAACAAGGATAATGGAAAATCAACAACTGGCTGGTTTGTGAAGATGGGTCTTGGAGCAGTTACCTGGCAAAGCAAGCTGCAAGACACAGTTGCACTCTCTACCACTGAAGCAGAGTATGTCTGTGCAGTTGCTGCTGGCAAGGAGATATGCTGGGTCAGGAATCTGCTCTCAGAAATTGGATATCGTCAGCACGACCCGACTATCCTCAATATTGACAACCAGTCAGCCATCCGAGTCGCAAGAAATCCTGAACACCATGGTCGCATGAAACATCTGGATCTGGCACATTACTGGCTTCGAGATCAAGTGGATCGCAGGGTGATGACACCAGTTCACCTGCGAACAGAAGATATGCCTGCTGATCTCTTGACGAAGATACTGGCCAAGCCTCAGGTAATGAAGCTTCGAGAAGTAATGGGAATAGTGGATTAGTGTTGGGGAGGACATGCTGGGCCAGGGGGTTGTTTGTGTGTACCCAGCATGTGGATGATGAACAAGTACTGGATCAGGGGGTTGTGTTGAAAGTGATCCAGCACTTGTTAAGAAGACAACTTTGTACCACCATAAGGGACACGCTTATGGACGCGCAAATGGGGCGCACAGGCCGCAATACACCTATAGAAGAGGCCTACAAAGTTTGGTGGTCATTGGTTCACTCAATAGTGAGCTATGATCAATTGTTTCTTTCTCTCTAATATGTAGTGTACTATAAATGTAGTGTAGCGCTCGAGCGCGTAAGCGCGCGCTTAGCGCGTTGTGTCCAGACGTCAAGGACACTGTATACTTGTATATAAACGATTGTAGAGTCATTAGCTTTAGATTAGAACTCCGCACATTAATAGTTTGTTACATAGTCACAACCATTAGTGATAGTTTTGTACATACATTTCGATCGCGCGTTCCCACGGTTTACGCGACCGTTCCCACGGTTACGAAACCGGTTCCCACGGTCTAGTGGAGTCCGCAAATTGCATCAGTAATTTTACTGATCAATTTGGACAAAGATCTGCCTCTGGAACACCCAGTTCTGCAGATCTCCACTAATAAAATATACCCGGGTGCTTAGAAAGTGTTCCTGCAGGTGCCCCTCTGCTCAGAATCGCTCCAAATTTGGGACGCGATTTAGTGGACACCTACTTTCACGCCTCGCGCAATCTGGTACCCGTGGGAACTTCGGAGCGCGAAATCCTTATATACCAGAGAGCGAAGTAATAGCAGCACTCTACTGGTAGTTATTGTTGGTTTATAGTCAATACACATTGAACTATCATTGCACACTGTTAGAAGACATATTAAGGCTTCTGTGGACGCTTATTATAAGCTTTACAAGTCATTATATTGCTCTGATTTCAACACTGCCTCCAATGGAACTGGAAATCTTGGCTCAAGTGGGAACCATGCCAAACAGGCGGCAGAGGAGCAAGCAGATATCGTAACTGAATTTGCTGGACAGGCATGTACTACTAGTCACTATGCTTTGGTTACATCTTCTAATACGGATCATTGGAACACAGACACTGGGGCCACTTCTCATATGACCCCTCATAAACACTGGATCCGTGATTATACCCCCCTTAGAGTAGGGATCCGGTTGGCAGATCACAGAGTCATCTATTCTGCTGGTGTTGGCAATGTCTTGTTTCGTCCTTTGATCAATGGTAAAATAGCTAGAGATGTACAAATTAGTAGAGTACTTCATGTCCCAGACTTGCACAATAACCTCCTCTCTGTTTTGTATTTAACCAAGAATAAAGGCTTTAGAGTTGAAATCCAAAAGGACAGCATGAATTTTGAGCGTGATGGACACATTCTCTTTACTGCTACAGTTAATAATGCTGGTGTTGGGTATTTAGATGGTTATACTGTAGGTTTAGAGAATGTACATGCTGCTGCAACTCTGCCTTTAACCCTGGCACTTTGGCACAGACGGCTCAGCCACCAACACCATGATGGCATTAAGAAAATGCTGAAGGAGAACATGGTGATTGGAATGACACTAGACTCTTCAGCAAAGCCTGATCCTGTTTGTGAGCCTTGCAAAGCTGGAAAGATGGTTGCCCACCCGTTTACATCGTCAGAAACTCGTGCTACAGAACTGCTGGAACTTGTCCACTCTGATGTTCACTATGTTGGAGAAGTGTCTCACTCTGGTCATAAATATTGGATCACATTCATTGATGACTACTCCCGTCTCAAAGCTGTATTTCCTATGAAGCTCAAGAGCGACTCGTTAGCTTGCTTTAAGAAATACAAGACCTGGGCAGAGACACAGACTGGCAAACGGCTTCGCACTTTTAGGAGTGATCAGGGTGGAGAGTATATGGGTAATGAGTTTCATCGGTATCTGGAAGAAAACGGCATCAATCATCAGTATTCAAATAGGAATAGGCCACAACAGAATGGAGTGGCAGAAAGGGCAAACAGGCTGCTCAGTGAACGGATCACTGCAATGCTGAATGAGGCTGGATTGTCTTTGGCTTTCTGGGGAGAATGTCTTGCTGCACTTGTTCATGTCTTGAATCGTTGCATCACTTCTACTGTGTTGCATGCAACTCCATATGAAGTGTGGAATAGGAAGAAACCAAGTGTGGAGCATCTGAGGGTGTGGGGTTGTGTTGCTTATGTTCATGTCCAGAAGGATAAGAGGGAACACCTGGGGTCGCATTTTGAGAAGTGTATCTTTATTGGGTATCCAGATCAAACCAAGGGATGGAGGTTCTACAATCCTGCCACAAAGAAAGTCATCCTGTGTGAGAGGGCTGACTTTGACGAGCGGTATAACTATGCGGGAAAACTCCTTCGTGGCCAACCTCCTAGTGATCTGAACTCGACTCCCCCTCTTCCTAAACCCCCAACAACACCCACACATACTGATCACAAGAAGGATCAGCCCTCAGTGCATCTTCCTGATGCTGGAAATGGTGATCATAGCGATGACGATGATAATGGTGATGGAGGTGGTAATGATGCTGCCGGGCAGGATGTTGATGAAGACAGTGAAGCTGGGGAAGCGCACGAGCCACCCCCACCACCTAGGAGACCAGCTGCAAGACATCGTCGCATTGAATCACCACCAGTGGATGTTGCTGCAGACCAGGATGAAGTTGGTGATGAGCCACTTGCTGCCAGAAGAACAAAACGAATTGTGAAGCCACCTGGAGAATGGTGGAAGATTCCAAAGCCTGTGGTTGCTGCACCCAGTCCAGTCCCAAGTAGAGAAGGTACACCAGCTTGGGAGCCAAGAGAGCCTACACCAGCCATCCAGGAGTCAGACGATGAAGAAGAGGATGGTGAGCCTGAGGATGATGACGAGGAAGATGCCTTTGAGGTTGAAGGTATCAAACTCGCACCAGGTGAAAGGCTAGTAGAGCCTGAAACCTACAAACAGGCTATGAAAACTCCATACGCTGAGAAATGGCATGATGCAGCTGTGGAGGAAATAAAGGCTCATTTGTCTAACGGTACATGGACTTTGGTTACGCTTCCAGAAGGATATCAGGCCATTGGGTCTCGATGGGTATTCCGGGTGAAGTATCTGGCAGATGGCAGTATTGAACGATTCAAGGGTCGGGTCGTTGCTAAAGGATTCAGTCAACGACCTGGATTTGACTATTTTGAAACCTGGGCATCCCCCTCTCGCATTGGCACAATCAAGATTGTAATGGCTCTGGCTGCATTAGATGGCATGCATCTGCGCTCTGTGGACATATCCCATGCATTCATCAACAGTCCCATTGACTGTGAGGTGTACATGGAGCAGCCAGCTGGATTTGTGCAAAAGGGACCCCATGGTGAAAAGATGGTTTGTAAATTGAACAAGTCAATCTATGGATTGAAGCAGTCACCTCGGCTGTGGGATGAGGTTCTGGGTGAAGCATTAGAGTCTATGGGCTTCAGAAACATATACTCAGACCCCGCCCTCCGCATCACGGGACTGGGACACTAGCAAGCTGTATTTATCACAGCGTCAATATATCATCAACAAGCTTGCTGAATTTGGAATGTCAGAATGCAAACCCGTTGGAACTCCTTGTTGTAATCAGAGCAATATAGTGACTTGTAGAGCTTGTAATAAGCGTCCTAATATGCCTTAATATAGCCTCTAACAGTGTGCAATGACAGTTCAAAGTGTATTGACTTTAATAACCAACAATTTGTACCAGTAGAGTTGTGCTATTGCTTCTCTCTCTGGTATATAAGGATTTCGCGCTCCGAAGTTCCCACGGGTACCAGATTGCGCGAGGCGTGAAAGTAGGTGTCCACTAAATCGCGTCCCAAATTTGGAGCGATTCTGAGCAGAGGGGCATCTGCAGGAACACTTTCTAAGCACCTGGGTATATTTTATTAGTGGAGATCTGCAGAACTGGGTGTTCCAGAGGCAGATCTTTGTCCAAATTGATCAGTAAATTTACTGATGCAATTTGCGGACTCCACTAGACCGTGGGAACCGGTTTCGTAACCGTGGGAACGGTCGCGTAAACCGTGGGAACACGCGATCGAAAGGTATGTACAAAACTATCACTATTGGTTGTGACTATGTAACAAACTGAACTCCCGCACATTAATAGTTTGTTACATAGTCACAACCATTAGTGATAGTTTTGTAGATACCTTTCGATCGCGCGTTCCCACGGTTTGCGCGACCGTTCCCACGGTTACGAAACCGGTTCCCACGGTCTAGTGGAGTCCGCAAATTGCATCAGTAAATTTACTGATCAATTTGGACAAAGATCTGCCTCTGGAACACCCAGTTCTGCAGATCTCCACTAATAAAATATACCCGGGTGCTTAGAAAGTGTTCCTGCAGGTGACCCTCTGCTCAGAATCGTCCCAAATTTCGGACGCGATTTAGTGGACACCTACTTTCACGCCTCGCGCAATCTGGTACCCGTGGGAACTTCGGAGCGCGAAATCCTTATATACCAGAGAGAGAAGCAATAGCACAACTCTACTGGGACTTTTGTTGGTTATTAAAGTCAATACACTTTGAACTATCATTGCACACTGTTAGAGGCTATATTAAGGCATATTAGGACGCTTATTACAAGCTCTACAAGTCACTATATTGCTCTGATTACAACAGGTTATGGGCCCCGGCCTTGAGCACTTCTCAATCCACCACGTATTCGTCTGAATACCAGATGGTGTCCAGGTGGAGTTTTAGTGGAGTTTTAGTGGACATTTTTGTATGGAACTTCCTATCAAATTCCATTTCCACTCCACCTGGAGTCCACCTGGAGTCCATCTGGAATCCAGATGAACTGTGGTAATCCAGTGGTGAAACAGTGGAAATTCAGATGACTACCACTATAATACCACTGGATGTCCACCTGGACTCCAGCTGAATACCACTCCAGAAGAACATTGAGCAGTACAATGAAATTGCAGCTAATGTCCACCATCACCCCACCAGAAGTCCAGGTGGAGTCCAGGTGAACACCAGGTCACTGTAGCACACTCAGCTCTTACTATTTATAGTAATAAAAATAGTGTGCACAGGCAGAATTGAACCGGCAACCTTTTAGACTCTCGGCGCTTAAATAAGCGCCCATCGTCGCATTTAACCACTACGCCAAACAAGCTTGCTCAGACACTGGAATTACATGTTCTATATACACCCCTTAATAAATATTTTATTCTTTTTTATATTCATTTTCCCCAGTCCATAAATGAATATTTTATTCGATTAAAATATTAATTTATTAAGCGCCCGGCGCTTATTCCATGGAATGGTGATGTAACGTCACAAACGTGACGCGTGTTGCTCCCTTTCAACCACCACCACCCCCAACGCCCCCACCACACCCGTAACGCGCCGCAACCGCCCCAACGCACGTACGAGACCCGCGTCAGCCGCGGCTCCGTCTATTGGAGATGCAGGGAAGCAGGTAAAGAGGAGCTGGGTGGGTTGAACAACCAGGTGCGCCCCCCCCACTTTCTTTTTGTTTTTTTTTGGTTACTAATTCTCTTTTTAGCTCAAAAACTCCACGGCGCGGCGCCGCTTCATCGCCGTCGCCGTCGCCGTCGTCGTTTCCGACCCCCACCATCACGAAACCCCACGCGTAGCGTGACTCCGCCCCCCGCGTTGACGTCAACCGCCCCCGCCATCTCGAAAACGTCCCGCACGACAGGAAACGCCACCCGGCGTCTCGAAAAACCCCAACCCCGTCTCGAAAACCCCAACGGCATTGCGAAAACGCCCTCACGACCTCGAAACACCCAACGCCCCCCCCCACCGTGTCGAACAACACGACCGCGGCCCCGGAACGCACCGGAACGCCACGAAAACACCCCCCGACACACGACCGCCGCCGCGAAACCCCCCGAACGCCTCGCCCCGCCAACGAACGGACCCCCGAACGACTCGAAGCACCGTACGGCACCACGACAACCCCCAGCGCCGACACGCCATCACCCGCCGCCATCTCGAACCCCCCCAATACCCCTCCCTTACCATGTCAACACCCCCCAACGTCACGAAAAGCCCCCCGCTGTTGAAACCCACCTCCACCATCATCAAAATCCACCCCCCTGTCACAATCACTCCTGCCATCACCAGAACCTACCCTTGCCATCAACCTGACCACCTAGCCATCACCAAAACCCCTTCCCATCATCAATATTCATCCTGCTGTCATGATCCCACCACTACCCCATCCCTCTTGTTATCAACCTGAAGGTCTCCTTCCCTTTCCCTTATCTCCCCCCCATGTTTAGTTATTCTTTCTATAGTAGATGTATCTTAATAAATCATTGTTTCATCCCTACCATAAGGCCAGACTGAGCAGAGTGAAAGAATTGAAAGGACATGATATGGAGTCAATTGGTCAAGTAAGGACATTCAACTTGGTGCAGATTTTGTGAATATTCCATCTGGAGTCCATCTGGAGTCCACTTGGATCCCATCTGAATTCCAGGTGGATTCCAGGTGGACTCCAGGTGGAGCTCAGATGGACATAATTTTTGACTTACAAATTTGTGAAATATAAAGTGGTGTTCAGGTGGTGTTCAAGTGGAGTTTTAGTGGAATTTTAGTGGAGTAAGTGGACTTTGGTGGACTAAATGGACTCCAGGTGGACTCCATCTGAATCCATCTGGATTCACCTGGAATTCAAGTGGACAAGTGGTATCCACCTGGAATCCAGATGGAAATGTGGTGGACTGTCACTTACAGCCGGCCTTACACCTTAATCCCAGCTATATTTTGATCCTGCCCTAAATACAAGTCACCTGATCACTGCCTGTGCATTGAGATTTCGCATTTATTGACTCTGTTGGTTAACACACTCTATTGATCACTGTTGGGAGTACTTATAAGTACTTATTGGTTGATTACTTCGCATTTTTGAGTGTGATAGTGTGCTATTGCTTGCTTGCTGGGACTAGGATCATATCCTAGGACATTTATCAGTCACTTGGACGCTTTGGGGCTATATTTTGGGATTCACATTCTACAATGTCAGACTCCACATCATCACAAGCCATTAAAATCAAACCTCTCAATAATTCCAACTATCAGGAATGGAGGGGTGAGATGAAGGCTAGACTAATGAGTCTGGCATTATGGAGGCTAGTCCGTGGAAAGGAGAAGAAGCCAAGTGTCAGTGCTGAGGCTGATAAATGGGAAATGAAGGGAGAAAAAGCTGCTGGAGAAATCTATCTGCTTATTGAGGCAGATCAGAGGGTGCATGTCAGAGGGATTGAAGAAGATCCAATTGCCATGTGGGAGGCATTGGAGAAGGCCCACCTCACAAAGCGCCCTGGAGCGAGATTCAATGCCTATGATGACCTCTTCAACATCAGGAAAGAAGAGGCAGAAGGTCTGATGGAGCTTGGAAACAGGATAGAGAAGGCTATGGCCAACATCCAAAATCTTCGTCCACAATCCTTCACAGTGGAGCAATTGGATGAAGAACTTCAATGCATGGCATTGATAAGGGCCTTGCCTGAGGACTACAAACATTTGTCCTCAGCTCTATTGCTGGTTGATAAGCTGGACAAGCATACCATCCTTCAGGCCTTCAGAAGTGAAGAATTGAACAGGCAAAGGACAGAAAATGCGAATCGGGCTGCTGTGGGAGGCTTTAGAGGACGAGGCAGAGGCAGAGGGCGAGGCAGAGGTGGACGAGGAGGACCCGTTCAAAATCTCGCCCACAATCAGTGTAGGAACTGCCTCAAGACAGGTCACTGGGGCTGGGAATGCACAGAACCCCCAAGGAGTGGTGGTGGAGGGGCTGCCTCCAATGGAACTGGAAATCTTGGCTCAAGTGGGAACCATGCCAAACAGGCGGCAGAGGAGCAAGCAGATATCGTAACTGAATTTGCTGGACAGGCATGTACTACTAGTCACTATGCTTTGGTTACATCTTCTAATACGGATCATTGGAACACAGACACTGGGGCCACTTCTCATATGACCCCTCATAAAGACTGGATCCGCAATTATACCCCCCTTAGAGTAGGGATCCGGTTGGCAGACCATAGAGTTATCTATTCTGCTGGTGTTGGTGATGTCTTGTTTCGTCCCTTGATCAATGGTAAAATAGCTAGAGATGTACAGATTAGTAGAGTACTCCATGTCCCGGACTTGCACAATAATCTCCTCTCTGTTTTGTATTTAACCAAGAATAAAGGCTTTAGAGTTGAAATCCAAAAGGACAGCATGAATTTTGAGCGTGATGGTCACATTCTCTTTACTGCTACTGTTAATAATGCTGGTGTTGGGTATTTAGATGGTTACACTGTAGCTTTAGAGAATGTACATGCTGCTGCAACTCTGCCTTTAACCCTGGCACTTTGGCACAGACGGCTCAGCCACCAACACCATGATGGCATTAAGAAAATGCTGAAGGAGAACATGGTGATTGGAATGACACTAGACTCTTCAGCAAAGCCTGATCCTGTTTGTGAGCCATGCAAAGCTGGAAAGATGGTTGCCCACCCGTTTACATCGTCAGAAACTCGTGCTACAGAACTGCTGGAACTCGTCCACTCTGATGTTCACTATGTTGGAGAAGTGTCTCACTCTGGTCACAAATACTGGATTACCTTCATTGATGACTACTCCCGTCTCAAAGCTGTATTTCCTATGAAGCTCAAGAGCGACTCCCTAGCTTGCTTTAAGAAATACAAGATCTGGGCAGAGACACAGACTGGCAAACGGCTTCGCACTTTTAGGAGTGATCAGGGTGGAGAGTACATGGGAAATGAGTTTCATCGGTATCTGGAAGAAAACGGCATCAATCACCAGTATTCAAATCGAAACAGGCCACAACAGAATGGAGTGGCAGAAAGGGCAAACAGGCTGCTCAGTGAACGGATCACTGCAATGCTGAATGAGGCTGGATTGTCTTTGGCTTTCTGGGGAGAGTGTCTAGCTGCACTTGTTCATGTCTTGAATCGTTGCATCACTTCTACTGTGTTGCATGCAACTCCATATGAAGTGTGGAATCGGAAGAAACCAAGTGTGGAGCATCTGAGGGTGTGGGGTTGTGTTGCTTATGTTCATGTCCAGAAGGACAAGAGGGAACACCTGGGGTCGCATTTTGAGAAATGCATATTTATTGGATATCCAGATCAAACCAAGGGATGGAGGTTCTACAATCCTGCCACAAAGAAAGTCATCCTGTGTGAGAGGGCTGACTTTGATGAGCGGTATAACTATGCTGGCAAACTGCTCCGTGGCCAACCTCCTAGTGATCTGAACTCGACTCCCCCTCTCCCTAAACCCCCAACAACACCCACACATACTGATCACAAGAAGGATCAGCCCTCAGTGCATCTTCCTGATGCTGGAAATGGTGATGATAGCGATGATAATGATAATGGTGATGGAGGTGGTAATGATGCTGCCGGGCAGGATGTTGATGAAGACAGTGAAGCTGGGGAAGCGCACGAGTCACCCCCACCACCGCCTAGAAGACCACCTGCAAGACATCGTCGCATTGAATCACCACCAGTGGATGTTGCTGCAGACCAGGATGAAGTTGGTGATGAGCCACTTGCTGCCAGAAGAACAAAACGAATTGTGAAGCCACCTGGAGAATGGTGGAAGATTCCAAAGCCTGTGGTTGCTGCACCCAGTCCAGTCCCAAGTAGAGAAGGTACACCAGCTTGGGAGCCAAGAGAGCCTACACCAGCCATTCAGGAGTCAGACGATGAAGAAGAGGATAATGGTGGTGAGCCTGAGGATGATGAGGAGGAAGATGCCTTTGAGGTTGAAGGTATCAAACTCGCACCAGGTGAAAGGCTAGTAGAGCCTGAAACCTACAAACAGGCTATGAAAACTCCATACGCTGAGAAATGGCATGATGCAGCTGTGGAGGAAAAAAAGGCTCACTTGTCTAATGGTACATGGACTTTGGTTACGCTTCCAGAAGGATATCAGGCTATTGGGTCTCGATGGGTATTCCGGGTGAAGTATCTGGCAGATGGCTCCATTGAACGATTCAAGGGTCGGGTTGTTGCAAAAGGATTCAGTCAACGACCTGGATTTGACTATTTTGAAACCTGGGCATCCCCCTCTCGCATTGGCACAATCAAGATTGTAATGGCTCTGGCTGCATTAGATGGCATGCATCTGCGCTCTGTGGACATCTCCCATGCATTCATCAACAGTCCTATTGACTGTGAGGTGTACATGGAGCAGCCAGCTGGATTTGTGCAAAAGGGACCCCATGGTGAAAAGATGGTTTGTAAATTGAACAAGTCAATCTATGGATTGAAGCAGTCACCTCGGCTGTGGGATGAGGTTCTGGGTGAAGCATTAGAGTCTATGGGCTTCAGAAATATATACTCAGATCCCGCCCTACGCATCTATGATAATGGGTCACTCCGTATCATAGTCCCAGTATGGGTAGATGACCTGACCATTGCTTCAAAGTCAAAGCCGGCTTTGGACAAGTTTGTGGTTGACTTGTCAAAGCATTTCAAGTTGAGGGACCTGGGAGAGACTACGTATTTGTTGGGCATGGAGATCAAACGGGACTGGGACACTAGCAAGCTGTATTTATCGCAGCGTCAATATATCATCAACAAGCTTGCTGAATTTGGAATGTCAGACTGCAAACCCGTTGGAACTCCCCTTCTCCCTGGGACAAAGTTGACGAAGGAAGACTGTCCCTCAACTTGGGCTGAAGCAAAGGAAATGGCATCTATCCCATATATGAGCGCTGTTGGTTCCGTACTATACTTGGCCATGATGACCAGGCCTGATATAGCTTTTGCAGCAAGCGCATTAGCTAGGTTCAACTCGAACCCAGGCATGAACGATTGGAAGGCTGTGAAGCATTTGTTCCGTTACTTGAAGGGCACCATGGACAAGAAGCTAGTGTATGGGCCAGATCCTACGATGGAAGGAAAATTGTTTCAGGTGTATTGTGATGCAGACTATGGAGGAAACAAGGATAATGGAAAATCAACAACGGGCTGGTTTGTGAAGATGGGTCTTGGAGCATTTACCTGGCAAAGCAAGCTGCAAGACACAGTTGCACTCTCTACCACTGAAGCAGAGTATGTCTGTGCAGTTGCTGCTGGCAAGGAGATATGCTGGGTCAGGAATCTGCTCTCTGAAATTGGATATCAACAGCAAGACCCGACCACACTCTATATAGACAACCAGTCAGCCATCCGAGTTGCAAGAAATCCTGAACACCATGGTCGCATGAAACACCTGGATCTGGCACATTACTGGCTTCGAGATCAAGTGGATCGCAGGGTGATGACACCAGTTCACCTGCGAACAGATGATATGCCTGCTGATCTCTTGACGAAGATATTGCCCAAGCCTCAAGTAATGAAGCTTCGTGAAGTAATGGGAATAGTGGATTAGTGGTTGGGGAGGACATGCTGGGCCAGGGGGTTGTTAATGTGTGCCCAGCATGTGGATGATGAACAAGGACTGGATCAGGGGGTTGTGTTGAAAATGATCCAGCACTTGTTAAGCAACCAACTTTGTACCACCATAAGGGACACGCTTATGGACGTGCAAATGGGGCGCACAGGCCGCAATCCACCTATAGAAGAGGCCTACAAAGTTTGGTGGTCATTGGTTCACTCAATAGTGAGCTATGATCAAGTTTCTGTTTCTCTTTATAATGTAGTGTATTATAAATGTAGTGTAGCGCTCGAGCGCGTAAGTGCGCGCTTAGCGCGTTGTGTCCAGACGTCAAGGACACCAATTGTAGAGTCATTAGCTTTAGATTAGAACTCCGCACATTAATAGTTTGTTACATAGTCACAACCATTAGTGATAGTTTTGTACATACATTTCGATCGCGCGTTCCCACGGTTTGCCCGACCGTTCCGACGGTCAACCGGAGTCCGAAAATTGCATCAGTAATTTTACTGATCACTTTGGACAAAGATCTGCCTCTGGAACACCCAGTTCCGCAGATCTCCACTAATAAAATATACCCAGGTGCTTAGAAAGTGTTCCTGCAGGTGCCCCTCTGCTCAGAATCGCTCCAAATTTCGGACGCGATTTAGTGGACACCTACTTTCACGCCTCGCGCAATCTGGTAGCTGTGGGAACTTCGGAGCGCGAAATCCTTATATACCAGACAGAGAAGCAATAGCACAACTCTACTGGGACTTTTGTTGGTTATTAAAGTCAATATACTTTGAACTATCATTGCACACTATTAGAGGCTATATTAAGGCTTATTTGGACGCTTATTACAAGCTCTAAACATCACTATATTGCTCTGATTACAACAGAAGCATCAAGACCCCAAGTACTGGCGTTATTTTACGCTTTGATGTTATAATCGATCTCGACAAGGTATGCTTTTGCCAACATCGAGTTGACAACTGATCTAATCTGCATCTAGTATCAGAACTGCACAGGCACACGAGTTGATCCATCATTTGCAGTTGAACCAAAATTGTTAAAACTGTTGGACTGGACAGGGTTCGAACCTGCTGTAAGGGCAACCTCAAGACCGCCGCGCGGACTAGTAGAGGGCAGATCCAAAGTGAATATATAGCATGAGGACTAACTAGTCTATCTACTCACCTAGTAGAGGGCAGATCCAAAGAGAACAGACTAAGGAGTGCCCCCTACCAGATGCGAGGAGTATATACGAGGCGTGAGAACAATGGCTATGACTGTATAGTACCTCAGCCACTGAAGAGAAGGAGAGAGAAGAATATCACATGGGCGCGAAGTGAAAGAGGGATGGAGCGGAGCGCCGCACGGATTAGAGAAGAGTGAGAAGAGTAGAGAGATAAGAGAGCGAGGAAGGAGAAGTGAACTACGTAAACGAGAGTGAAGGTGAAATGTCCGAGAAAGCTCGAGAAGCTACGAGACGCTTCGAGAGACGACGAGAAAGGTCGCGAGAGGCACCGCGAGGCATCGCGAGATCGCGAGAGACACCGCGAGGCATCGCGAGATCGCGAGAGACACCGCGAGACATCGCGAGACGTATGAGGGATCGAGGAGGAGTGCGAAGTGGTAGAGATGACATGCGAGTGTCACGCGACTAAGTGTGGACAGGGGTCGAGAGAAAGGGGGAATAAAAAGGGGTCATGAGATGTCCCCTTACATCACCCCCCCTCTAAGGCGCGGCGCCACGACGCGCAGGCTCATGGCGACGCCTCCAAGAGGAGACGGCATCCGCGATGCTAGGCTCACCCACGAGGAAGTCGAGGTAGGTCGAGCGGACCGCGTTGGGGTGGGCGCGGTGAAAGGCCTTCACCTTCTGTTGCGCGTTTGCCAAATCCTTCGCCTCCTCCCAAGTCTCGCACAACTAGTCACTGGAATAGACCCTACATCTTAGAATAATCTGGAAACGGCTAAGCTATATTCTCTAGATAAAATAGACCTAAAAGCTGGATTAATCCGCAATAGTTGACTGGGCCTGATTAGTCAGGCCTATATTCAACCCCGCTACAAAGATCTGAGTATATTGGCCAAATCTGCCTAATTTGGACATCTCAGTGCAATATCTCCCAATATATTCAATTATACTATTATTTCCGACGCGTTTCGGCACTGTCCGGCAGTTTATTTCATGAATTTGCCTTATTTAGAATTGGTTTGATTCACTGTACATAATTACCATACATAGAAAAGATTACAGTTACATAATTACTATACATAGAAAAGGCCAGCGGCTATTCCGCACGCGCCACAATAAAAAAATACTATATACGGCAAAAACATCCAGCGCTAGTAGTCGTCGCTGTCGTCACTCATTCCCTCGTCGTCCGTTACGTCTGCGTCTTCATCGTCCGCTTCATCTTCGAGGTCCACTTCATCGTTATATCGTGCTTCAGCCAGGATGTCACACATGAGGGCTTCATCATCTGCGGTGGTGATGTCCACATCGCCAGCCGGCGTGACCACGGGTAGCTGAGAGCGTTTCTTTGGCTGCTGCTCCCACAGCGACGTAAAGTGTCGGTGGAGGGTGCTGTAGACATTAGCTTGGATGTGGGCATAGGCGGTTAGTCCTTGGAGGAGACCGGAATCAGCGGGGGGGTCTTCCCAAGGGTTCGCCAGATCGCGCCACCAATTGGCCTTGAACTCCAGGGTTCGGCGCACGCGACGCATCTCCTCTTTACACAACAGCACTTCCTCACTCCATCTGAGATAGCGGGCTCGGCTCTTTGCCCACTCAATCCGCAGCCCAGCATTCAGTGATGCATCTTTCCCATCCCCCAAAGCCTGCGACACTCTCCAGATCCACGGCACCTCCCGGTGTCCTTCACCTAGGCGATCGGTGGCCTCACGAAGGTTGCGAGCCGCGTCCAAGTTGTCGACATCAAATGCTGGCGGGGGGCAGATATCGGCATCACGTAATTCACGCAGGTCAGGTGGAATAGACTCTTCTCCCAGCAGATTTCGCAACGCTGAGCGAGCGTCTCGATACTTGCTGGCAGCCTGAGCGATCTTGCCATCGAGGCGGTCAAAATCCGATCGTGCCCGAGTTCCCGTGCGCTGACCAGGTACACTCTTCTTCTTGTGAATAACCACATGACGCTTGGCACGCTGCGTCAGGCGGATGCGTTCAAGGGCGTCGTACGCTTGAGCCTTACGCAGCTGGGCTTCCTTGTTCGCTAGGGCAGCCGAACTGTACTGGTGGCGAGAGTCGGAGGAGATGGCTGAAGGAAGGTGGAGGGCGTCATTCTCAGGCTCCTGGCGTGGGACTGACGAAGGCCGTTCGAGGATACGGGCGATGTTGGGCATGTGGGAGCGCTGCAAAACGCGGAATTGTTTGATTTGCTTCGTAACGTTGAGCCGCTTCTCCTGAATCTGGGCAGTCTGGATGCTAGTCAGCTCCTTCTCCGAGAGTTCCAGCTTCAAACGCCGCCTTGCATGAAGGTCAGAGCGTACTGAGGTGATGGTGATGATCTACTCACTGTGACTCCTCAATCATCAACCCTAGTGAGAGGAACACCGTCGCTGTCTTCCCTCGTCCAACTGCATCGGCTTCATCAGCTTCCGCTTCGATGCGCTCAGTTGCTAAGAGCTTAACCTTGACATCATTTTCCGTTTCGTCTAGGAATGGTATAAGTAAATGAACTGGGCTATCCGTGTCGAGTACTCACGTTCTGTTGCCGCCACGTAAGGATTGGGTCGGGTGGAGTCATGTTCCCAGCTGGCGATCATTTTGGTCCAAGTGACTTGGAGATCCTTGGTGACGGAACCGTTGAACTCCTCGTGTAACGTCTTGTGTCGTTTAGACTGAGCGACGGCGATGATGTACTTGCGACGGAGTGAGAGACCGAGCCCAACTATCTTCTGCCAGTTATGGTGGGCGAATAGGTCGTCCAGCGTATCGTGGTGAGAACCCGGACCCATCTCCTTCGTGCTATTCGCGGCAGGGTTAATCAACGACCAATCTCTTTCAATTCCTTCTCCGTCAGTATGGCCGGCACCTGCCTTGAGGTTAAGAGAGTGAGGGGTTTGGCAGGGCAATTGGTGAGCAGGGGCGTGGCACTTGGGGACCGCGAAGTCAAGGGAGCATGAGGGCGGTAGTTTCAGGTGTGCGGGCATTTCGGCCATTCGGGTTTGGAGGTTGACTTTCCATTGGCAGGCGATGTCGTAGATAGCCATGATAGCCATGACCGGGACGGCGGAGACAGCGGAGAGGAATATGTAGTCCATGTTGCAGTATCTTGAAACCTGTAAGTAGATGTGGGCCATACGACCGAACTGTGGACGCACCTTTCACCTTTCTGCAAGTCACCAACGCCGAGGGGCCGTACTAACTCATGCCTGGCACAAACACACATCCCGACTCCGGTGTAACGCAATCCGGCAGTGGACTTCGAATCGGCGCGAGATATGGCGTTGAACCCGCTGCAGCTGCTGATCTGGAACCAATGTGAGGGTATATCAAGGAAAGGCCGCGGAATTAGCTCACATCCGATTGACTAGCATATTTGAGGACATGATCGTGGTAAGGACGTTCGACGACAAAGTAAGCCAACCCGGTATGAAGCCCAGGATCAGCGTGTTCGTTAGCACGGAGGCGGTTTTTGAGGCGGAAGTTGGCATCAAGAGAGACGAACAATGTGTATAGAAACCTGTTCACACGGTCAGTTGATGTTTGTTTTGATGGCAACATAGACACGCCTACCTCTGAGCTGGCTCCACTGACTTCCACAGGGTTGGCAAATTGACTCCAGGCTGAGGACACGCAGGGCACCCCATTGCCAACTCCCCCGGTTTTGTCAAAGCCATCCCATTCCGCACGTTCCCTCGTCCTGCGCGCTTCATCATCCTGATGTGACGGAACTGCCGTGCCATTCTCAGAAATGCTCGATACCTTGTCTATCCACTAGTCAGCCTCGTCCCACCTAACGATATTATTCAACGCTCACCTTAGGGACCTTCACTCGTAAGTTATCAGTCAGGCGCTCCATACTGAGATAGTACTCATGAGCAGACACCTTGCTGCAGAGCGAAAGCCCATGGAAATGGCGCAACAGCTCGAGTGATGCAGCTGTAGCAGGCAATTTCACCGTAGCAGGATACCACCCCGCCCTCAGAATTTGCTTCTCACGAGGTACGCGCCGTTCGCAGTTACAGTAATCCAGGTTGATGACGTGGAGCCCATTTATGTGTAGCACCGTGAAGACCTTCGGCGCCGGCTCTGGGTTGGCGCATGGGCCGCCTCCATGGCCTAACTGCACCCGCAGGCCCAATTCTCGCAAAGACACTTTCTCAAAATGAAGGCCGTTCCACCGCTATTGTGAACAACGTAAGGGAGCTGCCTCGACGTCACGTAAATGAACTGACCTTGATCCTATGCAGCGGGAGACGACGGTGGCGCTCAATGCAACATTCCAAGCACTCGTTGACCCCTCCAAAGCATTCGTCACACCGGTACATTGGAGGGCTCGTTTCCTTCACCGTTGGTCGTTCCCCCGGTGCCATCGTGGACTCCTGACTTGCTACGTCGCGCTGCCGACATGTCAAGCAGAAATTCGCCCTGCCTTCCTCCGACTGGCCTTCAAGCCTCAAACTTTCGGACAAAAAGTCCTCTTTGACTAACACCCACTCCGCCATCGGATCGTCCTATACAAAAATCAGAAAAGGGCCCATTAAAACGCGCGCTGTCTGACTGACCGACGATTGGTACCTCTTCCGTCCGCTGATGAGCGGTACCTGGCATTCATCATCTACCAGGTCAGCGAGCTCTTCATCCTCCCACCCTTCCATGTCTTCGTTCGGCTTCCACTGCGGTATTGGCGTGGGCGAAAAGATTTGGGTGGTTGGGGCATGTACTGTCTGAATGTGGAAGCGGCCGTTGGCGCTCCGTTTGACCTCTCTGGTGTACGCTGGATTGAAAGTAGGGTCGTCGTCGAGCGCGCTGTGCACGCGCACGCGTTTTCCCTTTCTCTTCATCGCCATTTTCGGCTACCGGGGTCTGTAGAGTGCAAAAAGGTCAGGCGCGTCAGCTGGCTGCAAGGGCCTCGTGGGGTCACCCTCCCGCTTTGCCATCCTGCTCATTTCCTGCTTACTAAGTGACAGCATGGTTGCGCGTACTCTATCGCTCAAAGAAATGCCAACAAGGGGCTCCCCCGACGTTGAACGGGTGCTGCAATTCTATTCTAGATACTACGAAATATTTGGGCGGTCACGACGACACCGCTGAACCCAGCTATTGGGACAAGGTACTACTCATTATAACTCAACCTCAACCACTTCAGAGCGGCGGTGACCCTCTACTCCAATGGTTAGCATGTTAGCGCCGATTCTCATGGAGGACCTACTATCTTCATCTTCCCTTGACGCCACTCGACATACCCTGGTTCCTCAAGAAAGCCCCCCTCGATCGGAAAGCGCTCGAACCATGCGGGCCACAGTCGCGCAAAAAAACTCTTTTGGTCGTGTCCTTGGACGGCCTCTCGATATTCGGCTACCCAGCCGTCACGGAGGAACTGGAGCTCAGCTCTCTCCAACCTCACTGTCAAGGGGTGAGTGGCAACTTATCGACCCATGACAACGGCTTACTGGACATTCCGTCGAACCTCGGGGCCTTTGCTCTTCGGGGCATTTTGTTTGAACGCCTGAGCGCCTGCTCTGGCCTTTTATAGAGCGCCTTGAGGCTCCGCTGACGGATCAATTGGGCAGATAGGGGGTTCGTATTCGAGGCAATTACAAGTATTTACTGCTGTAGGCGAGGTTCACTAGGATAGCTGGAATGAAAGCTAAGTTTACGTTGAGCAAGAAGATTGGCAAGAGTCTCCCCTCCCTCCATAAACGCACACAAAACATCTTCTAGGCAGTATATGAGAACCTGAAGCCGTTGGCACACACAATTTCCCTTCCGCCAGCTATCACCAACCCCATCCTGCTGAAGGATTGTCTGGAGCTCCTCCATGGCCCGGCCATACCTCTCGTTCACTTCCATAATCATATCTTCCAGGGGCTCTGATGCCTGCTCGTCGATGCACCGTCTCGTGAGGGACACTAAGACCTCTGTCTCCGATCGCTGGAGCATTGTATCAAGCTGACGATCTATTTCCTGCAATCGCTCGAGGGGGGATTTGGGTACAGACATGATCGGACAGTTGGCTTCATCTAGTCTATGGGGCAAAGGTGAGTATCATCCCATCTTTGTGATGCCGTGTCCACGCACTGTTGGTTGGTCCCTGAAGGCCCTGCTCCCGACCCTCCCTTTCTGAGGGTCAACCTTTCCCTAGTATCATAGTAGTGCCGACGTCGCACCAGGATGGTTTCCCGATGACTACCCTCGCTGATTCACCATGGTGAACAAACACCGAAAGCTAAGACAACACACCGACTATAATACCGCTGGTCCTTGGCCTTGCGAGCAGCGGCTAGCTCCTCCTCGGTACGATATATTCTCTTGCGACCCATACTACTACACCCAGGTCAGTCGGTTGAACAGCAAGGGGAAGTAGAGCTGGAAGGCGAGGGCCAGTGGGCGCAGAGGTGAGTGAACGAAGTTAGCGCCTATTTACCAACCAAGTCGCACTCGAACTTTGTTACGACTTTTATTCGTTCCGCCATTTCACCCTCTTTCCTCCCAACTCTTTCCACCTCAAGCCACTCCATGGTTTGCTTGCACCTGTTGCGCATCGATTCGGCCCAGTCAGTAGTGTACGGTAGGGATGCATGATGTAGATCGCGTCGCAGTTGTTCTTTGCACATCTTATCTTATCTTATCACAATCATAGTCAGACTTCTGCATTGGGACGGGCAAATTTCTCAAATAGGGACGACTAATTGTACAAGGAGGGAGCTAAGACCACATATACTAATTGTCCACTGCACTCGACTGCGCAGCCGCCGCGCGGCGAGAGGCCACAATCCGCTGCATGACCCAAGTGACATCAATGGCCGCCCAAATCCAGTTAGGCGAATCATCATAGACCTCTGTCCAGCAGCAGCTCACTGGGTAATGGGCACTGATGCTACGGCCCCACCAACCGATGGAGGCGACGACGCTGAGGAAGCCATTTTGCCCAGGCTTATCGAGAGCGGTCCATGCGCCCGGGGCCTCGGAAACACTTAACGGGAACATCCGATGGCGTGCTTGGAGGGGCTCCGTAACATTCGTCACGTTGCGCCATGCTGGCTGAATGGCAATCCACCATTTCCACCAGGAATCAGAGAAGTCGTCGAGTTCAATGATCTCCACACGACTCTTGCGGCCCCGAGCAATCCAACCGTGGATTTCCTCCGGGCGTGCCTCGGTAGGAAGGGAGTGTTGGGGGCCTAGGTGGTTGACAAATTCCGAGTGTTCTTCGAGACGGACAAACGTTGCGAGGAGCGTCTGCCAGTCAGCAGGCATGCCTTCGAGTTCAAAGAGAGCGGTATACTGGGTGCGGAACCACTCTGGCCAGTTGGTGTCAACTTGCGGGGCCTTCAGGGCTGGCGGAGCAGTCGGGGTGGTGGGTGCAGGGCATGCAAAGGAGCCGGCCGAGGATGAATGAGCTACTTGGCAAATTGAGCGTCCACTGGTTGAATTTCATTGTTGAGCGGACTACTCACCAGTGCCTTCCTTCTTCTTCTCCTTGCGGCTAGCGACAGCCTTCCCGTTGCCGCCTGCGGGGCCTTTCGTCTTTCGCGGGGGACCACGTCGATCACTAACGTTGGGGACCGGGGAGTCATCGTTGTCGTCGTTGTCGTTGGCATCGTCCTCGGCGTTGTCGTTGTCGTCGTCGTCATCTTCTGAGTAAACGGAACAATCCAATAAGCTTCCCCCACGCGCGTTTGAACAACGTAATGACTTACCGTTGACACGGTGCTTCCTTGTTCGCTTCCTTGGAGGGCGTTCATCGAAGTCGCTTTCATAGCGGCCACCATTGTGTTTGTCTCGCCTGCTGGCCTTCGAGCGTTTGCTGCGGTTCTTGTCGCGTTTGCGTCTGCTGGGTGGGCTGGAATGGCGACGATGCTGTCGACCGTCACGTTTGGAACTTCGCCGTTCACGTTCGTCGTCCTGGTCGTCGGAATCTTCATCACCTGATTCCGAATCCGATTCCGAGGGTTCGCTAGTGCCGGTATCCGATGGCGAGTCGGATTGGCTGTCAGAGGAAGCAGGCCTGCTGCGTTTGGCCTTCTTATGCTTCTTTCTCGACACCTTGTCCGACACAACGGCCTGCTCGGCGGGTGCATCTGGTGTCAATTTGCCCCTGAACGGTACACCAGGCAGTGCCGCTGCCTGACATTCTTCATCGGCTAAGTTGGATGGGAGTGTGAGACGACAGTGGACGACATAGACAACAGAAGACTTACTATAGCATGTGGACAGAAACTTGATGAAGAGCTTGGAGACTTCGTCATAGTCCCGAGGGTTCGCCTCGCCCCAAGACTTCGCAATGGCATCACGGTTGCGACCAGCGTGTACACTGAGCAATGAGATAAGTGAGAGGTGGATCAGCAAGAATGAAAGAAGGCGCCAAATACCTGACAACATTGAGAGCACCTCCTTTCGCCGGCTCTGGCCCTCCTACAAAGACAGAGACATGCATCTTTAGTAACCTGCTGGCTCCTTCAATGATGGGGTAGAAAAAGTCTCCCAAACGTCGAAGCGCACTGAAGGGAGAAATGTTAAATGCCATGTACTGTGGAAAACACACATACTCTTGGCGTTCCTGGGGGGTAAAGGCGTCCAAGCGAGCCATGCGAGCGTCGATTGCCTTGACTTCATCGTCATGTCGCTTGTTCGCCCTCGCTTCCCACATAGCCTGTTCGTCTGGCGGAAGCGCGTTGAATATAGCGATCATGAACTTGTTCCGAGTGGTGGCAGCCTGGGAAGGGGCGAGATTCAGAGAGGCGAAGTGCGCGTCGAATTGGGCCTTATACGGCTCATATCCAGATTTGAGTAGCTCTTGCCAGCCCGCGAGGTGCTTGGGAGTCTTGATACCGATGCCGGAGAGATAGCTGAGCAAGATGGCGAAGGGATCATTCTTGTTCGAGTTGTTGAGGTGCTTGAGATTGACGTTGATTTTGTTGGCACGATAGTGGAGCCAATTATTGATGGACTGCCGCGGGGATAAGAGAACATCAGCATGACAGATGAGAAGACGTACCGTCCTCATACTAGACACTATTGCATGCTTTTCCTCGCGTTCTTTGGCGGAGAGGACTTCCAAAAGATTCGGACGGGCGCTCGACTCTTTAGAAACAGGGTCACGCCAGTCGAACGTTTCGAAATAGCCGTTCACGATGCCGTCGAGGACATTTCTCCGGACAGGCCTGGGGTGACTGAGACTGTCGACGTATTTGGGAAAACAACTGAGGAGATACTCCTCCCGAGCGCCCTTCGCCCAATTCCGAGTGAGAGGTCTCGTGGTTGCCACGTGTCAGAAAACAAACATTCAGACAAACATATCGGAGCTCACTTGAGCGTTGAGGTCTTGTTCTCTTTTTTCTTGCCCGACTTCTTGCTCCCTACCGCCTGTTCTGGTTCGCCTGGCTCTTCCGTGGCGCCGTCGAGAGGGGTGCTGATGTCGGGGTTGTTGGGGGTGTCTTCTTGGTGAAGAGTTTCGGCGTCGAAGGGGTTATTGGGGGGTTCCCTACTATCTTGTGCGTCGGAGGCCATTGCAGGAGGCATGAGTGAGAGTGACTGACTGCGTACTTCTAGCCTTCAAGCTGGTTATATATACCACTGAACCTATCTCAGTGCGAAGTGCGACCTTTTCAGCTTCAACATAGGATGGATACGACCATCGACCTCACGCAGGCCATTCATTGAACAAGCTCTTTCCGCCTCTCAACTGCCCTCTCATCGATTCTGTCCGCCCATCGTTATCAACTCCTCGCGTTCTTCGGTCGGATGACGTTATGATAACGGTAGATTTATCTCAAGCTTTCTCCCCTGTCCCCGATATCCGCCTACCACCCGCTAAACGTGCCTCAAGTCGCTCAAGTCCTTTCCCTCGTTTTGCGCATCCTTCCGTCCACAGGCGGCTGGCCTGGACTCGATTCCTCACTATGCTTCAGAACCACCCAGCGAACGTGTTTCAAGACACCTCAAGACCTCTTGTTCTCCCCACAAATGAATTCGTCGAGCTTCGTCTCTGTTATCGACCAATCATTTGGTGTTGTTAATGGCGGACGTTATCATTCAGATGGTCATCGAGGTAAGTCAAGGCCTAGTTAACCTTTCTTTGGGGCGGATTCCTTCGGAACGCCTTCAGGCGTGTATCGACCTCACTCACGCAATACCACAGACCTTTCTGCAATATTGCTGACGTTTTCTGTTGGTACTTAACACGGTTCTCTGCTCTCCTGAAACCTCAGCAAGTTTTCTCAAATTTCGCTCTTCTCATGGCCCAGACTAGCAATCCAGTTCCTACTGACGACTGTATGTCATTTCGCCGCCCTCAGCGTCGTTGCTTTGTGCTTACCCATTTCCTCCTAGCTCTCACAGCCCTGCTTGCTTTGTTGGCCATCTCGCCTGCGCAGGCCCGCTCGCTGGTCACCGTTCTGTCCGCAATCGCGGCAAGTGACGCAGCTAGCACCCCCCCCATCTCGAGTGCACCCGTTGCCACTCCCTCATCTTCCCAAGTCAATACGCCCATCGCTGCGGCCCCTCCTGTCGCTGTAGTCCCCGCTCCCGTCGCTGCACCTCCTGTTGCTGTAGTCCCTGCCCCCGTTGCTGCAGCCCCTCCTGTCGCTGTAGTCCCCGCCTCCGTTGCTGCGGCTGCCCCCGTTGCTGCAGCCCCTCCTGTCGCTGTAGTCCCCGCTCCCGTCGCTGCACCTCCTGTTGCTGTAGTCCCTGCCCCCGTTGCTGCAGCCCCTCCTGTCGCTGTAGTCCCCGCCTCCGTTGCTGCGGCTGCCCCCGTCGCTGCAGCCCCGCCTGTCGCTGTAGTGCCGCCTGCCGCTGTAGTCCCCGCCTCCGTCGCTGCGGCTGCCCCTGTCGCTGTAGCCCCTGCCCCAGCGTTGATCCAAGCGGCCCCCTCCGCAGTGAGTGGACCTCCACCTGGCTTCACCGTCCCTTGGGTTGTGCCGCGCGGGTACATTTACAATGTTCCTGCGCCCAATTCGGAAGGCCCTTTTTACGTAGTGACTCGAGGCCGTCAAGTCGGTGTTTTCAGTGGGTGGTGAGTGTGAATGCTTTTGGCTGCGCGTCATAAATGATCAAGCTT
Organism: Pleurotus giganteus; assembly: GCA_032158425.1. Classification (NCBI taxonomy): domain Eukaryota; kingdom Fungi; phylum Basidiomycota; class Agaricomycetes; order Agaricales; family Pleurotaceae; genus Pleurotus; species Pleurotus giganteus. Next base: position 1,310,308 of record JAPEHR010000002.1, read on the forward strand.
TGTAATAGGGAGCGAACCTCCCCTCATGTCACCAGCATCCCCGGAGCAGTCTATCGCGGCATCAGCTCAGTCGCTGATGGCGTCGCTCGTATGGATGCGATCATCGACTCCTCCCTCGCCGCCATCGTGCCGTGAACGTTTGATATATCGTACTGCCCATGTTTGTAGATTTCCTACCTTAGCCTCTCTTTTGTCACCTCCACTCATTCATATATCACGCTCCTTGTGACTTGGCGAGATTTGTCTCTAACGATAAATATGTTTCGCATTGAATTGGGAGGAATAATCAGTGTTCCCAATAGGGCAAGACCCTGTCAATTTTCAAGGCCCGCTAAACTGAAGATGAAGGTACTGTCCATATATAGTAGTCAGCTGTCAGATTTCAATGTCCGCTGGAAAGAATACTGCCGTGGCAAAATTATTGTCCTAATTAAGAAGTATGCAAAGCTGCCGATGCCGGCATGATATTTTAAAGCCCCGCTGCTCAATATGGCAAGCGCCGCGCAGGCAAATTTGACGTGGGCGCCTAATTGGCCCAGATTAATGTGGCAACTATAACTCAGGCGCTTCTGCTTTCTTCTGGGTCTTATACTATGGTTTAGCAACCTAGGCTGCACTCGGATGATGAGGACGAGAGTAGCGCAGACTCGCACAGCGAAAGCTCTGAAGGGTATGACCCCCTTGAGGGCGATCGTATTTTCTGCGCTGTCCCTCCACCGACTCCCGAGTATGCTCGCTCGCTGCGAGCTGAGGAAATCCGCGCCTCAGAGACGATCTCTCAGCGCCTTGCTGCAGCGTTCCAGCGGAACAAGCCTCCAGACCCGCGCAACGCGGGGCTGCCAAAGGATCTCTTCGCGGACTTCGAGTCAGTGTTCGCGAAGGAGTCTTTTGATGAGCTTGCTGAGCGCCGCCCTTGGGATCATGCGATCGAGCTCGTCCAAAATCATCGCCCCTTTACCACTAAATGCTACCCCCTGTCCCCTGTCGAACAACGCGAGTTAGACGAATTCATCGAGGAGAACCTCGCGACTGGCCGCATCCGTCCCTCGAAGTCCCCAGTCGCCTCGCCAGTCTTCTTCATCAAGAAGAAGGACGGCTCGCTACGCCTCGTTCAGGATTACCGTAAGCTCAATGCCATCACAATAAAAAATCGGTACCCGCTACCTCTCATCTCGGAACTCGTCGACAAGCTCAAGGAAGCTCGCTACTTCTCGAAGCTTGACGTGCGTTGGGGGTACAATAACGTACGGATTAAGGAGGGCGATGAGTGGAAGGCAGCGTTTCGCACCAACCGCGGTCTTTTCGAACCTCTCGTTATGTTCTTTGGTCTAACTAATAGTCCTGGCACCTTTCAGACAATGATGAATGACCTCTTTCGCGAGCTCATCACGGAAGGTGTAGTCATCATCTACCTCGACGACATCCTCATCTACACTAAGACGCGCGAGGAACACCACCGCGTCCTTCGTCGAGTGCTACAAATCCTAAAGGACAACAAGCTTTACTTACGACCAGAGAAATGCGAGTTCGAGCAGACCAAGGTTGAGTACCTCGGGGTGGTGGTGTCAGAAGGTAAGGTCGAGATGGACCCAGTGAAGGTGGCGGGTGTAGCAGACTGGCCGACTCCGCGAAACCACACCGAGCTGCAGTCTTTCGTCGGCTTTATCAACTTCTATCGGCGGTTTATGCGAGACTTCTCGCACATCGCTCGTCCCCTCTTCTCCCTCTCTAACGCGAAGGAATGGAGGTGGACCGAGGTCGAGCGCGAGGCATTCGAGCAGCTCAAGTCGCTCATCACCTCGCAGCCTGTTCTCGCGCTCCCTCGCGAGGATCGCCCGTACCGTGTTGAGGCTGACTCGTCTGATTTCGCGACAGGTGCGGTGCTCTCGCAGCTCGATCCCGCTGACGCGAAGTGGCACCCCGTGGCTTTTTACTCTAAAAGCCTCCAGGCGGCGGAACGCAACTACGAGATTCACGACAAGGAAATGCTCTCCATTATCCGCGCTCTCGAGGAATGGCGACACTACCTCGAGGGTGCACACCCTGCATTCGAGATCTGGTCAGATCATAAGAATCTCGAGTATTTCCTTAAAGCGCAGAAGTTGAATCGTCGACAAGCGAGGTGGTCTCTCTATTTGTCGCGTTTCGACTTCGCGCTGCACCACCGCCCTGGACGCTCGATGGGGAAGCCTGACGCCCTCTCTCGACGCGCGGACCATGATGACGGTAAGGCGGACAATAGCGATATCGTCCTCCTCAAGCCGTCGTACTTCGCGGTCAGAGCGATTGGTCTCGCTCTTGAAGGGGAAGAGAAGGCCATCCTCGCGGAAGTACGTCGCGGTCTGAGAGAGCGTAAGTTCGAGGACGCAGTCGCGAAGGCTGCAGACGAGTTGCGAAAAGCGAGAGGCTCACGGAAGACCGTTCGTTCCGCGGAATGGAGCGAGTCTAACGGCCTCATACTTTTCTCACAACTAGTCACTGGAATAGACCCTACATCTTAGAATAATCTGGAAACGGCTAAGCTATATTCTCTAGATAAAATAGACCTAAAAGCTGGATTAATCCGCAATAGTTGACTGGGCCTGATTAGTCAGGCCTATATTCAACCCCGCTACAAAGATCTGAGTATATTGGCCAAATCTGCCTAATTTGGACATCTCAGTGCAATATCTCCCAATATATTCAATTATACTATTATTTCCGACGCGTTTCGGCACTGTCCGGCAGTTTATTTCATGAATTTGCCTTATTTAGAATTGGTTTGATTCACTGTACATAATTACCATACATAGAAAAGATTACAGTTACATAATTACTATACATAGAAAAGGCCAGCGGCTATTCCGCACGCGCCACAATAAAAAAATACTATATACGGCAAAAACATCCAGCGCTAGTAGTCGTCGCTGTCGTCACTCATTCCCTCGTCGTCCGTTACGTCTGCGTCTTCATCGTCCGCTTCATCTTCGAGGTCCACTTCATCGTTATATCGTGCTTCAGCCAGGATGTCACACATGAGGGCTTCATCATCTGCGGTGGTGATGTCCACATCGCCAGCCGGCGTGACCACGGGTAGCTGAGAGCGTTTCTTTGGCTGCTGCTCCCACAGCGACGTAAAGTGTCGGTGGAGGGTGCTGTAGACATTAGCTTGGATGTGGGCATAGGCGGTTAGTCCTTGGAGGAGACCGGAATCAGCGGGGGGGTCTTCCCAAGGGTTCGCCAGATCGCGCCACCAATTGGCCTTGAACTCCAGGGTTCGGCGCACGCGACGCATCTCCTCTTTACACAACAGCACTTCCTCACTCCATCTGAGATAGCGGGCTCGGCTCTTTGCCCACTCAATCCGCAGCCCAGCATTCAGTGATGCATCTTTCCCATCCCCCAAAGCCTGCGACACTCTCCAGATCCACGGCACCTCCCGGTGTCCTTCACCTAGGCGATCGGTGGCCTCACGAAGGTTGCGAGCCGCGTCCAAGTTGTCGACATCAAATGCTGGCGGGGGGCAGATATCGGCATCACGTAATTCACGCAGGTCAGGTGGAATAGACTCTTCTCCCAGCAGATTTCGCAACGCTGAGCGAGCGTCTCGATACTTGCTGGCAGCCTGAGCGATCTTGCCATCGAGGCGGTCAAAATCCGATCGTGCCCGAGTTCCCGTGCGCTGACCAGGTACACTCTTCTTCTTGTGAATAACCACATGACGCTTGGCACGCTGCGTCAGGCGGATGCGTTCAAGGGCGTCGTACGCTTGAGCCTTACGCAGCTGGGCTTCCTTGTTCGCTAGGGCAGCCGAACTGTACTGGTGGCGAGAGTCGGAGGAGATGGCTGAAGGAAGGTGGAGGGCGTCATTCTCAGGCTCCTGGCGTGGGACTGACGAAGGCCGTTCGAGGATACGGGCGATGTTGGGCATGTGGGAGCGCTGCAAAACGCGGAATTGTTTGATTTGCTTCGTAACGTTGAGCCGCTTCTCCTGAATCTGGGCAGTCTGGATGCTAGTCAGCTCCTTCTCCGAGAGTTCCAGCTTCAAACGCCGCCTTGCATGAAGGTCAGAGCGTACTGAGGTGATGGTGATGATCTACTCACTGTGACTCCTCAATCATCAACCCTAGTGAGAGGAACACCGTCGCTGTCTTCCCTCGTCCAACTGCATCGGCTTCATCAGCTTCCGCTTCGATGCGCTCAGTTGCTAAGAGCTTAACCTTGACATCATTTTCCGTTTCGTCTAGGAATGGTATAAGTAAATGAACTGGGCTATCCGTGTCGAGTACTCACGTTCTGTTGCCGCCACGTAAGGATTGGGTCGGGTGGAGTCATGTTCCCAGCTGGCGATCATTTTGGTCCAAGTGACTTGGAGATCCTTGGTGACGGAACCGTTGAACTCCTCGTGTAACGTCTTGTGTCGTTTAGACTGAGCGACGGCGATGATGTACTTGCGACGGAGTGAGAGACCGAGCCCAACTATCTTCTGCCAGTTATGGTGGGCGAATAGGTCGTCCAGCGTATCGTGGCGAGAACCCGGACCCATCTCCTTCGTGCTATTCGCGGCAGGGTTAATCAACGACCAATCTCTTTCAATTCCTTCTCCGTCAGTACGGCCGGCACCTGCCTTGAGGTTAAGAGAGTGAGGGGTTTGGCAGGGCAATTGGTGAGCAGGGGCGTGGCACTTGGGGACCGCGAAGTCAAGGGAGCATGAGGGCGGTAGTTTCAGGTGTGCGGGCATTTCGGCCATTCGGGTTTGGAGGTTGACTTTCCATTGGCAGGCGATGTCGTAGATAGCCATGATAGCCATGACCGGGACGGCGGAGACAGCGGAGAGGAATATGTAGTCCATGTTGCAGTATCTTGAAACCTGTAAGTAGATGTGGGCCATACGACCGAACTGTGGACGCACCTTTCACCTTTCTGCAAGTCACCAACGCCGAGGGGCCGTACTAACTCATGCCTGGCACAAACACACATCCCGACTCCGGTGTAACGCAATCCGGCAGTGGACTTCGAATCGGCGCGAGATATGGCGTTGAACCCGCTGCAGCTGCTGATCTGGAACCAATGTGAGGGTATATCAAGGAAAGGCCGCGGAATTAGCTCACATCCGATTGACTAGCATATTTGAGGACATGATCGTGGTAAGGACGTTCGACGACAAAGTAAGCCAACCCGGTATGAAGCCCAGGATCAGCGTGTTCGTTAGCACGGAGGCGGTTTTTGAGGCGGAAGTTGGCATCAAGAGAGACGAACAATGTGTATAGAAACCTGTTCACACGGTCAGTTGATGTTTGTTTTGATGGCAACATAGACACGCCTACCTCTGAGCTGGCTCCACTGACTTCCACAGGGTTGGCAAATTGACTCCAGGCTGAGGACACGCAGGGCACCCCATTGCCAACTCCCCCGGTTTTGTCAAAGCCATCCCATTCCGCACGTTCCCTCGTCCTGCGCGCTTCATCATCCTGATGTGACGGAACTGCCGTGCCATTCTCAGAAATGCTCGATACCTTGTCTATCCACTAGTCAGCCTCGTCCCACCTAACGATATTATTCAACGCTCACCTTAGGGACCTTCACTCGTAAGTTATCAGTCAGGCGCTCCATACTGAGATAGTACTCATGAGCAGACACCTTGCTGCAGAGCGAAAGCCCATGGAAATGGCGCAACAGCTCGAGTGATGCAGCTGTAGCAGGCAATTTCACCGTAGCAGGATACCACCCCGCCCTCAGAATTTGCTTCTCACGAGGTACGCGCCGTTCGCAGTTACAGTAATCCAGGTTGATGACGTGGAGCCCATTTATGTGTAGCACCGTGAAGACCTTCGGCGCCGGCTCTGGGTTGGCGCATGGGCCGCCTCCATGGCCTAACTGCACCCGCAGGCCCAATTCTCGCAAAGACACTTTCTCAAAATGAAGGCCGTTCCACCGCTATTGTGAACAACGTAAGGGAGCTGCCTCGACGTCACGTAAATGAACTGACCTTGATCCTATGCAGCGGGAGACGACGGTGGCGCTCAATGCAACATTCCAAGCACTCGTTGACCCCTCCAAAGCATTCGTCACACCGGTACATTGGAGGGCTCGTTTCCTTCACCGTTGGTCGTTCCCCCGGTGCCATCGTGGACTAGTGATCGGCACGGGTAACCCCCGGGTATTTTTCCACGGACCCTTACCCGTACCCGCGACCTACCCGTACCCTCAGCCAAGGGTACGGGTAGGTCGCGGGTACGGGTAAGGGGTATTGCGGGTATTGCGGGTACACTACGGGTCACGGGTTTCATATGAAAAAGTAGACACCACAGTTTGTATACGCTAGACTAGTCAACCACGATGGCATCCCAGTCATCCTCCAACTCAGGCTCTGCATCACCCTCACCAACATCCGGCAATGTAGCAACCGCAAGCACATCCGAGTCCTTTATCAACCCCATCACACTCCAAGCCCCAACACACATAACCGCACGTGTTGTATGTGCCGACAGACGATTACGAACATGTGATAGTACGAGGCGGCCACGGCTGAAGACCCGCTCGACGTCGACGGAGGTAGCTGTTATGGTCGTCAGAAAGGGCGGGCAGAGTCCACTGTCCAGACTGTAGAAAAACTTACCTGGTATAGTTAAGTAGTCCAAAGCCATCCTATATAAACGCGGGTAGACATTCCGCTTGGAATGCCACCATTTGAGTGGATCCTTGACCTCCTCCACCGGCGAATCGAGGTACAGCTTGAGTTCGTCAGCCTGAGGAGTGATGGTGGCAGCGGATGAGCTATAAGGAAGGTTGTCGAACATGTTCGAGGAACTCCGTTGCTGGGAAACGGGCTGCGGCTTCTTGGTAATCGGCGAGACGGTTTCTACTGAACGGCCCTTGTACGTTCGCTGGTACTCAGCACGGACGATCTCCTCAGCCGTCTTCTTCCATTCGGTGGTCCATCCCGCGTCGTTGAAGTACGCTAGCTTGTATTGGGGATGCAGCACTGTGAGAGACATCAATGCTGAGTGTTCATGTGGAAGCTAATACTCCGTGCTTACCCATTGCAATCCGGTACACTTCTGCAGAGTCAGTCTTATCGTAGTAACGATTGATAGTGCGTTTCGCGATACCAAGGGCTGCCCGCACGGCTGGTTTGTATTCAAAGTCGAGTGAGTCCGTAGTGAGGTGTTCGTCAAAGAAATCCATGGCCTCGAGGACTTTAGCGACGTTGGGCGTAGAACTGGAGAAGAAAAGGGTAGCGTCCTTGAATATCTACTCGTTCGTTAGCAACGAGAACAATGGGGTGAATGGTGGTGACGGAGAACGGTGGTGATAGAGTGGAGGTAGAGAGGCGCCCATGGTGAAACGAGCGCTGAACGTTGAACTGACTCACCTTCAGTACACGACACAGCTCCTTGACCAATTCCCACTCGTCGTCTGTCAACTCATATTTCCTCAAGTTGCTATTCTTTTCACTGGTGATTTTGTCGATTGCCTGCCGATATTTCATCGCGAAGAGCAACATATCGTAAGTAGAGTTCCATCGGGTGCGGACATCACGAGGCATGCGGCGTATTGACAATTTCAATTCCTTCAGGATTTCGTTCCAGCGCGGCAGGAGGATGGTAGAAGAATGGAGTATGGAATAGGCGAGTTTGCGAACCTTACATGGTATGTCAGTCCACTGCGATTCAGGTTGGAATTGGGGACTGACCTTGACCAGCATCAATCGAACCGGCGTCACTGACGCATTCAATGCTGCTCGTTCGTCCTCGGTCAGCGACTCTGTTTCATCGACCCATTCCGCTTCTTTGTCCGGCAGCTCATCGTCAAGAGTGATATCCCTCTCATCCAACGTGGCCTGTTCCTCGTCCTCGATCCCTTCTGCCAAATTCAAGAGCTCTTCTTCCAAGTTGTTGGCAGCCGATGCCTTGCTCTTCGTTGGAGCATCAAACACTCTTATACACGACTGGGCTGCGAGGTTGACGATGTGCAGGAAGCAGCGAGTGTGGTTGGCTGCGCCTGGGAAGTTGTCGAGAAGGTCTTCCAATTTTTCGATCATCTTGTCGTTCGCGCTTGCGTTATCGGTTGTCACGCTGAGTATCTGGGTACTGGTGAGCATTGACCGGCTTTCATTAGGAGACCTTACTGACCTTGTCTGCTATCTCAAACTCCTGCAAGACGGCTGCGAACGCCTCGGCAAGCGCCTCGCCAGTGTGCGACTTTGCGACCTCAACGATGTCCAGCAAGAATGCCAGCGGAACGCCATCTTTTTCGAGGTGGACGGTGATTGCAATGAATGCGCGGTGGTTCGGCGATGTCCACGCATCCATCGCGAAGTTCAATGCTCCATCATACTCCTATTTTGGTTAGTATCGATCTGACAATGCTATCCGACATCTGGTGCTCACCCTTAGCCATTTAGCAATGCGCGCGCGAGCCTTCTTGAAGACCAACTTGACGTCTCTCGAGACCGTGGATGGTGAAGGTATATATATTTCAGGCCGGCCCGTCTTCATCAAGGATATGAAGCGATCATCCTTGACGACTTCAAACGGACGCAGGCTTTCACATACCCACCTAACGATCTCCGCCCTACTGTGGATCAGCATCTATGCATCGAGGGGCCAACTGACAACATACTTCCGTTCAGTCTTTGTGTGCTGGCGAACAGAAAAGGTAGCTTTTCCTTTCCCCTTTCGTTCAAATGCCGCCGTGATTGATCCATCTCGCAGACTTGCCGTTACCTTGCTCCGTACCTCATCAACACCTACTGCATCATCAGCCTCCTCAACTCGGCCAGCGCCAAAGCATGCCTTCGCGTGCTTCCTCAAGTTGCTTGTAGAGCTCGAATCCTTGGTATCGAGGTAGCGTTTCACGTAGCGCCGACATTTCCCATTCAGACATCGAAATGCGTGCACTCGCCGACCATCAACATACTCGATTTCCGGTGTAGGCTCGAAGAACCCGTAGACCGGTGCGCGCCAATCCTTGCTCAGTCGCTCTGCGGCGTTGATACATTGAGCTAATGATTAATTGAATAGGGAGTTCACTTCACCTAGCTCTGCCTCGGGATCTTCCTCAGGCTCCTCGTCTTCATCAGTACTCTCATCGATCTCGATTGGCGCTGTCGATGGATCGCCAGAGTCGGAATTGACCTCCTCAAGCAAATGGCTGCTATCCCTTGACAGGGTCTCGCCAACGTGAGATCCATCATCGCGCTCAACTTCTTCCATTGTTACGCTTGCTGTAGATGACCGTCGACTCCGCCGTCCGCTTGTCGCTGCCTTGGCGCTTGCCTGTCGAGATTTACTAGCCCCTTTCTTGGCCTGTACACTTGCTGCTTTCACTGCCTTCGCTGTCTTGTCCCTGGTGGTGGATGAAGCTTTGCTACTAGCATTCTTACTGTTGTTGCCCATGGTGATGGGGGATGCGGAGAGGACTGTAGAAATTTGTTTTTCATTTTGTCGTTGAAAGTCAAATACATCAGGTGACCTAGTCCCTGAGTAGAATAGAGTACCCCCTGACCCGCGCCCAAGGGTACGGGTATGCCGACGCCTGAGATTTCGTGACCCGTACCCTTACCCCTAAGTACCCCTACCCGTGACCCCTGGGGGTCTGGCATACCCTTGCTGATCACTATCGTGGACTCCTGAGTCCTGACTTGCTACGTCGCGCTGCCGACATGTCAAGCAGAAATTCGCCCTGCCTTCCTCCGACTGGCCTTCAAGCCTCAAACTTTCGGACAAAAAGTCCTCTTTGACTAACACCCACTCCGCCATCGGATCGTCCTATACAAAAATCAGAAAAGGGCCCATTAAAACGCGCGCTGTCTGACTGACCGACGATTGGTACCTCTTCCGTCCGCTGATGAGCGGTACCTGGCATTCATCATCTACCAGGTCAGCGAGCTCTTCATCCTCCCACCCTTCCATGTCTTCGTTCGGCTTCCACTGCGGTATTGGCGTGGGCGAAAAGATTTGGGTGGTTGGGGCATGTACTGTCTGAATGTGGAAGCGGCCGTTGGCGCTCCGTTTGACCTCTCTGGTGTACGCTGGATTGAAAGTAGGGTCGTCGTCGAGCGCGCTGTGCACGCGCATGCGTTTTCCCTTTCTCTTCATCGCCATTTTCGGCTACCGGGGTCTGTAGAGTGCAAAAAGGTCAGGCGCGTCAGCTGGCTGCAAGGGCCTCGTGGGGTCACCCTCCCGCTTTGCCATCCTGCTCATTTCCTGCTTACTAAGTGACAGCATGGTTGCGCGTACTCTATCGCTCAAAGAAATGCCAACAAGGGGCTCCCCCGACGTTGAACGGGTGCTGCAATTCTATTCTAGATACTACGAAATATTTGGGCGGTCACGACGACACCGCTGAACCCAGCTATTGGGACAAGGTACTACTCATTATAACTCAACCTCAACCACTTCAGAGCGGCGGTGACCCTCTACTCCAATGGTTAGCATGTTAGCGCCGATTCTCATGGAGGACCTACTATCTTCATCTTCCCTTGACGCCACTCGACATACCCTGGTTCCTCAAGAAAGCCCCCCTCGATCGGAAAGCGCTCGAACCATGCGGGCCACAGTCGCGCAAAAAAACTCTTTTGGTCGTGTCCTTGGACGGCCTCTCGATATTCGGCTACCCAGCCGTCACGGAGGAACTGGAGCTCAGCTCTCTCCAACCTCACTGTCAAGGGGTGAGTGGCAACTTATCGACCCATGACAACGGCTTACTGGACATTCCGTCGAACCTCGGGGCCTTTGCTCTTCGGGGCATTTTGTTTGAACGCCTGAGCGCCTGCTCTGGCCTTTTATAGAGCGCCTTGAGGCTCCGCTGACGGATCAATTGGGCAGATAGGGGGTTCGTATTCGAGGCAATTACAAGTATTTACTGCTGTAGGCGAGGTTCACTAGGATAGCTGGAATGAAAGCTAAGTTTACGTTGAGCAAGAAGATTGGCAAGAGTCTCCCCTCCCTCCATAAACGCACACAAAACATCTTCTAGGCAGTATATGAGAACCTGAAGCCGTTGGCACACACAATTTCCCTTCCGCCAGCTATCACCAACCCCATCCTGCTGAAGGATTGTCTGGAGCTCCTCCATGGCCCGGCCATACCTCTCGTTCACTTCCATAATCATATCTTCCAGGGGCTCTGATGCCTGCTCGTCGATGCACCGTCTCGTGAGGGACACTAAGACCTCTGTCTCCGATCGCTGGAGCATTGTATCAAGCTGACGATCTATTTCCTGCAATCGCTCGAGGGGGGATTTGGGTACAGACATGATCGGACAGTTGGCTTCATCTAGTCTATGGGGCAAAGGTGAGTATCATCCCATCTTTGTGATGCCGTGTCCACGCACTGTTGGTTGGTCCCTGAAGGCCCTGCTCCCGACCCTCCCTTTCTGAGGGTCAACCTTTCCCTAGTATCATAGTAGTGCCGACGTCGCACCAGGATGGTTTCCCGATGACTACCCTCGCTGATTCACCATGGTGAACAAACACCGAAAGCTAAGACAACACACCGACTATAATACCGCTGGTCCTTGGCCTTGCGAGCAGCGGCTAGCTCCTCCTCGGTACGATATATTCTCTTGCGACCCATACTACTACACCCAGGTCAGTCGGTTGAACAGCAAGGGGAAGTAGAGCTGGAAGGCGAGGGCCAGTGGGCGCAGAGGTGAGTGAACGAAGTTAGCGCCTATTTACCAACCAAGTCGCACTCGAACTTTGTTACGACTTTTATTCGTTCCGCCATTTCACCCTCTTTCCTCCCAACTCTTTCCACCTCAAGCCACTCCATGGTTTGCTTGCACCTGTTGCGCATCGATTCGGCCCAGTCAGTAGTGTACGGTAGGGATGCATGATGTAGATCGCGTCGCAGTTGTTCTTTGCACATCTTATCTTATCTTATCACAATCATAGTCAGACTTCTGCATTGGGACGGGCAAATTTCTCAAATAGGGACGACTAATTGTACAAGGAGGGAGCTAAGACCACATATACTAATTGTCCACTGCACTCGACTGCGCAGCCGCCGCGCGGCGAGAGGCCACAATCCGCTGCATGACCCAAGTGACATCAATGGCCGCCCAAATCCAGTTAGGCGAATCATCATAGACCTCTGTCCAGCAGCAGCTCACTGGGTAATGGGCACTGATGCTACGGCCCCACCAACCGATGGAGGCGACGACGCTGAGGAAGCCATTTTGCCCAGGCTTATCGAGAGCGGTCCATGCGCCCGGGGCCTCGGAAACACTTAACGGGAACATCCGATGGCGTGCTTGGAGGGGCTCCGTAACATTCGTCACGTTGCGCCATGCTGGCTGAATGGCAATCCACCATTTCCACCAGGAATCAGAGAAGTCGTCGAGTTCAATGATCTCCACACGACTCTTGCGGCCCCGAGCAATCCAACCGTGGATTTCCTCCGGGCGTGCCTCGGTAGGAAGGGAGTGTTGGGGGCCTAGGTGGTTGACAAATTCCGAGTGTTCTTCGAGACGGACAAACGTTGCGAGGAGCGTCTGCCAGTCAGCAGGCATGCCTTCGAGTTCAAAGAGAGCGGTATACTGGGTGCGGAACCACTCTGGCCAGTTGGTGTCAACTTGCGGGGCCTTCAGGGCTGGCGGAGCAGTCGGGGTGGTGGGTGCAGGGCATGCAAAGGAGCCGGCCGAGGATGAATGAGCTACTTGGCAAATTGAGCGTCCACTGGTTGAATTTCATTGTTGAGCGGACTACTCACCAGTGCCTTCCTTCTTCTTCTCCTTGCGGCTAGCGACAGCCTTCCCGTTGCCGCCTGCGGGGCCTTTCGTCTTTCGCGGGGGACCACGTCGATCACTAACGTTGGGGACCGGGGAGTCATCGTTGTCGTCGTTGTCGTTGGCATCGTCCTCGGCGTTGTCGTTGTCGTCGTCGTCATCTTCTGAGTAAACGGAACAATCCAATAAGCTTCCCCCACGCGCGTTTGAACAACGTAATGACTTACCGTTGACACGGTGCTTCCTTGTTCGCTTCCTTGGAGGGCGTTCATCGAAGTCGCTTTCATAGCGGCCACCATTGTGTTTGTCTCGCCTGCTGGCCTTCGAGCGTTTGCTGCGGTTCTTGTCGCGTTTGCGTCTGCTGGGTGGGCTGGAATGGCGACGATGCTGTCGACCGTCACGTTTGGAACTTCGCCGTTCACGTTCGTCGTCCTGGTCGTCGGAATCTTCATCACCTGATTCCGAATCCGATTCCGAGGGTTCGCTAGTGCCGGTATCCGATGGCGAGTCGGATTGGCTGTCAGAGGAAGCAGGCCTGCTGCGTTTGGCCTTCTTATGCTTCTTTCTCGACACCTTGTCCGACACAACGGCCTGCTCGGCGGGTGCATCTGGTGTCAATTTGCCCCTGAACGGTACACCAGGCAGTGCCGCTGCCTGACATTCTTCATCGGCTAAGTTGGATGGGAGTGTGAGACGACAGTGGACGACATAGACAACAGAAGACTTACTATAGCATGTGGACAGAAACTTGATGAAGAGCTTGGAGACTTCGTCATAGTCCCGAGGGTTCGCCTCGCCCCAAGACTTCGCAATGGCATCACGGTTGCGACCAGCGTGTACACTGAGCAATGAGATAAGTGAGAGGTGGATCAGCAAGAATGAAAGAAGGCGCCAAATACCTGACAACATTGAGAGCACCTCCTTTCGCCGGCTCTGGCCCTCCTACAAAGACAGAGACATGCATCTTTAGTAACCTGCTGGCTCCTTCAATGATGGGGTAGAAAAAGTCTCCCAAACGTCGAAGCGCACTGAAGGGAGAAATGTTAAATGCCATGTACTGTGGAAAACACACATACTCTTGGCGTTCCTGGGGGGTAAAGGCGTCCAAGCGAGCCATGCGAGCGTCGATTGCCTTGACTTCATCGTCATGTCGCTTGTTCGCCCTCGCTTCCCACATAGCCTGTTCGTCTGGCGGAAGCGCGTTGAATATAGCGATCATGAACTTGTTCCGAGTGGTGGCAGCCTGGGAAGGGGCGAGATTCAGAGAGGCGAAGTGCGCGTCGAATTGGGCCTTATACGGCTCATATCCAGATTTGAGTAGCTCTTGCCAGCCCGCGAGGTGCTTGGGAGTCTTGATACCGATGCCGGAGAGATAGCTGAGCAAGATGGCGAAGGGATCATTCTTGTTCGAGTTGTTGAGGTGCTTGAGATTGACGTTGATTTTGTTGGCACGATAGTGGAGCCAATTATTGATGGACTGCCGCGGGGATAAGAGAACATCAGCATGACAGATGAGAAGACGTACCGTCCTCATACTAGACACTATTGCATGCTTTTCCTCGCGTTCTTTGGCGGAGAGGACTTCCAAAAGATTCGGACGGGCGCTCGACTCTTTAGAAACAGGGTCACGCCAGTCGAACGTTTCGAAATAGCCGTTCACGATGCCGTCGAGGACATTTCTCCGGACAGGCCTGGGGTGACTGAGACTGTCGACGTATTTGGGAAAACAACTGAGGAGATACTCCTCCCGAGCGCCCTTCGCCCAATTCCGAGTGAGAGGTCTCGTGGTTGCCACGTGTCAGAAAACAAACATTCAGACAAACATATCGGAGCTCACTTGAGCGTTGAGGTCTTGTTCTCTTTTTTCTTGCCCGACTTCTTGCTCCCTACCGCCTGTTCTGGTTCGCCTGGCTCTTCCGTGGCGCCGTCGAGAGGGGTGCTGATGTCGGGGTTGTTGGGGGTGTCTTCTTGGTGAAGAGTTTCGGCGTCGAAGGGGTTATTGGGGGGTTCCCTACTATCTTGTGCGTCGGAGGCCATTGCAGGAGGCATGAGTGAGAGTGACTGACTGCGTACTTCTAGCCTTCAAGCTGGTTATATATACCACTGAACCTATCTCAGTGCGAAGTGCGACCTTTTCAGCTTCAACATAGGATGGATACGACCATCGACCTCACGCAGGCCATTCATTGAACAAGCTCTTTCCGCCTCTCAACTGCCCTCTCATCGATTCTGTCCGCCCATCGTTATCAACTCCTCGCGTTCTTCGGTCGGATGACGTTATGATAACGGTAGATTTATCTCAAGCTTTCTCCCCTGTCCCCGATATCCGCCTACCACCCGCTAAACGTGCCTCAAGTCGCTCAAGTCCTTTCCCTCGTTTTGCGCATCCTTCCGTCCACAGGCGGCTGGCCTGGACTCGATTCCTCACTATGCTTCAGAACCACCCAGCGAACGTGTTTCAAGACACCTCAAGACCTCTTGTTCTCCCCACAAATGAATTCGTCGAGCTTCGTCTCTGTTATCGACCAATCATTTGGTGTTGTTAATGGCGGACGTTATCATTCAGATGGTCATCGAGGTAAGTCAAGGCCTAGTTAACCTTTCTTTGGGGCGGATTCCTTCGGAACGCCTTCAGGCGTGTATCGACCTCACTCACGCAATACCACAGACCTTTCTGCAATATTGCTGACGTTTTCTGTTGGTACTTAACACGGTTCTCTGCTCTCCTGAAACCTCAGCAAGTTTTCTCAAATTTCGCTCTTCTCATGGCCCAGACTAGCAATCCAGTTCCTACTGACGACTGTATGTCATTTCGCCGCCCTCAGCGTCGTTGCTTTGTGCTTACCCATTTCCTCCTAGCTCTCACAGCCCTGCTTGCTTTGTTGGCCATCTCGCCTGCGCAGGCCCGCTCGCTGGTCACCGTTCTGTCCGCAATCGCGGCAAGTGACGCAGCTAGCACCCCCCCCATCTCGAGTGCACCCGTTGCCACTCCCTCATCTTCCCAAGTCAATACGCCCATCGCTGCGGCCCCTCCTGTCGCTGTAGTCCCCGCTCCCGTCGCTGCACCTCCTGTTGCTGTAGTCCCTGCCCCCGTTGCTGCAGCCCCTCCTGTCGCTGTAGTCCCCGCCTCCGTTGCTGCGGCTGCCCCCGTTGCTGCAGCCCCTCCTGTCGCTGTAGTCCCCGCTCCCGTCGCTGCACCTCCTGTTGCTGTAGTCCCTGCCCCCGTTGCTGCAGCCCCTCCTGTCGCTGTAGTCCCCGCCTCCGTTGCTGCGGCTGCCCCCGTCGCTGCAGCCCCGCCTGTCGCTGTAGTGCCGCCTGCCGCTGTAGTCCCCGCCTCCGTCGCTGCGGCTGCCCCTGTCGCTGTAGCCCCTGCCCCAGCGTTGATCCAAGCGGCCCCCTCCGCAGTGAGTGGACCTCCACCTGGCTTCACCGTCCCTTGGGTTGTGCCGCGCGGGTACATTTACAATGTTCCTGCGCCCAATTCGGAAGGCCCTTTTTACGTAGTGACTCGAGGCCGTCAAGTCGGTGTTTTCAGTGGGTGGTGAGTGTGAATGCTTTTGGCTGCGCGTCATAAATGATCAAGCTTTGTAATAGGGAGCGAACCTCCCCTCATGTCACCAGCGTCCCCGGAGCAGTCTATCGCGGCATCAGCTCAGTCGCTGATGGCGTCGCTCGTATGGATGCGATCATCGACTCCTCCCTCGCCGCCATCGTGCCGTGAACGTTTGATATATCGTACTGCCCATGTTTGTAGATTTCCTACCTTAGCCTCTCTTTTGTCACCTCCACTCATTCATATATCACGCTCCTTGTGACTTGGCGAGATTTGTCTCTAACGATAAATATGTTTCGCATTGAATTGGGAGGAATAATCAGTGTTCCCAATAGGGCAAGACCCTGTCAATTTTCAAGGCCCGCTAAACTGAAGATGAAGGTACTGTCCATATATAGTAGTCAGCTGTCAGATTTCAATGTCCGCTGGAAAGAATACTGCCGTGGCAAAATTATTGTCCTAATTAAGAAGTATGCAAAGCTGCCGATGCCGGCATGATATTTTAAAGCCCCGCTGCTCAATATGGCAAGCGCCGCGCAGGCAAATTTGACGTGGGCGCCTAATTGGCCCAGATTAATGTGGCAACTATAACTCAGGCGCTTCTGCTTTCTTCTGGGTCTTATACTATGGTTTAGCAACCTAGGCTGCCGAGTCCTCGTCATCGTCGACTTCAAGGAGCTCGGGCGGTGAGTCCGGAGGAGTGAGTTCCTCCACTAGGGGAATCGGCCCCATTCGACATTCGCGGAGTACGCGGGTCGCGTGCTTATGTTGGCGATGATCGCGCCCTACTTCGAGCCGACAGGTATTGCAAACGGCGGGGCAGCGGCTCATCGTCACCTCCTTGGTTTGCCAGTTAATCTCCGGGTTATGCTTGCGCAGCCAAGTGTATCCCAGGATAACATCCTGCTTACCAAGGTTGGTGATAGCGAAGAGTGCTCGCTCCGTGTGATCGCGAAATCGCAAAATGAGGTCTACGACCTCGCGAACCGCACTGTTCTCGTTCGGAGACCCATCTACATTGTAGACAGGGATGGATGTGCTGAGGACCCTCCGAGCGAACCCGCACTTGTCTACAAAGTCAGGGTGCATAAACATTCCTGTCGCGCCGCAGTCAACGAGGGCTTGGACGCGAGTCCGCACCTTGGTGTCTGTGCACTGCAGGCTAATGGGAATGTCGAGGCTCAGCGCTCCAGGGATCGCGGACAGCTGGTATTTCGCGGGGAGGCGACGCCGCTCCCAGCCAGGGCGACGTGTAGGAGGTATTGCGCGAACTATCGTCTTTTCAGTCTCGAAGTTGCACTCATGATTAGGAGATGGAGAATCAGAATGACATTGCTCTACTTCAAGACATGAAAAGCGATTATTACTCGGCGAGGGCGTGCGGGTCACTCGCTGGTTTGAGGAAAATCCTCTTTTGCCCCTAACTCCTCTTCTCCGTTGGCTGACTCCTCCTCGATGGTCGCGGAGGGCTGAGAGGCTTCCGCGACGTCTGCCGCGATGAGAACTTGCTCCGCGAAGAGGGCTCTCTCATCGGTGGTCATGAAGCGGACATCGAAGCGACGAGGACAGTCGCTGATGAGGTGAGAGGTACTGCCGCAACGGAAGCAACTCTTGACAGGGTGCGCCGATGAGGACCGCGTACGATCGACGTCCATGGGGACGCCCGGAGGTAGCGGCCTCGGTTCTGAGGTGCGAGGAGGGAAGGGAGGAGGTGCAGGACGAGGGAGAGAGATGAGTCCTGCAGGGCGAGAGGGAGGAGGTGGGTTAGCGAGGGGACGCGAGAGGACAACCGCGCCCGCATGAAATGCTTGATTAGCTGCGCGATTATCCGCGATGCGCTGCGCGGCCTTATACCACCCCTCATAGTCCTCATCGAGAGGGCAGTCAACTGACTCGGCCACTCGGTTCTGAACTGCGGGGTCGAGTCCCTTTCGAAACTTGAGAGAGATGGCCGCTCCCTCAGTATAGCCAGCCTGGTCGACGAGGTCGAGGAAATCATCGTAATATTCTTGGAAGGTGCGGCGCCCTTGATGATATCGAGAGCCCTCGAGTTTGAGACGAGCGACCTCGCGTTCGCGGTCAGGGAGGAAGCGAATGCGGAAATCATTCTCGAAGGCAGCCCAATCCTCGAAATAGGGTGATCGCGGACTCCTGAAGACCATGTTGGAGTACTCCTTCGCGCGCTCCTTTTGAAAATAGGAGAGCGCCCAAACAATGCGGGTCTGGTCGTCTGGGAAATCGGTGGGGCGAAGTTGGAAGTAGATGCGAAGGGAGTTGAGAAAAGCTCGTCCGTTCTCTCTCTTACCGTCAAAGAGAGGAGGCGGGGCGGGTTTTAGGCGAGAATTGTTGGAGGATGGTGAGGGTGTGGGAGCATGGATGGAGGACTCGAGGCCTGACGTCGAGGCTCGAGGCTCATGCGCGGTGGCGGGGGAGAGCCTCTCGAGCTTGTCGAGGATCTGGCGGAGAGTCGCGTCCTGTTGCTCAACATGACTTCGCATCTCGAGAACCTGTGCCGCGAGGCGAGCGGACAGCTCAGCGTCCGTCTCGGGAAGGTCAGACATGGGTTCGAGAGAGTCGCGAGAGTCGCGAGAGAGCAGGAGAGCCGAAGGGATAACGCTCTGATCGAAGATAGAGGGTCTCGCGGTTTTTCTGCGATCTGGGCGTTTGCCGTATGGCTCCAGTGCTCAAGGAGAGAGTCTGTTCTACTGTAAGGGCAACCTCAAGACCGCCGCGCAGACTAGTAGAGGGCAGATCCAAAGTGAATATATAGCATGAGGACTAGCTAGTCTATCTACTCACCTAGTAGAGGGCAGATCCAAAGAGAACAGACTAAGGAGTGCCCCCTACCAGATGCGAGGAGTATATACGAGGCGTGAGAACAATAGCTACGACTGTATAGTACCTCAGCCACTGAAGAGAAGGAAAGAGAAGAATATCACATGGGCGCGAAGTGAAAGAGGGATGGAGCGGAGCGCCGCACGGATGAGAGAAGAGTGAGAAGAGTAGAGAGATAAGAGAGCGAAAAAGGAGAAGTGAACTACGTAAATGAGAGTGAAGGTAAAATGTCCGGGAAAGCTTGAGAGCCTACGAGATGCTTCGAGAGACCACGAGGAAGACCGCGAGAGCCATCGCGAGATACCGCGAGATCACGAGAAGCACCGCGAGACACCGCGAGACATCGCGAGACCGCGAAAGGCACCGCGAGATATCGCGAGACCTCGAGAAGGCGTATGAGGGATCGAGGAGGAGCGCGAAGTGGTAGAGATGACATGCGAGTGTCACGCGACTAAGTGTGGACAGGGGTCGAGACAAAGGGGGAATAAAAAGGGGTCATGAGATGTCCCCTTACACCTGCAACCACCTGTTTATCTAGACTAGGCGCTCTTCCACTTGAGCTACCAGTCCTTGCCTATACACAGGCAAAGGAGGGTACTTAAGCAGTTGAGTAGGCCACCTGGCTCGTCACCAAGGCAAAGGTACTGTACTCTCAGCACCCCCATGACCCAGCTGAGGCTGTCGAACTCGCCACATCCAACAAAAATGTCGTGGAGCTAAGCATCGTGCATCTGATTCTTTCGAAATCCAGGATGGCAAACGGGGGCGCAAATTGTTAGACTTAGCACCCAAGGCGCTTCGTCGGGTTGTTTCGGACATGTACAAATAGATACAAATAAAACTTCGTAGCTAGCTTGTGCATGCAATAGAACTCTTTGCTGTTGTCCTCGCAACTCTTGTGGCCCCTTAGGTGTCTGTGTCTGTGTCTGTGCCCCCTTCTTTTCCTCAAACTCTACCTCTCTGTAAGGGGACATCTCATGACCCCTTTTTATTCCCCCTTTGTCTCGACCCCTGTCCACACTTAGTCGCGTGACACTCGCATGTCATCTCTACCACTTCGCGCTCCTCCTCGATCCCTCATACGCCTTCTCGAGGTCTCGCGATATCTCGCGGTGCCTTTCGCGGTCTCGCGATGTCTCGCGGTGTCTCGCGGTGCTTCTCGTGATCTCGCGGTATCTCGCGATGGCTCTCGCGGTCTTCCTCGTGGTCTCTCGAAGCATCTCGTAGGCTCTCAAGCTTTCCCGGACATTTTACCTTCACTCTCATTTACGTAGTTCACTTCTCCTTTTTCGCTCTCTTATCTCTCTACTCTTCTCACTCTTCTCTCATCCGTGCGGCGCTCCGCTCCATCCCTCTTTCACTTCGCGCCCATGTGATATTCTTCTCTTTCCTTCTCTTCAGTGGCTGAGGTACTATACAGTCGTAGCTATTGTTCTCACGCCTCGTATATACTCCTCGCATCTGGTAGGGGGCACTCCTTAGTCTGTTCTCTTTGGATCTGCCCTCTACTAGGTGAGTAGATAGACTAGCTAGTCCTCATGCTATATATTCACTTTGGATCTGCCCTCTACTAGTCCGCGCGGCGGTCTTGAGGTTGCCCTTACAGTAGAACAGACTCTCTCCTTGAGCACTGGAGCCATACGGCAAACGCCCAGATCGCAGAAAAACCGCGAGACCCTCTATCTTCGATCAGAGCGTTATCCCTTCGGCTCTCCTGCTCTCTCGCGACTCTCGCGACTCTCTCGAACCCATGTCTGACCTTCCCGAGACGGACGCTGAGCTGTCCGCTCGCCTCGCGGCACAGGTTCTCGAGATGCGAAGTCATGTTGAGCAACAGGACGCGACTCTCCGCCAGATCCTCGACAAGCTCGAGAGGCTCTCCCCCGCCACCGCGCATGAGCCTCGAGCCTCGACGTCAGGCCTCGAGTCCTCCATCCATGCTCCCACACCCTCACCATCCTCCAACAATTCTCGCCTAAAACCCGCCCCGCCTCCTCTCTTTGACGGTAAGAGAGAGAACGGACGAGCTTTTCTCAACTCCCTTCGCATCTACTTCCAACTTCGCCCCACCGATTTCCCAGACGACCAGACCCGCATTGTTTGGGCGCTCTCCTATTTTCAAAAGGAGCGCGCGAAGGAGTACTCCAACATGGTCTTCAGGAGTCCGCGATCACCCTATTTCGAGGATTGGGCTGCCTTCGAGAATGATTTCCGCATTCGCTTCCTCCCTGACCGCGAACGCGAGGTCGCTCGTCTCAAACTCGAGGGCTCTCGATATCATCAAGGGCGCCGCACCTTCCAAGAATATTACGATGATTTCCTCGACCTCGTCGACCAGGCTGGCTATACTGAGGGAGCGGCCATCTCTCTCAAGTTTCGAAAGGGACTCGACCCCGCAGTTCAGAACCGAGTGGCCGAGTCGGTTGACTGCCCTCTCGATGAGGACTATGAGGGGTGGTATAAGGCCGCGCAGCGCATCGCGGATAATCGCGCAGCTAATCAAGCATTTCATGCGGGCGCGGTTGTCCTCTCACGTCCCCTCGCTAACCCACCTCCTCCCTCTCGCCCTGCAGGACTCATCTCTCTCCCTCGCCCTGCACCTCCTCCCTTTCCTCCCCGCACCTCAGAGCCGAGGCCGTTACCTCCCGGCGTCCCTATGGACGTCGATCGCGCGCGATCCTCATCGGCGCACCCTGTCAAGAGTTGCTACCGCTGCGGCAGTACCTCTCACCTCATCAGCGACTGTCCTCGTCGCTTCGATGTCCGCTTCATGACCACCGATGAGAGAGCCCTCTTCGCGGAGCAAGTTCTCATCGCGGCGGACGTCGCGGAAGCCTCTCAGCCCTCCGCGACCATCAAGGAGGAGTCAGCCAACGGAGAAGAGGAGTTAGGGGTAAAAGAGGATTTTCCTCAAACCAGCGAGTGACCCGCGCGCCCTCGCCGAGTAATAATCACTTTTCGTGTCTTGAAGTAGAGCAATGTCATTCTGATTCTCCATCTCCTAATCATGAGTGCAACTTCGAGACTGAAAAGACGATAGTTCGCGCAATACCTCCTACACGTCGCCCTGGCTGGGAGCGGCGTCGTCTCCCCGCGAAATACCAGCTGTCCGCGATCCCTGGAGTGCTGAGCCTCGACATTCCCATTAGCCTGCAGTGCACAGACACCGAGGTGCGGACTTGCGTCCAAGCCCTCGTTGACTGCAGCGCGACAGGAATGTTTATGCACCCTGACTTTGTAGACAAGTGCGGGTTCGCTCGGAGGGTCCTCAGCACACCCATCCCTGTCTACAATGTAGATGGGTCTCTGAACGAGAACGGTGCGATTCGCGAGGTCGTAGACCTCGTTCTGCGATTTCGCGATCACACGGAGCGAGCACTCTTCGCCATCACCAACCTTGGTAAGCAGGATGTTATCCTGGGATATACTTGGCTGCGCAAGCATAACCCGGAGATTAACTGGCAAACCAAGGAGGTGACGATGAGCCGCTGCCCCGCCGTTTGCAATACCTGTCGGCTCGAAGTAGGGCGCGATCGTCGCCAACGTAAGCACGCGACCCGCGTACTCCGCGAATGTCGAATGGGGCCGATTCCCCTAGTGGAGGAACTCACTCCTCCGGACTCACCGCCCGAGCTCCTTGAAGTCGACGATGACGAGGACTCGGATGATGAGGACGAGAGTAGCGCAGACTCGCACAGCGAAAGCTCTGAAGGGTATGACCCCCTTGAGGGCGATCGTATTTTCTGCGCTGTCCCTCCACCGACTCCCGAGTATGCTCGCTCGCTGCGAGCTGAGGAAATCCGCGCCTCAGAGACGATCTCTCAGCGCCTTGCTGCAGCGTTCCAGCGGAACAAGCCTCCAGACCCGCGCAACGCGGGGCTGCCAAAGGATCTCTTCGCGGACTTCGAGTCAGTGTTCGCGAAGGAGTCTTTTGATGAGCTTGCTGAGCGCCGCCCTTGGGATCATGCGATCGAGCTCGTCCAAAATCATCGCCCCTTTACCACTAAATGCTACCCCCTGTCCCCTGTCGAACAACGCGAGTTAGACGAATTCATCGAGGAGAACCTCGCGACTGGCCGCATCCGTCCCTCGAAGTCCCCAGTCGCCTCGCCAGTCTTCTTCATCAAGAAGAAGGACGGCTCGCTACGCCTCGTTCAGGATTACCGTAAGCTCAATGCCATCACAATAAAAAATCGGTACCTGCTACCTCTCATCTCGGAACTCGTCGACAAGCTCAAGGAAGCTCGCTACTTCTCGAAGCTTGACGTGCGTTGGGGGTACAATAACGTACGGATTAAGGAGGGCGATGAGTGGAAGGCAGCGTTTCGCACCAACCGCGGTCTTTTCGAACCTCTCGTTATGTTCTTTGGTCTAACTAATAGTCCTGGCACCTTTCAGACAATGATGAATGACCTCTTTCGAGAGCTCATCACTGAAGGTGTAGTCATCATCTACCTCGACGACATCCTCATCTACACTAAGACGCGCGAGGAACACCACCGCGTCCTTCGTCGAGTGCTACAAATCCTAAAGGACAACAAGCTCTACTTACGACCGGAGAAATGCGAGTTCGAGCAGACCAAGGTTGAGTACCTCGGGGTGGTGGTGTCAGAAGGTAAGGTCGAGATGGACCCAGTGAAGGTGGCGGGTGTAGCGGACTGGCCGACTCCGCGAAACCACACCGAGCTGTTGTAATCAGAGCAATATAATGACTTGTAAAGCTTATAATAAGCGTCCACAGAAGCCTTAATATGTCCTCTAACAGTGTGCAATGATAGTTCAATGTGTATTGACTATAAACCAACAATAACTACCAGTAGAGTGCTGCTATTACTTCGCTCTCTGGTATATAAGGATTTCGCGCTCCGAAGTTCCCACGGGTACCGATCTGCGCGGTAGGTGTCCACTAAATCGCGTCCGAAATTTGGAGCAATTCTGAGCAGAGGGGCACCTGCAGGAACACTTTCTAAGCACCCGGGTATATTTTATTAGTGGAGATCTGCAGAACTGGGTGTTCCAGAGGCAGATCTTTGTCCAAATTGATCAGTAATTTTACTGATGCAATTTGCGGACTCCACTAGACCGTGGGAACCGGTTTCGTAACCGTGGGAACGGTCGCGTAAACCGTGGGAACGCGCGATCGAAATGTATGTACAAAACTATCACTAATGGTTGTGACTATGTAACAAACTATTAATGTGCGGAGTTCTAATTTAAAGCTAATGACTCTACAATCGTTTATATACAAGTATATAGTGTCCTTGACGTCTGGACACAACGCGCTAAGCACGCGCTTACGCGCTCGAGCGCTACACTACATTTATAGTACACTACAAGATAGAGAGAAATAGAAACTTGATCATAGCTCACTATTGAGTGAACCAATGACCACCAAACTTTGTAGGCCTCGTCTATAGGTGTATTGCGGCCTGTGCGCCCCATTTGCGCGTCCATAAGCGTGTCCCTTATGGTGGTACAAAGTTGTCTTGTTAACAAGTGCTGGATCACTTTCAACACGAGCTGCAGTCTTTCGTCGGCTTTATCAACTTCTATCGGCGGTTTATGCGAGACTTCTCGCACATCGCGCGTCCCCTCTTCTCCCTCTCTAACGCGAAGGAATGGAGGTGGACCGAGGTCGAGCGCGAGGCATTCGAGCAGCTCAAGTCGCTCATCACCTCGCAGCCTGTTCTCGCGCTCCCTCGCGAGGATCGCCCGTACCGTGTCGAGGCTGACTCGTCTGACTTCGCGACAGGTGCGGTGCTCTCGCAGCTCGATCCCACTGACGCGAAGTGGCACCCCGTGGCTTTTTACTCTAAAAGCCTCCAGGCGGCGGAACGCAACTACGAGATTCACGACAAGGAAATGCTCTCCATTATCCGCGCTCTCGAGGAATGGCGACACTACCTCGAGGGTGCACATCCTGCATTCGAGATCTGGTCAGATCATAAGAACCTCGAGTATTTCCTTAAAGCGCAGAAGTTGAATCGTCGACAAGCGAGGTGGTCTCTCTATTTGTCGTGTTTCGACTTCGCGCTGCACCACCGCCCTGGACACTCGATGGGGAAGCCTGACGCCCTCTCTCGACGTGCGGACCATGATGACGGTAAGGCGGACAATAGCGATATCGTCCTCCTCAAGCCGTCGTACTTCGCGGTCAGAGCGATTGGTCTCGCTCTTGAAGGGGAAGAGAAGGCCATCCTCGCGGAAGTACGTCGCGGTCTGAGAGAGCGTAAGTTCGAGGACGCAGTCGCGAAGGCTGCGGACGAGTTGCGAAAAGCGAGAGGCTCGCGGAAGACTGTTCGTTCCGCGGAATGGAGCGAGTCTAACGGCCTCATACTTTTCCGCGGTAAAGTCTACGTTCCTGATGTAGCTGACCTTCGTCGGAAAATCGTAGCGCAGCACCATGACACCAGGATCGCAGGCCACGCAGGCAGCCTAGGTTGCTAAACCATAGTATAAGACCCAGAAGAAAGCAGAAGCGCCTGAGTTATAGTTGCCACATTAATCTGGGCCAATTAGGCGCCCACGTCAAATTTGCCTGCGCGGCGCTTGCCATATTGAGCAGCGGCGCTTTAAAATATCATGCCGGCATCGGCAGCTTTGCATACTTCTTAATTAGGACAATAATTTTGCCACGGCAGTATTCTTTCCAGCGGACATTGAAATCTGACAGCTGACTACTATATATGGACAGTACCTTCATCTTCAGTTTAGCGGGCCTTGAAAATTGACAGGGTCTTGCCCTATTGGGAACACTGATTATTCCTCCCAATTCAATGCGAAACATATTTATCGTTAGAGACAAATCTCGCCAAGTCACAAGGAGCGTGATATATGAATGAGTGGAGGTGACAAAAGAGAGGCTAAGGTAGGAAATCTACAAACATGGGCAGTACGATATATCAAACGTTCACGGCACGATGGCGGCGAGGGAGGAGTCGATGATCGCATCCATACGAGCGACGCCATCAGCGACTGAGCTGATGCCGCGATAGACTGCTCCGGGGACGCTGGTGACATGAGGGGAGGTTCGCTCCCTATTACAAAGCTTGATCATTTATGACGCGCAGCCAAAAGCATTCACACTCACCACCCACTGAAAACACCGACTTGACGGCCTCGAGTCACTACGTAAAAAGGGCCTTCCGAATTGGGCGCAGGAACATTGTAAATGTACCCGCGCGGCACAACCCAAGGGACGGTGAAGCCAGGTGGAGGTCCACTCACTGCGGAGGGGGCCGCTTGGATCAACGCTGGGGCAGGGGCTACAGCGACAGGGGCAGCCGCAGCGACGGAGGCGGGGACTACAGCGGCAGGCGGCACTACAGCGACAGGCGGGGCTGCAGCGACGGGGGCAGCCGCAGCAACGGAGGCGGGGACTACAGCGACAGGAGGGGCTGCAGCAACGGGGGCAGGGACTACAGCAACAGGAGGTGCAGCGACGGGAGCGGGGACTACAGCGACAGGAGGGGCTGCAGCAACGGGGGCAGCCGCAGCAACGGAGGCGGGGACTACAGCGACAGGAGGGGCTGCAGCAACGGGGGCAGGGACTACAGCAACAGGAGGTGCAGCGACGGGAGCGGGGACTACAGCGACAGGAGGGGCCGCAGCGATGGGCGTATTGACTTGGGAAGATGAGGGAGTGGCAACGGGTGCACTCGAGATGGGGGGGGTGCTAGCTGCGTCACTTGCCGCGATTGCGGACAGAACGGTGACCAGCGAGCGGGCCTGCGCAGGCGAGATGGCCAACAAAGCAAGCAGGGCTGTGAGAGCTAGGAGGAAATGGGTAAGCACAAAGCAACGACGCTGAGGGCGGCGAAATGACATACAGTCGTCAGTAGGAACTGGATTGCTAGTCTGGGCCATGAGAAGAGCGAAATTTGAGAAAACTTGCTGAGGTTTCAGGAGAGCAGAGAACCGTGTTAAGTACCAACAGAAAACGTCAGCAATATTGCAGAAAGGTCTGTGGTATTGCGTGAGTGAGGTCGATACACGCCTGAAGGCGTTCCGAAGGAATCCGCCCCAAAGAAAGGTTAACTAGGCCTTGACTTACCTCGATGACCATCTGAATGATAACGTCCGCCATTAACAACACCAAATGATTGGTCGATAACAGAGACGAAGCTCGACGAATTCATTTGTGGGGAGAACAAGAGGTCTTGAGGTGTCTTGAAACACGTTCGCTGGGTGGTTCTGAAGCATAGTGAGGAATCGAGTCCAGGCCAGCCGCCTGTGGACGGAAGGATGCGCAAAACGAGGGAAAGGACTTGAGCGACTTGAGGCACGTTTAGCGGGTGGTAGGCGGATATCGGGGACAGGGGAGAAAGCTTGAGATAAATCTACCGTTATCATAACGTCATCCGACCGAAGAACGCGAGGAGTTGATAACGATGGGCGGACAGAATCGATGAGAGGGCAGTTGAGAGGCGGAAAGAGCTTGTTCAATGAATGGCCTGCGTGAGGTCGATGGTCGTATCCATCCTATGTTGAAGCTGAAAAGGTCGCACTTCGCACTGAGATAGGTTCAGTGGTATATATAACCAGCTTGAAGGCTAGAAGTACGCAGTCAGTCACTCTCACTCATGCCTCCTGCAATGGCCTCCGACGCACAAGATAGTAGGGAACCCCCCAATAACCCCTTCGACGCCGAAACTCTTCACCAAGAAGACACCCCCAACAACCCCGACATCAGCACCCCTCTCGACGGCGCCACGGAAGAGCCAGGCGAACCAGAACAGGCGGTAGGGAGCAAGAAGTCGGGCAAGAAAAAAGAGAACAAGACCTCAACGCTCAAGTGAGCTCCGATATGTTTGTCTGAATGTTTGTTTTCTGACACGTGGCAACCACGAGACCTCTCACTCGGAATTGGGCGAAGGGCGCTCGGGAGGAGTATCTCCTCAGTTGTTTTCCCAAATACGTCGACAGTCTCAGTCACCCCAGGCCTGTCCGGAGAAATGTCCTCGACGGCATCGTGAACGGCTATTTCGAAACGTTCGACTGGCGTGACCCTGTTTCTAAAGAGTCGAGCGCCCGTCCGAATCTTTTGGAAGTCCTCTCCGCCAAAGAACGCGAGGAAAAGCATGCAATAGTGTCTAGTATGAGGACGGTACGTCTTCTCATCTGTCATGCTGATGTTCTCTTATCCCCGCGGCAGTCCATCAATAATTGGCTCCACTATCGTGCCAACAAAATCAACGTCAATCTCAAGCACCTCAACAACTCGAACAAGAATGATCCCTTCGCCATCTTGCTCAGCTATCTCTCCGGCATCGGTATCAAGACTCCCAAGCACCTCGCGGGCTGGCAAGAGCTACTCAAATCTGGATATGAGCCGTATAAGGCCCAATTCGACGCGCACTTCGCCTCTCTGAATCTCGCCCCTTCCCAGGCTGCCACCACTCGGAACAAGTTCATGATCGCTATATTCAACGCGCTTCCGCCAGACGAACAGGCTATGTGGGAAGCGAGGGCGAACAAGCGACATGACGATGAAGTCAAGGCAATCGACGCTCGCATGGCTCGCTTGGACGCCTTTACCCCCCAGGAACGCCAAGAGTATGTGTGTTTTCCACAGTACATGGCATTTAACATTTCTCCCTTCAGTGCGCTTCGACGTTTGGGAGACTTTTTCTACCCCATCATTGAAGGAGCCAGCAGGTTACTAAAGATGCATGTCTCTGTCTTTGTAGGAGGGCCAGAGCCGGCGAAAGGAGGTGCTCTCAATGTTGTCAGGTATTTGGCGCCTTCTTTCATTCTTGCTGATCCACCTCTCACTTATCTCATTGCTCAGTGTACACGCTGGTCGCAACCGTGATGCCATTGCGAAGTCTTGGGGCGAGGCGAACCCTCGGGACTATGACGAAGTCTCCAAGCTCTTCATCAAGTTTCTGTCCACATGCTATAGTAAGTCTTCTGTTGTCTATGTCGTCCACTGTCGTCTCACACTCCCATCCAACTTAGCCGATGAAGAATGTCAGGCAGCGGCACTGCCTGGTGTACCGTTCAGGGGCAAATTGACACCAGATGCACCCGCCGAGCAGGCCGTTGTGTCGGACAAGGTGTCGAGAAAGAAGCATAAGAAGGCCAAACGCAGCAGGCCTGCTTCCTCTGACAGCCAATCCGACTCGCCATCGGATACCGGCACTAGCGAACCCTCGGAATCGGATTCGGAATCAGGTGATGAAGATTCCGACGACCAGGACGACGAACGTGAACGGCGAAGTTCCAAACGTGACGGTCGACAGCATCGTCGCCATTCCAGCCCACCCAGCAGACGCAAACGCGACAAGAACCGCAGCAAACGCTCGAAGGCCAGCAGGCGAGACAAACACAATGGTGGCCGCTATGAAAGCGACTTCGATGAACGCCCTCCAAGGAAGCGAACAAGGAAGCACCGTGTCAACGGTAAGTCATTACGTTGTTCAAACGCGCGTGGGGGAAGCTTATTGGATTGTTCCGTTTACTCAGAAGATGACGACGACGACAACGACAACGCCGAGGACGATGCCAACGACAACGACGACAACGATGACTCCCCGGTCCCCAACGTTAGTGATCGACGTGGTCCCCCGCGAAAGACGAAAGGCCCCGCAGGCGGCAACGGGAAGGCTGTCGCTAGCCGCAAGGAGAAGAAGAAGGAAGGCACTGGTGAGTAGTCCGCTCAACAATGAAATTCAACCAGTGGACGCTCAATTTGCCAAGTAGCTCATTCATCCTCGGCCGGCTCCTTTGCATGCCCTGCACCCACCACCCCGACTGCTCCGCCAGCCCTGAAGGCCCCGCAAGTTGACACCAACTGGCCAGAGTGGTTCCGCACCCAGTATACCGCTCTCTTTGAACTCGAAGGCATGCCTGCTGACTGGCAGACGCTCCTCGCAACGTTTGTCCGTCTCGAAGAACACTCGGAATTTGTCAACCACCTAGGCCCCCAACACTCCCTTCCTACCGAGGCACGCCCGGAGGAAATCCACGGTTGGATTGCTCGGGGCCGCAAGAGTCGTGTGGAGATCATTGAACTCGACGACTTCTCTGATTCCTGGTGGAAATGGTGGATTGCCATTCAGCCAGCATGGCGCAACGTGACGAATGTTACGGAGCCCCTCCAAGCACGCCATCGGATGTTCCCGTTAAGTGTTTCCGAGGCCCCGGGCGCATGGACCGCTCTCGATAAGCCTGGGCAAAATGGCTTCCTCAGCGTCGTCGCCTCCATCGGTTGGTGGGGCCGTAGCATCAGTGCCCATTACCCAGTGAGCTGCTGCTGGACAGAGGTCTATGATGATTCGCCTAACTGGATTTGGGCGGCCATTGATGTCACTTGGGTCATGCAGCGGATTGTGGCCTCTCGCCGCGCGGCGGCTGCGCAGTCGAGTGCAGTGGACAATTAGTATATGTGGTCTTAGCTCCCTCCTTGTACAATTAGTCGTCCCTATTTGAGAAATTTGCCCGTCCCAATGCAGAAGTCTGACTATGATTGTGATAAGATAAGATAAGATGTGCAAAGAACAACTGCGACGCGATCTACATCATGCATCCCTACCGTACACTACTGACTGGGCCGAATCGATGCGCAACAGGTGCAAGCAAACCATGGAGTGGCTTGAGGTGGAAAGAGTTGGGAGGAAAGAGGGTGAAATGGCGGAACGAATAAAAGTCGTAACAAAGTTCGAGTGCGACTTGGTTGGTAAATAGGCGCTAACTTCGTTCACTCACCTCTGCGCCCACTGGCCCTCGCCTTCCAGCTCTACTTCCCCTTGCTGTTCAACCGACTGACCTGGGTGTAGTAGTATGGGTCGCAAGAGAATATATCGTACCGAGGAGGAGCTAGCCGCTGCTCGCAAGGCCAAGGACCAGCGGTATTATAGTCGGTGTGTTGTCTTAGCTTTCGGTGTTTGTTCACCATGGTGAATCAGCGAGGGTAGTCATCGGGAAACCATCCTGGTGCGACGTCGGCACTACTATGATACTAGGGAAAGGTTGACCCTCAGAAAGGGAGGGTCGGGAGCAGGGCCTTCAGGGACCAACCAACAGTGCGTGGACACGGCATCACAAAGATGGGATGATACTCACCTTTGCCCCATAGACTAGATGAAGCCAACTGTCCGATCATGTCTGTACCCAAATCCCCCCTCGAGCGATTGCAGGAAATAGATCGTCAGCTTGATACAATGCTCCAGCGATCGGAGACAGAGGTCTTAGTGTCCCTCACGAGACGGTGCATCGACGAGCAGGCATCAGAGCCCCTGGAAGATATGATTATGGAAGTGAACGAGAGGTATGGCCGGGCCATGGAGGAGCTCCAGACAATCCTTCAGCAGGATGGGGTTGGTGATAGCTGGCGGAAGGGAAATTGTGTGTGCCAACGGCTTCAGGTTCTCATATACTGCCTAGAAGATGTTTTGTGTGCGTTTATGGAGGGAGGGGAGACTCTTGCCAATCTTCTTGCTCAACGTAAACTTAGCTTTCATTCCAGCTATCCTAGTGAACCTCGCCTACAGCAGTAAATACTTGTAATTGCCTCGAATACGAACCCCCTATCTGCCCAATTGATCCGTCAGCGGAGCCTCAAGGCGCTCTATAAAAGGCCAGAGCAGGCGCTCAGGCGTTCAAACAAAATGCCCCGAAGAGCAAAGGCCCCGAGGTTCGACGGAATGTCCAGTAAGCCGTTGTCATGGGTCGATAAGTTGCCACTCACCCCTTGACAGTGAGGTTGGAGAGAGCTGAGCTCCAGTTCCTCCGTGACGGCTGGGTAGCCGAATATCGAGAGGCCGTCCAAGGACACGACCAAAAGAGTTTTTTTGCGCGACTGTGGCCCGCATGGTTCGAGCGCTTTCCGATCGAGGGGGGCTTTCTTGAGGAACCAGGGTATGTCGAGTGGCGTCAAGGGAAGATGAAGATAGTAGGTCCTCCATGAGAATCGGCGCTAACATGCTAACCATTGGAGTAGAGGGTCACCGCCGCTCTGAAGTGGTTGAGGTTGAGTTATAATGAGTAGTACCTTGTCCCAATAGCTGGGTTCAGCGGTGTCGTCGTGACCGCCCAAATATTTCGTAGTATCTAGAATAGAATTGCAGCACCCGTTCAACGTCGGGGGAGCCCCTTGTTGGCATTTCTTTGAGCGATAGAGTACGCGCAACCATGCTGTCACTTAGTAAGCAGGAAATGAGCAGGATGGCAAAGCGGGAGGGTGACCCCACGAGGCCCTTGCAGCCAGCTGACGCGCCTGACCTTTTTGCACTCTACAGACCCCGGTAGCCGAAAATGGCGATGAAGAGAAAGGGAAAACGCGTGCGCGTGCACAGCGCGCTCGACGACGACCCTACTTTCAATCCAGCGTACACCAGAGAGGTCAAACGGAGCGCCAACGGCCGCTTCCACATTCAGACAGTACATGCCCCAACCACCCAAATCTTTTCGCCCACGCCAATACCGCAGTGGAAGCCGAACGAAGACATGGAAGGGTGGGAGGATGAAGAGCTCGCTGACCTGGTAGATGATGAATGCCAGGTACCGCTCATCAGCGGACGGAAGAGGTACCAATCGTCGGTCAGTCAGACAGCGCGCGTTTTAATGGGCCCTTTTCTGATTTTTGTATAGGACGATCCGATGGCGGAGTGGGTGTTAGTCAAAGAGGACTTTTTGTCCGAAAGTTTGAGGCTTGAAGGCCAGTCGGAGGAAGGCAGGGCGAATTTCTGCTTGACATGTCGGCAGCGCGACGTAGCAAGTCAGGAGTCCACGATGGCACCGGGGGAACGACCAACGGTGAAGGAAACGAGCCCTCCAATGTACCGGTGTGACGAATGCTTTGGAGGGGTCAACGAGTGCTTGGAATGTTGCATTGAGCGCCACCGTCGTCTCCCGCTGCATAGGATCAAGGTCAGTTCATTTACGTGACGTCGAGGCAGCTCCCTTACGTTGTTCACAATAGCGGTGGAACGGCCTTCATTTTGAGAAAGTGTCTTTGCGAGAATTGGGCCTGCGGGTGCAGTTAGGCCATGGAGGCGGCCCATGCGCCAACCCAGAGCCGGCGCCGAAGGTCTTCACGGTGCTACACATAAATGGGCTCCACGTCATCAACCTGGATTACTGTAACTGCGAACGGCGCGTACCTCGTGAGAAGCAAATTCTGAGGGCGGGGTGGTATCCTGCTACGGTGAAATTGCCTGCTACAGCTGCATCACTCGAGCTGTTGCGCCATTTCCATGGGCTTTCGCTCTGCAGCAAGGTGTCTGCTCATGAGTACTATCTCAGTATGGAGCGCCTGACTGATAACTTACGAGTGAAGGTCCCTAAGGTGAGCGTTGAATAATATCGTTAGGTGGGACGAGGCTGACTAGTGGATAGACAAGGTATCGAGCATTTCTGAGAATGGCACGGCAGTTCCGTCACATCAGGATGATGAAGCGCGCAGGACGAGGGAACGTGCGGAATGGGATGGCTTTGACAAAACCGGGGGAGTTGGCAATGGGGTGCCCTGCGTGTCCTCAGCCTGGAGTCAATTTGCCAACCCTGTGGAAGTCAGTGGAGCCAGCTCAGAGGTAGGCGTGTCTATGTTGCCATCAAAACAAACATCAACTGACCGTGTGAACAGGTTTCTATACACATTGTTCGTCTCTCTTGATGCCAACTTCCGCCTCAAAAACCGCCTCCGTGCTAACGAACACGCTGATCCTGGGCTTCATACCGGGTTGGCTTACTTTGTCGTCGAACGTCCTTACCACGATCATGTCCTCAAATATGCTAGTCAATCGGATGTGAGCTAATTCCGCGGCCTTTCCTTGATATACCCTCACATTGGTTCCAGATCAGCAGCTGCAGCGGGTTCAACGCCATATCTCGCGCCGATTCGAAGTCCACTGCCGGATTGCGTTACACCGGAGTCGGGATGTGTGTTTGTGCCAGGCATGAGTTAGTACGGCCCCTCGGCGTTGGTGACTTGCAGAAAGGTGAAAGGTGCGTCCACAGTTCGGTCGTATGGCCCACATCTACTTACAGGTTTCAAGATACTGCAACATGGACTACATATTCCTCTCCGCTGTCTCCGCCGTCCCGGTCATGGCTATCATGGCTATCTACGACATCGCCTGCCAATGGAAAGTCAACCTCCAAACCCGAATGGCCGAAATGCCCGCACACCTGAAACTACCGCCCTCATGCTCCCTTGACTTCGCGGTCCCCAAGTGCCACGCCCCTGCTCACCAATTGCCCTGCCAAACCCCTCACTCTCTTAACCTCAAGGCAGGTGCCGGCCGTACTGACGGAGAAGGAATTGAAAGAGATTGGTCGTTGATTAACCCTGCCGCGAATAGCACGAAGGAGATGGGTCCGGGTTCTCGCCACGATACGCTGGACGACCTATTCGCCCACCATAACTGGCAGAAGATAGTTGGGCTCGGTCTCTCACTCCGTCGCAAGTACATCATCGCCGTCGCTCAGTCTAAACGACACAAGACGTTACACGAGGAGTTCAA
Source organism: Pleurotus giganteus (assembly GCA_032158425.1). Lineage (NCBI taxonomy): Eukaryota > Fungi > Basidiomycota > Agaricomycetes > Agaricales > Pleurotaceae > Pleurotus > Pleurotus giganteus. The sequence continues at coordinate 1,344,877 of JAPEHR010000002.1, forward strand.
CGGTTCCGTCACCAAGGATCTCCAAGTCACTTGGACCAAAATGATCGCCAGCTGGGAACATGACTCCACCCGACCCAATCCTTACGTGGCGGCAACAGAACGTGAGTACTCGACACGGATAGCCCAGTTCATTTACTTATACCATTCCTAGACGAAACGGAAAATGATGTCAAGGTTAAGCTCTTAGCAACTGAGCGCATCGAAGCGGAAGCTGATGAAGCCGATGCAGTTGGACGAGGGAAGACAGCGACGGTGTTCCTCTCACTAGGGTTGATGATTGAGGAGTCACAGTGAGTAGATCATCACCATCACCTCAGTACGCTCTGACCTTCATGCAAGGCGGCGTTTGAAGCTGGAACTCTCGGAGAAGGAGCTGACTAGCATCCAGACTGCCCAGATTCAGGAGAAGCGGCTCAACGTTACGAAGCAAATCAAACAATTCCGCGTTTTGCAGCGCTCCCACATGCCCAACATCGCCCGTATCCTCGAACGGCCTTCGTCAGTCCCACGCCAGGAGCCTGAGAATGACGCCCTCCACCTTCCTTCAGCCATCTCCTCCGACTCTCGCCACCAGTACAGTTCGGCTGCCCTAGCGAACAAGGAAGCCCAGCTGCGTAAGGCTCAAGCGTACGACGCCCTTGAACGCATCCGCCTGACGCAGCGTGCCAAGCGTCATGTGGTTATTCACAAGAAGAAGAGTGTACCTGGTCAGCGCACGGGAACTCGGGCACGATCGGATTTTGACCGCCTCGATGGCAAGATCGCTCAGGCTGCCAGCAAGTATCGAGACGCTCGCTCAGCGTTGCGAAATCTGCTGGGAGAAGAGTCTATTCCACCTGACCTGCGTGAATTACGTGATGCCGATATCTGCCCCCCGCCAGCATTTGATGTCGACAACTTGGACGCGGCTCGCAACCTTCGTGAGGCCGCCGATCGCCTAGGTGAAGGACACCGGGAGGTGCCGTGGATCTGGAGAGTGTCGCAGGCTTTGGGGGATGGGAAAGATGCATCACTGAATGCTGGGCTGCGGATTGAGTGGGCAAAGAGCCGAGCCCGCTATCTCAGATGGAGTGAGGAAGTGCTGTTGTGTAAAGAGGAGATGCGTCGCGTGCGCCGAACCCTGGAGTTCAAGGCCAATTGGTGGCGCGATCTGGCGAACCCTTGGGAAGACCCCCCCGCTGATTCCGGTCTCCTCCAAGGACTAACCGCCTATGCCCACATCCAAGCTAATGTCTACAGCACCCTCCACCGACACTTTACGTCGCTGTGGGAGCAGCAGCCAAAGAAACGCTCTCAGCTACCCGTGGTCACGCCGGCTGGCGATGTGGACATCACCACCGCAGATGATGAAGCCCTCATGTGTGACATCCTGGCTGAAGCACGATATAACGATGAAGTGGACCTCGAAGATGAAGCGGACGATGAAGACGCAGACGTAACGGACGACGAGGGAATGAGTGACGACAGCGACGACTACTAGCGCTGGATGTTTTTGCCGTATATAGTATTTTTTTATTGTGGCGCGTGCGGAATAGCCGCTGGCCTTTTCTATGTATAGTAATTATGTAACTGTAATCTTTTCTATGTATGGTAATTATGTACAGTGAATCAAACCAATTCTAAATAAGGCAAATTCATGAAATAAACTGCCGGACAGTGCCGAAACGCGTCGGAAATAATAGTATAATTGAATATATTGGGAGATATTGCACTGAGATGTCCAAATTAGGCAGATTTGGCCAATATACTCAGATCTTTGTAGCGGGGTTGAATATAGGCCTGACTAATCAGGCCCAGTCAACTATTGCGGATTAATCCAGCTTTTAGGTCTATTTTATCTAGAGAATATAGCTTAGCCGTTTCCAGATTATTCTAAGATGTAGGGTCTATTCCAGTGACTAGTTGTGAGAAAAGTATGAGGCCGTTAGACTCGCTCCATTCCGCGGAACGAACGGTCTTCCGTGAGCCTCTCGCTTTTCGCAACTCGTCTGCAGCCTTCGCGACTGCGTCCTCGAACTTACGCTCTCTCAGACCGCGACGTACTTCCGCGAGGATGGCCTTCTCTTCCCCTTCAAGAGCGAGACCAATCGCTCTGACCGCGAAGTACGACGGCTTGAGGAGGACGATATCGCTATTGTCCGCCTTACCGTCATCATGGTCCGCGCGTCGAGAGAGGGCGTCAGGCTTCCCCATCGAGCGTCCAGGGCGGTGGTGCAGCGCGAAGTCGAAACGCGACAAATAGAGAGACCACCTCGCTTGTCGACGATTCAACTTCTGCGCTTTAAGGAAATACTCGAGATTCTTATGATCTGACCAGATCTCGAATGCAGGGTGTGCACCCTCGAGGTAGTGTCGCCATTCCTCGAGAGCGCGGATAATGGAGAGCATTTCCTTGTCGTGAATCTCGTAGTTGCGTTCCGCCGCCTGGAGGCTTTTAGAGTAAAAAGCCACGGGGTGCCACTTCGCGTCAGCGGGATCGAGCTGCGAGAGCACCGCACCTGTCGCGAAATCAGACGAGTCAGCCTCAACACGGTACGGGCGATCCTCGCGAGGGAGCGCGAGAACAGGCTGCGAGGTGATGAGCGACTTGAGCTGCTCGAATGCCTCGCGCTCGACCTCGGTCCACCTCCATTCCTTCGCGTTAGAGAGGGAGAAGAGGGGACGAGCGATGTGCGAGAAGTCTCGCATAAACCGCCGATAGAAGTTGATAAAGCCGACGAAAGACTGCAGCTCGGTGTGGTTTCGCGGAGTCGGCCAGTCTGCTACACCCGCCACCTTCACTGGGTCCATCTCGACCTTACCTTCTGACACCACCACCCCGAGGTACTCAACCTTGGTCTGCTCGAACTCGCATTTCTCTGGTCGTAAGTAAAGCTTGTTGTCCTTTAGGATTTGTAGCACTCGACGAAGGACGCGGTGGTGTTCCTCGCGCGTCTTAGTGTAGATGAGGATGTCGTCGAGGTAGATGATGACTACACCTTCCGTGATGAGCTCGCGAAAGAGGTCATTCATCATTGTCTGAAAGGTGCCAGGACTATTAGTTAGACCAAAGAACATAACGAGAGGTTCGAAAAGACCGCGGTTGGTGCGAAACGCTGCCTTCCACTCATCGCCCTCCTTAATCCGTACGTTATTGTACCCCCAACGCACGTCAAGCTTCGAGAAGTAGCGAGCTTCCTTGAGCTTGTCGACGAGTTCCGAGATGAGAGGTAGCAGGTACCGATTTTTTATTGTGATGGCATTGAGCTTACGGTAATCCTGAACGAGGCGTAGCGAGCCGTCCTTCTTCTTGATGAAGAAGACTGGCGAGGCGACTGGGGACTTCGAGGGACGGATGCGGCCAGTCGCGAGGTTCTCCTCGATGAATTCGTCTAACTCGCGTTGTTCGACAGGGGACAGGGGGTAGCATTTAGTGGTAAAGGGGCGATGATTTTGGACGAGCTCGATCGCATGATCCCAAGGGCGGCGCTCAGCAAGCTCATCAAAAGACTCCTTCGCGAACACTGACTCGAAGTCCGCGAAGAGATCCTTTGGCAGCCCCGCGTTGCGCGGGTCTGGAGGCTTGTTCCGCTGGAACGCTGCAGCAAGGCGCTGAGAGATCGTCTCTGAGGCGCGGATTTCCTCAGCTCGCAGCGAGCGAGCATACTCGGGAGTCGGTGGAGGGACAGCGCAGAAAATACGATCGCCCTCAAGGGGGTCATACCCTTCAGAGCTTTCGCTGTGCGAGTCTGCGCTACTCTCGTCCTCATCATCCGAGTCCTCGTCATCGTCGACTTCAAGGAGCTCGGGCGGTGAGTCCGGAGGAGTGAGTTCCTCCACTAGGGGAATCGGCCCCATTCGACATTCGCGGAGTACGCGGGTCGCGTGCTTACGTTGGCGACGATCGCGCCCTACTTCGAGCCGACAGGTATTGCAAACGGCGGGGCAGCGGCTCATCGTCACCTCCTTGGTTTGCCAGTTAATCTCCGGGTTATGCTTGCGCAGCCAAGTATATCCCAGGATAACATCCTGCTTACCAAGGTTGGTGATGGCGAAGAGTGCTCGCTCCGTGTGATCGCGAAATCGCAGAACGAGGTCTACGACCTCGCGAATCGCACCGTTCTCGTTCAGAGACCCATCTACATTGTAGACAGGGATGGATGTGCTGAGGACCCTCCGAGCGAACCCGCACTTGTCTACAAAGTCAGGGTGCATAAACATTCCTGTCGCGCCGCAGTCAACGAGGGCTTGGACGCGAGTCCGCACCTTGGTGTCTGTGCACTGCAGGCTAATGGGAATGTCGAGGCTCAGCGCTCCAGGGATCGCGGACAGCTGGTATTTCGCGGGGAGACGACGCCGCTCCCAGCCAGGGCGACGTGTAGGAGGTATTGCGCGAACTATCGTCTTTTCAGTCTCGAAGTTGCACTCATGATTAGGAGATGGAGAATCAGAATGACATTGCTCTACTTCAAGACACGAAAAGTGATTATTACTCGGCGAGGGCGCGCGGGTCACTCGCTGGTTTGAGGAAAATCCTCTTTTACCCCTAACTCCTCTTCTCCGTTGGCTGACTCCTCCTTGATGGTCGCGGAGGGCTGAGAGGCTTCCGCGACGTCCGCCGCGATGAGAACTTGCTCCGCGAAGAGGGCTCTCTCATCGGTGGTCATGAAGCGGACATCGAAGCGACGAGGACAGTCGCTGATGAGGTGAGAGGTACTGCCGCAGCGGTAGCAACTCTTGACAGGGTGCGCCGATGAGGATCGCGCGCGATCGACGTCCATAGGGACGCCGGGAGGTAACGGCCTCGGCTCTGAGGTGCGGGGAGGAAAGGGAGGAGGTGCAGGGCGAGGGAGAGAGATGAGTCCTGCAGGGCGAGAGGGAGGAGGTGGGTTAGCGAGGGGACGTGAGAGGACAACCGCGCCCGCATGAAATGCTTGATTAGCTGCGCGATTATCCGCGATGCGCTGCGCGGCCTTATACCACCCCTCATAGTCCTCATCGAGAGGGCAGTCAACCGACTCGGCCACTCGGTTCTGAACTGCGGGGTCGAGTCCCTTTCGAAACTTGAGAGAGATGGCCGCTCCCTCAGTATAGCCAGCCTGGTCGACGAGGTCGAGGAAATCATCGTAATATTCTTGGAAGGTGCGGCGCCCTTGATGATATCGAGAGCCCTCGAGTTTGAGACGAGCGACCTCGCGTTCGCGGTCAGGGAGGAAGCGAATGCGGAAATCATTCTCGAAGGCAGCCCAATCCTCGAAATAGGGTGATCGCGGACTCCTGAAGACCATGTTGGAGTACTCCTTCGCGCGCTCCTTTTGAAAATAGGAGAGCGCCCAAACAATGCGGGTCTGGTCGTCTGGGAAATCGGTGGGGCGAAGTTGGAAGTAGATGCGAAGGGAGTTGAGAAAAGCTCGTCCGTTCTCTCTCTTACCGTCAAAGAGAGGAGGCGGGGCGGGTTTTAGGCGAGAATTGTTGGAGGATGGTGAGGGTGTGGGAGCATGGATGGAGGACTCGAGGCCTGACGTCGAGGCTCGAGGCTCATGCGCGGTGGCGGGGGAGAGCCTCTCGAGCTTGTCGAGGATCTGGCGGAGAGTCGCGTCCTGTTGCTCAACATGACTTCGCATCTCGAGAACCTGTGCCGCGAGGCGAGCGGACAGCTCAGCGTCCGTCTCGGGAAGGTCAGACATGGGTTCGAGAGAGTCGCGAGAGTCGCGAGAGAGCAGGAGAGCCGAAGGGATAACGCTCTGATCGAAGATAGAGGGTCTCGCGGTTTTTCTGCGATCTGGGCGTTTGCCGTATGGCTCCAGTGCTCAAGGAGAGAGTCTGTTCTACTGTAAGGGCAACCTCAAGACCGCCGCGCAGACTAGTAGAGGGCAGATCCAAAGTGAATATATAGCATGAGGACTAGCTAGTCTATCTACTCACCTAGTAGAGGGCAGATCCAAAGAGAACAGACTAAGGAGTGCCCCCTACCAGATGCGAGGAGTATATACGAGGCGTGAGAACAATAGCTACGACTGTATAGTACCTCAGCCACTGAAGAGAAGGAAAGAGAAGAATATCACATGGGCGCGAAGTGAAAGAGGGATGGAGCGGAGCGCCGCACGGATGAGAGAAGAGTGAGAAGAGTAGAGAGATAAGAGAGCGAAAAAGGAGAAGTGAACTACGTAAATGAGAGTGAAGGTAAAATGTCCGGGAAAGCTTGAGAGCCTACGAGATGCTTCGAGAGACCACGAGGAAGACCGCGAGAGCCATCGCGAGATACCGCGAGATCACGAGAAGCACCGCGAGACACCGCGAGACATCGCGAGACCGCGAAAGGCACCGCGAGATATCGCGAGACCTCGAGAAGGCGTATGAGGGATCGAGGAGGAGCGCGAAGTGGTAGAGATGACATGCGAGTGTCACGCGACTAAGTGTGGACAGGGGTCGAGACAAAGGGGGAATAAAAAGGGGTCATGAGATGTCCCCTTACAGAGAGGTAGAGTTTGAGGAAAAGAAGGGGGCACAGACACAGACACAGACACCTAAGGGGCCACAAGAGTTGCGAGGACAACAGCAAAGAGTTCTATTGCATGCACAAGCTAGCTACGAAGTTTTATTTGTATCTATTTGTACATGTCCGAAACAACCCGACGAAGCGCCTTGGGTGCTAAGTCTAACAATTTGCGCCCCCGTTTGCCATCCTGGATTTCGAAAGAATCAGATGCACGATGCTTAGCTCCACGACATTTTTGTTGGATGTGGCGAGTTCGACAGCCTCAGCTGGGTCATGGGGGTGCTGAGAGTACAGTACCTTTGCCTTGGTGACGAGCCAGGTGGCCTACTCAACTGCTTAAGTACCCTCCTTTGCCTGTGTATAGGCAAGGACTGGTAGCTCAAGTGGAAGAGCGCCTAGTCTAGATAAACAGGTGGTTGCAGGTGTAAGGGGACATCTCATGACCCCTTTTTATTCCCCCTTTGTCTCGACCCCTGTCCACACTTAGTCGCGTGACACTCGCATGTCATCTCTACCACTTCGCGCTCCTCCTCGATCCCTCATACGCCTTCTCGAGGTCTCGCGATATCTCGCGGTGCCTTTCGCGGTCTCGCGATGTCTCGCGGTGTCTCGCGGTGCTTCTCGTGATCTCGCGGTATCTCGCGATGGCTCTCGCGGTCTTCCTCGTGGTCTCTCGAAGCATCTCGTAGGCTCTCAAGCTTTCCCGGACATTTTACCTTCACTCTCATTTACGTAGTTCACTTCTCCTTTTTCGCTCTCTTATCTCTCTACTCTTCTCACTCTTCTCTCATCCGTGCGGCGCTCCGCTCCATCCCTCTTTCACTTCGCGCCCATGTGATATTCTTCTCTTTCCTTCTCTTCAGTGGCTGAGGTACTATACAGTCGTAGCTATTGTTCTCACGCCTCGTATATACTCCTCGCATCTGGTAGGGGGCACTCCTTAGTCTGTTCTCTTTGGATCTGCCCTCTACTAGGTGAGTAGATAGACTAGCTAGTCCTCATGCTATATATTCACTTTGGATCTGCCCTCTACTAGTCTGCGCGGCGGTCTTGAGGTTGCCCTTACAGTAGAACAGACTCTCTCCTTGAGCACTGGAGCCATACGGCAAACGCCCAGATCGCAGAAAAACCGCGAGACCCTCTATCTTCGATCAGAGCGTTATCCCTTCGGCTCTCCTGCTCTCTCGCGACTCTCGCGACTCTCTCGAACCCATGTCTGACCTTCCCGAGACGGACGCTGAGCTGTCCGCTCGCCTCGCGGCACAGGTTCTCGAGATGCGAAGTCATGTTGAGCAACAGGACGCGACTCTCCGCCAGATCCTCGACAAGCTCGAGAGGCTCTCCCCCGCCACCGCGCATGAGCCTCGAGCCTCGACGTCAGGCCTCGAGTCCTCCATCCATGCTCCCACACCCTCACCATCCTCCAACAATTCTCGCCTAAAACCCGCCCCGCCTCCTCTCTTTGACGGTAAGAGAGAGAACGGACGAGCTTTTCTCAACTCCCTTCGCATCTACTTCCAACTTCGCCCCACCGATTTCCCAGACGACCAGACCCGCATTGTTTGGGCGCTCTCCTATTTTCAAAAGGAGCGCGCGAAGGAGTACTCCAACATGGTCTTCAGGAGTCCGCGATCACCCTATTTCGAGGATTGGGCTGCCTTCGAGAATGATTTCCGCATTCGCTTCCTCCCTGACCGCGAACGCGAGGTCGCTCGTCTCAAACTCGAGGGCTCTCGATATCATCAAGGGCGCCGCACCTTCCAAGAATATTACGATGATTTCCTCGACCTCGTCGACCAGGCTGGCTATACTGAGGGAGCGGCCATCTCTCTCAAGTTTCGAAAGGGACTCGACCCCGCAGTTCAGAACCGAGTGGCCGAGTCAGTTGACTGCCCTCTCGATGAGGACTATGAGGGGTGGTATAAGGCCGCGCAGCGCCAGTAATCCTAGCTACTTGGGTAAACAATAAGACAGCAACTGCTGTGGTACAGTGTTGACAATATCCAGCAAGCTCCTGGGTTAACAACACCCAGCAAGAATCCTTTTGAGTTAACAATAATTCAGCAAAATGTTGTTAACAACAGACAGCAAGGACACTTGTTGTTAACAATAAGTCAGCTACTTAGAGGGATATTGTTAACAATATGCCAACTATTTATTGGGCATTGTTAACAATGAACCAGCTATTTATTGGGATGGTGTTAACAATATCTCAGCTAGTTACAGAATGTTGTTAACAACATGCCAGCAACATATTAGTGATTAATTGGGAGAATATGATCAATAATGGTATTGACCGTGGGAATTTTTTACTGACCGTGGGTAAATAATTATAATGATCATGCGGTCATTAGAAAGCCTGGTATTAGTGATCTAGCATCAGTAAATTTTATTGACCGTGGAAATTTGAATTACTGACCGTGGGAAAATTTTGAAAAATGAAAAATTGTCATTAGAAAGCCAGCTATGGGTTTTATCACTAAATTTCAATCTCAGCAAATTCTAGTGACTGGGTTACTAGTGAGAGGGGTCGACATTTTCGATTATTGACCGTGACAAAATGGTGATTGACTGTGAGAAAAACATTTAATGATGTGCACTCATTAGAAAAGCTGATCAAATGATCAGGAATAATACTGACCGTGGGAAAACACTTTATTGACCGTGGGAAAGTATGTTTTTGACCGTTCAATAGCCAGCTATTGGCTTAATGACTAAATTTTAATATGGGCAAATTCTAATGATTGGTTCATGAGAAAATCACCATTTAATGATCCGGGTATTGATGATCAGTAATTTTATTGACCGTGGGAAAATTCTGAAAAGCGATTATGCGTCCGTTAGATAGACAGCTAGGGACATTGTGATCCAACTGATCTCATTAGTGACCCTTATTGATCTAGTTTAGTAGATATAAGCACATTTGTGATCACAATTACTGACTGTGAGAAATAATTATTGACCGTGAGAAAATCCTAAAAGGGAAAACACGAATTCTACTCTACTCATAGTTCTCATCAGCATGGTGTTGATGGGAAGTGGGTAGCTGCAGTGGTTGTGGTGCTATGAGCAATTCTTTGGAGGGTGGAGTGAAAGTCTGATCATAATTGACATATCACCTGGGTGCGCATCTGTCAGTCTGGGTCGGTCCTGCTATGCCATCTATGCAGCATGTGTCTGACCATGCTCTAGTATGACTGTGGTGATGATTTCTGGTATAGAGGTATCATGCTGCATTCTCCAAGTCATTCTGAGGTGGACTTGATATCATGGTCACTTCAGTCATCTCATTTATCATTCATAAGATTGACCAGTCAGATGAGGTAGGTACTTCATCAGGCTTGTCACTGCATCTGGAACCATCTTCAGAGATATACTAATTCATGTCTACCATCAGTGGTATGGCTGACTGGAATCATACTCACAGGTATAAGTGCCTCAACACTTGAGTGCACTCAGAGTCATCACTACTACATGAGCATGAGCTTGAGACTCCACTGAGGTATCTCTACACCAGATATCATCCAGAGACATACTAGGACATGCTCAGACACATTCTGCATGGGTGGTATAGCTGACCATACTCTGACCTCCCATGTCTGTTATATCAATATGGACCAGACAGTCACCACCCACTTCAAAGAATTGCTCATAGCACCTCAACCACTGAAGCTACACACTTCCCGTCAACACCATGCTGATTAGAACTATGAGGAGGACAGAATTTCATATTTCCTTTTTGGAATTTTCTCACGGTCAATAATTGTTTCTCACAGTCAGTAACTGGAGTGACAAAAGTGGTTATATCTCCCAAACTAGGTCAATAAGGGTCACTAATGACTTCAGTTGGATCACAATGTCCCTAGCTGTCTATCTAACGGACGCATAATCGCTTTTCAGAATTTTCCCACGGTCAGTAAATTTAGTGATCATCAATACCCGCATCAGTAATTGATCATTTTCTAGTGAACCAATCACTAGAATTCGCTGATATTAAAATTTAGTGATGGAACCTATAGCTGGCTATTGAACAGTCAAAAACACACTTTGCCACAGTCAATAAATTGTTTTCCCACGGTCAGTATTATTCCTGATCATTTGATCAGCTTTTCTAATGAGTGCACATCATTAAATGTTTTTCTCACAGTCAATCACCATTTTGTCACGGTCAATAATCGAAAATGTCGACCCCTCTCACTAGTAACCCAGTCACTAGAATTTGCTGAGATTGAAATTTAGTGATAAAACCCATAGCTGGCTTTCTAATGACAATTTTTCATTTTTCAAAATTTTCCCACGGTCAGTAATTCAAATTTCCACGGTCAATAAAATTTACTGATGCTAGATCACTAATACCAGGCTTTCTAATGACCGCATGATCATTATATTTATTTTCCCACGGTCAGTAAAAAATTCCCACGGTCAATCCCTTTACTGACCCAATTCTCATCATTCATCACTGATATGTTGCTGCAATGTTGTTAACAACCTCCACTAAGTAGCTGTCACATTGTTAACTATGTCCAATAAATAGTTGGTTCATTGTTAACAGCATCCAATAAATAGTTGGTATATTGTTAACAACATCCTACAAGTAGCTGGTTTGTTGTTAACAATATTCTAGATCTACCTGGTTTCCTGTTAACAACCCTCTATAGACAGCTGGGTCATTGTTAACAAGATTCTATATGTACCTGGTTTATTGTTAACAAAATAGCCTCCTGTTGTCTCAGTGTTAACAAGGTTTTGCTGACACCTTGTTAACAACCTCTTCGGCCTTGCTGAGGTGTTGTTAACACAGCTACTTGCTGGATATTGTCAACACTGTACCACAGCAGTTGCTGTCTTGTTGTTAATAAAAGTAGCCAGGATTACTGGCAGCGCATCGCGGATAATCGCGCAGCTAATCAAGCATTTCATGCGGGCGCGGTTGTCCTCTCGCGTCCCCTCGCTAACCCACCTCCTCCCTCTCGCCCTGCAGGACTCATCTCTCTCCCTCGTCCTGCACCTCCTCCCTTCCCTCCTCGCACCTCAGAACCGAGGCCGCTACCTCCGGGCGTCCCCATGGACGTCGATCGTACGCGGTCCTCATCGGCGCACCCTGTCAAGAGTTGCTTCCGTTGCGGCAGTACCTCTCACCTCATCAGCGACTGTCCTCGTCGCTTCGATGTCCGCTTCATGACCACCGATGAGAGAGCCCTCTTCGCGGAGCAAGTTCTCATCGCGGCAGACGTCGCGGAAGCCTCTCAGCCCTCCGCGACCATCGAGGAGGAGTCAGCCAACGGAGAAGAGGAGTTAGGGGCAAAAGAGGATTTTCCTCAAACCAGCGAGTGACCCGCGCGCCCTCGCCGAGTAATAATCGCTTTTCATGTCTTGAAGTAGAGCAATGTCATTCTGATTCTCCATCTCCTAATCATGAGTGCAACTTCGAGACTGAAAAGACGATAGTTCGCGCAATACCTCCTACACGTCGCCCTGGCTGGGAGCGGCGTCGCCTCCCCGCGAAATACCAGCTGTCCGCGATCCCTGGAGCGCTGAGCCTCGACATTCCCATTAGCCTGCAGTGCACAGACACCAAGGTGCGGACTCGCGTCCAAGCCCTCGTTGACTGCGGCGCGACAGGAATGTTTATGCACCCTGACTTTGTAGACAAGTGCGGGTTCGCTCGGAGGGTCCTCAGCACATCCATCCCTGTCTACAATGTAGATGGGTCTCCGAACGAGAACAGTGCGGTTCGCGAGGTCGTAGACCTCATTTTGCGATTTCGCGATCACACGGAGCGAGCACTCTTCGCTATCACCAACCTTGGTAAGCAGGATGTTATCCTGGGATACACTTGGCTGCGCAAGCATAACCCGGAGATTAACTGGCAAACCAAGGAGGTGACGATGAGCCGCTGCCCCGCCGTTTGCAATACCTGTCGGCTCGAAGTAGGGCGCGATCGTCGCCAACATAAGCACGCGACCCGCGTACTCCGCGAATGTCGAATGGGGCCGATTCCCCTAGTGGAGGAACTCACTCCTCCGGACTCACCGCCCGAGCTCCTTGAAGTCGACGATGACGAGGACTCGGATGATGAGGACGAGAGTAGCGCAGACTCGCACAGCGAAAGCTCTGAAGGGTATGACCCCCTTGAGGGCGATCGTATTTTCTGCGCTGTCCCTCCACCGACTCCCGAGTATGCTCGCTCGCTGCGAGCTGAGGAAATCCGCGCCTCAGAGACGATCTCTCAGCGCCTTGCTGCAGCGTTCCAGCGGAACAAGCCTCCAGACCCGCGCAACGCGGGGCTGCCAAAGGATCTCTTCGCGGACTTCGAGTCAGTGTTCGCGAAGGAGTCTTTTGATGAGCTTGCTGAGCGCCGCCCTTGGGATCATGCGATCGAGCTCGTCCAAAATCATCGCCCCTTTACCACTAAATGCTACCCCCTGTCCCCTGTCGAACAACGCGAGTTAGACGAATTCATCGAGGAGAACCTCGCGACTGGCCGCATCCGTCCCTCGAAGTCCCCAGTCGCCTCGCCAGTCTTCTTCATCAAGAAGAAGGACGGCTCGCTACGCCTCGTTCAGGATTACCGTAAGCTCAATGCCATCACAATAAAAAATCGGTACCTGCTACCTCTCATCTCGGAACTCGTCGACAAGCTCAAGGAAGCTCGCTACTTCTCGAAGCTTGACGTGCGTTGGGGGTACAATAACGTACGGATTAAGGAGGGCGATGAGTGGAAGGCAGCGTTTCGCACCAACCGCGGTCTTTTCGAACCTCTCGTTATGTTCTTTGGTCTAACTAATAGTCCTGGCACCTTTCAGACAATGATGAATGACCTCTTTCGAGAGCTCATCACTGAAGGTGTAGTCATCATCTACCTCGACGACATCCTCATCTACACTAAGACGCGCGAGGAACACCACCGCGTCCTTCGTCGAGTGCTACAAATCCTAAAGGACAACAAGCTCTACTTACGACCGGAGAAATGCGAGTTCGAGCAGACCAAGGTTGAGTACCTCGGGGTGGTGGTGTCAGAAGGTAAGGTCGAGATGGACCCAGTGAAGGTGGCGGGTGTAGCGGACTGGCCGACTCCGCGAAACCACACCGAGCTGTTGTAATCAGAGCAATATAATGACTTGTAAAGCTTATAATAAGCGTCCACAGAAGCCTTAATATGTCCTCTAACAGTGTGCAATGATAGTTCAATGTGTATTGACTATAAACCAACAATAACTACCAGTAGAGTGCTGCTATTACTTCGCTCTCTGGTATATAAGGATTTCGCGCTCCGAAGTTCCCACGGGTACCGATCTGCGCGGTAGGTGTCCACTAAATCGCGTCCGAAATTTGGAGCAATTCTGAGCAGAGGGGCACCTGCAGGAACACTTTCTAAGCACCCGGGTATATTTTATTAGTGGAGATCTGCAGAACTGGGTGTTCCAGAGGCAGATCTTTGTCCAAATTGATCAGTAATTTTACTGATGCAATTTGCGGACTCCACTAGACCGTGGGAACCGGTTTCGTAACCGTGGGAACGGTCGCGTAAACCGTGGGAACGCGCGATCGAAATGTATGTACAAAACTATCACTAATGGTTGTGACTATGTAACAAACTATTAATGTGCGGAGTTCTAATTTAAAGCTAATGACTCTACAATCGTTTATATACAAGTATATAGTGTCCTTGACGTCTGGACACAACGCGCTAAGCACGCGCTTACGCGCTCGAGCGCTACACTACATTTATAGTACACTACAAGATAGAGAGAAATAGAAACTTGATCATAGCTCACTATTGAGTGAACCAATGACCACCAAACTTTGTAGGCCTCGTCTATAGGTGTATTGCGGCCTGTGCGCCCCATTTGCGCGTCCATAAGCGTGTCCCTTATGGTGGTACAAAGTTGTCTTGTTAACAAGTGCTGGATCACTTTCAACACGAGCTGCAGTCTTTCGTCGGCTTTATCAACTTCTATCGGCGGTTTATGCGAGACTTCTCGCACATCGCGCGTCCCCTCTTCTCCCTCTCTAACGCGAAGGAATGGAGGTGGACCGAGGTCGAGCGCGAGGCATTCGAGCAGCTCAAGTCGCTCATCACCTCGCAGCCTGTTCTCGCGCTCCCTCGCGAGGATCGCCCGTACCGTGTCGAGGCTGACTCGTCTGACTTCGCGACAGGTGCGGTGCTCTCGCAGCTCGATCCCACTGACGCGAAGTGGCACCCCGTGGCTTTTTACTCTAAAAGCCTCCAGGCGGCGGAACGCAACTACGAGATTCACGACAAGGAAATGCTCTCCATTATCCGCGCTCTCGAGGAATGGCGACACTACCTCGAGGGTGCACATCCTGCATTCGAGATCTGGTCAGATCATAAGAACCTCGAGTATTTCCTTAAAGCGCAGAAGTTGAATCGTCGACAAGCGAGGTGGTCTCTCTATTTGTCGTGTTTCGACTTCGCGCTGCACCACCGCCCTGGACACTCGATGGGGAAGCCTGACGCCCTCTCTCGACGTGCGGACCATGATGACGGTAAGGCGGACAATAGCGATATCGTCCTCCTCAAGCCGTCGTACTTCGCGGTCAGAGCGATTGGTCTCGCTCTTGAAGGGGAAGAGAAGGCCATCCTCGCGGAAGTACGTCGCGGTCTGAGAGAGCGTAAGTTCGAGGACGCAGTCGCGAAGGCCGCGGACGAGTTGCGAAAAGCGAGAGGCTCGCGGAAGACTGTTCGTTCCGCGGAATGGAGCGAGTCTAACGGCCTCATACTTTTCCGCGGTAAAGTCTACGTTCCTGATGTAGCTGACCTTCGTCGGAAAATCGTAGCGCAGCACCATGACACCAGGATCGCAGGCCACGCAGGCAGCCTAGGTTGCTAAACCATAGTATAAGACCCAGAAGAAAGCAGAAGCGCCTGAGTTATAGTTGCCACATTAATCTGGGCCAATTAGGCGCCCACGTCAAATTTGCCTGCGCGGCGCTTGCCATATTGAGCAGCGGGGCTTTAAAATATCATGCCGGCATCGGCAGCTTTGCATACTTCTTAATTAGGACAATAATTTTGCCACGGCAGTATTCTTTCCAGCGGACATTGAAATCTGACAGCTGACTACTATATATGGACAGTACCTTCATCTTCAGTTTAGCGGGCCTTGAAAATTGACAGGGTCTTGCCCTATTGGGAACACTGATTATTCCTCCCAATTCAATGCGAAACATATTTATCGTTAGAGACAAATCTCGCCAAGTCACAAGGAGCGTGATATATGAATGAGTGGAGGTGACAAAAGAGAGGCTAAGGTAGGAAATCTACAAACATGGGCAGTACGATATATCAAACGTTCACGGCACGATGGCGGCGAGGGAGGAGTCGATGATCGCATCCATACGAGCGACGCCATCAGCGACTGAGCTGATGCCGCGATAGACTGCTCCGGGGACGCTGGTGACATGAGGGGAGGTTCGCTCCCTATTACAAAGCTTGATCATTTATGACGCGCAGCCAAAAGCATTCACACTCACCACCCACTGAAAACACCGACTTGACGGCCTCGAGTCACTACGTAAAAAGGGCCTTCCGAATTGGGCGCAGGAACATTGTAAATGTACCCGCGCGGCACAACCCAAGGGACGGTGAAGCCAGGTGGAGGTCCACTCACTGCGGAGGGGGCCGCTTGGATCAACGCTGGGGCAGGGGCTACAGCGACAGGGGCAGCCGCAGCGACGGAGGCGGGGACTACAGCGGCAGGCGGCACTACAGCGACAGGCGGGGCTGCAGCGACGGGGGCAGCCGCAGCAACGGAGGCGGGGACTACAGCGACAGGAGGGGCTGCAGCAACGGGGGCAGGGACTACAGCAACAGGAGGTGCAGCGACGGGAGCGGGGACTACAGCGACAGGAGGGGCTGCAGCAACGGGGGCAGCCGCAGCAACGGAGGCGGGGACTACAGCGACAGGAGGGGCTGCAGCAACGGGGGCAGGGACTACAGCAACAGGAGGTGCAGCGACGGGAGCGGGGACTACAGCGACAGGAGGGGCCGCAGCGATGGGCGTATTGACTTGGGAAGATGAGGGAGTGGCAACGGGTGCACTCGAGATGGGGGGGGTGCTAGCTGCGTCACTTGCCGCGATTGCGGACAGAACGGTGACCAGCGAGCGGGCCTGCGCAGGCGAGATGGCCAACAAAGCAAGCAGGGCTGTGAGAGCTAGGAGGAAATGGGTAAGCACAAAGCAACGACGCTGAGGGCGGCGAAATGACATACAGTCGTCAGTAGGAACTGGATTGCTAGTCTGGGCCATGAGAAGAGCGAAATTTGAGAAAACTTGCTGAGGTTTCAGGAGAGCAGAGAACCGTGTTAAGTACCAACAGAAAACGTCAGCAATATTGCAGAAAGGTCTGTGGTATTGCGTGAGTGAGGTCGATACACGCCTGAAGGCGTTCCGAAGGAATCCGCCCCAAAGAAAGGTTAACTAGGCCTTGACTTACCTCGATGACCATCTGAATGATAACGTCCGCCATTAACAACACCAAATGATTGGTCGATAACAGAGACGAAGCTCGACGAATTCATTTGTGGGGAGAACAAGAGGTCTTGAGGTGTCTTGAAACACGTTCGCTGGGTGGTTCTGAAGCATAGTGAGGAATCGAGTCCAGGCCAGCCGCCTGTGGACGGAAGGATGCGCAAAACGAGGGAAAGGACTTGAGCGACTTGAGGCACGTTTAGCGGGTGGTAGGCGGATATCGGGGACAGGGGAGAAAGCTTGAGATAAATCTACCGTTATCATAACGTCATCCGACCGAAGAACGCGAGGAGTTGATAACGATGGGCGGACAGAATCGATGAGAGGGCAGTTGAGAGGCGGAAAGAGCTTGTTCAATGAATGGCCTGCGTGAGGTCGATGGTCGTATCCATCCTATGTTGAAGCTGAAAAGGTCGCACTTCGCACTGAGATAGGTTCAGTGGTATATATAACCAGCTTGAAGGCTAGAAGTACGCAGTCAGTCACTCTCACTCATGCCTCCTGCAATGGCCTCCGACGCACAAGATAGTAGGGAACCCCCCAATAACCCCTTCGACGCCGAAACTCTTCACCAAGAAGACACCCCCAACAACCCCGACATCAGCACCCCTCTCGACGGCGCCACGGAAGAGCCAGGCGAACCAGAACAGGCGGTAGGGAGCAAGAAGTCGGGCAAGAAAAAAGAGAACAAGACCTCAACGCTCAAGTGAGCTCCGATATGTTTGTCTGAATGTTTGTTTTCTGACACGTGGCAACCACGAGACCTCTCACTCGGAATTGGGCGAAGGGCGCTCGGGAGGAGTATCTCCTCAGTTGTTTTCCCAAATACGTCGACAGTCTCAGTCACCCCAGGCCTGTCCGGAGAAATGTCCTCGACGGCATCGTGAACGGCTATTTCGAAACGTTCGACTGGCGTGACCCTGTTTCTAAAGAGTCGAGCGCCCGTCCGAATCTTTTGGAAGTCCTCTCCGCCAAAGAACGCGAGGAAAAGCATGCAATAGTGTCTAGTATGAGGACGGTACGTCTTCTCATCTGTCATGCTGATGTTCTCTTATCCCCGCGGCAGTCCATCAATAATTGGCTCCACTATCGTGCCAACAAAATCAACGTCAATCTCAAGCACCTCAACAACTCGAACAAGAATGATCCCTTCGCCATCTTGCTCAGCTATCTCTCCGGCATCGGTATCAAGACTCCCAAGCACCTCGCGGGCTGGCAAGAGCTACTCAAATCTGGATATGAGCCGTATAAGGCCCAATTCGACGCGCACTTCGCCTCTCTGAATCTCGCCCCTTCCCAGGCTGCCACCACTCGGAACAAGTTCATGATCGCTATATTCAACGCGCTTCCGCCAGACGAACAGGCTATGTGGGAAGCGAGGGCGAACAAGCGACATGACGATGAAGTCAAGGCAATCGACGCTCGCATGGCTCGCTTGGACGCCTTTACCCCCCAGGAACGCCAAGAGTATGTGTGTTTTCCACAGTACATGGCATTTAACATTTCTCCCTTCAGTGCGCTTCGACGTTTGGGAGACTTTTTCTACCCCATCATTGAAGGAGCCAGCAGGTTACTAAAGATGCATGTCTCTGTCTTTGTAGGAGGGCCAGAGCCGGCGAAAGGAGGTGCTCTCAATGTTGTCAGGTATTTGGCGCCTTCTTTCATTCTTGCTGATCCACCTCTCACTTATCTCATTGCTCAGTGTACACGCTGGTCGCAACCGTGATGCCATTGCGAAGTCTTGGGGCGAGGCGAACCCTCGGGACTATGACGAAGTCTCCAAGCTCTTCATCAAGTTTCTGTCCACATGCTATAGTAAGTCTTCTGTTGTCTATGTCGTCCACTGTCGTCTCACACTCCCATCCAACTTAGCCGATGAAGAATGTCAGGCAGCGGCACTGCCTGGTGTACCGTTCAGGGGCAAATTGACACCAGATGCACCCGCCGAGCAGGCCGTTGTGTCGGACAAGGTGTCGAGAAAGAAGCATAAGAAGGCCAAACGCAGCAGGCCTGCTTCCTCTGACAGCCAATCCGACTCGCCATCGGATACCGGCACTAGCGAACCCTCGGAATCGGATTCGGAATCAGGTGATGAAGATTCCGACGACCAGGACGACGAACGTGAACGGCGAAGTTCCAAACGTGACGGTCGACAGCATCGTCGCCATTCCAGCCCACCCAGCAGACGCAAACGCGACAAGAACCGCAGCAAACGCTCGAAGGCCAGCAGGCGAGACAAACACAATGGTGGCCGCTATGAAAGCGACTTCGATGAACGCCCTCCAAGGAAGCGAACAAGGAAGCACCGTGTCAACGGTAAGTCATTACGTTGTTCAAACGCGCGTGGGGGAAGCTTATTGGATTGTTCCGTTTACTCAGAAGATGACGACGACGACAACGACAACGCCGAGGACGATGCCAACGACAACGACGACAACGATGACTCCCCGGTCCCCAACGTTAGTGATCGACGTGGTCCCCCGCGAAAGACGAAAGGCCCCGCAGGCGGCAACGGGAAGGCTGTCGCTAGCCGCAAGGAGAAGAAGAAGGAAGGCACTGGTGAGTAGTCCGCTCAACAATGAAATTCAACCAGTGGACGCTCAATTTGCCAAGTAGCTCATTCATCCTCGGCCGGCTCCTTTGCATGCCCTGCACCCACCACCCCGACTGCTCCGCCAGCCCTGAAGGCCCCGCAAGTTGACACCAACTGGCCAGAGTGGTTCCGCACCCAGTATACCGCTCTCTTTGAACTCGAAGGCATGCCTGCTGACTGGCAGACGCTCCTCGCAACGTTTGTCCGTCTCGAAGAACACTCGGAATTTGTCAACCACCTAGGCCCCCAACACTCCCTTCCTACCGAGGCACGCCCGGAGGAAATCCACGGTTGGATTGCTCGGGGCCGCAAGAGTCGTGTGGAGATCATTGAACTCGACGACTTCTCTGATTCCTGGTGGAAATGGTGGATTGCCATTCAGCCAGCATGGCGCAACGTGACGAATGTTACGGAGCCCCTCCAAGCACGCCATCGGATGTTCCCGTTAAGTGTTTCCGAGGCCCCGGGCGCATGGACCGCTCTCGATAAGCCTGGGCAAAATGGCTTCCTCAGCGTCGTCGCCTCCATCGGTTGGTGGGGCCGTAGCATCAGTGCCCATTACCCAGTGAGCTGCTGCTGGACAGAGGTCTATGATGATTCGCCTAACTGGATTTGGGCGGCCATTGATGTCACTTGGGTCATGCAGCGGATTGTGGCCTCTCGCCGCGCGGCGGCTGCGCAGTCGAGTGCAGTGGACAATTAGTATATGTGGTCTTAGCTCCCTCCTTGTACAATTAGTCGTCCCTATTTGAGAAATTTGCCCGTCCCAATGCAGAAGTCTGACTATGATTGTGATAAGATAAGATAAGATGTGCAAAGAACAACTGCGACGCGATCTACATCATGCATCCCTACCGTACACTACTGACTGGGCCGAATCGATGCGCAACAGGTGCAAGCAAACCATGGAGTGGCTTGAGGTGGAAAGAGTTGGGAGGAAAGAGGGTGAAATGGCGGAACGAATAAAAGTCGTAACAAAGTTCGAGTGCGACTTGGTTGGTAAATAGGCGCTAACTTCGTTCACTCACCTCTGCGCCCACTGGCCCTCGCCTTCCAGCTCTACTTCCCCTTGCTGTTCAACCGACTGACCTGGGTGTAGTAGTATGGGTCGCAAGAGAATATATCGTACCGAGGAGGAGCTAGCCGCTGCTCGCAAGGCCAAGGACCAGCGGTATTATAGTCGGTGTGTTGTCTTAGCTTTCGGTGTTTGTTCACCATGGTGAATCAGCGAGGGTAGTCATCGGGAAACCATCCTGGTGCGACGTCGGCACTACTATGATACTAGGGAAAGGTTGACCCTCAGAAAGGGAGGGTCGGGAGCAGGGCCTTCAGGGACCAACCAACAGTGCGTGGACACGGCATCACAAAGATGGGATGATACTCACCTTTGCCCCATAGACTAGATGAAGCCAACTGTCCGATCATGTCTGTACCCAAATCCCCCCTCGAGCGATTGCAGGAAATAGATCGTCAGCTTGATACAATGCTCCAGCGATCGGAGACAGAGGTCTTAGTGTCCCTCACGAGACGGTGCATCGACGAGCAGGCATCAGAGCCCCTGGAAGATATGATTATGGAAGTGAACGAGAGGTATGGCCGGGCCATGGAGGAGCTCCAGACAATCCTTCAGCAGGATGGGGTTGGTGATAGCTGGCGGAAGGGAAATTGTGTGTGCCAACGGCTTCAGGTTCTCATATACTGCCTAGAAGATGTTTTGTGTGCGTTTATGGAGGGAGGGGAGACTCTTGCCAATCTTCTTGCTCAACGTAAACTTAGCTTTCATTCCAGCTATCCTAGTGAACCTCGCCTACAGCAGTAAATACTTGTAATTGCCTCGAATACGAACCCCCTATCTGCCCAATTGATCCGTCAGCGGAGCCTCAAGGCGCTCTATAAAAGGCCAGAGCAGGCGCTCAGGCGTTCAAACAAAATGCCCCGAAGAGCAAAGGCCCCGAGGTTCGACGGAATGTCCAGTAAGCCGTTGTCATGGGTCGATAAGTTGCCACTCACCCCTTGACAGTGAGGTTGGAGAGAGCTGAGCTCCAGTTCCTCCGTGACGGCTGGGTAGCCGAATATCGAGAGGCCGTCCAAGGACACGACCAAAAGAGTTTTTTTGCGCGACTGTGGCCCGCATGGTTCGAGCGCTTTCCGATCGAGGGGGGCTTTCTTGAGGAACCAGGGTATGTCGAGTGGCGTCAAGGGAAGATGAAGATAGTAGGTCCTCCATGAGAATCGGCGCTAACATGCTAACCATTGGAGTAGAGGGTCACCGCCGCTCTGAAGTGGTTGAGGTTGAGTTATAATGAGTAGTACCTTGTCCCAATAGCTGGGTTCAGCGGTGTCGTCGTGACCGCCCAAATATTTCGTAGTATCTAGAATAGAATTGCAGCACCCGTTCAACGTCGGGGGAGCCCCTTGTTGGCATTTCTTTGAGCGATAGAGTACGCGCAACCATGCTGTCACTTAGTAAGCAGGAAATGAGCAGGATGGCAAAGCGGGAGGGTGACCCCACGAGGCCCTTGCAGCCAGCTGACGCGCCTGACCTTTTTGCACTCTACAGACCCCGGTAGCCGAAAATGGCGATGAAGAGAAAGGGAAAACGCGTGCGCGTGCACAGCGCGCTCGACGACGACCCTACTTTCAATCCAGCGTACACCAGAGAGGTCAAACGGAGCGCCAACGGCCGCTTCCACATTCAGACAGTACATGCCCCAACCACCCAAATCTTTTCGCCCACGCCAATACCGCAGTGGAAGCCGAACGAAGACATGGAAGGGTGGGAGGATGAAGAGCTCGCTGACCTGGTAGATGATGAATGCCAGGTACCGCTCATCAGCGGACGGAAGAGGTACCAATCGTCGGTCAGTCAGACAGCGCGCGTTTTAATGGGCCCTTTTCTGATTTTTGTATAGGACGATCCGATGGCGGAGTGGGTGTTAGTCAAAGAGGACTTTTTGTCCGAAAGTTTGAGGCTTGAAGGCCAGTCGGAGGAAGGCAGGGCGAATTTCTGCTTGACATGTCGGCAGCGCGACGTAGCAAGTCAGGAGTCCACGATGGCACCGGGGGAACGACCAACGGTGAAGGAAACGAGCCCTCCAATGTACCGGTGTGACGAATGCTTTGGAGGGGTCAACGAGTGCTTGGAATGTTGCATTGAGCGCCACCGTCGTCTCCCGCTGCATAGGATCAAGGTCAGTTCATTTACGTGACGTCGAGGCAGCTCCCTTACGTTGTTCACAATAGCGGTGGAACGGCCTTCATTTTGAGAAAGTGTCTTTGCGAGAATTGGGCCTGCGGGTGCAGTTAGGCCATGGAGGCGGCCCATGCGCCAACCCAGAGCCGGCGCCGAAGGTCTTCACGGTGCTACACATAAATGGGCTCCACGTCATCAACCTGGATTACTGTAACTGCGAACGGCGCGTACCTCGTGAGAAGCAAATTCTGAGGGCGGGGTGGTATCCTGCTACGGTGAAATTGCCTGCTACAGCTGCATCACTCGAGCTGTTGCGCCATTTCCATGGGCTTTCGCTCTGCAGCAAGGTGTCTGCTCATGAGTACTATCTCAGTATGGAGCGCCTGACTGATAACTTACGAGTGAAGGTCCCTAAGGTGAGCGTTGAATAATATCGTTAGGTGGGACGAGGCTGACTAGTGGATAGACAAGGTATCGAGCATTTCTGAGAATGGCACGGCAGTTCCGTCACATCAGGATGATGAAGCGCGCAGGACGAGGGAACGTGCGGAATGGGATGGCTTTGACAAAACCGGGGGAGTTGGCAATGGGGTGCCCTGCGTGTCCTCAGCCTGGAGTCAATTTGCCAACCCTGTGGAAGTCAGTGGAGCCAGCTCAGAGGTAGGCGTGTCTATGTTGCCATCAAAACAAACATCAACTGACCGTGTGAACAGGTTTCTATACACATTGTTCGTCTCTCTTGATGCCAACTTCCGCCTCAAAAACCGCCTCCGTGCTAACGAACACGCTGATCCTGGGCTTCATACCGGGTTGGCTTACTTTGTCGTCGAACGTCCTTACCACGATCATGTCCTCAAATATGCTAGTCAATCGGATGTGAGCTAATTCCGCGGCCTTTCCTTGATATACCCTCACATTGGTTCCAGATCAGCAGCTGCAGCGGGTTCAACGCCATATCTCGCGCCGATTCGAAGTCCACTGCCGGATTGCGTTACACCGGAGTCGGGATGTGTGTTTGTGCCAGGCATGAGTTAGTACGGCCCCTCGGCGTTGGTGACTTGCAGAAAGGTGAAAGGTGCGTCCACAGTTCGGTCGTATGGCCCACATCTACTTACAGGTTTCAAGATACTGCAACATGGACTACATATTCCTCTCCGCTGTCTCCGCCGTCCCGGTCATGGCTATCATGGCTATCTACGACATCGCCTGCCAATGGAAAGTCAACCTCCAAACCCGAATGGCCGAAATGCCCGCACACCTGAAACTACCGCCCTCATGCTCCCTTGACTTCGCGGTCCCCAAGTGCCACGCCCCTGCTCACCAATTGCCCTGCCAAACCCCTCACTCTCTTAACCTCAAGGCAGGTGCCGGCCGTACTGACGGAGAAGGAATTGAAAGAGATTGGTCGTTGATTAACCCTGCCGCGAATAGCACGAAGGAGATGGGTCCGGGTTCTCGCCACGATACGCTGGACGACCTATTCGCCCACCATAACTGGCAGAAGATAGTTGGGCTCGGTCTCTCACTCCGTCGCAAGTACATCATCGCCGTCGCTCAGTCTAAACGACACAAGACGTTACACGAGGAGTTCAACGGTTCCGTCACCAAGGATCTCCAAGTCACTTGGACCAAAATGATCGCCAGCTGGGAACATGACTCCACCCGACCCAATCCTTACGTGGCGGCAACAGAACGTGAGTACTCGACACGGATAGCCCAGTTCATTTACTTATACCATTCCTAGACGAAACGGAAAATGATGTCAAGGTTAAGCTCTTAGCAACTGAGCGCATCGAAGCGGAAGCTGATGAAGCCGATGCAGTTGGACGAGGGAAGACAGCGACGGTGTTCCTCTCACTAGGGTTGATGATTGAGGAGTCACAGTGAGTAGATCATCACCATCACCTCAGTACGCTCTGACCTTCATGCAAGGCGGCGTTTGAAGCTGGAACTCTCGGAGAAGGAGCTGACTAGCATCCAGACTGCCCAGATTCAGGAGAAGCGGCTCAACGTTACGAAGCAAATCAAACAATTCCGCGTTTTGCAGCGCTCCCACATGCCCAACATCGCCCGTATCCTCGAACGGCCTTCGTCAGTCCCACGCCAGGAGCCTGAGAATGACGCCCTCCACCTTCCTTCAGCCATCTCCTCCGACTCTCGCCACCAGTACAGTTCGGCTGCCCTAGCGAACAAGGAAGCCCAGCTGCGTAAGGCTCAAGCGTACGACGCCCTTGAACGCATCCGCCTGACGCAGCGTGCCAAGCGTCATGTGGTTATTCACAAGAAGAAGAGTGTACCTGGTCAGCGCACGGGAACTCGGGCACGATCGGATTTTGACCGCCTCGATGGCAAGATCGCTCAGGCTGCCAGCAAGTATCGAGACGCTCGCTCAGCGTTGCGAAATCTGCTGGGAGAAGAGTCTATTCCACCTGACCTGCGTGAATTACGTGATGCCGATATCTGCCCCCCGCCAGCATTTGATGTCGACAACTTGGACGCGGCTCGCAACCTTCGTGAGGCCACCGATCGCCTAGGTGAAGGACACCGGGAGGTGCCGTGGATCTGGAGAGTGTCGCAGGCTTTGGGGGATGGGAAAGATGCATCACTGAATGCTGGGCTGCGGATTGAGTGGGCAAAGAGCCGAGCCCGCTATCTCAGATGGAGTGAGGAAGTGCTGTTGTGTAAAGAGGAGATGCGTCGCGTGCGCCGAACCCTGGAGTTCAAGGCCAATTGGTGGCGCGATCTGGCGAACCCTTGGGAAGACCCCCCCGCTGATTCCGGTCTCCTCCAAGGACTAACCGCCTATGCCCACATCCAAGCTAATGTCTACAGCACCCTCCACCGACACTTTACGTCGCTGTGGGAGCAGCAGCCAAAGAAACGCTCTCAGCTACCCGTGGTCACGCCGGCTGGCGATGTGGACATCACCACCGCAGATGATGAAGCCCTCATGTGTGACATCCTGGCTGAAGCACGATATAACGATGAAGTGGACCTCGAAGATGAAGCGGACGATGAAGACGCAGACGTAACGGACGACGAGGGAATGAGTGACGACAGCGACGACTACTAGCGCTGGATGTTTTTGCCGTATATAGTATTTTTTTATTGTGGCGCGTGCGGAATAGCCGCTGGCCTTTTCTATGTATAGTAATTATGTAACTGTAATCTTTTCTATGTATGGTAATTATGTACAGTGAATCAAACCAATTCTAAATAAGGCAAATTCATGAAATAAACTGCCGGACAGTGCCGAAACGCGTCGGAAATAATAGTATAATTGAATATATTGGGAGATATTGCACTGAGATGTCCAAATTAGGCAGATTTGGCCAATATACTCAGATCTTTGTAGCGGGGTTGAATATAGGCCTGACTAATCAGGCCCAGTCAACTATTGCGGATTAATCCAGCTTTTAGGTCTATTTTATCTAGAGAATATAGCTTAGCCGTTTCCAGATTATTCTAAGATGTAGGGTCTATTCCAGTGACTAGTTGTGACGCAGGACGGTTCAAGACTCTCGAACTCGTCTCGCGGAGTTATTGGTGGCCCAATATGTCTCGCTACGTTGGCACCTACACTCGCCATTGCGATCTCTGTCAGCGCACGAAGACGAGGAGGCAGCCACCCATAGGAGAGCTTAACCCGCTCGCTATTCCAGACAATCGATGGGACCGCTGTAGATGTTCAGCGTCGGGTAGACACGAACGGGTGTTTGTGGTGCGAGTGTGTGGCCTCCGGCTCACTGTGAGCTTGGATAAGGTGCGGAATGTGATGGGTGGCAGTGGATGGACGTGATATTGAAGGAGAGCAGCTCCGGAGATGCGACCGGACACATTAAAGTGCAGCCGGAGCGTATTAGCAGGAAAGTGGAAATGTAGTAGCTACCAAACTTCGGACAATTTAGGCTGTCCTAGGCTTAGATGAGGATGACAAGGAAGGGAGGATGGAGGGTAGCCTGCTATCGCAGAGTCGACAGATCACAGATAAACTTAGTATAAGCTGCAGAAATATGTGGGGCTTCGGCTGAGGACAAAACAGAGTGTAGAATCTTCGGACAGATGTAGGACAGAGCGTAGAGACTTCAGATAGACATAAGACAGAGTATACAGACTTCCGAGCAACGTAGAATTCAGAGGTGGGGGAAAACTGGATTCCAATCCCTACCTACTCTGCTACATATCCTAAACGAGTCTCGTAAGGTACAAAGGCCCCGGCTGGGCTAAATAAGGAAAATGATTATAAACCAAAGGATATGGAAGGCAGCGGAAGGCCGTCCGGACCGAAATGCCTGTAAGAATCATATGCAAAGCAGCAAGAGCCGGATGGCTGCTAATGCGAAGGATGGATGAAGCGCATGAAAATGGATGGTGGAAAGGCATCCGCATGAATGATAAACAGGTATAAACAATGGTAGAACACAGCCTAAGTGAATCTGAAGCTAGCCTGGAGGATACGAGAGCGGCAGAGTCAAACACAATAGACAAACAGGTAGAATCATCTCGGCTGGGTCATGGGAGCTGTGGATGGTGCTGGAAAAGCAGCCGAAGATAGAAACAAATAATGCGGAGGTGATGCGAAGGTGCTAGCACATAGCCACGATATCTCTGCATAGCGTGATAGCTGGCCAAGGAAGCGGCGGGTGGATAATGGGGATTGCAGCCTAAATCAAAGCGGATGGCGACCGGCTGTGGAGCATAGCTTTGGATAGGTCACATGACCTTATATCCTCCAGCCGGAGATAGGGGCTTGCTTCCGGAATGTGTAAGTCGAAATACCGGCTCGACCAGTGCATAGCTGGACATTGTATCCAAATGGAGGCGGATAGTGATAGGCTGAAGGAAATAGCTTCGGATGGGTCATGTGACCTTGTATGCCAAAGCTGGAGGCAGGAGCTGCACATCCGGGCCAGCAGCAGGTGGAAGAGCGATATGGCAGAAGATGATTAGGGGAATTTGGCTGCAGCTGGTGGTAGGCTGGAAGGAGACCGTGCCGGATGGATCATGTGACCTCGGATGCTGCATGCGTACACAGGGGGCATCCCCTACATCTCCCGGGGGCTCAAAATGTTGACCCCCCGCGGTCAACCCACCGAGAAGTGGAACGAACTGAATGAAGAAAGGCATGGCAAGGAAACCAAAGTGCACGGGAAGAAAATGGCGTCCATGATGAGAAATAGCATAAAACAAACATGGGCACCCAAAGCGACCTGCCCACAATCAGCCAAATATCATATAATATACTAAAGGGGTGGTGAAAAAAATGCATGTTGGATCAAGGGAAAATGTTCTAGCCAGAAGGAAACTGCCTTAGGCCAACGCATGGAGCCAGTGGAAGGGCATCCGGAAAAAGAAAAAAAAAACAGGTAGGGGAGCCAGCTGAAGCTAGATAGCGGCCAAGTGCAGACAAATAGAGTGGAAGGGAAATAAAATATGTAGCAAGGCTGGAAACATTTTAGGTGGGTAAGGGACAGCATGAAAGGGTGAAGCGTCTAGAAAGGCAGGAGCAGCTGGCCGGGGGGAATCGATGATGTCGAGATGTATCTGCGTAACTTCGTGAACGAGAGGCAGGATAACTGGGCACAGCTCTTACCCATCGCTGAGTTCTCCTACAATAACCATATTCACTCATCGACTCAGCAGTCTCCTTTTCTCCTCGACACTGGTCGCCACCCTCGCCTAGGGTTTGAGCCGCATCAAGGACCCTCTCGCGTGGAGGCCGCGAACGATTTCGTCCAACGGATGAAGTCCGCGGTCTCGGAAGCGAAGTCGGCTCTTTCTAAGGCGCAGGATGATATGAAGCGCTACTACGACCAGCGACGAGTTCCAGCTCCTGAGTTCAAGGAAGGTGACAAGGTATGGCTCGACGCCTCGGATATCCATCTCCAGCGACCATCGCGAAAGCTCTCGCACCAGCGCCTCGGTCCTTACAAGGTTTTGAGAAAGGTCGGTCGCGGGGCGTACCGCCTTCAGCTCCCGCCTTCGCTCAAACGTCTGCACCCTGTCTTCCCGGTCGTGAAGCTTAGCCTCTGGGAAGAGGACCCCATCGCTGGTCGTCGGCCTGGCCCCCCACCTCCTCCTGTCCTCGTTGATGGTGAAGAGGAGTTCGAGGTAGAAGAGGTCACCAATAGCAAGCGGGGCTATGGTAAGCTCTACTATCTCGTTAGGTGGCGAGGCTATGGGCGAGAGGCCGAGACTTGGGAGGAGGCGAAGGATTTGGCAAACGCGCAACAGAAGGTGAAGGCCTTTCACCGCGCCCACCCCAACGCGGTCCGCTCGACCTACCTCGACTTCCTCGTGGGTGAGCCTGGCATCGCGGATGCCGTCTCCTCTTGGAGGCGTCGCCTGTTGAAAGTGATCCAGCACTTGTTAAGCAACCAACTTTGTACCACCATAAGGGACACGCTTATGGACGCGCAAATGGGGCGCACAGGCCGCAATACACCTATAGAAGAGGCCTACAAAGTTTGGTGATCATTGGTTCACTCAATAGTGAGCTATGATCAAGTTTCTATTTCTCTTTATAATGTAGTGTATTATAAATGTAGTGTAGCGCTCGAGCGCGTAAGCGCGCGCTTAGCGCGTTGTGTCCAGACGTCAACGACACTATATACTTGTATATAATCAATTGTAGAACCATTAGCTTTAGATTAGAACTCCGCACATTAATAGTTTGTTACATAGTCACAACCATTAGTGATAGTTTTGTAGATACATTTCGATCGCGCGTTCCCACGGTTTGCCCGACCGTTCCCACGGTCAACCGGAGTCCGAAAATTGCATCAGTAAAATTACTGATCAATTTGGACAAAGATCTGCCTCTGGAACACCCAGTTCTGCAGATCTCCACTAATAAAATATACCCAGGTGCTTAGAAAGTGTTCCTGCAGGTGCCCCTCTGCTCAGAATCGCTCCAAATTTCGGACGCGATTTAGTGGACACCTACTTTCACGCCTCGCGCAGATCGGTACCCGTGGGAACTTCGGAGCGCGAAATCCTTACATACCAGAGAGAGAAGCAATAGCACAACTCTACTGGGACTTTTGTTGGTTATTAAAGTCAATACACTTTGAACTATCATTGCACACTATTAGAGGCTATATTAAGGCTTATTTGGACGCTTATTACAAGCTCTAAACATCACTATATTGCTCTGATTACAACAGAAGCATCAAGACCCCAAGTACTGGCGTTATTTTACGCTTTGATGTTATAATCGATCTCGACAAGGTATGCTTTTGCCAACATCGAGTTGACAACTGATCTAATCTGCATCTAGTATCAGAACTGCACAGGCACACGAGTTGATCCATCATTTGCAGTTGAACCAAAATTGTTAAAACTGTTGGACTGGACAGGGTTCGAACCTGCAACCACCTGTTTATCTAGACTAGGCGCTCTTCCACTTGAGCTACCAGTCCTTGCCTATACACAGGCAAAGGAGGGTACTTAAGCAGTTGAGTAGGCCACCTGGCTCGTCACCAAGGCAAAGGTACTGTACTCTCAGCACCCCCATGACCCAGCTGAGGCTGTCGAACTCGCCACATCCAACAAAAATGTCGTGGAGCTAAGCATCGTGCATCTGATTCTTTCGAAATCCAGGATGGCAAACGGGGGCACAAATTGTTAGACTTAGCGCCCAAGGCGCTTCGTCGGGTTGTTTCGGACATGTACAAATAGATACAAATAAAACTTCGTAGCTAGCTTGTGCATGCAATAGAACTCTTTGCTGTTGTCCTCGCAACTCTTGTGGCCCCTTAGGTATCTGTGTCTGTGTCTGTGCCCCCTTCTTTTCCTCAAACTCTACCTCTCCCCCTTGCTGCTCTTAACACAAATCTGGTGAGCACCAAGTTTCAGTGATATCGTTAGCTTGTTATAATGAGTCCTGGATGGTGTCAAGTGGTACTGGCCAGCTAAGTCGCTCGATACCATAGGCATGTGGGCGTGAATTGTTGTTTGTAATCCAGCACATGACCTGAATGGGGGATGGCCACAGCCCGGGTCATGACCATGGCATATCCCAAAGGGGGATAATGGTATAGGGGTGGCAAGGGACCACGCCCAAGAATAGGAGCCATGGTTGTACCCCTAATGGTTAGGGGTACGGATAGGGGTGGTACATCCAGAGTAGGGTTATGGTGCTTGGAGTTGGTTGGGAACCCAAGGCCATTTAGCTCAGTGGTTAGAGCATCTGGACTGAAACCAGAAGGTCCTGGGTTCAAACCCCAGTTTGGCCATCTTTTCTTTCCCCTGATCTTAACAAAGTACACATACACATTCATTTCGTTGTTGGGATTGAATAAGCCATTGTGTCGGCCTTCAGTGATTATTTCCTCCAGCGAATGCCCATAAGTCTTCCGAAGCCAGCGCCAAAGGCCTTCAATGACAACGTTATGAATGCTCTTGATTGCGACAAAGGGGCGCCAGTGATTAGGGTCTATATTGGGCGTAAGCTGCTCCCTAATAAGGATGTGAAAAAGTGGATACTCGAGTTCATAAGAGGGTGTAAGCATACCTTAGAGCTCTGTGCATCGCGTACATCTCTCCTGTCTCAGAACCCTTGTCTACTGTGATCTGTAGTGGAATAGCTGAGCCTATCGGTTAGCTGAAGTCTCGAAGTTAGTGAAATCAACCAGCACACCTTTGAAATCTTCTATGAAATCAAGATAGACATGACTGATTGTAGTAGCTAGTCGTGCATTCGGAACAACAACCAGTCGAGCAACAAGCCCTGTTGGGAGAGGTGGAGGTTTTCGTGCACTGCAGATATTGAGTCGTTTATTTAATGCAATTAATGTCGTGCGCCTGTCAATTAATGTTAGTCGTCATTCAACTTATATATAACACTGCGATATCTACCCGATGCGATAATTCAGATCATGAGCCAGTCGGTCAAGTCGTTGATCAAGTGTGAGCTTCTCAACAACATATCGAGTCAAAGCCTCCTGTAGTGTATCATCAGATGGGACTGAAAGATATAGGATTAGGTGGGTACATGGCAAGCTCGATTATTGATGACATACCTGTTGAAATCAGAGCAATATAGTGACTTGTAGAGCTTGTAATAAGCGTCCTAATATGCCTTAATATAGCCTCTAACAGTGCGCAATGATAGTTCAAAGTGTATTGACTGTAACAACCAACAAAAGTCCCAGTAGAGTGCTGCTATTACTTCGCTCTCTGGTATAATAGGATGTCGCGCGCCGAAGTTCCCACTGTTGAAATCAGAGCAATATAGTGATGTTTAGAGCTTGTAATAAGCGTCCAAATAAGCCTTAATATAGCCTCTAACAGTGTGCAATGATAGTTCAAAGTATATTGACTTTAATAACCAACAAAAGTCCCAGTAGAGTTGTGCTATTGCTTCTCTCTCTGGTATATAAGGATTTCGCGCTCCGAAGTTCCCACGGGTACCGATCTGCGCGAGGCGTGAAAGTAGGTGTCCACTAAATCGCGTCCCAAATTTGGAGCGATTCTGAGCAGAGGGGCACCTGCAGGAACACTTTCTAAGCACCCAGGTATATTTTATTAGTGGAGATCTGCAAAACTGCAGGTTCCACAAGCAGATCTTTGTCCAAATTGATCAGTAATTTTACTGATGCAATTTTCGGACTCCGGTTGACCGTGGGAACGGTCGGGCAAACCGTGGGAACGCGCAATCGAAAGGTGTGTACAAAACTATCACTAATGGTTGTGACTATGTAACAAACTATTAATGTGCGGAGTTCTAATCTAAAGCTGATGATTCTACAATCGTTTATATACAAGTATATAGTGTCCTTGACGTCTGGACACAACGCGCTAAGCGCGCGCTTACGCGCTCAAGCGCTACATTACATTTATAGTACACTACATATTAGAGAGAAAGAAACAATTGATCATAGCTCACTATTGAGTGAACCAATGACCACCAAACTTTGTAGGCCTCTTCTATAGGTGTATTGCGGCCTGTGCGCCCCATTTGCGCGTCCATAAGCATGTCCCTTATGGTGGTACAAAGTTGTCTTGTTAACAAGTGCTGGATCACTTTCAACAATACCATCTCCGGGATCATGCCCATTCCTGCCAGTGGGTTCACCATGTTAATGTGCAATATCAGAACCGATAACTTGAACGTTGAACACAGTGGCTACTGACCGCATAATATAGTCATCTTTGTTGTGGCAGCGTTGATCACGCTGATCAAACAACAATGGAGAACCAGATGTGGCTCGAGCAACAGGGGACTTGATTCTACAGCAGAACTATTAGTAGAGTACCGTAAGATCCATGAGAAAGCGAAGCGAAGCATACTGCGTATGTCGTGTAACTGGATGAAGTTGACCACAGGGATATCCCAAGAGGTACCGGTGGGCATGCAACCAGGGCCAGATATTCGATCCATGGCGTTGAAGAATGGACCACCACATGGGAGAACCTGACGCCGAAAGTGAGGCTGCAAAGTGGGTGCAGATGATGGGCTGCAAGGTCCTTGATGCCGTGAAAGGACAGTCATCGATGGTGAAGTTGGGAGAGACCTAAGGTTGATGAGATGCCACGCGCACCGTGTTCAACATCTCCCCCGCCCCAGACAAGAATATCATTCTCTTGCAAACTTTTCACGGGGTCAGTGAGAGTATCTCTGACGATGCAGAAAGAAGTCAGATGATGTCGTCCCACTCATATAAACTCATAACATACCACTTGAATTCCATATCATCATTGTGCTCTTTGCTAATCAACACGACACAAGCAATCCTCAATTCCTTCCAGCAAAGTCGCAACACTTGTTCATAGCTCCCTTGATAGAAATTGCAAGACATTCCTGCTCTCTGCAGTGTCAGTCCTAGCAACAGCACCTCTCGACACAACTGTCGACGGTCCAGCCTCTGCATCAGATGCCACCACACCTCGCGCGTTGCTGTAGCACCCAATACACACACCGCCGGTCTCCTCTTCTAATTCACATATCCACGAATCTGGACTCCTCCGATCGCAATCCCTCAGGATCAGAAAGCATGCTGGATTGGCTACAAAGAATGGGGCTTACTATCCCACTCGGGCTTAGGGGGACAGAGCAGTAACCCGAGTTGATGTGTTGATATTGGCAGCAGGCCTGCACACTATGCACTAGTATGGTAGACGTTATGATATAAAGTGGAGGGCGTTGCGTGGGTTATCCCGAATCTACAACCTTCCAATGCATGCGGGTCATCCCAGATCTATGCATTGGGACGAGTCAGAAAGAAGAAACAGGCGGGATGTCAACAAAACCTGTGCATTGTTAAGCAACCAACTTTGTACCACCATAAGGGACATGCTTATGGACGCGCAAATGGGGCGCACAGGCCGCAATCCACCTATAGAAGAGGCCTACAAAGTTTGGTGGTCATTGGTTCACTCAATAGTGAGCTATGATCAATTGTTTCTTTCTCCCTCATATGTAGTGTATTATAAATGTAGTGTAGCGCTTGAGCACGTGTGCGCGCGCTTAGCACGTTGTGTCCAGACGTCAAGGACACTATAAACATGTATATAATCAATTGTAGAGTCATTAGCTTTAGATTAGAACTCCGCACATTAATAGTTTGTTACATAGTCACAACCATTAGTGATAGTTTTGTAGATACATTTCGATCATGCATTCCCACGGTTTGCGCGACCGTTCCCACGGTTACGAAACCGGTTCCCACGGTCTAGTGGAGTCCGCAAATTGCATCAGTAATTTTACTGATCAATTTGGACAAAGATCTGCCTCTGGAACATCCAGTTTTGCAGATCTCCACTAATGAAATATACCCGGGTGCTTAGAAAGTGTTCCTGCAGGTGCCCCTCTCCTCAGAATTGCTCCAAATTTGGGACGCAATTTAGTGGACACCTACTTTCACGCCTCGCGCAATCTGGTAGCCATGGGAACTTCGGAGCGCGAAATCCTTATATACCAGAGAGCGAAGTAATAGCAGCACTCTACTGGGACTTTTGTTGGTTGTTATAGTCAATATACATTGATCTATCATTGCACACTATTAGAGGCTATATTAAGGCTTATTTGGACGCTTATTACAAGCTCTAAACATCACTATATTGCTCTGATTTCAACAGGCTTCTCCCCTTGCCGCTCATGGGCTCCCAACATTATCCATCCATGGCTTTGGAAATCCCCTGTTGTCAGACTCCTCGCCTATCCTCCCCTCTTCCTATGATGAGTTTGCCTCTGACATTGATGTTGGCCAGGGCATGAAACTCGACAACTCAAGTGCCTCCAATTCGTTCATCGATACCTCCATGACCAGCATATCTCAGGCCAACTACTTTTGGGTGGCTGTGAGTGCCCTCCTGTAAGGTGGAGCACAGCAGAAGGACAGGGCCAAACTCTGGGGGGATCACAT
Source organism: Pleurotus giganteus (assembly GCA_032158425.1). Lineage (NCBI taxonomy): Eukaryota > Fungi > Basidiomycota > Agaricomycetes > Agaricales > Pleurotaceae > Pleurotus > Pleurotus giganteus. Next base: position 1,380,005 of record JAPEHR010000002.1, read on the forward strand.
TACGGTAGAAAGAAGAACTAGTGTACATCGGGTGGTGCTAAGGTATATATACTAGCTATCATAGGGGATCAGGGATGATAGGGATGCTGTATAAGGAGCATCCTTACACTCTTCCACTCCCTAAAAAACTGATAGTGGTGGTGAACAAAAAGAAAAGGATCATGTGTGAAAAGAAAAGGAGAGGACAACAAGGAAGGAAGGTAACACTGTAAGGGCTCCACAGTCACTGACGGGCAGCAACAGCAACAATAGCGAAGCAAGGGTCTTGTATAACTTGTATGAAAACAAAAGTACCATAAAAAAAAGGAAATTAACTGATGGTTTATGCTGTTGGCTGGCCGAGGTGTGATCCACCATGACAGTTTCAGACATAGGCCACAGTCAGCTTCCTGAGCGCAATCGGGGAAATAGCAGAGGACTGGCAAGCGGGAGGACACAACTACAGTGACAGCGAGGTGGTGATACGTTTGTTGTTTGTAATCCAGATCATGACCTGAATGGGGGATGGCCACAGCCCAGGTCATGACCATGGCATATCCCAAAGGGGGATAATGGTATAGGGGTGGCAAGGAACCAAGAATAGGAGCCATGGTTGTACCCCTAATGGTTAGGGGTATGGATCGGGGTGGTACATCCAGAGTAGGGTTATGGTGCCTGGAGTTGGTTGTGAACCCAAGGCCATTTAGCTCAGTGGTTAGAGCATCTGGACTGAAACCAGAAGATCCTGGGTTCAATCCCCAGTTTGGCCATTTTTTCTTTCCCCTGATCTTAACAACGTTGTGGGCAACAAGGGTGGCAGGAAAGAGAGACCAAAACTCGCACAAGTGCCAAGCCAGAGTAGATGGCACCATCTGTCAGGCTCCTGCCAGGAAAACAGAACAGCAGCGAAGTCAAGACATCAGTGGTGGAGGGGTGTGAGAGAGGGTGGTGACTCCTTCAGACTAGCATAAACAGCAGGGCAGGGGGACATCAAATGGGTTGACGTAGTGGCAGCTTCAACAAGGAGCTCTCGTGTACAGGAAACAGCAGCAGTAGCAAAAAGGGGGGGGAGACAGCAATACTGCACGAAGTTGGGGTGGCCTTGGCGGAGAGTTCACATGAACACGAGACAATGGCGGTGTAAAGGAGGGGCAGCATATGAGTGCCAAGACCTCGACACAGGTTGCAGGTGGGTGCCAAGCTGCATGTGTGCCAAAACCTTGCGCAAGGCTCATACAAGTGAGATGAGCAAGCCTGCAGCAACAAGACATGCACACAACAGCAGCGAAGGGGTGGCAGCTTCATCGAGGGATTCTCAGGTAGGCGAGATGGCAGTGGCAGAGGAGGAGCAAGGGGGGGAACAGCGATGAAGTGGGAACAGTTTCGTGGAGGGATGTTCAGCTACATGATGCGACCACAGTGGAGAGGTCAAAAAAGGAAGGAGGGCAGTGGTTGAGAGAGGGGTAGAGTACACTTGTGCGAGTGCCAAACCTGAGCTATGGCACATACAGCAGCCAATTCATATGTGTGCCAAACCAATGAGCAGATAGATTTCCCCAGCAGCTTTCTCTCCTTTCATTTCCCATTTATCAGCCTCAGCACTGACACTAGGCTTCTTCTCCTTTCCACTGACTAGCCTCCATAATGCCAGACTCATTAGTCTAGCCTTTATCTCACCCCTCCACTCCTGATAGTTGGAATTATTGAGAGGTTTGATTTTAACAGCCTGAGTTGTAGAGTCTGACCTTGTAGTCTGTGTATCCCAAATAATAGCCCCAAAGCGTCCAGAAGACTGATAAATGTCCTAGGATACTGTCACGTGCCAGGAAACCAGTCACATAGGAGTGCAACTTGCAATGCACCACTGCCCTGAGTCATTATTAACTAACTGAGTATCTGAAACTGAAGAATATATATGTGAATGACTAGATTAATTTTTTGAGAGCAATTCATTGTGATTTTCTGTGACTACAAGTGGAATAGAGGCTTTGATAGCATTAGGGGCATTGACCAGGAAGCTGGTCAGCAAGCCGGCCACCTGCGAAATAGAGCATATATAGTTCAGTGATACAAAGCAAATTAAATTATTCTACTATAAAACATACTTGACATGTCCATTGTGCTCACATAGCTGAATTTCACTCTGTAAGAAGACTGGCAAAAGTGTGACATCTCTGTTATGAATCCGATCCAGCGTGATCTAAATACGAAATAGGAGATAGGAGGTCAGAGTTCGGTGTTCGGAGATGTTGAGAGAACTTGGCTTCAGCGTATGTGCTGCGCCCACCACACTCTTCGGTGTTCTCGATTTCGGGGATCGTAGTCGTAGGGCCGATAACACTAAGTCCAAAGTCCGAAGACTACAGAGGCAGAGGTTCGGGATAGGTGAAGTCCGAAGTGCGAAGTGCGAAGGAGAGGCAGAACTCCGAAGTGGAGCTACTGCAGTTCAGAGGAGACAAGACAAGGACAGAGCTAGCTCTGAAGTCCGAAGTCCGTAAGGAAGGGAAGATAACGTTAATATTCGAACTGCAGTAACTCTACGAAATACAGAGACTTATATAGTACTGAACACGAGGATAACATGAGGAGAAATGCCAAGCACTAAGTATGTAATAAGTATGTACTAGATACGTACTGCAAGTCCGAAGCAAGTCCGATATCACCACGAGGTGATGCCAAGTCCGAATTACGGAATGCAAGTCCGAAGTGCGTAATGAAGTCCACATAGATGTGCATGTGACACAGGGGATAGGGGCTAGGGGTTGGTGCATAACAGTGCTCCCCCCTTATGGGCTGACTCCCATGGCAGCCCGGTGATCGAGCTAAGATAGAAGAGAAGCCATCGGAGTTTGAATAGCCCCTGAGTCGAAATGCATAAAGCCCCAAGGAAAAGTTCACCAAGAGCGATCCAAAATCACCCCAACACCGTCTTCAATTTTCACTTCCAAGTCCAACAACACCGATACGATGTCTCCCAACGCCGATAACAATTCCACGATCGCTGAACGATTGGCTGCAGTGCAGCACCAAAGGGCTGCGGAAGCCGAAGAGCGACGCCGACGAGATGAGGCAGAGGCGAAGGAAGTGGCGGAGTTGGAGGCGGCGTTGGCGGAGGAGAAGAGGTTGGATGAAGAGCGCAAGGCTGAGGAAGCTCGGATAGCCGAAGCAGCGAGGAAAGCCGAGGAGAAACGAAAGGCTGACAAGGCAAAGGCGTTGGAGGAGGCGAAGAAGGCCGAAGATCGGAGGAAACGGCAAGCGGCGAAGGAGAAGCTTGAGCGGGAGGCAAAGGAAACTGCGGAGGGGGCGATGAGGGCCAAGGCGGCGTTGGCAGCTTCGGTGGAGGCGTCGGAGTTGCCAGCTGGGAAGGGGAAGGAGAAGGAAGTCCCATCAGAGTCGGAGACCGATGAACCAAACCCGAACGCCAGAACTTCGAAAGAAGCCAAGACGGTCATCACACTCGACGACGAGGGAAATCCGATCGGCGAGAGTGAGTCGGATCGGGGTTCATGGGACTTAGTGCTCATTCCCCCTGAATATTTTCTAGTGCTTCCATGTGATAGGTGCGCCTCGGTTAACGTGCCGTGTTTACCTCCATCGCTGTAAGTTTATCGCTGATCGGCTTCGGTGTTTACTAACAGCCTACCACCTAGTGCAAACAAGGCGACGACGTGTCGGCGTTGCCACAAACGCAAGCAGAACTGTTTGTGCTTCTTTGTGAAGCTGAAGGCTGCAGCTGCAAAGGCCAGGGCGGAGGCGAAGAAGGCAGTGAACACCGATGCAAAAGCCGCTAAAAGGACCGATAGGAAGCCGGACAAGAAGACCGATGCGCCGAAGGCTGGTCCTTCGAAACAGAAAGCAGTACCGTCGGAGTCGAGGAAACGACAACGCCGAAAGTCCGATGAAGGCAATGATGTGGACGAGCTAGGAGATAATCGGAGGGTGATGAACTTGATGCAGCGATTGTTGGCGATGGAGGAGCGCCATGAGGCAGCCTATAAGGTGATGGCTGGTCAAGTGCAGGAGATGTTAACGCAGCAATCGGAGATGGCGACGGATGTCCGAGCGCTGAAGATGGAGATGAGAGCGGCGACGGAGAACATGGGGAAGAAGATGGACGGGTTCTTGGTGGGGTTGCAGAGGGCAGCGGGGATGGCATCGCCGATCGGTGATTCGGAGATGCGAGACGAAGAAGAACAAGAGGAAGAGCAAGAGGGAGAAAACGAAGGGTCGAGGAATGATGGTGATGAGGATGAGGAGGGAAAGAAAGATGATTCGGTGGAGTACGAAGATGATGACGAGTAATCGGAGATCGGGGATCGGAGAAAGAAGAAAAAATGTACGGACTTGTAAATACTCAACTGTTTTGTAATTGCTTTTTCTTGTTTTGACTTTGTTGTTTGTTTTCTGTTTGTATCCTAATTATAAGTACTGTTTGCGGTTTTGTGATGTGTGAGTAGTTGTAAGTACGAGAGAGAAAAGAAAACAGAGAAAAAAAAAGAAAAGTAACTACGATTTTGCCGATGAGGACTTTGTCGGCTTTGGCTGGTGATTCCAGTCCGGAGGAAACCATTCGGGGCCGTCGGCTTTGGGGTACTTTGCGTGGAAGTCCGATAGGAGTTCCGGCGCATTCTTCAAGTCGTCGGCGCCGATTTCTTCTTCGGCTTCAGCTGTCCCATCATATCCGAGCCACTTCACCGTATACCGTAAGGGACACTTTCGGCATCGGCGATTGTAGCGGGACTTGAGGATAGCTTCAACTTCCCATTCAATATCACCATTGACTTCAATCGGAGGTGGAGGAGATTGGACCCGATTAGGAATGGTGTTCGGAGTTTCAGGTTCCAACATGGAGACGTGAAAGACAGGGTGAACACCGCGAAAGTGTTGAAAGTGATCCAGCACTTGTTAACAAGACAACTTTGTACCACCATAAGGTGTTCGCTTATGGACGCGCAAATGGGGCGCACAGGCCGCAATCCACCTATAGAAGAGGCCTACAAAGTTTGGTGGTCATTGGTTCACTCAATAGTGAGCTATGATCAATTGTTTCTGCTCTAATATGTAGTGTACCATAAATGTAATGTAGCGCTTGAGCGCGTAAGCGCGCGCTTAGCGCGTTGTGTCCAGACGTCAAGGACACTATATACTTGTATATAAACGATTGTAGAGTCATTAGCTTTAGATTAGAACTCCGCACATTAATAGTTTGTTACATAGTCACAACCATTAGTGATAGTTTTGTACATACATTTCGATCGCGCGTTCCCACGGTTTACGCGACCGTTCCCACGGTTACGAAACCGGTTCCCACGGTCTAGTGGAGTCCGCAAATTGCATCAGTAAATTTACTGATCAATTTGGACAAAGATCTGCCTCTGGAACACCCAGTTCTGCAGATCTCCACTAATAAAATATACCCGGGTGCTTAGAAAGTGTTCCTGCAGGTGCCCCTCTGCTCAGAATTGCTCCAAATTTCGGACGCGATTTAGTGGACACCTACTTTCACGCCTCGCGCAATCTGGTAGCCATGGGAACTTCGGAGCGCGAAATCCTTATATACCAGAGAGCGAAGTAATAGCAGCACTCTACTGGGACTTTTGTTGGTTGTTATAGTCAATATACATTGATCTATCATTGCACACTGTTAGAGGACATATTAAGGCTTCTGTGGACGCTTATTATAAGCTTTACAAGTCATTATATTGCTCTGATTTCAACAGGTTATGGGCCCCGGCCTTACACCTTAATCCCAGCTATATTTTGAACCTGCCCTAAATACAAGTCACCTGATCATTGCATGTGCATTGAGATTTCGCATTTATTGACTCTGTTGGTTAACACACTCTATTGATCACTGTTGGGAGTACTTATAAGTACTTATTGATTGATTGCTTCGCATTTTCGAGTGTGATAGTGTGCTATTACTTGCTTGCTGGGACTAGGATCATATCCTAGGACATTTATCAGTCTTTTGGACGCTTTGGGGCTATCATTTGGGTTACACAGACTACAATGTCAGACTCTACATCATCACAGGCCATTAAAATCAAGCCTCTCAATAATTCCAACTATCAGGAATGGAGGGGTGAGATGAAGGCTAGACTAATGAGTCTGGCACTATGGAGGCTAGTCAGTGGAAAGGAGAAGAAGCCTAGTGTCAGTGCTGAGGCTGATAAATGGGAATTGAAAGCAGAGAAAGCTGCTGGGGAAATCTATCTGCTCATTGAGGCAGATCAGAGAGTACATGTTAGGGGAATTGAAGAAGATCCAATTGCCATGTGGGAGGCATTGGAGAAGGCCCACCTCACAAAGCGCCCTGGAGCGAGATTCAATGCCTATGATGACCTCTTCAACATCAGGAAAGAAGAGGCAGAAGGTCTGATGGAGCTTGGAAACAGGATAGAGAAGGCTATGGCCAACATCCAAAATCTTCGTCCACAGGCCTTCACTGTGGAGCAATTGGATGAAGAACTTCAATGCATGGCATTGATAAGGGCCTTGCCTGAGGACTACAAACATTTGTCCTCAGCTCTATTGCTGGTTGATAAGCTGGACAAGCATACCATCCTTCAGGCCTTCAGAAGTGAAGAATTGAACAGGCAAAGGACAGAAAATGCGAATCGGGCTGCTGTGGGAGGCTTTAGAGGACGAGGCAGAGGCAGAGGTAGAGGCAGAGGTGGTAGGGGTGGACTTATCCCAAACCTCGCCCATAATCAGTGTAGAAACTGCCTCAAGACAGGTCACTGGGGCTGGGAGTGCACAGAACCCCCAAGGAGTGGTGGTGGAGGGGCTGCCTCCAATGGAACTGGAAATCTTGGCTCAAGTGGGAACCATGCCAAACAGGCGGCAGAGGAGCAAGCAGATATCGTAACTGAATTTGCTGGACAGGCATGTACTACTAGTCACTATGCTTTGGTTACATCTTCTAATACGGATCATTGGAACACAGACACTGGGGCCACTTCTCATATGACCCCTCATAAAGACTGGATCCGCAATTATACCCCCCTTAGAGTAGGGATCCAGTTGGCAGACCATAGAGTTATCTATTCTGCTGGTGTTGGTGATGTCTTGTTTCGTCCCTTGATCAATGGTAAAATAGCTAGAGATGTACAAATTAGTAGAGTACTTCATGTCCCGGACTTGCACAATAATCTCCTCTCTGTTTTGTATTTAACCAAGAATAAAGGCTTTAGAGTTGAAATTCAAAAGGCCAGCATGAATTTTGAGCGTGATGGTCACATTCTCTTTACTGCTACAGTTAATAATGCTGGTGTTGGGTACTTAGATGGTCACACTGTAGGTTTAGAGAATGTACATGCTGCTGCAACTCTGCCTTTAACCCTGGCACTTTGGCACAGACGGCTCAGCCACCAACACCATGATGGCATTAAGAAAATGCTTAAGGAGAACATGGTGATTGGAATGACACTAGACTCTTCAGCAAAGCCTGATCCTGTTTGTGAGCCATGCAAAGCTGCAAAGATGGTTGCCCACCCGTTTACATCGTCAGAAACTCGTGCTACAGAACTGCTGGAACTCGTCCACTCTGATGTTCACTATGTTGGAGAAGTGTCTCACTCTGGTCATAAATATTGGATCACATTCATTGATGACTACTCCCGTCTCAAAGCTGTATTTCCTATGAAGCTCAAGAGCGACTCGTTAGCTTGCTTTAAGAAATACAAGACCTGGGCAGAGACACAGACTGGCAAACGGCTTCAGACTTTTAGGAGTGATCAGGGTGGAGAGTATATGGGAAAAGAGTTTCACCGGTATCTGGAAGAAAACGGGATCAATCATCAGTACTCGAATAGGAATAGGCCACAGCAGAATGGAGTGGCAGAAAGGGCAAACAGGCTGCTCAGTGAACGGATCACTGCAATGCTGAATGAGGCTGGATTGTCTTTGGCTTTCTGGGGAGAGTGTCTTGCTGCACTTGTTCATGTCTTGAATCGTTGCATCACTTCTACTGTGCAACTCCATATGAAGTGTGGAATCGGAAGAAACCAAGTGTGGAGCATCTGAGGGTGTGGGGTTGTGTTGCTTATGTTCATGTTCAGAAGAACAAGAGGGAACATCTGGGATCGCATTTTGAGAAATGCATCTTTATTGGGTATCCAGATCAAACCAAGGGATGGAGGTTCTACAATCCTGCCACAAAGAAAGTCATTCTCTGTGAAAGAGCTGACTTTGATGAGCGCTACAACTATGCTGGCAAACTGCTCCGTGGCCAACCTCCCAGTGATCTGAACTCGACTCCCCCTCTCCCTAAACCCCCAACAACACCCACACATACTGATCACAAGAAGGATCAGCCCTCAGTGCATCTTCCTGATGCTGGAAATGGTGATGATAGCGATGATGATGATAATGGTGATGGAGGTGGTAATGATGCTGCCGGGCAGGAGATTGATGAAGACAGCGAAGCTGGGGAAGCGCACGAGCCACCCCCACCATCACCTAGAAGACCACCTGCAAGACATCGTCGCATTGAATCACCACCAGTGGATGTTGCTGCAGACCAGGATGAAGTTGGTGATGAACCACTTGCTGCCAGAAGGACGAAGAGGATTGTGAAGCCACCTGGAGAATGGTGGAAGATTCCAAAGCCTGTGGTTGCTGCTCCAAGTCCAGTCCCAAGTAGAGAAGGTACACCAGCTTGGGAGCCAAGAGAGCCTACACCAGCCATTCAGGAGTCAGACGATGAAGAAGAGGATAATGGTGGTGAGCCTGAGGATGATGACGAGGAAGATGCCTTTGAGGTTGAAGGTATCAAACTCACACCAGGTGAAAGGCTAGTAGAGCCTGAAACCTACAAACAGGCTATGAAAACTCCATACGCTGAGAAATGGCATGATGCAGCTGTGGAGGAAATAAAGGCTCACTTGTCTAACGGTACATGGACTTTGGTTACGCTTCCTGAAGGATATCAGGCTAATGGGTATTCCGGTGTGATGCGAGAATGGAGAAGCTACGGAAACAACAAACCAACACCAACCACCACAAAGGTGAGAGGTAGGGGTAAGGCAGAGAGGGGGTGTATAAAGCGAAGGTTTAGGATACGTAACTTCAGTTCTCCTGAAGACAATCGGGGGCTACTGTGCGCCGGACGTCTCCAGTTGTTCGATAGGAGGGGGTAGTTTTACACAGTGTTGACAAGTGTAAAGGGGGAGGGAAAACAATCTAACGGAGTCTGATCAGATACACGAATAAAATGAAGACGTACACTGAGGAAGCAGCCACACACTAAGGATAGTCACTCTGGACTATCACTTGCTTAGTGTAGTGCTAACTGCAACCTAGTGAGAATGATTCTTGGGTGAGGCACTTGAACTGTCTAGTAGTTGCCTAGGAGTTGCCTTGGGATTTTTGCCTTCCTACTTACAGTGCAGTAAGTGAGGTTTATATACTTTACAGAAGGTAAAGTATGAGTAAGCGATGGGGAGAATAAAACAATAAGAAAAGGTCAAAAATGCGAAGTAAAATGATAAGAACAGTCAAGTAAATGAGAAATCAAGAGAACAATCGTTTCAGCATGTCAGAAGTGAGGAGGATCAGAAGATGGGACAGCAAATTACGTCCATGGAGCTCAACTGACTTGAGCTATCATCTTGCTGCACAGTCCATACGATGCGCCTCCAATTAGGTCCTGCCTCATGTCCAATGATGTCCTAGCTGATGCATCAAGTCCTGGTGAAACCATGATGAAGTGGATGATACAGGGAGTGAGCCGAAACCACGATGGAATGGATGATGAGGGGAGTGAGGTGAAATGGATGCATTGTTCCCCTATTCGATGATCGTGCTCAGCCGGGATCTCAGATGCTTGTATCGGGAACTCGTGTCTGATGGCCCTTTGATGGGATGGACGATCGGGATGGGAGATCCGATGGAACATGGAATGAGGGATGGGATGCTGTGCGGGAGATGCCATCGAAGTAGAAGTCTCCAGAACATCACAGAACGTGATAGAATGGCCTCAGAAGCATGAACTGCAAGGTAATAGCTGGAGGGAATGATTGTCGGATGGTAGGGGGAGATGATATAGACAATATAGTCCCTTTCATGCCATGCTATGAGGTTGACTCTGAATTCACCAATGAATGAGTCTGTCTCGATCTGCCGTATGCATAGCCAAGATTCGGGCTGGATTCAGGTGGAAGGCTGATTGAGAATGATCCAAGGCCTTCTGGGATGACCGAGGGTGATCTGGTGAGTGAGGACTGTGAGATGGATGCAGGAGGACATGATCTTCAAGGAATTGGATACGAGTTGTGCCATGGATAAGCTTGCCCGTAATTTGCTTCCGTCCACATGATACCTGACAATTGGATGTCATCGCGTAGCAACGAGCTGAATGCAGAAATAACTGTTGTCTCGATAGGCTTGATCGGCCTAGAAGGATGAAATGAAATGAAAGAGGAATGTTAAGGAAATGAAATGAAAAGTAGAAAGCGAAAACTTCAGAACCACATATTATGAGGAAAGGGTCCTATAGCCGAAGCCGAACTTCGATCATGATCGAGGTGGAATGAAGGGTTTGCCGGCGGGATTTCCATTTGGGGATAAGACTTGCCGATGACTTCAGTGTCAATCCTATCGTGTGTCCATATTAGGATGTGAGTGGATGAGTTGACCAGGTCCATGTATCGAACCAATTCGATGCATGACATCCGCTGCACACTGAAATTTCAACTGTCCCCAGTTGAGTCCTGGGTTCACTCCTCTTCTTCCTCTCCTTCATCTTCAGCAAACACTTCCAGCTGGTCTCTTGTGACCTCGTCATCTCCCGTGATGTCTTCTTCAACAATGGAGGCAATTGCAGCCAAGTCGTCTCGCTTGATGAAGGGAAGCAGCCTACAAGCTGCAATAGCTCTTCGTACATATGTGCCATCCAACTCCTTTAGCACATAGGAACCTCCTTTGGTCTTCCGTGCTACTTCGAATGGTCCTGAGTATCGTCGGAAGTACTTGGCATTCAGTGATGAGGCCTTCTTCGAATTTCGTACAAGGACTAGCTCTTGAGGATGGTATTCAGTCCTTCGTAAGGCACGATCTGCAGCTTGCTCGAAATGGGCATTAGAGCGAAGTCGATTCTGATGGAGTACCATTGCAGCTTGCTCCATGTCTTCTGGCTTCTTCTGTAGCTGTCGAATGCGAAGGGCAAGGAGATCAACTTCTGACATCCCTGACTTGAATCCATCTACCATGAATGTAGCTTCTGTCAGATCGAAGGGAAGGACTGGATCAGTCCCGTAAAGGAGATAGTATGGAGAGAATCCTGTGGCTCTTCGAGTGGTCACATTGTCTGAAAAGACAGCATAGGGAAGGAGTTCAGGCCACTTGCTGTATCGACCATTGCAGGCTTTCAAGAGTGATTCTCGAAGGACGAAATGACCTCGTTCAACAACTCCATTGGCCTTGGAATTATATGGTGATATCTTGATCTGAGGTATGTGATATCAGTCCATTAAGTCTGCGAAGGCTTCCTTGATTTCAGAGCCATTGTCTGTGACAACATGGACTATGGCACCATATCGGCATATGATTTGCTCCATGAAGAAATTTGCCACTGTCCGAGCCTTTGAATTTGTCAGGGCTCGTGCTTCAACTCCTAGGGATAGATCATCTCTGGCTGCAACAATCATGCGATGTCGTCCTGCTTTCGGCATGAACATGATATCGACATAGATCTTGGTGAATACAGTCGGAGTGAAGGAAGTCTGAAGGGGCATAATGACCTTCTTGTGGCTCCATAGCTGACATTTGTGGCATGAGCTGATATACTGACGAACATCTGTGAATAGATGTGGCCAGTAAAATCGATCTCGGATAGTGTGAAAGACTCCATATTGCCCTCGATGGCCAAGTTGATCGTGTGCTTGCTGAAGTATGTCGAGCCGAGTGGAAGCATCTAGAATGACACGAAGGGGACTTTTGAGGGTGCGCCTTCGATACATGAGTCCATCTTTGAGGAAGTACATGCTGCATTTGTGGATGAATCTTCGTCAATGCTGATTTGAGGGAAGTTCAGGAATCTTTAAATCTTGAAGAAATGCAAGAATACGATGAAGTTCCAGGTCCTGCCGGGAGTCATCCACTAAGAATGATGGTAGTGATGGAGGAGATTGGGAAGTATGAATGGGAGTTTGAAAGACTGAGGCTGAATATTCCGTGAATAGAGCGATATCATCCAGCCAATCGTCAGTCTCTTGGGGCTCATCGAGGTCTTCCTGTGTCTGGACCCTTCGAGAGAGCGCATCTGCAGCTTTATGGTCTTTGCCTGGGACATGGACTAGCGTAAAGTCGAATAGAAGTATGCCTTGTAGCCAACGATTCATGGTCGCATTGGGCTGTAGATCTGGCTCCTTCATCATGCCCTTGATATACTGTGCATCAGTTTCGACATAAAGCTTCTTCGCACCAAAGAGATGGAGACGAAATGCTCTGAGAGCTCGGAATAGGCCGTATAGCTCAAGCTTTGGCTGGCTATAGAAGACTTCTCTTCCTACGATTGGAATGGAGCCATAGCGAGCAGGACAACGTCTTCCTTTTTCATCGAGCTGCAAAAGTACTATGCCAATGGCATAGATGGAGGTATCGACAGCAAAGATAATGGGATTTTCGGAGGAATAATCAATGGGTCGTAGTGCTGGTGGTGACATGACCAGTTTCTTGAGATGATTGAATGCTTCTTCTTGTAAGGGTCCCCATTCAAAGGGAATGTCCTTCTTGTAGAGCTGGCTAAGAGGTCGAATAATCTTGGAGTAATCCTTGATCCAGATTCGCACTTGACCACAGAGGCCTAGGAATCCTCGAATTTCTCGTACATTCTTTGGGGTTGGCCAAGAAGTGATTTTATCGACTTTGCCTTTCTCTGGGATGCGTCCATTGACAGTGCATATTTGGCCAAGGATTTCAGCTTGAGGGACACCAAGCTTTGTCTTTGGGCCAGAGACAGTAGCACCAGAGCATCCAATGCGATGAAGAATGCGATGAACATCTTGAGCATGCTCCCATACAAAACGACGTATGCCTGGATTCTCAGGAATAGTCTCGTAGGAGCCATCTTCTCTCTGATAGCGTGATTTGGGGCCCATGATAGGGATATCGTCAATGAAGACATTGCATGGATTGGGGATTTCGGGGGCAAGAATAAATGTCATGCTGGCTTGGAATTCTGGGACGGCATTGGTATATCCCATTGGCATTGTGGTGAGTCGCAAAGGTCCAAGGGGGGATTGGAATGTGGTCATATCTCGGCTGATAGGATCAAGTTTTCGAGCATCATAGCCCCAAAACAAGTCCAAGACTGTATAAATAGATAGTCCTGCAAACGCTTCGACAAAGTCATCCAGTACCGGAGGAAGTCCTGCATCCTTGATGGAGACAGCATTGAGGGGCTGAAGATCATGGACAAGACGAATCTTTCCACTCTTCTTCAGAACCGGAAAGAATTTGGATCGATAGGATGATTGGCTTGGTTCGTAGACTCCGGCTGCAATCTTGTCCTTGATGAGGGAAATGACTTCTTCTTTGATAGCATGGGCAATGGGAATAGAGCGTTCCTGCCAGGGAGTATGTGATTCGACGGGCATGACATAGGGGGAGAAGACTGAATCTTTGAAGGTACCGCGTTCGGTATCAGCAAAGGCAAAGACGTGTTCATTGAGCTGAATGATATGGAGGAATAACTTGACTTCTTCTGGCAATAGAAAACCATCTTGGTTTATCTTCATGGACTTGATGCGATCTTCTGATAATCTTGCTGTATACTTGAATTCTGGAGGATGCTTCGATAACTTGGGTATAGATAATAATGGATCTTCTGGGATATTGCGGATGACTTTATGATCTTCTGGATATACTCCTGGGACGGGCCTTATCTTGCGTGCTGCAGACTTCCATGCTGTGAAGGAATAGTCTGGAGGCGAATGTCGTAAATGAGAGGGGGTAAGGAAGCTGGTGTCTGAATCAAGGGGATACTCGATGGGATAAAATGCCGGCTGGTCGAAGTCGAAGTCATAGGAGGACTGAGATTTGCGTGATGATTCAGCCATGAAGGATGAGTCCACAACCACCATGCTATTAGGATGCTGTAAGGATATAGGTCCATGATGCGAAGGTATAGTGGGCCAGCCTAGTTTAACGTCATCTCGGACGAGTGATGGGATGGGGATTGTATGGGGGTCGCGATCATGTGTATGTCGAAATAAATAAGAGAAATCGGAAAGACTAGAAGTTGAGGGGGGATTCGGAATTGAAGAGTGTGGTGAGGGTCCTCGTAGTTTAGCGACATTGCGGTCGTTATAAATACAAGTTACAATCGTACCTACAGAAAGAAAGAGAAAGTGACCATGGTTTAAAAATAGAGAAACGAGCAAGTCTAAATACCATCAATGTCTTCATCTCCATCCTCTCGAATTTCACCTTCTTCCATTTCATCGTCTGCATCATATTGGGGATCGTAGGTGCCGCTGCACACCGTTGCTTCAGAGTCGATGGTAGAGTTATCGACATTGATCGGATTATCGGGAGGGGTGGTATGATCCTCAGTATCCATTGGATTATCAGGAGGGATCGCTTCCTGTGCATGAGGGGAGGGGGAATCTACAGCTATAGCATCTTCATCGTCTGGATATTGCAAGTCTTCTGAAATTTCGCCTTCTTCAGGGCTTGATATGTTGCCCAACATCACTTCAAGGTCTGCGAAGAAAACTGCGACTGAGCCGACATTGCCCTGTCTGTCTCCTGCAGAGAACAAGGGAATGAACAGCGGAGTATCATGAGCGTGGTCGATGGTCATATTGTCTTCCATGATGTGTGGGGAAATTGCTGGGGACATTATCACATCTTCTTCTCCTCGAAATTCGCCTGCCATTTCCATGACTTCTGAATGTGAAGCAGAGTCGTCATTCCGATCAACGTCCTGGTAGATGGGGGAGGGTTGGACGTGCTGAACTGATGGTGCTAGTGTCATCATGTGAGACACTTGCTCCCTTGAACCAGACAATGAATGAGCGTGAGTCTGATCTTCGTCCGAGCCAGGATCGGGTGCTTCATCATCAGGATTCATGCGGACTGAGTAATATGCAGCCCAGCCATCGAGGACTAGATTGTACTTGCTTAAGTCCATGGAATGGGAACTGCATCGAGGTTGAGCAGGGCCGGCTGACATTGCGATGGAATCGAGGGATGTGGTGGGGTCATCCAAGCGGCATAAAATACATGCATCCTGGTCCATAGACGCAGGGGCTTCTGACACTTCCGTGCAGATGTCCACTGATATACGGAGAGGAGATGGAAGAGGATGTTCTGGGGGGCATGACACATCAATAGAGGTGCGACGATCAAGGGGAGACATGGCAGATAGATGGGATGATGCTGACTGAGGGGGCGATTCTGACGGCGTGTCTTTGACTTGATCATCTTCGACTTTGTCAACTTCTTCAACTTGCGAAGGAATTGGGGGAGCATTAGGGAGATTGCGAAGAGCAGAGGAGATGAGCTGCTGAATGAGAGCTTCTGGATCCTGCTGAGTCGACGTGGAATTGGGCAGGTTATGAGGAGTCAAATGCGAAGACATGGGAATAGAAATAGAGGTGCCTTGCGCAGTCATCCTTTCTTCTTCAGCTCCGGATTGTCCTTCCTCTTCTAGCTGTGGCACAGAATTCACCGAGTCAGATTCCATATTTGGCACAAGGGGATCGGTAGCCTGATTCTCCATCACAAATCCGAGGATCCGAAGAGAAGACTGGACTGAGGGATCGTCTGGACTATTGTCTTGCAAGACAATAAGACTATTGTTCTCTTCTTCGACAGGAGGTGGCGTTGCACGTTCGTCCAGGTCTAAAGTCGATGGATGCTCATCATTGGTTGCAGAGATAGCTATGTCCTCTTCTGGACTAATTGCATCTTGGGGTCCCTGAGAAGGTCTGATAACTCTATGCCTTAGCAACTCGGCTTCTGAGAGATCCTCGAAGTATTGCTCGATTGCAGTAGGATCGTCCATCATGGGATCTAACAACAGAGGTGATACACGTCCACCCATGTCTGAGGTCGATGGATATTCATTGGATGCAGAGATGGATGGGGTATTGAGCGGAGTGAAAATCGGCGGAGGCGAAGCATGATAACCGTTGGGAAGAATAGAAGTATGAACTCCATTAGGAAGAATAGAAGCATGATATCCATTAGGAAGAATAGAAGAATCAAAATCATCAGGATCCACCAGGGGTGGCATTGATGGGGAAGCCGGTGGAGATAACATCGGCGGAGAAGGAGTATGATATCCGTTGGGAAGAATAGAAGCATGATTCCCATTGGGAAGGACGTGAAGCGAGTCATCAGAGTATTCCGGTTGACTGATGACTGGTCGTGTGATCATATTGGATGAAGAGGATGTCGAGTCCACCATATTGACATAATGAAGGGAGGAGTGATTTTCCATGAGCGATACAGGCATTGCACATACAGTGAGCTGCTGGCCATTTGGTGTCTCGAAGTGAAGGAAGGTGCCTTCTTTGCGTTCATGAATGGACACAAAATTGTCTCGCATCCAACTTCGGCCAAGAAGACAATCAAATGGAGAATCTTCCTTGATCCAAATATTGCCGAAGGTGACTGCTGGGCCGCATTTGATCTTGACTTCTGGGCATAGACCCTGGATGATGGTCTCTTTCCCATTCGCATCTTTCATTGATGTGCTGGCTGACCAGTCAATGGGAAGCTGACATTGATGCTCAGCGAGAGTTCGCTTGATCATGGACATGGTCGAGCCACTATCCACGACTACTGGGAGTTCGACTCCATTGACTTTCATGATGACTCGAATGAGAGGAACGTGGGAGTGAATGAGGAATGATTCCTGAGTCGGGGATTGATCGGCTGGTTCGAGATCTGAACCCTCAATGTGATGGACTGCGTTCTCGACTCGCTTGACCCTGAGGTCATTGATGAGCTGGTGCGAAATTTCAGGGGAGACTCCAATTAATTCTCCTACAGTCACATTGACTGCAGTGCCTAGAGCACGCTTCAGGACAACCTGGGGATTGATCTTCTGAGAGATCGCAGATCGAAGTTTCGTGGTAGCCTGCTTGGACTGAGTCACATTCTGTGTCCCCTTGGAGACTGCCTTTGGCTTGGCTGCCTGCTTTGGTGTACTATCTTCCATGATAGCATCATCGTCCAGTGGATTGAAAGTAGGTTGCCGGATTTCGATGATTCCAGGCTGCGGGGCCGCAACAGGGACTGGATTGAATACGGGAGGTGGAGCAGCTACTAATGGAATGGGAAGAGGTGCAGGGACCTGTTCGGGCTGGACTGCGGGGACTGCTGGACGAGGTTCTGGAGCCTTGGCTGGACGAGCAGTAGACGATCGAGGCTTTCCTTCTGGCTTCTTATCACGATATTGCATGTGGGGAGGTCGAGTGCCAATAAATCGTGTAGCCTTGATGCTCTTCTCTGGTCGTCCCACAGCATAGGCATGTTCATCAGACCCATCTTCTTCATCTTCTTCTTCATCTGCCTCCTCAAAGTATAAGCCACCTTGGCTCATGAACGTGACATGATCATCAAAAGCTCCAACACTTTGTACGAAGTTTGTTGATTGGACTGCTGGCTGGGATGATGGAGCTGCTTGCGGCTTTTGACGTTCAATGGCTGCGACAAAGGGTTCATCTCCTACTCGATAAATTCTGGAGCCATTTGCCATTATCCATCGGCCTTGGTCATCTCGTCTGATAATATTGTCAGCTGCTAGAGCCAACATCTTGGGACAGGCATTGATGCCATGGTCTCGTTCCTTGCATCCGAAGCAGTAGAAATCAGTCCTTGGAGGTGGGGGATTACGGGGAAGGACTATTGTCTTGACATGGGAGGTAGGCTGCTGCGATGCTGGAGGGGCTTGATTCGGCTGAGGTGGAATCTTTGCCATAGCTGACTGAAGCATCATCACGGTCTGAACAGCTTCTGGATCCTCTTTCTGGAGACGAAGAAGGAGACCTGCAAAGTTGGAGTCATGAATTGACATCCGTGCAAGACGATTCACCAAAGACTCGACTGAGTCTCTTTTAAGGGCTATGTCATTCTCCAGAGCTTCTCGAGAGGCTTTGATTGCTTCAATGCGAGATCCTGTAGCTGCAGGCTGAGGGGCTCTAGGAGGATCGAATGCTGAAGTGGTGATCGGCTTGGATGGAGCTGTCACTTTTGGAGGAGCACGATTGAATTCATCGACTGTCTCGTCCTTGGAAGAGGGAAAGATCTTTGCGAAGTTGACCTTAGCTTCTGAGAATAGCTGCCAGTCGAATCTGCCTCTTTGATAGATCCTTTCGACAGCATTGACAACAGATGCATACGAGAAGGGCTTGGAATAGTCGAGTTTTCCATTGGTGGCCATGTAAAGGTTGCTCTCGATGCGATTGCGAAGGAGCTCTGGAATGCCACTCCAGAAGTATTTATCGTGTTCTTCTTCATCCATGAGACCATTCTTCTGCATCCAGCCTCCAATTCTAGCAAAGTAGCGCATGTATTCACGGAAGGAGTCGATATTAAGCATGTTCGATTGGCGAGTTGTGGCACAAAGATTCTTGATGTCTGCTTCAGTGAACTTTTGCCTGGCTCGATCAGCATCGAAGTACTTGAGCATGGCTGCCTTGAGCTCATCCCAATTATTGCTATAATATGCAGGGATGCCTTCAATGATTTCTCGAACAGTGAGAGAGACGTATTGGAGGAGAAGATTGCATTTATCTTCGCCATCAGTGACATTGTTTATAGTGAGGAGACGTTCGTAGTGGCGTAGGAAGTCTTCAACTTCCCAGTAATCACCGGTGAAAGTCTTGGGAGCTTGTTTCGAGCCTTTGACAGGCATGTCTGCTGCTGAGTTGAAAACACGTGCAGTAAAGTCTCGAGATGGAGTCTGGGTAGGAGCCTCGGCAGAGGTCTCGGTGGAAGTCATGATGGAGAGTAATGGGGAGGGATATGGGGATTGCGGAATAAAGTCTGTCAAGATTATAGACAAGGTGAGTGATTCAAATGGTCAAAGATCAACACTGAAACCCCCTCGCGGTGGGCTCCAGATGTGATGCGAGAATGGAGAAGCTACGGAAACAGCAAACCAACACCAACCACCACAAAGGTGAGAGGTAGGGGTAAGGCAGAGAGGGGGTGTATAAAGCGAAGGTTTAGGATACGTAACTTCAGTTCTCCTGAAGACAATCGGGGGCTACTGTGCACCGGACGTCTCCAGTCGTTCGATAGGAGGGGGTAGTTTTACACAGTGTTGACAAGTGTAAAGGGGGAGGGAAAACAATCTAACGGAGTCTGATCAGATACACGAATAAAATGAAGACGTACACTGAGGAAGCAGCCACACACTAAGGATAGTCACTCTGGACTATCACTTGCTTAGTGTAGTGCTAACTGCAACCTAGTGAGAATGATTCTTGGGTGAGGCACTTGAACTGTCTAGTAGTTGCCTAGGAGTTGCCTTGGGATTTTTGCCTACCTACTTACAGTGCAGTAAGTGAGGTTTATATACTTTACAGAAGGTAAAGTATGAGTAAGCGATGGGGAGAATAAAACAATAAGAAAAGGTCAAAAATGCGAAGTAAAATGATAAGAACAGTCAAGTAAATGAGAAATCAAGAGAACAATCGTTTCAGCATGTCAGAAGTGAGGAGGATCAGAAGATGGGACAGCAAATTACGTCCATGGAGCTCAACTGACTTGAGCTATCATCTTGCTGCACAGTCCATACGATGCGCCTCCAATTAGGTCCTGCCTCATGTCCAATGATGTCCTAGCTGATGCATCAAGTCCTGGTGAAACCATGATGAAGTGGATGATACAGGGAGTGAGCCGAAACCACGATGGAATGGATGATGAGGGGAGTGAGGTGAAATGGATGCATTGTTCCCCTATTCGATGATCGTGCTCAGCCGGGATCTCAGATGCTTGTATCGGGAACTCGTGTCTGATGGCCCTTTGATGGGATGGACGATCGGGATGGGAGATCCGATGGAACATGGAATGAGGGATGGGATGCTGTGCGGGAGATGCCATCGAAGTAGAAGTCTCCAGAACATCACAGAACGTGATAGAATGGCCTCAGAAGCATGAACTGCAAGGTAATAGCTGGAGGGAATGATTGTCGGATGGTAGGGGGAGATGATATAGACAATATAGTCCCTTTCATGCCATGCTATGAGGTTGACTCTGAATTCACCAATGAATGAGTCTGTCTCGATCTGCCGTATGCATAGCCAAGATTCGGGCTGGATTCGGGTGGAAGGCTGATTGAGAATGATCCAAGGCCTTCTGGGATGACCGAGGGTGATCTGGTGAGTGAGGACTGTGAGATGGATGCAGGAGGACATGATCTTCAAGGAATTGGATACGAGTTGTGCCATGGATAAGCTTGCCCGTAATTTGCTTCCGTCCACGTGATACCTGACAATTGGATGTCATCGCGTAGCAACGAGCTGAATGCAGAAATAACTGTTGTCTCGATAGGCTTGATCGGCCTAGAAGGATGAAATGAAATGAAAGAGGAATGTTAAGGAAATGAAATGAAAAGTAGAAAGCGAAAACTTCAGAACCACATATTATGAGGAAAGGGTCCTATAGCCGAAGCCGAACTTCGATCATGATCGAGGTGGAATGAAGGGTTTGCCAGCGGGATTTCCATTTGGGGATAAGACTTGCCGATGACTTCAGTGTCAATCCTATCGTGTGTCCATATTAGGATGTGAGTGGATGAGTTGACCAGGTCCATGTATCGAACCAATTCGATGCATGACAACTCGTGCTGAACCCTACCCCTTGTAAAGCCCGACACTATACGAAGATCGATCTCTGACACGCTTATCACCTTGTCCGCATCTGCGAAGGTGATAAATGGAAGACGGCGTTCCGGACTCGCTATGGCTCGTTCGAGTGGTTGGTAATGCCTTTCGGACTTACCAACGCTCCTGCGGCCTTTCAGCGGTTCATGAACGACATCTTCTCTGACATGCTCGACGTTTGTGTTATTATCTACTTGGATGATATCCTGATCTACTCCGATAGCATTGAAGAACACCGAAAGCATGTCAAGGAAGTCCTAAAACGACTCCGAGCTAATAAGCTCTACGCTAAAGGTGAAAAATGTGAATTCCATGTTGACACTGTCGAATATCTAGGTTACATCCTCTCTCCTGAAGGTCTCTGGATGGATGAGAATAAAGTCAAGGTGATCCAGGATTGGCCCGAAGCCCGACGGGTGAAGGATATCCAATCTTTCCTGGGCTTCGCCAACTTCTATCGGCGTTTCGTTCGAGACTACTCCGATATTGTTGTTCCGTTGACTCGCCAAACCCGAAAGGGTATTCCTTGGCAGTTCAACCAAGCATGTCGGGATTCTTTCCAAGCATTGAAACGTGCGTTCCTTTCTGCCCCAGTCTTAACTCATTGGGTTCCCGATAGACCAATTGTTGTGGAGACGGATGCTTCGGACTACGCTCTCGGAGCTATCCTCTCTATCTACACCGACGATGGGGAAATCCATCCCATCGCCTTTCACTCTCGGACTTTCTCCGGCTCCGAGCTCAACTACGATGTCCATGATAAAGAGCTCCTCGCTATCTTCGAGGCGTTCTGCATCTGGCGTCGCTACTTGGAGGGTTCTGGATCTCCGATCGATGTTGTCACCGATCACAAGAACCTGGAGTACTTCTCCACCACCAAGGTATTGACTCGGCGACAAGCCCGATGGTCCGAATATTTGTCGCAGTTCAACCTTACCATCCGTTTCCGTCCTGGTAAACTGGGTACTAAGCCCGACGCCTTGACTAGACGATGGGACGTCTACCTCACTGAGGGGGGCGAAGGTTATGCTAATGGACAAAACAAGACCCTCGAACTTATTCGTCGTGAGTACACATGGCCTAACATTCGGAAATTTGTTATAGATTATTGCAAATCATGTACGACGTGTATGCGTGCAAAACCGCAACGTCACAAACCCTATGGCAATCTCTGACAACTCCCAGTTCCGATTCGGCCTTGGAATTCCATCTCGATGGACTTCATCGAGAAACTACCACCCTCCAGTGGCTTTGATTCTATCTTAGTCATTGTTGACAGGCTCTCGAAACAAGGTATTTTCATGCCCTGTCATGATACCATTAACTCCGAAGGACTCGCCAAGTTGTTCGTCCTCCATGTATTCTCCAAACACGGCGTTCCAGCTCATGTCACCTCTGATCGGGGTTCGGAGTTCGTCTCCCACTTCTTCCGATCTCTGGGTAAGGCTTTAGAAATGAAGCTACACTTCACTTTGGGCTACCACCCAGAAGGTGATGGTCAAACAGAGCGAACTAACCAAACATTGGAGCAGTACTTACGTGTTTATTGCAATTACCAACAGGACAACTGGGCCGAACTCCTACCCCTTGCGGAGTTCACTTTCAACAACGCACCGAGTGCTACCACCAGTGTTTCCCCTTTCTTTGCCAACAAAGGCTTCCATCCCCGACTCTCTATCCACCCCGAATTCGAACTTGCTTCTTCTCGAGCCCGCGACTTCATCTCCAACCTCGACGACGTTCACAACGAACTCCAAACTGCGATGTCCGAAGCCCAAGCCCGATACCAGAAACCTGCTGATCGAAATCGGCTTCCAGCACCGGAGATCGCTGTTGGCTCCAACGTCTTCATCAAAGCGAAGTTCTTCCGCACTACTCGGCCTTCGAAGAAGCTCTCCGAAAACTTCATCGGACCTTGTGAAGTCCTTTCTCAAGTTGGCCCCCTCTCCTTTACCATTAAACTCCCTAACACCTTTCTGTTGAAATCAGAGCAATATAATGACTTGTAAAGCTTATAATAAGCGTCCACAGAAGCCTTAATATGTCCTCTAACAGTGTGCAATGATAGATCAATGTGTATTGACTATAAACCAACAATAACTACCAGTAGAGTGCTGCTATTACTTCGCTCTCTGGTATATAAGGATTTCGCGCTCCGAAGTTCCCACGGGTACCAGATTGCGCGAGGCGTGAAAGTAGGTGTCCACTAAATCGCGTCCCAAATTTGGAGCAATTCTGAGCAGAGGGGCACCTGCAGGAACACTTTCTAAGCACCCGGGTATATTTTATTAGTGGAGATCTGCAAAACTGCAGGTTCCACAAGCAGATCTTTGTCCAAATTGATCAGTAATTTTACTGATGCAATTTTCGGACTCCGGTTGACTGTGGGAACGGTCGGGCAAACCGTGGGAACACGCGATTGAAAGGTATGTACAAAACTATCACTAATGGTTGTGACTATGTAACAAACTATTAATGTGCGGAGTTCTAATCTAAAGCTAATGACTCTACAATCGTTTATATACAAGTATATAGTGTCCTTAACGTCTGGACACAATGCGCTAAGCGCGCGCTTACGCGCTCAAGCGCTACATTACATTTATAGTACACTACATTATAAAGAGAAATAGAAACTTGATCATAGCTCACTATTGAGTGAACCAATGACCACCAAACTTTGTAGGCCTCTTCTATAGGTGTATTGCGGCCTGTGCGCCCCATTTGCGCGTCCATAAGCATGTCCCTTATGGTGGTACAAAGTTGGTTGCTTAACAAGTGCTGGATCACTTTCAACACAACCCCCTGATCCAGTACTTGTTCATCATCCACATGCTGGACACACACTAACAACCCCCTGGCCCAGCATGTCCTCCCCAACCACTAATCCACTATTCCCATTACTTCGCAAAGCTTCATCACTTGAGGCTTGGGCAATATCTGCGTCAACAGATCAGCAGGCATATCTTCTGTTCGCAGGTGAACTGGTGTCATCACCCTGCGATCCACTTGATCTCGAAGCCAGTAATGTGCCAGATCCAGATGTTTCATGCAACCATGGTGTTCAGGATTTCTTGCAACTCGGATGGCTGACTGGTTGTCTATATAGAGTGTGGTCGGGTCTTGCTGTTGATATCCTATTTCTGAGAGCAGATTCCTGACCCAGCAAATCTCCTTGCCAGCAGCAACTGCACAGACATACTCTGCTTCAGTGGTAGAGAGTGCAACTGTGTCTTGCAGCTTGCTTTGCCAGGTAACTGCTCCAAGACCCATTTTCACAAACCAGCCATTTGTTGATTTTCCATTATCCTTGTTTCCTCCATAGTCTGCATCACAATACACCTGAAACAATTTTCCTTCCATCGTAGGATCTGGCCCATACACAAGCTTCTTGTCCATGGTGCCCTTCAAGTAACGGAATAAATGCTTCACAGCCTTCCAATGGTTCATGCCTGGGTTCGAGTTGAACCTAGCTAATGCACTGGCAGCAAAAGCTATATCAGGCCTGGTCATCATGGCCAAGTATAACACGGAACCAACAGCACTCATATATGGGATAGATGCCATTTCCTTTGCTTCAGCCCAAGTTGAGGGACAGTCTTCCTTCGTCAACTTTGTCCCAGGGAGGAGAGGAGTTCCAACGGGTTTGCAATCTGACATTCCAAACTCTGCAAGCTTGACATTAGGGATCAGCAGGGGTCACCCCTGGGTAAATTTTGATGTACCCTTACCCCTACCCCTGTATACCCCTACCCCCAGCTAGGGGTCAGGGTCAGGGTCGGGTTTTAAGTGGGGGTCGCTCGGGTCGCGCGGGTTTGCACGGGGGTCACAGGTTGGCGGGGGGTACATGCTAGAACACAGTAATACAAGTCCGTTGATCATCTATTTAGTGCGCGGAATGGCTGCCCAATCTTCCTCAAGCACCTCTAATTCATCTTCAGCCGTGTCGGGTACCTGCGCAGCCGCCTGAACGTCGCTATCTCGCACCATTCCCATCTTACTCCATACGCCCACACACATAAGCGTGCGCGTCGTCTGGGCGGTCATGCGATTACGAACATACGATAATAATAGACGGCCGGAGCTGAACGTTCGCTCAACACCAACAGAAGTAGCTACAATAGAGTATTAGTAACCTAAGAGTGATAATAAAAGGATGCTAACATACCAGGTATAGTGAGGTAGTCCAACGCCATGCGGGAAAGCCGAGGATACACATGGCGTTGAGAACGCCACCAAGGAATGGGTTCGGTGACAGCCTCGACCGGGGCATTAAGATACCGCTCGGCCTCGTCTTGAGCTGGGGCGGATACCGGAAGCGCAAGGGCAGGGATGTTGTCGAACATATTGGGGCGCTTCGTCGATTTCGAGTCAGCCGGCTACGAAAGAAATGAGAGGTTAGGTGCAATTAATCTGGTGGGGTGGTTTTTGTCACGCACCGGTGGACGCCCGGCACTCCCTTTGCTGCTCTCCCCCTCTCCGCGTACGACCTCACGATCTGCATACGAGCGGCGATATTCGTCGATGAAGATTTCCTTCGCGGTCTTGATCCAAGCGTCCGGCCAGTTGACAGTCTTGAAGTACGTCAACTTGTGTTGAGGATGAAGGACTGGGTGTGTATATAGTTAGTCAGTCAAGTCTAGAAGTAGATGATAAATGAATACATACTCATTGCGATGCGATAGACCTCAGACTGGTCGGTTTTGTCGTAGTACCGATTGACTGTGCGCTTGGCAAGAGTCAGGGCCGCCCGAACTGACGCTGAGTATTTCTCCTCATCGAGAGCGAATGTCGTGAGCTTTTCGTCCATGTAGTCCATGGCGGGGATGACGGTCGTTAGATTCGGTGTCGAGCGAGAGAAAAACTGCGTTGCGTGCTTGAAAACCTACACAGCAGAGTCAGTACATGGGAATCGAAGCCAATGTACGTGATAAACGCCCAGCGCCCATGACTAAACTGGGACGTAAGTTGTGGGCGCTGGGCGCCAACGTCACTCTCACCTCCAACACCTGTGTGAGTTGCTTGACGATTTCCCACTCTTCCTCTGTCAGCTCATACTTCCGCAGCCCCGTGTTTTTGTCCCCTGCAATCTGGTCCAACGCCACCCGATACTCGAGTGCGAACTCGAGCATATCGAACGTGGAGTTCCATCGAGTACGAACATCACGCGGCATCTTCCTTACTTTCATCCTCAAGTCCTTCAGTACCTTGTTCCACAGCGGCAGCAGTTTCGTCGTAGAGCGTAGGATTGCATAGGAAATTTTCCTTAGCTGCGAATCAGGTGAGTGTCAAAGCTAGCTCGTGCGCAGGGATTATGATCACTAACCTTCACCAACACCTTTCGAACAGGTATCAGCGTCTTGTCTAGCTTCGCCAACTCCTCCTCGCCCATTTCTGCACGCACGTCCGCCTCGCTCACATCCTCTGGCAATTCATCGTCGTCTTCAAGATCCCTCGTTGCGAGGATCACCTCCTCTTCCTCTTCCAGTCCTTCGGCCAACTTCAACAGCTCCTGCTCCGCTTCAGTGAGATAGGCGCGATTGCTCGCTCCGCCTTCAGAATTATCTGCCGATTCGTTTTGCTTGCGGTCGCTCGGTACGTCGAACAAGCGAATACACGACTGAGCTGACAAGTTAATGGTGTGCAGGAAGCACCGTGTATGATTGGCGCACCCAGGGAAGTTGGGCAGCGCCGTCTTGAGGCAATCAATCATTTTGTCGTTCGCGGAGGCGTTATCGCAGGTCACGGCGAGGATCTACGTTCCACGGTGAGTATTCATGCCTACTAGAGAGAATAAGAACTAACCTTGTCTTCAATTCCGAAATCTTCCAGGATCTTCGCAAATTCCTCGGCCAGCGTCTCTCCATCATGCGATCTTGCGACCTCTACGATATCGAGCAGGAATGCGACAGGTTCACCATCCTTCTCCATGTGTACGGTCACCGCGATGAAGGCCCGGTGGTTGGGCGATGTCCACGCGTCAGTGGCGAAGTTGAGGCACCCGTCATACTCCTAAGGTCCGTCCATGAGATCTCAGTCCGGCTACCGAACACTGACGCTCCGTACCTGCAGCATCTTGGCTATTCGTGCCCGGGACTTCTTGAATACCGCCTTGACGTCCCTGGCAACCGTGGACGGTGACGGTATGTATATCTCTGGCCGTCCCGTCTTCATTACGTCCTGAAATCCCCTGTCAGCGACCATCTCGAAGGGGCGCATGCTCTCGGCGACCCAGCGGACAATCGCACCCCTGAGCAGTGTGAGATTCAGCCAAGCCTCCACGCCGCCTGAAATGATCACAAGCTTACCGGCGCTGGGCACCCGTGTGCTGTTTATGAGAGTATGTCGCCTTCCCTTTCCCCTTTCGTTCGAATGCCACGGTAATTGACCCGTTCTTCATCTTGCCTTCCCTCAGGATCTCCCGGACATCATTCGCATTCGCCGCCGTGTCGGCCTCCTTCACTACGTCATCACCAAAACACTTCTTAGAGTGCCGCCTCATGTTACTAGTTGAGCTCGAGTCCTGGGTATCAAGGTACCGCCGAATAGTCTGTTTGCACCCACGACCGATGCAATGGAACACATGCGAACGCCGGCCGTCCTTATCCTCGATCGTGGGGACAGGTTCATAGAAGCCATAGATTGGCGAGTCCCAGTTTCGGCTGAGACGTTCTGGACCATGGTAAGCCCTTCGTTACGTTGTAGATATACCTCGCTGACTTACCTAGTTCAGCTTCCGCGTCCTCCTCGGCCTGGTCATCATCGTCATCGTCTGTCACTTCAAGAACCTCCGGCGCCGCCCCGACATCATCTTCGCTGCTCCGCCGGCTTCATTCCGACCTGAAGCTTCGTTGCGACCCGATCTCTTCCATAATACTGGGGCTACTGGGTGGCAGAGTGTCCCCCACCTGGCTGCTGTCATCTTCGTCTTCATCTTCCACTGTTACCTTCCTTCCGCGCACTTTTTTTTGACATTGACCCCTTTTCTATTTCTTCCCCTTTTCGCTTTTTGGAGTTCTTGGGCTCCTTCGTAGTGTTTTTATCCTTTTTCTTGGATGGGAGAGCAAGGGGCTTGGTAGCCGGCCTCATCGTTAAGAAGGATTAGGATGTATTGTTGCAATCTCACTACCTCAGACTGACTTCGTGTACAAAATCAAATAAATCATGTGACCTACTCCTGACTGACCCCTACCCTTGTACCAGGGGTACAAGGGTCAGCAAGGGTCAGCCAATGACTACCCTGACCCCGACCCTAGTGTACCCTTACCCCCTACCCCCGGGGGTATGGCCTACCCCTGCTGATCCCTAAAGCTTGTTGATGATATACTGACGCTGTGATAGATACAGCTTGCTTGAGTCCCAGTCCCGTTTGATCTCCATGCCCAACAAATATGTAGTCTCTCCCAGGTCCCTCAACTTGAAATGCTTTGACAAGTCAACCACAAACTTGTCCAAAGCTGGCTTTGACTTTGAAGCAATGGTCAGGTCATCTACCCATACTGGGACTATGATACGGAGTGATCCATTATCATAGATGCGGAGGGCGGGGTCTGAGTATATGTTTCTGAAGCCCATAGACTCTAATGCTTCACCCAGAACCTCATCCCACAGCTGAGGTGACTGCTTCAATCCATAGATTGACTTGTTCAATTTACAAACCATCTTTTCACCATGGGGTCCCTTTTGCACAAATCCAGCTGGCTGCTCCATGTACACCTCACAGTCAATAGGACTGTTGATGAATGCATGGGAGATGTCCACAGAGCGCAGATGCATGCCATCTAATGCAGCCAGAGCCATTACAATCTTGATTGTGCCAATGCGAGAGGGGGATGCCCAGGTTTCAAAATAGTCAAATCCAGGTCGTTGACTGAATCCCTTTGCAACAACCTGACCCTTGAATCGTTCAATGCTGCCATCTGCCAGATACTTCACCCGGTGTCATGCATCGAATTGGTTCGATACATGGACCTGGTCAACTCATCCACTCACATCCTAATATGGACACACGATAGGATTGACACTGAAGTCATCGGCAAGTCTTATCCCCAAATGGAAATCCCGCCGGCAAACCCTTCATTCCACCTCGATCATGATCGAAGTTCGGCTTCGGCTATAGGACCCTTTCCTCATAATATGTGGTTCTGAAGTTTTCGCTTTCTACTTTTCATTTCATTTCCTTAACATTCCTCTTTCATTTCATTTCATCCTTCTAGGCCGATCAAGCCTATCGAGACAACAGTTATTTCTGCATTCAGCTCGTTGCTACGCGATGACATCCAATTGTCAGGTATCACGTGGACGGAAGCAAATTACGGGCAAGCTTATCCATGGCACAACTCGTATCCAATTCCTTGAAGATCATGTCCTCCTGCATCCATCTCACAGTCCTCACTCACCAGATCACCCTCGGTCATCCCAGAAGGCCTTGGATCATTCTCAATCAGCCTTCCACCTGAATCCAGCCCGAATCTTGGCTATGCATACGGCAGATCGAGACAGACTCATTCATTGGTGAATTCAGAGTCAACCTCATAGCATGGCATGAAAGGGACTATATTGTCTATATCATCTCCCCCTACCATCCGACAATCATTCCCTCCAGCTATTACCTTGCAGTTCATGCTTCTGAGGCCATTCTATCACGTTCTGTGATGTTCTGGAGACTTCTACTTCGATGGCATCTCCCGCACAGCATCCCATCCCTCATTCCATGTTCCATCGGATCTCCCATCCCGATCGTCCATCCCATCAAAGGGCCATCAGACACGAGTTCCCGATACAAGCATCTGAGATCCCGGCTGAGCACGATCATCGAATAGGGGAACAATGCATCCATTTCACCTCACTCCCCTCATCATCCATTCCATCGTGGTTTCGGCTCACTCCCTGTATCATCCACTTCATCATGGTTTCACCAGGACTTGATGCATCAGCTAGGACATCATTGGACATGAGGCAGGACCTAATTGGAGGCGCATCGTATGGACTGTGCAGCAAGATGATAGCTCAAGTCAGTTGAGCTCCATGGACGTAATTTGCTGTCCCATCTTCTGATCCTCCTCACTTCTGACATGCTGAAACGATTGTTCTCTTGATTTCTCATTTACTTGACTGTTCTTATCATTTTACTTCGCATTTTTGACCTTTTCTTATTGTTTTATTCTCCCCATCGCTTACTCATACTTTACCTTCTGTAAAGTATATAAACCTCACTTACTGCACTGTAAGTAGGAAGGCAAAAATCCCAAGGCAACTCCTAGGCAACTACTAGACAGTTCAAGTGCCTCACCCAAGAATCATTCTCACTAGGTTGCAGTTAGCACTACACTAAGCAAGTGATAGTCCAGAGTGACTATCCTTAGTGTGTGGCTGCTTCCTCAGTGTACGTCTTCATTTTATTCGTGTATCTGATCAGACTCCGTTAGATTGTTTTCCCTCCCCCTTTACACTTGTCAACACTGTGTAAAACTACCCCCTCCTATCGAACAACTGGAGACGTCCGGCGCACAGTAGCCCCCGATTGTCTTCAGGAGAACTGAAGTTACGTATCCTAAACCTTCGCTTTATACACCCCCTCTCTGCCTTACCCCTACCTCTCACCTTTGTGGTGGTTGGTGTTGGTTTGTTGTTTCCGTAGCTTCTCCATTCTCGCATCACATCTGGAGCCCACCGCGAGGGGGTTTCAGTGTCGATCTTTGACCATTTGAATCACTCACCTTGTCTATATCTTGACAGACTTTATTCCGCAATCCCCATATCCCTCCTCATTACTCTCCATCATGACTTCCACCGAGACCTCTGCCGAGGCTCCTACCCAGACTCCATCTCGAGACTTTACTGCACGTGTTTTCAACTCAGCAGCAGACATGCCTGTCAAAGGCTCGAAACAAGCTCCCAAGACTTTCACCGGTGATTACTGGGAAGTTGAAGACTTCCTACGCCACTACGAACGTCTCCTCACTATAAACAATGTCACTGATGGCGAAGATAAATGCAATCTTCTCCTCCAATACGTCTCTCTCACTGTTCGAGAAATCATTGAAGGCATCCCTGCATATTATAGCAATAATTGGGATGAGCTCAAGGCAGCCATGCTCAAGTACTTCGATGCTGATCGAGCCAGGCAAAAGTTCACTGAAGCAGACATCAAGAATCTTTGTGCCACGACTCGCCAATCGAACATGCTTAATATCGACTCCTTCCGTGAATACATGCGCTACTTTGCTAGAATTGGAGGCTGGATGCAGAAGAATGGTCTTATGGATGAAGAAGAACACGATAAATACTTCTGGAGTGGCATTCCAGAGCTCCTTCGCAATCGCATCGAGAGCAACCTTTACATGGCCACCAATGGAAAGCTCGACTATTCCAAGCCCTTCTCGTATGCATCTGTTGTCAATGCTGTCGAAAGGATCTATCAAAGAGGCAGATTTGACTGGCAACTATTCTCAGAAGCTAAAGTCAACTTCGCAAAGATCTTTCCCTCTTCCAAGGACGAGACAGTCGATGAATTCAATCGTGCTCCTCCAAAAGTGACAGCTCCATCCAAGCCGATCACCACTTCAGCATTCGATCCTCCTAGAGCCCCTCAGCCTGCAGCTACAGGATCTCGCATTGAAGCAATCAAAGCCTCTCGAGAAGCTCTGGAGAATGACATAGCCCTTAAAAGAGACTCAGTCGAGTCTTTGGTGAATCGTCTTGCACGGATGTCAATTCATGACTCCAACTTTGCAGGTCTCCTTCTTCGTCTCCAGAAAGAGGATCCAGAAGCTGTTCAGACCGTGATGATGCTTCAGTCAGCTATGGCAAAGATTCCACCTCAGCCGAATCAAGCCCCTCCAGCATCGCAGCAGCCTACCTCCCATGTCAAGACAATAGTCCTTCCCCGTAATCCCCCACCTCCAAGGACTGATTTCTACTGCTTCGGATGCAAGGAACGAGACCATGGCATCAATGCCTGTCCCAAGATGTTGGCTCTAGCAGCTGACAATATTATCAGACGAGATGACCAAGGCCGATGGATAATGGCAAATGGCTCCAGAATTTATCGAGTAGGAGATGAACCCTTTGTCGCAGCCATTGAACGTCAAAAGCCGCAAGCAGCTCCATCATCCCAGCCAGCAGTCCAATCAACAAACTTCGTACAAAGTGTTGGAGCTTTTGATGATCATGTCACGTTCATGAGCCAAGGTGGCTTATACTTTGAGGAGGCAGATGAAGAAGAAGATGAAGAAGATGGGTCTGATGAACATGCCTATGCTGTGGAACGACCAGAAAAGAGCATCAAGGCTACACGATTTATTGGCACTCGACCTCCCCACATGCAATATCGTGATAAGAAGCCAGAAGGAAAGCCTCGATCGTCTACTGCTCGTCCAGCCAAGGCTCCAGAACCTCGTCCAGCAGTCCCCGCAGTCCAGCCTGAACAGGTCCCTGCACCTCTTCCCGTTCCATTAGTAGCTGCTCCACCTCCCGTATTCAATCCAGTCCCTGTTGCAGCCCCGCAGCCTGGAATCATTGAAATCCGGCAACCTACTTTCAATCCACTGGACGATGATGCTATTATGGAAGATAGTACACCAAAGCAGGCAGCCAAGCCGAAGGCAGTCTCCAAGGGGACACAGAATGTGACTCAGTCCAAGCAGGCTACCACGAAACTTCGATCTGCGATCTCTCAGAAGATCAATCCCCAGGTTGTCCTGAAGCGTGCTCTAGGCACTGCAGTCAATGTGACTGTAGGGGAATTAATTGGAGTCTCCCCTGAAATTTCGCACCAGCTCATCAATGACCTCAGGGTCAAGCGAGTCGAGAACGCAGTCCATCACATTGAGGGTTCAGATCTCGAACCAGCCGATCAATCCCCGACTCAGGAATCATTCCTCATTCACTCCCACGTTCCTCTCATCCGAGTCATCATGAAAGTCAATGGAGTCGAACTCCCGGTAGTCGTGGATAGTGGCTCGACCATGTCCATGATCAAGCGAACTCTCGCTGAGCATCAATGTCAGCTTCCCATTGACTGGTCAGCCAGCACATCAATGAAAGATGCGAATGGGAAAGAGACCATCATCCAGGGTCTATGCCCAGAAGTCAAGATCAAATGCGGCCCAGCAGTCACCTTCGGCAATATTTGGATCAAGGAAGATTCTCCATTTGATTGTCTTCTTGGCCGAAGTTGGATGCGAGACAATTTTGTGTCCATTCATGAACGCAAAGAAGGCACCTTCCTTCACTTCGAGACACCAAATGGCCAGCAGCTCACTGTATGTGCAATGCCTGTATCGCTCATGGAAAATCACTCCTCCCTTCATTATGTCAATATGGTGGACTCGACATCCTCTTCATCCAATATGATCACACGACCAGTCATCAGTCAACCGGAATACTCTGATGACTCGCTTCACGTCCTTCCCAATGGGAATCATGCTTCTATTCTTCCCAACGGATATCATACTCCTTCTCCGCCGATGTTATCTCCACCGGCTTCCCCATCAATGCCACCCCTGGTGGATCCTGATGATTTTGATTCTTCTATTCTTCCTAATGGATATCATGCTTCTATTCTTCCTAATGGAGTTCATACTTCTATTCTTCCCAACGGTTATCATGCTTCGCCTCCGCCGATTTTCACTCCGCTCAATACCCCATCCATCTCTGCATCCAATGAATATCCATCGACCTCAGACATGGGTGGACGTGTATCACCTCTGTTGTTAGATCCCATGATGGACGATCCTACTGCAATCGAGCAATACTTCGAGGATCTCTCAGAAGCCGAGTTGCTAAGGCATAGAGTTATCAGACCTTCTCAGGGACCCCAAGATGCAATTAGTCCAGAAGAGGACATAGCTATCTCTGCAACCAATGATGAGCATCCATCGACTTTAGACCTGGACGAACGTGCAACGCCACCTCCTGTCGAAGAAGAGAACAATAGTCTTATTGTCTTGCAAGACAATAGTCCAGACGATCCCTCAGTCCAGTCTTCTCTTCGGATCCTCGGATTTGTGATGGAGAATCAGGCTACCGATCCCCTTGTGCCAAATATGGAATCTGACTCGGTGAATTCTGTGCCACAGCTAGAAGAGGAAGGACAATCCGGAGCTGAAGAAGAAAGGATGACTGCGCAAGGCACCTCTATTTCTATTCCCATGTCTTCGCATTTGACTCCTCATAACCTGCCCAATTCCACGTCGACTCAGCAGGATCCAGAAGCTCTCATTCAGCAGCTCATCTCCTCTGCTCTTCGCAATCTCCCTAATGCTCCCCCAATTCCTTCGCAAGTTGAAGAAGTTGACAAAGTCGAAGATGATCAAGTCAAAGACACGCCGTCAGAATCGCCCCCTCAGTCAGCATCATCCCATCTATCTGCCATGTCTCCCCTTGATCGTCGCACCTCTATTGATGTGTCATGCCCCCCAGAACATCCTCTTCCATCTCCTCTCCGTATATCAGTGGACATCTGCACGGAAGTGTCAGAAGCCCCTGCGTCTATGGACCAGGATGCATGTATTTTATGCCGCTTGGATGACCCCACCACATCCCTCGATTCCATCGCAATGTCAGCCGGCCCTGCTCAACCTCGATGCAGTTCCCATTCCATGGACTTAAGCAAGTACAATCTAGTCCTCGATGGCTGGGCTGCATATTACTCAGTCCGCATGAATCCTGATGATGAAGCACCCGATCCTGGCTCGGACGAAGATCAGACTCACGCTCATTCATTGTCTGGTTCAAGGGAGCAAGTGTCTCACATGATGACACTAGCACCATCAGTTCAGCACGTCCAACCCTCCCCCATCTACCAGGACGTTGATCGGAATGACGACTCTGCTTCACATTCAGAAGTCATGGAAATGGCAGGCGAATTTCGAGGAGAAGAAGATGTGATAATGTCCCCAGCAATTTCCCCACACATCATGGAAGACAATATGACCATCGACCACGCTCATGATACTCCGCTGTTCATTCCCTTGTTCTCTGCAGGAGACAGACAGGGCAATGTCGGCTCAGTCGCAGTTTTCTTCGCAGACCTTGAAGTGATGTTGGGCAACATATCAAGCCCTGAAGAAGGCGAAATTTCAGAAGACTTGCAATATCCAGACGATGAAGATGCTATAGCTGTAGATTCCCCCTCCCCTCATGCACAGGAAGCGATCCCTCCTGATAATCCAATGGATACTGAGGATCATACCACCCCTCCCGATAATCCGATCAATGTCGATAACTCTACCATCGACTCTGAAGCAACGGTGTGCAGCGGCACCTACGATCCCCAATATGATGCAGACGATGAAATGGAAGAAGGTGAAATTCGAGAGGATGGAGATGAAGACATTGATGGTATTTAGACTTGCTCGTTTCTCTATTTTTAAACCATGGTCACTTTCTCTTTCTTTCTGTAGGTACGATTGTAACTTGTATTTATAACGACCGCAATGTCGCTAAACTACGAGGACCCTCACCACACTCTTCAATTCCGAATCCCCCCTCAACTTCTAGTCTTTCCGATTTCTCTTATTTATTTCGACATACACATGATCGCGACCCCCATACAATCCCCATCCCATCACTCGTCCGAGATGACGTTAAACTAGGCTGGCCCACTATACCTTTGCATCATGGACCTATATCCTTACAGCATCCTAATAGCATGGTGGTTGTGGACTCATCCTTCATGGCTGAATCATCACGCAAATCTCAGTCCTCCTATGACTTCGACTTCGACCAGCCGGCATTTTATCCCATCGAGTATCCCCTTGATTCAGACACCAGCTTCCTTACCCCCTCTCATTTACGACATTCACCTCCAGACTATTCCTTCACAGCATGGAAGTCTGCAGCACGCAAGATTAGGCCCGTCCCAGGAGTATATCCAGAAGATCATAAAGTCATTCGCAATATCCCAGAAGATCCATTATTATCTATACCCAAGTTATCGAAGCATCCTCCAGAATTCAAGTATACAGCAAGATTATCAGAAGATCGCATCAAGTCCATGAAGATAAACCAAGATGGTTTTCTATTGCCAGAAGAAGTCAAGTTATTCCTCCATATCATTCAGCTCAATGAACACGTCTTTGCCTTTGCTGATACCGAACGCGGTACCTTCAAAGATTCAGTCTTCTCCCCCTATGTCATGCCCGTCGAATCACATACTCCCTGGCAGGAACGCTCTATTCCCATTGCCCATGCTATCAAAGAAGAAGTCATTTCCCTCATCAAGGACAAGATTGCAGCCGGAGTCTACGAACCAAGCCAATCATCCTATCGATCCAAATTCTTTCCGGTTCTGAAGAAGAGTGGAAAGATTCGTCTTGTCCATGATCTTCAGCCCCTCAATGCTGTCTCCATCAAGGATGCAGGACTTCCTCCGGTACTGGATGACTTTGTCGAAGCGTTTGCAGGACTATCTATTTATACAGTCTTGGACTTGTTTTGGGGCTATGATGCTCGAAAACTTGATCCTATCAGCCGAGATATGACCACATTCCAATCCCCCCTTGGACCTTTGCGACTCACCACAATGCCAATGGGATATACCAATGCCGTCCCAGAATTCCAAGCCAGCATGACATTTATTCTTGCCCCCGAAATCCCCAACCCATGCAATGTCTTCATTGATGATATCCCTATCATGGGCCCCAAATCACGCTATCAGAGAGAAGATGGCTCCTACGAGACTATTCCTGAGAATCCAGGCATACGTCGTTTTGTATGGGAGCATGCTCAAGATGTTCATCGCATTCTTCATCGCATTGGATGCTCTGGTGCTACTGTCTCTGGCCCAAAGACAAAGCTTGGTGTCCCTCAAGCTGAAATCCTTGGCCAAATATGCACTGTCAATGGACGCATCCCAGAGAAAGGCAAAGTCGATAAAATCACTTCTTGGCCAACCCCAAAGAATGTACGAGAAATTCGAGGATTCCTAGGCCTCTGTGGTCAAGTGCGAATCTGGATCAAGGATTACTCCAAGATTATTTGACCTCTTAGCCAGCTCTACAAGAAGGACATTCCCTTTGAATGGGGATCCTTACAAGAGGAAGCATTCAATCATCTCAAGAAGCTGGTCATGTCACCACCAGCACTACGACCCATTGATTATTCCTCCGAAAATCCCATTATCTTTGCTGTCGATACCTCCATCTATGCCATTGGCATAGTACTTTTGCAGCTCGATGAAAAAGGAAGACGTTGTCCTGCTCGCTATGGCTCCATTCCAATCGTAGGAAGAGAAGTCTTCTATAGCCAGCCAAAGCTTGAGCTATACGGCCTATTCCGAGCTCTCAGAGCATTTCGTCTCCATCTCTTTGGTGCGAAGAAGCTTTATGTCGAAACTGATGCACAGTATATCAAGGGCATGATGAAGGAGCCAGATCTACAGCCCAATGCGACCATGAATCGTTGGCTACAAGGCATACTTCTATTCGACTTTACGCTAGTCCATGTCCCAGGCAAAGACCATAAAGCTGCAGATGCGCTCTCTCGAAGGGTCCAGACACAGGAAGACCTCGATGAGCCCCAAGAGACTGACGATTGGCTGGATGATATCGCTCTATTCACGGAATATTCAGCCTCAGTCTTTCAAACTCCCATTCATACTTCCCAATCTCCTCCATCACTACCATCATTCTTAGTGGATGACTCCCGGCAGGACCTGGAACTTCATCGTATTCTTGCATTTCTTCAAGATTTAAAGATTCCTGAACTTCCCTCAAATCAGCATCGACGAAGATTCATCCACAAATGCAGCATGTACTTCCTCAAAGATGGACTCATGTATCGAAGGCGCACCCTCAAAAGTCCCCTTCGTGTCATTCTAGATGCTTCCACTCGGCTCGACATACTTCAGCAAGCACACGATCAACTTGGCCATCGAGGGCAATATGGAGTCTTTCACACTATCCGAGATCGATTTTACTGGCCACATCTATTCACAGATGTTCGTCAGTATATCAGCTCATGCCACAAATGTCAGCTATGGAGCCACAAGAAGGTCATTATGCCCCTTCAGACTTCCTTCACTCCGACTGTATTCACCAAGATCTATGTCGATATCATGTTCATGCCGAAAGCAGGACGACATCGCATGATTGTTGCAGCCAGAGATGATCTATCCCTAGGAGTTGAAGCACGAGCCCTGACAAATTCAAAGGCTCGGACAGTGGCAAATTTCTTCATGGAGCAAATCATATGCCGATATGGTGCCATAGTCCATGTTGTCACAGACAATGGCTCTGAAATCAAGGAAGCCTTCGCAGACTTAATGGACCGATATCACATACCTCAGATCAAGATATCACCATATAATTCCAAGGCCAATGGAGTTGTTGAACGAGGTCATTTCGTCCTTCGAGAATCACTCTTGAAAGCCTGCAATGGTCGATACAGCAAGTGGCCTGAACTCCTTCCCTATGCTGTCTTTTCAGACAATGTGACCACTCGAAGAGCCACAGGATTCTCTCCATACTATCTCCTTTACGGGACTGATCCAGTCCTTCCCTTCGATCTGACAGAAGCTACATTCATGGTAGATGGATTCAAGTCAGGGATGTCAGAAGTTGATCTCCTTGCCCTTCGCATTCGACAGCTACAGAAGAAGCCAGAAGACATGGAGCAAGCTGCAATGGTACTCCATCAGAATCGACTTCGCTCTAATGCCCATTTCGAGCAAGCTGCAGATCGTGCCTTACGAAGGACTGAATACCATCCTCAAGAGCTAGTCCTTGTACGAAATTCGAAGAAGGCCTCATCACTGAATGCCAAGTACTTCCGACGATACTCAGGACCATTCGAAGTAGCACGGAAGACCAAAGGAGGTTCCTATGTGCTAAAGGAGTTGGATGGCACATATGTACGAAGAGCTATTGCAGCTTGTAGGCTGCTTCCCTTCATCAAGCGAGACGACTTGGCTGCAATTGCCTCCATTGTTGAAGAAGACATCACGGGAGATGACGAGGTCACAAGAGACCAGCTGGAAGTGTTTGCTGAAGATGAAGGAGAGGAAGAAGAGGAGTGAACCCAGGACTCAACTGGGGACAGTTGAAATTTCAGTGTGCAGCGGATGTCATGCATCGAATTGGTTCGATACATGGACCTGGTCAACTCATCCACTCACATCCTAATATGGACACACGATAGGATTGACACTGAAGTCATCGGCAAGTCTTATCCCCAAATGGAAATCCCGCTGGCAAACCCTTCATTCCACCTCGATCATGATCGAAGTTCGGCTTCGGCTATAGGACCCTTTCCTCATAATATGTGGTTCTGAAGTTTTCGCTTTCTACTTTTCATTTCATTTCCTTAACATTCCTCTTTCATTTCATTTCATCCTTCTAGGCCGATCAAGCCTATCGAGACAACAGTTATTTCTGCATTCAGCTCGTTGCTACGCGATGACATCCAATTGTCAGGTATCACGTGGACGGAAGCAAATTACGGGCAAGCTTATCCATGGCACAACTCGTATCCAATTCCTTGAAGATCATGTCCTCCTGCATCCATCTCACAGTCCTCACTCACCAGATCACCCTCGGTCATCCCAGAAGGCCTTGGATCATTCTCAATCAGCCTTCCACCTGAATCCAGCCCGAATCTTGGCTATGCATACGGCAGATCGAGACAGACTCATTCATTGGTGAATTCAGAGTCAACCTCATAGCATGGCATGAAAGGGACTATATTGTCTATATCATCTCCCCCTACCATCCGACAATCATTCCCTCCAGCTATTACCTTGCAGTTCATGCTTCTGAGGCCATTCTATCACGTTCTGTGATGTTCTGGAGACTTCTACTTCGATGGCATCTCCCGCACAGCATCCCATCCCTCATTCCATGTTCCATCGGATCTCCCATCCCGATCGTCCATCCCATCAAAGGGCCATCAGACACGAGTTCCCGATACAAGCATCTGAGATCCCGGCTGAGCACGATCATCGAATAGGGGAACAATGCATCCATTTCACCTCACTCCCCTCATCATCCATTCCATCGTGGTTTCGGCTCACTCCCTGTATCATCCACTTCATCATGGTTTCACCAGGACTTGATGCATCAGCTAGGACATCATTGGACATGAGGCAGGACCTAATTGGAGGCGCATCGTATGGACTGTGCAGCAAGATGATAGCTCAAGTCAGTTGAGCTCCATGGACGTAATTTGCTGTCCCATCTTCTGATCCTCCTCACTTCTGACATGCTGAAACGATTGTTCTCTTGATTTCTCATTTACTTGACTGTTCTTATCATTTTACTTCGCATTTTTGACCTTTTCTTATTGTTTTATTCTCCCCATCGCTTACTCATACTTTACCTTCTGTAAAGTATATAAACCTCACTTACTGCACTGTAAGTAGGTAGGCAAAAATCCCAAGGCAACTCCTAGGCAACTACTAGACAGTTCAAGTGCCTCACCCAAGAATCATTCTCACTAGGTTGCAGTTAGCACTACACTAAGCAAGTGATAGTCCAGAGTGACTATCCTTAGTGTGTGGCTGCTTCCTCAGTGTACGTCTTCATTTTATTCGTGTATCTGATCAGACTCCGTTAGATTGTTTTCCCTCCCCCTTTACACTTGTCAACACTGTGTAAAACTACCCCCTCCTATCGAACGACTGGAGACGTCCGGTGCACAGTAGCCCCCGATTGTCTTCAGGAGAACTGAAGTTACGTATCCTAAACCTTCGCTTTATACACCCCCTCTCTGCCTTACCCCTACCTCTCACCTTTGTGGTGGTTGGTGTTGGTTTGCTGTTTCCGTAGCTTCTCCATTCTCGCATCACAGAGTACACCCACGGATAAACCCGTATCCGTACCCACGGGTATGCTGTGGATAATAATCCATACCTGTATCCATCAGGTACTCGTCATACGGGTACCCGCGACCCGTGGGTTGACTATCCATGGATCACGGATACGGATTACCTGCCAGTTACCCACTGGTCACATGCTCTAGGAGTAGTCAGGGGCTACTAAATTTTGTCCACTTAGAGTTAGTTTGAGGCAATAGACACAAAGTCATGTATTTCAGTTAATTACAGCAGTTCAAACTGTTATTCTAGGTAGAGTACCCGCTATCAGGTTTCAGAGCAAGACTCTCTGAAATCATGATAGGACTCTGAGGAAATCACAAATCCTCATAAGCAATGCTTCAATGAGCAAAGAGCCACTTATCATATTTTCTGCAAAACCTGCCTTCCCTTAACTCGTTTAATATCCCTGAAATTATAGGAGATATAGGAGATTTAGCCCCTGTCTAAAGAATAAGGCCTGGAACTACAAAATCTCAAGTCTACACTCGGCTAACAGCTTTGCTGTAAGGCCAAGAAACTTCATAAATCACACGTAACCGTCTAGGCAGGAATAAAACCAAGAATCGGCTTAGTCCAGGCACCACGAGAGAATTCCTGAACATATCAAGCTAGTCTCGTTGCTAGCACCTCCACATACTGAGGCTAGGCAAATCTAGCCCCCCATAACCATTCAAGCTAGGCAATACTTGGATGTAACAGTCCCACGGCCGAGATACTGGGTACATCCGGCCCAGGGCAATTTCTTCAATAATTCTGGCTCAGAGGATTTACCTTCACTAGACCAGGAACAACTCCATCACCATGGTGAATGACTAGAAACTGTTCCTTGAAACAAATAAAGGTAAATAATGCCTTATGTACTATAAATTGCCTGTGTACTCACCTGAAATATCATCTTATTATCTCTCCAACTCTCACTCCCCTTCCAAACCAGATACTCTCTCCCTCAAATCCCCCAAAAAGCTTACCAAGTAAAGGTGAGCACTCCCTTACCTCCTCCGTGACTGACCTAGCTACGTGCCTAGGGGTCCCCTCGTCTTGAAACTTTCCGGGTAGAAAGACTCTGCCTAGGAAGTTTCCCCAAACTCTACTCCTATATTAAAAGGTACGTGGAAAAGTCCACTAACCTTTTACAGCCCAATCCACCGGTTCTTTTCCTCTTCAATACCACCAGGTCCAGGAAAGACAGGTACGTCCCACATTCTAAAAGAAACTAACATTATTTGTCTTTAGGAAGTAACCCAAAAACATTAAATAACGAGGAGAAGACTTACCCTGGTACGTCCTCACTCCTAAATCATCTAACACATATTTTCTCTCTTAGGACTGGCCCAAACTCTGTTCAAATACTTCACATCAAGACCACTCCTCTGTGGCCGACCAGAAATCTGCAGGTCCCACTTCCTGTACGCATACCTCATTAGCTACGGTGTTGCTCCTCCAGTATAAACCATACCACAATACACGCACCATCTGTAGTTCCTCTCAATAACCAATAACTTTTTTTACACCCAATTTCCTTGACCAAAATTGTGACTTATCGAACCACCCAGAGACCTTCTGCTCTAACGACCGAACCGAAGGATCTGGACACTCCTAAGTGTGCTGCGATAAATTTGGTGACCACCGCAGGACTAGTAAAATACACTTAACAAGTTCAAGTCACTCTCTAACGTCTAGGAAACTATCTTCCGAGACCATATGACCACTGATCAAGCACAAGATCAGCTCATTTTACCCCATCCAACAACACTATCACATACTGAAGGAGATTTACACACCTCTTCTTCTGGAACAACTTCAGGAACTAGTACCACCAGCATCTCCCTTTCCTCTCCCTCACAGGAGGCATCAGCTTTCTCAGCAACTCATCCCAACCCGTTGGAATCAGTTGATCATCTGACAAGACCAATGGACCATCCCACCTCTTTTACTCGGTCTCCCCATATGATGCCTTCCCTAGGAGAAAAGGGGGCCCCTCGCAAATTTAAGGGGAATTACAAATTAGTGAAACCCTTTCTAAAGAAATATAATCATGTATGTGGAGCCTGGAATTTGATAAATGAGGCAGAGAAATGTGAACGTATCTTGGAGTACTGCAGCAGGAAGGTATGCAGGATAATAGAAGGACTTCCAGGGTTTCAAGCCAACAAATGGGCCACCCTAGAAAAGGAAATCCTTCACTATTTCGATGCAGACCTCCACGAAACTCGATATTTTCTTGCCAACCTAGATTCACTAGCCCGTAAATGGCGACACCGGGCAATCTCTACACTCACCCATTGGAAGCGGTATGAGCGAAGCTTTATTACCATTTCAGGATGGCTTTTCAAACGTGGAAAAATAACTGAAGATGCCCAATCTGCATATTTCTGGCATGGAATTAACAAGAAGCTTAGAAAAGACTTGGAGATGCGAATCTATGCACGGCATCCTAACCTCTCCAACCGCAAAGGATATCCCATGAAGGTCATATCCAATACTGCTGAAGAAATGTTCGAACACAATCGCTTTGAACATGACCTCGCTGAGTCAGATGGACCTGACTGGGACACAGACTCTGAATCAGAAAGGACAGACACAGATTCTTCAGATTCTGAGACAACCACTAAGAAGAAGAGAAAGAAGACTAAGAAACGGAGACACCACACCTCAGATTTCAAGAAGATTCGTGAAGCAAGACCCATAATCGATTCAAGTTCAGACTCAGATGTCCCGACTTCTCTCCCATCCACCAAACACAAAGAAATTAAGAGTGTTGGGTCACCCAGCAATGAGCCGCCTAGTACTCCTGCAGAATCTGTGGTCAGCAGACAAGACTCCGTAGGAGATAAGGCAGTAGAAAGAGAAGTAGAACAACTCATCGAACGTCTAGGAGAAATGAATCTTGACAATCCAAAATTTCCTGCAACACAATATCGTGCTATTAAATTAGACCCATCAGTCGCAGGAATAGTGGACACAATTATTCAAGGAAAGAGACAGACAGCCCTTTTGGCACAGCAGGCCAGGCGAAGAAACCCAGCACCAGTCACAGGCAGATCTGATCAGATACAGGGAAGCCCTCCAAATGAGCCCACAACATATCAAGGACCTCCAGCACGAATGAACGATGGACCCATGACTTGTTTTGCATGTGGTAATACAGGTCACTCTGCTAGAAATTGCCCACAAGCTAATGAAATGGTTCAAGCAGGACTAATTGGTCGTGACGCCCAAGGAAAGCTTACATTCAAGGATGGAAATCTCATAAAAGCACGGCGAGACCTTGGGGAATATATTGTCCAGACAGCTAAACGCATTCTAGCAATGAGCTCCTCAGTCGCTCAGACAAATTTTATCACATCCCTTTCTGATGGGTACCTTAGTGAGGCAGAAGACGATGAATTGGATGAAAAGCTACATGCCTTCAAGATACGAATGACAGAGACCAGCTTCTCCAGCTCAGATGAAGGAGAACCGGAAGTCCTAGGTGTGGAACGAGGTCCAAAGAAGATCACTATGACACGAAAAGAGGTCATAGATGCTGTGACTAAGAAACCCAATGAAGATTCCCCAAGCAAGAGCACACGGTCTAAAGGGCCACCAGGAATTCCCATAGGCCCACCAATTCATGCCAGGAAACAACAGAAATCTGTGGAGGTAGAAATTCCACCTGTTGTCCCAGTTCAAGCCAGAATTCCTCAGAAATTTACAGTGGAAGACGTCGAAATGGAGGATGAAGCCCCACATCAGACATCAGGAAAGAAGCAATCAAAGGCAAAGCAGTCAGCATCTACGCAAAAGACTTCCAATAAAGAGAAAACCACCAGCTCGACCCGACAGAAGTATCAAGCAAGGCAGTCAGACTTAACCGCAAAGATAAATGAAGATGAAATCATGAAGCGTCTCCTGGATACCCAAGTATCTAT
Source organism: Pleurotus giganteus (assembly GCA_032158425.1). Taxonomy (NCBI): domain Eukaryota; kingdom Fungi; phylum Basidiomycota; class Agaricomycetes; order Agaricales; family Pleurotaceae; genus Pleurotus; species Pleurotus giganteus. The sequence continues at coordinate 1,424,560 of JAPEHR010000002.1, forward strand.
GTCTCTTGGAGAAGCTTTAGCCACTTCAAAAGGACTCAGCGACCAGCTCACTGACCTTTTACGAAGAAAGCCAATAAAGAACCCAGATACTCTTGATGCGAATATGTACGAGGAGATCTCAGAATCTATATATGGGTTCAGAGTGGAGCTAGAAGACATCGAACGTGGTCCACTCATCCGAATACCCATGTCCTATGAAGGTGAACACATAGTAGCAGTAATTGACTCAGGGTCACAGCTGAACGTGATGAACGGAAAAGTGTTCCGTCGAATATTCCGCTGGCCAGTTGACATGAATAGGGGAATAACTATGAATGACGCAAACGGAGGATCAGGAAAACTCAGAGGATATGCGCAACAAGTACCTCTCACCTGTGGAAGTGTGACAACACTGGCAAACTTCTACCTGGGAGAAACGGTACCTTTCCAATTACTACTAGGACGACCATGGCAGAGAGCGAATCGAGTGACCATTGAAGAACGAGAAGAAGGAACCTTCCTAATTTTTAAGCCAGAACCACATCTGCATTACGAATTAATGGTTTTGGAACCTAGCAACCTAAACGGCCACTCACAGCAGAGCGTATTCTATGAGGAGACCAAGACAACAAGAGCGCTAATGGCAACCCTTAGCTTCGACAACGAGGCAGAACATGCACCGCAGACCTTAGAACTCTCCCAACCGTCTAACATTGACCACCACCCAGAAACACAGTCCAACACCACGGACCTCAACTCCCCTATATTCCAAGATACAGTAGACCTCCCACTCGAAGGTTCAGAGGTTACAGACCCTCTTCCGAAATTGCCCCGCCTTGGTGAAATTTTGAAGGAAACTACAGCGGAAGAACCGAGTAATCTATTACCCCCTTCAGAGGAGCAAGAACCAATGGGGACCTGTTTTAACCAACCCAACCAGGATGTTCAAATGAAAGAACATGCTGACCTATCCCCCCAGCAGTTACTCGGAGGCTCACTACTAGAATCCCTCGGGGACCTCTTTCCTGTTGAACCCCAGGCTCATACGTGGTCGAGGGCACCGATAGGACTCCCTCAAGGAAATTTGACATGGTGGCAAATGAGGAATGCCGCGGAATTAGCAGTAGCATCGATGACCCAGGTAATGAACCAAGGAACCGAGTTAAGCGCTCGGCATGACGGCGAGAACCCAGCGCTAACCAACGGGTCAATAGGCGCTGGGACTGAAGTCGGATCGGCAACCCAAGGGTTACCGAGCCGCGGAACGGACTCAGTTACATACCTTCCGTCTGATCGCCTCGACGCGCAGCGCTCGAACACGTATTCCACCTCGTCCATCCCACTTCCTTTTAAAAGACACCATCTACAGGATCCCCTTCTCACGACACGCCTAGATGAACGACCACCTGACCATTTCCAGGGCAGCCTGGCAGCGCAGCACCCGCATTCACAAGAAAGGTGGGACAGATGGAGTAACATGAGGGTAGTACAAGCGAATACGGAAAGGTCTGGGGGCGCAGGTACGAGCGCAGTCGCTTCCGAAGCGCACCTCCCAAAGTCAACTTTCCGTACCATAGAAACCGGAGAAACGTCCTTCCCCCTGGACTCACGAGTTCCCATTACGCATACCCCAGCACGGCAACGAATCGAGACTCCCGTTCCCCCCAGCAACACCCATTCTTACAACCCCAATCGGCTACGAGGGCCAAGGTCGAACCTTCCCCACCCAGAGTTGCGACCCCCTCGACATGGTTTTCCCCGATCGATCGCGCCGGGATACGAAGCAATAAGGGAAAGACCAGTCCAGCTGACTCCCAAACCCGTTGCCTTACCCCTCACGACACAACGAACCCTGCCCCCTCCAGATAATGGAAACCGACCTAGATTACTCGAATTCCCCCACGTCGAATTCGGAACAACATCCCAGCCTCCTCCCGACAGTCGAAGCTCGACGATCTCCCCGAAAACACAGCTCTTGGCTGATGTCACCTTAGACAAAACCAACCGACTCTTCTATCAGCCAGCTGCGGCGCCGGTATCCACGCTGAACGTTGCCAGGAACAATTCACTCAGCCGCGAGGGAAACTATACCCCAACTCACCGGCTCCTCTCCCCCACTCGCGTTCTAGAAGCCCCGTCCCAGAACGAAGATATTCAGATGAATCTGAACGATACATCGCACTTCGAGCAAGAACGGGATTTCATCGATTCAGAACCTCCGGCCCAGATTACCCACTCCAACAAAGGCAATTCCGCGTCCGGACCACCTACCTCTCCATGGCAGTTCACCCACTCACATAGCAGACGAGGTAACTACCACGAGCATCGAGACACCCATACAAGACGCCTCCCGCGCCCTGCGCCCCCGAGGGGATATCAAACCACTAAGACAATGAGTATACAAGATCGTGTACCCTCAGCTGTCTGGTGGAAGCTAGACGAGCCCGCAACCCAACCAAGCCACCTCAATTACGATCCAAGCAACCAAAACCGTTCTGACTACCTTCGATCCAACCCCGAGCCCAACCTTTCGCCAGGCCCCTCGAATATACACATGTCAAGGCAACTAGGGAGACGGCTAGCTTACGCTCCAACGTCCAGTCGAGTCGAAGGAACAGACAGGGCCCGGATTCAGACGTTCGAGCCCCTCTACCCCAGTAATCCCACACTATCCTTTCCGTTGTCCCCAGCCACTTTCGATCGAGAAACGCCAACCTATACTCCAAACGCCTCCGTAGCAAACAAGAAGATAGCTCGACCTCTCCCGCCACCGTCTAACCAACGCGAACGATGGCCGAGAACAGGACAACCACTATCCAGACGAGACCTAGTTCGGTCGCTGGTCGAGCGAACCGAGGAAAAACTTCGAACCTCAGCCTCCAACCCTCCTCGGGACAGACCGTTCATACACTATAGGCAGGAGGTCACCGCAACGGACCCTGCTGCATATATACAAACTAAGACTCTCCAATGCCATGACAATGGTAAGGCTTATCTGAAGGAAGTGAATATGGAAAGCTTACCCGTAGACCGTCGCAAACAGACAGGGCCTAACATACCACATAGGGAACGACGAGCAACGCTTAAGGATCCCGTGTCATCGTCACAAGAAGCTTATTTCCCCAACGAACCAAGTCCGTCCTCTTCCTTCATCACAAGAAAAAGCCCCCAGTTACTCAATGACAGTATTCGTAAAGAAATACCCCACAAGACCCATGAAATTCTTCCAAGAATTCCGTTCGCTCCCAGTGCCTCACGACATCTATACCACCCTCCGCCGAACGTCGGAAACCGCATTTACTCGGATTCGAACTACCCCCGCAGCTCCCTCCCACCTGACCCAAAAACTAAGCATACCCTAGATCAAGATTCGCACCTATCCGAAAAAGCCAGGGGAAAACGACCTATAAGAACGAGCAGCGACTTACCCAACGATCCTCCCTCCCCATCCCTCTCACTGACAGCCATACTACCAGCCATCCAACGAACCCTTCATAGTCCCGAACTTCATCGACCTACACCTTCCACTTCCTTGCAACCCACATCCGCTACGCCCTCGACAGGCGGCGTTGATCGACGCGCATCCCTAACCCCGTCACAAGACCGGGCGACGCGTCAAGCCGTCCCACCGCCCACTATCGCAGGATTCCAATACCCGCCTGCTCTACAGAGCAAGGCACCCTCGAGAACGTCCACTCGTCGTGGTTTCAACTTACCACGTCCAAACGCTACCAAAGCGTCTCAGACTGATCTATCAACTCCCGTCCTATGTACGTCCCCGCCGTACCCAGGGGCCTCCGCATCTCACATTGAAAATAGGACGCGTACATCTCGCAAAGGTCCTATAACAAGGGAGCGACCACGACACCGGGGACCTAGCTCAAGCCACTAGTGTTGACTACCATCTGTAATACAAACTAGACAGAGCCTGTAGAGGATTTGTTGTATATGCCTAAGGGCTAATTCTTTGTAGTTCTTTGTAGGTCTCGTAAAACAAGCCTGTGGCTTTGTTATTCAAATTGTCTGAGACTTATAGATGGTGCCTGAGGCCTTTGTAGTACAATTTGTAGTTTAGTCCTAAGGCTTACTTAGTGAAGCAATTACTGACTGTGGGAAACTAGCTTTTGACTGTGGGAAAATGGCTAAAAATGCGGTTATTGCTAATTATAATTATGGGCTATCCTACTGTGGGAAAGGGCTATTGACTGTGGGAAAATTCTGAAAGTCACAAATGACCATTGACTGTGGGAAACTTTTTATTGACTGTGGGAACATTTTTGAAGTCAGTAAATAGTGATGCACTACTATTGACTGTGGGAATTATTTAATGACCGTGGGAATATTTTCAGAAAAAGCGATTCCTTGGAAACTAGCTATTGCTCAGTACAGTCAGCATGTTTGTGACTGTGGGAAAGCCCTTATTGACCGTGGGAAAAATGTCAAAATCAAACATAGGCTCATTTGAAAGCCAGCTATGGGTTTCATCATTAAATTTTAATGTCAGCCAATTCTAGTGAGTAGTTCACTAGGTAGAGTGGTTGACATTTTTCAGTTATTGACCGTGGGAAACTCGTTACTGATCGTGGGAATTTTTTCAAAAAAGAGCGGTCAGTACTTCTAATGATCAGCTGTTGATCATCAATATTGTTATTGACCGTGGGAAAATTTTAAAAAGTGATTATGCGCCCATTAGAAAGCCAGCTAATGACATTGTGATCCAACTGATGTCCTTAGTGACCCTTATTGATCTAGTTTTGGAGATATAAGCACTTTTGTGATCGCAATTATTGACCGTGAGAAAAAAGTATTGACCGTGAGAAAGTCCGAAAAAGGAAATATCTAATTCTGACCATCATGGTGTTGACAGGAAGTGTGTAGCTGCACTGGTCAAGGTGCTACAAGCAAGTCTTTCAATGAGGTTGTGAAAGTCTGGTCAACATTGAGATCTCAGACATGGATGATCAGAGTATGGTTGGCTATACCACTATGCTAGACATGTCTGAGCATGCTCCAGCATGTCTCTGGATGACATATGATGTAGAGATACCACAGTGTAGTCTCAAGCTCATACTTGGTTAGTCAGGTCTGAGTGCGAGTTGAGACATGGTTACACTTGATGAGTATGATTCTGGTCAGCCATATGACCAATGTCAGACATGCTCTAGTATGTCTCTGAAGATGATTTCTGATGAAGTGACAAGCATGGTGAAGTATCTACCTCACCAGACTGGTCAATGTTATCAATCATGGATGAGATGACTGAAGTCAACCTGATATTCATCTGCTCCAGAATGACTTGAAGACTGAACTAGGGTGATCACTGATGATAGATCATGTCCAGAGATATACTACATCATGATCAGACATGTCTAGTATGATTGGTATAGCTGATCATACTGAGACTGACAGGTGCGCTCAGAAGTGATACCTCAAAGTTGATCAGACTTTCACAACCACCCCCAAAGATTTGCTTATAGCATCTCAACCACTGCAGCTACACAGTTCCTGTCAACACCATGCTGATTAGAAATATGAGTAGAGTAGAATTCAAATTTCCTTTTTAATATTTTCTCACGGTCAATAATGGTGATCACAAAAGTGCTTATATCTCCTAAAGTAGGTCAGCAAGGGTCACTACTGAAATCAGTTGGATCACAATGTCAATGCTATCTAATGAGCGCATAATCACTTTTTCAAAATTTCCCACGGTCAATAGCATTATTGATGATGAGTAGCTGGTCAGTGTAGGTGCTGATCGCGCTTTTGCGAAAATGTTCTCACGGTCAACAAATACTTTGCCACGGTCAATAGTCATTGACAACCCGATGAGTATTTGATGATTTCCTAGTGACCCAATCACCAGAATTTACTGATATCAAAATTTAGTGATGAAACCAATAGCTGGCTATTCAATTCCGAAAACCGCACTTTTCCACGGTCAATAATGACTTTCTCACGGTCAATAATCGAAAAATGTCGACCCCTCTCACTAGTAAACCAGTCACTAGAATTTGATGATACAAAAATTTAGTGATGAAACCTATAGCTGGCTTTCTAATCACAATTTTTCGTTTTTCAAAATTTTCCCACGGTTAGTATGTTGATTTTCCCACGGTCACAAATATGCTGATTCATGGACTGATCAAAAGCTAGTTTCTAATGAATCGCTTTTCTGAAAAGATTCCCACGCTCATGAACTAGTTCCCACGGTCAATAATATACTGATCAAGATCCTGATCAGTATCTGGTTGTCAGGTGATCGCTTTTTCCGAAAATGTTCCCACGGTCATAAAATAATTCCCACAGTCAATAAATGAGCGGATCAATAGCTGCTTGTTGAATGATCTCTTTTTTCCGAAAATATTCCCACGGTCATTAAGTAGTTCCCACAGTCAATAGTAGTGCATCACTATTTACTGACTTCAAAAATGTTCCCACAGTCAATAAAAAGTTTCCCACAGTCACAGAAGTCTAATGACTTTCACAATTTTCCCACAGTCAGTAGCCCTTTCCCACAGTGAGATAGCCTATAATCATAATTAGCAATAACCGCATTTTTGGCCATTTTCCCACAGTCAAAAGGCAGGTTCCCACAGTCAGTAATTGCTTCACTAAGTAAGCCCTAGGACTAAACTACAAATTGTACTACAAACACCTCAGGCCCCATCTATAAGTCTCAGACAATTTAAATAACAAAGCCACAGGCTTGTTTTATGAGAACTACAAAGAACTACAAAGAATTAGCCCTTAGGCAGAAATAACAAGGTCCCTATCCTTATGCCTGGCTTTGTAGTACAAAAAGTAGTCATCACCCCCCCTCAAGCCTCACGCCGTCTAACAGCCTTCCCCTACGTTCGCAGTGGCCTCCTCAGTCCACTTTAAACACCTTCCCGTCGTCAAGCTTGTCCCGATATCCCTCATCCCGTTCGCCTCCTAGCCAAAATACAGCAAGCGTCTCTTCACATACGCGTACGTCCGAATCGAGTGTGTCAAGTGATAATTCGTCTAACATAAGGACCCCCCCCACTTCCAGTTTCCAGCCAACGAACAGAAGAGCGAGACGTGCACATCGTCGAAATAACCGCACACCAACGGGACAGTCCACGGCCTCGTTCACCTATCCGGCCTCCACGTCAGCAACAGGATTCGCCCTTCAACGATTGGTTAGTCCCTCGCCCTCAGGAACATTCCGTTCGACTGACCCTACGCGGAACCTACAGGAAGGAGTCAGGAATTTACAACCCTCAAAGGCACCCACTCCCCGACCATCTTCTCGTAGTAGATCTGTACCTCGCCAACCCCAACGCCTCGAGCTCAACAGGGACGCAAGAAGACAGATAGGCGTCCAGCTCTACCGACTACGAATGTTGAGATCGCAGCAGCCTGAACATCTCCCGCGCCTCGGATTTTTTAATACAACTGAAGACGAGGGTACGTTGTCGCCCTCTTCCCACTCCGAACAGCCAAATAATTTTTATCCCAGGACAACTCGAAGCTCTCCCGAAATTCCGCCCACACCCTTTCCCTCTCCACGTTTACCGTCACCCCAAATGAACCCGAACTCACGCTTCGGTCTTACCGCATCAAACGGTCCTCTCGAATCGAATGAATTTAGGACTAATGAGCATCACTCGGGTGTCGACAGAATCCACCAAAGCGAACTTAGAGGAGTTCCGGCACTCCAATCCCTTCTATCCCAAGTACAGTTTCCACCTCAGCCAAATAATGAAGACTTTCCTGAACTCCGCCCTATGGGAGGAGCTCTCGGGTGCCCAACACCAGCGCAACTACTCCGTTACGGTCGAGAAATTGAATACGCAGGATACGAAAGTTATTTTTGGGACCCACCTCAGCAGCAAGTCTCGCTAGTCACTTCGACTAACACTCGTTTCACCGCATACACAATCAACTACCCCCAGCGCATCTATACCCTGATGCAGGTGGGGGCTCGCATGGCAATACAAGGGCTCGAAAATAGTCCCGCACCTGCAGTACGGGAAGGGATAGCCTATACTATCTTTGTCGAACGACAGAGAGAAGTCAACGGAACATCCAGTCCTACCCCCTCTTCACCGTCTCCTCCAGCACAAGATTCGCCAGCAAGTGACTCTAGGGACATGGAAGTAGAAGGTGTTAGGCAAGGACTACCCTATACTACTTCTTCCATGAATATTGATCTTGGGAATAGTAGCACCATTGCCTCCCGGGGGTCGAGCATAGAGCCATCTTCCTTGGACCCGCCTTATCCTCCATTGTCTAGAACCCGTGCCTTAGTTCCACAGCTGCTACAAGTTGGCCAAAGGTTACGCCAGCAAGCCATCGAAAGGACAGTCAATTCCCAGCCGGCGATAGGAGCAGCAAGGTATAACCGCAAGGATAGAGTAAAGTCAACTTCCTTGAAGAACACGCCTAGCTTTCGCCTCCCTAGACTCCGAACAAATGTCTTCCCTGATGCCTTCCACCCACACGAGACGCACTCCTTGCCGCTGTATCAGAAATTCTCCGCACTTCCTGACCGCCTTACTCGGTCCCAGGCTCGAGTCCTAGGAATCAAGCTCCCCTCAGTTCAAATGCAGTCTGCTAACAATGAGGCTGGTAAGCGGTCCTATTTTAGCATTCTCACACCCCTCTCTAAGGAGCACTATTTACTCTCCCCACTAGTATTGAAGAAGCGCCCTCGACAGGAGCAGAGAAATCAATTGTCCCCCATTGTGTCAAACCTTCCATTACTGTCCACCCTGGCCAATGCTGCTATTACGCAAGCACCCCCAAATGAGGAAGTGGACGAACTCGAAAGCGATACTCGCATGTCTTCCCCCTTCTCCATCAGCTCTACCCCACATCGTTTTAGTTCTCCCGCATGTTTTGTAGGATCTCCGGTATACTCGCCCAAGGGGACTCCTACCCTTCAATTGGTCTACCCTGAAATCACCATCCCCTCCTCAGCCGTCGCCACGGTCCGGAACAATCCTCCTCCCAAAACCCAGGAAATCCGGAACCAAGGTCCACAAACCAAGGACACTGCTCAAATTGCCCAAGACCCTCGAAGACTCCCAAACGCCAGGAAACTCTTGTACAGTACGTCTACCATCTTGCGGATGAATCAAACCTACATTTCCTCCCTTCCGAAATCTGTTCTAAGTCTAGGAAACCAACAAGAAGGATCAAGCAAAGAAGATTTCCCCTGTGTAAATGTAACAAGCCCCCTATGTACCCCTTCGAACTCTCCCTCCCTTGTAAACATAACAACTCTTCCCCTTGTACCATCAACGAAATCAAATAATGTACTTTTATCGGTAGAACACCCAATGGAGGAGCTACTGGCAGAAGATCCAGAATTATATGGCAGAGCTTTCGATCCTGTTGAAGTCCCAACCCGGCCTAAATCCTGCTCTGGACCAATGCCATCCTATCGTCCTCGTCTCCATTTCCCTCGTCTCCCCTTCATCACAAGCACACCCCTTTTTCCTAAGCTAAACGAAATTTTCCCTCCTGGAACGTACTTCGAATACCACACCAACACTCAAGACGAATTTCAATTCAACAGTGCAGAAACCACATGTATCGGAAGGACAACTAGTGTCCCAGAAAATTACTTCATCATCCCAAGCAAGTTAGTAGATTATGAAGAAACCATCCTTCCAGGACATCCCTGGTACTTCCCTGATGCTTCAGGTCGCCCTATAGTACCCCTCACATATAGGGGTGCAGAATCCGACTATCTCAATGAAGGATTCCGTAATAACCCCATCAGACTCCATGGAGCAGACCCGTTCACCCATTATGTAGAAGAGGACCTAGCCAAATCGGCCCTTCTCCTTCAGGATGTAGCCAGTCGAGAAATTATCAAACCATCCTTCCCCACGTCTGCCTCCGTGTTACTTCTTGCCCAAGAATTATCCAAGCAAGCTGAATCTATTCCCTTACCTCAATTCAATAGGCATGAGTATCATGGAATTGAAGATTACTCAGGATTTGTGGACTGGAAACAGGAAGCAATCAGTACATCCCCAGAAATATCCACAGAAGATTACAAAACCAGAAGCACTCATAAAGTGACATACTTTCACGGATACCCCAATCCATGGGAATCAAGAATCCTAGAAGTATCGGGAAACCCTTGGAATCAGAAAATTATGGGACTCCGCAAGTATCGAATGCACCTCATCCATGCCATCCGGGATGTCACCCAAACATTAGCAATGCAAAAATTTCGCATCTATGTGGATAACAGCAACCTGGTATCAGAAACCACCCGACATTACTTCTACCGACACTGCTCCATATTACGGTTTCTTGACACAAACACCCCCCTTTGCCTCCAAGGATTCTCTGCAGAATGCATCCATAGAACCGAGGAAGGACAATGCCCCATCCGGACCACCCTCAAAAGAAATCCCCTTCTCACAGATGAAGAAGATGAATTTCTGGCTCATGCTGCCAAGGTTTATGAAGCAATGGGGAGAATCCGATTGGCCAACACCATTCGTGCATTTCGCGACATTACCTTCCCACTCTCTGTCAGTGCCCGCATTCTGTTTGATGAAGAATACCTGGACCCGTTTTGGATGTTTGATGGATATGGAGCGCGTCGAGCAATCACCTGGACTCACGATGAATTCACAAAGTAAATCCCCTCTGTCTATCAGCACTCAGGTAACTGATTCATGTCAGCCCCCTGTACCCCTGATAATGAACCCCCTCAGGAATAAAGAAATTAGGGGGCCCCTAAACCTTGGCCTTCCCCCCTTTCCAGTCTCACTCGTTCATCCCACTCTCCCTAGTCCTTACGATTTTCTTACTCCGCCAAGAGTAAACATAATGACCATACATCCAGCCCTAGAATTAATAGCCAAGTACCCCAATATAAATTCTAGAATTTGGACGTACTCTCCGTGCATTCAAAATAAAACCAAGCCAAATTCAAGGGTAAGTGAAGACGAAATTTCTTCAGCATGGTTCTGGGGAATAGAGGATCCAGTCACTCCTCTCAGGCCAGAAATTCCCCAGTATGCTCTTTATTCCTCCACAGACTGTGATCATGATGTAGAGAGAATATTCTCTAATTTGGAGGGAGTTGACTGGTCTGAAGACATCCTCCTTCTCCCAGTTAAAGAAGAAGACTCTGAAGAAATGACCTTCAAGGCATATGCAGGGTCGGCCTACAAGCCAGTGGCTAAAAAGGTAAAACCCGTGCCAGGCATTTTTCCAGAAGATGCAAAGGTAACACGAAAGATGCCACACGATCCTTTAAGCACCTTACCCCAACTACCCACTCATCCCCCAGATTTTCAAGCCACGACAAAGTTAACCCAGGAACGCCTGGAAAGCATGAAAGTAAATGAGCATGGCTTTCTTTGGCCTGAAGAAGAAAAGCTATTCAATCATATCCTTTCATTAAATGAAGGAGCCTTAGCCTTTGAAGAAAAGGATAGGGGAACATTGCGCCAAGACTACTTCTCGGACTATATCATGCCGACAGTAGAGCACACACCATGGGAATACAAGAATATCCCAATTCCCCCTGGAATCAAAGACACTGTAATACAAATGTTGAAAAGCAAGATTGAAGCAGGTGTATATGAACCATGCCAATCTTCTTACCGTGGAAGATGGTTTTGTGTCCTCAAGAAAAATGGATCCTTACACATAGTCCATGATCTACAGCCCCTAAATGGAGTCTCCATCCGTGATGCAGGACTTCTCCCAATTATAGATGACTTTGTTGAACCATTTGCAGGCCGCCAATGCTTAACCACCTTTGATCTATATTGGGGATTTGACGCTCGAATTGTTGATCCAAGATCCAGAGATATGACAGCATTTTGGACCCCACTAGGTCAGCTTAGGTTGACAGCCTTACCTATGGGATATACCAATTCACCTGCAGAATTTCAAAAGTGCATGGTCTTTATTCTTCAAGACGAGATTCCAGAAAAAGCAAATATATTTATCGATGATCTCCCCGTCAAAGGACCGGCCTCAGTCTACCCTGATCAGAATGGAAACCCGGAAGTACTGCTCGAGAACCCAGCAATCCGCAAGTTCATATGGGAACATGCAAATGATGTACACCGAATTATGCACTGAGTCAAATGTGCTGGAGCCACATTCTCCGCCAAGAAGACTCAGATATGTCGAAGAGAAGCCGTAGTAGTTGGGCAGAAGTGCACCCCTGAAGGAAGATGTCCAGATGACGACCGGGTAACCAAAATCCTCCAGTGGCCAGAGCTAGCCACACCAAAACAGGTCCGAGGATTCCTAGGATTATGCGGAACAGTACGAATCTGGATTAAGGACTACTCAAAGCTTGCACGACCCCTCACAGAACTGGTGCACAAAGGAGCAGAATTTATATGGGATGCTCGAAGACAAGAAGCATTCCAGATCCTCAAGCAAATGGTGACATCTGCACCAGCCTTGCGGCCCATTGACTATCGATCAGATAACCCAATTATCATGTCTGTAGACACAAGCCTAATAGCTACCGGCTTTATCCTATCACAAGAAGATGAGAATGGGCGAAAACGGCCAGCCCGATATGGATCCTTGCCTATGAATGAAGTCCAGTCTCGGTACTCCCAGCCCAAACTAGAACTCTATGGTTTATATCGAGCCCTACGTCATTGGTGATTATATCTGATTGGAGCCAACTCACTCATTATAGAAGTAGATGCGAAGTATATAAAAGGCATGCTAAAAGAGCCAGACCTCCAACCAAGCAATGCTATGAACAGATGGATCCAGGGGATCCTTATGTTCGATTTCACACTTCGACATGTTCCAGCCACCCAGTTCAAAGGCCCTGATGGCCTCTCCCGAAGGGAACATACTCCTGAAGAGTATGTAGAAGAAGATGAATCATGGCTGGATGACATAGCCCTGATAATCATGGTGGACGAAACATTCCCTATTCCCCCTGAACTCTCCTATCAAGTATATGCTCTACCATCCACCCATGTGAGCTTACAAAAGGCTCATAAGACACTTCTTGCTGTTAAGAAATTTCTTGAAACTCAGAAATTTCCAGAAAATATGAACCCCAAAGAGCAAAAGCAACTCTTAAAGGTAGCCGTACATTATCACCTCCTAAATGGAGAACTCCATAAGAAGAACTCATCCCATACACCCCAGCTAGTGGTGATTGACCCCCGAAAACGCTTCATCATACTAAAGAAAGCCCACACCGACCTTGGACATAAAGGAGTGGAGTCAGTATTTCATCTCCTTCGCTCAAGATTTTATTGGCCATACATGAGGAAGGACATCCGGTATTTTGTGATTTCATGTCACGAATGTCAAATAAGAAATACCAAGCAGCTCCAGATGCCATATCAAATCTCAAACCCAGTCCGAATCTTCCAAAAGATCTACATTGACCTGATGGTAATGTCACCCACTTCAGGAGGTTTTGGATATATAGTAGCAGCCAAGGATGACCTTACAGGAGTCTGCGAAGCCAGAGCTCTTGTCCATCGAAACTCAAAAGTACTAGCTTCATTCTTCTGGGACTACATCTACTGTCGATATGGAGCCCCAGAAACAGTAGTAACAGATAACGGAGGAGAAGTCCAAGCTTCATTCTCCATCCTACTAGAAAGGCTAAATATTCCACAGGTTCGCATAATGGAATATAATAAGCATGCTAATGGAGTAGTCGAAAGGGGACATTACATCCTACGAGAAGCCATAATCCGATCCTGCAAGAAACGGCCAAATGGATCCCCCATGAACTGGCATGAAGCAATCTCACTTGCAGTATTTGCTGACCGAGTGACCGTAAGCTCAGTCACTGGATATACCCCCTATTACCTCCTCCATGGCACTAACCCAGTGTTACCTCTCGACTATGTTGATGCGACTCTTCTAGTCCCTGGATTCAAGCCAGGAATGGAGACAGCTGATCTTCTAGCGTTACGCATGAGGCAGCTTGAAAGGAGAGATGAAGATCTAATACTAGCCAATAAAGCCCTTGAAAAAGCCCGATGCAGCTCACGCGACCACTATATGAAAAGATTTCATCATAGAATTCAGCGGACAATCTATCATCCCGGTGAACTAGTCCTCATACGAGACAGTCGCTTTGAAGATACAGTTTCCCACATGAAAACCCACCCCCGATATATTGGGCCTTATGAGGTCGTCAAGCGAACCTCCAAAGGAAACTACGTACTAAGAGAAATGGATGGTACCTTATTTCGGAAGCCTATTGCAGGATTCCGAGTTATCGGATATATCTCACGAGAAGATCTGGAGGACGCCCAAGAAAAAGATCTAGACTTCTTCTCAGACGATGGTCAGGGTCAGCTGGAAGCCGCCCAAGACACAGATGTGGAAATGGATAGCCCAGAGGCTCCATAAAAGGACCGAACCATGGGAAAAATAGCCTCAACAGCCCTTCGCGCACACACGACAAGAACCTACTCCCTCAATGGCATCGTCCAACTCGTTCTCCAACATGCAGCATGAAGATCCTTTGGAGCTAATCACGTTGAGTAAGAATTCCATTCTACTGCCCATAACAAGCTTCCAACATCTTGATTCTAGTTCTCGAGTCACTGACAGGCTCCCAAGAGGAGCTTCGCTTGCCAGTTGAGGCCAACACGGCCTCCTGCCAAATCACACGAGTACTCCCAGTGCACCTTATATCAGCTATGTTTTTGGTAAAGGACGTGACGAAGAAGATTGAGATAGGGGGTTGGCTCAAGATAGAGGGCTTTGGATGGCTCCGTCTTCTCAAAATCCTCACGTTTCGAGGAAAGTACGCTCACGCACAAGTGGAACGGTTCTCCCAGCACTCCTTCGCCCGTCCCACCATCTTAACGACCATCTGGATAGAGTCAGACCGCGTATATCTTACCTCAGAACAAACTATCCGAGCCTTTCTTGCTCAGCGCACCCCCGTAAATCTTGTCGAATTTTAGTGCTGTCCATAATGTAGTAGCCATGCCGTGACGAAGTCCAATCAGTTCTCCAGCAGTGTGAAAGAAAAGAAAACGGCAGCCAAAACCAAAGGAGTTGCTTCGAAAAAGAAGGGACCTGAAATATACGGAGACATCCCCATAAAGAAAAGAAGAACCAGATACTTAAATAGAAGCACGTCTCATAAACACGTCATCATCGCGCCTATACACCAGACATGCTTCATACCTCAGCCTTCGGTACACTCAGTTACACTCCTTCAGGAGATACTGCTCTCCAAGAAATCGTCCAAACAAAGTCGTTCCACCTTCTCCCACTAGACGACGAGGTAGCCTCGACCCCAGAAGAACTGCGTGTCGACTTTTATATTCATCGTATTTTGGGAAGAGTAGGAGCAAACAACCTCGCACGGTTTATTAATATACCTCGGTATGTCAGTATCGCATGGCTATGTTCCCATCAAGTTTACAATCATCAATTAGCCAAACATTCGCCCTACCCTTAGTGATCAGCAAGGGTATGCCAGACCCCCAGGGGTCACGGGTAGGGGTACTTAGGGGTAAGGGTACGGGTCACGAAATCTCAGGCGTCGGCATACCCGTACCCTTGGGCGCGGGTCAGGGGGTACTCTATTCTACTCAGGGACTAGGTCACCTGATGTATTTGACTTTCAACGACAAAATGAAAAACAAATTTCTACAGTCCTCTCCGCATCCCCCATCACCATGGGCAACAACAGTAAGAATGCTAGTAGCAAAGCTTCATCCACCACCAGGGACAAGACAGCGAAGGCAGTGAAAGCAGCAAGTGTACAGGCCAAGAAAGGGGCTAGTAAATCTCGACAGGCAAGCGCCAAGGCAGCGACAAGCGGACGGCGGAGTCGACGGTCATCTACAGCAAGCGTAACAATGGAAGAAGTTGAGCGCGATGATGGATCTCACGTTGGCGAGACCCTGTCAAGGGATAGCAGCCATTTGCTTGAGGAGGTCAATTCCGACTCTGGCGATCCATCGACAGCGCCAATCGAGATCGATGAGAGTACTGATGAAGACGAGGAGCCTGAGGAAGATCCCGAGGCAGAGCTAGGTGAAGTGAACTCCCTATTCAATTAATCATTAGCTCAATGTATCAACGCCGCAGAGCGACTGAGCAAGGATTGGCGCGCACCGGTCTACGGGTTCTTCGAGCCTACACCGGAAATCGAGTATGTTGATGGTCGGCGAGTGCACGCATTTCGATGTCTGAATGGGAAATGTCGGCGCTACGTGAAACGCTACCTCGATACCAAGGATTCGAGCTCTACAAGCAACTTGAGGAAGCACGCGAAGGCATGCTTTGGCGCTGGCCGAGTTGAGGAGGCTGATGATGCAGTAGGTGTTGATGAGGTACGGAGCAAGGTAACGGCAAGTCTGCGAGATGGATCAATCACGGCGGCATTTGAACGAAAGGGGAAAGGAAAAGCTACCTTTTCTGTTCGCCAGCACACAAAGACTGAACGGAAGTATGTTGTCAGTTGGCCCCTCGATGCATAGATGCTGATCCACAGTAGGGCGGAGATCGTTAGGTGGGTATGTGAAAGCCTGCGTCCGTTTGAAGTCGTCAAGGATGATCGCTTCATATCCTTGATGAAGACGGGCCGGCCTGAAATATATATACCTTCACCATCCACGGTCTCGAGAGACGTCAAGTTGGTCTTCAAGAAGGCTCGCGCGCGCATTGCTAAATGGCTAAGGGTGAGCACCAGATGTCGGATAGCATTGTCAGATCGATACTAACCAAAATAGGAGTATGATGGAGCATTGAACTTCGCGATGGATGCGTGGACATCGCCGAACCACCGCGCATTCATTGCAATCACCGTCCACCTCGAAAAAGATGGCGTTCCGCTGGCATTCTTGCTGGACATCGTTGAGGTCGCAAAGTCGCACACTGGCGAGGCGCTTGCCGAGGCGTTCGCAGCCGTCTTGCAGGAGTTTGAGATAGCAGACAAGGTCAGTAAGGTCTCCTAATGAAAGCCGGTCAATGCTCACCAGTACCCAGATACTCAGCGTGACAACCGATAACGCAAGCGCGAACGACAAGATGATCGAAAAATTGGAAGACCTTCTCGACAACTTCCCAGGCGCAGCCAACCACACTCGCTGCTTCCTGCACATCGTCAACCTCGCAGCCCAGTCGTGTATAAGAGTGTTTGATGCTCCAACGAAGAGCAAGGCATCGGCTGCCAACAACTTGGAAGAAGAGCTCTTGAATTTGGCAGAAGGGATCGAGGACGAGGAACAGGCCACGTTGGATGAGAGGGATATCACTCTTGACGATGAGCTGCCGGACAAAGAAGCGGAATGGGTCGATGAAACAGAGTCGCTGACCGAGGACGAACGAGCAGCATTGAATGCGTCAGTGACGCCGGTTCGATTGATGCTGGTCAAGGTCAGTCCCCAATTCCAACCTGAATCGCAGTGGACTGACATACCATGTAAGGTTCGCAAACTCGCCTATTCCATACTCCATTCTTCTACCATCCTCCTGCCGCGCTGGAACGAAATCCTGAAGGAATTGAAATTGTCAATACGCCGCATGCCTCGTGATGTCCGCACCCGATGGAACTCTACTTACGATATGTTGCTCTTCGCGATGAAATATCGGCAGGCAATCGACAAAATCACCAGTGAAAAGAATAGCAACTTGAGGAAATATGAGTTGACAGACGACGAGTGGGAATTGGTCAAGGAGCTGTGTCGTGTACTGAAGGTGAGTCAGTTCAACGTTCAGCGCTCGTTTCACCATGGGCGCCTCTCTACCTCCACTCTATCACCACCGTTCTCCGTCACCACCATTCACCCCATTGTTCTCGTTGCTAACGAACGAGTAGATATTCAAGGACGCTACCCTTTTCTTCTCCAGTTCTACGCCCAACGTCGCTAAAGTCCTCGAGGCCATGGATTTCTTTGACGAACACCTCACTACGGACTCACTCGACTTTGAATACAAACCAGCCGTGCGGGCAGCCCTTGGTATCGCGAAACGCACTATCAATCGTTACTACGATAAGACTGACTCTGCAGAAGTGTACCGGATTGCAATGGGTAAGCACGGAGTATTAGCTTCCACATGAACACTCAGCATTGATGTCTCTCACAGTGCTGCATCCCCAATACAAGCTAGCGTACTTCAACGACGCGGGATGGACCACCGAATGGAAGAAGACGGCTGAGGAGATCGTCCGTGCTGAGTACCAGCGAACGTACAAGGGCCGTTCAGTAGAAACCGTCTCGCCGATTACCAAGAAGCCGCAGCCCGTTTCCCAGCAACGGAGTTCCTCGAACATGTTCGACAACCTTCCTTATAGCTCATCCGCTGCCACCATCACTCCTCAGGCTGACGAACTCAAGCTGTACCTCGATTCGCCGGTGGAGGAGGTCAAGGATCCACTCAAATGGTGGCATTCCAAGCGGAATGTCTACCCGCGTTTATATAGGATGGCTTTGGACTACTTAACTATACCAGGTAAGTTTTTCTACAGTCTGGACAGTGGACTCTGCCCGCCCTTTCTGACGACCATAACAGCTACCTCCGTCGACGTCGAGCGGGTCTTCAGCCGTGGCCGCCTCGTACTATCACATGTTCGTAATCGTCTGTCGGCACATACAACACGTGCGGTTATGTGTGTTGGGGCTTGGAGTGTGATGGGGTTGATAAAGGACTCGGATGTGCTTGCGGTTGCTACATTGCCGGATGTTGGTGAGGGTGATGCAGAGCCTGAGTTGGAGGATGACTGGGATGCCATCGTGGTTGACTAGTCTAGCGTATACAAACTGTGGTGTCTACTTTTTCATATGAAACCCGTGACCCGTAGTGTACCCGCAATACCCGCAATACCCCTTACCCGTACCCGCGACCTACCCGTACCCTTGGCTGAGGGTACGGGTAGGTCGCGGGTACGGGTAAGGGTCCGTGGAAAAATACCCGGGGGTTACCCGTGCCGATCACTACCTACCCTTCGTAACTCGTCAAATAAGTTCCCCAGCAGCGTATGCTGGGCAGCTTTTCCTACACTCTTTCGTCAAGTTTCGTATTATGGCACACTGTCAATACTGCCACCCGCTCTTTGGGACAGGCATGGCCCTTGGCATCTGGCGCAGTTACGGCCCGGATGTCCAAGTTCTATTCGTCTTCGAAGTGAAAGGCCAATTCCGCTACGTGTTTATCTGGGTACCCAAGGTTCGAGTAACCATGGATAGGGAAGCCATAATGACGTTCGGAAAGGCTATGAGTAACAGGATTTTAGACGGAGATGTAGCAGAGTATCGGGAAGTTAGCAAGTGGATTGTGACGAAGAATACTACTAGTTACCCTGCATCTCTGTCGACCTAATCTAATAAATTCGGCCCTCCAGTGACCTTGCCCTAGAAATCAGGTCAACCGAGGACGGTTGAAATTTCAAGCCCCCCGCAGAATATCAGGTTTCAGAGCAAGACTCTCTGAAATCATGATAGGACTCTGAGGAAATCACAAATCCTCATAAGCAATGCTTCAATGAGCAAAGAGCCACTTATCATATTTTCTGCAAAACCTGCCTTCCCTTAACTCGTTTAATATCCCTGAAATTATAGGAGATATAGGAGATTTAGCCCCTGTCTAAAGAATAAGGCCTGGAACTACAAAATCTCAAGTCTACACTCGGCTAACAGCTTTGCTGTAAGGCCAAGAAACTTCATAAATCACACGTAACCGTCTAGGCAGGAATAAAACCAAGAATCGGCTTAGTCCAGGCACCACGAGAGAATTCCTGAACATATCAAGCTAGTCTCGTTGCTAGCACCTCCACATACTGAGGCTAGGCAAATCTAGCCCCCCATAACCATTCAAGCTAGGCAATACTTGGATGTAACAGTCCCACGGCCGAGATACTGGGTACATCCGGCCCAGGGCAATTTCTTCAATAATTCTGGCTCAGAGGATTTACCTTCACTAGACCAGGAACAACTCCATCACCATGGTGAATGACTAGAAACTGTTCCTTGAAACAAATAAAGGTAAATAATGCGTGTGCTGCGATACCGCGGATATTACAAAGTATGAAATCCAAACCCGTATCTGTGAGTATCCGTGGGAACGGGTTATCCGTTCCCACGGATCCGGGTTTGGTGGATATTTCCCACGGATATATCTGTGGTATACCCACGGATAACCCGTACTCGTGCTGATCCCTGACGAGGGGTGTCGAGAAGATCGGAGATCAAAGGTAGCGGGTATCGGTCTTTGCGAGTGTGTAAGAGCGCAGATGGGGAGAATGCGAGGATCAAGATGTGGATTGAGACTAAGATGAGATCCCGTACAACGCGCTATAGCTAGAAGTAAATAAAGGTGTTTGTGTCTGTATGTCTAAGGGTTCCGATAGTCGCGTGACATAGGAGCGACAGGAGGTGATAGGAGTAAGGCTTCGTCCTTACACGACCTGGACATCGATTTCGAGCTCGCGAATCGTTTCCTCGACCAGGGCCAACGCCTCTGCATTCGAGACCGGCGTGGGCTGGCGGAAGGCTGGCACCATACGCGGTGTCGTCCCAAAGCGAAGATGAAACCCGGTAAAGCCAGTCGAGCTGTTCACGGTGCTGAGCAGCGAGAAACGGACACGCGGCAACGCCTTAACCCAGCCAGTTTGGCGGAGGTCCACATAATAACGCAGCGCCTGGATCACCGTCTTGTTCGTGCGTTCACTGGCGCCGTCCGTTTGTGGGTGGAAAGCAGTGGACATCTTCAGTTTGACACCTATGAGAGCAGTCAGAGCTGTCCAAAAATGCGACATGAAAAGCTTGTCTCGATCGCTAAATATTTCCACAGGCAACCCATTCTCACAGTACCAGTGGTCGAAGAATAGCGCCGCCAGCTGTGGCGCTGTGAGATCACTGCGGCAGGGTACCAAGCGAATGTCAGATCCCAGCCGATCTGTAATAGTCAAAAGATAATCGAAGCCCTCATCTTCCGGCAGTGGGCCCATGAAGTCGAGCGCGATAGAGTCGAAGCGAGCGTCGGGCACGGCGATGGGGTGAAGCGGGCCGTGCGGTTTGGTGGTGGCAGCTTTATTCCGCTGGCACTCCACGGAGGACGGAATATACGCTTTAACGAGATCAGTATACATGTTCGGCCAATAAAAGGAATCACGTAGCGCGGCGTAAGACTTCCGCGACCCAAAATGACCTAGCGCATCGTGCGCGGTATGTAACAGTGCTTCCGTGATTTCGGCCACACGAGGGACCACCAAGCGGTCGGCGATATACAACAGACCGTCCTGTCTCCGCACGCCTCGAATTGCCTTTCCATCCGCAAGGAGCGTACTACACTTTTGTAACCGGCTTTGATCTTGGCGAGCAGTGTAAGGGCAACCTCAAGACCGCCGCGCGGACTAGTAGAGGGCAGATCCAAAGTGAATATATAGCATGAGGACTAGCTAGTCTATCTACTCACCTAGTAGAGGGCAGATCCAAAGAGAACAGACTAAGGAGTGCCCCCTACCAGATGCGAGGAGTATATACGAGGCGTGAGAACAATAGCTACGACTGTATAGTACCTCAGCCACTGAAGAGAAGGGAAGAGAAGAATATCACATGGGCGCGAAGTGAAAGAGGGATGGAGCGGAGCGCCGCACGGATTAGAGAGGAGTGAGAAGAGTAGAGAGATAAGAGAGTGAGGAAGGAGAAGTGAACTACGCAAATGAGAGTGAAGGTGAAATGTCCGAGAAAGCTCGAGGAGCTACGAGACGCTTCGAGAGACCACGAGGAAGACCGCGAGAGACATCGCGAGATACCGCGAGATCGCAAGAAGCACCGCGAGACATCGCGAGACCGCGAGAAGCACCGCGAGATATCGCGAGACCTCGAGAAGGCGTATGAGGGATCGAGGAGGAGTGCGAAGTGGTAGAGATGACATGCGAGTGTCACGCGACTAAGTGTGGACAGGGGTCGAGACAAAGGGGGAATAAAAAGGGGTCATAGGATGTCCCCTTACAAGCAGATCTTCCTCCAGGGCGATGGTGGACGAGGTAACTGGTGCTGTCGCCACCACACGGGGGGGCAACGCCTCGGCGAGACCTTCGGCAGCGTGCATCACGGCAGCCACCGGTACGATCGTCACGGCGGGGTCGTCCTCCGGCACTGTACGAGACAAGGCGTCAGCTACCGTATTCTGCTCACCGCGAACATAGATGATGTCGAAATCATAGTCGGCCATGGTTTCCTGCCCAGTAATCCTAGCTACTTGGGTAAACAACAAGACAGCAACTGCTGTGGTACAGTGTTGACAATATCCAGCAAGTACCTGTGTTAACAACACCTCAGCAAGAATCCTTTTGAGTTAACAATAGTTCAGCAAAATGTTGTTAACAACAGACAGCAAGGACACTTGTTGTTAACAATAAGTCAGCTACTTAGAGGGATGTTGTTAACAACAAACCAGCTGTCTATAGAGGGCTGTTAACAGGAAACCAGGTAGATCTAGAATATTGTTAACAACAAACCAGCTACTTGTAGGATGTTGTTAACAATATACCAACTATTTATTGGATGCTGTTAACAATGAACCAACTATTTATTGGATATAGTTAACAATGTGACAGCTACTTAGTGGAGGTTGTTAACAACATTGCAGCAACATATCAGTGACGAATGATGAGAATTGGGTCAGTAAAGGAATTGACCGTGGGAATTTTTTACTGACCGTGGGAAAATAAATATAATGATCATGCGGTCATTAGAAAGTCTGGTATTAGTGATCCAGCATCAATAAATTTTACTGATCGTGAGAATTTGTATTATTGACCGTGGGAAAATCTTGAAAAATGAAAAATTGTCATTAGAAAGCCAGCTATGGGTTTCATCACTAAATTTCAATCTCAGCCAATTCTAGTGGCTGGTTTATTAGTGAGAGGGGTCGACATTTTCCGTTATTGACCGTGAGAAAATAGTTACTGACCGTGAGAAAAATATTTAATGATGCCCGCTCATTAGAAAACCTGATCAAATGCGGATCAGTATTACTGACCGTGGGAAAGCAACTTATTGACCGTGGGAAAGTGTGTTTTTGACCGTTCAATAGCCAGCTATAGGTTTCATCACTAAATTTTAATATCAGCGAATTCTAGTGATTGGTTCATTAGAAAATCATCAATTACTGATCTGCATATTGATGATCACTAAATTTACTGACCGTGGGAACATTTTGAAAAGCGATTATGCGTCCGTTAGATAGACCGCTAGGGACATTGTGATCCAACTGATGTCATTAGTGACCCTTATTGACCTCGTTTGGGAGATCTATGCACTTTTGTGATCACAATTACTGACTGTGAGAAAAGATTACTGACCGTGAGAAAATCCTAAAAAGGAAAACACGAATTCTACTCTACTCATAGTTCTAATCAGCATGGTGTTGATGGGAAGTGGGTAGCTGCAGTGGTTGTGGTGCTATGAGCAATTCTTTGAAGTGGGTGGTGACTGTCTGGTCAATATTGATATAACAGACATGGGTGGTCAGAGTATGGTCAGCTATACCACCCATGCAGGATGTGTCTGAGCATGTCCTAGTATGTCTCTGGATGATGTCTGGTGTAGAGATACCTCAGTGGAGTCTCAAGCTCATGCTCAGATAGTAGTGATGACTCTGAGTGCACTCAAGTCTTCAGACACTTATACCTGTGAGTATGATTCCAGTCAGCCATACCACTGATGTTAGACATGCCTTAGTATATCTCTGAAGATGGTTCCAGATGCAGTGACAAGCCTGATGAAGTACCTACCTCATCTGACTGGTCAATCTTATGAATGATAAATGAGATGACTGAAGTGACCATGATATCGAGTCCACCTCAGAATGACTTGGAGAATGCAGCATGATACCTCTATACCAGAAATCATCACCACAGTCATACTAGAGCATGGTCAGACACATGGTGCATGGATGGCAAAGCAGGACCGACCCAGACTGACAGATGCGCATCCAGGTGATGTGTCAATTATGATCAGACTTTCACTCCACCCTCCAAAGAATTGCTCATAGCACCTCAACCACTGAAGCTACACACTTCCCGTCTACACCATCCTGATTAGAACTATGAGTAGGTCAGAATGCGTGTTTTCCTTTTTGGGATTTTCTCACGGTCAATAATTATTTCTCACAGTCAGTAACTGGGATCACAAAAGTGGTTATATCTCCCAAACTAGGTCAATAAGGGTCACTACTGAGATCAGTTGGATCACAATGTCAATACCTGGCTATCTAACCGACGCATAATCGCTTTTGAGAATTTTCCCACGGTCAATAAAATTACTGATCATCAATACCATGATCATTAAATGGTGATTTTCTAATGAACCAATCACTAGAATTCACTGATATTAAAATTTAGTGATGAAACCTATAGCTGGCTATTGAACGGTCAAAAACATACTTTCCCACGGTCAATAAGTTGCTTTCCCACGGTCAGTAATACTGATCCGCATTTGATCAGGTTTTCTAATGAGCGGGCATCATTAAATATTTTTCTCACGGTCAGCAATCATTTTCTCACGGTCAATAATCGAAAATGTCGACCGCTCTCACTAGTAAACCAGTCACTAGAATTTGCTGAGATTGAAATTTAGTGATAAGACCCATAGCTGGCTTTCTAATGACAATTTTTCATTTTTCAAAATTTTCCCACGGTCAATAATAAAAATTCTCACGGTCAGTAAAATTTATTGATGCTGGATCACTAATACCAGGCTTTCTAATGACCGCATGATCATTATGATTACTTTCCCACGGTCAGTAAAAATTCCCACGGTCAATCCCATTACTGACCCAATTCTCATAATTCATCACTGATATGTTGCTGCAATGTTGTTAACAACCTCCAATAAGTAACTGTCACATTGTTAACTATGTCCAATAAATAGTTGGTTCATTGTTAACAGCATCCAACAAATAGTTGGTATATTGTTAACAACATCCTACAAATAGCTGGTTTGTTGTTAACAATATTCTAGATCTACCTGGTTTCCTGTTAACAGCCCTCTATAGACAGCTGGTTTGTTGTTAACAACATCCCTCTAAGTAGCTGACTTATTGTTAACAACAAGTGTCCTTGCTGTCTGTTGTTAACAACATTTTGCTGAACTATTGTTAACTCAAAAGGATTCTTGCTGAGGTGTTGTTAACACAGGTACTTGCTGGATATTGTCAACACTGTACCACAGCAGTTGCTGTCTTGTTGTTTACCCAAGTAGCTAGGATTACTGTTTCGCGAGCTCATCACTGAAGGCGTAGTCATCATCTACCTCGATGACATCCTCATCTACACTAAGACGCGCGAGGAACACCACCGCGTCCTTCGTCGAGTGCTACAAATCCTAAAGGACAACAAGCTCTACTTACGACCAGAGAAATGCGAGTTCGAGCAGACCAAGGTTGAGTACCTCGGGGTGGTAGTGTCAGAAGGTAAGGTCGAGATGGACCCAGTGAAGGTGGCGGGTGTAGCGGACTGGCCGACTCCGCGAAACCACACTGAGCTGCAGTCTTTCGTCGGCTTTATCAATTTCTATCGGCGGTTTATGCGAGACTTCTCGCACATCGCTCGTCCCCTCTTCTCCCTCTCTAACGCGAAGGAATGGAGGTGGACCGCGGTCGAGCGCGAGGCATTCGAGCAGCTCAAGTCGCTCATCACCTCGCAGCCAGTTCTCGCGCTCCCTCGCGAGGATCGCCCATACCGTGTCGAGGCTGACTCGTCTGACTTCGCGACAGGTGCGGTGCTCTCGCAGCTCGATCCCACTGACGCGAAGTGGCACCCCGTGGCTTTTTACTCTAAAAGCCTCCAGGCGGCGGAACGCAACTACGAGATTCACGACAAGGAAATGCTCTCCATCATTCGCGCTCTCGAGGAATGGCGACACTACCTCGAAGGTGCACGCCCTGCATTCGAGATCTGGTCAGATCATAAGAACCTCGAGTATTTCCTTAAGGCGCAGAAGTTGAATCGTCGACAAGCGAGGTGGTCTCTCTATTTGTCGCGTTTCGACTTCGCACTGCACCACCGCCCTGGACGCTCGATGGGGAAGCCTGACGCCCTCTCTCGGCGTGCGGACCATGATGACGGTAAGGCAGACAATAGCGATATGGTCCTCCTCAAGCCGTCGTACTTCGCGGTCAGAGCGATTGGTCTCGCTCTTGAAGGGGAAGAGAAGGCCATCCTCGCGGAAGTACGTCGCGGTCTGAGAGAGCGTAAGTTCGAGGACGCAGTCGCGAAGGCCGCGGACGAGTTGCGAAAAGCGAGAGGCTCGCGGAAGACTGTTCGTTCCGCAGAATGGAGCGAGTCTAACGGCCTCATACTTTTCCGCGGTAAGGTCTACGTCCCTGAGGTAGCTGACCTTCGTCGGAAAATCGTAGCGCAGCACCACGACACCAGGATCGCGGGGCACGCGGGACGATTCAAGACTCTCGAACTCGTCTCGCGGAGTTATTGGTGGCCCAATATGTCTCGCTACGTTGGCACCTACACTCGCCATTGTGATCTCTGTCAGCGCACGAAGACGAGGAGGCAGCCACCCATAGGAGAGCTCAACCCGCTCGCTATTCCAGACAATCGATGGGACCGCTGTAGATGTTCAGCGTCGGGTAGACACGAACGGGTGTTTGTGGTGCGAGTGTGTGGCCTCCGGCTCACTGTGAGCTTGGATAAGGTGCGGAATGTGATGGGTGGCAGTGGATGGACGTGATATTGAAGGAGAGCAGCTCCGGAGATGCGACCGGACACGTTAAAGTGCAGCCGGAGCGTATTAGCAGGAAAGTGGAAATGTAGTAGCTACCAAACTTCGGACAATTTAGGCTGTCCTAGGCTTAGATGAGGATGACAAGGAAGGGAGGATGGAGGGTAGCCTGCTATCGCAGAGTCGACAGATCACAGATAAACTTAGTATAAGCTGCAGAAATATGTGGGGCTTCGGCTGAGGACAAAACAGAGTGTAGAATCTTCGGACAGATGTAGGACAGAGCGTAGAGACTTCAGATAGACATAAGACAGAGTATACAGACTTCCGAGCAACGTAGAATTCAGAGGTGGGGGAAAACTGGATTCCAATCCCTACCTACTCTGCTACATATCCTAAACGAGTCTCGTAAGGTACAAAGGCCCCGGTGTGATGCGAGAATGGAGAAGCTACGGAAACAACAAACCAACACCAACCACCACAAAGGTGAGAGGTAGGGGTAAGGCAGAGAGGGGGTGTATAAAGCGAAGGTTTAGGATACGTAACTTCAGTTCTCCTGAAGACAATCGGGGGCTACTGTGCGCCGGACGTCTCCAGTCGTTCGATAGGAGGGGGTAGTTTTACACAGTGTTGACAAGTGTAAAGGGGGAGGGAAAACAATCTAACGGAGTCTGATCAGATACACGAATAAAATGAAGACGTACACTGAGGAAGCAGCCACACACTAAGGATAGTCACTCTGGACTATCACTTGCTTAGTGTAGTGCTAACTGCAACCTAGTGAGAATGATTCTTGGGTGAGGCACTTGAACTGTCTAGTAGTTGCCTAGGAGTTGCCTTGGGATTTTTGCCTACCTACTTACAGTGCAGTAAGTGAGGTTTATATACTTTACAGAAGGTAAAGTATGAGTAAGCGATGGGGAGAATAAAACAATAAGAAAAGGTCAAAAATGCGAAGTAAAATGATAAGAACAGTCAAGTAAATGAGAAATCAAGAGAACAATCGTTTCAGCATGTCAGAAGTGAGGAGGATCAGAAGATGGGACAGCAAATTACGTCCATGGAGCTCAACTGACTTGAGCTATCATCTTGCTGCACAGTCCATACGATGCGCCTCCAATTAGGTCCTGCCTCATGTCCAATGATGTCCTAGCTGATGCATCAAGTCCTGGTGAAACCATGATGAAGTGGATGATACAGGGAGTGAGCCGAAACCACGATGGAATGGATGATGAGGGGAGTGAGGTGAAATGGATGCATTGTTCCCCTATTCGATGATCGTGCTCAGCCGGGATCTCAGATGCTTGTATCGGGAACTCGTGTCTGATGGCCCTTTGATGGGATGGACGATCGGGATGGGAGATCCGATGGAACATGGAATGAGGGATGGGATGCTGTGCGGGAGATGCCATCGAAGTAGAAGTCTCCAGAACATCACAGAACGTGATAGAATGGCCTCAGAAGCATGAACTGCAAGGTAATAGCTGGAGGGAATGATTGTCGGATGGTAGGGGGAGATGATATAGACAATATAGTCCCTTTCATGCCATGCTATGAGGTTGACTCTGAATTCACCAATGAATGAGTCTGTCTCGATCTGCCGTATGCATAGCCAAGATTCGGGCTGGATTCGGGTGGAAGGCTGATTGAGAATGATCCAAGGCCTTCTGGGATGACCGAGGGTGATCTGGTGAGTGAGGACTGTGAGATGGATGCAGGAGGACATGATCTTCAAGGAATTGGATACGAGTTGTGCCATGGATAAGCTTGCCCGTAATTTGCTTCCGTCCACGTGATACCTGACAATTGGATGTCATCGCGTAGCAACGAGCTGAATGCAGAAATAACTGTTGTCTCGATAGGCTTGATCGGCCTAGAAGGATGAAATGAAATGAAAGAGGAATGTTAAGGAAATGAAATGAAAAGTAGAAAGCGAAAACTTCAGAACCACATATTATGAGGAAAGGGTCCTATAGCCGAAGCCGAACTTCGATCATGATCGAGGTGGAATGAAGGGTTTGCCGGCGGGATTTCCATTTGGGGATAAGACTTGCCGATGACTTCAGTGTCAATCCTATCGTGTGTCCATATTAGGATGTGAGTGGATGAGTTGACCAGGTCCATGTATCGAACCAATTCGATGCATGACATCCGCTGCACACTGAAATTTCAACTGTCCCCAGTTGAGTCCTGGGTTCACTCCTCTTCTTCCTCTCCTTCATCTTCAGCAAACACTTCCAGCTGGTCTCTTGTGACCTCGTCATCTCCCGTGATGTCTTCTTCAACAATGGAGGCAATTGCAGCCAAGTCGTCTCGCTTGATGAAGGGAAGCAGCCTACAAGCTGCAATAGCTCTTCGTACATATGTGCCATCCAACTCCTTTAGCACATAGGAACCTCCTTTGGTCTTCCGTGCTACTTCGAATGGTCCTGAGTATCGTCGGAAGTACTTGGCATTCAGTGATGAGGCCTTCTTCGAATTTCGTACAAGGACTAGCTCTTGAGGATGGTATTCAGTCCTTCGTAAGGCACGATCTGCAGCTTGCTCGAAATGGGCATTAGAGCGAAGTCGATTCTGATGGAGTACCATTGCAGCTTGCTCCATGTCTTCTGGCTTCTTCTGTAGCTGTCGAATGCGAAGGGCAAGGAGATCAACTTCTGACATCCCTGACTTGAATCCATCTACCATGAATGTAGCTTCTGTCAGATCGAAGGGAAGGACTGGATCAGTCCCGTAAAGGAGATAGTATGGAGAGAATCCTGTGGCTCTTCGAGTGGTCACATTGTCTGAAAAGACAGCATAGGGAAGGAGTTCAGGCCACTTGCTGTATCGACCATTGCAGGCTTTCAAGAGTGATTCTCGAAGGACGAAATGACCTCGTTCAACAACTCCATTGGCCTTGGAATTATATGGTGATATCTTGATCTGAGGTATGTGATATCGGTCCATTAAGTCTGCGAAGGCTTCCTTGATTTCAGAGCCATTGTCTGTGACAACATGGACTATGGCACCATATCGGCATATGATTTGCTCCATGAAGAAATTTGCCACTGTCCGAGCCTTTGAATTTGTCAGGGCTCGTGCTTCAACTCCTAGGGATAGATCATCTCTGGCTGCAACAATCATGCGATGTCGTCCTGCTTTCGGCATGAACATGATATCGACATAGATCTTGGTGAATACAGTCGGAGTGAAGGAAGTCTGAAGGGGCATAATGACCTTCTTGTGGCTCCATAGCTGACATTTGTGGCATGAGCTGATATACTGACGAACATCTGTGAATAGATGTGGCCAGTAAAATCGATCTCGGATAGTGTGAAAGACTCCATATTGCCCTCGATGGCCAAGTTGATCGTGTGCTTGCTGAAGTATGTCGAGCCGAGTGGAAGCATCTAGAATGACACGAAGGGGACTTTTGAGGGTGCGCCTTCGATACATGAGTCCATCTTTGAGGAAGTACATGCTGCATTTGTGGATGAATCTTCGTCGATGCTGATTTGAGGGAAGTTCAGGAATCTTTAAATCTTGAAGAAATGCAAGAATACGATGAAGTTCCAGGTCCTGCCGGGAGTCATCCACTAAGAATGATGGTAGTGATGGAGGAGATTGGGAAGTATGAATGGGAGTTTGAAAGACTGAGGCTGAATATTCCGTGAATAGAGCGATATCATCCAGCCAATCGTCAGTCTCTTGGGGCTCATCGAGGTCTTCCTGTGTCTGGACCCTTCGAGAGAGCGCATCTGCAGCTTTATGGTCTTTGCCTGGGACATGGACTAGCGTAAAGTCGAATAGAAGTATGCCTTGTAGCCAACGATTCATGGTCGCATTGGGCTGTAGATCTGGCTCCTTCATCATGCCCTTGATATACTGTGCATCAGTTTCGACATAAAGCTTCTTCGCACCAAAGAGATGGAGACGAAATGCTCTGAGAGCTCGGAATAGGCCGTATAGCTCAAGCTTTGGCTGGCTATAGAAGACTTCTCTTCCTACGATTGGAATGGAGCCATAGCGAGCAGGACAACGTCTTCCTTTTTCATCGAGCTGCAAAAGTACTATGCCAATGGCATAGATGGAGGTATCGACAGCAAAGATAATGGGATTTTCGGAGGAATAATCAATGGGTCGTAGTGCTGGTGGTGACATGACCAGCTTCTTGAGATGATTGAATGCTTCCTCTTGTAAGGATCCCCATTCAAAGGGAATGTCCTTCTTGTAGAGCTGGCTAAGAGGTCAAATAATCTTGGAGTAATCCTTGATCCAGATTCGCACTTGACCACAGAGGCCTAGGAATCCTCGAATTTCTCGTACATTCTTTGGGGTTGGCCAAGAAGTGATTTTATCGACTTTGCCTTTCTCTGGGATGCGTCCATTGACAGTGCATATTTGGCCAAGGATTTCAGCTTGAGGGACACCAAGCTTTGTCTTTGGGCCAGAGACAGTAGCACCAGAGCATCCAATGCGATGAAGAATGCGATGAACATCTTGAGCATGCTCCCATACAAAACGACGTATGCCTGGATTCTCAGGAATAGTCTCGTAGGAGCCATCTTCTCTCTGATAGCGTGATTTGGGGCCCATGATAGGGATATCATCAATGAAGACATTGCATGGGTTGGGGATTTCGGGGGCAAGAATAAATGTCATGCTGGCTTGGAATTCTGGGACGGCATTGGTATATCCCATTGGCATTGTGGTGAGTCGCAAAGGTCCAAGGGGGGATTGGAATGTGGTCATATCTCGGCTGATAGGATCAAGTTTTCGAGCATCATAGCCCCAAAACAAGTCCAAGACTGTATAAATAGATAGTCCTGCAAACGCTTCGACAAAGTCATCCAGTACCGGAGGAAGTCCTGCATCCTTGATGGAGACAGCATTGAGGGGCTGAAGATCATGGACAAGACGAATCTTTCCACTCTTCTTCAGAACCGGAAAGAATTTGGATCGATAGGATGATTGGCTTGGTTCGTAGACTCCGGCTGCAATCTTGTCCTTGATGAGGGAAATGACTTCTTCTTTGATAGCATGGGCAATGGGAATAGAGCGTTCCTGCCAGGGAGTATGTGATTCGACGGGCATGACATAGGGGGAGAAGACTGAATCTTTGAAGGTACCGCGTTCGGTATCAGCAAAGGCAAAGACGTGTTCATTGAGCTGAATGATATGGAGGAATAACTTGACTTCTTCTGGCAATAGAAAACCATCTTGGTTTATCTTCATGGACTTGATGCGATCTTCTGATAATCTTGCTGTATACTTGAATTCTGGAGGATGCTTCGATAACTTGGGTATAGATAATAATGGATCTTCTGGGATATTGCGAATGACTTTATGATCTTCTGGATATACTCCTGGGACGGGCCTAATCTTGCGTGCTGCAGACTTCCATGCTGTGAAGGAATAGTCTGGAGGTGAATGTCGTAAATGAGAGGGGGTAAGGAAGCTGGTGTCTGAATCAAGGGGATACTCGATGGGATAAAATGCCGGCTGGTCGAAGTCGAAGTCATAGGAGGACTGAGATTTGCGTGATGATTCAGCCATGAAGGATGAGTCCACAACCACCATGCTATTAGGATGCTGTAAGGATATAGGTCCATGATGCGAAGGTATAGTGGGCCAGCCTAGTTTAACGTCATCTCGGACGAGTGATGGGATGGGGATTGTATGGGGGTCGCGATCATGTGTATGTCGAAATAAATAAGAGAAATCGGAAAGACTAGAAGTTGAGGGGGGATTCGGAATTGAAGAGTGTGGTGAGGGTCCTCGTAGTTTAGCGACATTGCGGTCGTTATAAATACAAGTTACAATCGTACCTACAGAAAGAAAGAGAAAGTGACCATGGTTTAAAAATAGAGAAACGAGCAAGTCTAAATACCATCAATGTCTTCATCTCCATCCTCTCGAATTTCACCTTCTTCCATTTCATCGTCTGCATCATATTGGGGATCGTAGGTGCCGCTGCACACCGTTGCTTCAGAGTCGATGGTAGAGTTATCGACATCGATCGGATTATCGGGAGGGGTGGTATGATCCTCAGTATCCATTGGATTATCAGGAGGGATCGCTTCCTGTGCATGAGGGGAGGGGGAATCTACAGCTATAGCATCTTCATCGTCTGGATATTGCAAGTCTTCTGAAATTTCGCCTTCTTCAGGGCTTGATATGTTGCCCAACATCACTTCAAGGTCTGCGAAGAAAACTGCGACTGAGTCGACATTGCCCTGTCTGTCTCCTGCAGAGAACAAGGGAATGAACAGCGGAGTATCATGAGCGTGGTCGATGGTCATATTGTCTTCCATGATGTGTGGGGAAATTGCTGGGGACATTATCACATCTTCTTCTCCTCGAAATTCGCCTGCCATTTCCATGACTTCTGAATGTGAAGCAGAGTTGTCATTCCGATCAACGTCCTGGTAGATGGGGGAGGGTCGGACGCGCTGAACTGATGGTGCTAGTGTCATCATGTGAGACACTTGCTCCCTTGAACCAGACAATGAATGAGCGTGAGTCTGATCTTCGTCCGAGCCAGGATCGGGTGCTTCATCATCAGGATTCATGCGGACTGAGTAATATGCAGCCCAGTCATCGAGGACTAGATTGTACTTGCTTAAGTCCATGGAATGGGAACTGCATCGAGGTCGAGCAGGGTCGGCTGACATTGCGATGGAATCGAGGGATGTGGTGGGGTCATCCAAGCGGCATAAAATACATGCATCCTGGTCCATAGATGCAGGGGCTTCTGACACTTCCGTGCAGATGTCCACTGATATACGGAGAGGAGATGGAAGAGGATGTTCTGGGGGGCATGACACATCAATAGAGGTGCGACGATCAAGGGGAGACATGGCAGATAGATGGGATGATGCTGACTGAGGGGGCGATTCTGACGGCGTGTCTTTGACTTGATCATCTTCGACTTCGTCAACTTCTTCAACTTGCGAAGGAATTGGGGGAGCATTAGGGAGATTGCGAAGAGCAGAGGAGATGAGCTGCTGAATGAGAGCTTCTGGATCCTGCTGAGTCGACGTGGAATTGGGCAGGTTATGAGGAGTCAAATGCGAAGGCATGGGAATAGAAATAGAGGTGCCTTGCGCAGTCATCCTTTCTTCTTCAGCTCCGGATTGTCCTTCCTCTTCTAGCTGTGGCACAGAATTCACCGAGTCAGATTCCATATTTGGCACAAGGGGATCGGTAGCCTGATTCTCCATCACAAATCCGAGGATCCGAAGAGAAGACTGGACTGAGGGATCGTCTGGACTATTGGCTTGCAAGACAATAAGACTATTGTTCTCTTCTTCGACAGGAGGTGGCGTTGCACGTTCGTCCAGGTCTAAAGTCGATGGATGCTCATCATTGGTTGCAGAGATAGCTATGTCCTCTTCTGGACTAATTGCGTCTTGGGGTCCCTGAGAAGGTCTGATAACTCTATGCCTTAGCAACTCGGCTTCTGAGAGATCCTCGAAGTATTGCTCGATTGCAGTAGGATCGTCCATCATGGGATCTAACAACAGAGGTGATACACGTCCACCCATGTCTGAGGTCGATGGATATTCATTGGATGCAGAGATGGATGGGGTATTGAGTGGAGTGAAAATCGGCGGAGGAGGAGTATGATATCCGTTGACCAGAATAGAAGCATGATTCCCATTGGGAATGACATGAAGCGAGTCATCGGAGTATTCCGGTTGACTGATGACTGGTCGTGTGATCATATTGGACGAAGAGGATGTCGAGTCCACCATATTGACATAATGAAGGGAGGAGTGATTTTCCATGAGCGATACAGGCATTGCACATACAGTGAGCTGCTGGCCATTTGGTGTCTCAAAATGAAGGAAGGTGCCTTCTTTGCGTTCATGAATGGACACAAAATTGTCTCGCATCCAACTTCGGCCAAGAAGACAATCAAATGGAGAATCTTCCTTAATCCAAATATTGCCGAAGGTGACTGCTGGGCCGCATTTGATCTTGACTTCTGGGCATAGACCCTGGATGATGGTCTCTTTCCCATTCGCATCCTTCATTGATGTGCTGGCTGACCAGTCAATGGGAAGCTGACATTGATGCTCAGCGAGAGTTCGCTTGATCATGGACATGGTCGAGCCACTATCCACGACTACCGGGAGTTCGACTCCATTGACTTTCATGATGACTCGGATGAGAGGAACGTGGGAGTGAATGAGGAATGATTCCTGAGTCGGGGATTGATCGGCTGGTTCGAGATCTGAACCCTCAATGTGATGGACTGCGTTCTCGACTCGCTTGACCCTGAGGTCATTGATGAGCTGGTGCGAAATTTCAGGGGAGACTCCAATTAATTCCCCTACAGTCACATTGACTGCAGTGCCTAGAGCACGCTTCAGGACAACCTGGGGATTGATCTTCTGAGAGATCGCAGATCGAAGTTTCGTGGTAGCCTGCTTGGACTGAGTCACATTCTGTGTCCCCTTGGAGACTGCCTTTGGCTTGGCTGCCTGCTTTGGTGTACTATCTTCCATGATAGCATCATCGTCCAGTGGATTGAAAGTAGGTTGCCGGATTTCGATGATTCCAGGCTGCGGGGCCGCAACAGGGACTGGATTGAATACGGGAGGTGGAGCAGCTACTAATGGAATGGGAAGAGGTGCAGGGACCTGTTCGGGCTGGACTGCGGGGACTGCTGGACGAGGTTCTGGAGCCTTGGCTGGACGAGCAGTAGACGATCGAGGCTTTCCTTCTGGCTTCTTATCACGATATTGCATGTGGGGAGGTCGAGTGCCAATAAATCGTGTAGCCTTGATGCTCTTCTCTGGTCGTTCCACAGCATAGGCATGTTCATCAGACCCATCTTCTTCATCTTCTTCTTCATCTGCCTCCTCAAAGTATAAGCCACCTTGGCTCATGAACGTGACATGATCATCAAAAGCTCCAACACTTTGTACGAAGTTTGTTGATTGGACTGCTGGCTGGGATGATGGAGCTGCTTGCGGCTTTTGACGTTCAATGGCTGCGACAAAGGGTTCATCTCCTACTCGATAAATTCTGGAGCCATTTGCCATTATCCATCGGCCTTGGTCATCTCGTCTGATAATATTGTCAGCTGCTAGAGCCAACATCTTGGGACAGGCATTGATGCCATGGTCTCGTTCCTTGCATCCGAAGCAGTAGAAATCAGTCCTTGGAGGTGGGGGATTACGGGGAAGGACTATTGTCTTGACATGGGAGGTAGGCTGCTGCGATGCTGGAGGGGCTTGATTCGGCTGAGGTGGAATCTTTGCCATAGCTGACTGAAGCATCATCACGGTCTGAACAGCTTCTGGATCCTCTTTCTGGAGACGAAGAAGGAGACCTGCAAAGTTGGAGTCATGAATTGACATCCGTGCAAGACGATTCACCAAA
Source organism: Pleurotus giganteus (assembly GCA_032158425.1). Taxonomy (NCBI): domain Eukaryota; kingdom Fungi; phylum Basidiomycota; class Agaricomycetes; order Agaricales; family Pleurotaceae; genus Pleurotus; species Pleurotus giganteus. The sequence goes on from JAPEHR010000002.1 coordinate 1,460,574, forward strand.
GACTCGACTGAGTCTCTTTTAAGGGCTATGTCATTCTCCAGAGCTTCTCGAGAGGCTTTGATTGCTTCAATGCGAGATCCTGTAGCTGCAGGCTGAGGGGCTCTAGGAGGATCGAATGCTGAAGTGGTGATCGGCTTGGATGGAGCTGTCACTTTTGGAGGAGCACGATTGAATTCATCGACTGTCTCGTCCTTGGAAGAGGGAAAGATCTTTGCGAAGTTGACTTTAGCTTCTGAGAATAGTTGCCAGTCAAATCTGCCTCTTTGATAGATCCTTTCGACAGCATTGACAACAGATGCATACGAGAAGGGCTTGGAATAGTCGAGCTTTCCATTGGTGGCCATGTAAAGGTTGCTCTCGATGCGATTGCGAAGGAGCTCTGGAATGCCACTCCAGAAGTATTTATCGTGTTCTTCTTCATCCATAAGACCATTCTTCTGCATCCAGCCTCCAATTCTAGCAAAGTAGCGCATGTATTCACGGAAGGAGTCGATATTAAGCATGTTCGATTGGCGAGTCGTGGCACAAAGATTCTTGATGTCTGCTTCAGTGAACTTTTGCCTGGCTCGATCAGCATCGAAGTACTTGAGCATGGCTGCCTTGAGCTCATCCCAATTATTGCTATAATATGCAGGGATGCCTTCAATGATTTCTCGAACAGTGAGAGAGACGTATTGAAGGAGAAGATTGCATTTATCTTCGCCATCAGTGACATTGTTTATAGTGAGGAGACGTTCGTAGTGGCGTAGGAAGTCTTCAACTTCCCAGTAATCACCGGTGAAAGTCTTGGGAGCTTGTTTCGAGCCTTTGACAGGCATGTCTGCTGCTGAGTTGAAAACACGTGCAGTAAAGTCTCGAGATGGAGTCTGGGTAGGAGCCTCGGCAGAGGTCTCGGTGGAAGTCATGATGGAGAGTAATGAGGAGGGATATGGGGATTGCGGAATAAAGTCTGTCAAGATATAGACAAGGTGAGTGATTTAAATGGTCAAAGATCAACACTGAAACCCCCTCGCGGTGGGCTCCAGATGTGATGCGAGAATGGAGAAGCTACGGAAACAACAAACCAACACCAACCACCACAAAGGTGAGAGGTAGGGGTAAGGCAGAGAGGGGGTGTATAAAGCGAAGGTTTAGGATACGTAACTTCAGTTCTCCTGAAGACAATCGGGGGCTACTGTGCGCCGGACGTCTCCAGTCGTTCGATAGGAGGGGGTAGTTTTACACAGTGTTGACAAGTGTAAAGGGGGAGGGAAAACAATCTAACGGAGTCTGATCAGATACACGAATAAAATGAAGACGTACACTGAGGAAGCAGCCACACACTAAGGATAGTCACTCTGGACTATCACTTGCTTAGTGTAGTGCTAACTGCAACCTAGTGAGAATGATTCTTGGGTGAGGCACTTGAACTGTCTAGTAGTTGCCTAGGAGTTGCCTTGGGATTTTTGCCTACCTACTTACAGTGCAGTAAGTGAGGTTTATATACTTTACAGAAGGTAAAGTATGAGTAAGCGATGGGGAGAATAAAACAATAAGAAAAGGTCAAAAATGCGAAGTAAAATGATAAGAACAGTCAAGTAAATGAGAAATCAAGAGAACAATCGTTTCAGCATGTCAGAAGTGAGGAGGATCAGAAGATGGGACAGCAAATTACGTCCATGGAGCTCAACTGACTTGAGCTATCATCTTGCTGCACAGTCCATACGATGCGCCTCCAATTAGGTCCTGCCTCATGTCCAATGATGTCCTAGCTGATGCATCAAGTCCTGGTGAAACCATGATGAAGTGGATGATACAGGGAGTGAGCCGAAACCACGATGGAATGGATGATGAGGGGAGTGAGGTGAAATGGATGCATTGTTCCCCTATTCGATGATCGTGCTCAGCCGGGATCTCAGATGCTTGTATCGGGAACTCGTGTCTGATGGCCCTTTGATGGGATGGACGATCGGGATGGGAGATCCGATGGAACATGGAATGAGGGATGGGATGCTGTGCGGGAGATGCCATCGAAGTAGAAGTCTCCAGAACATCACAGAACGTGATAGAATGGCCTCAGAAGCATGAACTGCAAGGTAATAGCTGGAGGGAATGATTGTCGGATGGTAGGGGGAGATGATATAGACAATATAGTCCCTTTCATGCCATGCTATGAGGTTGACTCTGAATTCACCAATGAATGAGTCTGTCTCGATCTGCCGTATGCATAGCCAAGATTCGGGCTGGATTCGGGTGGAAGGCTGATTGAGAATGATCCAAGGCCTTCTGGGATGACCGAGGGTGATCTGGTGAGTGAGGACTGTGAGATGGATGCAGGAGGACATGATCTTCAAGGAATTGGATACGAGTTGTGCCATGGATAAGCTTGCCCGTAATTTGCTTCCGTCCACGTGATACCTGACAATTGGATGTCATCGCGTAGCAACGAGCTGAATGCAGAAATAACTGTTGTCTCGATAGGCTTGATCGGCCTAGAAGGATGAAATGAAATGAAAGAGGAATGTTAAGGAAATGAAATGAAAAGTAGAAAGCGAAAACTTCAGAACCACATATTATGAGGAAAGGGTCCTATAGCCGAAGCCGAACTTCGATCATGATCGAGGTGGAATGAAGGGTTTGCCGGCGGGATTTCCATTTGGGGATAAGACTTGCCGATGACTTCAGTGTCAATCCTATCGTGTGTCCATATTAGGATGTGAGTGGATGAGTTGACCAGGTCCATGTATCGAACCAATTCGATGCATGACACCGGCTGGGCTAAATAAGGAAAATGATTATAAACCAAAGGATATGGAAGGCAGCGGAAGGCCGTCCGGACCGAAATGCCTGTAAGAATCATATGCAAAGCAGCAAGAGCCGGATGGCTGCTAATGCGAAGGATGGATGAAGCGCATGAAAATGGATGGTGGAAAGGCATCCGCATGAATGATAAACAGGTATAAACAATGGTAGAACACAGCCTAAGTGAATCTGAAGCTAGCCTGGAGGATACGAGAGCGGCAGAGTCAAACACAATAGACAAACAGGTAGAATCATCTCGGCTGGTCATGGGAGCTGTGGATGGTGCTGGAAAAGCAGCCGAAGATAGAAACAAATAATGCGGAGGTGATGCGAAGGTGCTAGCACATAGCCACGATATCTCTGCATAGCGTGATAGCTGGCCAAGGAAGCGGCGGGTGGATAATGGGGATTGCAGCCTAAATCAAAGCGGATGGCGACCGGCTGTGGAGCATAGCTTTGGATAGGTCACATGACCTTATATCCTCCAGCCGAAGATAGGGGCTTGCTTCCGGAATGTGTAAGTCGAAATACCGGCTCGACCAGTGCATAGCTGGACATTGTATCCAAATGGAGGCGGATAGTGATAGGCTGAAGGAAATAGCTTCGGATGGGTCATGTGACCTTGTATGCCAAAGCCGGAGGCAGGAGCTGCACATCCGGGCCAGCAGCAGGTGGAAGAGCGATATGGCAGAAGATGATTAGGGGAATTTGGCTGCAGCTGGTGGTAGGCTGGAAGGAGACCGTGCCAGATGGATCATGTGACCTCGGATGCTGCATGCGTACACAGGGGGCATCCCCTACACCGCATCAGCATCGATTTCATCGTCGAGCTCCCAGAGTCGGATGGATACGATGCGGTGATGAATGTGGTTGATTCAGTCAGTAAGCGAGCTCACTTTATCCCCACTCACACCACCGTCTCAGCTCTCGGATCCGCGAATCTCTACCTCGCTCATGTCTGGAAGCTCCATGGACTACCCTCATCTGTACTCTCGGATCGCGGACCGCAGTTCGTGGCTGAGGTTACTCGCGAGGTCTATCGCCTCCTGGACATCAAACTCGCTGCATCGACTGCGTATCATCCTCAGACCGATGGACAGACCGAGAGGTGTAATCAAGAGCTCGAGATGTATCTGCGTAACTTCGTGAACGAGAGGCAGGATAACTGGGCACAGCTCTTACCCATCGCTGAGTTCTCCTACAATAACCACATTCACTCATCGACTCAGCAGTCTCCTTTTCTCCTCGACACTGGTCGCCACCCTCGCCTAGGATTTGAGCCGCATCAAGGACCCTCTCGCGTGGAGGCCGCGAACGATTTCGTCCAACGGATGAAGTCCGCGGTCTCGGAAGCGAAGTCAGCTCTTTCTAAGGCGCAGGATGATATGAAGCGCTACTACGACCAGCGACGAGTTCCAGCTCCTGAGTTCAAGGAAGGTGACAAGGTATGGCTCGACGCCTTGGATATCCATCTCCAGCGACCATCGCGAAAGCTCTCGCACCACAGTAATCCTAGCTACTTGGGTAAACAACAAGACAGCAACTGCTGTGGTACAGTGTTGACAATATCCAGCAAGTACCTGTGTTAACAACACCTCAGCAAGAATCCTTTTGAGTTAACAATAGTTCAGCAAAATGTTGTTAACAACAGACAGCAAGGACACTTGTTGTTAACAATAAGTCAGCTACTTAGAGGGATGTTGTTAACAACAAACCAGCTGTCTATAGAGGGCTGTTAACAGGAAACCAGGTAGATCTAGAATATTGTTAACAACAAACCAGCTATTTGTAGGATGTTGTTAACAATATACCAACTATTTGTTGGATGCTGTTAACAATGAACCAACTATTTATTGGACATAGTTAACAATGTGACAGTTACTTATTGGAGGTTGTTAACAACATTTCAGCAACATATCAGTGATGAATTATGAGAATTGGGTCAGTAATGGGATTGACCGTGGGAATTTTTACTGACCGTGGGAAAGTAATCATAATGATCATGCGGTCATTAGAAAGCCTGGTATTAGTGATCCAGCATCAATAAATTTTACTGACCGTGAGAATTTTTATTATTGACCGTGGGAAAATTTTGAAAAATGAAAAATTGTCATTAGAAAGCCAGCTATGGGTCTTATCACTAAATTTCAATCTCAGCAAATTCTAGTGACTGGTTTACTAGTGAGAGCGGTCGACATTTTCGATTATTGACCGTGAGAAAATGATTGCTGACCGTGAGAAAAATATTTAATGATGCCCGCTCATTAGAAAACCTGATCAAATGCGGATCAGTATTACTGACCGTGGGAAAGCAACTTATTGACCGTGGGAAAGTATGTTTTTGACCGTTCAATAGCCAGCTATAGGTTTCATCACTAAATTTTAATATCAGTGAATTCTAGTGATTGGTTCATTAGAAAATCACCATTTAATGATCATGGTATTGATGATCAGTAATTTTATTGACCGTGGGAAAATTCTCAAAAGCGATTATGCGTCGGTTAGATAGCCAGGTATTGACATTGTGATCCAACTGATCTCAGTAGTGACCCTTATTGACCTAGTTTGGGAGATATAACCACTTTTGTGATCCCAGTTACTGACTGTGAGAAATAATTATTGACCGTGAGAAAATCCCAAAAAGGAAAACACGCATTCTGACCTACTCATAGTTCTAATCAGGATGGTGTAGACGGGAAGTGTGTAGCTTCAGTGGTTGAGGTGCTATGAGCAATTCTTTGGAGGGTGGAGTGAAAGTCTGATCATAATTGACACATCACCTGGATGCGCATCTGTCAGTCTGGGTCGGTCCTGCTTTGCCATCCATGCACCATGTGTCTGACCATGCTCTAGTATGACTGTGGTGATGATTTCTGGTATAGAGGTATCATGCTGCATTCTCCAAGTCATTCTGAGGTGGACTCGATATCATGGTCACTTCAGTCATCTCATTTATCATTCATAAGATTGACCAGTCAGATGAGGTAGGTACTTCATCAGGCTTGTCACTGCATCTGGAACCATCTTCAGAGATATACTAAGGCATGTCTAACATCAGTGGTATGGCTGACTGGAATCATACTCACAGGTATAAGTGTCTGAAGACTTGAGTGCACTCAGAGTCATCACTACTATCTGAGCATGAGCTTGAGACTCCACTGAGGTATCTCTACACCAGACATCATCCAGAGACATACTAGGACATGCTCAGACACATCCTGCATGGGTGGTATAGCTGACCATACTCTGACCACCCATGTCTGTTATATCAATATTGACCAGACAGTCACCACCCACTTCAAAGAATTGCTCATAGCACCTCAACCACTGAAGCTACCCACTTCCCGTCGACACCATCCTGATTAGAACTATGAGTAGAGTAGAATTCGTGTTTTCCTTTTTAGGATTTTCTCACGGTCAATAATCTTTTCTCACAGTCAGTAATTGTGATCACAAAAGTGCATAGATCTCCCAAACGAGGTCAATAAGGGTCACTAATGACATCAGTTGGATCACAATGTCCCTAGCTGTCTATCTAACGGACGCATAATCGCTTTTCAGATTTTTCCCACGGTCAATAAATTATTGATCATCAATACCCGGATCAGTAATTGATGATTTTCTAATGAACCAATCACTAGAATGTGCCCATATTCAAATTTAGTGATGAAACCTATAGCTGGCTATTGAACGGTCAAAAGCATACTTTCCCACAGTCAATAAATTGTTTTCCCACGGTCAGTATTATTGCTGATCATTTGATCAGCTTTTCTAATGAGCGCACGTCATTAAATGTTTTTCTCACAGTCAGTAACTATTTTCTCACGGTCAATAACAGAAAATGTCGACTCCTCTCACTAATAAACCAGCCACTAGAATTGGCTGAGATTGAAATTTAGTGATAAAACCCATAGGTGGCTTTCTAATGGCAATTTTTCATTTTTGAAAATTTTCCCACGATCAGTAATAAAATTTCCCACGGTCAATAAATTTACTGATGCTAGATCACTAATAACAGGCTTTCTAATGATCGCATGATCATTATACTTATTTTCCCACGGTCAATAAAAAATTCCCACGATCACTACCATTATTGATCAAATTCTGGCAATTGATCACTAATATGTTGCTGGCACATTGTTAACAACATTCTATAACTAGCTGATCTATTGTTCACAGCATTCCAATCAATAGTTGGTCCACTGTTAACAATATCCAATAAATAGCTGGTTCAATGTTAACAATGTCCAATAAATAGTTGGCATATTGTTAACAACATCCCTATAAGTAGCTGACTTATTGTTAACAAAAAGCATCCTTGCTGTCTGTTGTTAACAACATTTTGCTGAATAGTCGTTAACTAAAAAGCATCCTTGCTGGGTGTTGTTAACCCAGTAACTTACTGCATATTGTCAACAGCATACCACAGCTGTTGCTGTCTTGTTGTTTACCCAAATAGCCAGGATTACTGATAGGATGTCCCCTTACATTGCCTCCCTTCTGAACACGGTCAAAGCCAAAGGTAATGGCAGCTCGCATCTTCTGTGCGTGTGTATAGGAGTCCTGCTTTTCACTCGGAGGGCGGAGCGAGCCATCGAGCTTGATGGTGTCGCATCTAACAGTTGGAAAAATCAGACGTGAGCAGTGCTGACAAGCAGACAACCATACGAGTTCATGATCCAAGCCACGATCCAGAGGGGCGTGTCGTTCGGGGGGTTCTCAGAACAGAATGGCACCCCTTGCTGAATAAAACCTTGGGCAACAGCAAAGGCTTCACACTGAAGCTGGAGCCTGCACAACAGACAAGGTCAGAGAGCTGGGAGCAGGTCAGAGTCATGGCTCACCGTTTGTACTGAGCCTCTGTTGCTTCAGTCACTCCCTTGGACGCCCCCATGATCACGCTCTCCAGGTTGGATGTTCCAAGAGCTTCAGTGGCTTCTCCCTCAGCTTCCAGCTCATCTTCAATTTCAAGTGGGTTGGGATTGTCGCCCTGAGTAGAATGGAGAGCAAGGTGGACACCAGTGAGGTTGGAAGACATGGGGGAAAGAGGAGAACAAGGCTAAGGCGAACGCGCGGCCTGGACGCGCGTCGCGCGCACTAGAGATTGATGACATAAGCAAACAGGCTGCCGCCCCTAATGAGGCTGCAGCAATGATATACCCAGCTAGATACCTGCATAAATACATGAGGAATAGCTCCAGGGGGAGCATCCTAAGCACATGTGAGGTGGGGAGGTGGGGAGGGAATAGGAATAGCAGAGGAGAGGGGGGGGAGGGAGGGAGGGAGGGGAGGGAGGCATGGGTGTCCGATGTTCTGACCAATTCTGAGTGGGAGCCATCCCCACAATGGCTTCAGTCCATGGCCCCCTCCAAATGCGACCTAGAGTAGCTAATAATGAGTCCAAATTGAGGAGGCATCCAAGCAGGAACTCACTTTCACATATTAGCCAGCCTCCCCCCCCTTCCATGGGACATCCAGGGTGCCTAGGCTATGCAGCCATGTAGGGGAGAGGTGGGAGTCTTCACTGGCATCTGAAAGCGATTCAGAACGAGCCCAGAACGAAGGGGAAACAGGGAGAACTCACCCTGGTATGTGGGTGTCTACTGGAGGGGGGAGGGCGATGTTGGGGTCAAATTTGCAGGAGATCCAAGGACCCGGACACTCCGCCACCTTGTCCCCATCATGCCCACCTGGGAACGTTCAAAAGCGAGCTGAAACGAAGGGAATACACACAGAACTCACCAAGCTAGGTGGGGCCCTCCTGGAAGGGGCCATTTCGAGGTTTGGGGCCAATTTGAGGGCAATCCAGCGATCCGATGGGTCCTTAGGCGTATGGGCTTCATATGCGTCGTCCATCGCGTCGAAATCGAGCCCACAACGAGGGGAAACGAAGAGGAACTCGCCCAGAGACAGGGCCCCTGCTCTCCAGAGAGCGGCCGAAGTTTTGGCAGGATCCCGGAAGATTGCGGGCTCGCGTCGCTTCGCAAACCTTCTACCTGTGTAGCAGACGCTCTGGAGATCCAAACGAAGCCAAGGACGAAGAGAAAACACGGAGAACTCACTGAGATATGAGGCCTTTTCCTCCCAGTACCCTCAGCAGCACATATGAGCCTCCCAATGTCCCAGGAGACAGACAAGCGGCCTCCCCCAGCTTCCCAGAGAGTCCCAGCAGCTTCCAGCCACACCTTGAGTTGGTTTCTGAGAGAGGAGGCAAGAGGGCGAGGCAGAGGGAACTCTTGAGGAGGGGAGGAGGAAGAGAGAAGGTCACGATTAGTCAGCGCAGGGAGACGGCGATTAGACGAGCGGGGCCAGGGAAAGTGTGACGAGGGGGTGTGTAACATGGCAGGACTGTTGGGGGACCGTTGGTTTGGCGGGTGAGCAGCTGGAGAGCGAGGTAGGTGGGGGGAAATTTGCGCGAGTTTGGCGGAGATCGGCGAACCGCTGGAAGCTTGCTGATACCGTCAAAAGGACGGTCCTGTCACCCTGCCCAACGGTCTGTCACAGCGCATTCAACGGGGGATGGGCTTGACTCACTGTTGCCTCTCGATCCCGCTCAGGATGTGAAAGTGATAGCTTGGCGGAAGGGGCGCTCGTGCGTCTCTTTCCCCTTCTGTCTCTAGCGCCGGCGTCTCTTCGGTTCCTTCGCCACCAACCACCACCTCCGTTCGCCACTTCAAACCCTCGGTCTCTCAGCTCCTCACCCCTCCATCCACCTTTCTCTTTGGTTTCCACCCTCTTCAGACTTCAGGGTGCTGCACAGTTCACACCGAAAGCTCTCAAGCCAACCAAAGAATGGTGGTGCCATTGTTTCTGGTGCTACGGTGAGTAATGAGTAACCTTTTACCTGCGTCCCCCTCCGCCCCTTATCCCCGAACCTCGCCCTGGCGATTCCGTGCGCCCGGAACCGCTGCTCGCTCCCCCCTCGCCTTTACGTCCTGCAGCTCAGGGCGCGCCGTCCCCCGAGCGCGCTTGGCGGCCAGGGCCCTGCACGTGCGACATGACGGTGACGTGACGGGACCGTCGTTTGGAGCGGTTGAAGCCCCACTTCTCATGAACACTACCCTGATTAGAACTATGAGTAGAGTAGAATTCGAGTTTTCCTTTTTAGGATTTTCTCACGGTCAATAATTTTCTCTCACAGTCAGTAATTGTAATGACAAAAGTGCTTATATCTCCTAAACTAGATCAATAAGGGTCACTACTAAGGTCAGTTGGATCACAATGTCAATACCTGGCTATCTAACGGACGCATAATCACTTTTGAGAACTTTCCCACGGTCAATAAAATTATTGATCATCAATACCTGGATCAGTAATTGATGATTTTCTAATGAACCAATCACTAGAATTCACTGATATTAAAATTTAGTGATGAAATCTATAGCTGGCTATTCAACGGTCAAAAACTTACTTTCCCACGGTCAATAAATTGTTTTCCCACGGTCAGTATTATTGCTGATCATTTGAGCAGCTTTTCTACTGAGCGCACATCATTAAATGTTTTTTCCACGGTCAGTAACTACTTTCTCACGGTCAATAACGGAAAATGTCGACCCCTCTCACTAATAAACCAGCCACTAGAATTTGCTGAGATTGAAATTTAGTGATGAAACCCATAGCTGGCTTTCTAATGACAATTTTTAGTTTTTCAAAATTTTCCCACGGTCAGTAAATAAAATTCTCACGGTCAGTAAAATTTACTCATTCTTGATCACTAATACCAGGCTTTCTAATGACCGCACTATCATTATATAATTTTTCCCACGATCAGTAATAATTTTCCCACGGTCAATACCCTCATTAATCTTGCTGGCATGTTGTTAACAATATTCCATAAGTAGCTGGCAAATTGTTAACAATACAAATAGCTGTCACATTGTTAACAACAAAAATAGCTGGTGTATTGTTAACAACATTCCATAAGTAGCTGCTATCTTGTTAACAAACACCCCTATAATGGCTGGCATATTGTTAACAACAATATTCTGCTGCTGTAGCATTGTTAACAGCTTGCTGTCTAATTGTTAACCCAGGTTGCCCAGCAAGCTGCTGTCAATTTTTAACAAGAATTTGCAACAACTACTGTTGTTTTGTTAACAATAGTAGCCAGTATTACTGCGGATGCGGCCTGCGTCCAGGTGCTGCTTGATCAAAATGCGCCAGGCCTCCATGTATTTACGAGGGCATGCGTAGTTTCGATTCTTGACGTGCTTATCCGCGTCTTTCAGCGTAAAGGAGTGGTAGACTTCGTCGGGCAGTCTGTGTACCGGCGGTATGTCATCGGGGAAGAGGTCGGCATTCTTCTCTTTCATCTCGCGGTCCAGGGCTTGTAACTTTTCCTGGAAGGCGAGTGCAGTGATACGGTCTTTGATACAACCAATCACACTCAGCTTGTCATCACGTCGAGGCCGCTTGTAGTGCCCCGCTAGCTTTGCCAGCATCTCCTTCCCCATGAAGACTTTTGCAGCTTTACGGCGGTTGACGCGGCGAGCTTGACGAATCTCCGATGCGGCGAAGTACCGTCGGCGAGGCGCAGGAGGGAGTGGAGGGGTGTCACGGTTCGGATTTAACAAGTCGTATGAAGTTACATTGTCCAGGCGGGCAAGACACGAATGGCGAGCGCTATCTAATAAAAGCTGGTTGGCCTTCAAGAAGGGGCCACCTAGGATTAGGTCGAAACATAAGGTAGGTGCAATAACTGCTTTCAGAGTAACGGAAGAGAATTTCTGATCTAAACTATGGGGACGAATTTTAACGTAACGGTCCAACATCACATCCTTCTTTGAGCCAGAGAATGCAGAGCCAAGCGGCAATGGTTCCGCGAGACGCCTTGAGCGTAAGTTAAGCTTCTCCGCGAGAGAAGCTTTTATCAAAACTACAGTGGAGCCATTATCAATAAGGGCGTCCACACGGACAGAAGGATGAGCCGCAGGAGAAATTTCGCAAGTCCAAATATCGTGTTCCGTGAACAACGGCGCCTCCACACGCAGGTTAGAGGCCCCTTCGGCGCCTTGAGCGCTGGGCCCACTAACAGGGCATACGTGAGAATGACAGGCGCACCTATCATTGCTATCCGAATCAAAACTTGAATCTTCGACTACGCAAGAGCGACCACCGAACACGGCAGTGATTGTGTGACCGTCGTCGTAATCGACGTCGCGGCGGGGGCGCCTCGTCCTCGCGATCGTCGGTGATGGGCACGGCGGCCACACGGGACCGGGTGTTTGAGTGGGCAGGAGGGTTCTTCGCAGCGAGTGCCATTTCAGCGGTCAGGGGAATATAGGTCGAGCCTTTAGGGAAGTTCTTGCAATCGGCAGAGTAATGTCCAGCATAAAATTTGCGGCACGAGAAGCAACCTTTATGTTCTTTGAGCAGAGCTTTCTCCATCGCAGTGAGCTTGGGCGGGCGGTCCTCATCCTTGCTAGCGTTTGACGACCCGCAGGTGCCTGAGCGTGCGTTGTATGTAGACGATGTCGTCAAGCGAGAAGTGGATGCCATGCGCTCTTCGGGCTTCGAGTGTTTGCGGATAAGAGCCAGCTGGCGACGGCGGCGGTCGTCGATGGCGATGACGGCGTTACGCCAGTCGTCATAGTCCGCGATAAGGTGGCATTTTTCAGCTTGACAATCGCGGGCGGTATCTTCATTCATGCGTGCGTCTAGCTGCGCACGGCGTTGGAGCTCCGAGAGGTGGTGCACGGTATCTGTAAGCATGGTATTCTTTGCAGCAAATGCGGACTCGAAGCTCGCGAATGACTCGAACTCGCCTTGCTGCATAGCGAACAGCTCCCTTCGAACCTTTAACTCCCAATGTTCATCCAACCACTTCTGTCTAAGAACAACCATGAGCTCTTCAAACGACATCTTCTTCAGCTTATCGCCTTTGGCAGCGATCCATTCGACGACGAGCGGATCTTCAAGACAGGCAAGGGGTGGTAGCTATCTTCATTGTGGACAATAACAGGGCATTGCCTTGGAGAGTCTTGTCATATTGCCAGTGCCAAGTTGTCATCGTTGTTGTCTTCCAACAGTCTAAGGCATTGTCATACCCATTGTAGATAAGTTGCCTTTGTAATTGTCATGCTACAGTGCAAAGTGCGGAGACAATGAGGCTAAGTCATTGTTATTGTCATTGTTATTGTAAAGCCATGCTGCATTGTCAGCCAGCCATTGACAATGATCAGAGGTGGTTGTTATTGTCATTGTGATTGTGCCAGTGGTCATTGTCAATATATTTACTGACTGTGGGAAAAAATTTAGTGATAAAAGCGGTCAGTGTGCATTGACTGTGGGAAAGGGTTATTGACTGACAACAACAATGACTGTGGGAACCAAATACTGACTGTGGGACTAATTTTATTGACCATGGGAAAATTGTTACAATGGACTGTGGCATTGACTGTGGGAACCATCCTTTGACTTGAGCTGGGGGCCGCTGCCATGGCACGGCATACGAGTCCAGTTTTTGCGCCCCTAGTATTGCATGAAGATGTTGATAAAAAGGGATTAGATAGGATGTGCCCGAAAGTCATATGAAATAACAAGTGATACGAAACGACATAGCGAAAGAAAGGAGATAGATACAAACGCAGAAGAACCCAAAGCAATGTCCGAGAGAAAGCACTAAATTGAAAATTAGCAGCCGGGGGAGGGGAAGGGAAGAAGACAATGCCGACCACCACTGACCCCCAAAAAATGGAGCTAGATGATTTGATTAAGACGAAACCTAAGCTTTGGACGGTATTAGCAGAAGGGCAGGGTATCAAGGGGAAGGGGGATTGGGAGGAATGGGTGGGAGAGGTGAAATTTGTTATGGCCAGAATGGGTGATGATGAAGCCAGGAAGGTAGTAGATTACTTGGGAATTGATCCAGACGATCCTCAGAAGAGTGGTCTGTTTGATAAGTAAGTGTGCAAATGATTGAAAGGATCCAACCAGCAATACAGGCTAATTTGCCAACCATTGATGAGCAACCAGCTAAGAACAAGAACTAGCATGAATGTATGAGGGACTTCCGCTACTCAGATATGTTTAGAAATGACCAACATACACGCCAAACTGTATCTGACGGAGTCAAAAAGGAACGGGTATATTATACCTTATGAATACACTCACGAGGGCTATACAAAGAACGCGAAATGGGTTAAAGAACTGAATCAAAAAAACTCAAGTACGTCAGCGAGAAACGTCAAAGCTATATAGATACTTACTACGATATGAACAGCCTCACAAGAGCCGCGATAGTGTTTCATAGCAAAGGACGGCTCGTCAATCTGGCAAGAGCGGATCCGGCAAAAATTAAAGCTGCGGTATATGGTAACGGAGGCGACAGACACATATTCGCAGAGAGAGGGGGGGATGTTCCTCTGATGTGTAACATCGGCATGTGTGACGGATAGTGATCTGGAAAGAGAGCCGAAAGACTGCTTTGACTTTCAGTCACTCCAAGGGGTCCCGCTAGAACACGAGATGGAGCGGATGGAAGTAAAGGTATTGGCTGGTGCATGCCGAGTTGCGAGGAAATAAGCTATGTTTCAAGATGGAACAGAAGACAAAAGGTGAGTTCAGCAGTACGACAACAATAGGAAAATCTGACGAACTCCATTATAGGCCCAGAGAAAAGGACTGGTCCAATCGGGGAAGAGAGGAACAATACACTGTGTATCGGCATTGGAGAGGCGAGAGGATCAGCATCAGCAAGGAAACTGTTACCTGTATATGACGGATGACCAAGTAACATCAAAATCGAAGAAGACGCCGTTGCCCCGGTATGAGGGCGAAATCCCCGAGGAGCGTTTGCCATGTTGCGCATACGGTGATAGCAAGAAAAAGCGATGAACTACCACCAGGTAGCTTACACGGTAGTTTCAATCTCGCGTGGGTATTAGTAGAGACGCCAAAGCGCGACTAGTCAATGGCCTAATACAAGGGATCTTGAATCAAGCTCGGGAAAGGAGGAGCGGACACGGCAGCGTGGACCCTTGCGTTGGCGAAGTCGAGGAAACGACGCGGATAAGATAAGATGTTGTATTGACAACCGTGGGTAAGGACACTAGAAGTGAACAAATAAATGCAATCAATGAAACAACCAATCAGCACGCATAAAGCCCTTCTGTAGCCAATGAGAGTGAAAAGCAAACTATCCCACGAAAAAGCCGCTACCCCAGAATTGCTTTGTGGTCTACGAACGAGTCATCGTTGACACTCTGGACTCGTAACTGTGGGAAAATATTCTCAAAGAGCGGTCAATTGATCAGAATCAGTGCATTACTGACTGTGGGAATATTATTATTGATTGTGGAAAAATAATTATAATGATCATGGGGTCATCAGAAAGCCAGCTAGGATCAATAATTGTTATTGACCGTGAGAATTGTTATTATTGACTGTGGGAAAATTTTGAAAAATGAAAAATTGTCGTTAGAAAGCCAGCTATGGGTTTCATCACTAAATTTTAATCTCAGTAAATTCTAGTGACTGGTTTACTAGTGAGAGGGGTCGACATTTTTCGAGTATTGACCGTGAGAAAATGTTTATTGACCGTGGGAAAGTGCGTTTTTCGGAATTGAATAGCCAGCTATTGGTTTCATCACTAAATTTTGATATCAGTAAATTCTGGTGATTGGCTCACTAGGAAATCATCAAATACTCATCGGGTTGTCAATGACTATTGACCGTGGAAAAGTATTTATTGACCGTGAGAACATTTTCGAAAAAGCGCGATCAGCACCTACACTGACCGGCTACTCATCATCAATAACGCTATTGACCGTGGGAAATTTTGAAAAAGTGATTATGCGCTCTTTAGAAAGCCAGGCATTGATATTGTGATCCAACTGATTTCATTAGTGACCCTTACTGACCTGCTTTATGAGATATAAGCACTTTTGTGATCACCATTATTGACTGTGAGAACTATTTATTGACCGTGAGAAAATTCGAAAAAGGAAATATCCAATTCTACTCTAATCATATTTCTAATAAGGATGGCGTTGACAGGAAGTGTGTAGCTGCATTGGTTGAGATGCTATGAGCAAATCTTTGGGTGTGGTTGTGAAAGTCTGGTCAACATTGAGATATCATCCATGAGCATGTCAGTCAGTCTGAGTATGATCTGCTATACCAACCATACTAGACATATCTGACCATGGTGTAGTATGTCTCTGGACATGATCTGTCATCACTGATAAACCTAGTGAAGTCTTCAAGTCATTCTGAATCGGATGAATATCAGGTTGACTTTAGTCATCTCATCCATGATTCATAAAGTTGACCAGTCAGGTGAGGCAGATACTTCACCATGCTTGTCACTGCATCAGGAACCATCCTCAGAGACATACTAGAGCATGTCTGACATCAGTCATATAACTGACCTGAATTATACTCACAGGTGTAATCATGTCTCAACTGACACTCAGACCTCACTAACCAAGTATGAGCTTGAGACTGCACCATGGTATCTCGACATCATAAGTCATCCAGAGACATGCTGGAGCATGCTCAGACACATCCTGCATGGATGGTATAACCCCCCAGAGTCAGACTGATAGGTACATCCGTGTCTGATATGTTAATCATCATCAGACTTTCACTACACTCTCCAAAGATTTGCTCATAGCACCTCAACCACTGCAGCTATACACTACCTGTCAACATCATACTGATCAGAATTATGAGTAGAGTAGAATTCGTGTTTTCCTTTTTGAAATTTTCTCACGGTCAATAATTGTTTCTCACGGTCAGTAATGGTGATCACAAAAGTGCTTATATCTCCTGAACTAGGTCAATAAGGGTCACTACTGAGATCACTTGGATCACAATGTCAATACCTGGCTATCCAACGGACGCATAATCGCTTTTGAGAATTTTCCCACGGTCAGTAAAATTTGTGATCATCAATACCCGGATCAGTAAATGGTGATTTTCCAATGAACCAATCACTAGAATTTGCCCATATTAAAATTTAGTGATGAAACCTATAGCTGGCTATTGAACGGTCAAAAACATGCTTTCCCACGGTCAGTAATATTGATCAGTAATTGATCAGGCTTTTCTAATGAATACACATCATTAATTATTTTCTCACGGTCAATGACTATTTTCTCACGGTCAATAACCGAAAATGTCAACCCCTCTCACTAGTAAACCAGTCACTAGAATTTGCTGAGATTGAAATTTAGTGATGAAACCTATAGCTGGCTTTCTAATGACAATTTTTTGTTTTTCAAAATTTTTCCACGGTCAGTAATAAAATTCTCATGGTCAATAACAATTATTGATCCTAGCTCGCTTTCTGATGACCGCTCTATCACTAACAAAGTTTCCCACAATTACAAATAATATTCACACAGTCAGTAATTCTATTGATTTTGATCATTTGACAATATTTTCCCACAGTCAAAGGATGGTTCCCACAGTCAATGCCACAGTCAATTGTTACAATTTTCCCATGGTCAATGAAAAAAATCCCACAGTCAGTACATGGTTCCCACAGTCAAGGTCATTGTCAGTCCATAAACCTTTCCCACAGTCAATGCACACTGACCGCTTTTATCACTAATTTTTTTCCCACAGTCAGTAAATATATTGACAATGACCACTGGCACAATCACAATGACAATAACAACCATCTCTGATTATTGTCAATGGCTGGCTGACAATGCAGCATGGCTTTACAATAACAATGACAATAACAATGACTTAGCCTCATTGTCTCCGCACTTTGCACTGTAGCATAACAACTACAAAGGCAACTTATCTACAATGGGTATGACAATGCCTTAGACTGTTGGATGACAACAACGATGACAACTTGTCATGGGCAACATGACAGGACAACTACAAGGCTTTGCCTTGTTATTGTACACAATGGGGATAGCTACTAGTGAGGCAAGGGCGATCTGTACCTGGCGGTCGTCCGGTGTGCCCTTGATCATAAAATAGTTCAGGAGCTTGGTCTCGAACGATTTGACCACCGCAGGCACGATCTTGCCTTCCTTGAGGATGGGCATCGCCTCGGGGTTTTTTTGCTTCAGTTCAGCTAATTTCTGAGGCATGATTGGCCGGCGAAAGGGCGATGATGCAAGGTAAGTGGGTATATGCGCGGTTTTTTGTGATGAGACAACGCTGTTTAAGGTTGTCGACGGCGTATTGGGAAGCGAGATGGTTCGACAACGGATGGGAATACGAGAAGGAGGTGGAGAAGGTGTTAACGGCGGGAGCGGCGATAGAGATCGATAACGCGAAGGAGGGTTACAGGGCGTGGCAGCAACAGCGGGCGAGACCAGGGTCTTCGATTGACGTGTGACACGACCACAGGTAGTGGTGTGCAATGGCGGCGTTCGTCTAGGTGGCAGCTTGGCAGGGCTACACCGCAAACAGCAAGAGTGTAAGGGCAACCTCAAGACCGCCGCGCGGACTAGTAGAGGGCGGATCCAAAGAGAACAGACTAAGGAGTGCCCCCTACCAGATGCGAGGAGTATATACGAGGCGTGAGAACAATAGCTACGACTGTATAGTACCTCAGCCACTGAAGAGAAGGAAAGAGAAGAATATCACATGGGCGCGAAGTGAAAGAGGGATGGAGCGGAGCGCCGCACGGATTAGAGAAGAGTGAGAAGAGTAGAGAGATAAGAGAGCGAAGAAGGAGAAGTGAACTACGTAAATGAGAGTGAAGGTAAAATGTCCAGGAAAGCTTGAGAGCCTACGAGATGCTTCGAGAGACCACGAGGAAGACCGCGAAGACATCGCGAGATACCACGAGATCACGAGAAGCACCGCGAGACACCGTGAGACATCGCGAGACCGCGAAAGGCACCGCGAGATATCGCGAGACCTCGAGAAGGCGTATGAGGGATCGAGGAGGAGCGCGAAGTGGTAGAGATGACATGCGAGTGTCACGCGACTAAGTGTGGACAGGGGTCGAGACAAAGGGGGAATAAAAAGGGGTCATAGGATGTCCCCTTACAAAGAGCGTGGTGCTCACGACAAGCGTCAGGGATGCGCGTAACCGAAACCGGCTATGCCGGGTGTTGTTGACGACGTGTACAAACTTGGTCGTTCGCAAAAAAAAAGTGTAAGAGCGCAGATGGGGAGAATGCGAGGATCAAGATGTGGATTGAGACTAAGATGAGATCCCGTACAACGCGCTGTAGCTAGAAGTAAATAAAGGTGTTTGTGTCTGTATGTCTAAGGGTTCCGATAGTCGCGTGACATAGGAGCGACAGGAGGTGATAGGAGTAAGGCTTCGTCCTTACAGAGTGATGCGATTAAGACCACGATAGTCAACACAGAGCCGAAGAGAACTGTCCTTCTTCTTGGCGAAGAGAACAGGAGCTCCGTGAGGGGAATTAGTTGATCGGATAAAACCCATTCCGAGGTGTTCATCAATGAAGGTCTTTACAGTCTGTTGTTCAGCTTGAGAGAGAGGGATGATACCGCCTACAGGAGGTTTGGTACCATCGTCGAGATCTATCTTGAGGTCCCATGGTCAGTGTTCGGCAAGAGTTTTGGCTTTGCCTTTGCTGAAGACGTCGGCGAATTCGTGGTATTCTTCGGGGACGCCCTTCAGGTCGGGGTTAAAGTCGGTGATAGCGGTTGATCTGGCAGAGGCAGTAGAGGAAGTTTCGGGGCGGATGAGTATCTGGAAGACCTGGGTACCGCGCATGCGGGAGATAACATCAAACGCCGCAGCGTTAACCTGAGAGATCAGGGGTACACCAGAAGGGAGTTTCGGAGGAAGGGGTGTAGTGTCGGACATCGGGGTTGGCGAAGGGGGCAAAATGGGGTTCGATATAGGTGTCGGAGTTGCAACCATCGGAGATGGCTGTGCCGCGCGCGCAGCGATTTTTGACATTACTGGAGATCCACGAATCGGAGTTCTAAACTCAATACTGCTCAAGGCCCAGTCAATCAACGGATTGAAGCGGGCGAGCCAGTCATGTCCGAGAACCACAGAACAGGATAGGTCCAGAGGCGTCACAAAGAGAGTGACCAACATAAAGTCGCCAGTAGGAAAACGTAGGGTCAGATCGATTGCTTCGGTGATAAAGTTATTAGAGGAGCCGTCAAAAAGGGTAAGCTTGACTGGAGGTACGGAGTAAGTAGTAAGACCATGAGAACGAGTGAAACCTGTATCAACAAAACAATGAGTAGACCCAGAGTCTACAAGGGCAGTAAACGGAGCTAGAGTATCAGAGATGTCATCGGAGGTTAGAGAAACGGTAGTGGAAGAGGGAAAGACAGAAGTAGCAAACAATCTACAAATAGCCGGCAGCCAAACCAAGTCCGTGCAACAACCGATAGGAGCCGAATGCTCGGAGTTGCGTTCTAGTTTTCCGGAGTTTCGGTGTCGGGCTCGGAGTTCTGTGCTTCGTCATCATTGAGATTAGAAGCGCGAGCCTTGGGCTTGGAAGAAGAACTGGACTTCGGGTTTGCGGACTTGGAGGCTGCCTTGCGACAGTTCTCCGTTAAGTGTCCAGCATTACCACAGAAGTTGTCGGGGAGTCGGGGTTTGGAAGAGGAACCCCCGGAGTTGGAGTTGGTGGTGTTCGAAGAGCGAGAGCCGGAGTTGTTGGAGTTGGAGTTGCTGTTGGAACTCTGAGAAGATTGATTGTTTGAAGAGCGACAGGTCAAAGGAGTGGAAGTGGTATTGGCGGAGTTGGCGTTGGTGTTGGAAGATTTCGAATTGTCGGACTTCTTCGATGTAGGGATCAGCACGAGTACAGGTTATCCGTGGGTATGAACACAGGTATAACCATGGGAATACCCACCAAACCTGTATCCGTGGGTATGAGTTACCCGTTCACATGGGTATTCATGAGTACGAGTTTGGATTTTGTTCTGTGTAGTATCCGTGGATACTCTACAGTCCTAGTAGTACCTACAATATATACCTACTGTAATACATGACTTTGCGCTCAAATACCTCAAACTACCTCTAAGTGGATGATTTTAGCAGTCTCTAACCCCCTTAAGAGCATGTGACCAGTGAGTACCCATGGGTAACCTGCAGGTATTCAGTATCCGTGAATCCATGGGTAATCAACCCGTGGGTAATGGGTACTCATGTAACGAGTATCTGAGGGATACAGGTATGAATTAATATCTGTTAGATACTCATGGGTACGGATACAGGTTTATCTGTGGGTGTACTCGTGCTGAACCATACTTCGATGCACGATCCTTTTCTCGATGATGCTCCCAGTATCGGGCATCGGAGAGGACTGCAGCATCTCGGACTTGACGCAAGGTGCCACCTTTGACCCCCTGCTCCGTAACGTACTTCTTGAGACGTTCTGGAAGTCCGACGTAGTAACGCCGACGTAAAGCCGTATTGTTGTAATCAACCAATGCCGCGAGAGAGTTGAAACGTACATTGTAGCTCGCAATTTGTTCATTACCATCCATCACGAGAAGATCTAAACCTTCCTCAGCTTGACCCACAGGATCAACAGGTCCGAAGTTCTCCTGGAGTTCAGACTCGAAGGCCGACCAAGAAGTCAGCCAAGCCCGAGCACCAGAGAGCGTACCGCTGAGGTAGGGCTCAAACCACTCGAGGGCAGTGCCTTGGAGATAGGTGAGAGTGAAGTTGACTTTATCTTCATCGGTGGTAAACTCCGAAGGGTTACCTTTGAAGTAAAGCTGATTCTGAACGAGGAAGACCTTCAAAAGTTCGGGTTTTCGGCCATCGAAGGTATCGGTGTAGATGTTCAGCGTCGGGTAGATGCGAACGGGTGTTTGTGGTGCGAGTGTGTGGCCTCCGGCTCACTGTGAGCTTGGATAAGGTGCGGAATGTGATGGGTGGCAGTGGATGGACGTGATATTGAAGGAGAGCAGCTCCGGAGATGCGACCGGACACGTTAAAGCACAGCCGGAGCGTATTAGCAGGAAAGTGGAAATGTAGTAGCTACCAAACTTCGGACAATTTAGGCTGTCCTAGGCTTAGATGAGGATGACAAGGAAGGGAGGATTGAGGGTAGCCTGCTATCGCAGAGTCGACAGATCACAGATAAACTTAGTATAAGCTGCGGAAATATGCGGGACTTTGGCTGAGGACAAACAGAGTGTAGAATCTTCGGACAGATGTAGGACAGAGCGTAGAGACTTCAGATAGACATAAGACAGAGTATACAGACTTCCGAGCAACGTAGAATTCAGAGGTGGGGGAAAACTGGATTCCAATCCCTACCTACTCTGCTACATATCCTAAACGAGTCTCGTAAGGTACAAAGGCCCCGGCTGGGCTAAATAAGGAAAATGATTATAAACCGAAGGATATGGAAGGCAGCGGAAGGCCGTCCGGACCGAAATGCCTGTAAGAATCATATGCAAAGCAGCAAGAGCCGGATGGCTGCTAATGCGAAGGATGGATGAAGCGCATGAAAATGGATGGTGGAAAGGCATCTGCATGAATGATAAACAGGTATAAACAATGGTAGAACACAGCCTAAGTGAATCTGAAGCTAGCCTGGAGGATACGAGAGCGGCAGAGTCAAACACAATAGACAAACAGGTAGAATCATCTCGGCTGGTCATGGGAGCTGTGGATGGTGCTGGAAAAGCAGCCGAAGATAGAAACAAATAATGCGGAGGTGATGCGAAGGTGCTAGCACATAGCCACGATATCTCTGCATAGCGTGATAGCTGGCCAAGGAAGCGGCGGGTGGATAATGGGGATTGCAGCCTAAATCAAAGCGGATGGCGACCGGCTGTGGAGCATAGCTTTGGATAGGTCACATGACCTGATATCCTCCAGCCGAAGATAGGGGCTTGCTTCCGGAATGTGTAAGTCGAAATACCGGCTCGACCAGTGCATAGCTGGACATTGTATCCAAATGGACGCGGTGTGATGCGAGAATGGAGAAGCTACGGAAACAGCAAACCAACACCAACCACCACAAAGGTGAGAGGTAGGGGTAAGGCAGAGAGGGGGTGTATAAAGCGAAGGTTTAGGATACGTAACTTCAGTTCTCCTGAAGACAATCGGGGGCTACTGTGCGCCGGACGTCTCCAGTCGTTCGATAGGAGGGGGTAGTTTTACACAGTGTTGACAAGTGTAAAGGGGGAGGGAAAACAATCTAACGGAGTCTGATCAGATACACGAATAAAATGAAGACGTACACTGAGGAAGCAGCCACACACTAAGGATAGTCACTCTGGACTATCACTTGCTTAGTGTAGTGCTAACTGCAACCTAGTGAGAATGATTCTTGGGTGAGGCACTTGAACTGTCTAGTAGTTGCCTAGGAGTTGCCTTGGGATTTTTGCCTACCTACTTACAGTGCAGTAAGTGAGGTTTATATACTTTACAGAAGGTAAAGTATGAGTAAGCGATGGGGAGAATAAAACAATAAGAAAAGGTCAAAAATGCGAAGTAAAATGATAAGAACAGTCAAGTAAATGAGAAATCAAGAGAACAATCGTTTCAGCATGTCAGAAGTGAGGAGGATCAGAAGATGGGACAGCAAATTACGTCCATGGAGCTCAACTGACTTGAGCTATCATCTTGCTGCACAGTCCATACGATGCGCCTCCAATTAGGTCCTGCCTCATGTCCAATGATGTCCTAGCTGATGCATCAAGTCCTGGTGAAACCATGATGAAGTGGATGATACAGGGAGTGAGCCGAAACCACGATGGAATGGATGATGAGGGGAGTGAGGTGAAATGGATGCATTGTTCCCCTATTCGATGATCGTGCTCAGCCGGGATCTCAGATGCTTGTATCGGGAACTCGTGTCTGATGGCCCTTTGATGGGATGGACGATCGGGATGGGAGATCCGATGGAACATGGAATGAGGGATGGGATGCTGTGCGGGAGATGCCATCGAAGTAGAAGTCTCCAGAACATCACAGAACGTGATAGAATGGCCTCAGAAGCATGAACTGCAAGGTAATAGCTGGAGGGAATGATTGTCGGATGGTAGGGGGAGATGATATAGACAATATAGTCCCTTTCATGCCATGCTATGAGGTTGACTCTGAATTCACCAATGAATGAGTCTGTCTCGATCTGCCGTATGCATAGCCAAGATTCGGGCTGGATTCGGGTGGAAGGCTGATTGAGAATGATCCAAGGCCTTCTGGGATGACCGAGGGTGATCTGGTGAGTGAGGACTGTGAGATGGATGCAGGAGGACATGATCTTCAAGGAATTGGATACGAGTTGTGCCATGGATAAGCTTGCCCGTAATTTGCTTCCGTCCACGTGATACCTGACAATTGGATGTCATCGCGTAGCAACGAGCTGAATGCAGAAATAACTGTTGTCTCGATAGGCTTGATCGGCCTAGAAGGATGAAATGAAATGAAAGAGGAATGTTAAGGAAATGAAATGAAAAGTAGAAAGCGAAAACTTCAGAACCACATATTATGAGGAAAGGGTCCTATAGCCGAAGCCGAACTTCGATCATGATCGAGGTGGAATGAAGGGTTTGCCGGCGGGATTTCCATTTGGGGATAAGACTTGCCGATGACTTCAGTGTCAATCCTATCGTGTGTCCATATTAGGATGTGAGTGGATGAGTTGACCAGGTCCATGTATCGAACCAATTCGATGCATGACATCCGCTGCACACTGAAATTTCAACTGTCCCCAGTTGAGTCCTGGGTTCACTCCTCTTCTTCCTCTCCTTCATCTTCAGCAAACACTTCCAGCTGGTCTCTTGTGACCTCGTCATCTCCCGTGATGTCTTCTTCAACAATGGAGGCAATTGCAGCCAAGTCGTCTCGCTTGATGAAGGGAAGCAGCCTACAAGCTGCAATAGCTCTTCGTACATATGTGCCATCCAACTCCTTTAGCACATAGGAACCTCCTTTGGTCTTCCGTGCTACTTCGAATGGTCCTGAGTATCGTCGGAAGTACTTGGCATTCAGTGATGAGGCCTTCTTCGAATTTCGTACAAGGACTAGCTCTTGAGGATGGTATTCAGTCCTTCGTAAGGCACGATCTGCAGCTTGCTCGAAATGGGCATTAGAGCGAAGTCGATTCTGATGGAGTACCATTGCAGCTTGCTCCATGTCTTCTGGCTTCTTCTGTAGCTGTCGAATGCGAAGGGCAAGGAGATCAACTTCTGACATCCCTGACTTGAATCCATCTACCATGAATGTAGCTTCTGTCAGATCGAAGGGAAGGACTGGATCAGTCCCGTAAAGGAGATAGTATGGAGAGAATCCTGTGGCTCTTCGAGTGGTCACATTGTCTGAAAAGACAGCATAGGGAAGGAGTTCAGGCCACTTGCTGTATCGACCATTGCAGGCTTTCAAGAGTGATTCTCGAAGGACGAAATGACCTCGTTCAACAACTCCATTGGCCTTGGAATTATATGGTGATATCTTGATCTGAGGTATGTGATATCGGTCCATTAAGTCTGCGAAGGCTTCCTTGATTTCAGAGCCATTGTCTGTGACAACATGGACTATGGCACCATATCGGCATATGATTTGCTCCATGAAGAAATTTGCCACTGTCCGAGCCTTTGAATTTGTCAGGGCTCGTGCTTCAACTCCTAGGGATAGATCATCTCTGGCTGCAACAATCATGCGATGTCGTCCTGCTTTCGGCATGAACATGATATCGACATAGATCTTGGTGAATACAGTCGGAGTTAGTGAATAGCGCGGGTAACCCCCGGGTCTCCGAGGGTGTACCCCTACCCCTACCCGCGATGTACCCCTACCCGCGGCCAAGGGTACGGGTAAATTAGGGGTACGGGTCAGGGGTTCCACGGGTAACGCGGGTAGTCAACGGGTCACGGGTTATGTAGCTAAAAGAGATTCGATACATGTAAAAACGATACGCTACTCAATTTCGATTGCATCCCAGTCCTCCCCAAGCTCAGGCTCTGCATCACCATCAGGTACATCAGCCAACTTCGCAACCGAAATCACATCGGAGTCCTTGATCATTCCCATGAGGCTCCAAGCCCCAACGCACATGACGGCACGAGTTGATTGAGCCGATAGACGGTTGCGAACATGGGATAACACCAACCGACCACGGCTGAATACACGTTCGACATCGACAGAGGTAGCTAGTGAAATAATTAGCCGCGTAAAGGAGATGCCAAGGCAGGGGACACGTACCAGGTATAGTCAGGTAATCTAATGCCATCCGATACAAACGCGGGTACACCATCCGCTTAGAGTGCCACCACTGAAGAGGATCCTCCACCTCTTCTACCGGCGCATCCAAGTAAAGCCTCAATTCGTCGACGGGAGCGGTCCTCGTCGTGGATCGGCTGTACGGCAGGTTGTCGAACATGTTGGTTGACTTTTCACGGCGAGGAACCGGCTGAGACTGCTTGGCAATCGGCGGGGTGTTTGCGATGGGACGATCGGCGTACGAACGCTCGTATTCCGTGCGAATGATGCCTTCAGCCGTGGTCTTCCAGGCCTGGGACCATCCCGCGTCTGCGAAGTAGGAGAGTTTATATTTGGGGTGGAGAACTATAAGTATTATTAGCTGGTTGTCATACGAAGCGTGGATAGTACTATACTACTTACTCATCGCAATACGGTACACCTCTGAGTAATCCGTCTTGTCGTAATAACGATTCATCGTCCTCTTGGCAATCCCAAGGGCTGCCCTGACAGCCGGTTGGTACTCCGCGTCGTCGAGCGAGTTGGTAGTGAGATTTTCGTCGAAGAAGTCCATGGCTTCCAACACTTTCGGAAGGTTGGGCGTCGAGCTCGAGAAGAAAAGCGTCGCGTGCTTGAATATCTAGTGAACAAAGTGGGTGAGATAGAGGTCAACGCAGAGCAGACTGTGGCGTTAACGCGGAGATATACAGACGCCTGCCGCTGGCGCCCAACTTGGAAGCAGTTGACATAGACGCTCACCTCCAACACTTTGACGAGCTCGCCGACCAAATCCCACTCTTCGTCCCTCAATTCGTACTTGCGCAGGTTCGTATTCTTATCACCAGTGATCTTCTCAATCGCCTCACGATATTCTAGAGCGAACTCGAGCATATCGTAGGTCGAATTCCAGCGGGTTCGGACATCTCGTGGCATCCGTCGAATAGCCAGCTTCAGCTCCTTCAAAATTTCATTCCAGCGCGGCAGGAGTTGGGTGGATGAATTGAGGATTGCATAGGCCAGTTTTCGAAGCTATTGGAGTGAGTGAGTACCTGCCTCTGGATGAAGACTGAACTAACCTTGACTAGCATCATCCGGACAGGCGTAACGGACTCATCCAATTTGCCTCGCTCCTCCTCATCCAGCAATTCGGTTTCGTCAATCCAATCGGCTTCCTTGTCGGGGAGTTCATCATCCAACGCCTCATCCCGTTCATCCAACGTTTCCTGCTCCTCCTGCTCTATGCCCTCAGCAAGACGCATCAATTCCGCCTCGAGGTTGTCGTGCGCCGCTGTTTTCGTCGTCGGAGGATCAAATACTCGGATACAAGATTGTGCGGAAAGGTTTACGATATGCAGAAAGCAGCGGGTATGGTTGGCGGCACCAGGAAAGTTGGGGAGTAGCCCCTTGAGCTTCTCGACCATCTTTTCGTTGGCGCTCGCATTGTCAGTGGTGATGCTTAGGATCTGCTACACGGTGAGTCATGTCTTCGCTACAGAAGGATCGTCGTGACTGACCTTATCTTTGATTCCGAACTCTTCCAAGATCTCGGCGAACGCTTCAGCCAAGTTCTCCCCGGAATGCGATTTCGCCACCTCGACGATATCGAGCAGAAATGCAAGCGGTACACCATCCTTCTCAAGGTGCACTGTAATTGCAATGAACGCACGATGGTTCGGCGACGTCCACGCGTCCGTGGCAAAATTGAGCGCGCCGTCATACTCCTATCATCCCGGTGAGTCCACCCATCTTCCTTGGTCATAGTAGGCACTCACCTGAAGCATTTTAGCAATGCGGGTACGCGCTTTCTTGAATACGAGCTTCACATCCCTCGATACGGTCGTCGGCGATGGGATGTATACATCAGGGCGCCCCGTCTTCATCAAACAATTAAACCCCCGGTCCTTCACGATTCCGAATGGGCGAATACTCTCACAGACCCATCTAACGATCTCGGCCCTGCAGATAATAAGTTATCTGTGGGTCAACGATAGACGGAAGGTAGACGTACTTCCTCTCAGTCTTGGTATGCTCTCGGGCCGAAAAGGTAACCTTTCCTTTTCCCTTTCGCTCGAAAGCAGCTGTTATTGACCCGTCTTTCAGGCTTTCTTTCACCTTCCCTCGCACCTCATCGACATCGACAGCATCATCAGCCTCCTCAACTTTTGCGGCGCCGAAGCATCCCTTGGCATGCTTACGGAGGTTGCTCGTCGAGCGGGCGTCCTTCGTGTCCAAATAACGCTTTACGTAGCGGCGGCAATTGCCACGAAGGCAACGGAATGCGTGAACACGGCGTCCATGAACCTCTTCAATGGCTGGCATTGCCTCGAAGAAGCCGTACACAGGTGCACGCCACTCTTTGCTGAGTCGTTCTGAGATACATTAGCTGACAATTTATCTTGAATAGGGTTGCGCCTACCAAGCTCGGCCTCGGCGTCCTCCTCAACGTCGATTTCATCATCCGATTTCGCTTCCTCATCAGTATCAATCTCGATTGGCGCTGCCGACGATCCATCGTGGGACTCTACCTCCTCAAGGAGGTATCTACTATCGGACGGGAGCCTTTCACCAACTTGAGACCCATCACCTTCATTGATATCTTCCATTTCGACGCTCGAGGACCGCTGGCTGCGTGTATTCGTCAACCGCGACGTCGTTCTTGTTTCCTTCCGTGAGCTACTAGCCCCTTTTTTGATGCTTGCCTTCACCGCTGTGGCCGCTTGCTTTTCTTTGGTCTTCGCCACTCCGGAACTCTTGCTAGAACCTTGAGTCTGCTTTTTAGCCATAGTATGTTGTGTAGGTTGTGGAGAAAGAATTTTTTTTCGTTATCCTTGCATGTCAAATATATCATGTGACTAGTCCCTGACTATAATAAATTACCCCCTAACCCGCGCCTACGGGTACGGGTATGTGGTCGACTGCCTGCACGGACCCCCTACCCGTACCCCTGAGTACCCCTACCCGGGACCCTCAAGGGTCTCGCATACCCTTGCACATCACTAGTCGGAGTGAAGGAAGTCTGAAGGGGCATAA
This sequence comes from Pleurotus giganteus, assembly GCA_032158425.1. Lineage (NCBI taxonomy): Eukaryota > Fungi > Basidiomycota > Agaricomycetes > Agaricales > Pleurotaceae > Pleurotus > Pleurotus giganteus. Next base: position 1,489,465 of record JAPEHR010000002.1, read on the forward strand.
TGACCTTCTTGTGGCTCCATAGCTGACATTTGTGGCATGAGCTGATATACTGACGAACATCTGTGAATAGATGTGGCCAGTAAAATCGATCTCGGATAGTGTGAAAGACTCCATATTGCCCTCGATGGCCAAGTTGATCGTGTGCTTGCTGAAGTATGTCGAGCCGAGTGGAAGCATCTAGAATGACACGAAGGGGACTTTTGAGGGTGCGCCTTCGATACATGAGTCCATCTTTGAGGAAGTACATGCTGCATTTGTGGATGAATCTTCGTCGATGCTGATTTGAGGGAAGTTCAGGAATCTTTAAATCTTGAAGAAATGCAAGAATACGATGAAGTTCCAGGTCCTGCCGGGAGTATGTGATTCGACGGGCATGACATAGGGGGAGAAGACTGAATCTTTGAAGGTACCGCGTTCGGTATCAGCAAAGGCAAAGACGTGTTCATTGAGCTGAATGATATGGAGGAATAACTTGACTTCTTCTGGCAATAGAAAACCATCTTGGTTTATCTTCATGGACTTGATGCGATCTTCTGATAATCTTGCTGTATACTTGAATTCTGGAGGATGCTTCGATAACTTGGGTATAGATAATAATGGATCTTCTGGGATATTGCGAATGACTTTATGATCTTCTGGATATACTCCTGGGACGGGCCTAATCTTGCGTGCTGCAGACTTCCATGCTGTGAAGGAATAGTCTGGAGGTGAATGTCGTAAATGAGAGGGGGTAAGGAAGCTGGTGTCTGAATCAAGGGGATACTCGATGGGATAAAATGCCGGCTGGTCGAAGTCGAAGTCATAGGAGGACTGAGATTTGCGTGATGATTCAGCCATGAAGGATGAGTCCACAACCACCATGCTATTAGGATGCTGTAAGGATATAGGTCCATGATGCGAAGGTATAGTGGGCCAGCCTAGTTTAACGTCATCTCGGACGAGCGATGGGATGGGGATTGTATGGGGGTCGCGATCATGTGTATGTCGAAATAAATAAGAGAAATCGGAAAGACTAGAAGTTGAGGGGGGATTCGGAATTGAAGAGTGTGGTGAGGGTCCTCGTAGTTTAGCGACATTGCGGTCGTTATAAATACAAGTTACAATCGTACCTACAGAAAGAAAGAGAAAGTGACCATGGTTTAAAAATAGAGAAACGAGCAAGTCTAAATACCATCAATGTCTTCATCTCCATCCTCTCGAATTTCACCTTCTTCCATTTCATCGTCTGCATCATATTGGGGATCGTAGGTGCCGCTGCACACCGTTGCTTCAGAGTCGATGGTAGAGTTATCGACATCGATCGGATTATCGGGAGGGGTGGTATGATCCTCAGTATCCATTGGATTATCAGGAGGGATCGCTTCCTGTGCATGAGGGGAGGGGGAATCTACAGCTATAGCATCTTCATCGTCTGGATATTGCAAGTCTTCTGAAATTTCGCCTTCTTCAGGGCTTGATATGTTGCCCAACATCACTTCAAGGTCTGCGAAGAAAACTGCGACTGAGCCGACATTGCCCTGTCTGTCTCCTGCAGAGAACAAGGGAATGAACAGCGGAGTATCATGAGCGTGGTCGATGGTCATATTGTCTTCCATGATGTGTGGGGAAATTGCTGGGGACATTATCACATCTTCTTCTCCTCGAAATTCGCCTGCCATTTCCATGACTTCTGAATGTGAAGCAGAGTCGTCATTCCGATCAACGTCCTGGTAGATGGGGGAGGGTTGGACGTGCCGAACTGATGGTGCTAGTGTCATCATGTGAGACACTTGCTCCCTCGAACCAGACAATGAACGAGCGTGAGTCTGATCTTCGTCCGAGCCAGGATCGGGTGCTTCATCATCAGGATTCATGCGGACTGAGTGATATGCAGCCCAGCCATCGAGGACTAGATTGTACTTGCTTAAGTCCATGGAATGGGAACTGTATCGAGGTCGAGCAGGGTCGGCTGACATTGCGATGGAATCGAGGGATGTGGTGGGGTCATCCAAGCGGCATAAAATACATGCATCCTGGTCCATAGACGCAGGGGCTTCTGACACTTCCGTGCAGATGTCCACTGATATACGGAGAGGAGATGGAAGAGGATGTTCTGGGGGGCATGACACATCAATAGAGGTGCGACGATCAAGGGGAGACATGGCAGATAGATGGGATGATGCTGACTGAGGGGGCGATTCTGACGGCGTGTCTTTGACTTGATCATCTTCGACTTCGTTAACTTCTTCAACTTGCGAAGGAATTGGGGGAGCATTAGGGAGATTGCGAAGAGCAGAGGAGATGAGCTGCTGAATGAGAGCTTCTGAATCCTGCTGAGTCGACGTGGAATTGGGCAGGTTATGAGGAGTCAAATGCGAAGGCATGGGAATAGAAATAGAGGTGCCTTGCGCAGTCATCCTTTCTTCTTCAGCTCCGGATTGTCCTTCCTCTTCTAGCTGTGGCACAGAATTCACCGAGTCAGATTCCATATTTGGCACAAGGGGATCAGTAGCCTGATTCTCCATCACAAATCCGAGGATCCGAAGAGAAGACTGGACTGAGGGATCGTCTGGACTATTGTCTTGCAAGACAATAAGACTATTGTTCTCTTCTTCGACAGGAGGTGGCGTTGCACGTTCGTCCAGGTCTAAAGTCGATGGATGCTCATCATTGGTTGCAGAGATAGCTATGTCCTCTTCTGGACTAATTGCGTCTTGGGGTCCCTGAGAAGGTCTGATAACTCTATGCCTTAGCAACTCGGCTTCTGAGAGATCCTCGAAGTATTGCTCGATTGCAGTAGGATCGTCCATCATGGGATCTAACAACAGAGGTGATACACGTCCACCCATGTCTGAGGTCGATGGATATTCATTGGATGCAGAGATGGATGGGGTATTGAGTGGAGTGAAAATCGGCGGAGGAGGAGTATGATATCCGTTGACCAGAATAGAAGCATGATTCCCATTGGGAATGACATGAAGCGAGTCATCGGAGTATTCCGGTTGACTGATGACTGGTCGTGTGATCATATTGGACGAAGAGGATGTCGAGTCCACCATATTGACATAATGAAGGGAGGAGTGATTTTCCATGAGCGATACAGGCATTGCACATACAGTGAGCTGCTGGCCATTTGGTGTCTCAAAATGAAGGAAGGTGCCTTCTTTGCGTTCATGAATGGACACAAAATTGTCTCGCATCCAACTTCGGCCAAGAAGACAATCAAATGGAGAATCTTCCTTAATCCAAATATTGCCGAAGGTGACTGCTGGGCCGCATTTGATCTTGACTTCTGGGCATAGACCCTGGATGATGGTCTCTTTCCCATTCGCATCCTTCATTGATGTGCTGGCTGACCAGTCAATGGGAAGCTGACATTGATGCTCAGCGAGAGTTCGCTTGATCATGGACATGGTCGAGCCACTATCCACGACTACCGGGAGTTCGACTCCATTGACTTTCATGATGACTCGGATGAGAGGAACGTGGGAGTGAATGAGGAATGATTCCTGAGTCGGGGATTGATCGGCTGGTTCGAGATCTGAACCCTCAATGTGATGGACTGCGTTCTCGACTCGCTTGACCCTGAGGTCATTGATGAGCTGGTGCGAAATTTCAGGGGAGACTCCAATTAATTCCCCTACAGTCACATTGACTGCAGTGCCTAGAGCACGCTTCAGGACAACCTGGGGATTGATCTTCTGAGAGATCGCAGATCGAAGTTTCGTGGTAGCCTGCTTGGACTGAGTCACATTCTGTGTCCCCTTGGAGACTGCCTTTGGCTTGGCTGCCTGCTTTGGTGTACTATCTTCCATGATAGCATCATCGTCCAGTGGATTGAAAGTAGGTTGCCGGATTTCGATGATTCCAGGCTGCGGGGCCGCAACAGGGACTGGATTGAATACGGGAGGTGGAGCAGCTACTAATGGAATGGGAAGAGGTGCAGGGACCTGTTCGGGCTGGACTGCGGGGACTGCTGGACGAGGTTCTGGAGCCTTGGCTGGACGAGCAGTAGACGATCGAGGCTTTCCTTCTGGCTTCTTATCACGATATTGCATGTGGGGAGGTCGAGTGCCAATAAATCGTGTAGCCTTGATGCTCTTCTCTGGTCGTTCCACAGCATAGGCATGTTCATCAGACCCATCTTCTTCATCTTCTTCTTCATCTGCCTCCTCAAAGTATAAGCCACCTTGGCTCATGAACGTGACATGATCATCAAAAGCTCCAACACTTTGTACGAAGTTTGTTGATTGGACTGCTGGCTGGGATGATGGAGCTGCTTGCGGCTTTTGACGTTCAATGGCTGCGACAAAGGGTTCATCTCCTACTCGATAAATTCTGGAGCCATTTGCCATTATCCATCGGCCTTGGTCATCTCGTCTGATAATATTGTCAGCTGCTAGAGCCAACATCTTGGGACAGGCATTGATGCCATGGTCTCGTTCCTTGCATCCGAAGCAGTAGAAATCAGTCCTTGGAGGTGGGGGATTACGGGGAAGGACTATTGTCTTGACATGGGAGGTAGGCTGCTGCGATGCTGGAGGGGCTTGATTCGGCTGAGGTGGAATCTTTGCCATAGCTGACTGAAGCATCATCACGGTCTGAACAGCTTCTGGATCCTCTTTCTGGAGACGAAGAAGGAGACCTGCAAAGTTGGAGTCATGAATTGACATCCGTGCAAGACGATTCACCAAAGACTCGACTGAGTCTCTTTTAAGGGCTATGTCATTCTCCAGAGCTTCTCGAGAGGCTTTGATTGCTTCAATGCGAGATCCTGTAGCTGCAGGCTGAGGGGCTCTAGGAGGATCGAATGCTGAAGTGGTGATCGGCTTGGATGGAGCTGTCACTTTTGGAGGAGCACGATTGAATTCATCGACTGTCTCGTCCTTGGAAGAGGGAAAGATCTTTGCGAAGTTGACTTTAGCTTCTGAGAATAGTTGCCAGTCAAATCTGCCTCTTTGATAGATCCTTTCGACAGCATTGACAACAGATGCATACGAGAAGGGCTTGGAATAGTCGAGCTTTCCATTGGTGGCCATGTAAAGGTTGCTCTCGATGCGATTGCGAAGGAGCTCTGGAATGCCACTCCAGAAGTATTTATCGTGTTCTTCTTCATCCATAAGACCATTCTTCTGCATCCAGCCTCCAATTCTAGCAAAGTAGCGCATGTATTCACGGAAGGAGTCGATATTAAGCATGTTCGATTGGCGAGTCGTGGCACAAAGATTCTTGATGTCTGCTTCAGTGAACTTTTGCCTGGCTCGATCAGCATCGAAGTACTTGAGCATGGCTGCCTTGAGCTCATCCCAATTATTGCTATAATATGCAGGGATGCCTTCAATGATTTCTCGAACAGTGAGAGAGACGTATTGGAGGAGAAGATTGCATTTATCTTCGCCATCAGTGACATTGTTTATAGTGAGGAGACGTTCGTAGTGGCGTAGGAAGTCTTCAACTTCCCAGTAATCACCGGTGAAAGTCTTGGGAGCTTGTTTCGAGCCTTTGACAGGCATGTCTGCTGCTGAGTTGAAAACACGTGCAGTAAAGTCTCGAGATGGAGTCTGGGTAGGAGCCTCGGCAGAGGTCTCGGTGGAAGTCATGATGGAGAGTAATGAGGAGGGATATGGGGATTGCGGAATAAAGTCTGTCAAGATATAGACAAGGTGAGTGATTCAAATGGTCAAAGATCGACACTGAAACCCCCTCGCGGTGGGCTCCAGATGTGATGCGAGAATGGAGAAGCTACGGAAACAGCAAACCAACACCAACCACCACAAAGGTGAGAGGTAGGGGTAAGGCAGAGAGGGGGTGTATAAAGCGAAGGTTTAGGATACGTAACTTCAGTTCTCCTGAAGACAATCGGGGGCTACTGTGCGCCGGACGTCTCCAGTCGTTCGATAGGAGGGGGTAGTTTTACACAGTGTTGACAAGTGTAAAGGGGGAGGGAAAACAATCTAACGGAGTCTGATCAGATACACGAATAAAATGAAGACGTACACTGAGGAAGCAGCCACACACTAAGGATAGTCACTCTGGACTATCACTTGCTTAGTGTAGTGCTAACTGCAACCTAGTGAGAATGATTCTTGGGTGAGGCACTTGAACTGTCTAGTAGTTGCCTAGGAGTTGCCTTGGGATTTTTGCCTACCTACTTACAGTGCAGTAAGTGAGGTTTATATACTTTACAGAAGGTAAAGTATGAGTAAGCGATGGGGAGAATAAAACAATAAGAAAAGGTCAAAAATGCGAAGTAAAATGATAAGAACAGTCAAGTAAATGAGAAATCAAGAGAACAATCGTTTCAGCATGTCAGAAGTGAGGAGGATCAGAAGATGGGACAGCAAATTACGTCCATGGAGCTCAACTGACTTGAGCTATCATCTTGCTGCACAGTCCATACGATGCGCCTCCAATTAGGTCCTGCCTCATGTCCAATGATGTCCTAGCTGATGCATCAAGTCCTGGTGAAACCATGATGAAGTGGATGATACAGGGAGTGAGCCGAAACCACGATGGAATGGATGATGAGGGGAGTGAGGTGAAATGGATGCATTGTTCCCCTATTCGATGATCGTGCTCAGCCGGGATCTCAGATGCTTGTATCGGGAACTCGTGTCTGATGGCCCTTTGATGGGATGGACGATCGGGATGGGAGATCCGATGGAACATGGAATGAGGGATGGGATGCTGTGCGGGAGATGCCATCGAAGTAGAAGTCTCCAGAACATCACAGAACGTGATAGAATGGCCTCAGAAGCATGAACTGCAAGGTAATAGCTGGAGGGAATGATTGTCGGATGGTAGGGGGAGATGATATAGACAATATAGTCCCTTTCATGCCATGCTATGAGGTTGACTCTGAATTCACCAATGAATGAGTCTGTCTCGATCTGCCGTATGCATAGCCAAGATTCGGGCTGGATTCGGGTGGAAGGCTGATTGAGAATGATCCAAGGCCTTCTGGGATGACCGAGGGTGATCTGGTGAGTGAGGACTGTGAGATGGATGCAGGAGGACATGATCTTCAAGGAATTGGATACGAGTTGTGCCATGGATAAGCTTGCCCGTAATTTGCTTCCGTCCACGTGATACCTGACAATTGGATGTCATCGCGTAGCAACGAGCTGAATGCAGAAATAACTGTTGTCTCGATAGGCTTGATCGGCCTAGAAGGATGAAATGAAATGAAAGAGGAATGTTAAGGAAATGAAATGAAAAGTAGAAAGCGAAAACTTCAGAACCACATATTATGAGGAAAGGGTCCTATAGCCGAAGCCGAACTTCGATCATGATCGAGGTGGAATGAAGGGTTTGCCGGCGGGATTTCCATTTGGGGATAAGACTTGCCGATGACTTCAGTGTCAATCCTATCGTGTGTCCATATTAGGATGTGAGTGGATGAGTTGACCAGGTCCATGTATCGAACCAATTCGATGCATGACAGCGGATAGTGATAGGCTGAAGGAAATAGCTTCGGATGGGTCATGTGACCTTGTATGCCAAAGCCGGAGGCAGGAGCTGCACATCCGGGCCAGCAGCAGGTGGAAGAGTGATATGGCGGAAGATGATTAGGGGAATTTGGCTGCGGCTGGTGGTAGGCTGGAAGGAGACAGTGCCGGATGGATCACGGGACCTCAGATGCTGCATGCGTACACAGGGGGCATCCCCTACATCGGGGGCCCGAACCTTCACTCGGCGTGAAGAAGGCGGAGCTGTAGAACCGCGATGCATAGTTTCGAGAGATTCGGAGAGACGAGAAAGAGCGACAGCGAGAGCATCGGAGTTCGATGGTCGGTGGGAGGAAGAGGAACACCGACGCCGAGGGTCGTGAGAACCGCGACGTGAACCAGAACCGTTATCATCATCATCATCATCAGGGTCTCCCGGATCACCGCCAGCTGGAGCACGAGGCCTACCAGTTGGAGTGTCGTCGGAATCGGTCAGACGATGACCTCGGTGTGGAGGCGGATCTCTAGACGTTGGGAGATGGTCATCAGCGATTTCCACAGAATCAGCAGCATGATCCTGCTCTTGGGATCCCGGGCAATCACCAAGGTCCTCGGACTTAAAGCCCGAATGACCCTCCATCGGAGGAACTGGCTCAGAGGCTGGCAGATTCTCAGCCAAAGGCTGGGTAATCTGTAAACCACTCTTAGTAGTCGTCGAGGTTCGCGACACCGATCGCTCCTGTTGTAATTGGGCGCGAGATTCAGCCTGTGAAGCACGTTCAACAGCGCGAGCTGCAGTATTAGACATGATCAGTTGGTGGTTATTAGCGAAGAGTTGGCGAGTGAGTTCGAAACTTCGAATATACTGTTATGAATCCGATCCAGCGTGATCTAAATACGAAATAGGAGATAGGAGGTCGGAGTTCGGTGTTCGGAGATGTTGAGAGAACTTGGCTTCAGCGTATGTGCTGCGCCCACCACACTCTTCGGTGTTCTCGATTTCGGGGATCGTAGTCGTAGGGCCGATAACACTAAGTCCAAAGTCCGAAGACTACAGAGGCAGAGGTTCGGGATAGGTGAAGTCCGAAGTGCGAAGTGCGAAGGAGAGGCAGAACTCCGAAGTGGAGCTACTGCAGTTCAGAGGAGACAAGACAAGGACAGAGCTAGCTCCGAAGTCCGAAGTCCGTAAGGAAGGGAAGATAACGTTAATATTTGAACTGCAGTAACTCTACGAAATACAGAGACTTATATAGTACTGAACACGAGGATAACATGAGGAGAAATGCCAAGCACTAAGTATGTAATAAGTATGTACTAGATACGTACTGCAAGTCCGAAGCAAGTCCGATATCACCACGAGGTGATGCCAAGTCCGAATTACGGAATGCAAGTCCGAAGTGCGTAATGAAGTCCACGTAGATGTGCATGTGACACAGGGGATAGGGGCTAGGGGTTGGTGCATAACAATCTCTCAATTATCAGTTACCAGCTATTTTAATTATGCATACTTCACTTTGGAGGTGAAGGGTTGATAGTATGACCAAGTTGGTCCATTGAAGTTACGTACAGAACAGCGATAAAATTTGTTGTGGATGAGAAAAAGCCACTGACCGACTTCTAGGGTGTGACTGGTTACTTGGTGTGACCAGCTTCCTGATTGGTCACAGTATGATCCTACCAGCAAGCAAGCAATAGCATACTATAACACTCAAAAATGCGAAGCAATCAACGAAGAAGTACTTCCAACAGTGATCAATAGAGTGTTTTAACCAACAGAGTCAATAAATGCGAAATCTCAATGCACATGCAATGATCAGGTGACTTGTATTTAGGGCAGGTTCAAAATATAGCTGAGATTAAGGTGTAAGGCCAGGGCCCATAACCTGATATGCACAGCTATGCATAAGCTCCTTCCAACACAGAGAGACTGGCCAAAAAGAATTTCAACCTCTAAACAGCAAAGGCAGCTCATCAAAAGTCGGCAATATGAAACAAGGGAGCTTAACTCCCATAAATAGGGTGTTTCAAAGCGGAATCATTCTCGCAATTTGGGAGGGCAATTTGAACGAGCTTGGCATGATCTGAATTTGAGGGTGATTTGGTCGTCAATTTCGGCAGAGTGTGGCACACTGAGTCCAAGTTCAAGCTGAGTTTGAATTGACTTGTCAGTCAGGTTGCCTCCATTGTCTTTGTCCTTGCCATTTTTTGTGTTCCCCACATCTGTTGTACCCAATGGCCAAGTGCAAGGTGCTCCAGGAGAGCCCGCCGGCCACAGTATGGACCAGGATTCTGAAAGCCTTGGACCTATTTGCCATGGCCAGTGTAAGTGCAAAATGTTGAGATTTAATATGACTACTGACAGGTGGTGTTAGCTAGTTGTGGTGACATGCCGCATGATGGGCACCATCAGACCAGCAGTGGGCTTGACACACTTATCGAAGCGGATCTCTCCCTCACCGCCAACATGAAGAAGAACCAGCACTGCTTGCCAAAAGGCCACATTATCCGCACTGTCAATAAAATGCTTGGATTCAAGTTGTAAGTGGTAGATTCACAACAAATAATTGGTTGGGACTCACTGAAATTGGTTGCACCAGTGGTCACCTAGATGATGAGCGGCACCCATACTATGGCCAAAATTTCAATGCTCATACAGGAGAGATGCCAATCGGGCTAGGTCAGCTGGGGGGGCTGCACAACGGAATGACTTGGCTGTAGTGGATGTGCCAAATATCGTGCGCAACACACCAGGTGGATATGCATGCGGTGACCAAGAGATCTGGTAAGTTTACTATGTGCAGGAATGGCATTCAGTATGTACAAGAGAGTGTATTAGGCACAAAAAAGAACATTGCTAAGACTGCTGTGAACCAAGCTTGTTTTGTGTTTGCATCAGTCGGTATGTAGTAGGAAGGGACAGTGGACTTACATAGGTGTAATCGAAATCAAGATCTCCAAGAGAGAACAATTGGTGGTGGTTGGCGAGGATGAGGCAATGAGCAAGGGCCACGATTCGAAATGGGGGGAGCACCCCTGGCAGGCCTGTTGTGTAGATGCACAAGATGCCTTTAACATGGCCATGTTGCTGATGTGCCATGCTGAAGATTCTTGAGATAATTTGACATGAGGCCGACGAAGTTCAAATCCAGTTGGAAGGGACCCAGGAAGAAGAAACCTGGGGATCCAATGGAAACTGAACCTGGAAGAAGAATTATTTAGCATCTGGGATTCAGCAGGAAGACATCAATCACTCAATGCTGGATGAATTGAAAGGATGTGCCACTACATTTCATACCCTACTTCAATGTTGTACTAGGTGATCAGTAGAGTAATTTGAAGTAGAAATTACTCTCATATTGGAAATAAAATGTGCATGTTGCCTGCATGTATCATACCAGACAAAAGGGCAGATGGCCTTGTGTTTCCACACGTAAAAGGACAGAAAAGAAGCATGTGAAATCAGACTCACTTTGGTATAAACGTCGCATCACCTCATGGTGCAAATACCCGTTCTTCCAAATCTAGAATTCTGACTCAATGACATAGGAGATGGATAGCGCATCCTCACATCTGCTAGAAGAGACCATGAGGGAGATGACAAAACTGTATACAATATTATGCTCAATCAGCCAGTTGCATTTGCAGGATGGTTACCACGCACATTCTGACTTGAAGTCACCCAGACCTGACATCCGACAGAAATCACCATATTCAATTCACCTCCTAGGGTTCAGCACGAGTACACCCACGGATAAACCCGTATCCGTACCCACGGGTATGCTGTGGATAATAATCCATACCTGTATCCATCAGGTACTCGTCATACGGGTACCCGCGACCCGTGGGTTGACTATCCATGGATCACGGATACGGATTACCCACCAGTTACCCACTGGTCACATGCTCTAGGAGTAGTCAGGGGCTACTAAATTTTGTCCACTTAGAGTTAGTTTGAGGCAATAGACACAAAGTCATGTATTTCAGTTAATTACAGCAGTTCAAACTGTTATTCTAGGTAGAGTACCCGCGGATATTACAAAGTATGAAATCCAAACCCGTATCTGTGAGTATCCGTGGGAACGGATAACCCGTACCCACGGATCCGGGTTTGGTGGATATTTCCCACGGATATATCTGTGGTATACCCACGGATAACCCGTACTCGTGCTGATCCCTGATGTCACCTCCAGCATTCACCATCATATCATCACTTGCGTGCATCACTAGCCCCTCATCCTTTTTTGGACAATATCATATGCATGACCTTTATACAGATCAGAGGCTATGCTTGGATACCATTGTATTCCATCGCCTCCTGAGATGCAGATCGATCCAAGGAATTATTTACACTGCAGGGGCTACTGTCAAGCTACTAATCAGTTTCTGTCAATGGCAATTCCCACACTGTGCAGTGACATGGGCTGGAGTATGGGTACATCACACCCTAGTTGATATGGATGAAGAAGCACACACTATATATGTTTCCATGAGAGATATTATGGGATCACCCAGGGAGGTTTCTTTTGTCTTACTCCCCTCAGCCGAATACTTCTGGGAAGAGGAAGATACATAAATACAGATGAGAATTAGTATGGCATTGAAACATGGAAGGAAAGATTTTATGTTGCCTGCACGACTGAAAGTTATGGATGTATTCAATTAGCCTTGCATAAAAGGACCACAGACAGTCAGGATGATGAAATTAAGACATACAATCATCTGATGTCATGACGACTGAGTAGATTGACTTGCTTCTGCTCTCTATTCCATCCTCATCCCTCGCTCTGATGGGAACCTATATGTGTCCATACACCGATGACCTTCTCGACCCACACCAAGCTGCATGGGACCAAATTACATCCCTCATCTTAGCCTGCTTTGTCCGATTGGCATTCTCCCAACTGTTCATTCTTGGGACAGAAGTTCGAATCACTCACCCACCCAATCACACCCTCATCCAACTCATTAATGTCCCCCTATCATTCATCCCTATCAGATTCTCCTCGAGTACTCTATTTCATCCCAAATTGGGATTCAGATCAATCCAGGGTATTCTTAGTATCCTCACAAACAAAGCACATGTCCTCATTGCTTTTCAAGCTGGGCACCATATCACACATCCCATCAACTGGGTAGCCGTTTGGATTGGACTGCGTTGGCTGCAGTTAGCTCCTGAAAATGAGCAGTTTTTGATTGAAGGAGCAGCCAATCCATTCATTTTGGAAGCTCTTGATGAGGAGCAAATTGTGTATCAATGGGAAGACAATGCATAAAAGGATAGATGGCAGCCATTTTCTACCTATTTTTATTCTGTATGCAATAGGCAGCTAAGGATTAGGACCCTTAATTTTGACTCAAAACAATGATGATGTGGCAAAAGCATTGCCCTCACAATATGCACTGTCAGTACAAGTCCACCCCACATCCGTTTATACATGAAACAAGTCCACAGAGCCTTATAAAAGGGATAAGGACCATAAGGTCAATAAAACTATCCTTGACAACAATGCTCAACTGCACTGAACCATGCCCTCAGCACATCTTTCATTTTTACCATCTTTCTTGCTGTTTGATCAACTCCAATTTCTGGGAAGCCACACACATCTTTTCCAAGTGGCCCTGAAGCATTCGATCACACAACTGCTGACTCTACCAATACACAGCTCATCAGTACAACCATTCCTCTGGCATTTTCTGGTATCCTACATCACACATCCCATGTGCATTGCAAGAAGCTTCCAGATTGGACTATTGTCCAGATCACCCACATTCCTTCCCAATTTGAGACAATGGAGCTAGAAATAATTCTCTCACCACCAGAACATGTGGGAGAGCTCACCCTCAGAAGCACCCTCAATCATCCATTGGGAAAGATGACAATCTTATTCCATCACATTTTAGGTTTTGGCTCAGCCCAAGGAATCATTCAGATGTTGTGTGACAAGGCACAAGTCCTTTTTGCCTTCTGAAAGGAACAATCACAGGAGTCCCTGATCACCTGAGCAGCACTATGGATGGGAGTCAAAATGTTGTCACTCAGGCTGCGTGAAGGTGTCATGATTCTGAAGCAAGTCAAAACCCTCTCATTTGTTCTTGAGAGTACCAATCACGTGGGGTCCACATGCATAAGTGTTGCCCTAACATAGTCAGGCACACGAGACTGACTGGAGTCCAGCACCATCCCACAATGGACATCTCAAGACTGGAGGAGGTAATGGCTGGGCTTCAGGGGGTGGTGGCAGAGGTGCAAATGTGTCCTTGAGTCAATATGGATCGCTGCACCTGCTGACAACTTTTGCTTCAGCAATCAAGTGTTTGACAATAACTCCAACTTCCTCCTTGCACCACCAAACCTGTTGCTCCAGCTTTGGGTCACTGCACCTCCAGCGCTTCCCACAGCAATCAATTCACTGATGGCCTACAACTATGAGTTTGGGATGGACCCCCAACTGCTATCCATATACAGAGTGTATGCAATGCTCCTCCCCCCTGTGATCACTGCTTAGGGACTAACCTTGGGCAATTTTCCAATTCCTGTATGCAAGGCCATTACTGCATTCAAGATGACTTGGAAGCAAGAGATGGGAGGCCTCTCCCACAACAAGTGGGGCTTCAAGATGCAGCATCAAAACCCATGGTGAAACACTATGACCAAATATGGTAAAGACTTCGTTGAGCAGGCATATCAGGCACAACTATTCTATGGGCTAGTATTGACTTGGTGTGAGTGATGCACCATGAGTGGAGAGCATGACTGACACATTGACAATATTTGATAAACAAACTGCAATGAAATCCTTGACACCCTAGATTTCACTCTCATAAGTGAGGTTAGCACCATAGTCGGCGTGAGTGAGTCAGAGTAACTCACAACAGTACAGTTCATAAACACCATCAGCGGGTCCATCAGGTTGATGGAAACTATGGCCCATGAAGGGCTCTCCTCCATAACAGTCGCCAAGTCAACACTCAATTCCATGGTAGAAAAATGTGTGTTGATGTCAATGAAGGGGATATTGAAGGGGAAGGTGAGAATACAGCACTTCTCCAGTGTGACACTAATGCTTGCAAACTGGCATCGAAGGACTCCAACACCTTGACAGCTATGGTAACAGGATATATCGAGAAGCTTAGCATCACACCCCATGTGGAGGGCATGCTCATGCACCTCAGTCTGAGGAATTTATCCTATCACCTGACCATGGATTTTCCCATGCTCAAGTGTGTGGACATCAATAGTTTGATACTGATGTTGATGGCATTATTTGGTATGATAACATGGAGCATAAGTGTTGAAATGGAGAGCACCCTTGGTTGGCTCACTGATGATTGTGATGGTGCATGGTGCATGAATGAAGCTCTGCCTATGCGACCCAGGCATTCACCTTCTGTGGTCAGCCACTGACTTCATCCTTCTTAGTGAACAGATGTGGATGGAGCAAGACATCTGGAACTTGCTATGGAAGATGCCTGATGAGGAGCACAGCAGTCGGAAAATTCTTTTTGGGAAAGCTCTCAAACAGAGTCTCAAGGTGGGCAGGTGAGTGGTGGAGTGCTAGCTAGATACTGAGTGCTTACGGACTGTCAGCACACACACGGCAACTAACTTCATGCAGTATGGACCAATACCACACCTTCAAACTTGACTCCCTTTGCACTAAATATATCCTCCAAATTTCTGCTCTGTGGAGAGTAGCTGGATGGGTCAGACTCAGAATTATTCCCATAAGAGCCCAAGATCCAAAATTTCAGACCATGGGCAGCAGTGACAAAGGTCACATGCCATTAGCATCCACATGGATGTGATGAAAAGTCCCAGCAGTGGAAACCAATGACCACTCCATGTGGTTGGCTTGTGGTACAACAACACATTTGAGGCAGTATGCTAAAGGACCTAATCTAGAGAGCGAAAGTGAACTGTGGCAATATTGTCAAGCAGCCCTGGGAAGTCAAGTCCATTCAGAGCTTTGCTGGTCAGCACCAGGCTTGCTCCCACTATCTGTGATGCGTAAAGCAAGACAGCATTAGAGACTGGGATCCTCAGAAGGCATACTGACATATCTACAATGGCTGACAGAGTCAGGTGGGCACAGATTCATTGAAGAAGAGATAATTGACTCTGCAAATACCATCCCTCCCCCAAGGTTCAGACAAGGATTACAGGGCGAGATTGCCCAGGATGTAATCCGCTCCTATGGCCCTGGCCACATCATGTTATGCAGGCTTGACTTTGCAAGCCCTGGTACTCAATCATACCAAAAGGTCATGGAGGGCCTGGCTAAAAATGGCATTCTATGTGAGTGCCCCATACCTGTTTCCCTTACCTACTCAAACTGAAGCTTTGCCAGTTGCACTGGGGTGCCTGGACAATTGTTAAAGAAAATAGCCTGATTGCCAGGCCTGTCTTGGATAAGGATGGCAATATGCTTGCTAACACAAGTGGAAAAAATTCATGGAACACACTGTGAGCTTGGATTTTACTCTTCATATCTCTATCCAGAGATGTGATGGCAGCACCAAAGCTGGCATATTCTGTGGGATGCTGGTGACCAGGATATTCCTTGTCATCTCAGAGGTGTGTGATAGAACATTATTGATCATCCTATTGGCAATTAATTGCATTGGAGTATGTCATCCAATCCATGCATCTGACCAGGGAGGTAGGATCCCCCTGGATATGTTTGGGCTTGCCATCAACATACTCATGATGGATGGCAGTTATAGCTTCCTGAGTTCAATAGGGATGTCACCCATAGGCTTCCTCTATTCAAATCTACAGTCAAAGATTGATAGAGAGCATGAATCAACATACAGGCTCTGGAGTGCTAACAGTATTAAGGGGCTTGGATTTCTGATGCAGGGCAAAAACAACCTGTGACATATAAACAACACATAGTGGTGTGAGCGTGAAGTACCTCATGAAAGGGATACACATTAGGGAACTTAGGAGCAGAGCGATGGGCAGCACCAGTGTGTTGCCTGTTAATAGGAAGTGGAGAGGGAAGGACTTAAGCATACCTCACATGTTAAGGTGACACTAAAAGTGTGACCTCACAAAAATACTAGAATAAAGAATGAGACTTAGACAGGCTGACTACCTGACTTCATGTGTAATAGTGGGAAGTCTTAAGAGAATGAATCTGCCATTCTCCTAAGAATATATTTCCTTTATATACTAACTTACATGCTGTAGCCTGCAGGCATTATACATAATACTACTTACTAAGGATGACTAAAATCCTCATTGACTACACTAGGATTCCATGGAATATCATGTGTTATGATATCATAATTAAATACATGAGGGTTTCACATGTTATCAGTGAGGCAACTTTTGTTCTGAGAAATTCCAAGAGTTTCTGAAGTGGCTGTGATTACTTGTCTGATACTATGACTTGGTAACCAGGGGGTGATGAATGTAGTCATAACATCACATGAATCCTTGCATTCCAAGGCCTGGGTGCAGGGCCTCTTTGCTGGTGGTTTTAGCTGACAAACTGAGGTTAGGATTGAACTGCAGCTCATAATTGCAAACAGTAACCCACAGATCTATTCTCCCATTTTACCCCTGGGATATTCTGTATCAAACCCTGCTTGTAGACTGACTGATTCAACCTGTGGCTAATAGCATGACCCACCCATGTAGTGATTGGCACCTGACTATTGCTATTAACATCACAACTCTAGTGAGTTATTACAGACAGTATGTAGTAATAACTGCAATAACAAGATCTCTAGTCCTGATCTCACAAATGTCTACTATTTCAAGGACTGGTAGTGTTACAGAAACACTGTATACCCGAGGCAGAGGCAAGCCCAGAGCCGGGATGAATGTTGGTAGCCGGAAACCGGCGACGGGCGCCTGAGGGGTGATCGCGGGAGGGCGTCTGAATCGAGGGTTTGATTATTAAGGCACGATTTGGGGTGAAACCAGAGGGTGACGTCATGTCGGCTAACAAAGTTCTAAAAATTTCCTTGTATATCGAAGAGGGAGTCGAATGGAACAGAATAGATGGTCGCTGCCAAACGGGGACTGAGGTGGACCAATGGGAGGAGGATGGAACCCTGTGGAACGAGACGGGGGGTCCAGACTATGACGTAATGGGGTGAGAGGTGGAATAGGTTGTGCAGAGGCGACCATATTTTTTGGATTTGTACTGCGACCATGTCTTTCTTTTCTGCCGTAAAAAATGAGACGGGCGAAGACAATGTTCGCACGTTTGCCGAGGCGATCAGCCAGAGACCGTTTGCACCGCTGAGCGCTCCTCCGCTTCTCAACGCCGCCGTGATGAACCATTCAGGCGCGGCGACGACATCCACGACATCCACGCCGTCCTTCATCCCAGTGCCCCCCTCCTCCCTCCTCCCATGGCTCAACGACCCCACCACCCTCGTCGTCGACATCCGTCCCCCCCAGGCATACACCGCCGCTCGTCTTCCCCGCGCACTCTCGCTCTCCGTGCCCTCTACACTCCTCAAACGCCCCAACTTCTCTCTCGAACGCCTCATTGCCATGCTCCCATCAGCAACGACCAGGTCTCGCTTCAACAAGTGGCACACCGCTGCCCGCATCATCGTGTACGACGCCGACTCGGCCGCGATCCCAGACCACTCGAACATCCACGGGCTGCTCAGGAAATTCCGCAACGACTCTGCGCTGTTCACTGGGGATCTTGCGTGGGTCGTGGGGGGGTTCCAGGCCGTGTGGAGGGATCAGCCACGCCTCATCGATAATAATCCGCCGTCACCCGAGGCAGAGACCGAGGACGACGAGCACGGTGGCTCGCGCCATGTTCTCAGAGCGCGAGATCTCCCCATCTCAGTGTTTGCCAGCGCTGCCATCCGTGCGCCGCCGCCCAGACCATCGTCGCTTGCTGCTCGCATCCAGGCCCAGGGCATCCCCTCGCGTTCGCGCTCGTTATCAGCCGTCGTCGACATCCCCACAATCTCATCCACGTCTATCATGGCCCTCTCGATCCCTGCCACTCAGCCCGCATACAACCCCTTCTTCGACACCATCCGCCAGAACACAGAGCTCTCCCATGGCATCACCGAACGCATCGCCCTCCGCTTGCCTCGCCGCGTTCGCAAGCGCATCCTCGACCTCCCATTCCGCTGGCTCCAGGACATCGCTCGCAAGGCAGATCCTCTCACTCCTCCACCTCTCGATCAACCCGACCCCACCCAATCCGACTCATCCTGCGCCTCCGATTCAGACAACTCGTACCACTCACCTCCTCTCCTTCTTTCTCCCAATCCACTTCCGGATCCTGCAGACGTAGACGAAGGCACGGAAGCCCTCGCCATGCAATTCTATCGCATCGAGTTGGCAGAGCAGCGTCGTCTGATTGGCGTCATGGATCACCACTCGAAGGAGAGCGATGCTACTCACGGAGAGCATACAAGACGACGCCAGCCGCACCGCCGCCACCACCATCGCTCCCAGTCCCAGTCCTCTTCCTCACCTCCAGATAAGGCCAAACAGAGAGATCCCTCCCCCTCCCCTTCTCTCGCCTTTCCATTCAGCATCACCGCAGGCGTAGAAAAGGGTACGAAAAATAGGTCCGTGGCCCTTTAATGATGATCAGCGCTTCTTACACTTATGATGCGATAGATACCGATATATCTGGCCTTTTGAACACGCTCGCGTACGCTTGCATCAACGTTACCGCCGCAAGCGCTCAATCTCCTCTCCGCCCTACGTTGGCACACCTGGAGGTCGTCGCCCTCTTCCTTCCTCCTCCTCCTCTGAAGCAGGGTCATCCAACATCTTTGCCCCCCGTCCCATATACCAAATCCCCAAAACCCCCAGCGTGTCGGGCGGCCCGGTAGGCCCCATTCTCGGTGCCGCACCTGCTCCTACACTGCGTTCCCCTCGTCCCCCCTCCCAGCTCGCTTCATTCGCTTCTTCCATACGTCCGTTACCTTCCTCCCAGTCCTTCTTCTCTATGCCTGCGGGTGGTGGCCTCCCGCCAATCTATACCAATGCCCTCTCTCCTGCCAACGTCCCCATCCTCTCCCCCACATCCAGCGATGCCGAATCCGAGTACGACGATTACGTGAACGCCTCGTATGTTCAGCCTCTGGGCACATCCAAGAGGTACATAGCTACCCAAGGTCCCTTGCCCGCCACGTATATGGATTTCTGGACGTGAGTTCTAACCTCCCTCTCTCTTACCACACCGTCACTGACTAATAATTCCTAGGCTTGTCTGGGAACAGGACGTGCACGTCATCGTCATGTTAACTCGTCAAGTCGAAGGCGGAATGGTGAAGTGCGGGCCTTATTGGACTCAAGAGCGCTTCGGACCTATCCGGCTCAAACTCGTCGAAGAGAGCGGAGTGGAAGGAGGTGAGATGGACGTTTCCACTATCACCAATCCCTTTGAAGCCGCTGCTGCAACAGCTTCCGAGTCCCACCAACGACGAACACCAAAACAAGCTACCATCCGACGCGTATTCGATCTGTGGCACACCAAGTACCCCATCGCCGGCACACGTCGCGTCGTCCAGCTGCAATACCTCGAATGGTCTGATATGAACGTCCCAGACGAACCTCGAGACCTTCTCGGGCTCGTGTGGCAAGTCGAAAAGGAAGTAGAGGAAACGGCGAAGGAGCGACTCAAGCGCGAACGCCAGATACTCGCGCGGAAACGACGTGAAAAGGAGAGAGACCGCGCTGAGAAGGCTGCTCGCAACGACCACCCCCGATCTACCGGCATCGGCATACCCTTCCGCGATGGCACAAACACCGCCAACAATAATGGCCATAGCAACAAGCCAAGCGATCAACGGAGCGTTATTACCTCTTCGTCGTCGGATGAGGATGTTGACGAGCATACCGGGATTGTGAAACAAGTTCTGGGAGAGCAAGCACCTGTTTTGTTGCATTGTTCTGCGGGCGTTGGGAGGACTGGTGGGTTTATTGCTGTTGATGCCGTTTTGGATGGTGTGAGAAGGGAACTGAAGAAAAACGGATATGGTGAAAGTATTAGTGGGGATGCGAGTGCTAGCGCGATGGGGAGTGGAACCGGGAGCGCTAGCGGCAGTATTGCCGGACTTGCGACTCGTGGTGGTGGAAGTGGGAGCGTCGGAGGAAGTGTTCACGGAAGCAGTGTCGGAGCTGATCGCAGTGTTAGTGGTCGGGGGAGTGGTAGCGGAAGTGGGACGGGTAGCGGGAACGTTGCGGACAGAAGCGCTGGCGATGATGATAGGATGGATGTGGACAGGAGCCCTGGTGAGGTTCATAGCAGTATGGAGGGCGATGACGGTGAGAAAGTGCCTTCGAAAGCTGGAGGCGTGGACAGTGTTTCTTCAGCTAGAGGAAGCATTGAACGACGGGACAGCAAGTCCAAGAAGGGTCGAGGTAAAGGAAAGACCAAGGAGTCTTCTGAGGAGGCGGTGTCCTATGCTGTGGGTAGTGATCGCGACGTCCACAAGACGCCGATGCAGATGTCGATGGAAGTGGACGAGGATGAGGACGATGAGTTGATGATGATGGGCGCGGGAGGTGACGGCGACGGTGAAGAACAGAAAACCAGTACGAGAAGGTGGGTGGAGACGGTGTTGGACGAGACGGGCGCTGTTATGGAGGTTATGGATGAGACCAGTAGCCGGGGATCTGGTGCCATTTCCAAGTCGCTTTCCGCTTCTCCGCCTGCTGGCCCGACTCTCCGAGGCCAAGGCAACGATGGAACGAACCTGGGTGAAGGAGGAGGGAAGAGCAATAGCGTAGGTTCCTCGTGTTCGGAGGATTCATTTGGGTTTGGGCATCGGAGGCATCATCACGAGAGCCAACGACATCATTATCAACACCATCCTTCCCACAGCCATCTGTACGGATCAACAGACGGAAGTGGGACATCGACTTCGCTCGCGACTTCAGTTAGTGCTGGCTCTGGGAATGGATCATCGTCCCCTTCTGACAAGAGTTCAACAAATGCGAAAGAACCAGGAGGAGGAACAACCAAGGCCTCTAGTGGTGCAAGCAAATTATCGTCTCCAGCCTACCTTGGCACGCCTGGGAGCGACCGCGAGCTGGCTTCCTCATCTGGACGACGCGTTGGAGAATCCGATCCGAACCAGCTACAGGGAATGGATATAGACACGGGACTCGGAACGAGTACGGCTGCGCTGATGATGGGCCAGACCTCAAACGCGTCTTCAATGGGCACGCCTCCGTTTGGGATTGGTGGAGCTCAGGCTCATGGTGCGAAATTCGGCTACAATGCGGCGGGGATTGGTCCATCCCCCTTGGGACCAGCAGCCGTCATCGTTGGCAAAGGTGTTAGCAGCAGCGAGAGCGAAGCGAATAGAAATGCTGTCGGTGGGAGGTTTAGGTCTGCTGGCGTGAATTTAGATGCCCCACGAATGGCGCCGAGGACGGGTGATGATTCCAGTCGGTCAGCGTCAACGACGTCCCTGGCTCCCAGGTTTGGCAATAATGCCCCGCACTCGTCATCATCAGCACACTCGGTCCGCAACGCTGGGAACGCCGGTGTTGGTGGATTCCCTGGTGGTTTCGCACCTGCGATGTCGAATCTCCGTGACGTACGAGCGACGTCAGTGTTATCGTCGGAAGACGAACCCCCTCCTTCGCGCTCCCTATCGCTATCCCCGTCGGCGTCAGGAACGAGCGATGCTCAATACAAGAGCGTGGCCAGCAAACTCGAAAGGCTCTTTGACAGCAGCAGCAGGTCTACTAGCAGCCACGGCAGGAATGGGAGCAGCAGCAGGAGTGGTGGTGGAGGTGATGTGGAAGAAGAGAGGAGAGGGAGAAGTAGCAACGAGGTTGTAGATGTTGTACCAGATGATCAGCGCAAAGAGACTAGCAAGGATGACAGCAATTCGGATTCACGTCCCGAGTCGACTTCCCCACCAGGATCGAGGTCACGATCGACTCCGCCATCACTCAGTGCAGGTGGCGGGAAGAAAGCCGTACGAACGAGCACAGTCGACTACAAAGAGCCAAGGCCGTTGCACGGGAACGAGTCTCCTCCACCGCTGAGCTCGTATGAAGATCCCGTCTGCGAGGTGGTCCAGGACATGAGGGAGCAGAGGATGAGCTTGTGCCAGACTTTGCGGCAATACGTGTTTGTGCACGCAGCGATTATCGAGGGTGCACTGATGATCGTTGATGAAGAGCGCGAGAAGGCCAAGAACACCACGGCTGAGAGGAGCAGCAGGAGCGGCAGTGGCACTGGGAGTGGGAGCGGTAGTCCGAAGAGCAAGCAGAGCAGAAGCGTTGGGAGTGGGAGTGGACGTGGAAGTGCGAGTGCAAGCGGTACTGGGAGTGGGAGTACCAGCGCTAATGAGGAGAGCGGAGGAGGCAAACTGGCTACGATGGTGGTCCCTTCGCTTCCAGCAACACCTGCTCGTTCGGCAAATCTGTCGAACACGGCGATGACTTGGTCGCCGTCCACTGGGAAACGCGGAGCCAGCCCTACAGAGTTGCTGAAGGAAGACAAGAAGGGCGCTATTTTGTTGTCCAAGAGGCCTAGTCTCAAGCGTAAGCAGACAGGCTCCGATTGAGGTACTGGGTGAGCTACTGATCGCCTCCCTGATTTCGATTTTTCTTGCTGATAGTGAGATGTAGGTGATTGTGCGGACTCGGCACGTAGAGCATTAGACCACCGTCGCTGGAGTCGGATTTCTCTCCATCATTTCAGCTTTTATGTTTTGCTTTCTTCGTTGCTTTTGGAGCTACCCAGATTGATACCATATACATGGCCCACGGACCATCTGTACTACTACCGCTACTTTTCTGTTTTGGGTTTCGTGTTTTCGTGTTGTGCTTCATCTGGGACTGTTATCCTTGTAACCCTACTTGTAATACTCGCACCGTGCATTGCTGTGCAGCTACTTCGTTAGATACGATAGTTACACTTGTAAATTCTACTCTGTACTCGTTTGTGTTTTGGACATCGTCATGTATCTCCTCGCTCCCCCTAGTTTCTGCCCCTCTCCCCTCGCTTCCTCCCTGGCCCCTATTGTTGCGACTCTCTTCTCTGTCATTGCTCATGTTTCTGAGGTCCGACATACCATGCGTTCCATGTCCTACTCCGTGAGTCCCTTGCCTTCTATCTGCCTTATGAATTGATTCGAGCATCTAGTGACATGCCATGTGACCGCACTGGCCAAGTTTCCCCTTGAACTGCAGAGTGAGTGGTTGGGTTGCTGTCTCTAGTACTATAGTATGTTCTAGTTTCCATGTGTATATGAGTACCCTTTGGGTGTTATTTTTGTCTGTTGTGAATCGTGATAAGCCGGATCCGCCCCGCATATTGACCGCAATACACTGGTACGGCTAGAACGCTTGCGTTATTTCCCTCATGCCATCATCCAATAACATACGCGGAATGTGTATTGAAATGCCTCATTTCTATGTCATAGGACGATGCAAGGCACCCTCACGGTACCATCCATGGGAACTTGATGACATGTTTTTCCCACATAAATCGGCGGTCGTTGCGTCTCCGTCTCTCCCTCTTGTCCCTTCCCAATCTCATTTTCCACCCTGCTTCCTCTACTTTTCTCATAGCACATCTGCCTGGAGGCCTACCCTCCACCGGCACCTTTCATATCTGTCTGCAATGGTACATTCTCCCTTCCTTCTCAAAATCGCTTGTCCGAGATGATTTATTCGCTTGAAACAGGTCTTTGTCAATAACAAGAAATTCGCCTGGTACGCCTCCTTCTACACTCTCAAACCCAATCATCTCACCCTTTATAGCGAATCTTGTATCAAAGGCCACCGCTCTTCTTCATGCAGTCACACCGATCGGCCATTGTTCGAGGTCAAGAAGAAAGGTCGCCCCATATCCCAATGTGAACGCTGCCGGGAACTACGACAATCTCGACGAGTGCACTCCAAATGTACCTGCAATGATACCAATACCAAGGACTCCTCTTCGCCACGAACCATAGTACCTCCTCCTTCCCAAGCGTCATCATCATCAACATCATCTTCAGGCACTAAATGTGCGTCTAATACACATTTGGTTGCACATATGACCACGTTCTTCCCGTGTTGCTCAGCTGATTCTTTCTCTTGTCTCTTTTGATCCCGAATAGCAAAGAGACGGTTTGTTCCCATAGAGCCAGCCCTTCCGAACGGTCTCAGAGATATATTCCAAGCATCCGCGCTAGCACCCGCCGATATACGTCAGAAAGGTATTACAACACTTTCATTTTGTCCCGCTGCCGCTAACACTCCAATTGTGACACTAGTTGAGACGCTGCTGAACCCTTGTCATTGCAATCCGAAAGACGGTCGGATATGCGAATGCCCAAGACAACCTGCCAGCAATTCCCCCATCAAAGGGCCATCCGAGCCAGGGCTTGTAACGCTAGCTCGAGCAGCAGCTCTGTGTTGTGCTCCCGACAATATTGCGGAATCGTCCTCGTCATCAGCACGGACACAACATCCAGATTCCTCTAAGCGTGTCTCATCTCGACCCACGACTCCATTCGGTACGATGCACAAACGCCATAAAAGCGATGTCGTCAAACAACCACCGAGGCTTGAACTACCTCCGATCTTCCCAACTTCACTCCCGATCTCTCTACCCACCAGCGTCCCCTCATTCGCCACCATGCCACCTCTCAGCGCAGTCGCTTCGTTGGCCGGTTCTGGATGTACTTGCGGACTGCAATGTGCGTGTCCAGACTGTGAAGAACACCGCGGTCCCCGTACTTCACCCCACTGTTGCGGTAAAGATTGCAACCACTGTGTTGATCCATCCTTGGCAATGTCCCTCCCTGACATTTCCGGGACCTCGTCCGGAAAGAGCATCATCGACCAATTCTTCGCCAGAGCGGCAGCATTACCATCTCCCCCTTCAAGCCGCAAGGCAGGTGGTCCTATCATCGACCCGATGGATACCACCGTCTACCCATCAGCTGCTCTTGAAAAACCGGACGAACGAGGTGCCGCTTTTGGTTTGGTCAGTCTCCCAAAACTCGAGTGTTGCGGTGGTAATTGCGGGTGCCCTTATGGACGATGTGGCTGTGGTCAGGCATGCGACGGATGTTGTACCGAACATGGTGGAGAAAAACCAGCTGATGAGGTTTCTTCTTCTCACAGTGAGAGTTCCCCTGCTGGACCCGTCTCACCCTCTGTCCATCCCCAGCTCGTTCGTTCTTGCTGCAGCGGACGGCGCTGAAGAACGCCCTCATTTGAATCGATGTTTTTTGATGTACCCATGCTCCTATCTCAACTTCCCGTCGTTTCAGGCGGTTGTATCACTAATGTATATTCCGTGGATATTCTCCCCACGTTCGTTATGTTCGTCTTTGGAACTGCTGTACACTATGTATTGATCGAGACAAACACCCATGGGCCGAATTCTTCTGATTTCACCATTTACATAAATCTACAGGAAAATGCTCTACCCTCTAAAGTACAACTACAGCTCGATCTGGAGTATTTATTTACTACATTATACCTGCGTATGGTAAGCACCGTAAACTACCCTCTGAATGAATGGTTGCGCGCTGCAGCGAAGGAGTGAAATCACTAGAGATATAGTATACCGTATGCCTTCCTCCGTGCCTTCACAATCTCGAGCATCATCCCCAAGGCGATCAGACCAAATGACGAGGCACCGAAGGCAGAATGGTCATCAGAGAGTGCGTCTTCCGCCACCATCCACGCAGCATACGCCCTCGTGAACATCTGATGATGTCTTTCCTGATCGTAGAAGAAACCATCGTAATCATCGAAATCCTCATACTCTTCTTCGTCATCGTCTTCAGCATCACTCCCGTCACCGTTAGTGGTGCTCTTGTCGTTAGTACGTTTAGATGGAGCCACGCCGCGAAGTTCACGTCTAATAGCAGCAGTAAGCTCTTGTGTCTGCACGAAAAGGATGGTGAGCTAGGAGGACGACTGAGGGATGGGTAAGTTCATTGTCACCTGAAGGTTCATGGATGCCACAGCTTCGCGACGTCTGCGAGGATCCGTCCATCTAGCTTGTATCGTCCCGCTAACCAACTCGGCCTCTGATAAGTAATCCGACGCCCTCTTTGAATTCGAGTGGGCCCTCGCGACGTGATGGAGTTGAGTAGAGTACTCTTCAAGGATCTCCGCCATCTCATTGAGCAGGTCTTCCTCCAGATAGTCATCGATGAACGGTAAGCCGAGCCGCTCCAAATCCAACAATCTCATCGCACCCATTATCCTCCTACCATCCGTTTCGTGCATACGTTGCGGGTTGGGATGGTACTCCTCCTTCGGGACGTTTCGGTACAGTTCGCCAAGTAACTTTTGGCTAGGATAGTAGTTATCGCCAATGGTGGGGTTGACACCTTCCCCGGACAAGAAATCTGGTTTCCTTGGATTCGTAGGACGAGGTAACTCGGAGAGATTGACTGGCGTTCCCGTCTTCGGGAAATCGACTGCATGAGAGGCTTTCTCGGCGAGTACTATGCATTCCTCGCATGATGGCCCATCCTCTTTGAGATCTGCTATACGGAGGTGAAGGGTACAGATTTGGCCCAGCAAATCGGTCTTGATCTGGGAGACGCATCGCTTAGTGCATATTATCGCTGTGATTGTGGTGCTTACAAAGTCAATAACAAAGTCGGCTACATCATCCACGGTACAATCGTGGACGGTCTCTTTCCTAGGAAGTGGTTTGTAGGCCCCAGGGTTTGCCGTTTGTCCATTTGGGGGATGTAAATTCGGCTAAAGGGAATGGTAAGGAAGTTAGTGACTTTGATGAGAAGAAGACCTACGTCAAGAATTAGATTGTATATATCTCCATCAAGATCTCCGCCTCCAAGCATTGAAGGCAAACTGCGCTTTCCTCTGTTCGGGTGGAAGTTGAATGCTAGCCAAGAAGCTGGGTGGAAATGTTACCTGCAAGGA
Source organism: Pleurotus giganteus (assembly GCA_032158425.1). NCBI lineage: Eukaryota > Fungi > Basidiomycota > Agaricomycetes > Agaricales > Pleurotaceae > Pleurotus > Pleurotus giganteus. The sequence continues at coordinate 1,516,762 of JAPEHR010000002.1, forward strand.
AACACGACAACATTCCAAAGGTGATCGAGCTCAGGCCGCCGCACAGCAGTGACCATCTGCAAATCACCTGGGTGGATTTGAGGACTTCTTGTAATGAGCACGTCCCCAGTAATCTCTGTCCGCAAGCCCGTGCGCTCGTCAAAGACAGTAGCGTATATCTCCCCTTCGTCCAAACAATCCCACTCATCCGAAACTCCTATAAGCGTGAACGACCCCGGAACAAGGATGTGGGCGCGATGCTTGATGTCTCGGAGGATATGCGTCAACGCAAAGTGCAGCGAAGTGATCATCAACTGGTGACTGAGCCCGCGTTGCCGCCTCGCCTCAATATCGATATCCAAAATCGAATAGATATTATTGAACAAAGAGGGGAGGCGGAACGACGAGCCCAATCCGTGTTGATTGAATATCGCAGAAGCTGAATTCAAGGAATGAAGAATGGTGTACACCTCGTCGACTGCATTTGCTTGGAGCTGCTCGATGTATGCCCCACTGACCCGGTGGTGTTCCAACAGCGCAATCATAGCGCGATTCAGAAACACGGCAATAGGACGCGCCGAAGTCGTCGAGATATCCAGCGAAAGACCGGTGCCTTCGAATTTCCGTTGTGAGGTTCTAATGCCCACGACTCTACCTTCTAACGATGGATCGACCACAAGGACCCCCTTGGAACCACCCAACCTAAACTGGAACGCCGACGGCGGTACGAATCGATTTTTCTTCACGGACCATCTTCGTTGTCGCTGTAAAGCTTTATACACGGCCCGAGCGAGAGTCAACGAAATCGTGCCAACCCCGTCGGTGAAGCAGGAGCCATCCTCGGCATACCTATCCTCAAGAAATAGAATCGACTCGCGTTGTAGGACTACGGAGGGATCTGAAGCAGAGAATGCTTGACTCCAGCGCGCAGCTAACAAGGCTGGATGTCTCTGAATGCGAGAAAAGTCTCCCTTGAGAAATACAATAAATTTCATCACAACGATGCATAGAAGTTGTTGTGTACTCACCAGGGAATCACGAATTTCCGTCGCATCCCAAGTCGAACCATCAAAGTCAAACGGACGGACGAACGCGAACGCATACTCTTTAAGTCCACTCATTGAGTATCCCAAGAACTCATACTTCCTACCACCAACAGTTACACCGCCTACGAGGGTCGGTTTATAGTGGTGACTCAGCAACTCATCAACTAGTCATTCGAATGAGCAAAAGGGGTGTCTTAAACAGCACGACATGACGAAAAACGTACTGAGCAAGCCAGGGTCCCGCCTCGGCTTCGAGCCCGTCTCATCCTGGAACGTAACACGGAGAAAGCACTCATGGTTACCAAACCGACGCAAGACACTATTCGACTGATCCGGGAGCGGGCCTTCCAACAACCTTCCCGTGGGCGTGATAATGAGATGATATGCCTGGTATATCCCGGTATTCGTCGTTCGCGTAATCGACAACCTCCCCCTCGGCTGGAACAGTCTAGAGATATACGCAACAGCCTCATCAGCCAACCTCTGCCCGAGCGTACGTCCAGGCGCCTGCTTCTTCTTATTCCTCCTCCGATTCTGAGCGGGGCGACGAGCGACGGGGAACGCTGTAATCCCCGGATAGTCTAGTGAAAGCACAAATGAATTGAATATAGGCCCAGCATTATCCGGCTCCTCCACATTCAGCTTATTTAGCTCTGGCTTCAAATCCCTTACAATATCCTTCGGGACAAGTACACCCGAGAATACCGCCTTCTCGACTTCAAATGCAAGGGGGAAGTGTAGGTGCTGGAGGTAGGCATCCAATTCTACGCGAATGGACGCTGCGTAGAGATTGCGTGGTTCGATTGGGATACTTCTATAGATCGGATGGGGGACGTGAAGAGCTGGCAAGCGGCGTGTAAAGGTACGCAGATCCGCATCCGAGCGAAAAGTGACACAGAGGGCCCTCGTAACCGGCGGCATCTCTTCATGCCCGTACAACGAAGTCAGTCGCTGCGAGACAGGAGGACTGTCATCGAAGATGGCCTTCGATTGGCGCACAAAAGCCGGGGGATGGTCTACTTCAACGAATACACGCGCAATGGCCGGCGTGGAGGATATCGCGATAGCAACAATAGATGGCGCATTGTAGTGTACCGAATACGCTGTGCTCGTGCTGGCAGCCAGAGTCTCCGTAATGGCGTCCAAGGAGCTCGAACCGGGAGCGGGGACGAGGAGCTGCAACTGCCGGAGATCGATGTTACACACAATCTTCGTCTCAGGCCCCCGAATATCCACTTCAGCAGAAAACACCCCATCAGGACAGAACCGACCAAACGACGCCCTCGAAATGACTATCGGCGCAGAATCCTCCGTAATGCGCTGGCGCTCCCTCCGAAGCTGTATCGGATCTTCCCATTCCGAAGAAGCCACCTTCTGAATGAGCGCCTGATCAGGCTCCTTAGTGCTAGGCTGGAACTGCACTGTGCGTCCAGATATAATCAGGCCTCTGGGGTACATCCTAAGAAACAATTGGGCGAGGGCCGCGTTGGGGAACGTGAGGAGGCCTCTGCCTAGGGGGGTAGTGCCACGGCGGAATAGCTGGATGTGGAAGTTCATCTTGTAAGTGGTGGGGAAGGGTGGTCGATGGAGAATGGTCGCGAGAGAGGCCTTCAAATCATCCTCGTTGTCGCGAAAAGCGACGCCTCGCATGAAGATCTGCATGGCGTCGCTTCCCCTCTAGACTCTACGCGGGGAGCAAACGGGGGAATAGAGATGTGGATGTAGAAGATGTGCAGGGGCTGGCGGATTCAAATAGCATCTAGATATCAAGTTCTACTGCGGGTATCACCACGAGAGCTGATAGGAAGGGGACGAATGCATGTCACGTGGACCGATATGGCGTTTGTTCTGCGAGTCTGTGTGTCCATGTTCTCACCCAAAAGCATAACACGATGTATGACCAGGTCACAAGGAAGGTCTTGGATGCAGGAGAAGATGTGTTCGCACAGCCTACCTGAGTCAAAGCCAATACGTTAGTTGAACGATCAAAAACTTGCAAACATGGCAATCTTGTCCCGACAGTCAGAAACTACTATGACCTACTCGGATGTAAAGTCAGCCGACCCTTGGAATCAGCGTCTAAAGAACCTGGAGACTGCGGCACGCACCAATGTACCTTCTATAAACCTAATATCGTGTTGCATGTTGATACTGGATGGTTCAATGACATTGATAGACAGACTGGGCGGGTGGCTAATAACACAGAGTTAATATACATACATACATATGTGGGTTCGGGTATGTTAAAACGATCCAATAGCCAAGTTCAAATTATTAGTGCAGACGGTCAAGCGTTCAGATTCAAACACTGAGACCAGGTCAGTTATCATCAACCGGACGGGATGATGCACGCACTCGTCATCTAGAGATCGAAGCAAAGAGATCGAAAGGTGAGGTGAGGTTACTGGGTATGTGAAAGTCGTACCATCGTAGTGGAAGCGAGTCTTGCAAGCAAGTTAGCAACATTGGCGACGATAGACAAGGCACGTACCTTCTTTGGATTGTCCGGAGCATGACGAACGTATCTATCATTATCGATGGGGCTGCGGTACGCGTTCTCGATGCATATACCAAGGTAATAGAAGACTGGCTTACCGTTCCTTCTTCTGCGGGGCACAGTTGAGTATGCTATTACGCATCGAAGCACGAACGTACCTTGCACGAAGCCAGCATGCTCTGCAAAGTAACGCACACGGCAACAACACTCAGGACCGGAGACCACTCATTGCCAAGGATAGACGCGCATATCTACAGCCCAGCCCTGTCAGTCGTTGGACGAACACTTGATCGTCTCGGCTTACATGACCATTGGAATATACATGCTACAGACCGAGGTCAATGGAAGGAAGGAAGGAAGGAGGGGGGTGACATACGGGATGAACGGGAGCCTCCCTCCCATCTGTGATGACAAACTGGACTGCGGGGGATGAGATGGGGTACTGGTTGTCGAATCTGAACTGCAGCGTATGCACTTCATCCTAGCGCTAGCATTTGGTCGCGAACGGATGTGGGAGTGAGAGAGAACGCCAACCTTGTACAAGGAATCACCCATCACCTCAATCGTAAACCACCACGTCGCAAAATCATCCGCCTTGACAAGGTTTATGCCTGTGTTGACAATCAAACAATGTGCACGTCGACATGGGACGCGACAACACGAACCAACTGGACATCCGTCTGTCTTGATTTCGTTGAGTTCCTTCTGGAGGCGGCGCACAGATATGGATGCCATGGAATGCCAGAGGTCGAGCGTAGGGTCAGTGCACACGAACCAAGTGTCAATCACATACAAACACCGCTGCAGGTATATAACCACGGCGCCTAAATTTTTTGACGAGCATGCCTCTCTGCCTTAGAGTCACTTGCGATCCGAAAACATATCGAGAAGGATACGCAGGCGCTCGTGGAGAGGCAGACCAAGTCGTTCCACGTCGGGTCCTGCTCTAGCGTGGCTTTCCAACCACCTTTGCATGCGATCTGGTCTGATACATATTCTAATAAATTTACGCGGCTTCTGCTGCCCTCCTCTCCCTGTCCTCGTTGATTTCATCCAGAATAGCCTTGGCTCCGTTCTCCATCAGCCTCCTTGCCAGTCGCACACCGACAGCCTCAGCTTCCTCTTTCGAGTTCACCGTCTCCTCCAGGGTCTCCTCGACATGCGCAGAACCGTCGATGCCCGTCACACACCCGGTAATCCGTAAGCTCGTCGTCTTGAGCTCAGAAAACACACCAACGGGGACGCTACACCCGCCCTCCAGCACTCTTAAGCACGCCCGCTCCGCGAGACACCTCCACTCCGTCTCCCAATGCGTCAACACCCCACACAACTTCAGTGCTTCCTGGTCATCGGCGCGAATCTCCACACCGAGAGCGCCTTGACTGACAGCGTGGTACAGCGTCGGTGGGGTAATGTCTGAGCTAATCCGATGGCCCCAGCCCATCCGAACGATGCCTGCTTTCGCAAGGATGAGTGCAGCGTAAGGCCCATCGGGCGCATCCAGCTTGGCAAACCGTGTATTTCTATAGCACGTTAGTTACGATCTATTAGATAGCATTGCAACTCACAAGTTTCCTCGCTGAATGAACCTGAATCAGCCCTTCGCTCACTATCGCATGAGAGCCACTCACCACATCAAGAAACTCGAGCTTGGGAAACTTTCTCCTCAGCTGTGCCGTCCTCCTCACGCTGCTCGTCCCAACCACACTCCCATCTGGCAAATCTCCCAACGTCTTCCACGTCTTCCCCGCCTTGACGACCAAGCTATCCACCGGGTCCTCCCGCTCCAGTATCGCACCAAGCACACACCCCTCCGGCAACGTCGTCGGCACATCCTTGAGACTATGCACAAGCATATCCACCACACCCTCCTTCAGCGCCACCTCCAGCTCCTTCGTCCACAGCGCCTTGCCTCCGAGTAGATAGAGCGCCTGAGACTGGTTCTTATCGCCAGCTGTGGACATGAACGATGTAGCAAACTTGGGATTGCCGGCATCGGTCGAGGGGAACGCTTTCTGCAGCGCATCTAGTACGATGTTCGTCTGGATTTGAGCTAGTTGCGAGGCGCGCGAGGCCAGCGTGAAAGTGCGCTGTTCCGAGCTCATCATGGACGAAGGGATGAGTGAAGATGGGTACTACCACAGAACATATGGCATCTTGAGAAAGATCACATGTCACCTTCCGCGTCGAGGAAAAGCCGATGTCGGGGAACAGTGAGCGTGAGTTGACCGCCTCCATGCACAGACTTCCCGGAGAACTCATCCTCGCTATCATTGGCCATCTAGTATCGCACGATACCAAATCCCTCAAATCCTGTTCCCTCGTTTGTCATTACTGGGTTGAGCCTGCTCAGACATACTTGTTCCAAACCACCGAGATCTCCATAAACCCGTCAACCGCGTTCCAGCCATGTACACAGCTCTTCCAGATTCTACAATCATCCCCACACATTCCTCACTACATCCGCCATCTTTCCATCGTGTTCCATGGGGACCTTTTACAGGAGGCATCCCTTCAGGCTCTCCTCCCACTTCCTGCCGTCAGATCGCTCTAGATTGTCAGCACCGTTTGTCATCCCTGGCACGACATCCCACACACCTTCTTCCTACCACTCATCTCCAATCCCCTGTTAGAAAAGCTATGTATCTCGGGTGTAACAGTATCTTACTCTGGCGACGTGTTGATCGAATTCTTGCGACACTGCGCCAACTCTATTCAGACATTGGTATTGACAGACATCTGGTCCCCTGATAGCGACAGCCACAGTAGCGAGGGGGGTCATCATCAAGAGGAAGTGAACACCACTACCGACCCAGTTGAACTGTCGAAGCTCAGAGAATTCGTCATGGAAGGATACGTGCCAGAGTTTGGCACTGCACTCACGATGCCAAATCTGCAGTTCCTGCGACTTGAACTCCTTGCTTATACGGACGAATCCCGTAAGCGGACGCTTTCATGTGTTCCTACGACGCTTACAAGCCTGTTGCTTGATTGTTGGAGTAAGATCATGTTCAGTCATCTGCGCGATCGTATTCCCACTGACTGTTCTGCATTTCGTAGATGGCACCGTACGAGACCTTATTCCCAGTTTCCAGGAATACTCTGAGCTGCGCACTATCCATTTCAGTGCCTGGCACCAAGTCACGCTCGGTGCATTCATTGAGCCCTTTAGTCGCACACCCCCATATACTTTTCGCCACCTCGAATACGTGCTATTGAGCATGCGCCTCCCCCTCTCCAGTGAACGTGAACATCCATGGGATCCCTTTTTGTGGGATCGCTTCGCTGCCTGTCTAAACCCATTGCTATCCTTTGGTCAGTTCAAGACCTTACTGATCATGTTTCCGTATGATGGGGAAGTGGACCACACAGATCCCGCTAGCCTCCAAGGAATACGAATCAGAGGGATTGGGTGTCTCAAGGATCTTGTGTCGGATGTTAGAACCCGCCTCCATTACCTAGATTCCAAGGGGGCGTTGGAGTTGCGATTGTGGGACAAACGCTTCAGAGCGTGTATGGATGACGAGTTTGGCAAGTTGGACTTCCTGCAAAGAATAATGACGATGGGATACCGCCTCTACTAAATTAGGCTCATCGAAAGCCATAAACTGGCTCGCTCCTGGAGCGCCACAATGCATATGGCTACCCTTCCAATGCGTAGTTAGGCAAATATAGAAACCGCGAACTCTCTTATGCCGTCGTAGGAAAGTCGCCTAGTAGAAATAAAACGAGCTGGTTTTACCATTTAAGTCGCTGGCCAGGGTGCGAGGCAACCCCTGTAAGCTCCTATTGCATACCCCAATCTTAAGACCACACTTGTCAGATACATGAAAAAGCGGAACTGGAATAACAAGGACGGGCTCCTGCTCGTCATTATCAGAATGAACCATCAAGTGCTGGCCAGACACGAACGAGGCAACATCAAACGACCTGAATGAGCGATGGTGGATGAAAAGGGTATCTAAAGGAATGTGTGGGTATGGCTTAACCATACATCTGGTGTATAATGGCGAATTATCAGCGGTAGAGGCATACGTGATTCAGCGTCCGAAGACATAAAGCTTGGATCATGGGCTCGCTGGTTGGGGATGTCGTTTATATAAATGAGCCAGGCGGATGAGGCGACGCGAGAAGAGTTTGCCTAGAGAGGAAATTGAGAAGGGAACACATCATGTAGACAAGGCGGTATAATGTGGAGGGCATGATAGTTGGATGGCGAATGCGTGAGGCTGATGTTCTTCAAACTCCTGAGCAAATTGAACCATGAAATGGAAGGATTTGATATTTTATAAATGAAGAAATCAGGATTGAAAAGAGACAGTGGGACTGGCTACGTAGGACCGTCACATCACTACACTACTGTAAACAAAAGGTGGGACCGGACCAGAGGCGACCGTCACGTCACATGAAGAATACCAAAAATCCAAGCGAATGTAAATGTAAGAGAAGGAACGAAATGTTTCATAGGTGGCTGGTTCCTCAACGCCAGTGGCCCCACTCAATCCCATTCATCGGGGCCCGACTGCCCAATCATCAATTCCTCCTGTTCAATTGACGAAAAATAACGAGGAGCCCCAGCACCTCCAGGAGGCGCATAAGCTCGGAGAGCAGTATCGAGAGTCATCCTCTGAAGATCGGGAGGTGGAGTTGCAGTCGGCTTCAGTTTCGCTTTAAGGTAGGCCATTTGCCAATCGCACTCGATCTCCGGGACATCTGTGAAGATGGTGGCATTGGGATCCTTCGGCTTGGGCACGATGACGGGAGCAGGGTTAAACGTCCCAGCGTCGGGAGAGGCAATCTTATCCCAGTTACTAAAGTCCAATCAGCAAAGGCGGCGATGCGAGCAAGGTATGGTACTCACATGCCAGCGAAGTAAGGGTGCGCCTTGACGTGGGCGATATGTGTCTTCAACTTGGATGGATACGGGTCGATGATGATGTTGATCAGATCCCAGAGAGGCTTCGGGATCTTGTCGCCTGGTTGCTGGATAGGCTGGCCATAGATATTTCGGCGCAATCGCTGTATCAAAGGTAAATCAATCAAGTAAGACTCCTTCAAGTGGGACTACTCACCCTGCCCGTGGTCATCTTGTAGAGCGACTTCGCGAGCCCGCGGATGTCGCGGGAAAATTCATCGGGATTATAGTCCATCCCCAAGAAGAAGTGGCCGCCCTCCGCGCCGTCAGTGACATTAAAGTCGTAAAAGTCATCGTCGCACGCAAGGATCTTCTTAAGCATCTTGGCCTTGCCCATCCCGCCGAGCACAGGGCGGCCAGTCGCTGAGAGAAAAATGTTGGTGAGCTTGATATTGTTGTGGGTGATGCCCTGGTTATGCAAGATCTCAAGCGCGTTCACCTTCGATACTTGTCAGCCACGACGAAAGGTCTGGACGAGCAAATACACTTACTATGTGAGCCGCGTAAAGGCGGATGCGACCGGCGTCGAAATGTTGTTCCGTCCTCGCAGCCTCCAGAGAGAAAGGCATGAATTCCGTCTCCTGGTATGCCTCAATCCCCTCCTCCCATCGACCTCCCAAGGTGATGAAATTCGGATCATCCTCGACTGCCTGCAGAGCAGCAAGCTCATGGCAATTTTGGATAAGCTCATCTGGCTTGAGGGCCGTAATGCGCGTGACCTTCAATTCGCACACCCTGCCAGTAATCCTGTCGATAGCCTTGAAGCGGTCATGGCCTTTCTTGAGCTCAGTAGGGTGAAGACGTTTGAAGCGATCATTATAGAATTCTGGTTGCGCGACGACGGTAGAGGTGGACGCGGTGGAGGGGTTCGGAGTATTAGACTTGGGAGTACGCTTCTCCATTGCAGGAGGCGTCGGGAGAGGCTGCGAAGGGGCACAATGAGCTTGAGAGAAGGCAGGGAGGAAGTCAAAGGGAAGTACCTTCTTGGTAGCCTTGCTGGCGAAGACTTGTTGCAGCTTGGAGAACATTATTGGTGATAATAGAGTATGAACTATGGCGGATGATAGTAGTATGGTAGAAAGAAGTGGTGGGACGAGAGGGGGCAGATATTGGCCGTGTCAGCCTCTGGACGTACCTCCTATCGAACCCTTGGTGAGCCCCTTAGCTGACATCTGAAAAGCGCCTCCGGCGGCTAAATTCCTGGCTACCGAGGCAGCCGCGGAGGTCCACCTGGGGTCGGTGTGCTAAAACGATGCGTGCATAAACTGTACAGATGTCGGGGATGTAGTGCATGACGTGAATAGTTTTTGCAAGTTTTTGGTTGCGAGATGTGAAGGCGATGCAACTGAGAAGAGCGATGGAATTTGAAAACAACATGGAAGCAAGAACAGTCTATCCGCCGTCTGGTGGAAGCTATTGATAGCAGGTACGCTCTCTGTGTGGCAGAGACGGATCCACTTAGGTGCTGCAGGGCCATTCCGAATTGGGGACACCAACAAACACTGGGTGCGTGCTGATGGACGTGAATACTTTGCTTGTATAGTCTAGACAATGAAGCCTGGTGACTCAGAGGTATTGCTTGTATCGTTGCGCTTCATGGCGATATAGATCTGAATGAATTGACGTCCTTTTGGAGGTCGATACTTCACTTCGCCAGATGCAGCCTACTCACACCGTTTGTCAGCGTATGGAGGTAGTAGAGACGTCTTAGCGCTGGTCAAGCGCTTCCACTAGCCCGCTTGAGTTTACCGACCTTTCGCCCATGATGCATGATGCGCATGGAGCTTCCAGCTGAGCTCCTACAAGGCATCATTCACCATCTGTCGCACGATACCAAATCCCTCAGATCCTGCTCTCTCGTTTCTCATTCTTGGGCCACACCTGCTCAGACATGCTTGTTCCAAACAACCGAGATTTCCATAAACCCGTCAACCATGTTCCAGCCATGTAAACAGCTCTTCCAGATTCTACAATCATCGCCACATATTGCTTTCTACATCCACCATCTTTCCATCGTGTTCCAAGGGGACCTTTTACATGAGGCATCCCTTCAGGCGCTCCTCCCACTACTTCCTGCCGTCAGATCCCTCCAAATTGTCAGCGTTCCTGGTCATCACCATCCCTTGCAAGAGCTCCTGCACGCCTCCCTCTTACCCCTCATCTCCAATCCCATCTTTGAGAAGCTATGTATCTCTGGAGTATCAATGTCTTACTCAGGCAATGAATTGATCCAATTCTTGCGACACTGCGCCAACTCTATCAAGTCACTAATACTGTCAGACATCTGGAGCCCTGACAGTGACAGTGGCAGTGGCGATGAGGACGATGATGCAACAGCGACCTCCGCTACCATCCCAATTGAGCTGGCGAAGCTCGGAGAATTTGTCATGGAGGGATACGTGCCAGAGTTTGGAAGCGCGATCACGATGCCAAATCTACAGTTCTTACGACTTGAACTCTTTACCTATGCGCACGAGTCCCGTAGGCGGATACTTTCGTGCATTCCTAGGACGCTTAAGAGCTTGTTGCTTGATTGTTGGAGTAAGACCATGTTCAGCTATATGTGCGATCGTATACCCACTGACTACCCTGCAATTCGTAGCCGGCATCGTACCAGACCTTATTCCCGATTTCCAAGAATACTCGGAGCTGCGTACTATCCATTTCAGTTCCTGGCACCAAGTCACGCTCGACGCATTCATTGAGCCATTTAGTCGCACACCCTCACATTCTTTCCGCCACCTCGAATACGTGCTATTCAGTACCCGCTTGTCCCTCGCCAGTCACCGTGAACATGACTGGGACAGCTCTGTATGGGATCGCTTCGCTGCTTGTCTAGACCCATTGCTATCCCTTGGTCAATTCAAGACCTTCCTGATCGTGGGGAAGTGGACCAGACAGATCCTGCTAGTCTGCAAGAGTTACAAATCAGTGAGAACGGGCATCTCAAAGACCTTGTGGCCGATGTGAGAGCCCACCTCCATCAGCTAGATTCCAAGGGGGCGTTGGAGTTGCGGATATGGGACAAACGCTTCAGAGCGTGTATGGATGACGAGTTTAGCAGGCTAGATTTCCTGCAAAGAATGATGACGATGGGATACCGCGTCTACTAAATTAGAGTTGACCGCTCACTCCTCATGCCATACCATTGCGATACGCTAGAGCCACAGAAGAATTACAAAGAGAGGAAGCATAGTCAGTAATATTAACGTTCAAGAGTCGGACCACAACTAGCGGTGAAGCAGTATCGCAATTAAAGAGATTGTTGCAGCTCGTTATCTATGTCCAGGCTGAAGGTGTGAGGTGAAACACTGTGCTATACGAAGCCTGGATCCTTGTACTGTGGAGTCCGAGGAAGAGCGGGTAGGGGCACCGCGGGAGGGAACGTTCAACGTCCGTACTGCCTGTTGATGAGGATAGAACTAGGCATTTATGGCAGATATGGATATAAACCAAGAAAGTCGGTGTGAGCTTACCACACGCCAGTACTATGAGAGGAGGGATGTTGAATGCTTGGGATACAAGGAATGCAAGCGGTACGACAGCTCTAATAACATAGATCTAGCGGTTTTAGACAGACATGTATTGCGCCATGCTGTGTTTCTAATGAGTGAGGGAAAGGGAGGCAGGAAACTCCCTCACCTCGAATCCTTTTTCGTCGCCTCGTCCGCAAGACGTTTCTCAAGCTTGCTAAACTCGTTCAGGGACATTTCCTCCTCCTGGTCAAGAACCTACTACACATCAGTCGACGAAAATCAAACATCCGGACAATAAGACGTACCTGCTCAACGCCCTTAACCTCCGGCACATAATGCATCAACATCCTCTCAATCCCACTCTTCAGCGTCACCGTACTCGAGTCACAGCCCCTACAGCTCCCCTTCAACTTGACCTCCACTACGCCCGACTCCTCATCAAACCCTCTATACTCAATATCCCCTCCATCCTCCATGATCGCAGGCCTCACCCGTGTCTCGAGCAACTCCTTGATCATGGCAACCGTCTCCGAGTCCGTATCCAAAATCTTCGTATCCTGGGGCCCCGCAGCGTCCTTGTCCTCCTCAGACCTAAACAGCGGCTGGCCTGAAGAGAACTGCTCCATCAGTATGGAATAAATTTCTGGTTTGAGGACGGCCCATGGGTTTTCTGAATCCTTCGACACTGTGACGAAATCCGGTCCGTAAAAGACTCCTTTAACACCTTCGATGCCCATTAGACGGATGGCGAGGGGTGATTTGAGTGCAGCGCGGGTGTCGAGAAATTCTGCGGTGCCTTCCTCCATGACGGGTACACCAGGGATGAATTTGAGAGAATCTTCATTCGGGGTCGCTTCGCTTTGGATGAACATCGAACGAGCTGTCCACTACCCATCAGTTATATATAACATTGCATTGACTGCTACGCACCTAGCGGAGGTCTCATCTGGCTCTCGAGACGGTTCCGAGCCGATGGGACGAAAGTACTCAACGTCATCGGACGCATGCTAGCAGCCCGGCATCGTGTCATAGAAAGCGCTCGGGTGCATCGATGAGGCGTCGATATACGGCGCGCAGTGGCACTGGTCAGTGTCTTGCGTAGGCTTCTGAACGAGCTCGACGATGCCAACGACATGGATGCAAGTGCGTTTGTCAGCAAGGGTCGGGGACTATTGTGGGACGAACACAAACAAATGACCACACGTGGATCGCGAGACTGCGCGGTAAAGCCGATCATTGCGCGCGCCATGGACCCTTCCTCATCGTCCACCACCACAACGACCTGGGTGCCGCCATTGCTCACGACGACCATCCTCCTCTTCGTCGCCTGGAAAATATGGCACTTTCTCAAATACCCTCCCAAACCATCCTTTCGTCACCGCTCTGTGGCCATTCTCGTCTTGGGCGACATAGGAAGGAGTCCTAGGATGATGTACCATGCCGAGAGCTTTGCACAAATACCCTTCGAGACCTATTTTATAGGATACGGTGGTAATTCAAGGCCCCCTTCTTCGCTTGTTATCCTCTGACTTTGCCTGTGAACAGGTTCTGAGCCTATACCATCACTGAAACGTCTCCCTCACGTTCACTTCATTTACCTCTCCGAGCCACCATCCTTCCTCCAGAAACTACCATTTATTATCTCTGGGCCACTCAAAGTCCTCACGCAAATATCCACCATGCTCTTTGCCCTGTTGTTCGAGGTAGCCGACCCTCCAGAATTCATTCTCGTGCAGGTAAGTTTCTCATCCACACTCCAAGTTGCGTGATCATCTGACGTTTGGAAGAACCCCCCTAGCATACCGACACTCGCATTAGTATGGCTTGTCAGCCGAATCCGAGGAAGTAAAGTCATAATAGATTGGCACAACCTAGGCTACACTATCCTTGCGCTCAAGCTGGGGGATCAGCATTTGTTTGTAAGGATGGCAAAGAAGTAAGTTGGGTTAGCATGACTGCCGCCTCCCAAATCGCCTCACTTAGTGCATACCGCTCTTCTTTACAGGTTTGAAGCCGCTTTTGGCAGAGCCGCATATGCGCATCTTTTCGTCACTCAAGCTATGCACGACTTTCTCGTCAAGGAATGGGACCTTGTCGGAATCAAGGCCGTTCTCCATGACAGACCCCCGAAGCACTTCCATAAGTCATCTCCCCAGGACGTCCACCGCGTATGTTCACGACTCCAATCCACCATTCATAATTCCAATTCTTTACTTCTAGCTATTCCGCGACCTCGCACCCCATTTTACACATGGTTCTCTCGCAGGCTTCGTTCCCGACTTTTCTCTACCTTATTCGACCCCATTGACAACGACTCCTTCGCAATCCGCGCCTAATACTACTGTTACTACACCTGCATTTAACAGGGTACATGTACCAGTCCTTCGACCCGATAGACCAGCACTAGTCGTCTCTAGCACATCATGGACTCCAGATGAGGATTTCGGCATCCTGTTGAGCGCGCTTGAGCTTTACGAGAAGAAAGCTCGGAGTAGGAAAGCTGCTGCCGCGTTGCCCAAACTTCTGGTCATTCTGACGGGTAAGGGCCCGCAGAAAGAGATGTACATGGAGAGGGTGAGGAAGTTGCAGACAGGCGAAGAGGGTGATGGATGGAAGTGGGTACGATGCGTTAGTATGTGGCTAGAGGCAAAGGATTATCCTATCCTCTTAGGTCAGTGGCGATTCGATTTGGCAGTCAGTCCGTCATTAAGCGAAGGAAACCCATTCCTGCGTAACGTGTAACAGGATCGGCAGATTTAGGCGTATGCCTACACTACAGCTCATCGGCACTTGATTTGCCGATGAAAGTGGTGGATATGTTTGGTTGCGGGCTACCAGTCTGCGCGTTGGATTTCAAGTGGTCCGTTCTTCTTTCGATTTCGACTGGCTGACAACAGATTCGTTGTTTACACTACTCCACAGCCTCCACGAATTAGTTCAAGACGGTGTTAATGGGTTGACGTTCAAAACAGCGGAACAACTTGCAGATCAATTTGAGGTTGGTCGAGCTACACACCTTGCCTCTGAGTCACACGAACTGAGTTCCTTGCAGGAATTGTTATCGTCGTTCCCCGTATCGGAAGCTCTATCGCGACTGCGGTTATCTCTCCTCGACTCATCACACCCACCTCCTGGCACTCCACCCGCAGCTCGCGTCAAAGGCGAAGGGGTTCATTGGGTATGGAATTCGTGGGATGACAACTGGAATAGAGTCGTCCGCCCCATAGTCCTGAATGATATCAACGCGGACAATACATGATGATAATCGGTACAGATATCTATCTACTCTCCGATGTCTACTCACAACTGGTTTATGTAGTATAATACGTATTATAGAGTAATGCATCGGCTCAACACCACTCAATTCCCCGCTGTTGCTGAGAGTGTCAACGTTTCAATACGCCCTCTGCCTTTACACTGCTTCTGCAGTAGATCGTTGATGACACGGAACTGGCTTGGATCGATCAAGAGAATCTGGTATTGCCCCGTCAGCAAGCATAGAGAACCGGAGGACAATGAATGTTACCGTTTCCCATTCTGTGTCAGTTGTCTTCTCTTCTTCAACCTTCTCCACACCTTCTATGACTTTCTCGCGAAGGCGTTTGCCGTCGTCCGTAGGCATCGACACTTTAATTCGCATACGAGCACGTTGTATTTCTAGAGCGGACGACGCTTGTATTTGTCGGATACATTCTGAAACCTAGATGGATTCGTGTCGGCACGGAGAAGCGGACTAGTGGTCAACTCAAACCCTTACCTGGCTCTTCGCGGTCTTGCCTTGCTTCACACTAAACCCTGCCTCCGTCATCGCTTTTTCGATCAACCCGACAGCATACGGTTTCTGCGTCTTCGGGTCAACGCATTTCTCCGCAACGAGCGTGGCGATCTCTCTCCTCAGAGACGATAAATCATGATCCCGTTCCTTCTCTCCCACCTGCAATTCCCCCTTCTTCAATATCTCTTGTATGATAGTGTCCACGTCTGGGGTACCGAACGCTTTCTTGAGGTCGCCTGATTTAGCTACCTCTCCCTTGGACACGTTGACAAAGACGTTTGTGATTTGCATTACATCGTCGAGGTTAGTCTCTCTGCCGATACGGATGAATGAACGAATATGATCATCATACACATCGAAAGTAAGTGAGAGGGTAGACATACACACCGTTACGCCATTCTTGTACTTTGTTCTTATAGCATGCGATCTAGCGAAAGGGATGACGAGTCAGGCCGATGCCGCGAAGGTTGGCATGGATCGCTCACTTCGAAGCGTTTCCCGCCTTTCTTTAGCCGAACGATGGAGACATTGGTTAATCTGCAGTTGCATCAGACCTTCGGACAAGCGAGAGATGGCAGCTGCGCACTTTATCTGACCAGAAGGTTGTTGAATCTGCGGCATGGTGTAGGGAGATGGAGGTCAGAGTCAAAGAGCAGAAAGTGCGGAACCGGATGGTGCAGTCAAAATCTTATCTTATCTACACCACGTGTGATTGCGGAGAGGCACAGCCGCGTTGAGAGATAATCAGCGCCGACATCGTCATCATAGGTTGTGACGCCCGCGCAGTTTCTTCCTCTCCTCTTCCTTCCTTCGTGGCAACTGCCCTAATCGTTGTTGTCGCTCCTACTTGAATATTGCAGCCATGAAGGGCATTGCAAAAGCAGTGAAACGGTATGGACATCCGTCCCCAAACCTCGGGATATGACCACTCACATACCACACTCACAGGACACCGTTCATGGTGACCAGCAAGGTCGGAATGTCAAAGAGTCAGTTATCAGATGGCATACATTCTCTTGTACAACATCGCATGACTGAAGCGGGGTTCTTTCACCTACCGTTTAGAGTCCACCGACCCCGAGTTCGACGACTATCAGCGTCACTTTACTGATATGGAAAAGGCGACAGAGAAATTGTTGAAGGACATTAAGGCCTTTATGGATGGCGTAACCGGTGTGTGTGAATGCTAGATCTTCCGCCATGCCTTGCTTGACTGCAATACAGGGCTGTTTACCGCTGGCGCTGGTTTCTCCACGCACTTCTCGACTATATTCAATCCCATTGCGGGAGAATACGACCTCATTGGAAAGAATCCCGATAGCGAGCACACGATTAAGCACGTCGAAAGATATCAAACTGCCATGGAAGAGATGCGCGGCTCCATTGGTCCGGAACTCGAGCTCATAGAGAGTCGCATTGTTGGACCAGTTAAGGAGCTCCAGGTGGTTATGAAATCAATACGGAAGACGATTACGAAGAGGGAACATAAGGCCAGTGCTGACGTTGTCCACCAGTACATGTCTAACACTTCCACTCTCTAGCTGGTTGATTATGATCGTTTCAATAACTCACTAACCAAGCTGCGTGACAAGAAGGATAAGTCTCTGAATGACGAACGGAACCTATTTAAGGTATCTATCTATGATCTAACCGTCTTGACTCATCTTGACCCCTTTGTATTTACCAGCTTGAACAAGATTTCGAGATAGCTACCAACGAATACGAGTACATCAACTCTTCCTTGAAGCAAGATCTTCCGCGTTTCATGCAATTGGCCACTCAGTTCATTGACCCTCTGTTCCATTCACTCTTCTACATGCAGTATGTATTCAGCGCTCTACCCTGTTCTCCGTAGCAGTCTGACCCATTAAGTCAGGCTCAACATATATTATATTATGCTGGAGAAAGTTAATAATTTTGGCGAAGAAGCCAAAATGGACATTGCAAACCGACCTGGCAGTCAGATCGCCGAAGAATACGAAGCTCGACGGGGCGACGCCGTTGCAAATATCGAAAACCTTCAAATTATCAAGAGAATCATCTCAGTCTGTATGTCATTTCGTTGACTCATCACTGCCATCTCTGACCATTCATTCGTCTAGCGCGCATGGTGCAAGCCAATCGTTCAGGAGGGCCTGGGTTGGGACGTGCACCGTCCGCTGCTACTACATCGTCGAACGGGTCGTCTTCACTTCGTGCCCCTCCACCCGTGCGCTCCGCGTCTTCTGCCTCTACGTCCTCGTTTAAGAAAGCACCACCTCCACCGCCTGGCCCTCCATCTGCTGCACCTCCCCCCTACACGCCACCGGTAGCGGCAGCGGGGGTTGCTGCTGCTGCTGCCGCTGCCAAGAGAGCTCCCCCTCCACCACCCTTAAAACCCAAACCCAAGCCAGCTCCGCCTCCGCCACAAATCGTTGTTGCCCTATATGACTTCACTGCTCAGGTAAGTTGGAGCGATGATATCAGCGCACTAGACTCGCTGCTGACACGCACCCTAGGCCGATGGAGATCTATCATTTAGAACTGGCGATAGGATAGAATTAGTCCAGCGTACTGCTAGCTCGGAGGATTGGTGGACTGGGAAATTGAACGGTCAACAAGGAGTTTTCCCAGGTGAGTAAGCCTTCCACGGGAGACATCGCATGATGCTGAGGAGCGCCCGCCAGGAAACTACGTACAGGAAACTTGATGCTTAATACCATGGCATCACTAATTATTAAGTACTAGCTATTGTGGAATTCATTCATCACGGCCCTCCTAAGCGCGCATTACGGCAATCGTACCAATTTACTTTGATTCTCCCCAAGCCAAGACCCTTCTACATAGGGGCACCCCTACCCAGACCAGTCTATGTTCCTTGAACATGCGTATGACCATGTCGTTCGGATGTTTTCTCTCGACGGAAAGGGCCATACATTTGAGGTTTTCTCGCGATTGTATCTTATCACAACTTCACAATTCCCATGACTAAATGGTGGTAGTCGGGAGGCATTCTCTAGCCATGTTCACCAAGTGCGCGAGACTCGATAGAGGCCGCAGCACCTCACTCACACTCGTGCTTGCACTAGTTCCGAGGTCAAGGATGTCGAAGAAGCCCACTCACATACGAGGTCGTACCCTTCGTACCTTCACACACGGTGCCATGAAGATGGTCGTCAAGAGCGAGGGCAACATCAAAATCATTCAATTCCTATTCATTCTCAATCCACTGACTATACTGTACATGACTTGTTACGAGCACCGTCCATGCTACTTGCCATTGCGGCTGTAAGAAGAGTTGCCACGACCATCGTTGTAGTAGGTCGAGCCGTTGGGGTTGGAGTAGTAGTATGAGCCGTCGCTAGACAACAAAGAAGCTGGTCAGCATCGCTAGTAAGGAAGACAAAGAAAAGGGCACTCTACCGGTTAGAATAGTGGTACGAGTTCTGGTTCGATGCCGAGGAACCATAGTCGCGGCTGCAGTAATGGTTGCCCTGATAAGAGAAGTTAGCGCTATCTAAAGTGCTAAAAAGTGGTCGAGAGAGTCGCATACCTGGCTGTTCGTGCCACTGCTCTTGTAGGTGTAGTCACCAGAGGAAGAAGTGTTGCTGTCGGAAGGCATGATTGTGCGTCTTGGATGCAAAGATCGTGCTGCGGTGAAAGAAAGAGACGGAGGGCTTTTATAGTGTTGTCTTTGTTTGGACGCATCGGAGTCACACATGCGAATAGGGTCACATTATACAACTTTCTAGGAGTGCACGTGACGGGCCCTCCGCCTGTCATGTGACTGTAGAACCTCCTGACTCCTGACCTCTTGAGTCTTCAACATGATCAACCCAGACGCGTCAATCCGTGTACCTTGCAGTTGATAGAAACCTCATGATCAGTTTCTTGGCTAGATAGCAGTTTCGCCAGGAGTCATGGTCTGCACCCCTGCTCCAGTATTGGAGAGGCCAGGTCAACCGTCGTACCTTGTCTGGCGATTCAGTGCTCAACGCGCTCAACGTTCAACAAGAGTGCGAGATAAGCCCATCACTTAGTTTATTCTTAAATCTTGTGGCTATGTTATACATGAGTTGATCCGAGCACCGTCCCATTTACGTGCTAGCGCTTCCCGTGGTGCTGGCGTTTCCCAGAGCTGGGGTGTAGAAGGAGTTGCCGTGAGCGTCGTTGTAACAGGTCGAGCCATCAGGGTTGGAGTAGTATGATGAACCATTGCTGGGCAACCAAGAACATAGTCAGCATCGCCAGTGATTGGGATAAAGAAAGGGCGTACAGATTATCATAGTGGTACGAATTCTGGTTTATCGCCGAGGGGCCATAGTCGTAACTGCAGTAATAATTGCCCTGATGCAAGCCGTTATCTGAAGGGAAAGTACAATGGTTAAGAAGGTCGCGTACCTGGCTATTAACGCCACTGCTCCTGACAGTATAGTAACCATAGGGAGAAGCAGGCATGACTGCGCGTCTTAGGATGGCTGGGGGGATGCATGGTAGACGAGGGGCTTTTATATCCCTTGGGAGACGATCATGTTTGAGATTGAGTCATCGTTCCAAATTAGCGGGAATTGCGTTAGTTTGAGTATGGAACAGGGGTATTTAGGGTCTAATAGGGAAATCGAACGGTTCGACAGCTCGTATGGGACCAACAATGCTTCTCGGCGTATTAAATGAAGCAATACATTAATAGAGTGATATGCTACATGACGGGCCCTAGACTACAAAGGGCAAAGTGAACTTCAGTGGAGAGGGAGTGCGGATCGTCCACTTTAGTACGGTGAAATGGCTTTGATCCGCTGATCTTCCTTCATTTCTTCAATAAGCACGAGATCGGGGTCGCGTCCTTTGACTTCGGGGAGAAGCAATGTGAAGACTGGTGGGCGAGAGGGAAAGGAGTCAGTTTCGCAACCACATCACGAGCTCAATCAACTTACAGGCTCCACCAATGCAGCAGGCAAAGAATACTAAACGACGGAGTCAGAACAACCATCCTGACGATCGAAGCATGATGTACGTACTCCATAGGACGGCAGGCGTTCCGATCTTCTTGCTCAGCTGATTGAACGCCAGGGCAGAAATGATCGCGCCAGCTTTGCCAGCAGCGGCGGAGATACCATGAGCAAAGGCACGGAATCGAGTGGGGAAGACTTCGGCAGGATAACACTGTTCAGCAGTCAGTATACCGTCCAAATTCTGGACACAGCATGAAGCTCACGTAGGTAGTTCTATGAAAGCGAAAATAAGGAAAGGATTGAAATTTCGACAAGAGGAAAACTTACGTGTTAGCTCCGAAGTTGAAGAAGAACTGGGTAGAAGAGATCGTCAGCAACCAAGAATGTGGCAGATAAAAGCCGAATGACCAACCTGGAGGAGAGCGAAGTTGACAATGAACGCCGGTGTGCTCAGGGAGTCGAACCTTCCAGCCAAAATAGCAACTAATCACAAACAACATTCAGTAACAGCGCAGCACTATTGAGCCAGTGGACTCACGGAACAAGGCAGCCATGAGGAAACCTTGTATCTGAATCCATTTCCGGCCCAAATATTCAATGGTCAGGATGGAAGCGTAATATCCTGGCACGAAACCAAGAGCGGTGATAATGATATTTCCTGTTGCGATCTTGAACAATTTTTCCCAAGGTGTTCCTTGGGCACCATCGAAGCCAATTTGTTGGAGGACAACATTTTGATTGAGGTTGATTCCGTAGAAACTAGAGACATATGAGGTCAAAAAAATCAGGGAGAAGAATAAGGTTCGTGCTTACGCTATGTCGAGCAAGAACCAGCACATGCAAGTCCCGAGGAGTAGTTTGGCATGTCGCCACTCAGAGAAGTACCGGATAAACTCTGGAGGCAATTGATGGGTTTCCATAAAGGTCGGTCAGATGTGAGAGACTCATACCATCCAAGTGAGCTTTCTTGCCAGCAACTGCTTCGATCTTTTCTTCAGAGGAACCAGAACTCAGCTGAGGGAGAGCGCGGGCTTCAACTTCGACTTGGTCCTTGTCGACTGCTGCTGCTTCTTTTTCAGGCAAGGCAGCTTTTTTCAGATCGTCCACAGCGTCTTCTTCGGTGTTGAGCCTCTTCGACGCTTCAAATCGTGACGCCTCCCCGAGAGTGAGTCGTTGGTAGAGTGTGCCAAACGCGGGAATTAATGAAATCCCCACGATAATGCGCCAAACTGTAAACAAGATAATAATGAGTACATCATATTTCATGTCCGAGGGTAGACATACCGCCATCTACCTTGCTCGTTTTTCCTTCGTCATTCATAACATGCTTATAGCAGGCAAGGACAACCATGGTAGCAAGGCCACCAACGAAACTTCCCCATCCCTGATTTGAAAAGATATACGCCAGTAGCGTACCACGTTTCCTCAAGTTAGCCCGATCAGAAGTCACCGAGGCCGACATAGGATAATCGCCTCCAACACCGATGCCCAACAGGATACGGAATACACCCAGGTAGATGAGGCAATTATCAGGAGCGAGACTTCCAGTCGGAGTTGTTAAAGTCAGAATGGTCGCTAGGATGATAAGCATAAGCTCTTTTCCATCTGCACCCGAGAGCACATTAGCCGTCGAAAGGACAGGAAGCAGGCGGATCAGACATACAGACGGCTTTGCGACCAAGGGCGTCGGCAGCATACCCTTCATGGACATGAATATCAGCTCACCACTCGGGAAGAATCAAAGCAACTCACCAAAACCAAATTGACCAATGACACTGCCGATATTGGCTCCGGCCTTCACGAATCCTTCCAGGTTTGCAGGCAAATGTTTACCTCCATACAGACGATATTGGAGCATTGTCGCCACAGGCTTTAGTGTGCGTCAGTGTCCACGAACCCATGTGTACAAGGTATAATCTTACGTTAATAATGAACAGATCATAGGCTGGTAAACGAGCCGGTTAGTGACTAGCTCATCATACGCGAATGAATGAGAATATACCGTCTAGAAAGAAACCGATCTACAAATCCGCAAGCCATCAGTAATGTTGCTCGCCCACTATACCAAGTAGTAAATCACTCACCCCTGCGATCCCAAGCAACTTGACCTCTGGGTAGGTGAGGTAGAACGCCGGTCGTTCACTACTTGATCTCTCATACTCTTCCAAATCTGAAGGAGCTTGTCGTGGTGACATTGGACGGCTGGTTGACATCGTGAATCTCTATACAGCCAATGGAACCTGTTCCCAAGCAATCGGTCAGCTAACCGTCAAGAAATGGCAGGCTCCAAGTAAGCTGGTCGCGGGAGCGGCGGAGGAGACAAGACCAGGAGAGAGAAGCTCAAGACTCACTGAGCGAATGCTGAGGCTTGCTAAGAAGCTCGAGGCTGTTGAGGTGGGGACCGATGGTTCAGGAATACTTCGGATCTTACGAGTTAAAATACATATGTCCCCCCAGCAGATTCAAATGCTTCTTGTACCAACCTGATTTCAAAACTTGGTGTCTACTTCGTCTACTCGTGAAGACCACTGGCACATGATGCCCAACAATACTTCTGAAGTAAACTCCGTGAACGACTGGTTTCCGAGAAACACCAGGTACTCACTAACACCAAGTTACGGTAGGCTAGGATTGCAATCAACGCTAACCCGCTTCCTTCAACAATGAGTCGCACGTTCGTGTCATAATTCCATGGCCGTAGAGGCGACAAAAAAAACGACATTCTTTCCGTTTCACGAATGCAAGCTGCGGCCTGGATCACCAGGTTACCAGCCATCGTGATTACACAGCCCTAGAAGTCAAGCGATTCACTTGCAACCGCCGACTGCTGAACGTTGAGCCCTCGAAATTTCAGCCCCTCTAGTCAACCATGCCTCTATGACAACATGGCAAGCGAACTTCTGAATACGATCGCTTAGAAGCTGGAATCATGAGGGAAGGGTCCATGAGGAAAGGTTCCACGGATGAATGTGCGCGCCATGGAGTGGTTTACAACAACGGCTGAAATGATTGGTGGACGGTTTTTGAAAAGCGTCGCAAAACGGGAGATTGCCACAATGAAGCTCACTGCCGCCAATTGTGGTTGGAGGTAACTTGTGGCGGCAATGTGGCTGAAGTCGCGTCTTGGCCAGCGCCTATTTCATGAGAGCAGTATTCGGAATAAACTCTACAACTTTACATTCTATCAATCCTCTAGATCATCACCTCTAGATACGGAGTTAAACAGCGATATTATGCCGTGTCGGAAATAGTTGATTACTATTCATCGTCACCATTACTCCAGCCACCTTTGTCTCTGATGCCTGGAGCCCCCATTTTGAACTTGGTCTTCGACTTCCGTCCTCCAAGCTCCTTATACATCTCCCTCATTTCTAGCTTCCCGGGCTTCGACGTAGCCTCGGCTTCTAATCTCCACTTCTCCTCCCGGATTTCTCTAGGAGTTTGATAGCCTGAGCCTGTAGTTGGGGAGGTGTAGCCACTTCTCATGGCTTTCGTCGTAGCCCCCAACGAGGGTTCCTTGCTAGCCTGCGACTGGAGATACATAATTCTCTGGAGGGCTACATTAGCACACTCTCGTCAGGGGGTCAGAAGGCACTCATACCCAATTCTGCTTCGATTCGCGCTTGGTCCATTTGCCAGGAGGCAAACTCTCGTCATGGAAATTCTCCTTTCTATAGTGTTGGAACCATACTACAATCTTATGAGCAAAGGTAAAAAGGTTAATATAAACTCTAGGTACTCGCCGTAGTTAAGAGACTGACTCTTACTCCACTTCTTGGACACTCTCGCGCATCGTGAAAGGTCTCTGATACTCAGACGTCCAAAGATCTTTTGCGATACCTCCGTTGGGAACACCCTCAATGGATCTGTGGGCGACACAGGGGCCTTTGAGCGTAGATGTAGTGGCCCAGGAAGTGGTCGAGCTGAAACACTGCTCTTGCCCGTAGGCGACGAAGGCCTGGTGCGCTGGGGAGTACCAGGCAACGAAATCTAAGCTCGGCAGACATGGTGAATTCAGTCGGAACAATCAGCCACGGCAATTGAATACGCACAACATTGACATATGAGTCATCGTCAGAATCATGGTCACGGTCGATCTGATTGTTGGGATCCGAGGATTTGTCGACCACGACAAACGAGTCGATGGATTGAGAGCGGAGGACGTCCTGTAAGAGGCTCATTTTGATTGCCAGATGGTGGTGGACGTCGAAAGAAAAGGTATACGGCGAATGTGGCTCGCCGACCAGGAGCAGCTTAATATATCTCGACGTGCCATTGACGCTCGAATTCGGCAATTTTACCCTGACGTCACCCAGCCCACGTGCGGAGCTGGGCTCCTATGGACTCCTATTCGTGATTTGGTGGCGGAGGCCAGAACAGCCTAGGGACTGGTTAGTAGTTAGAATCCCAAGTCCTTGACCCTCTTGCTGCTCCTTAGGACGTTATTAAATGGGCTTGTACCGTAGGATGATTCTATTTCATTGGCAAAGCTCAATGAGCATCCGATTCTAAATATGTTATTCTATCAACTTTCGCTCTTAACTTGCTGGCTTATCGACAAGCATAGCAAACGCGTCGACACCAAACTTCCCAAATATTGTGGCGGCACCGACGACACTAGCGCCAGCTTGTCTCATTCGTTGAACTCCTTGTACATCTGTCACGCCTCCAACCCCGATAATTACGATATCCTTGAGAGCAGCGTACTCGGGTCGCTTGATCAGGCGAGCAAAGGTGTGAACGTTGCCTAAGGCGAGGGGATGCAAGGGGGATCCTGCCAATCCCCCTAAGGGGGTAGGCAAGGCGTACATGCTTGAATCGGCGCCATCTGTGCCGGTCTGAGACGCGAAGAGGAGTGAATTTCCTAGGGTGTTGGTACACGTAAAGAACGCGATAGGGTTCTTGTCTTTGCCCTCGGATAGTGCGGACACAGTTTTAACTAAATCGTGGAATTGCCCCTCGTAGACGAATGGAGGGAGCTTCAATCCTATGGTCAAGGTGGGATCGGCGTCGAACGCCTCACACAGGACGGCTAAAAGCTCAACCAACGGAGATGCCGAGGGATTGTATCCCGGAGGAGGAGCGTAATTGATGTTTGGACAAGACGTATTGAGTTCGATGGCCACTCGACTGGCCCAAGATGAAGGCCTGCCGTCGGGCTCCTGTCGGAGACAGGATTGGATGGAGGCGATCATTCCTCGAAGGTCAGAAGGGTCAGAGGAGGTGATACTGATGATAAATGGCTTGTTCTCAAGAGCAGCTGGTGGCGAATCGCTGCTGGGAGAGGAAAGAACCTCCTTAACCCATTGAAGATAAGTCGATAAGGGATGTGGCGAATAACCATAGGAGTTTATGGTAGTTGCACCGTCCTCACTGGACATGAACGAGACCTAGGCGCATAGTCTCGTCAGAATCCACCCATTGTATGGTTGTTGTATGGCACAAATATTCCGCACCGTGTGCTTATCAGTTTGCTTGAATCCTTCGGTGGTCGCGGTACGCGTCGTGACTGCGCCGGTATGCACGCTGTCATACAAGGCCTGCAACTGGGCCTTGTCAGACGACCACGCGCATGAAGAGTTGATGATTGGCGGGTTAATCTCTATAGAGCGTATAGCGACCATATGATAAGAAGAAGAGAGAGAGGATGTGCTATCATGAGCCTGGGCGCACACTTTTGCTGAGGCCTCAGGGTCCTTCCCTGATCAACCCAGCGGCGCGACCACAATCAGGCATCACCACGCGCACGCGCCCGGCCGAGCGTCAAGCGACCTTTCAGTTACTCTCGTAGTGCCAGCTCATGACGATGAACATCCTTGACGGCGTCGAAGGCGGACGTACACATTCCCCTCCTCTTCACTATGATCTCAACATCCAACCCAAGAAGAACCAGGTGCTGGTGTCCCATGGTCGGCCGCCTTGGTTGGTTTCCCTGCATTGACGACACCCGGGATGATTTGACTGACTCCCTTGGAGGTATGGAGAAGATGGGAAGCGAATGAACGACGCGTTTGTGGTTGCGGTAGCTGGTGAGTCTAACGTCAATCTGGAGGAAGCTCATAGCTGAAGCTTCCATGCTTCAGGGGGTTCTGCCAGTGGCAAGGTATGCTCACATCGTGTACCGTGCCATTGTCTTACACGCAACGCTGGCGGGCCTCTAGACACATGTTGCTCGGAGGATAGTACAGTCGCTGGGTTCGATCCCAACTGTAATCATCTTGTCGCAGGTATGGCTCCGTGTTTCTTCCAACGCTGTCCTTACCGATGAAGGCCGTTCGTATAGGACAGTTTTTATAATCGTCACTCGCCTGAGGAAGTCGAGCTTGCCCACCAAAACCTAGTAGATTTTGATCACCCAGATGCCATAGATATGCCACTATTCGCCTCGGTGTGTGTCATCATCTCCTTCCTACTTATCGAATTCCCTTAGTTTACCTGCAATCCTTGCAGTGCCTAGCCGATCTGAAAGCCTGCAA
This sequence comes from Pleurotus giganteus, assembly GCA_032158425.1. NCBI lineage: Eukaryota > Fungi > Basidiomycota > Agaricomycetes > Agaricales > Pleurotaceae > Pleurotus > Pleurotus giganteus. The sequence goes on from JAPEHR010000002.1 coordinate 1,543,857, forward strand.
ACAAACGAATATTCCTGTGTATTCTTTTGAAGAGCATCAACGTTTAGACGAAACCAAGTATCTATATGGCGCATCAGTTATCATTAGTGAGTCTGTATCTGCTGCGATTGACAGTGCGTTCTCTAACTAAGCATAATTTTTTCAGCTGAGGGTATCCTCGCACTGCACGATCCTGAACTTCGCAAACTATACGATTTGAAGGTTGGTTTTCCCTTTCATTGCCCAAAAATTGTATTCATTTGTCTCATCTCCAGGTCTTTGTTCAATGTGACTCCGATCTTATGCTAGCTCGGAGGATACAACGAGATGTCAAAGAACGTGGGAGAAGCGTTGAGGGAATATTGGATCAGTTAGGTTCAACGGCACATTACATCGTGCACCGTCTGACTGGTTTCCTCAAGATATCTCCGCTATGTTAAACCAGCATATGACAATTTCGTTCGCCCATCCGCATCTCATGCAGACATTGTCAGTGCATTTACACTCTACGCGTCGATTCAATTTTGATCTCCTTGGTACAGATTGTGCCAGGCTCTAATAACAATGTTGCCATTGATTTAATTTGTACCCATGTGAGGCGTCAGCTAGTGGAACGAGCCACCCGATTCCGACAGAAAATGGCCATTCCTCGTCTATACCTCAATCTACCTGGCGATGCCAACGCCACTCCATCACTTGACCACCTGGGTCTCCACGTCTTGCCCCACACTCCACAAGTTCAGGTTGGTTGGCTTTCATCCTTGCTACCTCGTCATGCGTATCTGAACTTTCGTCGCTAATCAAGGGTACCTTCACGATCTTACGATCAAAAGATACATCTCGACAGGACTTCATCTTCTTCGTCGACCGCTTGTCCACTCTTCTGGTTGAGCATGCGTTGCAGCAACTGCCTTACTCTCCAATAACAGTTATAACCCCAACAGAAGAACCATATCATGGAAAACAACTCGATGTCCAGGTAGTGAACTGCTTGTCTCTGGCAACCTAAATTCTAACATGGAATTAGGATATATGTGGTGTCTCAATCCTCCGATCGTACGCATACCTTTCTGTCAACTTATGAAGCTTGTTCTCAAATTTTTTCCCTAGCGGTGGTGCTCTCACTCGTGGGATCCGACGAGTCATAAACGACATATCACTGGGTTCTATGTTGATTCAGTCGGATGCCAAGACGGGCGAACCACTTCTTTTCCAAGTCATGCTTCCGCAAGCTGTCCGCGACAGAGGGCGTGCAAAGAATACATGGGTCTTCCTACTGGATGCTCAGGCGAGTCTTGCAGCACCATTAAGCATCGTCTTGACGTGTCATTGCCTGCCATGTTAGATCGGAACCGGTGCTGCTGCGTTCATGGCTATTCGAGTTCTCCTCGACCACGGCGTTCTCCAAGATCACATTGTCTTTGTCACATTCCTCGTTGCGCGTGGAGGTGGCATCTCGGTGCTTCGCCGTGCTTTCCCGGACGTGAAGGTAGTGTGTGGGGCCGTTGACGATGAGATGCGTGAAGGTTGGCTAGAAGGGATCAAATGCGAAGGAAATCCGGATGGCATAGGTCGTAAGTGCTGGCTCATGCAACCGGGAATGGGGCAAATTGGTGAGTGGTTGGAATGTACTGTTTGATCACATCGTTTTGACCTTGGCCATAGGTGATCGATACTTCTTGTGAGGGATGGTGGTACCCTCAAGACATGTCGTGATGCTGGCACTCATCTAATCATCTACATCTTAAGTAGGATCGTCGCATATTAACACTGTCTAAGTAGATAAGTCTACATGAGTATAACTGGCAGCCGTACGGGTGTCGAGTCAGGAGAGCTGACGCCCATGGTAGCAGACACCCTTTAACTACCTCAGTATTCCGGCCTTGGCAAGTCCTCTGCCACTGGAGGAGGACGATCCGAAGCGCGATTGAATGTTGTGCATCAGCTCCGCGGAAGATCCCCATATCATGGACAACCCTTCTTGATGTTGGGAGATATAGATATCATCACGAATGCTTTCAAAGTCATCCAGTCCGTAGATCATTGAACACGGTGATGGCTCCTAACACTCCCCTGAACGAGTTCGTGGGGAGATGCTTCATGTCACCACCTTCGTTGGAGTCCGTAGCAGGCTTGAAATCAGCTGTCACTAATAACGGACGAGAAAGACGGGAAAGCTAAAGAAAACGTAGGCTGAGCGATCTAGACATTGATTGTACTTTTGACGCTTGCATTTTAGATCTGTGCATCTGCTGGGAGCATAGATTAAATCAAGGACAAGGTGGTATGGAGAAGTCGTGAACGACACATCTGTGAGAGCTGTCCATCCAGCTTCGGGGACTTTAGCGCATGCAGAGAGCCTCCCAAACATCACGAGTTCGAAGTTATCGCTTGGGGGGCTAGTTACAACTCCAATTTGACCATTCACGCCCTGGATGACAATTATGATGCTGGCGAATATTATGCGAAGAGGCCCACTGGGTAGCCATCATTTCATTAACTCCTCACGCTCAAGTACGATTTTGTCTAGCTTTATGAGAATCGTAGTTCGAGAAGGGAATTGCGTAGTAGGAGTATTATGGGCTGTCACACGAGCGGGCTGTGGGGGATTGGCGGTTGAATATGGGGTTCGGAAGCGAACAAACGGGAGAACGCACAAACCCCAGGCCGTCTAAGACGGCCTCCACGATTCCGGCCGTAAAGGATGAGCAGCTGAGTTGACTCATGTCTCTCGGAACTGAGATGTGGCGTTCAATGGGTGGGTCGTTATCTACAATCATGTCTGGAAAGCAAATAAGCGAAATCGTGACCTCGTGGAAGCCCGGGAGGTGGAGAAAAGCGGATCCGGTGACGATGATAAAAAGGTACGCACATTCGTCCGCATTTTCAACACTTTTCTCAATGGCATCAGCAGCTTTACCAAACACTGCTTTCCAGACTTGAGAGTGGATGAGCATTAGGACGGGTAGGAGCTTTATTTCGCGTTTCGGTGCCTTGGAAGAGGCTTCTTGCCGATACATCATCAACTCCAACACGCGTACGCCGACACGATAACCGAGCGTATTCAGTCTGAAGCCGAGTTGAGAACAGCAGTATAAAGATAGCGTGAAGAGTGGGCCTGCAGCACCTTCTTTCAAGGTCGGCGATGCCACTGACGCGCTTCTGCGTGTACTGGACCATCTCTGAGAATAGAAAAGCGAAGGCTGACCCAGACACTTCAGCGAAGCGAGATTTGTTGAGGTTGCGGTCATAAACGTTGGGTCGGGCATTTGCTCCTTTGGATGTGCCTACGAGTGTATTTGAAAGCGATGGTCCGGAAGCAAGGGAGAATCTGGTCGAGCTGTTCGTCGGCGAGGCATAGTCTGCAGAAGGAGGAAGGGACGCGGTTGAGAGCACCGACAGTCGAGGATGCGGTTGGGTGTAGGCCATGGTATTACGTAAGGCAACTGACGCAAGAGATATATAGCTGGGGTCGTGCACGGCCTGCGAGCAGCTGAATGCTTTCCCCCGTCGACATACAACACCACTTGTACTCATCCTTCCTCGATGGCAGAACAGCAGACGTAGCGCTGCACGTCCGGGGCACCTGGAATGCAATCTACAAATTGCACCGCGTCGTCCTTATCCAATCGGTTCGAATTATCCGAGCCGCACACACAAATCGCTGATAAGAGGTCTTCTTTCCAGGGTTACTTCAAATCCCTCTTCACCGCTGGCTTCGCAGAATCTTCTCCCAGACTCGGCGGACATCTCAGAGGCCCTGACGAACTTGATTTGGTCCTTGACGATCAAAACATCACGCGAGCAGGTATGTTACGAATTTGACTCTTCAGAATGGTGGGCCTTGACCTTTTTTTTCACAATTTCTGCACAAAAGCCTTTGAGTGCGTCGTGATTTTCTCCACGGCGTTATGTTTTTGCTAACTTTGTTCTCAGGATATGTATAGCACATCTCTACGGCGGTGGTCCTTCCTTAACCCTTCCGCCATTTCTCGTCCCTACCCAGCTCAATCCCCTCAGTTCGTCGTTCCCCATAGCTTCGAAGCCATCTGTTCTCGCAGCAACACCTGATGGACACCATCCAGTCACTCCACGCTTCTTGCTGTCTCTCTTGGCCACGTCCCTCTTCCTTTCGATCCCGACCCTTGCCTCGGATGCTTTGAGCATGATTTTGAATAGTGTTGGCCCATGGACGGTTGTTGGATATCTGCGGTTTGCAATAGGCAAAGGCATTGGTTGGAACGGCGAATGGGGCGAATGGGATTCTGAAGAAAAGCAGGCTGCCGTGGGACTTGAAAATGTTGCTGCTTTAATTGGGGACGAGCAAGACAGCTCGGACGTAAAAGATGTCAAGGGGGACGTTGCCGATGCTGAAACTGATCTCTCTAACCGCCTTGCCGACACTCAGATCAATGACCTTCCATCCCCTCATTCGTCCTCCGCATCCCTTGAAAGTCCTATCGAGAAGCATGGTGTCCACGTTACTCCAGAGCCGTATTTATACTACGGTGCTGTATCGGACAAGATAGGCCAGGCCGTGGTGTGTTGGCTGGCGAGATGGGGTGTTGACCTGTTCCTGTATGAGGTCAAGAAGGACATGCCATCGAGTGACAAAAACCCGACCCGTTCTCCAGCCGACCGACTCTTTACGCGGAGCATAGCCCACCTTAGGCAACGTGCTATGTCAGTCCCAGAAAACCGTCCATCTTCAGCGCCATCGTCACCCAGTGCTTTGTCAACTTTTCGTCCATCGGATAAAGCTGAAGATCCTCTAGTTCCTGTCATTTGGGGAGTCAAGGGACTAGAAGCGACTTGGGTGGCTGCTCTTCTCAGTGCTGACACGATCTTTGTGAAGGGAGAGAGAGAGCGATATGATCTCGCTGCAGCTGTTGTCGAGATGAGGCGAAGGCAAGGTGGTGTCGTTGCCGAAGAAGAGGCAGTGTGGAAGGGGTTATTTGAACAAGGTATATACTACGTCAATATGGTGAGTCAATGCAGGATCACCCAGAAAATGATCAACTGAACTGGTTTGCCTAGAGCGTCGAGGACATCATGCATATTGCCCAAGATGTCTCACCTGCTACGGGTAGACCATATGTCTCTCTCCGAATATTACAAGCGGCCCATTGGGATCAGGCAATGCTTCGACAGAGAATACTTTCCACGCCTTCGTTGTCATCTAGCCTTTTAACCGGCAGCGCATCCAGCCCTTCACCTAAGGACATCGGCGTCGCACTAAGCACAGCGGACATTCTTGGCCAATCTCCCACCCCCCAGGAAGACTCGATCACCGAAATTCGCTATTATCATGTGCACAGTGATTCATCTATGCGTCTCGGAGATACTGGCGGTTTATCGCGAGATATTACAGCTAACGGAGGTAAAGGTGAACCGATTACTATGGAACAGCTCTACGCCTTTGCATCTGGCGAAACGAACACTGTCATCGCTTCGGCATCGGGTGATCACCGCAGCGTGCCCTTGTCCCCGACCCGTTCTGGAGAATCGACTTTCTTCGGACTGCACACTTACTCGTACAAAGACCTGGGATTGCCGCCTAAGACTGCGTATCCGATACCAATTCCGCTGACGCCCTCTCAGGTCCCTCGTCTAGACACGGCAAACAAACTGCGATGGTCTCCATATCCGCCATATCGCTTCGCCGTTGAGTTCTGGGATATCGACTGGCTGAAGGAGAAATCGCGACTTCATTCGCATACGATATGGTATGCAGGTAGCCTTTTCAATGTGTACGTCCAAGTCGTCTGGAAGAAAGGCAACGGCACCCCAGCCACGGGTAATCAGAATACACTCCAGGTTGGGGTGTACCTGCATAGGCAAAGCAGCGTAGAGGCTGTCCCTAGTTGCAGTCGTCCTAGCTCTGAACTAATCGCTCAAAGAACCTCGGAAGAGCGAGAAATGCGACATGTTCGTGGACCTTCAATGCCTGCGCTGTCTGCCTCCCCCAGTCGGACATCGCATTACTCCCCGTCAATTCACCCACCCTCCCGAAGCACCACCCCAAATCCCCCTTCAGCACCATCGTCGCCCGTCATCTCCAACTCACCGCCAAACAGCTCCCTTGGAATGTCAGCTTCATCGTCTCAGCTGACGAGCTCGTACTCCAGCGTGCCTGGAATTGCACTACCTGCTATTGTGCCTTCCGTGGCGCCTCCCCAGCCTTTCCGCGATCCCCGCTCCTCAGTGAAGGCTTACTTCACGATCTGCTGCGCCAGCGGCACCGGCACGGCTCAGACCCGGTTCAGCAGTGCTCCAGACGACTTTGCTATTAGCCAGAGTTGGGGCTGGAAGAGTAGCTCGTTGACGCTCAGAGTGGGTTCAGGCCCTAATTCGGGTGCCTCTGGAGACACTTTTGCCAACAAACCTGTGATCGGGAAGAATGACGAGGTTAGTTTGAGGGCAACTGTTATTCTCGGTATTGTTTAGGATTTCTTTTCACCCCATTGTATATCTTGCATGTTAATATGTTTTGCGGAAGCATGCCTTGGAATTGTACTGTAGCTCTACCCCATGTATTATAGCCGCTGTCCTGTTGCACCGTTATGACTCTGGAAGGAATTATCCCGTGCCTTCCCTCGAGTTTCGGAAGCTCGAAACCCCTAGAGGCGGTAACCCACCGTCATCATTCTTTGCAGAAAGTCCAGGCTTTGAAACTCATCATCCATGCACCCTAGGACACTTCTGTCCCATAGTCGTAGCTCCAACGCCCCCTCGGAATCCAGGATGTGAAAGCGGGCTCTTAGATGTGCCACAAGATCTTCGACACGAGAGTGCCCTGCAATGCGGATGCCTTCCACGCTAGCAGGATCGTTCTGGCATTCTGAAGAGTGCGTGGAACACATGAAAACAGTATGTGACCATAGGTCGAGCCACGGCCATGACCGGAGAGCTCTCGGTGGAAGAACTGCAGATTGGGCATCTGGAGGTTATCTGCGAAGTCTGGAAAGTCGCCTAGAACGACGAGGTCCTTTAGCTTCGTCAGTTTGACTGCGTCCACTGCCACTTCATATACGTCTCCAGCGCTCACCGTAGTTGTCCGTGCGGCGAGTGTCTGACAAAACCAGCGTCTGAATCGAATTGGCGCAGCACCGCAAGACCTGTGCCAATTCGTCGGCCAACGGTGTAAAGGTCACGCTAGAGATACACAGCTTTGTCAACATCGGACTGGAGATGAGGGTGATCGACGACGAAGAATCGAGGAAGACCCAAGCGCCAGTCAAGCGCCGACTCTAGTATTTGTACATATTTATCTGGCGGACTCACCGAAACACTGACCATGTCGTCCACCACTGTGCGGAAACAAGCTCCTCGTCCAGCGAAGCCGGTTGGTCGGTATTGGCAAGGCAAAGCTCCAAAAGGTGCTACTGAAATCGACTCGGACTCCGATGCGGAAGAAACAACTCAACAACCCGTTGACGATGGCGACGTCGACATTGCGGGCGATCAGGACATTGTTGATGAGGAGGGGGAGGAGGAGATGCCGCTGCAGAAGATGCAGGCAAAGGATGTAAGGCAGAGGATGGTGAACGTGAGGCTGAAGGATGTTAGTATTTCGCAAGAAGGCAAGGTCATTGTTGCGGGACGGGAGGAAAGCGGACGGACACTAATGGAGGGTGTGTTGAAACCATCTATGCGGGGATATCATTCTGATAACTTGCTTAGAATCTGAAGAAGAAGAAGAGGACGAGGCCAAGCAAGATGAAGAAGAGGTGTGTGATGCCCTGCCTGTGTGCTGCATTCTCCTGACGCGTCGCAGTCCAGTGAAGAGGAGACCTCATCGGAGGAAGAAGAACAGCCAAAAGTACAATTTCGACCCGTCTTCGTGGCTAAGTAAGTTCTCTCTCTGCACTCCACGGCATTCTCATATATCTTCGCTCGTATTTAGGCGGAATCGAGGGACGATTGCTGAGCGGGATGCCCTACTTAATGACACAGAAGAATCTCTCAAGAAGAAGGAACTCGAAGCAGAAGAACGCAAGAAACAGAGTCATGATCTCGTTGCGGAGAGCATTCGACGTGAATTGGCTGAGAGTGAGTTTCGGTCTCTCTCGCCGTAACCTCAGTTAACTCGCTGGTGGCAGAGGAGAAGGAGGATGAGGTTCCCGATGTGGATGATACCGACGGACTGGATCCTTCTGCTGAATTCGAGGCGTGGAGACTACGTGAATTGGGGCGCATCAAAGCCGAGAAGGAGGAGGAAGTACGAAGAGAAGAGGAGAGGGAAGAAATAGAGCGTCGTCGTGCGCTACCAGAGGCACAGAGGCTGAAGGAGGACTTGGAGAGGGCAGACAAGTTGAGGGCAGACAAGCCCAAAGGCCAACAGAAATTCCTACAAAAGTACTGGCACAAAGGTGCTTTCCATCAGGTCAGTTCATCGCCAAATCACGATTGCCCATTGTCTTGACTTGCGTTCTAGGATGCTGAAATTCTCAAACGTCACGACTTCACTGAAGCTACTGAGTCAACGGTAGACGTATCCGTGCTACCCAAGGTCATGCAAGTCAAAAACTTTGGGAAACGTAGCCGAACCAAGTATACACATTTGCTCGATCAAGACACCACTGTTGGATCTGGGGGCTTTGGTGGAACCGCGCCCGTCAAATCTGGTGGTACTTCACTTGAAGCTGGCGGGTGCTTCTTGTGCGGAGGTCCCCATCTCAAAAAGGGTACGTTCTTTCTTTGTACTCCAGCTCCACCTATCTTATCCCTCCGTTAGATTGTCCTCAGAACCAAGGTCCTATACCGGGTCGCGGACCCGGCGGCACAGGTTCAAATGCAATAAGCCAAGGCAAGGACTCCTGGCGCGACAGAGACAGAGACGAGCGGCCCCGAGACCGTCCGTATTCGGACAGGCGGAATGGAGATAGCCGTTACGACGATAAGCGCGACGACCGTACGCGAGACAAACGTCGTCCGCGGTATGATGACCGGTACGATGATGATCGGAATCGATATTCACGGAGACGTTCGTTTTCACGATCGAGATCACGGTCTCGGTCTCCTCCGCCTCGCAGACGGGGCCGCGAAGATAGTTATGGCGATCGTTATCCTTCGCGCCCGTCGGAAAGAGCTGTCGCGTCAGATAATAGGGAGAAACGGCGGCGGGTAGAGTAGCTAGACGGCCCTCGTCCGATCATTCTTCCTCTTACAATCTCTCATTTGTCGACGATCACCATGTTATCGTGGATGTGGCCACTCATCCGCCAGTCATCCCCACTTCCTGAGAGGCGTCTTCGCTCGTTCAAGGAAGGGCCATTTGAGCCGTGGCGTTGGGGCTCGAGGGTGGGGACATCACAGTGGGGACTTTCAGAGCTACTGCGAATACAAAAGTATTCTGATCGTTGCTCAAGTTCAGAAATATCATTTATAAGTCGTTGGAAGTTCGTAGCCTCCGAGAGTTTGGTATACATGTTCTGGAGAGGATATTCGATACAGTAGTACTTTATCCTACCGGAGTCCGTTGAGGGGGATACAGAGGAGAATATGGCATGGTACGTATACAAAAGATTCCGCACAGAATATGGGGGAAAAGAGATATAATTGGTCCTTGAGATCGAAAAAAAATATTCAATGATGAAAATTAGAGATCTATGTTGCATTGGAGGCTCTCAACCAAGGCCATGCGGTGGTAAACGCGAAATGGAACAAGGCAGGGTATGCCGCAGCCCATTCCTCCATAACCCAATGGTCTTCGCCTATAAACACACTGGGGTACGTCTGACGCCAATCCTCGAACGACCAATGCGGGAAGCCGTGGAGAGTCTGGTAGAACCACGTATTGAGCGGCTGAGTCCTGAGAAGATAGTCGTTCTCGGACCGATCGAGGGAGAGGATGGGGAGTGTCGTGGGGGGTGCTGGCGCGGGGGTTAATGTGGATGGATCGATGGGGAGGGGAAGGTGGCGGGGGGTGGGGACGGGGTATTGGAGCTCGGGAAGGGGCTCGGATTGGGGGGACAGGGATAAGGGCGAGAGGGGGGTGAAGGATGCTGCGGGTGAGGTGAGCGTGGCGTAGTGGGTGTCTACGCTCAGGAGGGGCAACGGAGATGGGTGGTAGGCTGGGGTCGGCACCGAGGCGGGAGAGGAAAGGGCGTGTGCTTGATAGTTGTCGTGTGCGTCAAAGTTGTACAGCAGGGAGCTTGCGACGGTGGCTTCGTCGAAGGCTTCAACCAATAGGGGAGAGATGTAGGAAGTGGTCTCGTTCTCTACGACCTGGGGAGGTGTAGGACCGACGAATTGAGGGAAATGGGGTTCGACGGGTGGAAGAACAGAAGAGTTGCTGATAGCGGGCTATAGAATAATCGGCAAACGTTCTCAAAGATATCTGCAACAGGACATACCGTGTGCAATTCATCAGCCAAGGAGACAAAGTCCGAGAGAGCGGGGGTAGAAGTAAGAGGAGAGCTCTTTGTGCTGGTCTTCTTCTTCTCGGGCTCTGGGGAGTGGAGGGCAAGATCTTTGGCAGCGCGAGCCAATTCGTCGCCGTGTTTGCCAGCCATGATAAGTTCGGCAAGACGATCGCAGCGATCTAATTCCTCCTGTCCATTCCTCTTGACTCTCCGCTTCACAGGCTTGTTCGCGGGAGTACGCTGCCTGGGATTGAAGCGGTAGTTGGGGTACTTGAGTGCATGGGCGGCCTTCTCCTCCCTGGCCTTCTTGTTCCAGATCTCGCGTTCGTCTTCACTCATCTTGCGCCACATGGAGGCGATGATGCGAGAGATGAGACGGTGATCGTGCTCGACTTGTCTGCTGATGGTTCGCTGGGCGAGGCAGGATGAGCGGAAGATCATAAAGGAGTTTCGAGGGCGGGGGATATGGCCCGGGGGTTGCTTACGCCCACCTCTTGGACGAGGGGGGGTAGGGGGGTCGGACTGGGAGGATGAGGACGGAGACGGTGGGGCCCATCCGCCAGACACCTGGATAGGCGTATTGGTATCTGCTGGTATGTGAGCACAAAGAAATTTGAGATCGCGGCGAACTGACCTGCGGAGGAGGGGAAGAGGAGGGTATTGAACATGGGGGAATGGGCAGAAAGATAGCGAGGGGGGCATATCTCGGGGTGGCTTTATAGTGCTGGTGCATGTCGTTTGAAGAGCGTCGCCCTCGCAGCTCGTCACATCTCTCTGGTCGCGCTCCAAATCAGGAAGGCCGACCCCGCGTTAATAACACGTCGTGTTTCTGCCTTTTATGGCATATCACATCCACTCGCCCTATTCCACGCGTCTCGGCCGCGTTTCTTGCCCAGGACTCGCTCGTACAGAAACCCACAGCCCATATCATGCCAAAAATCGCGTCGAATATATAGAAAACGGCGAGAAATAAAGCAAAGACGCGCCACGAGGTGATCACAAAGGAGGGCTGGCCTTTGCGTCTGTTTGGTCGCACCCTTTCACCCTTGTCACAATTCACTTCCCACGCGTCCATTCTCGGACGAGGTGATCGAGGTGCTCGGGTTCTTCCAGAGACCCTTGAGCACCATCTCAACCATGTCGGCGGACCTCTCCTCGCTGCTCTCCTCCTCCAAGGCCCTCACCTCACACCTCTCAAAGCCAGACCTTCCCTCGGTGCACCTCTCCCTCGACCAGATCGAGGCACAGTCACGACGCCTCGTTTCGCGCTACTCAGGAACCGCAAATGATTCAGATCGCGCGTATGTCTTTGATGGTCCTTAGAGACTTAACCTGAACGTCGTGTAGAAACTACCTGCTTGCCCAAGCCCAGGTCGATGCATCAGCATTGTCCAATTCCATCGCGCATTTGAACACATCGACAACGTTTACGCCACTGCAAGCCCTACAAGACACCGATGTTGCTGGCTACCTCCGCCATGCTCACGAACAAAATCTCATCTCCACCATCGAAGAGGGCCGAAAAGAGACCCAGGCAGACTTTTATCGCCTCCTCGAGGACCGGAGCCAAAAGGACTGGGAGGCAAAGAAACGACGCGTCTTCGAGGAGCTAGGCGGTCTTGTCGGCTCCGAAAACAGGGCTTCAACCAGCGAGCTCAAGAAGAGCATGCATGCCAAAGCCAACCTCTCAGCACGTCTTACTTTCTATGCCTTTGGCGTTTCTGACCGTTCTCTAGTCCAGCACGACGACACCAAGTCTTTCGTTGCAAATGCAGAGCAAGATGATGGCCTATGATCGTGTCATAACTGAGCTGAACACCGCCAGACAGCGAGGAATATCTTTCCCAATCATTCATTCCCTCATCTCTGCTTCACTTTCTGTAACTTCTCAAGTCAGCATCTATTCATCTCTCTGTCCTTCATATGGTTAACCCAGCCATTTCAGTCCAAGTCAATGCAAATGACCCGAAACTTCCACGTCCTCTCCAAAATCACTACTGAACCCCCGTCCCTTCCCCCAATAGAACACGCTGGCGCGCACATTCTCAACCAATCACTCTTTGAACGCAAATATGCCCGTGCTTACCTTGGAGACCAGGAATCCCGCGAAGCCTCCGCCCTTCGCCGGCAAATAGCCAAAGGCGCCAGAGAAGCCTTGGAAGAGCAGTATTGGGATATCATTGAGCGAACTATACAAGCTCGCCCAGCAGAAGCAAAGCTTGGTGGTGATCCTAGTATCGCCAACAAAATCAGGGCTTTTCTGTTAGTGCTGTACTATAAGAATGGAGAGTGGGAAGACAGGATTGAGGTACGAGTCTCTCGACAATGTCATCGCATGGCCTCATTTGTGTACTGCAGCTAGTCGCTGGTCAACCACTTTGGGCTCGCCTGTTCTATCTTGTTCGGACTGGTCACACTCAAGAGGCTTCGGACCTGGCTACCCAATGCCAGCAAGCCATTGAACACCGTGAAGCAAGCTTCGTCAGTCATTTCAGGGCATGGATAGAGTCACCCAACCGGCGGTCAGTCGGTTCCGTCTTTCCTGCGTACTCCCTTCCTGATCACTCCCCCATAGACTACCCAAACCCCATCGAGATCACCTCCAGTCTGTTTACAATGCCCACATGCTCCATTCATCATCTACCGATCCATTCAAGTTGGCTTTATACAAACTGATGGGACGACTTGAGCCCTCGCGACGGAACGTCCCCCAGGTGACGACCACTACGGAGGACTGGCTTTGGTTCCAGCTTACTATGGTGTGTCCACTCTATCTCTGTTTCTCAGTTGTTTATCCCACCGGTGGCTCCGTCAGGTCGATGAGGATGAGCATGGTGGGTTGAGGGGACTTGCTGATGTCCTTCTCGGCTACGGAGAACATCATTTCGAACCTCCTAATCAACAAGCGAGGCGAGGCGTTTGGTCTGGTGTCCTTCTCATGTGTGGACAGTTCGAGCGGGTTTGTAACTTTTTCATCAACGTTCACGAGTGTTCATTCAACGGACCCTTGGTCGTAGGCTGTAGCCGCCCTCTGGAATCATCAAGAAACTGAAGTTGAAGCTGTTCATCTTGCCATCGCACTAGCATACCATGGCCTACTCCGAGTCCCCTCACGAGCGGAAACTTCTGACATGACTCCCTGTAAGTCCATTTGCAATCCGTGCTTCAGCTGATCTTGACCTTCCATCGCTCAATGTTAGTATCACTCTCACCTGCTTCCCCTCCCGCCTTGAATCTCGCCATGATTACCTGGCGCTACGTCCGACAGTTCGTCAAGATGGATGCAAAGGAAGCCTTGCAGTACGTATACTGTGTGTGTCTGGCTGCGGATCAGGGTGATGTTGGTAAGGAGCACGTCGAGAATGCTTGGGAGTTGGTCAGGAGGATCATCGTGCTTGGAAATAGCGGCCCCGGTTGGGAAGAGCTCGTCGGAGGATTCAGAGCCGACGGTTCTCGATTCGTGAGTCCCATCCTCAAGATTCAGCTGACATGTTTTTTCAAACAAAAATACAGAATGGTATTGTCGAACAGGGCGCTACCCTCCTCCAACTATCCGACACCAAACGGTTCAACGAACAGATTCTCATCCGCGCCGCCAGAGAGCTCGAAGACAACGATCGCATCTCGGATGCCATCAAACTATACAACCTCGCTTCTGACTACCCTACTGTCGTATCCTGCTTGGCACAAGCGCTCGGCACCACCATTGCGCAGCCCACGCCCGACGAAAAGGCGAGGACGATAGAAAAGACCGCTGCTGATATTTTGAGACACTATCAGAAGACGAATAGGGCTGCTGGGAAGGATAGAGATGCTGTTGTGCGTTTGTTGAGGATTAGAGAGGCTTTGGATGCTAAGGGTGCTGGGAGGCCCGAGTTGGCCTTAGAGGTGCGCTTAATTTTTTCTCCCGTTTTTGATGATTAGGCGCGGACGTTGAGATATGGTGGTTTGGTACAGATTATGGAGGGGACGGACTTGATTCCGCTGGATGGCGATATTGGGAAGACTACGCGCCGTGCTGAAGAGTTTAAAGATCTGCACGAGTCGCTGCAGAGGAATCTTCAGGTATACTTGCCTCTCACCATGGATGCCCTGGCTGGTGTCCATCAAAGAGTGAAGGCGTCAATTATTGCGGACTCGACGAGGCAGATGGTAAGCTCCATACTCGCATTGATGGTTGTCTCTCGGCATATTCCTTTCTAATCCACTGTGCTTTTAGACGCTCGCATCACTGAGGAAAAAGTCAAGATCGCTCATGGTCTTTGCTGGCATCCTCAAGTATCGCATGTCGCCAGATGTATATTCGTATCTCGCACGACTGGATGTCGAGATTGCATTGTAATGAGTGTATGATGAACTTTTATACTAATGACGTCTCGCGTACAAGATTTGTGTTGTCGATCATTATGTGAGGCTTAAACGTTAAACGTGTGATAGCCCTGCAGAGTCAAAGGAATGCCGAGTGGGTTGGGGTGGGGGATAGCCCAAGGATAGCCTACGATAATTCAGAGTCACCAAACTTGGGGCTTATATTTCTGACAAGATAGAGGCTATGATACGTAGGGCAGTGTTACAGTATAATTGCAGTAGGGGAATGCTTCAAGAAAACGCGAAAGTGCGAGAGTCAAGACATACGACAACATGGGACAGGTTTTAGAAAGGAGCGCGATGGCATAAAAAGTCCGCATTGGTAGAAGAAAGGAATCAGACCGCCTCGCCAACATCCCAGGTATTCGTATATCGATGTCGGAACCTAGGGAATGATGGGGTAGAGGTGGGCATTGGGAAAGACCGCCTTGATACGCTCCTCAACCCAGTAGTACGGTGACAGATATGTCACGTCGGTCTCATCAGCCTTGCCTGCACCGCCGATGATGATACCAACGATCCCGCCGTGGCCGTCAACGACGACGGACCCCGAATCCCCAGGGGCGGAGAAAGCACCGTCCTTATATCTGTTGTTGTACGAGTAGACGGCAAGCGCCACGGAGGTCGAGCGAATGCCATAAGAGTCGTCATACTCCCGGACGAAGGATTCGATGCCAGAACCACGGCCAAAGGTCATTCCCGTCGCGTTGCCGTTCTTGACAACGATGAGACACTCTTCACCATTCGCACCAAGTGTGGTTGCGCGTCTCAGCTCGTCTTCCTGGACAACGTCCCGAAGCCGGAACAAGCCGTCCATGGGATATTCGAAGGAGGAGCGGGTATTGGCTCCAGGATACATTTTCTCTATGAACTTGTAGGGCGACCCTTGGATCCCTGGATAAAAAAGAGAGTTAGGCAAAACTTACCTCAGTGAGATAGATTGATAGAAACGTACAACTATCAAGATCAAGCACATTGCCCTTGAAGCGATTCCAGTCAATCTTCTCGCGGTGGAGCTCAACGAGAGCCCAGTCCTCCGTATAGCGTTTGTCGCCGGTACCGACAGAAATAGGCGGGGCATAGGCGATGTGTCCCAGGACACGCTGACTCTCCATAGTCCAGAACCTCGATATCTTACCATGAAAGTCGTACAGGGACTGGATTGACTTCTCTATCGTTTTCAACCGGTTCTTATGATACTCCTGCGCACTGTTTATGTCGTCGTCCTCGCTGTCGTCCTCGATGCCCTCCTCTAGTTGCTGGATATTAGCGCGGTCGTAGTCCGCCTTCAAAGACTCGTTCCCAATCCTAGTCATGATGGACCCGAAGGCTTCCTGAAAGGCCTTACTGCCGAGGAGGATGATATCGCGATGAGGCTGTTTGATGGCATCCATTGGGGAGTAAAGGTCATTACCACATATGCTTGGCGGGAGAACAACATGGCGCGTCGTAAGGATGAAGACCCGGTCACTTTCACCACCTTCGCAAATATAGAGGCCTCCGACGCCCTCGAAACGGGGAGTGTCCTTGGGAGCGATCCGCAAGCCGAGTGCAGGATTGAATGGTGCTTTTACGTCGGCAATTGGGTCGAAAAAGGAACCATATTTGAGGAGCTGCTGACCAGTCGAGAGCGCGAAGACCGACTCCCGGAATGAGATCTCAACGTCGGTGATCTGAAACTGTGCGAGAATCTGCTTGCAGCCGACAGCCGCAACCTTGGCGTCGTCGCGAGAGAGAGTGCCAGGCATCACGCCCACCCAGAGGAAGAGAGGTCGGGCTAGGGTTTCCCTTCCGAATTCGACAAAACGGATGGGGTCGATGCTAGTCCACTTGACGGCAATGGAATCAAGGTACTCGTAGACCTGTCGACCTAGTTCCCGCCAGACAGCGACCATTGGGTGCGTGAAGATGGGCCTGGCCTCCTTGGGCACGCGATAGGCTTCGGGGCCAGTGGGCCTTGGCCAAGGGACCCCCGTGCGGTGAATAGAGATGGGGGTGGAGGGCAAGCCGTAGAAGTCTGAGTACATCTCAAAGGTGGAGTCGTCAAGCTGGGAGAAGCAGAAGATAGGGGATTCTGATTGTTCAGGCATGTTAATGGACTCGGAAGTCGGGACTGGAGAGAAAAGACAAGGCCAGGAAGATAGCAAACAAGAGTCAAGTTTCAACTTCAAGCTTCAAGGATTGGTGAGAAGTGCGTAAGTGCTCCTCATATATATCCCCTAATCTTCGAAGTCCGCAGTTCGAGGGGTTAATCTCGTAGCAGCGGAATCTACAAGCATACTAACCATAGTAATGAGCGTGGTTTATAACAAGGTCTCCGTACAAAGCTTTTGTCGTCCACCAACTTGACAGGAATACTACCCAAAACACGAGCGAAAGATGATAGGCGGCATTTATCGCTGAGTCGGAAGCATCTCTTGGTCTTCATCCTCGTCCTCATCGTCCTCCTCTTCATATTCATCCGTCCTCCTCGATGTCCTCCGTGAGTACTATGACACATGGATTAGCGCCCTGGAATCGTAGTGGGAGAGGGAACGTACATGATATGCAGCAGTCCAATAGCCTGCCCAGTACATCGCGCCCAGAGCTTTCGAGAACGCCTCGTCTTGACTGACAAGTGAGCCAGGCGGAGGTACGGGAAAGCCATGTTCATCTTCCTCTCCTACCAAACCCTCATGCGTCATGCCCAGTGAAGGATCGTGGGTTGGCACAAACGCGTCGAAATCCACAGGAGCGGAATTCTCCACTTCATCTTCATTCGGACTCGTCCGAGCGTCCTTCTTAACGGCACCGTTCGCGGACGCCTTTTGTTTTAATTTTTGCGGTTTAGGAGGAACGTTATACCACCTGACGGAGTGTTAGATTCTTGCTAAAGATGAACAACGAGATAAGAGGTGTTAATGCAGCAAGGTGAACTCACAGAGGGGATTTGTGTACGGGTTCCTTTTGCCAATCCTTCTCAGGTCCGTGGAATGCCTACAAAAATTTCGAGGTCGTTAGGTTTTGCCACAAGACTCTCGAGACTTGCCTCGTATTCCTCCATTGCCGCATCCCAAGCTTCGATAAGTGCCGAATCATCCCAAATTTCGTCGTGCGTCAGCTCACGGCTCTCCTCTTCGACATCAGGATCTTCATCGTTCGAGTCTTCTTGACTTACTTGAGTACTGTTGCCATTGTTGCCTGGACGCGAAGCGGTCGAGGCTGGTCCACGCGTTTTGGGATTATTGATGTTGTTAGAGCGTTTGCGCTTTTTAGCAGGGCGGAGCTGTGCAGGGGATGGATTTGGATGAGAGGGTGGATCAGCCTCAGGCGGCGGTTCGTAGGGTAGAGAGATATCGTCGTAAGAAATTATCGGTCGCATGAGAAGGCGCAAAGTTTCAGCGCTTACTTTTACTCGCCATCTTCTCGGCGCTTTTTCGACCTCACCAGCACCGCTGATGACGTTCACACTCTCTCCCTTCTTTTGACGTCCTTAGAGCTTCTACGTTTATATTCCCCCAGGCTTTATTTTCCGTCTCTCGTATCGCTGTCGCGGTGTTTTCGCTGGTGCGGCCGATGTATGCCTCTCGACGACTTGTTCATTCACTGCCCACAATGCGACACGTATTGGACAAGATATAATAACTCTGCCAACTCATCTCACTTGTGTCGTCATCGAAATAGGCTCCCCAGAAATCAAAACTGACGGCGACTCTCTCAACCAATTCTCCGCACCCCCCACCATCTTTTGTCTTCCCTCCTCGGTCGCACGATGGCTTGGCCAAGTCGACGACATGACTCATGACGCTCTCGACACCACCATACGTGGATTTCAACGCTGAATGACGCGTCGAGTTCACAGAACTGAATGACGGCAGGATGATAGAGCATATGAGCTACATTCCCCTCATCCTCTCTGCGCAGGAGAAGAACACACCGTAAATAGCTCGTTTAAAGCTCAGTTAGTGACCAGGGAAGCTTGAAGAGCTGCGACGATGGACTCTGTCGACGGAAAACGCTGCGTCTGTCTAGGCCTACCTGACTGACATGGAAAAGTCTTCATCTTTACAGGTATACGGATCACCACCACCGTATACTCTACGTCCGAAAGGCTGCATCGAGTATTAACATTGATCATGAAGCTGCCACCCATCGTTTTGTCGAATTCACGGCTGGGCAGCCGCGATGCGCGGTATGTTGTATTTTTTTTTTGCCTGAGTGTGTGAAGACAGCGGGCTCTCAAGAGGAGGAATTTTAGTGGAGGTATGTCTCAACCTATGTGGCAAAACAAGTTGCGCTCTGACATGAGTGCAGCAGTGTCTAATGTCAATCAGGTTCTTGTTGCCACTCCTATCGTTATGGTATTCCAGTGGTCTAGCGGCGCACAATCTACAGGTTCTTATTTTCAAGTCATCTCCATCATGGCTGACAGTGAGTTGGTAGGTATTTAGCAAGCAAACTATTCACATCATACGGTTCCAGACACTGTACTGCAAATCTCAATGCCCGTCGGTCTTATCTCGGCCAAGGCGACTCCGAAGACACCGCGTATGTAGCGCTTATAGCCAACCGCTTGTGTTCTTCGCTGCTCTGGGCTGCAGTCGCCCTCCGAATCTCTTTCTTCAATTGACGGTCCACTACCAAGTTTAGCCGCCTAAGGCGCCTACTGGATACGTCATCCAAGGGGCTCCACAAGGGTTCGATAGGAGTTACGTCCAGAGGCTGACACGCTCAATATCTGCCCCCTCTCGTCCCCAGCCCTTCTCTCTACCATACCACTATCGTCACATATAGTGCCTACCTTATCATCTTCAATAATGTTCTCCAAGCTGCAACAGGTCTTCGCCAGCAAGGCTACCAAGAAGGTATTTCCCTTTGACTGCCTCCCTGGCTTCTCTTGAGCTCAATTGTGCACCTTCGCAGCCACTCCCGACGCCTCCTGCAATGGAGAAGCATACCCCCGCATCTAATACTCTTACGAACCCCTCCACCGCGTCCACCTCTACCATCGTCGCGCAACCAGAATACTCTAATGCTCGGTTCAAACGTCTTCACCCTACTGAGCTCAAGAATGGCCATGACCGCTTCAAGGCGATCGACAGGATTACTGGCAAGGTGTGCGAATTGAAGGTCACGCGCATTACCGCCCTCAAGCCAGATGAGCTGGTCCAAAATTGCCATGAGCTTGCTGCTCTGCAAGCGGTCGAGGACGATCCCAATTTCGTCACGTTGGGAGGTCGATGGGAGGAGGGGATTGAGGCGTACCAGGAGACGGAATTCATGCCTTTCTCTCTGGAGGCTGCGAGGACGGAACAACGTTTCGACGCCGGGCGCATCCGCCTTTACGGGGCTCACATAGTAAGTGTATTTGCTCGTCCAGACCTTTCGTCGTGGCTGACAAGTATCGAAGGTGAACGCGCTTGAGCTCCTGCATAGCCGGGGCATCACCCACAACAATATCAAGCTCACCAACATTTTTCTCTCAGCGACTGGCCGCCCTGTGCTCGGTGGGATGGGCAAGGCCAAGATGCTTAAGAAGATCCTTGCCTGCGACGAGGACTTTTTCGACTTCAACGTCACTGACGGCGCAGAGGGCGGCCACTTCTTCCTGGGGATGGACTATAATCCCGATGAATTTTCCCGCGACATCCGCGGGCTCGCGAAGTCGCTCTACAAGATGACCACGGGCAGGGTGAGTAGTCCGACTTGAAGGAGCCTTTCTTGATTGATTTACCTTTGATACAGCGATTGCGCCGAAATATCTATGGCCAGCCTATCCAGCAACCAGGCGACAAGATCCCGAAGCCTCTCTGGGATCTGATCAACATCATCATCGACCCGTATCCATCTAAACTCAAGACCCACATCGCCCATGTCAAGGCGCATCCATATTTCGCGGGCATGTAAGTACCATATCTTGCTCGCCTCATCGCCTTTGCTGATTGGATATTAGCAACTGGGATAAGATCGCCTCTCCCGATGCTGGGACCTTTAGTCCTGCTCCAGTCATCGCGCCCAAGCCTCAGGATCCCAATGCCACCGTTTTCGCGGATGTCCCGGAAATCGAGGTTGACTGGCAAATGGCCTACCTTAAAGCGAAGCTCACGCAGCCGGCGCCACCTCCTGATCTTCAGAGGATGACTCTCGATACTGCTGTGCGAGGTTATACACCTCCCGGAGGTGCTGGGGCGCCGTGCTATTTTTCCTCAATTGAAGAAGAGGAACTCATGCTTGGACAGTCAGCCCCCGATGAATGGGATTGAGCGGGGGAGCACCAGTCGTCTATGAACAAGATCGCCGAAATTTCGTTCTTCTTTCTTTCCTTTTCATTGGCTTGGACTTTTGGTATTCTTCATGTGATGAGACGGTCGCCTCTGGTCTGGTCCCACCTTTGTTTACAGTAGTGATGTGACGGTCCTTCGTAGCCAGTCCCACTGTTTCTTTTCAATCCTGATTTTATTTATTTATTTATGAAATATCAAATCCTTCGACCTCATGCTGCAATCTTGATGTGAGGAAACCGCCACCCTTCCAGCAGAGAGGATATATAAAAGGTCCGTGCACGCATTACATAACGCGAGCATAACGCTCCGCTTCCCGTTATGACGAGACTTCCAGTAGAGCTCCTCGACGCCATCATTTTCCATGCATCGAACGATCAAACTACTCTGAAATCCTGCTCCCTTGTTTGTCGTTCCTGGGTCAAACCTGCTCAGACATATGCATTCCAAGCCATCAAACTTTCCGCAAGACAACCAAACGTGTTCCAGTCATGCAGAGAGCTCTTCCGGATTCTGCAATCATCGCCGCACATTGCTCTCTACATCCGCTCTCTTCTCATTGAATTCAGTGAAAACCTTTTGCAAGACAAATGCCTTCAGGCTCTCCTTCGATTCCTTCCCGCCGTCAGATCCCTCAGGATCGAGCCTGCTGTTCCTCTCGGTTTTCATCCCTGGGAAGAATTGCCATACACCTTCGTTCTATCAATCATATCCCTCATCTCCAACCCCTTCTTTGAAACGCTTTGTATCACATCAGCATTATTTACCCCGTCAGGCGACGAATTGACACAGCTCTTGCGGTCCTGCGCTAATTCGCTTCAGACGCTCATATTGTCTGACATCCGCCGCTTCGACAGTCTCGACTCAGAGGAAGAAGATGGCGATGATGCGACAGCGGACGCAGCCACCAATCCAGTTGAATTGACAAAGCTCAAAGAATTGGTGGTTCAAGGAGACTTGCCAGAGTTTGGAGGTGCAATCAAGATGCCGAATCTGCAGTTTCTGCAACGTGAGCTTGCTACATATGAACACGGGTCCCGCGCAGCCATGCTTTACTCGGGTGTTCCAAAGACGCTTCAGAACCTGGCGCTGGAATTTTGGGGTAGGATCATACTCTGTTTAGTGGCAACTGGGCTTACCGATGTAGATATCAGCATTGGACCTGATGTTGTTCCCAGTTTCCAGGACTGCTCTGAGCTGCGTTGTATCCATTTCAGCTCCTGTGGCCAATCCCAGCTTGATTCATTCATTCATGCATTTCGTCACACCCCTTCATTCAATTTCCGTCACCTCGAATACTTCATATTGAGTTTGGAAGACTCTCCAGGTGGTGACGATGAAATTGCATGGAAGGTTTTATGGGATGCCTTGGCTGCGGTTCTAGTCCCATTGCTATCCCTCGGACAATTCAAGAAGTTCCTGATAACTGTGTCATATCAAGGGTATGTGGGCCAGCAAGATCCCACTGACCTTGAAGGAATTCAGATTGGCGGGCGTTCACGAGTCAAGGATCTTGTCGCCGATCTAAGATCCCAGTTTCATGCCCTTGAGTCCAAGGGAGCATTGGAGTTGCGATTATGGGACAGCGGCGTCGAAGAGAGTATGTATGATCGGTTTAGAAGCCTGGACTTTCTGCAGAGAATGACGTGGGTGGGATATCGCCTTTAGTACATCGTGCAATGGCTGGAACGAGTAACCTCCTCAGTTTACATATTTTTCCCGCAGAATTCTATATTTCGAGACATAGTCTCCCTTTCATTCATTCCACCCAAACTTGACGGCTGATGACCACAAACCTCTCCCCTCTTTGTACCAACGACAGTGTAGGGCCCTACACACCTCTGATCTGATCGCTCAGCAAACCTTGGTAGAGCGAGACGTGCGCGCGAGACGTCCGATGCCAACGCTATCTGCCTCTCCCAGCTCCGGACATGCGATTACGCGATACAAGTGTAGAAATACTGATATGTGAATTCTGGGGAAGAGAACATATACCTCAACAAGGTTGGTCATGTCATATAAGTATACTACAGATGATAGCTGATCCTCCTCATTCTTTGCAGCAGGTCCAGGCTTCCAAACTGGCCTTCCATACACCGTCGGACACGAGAGTCCCACAGTCGTAGCTCTAATGCCCCTTTTGAATCTAGGCTATGAAGCCGGGCTCTAACCTCATCCATTAAATCCCTGATATACTTCTTTCCAATTTGTAATTCTTGTAGGCTAGCGGGATCTTTCTGGTCCACATCTCCGCGATACGAAAACATTATCAGGAATGTCTTGAATTGTAAGGACAGCAGTGGGACTAGAGCAGCGGTAAAGTCATCCCATAATGAAGCATCCCATGTGTCCCGGGTTACGCTGATGAGAGGGACGTTCAACCTCAAAAAGAGGTATTCAAGGTGGCGGAAATTGCTTGAGGGTGTGCGACGAAATGGCTCAGTGAACGAATCGAGATCGGTTTGGTGCCAGCAATTCAAATGGATACAGCGCAGCTCGGAGTAAACCTGGAAACAAGGGATAGCATCAGGGATGACATCGATGATGCTGTTCCTAACTACGGTGGCATAGGATTAGTGTAAGGATTCGCCAATAAATGGAGTATGTCCTACGGCCTATGTCCAGCACTAGGTTCGTAATCGTCTTTGGAACGAACGGATAGACTACGTATCCGCCTGGTGGATCTGCTCTGAAATCTCCTTCTAAGAACTGCAGGTTGGGCATCTTGATTGCCCCTCCAAACGCAGGCAGATTTCCATGAGCGACGAGTTCCCTAAGGTTTGTCAGGACAACTGGGTTGGCATCCACTGTTGTACTATCATCCCCATCCATCCCACGGGAGTGATAAATGTCTGACAATGTCAGAGCTTGAATGGAATTGGCGCAGTATCGCAAGAACTGCGTTAATTCACTGCCTGACGGGGTAAATACTATGCGTGCGATCCATAGCTTTTGGAACGTTGGATTGGAGATGAGGGGAATGAGTGATAGAAGGAAGGCATCCGGGAGATCTAGCCAGCGACAACCATTAACATAAGGCTGGATCTTGAGGTATCTGACCGCAGGAAGTAATTGGAGAAGGCCCTGAAGGGACGTGCTTCGTAGAGGGCCTACATCAAATAAGATGGAAACATGGCGGATGTAGAAAGAAATGTGGGGAGATGATTGTAGAATCTGGAAGAGCTGTTTGCACGACTGGAGCATCTGCACTTGTTTGGGGCCGTAGTGGATGGCAATCTCGATTGCTCGGAACAAATGTGTCTGAGCAGGTTTGACCCAGGAACGACAAACGAGAGAGCAGGATTTCAGAATATGTTTATCTTGCGATAGTGCTGGATAGGACATGATGGTGTCGAGGAGCTCTTCCGGAAGCCTTGGACTCTCCATGGTGGGGGCGTAGTAGTCGTGAGTTGGCACGGGTCGCTTCGACCGTTGTGACTGGCTGACATTCAAGTTATTGGCACTCCGAAATACCTCTATGAAGGAGCGGGCGGCCCGCGCGCCTTACACCAACCTAGCCAGCGCTTATCCCATGACGCTGGTCGCACCAACCTTGGGCTTGGACTAGTGCTAGTGAACCGTGACTCTCGACTCTGCCACCGTCATGGAGAGGCCAATAAGGCTTCCAGCAGAGCTCCTCGACGCGATTATGTCCTATCTAATCCCATCGTACGGTGTCCCTGATAAACCTACTCTACAATCCTGCTCTCTCGCTTGTCGTTCCTGGGTCAAACCCGCTCAGACATGTTTGTTCCAAAGCATCGAGATTGCAGTGAATGCACTCTCCGACCAATCAACAAAGTGCAAGCGGCTCCTCCAGGTTCTGCAAATATCGCCCCACATTGCTCTCTACGTCCGCCATCTTTCGATCACATTCAATGCAGACATTCTTCTGGACGAGTCCCTCCAGGCTCTCCTTCAATTACTTCCTACGGTTAGATACCTCAACATCCGGCCTTTACGCAGTTCTTATCGCTGGCGAGACCTCCCGCACACATTCCTCGTATCGCTCATTTCTCTCATCTCCAATCCCATGTTCCAAAAGCTATGGATCAAAGGTGTAATGTTTACCCCGTCAGGCGGCGAATTGACGCAATTATTGCGCCATTGCGCCAACACCATTCAAGCACTGACATTGGCAGACACTTGGCGTTCGGCTGACGAGGATGTGGATGTGGATGATGGAGATGACGATAATGCAACAACGGACTCAGCTACCAACCCAGTTGATCTGACGAAGCTCAGGGAGCTCGTCGCTCATGGAGATCTACCGGCTTTTGGAGGGGCAATCAAGATGCCCAACCTCCAATTCTTAGAAAGAGACATCATAGGATATACGGCCGATGAAATCTTAGTCGATCCATGGGTTCTGGAGACGATTACGAGCCTGTCCCTGGACCTAGACTGTAGGTCATCCTCCATTTATTGGCTCGTCCCTGCACTGATGCTATACCTTCGTAGTTAACTACAGGGTCAAGCCTGAAGATATTCCTAGTTTGCAAGTCTACTCTGAGCTGCGCTGGATCCATTTAAATTGCTGGTACCAGTCCGATCTCCGTCCATTCGTTCGGCCATTTCGTCTTACGCCCTCAAGCAATTTCCGCCACCTCGAATACCTCCTTTTGAACGTGAACGCCCCTCTCACAAGCGAATTCGGGAGCGCGTGGGATGCTTCTTTATGGGACGACCTCACCGCTCCTCTAGTTCCATTGCTATCCTTAGGTCGTTTCAAGACATTCCTGATAATACTTTCGTATGGAGGGTGCGTGGGCCGGTCAGACCCTGCTAGCCTAGGGGAAATACGAATTGGGAGGAAACGTGTCAAGGATTTCGTAGCTGCAGTTAGAGCTCAGCTTCATAGCCTAGATTCCAAAGGCGCATTGGAGTTGCGACTATGGGACTCTGGTGATAAAAACTGTATGAAAGGTCAGTATGGAAGCCTGGACCTGCTGCAAAGAATGAGGAGGATCGGATATCGCCTGTAGTAACTTATATTTGGGATGGTGGGATGAGCAACCTCATTGAGATATATGTTCTCTTCCCCTGAAATCCACTATACGGGGAGAGGTAGGTGTCGAAGGTCCACGAACCTGTCGCGCGTGCTTGGCGCTCTTCCGATCAGATTGGGGCGATTGCAACCAGGGACGGGCTTTAGGCTGCTCTGCAACACGACACCCACCGTGGACTCCTCAACGTGAATCGTGACTCTGGATTCTGCCCCCAGCATGGAGAGTCTAAGGCTTCCAGACGAGCTCCTCGACGCCATCATGTCCTATCCAATCATATCGGACGATAAGCCGACGCTGAGATCCTGCTCTCTCGTCTGTCGTTGCTGGGTCAAACCTGCTCAGACATATTTATTCCAAACAATCGAGATTGCGGTGGATTATCGCCCCGACCAATCAAAGCTGTCCCAGTCGTGCAAACGGCTCTTGCAGATCCTACAATTATCCCCCCACATCTCTCTCTACATTCGCCATATTTTGATATTATTCGATGATGACCTTCTACAGGATAAATCCCTTCAGGCCCTACTCCAATTACTTCCTGCCCTCAGATCCCTCAAGATTCGGGCTTACACAGGTGGTTACGCCTGGCAAGATCTCCCCCGCGCGTTCCTTCTATCACTCGGTTCCCCCATCTCCAATCCCATGTTTCAAAAGCTATGGATTTCAGGCGTAGTATTCTCCCCGTCAGGTAGCGAATTGACGCAGTTCTTGCGGTACTGCGCCAATTCCATTCAAGCACTCACATTGTCGGGTATATATCGCTCCTATGGGGATGATGATACAACAGCGGACTCGGTTGCCAACCCAGTTGACCTGACGAAGCTCAGAGAACTCGTTGTTCACGGAGATCTACCCGCTTTTGGAGGGGCAATCAAGACTCCTAACCTGCAGTTCTTAGAAGGGGACCTCACAGGATTTACACCTAGCGGAAACATAGTCCATCCATTCGTTCCGAAGACCATTACGAGCCTGTCGCTGTACATAGGCTGTAGGTCATACTCCATTTTATTGGCTACTTACTATTTGCACTGATGTTTTAACTTCGTAGTTAGTAACAGCATCATGCCTGACGCTGCTCCTAGTCTCCAGAGACCCGATGCAATCCCTAACTTCCAGCTTTACTCTGAATTGTGCTGGATCCACTTGAAATGCTGGTACCAGTCCGATCTCGGTCCATTCATTCAGTCATTTCGTCACACACCCTCAGGCAACTTCTGTCGCCTGGAATACCTCCTTGTACGGTTGAAAGCCCCCCTCTCCGGTGAACCTGGGGACGGATGGGACGCTTCTCTATGGGATGGCTTCACCGCTGCTCTAGTCCCGTTGCTATCGCTAGGTTGTTTCAAGAAATTCCTGCTAATGCTTTCGTATGGAGGGGATGTAGGCCAGAAAGATCTTGTTAGTGTCGGAGAAAAACCAATTGGAAGGAAGCGTGTCAAAGACTTTGCAGCCTATGTTAGAAGCCGGCTCTATAGCCTAGACTCCAAAGGGGCATTAGAGTTACGATTATGGGACTTTGATGTCCAACGGCGTATGGATCCCGAATTCGGAAGCCTGGACCTGCTGGAAAGAGTGATGAGGGCAGGGTATCGCCTCTAGTACGGGGAAGTTGAGCCCCCATATCAATATTCCGTCTCTATCTATATTTGTCTCGCTCTCAGAATCAGTCTACTTTGTCAGAATAAAAGTCAAGCTGAACTTGCCAACCACGACCACAGAGATGCTGCGGCTCCCTAACTCGATAAGATGGTGCTAGGAGGCTTGAGCTGACGCTCCGACGATGCAACCTTTAGAGAGGCTGACTCCGCCAGGGAGCGTCACAGCGCTCAGCTTGTACGAATAGGGAGATTGTCGTAATTCGGAGGCACAACGGCGAAGAACTACATTGACCGAGGAGAATTCTAGCCAATCCGCAGATTCCGCACAGCGATGACGAGAGTTGAAATGCTAGCTCTGTAGAAGATTCAAAATGGTGAACTAATATTACCGGAAGACTCATCATAATACCGGGAGGACGAGGGAGTGCCAATATTATGCGCCAGATACCAAGCCAGATATACGTAAGGGGGCGCCGCCAGAACGGCCAGAGAGCTCCGGCTCTCTGATGTGCATGTAAGACCAACGAGCATGCAGACAAACTATGCGCCATTTCAAGGATGGCTCGATATCCATGATGCATGATCTGACGATATGGAATATAACAAGAACGATTCCGTGTCGAGTCGTACGAGTGGGTGTCGATCACATGTTTTGACGACGTTGGCGCCGACCCGGAGACACTGATGCGTTCAGACTCCCGACCCGGAAGACAAATGCCAATATTGTAAAATGGAATTTCAAGAATATAAGACAACCCTTCCCACCTTATCTCTACGCACCTGAGGGCCAGGTTTCATGAAATGGGTTCAATAGTCTCGAGGGTGCGACTTGCTGCGCGAGTGCTCCGTGCGCTCGCTGCTGCGTACGACGAAATCGCCAGGAAGGTCGCAGCGACCCCAGGTCTGCCCGTCAACGATCCTTCTACCCCATATTGGGCAATCCCCCCAGCGCAGATCGCGTGTCACGGTGCCGAAGATCCCTTACCGCCCACGAGAAAAGAGGACACCGACGCTGATTCAAAATACGACGATGCGGATGCAGACGTGGTCATCATTGGGAGCGGCGTAACGGGTACGGCGGTTGCTCGAACAATTCTTGACTGGGATGCACAGAGGGTACGCAATCAAGGAGGTGTCCCGATCCGTGTCGTCATGCTTGAGGCGCGAGATGCATGCTCAGGTGCCACTGCAAGGTGCGTATATTCTGCCTTTCTTATCGGACTCGCCTTGACTCGTGACGATGACGGTACTGCAGGAATGGGGGACACATTACACCACCATTGTACCACGACTACATCTCGCTGAAAAACAGATTCGGTTCTGCCACAGCTCGACGTATTATCCGTTTCCGTCTTGCGCATACTGAGGAATTCCTCAAAGTTGCTGAAGAAGAGGGCTTGCTTCTAGATTCCCAAGCAAGGAAGGTGCAGACCTTCGATGTGTTCTTTGACCAGAAAGCATTTCAAGAAGCAAAGGAAAAGTTGGCCGAGTACAAGAAGGATATGCCAAAGGAGAGCATTGACTATCGCGTACTTGATCCAACCGACGGCGTGGATTTGGTGAGGGTAAATGAGACGCTTCTCTACCGAAGCGTCAGTGCGTATTTAACTTGACGTTTAGGCGTACCAAATATCTCCACGTGCTGTCGGATGCATATCAACAGTTGCTGGTGCCATCCACCCGTACCGTCTAGTGACTGGTATACTCTCGAGGCTTCTCTCAGAGTACCCTGATAAGTTGGTCCACTACTATGCTCAAGCGCCGATGTAGTTCAATGACCTCTTCTGCAGTTTCCATCTGTATACGCACACACCATGCTTAAGTGTCGCGACGAGCCGTGATAAGCCATTTTATACGCTTACTACTCCAAAAGGCGCGATTCGCACACCCCACGTAGTGCACGCAACGAACGGATGGGTTTCGCATTTGATAGAGCCTCTGCGGGGTAAGATCATCCCGTTGCGCGGGACGATGACGGCACAGCGACCTGGCCTGAACCTCGGTAGCCCTCCCAGCCTCCATTCGCCCAATGATGACTCGCTGTGTCTAAGCGAACCACAAGCAATTTCAAACCTCGGTAGCAACCCTTTTGGAGACAGGTGGACGGGCACGCGGTCATTCGTATTCTATTCAACCGCATCCTCTAATGTCTGGGATTATTTGACTCAGATGCCCGCTCCTCCGTCATCGTCTTCCCACCTTCCTGTAGTCAACCAAGAACACAATCTCGCACATAGTGAAATATCTACATCCGTAATCGATGCCAACAATGATCCCGACTCTGCCTCCGGCTCGTCAGATACCGCCACGGACCAAGAACAACCCAGCAAATCCGATTGGGATGCTTATCACGACAACCCATCACCTACATCACTTCCTAACCCACGGAGGCTCCAAGATGGTTACCCCCTACCAGATGGGGAGCTCATGTTCGGAGGCGGTTTGGGACACTCAGAAAATGCCTTTTACGACGCGGTGGGAAGCACGGATGACCGCACCTTCTACCTTCCTACCGCATCGTATCTCTCGGGTGCTTTACCCCTTTATTTCTCTGGGTGGGGCCAGGAAGGTCGGGAGGAATCTCAATCTCAAGCCTCGAGCGGTGGTATTGAACCAGGCCGGATTAAATCTGTATGGACCGGAATCTTGGGCATGTCGGCCGATTTCATGCCTTGGGTCGGTCGTTTGCCACACAAAGTCTCTGGGCGTCGGTTACCCGCGGCCGTTGTCAATGGCTCACACAATCTTGCGGCTCCAGGAGAGTGGATTGCTGCCGGCTACACAGGGGAGGGCATGGTGCACGCGTGGATGAGCGCCAAGGCCGTTGCGTTTATGATCCTCAACTCTGACAAAGAGCGAGAGAAGTACGATCCTTTGGGGCGTCCAATCGCGGATAAAGAGGACTGGTTACCCGAGCCGTATCTTGTCACAGAGAAGCGTTGGAAGGAGGCCGATATCGATAAGTTGTTGGAAGGTCTCTTGGATTAGTTGGATGGATCAAACATTCCACCGTGTAGGCAAGTCTGAATCAGGGTTTTCCATTATGTTGAAATTCGTTATAAATAATTTACACCACCCATTGATATCGACAATGTATGTAAACATAGCAGGACAAGCAAACAACACCTCTATATCACGCAGCACAGGATGTACCGTACCTCCGCAAAACAGTCAAGACACCTATTGGACGCAGCTCGTCGATTGTACTGAACACCCACCAATGCAGTTACGGGTGAGAGCCAAACCCGAAAAAGAATAGTGAGAGTGGACAGACGAACCGCCTCCGTAACAATTTTTGTTGGAAGACGAAAGGAACAAGTTTAACAGGTATGGAAAAAGGGGATATATGAGGTATGTTCATGAGATGACGGTGAGTGGAGAAAGAAATGAATGTAGGGGAATATTATTCGGCGTGCAATAAACGTCCTTCCGTCAGTGTTTTATGGAAATGAGAGGGATGCGTAAATATGCGACTTAAGCGCATGAAATAGGATAGGGAGCGTTAAATGAGAACACAGCGGGATTGAGGTGTAATACGGTTCAGGAGGAAGGATCGCCATTCAGAAAGCTGGAGAAAATACACGTTGGGAGGGGGTATATAGAATGAGAGAATGCTGCCTCTGCCTGGGCGTGGATGTTGCCTCGAGCCGAGTGACATGATGGAACATGAGAGGGAATTCGCGTTATATCCGATGGTTGCATGAGAAGGATAGTGGTGTGAACGTGCAGATTAACCGAGTTTAAGGAACGGGAATACCATAGCGAATGCCGGGCTAAACGAAGAATTGGGTACTTGCAGAGGAGTCAGCCAAGGGTATAAATACTTCACGTAATAGAACTCACTGTATGCGACTTGCAGCATGCACTTCCATCTCCTCCATCTTGTACGAGTTAAGCTCCTCCTTTATTCTCTGCGCCAGCGCAGGTGTTAGTCGACTCCAAGTCGCAGGCTCACTCCGTCGATCATACACAGTGGCAGAAAAGGTATCATACACCGCGAGGTTGTTCGCAAATGCTAATCGTTTACTCGGCATACCCGTGGTTGCTGAACGGTGGGTCAACGTGGGAGCAGACGATGACAGGACGGATAGAGTCGGAGCAGAGAGGTTGGGGTGGCTGAACATAGAGTTGTGGGGGTGGATGCTGTGACCGGTAGTAGGAGAGGGAGTGGGAGACAATTCCTTAGGTGAGTCCAAATTCAAGCTTCCAATAGTTGAGGAAGAGTCAAACGAAAGAGGAGGAAGAGCCGGTGCTGGAGCACCATGCGACGAGGCACCGTGGGCTGAAGAATGGGAGTTGTGACGATGTAGGCCATCAATATGATCGGGGTCTGGAGAAGGGATACGAGCTAAAGGGCCAAGCTCAGCATGGCCTGTATGTGAGGAATTATAAGAGTTCGAGCGGGGTCTGTTGGGTGTGGGCTGCTCTGCCAAGAATATGTGCTGGTCGTAATTGTTGGCATCTAGAGGGACCGTCAGTTGACGTGCAGTTGCCGGCCCACGAAGACACTTACATTTCAGTATACCCTTAGCTGGCATCCGATTCCTTTCAATGCTACGTCGAATATCAACGGCCCATGGCTCAACATCAATCTCCGCATCTTCCGCTCTTGGTCCATCCATACTCATTCTGATGGTAACATCTTCATCTTCTTCGCCCCAGTCGTCGTCATCGTCCCAGCCGTCCGCGTTATAGCCTTGGCCAGTCTGAGGTGGGCCATAATGACCTTCATCGCTGCGATCCTCTTCATCATCCTCGACCAACACCTTGGTACCATCTTCATTCACACGCATACCAGGAGGTTTGACTGGTGAGGGAGAGCGTTGTCGACTAGCAGTGTTTTTGTCCCAGACGGGTACACCCACGCCACTCCCATTGGCCCCACTGGCTTTAGCAGCTTCATCGGCGGCCTGGGCGGCCGCTGCGGCAGCCTCTTGCTGAATCTTAAGTTTCGCAGCGGCTTCCTGGTTGCTCTTGAGGGTATGACGGCGAGCCAACTCAGCTGCAGGACTCAAGCCCTTGAACTCATCGCTCCAGTCGCTACCCATCCTGTCAAGTTCGGCTGTAACATGAGAGACACTTGCTTCGCTCGCTTCGCCCTTCGATGAAGTCGCCTTCTTATCCTTCTTTCCTGGCTTCTTGTCCTTCCCTTCGCCGCCCTTGTCCTTCTCTTTATCTTTGAATAATGAGGCAATTCCAGCCAGTGAGTTTCGCCGAGCAAGGCTACCAATAGATCCCAATTTGCGGATCATAACACTGGCGCTACTAACGGTGGAAGACAATGAGATATTATCTGTGCTAGCATTGCGGCGCAAATTGAAAAGAGATGCAGCACGGCCCCTCTTCTTAGTCTGGACGGTGGCGGTCGATTCTGCGTCATCATCCGTATTGGACACCGTTGACGAACCGGCGAGAGCCGCTGTCTTTGATTTGCTAGGACCAGATGTGTCTGAGGGACGGGGTGGACGATCTTCGTTATCAAAATCTTCTTCTCGTAAGGTTGCGTTAGCGCCGAGAGAGAGGACACGCTTCAATCGGCCCTTAAATCCACTGCTTCTCACCATTGCGGGGCTAGGCAATGGGACGAGCTCACTGTCATCTCGAGACATGCGCTTTTCCGCGATAGTGAAATTGCCTTGAGACAAGGGTGAGGGTCTAACTGGACGTGGGTTAGGCAGAGTATGGGAAGAAGAGTTCGCCGTGACCGAGGAAGTCGACGTGGAAGGATGGACAGGTGAATGAGTGGCAGAGCGCACGGATGGTGCGTTAGAGTTTGAAGAGGAAGACGATAACTTGCGGTGGTGGGGCGGTACCCTCGAAGATGAAGCACTTGATACGCTTGTGGGTGACGTTGGAGCTGGCGAGCTGCGGGCGGAGCCTGAAGGAATAGCTGGCGAGCCATTCCGACTACGAATGCTATTATTCGAAGCTGATGAATTTGGGCCACTCTGTGCGCTTTGTATGCTGTTCGTCCGCTGCCGCTGACTGCCTGATGAATTCACTGAGGTGCTGGAGCCAGACGCGTCAGACCGGATATACGGCGGATGGGAGGGTCCGCCTGAACGCCATTCACCATTATCAGTCGGATGGGAAGCTTGACGGGTGGGCCGACGGTAGGGATGGAAAGCTACTTGCTGGGCCATAGCATTTGGTGGCTGCTGCTGCTGCTGATCGCCTTGATTACGATGAGGAGGTGGTGTGCCACTCGTATAGGGTGCAAAGGGACCAGTGATCTGATTTTGGGCGTAATAGTCATTGGAAGGGCCTGAACTGGGGCTCATGCGTTGCTGAGACGGGAATTGCTGAGGCTGCATCATGGGAAAGCCTTGCTGGGCGTGAAACATCATCTGCTGATAAGTCCACTGTGCCAGCTGCGCGTTCGCGGTAGGGTCATAAAAGTTGGGTTGTTGCGGCACTTGGCCTTGACCATGACCATGAAGAGCAAACTGAGGCGCTTGCTGCTGATTTTGGAAGAAAGATGGATAGAAAGGTGGGGCCGTTATCGAAGGTGTCCAGCTACCTTGAGGCTGCTGCTGCTGAACTGAAAATGGGAATTGTTGATGTTGTTGCGTCGGGGCCGCATGCTGTTGATGGGCTTGCGAAGAGGCTGATGATGAAGCATGATCATTAGGCGAAGCTCTTGGGCGTTGGACAGAGGAATTCGGCTGGGTGGGGACATCCATCTTGTTGTCTCTAGGTGAATACGACCAGTCTGAAGGGGCGAGAATAGCCATGGAAGGGTGCAACGATGGCCAGCTTCAAAATGGCCACATAAACGCGTTATGGCGCTGTCAGAGCCCGGAGATATACGTGGACTCACCAGTTTTGTTGGTAGCAACCCAGCGACCTGCAGCCAGAGTCCTCGAGAAACTGACTGAGTCGATGGTTGACTGTGGCCAACGACGACGAGATCAAAAGAGGGCAGTCGTCAGCGTTCGCAGCAGTGAGTGCAATGTCGGTTGTTAAAGGATACTTTCTGCTCAATTCCCCTCCCATTTTCTCACACCGCTCCATTTTGCCCACAGAACTTCTCGATTTAGTCATACTTCGGGGGGAAATAATTCCCGCTATTCGGAGGTTTCTTCCCGATTATCGCACCCTGAGGCTGCATCATGATGCGTCTCCCCCAATCGAAAGAAAGCTACAATCCACTATTATCGATACAATGCATCACAGCGAATTTGAATACCACGATTCATCGAAAGCCAGTGGAGACAGGGGCTGTAACAATGCGCAAACTCTGTCAATCCAGGTACCGACCTGTCGGACACTTCGCTGCGGCGAGTCACTGGCCAATCGCTCCGGATTTATCAATCAATCGTGTTCTGATAAACACCCCCAGCGCTCCACTAATCCTCTTTCAGCTTGGAGACCTTGAAATACTTGCTAGCAACCGAATGATGCCCAAATCTTGATGATTGATCTCAAGGTATATTTGCCTCACTATCGCGGAAGAAGCCCACGATGACGAGTACAAGTCTTCTTGACTATACATACCTGGTGGTGGTTTCGCGACCGTGTGTGCACAAGTATCATGTGGACAATTGTGGTGCTGAGTATCCTCCAACTTTTACCCAGACCGACGCGGCCTTCCTTCCCCGCGCAGGAACCCAAATCAACCTTTACACACGAAGTCGGGCACTTCCTCCATTTCATTCCGGCCTCGTAAAGTAGGAGGGAATCTCGATCGTTAGCTGCACGCGTATATATAGAGTCGTAAGAGCGAATGCGTAAGCGCGAAGTCAACGGGCGACGTTTGAAAGATACAAACCGGCAAGAACTGCCTGGTGGGCGTCCCGTATGTCGTCGTATATGACTTAGGCTGGATAGTAGTACTAGTGTGGCGACAGATAGATCTTTTCAGTAGAGTTAGCCGGTTGGCACCGCCGGTGAGGACGCCGATGCGTCCCTTGCCGTGTCACTGTCAACGACAATGGACCTGGAATCCCTGGGGGAAAAAAGCACCGTGTGGCTGTACGGGCCGATGGCAGCCTCCGTGGACGTCGACGTCGAGTGAATGCGGCAGAAGTCGTCATATTCCTGGACCAAACGCTTAGGGCTCGGTGCCCTTACTGCGACCGATGGTGACTCCAATGGCGTAGCAGTTTTTGCCAACGATGGCACGCTCATCGTCGTTCATATCGACCGTGGTTGGTGTACCAGCTCGTTTTCCTTGACGACATCCTGAGGGCGACGGAGGCCGCCATGTGGATATTTGAGGGAGGTGCGAGTCTCGGCGACACAACGCATTTACCCTATCAAATCGGCGAGGGAATGTTTGGATCTTTTCAAGACTAGGAGACCTTAGTGAATGGATCAAGTCGTATGGAGATCAAGCCCGATGCGATTTCGTCGTGGTAGAGCTCTACGAGGGCCCAGTCCGCGCTTGTAGCCGGTGCCGCCCAGGATGCGCAGTTCAAGGTCTATGCTCCAGAACTGCGCTTGGTCCAATCAAGGCTCGCTAACCATGGTGGTAGAGGGATGAGGGATCCTGCAGCTCGCTGGGCGGCGAATCGGTCATGCCAATGCACTTGCAGAGGAAGTCTGGGAAACCACTCGAGAAGGTAAGCATGGGAAGGCTGTGAGATAGAAAGCGAAATGACCGGATATGCTCCTTTCGCAAAGGGGCTGCGTGTTAGGGGCTTCTGAGAGAAAATCGTCAACGATACCCCACACTTGTCTAGAGAAACGGTGCCTGTCGGAAAGACTATGATGCTAAAATAAATGATCCTAATCCAAATATAAGTAACAAAACACCAATTGCAGAACAGTACATGCATCTAGCTCAGAAACAACAATATGTACAATCAAAAAGAAGCATGAACGCGACGGACATAGGTATCTACACTAATGTCCAACACATAGAACTCGAAGTCCGCATGAATAGCAAGTAACACACATGTCATCGTGCGATACCCATCTTCAGTAGTGCACCCACCACATTGACCTCGTCCCAACTACTCCCGGTCACGCTCTTCCTCCTTTGAATATGCAGCAAAGTATTCCTGAAATGTCGCGTAATCATTTCAGGGGTCTGGACTCCCTCCAGGAGGCCGGGAGGTGCCCGCTGAGAAGGATGAACGTCTGGTGACGAAACAGCATCAATGCTAGACGTTATCAGCTCGACCAAGCTATTTACAAATTTGGGAGCAACCTATGTAGAGGAAAAGTCAGGTTGGGAGATGCATATGTAGGCTTTGTGCGTACCGCTGGTGCTCCATGATCAAGGTAGTAGAGGTACTGGTCCAGTGTATCGCAATAGAGTTGAACGGTCACGATCTCCTCGATAGCCGAATTAGCTATACGGAGAGACTTCTGCAAGCACTCCAAGACCCGCTTGCTATCCTGATGGGGGAACTAAACAATGGTAAGCGTTGGTTCATGCCGACGTGAAGAGGTACTCACTGCCTTGGAAGTATCCTCCCCATCTTCGTTCGCCGTGGCCGACTTTTCTGTGTTCGCTTCCTTCCCTCCGGCAGAATCGCCATCTTGACTAGTTGTCGACTCCTGCCACCACAAATGACTAGCCAGCCCAACCGCAGTCGACTGATGGCTCTTCTTCAATAGCTTCGCGCCATGCAAAGCTGCCTTGGTTATCAACGTGTCATAATTATCCACACCGAACACTTTGGCGCCAGCCAAAGTACCGATGATGAGAGTGATAGCCTGAAGCTGAGCCCGTGATTCTGATATGCAGTCCTCGTAGACGCTGAAAGCCTGCACATAGAGGTCGTATGTGAGGTCCTCGAATTCACATTCGTCCGCGATTTGTGCAGCAAGGAGGAACAGACGCAGTGCGATGGTAGGCGCCTCTACCTGGGTTGCCAGGATAGAGGTCAGCTGTCGAACGAACTTCAGGATGTTGGCAACTTTCGTCCGCCAATCTTGTTCCTACAAATAAAACGATGAGCTTATGACTATACAGGCTTCAAGAAAAGGCTGCATACCAGGTGGTGGACAAGCTTATAACGTCGACATATCTTGATTGCAGACGTTATGAGAGCGGGGAAGGTGAAGCGCATCCTTTCACCACCGGCTTCGAAATGCCGTCGTGCGACTTGGAGTAGCTGGGATATATAAATTGAGTGAGGCTATTGATATCAGCGAAGCATGTCAACGTACCTCGAACTGTACGTTCAGAGACTCAGCACGGAAAAGATGTACCATCCTAGCTACCCAGCCTTGCTCCTCTGCCATCTCTTCCCGTTCAACAAGGTATGGTCCTTGCCGGCGTATGTCCTTCACATTAGCTTGCTGATTAGCATTAGCATTTGAGGAGTCAGATTGATCCTTAATTAGGACGTGACAAAGTTCTAGGACACCGTCACAGTCCTCGGGAGTCTCGATTATAGTTTCATTCTTCAAGACAGAAGAGATAACGGAGTGGGCAATGGAGCGCCTGGTAAAGAAGAGCTGCTGTGAAAGAAGAGGGACGTAGTTGGGTATGGCGAGGAGCGTAAGGACCGATTGGTAGGAGTTGATTGGTGCAACCAGAAGCGCTGCTAGATTAGACGTCGTTTGTTGGGTATGAAGGTCAGGGCTGACTCGTTAAATAAGAATCAGGATTAAGCATGGCAAAAGCAGGCATACCTATCGGTGAATTCCTTGATCTTTTCAGCAGTAAAGCCTAAAACCTGATCAACATATTCCAGTCTATCAGGGTAGCAGCTTAAAGATAAGTTTGTTAGCGAAACCAAGAGAGCCGTGATGTCTTGGATTGAAAGATCTGGGCGAGCCTAAAGCGAACCTACGTCAGACCGGGGAAGTCAATGCAAACTACGCAGCTTGTGCTCACCTTGATCAGCTCCACAACCTGTTTCCAGAAAACCTCGAATAGCCGGACGTCTTCGGGAACGCCTCTGAACTTCTTGACTGAGGGTGCTTCCACAGGTTTTGCCTTTTCTTCCACGTTATCCTCTGCCAAAGATTCGTTCGTTCCATTAACTTCTGGTTTCGCTGATTCAGGAGCATTTTGTGTCTGAGGCGATTGCGGAGCTGACGAAGCATCCCATGGACTAGCTTCTGTGGACGGAGTCTCGGCTTGAGGTGTTGTAGTGTCGCGCACTCTTTGCGTCTTTTGGAGCTTAACCTTCTCCGCTAGACGCTTGGCTGCTGCTTCCTCCTGTTTCTTGATCTCGTCAGGATCCTCGCTCTCTGCCTCGCGCGCAGCATAAGCGGCGAGCCTATCAATTAACGCTATTACAATCTGTTTGATATTGACTTTTGGATGGAGTTGAGCTGTCGCCGAGAGAAAGGGGCCTAATGTGTGGAGATGGAATTCATCCGTAAAGACCTAACATTCCATGAGCATCCCGTGGTTCAAGTAGCGATTTAGCACTTACCTGGATAACAACTTCCATTAAATATTCCTGCGCTATGACATCCTTGCAATTAACGATCTGTTCCAGGACACTGGGCAGTATTATACGTTGGTATAGGTCCAAGTCCACGCCATCAAGCTGGCTTAAGCGGACCAAGTTCGTTCCGACCAATATCCGGAGTTCTCGCCGCTCTAATTCACGCTTTTCGCGGTCACGCGAATGCCCTTGATGTTGAAGGCGGACCCAGAGCTTGTTCATCTCAATAAAGTTAGTAAGAACAAATGAAATAGAGTCTTGGAGGCATCCAGCAGGGCTATAC
The DNA here is from genome assembly GCA_032158425.1 of Pleurotus giganteus. Lineage (NCBI taxonomy): Eukaryota > Fungi > Basidiomycota > Agaricomycetes > Agaricales > Pleurotaceae > Pleurotus > Pleurotus giganteus. The sequence goes on from JAPEHR010000002.1 coordinate 1,583,078, forward strand.
GGTAAGGGTGAGCACAGACGCGCAGTCACACTGGCATTTACTCACCCTGGGTCCACCCCGACCGGTAGATGATCCCTAGTCTGCCCGCTGAGGTAGTGCCTCAGAAATAGGCCACGTATGGGGTGTAGAACGCCGCGAGACATCTCCATCATGTCCTTCATTATCTCCTTCACTGGGGCTTCCGGTATCGACATATAGACGGAGCCAACGGTGATCATCAGGTAAAGCCGAGGCACGATATTGCCAGCGTATTGCACTAGCTCATACAAGTCAGCGAGGTGGTGTCTTCCTTGAGTATGCGCTTCGGAGAGGTAATTTGAGAGGTGTCGTAGAGCGTCGAATACAGCCATGTCTGCAGGATATTAGGGACAGTATGGATACATGGTGTCGAAATCTCACAAAGTTCATAGTATTGCTTGGGAGAGAGTGAAGATGTCCGGAGTTCCGCTAGCATGAGACTAGCACTTTTCAGCGCATCCATGAGCTGGTCCAGTTCCTTGCGAAATATGACATTATTATTGAGAAGTACGGAGGTTACCCGGGCCAACCAACATACCAGATGACGCTTCATCTGCTGAACCTGGATCTTTACGGTATTGAGAGCTTCGCTAAGAAGCTTGCCTTCTTCCACAACCGGTTGCGCCATTGAGGAGGGTACGAATATTTGACGTGTTGAGAAGGCTAAGCAGGCAGGTTCGCGACAAATCCGTCTTCCGCGACTGCGTAAGGCGCTAGTGATGACAAAGCAGCTTTGGCGCGCGACATAGCCGTAAGTTCATCAGGCAGAGTGGAGGAGTTGCCCAATACATGTCTACTATACATTAATACAACTACAGAGAACTCAAATACCCCAACATAACGTCTCAATCCCGACTATAACTTGTCCACTCCTTCAAGGTATGGGAGAGGTGGAATAAGACCTACTCCAGGAGTTCTTTCTGGAGATCGGCAAATGCAGCTGACCCAACGCCCATCAAGCCAAGCTGCGTGATGCAACCAGCCGTATGTCTGTACACCGTCTCCAGGATAGGGCGTGTAGGCTTGCCCTGCGATTTGAGGATGGCCTGATTCACCTCGCTAGCCAACTCCAAACGTGAATCTTTGCCAACAACTTCGGAGGCGCTCCCCGACGCTTTGCGCGGATCGTAGAACGCTAGGATCCCAAAAGTCCGTTTCAGGATATCTTGAACGTCCGAACGTTTCTCGTCCTTGTATTCCGCGTTAAGGGTCTGGCCGTATGAGATGGCATCGGTTAGCGCCTTTTCATAGCCAGCAGCGGCATCTCCATTCATCGAGGGCTCATCGTCGTCCACGTCCATCACCATCCCGTCTTCATCTGCACCATTGCTCATCCTGTCCTTCATCTCCGTCGCCATCATCACGAGCTCCACAAACTTCCTGCACTTCATTTTGAACAACACCAGTCCGTCGTCCATCTCTAGCACCTCTTTGTAACATCGTCTCGTTTCCTCAATAGCACTGTCAATGTCCCCTTCCATCACCGCATGCACTACGCGAGTCCGCTGCTCGATCTCACTCTCGAGCACGTCGTCCTCATCATTACCCTCCATCTCAACATCGGCATCCCCAGAAATCCCCTCCCTAGCTCGTCCTATCTGCTTCTGGAAAGCGCGTGCGGTGCGTGCATACCCGTGATGCGCAAGATACGAGAGGATCAGCTTGTTAATCCTGCTTTTCGCCTGCTCATCTGATACTTCCCCAAGACGATCCTCAACCACTTTCGCGCTAATCGGTGTTGAAAGTATGGAGGTCCAAATCGTACTGCGTTGCTGCTGGACATGATATTCGATGTCAAACACGAATGGGTCCTGACCAAAGTTCACTTTCAAGCTTTCGGCGTTCTGGCGCATCCCGACAGACGGATAGAGATCCCCATCCTTGCCTACATTTTCGAAAGCATGACCTACACTGGGTGAATATCGGTGACTTCAGCGGGGAGGCGGGGACTTACCAAGGAAGGCATTATTCCTGGTATAAAACATCCGGCGGGTCGTAAAATCAATCCCACAACCGATGGTATCACCAGCTGATAGGCAAATTAGATGTGCATAAAAAGGACGAAGCGATTACGAACTTTGGAATATTGGACCGAACGCTTGGCCCTCGCGATCCGAAGCGTAGATATAGCCATCGTGACCATGATAGCCCCATGAATTGCGATCCCATCCGGGAAGGCGATTCAATTTGGTTTCAGAACCCGAGAATCTAGAGACGGTGAGTTATGCTTAACGGCTTGAAGTGGGAGTTACGCACCCTACGCTGACGAAGCTAGCGAAATGGTGAGGAGCGGGCATGATAACGAACGTCGATAACCCACCTTCCTTTGGCGCCCTTGCTAAGGATTTCCACTTCGTAGTAGTAGATGCCACATGCTGCTGGTGCAGGATGGATTGTCCTCGCCGCAGCGGATTCCTTGTCACCATTTAGCGAAGTAGCTAGGACGTGTCAAGCGGAAGTCAGACAATTGCGCACGATGGGACAGACCTTGGAAACTGAGCTCCCTCCCCTCCCCAGAGACGGACAAAGCCGAATGCCGTGCCTCCTCAGACCACCTGCTCGGGAGTATGAGCTGTGTGATCGACGGGGCCTTAACAGTTGGCCTCGAGTTGGAGGGGGCTCTGGGAGGAGCTGACGTGTCCCTGGGTGGTGTTGAGCTACTCCTACTTTCATCGTCGCTTTCCATCCCAGCGCTCCCTTGCGAGAGCTGGGGTGGGGCAACCCCCAGCGAACTCCCCGCATCAGCCTTTCTTGCAGGAAGCTTGGGTGGCTCCTCTGTCTGCAACAGATGTCTTAACGCCGATTGTTCCAAGTAGGCCGGGCGAGAGAATCCAGTGGCCGAAGATGATCCAGGCATAGGTGAAGAGCCGCTGGCAGACGCGACACTTGATATTCCTCTCTGTGCACTTGGCGCTCTAACACCGGTGGAACTAGGTCTGCGGGTCCTAGTGGAAGGAACGGAAGTTGATGTGGATGGCAAACATCCTGCGTCCGACTGGACACGAGATGAGCTGTCCCCCCTGACGATACGGGGTTCAAAAGTGCTCGTTCTGTGGGCGTTGCGCGGAGGGATCCCGGACGTTAGAGTAAGCGAGCGGGATGTTGGCCGAATGGGAGAGACACTAGTAGCTAGGGGCGCACCGACGCTGTTGCCGGTGTGACGAGGGACATGGGAAAGACCGACGCCTCTGTGGTCGTCAGGCGAATTGAGTCGAGTGTTACTTGAAATCGAGGACACAATTCGAGGTCGGGGAGGCGGTAGGAACGGGATAGATAGCGCCGCTTCGAGGTTTCTTGTTGGCGAGGTAGCGGTGGTGTTCCTGGGTATGGGTATACTGGCCGACCTCGCTGGCCGATTGCTCATCTCCGTAACTCTGGTCCCCTAGCTCTGCGGTGGACAAGTCAATTGGCGGAATGGGTAGTGGATATATATTGCTCACATGTTATAGATATAATGCTGAAATCCTTCAATTCTCGGCGACGGCAGGGAAGCGGTGGTAGTGAAAGGCTAAGCTGGATGCACCCAGCGAACTACGGTGCAAGACTGAAAAGGTCACACTACTTCAAACCCTTGCTGACTAAGCACCCCTGACGAGGAGGACGCGTCTCCAACTGGCCCGCACTTCTTGACATCATCTCCCATCATGGTGAGTTTCAGCCCCATCGTCGTTGGAATGGAAGCTGACCTCGGGATAGGACACTTCTCTCCGTCTCGTTCCCGCTCAAGAACCCAAGTCCGCGTCCGTCCAGGAGACGGCCAACAGCCTCGGTCTGCATGACACCATGCAATATGGCCCTCGTAGCATTGCCGCCGAGGTCAAGACACAAAGTCAACTAAAGGGTCGTTTAGAGAATGTATGTCGACGTATCGTCTACCAACTCCTTCGCTCAATGGCTTATAGTGGGAAGAAACGCGAGACAACACCAAGCTAAATCTCTTGCGAAATGCGCAGGGTATGCACGCGCCAATGCGTCTCCTTATGGAGCGACGAATCGTGTCTCATGTAATGTTGCCTGTTATTGAAATGACGCATCCTCCGCTAATCCTACTTAACCCTATCTTATCGCAGAACCCTCATATGCCAGGCTTTGACGATTCCAATATCCACTTAGACATCTTGATGGGTCGTGACGAAACATTAGACGCAGCAGATATCTTCGGGAGTAAGTTGCATAACCAATTTTTGCGTGATGTTAATGAATATCATCTGCTTAGCTATCGATACGAAACTACCGCTAAACGTCCATGCTGAGATGGAGAAGAAACGCCGAATATAGTTTCCAATCACCACCCTGTAATTCTACCTCTCACCTGTAGGACTTCTCGAGTCCGCCTTTATATCCCTAAGTCGCACTGGATTGAAAGATCAGATGCAAATCTAGTCCTTGAAGTCCTTGACCCCGGGAAGGGATCATAGTTCGTTGCAGAATGTGCACCGTGAAGTGCGCGTACCCGCGTCGACGACAGACATACTGAAAGCAAAAGACATCGTTGGCTGTGATAATAACCATTGACGGACGCCTCACTGATCTTGCAGCTTGGACATGCCATAGAATATGATGATGATAATCTAAGCACAAGCACAATCAAGACGCATTCAATAAATCCACCCGTAGATCATATAATCACCAGCTCTCTAAGACCTCCACGCCTTCATTTCTCTGGATCTGCTCAGCGACCAATCTTGCGCTAACAACGCACCCCTCCAACAAAGGAATCCCCTTGGCGGCATAAGCCCCGCAAAACCATAACGGAACACCAGGTTCCATATCTCTTTCGCCTTCGTTGCTGCGTCTCCATCCAAAGCCCTGCAGTCGACCTAACCGTGCCTCCGTTATCCAGCCACCTTCTAGATATAGATCTCCCAAAGCCTTCTTCGATTCCATGGTAAGCAATGCGCGCTCGAGCTTCGAAACGCTCAGAATTGAGTCCGCGCGCGGGGGTATGATGGGGTTCGTCGTCTGATACACCGCCCTGGGGTATTTTGTCGATTTCATCAAAATGTGCGTCGTCATCGTGTGAGTAGGGTCAACACAGTCTGACGAAGAATCGCTGCCAGACTGCTTCTCTGTTCTGGGCAGCGAGGATCCGGGTGCCAGAAGGATGAGATTCAGATCCCTATGGTCGTCAATGCTGTCCGGCAGCAGGGTATCATCGGTATGGTTGATTACGATAGATGTGCGGTATTCGAACTTCTTGATACACTCGATCTGCTCCTTGACTACGGCAAACTGTTTCGAATCCTGAGGAAGCGCAGCGGCGTATGTCTTTAGCAGCGATACAGCCTTCGGGGCCTGCGTGGCAAACACTATGTGGGAGAACCCTTCGTAGGCCTTTTTACCGTCAGCCGTTAGACAAGTGACCGTCGCAAGACGAGGGTGTAGCGAGTCGGGCTCGATAGAGGAGATTGGGGTCCCGAGGTGGATATGCTCGATATTTTTGCTGAGCCGACGTACTACGTCCCTAACCCCATGTTCCACCACATAGTGATGAGTTCCAAGTGTGAGCCACATATAATCTAGATAGTAACGGAAACCAATAAGCATCAACCGTTATGTTCCAAACCAGCTGTCGCTCGACCAGAGACAGGACTTACCCAAGAATTCCTCCATTGGATGGGCTAGAACATCCTCTTCTCCAATGGTACATACAGCCGAGAATATGGGTATCAGTATGCCAGAAATAAAACCCTCCCAAATCGTGTCCAAGCCAAGCAGCCTCGCTATCAGTCCCTTCGGTACGCTCTCCGTGCTCCATTCCCTGAACGTCATGGTACGAAGTTTACTTGGTCGAAATATGGGCACCGACATCGACGAGAACCGTAGGAAACAGTACACCAGCTGGAGTACCATCACGGCGTGGAGACCCCAGCACCAAGTCTTCACGGCAATGCGGCTAGCCCAGTCATCATCCTGTTTACCGACGTACATGGCTCGTATCCAAGAAGGCATGCTAACACCTCTTCGTCCCGAAGCACCATCGTATATCGTCTTCGTGATGATAGTCTGGGATTTGTCGCTCAAGTGAACAGAGGGTGTCAGGTAGGAAAACGAATATGAAAAGTCGGCCACACGAGAGGAGACGCCAAGATGCTTATATAGCTTTATTATCTGTGGGTAATAACCTAGAATTTAACACGGTAGGAAGTCAGCAACGAAGTGCGATCAGAGTGCCTACACACCTCCTTGGAAAGACCGCATGGGTACGTCTATGCGTCGTACATCATCTGTATCTGGTATAGGCAGAGATATTGAAGACGAGTCCATCCCAATCGACGGTGACTACGCCATCGACACAGCAAGCGACGCAAGACGAACGTTAATCATACAACACCGCTATCAAAATTCGCGAGCAATAATAGCTCACCTTCTCGAAAAGATGCACCTCGAACGCCACATCTTCTTCATTCCGATCCCTCGACAGCAAATACGCGGCCGTCAATCCCGCCAGCCCGCTGCCGACCACAGCGACTTTGACCGTCTCTCTCATGGACAATCGTACGATTCGGTAAAGTTACAGGTAAGTGAGGGTAGGTGATGGGTTCAGAAGGCCAGTGTTCGTGGGAGCTGCTGTGGGCACACTGTTGGATGTAGTCGTATATGAAGGGTGATTCTGGATATCCAATGGGCTAATCACGTCCCGGTCATCAGACAGCCCAACCGAGTTCCCGTGTCGCGTACCCGGATCCGAATGCATCATGTCAAGCCAGAATCAATATGTACGCAGCATCCGCAGGTTATGTGAAGCGAGAGGTACGATACCAGTCTCATATTAGTAGCTCGTCGGATAAACCCAAACCTGGCGCTTGCCCGGTACACACCGGCAAGCGATCGTTGCGTAATAATATCCCCACATTATAATGACAGAGTACACATGGCTGAGAGGTGCTAGGGTTGTATTGTTCGACTTTATAGGGAGATTATGGCGAGGTCAGATGTATGGATACAATTGATAAGGTCCACATTGCATGGCTTCTACAGTCGATATCATGAACTGACGGTGAATGACTCCCCACATCCACAAGCGTCCTTGATGTTAGGATTGTTGAAAGCAAACTTGGCACTGCAAGAAGAGAGGTGAGGATGCGACGGAGCAGGCGGCGGAGATGACGTACCTCAAAGCATCTTCTTTCCAATCCATCTCGCTTCCAATGATCGAAAAGAGTGCCTTACTGTCTATAAGCACACGGACGCCATCCTGCTCTACAATTTCGTCGAATTTCCCCGGCTTCTCGACAAACTCCAGGTGATAAGACATGCCTGCACAGCCCTTGTGCTTGACACCTATTCGAATGAGCTGAGGAGTGGGACCTTTCACAAGGGCTCTAAGTCGCTCAATAGCGGCCGGCATCTACAAAAATATAAGCAGTTGGCGCAGCGTTGCAAGAATAGTGGCTAGGAGCTTACTATGGTAAGCGCAGCTTTCGTAGATCGTATCCTGGGTCTAGGCCTCTCTACTTTCGGAGCAGGTGGTGGGGGAGCTGCCGTCTGGGGAGAAGCAGCATCGGGTGAAAGTGATGGAGTTGAAGGAACAGGGCGGGGGGGTGAGTCAAGCGACGGCGGCTCGCGACGGTCTGCCCCAGTTCGGAGAGCGGACATCATGGCTCTTCGAGTACATAGTGGTGAATTTGGTGGGTAAGAGAGAAAGTGTGATAGATGAGCAGAGTGAGTGAGACGAGACATGCGAGTCGTGAAGGATGCCATCGTTGGTGGAGAGATACAGCACTCTGCTCTATCGTCCGACTCTGACCAACCCGATCTATTGACGCTTGTTTGTCAACAGCCTCCACATCACATCACGCCCCCCAGCCAATCGTCGTTGAGCAATTACCACCTCTTGTTTTTGTTACAAACTTTGAAACACATCTGGAGTCCCACCACCTTCTTGGAATTTACGATGCAAACCGTTTATGTGCTGATCCTCTCCGTCTGGCACAGCTTACCCCCTCGGAATATGCTGGTACACCTTGGGGCCGCCTTGCTCTGATCCCTACTTCGAGTTCTGCGACCTCTACGCCCCGCTCTGCCAAACACAATGTAGAGCAGCACACAATACTTCAGTTCGTCGAGCCCCCGCAGTTTCTTTGTTGGCTTCCTAGCGGTCTGGCATCGCAATCGGAACCACCTCAATGGCTCCTCGACCTCCCTACTGTTTTATCCAAACCCTCATAGTAGACCAACCGCCCTACGGGTTGCGTCTGGATGTACTTGCCCTCTTCCTTCAAATTCTCAGCTGCTATTATGAGTGGACTAGCCGCATGTTATCCTTCGAACGTTGCTGAACGAATGCCTCTTCGTGTTTGTAGGATTCTAAGCTACCATGACTGCATCGTAGTTACTCTACTTTTGGGTGCATGTTTGTTCCTCTTCGGTGTCTTCAGCCGGCTTTGTCCATCAGTACCTCTCCAAAGCAGCTCAACGTCATGAGCGATGCTTGTGAGATGGACCCATATTCCAATGGCTATTTCTGCCCGATATCCTCGTAGGGATTCTTCAAGACGAATTGATCTCCATATAGGTTTGGGCTTTGTGGTTTCATGCTATAAGTACCCCCTTCGTCCAGCCCCGCTATTACCACTTGTCCAAGCTGCTCCATTCGAATCTGTGGCGTGCGCGTGTTTTGTTTATCTCTGTGGACTCGATCGAGATACTAAAGGCCTACGCTTCCTGCTCACTCACGCATTTCCTCTCATCGGTGCCCCACCACCTCACATAACATATCTATAGCAATTCTGCACACACTCTCCTTTCACCTCGCTCTCTACAATAAACAGCCTATCTGCAAGCTTCATTAGTGAACGAAATGCACCACGCACCGTATGACGAACACCTCTCCTCGACATGTCCGGCACCGGTATACTTCGACACCTACAACGTTCTTAAACGCCTTCACCGCGGCCGAAACAGCACCATTTACCTGATCACGCCAAAGTACGAAAGACTCGTTCTCAAGGTTATTGACAAATCGACCTCCAAACGTCGACTCGCCCAAGCTCTTACTGAACAGCGTACTCTGCGTGAGGTAGTCAACAACGCTCAGTTCACTCGCTTAGTCCGTAGCTGGCATGACACCAAGCACTTCTACTTGGTCCTGGTAGGAACTTCATGCGTGGATGTGTTCTGTTGAACCTTCATCGCCACAGGACTACTACCCCGAGACTCTTGCGGACGCGCTTGCAGGGCCTAGTTTCGATATCAGTCGAGCTCGCGTCTACGCAGCCGGCATAGTAAGCCTCTGCTCATATCCTTAATGTTAAATTGCCTTTCATCCCGATTGCAGTTCACCGCCTTGTCAACGCTTCACTCCAAGCAAATCATCCATCGAGATATCAACGCCTTTAATATTTTCTTCCGTTCAGACGGCCAAGTCGTCCTAGGCGGCTTTGCAAAGTGTGCAACACTGAAGCCCGATCCTACCGACCCGTCGTCAACTTCCCTGGGCATAACGGATCCATTCCCACCTTCTAAACGTGATGCATTGGAATACATGTCTCCTGAGCGCCTGTATGTATATCAATACTCCTTCGAGTCGGACGTATGGAGCGTCGGCGTTCTCATCTACAGGATGGTCGTGGGGCGTGTGAGTCGTTCATGACAGTGGTCCTGTGCATTGAACTCATGTTCAGCCCAACGCCTTCAGCTACCGTTTAGGGGAAATACCGTCGACGAGCTGAGGCAGAGTGTTTATGAGAACGAAATTGAATTTCCTGAGGATAAGGATATCGACCCGGCAACTCAAGACCTCGTCAGTCGTCTACTCTGCAGAGATCCAGCGAATCGCTTGACAAATATCAATGAAATCCAAAGGCATCCATACTTCAAGTTCATGTATGCTGCCTCTTTTACTTGATACCCCTGCACAGACCTCATCGTTATACGTTTATCAGTGATTGGTCAACCATTGTCCATCGGAGAACCATCAGCCCATGGCGGCCGAATGTATCCAACTATCCAATTGTTCGTCACTCAAAGAACGCCCTCACGATTTCTCGGGGCGACACTTACGATGGCCCCGACAGCTCGCCAGACCCTCATCCCGATTTTAGCTTCGAGAATAATGGACCCGCCTGTGCGACGACAGAGGTCCTATATCCACAAGCGTATCGCAATCTACCATCGACAATGAGGATGGTGACTGGATCTCGGTGCGCTAGGGCCTGTGGTACTGTCACGACGGAAGGATTTGCGCGTTCCGCGGGAAATGTCACGCGGCATCTTTACAAGGGTCTTGGCATACTCCACCTCTAATGGACAGCTCTTGTTCACTCGATCCCTTACTGTAACATGATAGGATTATGAATTGTGACTCGGCATAAGTATACAAAGGTGTAAGAAGGGAAATGTCCATTAAATAAGATAAGAGGAGTAAACTAATAATAAGATACCAAGAAACTCATGACAGGAACTGGAACGAAGAAATCAGCAGCTGCAAGGTAAGGCAATCAACCCAAGGGAAGACGGACCTCTTCCGCCTCGTCCTCTGAAATCAATGAGATACCACCATATTTCTTCGCCTCGGGTTTGGTGATAAAACCAATCTTCCGCCCGAGTTTCTGTACCTCCGACCAGAAAGCAGGATTCCCCGGGGTTGAGGTACAAGTATCCTTGAGGTCTCTCAGGAAGCTATATTTCCGTTGGATTAGTGCATGACCATCATGAAAGAACCGAAAAAGAAGCGTACGCGTTCCACGCATCAATTTCATCCTCCTACGGAGAACGATTCAGATGTTGCTTACACCTACAGGTCTCTGGTAACACACATACCTTCAAACAAGTGTCCCTCAAAACCTCCATACACTCCAAGAGCTCCGTCTTCCTCCTGAGTGCAAATGGTCTTGCTACGATCTCCCTAATAACTACTCCCATATCTTCCACCGCCTTACTGACCAAATCCCCACCCTTGAGATTCTGTCGAAAATCTTTCAAAGGGAATGCCGCGCCGATTATTCGGCCCTCAGCGCGATCAGGATCTGGTTCAGGCGATATTGAACGCGCGGGAGTTGGAAGGGGATGCTGAGGTGGTTTCCTGACGTCAGCCTCACTAGGTCTGGCTTTGGGCGGAGCGACGTTGTCCAGCAGCATATCTTGATCCGAATCGTCGTCTTCTGTTTCGCTATCCGGCGGACGGGGCGCAGCGGCTTTTTTCCCTTTAGGCGACGAATGGGCCGAGCGGATCCGCGTAGGGGATTGCTTTGCTTGAGATTTCGAGGAAGGCATCTTGCCGTCCAGGAGGAGTGCTTCGTCGTCATCGTATCTCGCATGGACGTGTCCGTCTTTGCGCTGCGTGACCACTTTCTTAGGAACTGAGCATCTCCAATCAGCTCAGGAATCACAACAATGGGGCGGCACCATGTCCGAATACTTACCTTCCCTGACTTTCAATGCAGCTTTGCAAGCGTCAATCTCATCCTTCGCGTACTTCAGCACTCTCTTCGGAGGGTTGAAATATTTCAGGAGCTCAGGGTGTGGAGGTGGGAGGGGGTTGCTTGCAATATCGGAAACAACAGCACAATGGAACATTGCTTGCTTCACGCGATGTACCGCAGGGTTGTACGAGAGACGGGTATCATACCAAGGATCTCGAGTGCTAACATAGGCCATATGTCAGATATACAAGGAGACAATAGAGGAAAGGCGGGCGCGGCGTACCCAGTCTCATTCTTATCCCCAGCCTCCATCAAGTCCATAGCGTCCACAAAGTTGTCCATTGCAACTTGCTGCTCCTCCGTCGGGATATATGGGTGGCGTTCAATTTGTTCACCCTTCTTGTTCACTAGATTATCGAGAGAAGCGAAGTTGTACTTCCTCACGTCGTCTGCGAAGGGCATCTATATCCCATCCAAATCAGAACTGTATGATAGGAAAACCAGCGGAAGCCGAACGCACCGGAGCCCAGAGGAAGCAATCCACGTTGGGGAACATAACGGGTTTGAGCACGCCCATTTTGGGATCCATGCCATCCCTGCTGACCCATCTTGCAATTGCCATATAGTCTTTCTGTACCATTGCCTGTACAATGGACGACAAAGCGACCTGTTGCTGAGGTTGCGCAGGGTCAGCCCAGACGTATTGTATTTCACCCATGGAAAGTTCGCGTCGGAACTAAATGTCAACGATGTTAGTAGCCAGAATGCAGGATGTAGAATAACTCACATTCCTGCCTTTGAAGAAGCCACAGATATCGATTCCTTTCCTGGTCGGAAGTTTCGGAAACTGGCCATCAGGACATGGAACATAGGTTGTCCCATATTTGAAACCTCGGATAAGTTGTTCCTTGTCTATAACTTCCAACGCTTTCTTCTTCTGGTCTGCATCTTCTTCCATCTTCACATCGTCATCGTCGTCTTCGTCCACGTTCGGATCCGTGGAATATTCGCTCCTCAACTTCAGCTCAGCGAATATTGCTTTCCTCTCGTCGACATCCATGCCATCAACTTCCTCATCTGGAGGACGCATAGCAAATTTCTTCCAGCTCTTTGCCCTGGCGGTGGCCGTAGACTTGCTAGCCTTGACGCTAATTGAAAACGCTTCCTCGGGCCGGGTATCAGTATCACCTAATCGAAGGACGGTTGGCATCAGCGCAGACTTCGTTTGCTTGATGTCAGGCCTGGTAGTCTCCCGCAAGGCGAGGGCGCATGTCCCAACGATCCCGGTACGCATGGAAGATGTGAGCTCTGCAAAGAACTTTTCATTCGCCTGCTTAATTGCAGATTTATTCTCCTCGTAGAATGGTAGCTCCTCGTCATCAAAGTCGACACCCCTGAAGCCATGAGTCGAAGGCGAATTCAAAAAGATTTGGGTATGCACGTACACAACTGTGAGGCTAATATCAAGAGCATCCATTTTCTGCACGATGGTCTTCCAGTCCTCAATCTCTATAGGACTCTCACCGTCGGTAATGAGGACTATTTTGCGAGTCCACGTCTTCTTTGACCCAAGGTAGGCATTTTGAGTCTCTATCGCGACGACGAGGGCATCAATAGCTACAGAGACTTTCCAGCTAGATGAAGCGAGAGTACAGCGACATGCTTACGGTCGCCAGACACGGAGGTTGGCTCCAAATCGTCGAGCTTGGCAAGGGTATTGATGTTGGGTTGCGCTATGGGTATATATTCCGAAACGTTGTCATATCCACCGCTCTTTGCGTTGACGATGTTGTTTGTTTCTAAACGATGTGAATCAATAAGTTACCATCAAGACCAGGGTGCTCACCGTCGGACCCAAAGACAATGAAACCGCACTGGTCAGTCTTGCGACCATTGTAAATCTAAATGCATACGTTTAGCGTATAAAATACAAGGAAATTCTTGGCATACCATTTCCTGCACTTTGAGTTTGACGAATTGAAGGGCATATTCCAAGTTGGTGATCTCCGTAGTTCGTTGCACTCCGTCTGGACCTGGAGGCAGTTCGACGGTCCTCATATGTCCCATAGAAGGCGACATGTCAAGCAAAAACATGGTTACGGTATATCCAGCGCGTTCAGCAGGCATGATGGGCAAGAGAGAGGAGCGCGACGAAGGGGGAGTCAGTCGCGTCGGATATTATGGTCACATGATAGCGGTGTCCTCAATTATTCCCACGCTGGCTGAGTCATTGTTTGCATGAGAGGAATACTCCCACGGTAAGAAGGTGTCGCAGGCAACAATCACAAAGTGAGTCGCCAGTGTTGCAGAGTGTGACTTTTTAGCGGAAAGCGCAAGTCCCGTTCCCCGCACGCGTCGCGACCAGGGCAGCATCCGCCCGTGACCCAATGCTCGCAAACAATCCTCCTCAGAATGCCTCCCTCAACCTGACCGTTCCCCAGCAACAGCAGCGTCCGTTGCAACCACAACTTTCAACGTCAGATGCACAGCTGCGCAATTTGCTGGCCGTATGTTTTTTCCTCGGCTGCATTGCATTGTCACTCGGCCTTATGTTTTACTTAGCGCGCCGAATTCTTGCGCAAGAATCCGTTGGAGCAGAAGTCAGGGGAGCTTGAGCAGATTATGAAGGTTATCCAGACTATAGGCCAAAGTGAGTACCATGCTTATCGTTCCCCGACGTGGCGCTATATCCCGTCATTTAGATCGACAGTTGCAGCAACAACACATGACCAATGGACAGCCCATGCTCAATGGCCACTCGACTCCTCTTCTTAATGGAAATACACCATCCAATCCCCCGTCATTGACCTCGGGCCCCATTCCCAATACACCCTTGCCGCCTACCTCGCACACGCCGGTATCATTCACCGGTGACCAAATCAATGCTCTGCGAGCCCAGATACATGCTTTCAAGCTCTTATCAAGGGGTCTCCCTGTTCCTGACAACATTCAGCAAGCTATCCGAGTTCCAAATACCGCTGTTCCAGAGCTCGAGAAGCTGTTACAAGGACCAGACGTCTCATCGCGAATTGTTGACGCTGCAGTCAAGTCAGCTAAGGGAGAACCTTCACCAGAGCTTGCTGTGGGTGTCAAAGCTGAAGACCAAGACCCAGGTATCAATCCAGCCGACCTGCCGAAGGGTCCCTTCCTTGAGGACGATGTCAACTCGGGAATATACCCGTACAATGCATACCGCCATCCCCTTACCCACCTCAAGCGCTCCACTGATACCGATCCCAAGTTATTCAGCACACGTTTACAACGATTGCTCATCCCTACACTTATGCCGCCTGGGTTGGATGCTCATCAAATCATCAACGAACGGGAACGTTTCATCGAAGCTCGTATACAGCAGCGTATCAAAGAGCTGGAGAACCTGTCTTCTACAATAGGTGACGGTGGCTTCGAAGCTATTGATGCCATGGATGGGCTCAAGGATGAGAAGGAAAATGAAACACTTGTCGAGTCTAATGCCATTTCCCTCATACCCCCAACAACACACGGCAAACTTCGTGCTATCATCGAGCTCAAATCTCTTCGCCTGCTTGAGAAACAACGCACTCTGCGCCAGAACGTCGCCGATCGTCTCGCCCACGGATCCATTCTCCCAATCAACCGAACTGACTACCGTCGTACCCGTAAACCCACAATACGAGACGCCCGCATGACCGAGCAACTTGAGCGCAAGCAGCGTGCTGAGCGCGAACGTCGAGCGAAACATAAGCACGTCGAGCAGCTTGACATCATCTGTCGACATGGTCGTGAGGTGCTTCAAGTCAATCGTGTCGCACAAGACAGGGTAGCGAGACTAGGCAGAGCCATTCTTAGCTTCCACGTTCATACAGAGAAGGAAGAGCAGAAACGTATCGAGCGTATATCCAAAGAGCGTTTGAAGGCTCTTAAGGCTGACGATGAAGAAGCTTATATGAAGCTCATCGACACCGCTAAGGATACTCGTATCACTCATCTACTCAGGCAAACCGACGCATACCTCGATTCCCTTGCACAGGCTGTTATGGCTCAGCAGACCGAGGGCGGTATAACAGTGTATGGAGAAGGGGAAGATGGACCTACATCTGAAGCCACATTTGGTGCCGCAGTGTATCAAGATCCCCAAGACGACAAGGGCAAGATTGACTACTACGCAGTCGCCCATCGTATTACTGAGAGGGTCACCAGACAACCGACCATCCTGGTTGGAGGTACGTTGAAAGAGTATCAGCTGAAGGGCTTGCAGTGGATGGTCAGCTTGTATAATAATCGGCTCAATGGCATCCTTGCAGACGAAATGGTACGTCGTCACCCCTTCATGTCTATATCCGATTTCACGCTGGCTACCATAGGGTCTTGGTAAAACCATCCAAACTATCTCCCTCGTCACCTTCCTCATCGAAGTCAAGCGTCAGCGCGGACCGTATCTCGTCATCGTTCCTCTGTCTACCATGACTAACTGGACCGGAGAATTCGTGAAATGGGCTCCCTCTGTCAGGATGGTCGCATATAAGGGCAATCCGGCGCAACGTCGGGCCCTCCAAGCAGAAATTCGCATGGGCCAGTTCCAGGTCCTCCTCACAACATACGAGTACATTATCAAGGATCGCCCTATCCTCGCCAAGATTAAATGGGTACATATGATCATCGACGAAGGTCATCGTATGAAGAACACTCAGAGTAAACTTGTGCAAACCCTCACCACCTATTACTATTCTCGCTACCGCCTCATTCTCACTGGTACTCCGCTTCAAAATAACCTCCCTGAACTCTGGTCGCTTCTTAATTTCGTCCTCCCCAAGATCTTCAACTCAGTAAAATCTTTCGACGAATGGTTTAACACCCCGTTTGCGAACTCAGGCACTGGTGATAAGATCGAACTGAACGAAGAAGAGGCTTTGCTCATCATTCGCCGTCTGCATAAAGTGCTGCGTCCCTTCTTACTGCGGCGCTTGAAGAAGGATGTCGAGAGCGAGTTACCTGATAAAGTGGAGAAAGTGATCAAGGTTAGGATGAGCGCATTGCAGAGTCAGCTCTACAAGCAAATGAAGAAGTTCAAGATGATTGCGGATGGCAAAGACGGCAAAGGGTGAGCCACGCCTCTCGATTTCCCTCTTCTTTTGTTGACTATGCTCTCTATAGAAAACCTGGAGGTGTGAAAGGCCTCAGTAACGAGCTCATGCAGCTTCGTAAGATCTGCCAGCACCCTTTTTTGTTCGACAGCGTAGAGGACAAGATCAGTCCCAGTGGTTTGGTCGACGAGAAGATCGTACGAACCTCGGGTAAAGTCGAACTTCTTCACCGTATCCTTCCCAAGTTTTTCGCTGCTGGTCACAGAGTACGTATCCAGATATTGATCCCGCGCTTCTCTCACTGATTCGCATTAGGTCCTCATCTTCTTTCAAATGACGAAAGTTATGGACATCATGGAGGATTTCATGAAGATGATGGGATGGAAGTACCTTCGTCTGGACGGTGGAACGAAAACAGAAGACCGTGCTTCTTATGTGCAACTATTTAACGCAAAGGAGTCAGAGTACAAGGTCTTCATTCTTTCTACCCGCGCTGGTGGTTTAGGTTTGAACTTGCAAACTGCCGACACTGTCATCATGTAAGTGGCGTCCCTCACTTTATAGGTTCCTCAGTAACTATTGTTTCCGCCATTAGTTTCGACAGTGACTGGTCAGTGCCCTCAATGCCGAATCCATGTGCAGCTCCTCACATTTATTGTTATGCAGGAATCCACACGCCGACCTTCAAGCTCAAGATCGTGCTCATCGTATCGGTCAAACCAAGGCTGTCCTCATCCTTCGGTTCATCACTGAGAAAAGTGTTGAAGAAGCCATGTACTCGCGTGCGAGATACAAGCTCGATATCGATGACAAAGTCATCCAAGCCGGTCGTTTCGACAACAAATCTACTCAAGAAGAGCAGGAGGAATTTTTGGTGTGTTTCTTGCCCTTTCAACTACACAGCATCACCCATTAACTGTTTCCCCATAGCGTTCAATCCTTGAAGCCGACCAAGAAGAAGAAAATGAGGAGGCCGGCGATATGAACGATGACGAGCTCAATGTGATCATTGCCCGCACTGACGAGGAAGGCTTCCTTTTCCGCGACATCGACAATCAACGCGAACGTGAAGCTTTGGAGACTTGGCGAGCTCAAGGCAACAGGGGCAAACCTCCTCCACCCCTCATTCAGCTTGAGGAACTTCCTGAATGCTATCAGACTGATGAGCCCTTCGAGATCAAGGACACTGAAGACCTCGTGGAAGGTCGTGGACAGAGACGGCGGAATGTTGTCAGTTACAACGATGGGTTGGATGATGATACTTGGGCGATTGTAAGTAACCTGGCCTTGGAACTCTGGACCAATCACTCACTATGCGATCTAGGCTCTTGAAGAAGGTGAAGATATTCAAGAGGTGGCCGAGCGTGAGAGAGGGAAGAAAGAGAGGCGTGCTACGAACAAGCTGTTGAGAGATGCTGAGGCCTCGGGACGTGGTACACCGATATCCGACACTGGTTCGCGCGGACGGGGAAGGAAAGGCAAAGCCAAGGACTTCGAGTCCGTTGGAGGCAAACGGAAGCGTCCCGGCAAGTCCATGTCTGTTACACCTTCGGTCCAAGACGAAGATGAAGACGACCGAGATCAGGTGGGTTGTCGTGTGTAGTTGTAGTTGCTTCGTTGTGTTCATCCTTTGATATCCAGAAACGCCGGAAAACCAAAGTGCCTGACCTAGCCCCCGGTGTTCGTGAGAAGCTGAAGAAGGCCTTCAACGAATGTCTCAAAGCCGTCACCAGTTGCGAAGATGACACGGGTCGGAAACGATGTGAACTCTTCAAGGAGCTGCCCGACAAACGTGTATGTTACTTACCTCTCCTGTCGCGCTGTGACTTATCCTTTCCCATCGCTAGGACTATCCCGACTACTATCAACTAATTCGCTCCCCTATTGCTATTGCCCAGCTCCGCAAGAAGATCAATTCTGGTCAATATAAGACAGTCCAAATGTTCAGGGAAGATTGTCAGCTGATGTTCAACAACGCTCGGACGTACAACCAAGAAGGCTCCTGGGTGTATGTTGATGCGGAAGAGATGGAACGAGTCTTCAATGCTGCCTTTGATCGCGTCATGACAGGTTCTGGTCTCCCTGGTGCACCAGAACCTGGAACCAGCGGCAACAACGGCTTGGCTGACATGTATGAAGCTGCACTAACGCCGATGGACGAAGACGATCGACCGCCTCCACCGACGAGAGGAAGAAGTACCGGCCGCAAACAAATTGTCAGCGAAGACGAGTACCTAACTCCCAGTGACGATGAGTAAGCTGCCTGGTGTGACCGTCCTCGTGCTTTTGTACGTTTCCCTGCGTCTCTAACCTTGTGTATCATGCAATTGTACTACTAGAGTCACTGGTAATATTTGTGTTCATTTGATATTTAGATTGTGTAACGGCGATTTTTATCCTACTTGTTTTGATCAATCTACTTCTAGGCACCGCTAAGATGCATCCTTCTCTAACTACAGTATCCCGGCCTGCTTCATTTCCTTGCCCCTGTCAGCACCAGTGGGGTTAAAGCTCATCTGCCCAACCCAGTGGGGACAAGTTCCGTTACGATCCAGGATAACGCGATAACGACTCCTGCATGCTGTTTAACTTGTGGATCACAGTTGATAATATTGTGCTCTTATTCGTGTGCTAGGTCGTGATGCTTGCACTACATTCTAAGTGTTGGTTTGGTTCACCTAACTACGACCCCACCAGCCACCCAGCAAGCTACTAAGACCACCCCGAGGTGCTTGGGACGGTTCTGGTGTCGCAGGTCGAACTTCCTCGACAACCTTCGCAGCCTGTGCTTTCTTGGGCTCGGCCACCTTCGCTACTACAGGCACCGGCGCGACGACGGCAGGCACGGATGGAGGGGGTGCTTTGCCAGCCCTCTCCTGCAGCTTGTCCATATCCAGCTGCACATAATTCAAGGCAATATCAAAGAAGAGCGGTTTCTTGTAACCACTGTTGTCTGAAGAGGATGCACCGCCATTGAAAGCGAACCATTCCTTTTTGAAGAGAAGGGCATCCGCGGCGAGGTCTGCCTCCAGTTTGTCGTACTCGTCCGATGTGAGAGGGTAGAATGCTGGTGATCCGGAATTTATTGGGTCGGTTTCGATGATAGGGGATGATGTCGATCGCGCCTCTCGTAGGTAGATGGTAGCCTTTTGTGTGAGCATAAGTCCCTCAGCATACTTTTTCAGTGGGGTGTAGCACTTGGCAAGATACAAACACCTGGGAGTCATCATCAATGACTAGTATATCACTTGGAGAACGTCCCGACGACAAACCTTTGGGCCTTGACAAAAGATATTCTAGCCTCAACAGCGGATGGTAAGTCGGGATTGTCATCGACAACACTCAAGGTTCTCATTTGACCAAGACTTTGCAAAACTGTATCGAAGAGTTTGACGACGGCTGGATATAGACGACCATCCACCTTCTCTGAGCCGGACTTCAATGAGGAAACGCCAGGCTTTCGGGAAACGGTATGAGACGCGAGTAGAGAAGAAATCAACAGGAGATCGCGCTGAATACGCCGTGAGAGAAGTTGGTACACGATGTATGCGTGGACGAAGTGGATGTCACGGGAAGTGCTGACAGTGCTAGATGATGTGCCACTAGACTAGAGGTGATTGGGTCTGTGAGGACGATGAGTTCTAAGGTAAAGGAGTGTCTACGCACCCGTTGGGACTCTGCAAGCTTACGAGCAACTTCTTCTGCATCGCTCAGAGTGTGCAAGATAGAGTCGTAGGCGGCTACACCCTTCTTAGAGGAAGTAGCCTGGTTCCGTTTGCGCTTCCCCTTATCATCGGGCACATCCGAGCTCTGCGATTCGCCCTCCAACCTCGCTTGAGCGTCTTGCACTTTCAACAGCACGTCAACCAACTCGGGATTCCTAATGGGAACGGGCGTGCCTTCCCATAGCAGGGGTTTCAGCTTGGTGCTCGCCCCCGCTTTACCAGCCGCTGCCTCTTCCTCTTTTAATTTCTGGATCAGCTTCTCGCACCCTTCTACTAGCTCGTTCTTGTACTTCGGGGCAAACTCGGCCACGATACCTTCGATGTCGTACGCCTTCTCGCGGCCGAGTTCGTGAGCGCAGTAACGAATTTCGGGACTGATTTCGTCGGAAAATAGGACGGCTAGGGCTTGGTCCCTACTGGTGGGAAGAGTCGCAGCAAGCTCGTCCAGCAAACTCTTCGCAACTACCAGCTGAGGCAGGGCATCTTCTAGTTCGTAGCGTTGGCGCAGCCACCTGCCATGGAGAATTAAGAGATATATATGAGCTTCAAGGAAGGCTTCCGCTGATAATCTGCTTTGGGCATAGAGAGTTTGACAGCGAGACAACAACTGGGTGGCCCAATGTATCGATCGACGAAACCGCCCTTTGGCGGTTTGCTTCAAGCCGGCCTTTGCATCAGGTTGCTTGTTGATGATAGCCAGAAGTTCTTGAGCGTGAGCCCATGCGCGTTCAGATTCAAAGAGCAATAGCTCCAAGCTAGTAAATTATCAAGACTGAAGGAGCTGAGAAAAGTCAGAGGGCTTACTGGCCATCCGTCAATTTCTCGTCCGCAACTGTAGGCAGTTTCTTAAACTCACGACCTTTTCCGTGGGTCAGCTTCAAAGACGACCTCAGACGATGCGTCCGATTGGAACAGTGTTTCCTATACATGTTTCCGTCAATAGTCTATGGCAAGGTGTTGCCCTTGGTGCACCTGTATCGTTCGTAGTCGTTATAGCGAAGGCCATAGGCTGATCGCTGTTCATTTGCCAACTGAAGGACTACGCGAGCACGAGTGAGCTAGCTGCAGTCCCAGACGAACTCATGACACAAACCTCTGAGCTTTACGGATGCCATGATGTGCAGGTAATTACCTGTGAGATCTAGGGACGCGTGGACGGATGTGGAATGTTGTAGAGCGATCGCAGCTTGACACGTTGGGCTTTCGAGAGCCGCGTATATCAGCAGCACCCGCCACGACCTCGAGGCTCATTGATCTCCACAATCTCCACCAACTGAAATCTACACACCCGTATCACAACCATGGCTGATTCGCCTGAAACACTTCCGCCGAACCTCCAGAATATATTGGATCAGACGTCGCTCAAGTGGATCTTCTGTGGCATGTTTCCTTCGCACAGTTTACGCGTTGCGACTTGCGGCTCACAACAATCTGCTGGTGTCAGGTGGCAAAGGCGGTGTCGGTACGACCAAAACGCTTTATGGAGCATCATGAGGGTGCCTAACCTCATCGCCAGGAAAGACCACTACGTCGTGTTCCCTAGCGATCCAGCTCGCCAAGTGCCGCAAGTCTGTTCTCTTAATTGTGCGTCGCGCTCGTTGCCTCTGCGACAGTGCAACCAAAATATAGACTACTGGGTTTTAGTCGACGGATCCAGCCCATAACTTGTCGGATGCCTTCGGTCAGAAGTTCTCCAAGGATGCAACCAAAGTCAATGGGTTCGACAACCTTTTCGCAATGGAGATCGACCCGACAAGTGCCATCCAAGAAATGGTAGAACAATGTGCGTCCGGCAGCCTACCAATCTCCTGCGCTATCCTCACATCCCTGCAGCCGACTCAAATGGGATGATGGGCACCATGATGCAAGATCTCGCGTTTGCTATCCCCGGTGTTGATGAAGCCATGAGCTTCGCAGAGATCATGAAGTCTGTCAACATACCCTAGCCAGAACCCAGCTCATAATGAACTTATTGAACCCAGATACGTTAAATCCATGGAATACTCCGTGATCGTCTTCGACACCGCGCCAACTGGGCACACCCTGCGATTCCTATCATTCCCGACAGTATTGGAGAAGGCCCTAGGCAAACTAAGTACTCTCGGATCGAGGTTTGGACCGATGATCAGTCAGGTGAACCTTCCCCGCAGATCGGTTGCTTCCAGTCTCTTAATCCTCGCCGCATAACTACGCGAATTAGATGTCCAGCATGATGGGAGGCGAGCAGACGTCTCAAGAAGACATGTTCGCCAAGCTAGAGTCCATGAGGGCAGTCATCAGCGAGGTCAACGCACAGTTCAAAGACCCGGTAGATGAAACCCTGCATATGCACTAAATCCGCTCCTGACGCGCTTAAAACACCCATAGGAAAAGACGACCTTCATTTGTGTCTGCATCTCCGAATTCTTGTCCCTTTATGAAACCGAACGCCTGGTTCAAGAACTGACTTCATATGAGATCGACACGCACAACATCGTCGTGAACCAGCTCCTGTTCCCTAAGAAATGTAAGCACGACTTGATCTTCCCCCATACGGAAAATATAGAGTTGACCCCTCCCGCAGCATCGAACTGCGAGCACTGTCGTGTGCGCCACAAAATGCAGCAGAAGTACCTAGGGGAAGCCCACGAGCTCTATGACGATTTCTTCCACATTGTCCAACTTCCCCTCTTGACGGAGGAAGTTCGTGGTCCTGAGAAACTACAGGAGTTCAGCAAAATGCTGATAGAGCCTTACGCTCCCAATCTAGATTGATTTCGCTAGGATGCATACGCCGTATTTTCTCCTACCGTATCCGATCATAATACCTCTTTTGTTCCCTTGCTATAGAGGCACATGTAGATGGCATGACAGTTTCATAATAGCAACGGTTAACAAATGACAGATCTAGACGATTAATGTGTTCCCCGTACCACTGCATGGGTCCAGACAAAGCTGCAAGTGTCACAGCATGGTGTCAATGTTAGTTCACGATACAATGCTAATGCAATGATACGAAAACAAGTGGGAAACACGAGCTAAGGGAACACTGCAGGGCGTACCAACGATCGAGGCAACTTCCTAGTTTGGTTCAATTCATCCTGGTGTGATTTACTTCCTGGTGTGAAGCACTGAATGAAATACTTCCGCCCTCAATACTCCCGTCCCCTAGAATTGTAACTTCTTATACACGCGTTCCGTTATGCAAATTTTGTGGTTGCCAGGCCAAGTTTGAGAACGACGAAGTAACCTTGCATCAGTACTAAGGCCCTGATACCGAAGCCTCCAAGTGACATGACCTGTAACTTCCCGATGTCTTAGCACACTTGGAAGACAGCTGCAAAAATCTTGAGACAGGATACCGCGGAGAAAGAACAGCGCCTCGCCTAAGTCGTACCGAGAAACTCGCAGGCACTACTTCGAGCACATCTCCATCTTTGGGCATCGACCGATCCAAAGTTCCAGACTATCCGACGGGTTACCATGAAGATCAGCTGATCCCAACATACCCCGAACGAGCATGGGGGGACAAGCAAAGGCTACCGTATTTTGGGAAGGGTAGCATGAGGCATTGCGTCCTCACAGCTGTCGGTAATCGGCACTAGGCGAAGTTGAGCGTTATATTCCCTGCTAGCCGTCACAAACATAGTCGTAGGCGGTAGATAAGCCGTGTGGGTGCCCATAAGCGAACCGACGGTGAGAAAACAAGCGAAAGGCACCATGTATGTAACGGCTGAATCGAGAGCGCCAATAATACTTTAGGACAGCTCACCATCCTGCGTACAGAAGGCTCCAGAATTCATTTTCTGCCCACAACGCACGCCACTGGGAGGCAGAAGATAACGCGTGGTATCGCCCCCTCGGAATTAGGCTGTAGAATGCCCATTCACCGAACACACCTTCAGTAGAAAGCCGTCAGGGATGACGTTTTCATGAAGTAACCCCCATCTGGCTCGAGGGATCTAGATACCAACGGGATGATAACGTGTTGCCGAACGCCTCCCCCCTGCTTGGCGAGTGGGTCTAGAGGTCGAAAATAGACGCACTGCAGCTGAGGGTGAAAGCTACGTCATGGTTAAACACTTTAAGCGATCCCAGAGCATCGTGGACACGGCGAAAGTCGTTTCTGGATGTAGTACCGAAGCTAGAAGGGTGCATTGTTGAACGCTTCTCATGACCTACCCGTGTAATCCTGACCGGTTTGCCGGAGATAATGTGGTTTGCAGTGTGAAGTCGAAGAGGATTGACACAGACGAGTGGAGGTGTGTGTACACAGCCAGTGACGGGAATAAATTCCGGCCCCGTCCCGAAGGCCTGGCTCAAAGACCAGCCAGTGGGAAGAAACTACAGGAAATGAATGAGCAGGGAGCTGTCTCCCTAAGAACCTTCTTACTGCGTAGGCAGTCTGATGGGTTCTCGAAAGGACCGGTCCGGGGCACCGGAGACCAATGAACCTGTCGAGAAGGAGCGGCGGCTGTTAGAGGCCCGATTGAAACTTCCCAAGGACGTGATCCTTCTGCTTGCAGTCAGTAGTATCTGGAAAAAGGAAGAACCAAAATCATTCTGCAAGTTAATGAACCAACCGTTGAACATCTAGGCGATTCTGAAAGAGTCCTGTCTGCTGCGATAACGCTCGTGGACATTCGGACAAGTTCAAGAGCTGGTGGTGTATATGCCGATCAGTAACTTCAAATACAATAACTATAGGCACATCTCTTTGTTATCAGTTAGTTACCGGTTCTTCAGCGAATACGAAATAAGGTATGGGCGGTAATGTGGCACAAATACATCTGTACAAGACTTCGAATAAGAGAAAGGCAGAAAGGCAGAACATAGAAAAAACGAAATAACCGTAAGGCAGAGCAACCCAAGGCGTGATCCCCCCTCTATTGAACTTCCAAGTCTTCCTGTCTTCCTCCGACTCCTTAACCAGCGCGCGGGCAGCTTCATGTCCAAGGCCCAGACAACGCGGGTCCGTTAACGATGTATTTGGCTAAGGGCCAGTAGTGGTGGGATTGACCCGGAATAAACCAGACGTCGAATAATGAGCAAGCCGTGCTCTAATGCGTCTTCGCCTTCAGCGATTCAAGGATGTTATGCACACCTTGCGGTTCCAAGACGACCTTCGTCCCATCACATCGAGCCTTACTTGTGAATTCCGAGCATAGGTCATTAATGTCAATGTCCTGTCAATTCAATGAGAAAGGTTCCTAAAGGATATCGAGCATGTCACTGACTTTAAACTGAGGATTCGATCTTATCGTTTTCCAAGCACTTAGAACTTCAATATTGTTGTCACTCTTCTCCACCCGAGGGAAGGTTGACCCCTGACAAGTGACCATAGGCGCCAGGCCGGAATCAGCGCTCTTCCGTAGTGTGGACGCGGGCGGAGCAAACGGTGAATCAGCCTGAACTGCACCTCCAGTCGCCAGGGACGGAGGAGCAAACGGCGAGTTTCCTGACGCCTTGATTGCCTGCTCAATCTCTGCTTTCGTCTTCGGACAGTCTTGATGCTGGCTGAGATCCGGCTTATCAGAGGACGACGGAGAGGAAGCGGAAGCCGCAGGTGAGTCAGAGGGTGAACGCCCGTTAATGCTGTTGTGATGAGATACCGGGCTGAGTGCGGGTGAGGTGGTCATCAGGACATTAAAATCAACGGGCGGTTGTTGGGATGCTGTCAGCATTCCTCCAAACAGGTCATCCAACGGATTGGAATCATTAGAAGGCGGTGGACTCCACGTTGACATAACGCTGGACATGTCGTAAGTAAATGGTGTCGGGTCGGCAACGGTGGGCGTCGGTGTGCTGTCGAACATAGCCGCGAAGGACATGAAGGATGGATTGTTGGCAATGGTGGTATAATTCGAGGTTGAACCTGTGTTGTCTCCGAATCCAAAATCGAAATCCATTGAGCTATCTGAGGCGGTTTGTTGGGGTGGTTCGTCAAGAGCAGTGAGCATCGATGGATCGAATGTGGTGAGAGCATTCCAATCAATTGAAGAGGGGAAATTTGACTTGGGAGACGCATGCGAAGAGGACGCAGTCGTCGGCGAGACTGGCGGGGGAGGGGAGCTTGGGCCAGTAAGCATATTGAGAGAAGAATCTGTCGAAGGGGACTGCGAATATTGAGCCCCCTCAGACGACTTTGGCATCTGAAACGTGAAGGTCGCCGACCTCAGGATTACATTCTCGGTCTGCAGACGGGTGAGGAGATCTTTCAAATTATCGTTTTCCGTCTGTGCTTGTTCATTCTTTGCCTCAAGAGCGGCGACCTTATCTTCAAGCTAGAATCCGCCTCCTATCAGAAAGGCTATTGCAGTGACTGTCACGGAATACTCACATCTTTAACATGCTTCTCCTTGCGTTCACGGAAAGCTCTTTGCGCTGCACGGTTTTGCTCCTTCCGCTTCAGCAGCCGCGTTTCATCTTTAGCCTAAGCTAATGTTAAGATGCCAACTTGACGAATCTTCTGGAATGATTACTAACCGGTGCGTTGCCAGAGGATTTGCGCCTCGTCGCAGTAGATGCCGCCGCCTTTTTGTTATTTGCTACTAGATGCCTACGTCAGATGACGCGCATACAGACATGGTAAATAGGTACGTACATGTATGCTGGCTTTTCTGACTAGGGCCCTCCTCCAGATCCTCATCACTTGCCTTGCGCTTCAGCGCCGGGTCCGGACCATCGTCGCTGTCGGCGTGTGGGGTCGTCGATGCATCGTCTCGAGCGCTCGGTGGGCTGGGACTGCTATCCTCCGAGGGTGGAGTCAATGTGGGCAGTGGATAATTCAGAATAGTCTGCGGATTTATACTATTGAAATCGTAAGGACCGTTTGGGAACTTCTGCATCAAGGCTAGGAAGTCTTCGTCCGGTAACTGGGAGAAGGACGAAGCTTGGGAGAAGTCGACGATAGATGGCATATTGTGTAAGGTTTCCATTCGATGTCTCAGATGCGGGTTGTCGAGCTGGAAGTGAGGGAGAGACTAGAGTCGGTGGTGGCAATGTGAAGAAGGGGGTAAGCAAAGGGAATCGCTACGATAGCCGGCAGCAGCGATCGTGGAGGAAAGACAAGAGGCGGTCGAGTACGGTCGTTGTGGGTGCAGCAGAGCAGTCTTACAAAGCCATCACTGGCGTATATATCGAATTACGTAATTAACGACACCATCCCATTCGTGGCAGTCGAAGCTGCGCACGTGGGAAAGTTGGCATGACGCGTCCACGGGCCGTACTCAAACTTGCTCTGCCGTACTTTGCCGATCTCAAACAAACGCCAGCGCCGTAATCCAGGTAGTTATCTGTGCAGATATCCTCCTAATGCCCGTCCTTTGCTACAAGAACCGTGTTCGTCTCGCGCTTCTTCTACAAATGAAACATGGAAATCAGGCTACATCCTTGTACCAGCCAATCCGACGCATTCGTTGTTGTTGATCTCCCCACACTTGGGCTTCTCTCCGCAAACTCACATGGATCCGACAGGCACACAACGAAACTGGCTCAATGACATTAGCAACGTGTAAAAAAGGGTATTTTTGATGGTAGAATTCTTGAAATTCGCTCTTGAGTTCTACCTTGTTGATTCCTTGATATCCTCGATGGCACAGACCAGTAAGCCATAAATTTCTACCATAATATAACTTGCGCGCTGTTGAAGCCTTTGCGACTAGCGATGGTGTGTCACCATTGGGGGGTCAACAACTGAGTCAATGCGCCACTGCCGTTGTACCTGCCGCTGTACCGATACGAGTCACTTTGGACCCCAGGGTCGGGGAGCCAATTTTTCCGAAGTGTTCGCATTGAAGGCAACCCTGTGTCCGCCGGCGATCGCGAAATTGAAGAGGCACCTGCTGATCGAGGATGAATGGGTGTGATCAGACATGTTCGATCATACTGGGCGGCGAGTTGGAGCGTAAATCCCCTATTATCCCGTATTGCGCTTTACTCCGTTGGAGCCGATGTAGGGATTGTTCGCTTCAAGCTTGAAGCGAGTTCAACTGGGGTTGAACAATAGTGGACCTATAATGCTATTAACCTGCGAGAAGCATAGTACGAGCGTATAAGAAAGTAAACACTGAACACGTAGATAAAATATAGGCATCGCAAAGAATATACGGATGGAGTCTGGATACAATCCACGGAGGTAAGAAGCCGAACGTTGAAGGAGGGGCGAATCGATGAAGATTACTGAAACAAAAGGGGATTAACTTCCGAAGAAAGCCGGAGGTACAGAGAGGCACGCACATAATACTCAATTTCAAGCTATCGCAAAGGCAGGGGAGGGTGAGTGCTTGAAAAGCTCCCAACGAAGCAAAATGACTCACGTATAGAAAAGCAACTTTCCTAGGCCAAAGTAAGTTGAGTCCTACTGGATTAAACAAGCTTGTATTCAAATCATCGAAGAGATGCCGTAGTCGTCGCATCTCCTACAAAGAACAGATGCGAGCATTAGTAAATCCGGAGTACATAGTCATGACATTGGGCGTCAGTGATCCATAGCAATGGTAAAACGGATCACCCCGGTGTCCAAAGCTTATATATAAGTGTATACACGCGTGCTTACCTTCTCATAGTGGGAGGTACTAATGGTTCGGGAAATCTGGAGGGTCAACACAGCAAGGAAATTGTCGAAAAAGGAATGACGAAGGCTATGCGCGGAGATGAGGAGCTCGTTGATAGCATTTATGGATTCGAGAAACTGAGTAGGTGTTATCTGCAGAAAAGGCCAAAGAGATGAGTATCACATCAACACGCTATAGATATAAAGCATCAAAGACAGGATGAAGGTTGCAAGAAGCATATTCAACGTAATAAAAAGGTGGACGCACCCTGCCCTCGAGTTCCAAGGGATATATTGGGGCGAACTGAGTGAGCTCACCACCGGTATAATCGCGTTCAATGCGCAAAATTTCCCGAGGATGGTGGGCTCCGATCTGCCCAACAGGTGGGGTTCCATACGCGGAGTCAGGAGGAGGCGGTCCGAAATAATAGGATGACTTTGGTATTGGCGACCGATGGCTACATCAGACGATGGGGATGAGCAAACTAAATTAGATATACTAACGACAAGGTGCACAGCTCACCGGTTCTGCAACGAATGGAAGCGAGATCTGTGTGACGGATACATTTCTTCTTTTGTTGGGCGGCCATTCGTGTCGGGTGGGTCCACCAAGTCCCAAGGTTGGGGTGATGGCGGTTTGAGATCCAAACGTAAATGTGACGTTCTCCGTGGCGAGTTAATGGCGGACGGTTTCTCATCGAGCTCGTCTTCATGGAACAATACCCGGCCATGCAAATCGACCACATCGCCTTCTTCCACCACAATAGTAACATCCTGACCGCCAATGATCGTGTCGTTCCCAACTTCTCCGCGACCACGCTGACTAGGGGGAGGAGGGGGCTTTGGCGAGAGTGGATGCCAGGATTCACTGCCGTCAGGCACATTGGCACCGTCATCCTCGTCTTCAACCCGTGTCTCGTCTTCCCTTCCCTCGTACATCGAGTCGTCCGCTGCACTTGCCGCACCTCGCAACACCGGAGAAGAGTCCGGTCGCGCGTCGCGCGGATCCCGCCATGAAGCCCCAGTATCCCCTACATCCCTCCCAAGCCCAGACCGTCTTCGCGTATTCTCCATATTCGTCTCACCACCATCCTTCCCGTTCTCTTCCTCTTCCTCAGCATCAACACGAACATCCACGTCTGGGTCCGGGGTACGCGCTAGAACCAAAAACGATTCCTTCATCTCTCCACCAGCGTTATTCGGCGATAGAGACGAAGATAAAGCAGGCTTCGAATCACCAGTCACGCCGTTCTCCGAATTATTACTCGAGTTACGCATCACCAGAGTCGACCCAGATCCAGGCTCGGCAGAAGCGCGCCCACCACCCATTAAATCAGCTGTGGTAGTCACAGTAGCAGCAGCAGCAGCCGTATTAGCAATAGTTGAATTGGCTTCACCCAAGTCGTCGTGGTTTAAACGTGATGACGACGCAAGGCTTGCACGCGCCACTTCGGGTTCAGTTGGTGGCAGGCCATGGGTAGAAAACCCAGCTTCTGTCATGACATGCTAATAGTTGTAAACTCCCGGCGCAAAAATAAGCTTCTAGCAGCGAAAAGCGAGGGGAGCTGTCGGGCCCGTCGAAGTAGGAAATGAAGAGCGAGGGTAGGGAAGGGAAAGTTTTCAATCAAAGTTGAAGGATCGCTGTGCAGCGCACAGAGTTCGTTGGAAAACTCGAATTTGGTAATTGCGCATAGGGTCCATTCATTCACCGTCACACGCACACGCTCAGCAATGAAATGCTCCACTCCTGAACAGCACGTCAAATTCATTCCCTCTCTATCAGAATGTTCTAACAATGGGCGGCAGAGCGGCGCAACATGCCAAACAAAGTACCGGGACAAATCTATTTGTGTTGCATTGCAAGAGAAGCGGTATACCTACTTGGGAAGATACAAAACGATGCAAATTTGAAGGAACCAAGTACATAGTTAATAAACTGCTTGCCAAAACATACAATTGAAGCGATTGAGGTCGAGATGATTACGATTAGACGAGAAGGAAGAATGAGCAACGAATCATCATGTGCATGAGAAAAAGTGCGTGGGTCATAAACATCATAACGGTGGCATGGGAGTGAGGATGAACATCAGAGTCCAAAGACAAAATGCAAGACAGGCAAGCGTATGGCAAGATGCAAAAGATTACGGCGTAGGCTCGGCTTTCGCGCGTGGTGAATTTTTCGGAGAACGCGACGATTCACCCATCTTTCCACCACGACCAACAGGCGAGATCGACCGTCCACCACTATCCACCTGCATGCGATCATCACGATCACCCGACTGAGTAGCAGGGGACGCGGCAGAGGAAGCGGGGGACAAGGTAGCGATGGGCGGCAAAGCCATCTGCTGACTAGCGCTGTGAGCAGAGTGACCAGCCCCAATGGGTCTCGGATGTGGAGGAAGGACAGCAGGCAGCGGCGGACTTGGAGGAGGATAAGAGTCCATGACTTGTCTGGCCTCAGGCGAATGCGAAGTCAGTTGGGTGCGGAAGGGAATGGGCGATGGACGAGTTGATTGAGTGGGGGTTCGCCTATCGTTCGACGGTGAGGAAACCCTACGTCCAACCACACCAACTCTCGACCTCTTCGTATCGCTGATCTCGTCAGAGCCGGGACTTAGCGGGCGCTTCAAATTAGCTGGAGGAACAGGAGGTGAGGCGTGGCTTCTAGTTGACGAGATAGAATCGCGATGATGGGGATGGGGTCTCGGAGAAGGATCGCTGTGCCTGCTACCAGTAGAAACCGTAGGTGAGTGAGAGTGAGAATGAACATCGGTCGGCCTCGATGATTCCGGTGCACGAGAATGCGCTAGCCCAATCAGCGTCTCAGCCACGCCTTCATCATAATCTTCGTCGACCTCCCTTGCAGGCCTCGCGGGTCCACTAATCGGGGAAGGCTGCACAGACCTCGAAGAACCGGATCCATTTGAACTCAAAGGTTCGGGCGAACCCGCACCCCTGTAGCCTGGCATCACCTTGTATCCACCGCGTTCGGAGGGGAGCTTCGGCGTTTCATCTCGCGAATCATCTGCCTTTCTCCTAGGTCGACGTCGCTTGTCTCTCTTCGAGCTTTCGGGATCACTCATAGGAGCCATAGGAGGCTGAGGCTCCTTCTCCTTCGCAGATCGTCGCCTCTTCTTATCACCTTCAGGGGCCACCGAACCATTACGTGGACTCTCTGAGCCGCTCAGAGTGGGGCCGGAGACAGATGCTGGGTGTGGATGCCTGAGGCCTTCCGGAGACCCAGCATAGCGAACATCACGAGGCTCAGCCACAGGAGGGGGCTCTCGCTCGTAATCTCGTTGATCTCTAGCGTCAAATCGGGGATCGTACCGACGAGGTGGTTCGTGGTGTTGAGGAGGAGGCGGAGGAGGAGAAGGGCGATACGGTTGGGTGTGTGCCGTCGACGGCGACGGCTTCGAGTCCCAATACGTCCTTGGTGGTTGAGAAGGTTGAGCAGAACGAGGTGAAGGCTCAGGCGAGTGTACCCGTTGAGCGCTAGGGCCAGGCGACCGGGATGGGTAAAAGTGTGAAGGCGCTTGGGACGGATGAGGAACATAATCCCCGCTGGGACGAGAGTGATGTCTACGTTCCCATTCCCGAGGTTCAGCAGGAGGTGGACGACGATCCCAGCCACCCTCTTGTTCGATGGGTCGCTGGGGCTCAGCATGAGGATATACGCGTGGCGAGCGCTGAGCAGGGGCAGCACTAGGTTGTGCTGGACCAACGGGCTGACGCCCAGGAGGAGGGGGATAGGGTTGGAATGGGGAGCGTCTCGCTTGCTGCGGTGGTGTCGGCGACCTTGAATGCACCCGATTGCGAGAGTAGTAGGAGTCCGGGTGATGAGTAGAATGGCTCCCGTTGCGCAATTCCTCAGCCGGGATCTGATGCTGAGGAATCGGATGTTGAAGGAGCAGGTTATGACCGACAGGGCCTCTGCTGGGAGGATCACGGGCTGGGGGAGGCGGATAATCCCTAGCATGAGGGGGACGATCTACATCCATGGGTGCGAGTGGTGTATGGGAAGACACATGACGAGACTCGTCAAGGACAACAGGTGGTGGTGGACCACCGCGGAAAGGAGGCGACGACGGACCATTGCCGACTTGGGATGGAGGGGGAAGCGAGATCTCGTTAGGGGGTCCACGCGAGTCAGTTCTGAAAGGAGGTGGACGTTGTGACGTAGGCTGGAGAAGAAGCGGGGGACCCGTGAGCCCAGGCGGCGGGATGACGGCGCTCGCGTAAGCTGTGGGGTGGACATCCTGAGGACCCGGCGCAGCAGGGAGCGATCCGCCGGTAGCTTGAGCGGTCTTCAGCAGCTGGAGCCGTTGCGAGATGACGTGGTTGCTGGGGTCAAGCTCGCTAGCGCGGGCGTAGGCATCGATAGCATCGGAGATCTGGTTGTTACAGCTTTCGTAGAGACTACCGAGGTCGAACCAGACTTCGGAGATGTACGGGTTGATGCGGATAGCCCGAGAATAGGCATCGAGAGCATCTCGGAACTGGTTGATTTGGAAATAGAGGACGCCGATCGAGCACCAGAAAGTGGGGTTACGACCATCGCGATAGACAGCCTGTTGGTAGGCTTCGTATGCCTTGTTGTACTTCTGGCCAGCCATGTAGGCACGACCCAGAAGATACCAACTTTGAGCATCAGAAGAGTCTGGTGGCGTGACGTTAGCATGACCGAGTTAGAGTGACGGCGAAGGCTACTTGCCTGCTTCCAGTGACTTGGTGAGGTACTGGATAGCGAGTTCCTGGTTCTGGAAGGAAGACCCGTCCTGATGGTACAGCCAACCAAGCTGTTGCAGGACTTTGGCGTGGCCAGGATTATCGGCAACTACCCGTTCATATGCATCCTTAGCCCTAACGTGCTAAAAAGGAAGAGAAGCGTAAGGGAGAGCATGATGCGTACGGAACGGAACGCTTACATCTTTCTGCTGCTCGTAGACGTGGCCTATTTGGAACCAGATATCCGCATGGGCCAGTGGGCTCGGTGGGTTACGGAGGATACGATCGAAGCAAGCCAGGGACTCCTCGTACTTGCCCTGCTGTTTGTATATTATGCCCAAGCGAAAGAGAATCTCATTAGCCTTGTCAAAATCGAGATCTAAACCAATACGGTTAGCTGGCGGACGAGGTGGGTGTCAGCAAGGCCAACTTACCTTTGTCCATACGAAGGACAGACGAAAACGCCTCCTCAGCATGGTCGAGGGAACCGTAGCGATCGTAGAGGATGCCAATGCCATACCAAAGCTTGGGATCCTCCTTGGGGTTGGGAAGGAGGTATAGAGCCTGCTGGTAAGCGGAATAAGCTTTCTGGAGGTCATCCTGCATGAGGTAGCAGTGGCCTGAGAGGCGTGAGTACGGAAGCAATAGGATGAACGGTTGAGTGGTCGCGCACCTAAAGCACTCCAGACTTCGCCGTTGTCTTCTTGCAACTGGAGCACCCGTTGGAAGTAATCGATTGCCTATTAAGGGAAACACGTCATCGTGAGCACGTGGGAGTGATCTTAGATAGGGGGAGCCGACACGCAAAATGAAGACGAGTGTGTCCGCGGACATGGGTCCATGTTGGACAGGCTTCTCTCGGCAGCAAAGGCGGGGATAAAAATGATGAAGATGGATACTGACCTTGGGATAGTTTTCTTTGATCCGAGCAATTCCTGCGACTTGGGTGAGACCAGCCAGGGACACCGGGTTGTGCCGCAGGGCGTTTTCATAAGCCAAAAGCGCATGGTCCAAGTCAGCCATCTGTTCAGCCACTCGGCCTGAGAAAAAAAGGACGAAACGAACGGGCTTAGCGTGTATCCAAGCCGTCAGATGGGGAATTAGAGAGACGCACCTATCAATAGCCACGTTTGCTCATTGGCAACGGCTAATTTATGGGTTATCGAAGACGACGACCCTACACCGTTTGGGACTGTGTTTGGCGCAGCCGTCGGTGAAACAATGCTATTCCCGTGACTAGTTCCATTTGACAGTGGCGTGGAAGGGATGGGGGCGTTTCCGTTGAGATGGGGTGCATGGTGCGAGGGAGGAGGTGGAGGAGGTGCTTGGGATGGATGACCTTGGAAAAGTTGAGAGTGGACTGGACCTGGGGTCGTTTCGTGCATGCGGGCATCAGGACGATCTTGGGGACGAGAGATATGTCGAAGAGACATGGTGGCGGGGGTCGCCTAGGACGTGGAAGGGAGGGAGGGAGGAGGCACACGGCAAGAAGGAAAGATGGTGTGGGAGATGGGGGGCGAAAAGATTAATCAACAACGGAAGGTACGTGATATATATATAAAGCGAAAAGCGGGAAAGAGAAGGGATCAGGGCACGGTTGAATTGGTGGGTGATCGTGCGATGGCGATGGCGATCAGGTTGAAAGACTTGGAGCGAGATTTGGATCTGACATCAGGGAAGCTGGAGGATGTCATACGCCAGGGTTCCTTATCTAGATTCGTTCCGTCAGTTGGTTGCCACCCCACCAAATATGAACCAATTTGGCATCGTTCTTTGTTAAATAGCTTAAAATCAACCCGAACGACGGACTTTCAATTTTGCCGTTATCCGGGATCCTGATCAGAACCCAATCCAGACTTCTATCCTACCATTTTCCAAGCCCCCAGACCAGTCCAATCACCATTCGGCCTAATCAGCTCCGATCTGATGGTACCATTCCCCCACTATTTCGGCTCTTGGCATGAAATTCCAGACCCCCCTCCCTTATTACATCAGCGCAGCAGCAGGCACTTGCAGAGTTTGCGCACATCGTCGGTCCTAGTCCAGCCCAGGTTGCCCTGTCAACCGAGAACTCGTTTGTACGAAGAATGCAAGCATTGATCAGCATTCCATGGCGCCCAGGCATGGCGAACTTGGGAGATTTGAAATATACGGTCCAAACGGTCCACACACGTCACCAGGCCATCACCTCTTCACATGGCCCCGCAATACACTCGCTCGCGCTGTTGCAGATCTTCACGGCGGGAGCACATATTTGCAGGAGGCATGAAACAGGTGAATCACAGTTTTGAAGAAATTTGCCTCTGGTTAATAACTTCCCCCAGTATTACGCACGACAGATCCATAAAATGAAGATCATTCCATGCATTGAAACGGCCCCTTCTCTCTGCTATGGCCATGCAAACGTGTGGCCTGGACGGGACGACGCGAAAACGTTATGTTTTATTTATGCCGAAGATCCACAGCCTCCCGATCCCTTGAACTTGAAATCATATTACATCAGCTCACAGGCACGCGCCCCAGGTGATCTCCAGTTTCTCCGGGTTATCAACCAGCCGCTGATATCTTCTACAAGCTTCCACGCCGAATCCCTCTGTCGGCTTATCTGTATTCGGCACACATTCAATTACATCCATCGCCTATTGTCGCCTGGCTCTCAAGCTCGAACACGAGCCAAGTCCATCCATGCTAGGTCCCTCCAAAGCCCACAATGAGTTGCCGAATCAAAGCCCTTTTGTTTTTTAGATCAGCGGAGCAGCTTATGAAGATGTAACCATCCGAGCGACCTAAAATGACAGCCCTCGACCTGAAACGCCTCTT
Organism: Pleurotus giganteus; assembly: GCA_032158425.1. NCBI lineage: Eukaryota > Fungi > Basidiomycota > Agaricomycetes > Agaricales > Pleurotaceae > Pleurotus > Pleurotus giganteus. Next base: position 1,619,331 of record JAPEHR010000002.1, read on the forward strand.
TTAGGGACTGGAGCCACTAGAACAGCCTCCAGGTGTTTCCGAACTCCCTCCTGATGCGTGATGAGCCGTGCGCAGCGTTAGCGTTTGAGATCTGGTATCTATCCGTTCGCCCATTCGCATCACGCGCATCACGGTCGAGGCTGATTTGGTACGCGGTATGCGCTGCACAGCAAACCAATTATCACTCCACCGAACCTCTTGCGCTCGCGTGCAGGCTGCGGTGCTAAGCCGAGCACCTCCCTTCCCTGCTATCCCCTTTCAGGTATCAATCATTTTCACGGGTCGACGGCGAAGTCACCAGGCACTTACGGCTGCCCCTTTACTCTCCTCCTACCCCACATCCGCTTGTTGACTTCACGACTTTCTGCACGAGGGCTGCGTAATAAGTGTGGCACTTACTTCCGATGGATGTAATCAACCCAACTGCCTCCGTTATCGTCCTAGGAATCAGCCTGCCGGCGGAATCGCATGGCTGACTCGGATGCGGACACTTTCAGTACGTGGACAATGACGGCCTTAATAGTTCATCCGGGCAATAATTTACTTATGACTTTTCAAGGACAAGGCAAGTGGTGGACTTGTCTACCTTTGTCCGATGACATGTTGTTTGTTACCATCTCGACCATTCATTTCTTATACAAAGGGTCCCCTCACAGTGGCGGCCGTCGCAAGAGGACCTGCAGGCATTATTACTCCCTTTGGCCTATTCAGACTTTAAATTCCCTCGACCCGACGCTAATCCTTCACAGCCGCGCATCATGCCATCAGTCTATGGGAATCTCCGCATGCGCAACAACCCTATTCTACGCTGACAGGACCCACAGGATCCCATACGTATGTAATATTCATCCCTGTCATATCACGCCTACACATCATATGTTATATACTCGGATCGCCTGCGCAGAAGTCTGTTCTACGAATCTTACTATTGGTCACCCTCGCGGGTCGTTCGAATGGAATGATCATCACCACCACCACCCTCCCTCGTGATGAACGAAATCGAGTCAGCGCGTCCTTGGAGCGCCAAGCGTCGATGTTCGAATTCAGCGTAGAATTCCGCCGAAAAGTATAACACGCCATTATTATGCAGATGGAGAATAACTCGCGCTGCGGCGTTCGCTTAAAGCATGCTTATGGTCCAGCATACTCGTGGTCCAGGATCAACTCGACTTTTTGCTTCCGAGCTAACCCTGTGTAGCGATAAGCCTTGGCATGACATTCGGCACAAAGGTATTACCTCCGTAACCTGAACTTCCATAATTACAGGCCGCCGACAACTTAGGAGCCTCCTATACTTATCCATGGCCCTGAATTCGAAAAGCTGTACGATTCGATACCCCGAGCTTATATGTATTGTATGTGTACCTATGCTCAAACCCCCTCGAGCTACCCACGATGCCCGATCTAAATCAGTGCATCACACAGGCGCGGAAACTAGCCCAATTCGATAACTGAATGTCGACTGAATGTCGACTGACGAGTTATTTTGTCTGCTTGATACGATGCCAATGCACCCAGTCCGCGTGTCGGGAATCAATAACAAATGCTGCTGGTAGGCGCAACTGCTTTGATCTGTGCCACTCCGCACCATACTAACTATATGCTTAGCACTGGCTATAGGGCTAGTATCCCGCCATTGGAGTTCGTTCCGCATGAGTATTCGTCGAAAAGCAGGTACATGCAGGTTCCATGGTATCGGGATTATGTCCACGGCGGCATCTAAGTGGAGGTTCTAGAACCTTTATGTGGGGCCGTCCGTCAATGCTAGCTAACATAGCTCTCAACGATGGTTTACCTTCAGTCGGCCCGAACTCTATCCAATGCTAGTAAGTAACAGCCTCCTGTCGTGTCAAGCAACGTTCATCCAATCATCGATTCATCGTTGAACCAGCGGGGTAAAGGAAGCAGTCAAACGTATTAGCCACGCTAGTCCAAACTTGCGAATTGCAACCAGTTCGTTGGAAGCTTATCGCCCCATATCTATCATATTAACAAAGTGCCTCACTTTAAAGCAATTGCACACACGCACTACTCTTAATTCAAACCTTCCCAACTGAACGATCGTTAGCGGCTAAGGCTGTCTGTCTGCCTGTCTCCAAGTTAAAATTGGATTCGGGTAGTTACTTCTGCCAGAAGTGAAATCTTCAACGTAGGTCCCTATCTCACCTCAGAGGAGGAATCATAACAATCACCCGCCATAGCATAATGTGGTCTCTACGCGTATATTGGGTCACTAGCAGCCTGGATGACAACTGTACTGCGATAGGTCCCCCTTCAGACGCCGACGATGGTCCCCGCGTACTGAATTGTCATATGCGCATGCTCGCTGAACGTGTTGTTCTGGCTCAAGCTAACTTTGGCGTTACGAAAGGACGTCTTCAATTCACACACGATAACTTCCGCTCGTCTCCGTGCGTTTCTTCGGCTTTATGGACGGCCCCCCGATAGCCGCTTCATTACCGTAAGTTTAAGTCCATGCAGTTATGTGAATTGCAGTGGTATGCTTACATAGTTAGCCTTTGACAACCCGCGCAGCGGCCTGACAGAACTTCCATCACATTCTTCCCCAGTTCATACCAGCAACTCCGAATGAAGTCTCAACAGCACCGGCGAGCGACCAGTACGAGACCATTATGATTGCGTTCAGCCCATGACGTGAGCTATATTTACACTTACTGTACCCAGATCAAATGAGACACCTGATAGATCCAGTACTGCCGCTCGGAAACAAACACAACAACTCACACGAACTTGTGGTGCGTTTATGTCTATGTATACTATAAAACCACCGCATTCGCCGCTGTTGACAGGTTTATAGCTTACGCGAACTCTTACAATCTATTCTTCGTGCTTCCTTCTCCGTTTTGTTGTTTAGCCACCCTTGGCCCGCGGCAGTAAGCCTACCGTCCCTTGTTTACCTCCAAGCCAAGGGTATCACTAAATATCCCTCCCACAGATCGAGTTCCCTAGTTCGCATCGATCTGTGTACACACACCAATATACAGGTATCATCGCAACTGGATTGCCGATATGTTGTAGCATGGTACTATCAATAATAGTGATCACCAATCAGATTGCGCCCGTAGAGATGTTTCGGCGCGGTGAGGTTTATCGTCAAGAAGCGGAAGCCCACTGACCTGCTTCCTATATCGACCATTAGCAATCCAGCGACCCTCTCTCTGTGCTTCTCCTCCCTTCCCATCCCCATCTAGACGCCGTCGTCCCATCCGCTCCAAAAATATCCTGCTTAAACAAGGTGACCGTCAGTCAAAAGACGCTTGTTTTCTCTCATGCCATCCGAGCCAAGTCCAAGCCGTCGGTTCCAGAAACGTACCATACTTATCACCGTTCCCCGGCGCTCATCTAACGTCATCAAAATGGTCATTCCCACTGCATCAGCGGCATCACCGCCGTCGAATCCAGGTCTGTTGAATTTGGTCACCATCAACGATCAACCCTCGGTGAACGCCATTGACCTGATACGTCCGTAGGCTGTTAAACTTCGGAAGATAACCCGGTCCCTAACTGCCACTGCCACGGCGTCGCTGATGCATCTATTCCCCGATCTCTTGTCCTGGTTTCGTAGGTAGCCCTGGATGACCTATCATGGTTGTTGTTTAAGGGCGTTGAAGGGGCTGCCCCTAATGATGATAAGGGGACCGCCACCACGAACCTTCCTTGGCCCTAAGCACCATTCGTATCCTACTAGGGCTGAGGACAAGCGTTCCGCGTCAAATTCACCCTGATGGAGAGCTTACCCGTTATTGGTTCCTTTCATTCAGTACCCTACGTGCACGTCGGTCTCACAGAAGAGGAGAAAATAATATCCGCACTCCCAGGCCTTGTCTTGTTGAAATCAAGCTTCGCTTCCCTGCGTAATGATTAGAGTGGCATTTGCGCTAGCAAGAGATACCCCTGGCTAACATGATATGAATGTCGTAAGGGGGGAGGAAGGCAATGGAGACACTGACAGCTTACCGCATTTGTGATGGAAGCAAACGCTACTGAAACGCGCTTGGGTCAACTTTCCCGTTTATGACGATGACGACGTGGGCCATGCCTTGGGTGTCAGAAGGTCAGATTTAGTTTGATGATTGGTCCGATCAGGATCCTACAAATGCGAGGGATTTTCCAGGCGACAAGGTCCTTGGGAAGGGTCCCGCCCCTTTGGAAACTACTGCTTAGAAGACCGCACATTTGTGGCAGGTAAAATAGTGGTGCGAAAAGTGTGCTCTATAGACGCCGAGGGCGGAGGACCGACGACACGCCAGACTCATGGGTCCGGGAGCCTACCGGGAGCATATGATATATGATTGGTGAGGTCGAGGCTAAGGGGGCCATACACACGATTTTAGGTCGCCTGAGGACAGGTAGCGGCCTTCCACTGGCATCCGTAGAAGCACCTTGTATGGTGCAGGGTGTAACCTGTAAATCAGTGGCACCATCATTGTGTATGATCGGGCAGCCTAACCGGTCGCAGTTAGGCGAATGTGTAACAGTGTGATACCCCCAATACTTTACCAGCCGTATAGTATCAGCATCGGTGGGCATGCTGGAAGTTTCAGCGACATGTCGCCGTATCGCTAGAAGCAGATAATTCCCTGGGCGTTGTCTGAATCTGAATTTCAAAATATTGTTATCTCCGCTTGAATTTCGACATTCTCATCAGCTCCTCGACAACCAGGACATCGCGGCTACCGACATCGACATCCCAGACAATCATATCTAACGCATCCTCTTTATTCTACTTGTATCTGATCTATCTGTTTGTTTTCGTAGACAATCATGACTCGTATGGCCCACCGTCCTCGCATTGTACACCACGAACTGATTATCAGCCCACGTCCTTCGTAGGTGGCAATCAACGTGAACAAGACCGATTGCGGGCGCAGAAGAAGACTGCTAACCAGAAGAAGCCCAAGGAAAGCGCCACCAACCTGGCGAAGCGCAAGGAGGCGTGCGTGCAACTTCATTTCCTGTTCATTTGTTTCGGTCACAGAACTACTGATACTGTTAATCTCCTGCGTTCGTTTCCAGTGATGCTGATGCACTTCGTGCCAAGCAGAAGGTGCGACCTCGGTCTTTGGTATGAGACTGCTGTCAACTTATCCGTTCATCTCATCTGCAGAAGAAAGAGGAGGAAAAAGCCGCTTCCTCTGCTACCGGCAAATAACAGCAGCTTTCGTGGAAGGAGTTGGTTTCTTCCACGCCGCAACCATATTTGTTGCTCCATCGAGTGTAGACGATATTATTCATTCGATCTTTGCTATGCCCATACTGGGTTTGCGATCTCTCGGACCTGTACGACATACTCTCATGCAATGCATCCGTTTCTGTGATGGGTCATTGAAGTTTGTACCATGGGTTCCCACTTTATGGAATGCGCCCAAGTTCCTGCCAAGCTCCTCGGACTTTTGGTTTCCATGATTAGGTGCGATAGATCAGCCAAATGGACGATACCGAACATCCACTATTTCTGACGTAGATAGAGGTTAGTCCCTTCAGCGGGGTCCCAGAGGGGCATAGATAACCCAGAACGTCTCTGCGGCTCAGAATTAAGCAGGCCATGTACCGCCTCTCGAGTCATGCTTGACACATGGGCACATGTGGCTGGTAGATGCTGAAAGAATGTCGCCATGGAAGGATCTTGGCTGAAGAACCTCCCACTCCCTCACGACGCCGCAGGAACCGAACCCATGCGGCGTGTCATCTCGTGTCATCCTGCGTCACCTGGTTGGTGATGCAGATGCTCGAAGGCGGAAGCATACCTGCGTCACGCAATCTCCAATCTCATGCTTGATCATATCAGCATCAACCCCAACTAGCGGACAACTGGTGTGGACACCGGAGGTCCGATCAGAGGGATCTTACGATATATCCTGAGCACATTTTCCCATCACTTTGTCATCCCCACATGCACCGAGCATAAGCTGTGCGGGTAAAGTCGTCGGAAGCTATGGCGTGCATCCCCGGATTGGTCGCTCTCCCAGACCTTGCCTTCCTAGGTAAAAATTGATACAAGTCGCAGCCGCTTTAGCTCATATCTCTCGCTCCGTCGAGCACACAACATTCGGGGGAATGAAGCCCACCCCATTAGATTGAATAACCCTCGGGGGTATTCGACTAAGGGGGACTTTAACCGCAACAGTTTGCAAGTGCCTCCGCTGCAACTGGAACCGTTCCTGGGACCGAGGGTTAAGCGGAGAGGGAGGCTTCCTCACTGTTATATATATCAGCAGTCATATGCACCAGAATTCTGGTGGAATCGCCCGAACCAGAATAGACGCAACCAGGATCTCGATGAAGTCGCCCATCTGACCTCGCCATGATAGCAAGAGCTCCTTAGGATGGGAGAGCCAACCTGCGGGGCAACTAGAGCCATTTGGGTAAAGCTTCGATGATTCCCAAGTACGTCGGGGGCAGATATGGTCTACAGATAGAATTGATGATCCAAAGCGTTGACAAAGCGTGGTGAGCTTTCGCGCGGTACACAGGCTTCTCGCGTGTAGGTTGTCGATCCCATCACTCCGCGCTAACGTGCTCGGGAATGGCCTATATGTAGCTGAGATGAAGCCTCCCCAGCCGCAGGACCAGGCCATGCTTGAGTTGGATGCAGGTTGGCATCGTGAAAGCTCTAATTGACTACCATTCATGAAGTAACACCACATGAACAGCCTGCGGTGATATGTCATCCTGAGAAGCGCCATTTATAGTGCACATACCCATGATCTTGGCCAATATCTTGAGGACGGCAAAAGATGAATGACTGCAACTCCCAAAGAGAAAGTATCACACCCGTTTATAAATTGTAACAAGGCTAATGCAAACGAAACATGTTGAGGTCATCTACCCTATCTTGACGGAACCCCCGCCTTCAAGGCGTCGTCTGCGAGGGGGACATTGTGCATCCTCTTCATTAAAAGAGTCCCAGGATTTACCCCAACTTGGGGTCGGAGTTCCTGGAGGGAGATAAGTCCCAAAGTGAGGATACCGCGTGGGAGGAGGGATGGAGTAGGACGGGTGTAGTGGCGGTGCGCCAGGACCGGGTTGATGTCGTGAACGGTAAATCGAAAACAGCGTGTTGATGAACACCGTCAGAAAGGAAAGCGACGTCAAGGTGAATATCTGAATAAGCGGTCGATGCCGTTACGATCAATATCAACCACCGTGAAGACAAAACATCGATGAGTACGGAGAGAAGAGGATCGAAGAAAATGATTCACTCACCAATGTTTTCCAGCTGATGGGCTCTACGAAACCATTCACAACTTCAGCGATCAGCTCGGCACCGACTTTAGCTCGTCCGACAATACTGGGATCTCGGTTCATACACGTCTCCCATAGTCCGCATTGGTTTGCCATGGCAGGAACGGTGTGTGCTCCACAGTTAGTCTTGAATTGCGTGGAACACATGGCAATCTCCTGCACAATGTCTGTTACAGATGACAAGTGAGATAGAAGGATACCAGAACGTTCAACTGCATCCACGCACCCATTGAATATTCCGATATCCTTTCCTGTACGTCCCGTTGCACCGTCCGAATGAATTGCACCACGAGGTACAAGAACAGCAGGATCAGTGATAAATTGAAGAAGAACTGAAGGTACCTAGCAAGCATCAGGCATCAAACGCTGCTGGAAACAAAGCTAACCATGCAAGACCTTACCCCGATAGAAGGTAGGGCAGGTCCGATTGTGGGGCAGGCGGCGATGGCATATTGAGGGTATAATGATTCGATGTAGTTTGTGTAATTGGAGTTATAGCTCCATTTTCATCTTCGTCTTCCGACTCACTCGCATCTTCCACAGTGACGTCCCGCGAGCGCACCTTTTCTTCACGAGCTTTCTTTCGAGCATTGTATACTCTTCGCATGGCCCCCGGAGCAATCAGACGCAACTTATCGCTTCGCTTGTCTTCTGACTGCGGAGGAGTAGCCTCTGTCATATCCACATCCTTCACCTCCAATTCAAATATTGGCTTGGTTGGCGAAAAGTTTGGTGGAGGTGCCCAGGGTTGCTCGGGCGGTGCCTGCCGAAGAGGTGTGGTATTAAAGATGAAGGGCACATTCTGATTGGCACCAAATATGGGGGACGAGGGGGGTTGCAATGGAGCTGGTTGCCAGTTGGCAGTCGCTAGAGGGCCTATGAAAGACTGCGTTAGCTGAATGTATGCAATGAAGCATAAACCGAACGTTTTTTGGGAGTAGTAAGTTCATCCTTCTGCCTCCACACTGGCTCTACCGTCGTTCGCGACGTGTAGTCCCAGTCCATCGGTGCCTCGGTGGAGCGACGGGCTTGCAAGGGCATCTCCTCAAGTTATAGATTCGGTTGGGCAGCTCAGATGTATCCCAAATGAAGTAGTGACTTAAAAGTCGTGAATTATGCGTAGCTCGTCGTCGTCGTAGCCGAGAATGAAATGATCTTCGGTGGTGGCCGATGTGGTCTGCGAACAGAAGTCTGCCAGTGTTTGCACACGTTGACGCGCCTCTGATCACGCGATCCAACCTTTGAGCGCTTATGAGAAACCAATGCTCCTCAGGCCGCTCCTCTCGACTGCTCGCCAACATGTTGCACGGTCTGCATCGACTCGTCGTTTCTTCCATCCGCTGAGCGGACAGTCGTGGTCGGCCCCCACGTCCAACAATCTCATCCCAATTGTAATAGAGCAGACGGTGCGTAGTTATTGCACCACATGTTGTTCAAGGCCCTCCAACAAATGGCTAATGGTAATTGCTCTTCAAGGGTAGAGGTGAACGATCTTACGACATTTTCTCTCGCTTACTGAGGGAACGCGTCATAATGCTTTACGGGCCAGTGCGTGCAATCATTTAGTTGTTGTATGCAAGTATGTGACTTGGACTTTTCTTAGATTCGAGACACCGACTCGGCGTTGATCATCGCCCAGCTGCTCTTCCTGGAGGCTGAGGAGACTTCCAAACCGATCCACTTGTATATTAATTCACCAGGAGGGAGTGTCACAGCAGGCCTTGCCATTTACGATACTGTAAGTCCTCCCATTGAAGCACTTGATCGGGCAATGGGATTTTTAATATCCTCTGTAGATGCAGGTTAGGCCAAATGACCTCCGCTGTTTCCCCGCCATGGCACTAATCTTCCAATACAGTATGTCTCATCACCCATCCACACTTACTGTGTTGGACAGGCTTGCTCCATGGGGTCCCTCCTCCTTGCTGCTGGTTGGTGTGATGGTTCTCGAGCATATCGAAGATTCTTACGCAGTTTATCAAGGACAAAAGGGAAAGCGCCACTGCTTGCCCAACGCTAGTATCATGATTCATCGTAAGTTCCGGCCTGTCTACTCTGTCACCAACGTCGCCACCCCCCCTTACCGCCCTTCTGCATATGCAATGCCAAATGCACTTACTTATTGCCCATAGAACCGTCCGGTGGTGCATCAGGCCAAGCGTCCGATATAGCAATTCATGCCAAAGAAATCTTACGCGTCCGAGATTTGCTTACTGGTATCTATCAGCGACATTGCGGTAAAGGAGATGAATCCAAAGAAGCTGGCTTGCAACGCTTTGGTATGTGGCTTGATCATGGCGTTCGAAGTTTGAGTTTGATCCTTGTGCTCCAGGCCAGGCATTAGAACGCGATTATTTCATGACAGGTACGTTCATGTAATACGCTAAGCTATGGTCATTACCCAACTCAACCTCTGCAGCTCAAGAGGCCTTGGACTTTGGCATTGTGGACGGTATATTAGAGAAGCGGCCTCGGTCAGATACGGATGGATCATCGGCTTGAAGCTACGGCCGTGATTACCCAGTCCAGGGCGCTGTAGCGCGCCATTACGTACCCTCATCGAGGGGGATTAGTGCGGTCCGCATGACTGTGGTCTGTATTCGATCGCTGATACGAGCAACCTAGAATAATCACCTAACACACACTGACCAAGATGTAGTCGTCGTCTGGAGACCGTACAATCTCAAATTTCAATTACATATCTTGGGCACGTTTGACGCTCGAAACCGTATCAGGCGCTCTGCTGGTCCCTGCTCGAACAGCTAGCTATGAAGCGAAGCAGCTTGTCCAACCGTGTTTCGAGCGGATGGCGTATCGTGGATGCATGTGGCGGTGCCATGCTCTCCGCGTCGCCGAGATGCCCTCGCCTGCGAGTCGTGCTCCTGTGCCGACCCTGTCGTAGGTTCATCGCCAGGAATTGCCCTGAAACGGGAAGCCATTGCCGATGTAGATCACCAATATATGCCTTCACCGTTGACAATAGTTTACGGGTAGGCCAGGAAAGTCAAACGGGAAGACTTAGTGAAGACTTGTTTCTCCCCACCTCCATCACCGTGCGTCACAATGAAAGCCTTGAGTGGTCTTGTCCTAGCGTTGTCGAGCGCTCCGAGCGCTCTGGGAAATTTTGGTCAACGGGATGAACCACCTCCTCTGATTAGAGCGAATATTCCCCTGTTGCGAACACAAGATGGCCGATATGGCGTACATGTCAACATGGTCCGTGTTTGATTTATGGTCGTTGTTGCCAATACTGACGCGTTTTCTCGCGCGCACCAGTCTTCTTCCAATCCACAATCGTTTTTCTTCGCCCTCTCAACGAGCACTGGGCTCATTTCCATACAAGGAACTGCTTGTGCTGGTTGTGCAGGAGCTCCGAAGTCAGTTACGACTTTTGCAATGCTATTTGCCTCATTGATGAATTATACTTCCGTCCATCCAGATATGATCCCGCATCGTCAACCAGTGCTAGGGTATCCAGCGACTTTCAAAAATCGTCTGTTTTGGATCAGAGCGTTCAGGGGGTCATCATGAAGGAGAACTGCACATTGCGGAAGGACGATGGGTCAGCGTGGCCTTATACCAATCAAACCAGTGAGTTCATCATATACCCACAATACTGTACCACCTGATGGCGTATATCTGACAAGTAATCATCGCGAACGAGACAAGTTCCGTGTTCTCCCCCGGCGTTTCTGGTGTACTCGGACTAGGCACCAACTCCCATGAAGGAGGATTTGACGAGACTATCTTCGGAGGCTGGCTGTCCCGTAACCCTGCCAGGAATAACTTCTCCTATGGAATGCAAATAAATCCGCCACGAGATGGATCTACTGACGGCGGCATGCTACATTGGGTGGTTCCAGATACATCGGCCGTCCAAGGAACTATATCTGTCAAGGAGAAGCTCTCGCCTAGCCCTAATTCCATCAAGTCGGATTGGGTAGTTGGCTTAGACTTAATCTCACTTATGTCGGGCAGTGGTCCAACGTTGTCAGTCAACAATCAACGAGTCGCGATCGACCCGTTCTTTCTCGGGATATTCCTCCCCCAGTCTATTGCCCGTGCCATCTGTGAGCTGCGCTAAATCTTGAACCATTTGCCACCTATTCAACCATACCTGACAGATGTTGGCATCCCTGGTTCTTCTCCTCAGCAGGCCGAATCGAGTGGTACCACAGCCTACACGGTACCCTGCGACACCAAAATGACTCTTAATGTCCGATTTGGAGATGTCACCGTCACACTCAAAGAAGACGTGCTGGTACTCCGCAACGGGTCATCGTGCGTGAGCGCACTGGAAGAATGGAACGACGTCAATGTATCGGAATATCTATTCGGTGCTACTTTCATTTCTGCCGTATACCTGTATGGATCGCTGTTTAAGCTCTCTGACGTATCCGTCCATACCAAACTAAGCTGCTCTTCCCCTTCTCCAGGATCTTCACCATATCCGGCTCCGGAAATGGTAGCATTGGCTTCGGGCTTCGACCGAGCAGCTCATCGAATATTCACCCCGGAGCCATTGCGGGCATCGTCATCGGCTCCGTGGCCATCGTCGTAACCGTACTCTTTTCCGCGGTCTTATTTGTACGCTCCCGCAACAAGAGGAAAGAAGCCAAAGAAGAAGCCACGATACAACCTTTCAACGCCACGAGACCCGACGAACAGCTCGGCCTTCTCATGCCTCAAACACCTTCGACCTCTGATACGCTAAGAGGATTCAATATAGGTGCAGCTGCATCGCCTCCACCGTATAGCGAGGAATCTTCGTTTCAGTCAGCCGACCCTCAACCCCAGTTGACCCAAACTCAACTGTCAGCCAATCGGGCCTCTGACCCACCGTCAGCTGGTACCTCCACCACGGGATTTGGATATCCTAGCGAAAAGCGCAGGCACCTACGATAACGAGTTTATTTATTTAGCAACGTTTTGGACAAGCGTAATGTACCATAGGTATTTATTGGAAGTTGTAGATGCTGTGTAGATGTTACCTTCATCGGACATTCTCCTTAGTTTCCTCTACGTGGTTTGTGTTCCAATTGTTGTTGTGCGTGTTTAGTAAAAGCGGTTTGCTAGGATAGCGAGCGACGTCGTAAAATAGTACACAAGTTGGACGAAAGATGAGAGCTTCCTCAATAAATAGAGCGAAAGTAAGCACGAATGATGCAATGAAAATTCTAACAATTGCAAACGACAATTAGTATCAAGATCTTGGTCCGTTGTACATGCGGTCGTCAACCCAATTGGTTCGAGCATTATGACTGGCAGTATAATCTGTGCTGCCTCCATAATAAGGGCTGCGTTGATGTGTTGACGTCGGTGAGCGATTGTATGAAGCCCTGTACGAAAAATGAAACGCTTAGCAAGAAGTTGGTACACAAGATCACTGAACACCCACATAGATTCGCGGCGACCAGGTCGTAGTGCAGCCGGTACAGCATTCGGCATTTGGGGTGAGGTCATGGGCGGAGGGATATTTTGCCGTCGGAGGCCAGCCAAGGGGTCGGATCTATCGACGCTGGCTAGGCGTTGATGGCGCAGGCCTGCTAGAGCAGGATTTGCTACAATCGGAGATGTTGTGATTGACTGCCCAGGACGACGCCTGCTAACACAACAGCGCCTCAGAGCTACGTAATGGAAGAGAAGGTGAGTGAATAAGGTATAGCAGCGGCCTAGCGGAAAAGACGCACCCGCAATCAACGCCCACAATAAGAGGAGCGCCAGGATACCAGCTGCGACTGTTACAGGAATTGAGATTTGGAGGTTCTGTGTATACCAAGCCTACAAGCGATGTATGAGCGCTGATCTGCCAGTGCATCCCGAGGGAAGTATCTTACCTTAGCCTTTTCAAGGAAGGTACCGGCCTGACATCTTCCCGTCATGCAAGTGCCTCCAAAGCCACAAGGCGACCCGTCGACAAGACTAGCTTGGAGTACCACACACGCATTCGGACGAGTGGGGTCCTTGCAGGAAACACGACATGATTCATCTCCACGGCTGGGACAAGCCTCTCTGAGATTCATGGATGCGCCAATTGTCTGACATTGCTCTGCCAAGGAACCCAGTCTCATGAGCATTCATCGCGACAAACTGAGGGAAGGACGTACGAGCAATCGAGGTACAAAGCCCACTCGCGCATTTGAGGTCATTGCTACCACAACTTTGTCCATTGGGAGCAAACACATCCGATGGGCAAGACGATGAATTGCCAGTACACATTTCTGCAGTATCACAGCTTGCATCCTTGGCCGGCCGACATATCTGGGTGGAAGGTGCAAACGAGCATTGTGAGGTACAGCATGGACTACTATCGGGGTCGCAGACGGCGCCTTGCCGGAATTTACATGTAGCTGAGTCGCAACATGATGATTGGATTCCTTGACCAGGATCGCAATCCTCGCCAGATTCAACAATGCCGTTTCCACACATCTGTAAAGATATCATGGGACGATTTGATGCTGCCGGGTCGATCAGGCAAGTTGTGTTAGTCCGACCGCTGCCAGACCCGGTCATGAGGGAGCCTAACATTACTGTTAAAGCAGGCCCAGGATACGTCTATATGTGAACCGAAGACATACAGATATTTCCAAGACTGCATGGGGAGAAGTTCATTTCGCCAGCCTGAGCAACAGGGCTCATGATGAATCTAGCCTCGGCATTGCATGTCGATGGGGTCAGTGGGCAGCAGTTTTGCGTGGTGTTGCATCCATCTGCGCACTAAAACAATTGTGTTTGTCAGGAAATTGACAGCGACTGGGTTCAGTAGATACATACGTCATGCTATATGCGAAAAAATATGGTGAGAATCACAATGGTCGAGGAAGTATTCCAAGACTGACAATAGCGCCAAAATTATGACCGATTTCATGTGCAATAACCTGCCACTCTGTACGCCCAGACGTTGATACCGCAGTGCCTGAGACGACGGACGGTGCTCTACCAGATGAAGTTTGTTGGCATCTATCAAATCATGTCAACAGTTCAGCCGCTGTACGAAAGTTCCACAGAATGACAACCGAAGTGTAGCAACAACTTACAATGTAGCCAACCAGGCAATCCCCACCTCGGTACCTGTAGGACACCCGCTCATCAAATGCCACAATCCAACACCGTCATCGCCTTTGTCGCCTCTCCAGGCCGAGAACAGAGATAAACGGTCGTTTAAGGTGACAGTGCTGCAGTCAGTATTCCATGGCGTTCTTGGGTCCACTGGGGAGGGGCAACTAGAAAAAAAGCTGCAGTTCAGCTACATGACTACAATAGGAAGGCTCGGATTGCTTACGTTGTGTCTTGGATTTGCAATTCAATGATGCCCAAGCTAACATTGAATGTAGACTAAAGTAGTAACCTACTCAGTTTGCGTGTGGAGGAAGGGGGAGAAAGTAATTACCTTGTACAAGGAACTAGCGGTATTCCAGTCGGTTAGGATCCTAGTAGTGGCATTTTCCTTAGAGCCATACTGAGAAGTATACTTGCAGTCGGCTGCGACGCCCATGTATAGCTATGGTAACGCGTTAGGAGAATGTCAAATTGTACCTGGGCTGCGTGAGCTGGAACGTACCAGTTTCTGCGTCTTCGGGCAACCAGTAGCATCGCCAATAGAACCGGCGAAACTGCAGCATTATGCTCGGTCACAGGCGGGGGGAAAGAGTCAACGCGTGCAAGACGTACTTTGAACCCATACCGTTTCCAACTACATCATTCTGCCGGCGCTCAAGGTCCTTCCCAAGGCCGAATCCCAAGGTATGATACCATGAGGGAGAAGTCAGAGGTCTCTGATCCAACGAGCCCATCACATCAGCATTGTAAGGGAGTGAGTCGTGGGCGCATGTTTGGGGTCGAGGCGACTTCGCAGCACCGTCCAATCTCAACTCATTCCCATCGGTCAATCTAACACCTGATGCAACCAACTTCTCCTCCTCTGCCGTCATAGCATCCGAGTCCCTCCAAATGACCAACGATGAATCCATATCATCTCCATCAAGAGTGTGGACAATCTCCGGGTCGAGGTGGTGTTTGGTCAGGTGGTAATTGTCCTTAGTCATGACATGGTAGACGTCGCCTTTCACGGAGAATGCGCCCTCAAAGACAGGCGGGATACCGAGCGCCACATCACCCTGGTGGTGAACCATTATTCGTGCCCACCCTAACTTGGGCAGTCTCGAGTGTGCAATCTTGGCAGCATCCTCTCGCATTCGTGACGGTGATACGTCTCCATGAATCACGTCGCCTTCGTACGCTTTCACAGACTCCCTCAACAACGGTACGGTGCCAGTGAGTATCGATCGGCCATCGGAGGTGGTGGTATAGTAGTGTATGCGTGCAGCGGGGTGGATGAGGTGCTCGTTGGGTTGGAGATGTAGATGGAATGTGTCGCCGAAGGCTGAAATGGTAAGTCGGAAGGAATCATCGTGTCGGAGTGTCGTGGATCGTGGCGACGGTACAGCACGTCGTGTAATCGTGTCCTGAGCAACGGGGTGACGAGGGAAAATCTCGAGCGCCAGCGTTTCAGGATGAGCGACTCGCTTCAATGGCTTTGGAGGCGCACTGTGGCCTGTAACAAGTAATCCCCCACACCATCACCACGATGACCATTATACAAGCATCGAAATGCACGCACCGAGAACGGAAGGTGACCATGATAAGAAAATCACAACGACCAGCGCACATACATGCGAGAAATTTTGCATTGAAGGAATGTAAACCGTCCTAGCAGAAAGAAAGCAGGATTTATAAGAGACCATCAGACCTGCCACGGCCTGGCGCTAGCTGCGGGCGAGTGCCAAGCCTGATGTGCAGAATATTATTAGACATACCTGCGGCTCCCGGTTAAAATCAAGGAAAGTTAGGTAGTGGAAAGAGAGAGAGGTCGATGCACGATGCTGGTGAACGGTGGGCACACGGAATGGAAGGTGAAACCAGGTTCAACAGGATCAGCGTCGAACTAGCCGACCGTTGCAAGACAAAACACTCATCAGACAACAGGCTCCCATTACATAATACACATGTTCGCCGTTGCTTTGGATCGCCTCGCACTGCGATATACAACATCGCGGTGTCTGGTAGCACAAAGCCTACTATTAGCTGGTTATTCCAGTCTCTATGGTCTTGGATAGTATTCACCGTTCGCTCAGCAGCCAAGAACACTTCTCCTCAAGGTCTGGGTGCACATGCGCGAAATCTTCTCAGCTTGCATCCCCTTTAGTTCCTCAGCCGTACACGCCTGCCATCTGAGGCCTACATTTCAACACGCAAAAGAGTAACCGCACAGCCTCCAAGGCCGACTCGGGGATGGATGTTATGCCGAGCCTGCGATTGTTTGCACAGGTAAAAGGGAACGAGCTCAACGAACAACCCAAGCCTCGGTATCCAGTGGGTCATATCGATTTGTGAAGGACTTGGCATAAGCGCTGAGCGAGCCTGTATATCTGCACGAAGGCTCCATCCACTGCTTTACGCAGCAAAATGATGGTAATCATAGGGTCTACCGTGGACGGGACAACATACCTCGACATATTTGGAATCCAAATGCTGTTTTAACAGTGTCAAATCGGCAGCCCGGCTTGACGACAGTACACATACATTCGTAATGCGGAGCGACGCCCCCGAAGGTGGTATTAAGGTGGACCAAGATCACCACGAAACCCCCGGCGGAAGCTGAAGCTGTGGCGGAAATAGAGTTAGTCCTTTACCGGTCTATTTACCCTTTAGACTTGACCTCATGAAGTCATCCCGATGATTATCTTAGTCTTGTATGGCCAACCGACAATGAATGTTGTACGCGGTGGCACTTGCCTAGATGCGTCTGCTACACATTGGCGGCAAGCGATATGTGAAGACGGGCGGAAGGTGCGATGCGTGGACCTCTGCAGGACCTGGGCCAGCAGCATTCTTTCCTGGTTCATCCACGGACAATGCCTCCAAGTCAGAGGGGTCAACTTGAAGGTGGTATACTGCGCGTACCGCGGAGGGGTTATCATGTCAGTCAGATTCTTCGAATCCTGAAGGCAATACTTAGCGCTAAAAGCAAGAAGGGTCGGCTTCCCCGATCACACACTGCATCAATAGAAAACCGAGTATAATCTGGGGGCACCGTAAGACAACGCGTCGATAATACTAACATACACCTGTGAGCAAGCTGGAGTGAAAAGGGAGACTTGAATCAACTGACCAGCAAGAATAAATACACGAACGCCAGCCAGCGGGGGGTACTAGCATCTAGCTCTACCCCCTTTCGACCTCTCCACAGCGCACATAAATGCTGCCAATGTATCGACTTCCTCCCTCCCGCTAACCACGATAACCTCCCTAAAGTGCCGCTCCACCACCGTCGCCAGAACGGTATTGAGTTCTTCCACGTCCACTAATACGGGGACTCGAGGTTGATATTCGTCGACTAGTCGCTGACTCCTCCGTCTCTGTTGTTGCTGATGGTCCCGCGAGGCTGAACTACGTTGAGGGCGATTGGCTGGCGTAGTTTGTGGCGGAGGGCTGGGTGGACGTGAATTGTGTCTGAAGGGCTGGTCGAGGGTTGACGGCGGAGGCGGGTCTTCTGCTGAAAGAGGCGAGGGGTTGATTGTGGGTATGAGATCAAACTGGGTCATGTAACGATACAGCACAGTGATCGGCAAAGTTGAGAAATCGACCTGTAGTTCCATATAATACCGCATTAGCACGCTGAGGCCTTGAGGATAAGCAACAGAAGGAAAATGCGTACCATCGAAGGCTTCTCAACATCAGCCTCCTTTCTCGTGGCACCAGTGGCCAACCCACTAGTCTGCTCAACACGCTTTCTCTTCAGCCTTGGTTCTCCCTCAGCCTTATCCGCTGCATGTCTCTTGTTCCCAGCCACAGAACTGCTTCCAGTTGGCCCAAAGTATCCAGCGTCGTCGTTGGGTTTACGTCGCGCAGGCTGACGCGACCTCGAGCCAGTGGCTGAGGTTGAGTTGCCTGCCCCAGACATTCTTGTTGTAGATGGGACGTAGATTAGGTTGGTCTCGGCAGTGCGACAGCAATTGTTCGCGTATGCTGTGATGGTTGGGAATGGAGTAGAATGAGGGTGACGGGAGCCGGTGTTCTTCAAGTTGCCGATAAGCCGCCACCTCCAAATCTTATCTACACATAGATACATCCAAGCTACGTGCAATCGAAGTAGCTAGCATGGTGCATGGAAGTGTTTAATTGATCATGGCAGCAGTGAACCCAAATAATCATACGGAAATATAGTATGCAGACCTATGGCTGAAACGTCCTCACCCAAATGGACGAAAATTGTGTGGAGGTCGCCAGCCAAACCGCCGAGCACAGCAAAAGGTCCCTACATAGATGTCGGTATTTTGTGCGGCAGCACATTGAGCAAGATACCATATGGATCAACAGCTTCCCCGAACATGCTGAATTCCGATGTCAAGGAAGATGCTGGTGTTTCAGTCTGTACATTCAAAGTCTCCGATGGCTCCAACTACTTGAGCTGCCCTTCGACTCCGAGTCGAGGGTGCGCAAGAAACGCTGGTCCGATTTTCCTTCGAAGAAGCAAGAAGCCTGGCGTCTGAAGCGGAAGGAAAGGTCGGTGAGCGTTGTCTGGGATCCATAATCGGTGGTGTCGATTTCCTCGCGCATTCAGCAATCAGGTTAATCGCTGCCTGAACTGTCCTGCAATCATTACAGCATACGGATAAATCGTGGATACACCCACCAGTCAAGTTATCAGGAGTGGTTTCTTAGCCGTTATCAGAGTGCGGGTAGCGTCGTATCGTTTCATTAGCTCTTCATCTAGTTCTGAAAACGATTACACTTACGCTTGAAATGATTAGTGTTCGGAAAGGGTTCGCCTCAGACTGAGAAAGACTTTCGACGTTCCGATCACTCGATCAGGCTCCTGAATCCCGTGACCCATTGCTGCGATCAGCGCTGCCAGCGATTTGTGGACAATCCAGCAACTCAGCAGAGGCCAGCACACAACTCCGTTGACAGCCATCCACTATATAACCCGGCGGCCTTAACCATTCAACTGTACTCCGAAGACACCTCACGCAACTAGCTGACTTGAGGTGAGATTTGATCCATACTAGCCGGGCGGGAATCATCAAAGCCTACATCACTTATAAGCTCGCAGTGTACCCGACCTCGCCCCCAAACTTCCATAGAGATCTCTTCCTCTTCTTTGTATTATCATGTCCACCTTTGGGAGACTGTTCCGCGTCACCACGTATGGTGAAAGCCATTGTGCTTCGGTCGGTGCTATTATCGATGGATGTCCCCCTGTGCGTACAGCATTATCATCTTTACAACAACTATTAATCTAACGGTGGCGTCGCACATTATAGGGCCTCACGCTCTCTGCAGAGGATGTCCAAGTGCAACTAAGCCGCCGCAGGCCAGGACAGAGCAACCTCACTACGCCAGTCAGTCCTAGACCATTGATTCAGGGGCCACCGTCCTAACACCGATCATTGTCCGTAGAGAAACGAAAAGGACCTTGTGCATCTGCAGTCGGGCATAGAGCACGGTGTGACTTTGGGCACACCAATCGGGCTCTTGGTGAAGAATGAAGATCAACGCCCCCATGACTACTCCGAGACGGACTTATACCCCCGGCCGAGTCATGCGGACTTGACATACCTCACAAAATACGGGGTCAAGGCAAGCAGTGGTGGTGGAAGGAGCAGTGCCCGTGAGACCATTGGTAAGCCCTTTCTCTCCAAATCAATCGGAACTTGTTGTGATAATGCGAATTCATAGGTCGTGTCGCGGCTGGTGGCATCGCCGAGAAATATCTCAAGCAAGCTTACGGCATTGAAATCGTTGCATTCGTTTCTTCTGTTGGGAAAATCCACCTCCCATCCATTGTGGCGCCACCTTCTGTGACCGCCGACACGGACGAAGATAACGACGACGTCAGCGATGCGTTATCCGATGAATTCAAACAACTTTTGGCCACTATATCGAGAGAAGAAGTGGACAAGCACCCCACTCGCTGCCCGCACCCTGAAACCGCTGAGCGCATGACCAAGGTACGTAGTCCACCCCTTCATTCCGTCTTCTCTGTATTTCCTCCGTCTTCTTCATATGTTCTCTGTCCACATGATTATTTCTATGATATCATCCTCCCACCACATTGTCACGATTTACCACCCTCGATCTTAAATGAAATCGTTAATCTCATTCAATTAGCGTATTATTCGTGCGAAGGACGCTCTGGACTCAATCGGTGGAACGGTGACTTGCGTCATTCGCAATGTTCCATCCGGTCTTGGCGAGCCAGTCTTCGACAAGTTCGAAGCTGAGCTTGGTCACGCTATGCTCTCCATACCCGCCACCAAATCCTTCGAAATTGGATCCGGATTCCGTGGAACCGAAGTCCCTGGAAGCAAGCACAACGATCCCTTCGTCAAGAAGGCGGACGGAACTCTTGGAACCAAGACGAACTGGAGCGGAGGTGTGCAAGGTGGTATTACAAACGGGGAAGATATCTACTTCAGGTAAGCCTGCTTCCTCTTCCGGCCCGTAATCCACGCCAATAATACCTCCGTGTAGGATCGGCTTCAAGTCCCCTGCGACAATCTCCCAAGCTCAAGAGACCGCACAGTACGACGGTACACCCGGAGTGCTTGCTGCTCGGGGCCGACACGATCCTTGTGTTGTACCTCGCGCTGTTCCTATTGTCGAGGCTATGGCAGCTCTGGTTGTCATGGACCAGGTGCTCATACAAAACGCCCGTAAAACGGCCGCCAGTCTTCTCCCACCTATCACCACCTTACCTCCCACAATGGTAATGCCGTCCAGTGCTTCCAAGTAATCGTGTCCAGATCTATAGAGCCTTTTCGTAGAGGTGGCATAACATGTCATCATGATATACATACATACACTGTCATAATGTATAGAGAAATACATGTATCATCAAATTACAAAGATTGAGCACGGAGAGCAGAGAGGTCTATGGAATAGCAACAACATATCCAATCACAACAAAATTAAAGCAGATATGCATGGAGCTGGGGGCGATCTTAATGAGCGTCCGCCGCCGTTTGTGATATTACACGTTTTCAGTTTTCACCATCCAGGTCCGGAGATGGGCAAAAGTTGCAAGCTGCTATAGGCTCGAGCTGCCACCACCACCACTATCATCATATATATACATCAGTACATGGGTTGAAGAAACCGGATGCCACTCACATGGAGATTGAGAAGCCTTCCGGGCAGCGGCCCAAACATTTCATCAACGCCGCGCGGGGGTTGCGTCGACGTTGCTTCCTCCTCAACGTCGGAGTCGCAGCACACGTCTCCTGGTTGCCCACCTTCATTCTCTACATAGAACGATCGCGGATTGTTCCTCCCCACTAGCGGCGTGCATTCGCTTGGCAACGTCGATCGCATTTCGTTCCGGTACGACGATGAGTCAAGTGGCGGCAACCCCAACTTCCGTCTCCGTCTCTCCCTCCTCTCCAATTGGCGTTCGAGCGACATCGATGACTTATCTTTACCCCTACGAGCAAACAACCTTACTCGTTGGCCAAGGGTGCCCCATTCGGGCCGGCATTCTGCGTCATCGGTGGCTTCAGAGCGGAGGGGTGCGGATATCGATGACGACGGCGAACTAGAGAGCGAGGATTCTCCCACTGTCAGCTCATTGCAATTAGCGTACTCCCCAGTAGCCCTTAAAGAGTTTGCGCGTTGTCGATGGACGCCAGAGGCGATGCGCACACGAGAACGAAAGCGCACACGACCACCAGGACGGACTGTGGGAATTGTGACGGGCACTCCCCCACCATCTGTCTCTTCCGATGAATCCGGTTCTTCTGCAGGTGAAATTGCGAGGGTGTTATCGTGAGTGTGCAGATCGAGAGAGGTTATTGGGTCGTCGACAACAAGCGAGGGGAGATGGGTGTGACTCCGCTGACACAAATATTGTTCATGGAGTAAACAATAGCTTGCAAGCGTGTCGTCGTGTGCGTCAGGGAGCCTGGTCAAATCGAACACCTTGCCCACGTCATTCTCTGACCCTAGCAGATGAGAACATTGTTGGTTCTGGCGAATTAGCGAGAACACCGTATACTGACCCAGGTCACAAATTAGGAGTAATTTCGTGTGACTTGTGTTGTGAGCGGAAAACAGGCTCGGCTCGCTCAGCTGCGACTCTGTGAGGTCAGGCTTAGTCGCCATGCATGTACGATTGCTTTGAGGACGGTTGGCGAAGTATTAGGAGATGCAGCTTGGGAACTCGTAGTGTGTAGAGTACAACAGCGGGGACTTGTTACGTGAAGAATGGTAAGAATTCAAGGTTTCTCCTGTGTGAGATCTTTATGTCAAAGTAGGCTCATCATAGGTACCAGAAGTGGCGTTCATGTGGACATCTATGTTAGAATCTTGCAACCCCTTCTCCATAGCCCCGTGGCCTGCAACGAGGCAGGCGTTGAATTTGTCGGATCAATTCTTCGCTTGGAATTCCAAACCAAGTACAGAAAAATCAAATGTTAGCGCCTGAAGGAGCATCAACAAATCCATCTCATCCTTCATGTTTGGTGTTGAACATTGAGGGACAGTGATACAGTTGTCCTGTGTAATCGACTATCCAAGGTATGCATTCGAATTCAGGACGTGAGAACCGAATCCGCGGTACACGAGAAACAGTAACGTATTGACTGCCCTTTTCCCAAGTCGTTAGGTCTGGGGACGCAAGGGATTTCCATGTAACAGTGGATGTCCATAAAGGATGACGATGTCCCCGCATCTTGGCTCAGGTGAGAACTGGCCTACAAGAGAGTAGGAACGGAGTTGGCGCTGGACCTGCGTATGGACCTTCATTCACCATCATTGGTCGAGTCTTTCGTCAATCTTGAGGGTCCGATAAGCGGTCGTCCGATAAGCGAGGAAGTGATGTAGAGAAGGGGTTGGCTGGGCTAGCAGCTAGCGCTGCCAACGTTCCTGCTAAACATAAGTACAGGTCATCGATGCCGGTGCACTCTCAAAATGGAGAGAGAGAGAGCCTAGAAAGACTCGAGAATTCGAATCTGGGGCTGAGCTACGTGGGTATGTCCCAGTTGTTCATAAGCGTAGACACTGTTACTTGAGAGACTGTGTGAGTAGAGGTGGTCACGATGGAAGAATTATCACAGCATCCATGCGCAGTTGATAGACATTGACATTCCAAAAACACGGCTTGTCAAGCGAGTTTGACTGGGTGGCAATCCCAGTGCAACTGATGGAAATGGTTTGGTCAATATCCCATTGATTTGAGACGTGCGTCGGAAGAATTGATGGGCGGACTCCTCCAAGTAAGCAAAACATAATGGTACGCCACCTGGTGAGTAGACTTAAACTCATCTCCTATAGGGATAGTGACATGTCCCAGACAATTCTGCACGAAAGGGATAGAATCTACCGTATCCTCATGCATAGCAACCAAGAGATCACGACAGAAGACCCACTGCGTTTCTGTGCAGATATCGAGAGACATAATACGTAAGGGGAATATTATTGTCACCCACCAGATCCACTTGAAACATTCACTACTGCAAGAGCGCATTCGAGGCCAAAAGACCATCTATGGCTTTGCGAACGGTGTTTGCGTCGAATTTCGCAGGACCAGCCTGGTGGTCATGACCGTCAACTTCGACTTCTGTGCACCTCACGCCCATGGCCTAGGTTCTCTGAACTGAGAGAAAGTTGCTCGGTAGGGAAGGCGATAGCCACGCACCGTTATTTGTGTTGTATCCACCGAAACGGCAGAACCTTTGAGATAGATGAGATCTGTGATGAAGGCTGATACGGGATAGGTTGTATTGACACCGCCTAGCCCATACGGCTGAAGTTGGTGTCGAAAATTGAGCGTACTGACAACCGCGCTGGCCAGAGATCGGCGTTAGAGGTAGTTCAAGATCAAGATTGATACCGACGTTATGTAGTCTACCGCGGTATAGCCATTAGTCTCCCTATCGTTGACGGAGTTCACTATGAAGAGTTTATCGCTTGTGATGGAGCTGATAAGATTAGCGACGTACAGAGAAGAACCTTGATGCGTAGGGAACGTGAGCGAGCAATCGCCGTCGAAACGCCTCGCAAAGCAAGACATGGCATGATGCTAGCGATAAAACGAATGGGTCAACATCGATGGAGACGAAGAATCTCAAACTTCAAAGTCCACTTCTACCTTGTCCACAAAGACCCACATGAATAGACGAGAACTTCATTTGTGGATAGACTAGATAGGTAATCTGGGTTAGGGGATGGATGGACTTCGTGTCCATATGCGTTCATATAGTACAGCCCTAAGTAGAGATAGCTGAAACTTGCATGCTGAATGCGGGAATAGAAAGCGTACTGATTATTTTAGCGGGCAATGGCTCGTACTCATCTTTGTTGGCCGCCTCAAACATAACATTCTGTTTCTGGGTGAGGGATTGGTCCATGCCGTCTGTCGGCGACCAAGGATCGGCATCAAATACGTTGACGGATGGAGCATCCGTTTTTACGGGATGAGATATTTCACATTGTCCGACGAGCTTGCCCCCATTTTCCTAATATAATAAAAGTTAATAGCTGGGCATCAATCGCGACGAAACGAACGAGTTCAGCGGCAATGGTGACTGTGTGATTCGTTATGATCACGGGTAGAATTGTGGCCTGCGAAAGAGATGGTGAGCATTGGTTGCTTTGTTCGAACTAGCTATCAACCTGACTATTGGTTATTGACGAGAATAGGAAAATCGCAGATGGCAAAGATCTGAAAAATCCCTGCGCAGCAGCTAGGAAGTAGTTTCCGATGCTATTATAAGGGCGAATAACGTTCAGAGAGACGCTCCCTCATCGCAGCAGGCGTGGTTTACCTTCCATTCAGGAAGGAGAAATTCTTGTGAGCCCGTTTCAAGAGTTCGCTCTCGAAGTACACAAGGAATCCTAATGCAAAGTTGGCCGTATGGACGAGACAGAAGGAGTATCGGACCGCACCACGAATAGTTTCCTTGCGATCATTCGGTATTCCAGCCCAAAGGGTGCTCCTGCCTTCTACAATATCCCTCCACTCGTCCCGTGCTTGTCTCTCACTGTATCGAGACGGCAGTCGATAAGACAAAAGGTTGCGAATGGCCTCAAGTGGGGATGAAGGTGGGGCCGAGGGGATTAAGCGAATGAGTCTCGACCGTATGTCACCTTGCATAATAGACTGTCAGTCGATGTGTGGAAACAATCAGCTTCTAAGAACAGCTCACCGATTGACGGACCTCCCAGAACTCGTATTATCTCACTTGATGAGCCACCATCATCAGATACTGGTAACACATAAGACGCATTGCCAAAGGCCGAACAGATAGAATTTCCTCCTGTACCGCCTGAGATGACGACGAACGACACCTGTTCCCTGGAACTACGATCATTGTCCGCAGGAGAAGATAAGCCTCCAATTATCCGCCTATCTTGATGCGCCTTGGGGTTTTGGGTTGGCAAATCAAACACAGAAGAGCCTGGACTATCGGGTGCCATTGATTGAGGCCCCAAATACAAGCCAGAAGGTGGTTGGTTTGACATAGTCGTCCAGGACTTCGTCTTTGCTGGTTAACGAGTAAGGCAGATTAAGATAGCCTACTGCACATAGAAGTCTCAACACTGAAGTCTATGGGAGCCTGCAAGTAGGAGAATAGCGAGTCACAATATTGAACGTGTGCAGTGTGCACGGCGGGAGAGCGTGGGTGCCCTACCATTTTAGGAAGGGCGGATATATCCCTAGTCGATAGGGGGATAGGGGCCGTATAAGACAATGCTTGCCCAAGAACTCACGATAATCCCACGTGCAAATTACGGTCATACATATATCAAACCCGCGACTATTAATTTTAATATCCCTTGGGCATGTAACAGCGTAAGTACGCGCAAGTGATAAGTCCCTATGTCGCCGGATAGGAGTGATAATAGGGACGGTAACGCGCCATGGTTCTCACGACCATTCTTTCCTTGCTACAGTCGCCTTATCACGAACAGCATGTCCTCAGACTTCCCCGCTTTACCTGGTTTCTACAAGACCTTGTTCTTGTATATCGAGCCATGTCAGTAGGAACATCCACTACTGCAATGACCTGTGTCTAACCTCCTTCCGTTGTACAACCAGTTTCAACTGTATTACCTGCCCTTTTGATATGGTTCACTCACGGAGCACCGTGGTTCCACAACGAATTAGTTCCATCGCATGGTGATATCACGACTGATGCATTACAACTGGACCCGCGAACTCAGATGGCCATTTGGCAGCTCGGAAACTGTTTGTCCATTTCGAGTCAGGACCATTGCAGTCCGTTTCGCTGACAAGGAAGTTAGGCTATTTTCTCCTCAGTTTACTGTCAACTTTCGTCTTTCGAACTCTGAGAGCGACTCTAAGAGAGAACCCCATCGCTCAGGAACGCCTCTTAGGTGCCAGTTTCTTAGCCATGGCTATCGCTGACGTGAGCTCCGGCGCAAACGCTACCATCATCAACACCATACTGACCGGAAAAAATTGGTACAATCTAGGTGACCCAGTAAGGATCTGTTCATGATCATATCAACAATCACATTTCACCTCAATTGCCAGCATTGTGGCTTCCTGCCTCGGACTTCCCGTTGAACTACGGACGCGCCCTGCACTCTGGAACGCGACGACCCATGGGAACATCACGTTCGTGATAATCTTATGTTGTGCAAGGTCAGTTTGCCAGATCAGAGGGTCACCTTCCCGCCGACATGTTTGATGTTAACAGGGTTGCTTGGTTTCTGGGCGTCGGCCGTAAGCGCTATTATTTTGGGCAGCATAAGATGAAAACACCTTAAGCCCTTGCAACCGTGATCTACCTAATTTACACCGTGGAGTTAATACAACACTTCAATGTTTGTATCTGACATGGGGTAACGTATTGTAACGAAGTGGCTATGAAAGTCTGTGAATGTCACTTCGATGGGTATCTTAACTGCGAAGGTAAGGTTTGGTACTGACGAAGAAAAAATAAGCCAGTAATCCATACGCGTTGAAAACAACTACGGCACGATCCGGCGTGCTAGCATCCACCCAATCTACAGGCGAGCTATCAAGGAATGATGATGTCCTGTGTGCGGAAGAGCACGGCTACTTGTTTACAACAGTCAGACGTTGCAATGGTGATGCCGGCGGTTGTGGTACGTATGCGAGACCACTAGGCAGTTCTGAAGCAAAGCTGGCTCTTGTGATCGTTGCCTTCATCATCGGGTACTGCCGCCCTAGATCCCTCAGATGGGACTGCCTCTGCTGCCATTCTTGGACTGCTTCCAGAGGATCACGGCGCCCGTAAGGGTTCGTGTATTCTCGCGTGCTGCCCACACGCACGCTCTTCGAAGCGTCGGTTGTATCGTATTCCGTGGGGTCATCTCTATGAGATGGGTCACTCCATGATGAAGCCATGCTGGAGCGTGATAACATGTGTCGTTTGCTCGAAGCTAAGGAGGGTGCGTAATCCGAAGCTGGATGTTTAGACTGCAGAGATCGAACGAAAAGACTGGGGTGCCAAGAGGTGACTGAAGGTGGTGGCTCGTCGTAACGCCCAGAACGCCATCGTTCTGAGTTTAGAGGCAATATTTGAGTCTTTCTGCGCTTTATACACCTGTAAATCAAGATGGATAAAAGGAGGAGCAATATGCCACCCAACGCGCCACAAATCCCGGCTGTGATGGCGACTTTGTTGTCAAAGGATTTTGGATGGTCAGTCTGAGAGGTCACGACTGGTGCTGAGTTATTGTCCTTGTGGGGAGCCAGCACCGAATCGTCTGTACTAATATAACGGAGTCAGTCGCAGTTCCAGATTCTAGCTACTAAACAACACACGTGTAGACGATCGAATCCAGGAATACCATGACTGCATCGTAATTTCCGTTTACTTGACCATTTTGGATAGTGAGGGTGTGCTCCCCGCCACTAAGGTCCGAGTTGGCAAAAGCAACTTGGGGGAAAACGAGGGGTTGGGCGCCATCCTCGAAGGTTGTGGTAACTCCGTCCAAAGTGAACAAGAGGTCGGTGTTCCCACTGGGATTGCGCCACATTAGGATGCTTCTCACCAAGAGGCAGAGACTCACTCAACACGGGCTGCTGAGAAGGGGGACCGGATGATATTGACGTATATTGCCGTCCCTAATTAGCGCTTAAGAAAATTGTATAAGATAGAGCATTCGAATGGCTCACCATTGAATTTGAGTGAAGCGAATTTGGGCTCGTCCTGGGGAGTTCTTCGGTCATACGTGGCTCTCATCCAAGTTCCTGCAAAAGTTCGTATGTGACTGTTACGTTGAACTATCATACATGAATAGATGACATACTATTAAACGCCGACTGGTAAGCTGAGAGGGATGCACATGTGGAACACTTGTCAAGTCCACTATCAAACCATCCTTGTTGATAAGTAATATTTTCGCCAACTCGAGGGAAAGGGCCATATCTATCGTCGACGGTAACATTGATAGGCTTAGCGATGACCAGACCGACCATAAGAATTGAATAGAAAAGGAGGGTGGGCCATGGACGAAGAAACATACTTCTCCGCTAGGGAGCGCAACGAAAGAAATGAAGGAGGAAGCACAAAGCCTGGCGCGCGGGAAATGGTGGCCCAGTTATAAGTCCAACCGCATTCTCCTTGGAGGCCTGGATGCAAACTGATCCTGAAACATTGATGTTTGATGCTGGGAGATCTCAGCATCTAGCAACCGGGAACATAAGTGCCCTGTTACCGCGCAGCGGCTATGCTCTCCGCAACTGTGTTATGGAAGGTGATTGTAGGAATAAAGCTATTCATGGCATATGGAAACACATCAAAGTCCATCATCGTCATTTCTGCGGTGTTAGTTTGGAACTAGTAAGTCACTGTTGGAGCGCTTCAGCGCTAGTGGTTGCCGAACGCTACAACAATCCGCGAGATGATGACGATGACCAGCAATATCTCCACCATGATTCAGGCCATTCCTCCAGCGGCCTATCAGCTCCTGCCATGTGGCTGCGAGAGAATGTAGAGCAGCAAGACTGACCGTTTCAGGTACAGGAGGTGAGCCTATCGACGGAAAAGTCCAACAGGACGGATGGTGCTGGGCGGGGCAACTGCCAGGAGCTGTATAGTCTAAGGCACACCCAGAGATCAGACCGCCAGCGAACATGCCGAAGGTTGCACAGATAGAGGCGATAGTAGTGGTTGTCCTTAACGGAACATGGACGGCCAGACTGTTCTCCAGGTGGAAACTAACTCAGATTCATCTGGAAGAACACAAGCCATGTGAGAGGTAGCGAGCGGTTCAGCACTCTCTGGATGGCCGGGGTATTTTGCTCAGGAGGTAAATCGGATGACAGCAAACACAGCACTGTGAGGGACGAACGGCCAGAGCTGATACCCGTGGCGGCGTGACGTTCTGCTGATGGTACGTCGATGTAGGCGAGGGAGACTGCGATGAATCCTAGTCCATGGTTGAATAGGATAGCCACATTGAATAGCCTCTTTCGAGGACTCTGTGCAGACATGCGTCTCCGAGACTCAACTGACGGGAAGAAATGATGGGCCAGCGACTCAAGAGTACTGTAGACCGAGAAACCTTGACCAGCTGCTTGCTAACAGGAAAGTAAGAGTCATCCAAGCTTTTTGCAGCCATCTGAGAATTTCGCGGGCTCCCGAAGCAAGTGAAGAATGTCGAACATGGCGAACCAAACAATGACCCGAGTCAGCAGAGCGCCGTCCCATAGGCGCCGCCGCCGACTGTCTATTTGTCCCACATTTGTCCTCGATCGCCAAGGGATCGCGACGCCGTCACATATTTGACGCTTTCTCATTGACTATCGTAGGTAACCACCCAAACATGTCCGCCGAGGATATCGCAGAAGAGATACGCGCAAATTTGCCCGGGACTGAGGAGATCATTGTCCAGTACCTTGCTGGTTATCTTGTCGACGACGCAGGCGAGGAGGAGGATGTCCTTCAGGTCACACGCGCCATATTGGAATCTCTTGCTGGTGATCGCCTGGATGTTTTGGAGAAGCTCATGAATCGTCTGGCAAACCTCTTGGAGGACCAGCTAAATGCCAGATTGAAGAGAGCCTCTGGTCCTAAGCTAATGAAGTTGGACAAGGTGATGGACATGAGCAAATCTGCGATGTCCAACACAATCGCGCTCTCGGAAGGTGTCGACCTTGAGTCCATAAACAAGGGAAAGTGAGCGAACCATGCATACATCTAATATATATATTGTAATACTCACCAAATGAAGAGCCTCTCGCGTCGATATGAAAAAGCTGGAGAAACAAGAGGCCAAGCTGAAGGTCGAGCGGCTCTAGCTTTATGAGGTCAAACACCTGAACTTTTCAATACAGGCAAAGATAGAAAAGAGGGCACGACGAGACCTGTACGAAGGCTCAAAGCTGCTCGATGCCCACAAGAAGCAAGTGAGTTGGGGTGGCTATTCTGAGGCCTTCAACTTTCTCTGACGCATATCCAGCAAACATACGAAGAGATTTTCATGAAGGTATCACTGCTCCTCAAATTCCTCGGCTTGTGTAGCTTAACTCGATCAGATCAATCCCCTGGAAGCTGGTGCAGCCTCCAAGAACAAGAGCAAGGACATTCATCTCCCATCAATCGACGTCAATTTTGGATCCAATCGTATTCTGTATGTTGCATCTTAGCTTCGAAGACTTCCTCTCAACTGCAGACGCAGCTCCGGCGCGACACTCACGTTGGCGCATGGCCGACGCTATGGACTTATTGGCCGCAACGGTCGGTGCTCCCTCAACTAATCTGTGAGCCGTACTGAACATGCAGTAGGTGTGGGCAAGTCAACTTTACTACGTCACATTGCTATGAGAGAGGTTCCGATTCCGTCACATATCACCATCCTCTTCGTAGAACAAGAGGTGGTGTGCGCCTTTATCTGCCTGACCCAGGTTGCTTAAGATGATCTCCGTAGATTGTTGGCGACGACACTTTAGCGCTTGATTCAGTTCTTAAAGCTGACGTCTGGCGAGATCATCTACTTCGGGAAGAGGCAGCGTTGAACGCTAAGCTTGCGGAGTTGGAGAGGGAAGGAGACGACAAACGTTTTGAGGATGCTAGAGAGGAAGCCTCGTCTAGGTTGGCTGAAGTTCATGCTAGACTCTCAGAAATGGATGCAGAGAGCGGGCCTGCTAGAGCAGCAGCCCTACTGGCTGGTTTGTTCTATCTCACACCTGATAGGTGTTGATCGATTGACCGTCTATTCAGGTCTCGGCTTCGACGAAAACGCGCAAAAGCAGCCGACTAGGTCTTTCAGTGGTGGTTGGAGGTAAGAGTTCATGCTGCCGGCTTCCTGACGTGCTGACGGGTCAACAGGATGAGATTAGCCCTTGCCAGGGCGCTATTTGTGAAAGTATATCTTCCTCCACTCACGCATACCATTCCACTCAATCTCACCCAGCCCACCCTTCTGTTATTGGATGAGCCGTCTAATCATAGTCAGTATCATCCTTTGGCGTGCTAATTCAATCTACTCATCTCCCTCGCAGTTGATCTGAATGCCCTTGCTTGGCTAGAAGACTACCTCCAAACTTGGGCAGGAACCCTCCTCGTCGTGTAAGTCCTATTCTCTTGGGGTGGAATTGTCTCAAAGAACCGTGCAACAGATCCCACGACCGTGCTTTCTTGTGAGTTTAACAATGACCGAGTCTTTGGCCCACTTGAACACATCGATGGCAGAGACGCCGTCGCTACTGACATCGTCCATCAACACTCAGGACGGCTTGACTATTATAAAGGGTGCATACCATTATGTCTGCTTCTCGCACACGCTGATGAAAACGCCCTGGTCGTCAGCAACTTCACTCAATTCTACGCCACCAAATCAGAACGTGATAGAAACTTGCGACGTGAATACGAGACACAATTAGAATATCGCAAACATCTCCAGGCATTCATTGATAGATGGAGGTACAATGCCAACCGAGGCATGTAACTACCATCCCCCCGAAGGCTGCACGGGTCCTCACTGCGTTCGTTGATAGCCGCTCAAGCTCAGTCTAAAATTAAGATCCTTGAGAAGGTCAGAATCTCTGAAGTGATACAACAGGCCCGCTGACTATGACCCGTAGTTACCTGATCTTGAGCCCCCTGAAGAAGAGGAGACAGAGAAATTCAAGTGTGTAGTTGTCAACTATTCGTTGTGATCATCATCTTGACACAGCCCAGATTCCCAGAAACGGAGAAACTATCGCCACCGGTACTACAATTGAATGAAGTCACCTTTGGCTACACTCCCGAGAAGATACTCCTCAAGAATGTCAACTTTGATGTTCAACTGGACTCACGTATTGCCATTGTAGGTGCCAACGGTGCAGGAAAATCGACCCTGTGAGTTACTTGAATGTCTTTACACCCGTGTCTCGTGTAATGGATCTACAGCATCAAGCTACTTACGGCCGAGCTCCGGTCATTGGCTGGTCATGTTAACCGTAACGGAAGGCTGAGGATGTACGACTGCTTTGCTTTTAGTGGTTCTCGGCTCATTCCCAACCTTTGTCTACAGCGGATACTTTGCCCAGCATCACGTCGACACACTTGTGCCTTCCATGTCTCCCGTGCAGTTTTTGGCATCACGCTTCCCCGGGAAGAGCGAACAAGAATACCGCCAACATCTTGGGAACTTCCAAATCAGTGGCATGACCGGGTGAGGGTTGTTTTTTTCGCGAGATTGGACTAGCTACTCACATAGGCCATCTTCCGTATCGTCCCCTCGACATGGTGTATCCGCGGCCGTAGCCTTCAACCCATTGGAACATTAAGTGGAGGACAGAAGTCTCGTGTGGCATTCTCCCTTTTATCGCTGCAGCATCCTCATGTTTTGCTTCTTGATGAGGTATCCATAGTCTATATTTCATGTTTATTCACTCAACTCCTTTGCACAGCCTACCAATCACCTCGATATTGAAGGTTTAGATGCGCTGATGGTAGCATTACAGACATGGAATGGAGGAGTAATTGTCATCTCTCACGACGAAAGATTCATTACTACCGTTGCCAAAGAGGTACGTTATTGCATCTACTTTAAGTCAAGTTGCTCACATTCATCGTAGCTGTATGTTTGTGGAGATGGAACAGTCTATAAATTTAAGGGAGATGTCCAGGCTTACAAGGTATGAGTTACATGTATCGAAATGATTCTACACCTCTGATCTGAATACAGAGTCTCATCGTCAGCAATGTCAAAGCCAAGGCATAATATCCTTTCTCTGTAGATTGATATCAGTCACTCCTCATGTTCGTGTCGCTCGATCTTGTTGGTCCGTTCCATGCCACGAATCAAAGCCCAGCATTGTTTAGTTTGAACCATCTCCGCTCCTATATCAATAGGGGCGGCCTCCTAGATCTATACAGTTGCTTTGATCACCGAAGACTTTATGGGATCGATTTTACTTAACAACCATATTACACACTTTATGTATTGTATCGGTAAGCCGTCGTTATCTACCACCGTCACTACATATGGTCAGATGGGGAGGGATCTTCGGAAATGTCGCTGATCATGACTGATGTTATTGAGACTACTTTGAAGTATCAACTTCATGGCGCATCGTACATCAACCCTGATACAGACACCGACTGAAGCTCGCAACTAGATTACTAGCTCAAGTAGCTCATGAGAGTCAGGTCACATTTGACGATGACTGACATTACAGGACCCCCGATTATCCCTATAGAGGCCGGATAAAAGTCCACCACCAGACCTTCCTTATATGGTAATGAGGCCGGATAAGGTTCCTGGCTTATCCACCACAAAATCGACTTTTTCGGTCAGTAGGCCGGATGTATAGTCCACCACCTTGGTGGACCTAAGCACAGATGCCGGATCGGCATCCACCACCGCGGTTGGTTGGGACCGGCAGGACCCCAAAGTTTGTGGACAAACTTTTTGGTGCGGTCTATTTGAGACATTTCGGGATGTAATCGGGGTGCAAAAGCAGCAAAATAATATCATAATGACCAATTTCTCATTTCGCAAAGGTCCCTGACACTGAAAAGGGGCTAGTTTTCTCGCAATAATGATATTTATGAGGAGGAAAATGTCGGAATCAGATTCACAAAGGCGTATAATGGTACATAACAACGTTGTGAAGGCGTGCGATTATTTTACGATTTTTACTGATTTTATTGGAGCCCTGGAGGCCGGATGTGATTGTCCACCACTTTTTATCCCTATCTGGGAGGCTGGAAAAAAAATCCATCAAAATCCACCACTATTTTGCGATTTTCGTCCACCACTTTTGGCCAAATTTGGCCTTTTTTTATCCGGCCTCTATAGGGATAATCGGGGGTCCTGACATTACTCTGGGAACGTGGTCACGTGACTCGAAGGTCGCGTTTCCACCGTTGACTTGAACGTGAATCTGCCTCATTGCCACTCTTCCATCATTGTCATTGTACACCATGAGCTCTTCGGAGGGCGAGAATTTTGACTTCGACAACATTTCCGACGGCTCTGACTCCGATGTGTATGCTCCCGCGACCAAGAAGGTTTGTCAAACGCGTCCTTGATAGTGGCCTCGCGTGCTGAGCGTGTCTTTAGGCAATGAAGCCCAAAGCGGCCCCAAAATCGAAGGCTGCCACAACTTCCAAAGGTGCTACGAAGTCTACAAAGGGCAAGGCTAAGAAGGTCCTTGTGGATCATGACGACAATGCTGACGAGCCTATGGACGTCGACGAAGGAAAGGAGTCTGATGATCATGCTGAGGGCCCCTTCCCAACACAGGCCAAACCTCCAGCCAAGAAGAAGACTGCGTCCGAGACATATACCAAGGTGCGCTTGTTGGTATCTTGAACGTGTGCGACCGCCAATAACAGAATATCCCAGCTTTCGCAACTAGAGCACATTCTCAAGCGCCCCGACAGTTACATTGGCAGCATCGAGACAATTACACAGGCGATGTGGACGTATGATGCCGACACGAAGCGGATGGTTCATCGCGAGGTTAAGTATGTGCCCGGCTTTTTCAAGATTGTCGACGAAATATTAGTCAATGCTGCCGACAACAAGGTTAGTGATATTTGTGTCCTATAAGTAGCTGCGCTAACCAACTATTAGATTAATGACCCCTCCATGGACTCTCTCAAAGTCACCATTGATGTCGAGAATTGCACTATCTCGGTGTATAACAACGGCAAGGGCATTCCCGTAGAAATACATGCAACGGAGAAGATCCATATCCCTGAACTGATCTTTGGTCACCTCCTTTCGTCTTCTAACTATGATGACGACGAGAAGAAACTCACCGGTGGCCGAAATGGATATGGTGCCAAGCTGGCCAATATCTATTCGCTTGAATTCACTATCGAAACCGCCGACAAGTCGAACGAGAAAAAGTACTCCCAAACTTGGACCAAGAACATGACTCAAGTCGGCAAGGCAAAGATCACTAAGAATTCCCGCGGGGAAGAGTGGACCAGAGTCACCTTCAAGCCTGACCTCGCGCGCTTTGGAATGACGCGTATTGACCCGGACACTGCTGGCCTCTTACGAAAGCGAGTGTACGATCTCGCTGGTACCGTGAAAGACGTCAAGGTCTACCTCAACGACGAGCGGCTCAAAGTCAAGAACTTCAAGCAATATGTCGACATGTACCTCGATTCTGCTGCCGCCGATGCTAAGGAGAATTCAGGCGGCGCCGCGCAGGCGAAACCGAGTATCATCTACGAACAAATTGGCCCCCGCTGGGAGATTGCTTTCGCCACCTCGGATGGGTCATTTCAGCATGTTTCGTTCGCCAACTCCATTTCCACCATTAAGGGCGGGACCCATGTCAACTACATTGCTGACCAACTCGCGAAGAACCTTATTGCAGCAATCACAAAGAAGAACAAGGGCGCAACGGTCAAGCCTGCTCAAATCAAGAATCATATGTGGATTTTCGTGAATGCCCTCATTGAGAATCCGACCTTCGATTCTCAGACGAAGGAGACTTTGACTCTACCTGCCAGCAAATTCGGTTCAAAGCCCACGCCCTCAGAAGAGTTCATGAAGAAAGGTATATCTCGGCAACATGTTTACCATGGCCAGGTCATCTAACCTCGTATGCAGTCCAGAAATCCTCCATAATAGACCAGGTCTTGAATTGGGCCAAATTCAAGGCCGACCAGCAGATCAAGAAGACCGATGGTTCGAAACGTAATCGGTAAGTTTCTCCGCCATAAAACCCAATGGACTTGCTGATCGTGTGGCTCCAGGTTGACCGGCATGGCTAAACTGTCGGACGCCAACAACGCCGGTACCAAACATGCAGAGAAGTGCACTCTGATCTTGACTGAAGGTGACTCCGCTAAGTCGCTCGCTGTGGCCGGACTCGCCGTCGTAGGCCGTGATAACTTTGGCGTCTTCCCCCTGCGAGGGAAACTTCTAAACGTCCGCGAAGCCAAGCACGATCAAATCATGAAGAACGAGGAGATTCAGAACATCAAGAAAATTATGGGTCTGCAGCACAACAAGGAATATACCAATGTCTCCAGCCTTAGATATGGCAGGTTGATGATCATGACGGATCAGGTATGTCACCGACGATTTCATTGCGCCAGATTAGCCATCTGACTTATCCAGGATCATGACGGTTCTCATATTAAAGGGCTTTTGATAAATTTCTTGGACCATTTCTACCCGTCCCTTCTTAAGATTCCAGAATTTCTTGTGGAGTTCGTTACTCCCATTGTCCGTGTAGGTGTCTATGTCGCATCTCTTATGACTTTTCGTAATCACTCCCCCCAGGTTACCAAGGGTAATCAGCGCAAGAATTTTTTCACCATCCCTGAGTACGAGCAGTGGGTAGAGTCCACAGCTGACTCTAAGAAATGGACGGCCAAGTACTATAAGGTAGGCCATTCCCTTGCGTCTGATTGTTATCTCATGTATATATTGCTGTTACGGTATTTAGGGTTTGGGTACGAGCGATGACGCCGACGCTCGAGAGTATTTCTCCCAGATGAGCAAACACATGATCCCATTTGGAACTACGGAAGAGGGTGATCGCGACCTCATTGACCTCGCCTTCAGCAAGAAAAAAGCTGATGATCGCAAGGACTGGTTGAGGGGTTTCAAGGCACGTTGACGATCGCTGTTCGCTGTCATTTTTCCCTCTGACCAATAAATTCCCTCAGCCTGGCACATACCTAGATCACAACATCGATGAAATTCCATTCTCTGACTTTATCAACAAGGAACTTATCCTGTTCTCCATGGCGGACAATATTCGTTCCATCCCTTCTGTCGCTGATGGTCTCAAGCCTGGCCAACGAAAGGTCATCTGGGGATGCTTTAAGCGTAAATTGAAGAAGGAGATCAAGGTCTAATCCCGCTTCCTCTCAGTACCATTGTTTTTAATATGAATTCAGGTCGCTCAACTCGTTGGATACATATCGGAGCACGCGGCATACCATCACGGCGAAGCCAGCTTGGCCGCGACAATCGTTAATTTGGCTCAGAACTATGTCGGAAGTAACAACATCAACTTACTGAAACCTAACGGTCAATACGGCACCCGTGACCAGGGTGGTAAGGACCACGCTTCGCCCCGTTACATCTTTACCGAAGTCATGCCCATGACGCGCCTCATATGTCATCCTGCGGACGATCCTCTCCTTAACAGACAGACTGATGACAATCTCTTGGTTGAGCCAGAATGGTATATGCCCGTCATTCCTCTTGTCTTAGTCAACGGCGCAGAAGGTATTGGCACAGGTAAGCACTTCGCCTCAGTTTGTCCATCGTGTCTGCGCTAAAATTGTCATCAGGTTGGAGTACATCAATTCCATGCTACAACCCATCGGACATCGTAGCCAACCTCCGACGTTTGATGAACAACGAAGAACTTGTACCTATGCTTCCATGGTGGCGAGGGTTCAAAGGTGAAGTCAAGTCGGTTGCGAAGCATAAGTACGATGTGACAGGTATCGCCAAGAAAGTGAACGACACCACCGTCGAGATTACGGAGTTGCCTGTCCATAGATGGACACAAAGCTTCAAAGCCGAGCTGGAGGCGATGATTGGTGAGAAAGGGGATGGTTCTGTCAAGGTCGGTGATCCAGCCGTCCTGCTAGAGATCAATAACATCTTACGTTTTTTTAGGATTACAAAGAGTACCACGACAACCTGAACGTGCATTTCGTTATCAGTATGCCCGCAAAGGAACTGGAGAAGGCTGAGCAACAAGGGCTGGTAGAATTCTTCAAGTTAACCACCAAAATCAGTACAAGCAACATGATATGCTTCGACTTCGATGGCAAGATTAAGAAGTATGATAGTCCCGAAGAAATTTTGGAGGATTTCTATCCAATTCGTCTGGCCTATTATCAGAAGCGCAAGGTGTGTTTGGCAATACCGCTCATGGATAAACCTCACAGTTACCCTAGGATTTCATGGCCAACGAGCTCCAGCTAGTGTTCGAGCGTCTTAGCAATCAAGCCAGATTTGTACAGATGATTGTTGATAAGGAGTTAACCGTGGCGAACCGCAGAAAGGCAGATATCGTAGCTGACTTGCGAAAGCACAAGTTCCGCCCTTTCCCAAAAGTTTCGAAAGCCAAGGCCGCAGGTGAACTTGAAGAAGTAGTGGATGGTGCTGATGAGGCCGAGGAAGAGGAAGAGAAGGGCACGGAGGACTCAAGTACTGACTATGATTACCTTCTTGGAATGGCCATCTACAGCTTGACGAAGGAGAAGGTACGCTATCCTAAACGAGTTAAATTCCTCGACTAAGCTGGTGCTGGAAAGATCGGGAGGTTGCGACAGCAAGCCAACGAGAAGGAGCTTGAGTTAATGGCTCTGCTGGAGAAGACCCCGATTGAGATGTGGAACACAGACCTGGATCGATTTATTGAGGAGTGGGAAGTACGTCAATCTTTTATTCTGTGCGAAACACTATTGACACCACCCGTCAGCATAACTACAACGAGTGGATTTCCCAGGCTTCCAAAGACGCTTCCGGCAAACCTATCAAAAAGCGCCAGGCCGTCTTGGAGACTCGAAAGTCGTTGAGTGGCTACTTCCGCCGCAAAGGTCAATCGGACGACGATGACGACTTCCAACCAACCAAGGCTGCTGGTAAGAAGGCTCCAGCAAGCAAGAAAGCAGAGCCCAAGAAAGCCCCGGCCACGAAGAACGAGAGTGATGCTGAAGACGAGCCTAAGCCTAAGCCTAAGCCTTCGAGAAAAGCTACCACATCCAAGCCTGCAATCAAGGATGAGAGCGATGACGAGATAGACTCCCCAGTTGTCACTAAGCCCACGAAGCGCCAGCCCAAGAAGCCTGTGAAGGCGGATGATGATGATGACGATGACTTCGGGTTAAAGCCAGCCACCAGGAAACCGTCGGGAACCTCAAGACGAGCGATCAAGGATGATGCCGATGATTCGGATGTCGAGGTGGTAGAGCCACCCAAGCCTAGGCAGGATTTATCAGACTCGGAAAGTAGTGCGCCGGCCAAAGGCAAGGGCAAGGCTAAGGCCAAGCGTAAGAGGTTCGTGAAATTCCGTCCCTCCACATCCCATGCCATATAATGATTCTGAGTAACTATTAGTCTTGACGACGATGACGAGGATGCCGGCGACGACGCAAAGCCGGTCAAGAAGAAGAAACCCACACCCCCGAATCAGAAGTCAGTCACGGACTTTTTCAACGCTCCATCGGGACCTTCAGGCGCAACGAAGAAGGCCCCGGAGAAGCGGAAAATCTCGCAAAGCATGAAACCTGCATCACCTCCTAAGGCGAAGCCCAAAGCCACGGCTAAGCGAGTCGTTAGCGATGATGAAGATGAAATGGATTTCGATGACGTTCCGCCACCCCCGCCACGGACAGCCGCACCCAGGGGTGCTCGGAGAGCTGCTGCTAAGCCGGCGTATATAGAGATAGGCTCTGATGATGACGAGGCTGACGGGGATGACTCACTGTTTGTAGACGATGATTAGAAACACACTGACGCTCGCTTCTTGGCAGTTCATTCAGATGTTACCACAATTCCCATGACTTATCGTACATGTATATTATGTTGCGTCTTCAGTATAGACCTTCAAGTGCCTTTCCAGCCGGTTTGGGGGCTCGGCAGAATCAAGGGGAGTGACAATAGCGCGCGCCATGTTCTCTCCCCTCCAAACCGAAATGCAATGTTTCGAAAATGATTTGACTCCGTACAGGACCTCAAAAGACTGAGGGAAATAAATAAAAATAACAACTCATCAAGTTCTGTTGTATACCACTACGACCGTCGATCATTGTAGTATGAAGGAGGAGGACCATTAGGACTTTCTAAGTCCGTTGTCTGTCCCACGCTTTGTCGCGTTGCAGTCCGCTGGATGTCGATAACAGTAGACAATCGATGGCTGCTTCCAGATGCACTGGAAGCACCAATTGGTGAGCGGACGGCAGCCGAGTTGGGCGGGGATAAAGACGGGGAGACTTTTGGCTCAGGTGGGCTGGGGCTATATTCGT
The DNA here is from genome assembly GCA_032158425.1 of Pleurotus giganteus. Lineage (NCBI taxonomy): Eukaryota > Fungi > Basidiomycota > Agaricomycetes > Agaricales > Pleurotaceae > Pleurotus > Pleurotus giganteus. Next base: position 1,660,052 of record JAPEHR010000002.1, read on the forward strand.
GGTAAGGTGTTGGTGGGGGGACTGACGAGGTCGACCGTGAGCGGATGGCTCGTGAGGATACCCAGAAGGCGAGCAGGCCGAGAGCGAATCCGCCAATTGACGAACAGACAGCCGCTATAATAAGCGTGTTCCTCTCTACGCGATTATTTCCGGAGGACTGCTGCTGGCCAGATGATTGAGTGGGTTGATTTGGAGGGGTAGCAGAAGGAGATGGCCGGCTCTCTTGAATCAAGGAGTCATCGGTCCTAGTTGTTCCATTTCAGACAATGATCTCATATAGGAAATGTGGGTATGGGGCGTACGTGTAGATAACTGAATCAAGAAACATCATAACTTGATCAAATTGACCGTTCTGGCGGCCATTCTGTATCGTCAACGTATGGGGCCCAGGAGAAAGACCCTCTCGTTTGAACGCCGTGAGGTAGATGTATTGTTGAGGTGCAGGTTCGACGTGGGTGCCGGCTACCAGTCCATCCACAGAAAAGGTTATGTCAACGTTCCCTCTATTAGCATGCATGAGAACCACCATGAATGATACGTGTGAGTCGGCTTACATGACGCCGGCGACGGTGCTAGGCCCAATAATACAATTCACATATACCGCTGTGCCTAGATGAGAGGGGATTAGACGGATGTAGAGAGTTTATGAAGGATGAACCTACCATTAAACAGCAAGGTTGCAGTCTTAGGGTTGTCTGATGCTTCCTTTGGTATGTAAGTCGAGCTCGTCCATGTTCCTGAACGACCACCTTGAGCGGACTACTCGGGATGCACTTTACATCAACATACCGTTTACTGCTTGCCGAAATGGCGGGCGACATTGTCCACAATTGCTGAATCCATCACCAAACCAACCCTCGCTGTAGGATATGTTGGCTCCGATCCTGGGGAGAGAGCCAAACTGATCATCGACAGTCACATTGAATGGCGCCGCGTCAACCAATGTTAGGCTGGCGAGAAGAGGAAGTAAAGCAAACAATGCGGCCATTTGGGCAGAAGGTGGGGGGAGCACGAAGGTGGAATATAGCCTCCAATGACCATCCTCAAGCAGTCTTGATACGGGCCAAGCTGCTTCGGGATCTGGCTGATTGAATTATGTTGCTCACATGTGTCTTAAGCCCAAACCAGCCATCTTGTCATATGGCTAAGAAATCACAGGCTTATAAAGCCAGCGACCTCTACTAAGATGAAACTGTTACGCCTCGTCGAAATGAGTGTGGGAGGTATCACTCAGCACTCGACCGAGCCTATCCCGTATGGATGCTATCATTTGGCCGCTCCGAGTCGGGGGCGTCGCTGCCTTGGAGGTATGCATTCAAGTTTCCAGAATTCAAATGGTCATGGTAATCTGCTGCGAAACACGGTTGCAATCACGATAGCCCAGGTTGGAGGAACTGTACAGAAGAGCCGTCGCAAACTCCGCCTTCGCAATCGAATGTCGTAGGGAGTAAAGCATCCGAGTGAATGGCGGAGAGCCTGAGGATGAAAAAAGCCAATCGTGCAACAGAAGGCTTGAGTGGCCAGACAGAATTGTAGCTAGTAGACCTACCCTGCAGGACCATTGAGTGCAGGCTGGTTGGCGACCAGCAGATGAGCTCATAGACGCCGGTGGACACAAGGTGATGGAGACCGTGTTTTCATGCCTCGATCCAACTATTAGTCGCCTCTGGGTTCAGAGCATCGCCGCTCGTCCGGAGGCACGTAAAGGAGACAAACGAAGAGGGACCCGGACGTCGCTCGGAGTTCCTTAACTTTTCCGGCACGTGGTGCGCCAGTCCCTAACTTGCCCCTAATTCAACTCGCTCCATGTCCAGAAGCTGCCAGTAATTTGAGGAATGCGTAGTTCCCAAAACAACCGGAATAAATAGACCATATCTACCAAAAAGCATAAAGGATCTGTCGTAAGCTGTAGACAACGATAGCTGGAGAAAAACTGACGGGCTAGGTGAGGCTCACTGAGTACTCTACACGGGCCCAACATCATGGAAGGCACAGCGCCTTGTCGCAGACAGTCAGCTATAATGGCAGACGTGAGAATCAGCTGTCATACGAAAAATTCCCGTCGAATGGATGATGTTTAGGAAGTCATACTAGTGCTACTTTGCACGGATGAGTTATCGCAGCCGTGTTGCGTAAGAGGTAAGCACCGTAGTCGGCGTTGATGGTAGCGTTCGGGAGGCATGTGGTAGGAATCGTACGGACAAGTGACGCGTCATCCTACTACACCGAGCGAATGAGTAATGCCTTGGTAAGATGCCCCTGTTTGTCCCCTAAATGCCATGTTGCGTGTGATGGCACAGCCTCGATCAAGAGTCAGACACCTCCGTATGGACAGGGTGAGTTGGAGACAACAGCATCTGACCGTGCACGACTCTGGCCTCAGGCGTATGACGTGAAGAAACCCCTTCAGTCAATCTGCAACCAAACTTCCTCCTGACATCCTTTCCAAACCATCCTCATTCATCGATAACCCTTCCCCAACACCAACCACCGCCATGATGGGCCTTTTCAGCCAGGCCGGGTCTCATATCCGTAGGGCACGCGGTTACACCGAGGACGATTCGGCACCAGTTGATGTTGACTCGGACGAAACCTCTATCTTGTTCGTCGTCTTTCTCATTTTCTCAATTTTGGTGTGCTAAAGGAGCCTCGTCTTTTCGTTGGAATGTGGCCGACCTCGTGCGATATTGACGATGATCAATGGAACAGAGACGAGGATGAGGGGTCCATTATCTCCTCGCTGATTTCACAGCTGCGGTGCGTGCTGTAGCCTGCTCTTGGTCAGTACCGAGTGCGATGGAACTGACATCTGTCTTCGCTGTGTCGCCATTATCTTCGGCTCCTGTATCAACGAACCGCGCGGGATATACAGCGTAGGGATGGATCTGTCTCGTGTAACATTTCCGACATTCGTCTTGGAGCCTCGCAGCATGCTGGAGCGCATTACTGACTTCATGTCGCATCCTGATCTCATCTTTGGGTACGTCTTCGTCGCTATCATTTGAGCATTTCCCTTGTCCCCCTGACAAGCACCCGAAATGTCACCGAATTCTTTACGGGCTACGTTGCCTTCGCTCCAGTGACTCTTGTTGTTGTGGCCCTTCTTGTAGTTCTGTGCCATTCCGGTTTACCGGGGCCGCCCTATCAGTGTTTGACGCGTTTGCTGACACACATCTCCGGTCTCGACAGGGCGGAACATTGTAACGATCCCGAAGAACGCTTCATTCGTGTCCTCCAGTACTACCTCGCAGGATGGCATATCAAGCCTAAAGGCGTGAAGAAACCGTGAGTCTATCCATCCTGGCGTTTGTGCTGCGCTGCCTGCGGCACCTCCGGTGGCTTCACGGCCTTACCAAATGATGCTCTTTTCAGACGCGTAGCTGGTTATTGCATGCGACCGCTTACGAATCCTCTATTTCCAGATACAACCCAGTACTTGGCGAATTCTTTAGATGTCGGTATAACTATGAAGATGGCGCACAAGGATTTTACATCGCGGAGCAGGGTTTGTCTACCTTCCATGTACGAGTAAGGACTCATCAGCTGATTATTCTTTCCCACTCTTCCTGTCCTCGTCCCTTTTCAATCGGCCCTTCCGTCCGCATATTTCCATGTAATTTGTATGCCACGCCTGCAGTCTCCCACCATCCACCCATTTCCGCATTTTTCTATATCTCTCCAGCTAACCGGGTCACTATCCTTGGCGAGCTCAAGCCCAAATCCAAATTCCTTGGGAACAGCGTGTCGACGACGATGGAGGGGGAGAATAGGGTCAGATTACTTGGTGCCATGGATGATGGAGGTACGCAAGCAACTTCATCACTGCACTCTTATGGCTGCTGAAACTTATGTTTTTCACATTTCTCCTTCAACGTCACATACGCGCCTTCGCGTCCCTTTGCTTGGTCCGTTCGTAATGATTAACGCGCAACGCACCATCTATGAAATCCATCTAATCGACATCCTATCACCTTCTTTTTACCCGACACCACCTCGCACAGAATACGTCATCACGATGCCTAACATGTATGCCCGCGGGATCCTCTTCGGTAGGATGGTGTTGGAGCTAGGGGATACTTGCATAGCCAAGAACGAGAAGAATGGATTGTATTGTGACTTGGAATTTAAGACCAAGGTGCGTATCTTCGCTGAAGCCGTGTATTTGAGAGATGCCGTTCTGACGCGGTGTATTCTTCTACACTCCATATATGCGCGAACGCGGTTCCGGTGCTTATAGGGGTTCTTTTCTGGAACCTACAACGCTATCTCTGGCCGAGTAAGGAACAAGACATCAGACATAGGGGAGATATCTGGACGATGGAGCCATGTCATGGACTTCAAGGACACACGCGTGAGTCTAAACTCTCCTAGCTTCTCCTTCCAATCTGCTTCATGTTTGCTTGTAGACCGGCGAGAAACGCGTCCTTTTCGATGCAGTCAAGGATGGTCAGAATGTGTGCCCCAAGTGGGTTGCCCCAGAAGCGGAGCAGGAACCCAACGAATCTCGCAGATTGTGGAGAGACTTGACGAAGGCAATCATCGCGAAGGATATGGAAGCAGCTACTACAGCGAAGTCGGCGGTTGAGGATGCGCAACGGGAGGAACGGCGAATCCGGGAAGAAAAGGGTCTTACGCATGTGCCCAGATACTTCAAGCTGAAGAATGGCAGATGGGTGCCGAAAATAGAGTGCGTGTATGCGACTTCCTCCCTTGCCTGCTCACCCTCCTTCACAGGATCCCCACCGACCCCAATAATGCAGCAAGCGTCATCCAGGAGTGGATATGGCCTCCGTCATCACATTCCGCCTCAAAGTCATAGACTGTCCTCTACAGTGGTAGAGTACCCGTGATTTCCACCGCCTTGGGGCCTCAAACTTGTACACTGGAATCAACACTGGATAGGGATACTATTTGCGGCATTCTGTCTGCACCATCGGTGATTCGTCTATTCATCTGAGACTCCATTTTCCAATGGGTTTTTAATAATCGTAGAACTATATATTAATAGCAGGAATCCGAACCTCCCTTGAAAATAGAGGAAAGATATGTGTGACGGTATACAAATGGTAAACGACAATGAGACAGCAGTGAAGTACGAACCGATGACACGGTGTAGGGTATTCTGATGACATTCGAATGAATAAGACCACAATTTACCAAGGAAGACGGGGGACAGATGGATGCATGTGCGATAAGGCAAAGAAAAATGCGATATACTAGGGATTGGTATAGTAAAATGGATGGTTGGTGCACATAGATGAGTTGAACAGACAAGCAAGTAAGGAGGGGATGCTTTAACCAATCAAAGCGAGAAATGAGATAATCTATGAGTACCATCCGTCTTCACCCAAAGTGGGAGCCAGAGAGATGACACTTGGTGTGGGAGAAGCCATGGCCATCCTAGAGAGTTGGCTGGATTGATTAGGCCGTCCTCTAGGCGCGCCGTGGCCTGGCGGATAGCGACTGGGAACAGGAGAGTGGATACTATTGGAATTATAGCCGTTGTGACTTGGGGCGTGCATAGAATCCCAAACACTCTTTTGGTTTGGGGGAGTGTTGCTCCGGTTACTCAATGCTTGAGAGGCATTCCGGAGATTAGGAGTGATGGAACGAAGGTCGCCGTACGCAGTGCTGGTGCGGGAATCGGGCCGCGGAGGGACATGGGTACCGTTCGTCATCTTGCGTACGGGAATGGTAGCTGTGGGCGCTGAGGTCCTCTTGGACTTTTCAAGCTCATCTTGCAAACGAGCGACCTTGGCTTCGAGATTAGCGACCTTCTCGTTGAGCCTGATCTCATGATCCTGCAGGAAAGTTGGTTAGACACAATCATTCGTTCATTAAAAGTAACCAACCTTAGCCAACCGATCATCCGCTTCCTTCTCATCAAGCTGTAGTTTGGTTAATGAAAAGTCGGCTTCTAATTGGGCATGAGTTTGCTCTACTTGGTCCAACTGTGTGCGGGTCAATTCCAGTTGGGCTTCAGAGTCTTTCGCACGGTTCTCCCACTCAAGAGCTCGCTGCTGGTTCTGGACAAGACTCTGGCGAAGTTGAGCAGAGGCTTTCTCGGCATTGGCCAGTTTATTCTCCTGATCTTTGGATCGCTTTTGCAAAACGGCATGCTCTCCCTCAAGGACCTTGCTGCGATCCCGAATCTGCCTGAGTTCTCTGAGTTCGGTCTCGTCTGACTGGCTGACCAGTTGAGTGAGGGTGTCAAGCTGAGCTGTTGCCGCTTTCAGAGCATCCCAGTGTCCTTGTTGAGCAGTGAGATAGTCGTTCTGTTTCTGTACGACATTAAGATTCTGCTCGGCGGTCTCCTTGTCACGCTTGGCCCAGACGACCTGGAGATCAAGGGAATCAACCTAGTCAATACGAAGGGTGTCAGGCGCGGTCTACACAAATGGGTAGATACTAGATAATGCTGACCTTGGCCTTCAAAGATTGCTTCTCTGAAAGGAGCTCACGGTTAACCCTTTCTAACTCTGCAATTTGCGCTTGATGGGTCTGAGTAGTAACGTCGGAGGCTTGCAGCCGGGACAACGCTTGCGCAAGGGCTTCTTCAAGCTCCTTGTTTCTAGCGTCGACGGTCGATATTTCGGCGGCTTTGGTAGTAGCGTCTTCTTCAGCCTCCGTCAGCTGCTCGCGTAGAGTCTCACATTCAGATTCCAAACTGCTCAGCTTGTCACTCAGAAGATCCTTCTCAACCCGGACCTGACCATGAGAGCTACGAGCGCGCGAGAGTTGGATGGCGAGCTCTGCTTTATCTTGCTTCAATTCGCTCATCTCATCGACTTGTTCAAGCTTAGTTTGAATGGACGAAAGCTTCTTGGTTAAGTCCGCATGGCTCGCTTGCATAAACCCGGAGATGACTTGCGCAAGGTCCTTGGTATCTTTGATGTGCTCCAAAGCAAGTCGATCCCTAGCCACACTCAGGGCAAGTTCGCCATCGACGGAGTCAAGGGACGCCTTGATAAGTTTCATGGCCTCATTAACGTAATTGTTGTCGGTGTCAATCAGCTCAGCCCGAGACTTTTCAAGCCCGTTAAAGACTTCAACAGTTGTGCGAAGTTGATTGGCCAACGATGTTAGACGCTCGGTGATGGTCTTGCTCCACGATGAGAGTTCCGTTTGGCCAGTGGATAATGACGAGTGGTCTTCCTCCAATTTAGTCAACTTTGAAGCCAACTGATTGATGGGTTCAAGGATTCCCGCAACGGTCTCTGAGACCTTCGCACCGAAAGCATCAATGCTAAGGGCCTTGTCGCGTACAGTGAGGCGGGAATCAAGGCGTTCAACAACCAAATCAGCTACTTGCTCCCGGATTTCAAAGGCATCGATGGGTGCGATGGCACGGCGAATTTCATTCGTCAGCTTCAGCGTGATGGCGTCGGTGTCGATGCCCTGGCTGTCAGGAAGTAGAGGAAGAATTCGGTCAACAATCAAACCCGCCGTTTCGCGTTTGTCGGATGCAAGGTCGATGAGCTGGGAGATGTGCGGCTTGACGGCTTGGCTGAGTTGATGGGTAAGGAGCTCGTAGTCGACGGGCTCCGCGCGGAGAGAAGAGATCAGAGGCATCAGCCCAGTCATAACTCGATCTACAAGCACGTCGTGTTCCCTTGCCTGTGCCCCACGTTCGATTGTCTCCAGCCGGGCAGAGAGTTCCGAAATGGCTTCAACGACGGCATTAACGGTACGGGAGCTGAAGGACTCGATCAACTGGTACAATTCTTGCGGTGACGAACTTCCCCTCGAATGACTTGGGCGCTCGACGATAGAACGAAGCTCTCGTTGAATCATAGATAGTGATTCAGTGTGGCCATGCTGAATCGCCTGCTTGATAAGATCGAAATCCAACTCGCCTCGAGCATCCAAACGGCTATCCTCGACGCTACGGGCAGTAGACTCATGCAAGTGCGCCTTGAACAAGGATACGACTTCCGAAATCCTGTCTTCGGTCGCGGCATCCACCGCCTGGCCACGAACTTGAGCAAGTCGACTGACCACCTCGTGTGTCAATCCTGAAAGCTTGTCGTCGAGCAGAGTTTCCAAGCGCTGCTCAAGTTGGTGGATCTCTATGCGTCCAGCAAGGTCGATGGCGGGTATCGAGACCCCAGATGTAGTCGACCCAGCGCTATGAAGCGGCAGGGGCAGTGAGGACCTTCGCCGCTTGTGATGGGAAGTACTAGGCCCGAAAACGTCATCTTCAACTTCTTCATCCTCAGGAGGCTGATTTTCAGCATCCTCGGGATCATTCATACGTAAACTTCTTGAAATCTTGCGAGAAATAGTGGGGATCTGCATGTCATCCAGTGAAGGTCGTCGAGACAATTCGATCTCCCTGGAGCCGAGACGAGAACGGACGGTGCGACGAGTGCGTTCTTCACCATTGTTGAGAGCTTTGAAAAGACCAGCAGGAACCGTGTTGTTCGACACAGGGTGCTTAAAGTCCAGAGGTATCGGTGCGCGCTTCGGTTTTGACGCTGAAGGAAGAGAAAACTCCTCTACTTCAGGTGCTCCATTGACGGCCCTAGCTGTACTGTCGTCACGAAGTGACTCCTCTGCGACACTACCCTCGTCGTTCACAGTAGCTAAATCATTAGACACCGGCTTCTCGTCCCTTGGAATGAAAGGAATACCACCGCCGAATGTGAAGGGCTCGGCGGCTGGGTTAAGGATAGAAGCTTTGTCGTCTTCTTTAGGAGTCGAAGCACGACGCATACTTCCAGCACCATCAGACGGAGGGAACTTGAATGAATGCATGCTGTCTCCCTCTTCAATGGGCGAAGCAGGTTCGTCCATTCGCAGGCGCTTCTCCCTTCCTTGTCGGCTTGCGCCAGAGACAGAGTCTACGGGAATTTCGGGCAATGGTCTGGGTTGTTGTAATTCGGGAGCGGGAAGACTCATCTGTGGTAAACCCGGAATGCGGAAGCTGAAGCCGCTAGGTTTAAACTCGGGAGCAGCGACATTCAGTGGCTTGCCAAACGAAGGCACGCGTGAATGACCCAGTACGCTGGGTTGCTGGGGTGGAACAGAGCCACTATCCACAGATTGAGGGGTCCACGAACCAGATCCACGGGGAGCACCAAAAACGAAAGGCTTTGCCAGAGGATTGAGCGAATCTCGACGCAAACCAGTCAGTGAAGAATGAGAGGGTTGGGATTGATGAGACGGAGGGAGTGGATGATACATAGATTGCTCGGAAGGTCCGCGAGAGTGGGCGTAAGCTGGATCGTGAGTCGAGAGTTGAGCAACAGAAGTGGCGCGTGAATGAGGGAGAGGAGGGAGAGGACGAGGCGAGCGAGATCCAGATCCAGATCCAGAAGGATGTGATTGATGCTGATAATAGTCTCCTCCGTCAACGCGAAGGAATTCAGCAGCTTGATCTCGGATTCGTTCTTCCTCGCTTGGATTAGAGATAATATCTTCGGAATCTCTGCGGAATGGGAGGGAAATGGTGTTCTCAGGAGGGCGGGGGAAGTTAGGGAGTCGTCTGGGAGTTTGGATTTCGTGGAGAGCTGATCGTTTACGGATGCGGCGTTCTAGACGTTGTTGACGAGCTCTTTCTTCGTCTGAAGGGTTGGACCATTCACCAATACTCTGGAAGGAATCGGTTTATAAGGGCTACAAAACAAAGGAAAATATAAGCCACGCACCTCATCATCCGAAGGCCCATCCATATATAAATCCTCCGAACCTGTCCACTCCTCGATAGCATCGTCAACATCCATATCCTGCTCCCCTGAAGCCTGCTGGGGTCTTCTGGCCGCTTCTACCTGAGCACGATCCAAAGCCTCGTCTTCTGCAACACCCCCAACGGAAACAAGGGTAAGTGCACCAGATAACCTCGACACGTGCCGGGAGTGAAGTCGGCTTTGAGCCACTGTTGACGATCCATCGCCTGGGTGCACTGGGCCTATTTCATCCGTGTTTTCTTCTGTGGGCACGTTGTCGTCACTAACGTGACTAACGTCGGCGTCATTGGTCACGAAGCTCGTGTCGTCCAATACCTCGATATCCTCTGGTTTGTAGTCCTCAATAGGAGCATCCTGAATCTCATCCCCTTCGACTGGGTCATCCTGCTGCTCGACTTCCTGCTCAAGTTCCTCTTCGGGCTCTTCTTCCTCGGGAATATCCAAACCAAAGCCACGAATAAAATCAGGTCGACTGGGCGGGCGGACGGCTGACAAGGGAGGTGCAAGCGATGTCGGTGTAATTGGGCCACGACCGTCGGGCGCGTGCATCCCTTCGTATGAGTCGCCTGGTAAGTCAAGGCCCAGCGCACCAGGGGAAGGCTGAGAATATGGTGTATGATCGGAACCAAGGACAGCGTTAGGACCGAAAGGGTTTGAATTATCAGCGAACACTGGCCATTGTTGAGGAGGCTGAGCCAGCGACAAGCTATGACCATGTCTATTGGAAATAAACCGAGGGGCTGCTTGATGTGGGGAAGGTGACAAAGCGAAGGGAGGCTGAGGAGACGATGAGACAGAGCTTGTCGACGAAGTTGCTTGTTGCTGCTGTAACTTATTGAGCTTAAACATGAGGAGAGCCGGATCCGCAGGAGAGGATATCTATTGTGGTGACCAGTACAGGGTCAGTGCATGCACGACCACGAGGGGCAATGAAGACGCTTACTGAAGCAGCTCGAGCGTGAGGAGCGTGGATATACGGAACATTGCTGCCTGAACCACGCTCGACTCCCAGCTTCGCTAGCTTCTCTTCAATGGCTTTGCGCTTCATCTCTTCCCAAGCACGCTATTTGCGAAAGGGAGTGAAAACACGGGTAGGAGTTAGTTAAGTCTTGCTCACCTTGCCTGGTAGGAATACATCCACTGTGTCCGGGATGTGGTCCCGAAAGTAGTCGGGAGGGTATATCTCCGCGCTTACCGTCTCCACTGGCGGAACACTTTCGTCAATAGGTATCTCGGACGTCGGTACTGGATTACGTGCCCAATTTGGGCGTTCTTGAACTTCACCGTCCTCTCCTCTGACCGACTCCTTCGGAAGATTGACGGCAACTTTCTTAACCTTCGGCGACGGGGCAGTGGCAGCAGCGACGGCCACGGGAACAGGCAAAGGACTATGATTCCGTCCTGGTCCGCCGAGGGCAGCCTTGGGAGGACCCCCAATGCTCATCTGCTTGCGGTGTTTCCCAGGAAATGGCGGACCCAGCTGTCCGGGAAGCATCTGGCCTGGACCAAGCACCATCGAATGCCGAGGAAAATGACCTGTGAGTGGGGTGACTGCAAAACCTCCGGGAGGCATGCTGGGACCGGTAAACTGCATGCTGGCTTGACCTGGTCGGTGTGAAGGACGTCCAGGAGCGGGTGGTGGTTGCTGGCTGAAGAAAGCCTGCATAGGCGTCTGCAGGCTATTGCTCATTGGAAAGGATGGGTGAAAACCAGATTGTATTGTCGTTGGCAGTGCGGGCGAATACATTGAACCGGCTTGTATTCTGTCGAAGCCAAGCGGTTGTTGTAAGTTGAGAGTCGGAGGTATATTCAGACGCGGTAGGTGGTCGTGAGGTCGAGCCATGGCGGAGGGCTCTGTGAGGGCTACGTATGAAGGCGGTGGTGATGATTTTCGCTGCGACAGCCGAGTGTGGTGGTGTGTTGGCGGACTATCAAACAAGAAAACCTATGTTATTTCAAAGGCAAAAGTAGGACTGGAGAGAACTTGCGTCGGAGAGGAGGGAAAGCCTTGCAGGGCCTTCAAGAGGGCAGGAGCCTTCTGGACGGGGAGGAGGATAAGGTCGGTCGAAAACTCGAAACACTTTGGCCAATAAGGGACGGGACGATCACGTGTGCCCCAGTATGTGGCGCTATTGTTTTTGCTTATGTAAGGTCCAGCCTAACTGCAAGAAAACTTGAAGAAGGCTGGGCCACTTGATGGTCATCGTCTCAGGTTGACTGACGACGCGATGATTACAACTTTGTCCGTGGTTTCAATGTTGCATGTTATGTAGCTTGCCGTGATCTCATCTTGTCGCTTCCCCGCGACAGTTGGACCACCGTAACAAAAGCCATGAGTCAACTATCACGCGTTTGAAGGGACCCTCATCAGCCCCTTAAATACTACATCATGATCTTGGACTAGTCACCTAGCCAAGCAGGCTGTCATTGCGCTATGAAATCCCTATCAATCCTCTTGCGAGACCCCTGACCCCTGATTGCCGAAGCAGTGTTGCCATTCAAGTGTTGAACGTTGAACGTTGAACGCCGATTGATATCGAGCAATGTAGGTTAATTTGTCTTACAATTTCGCAAGCCGTAAGTTTTCCGTGACATTGGTAACTTAGACATTCGGAGCCTCCGTGAATCTTCATCGATTCCGGTTTCACCCTCATATTTGCTTGCCTCTGTCCATATAGTTGCTCTACTGTTTTAAAATCTGCCTTCAGGTTCCAAAGGTGGTTGGGTACGCATGCATTTGGAAATGTATGTCCCTCAAAGCTGACGATCTTTGGATGGGAGTTTCTTTCTTGATCCTACTGATTGATCATCTCGGTGCAACCGGTGTGCTAATTTTCTGTCCCGAGGCGCGCAGAGACCATGAATCAAAACGCATTCTCTTAGATTCTCTTCCGAGGGCTGTGGTCATAATAGGGGTCAAAATGTTTGGCCACGTGGGGAAATTAGTCTTTTACAAGGCATTGTGGGTAGCGTTGTTCTCTGACCACCATCTCTCAAGGGGCCATGAATCTGATTTCCTCCCCCAGGCCTGCCTCCTCAGACCTGAGTTTCTTCTCAAACTCAAAAGCTTCGAAACCCATCACGTCGGCAACATCTACGGTAGTCGTCACCACGCGCATCACACGACGACCAGCTCGGACGCCAGTTCTCGCATCCCAGCCCCCAGCAGCGACCAGCGCTTCGTCACCTTTAAAGTCTACCCTTCTATCCACCACACCAACGAAGCGCAAAGCCCAAAATGGACCGCAATCTTCCGACGGGCTGAACCCCCACCGCGTCAAACGAAAGAAGACGGAGGAAGGACCCAGGAAACGCGTTCTTTCGTCGTCCAGAACGTCGTCGCGCGCATCAAGTCGACACAGCACCCTTCCCCCTTCCCCAGAACTGATATATAGAAGCAGTCGGTCGCGTTCGACGTCTCTCTTCCCTCACGACGAGATTGCCGTCAGACTCCGCCAGTGGGTGACGAAAGAAGATGGAACCCCGGGATCAAGGCTATGGAGCTCAGAGGCGGTTGTGAAGCGATTGATGCGGTCATACATTTCGTGTACGTGTTTTGTGTTTCCTTCCGGCTAGCCAACGAGTTTTGACCCAATGTCTGCATACCCTCAGACTTTTTCAATCCTCGTGATCCAAATGACCGTTCATTTGAGCCCCATCCAAGTGATTATGCCTTCGGCGAGCTTGAATACCCTAATAACGGTGCCGTAGAAAGGTTTGTTTCAAACCCGAACACCAGACATCAGTCTGATTTGCGTCAGATTTATCCTACTTCAGCCCAAAGACAAGGACCATTACAATCCTATATTCTGTCTCGAGCGAACATTATACACAATAATAGAATGTGCGATTATCTGACAACCAGAAAAGGATCTCAAACTAAATAATATTGCAGGCTACCTCACTCCAGCCCAGCAGTCCCTGTTTGGCACCTTGCCCACTGATGCAATTTCAGAAGCAACATCTCCACCACCATCTCCCTCGCCAATGCGGTCAGACTTGTCATCATCTCCACTCTCCAGCCTCTCGGTCCTCTCCGACGATTCCGACCTCGAACTTTCTCCACTCAGCTCGGTATCATCTCTACCTTCCGAAACATCCTCAGATCTATTTTCATCCCCAGGCAAACCCGTCAACCTCCTTCGCACATTCCAGCGAGCTCTCCATTGCCGTGATGGGCCGCTCTTCCTCCAAACCCTGTCCATGATTAACGACTTACTCCGCAAGCTCAAATACCCTGCGCTTCCCCCTAACCCACCCACGCCTAATGCCCTCATGTTGAATGCTCTGCAATGGGAACAGACAGGGCTGCCGAAGAAAGTACTGATGCGCATCGTTGAAGAGAACTACCAACGTAGCGTTGGGCCACACGTTCAAAGCCTCAAGAACTATGAGGCCTTCTCAAGTACTGTCTACGGCGAGCTTATGCCTTCACTAGTTTACGACATCATTCAGCACACGGGCCTTACTGAAGATTCCGTTTTCGTGGACATGGGGAGTGGTGTCGGGAATGTTGTCGTCCAAGCCAGCTTGCAGACAGGCTGCCGAAGTTTCGGCGTGGAACTCATGCCTTCGCCAGCCAAGATCGCACAAAAGCAGTCGGAGCAGTTCAAAATTCGATGCAGGATGTGGGGCCTGAATGTAGGCGAAGTTGAGCTGGAGAAGGAAGACATGTTGAAGAGCAAGAAACTGACCGAGTACCTCCCGAAGGCCGATGTGGTGCTGGTGGATAACAAGGTATTCGAAGAGTCTTGTGAGTGATATATGTCTTGCCGTCCTATGACAGTCGTCCTGATGATGAGCTTAGTAAATGAGAAACTCCGTCCCATGTTCCTCGACCTCAAGGAAGGGGCTATCGTCGTCTCTTTGAAACCCTTTTCTCCCGTCAATGCTCGTGTTACCGAGCGCAATGTGTGTCCTCTGCCTCTGATACACAACTACTCGCTAACCTTTTCGTGGTGCAAATTCAGGTTGACGATATGACAGGAATTTTTGACGTGACTGAGCGGCCATACCACTCTGGTAGCGTTTCCTGGGGCCCCAACGGTGGCATGTATTATATCCATCGTGTAGACCGGGAGGGATATGCCAAGACGAAGGAGCGGTTCGAGAACTCGCGCGCAGCCAGACCAGCCAGAGGCAGAAGACACAACTGATGCATACTATTTTGCCGGTTAGCATTCATCTATAATCCCCTTAATAGTTTTCTACGCCTCCTTTGGCGTCGGATGGGGACGGTTTGGAATTTCAAGGGACTTGAAGCCTCACCACATTGGACACCTAACAAGCGATACCTCTACAACTTGTCTATTCCCCCTCAACGCAACTGTTTATTATTTTTCACCTTTGCTCATATGTATTGCGTTTCTTTCTGTCGAAATGCTATCGTTAACGTTCATCCCTCGCCCCTCCCCTTACAATACCGCTCATACATTGTATATCCAATTGATTTGTTGGTTGTTATATAATTATTCCCCTCCGCTTTACATTACATGTATGATACCTTCTGCGAACGCCTTCTATGAATGCCAAGGAGCTGTGGACGGACAGGATGGCGGCTGTGCTAAGCATCACGTTTGGGGTTCCAACCACCCCAGGCCGGGAGCGGACATTCTCCTCATGCTCCGAGACGGTCCGTGAGATGAGTGTGCTAGCTACGCTGTTCTATGGGCAGTCTGCCTACTTGAACCAACGGAACGGAAATTTCAGTGTAAGCATATGGTTGGTGAAATCCAAACGCGGCACCACTGTAGCCCCCAACAATGACGGAAAGGTATTGTACAATCAAATGTGTCGTACTGGACATCCATTGCTAGAACCTGAGGACTAGAAGCACCATGCAGAATATGAATTACTTGATCATGATATGGAGTGTCCCCTGCTCCTAGCTCGCTCAGAAGCAACAAGGAATGGGAATGATATAGCACATTCCTCCGCCCTACGACAAGACAACATGCATCAGCGAGGCAAGCCACATGGCCTGGTACTCACTGGACATGGGATGCAACCCCCTCTCAGTCTCAGCGGGCCATCATCGCCTGTAGAATCATGGTCTCTGCGTGAAGGTGCCTTCATCGCGTGACCTGCTGTTGGCTGTTGTGAAACGATGGGGATATTGGAGGTGTGTTTCATGGAGGCATAAGCAGCAGGAGGGTATGAGGGCATTTGGACGGACGATGAGGACGTCATGACGTGAAATTCAGCCTGAATGTAGGTTCCCCTTTGCTGTAATATGACGGTGCAGGTAGGGCGGAATCCGGATGCAAGTCGCGCCACGCCGCCCTTAAATAAGGGGCCGGGCGCTGCGGGAGCAGTGACGTCACTGCAAACGAGGAACGTGAACTGCTTGGTGAACTGAGCAATTCCTCCAAATAGAACGCGCGCGAACTGGCCTAGCTGGGCACAAGATGATAATGGTGCCGAGAGGCATCTCGAACAATGAAACCAGCATGGGAGAGTTACATAAGCACGCTGAGAGTCTTATTACTCCTCCGTTGACTAGTGCAACTCCTTCATCTCCCTCGATAACTGTTCCAGCTTGATTGTATTTTCCATGGCACCATCCGAGTTCTCTTTCCGCCTTCAACATGGTTTGTTCTATTTACTTGTGATCTACCGATCGACGCGATCGATCTGATTCGTTATGACCCGCAGGTATTACTGGAGGCTTTGCGCCTCCTACCCCAAATGCCATCCATACCGTCACGAAGGCGAAAGATAACACTGAAGCCCTTTTCATCACCTCTGCCGTTCGACCAGATGGAACGCCCCATCTTTCAGAGGCACTACCCAAGAATCTGTCGCATGATGACTCCGTGAACACTCTCGTTGACGAGCTTCACGGCATCTTGAAGTCTCTTCCAACAGAGCAGCCACCAGGTAGTGAGGATATCTACGGGATGGACACCAGCATTGCCTGGGGTAGCGAGGATCTAATGTGGTGCAATGGAGGCCCACAAGGCTGTGGAGGAGGGACAAGCTTCGTCCAACCATCTGAGGAGGAAAAGGCCAAGTTTCGACGGGCAGTTGACATTGTCAATGAGCTTGTAGATAAATCTGCCTAAGCTTTAGCCCTACTTTCTCAGTTGCGAATCCCCTGTTTTGGATACCATCTGGAAGTTTTGGTCCTCTTATTGGCTGGGAATTTGTATGATATCATATTGTTTGGCATTTCTTGCATACACGGGAAATACTCCGGGAGATCATCTCCTCAAAGGACGACGTTTTCCCCTGCGCAAATCAGGAAGGTAAGCTGCCTAAATTGGAAGCCACATTGAATCGTCACATGGATGTCACGTCCCAAATTAAACTTGGATTGTAAGCGCCCATCTAGGCTGGAATGAACGTACTTGTTCAGCGCCACGCACGTCGCGACACAGTCGCATTTTAGTCGGCGTACTACCATGGATTCAAAGAAGACTGGTTCTCCTCCGTCAGGCCTTGCGCCTCAGAGGATCGCACGTCTCCCGACGCCTCTACCCCCTTCTGTCCCAATCCCCGCCTCCTACGATGATTATCGAGACCAGTATACACCCTTAATCATCGACAATGGCTCCACATATCTTAGATACGGATTTGCTACTTCCCCCGCCCCTCGCACAGGCCTTAATGTCGTTGCGAAATATAAGGAACGCCGGTCCAACAAACCCCTGCTGTTGTTTGGAGAGGGGATAGATTCTGAGAGCGGAGCGCGTAGTCAGGCTAAGACTCCTTGGGAAGGAGATGTCTTGCTGAACTCTGATGCCTTGGTGTGTATCCTCTTCCATTGGTGACTGCACCACTAGAATGACATCCTCGGCTATGGTGTGCAATGAGATCTAGGAAAACTGCTTGGATTACGCGTTTATTCAGCTGGGAATCGATGCCGCCACCGTAGATCATCCAGTCCTTATGACAGAACGTCTTTGCTCGCCGCTGCATTCTAGAAGCCGTATGTGATCGACATTCATTCCGTACATATCAATCTTGAAACATGTTACCAGTGACGTCCGAGCTCATGTTTGAGCAGTACTCCGTGCCCTCTCTCACTTACTGTGTGGATGGTGTGATGTCATTTTACCATAATAACCTACCTTCTACGTCCGCGGACGGACTCACCATCTCTTTCAACACTGCATCGACTTCTGTCATACCCATTCTGAACGGTAAGGGTATCATGAGCCAGGCGCAACGGTGTGTATGACTGCCTCTCAGCTTTTGTACTAGTGACGAGTCCTGTCGACCCAGGATTCCGTGGGGCGCGTCTCAAGGTTCGGAGTACCTCCTGAAACTCATCCAGCTCAAATATCCCAATTTCCCAACCAGAGTCACCAACGTTCAGTCTAACGTATGCATGCATTCTGCTCTCCGTGGTTTCATTTTGATATCTCATTTAATGTTAGTGGATGCTGCAGAACTTTTGTGAATTTGCTACGGACTACCTTGCCCTCCTTCGCAAGCTCAAAGACCCTCTGAACATGCGTGCCTCTGAGCGGATTATACAGTTCCCCTTCGTTCAGCCCGTCGCAGAGGAGAAGACTGAAGAGGAACTTCAGCGCGTAGCTGAGAAGCGAAAGGAACAAGGAAGAAAGCTTCAGGAGATGGCTGCCACGAAACGGCTGGAGAAAGTGAGTGTATTCTTTCTCCGTTGTTTTAGGTGAGGTGACGAAGATGTGCCAATATAGTTAGCTCAAAAAGAGTCAGACCTACAATACCTGACCAGTCTGAAAGAAAGTCGTGGTGATAACTCCAAACGAGAATGGATCGTACGTATTATGGATGGCCCATGTGAGCAGAGGGACTGAACTGGAGTGATCCAGAACAAACTGCAAAACGAGGGCTTCGAGGATGAGGCGAACCTCGACGAAACTATCAAAAAGTTAGAAAATGATCTGAAAAAGGGAAGGAAGAAGGAAGCTGATGGAGACGAGCCGATGGTAACTCTCTAACGGCTCCTCGTTTTTAGTCGTAGTGACGTGTATGCGCCCCAACACAGGAGGAGCCCTCGTTCCCACTAGTGGATGTCCCCGACGCTGATGCACGTATATTTCTTCATATCTTGCTATTTAGTCGTCTAACTCCAACTCTATCCGTAGTTGGATGAAGAACAACTTAAAGAGAAGAAGAAGCAGAAGCTCATGAAAGCGGGCTTCGAGGCTCGCGCGCGCGCTAGGAAGGAAAAGGAGAGGGAGAGAGAGGAGAAGGAGAGAGAGGAGAAGGAAGACCAGGAAGAGAGACAAACCGATTTCGCTGAGTGGGTAAGGAAGAAGAGGCTAGAGCACGAGGTCCGTTTTGTTCCGTTCATCCCTCCCAACCTTGTCAGAGGCTAACGGAAACCTAGACACTGATGTCGAGGATCAAAGAACGGACGCGAAGAAGGGCGGCTTTGAGTGATAGAAAAAGTGCTGCTGCGCAGGCCAGAATGAAAAGCATTGCCAACCTTGCTGCAGATGATCGCGTGCCCAAAAAGAAGAGAAAGGGCGGAGGGGGTAAGTCTTGCGGCAATATTACGGTACCGCACCCGAAAGTAACTTTATTTCGCTTAAGAGGACATGTTCGGGGCGGATGATGCGGATTGGGCGATATATCGGAAAATTGTGAGCATACCCTCCTTTCTATCGAGTGTCGCGTTCACCGGTGGATGTTCCAGAATACGGCTGCTGCGTCATCCGACGAGGAAGAGGATTTTAATCAGCTGCAAGCCATAGAGGCTAAACTCCTCCAACACGATCCAACGTTCACTGCCCAACATACCCACGCCTCGATAACCTCGCAACGTTCCGCATTAATTTCTGCATTCCGACCTGTTTATGAAGAAGGGGACGTTGAAGGTAGCGTTCAATTTGTGATTTATCGGTGATCGCCCAGTTAACAGCATGCTCAGGGAACACGCGGTTGCATCTTAATACGGAGAGATGGCGAGTATGCGAAGCTTGGTTCTCGCCTGGTATGGCTGGAGTGGACTCCGCAGGACTAGGCGAAGTGCTGCAGAATGTCCTCGCATCTTTCC
Source organism: Pleurotus giganteus (assembly GCA_032158425.1). Taxonomy (NCBI): domain Eukaryota; kingdom Fungi; phylum Basidiomycota; class Agaricomycetes; order Agaricales; family Pleurotaceae; genus Pleurotus; species Pleurotus giganteus. The sequence continues at coordinate 1,679,729 of JAPEHR010000002.1, forward strand.
CAGAGTCAGACAAGGCGCGGCTTGTCAATGTATGTGCTTATTGCATCATTTTGAAGGATCAGTGCCGTCTGACGATATGTGATCAATTCCCAGAACGTATTTGTCACTGGCAACCCGTCACGACTTCCTGGCTTGATACCAAGACTGCAGGCTACGCTGCGGCCCATCATGGCTCCTGAGATGGTTATCAATATCAAACATGCAAGTGAACCAGGGATAGATGCGTGGAGAGGAATGGCGGATTTTGCTGAGACAGAGTATTTCAAGACCAGTAATATCGCAGTGACGAAGGCGGAGTACGAGGAGTGGGGCGGAGAACGGATAAAGAGGTGGTGGGGGGGCAATTGGAATGCCAACTTCGTCCCCTGATGTCCCATTTGGTGTAAATCTGAGTCTTGTCGAGATACGCTCCATAGGATTTCCGATGCAAGATGTCTGCAGCAATTTTGTCAACCAGTTTCGGTGAAATCATCATCAGAAATGGACAGGTCCACGGACCTGAGAGACACGTGTCCCCAGGAGAGTTCAGCCCGTGACTCTGGTGCCATTTTACTGTCTGAGTGGCTGTAATAGCTCTACCTCACTACCGCTGCTAATTTCTCCTGCTGGTCACCTTTCAACAACATTTCCCCTCTTCTAGTAAGCTTACGATGTTGCCAGTGTTATCAATCCACCGCTCAGTTCTGCTGCAGGTCTCCGCCATCATCGATGCCTCCCCCACATTACGATTTCCTCATCAAGGTCAGGCGCATCCTCTCTTCGCCTTCTTTCCGCAGTAGCGCTAACTATGTTTCTCATAGCTCTTGTTGATTGGTGACTCTGGTATTTCTTCTCCTTCCTTGAAGAAATTCGCAGTGATATGATAACCATGAGCTGCTAGGCGTTGGCAAATCGTGTCTTCTCTTACGGTTCTGCGATGATGCATGGACACCCTCATTCATCACGACGATTGGTATTGACTTCAAGATTCGTACGATAGAGCTAGATGGGAAGAGAATTAAGCTACAAATCGTGCGTGCCTTCATACATTGGCTGCGCATCCCTTAACACCACGTTCCATCTGCTATTAGTGGGACACCGCTGGCCAAGAACGGTTCCGAACAATAACTACAGCATATTACCGAGGAGCTATGGGGATTCTTCTTGTGTATGACGTTACGGATGAGCGGTCATTTAACAGTGCGTGTAGAATTGGGCCTATTGTTAAACGCTGGCCACTAACCTGTAGATCAGACATTCGTACTTGGCACGCCAACATTGAGCAACACGCTTCTGAAGGAGTGAACAAGATTCTTATTGGGAACAAGTCAGACTGGTCTGAGAAACGAGCTGTTACTGAAGAGCAAGGCCGGGAGCTGGCCAATGAACTAGGCATTAAATTCATGGAGACATCGGCAAAGGTGAATGAAGGCGTGGAGGATGCTTTCTTCACCCTGGCCAGGTCAGTCTTCTCTTTTCTTTTCTCGCGGATTCCTCAATCTCGTCACTTAACACACTCCATGATACAATATAGGGATATCAAAGCTCGTCTCATCGACACTCAGGCAGATGCTGCTCCTCAAGCGGCTCCCGGTAGCACTGGAAACGTTAACTTTAACAATCCTACCGCTCCATCTCAAGGCTGCTGCTCATAAGCCCATGGTCAGATCTTTGTATCTGCGCCTCCTTGCCTTGGTGAATATATGTTATACATCAGCATGCACACTTTTTCACTGGTTGGTCATGTTTGAGTTTTTGACCTCTCATGTTTTTCTCTTGCTTGCAGTATGTACCATTCTTGTAATACACCTCTCGGACCTGTGGGATAGCCTTGAGTACGTAGGCCCAGTCATTGGAGTTGCCCCCCGATCATCAATCTATTGCGGGTCCCTGACGTTCTCGACAGGATCAGCCTTCCGCCACGTTTGACTTATACAAGTTATCCGTCTCTCATGTGCCCAAGCCTCGTTGCTTCTCCCCTTGTTCTCCGCAGTAATAGATTCATTCAATGCCTCCTTTTAAAGAGAACTTTTCCTTTGACCCAGTTGCAACTGACTCTCCTGTTCCAGACATGTCCCCTACGCGCAAAATCCTCGACCCGCAACTTTTTGATCCATCTGTCTTCCAGTCTCGTGAAACTGCAGACGCGCGTTTTGCACATCTCAAAGTCCTTTCGTCAAAGGAAAACATCATTCAAATCCTGGAAGGGTTGCTGAATTCGGGCGTCCAGGTTGTTGGATGTTTCTTGTCGTGTGAGTGGTGTCTACCAGGGACACAATATTCCGATTTGCTTTCTAAACGTGCGGTTTCTAGATGTTGATTCCCATCACCATGCTTGGATTCTCGAGCATTTCCCCGTCGAAGCTAAACAATACCGTGGCTCCTTTTTCCGCAAAGCTCTCCCGCAGTTAGCGGACTATTTGTGCTTCAACGAGTTTGAAGGAGTCGACAACAGAGCAGTCGCGAAGTCGCGACAATCCATTCTCATTGCTCCTGAGCAATTTGATACCCTGCTGTCCCTAGAGTTCCCAGACGACGCCGAGTGTGAAGTCGACGCGCCTCCCGTGGCTACACGCAAAGGTAAACCTGGCAACCAAAGGCAAAAGAAACAGGCCCGTAAGAAGGCCAAGTCGACTATCATTATTGAGCCAAAGGTCTTCCAGGCTTGGAACGTCAAAGTGCCCGAATCGAAACAACACGCTGAACAAATAGCCACGACTATTCTTGATGACCTGAAGGCGATATTTTGCGTTAGTTCCTTCATTCCCTTCGCTCCATGCTGTCGCAGCCAACCCCATATATTTGTAGGAATATTTGCATGTATTGCGTTTACCCGCCGTCGTCGACGCCCTTCGCACCCTAGCCCACCCTGATGAGGGTGACAAGGCTCCTCTCCAATGCCACAATAATAAAGGCCGTCCGTCACTTCCAACCACAGAAAAGCAAAGTTGCGGTACGGTAGTGCAGAGAACTGATGTACCAGCTGCATACCCTACCGTTCAACCCTTGAAGTCGTGAGCAGTATTCCCTATCGTGTGTGCCCCCTGATTAATGATGTCTTTAAAGTGCACTCCATTTTGAGAATGTCGATGGGTTTGGAAATTGGCGCATCATCATTTCCGGTCGCGCCGATCGTGACCTAAGAGAGGCGAGGAAGAAAGATGTGAAGTCTTTCACTATCATGATAAAGAAGATAAAGTGAGTACTAAGTTCCTCCCTCTGGATTTGTCTTTTGTCTCCGAAAGAATCTCATGCTTGTGCAGGGAGCTTTCTCGCGGATACTTCTCGGAGGACAATCAAAAACGCCTGAATGGCGCTGGCCCTGAAGTTCCCATTTTTGAGGCGAAGATGACCAGGGACAGTAGATTGGTCGTACGTCGATGCGGTCGTCAACTGGATCGATCCTCAGCTGTCCTTATCTATATTATAGTATCAAGTTGACTGTGTGGACGACTTAGATGGCCAAGTAAGGCGAATATTTAGGATTCTGTTACTACTTACAAACGGTTTTAATCTTTAGGCACAAGTCCAAGGTAGTGCAAATGCCCCCCTTTTCCTTGTTTGCCCTGATAGTCGTCGCATTCAGTGATTAGGATATTTGGCATCTATACGCATGCCCAACTCGATCACACCAAGTTTTGGGATTCACTTTCCCGACTGATTAGCAACAAAGGGAAACAGTACCGTACACGGTGTCTTCATCGGCTTCCCATAACGGCTCAAAGAGACAAGGTCTTTGACCCAGCTTCCTTCCCACCTCGTGAAGAGGTCGAAGAAGAAGTGTCAGATCCTTTAGAACTGCCTAAGGAAGACTTGGATGAAGTACGTCGGTTTTCTTCCAATCACAGAGGCTGTTGACCTTTTTTTACCTTCGATGTAGTTGCATTCCCTTTTGATGTAAGTCCGCCGTCCGTGGCAAGTTTATTGCCGTCTCACTTCGCATGGCAGCCTTGGCAAATTCATTACATTTTCCCGTGTATGTTTCCCCTGTATAGTTTCTTTGTTGATGCTGACGTGCAGAATATATAGCCGGTTTTGAATAGTGGGTATTTCTCTTCCCCCAAGCCGTATATAATATTCATGAATGTGTGCCAGGCATTATCGCCGATCTCGACTCCGCGTTCCCATTCGATCTCTCGTAAGTGCATTAACGGCTGTTTCTCTGGCGGCCACTAAGCGATTGCGCAGTCCCAGGGAGATGAAAATAATCGAGCACACATCGTCATGTTATGTTCTCGGGCGTAGTGGTACGGGGTGAGTGGTCTGCGGGTGACTTTGCTATATAAGCTAACCATTCCGCAGGAAGACAACTACCATGCTTTTCAAGATGATATGCGTGGAGGCTAGTCATGAGATGTTGCATGCAAACACCCACAAACCCCGACAACTCTTCGTGACACAATCTCGCATGCTCGCCAGCAAGGTCGGAGAATACTTTTCCAAGCTCACTTCTTCGTTAGATCTGGCATCACAAACCCTTCAGCAGCTAAAGCTGAGGTCCAAAGAGGCTTCTACTGTTCATAACGTAGGCCTGGTTGACAAAGAAGAGGAAGCAGTTGAACTCTCAGGTCTACCTCCACGCTATAGCCAGCTCAACGATGAGCATTTCCCGTTGTTCATCACCTACCATCAGGCATCTACAATTCCCCCTTTCCAATTCATGCTGCTAATGACGTCGCGTTAGTTGTGTGACATGCTCGAAGCAGATTACGCTGACATGGGCATTGCCAACCGAACTGGGCAGTTCATTACGTATGACCGCTTCCTCAAGCACTACTGGGCCCATTTTCCTCAGGGCTTGACTAAGCGGCTTGGTGAGTTCCGATTCATCGATCCAATTACACCTAGCTGATACCCTTACAGACCCCGCCCTTGTATTCAGTGAAATTATTGGTAAGAGCCTGCCTTGGAAGCTTGCCCTAACGAGTGACCTGCTCCCTTTATATAGGCGTTATCAAGGGTTCTGAAAAGACGCTGACCTGTCCCGAAGGGTATCTCGATGCTTCCGTCTACAAAGACCTTGGCCATCGTGCCTTTTCCACCTTCGCAGATAGTAGGGACACCATTTATGACATTTTCCTTACATATACCAAACAAAAGCGAGCAAGCGGAGATTACGACGCAGCAGACCGGTGTGTATTCTAGTTTATCCTCATATTCCCATCTGACTTTGGCCTAGGAGCCATACTATTCTGCGTGCAATGCATAGTAGCCACATACCGGGGTCCAAAATAAATTTCTTGTGAGATGTGAATCTCTGTATATGCCCACTGATATTAACTTCGTGTGTTAGATATGTCGATGAAGTTCAAGACAATTTATTGATTGATACTCTTGGTGCGGCATTGAGATATCTGCATTCGTCACGCACTCATCTCGTGTCAGTATTGCGCTCAATCTGCTCTAATCCGAATGGACTCTTTTGGGCAGGAGATACGGCGCAGACAATATCTGTTGGCTCCTCGTTCAAATTCAATGAACTCAGGTCCTTCTTGTTCAGAATTGAGGTAATCCCTGCTTTGTCATGTCAAAGTTGTTATCAGTGGATGAGCTTGAGTATAGGAAAAGCGCACCGAAGAAGGGCTTCCAGCACCAGAGAAGCCTGAGACTTTCCAACTAGCTGTCAACTACCGCTCACACGGCGGTATTGTAAACTGTGCTCATTCCGTGGTTAAGCTCATCATGCGATTCTGGCCCGACTCGATCGATACACTTCAGCCAGAACACGGAGTCATCGATGGAGGCAAACCAGTGTTTTTCAATGGTTGGGACAAGGACACCGTCCGCTATGAGCAATTCTTGTTTGGAGAGTCGTAAGTTGACCTCTCCAACGACTGTTTGCTCTCTCACACCCTTTTCCTGGCTTAGGGGCCAGCCGATCGAGTTTGGGGCGCACCAATGTTAGTGCATTATCACCGGTGAAACCAGTCTAGTCACATCTTCCTAGGTATCATTGTGCGCGACGAGGGTGCGAAGGAAAGACTCAAGGAACAAGTTGGCAACATCGGCATTGTTATGTACGTCGTACTAGGCGGTCTGGAGCGTACATCAATTAATATTCATCAGGACGATTTACGAGAGTAAAGGCCTTGAATTCAATGATGTAGGTTCCTCTTTCACAACGGCTCCTGCCTCCGATTGATATTTGGCCAAGGTACTGTTATACAACTTCTTTGAAGATTCGACGGTCGATCTCTCAAGGTGGCGAGTCGTTTTAAATGCCCTTGATGGACAGCCTGCGCCAGATATTGGAGCGCGACACCTTAGTATCTGCTCTGAGGTACTGTCCAACATTCTAGAGCTTCCTCCTCTGATCGTATACTTAGTTGAAATTCCTCTATGTATCAATCACGCGGGCGCGGAAGAACGTGTGGATAGCTGACTGTTCGGACAAGGGCGAGCCTCTTCGAGTAAGTGTCAACGCTCTCCGTCCCATCTGATTACTAAGTCGACCTCAGCTACTTTGGACACATCATGATTTGATCCAGAATTGCACTCCAAACGACGTTCCTCGACTTGCAGTGGGATCGTCTAAGGAAGAGTGGGCAGAACAAGGGAGAACATTGTTTGATCACCGCCGATATTTCCAAGCCAAGCACTGTTTCGATCGAGCCTCCATGCATCGGGAATCCGCCGTTGCTGATGCGTACTTCCTACGGGAACAAGCCCGCAAGCTTCCGGTGAACCATGCGCGTAAAGGAGACATGGCTAAGCATGATACAGCCTACCTTCTGGCAGCAGAGCGATTCCTACAATGTGCCGTTGATCCCCCCGACGTAAAGAACTGCAGACAGTACTACCTCAATGCTGGAGACTGCTTCGAAACTGGTGGAAATCTGCCTCAAGCGGCTTTTTGCTACCTTCATGCCCAAGAGTTCACCAAATCTTGCAAGCTTTATCGTCGATTGGGCGACTTCGAGAACGCTGTTTTCATTATCAAGAATTATCAGGAGCGAATGGACTCTCGCGTCGCCGACTCAATCTTGGACGTAGCCCGTCTGTACTATCTCACCAGCCATGATCTAGACTGCGCTCTTGGCCTCCATGTCTGCAAAATTGATGAGTCATGTCGTTTCTTCTGCAAGGCTACCGACTTGTTTTCCTCTCTCGAGGAGGAGCTTGAATATCTCGAGGATCGGGATTTAGATGTGGCAAGAGCCAAGCTTATGGCCTCCCTCCCTGGCAAGCGGGCAGAGGCTGCCGAGATTCATCTGGCTGAAGGACGTACGCTTGATGCCATTCAACTGTTCCTTCAAGATGAACGAAGTGAGAAATCCCGGCGCCGAGGTTGCGAATCTCTTCTCCAGGGACTGTGGCGACATATGTCATTTGGGGTTCCGGTCGACGACGATAACCCGGAACGAGATACCTTGCTGGATCTCACTTCGAAAATCGATCATTCCATGGTGGCTGCTGAAGAAGAGCTTGAGGTTGGTTGGTCTTATCTACATCACGAGCACTGAGCGTTGATTCGGATCATGAACCTAGATCTCAATGTTCCTGCTACTACGCAAACATGTCGCTCAACGCTCTTTCAAGACTACGACTGAGCTTCTCCGCCTAAGTGCCGAGCTGTATTACAAAAAACACTTGGCTGCTGCGTTGTTATGCCTTGATCATTGCTTTGCTGAAGGAACCTATACTCTGGATGATCGAACATCAAAAGACCTTGGAGACATCCTGAATCACTTCCTTCGATATGTCGAACTGTTACACCAAGTGACATTTGATCAAGATCCTTGCAGGTCTCGGGCCATTCAACGACTGTTTGGAATGGAGGTATCCAACGAAAACATCGTCTATATCCGCCACGCTACTCTTTTAGGATCGATCCTCCTCAATGGTCGTTACACTGTTCAACCGGGAGAAGACGGTGTTCTCATCACTACCGCTGTATTATCTCATGCGTTTCGAAACGTGCTGCGCACCCGCCTTTGTAGTAGAATCCGCGCAGAAGAGGCACTTTGCGCCAGTGCTCCCGCACTCTCGCCATGCTTATCGTATGCCATCTTCAAGTCATGCCACCGCTTTGCTTGTAAAGAAGAGCATCAACCATTCGCGGCTTTTTCGAAGCAAACGTATAATTGTCGCATCTGGGTCCACCTACTCCAAATTTCGATATGCAATTTCTTGGACAGTGTCGAACCTTTATCAAACTTGACAAGGCTGAAAGGGTACGCTCAATTTCTGCTTAGTCATGCCGTTTACTAACCGATTCTGCAGTCGCTGGATAGGTCGCCTGTACGAATCGTTAAATCCTCCTCATCAAGCATTAGGAACGCCTTTCGTCATCGATCGGGGCCTTATACCTCGTGCTGAAGAACGACTCGCTGTCGTTAGGAGCTGGATTCGTGGTCTGATATACAACCAGCACCATTCTCCGGATCCGTACTTCATCACCAACTTAATGCGGAATGTCCAGTTAGCCTTTGTGCTGGACCGCCCCATGGCAGAAACATATGTATATCGCACGAGAAGGCTTCTGGATGAAGTTCACCAGCTACATCCTGAATTCGTCCGGAGTGCTGGAGTCGGGCACATTGCCCCCATTGTGGTGGATTATATCGGATGTTTGTATGGTAGAAAGCTGTGGTCATTGAGCAGCGGAATCCTTTTTTTAAGGTATGCTACGGGTCCCTGTGGATGAACGCTGAGCCACATCGCTTCCTAGGAATGTTATTGAAAGGAATCTCCCTGTCACGCTGTCTGTCTTGTGTGACTACATCGAGTTCCTCAGTGCTTCTGTTATTGTCCATAACAAGTATAACCGTTTCAGCAACCTCCACGGTATCATTATTCCTCTGAGTTGGCTCGCAAAGCCGTTGCAAATCAGGATATGGGAGCATGACCTTAAACACACCCCATTCAGTTGGTTGGCCGAGACAGTGATCTCATTATTGGAACCGCTCTATACTGGTGCCAATTCCGGTTAGCTTTCCCCCCTTTCTCTACCGTCGCTAGGTTATTCAAAGTCTGTTTAGAGACCTTGTTTCACTCGGCTGCTAGTCGGAATATATTCATGGCTCGCATGTGAGTCGTTGTATCCTCACATCATAGCAAGACTGATGTTTCCGCAGATTGAGGGTCCTCTGCTTTCGTAAGATCTTCGTGCAATATACAGCCTCTTTTCTTGCTCACTCTGTACGTTTTAGTTGGATTGAATATCTCAGTGGATCCATTCCGGCAGCTTATATTCAACGGTATTATTGCGCTACGTAAAGAAGCCAGGCACTTCTCATATCTGTTTAGCAAGTGAGCTAGTTATTCTCGAGAGATATTCCGTCGACTGAAGTTGTTACAGTTACGTGAATGCGACTAATTGGGACCATCTAGTCCGGGCCTTAAAGCAGTCGATAGTGCCGAGTAGTATGGATGAAGTCGTTCAGCTCATCTACTCCAATCAGCACGCGGGCCCGCCTATTCCGAATGTTCGTCGCATCAGCCACACTACTGGAGACGACCTATTGAAGATTGTTGCTCACACCAAACTTTATCCGGCGTCAAGCCTATCAGCGACCGCGGCCGCCTTCGTCCCCGCTCACGCAGCGGTTGTACATCTGACACAAACGCCCACGGTCCTAGCGCCGCTCGCCCCTACTCAGTCCCCTGCTCCACAGGTTCTCGAGACGGTAGATGAAACTGGTGATGGAACTGCTGCCAGTGAACTGCCCTTGCCCACGCCCGAAACTGCAAGTGCTGCCGAAGACTCTAACGATGCTGTCCTAGTTCCACCAGCTGAGACTGAGCTAACGGAGCCTGAGGAAGTGGAAGACGCAGCCGGCATGCCAAGTGAAGTCGAGCACGCAGATGAGTTGCAAGAGCAGTACGTCGTGAACACCGAGGAAGAAATTCGCGCTGTCCATATTATTCAAGATGCCAGTAGAAAGTGGCTCAGCCGTCGTCGGAAGGCATCACAAGATGGGTCAGAAGAGGCCCTTCAACACTTCTACATGGCCAGCTACCAATTGTCCCTTGCTAAAGAATGGACGAGTCGCCTTCATCGCATGATGTTCCTAGGCCCTCTCATTCACATCAGGCTTTGCCTCGAGGGCTTACACACCCATGTACGTACACTTAAGGAGAAGACGAAAACTCGTCTCAAGACCGCACTACATGAGGAGCTCGACGCCTTGGGTCCTCGCCTTACGTTAATCAGGTGAACTGACTGTACCTTGATTCATATTGCATCTGCTTATCGCCCGGTCAGCAAAACATTTAGGGCTGTCCAGAAGCTACAGCAAACTCTCGAACCGAAGCGTATCCTCACCCAAGACGCGAGTATCTCCGATCTCAAGGCCACGGTCAGAGAGTGCGAAGAGCTCCTTCAAAATTTCGCCCAGCAATTCACCATTCCGCCTAACGTTGCGGAGAATCTGAAGATAGGCGTCAAGGGGATCCTGAAGGATCCGCCACCCAAACGTCCGAAACAGAAGAAGCGAAAGCCAAGCTTGGTCCTTGATACGGAGATTTTCTATGACGAGGATTCCTATGAAGATCAAACCGACCGGGGCTCTCTAACGGACCCAGAACCATCAGATGAGCAAGACAGTGGTCACAGTCCCACCACCTCACTCACCTCCGAGTCCTCCTAAGTACCCCCTTTTGATATACATCTCTTGTGCATCACGTAGACTTAGGAACTTGCTACATAGTCGTTGATCTGCTTATATGATACGTAAAGTTGTCCGTTACTTTTTCAAAAAGCATCACGAAATCACACTGGGATTGTGCGGCGGGTCAAAAGTTCAAAGTGGTATAAAGGCCAGGCTCCTAGAACCAGCCGCTCGTATCGCGAGAAAGCGCTTGACTGGCGCTAAGGCACCTTCTATATTTGGATGGTCAAGCTGCAAACTCGCGATAGAGCGGCTGGCAAATTACATCGCCGAGACGCCCGAAATGGTGGCGGAGTTTCAATGGTTGCGTAGTATGGTGAATATTCTGCATTGTAGGCTCGTTGAGTCTCTTCACAGGTGTAGTAGAAATGAAAAACTGATAAGTATACTGCAGGTTGGATGTGTTGAGTGACTCAGATTGATGGTCTCTGAGTGTGGGTAAGGAAGGGTAGTCTGAAAGCTGGGTTTCCCCAGCATGCCTCAATTCAGAGAGGTCCCGTATCATTAATTAAAGCTGAATGTCAGTGAAATAAATAAGAGAACTTCTGCTTTATTATTTCTTACTGTGCGTACCATTTGGGAGCCTATCATCCACACAATTAATCAAAATTTATCTTACCCCTGGTGGCCCCTATCTGAGCCGGCCGTCCCACTTTGAGCTCTATTATGACACAAATCATCCAACCCATGATAAAGAAGCATCAATAGATAAAAAAGACTTAATTAGATTCATATCCCAGCACAATCTATAGCAATAGATAGAGCTACTGAAGGACAATCTCAATAACGGCCGCAATGATCATTCAAACTCCGCCACCATTTCGGGCGTCTCGGCGATGTAATTTGAGTTTGCTTGCAAGCTTGACCATCCCAATATAGAAAGCGCCTTAGCGCCAGTCAAGCGCTTGCAAGTTGCAACCTCGCGATACGAGCGGCTGGTTCTTGGAGCCTGTATAAAGGCCGGAGGTACACTTCTGCTCGGAGGGAATCTCGGGAAAATCATATAGCTAGACAGATGTTTGAATAACTGCTGACTCTTTTTTCAGCTAAGAACGTTGGAAGGTCTTGATTCTCAGCTCTCATGCAGTCAATTGGAATGAGGCCACCTTGAGTCTGGCCATTATCCACAATCTTCTCCACGAAGGCCCATCCATCGTTGAAAGGTTGCACAACCCTGACTCTATCGCCAGGCCCAACTGCAATCTCGTCGTCAAGCGTCGGCTGAAACGGTCTTTGAATGGGTTCAACTTCAGCGAACTCTGCGTTTTCTTGGAATGGACTCAAGTTCAAGTTGGTCTCTCCGCCGGGATCCGCGAAAGGATTCTCAACGGTAGGCACCGGTTTACGGTTGATTGTCACCTTGTCTGACTTGAGACTCATAGGTCGACTACGGTCATCAGCTTTGCCAGCGGACCATTCGCTTGCCCGTTTGCCGGGAGGGTTTGGGAATGAAAAAGACTCCGAAGGCGAGAATGGCCGCACCGACATGGGCGTAAGCAAACTCGTCGGCGTCGATGTGTCTGGAGCCAGCAAATCTTGTCGTGGGCGTGGCAAGGTGGCAGAAGGATGAATGACAAGATACTGACCCTCCTCACCGCTATCGCTATGGGCGCTATGGACTGATGTCCTACGTCGTTCGCTCTCGACATTTATCAGGAGCGGTGTGAGTGTTACGGGTCCACGGGCAGTTGATGGGCGACTGCTGTTCGGTGAGCTTCGAATTTCAGCCATGGGAGGGACTTCGGGTAATCCTGACGCGTCAAAGGTCAGTGTGAGATGTGGTGACAGGCCATGGTCGAAGGTCGTTGCGAAGCTACTGCGAGCCGACGCGGTGCCAGAGCCAACAGTTGCTTGGGCGGATCTCGGTGGACTGGCGTTCTTCCTCGACCACCACCTCAGCCTCCGTTCGCTACGTCTCGCCTTGAAACGGCGACGAAGGATGAACACCAGTAAGCACAGGAGGAGGATGATCAACACCGACACGATGCTGGCGATGGCAGTGGTTGATAATCCCTTGTTTGACGAACTGTCAGTATGCGTTGCAGTAACCGAAGGAATAGCTCCGTTGTTCCCCCCATTCCCGGTGCCACCGTTGGCAGTCGCGCCATTTGTCGATGTTGGATTACCCCCAGCGTGCGAACCGGCAGACCCGCCTTTCTGGGAACTATTCGCGCTTGTAGAATCTCCGGTTTGACCGTCTCCACTCGTGTGTGCAGACGAGACGTTGACGACCACATCTGGTGCACCTGTTGATGTACTTCCTGCTGCGTCTGGAGAAGTACTCGAGTTTGGTTGGTCGGATGTGGCATTGGAAGATGTGGGCGTGGAGTTGCCACTCCCACTTGCATTTTTCGTAGCTCTTCCGCCTTCATCGACCGCCTCAGCATTCCCACCTGGGCTCCCGCCTCCACCTGTGTTTCCCCCAGAAGCTCCTCCATGTGACGACTGGTCTTGGCCGTTTCCTCCCTGGCCTCCTTGACTGTTATTCTGACTGTTTCCCCCGCCATTTCCTCCGCCATTACTAGTACCCCCTTTGCTTCCGCTATCGCTGCTGCCACTACTGCTGCCACCACTATCACTGCTTCCACTGCCACCATTGCCGCCACCATTGCCACCATTTCCATTGCCCGCATTCCCTTGATCATTCCCATCCGAGCTACCGCCATTATTTCCCCCACCTTGATTACCATTTCCTGATCCGTTGGTGCTAGTACTTGTTGGCGTTGGAGCGCGCGATGTTGTCGTCGGCTTTCCTGCAATTATGTTCGTCAGGATGGGGCCGACCACGGGTATCGTAGGTAAGTTTAAGGGTATAGGGAGGTTGATCAGCGCCGGCTCTCGTGCTTGAGGCCCCCGATCGACTGCGTGTGTTGACAACCCATGCAGATGCATTCTGGGCTGACGAACGACGCGCATCGCCAGGTATCAATAATATCTTGAAGTGAGTGGTAATTTACGAACGAGCGTGGTACGTCTTGATGACGAAAGGATAGGTATAAACAGGAGAAAAGGAAAGGATGTTCACTGCATGTACATGAAGGGGAGAGGAGAACAAAATATGTGTGAGTTGTTGCGCATCAATAAATCCTTGTTCTCATAGGATTTAGCCTTGCGTCAAACCCGACCCGTATTATTGCGCTGCATCCAAACAGAGTTCAGAATCGAGTGGCGTATCAATTCATTACCCCAATCTTCTTCCCACTCCACACTCTGCTTGATCTCAATGCGAGAGACAAGCACCACCCGTCATTATAGCAACCATCGGCAATTCTCAATATCAGTTATAAGCATGTGCTCGCAATGCACATATGCAAATATTCGCATTTGTGAAGCACGCATATGGCGTCGTTGAAGCAGGTATGTAGCGCGTTCATCCCAAGAATGAGCGTCAATGAACCGCCAAGACGTACTAGCTGAAAACAGCCACCCTGCGTACGGGACGCGCTTGTCTGTGCAGCCTACGTATTGCTTTTCACTTCCATCAAATTTCCACTCTTACGCCGCTGTCGTCAACACGTAACTTTGTCTGCACACTCTTCAATGTTCTTTTCGTTCTCCCACATCCGTCGCTCCACGGCGTGTACTGAAATATTCCGTTAGCACGTACGCATGGCTCTTCAGCTTTCCCAAGTCAATACGCTAGCCCAATCTAGCTCTCTCATTCCCACTGATGCGAATGGCATCATTGTCAACGAATTACATACTGGTCTGTTGAACCCGGCGGTACCACCTTTACCAATTTAGTAAAATTTAACTCAATGGTGGCTGTCCAGCCCGAAAGTGATCGGCAGGTAGGCACAGGGTCTTTCATGGTATATACCCTCTCTGGATTCACCTGGCCGTTGGAACGCTTGTGAATCGTTGAAGGTAATGAATGCCCTTTCACTGCGTGCGCGACGCGCGACCCCTGGCCCAGCACACAGAGGGATTTGCTCAAGATCTTGGTCACCGCTGCGTAGCCATCCCAGGAGCTCAAGGCCTCTTCCGTCTGGCTCGGAGGTCAAGTAAGACCTAAATCACGTACATTACGTAGACGAGGATTGACCACGTCATCTTGGCGCTCCAGACACAAGCATCCAACTTGTTCGAAGAGCATTCTGCAGAAGAAAGAGTCGTGGAGATTATACTAATATATATATATCAGCTGAAGACTTGGATAGATAGAGTAATCTGGAGTGGGGTAGGGAGGATGCTATGGAAGGAAAGCCTGCGCTTGTAGCATCCAGATCCGTGCGTACTCTCCATTCTTCTTGATCAATGCGTCATGAGTCCCTTCTTCAACCACGACGGAGTCATTCATATATCTAACCAAAACGGTGGAAGAGTCAAGGCAGGAACTCAATGAAACTAACGGGGAGGGAGACGACTCACAGAATTAGATCAGCGTGTCGCGTAAGGTTTCCAAAACGATGTGATGAAAAGATCATCGTTTTATTCCCCCGTAGCTGTCGCAGCCGCTCAAAGAGGTCTGAAAACAATGCTTGAGGCAATCAATTTTCTTCCTCAGGAAAAGACTGACCGTGTTCCGCCGTCGGGTCTAGCGATGCACTAGGCTCATCAAAGAGAAGCAACCCAACCTTTGGCTCCGAGACGAGGGAGCGCATGAACGTCCTAGATCTACATCCCGACCCATCAGTCTCGCCGTTCCCTGAGAGTATACATCGACTTACAGAGCAATCCGTTGCATTTGACCTCCAGATAATCCTGATGAGCTCGTCGAACTCATGCCACCCATCCCTCTCACGGCACTATAATCAACCTCCCTCCCAAACAATGTCTTAGTCCCTTCTGGTATCCCACTGTAGTAATCCCTCACGGGCCGCTCCAAGTACGTATCAAACCCATCTCGCAGACGCTCAATAAATTCTTTGGCGCCGCCGAGTGTAGCAGCTTGGATGATTCGGTCTTCATCGCTGGCGTGATCGGGGTCCCCTAGACCTATGTTGTCTTTGATCTAGACAGATAGAGAGGGAAAAAAGATTGTTTAGCATTTAGCAAAAGTCGTAGTGCATTCAGGTGATTAAGTGGACAAGATGGAGTACTTACGGAGAGAGGGAAATGGGTGTAGTCTTGGAATAGGACAGACAGTGCGCGGCGTAAGTCAGCTAGTTTCAGTCTTCGTATATCCCTGCCGTCGACGAGAATGTCACCCTCAAAGGGGTCATAAAGTCGCGAAATTAGTTTAAGTATTGTACTTTTCCCAGAGCCATTAGAGCCGACGATAACCTGAGCTTGGTCAGCCACAAGAAATCAATGGAATAACGAGATCATACACAAAGCTGACCCTGCTCAATCTTGAAGGATACGTTACGAAGGGCGAAATCATCGCTACCTGGGTATTTAAACGATACATTCCTTGACATAATCGCATGAGCGAGCGAGCCAACTACATGAGTGCAAATGGAAATCCTACCTGAATTCGATGGACATGCCCATCATAAGAGATTGTTGGTTCTCTGGGTATGGTTCATCGCCGTCAACGATCTTGTTGGGTATATTGGTGATTTCGTATAGATTTCGTACGCGCGAGAGTTGGTCGGCGACAGATCGAGTCTCGTCGATGAGATTGAAAATGACATGCGTGAAGCTTTGCGTAGTGCTCATGACCAAGTTGAGTGACGTGACAGATATGGGTATAGACGCAGGGTATTGGATAGCTCGCAGAGTGAATATGATCTGGTGAGACAACGAGGGTTTTGAGTGGCTGGGCGGATAAATTGAATACTAACCTGAGGCAATTCTTTGAAAGGCTCTTGAAAGGCGGAGAAACCAAGCTTTTCCCTTGTACGGTATTGGTGGAATGCTTCGTAAAAGTCCATAGCACCCGCGTCGCCAACACGATCTAGGCAGGTACGATATACTTGATAAAATCCATCAGAAGGAATATCAAGGAATTGGGAGGGGAGACGCATACGCGATAGGCAGTACTCCCACATGCCGCCCGCAACAAGCTCCTTTCGATGTGTGCTAGAACCAGCGAGTATCTTCAAGCCCTCCGTCTTGATAAAATCTTCATTCTTCGTCGTTGCAGCCCAAACTGTTGTCAAATATCGCATCAAGAAGAGGGAACGAACACAACAGTGGATCATACCTCCTCGTTGGTTCATAGTCTTGCGCACTGACATCCACCCAAGTGCAGATTGGGCAAAGCATAAGAAGGCTAATAATGGGCCGTCGCGCTGGTCTTTGAGGACAGTGGCGAGAACAGACACTTCCGAGAAAAGTCGGAGGAATGTGCTTGATACGCGCGCCGCCATAACGACAGTATCCCATGCAATGCTCGACCGTGCACTCCGAGGAAAGGTCTCGTCGAATGTCCTCTGCACCGCAGGATCATCGAAGGTCGGCACGTCCAAGCGGACCAATGCATGGAACACGTGTCCGGAGTAGTATTGTTTGATTCGGGCGTTCAGTGGGAGTTGCAGACGATGCTTCACATGAATTAGAATTCGGTTAGCGAGTGCGGACAGGAATCGACCGATGGCGACACTGATAAGTAGTTCTTTGTCGACTCGTCTCTCTTCCACAGCCGTTTGAACCTCCATTGCGGGTCAGAATGTTCCTTGAACATAGGAGATTGACGCTCTCACTATTATCAGAAGTTGACCCGAATACCTTCAGAGCAAAGTTCATATCAAGAACTCGGAGCGCAGAGAGCAACTACGTACCACAAAGTAATCGCTGGCACCATCGCCATCGCATACTCCACTATCACAAATAGAACGAGAAGAAGCCAACAAGAGGGTATCCCTGCGACATCCTTCAGCATCCTCCATACATACGGAAGGTTATTCCATATTTCGAGGTAAGCCTCGAGCTTGGACGACCCCGGAATGTTGGCGAGCTCTGGAGTTATTTCATCGTAGAGGTCCCAAACACCCAGGCGTGTGTGTTTGACTTTCGTAGTGTCTTCCGGGTTGAATGTGCCCTTCCGCTTGGATATTCTAGCTCTTCGTCCACGCATGCGAATCGTCGTGTCGGGTGGTGGTGACACAAAGTCGAACAAGAGAGGTCCAACGTGGCTGATTCTGCGAAGACCGCAGCTTTATGTGGTGCTCCAAGTAGATAATCCGGAGCTGATACGGAAAGATGCTTGTAGGAAATAGAACCGACCGGCAAGGAGGGCATTAATTTTAACAAGCACAGGGAGCGTTGGACGTCATCGAGAATCATTTCGCATGCCGCACACGGAGAAGTTCACGGATTCATGACCCTGACAAGTGTTTGTTTGCTTTGTCTTCTCTCCTCTATCGGAGCTAATCTCTGCCAGAGTCTGGATCCCCAGGTCTCGTACATTTACCCAGCTCGGACAAAACTCAACAGCTCGACCGCGCGCAAGAGCTTGATGGTGGCCATTGAGGTCAGCTGTGCTTCTATCGTTGATTCTCAGATGGCATGCACTCTCCCATCCTTCTCCTATTTGCGGTATCGGGCTCGGGTGACGCAAATGTTTGCTCTATCGCTGTTGCTTTGTGTTCCATGTCGCACTGACGCGCACAAACGAACATTCCGAACAATAGGCCAGGACGCGGTCAGGTGATACCATCGGAACAGGGGGCTCCGAAACCGAGAATAGACGTGATGAAGACGATAATATACAAAACATCCGGGTATAAATTAATGGCTACACATCTGATTACCTTGCGAGAGGGAGATGAAGAAAAAGCATGAACAGATCCGTTGTCAATCAAAGCAATGGCTTTACTGGAACTTTTCTTTGTATATCCAGGCCAAGCCAACGTCACTTGCTCCCTGAGCAACCTAGAATAGAGAGTTAGATAGCCCATCGATGCCATGACGGAATGACGTACTGCAGCACGGTACCATTTGGCGGCCTCCTTCCTATCTTTCTTGCATCCCTTCCCGTTAGCAAGACAGAATCCTAAATCACACTGCGCATCCGGATCACCGAGCCGTGCAGCCACTCGATAATAGCTCTATTTGCATGGTCAGTAACGACACAAAACTCCTCACACAAAGGAAGAAACTATGACATACCACAGCCATCTTCTGATCCTTCTGGACGCCCCATCCCTGGAAGAAACATTGTCCGACCTCGTAAATAGCCAGGACCAGCTCGCTCTATGCCGAAGTATGACGAGATGTCCAATTGAAAGTCGCGGAAATTTGAGCTCACCTGAACAGCGCCTACATCCATCACACCATTCGCCCGGGCGCTCTCCAAGTCTTCTACTGCGCTCTCCGCAGCTTTCCTCAACCACTTAAACCCCACTTTCTCGTTCTTAACGCAACCCCATCCATGTCTTAGCGCCAAGCCATACATAAGCATCCCTACACCACAGCCGCCGTTCAACTTTGCCGCCTGCTCAAAACATTCCGCGGACTCCCGCAATTTATTGGCTTCATGGTATTGGATACCAAGTTGCAAGAAATCTTGAGGCGTCTTTGGGTTTGTGAGATCAGGTGGGCCAGCTGGCGTAGTCGGCAGTGGTTGAGATGATGGCGATGGCGTGACAGTGATGGTAGGCGGAACTGGCGGTTGGGAAGGAGTGGGTGGTGGGAGCTCATGCGACGGTGATGGTGGTAATTGATAAAATGAGTAAGCCGAGTATACGCTCGTGGGGGAGCCGGATCTATTTGATGGTCTACCCGGCATGAGAGCTGCTGGATGAGGCGTATTTGAAGGACCCGCTGGTGGAGCTAAGTTTGGAGCAGAGCCCGCAGAACGGAGGCTGGGGGGTTCGTTGGGGGAGGGTGATCGCTTGACATGAGGGCTGATGGATATGTCTGGATTATTCGGGTGGGATGAGTGTCCTAGTCGGTTGCCCATGGAGGAATAAGCGTTTGAGGTGCTGGGTCTGGCGGGCAATGACTGTTGCTCCTGCAGAAATACACTTGATTGCAACGACTGCGGAGAAGGGTTAGAGGGAGATCGACCGCGCGCAGCATTCCGTTGCAACACGATACGCTTTTGTTCTTCCGTGCTTGGAGAGGGCAGAGTAGGGGGGCGCACAGGTCTAGAGAAATTCGCAGGAACCTGTGCAGTAATAGGCGCTCTGCCTGCTTTTGAAGCAGGACGAGCCGACTGGGCAGCTCCCATTCCAGGCGAGGATATGACGACCACGGGTAGTGCGGGTTCGCCTGGATCTGCGTTTGGGCTGGGCGATGGTACGCGGGGTGGTGTGCTTGTGCCCAAGTTTGAGGCTTCATATGCCAAACCACCTCTCACATTCGCCATCTGATTGCCCGCGACTCCTGCTGCAGATTGCCATGACTCCCGCATCGCCGGGGGCTCAGAGTACACGCTGGCATCGTCGTCGAACTGATTAAGGTAGGAATCCGTAGCCGAAACCATGGAATTCCTGGTATAGTCGAGGTAGGAGTTGTCGTCATTGGATGAAGCAGTTGCCGTTGAATGTCGAGCAAAATGACTGTGAAGGAGTGGGGAGGGAGGCGAGAGCTGATTTGCTAGGAGCTGTCGCGAAGTCTGTTTTTGCGGCGTGGTGGGCTCCAGGTTGTATTGATACGCTGCGGAATCGTAGTACGCCGAACCATCATGTCCTGAACTCCCATGCACATTACTAATGGACTGCTTCTGGAACCTTTTGGATGACGTTCGGCGAACAAGGGAATCTAAGGGAGAGGAATGTTGAAGTCTGAACGTTGAGGTCGACGGGCTCGGGTTGTCCATTAGCGCTGCCATCCGTGGTCGCCTGCTGGCGCTCAGGCGGCGAAGTTCGAGGGTGTTACGATAGGAATGGGATGGAGGATTGAAAAGATGTTGCTGCGTCGCATCAGAGAACGAGGCAAGCCTTGGCCGTTGTCTGCACCGGCCAGTTGCGAACAGTGCCGAGGTCAGGTCAGAAGCGTACTTCGAATCATATAATAAATTACATTTCTGATGTACAATAATGCCTGGTCCGAAGGTGGGTTTCTAATGTAACACGTTGATATACAAAAACACGTCATGCTATATGCCGACTCTGCGTCGAGGGGTTTGAGTGACTCTAACGCCAGCTCCAATGCCAGTGTGGCGAGGGGTACCCGGAACGATAATCTTTGAGCTGCTGCCACTGGAGGTTTTGGTGGCCAATGCGGCTTCGGCAGCTTTCTTAGCATTCCTAACGGACTAATGAGAGGCATGCCCAACGACAAACGAAGACCACTTACTCTTCACGCTGCTTCGCCATCTCGGTTTCCAGCTCGGCTCGCTTCGAGAACTCGCGATCAACTTGTCTACGAATCCCCCTACCATCAAAGTTCTTCTCCTTGACTGAGTAAAATACTGATCCCAGCTCGGCTATAAGAGGAAGAATCAGTAAGCATGAAAAGGGAGCAGTAGGCAAGAATACCTAGCCAATAAGCATCAACAGCCGTGACTTGAGTCATGTATTCTTTGGACGTAAGAATGAGCTCATGGTACACGACATACGTAGGGGTATCTGCGAACCAACCTCAGTCTCATGACAAATAATCAAAATGGACCAAAACTTACAGCCAAGTCCGTACAGCGCACTAGTGGGATGGAGGTGAGTCGGAAGGCCGGAACGAATGTTTACGAATTCGCCAATGCCCTTGACTCTCGCTGCCTGATGGAAATATCCGGCCGTAATAGCTTTTCTACAATAGGGCATCAATGACCACAATGACGCGGGGAAGTCACTTTGTTCCTACCGTAAGACGTCAAAGTCCGTCCCTGCGGAGATGAGTTCCATCTTCTGGAATTTCATAATATCCTCCAATTGTACACGGACTTCCCGGGCTTTGCGCAAGAGTTTAGGATGCAAAAAGTGGCGCATCGACCAGTCATCTCGGAATCTGTTCAGGAGATTCAGCGCCCAGTCAATACGTAAAGAAAAGCCTCGGACACACCCATGACTCTTCCACTGGTTGAAAACATTCAGCAGTGTCAAGTGATCGCTCTCAGGGACATTGAACTTCTCTCTTGCGGCATCGGCCTCCTCCATTCGCTCCTTAGGTCGATAGAAGACGCTGGGAACAGACAGCATGGATACAATGGACAGCATTTCTGCTGAACATTTGTAATCGACAGATGCAATCAACATCTTCGCCATTGAAGGTTCCATGGGGAACTCAGACATCTTACGACCGACAGGGGTCAAATCACCAACGTTATCCAAGGCTCCTAGCACCCATAGTTGGTACATGGAGTTGAGCATGTTGGCCTGGCAAGAGATGAAATTTAGCGGGGACGAGGAAGAAATGAAGAAGCACTTACCTGAGGGGGTGGGTCCATGAAGTCAAACTCAAGGAGATTCTTGACACCCAAGGACTTTAGCAAGAGCACGGTGTTGGCGAGATTTGTTCGCTGTATTTCAGGGATGGTATTCTCGAACATTTCGTTGCGGAATGCCATCTCAGTGTATAATCGATAGCAAAATCTGGAGGTATTTGCTGGTAAAACTAGTGGCGTGCGGTACAAGTGAGAGGTCGACTTACCCACTTCCCGTGCGTCCTGCACGACCGGTTCTCTGGTTGGCATTCGCTTGACTGATTGGGGTGATCTGCAGAGCATCCATACCAACTTTCGGATTGTAGACTTTGAGCTTCGAGTAGCCAGCATCGACAACAAAGAGGATACCATCCACTATTATCTCACATCAGATGGTGCAATGGATGGCGGCTCAGCACGTACCGGTAAGTGACGTTTCAGCGATATT
Source organism: Pleurotus giganteus (assembly GCA_032158425.1). NCBI lineage: Eukaryota > Fungi > Basidiomycota > Agaricomycetes > Agaricales > Pleurotaceae > Pleurotus > Pleurotus giganteus. The sequence continues at coordinate 1,701,963 of JAPEHR010000002.1, forward strand.
GGTAGCGACAATCACCTTCCGTCGACCGTCGCTGGTGGCCTCGAAGATCTTGGCTTGAAGATCGGCCGGCATTTGCGAGTATATAGGTAGAACGGCCAAAGGTGCGGGGTCATCCAGTTGGGATAAGCGCTCCTGGATGACTTGACAAGTAATTTCGATGTCCTCTTGTCCCGTCATGAAAACGAGGATATCGCCCCCAGGCAGAGAAAGGTGTATCTGTAGTACCTGTTTGACAGCACTGTCCACATAGTCTTCGCAAGGGGACTTGGAGTGAAAAATTTCGACAGGGAAGGTACGACCAGGAATTGTGAAGCAAGGCGCATTCCCGTAGAAGCCTGAAAACTGCCATGGAATATGTTAGTCGAATACAGTATAGAGCGAGTTGAGCAAGAGACCTTTTCAGCATTCATCGTGGCTGACGTGACAATGAGCTTCAGGTCGCGTCGACGGGAAAGAACTATAAACGTGTTAGATGGGTCGTGGATGAAGGTACATACAGGCCTTACTCTTTCTTAGAAGGCCCATGAGCACGTCTGTGCTCAGTGAGCGTTCGTGGGCCTCATCCAGGATGATGACGCTGTACCGGTCCAAATCACCTTCATTCAGTGATTCACGAAGGAGGACACCGTCCGTCATATCTACCCAATACAGAGTGAGTGAAGCCAAGAAAGTAGACGTGGGTGAGGGTCATACATTTGATCTTAGTCTCTGCTGTTGTGCAATCTTCAAATCGGATGGCATAACCGACTATGCCACCAAGCTTACACTAACAACAAGAGTGAGGACCCAATATGACTCAATTATTTGGGCAGCGAACCTCCATCTCTTCACTGACACGTTTCGCAACGGACATGGCGGCCACACGCCGGGGTTGAGTACAGCCCACCAGCCCATGTGTACAGTACCCGTCTTCGTACAAAAATTGCGCAAGTTGCGTCGTCTTACCAGACCCAGTTTCTCCGACCACAACGATAACTGTACGAAATGAGAAAGTTTTAGTCTCTGATAGCGATCAGAACATGACGTGTATACCTTGGTTGTCTCGTATAACCTTCATTAAGTCTTCTCTGCAAGCGAAGGCAGGAAGGTACTCTCGTTGCTCTTTTAATGTCCGGCTTTTGGCAAAGGCGCTGACACCGGCAGAAGTTTTCAAGTGGGAGGCAAACTTCGAGTCCCCTTTATAATCCTCTTTCTCTCCACTTTTCTCCTTCTCCTTAGCCTGCCTCTCTGCATCGGCTGATAAATGGAAGTAAAAGGGAAACTTTGTGAATGTCCAACCCGAATATTCGAACACGCTCAAAAGCGCGATATGAGAGATAAGACTTACCTTCCGCTTCAGCCTCCTCATCTTTAACTCCCATAATATTTCCTAGCGAGGTACCACCCAAAGCAGCGAGCTTAGCTGCCGCCTTCGCTCGCTCTGCCTGCTCGCGCTTTTCCTTCACTAAAGCGCTTCCTTTCTTTGAGAAGATAGCCATGTCGCTGGTGAGATCGCGGATGGGGTTAATTGGGTCTAATTGCTTAGTGAAAACAGTGCGTCCGTCTAAGAATGGCGGCTTCAAATCATGCACCATGACATGGACGGTTGATTCTGATTCGTCTTCGAAGTCAAGATCGACTCCCTTGCGGGTTGCAACCCCAGACGTGACCATGCGGTTGGCTTCCCAAAGGTCATTGTCAGCATTGTACTGGGCTTGTCGAGCTGATATTTTTTTCTTGGAATGCTCATCAACGCGAGATTCAGCGACTTGATGGAAACAAACTCACGACTTGTTTAGTAGCAATCTCCGCTTCCTTTAGAGCGCTCAAGTCCTCATACTGAGCCAGCGGGTTGTGTTCCTCATCGCCAGCTACCCCGCCTTCTTCTGCGCCCGTGTACCAGTCCCTGTCCAGTCTGACTTGCTCCTCCTCCCACTCCCTCATATCCATACCAAAGGCACCATCTCCGTCATCTGGGCTTCCACCCCTAGCAACTCGAGGGGTGGGGGCATCCCAACGACGAGTTCGCGTTGGGCCCCATCTATCACCATCCCTATCATCACCACCGCGTGTGGAGCGAGGTGTCGAGTCCCAGCCAGCGTTTGGAATGCGCACACTGGGTGCATCACGAGCACCGCGAACGGATTGAGGTGTGTTGTCCCAGGAATGGCCCCGTCTATCATCATCATGATCTCGCCTGCCCCATCCTCGATCACGGTTCGAACGGCGTTGAAAATCTCCAAGTCCTCTCGGAATGTCCGCTCGAGGTTCTGGCTTGGCCACAATTCCCTCTAAACAAACGTCAGCGAGTGCATACAAAGAATTGTTGACGCTAGTTAGCTACCTCTCTGTTTCTCCCTGTTCTTACGGTACTCTTCCAGCCTTTTACGCCCTGTTTCCGATAAACCTCCTGGATGGGATGGAGTCTCCTCACCACGTTGACGCATATTTGTAGATCGGGACGCGGGAAGTCCAGGAACTGTGGACTTATCGTAAGCAAAAACACAGTGGAATACTGCTGATAGTTACCCTTAAATACTGGTCCCTCGTCATCGTCTACGCGTCTTTTCTTTCGCAAGTTATCATTATCCCCGTTCACAAGTGCTGCCCTCTTTTCTTTAGCAAGGCGGTCGAGACCCAGAACGGAGGTTCGCGGTGTTGGTGGTTCTAAAGGTATCGCAGGTTGCCGAAATGTATGTCGCTGGAGCATGCCCATCAGTGAATGCACCAGCGGGAGAGATATGGATTAATTACAGCTTCTTTGCGCATAAGTCCTCCTTGTCTAACTGGTTCAGGCTCTAAAACTTCGCTGTCATGAACGGTTATGCCTTCAACCGGTTGTGGGACATGGCCTGAGCCTGAGGCTTCCTGTTGTGCATGCGACAAAATTTCGGCATGCAGCTCAGCAAGAAATGATTCTTTAAACTTGCCAAATGCTCTCGCGGCTATGTACCTCAATCAGTGTCAATGCTTCGGGATAAAGGTCTACAACCGTACCGCTCGTAAAACCTTCTAACGAGTTGGTCTTGGCGATATCTGTGACCCGTTCCGCGAGCAGGTCATTAGGATTGACAATGTTCAAGGCTCGAGATAACTTGATGGCGAGTTGGTGATTGAAGTCATTTGTGTGGTCCTCCGACATGCTGGAACGGGAGTAGGACAAGAAGATGTTGCTGTCAATGACTCTCCAGTTGGAGGAAACTCGATCTGCTGACATAATGGACCTACGGGCGCTTGCTGAATCTCATAGGGGTTAGGGGAGTCTCTTCTGGTGTTCCCACAAGCGCGTGGACAGTCAAGATTCTTTACACAAGGTGCAAGAAACGATAATTTGCGGCAAACTATGGGGGAAGTTTTGAAGAGGAGATCTAAATAAACGAATCATACTTGACGGTCAATTATGCGAATATTAATCAGACTACCTTCATCATAGTATGTGTACAAGTACTGTGTAAATACCATGATGATATGAAGAATAATACACTGACTCCTTGTAGGATATTTGCCGCATACTTTTAGTGTACCTTGAGCTCAACTTCCAAAAGATGATTCAGAAAAATTTCTTCAAATTTGCGTGCAACTTATGGGAGAAGTATTCGGAATACTCTGTACTCAATCTTTTAGGTACTTTGTATGCTACTTTTAGAATAATTCGGGGTCAACTATTGTATTTGTATCCTCAATACTTTCACAATTATTTCACGCACACCTGTTCAAATTTTTGCACCCGAGTACCTTGAGATTATTCAGAATAGGATTTCGATATATGACGGTCAACTATGGGACAGGTATTCACAATAGTCCACCGCGGATTGCGAGAAGATACCATGAATACCTGGAGGCAAAATATGCGAAGAGTTTACAAAAAAAAATCAGGGATAGTCTTTCAAAAATTTGCGGGGACTTACTTTGAAGGTATTCAGAATAACTTGTGCCGTACCGAGCAGCGACTGCACTCCCGTTCAGTGCAGAAGGCATAGGCAAAATCATGCAGTCATCGGGCATGGCATCCGTCGTGAATGGGCGAAGTGATTGAAGGGAGCGTGGTCGGGCTTGAGTGATCGGGTGGCGAGAACAAAGCTGGCAATCTACCAGGCGGCAAACACACGAGTGCGGCAATTGGGATGAAGAACAAAGCAAGGGAGATTGCCAAGTGGCAAATCACGAGGCTGCGGCAAATAGGTGCGGTAAAACAGCGCGGCAATTCTGATCGTGAGAACGGTAAACTTCAATTTCCCTGGCAAAGACAGCGGTAAATCTCATGCAGCGGCAACAAAGGACAAAGGATGACTTACCGAGGCAAAATTACACGGGAATTTGGATGGCGACGGCAAGGGAGACCGGCGAACAAGGTAAAAACATTGCCGCTGGAAGCGGCGCCGGCAATTCTAAACAAGTGTGGCAAAAGAGACATTGCCACCAGAAGCAGAACGCGGCAATTCAGCGGTAATTTGGATGGTCAAAGGTCGGCAAGGCAATCAAATTGCCAGGAGAGAGGAGACAATGGTAATCCCTCGTTCGCAGTGTAGCTATTCGATAGCAAGTCTACTGGCACCAGATCTTTGACCGTAGGAAGTGCCCATGACAATCCAAAGCTGTGGGCTCGAAGTAGCAGATGAGAGAGCAGCCGCAACGAGGTAGGCTGAAGGCGTTGCTACGGGTGCTATATATTGGCGTCAGCAGCTGGATCTGCGTCAGCAACAACGGCGTCGAATCCTCCCGCGCGTCATTGATACTAGCATTGCCGGGGACCGGGTGTCTGAGAAGGTGTGCAGGTGGAAGTGATAGGCGAGGTGAACGGAAACAAGTCAGCCAGTTGGGGTAATGGAGGCAAGGGATTGTCGGTGCTGGCTAGCGTAGAGGGATGGTGGGAGGAGGTCAGACGTGGACTATGGCGGCAAACAAGGGCGGCAAAGCAGGGTGCGGGAGTTGTTGTCCATCTACGAATATATACCTCGCTAATCTGACTACCTTCTTGCTGCCGTCGATCTCGAGCACGAATGCGAAGCAGAGGACTGTCTGGTTACGGAGTCGTCTAGTAAGTTAGTTCACGAGTCGCCGCACCTCGTATCCTTTTCACGTGCTCAACCCCACGGTAAGTGGCTAGCGGTAATGGGGACGGGCGAACAAGGCAAAATTTTGCCGCGGGGGACTGAGCCGGTAAATCTAAAATAATGGCGGCAAGGCACCGCGTGGTGAGCGGGGGAGTGTTTTGTCGCGGCCCTTCAGACGACGACATGGAATGCCACCTGTAGGATCATCCGGTAAGCCGTAGTCCATCAGTATTGAAGGTCACCGCACCTCGCAACAGGCATGAGGTCTAGTTCGCTTAGTTGCGTCAGTGTTGCGCAGACAATGTTGCGAGATGTGGGGGGCAGCGTAGATTGTGGTGGACTAGAACGGCTACCGTTAATGACCGCCGCTGGGAGTGATTTCCTCTTGCGTGGGCGAGCCGTGTGAGCGTGAAAAAGGCCACGGCGCCCGATTTGATTATTCACTTCGAGAGACAAGGGAGGATGGAGACAGGCAATCGAGTAGGATTAGGATAGTGCTGTGTAGGGACACAAGATAGCGGAAACAGGTATTGATATACAGAAAAACACCATCACTACGCTGGCGCGTCTCCATCTGATGCTATCGTTTTACCATGAGATCTTCGACGATGAGGTAAATAAAGACCGTACCCAAGAAATGCCTTTGTATCCCTTGGCTCTCAGATAGAGCTTGGAAACCGTTTCGTCAAAAACGACTTCGTCATTCTCTACGTCGTCGGCGAGGCGATGAGATGCGTGCTTTCTAAAAAATAGAGTAGTTGAGGGCGTTCGTCGTCAATATTGATCGCATTTCGCCTGCGGGGGAATAACGGACAAACAACGCGCTGTTATTGCGATAGAGAACGCCGGAGTGGATAAACTGATGGACATACGCTGCAGCGATAATTGTACACCCCCTCGAGCCAAAGCATCTCCATATCGATTGAGAACAGTCTTAAGCGTACGTTTGGCCAAACCGGGGTTGACTATCGGGGCAGTACAAGATGTAGCACCGACGCGGAAAAGAGATAATTAACGGCGATCTTGAAACGAAGTAGGTGCGGGAATTTCACAATCTGTATATGTGGGACGTGGGGAAATGCTAACTCGGGCGGATGAACCTTGATATGATAGAAACGAGAGAGCTCACATTACCCGCATGCTAGTTGTTGACCGCCATGAGGGGAAGAAGTTCTCGACGCGGTGCGAGCGCCAGCGTGCAGCCGTACAAGTGATACCAACGGGAGATGTGCAGCCATACCGGCGTAGCCTTAACTTCCCAGTCAAAGTAGGGATATTGAAGCATCGTCGCTGTGGTAGGTAGATATGAGAGAGGGTCATATGAAGCGCCATGGTCCACGCACATGACACCCAACTTCTACTTCCGGGAATAGCCCCTGTTAGTAGATTAATAGATTATGGAAATTCAATATCACGCGTTGCCTTAATCACGTGAACACTGCAAGCCGTGGCACGAGTAGGCCACTACACCTACACGCAGTTGCCACCCCAGAGTGCTTAGTTTCTTATGCCGGTGCGTCCTCTTCTTCTCTGAATGCTCCTGTAGTGCTCATTTCACTCCTCCAGTCGCCGCGAGTCCTATCGGAGTGATCATGGTCTCGTCGCACTCTGAGGTTCCCTCCGCCTTCCGATTCGACAAGCCCATTACCAGCATCTGCCCGAACCTCACCCAGACCAATCGTCCCGGTTTGGTCGCTGAGGCTACTCCTCAGCACGAAGCTGGTTCCCATCTTCATTTCGTTGCCTGTTCCCCCGACTCTCCTCTCTGCAGCGGTATCCAAATCTTCGTCAAAACCCTAACAGAGAAGATTATTGCCATCTCAGCAGAGTCTTCCGACACCATCGACACCATCAAGACGAGGATACAGGGCAGGGAGGGCATTCCTTCTGACCACCAGCGTTTACTCTTTGCTGGCAAGCAGCTTGAAGATTGTCGGACTGTTTCTGACTGCAACATTCAGCATGAGTCGACACTCCACCTCCTCCTTCGCCTCCGTGGTGGCACGCACGTCTTAGCCGCTCGAATGCCCACTGACATTGCTAGATTCATTGAGGTCGAGTCATCCGACACCGTTGATAATGTCGAAGCAACGATAACTGACGAAGATGGAGCTCCACACGTCCAGCAATGTCTCCTCTTCTCCCCCCGCCAGCCTATAGACTACATTATTCCGACGGACTCCACCCCTCACCTCATTCCCCCTCCCCTCGGTAGTATGCAAATCTTCATCAAAGCTGTTTCGCGGACAATTGTGGTACAGGTGGAGTTGTCCGATACCATCGAAAACATCAAGGCGATTGTTCGAGACAGGGAGGGCGTTCCTCCCAGCCAACAGCGCTTGATCTTTGCCGGCAAACAGCTCGAAGATCATCGGACTATTTCTGACTACAACATTCTGCGGGAGTCGACGCTGCATCTCCTCCTTCGCCTCCGTGGTGGCATGCGAATCTTTGTCAAGCCATCTACGGCCAGATGCCCCACAATCTTTTTTGTGGAGGCAGCTGATACTGTAGGTGCCGTGAAGGCTCAGATTGCCAGGAGCCGCTTTATTCATCCCCCCTTGTCCCGACTTTTCCTCGCCGATGTGCAATTAGAAGATAGCCGCCCCCTCTCCGACTACAAGATTGCACCCGATACTGTCGTTAGTCTGTGCCCATCGGACATCTTGATTATCGCCGTGGACTGCCGACCGTTGATGAACATATTTACCATGGAGGTTCGATCATCTGACAATGTTGACGTAGTTAAGCTACAGATTCAAGCACTGACCCAAATCCCCCCCGCCCGGCAGCGCCTCTTTTATGCCAATAAACCACTCAATGCTGATTTTCCCCTCTCGTATTATGGTCTCCAGGTGGCCTCCACCATTTCTGCTACCTTCGTCTAGTTGTCCTATCTCAAATCTGCTTTCATGCACTTGTACCTGTCGTTATATTTATTAGCGCGCCTTACAGGCCGTAACAACACCAAACTTGAACCGCGCGCACTCAACGACCTTTATTGAACTGCCTTGCTTCAAATCCCTAAACGACACTTCCCTGATACTTCGGCAACTATCACTACTGTCACCGACACTCGGGCACACCAAACCTTTTTTCCTACTTCCACGCACATGGCTCTCGATTTCTATTTCCGGGAATGACCCCTGTCTTCAGATTGATATATATGGTACATGGTGCATTCAACATGGTGATTTCATCATGTGGGAAAGGGCATAGTTGCCAGCATCACCGGAGGAGTACCACATGAATATCATGGCACCAAGAAGACTACAAGGGTACGGGAGACAATGAGAGCATTCGACAACAGTGGGCGACCAAGATAACGAGCATTTGACAAAGCGTTTGACAACAGCGGACAAGGAGGAAAGCAGCGACGAACTTCCAAAGTAAGAGACGGTGAATATAGACAGAAAGGGATCACGAAGAACCGGTGGTTGTATGGAGGCCAGCACTTCTCCGGCAAAAAACCCTTTTCGCTCGCCTCACCAAACGCCCAGGCAATGACGAATTTAAGTCCCGGAGTTTGTGACCACCAGACCCGTAGGCCACTGCACCAGTGTGCGGCTGATCATCTTCGGCTGCTTCTTCGACGGAAACCCCGATGACTATGCAGCTCGATTCCTGGATGGAAGACTCGATGGTGGCAAACTGAGCTCAGCTCGGCGTCCGAGGAAGTAGCTTTCTGACTGCGGTGGATATCGTCGTTGGCTGGGGGATATATTCTACCTGGAAGACTCCAGTTTCTTCCTCAACCTTGGCATCCTCTCCTAAGCGAGCTGTTGTGAATGAATCTGTGCTACAGCTCTACGCAAGTGGCAGCAACGGTAATAGATAGGATGGGTAACATACTAATTGGGACTGGTAGAAGTCCGCTTTCGAAGTTGAATGCTCTACTGCAGAACAATCATGGGCCAGCGAAAACCGCCCTCCTGGAGCCAACTACAACCATTCAATCGCGACTTTAGCTTTGAAGTTACGACAAATGGTATGACATGTAATTCACCTCGCCTAGCTTAGAAACGGAGATACTGGCGCGTCGTCTTTGTTTGGGCGCCGCGAGGGGGGATTCTTCTTCGAGCTTAGCACGTCGCTCGCTCTCTGCTTCCGCTTGTTGAAAGGCCTTCAATACAGGATTAGTATCTTGCAAGGACGGCTCGGGAAGTCATTACCTGCTCGAGTGGTTCAGGATAGGAAGTCATGGTGCGTTCAGCGCAGACAATTGCGCTGAACGATGGGTTTACGTTTGAAAATTTGAAGGTTTGAAGTACTAGTGTTCATCGTTTTCGAGTGTTCGCCTGCAGGCTCGCTGATAGTTAAGGGTCCTGATTACATAATGGCTTCTAGGTCCGTGGTGTGGCCTGAGTCAGGGCGCACTGCTCCCGAGCGCTGGTCCCAGCACACCAAACCCTTGCATTGCTTCGTCATGTCCATGTCCTCTGCTCTGCCCAGGATGCCGACGCCACTCCAATATCAGTAGGCAGCATTCCTTCATACTTCTACCTCGTCTCGTCACCCCGCTCCGTCAAACTCGCCGCGACCAACCTTCCGATGACGATGGTCAAAACCACGACGAATTCAGCTGACTCCGGAGTCTCGTCATGGACAGCTGCACCCTCAATCCCGGTGTTCACGTACGTCCTCTTCCTCCCCCGGCTTGGTTCCACCTACTTAGGAGCTAGTCGTTGCTGGGACGCTCTTCCCATCGTCTTCCATTTCCCCGCCGACTAGGTCATGCGCACGCCAGCGAACCTCGACGATCGCCTCAGCCACCAGTAACACCAACCCGGCCTGTTCTCTACGGGTAGCCCGGTTTTCATATACGACGGTCAAGTTCAACCATGACAGCGATGGACACACCGAAAACGAGCCGTACGCACCTTCCACGCAGCATGAGCACCAACGTATCCAACGCAAGCGCTTCTATTTCGTCAATACCGACTCCTTCGAGGAGTTTTAGTAACGGCAATACCTCCGGGACTGGTACAGGCATACCAGCTTTCCGTTCCCTTCGTTCTTTACTTCCTTTTGGTCCTGGAAAATCCACTTCGACTCCGGCAAAGGCTGAGACGTCCAATGCTTCCTTCTCTTCTCCTTCGGCTTCTTTTTCGACTTCAAAACCCTTGGCCATTTCAACTTCGTCTTCGTCTTCGCTTTCCAATGGTACCCGCCGATGCCCGCGTCGCTTCGCATGCCCATAGTCAGTCCTTTTCTCAAGGAAGCTCGGTCGGTGGGACGACCTCGAAGTTTTCTGCATATGGAACGGTTCGACGCTCGGTGACGAAGGAGCGGGGAAAGGCGGGTGAGCTGGAGGATAGAGTTCGACCGTCTGGTTCCTTTCTACGCAAAGGCGTTGCAATGAATCCGTCGGCAACGGCGGTCAAGGGAGGCGGGTCATCGAAAGAGGATACTTTCGAGGACGTTATCACCATTGGTCCCGATGCTGAGGCGAGCTCCAATCTTCCCATTCGTCGGTCGGCTTCGTTCCCTAGGATCGAGAAGGAGGTCATTAGAAGGAGGTCATTGAACAGGACGGCCGTGAGTTTTTTCCTCACATTTTACCAACCGACTTACTCGCTCCTTGATCAGACGACCTCTCTACCATCATAGAAGCTGAAATCTTAGGAATTTCAAACCATCTCCCCGACATTATCACCTCCCCAACGTCCTCACCTTCACATTCTCCGAAACGCTCCAATTCCCTCTTACCACCTTCTCTCGCCCGTACCAAGTCGGATTCTCTTATCCGACCTTCAAGCTACCTCCCCCTAGCCACAGCTCACTCGGCCTCGAGCTCCAGCGCCGCCTTAGCCGACACCGTATCCTCTCCGTCGGCATCATCGCCTCAGTCACCCAAGAGCTTGATTTGTCGACGTCGCAACTCCAGGGTCAAGTCCTTGACGCGTTACTGGTGACGGACTACGCCTCCGCTCGAGAGTGGTTGAATTCGGATGACGCCGTTGTTGTTGACGACGAGGAGATCGATACTGGGGGAGTCGATCTAGACCTTCCCCAGAAAGTTGGACCACCAGCCAATTATCGTGAGGCGGACGCCAGCAAGTTTAATCTTGGGGATTTCCTTACGCATATAGATGGTGAAGGTCGTTTGGCAACGGAGCTGGGCCCTTTGGACCCAGAACTTGCTGCTCTGCTCTTGACTTCGAGGAGGTCGTCTCAGAGGATTTCTGGCAATATTACTGCAACTCCCTCGCCCATTCAGTCGACCTTCGATTCAGGTAGGCCAAAGCTTTCTTTATTTCTATCTATGACCTAACAATCTTGTCCAGGTCGAACGGCTGGTCACCCAACCACTTCTCACATTGCGTCTTCCCTTCCCATCGAATCAACTGTCCTCGAACCAAAATTCCTCCGTCGTCGTTACCTAAACCACGCTCTTCCTTGTTACCTCGCCTTCGAACCCATGCCACTCCTTCACAATCCCCTTCAGCCATCCCCACGACTTCCTCCAGCCACTCCTCCCCGAACCCCCTTCGTCCGCCGCTCCAGCCGCACGACCTTCACCTCTCGCTTCCCTCTACGAATTTCCCTCCTCCATCGCATCAGTCCTCGCCTGAGCGAAGGCTGCAGTACCAGCCCACTCCTCCATCTCCGTTGAGGGGAGAAAGTGTCAGGGTGTTTAATGGCGATCAGGGTCGAGCACACGCCGACGAGCAACCTCAAAGTGAGGGCGATAGGCCACAGGTGCCACAAGAAAGTACGGGAACTCAACGGATCCAGCTAGAGTATCAAGCACGGACGAAGCCATCCGCACTTCTGCCTCGTCTCGTCACCCCGCTCCGTCAATCGCGTCGTGTGAACTCAGCCGGACTCCGGATCCGGAGTCTCGTCACGGTCAGCTGCACCCTCCATCCCGGCCTCCTCTACGGCAAATGTTCACGTCCTCTTCCTCCCCCGGCTTGGTTCCACCTCCTTTGAGTCGTTCTACCCGACCTTCGCCAGCTTCCTCCGTGGTCGGAGATGCGAACGGCTTGAGCGTCTCCCCTGCTACGACTACATTGCACATGGACGAGACACCTGCTCGTTCACGCCCCAGTCTCGATGATTCGCAGCTAGAACATTCGTCTACCGAAAGGCCACCGTCGGCATGAAAACGCTACCACCCGTCCGCACCGGATTAGTTAGGTCCTCGCCAGAGGGAGGCAGATGAAGAAGATGGGTGTGAGATGCAAGAGTCGGAGGATTTGAAGAGTGGGGAAAGCTGGGCCGGGAAGGAGGGTGGAAGGTGTTGAAGGAAGAGAGGAAGAGCTCGTCGGCGATGCTTGACGCTTCCGGCCAAGATCGTGGACGGCGAAGACCTCTTCACCAATCTCTCGAATCCCGCTACCGATCCCGTCACCGCTGCAGACAAGGCTACGTCTGTTTTTCATTCCTTTGGTCTATTAATAAAGCGTGACTACGATATAGACGCTGAGGAGCCCGATGCCCCATACCCAAGACGGCATCGTTTGCAGCACGGTGGCTTACAGTCAAGGTCGTCACCTCATGGCAAACAAGAGGTGCGAGCCCCCAGGGTTCCTTCAGGTGTCCTCGTATCGCTTTCGAGGATAACCCTTCCCCAGCACCGCCAAAGAAGTCTGTTGCCGGCGGAGATTGTCCCCATCAGCTGAGCCACGTCCTCAGGTGATGTTGCCACCTTATCAACTCCTACCTGGATGCCATGCCCGAGCACATCGAGGGCGACTTCTCGGCTGACGCTCCCATCTTCCTTCTAGTCATCTCACGTCGACACAATCGTGGCTTGTTGTGAACCCCACAATGCGGCAATGCATCTACAGTAGAAAAGAGGAAAAGCGAGCTAGCAAGCCCAACTTCCGTGTGTGATTTTAACATGCTACAAGCAGTGGGTGGCGGTACTTTTACATCGGTAGATATTGTTGTACTACAATCGCTACGCGAAATTGTCATTTGGCAAAGCATGTGTGAGATGGTGAACTTACAAGTCGACGATAGGCGATTGCGAAATTTAAACCGTCGTAGTCTTCTTTATACATGCTGACTTTGTAGAATCTGTGGTGGGTCCCCCAATTATCAACAAAGATGACGGCGGCGATATTTTTCTTGTCATCATAAGCGTGAACGCACGCGTGACGGTTGTTACCGCCAGGAGATGTGAATCCGTCTCTACGAAAAGCAGTGAATAAGTCAAACAAGGAAGTAATACCACTTACTCTACTGTCAGAATCATGCAACGCTTGTTTCTCAGCTTCTGGCTGAACTGCGAGAGAGCTGTTGTGATGATTCCGTGGGCTTCTTCATAGGAAAGGTCTGTAGTATAGTAGCATCGAGGGTCGAAGAGCAGATGACCCTCGTTGGACGGAAGAACTGATGTCAACTGATTTGTTTGATGTGAGCGATCCAAGTGGAAAACCAAGGGAATTGCAAGCTTACAATGTCAGTGAGGGAGAAGAGAGGCATGATAATGGTTTGCAAGAGTTGGATGGGGTGATTTGGACAGAGTGTAGAATGTGGTGCAGAAGATGGTGGTGAGAATGGGTACAGAGGCAAATATACCATTTGCGTACGCTTGTGTATTGGACTGCTCGTTCGTGAGGCGACGCGATGGGTGTTTGTACCCGTGTAAGTGAAGTCATTGACATGGCCTGATATTCATAACGTGATGTCAGCTGGTAGTTTGACGGAGGGGAGGGATGCTAGGTATTAAATGCGGTTTGGCAAGATTTCGAGGGCGGAGGCGGGGCGGCTTTCCCAATGCGGCAGGAGGCGGGCGGGAAGTCCATTTTGGGAGCGAGGCGCTTAATTGGACAATGTTAGACGCGGCATTTGTGGGGCAATCCACTCCACTCTTGTAGAGTCGTAATGACAGCACACTCAGGCTCCTCGAAGACAGAAGGAATGCGTTGTAGAGGGATTGACGGAGCGACAGAGGAATGTCTTGTCTGTTCCGGAGCATAGGTCGGCGCGACCAGGAGCCGGGGACGGGCCATGGCCATTGGCAAGCATTTGAAAGTTCAAATGCTCGGCGAGAACAGCTCGATTCACAGTAAAATAACTAGTTGATTCAATATGTAAAGAATACATGCCGGATGGACTTCGATATGGCCGACGGATGCTAATTCTTGACAGGAAGGGCAAGCTCGGCTACCCAGAGACTTCCCTAGAGCACAATGAACTGAGTGACAATATGGAAGAAGGAAAGAAAGCAAACGCAGATTGTAGGCAGCCTTTCTTATCTCACGCCGGGCAGACTCGAGTCAGGCAACTGATCCGTTTGGCTACATAATCTCAGCAACTCACACTCGAGATTGTCCAGACGCTTGCACTGGGTGCGAAAAGCTTAGCGGAATCGTACTCGATGAATAATGTGAGACATACCGCAAGCTTTTCCATCGATCGTGAATCGTAAGACAGGATGAGCGTCGATGAGTTCAATGGATTTCTCGAGGTCACAGAGCATCGTCGACTGGTGGAAACAGTGCCTTCCTATACGACTATGAGTGTGTAGAGGCGACCATTCTGAACAGCTCATTTTGCGGCGCTCTCTGCTCGGTCGATAACCCACGCTTCGACGATTGTCTGGGCATATAGTCTGGTGATTCGTCTGATGGGGGATTGTCAAATCAAGCGAGACGGATGATCATGGCATGAGCATTACCTGACAGTGAGCAGAGCTGGGTAACTGCGGAAAGTGAGGAAGCTTAAGAAGGAGGACGACGATTGGTGGCGAAACCACTGGCACAATTTGGTTCGCGTCTATAATTCCATTTATGGCAATGACCCCTGTTTTCGCAACTAGTGACCGCCCTGGGCGGTTCAGGTACCTTGCTTGGTCGGGCGATAGCCACTCACTGCCGTCTGCTTGTTTGGATACTCTATGCATATGTATTGGACACTGAGTCTACAGCAGGTTGTGGTTCGGCTACGTACAGGAGGAGGCGATGCGTGGGGAAATGGGAACATCTCGACGCTACCTCACCTTGTCGGGCAGGTTCAGTATGGGTGGGACCTTGCTTTCCAAGCGGGGTAGTGACCGCTGGATACGACCAGCTCATCTTCAGCGTGACTTCGAGGCACAATGGAAGTAGAGCGAGACAAAAAGGATGATGAGCACAAACTCTGTAGCACAGAGCGAGAATTGAACTCACAACTCCGTCGGACACGTCTTGAATTCTTGCAAACTTCCGAGGTGTGATACCATTTCACCATCAGTGCTGTTGTTCCATGAGCAAAATACCAGCTTGAGGTCCTGAGCGAGGTGCAGGAACGAGATAATGCTTTGCTCTGCAACTACGCCCTTTGTGCTTCCGGTAGCACTCACAAGAGTATGTATGTATTGACAGCGGATGTACATGTTATCAGCTAATTGGGGGGTCCACGGCGATGGAAGAAGTAGAACAATGCACAAACTACTAAGCCCTTATGAAGGTTTGGAGGAATAAGAGCAGGATATGGACCAGATCATGGAGAATGCTTACAAGCGTTTTCAATTTCATGGGCTCCGCAAACTCATTCAAGCAGCCTACTGCCACTTCCGCTATCACCTGAGTGACGCTGACTGACGTTGGGTCTTGATCCATACACAAACCCCAATCAAGACACTGCTTCACCATGGCTGGTGGTGGAGTTGCGCACTCGTTGCGTAAATAGTCGCTGAGGCATGCGGACCTAGACGCCTTGATGTCTACGCGGGTTGGATCATGCTGGTTACTCGGTTACCTAGGAGAAATCCAACTTACCGGCGGACCGCTGACGATACGCAATTGCAATATCATGGACAATCGCCCACATGAAATAGGCGGCCCAAAGGTACGAGACTACTGTCGGCAGTTGATGCCAAACTTGGCGAAAATATCTATTCAACTTGTCAGCTCGTCAGCGGGAGGAGGGCACTAACACCCACTCTTGAGCTGCCCAAGGCTTCACGACAGCGTGATTGGATATGCTCGCAAATGAACTCTGGAGTCCCAGAAGCATTGGTTCCCTCTTGGGCCGCGCGGCGATGACAGCTCGGCCGTTGTGGCGGGACGTGGGTTCCCTCTTGGGACGGGCGGCGATTACCGTTTGGTCATTGTGGCGTGACGTGAGTTCCCTCTGAGGACAAGCGGCAAGCGAATTCGCCACCTGGTAACTCGGAACTGGAACCGTTTGGGCGCGAACTAGACGACGAGAGGCTGGCGATTGCATTCGGGTGGCGCGTTTTGTTCGTAAGACAGATTTATCCAGCAGATGTGACTTTATATTCGGGTGTGTGGCACAACGTCTTTGTCGCCGTCTCGCACTGATCTTGGGCCATCGCATAGGCCTTCCACCACATTGACCATCGGAAGTGGCCATCACATGGGCCTTCCTCTAATGTTCTTAAAGGAGTGTCCTCCTACCTGAATCCCCTCATAAAAGCGGCCACCATGCATCGCCCCTCTAGGGAAAGCAGCGAATATTTCGGTCTCGGACGATTTCCAACCGACCCAACTTGCCAGTTAGACAATGTCAATAGCCATCCTCGCACTAAACGGGTTACCACACATATCCCCACCCGCCCTTTCTCGCAACCCTTTTTCGCCGTCATCTTTCCAGTCTTACTGGCGTTAGTCTTTGTGGCTGCATATTTCTACCCCTTTCTGGATACGCCGTTGACACCAGATCCGTACCGACGCAATTTCGCATCCACCCACGCTGGAGCTAAGGCTATTCCTGAGCTCACCTCAAGAACTCACAGACTCAGTCCCGCCTCCCTGTCGACTGGTTCTAAACGCTTTTTGAAGGGCGTTGATGAGGATGAAGCGCACATCAGCCTCCCCACGGTCGTCATTGATGACCACCTGAATATCACCACTCCTTGCTGGGAATTCCCGGGATCCCATGGTCGCATTGCAATATCTTTCGCTGAGAGCATCCGCATCACTGATCTGTCTGTCGTCTCCACCACGAAATCTAAAGAACATTCCCCGAAAGACGTAGTACTTTGGGGTTTGTTTGATTCGCCCGGACCTTGTGAATTCATCGCCACCACTCAACTTCCCCTGGTCGTGTTCGCGAATAATCAGCGCCTCCCGAAAGGTTATGGCGCAAATAGTTGCTTGCGTTGTCTAGGCTCCTTCCGCTTCCGCTACACGACAACTCGTGGTCTACTTACATTACCTCTGACAGACTGCTATTCCGGTGTCATTGTGCAGTTCCGAGGCAATTGGGGAGGCAATACTACATGTATTTCTAACGTGGGTGTTTATGGAGAGGTAGCACAGCATGCTTGATGATCTAAGCTAAAATACATCGTGTCAATAATTTGGCCTGGGTTGCGGGTTGCAACTGTGCGCCAGTATTCATTGAGTAATTCATGATTTTCAATCGCCATATACGGAAATGACCCCTATTGATATTTCCCATAAGCGGGACTGTAGGCATTTCCCATAAACGGGAGGCGAAAGTGGGCGGCAATTTCGTATGTTCTTTCTTCACCTGAGCCATTCATTCGCCGCCGTCCTCATGCTCTTTATACTCGAGCCACTGATTGTCATATATATTGGCAACTTTGGGATCCTCTTTCTCCCCAAAGCATGGATTTTCCCGCCACTCCTCGTAGGCAATCTACACGGAACTCTGGTCTTCTAAGTCAGAATTCCCCTGACCCCAACTCTCCTCGGAGGCGATCCACACGTCTTCGCAGCCCTACGAAAGTAAGTTGATGTTGTTTGCGTCGTTTCCATTCACCTCCTCATTCTGGACACAGGCTCTTCCTCGGGCCAGTCCCCTGCCCTTGGTAGTTGCTCGTCGTCAATCGCGTATGAGGCCTACGCCATTTGTATCTGCTGATGATCGCACCACCCCGTCTCCTACGTCAATAAGTCAACCATCCACCCCGGTCAAGTCGTCCGGGCGGCAACTTTCCCCTGTAAAGTTTCCCGAACCGACAGCCCAGGTCAAATGGCGGCGCCTTACCCCCATCGCCAGCGACACAGACTCTGAGGATGGTACGGACTCTGTGGTGGGCTGGGAGGATAGTTTCACTATGACATACATCCAAGGCACTAAGCGATTGCGCCTGACCAAGAACGTTGACCATCAACATGGTGCCGCGGCTGAGTAGGAGGATAGTTTTTCATTAACCACGCCCCATAGCGTAGCTGCAACTGCGATTATATTTGCACCACATGTACAGACATCCAGCATATACCACAAGTAGTGTTAAATTTCTTTAAAATGTTGGACGGAAAGCCGAGCGCAAGTATAAGTCCTCAGCATATCTTCGGCGCTGCGGATCATCGCCTCTGACGTCTGCATTTGTTGAAATCGTATACAAGAGGTGAATTCCATACCGGCAAAGGAAGCAAAGACACAAGACAAGAACAAGCCACTTTGGTATTCTAGCCTTTCTGTGCGATAGACGATTATGGAGCCACGCTGGAAAGCCCGAGAGGCGGACGTGAGGTAAATGGCGAGATAACGATAGGGTGGAGATCGACATGAACTGGTAGTCTTGCCCAAGTATGGATTTAGCAAGGACGGTGAAAGAGGCTGTCAAGTAGTTTTGCCAATACAGACGGACAGGGGAGGCGAATGGTACCAAACAGTACATGAACAGCTGGATCCTGTTTCGATAGGCTTCAAGCTGAGCATGGCGATGTAAAGGCATCGCCACAGGAAACGGAGGGGCCTTCAGCGCAGGTCTCATTGCCAAGGAAGATCGACCGCCTCGCAGACGAAGGGGATGTTTGAATAGTACGGGGAGGTGCTTCGGGGGCTGATGATGATGATGATCACGAAGCTGGGTCACGTCCATTGATCGGAAAAGGCTGCAGACATCAGTGGACACCTTGAAAGTGATGACTTGAGGGTATGATGCAGAAAGGATCCCACCGATGAGCGTCAAGAGGACCGGCGCCGCTGTATCAGATGTTGCTGAAGCCAGATGGTTCAGAACAAGGTTACGGACATCAGACATCTTGAAAGTGATGACTTGAGGGTGCGACGAAGAAAGGATCCCACCGAGGAGCGTCAAGAGGACCGGCGCCGCTGTATCAGATGTTGCTGAAGCCAGATGGTTCAGAACAAGGTTACGGACATCAGACATCTTGAAAGTGATGACTTGAGGGTGCGACGAAGAAGGGATCCTACCGACGCGCGTCAAGAGGACCGGCGCAGCTTCATCAGGTGACGCTGAAACCAGATGATTCAGAACCAAGGGGTGTGGGACGGATAGCGTAAAGGGAAGGGTTGTCATCGATAGATTGAAAAATGTTGAAGACAACGACGGCTGATGTTCATATAATGGGGGTTTCGTGCACAGTAGGTGGCGGGGGATCGGCGCAGTTACCTGCCGTGGCATGACGAAATTGCCCATCTGCAAGAAGATTGGTGTGGCGAATCGACGGAAAGTCAAAAAGCGAAGGACTTCCGGAGACCTGAAGGATGGCGTGGAGAGAGCTTGCAGCCGACGTACAAATACCCGTCCAGCTGTGTCATCCGTTGGCCGCCTTGCGTAACATGCAGCGTCACTGTGAGACTTGCGCTTCAGAGTGTTCTCGATATTGCCAATGCG
The DNA here is from genome assembly GCA_032158425.1 of Pleurotus giganteus. NCBI lineage: Eukaryota > Fungi > Basidiomycota > Agaricomycetes > Agaricales > Pleurotaceae > Pleurotus > Pleurotus giganteus. The sequence continues at coordinate 1,721,511 of JAPEHR010000002.1, forward strand.
CACCGTAAGAGGGAAGACTTCGCTCGCAATTAAAGCGGGTAGATCAGACTCGAGTCGGTTTTCTGCGCCGTTAAGAAGGGTCAGAGGATGTTGACTAACGGATGGAAAGCATTTACCAAGCTTCTGAAGCGATCTTCCCAAGGTGTCTCGAAGTTCCTTTTGGATGTCAGTTGGCATCTGAGCCATGGCCTCAATGATGTTGTCCAATTCAGACCCCATTCTGTCGAACCGCTTGCGCTGAGGACAAACCAATGAACACCAACAAGGCCTCGATGAACCACATGAAGAGACATACCGCACTCGTTTCCAGCCTCTTTAGAGAAGGGCTGGTGTCCCTTTTCTCGAAAGACTGCTCAAGTTCAGCAATCCTGTCGTAGAATTCACCAAGTGGGACAGCCACTTCGTCCCTTGCAGCAGTTGAAGCTGTTTTCACAACCCACGACTTGAAGGCGTCCGTTTGCTCGATAGGCTGGTCCTTATTCTCGATAGATTTTCTAAGCTCCGCAAGCTTGCTGTAGATGTCCCGCAACGGTTCAGCCACGGCGGACGTTGCAGCACTTGACGCTACTTCCGCAACCCACGACGTGACAATTCCTTGAGACTCTGTAGCTACAAACCAATATCAATCCGGGAATGGGAATTCAGAATCAATCAAACAGCAAACTCGCACCTTCGCTCATTAAATCAATGCGCTAGTATTCACCACAGTCAGCAACATTGATGAGTTTATACACGCTGATATTATGCATGGGCCGTGGCCACGCCAACACGGTCACATGCTCCGAGTGCCATTCTTGGCAAAGTCCCAAGTTCCATTCTTGGTAACATGGTAATAGGGGGATCTATTGATATTGAATGTAAGTCGCTCCGGTAATGATGCTGTTAAAGGGACTCCCGCCCTAGTCGTTAATGGTACCTGCGTCTTCCGCCATGACCAGCAGGTAGCAATGTAGCCGCTCTGAAGTGATCTTCCAAAGGTCAATTCATATGGTCCTATCACGGTGGCTAATGGTCAGGGCTTTGAAGATATAAATGCGTTGCGCGATGAAACTAGCTCTCATCTTTGCACTATGTTCTCTGCCGCGTTCCTCATTGGACTACTTAAAGATCCCAGCCAAGCTGAGGAGGCTACTTCGCCCGACGCCCGCACTCAGGATCCATTCATACTTTCGGCACGTCTTTCATTTACCACTATCGCTGTATTGCCTGACACGAGTGTCTACACGTATCTACGCAGATGAATGCTGCTATCTTGCGTGCAGTCACCTGCCACGCTTGTTGCCAGCCAACTGCGCTTCTCTTCATGTAAGTTCCTCTGCCTATTTGCGGTGAGAGTTTCTGATAACATCGAGGCTAGGTTGGTTGATTGTAGCCACTACTTTTGCGTGTCCTGTCTCCAGCGGTGTTTCCTGCAAGACTTCCGCCACCATTTGAATGAAATTGGCCTCAATGTCGTGTTCTCACAGGAGGATGTCAGTTTCCCCCTCAATAAAGATGCCTTACTCTCCCTGCAATGGTACCTGCAGGGCATCCATCATCAAGGGAAAGCCCTCCCCCAGTACGCTTGCCCGAAATGCCAGTGCACAGCTTCCCATACGCCGGTCTTGATTCAACCCCTCGCTGAGATTATTGAAAACTTACGTTCTGAACAACCTGCAGATGTGGTTGACCAAGCCTATGCCTTACCTAGGCGGGAGCCATCGGTAGATGCTACAGCCTTGGAAGCATTTTACCAAGTATGATACGTGTTTTGCCCTTTTTGTACATTTGAATTAGTCATTATTCCACTTTTGGACATTCATCGTCCAACATTAGTCACCGTCACAAGTCACGTCAGTTCTCATCTCAGCGCAGTGGCTCAACCATGACCTTCAACTCCTTTGTTCTACAGGACTTCAAATACCCGTAACAGATGAATGGCCCTCATCTCATCTTCTCTCAATCAACGTCCTCCACCTGCTGAACGTTTGCCATGCCTCTCCTAGTCTTGCCTCAACTTGCCTCCCGATCCAAGCCATCCAAACGTTCAGTTCCAGTGACTGTCCTGTTTACGACTTCCAAGGCATCTCTATCACTGGAGATGCAAGCCCCAACTATTACCTTCCGGAGTCCTGTGATGGACGCAAAAATCTTGATTGGGGAGCGAGCTCCCAACCAATGTAGGTACTCGTTTACATTGCCTTTGAACCTCTCCATGCTTACCGAACGTTAGATATTCTGATGGTTGGGATAGCTGGTCATGAGCTTCCTCTCTACTCCGGAGATCTGCCGGATATGCGAAAGCTCCTGGACTTCGATATGGTACGTCCGTAACCGCTCTTGCCGCTCATGAGACTAATGTTGATCCGATTCCGCTCAGAACACCCTCTCTTGCAAAGTGACTTGCAGATTGCCGCAGCCGTCCAAGACCAGCATCCTACTCTCCTTCCAAACCCCACGCGCCTTGGTCTTCTCCCTTGCCTTTAATGACATGGTCGTCTTCCATTCATTTCGCTATCACGCATGCGCGTCGGAGTTACCACATTGGGAGTTCTTGACCGCCCCTGCGGCTGACGTGCTTTTTGAGTTCTTCGCAGATGATTGTGTTGGTGTCGAGGTCGGTCATGTTGTCACCCGCTTTCCCTCTCGTGCATATATATATGTTATCATCCTTGCCCTAGCACTAGTCACTGGTGGTAGCACGTACATATTCCGCTAATCTCATGTATACATGTATCCATTCATCTAATCCTGCATATACAAACGCGTGTATAAGATATATGCCACGACAAGGACTGCACTCGAGCTCCCCAACCAAAGTAAATATAGTTTCAGATTTGACCGTCGTGGCACCTTACCCGAATCAGTCGTCCAAAGCCTTACGTGGCGATCTTCAGCAACAGCAATCTGGAAACGGTCCGCACTTGCATTATGATGCGCCTATACAAGAGACGTGACCGAGTTCAGTTGGCATTACAGACTAACACACATACCGCAAGATGAGAGATAGAGGTGTGACCTGCCTAGATAGTTAGAATGTGGTAAGTGATACGAGACGGTGTAACGACCTGCCGCAGGAAATTGCTGCTGAGCGGTGCCGGTGTCAACGTGCATCATCCTTGACATGTTGGATTGGCCGATGAGTATAGACTTTCCGTTGTGGACAAAAATGGCCGGCCTTCGGCTCTGTGGCTCGTGCAATGAGATGGAGGTTGGACTGAACGCTTGGAGTAAGGACCCGGACAGCAGATCATATATCCTGAACTGATCCAATGTCGACACAACGAGATGTCGAGAGTCCGGGGATATGCCAGCGGAAAGTCTGTACGAGGTGAGAAGACTAGAAGAAAGGAAGACGAAGCACTGACATTGGGCTATCCGCAGGAATTTCGCAAGAAACAGCTTGAGAAATGGGGTCCCATAACCTGAGCAGCCATCAATAACATATAGAACCGTGACATACATGGATCACATGCACTCACATTATGTTATGTCGGCGATATACCATAAGAAGTTGATTATCAACCCATGCGACGAAGACAAGGGAACGGACTGCGCTGGTTGGCGACGTCGAAGTCGGAGGTCGATGTCTTTTACATTCCCAAGGAGCGGATTCTATAGATCCAGAACCGAAATCATTGGGGACGACACTACCAAGGTTGAAGGGACTCCTGCTCACCAGAATGCCGACTCCAAATGTAAAGGGCGTCCCCACCACCTACAACAAGCTTCTGGTTGCTTGGGTGGACTTGAAATTGACGAAGAGGTGCACTGGGCTCCTCGGGAAATGCGAGAAAGCCATCACATTTCAAAGACTAAATTCGGCCGTGAGGAGTAAGCAGGTGTGGAGAACAAGCTGGAGCAGACGGACCCGAAGTTCCTCCTCCAGACGAAAGGTCACTAATACACCGTCATCGAAACCGAGATATAAGCAGTTATCTCGAAGCCATTGACTGGATACAACTGTAGCCGAGGTGATGAAACGTTGGAGGCATGCGCCGGTGCTGGTGGAGTGGATGAAGGTGGTATTGCCAGAGCCAACAGCAAGCTTTTGACCAGAGGGAGAGAAGGCTACTGTAGAGACCTGTTCTACGTTGAGCACGATTTGAGGGGTATATGTCAGTGGCCGCAGAGGCGACATGGTGGCAGCCGTATAGTGCGTCATGCGCACTGAAAGGGCCAGTGGCGCTTAATTTGTATGAAGCGCCGGTATGATCAACGCGATCGTGTCACGGGATCATCGTGATCAAGGTTTCGATCGGGTGAGGCTTTCGCGGCACCTTCTCTCATCTCGATGCCACCGTTCTTGCAACCCGGAGGTATAGCTAGAAATCGACCCTTCAACAATGAGTCGAACCTCCCCAAAGTCCAGATGTTTTGCGAATGTGACGATTGCACGTCCGACTCCCTCACCATCGATCCGCTTACTGGACTCTCGATACGAGGCCGTCATATGAGTCAAGCCGAGTATAGGACGCACCGTTCTGATATTTTCAAACGGGGTGTGGCTCGCTCCCGACTTCCTAACCTTTCCCCTCCTGCTGCCGATTATCTCTACTCATCAAGTCCCCCCACGTTCGATTCTTCTCCACCCGCTGCGGTCGAGGCTACCCCCTCAAATAATGCAGATGCTCATATATCCCCGGATACGGACGCCTCTGGAACCTTCACTTCTAAAGGTAAAACCCATAAATCGAAGAAGTTGTCATCATCCAAGCGGCGTAGCTCATACAACCACGATCGCCCCGCTCGCGATTTCATCCTACTGAGAAAATTAAAGGAGATACAGTCTAGCTTCCGGGATAATCTCTTTGAAGATATCGCTCATCGGGTCTCAGATAGGCCTCTGGTGTTTGAGACCCCTCCGACGTCGAAGTCCCACAAGCTCTCAGCATCAAGTTGTCCGTCCGCGATAGCTCTGGCCCCTTCCTCACTAGCCAATCTCTCTCTTATGAATTTCGAAGGATGGCTAAAGCCCTCTAAGGAGATTGTTCAGGCGGGGACTGCTTCGGCGGACGCAGAAACACGCCTCCTAGCTAAAGTACTCTCTCAATGCGTGGCAAACCAGGAGAGGTCTATTGATCAGCTGAAGCGGGAGGAATGGGAGCGCCAAAGACAAGCTAAGATTGCTAGCGGAAGTTCGTCTTTCGACGCAGGTAAAGTTCTAAGTGGTTTGTAAACGAATGGCTGACCAGGGATCATTTAGATAACTATGAAGAAAGGCGGTTAGCCTCGTTCGATCCGATTGCATTTATGTGTTACATGATGGTCTCTGTCTTATACATCCTCTGTGGCGTGTCGATGGATCATAGTGCATTCGTGCTATCCTCCCTCAAGATTATTCTCCGCTTGACGTTGCGTGACACCGCCCACGGCGCTCCTGTTCAACTCTCTCGGTACCTTCCTGGCGATATACGCACAGTTGTTAACGCCTTATCGCTCGGCCCCAAACCAACCGCATATGTATGTTGCCCAAAATGCTTCTTCACCTACCCTATCGACGCAGTGGGTCCATATAAGTTTCCTGAGCACTGCATATATCGGGCGACCCCGACAAGTGAAGTATGCGGAAGGCGGCTGCGGAACGCGTCATACAAACCAACTAGAGAGTTCCTCTACCACGGGCTTGACCATTGGTTGGCCAAGTTGTATGGGAATCGGAGCTTGGAGGATTCTATCGATTTGAAGAGAACGCCCCCTGCATCCTCCAAGTCTCCTATGCGTGACATATGGGATGCGCCGGGATTATACGAAATCCAAGGACCGGACGGTAATCCGTTCTACAAAGCCCAAGGATCGGAGAGCCGCATCATCATTGGTCTGAACATGGATGGATTCAACGCGCTAGGCAACAAGATTGCAGGCAAGAAGCACTCCGTCATTGGGATATACCTCGTTTGTCTCAATCTTCCTCGGGCCATTCGGTACGACTTGGAAAACATGTTTCTTGTCGGTGTCGTTCCTGGGCCGGATGAACCCTCAACAGATGAGATTAACCATCTTCTACGTCCTTTGGTTGATGATCTTGTCCGTCTATATGATGACGGAGTTTACCTCACGAAGACTTCTAAGCATCCTCACGGACGGCGAGTCAGGGTTGCCCTCGGCCCAGTAATATGCGATCTTCCCGCAGCGTGCCAGATATCTGGGTTTGCCGGTCACAGTTCGACTCACTTTTGTCACCAGTGTACTCAAACTCTTGCCGATAAGAACAATCTGGATTACCACTCATGGACACCCCGCACACGAGAGGAGCACCTGGTGTATGCGGAGGAGTGGAAGAATGCCCAGTCATCTTCCGACAGGGACAAAGTCTTTGGGATGAGTGGGGTCAGATACTCCGAACTCCTTCGCCTCACATACTGGGACCCGATCAAATTCACAATCATCGACTCGATGCACTGCTTCTACCTTCGATTGTTCCATCGCCATTGTCGGGAGATATGGGGGATGAATATCAAACTCCCTGATGGTCCTGGTATCACGTTTGACAATATGGAGACCTTGAACAAGGAGGGCGCTATTGAAGCCAGGCGTATACTGCGGACTTGCTCAGAGACAGGCTTAAGAAGCCTGCGGGTAGGGATTCTACGATGGATGTGTCAAGACTGTCATCTCCCTTTTAGCGGCCACAAGAAGGACCTTCTCGACGCGTTGGTGAAGCATGTATGTGTCATCTCTCACGTCATCGGCCTTCTACTAACTCGAGCTTGGTGGAAGCGCTCTTCCCAAGGCTGGCCAGTGGCAGATCGTGATCCCATTTCAATACCCGCTGAAAGCCCTGAACGCATATTGCACGGCCTCAGTGACCTTCCATACGCCGTTCCTCCCACTGCTCAGCTGCCCTCAATATCTGCGATGCCAGATTCGAATCCAAGTGCTCAGGTGACCTCAACCTCTGCGTCGTCAGGCTCGCGTCCTCCCCTCCGCTGCATCGATCAGACAACAAAGGACGCCATCGCTCACCTAGCGTATACTACGAAGTCAGTGAAAGCGTTGAACAAATTGAAGAGAGCGGATCTTCTCGACATTTGCACGCTAAAGCTCGGGCCAAGGCAAAATCGGAGTCGTGACGATTACGACAAGTTAAAACCTATCCAGGCAATCACAGACCTCATTCACCAGTTTGTTCGTCTCATTTTGTCTCTCAAAGGCCGAGCACGTCTAATGGATTAATGAACAGCGTGAACAAGACGGTATCCTTGATACGGCGGGTAATCCTGTTGCACGTCCGGGTCCCATCGATCCTGAAACTAGGAACGCAATCGCCCGTGTCTCGTATGCTACAAAGACGACAAAAGCACTAGACAGGTTGAAGAAGGAGTTATTGGTTGACATTTGTGTTGCCAATTTGGCTCAGAGACAACACAAGTCTCGTGAATTCTACGAAGCCATGGCTCCCGTCCAAGTTATCAAAGATCTCATCCGTGTATTTGTGAGTGACCTGGTTTGTTTCCTTTTCTAGTGCCCTGAATATGATGATGGGACTAGCGCGAGAAGGACGGCATCGTTGACAAGGATGGCGATCTTGTTCCCCTAGTAGCTCCCGAATCCAACATGCCAGATGTATCCAAGCTCAAGCTGAAGAAGGCTGTCCGTACTAGAGTACTTGGTACAAGTACTCTCGAAGCAATTAGGCAGGACATGGAGGCATTAACCGTACCCTCATGGTTCAACAAGGCCCCCCCAACTCCTGGCCAGGCAAACCGAGGCAAGTATACCGCAGACCAGTGGCGAGCTTTCTGCACAGTCAATCTGCCTATTACCCTTGTCCGGCTTTGGGGATCTTTCCCCGAGGAGAGCGTAGAACATCGATCCCTTAACAATTTTATGGAGCTTGTCACTGCCGTGAAATTGGCTACATTAGGGGAGATGACGCTCCAAGACATCGAGCAATACGAAGAACATATGCTCAAATACCTCTCTGGATTGCTTTCGCTATTCCCGGGAACTTCTATTACCCCCTACCAGCATCTTTCTCTTCACTTTGGGACTTTCCTCAGGCGGTTTGGTCCAACCCATGCATGGCGATGTTTCCCCTTTGAGCGCTATAATCGGATATTACAGCAAATTCCGACAAATAACCTATATAGTGTGCCATTTTAATCGCTTCCTCCTCTTAAATATACTCACCACGTCCTAGATGAGCGCGAGAAAACTATGTTTACTCGCTTTTGTATGAAGCAAAATCTGCGTGGCATCTTCCACGTCGGTCGTCTACCATCCGAAGTGGAAGACATTATTCCTGAATACAACAGGATATTTCGTTCGGACCTTCGAGGTACGTTGCTGGGGGACAACATGGTCTTTGCAGAAGATTTTACACAAGCGGAGGAATCGGTTTCATGGGGCCCACGAGAAATGGTTCGGTTATCCTCAGGCAATTATCACCTACTGAAGACATGGATTCTCAATGATCCCAGCAGCGCACAATCAGCCATCTCGCAGAGCGTTTTCCCTCGTAGTCAAATCAGCCGTTTGGGCCACAAATTTCAGCCCTCTTCATACTCTTTCTCTAATAGTCAAGTGATTTACCGTGTATCAGATGACAACAGTTGGAATGCCGGTCAAATTGAGCGCATCTTCTCTCATACGCGCAAATCGGCTTCACAACTGGATACGACAAAGACGTTCCTTGTCATCAAGCCTTACGCGCTATTTCCATCCCCCGACAAGGATGTGCATTCGCAGTTCTTGCGAGGTGGCCGCTTATTCTTGAATCAACTTCAGGACCCCATCTTGGTTGCAATTGACGACATATCCTGCCACTTCGCTCATTACAAAGTTCCTGCGCAGATTGATGGGTACCGCTGCATAGTTGCGCTCCCGTTGGATAGGGTTAGTGCTCTCTCTTAGCGGTAAATTTCCTCAGTGGGCTCATACCTTGCCAGAATTAGTCTTGACACATTTACCTCCGGTGAAAATGTATTTACTGACGGCAAAATTGAAATTTGCGGTAAACTCTTGTTGTAATCCAACTTCCGTGACGTGACCATGTGACTCCGGCGCTTAATGACTCCTATGACTGGCGTTAAACTCAATCTTAAAACTTCGACTAGACAGTCGAATAAGCTGATCCATTCAAATTGCCACCTATCACCGCAAAGTGGTAAGTCTCTTGCTGCTTGTTGCCGTCTGTAAAGCTTTGACACCTCCTCTTGAGTAACTGATCCGCTTGACATTCTTCATGGCTTCGCGCATGGAATCGTTTGCAGCCATTTACCTCCCCATCACCGGACAGCCCCGTATTGTCTGTCTCTTACCCTTATCATAACCATTAGGCTGATGGGATTATATAGGTGCAATTACCGGCAAGGTGATCGGATCGTGCCATCCCACATCAGACTCACTCAAAGTCGTGCGTTTGGTAGCTCAACACAATCCTTTTCTACTATGATGTTCCTGCCACACCCTGAAACCCACATGAATAATGTGGCTCGGCACTTGGGTCGTCGCTGTTGGAAACATCAGGTAAGGAAATCTTTCCAGTGATTGCGTGGATATGACCAATGATCTCGAGACTAGATTGTGGAGTCTCTTTATGGCATGACGCGCAAATTCGCGCGTCCCTATGTAATCTTCTACCCAGTTCTTGCCAAGGATGGCATGGTCTTCCCGGTTAACGAGAATATTCGTGAGCTGCAAGGGTCGGCCTTCCAGGAAGACTGTGCATGGCGTGGTGACATCATTGTGGTGAGATGTGATGAACGTAGCGACCCATTTCAATCCATGATGGATGCATCGATGGCGGATTTCCCCCTCATCAAAAACCATTTCATCAATTTTCCTCTTCAATTTGTTGACGTATAAACCGACAGCATAACAAATTGTATAGTATATCTTGCCTCTTTGCCTCTCATATAGAAATGGGGATGCACAAGCCCATATGAATGCTCAGATCACGTACGCCGCCGCGGCACCATTCTGATTGTCAATGTTACTGGCACCGCTACTCAAATTCAAACTATGTTCCAAGCTAGAAAGTGAGAAGATTTCGCTGACTTGGCTTACATGGAGGGTGCGTCGTCTCCTTTACTTTTGGAACCCCCTTCGTGTTCTGATATTCGTTCACCTATCTGCCCGCTCCCCTAACTCCTCCGATCCCCAATTGAAACGGTGGCGGTCCCTCCGGATCCCTAGAAACTCATTGTGCTCATGTTGTCTCACGTCGGCCCTCGTGTGCACCCCCTGCGTCGGATCTGAATCAGGACCTGGTACCATACGCATGGCTGAGCTGGCCTTGACATTGATCGCTCTAGATCTCACATGTCCCTTCGGGCTCGAATCGAATGCGTCAAGTGCATTTAGCCCTTGATTTCCTCGGTAACTCGATATTCCCCAACTCGTAGCCATTTGTAGAGGATCCGCCGTTTTGTACAAAGCCTCGACGAGGCTACGGCCGCTGACTTCGGATCATCTAGGCTCTGGAATTGCACCAGTCGTATTTGTCGAAGGCGAAGAGATGGACCCTTAGTGGTATGCCTGCTACTCGCAGCGATGCCCACAATTCCTCGCCTTCCTTGCCGACCCCCCCCAGCATTGCCGTGACGTCCCCTCAAATTAACCAGCATCAACGCACCAAACTAAATCATCCTTGAACAGTCTTGGTATGCCGATTGTACAGCTGATTCGTTGCCTTCTGATACCTATTCACAGAATCCGGTTCTTGGGCGAAATGCGCTACTCCATGCTTTGCATCTCATACTCTCTGCCCAGCCTGTGACGCACTTGAAGCCCTATCGAGCAATTTTGGCGACGCTGATGATTGCGTCGACATGATTGTCAACGAGCCATCTTCTGTTGCGTCAAGTATGTATGCCGCCAGTGCGACCTCCTCAGGACCTCAACGTTCAACCTTTATCTGGTGTTCTTAGATCTCGTTCACCAACGGTACTGATGGTGAAACGGTATCACACCTCGGAAGTTTGAGACTTCATCTTCCGACGGAGTTGCGAGTTCAATTCTCGCTCTGTACTTGGTGCTTGACCGCCACAGTCCTTTTGTCTCGCTCTGCTTCCTTTGCAACAGGCCATTTCCCTCTTTGCTTTGTGCGATGACAGTTTTGCCGCCGTTTGCCATCCATATTGCCGACTTGGCGCCGGCCTTCCAAGTTATTGCCATGGCCAAGGGTTCCGGTGGCTATTTGTCTGGCAACCTCCGTTTCTTTGTTCTTTCTGCTGCCTCCTGCCTCGAGGTCACGCTCCCCTGAAGATTGCCCTTCCTTTCTTCGCTAGATATATTATCATGGACCACCACCTACCACTCGTCTCCTCTGCCTCTCGTGACGCATATATATGCCTGCTTCAGAGTCTACGCCCATCACCGTGCATACTGGTGGTACCACCTTCAGCGTCATGGTCCCCTTTGACGGAGGTGCCCCTGACCTTGAAGTCCTTTGGTGCCAGAGAAAGGCACTTCTGTACGTCGCCTTATCGGTATTTCTTGCACCATACCGAACTCCATCAATGTAGCGCAAAAAGCCAAGATGCTCGGATGTGTCGCGAGTCCGTTGCTCCAGCGCGCAGGTGAGCAGTTTGACGTTCTTTGATGCGGTATGTCGATATCTTGCCTTGTTTATAGTGTTCATTTTATCGGCGATGAGGTCGTGGGCGCGATTGGTAGTTCCCCTGGGTCCGCTGCAAAGTTGTACTTTTTTTCTGATGGATGTTAAGATCTTTTCAGCGATCAGGCGGATGACAATACTCAGGTGCACATCGACCAGAAACTTGATCAACCTACAAGGTGGTCAGCCACTCCGATACGAAGGTATGAAGCCGTAGACTTCCTTTGCTGACCGGCTGCACTCATGACATGTAGCAGCGCAGCGGTAGATGAGTCTCAACTATCCCAAGATCCCAAGCTAGGACGTGCAGACCGGGTGCCGATCCAGCCGTCGCACAAGCCCTCTACCCAGCCTGCTCAAATGCAGACACCCGCAGGTATGGCCCATCCCCAGCTATATTGCCACTCTCGCCTGATTGATTCTTAGGCCCGTCTTCGGGTCCCTTCTTCGATTCTCCTGGATTGCAGCCGGCGGCATTTTCACCGACACTCATGCCTCGCCACACACGCTTGGCCGACGACCCACCTACGCAGACCACCACTGGCTTCCCCTTGCCTTCCTCCTGCATTTTCTTGTCAAAGCCAAAATTTCGGAAGATCTACGCCGAGTCTGACCTTTTGCACTGGTATACGTCGGCTGGACCAGAGTTTTTGCTCAACCCTCCTTCGCTGCCCAGTGGGCATGATGTCCAGCAAGGCTACTTCTTTCTCCACATCGTAGGAACAGCAACAGCAACAGAAGCTCCCGTCGTGCAAATTTGGCGTCTCCACGAATTCAATACTGACGACAGCCCCGAGTGGGAGGTTATGGAACCAGGAGACGTCCATCACTTAGGCGAGAAGACCTACACGCTGACTTACAATACTCAGTCGCATGCTCTGAACTGGCTCACACCCAGCACGATTGAGCGTCAGGCGAGGTCTTTGAGGAAAAAGGGCAAGGACAAGCAAGGGTAATTAGTTGGTAATTTCGCATAGGGACAGTCAGACCGTGTCCATGTTTCTTAGACGCTTCAGTGGTTATATTGTTCCCCCCGGTGCTCCGAAACTATGTTACTTATGTATTCAATTACGGTATCAACGTGCTGTTCTTCGCTTTCCTTGCCCGCCGTTCTAATGTACTTTGCATGGTCCAGCTTAGGGAGTGAGTCTGACCATTGTACGTAAGGGAGTACTCCTTCTGGCCAAAGCGATGAGTATCCCCCGGTTCCATGACCTCCCACTCTGGGCTACCATCGAGTCTGCGGAGACGCCAGATCTGCATAGTACGAGCTTGGGGAGCCACAATATGTAAAAAAAAATCATTCAGTTCTACGGTATGTCCGGTAGGCAAAAGAGGTGGGGTTTGCAAGACATCTGGTCCAGCGGAAGTATACCAGCGCAGAGATGTATTGCCAGTTTGCCCGTAAATCTTCCGCAATTTTGGGGGGGACAAAAAGAGGGCGGATGAAGGCAAAGGCAGGCCGGAGGTGGAGAAAACCTCTGATGACGGCCCTATGAATGGGATCAGTTAGGACAAAATCCGTACTTGGAGAGACGTACTAGGCGCACCTTTGTGAGTAGGCTCGGATGGTTGAGGAACCCTTCGCGCAACTGGAGGGGCATCGTCCTTGATATCAGCACCCCTACTACAATGCCCCTGCTGTCCAGACGAACGAACGGACGACTCCCGGGTAACTGTGATGGCGGAAGGGGCGGGGACTTCGTTTGTCGAGCCGACCAAAGGGGATGGCAGCGATGATGCAGAGTGAGACAGAGTGGGAACCTCTTCAAGACGGAGCTGGACAGCATCTTCGCCAATTATGTCGGCGAGGGCGGTATGCATAGATGAGAGCATCGAAATACCCGCGTCGACGGCATCGATGAAGGACGGGGGAGTTGGGAGAACGGTGCTTGCAACTGAGAAATTGGCGCCATCAACTTTCAAGGGCACAAGCCCGAAAGACTGGGGAGAGACGTTCCTTCCGGACCCAACCGCAAGTAAGTACTGGCCAACAGCCTGGAAGGCGGGATCGGAAAAGCGAGGCGACTGGTTGGCGACGAAAGGCACTAAGGGAACACGGTGGTCAGAAGGGCGAGTAGAAGCCGAAAAGAGGGAGCCGGGGTGAGAATGCGATATGTTAAATGTTGGTATAGACATGGCGCGAGCAAAATTGGCTGAATACAGCCAGATCAGAGCGCGTACTCAAGCTAACACTAAAGAACTGCGTACCAGATGAGAAAGGATGAGAATCCGTGCACGGATGGCGTAGAGATTGTGTGGGTGGAGCAACAATACCGAAAACTGTGCATATGACGACGTGAGCGGTGGTATCAGAAAGGAACAGAAATACGGACCAGGAAGGAGACGACGAAATCCACGAATGCCAGAGTGGAGGAAGTGAAGGAGTACCAGGAAAGAACGGGGGTGCTCTCGAGCTCGTCGTTATAAATATACGTTTGCATGCTGGTGCCAGTAGAGTGGAACGAATGCAAGTAGCGCACCGCAATTGAGTAAATAGGTGACACGTGCCTCCATTTACCTACTTGCGGGAATGACCCCTGTTCTGATTTGCCACACAAAAACACGCTTCGGCAAGAGCCGCGATTATCGCCAACCAATCCACTCAACTTGGCTTCGAAATTCTGTTTTCGGTAATGATCCCTATCGCAAACTACCTTAAATGGTGAATCACTGATCTGGCGATCTAATCTGTACAGCCTTGAGGCGTCTAACACCCACCACACCCACTCTCTCTCTCAACCATAGCCAACTCTTCGGTCGCGTTCTAATGGAAGGACCATCTGCGATGCAATTTGGGTATTTGTGCACGAGATATAAAGTCTGGATATCCTCCATGTTTTGCTCCCTCTTCTCTCATGGCGTGTATCTCACCTGTCGACTCCCCTTCGCCCTCACCAATGAACGAGGAACCGGATGCTCAACAGGCATCGCCTCCTCAGCACGCCCAGCATCCACTTCCCCAGGTTCCTTCCATCGAGGACCTTCCCCCTCTTCGGTACGAGTGGTCGAGATCTCCTACGAATCACGGCAATGCTCAACAGCTGGGCTCGCCTCCTCACATTGTCCTTCGTCTGAACAATGAAGCGAAGGATGAAGACGGTCAAATACCTATGGTCGATGACCGAGTGGACCCCTCTACCCTTGCCTCAATCAATCCCCTCATCCAGTATCTCCTATCCGTTGGCTTGGGCCACTCTGTCACGGCAGACCAATATGGCCTCCCGAACCACCACGATTCCAACCCAGGTATCCCCCCCGCATTTATCGACCCCGGCATATCCCTTCTTCGCAACATCCGGTACTCCCTTGCGCGTTTAATTAACTTGCCAGAAGCTTGGATACAGAGACAATGTTCTATTCGTCGAGAGGGGGAGCCCAGAGTCGCGGAGGCTGGATTTGAGGCGTCAGCTTGGCCCTTCGCTGATACGCTGGACATATATCTACACTTCAAGACCGCCGTAATTACATCTGCTTGTAAGTATGCGGTTCCCGATATCCACCATCATATGCTCACACCATTCTACACACTCCTTAAGCTGCTGCTGGTCTTCAGCTTTGCCGAAATCCATTTGCCTGGCGTACTTTGCCTTCTGTTCTGAGCGACAAGGGGTTTCGCCTCCTAGCCTATCCAACTGGCATCCCCTTTCCTGGCCAAGAAGCACCATTCAAGGAGCACAGCGACGCTGGGAGCTATTGCGGATTGCAATCCATTCGAACATCAGACCTTGAATTGTTGTCCAAGCGATTCACCTCTGGCGATACGTACTTCGAGGTTATGAGTCCTCCGGAATGGAAACGTAAGTCTGACCTTTCCTGGTTATGGCCGTAATAGAGTGATCCATGATCCCTACAGGAGTAACGGACGGCCTAGACCCTGTAGTCATTAATGACTCCCCAACTGATCCGTCAGTGCTCCGGCTTTGCCAGTTCCCCTCCGGACACGTCGCGAACTCCAATCCACCAGGCCCTCCAGCTGCCACTACCGCGGACGTGAATAATTCGAGCGCCCCGTCGAGGTCGTCGCCCCTTGAGGATCCGACGAATGCGAAACAGCGGAAGCGTACCATTGTTTCTGATGATTCTGAGCATCTGCACAAAAGATCCAAGCCGTCTCCGCCGGTAATGTCTGCTGCTACCCAGGATGATGAGGACCACCAAGAGGTCAAGGACGGTCCACGTCAGTCGCCTATGCTGGATTTGTCTGCGTTGCGGAGGACCAAACCGGCTGCCTCTCGAGGTACGTTTCAATCCCCCCCTCGCCGTCTAGCTTATGGATCATCCTGTCCTTCTAGCCACTTCTCGTAAACACCTTCGACGACGTGTAGTCAGTCCCGATCTTTCAGAAACCTCCCCCACACCTAAGCAGCGACTGGAAAATGTCGCGTCAACTTCCTCCGGAATTCTTGAGCATTCATGCCCTTCCCCAACCCCCTCTGTCCTTCTCCAGCCGCTGCAGCCTGAGCAATCAGTCGCCGGCTGCGCTGCCAATCATCCTCCACAAACCCATGTACTATCCCAGCTCCAGCCGTCAGCTGTCCCCGTTGCAGATCCAATCGCAGCCTCTGCGCAGGCTCAAAGTCATATTGAAGACATTCCCTCCATTGCAAACCCAATCGCCGGCTCTGCGCCGGCTCTGATTCATGTTGAAAGGATTCTCTCCGTTGCAGATCCCCTCGCGGCCTCTGCGCAGGCTCCAGGCCATCTTGAAGGCATTCCTTCCGTTCCAGATCCGATCGCGATCTCCACCCTTGCTCCAAGTCATCTTGCAAACATTCGTTCCGTTGCAGATCCCCTCGCGGCCTCTGCGCAGACTCCAGGCCATCTTGAAGGCATTCCTTCCGTTCCAGATCCGATCGCGACCTCCACGCTTGCTCCAAGTCATCTTGCAGACATTCGCTCCATTGCAGAACCCCTCGCGGCCTCTACGCAGGCTCCAAGTCATCTCGAAAACATTCGTTCCGTTGCAGATCCCCTCGCGGCCTCTGCGCAGACTCCAGGCCATCTTGAAGGCATTCCTTCCGTTCCAGATCCGATCGCGACCTCCACGCTTGCTCCAAGTCATCTTGCAGACATTCGCTCCGTTGCAGAACCCCTCGCGGCCTCTACGCAGGCTCCAAGTCATCTCGAAAACATTCGTTCCGTTGCAGATCCACTCGCGGCCTCTGCGCAGGCTCCAAGTCATAATGAAGAGATTCATCATGACCCCCAACACTGCCATAGCCACTCTCCGTATGGTGATTCGCACCATCCCCCTGGCTTCAACCGGCCGTTGCCTGGTCAAGATAGCTCATCCTCCCGCCGCCCAGGTCCTTTTCCCCGTCCGTATCTTCATGGCCCTCCTGATGACATGTCTTGGAGAGACCCGCGTATGGAACCTCCGTACAGTCCTTTCCGGCGCACCGCTGACTATGCAGCGCACATGAGCCATCCAGATCCTCGATACTATGGCCATTACGGCACTTACGGTGGGCCGCAATCGAGAGGACCGTTCCCCGAATATGGCTACGCTCCTGCTGGTCCGGAATCACTCCCAGATCCGCGATACAGGTATCACGACATGCCGTATGGCTCCTACTCATACCCTCCACTCGGACATCCCGCCTACCATTGGGATTACTCTCATCCTCCTTCTGCTTTGCCCAACTCAGCTGCGGGGTCCACTGGCTATCGTCATTCTTCACCACTCAGACCGGCCTATCCGTCTCCACAGCCCAGCGTCGAAGGACAACCCAGCCAACAGCCGCCTTCGTCAGCATCATTTGTCCGGCAACTACCCACCCAACAGCCGCCGCCCTTATCATCGTCAGTAATGCAACAGCCTCCTGACATCACGGATGGCAAATGAGTTGGTTGCCAAGGCCGTAATATCTTTGCTCTGCCTTTTGGTCTCGAGCTGACGTGAAGAGTTGAGCTTCCATGGTTCGGGGTATATGCATCTGTTTTCAGTGTAAATATCTAGTCTGAGATTCTGCTTCATCGTTGTGTACATCGCTAAACTCCGTAGACTACTACTGTAGCTAATAGTAGCTACAGTCCTTCCGTGCATCCATAACTGGACATTACAACATCCTTAGTGCTGCAGACACCTTATGCGTACATACCAACGTTGTAGACGCAGGTAGATCCCCCCCCCCAGTTCGAGGTAATCTCCAAAATCACCAAGGAGACTGGTGTATGATCTAAGATCGAAAACCATTGAGAAGGTCCCCGTGCGACGGCAAACTCGTACTGGCCCATGAGCACAAAATCACCCTTAGGCCTCAAGAGGAAAGAATTCGCGAAGGAAAGGGCGGGCCTGACGGTGGCATTAGAGAGGATCGTTTGTTTGTCCACAAGTCCCCAAAGTGCGAGATGCCGGGGAGCTTTAGCTTGGTTGGCAGTCAGGGCGTCCCGTACATTTGCATGCAAGACTCGCATGTTTCTAATCGGAACACGCTCAGGGAGCAGGATAGCGATATGACCGTTGTTGCCCGTGTATTCCCAGCACCGCTGTTCATTCTCATCGAGTGCTTCAGAGGGAGAGTTGACGGTGCTGAGGAAAGAAGTACGGCCAATGGCTCTAGCAAGGGTGCGAAACCAGGGTTCGCCATGCGTTGGAGACGTAAGAGCAGCAATGACCTTGGCACCATTAGCAGAGGACGCGTAGTTGATGCGGGGGAAAGGGATGGGCCAAAGAACCGGGAAAAGAGCAACAATCACGATGATTCCAAGCAACACCTGCCAAAGTATAGCCGAGAGCGAAACGGTGACTTCCACCTGACGGGATTGAAGCCACTCAGTCGATCCGGTATGGAGAGGTGGTGTCTCGCTAGGCGCTCCTTCGTCGGTAATGAACTCATGGTCGTCCATCATTGTGTCGTCATTGCTAGCGCTAGCCGTGTTGCTGGGGTTCAGAGCAAAGGTCAGAAGACCTTCATAGCCAGAGTCAGCGGGACGAGAGCGCTTGCGACGTCGTCCAGATGGGCCAACGGATTCACGGCTGCGCTTAGCAGCGAGGGTCGCCATTGAGACAGTGGTTCGGAGAGGTGAAAAATGAGAACGAATGAGATTGGATTGGGGTGAGAGCGTAGTTGGGATGGCTAAACGAGACGGGGCGTTGGAATTTATATAGCCTGCACAAACCCCAAAGTGGCACCTGAACAAAGCAAAGGTCATCGAGTGAAGCCATGGCCATGAGTCAAGGACGTGGTCCTGTACTGGAAGAAAGCTTCATTATGTCGGAAACGGGAAAAGCAGGGACCGTCAGACGCCATGACCAGGCCGAATTCCCTGATATGGGACTTTGATTTTCCGACATTTTACCACTTTGGGAAATTCAAATTTCAGATCGGCCGAGGGAAATCACATAGGCAAATATGCTAACTAATAAGGTAATATGACGAGTTTAGCGCTTAAGCGTCACGCAGTTTTTCTTCCTAAAGGCCCCAGGGCATGAGGAGGCAGGAGATCCACAGGTTGTACATGTCCGCTCCCTTTTGCCATCTAAAAAAGCCTCTCTAGAAGGGGCGGCAAAGACGGCGAATGAAGATGAACTCTGTTCCGAATCATGCTTGGGTCTAAATGGTCTAAATGGAGTGGATTGAAGACCTGACGAGCCAGAGGGCGTCGCCAACGATGAGAACAACTGCGGAGCGAAACCATGGGCAGGGAGGTGAGACGAAGGCGGTGAAAGTGCGGATATGAGCCGGGACACGCTAGCACTGAGAAGAAGATTGGTCGTTGCCTCGACTGCAGCGTCCTCTAAGGAGCCCTGCCTCCAAGGTGCTACAAAATCTTGTAGATTGCGCAGCTGAAAATCGCTGGAAGCGGACGAGGGAATGGCCTGCCCAGAGCCTGGTATGTTGATAGTTGATGATGATTGAACAGCCTGCACGGGGCTGGGTTGACGGGATGGGGAGATGTCGTGAAATCGATATGGGAAATCATCAATGGGCGGCGGATCATTCATGGTAATATCTTCATCAACGGCATGAGCTGCTATGGAGACGTCATCATCAACAGCAGCAGCATCTTGCATATCTTCGGCGGCTGAAAGCGGAGGATTATCAAGTTCAGAGGGGGGAGATTGCATCGTCGATAGGTTACCATTGGGGATGCGAGGAGAGTCGTTTGTGTTAAACGTGGAAATGGGGGATGTGTCCGACATGGAAGGGGGGGCGAGGTGTAGGGAAGAAGCGTCGCGTGCAGCAACTCTCTTAGCACCATCGGACAAGGCCATCCAAGAATGGATGAGTAGGCCGTTCAGGCCTAGACAGTCCTCGGATGCGCAGCGGGAATTGCGAAGCTCGCGAGCAACCTCAGCACACCGTCGAAGACTATGAGGAGAGAGAAAGTCGACGGCGATTTTCACACACGGCGTGACGTTTGAAACCTAACCACGAAAATATAGAGTACTGTATCCATCTTCAGAAGAGCCAAAAATACCTGATGCGCGCATCCTGCGGGAATAAATACAAAATCTCCTGGACATTGCTCAAAGGTAAACGGTACAATCCCCTCATTACGAAGGCCATCGAGAAGCTCAGGCGTGAGATAGAGCTTCTGGCAATGGATAGGATCGCCTGGGAGTTCGATGTCGCGCTGCTTCTCAACATACGAACGCAAAGACGCCGAATGTTCAGCAGCAAAAATGTGCCAAAGGGCTTTGCCATCATTCGCCATAAGATTTACTGCGTCAGCAACGTCCATGTGCAAGCGGGTGCTTCCATGGTGTAGGTTGTCTTGTATGCTTGCGGATGCGGCATAGAGTTTGGGACCTAAGTAACAACATTAGAGGGGCAGTGTCAAAGAGTGAATCGACCTATCTATACCAAGATCGGGAGGACAATGATGGTTGACTGGAAAAAAGTTGACGATGTTTAGCGGACCATCCTCGCCGATACACTTTGGAACCGGGAGGCAGATGGCAAAATCGCGCGCCAGTAGTGGGGACTTCTCACGGAAGCGCATGTCTGTGGGGAAATCCTGGGGAACGGCGTCAGCCCCGCATACCAACAATAGGATGACTTACCTTCAGCTTCAGTATTCGTTGTTGTAACGACTTGGGCGACATGGTCTGTCGAAAAAATGAAGAAATGGTGACATCTCGAATCTCACTATCGACTATTTCACAGTCCTCAAGGACGCAGGGACCGTCGCCGAAGAGATCCGCAAGGTTCAACGGTGACCAATCCATTTGCAACGGGGCACCAGCTCGGAAGACGAAGGGTAGGCCTGCAGCCCAGGCGCCGTTGAAGTCATCTTCGGAGCATGCCCCCTGAAAGACTGGGATGGCGCGAGAGCCGGGGTCCAAGGCAGCCAAAAGCTGCGCAGATCTAGGGCGATCGAACAGAGGAGGCGCAGGTACATGTCGCAGCTGTTCAGCTAGTTCAAGGAGTTTGGACAATTCCAGGGAACTGGTGAGGCACAGCTCGACATCACAATGCTTGGAAGAGATCGAGGTACACTCCAGGCAAACATAAAAGCCGCACTTCCTACAGACCCAACATACGAACGCAAATGACCAGGAACACTCGTCTGCATCGGAATTGAATATGGATCATGTTAAGGGGATGAAGCAGGACGTACCACATGCTTCACAGTAGCTGGGCAATTTAGCATATGGGAGAATTGGGTGGGAAGATGTTTGGAGTACTGAGATATCCTTGTCGACGATGGGGAGGAGAACGGGGGCTATAATGGACTGAGAAATTCATCGTGAATGAAACTGAGAGGAGGTGAAATAGGTGCGCACTTGGAGATATGAGATATCCGATAATGTCAAGGGGGGCACAAAAGGTCGAGCATAGCGAAAGTCGGCCGGCAGGAGTTCCGCAGATTCAAATCGAGTGTAACGCCCGCCTTCATGATCTTCGAGAAAAGTCTCACCAAGGATGGAGACGCGACGGAAATCTAGTCTGTGTTCGTGATTGTAGCCAATGAGAGTTGTCGATGACATACCTACAAACCGACACTCTCCTCGAGTTTCCTGCTCCTCTGAATCATTATCGTCCTCCTCTCTGCTACTATCCTCCTTCGGCTTGGGCCGACAGTCAATACACAGTGTGAGGCTGGAAAAGTCTACACGGGGGTGATCACTTGAGAGAAGCGCGATAAACGCCTCGCAATTCATGTTCTGGGTACGCCAGTCATCTATGTCAGTGAGGGCGGAAGCCACTGAGGTCACGCTAGCTGGCATAGTTAAATACGGCTGTGAGTACAGCTATAGTGATAGTGGTTCAGCGGGGGTCAGGCCAGTCACATAATCTTCTCACGCCTCTCGTTGGCGCGTGATGCCAACCACCGATCGCGACGTCGCGCCTGCGGCATTAGCGACTCAAATTTCAACATCTGAACGGCATTGGCCAGCTGCCAGTTGTATTGCGTTTAACGCGATGCATACTGCGACGTGCCTGCAGCCCGCCACTCCGGAAAACTCAGTTGTATTGCGTGTAACCCGAG
Organism: Pleurotus giganteus; assembly: GCA_032158425.1. Taxonomy (NCBI): domain Eukaryota; kingdom Fungi; phylum Basidiomycota; class Agaricomycetes; order Agaricales; family Pleurotaceae; genus Pleurotus; species Pleurotus giganteus. The sequence continues at coordinate 1,743,496 of JAPEHR010000002.1, forward strand.
GTGCTCCGTCCGTACACCTGCATTGACCCCGGTGAGGTGAGCAGTCAGTCATATTGTACCATGATCACATTCGTTAGCTGACATTATTGTACTTAAGTGAAGACATATGAAGTAGAAGATCTAAGCATATTCATCTCATTCATCAGTCAACTCGAAGGCTGTTCGCCACCTCGTCCTCCTCTTCTTCATCGTCACTATCAACCACCTGCTCCCGGCTATTCTGCCACTTCAATAAGTCCTCTTCGTATTGGGGACACCACTCTATCCCTCTGCAAGCTAGCAGTGCGCGGATAGCTCTGCCTTCCACTTGCCAGAGATTCTCCCAGTCCGACACATATTCATCATCAGAAGTTTCTTCCTCTGTCTCTTCTGCCTCCGTGTCGCCTTCGTATCCATCATGGACTCCTTTGATTTCTCCCAAGCTTCCGATGTTGACGGCTGCGACACCTTCATCTTCATCATCTCTGCCATCGACGAACGCCTCCGTCTCCGAACTAAGCTCCCTGTTATCTTCGTCACACCCGTCCTCGGTCTCCCGACCATCTTCGGAGTGGTGGGAATGGTTCTCGTAGCTGTGGTGATAATTGTTGGATCGATGGCCGTTGGAGGGGATAGTGGCATCGTCGCGGTGAGCTTCGCCACCAGTGAAACCCGCCTCTGTACCGTCTTCAGACTCCCCCATGTCAGGTCCCTCGCACCCCTCATCCTCTCGCATGCAACCATCGTCTATACCGGAGTCGTCCATGGTAGTATCGCCAGCGACGGCGTTGCTCTCCCCAAGATCACTGTACATAGCTTCATCCTCAGACCCCTCATCCTCTTGCATGCGATCCTCGTCCGTATCGGTCTCCTCCATATCCTGACCAGAGTCCATGCTCGTATCACTGGCGACGTCCCTGCTCTCCCCAGCACCACGGCCAATGACTTCATCCTCGGACCCCGCATCCTCCTGCATGTAATCCTCGTCCGTATCGGTATCCTCCTCCATATCCTCGCCAGAGTCGTCATCCATGCTCGTATCACTAGCGACGCCCCTGCTCCCCCCAACATCAAGGTCGGGGGCTTCATCCTCATCCGGTGTCGGTGTCGCGTTTGCGGGTGCGTAGGTGAAGTCCGAGCCGCAAAGGCTTGGGGTCTCGGAGGGCATTTCCGCACGTACCCTTCGATTGCGCCGCTGGGCCGTGGTGTCGAGATAGAGGAAGGCCGTCTTCGCAGACACCTTACACCTACGCCTTCCGTCAAGCACCAAAGGCAATGGACCTGCCCTAGGACGAGCCAATGACATCTCCTCCATGGTCAATGTCAAGCAATCTGGAGGGAATTATCCAGTTACCTTTGGAATTTCCGAGTTCAACTCGGCTATGGTCGGCAAGCGACTCGCCCTAGGGAGGACCTGTCATAAGCGAGGTTGAGCCCACGTTTAGGCCAAGGCACGGGATATTGTCGACTCACCTTGCGCGCCGCATTCAAACGCGGAGAGCGTCGGAGCTCGACGGTCCGTAGCGATCTTCGAGGAGTAAGAGGTGTATACTTCATAGGTTCGTTCGTTCGTCGTAGCGGGACTTGGTTATTTCACACTTTATCGTCAGCAGTTCATGCCTTTAAACTGTCGGGCACTCAGTGGCTCACCCCAATACCATGAAACAAACTGAGGTTCGATGTAAGGCCTGTCTTCTTTCTCGACCGACAGCTCTCATTGGCCCGATTCTCTCCTTTATGCTTCCAAACACCTTTATCTTCCTGGCGGCAACGGTTTCTGTAGTCGGAAGGTATTTGTTCCCCATCCCTTTGTCATCGCCACATCACGCTAATCCCCAAATCGTTCTCAGTATTTCCTTTGTCACCCTGGCAATGTGTGCACAACTCAGCCACCCCTGATGCATTGGCCCGTATCGTCACAAACATCTTTATCCACCCTGTGGCCATCGGAGGTGTCTCTTTCCCCTCCTTTGTATTTGCCGTAGGCTAATGTATCAATCGGTTTAGTATTTTCCAAGTCTCCCTGGTAATCTTTGAGATGGCACATAGTTCCCCACGTGCCCTACCTGACAATCGCCATCCTAATGGCCAATCTCATTTACCCTGTTCATCCGCCATAACTGATGGCAATGATTCCTCAAGGTAAAAGGTCTGTTTCTCCTTTGTCTTTTACCATCTTACTAAGTTCCCTTTGTGAGAGTTTGGCCATTGTCGCCCTCGACCTTGCAGAATAGTCGGTTACGCTCAGCTCCGAGCTGCTACTTAAAGCCTCAGTGTAGCGTCCCGCATCCAATCTCACTCCTATCACGCGCCTCGACCTCTCTTTCCATCGGTCACCATGCCCAAAGATAAGCCACTACTAGCGTACACCCGCGAGAGATCCCGCCCCCCTTCCGACACAGAAGCCACTAGACGGAGGCTAAAGAACAAGTTGCGCTTGCTCTTGAAGTCTCCCTCACCCAAGAAGACCCGCCGTACTTCCGGTAATCATTCCCTTGATTTTCCCGACTTATAGCTGATCAAATTCCCTAGTAAAGCGACGCCGTGAGCCATCTCCACAGCCCCCGCCCCCGGATCGACCTGCCTCTAAGCGCCCCCACATCAGTGATCATGACAGCGGGGACTCGGAAGAAGATGGTAAGTCCTGTTATCTGTTGCATATCATGCCCTAGCTTATGTCCTTCCTTAGACCCCGCACGCGATCTTGCACTGAGAAAGCGTTCTCGGGCTTCTTCTCAACCACCATCCCCTAATAGATCTCTGGTCAAGCGTGTACGATTCGCAATTGACAACGAAGAGTCAGAACCAGAGGCTGAGTCCAACGAGATCGGACAACAAGGTATCAGGCCTTTTTTGTCATTACCTCCTGCACATTGCTGATGACTCCACCCCTTCTTTCATCTAGATTTCAGCGGCGAGCAGCAGCCACTCATCCAGGATGCTCAATCTCCCCCAGATGTGGGCATAGAGCTGTTGGATTCTGATGAGGTTGACGAAGATGGTAAGCTTAGTATCTGCCATAGCGTGTACCACTCCCTAAACTCGGTTTCTCCTCATTCAAGCACCTGGTGAGCCAGAACCCTTCCTTCCCCAAGAACAACTGGTAGAGCCTCCCGACGCCGATCATCGAGAAGTTGACGAAGAGGGTAAGCTTATTATTCTGTCATGGCGTATTACTGATACCTGTCCTTAGATCCGAGTGGGGAGAGCTCTAACCATGTTCCAGCTCCCAGTGAGCCCGAACCCCTCCTTCCAATGGCGAACGACGACGGGACTAAAGAAGAAGGTAGGTCTAACTAATATCCTTCTGCTACTTATATCACTGATGCCCATCCTTAGAAAATTCTCATCACGTTCAAGCTCCTGGTGAGCTCGAACCTCTTCTTCCCAAAGAACGCGTGGTAGACGGCGACAAGACTAACGAAGAGGGTAAATTTTAGTATTCCCTCATCGCATATTTTTCCTGATGCCTATCCTTAGAGGTTTCTGCTCGCGACGAGCCTCACGATGAGCCCCAACCTTTCGGAACCCAAGAACACATGGGAGACGACGACGAGGCAGAAGACGCGACCGACATGGAGGGTAAGTTTAGCATTCCCTTATCGCATATTTTCCTGATGCCTATCCTTAGAGGTTTCTGCTTGCGACGAGCCTCACGGTGAGCCCCAGTGTTTTGGAACCCAAGAGAACATGGGAGACGACGACGAGGCAGAAGACGAGATCGACATGGAAGGTAAGTTCTGTATTGCCTCGTCGAATATTTTCCTGACATCTGTCCTTAGAAGTTTCTGCTTGCGACGAGCCTCACGGTGAGCCCCAGTGTTTTGGAACCCAAGAGAACATGGGAGACGACGACGAGACAGAAGACGAGATCGACATGGAAGGTAAGTTCTGTATTGCCTCGTCGAATATTTTCCTGACATCTGTCCTTAGAAGTTTCTGCTTGCGACGAGCCTCACGGTGAGCCCCAGTGTTTTGGAACCCAAGAGAACATGGGAGACGACGACGAGACAGAAGACGAGATCGACATGGAAGGTAAGTTCTGTATTGCCTCGTCGAATATTTTCCTGACATCTGTCCTTAGAAGTTTCTGCTTGCGACGAGCCTCACGGTGAGCCCCAGTGTTTTGGAACCCAAGAGAACATGGGAGACGACGACGAGGCAGAAGACGAGATCGACATGGAAGGTAAGTTCTGTATTGCCTCGTCGAATATTTTCCTGACATCTGTCCTTAGAAGTTTCTGCTTGCGACGAGCCTCACGGTGAGCCCCAGTGTTTTGGAACCCAAGAGAACATGGGAGACGACGACGAGGCAGAAGACGAGATCGACATGGAAGGTAAGTTCTGTATTGCCTCGTCGAATATTTTCCTGACATCTGTCCTTAGAAGTTTCTGCTTGCGACGAGCCTCACGGTGAGCCCCAGTGTTTTGGAACCCAAGAGAACATGGGAGACGACGACGAGACAGAAGACGAGGGTAAGTTTCGTATTCCCTCTTTGTATATATTCTTGAGGCCCACACCTTCCTCCAAAGATGAGCGAAGTCATGACGAGCTTGAGCCAGAAATTGAGTCTGACGATGAGATTGAACAAGACGGTAAGTGTTTTGCTCTCCTCTTGCGTAGAGACATCTGCTGATAGGGTTTTGATCTTACTCTAGTGTCAGTCTCTGGGGATGTTCTTCCCGACGCTGAGCAAGAATTGGAGCCCGATTTTGAGTCCGAGGAGTGGATGGGGCTCGCGGAAATCGCTCGTAAGCTAACTCTTCCTCTATGTAGTTTGTTCGCTGCTGAACAAACATCCTTAGCCTCCGGAATACCTACCCATGAGGTTCCTCCTCGTCCCCTTTCCACTGCTGCCAATCCCACCGATAGTGGTAATATCACCAGAACCCCTTCTCAATCCCCTTCGTCCCGAGCTTCGACCTCTCGTCATCTCTCCGGAACGTCCTCTTCGCAAACTGCCTCCCCCCCTGACAGTTCACCCTGCCGTCTGGCTAAAGCGAAGAGAAGCAGGTCGTGCTCGCCCTCTGCAATGTCGTCACGTGTCGCTAAACGAAAGCATACTGCCCGAGTATGGACCCCTCGCAATCCGGGCGACCCTTTTCGTCGGCCATCTGGCCTTGAGTATATTCTGCAAGTTCGTCGAGACGTGCCTCACTCACGAGGTCGCACTAATGATGACTGGCATTGCACAAAAGAGAACATGTCGGACGTCAGTATGGAGAGCGCTGAGGAGTGGGGCAGCGCGGAAGGCAACAGCGGTCCTGACAGGCGTGAGGAAGGGACAGACGAGGGAGATGCTAATGAGGATGGTGAAGATGGTATCGTCAATACTGCCAGACGCCATCGGCAGATAGCTGGGGAAGCTCGTTATAGGACAGACGACGGTGCAGCTGATGAAGTCGAAGATGAAGAGGATCCTGACAGCGACGAGGAACAGCCTGCAGATGATGAGGCTGAGCAGAGTGATGGTGATGATGATGAAAGGTACACCTCCTTCAAGAACCCAATTCTGGTGAGCCTCGCTCCTGGTTGAAATGATATATCTGACTCATTTACTGTAACATCACAGGGCGCCATTTCGAGGCATTTATCATCCACTCCCCAGGTGATTTAGATACTCTCGTTGACTATATCAACAAGCTGACTGTATTTAGGATGTCCCCGTCACCCGCCAAGACTTCATTATGCTCCTCCGTGGCTTGGATGAACAGTCCTTGCTCGATAAGGCACCCTCCAAGACTGCAAGATCTCCCGATCCACCAAAGACCACGAAAAGACGCCATCTTGATGCGGACGGTCTCCAGCTGAAGGTATGGCATGTCCTTTAATATCACACCCCCTTCCTCAACATTGGATTGGCAGCGCGACATTCGGAGCATGTTTCTGCGTTATCTTCGACTTGGAACTCGTCCCATCACCGACTGTGTGCCCAAGGAGAAGGACCTCAAGCGCTTCTGCAGAAGTCAAACGAGAGGCCCTACCCTGGACGATCTCCGCCTAGATCTCTCTAGCAAGGAGCGCAAGACTCCATGGAATCGTAGCGTGATTCAGCTCGTCGTGCAAGCATACCAGCGGCTTGAGCATTCTTCGAATACCTGTCCGCCTGAGAAAGAAATTGCTAGGGTGGCTTGGGTGCATCTAGGTTATCTGCGCTCTCAGTATCAAGCCGCCGTTGAGGATGATCCGGAAGCAGTGCAATCTAGGAGGGAAAAATCACAATCAACAACACGACGGAATCGAGCGCAGGGGGTGAGTTCTTCTTATGTCTACGTCCCTCACCATCTTGAATGACCCGATTTCTTCAGCTCCTCGATCGGCGACGAAATGCTGCCGAGTCCTATGGGCATTATCCTGCTATGGAGCCCTTTATCAACCTCCTTTCGGAGATGCGGCTCGAGGTCATGAGCGAGGATGAAACGGACTATGAAGCCGACGATGGCCGGGTGTATGTGGTCAAACAACCAGCCTGGCGTAACGATTCGTTGGAGGTCAATAACTTCCTCCGTCATCTCGATGCCCTCCACATGTCTCTTCGCTTCAAGGCTGATGATCGCCCCACCCAAGGTCAATTTCCCCATCGACGCGTACGCGGCTCCAGAGTTGATGCTCTCGCCCAACCGGCACCTGGACTGCCGCGCAACTTCTACAGTTCCGCATACCTTAGGACTCTGGACGAACATGCTCGTAAGCGTCTGAAGATCAAGCCCGCCTTCAAGCTGGATCTTCCAGATGCTGTTGTGCAGTATGTCATCCTTGTTTCCAGCGTCGAACATGACATATTCACCCCATACGTTCTTAGGATCGCCAATCGCTTCACTCATGTCCATTCTAGTCGCGATAGGCCGCTGCCTCGACCTCAACAGGAATCCGGCGGTGCAGTGAACCATGTCAGGCATATCCGTCGACGCCAACCGTCTTCTTAATTTTGCCACGAATTCACCTTCGCGTAGAGATGTGTAAGGACCACATCTCTACGGGACTTTCAACATGATCCTTGGACTTTTCCCATAGTTCCGTCTAATATGGACTTATATTGTTCCCCTTGTTGTTAAGACCTGTATTTCAAGTAGACATTGTGCTGTAGTACTAAAATGACATGGAACACCACAATTAAGTCCTCTCCTTGTCTGCCATTCATCTGCTATTTTACTGTGCCACACAGACCCAGCTTAGGGAGTGAGCCTGACCGTTGTAAACAAGGGTGTAGTCCTGGGTGCCAATACGATAAATGTCTCCTAGGCTCATGACCTCCCACTCTGGGCTACCATCAGCGTCAAATCTGTGAAGGCGCCAAACTTGAACAGCGCAAGGTTGCGAAGTTACGATGTGCAAACAAAAATCACTTTGATGTACGGTATGTCCCGTGGGCAAAGGAGGCGGCGCTTGCAAGACATCTCGTCCGGCGGAAGTATACCAGCGCAGAGATGTATTGCCAGTTTGCCCGTAAATCTTCCGCAATTTTGGGGGGGACAAAAAGAGGTCGGATGAAGGTAGAGGCAGGCCGGAGGTGGAGAAAACCTCCGATGACGACCCTATGAATGGGATCAGTTAGGACAAATTCAGTATTTGGAGAGGCGTACTAGGCGCACCTTTCTGATTTGCAGGAGTAGGCTCGGATGGTTGAGGAACCCTTCGCGCAACTGGAGGGGCATCGTCCTTGATATCAGCACCCCTGCTACAATGCCCCTGCTGTCCAGACGAACGAACGAACGACTCCCGGGTAACTGTGATGGCGGAAGGGGCAGGGACTTCATTTGTCGAGCAGACCAAAGGGGATGGCAGCGATGATGCAGAGGGAGACGTAGTGGGAACCTCTTCAAGATGGCGCTGGACAGCATCTTCGCCCATCATGTCGGCGAGGGCGGCCTGCATAGATGAGAGCATCGATATACCCGCGTCGACGGCATCGATGAAGGAAGGGGGAGTCGGGAGAACATTGCTAGCAACTGAGAGGATTGCGCCATCAACTTTCAACGGCACAAGTCCGAAATACTGAGGAGAGACACTGATCCCTGCGCCAGCAGCAAGCAAGTACTGGCCTACAGCTCTGAAGGCGGGCTCGGAAAAGCGAGGTGACTGGTTGGCGGCGAGAGGCACCAAGGGAACACGGCGAGGAGAAACACGAGTAGACGTTGAGAAGAGTGAGCCAGGGTGAAGACAGTGACTCGGAGAGTTGGATGCGAAGGACGTCGGCATAGCTGTAATGGAATTAGGATTAGTGCGTCCCCAAGGTCTTGCTAAAGTGCGTACCTGGTAGAGAATACAGACGGCCTGCGTACCAAACTTCCCACGCGTCTTCTGCCGATTATGGGAAATAGAAATAGGGGTCATTCCCGTTTGCGATTAATCGCCTCCACATGTGGCCAATACCAATAGGGGCCAGCACCCAGCCCGAGACATGCCAGGTTACATAGCATGTGCCTCCAGTTTGACATTCTAGTATACAGGAGACAAATCGGGCATTATACATATAGATAACAGTTCAAATAATTCTTGAGATGAGCCATTAGTACCGAGTCAACTGGACATCCTGCTCCCAGTCATGCTGCCACTCGTCCCCCCGCTCACATAACCATTCCACTCGCACTGGCATTGTTGGAGATGTATCCCTGTAGAACCTAGCGCTTATCCTTCGGCCATCACTTCCACGTAGTTCGATGCAATCCAAGCGAGGCAGCGATGCGAACATGCGAAGCATAGTATCTTCCTTACACATGTAGCACTGACGAACGAACCGAAGGCACCGCACGCGAGAGACTGCCAGGGCGGTCATAGCTCTCCTATCACAGGCCAAGTAACTGAGAGACACTGCGTCTCCGTGAAGTTCCCAGCAGTCGACATTCGGAAATAGGGATGCAAAACGCACGATGGCAGGAATAGTGCAGCCGCTAGACAGGGTGTGAACGTGTTTGAATAGACTGTGTGCCCTCTGAACGCAGCGAGTTGGGCGGTAAGATACATCCGCTACACGAAGATGCGTGATAGAAGAAGGATCGGATAAACGCTCCAGGAGAATGAGATTGGGGAGCTCTAGCTTCTTCACGGAGCGTGGCATAGGAGGACTAAGCCGAAGAGGTAGAGTACGCGATGCAGGATGGGAGAAGATGAATACGCGTAGACAGAGTAGCTGAGCAAACAAAGACCCTAAGCGGCTGATGGCTTCCTGCGACCAATCCACATCAGCCAAAATGTGCAAGTGTTGTATGTAGGAAGCGCGGAATCCTCTCTTGCTGATGCTGTCACAGAAGATAGCAAATGACGATGGTCGGGCGAGAGAGATGCGAGTGTAGAAGAAAGGTTCCGCCACGTCGTGAAGTTGTTTTGACGTGAGTAACAATTGGTGCAACGTCCTCTTGTCTGCAAATTGAAAAACAGAAGCGAGCACTTCGGGTGGATGGTACATGGCAGCGGTATGCGCCACTCGTCCTGTGGCCCAATACATATCAATCTGCAGACAGGGGTGATTGCCGGAAGTAGAAGTTGTGCGTGGACCTGAGTGTATGACTGTCTCAAATTTCCATATTTATCAGTCTAATAACAGGGGTTATTCCCGGAAGTAGAAGTTGAGTGTCATGTGCGTGGACCTTGGCGCCCCAAGCAGCGGTATGACCCTCTCATATCTACCCACCACAGCGACGATGCTTCAATATCCCTACTTTGACTGGGAAGTTAAGGCTACGCCGGTATGGCTGCACATCTCCCGTTGGTATCACTTGTACGGCTGCACGCTGGCGCTCGCACCGCGTCGAGAACTTCTTCCCCTCATGGCGGTCAACAACTAGCATGCGGGTAATGTGAGCTCTCTCGTTTCTATCATATCAAGGTTCATCCGCCCGAGTTAGCATTTCCCCACGTCCCACATATACAGATTGTGAAATTCCCGCACCTACTTCGTTTCAAGATCGCCGTTAATTATCTCTTTTCCGCGTCGGTGCTACATCTTGTACTGCCCCGATAGTCAACCCCGGTTTGGCCAAACGTACGCTTAAGACTGTTCTCAATCGATATGGAGATGCTTTGGCTCGAGGGGGTGTACAATTATCGCTGCAGCGTATGTCCATCAGTTTATCCACTCCGGCGTTCTCTATCGCAATAACAGCGCGTTGTTTGTCCGTTATTCCCCCGCAGGCGAAATGCGATCAATATTGACGACGAACGCCCTCAACTACTCTATTTTTTAGAAAGCACGCATCTCATCGCCTCGCCGACGACGTAGAGAATGACGAAGTCGTTTTTGACGAAACGGTTTCCAAGCTCTATCTGAGAGCCAAGGGATACAAAGGCATTTCTTGGGTACGGTCTTTATTTACCTCATCGTCGAAGATCTCATGGTAAAACGATAGCATCAGATGGAGACGCGCCAGCGTAGTGATGGTGTTTTTCTGTATATCAATACCTGTTTCCGCTATCTTGTGTCCCTACACAGCACTATCCTAATCCTACTCGATTGCCTGTCTCCATCCTCCCTTGTCTCTCGAAGTGAATAATCAAATCGGGCGCCGTGGCCTTTTTCACGCTCACACGGCTCGCCCACGCAAGAGGAAATCACTCCCAGCGGCGGTCATTAACGGTAGCCGTTCTAGTCCACCACAATCTACGCTGCCCCCCACATCTCGCAACATTGTCTGCGCAACACTGACGCAACTAAGCGAACTAGACCTCATGCCTGTTGCGAGGTGCGGTGACCTTCAATACTGATGGACTACGGCTTACCGGATGATCCTACAGGTGGCATTCCATGTCGTCGTCTGAAGGGCCGCGACAAAACACTCCCCCGCTCACCACGCGGTGCCTTGCCGCCATTATTTTAGATTTACCGGCTCAGTCCCCCGCGGCAAAATTTTGCCTTGTTCGCCCGTCCCCATTACCGCTAGCCACTTACCGTGGGGTTGAGCACGTGAAAAGGATACGAGGTGCGGCGACTCGTGAACTAACTTACTAGACGACTCCGTAACCAGACAGTCCTCTGCTTCGCATTCGTGCTCGAGATCGACGGCAGCAAGAAGGTAGTCAGATTAGCGAGGTATATATTCGTAGATGGACAACAACTCCCGCACCCTGCTTTGCCGCCCTTGTTTGCCGCCATAGTCCACGTCTGACCTCCTCCCACCATCCCTCTACGCTAGCCAGCACCGACAATCCCTTGCCTCCATTACCCCAACTGGCTGACTTGTTTCCGTTCACCTCGCCTATCACTTCCACCTGCACACCTTCTCAGACACCCGGTCCCCGGCAATGCTAGTATCAATGACGCGCGGGAGGATTCGACGCCGTTGTTGCTGACGCAGATCCAGCTGCTGACGCCAATATATAGCACCCGTAGCAACGCCTTCAGCCTACCTCGTTGCGGCTGCTCTCTCATCTGCTACTTCGAGCCCACAGCTTTGGATTGTCATGGGCACTTCCTACGGTCAAAGATCTGGTGCCAGTAGACTTGCTATCGAATAGCTACACTGCGAACGAGGGATTACCATTGTCTCCTCTCTCCTGGCAATTTGATTGCCTTGCCGACCTTTGACCATCCAAATTACCGCTGAATTGCCGCGTTCTGCTTCTGGTGGCAATGTCTCTTTTGCCACACTTGTTTAGAATTGCCGGCGCCGCTTCCAGCGGCAATGTTTTTACCTTGTTCGCCGGTCTCCCTTGCCGTCGCCATCCAAATTCCCGTGTAATTTTGCCTCGGTAAGTCATCCTTTGTCCTTTGTTGCCGCTGCATGAGATTTACCGCTGTCTTTGCCAGGGAAATTGAAGTTTACCGTTCTCACGATCAGAATTGCCGCGCTGTTTTACCGCACCTATTTGCCGCAGCCTCGTGATTTGCCACTTGGCAATCTCCCTTGCTTTGTTCTTCATCCCAATTGCCGCACTCGTGTGTTTGCCGCCTGGTAGATTGCCAGCTTTGTTCTCGCCACCCGATCACTCAAGCCCGACCACGCTCCCTTCAATCACTTCGCCCATTCACGACGGATGCCATGCCCGATGACTGCATGATTTTGCCTATGCCTTCTGCACTGAACGGGAGTGCAGTCGCTGCTCGGTACGGCACAAGTTATTCTGAATACCTTCAAAGTAAGTCCCCGCAAATTTTTGAAAGACTATCCCTGATTTTTTTTTGTAAACTCTTCGCATATTTTGCCTCCAGGTATTCATGGTATCTTCTCGCAATCCGCGGTGGACTATTGTGAATACCTGTCCCATAGTTGACCGTCATATATCGAAATCCTATTCTGAATAATCTCAAGGTACTCGGGTGCAAAAATTTGAACAGGTGTGCGTGAAATAATTGTGAAAGTATTGAGGATACAAATACAATAGTTGACCCCGAATTATTCTAAAAGTAGCATACAAAGTACCTAAAAGATTGAGTACAGAGTATTCCGAATACTTCTCCCATAAGTTGCACGCAAATTTGAAGAAATTTTTCTGAATCATCTTTTGGAAGTTGAGCTCAAGGTACACTAAAAGTATGCGGCAAATATCCTACAAGGAGTCAGTGTATTATTCTTCATATCATCATGGTATTTACACAGTACTTGTACACATACTATGATGAAGGTAGTCTGATTAATATTCGCATAATTGACCGTCAAGTATGATTCGTTTATTTAGATCTCCTCTTCAAAACTTCCCCCATAGTTTGCCGCAAATTATCGTTTCTTGCACCTTGTGTTATGGTTCGCTACCATGTGCACCGCGTAAAGACAGACTTCTTTCTTATCGAAATCTAGGTGCATATGTAGTTACGGGCTCTATGTATACTTGAGTTTGCACCCGTCTGTCGCGCTGGCACTATGTTCTTCAAACTACTGACGATCCTGTTCTTAGCATTGGTGGAGTTGCGACTGGTTAATGGACAACCGAACCCAGATGAACTACTCCCCTTAATCGAGGAACTTACGATGCACCGAGTGAAGGACGGTCAGAGATCCCAGGGAGTAGAAAAACGTGTTCCTTTGATGACAGACGATGCCACAGTGGCTCCCCTCGTAGATTTACAAGTCACCGCACCACCCATCGTGCCAAAGGGAGGAAGTAGTTGCACAGTCCAACTTTTGAAGCATACCTTCGGCATTAATTCCTACAATGCGCCTGCGGTCGTACCATATAACCCACCAACTCTGTCTGCATGCGGAAGGACCGGTGAATGGGTGGCAATTAGCATGAATCTTTCTGTGTTTTCGTGAGTGGTTTCGTCTAAGACGCAGATCGGTGACTTACCTCAATTGGTAGCATTGGAACTCAATATGATCGGCTTGGTGTACGTGCCTATTGTGTCCTTACTCCAAGTTCTTTACGAACTATTGCTGAATAGGCCATTTACCTTTCGCACACGGAAAGTAAGCTAGATAATACTTCTCTACATGAAGAAACCTCATCCAGCTTGTCCTAAGTCTGGCGCACCTCAAGTGCCGAGCCAACGAAGACGGGGACTCTTTGGACAACGTAACCTTCCACCTAGCGACTGATTCATTCATCTGACCTCTGTTTCGACGTAGGATTAAGGATGTAACTCACTACAGTCAACTATTCTCGAAAAGTGGCGATCTGATGATGGACTTTAGCAACATCATCGACGCTAGCCTGTGAGCACCGTTATTTCATCATGTCGACAACATTCACATTGGCTAACAATCAATTCAGTCTCTTAGATGGTGCATTTGATGGTAAGCATCTTCTGTACTAGCTAGGGCATCCCTGGGGCAACTGAATTGGATAAGTGACCCTCAGTGCAACGTTTTACGCACCTACGAAAAATGTTCAAATGGCCGAAACACCGGACAAAATCATCCCCTTGTCAAACCTATCTCCAACATTGCCGAACTTCTTTACCATCGACAACGATGCAGGCGCAACCACCAACATAACCCTGCCAGATACAACCGAAGAGGCGTACGTAGAGGTCTTCGCTTCTGGTAACTCCGCTGAAGAGTTCTGGTATCTAAGTACGTGGGTACAAGTATAGTGAGAGTAGCAAGCTAATGGCAACGCATAGACACACCAGATGAGTATGTCAACACGTTCCCGCCTGACGCAGGGCTCATAGGAAAAGGGCCATTCCGCGAGGTGCAAGTCCTTGTCGACGGACAACTCGCAGGTGTAGTCTGGCCGTATGCCGTCATCTACACCGGAGGAATTACACCATCCAACTGGCGTCCATTGACATCTTTCGGTGCCTACGACCAACCGACGTACTGGGTTTCCATCACGCCTTTCCTTCCACAACTCTTAACGGGAAACATGACGCACAGTATCACCCTTAGAGTCCAAGGACAAGGGACGAATCCTTCCATTAATTCGAATTGGTTCGTTTCGGGTAGTGTGCATATCAAGACTGGGAGGGCAAAGGTTACAGGTAGGGTGACCAAGCATGAGGTCGGAGCTTTGGATATAAGGACGACTGGGAGAGCGAGTGACGGGAACGTGACGCTGCACACTAAGGTGACGGCCAAGAGGAAGTTAGTGACTGAGGCAGAATTAGTTACCGCGGAGGGGCGAAAGACCGTCAGTTTCGCACAAGACCTGCAGTACAGCAATGAAGCAGACTACGCTGACGACGGATGGGTGCAGGTGAGGACTTGGAGATATCGCTCCAGGAAACCAGGCTAAGCATGACAGTAGCTTGGCGTTCAAATGACGACCGGTACGACCGAAGCGAAAGATGATGGACGGCTGGCTCTTCGAGATGCATTCTCCTATCCTTTGAAAGTTTTTTCAAACTATTCATTATACCCCCAAGAATTTGGTAAGTGACCCGCGCTTGTGTCCTTGCGTGGTTACTGATGGTGAATATTAGGTGCATATGGGTCCGAGATTCATCAGAACCACACGCGTGTCTCGAAGTCACCATTTGGCATCCAAAGGACCATTCACTCCGTTCAGCATGCCAAAGGTCAAATCGGGATGGACAATTGGCCTGGCCTAAGGCATGCCATTAATGGAACGGGAGAAACCGCACAACAATTTGCGTACAGCGACGCGAGGGGGGAGACATACTTCAGGGATATTGCGGCGAAGAATGACGGCTGGGTGAAGGACAACGTATGGGGATCGCTAAAGGATTTGATCCCTCTAGTACCCCCAAACCAGATTTTCGGATCGGGTGGAGGCCCAGGTTTCAGGAGAATGGTCTCGAGACGGAAATAAGGCCGCATATGGGGACTTAGCAGAGGTGAAAAGCCCTGTGCAACTTAGCTCAGTCAGAATCGGGTTGTATTCCAAAGAAACAGCAGTGTGCATCATGATATGCTATAGTGACTCCATGCAACTTACGGTTCAAGATGAGCTAAACCAATGCTTCACCCCAAACCCAAAGATCAGTTGGAGGACGCAACTCAAAAGAGTACACCGACGACATCGGTATATCTAGGTAACAACTTCGGTAGCAGAGAGGTACTTTTCCAATCGCTTGCGAAGGGGATGGCTGGGTTTCACACCAGTGACTCTGAGTGCCGCTGCAAGCTCTGAAGCAGTTCGCGTCTTTTCTTCAGGGGTATGGTCCTTTGACGAGAGAAACTGTTCCACGGAGCGAGCCAAGCGCCCCTTAGGGCCCATGAAAGGAGCGGCACCGTTGGCAGAGGGAGGTTTCGTAGCCGGAGCCTTGGGGATTTTATGTTTTACCTTTGACTTCGATCCTGCACCGACTTTGGGTGTGATGAGTAGGGGTTCAAAGAATTCCGTCCTAAAGCGTCGGAGGGCGAGAGAGAGGATGGGAACCACGCGATCTGGGGAGCTCGCAGCTTCTGCGCACCCCTCTGCGTCAGATAGCTTTTCAGGAGGTTGGCCATCATTGAAACCCCACTTCCTAAGCTCTTCCATTCTTCTCTCTTTCAGTTTCAGCGCAATTTTCTCTGGCATGCCATCCATGCCCTTCATCAGGTTGACAATGTTGCTCGCTTTGGTATTGGCAACAGAGAGAGCAATTGTTTCCGTGTGCATAGCGTTGGGTTCAAGTACGTCACGAAGACGAAGCCAGCCCATATCTTCATCCACAGCACGTTTGACGTAATGTCGGTTGAAGTAATTAAGGAGGCGATGAACCGAGTGAGCACCGGCAGAGTATCGGGAGAAGCAGGGAAGCACATAGTGAATGAGCGTAGTGTCATCCTGCGAGGCAGCGAGCAGTAAATTGCGTACTACGTCGGCGAAGTAGCGATCGAGGTGCTCGTACAACTCAGAGCCACTAGCGAGAACAGCGTCATTGGCACGGGGGTCGGCAGTGGCACTCGCCAACTCGTTTTGCGCAGTGAAACTACCCCCACCTTTAGTATAAAGATGTCAAAATGAGATGGGCACATTACTAGTTATAGCAGGCGGTGTGGATGCCCGAGTAAAAATTGACGTCTATCGCGGGAGCCTTGGAATTGTCGTTCGTCGGAGAAGAGACTATGTGGTCGAGCGCAGGACGAATATACGACCATAGAGAAGGAAAGGATGCCGCCGGGTTCGCACTTCCCGTGGCGGGATTTGGCAACGGCGGAGCAACCGGGAGAGCTTGAGGGGGGTTTGCGGGCTGCTTCCCCTTTGATTTGGACTTTGATTTGGACATGAAATACAGCCTTGGGATGAAAGAAGGAACGCGTTCAGAGTCGAGGATGTGGACGGTGGCTCGATGCGTGGCTGAACTGGACCTTGTGGCTTCATTATCTTATTGACACTTGTGTGTTTCGGAAGGTATTAGCATCCGGGTTGAATGTTTCACCGTTGATTCCGAGTCCACGATCACCACAACGTCGCACTTGAAACGCTTGACAGCGACAGCGTTCCTTTCGACAGCCAGAAGTATGTCGAGTCGATGAACAGCAGCCACCTGTTCATCGTCGATAGCGCTTCACATCCAGGCAGGACGGCCTTGCAGACCAGGAAGTAAGCTTGGAGCTTGGAACCGAGTAGCAATCATCACTATGGTCACCAGCGCAGCTTTGTTGATCTGGCGCGCCTCTGTAACTGTTGCACATGCAAACCCTACATAAGACCGATGTCTCGAGTTTGGGCACCCCAGCTGCGCTCACCCCGTCTTTCTGCCCTAGCTGCTGGTTGGCTTGGGGCCCCCATCGCTACACCAGCTGGTCTGTCGAGCTCTACCTTTAACAGTTGCGCTTACACCTCTTCAACTTCAAGTTTTGCCCACTATGTTCCGCCGTTTATCCCTTCTCCTGGTTCTAGCTTTGGCGAACTCTGCACTTCATGTGGCCGCGGCTCCGCTCAAGTTTGTGGCATATTCCATCTATCGTGTTCTTTGTCCTGAGTAACTCCTATAGCTATCGCAGCAGAGACTTGGTTGGCCTCGCCTCCCGGTCGAACTTGGGCGTGTCCCACGACCCTAGGTACGTTGTGGCTTGCGAAAGACCAATAAATTGCCGCTTACGACCTATTCGAACTCTAGGACATTTAGAGTTCCAGGGCAGCCACGAAACCCACAAGATCCGCTAGTAGAGGATGGCCCCTCCAATTCACCGCCAGACGAGGGCGACAGTGAGGCAGGTGAAGGTGGTCCTCCGGGCTCTCTCTTCAACCCACCCAATCCTGAGGGTGATCCTCCCCTCGGCTCGAATGCCAATGGGCCACCGAGGCCGAACCGACCCCCGTCTGGCCCCCCAAGCCTGAGCCCTAGTCCAGGTCTACCTGGAAGCGAACCAACTGAGGTAGCTAAACCGAGCAGTGGTAAAGATAATGACCCGCCGTCTGGTGATGACGAAGATGACGGTGACAGTGACACTCTAACTTCGACGGTTTCATTGCCGGCGACCTCGACACTGACCTCTTCATCTACAACGTCCGCGCCTTCGTCGAGCTCCTCTTCTTCAACGACAACATCTGCTCCTTCGTCGAGTTCCTCTTCAACTACAACATCTGCTCTTTCGTCCATCTCGTCTTCTTCAACTACAACATCTGCTCCTTCGTCGAGCTCGTCATCTTCAACTACAACGTCCGCTCCTTCGTCGAGCTCTTCCTCTTCATTTACAACATCTGCTTCCTCCTCGAGTTCATCCTCTTCGTCTACATCGACACCAACGTCAACATCTGATAAATTCCTTGGCACGACCGTCATCCTTACATACGGAGGCACGGCCACCCACAACCTCCCATCAGGCGTGCCAACACCAGCTCCTGGACAAGGTTTGACGGATGTGGTTGAAGATAAGGACCTGGCAGACGTTATCAAGAAACTTCTGGACTCCCCAACTTCACCTTCAGCAACCAATTCTACCAAGCCAGACGATTCAGGTTCAAATGACACTAAGCCAGAATCTGAGCCAGATGACACTGAGGAAGATGATTCTTCCTCCCCCACATCGTCGTCAAGTGCAGCCGCCACCGCAGCATCCGCTACGTCAAGTTCCCCAACGTCCTTAACACCGACGCCTACACCACCGCCCTTTGGCCTCCCTGGCAAAGCCCTTTCACCGACCGACGGGATGCCTTCTTTGTTCAGGCAGATAGCGGAAGGGGCGACGGCTACAGCTACCAGTACCGTCGACGATGCAGAGGAAACGGACGCTGATAACAAACCGTTACTGCCACCTACGTTTGTTGGAGATCATACATCAGCGTCGCCTACTCCTGGTCCCACCGGAGGTGATGATGGTGACGACAATGAAGACGATAATGGCACATCTTCTCCGCTCAGCAAGAGTGTGGACCCACCAACCGATGATGCAGGGAATGATGAAGACAACACTGATCCCGCTTCCGCTAATCCATCAAGCCCACCTAGCCCGGGATCGGAAAGGCCAGCCATTATCAATATCAGGACTACGATGGTCAGCTTGGACCTGAGTGCAACGTCGACCGTCCCGGCCACGGCGACTTTCACCACACGGGACTCGACCATCAGCTCTCCGACGCCAACTCCTACGGGGAAAGTGAAAAAGATTAAGATTACTATCGAGAAAGAAGAGTAAGGTGGTCCATGAGCCTTAGCGTTGAATATACTAGGCCATGTATGTGTACATAACAACGTCCATGGTACACACATTAGCGACAGCAGCAGCGTGAAAGCAGACACAATAAACTAACAACGAGCAGATACACAAGTTCACCTCCTACATGTTCACCATCAACAAGTACCTCAGGCGAATCTGAGACGGGTCGTAGACAATATACTGTAGAAAGGTGCGTTGTGAGGCATTCATCAAGTAATGGGCCAGAAGGTGATATACCTCGTTGTATTGAAGATATACGCCGGGAGTATCGACCTGTTGACCAGGCGAATCGGGCATGTGACAGCCTTGCAATTCGGCATGACCCAGTGCCTCACCTGCATCCTTCCATTTGAGGGGCTGAGTTCTGCCGATCCCTTTAGTAGCTCTGCGTGAACATTGTTAGCAGGGCAACAGCCATGGTGAGGATGCGGATTCACCTAGCGTTGGCAGCCTTGCAGCTTGCATCAGCAGCATATTCCTGGCCGAACAAAATCAAACGAGAGGCACGCAGGAAGGAAGGAGAAACATACGGCATCGAAGCGTTCGTAGAAAGGCTTCACTGCAACCTCGCAGAGAAGCAGTAGACCGACGTTGTTACTCAAGCTAGATAGAAGATTAGAAGGAGTGGTGACGGCTGTGACGCTTAGACTGACTATGAGTAGCAATAATTGGCAGACTGTGTTGAAGTTCAAACCATTGAACATAATAACCATTGGAGAAACTCACTTTAGACATCATCTGAAGAAGCAACATGAACACGAAAGATCATGAAGTTCCATAGAGAATGACGTACATCAGCGAAGTAAACCCCCTTGCCAAACATATAACCGGTGACGGGAGCTGCGTAAAGAGAAATTGAGACAAAGAATTGTCGTTGTCCAGGAGAAGGCTAAAACAAACCCTCGGGCGGGGCGATGCGCAATCCCTGTTTGAGAATACCTATGCAGATATAAGAAAGGGCCGTGGTGTGCAACGCGAAAAGGTCCTACCAGCAAAGTTGGTAGTTCGAGAACCGTGCCAGAGAAGGAACCTCTCGCCATCGGCAAGGTTGTCGAAACCTGCGTTTTGCCAGGCAATCGCCTCATCTTTCCTGTATAAAGCGTTCAGTGGGATAAGGCAGTAAGGAGACAGACTACCAACCGCTCAACCCGGTAGACGTTCTGAACGTTAACTTTGATATTGGTGTGGGTATGTCCATGAGTCTCCCTGACGTATTTCTCCAAGCAGCTAAACTCGGAGCTGCTCCTGGCGACAGGCTCCATCTTGGAAAGAGACAAAGAACGGAAATGGGCATCCAGAGGGTTGAGGGGATTGCCTTCTTCGTCGGAAATGATATTGGATTGGATGAGTTTGGAAGCAACCTCCATGTCACCAAGTGCGTCGACAAGTTCGAGTTCCTAAGACATACAGCAGTCACTTCCTTCTGTTTTTAATTTTTCATGGTGAGGACAGTACCTTTTTTAAAATCACTTGGTCACCGATAACAGTTGGCCTTACCCGTCCGAAGTCATGAGGAATAATGCTGTTGTCAACGGAATTGAGAGATGCTGTTGGCGGGGCGGAAACGGTACGGACGAGTAGTAAGCATTCGTGAGATGCTCGCATGCCGCTCTAAGGCTTCCGTGTTCTTTGACCACATCGCTGTCTGGCTTGTCGATGACCTCTGAAAGGGCCTGTCGAACGGAAATGTGTGGATGTTATCGTACAGTGATGGTAAGCTGACCTTCAATGCAGCAAAACCTCGCAGAATAGTCGTCTTGGATAATTTCCCTATATATACTGAGTCGCTCCGAACAGCTTCATCGAGCCGTGCACCTTACCTAGTGGCAGTTTTCTTGCGTCATAATTCATGGACGAAAGATGGGCATCCATCAAAGCCGTGGAGAAGATCAAGTTACACAGTTCCTTTAAAATATATAAGTTGGCAGGTTCAGAAAGCGAAGACGAGGGCACGAACCTGTACTTCTTTCTCGAGCTTAGAGTCAGGTACGGGTTCATTCTTCTTCTTGCTTGATCCCTCCTCTTTGTCTTCGTTCTCCTCGTCATCCGCAAAGTCACGTTCTGTCGCGAATTAGACAAGTCAAACTCAGGCTACATAATGACATACCGAGCCACGTATATTTGCCTTCATGCATGCACGTTTTGTCAGTCGTTCCAAGGCAAGCTGTGTAATACTACACCTTTCTTTGCGACCATTCCAACCCTGTCTTCCCAGTTGGTAGCAGCTTTAGACTTGAACTGGGCTTTGAATTGTTTCACGCCAGTGGCGGGATCAAATGGACCCTACGAGCCGTATTTAACATGGCTATGAACGCTGGGAGAGAATAGTTCTGTACCTTGACCTGAGTTTGCCCGTTCTCTCCAACGCGACCCCAGCGAGTAAACAAAATACACGAGCTGTTGTTTTCAATGGGGTGTAAAAGCTGGATAACGTAGAACCTGGGTGGCGACGCGTGAATACGCTGAAAAAAGGGGTAAAACGGAGACGAACTTGTTTTTGTTACTTCCGCCGCTAATGTCTGTCTGGTTCAACATGGCATCCCAGACACCTTCTGCATTGGAATAGACCTGATGAGTGGCTTATAAAAGGCGTAAATATTGATACGTTTGACAAAACTCCTATCGACATACCAACTTTGCCAGACCGAGGATCCACTGGCGCAGCCCCACGCTTGAGGACAGTGACCTGTACCGTTTTAGTCTGTAAAATTCATGAAGTAGGCTGAAAAAGTACCATCTTCTTAGGTTCATCGTCAGGGGAGTCGTCCTGGGCCTTGTCTTCGGCCTCATCCGCGTCCAAGGCAACCCCAGCGTCTGGTGCGTCATCCTTCGTGTCTTTAGTATCCTTCGTGTCCAGTTTAGTTTTCTTCTTGCTGGGCTGGTCTGGAGTATCATCCTCCTGATCAGCAACAGCAGCCCGCCCACGCTTCGACTTGGACTTTGACGCGGGAGCAGCGACGGGAGCAGCAGGTGGCTGAGCAGCTTTCTTGGTTCGAGTACTTGACCTCGTCGCTTTCGGAGGATCTGTTGATGCTCCAGAGGCGTCAGTAGAAGCGGCTGCTTTCTTCCTAGGAGGCATCGTAGTTACTGAGGAAAGGGGACGTGGAAAACGCGGAAACCGTGCGCGACTTTATACAAGACTCAGGGTCACGTTGTTTGATGGTGGCGTTTTGCCGACGTTACTAAATATGGTTATACGAGGGCGGGATCCCGACGCGTGGTATATAAAATGACTCGACGTGATTCAGACCAGCGGACCTCGATAGCCTATCGAGTCACTACAGTGGCTCATTCTAACGCTCATGACGTATACAGTGTCTGAAAGGACGTTAGGCACAAATGAGCAACCATAATATCCAAAATCTTTATAGCCTAATGTTACATGACAGTCAATAAAGATGTCTTCATATCCACAATCCATCGCTTAAAGTTTAGCGTGCTCGAAGACGTAAGGAGAGAACTTTTTGGATTTGACCTTGTCAACATCCGCCTTCGTTATAGGTCGGCATTGGTGAGCGTGGTTATATCCAAGCCTAGCAAAACGTGTCAGTGTCAAGTAAATGAATATCAAGCTTTGGGATTGAGCCTACCTGTCGCGTCCATCTTGTCCACCAGGCTTGTAGAACTCAGGACGGCGAAGGAGAGAGATGACGACTGCACCACCAAGGCCAAGGTTATGGACGAGACCGTACTTGCCGCGGCTGTCCGGTATGTCGAGGAGACCGGAGGCTTGCATAGGACCAGCCCCTGATAAACGGTGTAAGGATTTGAACATGGAAAGACGGACAGAATACACCTACATCCACGCAGTTGCATAGCAATGTAAAAGTGCATGCCGATGCCAGTAGCACCTAGTGGGTGACCTTTGGCTTCGAGGCCACCACTGGGGTTTACAACATACTTCCCGCCATACTGCAAACAAATCAGGAAGGTGGATATGGTGACTTGACAAACAAGACCTACGGTGTTATCCCCACGTTCTACGAGTTTACAAGCATCTTCTTCCTTGCATAGACCAAGCGCAGCGTAAGTGATGAGCTGGTAAGACAAAATTTCAGCCACCATTGCATCAAAAATCAGGAGAGGAAAGCTGACCTCGTTGGCAGCGAAGCAATCGTGGAGCTCGACAACCCCCACTTGGTCACGGCCTTCACCGGGAGCAAACCCAGCTTTCTTGAAGACGTCATCAGCGCATTTCTTGGCCATTTTGTATCCGACAATGTCCATGGGACTTCCCGACTCGAAGGTCTCGGGGCCGTCTGTGGCAAGAGCAGAGGCGACAATCTCGATGGCTTGGTTCTCGAGTCCGTGTTTGTGGACAAACTCCTCTGAAGCAATAACAGCGCAGGCAGCTCCATCCTGAGAAGAGACGAAGATATTTGAGACAGTTAGAAACGATGATAGGGGCGAACTAACCGACGTAGGGCTACACATGAACTTGGTCAATTCGTTGGTGATTTTTGGAGCTTTGAGGACCTGGTCGACAGACCATCCATCGCGGAATTGTGAATATGGGTTGTTGACTGAATGTTTGTGGTTCTTTGAAGCTTAGAGGAATTTCGTGAGTGAATGATCAAGAGACACACTTCCGGCCAGAGCGTACCAATCTGTGCGAGGTGCTTGATATTACCACCGTACTTATTCAAGTACTCCGAACCAGCACTGCCGAACATACGCGGCGCGCCAGGTCCGTGATTCAAAGCGGATGCTTTGAGCTCAGCTTCCGCCATCCGCGTATTGTAAAGCAAAATTGGGGAAGGTCTGTCCGGGAAGTTAGTCCCGAGACTACCAGGCTTCATGCGCTCGAAACCGAGGGCCAATGCGCATTCCGCCAAACCACCTTTGATGGCGTTATTCGCTTGGTACAGAGCTGTAGAGCCGGTGGAGCAGTTGTTATTTACGTTGGTGACAGGGATGCCCGTCATGCCAAGGTTGTAAAGAGCGCGCTGTGTGGTTGTACTGTTAGGGCTTCGGCGGTACCGAAGGGGAGGCTGCGCACCTGCCCGCTGGTAGAATCACCATAGCAGTAACCGACGAAAGCTGTCTCAACCTCGTCGTATGTGATGCCTGTCGGCCGTTGAAGGTTAGGTTCCCGCACAAAGGACGGATAGAATGAGTACTTGCCAGCATCTAAAAGGGCCTTCGTGGCCGCTTCCAGGCCCATCTGAAAAGTGATAAATACCTCCGACTAGTAAGAAAAAACAAGACCCACATCTTCCGTAGTCCTGGTCGCCCGGGGCTATGGGGTGCATTCGATGAAGTGCAGTGGTCTCTTTTGCGGATCACCTACCTTGATGAATGCCGTGCAACCACATCCAATGATGAATGTTCGCCTGCTGTTGCTCATGATAGGTAGCTAATACGCGAGTTAGTTTGGTGGGGGGAGGTCAAGCGGCGTGGAAAGTGGGGAAGTCCTACTAATAAATGCCTTGACCTGATCCCAAAATAACGTTGATTCCGGGGTTAGTTGTAAACCGGGCCCGGGGTTGCTGCAGCCACCACCTGATCCAGCCTGATCCGTCTAGCCCACCAGTTCTGCTAACCAGAATTTGATTTCAGGCGCACGTATCTCAAGTGAATGAGAGGGAAACACAATTCGTCCTCAACAAACCAGCTATTCATAGCAATGGATGTCCTCGATATACAGAAAGTCTATCAACTTTGTGACTACCAAGACATTTACACTGTTACCGATGAGACGATATTTGGACTTGGAGGAAAGTCCTTCTGGCCATGCAAATGTATCCCGCGATCCTGCAGCCGTACGCTTCGAAGAAATATCAGGCCGAATGAAGTAGAATAGCCGTAAGAGTTCGGTCGGAGTGAAGTAGCGTAGCCGAAGTGGGCGAAGAATATCGAGGGCGAGTGGGTCGTTGTTATTTTGAGCCGCCAGAAAAGTATTGAAAACCTCGGTGGTCTGAGGCTACGGGTTGAGATGATAAAAACAGCAAGATGGAGCGGGACACATTTACATCAAGGTCGTCATTCATCTGGATTATTGAGCCAGCACGCTCAACGAGCTGCGTGTAACCTAGGAAGCATGGTAATCGTGCCGTCCTACACAAGACGAAAAATACCTCTTGTAAAGCAGCATGTTCGAGTGCTGGAAGGGCGAACTATATCAAAAAGTCTACCCCACTTCTGGAGGACACGTTCCGAGATGGGGTGTTCAAAGTCATCGCCATCTAAGAATTGCTTGACGGGTGTCATAGTCGAGTGCTCATCACCAGATACGGATCCGGAGGGTGCAACCTCTCGAGGGTCTATCCAGTCAGCGTCTTCTTGACCGGGGATATGCCTCCAAATGCGTTTAGGAGACGCAGAAACGGAGGGGATCAGAGGTGCCATTCGAGCCAGAAGATAGTATCGAAGACGCGAATTGGGAATGTCAAACTGTAGTGGTGTGAGGAGAAACTCCATGGTGATGTATCCCAAGGAGCGAAGCGTGGTCAACAAGAGTTTACGCGTCGTTGATGTCTTGATCGATAGTCATTCACTATTTCTTGGATGGGAGGACCAGGAAGCAAAGCACCTCAAAACCAGCGACATTTTCGATTAGCAAGCGAGTGGGATGGACGCTGGTACCCATGCCAACTAAGTCCGGAAGGACATTTTGGATGAGATGCAAAAAGGACTGAGCTCTGGGATCAAGCACGCCTTTCGCGTTAGGATTGAGGACAGTATAGGGCTGACATGAAGGTGACAATAGCCAAAGATCCGCAGGAGGGTATGCGAGTAACGCTGCCGCCGTTAATGATGAGATATCGATCTAGATTGTGCAGAACGATGTTGCTGATGTTGGTCCGTTCCGAGGATTGTTGCGGCAAACCTTTTGCACGATATTGGGACCCCAATTTGCCTCGTACACTTTACAGGCAGTTTGATCCCAATCGAAAGCGCGTCCCACCCTGCCCTCGACCGCGCTCCTTTCAAGGGCAAGATGGAGACCGCCTGGGTGAATAGAAAATGAGCAAAGTCATAAGACTGAAACTGGACCATACCGATGCCGCTATAGAACTCCCAAGCAACAGTTGCTGTCATTTTGGTGGAGTAAGGTACGAGGAGGTAAATGAGGAATAGCGCTATGATCGAAGAGACGGCGTTCGTCAAATTGAAAAAAAATATATATAAGAGGGCGGTCTCGGCAACAATAAAAGGTTGTATTGCCTTGTTTATCTCGGCGTTGAGATACGGGGTTCGATTTTTCCTCCTTTTCTGTGGCCACCTCGCCTCCTCGTACTCCCGCTCCTCCCTCTCCCAGCGTCACCCATTGAGCAGGCTAGGTTACCGCGAGCATCTACGCTCATTTTTGCTGTTTATTTATCGGATCGGCCCCTTTTCGCCAAGCTTTCCAGGCCCTCATATGTCCGCATCCCAGGGTCAGATTGCCGACACAAGTTCAAACGATTTGGCTTCAGATCCAACCGTTGGACAACCTTCGTCTTTTCCCAAGAGTCGCATACCGAGAGACTACAGCAGACAGTCTTTAGAAGAAGGAGCTAAAGATATGAAGTGCGCTTCTTGCGGTTCTTCCTTGCGTTCGATCGTCCAGCTCACTCGTTGACCTCTTGCCCTCATCGGTATCAAAGGGATCAACTCTCGTACAGACAAATCCTCCCTCCACAACCACCTAGACCTTATTCGCACCTTCCTACTCCCCAAAGGTGAGCATCTTTAATGAATTGACCTGGTCACTTCCAAGCCCTACTGGCGTGTCAGCAAACAATACATCTGACACTATATCCCGCAGTCCGAGCAATATTTCGCAATATGCTCCACACTCCTTATATCAGCCAGACTCCCCCATCCACTCTAGGTGCGTTGTCCCTAACAACTCCGAAATCTCACAACTCACCAACCTCGAGGCCGCCTCTGACAACTTCGTCGTCCGTCAGTCGACCAGCTGTTCTTCCTCCAGTGTAAGTAGCTCGATTCTGGGCGGATCTTGAAAGCCCTGAATACCAATGTTTGCAGTGAACAAGTCGATACTATACCGCCCCACCACACCCACGTTTTCATGACTCCTGAGTCAAGGTACGCTGGCCAACCAAAGGCGACCCTCTCTGTCAGCTTATCTACCATATTCCAGCCCGGTAGTCCAGCGAAATACCCTTCCACGAATTCCTGAATTGAACGGAAATTCTCCCGTGTAAGCTTCCCTCGTTCAGACACCATCACCATCTTTGCTAAATCAGCCCAGTACAACTCCGCGCTCATCATCACACATAAACCGTGCGCCCACGTATCCCAGGTGAGTGACTTCTGACACTCAGTGGCTCACAGTGTCTCAACTACCTTTAGCTTGCAAGCCAGCCCACTTGGACCAAATGGTGGGCTTGCCCCGGCACCTGATATCACACCTTCCCGCGACCATACACCTAGTGGCCTCGATACACCCACTCGAGCCACTCTTACGTCCCCTTTTATCACTCGACTGAACCTCGCTGAACGCTTTACGAAGTCTAAGCCCCTTAGACACACCCCTGTCAACTCTTCGCCACCTTCACCCTCCCCTCATCCAGTTCGTGTTGATGATATCTTCTCCACTCCGCAACAAACTCGTGTAGCCACTCCACCAATTTCGCCCCCTCCCGCTGGTGGTGAGTTAGACCGTATCCATCGGGCAAGGTTGCAAGATCAAATTGCGCAAGCTCAGGAAGCAGAGACACGAAGACCCGACTATCTAAAGCGCGTCAAGCGAACTATTTCCGACGTTGACAACCCTATGGAGGAGGAGGATAGGCGAATTAGCCTGGGGATTGGGATTACAGAGAGCCCACAGAAGGGACGTCGATTGAAGTTGTTCCAAGAAACATCCGAAGAGAGTTTCGAGGAAAGTTTGATGGCTGGTGGCTATGGGAGATACGTGCGTTTTTACATCACCGTTACATCGAGTATATCTTACGATGTTTCAACAGAGAACTGCTGAATGGGTTCGCCAGCCCCAGCCACTCCATACACTCGCGGGTCCTTCCAACGTAGTATCCTTGCTTGAACAGGAGGTTGCCCCAACCCCACAGGACCTTCAAAAGAAACGCCGTCTTGATGCTTTCCGCGGCTCACCTAGTCGAACGGCAGCTAGGCCGAAATTGCAAGTAATTGCTGTTGAAGGTGGAGGCCGAGCACTTGTGGAAGCACCTCACGTTGTAGAGGAAGCTCCTCCCTTGCCTGAGCCCATACCCCCGAAGAAACGAGCCACAAACCGTCGCAGGAAGAAAGGAGCGCCTACCGACCATGAAATATCTGCGAAAGAGGAATTAGCCGCAGTCCTCGCAGCGTCTCGAGGTCCCAGTGTAGATGGCCCCAACTGGCCCGACTCTGAGTTCCCATGGAAGCTCCGTACTGATGAGAGGTCTCAGTTGCGACATATGGAAGAAGAGGAGCGAATGAAGTGGATAGAACGGTTTTTGGACCGTGATACGGATGAAGAGGATGAAGAAGAGGTGACAGTTACAGTGCTGAATGAAGGGAGCTATCCGGAAGAAGAGAAGCCTAAGGTGCGACGAGGGAGGGGGAAGTGGGTGCCACTCCAAGCTGACCCGTCGGAGGAGACCACTGACACACGGAAGAAGTCCTATTTTCCGACTGATCCCGCCGATGCTCGCGCGGCACTACTAGCTAAGAAGAGTATCCGGACGCTATCGTACAGGCAACAGAAGCGACAGCGGGATGTTGAACATGATGAGGATGAAGAAGTGTTATGTGTCTGCCGTGGCCACGATGACGGTCGGGAGCTTGTGCAATGTGATGGATGTCAGACATGGTACCATCTTGGATGTATTGGCATCAAGGACATTGCACAGCTGGGGAAGGAAGAAGATCCTTGGTACTGTAGGAGTTGCCAGGACGAGCGAGCATCAAATGGGTCAGATGATATCGACATGGCGGATGTGCTAGCTTCTGAGCCGACCTTCGTTCCGTCGGAAGATGAGCCTATTAGTGCTCGACGCGTCTTCGGACCTTCTCCCTTCTTCCATGCTCCAGGTCCGGAGGATTCACCTGTCCCATCTTGGTCTATGCCCAGAACGCCAACCAGGAGTAGACGCGCCGTTGATCATACCGACATCGGCTCTGGCATGTCCTTGTCCTCTTCATCAACTTGGGTGGACTCCTCACGAGCCGGTCCATCGACGCCTCGACATTCTGAACACAGCGTCAAGTCGTATTCAACACCAGGAGCGAGGGAGACGCACTATGGCTATGACGAGTCCCCTTTTGATCCTACATCCACCCCGTCTCGAGGCATCAAATTCGGCGCGTCGTTTGCTACGCCTAAAGGCAACAATCCTTGGTCCAATCGAGCCCAAAATTTGTTTCATTCTCCATCGAAACATAGTTTTAGGGATGTGCCGCAGCATCTAGACAGGGCCTCTGGCGCTTCTTACGAGCCTACGGCCCATGTTGACTCTCCTTTCCGCCCACTTACTCTTCCTTCATACGATGACTCCCCCATCGGAAGAAATAGGTCCTTTGAGCGACCGCCCCGTCATAACCTTGGTCGGCGTCTAATGGAGCCTCGGGCCTTACCATTAGCGGACTCTCCCATCTTGAAGGGCAGAGAGAGCATCAATGTGCCTGGTCCTCGTCGTGAATTTTTGCCACCAAGTATGTCCGCTCTAAGCATGTAAATTCAGCGGGATGCATTTCTTACATGTATCTCGGTTTAGGTTAATATTAAAATAATCTTTGCCCTTTTTTTTTGTTATTATAGCCTCTGCGACACCTCCCTTTCCTAAGCCAATCCCCCTCCGGCTATTGTTTTTTGGTCGTTAAATGGTTCAATTCAATGTACTATTGAGTTCGTGATTCACCAGTTATTTTTCTAACGTGTTCAGCTTGTGTTCAGCTTTCTTTCATTCTTGATGTCAACGCCGTATTATTGCTGACGAAACCTACATATTGTGTACCTTCGAATGGTTTTATTCTAGTCGTTCTATAATGAAGATTAGAGGAACTAACTTGGGGATAAATCCCCTAACTTGGTCTATGGTTGATCTTGGACCTGCCCATCTACAGTACTTGCCAATGCGCCATCCCACAGGGCCCTTGCCTTTGGAGTATGGAGCTGTTCTGTGCCTAGTACTTACGCTGCCTCGAGGCTAGAAAGACAGATTTGGACCGCCAAGAAATGGACGTGTGACCCGACAATTGTGACATGTCACAAAATTTCCAATTAGGCAGGGCGGGAAAGTTCCTAATCCAGCCCTGCGCCTGTGTCCCTTTGCACTGCCTCGTTTGTTTTCACCGCCAGAATTTCTAGAAAACCTGTCAGAAAAATTTCCAACCAACAGCGGCCTCCGTTTTTAGTCGTTTTCGACCCCGACAACGAACCCCCGATATTACTGTGCCTAATTCATGCTCGGTTAAGGTGGATCCCACCAATTGCGTGTGAGCCGTTTGTCGCGTCGGGTCTCTGCGTTGCATAGATACAATACAAGCGTGCGAGGGATCGCATGGGCAAGGAGATGGTAAGCGAAGACATCGCAGATGGAGATCGCATACGCATCGCAGTCGTCAGTAATTTCCTCGCCGGTTTTGTGGTCTGGCGTCTGGCAGAACCACAATGTCCCTCCTCCATACATCATACTAAAATTCTCTTATGTTAGGCCCTCGTTGCGCTGCGGTTCAAACCTCCTAATCAATCTTTTGAGGGTGTGGTGTCCAGTCACCCCTGCTTACTGCATCGCTTTCCTGACAAGTTTGGAGTGTGTAGGGTATACACTAGACCTCAGGGCTATGTTTGCGCCATCAAAAAGCTCTCAACGTTTCGAGGAACAGGCATCAGACAATTCATGGCGGGCAAGGGCTCTGTTGTTGGAAAATAGTCTATCTGAGCTTCAAGTTAAGTTTGATACTGAACATACTAGTGAGTGGCGTTGCGATTGACAGAGGAGGCTGTCTCACTTGTCGAAGAGGTTTTGGAGCTCACAGCAAAAGTTGCTGGGGATAATACCATACCAACGCCAGACCCACCAGCAGCAGCTTCATCTTCAAAAAAGAAAGGAAAGAAAAAATCTGAATCTTCCAATCGTTCTGATTTAGTAGCTATCCTAGGAAGACTAGGGAACTCTCGTATGTTATCCGTTCATCAGTGCAGCGGAAGGCGCATTATTAACAAATTTCCTAGGTCTACCCGCCCCCATTCGACCCACTTCACCTCTGCTAACGATCTTTACTGACCTCGACCAGTTGGTCTCCATTCTTCCCAGCCCCGTTTCTCCTGAGGATTCACAAGTCCTCTTTTCTGTGACCAAGCGGGCTCTTGAGACTATTGCGACCACTCTGGGACTACACCTTACTCAGAAAATTGCTCCTCAAGACTGTAGTAAGACACCGCCGGACTTAGACTCTCTGCAAACCCTTGGGTTGCTCCTCGTTTATGTGGTCGAATCTGTGCTTCCCCTGCTCTCTGGTACTCACCTGCCTTATGGCGTCCTGTCCGACGAATACAATGGTGTCGTGAACATTTTGATGCGGACCATCCTCCACCCTATAATCCAGTCGTTTGCTCCGCTCTCATACGCTTTCCTCCATTTGTGTTTTACACACCCCAAAACCATCGGCCCGAAATCTGACGTGCGCCAAGACTTACTAAGCCTTTTACGGTCAATCCATCATTCTGTCGGCCGCCTCAAATACAAACCGTCGTGCATACCTGAATCCCTCGCTCTGGAAGCCGTCTGCGAGCTCAAGAAGCTCTATCTTGACAACTCTGGAACCAGCGATGCAACGACCACGACCCATGATGGTGATTATATCAACGTCGATGACGGCAACGACAGCCCATTCAACCTCACCCTGAACCCAGACATGACTTCGATTGGCGGTACTGATCTCGTCGACGGCACATCGCACCAGGGATGTGCGCCAAACAGCGACCGCGACGTCTCCCAGGGTGGGCTTGATGACAAGCAGCTTCGGACCGGGAAGCGGACTAGTATTGTCAACGTTAGCGCCATCGACCACGTTAAGGAGGCCAGGGTCGCCCGCCTTGCGAAGAAGGATTCATTATGGTTCCTGTGTTCTGTATTGCATACCGTTTTTGGACCCACACAGGCGACCACGGAGGTGTCGTCTGTAGCGGCTTCTTCGTCGGCTAGCACAAGTAACGTCGAGTCTCCCATATT
This sequence comes from Pleurotus giganteus, assembly GCA_032158425.1. NCBI lineage: Eukaryota > Fungi > Basidiomycota > Agaricomycetes > Agaricales > Pleurotaceae > Pleurotus > Pleurotus giganteus. Next base: position 1,775,529 of record JAPEHR010000002.1, read on the forward strand.
CGGGACGGGGACCTCATCTACCTCATCTACTAATACAACATCGAAGAACATTCAGGATACTATGCATGAACGGGTCTTCACTGGACTGTGCGAACTTATACGATCTTCTGGAGACGCTGAATGGGATCAGTATCACAAGCAGCGGAGCTCTTGTCTAAGTGTCGGCCAATCCACGAGCGAATGGAATCCAGGTGCGGGAAAGGGTCAGATGCCGGCGGGAAGTCAATGTGGCAAAAGCTTTTCTGGTGTTGGAGAAAAAGCGGGCGTTGACCCGCGTGAGAACACACTCGGATTGGTTCATGAAGAGACCGAGCGGCGGAAGGACGTTATTGTTGGCGGAGGAAGGGATGATGAACAAGTGATTGCATTGGAAGGGAGGGGTGCTGATGAGAGAAGGGTGGTGATGCCGTATCGAGGCACTCGCCACCAAATAGATAAGGTTGCCCGAGGGATGTTACTGGCGGTTGTCGAACGGTATTGGCTCTGGACCTCAGAGAACTATTCTGGTGAGATGTGAACTTCATTGGCTCGGTGCGATGCGCGATGCTAAAGCACATCATTACGACAGCGTAATTGAAAGATTTGACGGGCCTATTTGGTATCGCACCTCTGGGTCTTCATTTTCCAATTTGTTTCGCTTGCTCTCGTTGTGGTAGTGAGCCATCCATCCATATGGATGTATCATATATCCCTGCTGTTCTACACAACACGCCTGCGCATAATCCCGTATGACGTTGCGCCACACCTACCGCTCAGTACTCGCCTATATCTGGGAAGATATACATATGTATGATGGGCCTGACACATTCACGACATGAGGCTGCGATTTACTTCCGCCCCAGCGTTGGGCCGCCAGAAGATTTACTCAACCCACTCCATAAAGCAATGCAACGTGTTCTACTGTTTACAGGTCGCACAGTCGTCAAGGCGGACGGGACGGACGGGATTTAGAGTGTGGTGAGAAGTCCCCGGGCTTAGTGTATGATGCGAGGCGTTGTTTGTCGTCGAGGATTGGCTAGGAGAAGACAAGTGCGTAATAGCGTTCGGATGACAAGGCACTTGGATCTAAACATAGAGCCCGTAGCTGGGTGGACCGGGATGCGTAGCATATGGAGGATGACATTGCCCGTTTGACGCATGACGGGAAGATTCTCTGATGCATGTTTATGACGGTGAGTAAGCACCAGCGAAGTATGTCTAATGTGCCCTGTAGTCCGTATGGTGCTTTCCGTGTACGGGCCCTCCAAGTCTTTTTCTGACTACGTGTGGCATTGTGGCCGTGTATGGCTATAACTATGACGAGAGCCGGTAACTTCCTGAGCGCTCCTTGGGTGTCGGTCGGCCAGTTTAATACCGCTTGATGGGATTCATGTTGTTGATTGTACACGAGGCAGAAGGAGAATCTAGAAGGTGGTGCGGAGGGCTACTGGGATGAATGGGTAAAGTGACGGATATGGGTGAGACTGGCGAGGTGCTAGGGGCTAGGGGTGATGACTAGGAGTAGATGAGACTGATATGAAATCGCCGCAAGGAAAGAAGGCAGAGCAACCATCGCCGCTCAAGCCTCATGTAAGTAGGTTATGTGATGGCCCGCTTGATACAGAGGGAACGGAAGAGAGGAAGGAGAATGCGGACGAAACTCGATCATAGCCTGTGTACTGTCTCCATCATGATGAAGGTGATCTGATTTTCTGTAGATACAAGTCGGCATGACCGCGGCCTCGAATTAGTATCAATACCACACGTACGGATACGTAAGTGCGCCATTACACAGCTATACTAGAAGTTGTTGGGTTCCCCGAGCGGGTCGCTGGTGAGTAAACACTTGTACCCCGGATGTATATACAGTAGAGAAACCTGATATCACATACTGCATCAATATTCAATGTTTACACCGTGTTACATCTCCGTTGGGCCTCCAATTTCCACAATTCCTAGTCTGGCCATGTATGATGTGTGTAAACAGTGTAGCTGATAGTTGATAGACCGTTTCTGGCTAAGGTATGGATGCAATCGTTGCCCTCCGAGAGGCTCGCCCTTTCGCATGCAAGTCTTCCATCCTACTGTTGCTACATGACATCCAGCGCAGTCCCGCTGTAGCAACTGATCAAACAGCCTTTCCACCCGAAGATAGCCTCTCTCCTCATGGCCGCCCTCTGCATCCGCCGTGACTTTCGTGCCTATCTCGTCGACTGCATAGCGCCGATGATCAGCTATGAATGCATCATATCTTTGTATCCGTGTACGTTCTTTCCATCTCCTATCAATCATGATGGTGTTCAATGTTCAACATTAAACATTGACTACTGAATAGAGCTCCGGCAATCAGTTTGACGAGGTTCGCGCCCAAGAGGTTACTCTGCCAGCTGTGCATGCGGGTGCGGATGCGGAATGTCTATTTCTGTATCTAGTGTTTCCTCTGTACGCCCCGGGGCCGTCCTAAGTAGGAGTCAGTTACAGCGCCATGTCCATTGATCTCATCATGATGATCAACGTTGCACGGATAGTTCCTAAAATCCAATACCACAAATATCTCGACGGGTGAGCGCCACTCCGAAGACGGAGTCGACAACTCGCAAACAGATATGGTATTTAACATATACACACAACCGTTATATCAGTGTTACGCCACAAACAACCAACGTACGCAAAATCAGAAGTCGCAGGGCTTCGTTGGTGGCGGCGGTCACGAAGTGTTCATTAGGAGTGCCGCCGCGCATCGCTGGGCAGCGTATACGTACGCAGATATATAAGTAGGCGGACAGTCCCCCGGTGCATCGCATGCATGGGAATCAAATCCTCCATATGTCAACGGTATTAACCACCTTAGCGAATCCGCATTAATACTGTCCTTGGAAAATCGTCTTGATAATGCCCGTCGATTCGTAAACCTAAAACCCTTAAAGTGAGTATATACACAGGAAGGAGAACAAAGGCCTTGAAGGCTAGACAAAGCCCGGAATAGCAGGTGGTGTCGAGTTCTCCCCAAGGTCCTAAGTTGTACGTACTTCCGTCCCAAGCCTGAGCTTAAGGTCTTCGAAGAAGCATTGACCCAGGAATCCACCTTCACCAACGAACAGAACATCAATTTTCCGGAAGCAGTGAACTCGGGCTCGGAGAGAGAGCGCCTACGGGCAGGCAAGGAGTGAAGAAGTAGGGATATACAGGCGCTCATATGTTGTCGGGGAATCCAAAAGAGCGACTAAGAACGTCTTCCCTTCCATGCAATCATCTCGTAATACTTCGACGGTGATTTCACACGAAGCGTCAACTTGTTTAGATTTGGGTGTGAGCGGATTGGTGGTGCCCGCATGTCGAAGGGGTTTACATAGTGATAGCCAATGACGAGCATGGTTAGTACGGTCGATGTCGTGCGACGTAGATTGTGCGCTTCGAGAGGATTTCATTGGGTGGCATGGGCGAGAGGGGTTCAACGTTCAACGTTCAGGCCTCAGGGGTGGATGCCAGGGAATAGGTCTGGATCGCTTGTTTTGTCCATCTCTTTCAAAGGAAAGCTGTCGTGTTCGCGCGGATTGAGCCAAATGCTGCTTATTGTTCTCAATCAAGTAAATTCCAAAGCTGGTGGGAAGGGACACACCGTCGAAATTAATGGGCGTCTACCATGTCAAATGATGAGTTCATGAATCATAGAGTTGGCGTAAGTTGCCGACGCTACATCATTCCAACCAATCAAGGCCGCAGATTCAGGAGCTGGTGACGTTATTACCTCCCTGATAGAGGTCGCACTGTAGCTTGTTTTCGTGGTTTAACGTTTATGAACGAAACGGCGAAGAGGAACGTTAATGATGGTGTTGGATGTATTCATTTGGAGGCGCAGCCCTAGAATCATAATGGGCCGACTGTATTAAAGGAGCGGTAAGCATATCACTAATGTAATGTAACGGAAAAAGCACAGACTATAGAGGGACAATACATTGGAAGAAATGAACTCCCAGGAATGTTCTGTTCGTTCACCTCTTAGAGTAGGTACGTCCCTCTCCAGAATTGGTTCGAAGCTTGACTGGGAACATATCAGCTTAAATATCTATCCGTGTGTTTAGGTGGTATTCCAAAATTAATGAATCAACTCGGCAAGTTCACGGATGACATCAACATCCACCGACCGATGACTCGTCAGGATCACAATGACGAGCAGAGGGTTAGCCGCCAAGTCGTATTACTCAAGTCCTTACGCGACTTTACGTCGACCTGAGTATAATCAATCCATAAGCGCATCAGATAATCAACAAGCACTCACGATGATGGAAACGCACTGTACCCCGGAGACGCGGGACCAGTACTAGATTTCTGGAATGCTAGCGATTAGCGAGGAAGGCGACGTACACGTACCTGTGCTGTGCATGTGGACGTCGCGTAGTACAACAGTAACCATACTTACTACTCCGGGTATATACTATGATCAACTTCGATCAGATCAGTGTATTCAGGTCCATCGAGAATCGTCGTCGTCGTCTCTCCGTTCCGAAAATGCGGGGAACGAGGGTCGGCGGAGGAGCCCCACCCATAACGAATGTCATTGATAGCTCCTGCTCTCCGGGCAAGCATTCCGATCGTGTTGGGTTACAGATATGCCAAGGAACGAATCAGCGTCGCAGGAAGTATTCGAGAAACGACGATTCGGGTAGATGAGGGATCTTCTGATCAGCATGCATCGATGTATCGACATTGAATGTCCATGTCCATGCCCCCATCCATGCATTGCGATGTCATGTCGTTCGCAATTTAATCCCCGATAACACGATCGTGAAATTGTTCCCGATTATCTTTGAGTGTCTGCCATACGTCCGATGACTTTCGATCTTCGACATTCGTCCATCGGCGGCTGGTGTCGACCTTCGATTACCGGGAAGTGGGAGGCAGTCCATCGGATCTCGTGCTAGGTATCCGACGTTATCAATAATCGATAAAATAGTGATCAACATCCAGTGCCACATACCTGTGCATTCAACCTACTCAAAGGAGGATAATAAGCTGTCACTGGCACAGTGGAGCGCCTATTTGTTGACTGGCGTCGAGGGTCGCCTCATCGATGTTTGTTACCCCTGTCCGACAGCAACACTGGTATTAGTCCTTGGGGCCCCTTGGGGTTGCCAAAGGTCACGCGTTGGATCTGGGACAGGAATGTTGTTGTGACTTTGTCGCGTGAAATTGGTCCGAGCTGTACGTTCGGGACGTTCGGGGCGATCTCGCTGAGTCGACAGAGCATATCGATGGATAGAAGTAGGCCGGCGTGTGTAAGGTACGAGGAGGAGACGATAGGGTGGAGGGTAGAGCTTAGAGGCTGGTAACGGTAGTTGGTCCTTTTGGACATGCATATGTCGTAACGCCACAATGGCTTTTTGAATAGCGATGCGAACATGAGGCTATTGGATAACCATGGGATTGTCGAAGCCTTTGGACCGTTTCGTTACGTGCCGCTGGTAATCTATCTCACCTTCAAAAAGAACGCGAATATACCCAGCAGAGCAACCTCTTCCTGTGTCGGTAGCGTCTAGACCCAGCCCAGTGGAGTGAGAATCAGATTTTAGCTGCTCGTACTGATCTTCTCTCGCCGCAAAGGCGTTCAAGGTTTCAAAATTTCAAATTTAGGGAAGCGGGATCTGCGCTTTCTGTTTCTGCTTGGTAGGTAACGTCCTTGTCTAACGCTCTCCAGGGGCACCCACCCAGAGGGCCTAAGAGTCCGAGTGGTAGGATGTCCGCGGGGGAGACTTAATCCCTGGTTCCCTGTGGTTCCTGATGTGTACATGCTTGCTGGAGTCGCACGTAGGAAGTAGGGATGATCTGCGCTATACTTATAAGGAAGATACCTGCAGTCAGAGTGGAATCAATATACTGTAGCGGTATAGGTAGCGCACGGCGGAGGAGGAGCGTGCGTACGAAACTGAGGGTCGGAGGCTGTTTTCGACGAAGATGGTAACGACAGCATTGAATCCGAGTGTCCGAGTGCCCGAATGTTAGGATGACACTTACGTTGCTCTGTCGCTGCCCGCAAGGTACAGTTTGATGGTACAGTAATGGATGGCGGTGGAGGAGAGGCATCGAATGGGGAGAATGCTGGCCCCAGCATGAGAGGCGTCGACCTTTGGCAGATGGGGAGTAAGTCCAAACGACGTACAGTGCATACCTCCGACGTATAGCCTACCGTAGGCTTGTCGACTTGTCCCTTATGCACCCCCTACCGAGCCGGCGGCGGCTCATCTAATTACTCTCTTCCTTATCATCAGCCAAGACGAATGCAGACCTCCCACACACCATCCCATTCATTGGCCAAACATTCCTCACTCTAAAGCATCCATCCGCCACATATCCGAACGGTAACCAGCTACATAGGGAAATTTAACGCGTCTTCCACACTACCGTGACATATGCAGCACAAGCCCCGTCGCCATACGAACCGTTTTCGCACCATCTCGGCAGCGGTAGACGTTAGCGTAGTTTCGATGATGGGCTCGGACAGCGTGGAAAGTGCGTACTATGTATGTCTGTAACACTTACCACTCTGTACCTTGCTCCCAGACTCCCACCACTTCGGACACACACAAACTTGGAAAACACCATGCATGACGAGGGGCTCAGTGTCGGGGTCGACGTCGCACTTAAGGGCGGGTGAAACGTGAGATCCAAATTCGAAGAGGAGCGTATATACGAAGGTTTACCGGTGCGTACGTACACTTGTTCAGTAAGCTCTCATACTTACCTTACGCCACGGGAGAACAGCCCAGAAGAATACGCGAGCTACCTCAAATAACAGCTCAAATAATCAGTAACTGAGAGATAAAGTCCGGGCCTCGAGGCATTTGCGGCGCAAACCCACGCCCACGCCGCCGCATCCTGTGTCCTTCTTTGGTCCTCCTTCTCATCCTCCTCCCCCAGGGCTCAGTGAAGCCCTTTGTTTGAGCTGCAGTATACAGATGGGTGACGTACCTTGATTGAAGCTTGATATCCACCTTTCCCTGCCCGCCACTACTGTTATCTCCCACCTCGTCTCCGCTACCACGCACTGCGTCCCTCCTCAAGGGGCCCTTACTGTAAAACAGACGCACGGAACTATTTTGCTGTGTTAAATGGTAAACCATCATCCGCATCAGCATCAACGCTGGGTTGCAATGCGCTGTAAACTGGACTTGTAACGTGCAGCGTGGCGGCGAAGACGCGTATTTGGGGATGTCGGTGAGTACGCGCCTCGATCGTTCGTCCTTAGGTAGGCTAATACTCCTCCTCTCCTTACACGAGATCGAATTCGTATTGATTGCGAGTCCCAAGTCTAGGGACATCATCACGCATACATGCATACCACGCCTCACGAGAGCCGGCGCAGCCCCCCACCCCGATAAGATGAAGATGAGGCTTTCAATTCAAATTGAAATTCAAGCGGGATGTAAGGGAGATTAGCGCACGCAGCAGAAAAGATGTAGATGCGCACGTCAACTTGAAGGCGCATGTCATTGTCAACCTTGTTTGCTGGCTCGCCTCCACATACAGCAAGCGTCCATGTATGTATGTACATCCCAATATGTCTATCGCCGTCGGTCGTGCTGATGGGACCTTTTCCAAACGGAGGTCACCCACCCATCATCCATCATTGCGGGCCTCGTGTCCGGTCGTATTGCAGTGCCACCCGCGGGCTTACGGGCTTGCCATTTTAAGTTACTCGTATGCGTATGCGTAATGCGTAATGCGCTTATCCAGGAATGGTCAGGGTGTGCGGTGCGCGTATCGGCTAGAGTATGTACATGCTTTAATTTTTGGGATTCTGAAATTCTGAATAGAGTTGGCTTTGAATTCTTTTAATCTAGGTTGGGAGTGAGGCCTTGAGGGCAATGAACCAACGCCGCTGACGAGAGGCTGAGTACAGTACTTGCCTACCAGGCCTTCATGGGTCAGAAGGTGGGTGGGTCGGGTCGGGGTCGGGGGTCGGGGTGGTTGGTGCCAGCTCGCGCTCAGTGGGATGCATGGGTGGATATCGGTACTCGACGAAGAGCTATTTCACTACTTGATCCGGAGGGGTAATGTTGATTGGAGATCCTCCGCCTCCGGAATAACAAGGCTCAACATTCATCATGACGCGTGCATGCATACCTGGGGAGCCTGAGGAATCCACGTCGGGCAAACTGGGAACATATTTGAATTGATCACGACGGGTGCCTTGCATGTATGTTGTGCGTATGGTAGTGGTGCATAAACTTATTGGCTACGTCACTCGTCACTACCCCGGAAGTATGTATATCAGCATTCATGCGGACGTCAATGGATTAAGTATGGTATCACCTCCGTGAACGAATTACCTCTCCAGGCACATCCGGGTGAACATGTACACGTCCACGTCGACATCCGTTACCACGTCAAACCTACTTACTCTCTACTTCTGTACCTCAATCTGCAAGCACCTTCAACTTGCATCCATCCTTATGGATCCACGTCACGGCGCATCGCACATATAGTCTTGGCCTGGAAGTATTGCGCCAACATACAAAGTATACGTATAGTACTCCCGATTCCGAGAATCTCACGCCCTTCCCTTTGCAATATTTGCTCGTGTGCAATAATGCGCTGCGATGCGATGCGATGCATGGATTTCCGTACCGCACCGCGTAGGCGACGCCGCGGCGGCCCGGCTGTATGTAATACACGCCTGCTTTTTCTTACATCCCAGTACAAATAGATATCGGTCTACCAATACATACCCCTCGATCGTTTCGCGAAGCCCCTCTTCGAGTTCGCGACTGCTCGAAACTGATCGATCTTCGCGCTCTGGGTGGGGTACAGTATACATATACAATTGTACAAGGCGCGACCGGCATCCGGTGGGACAACATTCACTCACGACGGCCCGACGCCATGAAAAAAAAACATATATACATATGGTGACGGAGAGATCTCATAACAAATCACCAAAAATCATATGAAGTTGAAACGCAATCAGCCGACGCGAGGGTGAGTTCGATCATCGACCTTGTGTTGTGTGTCGAGGAGGGATATTGTCAATGATCAGCATCGGCGGTGGATGGAGATGGAGATGGAGATGGATGGCGAGTGAATATACAGCATTTGTATTTTGTTTTGAGAGTGGAGGGTAATAATAGGTGTGAAGGCAGAGGAAATTTGAAAACTGTGTGTGGCGGGACCGGGGCCGACCGGTACCGTGTGTCGCGTGCCACATGCTATAGCTTGCAACAGGTGTACGGTGTAAAGGCTGTGGGCGCGCTCTGTAGTTGGGTTGCACTCGAGACGTGTGAATACAGCGAGGCATGGTATTTGGTACGTATGCACTACAAGCGTATGCGAATGGGTTTTACGGACGTGGTAGATGGTGATGTGATATAGTGGGCCCTGTGGTACCTCAAAGTCAAGGACGCACTTATGAAATAACGTTACATATGCCGGCGGGAGGGATGGCACGCGACCATGGTGGTGGTGAATGTTGGTCGGTAGCGTGAGTTGGTATAGCCAAGACATATCATGTGTATAGCGGAGGCATATAGGCACATGAAAGGATTTGTTGGAGCTGGACGTATGTTTGGTTGTCGACATGAGACGGCGATGTTCCTGGGCTGTTGCGAAGAGAAACACGGTGGGCAGAGTGGAAGTAAAAGATGTAGCCACGACGTGGGGCAGATCGACGTCGAAGACATTTACGGTCACCAGGAACAGGTCATCGGAAACGGAAAGGTAAAGATGATTGAAAGTAGGAGTGGATACGGGATCAATATGTGTACCCTAACCCTTGAAGCAGACTCGGGGGCCGGGCGGAGAGGCGAGAGGCGCGGGACAGGGGGCGGCGCAGGAGGGTGGAGAAATACAGAGAAAAAATACGGGGAAACGGTGATCATTGAATGGGCCATCGATGACCGGGAGCGTATAACCGGAATGCGAGGAGATGGTCGTGTGGAGGAAGAAAAGGGCACGTGGAAGAGCATCGATGAGAGTTTTCTAAAAAACGAGCAGGGCCATAGAAACTCCGATATCCGCATATTCTTCCGATGAAAAACCTCTGCAAACCTGCGCAAACAGAGAGGGGATCTGTGATTTCGTTGTGTGGTCGTGCTTGGAGTGCATCCCCATTGGAGGGCGATGATCTGAGATCTGGATGATGAGCGTATTTATTTATATATGGACTGGCCTGAACACGACGACGCAATAATGTCCGGCCTCACCATCTCCCTCCAGCTCTACAACCAGCAGTGCCTCCAGGACTGCTCCCTCCCTCCTCCGCAACCACTCGACGACACAGACTCGCTTTCCTCCTCCCCCTCCTCATCAGGCCCAGGTATGCTCCCTCCCTCCCTCTCTCCGCCACCCGCTCACGTGTGACCAGTCTCCCCGTCCTCCAGCTATGCCGCCCTCCCGTCCATCCCCTCCACCACCTCCCTCTCCGCTCCCTCGCTCACGTGCTCCCCCTCGTCCTCTACCATAAGACCCAACGAGCACCTCGCTGTCCTCCTTTCCAAACACCTCTGGAAGGTACGCGCCTCCCCCTCACTGCCTCACACTCACTCACTCACTCACCTCACACAGCCCGATGCCGTTGCAACCCACTGCGACAACTTTTACTGTCGCTGCCGCTTCTCCGTCTTCGAGCGCCGCCATCACTGTCGCAGATGCGGTGGCGTGTTCTGCAACTCCTGCACCTCCCGTTTCATCCCCCTCCTCGACTCCTCAAACCTCCCCTTCAACTACCCCCCGCGAAACACCCCCATCTCCTCATACGAGTCCCCCGAATCACCCATACTCCTCTCCAGAGTGTGCGATGACTGCTGGGACCTCATACATGGCTGTCCCTCCAGCCCAAGAACACCTGACCTCGTGCGCTCGGGTTCAGTCTCTCCCGTCTCCGTCTCCGAACTCTCTGCCACCCTTCCCTCCGGCTTGAGCAGACGCCGCCTTCGTCCCATGCCTTCCATCTCCTCCCTCGCTTCACAATCATCCAGCACCTCCTCCCCTTCACAGCGCCACTCCACCTCTTCTCGCCCACCCTCCCGCAGAATATCCCTCCGCTCCTCAACCCAACCTCCCCTCCCCGCAGAGGTCCTCCAAGAGATCGCCCTCATGTCCTCCTCAGACTCCACCCCCTCACCCACTCCCACCGCCTCAGATCCAGCAGACAAACCACAACAACCCACTTTCGGCGAACTAGAAGCCTATCCTCTCAAACGCCATTCCGCCGTCTGCAAAATCACAGGCGGCGGTCGCTGGACGCCCGAGCCCACTCCCCCACCCATCCATCCACATGCCAACCACCTCGGCTACATCGGATGCAAACTCCCGTTATCCTGCACGAGCAGACTGCTCGAGGACACCCACCATGATAAGGTGGTAGGCAGGGGCATCAAGGACGTCATCGTCGAGGACGGCGTGTTTCGGTATCGGGCATGCCAGAAGGAGGATGGCGTCATTGTTGAAGAGGTGGATCTCGTGCACGTCACCACCAGTCCTGCGCCGTTATCGACGTTTTAGACATGCCACCGCCGCATCGACCCCTCGGGAGGTACACCGACGCTAGCCGCCCGCTTATACTCTCCCCACACTCTGTGATCTGTCCGACCTCACGCTTACACGTACTCATACCACCACCACCTATTCTTATGCTTATTGCTGTATATTTTTCTGCTCTGCTCGTCGAGCTTTGTACTGGTAGCTCTCCTCATCATCATTCATGTTTCAGTATGCATGCCTGCCTGCTCGTCCCATATATATATGGTTTCTTTCCCTCTCTCTCTCCCACTCTCGTCTGTGATGGTTCTTGTTTTCTTTTTGTGTTAATATGTATATACCTGGTGTTTTGTTGTTACCCCCATCCCTCTATCTCTCTCTGTCCTGCGACACACTTGCGTACATCTACCCATCTATACCTCTCACTCCCTCCCTCACTTGATTGCTTATATTCACCGAGTGCCTCCGCTAGTAGTAGTACTCTCCATTTCGACCTCTAGGTCGATCGCTTGTTGTTAATATCATTATTATTAGTTGTAGTACGCGTACGATACATGCAGATGATCGATATATCGTGTTATGTGTACTGGAGTTTTTTTCTTTTATGGTTTTTGGTGAATTATAGATGGTTTATAGACCTCCCACGCAGTGTTGAGTCTGAGTCTGAGTCTGAGTGAAGTTGTGGTAGACTTCGGTGACCGCGGTGGACTGCACGTTGCACCTATGCATCCGAGTCTGCAGCTGCTGGCCGTAGACTGAGGTTATTACCCTCGCTGTGACGTATGGACGTTTGCACTAGATGACTGACTCGGAGCTGGAGTTAAGTCCCGAGGTCGCGAGTGAGTCAATACACCGGAACGGAAGCAGCTTTAGTGGACGGGCGGAATCAGATCATGCTCGCTTAGCTTATGAAATATGACGGTACTATGCACGTACCTACTACTAGCTACGTAGCTACTGCTGCTGCTGTGACAGCCGCCGGGATGCTACTGCTCTTTGTGCTTAGTACTCACCGATGGAGTGCTATAAGGAAAGGAAGGATTAAGGCAGGAAGTACTACTACCACTACTAGAGTATACTGCTCCGAGGCTACGCGTATAGAGTGCTTACCCAGTCCAGTTAGCCTGATGGCAACTAGAGTCCGCGTCCGTTCGGGAAGCATACTACTCTATGTATGCATGTATGAAGCTGGATGTACGTATGAAGCATGAAGGATGTACGTACATACACAAGACCGGAATGATGTTCGGCTCGGAATGCAAGTACGCCAAGTCGATTATAGATAAGATGCGGAGATGGAGATGGAGATGGAGATGGAGATGCGGCATGTAATGTGAATGCAAGTACACCGGAACGGAAGTAATTCATTCAAGATGTAAGTCGGCGCCTCTCGATGAACGCACGTTGTTATATGTATATACTACATACCGCATATACGAATCGATCGCTTGTAGAGAACCACACCGAGGGGTGGTCACCAAGACGCGTACGCGTATATTCTGTTGATTGATCCAAAACTGATGCGACTGCGAAAAATCAACAGGGATGGCTAAACGGAAGGGAGGAAACTGGGGTGCTACTTACTGATGATATGTTGCGTCCTGTCATCGAGGAGAGGTGGAATGCTTATAAAGTAGAGCCGTCCGACGCACGCGTCAGGGGACAGATACACAGACACTTGAGATACGGACGCGTCAAGGGACTGATTGCACAGGGCCATTTCAGGTTTTGTTGATCAATATGGGAGCGTCGAGTAGCGGCTGGATTGCTTGTGGCAATAAGGTATAATGTTCGAGGTGACAATGAGCTGATGGGATGAATGGTCGGACTCGGCGTCGTGAGGGCCCTAATGCAAATTGCCTGAGGATGTAGATAAAGCTTGCAGCTAGGGGATTGAAGGACGGACGCGCTCAACGAACCTGCTGCCACTGCCACCTGTAAAACATCACCGAATGTCGAATGTCGGTCGGAGTGGAATTCAATGCGTTCCGTCACGGTCATTTTAGGCCTGTTGAACGTCGTTGATGAAGAACCACTACCCTTAGCCTACACTAAATTAAGGAGTAATTGTTTCTCCGTACCTCATCACCTCTGCTCTTTACTGGATTAATTGGGAGGGGTATATACCTGGAGCATCATGTTAGCACACGCGAGAAGAAGGAATCATACCGTCTGTCAAAAAGTCATATTACTTCTCTCTTCCCCTTCCTTTCTAAGCGTAGAGAGGACACACACCTACGTCAGATATGTACGATCGAAGTGCTTCATGCCAATTGTTGAACGTCAGCCTTGGTGGTGTGAGAGGCACTAACTGCATTCGTGCTTTGCGAGCCTCGTGTCTTCCTCCTCCGCGGTACTAACATGTAAGTCTTAAGTTATGTTGGAAAACAAAAGGCCCGCAGCTGTCAGAAACGGCGTTCTCGCAGACGCGGGGAAGAAGGTTAACTCGGCGACATGTAAACGCGTAAACTCCGTTCAACGAAGTACTTGGCTCTCGAATGGTCTGAGCGAAGAGGCCCGGAGAAACTAGACTCAATGCTCCCTACCACGGTGTGTAGTGCAGAACAGTCAAATCCTTACGAGAACGGCGGATAGGGAGATGCTAATGCGCTCGCTAAGCGAGTACTTCGGGACACTGGACAGGTGGGACTCGGAGACTTGGATTCGAAGTAGTGGCATGCATGGTGTGATGGTGGAGGCGTTTAGAAGCATCCATGTGGGCGTCAATGCGAATGGCCCCTGTCGGGAACATTGTCGGGGTTTGATTCTGACTACCAGGAGCGATTGTGGACTCTTCCAAGTTCCCCTTGGAAATCTTGTTTGTGCCAATCCTACGCTCACCAGAACAACCCAAGGGTCTCACTGATGGGGCGGCGATTCAGATCATTATACCGTTAACCGTAGAGTTCTTCGTATCCGAGGCCAGTCCGAGTCTCAGGGAAACCTGAAGCTCTGAACCGGCGGTAAGAAGCAATAGCAACGCGTAACGGGTCAAGGCAAGGCCGCCATGCATCAACGGGTATCTCTCTACCGGCATATAGTAGGTGAGTGGGTTCGGATTAATAGTTCTTTCGAACATTGCGAATGGGATTGTTGAATTTCCGACATCGCGAGGTCGAAATCTGTGCGTCCGGACCCACTATGATGGCTCGAGTGTACGTTCACCTGGCCACCCTAGTTTGGTGTCACGAGAGCGAGGACTAAATTGCGAGGTGTTGGGATCGTGGTGGACTGGGTATCGGCGCCAGCGTTCTTCACCAGAATCTTCTATCTATCCCAACAGTTGTGCGCAATCGAAGGAGATCGAATCTCTTCTCATCTCATCTTGGAGGTACCTCCCTCAACGTAAACGTAAACATTACCTCTTCACCTGAATTTGTGGTCGCGTGAGCTTGAATTCAATGTGCCCCGCACAGTCCATGATAGACTCGGCCGTCGATTCAATTCAGTTGAACAAACACTACTCACACTATACCTTCCATCAAAGAACAACGTTAACATCGACCCTAAGTCCGATGTTCCTCGAAAACAGACGACTCGACGTCCGACGCCCCCAACGTGATCGTCCTGTGGAATTTCATAGAACATTTGGGTCAGTCTATGGGAGCTATGGGAGTATGAGAGGTACGACCATGCTTTCAAAATTCAACGTGACCATCAATCGTCCGTCACTGACTCATTCGATTACAGGATAAAGTAATTGATAGAATTGTTTCGAACATTGGAAGGTGGAACAACATGGCAGTCCTACGCCGCACACCAACAAGATTGTGGGGAAGTAACTCCAAGTGGGAATTCCTACGAGCCTCGAGGAGGGTACTACCTCCTCCAGTTTCTCGAACTCAGATGGTCCAGGTACCTGCTGCTCTGCTGTTGATATGATAGGCGACAGTTCCTTTTGACATCGGTGGAATGGGGAAGTCGACGTGCCTCGAGGGGGTCCAAATCGTCCAAGCTCAAGCGCTCGAGCGTAGAGTCGTTTCTGCATCGAGAATATATTGCGATTTCGATACGATTCGGAGGTGGACTTTCGGCGAAGGGGAAAATCCTGAACTTGCCAAGGACGGCATACACAGCAGATCGGCCAATATTTACCGCTTCTACTGAAATGTTCCCCAAGACCTGGACCTGGGGGTAAGGAAGTAATGAATTGCTCCCGCAGATCAACAGCGTCACTCTCTCGTCTTGCCATGTTGGGACGCGCAACTCACATCGGAACTTGACATAGAAAGCCTGCAGGCCAAGGAGTCTGTAACTATATGTTAGAACACATATACAGACCAGACACGGCCCGCCCTGAAAGGCGAGGCTCGCTATCATAATTGACTTCGAAGCCGGTAGCCATGTAAAGCCTCTTCAAGTCTCGAGGGTCCCTATGGCTAATCGCAGCGAAAGCAAGCTAACCGTGTAAAGTGTGAGTGTATGTATGGCTGAGAGTCCCTGAAAGTCCCCTTGATGTCATGTCAGTGGGAAGTCTAACAAGCTGTAGGGACTGGACTGGAGTTTGTATGTCGTTCCCAGTTAGTCGACGTCCTTAGATAGGTGGAAGGGAGATTTGGCGGCGCAGTATAGGGCTTGGGGAGCTAGACCATGCTAAGATAAGCTTCATGTGGTGTTCCAGGAGATCAGAGTTGGCTGATCATGAGCACCTGAGGAATCCCACTAGAGTAACGTAGATATGAAAACCACGAGCGACGGGGTCAATTGATGTCAACCTAACCCCCTAACTGACCCATTTTCGCCTGAAGATGTGACAAGCGAGTGAGTGTGAACTCTATAGCGAGGTATTTTGTATTTTGGATCGACAGGGAAAGGGAGCTACTAGGGACTTTCCAATTCGAAGCGGCGGCCAAGAGAATGCGAGAGTTGGTTACAATAGGGAAACACCCTGATGGCGTTCAGGGGGGTATTGAGGCATAGGCCGAAAAAAATTAAAAACTTGAGTTGAAGCCTCGACACCGTCTGTCCACGCGACGTTCGAGATAGGCACGGAAAATACGTGCAGTATGGTGGCGGAGGTAGCAGGATATTTCGTAGAACATGTTTCGACAGCGTTTTGATTGTCGGTAAACCAAGATATGTACTCCGCCTTGTACTGAGGCGTTGTAGGTGGCGACCAATGGTAGTGTCTCCTGGTTGTTCAGGGGGTGGGGGTCTAGGAATACATGGAGATTATTGGGATACTATTGGGTGGGATTACCCGCGGCTTTAGAGACACCATCGAGGACGTACGGTAGTGGCTGCTTCGCAGTGGTTGGCTTGGAGACACTTGCTTGCTTGTGCGTTGGACACGGGCGACATTTTCTCATCCTCGTTACCATCCTGGGCCATCGAGCTGTTTAACGAATAGAAATGGACTAGGGACTTGCCACCTACAAACAGCCTGCCGCATTGCAATTTGCGGAATTTTCGATACAAATACTTCTTCGTCGCCGAAGTTCATACGGTACACTCCGAACTTCCCAGGGGAACCTGCATACAGTATTCCTGTGGCGTTAGATGTATGAACTCAATGGTACCAGTGGGAATGCATGGACACGCAAAGCCCAAGGGACTGGGGGTGGATTCGGATTCGCACATGGACGTCCACCAGCTGCATACTTTGGTGGGTCTTGGCTAATTGAGAACACACAGAGAATATATTAGCGAATAAATTGGTGGCATGTGTTTGGTAGGTTCGGGTGGTTAACGGCGAGTAACCTGAAACACGAACGGTTGCACCATATGCTCGTCCATTATTAGAATCCTCGAAGGAATAGGGGCCTGCTGGTAACTTGCAGGTTTGTGTTATTCAAATTCGCGGACCTACATAATCGAATGCCGGGGAAGTAAGCGAATGGACGAAAGATGTGAGTGGTGAATACATTGTCGAATTTCAAAGGTGACCAATGGGCGGCACGCAAGGATGTACCTTGACGCAGCCGACGTCCAATATGGGCGGCGCACGCGCCGGACGGAGCCCGCAACATGCAAACTATGTCCAATTAATGGGTTCATCGCCGAGGTGGTTAAAATTGAAGCCTGAACGTTTGAACTAGCAGCGGCTCTGGAGTAAGCGAATGGACGTCGGACTCTCAGGGAAGGATGACAAAGACAAAGGGTCTTGGCGAACCCCACATGTACCTCCGTGTCATATCATCCTCCTGGAAAACAGTGGACATTGCATGCGATTCTTTTCGACATTAATGGCATAGCGGAGAAGTTCAAAGAAGTCATCGGCGTGTCTGCGAATGAACGGGGTTGTTCTAGAAGGAGCATTTTTAGTGACAATTTGAGCAGCATCACCATTGGATGAGACGTAGACCCTCCACGGAAAAGAATTCACGGAAACCGTGACGAAAAGCAACCGTCCAAAGCAACCTCGTCATCCGAGGTAATGCAATCAGGGGCGGAGTTAGGAGAACTTGGAAGTCACGAAATGAACGGGAAAGGAACGACACAAGGACACCCATATCCAATGTGAGATGGTTGAGAACAAAGAATAATGGAAACAAATTTTCGGCAGAAAGGTGAAGACGTATAGCCGGATAGTGATGAGCTTCTCTTTCACGTCTTCATCTCTCAGAGTAAGGACGGGAGATCAGTTGTGGCGATAGATAAAGGTAATAATTGATCGTCGAATACGGGCATTCAATAGGATCTTCATCAGAGGTGCGAGATAAATTAACTGATTCCATTTGTGCTGTTGACGGACGATGCTGCGATGCGTGGCTATGGTGGACAACACTGTCGGATAACGGAAGTTTGAACCCGTATTCTGCTGCATGTTCATGACGCGAGGCAATAGATCTGATATCTTGGGACATCATGGCCTTGTCGTCAGGACACGAGAGCCCATTCTACCGGAGTGCTGTGATTGGCCAGCTCGGATGGAGTATAGATGGCTCGCAGATTATGTCGTCGGAGTGAAGTGCTGCTATCGACTATGGTGTAGAACATGCCAGTGGCTGGTGGTAGATAGTCGATGTGCAGATGCCATCATACACGGGGCAAGGGAAATGAAATCGGGGCAAATAAATGAACGTCAATGTGATCGTTAAAGACGTGTGCATAGCTGTAGGCGTCCATGAAGGCGAGTGCTTTGTCCGCAGTGACAGTGTCCTTTTCAGCCGGAAATTAGAAGGTGGTAGAGTCAGAATACGGCAGTGGAATTGACTCGTGGCCGTTATCTTTCACGTATGCTTTGTTGGAAGGCGGAACTTAATATTCTTGTCAAAGGCATCAGCCGATAGGACGTCGTCTTTGGTGAAAATGAGTGACGGGGGAAGCTAAAGTGTTTCGGAACTGTATCAAGAGGTAAGATGGGCACATCCAATTACTTGAAATTGCTTGATCTAGAGGGATCGAATCTTGCATGAACCAATGCCATACTAAACATTAATAAAAATACTGAACGTCTCGGAACGCGGCCAGCTCAACGCTGACAGCGGGATAATACTCACTGGACGAGTTTCCTCGGGCGTAGAGCAGAATAACCTTGAGTGCTACGGCCTTCTAGCTTATCGTGCCCGAGTTGCGCTACGCTGATTGAAAACCCGCGGTATATCGATGATAACCGATCTACGCCTCCTGGCGTCCGGTAGAAGAAAGCCATCTAATCTCTCATACAAGTCCTAATCGTTGACACGAGGTCGTTCTTTGACGGTCGATGACAAGCGACAAGCACCCCAAAGTTGTTTAGTTAGATTAGGCGTATGCTCGACTGATCAAGTCAAGATAATGAAGGATTGATGGCTCTCCCATATCGAAGAAGGATGATCAGTGAGGGGTTTCGGGTGGAAAATCGAGAAGTGGGTGAGAGGTATGCTACCCGAGGTTCTTTGATTTACTTTCCGCCGTCGCGGATGTCCGCCGGTCGAATATTCTCGAGCCTGGGAATCGGAATAGGGAATTCGAAGGATCGTGAGCCGAGCTCGCCCCGGAGGCTGTCAAACTCGTTCATTTTATGGACGCAAGTATTGTCCAGAGTGACGGTGAGAAGTGGCGAAGGGGGAAAGTTTCCAATTTTGGCGTCGTAACTTGAGATCAACAGCAACCGCGGTCACCCAGAATCACCAGAGTGAGTAAGTATATTCCTTGCTACGTGATCACCCGTCCAAACGGACCAGGACGACAGTGGGATAGCCAGCAGCGAGCCCGAGGTGACATGCGTTCCGGGATATTTTTCAGACGGCGACGTGGGGAAGCCAGGTGTGTTCTGAGGCCGGAAAGACAACGTTAAAATGGGATGCAGTAATACTCGCGGAAAGAAGGGCCAACAGAGGCTGCTTGTGCTGGAAACTATCGAAGCCAGGAGATACTCAAGGCCAAAAAAGCTGACAATAGGAAATTCAAAGGAAACCTGAAACGGAGCATACAGAACAAGGTTCATGGAGAGCTACCTGTGTGAAGTAGCTCATACACGCCGAAAGTTTCTTGTTTACCAAAGCAGTGGGCGAGGCAAATTTGCTCACTGGTGAGTCTTCGTACTGAACTCGAATGGTACACTTAGGTACTTGTACCGTGTTGTCATAAGCACCAGTTATGGTGAGTGCTGACAAACATAGGCAGGCCCGAACATGTTGCAAAGGTACAGCGTTGACCTGCACCGGACGAGTATCAGCCTCGAGGCGAAGTTTAGAGATCCGGTAAACCTACAACCTGTCCAGACGAAGATATGAACAGAATACCACCGGGCTGTGGAAACCAAATCAGGCGATGTGGGTATGTTGTTCGGGAACAATAACATTGCGGCGAGGTGTGCCTCCTATATGTCATCGACGGCTTTAGAGTACATGGCACGAGGCGCCATGGCTGTGGTTTGGGCCGGGATTAATGGCGAACGCGCTGCTGGCTAAACAGCTGAGGACCGGGTGGACATATCGGAGTGACTATCAAGTGAACTCGATTGCACGTAATGAACGACCATAGTGAGAGCGGCCACGTCTCCAACCTTGAAATGATGACGCATGGATCGGTTAGTAGGTAGCCGGATGACGCACGCTGTGAAGAAAGCGTCGGTTATGACTTTTTACGATGAAAATTCTACACCCACAACCATGCTCGGGAGGGGGTCCGGGGGATCAATCGATCAAGCTGAGGAGAGAAGGCCACGTGTAGAGCGGCGATGAATGGGTTCGCCAAGATACATAGCACTTTGCATGGCAAGTGCTGAAGGGGATGCCTTTGTGCTGACATGGTGCACAGCAAAATCACCATGCTCTTGGTTATCAGAGTGACACAATGAGGAGCTGATCTGGCTGGTTCGTAGCGCAAGAGACTCCAAAGCGGATTCGGCACCGACCGTGTTTCCAGTTGACCTAGGGCATTCCTGCGATGCACGATGCACGACCAGCGGCATGGTACTTTCAGGTGAATGTTCAATTATGGCGAAAGATATCAACACGAGGAAAGGTTGCTGGATTGTGAGCGGCTGCGCGTCCGATCAGCGAGCTATAAAGCTGATAAACCAGGTAATCAGGCAGGGCCAACCGTCCAAACGATGGAGTAGGGTTATCACGCCGCAAGCACCTCTGTGGCTTTGCCTCCGTGTATACTTGTTCAACTGTCAAACTGACGGCTGGAACGTTGGAAACTAGGTGTAGGTGTCAAGGTGGCGGCATCGGCCCCTTGAGAAAGATTGAATTTGATGATGCGGCGATGAAGGTTGTCAAGTCGATATGCCTCCGTGTCTGGCTGATGCGATATGATATTGCCTCGGAAGCATCCACATCCAGGAGTTCCACCGATCTCGAAAACATGATGGATGGTGTTTCCTTAATTTGGGTGGTGTGGGAGCAAGCTAAGATGAGTGAATCGATTGCATTCGGCGCGGATTCAATTTCCAGTGACAAACACGTACGGTGCTCGCGCTGGAGACGCTGTATTATGACATTCGAGGAGTTATGCGTATGTGGTCGGAGAAAAGTCGATGGGCGCTTTCTCGACTAGAAACGTTAGCGCCCACGACGCGTCCGACAAATTTTGCCGATTCCCACCATGTTCGCGCTCCGTAGAGCCTGTGTTCGGCCGGCGACTCTCTCTATTAGAAGAGGGAATGCTACCATCGTAGAGGCGCAATCGTCGACACATATTCCACCTCCACCAGTAGCGTCAGCTGCTTCGACCACACGATCGGGTAAACACGAAGCTGCTGCCAAATCCGTGTCTCCGGAGGCTGAGGTTGATGGGGCTGCCCAGAAAGCTCAAGGTCGGAATTTGCGTAGAAGGAGACAGCGTCCAAATATCTCGTTAGAGAATCCAAGGGGATGGAACAGGCCTCTTAGGAAGGGTGTACTCCCTGCATACGACGAGGCTTTGAAGTTGCTTCAGGAAGACAGCCAAATTTTGACTGCGGAGGCAGACAAACTTAGGGCAGAGCTGCAGAGTATGGAGTCTTCGGAGGCGAATAATGAGGAAGAGCTACTAAAGCTGAGGGAGAAAATCCAAATTCTGGAGGTGCAAAGTCAAGTCAATCTCCCGGACGTTAGATGGAAGTTCTCAAATGCTATGGGTACGTGTTTTTTTTGTCATTATTCACACTACTTGGTCTTAATATGTGTGTTTAGTGGATATGTCGAAGCCAGTCCACCGGCATCTTGCAGAGCAGAAATGGCGTAAGGACGGCGACCTCGACTTGTTGGTTCGTTCATTCCTTCGGGACGATGTCGTGCTCCTTACTCACCCAAAATTATAGATGGAGCGCATTCACCAGATGAATGTGGTGCCCGATGTGCTTCCTGACTTCCATCCTTCAATTGATCTACGTATCACGGTGGAATCGTCACGAGAGCAGTTCCGAGACACCATGAAGCCACGCACTGCAGTGGAACCCGGCACTTTTGTACTTCCACATCAGGTTTGTTCTTCATCGTGCCCGTTAAAGATGACAGCGTTGACGGTACCATTGGTGGAGCTAGACCAAGAAGCAACCGAGAGTATACGCTACTGCATTCCACGCGGAGACTAGGTTGTACACACTCTTGATGATTGATCCTGGTGGGTACCTGCAGATTTCTTTACAAGTTAATCGAGCCGCTCATCCGACCGTAGATGTTCCCAATGAAACCAGCCAGACATATACCACTTATCTCCACTGGCTTCAGTGAGAACCTACTTCTTAGAGTTCAACTCGTTCCTTATGAGCTCATCACAGGCCCAATGTCCCCCTTTCCGCCACTCACCAGTCCCGGATTGGTAACCTGAATAATCATACGACATACGTCCCTCCCCATCCTCAACGCGGAACGCCCTACCACCGCTATGTGCTCCTCATGCTTCCCCAAGCCAATCCCACCCAACAACTAGACATTCCCATTGTTTCCGATTCGGCCCGCATCGCCTTTGATGTTCGCTCGTTCCTTCAGGAATGGGGCTTTGATGGCATGAAAGGAGGCGGCGCTCACATGTGGCGTGAATTGTGGAACGAAGATGTTTCCAAGATTTACATTGATGTCCTTCGTGCGTACCTTTCTACTTCGAGCTCACTCATTCGGGTGTATTTTGACGTCGTGTGCTCTGATTGGCAGATGTTGAAGAGCCTAGGTATGGCCTACCACCCAAACCGGATCGGTATGCAGATGTCAAAAGGGTCAAGAAATACGTTTAGCGTTTGCTTCCGTGATTCTATTTGTTCCATCGTCAAATCATCCGCCCACGTATAGTTGTCTTTCGGTGCCTGTTACTCTAGAGCATGCGCAATGGATGCACATTGACCGCTTGGCTATATTGACGAATCTTAATGCCTCCCGCCTTCTTGCACATCCTCATGTGGATGTTCGTTCCAAATATGTCGTATGTTTCTCTGCACTCGGAAATACTACCCCGCTTGTGTGTGCTAACCGCGCAGTAACTTCGGACGATTGTCCCGGTCTCTATTCCCGGTGCCACAAGCGGTGCTTTGTGCATACAACACTCACTCATCGTTGAAGTTCATTGACGGGTTTCGTGTTCCTCATTGGATCGTTGATCTTCTCCGATGCTCTGTCCCTTTCTATGTTTACTTCAAAGGTCCGAAAGTGGGGTAATCTGGGTAGCATCTGACACAGGTAGATGCTGCAATTAGTGGACATTGGTGAGATTCCAGTAACTTAACATATATTTGCAGGCTGACAAACTGAATAGCTGATGATACTCACCAGCGTGTAAACAACGGGCGTTTTCGCTGCGGCCCGTGATGCGCACCCAGTAGTGACAAGCTCGTTCCCTCTATCGTCGGGCATCAAGCGAAGAATATCCGAGTTGTGAAGGTTGTAGCTTGGATGCCCTTGGGTGAATGGTTTTATCCCAGAGGGAGGTGGGACTAACTAGGGCCCGGGGCGCGACTTGGCGAGATATTGATGCGCATTGGGTCGGGACCGATACACTGTCGATGGAAGCAATGCTTCCGCTTCGGCCGCCGTCCTCTTCTGGAAAGCTGTATGTGAGGTTGAAACTCTCAAACACCGACTTCTGCTTCTTTGGTTCCCATGGATTTTCATGAGGTGATTTCCGGCTTGTCGCAGCCTCTTGGGTTTGTGGTGGCTTGCACAAGGTCGCTAAGGTCAGTAACTTTGATCCTCCTAGGCTAAGTCGTCCAAACCGAGGCAATATCATTGCTGCTGCGCGATTAAGGTTTTGGAGACTCGCGTCATCCTTGTCGCTGCCATGATTCTTTGAAAGCCGGTGGAATTTGGTTACCTCTTGGGTTCAACTCTGCCCTTTGTGGCGCCCTTGTGGTTTGGTTGAACAGGGTTGAGGTCGACGATTATAGGATGTAAGTACAGTTTAAAGGTATGTACCTGTCTGGTTGCCATATGGAGGCGGTCTCCCGTTGGGTGGAAGTGGATTTCAGCTGCACGCTGCTGAAATGTTCTTGCCTTCACCGGTCAGTGTTTGATCCTGGACAGTGGACATCGTACACATGATGGATCATTCAAAGTGATCACTCAATGCGCTTGCTATGTCATTCACAACGACTGGTCTCGGGAAGCAAGTCGGAACCCCCGTTTTTCAACCACAACACCGGTGTGCACTTGATTGAAGTTGGGTTACTATTCTGGGGAACGTTAACATCGGACGATTGACTAGGCATTTGGGTGGGACCGACAAAACGGTAGGCTTTGTCCATTCACCAGTAGTAACTCTACCTCATACGAAAGAAGGCTGGCAACATGACGCGGTGGGCGAGACACAAGGAATCTTGAGGGACCACGCGTTGGGTGAAAGGAGGTGTGGTAACTATAACTCCTACGATGTTTGATACAAGTACACAGCAACCTAGGGAAGCGTCATTGAAGGATAGAACAAACATAATCGTATTTTCATGGAAGGTTGGGGGAGCCATCAAACAAGACATTGAGCCACGCCGCCAGCCTAAAACCTTGCTTCGCGATTTGAAGCTCAATCTGGAGAAAATGTGAGGAACAAGTCGAAGTCCATCCAAAAATGTGACCATACCACGGGAACTGCTTGATTGAAGTAGGTTCCAGTGCAGAGGTCTTGGCCAGATGTGAAGGTGAAGACGGAGGACTAGCCGCATTGTCAGCAGAGGGGATACAAAAAGAACGGTAGACGTACGCAAACGAATTGGTTCGATTCACCTCCCCAAACGAGAGGACATTCAAGAGGAGTGATAGCACGAGTGCGAAGGAAATCGTTGATCTGGTTCTCCAAGCTACGTCGTGCTGGCTGAGTAGTCGAAGTACAGCTTAACCAGCCCTGTTTCAGAGTACTGAACGATCCAGTCTGACCGTACGTCAACACTTGTAAAAGCAGCCACTATCATCAATAAGGCGACCTACCTTGATCCGACTGACAAGGTCAGTGACCCAGTTTGCTACGGACCCTCCCTGGTTTAATGTGAGAAGCCTGTTGATTATGCCGGAGTCTGTGCAGTGGCCATCAATTAAGGAAGCGTCAAGTCGAAGAGCCATGTAGCATACCCCACACCTAGATGAAGTGGGCCTCATGTGAGATATAACCCAATGGAGGCCACTGTATCACTTACCGAGTGAAGGTTGGTGGACGCGCCGTTGCACTTGGCACTGATTTGATTTCCACCGAGTGCTTCTGCTTCAACGTGCAATGGTTGGCCGATGTCGCCAATGAACTGTCCGAATGATAAGCAGTGGAGAGGGCAAGCATACAGAGGGGATTAGTTACATGATCTGGATATGGAATAGGTCAGGGACTTCGGGCTGGCTGGATAAGATGTACATACCGAGGAACCTGAGGGCCTCCAGACGCTGCTCAGTGTCAAGAGTCGTATCAACGACGCGAGTGGTGTAGTTTGCGATGGCGGTCACTATTCTCGCGTTATATTATAATTTGCTTTGGATGACCATGTTGTAGACTACTCACAGACACAGGCACCACTCGCACAATCTCTCGTTTCGCTGAGACTGCAGGAAGTAGGAGGGCTATCTGCGAATCCATCTTAATCAATTCCAAAAAAAAATGAAGGATTTAGCGATGGTTCATTACCTTCGGCATCGACGAAGTGCAGAGGCGCAGACCTAGAGAAAGGGCCAGTGAGCGGCGAGGGCACGATGTTCGGGACGGTCGGACCCACCATGCAAAAGCTGCCGTCGAGCGCACTTGGTCGGCCCACTGGGTGGCTAAGTTAGCTAATTCCTCAAGCAGCACAATTAAATCGCTCACAGTGGCAGCCGGTCCGAGGGAGAAGTTGTCCGCGGAAGTGAGCGTGTTCTGGACGAACCTGAGTGCGCCAGGCGACAAGAACTGCCTTACCATGAATAACCGGGCGCAGGTACTAGACGGAATTGTAACGTACTTGCATTGCGATGAAACTGGAAGAAAGTCAGTCACACATCCGATTTGCATGTACGTCGGACACACCCTATGGCTTGGTGGCCAGAGGCACCCCAGGCGTGCACGCCAGAGGCAGCGAGGAGCAAAGCTCCTACGAACGGCGATGAAATGCGGGACAGCATGGGGATGAATGAGGGAGATATTCACTTTCAGCTTCAAAACCTCAATTGACATGGGCCATCTCGTACTTATACCACACCACAGGAAGGTTTGATAAGGGTGTACTTTGGTCGACGTGCGGGTATTGATGATAGTAGCACAGAACGTTGGCGGTAGCATGCGGCTCATTAGTGCATTCGGACTCGCATGTTACTGATGATAAGGGACATGCAGAATACCCGACTCAGATACGCAGCAGATCCGGAAAACTAGTTTCCACGTCCACGGGGAAATGTCAGCCCTTGAGGCTATAATTAGAATCATTCTATGTGTTCTAATTCGGTTGATGATCAGGCCAGCTCTGGAGAAGTCGTAGGCGTGTTGTAGGGCGTGCAGACATACCTAGTGCTCTCACGATCACCGTGTGGATTGACAAACGTGTATTAACGTTGAATTGAACGAAATGAATGCGTTTGAGCAGTATAATACGTAGCTTGCCATAATGCGTACGGGGTGCAGTTGAGCCTATTGCAGGAGCATGGAGAGTGGAAAACGTGCACGGGGAGGATTTGGAGCGTGATTGGGCGAAGCACCGGGTTAAGAGCAAGCGTCACCGCGACAGGGCGTATGTTTCATCCAACCGCATGGGTCCAATCGGATGGGGAAGGATGGAACAACAACGCCCACAACTACTGCTTAGCAGCTTCATCTGCCTGAGTTCCACTGCTTCCTCCCTCGCTCGGCCCTCCCATGTGGTTGAATAAGGCGTTGAAATCTACGGCTGGGCTTACTCCAGGATCCTGAGTGTTTGCGAAGAACTCAGAGCCCAAGAACTCGAAACCATTCTCAGACATATTGATATTTTGGGCGCCCGGCATAGCTTCGTTATGGAGGTTCCCAAGATTGGCGGCAGCTGCTTCGAAGCTCGCAAGCATGCTCCCGGGAGATTGGCCTTGAGCATCCAGATGAGGGGGAATGTTGGATGTCTCGTTGTTCGGCGTGGCCTGGGGTTGGCTGCTAGAATTATCCTCGGGAAGATGACCAAAAATACTGTCGTGATCGTTTGACCCAGCAGCGGTCAAAGCATCGAGTATCTCGATGTCAATAGTTTCTTCACTCTTCACTGGCTTGTCAGGGCCACCCTGAATGACGGTGCTCGATGGGAAGGCACTATCGTTCGTCGTGGACTCCGTAGCATCTCCAAATAGGTCCGTCATACCGGAAATGTCAATATCCATCGAGTCGAGGTCCAGTTCAATAGGTTTGTCAGCGGTATTACCAATATTAGCAAGTTCTTGACTTCCAACCGCCACATCATCTGGGTCTGGGAGCGTAAGGTCGATATCCACGGGCCTGGCTACAGCAGGAGCGGAGGAAGCAAAGGCGGCCATAAGCTCGGCATTGAACTCCGGTGGCCCCATGGTTTGAGCGGATTTGGGGCCCATACTGATGGGCGAAGCCAAACTACCAGTATACAAGGGCATTTCCTCCGGGCCCATGCGAAGTGAGGGCGAAGGTACATCAATCTTTAGTGGGAATGGTGCACGGTGGAGCGAAGATATCGAGATATTGGAAGGACGCCTGCCTAGCGGGTTCGCGGCAGAGCTGCTGGGTGATGGACGGGGTGTGCTGGAGCTTGTAGATGGAACTGTCTCCATCGTTTCCGGTGTAGTGGATAACGGGGGAGCAGGAGTAACAGGCAAGGGCGCTGCCGCTGCTTCTGCTTCTCGTATGCGACGCTCTTCTCGAGCTAGGTCCCTTTGCAGAACGGACAGCGCCCGAAGCTAAGGTCACGTAAGGCTAAGCTGTAAAGATACTACACGGGCAACGTACGAGCTGCGCTTCAATCGTATCACAGAGCTGATCGTATTTTTCGATTTCACGTCCAAGTGAAGCGGTGAGTGTACGAGGGGGGGCAGGGGCGTATTGTTGAACTCCTCTACGGTAACCAGTCAGGACAAGGCAAGTTCCATGAGGTGAACAGTAGCTGACAATTGATGGGTATTGGAGTAGAATTTGTATATTTGGCCAGTCTTGACCATACCGTTCTGGACGGATTGTTCAGCCAAGCCTTCAGAGAAAGCGAAATATTGCATCAGTCACCTGTAAGCATGACGATAAAGCCTTCATCTCAGGCTCAAGAATACCCATAACTTGAGGGGGGTCTGGAGGCGGGGGCATGGCCTTCGCAGCATCCTCTTCATTCAACGGCGGGGCCACGCTGGGCTTGGCTATCGGGCGCGGCTTTGGTGGCATTGAGGCGCGGTGATGAGAGCTCCAGCTCAGCAAGCGCGTCTCATGTCTGATGGTCACATGAGTTATTGGAAGCTCCTATATTAATAGGGGCCACTCTCCTTTAACTTATTCAGACGAGCAAGCTACGTTGGTCAGCCAGTGGGGCGTAGAGTACCAGAAAAGTTAAGCAATGTAAGTACTTGGTGCCGATAACAACCCGCATGAAGTTAAGTCTAATCTAGTGAAAGTGCCTACAAGAGCAGACTCAGAAGTACTGCCTCTCCCGTTCGAGTGACCTATTCCGTGAGTGTGGTCTCAAACGTGGTTACAAGATCTCGTATAAATTCTAGTTCGTCTGCTTGGAAATAACCATGGTAAAAAGCTTCCGCTGTTAAGGTTTCGATACCAACTTCCAATGCCTTTCTTGCAGTCAATATTTTCTTGAGTTGAGATAACATCCGCTTTTTGTATTTCGGTGAATCTTTCTGGCGCCAGTTGATGTACCGCAATGAGGGAAGCGAGAAGGGCGTGCCAGGCTTTGTCTTCCTCCCCTTCTCAGGGGTGTCAGACAGAACGAGAAGGAGATCGCTCAGACGGCTAACACGAAGCGAATCGACGTTCTTTAACGATTGTAAGAGGGTCTGCAGGGCATCGCGATTCAAATCTTCATCCTGGCGCGTGTAATAGGTGCGCGCGCGGTTAAAAATGAGAACCATAGGTTCCGCGCTGGGGAGTAACGCACAAAGGGTGAGGTCGGTTTGAAAGTCGGTGTCACCCGCGACAGAGAGTTGAAACGGAGCATTATCCGGGTTAGACGACTGGATTGGTTCGTCTTCAAGCCAGATGGCGACCGCAGCATAGCATGAGGAGGGCGATGGTTCAAGTTTTACCGTTGTGTGCCACCGTGTGGAAGGAGGGGCAGGGATTAAGGCATAAAATGCGGCAGCTATCGGTGCCAACGTTTCAGGCGTAGCTTTTCCACGACAGCCTGCCGTCACGGATTGGATGGATGGGCAAGCTACTCGGGTGAGGATTGACAAGCAGCGGATGTCTTGTGCAGATACACGAAAATGGGTTAACCGGGGTAATGAAACAATGGAACCGGTGGAGCCTTCATCGGAATGCGCTAGGACATTGAAAAGTTGGAGGGTCTCCAATCGTGGCATAGCTTGTACCGCGAGCAGCACAACGTCCATCGATGGCCTATATGCATCTGCAATGTTAGGGCGAAAGAAACTCAGTTTGAGTGTTCGAAGATGAGAGAAGAAGGGAGCATCAAGCTCAAAAATGCAGTCCTCCAGCTCAAGGTGACGAAGGGGTGGTATTCTTCCTGGCGCAACATCCGGCGCAAACCGTGCTTGGAACCCTTCATGATTCCCAAGCTTGATAACCAACGCTTCAAGCATGGGTACCTGCGATCGAACAAGTTGCTCGAGCCATTCAATTCTGCAGCGAGCAAGCTCTATCTCCCATAATTGATCGAGGTGCTCCAGCAGCAACTCGACCGTTTCTTTCTGAACATAGCCGCCTTGTCGCAGATACAGAGGAGCAGACCGCGCACGTTCTAGGAATAGCACTGCAATCTGTCTGGGAGTGTTGTCGTAGATACACCCCCAAATTCGTGGAGAGTCGAGAGCAATGGTTCGCCATAATCGGCAGACTTGGGAAACAGAGAGCAACTGACGATACGGGTATGAATAATGCCTGATGGAACCCCATTCTTGTCGCGCGAGAGCGAGATGTTCAAATATTAAGGAAAGAACTTCGGGAGGCAGTCTCGACACGATGAGAAGTCGAGCGTTTCGATATTGTTCTAGCATACGAATGTCGCCCCGGAGGGATTCTATTTTCTTCTCGACCTCTTGTATCGTTGGCGTTGTTTCGAGGAATTTGAGGATAGACATGTTCAATTGAAGACGTGATAATGGTGCCGGTGAACGACTGAGAAAATCTGTCAAGGATGTTAATTGGCGCCAAAGTCCTCCGAGTCATCTCGATCACTCTTACCAGCGCTTCAAGCCTCTATTCGCTTCAGCACTTGAGCTTTGTCGGGTATCCAGAACTTGAATGAGAAGAGATTTGGATCCCACGACGAATCCCTTTGTATACTACGACGGACGAAAGCACTTGGACAAAGCTAGAGCGAAGACAATGTTGAAACCCGTCCGTTCGAGGCAAGGAAATACATGAGCAACCTGAATTCCATTAACCTACGAAGGATCGACTTCGTCAAGTAAAAAAACCGTCTACAATGCGAGTTTGGGGACCGGGGTATAAATTATTACTAGAAAATAATGTAAAGGACGCGTCATTTCAGTCTCTAAGTCATGAAAGCGTTTACTGATGTACATATGAATGAGGTCGCTACATTTGAGACCCTATGTGCTTGCGAGGGGCGACTCAAATGGCTTCGTGCTGCTGCTCTGAGTTGTGGAAGGTGGGCAAAGCCAACCGCCAGCCTCCCAATTGTACCCCGGTCGGTACGAGTCCTTCTGGCGCTGCTCTGGTTCAGTTAGACCCCTCAGGATCATCCTCAGGCGTTTAAAATCGATTGGCTTCAAAATCCAGCCATCCATCCCGTGGCTTGCTAGTTCATCACGCTGGTCCTCTTTGAGCGAAGCAGAGACAGCGAAGATGGGAAGGCGGTCACCGAGCCGACGGGAAACTTGCGACGAACGACCAGCTTGCGCTTCAGCCAACTTTTCCAGACTACGGATACCTTCAGTGGCTTGAAACCCATTCAGGATAGGCATTCTGAGTGCAAAGCGTGAATATGTCGCTCATAGCCGAGGAGCCTTAAGACTCACTGAATATCCATTAGCACGAGGTCAAAAACGTCGCCATTCTCCACCTTCTCAACACCTTCCCTCCCATTTGTTACGCCGACCACAGCATGCCCATCAAGGCACAAGCGCTTCGAGAGGATGGCGCGGTTGATGTGGTTATCCTAACTCCAGGGTTCAGCATGGCGCCATCCAAAAGAAGCATCCGAACCTCTACAACTAAAACACGAAGTTGCTCTGACATTCCGGAGGGTTTGCCACGATGTGACTGGTTTGACATTAGATGACTAGCATCTGGTGAGCTGTCGTTTTCCAAGGCACCCAGCCTCGCTTGCGTAGGAGAGACGGGATGATCTAGGCTAGTCCTGTCTATCTTGACTGGCCGAATCGGCACACAGGAGTGAGTAACCTCGAATTGACCAGACGATGACGTGGGAGGTGGTGAAGACGGTTCTGAGGGCCGTACCACTCTTGGAGACTGGCTGAGATTCCTCATGTGGTCGGATGAAATGGCTTCTACAAGGGTTTCAAGCTCGCTGCCTTTCCCAGAACTGGCGCTTCCCTCTCTGGATCGCATACACAATGACCTCAGAGAAGACCTCGAGGACTTCGAAGATTGGGCACAAGAACGAGCATTGTCCTTGTCAGCCAGAGAGAATGGAATCAAGAGCGAGAATCGGGTTCCCCCCTGGACATTTGAATCGACCCGTAACTGGCCGCCCAATTGCCCAACAATCCTGACGACGACGGCCAGGCCCAGCCCTGTAAACGAATGAGGAGATTCTGAGTTCGAGCGCATGGCGACTTACCAAGGCAGTCATTGTTGATCTTCGGCTGGACAGGTTCTACTTGCTCGAACTCCCTCAGCATACATTCTAACTTTTCAGGTGGAATGCCACAGCCCGTATCTGCAACGAGGATATCCACGACGAGTTTGTCCGAACCCCACGAGCCTTCTGGCCCGTCGAATCTTGTACATGAAACGCTGATAGAGCCGTGTTCGGTAAACTTGACTAGAAGATCATTAGATATGTTCGCTCTCAAAATCTTCGGGCTTACGGGCATTTGCCGTTAGATTCTGGACAACAGTAACGACCTTTCTGGCATCCCCTACAACGAAAGTAGGACAGTTTGAAACATCGACAACAAAATTGACGCCTTTGCGCTGAGCCTCCTTGTCGTACAGACGAGTGGCATCTATTATGGCATCGACAAGGTTGAAGACCTCCTCGAATGAAGTTTCGCCGCCGCTCTCCAAGCGAGTGAGGTCCTAGTAAACCATGAGACTCGGCCCCCAAACTCTCGCATCGCCTACCCACCAGAAGATCGTTGATGGTGAAAAGAAGGCTCTGTCTCGGCCGGTGAGCATCATCAGTGGGATACCTGGGGTGATGCCTACTTTGGACGCAGTGTGTGACTGGGTCAAATTATCTCGCGTTTCCCCATCCAATTGTCCATTGAGTGCCAGCTCGAGATAACTGTAAAATCGTCGAGATAGGGCAATAATGAAGGCGCAGATGACTAACTTTATTATATGATTCAATGACGTTCTGACTATGAGGAAGGGTTAATGTTGAGCAAGGATAGTAAGCTAATTTATTGACCTTCGTGACTTGCGTTGGAGAGCAGGAGATTAGTAAGCTGCGTGGCATGGAGGGCTTCTTGTTTCTGCCTCCAAACATGTATGAACTACTGGGGGTCAGCTCCATAGACGGAGGATCGAGAAATTTCTTACCTTGCCGTATACTAATGCCAAAACGCAAGCGGTATCCAGTTGCTCGTCTGTCCAAGATCTACATCTGCCAGCTACCAGCTCCGACCATGTTTTGAAGGACGTTCTCGGTTCCAAGTTAGAAATCGCATCACCATGCTTCTGAGGCTTGCCAGCCCAACGTACGGCGCGCAGTTGACCTTTGCGCAGGAAAGCGATAAAGTCCTTGCCACCGCCGGACAAGGGAACATACAAAATCCCTGCAATGATCTCAAGGCCTGTGGAAGGAGGATGAATAAAGTCAAGTCAAGTGCATCAACTACAACGAAACCATGATGACATACCAGCTGTTAAGTTCAGGTCGGGAAAATCGCTGATAACGGCCTGCGATGCATGGATGGTCCTAAAGGCAGGAAGTCAGTCGAGAAAGCGGGAAAGGGGTAACCGAAGCCGCAAACAGACTCGAACTGCTTCAAGCGAAGGTACTCTGCCACAATCAAAATCTCTTGACCGTGCTGATTTGGCCCAAGGATCTTTGCACCATCACCAACGACTAATACACCAAAGTCGGCATCAAACAATGACAGTAGGTCATCAGCATCGCTGACAATATAACCCGACTTGCAAAAAATTAAGCAATAAGTCTCAGAGAACAGAGCATGCACGTTACTGGGTGGATGTCCGATGATAGGGTATTGATCTAGGAGAGGTTAGACAGGAGCGCTGATTACAACAGGGGAGTTCGTTACGAGAAAGGACGTGCGCACCAGCTTCCTCGTATGCAGCCTCCGAGCATAACTAAGCCTCTCGATGTTCCGAGATATCGACTGACTCAGGAGACGAAGCATCTGTCTCACCGGGAATGACACGCGCATCCCGGAATCGCCAAAGGAGTGGCAAGCAACTAGACCCCACAAAGCTCCAAAAGCAGTTATTGACTGAAAAATAAAGTGAATAATTGATATTAGTGCTCTGATTAGATGGACAGACAATAGACATTGACGCTCGGACTCCCATGTTGGTAAGATCTGCAAGAGTGTCAGTCACGTCTTGATAGTGGAACAGAAAGACCTGAAAGACATTTAATGTGGATGGGACTCATAGCGCGCAGGTAGCAGTGTGACATGTCCTGTAAACAAGTTGAACCATTAAAAGGCATCTGTCACATTATACATCGCTCGCTCACAAGAGGTTCGACGAGGTCTTCTTGACTCCTAGCAACGATGCGTGCTGTAGTTTGAGCACGGTCGTAGAGAATTCGAACTTTATCTGGGGTGAGCGGTGAGCGGATATAGTTATATGCGTGAGCAAGTTCCTCACTGATCATATAAAGCTCCCTCGCCTACAAGAAAATGTTAGCTCACGAACCTCCAAGGGTCGAGAAGCCAACCTGAGCAGGAATATCGGAAGCAGGGAATTGTAGACCGCGATATAACTCATGGGTACGAGTCCAATCGACAAGTTCTGCGACCACGATCCCGTTCCATTCATCATCAAATTGATAGACCATAACGCGATGAAATTGCGTGATATCCTTGATGACCCCAGCAGCTACCTTCAAAAACAAATCCAATTCAGCAGGAACACTAAGCTGCTCGTTGATCTGCGAGACAACGGCGAAAACATCCATCATTCCTACTCCTCCGCCAATAGTAGAGTAGGTACTAGAGCCACGCCTCCTTCGATGCCGTGGTCGCTTCATCTCGACCTGTGATTTGTGTTGTGACAAGCGGCGTAGACGCTCGAGGGCAGGAATCGGCTTAGAGTGACTGGTAGTACTTTCGATGATGTCTTCAGCATTGGGTGCCCATTCGTCGTCGGTCTTGGCAGTGGCGGGGCTAAATACGGAGTGGCTGTTTCCGGAAGAGGAAGGAGAAGGAATTGGGAGGGGGGAATTAGATGAGCCGAGCGAATCATTCGATGTGGTGGAGCCGTGTGGCGAAGCAGAACCAGAGGAGATGGACTGTATGTCGGAGAGAGGATAAAGGGGATTAAGAGTGTCTCGTTCTAATTCAAACTCCATGATGATCAGAGACTTTTGCGTAGTCCCTTGAGGACGATGCACTGCACACCAGCATGTCCAAACTCGTCGGGTTCCTTGTTCCTTGTCCAAAGGCTTGTGATCCGGATCGGGCACGTCGGAGGACATAGGTGCGCTAAGGCCGCTCAAAAGAAAGACATGAGGTGAGAAGTCTTCGTTTTCACTACTCCACTGGGGAGATTCTTCAAGGAACTGGATGTTATCCCACAGAAGCTCGGCTTGAGATGTCGACAGAGTATCTGTGAAGCATTCTAGGGAGAACAGATACTTGGGCGGGAGGCCGAGTAGCTCGTCCGAATTCTTCACACGTATGGATTAGGAAGAGCTAAAGGGTGATATGGTCACTTACTTCTGAGACCTGACGAACAACCAGCGCACCATCCGTCTCTTCTACGACGATTAAGACCCCGTAACCTTGTACAGCACCAGGTGCGTGAATTGGCTATCATCCAACACGAATGGTCAGCTATCTAAATCGGGGGATAGGGTCGGACGAGAGCGCACCTCATCTTCGCATTTGAATAATGTTCCTTCTCTCCCAACGACGATGTGGTTCCCATTTTCATCCTCTTCATGCCTAAATCTTAACGTAGTGTGCACGTGGCTCTGGTCGGAGGAGACGGCGGCGAAAGTTGGGAATTCAGAAGAGGGGGTAGGCGGACGTATGGGCTCGAAGTTGGGAGATGAATCCTCCTGACACGCTATGTCTATAGATTGATTATCAGCGAAGAACTAGCAATAAAGGTGGCGCAAGAAATTGAGGCTGACAGGAAGGTAAGTTACCAAGCGATGTAGAGTCACTAGAGTTATCCATGCCTATGAAATATTTTAGCTTACGGTTGATTTATCATTCATGGAAGACTAGGCACCTTCACTTCCTAGAATCGAAGGGATTGGCTGGCTCCCCGTCGGTTCCAAAAGCGATCTGCCTTTAGTGGGGCTGCCCCCTTGGGCAGAATTTGGCGGCCGCCCAGAAGAAACCCTCGCAGTGTTAGCGTTCGAGCTGCGGCTCGACGAAATTGACCTGGGAGATATAGGGGTGGAACTAGATTCTGAGTAGTGACGGTAAGAAAGCTTTGCGGTGACCGTGTCAATATGCAGGCCGGACGTACTGGGGGACACAGGTGGAAGATGAACCAACCCATATTGCGAAGGGTTAAACGGTTCCGGCGGCGATATCGGATCGGTAAGTGTCTCATGGGAGCCTTTAGTTGATGCCAGAGCGTCATCTAGATGGGCCACAATCTCCGAGGGAGGCCAACGTTGCCCAGGTGGCTCTGCCTCGTGTCCAATTGAAGTACGCTGATTAAACCTACTAGAAAGGGCCTCCATGACCAGAGCTGGCGAAGAGACAAGTCTGACTGCTTCGTCAGAAGGAGTTGCAGTGGCAAATGTGCGCGTCGAGGTGCGATTGATGGTTTCCTCGGCGGGGTAATATCTGTAATTGAGACCAGGCATATCGTCAACACCAGCAGGGGGGCTTCGTCTGTGGAAGAGATCGTGAGAGCTTTCCGTGCTATTGGAACGGCGTAGACGAGTAGCCTGTGAGTTCCGACCAAGCTGAGGCGGCTGCGAATGAACCGACGCGCTGGTAACCGAAGAACTATTGGAGCCATAGACCTGGAGGGGGAGCGAACCATCGTAGCATCATCGAGGAAGGCACAACCGGTCGGGGATCAAGCTTACAGATCTACTCAACGACCCAGGCACTAGCAAGGCATGGATGCTCTCCTCCGAACGAGATCGCGACAAGCCAGGACCACAATTTGGGACAGAACGCTGGATTTTGCCATTGAGAAGGGATTTGACGGGATAGACAAAACCTGAGGTCGTGGTCGGGGACGCTGTTGATGGTGGTGACTGCTGATCCAGCGACATGGGGCGAGGTCAATATCCATGACCATGTCCTGAGGCTTATATTCAGTTCCAGCTCCCCTTCAGCGTCGAGTAGCGCAAGCCTCGGAGTTCAAACTCAAGGGAATGAATCGGGGTGGGGATGGGATTTGCCGCCACCTCCGCCCTGGAGTTCAATTAATTACGGGAAAGGCCGCAAATCAGATAGGTTGTAAAGCAACGCACCATCCCAGCATCGCTGCCATACTATATTCCAGTCTATAAAGTCTTTCCGCGACGCGATTTGGAGACATTCCAAGCATGGATAAGCCAGAGGAGTGTCCTGAGTCCAACACCCCGAGCTCAAGCGCTCAAGCGCTCATCGATGGCATCGGGCTGCAAGTCATGCACATAGGGAGAGCTTCTGACGTTATCCCAGTGATGGCAGAATATGATCAGCGAGGAAAATCCCGCTTCGGTACAGCCAACGTAGTATTTGGTATCGCTCTTCGCAAGCGGCATAATCCGCTATCGGTTCGTCTTTCACAGACGCGTCGAGACAGTGTTTAATCAGCAAAACCGACGCATCCATGCGTGTTCATGATGCTCATTCCTGGCAGGGCCAGTGACTAAAGTGGAGCAACTGGTGGCGGTGATCTAGGTTTAGATTTAGACGCTGAAATCTACTGGTAAACAGTGTGCATGTTAGCCATGGCCGCCTTGAAGTCACTAATCGTCCCTGCGGTGGCTAAGCATACGGCCACAGTGATATTCATCCATGTACTTATAGAGCTTTCTCGTTCCATCGTATCGAAACCTGACGCCAGCTCCTGCTAGGGCCTGGGAGACACTGGTCATGGTTGGGAATTCTTGGCCGACACTGCCAACTCTGATTCGGCCCTCCACCATGTAAAATGGGTCCTTCCTCATGCGTAAGTACTTCGTCGCATTACAGATCTGCTACCTATCAATTAATTTGTATCATAGGCCGATCACCCCAGTCACAGCTAACATGGGTATGCGCATGCCATCTTGGTAAGCGTTTTGGGCCCAGTTCATTAACCGTTTGTGAGCCTGTGGCCATATATCGCCAGGTTCGACATCAGAGCATTCGGCAGCTCTTTTGGCTCTCGAGAGGACGAGGAGGGCATGCTCGACACAGTCAAGTCGCTAGAAGGACTGATCAAGGCCGAGGTGGATGCCGGTGTTGACCCAAGCCGAGTTGTGCTGGGCGGATTTAGTCAAGGAGCTGCGATGACCTTATTGACCGGATTGTCAACCCCAACGAAGCTGGGCGGTCTCATCGTCATGAGTGGTTGGCTTCCGCTGAAAGACAAGATCAAATCGGTGAGATAGTATGTTGATTACTTCCTTATGCATCTCACGATTTGCGTGATCGCTAGCGTCTCTCATCACACGCATCGTCCTATCCTATATTCTGGGGCCATGGGGAGTCTGACCCTCTGGTCCGCTTTGAGTGGGCCACAAAATCCAAGGAAATTCTTACTGGTGACTTCGGGTTCCCAGTGGCCACCAAGGACGACGTGAAAGGTCTTAACTTCAATAGTTACCGAGGACTGGAGCACTCAGCATCACCGAAAGAACTAGAAGATGCACTGTCATGGTTGAAGCAGGTCGTCCCTGGTAATTGATACGTCTTGGGTCATTGTTGGTACTAATATTGATGGAATGGTTAGCCGTGTACATATACATAGGCTCAGCTGTGTTATTCTGGTACATCATGGAGTTGTGCTCGGTAGAGGAATAGATTTCTTCTTTGCATATGTGAGATGGCATTTCGTGTGAGCCACCACAGATTTGCAATGACCAAAGTCGAACCTCAGTCAAGACAATTGCGACAGCGGATACGCGGACACTCCTTCGCGCGCTACGCAACTATCAATCTCTGGTCCTGGCAGATTGGTCACGATGATCGCCTTCGGGTAACCCAGCATAACCAGGTGGCGGGCAAAACCTTATAGAAATGTCATGATTTGTTCGGTTTACTACTCGACGAACTATGACGAATCAGCAGTGGAATATCATCGAGGAACAAGACTTACGGTTCTGGTGCGGCATGCTTCATGATCGTCAGTTTTCCTGCGGAAGCGGCAGAGACCATTTGTTGCTCTATCGATTTGTTTATCTTAGCACTAAGAGCCTGTCCAAGAAGGCGCATCAGCTCAGCTTCTTCCTGACAACATCGAGAGTACCTTGTGCATAGCAGCCTGCTTGACGAGCGCAGGCTTCTTTGGCGCGATGTACTTTTTCCCCTTCTTGGTGTTTGCAGCAGCCTTTGCGGTATGTCTAGACGAAGATGCCTTGGCTTGAAGCCCTTTTGTTTTGCCCTGTACCATGATTACAGATTCGAATTCGATTGGGCGATTGGGGTGAAGGTCAATATTTGAGAACAAGCGCCCGGCCGCGATTGCCATGAGAGGATGTTCGCACAGCCACTCCTGAAAGTTCATTCACCATCGTTGACGGGTACCACTATCTGCTCCGCCCGTGCGGTACGATCCTCGTAGGGCACGATACTCGTGTAGGGCTCGTTGAAGCCCTCCTAGCTGTCGTTTCGACGGATATCCGACCACCACGCTGCCGGACAAGCGATGTCCGACGTTAAGTGCGGAGGCCTCCAAGTAGAGCAACTTTCCCCCTAGGCTTCCTATGGTGCTCACCCACTGTTTCTGTAGCCTCGCGTTCGACATGTAGCCTCGATCCAAGTCCGTAACTTTACCCCTTTCCCTACACGGGATGCAGCTGCTTCGGCACTCACTCAGCCTGCCGAACGACCACAATTTACTCCACACGGACAGCTGCTAGATGATTCTGATGTTGTACTGTCTCGGAGAAGGAGCCGGAGGATTTCCATTAACTCAGTCAACTCGATGAAGACGTTCAAGTCGGATGCAGGAGGGGATGGGCCAGTTGGTGCAGGTATCGTCAGTGAAACCAGGGGACGAAAGCCGATGAAAGGTCTCAAGGCCGGCCCTCCTCTTGGTACTTCGTCCGGTTCGGGCGGCTTGGAGGTAGAATCTTCGCGCCATAAGAACGTGTCTGGCTCCGCTCCGACTATCAGGGCACGCAGGCAAAGGACCACGTCCACCGTGTCCGCATCGTCCGTTACCGCGTTGGGCCCTGCCGGGTCTTCCGCCATCTTGCCTTTCTCTGGATCCTTGTCTGGTATGGCACCAGATAACTCTCAAGTTGGTCTCGAGAGGGTCATCCATTCCCGCCTGGTCGAGAGCTTCATTGCTGTTACCGTTCCTCCTTTACCTCCTGCTCACGAAACGAATGTTCCATCGACTCCCGTTGCCTCCAGTTCCCGGTCATCTACCCCGCTTGCTTCTCCGCCGCCAATGAAAGACAGATCTCGCTCAATGTCTAAGCAAGGCAAACTGACGAATGGCGTCAGCGTCAAGAAGGATGCTAAGACTGCACCAGCCTCCACCAGATTGGTGGACCCCTCGTCTTCGCCACGCCCTTCCCCCAAGAGCCCCTCCTCTCATTCGGCAATCCATCCCAATGGGAAAGTCTCAATATCATCCCATCATAAATCCTCTTCCACCGCCA
The DNA here is from genome assembly GCA_032158425.1 of Pleurotus giganteus. Classification (NCBI taxonomy): domain Eukaryota; kingdom Fungi; phylum Basidiomycota; class Agaricomycetes; order Agaricales; family Pleurotaceae; genus Pleurotus; species Pleurotus giganteus. The sequence continues at coordinate 1,816,048 of JAPEHR010000002.1, forward strand.
GTAATTATCGTATGCATAATTCCCCTGCGCCAATACCACCCCGTGTGGCTACCATCCCCAATTACCTTTCGGAAATCCATCGGCCTTCTACTAACCCCGTATTTTACTTGGATAATCTCGCTGACTGGACAGATACGAGTGCGACGAAACTCAGTGTTCAGATATGGGCTAAACTCGGTGACGCTTCGATTATAAACTCTACCGCTGGCAGGAAGGTCAAGGGAAAAGAAAAGCAAAGGGACGAGACCGAGTCCACTCTGGACTGGAAGGTTCTACAAGAATGGGATATTGATCTCAACGATTTAGTACCACTGCCATCCGAGGTACGCTATCAAGGGTGTCTTATGTATTAATCTTATTTATTATCTAGCTTGCTGAAAACTCTGAGCTATTCCCCCCAAACACCGTGGTCCTCCACTTATCGCCTCCTGATCAATATTTTTCCATTCCCCTAACACCCACTCCACGCGAACGATCATCCTCGCCATCCGTGGCATACAATTCTGACCCTGAACTCGAGGTTAGGAAGTCTAAACAGCCTACCGACTTTCGTCAATTCAGTGACCTAACACCTCACTCTCCAAATGACATTATTACTCACTCTCGAAGAAGACATCGGAAAGCCCCCGGTCGAACAGATGACAGCACGGATGAATTGGCTAAGACCGCAAGCTGGCAGGATCTCTTCAAGTATGTCATACTCACTCGTTTCGTTGTTCGGTGTTTCTGAAGCATATAGTAGATTAGTTTCTCTGCAATCCACACTCGCCGATACCGAAATCTCACTTAACAATATCATTTCTAATATCGACAGGTCAATGGAGTCCACAGAATCCCTTGCTAGGCTGGTAAGTCCAATGCCTTTATTTTATAATTTCCCCCTCTCCATTTCGCCCAGCATCTCCGCTGCCTATCATTTCATCTTTATTCATATTCTCCGATTGGTCATGAGCTCAAAGACTGAAAGACACGCGAAGCGTCGGAGCAAGAAGCGTGGGTGGGTGGTCTTAAGGCAAACTGTATCTATCTCAAAACAAAGTCAAATGAATGTATGTTTTATTTTCGATTATTTTTTTTTTTTCCGGAGTTCATAAATTCTCTGCTGATACTCTGTCGGTACCCTGCGCAGTTCGTGAACGGATCCTCGCTCGACGCCAAGCACTGGAAGAGCGTCGTAATATTCTAAGTACAGCTCGAGATCAACTCAACGACGACATAATAACGTACAGTGATACCGCCATGGAAGTTACAGAAGAAGAGTCAGTACTTTATTTGACTTCAGCAAATACTTCTTCCACCCTCGCACGCCTGAGTGCTTACGAATGTTCGATATCTCTAGGCACCGGCTTGTGTCTCTCCGTGCACAGTTGCACCCAATCCGAACATCCCTCATCTCTACCCTCGCTTCGATATTCCCAATCGAACTCCTTTCGCCGCCAGATTTGCTTTACACGATCGCTGATGTTCCTCTTCCCATACCGTTAACAAATACGGACCCCGCGCCACCCTTAAGCCTACCTAACCACAAGGATATCAACGAAGATGTTGTTGCGACAGCCTTAGGCTACTCAGCCCAAGTTGTGCAGTTACTAGCTGCTTACCTAGGCAAGGGGTTAGTGTATCCAATAACGTGCATTGGCAGCCGGAGTTTGGTTCGAGACGGGATCTCGGGTATGGTTGGCCCAAGAATGTAAGTGAATGAACAGCGAAAGAATAGTACCGATAAGTTGATCACTACTGTAGGTTTCCCCTGTTCTCACGAGGCGTCGATACATACCGCTTTGAGTACGGAGTTTTCCTACTCAATAAGAACATCGAAATGGTAGGTCTACCTGGTTAATGTGTCCAATTACCTCATGATGACTTGTCATAGCTCATGGTTGACCGCGAGTTACGGCCTGTTGATATGAGACATACGCTCCCGAATCTCAAGAATCTTCTACTTACTCTAACTTCTTACGAAGAGCCTGCTGTTCGGTACGCTTCTCACTCGTCTTTGCTTGTGAATATTTTGCCGATATCGTCTTCAGTGTTATTCACAGACCCCCGTCATCTGTAATGTCCATTTCTAGCTTGGAGTCACCACGACCAGAATCTCCTCAGCTATCTGAGGCGGACGCTACGACCAGCAACGGAGTCACTACGCCGAAGGCTTCCAAGCTTGCGGACCTTCCACCAGAGAATACTACCCCTCCCGCAAGCGGCGCCAGTACGCCCACAACTCCTACCGCACCTCCCGACTCAGAGAGGAAGGCTCGGTCGTCGTACCTGAGTCTTGCTCCATTTTCAAGTTTCCTCAGGTCCCGTCTGCCGTCTACGACCCTGACTAAACCAACGGCGAAGGAGGTTTTAGATCGTGAATCGCTTAGCGATGTCGAAGATGCATCCTCCAGTGGTCATTCTACCAGTTCCAATGACGAGGACGGCGATGGTATTGTTCATCATGAGCAGCCGGCTGATGAGGAGGACCGAAAGACGATTCGTGGGGTTCCATTAGGTCTTGGTATCAACGGAGACGTATCACACGGACTGTCAAAGGAGGACAGCTCGAGGACTGAAGGAGCAGAGTCGCGATCGAACGAGAAAACGGACAACCTGGCTCCGTTCGCAGCGCCCCCGACGCCTCAACCACCGCAGCCCGTCTGATCAATGATGGACTTGGACTGTAGACCCTTGTCGCTCACAACTCCATTCGTTACTGTTCTTCAATTCCATCGTAGATACTTCAGTTTGGTACATGGGTTTGCTTTACAGTTATGCACTGCATATTTATCTACATCAATTCATCACGGTGCCGCCGTTGAGCATGGATCATCGTAGGGGATGCCTCATGAAGCATGTGCAAATGCAGGTGTTCTTGGAAATGTTACAAGTCTCTCAACCCCTTTCGTATTTTGATGTCTCCACAAAGGCACATGGATGCGCAAGGAAGATCACTGGCGAATGGCCTCTTAGTGACCGATGGGATCATTTGTTTTGGCGTTCATGTTATCTGCCTTACGACGGCCGACGCAGATCCAAGAGCGTACTCCCTCAAATATCAGAAGCTGGAGACGTGGAAAGCACACAATTATATGGTTCTTGTGACGAGGGGTTCCCTCATCCGCATACCAGTGCAAAGTGGCCAAACCTGCATGTTGCGGGGGAATCGTCCAAAATTGCTGTGATATATCAATCCCTGACACTCAATGGTCAAAAACCTCCGCTTGGGTTTCAAGCTCAAGATCTTCCACGAGGGCCAAACAAACAGGCGAATTCTTCTCTAGTGAAAAAAATGCGAGCATTTATTCAGTCGCTACCGGTACTGTTATAAACAAGTCGTAAGGCCGCCCCCTTGGTCTTTACAGAAAGTTCCGTTGTCAAACAGTAGCATCTGCTAACTCGATATAGCGACACGATCGTCGGTACCAGGAACGCTAGCTGCAGGAAGCAATTTTTTTGTCCAGGGTAAAGTTGGAGAGCTTCTTTTTCTGGCCATCGCTAACAGAATTATTCGCCAAAAGACCGCCGTGTGTAATGAGGATGGTAGCTACATAGCAACACGGCTAGAATACAGAGAGGCACGGGCTCACGTAAATCAGCTACATATGATACGTAGAGGTTGGAGTCGCCGCTGCGACTTGACGGTATCTTGGGCTGCAAGCTAGGGACTTCGCATTGTCTTTGCCTTAAGAACCACTGGACGGATAGTAAGTGATATTGTGAATTGGCAAAGGGCCCATTGATGTGTGCAAGGGTGGACGGAGTTGTAAAAAATATTGGCCTTGATCGTGAGAGTATTTCGATCTCAGGGACCAGAAGGCTAGGCTACGCACCCAGTGACCGTCCCCATATAATACACCTTCGATACTACAACTTTCTCCCAACTCTTCAGGAATCCTCAATCTGAAGTTTTAAAAGGGTCTGTCGTCTAGCTTTCCCTTCCTGCTCTGCTTTCATACCTCGCTTTCGCTGCTCAGCCTATACCTGCCACCTTGTACCAACAGTCCTTAATAGACGGGCTCAAAATTGGTCAGTATATTCTCTTCATCGTCACCAGCGACGACCAAGCTCATGTCAGACGCTCCAGTATCCTTGTTTCCGGCGTTATTCTACTCATTCGCTTTTTGTCCTGTCTCTCCTTGCTCTGGAAGAAAACAGCGCTTTCGGATATTTAATCACTCAGAATGCACGCAGTGTCTTTGGAAAACGGTATCGCGTCCTCTGATAATCGTTCCGCTTCCGACGATAGGAAGCAAAGCCCCCCTGCGTTTCTCGATCTTGCGGACTCGGTAAGTCATCGCCTCTCATTTGAGCGCCGGCCACACATACCGGCCTGCGTGGGTCACTTCCACCACTTGCATTTTCGTGGATGAACAAATGTACTTCATTTGTGATGCTTTTCTGGTTGTGTGATTTCATTAGACGGATTGCTGATAGGCTGGGTCATACAGCGGGTAGAGCTCAAACGGCTCGAGCACGAAAGGCAGCGCCTCTTGCAGCGCAAGTTCTTCGAGGACCAGATGCGAGCTTTGGAAGCACAGCAGGCCCAGGAACTCCTCACCATCCCCTACGATGGCTCCCTTAATGGCAATGGTCTTCAGCACATTGCCGTTTCCGCTCCTACAACCCCCCCTCGCGTTACCGCAGTCCTCAATGGTGATGCCCATGGTCTGCGCTCGGCAGGCCGTCTCCCCCTTGATGTCGACGTCCTCTCGCAGGCTGTAGGCACCGCGGTCTCGGACAAGCGCAAATCGGTCACTTATGCCCCTTCCGTCAATCTGTCTCCTGATCTCGCAACCACTACCAATGGCTTTTCCCGCCCTGCTGGGGCTAAGAGCATGCCCGCTAGTCGCCGTACTTCTGCTAGCAGCCATGACGAAGAATTGGCTAGTCAACTGCAGGGACTTTCTTTCGCTGGCGATCGGTCCAACGGGCCATCTCCGGTTCCAGGATCTGTATCCGCTTCCATTCTTGCTAAAGGAAGTAGTCGCTATATTGACGATGAAGGTGCACGCTATGTCAGTACTTACAGTGCTGGTATGATGCTGGATGAGCAACTTGATCAGGAGATGCATAGTACGTGGCGCCACTGTCAAGCAAACCCTAGTTGATGCATGATCCCACTAACCTTCCTCGGTAGATGCCATGAGACACCTCCCCACATCCGACGAGGATAGATATCATGGTTCATATCCCCAGAAGGTATCCATAGAATGAACTTGTTTCATGATATGTGCTGTCACTAAATCTGACTACTCAGACCTCTTCTGCCGCTCTCGACCTCGCTCACATATCGCAGTCGACTTCACCACACGCGCTCGTCTCGCGTTCAGCCGAGCCACGTGAGAAATCATCGGAGTGGCCCCCATTCCCAAGCAACCCCCGTGCTCCGGAAGGACTTTCGTCCCGTAACGAACGAAGGAATGTCACCAGTCCCAATGTGCCCCCATCACTGCATGATATCAAGTTGACTGGTGTAGTCTCGGCATCTGCCACTCCTCTCCTTCAACAGCATTCGCAGTCATCCCTTCTACCCTCTTCTCGCCGTGGTTCGCCCCCCTCTTTGCTTGACAGTCTCGCCGCGACCCGTTCTGTCCCCGCGACTCCACTGGGCCTACCAAGCGCAGTTCCTCACATTCTCAAGACCCCTGGAACGCCGCGTACCCCCGAGAATGGTGTATTGAGTGCTCGTATTACATCCCATGGCTCATCATTGGGTGAACACAGCCCCATAAGCTCAAGCGAACTACAAGCTTCCCTGTCGCGCTTATCGTCTAACCATTTTGATGGTAACAACCTGAACTATAGCCCAAACGGCTCATCCTTAGACGAATCGCTCCAGGTATGTTCTGTCATGTCTGCTTACATTCATTTTGGGTCCAGTCTGATGGCATCAACGACAGTACGGAACTGAGTCTCTGTACGGTCTTACCAATGGTTCATATGGAAGGTCACCGAATGGCACGGCTGCGAACAACACCAAGAGTGGCTCGACTGCGTTATATCATCATAATGGGTCGCGGTATGGATTGGGGGGTCCCGGCCGAGCTGGTGGTGCAGGTGCTGATAGTAAAATGGGTGGTTTGCATGGTCCTAAGCACAAGCGAGGTGATGTCGACAGAGAGTGTAAGTTAAGCTTTTATCTCCGTGCTCTCATTCTTGCAACTCCTTGGCTATAGTCAACAGGTTTGCTGGCACTCGGTTGGAAGATTTGCAAGGGGAAATTGCTTCGATGTGCAAGGATCAGCATGGGTGCCGGTTCCTGCAGAAGAAGTTAGAAGAAGGCGTACCAGAGCATCGGGATCTCATTTTCCGTGAGACCTTCAGCCATTTCGCCGAGCTCATGACCGGTGAGTGGTTTCCCCTGCCTGTTCCATTCCTATGGTTAATCTGTGGGTGACGTTAGATCCGTTCGGCAACTACCTTTGCCAGAAGCTTCTTGAATTCTCCACCGACGAGCAGCGAAACCTGATATGCGAGTCCGTTGCCCAAGACCTGGTGAACATTTCGTTGAATATGCATGGAACCCGTGCTGTCCAGAAGATGATTGACTTCCTATCCACTAGACGACAGGTAGGTCTATCCGTAAATATGTCTCACCTATCACACTTACGGAACTGGGCAGACTGATCACCGCTACAATGCTCAGATTCATTCCATTATTCTCGCTCTAAGCCTGCATGTCGTCGTGCTCATCAAGGATTTGAACGGCAATCATGTCATACAGAAGTGTTTGAACAAGTTAGCTCCGGAGGATAATCAGGTGAGATTGGCCCGTTCCCGTCTGTCGTTGACTGATCGTTCCTTTCGATCTTAGTTCATTTACAATGCTGTAGCTCAGAATTGTGTCGAGGTCGCCACACACCGTCACGGTTGCTGTGTATTGCAACGGTGCATCGATCACGCGTCGGAAAGCCAGAGAGTCCAATTAGTCAATGAGATCACATACAATGCGCTGACGCTGGTTCAAGATCCATATGGCAACTACGTGAGTGACTAGCATCTGTGACCACATGTCTTGCTCATTATCGATTAGGTTGTTCAATACATTCTTGACCTTAACGACAGCCGTTTCAGTGACGGCGTCATCCGTCAGTTTGCTGGCAACGTCTGCGCCCTCTCCGTTCAGAAGTTCAGCTCCAACGTCATCGAGAAGTGTGTTCGGGTTGCCGAGCATAACACTCGCAAGATGTTGATCGACGAGTTCTTGAATCGGTCGCGTTTGGAGAAGCTTCTCAGGGACTCCTATGGCAATTATTGTGTGCAGGTCAGTTTCTTGCTCCTGCATTGTCTGCCATCTCCTTATGTCTTCCTTGCAGACCGCCCTTGATTATGCAGAACCCAGCCAGCGCGCTCTCCTGGTCGAGGGCATCCGACCTGTACTTCCTTTGATTCGCAACACGCCATACGGCAAGCGTATTCAGAACAAACTCCAACGTGAGCTGATGGATCAATCCCGTCAACATGCGCTCACCGTGCCTCTCGGTACTCCAGGTATAGGCGGACACGGCGCTGGGCGCCACATCCCTCAGGCAATGCATCCGTCAGCGGAGCTTTATGCCACACAAAATGGCTTGTATCAGCTACAGCAAGCAGGAGGTGCTTCTTATAGCCCTGTGCACCTCACACCCCAGATGCATACGATGCAAGCCCAAGGCATGGAAGGTTATGTCATGCCAGGTGGTTCGCCACATGCTGCTGGCATGCCTGCCGCTGCTCACCTCGGGGGAGGATTCACAAACTCTTTCGCAGGCGTAAGCCCATTTGCCGGTGTTGGCCTAGCTGGCCCCATTGCTGACCCGTACCAGAGGACTTCCTATGGCTACGGCATGTAAAGGCGTCCTTGGCAATCTTTCAAAATTTCGGGCCTGCCATCTCTAACTCGCACTCGTCGACACTCCTCCCTCTGTATTCATTCAGATGATACCGCACTACCTTACTCGCCGCGCTCCTATTCTCTCTCCTCCCCTGAACAGATCTCATTCTATTGCTCTCTTTGTTGCTCGGATGGTTCTCCCTTGTGTCCGAACACATTGTTCACCCATATCATACCCAACCCCACATGCATTGTATTCTTCACAAGCATTAAACCCATCTACCTCTACGTCACCTTTTTATAACTCTTCTCTCCTCCATGCGGACATCGCTTTCTGTGCTTCACTTTGTGTTTTTATTCGTGCCCTCATTCATTGTTTGTTATATATATAAATCTTCTTGACCATTTGTACAGGTTACTCCCCCGCATACCATCCACAAAACCCACACATATATCTCTACATACATTCCTCACCATTACTGACCTTCCCTTGCTACCCACCCTCCCAAATCATACAATCTTGCAGTACAGGCTTCTGTCTGTCTAATACTGTCACCCACCCTCTCCCCCTCCATATCCCGATGCTACCTCCCCCTCCCATCATTGCAGCATTTGCACAATTACACATACCGTCACTTTGTAGTTATTGTCGACCTTCCACCAACTACCTTGTATAAAGTTGTCCCTCTTTCTGACCTAGATTCAAAACCAATTGGATTTTTGTGTTGTGAATGGATTGCTTTGCTTGAGTAACATACGGACACGATGTGTCTGCGTCGGGCGCCTTCAAGTTCAACAGGGGGGTGTGACGCGTGACTGACTGAACAAATTTATCACCTGCGTCTTCGGCGCGGGACCGCTTGGAGATTTCAAGTTCAACGTTCAAATTCAACACTCTGGGACGCGTCCTACCCACTTGACCTGAGTCATCGATTCATCGTCCAATATGTCACGAAAATTTCAGCATCGTGCTCTAACGTGTGTGACATTTGTGACATTTCGTCATTTGACGGTGCTGGAATGATTTGTTGCTCATGTTTTAGCATTTCATATGTATGCATACAGGAGAACCATTCTGAGCAGTAGCGATGGGAAATGCGATAGCAGAAGACGGAAACGAGAGGAAACCCAGCGAGTTTATCGGTTCTACATGGATGCGCAAGTAAGAAGGCTGGAGAGCGGATACAGTATGAGGAAGGGATAACTAACCTTGACGAAACCGATGGCAGCAGACTTCTCACGGAAGCACTGACGGCAGAGGTCAAGGCCGTACTTGCGGATGAGACCAGCTTGGTGGGCGCAGAGGCGGCTGCAAAGGAGGGAATATTAGAATCAAGATGGACAAGAGTTCGGGAGCGACCGCCAGGCGGAGATGGGTGGTATATATTGACTCACCATTGGCGAGAGCCCTTTCCGAATTTACGAGGACGCGAGAACCAGACGGCGTCGTGTGTCATTTTGAAGATCTAGTGTTTTGAGGACTATGAGAGGGTTGAGGATGAAAGAAGCGGACGAGAGAAAATGATCAGCGACTGAGCAATAACTGGCATGCGAAGTGGGGAGCTCACCGTTGATGGGCTTGAGGACGCCTTCGCTATTAGTGACGACGAGCACCGAATGTTGTCGTCGAAATTATGGGTGTGGGGCTTACATAAACAACTGTACAGTTGATATGAGCATTTCAAAGACCGACAAGCTGATCGATATATACGCCGACGGTCAGCAGTTGACAGAGCCCGCCTAGCTCAATCGGATAGAGCGTCAGACTCTTACAGGCGGGAATCTGAAGGCTGCGAGTTCGACCCTCGCGGTGGGCTACACGACATACATTGAGTGCTTTTTGCTTGCTTCGCCTCATCAATATCCAAGTAACCCAAGTGCCTTGTACTTTTGCATACAATTTGAAGACGCGTCTTGCAGGCATCCAAGCAACCTTCAGGTGGGAACCGCTTGCTTCCATCTGGGGATCATCAACGAGCCTTACCAAATATAGGCGTTCGTTAGTACTCTGAATGAAGGGTCCTTGTCCCAGTCCTGCACATACAAGATGCGACTCCCGAGCAACCAATTTTACCCCAACTCCCCTCATCGCCCCATCACAGGCGGGAGGCATTGGTGACTCTCTTTATTTCCCCGCCGTCAGCTTTTCCAACGGATCTGGTGCTAGTCGACCATGCCAGTACTCAGCACTGTGCTCCTCCTACTCCAAGACTCCGTGAGGGTCGCCACCCTCGTCGCCCTGCTTTTACTAGCGAGAGGCGCATTTTGGCTCGTCAATATGATGGTCTTTGCACCGCCGTTTGACCCACTGAGGAAACTTCCTGGTCCGGATGCACCTGCACTGCAGAATCATTTCCGAGAGGTCATGGAGTATGTCGTCGCTTATCAGAGTCACTGCCTTCCGCTTATGATTTGACGGTCTGTAGCCCGAATGTCAGCCCCGACACCCATCATGAATGGGTTGGACGGTTTGGCAAGATGTTCCGTTTCCACGGTTTTGGCAGGGTAAGCTGCACTATGGGACCTCCTTCTCACCCGTCACTCACATTCGTTGTGTATAGCACGACTATCGTTTGATGGCCTTTGACTTTCGTGCCTTGACTCACATTCTCAACTCTCCCATATACGAGAAACCATGGCAGACACGCACACTTCTCTCCCGATTACTTGGACGAGGTAATCCTTCCATCTTTCCATCCAGACGCTCTCTGACCACCCTGCTTCTAGGCATATTTGCAATGGAAGGCGAAGAGCACAAAATTCGACGACGTCTCATGGGTCCAGCCTTTTCAACCTCCTCAATCAAGGCAATGACTCCCACCTTCTTCCAAAAGGCAGAAGAATTGCGTGATCGCTGGCTTTCCCTTATCGACACTGCATCCTCCCCTACCACCTCCCCGACCTCTGAAGCTAAGCCAGCATCGTCTGTTCTTGACATCTCCCACTGGATTTCGCGAGCTACATTCGACGTCATGGGTCTCACTGGATTTGACTATCATTTTCACGCCCTGCAAGATGAGTCGGAGGAGGTGTATCTTGCCTACAGGAAGATGTTCAACGTCCAAGATAAGGGACCTGGCATGAAGACGATCTTTTCTTTATTTTTCCCTATCATAAACACCCTCTTCGTGAGTAGCACCTCATCAAATCCCGTGTCGATTACTCATCCCAATGCTTTGGGTAGCCTGATGATGGGTTGCGAACCACCAAGGAAAGCCTACGCACCATTAACGAAGCCGGGAAGCGACTCGTTTCCAGCAAGAAAGCAGCCATCCTCGCGGAAAAGTCCAGTGCACAGGAAATACATGAAAAGGACATCCTCAGTCTCTTGAGTGAGTTTGCTCCCTGCATTCCCTATCCACTCTGTTGTCTAACACGATCACTCTAGTCAAACAGAACCTTTCTGAAGACCCATCGAAGCGTCTGTCTGACACAGACCTTCTCGACCAACTCTCTACATTCCTTTTCGCTGGCTCCGATTCCACAGCTCTCGCCATATCGTGGTGCTTGCACCAACTCTCTCTGAACCCGGAAATGCAATCCCGTCTACGGGAAGAAATCATGTCTCTTACACCTACCACTGCCTCCGCCACCACCGCAGGTCTCGCTTGCCCCAAGCCAGAGTGTATCCCCGATTCGGGCTTCGCGGAAGCCTTTTCGCCTCTCCCTGTGCCACCTATCCCACAACAACCTCCTACACATCACTCGTATTCTCCAAGTGGCTCGTCACAATGCGACGTCATTGATTCACTTCCATACCTCGACGCCGTCGTCCGTGAAACCCTCCGTCTCTGCCCCTCCGTCCACGGCATAATCCGCGTAGCAACCCAGGACGACCTCATACCCATCTCCAGCCCCGTTCACATGCGTGATGGACGCGTCCTATCTAAAGGCGAGCATATCCGTATCAAGAAGGGCAGTTACATCCACATACCCATCGAGGGACTGAATTTCAGTGAGGACGTCTGGGGTAAAGACGCAACCACGTTCAAGTGAGTCCCCTCTTCTTCCCTTACAAAACAACGATTGATGGAATCATCAACTGTGTAGTCCTGCCCGCTGGTTCAACCTACCACCCTCCGCCCGATCCCACCCTGGCCTCGCAAGCTTGATGACCTTCTCCTTCGGTCCCCACTCCTGCATCGGCTGGAAATTCTCTATCATCGAAACCAAAATCTTCATCGCCAGCATACTCCCGTATTTCGTCTTCTCGCCCGCTGAGGGCGTGACGATTAAGAAATTCAATGCTATTTTGACGAGGCCATATGTTAAGGATCACTGGGATGAGGGCACGCAGTTGCCTTTGTCGGTGACGCCGTATACTGGGTGAAGACAGGTTGGACGACGTGATTGATTATATATTCATTCGCTGCTTAGGTTTGTGGACAGCTGTCTCTGTAGATCCCCATCCTTAATATCTTGTTGACCTTTTGACGGCTCGAGATTTGCATATATTCTTGGAACACCTCATTCATTGACCTACTTAACATATTCCTCCGTGTAGCATTTTCTTTGTTGTTGTATTCATAGGCCACTATACCAGTACAATCTAGCAATGCATATATTTTATTTGGTCAACAGTGGTATCGTGAAGGGAGACTCGTAATAGGCGTGGTGTAGCTGCGTTAATCATAAAAAATGCGTCTTCAATGAAATCTATCGTTCACCTCTGCCTACTCCTGGGTTATCTCTACGGAACCCAACATAGCAGCGAGAATCTTGACATCCTCGTCGTCGGGCTCGGATTCGGGACCATAGAGGTCTAAGATTTCCGCTCTCCCAGAAGGGGTAGCAACTGGGACTTCAGCAGTCACCGAGCCAGACAAATCGGCGACGAAGGGAGGCCTGAATTTGGGTACCGAAAGAGGAGAATCTGTTGAGAGCATGTCAACCGATCGCTTGCATGCGCGACGACAAAATGGATAGAAACCTTGGGGCTTTGCGGCAGCGTTTCGAGACACTTTAGGTGTCGAGGGTGCTTTACGCGTCTTAAAGAGAGGCTTCAGCCTGCCTTCTCGACACACACCACATACTAGAGCCAAACAAGTAATGAGTCGCTCTGGGGATATCAGGCACAACCTACCAACTGCATCTGTTTTGATGGACTTGCTGAAACGCCCGTAGCTATTGCAGAACTCTACATCAGTACGCTTGTGCGGTTCAGCACAAAAACAACATACATCTTGTCGCATTGCTCGCATTCTACGCGTTACGAGAGAATAGTCAGACAAGCTCAATTCTAGACGATGATGCGACACTCACTCCATTCATACGGATGCGAGATTTCGTAGTTGTGCGTAGTCTGCACCGTGTCAGTAACAATCGTGTACCAACACGATGCATACTTACTGTAATCTCAATCTCGGGATATAATTCCATGACCTTGGAACCCCTGGAACGATGTCTGTTTGGAAAGTGGGAGACTACTCAGAATGACAACTAACCATGCTTTGAAAAGGTTTCCATGGCCTTCTTTTGGGCAGCCATTGATGACCCAGCATGCAAGATGGCACATCTCATGGGACAACGTATTCCGGATACGTTCTGGGGGCGGATTGTGAGTAACACCACGATGCATGGTACCCAGCCATTGATCACCTTCGCAATCAAGAATTTTCTCAGCCAGTTCTATTCCAGTGGTATGCACACCCGTCGAAGACCTATTACAAACAAAGTCAACAATTTCATCAACTATTATTTAGTATTTACCTATGCCACTTAGCTCTCCCCGCAGTGGCCGTTAATCGCTTGCTCCAGCTCAAAGCGGTGTTCGGGGGCAATTGATTGTTAAACACCAGCTCGTTTAGCTCTTTGAATAGATCGTCAGCATAGATTTTGAGCCTGGCCAATTCGGCTGCGGCTTGAGCTTTCTTGCTGGATCGAATTGCCTGCGATCCGGTTCGAGAGACGGAGATCTTTGAAGACGATTCGAGGGAAGGTGTGCCACGGGCAGTAGTTGGTGTAGCCACAGGCGGAAGGTTTTTCGGGATGGAATTTTCTACCGCAGAACCAATAGAACTTGAGGAGGGCGAGGAGGAGAGGTGAAGGTCTTTGAGTTGCTGTATAGGCAACTTCATTGGTTTACGAGCTGAACGTGGTTCATCACTAGAGCTCAAAATTAGTATGGTTCGTAGGGGACCACTGAGAACTAGGATCCCCACAATGTCATGATTGCACCATCATCGCTACTCTCATCACTGTCATCGATGAAGAAAGGTAGCTTATACCGTTGTTGTTTAGGAGGCCCTTTCTTACGGCTAGCCGGAGGTGACTTGGGCTGCGCTCGAGAAGAAGGTTCTGGAGAGTCATCCGACAGCTCTATAACTTCCGGGGGCTGAGCACCTCTGCGTGCACCTTGCCGTGTCGCGTTGGCTGGCGTAGCAGGAACGGAAGCCGGCCACGACCCGGGGATAGTCATAACGAACACATCATCTTCAGCCATCGGCTTCTTCGTGTTCAACACGCTTGGTTGTTTCGGTCAGCTTGCACCACGCGGATGTGAAAGCACTCACTCTTCCTCGTCTGAAGAAAGCACTTCTATGACATCTTGAGGCTCGGAAGCTCTGGGTACACAAAATTGCTAAGTGGCGGAGAAATCAAACGGTATTATACTTACTTCTCAAATCTACTGGTGGCCTGCATCTGCAACTTGATTGACCTCGACGACTTGGATGCCGTAGAAGGGGGCCGAGCAGGCTCGAGAGGCGTTGAACTCTGTGCTAAGGTAGGTTGAGAAATCATAACGGGCATAACAGGTGCGAGGAGTGGCTATCAAAGCCCAAGTGATGGCTGCAACGCACAAAGAATTGTTCAACACTGACATCACGTTCTAAAATTAGACAGAGTGACACCGGAAGGGTGCATCACATTTCCTCGTGATGTGACGGAGCGCGATTCATAAGTGACCACGGTGAGACACGACCGTCATGCTACGGTATGACCTCGCCACCACCCACCCTAATCCCAGGCTACAAGCAAGTTGATGCTTTCGGTCCAGATGAAGACTATGAAGAGGACAGCGAAGAAGTAACTTACGTCACGCTTGATCTTGGGCCAGTGGAGCCAACCCTCGTCCCAAGCTCAGCTGAGTATCGTTTGATTGTAAGATCGTGTTGTCCTTATTGCCTGATCTTGCTCACATTCGTCTCCAGGGACTTGATACGCCCACACCGTTCTTGCAGCTATCGGGCACCATTTTGAAAGGCTTTCATGATACGTTGCTGGGAACGGAACTGTTGTTCTCAGAAGAGAAAGGTTCGCCATGCCTCTCTTCCCCCACCATCGCTACTCACGCACCCTCTCCGCTCTTTTCAGATGCAGCTGGGCGGTCATTGCGGCACATAGGATCGTCCGAGCAACGGATTCGCTTCAAGGAGGTGCAATTAAAACGTCGGGATACACAAGACGACCAGGAAGCTGAGAGGCGTAGTGACAAGGGTAAAGAGAAAGCATCCTCAAGCTCACTGCCCGCCTACCTGGCTAGCACAGACAATAGCAGCCTACTTGACCGCATGACGGGTAGTGGTCCGCAGCCAGCTGAGGCTGAGGATGGTGAACCCAATGATGATGGCCCAAGGAAAGTCCGGAAGACGGGGAGGCGGAAAGCAACTCAGAAGGGCAAAGCAAGATCTAAGGGAAAGCAGAAGGCTGTCGACAATGCGGACGATGAGGGGGAAGGTCCCCCAGACCATGATGACCATGATGCAGATGCTATGGATGTTGGTTGACCTGAGTTGTAGTGTATACGATACGATATCTAATTGCATACAGATTGGTTTGATGGCACTGGTCGGGCATAGCGCTGAAACGATGATTCCTGATTCGCTGCATCTTTACACGCTCAGGCTCATAGCGTGCGTTTGGCTTGTCTCTTCTGAGTCCTAAGTCCTGCACGGCCGCGCACCTGAACAGCATCAGCCAATGCCAACTTCACTCCTCACCTTCCTGAAGTCCAACTTTCCTTTGCTCTTGGCCATCCTCCTGAGCACCCATGGCCTGCGCAAGCGCTCCCTCTCGCCGTCTGGCGCGTTTGCTGCCTTCGTCGTCGGATGGTTGAT
This sequence comes from Pleurotus giganteus, assembly GCA_032158425.1. Lineage (NCBI taxonomy): Eukaryota > Fungi > Basidiomycota > Agaricomycetes > Agaricales > Pleurotaceae > Pleurotus > Pleurotus giganteus. The sequence continues at coordinate 1,831,903 of JAPEHR010000002.1, forward strand.
GATGGATGTCAAAGTACGAGCGGTCGGAGCGAGCTTGATCGTATTCTATCTGACTGGTAGTCGGGCCACAAAGTGTGAGTGGATGCGGTCGTTTTGCTCAACCCAGTGTATCACCGCATAAATGCAGATGGGAAGCAAAGGAAGAAATTGTTGGAAGATAGCTATGAAGAAGCTGGCTACAGGACCGGATGGCAAGTTTTGTCCAACTCGGTATGGGCAGTCATCGCTGGCGTTGCCTGGACTCTCGCTTTTGTGCCAAACGCCTACGTCTCCATTACCCTCAAGTCGCTAGGACTGAACATCAAGTCGACCTCGGTCTACGATGGCTCATGGTGTCCACTCGACCAATCCGTTGAAAATGGACGAAGTCGTGCTCTCCTCATGGGCATTCTCGGGTGAGTTTCTTGCTCACTGTCTTTGTTGTAGGAATGCTGAATTGACGACATGAAGCCATTTCGCTTGTTGTTTGGGCGACACTCTAGCCTCTGAGCTAGGCATCCTCTCACGTTCCAAACCAATCCTTATCACGACGTTTAAACCTGTCCCACCTGGTACCAATGGAGGAATCTCCTTCGGTGGGACCCTCGCCTCAATCATCGGAGGCGCTATCATGGGCCTCACAATGTCCATCAGCGTGATACTCCAAAATACTCACTGCGCAAGCGATTGGCTTGGGCTAGTAAGCAACTGCATTTTCTGGGGAATCCTCGGTGGCGGTGGAGGAAGCATGGTAGATTCCTTCTTGGGCGCAACGATCCAACGGACGGTGTACTCGGAGGAAAAGAAGAAGATCACTGAGCATGGACAGGGAACGGTCATCAGTGGGCTGAACCTATTAACCAATAACCAAGTCAACCTCTTCGCATCGCTTATCACCTGTCTTGCTGTTGCCTACCTCGCTTAATGATGTCTATAGAAGCTAGATATAGATATATGACCGTGGTTGTCCACGTTGGCGATACTTCTTGTTGTGAAACGAGCTCGTGGTGTTTTTGCTAATAGTCCGTCCAAAACCACAGGCATTCGTTCCAGCTCTTTTGCGGGGTCGGAAACGTTGACAGCTCGCTACAGTCGAAGACAATGAACCCCATATTGTTGTGTCCACAATCGACAGCAAACATCTCCACGTGGCCTCATTGGTCAAGCATAACACAGAACAGCTCCTTTGTCGCTCAAACATCCCGTTGTCATTGACTCAACAAGCCCTACACTATCAAGAAAGAACGTGTAGATAATGACTACCCGGCGTGTGCTATGTAGCAACAGTCGACGTCGATGACGGACAAGAAACAATTACCTAGCTTCCAGAGGTAGTGTGTGGTAGGAAGTGCGTCATATAATACAATAACTCGAATTCTAAATGCATCATGAAAAAGCAGAAATGAAGAACAAGCATCTGCACAGCGAATGGGTATGAACAGTCGTATAAATATCCAGACAAATGATGGTACAAACACGGAAACAGCCTCGGAGAATCAAATGCTTTCAGTTGCAGAAGGAAAGCACTTTAGAGCTGTTGTTGCCTCCGAGCGAACAGCATGCGGCGACGGCCACCGTTGTTGTTGTTCTGGCCGTTGCGGTTGTTCTGCTGGCCTCGGTTGCCGCCTTGAGGGGTGGCGACGGGGGCAACATCCGGCTGCCTGACTTGACCGTTGGCCGCACCGTTGGCGCCGTTCTGACCGTTGGCTCCATTCTGGCCGTTAGCACCGTTCTGGCCGTTGGCTCCGTTCTGGCCGTTAGCACCGGTCTGACCGTTGGCTCCGTTCTGTCCATTGGCTCCGTTCTGTCCATTGGCGCCGTTCTGGCCGTTAGCACCGTTCTGGCCGTTGGCGCCATTCTGTCCGTTAGCACCGTTCTGTCCGTTGGCGCCGTTAGCAGCGCCGTTTCCGTTCTGGCCGTTGGCGGCACCGTTTTGTCCATTAGCAGCGCCATTTTGGCCGGCAGCAGGTTGACCGTCAGCAGTCACAGTGAACTAAATGAAGAACATCAGCAATCAAAACAAAAGGCTCTGCTTAATCGAGAACTCACGTAGACAGCGTCATCGAGAGAACCGTGTTGAGCAATGGGGACGAGGACAGGTTGATGGTTGGCAGCGGAGTTGATAGACGAGACCTTGTAAACACCAGCGGGAAGACCGGCTGTGACATCCGCGGTGAGGACACCGCCCTGAGCAGCAGCGTTGAGACCCTTGAAGAAAGCGAACACCTTAGGGTCGGTGGGGGTGGTCTGGTCGAGGGCAGTGAGTTGCTCAACAACGACGTGTGAGTGGCCTTGGATCTGGCCCTGGCCGTTCAATTGCTGAGGTGCAGCGAAGTAGTTCGCTTGGGCGTTAACGAAGAAACCGGTCTGCATGTTACGGATGGCCATGGAGATGGTGAAAGCGGTGTTAGCCTTGATCGTGTCACCGTTCTTGGGGTTTGTGAACTTGGACGATGGCATGTTGTCGGTCGAGGGGAGGAGACCCATAGGAGCGGGGTTGCATGAACCGGTGGTGATTTGCTTGCCGTTGGTGATGGGGAGGTTGGCCTGGGTCAAGCAAAAGTTGATGAAGTTGTTCGTGGAGGTCAACGAAGCAACTTGACCTGAAGCACCCACGATGATTAGCAAACAAATCCGACTATTTATTAAACAAGAAACGAACCAGCAGCCGGAACGTCCTGGCCATTGTTGGCGAATCCCTGTGCAATTACAGCGGGGTCCAGCGTCAACGACTTTTGTGGATCGCCGTTGTTAGCCGCAGCACCGTTGTTGGCGCCTCCGTTGTTGTTGTTGTTACCGGCGTTGGCTGTGCCGTTGTTGGCACCTTGACCAGCATTGGCAGTACCGTTGTTAGCGGCACCAGCGTTAGCAGTACCATTGTTGGCAGCATTTCCAGCGGCAGCACCGCCAGCAGCGCCTGCAGCAGCTCCAGCAGCGGCCCCACCAGCCTATCATATGAATTTAATAACGGCGACAGGGCTTTGAGACAGAGGACGACTCACAGCAGCGCCAGCGTTGTTCTTGTTACCGTTGTTGTTATTTTGCTGGCCATTGCGGTTCTGACCATTGCGGTTCTGGCCATTGCGGTTCTGGCCCTGCTGTTGGTTTCGATTCTGGCCTTGCTGGTTCTGACCAAATCGGTTGTTGTTGTTACCAACACCGTTGTTACCCTGTTGTTGCGGGGCTGCAGCAGCGGCCAACGCGAGAGCGAGCGTGACGAAAAGAGAGAAGCACTTCATTTCTAGGGAGAATTCGAGTTAAGGTGAAAGAAAGGGACGGTCGACAGTTGAAGTTGAGTAACGAGAGTAGGACACCAGGTCAAGGCCGTTGAGTGGGGTGGGCTAGCCGGTGCGATCCCTGATCGCAGGAGAATGAGCGATACGAAAAGAGGCTGAGGGGAGAAAGGAGGACGAAAGGGTGAGGGAAAAATGGTGCATGATACAATGAGCTTATATAGGACCCTCTTGTTTGTTGCCGAACTCATCAATCCAGGCCTTGGCAACCGTCATGTTAGGAGAGCCATTTCGGCCACAATGCCCATCCCTACTTTTACTTCTCTATTGTCCGCTCTCCTCGACAATATCCGTTGACCCTCTTCTTCCTCATTGTCCTGCTCGTCTGGCCCCTCCACCTATTTCTACGTATTTTTCAGAGGATTTGGTGTGTTGTGTCTGTGGGAAAACACAGGCATCTGCCAATCAGAAGCGGGCGCCCCACTTTGCCCACATCCTGCGTTTCCTATCAACAGCCGAGCTCTCCTTCACGACCATCTTCGAAAAAGGGCACCCAGTGCAGCGGTAGTGCCCTCATCCCAGTATTTCCGTCATCGTGATTGGTCGTCACTGTGATCAACATTTTTGATCGCTACTGGTTCCAGAAATATACTTGCCTGCTGGTCAGCGTGGAGTCGTTGCATGGATTCATCATCACCATCATGGATAAAAAAACCATCTGCCTCCACAGGCCTCTCTCGTTGTACGCTCAGGCCATGCTTCAGACTTACGCGAGTGATATGTCGGAAAATATATTCTCACTGGCGAACTGCATCATTCGCGGTGTCCGCCGGAGCGCGCTATGCATAGCTTTCCGAATCCGCGGCGGCATCACACCCCGTAGATCCAACATACTGGTATGTCAGAGGTCTTCGCAGGTAAATGAACGCCTATACATTGCACCGTTGCGCTCGTAACTCTATTTTTACATTCACCAGCATTTGTTTCACTCTGGTCAAGGCACCACATAGTGATGATGCTGTAAGACTCGACCTTCGACGCATCTCTGACTTTGATTGTTTTGAAACTAGACAGGGGTGCCGTTCACTCTAAATTCCCACTGCGCGTGCATGTCCACCTCATGATGCGACCCCTTCTTGCTTGACACGGACGGACGCTACTGGCGTATCAATACCGCAATGTGAGGTGCCAACCAAATACACAGCATAAACGGTACACTCTCGCGATCATCATCTGTCGTGATGCACGCCCAATGCCTACGCCGGCGAAATCGAGGGCTCATCTGATGCGCTCTTTATGCTTTGCATTGCCAGAGGTGTCCCATGTACTTATTCGGTGAAAGCCGGGATTGAGGGTAAGGGTAAATGAGCCATGGCCTCGTTGCGATTGATGTACACCATTCGAGTCCACGCCTGTCTCTAGCTCGAGGGACAGAGAATCCTGGTAACCCCCTGTCTGCCTCACTGATCGTGAAATATAGTTATAGGGGAAATATCAGCCGTATAACCGTGTCTAGGATATCCTTGGCTTATACTCCCAGCACACGCATGCGCAAAACCGACGGTGGTGAAAGATGGTTTGTCAGTTGCGAACCCCCGCACGAAAGGTTAGTGTCATGTTCATGCATGGTGACCGCGTTGATCTTTGCACTGTCTTCAAATACAGCTTCTTTGACTGGTTGGTGACGGGTGGCATACCGCTCAGCCTTAGAGCCGCCACCGAGCTTCAGGTAAGGGACACATTTGGCGTCTGCATGAAATGACACAACAACATTGATTGCGAGGACGCCGGAGAGGTATGACACATGATGGGTACAACAAACCAAGCTACAATGTAAGAGACGACGGGGTATACCGTGACGGTGGCTACAATATGTGGGTGCTACGCTAAATAAGTTAAGGGGTGGACATCATGGGGGTATCTGGTGAGCGCGTCAAAAGGGAGACGGCGGCGACGAGCGACGATCTAGTTCTTCCCGCCGTTCGCGTTCTGGTTCCCGTTCCCAGTACCGGAAGCAGCAGCTGGTTGGCCATTTGCTGTCACCTCAAACTACGCAACGCACAAGTCAGTCTGGGATTCAGAAAACTAGACGATGAAGACAAGTAAGTTACTCACGTAGATGGCATCATCTAGCGAACCGTGCTGTGCTACTGGGACAATGACAGGTTGGTGGTTGGCCGCGCTGTTAATCGAGGACAGCTTGTACACCCCCACGGGCAAACCTTTATCCACTGTGGCCGTCAGAATCCCGTTCTGGGCAGCCCCGTTCAAGCCCTTGAAGAACGCAAACTTCTTGGGATCCAAGACAGTAGTCGACGCGAACGAGTCGATCTGCTCTACAACGACATGCGAGTGCCCTCGGATGATACCTTGGCCGTTCAGTTGTTGGGGTGCAGAGAAGTAGTTCTCTTGCGCATTCACGAAGTTTCCTGTTTCGAGGTTCTTGATGGCCATAGAGATCGTGAACTGTTGGTTAGCTGGTACGGTGCCGAAGTTGGGCGGGAATGTGAACTTGGAGGAAGGCATCCTGTCGACGCTTGGGATGACACCAATCGGTGCTGGATTGCAAGAACCCGTTGTGATTTGTTTACCATTGGTGATGGGAAGGTTAGGTGCCGTCAAACAGAAATTGATGAAGTTGTTGACAGAAGTGAGGGAAGCGACTTGACCTATATTTATGTGAGAACCAACAATGGAGATGCTGGTCAACGCCAGGAACAGACTAAGATATTATTAGATGACGACTTGCCTGCAGCAGGGACGTCTTGGCCGTCGTTTGCAAAGCCTTGGGCAATGACTTTCGGGTCGAGCGTGAGCGACGTCTGAGGGTCACCATTGTTGTTTCCGTTGTTTCCCCCATTATTGCCTGTATTATTTCCGCCGTTATTAGCTCCATTGCCATTATTTCCACCATTGTTGCCGTTGTTGTTGTTGTTGTTACCATTGTTGTCCTGTCGATTCCACAGTCAGTTAATTGACCCCTCCTACATACCTCAGGGGACTTACAGGGGCTTGGGCACCAGTCGCCGCCAGTCGGGTGGCTAAGTCGGCCGCAGTGGTACATGCTACAAATGTACCCGGTCCGGTGGTGAGCGGTAGTGCTGCACAACTATGATAAGAGGTCAGGGTTTTTTTCGACAGGCCGCAGGAGAAGAGGCGTACGATGTACCAGGCGCGCAAGTTTGGGCAAGCAACTTGCCATTTACGCACTGTGCGAACTTGTCACCTACACACTTGATTTCACCGGCCTGGCAAGACGAGCCATCTTGGAGGGTTTTGAATTCGTTGCTAGTCACGGTCAACCATTGAGGCTGAGTAGTCCAAGTCGAACGTACGAACTCACTTCAGCGCGATAGCATCCTGGCCATTCTTAAGATCAAACTCGGCGCGTCGCACTCGCTTGAAAGAAGGACGTGCGGAGACGGCTGCACCGAGCATGGAAATGACGATGAGAGCGTCGAACTTCATAACTGAGAGGTATTAACGGAAGACAAGAGGGTGCGGTGCTGCAATCTGAATGAATGTGTGTGCGTCAAGTGGCAAAGACACCAGGTCAAGAAGGAAGGAGAGGATAGAAGTTAAACAAGCCGAGGGACCAAGCCCTGGGTAGGAGTTAAGAAGAGCGAGGGGGGAGGTGGCCGGGAGGCTGAACGAATAAAGGGGAAGCCCTAAAGCCACACAGTGAGCGGAGTCCATTGTTTTATACCTCTTTGTGCGATGCCGAACAATCTGAATCACTGAGCGAATTAAGATAATGCCTCAGACGGCCCGCTGAGTGGCGAAAAATCAAATCTTGTTTCAAATAATGTTCGTCGTAGAACGTAGCGAAGGAGCACAAGGGGCCAGATGGTAATGGCAATCGGAAGCACGGAGACCCACGTGGCGTATTCTGGACGCATAATGGTCCACATTCCTAGCGATACGATACCTACACATCATCGAGCAAGGTCATCAGCAGCGAGTTAGATGATACAGCCAACCAACTGGCGCTAACCTTGTGGCCCACCTGTTTCAGCAGACTTCGGTGTTATTCCGCGATGCGACTGTATCAAGTTGATCACTCGACCCTTGCCGTGAGGCAGGACGACAGAGTTTATATTGAACCTATGGTGGGTTTCTTCCTTCCGTATCCTACATTCTTGCCTGACTCGATTTGCCTGGCATGGAGGTGAAGAAAGTGTACGTCGATGCGGTTGGTGAATTTGCTCGTCATCAAGCTCAGGAATTCTGATTGCACGCTAGATACTGTTCGATATGGATGGGTGAGTTACCGGACCTATGGTTGCTCATCAGCCTGCGTATCGACCGGCTCACCAACTGGCTATCTCCCCAACGCTTCTGTAACTCGAAATTTAAATTTCCCCGTTCGCTTGCCGTTCTCCGAAAACCCTGCGGTCATTTCGGCGAATATTCCCAGAACTCTGATAGATTCCACTCCTGGCGTCTTGAAAGCCTGGGAGCGATTCTGCAAGGACTACGACCTCGGAGACTATCTGGAAGTGTCTCATTCTGCTCATGGAAGACGATTATACGATACTTTGAAAGAGTTATGCCACATCACCGACGAAGTAAAGTTGCAGGTAAGGAGTGCCCCGCATCCTGCACGAATGGTCCCTTGGCAACCCCCAACAATCCCCTGGACCGATCGTACAACATACCGTATCTGACATATTGTGTCACAGGATGAGATCGATCGTTTTGAAGACTTGGTCATCGAAGGGGGACCGATTGTCCTACCAGGCGTCGTTGAACTCCTCAACCAGGTTATTTCATGCCCTATTCAATCTCCCACATCAGCGAATCAAGCATGTGTAGCTTCTCGGTGATCCTATGATGGCATCGAAATGGACGATCGTGACATCAGGTTGGTTTCGATGGTGGTGGGATTCGAACTCCCTGACCTGTTGTCCATCCAGCAACCAACAAGTATGCACCTCGTGCTCTACTGCGATGTGGTGTACCCCTACCTTCGTGTGGTTACGTGACGTCCAACGACGTATCCAAAGGCAAACCGCATCCAGATCCTTACCTCGCAGGTGCGCTGAAGTGTGCTGCCGTCCCAACCAAATGTAAGCGCAGTTCCCATGGGTTCCCTGTGCTCGTCCACACTCATCGCCATTAGGCCTCGTTGTAGAGGATGCACCTTCCGGACTGCGGTCTGGACGAGCTTGCGGTTCCAAAGTGCTTGCCGTTGGCACGGGGATGGGCTGTGATGCCATCATAGAGTCCCAAGTCAGCTACGACTATATCGTCAAGGATTTGTCAAGGTCTGGTAGCTGCTGCGGCGTGTTTTCATTCTGCTGACTGGACTTGATTTCCTAGGGTTTCTGTTAGACTTGAAGATGGGCAACTGGAAGTTACAATAGACGAGAATGCGAGGTGATGTTCTCCAGAAAGTTGCAAGAAATACGCTGGAATGATACCTACGTCCATACTAAATGATTCGTTGGATAACTTGACAAATCGCCGACAAAGAGCAATATGAAGCATCTACTACACTAGCGAGGGGTTGACTTCACGCTATGACTTGACTGGCTCAGCCTCCTCGAGAGGTGGAGGGCCGTCGTCATCCGAGTCCGAGTCTTCCACGCTAGGGCCATCACCACTTGCATCTAGGTCGGGAATGCCTCCACCTCCGCTGGAGCCCATGCTAGCCATCATCTAAATCAAACCCACGTTAGTAAAGTTGGGAAGGTAAGGCAGCTCTAGAAAGACGCGCCTTCTCAAAGTCCATATCGCCACCCATACCGCCCATACCTCCCATTCCACCCATACCTCCCATACCTCCCATTCCACCCATTCCACCCATTCCGCCCATACCTCCCATGCCTTCCATCATGTCATCGTCAACGATGTCTCCTCCATCTTGCTCATCTTCGTCAACCCACTTTGAGAAGTCAGTTTTAATAAAGGGGGTCTTGAGCTTTTCTTTTGTGAGGCGCGGCCAGAACTCTTGCTTGGCCTCCTTCTTGCGAAGAACAAGGTAAAGACTACGCGAGGTCAGGCGCTTGGTGGATGCCTGTTGGTAGGTGCACATGAGCCCTCGGTAATATCATCTCAAGGAGCTACTATACCTCCGCATCAATTTCAGCAAAGAAGTCCAAAGAAAACGCGAATTCCTTTTCCTCGATACCTTTGCTACAAAGACGAAGATGGTGAGTTCCCACACGACGTAGGATCATGGGAGAAAGACATACCCGCCAGTCTTCGCCTTGAAAGTGAGCTTCGTGGCCTGGAGATCCAAGGCTAGCGACGACTCTACGATATCGGGCAAGTTGATTGTGAAGAAAATGACATTCTAGACAGTGGCAAGAGCGGAAACGCGTCGAAATCAGTGTCATGCTGATCGCGACAAGATGTCGAGAGCATACCTTCGATTCGTCTGATTCAGAGCTTCGTTGAGCCCACAAAACTTCGGGATGGAGAGACATGGCTAAGGTGGTGAATGGTGTGAGCGACGGTGCGGCTCTTTAAAGTGACTTTGGAATTCTCCAGAACCTTCAAGGAGGCGCTTAGATGCGAAAGAGATAGGAGCCAGTTTGTTGAATGGTGCGCCTTGAGATTACGTAAGTCCAGAACGTTCTTCAGGCGTTGTGGTACGCAGAATGTGGTAAGCCAGTATCCAAGTCTTTGCCTGTCAACTCATCCACATACTCGGCTAGGTGCACACGATGGTATCTGCCTTTGCTCTTGCTACCCCTCCCAACGGCATCGCCATTCTTCCTGCTGCTCTTTGTCATGTCTCTCACAATGCATGCCAAACCTTGGTGAGTCCTGCCACCCTCTTGGTGACATCAACGCACTGAATGAGCTGCCAGCTTTTACTGCATAATACTATTAACGACTTTGTTCATATCATCGTGCTACTGGCAGCCATTTCCCCTGGACACACCACTCGCGGTGCCATGGTCGGAAAACATCACGACTTTCGGGGTGGCCCTTAACGCAACCCTTATCAAGGGTTACGACAAGCCTCTTCCTGCGACCATACGCATGCTCGATCGTTGTTGGTGTGACTTTTCCTCGAGTGGATTTTTCGAGCCGTATAATATCACTCAGTGGGAGCGGCTGAGTGTCGAGAATCTCAAGACGGATTTGGAGAGGCGAGCCAGTGCGGAGGCGGCATCGAAAGAACAGGAACGAGCAGAACAAGACGGAGCAAACTTTCCATCAGAGCCGACCCCAGCGCCCATCCCCAATGCAACATCCGCACTGAACATGCCTCGTACCATAACACTTAACGCTACCATGCCGGCGTATGACAAGCTCTCATACACGTCCTCATTCCTTTCGCATACGACGGAATTCTTCCAAGCATTTGTTTACGTCGTGTTTTGGCCATTCGCACCCGAGCCTACGTTTGCCACGCCAAAGTCTGTGCCGGCGTCAGACCCCTCTGCAGTTCCTCCGACACCTTTACCATCCCCTTCAATAGCTCCCGAACCAGTCACGGAACAGTCAAACTTACCTTTTCCCCGCCAAGAATACGATCTACGGCCATATGGACTCGATATTACCATAGACTTCAGCTGGTCCCGCAATGATCTATGATCTTGCTTACTTCCACCGTATGGCCAGTGTTAGTAACAGCAGTTTTACAGCTGGCTGCGTGGATGCATGTGACCCGTTGCTTCTAAAGCCGGCGACATGTGGCTATCAGCTTGCCATATCGACGTCGTTGGGCAAGGAGCTCATGTTCGGAGATACATGATATACCTCGGGTTGGATCTCCCTTCGGATGAGTATATATACCACAGTTGTTGTATTTCTATGAGAAATTCGACGATGACAGACACGAGCGGATTCTGCATGGTTATCGGTTATCTGGGCTCATTCAGCTGGGTCCCCGAACAAATTTGAAATAGCATGATCGCGTCATTTGTAGCGCACAAGGCGGGGCTCTTGCCAGTTCCGAACGCTACGATTCTCCTCCATCCATGCCAAGATAATGACTAGCGACCGCCCTTGGCGGTTAATACCTTGCTTGCTTGGTACGGGAAGGATCAAGGATGATCCGGTCGATCCTTTAGGGGTCCAGACACATAATGATGACTCGTTCACTGTCGTGCATTCGTTCTCATGAAACGCTGGAATATTATCATTGGTATGGCGTGCCTAAGTGTCTAGTAGATGAGGTTGTTGACGGATGAACAGATCCTCAATCATTGGATGATGTGGAGATTCCCGCTCGTTTCTTTTATGCGGGCGTCGATATGTACACGAGGAGCTGAGCATAGTTCGTGCGTATCTTATTGATGAATGGCCGTCGTTGACCGATCACGTTGACTTTGAATACGGTTTGTATCGTCTGTTTGATGTCGGTCATCATGTTGATATATCCTTCGCTGGCCAGTAACTGGAGCGGTGAGACCTGCCAAAATTTTATCTTCAAGTCTCTTTGTGGTAGGCCCGTTCCAAGCGTATGTTTATGTGCAAAAGCTAGGATGTAGGCTGCGGCTGGTTGGGGCTTTTGGATTTGAGGCGGGTGAACTGGAATGGATGACGCTGTTACACGAAGTGTTTATCGACGCCAAACGCCAATCACTCCTGCATACGCATTCACGGATTACAAAAGCCAAGGTCAAACGATAGAATTCGTATTCGTCGATCTCAAACAACCCTCAACAAAGTGTTTGACGGCGATAAGTGCATACGTTGCGCTGTCGAGATCCCGGAGAAGGAACAGCATCCGAATCTTAAGAGCATTCGACATCGATTTGCTTCGTACATCACCTCCATGGCAGTTAGAAAGGGAGGACGCCCGTTTACAGACCCTTAACGAACATACATTACGTCTGTACATAAACAGAGATACATAGATTGTCGAGGTCGTCGAACTTGATGGTGGTTCAGTGTAGAGTGAGGTTATTGATAGACCGGAAAGACCGGATAGACCATTTACACAGCATGCAGTCCACGGTCCAGATCGATAAAAAAGGAGCGATTGAGGTTGGGGGGACCTTGCTTAGCAAGCAAGGTAATTCTAGGACACTCGATTAGTGATCCAGTCGGAGTCACTCGTGATCGTGCCATTTGAATCCGCGGTGCAGTGACGCTTGGTTCCAACTTCTTTCCCCGTTTCTCCCATTCTGAAGATGCTGTATGACTGGGGGACCCGCTGGAGGTCATCATACTGGTTTGTGACCTTCGTCGTTGGCTTGGGTGAGTAGCTTTGACTCATTCCTGAATCCGGGGCTACCCAGCCGTGGTACCGGAGGCCTGACGCTTTGAGAACCCGCAAAATCTCATCTTTGCTTGAGCCAACCACATATTGACTTGTATTACGCACAGGAATTGCGACAGATTTATTGGTGTATTCTATCGTTATACCGGTACTGCCGTTCCATCTGGAACACCTGCATTATCATGGTGTTTCTGGTCTGGTCGGATGGTTACTCTTCGCCTATGTGAGTCGGCGATCCCAACTGATGTATTCGCATTGTTTACTCTTCTGAAATCAGTCTGGTGGTTTGGTCCTCGGTACGCCAGACATTTAATTTCTTGACGTGAGGGATCCATAGCGTCATTGCCAAACTTAGCCACTGTCCCGACCGCAATGCTCTCCGAGCGGTACAACTCCCGCAAACTCCCTTTAATGGTAGGGTTGGTCGCCCTCATAGGCTCGCAGATCATGTTAATGGAAGCACCGACATACTGGGTGATGTCACTTGCCCGTGTGATACAAGGTGTAAGCTCGGCTATAGTTTGGGTCGTTGGCCTCGCGTTGCTGTAAGTCCCCGTCCGGTCACACTTTGCTACATCAATGCTAATTACAAGGCGGGTAGATGCGACTGCACCCCACCAAATATTCTGGGTCGTACGTCCCCTTTCCACCGGTTTGATTGGGGTCGGCACTTACTTTTCGACATGCAGGTCAACTTGGGATTGCTATGAGTGGCCTTTCAATAGGGTGAGTCTCCAACCAACTCCCGTTCCCTTGTTTTATTGGTGTTGAATGTCCTCGATTTAGTGTCATCCTTGGCCCCCCACTCGGTGGATTCCTTTACGATCGTTTCGGCTTCCGAGGACCCTTGATTTTTGGCATTGCCGTGGGGTTTGTAGATCTCGTGGGCCGCCTTTTGATCATCGAGCCTAAAGACCTTGAGAAGTTGAGGTTGAAGAACGAACCCCAAGCTAGCACAGATCTACAGGAAACATCCACTGTCCAGCCGATTTCAGACAGTATTCGCTTCCCTAGCAATGATGAAGACAAGTCGAACGGTGATACGGTCGTAGAAATGACACCTCAAGCAGCATCTCAAGTACCACCGCTGACAGAATCAAGTGCGACTTCAGAAGGAGGGAAGGAGAAACTCATATCCCTAGGGCAAGTCCTGATTAGACTCGCAAAATCACCCCGTGCGCTCTGTGCTATGTTGGTAACTTTGACGAACGGGTGGGTGTAGCAGCTGCTTGGCGATGATGCAATGCTTATTCTACCTCTCCTAGGCTCGTCTTCGCAATGATAGAGCCATCCCTACCGTTCCACTTACAGGATGTGTGGGGTTTGAACTCGACGCGGGTCGGCGTAGTATTTATAGCTGGGCTTGCGCCCTCGCTGTTATGTAGGCCAGCTCTTGTGCCTAACTCTCGTGCTGTGCGCTGATTTTCTACCTTTCAGCTTCTCCTCTCGCTGGATACTTATCAGACAAATTTGGACCCGAGTGGATAATGACTATGGGGATGGTGCTGTCCTTGCCATGGTGGTTGCTCCTGATTATTCGAAAAGAGCTCGGCATGTTCGTCAGCTTTTTCGTGTTTGCCAGTACGTCCTTGCTGCCCTCGTATGTATCTTAGCGGTGGGATTTACTTATTCGAGCAGGCTTTACGGTTTCCGCTGTCATATCTCCCGTGACCGCTGAACTAGCTAGTGTATCCAGACATATCGAGGGCGTTGGCTGTAGGTGTCCAAAGTATCTTGTGCTTTCATCCACTCATTGGCGAATGTAGTCGCCCATGTTTATGGGGCGTTCAATATTGCTTATGGCGTCGGATCAGCTCGTATGTTCTCCTTACACAGTACAGACCCTTCTCTTACAGCTTTTCACTAGTTGGACCCATTATCGGTGGACAGGTAGCATCGCATCATTGACATCTGGCTGCTGACCTTTGCTGACCCGAGTTAGATATACGAGCACGTCAAGAACGCTGGATGGTCGATCATCTGTGGCATAATAGCGGGTATATTGCTTGTTTGCATTCCCCTCATGTTTGGGTGGACAGGTGAAGTTCCGTTGTGGAGGAAGCTGAAGAACAGACTGCGCGTTGGGCAAGCATGACTGGGAGGACATTAAGGGTCCTGTCATTGCAATTCTGATCCCAACTCAATCTTGTCTGAACCCCCACTCTAAAATTTATTTGATAGACATGGCAGGTGTTATGTTAGTAAAGTAGAAGAACATAGAACAAGGTTATTGCCATTGTACTGCGTTAGACTGATTACATTGTGAGCAAGACTCATTCTGCCCTTCGAAGTTGTGCAGTGAGGGCTGGTAGGAAGTTTCGGGCTGACCAAGTATGTACGGACTGATCTGCATCATTCCGACATCATGATGACATTGAAGAGGTCGGGCTTGATGGTCGCCACGGAACCCAGCCAGCCAATCACAACGCCGAGCTGGATTGATTAAGTCACATGACCTCTGATGATCTTGTTCCCGAATCGTCCAGCTTGGTGCGCCGTCATTCATCAGTTCCCCACCAACTCACTCTTCCCTTGCGGGGCTCTCAGAATTAAAGTCGGGAGAGCGTCTCATTTGCCACTGGGCCACTGGTACGCTTGGACATTTTTTGTGGATGTGGCTAGTGGCTAACCACACAGGTATAAAAGCAAATCGCCATGAGCAATAGCTCCTACCCGTCTCCAATATCTTCCAGACCGTCTCCTCAGGTCAGAGCACGCGGCGGACAGCCAGAAGAGCCTAGAGACCCCACTGAGACTCAGAGAAACCTGAGGCAGGTCTCGGCCTCTTTGGACGCTGCCTACCAGAGCATTCGACAAGTCCGACGGAGCCTGCTTGAGTTACAAGACAATTACAATTACAATATCCCAAGGTTCCCCGAGCCGTCCTTTGGACCGAACCACGCAGCCATTCTTTTGACGCAAGATTCCGCCGCTGAAAGCATTCCTCAAACGCCAGAAGACATGGAGGTTGATGGAACTGCGACCGTGCCATTGGACTTTGGCCCGACTTGGAGTTCATTGTACACTCAACCGCCCGCACTTGCGCCTACCGATCCGTTGCCCAGAAACAGCGTCGTTTCCCCCATCAGTCTAAACTCCCCCGTTAGCCCGCCACGCAATCTCTTTACCTTTCGACGATCCCTGCACGACACACGTCGTGTAGAAGCAGACGACCCTTCGACTTCAATAGGCAGACATGTTGAATCCAGGCAATCTAACCCACCCATACCACCCGATTTATCAGGTCAACAGCGCTCAATCGCTCAAGCTGAACAGGCTTTACGCGAACTCGAAAGGTTGCGAAGTGAGTACCAACGACGATTAGACCTACCCCCATTGTCAGAAAATCCGGTCATGGAACCTATACTCGAGTACCCTAGGCCAACCGTAGCGGAACAGCTCTCTCGTCGAAGCCTGGATGCGAACGTTCTTCAAGCTGTCAGTCAACCCATGCCGCCCGCCCCTCCTCCCGCTACTGGTTCTCAGTTGATGCCTCCACGCTTCAGCGCCGGTAGTCGACGTTGGCCTAGGCTCAGCCGAGGAGATGTTAGACAAAGCACCATCCAGTCGCCTACGTCCACTCGGTCCGATTCCTCTCGCTTATCAATCCTCTCAAATTTCTCCATCAACAACATCGCTAGTCCCGTCAGTGCAGTTAGCCGAGATCGCCCGCTGTTATTCGATGAACCAGTCAGTTACGCTCAAGGTGACGCTCAAGCTGGAGCTGCGTCGGCTAGCGGCGAAACCATAAGCGCCGATTGGATGTCAAGGGACTATTTTAGGTCACTAAATATGGGGTTCGTTAGCCAGTCCTTTCCGAGCTCAAGACGATTTGCTGACCGGTATCTAGGCTCCCGACTCAAGATATTTCACATTATCATATTCCGCCTCGTACTAGCCCGATGGGACATCTCGCAGAGTTTAGTCACAATGCGAGACAAGCCGCTGCCAACGGATCATCATCATCACTTGGTCGAACGCGCAGGAGAGGATGGGGTAAGTCGCCATCCACGTCATCTACACACCAACATCTCACATGTCGTCTTTCAGCACGATTAGACCCAGATGGTAACGAGATACCTTCCGACGAAGAAGAGGAACTGGAGCGCCTCCGCTCCGAGCAACGCATACAGGCCAACATCTCCGCACGCACCGCGTTCTGGGCTGAGCAAGCGAGCTTGACTCGATCAGCGACGTTGTCAGCTGATGGAGGGCGTGTCCAGCAACAACAACCATCGTATGATAGGCGAGAGGCTCTGCCATCAACATCGCGTATGAATGGCGTGCCTGTCACTTGCAAGGCCAGCCTCCAACCATTCATGCCTGACCCGTTGCCTATGCCCCTCGACGAAATGGTATCATCAACGGCGCAGGGCGAATCAGCTCAACACATTGTCGTCATTAAGAATGATAGATTCATCCACGATAGGTGATACACCCCTCCATGTCCTCATGCTGTACATCCCAACGTTGTACCTATAAAGTTTGGCAGCTTTGCCTCCACGTTCCCTTCAGAGTCACCTTGTAGTTATACTTCCATATTTATTTTACGCTTTACCTCTGGGCTCGTTTCATCATTTTGTAGATTCAGCTATATTCAGGACTTGTATCAGGCACTTGCAATAGCAATTCTTCTCTTGGTCTAGACACAGATTGAGTCTCGGGCAGATTCCTATACCGACGTAAGTAATACAGGTCTAGTCTTCTTTGCAGCAGCAGCACGGCTAACTTCGTACGATCTGACGCGGACAGGTCGCATCCTCCACCTTCCACCCGAACAATGTGCATAAATTCGCGAGTAACCGATAAGACTACAATACATATCTGAAGTCCCTGTTCTGTATATCTGTGAGGTCCAGAAACTCCTTATCAACCTTTACTTTCACTGTCTCTCCCTCCGCCGACTGTGTTTCTATGTATACTTCGTCGAAAGTGCTGTCGTGGGGTTCATTATCGCGGCGCTTGTTCTCCTTCGATAGTAAGTAACGTATGAGAAGCATCAATCCCATGCAGCAGACGTAGCAGATGCCGATTATGATCCAAGGAATATGGTTTCTGAATGTATCGAAGATGGTCAGGAGATGTATCGCTTTAGGAAGCATGGATGCGCTGACCGCGGACGATACTGTGTCTGCCACATGAATGGTCCTGCTGCGTTGCCAATGCAATATGCTGAAAGCATGATAGCATTGGTCGTAACTCGTTTGGTATGTCCTGCGGTAACACTGGATAACCAGGAGAGGGCCAACACGAAGCCGGTTGTACCAACACCTGCGTGAGGAGTTTAACAGGAACAGAAAGCGGGGAGGAGGCACAGACCTGTAAGCCAGACACCAAAGAGGAGACCAATTTTATTCTGCCAAGGAAGGAAGTTGATCAAGAATACGCCCAAAAGGTTCGGTACGAAGTACAAAACACCGACGTACGCCCGGCTATCGGGAAAGCGAGCGGCGATATTCACACCGGTGTAGATGGTGACGATCTCAACTACACCATCCACGCACCCTAGTAGAGTGGTCTGGAGGGGGGTGAAACCAAAGCCAGAAACGATAATTTGCCTTTGGTTGGTTAAAGAGTTGGGAACATTGTCGAGAGCGGAAAAGAGGGCGAATAGCCATGTCTTTGGATCCATAAGAGCTTCAATCATCCTTCAAGATATGGATGATACTGTAAGCGTCAATCATGGCGGTGAACTTACTGTTCCTTCTTGAAGTGCTTGTTCTCAATGCCCGTTTGGTTTTCCTGTCCAATAACAAGATTTGGATGCAATGGAGAGACAGGGCAGTCCTTCTCACCTTGATACGCTGAACAGCTTTGATCCTCTCATCCGGGGTGAGGAACCAAGCGTTAGTAGGCGAATCGGGGAATAAGAGCCTATTCAGCTTCGCAACCAGATGCTCGCTTCATGTTAGGAGACACTAACCAGAACGCTACTGCAGTCATCAACGTTAAAATTCCCGTGATGATCATCAACCTAGAAGGTGTAAAATCGAAAGGCATGCCGAAACTAAAGAGGGAGATACCATTGCCAAGGAGCGAAGCGACCAGTCTTTATGTGGAGGCTCCCGAAGCTGATGAACCCAGAGATGATCTGGGCTATCACCGTATGCATTAACGGACGGCTAGACCACGAGTCAATCGACAAACTTACCAGTGCCATTCATCAAAACTGTAGAGGAAGGCAATCAACCGAAGGGTCACACGGTGAGAAGAGATAGGCAACACGCACACCAGTAACCCACCCTCAGTGTCTGCTCTGTCCTTGTGTAGAACATTGAGCTAACGATCATGAACCCCGCGGTAATAGAGCCTTCACACATGCCAAGAACGAATCTAACGGCGAACAGTCCGCCGAAGTTCTTGCATGCTGCGTGGGCGCAAAGCGCGACCGCCCAGATGGAGATATTAAGGCTATGGATTGATTGAGAGGGAAATGTGAATGTAAAGGAAAAGCACCCTCGCCTCATCCATTTACCAACAGGGAAGCGTTGGAGTGCCAGGTTCTGGGGGTACTCAAAGGCAAGGTAGCTGAGATAGAAGATGGTGCCAAGCCTAAACATCTTGTTGTAACCTCCATCATCGACGATGTAAATGTCTGCCTACCAGTTATACCTAATGGAATGGCAGAAGTACGAATGAGAAGGGGGTGCAACAAAATTACCCACTGGTTGGTGGTTAAATGCGTAGCTTCCCTGATGATAATGAGCAACGCTCTCTACTGGACATGACGAAACTAACCGAATACCAAGGATGGCAGAACTACCCAAGGTAGTCTTATCCATGAACTGTATCCTGCATTGGACCTCAGCGGTATTTCAAGTGGGGACAACATGAGCTCACCAGTAAAGAACTGACATAGGTAGATGAACAAGACGAGAACTGACAATCCAAGCAAACCCACGTACCACACATCAAGGGCAGAATATTCTTATCAATTTTCTTCCTAGGCGACATGAGAGCGGGTCAGCAACCCTCAAGGACTGGCAGCGACGCCGCTTACCTGATGCGCAAAGCCTCAGCAGGATCAAGCTGAGATTCGCCGCCTGCCACGAGCGCTGCCCCAGTGTCAACTTCTCGAGCGGAGACAGAGACTGGGTGGTGACGCTTTTTCTCTTCAGCGTAATCGTACTCAGATGAGGAACCCATGGTAGTGGTCGCTGTAGCTCGCCAAGGATGGCACGGTTCGCATAGCTCTTATATTACTGCAGAACTTAAAATAGCCTTTTCGGTGCGTCGTACGCTGGGCCTCACCATGTCCGCTCGAGGGCTTATCAGGAGCGGGCGTGGAAGAACGGTATTCAAATGGGTCAAGAAGCCTGTTTTGATGATCAGGCGACAGGAAACCTACCATAAGACAAAGATATGGCTCTGACCCAGCGAGTGTATTCGCAAAGAATCCACGAGGGCGAGCTTCCACGAACGGCGTGCGCGAGAGATTGTCGGCGATTCATTCCAAAAGTGTGCATCTGCCTTCAAGTGGCCATAGGCAGTCATAGGAATCGCCAGCTGCACTTTCCATGTCACCAACTTTGTGAGTGCGGGCTATATTGCTCGGGACTGGCGAGTTGCGATCGCGGAACAAACTTGGAGGCAACCCCGATTTGTGGGGTTGTTTGGCAACTTGCCCTAGAGCAAACAGTGCGCCAGTATATAGGCAACTCGTGTGACAATCGAATTCCCTATTCACGTTCTTTCGGCCAACCTTGTTATTCTCTATCTAACGATCAGGATATTCGAGGATTTGGGACGAAAACTTTCCTCTTCAGTAGGGTACCGACTTCGACGGTATGGGCTCCAGGACTGGAAGAGGTGGTTTTGCGTGTGAGATGGATTGTCGATCTCGGATGTCAGTCCTACGCCCGAAACTCATTCAACTCGGGCATTAGGACCTAGACGACATCGCACAGTTGATCATATGTGGAGACTTGTGTAAACGGTACAACATAAGTGAGGTGATAAGTACAAAGTCGTGTGCAGTGCTATGGTTGAATGTCTACTTGAAATGGTATAGCCATGGCGATCATGTGCTGATTTGGGATTGATCTATGGGAAGAAGAGTACGTATGCTGACCTGCAAGATGCATGGTGGTAAGTCCGAACGTCCACTGTCAAGAAACGGCGCAGCCCATCTCTGCTCTAAAATTTAGTCCCACACGGGCCAGCCAAGACCTAAACTTTCCCGTGCTTCCCGTACTTCGCACACTTCCTAAACTTCGAGTGCTACGGGCTCCCGTGCTCCGGATACTCCTGAAGCTCTCTAAGGAAGGTGCTGGACGTAAAGGAACTGAGGATGATAGTGAAAATGAACGAGAAACCGAAGCAATTGATGAAATGGATCTTATGCTAGACCCATCACCTGTAGGTGGAAGAGGGAGATGGGCAGGAGGGTCAGGCTTCCTTATGCTTCCAAGAGCAAAAGGACCCGATATTGAGGGACGGGAGACAGTCGGAGACGCCTTCCGCAGAAGGAATTTTCCGATGCCCCGCGGTTTGTTTCTCTTAGGAGAAGACGGGCTACGAGGAGTCGCCTTGGTGTCTACACTGCTTGCGACACTGATCTCATCATCCTCACGGATGCAAGAATCGGTGCTATCCATGTCGACGTCATCATCCATGTCCCAGTACGCCATGCTAGCATGGTGAATGGTTGGCATCTCCACGAACTTGACGGACTTGCTACATGACGCTGACACGGAGGAATTTTTCGTAGCGTTTGATGATGTACGGGTCAAAATCGACTTCGAAGGCCCGGGATGTCTGAAACGACCGCGAGATCCCGGCGACACTGGTGTATCAGGCCGCGAACAAGTTGATGCATTTGTAGACGACGATACTGATGATATCGATGAAGAGCGATACTTTGTGGGAGGACGGATCGTCGTCGTCTCTAACATCGGAATTGAGCGCCCTGCATTAGAACGTGGTCGGATAGCCGTGGGCCACACTCCTTGTTGGTCGTCAGATTTTGATCGGCTATGAGTGGTCGTGTGAGGGTGGATGCGTGTGGGTGTGAGAGACATCGACTCGGTTGGAGGAGGTGAAGTAACGGATCGTGTGCGGGGATAGTTCGGACGACGGTAGAGCCATTCAGAGCGGTATGCCGGTTTGGGGAGGGAAATCAGCGAGGGAGACGTGGAAGGGCGAGGAGGTATATATATGTCACTGGGTGCCGAACGAGTGACTGGGAGCGTGTGGGTCGGAGAAATCGGACGCTGAGCCCTCCGGGGCCTTGGCGGAGGGGATATTGACACCGGAATTGAAGAGGTCTTACAAAGGGTATTATTCTCAGGACCTGAACTTTTGACACAACACCCAAAATGGACGTACTGTGAAGTCAGATTCGTCACGCATGATGTCCATATCTTCAGCAGAGCTCCGAGCAGGGAACAGCCTTGACGGAGACTGTATTCAATTATTACGAGAACGTCAGGCAAGCGCCGTAAAAGCGGACAAAGATGGGACGTACCGACAAGGGAATATCAATGGGTAATGACTTGGTGTTTAGTGGATGATTCCAGTTCTGCTGATGGGCTGAATAAATGACCATGTAAATCAAGGGCACACTGACCTCTGACATTGGGGTAATTGGCATTGGAAGCTCGGCGTCGATCCCCATGTTCAACCAGCTAATTTCTTCAATGACCATAGGATCGACGTCCTTCATACAAAGGAGTGAGCCTACAACGGCAGAAGTAAGGCACGTACACCCACCGCCATATATAGTTGGAGGTGGCAAAGCGCACACACGACTAGGAGGGATATACGCTGCGAATGCCAAACGAGAAAGCAAAAGTAGGGAGTAGGGCAAAGGGGAGAGGAGGAGGAAATCACCTAAGTTTACAAGGGGATCTTGTAAGCGACTAGGCATTACCTCGCGGACCCCACGTGTGGGTGATATAAAGGTCCAAAGGCTCGGTCATGGAAGAACCCTGGCATCCTGGTGTCAAGTGTGAACTGAAGTTACTGAACCTATGAATCGCGGGAGCTATGGGCGATAAGGTCCGCTGGGGTTGAGAGTCAAAAGCTTGAAGCGTGGATAACATGATGCAGCAAATGGCAACCACATGTAAATGGGCGGCCCAAACCTGATGCGAAGTTGTGTATGCAATAGGGGCAGGCTCATGCCCAATCCTGAAAAGATGATGGTTTCCAGCGAAGGCTTACGACCGAACCCAGGATGGTACGTACAGGGCGGTTTGACAAGTTTCGGGAAACTCGAAATCATATTCCGATCGTAACTCGATTGCAATGAATCACAAATGCCTCGGTATTTCCGTAATCGATATAATCACGGGAGGAAAGGCGGCCACCAACATCAGAGCATCTAGAAATTGGTCGAAGGATGGAAGCGGTTGCCGTACTCAAAGATCCTGGCTGTTCCATATACCGCGCAGAACGTCAGAGAGAAGACACAAAATATTACGCATTACGACTCACCTAGCTCCGCGGGATCCTACCTCAGTGGTGACTGGAAGGCCGACCCGCATCCATAACAACGAAGGGCGCGAGTTTACTATTGAGAGTGTAAGGTGACATAAATCGTGGAAGAGTAAGTATACATAAACTAATGGGAGGTTGTTGTAACATAATGTATGTATACAATCTATACTGAAACTAGTACTTGCAATGCCTGATCAAGCGTAGTGGAATAATGCCAGAAGTCAAATGCAGGAGAAGAAACGTTTATTGACGAGCCCAGACGCGGTCCAAGAAGCGAGGAAGAACGATACCAATACCAAGATATTGCGGGGGAGGGGCAAAACAATAAGGTTATCGTGCAGAAGGAGCGGCAGAAGGTTGCTGGTAGGCAGTATAATATGGGGTTTGCTGTTGATAAGTTCCTGGCACTAATGGTTGGGCAGGTGGCCCAGGGGATGGTGTTCCAGGAGTGGTGGAGGGCTGTGTGATTGCGGAGCTCCGGAGGTGCGCTGGTAGAGTTGGCTGGCCAGCAGCGGCCTGGCCACTCGAGGCAGTCGCTTGCGTAGCATGCCCATTCGTGGTCGATGATGGCCACGCTGCCTGGCTGGCTTGTTGTCCTTGATAGCCTTTGCTAGTCACCGTATTCGCAACAGCAGGGGTCCTCGTACTCTGGCTCGAGGTTTGGGCGGATGTGGCGAAGAAGCTTCCATACGAAGTAGCCGTGGGTATTGTAGCCGTCTGAGTGGGAGTACCTCGGCCGGAGTTCGACCCTCCTGCAACACCAGTTGCGTACTGGGGTGCGTAGTTGTACCACGATCCATATTGCATCTGGCCGGTGCCATTGATGTAAGTAACGGGCTGTTGGGGATACGTCTGCGTCGCTGGTTGTGTGGTCTGCTGGGGCTGACCGGCGTACGGGTTTGAATAGTATGAACCCGGAGTTTGGGGTTTGAAGGTATATGATGCTGCGGCTGGGGGACGGTACTGCTGAGCAGCAGTAGTAGTAGGATAGGTACCATAGGGATAGTAGCTTGTGCCAGGTGCCGTCGCTGGCGTAGCAGCTGCTGGAGTTGCGGTGGTCGCAACAGGAGCAGTCGCAGCCGCACCTGGTTTAACTTTTATAGTTGTGTTATCGTGTGCGGCAGTCTTAGATGTTGAAGGGAGAGTACCATACCATCCTGGTGATGGGTTCACTGGGATGGTTTTATGGAGGACACGGAGTAGAGCAGGAGGGGGGACAAAGGGTGAGACGTCTGGCCCATCCTTCAGCGACCTTGGACGTAGAGAAGCCAGCAATTCCAGTGAATCCACAATGGCTTGCGCTGGAAGAATTCAGAGACGAATGTAGCAAGAAAAATAGTCACGCTCACCTGTATCCCATTCTTCTGAATTGGCTTCGACTGTAGTCGCCTCTTTCAACAGCCTTGCTTCCTGCAACCCCTGCAAACGTACTAGAGCTCGAGCATTTCTATCCAACAACTCTTGTACGGCATTTTCAAGCTCCAGACTAGCCAAGGCACCTCGGATGTTCTCGATATCTTCTGGAGGTAGAAAGTCGCATAAGGTTTGCTCAATATCGGCATTGCCCTTCGTCCCACTTGCTTGAGCCATTTCGGGGTCAGGAACTGCAACTTCGACTACTTTCTCATCTCCCTTGCTTTGACGGATGCTCTCCACCCGTTCGACCATCCTCTGCTCTCTTCTCCAGAGTAACTCGCCAAGCTGTTCTCTCCCAACCTCTGATCCATCCTGGCAATATGATGGAGCAAAGCTGGCATTCACGCCGTAATCTAAGAAACTTCCAGTTGTTACTTTGCAACGGGTTGACGGACTTGCTTTCGGAGGGAGGGTTTTGAGGTACGAGTAAGTACCGAGACTAGGGACAACGGATGTGGAGGAGGAGGCCGAAGGTTTGGAAGAAGACGAAGACACGGAGATTGATGTTGGTGCGGATGGTGTTGGCAAGCTGACAGCGAGTTGAGCGTGGCCCATCGAAAGCCCCTTGATGGTATCTGGGTCAGAAATGTCATTGCTCAAGGAGGTCCACCAGTCTCCCGTGGGCAGTCGTTGCTTCAATGCATATCTGTTTTGTCGGCGGGGGGAGGAATACTGTATATTTGCCACATCGTCGTCATCGGAGTGGACCTCGGGAAGGACGGATTCGACACCTGGAGGTATGGCTACATTATGGAAGGATGCTTGATCGAGTAATGAGAGCGCGGTATCGCAGAATTGCCGTTGTCGAGATGCAGGTCCGGACGGTTTGGAACGCGAATGAGAAATGGGGGTCAAGTTTTGGACGGCGGACTATGTGATGCTCATACAGTGAGAATTCAAGTCACAAAAGTATCCCACTGACTTACACGAAGAAGCGAGAGGTTTGAAGGGCCTGATTCTCCCTTTAACAACGAACGTAAGGAACGGTGTTGAATTGAGCTGTCATCAGGTAGAGGAAACACGCGATCGAGCAGCCCTTGGTCGTCGATGCTGAAGCAACTGGCTTAGAGGCTATTCACAAAGATATGGTGACGACGACTCACGCATCCAATATTTCCAATATCTTCTGTGCATCATCTGAAGTGATTGGAGTGTCCCCAGCATTTGGCATGGACGGTCGTTTACTTGGCATTGACGGAGCGACTTCCTCTTCCTTGCGACTCTCTACGCCGTCGTGCTCTTCTTTTATCTCTGCATTATCAGATTTTGGTTGCTTCGTGGTGGGTTCCTCATCGTCCTGTTGAGCTTGACGTTTGCGTTTCTTTGAGCCCAGTTTGACGCGAGGTGGCGAAGCAGGCACGGTTAGGGTGGTAGTGGTGGAAGAAGATTCCTTTTCCTGATTTTGGGTGGTTGACCGGGTTGCACGAGCCATAGGAGAGATATTAAAGCCCAACCACGAAATAGATACGAGGAGACCGAGAACCGAAGTTTGAGGAAGACTTGACGCGCTGATGATGTAGGTGTTCAGACGCGCCTGTAGATAATTGCTGAGTATAAACGCCGCGCGTGTTCGTGACGCTGTGAGGAACTTTCGCAGCAGATAGGCTCAGAGCTTTCAAGCCGCAGTTGACAATTAGGGCAGTTCAGTCGGAGATCAAATGATTGTGATGTTTTATCACATATATTCAGACTCCGAAGGGCGTCAATACCGTCTGAGCTTGCAACTGTGTTTTGCAGCCCATGTCGTCTGCAGCCAGGAAGGTTGCTCCTGCTCTCCCCATATTCCGGGCTCAACTGCGCTCTCGTCCGTCGAATGGTCACGCTGTCTTTATCCCTCAAGTGAGAAAACTAGTCTTTGAGTACTGCGACAAGTGGCCGTCATCCACCAATACCCGGACATACCTTCTCAACCACCTCGAAGGCCTCGCACGCGAAAACCCACATGTTGAGGTTGTGGTGAAGCAACGGAATCATAGCGAGCCAATAGTGCGAGGATTCTACCGTGAGTGGGAAATGACCCTTTCCTTGTTCCATGCTCCAACGGCAGTGAATGGTTGTAGTGAACGGCCGTGACAAAGTTATCCCTCTAAATGGCTTCGAAGTCACTGGCATTCAAAACAAAGTCCGCCTCCTGCTTGATTCTTCTGGTGCAAAAATTAAGCCTCTCAAGCGTCTGAATGTCGAAAGTACGACAGAGGCTGCAAGGGGAATATGGAGCGGACTTCATGCCGACAGACCCCAACTATAACGGACCTCATGTACGTTCCTCGTCACTATCAATTAACGCCTTTTGACCCGATTGCATAGATATTTAATTGTTAATGCTGCTGTATCTCCAGCTGTAGTGACTAAATGGGATGCATGCACGGACAGTGCAAGAACTGCTCTAGACGAGAACCCGGCCGGTCTTAATATCATGATACGTAGGCACTACCATGCAATCCTAAACAGGGTCAGGGCGTACCAATGCGTATATTCAGCCGAGGAAAAGTTGCCAATACACTCCAGTGAGCAACTAAGGGATTACAGGTTATATATGGGCAGCAGATGCGCTAAATTCAGCGACTGCCGGCATAGTGGGCATTCCGCCTGCGATAAATTTCAGAATCGTAAGTATATCGAGATAGGCTGAGGAACCAGTTAGCCTACCTTCTCCCTTCCCCATCCAACAATACAGCTCCAGCAAAATAGGTGACCACACTCAGTCGCGCAGCTATCCGTCCGTTCTTCCAAGCACAGCGTACAATTCCGAGAAGCTCTCAACGCATCTGGAATAGCGGCAACGTCAAGCATTGTGCGTTCGTCCTCCTCAGCCGGCTTAGCTGGTTCGGTCTCAGGATCAATGCGACTGATCAGTGATGACACAGGTTGGTCGTCGAGAAATAGTTCATTGTCGTTATACCGAACTGCATCACTATCCCCCACGGACTGTGAACGCACAGAACGGAGGTACGTTAGAAGTCGATGACACAGCCTAACGAAAATGAGGACGCCGAGGAGGGAATATGAGGGTGGCTTGACATGGGGGTTTTCAGGTGTGGAAGAAAGCTAGTAAGCGGTCATTGCTAGTGCTACACAACGAGGAATGAATGACCGCACATGTCGAATACCCAAGACGCGTTTTATTAGGTCGTGATATGTCCCTCTGAGGTAGAATATTGCGAGATTGACTTCAGTTGCAATCTCCAAATATACCGGTAGACTTTTCAAGACTACAGACAGCTTATGCGGTAGCGAATCCAGCCGGGACCCGAACCGAGAAACGAAGTACGATGGGGTGGTGGAGAGTAGAATAAGAGCAGAGCGTCCACGGAGGGACGGCGCACGATCAGTGAAGGCAGAATGTTGCCAGATGTCTGTGTACTCTTCCCCCAGGGTCTGCGTCGCTGGCCGCAATAAAATGAATATGCGAATATTGCAACAAGGTCCAGTAGGACACACCTCTGCCTGTGGTTAATCCGAAGTAAATGAGCTTGACGAGGAGCTCGATCTCCTTGTCCCAGCGCGTGACCCACCGACTTCCTGTATAACTCGGACACCACTGCATTATGCAAATGACATGCACTTGCCTAGCCATGAACGCAAGACATTGTCTGTTTGGCTCTTAAATGATGACACATGAATTAGATCGCGTTGGTTTGCGCGAACTAGCAGCGAGGTCAGCATCCTCTGACCGCTAAAAGATATGAACCGTACTAATTTGGGCTTGCTGGGCTGCAGGAAACGAAGGAGGCTCTGAAGACATTATACAGTGGTGAGAGACGGAATCATGTAGGTTGCTAATTGCCGGTCCGGCGTCACGCCTCCTAAGCCCGGAATTCATCGTCTCTCAAGTTCCCTCGTGGCTACACCCTGAAGCTCAAAAGTTCGCCATCATGCCCGTTTCTGCTATTCCCCAACGCCATGAGCCCTCAGTATGGCAAAAAAGTGCGTACATCTAGTCATACAGTTTTCAACTGAATTGAACCATTTTCATTGTCTGGTTTTTAGTGAAGTGGGTAGTGTCTAAGCATCTCTTGCGGACCAACTTCCGACAGTGACACATTGCTCTAGGATGGGTGCTATGATGGGTGGAGGCGTTGGGTTGACAATAGGCTTCATCTTTGGTTCATATAGTATACTCAGGTGAGGATGAAAACGTCGTTCGTTTCGCCCATTGACATTCCTCTGCAATGCAACAGAGGAGGAGCGGGTCCGCGAGGAGCCCTCTCGACATTATCGCAGTACATGCTGAGCAGTGCTGCCACCTTCGCCTTCTTCCTTTCCATTGGTTCGGTAAGTCCTTTTGCTTCGTTGTACTGTGGGGTTTCACAGTTTCACGATTGTGATTGTAAATAGGTCATCCGTACAGACACCGCACTTCCACCTCATCTTCAGGCCGTTCAAATGCAGCTGACACCAGCTATGGTATTGAGATCGAGAGCAGAAGGCGCACGCCTCGTACGGGAAAGGTGGGAGGCAGAGAAGAAACGTGACATATGAAGTTTGCGCACAGTTCGATCTTCGGATGTGCACGAACACGATATGTTTGCAATTTGCAGTTTTGCGAAAGCCTTGCCGGTCAGGATCCAACGTTTCGCCTGGTTATCTCTTACGCATCTACTCAGTAACTCGATGGAACTGCTGAAAGGTTCATTCTGAAGAAGGGTCGAGACTTAGTCCGTGTCCTCACTAAGCAAGTAGCATAATTGGCTACAGAAACTTTACACATCTGAAAGCACGGTACATTACTGGAAACGCTGACGGAACCGCCTCACACGACTTGTTGGATTAAAGTGATATTGTCTCCTTTGAGGAGAATGCGCCCTACGAGGATGCGGGTAATGAGTCATACTTCCTTTCCAGCATACACGATGAGAACTCACCTAGCTCTCGCCTGGGCTTTGCATCTTTAACGAACACTTCGGCAGCATCATCCACTACCAGATTCATGAACTCGTCAAAACCCTGGAAAGACATTACATCAGGACCGTTAACTCTCGATTCGAATCACAGAATGTTAAGAGGAAAGTGTAGGGTGCCGCGTAAGACGATGGTATTATCCGGGCAGAGCCTTCAAGAAACCATTTAAAACCCATCGGCGGAAAATTGCACGGGGGAACCAAACGCACAATGATTTTGCCTTCAATACGCATCTCAATGTTGTCATATAGCCATATTACAACTTTTGTTCTCTGTGAACCGCGATCAGTTGCAGAAGGACATATCCTGGGTCATCAAACAGACTTGTTGGAGATTTTTGAAGATGACGTTCTAAACGTCACAATTAGCCAGAGAATTAAGATGATGCGCAATAAAACGTACGATGGGTTGAACCATCACTCGTTGCTGACGTCCCGACATGATTATAGAGTGCCAAATTACACGAACAGAGGAAACTAAGATGAGGGGAGGTGGAAGACGCGTGTTACGTAATTGGCCAACCAGCTTTGGCGCGCAGATGGTTGCTACCCTCTCAAGGCTTCTGACGTTGACCTATATCAACCATGGAGGTGAGCTCTCGCTGTGAGAGCATCAGACAATGCCTAGGCTAATAGAGTCTGTATAGGCCTTCGCCTCAAACAATTCCTCGACAGCAGCGGCTGTGACCTTCATTACCTTCGTCCAGGACCTCAAGAAGAAAACCAAAGCATGGGGTCCAATGATAGAGCTATGCGCCGGCGGAGAGAAGACTTTGGAACGCTTTCGCTACCAGTTTCCCGACGATTGGCTATACTCTGACCAGCTTCGAGGTGAATGGAGCGCATACAATGAGATATTGAAGAGAAAGAACGATTCCATACAAGAACAATTAGGTGAGTTACCATCGTGCCACGACTTCAGGACCTCCCTCTGACTACTTATTATAGCTGGGTTACAGTTGAAGATTGTTGCGGAGGACAAGATCGTCGAGAACAAAATTAACGACATCATCTCGGAATGGGAGCAGACTCGTCCTGTCCAAGGGAACCTGCGCGCCGACACGGCTATGAACACCATTAACGTATTTGAAGGAAAGCTCAACCGCGTCCGCGAGGAATACGACCTAGTTTGTCGCGCCAAGGAGGCCCTCGACCTGGAACTGACGCGTCATACTCGTCTGGATCCTGTATTTGAAGAGCTTCGCGACTTGAAGGCCGTTTGGACGGCACTCTCTGGAGTTTGGAACCAAATTGGAGAGCTGCGAGAGCTTGCGTGGGCTACGGTGCAGCCGAGGAAGCTTCGTCAACAGATTGATGGTCTCCTTTCGTCAACCAAGGAGATGCCGACGAGAATGAGGCAATATGCGGCGTTTGAATACGTTCAGGATGTTTTACGAGGCCTACTAAAGTCTAATTCCTTGGTCTCGGAGTTGAAGAGCGAAGCATTAAAGGAGAGGCACTGGAAGCAATTGTTCAAAGTTTTGAAGTTGCCTGCATCGATCAGTCTCACTTTGTGAGTGTTCGCTACTCCACGGCCTGCGTTTGCTGACGTTGAGAACAGGATGACGTTGGGAAATGTATACGACTTGGATTTGAAGAAGAACGAATCTTTGATCAAGGAAGTAATTATCCAAGCCCAAGGAGAGGTGTGTCACTACGCGCTATTCCACGTTGATTTCCTTCATTGTTCTTTTAGATGGCACTTGAAGAATATATCAAGCAAGTGAAGGAGATTTGGACGAATTATACCCTAGATTTGGTCAATTACCAGAACAAATGTCGACTGATTCGGTATGTTCGTCGCCTCATCTCTAGACTGTACGCTCAACGTGCCTTGCAAGAGGATGGGACGACCTCTTCACCAAGTGCAGCGAGAATCTGAACTCGTTGACTGCAATGAAGCTTTCCCCTTATTATAAGGTATTCGAAGAAGAAGCGAGTTCTTGGGAGGAGAAACTTAATAGGATCCATGTCCTATTCGACGTCTGGATCGATGTACAGCGGCAATGGGTCTATCTTGAGGGCATCTTCTCTGGTAGCGCAGACATCAAGCATCTGCTGCCCGTAGAGAGCGCTCGCTTCCAAAACATAAACACCGAGTTCCTCACCGTCATGAAGAAGGTCTACAAGTCACCCTTCGTCCTAGACGTCATGAACATCCAAAGCATCCAGAAGAGTCTCGAACGATTGGCTGACCAGCTCAACAAGATTCAGAAAGCCCTCGGTGAATACCTTGAGCGTGAACGTTCATCCTTCCCCCGGTTCTACTTCGTTGGCGACGAAGACCTCTTGGAGATCATTGGTAACAGCAAGGATATCCTGCGTATTATGAAGCATCTAAAGAAGATGTTTGCGGGAATCTCCACTGTCAAGCTAGATGACGACCTCACTCAGATCCAAAGCATGTCCTCGCGAGAGGGAGAAGAGGTGGTATTTACGGAGCCAATTTTGCTCAAGGATTATCCGAAGATCAACGACTGGCTTGCCAAGATAGAGTCCATGATGCGTCTCTCCCTTGCCAACTTGCTCACGGATGCTGTCACAGAGCTCCAAACATTCTACGGCAATGGTTCGACGTTAGTGAAAGAGCAGCTATTGGATTGGATGGAGAAGTATCCTGCTCAGTTGGTGACATTGGCAGTACAGATTGCGTGGACTACTTCGGTCGACGCCTCCCTCGAGGGTTCTCAGCTTCCTGATGACTCACTTAGTACCACCGCCCAGGCGCTCGACATCCTTGCTGATATCGTCCTGCAAGAATTGAACGCAGTGACTCGTCGTAAATGCGAGCATCTTATCACAGAACTTGTCCATCAGCGCGATGTTACCCGTGTTCTCATCCAACAACGCGTTCTCGACCCGAAGAACTTTACCTGGTTGTACCAAATGCGTTTTTACCTTGACAAAGCTATCGAAAACCCTTTGGATCGGCTGTCAATCAAAGTCGCAGATGCTTCGTTCCCGTATGGATGGGAGTATCTTGGTGTACCTGACCGACTCGTTCAGACGCCTTTGACCGACCGCGTCTACCTTACTCTTACTCAAGCCTTGGATACTCAACTTGGTGGGGCGCCTTTCGGCCCCGCTGGAACAGGTTCGATTGTTTCACGTATACTCACAGAGTAACCTATTCTCAACCGCCGACAGGGAAAACCGAGTCCGTCAAAGCCCTTGGCGTTCAACTTGGACGCTTCGTCCTTGTGTTCTGCTGTGATGAGACATTCGACTTTCAGGCCATGGGTCGTATCTTCATTGGGTTATGTCAGGTTGGGGCATGGGGTTGTTTCGACGAGTTCAATCGGCTGGAAGAGCGTATTCTAAGTGCTGTATCTCAACAAGTCCAAACCATTCAGCAAGGGCTTGCGGCACTAGTGAAGAACCCGAGCACTGAGATTGAACTTGTTGGCAAGAATCTGAAGATAAACAAGAATATGGGTGAGTTATTATTCAGGCCACATGGATATCATCTCACATTTTCTAGGTATTTTCATCACGACTAATCCGAATTACGCTGGTCGTTCGCAACTGCCGCCTAACCTCACTAAGCTCTTCAGGCCGTAAGTGACCTTACCAATCATTCCTTCAGAGAGCTGAAGTTTTGACAGAATGGCCATGACCCGACCTGACCGAGAATTGATTGCCCAAGTCATGTTATTCTCCCAAGGTTTCCGTACTGCCGAATCCCTCGCCTCCAAAATCGTTCCCTTCTTCAACCTCTGCGACGAACAACTTTCGCCCCAGCCCCATTATGACTTCGGCTTGCGAGCCCTGAAAGCCGTACTTTCCAGTGCTGGTATCTTGAAACGTGAACGCCTGACGGTCGATAAAGGCGCGGACAACGAGGGGTCAAGTTTCGACGGTCTTTCCGACGTCATCTCAGAGCAGATCATACTCATTCAAAGCGTCACTGAGACCATCGTTCCCAAGCTTGTTGCTGATGACGTTCCTCTGCTGACAAGGTACGTTGAGGTGTTGTTTGCTCCATTGGCGGACTCTGATGGTGTTTGATAGTCTCTTGGCTGATGTCTTCCCAGGCGTGGACTACATGCCCGTCGACTTGGAGGCACTTCGACAAGAAATCCTCAAAGTCTGTGCTGATCGACGCCTAGTGACTGGCGAACGGTGGACTTCGAAGATTCTACAACTATATCAAATCCAGAAGATTCAGCACGGTTTGATGATGGTCGGGCCTTCTGGAAGCGGCAAAACGCAGGCATGGCAAGTTCTCCTCGCAGCTTTGGCTCGCTTGGATGGTATAGAGGGTGTTTCCTACGTCATCGATCCAAAGGCCATGCATAAGGATGCCCTGTACGGAACTTTGGATCCGACTACCCGAGAGTGGAATGATGGTCTATTCACGCATATCCTTCGAAAGATCGTTGACGACGTCCGCGGGGAAAGTGGCAAACGACACTGGATTATTTTCGACGGCGATGTCGATCCTGAGTGGGTGGAGAACTTGAATAGGTGAGCTTGCCTTGAACTACCAAATTGGGGAGGCTATTTATATAGCATCTTCAGTGTCTTGGATGATAACAAGCTTCTAACGCTGCCGAACGGAGAGCGACTTAATCTTCCTCCCAATGTGCGGATCATGTTTGAAGTCGAGCATCTCAGATATGCCACGCTAGCCACTGTTAGTCGCTGTGGAATGATCTGGTTTAGCGAAGATGTGGTCACCCCGTCAATGGTATACCAAAACTACCTCGCCACGCTCTCCTCCAACCCTCTGGATGCTGACGACGAGGATACTCCCGACACCCTTCGACGTCGTACGGAGACCGCATCTACTGACGTTTCATCCTCGGCACATCTCAACACCCAGAAACTCATTGCAGGCGTACTGGAACGTTACTTTGAAGATGGGGATCTCGTGAGTTCGGCCCTTGAATTCGCCGAATCCATCGAGCACATCATGGACTTCACGGTCACCCGCGCTCTTAACACGCTCTTTTCCCTACTTAACAAAACTGTTCGCAACATTGTTGAATATAACATTCAACACTCCGATTTCCCCCTCGCGCCTGAGCGCATCGAACAATACGCCACTAAGCGGCTCCTCGTCAGCATCGTTTGGGCATTCTCTGGAGACGCGAAACTGGACTTGCGCGCTGAGATGGGCGAATTCTTGCAGACACGGACAGGCATAGATCTGCCTCCGTTAGCTCCTGGCAGCTCGCTTATCGATTACGATGTGCAGGTCAACACAGGTGAATGGGTTGCTTGGCAGTCGAGAGTGCCCAGCATTGAGATCGACTCTCATGCCGTCACTGCGTCTGACGTGGTCGTTCCAACCATTGATACCGTTCGTCATGAAGAGGTCTTGTACTCGTGGTTGTCGGAACACAAGCCACTCATGCTGTGTGGACCCCCCGGCTCAGGAAAGACCATGACTTTATTCAGTGCCCTGAGAAAACTTCCAGATATGGAAGTTGTCGGTCTGAACTTCTCCAGCGCCACCACTCCCGAGTTAATTTTGAAGACATTTGAGCAGTATTGCGAGTATCGGAAGACTCCAAATGGCGTGTTGCTTGCCCCGGTGCAGATTGGTAGATGGCTAGTTGTTTTCTGTGACGAAATCAACTTGCCAGCTCCTGACAAGTATGGCACCCAGCGTGTCATCTCATTCATCCGTCAGCTGGTAGAGTCGGGCGGCTTCTGGAGGTCGAGTGACATGGCCTGGGTCAAGCTCGAACGAATTCAGTTTGTCGGTGCCTGTAACCCACCTACAGATCCCGGTCGAGTTCCTCTAACTCACCGATTCCTTCGCCACGCGCCTTTGGTCATGGTCGACTACCCTGGTGAAATCTCACTTAAGCAGATCTACGGAACATACAATCGTGCCGCGCTTAAAGTCTTGCCAGCATTGCGGGCATATGCAGAGCCGCTTACCGAGGCCATGGTCGCCTTCTTCCTTGCATCCCAGAAACGATTTACTACGGATATCCAAGCACACTACGTTTACAGCCCGCGTGAGCTCACTCGATGGGTTAGGGGCATCTATGAGGCTATTAAACCTTTGGAAACCCTTTCTGTGGAAGGCTTGGTGCGGGTGTGGGCCCACGAAGCTCTGCGCCTCTTCCAAGATCGCTTGGTGACCGAGGAAGAAAAGCAATGGACCGATGAGAACATTGACTCCATTGCGACAGAACACTTCCCAACAATCAATCGCGATGAAGCACTGGGTCGCCCGGTCCTCTTCTCCAATTGGACCTCGAAGCACTACATCCCTGTAGACAGAGAGACCCTCCGCGAATATACGAAAGCTCGCTTGCGGGTATTCTATGAAGAAGAATTGGATGTGCCGTTGGTTCTTTTCAACGATGTGCTCGACCATGTCCTACGAATCGATCGTGTCTTCCGTCAGATCCAAGGCCATCTCCTTTTAATTGGTGTCAGTGGAAGTGGAAAGGTTTGTACCTGTCTTCGAAAAATGCAAAGAGGCTTACTTATCATTGCTATTTCAGACAACCCTTTCCCGATTTGTGGCGTGGATGAACGGCCTGAGTATTTTCCAAATCAAGGTCTCCAACAAGTACACTGGTGACGATTTCGACGAAGATCTTCGAACTGTGTTGAGGCGTTCCGGCTGTAAGGGCGAAAAGATCTGTTTCATCATGGATGAATCTAATGTGCTCGATTCCGGCTTCCTGGAGCGCATGAATACACTTCTTGCCAATGCGGAAGTCCCCGGTCTTTTCGAAGGCGATGAACACGCAGCGCTGATGACCGCCTGCAAAGAAGGATCCCAACGAGACGGGTTGATGCTCGACTCTCATGAAGAACTATATCGCTGGTTCACGCAACAAGTTGCAAAGAACCTTCATGTTGTTTTCACAATGAACCCTCCTGCCAATGGCTTAGCCTCTCGAGCCGCTACCTCGCCCGCCTTGTTTAACCGCTGTGTTTTGGATTGGTTTGGCGACTGGTCGGATCAAGCGTTCTACCAAGTTGGGATGGAATTTACCCATACGCTCGATCTGGATCTCCCATCCTACAATCCTCCTATCGATTTTCCCATCGCCTATCGCGCTCTTCAAACGCCGCCCACCCATCGTACGGCTATTGTCAATGCCCTCGTTCACGTTCACGCATCCCTCCACGCTATCAATCAACGTCTCAGCAGGCGTCAGGGCCGATACAACTACGTAACCCCCCGACATTACCTTGATTTGTGAGCGCTGCCGCTACAGTATGCTCTTGTTGTTCAAGCTAACGTCCCCTATAGCATCAATCACTATGTCCGCCTGTACAATGAAAAGCGCGATGAGCTCGAAGAACAACAACGCCATCTTCACGTCGGCTTAGATAAGCTTCGAGATACCGTCACCCAAGTTGAAGAACTCCGGAAGAGTCTTGCTTTGAAACGTTCCCAGTTGCAGGCCAAGGATGCTGAAGCAAACGAGAAACTGAAGCGCATGGTTGCTGATCAACAAGAAGCTGAGCAGAAGAAGGCCGCGTCGATCCAAATTCAAGCCGCTCTAGTTGAACAAGACCGCAACATCGAGCAACGTCGGGCTGTTGTCATGGCTGATCTAGCGGATGCTGAACCAGCCGTGCTTGACGCACAGGCAGCGGTTGGCAACATCAGACGTCAACACTTGCAAGAAGTCCGTGCCATGGCTAATCCACCAGAGGCAGTTAAGCTTGCGATGGAGTCCGTCTGCACTGTGCTCGGCCACAAGATCGATAGCTGGCGAACTATCCAAGGCATTATCCGCAGAGACGACTTCATCCAGCGCATTGTTGGCTTCGACACGACAAACCAGATGACCAGACAGCTTCGCGAGACCATGAAGAAGGATTTCCTCAGCAGACCTTCGTTTAATTTTGAAACCGTTCAACGCGCAAGTAGAGCGTGCGGGCCCCTTGTCAAGTGGGTCATAGCTCAAGTTAGATTCTCCGAAATCCTGGACAAAGTCGAACCCCTCCGAAACGAAGTACAAAGTTTGGAGAACCAGGCTGAAACGACAAAGAAGCAGGCCTCGGCTATTATCCAGATGATTGCTGAGCTCGAGGCGAAGATCGTGACGTACAAGGAAGAATATGCCCTCCTTATCAGCGAAACCCAAGCCATCAAGGCCGAGATGGAACGGGTTCAAAGCAAAGTGGACCGCAGTATGAAGCTTCTAGAAAGTCTGTCCTCAGAGCGTGGCCGTTGGGAATCGAGTAGTCGAACATTTGACTCCGAGATGAGCACTATCGTCGGCGATGTGCTCCTTTCTGCCGCATTCCTGGCCTATGGAGGGTTCTTCGACCAACATTATCGCGAAGTAATGTGGCAGGAATGGTCTAATCATCTCGTCGAGGCCAATATCAAGTTCAAGCTCGAGCTTTCACTAACCGAGTACCTCTCTACTGCAGATGATCGCTTGAACTGGCAATCCAAGTCTTTACCTTCGGATAACTTGACAACTGAGAACGCTATCATGCTCAAGCGCTTCAATCGGTATCCCCTAATCATTGACCCCACTGGCCAGGCTACGAGATTTTTGTTGAACGAATACAAGGACCGCAAGATCACTGTCACAAGCTTCTTAGATGATGCATTCCTCAAAGTGCTTGAAAGTGCCCTTCGATTTGGTAGCCCTCTCCTCATCCAAGATGTTGAACACCTAGACCCTATTCTAAATGCTGTCTTGAACCGAGAGATCCGTCGCACCGGGGGCCGAGTCCTTATTCGCTTGGGTAGTCAAGATATCGACTTTTCGCCGTCTTTCACGATGTTCTTGTCAACTCGGGACCCTTCGGTCGAGTTCTCTCCCGACATCTGTAGTCGTGTAACTTTTGTGAACTTTACAATGACACGAAGCAGCCTGCAGAGTCAATCGCTGGATCAAGTCCTCAAAGTTGAAAGACCTGACACTGAGCGCAAGAGGACGGATCTCATGAAGGTCCAGGGCGAATTCAGGCTTCGACTTCGTACGCTTGAGAAACTCTTGTTACAAGCCTTAAACGATTCGACGGGGAACATACTTGACGATGACAAAGTTATCGACACTCTGGAAACACTCAAACGCGAGGCTGCCGAGATCACGAACAAGGTGGAAGAAACAGAAGTTGTCATGAAGGAGGTGGAGCAAGTAACGGCGGAATATCTTCCGCTCGCGCAAGCATGTAGCTCCGTCTTCTTCGTATTGGAGCAGCTGAATCTCGTGAACCACTTCTATCAGTTCTCCCTTCAATTTTTCCTGGACATCTTCGATTATGTTTTGCTTCACAATCCTAACCTCAAGAACATCTCCGACTATGGTCAGCGCCGAGATATTTTGCTCAAAGACCTATTCCTGGTCCTGTACCGGCGTACTTCCCGAGCGCTTCTCCATCGTGACCAAGTCATGTTGGCCGTTTTGTTGGCCCAGGTTAAATTACGAGGAATTGAAGACATTGGAGACGAACTGGAGTTCTTCTTAGAGAGTGTTGACAGTGTTGTTGCTACCAGTGCTCCATCCGGTCCTCAAAGCGCCATCTTGACTCCAGAGCAAGGATTGCGACTTGATAACTACGCCAAGGCTTCCATATTTAGACCGGTTCAATCTCATCTTCTTGAAAACGAAGATGCCTGGCTCCCTTTCCTGTCCTCGAGTGCACCTGAAAACAGTGTCCCTACGCCTTGGGAACCCAGCACCCGTATGTTGCTTCTACTCTTTACCACAAGTTCCTTCTTATCCTCCTCTTTCAGCCGTCGTGGAAGCCATTCGCGCTTTACTTATCATCAAGTGCTTCCGGCCCGACCGCCTGCTGCAAGCCACCGCTACCTTCGTTCGGGTAGTATTCGAGCTTGACTTGTCTGCTGAAGCTAGCTTCGACCTCGGTTCGATGGTTTCAGATGAAGTCCCTCCGACCGCTCCCATCTCTCTCATTTCTGTCCCTGGTTACGACGCTAGCTACAAGGTTGAGAACTTGATTAAGAACACAGGAACCCGTTCTTCGTCAGTTGCAATGGGATCACAAGAGGGCTTCACTCTTGCCGATCAAGCCATCGCGGCTGCCTCCCGCCAGGGTACATGGGTTCTGCTGAAGAATGTTCATCTTGCGCCCTCTTGGTTAGGACAACTTGAAAAGAAATTGCAGACACTTAATCCCCATCGTAATTTCCGCCTTTTCCTTACCATGGAAGCTAATCCCTCGATCCCTGTTAATATCCTTCGGCAATCTCGCCTCATCATGAATGAGCCCCCGCCAGGGATCAAAGCGAACCTCCTTGATTCTCTTCGTTCTATTCCTTCTGCGCGCGTAACTCAAGGTCCTGCCGAGAAAGTTCGCTTGTACTTTTTGCTTGCTTGGTTCCACGCAGTAGTTCAAGAGCGCCTTCGATATGCTCCCCTTGGTTGGAGCAAGATTTATGACTTCAATGACTCGGACATGTCTTCCGCTTTCGGGATGATCGATACCTGGCTAAATTCTGTTTCAAAGGGCCGTGCTAACATCAATCCGGCGACAATACCCTGGGACGCCATACGTTCGCTCATCAAGCAATCGGTCTACGGAGGACGAGTGGACAGTGAATTTGACCAACGGATCCTCAATGCCTTTGTGGACGGACTATTCACCTCTTCTGCCTATGACGTCGATTTCGACCTGGTTCCTAGCCTAGGCAAAGAGCAGATCCTCGGTATTCCTGATGGGACCAAGATGGAACACTTCTTGACCTGGGTTCAAGGTCTTCCGGACCGTGAACCACCCTCCTGGCTCAGTTTACCGCCAACAGCTGAACGAGTCATTGCTGTAGCTCAAGGTAACCCAGTTGCATTATTGTAAATCTCTTTGCTCATCTCGCTCCAGGCAACGAATTACTAGGCAAACTGCGCAAGATGCGCATGCTAGCCGACGATGAAGATGGGGGGGTTGTCATAGGTCCTTCCAAGGCAGAATCGTCTCAGCAGCCGGCTTGGATGAGGACTCTGTATGAACGCTGTCGCGACTGGCTAGGTGTTCTCCCCGCCGTATGTTGTC
Organism: Pleurotus giganteus; assembly: GCA_032158425.1. Classification (NCBI taxonomy): domain Eukaryota; kingdom Fungi; phylum Basidiomycota; class Agaricomycetes; order Agaricales; family Pleurotaceae; genus Pleurotus; species Pleurotus giganteus. The sequence continues at coordinate 1,872,012 of JAPEHR010000002.1, forward strand.
CAGTTTCTTCAGACGCTTAGAGCCTCAACTAACGAAACTCTCAGAAATTCGATACGCTTGCAAAGCAGAGTGCAGATAACCAGGATCCCCTTTATCGTCTCTTTGCGAGGGAAGGCTTGATAGGACGCAGGCTCCTTGATCAAGTGCGCAAAGACCTCACTGATGTTACCAAAGTCTGCCAAGGTGACCTCAAGCAGACAAATCATCTGCGCACACTAATGAGCGCTCTGACAAAAGGCAAGTATAATTCTTCTGTGTTCACTCACTGCATAAATGACTGGACGTTAGGCACAATTCCGGATCATTGGCGCAGGTATAAAGTCACTAAGGCCATGACGGTGTCCGGATGGGTGTCAGACTTTGCGCGTCGTCTCGCTCAATTGGATCAGATATCAGGTCTTGACAACTTGGACAACGTGGAGGTTTGGTTGGGCGGTCTGTTCTTCCCCGAGGCATACATCACCGCTACTCGACAAGCCGTTGCTCACAGGAAGAAGTGGAGTTTGGAGACGCTTCACCTCCGACTAGATATTGAGCGGGTAACTGACCCAGAGGCATTCATCATCGATGGTATGTATCTTCGTATTGGCGTTGACGTGGCGCTTCACAGCTGCATTTGTAGGCTTGGTACTCGAAGGCGCCTCATGGGTTTCTGACCAACTGGAGCTCAATGATGGCGCAACCGTTAGGCTGAATGCTTCGCAGATACGCTGGACCCAGGCTGATGACTCATCAAAGGATACTGTCAACCTCCCAGTCTACTTGAATGCCGATAGGAGTGATGTCTTGTTCACCGTAGATTTACCCTTCGAACGCAGCGCGGGCGCGTTAGTCTCAACTAGAGCTGTCTGCCTCGCAGCGGGTGCCTAGTTGCACGGTTTCTCTTTCGGACTTCTTTTATAGCGGATAGAACACACTTACTTTCAATACCCTCATCACTACATACCTAATGCTCATGACTAGATGCTCACGACATGTTACGTTAATAGATTTGAACTCTCATTCCCCCTGGCCCGACGACGTTTGAGATCGCTATGAAATGCGAAGTGTCATTGCTGACAAACGGAGCTACCTCCCACTACATCTAAAAGCTTCCACTGAATGTCAACGGACTTCTCTTTGAATATGACTCGTGCGTCCTCTGCGATTGACTGAAAACCCCCCGTTGCAAGGGCCAAAATTGTTGGTCCAGCTCCTGATAAGCAGATACCCAGTAAACCAGGATGCGTGGTCGGTGTAATTGAAGATGTGACTTCAGGTAAACCCGGAATCTACAACCTTTGAGTTGGTATCAAAAATAAAATCAAGACACTCACAAGAGCTTTACGATATGGCTGATGAATACGGTCTTTCATGGCTTCATATATGAGCCCTGGGTCAGGAGGCGTTTGACCCAAGGCGGTTGTAAGCACTGCTAATCTCTGAAGATTAAATACCTATGCAGAGTTGAGTAAATGGCAATGAGGAGATAAGTACTGTCTTACCAAGTCTTTGCGAGAGTATTGCTCAGGAAGTACCTTACGAGCGGTAGCGGTGCTCAACTCAAACTGTGGGATGATGGCCACCGCTTTTATGTCTTGTGACCAACCGAAACGGATATAATGTCCAATCCCGTATGGCGGTACAGGGGGATTCAATCCCCATTCCTCTCCCGCGTCTGGCGGATATTCAGGCAAAACCTCGCTCAAGGGGACGCTTGCAGCTTCGGTAGCCTCCTTGTCAAGCTCCTTGAGATACGAACCGACAAATCCACCCACAAGTGCCGCAGTGACATTATCCGGATGGCGTTCTACCATCAGCGCGAAATCCAGGAGACGTTCGGTAGTGAGGTTTAATTGCCCAATTTCATTGCCGAGAAGTACGCCGGCGATAACAGCTGCTCCAGACGAGCCCAACCCACGACCGAATGGTATTTCATTGTCGCAATGAATCGTTACGCCGGAAGGGAATGAACGGATGCTATGGCAACGCAGCACATAGAGAGCCACGCGAGTGGTGAGATTCTTGTAAGCATCGAGAGGCACTTCATCAGCACCCTCTCCGGTATAAGTTATTTGAGGCGGGAAATAGACGTCCTGTGATTGCCCCCCGCTTTCGTGAGGGTCAGAAGCTGGCACAATTACAGTTACGGTGAGGTAGAGTGATAGCGAAAGGCCGACGACGTCAAAACCAGGACCGATATTCGCAGACGTGGCGGGAACTTTAATGGTAAACCTACGCAAAACCTGGGGTGACATCTGTTCGTGATCCATACAACTCTGAACTGCCATATGCACGAGACTCACATCAGGAATGGTACGCGTGGTGACTGGATCGTCACGGCCGCGATGGCAAAACAAATTTTTGTAGCGATCACGCTGATCGGTAGCTCTCCTGAAATCCACCCCTAATTGATACCTTCAATCATAAGAACCAATCTATACGGTGCTGAATACTATAGTAGTAAGTTGTTGTGGTATGATACATCTTCGGTTGCATCTGAGGATATCTCTTGTATGTAGAGCCACGACATCGAAAAAAACAAGAAAGCAACTTAATCGTTTAAATTTAATGCTGTGTCCGTGAAGACAAGTCCAAGCATTTAAAGCGACCAGACCTTCAGAGCTGCATCTCTACCGCCGGAGATGAGGTAGCGGTCCATATACCGAAGGCGCTCCACAGGCATAGTATGTCCGTTGGTCAACAGCGTCGAATGCTGCATGCTGGTACGGTTGTAAATCTATGATGTTACGACTAAATCTTTGTCGGAAACAAACTAAAACGGGGAAACTCACCTTGACCCCATTCTCACCCGTAGCCGCAACGACTTTCCGACTGTCGAACTGCAGAGCGGTGACAGCATGATCATATTTGAGAGTCTCAAAGACGCCGCCCGTGCGTACATCCCATATCTACAGAGGGTGAAAATATTAACTTGGTTGGCAGAGGACATGTATCATGAGAACGGACCCGAAGAGTCTTGTCGAGACTACCGCTCGCGATATGGATCTCGTCAAATTGCAGACATGTCACGGGGCCAGTATGACCCAACAGTGTGCGATGAGCCTGCCCAGTTCGCACTAAGTATTCGTTAGCCACTCAGTCACACACAGTCCAGCACAAGTACTCACTGTCCCACATCCTGACAGCACCATCTCCACTCGCACTCATTAAACCATATCCCCAGAACTGCACTCCGCCAACAAAGTCTTGGTACATATCCCAGCTTCCATCTGCAAGCGGTGGCATTGGGACAGCGAATGTACCAACAGCAGCAGCAGCAGCCCCAGAGAAAAGCGGATTCGGGGTGGCGCTCCCTGGAAATGTGGATGTGGGATGGGAAATAGCCCAAAGGATATCCATGGTCATTACACATTGCCCTGTTTCGAGGTCCCACTGACGTAGTGTCTTGTCAGAAGCACCCGTTACCTGAAGAGAGATCGGTAGCGGAAAACGACGCAGTGAGTATTACATGACGGAAAAGACGGAGTCCACTGACCAAGCAGTTGTCCTCAAAATAGAGAGCCGTCACTGCTTTGCTATGGCCTTCTAGTACTCGCACGCAGGCATTCTCCCTTTCTTTGTGCACTGCACCGTTCTTTATTCCGTTCGGCTTCCTCTCTTCGGGGGTCGGTCTCTCAGTCACACCAAATTCACTCATATCGCCCTCCTCTTCCTCCTCCGTAACATCGCCCAGGTTGACTATCTCCCCCTCAGTATCCCACTCGTCATCCTCTTCCACTCTTCTTAGGTCCCACAGACGGACACACCCGTCTTCGCCGCCAGTAAGACAAACATGGTCTTCCACCTGGACGCATTTTACCATACCGTGATGACCACGCAAACGGCCAATCTCAGAACCTGTGAGAAGGTCCCACACTCGGGGTTGAGAGTCTTCTTGCGAAGCAGTGACAAGTGTACCGTATGGTTCAGAGAAGTCTAGGGAAGTGATCGGTGTTGTGTGGCTTTCTAGGGTCTGCTCGACAGGTGAGAGATGCACGAAACAAGATACAAGAGCGTACCATAAATGCGATACCGGGAGGGAGCTCATCATGTTCGGAAGGTAAGAAGGCAGGTCCCTTGCGTCTTCGAGAGCTGGGAGGGAGATGAAGAGACTGAGGAGGAGCGTTCTGTGGCCGTTGACTCGATTTTTCGAACTCAAGCCTCTCCTTAACACCTTCCACTGGTGGATCCACAAAGATGAGCGATGTGCACGAACAGCGAGTGGAAAGGCTTACGCTCATCATCAAGCTCCAAGTCCTCCTCTTGTAGCTTGAGCAGATCCTGTTCAAGTTTCGCTCGGATGGTATCTAAGGCCTCTATTTTCCGCGTGATCTCGTCTATTTCATTATTCACCAGGCTCTGTGAAGTATGTTATTAGACAACTAAATATAGGTTGATCCAAACGTACTCGTTTAACATGGATATTCTCCTTGTCTTTGAGTATTTCCTTCCGTTGACGAGTGAGTTCTTCCTTTCCCAGCGTCTTACTTGCACTCAAACTCTCTCGACCTCTCCGTCGTCTTTTCCCCTTCCCTGCCTTGCCAACGACTACAAGATCCTCTTCGCTAGCAACACTCTGTCCTTCATGATCACCATCTCCCTCCTCGTCTCCCATCAGCCCTCTGGCGCTCATCCCCATCTTCCGTAGCCCCAACCTTGGCGTGTCAACATTGCGCATTTGTCGCCGCCGTGATCGACCCTGCTCAGCACTGGGTATCGTCGCATTGAAACCGCGCAACAGGCTGACACTTGAAGCGAGCCCGTCTGGCTCAGGAAGTTCGGCCTCTAGAAGCTCTTCTGTGGCCTCAACGATTTGCAGGTCGCGGGAAGTAATCCGTCTTGTTCCACCCAGTCCCATCTTGAAGGGCGCACGCCCTAACGTCGCGAAGTCCACGCGAGAGCCAGACATGCTTGACGACCCGACCGAAGCTCTCGGTCTATTGGTAGAACTGACTGTGTTCATCATACGCGGGGTCATAATGACTGGTGCTACTGCAAGACATAAGTAAGAGCCATGATGTGAGGTCCTGTATTGATAATGAGCACGCAAATTTACATACAATCTGACAGGATTCGCGTAGAATCATGCTTCTTATGGTTGAACGGTGCCATAAAGACCTTTTGCACAAGTCCTAGCTTGCTTGGGCCAGATTCCAAGTTATTTGTCGGTTCCAAAGGTGGAGGGCGACCATTTCGAGACTTTATGTCTTCTGATGAAGGGCGACTGCGCGGGTCGGATGCCATGCGGCACTTCCACCGTGCTTGCGGTCGCAACACCGAAACCTTGAGGTGTGGAGTTGACCGGGAGGGAGCCTTGTAAGAAGGGAGCAAAACCGGCGAGTTCAACTGGATGCCTCCAAATTCGGATATGACAGGGTGAACAGTCCGCCAATACGGAAAAGGCATCTTGTGGCCACGCTCATTGTGCTCAATTCACACGGTCAATAAGAGGATTCAGAACGGAAAATCGTTATTCAACAATCCCTGAAAAACCATGCCAGAGTTACCAGGTATTTGAGCATTTGTGACGCGTTTCCTTGCTGGCGACTGACCTGGCGACTATTCCAGAAGTTGAAAGGGCCGCAGGTCTCATTCGAACCATTGGCATTGGCAAACTGGTTAAACAGGTCGACACTGTGGAGGACAATCTCGTTTTCTCTGGCATTAGCCACGCGGAATTTGTGATTATTTTGTACACTATACAGCCATCATCATCTGAGCGCGTTCACAGGCTAAAGAGCTGACGGGACGCGTCATTGAAGATGCGCGACGCTATGGTCAGTTCATTCATACCCCTGAATCAGAACACACCCATGTACCTCACTTATGCTGTAGGCAAATTATTCTACATCCGACTCGACGGCGAGGGTAAACTCCCCGTCCTACACTTTGGCATGACCGGGATGCTACAAGTGAAAGGTGAACTAGCAACGTACTATAAAGAAACACCTCGATCGGCTACAACCCAATGGCCCCCGAGGTTCATGAAGGTCGGAAGGAATCATCCACCCTCAATCTTCCCGGACTGACCGACTTGCATTCGTAGTTCATCCTCCACCTCCAAGACACAACAAGCAAAGAAATCACACAACTGGCGTTCTTAGACGCTCGCCGTTTAGGTCGTATTCGACTCTGCGCATCCCCACTTGAGGAGCCCCCTATATCCACGCTCGGCTTCGATCCTATACTGTCTATGCCTTCTCTAGAGGCCTTCAAGCCCAAGGTTCTCAAGCGCGCGTGCCCGATCAAAGCCTTGTTACTGGACCAGACTTTCAGCGCTGGTGTAGGTAACTGGATTGCTGGTAAGCCATTCACCTTGCTATCATGGATGCTTCATCTGCTAAGCCATTATACTGTTGCCCACAGACGAGATTCTATATCATGCTCGTGTGCATCCTGAACAGCGGTGTAACAAACTAACCGAAGACCAAATTTCTGCACTCCACCATCATATTGCCGACGTGTGTAAGCAAGCTGTAGCAGTTGACGCAGATGACACCAAATTTCCGGCAAACTGGCTGATGAAGCATCGATGGGTATGTTGTCATGAACTCTCTCAATTCATTCCTTGTCGTGAAGGAGTCTAGGGTAAAGGGAAGAAGGCACATGAACACACCTTGAAACTGGTCAGCCATTCTTCTTTCAATGTATTAAATGCTGATCCTGACGAGAACCTAGCCGTCGGGTGACCCAGCCACTATCAAATGGTTGACAGTGGGCGGACGAACATCTGCCTTCGTCGAGGAATTACAAGTTCTGCATCACTCATCTTTGGGTGCAAGGGAATCGCACGAGGATGACGAAGGGAGCGAACTGAGTGATCTACCACACTCTGACGTAGGTGAGAAGAAGGATCAAAACACGCCGAAGCGAAAGGTAGCGCATTTTTTGGTACCGGAATGTTGCAGTAATTCAAATCGGCTCATAGCTCCATGTGCCGCGCCGAACATCAACCCGTTTGGCGCAAATGAAAGTAACTGAGGAAGAATCCAGCTCGAGAAAGCGACCGCGGACAAAAGCATGAGACCTGGACTTAGTGTTTCACTCATGACCCCTTGATTTTCCCCAGCAAAGTCATCGAACGACAGTGAACAACGCTGCGTGGAGGGTACATGCAAAGCGCTCCTATGGTCTTCGATTAAGTGTTGTTGGCGATGATGATGGGGGCAGGGTGGAGACCCTAGACACAGCGTGCACCGAATGTTACTTTTAGGGCGACTAGCTTTGAAAGTATCGAAACACTCTTATCGATACTTTATGGATACTCTTGGGCAAATTAACGAGAAAATATCAGGTAGAAATTGCTATATATGGCAATTTCTGGCCGATATTTTCTCGTTCCTGTGTCCGTAGGTATTGAAAAAGTATCAAACGCGCAGTTTCAATACTTTCAAAGCTAGTCATCCTAAAAGTAACATTCAATGCACGCCGTGAGATTTTGGGTATACATACACATTAATCACTTTCATCCTCCTCCTCGTCATCCTCCTCAGCCTCATCGTCTATAAATGGTAGGCCACCCTCGTCCTCCTCATCGTCCTCCTCATCGTCCTCATCCGTCATTTCCGCTTCTTCATCCTCATCACTATCTCCACCCAGCTCTACATCCTCTATACTCCCCTCTTCTTCACCACTCTCCACTTCAACTTCAACATCCATTTGGGCCTCCTCTTCTTCGCTCTCCCCTTCTACATACCGTCTGACCTTCCTGCTTTGATCCTTCCTTTTCTGCGTCTCGCGTTGTAGACCTAGAGGCGCTGGAGCACTAGACGATCGCATTTCAATTTGCGTCAGGACCATATCTAATTTCCCGCTAAGAGACAGAAGGCTCTCTTGAAGTGCGAGGCGTCTACTCAAGGTTGCATGAAGACCTGACAGCCTTGCCACTAGGTTAGGTATCTACAGTTGCTGCTTAGTACTCGTAGTTGATGCGATGTCTAGACATAACTTACAGTCATGAGGTGACCACTGTGAATCGTCAACGCGGACCGAACCCAAGTTATGAGGGCCGTCCCACGTTGTGAGCTGGCGCCACCTCCCCGGCCTTTCATGTTGGCGCCTCGGCCACCTCTGCTTAGCCGTTCCACACATGCATCAATCAACGGTACAACCAACTGCGGTGGTAGCCGACGGACAGTGTTGTTAATGAGGATGGGGTCAGAGTGAGACAGGCACGTCTCAATTAGTTTGGCATCAGAAGAATGCAATGCTTGGATGAGAGTCCGTGTCAATGAGTTGGCTGGGACAAGATTATCACCATTTGCCGCTTCGCTGCGACCTGCTGCCTTCTGTCCTCTGCCAGCGCCATCTTCATCGTCGTCATCTTCATCCTCCGAGGCGATAGTATTCTTGCCCGAGAGTGCCGCAAGGCGTTGACCAAGACTAAGTTCTGCGATGTCCACGTCCAGGTCACCATCAACCGTGTGCATAAGAGCGTCGTCGGCTTCTTGATCTTGGCCGACTTCCGTACCAGAACCAACGGCAGCCGTCGCATCTGCATACCGCTTGAGACTGGTCGCCTGGGGGAACTTGAATTTGGGCTGTGAATAAGGGAGCACCAATACACTGACCTTTGAAGCTTCGGTCATCACGGTAGAAGTGATCTCTCGTAACGTGACTGATTCGACAAATTCACCAGAGTCATTTGAGTAGTGCTGGGGCGTGAATTGAGTAGGGGGACATAATGTGGTAGAATAAGGGCTTACAATGACATCGAAGAACGGTCGAATACCACCAACCATTCTGGCGATTCTGATACTCCCCTCTTGTCCTGGTATGAAGGCGGCATTAACCACACGCACATTTGCCTGCTGCTTTGACGGTGAGAAAACATTGGCTTTTGGTAGTAGAGAGGGGACTTTGGCTTGAGCTCGACTTGAGCTTGCGGGCGGGACCAATTCGGATGGTATTGGATATATTGAGGTCTTACCAGACGCTGAGAGGGTCAATAGCGTCGGGGATGGCGAAGCTGTGATGTCAATGACTCGCGCGTCAGAGTCAAGGGATATGGACGCAGCAATTCTCCCTTCAGCAGACGAGCTCTGGGGCTGAGGAAGCTCCCAGAGGTAAACCACCCGGTCGGTTTGAGCTAACGACAAAAAGCGCATCGGTGGTTGTTGCGAAACATCCCATTGGAGTTGCTTGATGGGAGAGGCGTGTCCAGTGAAACGATGGATGGACTGGGGTTTTTGTGTTGTCGCGGAAGGTATTGTTTTCAAAGACAATAATTGGATCCCATGGTGAGCGACCAAGACTTCCATTTGATCGTCTCCGGAAGGACGCGCTGCGATGTTTGTGTATGGTATGCGTTCATCATTCTTCCAAGTTCCGGAAAGAGAGGTGGTGTAGGCGTTCCATAGGCGAGTGGAACTATCAGCGCTAGTTGTCCAGAACAATCGTGAGCCGTCCTTGTGCTCTGCAGCAGAGACAGATAATATGGAAGTTGTACTCGTTGGGTGGGATAGAGTCTGTATGACGCGGGCATGGCTGGGTGAGAAAACAAGGAGCGATCCATCTGACAATCCCAGAACAACAACCTGAAACCTTTTCGGTGAGGCCTCCTCCTGCTCAACCAAACTATGCCTCTTTTTTCTTCGCTTCTTGTTAGGCGAAGGGGGTTCCTCAGCGTTTGCCTCCTTAGGATCCGAATAATAGCTCCATGCTAGGGCAGTAACGCGGGCGGTATCCAAGATATGCTCGGCGACAGATTGACTGGTAGTTGTGTCATATACGCGTAAACGGTGTTTCTCCACAGCCAATGTCAGGAAGGCGAAGAGATCAGCTTTGGGTGAAAACGATGACAGCTCCGCAACAGTCGAGGCATCATTGACGACAGGCTGGGACAGTGTGGTGGTCGACGCTGGTCGGCTTTTTGAGGGCTTGGTACGCGGCTTTTTTGACTTGTCGTTGGTAGCCATGGGAAGGGCTTGAGATCAGACTGGCGGAATGATGAGTCTGGCGACATATCAGAAACATGCGAGGAGAAGGGACTCACCAAGATGGATGTTCAATAGCCCTGCGCAAAATTTTGATGCTAAGTCAATACTGCCTAATCGGGAAGTCATATAAGCTGCGATACCGACTCGAGTCGCCACACTCGCCTTATTCTTCCACAGCCCTTCCACTCCACTAGGTATATAAAGGCGGCGCCCTGTTTTCCTCTTGTCATCTCATATTCCTCCTTCCCATCATCTCCCCACGACGATATGGCCCAACGCGACGAAAGAATGAACTACATACAGGTGAGTTTCCTCTGACTACCTGATCGCTTCGTCAATAGCATAGGAACTGACTCGCCGTCAATAGTTAGAGAAGTTGGGTGGGTCAGAACACCTTACATTCTTTAGATCATGGATTCATTCGACGGTTTAACAGGCGAGGGTACTTATGCTACGGTTTACAAGGTGGGCATGGCTGCACCCTCTGGTCCTCGCTCTATTGAGTGTCTTGCGTAGGGCAGGTCAAGAACTACGAACGAGATAGTTGCGCTCAAAGAAATCCATCTTGATGCTGAGGAGGGCACACCTTCGACCGCCATCCGTGAAATCTCCCTCATGAAGGAACTGAAGCACGTAAACATCGTCCGCCTCTACGACGTCATACACACGGAGACCAAACTTACCCTCATCTTCGAGTATGCCGACCAAGATTTGAAGAAGTATATGGATCAGCATGGCGATCGCGGCGCATTGGATCCGAATACCGTTCGTAGTTTCATGTTCCAATTGCTCAAAGGGACGGCATTCTGTCATGAGAACCAAGTTTTGCATCGGGACTTGAAACCGCAGAACCTCCTCATCAACCGCAAGGGAGAACTGAAACTCGGTGATTTCGGTTTGGCAAGAGCGTTCGGGGTGCCTGTCAATACGTTCTCCAACGAAGTGAGTCATTCTACTCGCGTTGCGATATTTATATCCATATCCATCCACCTACCCAGGTTGTCACACTCTGGTACCGAGCGCCCGACGTACTTTTGGGCTCACGCACCTATAGCACCTCCATTGATGTCTGGTCGTGTGGGTGTATCTTTGCCGAGATGATATCTGGCACGCCTTTGTTCCGAGGGCGAGATAACCAAGATCAGCTCCTTCACATTATGCGTGTCATCGGGACCCCTAGTGAAGCAACACTTCACAAGATTGCCCAGGACTCTGTGCGTTTCCTTTCATCCATGAGTGACCTACCACTAATCTGCCTCAGCCTGAGGTAACTTTGAAGCAATTCCCCCGGTATCCCAAGATGCCATTTCAACAAATTCTTCCCAAAGCCTCTCCACAAGGTACGAGCGAGTTGTCTATGGAATCACCTCGCAGATCAAGACCTTACCACTCTTCCAGCCATCGATCTCCTCGAACGCCTTCTGAAGTTCGATCCCGCTGAGCGCATTAGTGCTTCGGAAGCTCTCTCGCACCCCTATTTTACGTCTACGAGCCAAGTGCCCTATGGCATCAACACTGCTCCTGGCTCAATGGCACCCCCCAGCTTCAACTACGTCCATCCCCATCCACAACAACAGCAGCAGCATATACAGCATCAGCAACCGCAACAGCATCATCAACAAGCACAACAGATGGCTCAACATCGAGTACCCGCGGTCCCGCCTGCTAATATGTATCCTCAACAAGCCCAAATGCAAGCCCAACTGCAATCACAGGCATCACAACAGGCATTGGCTCATGCACAGCAAATGCAGGCTCAAGCGCAGGTAGCGCAACAACAACAGCCCTATCCATACCCACAGCAGTATCCCCATCCCAGCCGATAATGTACAACTATCCGCAGCTCCTAGAGGACCGTTTCGTCTTGTAAGCACTCGTGTCTTGCCCCAGCCTTTGATACCGTTTTCGCGAACAATACCGATGATATCATCTGTATGTATGTGTATTATCCTTCCATCTTCCATCTAATTCTATCCAACGCTTATTTGAAGTATGACATCTGAACTAGCTTTTGTAACTTGAATGGCTGTTGTAGTACCCCTAACCCCTTTTAGAACCCTACATCGAACGTTGACGTTGAACGTTGAGCACCAAACCCAGATTCACTCTTCAAAATCGTCAACTAATCGCAACTACTCTAGAAGACTTCTTCAGCCTCCAAATCCTCGAAGTTACTGATCTTGAACGCTTCCCAGGTCGAAGGATCAGCTTCTTCCCAGTTCTTCACCAATCCCAAGTGACAGGCGATTTCAGCGTCTTGCTTTGTAGTACCTTGACCCCATGAAGCACAATCACCTTCTACGAACATCATTGCGGTCCAGAGGGGTGGGGCGCGTTCTACTGGCTCAATCAATTTGATCTCTGGTGGCCCGAGTTGTAGTTGACGGCGGCAATACGCTTGAAAGCGTTCGGCCATTTCTTTGGTGAGTTGGGTACCGTCTCGTAACGAAACACGTTTCGCAGTCGTTGGAACGGGTCGTAGTTTGGGCAACAGTTTCTGCGGACTTCGTTCAGCCTGATGCGGACTACCCGCTGCCACCCCAGCTTGAGAGTTCCCGCTGCTCTCCGCAGATTTGGTCAACCCCCCCTCTGCCGTAGGAGACGCGGAGCCGGACTTCTGGTCCGCCGCTGGTGTACTTGAAGGCCACGTATCAACGCCATCTGTTGGTTTGATTCGTGGAGACGGAGAAGGAGTGTCTGACAGCGAGCAGGTTACTTCTCGAGGCTTCTTGGGCGTCCTGGTCCTTTCCGGAACGGGGCATTGGCCGCATTGCTGCTTCCCTTGCGAAATGGCTAGATCCCGCTTAAGTACTTCCCACTGCTGTCGCTTCCGTTGTCCAGCGTCCGCTACATGACAATCCTGTCTCGTGTCTCGTTCTCTCCATTTCGTCTCCAATTCATTGTGCAGGATTTCTAGTTCGGTGTTCACTTTTTCGACAAGTAACTTCCGTCTAGCCTCCAGCCTACCGCCATCATCTCCAGGCTGGACGAGCGAGAGCCAGGTAAGCAAGTCATGCAGTGTACGCTCATGGATGAAGATTGGCTGATTGCGGACTGTCACAGCGAGAACGCTCGTGTCAATGGGCCGGTCGGGACTGGATGTCGGTGTAAAGTCAACCTCTGGAGGGATATGGAACCTGGATTTCAAGGCAACAAACATGGCCTCGATATCTGAAAGCCCTTGTTCTTGCGCGTTAGCTGCACAGGGCATCCGCTTCTCAGGAGAACTAGCAAAGGGGCGAACTCCGGCAATCTTGTGCGAATCTTGTTTCCACTGAGCTTGCGAGTGCGTGTAGTGGCTGTTACTGCCGAGTCCAGTTTGATATGCACTGCCCCAGTTAAACGAGGGCGCCTGCTGGACGGGGCACGGAGGGGGAGTTTCCATCCCAGACAAACTTGTTGAAGAAGTTCCTGCATGTATGTCGGCTTTGCTCCGATGCATCAATATCTGGTGAGCGAGTAAATCTGCTTCAGCCAGTTTGAGGTGAGCTTGCGCTGCGAGATAGCGTTCTTCTGGTGAACCAAGTGGCCGTATGGATGTCACATTGATGTACTTCATGAAGCAGGGTAGCATGGCTGCAAGCGAAGTTTCAAGTGGCGCGGATGCGTACATTTGTGTGGTACCAAATGGTCTGAGTAGAAGAGAGAAGCCGCTTAAAGCCACACATATACCACTGAGGCGGTCAAGTGGCTCTTTGTTGTTGACACTTTGATTGTGACGGTTCATCTCAGAAAATCAGCGCTGCGCACTCGTTATTTCTTCCACAGATCAAACTGAAGCGCTAGCTAGCAAAGAAGGCAGGCGGAAACACCGGGGTGAGGAGTTAGGAGCTTCAGCCTAAATTCAGGGGCTTGCCGACACCATCACCTGACTTAAGCCCCGACCCTGAGCTCGTCGCGCTAAGACCCCGTCCTCAGAAACCAATGCGGGGCCGCAAAGAACTGTTTGGCTTCCCACTATATGTCCGGACAGAGGTTTTACGCGGTTCTTGTCGGTAGAAACGGACCTACGATATATACTGACCACAACGAAGTGAGTCGACAGCCATTCCTCATGCTTTTCCGTATCCTCTGACTCGGACATGCTGCTTGTTTTGTGTGCAGTATCGAAAAGCAGTTGAGCCTAGTTCCTTTATGTCTATTGTAACTAGGAATCTACTGAATTCAACTCGGTGCTGCTGTAGGTTGACGGGGTCAGCGGCGCCAGCAGCAAAAGGTTCAACACCGCCAGCCAGGCACGCTGCTGGCTTTTCTCCAAGTTGACCGCTATCGACCCGTCAGTGCACACACTGTCCGAACATGGCAGGCCCACAGAGTGCCTACTCCTTGCGACGCACACCTCCGGGAGTCACAACGCTCCCATCGTGTGTACACCCCCGAGTCCACCTAGCACGCCACGTAGGCGTCCCCAGCGTGCCGAAAGTGTGGAAAATGATCCAGTCGTCTCCCCACCCGTCCGTCCGCCACAACCACAGGTCGTCTTATCCACAGAGCAACAACGTGTACTTGCTATGGTTGTGGAAGGACGTAATGTCTTCTTCACGGGCCCGGCCGGTGAGTAGTCATTTATTACGCACAAATCCGTGGCTACACATTAATGCACATCCAGGGACCGGGAAGTCAGTTCTATTGAGAGAAATCATCAAAACTCTCAAGTCAGATCCCGACAAGGCCGACTGCCTTGCTATTACCGCCTCCACGGGCATAGCTGGGCTGAACATCGGTGGCTCCACAGTACATTCGTTTGCAGGCATTGGGACAGGAAAGGATCCTATCAAGGAACTTGTTCTTGACATCCGGGGAAAAAAGAGTCTCAAAGATCGTTGGAGGAAGACCAAGGCCCTAATTATTGATGAAAGTATGTCCGCTCCTTTTTCTAGCTACTCGAGCTCATAACTTTAGTCTCTATGCTTGATGGCGCGATCTTCGACAAACTTGTAAGTCTGATAGTAAATTGTTCTCACCCTGAACAATGACATGCGTGCTGCCTGTTTTCCAGGAGGCCATTGGCCGGGCTCTTCAGAGGTGTCGATCAGAAGCAAAAGAGGCACACTGGAGAGATGAAGACTTCTTCCTTCCTGCCAAAGACGAGAAGCCATTCGGTGGTATTCAGGTTAGCAAGCCTCCATCCGCTCGAAATATGACGCATCTATCTTGCCGATCAGCTCATACTCTCAGGAGACTTCTGCCAACTCCCCCCTGTGGGTGAACGTAGCTTCGACCACAATTCACCAGCGGTCTTTGCTTTCGATTCGAGAAGCTGGTCACGATGTCTTTCGACTCCAATCATGTTGACACGGGTTTTCCGCCAGAAAGATGAAGGCATGTTTCTTTTCTCCATTTGAGCGACACTCACAGCGTTCTTAGAGTTCATTGACATCCTATCGGCCATGAGGACCGGTTGCCTACAGCCTCGACACATTGAGCAGATTCGTGGGCTTGAAAGGCCTTTGATGTTTGCCGACGGGATAGAGCCCAGTGAACTGTAAGTAGGTTAGCATGGCTAAGTTTTCAGTTGGTTGACTCCTGCAGTTTCCCTCTCCGCGCTGAGGTTGATGCATGTAACCAACGCAGACTGTCTGGGCTTTCTACTCCCAAGCACAATTACCGTGCCATGGATAGTGCTGGTTGGGACCCTTACGGACGTCCCATCACTAAGTTGGACGCTGAACGCTTTTTAGAACGCTCATCAGCTGCAAAAGAGATTGAGCTTCGAGTAAGTTTGTTAACAAACTCATAGTTGGTGGTTATTACCATTTTGGTCCCTCAGGTTGGTGCACAAGTTATGTTATTGCGAGTTAGTCATTTCAACCAGCTACTGCGATATTCACTCATCAGACCCCAGAATGTAGAACAAGGTGCTCTCGTGAATGGTTCTCTTGGTAAAGTGATGGACTTCCTGACCATACGTGAGGCTTTCGCGAGGAAGCTGGAAATTGCGAAAGAAGGGAGTCCACCTACCACCGCAAATTCCAAGAAGCGTTCGTTCGATGCTATGAGGGAGCAGGAAGTTCCCAACTTTGATCCACCCAAACATTTTACTGCTCTTACACGCCATGTCTTTCAGCGTGATGAGGAATGGCCCTTGGTTAGATTTACCAATGGAAAAGAATTACTCTGCACAGCGTTCTGGTTTCCTTCCCAAGGCTTCAAAGGGAACATTGAGACACTCCGTATTCAAGTCCCGTTACTCCTTGCTTGGGCGATCTCAATCCACAAGTCTCAAGGCCAGACTCTACCAAGAGTGAAAGTTGATTTGAGGCGCACCTTTGAAAAAGGTCAAGGTATGAATGATCCTACGTCATGCATTCAGATTTACTGACGTCAAAAATAGCTTATGTCGCCATCTCGCGAGCAACGTGTATGGAAGGCCTTGAGATCAGAGGCTTTGATCCCGGTAGAGTGGAAGCGCATCCGCGAGTGATTGAGTGGCAGAGGACATGGGGCTCAGGCCCAGGAACACACTCGTACGATTGCCATGAGGAAATGGATTCTGAAGAGGCGATCCGCTCTTACCATGACACCTCTCCCTCGTAGTGACATATCTTACTTTATATCGTTTTACCACGCTTTCGCTAACTTACTCTTCTGGTATAAAGCCAAGTAATGTTTTGCCCCGTATCTTAGGAATCATACCATGGCTCTCTCACCACATCCGACACCCTTGGTTAGAGCCGAGTGAGTGTGCCAGGAGATGATGTGAGTGTCAATGTGCTCCAAGCCTTTGCTGCGTACGCAAGACTCACAACAACATCCGTTTCGCATCGCAATTGGAACGAACACCCCGCCCCGTATACTGCACCGTTCGGATTTAGATTTCGTGCTTTGTGGGCGATCCTGAGCCGGTTGACGAACTACGTCTTAAAACCAAATAAACAAGTAGAGATTTCGCACTAGGTAGGTGGATAGGAAGTAGGATGATAACTATACTTCAAAATCAAAAATAAATGAGAACATGAACGCGTAGATAAGCAGACAGGAACACGAAATCGTATCGAATGTGCGTGTAAAGTGAAACATCACACACTATCTACTACATAATGGGAGGAAATATTGACATTGTAGTTTCCGGAAATAATTCAAGACCTTCGGTAATCGACTTCGCGTCCCCTAGCAGGGGGTTGATATTCTCGACCAGATCGGGGAGGAGGGCCCGAAGCTCCATAACCATTAGGATACGAGTCTCGGGGTGGTCCAGCAGAGTAAGGAGGTTCATACCCACCACGAGAAGGTGGGCTCTCTGAGCGACGTCTAACACATTGTGAACAAACATTCAAAATATGGAGGGCTCAGACGACTGTACCTGTAGCGAGGACCAGCCTCCGCACTGCCTTGCCTCACATAGTCAGGCGGGTAGCGCGGAGGTGGTGTAACTGGCCGTCCACGGTACTCCGGGAAATCCCTACGTGGTGAATCAGAACCAACGCATGCATGATGGACGGTATGACGCACCGCTGAGGAGGCCTGTCGTAGTCTTCGCGGACATGACGGGGTGGTGATCTTGGACGAGTGACAGTTGGAGGATATTGGGGGCCAGCGTAACGATCAGCCGGTTTTCTTTCATATCTATCATAAGGATAAGGGGCTGGTTGGGAAGGGGCTCCGTAGCTTCGGTAGTTTTCAGGCGTAGGAGGATATCGGCCGCCACGATAGTCGGTAGGGGGCGGGGGATATCTGTCCCGATCCTGAGGAGGAGGACCAGGAGCCCGTCGGTAGTCATCGTAATCACGACCTCGGCCAGGCGGCGGTGCTTGCGGAGGGTAGTCTCGATAGTCCCTAGAAGGCGAGGCAGCTCTTCGATAGTCTCTCCCAGACGGAGGAGGGTAGTCATAGTATCGGGAGTCTCTGGGTGGCATCCGTCCAGCAGGTGCAAATTCGTCACGATAAGGCGGGTAGTCTCTAGGTGGGGGAGCGTAGTCTCTCTGGATCCGATCAATAAGAGGAGGTTCAGACCGTCGACCATGGTGTTCTCGTGTTTCCCTAACGTGGAATTTAGTATGAAGTTGAGAGGCCATTGTCAGTAATTGTACTCACGATGGAGGGGCATTGGGACACTCCCTAAGGATGAAACATGGTCAGTGGGAGATGAAGCGAGGGAGATGATCGAACTACCTTGCCCAATGGCCAGTATCACCGCATCGGAAGCAAGTCCCTGTTTCGCCAGAGGCACGGGTGGCTCGACCACCATGAGATATTTCTACTCGAATTTTATTACCCATGAAGTAACCTTCATTATATTTTGCAACACTCTCTTCAGCTGCCGCTGTGCTGTCGAATTCCTGAGGGACTCGTCGGAATTCAATGGCCATCAAAAGTAAAGAAAAACGTACAACAAAACCATAGCCAATTCTAAAATCAAGGAAGCACAGAAGGATGTCAGGGAAAAAATCGCGAAAGATGATGATACGGCACCCACTTCAGTTCAATCTGGATGATATTGCCAATTTTGCCAAAACAGGAGCGCAAGTCCTCGATACGGGTGTTGGTAGGCAAACCTCCGATATATACTTTGTTCGGCTGCGGGCGAAACAGTAAACACCAAGGTCGGACGTGACACAGCAAAGGAAGGGACAAGTGTCAAGCCGCCCAGTTATCGAGCGTGAGGTCACCCAGATGTTAGCCAATGGAAAAGACACGTATAAAAAGCGTAGAAAGTCATAAACAGAAGCATGGCGCCCGCCGAGCATTGTAGCTCCAAGAGCGTAGGTAGAGAAATGCCCATGAGATCAAACCCCAGAAGCGGAACTCGTCAACAGTGGCCGATAGCAATTCATCTGTGCGAGTGGCCTCGTCGATTGGGAGATGCCGCCATCAGCTCGAAGTAGAGAGACAAAGAGCCTCATCGAAGGCAAAGGGGCAAATAGAGGGCAGACAGACACAAGAATCAAAGGTGGAAGAGACCGGGTAAGCACCTTGACCTGTCTTTCGCGAAAAGAGTCGCCTTTACTTGCAGGAGCGCTAGAATCAGCTACACTAGCGCCTCGTGGAACGCTATCAGAAGGATCTGGGTCCTGAGAAGGGGGAGGGGAGGCCGTAGAGGCGGTGGGGTGCTCGATGTCGTCAGCGCCTGCTCCGTTCAACGTAGAGGAGTCCGCAGGGAGTCTACTAGAGATATGTGCACTGGAGGAGAGCGAATCCTGTTGTTTTGGATCGGGGGAGCCTGGCCCCCGTTCAGCAGCGGACGGCGAGGCGGCCATGGTGAAGGTTGGAGTCGAAGATGATGTGCTTGCGACAGGGGCCCAACTTGGGAAAATTGTTCTGGCCCAGATTGACTCCGATCAACTCCGCTTGAACCATCTATGGACCGCACTGGAGGTTGCGCGCGCTGCAAGGGCACACCTACCTCTTCGATATCCGAAACGCCTTAAGCCAAACGCAAGCTACAACACAACATGATTAACGAGCGTTATCATACTTGAATCATTCAAGTGCTAGTACAGTAGTAAATAATCAAAATGTCCACATCGATGTCGTGAGTATACGACGGGGATAGGGAATGTCCGTGTGGGGTGAGGGGGTAGAGAGACTCGTGGTATAAATACTGGACTACTGGCAGGTCCTCTTCAATACATTAAGACTAGATGTGATCTATCCAACCAACCAATCGACATTCTGAGAGTGGCAAACGGTAACCCAGGCAGTCGACGGATGAATATAGCCTGGGGCCGAAGGAGGCGATTAGGCCAGGACGAAGAACGCACTGGCTACAGCAACAATAGCCATCGAGCTCAAGCCGAAAAGCGCACGGGAGTCGGCGATCATTGGCATAGCTCCATTGTTTCTGTTGTTGCTGCCACCTGATGAGCCACCGTTATTGCCACTGGAGCCTCCACTGTTCCCGCCAGTTGTTCCAGCAGGTGCGGAGGGTGTGAAAGTCGCTGCCGGGTTGGAAATACACGAGCTTGCGGCAGCGTTGGCGGCAGAGGCGGAAGTGGGAGCAGCGCGGTTCACAGTGCCGTTGCCAGAGAAGCTACAAGCTTGAGCATTGCGGTTGTTGATTTCGTAGAATTGGCTCATGACAAATGAAAGTTTGACCGCTGGCAACAAAAGAAAAAAAACATCAGCATGTGTTGATCAGGGTGCACATTGCGAACGGAAAGGGGCTTACTGGGGTCGCATCCAGAAAGACGGCCATAAGAACCCGTAGTGCCATTTCCGCCAATGTCGTTGCAGTTACCTCCTTGTTGACCAAGAAGACTGCAGGCGGTTCCAATGAGTTCGCCAGCAATAGCACTGTAGTTAGAGGTGGCGGGAGTGAATCGGCAACTCAGGGTACTCTGCAAGCAACCGCAAGCAGCCTCATTGGGAGTAGGCGGAATGGTGGTGGAAGCCTGGAAGGTGTCACTCTCGGCAGGGCAGGCACCGTAGGTGGTGGCCGCGTTACTCCTGGACGGGGAGTTGGGTCCACTGGCTTGGCCGTACTGGGTCTTGAGACGATCAAAATCGGCGCTTGTGGTCACTGTTTTTCCATCCGAAGAAATGGTGACCATGCCGAACTGGCCTTGAACGCTTTGGGCTGGGAAGTACGAGAAGGCTATGCCTCCGGACCAGACATCAGACATCTGGGAACTAAAGATAGCTTGTGTTTCTGTCCAGAGACGGGGTGGCGATGTGATGCAACCAAACTCGCTGAAGTAGGCAACGACATTGTAGTTGGCGAATGCAGATGTAGTGCCGGCGTATGAACTTTGGAAGGACGAGTCTCCACACCATTCACTAGAATGAGGGGTGAGAGAAGTTCGTGAGTATGGGAATGACCTTACTAGTCGTTGAGACCATAAAGATCTATGGCTGTGGCACCCGAGTTGCTCCCAGTGGGGTCGCAGCTGAGATAGTTGGCCAAGTTACCACGCCATCCGGATGCACCGTTTATCGCTGCGTATCCGACCAGTGCGGAAGAGGACTTGGAGGTGCTGCGGAGAAGGTCAGGTAAAAATATCACGCAGTGATCCGAAAGCCCTACAGGTAGGCCCTAATATCCCGTGCGGCAGACTTGACGTAGGGTGATACACCAGTGGACTCTTGAACCACGACCTCGTTTCCGACGTTGTAGGCAAGGACATTGTCGTACTTGGAAAATGCGTCAATAGTCTTGAGGTACTGATCAAGGATATTCGTCGACCACGATGGTGAGATACGGTCAATCGAGCCGTTGAGCGGGAGGGCCAAGTCGATGCTACAATACGTGAGACGGCTGATGTGAACCGAGGAACGAAAATAATCACATAGTGTAGATGCCAGCGTTGCTGAAGGTTTGCATACATGAATCGTGATTCAGTGACGAGTTTACGCTGTAAATTCGAAGGGTATTGACGCCAAGCTGTTGCAAGAAGGGGAGATCGCGAGTGCAAGCATCTCCCAGTGCCAAGGGGTCGATGAATGTCGAGGGTTCACCGAAGGCGTTGTCGCTGCTCTGAACGACGGCGCCTAAGTGAGAGAGCCCTTAGTGACGGAACAAAAAGAAAGTGAGGAACGAACGCACCTTGCTCCTGGTATGCAATGCCCTTGATGTAGAAGCGAGTTCCATCGTCCTGGTAAAGATACCTGCCCGAGCGAGTGATTTTGGGGATAGCCTGTACAGAAGTAGCAAATAGAGATGTTGCGACGAGGGCAGCGAATGCCCTGAAAGAACCCAGCATGACGGACGCTGAATTAAAGAAAGAAGATTAAAAGGATGGGGGGAAGGGAGAGTGGTGGAACGTGGTCGCAACGACTTAAATAAGTGGGAGAAAGGGCTAAGATTATCGGGACCAACACCCCGCCTTATTTTCTACATGCTCTTGGCCAATAAGAGACGGGCGCCATTCGGTCTCAATAGTGGTCCCGCCACTTGAGCTTTTCATGGGCATCAATCGCAGCTGCCCGCCTAGCTCAATCGGATAGAGCGTCAGACTCTTACAACAGGCGGGGATCTGAAGGCTGCGAGTTCGACCCTCGCGGTGGGCTATTTATTATCCTTTTTTGCCTGGCACGAACCTCAGTATGTCTCTGCCACCAATCCACTTCCATTACTTCCGCACTCCCCTTCATTACGGGAAGACTCTCGTCCTCCAAGAACGTCTTCACCAACTCCAACTCCTTCATCGCAAACATGATCCACCCTCACACAAAGACCTCCTTCTCCTCCTCCAACACCGACCAGTGTACACAGGTGGTCGCCGTCAGGCCGGCCCAGAAATCGTCGTAGAAGGCCTCCGCCTCATGCTGCTTGGAGCTGATTACCACCTAATTCAGCGTGGCGGCGAAACCACTTACCATGGCCCAGGTCAAATAGTCGGATACCCCCTCCTAGACCTCTCTAGATACACCCCCGCAATGGGTATACGGGACTACATTTGTCGCATGCAGAAAACGATGGAACACCATTTCCTCGAGCGTCACGGAATTCGCCACTTTCCTTCCGACCATACTGGTGTTTTCCTGGACGAGAAAACGAAGCTCGCCAGCATCGGGGTGCAAGTTAGACATCGGCTGACGAATCACGGCTTCGCATTCAATGTCACGAATGAACCGCTGAAATGGTTTGATCAGATCGTTGCTTGCGGGTTACCCGACGTGAAAGCTGGGAGTTTAGAAAGTGCCACTGGGCGCAGCGTCAAGGTTGAGGATGAAATCCCCAGTCTCGTGGAACGTTTTGGGAAGGTGTACGAGAGGGAGATGGTTCCTCTAATACCTGAGGAGGAGGGTGAGGTCGGACGAGAAATTATGGCACTAGAAGAGGAGGCGCAAATGATGCATATTGATCGAGATGAGAGCAGCTAAGTAGGTACATGGCATAAAATACAAGCTGGAGGTACTAAAACACAGGGTACAGTAAGGAATACAGCGGGCAACTTCTAAGTGCCGAAGAAACACTATACAAATCGAATAAATGAGGTGAACGAAGCACAGATGGTAGATACACTGAGTCGAAAATCGCGAGAGAACAGGGCAGCTTGCCACTTCACATCACCTCGACGAAATTGGCCGGAAAGATTCCTTGCTGGCTGTTGGCTTTACCAGTCCACCTATTGGCACCCGGATCAGTAACGCAACCATCCACGGCACATTTGCTCACCAATCATCGACGCTATCACTCTTCTTTGTGATAGTGATCACATCTCCCTTCGAGAACGACAAATCACCAGACTATTCCGACGCTTGATCATCTGACAGAATTCATAACCGTGGTGGAGAAGACTCACTTCAACAGCATGGAAATCATACAAAGCAACGGCCTTGGCTACCTCGCCAGGAAGCAGGGGCTTTGTCAACTCAGGCTTCGGAGCGATATATGGTTTCGGGGCAGCACTGGCAGCATTGGTCGACGTTTTGAGATAATCCACATTGGGGTCGTCGTACCCATATTCGTATTCTTCGTCTGGGCCACTGGACGATGAGAATGGATTCGGAGAAGTCAACCTTGGGACATGAGAGTAGCTACGCGAATGAGTTTTGGACGGGCTGAAGGACGACGAAGTTATTTGTGTGCTCATTGAGCGATTGTGAGTGTTGCTGTATCCATTGAAAGCGGATCCAGAGCTAGGTAAACCTTGACCGAAATCGTACTCTGGTGGAGAATTGAGCGTATCATCTGCCACTTTGTATTTTGGAGACAGAGACAATCGCGGATGTTTCTTTTGCTGATCTTCCGGAATAAAATCAGACTCGAAATGTGTTTCAAAGCGTGGGGAGAAGGCAGGTGTAGTACTTGATGATTCAGCGAACGGATCTCGTTGCACGCCATTTCTCCCGTTTCCAAGCGGGGGCGAGGTCCTATCAAACTGTGACGAGAAATAAGAACCTTCATCTTTGGAAGATCCCCACGAAGCAGGCGGGAACGATGGCTTCCTGCCTTTCTTGGATCTCTGTGACGCCAAACTTACGGAAGAGGGCGAGTCAAAAGGAGGGGGAGGGTTTGCTAGACCTCCGAACGCATACGACCCGTCTCCGCGAAAGCCGTTGGAATCCTCTACCCATTTCCTACCCCCTGGGACCCCGGTGCAAGCTTCCAGCGTCTGGATAAGGTTGTTGGCCCAGTGTGGCGGATCGACGGAGCCGGAGAGGAGCTGTTTGGCCGTGACAGGACTGCCATAGGCATTGGCGTTAGCGTCCTGACGTTCGACGATAACGGAGCCTTCGACAGAGACACCTCCGAAAAGACCACGGGTTTTTGAGTAGGAGTACCTAGACGAACATGAGTTGCGGCGATGGGAATGAATGTGGATGGAGCAACGAACATGGCAGCTACTTTGCCTTTTGTATTGAGAGAACCTGAAGCTTCACCGTTTCGACCGAGGGGTCCTAGAGCAATACTCATGTTACCTCCTAAGGTTAAGGAACCGACTGCCATGAATGAGGCCTATAACTGGTCATGAGCGTCGGACGTGGTAATGGACATGGTAAACATACGATTGCCTGGAGGAATGATAGCATTCGTCAGCTAGGATCCAAGGATGTTAGATACGTAGCTCACAGATGTCGAGTTGAGCACTACCAGAAAATCCGTCATCTCAGCACCTGCTTGACCTCCAACGCCTAGTCCCGCAGTACCAATGGCACTAGGAGCCGACCATGCTACAGCATAAGCGTTAAACCGATAGATTCGATGAAGCACAGTAGTCAGGAAACTCACTTCCATCTGACAGCTTGGCAATGACGATGCCACTCCCAGCTCGCGCGGAGAACAAAAACCCAGCTTTGAAGATCGTGAATACCGCGAACCCTTTCGCATTCTCCAAGATGTGGCGAGGGATAACTCCGTCGAGACCATTATTCCCGCTGTCGACGAAGGATTTGACTAAGATGCATAAAGACATCGTCAATGGTCGCTTTAATTAGCCTCCGTATTCTCGGTATACCACTCACAGATCTTTGCAGCTTTGTCGCATTCCTTGGGTAGCGGTTGTGGTAGCGGACTGTTCAGTTTCATAATAGGAAGGGATAGAGTGAGTGTGAGGAACTGCTGCGACGCCGGCTGGCTTATATAGAGTCGGGGCTCATCCACGCAGCCGGAGGAGTAAGATGCCTAGATCGGCAATCCACCCTATGATTTCATGGGCCGCTTCCGTCCAGGGCATTACTAATGCTCCCCCTGTCATCATGACGTAACCCCTAACTACTACTCCCCAGTGGTATTATTGCAGTGCTTGAATTTCGGAGGGAAGGCTTTACATATGTAGTCAATATTCGTTGCGAAAACTAGTGGTAACAGCGCCAAGGCTTTAAACGAATAGGATCAGCAGGCCAAGTCATCGATTGGCCGCAATCCGCAGCGATGAGCCCTTGAAGTGGTGCCACAAGGCGGTGCTCATCGTACATAGAGTGTATATAGAGGGACCTCATCGTACACACCTCTTTCTCAGCGGGTCGGTATGTGAACATTCAACTCTTCACTGCAATTAGACATAGTACATCAAATTAGCAACGCTATGCCGCCGGTTGATATTGTTACACATAAATCCACAGACGTAAGTAGAGGATGAGGATGATAATACAAAAAGATGGAGGCATATTACAAATGAAGGCAACTAGGCCTCAACTTCTGACCAATCGCTCCCAGGGTCGACCTCTTCCACCTTTCTACCAGCGTTCTTCGGGGATGGTTCAGGGGGCTGAGCAGAGAGCAAGAAGGGTTCCACTATCTCATCATCCTGAGTAGGCTTGAGGGTGGCCACTGATGAAGAAACGGTGGATGCTGGGGGGTAGGTGGAGGTTTGATCGATAGCTTCAGGTGTGCCAGACGAAATGCTCTGATCAGGAGCGGGCTGGGGAGGGTAAGACGAGGCAGGTTCACCATCAGCCACAGATTCAGCATCAGTCTCCGCAAGGTCTTCAGTTGCCGAGACGGATATTGACGATTCGGTGCTGTTGACCTCGGGTTTAACTTCAACGTCGTCTACAGGTTCGACCAGTTCTTCTGGGATGGATGAAACTGTCTCCGTGACAAGTGGTACCGGAGAAGACGCGTCAGGGGTACTCATAGGAGCGTCGACGGGGCTCGAAAGGAGGCCGTCAGAAATAGCAGGAACGGTGGTAGACTGAGGTGGGGTAGATGTCTCCGGAGCAACCTCAGCAATGAGCGGAGTAGCTGCGGCCTCCTCTTCCTTCGCCTGTTCCCTTGCCTGCTTACTCTGCTTGCTCATCCATCGACCCTCTACCTCCTGCTCCAGATCCTCCAAAGCCCTTTCAACCTTACTCACCACATCCTTCCTCCTCGCCCTCAACTCCTCATTTCCAAAGCTGTCCACAAGATCAAGCTGAGCAAGTAATTCGCCCAGAGCATGCTCGTAGTATCGGAGAGGTTGATTACGAGCAGTATATGCTAGGTGACGAGTGACAGAATCAGAGTTTTCCGTGCCAGGAAGAGGAGCAACGATGTGGGCTGGGGAGGAGGGAGGAGTAAAGTCAAGCTGAGCAGGGAAAACAAAGTCGGCCTCGAGCGCAGTGAACGCAGTTTCAATGGTTTGAACAGTCTCGAGAGCGCGAGAGACATCAGATACTGGTGGAACTACCGATGGCTTATCAACGGCCTTGCCCTTACCCTTGGCGTCAGTGCCTACGGATGGTGACTGGGGCTGGGGAATGCCATCCAAGGGTACCGAATCTGAGAGCGAGGCAAGAAGAGCCTCGATCGTGTCTCGCACTTCGCTAGCTGGTTCGGTGGCGAGGCGGGCACTAAGCTCCTCTTTCAGCGCAGCAGTATCATCCGTCGGCTTGGAAGATTCTGAAGTCGAGGAGGCAGATGCCTTGGCGGGGTTAGAGGCGCGGTGTGTTGGTGGGTCACTGATGAGAGACGCAAGAAGGGCTTGGATGGTATCCTTGACTTCAGTTGAGTATTCATTGTTCAAGCGAGCATCGAGCTCTTCCTTCAAAGTTGCTTTCCTGGAGGAAGAGACTGTGGGCTGGGGAAAGGACGTTAGAAAGCCATGGGATATAAGTAGTGGTCTCAGAATGCTTACCTCCGAAGCAGCAGGCCTGGTGGATGCTTGCCCTGAAGACGAAGCTGCGGGGGGTGATGGGTGAGGAGAACTGCCGAATAGATCAAACAATGGAGCAAGTCCTGGAATTTGGGGAATTTCGCCGTTGTTGTACTGCTTGTAATTATCAGACATAGTCTGAAGAAGGCTGGACACAGTCTCAAGCGACGGAACCTGCTTAGGAGCGGGGTTAGGGGAAGGTGTTGGAACTACTAGCTGCGCCTGCAGGGGGGATTGTCCATGAGCCTGACGAGCCTGGGTGTTGCAACGCCCACGATTATTGTCGAACACAACCTTGAAGTTATTGTACACGTCGTCGCGCGAGGGACGCGGGCATGCTTGGGGCCTGGAGGTAGACTTAGGGGCCAAGGATTTAGTTTCGGCCTCCGGGACCTTGGTGAAGAAGCCAGCGACCAGTTTAACTAGCTCGTCGAGGGGCAAAGCTTCAAGGTGGGCGTTATTCGAAGGAGGGCCGGTAGTAGGCTGACTGTCTGTCGCATGTTCATTCGCAGATACATCTGCACGTCGTGGAAATCTGACAAGCCCTGGGTAGTGGTCATGCCACTCATTGGCATTATTAGAAAGAATCTGAAGGCGATAATTAATGAATTTATATCATATGTAGAACACTAAGCTAAACTAACCTCAAAGGTGGGATGATTACACGGGCATGCCACAGGTGTGGCAGCGGCCGAAGACTCGCCGCGCAGAGTGGTGCCCGGTGGATCGAAGGTGAAGGGTAGAGGTCGGCATCTTGGGCATTGCGCCAAGCACTGAGCCTAATGTGTGAGTCAGATTAGGGTAGCCGTGGAACTGTAACATCATTCGACGCACCTTCCGAATAGATGGCTGTGAGGCAACTCGACGGAGCGTACCCAACGCATGCTGTTCTTCGACCCGAGGGAGGATGGCGCGACGCTGCACTTCAGGATCTCTTAGTTGAGGTCCATTAGAGGCATCATGGATGCCATGGACAGGTTGCCCAAACAATTGGGGACCAACTGGATAGCTCGCGAACGGAGGAAACACAGGCTGGAAGAACGAGCCTTCGTACCCGAAGTGAGGAGGTCCGTATTGTCCAGGGTGATAATAATCGTACGAGGGAGCAGCCATGTACGAGAAAGGTGACTCAAGGACGCTAGCCTGAGAGGGCGCTGGGGCAAGACGTCCGTATGGATCGACGGGGGGATAGCTTGAACGCTGAGCAGCAGCAATTGCTGCCAAGTACTGAGCCTCCGCCACTCTGGCCTCCGCTGCCGCTGCAAGGTAGCGTTCACGCAAAGAGGCGGGATCTGCGGAGGGTCCTGATAGGACAGCTGGACGAGGAAGAGGAGACCCAGGAGGAGGATAGTATGAGAGAGGGGAATAGAACATTATATCTGGTGGTCGTGCTGAGGGAAGATAATTCTACTGTGAGACACGCATCGTGTCCCATTTATACGATTTCAAACAATGGAATGAGTCAGTGTGGCAGGGGACACGCGTACCACTCTACGCAATCGCCACAGTACATTCGAGAAGGTTATGGCACCCGCCACACGATTCTAGGCGGGATGACTAAAACAGAAGACGCGCGTCGGTGACGCGTCGCGCTTCGGATGACAAAGCAGGTGCCACGTGGAATTACTTCTTGCATAGTATTAAATTGAGTACATCATGTATAGATATGCGAAAGTCTACTACAGACAAAGCAAGGCACAGAGAGGAAAGAATACTATCTACTAGGAAAACTGCACAACAAAGTCTATCGGGATGCTGCTCGGCCTGTCAACCAGGACTTGACGAGCCCGGAAACATAGACAAGAGGGATAGGAGGTCGTCTGTACAATGTGGTCTTAGCAACAGACTTCATCTGGCAGTGGATAACGAATTCACCTTTACGCAAAGGCTTAGAGAAGAATGCGTTCATGCCAGCACTCAAACACAGTTGTTTCGTTGATTCCTGACAATCCGCGCTGAGCGCCACAACTTGGAAACACAGATGTGAATGAGGATGAGAGACAAAAGGCAAGCAGCTTACTTGGTAACATCACTGGCACATTACGTTTACTCTCCAAGAATCGCAACCGTTTGGCCGCTTCTACCCCATCACAGATTGGCATATCTGAAACGGAAAGATGAGCGGATCTTCACAGGAAGCAAGTCATCAACACCAACGATGATCAAACAAAGCGACACTGAAGAAGCCAGGCTCATGTGATTCCCATTCTGATGCACGAGGTTAGAGGCAAGGGATACACGAAACCAACAGAATTACCAGCCAAGGCCTCCTCCCCATTGCCAGTGGGGAATACCTCCAAATCATAGCGCTTTAGCTGCTTCACCAGCAAGTTTTGGGCTATGGGGTTGTCTGCTAGACGATTAGCTAAGATAATAATAAGTCAAAGACACTTACCTTCGGCGACCAATACATTCCCGTATAGAGTACGGAGGGGAGATCTGTCTTCTTCCTTCGTCTTTGACACAGCCGCTACTGGACTAGCGGCTGTAGCCTGAGGAGCCCTTAATTTGGCCAGCATCTGATACAACTTCGTTCGCCTGGGCGGCTTGGTCATCTTGTGGACGCCTGGCGTACTGCTGCTAAATATTGACTCTCCAGGTTGACTGGTAGTCGGAGTATAGAGGTGGATAACCTTCGTATTTTGTAGTGACTTGCTCTTGATTGATTGCAGAAATCGCACGAATTCATCCACTCGATTTTCGGATTGATTGTCCAGGATAACGTAATCCAACGGTGGTAGGGCAAAGTTGTCCATGCTTTGTAATTGTGTCTCAGCCTCTTGAGCTGAACTGGTCGATATGATGTTGAAGTCATGGAAAATGTTACCGAGGAAAGCAAGAGTTGTTGCTGAAGCCGAGGAGACAAGGATCCGTGGTGGTCGAGGCTTCAGCAATGAGGCCCTGAGCTCCTCAATCTCGAGATTGGCCTAAAGCAGCTTCAGTCGCTGGAAACAAAGTTGTAAATCGAAACTACCATCCGGGACTCCTCAGAGTTATAGATCTTAACTGGGATGGTGAACCAAAACATGGAGCCGACATTCAACTCAGACTGCACGCCGATAGCACCTCCCATAAGCTTGACCAGTTGGCGCGAAATGGAAAGGCCCAGTCCAGTTCCGCCGAACCGACGGGTGGAGGAGTTGTCCGCTTGTTGGAAAGGTACGAAAAGGAGTTCGACGTCGCTGGAAGAGAGGCCGATTCCGGTATCCCTGCACATGTCTAGGTGAGCACCAAAGGATACCAAACATGCTCTGGGCTCACTGAATGACAAACTTCACGTGTGCTTCTTCTGAAGTCGAAGGATATGATTGGTCAACAGAACAAATGACCTTGACACTGCCGCTAGCAGTAAACTTCACGGCGTTGCCGATCAAGTTCATAAGGACTGAAAAGCTGTAAGTTGACGAAAGTCGATGTATATAGAGCCTAACCTTGTCTTATGCGGGCATAATCAGCATAGACCCCTGTGGGAGAAGTCAATACACCGTTGAGATGATGAATAAAAATGGACGTACATGTGGGTACATCAGGGTCGATGTTGAATGACAAGTCTAGCTTCCTCGCCGCCATGGGGAGAAGGAGCTCCATGCAATCCTAATGCGACTTAGCGTGCGTGAGTAAAGAGAATACCTGTAACCTACTGCGATAATATTCTGAAGAATAATGTCAATGACGGGTCCAACGCACTGAGAAGGACGTACCTCTATCATGAAGCCACCTGGTTCGAGCTTTAAGGCTGCCTTACGTGAGTACAAGCCGTTCAAGGAGGGTTTAATGTTACAATACCAGAAGCTTCCAGTTTACTGTAATCGAGTATTGAATCGATAATCTGCAACAAAACCGTAAAAAAAATTGAACATCAACGAAGGCGGAGCAGTTACCTTCAACAGGAGCTCACAAGACTGTTTCGCCGTTTGTACTACAAACCCACGTTGATTGACGAACATATAGATATCTTAGTATGGTTGACAAACCGATCTCGCTTTGTCCAGGATTCAATTCAGTGCCGCTTAAAAGGTCTAAAAGTCCGTAAAATGAACTTGAAGACGGTTAAGAGAGAGAGTAGATTGCAAGGATGAGGCGAATACCTGAACGGCGTCCTGAGTTCGTGACTCATAGACGCTAGGAAGTTACTCTTGATCTAAGGAAGGTACCAATGACACATCACATTGCTGGAGAGACGAACACTTGCATACCTTCGTAGCTTTCAGAGCATCTTCTCTACTCCGTCGAGCCGCCTCTAGAGCTTCCCGTTGGGCAGCGATCATCTTCAAATTCTCCCTGGTCCCCGTTTGGACGGATTTGAACAGCAAGGCATTGGATATGCTAACACTCGCTTGCTGGCAAAGAAGAGTCAAAATAGTCAACGTGTTCTCCGAGAAGGGGTACTTTGAGGAAAAGTAGATGACACCGAAAGTCTGCCCGCGATTACTGAAAATGGGAATGCAGATAACGGATCGTTGAGGAGTCTGGCTTGCTTCAGCAGAGAAACGAGGATCAGATGATGCGTCCTCAAGGTATATGCGGTCTTTGGTGTTAAGCGCTGCACGAAGGTCGAGTTTGCCCAGGTGTTGGTTGAGGGAGTGGCGTTGACTTACCGTGCTGTATAATGGCTTTTTGCAAAGGGTCGGAAATCGTTCTGATGGACCGCGCGTTCCTGCAACAGACTTAAGCCACGGCTAACCAAGTATTTGACATACACCTCACTCGTGGACTTGACAACGCTGAGGTGGTGTCATACTGGTGGCTATGGTGTAGTCACCAGCCTCACGCGCCATGACGATGCAAGTATTTTGAGAACCAGACGCCTCTTTGAGGATATGAGCCGATAAAAAATCACTCAGGGCAAGGGCTCGTACCAGTGGCTATCTCGGTAAGTCGCTGTAGAGCTGGGTAGTGTCAGCAGATGCACCAAAGAGTCATATTATGCCTACCGGATGAAAGCTGGATATCGCTGGAGATGTCCTGACTCCACTTGAGGATGGACGCCAAGTCCGCCGCGCTGAGAGTCGTCTCTTGGTCTTCGTTGAAGTCAGGCTTCTGGTTCCCATATATAACCTGCGGTTGGACCATGATCCCAGCTGCAATATTTTCCGTTTGAACTGCAACGTCCGAAGAAAATATTAGCCGCTTCAGTGGATACTGTGACTGTGCGCCGATGACCGAGTTTAGGTAGTTCCTGGTATTCCCTGTGATGCAACTAATCCGATCAGCAGAGAAACACTTACACGATACCCTGTGCACCCCATTGCGACTGCCTCGCTATACCACGCCGCTGTAATTCACTTCCTAGCCCCTCAACTCCGCAGCGAACAAAATGGCAACCTTGCTGCAGAAGGTTAGAATTCTCATAGGGATGTCCACAAAGTATCCAGACACAAACCAAGTAAAGCGCCCAACCTTCCTCATTCAACCAGTCGTTGTTGACAGCTAGTCTGCCGAGGCCTCAGCAGGGCAAGAAATCAGAAAAAAGCATCACCGACTTGACTGCGATGTCGTACAGCTTGAACGCATCGGAATGGCCTCGAATGGAGGCCATCTCAGCATCCTACACGAAAATGGGTCACGAAACTTGTGAAATGAGAGATGAACTTACAACTAAGGCCACCCAAGTACTTGTGTTAACCGGGCTTGGCGATAGCCACCTATGAAAAGAGCTAAGGATGACAAGTGGCGACGAACAGAGCACGAACTTTCGAATATATTGTTGATTCAAATCCACTTGTCTGAAATATTTAGCTCGATTGTCCTGATCCAATTGGCCTGATCGTATGCAGGCAATCATAGCCAGGCTGTGGAAAAATAGCGAGTAGCGAACATGACGATGACTAATAGACTCTTGGGTATCGGCATTTATCTCAGAAAATGAAAATGGAGACACAAACGCACTTGGGGTGCCTATCGCGAGATTGGTAAATCTCGAACCCCAGTATAGCAGCTTCTCTCACGAAACCGACGCAATAGAGAGCCACCACCTATGAAAGGGAGCTCTTGTATAGTGTGAAGCTTTCGAAGTAGCTTTAAGCTTTACCTTAAACGCATTATACCTATGACGCGTTGCATCAGGACTGAATCGAATGTAAAACAACCAACGAATCACTGACCAGGAAATTGAGAGAGATGGATTTCCGGATTTCTTGAGTATGGCTTCAAAGTATTCCTTCTCCTTGAAATTCTCAGTGTCGAAAACAGTGTCCGACGACTGAGTGTACGTGTAGCCACCGAGTACACGAATGCAGTTTAAAACACCTTGTTGGAAGAGTCAGATCGACGAAACTTCTAAATTGATACCACCTACCCATTGCGAGGATGCTCTGGTCGCCACCTGGCGACAGTAACCGTACATCTGTGACACACTATAAAGTGGGCATGAGGACTGTTCTCAGATAGTGAAAGGAGAACATACTTCTTCGGCAGCGACTGCGAGATCTGAAACTGGATACTAGTGGTGGATGGAAAACATCGATTGAGCGCGGCGGAGCTTACCATGATCGCATATGAACAAACGAGTGACAATTGAATGGATGGTTGCGAATCCTGTGTAAATCCTTTCAAGGTCGGGTAAATGTGGGGCTAATCAAATAGAACGACGTTAATTCACTTATCGCCAGCGCTGTTGCCAAGTCGGATGGCCTGATCCATGAGCGACACATTTGTCCGCACGTGGCAGCTATCAAAGCCCGACACCATGGAGCAAAATAGAACTTGTGCCCGGCTAAGGAAAGATTAGCTTAGGGTGCGATGATAATGGACGATACCAACCATCTCTCGCCACTAGTACCATGACGCTCGGCGATTCGGAGAGCAAGTTTAGCCATGTCAGATGAGAATCGATATAGTTCCCTCTTCTCGGCTGCAGCTAGACCGTATGAGTGGCTACGAAGCTGAAGATGGGTGAACGTAGTACCTCCAAGAGCCCAAAAGAAGCCTAGGGCTGTTCCGGGAGACATACCAAATCTACGAAAGGTTGAGCAAGGGGGTCCAGGAATTCACACCTTGAACCAACCTCAAAGCCAATTGAATGGTCTATTACCGAATTGTCAGCATATGATACTCGCTCATAACCCGCACATTACCGTAAGTCCAATGACATCCATGAACGCGTGTTGTGACGGATGCCAATATGCGTTTACCCCTAGTCGAGGAATTAGTACAGAAACAGGGAATGGCACCGGACGAACGTCACCTGCATCATTCAACAAAGCAATGGCAAGTTCGGTTTTGGCATCCGTTGCTCTGGGTATGTTTAAAATCTCGTCAAAGCCAACGGCAAGAATCTCATTCTTAACCTTCTCAAACATAGCGTCGGCTTCTCGTCTAGAGGGAGTAGGATTAACACCAACTCCAAGCAATTGAAGAGCGAGCAATGTGTCAGCTAAGGCTTCAGAGAAATTACTCTTCAGGAAGTGATGCCGAGATCGAAGCCGAAGAATACTAGCTTTGTCTTCGGGCGTCTTCGCCTTGCGGAGGCATTCTTCAATTATTACATCAGCTTCTTCGTAGGCTCCCTTCCAAGTAGAAAGCCTGAATGGAAGTGCTTAACAATTGTTAGGAATTTGGGCCTGTAAACTAGCTTACGCAGCAAGTCTTGAAAGCAGCAAAAAGGTACGGGGATGATTATCTTCCCACGCATCTTCTCTCAATAACGATCTCGCATTTGTGAAAGAGTGGTAGGAAAGCTACAAGAACAATACGTCAGTGGAGGTAGTGTGCGAGCTCGATTCGGCGTACTTCGTGTGCTCCTCGGGCCCACGCTGACTCCCCCGCATCGATTAGGACGTCCAGAAGGGAATCTCTCTTGGTATTTTCAAGAAGAAGCGGTAGACAGCTTGACAATTACGTGAGAGCGTTCGAGAACGAACGAACGTATCATACATACCGTTTCGTATGTTCAGCGATTCGGTATACATCTATAGGGCTCTCATGAAGCATCATAAGAATAATCTACGAGGCGTAAATGTTGGTCCCCCCAGCATAAGGTGCTACTCACCCTCAGGGACATCTTGGCAATCGTATTGGGGTCCAACTTTTCGACTTCCGCCTGTGCTGCCTGACGGTATCGGTCGTGTGCGAAACTGCACATATCTCTCGCCCTTTGAATTAGCCACCCTTCATTGAGGGCCAGGTTGAGTCCCTTCATGGATCCGCGCATAGCATCACCTGAGCCTTTATCTCGGACTCTCGAGACGGCTTTGTGGAGGTTCCACTTGTCATCCACTTCTGAGTCACTGCCACTGCTTCCACTTGAATCTTCCCAGTCCATCATGAGGGCGACCTCGGTCACTTTGAACCTGTCCTATCGTTCAATGGTTGTGGATGAGGGATGAGCAATGGTGAACGAACGTTTCACCAAAGAATGCAGCCCATTGTAGATACTTCTTCGCTTCCTCGGGAAGAGATTGGAATTGGGAGGTGAGAAACGTCAAATTGGTCGGATCAGTTATTTTCTGATCAGCCAGACTAGCTTCGATGGTCGCCATGTCATACCTCATACCGATGGTTCAGGCTTGAATCGGCAGTGGCAAAATTGAACTTACTTCCAATGGTTTCGCTCCCAGTCGAAGGTGATCTATGTAACAGTCAAAAATCTAGCACTATCGTGGGGTAGGGGACATACGTGGTGTTGCCGCTGCAGAGTCGTCAGGATGCTTCGAGCGGAAAAGGCATTGCCCGAGGACGACGAATACACGAAACCAGCCAGTGGAACGCAGTCTTCCTTCTCCCGATGAAGAGTCCGGGAGACAAGGGAAAGGATGGACGCGTAACTTAAAGGCTCCACATTGATCCACGTCGGGCGAGATCGACTGTGGAACATGGACCGCACTCTCTCTACAATCTCTCTGGTTCATTGTGAGGAATGATAATGGGGCATATGTGATTTAACCTACATTTTGTCTGAACGCAAGGTCACAAGCACTAGCTTAATTCCAAGTCAACGAAGAAGAGCGAATAAAAGGGAAAATTATCATACCATCCGACTCCTAGAATTGACTAAGGTTTGTACAAGATCCAGCGTTCTGTACAAAGTCAGTAAGACACTGCGGGCGACTTGTCGGTGAATGCGACGCAACGACTCATCGGCCTCGTGTAAGTCGTCCAGAAAGAGAGCGAAAAGTCTCGTCTCTGCAATGACACCAAATACATTCTCAACCAAGGATTGGAAACGAGCACGGAGCTCGGGCGTTGTAAGCGTTTCCTTTGGAAGATCGAGTGTGATGTCATACAAACTAAGAAGATCTCTGAGTTCCGGAGCTCCGTGATAAAGCAGAGGAATATTCTGAAGTTGTGGGCCTAAGCGTTCCCTGAGCGATGCAACAAATCGGTGCAGATCAGGATGGAAGACCATTAACTGACGCAGCACAGAGGATAAACAGCTTAGCTATAAGGGAAAATGAACCTATGTGTGAGGTGAAAATGACCAAAATATACGGACCAGCGCAGCAAACGGTGCAGATTCAGCGTCTTGGAACTTTGCCTGGCCCCAGAGGCCATGTGCTATAAATTGAGATAAGGCTGAGGTCTGATACAAAACGAGTGTGCACGTACCTCTCCACTTTGCTTGATTGGCGAGGATCATCGAACTCTTGCCGATCCTAGAATTCACACGTTACGCCAGAATACCATTTAGTGTGTAAGGATGGACATACCCCGGAGGACCCACGACAATCACAGTCTGCACTCTAGGCGCACGATGCTTCGTCGATACTCCGACTTTCCTCAAGCCTGAACTGTCACTTGGGCCAACACTAGGGCTCATACTTGTCGACATCGAGCTTTCATGGGCTGCAGAACCTGCTGAGTTGATTTCCTTCTCCCTAGCATCGGCTGGATGTTGTGTTCGGGACTCACTGGACGAAACGGATTCATTGCTGTCAACGCCTGTCCCAACGCCTGTCCCGAGGCCTGTCCCAGTATCTATGCTCCCAGAGGACGAAATGGGAATCAGGCCCCTGGAGGCGGCATGGTATCTAGAAAAACTAGTGGAGGCGTTTCGAACTATCAATGACATCCGCTGAGTTGCGTGGACGCGGTTGATCGGCGGTACTACTTACTGACGTTCCGTATCATTTCCAACTCCCGGTCCCTACCGAACTAGACGAGGTCAAATCGAGAATTATGAGCGATAGACTACACTCACCAATGCAATTGGCATCGTGAACTCCTGCAAGCAATGTAAATCTCGCGAAATACAATCGATAGTGTGAGAAGCTAACCATAAACCGGTCGCTCGTTGCGATATCAAAAGCAGGAATGAGCTGAAATGATGTGTCAATCGCGAGAAGGCGGACTATGAGTAAGTAGATGGTACTTCTGAAGTTTCCTCCGTAGCCATTGAGACGGTGGCAAGCAACCGCCGCTGGCACTCAAGAAGATCTACCTTCAAGCCGTACGCACTTTGATAGCGGCCGTCGGGGCTTTTCGCCAACAACTATAATGACCATCAACATTGATTCGACGTGCCATGTCAGCAACGGCATCAACAAACCTTGTCGATGATCTGCGCTAGAACTTGAGGGACGTCCCTCCGAACCTCGTGGACTGGCATAGACCGCTTTTGAACAATAGCATGCAAAAGCTCCAAGGGCCCACCCTCGAACGGCATTTGGCCCCGACCTACCAACAGCGTCCAGAATAATATACCGAGTGAATACAAATCCGTCCGGTGGTCTTGAGCCATAGTTTCGATGCTGCCAGTTTGCTCAGGAGCCAGGTAACACAGAGCTTCCTTAACCCTGAGCTTCTCCAGTTCATCGTTTGCGTGGAGCACGAGGGAGGAAGGGGATCCAAAGTTCTCGAGGGAGATCGCACGATTTCCGAAGTGGACGAAACAAACAAGCCCAGTGTGGGAGTTGAGATGGAAAGCGTTTGCACGGACTACAACTTGAGCGTGAGTCGAAGCGAGCAAAGATATTCGAAACTCCCTCACTTTCTCGATGAGTAATACCCAGCTTATGAATGACTTCGAGGCAATGCGTAGCTTGGATGGCGAACCTAAGTGACAAGGGGAATTGTGTAAGTGAATGGGAATGAAGTGAGAGTATACGCACTCTAGGAAAGTGGCTAAATCCATAATGTCAAAAGCTTCCACTACCTCCAAGACATCCGGCTCCTCGACACCAGCCATATAAACGTCAGCATAAGACGACATCGGACGAACTCTATCCGCATCGGCAAGCAGAAGGTCGTTGATTTTGGGTGGTGGTAGATATCGAGCAAGTACGTTCAACCCTGGATGGACAAGGAGAAGAACGACAAAATCTGCACTTGGTTGTGGGATTTTGAAGAAGTCGATCATTCGCAGTGTAACTGAATGCCCCTCGGTGGAAGATGCAACCTTTGATAGACTGTAGAAATGACCAGAATGAACCACATTTCAATGAGGGACATATACTGGGCAACTCACATATGGGCTTCCCGCTCGAGGCACATGGAACCATTCGAATGAGCTGGGGCTATTTTTGCAAGAACATTCGACCCATCCTTGAGACTGCTACCCTCAGCCAGGAGGGTCATACTTCCTGTGTCCTCCCATGGTGCAGCCTTCACTAGGGTCAGTCACTGGGATCCCACATGGAGGTAGCGCTTACCTTGTCGAACGTATAGCCAGGGATTGATAGCACTTTGTCACGGAAGTACAGAGTGGACGCCGCATACTTCCTCTTCATGGTCGTCACGACCCGGGAAGACCGACAGTGACAAGGTTGCAAGCCGTACAAGCTATAAGCTCGAAATACCGTGAGGGTGAGGCTAATTGATTCCCCTTCCGCCTGACAGCCCTCGGTATTTGCGGATGAGCCCAAATAGTAAATACCAACGTCATATATCATACCCGACTCAGGGACAGGTCACATGTAAATAGGGGACTTAGGGGCCGAAGTAACATTTCAAGTCAAGAGTACAAACAAACAATGAAACTGGCAATCACAGAATCTCATATTACTACGAACGCTCAGGAAGTCACTGCGATGGTGTTGAGTGAGGCTACAAATACCAGACACAATAACACTCACTATAACTGGCAGGATCAATGTAGCTTGGCAGCTCGGGAACAGCGACAGTAAATCGGGATTGAATGGATGCCATCACGCCTTGGTCAAAATCGGACGTCACGAAAGTGATCGCAAGACCCTTAGTACCGAAACGGCCAGCGCGACTAGAGGGACCCGCATGAGGAATGATGAGGAAACCAAGACAGTCTGAATAGCGTACCCAACACGGTGCAAGTAACTGTCGGCATCCGGCGGGCAGTCATAGTTGATAACGATGTTGACACGCTCAACATCGATTCCTCGGCCGAAAATATCGGTAGCGACAAGGATTCGTTTCTCAAAAGCTTTGAAGGCTGTGTAGCGAGCGATTCTGAAGAAAGATCAGGACGATCAAGTGAATGTCACAGACAGCGTACCGTTCGTCCTGCTGCAGGCCAGAATGGATGGCGATAGATGGGAAGTTGCACGAGACGAGCAACTTGTCCAATTCGATAGCACGAGCAACCGACTTCACGAAGATAACCACCTTCATACCAGATTAATATCCAAACTTAATCATGATTCTTTGACGAATACCTGGTTAAACTCCAAGCTATCCAACAAGTCGTTCAACTTTCTGTTCTTTCCAGATTCATCTAACTTGACGTAGTGCTGCTGGAGGCCGTGTAGCGTCAGCTTCGTCTCATCATCCACAAAAATTTCCAGCGGCTGAGAATGGTGGTGTTAGGTGACAGAATACATGGCATAGACAAGGAACTTACGTTGGCCATGAATTTCTTGCATGTTACTCGAATATCTTTCGCCAGAGTAGCGCTGAACATCATGACCTGCTTGTGGTGAGGCGTCATGCGGAAAATCTCTTGCACATCGCGGCGCATGTCTATGAGCAATGGTGTCGAGATTAGATGACTGGTTCGATACGGAGGCGGCAAGCAAAAAAAGAAAGAACACCAAATCCACAAACAGGGGTAATCGAGCGAAACGTAGAAGCAAAAATTAATGGCAAGCCGAGGCGCAATCCGTCGTGGTCCTCGATGATTGCTTCTCTGACGTTCGGAAGCTCTTCAGTGTCGCCAGAAGCCGAATCATGGACGTGTTGCCGTCGTAAGAAGTGCACAATGGCATTCCCTCCCGAGTGACCCCACTAATCTCAGTCAACCAGAATGCATCCCCTATCCCCAAAGACTGACGCCCATCAAAGAAGAGGATTCCCAGTCCCAAAGGAGTAGTTGATCAAAACAGGCGAAGACGTCGAGCAACCAGGTCGTCCGACGAAGAGCCACGAACTCAAAGATGGAGGGTATTGGACAGGGTCGAAATCGCTTAACTAACCGAGCTGTTCCAGCATTTTGTCGCACTCATCCAAGACGAAGTGCTTCACATTTTTGGCGTCCAAAACTTTGTCTCTGGCGAGGGCATTGAGACGACCCGGGGTGGCGACGACGATGTGAGGGCATTTGCTCTTATCGCGGAGGAGCTCAGCATCCTTTGACACGGGAGTGCCGCCAAAGAAGGTGCTGACTCGAACGTCTGGCATGTACTTGGCAAAGCGGGTGTACTCGTTCTTAATCTGGAACGCCAGTTCACGGGTGTGACAAAGAACAAGGACTGAAACTTCGCCATTGACTGGCTCCAGCTGTTGGAGGGTGGCCAGGACGAATACAGCAGTTTTCCCATGACCAGATTTTGCCTGGCACAGGACGTCCATTCCGAGGACAGCTTGGGGAATGCACTCTTGTTGAACTGGACAAAAACATGAGTGTTACTAGCCATGCATGAAGTAAAGTGAGACGTACCTTCCGAGGGATGCTCAAAACCCAAATCACTAATTGCGCGAAGAAGTTCAGGCTTCAGGAGGAAGTCTCTAAAACCAACGAGTGAGTGAATGTGCACGTCAGGTCTCAAGAAAAACCGCCGCACCTGAAGCCTGTTGAATGAATACCTGAGAAATTCTTCTTCTCCCCGCCACTTTCGCCGTCTGCAGCTGAGACGGTAGCGCCATTCACAACAGCAACCCCAGAGCCATTGGGGATGTCGTGCTCATCCTCGTAGTCAATCAAGTCCTCGTTATCGTGGGAGCTCATTTTGGTGATGAAAGAGGGGTGAAACAAGTGAAGAAAACCGGAAGTGCGAAAAGGTGGTGAGGGGAGGAGACAAGTGCAGAACTTGTGGCGCGGTTGAAAACGGCCGATGATTGGCTGTTGACTCAACGGGGCGCACGGGCCACCCCCTAATTGTGGGACGGAATGAACGTGTTGAACTCATATTCGGAACTGTGGCTACTTTGTTGAACAGAGCTGATCAAGAAAATGTCTACACTACTCCATCGCTTCATCCGCTTGAACGACAAGATCCTCCGATCCCTGGCCTCGAAGATATTCCTCTGCTTTTATCCGTAGTTCCTTATGAGCGGTGGCGTGTCTCTTCAAAAAGGCCACCGCCAGTGCCGTCGCCCAAACCACGGACGGGGCTCCCTGCCTCCTACTATCGTTCATCAAGTTGGATCCTATCAACATGGAGAGGGCATTGTTGAGTTGAAACGACCCGTCAAACTCTTGTAGCTTTATCAAGGCTACAACTTCCGTCTGGAGACGGATGGGAGGCATCGAAGACGGCGTCGTGGCATTTGCAGGTTGATTTGGGGCCTCACTGTGTTCAAAAGCGGGCGATGGGCTGCGATACAGTCGGCTGTCTTCTTCGCTCAATGGTGGAGGGCTTGGGGCACGGCTCTCGCTCCAATCGCTCCAGTCCGAGTGGTGCTCAAGTGAACTCAGAGTGGAGAAAGTTCTAATTGAATCGTCACTACCTTCATCCCTTTCCCGGGCTGCAGAAGAGGGTGAATGGGATCGTCTGAGCCACCCGATCGGAACAGAGGGAGACCATTGTAGTGGGTTTGCAAACCTCCACATAGCCTGGATTCGGGCTGCGAGCGGACGATGAGGGCCCGGGGGAGGCGCTACCATCTCGGAATCAAAATAAGCGTTGCCTTCGTTAGCAACGCTGTGCCGGCGGAAGTATCGTCCCCTCTGCCCCATGTCGGCCTCGCCATCATCGTCGGCTTTAGGGTCTACTGCAACGAATGAGGTATACTTGCTGGCGACATTATAGCTCTCCCCAAGTCTGACGATCGCAGCCTTCCGAAGGGCGTCATCGGCTAATCCAATGTTAATTGCCAGTGGTAATGGTGCTCGCCTCTCGTGGTGATCCTGTATCAATTTCCACGCAGTGAGGGTGTGGATTGGGGGAAGAGTTGGATCTTTGTTCGCAATTTGTGTGAGTTGAACAGGGACAATCAATTCCCATGCTTCACCAGTTTCGCTGAGTTGACCTTGTATAACAACCTCCTTTGGGACCGACATATTTTTTACAGCTAGGATGGAGCAGATATTCTGTCTTGTACCCGCATGCAGATCGAGGATGCTGGGAGGTGATTGCTGAAGCGTGGGAGGTGGGCGTAATTGGACCACACCGGGGCAATGCTCTGTCGCGAAGCCCACGGTCGGAGATCCTGCGTACAGGTTTCCAGGAGGTACACCCCAGTCCACTGTCACATTCTTGACGAACTGCGTCTTGCCAGCTTGAAAAAGACGGGCGCATTTTCCTAGAATGCTCTCCGCATGGGTAGCAAACAAGCAGACGCCATTACCTGCTCTGGCCATGCTCTCACATATGTCCGTTGACACACCGTTGCCAATGCCAAGGGAAAAGATGCGAAGTGGGGCCTCAGGTGGAGCGGCTCGCACATTAGCTTCGACAGCTGCTCTCACCGACTTCTTCTCCTCATCGTACACCTACTCATCATCCTGAGCATGCTTACCAACTATCAATCATGAAGGCGAACGTACACACCCATCGGTCAAAACAAAGATCGCCGTGGGCACTGTGACATCGCGACTTTGGAAAACCTTCTGTAGTGCCATAAGGAGTTGAGTCCCTTCATTCAACGCGCACATCCTATCTACATTATGAACCTAGATAAGTGTAAGTGCTCCGAACAGCAAGAGCGAAAGAAACCCACCGCTCGCGTCATGGTGGCTTGGTCGTATGGTAGACTTCTTGGGCTGAACCAATGCATGGCATCTCCGAAACCAACAATATTGAATCGGGTTCCACGAACCGGCAGCAGCTTCAACAGGATAGTCAGTGTTTGCTTCGCTGTCTCAATGCGTTCACCGTCCATGCTTCCACTACGGTCAACCAGGAAAATGTACTCCTGATGGGGCAATTCGGGAATGTCAAATTTCGGTATCATGGTCAGTTGGAACGCGACAGTGTCAACACCGTGCCGTGATGCGCTTCTATTGATTTCTGCGAAACAGCGCGGCGAATCCAGTCCCCTGGCGTGTATGATAAGGAGGAAATCTTTGTCCAGATACTTCTTGGATTTGTACGTCACGGTTGTTCGCCGGCGGGACTCCCGATTTCTGTGTGTGGGGTATCGTTTCTCTTTGATTTCGTCCCCGTGGGATGGGCTGATGACGTTATGGAGGCGTCCACACGTCTGGATATCGACGGCAATTCTCACCCGAGTTTGATTGGTCGTTCCAGCTGCAGAATCCAGAGCCGAAGGTTGTAGTCCGTAGCGCTGGCTAATATACGCAGGAAGATGAAAGCGAATCGAATCCGCGTTGTCATCATTCAGCAGAGTCAAAACATACTGCAAAGAACATATGAGCGGTTACTCGTCCTTGGCCGGGAGATGGAACTCACGACTACTTTTGTTTCGACCGTTTCTCTCGCAAGGATGGACCCGATGGAAATGGTGAATACTGGATATATCATATCAGCAACTGGTCGCATTCAAAAATATCGTGACTAACTATCATCTGTCACGCTTTCGAGCAGACCTGTGAACTTGCCTTCTCGCATGGCAGCGTCGTGCTTCTCTCTCGCACGATCTTTGTCCATACATTTTCCGACAATGATCTCACCGTTGGCTTTGTGCGCCTCAAATGCGCAGAGCGCCCCGCTGGCAGGAACAGGGAATAGATACTTTGCTCTGCTGGTCGCGACGTCGGTGGGATTGGAGTAAACCTGGGTGATTGTGACTCGAGCGGAGACTTGGACATCAATTAAGACTTGCGTTAGGACCAACAGTGTTGTGGAATGAATTATGAACTCACCGTCCAAGATTAGAGCATGAACACGAACTTCCTCCAAAGGCAAATAAATCTTGGTACCGTCATTACGACCAGCATTATGAACAACGCCGCAGGCTTGGTTCATTGTTGGGCTTCGGGGAGGTCCGCTTGCAACATCGTCCCATTATATACGAGGCGTAATAGAACAGCTATCTATTTAGGGTGCAGCAGATTCAGACGCTGCTGCTGATGCTGTTGAGTCAAAAGCCAGTGCGTTTTGTATTCGGATAAGATGTATCCTGAAATGGAGTTTGATCAATCCGAGACGGCATGAATACAGCAGGCCAATATGGTGCATCTTCTCCGCAGTAACAATGCTATTCGCGGTGAGTTCGTGAATCGTTCAGGGAACCATTCCAGGACTAGTGACGGCAGACCCGTCCAAGGAGTATCTTCCGACCTGTATAGTCGACCACGATCGAGGCCTATAATTGGTTGACAACAACTTCAAGCTTCAAGGCGAAACGCAGCCAAATTCGTGCTAGTCACGGTCACTAG
This sequence comes from Pleurotus giganteus, assembly GCA_032158425.1. Lineage (NCBI taxonomy): Eukaryota > Fungi > Basidiomycota > Agaricomycetes > Agaricales > Pleurotaceae > Pleurotus > Pleurotus giganteus. The sequence goes on from JAPEHR010000002.1 coordinate 1,916,519, forward strand.
TCCTCTGCGTTGACCGTGTGAATGTCAGGGTCCCGCTTAAGGACTTCCGTACTACTACTCAGTGTACTCAATAACCAAGGTTACAATTCATGCATCATGCAACGACCATTTGCAAAGCCAATGGCGATTGCATCGCACCATCTATTTTACCTGAAATTTGTTGCCACCAACAACTCAAGTTCTGATACGTCCCACAACTGGGCTCGCCACGTCGATGATTGCTGGGGTTCTTCAGATGTTGACATCACTGACGGCGGGTTCAATATCATAACCAACTCCGTGCGTCCCGCTTGCCGCGCAACTATACGTTTTCCGGGTGCTTCGAATCAGAGGGTACCTCTGGCGGTGCACCTTGTGATCCTCCTTTACATGACTTTATGGCAACGCATGCTGAGACGAGCCGGAGTACTCCCAAGTTCTTCCCGTCAGACCGCCGACTCGTCGCCGCAGTTATAAACTAGATGTTCGACCGCATGAACTCCCTTACACTTGCAATGGTACACTGGTCCTCTTTATTGTTCAGCTCCCTGCTACCTCTTGCGCTTTCCGCGGTCATTGTGCCCGGAGCTACCTGGACCGATACAGGCGGGAACGTAATCCAAGCTCATGGTGGCGGCTTCATTAAAGTATGTAATCGTTGTAATCGTTTGCCTTTCGATATATCGGTAAGTTACCTCAGGTAGGTCCGACCTGGTACTGGCACGGAGAAGACAAGGCGCACAACAGTGCTTCATTCCGGGCTGTCTCATGTTACTCGGTAAATTCGAGGATTATGTGTCTTTCCATTGTCTAATAAAGCCGACTAGTCGACCAACCTGATCGATTGGACGAGGCAAAATGACGCGCTGACTCCGATTAGTGGAACCATGATTTCGTCATCTAACATTGTGGAACGTCCCAAAGGTAAGCATTGCGCCCGCAGCCTCTCCACGTTCACCAGCTGAAGTCTCGCATAGTCCTTTTCAATCAGAAAGTCCGTTCATGGTACATCTCTCTTGTCACACGCCAATGTTCACTCTGTATAGAACAATGAATACGTTATGTGGTTCCATTCCGATTCTTCCAAGTATGTATACATCCCTGATTATCAGCACTTCCACACCAGATTCACCTGTTTGTGGTGTAGTTACGGTGCTGCCCAGGTTGGCGTGGCCACTGCAAAGACACCCTGTGGCCCATTCAGCTACCGCTCTAGCTTTAAACCTTTGGGAGCAGATTCTCGTGACATGGGTTTATTCCAAGATGGTAAGGACATTCTGCTCACCGCTAGCTCATACTCATTTGTTTCCACACCTTCAGACGACGGTATGCACAATCTATGCATACAGCATCCCAAGTGACCTTAAATATGCTACCTCCATAGGCGCTCGCACAGCCTATCTTCTATATGCGTCCGACAACAATCAGAACTTCAAGATCTCTCGATTGGATGCGGACTACTACAACATCGCCGCACAGGTTAACACCATCCCCGGATCGACCCTCGAAGCTCCAGGAATAATCAAACGAAATGGTGTATATTATCTCTTTGCATCTCATACATCCGGCTGGGATCCTAACCCCAACAAGTTCTTCACTGCAACGGTAAGTAAATGGATTCCATTGAACGGTTTCACTTATGACATCTTGATAGTCGCTTTCGGGTACTTGGTCCTCCCAAGCCGACATTGCTCCACAAGCTGTTCGCACGTATTTCTCTCAGAATACCTTTGACCTGCCGCTTGGGTCAAACGGGGTATACATGGGCGACCGATGGCGCCCATCACTGCTGGGAAGCAGCAGATACATCTGGCTGCCAATTAGCTGGGCGAGTGGTCAGCCTCAGCTTGTGCAAGCGGATGTATGGAGCTTGGATATCAATGCTGGTGGGTCACCAGCGCATCCATGGCTCTCCGTACAATATAAGACCGCCTTGTATATACAGGAACGTACTCAGTTGCAGGTGGAACTACCTACGAAGCAGAGAATGGTTCGATTGGTAGTTCTGCCAGTATTCTCTCCGATGGGTCGTTCTCTGGTGGGCGCGCCGTAGGCTGGCTGGGTAACTATCAAGTTTTTGTATCCACCGATCTTCTATATCTGACATCATACCAGGTAATGGTGGCTCTGTCACCATCAACAACGTACAGGGAATTGGTACCAACCAATGGGTTGCGCTTTACTACGCCAATGGTACAGTCCTCTGTCTTCAGTTCTCATGACTTTCTCAAGGGATTTTTTCACAGGCGACTCCAGTTGGCGAAACACTACCGTAAGGTAAGGGATCCTGACGCTATCCTCTCGATGATGACAATTCGAACGATTTACCAGCGTCAACGGTGGCTCATCGGGCAAGTATAAGTACGACAGTTCCCCATACGCCATATTGACATTCTAGCTTTCAGTGGTGGTTGATCAACCCAACACTGGTGGAGGTCATGTCATCCTATCTGTTCCTGTAAGGCTTAACCTACGCAACGGTGCAAACTCAATCACTTTCAGCGCCGGCCAGAGCAGTGAGTCATCCTCGGAGTGGCGGCATTTGATTGACACCTTACGGTCCAACGCATAGACTACGCTGCAGATTTGGACAAGATCATTGTCTACACCCAATCTTAATGTAGCTTGTACCAAGCTAAACTATCTGCCATCGTCACCGGAATTATCGGCTGCCAAGATTGCGGGGCCAAAGGTTGAAACATTTCTGATAATAAGTTACTTTCGATCACAACCGAAACGTTTTCAAGTTCAAGGAAGAAAGGATACAATTGAATAAGTTCTAATAATGCGGTGTCTATGCACTACAATTGCAAGTGAAGATGCAAGCGATATATGATATAGGTATATGCGTCCAAAAGATCTCTAAGACAGATCTATATGTTTAAACAAGACAGCGGGAATCTAACAGACAGACGAGAAGCCCAAACAGAGAGGTGGAAGGGCGCCAGGTGTGGTGGGCAGCGAATCAAAACACGGCACTCCATGCAGCTTTGAGTTGCTACAGCGAAAAGATCGGATGAGAAGAAAGTACACGCAAAAGATGATTCGACGGACCTCAAAGAAAACAAATAGTAGAACGGTGTTTGGGCCGAGTCGGATGAATGCGGGTGTCCATCCTTTGAACAAGAATCGTGGCCCTTCTTCGCGAAGGGAAGTCGTGAGGACTCCAATCACACTGGCCTTTTCGGACTAAGAAGGCAACGAAGAAACGTAAGCTGAGGGCTGCGGAGGGGATGGGCATCAGGAAGCGAACGAACCGAAGCCATGAGTCGCGAGCGAAGCACATCTGCGGGCGAGCAGACCGCTACAGCGTGTCGTTAGCACGGGGGAAAACGGATGAGGGATTAAAGGCGTACTCGTGGCCACTGTACCAGCGAGACAGCTGGCCACTGAGTGCAGCAGCAAGCCATCATGGAACTGGTAGTCAAAGAAGGGGAGGGGTCGGTATAACAAAGACGTCTTGAAATAATCATATCTGAAAAGGCTTGATGGCATACCAGAAAAATAGGAATACTCAATCAGCTTACGATCCGACTTGGGATGCCTGATAAATAGTGTAAGGGTATTAGCAAGGGGAGGGAGCGATCATATGACGTACAGTCATTAGCGTGGCTCTTGTCACGTTAGTCCCAAGACCTCTTCCCAAGCCTTTAAGACCTTCTTCTTTCACCAATGCCACCAATCCTGAAAAAGCATTCGAGTATCCATACCGCTGTTCTGGCGGTCTCACTGAATCGCTCGTCATCCTGACGAGGACAATATCTACGCAGGGATCAGAGAACCGCGCCGGCCTCAAACGCGGGAAAACACTTGCCGGCAGGATTTCCCGCAACGCCGCCTAGAGCCCCTGCAAGACATCCCGCTATAAGGAGTTGCGGGGTAGTGGGTTTGCCACGTTCGGATAGCCGTCTTTTCATCTCTTCATAAGTACCAAAACGAACGAGGGAATAAGACATTTGTCTCATTAAGGATGCGGAAAGGCCGGTGTAAAGACTTCGGACACCGGAGGCTTGAATGGATGTACGAAGGACAACGAAGGTGGAAGGGTGTTTCGTTCCTACGGAATCAAGGGTCTGCATTCGTCTGCATAGAACAAAGGGTTGGATGATGACACCGGTATGACAATTGGGATACCAACACTTTTGTCAAGTCCAGAGGGTGGGTGCAGCTAGCGGCCACTGCCAACGGAGTTGTTACTCAGGCACAGAACAAATCAAGGCGACGACATACTAGAAGCGGCCACGCCTGTGACAATTGCGACAATATCTGTAAGTATCGGCGTCCAAAGTTTGCATCACAAACGCTCACCTCCGAGCCTTGGTTCGCGCCGTCAGCAGTGCAATACGAAATCGGGAAAATTTACCACATACCAGAAAGGGGCCATTGTGGATAGTTGAGAGCTGGCTGCTCCTCTTCACGGAGGAACAGAGTTGTATTCTAGGAGATCTATATAATGGAAAAGAAAAGTGTCGAAACCAGCGTTGCCGAGGCCGCATAAGCGCCCGGAGTGACATGCTCAGGGCCGACTATCGGCACATTCGGAAATTAAAGCCGAGGTACTTTTGCCTTTTGCCAATCGCACTTGTTTGCTCATCGTTGGCTTCATCCAGCAGCAATGTAATTTCTGTGCACATCAACCTGCCATTTCGGCTAGACTTCGTGCTGCGGTAACGCACGAGGTACGAGAAGGTTCGTATATTGGTGCAGTGCTGGTCACTTGCCTGTCGCTTCTGCTCAATGAGGCGCGCCTTGGGCCTCTCTTAGCAACCAATTAAATGACCCCAGGTCGGGCCTACAGCCCTCTTTCACGCCAGAAAGCACCCCAGCTTTTCGAGTGGCGGCGATGAAGCTATCTACTCCCTTGGTAATCAGCTCATCCATCATTCTACTCTGTAGAGCTCGTCTTGTCAACATCACGATCGACGACAAGTTCGGGGACCCGGTAACCAATCGCAATATTACCTACCTCCCCGTCGACGCGTGGCACAGCGACATTCAATGTGGCGACTGCCCTGCACCTCCCGATGAGACATTGCTGTTCAGAGTAGGTCCTAGTGACTCGTTCCGAAGCTCATGCGACTAATCATCAAATGCAGCACACACTAACAGCATCCGCTTTCGACCCGATGAACGATGAAAAAGCTCCTAGGACGGCGTCAATAGCTTTCAATGGCGAGTTAATCCCTAGGTAAAGCCGATCGACATCACTCACCTTGATATCAAGGCACTGCTGTTTATGTTCGGTGTGCGCTGTCACACAACATATCGGTCTGGACCTCCCAGATATCATTCTTTCTTGATCAGGCTCCGGTTGGCTCGTTCGTCCAGGTTGTGGCTCCAATTTCCGGGTATGATCGCAGCGTCATAGTCTTCTCGTTGACAAATCTGCACAAGGGGGAGCACACCTTAACTATACAAAACGGTGTTGCAAACGGAACCAAGTCTCTTTTACTATTGGATGCTATTCTCTATTCGTGGGTCGCTTTTACAACCAAGCTAGAGTCCGATACTGATTACACTTGGCTAGGCATGAAACTGGTCTTCACTCGGATGTGAAGGCAATAGCTCTTGCGACTGTTGTTGCTAGCGTTGGCGTTTGTCTTTTCGCATCCCTCACTTTCTTGCTATCTCGCCGTTGTACAACAAACGTCGAGACCAATGACGTCGAGACCATCGAAGCAACGCAGCCTCAGATGTCGTCTGGCTCTCCCTTAAGTAAAGATGCCACCCGTACCCCTCGAGCGGTGTCGCCCGATAGAATCTTTCCCGTCCTCACATTACACTCGCCAATGGAAACCTCAACAGCTCCCTCTAGTCTACCCGCAGCCATACCCCGCCGCGCCTCGCCGTCTTTGTCGTTACTCTCTACACCCTCCACGCCATTGCACTGTCCTATCAGTATCAATCACACTTCGTTAAATCAATATATGCTTCACACAGCTCCATCCGAATCCTCTCCTGGTACCACCAAGGCTATCACCTTTCCCTTTCCGCCCTTTGATGCCCTCTCTCCACTATCTGATACTTGCTCTCTCGTCAACTTTGCGCAATTCCCGCCGTCACAGGCTGCAAACCCTATCGCCCATGCAGCAGTCGAATTGTCTGTGCAGCCATCCGCGGGCATCTTAACTACTGAACCTGCCAATCGCAAGTTGGACTCCCCCCCGCTCGCTATTGATACAACGGACCTTACTCCTGACGTATCCCAGCTTCATATTGAGACTGGGTGTCCAGTGCCTCGTGAGGTCGAGGCTGTGCAGACGGACCTCCGCATACAAGAATCCATCTCAGCGCTCTCTGGCTGCTTCGAAGCTGAAGAAATAATGGAGGTACCTCGATTCTCTGAACACGAGGGTCCGCTTGATTCGGTCAATGATCCCCTTGGTGAATATGCCTTGTATTCCAGCTTAGGTTATGGTTCTCCTGCGGAGGAAGCACAGAGCGCTATTGTTGGCGAGTTAGGGAACCCTGCAGCTCTCCGTCTGATTTCGCCTGTGTCGTACACCCAACAGCCCCAGGAAGCCCTCCCTCTATTACTCCCTAATGGTATTGTGGATGGTATTCTATCTCTACCCTTGGTTACAGCCAATGTCCACGCATCAATTGTAGACGGTCAGAGCTCTCACCGTCGAATGTACGCTTATACTCACTTTCAAGTTCTTAGTGTCCGCTCGAGTTACAATAACTCAACTGTACGCTAACCCTGCAAACGCTACAACGGTCCAGACAAAGTATGCCTTCCGTGTGCCCCCAATGGCGGCCGTGTGCTCTTTCAGAGCACGATCGAGCTCTGGTGCCATTGTCACAGATACATGGGTTCGATCTGAGGGAGGAGCAGCAACCTATCTCGAGATATCCCCTAAAGATCGTGAGTCGCCAGCTCGTGATCGTCATGTATCAGCTTCATTTCCCGTTATTCCCGTCAGTTTTTGTTGTCTCAGTCGGTTCTATTCCATCTCAAGGGACTATTGAGACGGCAATCACAGTAAGCCATAGGGCTCTCTATTATCCTTTTGACTTACACGTGTCTAGTATGTCATATCGTTGCTGAATGATGACAACGCCGACGAAATTCGATTTCAGCTTCCTCAGTACATGGGGCAGTCATTTTCATTTCTCGTTGAGGCTACGCAATTCTCAGAAGACCCCAAAGTTAATGTTTGTATCGATGTCCAGACAGCTGGCTCCCTTGGCAGGGTTATGAGTCCTTCTCACGGTAATGCGATTAAAGAGGAGAGACTGTCGACTGAAGTCCATGGGACATTGGGCCGGAGCACAAGGATTACATACGCGTCCGAACTATTCCTGGACAAAGACTTCGTCGTCGTCATCTTTGCAGATGGCCTCGACTCGCCGCGTTGTTTCGCCGAACTGGTTCCGCCTTCCCTCGGTTCTTCGATTAGCACAGTCGCGTTCCACCTGACAATGGTCCCGAAGTTCTCAATCCCCCAGATGCCATCGCAGCAATACCTATTTGTCATCGATCGAAGTTATAGCATGACAGGTGCTCGCATTGAGACGGCCAAGCAGACTCTCGCTATGTTGCTGAAGTTGTTACCTGTTCATAATACCAAGTTCAATGTCCTAAGCTTCGGGGCTGTTGTTCGAATGCTCAGCACTCAAACTCTGCCTTACACCGAGGAGTCAGTCAACAGTGCGGTAAGCTATGATGTGATCCACTCTTATATCGCCTATTCCTCACAATTTGCTAATAATAGGTGACGCACGTACAAGCTATGGCGGCTGACCTTGGTCCAGGCACTGACATCCGTCTGGCTCTCCATCAGGCATTCGGCTTCTACGATGTATCCACACCTACCGCTGTTTTCTTGCTCACGGATGGAGAGGTATTTACATACTTTACTGATCTTTGCCCTTGTGCTCAGGCCATATATATAGGCTTATGATGCGGACGATGTGATTGCTGACGTCCAAAAAGCCGTCCAGGCGGCGCCCCTTTCTGCCCCTCTTCGAGTATTTGTCCTCGGAATAGGGGCTGAGGTATCTCAGGCTCTGTGCGAAGCGATTGCAACGGTGGGAGATGGAGTTTGTTTATTTGCTACAGACGCCGCAAGCATCATGGGTAAATGTGCTCGCTTGTTACAAGCCGGTCAAAAGCAATACGTCCGAGACGTAGTGGTTGATTGGGGTTTGCCTTTAGTTGACCAACAAACCCCTACCGTCATCCAAGACATGCATGCTGGCACCAGGATAACTGTTCACGCAATTCTACCAGTGGATGGAACCCCACTTTTGGAATTCGTCAAGGTCCAAGGCCGCCTCAGTGAATCCGACGAACCGTTCCAACTCATTCTCCCGGTGCACTTTTCCCATCTATCTAACTCGGACGACCCGAAGATTCCCTTACTACATAACCTCGCTGCCAGGAATATTATGCGGGATTTGAACTCATCTAGTGTAAGCAGAATTGGTTCTCTAGAGGGTACGATGACTCGGGTTACCCTCAGCAACCTTCTATGTCAGTATGCGGATTCCAAGGACGACGAAAAGAATGGCATGATGCAAGCAAGCCCCAACCTCGGGTCATCCCTTCCCATATATGATTCCACTTCCAATTCTTCCAAACCCGTGTCTCAATCTCAACCTGCGCACCATCGCATATATCTTCCACAGTTTGTAGGAGTCCATACGACTTCTCAACTGCCGACCACGAACCTTCCCCCCTCGTCGGATAATGTACTCACCACTTCGCTAACTGCTCATGTCTTGAGCCTGATCAACATACAACGATTTGACGGCTCATTTTTGCTTAGCGCCAAGCTTGGCGCCATTGTCGGTTGGAACACCTTGTATGATTATAGGCGTCGGGGAGCTGATTCGGTGGTTTGGGCTACGGCCTTGGCTGTTACCTATCTACAGAAGCACGCGCCAGGTCACAAGGAGTTATGGGTCAAGCCTGCCGATTTTTTGCAAAATTATGGAGGATTTGAAGACATTTTGCGGCGGGCTGCTGATGTTGTATGCTGAACGCAGTTATGAGTCCCCATGCCCTGAGCTCGCGTAACAAATCGTGCCAATAGTTGGCAAAGCGATAACTCGTGTACATCGTTAAGTTAGTATATAAATACGATCTCTAATTACAAAGGACCAACGTCGTTCCAGCCGAGAGATGATCACATTATCTCCTGACACACCGCACCTTTCCATCCCTGAGACGTGCCCGATTCGTATTTTCATCCAACCCTTCCTCGTAAGCCGGTGGAGGGACATCTGGGTCATGATTGCCCCGTAGCGACGATAATCCCGTCAATCGAGTATCAATGGCTAATGATGGTTGGGAGGCATTACGCTCGTGCGACCCCATTAACCCCAATCCATGTGTAGCAATGCCCCTAGTTATCTGGGCCTCTGGGTATATTCGAGCAGTGCTGTGACTCCGAGATAGGTTAGTTTCGGATATTGACGTAGCATGGTTATGGGACGGCTGGACAAGCGTAGAATTGTTGGTACTCCGCATGCTTCTTTTGGGAGTCCGGTGCTGTGAAAGATTTACTTGGGTCGCGGACGGCGATCGTATAGATCCAGCGTTTGAGCCATAGTCAGACAAAGACGGAGTGTGAGGCGCAGGGAAGAATGAACGAGGTGAAGCAGGAAACGACAAGGGAGATATCTCGCGGGCAAGGGCGGTGGGACTGGCTGGTGATCGTGCTCGATATCGCCTGTACAAAAGGAAGGCGAGAATTGAGAGGATGATACCGGTAATGCTGCCTACAACAGCTGCCACAATTATAGTAGTATTGGCGGATGATGTCGAAGATGTTGTAGTAGTACTCGAGGAGCTGTCTAGTTTGGTATCATCAACACTGCAGGATGTTGTGAATGAGTGGTTGGTCATGACGAAGGATAGGAAATCCTCACGTATATATGACTGAATCTAATAAAATTAGTGTGCTCGTCCCATTAACGTGTCCATTTCGTATGGTCAGAGTATGTTCTCTAGCAGGTAGATTTGCGGCCGAAAACACCGTTACGTTATAGTCGTATCCAGAAAGGCCAGGAGCGTCACGGACGAACGTGCCGACAAGTTCACCATCGATGAGAAATGACATGTCCGAGTCCCCAAACGGCCGTGCTTTCGTGCGCGCAAGTGCGCATTGAACATACACCGCGGTGCCTATCCGGAGGGGCAAATCACTCGTGGTACGTCGTGGTACAATTTAAGCTAGGCGCACCATTGAATGTTAGTGACGCCGACAAGACGGTGTTTGGGTAGTCATTGCTTCCGCGCAGACCGCTAAATGTAGAATCTGTCCAGGTCCCCTATGCAGCAGCTACCCGATGAGAACCAGGACTTCACGAAGATGGAAGATATTCACTCTATACAGCGAGTCTTCACTCGGACGCGCGCTGCAGGCTTTGCAGCTCCTCCCGTCATTCCAAGCACTCCGAGGGACGTACTCAATGAAACGGCCCGTCTGTGGATCTCCAAAAGTGTCATCGATGGTTATGTTCTTGAGAACCGCGCCGACACGGCTATAGAGAAGGAGGATAACTGAGAAGATAAACGAGGACCGTGAAGGGGATATCATGGTGGTCACTTGTCAACAAGGAACCTGGGGGAAAATGATAACCCTTCAATTGGTATCGTATGTAGGATTGAATTCTCGTCGAGCATATGTGGATGTCGGAGATCCCAGACACTGCCTGATAAACGGGGTTGCCTGGAGGATCACTACGATAGCGTATCATGTTCCAAAGATCAGAAGCAGACAACGTTCATTACCCTCTTCGTGACATTCAGGGCAAATGTGTTTCGGCTTAACCTTGGCTGGCCCGTCTGCAATCCAGCATCTAGGAAAACATGGAGATAGGAAAACTAGGTTGGCGAAGAGGATTGCATGTGGCTCGTGAATGCTTCGGAAGAGCCTTGCTTTTACAAGAAGTCAACCTTCACAAAGTTAGGATGATAATGGCATACGTATACGGCGGCGCACCAAGGCGTAGCGAGTCGTGAGATAATGATGAAGGCTATACACAACCAAGGCCACAGGAACGTCGCCATCTAGTTGGCATCATAGCAACCTTACATGTACGAAACGGAGCAACGGAAGCAAATTGATGGAAAGGCGCCTGTGTCATGAAATCCAAACGTTCCGTCGGGCGCTAATTCATGTTGCCCTTCTTCCGATCCCGCCTCTACACTCGGTGCCTCAATAACTCCCTCCGGATCAGAGCTCTCACTTCAAGTGCCAGCTCCGTCGAGTCAAGATATGTGGATAAATTACAGCAACGAGCATTAGAGTGAGTCAATAGTTCTTCCAACTCAATACCAGATCTCATGTATGGACTCTCAAGAAAAGGCTTGAGCGTAGCCGACCTGAAGGCGAAGGCCAAAGAGCAGCAAGATGCTGAAAGATTGGAACGACAGAGAAAGCGAGATGAAGAGCTTGCGACACAGAACGCAGCACAACTGCCTGCCTCTTCGGAAACGGATTGCCAGTCCAACCCCCACGGAGCGGCCTTAGGGCTCAGTCCAGAACGCAAAGATAGTTCTCCAGTTAAAGTATGTACCATGACATACCTTGATAGCATGAGATGACTGGTGTCGGCTTCCAGCCATTAACTTCCTATCTCAATCTAGAGAGACTCTTGTCGTCGCCTCACACACCGGCACAGATAACCTCCGTATGGACCGCTTACCATGCATCTCGCTCTGGTGGAACTGGCCGTGGATTTGTCTGCGCCTCTGTACCATTAGAGTTGTACAAGAAAATGGCGCAAGTAGGTGCCAAATACCCTTCGTTCGTAGTCCCCGTGCGGCGATCCAATAGTGAGCAAACGCTATCGAAGGAAGCCAGTTCCGACTTGGAGAGTGCATACGAGTTCTATTTCCTGCAATGGGCTTTTCACCCTGCTCCCCCAAAACCATCCGCAACCTTCGATCCGTTCGCGGCCAAGTCTGTCACACCCTCGGACAATCCAGAGGTTTCAACAATACTCTTCACGCCACTTCAAGAGTATAAACTTCGCCAGTCATTCGCGACGCCGTATCTGGTAGCGACGAATTACACTGATTTGGCGTCAACGCACCAGCTTGTACTTCTCCGTGGTGAACTGACACCTGGCTCGGGCTCAGGGAGCTATATGATATCCCAAGAGGATGCTCAGATGCTCTTGATGGCTCTTCAACGGTTTTATCTTTGGGGAACTACAGACGGCACGCAGGAGGATGAACCGCAAAGGCTTCTCAAGTTGTTCCACGAACAACCAGAAGAGTTCAAATGGCAGGATCTGCTGAAGGTGGCTGACTGGACGCCAGCATCTACTACATGATGTAATACGGACATACTATAGACATACTAGAATAACGACGTGCCAAAATCTCTGAGGGGAGCTATAGTACAAGGGTCTATGAGGTGTCGACCAACTGACGCGATGGACGGTACAAAAGGAACGAAATGCATGCGCATTACACAGAATATACCATTGGAGCTTTCTTAACCCATTCTCTCTTCTCTATTTCCTCCACTGCAAACGCAGCACCCGCAGCCCTCGACAACCAGACCCTCGTACCGGGGTGTCCGATGTACCCTGCTCCATAAGCCTTTGATTCCGCACTCGTCAGAATGGGCACCCGCAAAAGGGTCCAATCCAAATCAGCTCCTTCTTTCCGAATCACATCTCCCCAAGCCACCACGTCCTTGTACGCCGTCCTGGCAAAGATAGACACTCCCAGGACCAAGCCAGCGAACTTGAGGTCAGATTTATCGTCAGGGTCGGCGATCGAGGCGGTTCCAAGAGCGATAAGCCGCTTGATAGACTGTTTCTTCATCAACTCGACGAGAATTGCGTAGCCTTTGGCTATGGGAGTTCCAGATGGGTGGAAGGGGCCTTTTGACAAGATGGGTCCAAGAAGGGATATTACGACGTCAACTCCCTCCAACGCCTTTGACATCGCATCTCTGTCGGTCAGCTCGCCCTTGATAACAACCACCCGCGTATTCGACGCAATGTCGCTTGGAAGCTTTTCCGGGGACCGAGCGAAGACGACGACGGTAGGCAAATGTGCAACTGCAAGCAGCTCATGAATTACAGCATTGCCCAACGCTCCCGTAGCGCCTAGTACCAGAACTCGCATCGTGACTCGAAGATGGGATGAAGAGAGATGGAACCGTCGAAACGCCGGCTTTATATGTGGGCTTGATGATAAGCTTCGCCAAGGCGGTTAATTGTGGATCATTGCCATTGATGGTGCAATACTAACTTACGATCTCTGTCACTCTACGAGGACTGGGTTTAGGAGAGCTCGTCGTAGTCGTGTGCCGCTCTTCGCCTCACCCACGTGCTGAGAACCTCTGAACCTGGAGGTAAACAAGAATCGTCTGCGTATTGACAGTGAATGTCTCCAATATATATACTCTCAGCTTCACATCATGCATCACTGATCCTCGTAGGCTACAATCTGCATGACATCAAGTGATGATCACCACACAGTTTGCACACCGTTATCCATTGTTCTGGAGACCATGGAAATCCTTCGGGCCTAATATCACTAAATACGGTGCGAAGTACGCATGAAAGTAGTATATGATGATTGACAAAACACAGGATACTAGTATATCACAAAATGTTACAACAACATTCCACCCCAATTGAAAGGTCCCATGAAAATAGTTAGGGCAATCTCAGGGTTACGCCAAAGATAAAATAAACAAGGCAAAAACAAAATACATTAAGTACTGCCAGCACAAGTGAATCCGGTCACTTTCGGGGAGAAGCAGAGTATATCTCATCGTCCGGACCACTGACTGTATCAATTGCAGAAGTCCATGAACCCTCGGAATCTGCAGAGGGGGAGCGTTCTGGGGGTAGCTCTGAATGATAGTCCGATTTAGGCGTGTCTGCGAGAGGCGGGGGCCTCGTGTGTGCTAACTGAGGTTGATTGGAACCTTCAGAAATAGTAGGTGATGCAGGTGCCTTGGCATGACCGGGACGAGGAGGCAACAGCGGCGTGGGTGACGAACGGCCTGACCCAACGGTACTGGAGACACTTACGGAGCTTGGCGATATAGTCGAGGAAGAAGAACTTGAACTGATCGAGGACACTGTGGGGGCAAGCAACGGCGGTGGTGGCGGTGGCGGCACGAAAGTTGACGCAGAGGGGGTTACCTGGGATTGCGTAGAAGGGTTTCTTGAATGGGTAAGACCCTGAGATGGCCGAGCAGGTAAAGGCGGCGGCGGCGGGTCATTACTCGTGCCATTAGTGTCACCACGGTTGCTTCGTGCAGAGGGATGTATGCTGCCAGCAGGCTTACTTGGCACTTTAGGTGTAAAGTCCTCCGCACTAGGAGTAGCTGCACTTCTTTGGGGTGTTGTTAAACCGTGAGCATGAGGCAAATCTTCTACGTATCCGTTGCCAGTACTGGCTGTCTTCCTATGCCCTCTGGTTGGGGTGGAGTTAGGTAGGTGCGATAGCACTCTCGTCGTCTTCGAGCCGTACGCAATCGGAGCGGGCAAGTCGGCAGGCGTGGGGGGAAGTGGTGGGTCGGAGTGATCAACCCGAGGTGGGGAAATATGCTGAGGGTGCGGATTGGGTAGATCAACCGCTGATTCTGACTCCTGGGATGGCGTGCGGAGACCAGGGGCGGGAGACGCAAGGAGGGCAATGGGTTCAGTCCTTGGTGTTCGAGGTTGAGCATGGTCGTCAGAAAAAAGGATGTGGGCATGCGCGATCATATCTTCCATGAGTGTATCCTGCGCTATGGGTTAGCGACGATACGTAGGCAGAAGGATCATAACCGTACCTTCCAGCTTGACATCTCCAAAAGCATTTGACCCATCGCTTTGCTATCCATGGGAGGGGCTGGGGCTCCAGGACCATCACCATCCTTTCCTCCAGATCCGTCCCCCATACCTATAGTGTCATCCTCACCGAAGACAACAGCGCCGAAAACAATGGCTAAGTTCTTTTTACCCATCTTGTTCTTCTCCTCTCGCGCAGCTACGCGCGCAAGGTGCTCAATAAGTGCTTTCAGAGTTGCCTGGTGAATAGGTGGGAGTCGACGGAACTTGGATCGGAGAAGAGGGAAGTTGTTGGACTTGTGGGTTGCTGGTATGATTTTGCACAAAAAAAGGAGGTTAGGGGAGGAGGACGCTAGCACAGGAGTTGCGCACCTAAGAGTTCCGTGTGCTGTATACGATCCTGAAGAGGAAACTTAAATAACGGCTCGGGAAGTTCTCGAAGGTAGAGTTTGAGTAAGGATGCAACCGCGTAGATGTCGTCGCGAGGGTTACGCCTCGAGAAATCAAACGCGGCTTCATCTTTCTCAAGAGTTTGTTGCAACTAAAGAGCATGAGTAACGACGGCGTTCCAGAGAAGGAGGATAATGAACGTACGTGCTTAACTACTGCCAGTCGACCGCTGACACGGTAGATGCCTTCCATATCCAAGCCACGCTGGTCAACCTCGTCGATGCACATCTTCACAATCTTAGGAATTTCGCCATCTCGCAGACCTTTGGCAGTGGCATAATCCGAAAGACTAAAGCCGAAGAGGAGATCTTTGCACTCGCCAAATTGAGCGTGCTAGCGGACGCAACTCGTCAGCAACGTAACAGTGTCATTGGAGAAAGGGTAAGCACCTCGTATAAGATAGACTCCGGTACAATGGAATCCAGTGGCGGAATTCTCGCAGAGAGCCGCCTGACATCCGTTTCTGGAGAAACTTTGTCGGCGACGGTGCGGAAGTGTGTGTAGAGCTGAGTTTGGGTCATCGTCGTGGCGCTAGAAATTGTCAGCTAAAATTTAAGAACAAAGTAACCGGCTCACATAACGTTATCCGAATACCGCCCGAGAACATTCTTTACTACTTGGGCCTCTTCATCAACAAACATACTCAGACTGATATAACCGGCCTCAATAATCTTCGACTTTCGTAATCTCAATGTCTCTAGCCAGTGCACGCCTTTGCGATACTCCTTATCTGCTTCATCCAGCTCGCGTTTCGCTTTAACCAATTTCAGGGCCTGAGGCTCAGATGACACATTCATTGAGCGAACAGCAGTAAGCCCATCTTTCAGCGTATCTTTGAACTGTTCCTTCAAGTTACCCTCTTCGCCTTGCCTGGATCCTTTGACTTTGTCCCGATCGAGAAAGGTGATTAGATGGCCAAATTGCTTCTTGCCCTGCTGAGCGAGCTCGGCAAACGGAGTAGATGTGCTGGGCGATCTATTACGAGGGCCGCCGGGAGTCGGTCGAGTAGAACCAGAGGGTCGTCTATCTAGCGCACGGAGGGGTTGAGGGGAAGTAACTACCGGACGGCTGACGGACGATTGGGGAAGGGATGCAGTTGGGGACAAGGGGAAGGAGCCGCTGGAAGGAGTAGTAGTTGGGGGTACAACACTGAGATTGGCATAAGGATTGGATTGCGACGGTGTGCCCTGAAGGTGAGGATTAACGCTTCTTCTTCCATCAGGTCCTCCGCGAATGTCATCAACTTCTGCAAACCGCTTAACATATTTCCCCTTAAGCTTGGGAAGGACATTTTCTGCGTAATCTTGATACTTGGCAGCGGAGTCTTTGAGGTCTTCTTTAATCCGTTTGCGTGTTCGTTCTTGGGACTCTCGAAGGGCTGTGAGCGGGTTAAGACAATCAATGGATAAGGTGTTGAGAAAGGCGTTGCGAGTCTGGGCTTCACGCTCCAAGCTATCGCGAGCTTCTGACCACGCTGAGCGAGCCGTGGTCATCTGATCATGATACAACGAGTTTGCGTTTGAAGAGATGGGTGAATTCGGTGAGCGATCATCAAGGAATGTGTCGATTGATTTCGCCTTTCGATGGAGCCTCACCAGAGAATCGACACTAGAAGTGGAAGAATATGCTCAATTTCATGATACACAGAGAGGATTCAAGCGCGTACTATGCTTCTTCAATTCGTTTACTTTCAAAACAACCTATCATGAGGTGGCATAATGACCCGATTGACCTGCACGCACCGTTCTTGAAAGAAAGCAATATACGAGTCTGCAACAAACTTAAGATGTTGGTCAAATAATGGTATGGGGCCTTGAGAGACTGTCGGTGGAGCATACGAGTCAGAGGATGGGCGTGAAGGTGGGATGGATTGGCTATCCATCTCCGGTAATTATACAGGGCCTGCAACATGATTCAACACCCTGAATATGATGCAAAGCAAAAGTTGAGAACTCGCCTGCACGAGAGACGACGACGGAGTTGAAGCGAGATGTGGATATTAGCAAATCTAAACATATCACGCGATGAGCGCTCAACTCCACGTGGCTAGGCGCTCACATATCTGAATTCTCTTCAAGGGCTCCTTTCGGCCAAGGGGAACAAGGGGTCATCCTAACATCTATACTTATCCTAATGCTTGGTTCATGGATTTATTGACGATGCATTCGCGTTGGCAACCGCAATGGTGGGATGCCATAGTGAGGAGGACAATCGATAAAGTATCTGGTACAAACGATAAAGCCGCTAACGAGGCTCACTGTGGACGTCTTCTCTGCGCTACAGGGTCACTCACGATATTGCCAGTTACTAACGAGGATACTCAAAGGTATATTGACTATATATACGCCTAGATTCGTCGCTTAAACAAGAAGAAATAAAGCAAGTTAAGAGTCCTTTTGCGCCATGGCAATCAATAGATCCCTGTCTCCAGATTCATCAACTAGTGCGCGTAATCTTCCGTCTTCCTTCTTTAGCAATTCTCTTGGGGTGTCAAACTCGACAATTCTACCGGCGTCAAGCACCATCTACAATGCAACTTAGAAAAAGCCGGCACGGATCAAACGCAAGGGCGTACTATTTTATCGGCATCCATGATTGTCTGAAGACGATGCGCAATGGTGATAAAAGTAACATCGGCACCAAGGTCATGACGAAGTGAGGATTGAATGACCGAGTCAGTCTTGTAATCTAGCGGGGTGTCAGCTCCATGTAGCCGTCTTGAGTATCAGAGCACATACCGATGGCCGAAGTAGCTGAACAGTGATGGACTACTGAGTTGGTGCCAATTGGGAGGGACGTTGAAACTCACCTTCATCGAGGATAAGTAATTTACTGCCACGCACAATAGCTCGAGCCAATGCCAGTATCTGGCGCTGACCAACTGACAGATTGCCGCCCCCACTAGCAATAGCAGTGTCCAAAGTAATTCGACCTTCATCGTCGTCACTTTGGAGAGAGAACAGTCCAGCGGCGCGAAGGGCACTGTTCAATGTAGCATCGTCGTACTCATCAAAAGGGTCAAGGTTCTGCCTCAAAGTGCCGCTCAACAGTTCAGGCTGAAGATAATATTTAGCGAGGTAATCCCCGAAAGACTCATCGATTACTTACCACTTGAGGGATGATTGTGATGTTAGTGCGTAATGCGTCAAGATTGATCGAGTGTGTAGGCTTCCCATCGAAGTAAACCTCGCCATCCGTGTAAATGCAGCGTAGAAGGGAGAGAGTTAAGGAACTCTGCAAAAAAGAACATCAACAAGAAAGATGACGTGACAATAAGTGAAGCTGACCTTGCCGGAGCCCGTACGACCAACAACACCAACACGCTCCCCAGATTTGATGTGGAACGATAGGTCGTGTAGCACATTGGGACCATTCTCGGAATACCTAGCAGAGAGGTGCTCAACACGCACATCGCCGCTGGACGGCCAGTAAGCTGGAGGATTGCCTTCTTGAGTGGGCTTAGGCTCTTGATCAGTGTTGATATAACCTTGGATACGTTCCAGGCTGAAGTCACGGTCATCAGTATCTTGAAGCAGAGTCGGACTTGCAGAATCTTTACCTATTGCCTTGAACCTCGAATTCGTTAAGGATGCGCACCCACCACAAGATCATGCTACTGAATCCGACGGCCATATTTAGGGCGAAGCCCGTGTTGCTAGCTCCGTGCTGCCGGCCATAGAGCAAATATGTAGCCAAAAGAACGGCGAGTAAACTTCCCAGGGCATCGATTCGTATACATATCCAGCTAAAGCGAGTTAGTTAACGCACATGCGTAACAATATCAACAGGACACACCCACCGATTTAGGTTATAGTATGACCGAGCTGCACGGGTGTATTTATCAATACGAGTGAGAGACTCTTGCTTAAAAGTTTCTTGGGCGCCATATGCCCGAATCGAGGCTGCGAAAACATCATGAATCAGGCGCCGCTGAGAAAAACAGGCAGTTTCTTGTACTTAGACCAGCCATCGAGGCCCCGAAGCTAGACGCGGCGAAGGTGAAACAAGATAACCTCAAGTGGAGAAAAACTCACTGTCCAATCACAGGGGATTTAGCATTGGACATTTCCCGCTTGACTGACAATTGAGCGGCGATGTAGATTTGGCCAAGCCAACCACCCAGAACGGCGACGAGCACACCAGGGAAAATGAACACTGGCGTAAATAGGAGGACAGCTCCGAACTTGATCATCATGGACACCGACATCTCAACGAGCCATTGGAGATTCTGAGAAATGCGATCGTCGACTTTTTTGATGATTAAGTCAGGGCTCCGGATAATTTGCAAAAGGGAAATGACCCAACTCACCAGCACGAATATCTTGCGTGCACCTGGTAATGATGCGGGAGGTCGGGGTGGTATCCAACCATCTGTCGTTCTCACATGAGTGCAGTCAGTCCTCTCAGGCATAAAGGGCACACACCTCAGTGTGGTTCCTAACACTGCTTCCACGAGTTGCTTATGTATCGACCTCGAAGCCCGAAGGATGCCAAAAACGTATACCAAATACGCGCACGAATAGATGCACATGGCGACGGCAAGTATCGAGACTAGCCGGATGAGAAAGGCATAAAGGATGAAAACAAACTTCGATGAAACTTACCATAGATTGACAAATAACTGGGGATAAATTGGTTGAGAGGGAGGAAGCATAGTAACTGGATACTCACTAGGAAACGGAAACAGGCCCAGGGCTTTGATATTGCGATGCCCAATGGCCCAAGAACCATGTCAGGAAGGAGAAGATGGTCTCATTCAAGCACAGTCCACCGAGGAAAGCCAAAAGGAAGAGGGATCGATATTTACCGCACAGTGCAACGAAATACATCTTCACTAAAATTGTCATCCATCAGCAATGACATGAACTCGTCTTGATCAAGGACATACCTGCTGGCCAACCAACATGCCCAACTTCGATTTCCTCAGCGGCAATTAGCTTTCCCGCGGCCTTCTTGCCATCCTCAGACGGTGGTAAAGAGTCATCTATCACCTCATCCGCCTTCGCCAAAACGTTCTTCTCTGCAGTGATCTCCTCTTCAAGGTTATGATCGTGGGAAATGACCTCGGCTGCCTCTCCTTGATTTGCGATGCGTCCGTCAGTTCCCAAAGATACAACAAATTGAGCAATGGGCATGGTCATTGCTACATTGTGAGTCTGGCCAATTGTCAGACGATCTCCAGTGGATGACCAAAAGCGGGCGAGACGTACCACGAGGATAAGGGTACGGTCCTTGAGGAGATCTCCACGGAAGCACTTGTCGACAATCCATTTGGCGGTGTGAACACTTATGAGTGTCAGCGCGGCGAGCAATATCGCATAAACAACTACGTACTCCAAGGCAGCGAGAACGTCGTCCAACAAAATTATCTTTGCGCGGGAATATATAGCTCGTGCTAAGGTGATACGGGCCTAGAAAAGGACCAAGTCGATGGAGAGTCCCTGAAGGCAGAAGGGCGACATACCTTCTGTCCGCCACTCAACGTTAGCCCCTTTTCGCCGACTTCAGTCTGATCACCGGCCTCAAACAGTTCGAGGTCGCGTTCAAGGCAGCACTGATGAATAACTTTCTTGTAGCGCTCTTCATCAAGCGGGGCGCCGAAGAGTATATTATCCTATGACATGGTTAGTACGATGTAGGATGCATCACAGGGCGGGACTTGACTCGAATTGTTTCGTTTTGCACCCAAGACTCCTGAGCAGCGTAGGAGATGCCGCCCTCCCTTGGGATACTATACCAAGAACTTGGGCCAGATGGAATAAAATGCATCTCGCCTAATGAATGTCAGTGAAGATCGCACAGCGATATATTTCGAATAGTACCTAACAGCGCCATTAGCAAGGACGTCTTTCCCGATCCCGTAGGTCCCACCACCAGATTGATGGCATTCTTCTTGAAGAAGAGTTCACCGTCAACTCTCAATGCGAACTTGCGTTTGGAAGGCGTCAGAGCACCGTCGTTAATTGCGGCGTCGTCCACGGACCACATGAAGGTAGCATCGGAGAATCCAACATCGTGAGCTCGCTCAGGAGGTGGTTGAGACGAGGTCGACCAGAGCGCGGTCACCTTGCTGTTCGCCGTTGTTGGTAGAATAGCTTCTGACGGGTTTGGAGCTACAACGGTGTTTCTGTCAAGGTCTTCGGCGAAACGGTCCAAAAGTTCAGTCTGACATTAGTGTCAGTGGGGAAGAATATGGGCTCAGATTAGAAGGTCATACATACATCGTGCAGGAATGTGTTCACCCGGTCGATCGAGACCTTAGCTTGGACTACCGCAGTCAAAGTCCAGATTATGACATGAAGCTGCTCTCTGAGGAGGTCGAAGACGGACATGGAGCTGAACACAATCGATGCGGACAGCGGTTGCTTCATGATGAGGGTCTACAGGAATTGATGATCAATATAAGTCCAGTGAGACCCGAAAGTCTTGGCCTTACGCTATTAACAATCAAATCATCAAAATCGACCACTACGTGTAGAAAGCTATCGATAGAAAACTTACTAGGTAGAGAACGTAACAATCATAGTAGCAACGGGGATGGTGAAGCTGAATGCCGTAATCAGATTGCGAAAGACGAACAAACAGGGAAAACCCATACTTGATAGTGGCGTTGACCAAGTCAAGAAGCTGCTTCTTCCACACCCAAACCAGCTCGGCATTACGAAGTTCTGCAATTCTTTCGTTCATCTTACGTTCCCAGCCGAACAACTTGATCATGCGGATAACATTCATAGCTAGAGGAATAGACGACAACACTGAGGACGCGGTGTGAAAAACAGTATAAACGACGCACTTTCGGTCACATTCTGAACGCGGGCATCTGTACGTTTCATCCTCTCTTGTTGGACGCTCTGCATGAGCTTTCCAACATATCCCGGAAGCGGGAAACAGAGAATCATGACACTTAGCCCAACAAAGGCGCTAAGGCGGGAGGATCAGTAGTGGCATACCGCTTGACAATGTCATGACGACTGACCTCCAGCCGAGAATCATGTACAGGAAGAAGATGCCAATGGCAAGCTGCAACGGCGCATACACTACCAGCATGATAAAATCTCTCCCCTCAGTGATATTTCCCAAATCGGTGGAGATCAAATTATTTAGCTTTCCAACTAGGTTGCTGTCACTGCCCTCCTCGACCTTTGCCTTTGTCTTCTTTGGGGCTTCATCGTTAGAATCATTGTCCTTGCGGGAAAAACGAGAACGAATTTTGGATCGTATGGTCCCAACGAGTGTCTTGCCACCGATGCTGCCCTTCGTACTTTGAGTTGCGTTAGAAGATTCGTCAGTGTCTTGGAGGACCGCAACAGTGCTAGCACCAGAAAGCTCTCGATCATGTTCCTCGCCAGTCCACTCTTGAGCCAGGAGATTAGAGGTGGACGCCGCGGTGGTAGGAGTTGCAGAGCCGGACGATGATCCCGGCTCCGAAGGTACCTTGGCAACATCCAATTTGGCGCTGGACTGTGTCTCAGCCTTCACACGAATGCGCAGGGCATGTTCGAAGATAAGCTGAGTGATTATGGCTTCAACCCAAACAAGGTTGCGTGTCTAGGGAAAAATGATGAGATAGATTCGCGCTAATGGGAGAGAGACCTACTGCGTAGAAGATATAGGCCTGGAAGGAGATCGAGTTGATCAAAGGACCACAGAAAAGCCATACCAGCCACACCCAAGGGCGAACAACCGCGTCTTTCCCATTACTTTCCATATAGGCCAGTAATCTATTGATACCAAGCGGCGCAGCGTAGCCTGCGAACGTATGGATAGTCAATAGGACGACCAAGTAGAAGTATTCCTTGCGAAGAGTGCTCATTAAGCCCCAGAATATGTGGCGCCCCCTAAGCTTCTTCTTGTCACTGAGGGAATAGAGGGGGTCCAGATTCTGAAGAGAAACTTGAGGCGCTTGTCCAAACAGCAACTGGAATGCACTAACCTGGAAACTCTTGTCCCGCAAGTTCTCGGATTTATCATAATCCGCCAAAGGTGGTAGCTGATCATGGGCAAGATGAGGAAGTTTGTGCGCGAGGAGTACCGTCGAATCCAAGAAACTGAACAAGACGAAAGAGAGAATTGAGCAAGTTTGCTCTGGTGAAGGGTTAGTGCTGGGTTTCCTTGGGTCCACGGGGATGTACATAGTTGGGATAAGCAGAGGGATAAGCACGGCTGTGACAAAGAGGACGGCGATTTTCGTCCATAGAAGGTACACTAAGACCACATTCTCCTGGATGGAGTTGACAGGTAGATCAATAGGAGCAAGATGGAAAGTGGCAAGTGGATAAAGATCGCGCCAGGTATACACGCCGAATGTCACGAGAAGTAGGAGAGTGAGGTGAGTCGGTAGCCAAGCCGTAAGGGACGTGAGGGTAGATTTGACGCTCTGTCTGTACGGCTTAGTGGTAACGCATAGAAGCGAAAGCAAGGCGGCGTAGAGCTGTGTGGTGATGGGCTTAGTCGTCTTTGCGAATGAACAGATGAGAGTGAACTCACATAAGCTATACACATGGCAAACTGAAGCCATTCATTCTGGGTAAGCTGGTCGATTTCCTTTCTGTGCTTATG
This sequence comes from Pleurotus giganteus, assembly GCA_032158425.1. Classification (NCBI taxonomy): domain Eukaryota; kingdom Fungi; phylum Basidiomycota; class Agaricomycetes; order Agaricales; family Pleurotaceae; genus Pleurotus; species Pleurotus giganteus. Next base: position 1,940,270 of record JAPEHR010000002.1, read on the forward strand.
TTTCCGCTTCTTCTTCGCGCCCCAGTTAGCTAGAGCGTGCATCCATCCCATGCTCACTTGACCGTCGTATGCATACTCTATACCCTGCCTGTCTTCTAGTTCGATTTCGTCGATTATGAGGGTCGCAATTGACAAGGCAAGCAGCACCAGACAGCCGACGAGTCTGAGAAGCTTATACGTGAAGATGTGGACACCTCCGTGGGAAGTGACGTGAGTCTTGAGCTCAGCCAAGAAACCGAACGAGGTTGGCAGTTCAGTGATTTCATTTTGGTCGTCTTCGGTGCGCGCTGAGCGGAAGAATGGAGAGACGGCAATATATAGGATGTGACCCAATAAGAGGAACGCGGAGAAAGTTGCAACGTAGGCCGGAATCAGAAGTGTGTCCGTGTATATTCTACAAATGCAGAGCCAGAAACGAGTCAATGTCACCAGACCTCGTCAGTATACCGTGCGACACGCACAGATGTTGTGGCTTGAACATGGCTTCCGCCATCTCAGCCGGGTATTATTGACGCGATTTTTCTGGCTGAACAAGAAGGTTATAAACAACCTCGTGTCGGGTCCGGGTTATCAGGAACCTGTGAGAATACGCGTCGCAAAATTTCGAGTCAGATAGAAGCTATTGAGTTCCTCGTGGACCATCATCACATGATCGTCCGGAGTGCCCTAGGCGACGGGCGTCACTGGCATCAGGGACGATGAAAGTGTATCGTAGGCGTTGCAGCTCGTGACTGTGACGTGTGACACCCTGAAACCGTCCCCTTCAACCTCACCGCGTGGATGACACTGACAGGATGAAACGCCCTCGCTCCCCAGAGCTGTCAACGTTATCCAACCCACCAGCATCACCTCATAGGTCCAAGAAACTCAAAGACCTCGCAGCGTATGCCACCGTCTCACCGTTCCCCGATTTCCCTCACCCTACCCCTTCAGAGGCCATCGCTATCTTCCACCTTCTCTCCACTGCCCACAGCGCCCCAAATCTCATACGCCAAACCCCAGCTCCTTCTTCAACTACCAACTCCGCACAAACATGTGGAAACTCGCATAATGTCATCGACGCGTTAATCGGCACTGTTCTGTCTCAGAATACCAACAGCAAGAATTCAAGTGCTGCAAAGAAGAGTTTGGATGACACTTTTGGGACGGATAACTTTGCTGCAATTGCCGAAGCACCCCGCTCGGATGTCGTAGAGGCTATCAGGATGGGTGGCATGGCGAATAAAAAGGCTGCGACCATCCAGAATCTGTTACACGACATTAAAGACAAGCGAGGTGAATATTCCCTACAATATCTCGCGGAGACAACAGAAGATGGCAAGCACAAGTACTCTGACGACGAAATCATGAAGGAGCTCGTATCTTTCAACGGCGTTGGACCGAAGACAGCGTCTTGCGTTCTGCTCTTCTGTCTGCAGCGAGATTCCTTCGCAGTAGACACGCATGTCTACAGGTTGAGCAAGCTTCTGGGCTGGGTACCAGCGAGCGCCAACCGTATCCTTACACAGGCGCATCTCGACCTCAAGATTCCTAATGAATTCAAGTATGGCTTACATGTCCTGATGATTCGTCACGGTAGAACCTGTAAAGGCTGCAGCGCGGGTAAAGGGAGCCCTGATAAATGTATCTTGAAAAAGTATCTGAAGGATAGGCAACAACTCAACACCAAGGATGAAGATGGAACATGACGAAGTCACGGTCCTTTCCCAGCATGCGTACGTAGAGTGTATAATATATGCGACTCTGCAATTGAAATCTTACTTGCTGTATATAATACATTACAAGTCCAGAGCTATGTACATAATGGAGCTCTCAAAATACATGTCATGAAGAACGATACATATACCCAAGAAACAAGAAAGATAAGAAAACGCACGTCGTAGAGAGCAGCTAGTCGTAGTACGCTGCCATCGCTTCATCCGTGTCCATCTCGTCAAGGTAGTCGAAATCATCTATATCGTGTACCATATCTAGGGCATTATACCAAGCAAGGACGCGAGGATGGGCTGTGACTCTGCAAAGTACGGTTAATAAAGCAGCACACTAGGGCAGAATATACTATCGCACTTGGAGGCATCAAAGTTCAGCACCTGCAGATGATCCATGTTCGTCGCTCGGGATAGCGCAACGTATGCTATTGCAGCGATCAGCGGAAGCAAAAGGATAAACATTGGGACAAACCTTGTCCCTTTTCAAAAGTACGTCTCAAGTCTACTTTTACCCTGTCCAGCGTCTGCCCTTGAGATTTATGCACACTCAAGGCCCAAGCATGTATCAAAGGAACCTGCGTCACCAATCGTATCAAACATGAGGTAATCGAGAGAGATAAATGCACAACGAACCTGGATCCGTCTCGCTTCCATCTCCCCAGAAGCATTGTTCACAGTAAACTCCGTCGGAACACATAGCACCTCCCTCCCATTCGTGAACTTCACCATAGGCCACGGTCGGTCACTGCTGTCTCGAAGATCAGCTTTGGCCGTCTTGTCATCGGGATTGAGAATGGCATTTTTGTCGGTTTTGGATACCTCCTTCACTGTAGCGAATCGAACCACTCGACCCAGCGATCCGTTGACGAGCTCCCCTTGTAAGAGATTCTGGAAGGTGTGTAAATAATCATTGCGCACGCACATTGTATCTCGATTGAAATACCTTCACTAACATTACTTGTGCGTCAACCTGGATAAAACGTGGGGTCGGCGATTAAGCAGGACAATAGTAAAGTTACTCCCCTTGAGGACAATCTCTTTTGACACGACCAGGTGGTTAAGCAGAGAATTCATTTTGTCCACTGAGACAGGATTGCCATTGGAGTCAGTGCCTGGGGAGTCACAGGCTTGATATATTTGCGGTTTTCCTGGGAGCGCAGCTAATCGGGCTCGATTAGCATTAGCTACCTCAGCTCGTGTAGGGAAGCTGATGCACTCCACATGTCAGCGCTGTGTCTAGCCATTGATGGAGCACAACATACAGTTCAGTTGGTTGAATACCATCATCATATGTCACTGATCGTGATAATTTCTTGAAAACGTCAACGGTGTCTGGTTTGAGGTTGCCGATCCGCATGGTATTCAGCATAGTTGCGAAAGCCTGGTCTTTTTGTCGGAATACTTTCGTCAAAGTCACCGGACTCCCGACGCAAGACTTCCATGATTGTGCTTCGAAGGCGAACGTGATTGGCACTGCGTGTCCGTCCTTGGATCTACCAGGTACCGGCGGAAGTTGGCAGAAGTCACCAGATAATATTAGCTTAAACGGACTGGGGTAAGCATGACTTCAACTTCGACGCCAGTTTCAAGGCATGACCGACCTGGATACCGCCAAAAGGTTTGTCGATTCGTCTTACTAAACGAGCTACAGTTTCCTACAATTGTTAGACCCCAGCCGGAAGAGATGTACATAATAGTCGATACTCACGAGCTTGTCAAATAATTCGCCGTCTAACATGGAGACTAGAAATTCGAATACCTGATTAGCGCGGCAGGCATGGCGCTGATTGGACATCATACCTTCGTCGATGATAAGGTGCTTGACTGCTCGCCAACGCTCAAGGACTGGGCGAAATTTCGGCTGGCCAAGGAATTTACCAGCATAATTCTTCGCTGACTCCTGGCCCAGCCCGATGCCAGCCCACGAATGCAACGTGGTTCCCCCGATATTTACGGCAGCAATACCCGTTGATGCCGTGGTAGCTAATGAACGCGAACCCGCTCCTCCTAAAGTTCGAATGATTTCACGCAGGAGCACGGACTTCCCGGTACCTAACACGGACGGGGAAGAAATGGACCGTTGATATGCCTGCTATAGCACAACTTACCTGCGGAGCCAGTAAAGAAGACACTTTTCCCTTGCTTCACGCTCTTCAGCACTGCACTTTGTTCAGATGACAATGCCACAGCTGGCGTAGGCATTTCCAGGGGTATAAAATCAGCCCCCCCATTATCCTCATTCTTTTGTGATTCTGTTTCATCCGTTTTGGGGGAGGCAGACGATAGTGGCTCAGAAGGATCCGGCGGAAGAGGAGATTGACGTAGACGCTTTCGAGCGGTTGTCAGAGGGTGATATCTCGAGGGTTCTGAAAGCGACCCCGGTGTCGCTTGGACATCTGTCCAAGTCATCAGAACTCCATAGTAGTGTAGCTTTGAATGCCCATTACATGGAATAGGAATCTGCAGCCATGCCTCTGCCTCAGATCGCAAATTGAAACTCTTGTGGAGGTTACCTGGCCACGCTGTTGTCTGTTAAGCCGTAAGGTCGTTATATCATCCACAAGATAGACGGAGAAGAATGTCACACATTGGCCTTGCACTGCAGTTAATGACAGTGGTTATTGTGCATGTCACCGCTTCGATGCTAGGGAACGAGACTCACATCATCCCAAGACTCGTAGACCTTGGGCCCTTCCCTGCCTACCTTAACAGCATAGAACTTTACTTTAGGCATATATATGATTGATTAGCTGAATTCTTCGGTGTAAGTTAGAGGAAGAAGGAAAATAACTGGAACTGCATGAAAGGGAGTCAGCGATGTGTGACAAAACGCGACGTGTGTGTGACGGGTCGCGTCGCATGAGTTCCGAATCCGGGCCCGAACACTTGACAAATTGTGAGTCAAACAACGGGAGTCAGTTTCTATGGTACATGTGGCACAAGGCGCACGTCAACAAATGCAGGAAGGGTTGCTGCCTCATGGCCACGATCTAGGAAGTGTATGAACGGATGTATGTACTGTCAGGTATGTATGCAAGATGCTGAAGTCATGCCATCCAGGGAACGTATAATGCCAAAATAATTCTACACACTAACAGCCGAAAACGGACGCGAATATAAGCCGCTCCCAATAATAGTCCGAGAAAGAGGGGAAACAATAAGTATAGCTACAATGACAATAGATATGAGTCGTCAGTGCTTGCCGTGTACGTCGTATCTGTTAGGAAGGAATGTATGTTGTCGTGGGTTTTGCATGATCAGGTCATAAACGGACATTCGCTCTATTTGCGGTTCTGATAGAGCTTCACATTTCGGACTTCCCAGTCTGTGAAAGGGGGATATAAACCAATGAACACAGTTCTGGCACCCACACGTACAAGCTTGGCTGAAAGATCCACCGCTAGCCCGAACGAAGGCTTCACAGGTAGGAAATCCTGTCCGTTGTGCGCAGCTTTGTTCTTGACCAGGTACTCCAGCCGAGTTCCAGACTCCGCTTGCCCAGTCACCACTAACCATCCTTTCAGCATATACTACTAAAAGAGTGGAGATGTTAACACACCACAGCGTATTGGTGAAGATCAAAGATTGATCTGTGAAGAAACGGAAAGGATCGCAACTTGAAGCAGGAAATCTCGCTTGCGGTAATCCCCAATTTGATGGCTGAGGGGCTTCAGCTGTGATATCAGCGGGAATGGATCCCCTAGGGAAGAAGTACACCGCAATGCCATTCGAATCCCATAGCACTGAGATGATTGAGTGGTGAACGAAGGCGAGATGAAAGGGATGGAAGACGTACTCGCATAGACACCGCCACCAGCTCGGTTGAAGCCAGCACCAAATGAGTTGTCAGACGGAGCACGGATACCACACCCCTCATTGCTGTTTTGGCTGACACCGCAATCTTGCTTCGATACCAAAGACCCCGATATCCGCAACGAGGAGGAATCCCTTGTTGGAAGGGAACAGCCAGCGGAAGTGTGAAGAGTGGCTTGATTGTTGGTGTAATCGTGGACACCTTCGACGATGTCAATTTCACCTCCGTTAGGCCAGTTGGGCCCTATCAAATACGAATTGGTTTCAAATCGATATGTTCAAACAAAGCGCACTCACCATTGCTCCACCAAGCACTGTGTAACGCGACGAGCAAAGTTAGCAAGCGCGATCCGAAAGAACGAAGCGAAAGCTTACGGCCAGGTACCACAACCTGTCGGCATATGGACAGCATCCAAGAGAAAGAGACCCCCACCATTCCAGCGGCTACGTGTAGTGATACGTACACTCATGCGGTTATTGGGTACATTGGGAGTCGTTTCGATGCCCATAATGGCATTGCCAGCGCTGTTGATGGCCACAAGTCCCGCAGCTCGCTAGGAGGACGCGTCAACGGATTGACGGATGTATTATGCAAACGGAGACTCACTCCAGTGCCTTCGTCAACATACTGGACAGAGCCTAGATACAACCTGAGCGACCTTACTCAACACACGTTGAACAGGGGAAAGTACCATTTGTCGGATCTGCGTTCGTGAAGAAATCCCAGCCATTGAAGAAGTCATTGCCCTCATGGGATTCAGCCAACTTCCACGAAGAGGGGGGTACATTCGTAGATACGGGGGGTGAACTGGTCGAAGTCCTTGTGGTTGTGCCTCTTGAGCTGCCGGGAGATATCGAGGTTCCATTGCCAGCATTGGTGGTGCCCCCACCGCCGTTCCCATGATTCCCATTCCCATTCCCACTACCGCCATGGCTCAATCCGGAATTGCTAGGACCAGCCACACAGTAAACCCCCCGCTTCATCAATACCCTCCCCGACAAGCGCTTCTTAGGAGGGACTGCGCCGAAAGCTACACGGAGGTCGTCGGCGAGGCCTTTGCTATGTCTAAGCGCGATTCGATGGGCACGTTCCAAGATAGCACGAGGTCCAGCAATCGTTACAGATGCCTGGGTAATGATGAGGAGCAAGCAAAGAGGCAAGGATCGGAAAAGCATGTCGACGGGGGAAAGTTGAGGCGGCGACGACGTGTGATGTCGAGAGGATAACGAATGGCCGACGAGGCGAGTCCTGGGCTCAACCTAGGACGAGCAGAAGGAGGAGAGTTCGCCTGTGAAAAAGAAAGGATAGGTGTCGCCTTTACAGTCGCCGGGCTGATATATCTATAGAACACAGGGCGAAGTCGTTCCGGCCAGCCGCTGGAGGTGAGGATGTGATGGATGGAGGATGTGAGTCCAAACAGAGTAAGCCACGAGGCTGTGATTGATTGCGATGGAAAGACGAACGAGAGATAAATTCAAAGAGATGGGAGGGGAAATGTCGAAACGAGAAGTGGATTCTGAGGAGGAGGGGAGAGGATTTCGTGAAGGCCGTCGTCGACGAGCCTCTTGAAGGAAATTTCTGACATTCCTCCATTGTTGGCGAATTTGGATCTCCGCGAACGCCTGTCAGGCAAGATGCAACGCCTCATGGCTACCGTCCATTCATGTCTTCTTCAGCACAGTTCATCATTCAAGCACGCATCTCGGTCTCTAGGCTGTGCAATATCTCCATCCTTGTCCAGGCCCTGCGGTAGCAACTGCTTCCTGAGTACTGTGACAGGAAACATTTGTGCACTTACTTCCTCGACAACGTCGACGTGGCCGACAGCTTCCTCTTACTTGGTCGTCCGGCGATGGCCAATACTCTTCTGGCCTTGCCAACAACGCCTGGGGCGATGCCTTCATTGGCCAAGCACTTGGCAGCCTCTCGTTTGACTGGCGACGCAAAGGAGCCTTTATTCTAACTCGCGAAGCAGCATTGAATTAAGTTTAATGTTTCATGTATCATGAATAGCTTGTCCTCAGAGAACGATATCTGGTGGACGTGGCGTCGAACATGGACAGGGCGCTCAGCGCTTGTTGGGAAAAAATCGCTCCTATTTATCCCTCGCAGGGGCTCAACTATACATCCTCGCCGTTCACCCAATTACCCAATAACAGCCCAAGTCCCGATTATCACTTACACGGCGGCCAAAGAGTGCCGGGATCAATGTATTATTCATAGACGGGCGCATTGAAAGTGGCATCTAAGTTATATTGCGTGCAACAGCCTGGAATAATAGGATGGTCGTTCGATTGAGAAGTAACAGAAAGCGCAGCATCATAAAGAGTCGTGGTCGTATGTACACATAATGGTCGCGACAGGCCGTATCCAGACGACGGAAAACACTAGATGTGACAAGGCGCTAAGGTACAGGCAGTGTGAACAAGAACTATCATCGGGAATATCATCGGAACCAGCGTCGGCGAATCCACGAATCTCTTGTACGCGCCGACGCCTTGTATGGAGATGAAGCTACACAAGAAATTATGTCCAATCTTCAACCCATGGGACTGCAGGAAGGGGAACGAAAAGTGGGAAGAAGCGGAATCAAAAGAAGTACAACAATAAACATGGCTGCAAAATCAATCAAGGACCCGGTGATCATCGATGTGACCCGCTGGAAAACGCTTCTCGTACACTTCTCCTTAGTTCTTCATGCGCTGAGCTGGCAATTGACGACCCCGGCTGCATATGCGACTGCGAGGCGCTCGATGGAATCATCGGATCGACGTCGCCTTCAATAATTTCAATGATTCGCCTTCCAAGGAGGAGGATCTCGCTCTGCCCATCACCCGTTTCTGTTTCCTGGAAGGATGCTGCATGCGAGTGATGTGACCCAGGCGTGCCGCCAGCCGATGATGTCTGTGAAGGCGTCCGCGCTAGAGTGCGAATGTTCGGGATGAGGAGGTTAGAGCTGCGGATGTTGCTAATTAGTTGTGGATCTAAATGCAGAGGAGTCAGCCTGGCTGAAACATCGGAAAGTAACGCATACACACCGCCCGATTCCAAAAGCTGTACTATGGTCCATACAGCAATGTGTTGGAAGGTGACATCATGGCTGGTCAGGAACCGGTAAAGGTATCTGTGCATGCCGCCATCGGGCTTGTCCCAAACTTCGTTGAAGGCGGAGTAGTCTTCACTTGAGGTCCGTCCGTCTGGATAGAAGTTTAGCTGAGACGGAATATGAAACCGAACGTAAAGCTTACCCTTGGACGATAGGTTCCCCAATGCCGCCGCACTGTTGCCCTGGACTTCCGAACTCGGTGAATTTGTCAAGGGAATGAGAACTTCGCAAATCCCCATCTCAAGGAGTTGTTGCTTCAGTTCGTCTATGCGCAACGCGTTAACATGGGCAACGATATAAATATAAGGGCGCCATACCACTTAGCGCCAAGACGGCAACGCAGGCCGTCATCTCGCTCTGAACATTCATGGGAACCTCCAAAACAAGGTCTTTGATCGATTGCACTGCACCAGCCTTCACAATGGCCGTCTTATTCTTCTCCGAACTGGCCGCCAAATTCCGAAGGGTAGATATCGCGTGGCATTGAACTTCTTCGTTATCCTTGAAGGATAAAAGGTTGATAAGAGGCTGAAGGAATCCAGATTCGATAATGGGTGATTCGTTCTGAGGATGTATGGACACGTTTCTGACACATGCCGCAGCGGAGAGGATAAGGGGGAGATAGCTTGATTGTAGTAGTCGAAGAAGAGACTGCAAACCATCGGCTTTGACGATTTCCAGCTGGTACTTCTCATCGCTCGCCAGGTTACGAAGAGCCAAAGCAGCTTGGCATTGGACTTTGAGACTCGGACTGTCCATGAGGGCAACCAAACTTGCGACAAGCTTTGGTTCACTTTGCGCGAGCTTCTTCCGATTGGCACCTTCTCAGAAGCTACAGCATGATGTTAAACAAAATAACGAAAACTGCGCACGCACCGTCTACAGCGATATTACTGAGCGCAGTTGTGCAGTAATATTGGACATCAGTATCGGGGGAGTTCAACAAGCTGACGAGAACAGGAATGGCGCCGGCATTGACAAGCTGCTGTCTATTTTCATCTACATGGACGTAAGGACCCTCCACCGTTTGTGCTCCGAGAAAGACTTACCAGAGTGCGTCATGTTCAGTAAAGCGCCCGTTGCATTTCGCTGAACCCTCATGTCCTTAGAACGTGCGAGTCGCGTGAGCGGCACCAGAGCTCCAGACTTTGCGATCTTCGTCTTGTTGTCATCTGCAAGAAACTAAGGATAGATCGATAGGCTCGCGAGACTACGCACCGTGCGTGGCCAAATTAGTGACACACCCTACTGCATTGCACTGAACTTCGACATTCGGACTGAGCATCTGGCGAATCAGCGGCTCCAAGCCGCCCAACTTGACGATGAGAAGCTTATTCTCCACTAGGCATAGGATACGTCAGAAGAAGTTAAGCGTACGGCTGTCAATCGAGGCGTGTTCGCTTACCATTGACCGCGAGGTTTCCAAGGGCTGCACTTGCAGCCCTTTGCACCTCCGTGTCGTGGCTTCCGAGCAGGAACAAGATGGGATCCAGCGTGTCGCGCCCCACGGGGCGCACCTCCTTCTCCGTTATTTCAGCGAATGCCAAAGCCGCACTCCGCTGAAGGTCAACATTGTCCGAAAAAGAAAGGGTAGTGAGAGCATCGAGCGGTGGTCCTTCAAAGAAATTTGTAGTCATTCGATCTGTTGTTTTGCCAGCTAAGCTTCAGGCAGAATTGGCTAGCAACGGAATCAACACACTCTCAAGAAACTGCAGCAAGTCCGCTACTGCCTCCCGCTCGTTCTCCAGTAATAGCGGTTCATATGGTTGAGACTTGCGAGGATGAACTAGCTTCAACTTAGCCAAAAATGCACAGGTCCGAGGAAATGACGAGAAAGGCTCACAGCATGACTCGCAGCAACTGCTGACATTGCCCATGATGCCACAATAGTTAGTTCAAAGAAAGGAGGGTAAATTGGATCAAAAGGCAAGAGCGAGTTAACGGATTAGAGGACGTTTGAGGAGGAGGGGAGGGTGAACTGCTATAAATTGACAAGCACGAAGTTCATCCTCTCGACGTCGGCTTGGATTGGTGGAAATTGCCGAGGCCCTGCACGTGCCATTGCAATTTGAGGAACTCACGTGGACTGAGCATCCCAGCATTGTGCTTCGTCGTCAACGCTGAAGTTGCTGCGGAGAAGCCAACCATGACAGCGCCAGCGCGTCCAATCTTCCGTTTTTGCACTGCCTCGATGCACAACGATTGCCCATTCATCCAGGATAACCATTGTGCCTCTAGCATAGCTTTCAAGTTCTCGAAGCTTGCAAGCCGCCGAACCAGTGAATGTGTCTTCATCATCTATCGCAGCAACCGCAGCACTTGTACACATAGCCTACCTACAACTGCGGGTGCTCTCGACATTTAGCTGGCTCTCAAGTTCAGATAAGTACGAGCTGCTTCAACGATGTAGCTAGTCAAGCATCAATGGAGTCCCTACTACCCTTTCAGACGATCAAACCTAAATCTAAGCATACAGCGACAATCATTTTTCTACATGTACGTTGACCTGGGACTCACCATCGTATATATTCACCTCCCATATGTGTTCACCTCCCTAGGGCCTTGGTCATTCGAACGCGACGTGGCGTGCTGCGATGGAGAAGGCTCTGGCAGCCCGTCTCCCTCATGTTCTGTGGATCTTCCCCCAAGCGTCAGTATGATTATTATTTATGTCTCCTACCCATTGACGCAATTTGTGATTTTGGACCCACAGACCAACGCGTTTTATCAGCATGACTCGCGAGGGCCTTCCTGGCTGGTTTAGTGTGAACTCACTACCTCCGGGACCGGCTGACTTCGACGCCATGGGTATCGAGGAGTCCATCTCCTCCGTCGAGAAACTTATACTCTCCCAAGTGCACCGCGGGATCGATTCGAGCAGGATTGTCCTTGCTGGCTTTAGCCAGGGCGCTGCGACGAGCATGCTCACCGCCTTCACGTCCCTTCATGAGCTTGCAGGCGTTGCCAGTTTATCAGGCTGGCTTCCTGCTCAAGCCACTGCGGTAGGTAGTAGCACATTCATATCCTCTCGCTTGATATCAAAGTCCCCTTCTCTATATAGCTGATGCACTCGTCCCCAAGCATGCCGTTGTTATGGTGCCACGGTGTTCAAGACAGGGAGATACCAATCACCATGGCTCAAAGTGCTCTAAGTATGCTAACCACCAAGTTCAGCGTTGGGCCTGCTCAAGTATCGTTCCGAACTTATGATAGCCTTGGGCACAAGCTCTGTGACGAGGAGCTTCATGATTTCGGGACTTGGCTGCAACAAGTCATTAGTTGAAGCGGTACACTCTGGCTGCATGTCTCCCTTTCCCCTGTATATTTATCTCAACTAGTCTAGCTGCACTGGATGCACACATTGTGGCAAATATTACGTCCTGTCGTGTCTTAAATTGCTCGGCCGGCCGGTCTACTCAACGGAACACCAACGACGAAGAAGGCAATTGTGTTGTCTCGCTATTGAAGTCGAAGACGCCATCCAGCGTACGATAACCTGCCAATACAGTCTGGCACTGAACCCCCCAGTTGCTTCCCCTTGAGCGGCACGACAGACATGAGGAAATCGATGCCTTGCTCCATGACAAAGCTATCTACGAGGTAAGCACTGTATCTCCCGCAGGGGATGGTGGCGTCATTGGCTCAATGAATGTGACTCGTATAAGGGACGTGCTAGAATGGAAAGTGACTCATAGGACGTGGGAGCTGGACGGAGGATGGTCTAGTAATTATAACATTCTGGGACAAGTGCATGGTTGAAGCGGAACTCATCGTCAATCCGAGGGCGTGCATGAGGCGGTGGCGAAGGGATTTAGCACTCCGAGGGCTGGGATGTGATAATATCAAGGATCAGACAGAGAGCCCGCACCCGCGATGGATGGTAGATATTAAAAGTGTGACTGAACGTGGACGTGAATTGGTGAAGTGGTGCCACATTTCCAACTCCGATCCCAAGCGGTAAATGCTTCCGTCGATCAGGTTGGGACCGCGAGGCTTGCCTTTTTCAGAAGGAGGATCGGCGGGAATCGCTTTGACGCTCGCAGCTGGGGAGCGCTGGCCTCATGTCTGCCTTGAGGTGATATTAAAGCGGGGGTCTTGTTTTCCGCTGCTTGAGAGTCGTCGTGGCCTACGAGCTCAAAAGGGGGGCTGAGCTGACGATGCTGGGACACCACATCGCACTCACAACTTCCCTTGCACCCTCAGCTCGGTCCCCCCAGCTATGCCTGCGACCAGAAACATCCCTTCTCGTCGTTCACGACGTCTATCTAATCAGGCTCCGCCATCCTATAACGGTGAGCATCCGTCCCGACTCTCCATATGCCCGGATGCTAACCAAACTTCCCGTTTATGCAGAAGATGGCTGGGAAGCCTACTCATTTGATGACGACGAGTCTCGAGGCTCCCCCTCCCCCGCCATGGTCCTCCAATACCCTTCCATGTCACCCGTTTCGCCTCTCAACTCTGAGGACGAGTCCTCCGAAGTGAACGCGACCCATCGGTCCATCCAGTTCCCAACTCGCCGTCAATCACACTCCCGGAAGCGCGCCTCCGACCACATACCCCGTCCCCCCAACGCCTTCATGATGTTCCGATCACACTACTGGGCTACATTGAAGAATAATCCGAACGCAGAGAACAACCACGCTAAGATCAGCCAAAACGCTGCCTTTGCATGGAAGGCTCTTACAGCCCAGGAAAAGAATCCCTTCCAACAACTGGCGGAAGCCAAGAAGGCTGAACATGCCCTGCGCTACCCGGGATACAAGTACTCGCCCAACTTCAGTAAGAACTGCGTACCCAAACGAAAGCAGCCCAAGAAGGACGAAGAGGAGCGATACAGCAGAGTCGCATCCTACGTCAGGCAAGGTTACGTTGGCGACCAGCTGGCCAATGTCATGAAGGATTCCAAGGCCACTGTCGGTCTCCACGAACCTTCCCATTCCACCATTCCTGCGACATCTGAGCCGGCCTCCCATATTAAAGCAGAGTCCCCGGTTATGCGCTCTGTTCCTTCCTTACCCGAGCTTCCCCCGTCTCAGGGTGCATTCCTTCCGCCAGCTACCACTTGTGAGGCCCAATCTCAAGTAAGTCCAGCCGCCTTCTTTCTTTTCTACACTCTGCTGACTGTTGAGGGCAGCCCTCATTTACTCTGTGTCCCTCGACTCCCGACATTCCGCAGCCTCCCTTAGGCTTCAAGCCACAGCTTCATCCCCTCGCCGCCCAAGTGACGCTTTCCCAGCTCCCCGAACAGGCCCTCATCCCTTCCTCTGAGCCTTCTCTCCACAATGCCCCAGCATCCCTCTACCGCGTCGCCGACGTAGAAACGTTCTTTGATTACAATGCCCCGAGTGTTGACGTTGTGGATTGTGCCTCCTCACGCAAGGCCGGCTGGTCCCATAACGCTGCGGCCACACATCAATACATGGAATACCACCAATACCAGCTTCCAGACGCCGTAGATGCCTTTACGGAAAGCGCTGCCCCCATCCTCTGGTCTCCACAAGGGTTGAACGTGGTCGACATGGGCGAACTCGCTGAGCCTATCTATTCCGACTGGCTAAACGAAGATCCATCCCTCTACGAATCCTAGTCCTCTTGTCGCTTCTTTCCATTCATCCATTTCCATGTTTCACGTAGCCTCTTCACAAATTTTGTATGCCTGATACCATCATACCCTGCACTACCTCGGCTGTACTTTTATGTCTGTATCTATTAGGGTTTCATCTGTACGCTCTCCATATACATCTATACCATCATTCGTCTGTGGAACTAGCAGTTCGTCCGTTATGCCAATAAGTAGATATCATCTTGTTTAGGTTTTTTGGGAGTTGGTTGACTAGTATCAAATTGAATCTTTCCTTCATCATGTTGATTCTTCAGCCAGCTTATGCAGTCTTCCTTAGTGCCAGCTGGATGGCCTAACTGCCATTCCACAACTTGTGACAAAGCACGTCCCAACCAGGGTCCGGTGCGTGTCACGCCCAAAGCTGCAACAACTTCGCGGCCCTAAACCAGAGTTCATTCAGCCTAATCCTCTCTGGTGAGAAGATTACCTACATCAAGGAGTGGACGGGCGTCCACAGCGTCCTGAAGCCCAAGTTCGATGATGCGCTCAACGAAGCGGTTGTATACACCGATAATACGAGCAGCTTGGTTAGCTACCATCAAGAGCATCAGACAAATCGCTCGAAGAGAGAACATGGCCTACGAACTTTCGAGCATATCGTTGTCAAGGTCGTAGCAGGGAATGAGCTCGTGCACAAGTGAGAAGAGTAGGGATGTGGTCCAATGAGACCCAGTCGCAGGGTTATGTACGGATTTATCTCGCAGTCGTAGGCCTAGTAAACTGGATTATTATGGGCATACCACTATGACTTCAGGTTTGAATATACCGATAGCGACGCGGGGTATGGGCTCCTGGAATCTTTCATCATTCAGTTGTGGATGGCGTAGAATGTCGACTGCACAAAACAGCGGGGGAATGCCATCCAGGAAGTGGTTTTGGGTGCCGAGCTTAAGGGATTCCCGAATGATAGCTTCGACGGCAGGGTGGGCTTTCTTCTTCGCGTCCAAATATGTGATACCGCAGTACGGAGACAAGGCGGCTGCCAAGAAAAGCCTTCCTCTACACGCGTCATCGGCATTCACTACTGAAGTTAATATGGGATGAACGTCGGGAAGCTTGATGGAAGCGGACACTCGGTCAGGATCAAGGAGCACGTCGAGTAGAACGGCAGCCTTGACACCAGTACCATCGCTTGTAATCGCCTTTGAGAGGCTTGACGTGATTTCCTTGGGTAGAATTGAGAATATGGAAGAGTACAGATCGAGGTCATGGATAGCTTGGATGGACCGACGTGGGCTGGGACCTTAGTCCGTGTAAGTCGTTCGTCCGGAAGACGGTAGGTTATAAGAACCTTTAACCATTTTCGTGAGTTCCTCCCCGATACGTTCTCGGCTGACTTTAGAGCGGAGAGCTGTCTGAATAGCAGGGTCTCTGATGGCTGCCGTTAGTTCTGGTGCTAGGGAGTAGTCGAATCGAGTGGCAAATCGGATGCATCGGATGACACGCAATGGGTCGTCGAGGAATGTCTCTTTGGGCGGCAAAGGTGTTCGTATGAGGCCAGAGCGCATATCATCCAAACCCTGGGAGCGTTTCAAAAACAGCAACGCTAATGGGAAGTGACCAACTAATGACCTTCTCAGTGAAATCTTCAACTGAGCGTGTGTGTATATTGTAAAACAGGGCATTGATGGTAATGTCTCTTCTTAGGGCATCCTGTAGTGGTGTTCCAAACGTCTGCGACGCAGTTAAACCAATGAGATGGCGGGATGCGACATGAAGGACTTACCACCTGATTGGGTATTCGACTGTCTCCAGTATACTCTTCACTTCTCAAGTTGACGACGTCGATGGACCTCTCCAAGACGCGAAATGTAGCGGTCTCCAGATGTTTGGACTGCTCAGGATTTAACGCGATTTTTGCTACCTCGGAAGTGATGATGCCTTTCTGGCGCGCAAAAGTGACGAAACGCTCTGCGAAGGCTGCGCCCATCATGTCTGAAAGGGCGATGTCTATGTCATTGCTCTGCAAGCCTAATAGCTGTTGTATTGCTTCAGTCAGTCTGACAAGGGGAATCAATGTAAGACCCGACTTTATCTCGAACCCATCCCCCAGCAATCCTACATGTTGTCTCCATTCCCTCCTCCTGCTTGAGGTGCTTGGCACAGTCATCGACCAAGACGCAGATCTGTTCTTCCACGTCCGTAAGCTTAACTTCAGGTTTGTCTGGGAGTGCTTTTCGATATGGAGTGTAGGCAAGAAGGGACATGATTCTGATTGTTACTGGAGATCTGTACTGTGTCTGCAGGCCTCTCAAGACAAGCATGAATGGTTGGACTCAAAGTCACATTCCGCCGAAGAAAAGGAGGCCTTCGGCGCTTACAATAAAAAACACCTTAAGGTCGTGCGCTAATTATCCCATAATGCCAGACCCGCCTTTGGGGACACTGCTGATATCGTGCAAGGACTGCTAAAGCTCAGCCTCACGCTATCACGAAGGGGGAATTTCTACACGGCTGCGCGACTTGAATTAGCCAAATGGAGCGCTGACAATCTACTCTACATGTCCAGCATCTCCCGCTTGTTTTGGATCTGTGAGCTTTTGTTGCCGCCGTTTTGACCCAGCAATCATGTCCCTGTGCGAAAAAAAATGATTACTGGCTCCAATTATCTCATGGGCGATCGGACCTTTTTTTGATTGCATCATTTCGCCCAACCTTGCGCGCAAAGTTGACAACCTCGGCTCGTTTAACTTTACCCATGGCCTTTCGCTTCATCTTAGAAGGCTTGGGAAGTTTGAGGATCCACTCGGGCACTGTCGATCCTGATTGTAGAAGGACGTTGGCGATCCTACAGGATAAGATGAGACTGGATGGGTAAGGGAGCCAGTGGGTGACGTACGGTTTCAGATATGCCGCATCTTCATCAGTAAAATAGGTGGCGGCTTTCCCTTCTCTCCCGGCACGACCGGTGCGACCTACGAATTAGTGAGGATCGGGGAAATTTGATACAAGGAGAGGAGAGCCCACCTATTCTGTGGACATAGCTCTGGACGCTTGTCGGGAAATCGTAGTTGATCACTTCTCGGACGCCCTTGAAATCCATTCCGCGAGCCATGACTTCGGTGCTAATCATCACCCAGCTTTCTCCTTTACGCATCCGAGTTATTGCATCTTCACGCTCTTTCTTCGACATACCTGCGTGAAGACAGTCGACATTGGGGATACTATTCAACACGAGTTCTTCGGCAAGTGACGAAGCCCTTGGCTGAGTGGATGTAAATACGAGGACGGGTGGGGTATAGGGTTGGGCGAGATACTGCAGTAGACTGGGTAACTTGGAGGCATCGTCGCGAACATAAGTGAGAGTTTGTGTGATGAGGGGTAATGGAGTGTCCCTAGAGCCAAATGTTAAAACTTCATGGCGAGCGAAAGAGATCCAACGTACTTCAGACCAACTACTACTCGAACCGGATCATTCAGCATTTCCATAGCAAGTTTCTCAGCTCCAGCTGGTAAGGTAGCACTGAACACAGCCTTCTGGATGTCCGAACGGGAGCAAGCAGCAACAATTTCTTGCACTTGAGACAAGAACTCAGAGTCTAGTAAGCGATCAGCTTCGTCTAGGACAAGATGTCGTATACTTGGCATAAATCAGTAACACTTGCTAACAACATAGACTATTGTTGGCTTACTTATTCAAATCAAGTGCTCCAGCCTGGAGTGATGCAACTAACCGTAGTGGAGTACTAATGATAATATCTAGCAGACAGTCTCGTCAGTCCGAGGTCTGGAAAAAGGGAGCATACCAACCGATTTTATCTCGGACACTTTTGTCCGCCAGCGTACTGGCGGTGGCCTTGCTGAAAAGTACTATCCGCCATTTGCGTCCTTCCGCAAGCTTTAGACATTCGTTATGTATCTGATGAGCTAGCTCCCGGGTAGGTGCAAGGACCAGAGCGCGAACGCCGTTACCATCCGCCTTTCCATTTGGAGCTTTGAGGGAAGCCAGGATAGGGAGGAGGTAAGCGACAGTTTTCCCTGTACCAGTGGGGGAAATGGCAGCTAAATCTCGGGACTACGGGATAGGTTCGTTGGCTCTTTGAAATGGAGTGGAATACGCACTTCAAGGAGGATCGGTGCCCCATGTGACTGGATTCCGGTGGGTACAGAGAAGCCGTTCTTCGTGAGATTGGAAAGTAGGAGCTTGGAGAGTTGATAACGCTCTCCTAAAGCTTGGAACGTTTCCGCTGGCTGGGGGACTTCGGACCCCTTCGTTGTCACACGATGTTTCGATACGGAGGGCAATTGGGCGGGAGGGTTTGGCTCGTCGTCGTCGTCGGTGTCCGATGGTGAAAGCTTGCGTTTTTTGGCTGCTGGACCTTCTTCGTTCTTTGCAGCCCTTCGTTTGCTCGGCCCTGCCCCTCCTTGCGCGTATTTGAAGAAATCTAATTCTACTGGTAACTCCGCTTCATTGATATGATCAACCTTCTGCTCGAAGGGACGGGAGGAGGACGTCTGAGTATGTCCATGAGTAAGCGTAAGCATGGTTCATGGAGTGCTACCTTGAAGAGGTCCAAGTCAGACTGGAATCGTTTCTTGTCGAATTTGAGGCCGCCTCGAGAGAGTAAGTGGAAGGCTTCCATAAGAAAAATTATGGGCGCTCAATGTGATGATGCGAGCCCCTGCCCCTAATCCACCTCATACCGAAGACACGAGAATAGATCGATACAAGGGAGCCAGATAGTCTAGGATTCTGAATTACATACAACATCGTATAGTTTCACTTTTGGGAAGTTGATTGTCTATAGTACAGTGACACCACTGTGTTCCGCCCATTCCCCGAATAACAGACTGATACTTTCTCCATTGTGTGTTCGACGGATGCTCTCTGCGATAGTGGGGCTGACGTCTATCGTCAGCAATTTTGAGCAAGCACTTTGGTGCTTATCCTGCGGAATGGTATTGGTAACCTAAAAGATGTTAGATGTGAACCTATTCAAGACGTCTAGTGAACGCACCACAAGTTGTTCTATGGGAAGATCTTCGATGACATTCATACTCGCCTCCGAGAAGAGTCCTAGGCGGAAAGATGAGTTGGATACTATCTAGATATGAAGGGAAGCGCACCATGAGAGACAAGAGCGTACACAGACTTTGCACCTTTGTCTTTCAGAGTCCGAGCTGCAAGGATTAGCGTCTTTCCGGTGTCAATCATGTCGTCGACCAAAATAGCGACCTAGATGTGAAAGCATGCTAAGATTGGGGTGCGAGAAGAAAAAACCAAGATAATTGCCTTGTCTTTAACATCGCCAACAAGAATCTCCATGCGTTCCGGGGCGTTCTCTGACTTCCCATCCCGCTTTCTGTGGATCAAAGCGAACTCGACGTTCAGCTTGTCAGCAATGGCTGTCACACTGGAGGCGAGGTTGAAGTGAGTTCTCTTTCGCTCCCTGAACAGCAACCGACTCACCGTTTTGCACCGCCAGCGTCTGGACTGACGATGATGCCATTCTGCCAGCCTGGGATCTGGCGTTTGATATAAGCGATCATCAAGGGTTCTGACCACAAATTGTCCACGGGAATGTCAAAGAATCCCTGTATCTGACTGGCGTGGAGGTCCATGGTGATGACATGATCACAGCCAGCCACCACAAGCATGTTCGCCACCAGCTTTGCTGTGATGGGCGCCCGAGATTTGTCCTTCTTGTCCATCCTGGCGTATGGGTAGCAAGGAATAACTGCTGTGATTCGTCTTGCAGAAGCCGTTCGGCAAGCAGAGATCAGGATGAGAAGCTCCATGAGATGGTCGTTTACATCCTTGCAACCGGATTGGATGATAAAGACGTCTTCATCTCGAACCGACTCAGAGATCTTCACATCCACCTCGCCATTGGAGAAGCTCCGAACTGTGGTTGCGACGAGAGGGACAGCTAGCCTATTGTGTGTGAGTGCATGTAACACTTGACCGCACACGCGGAAGAGCTACCGCTCACCGCTCGGCGACGGCTTGGGCGAGCTCGGGGTGGCTGTTACCTGCAGAGGTTAAGGTGCAGTGAGTGAGATGCCCAGACGACTAAGAATTCCGAAGGTCACCAGTAAGGATGCGGATGGAGTTGGCGTGGTACATGTGTGGTCGTCAAAGGAGTGAATGGTGAGATCGAACGGATACCCAGTGCATGGAATGAAAATGAGAGCCCAAGTAAATTTGAGCGCGTTAGGCGCTGTTAGGCGATGCAATTACACGTGATTCAGTAGATAGGGGCGCCCTTCCCTATTCAGTCACAGCAGATTAGCGCTTACTCCCACGATGCATTTGCCTACTACCATCGTGGCCTTATCTCTCGTCGCCTGGGCTCAGGATGAGAACAAGTACCCCGCGACCCCGCTCGTATCGAAACACTTTGCATACCCATCTGGCTTGCCGTATCAGACGGACGATGAGGACCTCCTCCGCGGGATCCAATTTGGCTATAATCAATGCAATTCGACCACAGAAAACCAGCAATCATTCTGCCAAACATCCTTCCTTAACAGTCTGGATGACTTTTGCCTTTGGGGACCTTCCATGCCTGGCTCCCTCATCGCTAATACCGAAGGAGAAGAAGTCGCTTGGTGCACAAAGCCAGGCCATGGAACTCGTCTTATCGCTCTAGGCGCCCTCCATGGCGTCCAATTTATGAGAACACCAGACTACGTTCAAGTCGTCGGATTCATTGATCAATCCCAGATCAATATCGATGCTGACGACTCTGGCGGCGAGCTAGATCCTCACGGTGCTGATCTACGTGGAAACCCCCTTGGCGGCCTAGTCTACTCAAATGCCTGGAGCGAGACTAACGACACATACACGCAAGTATCTGAATGGCACAACTTCATGGGAGGAAGCACGTTTTGCTTTAAAGTCTGTGATCCGTCGATGCCCGATGCGACCCGCTTCTGCGAGCATAAGTTCGATCGTATGGGCTGCCAGTACAACGCTCCAAACAACGCCCAGAGGGACGTCTTTGAACGCTGCGAAGGAGACAACCAAGACTTTCCCGGCGTGTACACCTCCGATGGAGAGGTGATGACCTACACACAGCAGCGCGCATCGCTTGGTCCCCTTACTACGATCCCTTACACGGCTAGAGTACCTGCTAGTAGCAATTGTGTGCAGTTCGCCAGCTCTGATCTCTACGGTGGTCTCTCAGCGTTCTCCAGCACAGCAATTTCTCCTGCCCCTACATCATCCCCGACCTCCCGAATTAGCAACCATGGGAATATATCCTCTCTGGACGAGGACTATTCATCGAACACCGCCTCTCATCATGCCATCTCTCTGTTGACTTCGTTCTCTATCGCCGTTGTGTCCGCTATCTTTCTCGCCTAATTTATTCTTTCTGTTTATGGGGAGCACCCGTGAGCGGTAAGAGAAAGAATGCATTGGACAATTCGCTGGGACTTTGGCAGGTCAATTCTACTGCCCCTAAGAGACTCTCAAGTATGTTGTCATCTGAACTGCAGCCCAAGGAACTGGAGATTGTGAATTTAACTGAAATGCTTTGCTCGCAGGTAAAAGCAGAGTTCAAACGATAACAATCCTCATTCACTTGCTAACCTCTCGTTGGAAATTATCCTTCGCTTGTTTAGCCTCTGCAGTTGCCTATATGCGATGATATTTCGGCGGTGAAGAAGAGACAACGATTGATCATACCTCACTGACTTTCTGACCAGCAACTTTTGCCGCCTCTCCAGCTTTTTGCTTTGCGACCTCAGCATTCATACCTGGCCATGAAGTAACCATACTGCGCAAAACTTAAATTGATGACATACCTAGAGCGTGCTTTGTAGCTTCAGCTGCCTGCTCGCCCTTCTCAACTGCGGATTCCAACCCATTTCCAACCTTCCTATTCACCTAGATATCCTCTGTGTCAAAGGGCGGATCCTTACTACTAGGCGGTCCGATTATGAGCTACCTTGTCAGCTACCTCGGTCGCTTTCTCAGTCAGGGTCTTGCGAGCAACTTGAGTGGAGTGGAGTAACCTAAAGCGGCTGGACGACCTTGTCGAAAGCAAGGCGACACGGCTGGAAGATGCAATCATGTGGTACATTGATGTGGCGGCGGGAAGAGATGTCATTGCAGGAAGCAACTCGTTCACCTTTAAGTACTTTCATTGCTGAGGCCAATGACGCGTTGAGTGACGTAGAAGGAGTGATGGACGCCATTGACTTGGAGCGGCCAACGCACCTGTCCCGACTTCTGGCTGATTTCCGCGGCGTGACCACGACCCCTAACTGCCCTGCCGACGCCAATGTCAAAGGAATCACATTGCTTCAGATCTTCCTTCTCGCCACCATCTGGGCACAGTGGGCTGATTGGTACTGTTACGCGATGGACGCCGAAAGTGTTCTGTCCGCTGGGAAGAGCGATGAGCTTGCGTCGCTCCTCATGTCGAAGCGCATGGTATGTTATCCTTTGCAGTCTCACCCGCCTAGGCGTCTGAGCCAAGAGCGGCAGCGTGTCGGTGATTGGCACAGACCACCATCATTGCAGGCGCTCCATCCCAACCCGACGCCAGGACATCTTCGAAACTATGGTGCTATCGTTTGCAACGGCGAGGACAGTGTCACTCCTTGTTCTACCCCTGACCTCGACCCCACCTCACCAACGACCCACTCCTGCTGCTCCCCGCTCTCTTCTCCAACGACGACCCATGTCACAGTGTATTCTTCACCCACACCACGACTAAAACGCTGTTCCTTGACGGTGGATATGTTTGACATCGACCGCGACCCTTTCCTCAGAGGGGAGGTTTCTGAGGGCAGCCCTTTACTGCCCAAACGGTTGTTGCTGGCTGAAAAATTCAGTGCACCGTTATCAACGCCGGCGCCAGACGAGTCGATTCTTAAACGTCTCGCCAACGCTTTCTGGAACTTTATCGCTCGTATCAAGCGTCGATTGAGAGCTCATCGTCGACGAAGTTCTGGGAGTCTCAAGCCTCTGATTCTTCCTCAGCACATTACGGAGACGCACAAGATCAATCCCTTGTTAACACTAAGATGGCTGGGTCAACTGTGCAGTTGGTTGCGATTGAGGACGTCGTAGTTCAGTCACTCCTTGACTCTTCTGGATTTCTCGTTGTGTATATATTGGGTGTGCATTGCTTTATGTAGACAAGCATTGGCACATAGCGTCCAGGTTGCTGTGGTTCCATCAGCAAAATTGGCACCACGATCCTCGAAGCTGAGCTTAAGAACACACGATCGCTGTTCCCTCTCAGCATCCCCTAGCCCCTATCGAAGCCAACACAACGCACAGCCGCGCCGAGATGTTCTTTCAGAGCGACCATGCTTTCATCCAAAATCTCGCTCCCTACTACGCGCGGCCACTAGTTTCTCTAGTCCAAGCGGATGCCCAAGGCTTGTATACCATGTATCCGAGGTAGTCACGCAGAAGTATAAATCATTTCGCTGAGCGTGCATGAGAATCAGACGACATAGCTGAGCCGTTCATCAAGTCGAGTATGGTGGCGGTTGGCCTGCCTCTGCCAATGTATGGAGTGAGTATGGAATATATAAACATATCTGTGGTGACATACCAGGGTTTGAGTCAGTGAAAGATGGGTTGGATGCGGGCAAGTCGGGATGACTAGCCATACCAAGATCTGTTTGGGATGGGGAGGTGCTGGCTACAGGTACGACGAACGGTGCTACCAACAAGGGCATCGAGAGGCTGGCAGCATTTGCAGCCGACATTGTCCCTTCTGTAGAAGGGTCGTGTCATTATCTGCAGATAAGCCATCATTGCACAAGTGAGAGGAACTCATACTTGGAGGAGTGGCGTGATGGCGCTTGTACCACAGTAGTAAGCCCAAGACAATAGCTATCAATGTGAGTCCTCCAATAACACCACCCACTATTGCTCCGACGGGAGTCCCCTGGTTGCCTGGAGCACCGGAACTCTGAGATCCAGGTAGTGATGTAGCGGTTGGATTGGGTAGTGTGCTTCCCGAAGAAGACTCGGTCGAGGACTCTCCCGTCTGATACGCCAGGAAGTCCAGGAGAAACAGGTTCTTGCCAGTTTCTAATTGGTCAAGGGAGGTCACGACCAGCGTGTGTTCACCATTTGAAAGATGGGGGGACTGGTAGAAAAGCCGCTGATATTGCCACTTCGAGTTGGGTGCTGCGGTGAACGTAACGGGACTATTTCCGTCCAGTACGTATGTCGAGTTGGCCGGCGGAGGAGACGGACCGATTGTGCCAAAAACCGACACAGAAGTTCCTGGATATTACAAGGAAGCTTGGAGTTGAATTTGATTCAATCTGATAGGCCTTACCGATGAACTTGAAGGTGAATGATGCGCCTGGAAGAAGAGTGAGATGGGTTGTACTGTTGTACTCGCTGCTAGCACCGCCAGGACGCCAGCCAGACGAGTACTGAATGCGACTGTCCGTGTCGTCTACGACGATGGTTGACATGACGAAACGGTGGATGGGACAAGCATGCCAAGCCTGTCGAATGCGATCCTGGTGCACCGACTCTGAAGCCACATCATGCCAATGATTTCTGGGCCATGTCTTGCTTACGCATGCTTGCTGACCAAAAAAAATTTCATCCCGCGGCCTATCCCGCGGTCTATCCTGCTCCTGATTGGCTGTTTTCTCAATGGCACGATTTATATACTGGAGCTGCAATTCTTCTCCCGTGCAACGCCTCTTGCATCTTGCCAGCAACCACCACGATGGCCTCCTACGCCGTCAAGGACCATTCCGCCTCTGCGTCGATGCCGTCGTCGACGTCGTCGCAGCCCTTACATTCCCTCTCTCCCGTCTCGTTGTTCTCGTTCATTTCAAATGATTCCGCAACCCGGCTTTACACAGTCCTCGCTATTGTCGCCTCTCTCCTGGTTCTAGAACAGGCAGTATACCGATTCAAGAAACGCCACCTCCCTGGCGATGCCTGGACGATTCCCATTATCGGCAAGCTGGCCGACTCTATGAAGCCGTCCATGGAGGGATATATGAAACAGTGGAACTCTGGGGCTCTCAGTGCCATCAGTGTATTCAACATGTTTGTTTACACGTCGACTCCGCCTCCCTACCTTATCTCTTACTTGCATCATCATCTAGCTTCATTGTCATGGCCTCGTCCAATGAATACTCCCGCAAAATTCTCAACTCGCCCACCTATGCCGAACCATGTCTCGTTCACTCGGCTAAACAGATTTTGCTACCCAATAACTGGTATGGCCACCTTTCCAGGTCCCTTGGCCCCAACATTCTCATCTTCGTAGGGTTTTCCTCACGGGTAAGGAGCACGTAGACTTCCGTCGTGTTTTGAACACCTTATTCACACGCAAGGCCCTTGGGTATGTCTCTCTTGTGGGTCGTTGACGTAACTAATTATTCATCCCTTAGCATGTACGTTGGCATACAGGATGCCATCACTCGCAAGCACCTTGTTGAATGGTTGCAGCAGGCTGCGAAGGATCCCAATCCCCATCCTATCATGATGACTGCTCGGCATCTCAATATGGACACCTCCCTCCGCGTCTTTTGCGGTAACCACATCCCTGAAAAAGCCTCTCTGGAGATTAGTGAGAAGTACTGGGCCATCACCCGAGCACTGGAGCTTGTCAACTTTCCAATCCCTCTACCTGGTACCAAGGTCTACAAGGCCATCCAAGCCCGCAAGGTCGCTATGCGCTGGCTCGAGCTCGCAGCACACAACAGCAAGATTGCGATGGCTAACGGAGCTGAGCCCGAGTGTCTGCTTGACCATTGGCTTGCCACCATGGCCGACCCCAGCTATAAGGGCAGGACCGATTTCAGTGACAATGAAATGGCCATGGTTGTTTTCTCTTTCTTATTTGCCTCGCAGGACGCAATGAGCAGTGGATTGATCTATGGCTTCCAACACTTGGCCGATCACCCTGATATTTTGGCCAAGGTCAGGGAAGAGCAAGAAAGGGTTAGGCAAGGTGACTACAAGACCCCTTTGACCCTCGAGCTGCTCGACCAGATGTCGTATCTTCAGGCCTTTGTGAAGGAAAGTCTCCGAGTCAAACCCCCAGTCACAATGGTTTGTGTCCGTGCTCGTCAGTAATAGTTGCTATATTGACATGTCCTTAGGTGCCTTACAAAACTATCAAAGCCTTCCCTATTTCCGAAGACTACGTTGTTCCCAGTGGCAGCATGGTCATTCCTTCGTTCTACCCTTCGCTGCATGATCCTGGTGTCTTTCCTGAACCTGACACCCTTAACCCAGACCGCTGGCTAGACCCAGCCGGTCTCGCTAACGCCAACCCCAAGAGCTACTTGGTTTGGGGCAGTGGACCACATCGCTGCATTGGTGTTGAGTATGCCACGATGAACATCGTCCTTGTACTCGCCATCGCATGCATGTCTCTCGACTTTGAGCATGTACTCACTGACAAAAGTTATGAAATCGAGTGGGTGTCCTTGATTCATGCCTAAATGATGACTGATTTGGTCTTCAGAATGATTGCGACACTTTTCCCCAAGGATGGCTGTCACCTCAAACTTTCACCTCGTGCTCACTAGAATCTACCACTGAACTGATGCCTCCTGAATGGATCTGCATATATACGGCATAGACCATACATACTTACGCCGTTTAACTTAATTATTCACTAACATAGAGAGTACCATGTGATCGTGTTAGGATGTCTGCTTTTGGCAATTTGATTTCTTTATCTGGAACATTTGCTTACGTATCTAAGCCACTACAAGCGCTTGCGGAATGTCTTGCCATTGTGCTCCTGGCCGAGTTCGAAGATGGCGGAATCAACGATAAATGCCGCGTCCAGGTTGCGTAGATCTTGAATGAGAAACCGGGGCGGCTGCTGCCCAAGGTTTCGTTGGGAGTCGATCTCTAGTTGCAATTTTCGGCGATAGTTACCTAACGGGATTTGACGGCTACAGGAAGATAAGAATCAACCCGCTTGTCCGCAAACCTTGAGTCCCCCTACATATCTGTAATTGCGGCTTGGGGAGATCTAGATTGCTGTATTCTACCAGACTTTCACATGTAACAGTTGAAATCAAAACTTACGATGAAGTCTCAAAGAATCGAAGTACCGTGGGTGGTCTCTGGGATTGACTCGAACTAGCTGGAGCCGTGTAGAAGCGCGCTTTATTGAGGGGAGATTGAATTGCTTGTTCGGGTGTCTTATCTTTCGGTTGCCTTTGGACGCATGTCAAATGTTGTGAGCATGGTGTTACCGGCGAAGTTATCGCGGAGCTGCTTCGGTCGTACTCCTGTGCATCTTCGATTCCTGGGGATCTAGGCGAATACAATAATAGGCGTATGCGTGAAACATTGTCGGGACGTACGATGAAAGTTGAGGAAGACGATTCGTGGCTGCTGACGTTGCAGGAGATTCTCGATCGAAGAGACTTTCCCGGGGGGACAAAGTTACAGGTTGATGGACATGCGTTGCTGGTGGTGTTGCGGTCGTGTCAAAGCGAACTCTTTTGGCAGCATGCAGGTTGGTGTCTGAAGCAGAGAGGTCGAGCGCATCGCGACGTCGTTTACTGGACTGTTTCTGTTCCCTCCCATCAGAGGGAAAGTTGTTAAGCTGTCTGAAACCTCTAGTCGAGGTGGGGGCGGGGTGGGCAAGAGGGCGGGGTAAATTCTTCTCGTCGAAGAGCCCTGTGGCGAATATATGCCGATGATTACTCGACCTTGATTGACGTTTACTCACCGTCAAGCACATATCGTGCCACTGGAATCAGGAAATCCTCTTCAATAGCACGCAGCACCCAACCACAGTGGAACACCTATTTTGAATCATACCATAGTGTGCACTGGACTCGTCCATATGACCTTACCACCCGGGACTTGCGCATTAACCTCGGTGTACACTCAGAATCCAGAGATGTGTAAGGCAGTCGTAGACTCACTTGCCCAGCCAATCGTCATCCAAGCCCGAACAGAAGAAGTACTGGGAACTGTAGAAATCTTCCTTTGTATGCGCCAGAGTTCCTCCGTTTAAAACTGGAGCGATTTGACATTGCAAGCCAAGAAGTGAAGGTTCTCAAACGTCAATACTGTGACCTCACCCCAAGCTTCGCGAACGGCACGGGACACTGAGGGACTGAAGCATGCTGGAGCGGGGACTTCAGGTAGGCTCTGGAGAGGAGCGGCCATTACGCGCACCTTTAAAGTCTTTGAACAGCATGCTTGCTCTAATTATAAGCTAGAATGAAGGTTACGGCAGTTTCAATGAGGTAAGAGTAAGGGGAGCTATCGGGGGTGGCGCTACATCCAAGTTTATTTACTGTTGACTCCGTGCACCAAACAAACTTGATCACATTTTGCAACCGCAGGCAACAGTCTACAGCTACATATACGCAGAAAGTGGGAACAAAAAAGAGTAATCATCTGTAATGTCGCTTTATAAAAGATGTGGCAAGGCTCCTGCTCGTAAAAAAAAGAAATGACAGCGTTGCTTCACGCTCCACAATCTCAGACTCGACGGACAAGCAAGGGAAGAGAGCTTGCGCCATGTCCCTTAATGCGCGGCCGAATAACGAAGCTTTGGAAGGCCTCGATATCGTAAGGACTAGAAAACGAGAATTGCCGCACAAGTGTAACGATCAATGTCTACATTATCCATAAGCATAGATCTGAATCGTATCTTGTGAGATAATCTTACCTTGATTTCCACCATGGCGAATGTTTTGCCTATGCAAGTACGCGGTCTGTGCACCGGTGAGTAAGCTTAGATGAAATGCGCAACGAAAAGGTGAGCACCCTTCACTGAAAGCTAAGATATCGCGTTGCATGTGTGACTTCTCAAGCGAGCGATCTAACCAGCGGTCGGGACGGAACACTTGAGCATCGGGACCCCATGTGTCCTTATCCGTGTGAATGACGTTCACTGGAATCGAGATAATTGTGCCTTTTGGTACGACAAGCTCAGTGATGCCAGTTCCTGGAAGCGGTTCACTGAGCGGTAGAGAAATCGTTTCCGAAGCCTACAAGTTTTTAGTAGAAGGCATTCCGGTTGCGGCGAATGACTCACAACGTGATGGTTTTCCAGCACCACTGGGTGGACGCGGAGAACTTCTTTGAGAATGGCATCTAAAAGGGGAAACCTGTTCATCACTTGTTCGTAGGTCGGATCTCCCGGGAACGTGACTTCTTCTCGAAGCTGTTGTTGTATATTTGGGTGCACAGCCAGCTCGTACAACGCCCACTAGAAACGGACAGATAAGTCACAAGTATACGATGGGAGGATGGGAGACGTACAGCAATTACTGCAGACACAGTTTCATAAGCGGCCGATATGATTGTTCTCATTTGAGCTACCAAGTAATCTTCTGTCAACTCAAACCTGGCGGATGAGCGAACTAGGAATCATGCGGAATAAGCGCAAGCAGCCTACACGCACAAACAAATCTGAATCTTACGCATCATGGTCAATAAGGTGTTGCTCTCGGGGTCATTAGCAGCTTGAGTTTCCGCTAAAAGCTTTGCAGCGATCTCCCCCAATTCGGACTTGGTCCGCCTAATCATCTCGCCCTTCTTACCAATCTTAAGGATCGAAGGAAATATCCAGAAAAGGGCACGCATGTAGAACGATGATAGTCTGTTTTCATTATTAGTTAAGCCATCGAGGGCATCGGCGAGGGAGTTTGGTCTATCATTGAGTGACTCAAAGTCAAACGAAAAGGCCGCTCGCCCAATTGTGTCCAGGCTGGAAAACAAAGCATGAGTGAAGCGTGCGATGCCAGCGAAGTTTATGAGCTTACGCGAATCGACCAGCCCAATGTGTCACCTCGATTTCTACTTGATCATACGTCGTCTGATCGAGTTTCTTGGACCACTGTGACGCCACTGTGGAAGAGGTCTCGCAAAACACTGGTTGGAACTTGCGGACTGATTGTTGGCTACAAACGCTAATGTGAGCAGCTATATTTGATGGATCGTTGAGGACTGGCTGACCTTAATGCAGGTGCAATATGCCTACGATGCTTCTCATGGGCCTCTTTGCCTGATTGAGTGTCAACTTGAGCAAGTGTTAGTCTTAACAACCAAGATACCTTCAATCCACAGAATTCCCTCGCCCACAAGCGCCTTGAACCAAGCGCGAACTCCGTGGGGCTTAGGGAACTTGTATGTTGACTCGTTGAGGATAAATGTGATAGCGCGGCGATCGGTGATTGACAAAATCGGATGCTATGATACAATTAGTCAGTTGCAGAAACGTTGACTTCCCACAAAGAACATACGCCGAAGGCTCCGAATAACTTGACGACTTTTCCAAACCGTGCATGCCAGTCAATGTAGTGCATGCCTGGGCTATCGTGGTAGAGATGCCATTCTACGCCCCAGATACGAGATGGAGAAGGAGGACCAGGCACGCGTCTGAGGGAAGAGTGCGCAGTGACAGCATGGATGAGATAGTTGGTAAGAGGAAGTACAAGGACACAGAGGCAGAGGGCTGCAATGAGGTAAGATGTGGGTGGGATGGCTAGCATGTTAGCTGTTGAGTTAGAGAGTGGTATTGCGGCATTATAAAGCAAAGTGACAAGTCATGGAGCTAATAAATAGCAGACCTGTGCAAGCTGTTGTTGATGAGCAAATTGGCATTGCAATAGGTGCTGGCCGCAATTTTGGCACAAACCACGCCCCCTCGTCAAACCAAATTGGGACTGGGACTGGGACGGAGACGGGCATTTCGAATGGGGAGAGGCTCGTCGGTATCTAGTTTGGCATTGGACAGTTACTTTCATGATCTGTTTAGCCAAGAGAAGATAGGAAAAGGGGGAGATCTGGATCAGGATAAAGGAATTTCCCTCGTAAAAATAGTTTAGCGGGGCGGTAAAATGCGAAATGGGGCGCGCAGAACCGACTATGCACCAGATATTGATGGCCAGGCGTAAAGAGAGGGGTTCCACGGAAATGAGAAAGGGTGGAAGCTGAACCGTCTCGTGGATAACAACGCGAAACGGGTTCCATAGACGGGCCCACACGATGCCCACAGTTCCAACGCAGTGGGAAACGAGAAGGCGTGTGTATTCGGTGGCCTCCAAGGTAAATAGCAAACATCCTATATTATTTTAGCCACGAGGCATGTCCTGGAAACTAGGACTCAAAAGCAGGAACACGCTGATGCGTCGTCATCTTCACACCTGCGGAAGGTGGGTCTAACGAGGATCCAAGTGCTTGTTAGAGTATTGATCTATGGTCGCCATCGTCTAGGGTGACGCATGGCAGATATGAAGCCTGATTTCTGAGTGCTCTACGCCAGAATAGTAGCTGGGGCAGCAATTTGGTCCAGAAGTGGGACGTAGATTGTGGTCGAACCACGGCAGTTCGGGTGAGCGCCATCAGTGATGAATCGGATGCCACGATAAACCGGTGTCCGTGTAGAGACCATTTGGTTCTGGGATTCGATGAGTAGAAGTCGCAGCGATTCAAGCAGCAGCGGCGCCGTAATTTTGACGATGCGCAGATCCCAAAGCCTACAAAGGTGAGGCTCGTTGGCACGATCGACAGGGAGAAGGCTATGGGCGCTTGTCGCGACTAACGGTCTGACGTGTTCAGCGTCAGGCCACGTGTAGTCATCAGTCACTGATCCATTCCCCTCGTCTATACTTGCCAGCGCACTTCAAGCTACAACGCACTCCCTTCCTTAAAGTCTGCCACGGGCGGGTCTGGGGCCCGACACTTCTTTTCACTTCCTCTTTACTTGCATGTCAACGCGTCGCAACAAGGCACCGGGCCTGAAGCAGTCCAAACTTGAACCGTCCAAGGACATGCCATCTAGTTCTTCCTTAGATCCTAGGGTCATGACTACGTCTCTGGAAGACATACACATATCACCAAGAACTCCCAGAATTCCTCAGAATGAGTACGACGAGGAGGTAGAAATGAGCCTCCTGGGGGAGGAAGAGAGGCGCCGATCTGCACCAGGCTTTAACGGAACAGCCAGAACACATGATGTAGAGCATAAGCGGTCGATATCTGCGAGGGACAAAAAAGGCATAATTTTGTTGTGTGTTCTATGTCAGTTCAGCGTTTAAAGGTTTGTACCATTCTTGAACTGAGAAACCCCTGTTCTCAGACCTCATCCAAGGCGTCCCTGTGAGTGTCGATTCGAATTGGCGTTGTTCCATCATTACTGACAATTTTTTCCCTAGCTGGGCCTTGCTCTAGGTTTGTCTTGAGATCATGTATATTGGCTAGGTCTCTCATACCGTGCATTAGGATCCGTGCCTTTCCTCCTCAAGGAACATCTCTCTTATTCGCAACTTGGTACTTTCGCTCTTTCCAGCTATCCCTATTCCCTCAAACTACTATGGTCACCAATTGTTGATGCTGTCTTCTCCCCTTCCATTGGACGCCGAAAATCATGGATAATACCCATGCAACTCATCGTTGGTACTCTCATGATGTACATATCTTTGAATGTGCAGAATCTCATGGACGATGTATGAGCTTACTAAGCGTACATATTTCATCTAACTCTGACCCCGGCTTCCAACAGGCGGGGAACCATGTCACCGAGTTGACAGTCATCTTCACCTCCTTGGTCTTCTTCTCTGCCACGCAAGGTAAGCGACACCGTTATGGTTGCCAACAGTTGACCTCACTGATCATCGGTATCCAGATATTGCCGTGGATGGTAAGGACTCGCGCAACCTTCTGTATGCCACCGAGTGATCTCCTCGCACCCAGGCTGGGCACTTACCCTTCTCTCTCCCGACTGCCTTTCGTATGCTTCGACCTGCCAGACTATCGGCCTCAATACCGGATTTTTTGCTTCTTTCACCGTATTTTTGGCCTTCAATAGTGAGGACTTTACGTGAGTATAGCTTTTTCCGCCTCATCATAGAAACTGACTTCCGCCAGTAAAAAGTGGGGTGTTCCACATCTAACCCTCGGTGGCTATCTCAAATTCTGGAGTCTTGTCTGCTACACGGTAACCCTTTGGCTTATATTGTTTAAGAGGGAGGTTAGTACAAGTCATTGCTGTCCGCACAACTTCTGATTGGTATTGAAGGACAAAGAGGTCGTCACCGAAGCAGACATGAGTATCACTGGTGTATACAAGCAAATCTGGTCCATTTGTAAGCTCAAGCGTAGGTCCCAATACAAATCTCATCTGGCGCCCTTTATCCGACACACCTTCAGATGTGCAGTCGCTCATTGTAGTTCATCTCTTCGCCAAAGTGGCCTTTGCTGCCCACGAAGCATCTACTTCTCTGAAGATGGTCGAGAAGGGCTTCAAACGAGAAGACTTAGCTATTGCGGTCCTTATCGACTTCCCTTTCCAAATTGCTGGTGGCTGGCTTGCAGCGAAGTGGTCGAGGGGCGATAAACCGCTTCGACCGTGGATATATGCATTCTGTCCACGAATTGGATTGGCCCTACTGGCTACTTTACTCGTTAACTGGTTCCCGAAACCACCTCTCTCCTTGGGCTTCTTTGCATTCTTGATTATCCACACTGTCTTGTCATCCTTCGCTTCGTAAGCATGCCCCCCTTCCCCTCGTATCTACCACTGAGATAATATTAGGACCGTGCAGTTTGTGGGCATCTCTGCTTTCCACACCAGGGTGTCTGACCCGCTTATTGGTGGAACATACATGACTGTGCGTATGGTCTCTATGGGTCAGAGGTTTAGTCGATCTGAACCTTCGTTAGCTGCTCAACACATTTACCAATATGGGCGGGACGTGGCCTAAGTGGTTCGTGCTAAAAGGTGAGTTTGCGAATGTTGGCTGCATTCCGGGCACTTATCCGTGCCAGGCATCGATCTGTTCAGCATTGCAGAATGCAAACTACCTGAATCTGCTCTGGAGCTGCACACCAAAGGCATGTTTACCTCATACCTATTTTGTATCAGCCACCTGACTAGCAGTATAGCACTCGAGTGTGTTTCTGAGACCGGCAAAGCCACTTGCACACAGCTCAAAGGAGAGTGCATCATCGAACGCGATGGATACTACGTTGTGTCCGCAATTTGCATGATTTTCGGTACCGCTTTCTTACTGGCCTACATAATACCGACTGCTCGTAGACTCCAAGGTATGTGGACTGTCTTCACGGATCATCCTGACATCTGACGGGAGTTATATCGTAGCCCTCCCCACTTCTAAGTGGCGCATCAAAATGCAGTGAAGAGAATATTAGGAATGTCATAGACTACCATTACATGTCATAATGTTGTTACGCTCCAGTATCTGTTCGTACTACATTTTTTCTTGCGTCCAGCCTGCCCTAAGGAGATGGGGGCTTGCATATATATTGTGGCACGTGTGAGTAAGCGCCCAAACGGGTTTGTATACTGCACAACCAGATTTTTTCAAGCACGAAGCTCATTAGCTTTACAGCGACCTCATTTACTTGTTGATATTCAGCAATAGTCAGACAGCAAAACATGTCTACCACCGCCATGCACTTCGGCCCCGAATGGATGCGAACCAAGCATCAACCAATGGCGCGACCACAACTTCCTTTGCCAGCAGGAACAGCAAGTGGTCCCCCCGCCTCTGCTGGCGCGTCTACGTATTCTGCCCTTGTTCCACCAGCCGCACCGCTACAGCCTAGCTACCAGGCTCAGGCCCCTCCACTCCGGTATTCGAGAGAGGAAATGCTTAGAATTTATCGGGAAACCGGCGCTAGAGGAGATCACCTGGCAGTGGAGGTCGAGATGTGGGAAGGTATTGTGAGGGACATAGCGACCGAGCCTGTTGGTTTGAAAGAAATGGACGAGGCCGAGAAGAAGGTCAGAATTTGTCCATTGCAATGACCCCTTCCCATTCATCGCATGCGCTCTGCCTCTGTAGCTCTTTTCCACCCCTCTTAACTCTGAAATTCGTAGACGCCAGTCGACCGCTGATCAAACGACCTCATTATCTATTCAACCTACTGGGATGGAGCGACCTAGGCAAGGTCACAGTAGCTCGGCGATTTCAGGAACTCCTCATAGAGACAGGTTCGGGGTTCTGATGGGTCGGAGGAGAGAGTCAGGTATTCTTTCTCTCAACTCTGTATAGCATCCTATTTGACCCTCTGATACCGTATCGTTTAGATGGGCCATCTCTGACAATACCCGGCCGAAAGGCATCAGGAACCTTGCCATCTCCGCGTGATGTGGGCCTTCCCTCACCACGCTCTCGCGGATTCGACGGCGTGCTTACTGGCTCTGCGGATGGCTGGCTAGCTCGGCGTAGAGCATCACAAGATATGCTCCGACAGGCTACCGATGATAATCTCGAGGAGAAGAAACGTCCTGATGCCAGTGAAGCTCCGCGCAACGGAGACAAGGTTAGCGACACGCCAAGTAGCCATCGCTCAGGACCTTCCTCTGCATTTGAACAAGAACCATCCAACGTCGATACCCCTGACACTAGCCAATCACAAACTAATAATCTCGCCATTAGTATCAGCGACGTAGCATTGGAAGATACAGCACGCGATCCAGTCGTCGACAATAATGTCGTAACTGAACCCTCTCCGCCGAGTGAATTCATCAATGCCACGAATCTAGCAAGCGTGGAATGGTCGTACTTGGATCCACAAGGGCAGATTCAAGGTAGATGTCTTTTGTTGCAAACCCTACAATGGGCCTAAGTTCGCCATCTAGGTCCTTTCCGCGCCGATCTCATGGAAAAATGGTATGAAGATGGATATTTTGCGCCTGATCTCCCCACTAAGCGCACGAAAACCGACACAAATTGGATTACCGTTGATGAACTAGTGACCATGTCAAGGGGAGGGAAACCCTTCCTTACACCACCATTCGAGTCATTACCCCCGCCTGGTCTCACTCGCCGTGTGGAGTCGCCTGTCAATGGTCTGAGAGACCCTGCGACGAACAATAGTTTGAATCAAACCCCCTTCCCACCTGCTCCTCTGGCCGATCTTCGTACCATGGCCCTCGACCCCTTCCTGGCTAATGCTAACAATGTCACCGATTCGCCTTCCTCTTCCTTCGGCGCTGGAAGATTTGGAAGCAACTCTCCGGACGCCTTTGCAGGTAGAACTTCTAGTAGAGGGTCATACACCTTGGGTGATCCTTCCCTCAGCGCTCGAACTATAGGCTACGCTACTATTCCCGATTCTTCAACATACCCCACTGCTCGTCCAGAGGCCTTCGATGTAGATCCCACGTTTGGTATGAGCTCCCAGGTGTTCGGCAGTGCGGCCACAGGGAGGCCCTCAGAGATTTTTCCATACAATGGAAACTATCAGTCTAATCAAGCGGCTTGGCCGACCACGCTTAACGGCGTTGTTTCCCATCCCTATGACACGTTCAGCGATGGACGTGCACCGGATTCCACGCCATTCATGCCTAATTATGCACCCCAAGCCAGTATCGCCATACCAGCTCAACCCAGCATGACGCATATGCATTCACCTCTTCAAGACAGTGGATTTGGGAATGCTAGTGGCGCCTCGCCCTTTGCTGGCGCTGCTTACACGCAGCCTGCTCCAGGTGAACCTACAATGAATATGCCATTCGGCAGCCTGACACAACGAATACCGTCTCTCCAAACCATTGCTGCCGGGCTACCCGCTGTGGATCCTTTTGTCGCCACATCTGCCAACGAACCACTCCCCCATCAGATTCCTTCACAAAGTTCGCCCTCTGCCCCTTCCACACAAGTATCTTCTCCGTGGCGTAGCACTGCCGAGCCAGCAGAGCAAATCCCCCGGGCTAATCCATTCGACCCTCCTCACCCGAAGGCTATCAACACTGTCACGGCTCCATCCATTCATATTGCCCAGCCTTCTGTTTGGAACCGTAACCTGCAATCTTCACAATCAAGCTCCCAGGCCCACGACGTTTCTCCATGGTTTGCTGCGTCTCACAAGAACGACGACGATGCTTGGAGAGAACCTGCTGGTCCAAATAGCTTAACCTTCAGCAATATTGTTCAGCACAATCAACAGCAGCAGCAATTAGCGGCAGTCAATTTGGACGCTCGGGCCAAACTCGACGACGATCAACCTACTGCATCCCAGCCAGACGTGCAGAAGGCCTCTCAATTTCCCGAACCTGCCGGTAGTGCCGTGGGAGGTTCTAAGACACGCAGAAAAAGCACTTCTCCACAAACTCAGAAGACTGCTGCCCCGCCTCTTGCTCCTTCCCTACCCGTGAAGAATGCCTCGCCGCCACCATCTGTTACTGCATTGCCTCCACCAAAGCCAGCCTGGTCGATTGACGAGGATCCGAAGAAACACAAGCAATCTGGACTTTCATTAAGCTTGAGGGAAATTCAAGAAGCCGAAGCTAAGAAAGCGGAGGCTCGCAAGGCAGCTGAGAGGCAACAGGAGCGCGCTGCGAAGGCAGCGGCACCAGCGGTCGAGGACACACACCCTTTCATTACGTCCTGGGGATTACCTACATCCCAAGCTGGATCCCGCAATACTGTCGCCCAGAAGGAGCCACCCGTCGCAAACAGTCCTGTGGCGACTGCTACTCCTGTATGGACTGCGGCCACCATGGCACCTGTGGCCAAGAAGTCAATGAAGGAGATACAAGAGGAAGAGCAGCGGCGTAAGAAGCTTGCGGTTAAAGAGACGGCGGCGGCAGCTGTGAAGAGAGGCTACTCTGAAACGACAACTAAAGTTTGTAGCTATTTTAACTCTCAGGTCCTTCCGTACTAATCTGATTGGCGGATCTAGCTCCCTATGTCCGCGCAACCTCCATCCACTCAAACTAATAATGCTTGGACTGTCGTTGGCCCTAGTGGAAAGGCAGCTGTGGCTGCCCCGCCTACACCCACTCGTCCTCCTGTTCCGCCATCTGCTAACGGCGCCATACCCTCTCCCTCTGTGCCTCGGCCCAATGGCAATGCTACCACCAAACCGAACGCCGCTTCCGTCGCTAAAGCTACAACGCCATCTACTGCATCGAAGGTTGATGATTATCCGGTCAACCCATCACACGAATTTTTGCGCTGGCTCAGTGATTCCCTGAAGGGTCTCAATAACAGCGTCAACGGTAAGCATAGTTGTCATTTATTACTTCTCTGACTGACTGACCGCTTTGTAGTGGAAGATATCATGCAGATGCTCCTCTCATTCCCTCTAGATCCCGATGCCTCTACGACGGAGATCATATCAGACCTTATCTACACTCACAGTACTACACTCGACGGCCGGCGGTTTGCTGCTGAGTTCGTAAGCAAGCGCAAATCTGATGTCGCATCAAGACCTAAAGGAACCCTCAATGGTAATGTCTCCAATAAACCGATCTCGATCGCGGATGTCGTGAAGTCTCAACCCAAGCCAACACAACCGGAGTGGGGAGGCTTCAAGGTAGTGAACAAGAAGAAGAAAGGTGGAAGGTCGTAACTTGACCCTCTCCGGACTCATCTAGCACCATATTCCACATATAATAAACTCCCAATGTACAACTACAGCAAATGCCTTGTACTGGCCCTTCACACGGTCATTTTGTATCGATTGTTGCTGCATACAAGATTCATACGTTCGATCGATATTCAGCGACTTATTCGTTAGCTGTGTCGCCACCACAGTTGCCAGCGAAGTCTAGCAAACTTGGAAGGAATCTGGGTCGATTGTTTTTAAAGTTAGCCTACAACCTTCCTTTTGCACGAAGGACGCCACTCGCGTGGGCCCTGCGGGAAAGCGGCACTATGGAGTAAGTGCGATACACCAGCTTTCCTCAACGATTATCAATGCAATCACCTATACCTCTCGTGTAAGGAGGAGATTCAAGTCATTTATGTCCCCAGCATATACTCCCATATGAGTTAACTATCGGAGCGAGTGGGAATCGCTAACTGTTCGACGATCAGTGACGGCGTACGAGCATAGCATCCACGTAGTACAAATTGTTGACGTATGGACTC
Source organism: Pleurotus giganteus (assembly GCA_032158425.1). Classification (NCBI taxonomy): domain Eukaryota; kingdom Fungi; phylum Basidiomycota; class Agaricomycetes; order Agaricales; family Pleurotaceae; genus Pleurotus; species Pleurotus giganteus. Next base: position 1,979,308 of record JAPEHR010000002.1, read on the forward strand.
TTCTATCCGTTGTTTTCGCACCTCGTTGTCACGATCGGTTTTTAGCGCACGAAATGGAGTTGGGCAAACAATATTCCGCCTCAGCGTGGAATTGAGGAACAACTGCATTCTCCAACCAGTACGAAATCTAATCCTAATACACGACTGGGAAGTACACCCCGATCGGCGTAGGCTTCCACCGGCTATGCTTATCGAGAAGACGCCAACCAAGGGCCACAGTGCTCACGTTCTTGCCGTTGCCTTCGGTATTTTCGGCCATGTCAATTGGTGTGGCACCGTACGCATCACCCGTGGACGTCAAGGTGTTGAGGCGGTGAGCCATGATTTCAAGAGCGTCGGGTCCCCATTCCTATGTGACATGTGGCAATTGAGTTGGGTAAATGAGAAAAGGGAACAATCGACGGCTCACTACAGACTCAGAATTCAGCCGCGAAACTTGATCGAGAGTTGAGCATGCGGTCATCAAGTCCTCATCGCCTTCACATAGAGTTTGCAGTAAAGAAGAAAGTCTGGTTACCTGTCAATATACAAAAATGTTCAAGGATGACATCCGAGGACTCACGAATGGGGTGCCCGGATCCCCTCTCTGTTGTCAGGCATGCTGGCCTGGAGTAAAGTTGATACAATACTCTGTTTCAGAGATAGCCCATTCGCTGATCCGGATGGATCTGCGCTACGGCCAACAATCCATGCCATCCATCGGGCCAGACAGTCATCGAATGAAGAACTCGACTTGTGATCGTCCTTCTTTGGAGCGGTCGTCAGGAACGATGCGATTTGTTCGCAAAGGATGTGGGGCAAGTTGGGATGATGATCGAAAAGATGGGTCAACAGCGGCGACCAAAGGGCTTGGGAAGAGATGGGTGGGAGGAAAGCATCCTCAGGAAATGTCCGTTTCCTACACAAGATGATTACCGTTCGGAGTAAAAAAGAACACTAGAGAAAGTACTTTTTTGCTAAAGGGACTAGCATGCCTTTATCCATTAGGGCGTCACAAAGCTTGTCCAGGGCCCACCTTTCTCTTGGATCCATCTCATCGTCCGAACCGTTCTCGCTAGTTCCTGCGGAGTCCAACCCCCCAAGAGCGATGTTAACAGCCACCTTAGCTTCTGCTATCCAACCTTCGATTTCTCTGAATATGGACAGAATATCAGGCCGATGTCGGGAGCGTAGAGATGCATCGCGCAACGTCGCCTTGACAAGGCCCTTGTAGCGCTTCAACAATGGGGTGAGGGGTCGAAGTGGCTTTTCCTGGGTTTCCGAGGCAGACGATGGATTAAGGGTGGGGATGAAGTAGTTATTTAGAAGCCACGTTAGACTCTAGCGTTGGACGAGGTTGATATTGTACCACCGTAATGGTTTACAAAGCGGTACTCACTTCGTCGGCTGCCTGTCGCAAAACTTCGAGACTAGGAAGGTCCTCATGGGTTGCAGCATGCCTCAGCTCTACCAGCCATGCAGGTAGGCCCAGTTGTGCGGCTATTGTTGCGATAGAACGGGCGTAAACTCCTAGCTGGAGCGGATCGACTAGGCCATTTACGAGTCTAACGAGGGCCGCTGCGTAGCTCTGACGCAAGAAGAGGTAGGAAGAGGTCATGGCATTAGAATTGTCTTGTCGAGCTACGACTAGCAGAGCTAACGTCGACTCCAGTGCATGCGGCAGCGCGGTCACCGTCCTCCACGCCGACAGCTACATTTAAAACAGATAAACACAAGTCGGGGGCTATTGAAATGCATCTTACTCTCTGGACGGCCCACACCTTGGATTCCTCCGACTCATCGAAATATACCCAATTGCAAAGTTGCTCGAGCTCTTCAAGGGAAGCCCAGGGCACCCGTCGAGGAAGTCTCATGAAGGGAAATTTTGAGCAGTCGTCGGTCGATCGTGCCAACCGATCACACCGTGCCCCTGAGTGAGATCGAAGAGATTAGATTAGATCAAAAGCGTTATCTATTGATGCATGTTCAACTGAACCCTTATTTCATAGCTTTACCTCCAGCGACACCTTTCCTTTTTCCTTCGAGCTTTACGTTACGCCACGAAATCAACTTACACGAAGACACGAAATCTGAAGACATTATACAATAATCTTACGTCCGTACCGCGATGCCGATTGATGAGAGAGGGAGCATTGCTGCAGCGACAATTGGATTTTATGCACCCGTCGTCGCGATTACCATAGGTCTCATGGCTCGGTACGCGTTAAGGCGTGATGCTGGCTGGATGTTTCTGTTCATATTTGCCTGGAGTACGTCGCACGAGATATTCATGCGTAGTTTCCATCCAATTTGATGACATTTGCTACCTCAGTTCGCATCGCCGAAGGGGCGGTACTCGTTGCAGGCCAGTTAGTGCGGCCCAAAGTAATTACTGAGCTGTTTGAGGCAGCATACGCGTTAGACGTTGGAGGGCTCGCATTTCTGTTCTTGGCCACAATAGGTTTCCTTGGACTTGTGTATGTCATCCCATTACCTAGTTTCCGTGAAGATTGACATTGGTCACCAGTGGTCAGCACTCCTACAGTGAAAGCAACCGAACCATACGCTGGTTTAGGGCAATAGCAATACTTGCTGTTGCTGCATCAGCCATATCCATCGCTGGGGCTGTCCTATCCAACGACGAAAACGGTGCCGGTTCTCAAAAGACTGGGACGATTCTTCGCCGAGTAGGAGCTCTTATATATGCGGCTGCCTACATTACACTTTTCATTACCCATCTGGTTTGCTACACATATCGATACCACCTTCGGCCGGAACGGAGACCTGTGAGTTCATCTGCATCTGCATTATAATGGAAATTGACTGGCGACATGGCATCCTCGTGAATATTTCATTTCCGGTCGCACAGCTTCTACGCGGTATCACGTTAGCCCTTTTGTTCATCGGCGTGCGTGTAGCGTATTCCATCCTGAACGCCTGGTCATCTGCAGACGAACTCGGCACGCGACCTTCTTCCAATCCGACGCGCAGGTTTAGCGCAGCCTCGGGAGACTGGCTCCTGTGGCTGGTGATGGCACTTATCATGGAGTACTGTGCTGTTTTGATCTTCCTCCTCACAAGTACTGTAATCCCACGCCGGTGGTATGGAAAGTTTTGAGTGATGTTCTAGATTATAAAATAGGTAGAATACAACATACTGAAATCGTCAGAATATGCAATGGGTAACATTTTGTTCGGGTATCGAACTAGGTCTAAATTACAAAGTGGAAATACAACGGACGATCAATGTGATCTGCGTAGGTCAAGAGCTCGCAACGCGGCTCTCCTCAACGATGCCTAAACTATGTTCATGAGCGGTGAACTCGAAGTGAGTTAACTCGGAATCTGTGGAAGAGGATGTTAGTCAAGTCCGGGGGAAAGGCAGTACAAGCTGACAGTTCATCGTCTGATAGGGTTGAGTGATTTGCATGGTGGTATCAAAAAGGACTTGATCTGAAGTTGAGGTCGGTGGGTCCGGCCTCGACACTTGTAGCCCTAACAAGTGGCTCATGCTCAGAATAAGACGGGCGCCCTAGATCCGAAAGTCAGGATGACATCCTACTCGGCAGCACAGAACTTACGGCAAACGGAGGGATAGCGAGAACCCATCTAGGGAGATTATAAGCTTGGAGATCCTAAGTACGATCGGCCACGCAGGAATCACTAACGAATATGCAACACTAGCTATGGCGCCTTTGAGTAGACCCAAACACAACGTATTCAGTGTTAAGGTTACTAAAAAAGCGCGTCAAAACGTGCCTCATGACATACACGGCGAGCATTGCTGAACATACTGAATGGTAAAGCGAAAGCCCATATCCCGTCGCTCATGAAGCGGGAAATCACTGGTTGCCTGCCCCAGCCGTCTCGAAGTGCTTGGTAAAACTTGATCATTGTCAGAATGAAAAGTAGACTCTCGAGTAGGATTGGTGGTATCCTAAATATATGATCGTCATCAGGATACATATCAATTTGGCACGAGACGAAAGTTTAACAGACAGTGGAGATAGTCACTTACAGGAAGCCAGTTGCGGTGATGGGGAATCCGGTGATGACACAATGAGTTCCATATGTGATCTCATCCAAGGAAATGCCAAAGAATGTCGTCATGACGACAACTTCAATGATGACAAGCGCATGGAGGAAATGGCGTAGGTATCGGGCTCTGTTGTAGAGAGCAATAACTAGAGGCATTCAGTTGATTGATGTGATAAGAAAAGGCAATACGTATTACGAGCCGATGGGACGCACCACGCAAGACGAGTAGAAATTGCACCCCGATCATCAACGCTTGACTTGCGATTGCTTGAAATGCCAGGACTAGCAGGCAGACGGAGTTGCCAGGGTAGAGTGGAGCAGCCAGCCATAATGTCAGCATCGTCGCTATGCTAGAGAAATACCGCTCAGAATAACCCTTCGAGGGTATGCTACCGAGCGACGTACACCTGCCCAGCTACAGAGAAATATCTGAGGAAGATGTAAAGCACTTTAAGTCTGGTCCATCTGCTTCTGAAAGTAGTGTTCGAAACGCGACACGAAGGTAGAGGTATATGAGCTCACAGCCAGATTTGCTCAACCTACCGCGGTAGAGGTTAGGTCATGCGGATGCATGAATGACTGGGCAACTCACCTCATCTTTGAAGACGACTACGATGTCCCAGACCGTGAACGCAAGCGCTGCCACTGAAGATGAACGGGTGAGCCGTGAATCAAGCCAGAAACGGAGAACCAAAACTCACTTGCGCTGTAATTGCATATTTGCAGACCTGCAAGCTGGTCATCTTGAGCTGCAGTGGCCACCATGGGTGCACATCCAGAGAAGTGTACGCGGGATAGACACGGAGTCGGGATCCTAGAGATTACCACGGGGCATTTTATGTTATTCCAAGACTCTGCTTTTCCACTAGCTCGATCGCCGAGCCCACGGGTTTCTTTGCATCGATCCACGCGACCCTTTTCCAAATAAACATTGAATGGCAGCGATGATAGGCGCGAGGGTGATTCCGTGTAAATTTCATCGGGTTTGGCTTTTCGGCGGAGGAGGCTATGCAAAACCTCTTGTTTCGTCAAGCGATGCGTTTTTAGAGCGAAACATTGCCATCTCCGGAAGCATGCAGGGACCCGAGCAGTGGCTGCAATGGTCGGACAATGTTAGGATTGGGGACTACCAATGGATACAAGGCAGTGAGATACGAAGAACACAAGCTTAAGAATGTAATGTAATAGCCACATAGTCAAGCATCTCCCACTCCAATCGCTAGAAACACTGAATGCCAGATGGCTGGGAGACGCTCCGGCTTAATTGGGCCATCGACCTCCATCTTCCTCTTCCAAGCATACCCTTATCGACTAGGGAACGAACAGAGTTACTGCACCATTGCATGAGCAGGCGCAGTCGTGGCGAGGATGAACAGTCCGCGCAACCCGGAACGAGAATTTAACCACTGCTTATATCAGCACTTTCCACGATCAGACTCCCCTATTCAGGGCCAGCGTAGCCTACCCCTATAAGCTGGCCACCATGATATCACGGCTACGTCTCCTCGTCCATCACCTCAACCACGCCAAAATGTCGACGACTGCGGTCCACGGTACGAGCAAAGCTTGCGCCTCGATTCCCCCCGTTGTTGGACACAACTACACGCCAAAGGGCACCTTCACCTCCCACGGCGCCTTCAAGAAAGTCTACGTGACGGGTCCTACCGACAGCCCTAACGCCGTTGTTTGCGTATTTGATATATTCGGGTAAATCAATCTTTGTTGTAGAAAATTTCAACGCCACCAACCCTCTTGATATTCACAGCTATTTCCCCCAGACTCAACAGGGCGCGGATATCATCGCGTCCACGCTGAAGACCAAAGGTTTGGTCACATAATCTGGGGCATCTGCTGTGTCTGAGAAATAATTGCTCGAATCTGCATTCAGTTTACATGCCAGATTTCTTCGAACCGGACGATGCGTTTCCCACTTCGAAATTCCCGCCCAGGACTCCGGAGGACAAAAAATTCCTTCATGATTTCTTTGGGGGTCCTGCCGAGCCAGAGAAGACAAAGTCACAATTAATAGCATTCGGCGAATATCTTAAAGATGGCGGAACCAAGCGGCTAGGTGTTTATGGCTTCTGCTGGGGTTTGTATTTTTGTGTCAGGCGCCATCGCTCAGAGGCCTTGACGATGCATCCCAGGTGGGAAGGTCGTTACCATAGCTTCAGGAGAGAACACCCCATTTGATGCTGCAGCTATCATCCATCCTGGGTCGGTCGATTATATCCTTTCATCTCAGCCTATTCACTTTCAACTCCTATCCAGCATGCTGTCCGCTCGAGACGCTGAAAAGTTGACTATTCCTCTCGCTCTGTACGTTTCTCGCGACGAGCCCGTCGACGAGGTGCATCTTACATCCTAGATTGGTCTTGCATTGTTAGCTGATTACTCTAACCGTCTAGTACAACAAAATTGTGAGTATTCTGAAGAAAAAGCCCTTTGCCGCACGATGCGACCACAAGAATTACGATAACATGTGCGTCATCACGCAGGCTTTAAAGTATCATCGCGATGTAATGACTGAGGCTTCCTTGAATCCAGGTTTCATGGCTGGGCCGCTGCTCGAGGCAATTTGGAGAATGAAGAGAATCGTAAAGCGTATGTCATGATTTGACGTCATTCTTTCCCCGATCAGAACAGCTGAATGTGATTTGCAGATATGAGGACGTTTATGGAAGGCTTGTGGACTATTTTACCAATACACTCGCCACCACATGATTATGTTAAGGCTTTGGAAGGGACAATACAAATGTAACTATTAGCAATAAAAAACGCATCTGACCTTGCAATCATGACATATGTATCTTCGCACGGGGGTGCTAAACACCACTGTGTGGCTTGCTTCACACAAAATCTTCAAGGTCATCCAATGACTGTGTAGGCTTCCAGAACCAGAAGGGACCTTGAATGAAACATCGTCTAAGGAGGCAACCGCACATACACTGTGAGAACATACCAGCTGGGTCACCTGCATCCAAGGATGAAAGCTTAAATTCAAAACAAGATTTGACGACAGATATAGAGATACCTTCATCATGAGTATCGGATGTCCATACTCCAATAACGCCCATAGCACTATTGGCGTGACCGAGTTGAACCCCTTCAGAACTACCAATATGCGATCAGAGTTGTATGTTACAACGAAAACGTAGCAGTTAGATACAAACACAAACCTCCATTGTGTGTGTCCATCATATATCGATACCTATCACATCACGAGATGCAATTGAGAGCCATGTCAACCGACGAGAAAAGGACTACGCACGAATCTCCAAAGAGGGACACCATCAGCACCCATTCTGACGTTGCCTTCAATGGTTGAGTCGTTGCCAATGGCACCATTCGAATGCCCAGAGAAGTACAATGTAGGATAATGCGCATCACTGGCCGCTGCCAACGCATTGTCATGGAGATCATAGTCGGTGTAACCTTCGTCAGTCAGGCCACGGAATTTCAAGTCTTCTGGAGGCGAGAGACGAAGGACAAGCCTGATCAACCGTGTGGCTTCGCGGAAAGAGGGATCGTTGAAGTAAGAGGCATTGCGGGGCCCCCCGTACATCGTGGTGAACTGGATGGACAATGGTGGTTTAATATCCAGGGGCTATATCTTGGACTTACGTTGAAAGCTGTGTGTCACAGTGTGTTGTCAGAGACAGTCCATGGGGACGCAACAAGGCTCACCGAACAACTCCCTGGATAAGGCAACGATCTTGGTTGGCCGGAGAACTCACACGGGGGTACACTCTTACCTGTAATCCATAAAGCACACATATCTTGCCCATGATCCTGAATATAGGTTAGAGAGTGTATGAGCAGATGTACTTGATGATACTCACCCTCCACACCAGCCCAGTCAGCCGGATTCTTCTCCCCGGGCGCAGAATTGGCACGCAAGAACTCCAAGTTATTTGCAGGCGGAGCAACATTACTCGCCCATCGATGTGGAATTTCGCGAATATTCGACTGGACAACATTCATCAACGCCTCAATATGAATCCAATTCACTCTCCTCGTAGCACCGGGTAGGAATGGCCCATAGTGATTGGCGGCATTATAATGACGTAGATCGTAGGCGTAGGTCCTACTGCCGGACCGTCTGGTCCTGAGACGAGAATAAGCCGAACGTAACATACGGTCGGGATCAGACGCATGATCGACCGCCAATGCCACATACGCCCGAAGCTGCGACTCGAGCTGATGTTCTTCGGACCAATTCTGGTGTGTCATGACGACCTTAGTCCCTTGAAGGACGCGGATAATCCATGCACCGTTTAGAGAAATAGCGTCGGTCAAAGGATCTATCATTGGGGGCATATCATTGATGGCGGCAAGAATTGTCTGCAAAGCCTCCTTGCGAGTTAGGCCCGATACATCCCTGCCTCGAAAAACCCGGACGGCCTGGAAGCGTCGCGTGAGGACGCCTTTCCAGTCATAGATGCCGTTGACGTAGTCAATTTTTGCAGGCTTTAACGGGCGGGGGGCATCGAATGATGCCAAGAAAAGAGCTCGCCACAGCTGGGGTGGTGAAGGGTCGTAAACAATGCGATAGGCCGTCCGACAAGTAGCAGAGAAAGCAACGACGTCCTTTAGACGAGACAGAGACAACGCATGCTCGGTTATTTCAGGAGGAATGACTGAGAGAATATTAGCAGGCATTGGGGAAGAAGTGGAAAGACGGCAGTGGGAATATTCCTATAGATGATAAGGACCGAATCGCAGCCGGCCTACTGCACTGTGCCCTGCCAATCTGACATGTGCACAAGACATACTTAGCGCTCGCAGACACGCTATGGTGTCCCGTTACGTCAGCTGCTTGCTATAAAGCCTCCTACGCCAATGCGCCCCTCACCGCTCTCCATGAGGGCCTTCACCCAACTATACCTCCTCATTGGAGCTTCAAATGCCTTCCAATTCCCATTCGCCATCCCGTTCTTCTCCAAAGTACCGGCAGTCGAGGTCGAACCGGCTCTGGTGAATGAAACAGCGCGCATCGCGGTCATAGGCGCCGGAGCTGGGGGATCGTCGGCTGCGTTTTGGATTTCCAAGGCTCAGAAGCGTTTTGGACTGGAAGTGGAGGTTGATGTGTACGAGAGAGCATCTTACATTGGGGGTCGTGAGTACTTACTTCCCAACTGTCCCCTGCACCCGGTTCCACAGTGGTTATAGGCAGTACAGTCGTTTATCCATATGACGATGAGGAACTACCCCCGATCGAGCTCGGTGCTTCCATCTTCGTTGCTGCCAATAAGAATCTGTGGAGAGCGTCGGATGAATTCAATTTGACGCGCCTGAACTTCAGCGCAGAAGACAACGACCTGGGATTGTGGGATGGGCAAAATATCCTGCTTTCAGTGGGTGCCTTCTCTATGCATTTCGTGCCTCGACCCACTAACCATCCTGAATCATCAAGTACGCTGGGGGGTGGTGGGATACGCTCAAAATCATCTGGCGCTACGGCGTCCTGTCACCCCGGCGTACGGAATCCATGTGAGGCGTAGCTGCTGAAATACCCTTCCACCGTTGACCCCTCACGCGTATATGACAGTGTCGGAGAAATGCTCAACCGTTTCATGTCCCTCTACTCCGCCGAGACCCCAAAGTGGGATGATATAGCACATCTAGCCTCTGAATTTGGCTGGACTGACCTCGTCGCCCAAAGTACGAGTCAATATCTCCAGAGCCGAGGGGTTGCTCCCACGTATCTCAACGAGTTCGTTGAGGCCTCGACACGCGTCAACTACGGCCAAGTAAGACACGAGTACATTACCCTGAATTTTCCTGACGACCTTGGGCTAGAACGTTGATAAGCTACATGCGTTAGAAGGTCTCTGCAGTATGTCTGCAAATGGTGCTGTCGGGATCAAGGCTGGCAATTTCCGCATTTTCGAAGAGTTCCTCAAACGATCTGGTGCCAATGTCCACTTGAACACTACTGTGAGTTTTTGCCTGACCTAAATGGGCTCGTTTAGCAACCTCCACCAGGTCTTGACAATAAGTCATCAAGACTCATCGCATGACTGGACTGTTGCGACTACCTCTGGGTCGAAGCACTATCGAGGTGTCATCCTCGCTGCGCCCTTCCACCAGGCAAACATCAGCATACCCAAATCCATCTCAGCCTCAATTCAACCCCAGCCCTACGTCCACCTGCATGTCACCCTTCTGGTCACCAATGCCTCTACCTTCAATCCAACGTATTTCGGACAGCCAACTGGCTCCAGTGTGCCCAAAATGATGCTTACGACTCACGATGGTGCGCGAAAGGGGGGCAAAGAGCCTGAATTCAACTCGATTTCCTACCATGGAAAAGTCAGCGAGGATGAATGGGCCGTCAAGATTTTCTCCAAACAACTTGTGTCTGACAAATGGCTAGAGGGTATTTTCCCGAATTCAGTGAAATGGGTGCTCAGGAAGGAGGTAAGCTGTGGTAAAGACTACATTTCACCTGGATGAATCCTGAATCTGTCTGAAGTGGGATGCTTACCCCGTTCTGCCACCTACCAAACATTTCCCCCCCATCAAGCTTGACACCGGTTTCTACTATGTGAACGCCTTTGAGCCGTAAGCATGTCCCGTTTGGTTCAGGAGACGACCTCTGACGATGAGCCCAGGTTCATCTCGACTATGGAGACGGAAACCATTGCCTCACGCAATGCTGTCGATCTTCTCCTTAATGACAGGTTCGGCTCTAGCATTTGCGGACCAAGATTGTCATCGTCGGGTCCATATCAATCTGAACCTGAAAAGGTATTCCAGGCCACGAACGATCCCAATTTCGTCGTCGGGTGGGATTGCTAAATTGGTTGCTTTGATCTGTTGTTCATCTGCTGCTGTATATATTTGTTTTCTTTTTGTAAGATAGACTTATATATCACGTTGGATATATTGATATATTAACTATAGGAAGAGAGAGGTGTAATTCAGCTTGCTGAATGGGTGTAAGAAATAGAATATTTACATAACACTAAATGCCCAAGGATCGGAAAGTTGATTTCACGGAATCTATGCCGATGCCCGGTCTTGTTCAGGTTTCTCCTCGATTGGCGACGGAGCACGATTGAATTCATCATCGTCTGCGACACCGCGGAGGCCACCTGTGGTGACAATGGGGGTGACCGAAGGTTCCATCCTGAATTCGGGTGGATCTTGAGGAGAGTACCAAGACAAGTAATCTCGTCGAGCCTCAACATAATCTGTCGCAAATTCCCCAATCTAGACCAGCAGGAATCAACGACGAGCGCTCCGTCGACCCAAAGCCTATAACCTCTTACCTCGACTTCATCCATACCAAGCTCTTCACCCTTAGCATCTGCTCGAAGGTGCAGTCCGGGAATAATGTCAACGAGCTTAGCAAGCAGTGCCGTCATGGCGAAGGTATAGGAGCATGTGGCGCAGATATAAGCGAACTGGATGTAGAGTTGCTTCCAGTTGAGGTCGATCCATCCGCCCGGGATGGTGGTATTGACACCGTCGAGGGCGATGACATCGCTATCCGCAAAAAATGCGTTGAACAAGAGACCGATAATACCGCCAACGGCGTGCTCAGCGAAGAGATCTAGGGCATCATCGACTCGAACGATGAATTTAACTTATCGAGGAATCAATCATAAGAGCATACCCCAACCATTCCGAAGGAAAACGATTTACCTTTGGTGGCAAAATTACATATTGCTCCTGCAACAACACCCAAGATCAGAGAAGCCCAAGGGTGTATGAATCCAGATGACGGCGTCGCCGCGACGAGACCGGCAATCGTCCCAGAGCAAAAGCCGACCATAGTCCATCGGCGGCCGATGCGATAATCCAGTAAGCACCATGTCATTCCTCCGAAAGCTGCTGCAACCATAGAATTCCATACCGCCATGACAGCTCGAAGATTGGCTCCGAAGGCACTGCCGCCGTTGAATGCTAACCAACCGAACCAGAGGATGAAGGTTCCGAGGCCGACATTGGTAACGTTGTGTGGGCGGAAGTTGATTAGTTCCTTTTCTGCTCGACGGCCGAGTACCCAGGAGTATGCAAGACCTCCAATACCGCTACCGATCTCAACCGGTCCACCGCCTGGGAGATCAAATGAAAGGAGCCGCCGAGTGCAGAAGCGAGTGACCCACCAGCAAAGTCCAAGACACCCCACTTGAAAGCCCAACCGTTGACGCCCCATGCCCAGTATGCTAGCGGACAATACACCAGCGTCGCCCACATGAACGTGAATATCATGGCAGGAAATACACGACCACGTTCGGCAATGCCGCCCATTAGGATCGCGACGGTCACGCAGGCAAATTCCATCTGAAAGAAAGAGTACAGCAACTCTGGGATGAGTGGTGAGCCTGGTGACGGTGCTGTTAGGACTTTTCTGAGACCGAAGTGTCGAAGATTCCCAATGTAACCGTTGGTAGCAGTGCTAGAAAGGGCCAGGGAGTAACCCCAGAAGTACCATTGAAAGATAGTGACTGCATTACTCGCTGCGACAGCCCAAACGAGGGCAAGAGCAGATTTTCGTCGGGCTAAGCCGGAGTATAGGAAGGCTGAGACGACTATTAGACCGAAGTCACTGAATGAGCACACGACTGACCAAGTCCGGGAATCATGAAGGACACCATTGCACCTGCGATGATAAGGAACGATACATCGCCCCTGTCAAACCTATATCGCGAGGCGAAGCAGATATGAGTCCCAACGGTATATATAATCTAGCGCACTCACTGGCTGGCATCTCCTGGGAGAACCCTTATCTTATCAGCTCGTTGAGCGGTCGGAGAAGAGCTACGCACTTGCCAACACCCCTATGGGAATTCTTGAGCTCAGATGGTCCATGCCTATCAGTGATGCGCCAAGGCTGGGCGGGTCCTCGAATTGGGGAGCAGTAGAGAAAAGCGTAGCGGTCGGGAAAAAAGCAGGGGGAAACGAGTTGTGGCCCAATGTTATATTTAGAGTTAGGCCGACACCATCGCCCAATCACAGTGTGCTAGGCTAGAACAGCTTTTCATTGATTTGTTCTGCCACCAGAAAGGCCCTAGAGCGGCCTCATGAATACGAGACAGTATTTGCAATGATGGGATAGGACGATAAGCAATCACACGGGACGCCGATCGACAGTGCGACATTCCCATCAGCAGTAGTAGCCATTCACGGAAGTATCTGGCTAGTACCCTATCCAATACAATTCTCGTCGGCCAAGGTCATCCTCCAGGAACAATGAAACATGTCGGCACTGGAATGCCGATCGCATGGTAAAGGCGCGCTATCCACGATGTTTGTATATTTATTACTAGGATGTCGTTTCAGTTCGTAAGCTACATAAATATCGCGATCAGAGGCGAGCGAGTCCACCGAAGAGTAAGTAACATCTAGAAGAATACATTTTATCCACATGACTTGCGGACGACGGCATCAAGCGATCATCCTCGGTATGTGCAGCATCTACGTAAAACGATCAGGCAACGAGGCGTAGGCAAGAATGACTGGGCTTACACGAGCATGTACGGCACTACCGAGACAAGGAGGACAGCAAAGGCTACCCAGAGTATGGGGATGCCAGCACCCATTTCGACGACGATTCCCAGAGGAGTTGGATTGCTGCCGACCACAGCGTGGTTAATGGAGTCGGACTTGTTGACGATCACAGTCCATATACTTGCACCGATGAGCAGGAGCAAGCTGCCGACCAAAGCGAATGCAGTGGAAAGGAAGAAAGTGATGCCATGTCTAATAATCCCACTGGGAAGCACACGGACACTAAGCAGAGGCAAATCGCAGGTAGGTGACACTCACGTGAAGAAGGCCAGGGCGGTGCAGATGGTGCCAATTAAAATCAAGTAGTAGGCTGCTCTCGATGACTGCCCAAGATACGAAGAGTCACGAAATGTAGGCTGTTTGCCTTGGAATGTGGTGTCGAAGACGCCGTCGGTGAGGGTAGAATAATTGGCCAACATGTCGGCAGTAAGAATGACATATGGCTGAAATCGTGAACCGGCGGTTTTGTTGGAGCAAGTCCCAGCTGTTTCGTTAACATAGGCACAATACGAGTACATTCCGAACAGGTAAAGTTCTCTGAGGCCATTCCTGTTCTGTAGGGGTACGGAGGCATTGTGAGCATGCAAGCCTACGATAGGATCAAACGTAGCATTTCGCAATGCATCGCTGCAATGCATAACATATCAAAATGTGTGGGTGTGGGGGAGTATGGGGAAGAACGTACTCATAGCCCGAAGTATTCACTTTGGCCTGAACTTGTTCAGTCAACGACCAAATCGGTTCAGAAGCATTCTGAACTTGCCATTGAGATGCCTTTACCAACAGTCGAGGTATTTATTTGGCCGACCTAGGTGCAGGATGAGCGCTTAGATCAACAAATGTGGTCAGATCGTACATGGACGAAGATCAGGAGTATGAGTGAGGCAAGTCTGGTTCAAAGGTGGTGGTTAGATGTGAACTGACCGGGAATTATAAGCACTTACGAGAGAAATGATGCAAAGCCAACACATACTTCTCCTCGCATGCTAAACGGCGCAGAGAATTATTCGTAAAAGTGTCGTGACGTTGGAACGAAGGATGATGGAAGACGGCAATGAACCAGCCAGCTGCGCCAGATAATTATTACGCTTCCAACTCGTGTTCGCTCTTCTTGGCGGCAGCATCATGCCTCGTGTCGAGTCGGTGTTGACGTCTGTTTGTTGGCTTGCATGGTATAATCCTGCTGACCAATCCGTGCTCTATTGCCACATTTGGGGCTCAACTGCTTCAAGAGTCGTTTCAAGTTGTGCAGGCCTCATCGCTGCTTGCCCAGACAACTGCGGATCCAATTGCATTCTGGGACTCGGGCCCATGTCCAAGTCATCATCACGACCACCGCTGCAAATGCCTGCAGTTGCCACTTCCTCCGATGCCTCGCCCCTCACCAATGACTCGGGTCGGGAGCATCAAGCAGGCAATATGTCCGCCTCGACAGGACGCGTAAAACGTGCGGTCGAGAAGACGGTCGATAGAATTGGCGACAAGCTCTCCAAGAGTGTTAGTGGAAAGCCCTTACTCCCAAGCTCTTCAAGCTCCTCCAGCCCTACATCAACATCACCAAGACGTATATTTAGCTTGAATCGAAAAGGGAAGGGTAAAGGGAAGACCGACGACGCCGAAGAGTGTGAGTCTGTGTCTGCTAATCGTTGCTCGAGTTAAACGATCCGTCAGTCGGTGACAGCTCGCGCTCCCCTTCATCCATGTCTACACCCAGCGTGTCTCGTCCAACCTCACCCAAGCGACCCTCGTCCGTCCCAGCGAAGCCAACCGACGAGTCCCCCTTCATTGTACCTCCTTCTCCGCCGCTACCACCTACAAGGCCTGCCTTGTCTGCCTTCCGAGGCGATGGTTCCGTAAGCTTGCCTTTCTGGTGACTCCAACAGCAGTAAGCATGCTGACACACCCGTAGATGCGTGCCGGGACACAGACTCTTATTCAAGCCTTACAAGCCATCCCGTGGACAGACGATCCTGACAATGATGATGACATAGTTAATCATCAACTCACTGCTCTTGACTCGGACAGTGACGAAGATGGCAAGACGGGTAACGTTACTCATCCGGTATCCTCTGCTTTGTCTCTCACCGTCAACTATGTGCAGCCGAGCCTATGGCATCGTCTATCCATGCTATATACCGGCCACTTGCGCGCTCTCGACGAGTGGAGTCCCCACGGAGACGGATGAGTCGCTCTCGCATTAGTGAAGAGTCACCTTCAGACACGGAAAGTCCGTCCGACTCTGAAGAGACCGAAGAACAGGAAGATTTTGAGCAGACAACGCCCGAGATAACCGCGTCGCCCGTCCCACGTGCACTACAGTCGGCGCAGTCAGAAGCTTCGCTGTCGAAGATGGCACCGCAGCGCACAGGTAGTATGGCGACTGTCAGGTTGCAGCGACGTACCTTACTTGCGGAGAAGCTGCGGGAGGTATTTGAGCTCCGTGGTATCGAGGAAGTATTGGCTGGTGAGTACTCTAATCATGTTCTTCCCTTCCTGCGCAGTCTCTAAAATCAAATGCTCCAGAAATGCCCTGCTGGCTACTTCGATCAGTCCGTGAGTGTGGGCTACTTGACGGAGTAGCATGTTATCGACGACCTATATTAGTACTGCAGGGATACATGTATCTCACCAACTCTTACCTTTGTTTCTTCGCCCACATGCCATCTCGAGAGGTTTGGATCATGCCGTCGTCCTTTTGTTGTACTAAAGGCTTCGTTCAGGACCAGATACTTAAATCGGGCTCGCTTAACAAGAAAGCTCAGCGCACGAAACGATGGATTAAACATTGGTTTGTGCTCAAGAACGATGCGCTTTCTTGGTACCAATCCTCCTCTGTAAGTTCTTACCCCTATTGATGATGATGTAATAATCCACGTTCTCTAGGATCCCTACTTCCCACATGGAATTGCAGACCTGCGCTATGCCATTTCATGTGAGCCGGTGAATGAGAGAGAGTTTAAAGTGAGAACGAACCAGAAGACAATTCTTTTATCGGCGGATTCGATTCCCAGTCGAGATGAGTGGGTGAAAGCGATCAAGAAGGTAATTTTCAAGGCCCAGAACATGGGGGACAGCGTAAAGGTGATTGAAATTAAAAACATGGTCGTTTAAAATATTGACATCTTTGCAGATTGCCATACCCTACTCCGCTATTTTGGAAGTCGACAAGTCCTCCGCCATGGATTTCAGTGAGACGATTGAGGTTAAGGTGTACGACAAAGAAGAACAATACTCTTTTGATTCGTACTTCTTTGCATATTTCAACGACATTCCAGCCGCTCTGGATCAAATCCGTGAGGCCGTCAAGGCCTCACATATCCACCCTCACCGAACTGATTCACCCAAGACTGTTCTGGATACCACTTCGCGCTTCGCCACTGATCGCCCGGTTACCTACTCCATGTCGGAGCCCGCGGCATCGACCTCTACATCGCGATTCAGGTTAACGTCTTTGTTACGACCTTTCCAAGACACGTTGTCTCTCAACCTCACCTCGAGCTCGCCAGAGGCTTCTGACGACAATGAGGATTTCACGCACATCTCAAGGAGACCGAATTCATCGTTTGTGCCCATCTTTGGCCCACTGCACCGTACCATGACACCTTCCCTCGAGCTACACCCGCAGGAGCAAACTTCACCATCAAGCCAAGCGATTACATCTGGCAGTGAACACACGTACCCGCCTTCTACTTCATCTTCCCCGACGTATCCTAACCATCCTTCGTTGACCAGAGAGACGACCGGAAGTTTATCAAGTGCTTGGAGTGTCCCGTCGTGGTTCAGGTCCCCACGCAAGGCGTTTGGGGGTTTCTCAAGTCCAGCCTCAGCTACCTTGGAGTCTTCAAGCTCCACGCCGGCCAGTCTTTCCGGTGTGAAAGAAATATACTCGTCGCTCTCGATACCCAGCAGCCGATTCAATGGAGTTGGTGATATGGCGTATAGTATACTGCAAACACCAGAGACGGCGATAGACCCTGATATTCAAGAGAAGTTCAGAAGTGCCTTTGCATATGACGAGAGAGAGACTCTTCTAGGCTGTGAGTCCTGCCCACTTAGGTTATTTGATGTTTCTAAAGCCCAGCCCTACAGATTTCCCTGGGTACATATATCGATTGCTGCCGGTGTATGGACGACTCTACGTTTCGACAAACTACTTTTGCTTCAAATCTAGTGGACCTTTGGCTGTCAGGACTCGGGTATGCAGGCTTCCTACTCACCTCTCGCATTCTCTGAGCCCCCCCTTTAGATGGCCCTTCCTATTCGCGATATTCTCTCAACCGAGAAATCGAAGGCGACGCGCTTTGGCCACCACGGACTCGTAGTGATCGTCAAGGGCCACGAAGAGCTCTTCTTTGAATTTGGCGCTGAAGATAAGCGGAACGCCTTCATGGCCCTCATCGATAAGCAAGTGGAGGACTGTCAGCGACGACTAGCATCCGGAGGGATCTCTGCTCCAACTCAAGGCGAGCGTGATGCGCTAATCTTAGAGGAGTTTGAGGCCCCTACTTCGCGTAGCAGTGATTCTGAACTCAAGCCACCACCAGAGAACATGACTGATTCTTTGCCTGCGGTCATGTTTACATCTGCCTCATCAACCTTTTTGACCTTTAAACCCAAGGAGTCATTGCACTTCACTTTCCTCACAATCGGGTCACGGGGAGATGTACAGCCTTATATATCATTGGCCAAAGGACTCATGGCCGATGGACACCGAGTGCGGATAGCCACCCACGGAGAATTCAAAGACTGGGTTGAATCTGTAGGTGTCATGTGCCCTCTGAACTTAATTTGAACTAAGTGGGGATAGTATGGCATAGAATTTGGTTATGTAGGTGGCGATCCGGCGGAGTTGATGCGAATTTGCGTTGAGAATGGAATGTTCACGGTGTCCTTCATGAAGGAAGCAGTGCAGAAAGTAGGAGCTCTCGTTTCCACCTTGCTGGGACATCTCTCACATACGATAGTTTCGCGGATGGTTAGACGATCTTCTCAAGACTTCGTGGGAGGCTGCTCAAGGAACAGATGTTCTTATTGAAAGCCCCAGTGCTATGGGTGGCTACCATATCGCCGAAGCGCTTGGTATTCCGTACTTTCGGGCATTTACTATGACTTGGAGTCGCACAAGGTCTGCGCTTATCCCTCTACTCAGTCCCCGCGAATTAAATTGTACCGATATAGAGCGTACCCTCATGCCTTTGCTGTTCCCGAGCGTAAGGTCAGTTTGTTCGTTCCTTTACGCAGCGCGCGCGCTCACCTTCCGATTCAGATGGGGGGCAGCTACAACTACATGGTGTGACTTACACATTTACCTTTCGTTTTATTGCTAATGCATGGTATATAGTCCTACGTAATCTTCGACCAAGTGTTTTGGCGTGCGACGGCTGGTCAGATAAACCGATGGCGCCGTAACCTCCTGCACCTAGATAGCACCAATCTGGACAGGATGGAACCTCACAAGATCCCGTTCCTCTATAACTTCAGCCCCCATGTTGTTCCTCCTCCGTTAGACTGGCCAGAATGGATTCGTGTGACAGGTGCTTATTGGTTTTCCTGTTATCCGTGAAATCCTTTCTGACAACGTCGGCAGGCTACTGGTTCCTTGACGACGCCGACGTTAGCGCGAAGAAATGGACAGCTCCACCAGAGTTGGTCGAATTCCTTGACACTGCCCATCGGCAAGGCAAGAAGGTTGTCTATATCGGCTTTGGTAGTATTGTGGTGTCCGACCCGAAGGCCATGACTCAGTGCGTCATTGACGCCGTCGTGCAGAGTGGAGTATATGCTGTATTATCAAAAGGCTGGTCGGATCGGCTACATGCCAAGAATGCCGATGCAGCAGAGCCTGAAGAGCCTTTGCCTAAGTCCATCTATCCTATCACCTCTATTCCCCACGACTGGCTATTCAAGCGTATTGACGCTGCCTGCCATCATGGTGGTGCTGGCACTACGGGTGCTAGTTTGAGAGGTGAGTAAAGTGGCGATGGTCAACCTCTTTGCTAACATCCTTTTGTATTAGCCGGCATCCCAACTATCATTAGACCGTTCTTTGGTGATCAGTTTTTCTGGGCTGATAGGGTAGAAGCCTTAGGCGTGGGCTCTGGCGTTAGGAAACTTTCAGTAGAAACCCTCACAGATGCCTTGATAACGGCCACTACTGATGCCAAGCAAATCAACCGCGCTAAATTATTGGGCGAGAAGATTCGTGCGGTACGGAACACTCATCCTTCTAGTATGCACAGGCGTGTTAATAGCCTTTCAGGAAAATGGGGTGGCCACTGCTATTGAGGCCATTTATCGAGATCTCGAGTATGCAAGATCTCTCATCAAGAGGCAGGCTGCCAAAGACGCCATTGTAGACAGCTCGTTGGATAACGACGAATCCACTATCCGTGACAACGGTCATTCGAGCGTTGATCCTCGCTCTGGTTACGACTCATCCGGTTCTGCTAGAGGTGCTCCTAGCGAGGACTGGAGTGTTATTTCGGATGCGGAGGACCACGATCGACGTTCGTCGTTTAGTTCTCGCCATAGCGAAGCCAGGTCCGATCGCCACTGCAAGCGTAATAGCCTCGCGGCGGCGGTATTATCAGTACTTCCCGATTCTCTTAATCCTGGATCACCTCGTCGCCGTTCCCTATCTGTTAATTCACGCCCTTAATGTCAACATCAGTAGCATGTATGTATATTGCGGTATTTACATTTTTGGCCTTTCGTAATTGATGAATGCCCCAACTCAATTACATTCCATAGAGTACATTTGCATTGTTACGTAGATTTAGATTTCTCATTATAATGTTCATCAAATACGTGTTTGCTGAATTGCCCGAAAGTCTGAGTTTCCGACAATTGTTGATCAACGTCTGGTTGCATAAATAGGGCGAAGGTTTCACGGGATGTGGATTCAGCATCGGGGGAGGCTCCTACTCGCACGCAGTGAGGGGTCGCACGCAATTTCCCTCCTGTGGCAAGTTCTAGGGCTTCACCAGTCTGGAATGCCAGACAGTCCGGCGGAATTGCTACCTTTGTCAGGTCACCACCCCTAGTTCGAATATATAACCCAGAGGAAGACGAGGGCGAGGGGACTGAGGTGACACTACCATCAGGTCCTTGACGGAGATACATAGCCTAACGAAGTTGATAAGATGAACCTCGCTCAAATGTCAACGACAAAGATACTTGCAGAGCAAAGACCAGTCAGAAGGGAATGATCGAGGTGGAATCCACACCAACTGTCGATGGGTTCATCCTCCTTCGGCGCAGATCCGGGAGCAGGTGGGAAGTAATGTAAGAGGCGAGCTTTCGTGGTTTGGGACTTCGAGATGAGGTCTGGCAAAGAAACAGATCTATCGGAAAGGTGTGACAGAGCTAGAATGGTGGGTTAGCGAAGACAAGTGACGATTGACATAGGCGCACCAAAAGGCTGGCATGCAGCTGCTAGCTCGCAACCAACGTTAAACACGAATCTACAATCAATTATAGTATGAGCAGTATGACCCTTCAGTGTCCACGTATTATTACCTTCCGAGATCCTTGAATGCCTGCTCAAAGCCTTCTATCCCCATTTCTGTAGCGTTTGGCCCTTGTACCGGATCGATAGTGAGTGCAGATAGTAATGAGAAGATGATATCCTACAGATATTGTCACCGTAGTACTCGGGATATATCGACCGGAGAGTAGAGGAAACGGACGGCTTGTCGATTACAGGATTGGCATAATATGATCCCTTCAGTAGGTCTTGATGACAGTAAGTACGAAAGGAGAGGCGAAAGTTGCTCAGGCGAGATCGCACCGGGTTTGCCATTCATTATTTCCTGTGTGACTGCTCAAGACACGCATTGAGCAGAGGGTACGACACCCACCTTTCCATGAGACCAACCAAAACTTACAACAATGCTCATCAATTCAGGGCACAGTGGAAAATGGGGAGTATTCACCTGTACTTGCTGTTGGGGTCGGCATACTTCTCCCTCGTGGCCTCTTCAAGCTGGGCAAAAGTATGCGCGAGCTTCAGCAGCCTCTCTCGATACGCCTTATAGACAGGCGGTAGATCTGTCACAATAATAATTCCAAGGGAGTTTGGGCGCGAACCAAACCCTTCCTCTGCAGATTGAAGAGATGGGATTCAGTCAAGTAGATGGCTCAAGCACATTGGCATGCCTACCGATTGAAGGTCCCAACGATAAAGGTTCAGAAACCAGGGAAGGGTAGGATATTGCTACCGCGCCTTCTTTGGTGTAGGAAATGGTCTGAAGGCGTTTCGCGACATGAGTAGCGGTATTGATAGCGCTTCGAGAGATGTATCTTGCCATTGGTACGCAAGTTCAAAGAAGTTCAAAGAGCCGTGGAGGTGGCACAAAATGTCCATGGACGGGGCACATGGGCCCTGTCGAGCACCGCATGATCCGAGTCCAAAACAACATCGTGTGTGTATACTGATCATACAGGGTCGCACATTCACATTCATGCACTATTCAAGTGCACGCCTGGGGCCTCTCTATCGAACGAAACTCGGAGCAGGATGAGGCTATCTTCAGTGCGATTTCCGCCTGCTACCTCCGTCCCACAGCTACTCCATACGGAGCATGCCCAAACCACGATCGAATCCGTTTACACTTCCAGAGATAACAAGAATATCATACTAGGTTCTTCGATCAACGGTGGCGCTCTCTGGCTGGACTTGATTGTGGTAATGGCTTCTTTCATCGCGAAGTCATAGGTAGCATGACAAACCGACGCGCTCGAGCTTCTGAACATCGTTGGATTGCAGAGTTAGAGCTGAGGAAGTCCTCGGGGATCCCCCTCTCGTGCTCCTTTCCACGAAGCAAACTTACCTCACCGTCAAACGTTTGAATGGTTCCAAAACATCTCTCCAGAGATGCAAGCGCCACTAGCCTCGTAACATCCCCTCAGCCCCATACGCGTGCCCCAAAAGACGAACTGACAATCGCAATGTGCAATGTGCCTTACAGACCGCTGGCGGCGAAGCCCTATGATACTAAGCATAGGAATGTGGAAATTTCGTTGAAGTGGACAACGACGTCGAGGCCTGACGGTCTAAAACAGAATTCGTAACCAATCCGTGATGATATGAAAAGCCGTAATGCCAGCCAACTATTTAGTGAAGACTAAGGATGATATCGTAAGTTCATGAAACAGGAAGGGATTAGGATACGCAACTAGACACAACATCCTCGTCTTGTACTTGATGGGCCAAGCTAACCTTCTGTGCGTGCGGTGAAAATTTACTTGACTTGCCCCACACAAGAGCATAACGGAAGTTGGTGGCCAGGGACCGGTGGATTCCGTTACAAACATTCTGGGAAACGGGAAGAGTGTCAACAGCTGATCCGAAGGGCGACAAGAACAATAGGTACCTCAATCGTTGCTCCTTTACGAAGGCAAATTGGGTCAGAAAGATCAGGATGTGCACCCCTTTTCTTAGTGTATATCTTCACCAAGGACAGGTCGTCCCAGATTCGATCGATTAGATACTCAATACTGTACAAAACAGATCAAAAGGAAACTGTGAAACGAACTGAGGAACAGTGCTCACTTAAGATCCATCTCGCAACTGATGACCACCGAGTTCGGTTCATGAGCTAGCTTGTCCAGTTGTTCGAGTGATATTGCGTCGACTTTATTGTATACGTCTGGGTGAACCAAACTTCCTTAGCGAATCAACTCGAGGTTGGGGGGAAGGGGGGTTCGCACAGAGACATGGCATGTATTTTCTGGTGCCAATGAGAACGTCGATAAATTCGTCAGTAGTGATCTGCAATGAAGGGAAGGTCGTGTAGTGAGTGGCTGGCAGCTCACTTCTCAGAGCCGAACGTGAGAACGTACATCTTCTCTTATCATAACATCACAGTTGTGCAACTTGTCTGTGATGAGGAGCACAAAAATCAGCGAGAATGAAGCGGAAGTCGAAAATAGCCCACAGCTAGCCAATATGGACCGAATAGTCCGTTCATCTGTTTTAGTGAGCTTGACAGTTGTGTTGAACTGCGAATCAAAGCTCAGCAGCGAGTGGCAAACCAATCTCACAAACGCTCACAGTGATCTGGTGGTAGCAGAAGTAAATCAATGGACATGAGAGGGGGGAGCTGAGCGTACGCCTCCGGTGGTTCTTCGCTTAAAAACCACATCGGGCTTGGTTTTATTGAGCCTGATACCAACAGCATCCAGTTCAATTTCTAGCAGTCGACGATGCTCGTCAGATTTGGTGGCGTCCAACATAATCAATATGAGGTCGGCCGTTTTGGCAGCTAGACGAGAGAAATACGAGCTGTGAGCGGGCGCGGGCAGAACGCTTGTACAAGAAGGCTGTACTGGAAACTACTTGTCGACCACGACCACGACCTTGGCTGGCTCCTTCAACAATTCCAGGCAAGTCAAGCAGCTGGATGCGTGCGCCTTTATATTCTATGACGCCGGGAATAGCCTAGAGACCGGGGGCAGAGGGTCAAAGAGATAAACCCACCGTGACTACAGGACATACCGTTAGCGTCGTAAATTCGTAAGCGGCCGATTCGGACTGTGTGTGAGTCACTTTGGAGAGGAGAGTGGACTGCAAAATAGTACATATAAGGATTCCTTGTACGGTTCTAATGGTTACGAATGTACCTTCCCAACGGATGGAAAGCCAATCAAGGCTACTCTAGCATCGCCTGACTTCTGCACGTCAAAACCTGTTCCTGCGGGGCCGGACTTGGAAGTGGGCTCGAGGAGCTGAGCCCGATACCTCGCAAGCTTAGCCTTGAGCAAACCAAGATGGTACTCTGTCGCCTAAGGTGCAATCAGGATATACCAGGCGCATCGAATGGTAGATATCAGACATACCTTATTCTTCTGCGCTGTTCCGGCGAGGTGTGTCTTCAAGAGTGGATACAACTATGGCTTATAAGACATGCTTACTCCTCGCCATCTCCTCTGAGGACACTAGATGAATTGCCATGTTTCTGCAATAGAGAAAGGTGAACACACCTTCAATCTCTTTGATCTGAGTGCATCAACGAATCAAGGCATGGTAGAATGAGGGAAAAGGGTATCCTTCACCTTCTCTAGGACACCCATGGTTGATATATTATACCCAAAAGTTGCGAATTGAATCAATTGGCCTATGCACCGGGCGCTTCAATGTTGGAATATGAGCCCGGATTGGGCGGGCCGGACCAGACACTCCTTGACACCATCTCGCGGCGGGCTCGAGATGCGGCGGCACACGCCAACGCTCTATCCGCATCCAGAACACGATCACGTCGATGACGAGGATGGTGGTTGGGATCATCAGACACCGTCGAGACTCGCCCCTTCGACCTCGTCTCTCTCGCGCCCCCATAAATCCCGTAACAAGTCGTCAAACTCCCTATCACCCAACCCTAGTGTTCCGCACACATCTTCATCGTTCAAAGGCGTAGCGGCTTTAGCTTCAACGTCGACGAGATACCCTGATATATATTCTCAATTTGTTCAACGCTATCGTTCATCAGAGCGTGGCCTCGAGGACGATCCCCGTGATGACCCAGACAGTCACTATTATCATCGCGGCTTAGGGCAACTGCAAGACACTGGTGATAATAGTGACGATGGTGAAGACTCACTGACATCAGACGCCGCCGCTGCCGCTCTTACGTTGGAACCTGGGACCAACCCCACAGGCATAGAGCGGGAACGATTGGAATGGCAAGTTATGCTAGCTTCCGTACTCGAAGGTGATGTTATGAAATCAGAGAAGACTCGTATCTCTATAGCGCTCGAAAGAACTAAGGATGAGCTGAACGACAAGTCACACATCTGGTTGGGTATCCGTGCAAAGCTTCATGGTCGTACTGACGAAGAAGAACGCAGACACCTGGAGGAACGTAGATTGCGCATTTGCGATCCTCTGATTGAGGATATAATCAAATTCCGCGTGCAACAATCCGAGGAGAATGTAACCGATAATGCGATGCACCAAGTGCATACCATTTTACATCGGCTCGAGGTCTCACATTCCTTATATCCTACCCAGAGAGCTTTCTTAGCGGATGTTCCTATTGCCGATTCTCCGAAATTTCAGGCTCGTTGCGATACCCTTGAAACTTGGTCGACTGTGGTCATCACGCTACGTCGCCACATTCAACTGCTCCAACGTTGGACAGGCAGCGAAACGCTTGACGTTTCTCAGCCCAATACAAGCCATGAAGTACCAATCGGAAAATACACCTCTGCAGACGTGGCAGATGGGACCAGTTTTGTCGAAAGGGTGCTAAAAGAAGAGCTAATGCAGCGAAACTTCGAAAAGGGCTTTTTGACCACTGTGCACGCCTTCATAGGAGCTGCTCGAGACGCGCAGGTCAATCTGGCGGACCTATTTGCGCAGATGAACCTCCCAACTTTTGAAACCGAGCTCGTTCCCCTTATATCGTTCCCCACAAAACTAGCCCAAGCCGCTCTCCGCGTGCGCCTGGAATACATGCAAAAGGTGAAAGATCCTGAGCTTCTCATAATAGACCAGATGATAGAAGACCTCAAGCTTGGCATCGGTGTAGCTTGTACAATGAAACGTCAATATGAAGCTTTCCTCGCACCAGATCCACTCGGAAGATGGAAGCTTCCCCAATGTATCAGTGAAGACTATGAGGACACCATCCTAGAGGCTCTGTCGTGGTTTTTCAAATTGATGCACTGGAAGCTCAAGTCCGGGACCAAGGCTATCCATTTTAAGGAAACCGACGTACTTGAATCTCAATGGGCAACCTTCAATGATGTCAGCCTCACGACCGTCCATGGCTCCCGCCTTGTCGCCGAGCAACTTTGGTATGTAAGTCATCTAGGTTCCTCGGCCGATCCAATTAACACAACTACCCCTCTCTCTTTCAGCGCTCTTACCAACAAGTTGATGGTTCGGGTTACCAATTTCTTTGAAACGCAAGTACGAGTTCCCCAAGCATCTAGACCGACCATGAATGGTAGCGTCTCCTCGTTGGCGACTGTGACACAGTCCCAGTCAGGCAGCATGAGGATGACCCAAGAACAAATGGTTTCCTGGTACGGGAAGATCTTGGATGGCGTTCGACTGCGTTATAGGAAGCTTCAGCGTTTCGCCAGGTCGGCGCTATTCTGCCTCGCCTACATATCTGTCTACTAATTCATCCATCAGAATACTCACACAGCGCTTTACCAACTCCGCTGAGTACAGCTTGGATGAGTCCACACTCGATCAATTCATCGCTACCCTTGTCGCCACTGAACATATGCTTGTATTGACCCAGACCTACGAAGCGGATGGGACCTACATTATCGTTCCTCGCGCATTTATTGAGCGGCCTGAAGACATTCGCAGACTTATTCTCGAGGCTTTCCATGTCGACGAAGAAACCACTGTTGATGGTCACAGGATAATCAATACAAGCGACCAGCTCTCGGATGATGATGAACAGGAGATAGAAGACATTCTCTACGTTCTGGTTCTCTCCCCTTGTTCCCATTTCGTCTGGACTGGTCTCGTCCATGTTATGTCGATACCCAAGTTTGACTTGGAGCTCAAGGACAATCGGGTTCGCTTGATAGCTGATGGGCCTCAGCGGAAGCTAGCCTTGGCGAAGGAAGTATTTATTAGTTGCTTCCTACCGGTGGATGCTGACGGTTCCACCGAAATGACTGAGTATATAACGGAGATAGACCCACCGACGTGTCTCGTCGAGCAACAGGCTCATCTGCCGTCCGTAAATCGCGAACTGCGCAAGATCTCCCGCGTCACAAACCGTTTGGCTGAATCCATCGTCGACTCCGTTCATCATGTAAGGCACTCACTTCGAGAAACAGCTCTCACATCTAGCTGTCAAGAACTCATGGAAAACTGGTATACGTTTGCTTCGGACCATGGTCAACAAGCGCAGAAATATATGGACCGAGCGTCGCTCCAAAAATTCCAACGCCTGTTGATCAAGCTGGCCATCTCTTGGGTTTCTTTCATCTGTGATGACTGCGACCCATCAGACCGTAAGACCTTCAGGTGGGCCGTTATGGCGCTGGAGTTCACGCACCAACGGACGAAACGGAACAATATCTTGGCTCTGCCCGATGAGCAATTTCAATTACTCCGAGGCAAAGTCGCGACTTGCATGGGGCTGTTAGTAGGACATTTTGATGTCCTCGGTGCCAAACAAGCTGCCGAAGCCAAACGCACAAGGGAGAGGCAAGAGGAGGCCCTTCGACAACAGGCTGCAGATGCAGCTACTCAGCCTGCCCTACCCGATGCTGGCATGGGTGGGGAAGATGATCTTGATCAAACCCCTGACCTAGACGATATTTATGCATACGAAGATGCTGGAACCCTAGCATACTGGGAGAAGTACTCAGCTTCGATGAGTCAGCTGGAGGCAGAGCGGCAGGTCGTGGCTTCTCAGTATCACTTGCTCGGTCGTGTGCTCGATGACGATAAACCCGAAGATCGCACCTTAGTTTTCCTCGCCAATTCGACATCTAATATTCCCATTCGTTGGCAGCAGGGAAGGTTCATAGGCGCAGGAGCCTTCGGTTCTGTCTATCTTGCGGTCAACTTGGACTCAGGGACTCTCATGGCCGTCAAAGAAATCAAGTTCCAAGAGGCACCCGGCCTTCCGAACCTGTACCAGCAAATTGTAGACGAGCTGAACGTTATGGAAATGTTGCACCATCCCAATGTGGTTGAGTACTACGGAATTGAGGTGCATCGGGACAAGGTGTATATCTTTGAGGAGTATTGTCAAGGAGGAAGTTTGGCAGCATTACTAGAACATGGAAGGATTGAAGACGAGGGCATCATTCAAGTCTACACGATGCAGATGCTTGAAGGTCTGGCGTATCTCCACTCTCAGAATATCGTGCATAGAGATATCAAACCTGACAGTAAGTCAAGATACCTTCCCGCTCCCCCAAGTCTAAGTTAGACTTGTAGATATCTTGCTGGATCACTTGGGTGTCATCAAGCTTGTCGATTTTGGCGCTGCTAAAATTCTTGCGAAAAATCAACGATCGATACAGCGTTCCAGACGCGTTACCTTCGATAGTTCATCCCCCGCTGCGCCCGCGGGAATAGTGGGACTCGGCGGCCTAGGGATGAATAGCTTAACGGGCACACCGATGTACATGTCACCTGAGATCATAAAAAACGACAAGAGGGGTCGTCATGGGGCCATGGACATATGGTCGCTCGGGTGCGTAGTCCTAGAGTTCGCCACCGGCAAAAAACCATGGAGCAATCTTGACAATGAGTGGTGAGCGCAACACTGTTTACCGCTCCTGTGAGTGTCTTCTCATTTACCGTTCCTAGGGCAATAATGTTCCACATTGGAGTTGCAACACAGCATCCGCCTTTGCCGGAACCAGGACAATTGAGCAACCTGGGCATTGATTTTATCAAGCAATGTTTGACCATCGATCCGATGCGCCGACCTAGTGCCCGAGAGCTGATGGAGCACCCCTGGATGCTCGAGTTCCGAGATCTTCTCAGGCGTTATGAAGAGGACACAGCGGCTAGCGTTCGTACGGACCATACATCTGAAACGGCATATGAGACAGCTTCAGTTGCACGCCAGGCTGCACACATGCATGAGATGGAAGTGGAAGAGATCAGAATGAAGACGCCGTCAATTGGCACGCCGCCAGAGGAACTTGAATAGGATGATTCCCCTTAGGTTAATTCGATGTGCAAACATATGTGCTCAGCGTTCAGACATGGGACTGCTTTCTCATCCTTTGATGTTCAATACTCGATTCTCTTCACTCCTTGTCAACTGATGCTTTACGAGGAATCTGGGTTGGATTTTAGTCATGTTTTTACGCTGTATATGCCACTGCACCCTTGCAGGCTTTGTAACCTAGAGATACTAGTTTTCATCTTTTTGGCCGTTTTTTGTTGTGCTCACATCCCAGTCAGTGTTGGCGTTATCAAATGATTACCCCCTTGTCGAGAGTATCTACCATCATAGTTAATATATATACACCTCCTTGGGATTGAACTAGCCAGCCCTCTGCAGGTTCGAGCATTAGACTCGATTGCAGCATCCTAGCTAGACCGGGACCCATGTGCAATTGCTGTTCTGTCGTACAGCGATACATCGACCACCTTACGGAATGACATTCACTGCGAAGTCCGATACCCTAGGAAAAACATTCACTCGAACGCCGCTGTGTTATTATAACTTTCCTAATACCCCTCCTCATGTCCCATTCACACGTGGAAGCCTAGCACGATTTCGTCCTCTATGGCTATGTCGAGACAAGGAGCTTGTCAACATTTTGCAAGCACTGCACCCAAGGTTTGGGGATTTTTTTGGCCCTTGTCTGAGCTGTCTCGCGTCGACTGATTTTTTAGGTGCACGCAGTCACTCTGTAACACGACCACGAACCCAAATTAGGGCCACCTTCAATTGGCTTCTTGCAATCGGCATCCGTGATCCCTGTCGACATGGTGGAATCCCCATTTCGTAATATGTGGCTATCGAGTGGGAAATTAAGGAGGTCAACTGCGATATAAAGCGTGCGGTTGCTATTCATACACGTATTATACACTAGAACGCTCCTGCACACCCCACTCTAAGCGGCGAGCCCTTTTGCTTCTGCGTACGACTCGCAGCTTATCGCGCATACACTCTCTTTATTCTGCGACTAGCTCTTTCGTGGCCATTTCATGCCATCTCACGCTGTGCGAACTGAGTCCAAAGGAATGGATTTCATCTTCCTTGGGACTGGAACCTCGTCGAGTTTGCCGCATATCGAATGTTTGACCGCCCTACCCGGAGATAAACCATGCCAGACATGTACTTCTACCCTCAAGCCCGAAGGGAAGAAGAATATAAGAAGGAACACGAGTGGTGTTGCTCGGGTTAGGGGCAAGGATGGGAACTGGGTGTAAGTTGTTCTGTTGTTATGCTGCTCGTCAGGAGTTTCTCATGATATTCAATGCCGTAGGACAATTGTCATTGATGTAGGGAAAAACTTTCAAGCAGCTGCTTTGGAATGGTTCCCCAAGCATGGCTTGAGGAAAATTGATGCCGTGTTAATTACGCACGCCCACGCAGACGGTAGCTCGAGTTTCTTTTCGCTCCGTTGCCTCTGGCTGAACCGATATTCTGGTATGCATAGCCATGAATGGGCTGGACGATCTTCGAGGTGAGCTCGTGACACGACACGCTTTGCAGCAAGGGTGTAGCTTAAACGTGTCGTCAGGCTGGACCTTGAACTGTCATATACAACCCCACATTGACGTATATGTGTCTCAAGCAACATTCACTGAAGTTCAGCGATCATTTCCCTATCTTGTCATGAAAGAGTTTGCATCCGGCGGAGGTGATGTCCGTGTAAAAGGCGATCGTTCTGCCAGCCTCAAACCGACGCAGATTTTTTCACTAGGTTCCAGAATTTAAATGGCATATCATCTCTGACAAAACACCGTTCGAAATACAAGACACGGGTATCTTCGTCACCCCCTTTTCAGGCGAGTCCCGCATTGATTTGAATAATCGCTACAGGCTGACCTTTTGCCAGTACACCATGGTCGGCTATTCTCGCCCAATCCTCCACCCGCTTATTTGCCAACCCCAAGTGCAACCGTTCCATCGACGCCTTCGGCTACATCGCCTTCCACCCCAAACTTGCCGTGCAAGTCCCTTCCCTCTACCTCACCTGTCGAAAATGGGGTCCCTAAATCCCCGCCCACGAACAAAATCCAGCCCTATCTCTGCTTTGGGTTCAAAATCCAGGACTCCCTAGTCTATCTCTCCGATGTCTCTTACATCCCAGATGATGTATGGCCCATTATTCAGATGGGTAGCGGGGATGGCCCTCTTCCAGTCTGTGTGCTCGATTGTCTTCGTCTCCATCCTCATACATCACATATGGGACTAGGGGACTCGATACTGGCTGCTGAAAGGATTGGTGCGAGCAGGACCTATCTGACAGGCTTTGGGCACGAGGTTTCCCATGAGGAATATGTTTCCATCACTGAGTATATAGGACTAAGCGAGGATGAGAAGAAGGAGATACACAGCAACTTTAGCGAGGCTGAGAGGCGGGGCATCGAGCTCGTTGAAGGGAGACGGTCGATATGGGTACGGCCTGCTCACGACGGTTTGAAGGTCACTGTCTCGGACGATGGCAAGGTGGTAGATACGAGCTATTGAGTTTAGCATAGAGTAGAGCTCAGGGGCTGTTCTATAAATGGCCATGCAGGTTCCCGGTCTAGCTGAGCCTGGAGCCTGGAGATTTTCCTTTCTGAGTAAGCAGCGATATAAGCCAGACCGCCATCACAGAGTTCTTCCGTCGCTTTTACCCCACACCACTCCACTTCACCCACAAAACTGCGAAACCGTAGCCTACCACAATTTCTGGCATAGACTCAGCACCCGCACACCGGGATCGTTGGCCATGAAGATCTTTTCTCAATCTTTCTTGTACGAGTGAGTCGCATGCACGAGACTCCCCGTGTCCGTGTCTTGAACCTGCTGTTTTTCCAGCGATCCCTGGTCCATCGTCTCGCTCGCATTTTTCTTGCGGTACCCCAACCCATATGCTGCCCATGTCATATCTTGCGACGTCGTTTCGAGGGATATCACCCCTTCAGGCACGCTCGTCACCACAAGGCTTATTCTGAAGAAGGGAAGCCTTCCACGGTGGGCACCCAAGGGTATCATATCGCGGACAGAGTCTTGGGTTATTGAGGAAAGTGAAGTGGATCCATTTGGAAAGGTGGTTAAATGCAAGACGAAAAACCTTGACCACATCAAGGTGATGCAGGTCGAGGAGCACGTCCAGTTCCGTCCTACTCCTGACGGGTAAGTGTGCTTGCATCTTCGTCCACCTTCGGGCACTTAGCATCATTCTGCCCCATAGAAACACTCTCCAAACCACCGAAGCTCGCATCGTCTCCGGCTTCGGCTGGGGTTTAACAAAACGGATAGAGAGTCACGGTCTGACGCGCTTCAAGGCCAATGTTCAGAGAGTTAGTGGACAAGTTCTTCATAACGCACCACTTAGCTCATGTTTGCTTCAGTCTCGAGAGGGAGTCTCACTCGTGCTCAACCTCCTGCGGCAGTCCCGTCTACAGCCGATGACCCTGGTGGATGGGAATGCCGTGTCTGCCCTACCTCACCCGCATCTCGAGCGGGAGAGTTTTCATGAGCAGCGATCTAATCCTGAGCAAACTGCACCCCCCGTGGGGATTTGGTCAAGATTAAAACATTGGTTCCGACCTTCATAAGATCACGCGTTGGCCTTCCATACTTCGTTTGCCGCTCTAATCCACGCTTTTCCCGAAATTCGTATCTTGCCACCACTCAACTCCAGTCGCTTGACTCATTATTGATCTGAACACTATTCACTTGGTATTATCGACCTAGTTCGTACAACAGCACCCTGTATTTGTATCATTTAGTTTTCAAGAATATCCATCTTGTTTTCCCGAATTCTTGGTCAGCGGTTGGGATGAGACCACGACATGTGTATCCAGCGTTCTCGTGAGACTCGGTTAAGGTGCTTTCACCGGACATTGTGGGGACGATCAAGCGCGGTCTATGTAGCCATATTGGTCTCCCTACCCGTGAATGTTAACCTTGTTCCACGTATCACTTTCTTATACGTCGCACTCGATCCAGTCAAGCCCGGGCTGGTAGCAATTGGCTTCAGAACTGGCTCCTAGGGATCTTTCAGATTGAAGGCGA
This sequence comes from Pleurotus giganteus, assembly GCA_032158425.1. Lineage (NCBI taxonomy): Eukaryota > Fungi > Basidiomycota > Agaricomycetes > Agaricales > Pleurotaceae > Pleurotus > Pleurotus giganteus. Next base: position 2,012,529 of record JAPEHR010000002.1, read on the forward strand.
CTGCTGCGTGCAGCACATAATGTACTTTCCGACCTCCGCGGCCAGCCAACTCTCGACGATCCCTGCCCTTCCAAACCTTCCCCCCGAGCCCCTCATTCATGTAGCACCCAGCCCAAGGAAAACTCTATTCGCCGCATTGTCCAGAATTGGAATAGCCGTCTGGCGTGTTCGTGTACGTGTCTCCCCGGGCCAGCTTTGGTGATTGACTCATACCAGACCTTTGGTTAGCCGTCAGCAGTCCTAGCTTTCTTAGCAAGAACACCTTCATCAATTATTGACCATGGAGACAACGTTTCGGCACATTGGTCGCCAGACGGAAGTCGCATTGTCATACAGGTCCGTTGAATCCACGCATATATACTGTATACTGAATTCCAAGACCTGCGGCTCACAGACAACGGAATCTTACCTCGTCCTTGTCTCCGTTGAATACAAACCCGCTGAGGCGGTCTACCAATCTACTTCGTTAACACCCAGCGCGCAACGAACGTTTCTAGAGGGACCTGGCGAAGCTCTCCCTCTTCAGGCCATATCTCTCCATTTTGAAGGGGTCATTCATATTAACGGTGAATTGTTGAGGTATGTATGCGGATCCAGTTGTAAATTGAACCCTCTTCATAGTGAGATCCATTAGTGTTTCCCCCCGGAAGTATTACATTGTGTTCTCGACTAAGAGCCCAGCTGCTGTCCAACGCATACCATGGCCTCGGCATGAAGAAGAAGACCAAGAGGACACAGGCCATCCTTCACCACGACGATTTGCCCAACATGATACATGGGTTATCAACGACCATGAATTCCCATGGCTGATTGATCCGGACGGTATGTCTTTGGAATTATCCACACTACTCGCGCATGTCTGAACCATTTGTCCCAGTTTCCATACATAAGATGTTATATTCCCGCCCAAGTGGCATCGAGGCTTGGATAGCGTCTGATGGAAGAGCTTATCTTGCCCGTCTCCACGAGAAGGTCCTGGGATCAGAGACAACGAGTGCCTCTGACTTCGGCAATGAAGAGGGAGGAGCTGAGGTGAAATTAGTTTGTTCTTACAAAAACTCTTCATGGATACTATGATTTGGTTAGCACAACCAACGGCAGTCTACATCCTCAAGTGATAGTGACGCCCAAGCTGGATGGGTGGGCACATGCATACACGACTTTGAGATGCCTAAATGGGTCCAGAAGCGTCGACAAGTTGAATCTGAAGAGGACGATGAACAGCATATCTCACGGATGTACAATGATCCGAAACGCGCTGTAACGATGGCTGTTAATTCTACGTTTTCACTGATTGCTATAGGGACGCATGGGTACGTGTTTTTATTGTGGTCGCCAGCCAGCTCCATGTACTCATGTCGTGTGCAAGTGGCGCATTGTTGTATACGAACTTTCAGTCTCATGATGGTGACCAACCTATATCACAAACGATATCCGTCCCCAACTATAACAAGCAGACCGGTGCAGTCCGAGCATTGGAATGGAGTTCAGATGGATATGTCCTTGCCGTAGGCTGGGAACACGGCTGGGGTGTCTTCAGTGTTGGTGGGCGGTGTATTGCGTATGGTTTTGGCGTGGACGATGTGGACGAAGCGAAGTGCGACATTTTGCCCTCTGGGAGTGGTATGAAGCAAGCTAATCCCTTCAGGTTCCAAGATATATTTATGAACGGAGTCTCTCATCTGGTATGCAAGATAAATTTGAATGTCTGATGTAGGGCTGATCTGATTTTCAGTTCTGGGCGCCTGGTAATTTCGAGTTAATGATGTTGGCTTGCCCGCCTCCGAACAGTAAGCATATACAATACCTCCATGCTTTCAGAGTTTGAACCAGCAAAGAGGTCGACGGGCAACTTTTCGTTATTCCCTTTGCTAAGAGTGCCACAACTGGACAGCAGTCACCTGTATGACCGCTCCCCGCTCCTCAGACTCACACCTCATCCATGATTTACCCAGGATAATACACGGTACGCGTTTTTGCAGATGGACGATCGTGCCCTTGTGTACCGAGGCGCGGACCAACCAGATATGAGTGTCATCAACCCTGAGTCAGACGTATGGCAGCATATCAAAGTAATACCCAACACATGCGTTTATCAACTGAGTTGACAGACTGACGGATTGATCAGATTCCGCAGAGTTACCTATGCACCAATTGGCCGATACGGTACTCTGCTTTGAGTAGTGATGGCAGGCTCATCGCTATCGCTGGACGACGTGGCCTCATTCACTACAGCTCGACATCAGGACGATGGAAGACATACATTGATGTGATGCAAGAACAAACATTCGTTGTAAGAGGTGGGCTACTTTGGTTCCACCACGTCTTGGTGGCTGCGGTAGAAGTTGCATCATCTTACCAGGTGCGTTCGTCTTGGTCTACGGTGATCTCTCTTAACTTCACGACGTCCAGATTCGTCTATATTCCAGGGACCTTGATCTCAGCAATCAAAACCTTCTTCACAGAGAAATGCTCCCGTCGCCTGTCGTTATCTTGTCCCTCGTTGACAACTCGCTTCTTGTCTATTGTAACGATAACACCCTACTCCACTACCTCATCGTCCCTACGGCCGATACCATCAAACTACACTTGTGCGGGAGTATTACTTTCAACGGTATTATTGCCGTGCCCAGTGCAGTCCGAATGCTAAGTTGGATGATACCAGCTGCACAAAAGCGTGAGGATCTTGGTTGTCTTATCATTCTTCTCTCATTCATGATGCTTGAATAGAATTGGGAGATCCCGTGTTTGATCTTTCAGTAGCGACGGTGCTTATGATGGTGGGCGGCCAGCTTGTGCTTTTGCGTCCCAGAAAGGTATGGATTGGTGTTAGGACCTCAAATATATTCCTAATCATTTTACTTCGTAGACAGCCGACCATGAGGTCAAATACGATATGCAAATCTTTGCGGATCGCATCGAATTCTGTTGGACGCATCTTCGTGGTATTGGGGCCCTGGAAAACTCGCTTTGGGGTTACGACGGCCAAGGAATGAGGGTCTGGCTCAATGCATTGTCCATAGAAGCGCCAAATGCGAGCGACCCCAGTGAGGCGCAGATGAGTGTCAAGGAAAGCGTGAACATACCTCTGGATTTTTATCCATTGTGTAAGTACAGTGCTTCAAGGCCCTTGGCACCCTATACTGAAACTTCACGCCTTTGCAGCTGTTCTCATGGACAAGGGGATAATCATCGGCGCTGAGAACGAGGTTGCCTCGAGGTCAAACCTACCTTTCGTCATGTTTCGTCATACTACAAGTGTGAGTCCATGAACGACTGCTGCGACTCTTTCTTACTCGTCACTTTTTAGTCACATCTGTTCCTTCACCACATCTTGCTGTACTTTCTTGAAGGTCGCCGACTCAAGGAAGCTGTATCATTTGCCTCGCAATATCAGCACTTGGTATTCTTCGCCCACGCGCTAGAAATCCTTCTACACACAGTCGTTGAGGCAGAGGCTTCTGATGACACCGATAAGTCCGTTACCTATCCTCCGGACACCGTCCTTCCGTTAGTGGTTGAGTTTCTGGATCACTTCGACGACGCTCTAGAGGTAGTCGTTGGCTGCGCTCGCAAAACAGAGGTGACTAGGTGGAGACGCCTCTTCCATTTCGTGGGAAAGCCTAAATCACTCTTCGAGGTAAATGAGACGATTGCTACGTTTCTCATAAGCTGATTCTTTGGATAGGTTTGTCTCGAATCCCAGCGGTTAAAAACTGCTGGATCATATCTACTTGTTCTGCACAACCTGGAACAACTAGACGAGCATAGTGGGGATGCAATCCGGCTGCTTAAACGAGCCATCGAACAGGAAGATTGGCAACTGTGTCGTGAATTGTTACGCTTCCTCCATTCCATAGACGAGTCTGGCAATGCCTTGAAGAAAGCTTTGTCAGAGGCTGACATCGTCCGAATCACGAATGGGGTACATGGCAGAAGCAGCGCCGAATGGCAAGGGCCGATAATCCACTCCTGACCTCAGAATCAGGATTTGCATGCGTATAATTTGCCTCTATGTCAATACACACCATCCTTTCTAGCTGTTGGTGCTCCTTACGTACGCAAATGGACTAATGTCGTGACTTAGGCTCAAAGGATATCAGGGCGTGCCTAATGACCAGTCATTGCTTCTGCCGAAAACGGCGACAAAAGAGGACGCACCTCCCATCCACTCGCCATTTCTCGCCGCTCCTGTCTAAGCGATCAGCGATGGCTTTGTCAACGCCGACTACGACGTCTGCCTTGTTTGTTCTAAGACTGAGAAGTGGGAACGATCCTGCAAGTGGACCTGAATACCGTGAGTATATCATCCTGTCCCGTATTCCGATGGCCATTTACCTAGGGCCTGGTGGAGAGGGGTGTCAGCGGGCCACTTAACATCTCCCATAAGCCTGGCAGCTTAGAAGTCAGATAACACAGTCAAAATACCGCGAGTGGAAGGCTAACTTGCGGTAACTAGTGAATGGTGGTAGGTATTAGAAGCCACTCTGCGAAGTCCAAAAAGATACACGCACTTCAAATCACCCTTGAGGATAACATCTGAATCAGTGTACAAACAGTATCAGCGTGACGCTCGATGCACACCTTGAATACCACCAAGCCACTTTCAGACAGGGAACCCCATAAGGTTTGATCCCGCTCCTGCATATCCCAATAGGGGTAAGGGGAAGTCCAAAAATCTGCTAAGCTAGAGTCCAAAGAGCCCCCTAAGGGGGTACGGAGGGGGACTGAAAGCCTGAAAGTGCCATTGTCGATGTACCCCTGCCAACGAGAAACCATGTGACTGAGGTCACCTAAGCCTATAGTGCCTTCTACGGCACCATCAGTTGTTGATGTAGTTGATGAAGCGAAGAAAGATGGGTTGAGTAAAGAAGCGATCGTCAAGGAGATATCGGGTGGAGTAACATCCGAAACAAACCAAGGGATTAACTTGGGGCTGAAGCAAACTTGAGACAGTTCAAATATAAATGAAGACAAAGCTTACTGGAAAACGACGGAGGAGACGTAGGGAGTATGTGTCACCAAGAAATCAGCGAACACCAGATCCGTAAATAGCTGGAATACGATGAAGAATACAGCCACCCGACTGCTGAAGAACACTCACCTCAAAACCGGCTACAAAGACAATACTGCGCTAAGTGATTGGATCAAGGGAAGGGTTTCGTAGAACATGTAGATACCATTGTCCAGGACAAAATCAATTCGGGCATCGCGAAGGGTTACAAGGTGGTTCCATGCGGCTTCTTGATCATCGCGAAGTATGAAAGATTTCCTAGCATCTTGCGCATCCCTACCGACCGTCTGGAGGTGTTGGATATCTGACGGCGTTAGATGAGTTAAGAGGGAAAGATCCTAAGTGAATGTCAAGATATGTAGCGGGACTGATATAGAGAAGTAAAGGGCTTACTGTGGCATTGCCCCTAGAACAACGTTTTTAATGATAACTGATCATGACAGCATCACATTGCGTACCATAAGCACATTTGTATCATTTCGTTGAAGAGGACGGAAAGCTTTGAAGGGTCCGAGTCGATCAGATTACCTTCATCTTCCAACTCCTTCATAGTCGTGGCCAACTCTGGCAGATGGGTATTATACGTTCAATCGATAAACCAAGGAGCTTGCCCAGCATACTCAGTATGGCGTTCTGGCTATGCCTGAACATCTCCATCTTCTGGGAAAGGAATGGATCGAATGTACGCCAGTGCCTGGTCCGAGCAAAAAAGCTTCGAAGTAGTCGATATCTAACCGCGTCCTGATCAACGTTACCCGCACAAGGGTATGGTTTATATACACTCACAGGTAGCATCTACATTGAATTAAGAGCCGTTTAGCATGTCAACCGCCATCCATTAAGTGCACCTACTCCGCATAGAGCCAGGGTGCAGTAAACCAAGTATTCTTGCCGCTATCAGCCAGGCGAGCTAGTTCCTCGTTATAGACCTTAACCAGTGGCTCGCCATCGTCCAGAATAGGACTGGACAAGGGTTTAGGGACTTCGCATGTCTCACGCAGTTGATACCAACTCTAATGCATGATCTCGGCCCATATGATACTTCAGTTTGCTGATTTGTTCTATGATAGTCTTCGCTTCGTCAATCTTGGTCTGCAGCTCTGGATCTGATGTACGTTGAATTTCCAGTGTGAGATCATGGTTGAGACGAGAAAGCCTATCAACTATTCCGGTGACGATGACTGGCCACCGTTTTACAACGGTATCGTATCTGAGGGCCGTTATGGCTGCGGTGTTCCCGTTAAGAGAGAATTTGCTCACGAGAAGCTACACGGGCTGCATTAACACCAAGCGTAGTGTAAAGAAATCGCTTACCCAGCCTTATCCGTCGGATCATATGGAGGGTACGGACTCTGGAACATGGAGTGCATATGCAAGACTGACCAAGGCCTTCCATCATAGCCGACTTGAAGCGCCCGTTGTAAATAAATGTCCATACATCAGTAACTCATACAATATCGCTGAGAGGGGCAGAAAAGAAAAGCACAGATATACAGCTAACAATATTTAGGTAACTAACTCAATGTTGTCAACAACAAATGGGAGCTGAATATGGAAGAAGTGATTATATCTTGAAGGCCAAAGCAGATCCACTGTCCGATTAAGTACACAAACAAGAAAACGTTAGCCCATCTACTCAATAATCCAACGATGCTTCCGGCCGTTCTGAGACATCGACGAGTTGCTACTGGACTGGCTGTGACTACGTTCAAGAGAGTAGTATTGAAGGGTAGGTGGGTTGTTGAGAATGGTCGCGTTCTCTTTCACCGGAATGACACCACCCTCATTGTGGATAGTCATGTGGTCGCTATCAATCGAGGATGCACGAGAAGGATCTCTCGTGTGCGCAGCAGCAGGATACCTGACAGAGGACATGGACGAAGCGGTTTCGAAAGGTTCGGAGGACGTGTCGGAGAAGCGAGGGCCCATCCTGGTTCGGCCGCCATAGGCAGGAGGGAACATCTGTCGGGGCACAGGGACTTCCTCTCCTTGGCCAAAGGTGACTGACCAGGTGGGGATAGGCTCTTTGTTAGAGGGGAACTCGACCTTCTCCACGTCACCACCATATCCGCCTGGACGGATGGCAACAAAGTCGTCACCAGGGAGTGGCTCTCGAGCGTTAACTAGGTAATCACATACAAGTCAGATCCGCAATCAAGAGGGTGTTCCTCAATCACTTACGGTATCGGGGCAAGCCCTTGCCAAAGTTGCAACGACACACTATACCCAATATAAAGGTGACGAGTGTGAGCACCACAGATGCAACGGCCATCATGCTGAAAAAGCGCCAGGTAACGAAGGTCCATCGGAAAGAATTAGCCTTAAACATAATACCCCAACCTGCCATATACATGACAGTCAATGCCAGGAATATGAGCATAGGAATTCGGAGTTCTCGGCGAACAGAGAACCAGCCCTACAACGGGGATCAGATCGAGCCTCAAGCGCGACGTGACAGAGATCGTACCAACACTAGCCATGGGAGGATGAGCTACAATCAGGTGATATGTCAGGCCGAAAAAGAGGGCTAGGCACAACACGTACGATGAGGGTGATGATGAAAATAATCTCGTACAACGTCTTCAGCGTAGCGAGTCGACCAATGACACCGTTGAACAGTTGATCAATCCAAAGCGCGACAGTGACAACCATAAAGAAAACAGACAACTGAATAGCGATTGATAGGGAAAGAACGAATTTGTAGACACGGTTGATGGTGAGAGAGGCACCAACACGCTTGAAAGTTTGCCAGCCGAAGAGCTATGGGAAGTGACAATAATTAGGAGAGTTAGTTTCCGAGAGCGGCAAGGGAATACCTTGATGAGCCTCCATGTGAGGAAGACAGAAAGCAGGAGGGCAACAATATTCAACACGACACTAGGAATTTCGGCGTCTCGGCGATCTTCCCAGTAATGAGGCAGCAATTGCGTTCCACCACAAGTTCCCCTTGTGATGAGTTGGTTGAAGTTAGCTCGGAAGGCAGCTGTATGCCAGATTTGGAATGATGCCCATCCTGTGGCCAGAATGTGTGTAAGGAGAGATGCAATGCTAAGGAGTTGTCAACAACAGGATTCCAAGGCAATTCGGTTGTCAATGCTTACATGTGAGGGATGGATTCATTGAGGAGCTGAGGATACATCAATTCCCTGAAGGATCCGTAGATACGTAAGGACGTACCGCAACGATCGACATGCCCAGCACCCAAAACTGGAAAGCAATGAAGACGATATCTTCCCTCTTTGTGTTGTTAAGGCTATCATGCAGGTTGGCGAAAAGCGATTTTTCCTCAGGAGAAGACTTACACTGAAACGGGGTAATTCAACGCCCACAAGCAGGTCCTATCCAAGGTAACTTGTTTGCCACTGTAGCCCATCCCAGTCAGAGTGACTTCTACGTTGCCTTGATTGTCAACAGTGGCTAGGATCTTGGGCTTAGAGTCATGACGGCGGCTCAGACCTGCCGTAGAACGTGCTGCCTGTAAGGAACTGAGTGAAAGGACCCCGTGGATGTGAGTGAGTATAGAGCTTACAAATCTAGTTACAGTGGGGGAATTTGGTTCGGAATCATCAGAGTCTACATCAGATTCTGCATTGTTGAGGCGAGAGCTGGCGGATGGGGTAGTTCCCGCAGTGATCGTTCGTGTGAAGGTTAAAGTAGGTCTAGTGAAGGCAGGTGTGGCTGACAATGTGCTGACCACAGACGCCAACGACGTTGAGGTAGGCAGAGGTCTAGTTGTAATCGGTGGTACAACGAGTCCGTCAACGATGGGCGACGTAGTTGGCGTAGTGGACGATACGGGGGTAGCAAGACTGAAAGCTGATTGTGAACTGGGGTTGGCCACTCTGTCTGATTCGTTCGTTCCGTCCCAAAGCAGCTCACAACTCTCAGCGCTGATTTTGGAAGGGATGGTGTCGCACATGCTAAACTTCGAGCCACTGAATACAGGAAAACTATCGCCGGTTGTCTGAGCTTGTAAGACGATGCTCCATAAGAACGAAGCAGCTTGGGCATTGACGGTGAAGGCTTTCGCCTGGATGGCGACTTGTACGATGAAATGAGCGAAGGAGAAGAGGAAATATCCGAGGGTAAGTCGGGAGAAAGAAATTCTATCGGCCTGTTGGTGGCAATATAACGTCGAGTAAGGGTTCCCTCCAGACGAGGTCAATCACAATGTACTCACCACCAACCTCAGTTTGGCGGGAATCGGAACATACTCCCAAATGTCTTTAGCACGCATAGTATAAAGATACAAACCTGCGCAAGTGAGATTTAGTATTCAAAATGAGGAAACTGGCTCACAATTTCCCTGGTTGGATATCAAAGTGAATAGTGCCTCTACGGCTGGATCTGCAAGGGAGTGAAATTGCCTCTAGGGCGCGGTAAGGTCGTCCACCAGAAAGCGTGCAAAGACGACTGGAGTGGCGGAGGTTGGACCAGCCTGTAATGAAAGGGAAGGTGAAGAGAAAGAGAGAGAAGGGGCGGAATCAAAGTGGCTGATGGACGCTGTGGTCCACGACAAAGGCTCTAATCCTCCCACTGAGCATTGATATCTGCAATTCCCACGCCCATAGTCCCCTCCATTGCAACTTGGCTAGGTTGTCATGGTGGCCCAGCCAACCACATACCCACATCATCAAACCGCTCCGTTGCCTACCGCACATTTTCACCGTTTGACTGTATCATGTGCTTTCTTTCACCCGCTAAGTTCATGTTGGCCTCGTCACTCATGGCCCGACCAGTGCTCATGCCGACGCGGCTACCTCTTTGATCTGCATTTACCGGGTCCACAAAGGACAGCACCAGGGTGTTCCATGGGCTTCTCAAAGGCTATGCAATACGAAATCAGCACGTTGAAAGAAGCAACTTCGTGGACAAATGACAGCAAGATATGACAGATGGTGCGCTAGCTAGGCGACCAAAGGGCCTACACCATATACCAATGTTTTGCGTGGTTAATGAAACAGTATGTCGATCGCTCTATGGCCTCATCAACATCCAGCATTCTCTCATCCCTCGCCAAGCGAAGATCGACGCGAATGACGTGCACAAAACCGTCCGCCTCTAGAGAAAGCAAAACATCATTGATCTCCTGTCTGTCGTAAACCGTCCGCAAACGCCATCTTAACTCAGCCTGGTAGGGCATTGAGCCATAGAATAAACGTGATTTTCGGAACGCTCACCTGAGTGATCCCTGGCCGGAAGTGTATTGCACCGATCACAGCTCGCAAAGCCGCGTCCCAAACTTCGGTAATCTTGCTCCCCGACATGTCCAGCCATCTCCGAGGTAGGACCTTTTTGACTGGATTGTCACAGACGAGCACAGACCAAGTCTTGAGATGATGTGATGATACAACCACCGGGTGATTGTAACCCGCGAAAAATGCGACAGGGGCGCGCCCATCTGTCAGATGGAGGACATGCTCCAATATAGACTCTAGCGAATATTGCTCAAGTCGGCCCTAGATTGACAATGAAAACCACTTTACTTTGAAGTGTGAGTAACGTACCCAAAGATCGGACGTGCTGATTCCTTTCTCGCCCACTTCCTCAAGTTCAATAAGGATTCTACGCACAATATCGGCGTCCTCTTGCGACTGCGAGGACATGAGTATGTCTGTGTGCTTGGCCAGACATAACAGACAGTCTGTCAAGGTTGCTGAGTTTGCCTGCCTGCAAGACGCCGCATCGCCGCTGCTTGTCGTGCCATGATCCGGCTCATTGGACTCTTCGTTGACAGTATCAAGGACCGGCGGAGAGGGACTGGTAGTGGTTCCCTCGACATCAAGATCCAGGAATCGAACCTCAATGCTAGTCTCGATTTGGTCATCGTCTAGGCGAAATATATGAAGTCGTCGGTAACGTGAAGAAGTAGATACCAACCTGCTCTTTTGCTGTTCCATTCCACCTCACTTCGTGCGGCGCGGGGGCCAGATGTATCAATTCGCAAATCGACCTAGCACAATGTTGGTCCGGTACGAACAAACGGTGAGGATAACGCCATTACCTTGTGATCAGATACCTGTTGTAACAGAGAAGCCAAGTCCCCGTCCGTTCCAAGCAACGGCCAAGTGCGCCAAGTTGACTCCTGCTGGAGGTACACATCCTCATCCAGCGCCACAGCATCCTGGAAAGTATCAGAGGAGGTAGAACCTCCAAGAGCGTTTTGGTTGCTGTAACGAAGAACTTTAGCCAACCTTCTGTCCGTCCTAGTCAAGTAAGGCTCACGTACGCGTCCGCAATCTTGAGACGTCTTCCAGGTTTCTCCCTTTTAGGGTCCCGTACGTGCTTCGACAATACACCCCGGCTGAGCAGGGCCTTGGTAGCAGCCGACACCGTTTCTTCACCTACGCTGCGAAGCATACCAGCTGCTGTCTCAGGGTTGTACCGTTCATTAGGTGTGCCGAAGACCATCTATTCTCATCATGAGACTTCAAACCATCTATGGATCAATGGTTGACCTACTTTCAGGGCAGCCTCCGCTATCGAACCATGCTCCGATTCATCTTCTTGAACGACACAAGGTAGTGGATGGCTCTTGCAGAAGGGCTGCTGGGCAAGAGCCTTCTCTCGACCCTCTTCAGCATCTACTCTCCATACGAAGTCCCAAGGGACTGACGTGACAGGTGGTTCGACAACTTCGTAGGCTTCCATGAGTTTATCGACAGTCTCTGGTATCGTGACAGAGTTTGATTCATCTGTGAAGCCCACTCGCCTGTCAGGTGTAAATAATGTGGCCTCCTCAGACGAAATCTGTGTGACTTACAGCGCGTTCTTGTCGATATGTCTACGAAGAAACTCGATGTGGTTCGGAAGATCGAAGTTAGAGGCACTTTGAGGGTCGTCGTCTGGAAGTAGCGCAGTGCCCCTATGCCGAAGCCATAGCTCATACCATTTATCTTCCAGACGTTTCAAATAAGCTTCATTACCGGGGCTATCTCGAATGTGGACTATGCGTTGGCGAACAGTATTGCGAGGTACTGAAGGAAAGACTTGGTCAAGGGCGGCAAGCTCAAGGCGAGGCAGAGCACGACAGCGGGCCTTGATAATAACGGAGGCGTCGCGAGCAAGTTCTTCGTAGTCATTGTCCCACTGGAAACGGTGACGACGACGTCCCGCCCCACTTGGCTGAGGCTCTTCTTCTTGATCTACGAGGATGAGCGGTTTGACTGGAACACATTGACTTTAACTAACCTTTCTTTCCCCGCTTGCGTTTTTTTGGGGGAGCACTCTTCTCCGGTATAGCGGGACCTTGCTGAGCGATAAGGTCTGCAACGGATTTTTCTATGGGATTATGGACAACTGGCGGTGACAAGAAATCTGTTGCAGAAGACGAAGGACGGACTGTAGAAGCTTGACCAGGGCCTGATTTCTTTGGACGCTTCGTGAGGAGTGAAGACGCTGCCAAAGCGGCCTCTCGTAAAGTTTGTCGGATCTCTTCTTCCCATTTACCGACATTCTTGATAGTGACGGCTTGAAGGAACATTTTGCGGACTGGTCTAAGCCGAACCTCGGCGGAACCCTTCAACGGTTCCGGATGAACTCTAGCAACCATTGTATCCCACTCGCTTTCCCGTTGCGCCCGTGCCTCAGCGGCCATGCCGGCAATGAGCATCTTGTTCGCCTCTACCATTGCTTTGTCTGCCTTCAGCCGATCGCGCTTGCGTCGAGCCTTTGCTATTACTTTATCATACTGGCCCTGAGCATCAGAGATGAACTTCTCCACCACATCCCGAGGCGCAGCTGTGATCCAAGCAAGCTTTGCTGAATCGACTACTGGAGGCTGAACCTGCGATCGGTCAAGATTGCTGCGTAGTGCACGAGCTAGATACTGCTTCTGATGCCAGGTAAGGAAGTATTGGTCATTCCACGAAGAGATCCTACGTAGGGACTGCGTCAGACTATCGTGCAGTGGGAAGGGTTCGCCCGAGTCCGGAGTGAGGGCGCCAATTTCATTGCCTTTTCGCAAACATGCGCCTTTGAGTTGCTCCCAAAAATCGATAGCTTGTGCATGGGTAACGACAGGGACATTTTTCAAGAGCTTGGGAGATGAATCAGGGGTGGGCCAGGTGAATATGGCTGTTTCCAAAGTAAAGTGCCAATAGGAAGGTGCAGTGTTAGGTGTACTGGGGGTCCAGCCATCTAACGACGCAATATCGAAGCACTCGGGATGACCATTGCTCGCCTTACACCGAATCGCTGGAGTAGCAGAATCAGTAGGCTGCAGTGGTGTCACTACTTGGAGGTACATGAGCGACTGCATGATGTCTAAAAATCGGCTGCGAGCTCTAGATCGGTTGATTTGAAGGAGGGTATGCAAAACTGGTGGAAGACTTTTGACGGGAGTTTTGGCATCGTGGTCGTTGCAGTAGAACCGAGATAACGCGTCGTTGTAAGATAAAGCAGCACATAGTGATAGATAGACGTCGAGGGGAAGATCCTGATTATAAAAGTCGAGATGGATGATGCGGTCTTGATGAGAGACGATACTTGGTGACGAGTCTCCGCTTTGAAACGCTGATAGTGTGAGCAGATGGGCTCTGCGCAACCTTGCGGCTCGTCCCACGATATAACCATAGTACTGAGCGGCTGTAGTACGCTCGGTCAATAGCACATCTCGAATTGTGGAGTCGTCGTACTGCCAGAGTTGATCCGCCCGTTGATCGTTTTTACTCCAGCGTTCTAGAGCATCACCAGGCTCTTTTTCCCGAAGTAATTGGAGGGGTAGGACACTTCTTGTCTCAGGCAGACGAACGGCACCATATTCGACTGGCTCCTCGATGCGCCGAATATTGGAACCCGAAGGAATCGGTGCAGTGTCAGAGAGGTTAGACAGAAAGTCCACAAGTGCAGCTTGGTCGATGTCTGGCAGATGAACGACGGTTGTAGGGCGTGGAACACCGGTACGGGTCATGATCTGGGTTTTGAGAGTTTTGACTCTTCCTTTAGACTCCATGGCCTCCAACGTAGTAAAAACAGTTCTCTTGTCTACGCGGGCACCCACAGGAGCGCTGGTAGGTTCGCCGGCTTGTGCAAGGTTCTCAATCAACACTAAATGAGCATCCGCAAACTCCTTCGAATTGACATTAACGATTCCACCAAAGTTTACTATAAGTTGGTAAAACTCATTGCCACGGCGCATGTGAGACACATTTGCCTTAGCCGTACGAGGCTGATGCGGAAGGTCGACAGTGTTCATCGCAGATCCCTGTGCATTGGGTAAACACGTCAGGATGAGCATAAAGGATGAAGGCGTAGATATCGTCGTACTCACTGGCAAGAGAAGCGGATCGATAGGTACAGTCGAGTCGAAAGCAGAGTCTGCACGCACATTCGAGCCGTACTCAGATGAGGCGGAACGTCTGGGAGGAGTGACAGGTGTCAAAGGAACGGACGAAAGGGGGGATTCAAACGGATCGGAAGGGGGTAAGTTTATTCCAGGTGTGCTTAAAGATGGTTGAGCGGACGACGGAGCTGGGGTGCTGGGCTTTAGATTAGGCTTTTCTCGGACAATTCTTGGCGCGTCCGGGGAGTACAATTGTTGCTGGTCGGCAGCCAATGCTTTAGCTGACCGAGTACGTGTCCTCTTTGGCAGGCTTTCCATCGGCTCGATATCTGGCGACGGCCTCCCACGCTTCTCGGACATGCTTGTTCCCTCCTCACGGATGGTCATACCATCAGCAACTAGGGAACCACGTCGTCCAAATCCTTTAGGAGTACTTGGGATAGTACTCGTACTCAAGGCAGCTGCATGCATCTCCTTGTCAATAATAGCGGATTGGCGACCTCGGCTATTTGGCGGGGGAGCTCCGATTTTGGAAACCGTCGGTTCTTTGTCAATAGTGAGAGCGTCAGCGATTCTCTTGTCTTTTCTCGGACGTCCACGCTTGCGGGTGCGAGATGTCGTAGGTACGCCGGGTGTGGTTGGGATCTGGCCACTTTCTACGTTGGGAGAACCAACGTCGGCCACGAGCGTTTGTCCACGAGCAGATTCGGGAGGCCCTTGAAGGGTCTGCGAGTCTGTGTCCTGTCTCGAAGTGTCCGCAGCTTCCTGCTGCACTGCGCTAGTTTTGCCCCTCTTTGTAGTGCGAGAATGGTCACCAGTATCCTCCTGCTTGCGTTTGCGACCCCTTTTAGGCGGCTCGATGGCTGGCGTCTGGTGGGCAGCATGGGTTGCTGTTTCCTTGTCACTGTGGATTGCAGCTTCGTCGTCCTTTGCCTTGGTCTTCGGTGTCCCAGAAACCACCTTCATCTTCACCTGCTTCGACTTCTTTTTCGTTCTGTCTGCCACTGCACCGCCCTGCTTCTCGAGGAAGGTATCGTGGTACTCTGCCAAAGCAACATCGTCATCGTAAAACATATCACCGTTCAGGGTCGCAAACCCTCCGGCCTGTGAGAGGTCGACATCACCGTATCCGGCGGCGGCGGCGTCGAGATTCTCATTCGCAAGGAGCTGGCGGTATGAAGCGACGGTAAAATACCTATTTCGACGCTCGCGACCGTAATTTTCCATAATAATGGCAATCCCTAGATCACTTAAATGGGAGGGAGGCGTTTGTCTTTCTGCACGCGTTAATAGCAGATCAATCGTCCTCTTGTCGAAGTCGCCGAGTTTAGAACTTAATTCCTGAAAGAAGCTGTCAGCGATTCGCATTGCACGGCAGAACAATGATCATTTACGGTCATGATCATCCCATCTGTTCCAGACTCTTCGAGCAAATCGACTATTTGCTTGTGAAGGGTTATATTCGTGCGAAGGCCGCCCTTGTGGTCTGGAACTCCGGGTCATTCAAAGTAAAGTATGACACATAGTGCGCAGTTACCAGCATCTTCTTTTTCATCATCGTCATCATCTACGACAGCAGCAATAGCACCGCTGGGCGTAGGGAACTGGTCGGGTGTCACCAGCCTGAAACACTTGGTCATCTTTCCTTCGGAACCCTTTCTGCGACTGGGCACCAGGATTGCTTCAATTAGGCCAAGCTGAACTAGCTCGCGGATTCGGGTGTTAAAGAATCGGCGATCCGTTTTAGTGGGATGGGCGAAGCCCTACGAAACTCGTTGATTGTCATTGCGACGCCAGAGATTGCTAGCACTTACGATTCTAATCAACATATTATTTGATGCATGAATGTGATTGTGAGATGCCTTCAACAACTTAATGACTCTCCCTTTGATGAGGGGCAAGCTGGACAAATGTCTGGCGTCGATGGATGTGAATCCGAGATCTTCCAAAGTCTGGGGGCCAGCATCTTCAGTTTGCCCAGTATCTGGGTCAGGGGCGCCGTCGAACAATTCCTTAGCTCTCAACTCTTCTTCACGAATTTCTTTCCAGCGGGGACTTTGATCATAGAAATGCCTATGAATGCAGAGATTAGTCCCAACTCCTCCACATCGAATTTTCGCTCTGCAACGGGGGACTGATCAGTGAACGGAAGTCATGGAGGAAACTGGCCCACATAAGGTTGAGGTCAATTAATTGTTTTACAAGGTAGAAGCAGGTCTTCTGGTCATATTTTGATCGTTGACCTAATTCCACAACCGTTATCCCTTCTTCTCTACCACGAGTAATGAGCTGCAAAGCGGTATAAACCATCGGTGTCATCTTCTGAGGCTATGTTTCACAGTAAGCACCTTGATGACGAGTGCGAATTTGAAGCGGCCTACTCTTATGTGCGAGCCAGTGATGACAGCATATATCTCTTCTGGGTCGACCGCAATTCTGAGCGGATCACCGAACTCTGCGGTGAGATCGTCTAGACTCCGCGTGTGCGCGTCAGGAATGAGCTCCAGACGCGGGACGGCTTCCTCCGTAGTCTCTGCTTTAGTTTTACCCTTTTTTACAGCGCTAGGCTGGGGGGCAATGTAGACGTCAGTGGTGAGCGCGCGGGGTAATCTTCCCACTTGAATGGTCGGCTGCTGAACAAGAAGCGACCAGACAAAGGCATGGAAGGAGGAATCCAAGTTCTGTGACTGTCCAGGGTGGTTTTCATAGAAGTTCGTTACGAATACACGAAGACGAGAGGCGCCACAGCCTGTAACACGGGTATTAGCGATATGAGGAAAATAGAAGGAATTCCAATAGGCGGTTTCGAACTCTCCTCATCAAAGTGTTGATAGAACAAAACAAAGCCACTCACCAAGGTCACCATCAAAGGCTATTTCGCGAATACAGTGGCGGACGAGCTCGTCCATATTTACAATGCCACAGGGGGTATAAGTACAAAGGTCGTCTGTATCGTGGGGAGAAACATTGAATCATCAAGCATGAATTGTGTTTAACTTCGCCAGTCAGGCTTACCTCTAGTCAATAAGGATAAAAATTAGAGCAAACGGATTTAGATATATGTCAAAGGGGAGTGCCGTCGAAACGTACGACGTCGTACACAACGTTGAGTTAGTCGAGGTCAATAAGCGCGCTGTTTGTGACCGTGACTGACTCAGAAGGAAGGGGGTTTCAATCGAAGCATTACAGTACACATCCGAAGTTCGCCCATAACTACAGTGCTGTAAAATACGTGCTTTTGGTGGTCATCTACACTCCAGCAGCGCCTCTAGTCGACAAGGCGTAGACCAATGTAATAAAAACGCCTAACATCCGCGTCCGAAGGGAGGTAGAACATCTACATATGAGCTGAATGTCGTTCTTCCCATAGCGTCCTAAGAACATCCGAAAGCGCAACTTTGCCTAATTGAGCATTTTGCTCGAACCGCTGGACGAGCCACCTCTCGAGATTATCGGCCGCCGCCCTCCACAGCGTCATCCGCGCTTGTATCTCGGCTGTCTGTGTGAAGGCCGTTCGGTGCGGCGACGAAGGGGAGTATTGTATGCTCTCTAAACATGTCGCGAATTGAGACAGTGAAAGATTGACTGATGTTATCGAGGCCGTCTGAGTCGCAGGGTCTATAAACGATATTTCTCGAACGAAGGCATCTTCCGACCCGCCAAACAACTATGTAACTCTGGTTAGCGAAAGGACGTTCTTCAAAGCCCCTACGGCGGTCACGATAACACACCTTGACAATCCATTTTGGCGCCTTTTGCTTACAACCCAGCACCCTTTCCGTCCTCACTATCCCTGTTTTCGGGTCGACCGTTCTCGACAGAGTATCGACAGTAACGACGTGGGTACAATGGGGATTGGGGTATTTGTGCCACATGCCAATGACTACGTGGGACCATGGGTGCCTTCAAGAGGCATAAGCACTCGTCCGACGGGGAACAAGGACGAAAAGCTCACTCGTAATTGAAGACTTGGGAGAAGAAGTGCATTTTGAGATAGATGATAATAATATGCGCTGATAATACACTTGAGTTGGCGGACGTCTATGAATTCTATGGTCGAGAAAGGGATGGTGATGTCGTGTGAGACGACGGCGAGAGGAGACGACCAGTGTGGGGCAGTCCGGGAGCTAAATGGAAATTTGTATTTTCAAAGACTCCTGATTGGTCGCCGAGTTGACATCATCTTGCGGTACCTCTCGGCACGGGGATCGCCGGTCTTCAAACTGCCGAGTCCATGCGCTGCGGGCTGCCGACCACAACCATTTGAAATGGCTACCTTAGGGGCTTCCGCCATAGGCTTGCCAGTCCAACGTCCAACAGCCAAACATGCGCTCACTGGCCGCTTGTATAGATACAACTATGCACATGTGCGAATCATGGATACATACGTAGTACAACTCCCCTTAAATGAATCCGCAATAACTCCAACACGTCCTACCATGGATGAGCTTGTCTTTCCTGGGCCAGGGCACGAAGTTCTTCCAGGCGTGCCTTCATCTTGGGTCTACAGCTCGTTGAGCGATGCAACACATCGGTAGCTAATCAGAGATTCACTTACACTTCGAGTAACTTGGCCTCCAGTGCCTGTTTCTCCTCTTGAAGGGCCAGACGTTTCTCCGCATCTAATTTAGTACTATCAAATCGCGACGCCCATTAGTTTATCGATGTCGGGCTAACACTTTAGCGAGAATGACGTACAAGACATATCCTCCTTGTCCATCGTAATGCAAGATCATTGCATGATACTTCCACAAGGAAGGCCGGTGTGACACCGTGAGCAGCGTGATGCCCAGATGTGTCGCGTGGTCCATCATCATACCTTCAACATCAGGAGGAACGAGAGACGTTGCTTCATCCAGGACAGCGTACTGCGGGAGGCCGTCTTAGATAGGTGAACAAATGTGGCTGATGAAAACGACAACCTTGGGTTTGTGGTAGAATAACCTCGCCCATGCGATCTTTTGTTTATCCCCACCACTCAAAGCATCTCTCCACTCCCGGGCGGCATCCCACCCGCCTTCGCGCTCAACAATGTGGTCCATTTGCACCACGGACAATATGCGCAGTAGGTCATCGTCCGTAATTCCCCCTATCACAAGAATCAGGAGACGGTCATGACACAGCCAACATGTGCTTACTAGATTCCATGTGGGCCTGCGAGTGAGGATAAATCACTTGATCTCGGAGAGTCCCAAGAGATAGGTAAGGTCGTTGGGGGATTAATATGAATTCTGAAGCCGCGGGCTTGCGAACAACACCTCCATAGACTGGCCAGAGCCCTCCAAGGATCCTAAACAATGAAGATTTTCCACAACCTAGACATTATTGGTAAATCCATCGAGCGTATTAACGCTCTACACACCATTGGGACCGACAATCAGCAGATGTTGCTACGCGAGTGAGATGAGTTGGGGACAGGGACCACAGGTCGAGACACGCACTCCATGCTTAATATGGAAGCTCAACTTCCTTACCAGGATATCACCGTTGGGGGTCACGATGGGGACATTCTCAAACTGGATGTCCTCTGACTCGATTATTTGGCCCCGACTGCGGAGAACTGCCGAAGGGTGAGCGACGCATCATGGGAGGGAAGGCAACGTACTTTCAGCATTTTCTCCGACCTTCGCGGTGCTCACGAGACTCTTCTCAAATTTGCCTTTCCCAATGTCCTGCATGGTATCTAATAGCTGTGATACCCGAGCAGTATATCCGGCAAGTTCAGAAAGATCCTTGTACGAGTACATAACGCGACCAAAGGCATCTGCGCTAAGGGTTCAATTACAGAAAGACGTCAAATGTTTGGGCACATACCAGAGGCGGACAGCAAGAGTCGTCTGTTGGTAACAAAACCTGGTAATAGAATTAGCACCGACGCAAATAACCAATGGTGCGAGCCAACCTTCCGTACGGCTACCCAAGTCTATGGTAGATACACCAGGAAGCTTGAAGAAGACGGGGATGGCGCACAACACCAGCTAAACTCGTCCACATTTTAGCATGCAAGTTTCAAGATCGCGCTGGAAATGCGAGCATACTCCGAAGCTGCCCCACAACCACTTAATGACCCCCTCTTCTACACATCCAAACCACCACCTCCGCCTCAGCACCCTATTCTCATGTTTTACTACCGTAGTAAAGTCGCGTTCTATGAGCATCTTCTCTACGTCTTCTCCACCGAAGAAGGCAATCTCTTCCGCAAATTCTGCCAGCCGGGAATGACTGTGTCGCAATGATCCAGATAATTGAGCTGACAGAGCGGCGTACATGCCGAAGGGTGGTGTCATGTAGCGAACTGAAGTGTGCCATCAGACAGAGTGGCAAAGGCCGGGAAGAGCTACATACGTAAAGCGGCTGTGGATTGAACGAGGATTGTTAGGACAACGAGGCCTTCAGCGCCAACATTACGGGATAATTGATAATTATAGAGAATAACATCGAGGACCGGTTTCGCAAGATTAGAGTATATTGCTGCAAGATGAGTTGAGAAACGTTGGATGTCATGAGTGATCATTCTGCGGCGAGGAAGTGAGAAGCGCAGGGCGGGTGGCAGAAAGAATACGCACTGATCGGGGTTCTTTATTCGGTCATCAAGATTGGCTTTACCCACTCAATAAGCAACAGGAAACATTGATGGAGGCGACGGACTGACAAAGTTTGTAATACACTTTTGCGTCAAGTCCCTCATTCTCAGCGCCGAAGTAACGATTCATAACTTCTTTAGTCAAGCGCGTGCGGTATGCGATGGCAAGCTTGCTCTGAACATATGTAAGCCAGCTATTGGTCCAAGTCGCGGGTATGGCGACAATAAGCCATCGAAGGATGTTGAAGAAGAACTGCGAAGGCTGAGCGCGAACAAGACTGGCCACAATCCTGGACAAATAGTGGTTCAAATGTATCTTGAGAAGTTCGGGGTACAGAAAGCAAACACTGACTTTCCATCCAGGGCGGCCACATAGAGAGAGATAGCAGTGCGAAAGATGAGCAAACTTGAGTGCATTGCCAGCAGCATAGCCTCTTTCGAACGTATTCCAGGTATGACAATTCGAAGGATCGTAGACAGCCGCTGGTAGAACAAAGCATCTACCTGGATGAAAGGAAGTGTCAGCGCCAGACTTGAACGGGGTGGTTGTGATTCTAACAGCTACTCGCGGAGGCTTGCCCGACGATCCCTCCTTCTCCGGACCATCGCTAGCTGCCTTCTCCTTTCCAGGCTTTGGCCTACCAGAGAGTCCAGTATACGTTGAGCCGAGGACGTAGAGCACAAATCCAAGAGTCAAGAACTTCTGTACCAAGGGTCGGTGCTTGAGGTAACCTTTCGCCAGCCGCGCGAGCTGCTCGTTCCAGGTGGCGGACCGAAGAGTTGAATGAGCAGCCATGGTTGAGAATAGGAACTAGAGGCGACGTGGGTCGTGCATGCAGAGGTCGCTTCACGCGGGGTATGGCGCTCTCATATGGTCGACCACAACAGCCATGTGATTTCATCTGATCTAGGGCCTATATTCTACCGTCTCGTCTAGCATGCTGTATCCATCTCACAACCTCAGCCCAGTCCTTCACCCGATGTAGGGGCGCATCCCCAGGTATATCCAACGTCTCATCCTTCCAGAACTCCCTTCCACCTTCAGCCTTTATCCGTATGTCGAAACTCATGTCATCCCGATGATCACTAGGGCCAGACACCCGTTGGTTCCATTGATAGTCACCAAACAGCAACACACGAGTAGGCGGATCATGGGTGGAACACTGGATAGCATTTTCCGCCGAGTCGTCGATTAGCAGTCGCGCACCCAGATCGTTGCAAACCTGGCAGGCGCAGTCAGCTGCCAGTGGAGGAATGGTGTCCGTAGTACTAAATTACCTGGCCTTTACTCAACTTGGTGACAACTTCATGCCCTACCTTGAGTGCGTCCTTGAACTGATTCGTGCATATGAGACTGTCAAAGAGACCTGATATGCCTACATCAGGATCGGTCACAAAGGTAACTAGTCAACTTTACCAGGAAAGTGCTTATCTGCCCACCTCCACGATGACTCGGCGACATCTTGCGTTCTTGCCGTCACGATGACCAACCTATATCCCATATTTCTCAACGTCTGTATCCCTTCACGAGCTCCAGGGACAGGCAGAGCATGGTGTATGCGGCCGGTGGCATAAAATGCTTGAACCTTTTTGAACGTCTCCGCTGGGGTACCCCAAAATGGATTCTACCAGACGATACCATGTTCCTGAAAGCCACGGTAGTAGGCCACCACACACACACCTTCCAATAATAATAATCTGCGCATCATTCCATGGATGTAAGTGAGCCGAGCGAGCGACGGCGACGATTCGAGGTTCGTACAGTAGAAGTGGGAGACGTCCATATTGGTCCCATATAGCTCATTATGATCTTTCGATCTTTCAGCATTCTAACCGCGAGGACAGGGTGATAGTCTTACATAGCGCAATTTCGTGGTTTGTTTGACTGAGAACATCATCCAGATCAACCGCAATGACAGGTCCTGAGTCCGGTGGCGATATAGCAGTGAGTTTTGACAAGGAGACTTCCTCTTCTGGGCTTATGGGGACATCATCCTCATACTCAGAGATGTCAAGGCCATGTGGGTTGACCTGAGGCAAAATTGGAGCCGTATCTGGCATTGTGTCTGGCACTTTGGATGAGTTACCGATGGAGACTCAGACTCAGAGGGAGATCTACAATTCACATGACTTGATCTCATAATAGGAGCTCCCTGAGCAAACAGGGGCGGTTACAGGCGAATCAACAAACGAAGTGGCATTTGGACGTCCGGAGCGCTACAAGAAGCAATCATGTGCATCAGAATCTGTTCGCTTGCGAGCATTCACAATCCACCAGCTTTTACACGACTTGCTTGATCTGAACGTCCAATCATCAACAACAAATTCGTAAAATCCACAACGAAATACTCACACTGCCAGTTTCAACTGCGTAGATCCATCCGGTTATTTTGGTTTCCGCCAGTAACAGAGGATTCTCCTTCAAAAATTGGACGTCATTTTTGACGCTAGACTCTAAGTCGCTGAATGACCCAAAATCGATGGCATCAACAGCTGAGGCAACGACAGCGTTGCTCGGAGCGGAGTCCTTGACAATTTTCTTAAGCTCGGGGTCAGTAAACGTGCGCATCCCACAATCGGTATGGTGGAAAACAGCAATCTCGCGCGTGCCGAGAAGGCGCTGGGAGACGACAATGCTGCGTAATGCGTCCTTGCTGTGAGCCGCGAAAAAGAATTACTCAAGAGTCAAACACGGAGAATTGTCAATACGATCTCACGACGTACGCTAGACCACCAGCGTTTCGGATAACATGGGCTTCACCAACGTCAATACCGAGCTGGCCAGCAGGTCTCAAGAACGAAAGGGTTACTCCAAGGTTATATAGTTCACTGGATGGCACGCACTCAACCCGAGCATCCATGCAAGTCACTGCGACGAATAAGATTAGAACTGGTTCAAATCATAATAGGCAAATAACCTACGAATGATAATGTGCTTGGCGGGTGGCATTGGTAGGCCTCCTTTGTCGAAGGTTGCTACATACTTAGCGTTGTTTTTCACGATGTCAATGGAATGAATTTGGGACATAGTGACGAGCGCGGGGATGAGTGAAACACTGGTTAGGAGAGTGGAACTGGATGAACACCTCCTGTCGAAACCCCATACTTATCTAAATGCACTGCTTGATAAGTTTCGAGATCCTCGTGATGACATAGTAACAGAATGACGTGGGATGGCGCGATGCACGAGCATGGGAGAATCTTTTGCTGGATGTGATCGAGTCTGAAGACTTCGGGGACAGAGAACGGAGAAATACCCTTTAACATGACTCTACATAATGCACTCTACATTCGGGAACTCGAAGAGGCTTGCCAAGTATCTACACAACCCGGGTGGCCTTGGGAGTGTTCGTAAGCGAGTCCAGTGCGACAAGATCGAGACCAACCGCATTGGATTCTACATCCCATATCCATCCTGTAATTTTAGTGCCCTTCAGAATCAAAGGAGAATCTTTCAAGAATTGCACATCGTCTGTGACCGACTTGTGAAGATCGGGCCCATATTCTAGGAAGTCTATGGCATCAATTTGCTTGGCGGCGAGTGTATTTCCTGGATCCGCGTCTTTGACTAGTTTCTGTAGTCCTTGTGTGGTCATAGTCACTAATCCACAGCCGGTGTGATGATAAATTGCGATCTCGCGAGTGCCCAGAAGGCGCTGGGAGATGATCAAGCTTCTAAGAGCATCTTTGCTATGGAGTTGGGGTTGAAAGTAAGTACCGGCGAAGAACGGAATGACTTACGCGACTCCACCCGCATTCCTTATGATGTGAGCTTCGCCTAATTTGATGCCCAACTGGGAAAACGGGCTGGAGATGGCGTAAAAAGTAGTTAGCGGAGGAGCTGTTGCTGTAAGTTAGCGGCGGTTCACTTGATTCGTGCATCCATGCATGTTACTATCCACGATCAGACGAGGTGAAAGACGATAGCGGTGTCCTCACCAATAGCAAGTCGTTTAGTCGGTGGTAGTGCAATGGGGCGTCCCTTGCCAACATCAGCTGATCCACTCTGGAGGTGAATGAGGTTGAGATCACATCAGTCAAACATCTAAACAAACCGTTTGTTGACTGCTTACCATTTTTGCTGAGATGGTCTCGACCTTTGGGCTTGGGTCTGGAACGTGGGCCGTTGTTGAACTGCACCAGCGCTGGATGTGCGCCGTGGAGGGCAGTGGTGCAAAGAAAGGGCGCGTTATCGAATGCCTGCGGTGCACGTACCGCTTAAGCATCGCTGTAGACATCAGAGCACACAAGCTACCCGCCTCCAAGTAAGAATTGAATATTGAACGTTTGAACAACCAAGAGTCAAGTACCGTACACGATTCTTTGACCGTGGGAATCCTTCCCATTCCTGGACGCAGCTTCAGGGTCTTGCGATACACGCCATGACCACGACAGCGACGACGGAGCAGATCAGGACACTGCTCGCAGAGCCGGATCCTGAAGACTCAATAACGGTTGCGGTGGAATTTCTAGACTCCAGCTTCAGCTCAGTTGACGACCTTCGCAACCTCACATCCGTCGTTCACGATGCTGAATCTAAGCAAATGGCGCTTCAGGCCAATGTGCGTACATTCAGACACATGCACTGACTTAACTCATAAACAGCGATAGCTTAGCTTGAATTATCGCAATGTAATGTAGATTCATTGGTTGCGTCGACCAAGTCTTCCGCCCTGGAGCATCTGAATTCTGCACAAGAGCTCTCATTAGTTCGGCATTCCCTAGCGGATGAACTGTCGTATCTAAATGAAGAGCTCACATCTTCCATGTCGGACGATGGGGAACGACTACCGACTCTCCTCGAAGAGATTGAAACGCTTCACAGAGATCTGAAGGAGCTTCACTGTCTGAGGGAGTATGTCCTTGTCATTGAACACGCCCTGCAGCTCAGGTCAGTGTCCTCTGAGCTCCGTTTACTGCCGTGGCATATCATCCCTAACTGATGTACATATCAGCGAGGCTTCGACTCAACAGCTGCGTGACTTGCCGTCGTCGCAACCTATCTCCCTTCCGTCAATTTCGCACTATTCGGCGCTTCAGGAGTTCGTCGGACGCGCAATCCAACAGGGTTCTGCCATCGAGGATGGAGATGGCCAACAAACTTTACGCCTTGTCACAGTTTTGCAAAACCTACGGGACAAGACGTGGCAAGACATGAAGGAAGTCTTGTCAAGGTGCGCTCTCTCAAGTCCTGTCATGGTCCCTTCGGACGTTGATTTTCTGGAACAGTCGGCTCATTTCAGCTTCGGAGGCTCTACAGTGGCCGCGTCCCATCGACTATAGTACGGCAACCCCAGAGCAACGGCAAGCCTTTGAACATGCCTTCATCAACCTTCTCAGGTTGCAGGATCTGTGAGTCTCAACTCAAACCAACGGCTCCCCGCTGACAACCAATGGTAAAGAGTGCCCACAGTGCGGCCGTTAGCTGAGAACGAGTGTCTATATCCCGTCCATACGCTTGTCCAGCCCATTTCATTACGTTTCAAGTATCACTTTGAAAGCTCCCGACAAACGAACAAGCTGGATAAAGTAAGTTTCTCACCTGCGATCTATTTCCGTCTCAACTCCTCTCACTCCTCACATTGTACCCATGAACCAACCAGCCGGAATGGTTCTTCACTCACATTCTCAACGTCATCCACGAGCACCGGTCTTTCATGGATTCAATCGTTAGGACCCTTCTGACATCTGCCCACATCCAGGGTGTCAATGCATGGGTACGTTCCATTCGCTTGGATCCTCTCTCTCCACTGACACGACCTAGGATGAATTTGTCTCGGCATTGCTCCCGATACTCGCACGGAAGCTTCGGCGCACCACTCCGTTGCTTCTCCCCCACCCTTCGCTATTGGCTCATACTGTGTACCAAGCCCTCGCATTTGATGCTGCACTGAAGGAGGAAGGATTCCAGATATCGTTGACTTCAACACCGAGAGACACGTGGGGTGGCATTAGTGAGGTTATACTTGGCCGAAAGGAATGGTTCGATGCCTGGGTCGAAGGTGAAAGAAAGTGTATGCCCACCATATTTCATTAATGCCTCAGCTAACCAGTGGTGATCAGTCACTGAGGAGCAGTTCAACGATATCATCTCCTCGTCCGATGCTTGGTTGGTTGCTGACGATGACCGGGAAGAAGAACAAATCCAGACCGATTTGAAGACAACACATTCGGCAAGGAGAGTCAAGGCCCTCGTCGAGCAAGTAACTGGTAGGACCACCAGTCTATTGTTTGGCCTATCATCGCTTACGCTTTGTTAGACCGCTACTCTGCCTTGCCAGATTTCTCTCAGCGGACACGCTTCTTGATAACGGTTCAGCTGCCCTTGCTAGAAAACTACCTTGGACGCATTTCTTCATCGCTCGATGCTTTCGAAACGCTGTCCTCCGCCTTCGTTCGTGCCGTTCCGGGTGCGATTGGAGCCACTCTGAGAGGCGGTCGTGACGGCGAAGGTGCTGTCAAAATGGATACGACGAGGCTAACCACCGGTGTTGAGGGTGCTCAAAGACTGTGCAAGGCCCTTATCAGTGCCAAGTACATAGAAACGGCGATGGAGACTTGGGGAGAAGATTTGGTAAGTCCTTCCATCGATGTCATTGTCAAATCAGTCTGAATTGAGCGTGCATCCTCAGTTCTTCCTTGAGTTGTGGACGGAGATCAATCATCGAGCATCTTTTCGAGCTCGGGCCACCGAAATCCCTAGCTTGCCTGACCCTGATGCTAATGAGACAGAGGTTCCTCAAGATACCATATTTGAAGAACTAGTCGTTCAGTACAGGAATGTAGTATCCCGTGCGGAGAACATGATTGCGCAACAAGCCTGCGGAGAGATAGATGCTGGGCTGAAATCACATCTCGCGCTGATCACATCGTACGTTCTTTACTGCGGTACTCGATATCATCGTTTGATTTGACGTATTCAACAGTAATGCTGAAGCACAAAGCGACAACTTGCCACTCTCACAAACCCTCCTCGGACCTGTTGCTCTGCTAGCATCGTATCTATCCTATCTGCTTTCAGTCCTTCCTGAGGCCCTACTTACCCGGATTTATCGAGCCATCGCGACGCATCTGGCAGAACATATCTTCAATCGGGGCATCATGTATCGTGGTCGGTTTGATATCCACGTTGCAAAAACTATCGCCGCCGAATGTGAACTCTGGGTTCAGACTTGCTACGCCGGCATGCATGGTGCGATGAGTCGCGGTCGTGTTGAGGCCCCGTGGCTTGGCTTGCTTCAGGCTGCAAGATTGGTCAGCACAGAAGGTGGAACTTGGAAGATAGTTACGGAGGCAACCTTTGGAACGATGAGCGATGATGTCTGGAATGAGACGATGATGGAGGCCACTGGTATCTGTCAGTTGAAACGAGAGGAGGTCGGGCGAGTCCTTAAGTGTCGCGAAGACTATCCGCAGTAGAGCACCCTGTGGCCTCAGGACTTTGTGTAGGAAACAACCCGTCTTGTATGATACATCTAATACAACATGCGTTACAACGAAAGCAGGGAAAGCAACGATAAATAAATGGCTTGTATATAGAAGAAATGGAACGGGTAGGGGCTTTGTTGTTGCTTACAACTTGTAAACGATGCCGTCACTAAGCATGAGTTCTTCGGCGTCCGTCATCACGCTGCATGCTTCTGTAGCTTCAGTGGTTCCGAAGAGCTGGTCGGTAGGTAGTCCTTCGTTGATGAATTCGACTAGCTGCGTAAGGAAGAGTTCTTCTTGGTCTTGTAAGCGCGTTGCGAAGATGTTTGCCAAACGAGTCTTGAACAGTTTCAATCTGATTGCCAGATTTGTCGAAGGATAACCATGTATCAACAAATATTCGTACAAGAATAGATCGGAAACACGTACCGCTCGGGTCTGATGTTACCCTCATCAACAGGTTCTGTACCAGGAGCTGCAGAGGGCTCGACCTCCATCTGCACATCTTGACTGTCATCGCCCCAGATAGGATCTTGATCTTGAGAGCGTCCACTACCTACGGGCTTCTGAGGGGCGGGGGGCATGGACATTCGTTCGACGGCAGCGTTCAGGTCCTCGTCTTCATCGTCGTCCTCGGTCTCCTCGTCACTACCTTGAGATCCGTCCTCGCGTTGCCCCTTCTTAGCATTCCCAGTATTGAGCTTTCTACGCTTCCGTCGTTGACGCTTAGGAACTTCTTTGAAAAGCGCGAAACGCATGATAGTCTCCGCCTCATGTGCATCACTCAACTCAACCTTGGGTGATAACCGCGCCTTAGCATGAGCGGTAGCAAGACGGATGAGTGTTTCAAGTGTTCGAGCAGTAAGTGGAGCAGTCTGCACAAAGCGTTAGCTTGCATGCTGAGCGGTGAGCGGAGCGGACTTGCATTTCTCTGATTTTCTTCCATACCCTGGTTCCGGAAATTTGCGTACACTTCGACAATATGGCCAGCTGCACCGCTAGTCAAGACGGGGGCAACCTTGCTCTTTGCATATTGGATGTACTTTTTAACGAAGGCAATGCTCAGGATTTCGTGCTTCTTGGACTTGCTACGAGTCGTCCTACCGGAACTTCCGACGCCAATATGAAGAAGAGGGTCATATTTTTCAAAGGGGCTGGATTCACCATTCTCTTCAGTAGCATTTACCCCAGGCCCATCGATCGATAGAGGTTGAGAGAGATTGTCGCTGACAGGCGTACCTTCCTCAACGCCCGGAGGGAGGTACCGATGCATCCTGAGTACGTGGTCTGCTATCATACGGTCCCGGGTAGCATCGACATCGTCCGTGACGATGAAAAGAAGATCGAAACGTGAGAGTAGGGAGTCGGGTAAAGCAATGTTTTTGTGCGGGTCTTTGTGTATGTCGTACTTGTAGAAGGTCCATGATGAAATTCAGGCACAGGTATCAAGGAAGTATGCTCACCTGGCCATATATCGGATTTGCAGCAGCAACAACACTGCACCTGGCATTCAAGCTGGTATGTATTCCGGCTTTGGCAATGGTGACAGTTTGCTGTTCCATGACTTCGTGGATCGCAACCCGATCGATATCCGACATTTTGTCGAACTCATCGATGCACACGACGCCACGGTCTGCAAGTACCATGGCCCCAGCTTCGAGTCTTCGTTCACCTGTTTCACGGTCCGTCGTGACAGCGGCCGTCAGACCCACTCCGGAGCTTCCCCGACCTGTAGTGGCGATGGCTAACGGCGCAATTCCCAAAACAAAGCGCAGCAACTGCGACTTCGCTGTTGAGGGATCTCCGACCATGAGGAGATTGATATCACCACGTATATGCGTTCCATTTGGTAGATTCTTCTCTGCACCTCCTAGCAGCAGTAATAAGATGGCCCTCTTAATGTATTCGTGCCCGTAAATCGAGGGTGCGAGGGATTCGGAAAGCAACTGAAAGATGTTTTTGCGCTTAGCAAGGTGGTTAATGGTGCGAATGTCCGAATCAGTCAAAGGAGTTTGTGCGATGCCAGCGCCGATCTTGGATGACAACGAGTTGATGTTGTTCGCTAAAATTAGGGACCTTCACGATGTCAGGTACAAGAAGCATGCGGAGAGAGAAGATAATCACTTACTTGAAAGTGCCGCCTGACCCACCGCCAACGCTGCGATACATACCCACAAGCTGAATCCGGTCGCCAGGTTTGCATTTATCCACCAAATCGTCATCCAAGATAATATCAGTACTCCGAGGTAACTGCCCTGCTGGCGCACGCTCGGGCATTTCCTGGATGCTGATTCGTTGATGATCCCTGAATACGCAATGCCCAAATTCCGTCTGAAGGGCATGGCCCTCGTCATCTGTTTGAGGGACAATTGAGCTGGTTGGTGGCAGGTTTGACGTGGAAGAGGTCGCATCACGATATTCTCGGCTGTGGAATAGTCCAGTCTCTGGGCAGAAATGCACGGACTTCAGCATTTTCGGACGGACTAGCGAGCACCGGGTAATGATGCCTTCTAGCGAAATCATCTTGCCAAGCATCGAGGCATTGAGTGTCCGAGGGCTAACATGATGGTCACCGAAAGAACCACTGAAGCCAACACGATAACTCTTGGTTGCTATTTCGTGTTTCTCTGGGTCATGAACACGTTGAACTATATTGAGCAGCGCGTCGTCACATGCGGGCAAGTAGTCCACAGGTTGCTTCAGCAAGCCATCCGTAAATTCTCTATTGTAATCGCGTAAATCATCGATATTGACTATCAGTCGAGTCAGATCCGTTCGTAGCATGCGGTGAATGTCATCCTTGTAGTTGTACACCGGCGAGTCGGAGTCCAGGAACTCTTCAAAAAGCCGGGTTCTATCGCGTAGCTGGTCGTCGAGAGGAACGGGGACGTCTAGAAGAGACATGTGGTCTGGGAAGAATGGGAGGGATCACGACGCGTCCTCCATTGAACGCCAGACAACCAGCCCTAAAGTAGTTTTGCCACGCCCCTATTCGTCCTAGTCCGAGTCGAGCCCAGCGTGCAGCGACATCGCCTTCCATTTCCTCTGTCCAGGGAGCTTGACAAATCCATATCATGTCCCATGATATGATCAATCTGAGCCGAATCAGTAGGCGGTGCTTATGCGCCCAAGACTTTAGCTCATCGGATTTTTGCATCGAATCCACGGGGAACGGCATAATAAAAAAAGTCCTATGATGCGAGCGTATGCGCGTCACACTTTAGCAACCATTGGACGTCCGAGGCCGGTCCTCTCGTCTCGACATCGAGTACGCACGACGAATCCCTGTATAGAACCGATGACGTGCGAGTGTAAAGTGCGTTTTGGGCTTAGTGCATGAGGTGACATTGTACGCTAGTGGAACTTCGCGTCATAAACACGAGGCAAACTAGTGCTACGTATCTTTTAAATAATAATATTGGAATAAGTACGAAGGGAATTAGAAAGAGAGCTGATTGAAACGAGCAACCACAGTACGATATGTTGATACAAATGTAATACAAGCAATAGGGGCAGGCGATCGGGTGTGTTGGAAGACGGAAGTGTGCGCGCTGGACGCGAATATGGACACAGAAGGATTAATGAATATAAAGATAGTCCAAGGTGGTGGGCGCGGACGAGTAGCTATGTGTTGTCGGTGCGAGGGTTTTCGATCGCAATTACGCACGAAATAATGAGTGGACGTCAGAAACAAAACAAGGTATCACGATGCTCACTTGGCTTTCTCAAAATGCATTTACTACCAATCAGGCTGGCCAGTGCTGCGACGCCAATCTGGGTTCCCTGGATCTCGTCTCCAGTCTGGGTTTCCCGGAGTTCGTCTCCAGTCGGGAGCTGTAACCCCTCGCGCCTCAGTGGTCGCAGTCGAGGGATCAATCTATATACCAGTGCGTAAATAGAAAGGAGTGTTACAAAGAAGGGGTTGCTCACGGGCGCAGCAAGCGAGCAGGTGGCGAAAAGCAGAGCGAATACTGCAGAGGGTGCGAGGAGCATTGTTTTCGAGCGGGTGGATGAGTGGATGAAGGTACGACCTGAAGGAGAGTGTGTAGCAACCGGTGGTGCTTTTATATAACTGCGTTGGCGAGGTGGGAGATGGATAAAAGGAAAAGAATCTGCGCATCATGATAATGATGGGGAATTATTTCGTTGCGAGACCCCGTGCGACGGATCTCACGTGAGGAGCTCCATCTCCGAAAATATACAGCTGGCCTGAGGATTACTTCCATGAATTGGGAGGATCTATCCGTTTCCCCGAAAATAGTGGTAGGATTAGTCCGTAGCCCCTCAATCGCTGTCAATTCCCCTGTCCACTGTGGGCCGCATCAGAACGGGTAGCTCTACGGGTCAAGAAGCCACTGATCGGATATCGTTATCCCAAGCTGACTACGTATATTTTTGGCGGTGGTTGTGTGGGGTGGAAAGCTAGACCGAACATATGGTCGATCCTAGGTCCGGCTTACTGGTGCTAACGGTGCCTCACTCAACCATGCTTCCCACTAGCCGTGCCTGTAATCGATGCCACGAATTTTGTGAGTATTGAGTTACTAGCTAGGCACATCACTGGTAGTTTGGTGTATTACTGCTTTAGTGTGTTGCAAGCAATGAGGCATATGCGTCAATGGAGATAAGCACGAGCAAACCAGAGCTAGATCGAGCTTTGGATGGTAGTGTGAAACAGGCGATCGATTGTAGAGAGCCTTTTGCAGAATCGGTATGCATTGGCCCGTTGGCTTGTATACGTATAACCTCATGCTCCACAGGCAGTAGCAATCATCGCTGAGCGGACACTCAATTTGGGTGAAATGACACACATCCAGAGCCTTTCACACCGTCTCAATTAGTATGCGGGCGAACCTTGGGATGTCACGGCAAATAATCGCGTCGAAGAAGGAAAACCGGGACAGAGAGGGTACTGATGTGTATTGATCGAAAGTCCTCTCCTCCCCATTCTCGCAAACTGATGTACAAAGCGAGAGAACATATCACACCTCCAAGACATAATCATTCGAAAGCGGATGAGGACGCATGGGAAATGCTAAGCAGAAACTTCCGGTAGAACTGGGAAGGAGAGCATCTCACGACCTCAGCCAAACGTACCCTACCCATTCCGTTATTGGCATATGTGCGCTTCAGGGCACAATGATGTGTGATAAATTCTTCCTAGCGACGACTGGTGCGTAACCGTCTAGGAGACGCGTGGAAAGACGTGGTGTAGATGTACGAAGATAGGGAGACGGCGGGCCATGATGTGAATCATCTGAGCGGTATTTTGGCGCTCGGTATCAATCCTAATAAGGAAATGCCGTAAGCTACAATGTGAAACGAAGAGCTCGAGAAGTGCACACACCCATAACTTGATAAGACCATCCCAGGAAGCTGTCACGACTTTCGACTAAAAAGAGACGTCGTCAAATCGACTACAGGGTCATAAAGTCGTGCACTCGCACCGTCTCATGTGGTAGCCATTCATGCGCGATAACAACTTTGGAGTGGGCCTTCAGCCTGGATTTTATTCGGCCAGTCTTCCAGTCCCAAAACACGACATTTCCTTCCCCGTCACCGCTACTGATCCATTTTCCATCTGGCGAGAAGCCTACTTGACATGCGTAACCCGCAACTGAATGACCAGCAAACCGCTTTTTACGGTTCTGACGGAAATTATCAGCACTGTATATCAAGATCTGATTGTCAAGGGACTGTGCGGCGAAGTATTTCTCTGTAGATGGTAGTTAACAAGCAAGGGTCAGTCATCCGGCGGAAGCCGTGGACAAATGAAGACATACTCGAAGGATGAAGCGTCACAGCAGGCATCGAGTGCATGTGAGGCTCAGCGATGTACTTGATAACGACAGGAATGTCAAAGTCCCATGCTCGAATAGTCTTGTCATCGGACGTTGTAACAAACCGCCGGTTCTCATCGACGAAGGTTATTGTGTTCACAGGGCCCAAATGTTGGTCATACTCCTGGGTGATCTCGCCGGAATTGATGTCGTACTGTAGAGTCACATGTGCTGAGCACTGAACCGTATGATGTATGTGAAAATGTATGCGAACCTGAATGATTTTCTTATCTGACATGCCAGCGAGGAATATGTGCTGCTTGTCTTCATCAGGATGGAAACGGACGACATATGGGATTTTCCCATTGCTGAATCGCTTCAGACATTGTCCAGTCTCCGTATCCCAAAGTTTCATCTGACGGTCATATCCACACGATAGGAACTTACGCCCGTCATTTGAAAAAGTAACATCCTTGACAGCCTTCACATGTCCATGGAATGTGCGCAAACAGTTCCCGTGCGTGTAGACATCCCAAAGCTGGAGAACAGTGAGCAACAGCATCCCTTCAATTCGACCATCCACGGGCGCACCTTGATTTTGGTATCCATCGAACCGCTAAGAAGCAAATGGCCGGTCTCGGGGAAGAGACGTACAGCAGAGACACCTTGGGTATGGCCTGTCCATGTATGTATACAGACTTTGGGAATAAAGCAGTCCTGTGAGCCAACCTCGTGGAGAATACTTGGTGCCTCTGCAACGGGAGGGGACATGTACGTCCGTCCTTGATAGTCTGTCATAGACTTGCCATGGAAGACCGAAGTTTCTTGACCCAGCGCGCCACGCTTAGGTTTAGCCTTCTTGAGAACGACTGGTAGCTCAGGTTCGTCCTCCTCGTCCTCGGCATCATCATCATCATCCGCAGTGACACCCGCCAAAAAGTCCCGCTGCGGCTCGTCGCCTGCCCATGATGCCCAGGGCCCCACATAAGATCCCTCCCCATCGACAACCTCTAGATCACCTTTGGCTTTCCTCTTCCGCTTTAACTCTTTCTTCTGACTTCTAGACGCCTGTAGGGTATCAATGGTGGCGTATCCATTGACTGTAGCAGACTCCACTGATCCCAAAATGGACGGCGCGTTCGGATCAACAGAAGGATTGGAAGAATAGCCAAGGATTGAATGAGTTAGGTGTTGTGCGCGAAAAGCGTGTTCCGTCATGGCCTGTTCCTCTACGTGACCCGCAAGGGCATTTTGGTTCAAGAAACGGCTACGGTCGCCGAATGGATTTTCTGGGCCCTGAAGAGGAAGTGTCATATCGCTATAAGGGATATTGACGTTCATTTGGCTATCCGTTGGACGAGTAACCAAGGAAGTCTGGTTCAAAGGGTCCTATTACACGCAAGCAAAGATGAGTACATTCCTAGGCATAGTGGTTGAACGACAGGCACCTCAATAAGGACATCTGGTGCAGCATTTGCTGATGTCTTGGTTTGAATTGTCTCATCCAAACGGGGTTTCTTGGAAGATAGGATAGCGTTGAGCCCAAAGACGTCGTTCCCTTGAGGCTTGACATCGTCTTCGTCGGAAGAGTAGCCTTGAATGAGCGACATTGGTGGTAGAATGGAAGTTGGTAAGTCAGAGCGTGGCCCTTAGGAAATTTGTGACCCGTCACACGTCACGGACATGCCATCTCAGTGACCGCAATGGCTGATTGTCATTATCCTCGATGCTTCTAGCCGCTCAATGTAGGATGGCCGTTACCCGCCAGGTCAATTGAACCACACACTGTGGACGTCTGTGACCTGTGTCACCCAGGTATCGAATAATTTAATTGTGTGGTCTTCATATTATATTATTGGTCCGATCCTCTATCGGGAAATTCCGGCGGGACGAGAATTTTTTTCATTCGTCAACATCTCACCTGTTTCTTCTTTCTCACTCGTCCCAATGCATAGATCTGGGATAACCCGCGTGCATTGGAAGGTTGTAGATTCGGGATGACCCACGCAACGACCCCCCGCTGTTATATACTTGATCATTTGCAACTTTACTGCCCATTTTGAACGACCCAGTTTGATCAGCATTCAGTATTTCAGTCATTGAGTACATTACAATGTTGTGAGTCTGTTTGCATAACGGGCGTGCTGCCGCTAACTCTAGACCCCTCATCTACAGTGCTAGGAGCATGCCGACCTGCGCTCAACCCAGGACTCACCACTCGGCCCCTCCAAACATATCCCAGATTCCTCATCCAGCTCGACTTATTCAATTCGACGAGAGCGCAGCGGTTCGAGGTCCAGCAGGTGGGAGGGAAGAGGACTCGTCATGAGGAATGGGAAACAAACAAATCTTAGTATGTCTATATTCGTCAATGCATATCCTTCGGACTGGTCCCCTCAATTTCTCCTAGTGAACTACACTCGTCAACGGCGCTGTTGAGCTCAGCCGCCCTCGCCCAACGTCGACGACGAGATCAAGACCCGTACGTGCACGGTGCCATCGTTGGCAGCGTTATAGGTGGATGTTGGTCTCCTCGCTATCCTCCTCGCCATCTTCTTTTGGCGTCGCCATTCATGGGCTCAAGGTTCCACTAAGGAGCGCCCCGTTGACCTCCTGCAAGATGATGAGACTGACGCACCCGCGCGTGCTGATCTTCCGCAATACTATCAACCTGAGCCATACAGGGTACCAAGCCAACAGTCCACTCTTCCTGCGACGGCCGAAGTGCCGCCGGTCATATGGACGATATAGGCCGTCCTCTCAGCGGCGTTCCGAGTACTAGCAGAAGCGGCGGCACACCCGATTTGCTCGGATTTGCAGCGGCGGCTACCTCTACTTCGGGCAGCTCGAGCGGAAGGAAGAGCGGGATGCCTCGATCTCTCCGTCCTGTCAATGTTATTCAGCACGAAAATGCTGGCCTGAGCGAAGCACCCATAGTCACATCAGCACAACACAACACGCATGCAGCTTCTTGCCCTCACGTATCCGTTTATGAAACATTAATCCACGTCACTCAATCCCACTAATGAGTCTTTTCGTCTCGACTCACCAGACAATCAAGATCGATGCTATACTTCGTAAGTAACGAACCAAGGGGCTGCGAACGCGTGGCGGCCAAGAACGAAATATTGATGTCGCTTCCGGGGACCGAACCACTGTAGTGCGCCTCGTTCTTCGTAGCCGACCCTCACACTTGCTGATCCAGAGGGATATCACCCAGAGTCATCCATGACGCCCCAGCCAGATGTCTCTCGCATCGCAGAATGACGCACGGCGAGCGATCATCGATCATCACGCATCGCCCCTTCACCGTTGCCTGCCCAGGATATCCTCTGTATTTCGGTCAAGACCACACGGATAACAGTTCAAGGTCGGAGAGCGCGATGCATTGGCAGTCAGTTTGAGTGAGCGAGTATAACCAGATGGGACATGAGGAGGACATCACAGTATGTTTCTCCTTTGCTTCTTCACCGGAGCTTGCCTTACCCCAACACTTCTCCAGAATCGTGCGTAGGAAGCGCTGGAGCTCTTCGACTCGATACGCGATTCCCGGTCATTCGTGAAGACATCAATCATAAGTTGCCAGTTGTTGTCACTACCCGCCCCCAGGAAACCAACCTGAGCTACGAACCAGATGTACACCTGTCCTACTCCCAATTCCATCTTATGACCTACATAGAGTCCTTGTTATCAGAAGTACATACGTTGATATTGTTACAAATTCTAACTACTACATGTTATAAGCGGAACTGCTAATATATATCAGATGGTCGAGGGACGGGTAGCCAATACGGTAAGCATTGCATGGAAGACTGCCCAAGCATTTCGGGCAGCTAGATCTGGGGCGCCGACACTTCCGTAAAGATCCTCGCAAAGACTGACAAGCTCATCCGAGCCGAACTGGAAGAGTTTAGGATCAACATGTTGAGCAATCAGTCTGTCAACCGCCTCTGCTGGAACCCGTATTAAACAATTCCGGCCCCCATAACGATCTGGAAAGGTGTACAGATCCATATGTCGGGCACCAGAGGGTAGGAGCCGCTTCTTTTGCTTCGGGACATAGTGCCAGTGATTTTCGTGCACAAAGTCATCAAGACGCTTTTGGACAACTTTGGCCCATAACCAGCGAGCTACCCCACTACGGACAGTGAGTACGAATCGAGTCTGAGAGTGACACATATGGTAGACTCACACATGAAGTTCATCGAACTCCCTAAACCCCGCTTCGACCTTTCCTTCTTCCCAAGTGTTCTTGATATTAGCAAGTTCCTGCTCCCAAAGAGGACGCCATCCTCGCTCACGAGTGATGTTACTCTTACTCTGGACAAAACGGTGAGGGGGTATCTCATCTGGGCTGAGATCTGGCATGAATGTCGTCCTTGAAGACTGATCTCAATCCAGAACAGCCAGTTGGAGCAATGGGGCGCACCTAAGGGAATACTGCAAGGCAGCTAGAATGCCAGTCTCCGACCCTTTATCGCTCACCAACTGCAGAGGTACTCCTGGGACAACTCATGTCAAGTACTTCCGGCCATAATGAGGAGCTTGAACGTACCTCCATATTTCTTCGCCATTAGCAGAAAGCAGGCAGGGGGAACTTCAGCTTGACGTGCATCAGGAACAGCCCAAAGGCCCAACTCCATCCGAGAGTACTTATCACATCCGCCCCAAACTGCGATCCCCATCGAGGGAAGAATCTTCTCATGGCCGTCAACATTCCACTCTTCGTTTGGCCCAGCTGCCCATAGACCTGCTGTGTGGACTTTCTTCTGTGATGGGTGGCGAGCATATGCACCTTCAGGATCTTGTATGCGACGGAATTTCTCAATAAAGTCACTGTGATTATCGTTCAGCTTTGGTTAACCGCATCGTTAGAGAAACTCACCGTGACACAAGAACAC
Organism: Pleurotus giganteus; assembly: GCA_032158425.1. Classification (NCBI taxonomy): domain Eukaryota; kingdom Fungi; phylum Basidiomycota; class Agaricomycetes; order Agaricales; family Pleurotaceae; genus Pleurotus; species Pleurotus giganteus. Next base: position 2,051,518 of record JAPEHR010000002.1, read on the forward strand.
CCTTATGTCCAAGCTTATCACGAATTTTCCGACATCCAAATCGATTCAATGGATCATCAGCGTCGATAATGTCCAAGATGGCTGCCCCTTTCTCAGTCTCAGTCATTCCACTGTGACGAGTAGTTCGGAGGTTATGATCCTTTATAAGCCGCTCCACAGTACGCAGTCTATAGGGAGGATTACATTATCTGACCAGATGCTGGCGAAGAATCACTAACCCGATCTTGATGTTGTGATTGCGCTCAAGATACTCAGGAATGTGCTTCTGGTATGTATGCTTGAAGAGATATTCTTGAATTAGGTCGAGCACATCAGGGTGACGCTTCACTAAGTATCACACAGTTCGGTGAGCCGGCAAGCTGAGAAGATACTAGGCAACGGTACATACAGATGGATCCTTGGCCATGTTGATTCTTGCCGGTTGGATTGTGATTGCGATCAGCCATAGTCAGTCAGAGGTGTTGGGTGGGCAAAAGAGCAGAAGGGATGGGTAGAGATGAGAAGAGTCGCTGTGGCCATGAGCGTTGCAAGTGATGGGTTGGACAAAGAGTAGTCGATCAAAGAGGCAAGCAGCATACCTCTTGTGGCGAGTACTAACAGGGGTCGCGTCATTGTTCACTTCCACGCTTGGCGGCATGTTTCGCTTTACCACAATAACATAACATATTGGCGACTCATCAGTACCACTGCGCACATAGGTCAATGCAAGTCGTTGCATTGGCTTGCTCAATGCCACATCTAGAGCCATATAAATGGACAGTCGAATCTTCGCACATTCCACCCACCAATCTCAACACAACTCACCACCCTAGTATCGTCCATTACTCAAATCCAGCTGATGCCTGCCTGCCCTGGTTGCTCGAAGCGCTTCGCGTTACTTATGCCGACTCTACGATGCTCAAAATGTGTCAGTCGATCAACCGGCAAACCATGCGAGTTTCCGCAATGCCAAAGTTGCGGTGATCAATTCGAATTTCTTGAAGGACCTATCTGTGGAGGCTGTGAAGAGCATAGTATGTCTTGAACCTGCATATTTTCCTTTCTCTGTTAAGTCGGGCCTCTCATAGATGATGGACTTGGTGCACTTGCACATAGTGCGATGTCCAATCCTCCTAACCCACGTGCTGGCCACCATGGCATGCTGCCACCTCCAGTTCCTGAAGGTCTTCGCCTCGATAATCCCGAAAGACGCCAAGAGGTATTTGTTGTATTAGCTGAATCCGAACACTAATTCATTCAGCTCTCTAGTTGCTTGCTGAGTCATCGGAGATTCTCAATGCTCACCGACGCAGCTATGCCAATGCAAAAGCTAATGCAGGGGGACTCCCGATCGGTCGACCAAAGACCACTACCTTGAAATCCAAGCCCCCTCTTGAAATATTTGTAAAGGTGATTCATTATTGTTATATATTATCTATCGCTTCACGCCCGCCCATTTCAGATTGTGAAAATTGTCCACCGCTATGATCGTACACCAGCAAATACCCCTGGCATTCATATGCATGTTGCAGAAGGGACTTTGATTCCAGACTTTCTGGAACAAGTCCGCATCAAGCTTGACGGCATCTATCAGAAGGACTTTAATCACCGTATCCAGTCTATGTGAGTTATAGATAGTCTATTGCATTTATCCCAGCTAACTCACGAAGCAGTGAGGAATTCACACTTGTACTGCTTGCTACGAAGACCCGGCTCGATTTCGCTGAACAAGAAACTGTCCTTGACATGTTCAGATCTGCCCTCCGATGTAGCCCACCCAAGAAGGATGTGAAAGCGAGAATAATTGAGCTTTCGGTTACTGTCAACTATCCTCTCGTTGATAACGAAGACCACAAGGTAGGTTTATTTGTTCATATATTTCATCCACTCATATCGAATCTGTTCTCAGGACTTGCCACCTAGCAATCAGTCTAGAAAGCGCAAAGCGGCCAATCAGGGCCCCTTAGCTAGCAAGCGTGTGTTTCATTTAACATGGCGTTATCACTTTACACTGATTACACGTTATATATAGGACTGCTAACCTCCGCTTTTCAGTCCACCTCAAAGTCACGTCGGTATATCACTTGTATTACGCCAAATGCTCAGCATACGGTGGCCAAATATGTCATTGAGCACAATGATTACAGTGGTACGGCTTCCATCATTGAGGATACTGACGCTGGCGCGAAGCATGTGGAAATTGAGTGCAAGCCGTCTGCAGCTGGGGTTGTCAAGGAAATGTTCAAGGTGTGTGGTGCAATGATGATTTGTCTTACCGGTGATTCTAATTTCCATTTACCTCAGCTAACCATGGACCGCAAACGCTATGCAGCAAAGAGGCTCATCGGAACTGATGAAGATAATGCTGGGATTGGAGAAGTGTCTGTGCAGGAAAACTTTCAGAGGCTTAGTGAGGAGTTGCTTCGAGCACATAATGCCAGCAGCATTGCCTCGCAGTTCACACAGCTTGCGAAGGAGTGCCAGGTGGCTATTCATGGTGAGTCAATTACCCCTTGTCGGTGACCTGGATCATCATTACTAAGCAACCATCACTTAAGATATTCGTGTTGCTGAACCATTTATTCTTCAAGTCATTGATGGACGCAAGAAAGGTTTAGCTTGGATTGTCGATCCCTTGCTTCCAACCACTCAAGTCAAGAAATTCTCTGGTACCCACCAGGCTGGGCACAACCATGGCCTCCTCGGCTACACAATCGATGCGTTCGCTCACTACTCTCTGTGTGTCTCGGAGGGCACAATGGTACTCACAGACATTCAAGGTAATTTAGTGATCAAATCGAGTATTGCCTTGTTGACCTCCTCTGATTTACAGGCATTCTTGCACCGAAGATAATCCAAGGTATTGAGGGAGCGCAAGACTTCGTGATGTTTGACTTGATGTCTCATACGTCAGTAACTTTCCAATCTGAAACTGAATTCTTCACGCTAACTTGTCTCAATCCCAGGGATGACCAGGCCTCAGGTTTGGGTGATAACGGCCAGGGCGGCATCCAACAGTTCATCCAACAGCATGTCTGCAACAAGATATGCGAACAGTTGCTCCTTGATGACTTACCTACTATCACCGATTCTGAACATGTTCAAGCTGGGCCTTTGGACAAGTCAGCAGAGTCTGAGGGAGATTCTGACTCCGGTGCGGGTCACGACTCAGAGCGTGAGGATCTCACCCGTTAGTATTATGACATGTATGTTTATGATATCTGTATGATCTCACGCACACACCTTACATAGTTTGGAATAATATCGTTACATCTGGCATTAAACCGCTCCGAGTTCAGCAGTACACAAACAACACGCTCAATGGTGCACTGATATGGGGCCCAAGTGATCCATATTACGACCTGATTGTCAAACGCGACTCAGCCACTACCATCGGCTCGCTCACACTGTGGCCAGTATGTCCATGTTCCATCAATTAGTGAACTGATTATTGATATTGATATATAGGCCTATTTACGTCCGACTGATGATTCAAACTCACCTATCGAATCCCTTTTTTCGATAGCATTAACTTCTGCTCCGACTGCTGACGTGGCTAGATTAACGAGTTTCTTTCAGTTCGACTTGCTGATACTCTCCGAAGCTCTTCGAGACTTTGGACACGCTGTATCTGCAGCGAATGCTCAGACCCCACGTATGTCTCTCTTCGTTGTTTACAATCCGAGTCAACTAGCCTGATGAACACTTGATGCGCAGATATTACCACATTTACGCCGACTGTAGCATATACCTCAACACCGAAATATCAAGTCTGGATTCTCGTATCACAGAGCAGTTTGTGCCTGCCAGCCTGTAGTCAAGCCTTTCCAGTTGTCTGGTCAGGGCAACACGGCAACTCGATCAATGACACCCTCCACGCATTCACCCACTTCGCCCATGAACACAGCCGTGTGAAGCGTGTGTTTACCGATATACAATGTAAGACTAACCCTAGTATGGTTTACGGGCTCTACTAACCATCCCTGCTAGATGTCATGAGCGGTGATGTTGCATTGATCGTTGACTGCGGGATGATGGAGCTACCCAACAGCTATGAGTGAGATTGCATTTTCTCTTACCTCGGTTAGATGGTATTGAAAGTCAATTCATAGAAAAATTGCAGCGTTCCGAGAAGGCCACACTTGCAATTGGATTTGCAAGCAATTGGGACTGGAGGAACTCCAAGGAGTCGAGCTTGAGCAGTTGGATTCAAACAATTCAATGGACAACGAGACATTGTATGACGATGGATTGTATAATGTAATTGAATAGATCTACTACAGTACACTGAAATGATATCACAGTATGGACACAAAATCGACACTCGAACTACCTGGTTTAGACGCTACTAACGACGGAGAGGGACGATGATGATGGCCTTGCTGCAGCCGCTGGTACTCTCCGGTCGCATTCGCATTCGCACTCCCAGCTACGTATCCCCTCCCATTCTTGCTCATCCTCCCACTCTTATGACCGACAGCAAACGCAGCGTCATCCTCCTCCACCGACTCCTACGCCAGCTCCACAGGATAGTCAACACCAGAAGCGAAAGAAGGACCAAAAACTCTCTGCGCCTGCATCGCACGTTGACGCCTTGCTCTCGCGAGTGCGCTGGCTCCAAGACCAGCTGTTCCAGATGCTCCGAACGGCTCCTGCTATATGCGTTGGCTTTGGCGTGGACGTTGGGACCGACGAAAAATGTCGTGTGTCCGGAGTGCCTGACGTTCAACATCAAATGGTGACTGCGGCTGTGGCTGCGGTTGTAGTGGTTTAGTTTGAGAGGGAATAGGATTGGGGTCGTAAGCATATCCGGAGCCGGCTGCTACTGCTAATATACATCTGCGCCCGTTGTTGGTCGTGCTCCCCCGTGTCAAAGCATCTGCCTCCATGGATATACCGGGCTACCGTTCATGTAGCTAACTGTACGAATAGGAATTTAGTCGCTGAGCGGTGTCGTTGTGGGTGTGATCTTGTTTCTTCTCTGCAGCCTTCCCTTTGCCAACGCTAGGACTACCGACGACAGTTGGTGCGGATCCGAATTGATCCTTCAACGTGGAGAGTAAATCTGGACGAGCGACTACTGGGGTGACCTCGTCCCCGCGCGAGCCCGCGTCCAATGATGGTGCTGCGTTTATTTTCGTAGACAGACCATTGCTGGAAGGGGCAGCTTTTTTATGCTTCAACGCCGCAGGAACAAATGCAGTTGCCTCCTTCTTGAAGTCTCGCAATTGTGGCGCGGCAGACACCGTCGCAGCAGCCGTGACTTGGGTACTGCAGCTGCTACTGGCTTCGCTGGTCAAGACGGATGTGCAGGAGGTGGAGGGTTGTAGTGACTCGGTCTGTGGGCTTGATAAGCCTGATGTGGTATCGATGACAAAGGATCTTGCATGGTGGAAGCGGGTGGAGCTCGTCTAGGGAAGAAGCCTGGAGGAGGTGGGGGCGTATGGAAGAAGCCTGAAGGTGGCACGGAGAAACCAGGGGGAAACCCAGGTGGGGGGATAATTGGCTGGAGGTACGGTGCAGCTGGGGTTGGACCTGCAAGAAAAGGGGAGCGGAAACAAGATTGGGCGGTATCATGGAGGGAGGTGGAAAGCCCTACAGGGAGTGGGGGAGGTCCAGGCGGCAGGGGTAGATTAACGGGTATATTGACAGTCGCTGTGAATGCTTCTTAGTCGGATAGCATGCCCGCCACAAAAGTACAAACCTCCATCAAAGTGGACCATCAGGCATAGGTATGTCATAATCACTATCAACGGGAGCCTCCAATGAACCTGGAGGAGGGCCTTCAGGCGTCGCGATATCATCGTCGTCTGATATCGAATCACGTTAGCAGTGAGATGATAATTCATTGCGAAAGGACACGAACCATCCTGATTTTCGGTGTCGCTGTCAATCTCGTCGGGCTTTGTCTGCATCTTGACCCTTTACTTCAAGGTTCTCGATTTCTTCCTTGAGGTCTGTGAGGATATCAGACAATTTGACCGGCACGTCGTTGACTGAAACGAACCTCTAGTATCCTTCTTGACCAGCGCCAGGTCGCGAGCTTTGGATCGCTCGGCCTTGTTCTACTACGGGAGGGAAGAACGTGAGATTTGAGGATAAAACGACAGCGGGGATGGACTTACCGCAATGGCCAGTCCAAACGGTCAGGAATGTTCGGCGACAGCAACTATGAAAAAGGCCAAGGCCAAGGTCACAAAGGAGGGACCTCGAACAAAAAACGGGGGGTCGTTGCGTGGGGGATCCCAAAGCGGCAACCTTCTAGCGTACGCGGGGGATCCCAGAACTTTACGCTAGGTAGGATGAGATGGTGAGAGTTGAAAAGTCTCAAGAAAAAAGCGCCTATAATACGTAGTCGATCGGTCCGGACATTACCCACACAGCCAAGACCATTGCATCACGATTGCGTCACAAAAGGACCAAATAGTGCGATAGAGGACAAAATAAATTTTGCTGGACCACATAAATCTATATATATGGTATTTTGTGCACTGGAACCACACAGAAATACTTTTTATTGAGGCGATGCTGCGTGATGCAGGTCACAGTGGCATTCAGTGTGGGCGTCAACAGACCTGGCGGGTAACGGCCGTCGTACAATGACTGAAAGGAATGTCGGTCGTCCGTGGACCTCCGAAGAGGATGCTTTATTGAAGGAGGCCGTCGAAATTCACGGTGAAATCGATAACTGGAAGACCATCGCCCTTGCTGTCCCCGGTCGAAGCAACAAAGCTTGCCGTAAGGTGCTGAGGACGCACTTCCAGAGCCAATGGCCCACTGATCTACCTTCATCTACTAGCGATGGTTGCATTCGCTTTCTCCAACAGTCAAAAAGAGCGCCTGGACGCCTGCCGAGGATCAGAGACTACTTGAGTGTTACAAGGCACTCGGGCCTCGCTGGAGTGCTATAGCCCGACAAATCCCGGGTAGGACGGACGATGCTTGTTCTAAGCGATACCGCGAGGCTCTGGACCCCACATTGAAGAAGGATGAATGGACTCCGGAGGAAGACTTGAAGTTAATCCAAGTGTATAACCGAATAGGAGTTAAATGGGGCCAGGTTGGGCATGAGCTCAATCGTAGTGGTCTTGCTTGTCGAAATAGGTGGCACCATTGTCCCTCTTCATGTATAGTCGCAGTATTTAATCATATTCTAGGTGGAGACTTCTCGAGAGGAAGAAGTCCGCTGTGCTAGCCAAGCAGAAAGACGCGACGATCCTAGATCACCACTGCTACTCACGGGAAGCTGATGTCATTTCCCAGCAACGACAGGAAATAGAGTACGCCAATTTCTCCCAGACCTCAGGACACGAGGACGGCGGACTATTGGAGGAATACTACTACTATCCCCAACAAGCTTATTCTTTTATGGAGACAGAAAGCACCCAGTCCCATTTCTCTCCGGAGCCCGCGTCGCAGCACTTGATACCTCAAGACATCCATAATCGAACACCAATTGCGGTTATATCCACATTTTCGTCACTGGAGAATGCATTGTCAGATCCCCCTCCTGGGCCACGCCCATTACCATCTGTTGCTCCGACACCTAGTGTCTCGAGTGCTACCTATCCAACCCATGCGGACCCAGATTTGATGTCACCTTCAACGATGTCACCTCAACCAGGCATTGTTGGGCTTATGGATTCACAGATGACATTGGCCGACCGCTCCCAGTACTCTTCTCCTGCCATACTCACGAACGACGTACCTCTTTCCCCGCATCCTCGGCATGGCGTTCAGCCACCCTCTTCGCTAGAAAAAGCCAATGATGCCGCCGATTATACGACGCCTGAAATATACAGTCATGAATCACATACACCACTTTCGATCGACACGCGGACTCCTGCCGAGGGCAGCTGGAGATCGCCCTCGTCCGCTGGCATGGACTTATTTGATCAAATCACGCCGTTCAGCGACTCTGTCCCAGATCACGTACATGGGGGTCTTCCCTCATCAAGCGCATCTACACCGTTTGATCATGCTTCTCCCATCTCCGGAACACCTAGTCCATGCCTTCTCGCTTCTGCAGATCTACCTTCCGTTATGCCAAACGCCACTAACCCCCCTACTGAGTCTCTGCTCTTCTCATCCTCACGTCCACCTGCCGCGGAATCGTCACGCCAGGCCAAGAAGAAGAAATCCCCCATCCAGGTGAGAAGAATACTTGAAGATACGAAGCCTCATCGTCTTTCATCTAGACTACGGCTTTCTGCCGAGTAAGAGTGGCCTTCGTCGGCATGCTGGATAATTTATATTGATGTTTTGTAGCTCATCTCTGCTCCCGTATGCTTGTGGATATGACCACTGCTGGCCTGCTACTGCTACCTTGAGTAGTTGTTGTTTCGCTACTTCAAGAGAGCTTTCCGAACACGCCAAGATTCACAGTGATGAAGAGAGTAGCCGGCCCTTCCGATGTGGTTTATCTGGATGTGGAAAGTCTTGGAAGGTCGGTCCTGTTTGACTCATCTGGTTGACTTGAACTCATAATGTCACAGAGCATCAACGGGCTCCAATATCATCTTCAGATGTAAGTCTTCTCTTTCTCTTCCTCTCATGCTTCCGATCCGCTTGTTCAATACAGATCTCCTGCACACTATCGGCAAGCACTTTCTTCGAGGTTTTCTTCAACGTTGGCCTCCAGTATCGACACACCGGAGCCTGAGGAATCGGAGGGCGAAGCTCAAGATAAGAAAACCAGGAAATATATCTGCCAACACCCTGGTTGTTTCAAAGCTTACCGGCAACTTAGTGGTCTACGATATCATCGCAAACACGTACGTCGCACGTTTTTTTGGACTGTTTTTATGACATATTTCCATAGGGGCATCCGCAAGACATGCCGGCGCAGCTTGAAGTTGTCCCACCAACCCTTGCGGCACAACTTCCGTCAAAGACCAAGAAGATGCGTCGGAAGAATTCGACTTCCCAAGCATCGAAATAAGTCTTCCTTGCGCTTGCGCGGTGGGGGATTTATGCCTGCTATCTAACCTGTCCCCTGTTTATGGAGCAACTCACTGCCCTCGACGGCGACGTTGAACGCACACCCTTGTGGCTCATCTAACTTAGATTATATCCTAATTATGGTAAAGAGGGATCTGTGGTGCATTGTAGTATGCTACACATTGGAGCGTCGAGTGCGACCCATCCTCGTCAATGACTGCTAGTGTATAATACAGTGTTATGGGTATTACGACCAACCGTACTTCAGGCCGTGTCTGGCCACCACTAATCGACGTTTCAGGACAATTTGTCCTATTCGACAACACCGAGCAGATAACTAATGATATCGTCAGTAAATACAGCTCCTTGTAGTTGAAAGTCCGTAATGATTTACAGCCTCTGATGGTTTGTCTGTCACAATCTTACGAACTATCGAGCCCCTGGCGCACCACCCCCACCGAATTGCTGAGCACTAATAGGATACATCAGCACCGCGTAGCCGAAGGATAGAGGGAATACCTTACAGGTTTCGTAATGTGGGATTAGACATAATTTCCTCCATGCTAGGCATGTTACCGTTTTGGACGCGATTCATCTGAAAGTGCGCGAAAGGCTTAGTGCATGCGATAAGGACGGCAATCCACGCCTCACCATATCAGCTACTCCAGGATTCTGCATAAGACTAGCAAAACCGCCATTACCCATCATCTGCTGTGCCATTGCCATCATCTGGGGATTGTTCATTACGCTAGCAAGATCAGGCATGCCACCACCTCCACCACCCATTCCTCGCAGCATGTCTGCCATGCCAGAGGTATCATCCACATCGCTTGATCCACTCGCAGTTGGCACTTTACCATCATCAGAAACGATGCGAGCTTTGGCATTGGCTAGGCCTGATTTAAAACTCGCATTAGTTGGATCAAGCTCAAGTCCACGCTCGAAGGCGGATGCAGCCGCCTTGTAATCCCCGAGGGAATACTGTGCGTGGCTAGAAGATAACCACTGTTCAGAAGACCACTCAGTGGCACAATATGGCTTACCCTAGTCTGTGATATGCCTTTGTAAACTTCGGATCTACCTCAAGGGCTTTCTCTGCGTCACCCACAGCGGATAGATGATCAGCCTTGCTCGAGTATGCTGCGGCGCGATTGGAATAATACACCGGGTTAGTTGAATCCAAGGCAAGCGCTTTGGTATACATCTCGATGGCCTCGTCGTACTTCTTGCTTGTCATCAAAGTATTGCCTGATTGTTTGAGTTTCTCGGCTTGTGCCTTGTCACCAGCAGAAGGAGCCTTGGATGATGACGACGATCCAGAGGCCCCCGATCCGACCTTATCTTTGGTTTGAAGGAATATTTTGAATATAGACTGCAGTGAAGCTGGCTTTATGGAGAGTTTCTCTACTTGTTTCTCGTCCGACGGATCGACTTGAAATGAATCACCAATGCATTGTACTGTCGGGGGATAAATAAGGGCCAGTGTGGGCGATGAGGTGGTTTCTATGGAAGTACCTGCAACGTCTAAACTTTCGGCCGCATCCTCTGATACCGATCCATCCGACTTGCATTGGTTGAGAAAGTCGATGATGGCAAGAGCGAGCTTCTGTGTATTCAAATTGGACATGGTTTGTGGAGAAGAGGCTCAGGGGGGCTGCCGGCGTGGGTTATTTACCCTCCACGGCTACGGCCTTGCGGAGGCAATACACCCAAACAACGCCAGAAAGTTATCCAAGGTTGAAGCTCGTTCGCGTCGTCCCTTCACCATGTTCTTTTGCGCAATCTCTGGCGAACCCCCTCAGGAACCCGTTGTCGTCGCCAAGTCTGGCAAGGTATACGAGAAACGTCTAATCCTCAAATATATCAATGAAAATGGCACCGACCCAATTACTGGGGACAAATTGGAGGAATCCGACCTCATTGTCATAAAAGCCAGTGAGTGCTATATCTAAGGTCGTAGAATAGCCAAATTCAATTTGAAAATAGGCCCCGAGACCGCTCCACCACGTCCCCCCACCCATACTTCCATACCGGCCATCCTACAGTCTCTTCAAAACGAGTATGACGCGGTTGTGCTAGAGACATATGTCCTCAAACAGCAGTACAATTCTTTGAGACAAGAACTGAGTTATGCTCTCTATCAGCAAGATGCAGCTACGCGTGTTGTCGCTCGCCTCATTAGGGAACGCGACCAGGCCAGAGAGTGAGTAGCGTATCATAGGTCGTCTGAACTCCGCTGATCTGTTGCACCAGGGCCCTTACCAATGTACAAGCTTCGATGGGAATTGCTCCAGCACCTGCAGACATCACTGAGGATGTTGACATGGCGGAGGGTGAAGGTCAAGCAGGTGACGCCTTGCCCAAAGAGGTCATGACTCAGATAGAAGAAACACACGAGAGTCTATCTGCCGCTCGCAAGAAGAGAAAACCTCCTGCTGGCTATGCGGCACCAGCAGACGTCAAGACGTTCACCGCGAAGCACACCATCCCCTCTCTGCACTCTTCGTCTCCTCCCGGCATCACCTGCATTGCTGTTTCAAGCAATCAGCCATCCCAATTTTTGACGGGCGGAAACGATAAGATAGTTCAGCTTTATGACCGGGACACAGATAAAGTTCTCGAGACGCTGAAGGGCCACACCAAGAAAATCAATCATGTGGCCATCCGTGAGCGAGATGGAGATCCAACCCTGTTACTCTCTGCTGGTGCAGACAAAATTGCAAAAATTTGGTCTCACGATTCTGCCTCTGGTGGATACATTCCCAAATCGACGATTCGCTCCCACAAGGGCGACCTCACTGGTTTAATCGTCCACCCCACTTCGACACTCATTGCCTTAGCTTCCCTCGACAAGACTTATTCGATACACGACCTCACTAATTTCGCGCAAGTATTTAGGTCCGCACCATCTGATGAGGCATTCACCTCGTTGGCAATTCACCCCGACGGTATGCTCATCGCACTCGGCACTCCAACTTCGACGGTGCAAATTTACGACATTCGTGACGGGTCCATTGCGGCTACGCTGACGCCTTCGGAAAGTTCGCCCTTCACCGTCAATACACTATCATTCTCCGAGAACGGCTACCACCTCTGCGCACCCGACTCTCTTTCCTCGGCAGCCATCTGGGATCTGAGGAAGCAGAAGACTACGACCTCCATTCCTCTTGGTGACGGCTTCAAGGTAAATAAAATTCGTTACGACCCTTCCGCCCAATTCTTCGGCATCGCGGGTTCAGAAGGTCTGAGACTTCTCGCCCACAAGACTTGGGAGGAGCTGGTGAGGTTCGAAGAAGCAGGGGACGTTGCGGACATGACGTTCGGTGTGGATGGTAAAGAAATATGGGGTGTCAGTGGCCGTGAAGTCAGGATATGGGGAATGCCATCGTAGATGACCAAGGTCATCCTGTAAATACGTTCCCTGTATCGCTTCATGTACTACCACTGTTTCTATAAATTATTCCGCCCCGTAGCCCTTCGTCGGTTTGCGTCTCCCCTCTGGCAGCGCTCTCGCTTCTCCATCCCCGAGTTGGGCCCTGAATACGCTGCTCAACGCCGTCTTATAACGTCACATCGCTATCCTACGTGGTTCCGCGTCCAAGTTTGTCAACGAAAGGTATATTCCGAAGCACGCTCAAGTACTTCGCTAATTATAAGAGATAAGTCACTTTGATGTCCTAACTCTCTACCCTGGAAAACAGATAGCGCAGTTACTTGTATCAGGTTTGTACAGTTTCGAACGTCATGTGTCGAACGAATGTCATTGCAGTCATTTTGGTACATCGTGTACAAAGCCATGTCCCACTTCAATGGGAAGAAACATAGGTAATAATATAATGCAACAAAGAAGGTCGAAAAAAATGGTTCGAATACAAATGTAAGAGGGAAATCCTGAGCCCGAATGATACACGATATATATCTGGTTGGTATAGTGAGAGTCATCAGTCATGAGTATGTGAGGCGAGAAGGTATCGCGTGCGGGATGCGTAGCATGCTCTAACGTGTAGAAGAGCCAAGGAAGGTGAGAACGGCGAAGTGTTTATGACCATGTGTTGGGCCCGAAGGTTTCGCCGGGGTTCAAAATATACAGAGGAACACCCATGGCGTCCTTCGTGTTCGTCCATACCGTATTGCCCCACCATTGGAGGCTGATACCGCCTTTGGGATAATTGAGGCAGAAGAAGATAACGATTAGGGATAGCGCAACACCGGCTTCGAGACCGGCAGATAGTATGTAATTGAAGCGCATCCACCACCGGAAGTGGAAGCGACGAACCCAATAGTTGAAGATGAAGCCAGTGATGGCCCAGGAGGCGTAGTTGATGCCAGTGGCTGGCGGCATGGCACCGACACCTGCGAAAAATACGGGGATGTTGATGTAGCGCCAGAAGGAGAGAGGGTAGCGGCGAGCGAGGAAGTAGAACGGGATAGGTGCAAGGGAGCCGATCAAGAAGAACCATAAGAGGTCGGCATACCTAGAAAGTGGAAGTTAGTAAGACAATAATGGAGAGGGAAACATCATCTGAGATACTCACGGCTTGCCAACGCTGAAGAGACGAGCAGGCCCGATACCACCCCATATGAGCGAGGCAGTAGCGAAAGAGTTTGTTGAAGGGCAGATAAATCCGTTCGACTGCTGACGAGTGCAGACATCCACGACGTTGGCGAACATCCAGTCCTGGACGCCAGTAACGACGAAGCAGCTAACAACGGCGGCGACAACTTGGACCATAAACATGGTACGGGGCGGAATCTTCATATAATGACCAAGCTTGAGATCACCTGCAAAGCCAACAGCCTGGTTCGTTCCGATGTATGTGATCGTCTTGAAGATGATATTGGCGATGGGTTTGCCGGGAAGGAGGTATCCAATAATGAGCTCGTGCATGACCTGGAGAGCGACGTGCTGGTTGGTGATGGCCTGGATCATCGCAACGGGAAGAGCGAGGACGGCAGCGAGGACAAAGCCGAGTACAACAGCCCAGATCGGGAGCTGGGTTGGGAATATCTCGACGGCAATGCAGAGGAAAGTGAAGGAGATGACACCGATGATAAGGTACCACCAGTGCGGCACCTCTGGGTACGCCTGCATGAGCCGACTGTGGACGTCACGTTCATCTTTGAGGCTGCTTCGGAAGCGGCGGACGATATCTCGGCGGAACCAGAGGAACGTGTGAACGCAGACTGAGGCGAACGAGGCGAAAGCGACACCATAAGCAATGGCGAGGGTGGTCGACATATAGAGCGGAGAGTAGGAAAGGTACTTCTGGACGTCGAATTCTCCGTTGGTGACGATGGCGGTAGGATCGTAGGGAGCACCCGTCCTGTCGAAGGACATGTAGGATGAAATTGGCATAAACGCGGAGTACCATGTGTTCGTAAAGTAAAGAATTGGTACGAGAATCCAGAAACAAAGGATCAGGGAGGCGGCAGTGTTCATCTCAGACCACCACTGGGCATAAAATTCAGTACATAAATTAAGCTGGAAATCGTGAGAAGAGACTCACGGGTGTGACGAGAGGACTGCCGATGTATGCAATCATAGACCAATCGAACGTGATCAAGCCCATTCCAAGACCGCTCGCGGTACCGAAGAGCGTGTTGACAACACTGTTCTCGGGCGCAATCCAGCACGGCCAGCTGAACATGCTGAGGCCGGTGAAGAGATAACCTGGAATCCAGAACCAAAGGAAACTGCAAGCCAACACGATGACGAAGAACTTCTCGCGTGAGACGTGTCCACGATCGGATTTGCCGTAATTCTTGTGCAAGGTGTTAAAGAGAGCGGAGTTGACCAAAGCACCCGGCCAAATCATGCTCGAGGGCCACACGACGAACTGGCGCAGAATACCGCCCATGCAGAAACCGAAGCATTGAGTAGAAAGAACGAGCAAGATCTCGTATGCGAAAGAGACCCGCTGGTTGTAGAAGACCTTCTGCGTTGCAATGACATCCGTCGCATATGCACCAGCATAGACGACGTTAGCCATGACGGTGATGCAGACGTGTTCCTTAATGTTGAAGGGTCCGGGATTGAGCGACCAGGTGTAACCGAACGTATTGAACCGTGTGGTGGGAAGGATACGCTCAAGAGCTTTGCCGAGGGGCAAAGCGGTGAGCTGAGCGACGATTCCGGAGATGTACACCGAGGGGTCTATAACAAATAGTGAGTTGAGATCGAAAGAGGAAGGTGAAGGAACGTACAGCGCATGGAGAACACTTGATTCAAGCCAGAGATGAAGATAGTGTAGAAGAGACCCAAGAACCACATGCGGAATGTGTTCACAGGCATAGTAGGGTCATCGATGCTGGCGACGGCGGCTCGGACTTCGGGATAAGGGGACTCGCTGGAAATTGGATTAAAATATATAGGTGAGAGCAGGGCGGGGATTGACTTACTCATCGAAATCGATAGCGGTCGAGTTACGAGATTCGGCTCTCTCTGTGTAACGTTCTGAGTAACGCTCAGAGCCAAGTTGAGACTCTGCGTCGATGTCGGAATGAGAGTAACTGAGGCCCTTCTTCTGATCGAGCTCGAACGAGTGCGAGCTGATACCACCGATTGACTGTGGGCGCTTGGTGAGGTCGAAATTGGGATCGTTCAAGTGCTCCATGTAGAAATCAACGTCCTCAGGTACATCGGGGACATTACGGGGGCGGAATGTTGGAAGGGCCGCAGAGATATGCTCCGCGGAGGAAGTGTAGGCTTTGGTCTCCTCCATGTCCAATCGCTGACTTGAGCAGAGGTGAGGACGGGAGAGGGCGAATCGGGGGGAGAAGGATAGGTGGAGGAATGCGTCCAGAGAGGGGGGCTATTTGAGGGGGACGCAGAATAAGGGTGGTGTTCATGATTGGATGGCCTGTTCCGAGTAGAGTAGTTGCGGGGGCCAGAATGATATGCGAGACAATTAAGACAATAGAGGGGGAGATACCCGCACTTGCATATGAGACAAAAAGCTCGTAGGTTAGGCGCGGGGGTCCGGTGCCACGATGATATCATGGAAGTATTTTTCTGGATAAGGAAGAGGATGTCAGTACGATGAACATAGGGCGACCAGCAAAGACCTGAAACTGGGAGAATCGAAGGAAAAGGACTCTACGCACCTCACAGTCCTCAGCTGCAGAATGCAGACATTGCGGAGGTAGCGGAACCAGATTGAGTCAAGATCAGAAGGGTCTTCCAGTTTATTGTCTGAGTGCTGGCTCATGAGAGTTCCGGTGGCCACGAGAACAAAAGGACGCCAGGCCATGTGTCCATTTGGGGAACTCGCCCGAGCAGAGCCAGGCACTCGCCCACACAGTGCTTGGCACCGACGATCATTCGAGTACGGTAGATAAGATAAGATGCCTTGTCAGTTATATTCAACCGATGCAAACCCACGCACAATTGATGTCCATTCCTGCAGCAGGACCGACACGCCGTCCGATGCTGTATTCCAACAAGAACGCCGCGATGCTAACAAACGTTTTTGTCTCGCTAACATTGCTGGTCAGTTCACTTGTCGCTTACCATATAGCAAAATGCTCATAGCACTGAAGGCGAGCCGTTGCATCAACGTTTTACTCCACCAATACTCTTGCGCATTTCACCATACCCCTATCCGATGTCGACACATGTGAACAGAATAACTAAACTCGCTCGTAATCCCTATGGAAAACATACTGCCGAACCTACATTTCTCATGGATGGCTAACTTCCCTCAGCGATTGCGCCTTCAAAGGTCCACATGACGAACCCATCTCCCCCCTTTTAGGCTGACTTCTATGCAGCTTGTGGTCAGTAAGCCAGGCCTTCCAGCTATTCCTCTCGTCACTGCATTCATACTATGTCTGCTACAGAAACTTTGACAACCACCGAGACAAGCGTATTGAATCTCGGTCATACCGAACCCGCCCAGCAAGCAGCCAACGAACCCTACCGTTATGCCCATCTGCTACCGCACTTTTCCCAGGACAGGTATCCTCCTTTGACCCCCTTCGAGCATGTCGATCCCGGGCTCCGCGCTTTGAGCCACCCCGACCCTAGGGCGTTCTTGCGCAATGCCACCAGTGTTGTCCAGCTGACGCCAAACCTTGGCACCGAGGTCCTCGGCATCAATTTGGCTGCACTCAATAGCGACCAGCGGGATGAGCTAGCCCTAGAGGTACGCATAGGAATGGGTCTTCGTCTATGGCACTCAGGTTGCAATAGGTCGCCCGTCGAGGCTTGGTGGTCTTCCGTGACCAACAGGACTTCATTGATCGGGGTCCTGACTTCTATCGCGAGTGGGGAAGGCACTTTGGTCGGTAAGAAATTTCATGACATGGTCCCATTCTGGCTTAGGACCATATTCCACAGCTTGCACATCCATCCCACCTCTGGACATCCACAGAACTACCCAGAGATCCATCTCGTTTACAGGTACACCTTGTACTCCGTCACAACTTCAGCTGGATTGACCAACTGTTTGTTATCGAAGGGACGCCAATTCCAGCTTTAACTTCGAGATCAGCGATAGTATTACCTCGACCGTCTGGCACTCAGACGTGTCTTATGAGCTACAACCTCCTGGCCTCACTACCTTCTTCCTCCTTGCCCAGCCAACGACTGGGGGAGATACTCTCTTCACTTCCCAAGTTTCCACGCTCAGGAAGCTCTCTCCCCAATTCGTCTCCTTCCTACGCACGCTCAAGGCTGTCCACTCTGGCGTGGAGCAAGCAGACTTCTCTCGGTCCGGCAAACGTGGGGCAACCGTGCGACGGGAGCCCGTTGAAAATATACATCCCGTTGTAAGAAAGCACCCCGTTACGGGTGAGGAGGCTCTTTACGTTAACAAACAATTTACGAGGCGTATCGTTGGTCTCAAGCGCGAAGAGTCTGGTTAGTGGAGTCTCCTGAAATACCTTCGCATAGTCTGATTTCCTCCAGACGTATTGTTGAAGTTTCTTTACGACCATATCGATAAAGCGGGAGACCTCCAGGCCCGTGTCAAATGGACTCCGAATACAGTTGGTCAGTACCTCGCGTTCCGCATCTCAATTCACGGGATGCTTACCACACAGTCAGTGCTCTGGGATAACCGTATCACTGCACACGTAAGTCCCTCATTATGCTGCTCTTCATTTTTCATGTATACTTAAATCTGACAATAGTCTGCAATCATCGATTATGGAGGGTCCAAGGAGCGTAGGCACGGCGCTCGCATCACTCCTCAGGCTGAAAGGCCTATTCCTGCTCTGGATGGCCTTGAGCTTAGTGTTAGCTAAACCAGATTACCTAGATTTATCCATATGGCTGACCTGTATAACAAAACATGTATAAATGGCCATGGATTGAATATGGCGTGGTAACCCAGATGTAACTTCTATTCAGGGTTGTTTTGGGCTGGACCTAGTAAGGCTGCACTGTTGGGCGTCTAACGTCCAAATGTCTGTCCCATATATCGCGTTTTGCGCTCTCTGCATAACAGTCCTTAAAGAACTCAACAATGTGGTCACTAAACCCTACATGGTGCGCCAACAACCTTCGATGCACCGTGCTCATGAGTGAACGATTGCTGTCTAGGACGAGCCCTTCCACGTACCTCAAGCTCAAGCCTACTGTCAAGGTGACTTTCAGACATGGGACCCAAAGATAACAACGCCCCCAGGCTTGTGAGCTAGTAAGCCATCTATAGGCAGTCGCTCATATAAAATCTCCGTTATAGGTACCTTATGAGTGTGATTCTAAAGCGAATTTTCGCGTTCAAGTGCACATTGCCCATGTTGCGGCTTACCACAACACTCACGCTGTTGGCTCTGCCCATAGTCTTGACGAAATTGATATGCTTCCATAAGCGCGTCAGGCCACCATCATCCCTTCTCGCTCCTACACTTGACGCGATAGTGCTGTCATGCTTCCCTGTTGCCTGGTTTTTCGGCTTTCTCTACTACACCGAGGTGCCGAGTATCTTGTCTGTAGCTTCAATGATCGTCCTTGCGACTCAGGATAAGCACGTCCTCGCAGCACTGGTACGAGTTCTCTATTTATGTCGATCTCTGTGAAACTAAGTTGGTTAGCTAGGACTCGTGAGCTGCACTTTCCGTCAGACAAATGTGGTTTGGGTGCTGTATGCTTTCGGCCTCAGCCAGCTCGCAGAGTTTCAGTTTCGGAAGCGGACCCCAGGAAATACGAACCGCAGTATCTTGCATGACCCTCCTGCTCTGGAAGCGGGACCCGGTAAGCACTTCATGTCGTCTCCTTACCACCTCCTTGAGGTTGTTAATGGCTCCGCAGGTGATTTCATAAAAGTGTTGTGGAGTTTGCCATCCGCCCTACGAGTTATTCTTCCGTCCTTTGTCCCTTATGCCTCCGTCTTCGTGGCCTTTGGAGGCTTCGTCTATTGGAACGGGGGTATTGTCCTTGGTATGTGTTCACACGATCTGCCGGTTCGAAACGCCATTGAGGACCTCCAAGGGGACAAATCTAACCATATACCCTCTCTTCATATACCACAACTATACTACTTTGTTGCATTTGCCACTGCATTTGGATGGCCCGTTTTGATAAGCGGAGGTGTTGAGACGCTTGTTTACGAAGTCATCAGCCGCATGTTGGGGACTTTAAGGTAGGGGAGACTGTTCAGCTCTGTCGAATTACGCTAATTGCATGTAGGCGGACCATAATGACCCTGTTTGCCGTCGCAGCGATGTCGGCTACTGTCCACTTCTTCACGTAAGTGACCGTGCTTCTCCTCGGTGACTGAATTGACCACACTCCTCCAGTATTCACCACCCATTCTTGCTATCGGACAACAGACACTACACCTTCTATGTGTGGCGTCGTATCTACATGCTTCATCCTGCTGTTCCTTACCTTTTAGTGCCCGTTTACCTGGCTTGTGCGTGGGCGTGGTTTTTGCGTGTTGGTACGTGTGCTCTGTTCTTACCGTGATCGTTTGTGACAAGGAGAATGTAACAGGAAAGCATCAGACTATATTACAAACTTTGCTCCTCCCGGTTTGCATTCTGCCCACCTTGCTGCCCACTCCCCTTTTAGAGCCTCGCTACTTCCTGATACCATACATCCTTTTAAGGGTTCAAGTCGTGGATGTGCCATCTTGGAGCTTGGCATTAGAGGGTGGTTGGTATGCATTCATAAACGCAGCGACTATGTATGTGTTTTTGTACCTAGAAAGGGAGGGTGTAGGCCGATTCATGTGGTAGCTCCGTTGATAGGGCGCTTACTCGATTTCGCGGAATCAATAGATGATCTATCTAAACAAGACCAAACAGGCCACAGGTTGGAATTCACGGTTTCGGTTTCGTATCCCAACTCGCAACGCCCGAAACGAATTTAACACGACCCCCTTACGATTTGACGACTCCTGGTCGTGGTCTTATATACCACCACAACCTAACCACTCTGCATCGCCTTCCAGCATGCCCGCAGAAAAGGCCTCAGGCAGTGGCACCCGCTCGAAGCCTACTACGCGATCGTCGCTTCGCCATTCATTAAACTTCGCCTCGATGGGAAAGGCTCTAGTCGATGTCATCAATAAGGAGCCTCGAGACGCAGAGAAAGCCGGAAAGAAAGCTAAAGAGAGCAGTTCACGCCGGTCGAGTGCCATAAACCTCCAACCTCCTCCCACCGCTCCCCGCGCTTCGTTGGGTGATTCCAAGCCACCAATGTTTCTAACTAAGAAAGACGACACGACTATCACTCGGCGCAGGATGTCTTCTGTTGCACAGAAGGCGTTGGCGGATGACACCTTGAAGTCCCCCGAGTCAGACACCCCGCAGGCAGGGGTGAAGCGTTCTTCGTCACTACGACCCCGTACCGGTGGGTCTACGGCTTTGCCGAAGTACCGTCCCAAATCTGCCATCTTGGAGTCCGGAACGAAGATACCCTCGCCGCCGAGGAGCATTCGGAAAGGACCCGATAGCTCTGACGAGGACGGCCAGAGAGAGGTCAAGCAAGATAGCAGGGTCAGTCCTCGGCCACACAAATCAGCCCTCAAGGCCAATCTCACCAATGCCATCCGGCTTTCACCTTCACCATCTACCCCTCCGGTGGATTCACGTCCACTCACCCCCAAGTCTACCAAATCAGCCAAATCTACCACGTCTTCTCCGTCGAGGCCTACCAAGTCAAGCAAACCTCTTAGCTGCTCGATTCCACGCCCACCCTCGGCCTCTTCCACGTCTAGTTCTTTCACTCCTCGTACTCCAAAGACTCCTAGCAGTGTCAAGCACGTTTCTGGCTCCCGACTCGTCAACAAAGAACTTACAGTCCTAAGTGATAGCTCACATCGCAGCTCTCCGTTCTCTGTCGCTTCTGAATCCCCTCTTGCTCGACATTCTCGCCATAATTCACTATCGAACACGCCCACAAAGCTTCGACCAACTCATGACGCTGCTAACTTGTCCCACATCACTGAAATTGACAGCGATGATAGTTGTGACGCTGACGATGTTGAACTCCTCCTTGCACCTGTATCCAGTCTCACCGCACCAACGCCTGCTATGCCCCGCCTCCAATCCCGGCGACGACGCATCGAACCAGAAACGCCCACTCGAGTTTCTCCCACTACTCAGCTCCCCACAAGAGCTAACCTCTCCTATCTTTCACCACTCCCTCCAATTGGCGATAGCCCTCCTTCTCTTCGACCACCGAAGCAAGGAAGTGCTAAAGCAGCCCGAGGCTCAATCCTCTCGTGGGACGAATTGGCTGAGGAAGCGTCACGGACACTGGATCCAGGAGAAATTGACAGCATGTTATCTGATGTCCCCGCACCGTTTGCTGCAGGTGCCATCTCACCTATACCCAGTACATCATGTCTTCCAGACATACCCGAGAGTCCTTGTCTGAATGTTATGCATTCGCCGAGCGCATACGGATCGATATCCCAGGTCCTTTTGCCGGACGTTACCCCTTCTCCTGCTGTTCATTACTATAATACCCCTCCCCGGGATATGGCGGGGGCTGCTGATGCCTCCCTCGTTACAATGCTTCGCCTCCAGCTTGCGGCTGCTGAGAACACTGCTCAAGAACGCTTAGCTCAATTGCAAGCCATGGAAAAAGAGGTACACGGTCTCAAGACTGCGCGAAGAAGAGATGAGGCGGAACTAACGCAGCAAGTGACCTTCTTGGAGAACAACGTACGAGAAACCCTTGAAGCCCGGGATCGTGGCGAGGCTGAACGTCAAGCGTATATATCATCATTAGAGCAACGTGTACAAAGCGCTGATGCTGTGCACACGGAGGCTGTCAATAACGCCGTTGCGAAGGCATCACGAAGCCTTAGAAAGTCTCATGAAGCGGCTCTGGGTGTAGAAGCTCGCAAGTGGATAACTGCATGTTCCGCACATGATGCCTCTTCAAAATGGATGACTGTACGCGATGAGGCTGCAAACCTTCTGGATCTCATACAACAAGACCAAGAGGTTTTAGCCATCCTCAAGGCTGATTTGGATGACATGGAGGGGATGCTTGATGGCCCTCACTCTGTAAGTCATTGTCAGCTTTCAACAATCTATATGCTTACGTCCAACGCCAGTCCCCTTCCTCAACGATCTTTCCTTGAGCTCTACTCTGTATATACCTTGATCTGTATTATACCACCATATGTAGCTAGCCATGCTTGTTTTTACAAACCACTCTCTTTTGTCCTGTAATCGCCTCCTTATGTTTCTTCATTCTTGAGGTCTCCTGATCTGTACGTTTTTGGCTTGTTATTACGGGGTTTCTCTCATCCCTATGCCTTCACGTCGCGTCATGTTCACGCCATTTTGAACAAGCTCGGTACGGTTTCCCAATGCTCCTGTCTGCCCCTTTGCTCCCCCTGAGCACCCACTTCAGCCCTGCTTCCAACGTTCAAGTTTAACGACTGCGTAACGCGTAATCTGTCAACCCTCTCAATCGACGCGTGTTACTGCGACCTACAAAGTGTTGAGAAGGGTTGGCGTTGTTGCGGCCTTTGTCAGGTGATGCTGAGCGAGTTTACTCAGCAACTACCGGCTCGATAAGGACTTATCATAAGATCAGGAAGATTCCTATAAGAGTTGAGATCCTGAGTACTACTCCAAACGCTCCTTTCTCTGAATCTATCATGGCCAACGTTCTCCCCGACTTGCCCTACCCTTACGATGCTCTCGAGCCCTTCATCTCCAAGCAGATTATGGAGCTTCACCACAAGAAGCACCACCAGACATACGTCAACGCCTTGAACGCTGCCGAAGCCGCCTATGCCAAGGCATCGACTCCAAAGGAGCGCATTGGTCTCCAGGCTGCCTTGAAGTTCAACGGAGGAGGTGAGCTTCTCACCAGAACATCGCCGATCTCTCCGATGTCCAGATGTTGATTGCGCGAAGGTCACATTAATCATTCTCTCTTCTGGAAGAACTTGGCCCCCGCTGCCTCTGAAGGCAAGGGCAATGGCGGTGTCCTCAAGGACGGCGCACTCAAGGACGCCATCATCCATGCTTTCGGGACCGTTGATAATCTCAAGAGAGAGTTCAACGCTACAACCGCTGCTATCCAAGGCTCTGGCTGGGGCTGGCTGGTACGCAATCATCGCGTCATCCATACGTAACCTCTTCGTCATCCAGCTGATTGCTTTTGTATAGGGGCTCAACCCGATCTCCAAGCGTCTTGAGATTGTGACCACCGCCAACCAAGATCCTCTCCTCTCGCATATCCCAATCATTGGTGTGGATATCTGGGAGCATGCCTTCTACCTCCAATACTTGAACGTCAAGGCGGATGTACGTTCTTTCTCTTCTCCCCCCGCCTGCTTTGACGTATTCCACCCAGTATTTGAACGCTATCTGGAGCGTTATCAACTTTGATGAGGCCGAGAAGCGCTACCTTGACTCGGGAGCTCCTAAGTTGTAAAATTGGCCAGCATGTTTTTATGATTCTGGGACGAGTGAACATTCTTGTATCAAATGTAAAATCTGTATCAGCGTGCCACAATCAATGAGACTGGATAAGGTTTTTACCCGTAAGAATGGGTTGATGAGTTCAGCTAACTACTACTATATCCTATTAGATTGCGAGTGTATGTGTGGGAGGTAGATGGACCCTAGTGGCCCCTTGTCAGCCTCCTAATGTTTGAGGTTCGCCCAAGAGGAAGCCGGTCAGCCTTGCCGGCTGCTCTTTCGACTTGTTCTTCGGTTAGGATAGGCTTCTTGCCCAACTTTCTGCTCGCAGTAAGTGGCGTGAAAGGACATGCCCAAGAAGTCTCACCGTTTGGCCTTGCCCTTCTTTGGCATAAGGTCCTCCTCTTCATCGTCATCGTCATTTGCCAAGCTTTCGATTCGCGGACGGTATGTTTTGGCTGGAACTGCCATGACCGGTTCGTCTGGATCTTCGGGGTAGCCCACATCTTCCTTCATCGTTGATATCCGAGTGGATTTGCCCTTAGATCGTGTCGAAGTTGGCTTTGCGGCGGATAAGCTGGAGCTCTCCATGCATTCGTTGGGCTTTGGGGACCTTTCGGGTTGCCACTCGTCGTCGGATTCGGTGCCTTCTTCGTTCTCGCTGATGGCTTCGCCTTCCGTACCTTCGTCCTCGTCTGTCCCGGTGATTTCAGCTTCGTCCTCATCATCTGACGGGAGCTTGACGGCAGAAGAGCCTCTGGGGACAGAGTGGACTACTTCTGTTCGTCCCATACTGTATCTGATCGTCTTTGGCCCATGTTGCTGTGTCTTGCCAGGTCCAGATCGCACTGACGGAGAAGGAGAGCGGGATATTTCTGACCCAGAGTCGTCGCTTTCTTCAACCATTTCCTCCCCCGATCCAACGAGGTCTATTTCAACGTCCAGTTCCTCGACTATTCTGCTCTGCAGACAAGCTTGGGTCCTCATCGTAAAAGGCGCTGGGGAATATGCTCACCACTTCTTGCTCTTCGTCGGACTGCTCGGCCACGACTGGGATCGATCGCTTTGTAGGACTGTTGAATAGACCGGACTGGTGCAAGAGCTCAATCTTGGCATCTGTCTTCATCTCGCTTCTCTCCACCTGCAATTTCGTCTTAAGCATGGAGCTATACTTCCAGACACCAGCCTTACCTCATTCATCAAGCGTCTCGCATGCATCCTCTCCATAATGTTCATGCGTTCCTCCATCTCTTTCATGACCTCTTCTCTTGTCTCAGCTTCAATGTCGGCACATTTGAGTTCGCATTCAAACAACTGGCCTCGAATCAGCGAAAGGCAGTAGGAGGTATACACCCAAAACGGACCTGTGCATGGAGGGCCTCTATCTCGTCAAATAGAGCATCGACGAGAGGGTTCATATATTCGGTGCTGTCGTTACTCTGGCCTTCATCAGCTTCTTCCTCTACAGATTAGATGCACAAACAAATGTCAAAGTTGTCGTTTCTTGACGGCCAAATTTGCTTACCTTCTACCACGGTTAGGACGGTCGTACTCGACTTCCTGCCAGGACGAGCTGTCTCGATAGTGACTTTTCTTGCGGTTTGTGACTTTCTTGGGATTCCAACTAATTTACTATTCCCAGGGGTTGGGGGCGCGCGTATAGGTGCTGGAGCAGGTGTGACGTATACTTCCCTTGCGAGTGCCGCGAACTTCATGACATGTGAGTTCTCATCATAGCCAGTGTCGTAGGGGTTGACATTGACGATCATCACCACTCTTCCGTCGCCAATGAAGTAATCCATCAGCATTTCCGTTAGCTTGCTATGCCTGAATGGCACGACTGCAAGACCCTTCTTGACATCTCTCGTATCCATACGGCCTTCAAGACCGACGCCATCCTGGGCAAGGCTAGCTGCAAGGCGTCGTTGATTAGAACGCATGACTTCCATACACTGCCCGAGGACCATCAACGATCTGTTGATATTACCCGCTTCCTTTAGTCTATCACCAGTTGTCTGAGTGTGCTTCATGCGTTCCGAGCCAGCGAGATCAACAAGAGTCAGCCGGGAGATTTGCAGTGCGGTGGGGTCGTTCCGTTCCCCTCTGTGGCCCCTGACTACTTTGAGGGTAACTATGCCATGGCTGCGGCTACTCTCGCGGTTGGCCAAGGTCCCGAAGACACGCCTGTGCAGCTGACCCATTTTCACCAGGGATTTACCCTCTGCGGCATTGTGTACACGGAACTGCTTCAACCCGGAAACATACTTCCCTGGGGTGTCAGATCCGGTGTCGTCTTGGGGAGAAGGCCTGAGGTTAAGCGCCTTCCGCGTCAACAGCAGTGAGGAATTGCCTGTAGATTTGGGGATATTGGAAACGTGCGGTGCGGTATCGTCTGTGACAGTGTCTAGGAGGTCATAGATCTTTTCGTTGTACACCTCCGCATAGGAAAGCCAGATCGAGTATTCGTAGTTTCGGTCGAGCTTGATGAGGGTTGGGTCAATGTCTGCATCTGGTACAGATGGGGCATCGTCGAAGGTTTGCCCTAAAAGCTGCTGAACTGCGGGAACAGGGTTGATGAGCGGGAGGCGAGAGTCACTGGGCCCGGCAGCCTCGATCCCGTGAAGCCGGACGGGGCGGTACTGTTGGTAACAATAAATAACGAATTGTATCAACCCCCCTGCTTACCTTGCCATCCGCATGCAGGCCGTCGATACTATTGAAGATAACGTCGAGGGTTCGGGGTAATATCCCAGCGCTGCCCTCAGTCGTGCCTCCTTGTATGGTAAACGTCTTGCCAGAATTCGTCACACCGTACGTAAATAAGAGGCCATTTTGACCATTTAAAACGTCTTGGACAAGGGGAAGGGTTGTGTTAGAGAAGAAATCAGATTGGGTTGTGGATGGACAGAAGACGTGAGAGAAGGTATAGACGGAAGAGGGGGGAACTGTAGACACTCGGAATCGACTGTTGGATTGCGGACTGACGTTCGGATCGGACATCCTGACGGAAGTATCATTCAGATGGGTGAGGTACGGGTGCGAGGTGGATGAATGGTTTGTTAGATTGGGTCGAATGCGAAGGAATGCCTGAGCAGAAGATCAGCCGAGCATGATGTGACGTAGAGCAGAGACTTGCCGAGATAGGTTCGCGGTCGTGTTCATCGGCTTGTTGCGTGGCTTCACTGTTGGTCTTGGTCAGTGTTCGACCTTTGGAAGGGGCTTTGGTGGTGGTTTTTGCAGCAGTAATTGTATCATCTGCATTGACCTTGTTAATGAGTGGCTTTCTTGTAGTCCTCTTGGTTGCCGTCACGCTTGGTGCTGACTCATTGGTAGCAGTTGCTCTAGCTGCGGCCCGGGTTGTCCGAGTAGTGGTGGGTATTGCAGGAGCCTTTGTTGCTCGTGTGGTCGGCTTGGATGTTGTCTTTGGAGGCATGGTTTCGAAGATTTAAGATGATGGTGGTAGGAACAAACGATGAAGTGAGAGCTCCGACCTCGAGGCTCCAATGCATGTGCAAACCGCGACATACGATCACATGACTTAATCAGACGTTGACCATGTGATCGTGTTTCCTGAGTTGCGATACAGGCGCTTGGCAGCCACTATTGTTATTTCCTATCATTCTTGGACTATGGTCTCATCGAAACGCTCGCCGACCAACAGAAGGAAATCAATTGCCGTCGTCAATGACCAGAACAAACCTGCTTTCATCCAACGCACTAAGCGGCGAGCTCATAGCGTAGCTCCAGGTGAACTGTCGCCTTTAGCTAAAGCCAGACGGCTTCTCGTGCGTTGCTTCTTTCATCCGTATCCTCCGCCCTCCTCATCGTATCAACTATTTAGGTTCCTCGCAAAAGTATCCTCAAGACATCTATCAATATCCAGTCACAGAATGGATCGCAAGCGTCCTTACCGTCCAGCCAATCAGGCTCGTTAGTGGATGAGAACACTACACAATCCATGGATTTAACGCGGGACTTTACTACAAACGTACGCGACAACACGTCACGCAAATCTATGGGACGGCGTGTTAGCTTTGCGAGGACTGCCAAAGTTAGGATCTTTGAGAAAGCTGGTGACCACACGAGCAGTACCAACGCCTCTGGCTCGCCACCGTCTTCTCCACAATCCTCTCCACTACCATCTGACAATGATGCTCACCCTTCTGAAATGCCGCCAGCTTTATCAAACGAAAATGACTACCCAGGTGCGCGTGCTCGTCGCAGGCGGAGCTCCGCCAGATATTCGATGGCAGGCAGCGAAGATATGGACCTCACAGACACAGGCCCTCGAGTGAACGATGATTCATTTAACTTCGAGGATGACAACTTTGACTTCAATACCGACGATGATACTCAGTTCATGGGAACTGATGGCGACACCATGGATGTCACTCAAGCTTTGGACGCTAATCTCATTCGCCGGCGTACCATCTCCATTGGTGGAAGTAGCAAGACCAATCGACCCCCCTTGACCGAGCTCGCTACGAACGAGCATGCTTCCTCTGGCCATACACATCATGAGCATTCGGTCGATTCAGTTTCTGACATGTCCCAAGATATGTCAAACGTGTCCATCGTCGACGATAATACCCAGTCCGTGCCAATGGAATTCACGGTTCCCATTACTCAAGGTCTCCGACAACCGGCGCATGAAGACCCGGCATGGCTTGCTCTCCGAGCTGTTACGCACTCAGGAGATACGCCGTATGAGCCGCCTCTTCGAAGTGACGATGATGGCACTGGACCTCTCCCCCTTTCGTCGCCGAACTCTAGGCACGAGGATGACCAAGCCTTAGGTGATGATATGGAACTCGACGATGCGATGCAGCGCTTAATGAAGGCAAGGGATTCTCTGCCAATGGCACGATCAATCCCGCAAGAGCTGCCTGCGGAGAACGATGATTCCTTCACCAGTTCTGAAGGGAGTCTTCTTGTGGACGGAGATGGTTTTAATCCCGATGAAACCGTCAATGTTAGTAAGATTATTGGCCGGGCCAGCCTCGGCGGGTTCAGTGCCCGTACTAGTCTGGCTTTCGACTCCACTATGGAAGGCACTTCGATTTATGGCAACATCAATGTGGTCAATGGATTTGGGCCATCTGAATCAACACCCACAGCAAACCGCACGTTGCCTCCCGCTAATGCTCGTCCGGAAACATCGCGACCCTCAGTCTTCCAGCCTGTTACCAACCCCCAGCAATCTGTGTTCACTCCGAAGTCCCCCGCCTCGCCGTCCAAGCAAGCAATGATTCCTAGAGCTGTGTCGCCCAATAAACCCAAACCGACCTTCACCGCTGCCTTCGCTCCCCCTACTACGCGGCCATCTCCCAAGAAAAGTCGCCCGTCTGCACCAGCAGCTCCAGATAATATCCGCTCCCGCAGCTCTTTTAAGCGAACCCATGATGAAACCCAGGAAATGGGCCAAGAGCCCAACGACGGTCCCTCAACGCGACGCCTCGCTTTCGAATCCAATGATGTGCCCGTACCTCAGTCGGCACCAAGAGATGATGGCCCCTCTGCCACATCCACAGCTAACAACCCATCCACATCTACAGAAGCTACTTCCTCGAAACAACGACTCAACTCAACCCTTCGGCGCCCATCAGGTTATTTTTCGCGCCGACAGAGTATGGGTGCTGGGGTTTTAGGAACGAATGGCGCTGGAGCTTCGCAGATAGTACAGGATGCGGCTCAATCGCGTCCCTCGCCAAAATTGTCAGGTACCGGCCTAGGTAAAGCCAGAGCAAGTGTAGGCTCTGCTTCGTCCGATGCTTGGATGAGGTTTGATAGGAATGCCCCTACCCCAGCCCCCAATGTCAACACAAGGCAACGCGAAGACCCCCACGACACCATGGACGAGCCAAAGGCGAGGAGTCCTGATGAGTCTCCTCCAGACGCTCCTACAGCTAGCTACAATCCCGAGGATATTGCATCGGAGCTAGCACCAGGAGACGGATTCGACGAACCTGAAGATGAGCATCCAATGGAAGTCGATGAAGACGAGCCCGCAACCTTTGGGGTCGGGCTTGACACAAGCCTACAGTCGGCCAATAAAAATCCTTCAACAGAGCAATGGCTGGAAGGTTTACCAGATCAAGAGGGTCAGCCCGACGAAGACGTTGTTCGTTCCCATTTCCATCACAGTCGATGTAGGCGAGATTGATACCTTTGCCCTCTAGCCCTCCATATCTATCGCTGAATTTTTCCAAATATCTGGCATCAAATTCATGGAGGAGCTGACCGCTCCTCGTCGTTCAATGTCCCAGCCAGGTCGTCCAGAGCGTCTGGCAGCTGATATCTCACTGTCGGAATACGCGATTGCGACCGCCATTGATGTACCGCAGCTATCACTTTACACCCGTGTCGCAAGTGATCTCGAGGCATGGATGAAGAAAAGTAAAGTTGTCATGCAGGAAACAGAGGAAGAGGCTGCCAGAGCTATGCCAGAACTATTCACTGAGTACTTGGCTGCCGACGAAGAGGGGAAAGATCAGCTAAGGGTGAGGTGTCATATATCAGCTTATTGTTGAGCCGCTCACAAGACTACTGACTCAGCACCATCTCAACCTGATCAGAACTAACGTGAGGGAGCAGGCCAAGGCTGAGTGGTACAACTGGAAGTTGCAATGGATCGAGGGCCTGAACGACATTGCCAGCAGTCGTCTAGACGACTTGCAATCGGTAGGAATCAAACTTCTTTTCATGACATCAACTTCATCGTCGTACCAGGACTCCCAAGTATTGCAGGCGATCAGACAGCGAGCCGACGAGATATTACCATCGCTTCAGCAAGAGTATG
The DNA here is from genome assembly GCA_032158425.1 of Pleurotus giganteus. Classification (NCBI taxonomy): domain Eukaryota; kingdom Fungi; phylum Basidiomycota; class Agaricomycetes; order Agaricales; family Pleurotaceae; genus Pleurotus; species Pleurotus giganteus. The sequence goes on from JAPEHR010000002.1 coordinate 2,082,077, forward strand.
CGGAGGTGATGGCCGAGCTGGCAAGGGAACAGGCGGAAGTCGATGAAATACTGGCCAGTGATCAAGAGTACCTGAGCGAGCTAAAAGCTTCGATAGCCGAGCAAGAGTAAGACAATATGAGATAGCTATGAACGCAGACACTGACACTTAAGTTAGCGTGGAAGTGGAGGCTTTACGGAGTGAGCTTGCGGAGAGCAGTGGGCAGCTCGCTCGACTTGAAGAACGGTTCGCAGAAACTGAAGCAGAGAGTCGGCAATCCGAAGCTGCGATCGCGTCAGCTAAAAGGTTACTCCATGTTCAGGAAAGTAGCACATTGGCAGAGATCATGCGACTCAAAGGTAAGCTTGTCTTCAGACATGCTGGCCGATGGCTTAGTTTCGTAATTCGTACAGATGAACTTGAAGCCATGGAGGACTTGCACAAGTTCCAAACAACCAAAGTTTCTCATGACATTTTCGAGTACACCTACGCTTCGCGCTACAAGGTTTCCATACCATGCAATCACCACCTGCCTATAGTGTCACACATCGTCATCTCGAGTCTGGATAAAGCGAAACTCAAATGCAAGGATAAATATCCTCATCTAAGCGATTATTTCCTACACGCCGCCAAAGACCGATTGCTGCAGATACACCAGCATTGGACAGTCCGCAAGGTGAGTTAACGGTTTACAGGTCGTTATGGTGGCTTATCCGTGCGTTCCACAGGTTGTGCATAGTCTTTCAGACTACTGGACTTCGTGTCAACAAGTTCGTTCGCAGATTGACCTTCTTTCTATCAAATACCCTGTAGCTATCGAGATCCCCTCTTCAACAACCTCCGCCGGCTTTACTGCCAAAGCACAACTCATGTACCCCTCTCTGAAAGCCAAGGCCTTCATTTCTTTTGTTTTTACATCGGATACATTTGCCACATGGCCACGGTCAATAGGCCAACTCTCGTGCGCTGTCAAAGTTGCGTACGGGTCAGTCCAGTGAGTCCTTTTGTCCACCGGTCTAGGCCAGAGATTGATAATATTTCAGGAAGGAGAGGATCTATGAGGCGGTGGTGAGTAGGCTGGGCGAAGCCAGTCCCGAAGACAACCACGCTTGTTTATTAGATGCTTGTATTGGTGCTCAGGATGTCTATTCGTAACACATGTATCATTCCAGCCTGTAATTTATTTTCGATATTGACAAGTTTACGCCGACCCTGGGCTTTTGCCTTCGATGCGTCATGACTTCGGTATGACACATGAAGCGGTTATTGTCCCAACCTTCTACTTCGCTGCACCTCTGGCGACTAGCGTCTGTTCGTTACTATCTCCATGGCCGCTACCTCTCGCGTTGGGCTTGCGCTCGTTCGGCCCGCCCAAAGACTCTGCTCCCTTCGCGTCGTTTCGCGACGCAACATGACAACCTCGAATCGAATACGTCCCACCGCGACGGTCCAGGTATCTAGAAATCACACCCGCTATACAGCGTTCACTCGTCTACCATTATACGCTGTCCGTGCTTCGTCGCGTCTTCGGTCATTGATCGGGGCATACAGTATATCAAACTTGGGGCCCTTGTGTCAATGGTGATATTAGCGGGGACGGGCTATTACAAATGGCGGAGTGAGCTCTCTCTATGTTTCACCATTACAGGTCTCACACCCTGCCTTGCCAGCTTTCAAGACGCAAGTGCTTGCCACGGTCGATAACTTCAGCTCTATGGCCACAAACGTTGTCAACAAAACGGCCGCATCCATACACAAGCGACTAGATGACCTTGATGCGAAAAGAAGGACATTCAAGGTCATAAGATTCACTCTTACATGGAAAATACATCACTCACGACGCAGCGCGCATTCAGGCGACAAAATCACTGCAAAAATCATAGATAATGCGAGGGAGCTGGTAGGCAGTGCGCCGAACAGAGTGAAGGGTGCCATAGAGTCCATCAAGTCTCGTGTCCCGAAATCATCGAGGACAGCAGCCGAAGGTCTTAGAAACAATCCGCGCCGTAGAATACCATTGCTGATATCATCTCATTCTCAGAGATTCCAGCGTCGGTTGGTGGTGAACTTCAGGAGCATACTTCTGCTGAGGTACAAAATGTTGCCTCCCCCCAATCGAAATTACGTTCGGCCATGTCTCAATATGTGGAAAGGACCATTTCAGGTCGAAGTGAACGCAACAACGAAGGCCGACCAGAATCTGGAGATGAAGAGGCCTAACCGTGTCCACCGGCTTCTATTTCTCGTTTGTTTGCTCCATCTGTTCCTGTGCTGTTCCTTTCTTCGCTAATCCCACTCGATGTTGCAATGTACTTCAACAACGACGACTGCCATGGTGTGCCTCTGATACCACTACTCATTTATCAGAAGTATGCTCTGCAACAGAGCAGGAGAGACATTAGCGAGACATGAATACATGACCCCATAGGGCCTACATTGGTTGACACTGGTTTATGACAAACGATGACGAACTAGTTGTTGTTCGTCGTCTGATCCTCGTTCAGTAGTCTCTTGGCAACGCCTTTCAACTCAGCAAGCCGGACTTGTACTCTGGCGTGATTTTTAAAATGTTATCCTTGTGGTGCGGTCTATTAGTAACTAGTTGGCTAGCTGCTGCTCAACGCACTGGGTTTTAGCTCTTCTCATGATGGTATCAAAGCTGTCAACCTAGTCTATGTTTCTAATTCACGGCCCACTGCTAGCAGCATTCATAGCCACGCATGCGCAACGGACTTGTATTCAGACGCATGTCGCATGGTCAGGATCGCGCAATACTACGTTACAATGGCAGACTGCTCGAAACTTGTAATGTAGCTGGATGACTACCGGTTGTGCATGCACGAGTATAAAAGGGATGATTCGTCTCCCCATATCCTCAGCCAACTTTCGAGCCACTTCCAGTAGTAAGTCTTCGTGAATCCTACATCTTCATAAACTAATGGGGACGCTTTCTGTGCAGGCTTAAGTCAGCCAAATCATCACAATGCGCGCAGCTGTCCTCCTCCTCACTTTCGCCGTTGTGCTCGCCGTTGCCAGCCCCAGCGTTGACGCCAAGAAGAAGGTCGCCAAGAAGGGTGGCAAGAAGGGTGGCAAGAAGGCTGCTGCTGCCGCTCCTCCTCCCCCCGCTGAGGAGCCGGCCGCCCCTGCCGCTGATGCAGCTGCTGCCCCAGTTGAGGCACCCGCTGAGGAGGCCCCTGCCGCGGATGCTTAAGTGCTTGTAAGTTTCGTCATCTCGCTGAGGAGAAGCACCCTAATAATGCCAATCCAGTCCCGTTGCCTGGAGTGTGCTTTATTCATGCATTGGCTGTTAATGGGTCCCTTGTCATGAATAGTACATGTTATTCCGAGCTAGATGAACACTTGTAGAGTATTACACTGTGGTTTTATCGATGCTACTTGGTCCCATAAACTGCCGTTCAGTCGCACGGAATCATGATCATGTAGGGTTGCCAGCCAACTTGGATCATCCATCGCTCGGAAGCTTGGCTTGACGATGGCGGTCGGGCCTCCACTCAGACGTTGAGTGTCACTTGCCGCACAGTGTCTTGTTCTGCGGTTAAACGTTGATTCGCGTCTCGGTGTGATAATCCACGATGGAAAGTTGTAGACTTATTGGAATAGGAGCACCCCCTATGTTGGAAGTGATGCTCAGACTACCTTGGAAACGCAGAGACTCGAGAGTCAGCGCCAAATGAGCTGGTTGGGAATATACAAGGAATTGGTAAATATATGTAGTACTAAGGGGTACTAGGCTAGTGTCTGGAAAACGGCACGGTGGTCTAGAGCAGCATACCGTTGGATGATACGTGGTATCACACCAAGTTAGCTGCGAGTTCTGTGACAGCATGTCGTATAGTACATGGTCCTGGGGCGCTGAGTTCCAGCCCGCATATGTTAAAAAATTCTACACGGAGTCCCAAGCAGTCAGAGTCAAGAAGAAAATCACATATCATTTAAATTGTGCACAAATGAGCGGCGGTTTAACGAGTTTGAGGGGTACATATAGGGGTCAGGGGACGTAAGTGAACATGGGGGCATGACATGTATGTGAGGGTGGCATTAGTATGACACATTTCACTATCTTTTTAAGAGACTCATGATTCCGTGCGACTGAACGGCAGTTTATGGGACCAAGTAGCATCGATAAAACCACAGTGTAATACTCTACAAGTGTTCATCTAGCTCGGAATAACATGTACTATTCATGACAAGGGACCCATTAACAGCCAATGCATGAATAAAGCACACTCCAGGCAACGGGACTGGATTGGCATTATTAGGGTGCTTCTCCTCAGCGAGATGACGAAACTTACAAGCACTTAAGCATCCGCGGCAGGGGCCTCCTCAGCGGGTGCCTCAACTGGGGCAGCAGCTGCATCAGCGGCAGGGGCGGCCGGCTCCTCAGCGGGGGGAGGAGGAGCGGCAGCAGCAGCCTTCTTGCCACCCTTCTTGCCACCCTTCTTGGCGACCTTCTTCTTGGCGTCAACGCTGGGGCTGGCAACGGCGAGCACAACGGCGAAAGTGAGGAGGAGGACAGCTGCGCGCATTGTGATGATTTGGCTGACTTAAGCCTGCACAGAAAGCGTCCCCATTAGTTTATGAAGATGTAGGATTCACGAAGACTTACTACTGGAAGTGGCTCGAAAGTTGGCTGAGGATATGGGGAGACGAATCATCCCTTTTATACTCGTGCATGCACAACCGGTAGTCATCCAGCTACATTACAAGTTTCGAGCAGTCTGCCATTGTAACGTAGTATTGCGCGATCCTGACCATGCGACATGCGTCTGAATACAAGTCCGTTGCGCATGCGTGGCTATGAATGCTGCTAGCAGTGGGCCGTAAATTAGAAACTAGACAGGGCTAAGGAAATGGTCAAATTTCCACTTGAACAACAGCTAACTAACTGGTCCGGCTAAGGGGTACGACGATAACATGAACAATCTGTTGGATCGGGTCGTCAAAGCCCAAGAACGACTTGATAGGCGTTGCCATTAGACTAAATTGGCTAAAAGGAAGTGGGTTAAGCCTGCGGCTAGACCGACGGTGGCACGCTAGTCACAAATAGTGGTAACGCTCACGTACATCGAGGTAATCGACTACACATAAACATTAAGCAGACCCTGCTTCACAATCCACTCTGCCCGAGCCATATCTGCATAGAGCCCTCTCGGCGCGGATGTCGGTTTGGCATCCTGCGTCGATTGAGATTGGGACTTGACGTGTCGTTTCAGGGAGAGGATGCGCTTGATCTCCTCTAAGTATTAATTTAGCATCTATGGGATGACACAGTATGTGCACACAGTAGGGGCTCACCGTTCGTATTTGACATAGGCTTGTCCGAACCAGCGTCGGTGGGGGTCGAGATTAAGTCAGACGCAGAAATGGACGTAACATTTTCGCCTCCAGTAGAGGCATCGCCAGAGGAAGTATTAAATATGATTTCCGCGTCACTCAGCTCGAGGTCTATGTCTAAGTGGTACAGAAGGGGGACATGGAGGAGTAGGCGAGTGGCAGAGAGGGAAAGATCAGCTTGGTTGATATTGGCATAAGTCTGGCGGAAAGATTGACGGGTAAGCCTATTGGAAAGAAAGGAGAAGTAGGTACCAGGGAAGGGACGAGGATGGTTATTTTGATCATTTCCTTCTCGACATGCAAACTAGCGGAGTCGGATGCATTCTCGGTCGAAGGGGAAACGACCGACCAAGACCATGTCGGACGGTACTGGAGGAACGAAATGATAATTGGATAGTTTAGCACATGACAAGCCACGATCAACGCGCAGCAAGACATTGCGAGATTAGGGTGCTCATGGTAAGACATAGATTAAGGTATGACATACGATAGGGTTCCCATCGTCGTTGGTACGGTCGGCATTGCTCGGGAGAGTGCCAATTGACGGGGAGTCAATTTCGGAGATCAGGTTCGCGGTGCTGTTCGCATTCGCATTTTTGAGAATAGACTTCTTGGGCTTCTGTGAAGAAGAGGAGGGGAGCTCCTCGATAAGTTTCTGGGTCGGAGGCGTAGCGAGGCTTGAAGAGGTGGAAGGCGCGCTGGCGTTGGCAAGTAGGGACGAAGGGATGGTGACGGTGCGCTTGTCAAGCTTTCCTTTCGACAGAATGTTGGGTGTTTTGATATGTCGTGAAAGCAGAATCGCGTCGTTCGATTGAGCCTCGATCCGCTGGAGAGAAAGCTCGATGATATAGATTTTGAACTCGCCATCTGTATCTCTGAGGATGCGAGACTTGATGGAAGTATTGTATACACAGTCAAACACGAGGCACGGTGAGCCAGCTTTGTCGGTGTCCTTCCTGCCATCCGAGACGACGACTGGGACGAACCAAGTGGTGAAGTCGTCGGTGGGCTTTTGAGGGGGAGGCACTTTGGCGTCATAAGCGATGTTGACGAATACCTTGGTCTTGGTGGAGAGGATGGCTGACTTGACGCAGAAGCCAGCAGTCGGGGTGAGGCTTATCGTCGTCGTCGTCGTCGTCGTCGATGCCATTGGATCAGAGTCACGCGTGACGGGAGGAGAATGTGCTCGTTGATGTGCCCCTGAGCGAGGCACAATGTCCTTTTCGTCGGATTCAAGGGCTCTCAGCGTCCCACACGTCCTCAATCGCATCGTCAACACAGTAGTCGACAACTTCGACTACCTCGCTCCAGCTCGCGACGGTCCAAGCCCAACTTCAGGGGACGCTAGTCAGCATCCTAACAGTAGCCCAAGCCAAGGAAGCCCAATGGCTGAGCCTGGTGATCCTAACAGAACTGGTGCTTGGAAGAACAGGTTCAAGCTCTGGGGAAAGTCCAAATCCTGTGAGCCAAATACCATCCTGTCCAGTTGAACGGGAGTTTCATGGATATCATCAAGCGGCGAGCGAGGAGCTATTCATCGAGGACCTTCCTGATCTTACGGACGATGTCCCGGACGCTGACGCCATCGCCCACAGAATCCAGTCACTCGTCGACAAACTCCCTCCGCCCCCCGATCCATCCAAGCGGCCAGCCAAGGTACCTAAGCCCGTCCCACCTACTCGCGACTCGAAAGGCAAATGCCTTCCCCCTCCTGGATCGACGCCGATCAAAGATAAGAGTTTGATCTCGCTATTGTCGTCACCACCGGTGATGAATGGGGAAGCCGAGGGTCGGGACTCCGTCTGGTCAGTTTTGGAGAAGCTCCACGCTCTTCGCCATCGTGAGCCGCAAGGGGAACCAGTTGAAGGAGGAGGAGATGATGGCGGTGATCAAGATGATGATGACGACGACGATCCCACTGTCATGCTCTACGCACCTCTTGTACCAACGAAGAATTCCACCGTCGAGGTTGCTGCGTCTACTTCCATATTTCCCAACGCACCCGCCCCGTCCCCAGAGACTAGCGGTGGAACGCAAGCCTCCTGGTGGCCTTGGACCCGCAAACCAGTCGATCGCGCTAGCAAGCCGATGCCCGCGGACACGAGGGTCAGAATGAAGGCAAAGAAAGTATGGGTTCCCTCAAAGACTAGTCTCTCTTTCCAGGCCTTGTGGTGGGGTTACAAACTGTACATATTTTGCTTTCCCTCGACGTGGTTCCCCACTGACTTTGGTGAGCCGGTCAGATACCTTCCACCGCCAGTCCTAGCTATCCTCAATGACAAGACCATTGAGGCCACTAAGCGAGCTGCGATGATCGCCACTGCTCTGAAGTGGCTCGCAGATAACATTCCGACTTCAGCTGTCCCTGTACCACTCTTACCCGCCCTCATACTGATACAGCGTATCGTCCCCTTCGTCGGCTACATCGGAGGATTCATCGCTTGGAGTTGGAGTACAATCAAGTCGTACGATGAAGGTTTGTTTCCTGTCATGATTTGTAGTGTGGCTGACAACTCTCGTCCCTGCTGGTGGATAGGTCTAGGAGTCATCTTAACGGCGACCTGGATTTTGCCTGTTGCGCTCATTCCTGGGACATGGCGGGCGTCGGACGTGCCATCTGCAGAGCCCAATCCACCCGCTACTGAACCTAATCCGCCGCCTGCCCCTAATCCGCCCGAGTCAACTAGCCCGCCTCCGACCACGGGCATAAAGGCGGCGAAAGCGAATTAATGTTTGATCATCTGCCCTTCTTTATGACCTTCATGACTGCGAATGACAGGACATGACAAGTCACGACGTTCATATTTGATACCACTTGGGATTCTGTATTGTTAGGAGTTTATTGGGAACAAATCTACCTTGGGTAATATATCTACTGCGTTATTTTCCCTGCGCCGCCGCCCAGTTCCGAATACAAGATATTGTTTTGGCCCTGCTTTTGCCCTCTTCGCTCGTTTTTGAAGTGATTGGAAATAAGGAAAGCAACGTCTACATCACGCATAGTCAGTCACACAAAAATGAAGATAAAGACTATTTCTTACCCAGTGATTGCTCGAAATTCAACCGAGGATCGCAAAATGACTATGTGAGCGTCATGGAAACACCTCAGCGCTGGGTCAAAAACCATAAGCCGTACCAAACCCACCTGGTAACGCAACCCCAGCTGCTCTTCACTCAGCTCCATGCTGCCACCCAGACACTCGGTAACACTGAAACCTTCCTCGTTCAGCTCGCCTGTGAACTCAAGGCTGACACCACCCATGCGCGAATTACATTCTGCATGAATTCGCAAGCAGGCAGTGAGTTCGCTGATGATGGTCCCGAAGTTCCGGGTTTTGAGACCGGTATTGGAGGTGAGAGTGCTAAGGAAAATGGAAATTGTATGCTGTGACGGTCGAAATTCAACCAAGCAATGACACTTACTTTCCGTGCATGGGATCACATATCCAGATTACTGGATGGCAAGATGCTTGAACGGCTTTGATATGTCCAGCAAGGTGATCGTCAATCTGAAAGTATCAACTGCGTAGTAAGCAACCAGCAGCGCAAGGGAAGATGGGGTACCCGCCTTGGTCGCGCCGTAGCGGGTGATTAACGTGACTCTTCCGCTTTCTTTGTTAGGGTTGACGACTAAGCAAGAAGGTTAGCAGCTTTTCGAGCAAACATGACGTGAGGAAGCCTACTGTCTAGGAGCTTCACCAATTCATCTGTCGCCATTGACGGTCCAACCTTGACTCCTATAGGATTCCTGATCCCACGGAAATACTCAACATGTGCTCCTGTTAACTGCCTTGTCCGATCTCCAATCCAGAGAAAATGTGCTCCAGCATTATAGTACGCCTTAGGCTGTTCTTTTGTCGCCAATGACGAAGGCAAGGGGAATTCCCTAGTCAAAGCTTGTTCATAATCCAGCATGAGGCCCTCATGACTAGTGTAGAAGTCTACTTCTCCGAGGGTTTCGCGAGCACCACCAGCCTCGTACGGCACCATTGGTTCAATACCAATCGTTCGGCTGAAGTCTAGGGCATCAGAGAGTCCTTCAACAATCGTTTCGAATTCCTCCCTGAGTGGGCGTGCATGTGGGCGTGAACAGTGGGCGTGAAAGGGTGAGGCTTACCGAAGGGATGGTGACCGGACGTGGCTCAAGGACCAATCTTTCGGGTGGTGCAATGAGGCAAATCCTGAAGAGAGAAGGCCACGAAGATAGTTGAGGGTGGTCGAGGAGTGGAAGTATGCCCTGAAATAAATTTGAAGTGTTAACCATAACGCCACGGAGGGTATGCTAGTTATGTGTACCGTAATAAACGATCTGGGTCAGGTGTACGCTCGTCTGGATCCAATCTTGAGATACATGAGATAGATAGTCGACGGATCAAATCCCACAAGAAGGTTCTTACCCGTTGACATTGTCACCACTGCACACGCCGGTTAATACGCTATGCAAGCACTCGGAAGCCAACATACCGGAAACTCATGACTGTCTTTCCATTGATAATTTCTGTGCTGCTACTGCGTGGTTTCGCATATTGACCGGCGATTCGCCCTATGCGTACCTGAGATTGGAGGGAAATTTCACCATGAGGAGGGTGTCAGCCGCGTGACTTACGACTGGCAAACGCGCGCCCCAAACGACAATGAGGGAGAAAGATAGAATTAATCCGATCTTCGAAGAAATGTTTTCCTTGGCACGTAGGTTAGCCCTTCAGGTCGAGTCATGGAAGCCAGAGACATACGTGGGTGCAAGCATCGAAGCTCTCGGCACAATCGCCTGCATGAAGCAAGAAGGCTTCATTGCGTTGTACTCGACCCAGCTGATGCCGGAGGCGTTCAATCTACAGGCGAGACACGGTGAGCATGGCGCATCCAGAAAGACGCAAGTCCCACACCTCCGAAGGTGTGACCAAGGGTGGTAAGGTATGAATCTTCGCAAGGACCCTATTTCCACGTTGCTCAGATGAAGACTAGGTAGAAGCGACGAGACGCACTTTTGGAGCTGCTGCTTGTCTGGGTATTCAACTCCCTATGAAATGTAGGTCTAACTATGCGATCTCTCATGAACAGCAATCCTACCTGAGCAGCTGGCTTCGGCTGCCATGAAGATGGGGACCAGGTGGTGTCAGTCATGAGAGAATTGCCCGTCAGCGAGCTTCCCGTGTGCTGATTTTATGAGAGGGATTGCATGCAAGTTTCAATATGACTCGTGGCGAAATGCGATTATCGATTGCAATGCCTGGCCATTTAGGCGCCTTCTATGATACCAACTCCTGACCTGTCCCATCTCACCCGCGAAGACTACGAACGTGTATACGAACCAGCTGGTCATTTCTATTTCTCCTGATCATGGGTGAATACATCTAGGATTGATAAATGACATGTTCCTAGAGGACACGTTTCTTCTCCTCGATGCACTCGAGAAGGACGCAGAGGAGCTGAAATCATTGTCTCCGACACTGTGTCTGGAGATTGGGTACATGGCCAAGTAGCACAATTCTTCATCCCAAGCCTTACACGGTTCCCTCACCAGGTCCGGCTCAGGATGCGTGTCTGCGTTCGTTGGGTCGATCCTTGGCCCGACATCTGCCCGTGAGCCTCCATACAGTGCTTGACGCGTCTAATGACTGAATTACATTAGTCTACCTTTGCACAGACATTAACTTTCATGCCTGTCGATGCACACTTGCCACTGGTCGGCGGAACAGTGTAATTATTGCGCGTAATAGGCATGCCAATATATTAACTCCCTGCAGGTATCCCTCCAGCCTATTGCTACATACTTGGACAATTCACTTCATGCCCGTCTAAGACACCGCGTTGATTTGATACTTTTCAACCCACCCTACGTTCCCACCCCTTCCGAGGAAGCTGACGCTGCCCAAATCGTGGGGGACATTGCTGGAGCTTGGGCGGGAGGGAAAGGCGGAATGATGCTCACAAACGTCTTTCTTACCTTCGTTCCAGTATGTGCCTGGATGACAGAACCAATCACAGTGTCCTCAATATTGTGACAGGAGCTTCTCACACCTAGAGGGCGATTTTATCTTGTCGCTGTCAAAGAAAACAACATTCCTCAAATATTGACCAAAATGGCGACAGATCATGGATTGACAGGCAAGGTATGCTATTCCCTGTTCATGGCCATGGAGTCCTTACCTTTAGAGGACAGGTAATTCTTCAAAGGCGGGCAGGACGCGAGCACCTGCACATCTTGCGGTTCGTGCGAAAGTGAAACTAGGGAACAAAGTGAATTGTAAACTAATGCTTGAAATACTAGCAGTACAGTAGCTGCAAATGAGTCCATTATCCCAGTATTTTAGAAGGGATTAATGAGAAGTAACGTCATGGTGATAAGCACGAAAGCAGTGCAAAGGATTGAAGAGCAATCAGAGGGGCGTAAATGAGCAGGAAAGAAATGGGAGGAAACACAAAAGGCATCAATCGTCGCCGTCGGTACCAGGCCGTCTACCTCGAAGGCTAAACCTGGAGGGAGAGGCAATAGATATCGTCCGTGACATTAGGTTATCACCAGAATGTATGGAGGCGTTGCTACTTTTAAGGGGATTGGAATCCGGATCGAATTCCAGTCGGACACGAACAAGCCCATGACCTTCCTTGAGTTCGCAGATGACGTCGGCAGCGGACATGACGTTGGGTTGAATGTGTCGCCAGATCTAAGTGAAGCAGACGAACATGAACGACCGCCGAGAGCGAACTTGAAAAGTTGCTTACATCAATCTCACCGACGCCCAGAAGCTTATCCTTGCCAATTGTCTTATGATCGTGGATCCAAGTGTGAAGTTTTGGCGTAAGTTGGCTTGCCGCGAAGATGAACGACTCGTTCCTACGGGTCTGATCAGAGGCGTAATACACATCTGGTTTGCATCGACTCACCACTCAGGAGTAGCGGTTTTGCCAGTGTGCTTCGTTTTATACTCTTTATCGCCAACTCTTACAATAGCATACGGCTTGTAGTCATTAGCTGACAAGTCCTTCGCATCCAGCATCGTGACTCGTAGGGTTCCAGGTTCACTCCCAGGAGCAGTGTCCAAGGATGCTTTAGAGCCGGACGATGGGAAAGCTGTAGCGCCCTCCATCGAGGCGCCACTCGATGTCCCGACAGGCTGTGTGGCCTGTCCGGGGTACGGATCAGCCATGTCGTCAGATTCGTCGCCACTATCCCTATTTCGCTTGAATACACCTGTAACGCCATGGAATACCCCTTTACCAGCACCGACTGGAATGGCACCGATCTGGGTCATTGCGCGTCCCGCTGCAGAGAACGTGGACGTCTTCTGACGGGTTCTGGCGATAATTTCTGGCTGGAACATGAGACGGACGCGCACATGACCTTTTGCGCCATGCTTGGCTGAGATCAAGTCGAGGGTTCGTTCACTGGCAGTGAAAGGCTCGATGTCGGCGAGGTCAATCTTGGCACTACCCAGTGATTTGGCTTGCTCTATTTGGTTCCAATCGAAGAGTTCAACCGAAAAGTCGGCCCCTACACGAGACGGCTAGAAAGGCATGGGTGGGGGTATCCAGTGCTCAAGAGCATGGGACTTACCACGGCCACAAGAAAATTCTCATTCCATTCCGGAGCCAAAGTCTTCTTCTTGGTCTGAGACTTGAACACCCTCTGACCGTGAAGGGTAAAGACGGCGTATGGATCTGATTTACCTGTAACGTAATAAACGTGTGAGACGGAGGTAGCACAAGATACAGAGTAGACGGACCACCCCTATCGGCCGCAAGGATGTCGTGTCCATCGAGAAGCTCGACTCGTAAGTTACCTTGGTCTACGCTGGTTAGTGATGGGAGGTCCGACAAATGTAGAATTGGGACTGACTGTTGATACTCTCTCGCGGATCTAGCTTAACAGGCACTGGAACATAGCGAGCTTCGATCTCAATGGTTGACGTATTCCGACCATTTTCGTCGCAAAGAGTGAACTTGTATGGAGAGTCCTACACCACGGGGCTAGGTATCAGCCATCTGAACAATTGCAAATGGCAGACTTCATCTCACCAAAGTCGACCCAAGGAATTCTTTCGCTTTTCCTTTCCACTCAGCAATGATGTCGTCTTTATCACCCTCATCGGCCTCATTTAGGCGGAACCATACTTGGCCGAAGTCAAGTTCCTTCACAAAGCCTTCCCCGACTTGCTCCCAAGCAGCATGTGTACTCCGGGCCCGAATCGTGCTGAAAGCAGGCCAATATCCATCATCCAGTAAGACTTCCAATCGGGCCTTCTTAGAGAGTTGTCCGGAGATGATGTTGAAAATAATGATGCCAGACTCTTCGACCGAAATCAAAAAAGGGGGAAGCACACTGGGAGTTCGCACTCACGCTCTTTCAAAAGGTCCTGAATCGACATCTCCACTTGATCCGTAGTGGGGGCTTGCTCATGTTCGGCGCTGGTGGCTGCAGTCTTGGTAGTGGCAGTGGTATCAGTCGACTTCCTGGGTTGAGGTTGTGCTTGCTTCTCAGGGTTGATTGTAATGCCATCGGGCACCGCCTGCAGTTCCTCGTCCGAAGACGACATCGATGATCCATCGTCAACGGTGCCGCCGTCTTCGTCGCCATGAGTGGCTTGTACAACGCGTTTGAGCTCGTCCGTCTTGGAATCAAACCTGACGCCCTTCAGGGCAAGGGCGGGAACAAACTGCGCGACGTAGTGGAGTTGGCCCTTGAAAACGTGACCTGAATCTTGACGCAAGGGATCCTGTCGCTCGATCACACCGATAGATTCGTAAGGGTAGCGTTTGTCCTCTGATGCTCGGGCAAGTTCAGCAACCTTGAGTTCGCATGAACCAAGTGAACGATCCTACAGAATGGTAAGTAGCAGCTGGGGGTACGATGATTGCAAGCTTACTCACTCGAGTTAAGTGCTGATAGTCCATACACTCAAGAAGCAGAGTCTACTCCAAAGTCAATGAGATGCATGGATTTACGATAGAGGTAGATACGCACTTCCTTTAATGAATGCACTATGAACGAAAAGAGTTAGTCACAGAATAGACTATATATTCAACGGATCACTGACCTGGAATGTAGACGAATTGCTCCCAGATCGGGTTGAGGTCTGGAGATAGAAGTCAGATGGTAGTGACATCGTGCTTGGGACGAGTGAGCTCACTGTTATTGATGACCTCTGTGCGGCCCTTGGTCACATTGTTAACAAGCACTCGCGTGTAGGGATCACTCTGTGCAGCAGACAAAAAGCATTAACGCAAACCAATCGATACTAGGAAGAAAATGACCTTGCCGCCCAAAGCCGCCTCAACGTTCTTGACATCGGTAGCCTTATGCAAGAACAACCTGACCACCCCAATCGGCGGGGTATACTGCTCCGCCCCTTGCATGCTACCTGCCATATTCAGTGGTTTCCACTCCGCGCTCATCCTCAACTTGCCCGACTTGCACCCACTCAAGGGGAACCAGTCTCTACCCGCGTCATTCTTCGAAGCCAACAAATCCGTCAACCGGATGGTCAGATAGCCTACGACAGGATCTTTGAGGAAATCCCTGTCGTCTATGACCTTGACGGTTACAGTGGCATTGCTCTTGTCCGAGCAAATGTATTCATGAGCGGACTCCCAGATTGGATTGAGGGTATGCTTAAAGCGACGGGTAGTGTGAACGGCCGAGCTAGTGCCTCCCACATAGACTTTGGCTAAGGGATTGAGGTCCCCGGACATTGACTTGGTGGGATCAAGATCCTTGGCTTGGTGAAGGGTCAAGCGTACGATTCCAACTTCTATAGGGACAGTTTCAATGAGCAGGTAAACTGTATCACCGGAATTATCCACATACTGGTATCGATCGCCTTACCATCCCCTTCCTCCGGCTTCAACACGGGGTAGAAGGAAACGTCATAGCGCAATTCGCCCCGATCCTTACCATCTTTCAAGATCATTGAATGAAGGCCCTCTTGAGTAGCGTCTTCTATTAGCTTCGACATATCAAAGTTCGCGGTGCCCAAGTGCGTGTTACGCCTGTGGTCATTGAAATCATACACATTGAAGCAGAGGGTTTCTGCGAGAGATTGGACGAGTAAGAATTTGGTCTCCATCCAAGTCGGATTATATCTAGCATCCCAAAGACTCAAGTTAACCGGGGAAGGCCAGGAGTCAGAATATCAACTTACGTGTTGTGCTTGTATTTGGTACGGGCAAGTTCTTCGCGACCATTAACGGAGAGAGCGACAAAGGGGTCAGGTGTTCCCCCGCCAATCTTATTTCCTTTAATACCACGGGCTGATTGAATTGTAACCTGAAGGACACCAATAGACGTATCAAGAGGTGTGCCAGAGAGTAATTGCTCGAGGTTGAGCGTGAACACATTGGGATCGTACATCATAGGACCGAGCGTCGCATGTGTCATATCCCGGATGAACGACGAAAGCCCTGGAATCTATTTTAAAACCGTCAAAGATAGCCCGCTTAATGGAAGGAAGAGAAGAACGCACGTTGGCGATATCGAAGCCGAAAGTCTCACCACCGATCGGTTTCAGAACATAGTCGATGACAGGCTTCTCTAAGAAACAGAAATCCACCACCTGAACATGGGGGAAGTTCGACATCAGCTTCAGGCGAATCCGCATCAGCCCACTAAACGCGATGTCCTCCAGCAAAATCGGCATAGCAGCTGTAGCCAGTCCCTTTCCCACCCGAACCGAGAGAACAATCTTCGGGTTCACTTTTGTTTCCGCTTGGCGCTTCGTCATGTTCGAGGTATCATTCGGTGTGAATGAGATGCCCCAGTCCATAATTATGATATCATCTGGGGTCTTGGGGAATGTGCGAACTTTATCTACCCTGGGAGCCTTAGTGCCTAGGGTGAAGGTCGACAGACGTAGAGAGTCGAGGAATGGCGGCGTATTTGAGCTGAGAACTTGGTCTACAGAAGACACGACGGTGGCGGAAAGCACAGGTTCGTATATGAGCCAGAAGCGGTCAAGGAAATTGTTGATCCAGTCAGCACTCTCATGCTCGGAGGCTAGTCGGGTCTTGACAAGTTCGCGTTGGATATCGTCCCGAGCGCGTCGGCGTACACGTTCCAAAGACGTGGTATAGTAAGTATTGCATATAGCCAGGACGATGAACAGCCAACCCCATCCGAAGCTGAAGCGCGTCATAAAATGAGAAACAAAGACGGCCTGTGTACCACGGGTGAATGAGGGCATATCCAGAATGAACCGCAACGTACGAAAAATATGATTGCAGCATTGTGATACCAGTCTCCATAGTACTGCTCATGAAGAAACATGGCAAGCACACCCTTGTCCTTTTCTACACCTTCTTCTAGAGGCGGCTTGTCAATTCCAGACACTGCCCTCCAGCCGAGTTTGTACCAGTCCGGAATTGGTGGCGCACGACCTGCAAGAGCACCAGGGATTTTGGCACTTCCATCCTTAACTGCCTCTTCCTCATGTGACCCTGATGGTGGTTGTGGTAGTTGTGGTGCGTCTTTTACGACGACATCGTGCTTCTGGTTATCGACATGTTCTACTGTGATAGTCGGCACGGCGTTTGGTGATCCGCTATCAATTTGCACCTCTAATAGACAGACAATGGTGATCAGCGAAAGCTGGCAGAAGATGCGAAGAGAAACATACCTCGTTCTCCTGCACCAGGCTGGTCTTGGACACTTTGGAGCTGGTCGCGGTTCTTTGCTACTGCGGCAGCCTTCTCACTAGCAGGCGCATCGGGGTCGAAAGTATGCACGGCAACGCGTCCTTTGGCTGCGTCCTGCTCCACCAAACCATTCAACGCAGCCTGCTGGTTCATATTGCCGTTCGCTGGCACTGAGCCATTCGACGACGCCATGAATTTGGTTATGCGCAGTAACCTTGAGAGAAGTTATGGGATGTGGGATGCCGACACTGGAATGAAAAGGTAGAGGCGTGTACGGGAAGGAAAGGAAAGGAGTGGAGGTTGGTGTTGGAGAGGAAGGAACGAGATATGAACGCAGGCGAGTGCCAACCCCGAGGCGAGTAATGGCTTGGACCTGATGTCACTCTATCCCCTGTTTGCGATGGTGTTCCTTGTCACAGATAACCTTGTCAGCCTGCTAAAACAGGAAGCATTTGGTCGATTTAGGTAATATCCGTCAGGTCGAGTGTCACGCCGAGTGACATGCGCCACACCGAAACGTCCGCGTCAATGGCCAGAAATACACACCTCTCTGTGGCTGCGCCTCCGCAGCGTGGATGAAATAGAACAACAATCAGGACCTCTGAGACTGAACCAATCTCAAGGTGGGTCGATACCGATGGGTCGATACCGAGTGACAAAAGTAGTCTCAAGCTCAAGGCTCTCCTTCTAGCGCTTCTCAAGGCAGGTCCAATATTTCGGACCGGGAATTCTGCCCACAATGCCCGATATCTAGAGAATACATGCCATTGTCAACACAGCCTTAATTCGACTCCATCTCCAACCACTATGTACATGAATTTCATCGCCTCCCTCCTTGGCTTTTACTCAGCTGGCCGCCCATGATGCAGTGACTTACCTCCGTAGAATGTTCATTGATACGTGGCACTGTGATTATAAGTACTATCACGAGAATGTTCGTCTGTGTACATACCTCAGGCAATACCATTTATTTACCCATGTGCTGATAATCTGGTAGCATCGTCGCGTGCGGTCGAAGTAGGCGCTCGTTGGTCATATTCAGCGCTAGTAGGGAACTAATATTTTGAACACATGAACCGGCCACCTCGCCTGTCAGGCATCTCTGTCGTCTAGAAACAAATACACTTCGTAAACGTTTAGGGCACTCGAACTAGCGACCAGAGAAGCCGTGCGACGCTGTTCACCTTCAACAAGGAATGGCTTCACTGCGAGACTCCTACAGCGACCCAAGTTCCACCTCTGGATGGTCGTTCAACCCAGTGCCAGTCCCTCCTCCCTCAAACCCCAATTCTACTACGCCAGACGTCGCTCCCAGTTACCAATGGTCCAACCGGCCTTCGCATAACTCTATTTTCGATCTCTCTCCCTCATTGTCCCCCTCTTCCGACGAATACTCTGGCGTGGACGTATCGTTGCTGTTTAGGTCCCTAGTGGCCTCCGCTGTGTTGCAGTATACCAGCTCGGCTATAGCGATGCCCTGGGAAGTGGGGAAGATGCTGCTACAGGTTCAGTGGGTGCCCAGGAATGTAGGCGAAGAGGAAGATCCCGAAGGAGAGCAACTCGTTGACGATGAGGATACAGTGCGTATTCATACCCTCCCCTGCCTTCTCCCCGTCTTCGTGGACTAACAAACCACTCATCTTAGTACAGCGACGACTCTCATGACGATGATGGATACTTTGCGGATCCCTCCACGAGTCGTCGCGCTCCTCTGCGACAAGCTGATGAGCAAGGATACATTATTCGTCATTCTATCCTGGAAGAGGGTACTCGTCCAGAATACGTCATCCCTGTTGGTAGCGCCAAGGGCGTCTGGCAAATGATCAAGCGTGTCGGTAGGTTCAGAGCGGAGGGCTGGCTTGCTCTTTGGAAAGGTTAGCCACCTGATTGCTGTATTACTGCAGCGGTGGTTAATCAGCAACCTTGTAGGATTATTGACTTCATGCATCTCGGATGTGATATCGACGACAATGCAGCCTGTCATCCACAATGTCCTTCTTTCCATCTTCCACTCGCCGTCGTCATCCTTCGATCAACCACCTCTTCTCCTTCCTCTCGCCTCTCACGTAATAACGGGATTCATCTTATCCCCGCTCGACCTTATTCGCACTCGCCTAATTGTTCAGTCATTCCTACCTCGCTACCGATCATATAGCGGTCCTCTGGACGCGCTTTCGCAAATCCTGCGCGACGAAGGCGGCTTACGGGGCGTCTATCTTCACCCTCACCTCCTCATTCCTACTCTTCTGGATAGCACCCTTCGCCCACTCGTCTCCCTCATCCTCCCCCAGTTCCTTATTTCATCCACATCTGCTCGGGGCATCTCCCCGTCGACCAACCCTGTATCCTTTAATGTCCTGGAACTGGCAGCAAGCTCCGTTGGATTACTTATTACGTTACCATTCGAGACAGTGAGAAGGAGATTGCAAGTCCAAACTCGAGGAAATGCAAAACGGATCAATGGTTGTGTGGAACTGAGACCGTTGCCGTACAACGGTGTCGTGGATTGTTTCTGGCATATACTGACAGAAGAGCGATCGGATTTACCTGTGAAAAGACACAAGCGTGCAGGCGGAAAGGGCAAAGCTAGAGCCACCACGGAAACGGCTGGAGCGGGTCAGGATGAAACGCAGGAAGCGGACGTCGAGGAGGCTGGGTGGTTGAGGTACACAGGCGTTGGTCAGTTGTACCGAGGACTTGGGATGAGGCTAGGAGCTGGTACGATTGTGTTTGTGCTGGCTCTGTTGAGCGGGCGTGACGAAGCTGATGGTGGCTGGGCTGAGCTCTAAAGTAACGTCATAGTATCTTGCCTGAATGGCTTTTAGTATTTCACCACGCGCAACCCGAATAGAAGATATCATTGGATGTTTGATAGTGTGATCCAAATCAAATCACACTAGCTATGATAAACTACAGTGTCGCAAACATACCCCAGATCGACAATAGAAGCAGCCTGGAGAGCGCTACCGACTGGCAGGATGTGCCAAATGTCACGGCACTGGCAGCATGCGAGTTCCTGTCTCAGCGTCTGTCTGCAATATGGCGATGGATCAGCTCCTCCTCGACTCCAAGCAAATGCGCTCCCCAGGCCATCCTCGTCCATCCCCAACGAAATGGCTATCGGGACCCTGGGACTCTGGATTCGGCGAGTCCCGAGCGCTTGGGTACCGGCACACGACGTCACAAATAGTACCGCCAATTTTTGGGGAGCCTACGACACTCTCCCCCACCAACCACCATGTCCTCCTCCCAAGGTAACCCTATATCGCTAATCCCTTTTCTCGCTGCGGCCCTGAATCGTTTTTGCAGAGAAACCAACCTCCATCATCCCTCTCGTCTCGCGGGCGTTGCATAGAATACGGTCGACTCCCCCTCGTATTATTGCCTCTCCTCCAACTCGTGAGTTGCGTGGTCAGACATATCTTGTACGCTGCTAAATGATCTTGCCAGAGCCACGCCGAGCAGCGGTAGCTATTGTTATTCGAATTGTTCCTTCACCCGATGCTTCCATACGTCCTCCCACCACTCCTCAAACCCTCTCGGAATTCTTTCAATCGGAATGGGTAAATGACCCCAAGGCCCGACCAGAAATCCTCTTTTTGGAGCGAAAGGATGCAGTTGTGAATGAGTCAACAAACGAGCGCGCAAGGAGTACGAGAAAGGGAAGGCGAGAGAAGCATGTTGCGTTTCCTGGAGGTAGGACGGAAGAGGGAGACGAAGGCGGATTGTACACTGGTGCGCTTATGCCAACGCCTGGTCTTGGCTCAATCAATGCTCATTGCTTGGTTAGCTATGCGCCAAACCTGGGAAGAAATTGGCATCGATCTCGCAGAGAAAGACTATACTTGCATTGGTCAACTTGACGATCGAGAAATAACCACTTCGCTCGGCAAACGCCTCCTCATGATCCTCTCGCCCTTCGTGTTCCTGCAAGTGTCCCCCGTTTCCCCAGTACCCGACCCGGCTCCAAACACTATTCTTCATTGGACTCCCCTTGAGTCACTTGTATCGAAGGAAGTTCCACCGAAATGGAGCACTGTCACGGTGGATACGGCTTCTAGGCTGGCCAGCAAGCATTCCAGCATGTTGAGGATATTGATGAGGTGCTTAGTGGGGAGCATGGAATTCCCTGCGGTTCTGATCCAATCCAGCGAGTCCGTATCCGCCGCTCCAGCCGCCGGGACCAATGGTCATAGTCTGGCCAGCCGGAACGGAAAATCCCCTTCACACGACATCATCGAGAAAGGGATTGCCTCCCAGGTCCAACTCAAACTCTGGGGCCTCTCTCTCGGTATGGTCCTTGACCTCATGTCGTACATGATCCTCCCATATCCATCCCATTCTCGTTCACCTCCTCACAACGGTATCTCGTCCCCTCTCTCTGGAGGCCACGTGACTGTTGGGAAGAAGGTCGCTACCTTTTCCCAAACCATTCCTTTGCCTCAGTCGTATTCTTATGAAACGGGGGTAGATGGGATTCGCGTGGAGATGGTTGCACCGAGTTTAGCGAGTGTTTTCCCAAGGTTCTCGTACCCGGATGTCAACTTTTGGATTTGGTATGTGTCAATTTTGCCTTGTCAGCGATTAGCGGTTTCTTCGCCGTCTCTTTCTGCCGACCCAGGCTTTTCCGGTTGTTATACGCGTGCAATTTGCTGATTCTTCGTCCACCCGGGTGTAGGGTATTTGGCCGACGATATCGCGAGGTGGTCAGAGGATGGGAAGAAAGCGTACGATCCGGCGGAACGAATGATCGAAGGTACGTTCATTTGCATGCCTTAACTCCTCTTCCATCTTGCCGACTCGGCTTTCAGGATCAACTGGTCGGGTTCGGCGTTGAGTACGTACTATGCTGCGATACGGAGAGCACTCGTGGTAGTCATCGTTGCGAGGGCATTGGGTATTCTCGGGGCCCTCGTATTCGCTGTGTGGTGGGTGTTCTTTTAGCCTCGGAAGGGGCTGGTTCGCGGCCCAAAAGGGCGTGGTTTGATGTAGACATCCGTGTTTACTGCATGGTCGTTGTGAGCAGTAAATTGACGACACGATAGACATGACGGTACCGCTTAGACAGTCTCCCTCCTCTCATTGCGCTGTGTTTTTATTGCACCTTTTCCAAGTGTTTCCTGTCCTCCCTCTCCCTCATTCTGTGATTCCTTGTGTATGACCCTTGGGACCTTCATTCAGTCGTGTAGATCACTCCAGAGTGTTGTCATTTTCTTACATTGTATTTCGGCTTGATGATTGACATGTAATGCGAGTATGGCGAGCGCTCTGAGGATGAACCAAGCGACACTCTAAGCTGTGATAGGAGGTCCCTAACCTGAACCACATTCCCACAGTGTGTGCAGCGTCCTCTCCAACTGTGACTCCAATGTCTGGACGATCCTCTCTTCAGCTTCCCTCTTCCCATGCCGTATCCTCCACCCTAGCATCGCTGTCAACACTGGCAGACCCACCGGCGCGTCTGATGGATGCTGCTGCGATGGACTACCTTCTAATGGAACTCGCACCGACTCTTCGACGGTCTGCAGCTGTTGCAACGCAGAGACGCAAGGCCCTGGAGAAGGAAATGGTAGACGCTGGGCTCATACCTCCTCCTGCACCTCCACCCAAAGCCGATAAGCCACGAGACAGTCAAGGACCACGCGACTCCACTACCAGCTTGACCTCCAAAACTGCCAGACCAGCATTGGATGAGGAAGAAGAGGCCGTGCGATTGAGATTGGAGGCTATTGGGATGCATGTCGGAGCGAACTTCTCGGAGAGGTGTGCACCAATCTCCACAAGCTCAAATGCTTCAGTCCAAGGAAGAGTCATTCCTGAGCCCCTCCATATTCTTAGGCTGTGCTTGCATAAACCTCCGTTTACTGAAACTCTTGACGCGATTAAGTTTATCTGTAAGGATGTGTGGGTTGCATGTTGGGACAAACAGGTGGATAACTTGAGAACGAATCATAGGGTGGGTAGGCAGTTAACTTGGTTCCATGAATTACACCGCGCCGCGCACTGGACGGTTGAGTCGAATTATTCGCCTCTAGGGAGTTTACGTTCTACAAGATAATCTCTTTAAACCCATCTCGCGGTTATCGTCATGGGAGGGGCGAGCAGATGCACTGAAGAAATCAAAGATCGTGCGTTCCACTTATGGTTCGCCTTGTCAACTCACCAATTCCAATTCTAAATCAGTGCGTTGCCCTTCCGGGGGGTATCATCAAAGGAGTCCTTGCGCGTCTCGGCTTCCAGGCTACCGTTGTCCCTGAGATTAACTCTCTACCACAATGTGAGTGCAGTGCCACAATCTCAGAACGCGTCAACCATCTGTCGTCTTATGTAGGCACATTCCAAGTAAAGCTACCCAAAGGGACATAGTCTTACTGAGCCAGCATCCGCGTGTGGAAGCAGAGTTGTATCGTTTACTTACGGCTACACTTTCACGAGCACGGCATGTTGTCCTCAATTGCTACTGCCTATTCATACAGCCTTTGCTCCGCGTTTCTACGCGCAATCTTCAGAGAGGCAGCCCACAAACCTCACAATCATTCCCGCTATGGAAGTTCTCGAACGTGCAATGCGGGCAAACCCTCGGCCCCCCTGAACCACTTCCACCCGCAGATCGTGACCCCGCGTCTTCGTTGGCAAGCTGGTCGAGGAGTTCCTGCGGTATCTCATCATTATTGGATATGGTTTGTGACGGGGGCTGGGATGGTCTTGAGGCTGCGCGATACTTTATGAACATCTGAGCATGGGGAACCAGGAAATACTTACGAGCGCTTTCCCGAACAATGGTCATGAATGTCTGCCAACCATCTGTTGCGAGTAGCGGGTCCAAAAAGGACACGTCTTCTAAGAGGTTAGGTGACGCAACCACACGAATGAGTGTCTTCATGTCGTCCTGCACAAATTCAACCTCTGTATCAAAGGGACCGAATTTCAGCTAATACGCACCGCAGAGAACAATTGCGTCGTGCCCAAGAACGAGGAGAGATGCCAATCACTCAACCATTTGGCCAACTCAACGCGGTTATGAGTGTTATAGGTTGACCCAGGTTCTAAATCAGGTGCACCAAGATCCCTGAGAGTTCGCATGACCTGTTCTACTTGTTGTCCTTCTATGCCTTGTCGGTTCTCGATGCCGAAGTTCGTAGATTTGAAGAGGGGCGAAGGGTTTTGTGGGAACCCATGAGTGACCTGGAATGACAGTATAAATACGTGTGCAGAGCGAATTATGCACAAGAGTACGCTCACGTTCACCAAGAGATACTCGACAGGGAAACAGGGCTTGGCGCTCTTCTTGACCTCTAGGCCATACTCATTCTTGTAAGTAAAGAAGACGTCTGGCACATATCTAGCCGATCCTTGGGTTCTATCCTCTTCTTTGACCCTAACGATGCCAGGATCGACGCTGGCTTCGATCATATCAGCTTCCACCATCGCGCACGCCTGCTCAGAAACTTGGTACGCAGCAACGTCCACTTGGCCATCTTCAGTGCCTGTCAATACAGCTGTTACCAGCCGTGATTCAAACTTTCCTGTCGGAGACGAGCGGGAAGGTGTAGCATGTTGTCTCTGGAGCGTCGCAGCGAAAATGGCTTCAAGGGAAGATAGATAGAATGAATTAGCATGGCGTTTGTATACGTTCTTAGTCCGATCTTCTGGCGTTGGATCAAGGTCGGTGAAGATGTAGCCTACGATAGTTAACGGTGGTTCAGCAGAGCTCGCGAGTTCCCGAATACGTGGCTCGTCTTCCCAAGGCAGACCAAGAGTGAGGCCGTCGAGTTCACCCTGCTGAGGAGGTTCATGAATGGCTTCCACGACAGCCTTCACCCCCATGGGCACTTTATCGTATGGCTCGTATCGTCCAATCATCCAACCAAACCGCTGCAAACCGGTCTTCCGCCATGCTTGTAGAAACCTGTCTACAATTTCCATGGACGCGATTTCCAAGTGATCAACCATACGGTAAGGTTGAGATTGCAAGGTGATAGCGGACGGTTGACAGGATGTGCAGATTCCAGACGGCCAAGGAAGATGGCCGCCGCTCGGACAAGGAGCCTTCACTCTGTAGTCAAAGGGACTGAGCGGGGGGAGCGTAGCCGTTGTTGAGCTAGCGGAAGATTTAGGAGTGAGCTTGCGAAGATACGCATGGTAAGATAAATGCTTGATAGAGTGTGTCTTTTGATATGCCGCATCGTATGGTTCCAATGGCATACAATAGTCGCACATTCCCTTTGGGCCATGTTTACAAAAGGTCGCATCCCGTCCGCGGGGGATCATACCGTCCTTCGAACGCCAGTAGACGTCGACTGGATCCTCTTGGACGGTCTCCCATACCTTCTTCCCGGCGGTAGTCGCGTGAGCATCAACGGATGGTTGAGGTGCCTGTGTGCTACTAGAAGGTGCTGGATTGGTTGATGGCGCCGCGCTAGAAGCCTGTTGGTAGGAAACAAATATGAGATCTCCGTGCCTGCAAGGGCTTGAATATATATTTTCAGTGTGATCATTAGCGAGCGCACCGCAGACCGAGGCCTTGAAGGTTCCCTCGCAATCCCGATATAGGTTGCTCGTTACCACGGGGTTGGTTGGAAATGGTGATGGTGGATATGTCTGGATTCACAGTTGTCTCTATAATCTATGCAATCATAGTTAGCAGATCATGGCTAAGGAAGGGACCTGGGCAAGACCTTGGCCAGCAGTTCTGATATATCGGCAGTGGGCTGAACATCGAATCTGAAGTTGCCATCCTTGGACCGTATTCGCACTAGCTTTGGACGTTGAGTTGGAGATGCAGAGAGATGATGAGCAGTGCCTACCATTTCCTTGCGATTGCCAATGTCGTGGACGATGACCTGAAGTGACATGGAACCGTGACGCGTCTTCAGGCCAGACGCGTCATGCTGAGTCAGCGAGATTATCTTATCAACTATCCAGCGCCAATCAACCCAGAATTAGATGATTTGATCGGTGAATTCAGATCATCCACGAAGACGGTTGAATGATGTCGTTCATCTCTTCGACGACGTCAATTGTCGACATTCCGTTGCGAGATGACCTTCGACTTGGACGATCCATTGCTCTCTGTTCTCACTGGGTGCGAATTGGCAGCGCCAGACGTTGGTTCGGACCTTGTTAGCCTACTCTGGAAACCCGAACCTCCGACGCTCAGCAATTCGGAATACTTGTTACTCTGGGCAGCAAGTTTGGAAGGTCCCTCAGGGGCAATATAAACGCGGTGGCACATACTTCCAGAGTCGTCCGCCTCTCCCCCCGCCCGCTATTTCCGAGTCGCACGTCGAAGAACTCGCCCAGGAATGCTGCCAGGATTGTTCGCGGCGTTAGAACCACCGGCAACTTACGTTTGATCGAAGATGGTGGTTGCATCACCCTAGTTGTCGCAATCTCATGCAGCTATGACGAATTCTAATGAGGACGGCAATTCTGGCTGCTCAATGCACAACACCTATCTTTTATTGGGACTGCGTACTCCTCGTGGTGGCTTCGATGCTTTCGTTCAAAAGTGAGGCTGCTGAGGACAGTTCTTCGCTTAGCCAGACGCCCAAAACCTACCAGCCAGAGTTAGACTACTGGGAACGCTTAATTTTCTCCTTTGACATGGACCGTGAATCACCGAATAAGGCTTCTCGTGACGACCAGCGCGCCCAAGACAGACAAAGATCGCGCTCGCGATCAGCAACCGTCCCACTATCTCACGCTCCGCCCGTGCACCCGGTGAGCTCATTACATGCTAGATTAACTTCTCATCGAAACTAAATATCTTAGTTAGCCAGATGTTAACGATGCCGCATTACTCGCTCAATTCGCAGCAGCAGCAGCTCATCAGGCAAGCGGTAGCCAAGGAAGTCAGTACGACGCTTTGATCCAAGCCCTCCGAACCTCCCAAGGAGTTCCATACATCCCCCATCCTCAGCCACACACATTCCCTGGGCAGTACTTCAACCACGGCGTACCGGAGGCTATCCAGGATTTCCATACTGCATCTCAAGAGTTCCCTTGGAACCAGTTCCCTGTTCAAAGTCACTCAGGCTTTCCACCCGCCTACGGGCACTCAAGCGTGCCCAGCACTAACATTAATACGACGACCTTACCACCAGCATTCCCCCCTCACTTCCATACCCTTCCGTTGTTTACTGAATCGAATGGCGGTCAAAATATTCAGTCACACGAGCTGTCACCGCCAGGAGCATCGACCTCATCCACGGCTCCAATGTCGCCAACTACACCCAATGAGCCCGAAACCGAAAGAGTCGCCATCGTAGAAGACAAACGCCGCAGAAATACTGCGGCATCAGGTAATATATACCTTCTTGAGATATGAATACCGTCTAACTGGTTGGACGTTTAGCGCGCTTCCGCATCAAGAAGAAACAGCGTACACTGAATCTCGAACGATCAGTCTCTGACTTGACTGGTAGGGCTGAAGAACTGGAGAGGGAGGCTGCAGACCTTAGGAGAGAGAACGGGTGGCTGAAGGAAATTGTCATGCTGAAAGGAACGCGAATTGCCCAAATGAACGCTGCCGCCAGGACCACCCAGGCCATTCCAAGCAGTTCAAGCAGTGGAACGCCGAGCGCTGACCCTACGACGGCTGCCACTGAAGGAGACGATGAATCTGAGGAAGAGGACTCCAGTGGGGACGATGGGGAGTATGATGAGTCCCCTGGGAAGGATAAGGGGAAAGGCAAGGCTAAGTCAACTTGAATCATGACGCGACCCGAATCAGATTGCCAACATTTACTAACATAAATGACCGTCCTGCCTCTTATTTGTTTCTCCTTCGAAGTCATAATCGATCTCAGGGGTTTATTAGATTGACATTAGCCAAGTTTATGGATTTGGATCGAACCAGCCATTATCGTAGAATTCCATCAACTCAACTGTATGCTATATTAGTAAAGGGTTTTCAGTGGCGGAGGGATATCCTTGAGTTGTGGGACCAAAGCACCCCTATACCGTGTCTGATTCACGTGAGGAGTTTTTCTCACTGAGACAGACGAGAAGAGTGGGACTGTTTCCATTGAATCCATGTCCTTTGGTCGCCCTCCGTCCTTGAATGTCGGTTTCACGCCGTCCCCGCCGGATCGTGGCTCGTTTCCGCTTGATCACTATGGTCTGTCGCCTGAGGTAAACGGTCTGCTCAATACTCGACTCACTTCGCTGCTGTAGGTGAATGCAAAGAACAAGTGATGCAGTACATGAAATGCTTGAAGCAGAATGACAGCACGTCCACCGCATGCCGTGCTTTGAGCAAATCGTATCTAGATTGTAGGATGGTTAAGTGAGTGGCTAGTTCAATGCGTCGTGGCTGAATACCTGATCGTGGTTGAAGAGGCCTTATGGAACGAGATGACTGGAACAATCTTGGATTCGGAAACGTAGCTCATCCTAGTTCCAAGGCAGATGAATCGAGTTTGAAGTCCTCATAGCCAGTATGATAACGAGTCATCACAGGTAATACCAACACTGATGGTACGTACGAACGTAGATGTCCTGTATTTGTGTAGGGTATAACAAAAGTTCGGCATAGTGAACGAACATTGATAAAGATGGTAAATATTTAAGGGAAGTAAGGCTTCATATATGGGTAGAGATCGCGAAGGGTTCAAGAATATATCCATATACGTTTCCTACCTTGTTTTTCATGGTCACGCCAGTGCAGCAACCAAAAGTACAGCGGCAGCTGTGGCGGTGAATGGGACGGGCCCCACTCGGAATCCGGAGTTGCGGGTTGCTGCTGCCGTGGGATTTGCAGAGCCTGGAGCACCCGCAGAAAATGTGACGGCGGCCGTAGCTGAGGAGATGGTCAGTGTCAAGAGATTGTATGGTCTAAAGAATGATGAGTCCACATACTCTTGCCTTGTCCGGCGCCAATAGGTGGATTGGTTGAGTTGTCATTCGTCTCAATGTAAGCATCTGCCAAAGGCTTATTCAGACAAGCGACGACCGGCTTAATTTGGAATGAAGGCTGGTGTGCGAGGGCATCCGGGAGGATATAGCCCGTAGCAACCTCAACAGACTGTTGGAAGAGATCGTGCTCGAGGACGATGAAGCCAGAATTCATCGATGATGCACGTTGGACTATATTTTCCCAGTTATGGAGTACTTGTTGAACGGATGCTACACCACCAGCAATGTTGAAGTCTAAGCGGAGTTAGCAGATTCGGACAATATCGCCAAGGGAAGGCCTGACCATTGGTATCGAATGTCGATAGCGCGTCGATGCGAGTCCACAAAACTGGGGTAAGCCCCATGGCGATGGAGATAGCGCGGACACGATCGCTGATTGGTTGGAATATCCGTCAGTGACAGCCAGAGGCAGCCCCCGACAGTATTCCACTTACTCGATATCTCCAAAGGGTGGCCGCATCATGTTAGGCGTCACCCCGAGCACATCTTTGATAGCCTTCTTGGACCAACCGAGCTCAGCAATAATCTCCTCATTAGAGAGCGTGGTGAGCGCAGGATGGCTCCAAGTGTGAACAGCGATCTGATGTCCTTGCATGTACTGCAGCTGGAGGGTACGAGGAAACGAGATGACACGGCTCCCAACCACGAAGAAAGTGGATCTGAGGTTTTTCTCAGTCAAATAGTCAAGCAGGTTGGATGTGTAATTTGCTGGTCCGTCATCATAGGTGAGCCCCCAGGTCATCTTGTCTGGGCAATCACTGACGTCCGTTGCACGCGTACATCCTCCGCAGGTCCACCAGCAACGCGATGTGTCTGACACGGCTTGAGGATTAGCGGGACAGCCACCTGGCATCGTCGGAGCGAAGCCAGGAATGGTGATGCCAGAGTTGCGGACGTCTGCTATCCATTGCTGAACTTGAGGGCTGTCGATGGGAGGGGGCCGATCAAGTGGTGGATAGTTGGCTGGGTTCAACGTGCCAGCTAGCAACGAAAATTTCACAATCAGACACGAAGAATGAAATTGGCTATAAATAGCGCGTACGATCTGGCAAGGGAGGTGCGTGTGGGATACCTGAGGGAGATGCACCTGGTGCCGCAGTGGACTCTAAGGGCAGGGTGGGCAGCAACGGGGCTCCCGAGGTGATCTGGGAGAGGGGGACGGCTGTGGGGTTAGTGGCCTGGAGAGAGAAAGAGAATGTGGTTGCTGGCGGAGGAAGAGCCGAAGGGCTAGCAGCTGCTGAGCCTGAGGAAGGACCCGTGCGCGGTGCTGAGGCTGGTGGTGAGGCAGGGCTGGACTGGGCTCGGGCTAGGTAAAGACTGGCAGAGGACAGGGCAAGGACAAGGAGGAACATGTTGGTGGTCAGGAAGCAACAAAGACAAGAGTCCTATATTTAGAGCATCGCCTGAACATAGCTAAACCTTGCGTTTCTTCGGCCTCGGCTTCTCCAGATCAATTTCATCCGCATCATCATCATCACTGTCCTCCTCCTCGCTGTCAGACTCCTGCCCCTCCGCCGTACCCAAGAAATAGTCAATAGCCTCCGGGAAGATCTCATTCGCAAGCACCATCCCAATATCAAACGGATCGTCGTCGTGCTCGAAATAATTGAAGAAACTGCCGCTCTCGGCTGGAATATCGTCCTCCTCCTCTCCTTTCTCACGAGGGTATAGCTTTGTAAGGGCTGTTGAAGCATCCTTCCAATTGATTTTAGTGCCCTGTGTGAACGGTCAGAGTAAGCTCCATTAGTAGCTAGTCTGGCACCCGTCTGCAGCATGGAAGACGCACGGAAATGGAGACGTCACGCTGCCATGAGAAATCAAGATTCGACTCCGTGATGCCATCCTCATCTGGCTTTTCGTCCGCAGCAGCGGGCGGCGGTACATACTTGTACACCTTTTTCAGAACACCGTCGCTGAAGTACGGATTTTCTTTGAAGTGCTGGTTAGGCGCCCGGAAATGGGGTAAGAGAGGAACTCAAGCCAATGACAGAACGCCACTAACGAACTCGAGGGTGTAGCACCGCGGCTCCACTTGGTCTCTCTCGACCCACACATCCTCCAAGTAGCTGAGCGCCAGCTGATCAGAGCCATGCTGAGCATGAACAGCGATCATGTCGTGGTTCATAAGGGCGACAGGCCAGAACTTAGGAATGGATTTCACGACTGCCTGGCGTTTGGCATAAGCACCGCTCAATTTCTGCTGGGCGACGCGCTCTAGCATACGCGTCCGGGAAAGTCATCAGCGACCTCCGCCAAACTATATGAAATCTGAGCTCACCCAGAGCGAGCTCAATCCTGGCCAGGGCCTTTTGTTGAGCAGTCAATTTTTTGGCATCCTCGTCACTGAGTTCGACATCCTGAAGAGGGTTCTTCTTCTCTGCGTCAGCGCCAGGGGAGTCACGCTTGATACCTGCCATTACGTCTCAAAGGCAGTTTGCTAGTCTGATGTGTTGATAATAAAAGTACAAGAGAAGGCCTCGCGATGACGGGAAGAGTAAAGGTAGAGAGGGGAAGTAGGGAAGAAGGTCCTAGACAACTAGACGCGTGAATTCGAAATTTTTGATTTACATAAGCCGCACTGGTGTGGCTCAAGCGCCACTGTCCACTGGCGCCTGCTTACCCTCCACGCCACAAACTAAAGCGTATATCTAAATGAACATGGCCAATCGTAAAATGCATTACATACGGCAGGAAAAGGAGAACAAAGTATCCATACAGCGAAGGTATAAAACAAGCACACGAATCCCTCACTCTACGCGCTTCTTCATCGTTCCCAGCTCAATCTCGTCCCCTCTGCTTACGCTGCCTCTGGTCGGCCTCATGATATGCTTCTTCTCGTCCTGCTTGCCACCCATGCGCCAGCCATTCAGACCTTTGCCGTTATCCGCAGAGCGATAGCCAGGACCATCGTACCAGATGATGTCTGTCGGAGGAAGCAATCGGGGCCATGAGACGTAGTCAATACCGTGAATCACGATGAAGACAAGGGCCGCTGAGAGGATAGAGATCCAAATGAGGAAATAGTACATTAAATTATAATCTAGGGCGAGAATGTCACCATTTGCGTTTGGGACCTAAAGATGGACAACGCACCGGATGTCCTGGGTAGAGTGAGCCCGGCGCAAATCATGAACAGAGCGAAATATGCCATCACTGGCATCTTCGGGGTCCTGTTAGCAGAGGCGATATTGCTAAAATAAGAGGTAAACATACGGAACGGGTGATCAGAGGCCTCGAGTCCGTTATGAGATGTAGGGAGAGAGATGGATTCTTCCTGGGTACCCATGCACCAGTGACCAAGTCATAGGCATCTTGTCGAGGGCCGTCAAACAAGTTGTTTTTTAGGTAGCGCACGGAGGACTTGAGCCCATCTTCCAGGAGACCCTTCTTGGTCCGCTTGTTGGTGCGTGTGAAATCTGACTTCAGAGCACCCGATCCTCCATAAGCCATAGAAATTTGGTCAGCGTGGTCGGCCCAAACTTTAGGGGGGGAGGAACATGAGTCATGGAAGGCCGCAAAGGATCCCATTTAACGTACTTTCTCTAAAGTCTTTACTCAACGATTCGAAGTCATCCACTCCCTCGCTGCCTTGGATAATACCAAGCGAGCGGAGCTGCTGGGTGAGACACCATTTCGCCAATGTCGCTTGAACCACATTGGTTCGATCCAAGTTGTCCATGCAATTGGTCCGTACAATGCCGGCTTGGACTTGGAGCGGCTGTTGATTGGAGTCGGACATGTGGAAGTAGCTTGATTCGTATGAGTAGTGAACTATGCTAGGCGCAAGTTGACTACCTACCCCTGGCGTTCAAGATCGTCTCGAAGTTTATCGACCAGCAGACTAATGCGATCCCATCGCATGTGCTTGCATTCGGTATGGAAATCGAAATACTCATATTTCACCTTGGGCAAATTCAACTGCGACAAAGTCAATTAACTGGGTCCATGTGGTGATACAGGCATACCTCGGCCAAGTAACGCTCATAAGCCTCTTTGATAGGCTTCTCGTGGCCTTTGTGGTTCACCAGGTTAACTAATGCTTGCTCTCCGTACAAATTGACTTGCTCCTGTAGATGCGCTTTCATGGCGGAGACCTAAAGTATGTGGAGTGAGGTAGGCCATTTACCGAATAGAATTTTACGTACGGTGTCCTGAAGATCCATGATTTGCAGATCGGGCTTGTACCGAAGGGTGTTGACTTCAGCCCAATACAACGGAACACTGCCCCGAATTTGCACAAAGCTAAACTGGTGCGCAAAGTCACCTGGCGCGCGACTGGAGGAAGGTGGGCCTTCAACGAGGAGAAGCTGCTCCGTTTCGTTGAAGTTGGCGACGTGGCCGTCCTGGTCTACACCGCGGCGGAAGTAACGCGTCCCTGCGCGATACCTGGAGCGGCGCGAGATGAGGCAGACTTGGAAATGTCGTCCATTGAGAAATGAGGGGCGGATATCAAAGGCTGGCGTTGTACACTGAGTAGTCCAGAAGCGAATAGTGAACACGGTACGTACTGCCGTACATCACAGGCAAGACGAAAGGGCTCAGCTGGGTCAGATTCAGTATTTAATAGGTTAAGAAAGCGTGAGCCAACGCACGTCTTGCTTCACTGTTGTAGCCTCAATCATCCTTGACTGGAGATATCTAAGGTTGCATTTTAGAGCTGTCTTACCATGGTTATTCAATGATGCACGGCTACCTATTCCAGAAAAACCTGTCGTCCGCCTAAAATCACAAATTTATGAGACAAAGACGCGAGGTAGTTAGTCTTGGCACATACAGTTTCCCATAATGCCTTTGATGAATCTTCCTCTCTATTTGTCCACTGAACTTGCAACCGCCGCGTGACATCCCATTGATAGCTGAAGAGGAAGTTGCCCCCAAGCCAGTGAGACCGCACGAGTGCAAGTAGATGGCCCTCCACGGGGTGAGGGGGGTTGACCACAGAGACATTGGGGTTCAACGGTAGAATATCGAAGTCTGTTGCGCGGTACACCTCGTGCCCCAGGAGGCCTCCCAGAAGTTCACGACCAGTAAGGACAATCACGTAGTCCGCTAAATCAAGGGCAAGATATGTAAGCGCCGCGCAATCCGTCTGGCAACAGTGTGACCGCACATATAGATAATGATATTATGCCGAGAATTCCATATATTGCTTTAGGATATCGTTGAGCAGTCGAGGGTATTGTCGTGTTCGGTTCTACACCTCTCCATGAGCGAAGTGTCGGTAGAGGAGTTAAAATACCTACGATTTAGATAAATTTCGCCAGTAGCCCGCTGAATTGTCAAAGAATGAGCACCAACTGGCTCAGTTGGAATGAACGTGTAAGCTTCGTCTCCTTCTATATACCTAGGAGGCAATTCAGCGAGAGGGTTATCTCATATACGCGTTAGGCGGGCGTACAAGTTCAAGCGTTGGTGAACGGGCCTCATGACGGACGTATGAGTGGAAGGGTGGCAGCCGGTTGAATGACTGCGTGCAACGCGCCAGCTGAGGTTGGGATCAAAAATAATAGGCGCCCAACATAACAGTGTTTGAACTTGCCTTGCGCTGTGAACGACCTCAAAAGGCCTCAATTGGCTGCCTGCGACGATGAAGCTTACGCCCGAGCTCCTAGCGCAGGCCCAGTCTGCTCTGAATCCAATTAAAGAGCGGCAACTCGATTTACGAGGTGAGCACGCGCCAAGCTCTCTTTAAGCTGCCTGCCAACAAGTGAGCATAGGATACAAAATCCCCGCTATCGAAAATCTTGGTGTTACCAGAGTACGTGCATCATTCTGCCTGGGCCTGCCTTTCAGCTCAATTGTATTTTAGGACCAACACGATGCTATAGATCTAACAGATAATGCCATAGTCTCACTGGGCAATCTCCCACTGCTGAAACGACTTCAAACCCTCCTTCTTGCCAACAACCGAATATCATCCATTTCCCCCTCTCTCCATCTTTCCGTACCCAACTTGACGACCCTCATACTTACCAACAACAATATCGCAGAACTGGGCGACTTAGAGCCTCTAAAGGATGTGAAGGGCCTCAAGTACTTATCATTAATTGGCAATCCCGTAAGGGAGAAAAAATGGTATCGCGAGTGGCTTGTGTGGAGAATACCTGGGCTAAGAGTTTTAGATTTCCAGAGAATTCGGGACAAGGTGCGTCCCTCCTCGATCTTCGCACCGCGTCCCCCATCTGAACGGTTTACTTTGGTCCCGTGCAGGAGCGTCAAGCTGCGAAATCACTCTTCCTAACGGCAGATAATCTGCCAACGGCTTTGGCCTCGACGATCTCGACCACAGTCTCTACCAACGCTGCTAAGCCTGCGATCACAATAGACGAGCCCAAGCCTGTCATGCCCGCCGGTAAGGCCGGTCGGTTGATGTCGAAGGAGGACGCAGAAAAGGTCAAAGCGGCCATTGCCAAGGCGACATCAGTCGAAGAGATACGGAAGCTAGAACGGAGTCTAAGAGAGGGTTATACGCCAGACATGGATTCAGTAGGAGCGTAGGCATTGTGAACTCTGTAATGTACTGTAACCGTGTAATGCATCGTTATCTCAAACAACTTGCCTCAATCCTTGAATCAAACAAGTGGTTGACAATTAAATCACAAATGGACGCACATCCGAAATCTACATACATAGATATCAGTGCGACTTCCTAGTAGCCCTTGACACCAACATTCGCTATCCACAAGCCATGGAAACCCAAAGCAAAGATCGCGAAGAGGTTAAACAAGGAGCTAACTCCATGCAACATTCCGAACCGACGGTTCAGGGCTTTCATTCCGTCAGAAACCTACCAAGACTAGTGTTCAGCCCCTACCATTGGGAATTTACGAGAGTTATTCACTCACCCCCTCGTCATTATAAGCCTTTCCCTCTTCTTTTTCCAATCTATGCCTTTGGAACATAGTCCTGAAGCCCGCATTGGTAAATGAATACAGTTCAGACACAAGTAAGCATATTGGACGTACTTGCTCGTCAACGGACCGATAACAAACTTATTCGTGCCTTGGAAGAAGATGACAGATGCCAACGCATAAACCTGAGCGACATCGGCGACACTTGGTTGGTAGATGTATGTCAAGACATCCGGGTGTGTGAAAATCCAACGTGCGAGTAAGAGCGATGACAACACAACAGACTGCAGGAAGTAAATCGGGAACGTCTTATGTTGGAGGGCACCAAACTGTTGACGTGCTACAAAGGAAGGGTTGTGTAAACATAGGTGTTTCAATCGCAACGAAAGTTGGGCGCACGAAGAGACTTGAATGCGATTATCCCTGACATGGGGTTTGTAGGATTGTCATTAATTCCATGCACACCAAGTCATAGGACGAGATGTGCACCTCCAAAGAACGATATCCAAACCGCTGTGAAAGGAGACGAGAGTCAGAGCTTTAATGACACTAACGCCGACAATCGAAGGGGAACGAAGCTTACACATTCCAAACAGCCATCCATATGCAAGAACGTATAAACTATTGGGCGAAATAGCAAGGTTCTTCAAGGAAGAAACCGTCAATGTTTCAAGCCTGGCTGGCATCACAGCGCTGCGAAAGTGGAAGTAGAAAAGGAGTGGGTGTTACGTGGATCGTTCTCCTGTGAATGGTTTGTGTCATCAAAATTGACATCCTCGGATTCAAACGAAGCGAGATTATTCTGGGCGGAGCGAGAACAAATCTACGGATTATTTGTGGCTAATAGCTCAAGCTCT
Organism: Pleurotus giganteus; assembly: GCA_032158425.1. NCBI lineage: Eukaryota > Fungi > Basidiomycota > Agaricomycetes > Agaricales > Pleurotaceae > Pleurotus > Pleurotus giganteus. Next base: position 2,118,669 of record JAPEHR010000002.1, read on the forward strand.
ATAGAACAGACAACAAGCCATTCATCCAACGACAAGTTTTCCTTCCGCCTCGTTAAACTCGTACGCGGGGATTTCCAGGTTCAGCTAGGAAGGAGTGAGACAATAATTGCAATAAACAGATGGAAAATGACGTACGGGAGCGGGGCCCTTGCGAATACGTCCAGCTAAACGTTGAATGGTTAGCGAGATGGGTAAAAGAGAGGAGATGACTACAAACAGATATCGTAGTGAGAGCCATGGCAAGGGCAGAACCTATACCTCTACGTCAGCTTAGCAACTCGACGTTCGAGCAAAAGTACGCACCATCCTCCATAGTCACCAGCTTCGCCAATGGGGACACACCCAAGATGAGTGCAGACACCCAACATGACCAACCATTCCGGCTTCTTCGTTCGCTCCTCATCACTTTGAGGATCTCTGAACGACTTCCACTCAGCCGAACGGGCCTCCTCAACCTCCGACTGGGTTCTGTGTCGGATGAATACGGGCTTGCCACGCCATTTGATGATAACGTTCTTGCCCTCAGGGATGGCGTTCAAGTCGACCTCAACCTTAGCTAGGGCAAGAACGTCGGCGGAAGCGGACATTGTCTTAAGAAACTCGGTGACGGTGGATTTTGCGAAAGACGCGGAGAGCAGGCCGAGAGAGCCAACCATGACATAAGAGAAAGCACGGTGGTTGGCGGTGTTGTCGACGCGGTAAGCGGAGAAATCGGGGCCCTCTTGTGAATCTCTTGCGACAGCAGATGTGTGCAGAAGGCGAGGTTGGAAGACGGCAGTAGGCGGGGCTAAGAGACAATTTTCGTACCCAAACGATAACTCTGCTTGCAAAAGTGCTTACCAGTCACAAAGGTCTTAGATACCAAACCAGAGACCGAGCCTTGCGTCAAGCCACCAACGAAACGCGAGGGCGCATCTGCACGAACTTGAGAGCCGTGACCATGTTCTGCACTAATGTCTCGCGCAGCAAGATTGAGCAGGGGAGCGGATGGGACACCGGAAGGTAGAGTGCGGACAGTAGGCGGTATGGTGACAGCCTTTTTGACGGCGCGGATGGTGGCCATGGTATTAGAGAGAGGTAATGAGTATGAGCGGTCAAATCCAGTCTCTCTCACTGGCGAACGGCGCCGTGCTAAATCCGGTCTCTCCCGCGCCGAGTGAAGCCTGGGGTTAGGGTTACGATTACCGTGACGAACAGAGACCCATTCGTTTTGCATTGAGGTTGGTTTCAAGCCAGCGTAGTGAAAAGCAAGTGTTTAGATGAATGCATATCCGCCATTTATATTCATTCTACATTCTTTACAAACATGGCAATTTTCACCAATTCTTAGTGTGCTCTGCCAAACACCTAAGGACCCGATCCTGTGGATACTGGGGCGCAACAGGAAGGCCTTGTTGCACAGCCCAACGACGGACTCCGTCTGGGAAGTCAGTGATAATACCATCAACGCCAATTTTGACTAAGCTTTCAACGAGATTTAGACCGTCGATCTAGAAAATAGGTCAGTGAGCAGACAAGCAGAACACATTGTCGCAAACGTACTGTCCAGGGCTTGACCGTCATGCCCAACTGGTGCGCAGTGTTGACCATCGCTTCATCAGTGAAGGCAATATACCCTGGAAGTGTAGGATCGGCGACTGGGCTCAGGCTGGACGTCGCTGTAGGGGAAACGACGTTCGCCCCGATTGCATGAGCTGCCTGAGACACTTGAGCCCCCACGGATGGTCCAGGGAACGAATCCAAGCGGAGCCCAGCGAGCCAGGGAGATGTCGTATCATTAGGCCCGATGGCAGTTGTGCTAGACGGAGAGTCAACAGCATGAGCATGAGCAAGGCATCTCAAGACAAACAACGTACTCTTGAATGAGGGCTGATGTGATCACTGTGGAATCAAGTTTCTAGGGCTCAATGTTACTTCGCAACCGATCAATGAATGGTCAAAATATCCACCTTCATGGCGATCAAAGTTCGCCAATCAAAGCTTTGAAACTATGAGACGGTCAGATATCATCTTCATTGAACAATAGCTGTCTCACTGTGATAGAGCGTCGGTAGGGACTTGCGACGAACAATGCATGTTGCTTCGTCACAAAGTCATCAACACCTAGGGTCAAGTTCGGGAACTGAGCATCAATCTTGGACTCGATGTTCCACTTGATCTTGTGTTTGGGATCAGCACACTCTACGAAGTCGAAGGTCTCCTTTAGGGTAGAAATACGTGTCCGAGGGTATGTAAGTTGGAAAGCTGACTGGAGCTTTAGTTGCGCGAATTACGGACATGGCAGTTCTGTTTCAAGACGTACGGAAGTTAACCAGTCGCTCAGAGCCGCAATCAAGTGTCTTGATCTGAGCCAACGTGAGATTCGCAATAAACTTGCCCACGTAAGGGAACAGAGGATCATTAGGAAACTGAGAGCAATCAGCACGCAACATGAGAGAAGATGTTTATGCGTTACACACCGCAGGCTTGGTATCTATGCATTTGGCTGGTTCAATGTCTTCATCGTGCCACACGACTACAACACCATCCTTGAGAAGTGGATATCAGGGAGGATATATTTACTCCAAGTTATTTATAGAAAAGCTTACCTTTGTGATGCCATTGTCGAGCTCCAAAGTTTCGGCGCCATCGATCAAACCCCTGGTTCAACGTGAGTATGCTGAGAAGATATCTCGCGAACAGCGGGCCCCGGGGCACCTACCAAGCGAAGCTGGGAAGGGTGTTCTCAATGGTATTACCTCTTCCACCACGATGGCCCTGGAAAGGCATTGGGATTCGTTATGGGAACTTGAATTATGGAGCTGCATACCTGGATATCGACGTGCCTCTGGGTGGGGGCAGCGTAGGTGGACTGCAAGAGGGGCAACGCAATGGCAAGAGAAAGGAAACCTGACCAGACCATGGTGTACGCGGGGAGCACCAGTAATGGACAGGACTTTAAGCGAAGCATTTATATTGAGAGAGAAAGAAGTCTTCATAATCCTGATAGGTTCCTTTGAGAATCATGGGCGGCGTGTAGGGGCAAGACAAAAGGGTAAGTGGACTCCCATGAATGATATCTGCGCACATGCACAAGCAGTCGCGACATCTGGCGATTCTTGAGGCTGGTCGGCCTGGCAGGGAAGCTTACAGGACCAGAGGTAAGGGAGATACCGCTGAATTAAACTAGTTGGGACAGCACCTACGCTGAGGATCAGTTCTACTATGCTCACATTTATGAAATTCGAAGACTTGGTTATTAGACAACTCGCTGCATAGGCTCGCCATACACGCGCTACACAACGAACGTGTATGGTCCTTGGATGGGCCAGAAATAATCATCTGATGCGTTGATTGCCGTGAAAGATGTGGCTGGAATTCTTCTCGGCGCTCGGCGAGCGGGCAACTTTGCCACGCCGTTTGAACTTTGGACCGCTGGACGAGCCATCGGTCGCCGACAAACCCTAACCCCAGTTGGTAACCAGCCTTTCGTCTCGGCATGCTTCGGGCATGATCTGGCTCCTCAGCAATTGAACGTCTGGCCTCGCAGGCTCGGATTCAAACTCCAGAATATGAAGGGAACGTTCACGACGAGGAATACTTCGATTGTTCCCGTTCGATCATGCCGCGTTGACGCTCTTAAGGGTCGGGTATCGGCTAGCGACCGGAACGCCGAGATGTTTAGTCACGATGCTCACTGAATAGGAACTTAGACAACATTGACTGTGAGAAAGCATTACTTAGCGTGGTAAATAATTGAGCTCTTTTATCATTGAGTGTGAGAAAGTTGTCTGGTCGTGGAAACACGGTACTATATATGTTGAATTACTTGAATAATACTGCTCTGATGCCGGAGTTAACTCACAACTCAAGAGGTTCGGCTGGAAGGGAAAATATGATCTCTTGAACGAACGATGGCCCATCTGAATTAGTCGAAATACATGCTTCCCGAGGCTCATGATACAGAAATACACTGACAAAAAAGATGAAAAGGTAAAATAGGGGCCTCAGCTCATAGTAACAAACTGAAGTCAAGGGATAAGTAAAAGTAATGAAAATAAAGAGATGTCACATAGAATCTGCATTTGCCCCATATTTGCTCACTAAACAGGTATCAAAAGGGAGCTAATTCACTGGGAACGCCCCCTAGATCACATGCTCACATAGTCAGAAGTGAATTATATTTGATTATTTAAAACAAATGAATGATTAATTTAGAGGCGCCAGACTCGAAGCGCGCGCTAAGACGTTATCGGCCGGCTGGTAAGTATTTATGAGGTAATATCAATCGGAGCAGGGTCCGAGGGACCTGATCGAACTGGAACAATCGAACGGTTCCTCGTTCACGACTGTTGGAGTGCGCAAAACCAACTCTGATTCCGTTGCCCGCGAAGGGTTAATAATAAACGTTAAACGCCAAGGCACAGCCAGCTAAAAATAGCCTGGGAGTAAATAAATGGTTGCACCCGTTTTTCTTTCCAACGGCCACCTCTTTCACCACATTCCTTTCTGAATCTCAACGACGTCGACGTCCACAATGAGATTGACAGCAACCACACTCCTTTTTTCACCCCTGTTCGTCGCCGCGCACAGCGTTCAGGATGGTTTTCACTTGGCCCGCCACGCCAAGCACCCACGCCAAGTCTATCCCTCTGGGTCGCCAGCCCCACGCCCAGGAACCCCACCTCCCGCTTCGCCAACAACCCCCCTGCCATCCGCAAACGCTCCTTCTCCATCCGCAACAACTCCCTCGCCATCCACGACCACTCCTCTGTCATCCGTCTCGCTCTTGTCGACCAACCCGACGGCAGTACCTCTCACCCAGATAGTGTCTGGCCAGGCATCACCTGCAACAATCCCTCTAGCTACAACATATGCGGCGGGTTCTGTGCCATCCGCTATCCCCAATGCCCCTCCCATCCCAGATGGTGAGTACATAGTTTTGCCGCCTAGTTTGGCGCTCACATCTTCTCAGCCAAATCAATCCTTGTCGCAAATTATCCTGCTGCCGATCAGAGGCCGCCCACGGACAGTCCAGAAGTGAAGCAATGGATCGCCGAGGTTGCAGCGTCCGGCGTTAACATCCCCAACTTCTCTCCTACTCTCCCTGGTGGTTGTCAAGCAAATCCTCAGGCTCTCGCAGATGACTCTACACGCTGCTGGTGGACCTGCGGTGGTTGCACCCGAAATGCAGACATTACGACATGCCCTGATAAGATGACATGGGGACTCACATATGACGACGGTCCCGCCTTCTACACGCCCAACCTTCTTCAGTACCTTGATGAAAAGAATCTCAAGGCCACCTTTTTCACTGTGGGATCTCGCATCGTTTACGCCCCATCGACGCTTCAGACCATGTACATGGGTGGCCATGAAATTTCCGTGCACACCTGGTCACATCCCCAGTTGACAACATTGACAAATGAGCAAATCATTGCTGAGCTTGGCTGGTCACGCAAGATCATTAAGGATACTCTAGGTGTGACACCTCTCACCTTCCGGCCGCCCTACGGAGATATCGAGTGCGTGGCTCCTGCTTGACTTGGTTTGTTCAGCACTGAGTCTTCCTAGTGACCGTGTTCGTGCTATTGCAGCGGCCATGAACTTGGCTCCTGTGATCTGGACGCGCGTTAGCCCAGTTGCAACTTTTGACACCGACGGTCTGTTCTGTTACTCATTCTTTGATTGCTGATACTCAATATTGTTGTCAGACTTTGGCATCAACGGAGGCATGTCGCGCGTAGATTCAGTCCTGACAAACTGGCACAACATCATGGCAAATGTCACTAGCATGAAGACGGGATTCATTGTTCTGGAGCACGACCTCTTCCCCCAGTCCGTCGAAGTTGCCACTGGCTACATCCTTCCGGATGCTCTTGCCCATGATCCGCCCTTCAGTATCAAGCCCGTCGTATCTTGTTTGAACAAGCCGCTTGGGGATGCATACCTGGAGACAAATGACAACAAGACGAATCCTCTCATCGTTTCGGGTCAGTACACGTTTTTTGTCTTTCTCAGTCTTTATATAATCTCCTTGCCTATTTTTTACTCCGCTTCTTGGGAAAACGCCATCTAACAATCTTCCGTCCTTCAAGGTCACTCCGTTCCCACATTATCCAAAGGCGCGCCTGGCTCCGCGCAAGCTACGAAAGCATCAGATGCGGCCAAAGGTTCCAACGGCGCTGCTTCGGGAACGTCGTTCCCATCAAGCTTTGTCTTCGGCACCACAGCAGTTTTGGGATTACTCACTTTCTTCGGTCTATAATTCCAGTCCCTTCGTTCCTAGATGCTTTCTCTTCATTTCCGCGACCAAACAACAATACTCACCGAGGTCATGTGTACGAGCCTCGCATTTGTTGGGGCACGATATGCCCACCGCCACTCACTACCTGTTTGCCGCATGTTCGATTGCCTGCCAAGCCCCCCAGGTGCATCTATCGCGAATTCGTCCTTGTCATTTGTTTTGTGCCCCATCGACCTTTTACAGCGCTTTTCATAATGATGCGGAATCGCAAATCGCAAAATTTTGATTGATGCCTAGGGTTAGGTCTTCGGAGACGGGCGGATTCGCCGGTAAGGGCCAGCTACAAATTCTCACAGTCAATAAAATCTTCTCCTCCATCACAAATTTCCTTCCCACGGTCAGAACCATCTTTCGGGAGAGATCAATAGCGCCCGGCAACGTTGCGAAGCGCCTAACGGCGTTCGGCTGACCCTAACCCTATGCGGTCGAAAGTTTTCGATATGCGATTCCGCATCATTATGAAAAGCGCTGTAATAATGTTGGCCCTCATCTCGTGTTTAGTATACCCCTCGTTTTATTGGTCTGGTGCTTGGAAGCCATACCTTACAACCTTCTAGATTGTTTGACACTCATTATAACCTGGCATTAAGTTTACAAGTATATGCATCGTATATATACTTATCTCTCGTCATGAGCAGCACCTTTGAGCGAAAGATCGAAGTAAATTCGTACAGGGTCAGCTTAGGCGTCTAAACATATACTCAACTACCACCATGAGCTCCAGCACGATGATGGATACTGATGAAGAATCTGTAGTTCTTCCCTCATCGACGACATCTGGTCTGTCTCTATCGCTGTATGTGGCGTTGAGTGGTCTACTGTAGCCATTCTGAAACTGCAATTACGACACATAGCCATCCCCTGCCAATTCTCAATATTTCAGAGCATCTGACTCGCCTGAAGCTCCAAACCAACTCAAACTCGCCTTTCGGTCTGTCATGTTGACTACTTTATAGAAATTTCGGATGCCTAAACGATACCGTTCAGTTCTTGGCGCGTTACTGGGGACACAGACCGGTCGCGAGGTTGAGATCGTGAACACCTTTGAATTGGCCGTAGAAAAGGATACTCAAAACGTTGATCATGAGTTCTTGGTCTCCAGGAGAGATCAGTGTGCGATCTAGCATCTTGCATATATGTGTTGCCATACTCATTACTTTGGGCACAGACAAGCAAGTGTTCCCATCACTCGAGTTCATTGGGTGGTACACCGTCGCGCCATACCCAACTTCAAAGCACATAGCTTTGCATGACCAAGTGAGGCATCCCAAGTCCTTCCTGCTATACGTCCCTCTAATACTTCGCAGTTCACCAATTATTGCTCAACGCCCCTCCTATTGATCCTTCAACCAAGTGCCAACTTGGTTGCATCTGATGTGAACTCTCAAACACTTCCTTTCAAAGCGTACGAACCATCAGTCGAAATTCGAGATCGCAAAACGCGCTCCGTGTTTATAGAAGCCACATACAATGTCGAGACTGGTGAAGCAGAGCGCATTGCAGTTGATTGGACAGCTAGGGGAGGCGGTGGAGGTACCACCTGTGAGTGCCTATATTCTTTCACGACGAGGATATCGATATGTATAACTACGAGTTCAGTGGAATCTCATCTTCAGACGCAGCGCGCGGCGGTCAAGATGTTGCATGATCGCATAGGGGTGCTAGTAAAATATTGTCAGGATGTTATTGCGGGTACGTACATTGACTTCGTATTCCTTGCTGGCCTCTTCAACGTGTTTAAGGCCAAGCAACCAAGGATCATGCAACGCTTAGATCCTTGTCTGCCTTGGTGGCTTCCCTTCCCGCGACCGAGAATAAAGGTTTCCGCGAAGAATTCAATACTGTAAGTTGTGGCTCACAAAGCATTCCTATTATGCCAATCGCCATGGTATCTAGGAATACGAGGATGTGCAACTTACGGCATTCTTATCGACCATGACTAAAGGAGCGAATGTGCTAAATGACGTGAGTGTGACCCTGTGTCTCTGGGACAAAACTTCACGTGTACCTCAGTTGGTCGATAAGCATACCGTCCTTACAGCCGGAAGGGATGAAAGAGCCCTCGGCGGTCCTAGAAGACGAGGTCCTGGGCGACCAGGACCGATGGGAGACTGGGATCGTATGCACTAATTCAACTGCTGTGGTTTTCCATCCGTTAGCATTCGGTGGGCTACTACATCCGTTATCTGTATGTACATCACAATCGTATGATAACATGATACGCACGTAGCGCTTAAATATGATGAGGGCAGATGTCTGGTCCAAGTGGATATGCTATGATACATTAAGATGGGTGTAAGATACAATGTCAAGAAGTGCATCACGATTTCATTAGGCCTGGGTTACATTCAGCAAAACTGCAATTCTGGACTGTACAGACTCACCAACAGCTTGTACCGTTCGAGACGTCGCTTCGGCTAGCGCATGCTTACCCGCGCTTGCCTTCCTCGCGAATCGGCTCAGCCCCATTTCAGCCGTCGTATCTCGATTAATATCTGATTTCCTATTGCTGATCTTACAGAGCTCCTTCTCCCTGTCTTGGTCAGAAATGAGATCAGAGCCTCCTCGAGACGAAGGCCTGCGGATATTGGTGGCACTCTTGAGTTTGCGCCAGAGGCCAGAAGACGATAATGGAGGGGAGTCATGTATCTGACTTTGAGATGAGGTTGAAATTTCATTGGCACGAGAGTGACGACCCGGCTCAGCCAAGGAGGTTGAATGGGAGGGTATAGGTATAGGGGTAGATTGGGAAGGAGGAGGTACAGCTTCCTTGGCGGCCTTCGATGGCTTCATGTCAAGGAGAGAGACAGAAGACGGCGACGTGGAAGCGTCCGTTGGGGACTCGTTATCTTCCGAAAAAATTCGATCAGAAGGGGATGACGCAGCAGGCGAATCGGGTAGCTCGCCCATGTCTTCCTCAAGCACAGGCGAGTTATCAGGCCATGAGACTCCTTTAACGTGCCGTCGGCCGGGCAAATTGGCATGGAGATCTCCGTCTACGGCATTGACGTCCTCGCCAGATGTCGACCGATGAAAGAAGTCCGTGTCATCAGCGTTTCTACCGCGTCGGTACACGCTGGAAGTGGGCGTGTGGATTGTCGTTGCGAAATCCCAAGACTCGACGGTACGATGAGAAAGGGCTGAAGTTATGGGCCGCCGTTCTTGTCGGAGAGCAAGGGGTGGTAAGTCCTCTGATTCGTTAGAAATTTAGCCAAACGGTGAACGTAACTAACTTACTCAGGATAGCGCTGACGAGGTAGGATGGCTTCTTCGCAGATTTAAAGAAAGGGCTCTGAAGAAGCTGCGCTGCAGTTGGCCTCTGAGATGGATCTTTGACTAGGCAGCTTGCAACAATTTCTTTAAAGGCACGAGAATATTTGAACGATCCTCCTTCACGATCAAGTGTAGGGGGCTCCTCTTGGATGCTATAGGGGGACGGAGACGTTAGCGTGAAGATCACAGCAAAAAAGTAGCGACGAACATGCTGATCAGGACCTTCTGAGATGATTCCCTCGATCTTGGAGGCCGTCCTTGGGTAAGCTCAAGCGCGGTGATACCGAAACTCCAGATGTCGGCGGAGGCATCATACTGCCGACCTTGAATGAGCTCTGGCGCCATCCAGCAGGGCTAGTGGAGTATGTCAATCTACGGATTGACGCATGGTGAATCTGACTCACGGTCCCTACGAATGACTTCCGTTTGCCAATCCTAGGTCGTTGTGGTACAGAGGCGTCCTTTAACACAACGCGTTTCCCGTCAGCAGGCTGATCATGGGCGTTCAGAGACGATCGACTAGCTATAGCCGCCGAGGCTGGGGTTCTATGTTTTGATCCCGTGACGGTCGAATGTGTGTCTTCAGTGAGGTCAGCAGCAACGCCTAGATCACCGAGAAGCACGGTTCCATCATCGTCTATTAACAGATTCGCGGCTTTGATGTCCCGGTGGATGAAACCATTCACATGTAGATAGCTTGGGAAGTGGGTTACGAGGGCTGGTGGGGGTAGAGGGACGATACAAGACGTACTTGAGACCTTGCAGTGCCTGTCGAAGGATGCACTTTACTACTTCCTCCTCCATGCCGCCTGGCCAGCCATAGCGCATGACGTCTGCGGCACTGCCTTTGTTCATGAGACGCATAGCAATGTAGAGTTTGTGGCCATCGATCCAGGAGCCGCGAACCCGGATAACATTAGGGTGCTTTGAAAGAGACATTAGAGTGGTTTCGCGCTGCAAAAGCGAGAGTGAACGTGGTGCAAGCGAATCGAGATCGAGCACTTTGAGAGCACAGGGAACTGGCTGAGGCGTCGGCAAGCCAGGCGAAGGAGGATGGTAAAGAGCCGTGTATACAATCGAGGAAGCCCCGAACCCGATTATTGACCCCAGGGTGTAATCCGACGCACGGTCGCTGTTTCGGGTATGAGAAGGAGACGGAAGGCGAGGGAACGGTGACGTACCTGTAAAGCTGCCACTCATCCTCAACAGCGCCGATGAACATACGACTCATGCTGTGGCCTGAGCGTATGTCGGCCCCTGGATGTTGAACGGTCGGTTGAGAAGCTTAATAGTCTGTTTATATGTGAGAGGAGCTGAGCACGGACATGGTTGAGCTTGAGCCTTCCGAGGCGCTATGTCACTGGGACACAACATATTACGTAAGAAAAACAAACAGACGATCGAGACGGAAGATGCTCCGGGGTGTTGGTTATCGTCACACGATCATTGGCTCGCCAGATAAGATAGTGTGACTCATCCGTGACAACCTGCCAAATCCAGCGAGGGGGCTCTGTTCGTCGTGGTCGCTATCTCTCTCCTCTCTGCCACTGCCAGTCCCTCGCCAGCCTGCCGCTTTGCACAAGTCCTCAGCGTATGGCCCCGAAGCCTCCTTGTGCAAAGTATCAATACGTCGTCACCACCGCCGGCCCAAAAATTCTTCCCGTCGATGAACCTGCCTGCAAAGACGAGGAAAGTCCCGCCGATTACAACGCTGGTGGCTATTTGCCCGTCAAGGTAGGGGACACCTTCAAGCAAGGTCGCTATAAAGTAGTCAGGAAGCTTGGGTGTGTATTGCTTCTATATGTCCAAGTTTGTCCATGGCTCACCGCACGTAATCATGTCGCCATTTTCGCAGTTGGGGTCATTTCTCTACTGTATGGCTCGTCAAAGACGCCGAGTACGTCGTGACCCCTGATACGTATTTCCACTTCTACATCTCTTACTTTCTCAGACTTGCGCAGCACTCTGCCCTCAAAATTGTCAAGTCTGCTGGCCGCTATGCCGAAACAGCCCGCGACGAAATCCAACTCTTATCCCGAGTAGAGTCATTTTCGCCTGACCACCCCGGTCGTGCTCATATTGTCTCCTTCCTGGACTCTTTTACTCACACTTCGCCGGAGGCCTCACATATTTGTATCGTCTTCGAACCTCTCGGCGAGAACTTGCTCGCCCTGGTTGAACGCCACAAGAAGAAGGGTGTCCCGCGTGCACTGGTCAGAGTGATTGCAAAGCAGGTTCTTTTAGGTCTTCAGTATCTGCATGATGAGTGTGACCTTGTTCACACTGACATTAAGCCAGAAAACATTTGTACGTCCAACTTTCCCTATTGCTCGCTGGCCCGGTCCTGACAGCGGAACCAGTGATTTCTATCCCTGATGTCGAGTCTCACATCAACCAGGAGCTCTCGCAATCTCCCTTGCCCACTTCTCGTAGAGTTGGTGTTCCTTTGCCCACCAGGTTCAGACACGGCGTTTCTATTCCCCAGGCTCAACAGCGTCCCAAGCGGCAAGTCCAAATTTTCAACTCTCAACCCCTCGCTAGCCCGGTTCGCAGTGCCGCCAGAAGCGGAAATGGTAGCCTGAGTCACCCTGGTAGCGGCGCAAACAGCGTGAGTGGCAGCTATGTAGCCCAGATGCACATTACGCGGCTCGGCGCAACGGGCGTTATTGGCTATGCTAGCGGGACAGTAGCAAGTCTTAGCTCGAGTGCACCAAAGGCTCTTAGCGCACTGGCGATCTCCGCGCGAGCGAAGCATGCCCTCGCTGTTGGTGACAATGCTTCTCCTTCGACTTCCTCATCCTCCTCATCCATCTCTTCGACATTAGCCTCGTCTGCACCAGGTCTCAGTAGTACTGCGAGTACGCCTGCGACATCCTTACCACAGTCCCTTGGCAGTGCTCTGGCTACCTTTGCTACTCTCAGTAAACTGCCCCTAGGTAAGGAGATCGACACATCCCAACACGGAGTAGAGAGTCCCCTTAAGGAAGTTGCTTCCAAGGGGAAGCTAGGCCTACCTGCAGCCGGGAAACAGCTCAGCAAGGAATCTGACGTCCTTTCATCCTCATGGAAGGATAAGCTCGCTGCTGGTTTGGGCGCTTCCTTGTCGTGGAGGGACAAAACATCCCTCTCATCATCCCCTAAATCGACTTCAAAGTTATCCCCATGTGGAGGCAAAACGAAGAGCGGACGCCTCCACTTGGATCGTTCGCAACGTGCGTCATCAGGTTTGCCCATTGCAAGTGCTTGGCAAGACCCAGGAATTGCTGCACCGGCTCCTGCGCTCGTTGTGTCAGCGTCTGTTCGTGCGGATGGTGCTGAAGCTGGCGACTTCTTCCACATGGCAAGTACAGCTGCGACAAGCAGTGAGCGGACTGCTCAAGTCACCTCGTCGGAGGCCTACCCAACGACCGCCACAGGCTTGCGCCCTTCTCCTCGTGTCACTCCTCAGCGCCAAATTGATTCTCCTGCTGACGTGACTGCTCTATTGGACACACCCGACACTTCGGCGACTCACGCTTCAATACACCGAACCTCTCTTCTCACCCAGACTGCCCCATTCCGAGCTAGCGCCCCAGTGTCCGTCCCCCACACTGTGCATCACGGAGAGTATTCTCGACCTTCCCCTAACCATCACTGCTCGCATCTATCTGCCCATGTCCATGATCGACCTAGCCCCAATCATAACAGCGACTTCCATGCCATACCTCATTCGTTTGGCTCTCTTTCCCCGGCATCACTTACCCCCACTCCCAATACTCCATCATTACAAGCGCCTCCATCCACGCCTGCCGCGTCCATGCCCCTCGATTTGCCGGATGTCATTTCATTACCTTCCCCCATTGACCCTAATTCTGAGTCAAGGGAGGCCCCCCCTTCACTTCCCGTTTGGATTAAGATAGCCGACCTGGGGAATGCCACACCTTCTCAAAAGCATTTTACAGAAGACATCCAAACTCGCCAGTATCGGTCACCCGAAGCAATATTAGGAAGGAGAGACTGGGACGTTCGCGCGGACATCTGGAGTGTCGCTTGTGTGGTAAGCTCAGACAGCCTTCCGCTTGCTGCAGTCATTGAACTCTGATATGTAGATATTTGAACTTTTGACTGCTGAATATCTTTTCGATCCTCAAGGGCAAGGCGAGCTATTTACCAAGGATGACGATCACATGGCCCAGGTCATCGAGCTGATGGGTGACTTTCCCCTTGAAGCTAAGATGGGTGGCAAGTATAGTAGAGAAATATTTGACTCTACTGGTATGTATTAGCCCATCGATTTGGCATTTCGCTAAGTCAAATTATAGGAGCACTGCGATATATACGCACGCTGAAGCCTTGGCCTCTCAAGCGTGTGATGATGGAGAAGTATCTTTATACAGAGCCGGATGCCGCAGTTCTATGCGACTTCTTGGAACCCATGCTTGCTCCGGACATGAAGGACCGTAAAGGTGCCCGGCATATGCTAGACCACCCCTGGACGCAACCTTGCCCTCTAGACGAACCCCTAGATGAGTGGTAAATTCACTCCCATCGACCCTCCCCTCTTCCTGAATAGAACTTGAACCGCCTCTCTACCAAGTACATGAATTATCCAGGCACCAGGTGTTACGCCAGAATCATAGACAGGGTTTAATCCCTCCCTCTCTTTCGGGAACAATGATGTTATTGGGTATTACTATCTATCGTTTCATCCTTTTACCTGTGCTATCCTTTCTTCCGTCTCGATATGTTTCCTCTTCGCACGGACGTTCATTTTATTTCCATCCTCATCCCCACTGTATATCGCCTCATCGCATCAGTCATACCCTCTAGATGTCACCCATTTTTCTCCATCCTTCATGTGTTCTATGATTGGCCAGGCCATAGCTTATTGACTATCTACCCGTTGTTTCTGATGTATCACCCTTTGCCACTTAACCATGTATTTGGGCTACCGTCCGATGTGCCTACTTAACGTACTGTTCATGTTATCTTATTTACATTTAAACAGCCTATTAGCCCTGCCCCACTGCGTCTCGCTTCTATGACCTAAGTTGTGTTTCCCTGCTGACGCATTGTTTACCGCAGGAATCTCTGAGCTATTCTCCATATCCGCGAGTGCGTGTTCGTGTTTAGTCCATCTGTATGGAAGTAATTGCTAACCTGGGAGCCCCCGTATAGCAACGCCCGCCAAAGCCGCCCCTCTCGAACTCCAATCGTTAGCTTGGGACACTATCCAAGCCCTTGTCCCCCTCTACAATCGATTTCATCTGTTCGTCCGTACTTTTATGAGAAGCATAAGAACATATCAACCCCGTTCCTACACTATGCCACTGTGGATTAAATTCTAGAATGGCGCATGCACCATGAATCTAGAGTATCCAAGCCCAGCCTCTTATCAATTCCCTTACCCGTTTACTTGCTTCCGATCGGCACAAGCCACTGGATAGATGATCATATGGTACTCCGCCATCGCAATATCCCCGGTTTCTGTTTTCAGCTCAACATGGCGATTTATCATTATTTAAGCCTTCCCCTCGGCTGAACTTCCCCAGTTCAAGTAATCCCCCGCTTGCATCTTGGTGAGCGACATATTCCGGTATTGCATATCGTACCTAAGCGACCACCCACAGATTGCGATGTCACCATATAACATCCATCAGCAGGTCTATGTGCTTTCGCAAGCCTCGAATATCTTGTCGTCCTGTGTTGGATCTCAGGACGATCTCCAGCAAAAGATTTCATCCGCGTTACCGCCTATCATTGCCAGCAAGGACATTGGGGATTGGAAAGTCGTTTGGGGCCCCACCGTCTGGAAGCTCCTTCCCAATGATGTGTTATTGGGGCCATCACATACCTGGTATATCGCCCACAACCCGGCCGCAGATTTTGGTGACGGAACCCATGACACGTACGTTGTAGCCACAGCAGGCACGGCGGACCACTCGATTGTAAACTTTCTCGAGGATTTAAATGTCGTCCAAGTTGTCGATTTCAATGCATGGGTGCAGACCGCTTTGTCTGAACCTCCGCAACCAGCCAAGGTTGTTGACACATCGGTCCCTTACGTCTCCCAGGGCACGGCTTTCGGAGTGTATACCTTACTGAACGTGAAAGGGCCCGACGGTACAACTCTCGCCCAGTTTTTGTCCGCCTTACCCCCATCATCTCGCGTCATATTCACTGGCCACAGTCTCGCCGGCGCTTTATCGCCAACTCTTGCGCTGAGTGTAGTCAGCACAGGCATACTTAAGATTCCAGTGGCCAACGTTTTTACGTACCCAACCGCTGGCCCTTCCCCGGGCAACAAACCTTTCGCCAATCTCTACGCGACCACCTTCCCACTTATATCTGTTGGATCCAACCCTTACCAGGTTTGGAATGCCAATATCTGGAACCACTATGATCTCGTTCCGCACGCATGGAACGTCGTTACAGTTTCGGGCCAGAACCTTGCAGATATCCCCCTTCTTTATGGAATTTTACCTCTACAGCTCTTCGAACAAGTGACGGGAAGTGTTGCTGCTGCCATTGGGTTAGCGACAAAGTCGGGCATTACATATGTCCCTCTTCGTGGCAGTAAGCTCTCTCCAAGCCAACCTCCGTCCCCCAAGACCTGGAAGGATTTCCTCAAAAACGTTGGGACCCAGCACATTGATGCGTATAGACTCTATCTTGAAGTGCCCGAAGTGCCTCCTCTGTGCGGGAAACCTGAGCCGACTGAAGCTGCTACGCAATTGCCCGTCGTTCAAATCCTCCATCATGCGAAGCTTGCTTCGGATGTGGCGGCTGACGCCTGAGGGGACTCAATCTATATCTACTTGCTGAGGCTAATGCACTGCAGCAAAACTTCTTCCCGAGCACTTCTGCAATGTACATAAGTGTTTGTATTGTATTGGAAAGAGTGGTTTGTGAAGCCCCTATTCTCACGGCTGACGCGTTTCGCCCTGCCCTAAATCTCATTAACGTCTTGTACCCACTTCATCATGTCGGGTTTCGATGCCAACAACGTCTACACCGTCTCTGTACATGATCAACCATCCGCTTCCTCTCCAGATTCTCCGGCTGAAACTGAGAAGTTGCTTCTGGACTTCTTGTTACAGTACCGTGTTGGTGGAGAATTCATCTATCGGTACGCGACGTGTTTCTTTGTGACGCGTTTCAGCTGCAACCATCCAGGCACTTTCTAGTGATAGACTGAGAGCGAATCTGTTGTTGAAACAGTATTTGCTGGAGATCGACCTTCGACACATTAGTCTGTACAATGACGAATTAGCTCATGCAGTGCAGGACCGACCAGCGGATATCTTACCTTTGGTACGCGTTCTTCTGTCCTTCATGGCCCGCGCTGAGGGTCCTCGAGTTTGAGAATGCTGCTGCGACAGCTGCTCGAACGATCCTGTTCCCTCTTGCTGGTACATCAGAAACACGCACAGAGCAAGCAGTGGAGACGATCCCTAAGGTCCAGATCACTTTACGCTCCGGGCTCAACTTGCTTCAGTTCAGAGACCTCACAGCAAATCTCATGAACAAGCTAGTCCGTGTTCCTGGCATTGTTATATCTGCCTCGGTTTTGTCCTCGCGCTCCACGAAACTACACCTCCAGTGTCGCGCTTGCCGATCTGTGAAAATGATTTATCCCGCTGGTGGATTAGGTGGCATAGGATCGGGCTCAGATAGAGGACTTCCGAGAGTTTGTGATGCTCCAGAACCAGAAGGACAGAAGAAGGATTGCCCCCTCGACCCTTACCTCATCATCCACTCAAAGTCAAGCTTCGCTGACCAACAAACCCTCAAGCTACAAGAAGCTCCTGATATGGTTCCTGTCGGCGAACTTCCTCGACACTTACTTCTGTCTGCCGACCGGTATTTGACCGGTAAAGTCGTTCCTGGGTCGCGTGTCATTGCAACAGGTATCTATTCAACATTTCAGGCGTCTCGCAATGTACGTGGAGTCTCCTCCGGTTTGATATGGACTGATGATCCGTATAAGAAAAATGCAGGTCCAGCTGCTACACGACAGCCTTATATCCGAGTCGTCCATCTTGAACTCTCGTCACCAGCGACAGGTGGCGCGGGAGGTGCAAATCCCTTTGGCGTCCAATTCACTGCTGAAGAAGAGGAAGAATTTGGACAGATGGCGCGAAGTGAGGGGTTCTATGAGAGGTTTGCTAAGAGCGTTGCGCCAAGTATCTTTGGCAGCCTTGGTCAGTCCTCTCTCATCCTTCCTGCGCCCATTTCCCGACGCCCTCGTAGATATCAAGAAGGCCATCGCGTGCCTTCTCTTTGGAGGTTCTCGAAAACTACTTCCCGATGGTATGAGGCTCAGGGGTGATATTAATGTTCTCCTACTTGGTGATCCGGGTACGGCCAAGAGTCAGCTGCTCAAGTTCGTTGAGAAGGTAGGGCGGGTTACCTGATTCGTTCTCGTCAACTCAACGTTCTTTGTAGGTCGCGCCGATCGCGGTTTACACTTCCGGGAAGGGGTCCAGTGCTGCTGGTCTCACTGCTTCTGTCCAACGCGATTCTGTGTCAGTGAGTATCTTCTTGATTGTGGACATACACGCGACGACCTTAATTTGATGTCGTAGCGAGAATTTTATCTCGAAGGGGGAGCTATGGTGCTTGCTGATACTGGAGTTGTTTGTATTGACGAGTTCGACAAGATGCGAGATGAAGATCGTGTAGCTATCCATGAAGCCATGGAACAGCAAACAATATCCATTGCAAAGGCCGGAATCACTACTGTACTCAATTCGAGGACAAGCGTCCTCGCAGCCGCTAACCCAGTTTTCGGCCGCTATGATGAAGGTCGTAGCCCTGGGGAGGTAAGGATCAGTTTTGAATTTCAACGCAGCCCCCCAACCAACAACCCTTCCGCAGAACATTGACTTCCAAACTACCATCCTGTCACGATTTGACATGATATTCATCGTCAAAGACGAACACAACGAACAGCGTGATAAGGCAGGCCGTCTGACTATACCTCTGGGACCAGAGCTTCATTGCCAGCACAGATGATCGCCAAACACGTCATGAACATTCATATGAACCGTCAGAACGTCGAGGAAGGTGGAGCTGGTGGAGAAATTGACTTGGATAAGATGAAGCGTTACAT
This sequence comes from Pleurotus giganteus, assembly GCA_032158425.1. Taxonomy (NCBI): domain Eukaryota; kingdom Fungi; phylum Basidiomycota; class Agaricomycetes; order Agaricales; family Pleurotaceae; genus Pleurotus; species Pleurotus giganteus. The sequence continues at coordinate 2,137,322 of JAPEHR010000002.1, forward strand.
CGCTTATTGCAAGAGGTACCATTCAACATGCTTAACATTGGAAATGCTGTTCTAACTTCCCCTTAAAGCAAATGTGCGCCTCGTCTCTCCCCAGATGCCCAAGAAATGTTAAGCAGTCATTTCATCAACCTTAGACAGCAGGTTCAGCAGGTTGAACGGGATAATGACGAGCGAAGTTCAATTCCTATCACGGTTCGGTAAGTCCAGTAGTCTCCCTACTTTGCTGTTGGTCATCTCTCATTCGTGAATAGTCAACTGGAAGCTATTATCCGAATATCCGAATCGTTGGCGAAGATGACCCTTTCCCCTATTGTGCAAATCCACCACGTCGAAGAAGCTATCCGCTTATTTAAGTTCTCCACCATGGATGCCGTTTCTGCTGGCTCTGTCGATGGCCTTTCTCGTGGTGAACTCAACGAAGAGATGACAAGGATCGAGAGGGAGCTTAGGCGGCGACTTCCTGTTGGGTGGAGCACGAGCTATCAAAGCTTGGTCAAGGAGTTTGTCACTCAACAGGGATATTCCAGCCACGCGTTGGAAAGAACATTATATGTTCTGGAGAAGAGAGAGGTTATACGGTTCTCGGGACAAGTCAGTGTCTCATGTTTCGTTTTCCGCACAAGCTCAATATAACCTCTTCTATCCTGTAGAAAAAGGTCGTACACAGGTAAGTCCCTTTTGCTGGAAGGGAATTCAAGCTCACAAACGCTCCACAGGGTTGGCGTTTAGAAGGATGTATTGTCCGGTTATACTTGTTATGTATTTTGGTTGCTCTGCTAGTCATGTATTCGCTATGTTTCTTGCTGTGCAAGGTAATGCATCTAGATAATATATACACCCTCCAAATTTGTTGTATGTTCATGAAGGTATGTACCCCAGCACAAATGTCCGCCCGCCTAGCTCAATCGGATAGAGCGTCAGACTTTTACGAATAGTCTGCTGACTAGGCGATCTGAAGGCTGCGAGTTCGACCCTCGCGGTGGGCTAGTGACTACTTTTGGCCTGTTTTTATACATCATTATTTATTCCAGAATAGTTCTAAAGTACTACAGCCGATCCAATTCTGGTGTTGATAGTCCCGACTTTTGATATCAAAATGAGATTGAGACGAGACAATTGATGGTTGCATGCTGGGCATTCAACTTACATCCTGGTCCTGGACAACTAAACGTAACGGTCTCATCGGATAGTTACAAAAGCCCTAACAGTGGAAAGATAGCTGCAAAATAACATTGTGAGGAGGAAGGAACCAAAGATGACACTTGAGTATTGAACGGACTGCCTATCAATTGACGCATAATGTATGCCCACGACGTACTACCCCTGTGGTGGCGGTCGCTGTGGGCTATGCGAGTGCTATGCGACATCAGCGGGTGGAGGTGGGACGTTCGTGATATAGTAGGCTGGGAACCAACCTCTATATCGAGGGTATGGTAGTGGATACTCTTAGAATAGAGTGATATAGAGTCGAATGTTGGGTGTTGTATGAAAACCATGTGAGCCTTCGTGTACAAACAAAAAGGAAAGTCCTTAGCCCACCGCGAGGGTCGAACTCGCAGCCTTCAGATCGCCTAGTCTTGATAAGAGTCTGACGCTCTATCCGATTGAGCTAGGCGGGCAGATAGTGTTCATCTGCAGGCTTCGGTCTCGGCTAGCTTCGACGGGAGCGCTAAGGCGCATCACATGCATGGCGGGTGGGCTTGGTGTTTGAGGTCCGCCTGGGCGATGTGCTGTATCATGATTCATTGAAGATCGGTGAGATCCACTGCTCAATGCTAACCCTACCCATGCGCTAAAGTTCTTGTAGCACAGCTTTCGTCCAGTCAGCTGGTATGATTGAGTCAGCGTTCTGATAGATATCGATCGTACACGAGTCTAGACGTAGTTTGACCTGCTCGGAGCCATGACACACTGTGCCGCCTTTGCGTGGCCCCACGGCTGAATGCAAGTTGTGCGTGAGAATAAACCACTCTCGCCATCGTAAGAACCGTGTATTCGACGTGGGCAGCTGCGTGCAGCCGTGCGTGTCAGGCAGGTCCGCAGCGAGAATGCTGTGTATGGACTTGAGATCTGGCGGATGAGCCTTTGGGGATGCCACACGGCTCATCGGATGAACGGAAGAGGATGTCGTGGAGACTACGTGTATGGCTTGTGATCGGAATGGTTGTCAAACGCTCGCTGTGAAATCTATGCTAGTCGACTAGAAGCTTTCACAAGGTAATCGGCAGTTCCTATGGATATGTATTAGAGGGATTATGAGGATGTGAAACGCGCGCTCAGGACAAACGGGGAAGGAACACCAACGCGAGAGGGAGCCGGGAACGGATGATTACATAATGAAAAGCGCAGCAAGGGGACAAACAAGAGTCAACCGCAGCTTGTCTTTCTACCACCATCATCTCCTCTGACTCCATCCTTGCCCACCAACCAGTATATTACCAAGTTCCGCAGCTCGCTATCGACCATGTCATCCTACGCGCAAGGTTTCGATGCTTTCAACAGCCACGACTTTCCGAAACACCAAAACCTTGACTTCCTCTCCTTCACCTCTCCATCCGAAATCATCACACCTTCCCCAGACCACTTTGAAACTGAACTCGATTCAAGCCTTGCGGGTTTCGACTTTGACGACTCGCAGATCCATTACTTCTTAGATCCCGCTGAGCCCTTCACCATTGTGAGGTCTGAGCCGTCTGCGTGTGGTCCCCCTTCCACTATCACCGCATCGTCCGAGTCGGCGTATGATAGCCAAACTACATACTCTTCCGAAAACTACTACAATAACTACGCCAGCTCTGTATACACCCCAACTACCTACTCCTCCTCACTTAGCGAGATGGATATTCAGCGCTTGGATCTCAATTCGTTCGGCCTCACCGCCATCGACCCCAGTTCTTTTGGGACGCTTCCCCTCACTCCTCCCCCAAACCCTTCGGAAGCTCCGCAGATCGTATCCAAGTCCTACGAGAAATATGTTCCTCGCAGCTACTCGGATTACGCTCCTGGTAGTCGCACTTCGGACTTCTTCACTGGGCCATATCGTCAGCAGCCCACAGTCTCCCCAAATCATATTTCGACGCCCAACGTCACTTCACTTCCCACCCCCCCTGCTGATGATGCGGCGCAGACTGATCCCCGCCGCAAGTTTAAGTGCGATGTCTGTTCGAGAGGTAAGTTGCCTCTCTTTGTTGGCATAAATGGTGCTGATGAATCCCCCTTCGCAGCGTTTGCTCGCGCATTCAACTTGAAGACGCACATGGCTACTCATGACCCCAACCGTCAGAAACCCTTTGTCTGTCGTCATCGGTCGTGCGGTCGTTCCTTCAGCAGGAAGCATGACTTGGGTCGCCATTTAATTAGTATCCACCGTGACGACTCCGTCCTTCCTTCCCATCCTTCTGCTAAGAAAGTCGGGGTGGAGAGGAGTTCTAGGACGTGGTGCGAGCAATGTGGGAAGTCGTACTTTGGCAAGGAGCTCACTTGCAACTGCCACAATGTCAAGTGATTGCAGATAGCATTTGCTAACGGCTAAACTATGTGTTTTGATGTAAGTTCTTGTGTACACCTTTTGCATCAGTCCGTTGACATTCCTATCCCCTAGATTTTTTTCCTGGCGCCAAGCGTCCTGTCCAGAATTGTTAGCTATGCTTTCTTATTGGACATCACTTCGGGCCTCTTCTCAGCATCACGTATCGTATTGCCTTGTTTGTTTACTTGATTGGCTCAAGAGGCGAACGTGGTCTTTGAATTGTCACCGGTCACCCTTCCGATCTCACCCCCCCCCCTACTTCCGTTCCGTATCCTTCTTAATCTTATACCGCCGTAACTCGGACTCTAAACTTGATCACCTTAACGACGTAAACACTCTCTCCGTTTTCTTTTTCCTTTCCAGCTGGTCCTTACCTTGTTTAAAGTCTCTCCTCTATGCTGTAAATGTCAGGATTCACAATAGATATGGTTCTTTCTTCTAGTCCGCAATGAGGTAATACATATTATACATAAATGATCAGGTTCTCTTGAGAGCAAGCATAGCAATGGCATACAAATTAGCCGCTAATACAATTAACCAGATGAAATACGAGGCAACTGTCAGTGGCCAACCGTTGCTGAAGTCTATGTATTCCTGGATCGCAATGGATCCCTCTGTTTTGTCATGATACTCTACAGCAGTATCCTTTTTCTCGCTACTCACCTCCTCCACGACGCTGTGCGCAAGGATGCTCTGATCGTGGGCTGTGAGCACTGCTGGTTCGTACAGCGCCGAAGACGGCACAGATTGGAGTGATTGGCCATCGCATTCAGAAGCGATTGGGGATGGCTTTCGAACACGCATGATAACTTCGGATGATGTCAAGTAAATGAGGGGGAAAGCAATGAAGGGAAGGACGACAGAGAGCGCAACTTGAGAGGCAATGAGGAGAGTGTTGATCCCTTCGCGCCCGAAAGATACAGCTACCACGACGGACGGTATCATACTGATCAGGCGAGTAACAAGACGACGGAAGAAAGGCTAAGAAGATGTGGTTAATACATGAGACCCGGCAACGAAGGAGAATGCAGGGACGAGAGGAAAACTCACTGATATTCGCCACTCAATGAACCCCTCGGAGACGATTTGGCCGGCCAACGTAGCCGTGATGCTGGCCGCTTGCCCAGCGCAGATAAGCGCAAGAGCAAAGATGATAGCGGCGGCTGTTATACAGAGTTAGAGACATGTATCCAAGGAAGGGTGCATGTTAGTTTACCGTTTCCGATAGTCTCCTTTATCAGGTCATATGCGTCGAATAAACCTGCGGGGGCGCTTCGCTCTCCTCCCGTCTGATAGAACACCGTTGCGGCGAGGACTAATATCCTATAATGGCGAAGAATTCGACGATGAGTCGCACTTGAGAATGGACAAATAAAGACCGAACGCATTGCTTATACTCACGCTGAATTGATGGGGACGGCAATGCCAAGAAGACTTGTCACGATATCCGTGATGCCATGAGCAAGGTGTTGACGGATGAATGATAGACTGTTGTTTTCGCGTTGGCCGTATTTTGTTCTATAGTCCCGAGAGGCCGCCAGACGCTCGGCACGCGATACACTAAAGAGAGGAGTTACGAAATCTTTGAGGCGAGATTTCAGTGGCCGACGGACAGAAGGGTGACGCGATGAAGGCAATTCAGGGAGTGAAGATGGGGCAAGGGAGACGCGATCTTGGGTGGCTAGTGATGAGCCCAAGAAGAGAGCGTGAGGCATGATAGTTGCTCCAAGCATTCCAACAGCGGTGTATATTGCGTCGGGCTTTGTCTTGAACAGATCTTTATTTGGGATGTAGCCCAGGAAGACGGCTGGCCAGTCGGGTTTGGCCTTTACTAACAGCGCGATGAAGCAGGCAAACACGGCAAAGACCTAGAACCACCATAAGATGTCTGGTGCAGACGACAAATAGTTTGGTGACTTAACGAGTAGAATGATGGCGTATTCAAAGACTTTGACCGGCCTTCCTTGTGCACCAGAGGGATTGGTAAACGCAAGGAATATGAGGACATCTGAAGCGGTCAGAAGAACGCCGCCCCATAGAGGTAGGCTTGGAATAATGATCACGAAACCGATGGCCGAGCCCAGCAGTTCAGCCAGGTCCGTAGAAATGATAGCAATTTCTGACAACGCGTAGAGTGGGTACAGAACGCCATAGCGAATGACCCGGGTATGCTTCGGACGATCATGCAGGAGTAGCCGACAGTGGGAAGCTAAGTCTGGCGAAGAAGATATTGAGTTTCGTGACCATGGAATTTACAATAATAGAATAACCGATCCCGGTAACACATCCCAGTTTGCAGGAGAGCGTCTAAGTTATTCCGTCCGGTCAGACATGAGCGTATTAACGACTGTGTGGCTCACCTGTAGAACTATGGCACCTATGCCCGTCAGAAGGACGACGAAAAGCATGGGCCGATAGTGAAAATCAGAGCCAGCCTGGAGGTCAACGCTCCAATTGCCCCTGTGAATACGAATTAGCGTCTGCCTGAGGAATTGAATTGGAATCTTACGGGTCGAAATAGGCCACGGCGCATACTATGCCCACGCCAATGTGGTTTGTGACGTGGTGGAGTACTGTGCGTGCGAGAGCCAAGGCTCTTGCGCTGAATGTCTGTCTGGACGGTGCCGACATGACCAGCGGCGCGGGGGGGGACTGTGGGCAAGTGGTGGTTGAGGAGAGAGCAGCATTTGTTGGAAATAATGTAGGGACACGGAAACCAGCGTAACGGAATAGAAACAGCAGATTGGTAGAGTCTTGAGGGCAGCTGCCACAAGAAGCCACAACTTACCCACTCTTCTGGTAATCGACGTCGGCCTTTCCCAGTCCCTATCTCCATCTTTCCCTCGAGCTGCCGTCACCGTCGCCATGGACATCAATGACCTACACCCGCAGGACGATCATGGACATAGATTCTTCATCTGGCATGAATGGCTACAAGTAACTCACTGCGTCCGTTGACGTCCCAGTCATCTTGACTTTGCGTTGTAGGCATACGGGCCACTGACCGCTGAAAATGCATTTGACTACTTCACGACGTCCATGTTCTACGACAAGCAAAGCAACAACCAGGTGCTACGCATGCAGACCATGCACACCGGGATGCCCCTGCTCAATGAAGCAGAGGAGTTGAAGTGAGTTGAGTTAGAACCCCGCATGCAGCAGCCCAGTCCACTAACGCCACCCAGACGGTTCACTGGCGTAGAATTCGCCCTCGTACATGCTGAACCTCCTTCGCTCTTCATCATTCACAAGCGAGAGAGGTTGTCGCCAGATGAAGGTCGGTGCTCCTGTTTCCGCAAGTAGGTTTTTAAATAGAGGATCTATACAGTCCGACCTCTGGCCGCCTACTTCATAGCCAATAATCGGATATACCAAGCACCAGACATCTACACAGTCCTCTCAAACCGATTGGTAGGCCTCAGAGCATCTTCCTTGGTGAGAACCTTGTGACCAGATAGGCAATGAAGCTCGCAACACTCCATTCGCTCCAAAGTTCCCTCAATATCCTCCGTAAACACCGGCCCGACTACACGCCTCGTACTGGGTTTATCTGGCCAGTTGTCGACTCCTCCATAGATGGCCCTGCCAAACAACGTACCACCGACGCCGATGGTGACGATGAAATGACCGAGGCTGCCCCACAGGACCCGTCCCCCACTAATTCTACAGAGAAGAAAGACCTCATGGAGTTGTCTGGCGTACCAAAAAAGCAACAGAATACGATGCTACTGTATAATGCCATGCGAACGACCGCTGCACATTCCAAACTTTCACCCCCGTCAAATCTGCCTGTCTCTGCCAACCCGGAGACCGGAACTCCCTTCTCCCTCCCGGGTATTCGTGCTTCAGCCACTCCTGCGCCCGCTACATCACCAGAAATTATGTCGAATGTGCCACAGAAAGCGCCAGGGCCAATGGAGCAATCCGCAGCCAAAGGTATCCCTGGCGCGGGCAAAAAGAAGAGAAAGAGTGTGTTGTGACCCAGAACTTGTACTCCCTCCTCCCCTAACCTTACCTCTTCAGGAACTTTAAACTCACAGCCTCAACCATGATGACCTTTCTGAACGAGGACCTCAACAGTGAGGTACGTGCCGTGCGTCCCTCAGTGGCGTTCTCAAGCCAAGCTTTGCTCTCTGCGGCTTGTGCGTTTCCCGGCCGAGCGCGTCAGTGATCAATAGTTTCTCTGGGAATTCTTGGATGCAATTACATATCTAGTTGCTACATTCTCGTCATGAACCCGATAATCTGGGTACACCTGTATAGCATGTGCACCTCGACAATGCTCAGGTTTGGCAGTGGGTGTCAATGTCTGATAAGATAAGCCGGAGCAGATGTACGCTCATCTTGTGCCGACGCCTGTGAGTTTGCCTGTAAGCCAGCCAAGCGGTGTTTGATTCACTCCCCGAGATCCTAGGCCTCCGACACCTAAAGCGAGGGGATTAGCGGAAGCAAAGGATTCTCGTCTAGTTTTAGCCGCCTGTTGCACTGCGTTTGTATTGAACTCAGTGAGCACCGCGAGGAAAACAGGGTTCAACGTACCAGAAGCATCAATCTCTTCAATATTTGTCTCAAGAACGAGACCACCTTGGATGACTTCGGACAGGATGTGGTGTACCTGTAACGGAATGAGAGACTACCTGCAGGGAAACAAACTCTTCATACTTCGTCGAAATGAAACACAAGATCGAGTTCGCAGACGTTCTCGAAAGACCGATCTAACGACTCCACAAAAACCTTGGCCCACAGCGTCAGACGCTGCTACCTATCGTAAAGAGACTGGGGAAACGTACTTGAATTAAGTCAAGAATTCCCAGCTCACTCTCGGCAGCATCAACTACGAACACGAAGTGTAGCGTCGCATAACTTCTATATACGACGCGCCATCTCTCGTCGTCCTTATTACTTGGACCCAAGAAAGCTTCTAGTTCCGGTGCATCGAGGAAATTACACAACCCAGCTGGGCGAGAAGTGACGAGGGAGAAAATCTTCTGAACAACCGTTTGGGGAGACTGGTGCAGAGGTGTGTAGAATTTCGTCAGTCGGGCGACGCCAGATGTATTGACTGACGATGTTCAATCGTTACGACTATGTCAGCGTATGTTATAACATAGAGGAGGACTAAACAGCTGACAGATGAGCACGGCATGTATCATCTTACCTTACACAATTGTGGAATAGGCGCCTGCACCTGAGCGCTGAATGAGTGCCTCCCACGTGGCCAAAGGTACACATGACGACAAATTACATCCTACTTGAACAAAAGGATACAGTGTCTACTCGATGAGGAATATCTACGCATCTAGCGGTACAGTTATTGTTATTGTCAGGTCTGATAATGATGTCACAATAGCGCTCACAATACGATGTACCGACAAGCATTGTGGATAAGTTTTGCAACTGATCCTCGTCAAATGCCAATTGGTCTTTATGCCAAGTGTCCTGTAAATGCTAATGAGTTTGAGTGAGCAATGGTCATGATTCATCGTACCTGGTGCGTCTACGTGCCCAAGCAAGGTCAGCGGTTGAAGCAGAATGAGTAGAACAAACAAACCTTCTTAAACTCAGAGGCACACTGGCGAATAGTCGTTGCGATGGGGGGTGGATCCGTCGCGTGAGGAGCAAGGACTGGCGTGGGTGTCAAGATTCTGATTCTACGAGGACAATGAGAGGTGAACGGACCTTCTGTCAGAGATGGCATCCACGACTCGACCGAGTAAGGGAAACTATCTATGAGGGCACAGACACCAAGGACAGCGGAATGGAGAGTCCTCAAAGCATCAGCGTATGCAGAGTCCCGCCTACCAGGAAGCTTTGTTTTCCTAATTTGCTGCACAAAATGATTCTGATCCAGGAGATGAGCAGTCGAACTACAGATGTGTGGTCAACGCTTACTTTCAATGGTATGATGCTTTGACGTTGTGAACACCGTACAATCCCAGATAGAGCCTTTGACGCCATTGCCCTGACTTCTACGTTTTCGTCGCCTAGGCAAGCTAGCAAACAATCCATGATCCTCGACACGGCATCATGAGGCATGGATAATAGATTCCGATAGAAAAAGACAACGAGAGCGGGGAGAGCGTGCAGTCGGATCCGCCAGGACTAGAGCGGTATTTCAATCAACGAGATTAGAGTGCCAATGCACAACCTACCGTCGAAGATTGAATTGCCTCGACAAAGTGAGTCAATATGATCTGAACATATTCAGCTGGAGGGGTGACTGCCGAGACTACGTACAATACAGCAGAGCTGTATTTTTGAAGGTCAGAGCTGTCACTAAGCTCCGCCATGCGCAACGTCTCTGGCCTAGACTAACTCAGGCTAAAAGTGAGTACAAGGGTGAGATCACCTACATCATTCGAATCAAATAAGGAAAAATTAGGCATGCCTGCCCCCCGTGTACAGAAGTCCATATCCACTGAAGGACTGGGAGAGCAATCAGAGAGAATGGTTATCAATGTAAAGTCCTCACGTGTTAGGCCCACTTTATCGTACTTGATGCCCATCAGAAACGTGGTGGGTAATAGAAGGATACATAACTCACCTCCGACTGGCTTCCACGCGGGGGAGGGAGGCGCTCGGTTCGCCATTTGGGCATCTGGTCTACTATCGCTTCGAACGGCTTGAGATACGCTGGTTCGCTAAGGCAGATGAGCATGGGTCGGAGGGAGAGGGGTGAGTTGGCTAACCGTATGCGTAAAGGGTCCGTGGATGTGCTGCATGCGACCAGAAAAGCGTCCGTGGAAGGATGGAAGGGTTGCCACAAGTTGCTATTGATCAGGTAAAGTTGTTCTGCAACATAGGCTCTGACCTACAAGTGATCATTAGGGGTCTCGTAAGAGAGAAGATCATCCATACCTCGGCATATCCGTTGTTGAGGTTATCCATGAACAGTCGGACATATTTGTCGGATAACGAATTGAAGCGGCTTCCAAGGGAATCGACAATGGTTCCGAATAGCGTCACTTGCTTGCTCACTGACAGAACAAAGCTCAAGAACTTAATCTGCAAACATAAGGACAAGCTTACTTTCGAAAGCGGATTCGCGGCTGAAGTCAAACGGCTGCTTCAACGCCCATTCTAATAGCGGCTTACTGCGGCGGGGGTCTCGGTCCAATAGTTGGTACTACAGAGGGGTTCTGAGTTCAAGTTGAGGGATCTTGGTGCACGACATACACTGAACAGGAACTCCCAAAGGGTCAGAGTGTCCGGTTTGATCAGGGGATAAGCCTTATCCAACTGTGGAATTAACCACGACCACAAACGGTCACTCAACGAAGGAGGCCAATGCTTGGATCCTTAAAGAGGATCAGCCAATGGAAGTCAAACAAGACAATCGTACCTCGTAAGAGACCCGATAAAAGTTCCACACCGGCGCGTTGCTTGAACCGGTCTGAGTCGATAATCAAGGGCTCAATGATATCTAAGAGTGCATCCAGGCACTCCGGCCCAAACATTTTCGCTGGAATATAACCTTCAGCATATCTACTGGGAATGAACGGTCGGACACACCCAAAGCTTTGATGAGTGTGACATTCTCCGGACGGAGCTCCGTCAAGCCTGTCATCCTGCTGGACTCCTGTCCCCAAAGCATTGCAAGGTTGGGAAAGAGGTCACCCTTGAGTAGAGCGTCTCTGGTGGCATTGAGACATGGTTGGCAATCATCCTTCCATGAATATACAGGGGAATCCCCATTGTTAACAACATATCCCTTAACATTCTCCGTCCACGACAGAAAGCCAGTGGGGACCGTGTCGACATAAACGTCCCTGGCAGCTAGTTAGAAGACATTGCAAAAGGGAGAACCGGCTGTACTAACTTCGGATCTCCGGTGAAGGGTTGTTCAAGGGCGGCAAGGAAGTCATTTGGGTCGCCAATGGCCAGTGTCTTCTGAAAGGGGCTGTTCCACTTATCCATCCAAAGCTCTTCTCCAGTTCGGGAGTATGATCGGATTTTGACCATCATCAACATTTTATTAACGGCCCTGCAAAGGGAACTCAAAATGTTGCTCTTGGCGGAGTTGGACTGCTTACTGGTGTGCAGTCACTCTGATGGACGGCTGAGGGCTGGAACAAAGCTTCATAAAGAAGCTCGCCAACTTCGGTGAAACGGGAGCGTCACGACGCAACAGACAACTCAAGAATCTAAGGGCCATTTGCGTGTATCTCCACTTCAGATCTAGTGAGGCAACGGCTAAAACATGCGAGGCTACAACACGACACTTACATGAGTTTGAGGCCTCAACGCCACATCGAGGATCGAAGTCATCTGAGTAATACATTAATGAAAGGAAAGGTACCGAGTGGTGCTTGCTCACTGTGGATTGGTAGTTTACTTCTCGTTTCGTGGTCCGGATAGAGGATTTAACAATTGCTTCCTCCATTAGCCCCTTGTCGACAAAGGAAGGGGAAAACTCGGCACCCAGGTCGTTGAGCACGCCATCTAGGCTCGGAGTCTGCAGTGTATACCCATCGGTATGAAATGCCTCCTCGGAAAGGTGTGTCAGCAATTCATGAGAAAGGCTGCCAACTAGCTTTTGAACGGACGGCTGAACCTTGCCCTTAATACTAGGCCAATCGTGAATTGAAATTGCACACCTTCTCCTCATGCTGGCATTCCAACAAAGTTAGAAGGTGTCTACCACGATATTGGTAGTCTGCATGACTTCAATACATTGACGTAATGGATCGGACATGGGGCTGACCTGCTAGTGAATAAGAAGCTGTGGACACGTATCAGAAGGTTAAAGGAGAGAAAGCGATGTAGCGTACCGATACCCTTGTTGCCTAAAACGTAGAGAGCTCCTTTCATACGGTCCGGATCGTTGCCTCTGGCAAGTGCATTATAGAGGTGGGGCAATATGAACCGAGTAGAGCGAACATAGTACTGTTGAGAGTAGTGAGGCCTTGATATAGCCGGAAAGCAACTCGACTTACACCGCAAACGCTGTGAAGCACAGACTGGGCTTGTCTGGATAATCGTTAGGTCAAGCAGAAAAGGGTTTGTCAGCACATACCGACGTATTCGAGTGTACGGAGACAGAGAAAGTTCGACTAACTCCCCAAGTAGGCGATCATCCACAGCCGAGCGTCTCCGATACAAAGAATGCATATAGACTCTACCACTGTGGTATACTTGAGCTCGCTTCACGAAGACAAGTCGAGAATTCTCCTTCTGTTTCAGCCATGAACGGTTGAGACTAATGATGGGATTAATACACATGATGGCGAGGGCCGGATGACAAGCTGCGACTTACTCTCTTGCTTGTCTATAACTGCTCTGTAGCGACTCATAAATACTCCTGGTCATCCCGTAATCGAGGAGATAAGCATCAATTGCCTTTGCAACACCAATAACAGCGTCAATGTGATCTTCACTCTCCGTGCGCTGACGCAAGGCCGAGGAAGCTTGCTGAATGACACTTGCGAATCGTTCTCGATGAGCGTGAACGCGTTGGTATCGAGGGTCACTGGGATCTGTCAGGGCGAAACCAGCGTTCAAGCAAAGCGAATCGACAAGTAAGTCAGCAGATTCGATATCATCGTACATGCATGGGTTGTCGGAATGTTTCTGGTAGAGTTGCAGGAAGGTTGGTAGCCCATTCCATATAGATTTGCAAGCGTGAAGATAGCTGAAGTGAAGGTGTAAACCATCATGGGTCGGTATGACAGTGAAAGCAACACACCGGCAGAAGTCATTGCGAGCAACACTGTCCCATCTAGACACATTCTCTAGCAGACCTTCGACTCGGTCTAACGCAGGGGATAAAATTGTATCGAGAATCTCGATCACGAAGGCAATCTCCTCCTGAGAAGAAACTTCCGCCACGGTAGTGAGGAAGCGCAGACTATAATCAAAATCTCGAACGTACCATGCCATTCAATCTTCACGTCTTTGGCTTCATAGAGCTTTCCCCAGTGCTTGTAGTAGACATCATCGAAGTCTGATAGGAAGCTTAGTCAGTTATATACAAACTCAAGGCGAAATAGCCTACCTGGGCTCTCCCATTCGTCGGAATTCACGAAACGGCTATTCAAAGGGTAGGTAGCAACCAGTGTATGCAAAATGCGCATAATAAGACGGCCAACCCCCGCATAACCGCGTTCACTCTTCGTTTTGTCAAGCAAGAGATTGATGAGATGTAAAATTTTGGATTTATACTTCAATAACTGGATGGAAATGATCAGTCATTGAAAATTGGCCACAAGTAGAATTCCTCATTACGAACTTCGGCTCCTCCATAACCAAGGCAGCCCCGTAAGATCATCAAGTCTGGTGACATGAGTGAACATCAACAGGGCGGTGTCGAGACTCACTCCAATGAAAAGTTGTGTCAGACGGCACAGCTGCGTGGTTTGATGTAGTTCGCATGCTTGATGCACCATGTTTCAGTTCTTCCTCTATTTGAATGGTGCAGTGCGGGAGAAATTTCGCAATTGTTTCCTTGGGCTTAACACGGGCAAGGCATGCAACGAGCTGGCCGAAAGCCCTGACAGCATTTGACTTGGCGTTGGTCGTGGCGTAGTTGTAGACGAGGTTTAAGACGAGGTCGAACAATTTGTCAGAGAGGTGAAGGCAGACGACGTCCAGCATGCTCTTGATCGACTTGAGAACGCCTTCTTCTTGCTTACCGCCAGTGATGTTCCTCCTGCCGCCTTCTTCAGGCAAGTTCTCAAATAGTGCGAACACACGACGGAATAGGGAGGCGACCCAGTCTAAGGGAGGGGATGTTTGCTACGTGAATATTAACTTGCCACTTGACGAAACAGACCGTACCAGCGAAGCCAGCGGTGCTATCCCTGGTGAGAACCCTCTCTTCACTTCTATTTAACCGTGGAACTTCGCCAATATCAACCCCATCTGGCAACGGGGTTGCATCGACGTCAACATCCATGTCGTCAGCTGGATTCTCGCTGTCTAGAGGTAATCCTGACTGGTACGAGAGTTCACCGATCTTGATATGTTGAACGGCAGAAACGATGAACATTGTGGCGCAGATGGTTTTGGTGGGATCGTTCTGGTGAGAGTGTCAGACGCGATGTTTGCAGATACAGCGCACTACGAACCAAGTCGATACCCGGGATACACAGCTCCAGCAAGGGCACAATGTGCTTATGACCACCTAGCCATATTGTCTCTGTGACTAAGGGAGCGCAGATGCCTGATAGCATGCCTAGGACCGACGTGGTCCGATGGGTCTCGTTGACCACTTCGAGGCCGCTATAAGCTCGCTCAAGTAGTTCTGGCATAATTAAGTCAGGCTCAAGCAGAGCCATGGTGCGCAGAGACCCCTGCGCAAACGACATGGAGACAGGATCCTTAGAGAACATGGCTATCAGGGCAGGAGTGCGAAGAACTTTTACAAAATTGCGCCGAATACTGGGTGTAATGCGATGGGCCTAATGGACGATAATAAGCACGTACGAGTCAGTGACGTGCGGGAGTTATACCTGGGGGACTTTGCATGAGGCCTGTTCCTCCTCTCTGACTCGTCGAATGAATTCAGAGGTGAGGCGGTGCAAAAAGGTGGTCAACTAAAGCTGAAATCAGAGAAGATCGAAGGAATCAAGATTGTCGCGTACTAAGGGGCTCCAATGGCCGGCATTAGATGGATGGAAGAATGATTCGGTTGATGTAATTAGCTTTTCTAAGGAGTCCAAGGCCTTGGATCCCGCCAGGTATCCGCTGGGAACAGAAGGTAAAGCGCGAGCATCCGTTGACGGCGTGATGGCGCTTGAAGTACGCTCGGG
Organism: Pleurotus giganteus; assembly: GCA_032158425.1. NCBI lineage: Eukaryota > Fungi > Basidiomycota > Agaricomycetes > Agaricales > Pleurotaceae > Pleurotus > Pleurotus giganteus. Next base: position 2,152,601 of record JAPEHR010000002.1, read on the forward strand.
CCCGTCCGCGGCTAGAGAATATACAATGATCTTGGCCAGAGCATCTGAGTGTAAAATGTCATTCCAAGAAGAAAGGACAAAAATGAGAGTGACAATACTTTGGCGGTTGACCGCTTTCTTAATTCGCAGTGATTGCCGATCGCCTTGCGAGTCGGCGGTCGCAGCGGTGGTGCTAGCTCCCTAGATTGCAATTTAGTATACGAACAGTCATGACCCGACAAGATATGTAACTAACTGTTGAAGCGCCGACGGGAACATCTGATGGATAAACATTGAGATTTCGACAAGGCCCAAGAAAGAGTTGAACAGACTCATCGATCCCAACCCTTTGCCAATCAAGGTTCTCCATTCGCTATCAGACCAAATTCCGACATCTCGCCATTCTACTCCGCCTGGGTTTGCGGTGCCCGCTACATGTTCCTCGGCGAGATCTCCAGCTAGTTCAAGGAAACGGTCGTCCAAAACCGAGGAGTTGAAGGCTTGCCAGAGGGCGAAAAAAGCAGGAAGGTATAGCTGCACTTCTGTTCGAGGCAAAAATGAAGTCATGACTGGAACCATGGTCATGATCGACTACATATGATCCACGTCAGCCAGACCTGAACACAAATATTAAACAGCGGTACTTGCATCCTTGGTGACAAGGGGGACGAAAGCAGAGAGCATGTTTGGTATTTCTGAAGATGTGTAATACCTCTTGCATTGCTCAGCAACATAGAGAAGAATGTTGACGAGATTTCGACTGTGGAGCAAAGCGTTAGATGTTGGAATATCGCCAGCGTCCGTGGGCACTGACCTAGGATCTTGGACACGCTTCTTTGGCCACAGCTCCTTTTGCAGTGCATCCCATAGAGGCTTCCATGGTAGCTCAAGGTCAATGGACTCTAATTTGCGAACCATACCGGACTTATTGGAAATAAGCCGAGAGAGCATATCCGCCCAGCTACGGATCACACGACTTTCAACCCCAGGTAAGATACATAGCTCGTAGTAGAGTCGTACAAGCTTTGCTCTAGTGGACTTTGGCATGGGGTACCGCATCAATAACCAGCTACATATTGGGGGTTAGGAAATGATCCTGACAAAAGAAGCATGTATAAAGGCCCCACCACTGCAGCATGCCATCCCACGTCGTCAAAACAAGCCAGTTGCGAGCCTTAGCACAAACAAATATCTTCCCCACTATCTCTTCTAGGCGCGATTGCATATATTCTTCTGATTCACATTCGTAGGGCAACGAGCGTAGATATGTCTGAAGCGAGGCGCGCTGTTTATCGAGATCGCCTTGTTCCTCGGGGGTCGAGAGGCCGTCATCGTCGTCAATGGTCGAGTCTTGGCGAATTTCTACAGTAATCATTGCTGTAGAAGCAGATTTCATGAGCGACCCGACGTCCATCGTGAAAGAGCGATGGTTGCGGAGACTACTGAAGGCGCAGCTGCATATAAGCCCCGGAAATACAATGACGCGTCGGTGACTCAGTCATCAGACTTACTTTCTTATTGACCCACGATGCCGCGGTTGCGAGTCGTCTGAGTCTTGGCAAGTACTAGCTACCAAAGTCTTACGCGTATGTCTCGATGCCACGTGCTTCTCAGCTGAGCTAGATGCTCATGCTGTCATCTCAACATCTCGACAAGGCACATTAACTAGCCGAGAATTTAGACCTTCCTCTTGCATCACAGCTATGGCCTTCAACTTGCCTAGGCTCCTAGTTTCGGGTTGCTCTTCTCGTGCCTTTTTCACTGCGGCAATCCGTAAGGAGCCACGGAATTATGCAAGCAGGTGGAGGCCCCTCCTCTGGGGGTCAGCCCTCGTCACCGCAACTTTAGCGTTACAGCCAAAGGTTCATCTGGATTCTCAGATACCGGCACCGACGCCAGCTGATCAAACCGACAACATAGGTACGTCCCCTCAGTCGTCACAAGTGGACGCCTTCACTTAAACGGTGTACGTCAAAGCCGATCCCGCGACTGGAATCCAGTTTCCGACTTCCATCCAGGTCCCGGCCAAAGTGAAGCTGCCTGAACTGTCACTTCTCGGGGTCGGCGTCCGGACTGTTTCGTTCTTGGGCATCAAAGTATACTCTGTTGGGTTCTATGCCGACTTAGCCAACCCAGATCTCAAGGTATTCAGGAGGTGTAAGGACCGACTAGCCAACTGACTGTGGTGGCAGATACCTAAAGAGCTGAGCCCGGACAAAAAAATCGAACACATAGTGCGCAATACAGCGTGTGTTATTCGAATTGGTATGCGATGTCGTCGTATATTTCCCACCCACTCCTCATGCGTTTCCACTGGTCAGTTCCAACCAGAAATACTAATTATACCCACCTTCGGGACGCATTCATGAGGTCACTGCAGTCTCGAATGGCCGCCGGACGGCAGAATGGGACCATATCGGAAGAAGTCGAAATCGCAGCTGGTTCGCCTCTCCGGAAGCTTAAGTCCCTCTTCCCGAATTCAACACTATCCAAGCACACGGCATTAGACATATTCCTGTCGGCTCCTACTCCTGGACGTCCCCGCGCTCTGGTTTTCCGTGATATGGGCGCTATTGAGAACGACTGGGTTGCTACGGAACTGGTCCTCCATTACTTTACAGGCGATGGGCCAAGTCCTCCGGTAAATCATTTTCATTGTCGTTCATCACAACGCTGACTCCAACTTCGTTTTTCGGAAGTTGAAAAAGTGTGTCATGGAGCATGTGAGTTCCCTGCGAAAGTAGACTACAGAATCTAAAGCTAGAAGCATGTCCCACTCCTCAAATACACCTTGCTTCGTTTCCACATGAGGTGCACATGAACATAATTGCCGATATCTCTCCGTATATATGGACTACCCGCACTCACGCTGGTGGCCTGAGTTCCTCACAGTTAGCATGAACATGGCCCCATACAAACACCTTAGTCGTATGTGTTATCCGACCTCTGCTTGGATACTATGATTAATGCACCAAATAGCTGGTCAAGTTGATAAGTTTCTCGAAGACGGATATATCGTAGTAAAGCAAGCCTTCTCTGCGGAGAAGGCCGCCGAGTGGACCAGTACGATGTGGATCAGGCTAGGTATCGATCCTCACGACAAGCGGACATGGTATAAGGAAAGGATCCACATGCCTTGGCACAGACGAGAGGAAGTAGCCAAATTCGCGCCAAAGGTTCGTCAAAGCTGACCAAACCTAGCAAGAGTTTACCTCCCAACAGGCTTGGGATGCCATTACGGATTTATTGGGAGGAGCGGAGCGGATAGACGAGGAAAGTAGCTCATGGGGCGATAGCTTCATCGTGAATTTGGGAACAGATGCCCTGGAAAACTCTGAGGAAGACAAACACCCCAGTGACCTGGAAAACTGGCACGTCGACGGGGACTTCTTCGTCAGCACCTTTATTCAGGTTAAGTACTAATCACTTACCCTGTGTATCCATGCATTTAGGTGCACTTCCTGGACTCTCCAGAGCAAGCACTGTTGGTTATTCCGATCTTCTCCGATATTCGTCCCAGGGCAGGTGGTACTTTCATCTGCCCAGATGGGCTCGATAAGGTTGCGAAGTACCTGGCCGCTCACCCTGAAGGTGTTCTACCAACCGGCTTATCATTCACTCCTTCTACTACGAAGTTCACCGATGGATCCTATCAGAACGATCCTCACTATTGGTCTCACCTCAAAGAGGTCAAGACATGCAGCGAGTTCGTGGAGATCACGGGCGAAATTGGGGACGTTGTCCTTTTGCATCCGTTGATGCTACATTCGGCTTCGAAGAATTACCTACGCGTGCCGAGAGTCATCACCAATCCACCTGTTTCTTTGAGACAGCCATTCAATTTTGCAAGGGAAAACGAGGCTGATTATAGTCTTGTTGAACGAAAAACGCTCAGGGCACTCGGAGTAAATAGATTCGAATTTACCACCACAACGCAGAGAAGGAAAATTGTGCCGAAACGAGTTCACGACCAGAGCAAGATGCTTGACGAGGAGCGAAGGCGACTGGCGGCAGCTGTAGCGCAGCAGCACCACTAATTCAAAGAGATTTCAGCGCAATACCTGGGAAAGAGTCCAAGCCTGTACGTACGTGTTTGTATAGTGCCAATGCATATTGATTTTGAATCGGGGACATTCTGGCAAACCGTGACAGAAGTTTGAGGGGCTTCAAGTTAGGGGATTGATCACTACGCGTTAGTCTGCATGTCACGTGCTAACTGCCACAAACGAGACGATCAACGAGAGTTCAACGAGACGCGTTGCGGAGTTGCAAACCACTATAAAAGGCTCATCCCACTTCCACTAGTTGCTTATCTCCTTGCTTCCGACCATCACCATCATCGCCAATTCCGGAGAACTACCTCGCTATTAAGCTTGCAGTGTAAATTAGAAATGGCTCGCACTAAGCAAACCGCCCGCAAGTCCACTGGAGGTCTGTCGTCTCTGTAGCGACTTGGAGCACTATCTTAACGAAACGGGCTCACAGGTAAAGCTCCCCGTAAACAACTCGCCGCCAAGTCTGCACGCAAGACTGCCAACGTTGTGCGTAATCAAACTACCTCCAGTCTTCGCTAGCTCTAATGTTCCTCAGGGAGCTACTGGTGGTGTCAAGAAGCCTCATCGTTTCAGGCCCGGAACCGTAGCCCTTCGTGAAATCAGACGCTATCAAAAGTCTACCGAGCTACTCATTCGCAAGCTCCCATTCCAACGACTTGTACGTGAAATCGCCCAGGATTTCAAGGTAGGCCCAGTCAACCCCCCGCGCCGTCTGGCCCTTGAGGTCTCCTACAGTGCTGACTTGTTATATAGACTGACCTTCGTTTCCAATCATCTGCTGTCATGGCTCTACAAGAAGCAGCTGAAGCTTACCTTGTGTCTCTGTTTGAGGATACCAACTTGGCTGCTATCCATGCTAAACGTGTTACTATCCAACCCAAGGATCTCGCATTGGCTCGTCGCCTCCGAGGCGAGAGGTCTTGAGCTCAAGGATGGTTTATTGTCCCTTTCCCATTGTACACTATGATTATTTATCACTGTCTGTCTTACTATATGGAACCCCTTGGTGACATCTTACTCGAGAATGCTAGCCATGTATTGTACCTGCGACTAATTCTCAAAGTTTGACTGTAATGGCATGGAGGAAGTGGTCGCGTAGCTGACTTGCGCGCTATTGGTGTTTGTTTGCCTTCCTGTCTAGACTCTAACGTCTTGGGTAAGTGTGGGGTCAACCAAGGGTCAACCATCCATCTCACCTCATACCATGAGCATCCTGCTTTTATATTCCTGTCCTCACATTGCCAGGGCGAGTGGCATCCCCACAACCAGGTGGTTCTCAACTGTTCTGACCACCACCAGAAGTCTTTCAACTTCACGAGAGTCGACATTTGCATCTGCCCCACTCTCCCAAACTCTTGATACGGGTCGATCACGCGCCGGACCGAGCCATGAGTCTTTAGGACCTTTTAAGCTTGGTATTTCGCCAACCCGTGGCCAGCCAGCGAAGAAATGGTCCGAGCTAAGTGCTGGGGGTAAAGGTGCGCAGTCCATGACATATTATTCGCAGCAGGACCTCTGAACTGGCCAATGCTAGTCATTCGCACAGGTGTTCGGACAACCAATCTGACCGTGATCCTACTCGGAGCCGGACTCTCCACTCTGTTAATTTATTCACTAACAACTGAGCTATTCTCTAAGAACTCGCCTACGGTCCTCTATGGAGATGCATGTGAACGCATTAAGTCTTCGCCTCAGGTAAGAATCTTCTTGTCCCTTGTGGACGAGGCTTTCCCATTAACAACTTGCGCAGGTTTCAAAATATCTCAATGGTCCCTTTACCTTCCACAACAACCCGCCTTCGTCTATACGCCCCCGTCACCGTAACCGACATGTCTCTGCGCAAATAATGGTTGACTCGACTGGTCGAGAGCATATGATCATGAACTTCTACATTCAGGGCAAACCTTCAGGCTCACACACATCCTCTGATGACTCGTACCTTGGTTCAATTTCGTCATGGGGCAAGGAATGTATGGAGTCATTTTCAAAAATGACAACAGATGACGGCATTGCATGGGTGAAGGATACGACCTCGGACATATGGGAGAGATCGAAGACTGTGTTTAAGTACTTGAGTGGATCACCCATGCCCCCTCCGCCACTACCTAGCCCATCGTACTCCGAGAGTAAGGAAACACTTGAGAAGGAGACAAGTACCTGGGGTTTCGTTGGCATGTTCTCATCGCTTAAGGGCTCAAAGTTGAAGGGGTCAGAGTCGCCCAACTCTGACCAGGATGCCCGAATATGGACAGAGGGTGAAGTCCATGCCGACTTGATTCGGGTACGTGCTGGTTTTGTCTGTATGCTGTTGTTCATGCGATCATGGACGTTTGACCCAGAATAATGATGGTTACTTCATTTTCCGATACCTCTTAATCGATATTCCTAGTAAGTTGTTGTGTCATTTCCCCCAGTGTTGCACTGACGAATCTTACATCAGATTCGCGGTCTCGAGATTCCGCACGCATCTTCGTCGAACGAGGGCCAGGCGTCAGAAAGGACGAACCCGTTATTCGCTGGGACTCATAAGACTGTGACAGAACATGCACAGGCTAATATGACAAATCTCGCTCGAATTAATTATTCATGGGGTATACCGATTGTACGGTGGTTTAGTTGATGCTATTGTCCTGGATGATTCGATGGGAGGGATGATCCATGTAAACTGAAGGAACTTGAAAGCAATGTCCTAATCGCCGAACAGCTTTTGGACGCGTTTCAGAACAGAGTCCTTTGACGGGTCTATGGATAACAACACCGTGCAATTACTCAGCCTGGCCCAAATCGATGGACAACCACAAACCGTAAGGATGATCTTTTGAAGGTATTTCCAACAGGGCAGGGAAGGCTTGCTGATACCTGTCAACCGTCGGCCGAATCTTCTCGGCAACCTGTGGTATATTCAGGACAAGTTTTAAACCAGTGAAACGGTATCAAACGCATACATGTTGGTTAATTAGAAGGATGGCTATGTCTTGACGTTCTGTAAACTCCTGGAATGCGGCCTCGATGACGGACACCTGGGTCTCTATACAAGATGAAATATACCATCGAGTTAGAGCCTAATAGTATCCATGCACGACATACTGGAGTCCACGGTCAGGAAATTCTTCTTCTGATGTTCATTTATGTGGCCCACCCCAGCAAGGAGAAGACCGGTAATGGAGTCCTACGTGCTGTTAGCCACCATATAAGCATGTGGGACGACCAATGACCTCGTCACCGATGACTGCAATGAGATTTCGTTCCTTCGTGGATGTGGACATGGACCGAAGAGGCGTCTACTCATGTTTGGACATCAACGTTCAACCTCGATCTCGGTGAGTCAGGGGCTTCGATTGCTTTGAACACCAGCTGTATTCTGCGATGGACATCTTCAATCGACCTCCGACCATATCCGACGACACGCTACACTACAGTCTTTACCCGCCGTCCCATCTCTCAGACAAAACCTCTGTGACTTCATTTGCAGCTTGCATTCAATCCTACGTTGACACGCTACTCCCTGACTTTCTCTGGCATCGTGATGCGTTTGAACTCAAGGCCGTTAGTGATCCCGACGTACAACATGGCTGGCTTCTTGAGGGTACCATGCGCGTTGGTGATTGTGTGGACGACGAATGGTGTGCTGTGTGGCTTTTGAAGGAGATTAGCACGAAGTGGGATCTTGCAATTAGGTGCGCTATGCATTCGACCGCCCTCTGTTGGATTGCTGACTTTCCTCAGCGTGTTTGATTCAGATGGTGAATTTTTGCTGATCGAAGCAGCTGAAGCCTTGCCGAAGTGGGTCTCCCCCAGCAATTCGGAAAACAGGGTGCGCCGCCCTCTTTTTGGCTGGTAAGACAGATTTTAATTGGTAATCTACAGGTCTGGATATATGGCTCGCGCCTACATCTCATTCCTCTCTCTCATGTCTCTCCACACTTTAGAAAACATCGCCGAAGACCTTTGCGAGTACAGGACAGCGACGATGAAGATGGCGCTGTGATCGATGGAAACGATAATGATGCGTTCATTGCTACTGAGGACGCGTTGAAGTTGATCAGAGACCAAAAGGTGGATACTTTGGCACCTGCTGAAGTAGAAATGCTCGTCTGGCGGAGAATAGCTGAGTGAGTCGTTGCACCTTCTCAAGCGTGACCCCAAACTGACCGCCAACACAAGCTATCCTACTGCGACCAAAGCGCATGTACACACGACCAAGGGATGGTTACCTATTGACATAGCTAGAGCCCTCTCTGTCGATCACTCACTGGTTCAGAAGCCCGTTGAGGCCTTCTACACCAGGGATGCTGTTACGCTACGCGTGAGTATGTCTTCGCTAGCCCTCGCGTCTATGCTCATCATTGCGATTCAAGGCCGCTCATAGGATGAATCGTTTCCCTCCTGAGCCTTCAATTCTCACCACCATCAAAATGACCCGAACAGCCTACGCACAGCTTGTTGGACAGAAGTTCTACCCTCCAAAAGTTTTCGGTCGCTGGCCCGAAAGGGAAGGGACACAGGAATGGAGGTGGAGGGATACTGGTATGAAATTGGTAAGCCTACTTCTCTGTCTTTACTGGCATTGGCTCTGATGCCGTCCGCAACAGGCATGCGGATTTGAGATGCTCTACCAGGAGAACAAGCATGTTCCCATCGTCGATAACTCCTCTGTACGAGGTGAATCTATCCGTGCTCAGCTTTACCTTGACTTCGACCTAGATCAAAGGGTACAAAGACACCCTAAGTTCAAATGCCGATTACGCCAAGTACATAGATAATCTGAAAGCTGCTTCTTATTTCAGAGGAGAGCTTGAAGGATCAGCTCTATGGCAGCACCTCGAGACGAAGGCTGCGGAAACCTTCGTCCAAAGCCAAGGCGTAAATGCTGAGTATGTCTGACCCGCTTCAATCTTTAGATTGTCAAACCATCCTCATCCTTGCAAATAGTCATCGACCCTCCTTTAGTTCGCTTTTCCAGAAGGCCTTGTTCCAAGCTCCAGAGACCGTTGTCCCTAGTCAGTCAGAAGACCCCGAGGATTGGTTAAACATCGATGCTGAAAGCTTCGACCAAATGCTTGAGCGTTCTATGGGCATGTCCGACGCGAGAATACACAATACCCGCTTGGATGCAGACGCGATGGACGTAGATAAAGACCGGGCGGCAGTAGAGGCTCGACATACCAACGAACAGGCTACCAAATTGCAAAATCTTGCTTCCAAGGTTGAGGAATTCGTCGAAGGACAAGGTGATCTTGAAGGTGCTCGTTTTACAGAGTACGTCTGTCTGTCTGATTTCATTAGTTGCACGCTTGCAAGGATTGACCCTATCTACTCCTCAGTGAGTCCTCGTCCGATGAAGATAGCGACGACGGAGATTTCAGCGAAGGGATGCCTTCCACAGATTTGGATGACGAAGACGACGAATCCGATGGCGACGATAAAATGAAAGATAGTGATCATCTAGAAAACGCCGCAGCAAGGCAGGCTGCGATGGATAATCTGGTCCCCGGGATCGATCCTTCGGAATACGGGAAAATGCCACCCTCATTTCATAGCAATTCCCAACGGGTCAAACCTGCCACGATTGAAAGCGATGTGGTTGGTCAAAACGAGTGTGGCCCCGATAGACCAGGTGATTCAGATGGGCGTAGTGCTCGTGGGGGCGTACGGGCGGATGGTGGTGATAACAAGTTGAATGATGGGGGCGAGGATGGTGGTAATCGCCATGCAGAAGGCAACAGTAGGGGTGAAGTATCTGAATCCCCAAGTACGAAGCCGATAAGACCGCCCATTCTCCCAAGAAATGAATATGACGGTGTGGTGGACTCGGATGATGAAACCGACGAAGAAGACGAAGAAGATGGAGAAGATCAGCCACAACTTGTTGGGGATGTTGACGTCGACATGCGCGAAGAAGAGGCCGAATTCCTGGAATTTGCTCGTGAAGCCCTAGGAATTAATGATGAACAGTGGGGAGACATCATACAGGACCGGAAGAATCGAGGGGGTAGGTTTGATTTTCTGTCTCCAGCCTCTACATCCGTCCACTTACCTTGTTTCTCTTTGCGTCGCTAGCCTTCGTTCCTGCCAGCGCAAAGGATTTGAAACTTCCCTCAGCGGCCAGTGAGCCAACAACGGGAATGTCCAGCGCTGCTTCACCGTTAGATTCTTTGCCAAGAGTCCCTGTCCCCGGTCCGCGTCCGTTGGTGAATTCGAATCTCGATTCGTTCGAAGCAGTAATGCAGGCCATGGACGCAGAGCTACTTTCTCGCTCTCGTAACGCGTCAACTCCACTATGGTCACCCGAGAACCACGCCGCGACGGAAAACAAAACAGGTCCTGGCGTAGATAGAAAGGGCAAGGGAAAAGCACGCGCTGAGATACCCTTGCCTGGGGACAAAGAGAGTATGGAAGTCATACCGGAAGGCGAGGAAGATATTGAAGGTGCAATGGAAGCTGAGCTCAAGATGGCTCTGAAGCGCGGGGAAGAGGATGGGGAAGAGTTAGATTGGGGTACTGAGGGCTCTGTGGATTATAATCTGATCAAGAACTTTTTGGAGAGTTTCAAGAGCCAGGCGGGGCTTTCGGGACCGGTGGGGAATCTTGCGGGGCGTCTCCATCATGGTTGGATAGCCAGGGATGAGGCGTAGGAGGAACGTTGTTTTGTCTTGAAAATTATTTGTTCGGCGGGCATGGCTTGCATTAAGTGTGCTTAGTCCACGCGTGGAATTAGGGTGGCATCGTGTAGCTGGTGTTTGAATGGGGTGGAATAGATCCAGGTTGATTGTGGCCAAGTCCTTGGGAAGTCAGTGATTTCTTGTAGGGATTCGCTGAATTCTCTGGAACGTCCACGAGCAAGGTTCTGTATAGCAGTGCCGGATTATCGATGGGGTACGTTCGGATGAGTATGACAAGACACGAAACGCGGCAAACGCATGTGTTCTCGACAACCTACCGGAACAATGGAAGGCACTGAAGGAGAACATGAGGGACAAAAGTTGAGAGCAGACTCCTTCCGCAACTGAGTGCCCACTGATGATTACATACAAGGGACCGATGTGTGTTTTCTGCTTGGAACATGCTGGATGTCGCTGTGCTTCCCACGGGGCATGAATATGGCAATCGGGATGCTATATTTGGACATGCTTGTTATTCTGAGGCCATTGATTGCCATCGCGGGGTCTGTAACTTTGGTTGGCGAGGGTGGCAGGGTGATATGACGGGAATCGATTGGATAACGCCAGTGAAGATGGAACCAAATTTCGAGGGGGGTCACGTGGTATGGGTGGTCTGCGTCTCAGAAATATCAGTGATATTATCAGGAAGCAGGAGGCTGTGGTTACGGACTTGTTTTGATACATAGATACGCTGGAAGGGCAGTGTCCACATATTGCGCGCCAGTCATAGACGCCCAGAATATAGGAAAAGGCCGCGAGAAGGGCACGTTGTCTGGAGATCAAAAACCTTGACGAGTGTGTGCCTCCCCTTCGCCTCGCCCTCTTCTCCCTCCTTCTTTCCAACATCACCTTCCTCAGCCTTCTCAACTCAACCATAATCCTCACGACCTCCTCACGTCTTTTTTATACTTACATATCTGGCCCACCCGACCATTCAGGACGCCCCACATCTTTCAGCGGTGGCCTCCTCATTGCAGTCGTCAAGCTTGCACCTATCCTCGGAACCGACAACTGATAATCTCTTTCTTGGTATGTGTCGTCAACGCCGCAGTCACGCCTCATTGCAATCATCTCACACACACGCGGCCTCCAGGTTTAAATGCACGACATCATAACGAAATCTCTAGCAACGACCAGCAGCTTCTTTCCATCCTCAGACGAATCAACTCCAACCATCACGAAGCAACGCAAGCAGAACACCGACTCCAGACCTTGGTCCCAACAGGAGCTACCTAATATTAATACAGACGCACTAGAGGTACGTTCCAACTGCCTGTCATTCCCCCATGCTTGGTCAACCGAGTCCTTTCCCCTTGTTTCCTCAGAACTGGCAAATGAGAATCCAGAACGAAACGACGCCTATCCAATCAGCAGCACCGCGCAGAGCGACACCGGCCGGCAGTCTCCCAAAGCGCAGTTACCCCACCCGCCCAGATAGCGGCGCCTCCATACCGATGGACAAGACCACCCCCACCACTCGTTGGCTGTCTAACGGCAACGGTCAATATATCGACCCAGAAGCAACCAGCTGGGACCTTTCCGAGAATCTCGTCAAGCTCAGCATCGGAGACGTCGGCGGTGCGGAGGACCACGTTCATGCCCAAATGTCCACCCCTCCTAAATCAACCATGGGGTCCGCCGCTGTCGTCCCGCTTAGCGAGTCCAGCCCACTTGAGACGTCGTCCAATCCAAGCGTCGACTCTTCCCCCCATCCCTCTGATCATCAAATCAGCATCTCTCACTCCCGTGGTTCCTCGACAGATACAACAGTCTCGAGTTCCCACGAATCAGTCGTTTCCGGTGCAGGTCCTGTCCTTCTGGCGCCTGCCCCAACCAAGTCCGGCGAGATCAAAGAGCGTCCCCACTCCTTTAGTGGTGGCTTGTCAGCTGCCGAGTTGCGTCGCTTACAACAAGTGGGTGAAGTTGATGAACATCTCCAGCACCAGCAGTGGCCGTCGGGAGCTTACCGGGAGAATGGTGGAGTTGCTGACAAGCAATATCCGCCTGAGCAACTCCCTTACCCAACCCTCGCGCATTCCAATCCGACCATTCATCGTCCCCAGCCATTGCAGCCTTTTGATTATCAAACAGCTCAGGAGAGCTATGCCTCGCTTTCGAATCGAGATGATTTACAGATTGATTACGCACTACAGCAGCGGAACTATAATCCGATCCAGCCTTCTGTCATGGGCGCACTTACCCCTCCAGGCTATGTAGCAGCTCGACCAGCCAACTTGCAGTCGCTTCCCTTTCGTCAAGCTCCCCGCAACTTCCCTCAGCAGGGACTTATGCACAGTCCCTCTTTCCCATCACATACAGCCCACCTTTCTCTTGGAAATACTCAGCAATTGTACGATATGATGATGCCTCCGCACGAGACGCACCCTGCTGTCAGTCGTGTCCAGGCACAACACAATGTCTTTAGGGCTACTCATCACCACTCAGCGTCCGATCCTTCAGCTATTAGAGATGCAGCGGTCCTCGCTGCTTTGAGCGGTAATACTCAGGGTTTCCCTTTTCAAACTGCTATGGCCCCACCCCATACGACTATGTCAATGTATCCAAATCAGTTCTACGGCGCTCAAGAGACATATCCTCGTGGTGACGTTGCCGCCGCTCAGGCTCTTGTAGCCGCTAGGCTTCAATCCCAATACACAGGACAGTACCCTATCGTCCCACCGCCTGCTGTTGGCTTAGAACAAGCTTTGCCGAGCCCCACTAACTCTAGCAATGGACCCGGAGGTCCTAGCGCGAATAATAGGAAGTTGGGTCTATACAAGACAGAATTGTGCCGCAGTTGGGAGGAGAAAGGTTCTTGCCGTTATGGAACGAAGTGTCAGTTTGCTCACGGCGAAGAAGAGATTCGACAAGTTTCAAGACATCCCAAGGTTAGTATCTCCAGCGCTGGAATTGCAATTCGGCAACTAATTTTGCTTCGTTTATCATAGTACAAGACTGAGATTTGTCGAGTGAGTCTTTAGGTACTGTGGGTGACCAATGTCATTACTCATCTTTATCACACAGACTTTCTGGGTTTCTGGCTCTTGCCCATACGGCAAACGATGCTGCTTCATTCACACAGAGGTCCCGAATAATCAGGCAGGCGCCGCTGGCGGCACTCCCACCGTTGACACTGCACAGCAACCTCCCCGTCCGGACGGTCGTGCCCGTTCCATGAGCACTAATAGCGACCCCAACGACGGCTCAGCATCGCTCTTGGCTCGTCTCAAACGTAATCAAGAGCCAAACATTGCCTCCCCCAGTGTGGAGGCCAATCCCAACAGCTTTCAGTACACTCGTCCTCCAACTGGCTCACTGCGAGTCGATACCAGTGCTCTCGATGGTCCGTCCTTGTCGAAGCAGAACAAGTCTGCTTATCCGACATTCACCAGTAACGGAATTCTTTTGCCCGCTGGTGACCACTCTGGCAGCAAGAGCCCTGCCCCCGTGACTGCCGGTCCTGATCTTGGACGACACAACTTGGCCTCGAGGCTGGAGATTGTAGGTTATCCACATGTGCGTTTCATCCTATCTTTGCCCTCTGAGAAACAGCCGTCTCACGATTATCATGTGTATCCAGCAATTGCGTTCAGGTGTCAAGAATGCATCCTCAAATTCAAACGTTCGACGTTCCTTAAACGGCAGTGACCTCGATGTCAGTTTCAGCCCCTCTCCCCCCATCTCTGGCGGACAATCGTCTTCCTATGGGCTTGCGTCTGCTGTCGAACCACCCACAAACACTGGTCGGATCGGTGGCCACGTTCGAGCTGGAAGTGCCGGCAACTGGGGGCTCTGGTCGTCATCAGACCTCACTGTGGGCTCTTCTCGACTCAACGAAAAGGCTTGGGCGTAAACTTTCCCCTCTCAATGCGCTCTACATGATGCCGTTTCTCTCTCTTCCATACACACTTGGTTAAGGGACGGACATTTTCTCTCCTCTTTTTCCATGTTTTCCGTTGTTGCAACTTTTCTTATTACTTTTTTGCAGTATGAAATTATTCACTCTAACCGTTGATTCCTCTGGCTAGTCCACTCGTCCCTCTTTGCATCCTCTTGCTTTGTAGTTTGTACCCCTCCTCAGTTTCCGCCGTGGCAGTCGCCCTCCCAAAATCTTGTCATCTCTAAACCGGCTGCCTATGTTTTTCTCGCTCGCCGTTCACCACTTGCCAACTTATACTCTGACACTACTACTAGGTCTTCTCCTTTGATCACCTGCATTGCATCGACACACATCACCCAGCACATGTTTTTATTGATCTCATTCAATATAGTTCTTGTACATTGCATAGTCATACGTTGACTGTCTATACACCGATGTCTTTTTGTAGCAAGACGTTCAGTGCCTCATCTTCAGTACTTCGCAGTGATGGGTCAATCACCGCCAAGATTCCACAAATCGATGCCATTAGGATTTGAAATAAGTACGGTAAATAACAAGCATATGTTAGGGTCAGTAATAACAGGTCTAATGTAGTGCCGGTCCAGGGACCAGCTTTAAACCTCTATGCCCAGCTCTTTCAGTTCCTTGCGGAAACTAGCCATTCTACACATAGCATAGCCTAGGTAATCGAACTCGGGCTGCTTTACATCATTCTCTACGTCTTCTCTAGCCTGAACGATCCCCCACAAAGCCCACATACCATGGGACGACGGGCTCCATGCACGAACTTGGGTATCCAAACGTTTGATCTCGCTGTCAAGGTCGGGCTCGGGCGGAACAACCAACGAGTTGCCCATGAGTGAAGAGTGTCTGAGGTACGATGCATAGAAGTTGCGCCGTTCTTCGGGGGTAGGATAACGGGCTGGATCGAGGAGGTGAGGTGTCTCTGAGTGGTAATTAGCTGTCCACTCATGGAAGTGATTCGCGATGTCGACAGATGCAGGATTAGGAGATGCATATTCGAAATCGACGACGATGATCTAATAAAGGGCAATAATCGGGTCAGCAAAATCATAGACTTTGTTCCGAAGGCAAGAGAACGAGCGAGGAAGCCGGGACGAGAGTTTGAAGCCAGGATGACTCACCTGACGATGTGCGGGGATACCTTCTTTGGGTTTCGCCAATCTTAGGAGGTTACCATACTGCGCATCGTTGTGCGCGAAGACCCGTCTACTACCTCCGGTGAAGTCGTCTATGGCAGAAAGCCATTGCAGGTACTTCTGCCATTCTGCCTTGAATCGAGGTACGTCCAGCTTGGCTCGAACGGCGTCAGGCAGAGTTGATAATGACATTACCTCCTCGGCAGGCCCGAGCCAGGTACGAACGTTGCGCTTGACACCAATTTCCCAACCTTTGCCCTCACCACGGCTGGCACGCGTAGTCCCCTCGACTAACTCCAGGTCCACATAATGGAGCTCGGCCATGCGAGCCGCAATCCAGCCACTGATGGTAGGATCACGCATGTCCTCCGCCGTGAGGTTCGTGGATTCGAAGTACTCCTCCACCCGACCGTTTTCAAACGTGCCATACACGCGAGGGCCGAAGCGGTATTGGGAAGAAAGGATGTGGAGGGTACTAAGCTCCTTGTCGCGAGAGATGAGCGAGCCCGACGAAGGACCGTAGATGCGCAAAAGAACGACTCGTGTACGGGCTACCGCTGGGCACGACACGAAAAAGACAGCATTCGTCATGGAACCTGAGACTTTGCGGATACGAAGATTGCCTGACGCGATATCCGGGTTCGCCCATGAGGGGACTTGATGGGCGCGCAGAATTCGAAGCAAATCCTCTGCGAATGCCGAAGTCTTGTATCGTCTATATATACACCATGAAAGAGTTAGCATTAGCAAGGTTGGATACGGCTGAACCAGACCATGCTCAAGCTCGTCTGTTTGTCAGCTTGCCGGGTGAGAGATGGCCACTGGCAGAACAAACTTCTTTGAGAATACGGAGTGAGGGGTATTTGCTCACCTAGCTTCCAGCTTGATATTAACATGATGTAATCCTTCTGCTGTAACCACTTCTACCCTTTCATCTGGAATTCGGACAGAAGATGATGATGACGCTGCGCTGCTTAGAATTTCGGCTAGGCTTGCAATTGAGCTTGTTGACAGCCGCCTATCTGCCGCCTTCAATGATGGGCTTCTGGGCGGAAGTGAGACGCTTGGTGAAATGACTGGCGAGGCTTCGACGAGCATGTTCAAGAAATTTGTGTTCTGTGTCGTGTGCAAGGCACCAGTTTGCAGCAGCGGTGTTAAAGACTCAAGGGGAGAACGGTGAGAGCGAACAAGGTATTTATGAGCGTTTCGGAGCTTGCTTATCATGAAGACGACGGCTGATAACGCCGTCGAGGTGAGCAAACGGGGATGGCGAGGGTGCACTCGCAGTGATTGTCTGCGTGGTCGTGTGCCACAAATACGTGGTGGCGACGCGGTGCAACGTCGACGGCTGTGCAGCTGCATCATACAAATAGGAGACGCATATCTCCCGGGTAAGCTCCACTCGCATACGATGCTTATCATAGGCGCCATGGCCAATGTCCTCATCATGGACGACGTCGACTACAGTGCGCGGGCGTTGCGTTGAACGGCGAGCTGGATCTCCTGATGCAGCTGAATTCCGCGCCATGCGACCAGCCGCTGCAGTTTCAAGCGAAATCCTCTGATGGCAACACCAGCAAATAGCGTCGTCGGTACCGGGAGGTAAAATTGACTATGCCACCTGTTCGACTTTTCCTGAACAATCAACAGCTTTCAGATTTCCTGTAATATGTTTCTCTGCCCTGTGGTGCTCCTGATTCTCCATCCAGGCATGACTGCGCAGAGAAGTTGGAACCGTGGAGTACCGCTCCTGGTCACCCGCATCCAGCACCACCCTCGACAGCAAGCAGCATGTCAGGTTGAACTGTTCTGCCTCTCCTCAACGGCCCTTTACTCCCAGCTTGTGACGGATTCATGGAATGTGCCAGAACTCATGCCCCAGCAACATCTTTTTGCCCTGGAGCTGGATCGCCGTACGACTCCTCCCGTAGCGGACTTTCGGTTCGCAGTCACCTTCTCCCTCGTCCTTGTCCCAACCTGGACTGTGCGACAATCTTTCATCGACTGTAGCAGCTACACTGGCGTGCTCGATGAGACTTCTGCTGAATCTGCCTGCAGGCGATCGCCAAGGCTCTTCTCATGCGAACGCACAAATGGTTAGGAACTTAGATCCATGGCATTTCATGGGTATCGGCGCTCGCGCAAATGCATGCTTATCCTTCTGGATCAGGATCAGCCCGCATAGAAGATGACATAAAACACAGCCGTTATTGTACAGCTGCCGTGATCGGATCCTTTCCGTTCAACGACGTAGTGGACCCTATCGTCAAGGTTAAAGTTATATCTCGCATGTATACCATAGTCCTCATCAGTGGGTGCATATTTACTGACCCAGGGGATGCTCTCTCCTGTCGTTGATTGACTCCGACAGCCGCACGACCTCATGATTCGTAGAATGGAATCAGCTCAGGAACAATCCAGCCTAACCACTTTCCGTCCCTCTTAGAGCATAAGGCTTACGCGGGCCTCGTCCTTTCTACCGTGTATATCTCTCAATGTCCCGTCAGAGGTCTTTGGTAAAATCATAAGTACGTAAACTCATCCGTTTCGTTCCTGATCCCTACTAGGACATCAGTTACAGCCGCCTCGAGTTTGTCACAAGACGTAGCTCCGACAGATGTATCCCACTGTACAGACTTGGTCATTCTTCTCAGCTGGGTCACCTGGCAAAATTCGGCTGTCCTGAGCTGACTTCGATGCCTAGCTTGTCGCTTCCACGGAGCGGCCTACACGACTTCACCGCCGTTCTCTTCATCCTCTATACGAGTACTGCGCTTGTGATGCTTTCTGGGATCCGAATTAGTGCCACAGGGATGCGGGCTCAAGGCTGTATGTATCTGAAGACACAGCTCGATACGTTATCTCCGGCACCGTCTTCGGCTTTCCTTTCGGTCCCAATCCATGCTGATCATCAGGTATTTCCGAGCCGCTCTGGGGCGCTTGGACCCACTGACGGCACTCAAACGGTGATTTACATTTAATATAATCATTCAGCTTTCGTCAGAGTGCCCTCTTGCATCTTACCGGTGAATTAACGCTCTGATTACAACTATGTTGGTTGTATTAATTGACGCAAAGGTTAACCGCGGTTTCCAAGTCCGTCTGCGGCCGTTTATCGCTGGTATCGTTTGCTACCGAAGACCCACTGCTGCTTTGGATCATGGGAATAAGAACGGGTGGCTTTTCTGGAAAGTTGGCATAATAGTAACATCTCAATTCGCCGCTTGATAAGTGGCGCCTAGGGATATCATAGTAGCTCGACTGCTTGCACCCCTTTTGTCACCTACGACCTTCCCGTTGGCATCTCGAACCATTGTATGCGTTTCACCTTCCTACGACCTATCGCAACCATGCCAATTGGGTACCTATCGCTCCAATTGCGGCTTGATTGTGTGCCCACACACCCACCACACCTGATCGCACGTTGCCCTCTTGAACAGAGCTTTCGGTCGAGTTATATTGACCTTCCAATTCATCAAACGTCCTAATTTGAAGGGACGAGCTAAAAGCGATGATAATCGCGCAATACGGATGAGATGTGTGTGTATCAATGTAATAATTAGCGCTATCGAAAATCTAACACAATGGGAATTATGTCATAGCAGTCATGAATCGTGAGGAGAGCATGTTAATTAGTATATATACACGTTAGCTAACAGTTATGATGAAGTACTTGTATTATTATCAGGCGCTTTTTCGACTGTGTGATTGCCTAGGTCAATGGGGAGTTTGGGTAGAAATAACGAAATCTAACGTCGGGATGTCAGGAGTCGGATTTCGGTGAAGCATACTGCATGTGACAGCGCTCACCAATGTAGCAATGCCTAGAGAGGGTGCACAAACAGTCCATATAGTCTAGGGCACGTCAGGTGTATGACACGGTTTTCACGGTCCGCGCAGCGTACCTGTATCGAAGACGCTACAATACGTAAGACTTGGTCCCTCAGCTCTAATGGCCGTATGGATTCTAAACTGCTGTAATTTAGCGCAGACCCTGAGGCTTGGTGGAGTGAGATATCCGCGGGTAGTCGACTGGATGTTCGATCCTGGAAGATGGCTCCCGCAATTGCCTAAGGCAAAACAAAGGGTTAGGCGATTCAGTCTGCGGCTGAGAAAATGTTCTTACTAAACCAACGGTAGCACCGGTGAACCGAACCAAAAAGAAAGCACTCGTGCCGGAGGCTAATTCGCTGGGCTTTAGAGCTCTTGTGAATACTTGGTAGGGCGCGTGAAAGAGCATTCCCAGACCAATCCCAGCTAGCAGAGGAAACATTAAGTAGGAAGTGAGATTGGAGTGCTCATCCAGCAAGTTCATAAGGCCTACGCAACGATTAGATGGAGCTGGTTCCAGAATGAGAACGTACCAAAGCCTATCGTAGAAACAAGGAGACCAAGCGATATGATGCCATTCTGACCGCTGGTAGTCTTAGATCTCTGTTGCCAGTAGCCGATGAACCAGGCGGCTGGCATAGAAGCCAAGGAGGAGCCGAGAGAATATGGAAGAAGCTTCCAACCCGCCTCCAAGGGGGATGCCCCTGTAACTGCCTGGACCTCGTGATGACGGAGACGCTCAGATATAACACCATTTTACTAACCTGGTAGTAGAGAGCCAGATAAAAGGTACCGGCGTTGAAGGCTACATTATGCAGAAACGAGAGTACAAAGATAATGACTAAAGTAGCGTTGATCAGACTGGACCCTTATTGCCATCACAGGAAATGAACTCACCAGCTGTAAAATTACAGAATACGGCCTTGGGAAACAAGGCTTCGCGGGTAGTGTAGACTTCGTATAGCCCCCCCACGACCAGGATAACAAGACCCAGGATAAGGAGAAGTAACGTTGACGGTGATGTCCCTGTAAAGTATGTTACTTCCGATAATAAGCGCTCATTTCTCAGCTTACATCCGTTGTCACTGCCAAAGCTAAAACCGACGATAATACAACTTGTGCCGGCCATCAGGGTGACTCTGTCAATAATAAGTATCACATGAACGTCAAGATGGAGTGATCCATCACGCACAACCCAATGAAGTCGAACTTTCGAAGCAGCTGGCCAAACGAGGCGTTCAAGGACGATCGGAGCTTAACATGGTGCAAAGACAGGGACAAAACGATGAAGCCCACAAAGCAAACCGGTAGGTTTAGATAGACTGAATTCGCTGTTAAGAATTCTGACGCGATAGGTCATGCTAGGACTCACAAGCCCATCTCCAGCTCAATGGGTGGGTATGACCTCTGGCTAATTTTGCGACGGGTAAATGGGACGATAGAATTACATGCCAAGAGATGGTTAGACTTACAACTGAATACCCCACCCAATAGCGGGCCCGCTACTGCAGAACAGCTCCAGGTCACGCTCAGTGCCTGGGACCACTTGGCGCGGTTGCGGACTTCTACTATCTCGGAGGTTATGAGCCAGACAGAACCCACAATGCCTCCTCCTCCGATGCCAGCCACGCCCCTGGCGATAATAAGCCAGAGGATATTCTGTCAATCGGTAAACATTAGATCTCAATGGTAGACCAGAGTAGCTTACTTGGGCGACTCCGCAAAGTAAGGACCCTATGGCAAATATTGTCATGCTTATAAAAAGTACGCTCTAGGACATATTTAGGGGGGGAGATCTATATGCATCTTCGGGAAAAGGAATAACCTTTCGGCCAATGATATCAGAGAGCCTCCCATAGAATGGCTGACATGCTGTTTGAGTGAGCATGTACGCAACACCGACCCACGTATATTCAGTTTGTGTGGCGTGTAGATCGCTTGCGATGGTAGGCATGCAGGTTGACACGATTGTCTGGGGGAGACGAAAGAAATTAGCGTCGGGTAAAATGAGCACTAGAAGATGTGCGTACCGCGTCCGTCGTGGCAAGAAAGAGGGTCATGGCGGCGCTGCGGGCAGAAACTTGATTGAGGCGCAGAAGACCTGTCCAACTTCAATGAACATACCCGATGTGCGCACACAGAAGCCTGAATGTTGTCAAAGGCTGGGGGCGGTCGTCATCAAGAAATGTCGAAGTAGTGGACTCGAGGGTGTGTAGTGACGGACGATGCGACTTGATGGATAGCGGGGATCTTGGAGTCGTATCTAAGGGCGAAGGGGGGAGAGTGTCCCTTGTGGATTCGGTCCCCTCGCTGATTTTAGAAGACAAGGGTTCGGATACGGAACGCTGCAGCGTCGGGCACTCCGGGAAAATCTTTGAGAGTGACTGGACCATGAAGGAGACGGGGGGGAGGGGGAGGGTTGGGTGGACGCGGGCTCTCCGTTGTCAAAGGTGAAGGGATCTGGCGGTAAGGCATTTTATAAGGAGGGGAGGAAGGCATGGTGACATAGATCGGCGTAGGCAAAAAAATAATATTTAGTGCTGGACCAAGAAGTCCTCGGCCCCAAAAGCCCCATATAATGTGCAATATCGGAGTGCAATGAGATCCAATGCTCCGATTTTAGGCTTCAGATATGCGGATGGCGTCTGGTCTTTGTGGCAGGATTGGAGCCGCTTGATGAAGGGTCAGGACATGGAACGAAGGGCCTTCGATTGAAAGCTTCCGAAAGCCCCAGTGCAGCAGGAACATGGAGAAGATCCTATCGAGCTTGCGAGCGTACGACGCGACTTGAAAAGAACTGTTTTGGGACGCCTCGTTGCGGTTCATGGTCTTGGTTCGCTTGATAGATCTCTTTCGATTTAGATCGCCGCGAGCCTCACTGAAAAAGAAGGGCTGAGAAGGGACGAAAAGCCATCATATCAAATTCACCGATCGAGCAGGACGCGTTGGCTCACCATTGCTTGACGAACAGGAACGCACAAACAAAAGCGCTTAGTGAGCTGGGTGTGTTGTGTTTTTTCCCCCATTAGATATATTCGCTACCATACGTTCTACTGCTCTATTATGCCGTCGCCCGCCGTTTCTCCTCGCCTTCACCAGGGTCTGCTGACTGCCCCTCGTCTTCTCGCGTTGGCAGGGGTTCCTTATCTGAAATCGTCGCCGCGGTTCGTTGACGGTGAGAAGGTTTGGACATGGCGTTAAACAACAATCAATGAAAGCCAAGAAAAAATTAAATCCCAATGAGCCTTCTGAATTGGTGCCATGCGCGAGCCGTCCACCCCCCAGATGAGGGCGGCGAATGGGGAAAAGAAGTCGTACCGTTATCATGTTTAGCCGTCTCATTCGAAGGTCTGGGCCCGTCCACCTCAGTCTCTTTGGGGGGTGTTCGCCCCTCAACATCATCAGCATAAGCTTGTAAGAGTTGCCGCTGTCGTTGGGTGAGGGACCTTTTCGACAATCCGTCAGTGCTTCAACGTATGTCCTGTCCAATAATCTCTCTCTCACCTGGGAAGCTGAACCGAAAAAGCAACGAAAAGATCCCCTTTATCACTGCCGTATACTGAGGAGACGCCACGGCCTTTCAGGACCATCTCTTCTCCTTGCTGCGTTCCGCTGGGAACCCGTACATCGACGTCGCCGTCAATGGTCGGAACGCGAACTCGGCCGCCGAGGAGCGCCGTATGCAAGGGAATTTTGGCGTTGTGATACAGGTTCGCCCCCTGTCTGACGAAGACTTTTGAGGCAGCAACGTTGACCCGAACTAACAAGTCGCCATTGATATTACCGCGCAGTGAGGCATCGCCCGCTTTAGGTATACGTATGGTCATACCATCCTCGACCCCTGTAGGTGAACAAGTGAACCAGAACATGAGTGTCGTAACAAAGCAACTACGCACCTGCGGGGATATCTACTTGAACCGTCTTCTTCATCCTCAACTTGCCAACCCCATGACAAACTGAGCACTCTCCACCAAGAGGAACACTGCTACCAGCGCCGTTACATTCTGGGCATGTGCTCGCCATTCGAAAACCACTATCAATAACGAACGTCCGGGTCCCAGTGCCATTACAAGTGCCACATCGAGTCCGTTTGGCACCCTTCTTAAGACCACTGCCCGAGCAAGAACTGCAGTTAACGACAGGCGATACGTTGACCTTCCGCGTAGTCCCCTTGCAAGCTTCTAGGAAACTAATCCCGATAGTGGTTTCCAAGTCTGCGCCTCGCGTAGCCTCACTAAAACCATGTTGGCGGCCAACATTGCCGAAGGCACCAAAAAGCTGGCTGAATAGATCTGATGCCCCGCCGCCACCGCCGCCGAAAGCTGCCCCAAAATCGTGGAATCCCCCAGATCTGCCGAATCCTTGTGCAAACGCGTTGGGGTCAAATCCTGGTTGTTGCGAAGCAGACCCATATTGATCGTAGGCGGCACGTTTCTGCTCATCTTTGAGAGTCTGCGTCGAGGATTAGAGAACGAAAGGAAAAGCGAGAAATATGTTCTGACGTCGTATGCTTCCTGGATTTCCAGAAACTTTTCCTGTGCACTTTTATCGGGATTTGTGTCGGGGTGGTACTTGCGTGCTAGCTAGATAAACAGAGTCCGAGGTGAACCTGGATAATCACAGAGAAATCGTGGCAAGACGAACCGAGAAGTAGGTCTTCTTGATGTCGGCCTGACTGGCATCCCTCTTGACTCCCAGGACTTGGTACGGGTCCTTTCCACTAGCACCGATGGGACTTGTCGAGTGAAACAACCGCTATATTGGAAGTCAGGCAAAGCGTTCAGATGAAGGAAGGGTGAGCGCAACTTTGTCTCCAAAACGGCTTCTGCGTATTGCTTTCCGTCGGCAGGTGTTTTCTGAATGCCGGGCGCATCTAGACAAACTAGATATAAAGCGGATGGAATTCAAAGGCCGAGTACGGAAACAAGAGTCAAAGGCAAGATATGAGAAACCCTGAGGAGGTACACGAGGAAGCATGAACAAAGGGAATATGACGAGGAGGCGAGGACCAATGCACACGAAATCTTGTTTTCGCTTGGCCCTGTTTGGTTCAAAATGCGCTCACGTGGCTACCCGACGACCCTTGCAAACCTTCCTTCGCCAATCTGGCTCACCTAATCTTGTTCAAACTGCGCCGTAAAATTTTGAAAGGCTGTAAAGATTGTCATCTTCAACTCCTTTTAAAGACACCCCCGACTTTTCATTTTGGATAAAACTATTTGGAACGAGAAAGAGAATCGCAATGTGAGTGTGACATCGTTAAGCGCCCACTGCGTGAGCGATACTACTTGACAAGAGAGAAGTTCTATTAATGAGGGTCATAATCACTGTCGGCTGTCTGCCTAAGCTCATACCCAGGATGCGCCATGATGTTTGATGCATGAACTGAATGTTGAACGGACACTCCTGTGTGAGGATGTGACTTGCAGATTTACTTGCGTGACACAGCAAGCCAACCATTCGTCTAGTCGTCGGAGGCACCCTCCCTCCGAATGACGCCACCATCCTGTCGTATATCGATTTCTATTCGACAATGCAATGAGTGGCCGATATTAGACAGATGTTAGTTAGCTTGTTCCAGCTTTTTTTTCTTCGTTTTTCTGAACTCACTAACGTCACCCTGACGATGAGCGGTGCCTTGCAAACTCTACTATTCCTTTGGGCCCTTATTACTCCTTACCGACGTCATGTTGCCTAGCTCCCCTTTGGCTAGTGAAATTGAAATTGCAAATTTCGGAAGAAGAAAAGACCTGGGATGACGTGCCTCAGCCCGAAAGCAAGGCCAGGGACTTAGCGTTGAACGGAGCCAAAGTTTGTCGTATGCCTCTCAGACTGGGTGCCAAATCCGAGGCCCTACACCTATTGTAGTGCTGCAGCTGCAGAGGCGGAACAGGTGTCATAGAAATCTTATTCGGATGCAGAACATGTCAACTCAGCTATCATTATCAGTTCGTGCCCTCCACCACGACTTGCCATACGAGACAAGAATTTCGTCCCCCTTTTTTATTACGCCCTTTGAGCTCCATATACTCATCCTCAATTCTCCATCCCCATTTCTCCCATCCGCAAAAATCGCGTTGGGTTTCGCTTGGATACCTCGAAAGTCATTGATGAAACGCGCCTCGTTGCCCATACTTTGAGCATCCACTCCTACACTTAAGCCGTCTGGACATCGATACAAAGACAGGTCATAATCGGAATCAGGGCGATCGTCGCAGTGAATTTCCCCGAGGTAATCAATGATGTGAGTGTCAGGGGGGATTTTTCTTGAGGCGAACAGGCCATATTGCCCGTATGCCGGATGTGAAGGAGACGTGATTACTCGAATCATGACGGAGCCCGAGCTCGACGATCGAGAAGAGCTGGTTCGTCTGTCGCCTTGAATGAAACAGCGAACGGTTTCCGGTACAGAGGGGTGATAGCGGGATGAATTAATGTACTGCAAATTGTTTGGCCAGTAGCGAGATTTCCCTACAGTCAACTTTGTCATGTCAGTTGCTGAGCAGAGGTCGTTAGGCAGCCGCTGGAAGAATCGAAGTTGGTGATTATGGAAGGCAATGCGTGGGAACGTCTCTCCAAACATGAGGATCTTGCGCTTTCATCGACATCACTCTGGACTATCATCTTGACTGTACACTGGGGCTGCACTTTCTCAAATGGGCCGGTCCTCAACGAAATCTGTTGCCCGTGTATACTGCGATGTTAATTCAAGGTTGGGCCCGTCATGGTACGAATATGGTTTGTCGTCCCATTTCTGGTAAGCGTGACTTGAGAGAGTTAACTGGAACGCGCTTCAGACAATCTGCAGGTTCAGTGGGGATCGCAAGATCATTATGAGATTGTTCGCAAGGTCGGGCGGGGAAAGTACTCGGAGGTATGCTCTGAGTACACTACAATAGTTGCCTTCGTTGACCTATCGAGTGACACAGGTCTTCGAGGGTGTCAATATTGTTACTGAAGAAAAGTGTATAATCAAAGTCCTCAAGCCAGTGAAGAAGAAGAAAATTAAACGAGAGATAAAAATCCTGCAAAATCTTGCTGGCGGACCGAATATTGTTGCCTTACTCGACGTCGTGCGCGACCCAGCATCAAAGATTCCCAGCTTAATCACAGAATATGTCCACAATGTCGACTTCAAAGTCCTCTACCCAAGATTCACCGATCTTGACGTTAGATTCTACATGTTCGAGCTATTGAAGGCAGGCATCTTTCTACCACGGTCGGGCTCAGGCCCTCGCTGATGACGCCTCCCAGGCTTTGGATTATTGCCACTCAAAGGGGATTATGCACAGAGACGTCAAGCCTCACAATGTTATGATTGATCACGAACATCGCAAAGTCTGTTTCTTAATTTCTTCGGAGGGGCCCCTGGCTCATGTCTCATATACGTAGCTCCGACTTATCGATTGGGGTCTCGCTGAATTCTACCACCCGAAAACGGAGTACAACGTACGCGTCGCCTCGCGGTATTTCAAGGGACCCGAGCTCCTGGTCGATTTCCAAGAATACGATTACAGCCTCGATATGTGGAGCTTCGGCTGCATGTTTGCTTCCATGGTATGTGATATCTGAGCGAACTCCTTCTGAGGCGCGCCCCATCGTAGATCAACTCGTTGCTTATCCTTCCCAGATCTTCCGCAAGGAGCCCTTCTTCCACGGACATGACAACTACGATCAGCTGGTCAAGATTGCAAAAGTCCTTGGCACAGACGAGCTCTATGCCTACACGGACAAATACAACATTCGGTTGGACCCCCATTATAATGATATTCTTGGCAGGCAAGTTGTCTCTCTACCTCTTTTCACCGTCGTTGTTGTGGCTGAATGATTGCCCTTCAGATACCCTCGCAAGCCCTGGACACGTTTTATCACGTCCGAGAACCAAAGATATATCTCGAATGAGGCCATCGACTTTTTGGATAAACTATTGAAATACGATCACCAAGCTCGCTTAACTGCTCGCGAGGCCCAGGCTCAACCTTACTTTGGTGAAGTGTTGAATTCCCCATTTCGCCTCGATATTTACCTCCTCTGTAGATCCGGTTCGCTCAACCGCTGTCTCTGCTTTGAACGGAGAGAGCGACTCTGCTCCCTCGACTTGAACGATCATCTTACTTGTATGCACACATCAACATTTATCCTTCGCTGGCTTCATTCTGCTCTCTTTGTATATGGCTTGCACATATAGATGCTGTTTAATTATTGATCTACCCCACGTGCTAGGCTTTGCTGTCTGCTGCCATCGTCATGTCGTCAACAAATAGTTCCTAATTCAAGCACCCTCGACTTGCTCTGCAGCATCCATGCCAGGATAATATTACCGGAGTGTTTCCAGTTGAATCCACGTGATGGTATCACTTTCCGCGTTAAGCTTACGGCGCGTGTTACGTTCGACCTTCTTCTCATGATGACGATAACAGCACTTACATTGCCTGAACTAGTTATGTGCAGCTTGCGTCCCTCAGAGCTAGTTCCCCGAATAGCTACCTCGTCCTCGTGCACGCCTATTCGATTGTCCTTCTTTGTGCAACATCAGTCAAACCGATATGGCTACCTTGGATACGTGGACTAGTGAAGATCCTGTTTCCAGTGTTCCTCATGGTTTCGGCGGTTCTATTTCGTTCAATTAATCATGACGAGGCAAGCTTGCAGAGAATAAAAGACCAACAAAGGCTGACCCAAGGATACTGGAACACTCTTCGCCATCCCTCTGGTCAGACTGAAATACGATGTTCTTAACCACGTTCGTATTTCTTTGTTTTATTGTCGCGAGCACCGCTTTCGATAATAGTCGTTTCGACAATGTGAGCTGTTACGTCTGAACTTGAGCGTTGAACCCTAACTAACGAGCATGAAAGGTGGCAGTGTACGTTAAAGACCCCTGTAGCCACAATTACTTCCACGTTCAAGGATGATTTAGATACTGGGGTCAGAACTCCTACGGCGCCACTCACTCGGACACCGCGAATTTTCAAAAGCCGTTGTCCTTCTACTGCCAGGTACGAGACAGGGTCTTCTTTAGGACAAATAGACAGAACTCAGCCTCAGGCTTCAGGACAATTCTATTGATGTGTTTCCTATCGCCTTTCTGAACGTCTTTTTCGGTCCAGGGGGAGCCCCATCGATGAACTTAGCCAATGTAGGCCATAACCAGCTTTCCAGATTTCCATGCACTGATTAAATCGGTGCCCAGACCTGCAACAATGTTGATAACGCTACGTTTCCTGGGACATCACTGCCCAACTGCGCAAGTCTGGCGTCCGATATCACCACTTGTCAATCTAAGGGCAAGATCATTACTCTTAGCTTAGGCGGCGCGACGGGCTCCGTGGGATTCCAGTCGGACGCCCAGGCCACCACTTTCGCTCAAACGATCTGGGATATGTTCTTGGGAGGCAACTCCGCCACTCGTCCATTCGGCAGTGCGGTGTTAGACGGGTATGTGATCGGTCATTTCCTCCGACTTGTTTTGACAATCGTCACGATCGACTAGGATTGATCTTGATATTGAAGGTGGCAACTCTGCTGGCTATACCGCGTTCGTGAACAAAATCCGATCCCTCGCCAGTGGCGCCAGTAAGAAGTAAGGAGCGCCGTTCCAGTGTGATTGAGGCTGAGCGCACGCTCCGCCCATAGGTACTACATCACTGCGGCCCCGCAATGCGTTTATCCTGACGCCGCTTTGGGCGGTGTACTCAACAGTGCCAATTTTGACGCTGTCTACGGTATGTGTTGACTTCAGCATTGCAAATCAATACAGACGATCTAGTTTTCTAGTCCAATTCTACAATAATCCATGTGGATTGCAGGCATTTAATTCAGCTTCAGTGAGCACTTTATTCTGCTTGGTTAAGCATTCTGTCTGTTCACTTCTGTATCCGTAGAACTGGAACTTTGGCATTTGGTGGATCGACTTGGATCTTTATTGTGGTTACTGAATGCTCATCTATTTCCGTTGATAGGGACAATTGGGCTCGAACGATCAGCCCCAACAAAAATGTAAAGATCTACATTGGAGCCCCTGCCTCTTCCTCCGCCGCTGGATCAGGATATCAAAGCCCAGCAACTCTGAGTTCAATTGCTGTTCAAATGCGACAGAGTTTCCCTTCGTTCGGTGGAATCATGTTGTGGGATGCTTCGCAAGCATACGGTAACACTCGATTCTAGACGTTACGAGCTGGTCTGAGTGACCTTCCTTCCTAGCAAATAATCGATATGACAATACCATGAAGACGACCCTTGTTAACGCGGGAGGGACAGGATTCCAGTTTCCAGCTTGCTCAGCCCCTGCGTGGTCTCAAAGCACCAACTATCCCGGCGGGTCAAAAGTATCGTTTGGCGGGTATGCACAGCGCCTGTTTCCTTCTACAGAGCACTCATCTATCCGTCACAGGTACATTTGGCAGGTATGTGATTCCACCCCCCTCCTCCCCCCAAAACAGTTCGAGCCAACCGTTCCAACCATCCAGGCCAAGTGGTTTGCATCTGGCCAGCCGGCCAGCAATCCTAACGGAGATTGGAGTGCTAGTATGTTGACTGACCCCCCGAGCATGGTTGTAGAAAGGCACTAATTCTACTACAGTCAGTGCTTGCTCGGGCGGTGGCACTACCCCTCCCCCGTCTACAACTGTTTCTACTTCACCAACCACCTCCCCAACATCCCCTAGCGGAAGTTGTGCGGGTGTTCCTGCATGGTCAAGTGGAGTAGCTTATACGGGCGGTCTCCAAGTTACCTTTGGGTAGGTCAAGCTCTCGTTTTCGGACGGTCTTTGACAAATTTGATATAAGCGGCCATCTTTGGACTGCCAAATGGTGGACGCAGGGAGACACTCCTGGAGGTTGGTACCTTCGTTTCCTCCTTCAGCTGGTGCTTGACGCGAATGCAGGGTCTGCCGGTGTCTGGACGGACAATGGACCGTGTGCCAGCGTCTTACGACAAGATGCAGCTTCCAAAGCCACTCAAGCTGGCCAATCGGCTAAGACTACTCCCTCCTCCAAGAGCTTTCGGTTCATCTCGTCCCGATGAAAGCTTTCTCCTTTAATACATGTTTTCTAGCATTTCTGATGTATATGCACGAAATCAAGCTGACACGTATGTGCTGTATGAGTACTTCGATGGCGTTATGTGAGTGAAGATGTGTGGATCACCCGAATTACTTCCGGAGTATGCAGAGCATATGCTTCCGTATATTTGCCGTTAGCCAACACATGGCAGAGGCTTCGAATAGGAGGTTATACTTAGAAGTAGCCGGCGCTAAGGTCACACGGTGCACCTCCGCTCCAGTACGTGTGATCACCTCAGAACTATGCGACCCTCAGCTGATGGCTGCTGTCAGATTTCTGCCAATGACTGGCTAGGTCTTTTGAACATTCGCTGCTACGTGTCCTTTACCCGCGCGATAGCCGTTCTTGAGCCATTCTCAAACAAAGTTATAGTGCTATGATAGCACTATATATGCACCCACCGTCATTACCCATGGTTAGCCTTTCTCCCGGCGTGCACCCCCGTCACGATCTTAATGACAACTGGAAGGTGGTTGGTACTGGCTAGCATTGTAGGATGCTTCGCAGTCGCTGCTGCATTCTCCGCAGACCGGTCGGACAATGTGAGTTTCAAGCTTTATGAAACACGACGTTCCCTCATCCTTTTTATCAAAGCTCGCAGTGTAGGTCCAAATTTGTTCGTTTGGTACAGCCAATGCGATAGTGACATAACGCGACCTAATAGGTACTGGGGCCAGGACTCTGCAGGAAATCAACAACGGTATATGATCATTCGCGCGTTGTTCCGATTCAAAGCTTATGACTCCTTGTATTAGATTATCTTTCTACTGCGATGATGATACCATAGACGCGATTCCACTTGCATTCCTCTATGTCTTCTTTGGTAAGGGTGGCATGCCCCAACTTGAGCTTTCCAACGTAGGTGAAAGTGTAATGCCGAGACTTACATGGACTCAATTTTTCGTAGATTTGCAGCGAATCCGGTAATGGTGCTTTTAAGGGAACCAATCTCGCCGATTGCTCGTTCCTTGCTTCCGACATTCATACCTGTCAGTCCAAAGGCAAAATTCTCACCTTGAGCTTGGGGGGAGCAACCGGAAAGGTCGGATTCAGCAGCGATTCACAAGCTAGAGGTTTCGCCCAGCAGATCTGGGACCTATTCCTTGGTGGCGGTCCGTATTAGTTCTTATCGCAACGCGATCCTGTGTACTCATGTTCGTACAGAAAGCAACACCCGGCCTTTTGGTAACGCGGTGCTTGATGGGTAGACCCACTCCTTACTACTACACAATTCATCTTACCCGCGCTCCGCAGAATTGACTTGGACATTGAATCTGGCTCCTCGGCTCATTATGCTGTATTTGTGAACGAGCTGAGAACTCTTATGAAGGGTGGCAACAAACGGTTCGTCTGCTTATATCTCCGTGCCATCGCGTGGTGTTACTAAGACCAGACACTTGCAGATATTATATCACGGGAGCACCTCAATGTCCATTCCCTGACGAAGCAATGGGTGGTACTATCAATGGGTATGTGGTCTATTATCCCTGGACCAGCCAGCCAGGTTCAATGTACCTTCATTGCAGTGCGCCCTTTGACGCGGTTTACGTCCAATTCTGTGTGTACTATTACTGCCGGATTGTCTTGACTTAGATTAATCATCCTACGCAGACAATAACTTCTGCGAATCCTCTAGACCAAAGGTGGGCTTAGGATCGTAAATGCCCTCGTGTATCTGACGTGTAATCGATCATATCCCATATCGTAGGAGTTCAATTTCGATGTTTGGTAAGCTCAGATTCATGCATGGGGATTTCATCTACTTGAAGGCTTTCCTACAGGGACCAATGGGCACGCACGCAGTCTCCAAATAAAAACGTTAAAGTTTATCTGGGAGCACCAGGGTCTCCGCGTGCTGCTGGCGATGGATATGTCGATATCAATACACTCATCAGCATTGCTAAGGATGCCCAAGCCCGCTACCCTTCATTCGGGGGTGTTATGCTCTGGGATGCCTCAGAAGCTCGATGTCAGTATATCCGTCTACGCTAGCAGCGTGTCGTTCATTCTAACACCTATCATAGCAAATCACCGATATGACCAGGCCATCAAACAAGCGCTTGTCAAAGGCCAGCCCTCTAGACCTCCCTCTGGCCCTCCTGCGCCGACTATTGCAACGCCCGTGCCGGCGACTACACGTGGACCAACCCCGACTACTGAAGCCCACTCGGCGACTCCAGCTGCAGTGACTACTACTACTGTCTTCCCCGAGCCAGAAATCCTAAGGCCGGAACGAGGCCGAGTAGTGGCACAGACCATCATCCATCCTAATCTTAACTCTCGATTCTTCAGATTTTAACGTTGCCATTCGAGGTACTTTTATAGACTCGCGAATGGGGGATGGGAACCCTGACAATCCATGCGGGGCATACATGCGATTTCGATTTCGATTTCATTTTCCACGACCGTGTTAACGTTGGTCCGTCAAGGAGGGGATGATGAAGGCTGTATGATATGGCGGTAATTCATAACTGATCTTATCCGTTCGTGACGTGTACACATATCTAGGTATGATCAAAAGGATCGTTTCTGACTGTGGGATTCGGATTAATTGCAAGGCCTCTCAGGGCGAGGGATGGGTGAGATTGTCGCTTGTTGAGGGATTAGAGTAAGTACATGATTGGAGGAGGAGTTCTGTCGGTCAAGATAAAGACCCACGTCGTGCATTCTGTGGCGCTCGGTGCTGTCAGTAGTCTTGCCGTGTGTGAATGGTTCAAGGGAGAAGATTATCGGATTACGGTGCCACCTCTGACTCTAGACACAGTGAAGCCTAGGTCCCAGCGTTCGCAGCTCAGGCTATGTTTAGAATGCCAAGTACAACGAGAAACAGCAAGTGAACGTAATCGCCTCTACATGAGGTGGGAATTCAGATCCGAGTCGGAAATATATTGTATTGTATTCGGTATCGACTGAATGAATGCCTATAAATAAGGTTCCAAGAAAATCAAAGAACCAGGAAGAAAGACCGGGGTAGTGGTGATACATGGAATGTCCAAGGGTTAAATATAAAGCGTTGGCGTGAATTCTAGTAGCTGGGTGTAAAGCTGAAGCGGAGAGACGCACACGTTGTAGGAGTGGGAGAATTGTCTGTGAATAACAGAGTTTACAAGGCCTGGGACTATAGAAGGTGGTTGAAGGGTTATTACGAAGTGTGTTGCTGTTCTTGAGTATACAGGGACCTCGGTCGCCATCGACGCGGTCGTGAGGTTGGGTGACCGGAAGGCCCTACGGTATTATAAACGGTAGGATGATCGACGTGGGCAAAGGCAGGGCCTCTTCCTCTACCTCGTCCGCGGCCCCTGCGTGGATGAGCGTGGGTCCTTCCGTACCCTGTACCACGCTGAGAGGAGGGAGAAGCGTCTTGGTTCAGCTGCAGTTGTCCTTCGACTTCTTCAGAGGCAGGTGGGCCAAGCCCAAGATGTCCGCGAGTCGGACGGTATGGGACACGATGATGATGATGATGCGATATCGCAGAGTTATTTTGAGCCCCGGGTGCGCCCGGGCCTGTTTGCGACATGGAACGTGGGAGGGAGGGGCTAATAGACTTGGCAAAAATAGATGTTTGTCCGGAGCTAGAGGTAGAACTTGAGGCAGTAGCAGGAGTAGCCGTGGGCGTCGAGGAGTCGGGCGTGGATGATGATGCTGGAGAAGGCTTGAGTTTGGGAGGCTTGGGAGGTTTTGGGGGTGGTGGGGGACCGGGGTCGTATTCGGGGTTCCAGGGATACCACTGGGCTCCAGATGGTTCACAGAGGCGGCCTCTGATGCAGTCGAATGAGAAATAAGCGGTATTCGGAGGAGTGGACATGGATTTAGCCATTTCCGAAAGGCGGGTGTAGATGGTTAAGCTTGCGTGGGCGTCGTTGGCGGCATCTAAGAATAAAACAGTGAATATGAGTTTGGGGGTGTGAGAGCTGTAGAGATTTTACACTCTTGCTGTGGCTGGGAGAGGGAGGCTTCCCAGTTGCTACGAGTTATTTTGCCCTTTGAGAGGGACTCGCTCTCGTAAGCTTCCACGAGCCTGGCGAGGCCGATTGGTGCGGAGTACTTGCCTTTCCAGCGCGGATTATCTACGGTCCTGGCGAGGAGTGAGAGATCGACGCAATTCTTGGTGCAGAGCTGATGGTCTTTGAATAGCTTTTGGACGTCATCTATCGGGCCGCACGCGTAGGGGGAGTTGGATAAGCTGGTCCCCCTGGGACGCATGTGGGCTTGGTAAAAATGGGTACTAACGCTGTATGCCTACGCCGGCTTTGACTATATCCGAGTCCTCGAGAAGGTCGCATAGCTTGTCAGGCAAAACTGTGGCGAAGATGTGAGTGGGAGACCCAGTGGGGAATGCCGCGCATACTGTTCATAGCACTGATCTGGACCAATAGGATGCGCTGCGGAGTGGCGAGCTGGATGAGGGCGACGGGGTTGTCGGGCGTTGCCTTTGAGAAGACAGGCTTCCACTCCTGGTCGAAACCTACAGCAGAGAGAGGAGATAGACGCTGGATTTCGCGATTAGCTGTGTCTGCATCGCGGATGTAGACGAGTTGGGCGTCTGGATGTCTTGTGCGCCAGGAGTACAGGGTGGGGGATGGCTCTGACATGCGGGAGAGGACTAGTGGGACATGGAGGCGTCGAAGGAGAGCCAGGATGGACTCTGAGGCTATTTGTGGACGATGCTGCATATTAGACACCCCCGAGAACCGGCGAGACTGCCAAGACAATGGATAATCATAGCAGGCGTCCCATTGGCTGCTATTTGGGGGCACGGTTCCGCCAGTCAGCCACGGGAACACCTTTGCACAATGCAAGCAGCCCTCTCCTCGTCTCCACGCCTCTCGTCCAGCCCTGCTCGTCTTTGCGCGTCTTGGTCAGCGCCACCACACACTCTCTCTCCAGCCAAGCAATGGGAACCGCCCGTCCCACTGTGCTATTCCTGGACCACGATGCCAAGACAAAGATCAAATTAGGATTTCTTGGCCTCTACCTGCACCTTTAAGAAATCCCGGATGATGTCCATTCGTCCCCCCTCGCCCCCCCACATCGCCTCTCATGCTTCATTCCGACACCCATCACCACGTCCCGCACCTCGTCTCCTCCGCCTCCACCGTTCTCAAGCAGGTACATCCTTCCTCGCTTCCATCTCATCCCACTCATGCCTCCTTCCTAGCCACCCCCACCATCTCTGCGCGAGATTCTCGCTGCGTACAATACGCGGGGCGATGGTGACCGCGACATGCTCCTTGCCATGCTAAATGCAAAGGCTGCTGAAGACCAGGCAAGTATCCGTCCCCTTGCACTCTCTTCTCCAGCTCATCTTCCCAACAGCGCCTAGCCTCTTCTGCGTCCCTTCATCGCACAATGCTCGAGATATGCTCAGCAACAGCCGCCTCCGAACTCCCTCCTCCCGGCAACCACTACTACCCCACTCCCCATTTCGCACACTCCCCGCCCCTCCCAGACGAGAAGCCCTACTTCTCGCCGTCCCAACGCAGTCGTTCCCCCCACAGATCATCTCACCAATCTGCCCGTGACGCTCCAAACCCATCACCACGAAAGCGTCCCCGTCCATCATCAAACAGCCCGCCTCCCAGCGCGTACGATCCCCAGCTACTCTCCCAACCACCCCCACAACACACAGACCGTCTCCCTCCGTCCCCATACTCCTCCTCAAGAAGCGACTCTGCTGAATGCTCTCCCCGCTCACGTGCCTCCATGGCTATCGGCTCTCTCCTCTCATCTAGCGGTCCTCGGGGCGACCCAGCAAACGACGAGCCCTCGCTAAATCCCCATTCCTCAAATTCCGAGATCCCCCATCAAAACCAGCCCATTCCTGCATAAGATTTCCTATCCTCTCATCCGATGACCTCCCACCCCTCTTTCATTTTGCTTATCCTTGGGCCTAGCCACTGTACTCTTTCAGCTTCACACGTCTTAATTATTATCTATTACGTGTATGTTGTACTTGCACTCGCGCTCCCCCAAATCTTGCCATACTTGTATATCCATCCATCATTTACCCTCTCATTTTCTACTATCTCTGTACTCCGCTTTCTTGTGTGAAATCCAATTTCCATGCCAGCAAATCATCTCACAGCCAAGGCTTTCTTCTGTCAATAGTCACCAGACGTTATCATGACGACCTTGTCAGCCACCACAAAAGCCAAGCTGTAAGGACTCCCGAAGCCGAGGCTTGGAACCAGCTATTTTTAGCCCGCTGCCGAGTCCCCCCTCAATTAGCCCCTAAATAGCGCGTCTTCTACTGATGGTCAATCAAGTTGTATCAGATGCGGGTGAGCAGTTACATCGGCATGATGGACATGATATGCTCCGCTGAATGTTGATAAAGTCCATACCAAAATACGAGGGCCTTATGGGGGTATCTCCATACAGCCATGGGGACTTTGAAACGTAAATGCGGTTAAAAAATACAGACAGCAAAAATAGATGCTCAACAGCGTTCTCCGAGCCGGCCTCATGAGCGTTTGTGGCTTTGTCAAGCTTTCATCAATGATAGCTATTACTGTGGATGATAAGACCATCAGTTTCAGATTTAGGGGCATACAGGGGTCCATCCTTTGCACGTGCAACGCTCAATCACCTGACTTTCCATCATTCTCCCGCGATCAGGACAGCTTCCTCCACCACTTTCATAACGTCGTCATGTCGGACGACGAGTACGATAATGTCCCTGATTTATTCTCTAATATCGATTGGGATACCATACCAGAGCTATCTAGCCCTCCCCAAGTTGCCACATCGAGTTCTCAAGACTCCGTCATTCCACCCCTCGCCGAGGGTATCGGCTCACCCTCCTCCTCTCAGTATTCTTGCGATGATGAATTCAATGTGTCCTTTTTGGAAGAACTGAATGCTCTGGAAGAGCGACTCACTCAAGGTCCGTAGTGATTCGTGCGGTTCGTATATCATTTAAACGATTCGTTGGCGATAGATGGCGTTCAAGTTCATCAACCACCCGCCGAGGTTTCCAGCAACTCTACGAATGCGCAGCAAAGATCCGACATAAGTGAGTGATGTGGCTCAGATGCTTCGATGCTTATCACTTGCCAGCCCCTACATCTTCAAAGTCCTCAACTCATGCGGAAGACCGAACCCAACCTTCCGCTCCAAGCGATCGTTAGTAGTACATTCACTTCCTTCACGCATATAGCCAAAATTCATATTGATAGTTTCCCCCGCCAAACCTCCAACCCACATCGACCAAAATGAGACGCCTCAAACCGCCAAACGCAAGCGCAGTTCATCACCAGCTGCCCCAGTTGACTCTCCGCGGAAGAGGAGCAAAATGAAGGACGTAGGCTGTGATTCCGTGGTGGAGAGCCAAGTTGCTGAGCGGATGAGTACATACTTGTCCACCTTCCAAGACGAAATGACTTGCCCAATGTTCGTGTCTCTCTAACTCCATGCTGGGGCGTATGAGTGGCTGACGACGGGTCTTCTTGTCACAGATGCTGTGATAATTTGTACGTCAAGTGCCCTGCTGATGTACGAAGGCTAACGCCAATCTGGCTTATAGTGCGGCGGCATACATGGGTAACCCTTGTGGGCATACCTTCTGTGGGGAATGTGGCTGGGCCTGGATAGAGAAGTGTAATGTGAGTCCCCGTACACAGCGATTGTCACGCTTATATGAACTCCTCGTGTTCGTGGCGTACATCCAGAAGGACCCGTCATGCCCTGTGTGTCGAACAGTGCTTGCCTCCGGAGCCCCCATTTTGCCTAACATTACCGTGGATAATGCCGTTCTGAAACACATAGAAGCACTCCAGATAAATGGATGTGAAGAATGGAAACCTGGCGGCTCGAGATTTAAGGATTGGCTTGCGAAGAAAGAGTAAGGTTTTTCGATTTGATCCTGGTTCGGTCGACGCTGACCTGGTTGGATGTTTGTGAACTCTAGACGATGGAAGACGGTTGGTGCCATTAAAATGATCGCTAAAGCAGCTCCAAAACGTAATACAGTCGACTCTGTCATAAGGGATACCCTACATAAGGGATACTCTGTAATAAGGGATAGAATTTTCGGTCCACCGATATGGTTACCACTAAAATTGGGTGAAAAGGGATATTCTCTGCGATATGGGATAAAGCATAGTCTCAACCCATAAATTTTTGCGGGAGTATCCCTTTTCGCAGAGGCAAACTTTGGGTGAACTCGGTAAGGTTTGCCAAAGTTGCTCACCTTTTCGGTTGTCCAGCAGGCCCGAGTCACCTCAAAGTTTGAAATTTGGTATGTTTCCGTCGACTTCATGCTGACAGACATGCTGGGTGGCATTAAATGCACGACTGCCTGACATATGGTCTTGGCTGACCGATCTTGCCCTCTCAGGTAAGGCATACTCTGTGATAAGGCATACCATAGCTCAGCTCCCGAGGGGTATCCCTTATGACAGAGTCGACTGTAGAACCACCCATGCGAGTCCTGGGGCGAACGCCAGTCCTGTCACCTTCATTAACGATGATGATGATGATTTTGATTATGTACCAGACTGGGAGGTGGATGCAATCATGATGGCGGAAGGTTTACTTGACCTTCCCCGTCGGCGGAGGAACAGAAGGCACAATAGTTGAACTGAACACTGATTATAATTTTCTTGGATTGCACTCTTGTTGTACTTTATATTGGACGTTTGTTGTATTTATAAATGACATCATTCCTCTTGACTTGGCGCTTGTTCGACATGCTGCAACCTGTTGGCTGTTTGCCCGCACCCGGCGTGCGACAACGCTTGTCCCAGCATCCAACACCCGCGCAGAATGACCATCCACTTCACGCCCGCCCTTGGGGAAACTACGAGAGTACCCGTACCCATCACCAACGATGGTGTTGTGCGACTTCGCTTCGTCGCTAGCGTAGATGCACGCGAATACGACGAACTCGAACGAAAGGGTGTTCAGGTGCAGCTTTGGTCGGACCTACCTGCTTTAGGGTGTGGACGGTCGGCGGGACAATGGGGTGAGATTACGTTCAAGCGCGAGCCCGGGTCCGCCATGCGCACTTCGGAGTGTCATCATGATGGAGAGGAAGGCGTTGCTTATATCCACCCCAGTCTGGTGTCGGGCGATGTCACTGAAGCGCAAAGTGATGACATCGTTAGACTATCGTTCGAGACGGATATTCAACTCGCTGGCCCGTCGACGCTGGATGTTGTCGGAACATGGCAGTTCTCGTTCACATACCGACTTGTTAACGGTGCTTCTGGAGAAGTCACTTGGATGGGGCAGTTCGGCAACGATGGGTTGCTTGTGCTCACCTCGGATCCACACCACCGTCTCCCGGGGCAGCAGCAAAGGCCCACTTCACCAGATGAACATGGTGCATCTGAATGGCTGAGACTTGGGCGAGCTTCGAAATATACCATCGCAAGCATATCCAAGTCGGGGTGAGTTGACCATTTCAGTACTTAAGAAATCACAATTTACGTTGTGCGTATAGGTCCCTCCAGTTTTTCACCGGGCCAGGAGAAGTTCGGGATGCTAAGGTGCTGCTCTTGGTACCCCGTGTAGACCCCGGCGACATCTTGCTCAATCCTGCCCTGTTGCTCAGTGCTTCGTCTCCGGAGTCTGGGTTGTATATTAGAGGGGACGAATACATCCTTTCTATTCGTGCACCGTCGGGACTACACACGATAGAAACGAGTCTCGACAAGCTAGGCTTTCGACATTCTGTTCAGAAAATTCTCATGTCTTGTTCGCCTGAAGCCCTTCGACTCGCATCCCAAGGACAGCAAACTGACGCGGTCATCTTATCCTCCCTGAAGGCTTCCACGCCAGCACAGGTTGTTCTCATTCCTCCACCAAGCGTTCGCACACCCGCTGTATCCTTGACCACCCGACAACTCGCTACATTACTGCCAAACGGCACCGAACGTTTCATGATCTTTATACCTTCTTACAAAGTTGCTGGCTTATATTCACTTGCTGGCAATGTGCATACCCTCAAAATTGCTACTGGTCCCAGTGGCATGGAGTCAACCATTTCTCCCGTGTATCCGCTGTCTAGGTCCTCCAAAGACTCTAAAGAGGACGAAGGTCTTCCGCTGATATCGTTTATAACCCCTTACACGTTTGCTTCTCTTGAGCCTGCACCAGAAGTCCTACCTACGCCCCCACCTTCACCCAAACGCACTCTAGGCGTTTGTGTATCCACCTCCGCTGAGTCTACCATATACCCTCAAGATTTGCATAGTATACCACCATCTACATCAAGATCTTCTCAGTTCGCGGAATCTTCATCTGTTTCAAACGGTTCTGATGCCTCATCCTCTTCAGCCACTTCGCAATCCGCCATCATCACATCCAACTCTCTTTGGGAGTTGATTATCGGGCTGTTACCGATGAGGCCTAGTGGCAGCATGGTCGCCGCATGCATGGCGCTATTCGTGCATATCGCCAAGATGTTCATCAAGACCGTGTTTGGTATATTCCTGTACTTGGTATTGGGTCCCAAGTTGCCTCAAGAGAAAGGCAAACGAAACGAAGCCGAGAGGATTACGGAGAAGGGGAGGGTTGATGAGACTTCAACCCTCCTTGGAAAGAGTACTCGATGTTTATCTCCCCACGAGTTCACAGAGAAGATGTACGAGGGAGCGAAAGAGTTGCCAACGATCGAGGAGGAAGATTCCACCGCTGTCGAGTCGTTCACGCCCCCAGTACCACCTCCTCGATTTGCGGCTCCTCGCCTGCTGTATCTCTGCGTCGATGTCCCGGCCGGGAAGACATCTTTCATTGTCACCACCCCCCACGATATTTCCGTCATTTCCAATGGGCAGTCAATCAAGGTCAATGCTGAAGGCATAGTCGCTTGTCCAGATGCAGCGGAGTTGCGGATATTGTCATTTGGTCTGGATGCACCAGGACGTGTTAAAATTTTTGTTATTTGATGGTCGCCTTCTTGCTTGTGTACATATACCATAATCTACGACTGGATTTGTATATTCTCTTCTTGCGTCACTTTGGAACTAATTGCGTGTACATATACGATATTACGACAGCTGGCCAGCCTTTAACGTTTTAACTACGATGCATGTAGATGTTGCACACTAAAAATCTTCATCTTTCAACGGCCGCCTTTAGTTCTTCGTCGCCTTCAAAAGCAGCATCCTCCTTTCCATGGTGCTGTCGCTGCTGATATGTCGCCCGGGCGACGATATCATCAATCATGTCTGGAGGTAGATCATACTCGTAGCCACGAACTAGAATAGCGTACGTAGCTAGATCATCACATCAGAGATGAATCGAATATTAAAAAATAAACCTGAGACAGACCATCTTCAATTTTCTCAAGAGAGTTGGAGGTAACAGATTGCTTCTTGGATAGTTCGCGTACGTAGGGAGTAAAGCTCTCAAAGTCGGCTTTGCAGTTGCGCACGAAGGTGCAAACCTCCATGGCCTGTTGACGGCCACCACGTTGGGCTATCCCAGATATTGACAGGCGCATGAGCTCGCCCGTAAGGTCTGATAGACCAAGGAGATAATCTGATGCTGTTACGGGAAAGTACTGCCTCCGATTAGCCCACTCAGGGAGGTAAATAAGGGGAGCGGACTCACTGGAACACCACGCTCATCGGAGAGAGAGCGCTGGACTTTATTGAACGGGATGAGAGAGCGGTGTTCGAGGAAGTATGCAAAACTCAAGGCTTCTATGTATTCTTGAAGGCCAGGGGATACCTGCTGTTGGTACCGCCAGTAGTGGTCGCCGTCTAGGTCCTTCCGTAGATTGGCATATATAGCTTGAATTTCACATAATTTTGAATATCCTTTGGCAGCAGCAGATGCAAAGCCCTTGTTGTCGGTATCGGCAAGCGACTCGAGGGCGAGGCGATGGAGGAGAAATATGGTCTTCTTGGAGAGATTCGTTACGTCTCGACTGGCCTGTCCGATGTTACAATTGGGTGTGTGCGAAGAAACACAGATATGACCTTGATGAGGCGTTCTCGTCTGTCGT
This sequence comes from Pleurotus giganteus, assembly GCA_032158425.1. Classification (NCBI taxonomy): domain Eukaryota; kingdom Fungi; phylum Basidiomycota; class Agaricomycetes; order Agaricales; family Pleurotaceae; genus Pleurotus; species Pleurotus giganteus. The sequence continues at coordinate 2,195,188 of JAPEHR010000002.1, forward strand.
GGTGATCGTCCAGGTCCTCCCTAAAGGCATTGAACGTCGACGCAACTAAATTCGTCATTGACCGTAACCGTTACCAGGGACCGATTCGGATCGTGCTTGGGGTCACGTGAGGAATTCCGGCTTGGCGGGTCGGCGGTGAGGGCGTCACCCAACGTAACACAAACCATCGCGCTGTCTCCTCGTCGTCCCCCACGATGGCCTTCGCACCCAAGCCAGGGTGCCCAATGTGCAGCATAGTCACAACAGCAATGCACGCTCCATCAAACTCACCCCGCTCCCCCTCCTTTCCAGCTGGCTCGACCCAACCAGAAGTCTTGTGGAGAGACGACAATTTTACGGCGTACAGAGAAAAGGCGAACCCAGTGTCAAGCAAAGGACATGTCATTATTGCGTTCAAGTCAGTTCTCCGATTTTATGACCCATAAATTGTCCTGATTGACTCGGTCTTTTAGCCTGCATGTACCATCACTATATACCTTGGTGCGTCATCACAACCAACAGTGTCACCCTCCAGCTTACCGTACATCTATCTAGTCTTCCACCGACCTACCCCTTCTCGTCAACCTCCGCAATCTCGCAACGCGCCTCCTGACCTCTCTGCTCCCCCCGAGCTCCCCGAGCCAAGGTCCCCAACCCAGTAGCTCTTACTCTTCACCCTCCGGTGTCAACCTACAATCTCCTTCGTCCACCGCCTTCCTAACGCCCACTGCATCATCATATGGCCCTAGACCACATGATGCGCCCAACTCGCCTGCTGTCCCATCGCAGACACCCCTCCAAGCTCGTCCCGACTTTCACATCGGCTTCATTACACCACCTTTCAAGGACACCAAGATACCTGTCACTGACCACCTCCATGCCCACGCCTACATTGGACCAGCCGACCTCATGGGCTGGTGGCGTGGCGTGGCGTATTCTTCTATAGCGTGGTACAACGTTGACGATTTAATCGCTGAAATTCGGTACTTAACGCCCTGGTTTTTCGTATCTCTCTCTCCGGTGTTGACCACATCTTGTTTCCCAGGGAATCTGTTTCCAACAATCGCATCAAGTCAGGCTATGAAAACCGCGCCGCACCGATCGACTTCGTACCTCATGCCGGATCGCGCTGTGGTACTGCCGATGGCGTCGAAACCACGGAGCCCGGCCTCTCGCACGCCGATATGTATTTGGAGGAGGGCGAACGCACACCGGCATCGCTGATGAGGAGACCAACTACTCCTATATCCCTTGAGCCTCAAAGCCGGATACCCAACCTTACTGTGTGAGCGCCATGTTGGAGAGCGACGGGACTCGACGCGTCCATTGTACTAAGCATGACGGTCCGGTCTTTCTTAGCTCGATTCTTTGCCTTCGCTCGGTCGAAGTGATTTATCACCCTACCCTTCAGACATTCTTTCATATTTGATACGCACCGCACGCTGACTATCTGCATATACCATTCTTATCACTCGTTTGTCACTTTATTCGCCGGTCCTGTAAAATGAACTGCAAAGGATTAGAGCCGAAATCCGTCCTTGGATTGAGCAACAGTCAGTCTAATGGTTACATAGGTACTGTAAATGCGCGGCTTCTGAATATCAATTGGCAATCGCCGTAGATAACATGCTGAATCGTTAAATCTGTTAAATGGATTTACCGGGAAAATCAATTAAGCATCTAAAGGGGAAAGGTCAACGGGATGAGAAAATGACAGAAAAGGTTTCTGACAATATGAAGAGCCGGTGAGGAGTGTTGACAAAGCGATAAGCTGGTCTTCGTTAAACTTCTTAGAGTCTTCGTGCCAGGTATCCTGATGCGTCTTCTTGAAGTTGCTGGCACATTTCCTCACTGTAGTGGAGATTGGAATCTAGGCAGCGGCGTTTACGTTAACGACAATCCGAGCGAACAAAGCTCGGCAGACTTGCCGGATCGTAGGTGTGCTCAGCGAGAACGCTAGCAAGCAGATCTGGCATCCACTTTTCTACTGTGTATGGATAGCTGTCAACCAATGCACAAATCCCAAGAATTGCCGCATGCCGTTGACGAATGGCTCGATTGTAATCAGGTGAATGGCGTTCTGGAATGTAACTATTTTTCGCGAGTCGGACAAATCGGTCCTATAAAATGGCAGTTAGGCCAGCCCGTTCGTTTTCTTAGCATGATGAAAGGAGATAATTATGAGGGTTGTGCCTCTGCAAACGTGCTGGCTTTGTTAAGCATGAACCCCAGGAGAAGAACCCGTTAAGGGTGAAAGGAAGCCAACGAAGGGCCATAGACGGCTGACCAACTTGCATTGGTGGGAGGAGGTTACGGCATACGCATTTGGCCAGTGCCTTCCATGCATACATTACCGGAGCACGTGGAAGCAATCCGCGAAAATTACAAAGAAAGGGCCCACGGTGGAGATTGAGTGAATTTGGAGGTAAAGCGATTGGGAACACACCTTCAGTGTGATCACGCTTCGTCGGGGGGAAAGGCGAAGAATGCCTGAGAGCGTCCTATGGCGCAGATATTGATCGCCGTCGTGGAACAGTCAAAGGGAGAGTACGTACGTAGCCGCCATCTGCCTCACTTCAACAATTTCATCATCCAAACATCGACACAGCACCTGTGGTAGATACACACAAGTCAGGCAAGTGGTTGGAGAGAATCACGCAGCGCAAACCTCAAGGATCTCAACAACTTTGCTTTCAGTTATTAGTGGCGCTTGTCGGAAGTAGAAGACTGCAAAACCACATTATTTCAGCGCCACATATGGGAGGGTGAAACCTACCTTGAACCAGCGGCAATGCCTTCAATCTCACCCTCCAAGACTTCGCGACATGGGGGAAGAAAACTCAGAACATGCGGAACCAATAAGCTGATAGGACTTACAGGCGAGGTTTGGATGGCTTCAAACATAGCATCCAGAATAGGGTTAATGAGAGAGCGGGGAGGTGTGACACCACACATTCTGACCAACAACGAGCCAGCTCGCGAAGACAATTCATTGTTATCATTCACTAGATCGACATTATAAGAAGCGGAGGGATACGAACTGGCAAGGTTACTGACCTTCTGCAAACCGGAAGAGCTCAGGCTATCAAGGAACCAATCAGATCATGTGTAATCTAAACCCAAGTCACTTACCATCAAGGGAAGGATGTAGTCGAACACAGAAATGGCATGCGTGTCATGTATAGACTGATAGAGCCATTTGCAAACGGTGATGCCAACACTGATAGAAGTGAGAGGCATCCAGTGATTCGCGTGTCGCACTTACCGGTCGTAGGTAGACTGAAAGGCTCGAGCACCTGGGAGGCGCTGCGTCCGCCACTCAGTGAACTTCTCGACCAATTCGTTTACTCGTTGCTTGTGGTAGTAGCCCCGCATACTCATGATATCGTAGTCAATGGGGAGAACGCGAGACTCTTTCACAAAAGCTTCTACGTTCGGAAGAGAAGGTTGCGGACGCCACTAGCAAAATAGTTGGGTTAAGCATCATGAGGAGGACGTCCGCATACCTTGATCTTTGCAGAAAATGCGAGCATCTCGCCAACATAGGCCCGAACCTACACAAGCATGTTAATTGGGGTAGCCCTCCGCCAGCGATTTACTCACATCATCGTGATCGTTACTGATCTCCTGCCAGAAGCGGTCCATGATCTCGTCAACCCAAGGAGTAAATTTCCAGTTTAGTTCCAAATAAAAAGCGCGGAATGGCGACAAAATCTTGACAGCGTCAAAGGCGGACTCGCCGTTGTAATCTTTGGTTTTGGCTTCGTTGATCAGGAAGTCAAGGAGTGGTTGCACACGGCGGGGGTCCTTCTTGTAGAACATGTACTATATCCAGAAACGAATAAACCGTGATGTCCGTAGTAAAGCGATTTAGGTACCTCAAGGAAAGACACCCAAACTGTCAGTGTGTCTGACACAACGTTCTGCTTGAAAATCTTCGCGATGTAAGGGGAGAACCATTTCCACAGCCGCTTCTGTTTATCTAAGGACCAGTGCTTTGAGCCTGGAGGCATATTAGTATCGGAACAACCTTCATTTCACATCTCATTACCGTTGAGGAGACCAGCGAGTAGCTCCGCAGCGGCGCGTTGTTTATTTCGATCCTTGTCGTGAATAAGCTCCATTAACTGAGGCTTCAAGACCTCAAACGGTTCATCTTCCAACACCTGGACTGGACACGAGAACTCTCAGAATCAGGCGGCTAGAAAGAATGGGACGCTCACAGATAGACTTGACACAAGACACATTGTCCTGAGTAAGTGTAACCTCATCTGTCTCTTCCGCATAGTACGTGATAAGATTGTCCCAAAAGCCAGGATCCGTAACCACGGCCCTAAGAGCGACAACGGCTGCGTCACTAGCCTTGTCCCATGGTTTAAAGGTTGACATGGAAGAATGTGGTAGTGTGTAGACAGAAAGCTTCCTTGGCCATGCCAACCAGCCAGGGGGGTCACGATCATGAAATACACTGGAAGTAGCGGGACTTGAGGTAGAGATGCCAAGAGTCGCGAGAAATGCTAACCTTCCCTGTGTGTCATTATCCATCGTTACAGGAACCCTGTACCGTTCCAAAAATTCTGCAGTGAAAAGACGAGAAGGGTGGTCTATGGGGATTTCATGTTTAAGAGGGTTATGGTTGCGGCCAAGGACCAGATCAAGGGGATCAGGGCAGAAGGTTCGTAACTTGAGGTTTCTCAGGGTCTTCATGACGGCGCGTTGTGCATACTAAAAAGGGTGGTTAGAAACCGATATAGTACACATTAGGCAATGCCGTACATATCGCTGACAATATCGTTGGTTCAGTGCAAAGATAGGAGATACGGATGACGACTCACAACGTTGGGATGATCGTCGTACGTGTTCTCCATGAAATAATTCAGCAACGAAGCGTTGATAGGTACATCTCGCCGACTCAAGGTACGTAGACACCTGATTGCGGCTATTGCGTATTTCCAGTGAGTATCCTTGGATTCTCCCACTGCCTGGATGATAGAAGTCTGGTGGCCAAACAGTTAGGAAAGGATGTAGGCGTTGAAAGTGAGAAAACCAACAGCCCGTTCAGATGCTTCATTTGCCAAGTTTATTCGCTTGATACGCTGAACTCTGCATCGGTGGACAATGGACTTCGCGGATGCGTCGTAGGGTAAGATGCGCTTCATATCCGCGACGGCTGCATCCAGACCGGGATTAGGGACGTCATAGACGAGGTATGAAGGTTCGCCAAAACTGCCTAGAACTAAAGACACGTTGACAAGGGGTTGACTGGGTATGTGTAAATAGACATACTAGTGTCAGCTACAGTAGCCACAGCATCTTGAATGGAGGGCTGTGCGTAAATGAGTTGGCTGGCTACCGCAATTACTATAAAAATACCTTTTCGTTGTGTTGGCATTCAAAAAGGTGTTTGAAGAGATCAGGACACAGAGTTGGTTCTAGAGGAGTTGTATATGAGTAGCCAGGGACAAACTGCGGAGAAATACCTGTCGCAGCGTATTTTCCAAAAGATGACTGATGTAACGTCCAAAGTGCACCTTTCATTCTATCATCATCCACTCCGGGCTGCAAAGCTTGGTACAGCCTAGGCAGAGCACGCCGTCGAACACCGTCATAGTACTACAAGGAATTGAGTAGTCATGTTTAGGAGGTGAAGCGACTGACCGAGCACAATGCATCGAGCAAAGACTGGCTAGACCTGGCGCAAGCTGTGACAAAATGAGGTGGCTTGATGAAATGAACATACTGCCGAATGGTTGCGTAATGCCACATACACCACTCCACAACATCATCAATGAGCTTGTCTTCCAAACCTCCTCGGAGGCGTTCAATTGTATTCCAGCGCAGTCTGGCTGAGCTGTAGTAACTGTAGGAGCATTAGCAGTCACTATGAGGGACCTTGAGGATTCACTTACCGAGCCTTACGAACCCAGATTGCTCGCGGCCAGATTTTCTGATCACCATACTGGCGAGCGACGTTCATCTCATTTGTATATTGGTCATGGTTGACGTAATAACTTGTTTTGGGAGGGGGGAATGAGTTGGAGACATTTGGTACGTGTCAGACTGACCTGTCTCTGCTGTCACCATATTCAAGCATATATGTTCTGATAGACCGGACCTACGGAAGGAATTAGGCGGAGGAGGTCGACGATCAAGCGACATACGAGCATGTTGACCGCATCCACAGTATTCTCCTCTCCTTGTCTGAGAAGGGAGAGAGAGGCGTTGTGCAAAAGCCAGCCAAACCGACGCCTCAAAGAGGTTATGTACCTATGACGTGGGTCCAAAGGGTCGGTAAGTGCAAAGCCAGAGCTCAGAGGATTGACAAATCCAATCATTTCCGGTATTTCTTCCCTATGACAAAAAAGTCAAAGCAGGAAAGGGTCAAGTCCGACTTGACCTACAAAATATCACTACCCGAAATCAAAGCCTGTAAATCCTCTGATCTTACGTCCTCTTGCACTAGGGTGGGGATACCAGCAAAGGCATTTCGAACGAAGGTCAAATGACTGAATAATCGGTGTCAGTGAGATATCAAACCTCATCACTGGCACACATACCGACAGAAGTCATTTCGCCAGATAGCGTCTCTTGTGATGCCTGCTGGTCATTGGGTATACTTCAACGAACAAAGTCAATCACTACACTGTACCTGGGGCTAACAACTTTTCCAAAGTACTTATTGTCGGCTCGACGAGTTCTTTGAATAGCTTCAGGACAAAGTCTATCTCCTCCGATGATGGCGTGTGCCACGAGAACTAAAATATGAACGTTGGAACGTTACTGTGGACGATGCAGTTCCCGGGACTCGCCTTAACATCGTTGGCATCGTAGAGCTTTCCCCAATGACGATGGTGGTTTCGTCGGAAATCTAGCGGGTCGTTAGTTGGACCATGACAGAAAAGTTAGTTCCATACCCTCGCTGGCCCACTCATCAGGGTTCACAAACCTGTTCTCCAATGGATAGGTGTGGGAAAGTGTCAGCAGCATGCTGGAAAGTAATTTGCCGCTCCAGGAGAAGCCCCTCTTGGAGAAGGTCTTATCGTGCAGTAGACGAAGCAGCGAAATGAATTTATCTTGGTATTTGAGCACCTGACGCAATGATTATTGGGACACCCAACCAGAGAGTTGGAAACGTACAGCCCGTCCATCACTGCGTAATGTTCTCAGAACCCGCACACACGAAGAGAGCATGGTACGCACTTGTATACTGTTCCTCGCAGGATGGCCAAGTCTAAAATTGTAGTGGGCTTTCAGTATGCAAGGGCTAGCGAGTGGGTAGGCGACACTTACTCCAGTGCAGCGTAGCGTCAGATGGCAGAGGGGATGAAGATGATGTCGTCCTCAATGAGCTAGCACCATGCTCTAACTCTACTATGATATTGTTGTGGCAGAAGTCGAAGAAAGTAGAAAGAGTCTTCTGGGGATTGGCATTTGCGACGCATTCAACAAGTTGATGGATCGCTCGAACGGCGTTTGAGCGAACCGTAGAACTCGCATAGTCAAAAACCATTCTTAAGACGAGGTCAAAAAGTGGCTCAGAGAGATGAACACATATTTGACGACATGCACCAGTCACTGCATCTACTACTTGAACTGTTGAACGTGAGCATTGTACTTGAAGCACCAAGAAAGAAAGAGTGACAACCTTCAGACACACCGCCACTTGTCCCGTTCATGCCTTCCTCAGGAAGATTCTCCAATAACCGAATGACACTCCGGATGAAGCTGGCAACCCACTCGGCGAAATCGCCAGTAGTTGACTGCAAAATGTTAGCAGATTAGTAACATGGAAAAGAGCAAGCGTACCTTAACCAAGGCATCTTCATCATCATCGGAAAGTCTAGGTTCGAATGAATCCAAGCCATCCATCTTACTTATATCCAGCATCGCGGGCGATGGCGAATCGGCTTTTGGTATCCTGAGCTCGGAGTCCAAGAGCGGCCCAACCGCTTCCGTGCAAGTTAAGTCACCGATACATATGTACTGAGAGACTTCAACCAGAAACGCCGTTGTGCACAACTTAAGCTTCTGATAAGCAGGTATCTCGAATACTTGAGGGAAAGTCGATTTACCGTTTTGGACGGATCATTCTAGTAGTCAGAGTCAACATAGAACAATCCATCTAAATGTGTCCGACCCACTAGATCTATGCCAGGGATGAGGAGATGTAGGATATTGACTAAGTATTTCGCTCCAGGATAGTATACTTGGCGGGAAACCAAGGCGGGTACGACCGCACTCAACGCCTTTATGATAGCCAGTGTGCGATGGGTCTAGGGGTCATAGGGTCAGAATCATAAGGGAGGCTAGACAATGCAATGCAACCTACCTCTGTCAAGGCCTCGAGAGAAGGCACAGCGCGTTCCAGTATAGGGAGTAGGATAAGATCGGGTTCCATTAAGCTCATGGACTTCATGCAACTTTGAATATTGGACACTGTGTCAGAATCTTGGGAGAAAATAGCTAACAGAGCTACTGTTCGCAAGCACTTAACGAGCTCGCGACGCATATCTGGCGTTAACCGACGGTTCTTGCGCGCAAATGTGAGTTCGAATGCACGTTCTAGGCTAACATATCTACCTTCGGAGTCTTGCAATCAGGGCGTTGCTCTTCGTGCCATCCTAAATACACCAATAATTGGAGGGTTGCCTAAGTGCCGCTGAGATAAAGGACATACGTTTGTTAAAATCAAAAACGATACATTTGATGAATGCACACAACTGAAATATAAGTGAGCTACTCGTAGTAGGGGCAATGGGACAATCAAGACGACGGGAGGAAACAGATAATGGCGAGTTCCAAAAGAATTACGTACGTCTGCGGTCCAAGCCCCAGAATTAGACGGGTGGAAAAAACTTTCCGTTGAAGCAATCATTCTAGCCAAAGAATCCAACGCTTTGGAGCCAGCTAGATAAGTCTTGCCAGATCCGACTTTCTTGCCTAGAGGAGCTGAAAGGAACTCGCTCAGAGAACTTGTCTGAATCTGCGGAGTGCTAGTTCCCGACGCAGAGGGGGTATAAAACGGGGTAGGAGCGTTGGATGCGGGAGAAGGTAATCCGTCCGGAGCCATTGAGTATACAATAATGTGAGCCAGGGATGCTAGCCAGATGTGAATGTTTAGACATTGATTAGAAGGCGTCACATACAAATCCTCCACGCGGCCTTAGGCAGGCGACCAATTTCAAATCCAACTTGGGCATCGGCGGAGGGTCCGGTGGTCAACGAGCCACCATCGGCCAGAGGAAGTTCTTCGAATCCGGTTTATCAGAAATGAGCTCACGCGTTCATAGCTGAACTTACCCATAGAGCTCAAACACTTGCACATGAGAAGGCTCCATTCATGCTCAGAAAATATGCCAACATCTTTGTATATACCTGGCCAATGTGCGCCATCACCGAGCTCCTCATGCGCCCAGGATGGGCGACCTTCACCTTCCGATCGCGCGTCGTCGGGGATCTGCGAAATCCTTCGGGGGTCGCTGATCGAAGGGTCTACATGCAACTCGGCGAGACTAGATAGAAATTCCAGCATTCGGTTATCATATTTGTAAGAGTTGACTGCCTCCCACAAACGGAAAAGCATGGGAAGGTAGGACTGGGGGTGGGAGGGAGGAAGAAAAGTGAGAAGGTAGTACTGGGCGGACAAGACGCTCTGGATACTGTTAGTGACGACCGACATTTGATCTGAAGTGCGCGCACATCAAGATCGGTCCCATTGATGAGGGGAACAAAGGTCGACAGCATCTCTTCAATTGCAGCGGGATGGAAGAATCTTCGGCAACCGTCTGCTATATACCCCAAGCACCAGGACATTTGACTGCGCAATGAAATAGTTAGACGAAGATCTAATGGAAGGGGAACCAAGCATGGCGCACGTATATTCAAACTGCCTCCTCTTCAAAAATAAGTCCTCCTTGAGGAGGTCAAAAATGGGTTTCCAGGGTAGTCTCATGTCGTCGATACTGAGTTTCCGCTTCGACCTTGTGAACGTCCTGAAAGCATCGGCGCATATTGCTGCTGTTTCCGTCGGCAACCCGGGCGTAATACTCAGGTGAAAGAATATTTTCGCAAGCCCGATTCTCTTCTCCTTCGGCATGGGATGCTTGAGCATAGTCCAGCTGAACATTCTGTGTTAGGGGGGAAATAAAGAGAGGTTGCGGAAGTCGTACTCACTATCCTATCATGGTCTCCCATTGCAACAACCCTACATCGTAGTCCTTGGCTTCTACCGATTGCGTCAGACGCAGGAGCATTGTATCCAGGATGTCCAAGGCCGTGGAATGAGACTCTATGGCATAGGGAAGAGACTGGCTGTATAGTTTCAGCTTGCGCATGTACGGGTCGTCTTTGCCCTGGTTAGCAATCCCGATTAATGGCGGAGGATCATGCCCCCCAAGGTCGATGCCAATGCCGCCGTTGACTCCGTTGGGCTTGTGCAAGTCACTTGGTCGTGCATCATTGATCCTAAGACTTGAAATGTTGGGGAAAGACATATATTCGTAGGGGAATGAGTCGTCAGTGAAAAAATGGCGAAGCTGATATTGCGTGTGGTTCGGGAGGTGCGTTTTATCAATGAGAAAGCAGACGGCCCTGACCTAAACGGGCGCCTTTGACTAGGGGGGTGGTGTTGGCAAGGAGCACCCTCAAGATGGCGGAAAGAGTTGCAAAATACACAGCACCTACTAGGCAACTTTATGTAAAAGCCGGGCGAGCAATCTTCGGAGGAAAGCGCTTCTAACAATTGTATAGAGTCATGGTATAAATACGCACACGACCAAAGTTAATCCCGACGAGCAAAACGGTAGTGAGGGACTGCGAAAACAAGCTATTCAATGCATCCGAGCGTGACGCCACTGACACGTTACGCCGCTGTGGTTGAAGCCACATCCTGCAGCTCTTGGATGGCACGCTTGCGGACGATGTTCCAGACTACGTTCCTTTCCGCTCGGACATCGCCCAGTCCTTCTCGAATTTCCTGTAGGCGCTCAACGTATTCTCGTCCATCATCTTGTAGGTCGCGCAACGTAGCAAGGGATTTCTCTAAGCTGTCGAACTGAGATTCTGGGGAGGAGAAATATGATGGTTCGTAGGGAGGAGGGATGCCATTTGGTTGAGAGGACACAAGGAAAATTTTGTGAGCAGTTGGAGTGAGGTCAGGTGCTTGGGCGAGCCTCTGCGCCTGATCATCCTGCCCACCAGCATGCTCATCACCATCCTCACGCTTCGGAACCACTGATCCATGGGTCTTCTTCGTATCTGACTCCTCATCAATGACCTGCCACAGTCTTCCTAGCGCACGGCGCATAGTGCCTTCACTCTCGATGAGGTTGTTAGTAGATTGCTCCAGCTCGTCGATTAAATTTGAGCGAAATGCGTGAATGACAGCTTTGTCGAGCACGAAACCAGTGTAACTGAGATGCTGGACTGTGGGCGCGACATAGGGTGGGACAATGGGTGGAGAGGGTGATCGAAGGTGCGGTAATGTTGGTGGAGAGAGTGAACGTTTGTCCCGTGGCATCAAAGATTTGAGGCGTTTCCGAGCTCGGTCCTCGGCCTACTCAACATTCAGTGACTGAATGAGCAGCGGTCGCGCGCCACCCACCTCCCAATTGTCCATAGTTGGCCCCCAAGTAGTAATCTTTCTCCTGCGCACCCATCTCGAGCCCCTCGAAGCCTTCTTTCCCCAATTCCCCTTGGTCCATCCCGCCTGTGCCTCGTCATCATCGGATTCATACCCATGTGAAGGATAGTACCAAGAATTTTGATCGCTCAGAGGCAAAGCGCTGCATCCATGAATGCCAGTCAGCTTTACGAGACGTGATGAAAGAACCCCACTGACACTCCTTCATCGTACGGAATGGGCCCCCCGAATGAGGAGTAGCGCTGGGCACTTGTAGAAGCTTGGGAAGGGGCTAGATATTCTGTGGTCATGGAACCTTGGAGGATAAGATTATGAGGTCTGCGCTCGGGCCCGGGGGCCATTTGTACACCGATCATGTCGGTAGATGCCGCACTCCCTAAAAGACAGGGGCCAAAAGTTTGTACTAGTAGAATTCGAACAGAAGCTTATAATTGCTGTATAATCTAAATGTTTCTATGTAAAATACTCTGCAAATGATTCGGGCGGTAGCTCGCACGGCCAGGCACCGGAACGGATTACTTCCTCAAAGACTTCTTCGCAAGATCGAAACAGGTCAATCGCTGCACGAGCAATCTCCAGCTGGCCTATCTCGTTAACCACGGGTCTCTGTGGACCAATTTTGCACTTACTGGCTCTTCGTAATCAAGCCCAACATTCCGCCCCATGAAATGGCGAACTAAATTCGCTAAGCTCACCACTGACCTGCTCTTCAGCCGCCGCCGCAACGGTAAGAATAATGCAAGGTCACGAGTATTGATCGCAGGATGCTTCAGGCCGAGCACCTACATCGGACGTGTTGGTGGGCGTAGACAAGAACGAGACGAATTGCCTACGGATAAAAACAGCCATAGAGAATGCCCTACGATGATGTTGTTCTTGATGAGGCAATGCACGCGATGCTGGACGTCTTCAAAGCAAGGGGCTTTACAATTGATAGTAAGAGGGCGGCAAAAATACGCGAGGGGCAAACTAACCCGAAGCCAGATAATGAAATTGCAACCCGGTCTCCGACGACCTATAGTCTGTTATTACATGTCTTCGCAGCTTTCGGACAAAGAGTAATTTGGGTAGTAGTGAAGGAACGTACGTAGGTCGGACGAATGTATCCAAGAGGATGTCGCCTCTATAATCGGTCACAGAGACGCGGCTGAGGGCATCATACTTGAGCATTAGTGGGAACACGATAAACACAACGACTTACGCAACCATGGGTATCGGTTTCCCAGTATCCTGATTAACACCAACAGATACAACCTGTGCGGCAACGGAGATATATCTGAACAACAATGACGATGAGCATATGCAACTCAGCAACTAAAGGGAGACGGATACTTATGAGGGGGTATGACGCAGGGGGGAATGGGTAAAAGATGTAGTGGGGGTAACGGAGGGCCAACGTCCGCAGAGCCATATGCATCAGTTTCACAGAAACCGTACTTGTCATACATTCTGAGTAGCTACTGCAATGTGGGAGAGAGCATTAAGCCTCTGCGCCGGATAAATCGCTGTGGCTGAAACACCCATCTTATCAACTCAGCTTTTCTCTGAGAAGACTCTTGGAAGTCGGCCACGCATTAGTTCTTTGAGTATGACGGCGTCTCAACTACAGTATGAAATGTCCGCCGAAGCTGCATTCGTTGGGGGAAAATTCAGGCCCGAAGGTTCATGTAGTTTGGACGTGTGGACGTACATATGTTATGTGTTTCGTTTAGATAGAAGAGATTCGATGAATCTCATCAACTCCACACCACACACACACAAAGATGGTGGGCTTTGTAACGCACGCCAAAATGTGTCAATTAGAGGTTTGGCGCGGTGCGTGGCAGGCAAGCCGTTACAAGCAGTCTTTGCAGTAAATCAAGCAACTTGCCGGAAAGGAAGCACTGGATAAGGTTAATATTGGTTTACTCCCGCGAACGCTACGCCTCGACATCAGAAAAGTACCTACTGATCAGTGAGTGAGACAGGCACAATTCGAGATACTGAAAATCAATCTAGATTCAATGCGTACACGTATTTTCTACACTTGGTACTGGTGAGTCCCAAAAAATATACATCCTTATAGACTGAATGCATCCTAGAATATCAACCAACGTTAATGGAAACCGGCTAACGATCGGTCAGGTGGACCCACAGGTAAAAATGTCAGTTTTCCGTTACAGTTGAGCACTGGCTTCCATCTGAGCCTTAGATTCAGGCCTAAATGCCTCCTTTCGAGCGACATCCGGTTGCTCGAAACTACGCATACCCTCGAGACCCCATCGTCCCATCATGGCTTTGTCCTATACGGATACGTTAGTGCATAATTAGTCGTGAGTGAGAAAAAGAAGCACTTACATCGTCCCATGGCGCGCCTGGCATGATAATCAGAGATAATGCCTAGCATTGGTATAATTGACTTACATGGAGTGGTAAGCATGTGATCCCCAGTGAAGACTGCATTGGCACCCGCCATAAAGCATAGCATTTGGTCAGATTCACTGAACTTGTTCCGGCCAGCAGCCAGGCGAATTATGGTCTTGGGCATAGCAATGCGAGCAGTGGCAATGGTTCGAACGACTGTCTGATGGGGAACCGGCTATAGGACAACGACGGGGTCATTTGGGCCAAGGAAAAGAAAGAAGAGTGCCACCGACTTCGTTGCTTTCTAAGGGGGTGCCCGGAATGGGGACAAGGGCGTTGACTGGAAACGACTCCGGGTGCTCGGGCATGCTGTGCATTGTTATTTAGCAGAGGCGCCTGGCAAAGAAGATATTGTACTTACGTCGCAACCTGCCAGATCAAACCAATACGGTCGTCGTCAGATTCACCCAGCCCGAGAATCCCACCAGAGCATACGCTGATGCCAGCATCGCGAACAGCACTGATAGTATCCAAACGTTCATCGTACGACCTGGTGGTGATCACCTAGATGTTGCAGTTTTGGTGAATCAATCGCAGAGTGCAGCCTAAAGTTCGAATACCTGGGGATAGAACTCTCGGGACGTGTCAAGATTATGGTTGTAAGCTGTTAGGCCGCTACGAATTCCGCTCAGCATCGCCAGGCGGTAACCATCGGACATGTAACTTACGCTTCCTTAAGCTGTCGTGCTTGCTCAGGAGAAAGCATGCCTAGTGTGGTGCATACTTCCATGCCCATACCTCGGACCTCTCTTACCATTTGTAGAATCCTCTCGAAGCCTCGCTTGCGGCCAGCAAGGTCTCTCCACGCAGCCCCCATGCAGAATCGGGTGCTGCCATTTGCCTTCGCCTTTCTTGCAGCCTCCAAGACGGGTTCAATAGACAGCAGACGACCCGCCTCCGTTGGGGTTGAGTACCGAGATGACTGGGAACAATATGAACCTTGCAGAATCAAGCATAAGCAAGAGGTAAACAATTCACAGCCGGTCAGCCATCGCCACTCACAGTCTTCGGTGCAGCCTCCAGCTAGTCAGGTTCAGGATCTAATCAGTATTCGCTGGGTAATAGTGCGGAAGTTTACATACTCTTGATATTCATCAGCGTGCACAGTTGAATTTTGCTGCCATCGTTGTGCTTTCTGTGAACAGAAGCGGCTCGGTAAACGAGATCAAGCAACGGAGCATCATATATTTCTTGGATCTCGTGTTTCGTCCAGTCGTGCCGTGTTATGACAGCGGTTGTCGAAGGTTGGGGTGGAGATGCATGGGTCGCGAGACTCCGAATCAGCTGCAGCGATCTCGCGTTATTGCGAAGAGATTGAAACATTTGGAGACTGTCGAGCCCGGCCGCGAATCCCCCAGGTGAAAACGAAGGTGAGATGGAAGAGGCCCAGGAGGCGTAAGGAGATAAAAAGCTAAGAGGTGGAGTTAAGGGCAAACTCAATGAAATTCAGGGGACACAATGCGGAATTTCGGGCTTCGCCACTGTTTGGGTCGCCGCCAGGCTGCGTTTCCTGCTGAGACGGCGAGTTTACTTTCAAGAACAAGTGCGGGCCTTTGTGTAATGGGTAATGCCCGAAGCTCCGAGAAGAGTGGATGCACGCGAAGAATATCCGAGTGATGAGGTACGGCGTTGACCAGACGAGGTACAGGAGTGCGCGGGAGGCGATACAAGTATGCTACGGAAGGAGCCGAGTCATGTGACAAGGGAGCCGTAGTGAAGAAACGACAAGCGTACCTACGAAAGGCCATAGAGTGCGGTAAGTGCTCAAATACATGCCAGAGGAATGAACTAACTACGAGAGGCCGTGATGTGCTACAGTGACCGTGGTCCGAAGACCTGACCCTCACATCATCCCCCCTTTTAGGGAGACGACATGCCGCGACGAGTATAATACTACTCGGGATCAAATCGCGGAGGAGGCCGGGAGACTCTACCAGTACGGGTAGTAGTCTGCGGAGGAGGTTCGTACTCAGATCTCAATCTCTGACGTACGACCGGGGGAGAGGCAGGGCGGGCAGGCATGCGAGGAGCGGCATCGGCGGCGAGCGGTCCATTCGGATCTGTGAGGAGAAGGTCTGAGGACAAAGGTGCATGAGTTAGTGCAGGAGGGTTGAGAATAGAGTGGGGACTGTATGTATGGTTGATAGTAATGGGATGAGGGCGAGGAGCCTTTGGGTGTCTACGATGAAAGCGGTCCAGAAGTTCATTGGAAGAGGTAGGGATGTCAGAAAGAGAAACCCAAGAATTTTCGGACTCGGGCTGGTCTGTCCAGCGCACGAGGTATTCATAACGATGTCCAATTTTTCTGGAATCAAGGATGGAGTGAATAGCAAGGGCAGAGTCTGTAAGAGCAAGGGCAAAGGGTTGTGCATCGGAATGGGGATGAAAATCAGAAGGATCGTGATAGGGCTCAAGGAGGGAGACATGGAAGACAGGGAATAAGCGAGAAAGATATGAAGGCAAATCAAGTAAGTAAGAAGAGGACTTGACTTTGGAAATAATACGGTAAGGACCAAGACGACGATGGTCAAGCTTGTCAGAGGGACGAGTTGTCTTGATATTCCGGCGTAAGAGCCAGACGAGCTGATCCTGTTTGAACTCAGGATCAGGGAGGTGGCGGCGGTCATAGTACTTGGCTTGCTGAGACTGAGCAAACTCCAGTTCAGCACGGAGTTCAGCGTGAATATGGTGGAGTCGTTGGGTGAGGTCATCAGCAGCAGGGACAGTGGTGAGGTCAGAGATACGAGGTTCAAAGGTGGGGTGAAAGCCAAGATTGGCAAAGAAGGGGGTGGTGTGGGTGGAGGAGTTGGCAAGGTTGTTGAAGGCGAATTCAGCAAGAGGGAGGTAGTCAACCCAATCATCCTGCTGGTAGGAGCAGTAGGCACGGAGGTAGGTCTCGAGGGTTTGGTTGGTACGTTCTGTGAGACCATCCGATTGAGGATGATAGGCAGTAGAGGTGCGGGGGTCGATACCAAGACGGGTGCAAAAGGAAGTCCAAAAGTTTGAAACAAAAAGAGAACCACGGTGTGAAACAATAGAAGAGGGAATACCATGAAGGCGGAAAATACGGTCAAGGAACAACCATGCTAAATCAGAAGCAGTAATGGACTCGGTGCAAGGAATAAAATGGGCAGCACGAGTTAAACGGTCACAAACAACCCAAATAGAATCAAAGTTATGGGAGGGAGGAAGTTTAACAATAAAGTCCATAGAAATAGATTGCCAAGGGCGAGAAGGGATGTCCAAAGGTTGGAGAAGGCCAAATGGCTTATGACGAGGGGTTTGTAAGGGCAACCTCAAGACCGCCGCGCGGACTAGTAGAGGGCGGATCCAAAGAGAACAGACTAAGGAGTGCCCCCTACCAGATGCGAGGAGTATATACGAGGCGTGAGAACAATAGCTACGACTGTATAGTACCTCAGCCACTGAAGAGAAGGAGAGAGAAGAATATCACATGGGCGCGAAGTGAAAGAGGGAGGGAGCGGAGCGCCGCACGGATTAGAGAGGAGTAAGAAGAGTAGAGAGATAAGAGAGTGAGGAAGGAGAAGTGAACTACGCAAATGAGAGTGAAGGTGAAATGTCCGAGAAAGCTCGAGGAGCTACGAGACGCTTCGAGAGACCACGAGGAAGACAGCGAGCGACATCGCGAGATACCGCGAGATCGCGAGAAGCACCGCGAGACATCGCGAGACCGTGAAAGGCACCGCGAGATATCGCGAGACCTCGAGAAGGCGTATGAGGGATCGAGGAGGAGCGCGAAGTGGTAGAGATGACATGCGAGTGTCACGCGACTAAGTGTGGACAGGGGTCGAGACAAAAGGGGGAATAAAAAGGGGTCATAGGATGTCCCCTTACATCACCCCCCCTCTAAGGCGCGGCGCCACGACGCGCAGGCTCATGGCGACGCCTCCAAGAGGAGACGGCATCCGCGATGCCAGGCTCACCCACGAGAAAGTCGAGGTAGGTCGAGCGGACCGCGTTGGGGTGGGCGCGGTGAAAGGCCTTCACCTTCTGTTGCGCATTTGCCAAATCCTTCGCCTCCTCCCAAGTCTCGGCCTCTCGCCCATAGCCTCGCCACCTAACGAGATAGTAGAGCTTACCATAGCTCCGCTTGCTATTGGTGACCTCTTCTACCTCGAACTCCTCTTCGCCATCAACGAGGACAGGAGGAGGTGGGGGGCCAGGCCGACGACCAGCGATGGGGTCCTCTTCCCAGAGGCTAAGCTTCACGACCGGGAAGACAGGGTGCAGACGTTTGAGCGAAGGCGGGAGCTGGAGGCGGTACGCCCCGCGACCGACCTTTCTCAAAACCTTGTAAGGACCGAGGCGTTGATGCGAGAGCTTTCGCGAAGGTCGCTGGAGGTGGATATCTGAGGCGTCGAGCCATACCTTGTCACCTTCCTTGAACTCAGGAGCTGGAACTCGTCGCTGGTCGTAGTAGCGCTTCATATCATCCTGCGCCTTAGAAAGAGCCGACTTCGCTTCCGAGACCGCGGACTTCATCCGTTGGACGAAATCGTTCGCGGCCTCCACGCGAGAGGGTCCTTGATGCGGCTCAAATCCTAGGCGAGGGTGGCGACCAGTGTCGAGGAGAAAAGGAGACTGCTGAGTCGATGAGTGAATGTGGTTATTGTAGGAGAACTCAGCGATGGGTAAGAGCTGTGCCCAGTTATCCTGCCTCTCGTTCACGAAGTTACGCAGATACATCTCGAGCTCTTGATTACACCTCTCGGTCTGTCCATCGGTCTGAGGATGATACGCAGTCGATGCAGCGAGTTTGATGTCCAGGAGGCGATAGACCTCGCGAGTAAACTCGGCCACGAACTGCGGTCCGCGATCCGAGAGTACAGATGAGGGTAGTCCATGGAGCTTCCAGACATGGGCGAGGTAGAGATTCGCGGATCCGAGAGCTGAGACGGTGGTGTGAGTGGGGATAAAGTGAGCTCGCTTACTGACTGAATCAACCACATTCATCACCGCGTCGTATCCATCCGACTCTGGGAGCTCGACGATGAAATCGACGCTGATGCGGTCCCATCGATTGTCTGGAATAGCGAGCGGGTTAAGCTCTCCTATGGGTGGCTGCCTCCTCGTCTTCGTGCGCTGACAGAGATCGCAGTGGCGAGTGTAGGTGCCAACATAGCGAGACATGTTGGGCCACCAATAGCTCCGCGAGACGAGTTCGAGAGTCTTGAACCGTCCTGCGTGGCCCGCGATCCTGGTGTCATGGTGCTGCACTACGATTTTCCGACGAAGGTCAGCTACATCAGGAACGTAGACTTTACCGCGGAAAAGTATGAGGCCGTTAGACTCGCTCCATTCCGCGGAACGAACAGTCTTCCGCGAGCCTCTCGCTTTTCGCAACTCGTCCGCGGCCTTCGCGACTGCGTCCTCGAACTTACGCTCTCTCAGACCGCGACGTACTTCCGCGAGGATGGCCTTCTCTTCCCCTTCAAGAGCGAGACCAATCGCTCTGACCGCGAAGTACGACGGCTTGAGGAGGACGATATCGCTATTGTCCGCCTTACCGTCATCATGGTCCGCACGTCGAGAGAGGGCGTCAGGCTTCCCCATCGACCGTCCTGGGCGGTGGTGCAGCGTGAAGTCGAAACGCGACAAATAGAGAGACCACCTCGCTTGTCGACGATTCAACTTCTGCGCTTTAAGGAAATACTCGAGGTTCTTATGATCTGACCAGATCTCGAATGCAGGATGTGCACCTTCGAGGTAGTGTCGCCATTCCTCAAGAGCGCGGATAATGGAGAGCATTTCCTTGTCGTGAATCTCGTAGTTGCGTTCCGCCGCCTGGAGGCTTTTAGAGTAAAAAGCCACGGGGTGCCACTTCGCGTCAGCGGGATCGAGCTGCGAGAGCACCGCACCTGTCGCGAAGTCAGACGAGTCAGCCTCGACACGGTACGGGCGATCCTCGCGAGGGAGCGCGAGAACGGGCTGCGAGGTGATGAGCGACTTGAGCTGCTCGAATGCCTCGCGCTCGACCTCGGTCCACCTCCATTCCTTCGCGTTAGAGAGGGAGAAGAGGGGACGCGCGATGTGCGAGAAGTCTCGCATAAACCGCCGATAGAAATTGATAAAGCTGACGAAAGACTGCAGCTCGGTGTGGTTTCGCGGAGTCGGCCAGTCCGCTACACCCGCCACCTTCACTGGGTCCATCTCGACCTTACCTTCTGACACCACCACCCCGAGGTACTCAACCTTGGTCTGCTCGAACTCGCATTTCTCCGGTCGTAAGTAGAGCTTGTTGTCCTTTAGGATTTGTAGCACTCGACGAAGGACGCGGTGGTGTTCCTCGCGCGTCTTAGTGTAGATGAGGATGTCGTCGAGGTAGATGATGACTACACCTTCAGTGATGAGCTCTCGAAAGAGGTCGTTCATCATTGTCTGAAAGGTGCCAGGACTATTAGTTAGACCAAAGAACATAACGAGAGGTTCGAAAAGACCGCGGTTGGTGCGAAACGCTGCCTTCCACTCATCGCCCTCCTTAATCCGTACGTTATTGTACCCCCAACGCACGTCAAGCTTCGAGAAGTAGCGAGCTTCCTTGAGCTTGTCGACGAGTTCCGAGATGAGAGGTAGCGGGTACCGATTTTTTATTGTGATGGCATTGAGCTTACGGTAATCCTGAACGAGGCGTAGCGAGCCGTCCTTCTTCTTGATGAAGAAGACTGGAGAGGCGACGGGGGACTTCGAGGGACGGATGCGGCCAGTCGCGAGGTTCTCCTCGATGAATTCATCTAACTCGCGTTGTTCGACAGGGGACAGGGGGTAGCATTTAGTGGTAAAGGGGCGATGATTTTGGACGAGCTCGATCGCATGATCCCAAGGGCGACGCTCAGGAAGCTCATCAAAAGACTCCTTCGCGAACACTGACTCGAAGTCCGCGAAGAGATCCTTTGGCAGCCCCGCGTTGCGCGGGTCTGGTGGCTTGTTCCGCTGGAACGCTGCAGCAAGGCGCTGAGAGATCGTCTCTGAGGCGCGGATTTCCTCAGCTCGCAGCGAGCGAGCATACTCGGGAGTCGGTGGAGGGACAGCGCAGAAAATACGATCGCCCTCGAGAGGGTCATACCCTTCAGAGCTTTCGCTGTGCGAGTCTGCGCTACTCTCGTCCTCATCATCCGAGTCCTCGTCATCATCGACTTCGAGGAGCTCGGGCGGTGAGTCCGGAGGAGTGAGTTCCTCCACTAGGGGAATCGGCCCCATTCGACATTCGCGGAGTACGCGGGTCGCGTGCTTACGTTGGCGACGATCGCGCCCTACTTCGAGCCGACAGGTATTGCAAACGGCGGGGCAGCGGCTCATCGTCACCTCCTTGGTTTGCCAGTTAATCTCCGGGTTATGCTTGCGCAGCCAAGTATATCCCAGGATAACATCCTGCTTACCAAGGTTGGTGATGGCGAAGAGTGCTCGCTCCGTGTGATCGCGAAATCGCAGAACGAGGTCTACGACCTCGCGAATCGCACCGTTCTCGTTCGGAGACCCATCTACATTGTAGACAGGGATGGGTGTGCTGAGGACCCTCCGAGCGAACCCGCACTTGTCTACAAAGTCAGGGTGCATAAACATTCCTGTCGCGCCGCAGTCAACGAGGGCTTGGACGCGAGTCCGCACCTCGGTGTCTGTGCACTGCAGGCTAATGGGAATGTCGAGGCTCAGCGCTCCAGGGATCGCGGACAGCTGGTATTTTGCGGGGAGGCGACGCCGCTCCCAGCCAGGGCGACGTGTAGGAGGTATTGCGCGAACTATCGTCTTTTCAGTCTCGAAGTTGCACTCATGATTAGGAGATGGAGAATCAGAATGACATTGCTCTACTTCAAGACATGAAAAGCGATTATTACTCAGCGAGGGCGCGCGGGTCACTCGCTGGTTGGAGGAAAATCCTCTTTTGCCCCTAACTCCTCTTCTCCGTTGGCTGACTCCTCCTCGATGGTCGCGGAGGGCTGAGAGGCTTCCGCGACGTCTGCCGCGATGAGAACTTGCTCCGCGAAGAGGGCTCTCTCATCAGTGGTCATGAAGCGGACATCGAAGCGACGAGGACAGTCGCTGATGAGGTGAGAGGTACTGCCGCAGCGGAAGCAACTCTTGACAGGGGGCGCCGATGAGGACCGCGTGCGATCGACGTCCATGGGGACGCCCGGAGGTAGCGGCCTCGGTTCTGAGGTGCGAGGAGGGAAGGGAGGAGGTGCAGGACGAGGGAGAGAGATGAGTCCTGCAGGGCGAGAGGGTGGAGGTGGGTTAGCGAGGGGCCGCGAGAGGACAACTGCGCCTGCATGAAACGCTTGATTAGCTGCGCGATTATCCGCGATACGCTGCGCGGCCTTATACCACCCCTCGTAGTCCTCATCGAGAGGGCAGTCAACCGACTCGGCCACTCGGTTCTGAACTGCGGGGTCGAGTCCCTTTCGAAACTTGAGAGAGATGGCCGCTCCCTCAGTATAGCCAGCCTGATCGACGAGGTCGAGGAAGTCATCGTAATATTCTTGGAAGGTGCGGCGCCCTTGATGATATCGAGAGCCCTCGAGTTTGAGACGAGCGACCTCGCGTTCGCGGTCAGGGAGGAAGCGAATGCGGAAATCATTCTCGAAGGCGGCCCAATCCTCGAAATAGGGTGCTCGCGGACTCCTGAAGATCATGTTGGAGTACTCCTTCGCGCGCTCCTTTTGGAAATAGGAGAGCGCCCAAACAATGCGGGTCTGGTCGTCTGGGAAATCAGCGGGGCGAAGTTGGAAGTAGATGCGGAGGGAGTTGAGAAAAGCTCGTCCGTTCTCTCTCTTACCGTCAAAGAGAGGAGGCGGGGCGGGTTTTAGGCGAGAATTGTTGGAGGATGGTGAGGGTATGGGAGCATGGATGGAGGACTCGAGGCCTGACGTCGAGGCTCGAGGCTCATGCGCGGTGGCGGGGGAGAGCCTCTCGAGCTTGTCGAGGATCTGGCGGAGAGTCGCGTCCTGTTGCTCGACATGACTTCGCATCTCGAGAACCTGTGCCGCGAGGCGAGCGGACAGCTCGGCGTCCGTCTCGGGAAGGTCAGACATGGGTTCGAGAGAGTCGCGAGAGTCGCGAGAGAGCAGGAGAGCCGAAGGGATAACGCTCTGATCGAAGATAGAGGGTCTCGCGGTTTTTCTGCGATCTGGGCGTTTGCCGTATGGCTCCAGTGCTCAAGGAGAGAGTCTGTTCTACTGTAAGGGCAACCTCAAGACCGCCGCGCGGACTAGTAGAGGGCGGATCCAAAGAGAACAGACTAAGGAGTGCCCCCTACCAGATGCGAGGAGTATATACGAGGCGTGAGAACAATAGCTACGACTGTATAGTACCTCAGCCACTGAAGAGAAGGAGAGAGAAGAATATCACATGGGCGCGAAGTGAAAGAGGGAGGGAGCGGAGCGCCGCACGGATTAGAGAGGAGTAAGAAGAGTAGAGAGATAAGAGAGTGAGGAAGGAGAAGTGAACTACGCAAATGAGAGTGAAGGTGAAATGTCCGAGAAAGCTCGAGGAGCTACGAGACGCTTCGAGAGACCACGAGGAAGACAGCGAGCGACATCGCGAGATACCGCGAGATCGCGAGAAGCACCGCGAGACATCGCGAGACCGTGAAAGGCACCGCGAGATATCGCGAGACCTCGAGAAGGCGTATGAGGGATCGAGGAGGAGCGCGAAGTGGTAGAGATGACATGCGAGTGTCACGCGACTAAGTGTGGACAGGGGTCGAGACAAAAGGGGGAATAAAAAGGGGTCATAGGATGTCCCCTTACAGGGTTTTAGTACGAGCACAAATATCACAAGCACGAACATATTGGCGAACAAAAGTAGTCATACCGGGCCAAGAATAGTCTCTGGAAACAAGTCCAAGGGTACGCATACGGCCAGGGTGGCCAGCAATAACAGCATCATGGCGAGAGTGGAGGATGTCAGAGCGCAAAGAGGAGGGAACAAAGAGTCGGCCTTGGTGGAAGACAAGACCAGCCTCAGAGCGGAAGTCAGAGTTTCCATGGAGGATTGCTTCACGCCACTCGACATCTTGCTGATAGGCCTGCTTGAACCTATCGAGCATGTCAGAGTTGTCGATGGCAAGGGTAGTGAGAGCAGCAATGGAGGATAGAGGTGGTGGTGTTTCAATGGAAAGAGGTGGAGAGTGGAGGAATTGGGTGTGTTTGGGAGTCAGAACGACCTGATGTTGAATATCAAGGTGTTCATCCCCCCTTTTAAGCTCCAAGTCAGGGCGACATGAGAGGGCGTCAGCCACATTGTCACGACCAGGAGCCCACTTCAACCTAAAGTCAAAATCAGCAAGGAACATTGCCCAACGCGCCTGACGGCGGTTAAGAATGCGGGAGGTCATGAAATATTCCAAATTTTTGTGGTCACAAATGACATCAATGGGGTGGGGTGAACCAAGAGTCCAAGCACGCATATCACGGAAGGATTCCACAATAGCGAGGAGCTCCTTGTCATGGACATCATAATTGATTTCTGCCGGTGACATCTTCCTAGAGTAAAAAGCAACGGGATGGAGGTGACCATCAGTGTCACGTTGCTGTAATACTCCAGAGAGGGCATAGTCAGAGGCGTCCGTGGCAAGAGTGAGAGCAAGAGAGGGATCAAAGTGGCAAAGGACAGGTGCAGA
Source organism: Pleurotus giganteus (assembly GCA_032158425.1). Taxonomy (NCBI): domain Eukaryota; kingdom Fungi; phylum Basidiomycota; class Agaricomycetes; order Agaricales; family Pleurotaceae; genus Pleurotus; species Pleurotus giganteus. The sequence goes on from JAPEHR010000002.1 coordinate 2,219,847, forward strand.
AAGAAACATAGACTTCAGGCGCAAGAAAGCATCACGCGCTGAATCTGACCAATGCCAAGGGACAGAATGCTTGGTAAGATTGGTAAGGGGAATAGTGATGCGAGAATAGGAATCGATAAAGCGACGATAGAAGTTGGTGAAACCAAGAAAGGATTGAAGATGAGGAACCTTGGTTGGCTCGGGCCATTGAGCGATGGAATCGAGCTTTTTGGGGTTCATCTTGATGCCGTCAGCACCAATGATATAGCCCAAGTATTCAACCTCAGATTTGTCAAACTCGCATTTCTTGGCATTAGCGCAGAGTTGGGCATCACGAAGACGATCCAACACCATGCCAACATGCCGGTCATGCTCTTCCTGAGTTTTAGAAAAGATGAGGATATCATCAAGGTAGACCACGCAGATGATATCCAGAACATCACGAAGAACATCCTGAATGAAGGATTGAAAGGCAGCAGGGGCATTGGTAAGACCATAGGGAACAATGAGATGCTCAAACAGTCCCAGGTGCGTACGGAAAGCAGTCTTCCACTCATCACCTTCCTTAATGCGCAAGTGGCTATAGGCGCTCTTAAGGTCAATGACGGTAAAGACTTTGCAACCTTGGACACGGTCAAGCAAGTCAGAGACAAGAGGGAGAGGATAACGATTTTTGCGGGTGATGGCATTAAGCTGTAAGTGGGAAGCGGGAGCTGAGAGGACCAGATCGTGTATAATGAGGACTAAGAAGTAAAGTACAAGCGAGCGCTGGCGAGCGCTATGTAAGTAGGGTCTAGTCACATGATAGTATCACATGATATAGGAGCGTAGGGGTCAGGGGTAGTAAGGTCTACCTTACACTCCTCCACGCCCTGAAGAATGAAGACGGGCGTCAGGAAAAAAATCAAACGAAAGAAAGAAAAAAAATCGACTCCACAATCCATCCCTCGCATTCCAACTCTCCCAGCACCGTTCCCACACACTACCAGTTCATCGGCTGCTTCTTCATCTCACATCCAGCGAAGGACGGATCCCTATACCTACTTGCGGCCGGCTTCGTCTAACCAGACGTCTAAAGCTTCACACTCCTCGAGCGCCGACTGAGCAAGCCACGAATCGTGTTCGGGACCATATCCAAGCCAACGGACTCGGTATGTCCACTTGTTGTTCTTGAACTCTTCGTCAACGATCTTGTCAATGAAGTATTCGGGTTCGCCGTCCACGAGTACGGGTTGCGGTTCGTCCAAGGCGCGACCTGCAAACTTTTGATCATCATTCATGTACGCACGACGGAGTTGGCTACGATGGAAAACAGTCAAAAACTTAGCGTTCGGGATTTCTAGCTTGTAATTCGACGTAGCCGGCCATGCCTCAACCACCTTCCACGGACCATCGAATCGGGGCATGAACTTCGCGACCCGTTTGCCTTCGCCTCGAGTGTATTCCCTGCGACGATTAGCCGTTGAGAGATATACCATATCGCCAACCTTGAACGCGTCCTCAGGAAATCGAGATCGATTGGCAAACCGAGCTTGAGACATCTTCGCTGCCAGCAGAGCGTCTTGGGCGATTTGCACGTCGCTTTCTAACCGTTCCAGCACCTCCTTCACCTGAGCCACTGCTTCTGCCGTGGACTCCACACTCTGTAGGCCGTCGGCCAACGATGGAACTACACGCGGCGACACGCCGAAACGCAACTGAAAGCCGGTATACCCTGTGGAGGCATTAATGGTGTTCAGCAGGGAAAACCGGACGCGCGGCAACGATTTGACCCAGCCCTTCTGCTGCGTGTCTACAAGATACCGCAAGGCTTGAATAACTGACTTGTTCGTCCGTTCGCTCGACCCGTCCGTCTGTGGGTGAAAGGCCGTCGACATCTTCAGCTTCACGCCTAGAAGAGCGGTCAGTGCTTTCCAGAACTGTGACAGGAACAACTTGTCTCTGTCGCTATAGATTTCCGTGGGCAAGCCGTTTTCACAGTACCAATTGTCGAAGAAGGCAACAGCCAGCTGCTCCGCCGTCATGGTCGTCTTGCAGGGCACGAGTCGCACGTCTGAACCTAGTCTATCTGTAATTGTTAGTAGGCAGTCAAAACCCTCCTCCTCCGGCAGGGGGCCGACAAAATCCATCGCTATTGAGTTAAAGCGCCCGTCGGGCACATCGAGTGGATGGAGTGGGCCATGGGGTTGCGAAGTCGACGCCTTGTTGCGTTGGCACTCTGCGCACGACGGGATGTACCCATTGACGAGGTCTGTATACATGTTCGGCCAGTAAAACGCATCGCGGAGCGCCGCGTACGACTTGCGTGACCCAAAATGTCCTAACGCATCATGAGCTAAGTGTAGCAGCGCTTCACGCACCTCGGGCAGCTTGGGCACAACGAGCCGGTCCGCAATATAGATAAGTCCGTTGTGCCTTCGAACGCCCTTGATATTCTTCCCGTTGTCCAGCAGCGACTGGCACCATGCGTCCGCGGCATACCCTTCGCGGATCTTGGCAAGCAAATCCTCTTCGAGGGAGAGCGACATGACGGGGGCGACAACAGTCGTGCGGCTGCGAGGCACCGACGCCACACCCTGCGCGGCCAACATTATGCAGGCTACCGCCACCGTCTCCACCGGCTCGTCTATTGGCACCGTCCTGGACAGCGCGTCGGCGACAGTGTTGTCCTCGCCTTTGACGTACACAATTCGGAAGTCGTAATCTGCCATGGTTTCTTGCCACCGCAACTGTCGTTTGGACATTTGCTTCTGTGTGGCGAAGTACTCGAGAGTCCGATGGTCAGTATAGACTGTAAATGAGGCGCCGAGGAGATCACAACGAAATTTCTTCAGCGCCCTGATAATAGCGAGCATCTCCTTATCGTGGGTAGGGTAATTCTTCTCCGCGGGCGAGTATCCCTTCGAGTCGAAGCCGACAGGACGAGACGGTTCCCAAGTCTTTCCGAACGACAAAACGGCACCGGTGCCCATTTCGCTTGCGTCCGTCGTGAGGAAGATCTTGTTGTCGCCCGGGTCGTCGTGGTCGACTGTCGTTAAACACTCGCGTGAGACCACCAGCTTCTTGATTTCTTCGAACGCGGCATGATGCTGAGGCGACCAGTTCACCGGAGCCGCGGAGTCCTTCGTCGACGTGAGCGGGGATAACACGGAAGTATGGTCGTTCAGATGTGGCAGAAAAGCGGCAACATAACGCGGGACTTGCATAGGGCGAGTCTGACGGTCGAATTCGCCCTGCGTCGAGATGTTGTTTAATCAACACTCGCCACGCCTCCATGTATTTGCGGGGGCATGCGTAGTTACGGTTCCGGACGGCCTTCGTGGCGTCTTTCAACGAGAAGCGATGATATACTTCATCAGGAAGCCGGTGCACTGGCGGGATGTCGTCCGGAAAGAGGTCTTTGTACTTTTCTTTCATCTTCAGATCCAAGCGTTTGAGCTTCTCCTGGAAGGCCAGTGCGGTGATCTTGTCTTTCACACAAGCGATAACACTTAGCTGTGGCTGCCTCCTTGCAGGTACCCATGACTTCGACAAGGCCGTCAGCATCTCCTTCCCCATAAACACCTTCGCGGCTTCCTTCCGACCCACGCGTCGAGCATGACGAATGGTGGACGCGGCGAAGTACGGCTTGAGGCGAGGTGCGGGCAAGGCGGGGCCGACGACGTCAGGATTTAACAAGTCGTAGCTACATGTATTGTCCATACGAGCGTAACAAGCGTGTGCTGCAGAATCTAAGAGAAGCTGGTTGGCCTCGAGGAACGGGCCACCAAGGATGATGTCAAAACACAATTTGGGCGCGACAATGGCACGTAAGGTAACAGAATTAAAGCGTCCATCGACGCTACGTGGGCGAATCTTAACATAGTTATACAGCTGCAAATCTTTATCTGTCCCAGAAAAAGCAGAACCCAACGGAACGCCTTCCTCCATGCGGTGAATCGGGAGGCGAAGCCTTTCCGCGAGGGAGGCCTTAATAATAACTACAGGCGACCCATTATCAATGAGCACCCTGACAGGAACAGGAGAATTGGAAACATCAGGAACAATGCACGACCAGACGTTGTGGCTGGTCATCAAGGGAGCGATATTGCCGGCCGTGTCTGCTCGCGTCGCGCCTTCAGCGCTAGCGGCCACGGTCGCGGCCACGGGAACGGCACAACAATGAGAAAAGGGGGCGCACCTGCCGGAGCTGGTGTCCGAGTCGAAACTGGAGTTCTCCAGGACGCAGGATTCTTCAGTGATCACGGCAGCGACCATCAGGCCTTCGTCGTCTTCGGCCGCTGGCTGCTGTTGCTCGTCTTCGACGGTAACCGCGCCTACGCGTCTGGTGGCAGGACCAGGAGCGGCGGCCTTCTTAGCAGCCGCAGCCATTTCGGCGGTGAGCGTTCGGTATCCTGCGCCTTTGGGGAAGTTCTTGCAGTCGGACGAGTAGTGACCTGCGTAGAATTTCCGGCATGTATAACAACCTTTATGCTCGCGGAGGAGCGCCTTTTCGATAGCTGTGAGCTTGGGAGGCCGTTCGTCAGATCCACCAGAGTTCGCGGCAGCGTTTGCGGAAGCAGACGCGCCAGTCCGAGCATTGTAGGTCGAGGATCCAGCGAGGCGATTGGAAGAGTAGGACGTGGCGGGCTTCGCGTGTTTCTGGATCATCATAAGGTGACGTCTTCGACGATCATCAATTGCGACGACCGCATTTCGCCAGTCGTCGTATTCCGCGATAAGGTGGACCTTCTCGGCTTGGCAGTCCTTAGCGGTGTCTTCGTTCATGCGTGCGTCGAGATGGCCACGGCGTTCAGCTTCAGACAGGTGGTGAATGGTGTCGACGAGCATTACATTTTTGGCGGAAAAGGCTGATTCGAACGAAGCGAACGACTCGAGCTCGCCTTGTTGCATGGCAAAGAGCTCGCGACGAAGCTTCAAGTCCCAGTGCTCGTCGAGCCACTTCGACCGGAAAGTAACCATAAATTCTTCGAACACCATCTTCTTTAACCCTTCTCCTTCGGCCGCGATCCACTCCATGATGAGCGGATCTTCTACGCACGCTAACGCGATAGGAACTTGCTTTTCCACGACGGCATCTTTAAGCATGAAGTAATTTTGCAATTTCGCCTCGAATGTCTTGACCACCGCAGGCGTGAGTTTCCCTTCACGGAGGATGGGCATAGATTCGGGCGATTTCTGTTTTACTTCTGCGAGTTTCTGAGGCATGATGGGACAATAGAACGGAGTTGAAGTCAAGAAACGGGGTTTGGGCGTGACTATATGCGCGCTTTCCGGTGATACCTGCGGTTGTACAGGCGTATCTGGCGACGAAATCGGCGATATAGGCGACAGCGATAGTTCGGTAAGAGGAGAGAGTGAAGATAACTCAACAGGTCTAGACGGCGGCGTGACCGGTGGTGGGCCGGACAATGGTGGGACAACAATGGCACGTTCGATGGCCGTTTCTTCCCCAGGACAGCGGTTACGGAGCGTTCGGGATACTTGCGTCCGTGTGTCGACAGCTTGTGACGCCTTGCGAGGCGGCAGCTTGACGACCGTGTGGCTACGCCACGCAACAAGGGTTAACCCCACTAAAACGCGGGAAAACGCGTCGTTTGCCCTGATGAGGCCTTGGCGATGTCGTGATTACGCGTATACGAGTAAGGTCGTTCTCAAAAAAAAAGTGTAAGTGGGAAGCGGGAGCTGAGAGGACCAGATCGTGTATAATGAGGACTAAGAAGTAAAGTACAAGCGAGCGCTGGCGAGCGCTATGTAAGTAGGGTCTAGTCACATGATAGTATCACATGATATAGGAGCGTAGGGGTCAGGGGTAGTAAGGTCTACCTTACACTAGCCCACGAAAGTCGACACAGAGACGAATTTCTCCAGTCTTCTTTCGAGTAAACAAGACAGGTGCACCAGCAGAAGAATTGGAACGGCGAATATGGCCACGCTTGAGATTGGAGTTGACATACTCCGCAACAGCCTCGCATTCTGCAGGTGTAAGACGATAGATAGGACCAAAGGGTGGTGTCTTCCCTTCTTCGAGTTCGATATCAACATCGTAATCACGATGTTCAGGTAGCTTCTCGAACTCGCTAGGGTTGAACACAGTATCGGCCCAAGGCCAATATTTGGAAGGGATGAACGACCGATAGTCGTCAGAAGGGTCTGGGGGTTTGGGAGGTGGACCCTCAGTAGAAACAGAATTGATGAAAACTGGTGAAGTAGAGTCATGAAAATGAAGATAATAGATTTCTTCACCCCGTTTCATGAGGCGTTGAAACCGTTTGGCACTCAGAACCTTAACATCAGGCTCTGGTGGGGGCTTTCGGTCAAGTGGAGAGGGAGTAAACCTCGCATGACCGCTAGCCAACATGAAAGAAGAGAGGAAGGAGACACGAGGAAGAGAAGGTGGAGAAGGAGGTTCCAAAGGAGGTTTTGGAAGCAAGAAGCGGGTGGTTAGACCAAGGCCTATGCCAACCGAAGATAAAGAAGTAGGTGCCGACAGAACCACACTAGGACCAGAGCCCTTGGCGTGAACCGTGGAGGGGGCATCGAGTCCACAGCAACTGAGGGTAAGAGACCCTGCAGCCCAGTCAATAGAAGGATTATGGCGTTCAAGCCAATCGAGCCCAATAATAAGAGGAAAAGAAACAGAAACCACAGCCAGAACACAAGTTTCTGAATGGGAGCCAACAGATAAGTTGGAGATGACCTCTTGGGTGATCAGTCCAGAGGCAATAGGACGGTCATCAACCGCCATAATGGGAACAGGCACTTGTTTAAGGCGCCGAGGAATAGAATGACGAGAGGCAAAAGAGTCTGAGATGCAAGAAGTGGTCGCACCAGAATCAATCATGGCAATAGCATGAATGGGTGGACGGTTTGGAAAGGAAAGTTTGACGGAAATGAGAAAATGTCCAGAAGAGAGAAACCGGGACATAGAAGTGGCAAAGATGAAAGTAGGCGGAGGAAGAGGAAAAGAAAAAGAAGAGCCAACGTTACGTTGAACGTGGCAAGGCCTCGATTCTCGGTAACGAGCTGGTGGATGTGCCCCATCATCAACCGAAGGCCTGGGGACGGGTAAACCTTCGGTTACGCTTTTCCCGAATGGGAAGAGCGTTCAGTAGTCTGCTGAGCAGCCTGCTTCTTGGCAAACTCGAGAGTACGCCGTTTAGCAGAAGCAGACATGTTGGGACAATCAAGCTTGGTGTGGTTTTCACCACCACAATACTCACACAGACCTTGTTCTTTACGACGTTTCAGCTCTTCTGGCGGGAGACGACGCTTGGGCTTGCCACGCCAAGTACGGGTAGCATCGATCTCCATGGGTTCACCAGGAGGGAGAGTAGAAGCAGAAGACGGAGCAGGGAGGGTAGAAGAGGAAGGAGCAGAGGTGGGAGGAGGGGGAAGCAGAGGTGGTTGGCCCTTGGATTTACGGACCTGTTTGGCGTCGTAATCGTACTCACGACGGTAGTTATCCAATTTCTCTGCAAGGTCAGCATACTCTTTAAAAGTAGAGGGGCGCTCTCCACGGTAGAGCATCATCTTGGTTACCTCTTCCTTTAAACCACGACGGAACATGAGGATCTTCGTCTCCTCAGAGAGCTGAAGGTAGGGGAGCTGCTCAATAAAGCGAGCACGATATGCGGCTACGGTGGAGGTCTGCGACAAGTCTTCCAACTTGCGCAGGGCAGTAGCAGCCACATCAGGGTCCCCGAAGTGATCCCGGAAGTCTGCGGTGAAGAGGGAGTAGTCGTTGAGAAGATGCTGCTTGTCAGGGTCATTCTGAAGGGACATGAACCATTGTTTCGGAGAGCCGTTGGCCAGATAGAAGCCGAAATAGGCGGTCCTGTGAGCGTCAGTCGGTAGCGCGCGAAGATTTAAGAAAATGGCGTTATGCATATCCATGAGAAAGCCGTTGACCGCGGAAGCCTTGCCAGTAAACGGCTTCGGCTCGAGGAATTTCGCCACAGCAGAGGCGGCGGGCGCAGCCGTTGGTGGAAGAGTTGGAAAAGGAGGTGGGGGAGGAGGAGCCGAGGGAGGGTTGGAGCTCGACGCGCGTAGTTCGGCTTTGAACTGCTCCAATTGGGCGCGTTGCTGCTCGAAAAAATGATTGCCGAACTCGTTGAGAAGGGAGAAAACCTCGGAGGTATTAGAAGCGCGAGAAGGAGGTGGAATCGGCTGGGAAGAGGGGCCGGGGACTGGATTTTGTTGAGAAGACTGCGCGGGAGGGCCAGGAACAAAGCCAGGAGGAAAAGTAGGGTTGGGAGGAGCATTCCAACCTTGAAAGTTGGGATCCTGGGAGTAGTCCATAGCAAAGAGGAAAGGAGGTTAACTAGAAACTGTTAGTGCGCAACCAAAAGGAGGAAAATCACAGTGTTTTGACTTTTGATGGTCTGGTCAAACTGTAATGGGTAATGCCCGAAGCTCCGAGAAGAGTGGATGCACGCGAAGAATATCCGAGTGATGAGGTACGGCGTTGACCAGACGAGGTACAGGAGTGCGCGGGAGGCGATACAAGTATGCTACGGAAGGAGCCGAGTCATGTGACAAGGGAGCCGTAGTGAAGAAACGACAAGCGTACCTACGAAAGGCCATAGAGTGCGGTAAGTGCTCAAATACATGCCAGAGGAATGAACTAACTACGAGAGGCCGTGATGTGCTACAGTGACCGTGGTCCGAAGACCTGACCCTCACACTTTGCTACATCCATAATCATAGCTATATCTTTGCGAGCAATTATGGACTTTCAACAAGACCGCAGAGTGTATTCAATGATATTGCCCCTTCCGAGTCGCCGATTCATATGGCTCATCCGCAAGACGTAAGGCTGGAGCGTATCTTCTTCGCTATCTTGAGGCTCAAGAACGGCGTTAAGGATCCACAATAGCGGGTGCAATTCCATAGCACGATTGTGACTTGGTGCTTTACTGAGGACAGGTAGGCGGTGTCACGCCTATCCTTGGTGAGCGCGATTGTTCGAGAGGGTCGTCAATATGTCAATATGCACACTTCCTACTGCTCAGGTTTAGTCATCCTCGTTGGCCTGAGCTAAGCCACCAACGTCAAGCTTCAGCTGTGATGACATTGTGGATGGAGGCAACATTCCAGCGCGTATCAAGAAGCAACGGACGCTCTTTCTTAGCTACGTTTTCCATCTACGCGCTTTAGCGAGATATGAGCGTAGTCCACCACCTGAATAACTTGGACTGCATTGAGAGACAATGGAAATTCAAGCCCAAGATACACTCACCGCTATCCGATGGAGCAGATGTAAGTGGGTTGGAGTTCGAGTCCACCAAAGGTGGCTGAGCATGTTTACGGCGTTGCCTCCGTTCTATTGAAAGCCTGGCGGCATACCACTGCTTGCGGGTATGATCAACCAGCTCCTGGGAGTATTTGATGCGTTTCTGCTCGAGGGTAAGGGCAGCCATGAGCAGCCTGGATAGAGGAAATGCGATGGGAAGTTGATGGGGGTTATGGACATGATGCGAATCGACTAATATATGCAGAGCATGGCGTCGCAATTATCAATAGGGGAAGAGATTACACCTCCTTGCTCGCCGCCATGACGTCGAGGTGCTGAACAAGGTGCCGCGGGGCTCCAAATAGCCTCGGAGCACTCGACGCCTGCAGAGGAGTTGCCTGGAGTCCAATATCGCGGCTGTAGCACGCGTCGACTAGCTGAGACACCGCGGGTTAAGGTCCAAGGGTGATTTGTGGGTTGTCGTAAGTGAATGTGATGTTTATGTAGTTGTGGCAAAGTGGTGGCATCCGAGTCGGCATCGGGATGCAGACATATAGTTATCTCGGGTGGTTCACATGGGCAGTCAGGCAGCAGGAAGGGCTGGCGCAATGCGTAAATGTTGGCGACGATGGTGGGCAGAGTGAAAACGGAGTGTACCGGGGTTTCCCGAAGCTGGCCAGGGAGAGCTGAGCAGCATGTTGGCACTACTCGTTCGATTGACTGGGATACTTAGTTCACCCTTTGACGAGTTCTTAGTCCAAACCAGCTTGTTGGAATTCCAAAGAAAATACAGTATACAGAGGTACCCGTAATACACAAATAGCTCCCATGCACAACCGTATCACATTCGAACTAGCCGAAGCGACAAGGAAATGCACGTAGTCGTCGTATACATGTATAAGACGGATATGGAGGAGGTAATACAGCAAAGAAGCCCAAAAGTACAGAAAGCAGAGGGAAATGCAAGTGATGAGGATGGAGGAGGGTAACGGAAGGTGGTGGTGGTATTATAGAAACAACGACAGTGTCAAATGTACGAGTATGGTATGAAAACAGAGCGAGGATATGTTGTTGGTGTTGCTACATTCAGTGTGATATGTGAAACAGAAAAAAGTGAATGGGAGATGATTAAAAGCGATGAACGATGAAGATGTACTATGCTGCAAGAAGTGAAGAAAGAGTCCAAAGACGTGACATTGTGCATTGTGGGATTTTCGTGAATGTTCGAACCGAAAGTCAAGAGACAAGGAGTGACGGTGGGCGCGATTCTTCTATGGTGCTGTTGGGGGCCTTCGCTTGAAGTAGAGTAGTCGGTCGTAAGGCGTCGTTAATATACATTTTCATCGTCGCGCGTGCCGTAAGAGGGGTGAGGGAAGAGCTAGACCCGGGCAGAGCGCCAGTTTGCAGCGCTGATGCTGCGGTTGCTCTTCATGGTGGGTTTGGTAGGAGCGGGCTTGGGAGCACCGCCGAGCATGACACCACCAGTAAGGACAGTAGTCTTGCCGCCATCGTAAGGGGTGACCTCCTTCTTGGAAATATCGACGAAGACGCGTGCTTGGCGAGCGCGTTCACGGCGTGATTGCTTGAAGGCACCCTGCTGGAGCTGCATGGGGCTGGTAGAGGTGGTCGAGACGGAGGTAGCGGAGGAGACTGCGGATACGGCGGAGAAGGAAGTTCCGCTGGAGTTGGAGGAACGGGACGAGCAGCGAGAGTGCATGCTATCGATGCTATCCTCGGAAGAAGCAGAGAGTGGCGACGATGAGCGGGTGCTGGTGAGGGTGGAGGGAACGGGGAATTGATCGAGGATGGGGGTCATCCACGTGGGAGCTGCGACTTCGTCTGCAATCATTGCGAAGATGGAGTCCTCCTCTTCCTTGTCCTCTTCGAGGAGCTGCTGTGCGAGCGTCTTTGAAGGAGATTGGGCCGACGGGACTGGGGTGAATGGGCAGAAAGTGGTGGACGGTTCCTGTGAGGTGAAGGAGGCGGCGGGGGCAGGAGATGGTAGCTCATCAGACCAGATGGTGAGAATGTGACCCAAGTTGCCCCCAAAGCGAACGGAGACACAGCCCGGGTCAACGAAGAAGTCAAACTCCTGGCCGCCCAAGAGGGCCATCCAGTCAAACCACTGAATGCCTGCAGCCAGGCAAGCGGCGTAGATGGGCCTGGGGGGAAGGCAGGTTGAAGAGAGGGTGAGGCAGCGGCGGCCGGAGCCTCGAAGGGGCTGGGAGGGCATCCATGAAGTGGAGAAGGAAGCAATGAGGTTTGCTTCGAGGATGAGCTGGAGACGGATGATGGTGGTTGCGGGGTAGGCGAGGATGAGGGGACGGGTGAGGAAGGATACGGCGTGAGCGACGGCGATGGTGAGGCTAGTAGAGGCCATTATTATATTGATCGTTATAGACAAGTCGTGGAGAGAATATTATGAAGCGAAGAGACGGAATAGAAATCGGCCGGCGATAGCGAGGGGTGGACTGGGTGTATTTAAGAGGAGAGAGACGTCGCGACGGTTGTACGTGTCTGTCGTCAAAAGGGGGGCAAGTGAGATGAGCTGGATATAAAGTGGGCACACTGAATGCAGGAATGCAGCAACGAATCTAAAGGACAAGCTAAGGACGAGTCAGACACGGAGAATGCTGCTAGAGGGGACTAGTGTCTGACCTGGCTTGAACTTGAAAGAAGAGGAGAAACGACGTATCCTTAGTCTGCTGCAGTCCCGAGCACGACTTTTTATACAATCACACTAGCTCCCCGTATGGAATAAGCTATTGTTGCTCCCTGCCTTTTGTTCATTGTCACTTGGCGACTATTATCATACAATGAACGCCTATTGTTCCTCCCTCGAGTACAACACTTGCATTTGTTTGCACAGCATCCCCATCAATCTCCGCCACTCCGACCACCAGGGGCTTGAACCTTATCCCTTCCAGTACACACAACACTCTCCCCACGTCGCACGACCGCTCTCTAAACAAAAAAGTTTCGCTTCTCCTTCCCAACTCGACGTGACCAAAAGCCTCAAGCAACCGCACTCGCCACCATGGTATGCATCGTTCATCCCACCCCCTTATCGTCCGATTTCATGTGATGTAGACTCTCGCCGTCGATCTCCTCAACCCCTCTGCTGAGTACGAGCGCAAGCAGCACAAGCTCAAGCGTCTTGTCCAATCACCGAATTCCTACTTCATGGACGTCAAATGCTCTGGTTTGTCCCACCAAATCGTATATCCATCTCCCACTCATCGCTCTATATCAACAGGCTGTTTCGCCATCACAACCGTCTTCTCGCATGCTCAAACCGTCGTCCTCTGCGGTTCATGCTCATCCGTCCTCTGCCAACCAACCGGCGGTAAGGCCCGTCTGACTGAGGGTGAGTCACCTCCACCCTACTATTCTCCACTTTCATCGTCGTTCAATGCCGCATTCGTAGGCTCTTCGTACAGAAAAAAGAACTAATCAACAAAAACCGCGCATCCACATCGTTCACCCACTCATTTGTTGTTGTTCAATAATTTCTTCTGTATCTCATTCATCAGGGATTTGTTCCTCATGCACGCACGATATATATGTTCGTATGCGCTATGCATCTACATTTAGCATCATCATTCATGGATATCACAACGAAGCAGTATGGTGAGGTTTGCTATCGGTGTATTTTCCCACCCGGCCACCCTGTAGACCGACGCTCAGCCTTTGGCATCAATAGTTACGGCATTCAATTCCTTGAGTTCGCTTTGGGGAGATCGCCATGTCGGCACTCTCCCACGTTGTAGCTGGGCGCTCAGCAAGCCCCGCCTCGGTTGTCCATGGTCCGTGCATGCACCTGCACCCAATCTCCGTTTGTATGTCTTCCACACCTGGATAGCTGGATACGCAGTGCGCATCATCGACCAGTTCCCAAAGATTCCAGAACGTTAACCGACTCGGATCTAGCTCACATCAAAATGATGCCTATCACTCCCGGACCTATACCATCCATGGTAAGTGCGCCATATCCGCTTCCTCGTTGACCTTGCCGAAAGCGTCTCATCAGTATCTTCTCTGTTAAGCATCTTCCCATCTTCCCAACCATCACAGCCCCCATACAAGCCCCATACAATAGTCGCGTCATCACCTTTTGGAGCAGCAGAAGCATCAGTATAAAGCAGACATGGAATTCGGGCTTGCTCCCGCAGCAAAGACCATTAATCTAATTTATCCACTGGTCTTCGCGAATACAGGATGATCTTCCAAGGTGAGCTTTTACATAACTCCTGTTATCTGATTCCCCTCATCACGTTTCGCAGCTGCTTATCTTTTCGCTCTCCTTGTGTCTTCGGCACTTGCTGTTTCCGTCTCCCGCCGTCCAACTGGCCGGTCAAATACTCTGGTGACGCTTGCGACATTTAATTCGTCTGCGTCGTACCTCTCAAATCCTCCCCAAGCCCTCGGTACAAACATTAGCACACAAGGTGTTAAGTACGTGAAGTCCTTTTCATTCACACCTAAACTGATCCAATACCTCATGCACGCAGCGTTTACTATGGCGTTCAAGCCGAAAACGGTCAGACGGGATATGTAGTCCTACGTAAGCCCGTCACGTCGGCATGTATCCCAATTGTCTTATCCCGTTTCAGTTTACGACGCCGAACACAGCCCCGTTCCAACCCCCCAACTTCAGAACCTCCTCTCAGCCAGCGCCGTTGGCGGCAGCTCCTCTGTCTCCGTCCAAACCATCATACCCAATGGTGACATCAAACCAATCCTCGATACTGCGCCTCTCACCGAAGTAACCACCCTTGCACTCCTCCCCGGAGGCAACGGCACTTTGAGTCAACTTGCAGCGGTCACGGATGAGCTACGCGTCAAGTTGGACGGCGTCACTGGGCAATTCGGCAAAGGTCATTGGGGTGTCGTGATAGAAAACCCAACTCAAATACGCGATTTCGTTGGATGGCAAAGCCTTGAGGTACCGTCCTTCACTCAGTGTCGCTTCGCTGTCGTCATGCTCAATGGGATGTGTATTCGCTCAGGCACACGTTGCATTGGTTTCTACCCCAGAGTTTGCCGATGTCGGTGGTCGGATTGTTCAGTTGGCAACGGCGACCTCTGGACATGTGCATTTCACGAAGCTGGTATGAGGAGAGTGTCTGGACTGCTCCTTATCGTACGACTACTTTTTTTCCTGTTGTGGTTACGTTCAAACACCCTAATACCTTGTTTCATCATAAGTCCGTTCTAACTGCATCGATTCCATCAGATACAACGATGGGGCTCCCTAATCGCGAATGACCTTGTCATCTTCACTGCTATAGTACAGCCTCTACAGCTCTGTTAGCCTCTGTTGGGTCGTCGTCGCGCGTTCGCAAATGGCATGGGGACAACTAGAGGGCAGATTCATAGAGATCGAGCGGGCGTTTGCCAAGGCGAAGCAGCACAACGGGATGGGGATCACTGCGACTCCAGCCACATTCCCAAATACATGACGAATGTAAACCCTTTTCCAGCGCTCTCATCCATCCATCGATGTCTCTTATCCTCGGAAATCTCGCACGACGGACTCCTCCGAGTTGTAAGGCTGTCCACCTCTAATTTATCAAACCCTATTCTGAGCTGATAATGTAACGATGACCGCGTCCTTAGATTGACTAGTATAATTGCAGTATCTGGACGCCTTCCATACGGCGGTAATTGACATCATAATCCCTCGGATGTCCTCGACTGGTAAGCATCTTGGCGAGTGGAAGGACGATATGCTGATTCCGTTGTGCTGCCAGAATTACATCGGTCTCCCCTCATATCGTAGTAGACCCACTGATCTCAACATGAATCCACTGATCTCCACGATACTACCGTGGACTTCTTACTCATGGCGTCGTTGGCGACCATGTATATAAACTGAGGAGCTGGACCTATCATCGCACTCACAACCTTTTCTTACCGCCCTCTTGAGTTTGACTGCACGATCTATCAGAAATGCCTTCCTATCCTACTCGACGTCTCGGGAAGAATGGCCCAACCGTCAGCGCAATTGGTCTCGGGGCCATGGGTACGTGCTGCCATCTTGGCTTGCTTGGCACATTGTTCACTGCCTGCGGTTAGGCATCGGTGCCTACTATGGCAAGATTGACGAAACTGCTGCTCATGGAGCGTTGACCTGGGCAGCCGACCACGGTGTCACCTTCTGGGACACAGCAGATATGTATGGCGAGAGTACGTATCTAGCTAGCACTTTGACTCGAACACAACTCATACCTGACTTGTCTCTAGGTGAGGCCATCCTCGGCAAGTGGTTCGCTAAGACCGGCCGTCGTTCGGAAGTTTTCCTTGCCACAAAATGGGGAGCTATGGACTTTTCAACAGAGGATCCCGTTAAGCGACAAAACGCCAACAGCCAACCAGATTACATCCGTGAACGCGTCACCACGGCACTCTCCGCTCTCCAAACCGACTACATCGACCTTTTTTACCAACACCGCGTTGATTACAACGTCCCCATTGAAATTGTGTTGGAAACCCTGCGGCCGTATGTTGAGAAGGGTGCCATCCGATGGCTTGGACTTAGTGAAGCCAATCTAGACACGCTGAAGAGGGCGAAGGCCGTACCAGGGCTTGGGGATAAGGTCGTCGCGGTACAGATGGAGTTTAGTCCCTTTGAGCTGGAAATTGTGAATAATGGGTTCGCCAAAGCTGCTGAGGATGTAGGCGTCTCAGTTGTCTGCTACTCTCCTCTAGCTCGAGGGTTGGTTAGTGGAAGGCAAGTCATTCGGACTCATTCCCGTCCCACGTTGTGCGCCAAGAGTTCTCTGACGCGGTATCGACTACCAGATTCACCTCGCTTGATGATTTCGACCAGGACGACATCCGCAGATATCTCCCTCGTTTCTCGAAAGAGAATTTCCCGAAGAACCTGGAAGTCGTCAACAAGATCAAGACAATTGCGGAAAAGAACAATGCTACAAATGCCCAAGTAACATTGGCTTGGATTCTCGCCGCGTTCCCCAACTGTGAGCGAAATTTTTGACCGTATAGTATTCATCGACGAGCTTCTTCCAGTCATCCCTATCCCCGGGACACGCGATGCTGGCCGTTTGGCTGAAAATTCTCGAGGCGCCGAGTTGAACCTCTCGACGGCCGACGTAGAAGAAATCACTCAACTCGTCAGGAAGGCCGACGTTGGCGGCGGTAGGTACCCGGAGGGTGTTCCAGTACCCGAGGGCAACTGCATCCCCCTCTCAGAGTGGAAAGGAGAGTAAGTACGCATAATCCTCGGAAGAGTGTTCGCATTGACGCAAGCCCCGTCGTTCGCTAGGCATCCTAACGCCCACGTATCACCAACTAACTCGGCACACAGCCTCAAAGAACGCTTCCACCAGTGGACGTCGAGATGCCACAAGAAGGGGAAGGATAGCGTATGAAAGGTAGGAGAGTTTGGTATTGGCGGACTCGGTGCATGTATTTTACTGGTAGCAACGCTCTAGTGTGTGTGGCTCGTGGGTGCCGTTGTACTCTTGACGGTGACATACCTATTACACTTTCATGGCTTTGTTGAAAAGACAATGACTGGCAAGCACCGCTTGACCTCCGTTCACGGGTAAGACACGCGAATTACTATCTATGGTACATTTTGTTTCCTACTAGAATCCAATCTAGAGATAGTTGGCTACTGCACAGCTACTGCAGCAAATGGATACGGACTACGACAAGAGCTTGGTGTGGTACTTGATGGGGATCCAAGATATGGTGTATACGTATGGACAGTCAAATGATAAAGCGCACAGGGAAAGGAACCGGTGTACAAAAGAGAGCGGGAGAATCAGCTTAAAGGAGCAAGAGGGAGTAAATGAACAGGCACAAGAAATTGTCGACACGGTGGGTGCACAATGGATGAAGCATCATTGAAGATACCGTTCTTTCAATAACTGAAGGATGGCGGTAGTACAGGGGAATTTACGAGGAACTTCAAGTTGTGAAAGATGGTACCGGGTGGGCCAAAAATTGAGGGGCGGAATGGAAGCTGTTGAAGTGGTCAGAAGTCATTGCTAGGGGAAGACGCAAGACGCTCACAAACTCAGTTCCTAGATCCGGCTGGCTCGAGGCCAGCAGAGCAATAGACAGGAGAACAGCTAGCGGCCGCGAGACCAGGCGCACATGAGTGCACGGCGGCCAAGCCACCTGCAGGAGCCGTTTCTGGGTCTCCAACCACATGGAGATGCTGCGTAGGAGGTTAGAAAGGAGAAAAAAGACAATGAAAATGACGGACACTTGGATTGATAGCCGGCCCTTGGTGCTTAATAGCCATAATCTCAGCTTCTGAGTTGCTTATGTGCTCTTCCTCATGCTCACTATCAGCGTTATCACCATCTTCACCCACAAGCCTTCTGAGGGTGAGACTCTGCTCACTAGCTTCCTAGGAAAGCAGAAAAATTGAGTGAGCATCAGCTGGTTCAGGGCACAAGTTGAGGGTGGACTAACTTCGTTCACAGCAATACCGTGGTCATTTGACAAGGGGTATGCTGGGGTGATGCTGGGAGGCCTCAGTAATTCAATGCCTTTGAGGAAGTCGTTGCGAGCGTGAGAATCATCTTCAGTTGGAACATCCGCAATCTGGAATGGTGTTAGAATGGGACCAAATTTTACCAGCTCCATGGTCATCAACAAGACTACGGGGCTTCCAGAAAGTAAAATGACAACAGGGAAGGAGGATGCATACATGCATTTCTTAGGTTGAGGGCGGAGGAGCAGAGGAAAGTGCGGTAAATTACGAACAAAAGATCATCAAACTTGAACGATATCCTGAGATAGAATAACGGCCAACTGAAGAAAACAAACCTCAATATGGTCCTGAGAAGAGGATACCTTATAACATGTGTATGGAAAGTAGCGGGTGTTGCAGCGTTGCTTGTATGGAGGAAGTCGTAGCTGGGTGTGATACCAAGGATTCATGAGTCGCTCAGTGGTCGAAGGCTCATGAGTGGCACTATTGAAACGAGGACGGAAATGCATGACGAATGGTGTTATGGAAGAGGAAGACGATGGAACCGTGGGTAGAGACCAAGGCCTGAACATTTGAACCTTATTCCTACTTTGCTGGACGCGAGAACCCTTGTCGACTCCCTTCAAAAACCCTTCATATGAGACGAGCCAACTGCGCAAAGACATAGCTGACTTAGCTTGTACACGCCTTGCTGGCACTCGAGCCGACCTCAGAGTGCAATACTGGGCTCTGGTGGCTGTTGTTGGTGCAACGAAACTCCGGTTTCTGGGCTTTTTGACGTCGCACACACACCTCGGAGGTCGCTCCTTGCCTGCTCAACTGGCAAGGGTTTGTTCTTCACTTCGGACTGGAGAACAGTATCCCTCCGCAGGAAATGGCCCTTGGATGCATATTCACCCCAGTGGACCACCATCACCAATTTATATTCCTCGAGTTAGTCGTGTTTAGGCGCGCTGAATGGCGAAACTGGGAAGCTAATGTTTGTGTTGTGTCGACCTTGACTCGTCCTAGACCGAGGAATGCATCCAGCCGCACTTTCCACATTCGGTAATCCATGGCGGGGCTCGGGAGCACGTGGCACAGACATCACAAACCGAGTCAAGGCAGAGTGAGTGCTTGGAACGCAACCGTCATCACAAGAAAACACTGACTGACTGACTGACTGTCACGATGTGAACAGCAACCCTTGAAACCGCGAAAGTATGGACTGAATGAAGGCTTCACGAGAAGGCCAGGCTGCGTGCGGAATAGTCCCTCAAGAACTAGGTGTACACCCCAGATGAGATGCACAACGGCAGGGTGACGAAGACGCAAGGCAAGACATGATACAGGATGTTTGTTCTGATACGTTAGGAGCCCCGCCCCCCGACCGACTCCTGGATAGCTTGTCCCCTTGGCCAACCAGCCTCGTTACGCTTGACCGAAGGCATAGCAGCAATGTCTTGCCGTCCAGGATAAGCTAGTTGATTTGGCAAGAGCGTCGAGAATGCTCTGAAGGCCAGTCTTCTCGCTGCCCAAGAAGCCTTCAGTGGACTCGAAATGATGCCTTGAAATCGCCAACTATCAAGTGTGACAATCTTACGCCTTGGCTGATCATGGAAAGGGCTAGCAAGCAACTCTCGGTTTCAATGGTCTCCGAATGCCGATGGTAGGACAAGACGACTTCAAGCTATCTTGCTGGGGAACTCTATTGATCCACATAATATTCGACGAAGGAAAGCGAGAAGATCCAGAAATACTACCAGCAGAGAGGCCGGCGGAGAGGCTCGGGCCAGAACAGCATGGATACGTGATTTCAGACTCGAGTGAATGTCCTCCGAGGAAGCATCGAAGACACTAAGTATTTCGGCCACAGGAACAGCACGGCCCTTGATCAAGACGAACATCAAAAATCAAACAGAGAGAGAGGAAGAGGTGACCCAACGAATAAACCCAGACAGCTCCACGAACTCAGCAGTGTACATCAGCAAAAAGCGCAAAGGTTGATATTGGCTGACGTATTGATCAATTGCTAACACTATAATGGGAGAGGATCAAATTAACTAATATTATTGTGCGCTGATAATACCGAGTTAAGTCTCAAGCTGATGCCCACGGTCACCCATGTTGTTTCCACGGTAAGCAAGGAACCTAATGATGACCAATAAATGATCATGAAACATTATGGTGGGAAGTTGATCCCATGATTAGTCAACGGGGTCATGCTAACTCAGGTTGATCATCAACATGTCACGGACTGAGCACCCGTTGTAACCTTGACATCGGATGACTACGGCTAGCAGCACCGCGCCCAAACGCGATCACGCGGCTCACTCGTCTATCTACTAGTATGTTTTCGATCATGATCAACTTAACACATAACTTACAGCGCGAAGTTTGTTCGACTAAGGCGCAATACACTCTTTGTTATCTACCAGTCGGCTCTCGAGATTCATGTGGTCTGCAGGTCGAGCGCTGTCGACAGTTTCGGCGAATTGGGCGTGTTCCAACACTGTCTCGGCTGCAATGCGATGATGGAACGGCCAATGTTATTTGGCATTAGGACCAACCAGGTAAGTTCTGAACGGTTGCTGTGGTCCTGTGACATACTGAACCGATGTTCCATCCCGGTCTTGCTGTGCTGCTGTTGATAACGCAGTCGTATAAATGCCCTCATCGTCCCGGCATCATTCCCCCAGCCCATCAAGTTTTCTATTCGTCCTCAGCTACTCCCAATGCCTCAGTGTCCCCTCTGTCACTCTACCAAGAATTTCTCGGATATCGGCTTCACGAAACACTATGCCTCCTGCAGCAGGAAGCAACGTGATGCGGCTGCCCAACATCGTCCCGCAAATCCTCCTATCAGTGATCCCCCGGAGCTAGAGGTATGCATGTTGCTTGTTCGCTGTCTTCAACGCCGTTATTCACCGGTTGAAGATACCAGATATTGCAGTAGACCTGCCGGAAGACAATCTTGAACCAATAGCGGAGGTATGATTGTTCTATCACGATGGACCATTTGCTCATGAGTCACCCTTCTAGCCTGCGCCACTTCGGCGGAGAGATCGACCTCGTCGTCTACCTCCTCGTTTTCGTGAGCCTAGCCCACTTCCGGAAACAAGTACAGACACCGTGCCAACCGTCGTTGTGCCTCCGATCGCCTCGAACATGCCGTCCACCAGTTTCTGTACCGTTCCCAATGTATTTGGGATTTATCGTGTCTATCCTAAACGGCCATCCCACGAGCCTGATCGCCACCTCACCCTCGCTGACTTAGCCACCCTCCCTATACACTCTGATTCATCACACCCTGATGCCCCTCCCATACCCGGACATAGTACCGTGAACCCGCAGCTTGATTCCAATGACCCATGGTCACCATTCCCCAATCCATCCATCGCTCGCTTGATGGCATGGATGTACGGCCATTCCTCCCAAAAGTCCATCGCAGAGCTCGACTCGCTCGTTCACAATGTCATTCTTCAACCGGACTTCAATCTCTCTCACCTCCGTGGATTTAGTACCTCTCGTGAACATGCTCGGCTTGATGCTGGTTTTGAAGCACGCTCAAACGACTCCAATCCCCTTGTTGAATCCCTCAAGAGCTCTGACGGATGGGAATGCACCTCGATCACCATCCGCCTGCCGAAAGGAAAACATAAAGTCCGTGAAGCAGCAGCCCCGGAATTTCCTGTTCCCAATCTATACTTTCGACCTCTCCTTACGGTCCTCAAAGAGGCGTTCAGCGGTCCGGGCTTTCAAACTTTTCATCTAGTCCCCTTCGAAATGGCCTGGAGTCCAACGAAATCTCCGTCCCCCCAACGCCAGCCGTTTCAGAACTTGCCGCATGATCACTCGACTATTTTCGGTGAAATATACACTTCGTCGCGGATGATGGATGACTTCAAGAGTCTGCCCATCAACTCCGAGCATGAATCTATTATTGCTCCGTATCTGTTCTGGAGCGACTCAACTCATCTAGCAAGTTTCGGAAGCGCTTCCTTGTGGCCGCTCTACACGTTCTTCGGCAACCAGAGCAAATATATCCGTGCGACTCCATCGAGTCAGTCTTGTCATCATCAGGCGTACATTCCGAAGGTTTGTCGTCTGCATATAATTGTTCTCTGCATCACTGACATCAATGGTAAGCTGCCGGACCAGGTGATCGATTACTATGCCCATGTATTTAATGCGGCGCCGTCGTCTGCGGTGCTAACCCACCTCAAGCGTGAACTGATGCATGCTGTCTGGGATCACTTGCTCAGTGATGAGTTCATCGCCGCCTATACCGATGGAGTCCTAGTGAAGTGCTATGATGGGATCACCCGAAGAATCTATCCGCGAGTCTACGCTTATGCTGCGGACTATCCCGAGAAGTAAGTCTCCGCCTCTCTAGCCATTGATATTTGCTCTAACCAACCTGCGCAGGGTACTTCTCGCTACGATCAAATATCTCGGTACTCACCCATGCCCACGCTGTCTAATGCCAAAAAATAAAATACAGAATATGGGGTCAGCGCGTGATGCTGCATTTCGGCGTAATCACCCCAGACAGGACTCGGACGCGCTTTCAGCACTCATCACCACCGTTCGAAAATACATCTTCGACAAGGGGCTGCTTGTCGGCGGCTCTGGCGTAGACTCCGTCCTGAAGAAACAATCCCTTGTTCCCACCCGCGTGAGGTTTCTCAGCATCTCCTCATCTCGATACTGACTTCAAGGTCAGAATGCATTTGCCAAGCTACGTCCTCTCGGATTTAACTACTTCTCGATGCTTTTACCAGATTTTCTCCATGAATTTGAGCTCGGGGTGTGGAAAGCTGTATTCACCCATCTCATTCGCATGCTACATTTCGTGGGCCCATTGGCCGTTGCAGCCTTGAACTTTCGGTAAGATAGTGTCTGCTTATTTTCTAAGTCTAACCTCACTATAGATACCGCCGAGTCCCAACATTTGGCCGAGGGACCATCAGGCGTTTTCACAACGATGCCGCTGCGATGAAGAAACTCGCTGGTCGTGACTTCGAGGATTTACTATTGGTAATGTGTTCACTCTTTCCCTGCTATAACGCCTATTAATAATAATCCAGTGTGCTATACCAGTGTTTTCAGGTCTATTCTTAGATGACGCGGATAACAAATTCATCGCCGACATGCTCTTTGTTCTCGCTGACTGGCATTCACTCGCAAAGCTCCGACTGCACACTACTGCTACACTCGACCTCCTCTCTGCATCAACATCAACACTGGGTAAAGTACTTCGCGCTTTCGCATCAACCGTGTGCCCGAAATATACAACCCAAGAGCTTCCTAAGGAAACGGAGGCTCGAGCTCGACGCCAAGCGAAGAAGAAGTCCAAGACGACCGCCGTAGCCCAGCCTGCTGCTGCCAAGCCCAAAGTCTTCAACCTGGAAACTTACAAATTTCATTCCCTGGGTGACTACGTCACATCCATCCAGCAATTCGGTACCTCCGACTCCTGGTCGACGCAAATCGTACGGCTCCCATTCTTCTCTTTCCATAGCTTTGATCACTAATCAGATCATCAGGGTGAACTTGAGCATCGACGAGTAAAGCGCTACTACGCTCGCACAAATAAAAATAACTATACAAGACAAATCGCGAAGCATGAAAGGCGCCAACGACTACTTCGTCTCATCAAGCAGCGTCTCAGTTCTACCACCCATCCCGTCTCACAGTCCGAATCGGCTCGCCCAGCAACTCAGCTCATTGCACCAGTGGCTGATGCTGAACCAGCTGAACATCTTGAGCAGCACTACGAAATATCCGCTTCGCAACGAAATTACATTAATCTCACGGAGTTCATCTCTGACAATATGGATGATCCAGCACTTACGGTCAGTCTCTGAACTTTCTTCAGTGCTATTGGCCTCATCTTCTACGTAGGACTTCCTTCCGAAGCTCAAAGTACACTTACTTGCTCGCTTGCGGAATTTGCCTTACAATGGCGATGAACATGACTTCTCCGAAGAAGATCTCATGGAACTCCATGTCATCGATGATCAACTGTACGCTCACAAAGTCCTTCGCATCAACTATACTACCTACGACATGCGGCGATCAAAAGACTCGTTGAACCCACGAACTCAAGCTGACTTCATGATCTCGTCCCATGATGATTCTGAAGGCGCAGATTTCCCTCCATTCTGGTATGGGCGGATTATTGCAATCTTCCACGCCTATGTTTTGCATCGCGGTGTCAAGCATAGAATGGACTTTGTTTGGGTGCGATGGTTTGGTCAAGATCCCGACTATGAAGTAGGATGGAGCCGCCGTCGACTCCCGCGCATCGGATTTGTTTCCAAGGATGAATCTGACTCGTCATATGCACACTGCTTTGGGTTTGTGAACCCAGACGACATTATCCGAGCAGCGCACCTCATTCCTGCCTTTGAATTCGGATCAACAGATTCTCTGCTACCGCCGTCTCTTGTACGCACTCCGGAGGAGACTGATATGGATTTTGTCAACTTCTACGTCGACATGTGAGTCGTTTCTCTGATGAAATATCAATTCACAAATTTCCGAAGATTTGTTGACAGGGACATGGCCATGCGCTATCGCGGTGGTGGTGTCGGTCATGCTTTTACACATCCCAGGCGATCTACGATATTGGAAACTGACATCGACAGCGGTGATGTTGATGACGCCGACGACGAAATGGACCCTAACGCCATGCGAGATGAAACACTCATCGATCTTGATGAGATCAACCCTGAAAGTGACGTGGAGGTCATCGAGAGCGACCACCAATCTGACGCATCTACCGAAGATGGTAGCGGAGATGATTTGGAGACAGGCGTGGAGGTAATTGAGGACGATGACATGGACCCGACCTTGTAATGTTAGCCCCTATGTCCCTATTTTGTACCTATGAATCGAGATCACATGACACTACAGTATAACTTGGACCTGTCAAGCGCAACTCACTCTTCCTCTCTCTCCTTCTCCCCACCATGTCTGATCCTGTCAGGTCCGCTAAGCGAACATACGACCTTCTTCAGGATGCAATTCGTGATGCCGGACCCAATGGGACAACAAAGAAAGCACGACATGTCTTGCAAAAGTGAGCTCCCCTGTCTTTCTACCCCATTCAGGCAATGACCGTAATCATCCCAGCGCCGAGTCGCGTGATGTGTTTGACGTATACGTCAACCAGGGGAAGGCGTTTGCAAGGCTAATCCATCCGTTCCGTCCTGTTGCAGTCATCATGAATGCTGGGCAGCTCACGCCACAGCAGCGAACACACAATCCATCGGGGGAGGCACTCCCAGAGAAGTACAAAGCTGTTGTGGAGGCGCATATATCTACTGACTTCCTCATTTCAAGGATCGCGAGGGACAACGAGCTCAATTCTCGCCTCTATCAGACATTCATAGCTCGCATTCCTAATGGCGCCGCAGTGATGCAAGAGTATCGCAATCAGGACTATCGGAAATTTGATCAGCTTTGTACATTGGTATGTGGTATGGCTAGCTTCCTCTTTAACGAGCTTTGACTGCCATTATCCCCGACAGATCCATGCCGAGTCCCGACAAGCAAGAGCAAACGACACCAAGGCTCTCAAGGATTGCGTTGGGTATATTAGAGATGACCGAACAGGACCGATTCCGGAACTCCTGCGAACCCAGAAATCAGCGCGCGGATTCAATCATGATCTCACCGCCAAGCTCTTGGTCCCCATCAACAAGCTGCGGGCGTTCAATGATGACCCTGAGTGAGTCAAGTCGTACCATAAGTATATGCGTCGTCCTTCATTTCCTCCTTCAGATTCCGCACCCAGCTTCGCAATCGTCAAGTCAAGGTCACTGCCGATCGATGGCCCGTCTTCGTGTATGCTGCGCCTGAGGAATACAGTTCTGAAAATATCGCAAGCGGTCTCCTGAAGGGCAAGCTTCTCATCAAAGTCTGCCGACACATCCTCTTCGGTCCCTCAAGCGCCTCCGAAACCAGCGAATCAGCCAATGAGAAGTGCATCGCAGCCAAGCTTCGTCTCCAGGCAATTTCGCCTGCATTAATTGCCTACTCGGCCATCCAGGTTTGTGGGAATTCCTGGTCACCATCGTTTCTGCTGACAATCAGAGTCTAGACTCGTTTTATGCTCTCAAGCATCTCATCCTGGCGGAAGATCGACAACGGTTTCAGCCTCGAGGCTTTCTATAATCGCATCGTTGCCCTTTTTGACGTCGACAGTGCGTGGCGCAAGGAGACTCTGGAATGGTGGCAGAAGTAAGTCCCTATCCCTCTATCCTTCTGCATCTACTCAGCCGGAACAGTCAAATTTTCAACTCGCCTGACATGCTCTCATATATGGACGATGGCGGAATCGCTGAGGAGAATGAAGATGGCATTGACGAAGATGCGCTCTTCCGTCAGCAGTGTGCAGCGCAAAGCGAGGAGCCTTCTGAGTGATGTTACTGGTGCGCCCATTGAATGTTATACATTCTACGTCCCCGATACCGATTCTCCCCGTCAGATTCTAGGTCTGCTTGCTCCGAACATATGTCCCTCTTCCCGACCGTTTTGCTACTGGTCCTCGCCGCCCCATTTGCTCATTTTCCTCACTAATTGCTCGCATGCTTCGGGCTTTCGTGCTTTTCTCCCATGCATCAGTTGTGCTTAATACGCTCTGGATTTGTATTTGTAGCTTTCTGAATAAACCTAATTTCTAATCAATTTGTCCAAATTGAGGGTATTCGTACGGGCGCGCTACAGTAAACCCATATCTAACCATGAGGACTCCATCAGTATCTTCGTGCTGGACATCGTTGCTCATCATCACCAACCTTCGCCCTTCCTCAAAATGACAAATATCTCACAATTACTCGCGCTGACCAGGTGCTGATCATGCTGGCAAAAATTACTACCTGAACAACATAACTACAATTATCAATGCCAGTCACCTTTAAGGAGGGAGAAACATGACGGGCCACGAAACATGGCGAATTCGCCATCTGTTGGTCAAGCGGAAGCAGGTCATTCAATGTTGACGGCCGTGACGGCTGTGACATGGCCTGATCTAGGTTGACCAGCTGGGTTCATCGTTCGGCGGTTTTGCTGATGTAAATGAAACGACTCGTGCCCGATTTCAAGTATGTGTCACCTCTATCCTACCGGCCCCATTCTTAACCTCGAGACGATAAGAGGTGCAGATGCAGCTTTTTCGCCGCTTATTGTGCCATTCATTTGGATGGTTGCGGCCACTGGCTAAGGCTACCAATGTGACGTGACCACAGCTCAGCGCGTTCAACACAGGTCGGGGCCCGACTAGTACTCCGACTGGCAACTTACATGTGACCTCACACCCACCACAGTCCAACAAACCGTACGGATGCATCACCCTTCAAGTATTTTCGAGAAACGGTTCATTAGTCGCAAACCATCGCCATGACCGTCTCTTATCTTCCGACGGTTTCGCTACATGTGTCTTGATCCACGGCAGTCCTGGAATCAAAATTCTAGAAGAGGTGTAGGAGAACTTGAGGATTTGCCATGAGGCCTTTACGGTCAGTTCATGACAAGCCTAATCCTCAAGTGATTTATCTCCTGAGCTAACGGTCTTATAGCAGAAGCCCCCAGCAAGGTCCTAGGAAACTCTAGCTTGGCAGGTTTAGTAAGTTGACCTTGCTTTTGGCCCAAACGAAAGCAGCCCCAAACTCTACTTCGCCACATTCCACACTACAATTTTTTTCCGTCACGGCTATGCGTCGACGAGGCTATCGAAGAGTCTAAGGTTGGTCAGTCACCGTCAGTGACAGAGTCCAAAACCCAGCCCACGCCCCAGCATGGCCACACTGGCACCTGCGGCCACATTTATATAGTTATTCGTCACGTAAGTTACGATCAATCCGGTTTCACAATTCGTCCAATCGTCACCTCCGATGTGCAAGACCTTTTCGTCGACTTTGGTTACTTCTTGACTTCTTACGTGCTTGCCTTTCGAAATGAGCGTACCGCGTCTGATTGGCTTTGGGCATCGGTAGTATACTGGGTCAACAATGATATGGTTGTCCTGGCATCAACTTGAAAAACATTTATGACTTGCAAGAGGGAACATCGGAGAGCGTGTGCTATACCATAATTTAGGATCCCAATAACCCTTTCACCCGCCACATGGAGTCTAGCTTTTCCATCTATATAGTGTGCAGGGATTGTTAGAGATGTTATCATCATCCATGGATAATGCTTACCAACTTGGGAAAGCCTTCTTCGCAAACAATGCGGCTTGCCAGATCCTCCAATTCCACTGAGGTTAGGTCGTATAGTTTAGCAGACTGACGAACTGCAGCGAGAAAGATGTTTCCGGACCCCTGCACGGGTAGTTGTGGAGGAGGCATCGATGTCATATCACTACTCAGGGAAGATGGAGGAGTAGATCCCGGTAATGTGTTGCTGCGGTCGGCGAGATTTTGCGTGCGTTGTCTCGTATTCTGCATCCCTTGCGGATCAGCGGACTGAAAAACGATGGGTTCATTAGAAGCCCATTCAACGCCGTCAGAAGAGCCAGGGTGCGCTGGGCCGGCGAGCATTCTCTGATCATCGCTGGAGGTAATTCGCGAAGAGGTTAAGATGGGAAGTAGAGGAATAGTTTGCCCGAATTGTGAGCGATTCTGACTTGATGACGCGTGGAGTACATCTTCAGAGCTTGGGTGAGAGGACCCAAGTGGCAATGCTGAGCGGCTGCACACGAGATCGGATTGTTTGGTAGAGCACTTTGCAGCGACAGGTGAGGGGTTCCTGGTAAGTTTAGGCGATGGTGGTCGACGAGTTGCTGCTGACCGAGGAAGCGACGCAGAAAATGTCTGCAAAGGAATCCGAGCAGGCCTGGCCTCGATTTGCCGTTCAGAAGGAGCAGCTGGCACAGGGTTGGCACGGCATGGACAAACATGGCGTATCGAATCGATGAATTCAAGTGTGGAGCTTGTGGATGCAAATGTGACTTGAAATCGACGAAATGCCTAGGAAAATGACGCATGTAAACGAGTCTTGACCTCTCCAATCGTAGAAGAATCAGTACAGGTTGAGTGTCACCAGTGGGAGCGAGAGGGTACAGATATCGCAGTCCAACGACAGCATCGCGGTATACAGCCTTCAGTGGAAGACTTGAGATAGCCTGGCCAGTAGTAGAATCCGTAGGAATATCAGAATAAGCGAGAAGATCAAGGTCCTCCTAAATTACGATGCCAATTTGATTAGCATGTATCCACAGATATACGTGTCCTGTACGAACAAAGACGACTTCATTCTGAGTCCCTACAGCCTCCATAGTCCATATAATTCTAAGCCTGACGGACTCCAGCTCATTGGTCGATAAAGATTTCTTCGTGTCCAGGACAAGTCGCAATACAGGATTTGAGAAGTGTTGCCAGTCTCCCGTGCCTTCCATCTGAGTTGATTGTGTTGTTCCTGGGGTTGAATGGCACTTAGAGTACTTGACTAAAACATGGGCGGCAGACGTGGTTGTGAAGCGAGACATTGTGCGAAAAGCCTTCAAAAGGAACCTAGTTGTAACATGGCCGCTGGCTTAGAGCATGACTAAGCAGCCCAACCGCAATCACTGACACCACAATTTATTTAAGTGATTACAAGACACAGCGAACAGCGAAAGCGACAGCATAATCGAAGAAGAGCCAGTAGAGAGGAAAGGGAGACAGCATCACACCGTACGGTGAAATCTCGTACGACAAGAACGCAAATGCGTGACTCTATAGCGCGCTTCAGGTTTGCGCAATGGTATCCGATTCCTATCAGTAAGCCTGCTGCAAAACGACGAAAAAAAGGGCGGGGAGTCAGGGAATCAAGCCAGTCAAGGGCGACAAGTAGTTTGACATGATGCCTAAGAACACATGATCGACGCGAACTCAAGAGGTCAGTGAAGCAGAGCACAACCATACTCGGTATGCTTGGACCCACGGACATTGGGGGTTGAACACGTTGGACGTTGAAAAAGTGGCCGCTGGACCGGGTACGTATTATGCAACATGGTCCTAGGCCTTCGAATTCATATGGGTAAAACGCCCAATGAAATCGTCAAAAGAAACGAATTTGCAGCCACCACTGAGCCACATGCCCGGAAACCTTGGTCATCGATGTGTTGAACAGGAGGATTTCCAGCAGATACGGAAACCGAGGGTGAGGGTTCTCAAGAAGATTCCATACAGGCGGGACAGGCGTTAAGTCATCCAGTTGTCTGGGTTCGCCCCTTCAAGTTGCTGCCTCTTGCCGTCACATGCAACCAGAATCTCTCCTCACGCGCGATGGACTCTGGCCCTTTTCGCTCATCGACCCGCTTGATCCAAACCAGTTGTGTTGCAAAATATGAGTTGCAGGAGATCCCAGTTGGCAGTGGCTTTCCGAGTCCTCCCTGTTGATGTTGACGAGGCTTTTTTAACATTGAAAGGTAGTTTCTCACCGTTGTATTTTCATCCCTATCTCTGCAAATGATGCCTAGCCAAGACACCCTTTCAAGTGGAACCAATCGCGATGTGGCAGTCCCAACGTTCGCCAGCGACTACCCGTCACTGAGGAAGTCAAACGAGTCATGACGCTGGCCCCATCTCATTCTTGCACTTGCACTTGGGGGCCTTTGCACTGTCAGCTCCACTCAGCTTGCCTTTTCAAATATCTTATCATTGTTCTCGTCCGTTCCGTTCATTTTAATGAGACACCATGCCAGTCCATGCTGACGTTCTGGAGAGTCTCCCAATAGTAACCAAGCCATCAAGCGTCCCCTTGTGAGGTACTTGTGCCCGTGGCGACAGACCCTGTAACACTGTCCGCATCAGCCCTGCTACCTCGAGCTCACTAGCAGACGCCATAAGCATCATCATCTGCCATCGTCCATACTTTCAGGCACGAATGAACCAGTGGAATATCCGACAAGGGGACGCAGTTGAAAGTCTTCTTCCGATTCCCATTAGCTACGGTACACCATGCTCCCTCTAGTGCATTTTCTCTTTCCCCTCGACAACTCAACAATCATGTGAAGGTAGGGATCCTATGCTTCTCCTACCACTATATCAGACGAATGTTGTTCAACAGACTGGCAACTACCTTGCTGACCATGCATCAAGGGCCGAGTCGCAAAGCAGGGCTATATCGCAACAAATCACAACGGTGTTGTATCAACCCATGGGTTGCACACATGATCTGGGCTGAGGTGCAAGGGTTTCTCTAGCTGCATACATTAATAAGAAGCTGACGTGGGCGATCGCACCTTGCGAATTTGAATATGAACCTTCCAGCTTCAACGTTCACGTTCAATCACCACCTGTGCAACTCGTAATGTAAGTTATATCTGATTGTCCCAATATGCTTTTCGAGGCTTGTGAAGTGGCTGAACCATTAATCATATGCAGGTAGTATACCCCACCATTTGGGTAGCTTGAGTACCCTTGTGTACCTTGTTTCTGCGACAGGCGGAAGCATTTTCGTTGCTCGAGGCCATCATACTTATGTTTGTCAGTACATGTTACGTACCATCGGCGACGATCACTTGTCATGTCAAGAGGGCTTTATCGATTTTGTTGGTGGTGATGATTTTCCTGGAGTGGCGTTGAAAGTTGTTATCTTGGAGACTCTTGGTATTTCCCTGGTGCCTTGTTTCTCCCGACCAACCACTCAAATTGGCTAGGACAGGGCATTCCAGTGGCATTCCTAACCAACCTTGGGGCGCATCTCGGTGCCCATTCGTCACAAAAATCATCACTTGTGATCGGCACTATTTAATGCCTCCACCATCTGGACGAACGGATCTTAACCCCAATAAGGTAGCACCTCATCCCTTCACTGCAAGTAATCCCATGTTCCTTCGAAGAGTTTATAAATGCCTCTTCTTGGGGAGGCGCAATGCACAGGTCATATCCCCTGGAAGCCATGAGCAACCCGTCATCTTCAACGGACCATGCTGGACGGAGGCGACTCCGGAATCGCGCCGTGTTGCTTGCTCTAGTTCTGGGCAGCTGCTTCCTTGGTTTGTTGACGCGCTCTGGTTCGCAGCCATCTGTTGTAAACATCCAACGTAGAGAGGCTTTCGACCTTGATACTCGAGCTGGCGACCATGTCGAGCAGTGCCCCTCTATCTCTCCCCCTGCCGCTCGTCCTCCCGTTCCAGTCAATATTTGGGCGCCTCTTAGTCATTCAGAGATTGCCGACGTTCATAAATTCCTCCAGAGCCCCAAATCGGGCTTAAATCTTACTGTCGCCACTCCTTCTTTCCTGGACAACAGCGTGTTCGTTCTTGAAACCCTCCATCCTCCTAAGGCTGCCGCCCTTCAATATTTATCGAACCCTAAGAGTCGTCCTCCTTCTCGGTATGCCCGCGCTGTCCTCCATTTTGGTGCCCAACAACCGCAAACGATTAAAGAATACGTTGTCGGACCACTCCCCGTTTCTAAGCACACTACTTTAGAGGAACGTAAGGGTGTATACCATCGGACGGACATTCCGTATAATGCCAAAGGTGTCAACTTGGCTGGTGAAATAGGGCTTGTCATTGCCACACTTATGCCTCCTCTGGCTGAGCCCATGCAGGTCTGTAATCGATGCCATACGTTCCTCTCGATACTCATAGCTTCGATACATAGACTCTCTTACACGGCGTCGGTGTCGGGCAGCGGAACGATACGTTAACCCCGGAAATCAGTGCTCCATGGAGCATTGATGGCTCATTCCGTCGTGCTTGGTTGTTTTGGAAGCGGGAAATGCCCGGGTCATTCCTGAACCCTGTACCATTCTACACGTACGTTGACTTCAGTGGATCTGATACGACGCAATGGAAGATCCTTAAGGTCCGCAAGGTCTATTCTCGCTCGGATTTGTGCCCTTACCCTATACGCCTTTGCTTAGCTCGTCTACGATGGCCAGATTTTCTCCTCAAAGGAGGAATTCCTTGCAGCGTTCCACAGCGGTTCTCTCAAGCCCATTCCTCGCGAACCAAACCCTCAGAATGCGACTCATATCTGGACCACGAGAAATCGACCTAATCCGGAGTTCAAACTAGACCTTGACCATCGTCCAGGGCCGCGCTCTGTGTCCTTTGACGGTTTGCGCTTCCGGGTGGACAAGAAACTCAACTATGTCAGTTGGATGGGATGGGGCATGTATCTCGGCTTTGACAGAGATATGGGAATGAGTCTGTGGGACATTCGATTCCGGAACGAGCGAATTATCTACGAGGTCTGTTTTAACCGTGCTTATTGTTGGGATCTATCTCATTCGATTCCAGCTCGCTCCACAAGAGGCCATAGCACACTACGGTAGGGAATTTGCCACGGGTGCTTTTTCTGTCGTTGATAAAGATAAATTATCATTCAGCTGGAGCAAATCCCTTCCATCAATCTACCGCTTGGTAAGCGTGTTTTGTAGTAGTAAAAAACGTGTATAAGCTAATTCCCCCTAGGCTTGACCGTTACTTTGGAATGGGTCTGAGCGTCCGACCACTCATGCCATTGTATGATTGTCCTCATGAAGCTGTCTATCTCTCCGCAAACATGTTCGTCCCTGATGGAAGTGGGTCCAATCAAGTCGTTGATAAGGCCATCTGCGTATTTGAGATGGATACCACCCGTCCTGTCAGCAGACACGTAGGCTGGCGAGATGGTGAATTCGGCGCTGTGAAAGGTTATGTTTTGGTCGTGCGGTCAGTCGCAACGGTTGGGAAGTGAGTCCAGTCGTCATTCTGCACAAAGCCACCATTTTGATGGAGCCTTCGTAGTTACGACTACAGTGAGTGACATCAGTTTGCGGACTGGACATGCTCATATCCGATCGATCTTTGCGTGAACTTCTAGTGGTGAGTCAGTGACGTATGCGGATCAACCAAGTGACTGAGCCCGTTGACAGTGGGATTACACTTTCCATCTTGATGGTACAATTGAAGTTAGGGTTTCTGCTTCTGGATATATCCAAGGTGGCTGGAAGACCCCTGCAGAGGAAGCTCATAGCGGCAAAGTGTGGTATACGTCGGGTACGTACAATAAATACCCACTCTAAACTTCACTCACCGTTAACATCAACCTAGTGGGCGCGCTTCATGACCATGTTGTCAATTTCAAGGTGCGCACCTTTAATATCTCCCTCATACATCAGTGTTATGATCTTCGCTCAGGTCGACCTCGACATTGTTGGGACTGCGAACTCCCTGCTTCGTACAACGTTATCCCAAGAGGAAACCACGGCCGACTGGTTCGATGACGAATGGGGCCACAAAGTTATTCAGCAGAAAGTCACTCGGGACTATGTCCAAAATGAAGATGACGCTCGAGTGGTCTATCCCGCGAATTTCCAAGGTGGTTATGCTATCGTCAACCAAGAGAAAAAGAATAAGTGGGGTACCGTCAGAGGGTACTCCATCCTACCTGGGAATAATTTCATCCACGGCGTAAGTTTATTGGCTCCCTTACTCCTATAAGCGCTGAGCGCTGAGTTCCTATGGATACCTTTTCAGACGGTAGTAGGATCGCCTCGACTTCTCAACAATGCCAACTGGGCTCGCTATAACCTTGCGGTCAGCAGGCAGAAAGATAACGAACCATCTTCCAGTTCTATGTGGAATCAACATCTCCCAGGCAATCCCATGGTAGACTTCCATAAGTTCTTTGATGGCGAGAGCATCTCTCAGCAAGATTTGGTTGCTTGGGTCAATGTTGGTACCCACCATCTCGTGGGTTTTTCGAAATTTCTTCATGCAAAATATGGTTCTGATACCGATATGACTCAAGCCTCAAGCCGAGGATAGCCCAAACACACGCATGACGACTGCTACAACCAGGTACGTTTTCCGATCAAGTTCCCTTTCTTTCTCTTTAATAGCTTTACGCACAGCTTTATGATTGCACCTCTCAACTACTTCGATTCGGATGTATCCATGGATACCCTCAATGCCGTCCTGCTCAATATGCCCAAGGGCCCGGGAGAGCCTTATACGCATGACGATTATGGTGTAGACCAGGCTAGGTTCTGCATCCCGACGCGCCCCTCGCCATTCGAGTTCAAGGACACTCGTATCGTTCCTATAAATGTAAATGCGAACCAAGGGCGATCTATCCTAGAAGCACGAGATTCGTTGAAATCCCGCAGCATCCCCGTCGATCTCTGATATACTCAAATGTTTTCTAACTATTCTTATTAGTAGTATTTACAACAGCTCTGTTACCCGTGGGCACGCAAATTCTGGGTTTATGTTGATCGCACAATCAGACTATTTTACACCATGACAATCCAAGTGGGCGGGTCGCGGGATGCATTTATCTTGCGCGAAGAAGTTCAGCATTCTAATCAAATAACAGTGAAAATGTCATTGGCGATCACTCCATCTACAGCTTCGCCTGTCCCTCGTTCGGGCCACGCATATCTGCGCGGACGACGCCTTCCTGAGATGTGACTGCTACAAGCTTGCCGGAGCGTGTGTACAACTACAACATATGTCAAAGATGGAAGGAACTGAGCTGAGATGATTATGATACTTACACGACCATGCATAACTCCGCGACCTGAGCCGATCCTTGGTGAAAGCATCTAACCAAATTAACAGTGTGTACGGTAGAAATGGGCAGCAGCACTCACAACATATAAAAGCCAGTCACCACAGTCAAAATCATTGCTAAGGATGGGCTGTTAGCAGGATCGGGACAGGAACCAGATATACTTACTCATAGAAATAGATAGAGTGATCTAGGCTTGACTAAGGAGGGGGCATCATTAGGTTTAAAGGAAGACCACTGAGCACATGTTTGACATACGATCATAGACAATGCTTTTGGCCCTTTGCCGAACCTTTTCAGACCCAAAATGCGAGGGGCGGTCGAAATACTGGGGTCTGCGGTCAGTGGATCTGTACGTGATGGATGACATAAGAACCGACAAGTGAAAGTCGGACAAATAGCCGAGGATGCACTACGATAGAGAGTACATGAGAATGGGTTTCGTAGAGGAAGGAGGAATACCTACCTTCTGGAATGGTGCGTCATAGTTCGGAACATTCCTCGTTTGCATCCAATACATGTACACGTCCGGAGATTTACCTGTAGAGGCGTCGACCTCACGAGCGATCCGAATTCCGATAGGACTTTTGGCGCGTTCCTCCAACCAAAGCCTCAGCGAAATATGCGCTATTACCTGTTTTTTGGACCTACCGATGCGCACTTTAGGTAGTAGTCTTTCATGCGGGGGTCGATTCCCTCTTGGGCGGCGAGACGATGATATCGTAGTTCTTCTGGCTCACACTCATCAGGGGGAGGAGCTGATGGCATGGTCCACTGGTAGGAAGGCTGCCAAGGTTCGGGTTTCTGGAATGAACAGAGGAGTATAAAAATGGTCTGCCCCGTCTGAACGGCCTTCACGAGCCTTGTGGCATACGAACGTCCAGTACGCATGTCTTCAACATGATAGAGAATTGGAGTGGACGGCGATGCGCTAGTGAGGAAATAACACTGTGGTATGTCAGACTTGGAGATGGCGCCGATAGAAGGGAAGGCTCCGCACATGCATGGACTATGGGCAGAATCAGGAGTCACCCCAGAAATTAATGAGCATGCCACGTACATGGAGTGCATATTCCGAAGTGACGCAGTTCGTCGCAGATACCAATGCTTGAGAGATAACTTGTCTGAAAAGCCCTATTAGCTCAGAGCTTTATCCAAACGTGTCTTCCTACCCTCCGAATACACCACGTCCCAGTGTTGGTAGCCAGAGGTTCTTTGAGCGGAACAGGTTGACGTCCAGCGTCTCAACCTCAAGGGACGTGGATATACGCTCGTGTTCTACTTGGTTGAAGTCTTCCATGCTGCGGAAGTCTGAGGAGGGCAAGATTGCAATGTTCCGGCGACAACATCATATGCGAGAAGCCTGTGATACGCTTCGGAAGCGAACCGGCTTTTCATTCATAGTAACCGGTCTCGACTCGGTAGGAATTGAGCAAATCCATATTCACAGCAGCTCTACATCAACAGTGAATCCGCATTCATGGCATATCTGTTTCGCTGCTCCGTTAGGTCCTTTCTCCAGCGGGCCAAACGCATGCCTGTGTTCATTGTCTTTCCGCTTCTGCCAAATCCCTTCCTTAGTTCGCTTTCGCAGCTCCTTGAGACTATCCTCAAACTTCTTGTTCTTTTTCTTTTTCTTCTCAGCAACTCTCTTCTCGTACTCGGCGTCCAGCCCCTCAGGAGAACCCCACTTTTTCCAGGCGAACTCTTCTACTTGATATCTAAGGAATAACATCATGTTGGCAAATGTAGATTTGTGGGGGTTTGCTTTGAGGAGATGCGGCATGGCTTCATAGTCACGTAGTTCAGCTGGAAGGAGGCGTAAGGAAGGAACATCGTTACAAGTCAGAAGCTGACCATCAGTAAGTAGATAATCCTGCTCGCGACGTGAGCAAGCACCCATGATATGACGCGGATTGTTACAGACATACCTCTTTACATTCGGTCTTGGTCAGAAGGCTGTACTTCTCTGGCTTTTCGTTCTTGCACTTGCTGCAAACAAGGCAGCCAAATACTTTCTTGAAAGTCTGATCGATGTCCATTGACTGACATTCCTGGCATTTAGGGTTTAAGCTAGGATCAAGGTATACAGCTAGCCATTTCCGTAAGTATCGCTTGAGGGAATCAGTCTCGCGACGACTTACGGGGTTCAAGGTTCTGCATTATCCGCTGTCTCTCCCGCTCCTTCTCTTTTCTTATGACGCTCTCATCCACTTCTTTCCCATCCTCCACCAAGAAACCACCTTTCGTATTGATCATACTTGACAAATCATACTCGAAATATGTGCCGAGACGTGAGTCACGTTTCAGAGGCTTCTCCTTCGCGGCGACGGTGGGAGAAGTGGCTAGTGATGAGAGAGGTCGTTTCCCATTAGCATTCTGAGCCGATGACGACGCGAAGGTTTCCTGGTCATGTTGCCGCAGGCTCGCCTTGGCTTGTTTTGAGAATTGGTACCGTCAAGCTCATTGGATACAGGTGGAACTGACCTCGAAGACGATTGAGCTCAAATTGCTTCCCTTGCTCAGGCGTCAGCGGATCCTGCAAAGAGGTGGGTTGTGGCGGAGGAGTAGGAGATCCATCGTGAGAGCATGACATTGACCTTGACAAGTGTGACCTGTGACTGACTAGGAGGCGGAGACTGGGCGCTTCGCCTGGCTTGATTCGGTCAGGGGTCATCCGTCCCAACAGTGTAGCAACGAGACTCAGATTGTGATGATAGATGGAACAAGTCGGGGAAGCGTTGCGTCTCTGTGTATAAAATACTATGATATCAAAAGTCTCGCTGAATCGCGACACTACCACTACGTCTAAGTAACACTAGTACTCTTTGTGGTCGTTCACATACGGCCGGTGAGCGCCCGGCCGTCGGGCCCCCAAAATGGAAGCGGAATTCTTCCACTCTGACTGTTACTTGCGAGAGAAATATCTCTCAAAATCAACGGAGGT
Organism: Pleurotus giganteus; assembly: GCA_032158425.1. Classification (NCBI taxonomy): domain Eukaryota; kingdom Fungi; phylum Basidiomycota; class Agaricomycetes; order Agaricales; family Pleurotaceae; genus Pleurotus; species Pleurotus giganteus. Next base: position 2,257,964 of record JAPEHR010000002.1, read on the forward strand.
CAGCCTACACATCCAGGTGAGTCCCGCATATTTGAACAGGATCAGTCTTATTAATTCTCTTGCCTTGCTTGGCTGCTTTAATTACTACTTTCCCATCTCTCCGTCGTTTGGTCGACTCCTGCACTTGCACCTCTCCCGACTCCAAATTCAAGAGCAGACTTAGGCCCAACGCGCAACGTTAGTGGCGTCTTACGACGCGCTTATGGCTCATCTCGAAGAGAACCCCCATTTACTTCAATCTGAAATTCAGTCGGACGAGGTTAGGTTAGCGAAGGGTGAGGCGGAGGGTGCGTCGGTGGTGGCGGCAGCCAGAGTAGCCAGAGTGGGCGGCATTACACCCCCCTCGGAAGGTCGGAAGGATGCTGCTTCAAGTGGAGAAACACAATCGAGTTCGAAAGCGCAGATTTCAGCCCCCGATTCGTCACTGACTGTGGCCACGACTTCCCCACTCGTACCGAGCGTGCCTGCGCGCCCGACCCTCGTGCAGCTCGGTAGCTCTGGTTTTTCCACGCCTGCTACACAGCAGAAGAAGTTCAGCGCAAGCAATATCAACAAGAAATTCTTGGAGAAGGCTTCCTCGGCTTCAGCCTCTGCACCAAGCACATTAAACTCTTCAATCCACAAACCTATTGGTACCACAAGTGCGTAATTCTCAGTTCCCCCCTTCACGCTATCTCATCCGGAGCTATCATCGGTTTCCTACTCTTCGCTTGTTGCGCATCGTGTAACTCTGGCACTTTATGCAACAGCTCGGCCTGCTGCCACAACCGCAGCCTCGCACCCGCGGCTGGTCACTACTAAGCTCACTGCCGCTCCCCAATCATCAAGTCCTGGTCCAGGATGGTCTCGTCCATCTTCAGCTACGCCAACGATCGCTTCAAGCGCGAGCCCAACATTGGGATCGGTACCTAATGGAAGTGCCCTCCCCTCCAACTCTGGCTCGTACACGCCAGGCTCTGGGAACCCTTCGCAACCCACTTCAATCACTACGTCCTCTTCGGTACCGCCAACTCCTGCTGGCAAGGTTATACAGCCCCAGCCACGCTCTGCATTGTTGCAGACAACGGGCATGTCAGCGAAGGTCAATTCAAAACCGGTCTGGGGGAATGCTAAAGCACCTGCGAGTGCAACAAAGCCGATCTCCGATCCCAATGTTCAGGCTGACTTTCCGACTGCTGCTGAAGTGGCCCAGGGTGTGCACCATCACGCTGTTAATATTGTGGTTCGGGCGCTCACAGTTGATTTCCGTATTTTAGGAGCTCCGTCATCAAGGAAGTCCAAGCAACCAGAAACTAAGACTGCAGACGAAGCCCCGATGTCGAGCAAGCAAGTACGCAACGAAGAAGCTGATACATTCCGTGGTGTCCATCTTGACCCTAATGCTCACCACTGGGATGAGGTATGTTCCTACATCTTGTCCATTACCTCCTTTTGAGACACTGCCATACAGATGGAGGAAGATGGCGACGACTTCCTTAACAATGTCATTGAATTCAACGACGGACGTCAGTATAAGATTGAGTCAACCACAGCAGGAGAGTCTCCTCCTCGTTCACCTGGTTCCCCTATCGGTGCGAATGGGACGCACCACTCCAGGCAACCCTCTACAGAAGCTTCTGTTCCTAAAGAGGAGCGTTTTGTAGATGACTTTGATCGACGTTGGCCTCGCTCAAAACCTTCTCCTGGTGCCCAAACTCATGGTCTCCCATCGGCGTCTGGCTCACACCACACACCTTCCTCTGCTTCCGCCTCGCCCCTTACCTCACATCAACATTATTCACCTACTGAGGGTTCCCGGGTACTTTTTAACGAACGTTCCAACAGGCTGGAACCCTATTCAGGAAGTGGCCATTTTCGCTCAGGACATGACTCTTTCAGCAGTAATAAACGATCTGACCATTCGACTTCACCATCAGACTTTCGGCGTGGACGTGATCTACCCCCGCACCACGCGCCAGCAAACTTCCAATTGCTTCAAAAGCAGGGTAACGACTTTCATCCCGTACCCAGGCCGCATAATGGAGGGGTGGGGTATGGACATCGAGACTCTTCAAGACGGGATGCTAACCCCTCTGCTGCCGCTCCATTACGGAGTCCTCGACTTTCTGATAGCTTTGGGACGCTTGATCTGGCCGGCACCGCCCGGGATAGAGAGACACCTACTGATCAGCAACGCGGTCGGCGTCCACATTACAACATGGGTCCTCCTCCTGTTCCCCCGCATGCAAGGGATTCAAGGCGGCAAGTGCCACCTCATCTTTCGCAGACATCGCCTTCAATATCCAACCAAAGACTTCCGTCTCGAGATGGCAGATACCCTGTCCCACCTTCCTCAACGAACCTGCCTCCGCCTCCGTCACCAGCGCTCTCGCATTCCGCTCCAGCGACTGGCACTACGCCTTTCCCTGGCCTCCCCGCCGGTCTGTCCGGAGCTTTGCTTGATGATGTGAGCAAAGATGTAATGCATGACGCAGCTACGCGTGCGAAACAGAGGAGGCAAGCGGAAGAAGCTGAGCGTGAGAAGGAACGAGAGCGTGCTCGTCAGAAGGCTGCACAGATTGAGGAGAAACTTAAGGCCGCTGAGGCCGAGAAACTCCAACAACAAACCCAGGACAAGATCAGGGACACAACTCAGGTAGAGCTCCTTCATACTTTTCAGGACTCTGGCTCATTGTTGTGCTTTAGGAGCTAGACATCGTTTCTGTGATAGAAGAGGCGGTGGAGGGAGTGCCACCCCCCAACCAACCAGAACAAGATGGTCATTCACCCCCTCAAACTAACAGACCGTTGAAGCGACCCCCATCACTAACCGGCGTAGCGCGACCGGGGCCAGATTCAAGTCGCCCTGAACTGGCCAGGCGGAATTCCCATCTTCCTTCTTCACCCACTTCCTCGACACCCCCTGCTCAAGCCGACTCGTGGAGAAGCAAAGCCAATCCTGCCTCCGTTTCTTCCCCTCCTGCCGCTGTTCCCTCCAAAGTTCCGTCCCAGTCATTTACCGCGGTGTCTGTTCTAAATCAAATCGAGTCGTCTTTCACTGAAAATACCGATCAAGATCTAGAGGTTGTCGACTTCTCAGAACTTGGCAAATTCGTCGGTGATGCACAGCCATCTGAAGGGTCGGCACCCCTTAAGGATTTGGCGAGGACGAGACGGCCAAGGCCCGTGGCCCTTGACTTTTTCGAGGATCGTCCTGCCGCTGCCGCTCCGGCTTCTCCCCCTGCTCCTACTGGTGCTGGATCATGGAGGCGGAAAGCCACCTTACCCCAACCAGAGCTGGCAGATCAGGAAGACCTCAACGACAGCCCCTCTGCACAGTGCGAGATAGCTCCGGTCACCTCTCCGAAGTACTCTGCTTTCGATGGATCCGCTACGTCAATAAGCGACAACCATGCTAACGGCCGTCATCATGGACAAGTAGTAGCTTCCGCTCCACACGGCCAGCCGCGTACCCCTCGGTCGCAAAATTTCTCCAAGGACATGTCTGCGATTGATGACGCCATGTTGAGAATCAAGGGAGCTATCGACGGCATGCACGAGTCGCAGAAGGAGCTCGTAACTGAGACGACTTCAGACGCTACAACCACCAAAGTGGTATCCTCAAGCTTGCCGAAGATATCCATAGAGGTAGAGCCGCCCTTTACTCGCCACGAACCTCCTCCATCACCTAGGGTAGCATGGAGTGTTTGCCGGGTCCGGATCCCAAAAGTGTCTGTCAAGCGTGAACCCGTTAGCAAGCTCCAGCTTTTCCAGTTCCAGAGAGGTTCTCGTTGGGTAGAGGTTTCAACACTTCCACCTCGTATAGGCCGGCCTGACTTCTCAGTTACCGAGTTCCTGTTTGGGAAACCCAGGGGAAAGTATCGGGTATACGTTCCCAGACTTGCGAATATAAGGGCCAGTGTATCCACCTCTAAGACCAATGCCTCTGGGACCTTTGGGAAGCCATCCGTTGCGGATACCTCAGCATCATGGCGCAAGCCCGCTAGTCTTGCTCCCTCTGTCCCTCCAACAATATCGGAGGAACTTGAAACAACTAGTAGGTCACCGCCACCAGATGCCGCAGTTCCGAAGGAGCTGGATGCTCCGAAAGCTGAGCTTCACGCTGCTCCTAATGCAGACACACTGCAGCGAAGAGGCTCCCAGCGTAAGATGCCTATCGGGTCTGCGGTTGCCGCTTATCGAGATTCACGCATCGATGTGCTAGACATTGGTGCGGATCTGACTGTGAACTTCACAGTCGGGAGCGAGTTAGATGATGCTGCGCCAACCGATTCCCAGAAGCCGCAAGAGGTGCAAAGTATGATACTGCCTACAGTAGTCCCAGAGAACCCCCAAAGCCAATTGGAGGATGCTCGCACCGTCGCTGTGAATGGTGGTCGGCCTGACTTGTCAACCGTCTCGCCCCTGACGACTAGTAAACTTGGAAGCAAGGCTTCCGACAGCTCGGTACGTTTCTATTTCACTTCTCTCCCAGGTTTAGCCGTTGACCTCATAATTCCCAGAGTGACCAGGCGCCCAGAACACCGTCGAACCATATTTCTGGTCTATGGTCCAGCGCCAGCATTAGTTTCCCAGTGAAAGACTCCCCAGTCCGTGAAGGAGTAGACCATCCTCACATCAAAGAACTGTGGACACAGATATCTGAGAAGCCTAGTCACCCCACTATCAATTCGTTGGAGCGCATTGAAGACGAGCTCCCCGCTTTACCATCCACGCTTCAAGACGTCAAATCAGAAGGAGGGGAAACACCACCTCCATCATCGGCCTCTCATCCCAGGATGTCCCAGTTCGATGTCACTCGTGGCTTCCAGCAGGTTCCTACCTCTACATCTGGGTCTGCTTCCACTTCTACCTCCTCAGGCCCTCCATCTCACCGACCGGTATTGTCCTCTCCAGCCACATCTGCCCCTGTAGCACGACCTGGAACTTACAGTTATCCTATGGCGACATCACCCAGTCCTAGTTGGCCAATGTACAATTATCCGATGGTGGCTCATTCACCAGCTCCAGTTATGTATGGTCCCGCCATGACGCCTAGCCCCGTCCCAGCACGGATGACTGTTAACGGTCAGGCAGCGTATGCCTGGATTCCTGCTGCGCCTCCCACGGGACAGCCTGCTGGCATGATGGGTCGGATGCCACCTTCGCCATATCCGATACAGATGACAGCGTACCCTTCGCCTGGGACCCCGACGCTTTATGGAGCGTCGCCAGGTATGGCTATGCAGTCCCCTCAGACACAACCGGCAAGCAATGTGCAGAATCGTGGCCGGAACGCCTCATTGGCGAGCCCTCTTGTCGCTCCTGGAAACGCCCATCCATACTATGCCAATCAAGCCATGGTGATGCAGCCTTCCATGTCCCTTCCTCAAAACCATGCATATAATCATGACCCAGGTCGCGGACCGATCCGCCACGACAATGGACATGCACCAATGCAACACCCAATGACCAGTCATCCCAATTACGGCCCAGCCCCTCCAACCACTTTCTCTCGTCCATGGTGAACCTTGTTGCATACAGTACTTATATTTTGTCCGCTTTCCTGCAATTACTTTAGCTATACACATCCATCCCCAATTACTTGTCCATTCTATTGAAATGACATTAAATGATGGGCTGTATCTAACGGTATGCAAACTCTAAGCATGAGCTAATTGGACTGCACGTTCAGCGGCTTCATCCAGACCATCGAATGCAATGATTTTGAGGCCAGAGTCCTTGATCAATCTGAACCAAATTATGAGCATTAGAGAAGATGGCAGCGGAAGCTAGGACTCACTGCTTCGCTTCGGCTTCCTTCGTTCCTTTCAACCTGACAACAAGAGGAACATTGAGTGAGAGCTCCTTTGTGGCCTTGATGACACCCTCAGCAATATAGTCGCATCTCATGATACCTGGGTGAGGGATGAGGTTGTGTAGCGATTCAACAGACGTGGGCCCTACCGCCAAAGATGTTGATGAAGATGCTCTTGACCTTGGGGTCGGCGAGGAGGATTTCGAAAGCTTTCTTGACGGTTTCCGGCGTGGCACCTCTATCTCAAGCATGAGAAACTACCTCCAGAACCAATCGGTAGAAGACTTACCCTCCGCAATCCAAGAAATTGGCTGGGTTCCCACCGTGGAGGGCAAGGACATCCATAGTAGCCATGGCCAGACCGGCACCGTTGACGAGGCATCCAATGTTGCCATCAAGCTTGATGAAGTTAAGATTGGCCTTCTGAGCTTCGACTTCGGACGGTTCCTCCTGAGAGATATCCCGAAGACCGAAAACCTCTTGTTGACGGAACTCCGCGTTGTCGTCAAACCCGAACTTGGCATCCATGCTACAGCGGCGTTAGAAGACTTTTAACGGGATGGGAGGGGAAGTACTTACCAGAGGACGCGGCCGTCGGCGGTTTCAGCCAAGGGGTTGATTTCGATTTGAGTGGCATCCTTCTCCTTGAAGATGCGGTAGAGATTTATGAAAATGTCGGCAGCCTCGTCTTGAGCAGCTTCGCCTTTGAACCCAAGCTTTTTGGCGACTTGTAGAGCTTCTTCCTTGCTCAATCCATTTTCATAATCAATGGGTGTAGTGATGATAGCATCGGGGTCCTTGGCAGCGACTTCCTCGATGTTCATACCACCTTGGTTGGACGCAACGAGAACGACGCCTTGTGTGACGCGGTCATTCAGCACGGCAACATAGTACTCATGAGTAGGATCATGTCGCTCGGCAAGCATGACCTGCGAGGACTCATTAGAAGGGAACCACGACTCGTTGAAAGGCACACCAACGGCATTGCATATTCGGCCACCCGCGCCGGTCTGCTTGGTGATGAGCTTGGAGCCAATCATCTTGCCAGCGAGTTCCTGTGCTTGCTCGGGGCTTGTTGATACACACACGCATTAGCGGCCTCGCAAGGAGGGATGAAGCCGAGGCAGCGTACCTTTCGACCATATGTACGCCACCTTGGAAACCATTATCGAACTTGCCCTTTCCTCGTCCACCAGCCAGGACTTGGGCTTTGATAACAAGTCGGTTGTGTCCTCAAAATGCGCGAAATTTAAGCACCCGAAAGGAAAGTCACTGGCGAGGTGGTCGTACCGAAATTCTTGGCAACATCATGCGCTTCCTGAGGGGATTTGGCGGGTATACTTTTCGGGGTGGGTATTCCGTACTGGTAAGGATCGCTCAGGGACGACAGAGGCATCAGCAAGGAGATTTGACGCACCGAGTTTAGTAGGTTGACAGACTGGTATTCGTGGATAGAGAGGAAACGCCTCTGACCTGCAGATACAACCTGCGACGGGTGAGCTCGGAGACATGAGGGGGAGAGGGGGGACGCACCCGAGGTAAAGAACCTGCTTTTCTGAGGGACGCGGAGAGCATTGTGGGCGGGGGAGGAGAAGGGGAGTGTGTCCGAGCGCGGCAAACTTTTCTTGGAGACGGCTTACGTAATATGACAGACCGCTATGGCCGCATTTTTTGCAGCTGCATCGGCCTCATCAAGAGCGACGACGACGGTCGATTTCGACACATATTTCTTCCTGTCTCTCCCTGTACTGGGCCTGTCTCTTGTATAGCAAATTTCACATCCTCGCATTGAGTTCGGGCAGCCTTGCTTGTTTTTTGGGCTGTTCGAAATTTGGTTGAGGAATATTCTGTCCTAGGCCTCGCGATTTCCTTTGATTCTGTCCACATCAGCAGCGGACTAGTTCCGAGACAGCGCGTACCCCTGCCTCGCCTTAACCGCGTTGCCTGTGCGTAGAAATACTCCAACAATTTGTATTGGACCTGTCCTATTTTTTGCCCCACTTTTGACGGTCTGCTGATCTGTCCGCTTCCACAACCACACACCATGATCCCTACCACGACACCAGACACTGAAGCTATGGTGCCCAACGGCTCTCTGAACAACTTGCAAGCTACTCAGCTTCTACACGTCTCAAAGACCGTCCTCCAACAGGCCATCGATCTGGTGGATAATTACCTGAGCTCGGACGAGCAGCTAACCGTCCACTCCAAATTCTTACCTGGCTCAACCATCGGTACCTTTTACCCCTCGCTTAGCATTGTCTGTGGGCGACTGGCTGACCGCTTTATATAGGCAAGCATTTGCGACATGCCCGCGACCACTTCGTCCTATTGGCAGATTCCGTCTCTACGGGCCCTCCTCACTTATTGAATTACGACATTCGGAGCCGCAATACACCCATGGAGACCAGCCTTGTCGCTGCGAGAGAGGCACTCACGGACGCCATCGCTCGGCTTGAAGCTGTCGTACCTCGAGCTGACCTAGACCAGCCAATGACATTGAACGCAATCACCCCATACTCCCAAACCCTTCAGACTACCTTTGGGAGAGAGGTAGGTCATCCCTAGATGTCTTTAAGGCTTCGCACTCACAACACCAGCTTTGGTTTGCTGCGTTACATTGCGTACATCACTGGTCCATGGTGGGTATCTGTATATTTTGGCTTAGAATAGTCAGCTTATGGCAATCTCTCAGGTTCGAGTTATCGCTGGAGAGCTGGTATGTCTGAGCCTTCATCTGCCGTCTCAGATGGTCATAGCATTGCATAGGATATCAAGCTGACGGAGGACTTCGGATTCGCCCCATCTACCTTGGTGCATCAGGGAAAGGAGGCACCGTTGGGCAAAGCGAAAATTTAGCCATACCATTATACCTCACTTGTACCTACGCATACTATTACTATAAATTTGCTGCTTGCTCGAGCTCGACGCCGTGGGAATGCAGGGTCGAATGTTTCTCAAATAAGCGCCTATAGTTGCAGAAGCCCGCACAAGCAGAGGTGTATCGACATCCACTGGAATGGCTACAATGGCGGCAAAAATGATTCCAATAGAGGGAGAACCCAAGAAGCGAGTCGTTCGTCCATCTCTTTTATTTTTGCGAGTGCCTAGTGCTGATTCTTGGTCCATAATGACATTGTCTAGTGCTACTTCTTCGACTCTGACATTGGAGGATTCCACTATGGACCTGGCCACCCGTGAACAATAGTCCTCATACTCAATACATGCGAACTCGCTGACCGCATAAACAGAATGAAGCCCACTCGCATACGGATGTGTCATTCCTTGGTCATGAATTATGGCTTATACAAAAAGATGGAAATCTTCGTGCGTAGGCCTAGATTTCATAACCACTTCTGATCGTCACTTGACCCAATGGTCAGCGAGCCAAACCCGCTACAAAGCGGGAGATGACACAATTCCACTCTGACGAATACGTCGACTTCCTCAATCGAATTACGCCGAGCAACATGAATTCGTTCCTCAAGGAGCAGCATAAATGTAGGTTTCGCAACTCGTAGACCCATGACGTTGACTCACGCGCGTTTCTGTCTGCTAAGACAATGTTGGGGATGATTGTCCAGTTTTCGACGGCCTGTTTGAATATTGCTCCATCTCAGCTGGCGGTTCGATGGGTACGTTACCAATCTCACTAAACTGACCCATTCCTTCCCATTGAGTAGGAACTCGGTTACTTCGTTTTCTTAGAGGGGGCTGCGCGTCTAAGTCGTGATAAATGCGACATCGCTGTGAACTGGGCAGGTGGTCTGCACCATGCCAAGAAGAGCGAAGCTAGTGGATTCTGTTATGTGAATGGTACAGCTGTGATAGCCTCACTCCTCTTCCGTCCCTACTAATGAGACATGTAGACATTGTTCTAGGCATTTTAGAGCTCCTCAGGCAAGTCCTCTCAGTTTGCCCCTCTTCTGACTCTGCTGATCCTCACAACCCCTAGATATCATCAGCGTGTTCTTTACATCGACATTGATGTTCACCACGGTGATGGCGTTGAAGAGGCTTTCTATACCACAGATCGTGTCATGACGGTCAGTTTTCACAAGTACGGTGAATATTTCCCTGGGACTGGAGAACTCCGAGTGAGTACCTCGGCCAAGCCATTTACCCTCCTTGGTTCAATTGCCTTAGGACGTGGGGGCGATGAAAGGTAAACACTATGCTCTGAACTTCCCATTACGCGACGGTATCTCCGATGAGAATTATAAATCCGTATTTGAGCCGGTATTTGAGTGTTGTTTTATGTGCCCGAATTGCCGCTCATCATGGTTGTCCCAGGTTATACGACAAGTTATGGAAACATACGACCCAGCTGCTATTGTGTTACAATGCGGCACCGATTCGTTGTCTGGTGACAAGCTTGGTTGCCTCAATCTATCTATGAGAGGTTTGTCATTCTTGATGTCTACACTAAAATAGGTATTGAAAGTCTGGTAGGTCACGCGAACTGTGTAAAATTTGTTAAATCCTTCAATAAACCGCTGCTTCTCCTTGGTGGCGGTGGGTACACAATGAGAAATGTCAGTCGCGCATGGGCATTTGAGACTGGCTTAGCTGCTGGCGTTGAACTTGGACCAGGTAAGGCATCGCCTGAAAGATGGTGCTCTTCCTAATCCGTGCTCAAGAAATTCCTATGAATGAATACTACGAATATTTTGGCCCTGACTACGAATTGGACGTCAAATCATCGAATACCGACGATATGAATACAAGGACATACTTAGACCGAGTCAAGCGTATTGTGTTCGAGAATTTGAGACGCATTGGTGGTCCACCCAGTGTTCAAATGTCTGGTAAGTTCGGCACCCTCTGCTCCCATACTGCACTCAAAACTGCTTTCCGAAGATATACCACATCTCCCCATCGATAGCGTCATGGACGACCTAAACGAAGATGAGGATCTCATACCACCCAATGAACGACGCCCACGCAGATTGCTAGACTCAAGGCGACAAGCAGACGGCGAACTGTCTGATTCAGATGACGAAGGCGAGGATGGCCGTCGAGATCATGCTAGTCACCGTGAACGTTCCAACGGTTCGAACGGAAAGGACCACACGCCGGCGCGGAAGTATGGTGTCCTCACCGGTATAATGGCCTCCGCCCAAACGGGCGCGACCCATGGTGCTGGGCCCAGCGGGCAGAAGTCTGCCGCTCGAATTATGTCGTCAGGTGCCCATGATATGGATGTTGATTCACCTCCGTCAGTGAACGACAGGTAGCTTCAGATACGACGCGTAGCATATATTATTCGGATTCTCACATAGCAGCCAATTCGACTTCTTGCTTGTTCAATCGATCAATTTCTACGTCCAAAGCCAGATTCGCCATCTCAATCTGCAAAATACTCGAAATAAGCTCGGTCCACCGAGTTTCGAGTGATGTGATTTGGGCTCCGAGGCGCGTCTGCGATGCGAAACGAATCATTAGTGGAAGTCGTGACACGAGATAGTTCACCAACTTGTTCATTCTTCCGTTCCCGGTTAAGATCGACGGTGAGTTGCCTGAGATCCTCTAGCGATTTCTCAATCTGCTTGGCGTTAGCCTCCAGAAGATAATTGTGTATCCGCCATGCATTGGATCCGTATGTTTGTAGCAATGTCGCGTTGGTTTGCCTGGAAGAATTTAGATTCCCATCAGGGGAGACCACAGGAACGCACCTCAAGCGTTGGTGCTCCAACTGCGCCTGTGCGTTTTTCAACGCGGCCTGCCATTCTTCATCGGTTCCAGGAAGAGATATAGGACCAGGCAATTGATACCTAATTTGATCGACTTGAGGAAATGGCTGATGTGACTCGACGCGTTCCAGTTCAGCCTGTAGCAACGGACTTTTCTATAGAAAACGGCGGGTCAGCTAACTGGGACACGGTGAAAAAGCTGGTGCTCACAGCAAAAAGTGGATATGCAGGGGGAACGCGAGGATGCAGTGCTGCCGGGGGCTTGCCCGCACGCGCAAGCTCCTTTTCAACCCTCTGTCTGAGGTCTGGATGTGTGTCCAGGTCGTTGTCATAATAGGGCAGCGAGTCTAGCAAACCCGACGGCGAAGGCTGAGATTCTGAAGTCATGGCGAGAGGCTGGCGGAGTTTGAACGAACTTGGCCTGTGCTACGATGATGCAGCGCTCCCTAGCCCGGGCTCTGGCTGGCTCAAGGCTGGCAGGCCGCCAATATCGCGCAGTACACTCGTCTGCTGTGTCGAAAGGTGCGAGTGTGTGCTGTAGCCCTTGTCATGCTCACCCTGACATATCAGACGTAGCCTCTACTTCCCCCTTCACCGAACCAACTTCACCGAACCCGTCTGTCACCCAGCATGCTCAGACCACCGAATCTCTTCACACTTATGGTTCCTACCTTACGCAATGCTTGCCCAAGTTCATTCAGCAATTCTCCGTTTTGAAAGACGAACTGACACTTTACGTCGCCCCCGCCGCGGTTGTTCCTGTGCTCACCTTCCTCCGCGATCACTCCCAATGTCAGTTCAAGTCGGTCGTAGACATCAGCGGCGTCGATTTTCCCGAACGGGATAAGCGCTTCGAAGTCGTATATCATTTGCTCAGTGTCAAGCACGCCGGGAGAATCAGGGTGAAGACGTATGCAGGCGAAGCCGATGGTGTTCCTAGCGCTACCGGTGTGTTCAACGGTGCAAATTGGTGGGTACTCAGTCCCTTTCCCTTTTACCATTTTGGACCCCTCACAGATGCTTAGGTATGAGAGAGAGGCATGGGATCTATACGGCATATTCTTCACTGGGCACCCAGACCTGTAAATACCTCACACCTACGCTCGTTTACGCCCAAGCTGACTTGTCTTTAGCCGTCGCATACTCACAGATTATGGTAGGCCGCTCGTCACTCTTTCGTATACCATCGCCTGACTCCGCCCTTAGGTTTTGAAGGTCACCCTCTCCGCAAAGACTTTCCTTTGACGGTATGTCTACTCCTCTGTCTCACAGTACTTACGCATTCCCGCGTTCACAGGGTTACACGGAACTCCGCTACGACGAGGAAAGTAAACGAGTGGTTTATGAACCCCTGCAGCTAACCCAGGCATTCCGGTATGGTATTTTATGGCGTCGTGTTAGCAATTGCCTAAACATGCTTTCAGGAACTTTGAATCGCTCTCTCCTTGGGAGCAGGTTGGCGATGGTACAAGTCCCCCTCGACCGGCGGAACTCAAGCATTTACCACCACCGAAGCCTGAAGACCCTAAGAAGTAGAATTCACTTAGATTTCCTTCCCTGTCGTCGAGTATGAAAAATTCCAAGTTATATTGTACACGAGGAGGTCAAAACTGCCTATGATACATGTCAAATAGAGGAAGGCAACCGTGGTGTAGAGATGAAGCTCATGACTCCGCCGATTTCGAGGCTGAACCAGCAGCTTCTTTAGTATTCCCTTCTATTACCTGGGGCCCCTCGGCTTTAGCCCAACCCATTCGTTTGACCAAATAATCCTGACCAATGACCTCAATCCCAACTCTCAAGGCCTCCGCAACTAGGTCTTCTACCCAATCATATTGATCCCACAAATCCAGCCATTGAGCTGGCACCGCCTGAGTGACGGTAGTGTGTGCCAGATGATGGACGGGGTCGCAAAGGTGTAGCATAAATTGCAGGTGACTCTGTGTTTCTACAAGACTGGCCTGATCAGAGCCAATTGTAGTAGCGTTCGAGGGTATTCCGGTGAATGGTTGAACTCGTAGGTAGATGTGCGAGTAAGTGATAGGGGTCTGGGTAGTGGAAGGCTTGGACTCAGTGGTCTTATTGACATTGGCTTTGATGATTTCATCAAGATTAGCCTACAATAGAGAGAGCCGGTCGGCCACAGCAATCGCAAGCTGAAAATATTATCGACCTACCTGGGCAAGCTTCAACGCGGCATCATAGCCATCGACAGCGTTCAAATCGCGACCGTCTTCCTTGCTCGATTTGGGACGCGATTCGTCACCACGATTGACAATGAGGTCTCCGCCTTCAACCTGCTCCATGACCTGATTGCAATCTAAGTGTCTAGGAAGTGCAGAGAGGGTGAGGGTGACTCACTCTGCTGAGAGAGCGATAAACGAGTCCTTCGACACCATCATAACCTCGCATATCGTGGCTAAGCCAAACGTGAAGGACCTCATGTTCTGATATAGGGGGTGCGACGACATTCAATATGTCGGTAAGAGTGGAAAGGCCCAACTGCCTGAAATCCTTGCCTTCAGAGCGGTTAACAGGACAAAGGATTCGCAAGAGAGATATACACACCAAGCTTATCCAACTGAGCTGTCTTCGCATATTCCATCACGCCTTCGCTCCATTTGCGTGCTTGTTCATTATTGGGTAGATTCTTCACCTGTTCATCCACCGCGGACCTGGCCTGTTGGATAGCAGCGGACGCCGTGTTCCAAACACTACCCCATCCCCATCCACCCTTGCCAGTTGTTGATGTAGTAGGCTCGGAGACTTTGGAGCTCTCGGTACCCGTCGTAGGACCTAAACCGGCCGACACTGGACCACCCAGAGCGGGGGACGATGAACCAACACGAACACGTTCGGTGGTCTTCCTCAGAGATGGGGTCCCTGCACGCGAACTCGGTCGTTCAGTAAGATTAATTCCAGGCGTACGCGGTGTTGGTTCAGCCGATTTCTGTGTGATCTCGTCAAGGAAAGCAAGCACTTCAGCCTCACCCCCTGGTTTGGCAGAACCACCAGGTTTTGGAGCCACAATATTCGTCCCTGAGGCAGAAGGACTCGCCTCCGAGGTGGAAGGAGCCTCCACTGGGGTGAACGAGTCGAGATCGTCGAGAAATTGGAGGACTTCCTCTTGTTTCGACTTGGACATGGTTTGCAATGATGATATGTAGTCCTCACGTGGCCCGTCATGTACGAAACTGGGCGTCTATGAGGCACAGAGGGGTCAACCAGTCAATATTCAATATTCAATACTCAGACTCTCATCATCACATTCATGGGCAAGAAAAAGCAGGAGCAACAAGAAATATATCATGTCGGTACGCAAGCCTGTCTGATACTGTCGTCAGTGGTTAAAACGCCAGTCCAGAGGTGATCACTGCCGCCCGCGTTACGGATGATTTCAGTTGGGTGAGTCCCATCGAAAGGGCTTCGGCATACCCGCTCTGAACATGAACAGGAGTATCGCGTTAAGGTGATCAGCAGGCCTTTGCGTATTTTGTGAAATTCAATGACCTGCGTAGTGGGCTGGCTACGATTCAGACGCAGATAGGTAATGCTAGCTGTCCTGCTTCCTCAGATCGAACCACTTATCTCTAAAGCTCAGCTGGGAACCTCAGGAGAATGTAGCCAGCTGTGATGCTCTGTTGAAACGCTTTTGGAGCCACATTGGTGTGGACGACAAAGATTACCCTGCGGGGTACCTATGCCGAGCAAGTAGTACCTTCATTGGTGAATCGGACTACATATCGCCTCACCCTTTAGCTCATACCTGGCATTGTAGAGAAAGAGAAGAAGCAATTTGCAGCGAACTTCCCAGAAGTACTTAAAAGAGAGAAGAAACGGGCAAAGGTTGAGAAAGCAGGACGGTCTGCGTCTGTATGTCTGCCTGTAGCTCAAGCTGTTCATCATCACTCACCGTATGCTCAGTCAGACGCGCCAGCCATACCGAACGATACGTTTTCGACCGTTTCCGTGCCGAAATCGAAACGAAAGCGCAGGCAGACTGTAAGTGGTCACTTCTGCCCCTTTGTCGCAGTGTATTGACGTACCCCAACGGTCAGGACGTGGTGACAGCACCAATAGAAGATGAAGTGTGTAACTGCGTTTGTGGACTGTTATCATGGCCTTAATACATCCCTCTAGTCCAGCTCCGATGGCGAGCCCCTTTCAAAGAAGATCAAATCTAGCAAGTCTTCGACTAAGCCGATCGCGGAAGCCAAGGTGACTTCACCTTTCTCTTCTTGAGCGAATGGGATCACTAATCAACTTACAGGGCAAACAACGCGCCGTCGAAACCCCACCAGCTTCAGATACCGACGATGACAATCGCAGCAGCCTCTTTGGCACACCGCCTCAGTCAGCTTCTTCGGAGCATGCACCTATCCTCCCAAATGTACCTCCCAATGCCTCGACACGTGTTAGCGGTCCTGCTCCCAGTGAATCGAACGAGAGCGTTACCTCTCGTAAACTGGCTGCTTCTGCGTTCCCTGTTCCAACGGAGCAGGTTCGATGGCGGATGGCCAATCCACAGTTGGCCACTGTCCCGAAAACTACTACACCTGGTAGTTCGCTTCCGACTAAAAATCGACTAGCGCAGGCTGCTTTAGCACCCGTGAAGCCTTCCAAGTTCAAAATCAACAAGTATTCTCAGAGTGCCAATTCTAACTCAGCGGCTCCGGGGGCCTCAGGTCCTGCGTTGACATCAGCTCTACCATTACCCCGTCGCAATAGTGCTATAGCAAATGCGGCGAATACCCAGACACCCACCTTCTGTGTTCCCCCCTCGCCCACAAGTCCGGTTGTGCCTCGAAGACCATCTGCCTCGATCGTTCTCCCCCAATCGCCACCTGCCCTTCCACTTACCCACTCTACTAATGATGTTTCCGACGGTTCCGTTCCTCCTTCTGCAGCTGTAGAGTCTGACCAGTTTGCCCCAGTGGACGAATACCACATGGAAGACTAGTGAGTGTTGTATCGAAATGGAGCCCGTAGTCAACGGGCCTGACTCCTAATTTAGCATGTCTGAATTCTTGTTGCATAGTCCAAGAGCACCTCAAGCCCCTGTTGACCCTGTTGACCGATTCTTAAAGGATGCCATGCCGACTGAGTAAGCGATCCGTCATGTACACGTTCACTGAATTGAATATACGGTGCACACAGACTCGCCGCGCCGTTCAATGATGAAACATCCGAGAAGTATAGTGTTCATCCAGCCAAAATTTACATACTGAATTTGTCCACCTCAGAAATCCGCTCCAAGAAACTCTGCAAGAACTTGCAGAACCAGAAATTCCCGCTCCTTCAACCACACTCTTCCGTCACAAATTGCCTGCCCTCCCAAAGTCCGTTGAATCACCTCTCTCTTTCCTCATGTTAACGTGTCATCAGAATACAGAAGAAATACCACTGGGAGGGGCCTCTTTTAGCAGGATCGGGAGAGCACTCTGAGCGTATATGTGATGTGACCGTCACGGATCTATCCGAAGCAACATCTGGTGGATTACGTGTGGACATCTTTTTGCAAGCCTTGGAGTCACTTCGATGTGAGGGTTTTCATGATCAATGGGATGCCGAGCAAGTGTTACTTGGGTGTAAGAGAAAACCCCACCAGTTCGCTAGAATCCAGCCCTTGGCAGATAAGGACGTCGTTGGATTGACTGCGCTAACAAGCACAATGAATAAACATAGCCAGGTATGTCTCTTTCCTTGGTTCAAGGTGTTGATGTACGATTCGTTATCTAGACAATTATTCTCCCCCTCCACCTGGACAACAAACTAGTTGCCCTGCTCTTTATTTTCGCAACGAACGCTCGGCGCATGGCGCGACAGCTCTGTGTACCTCAATTTTATCTCCAGAATGCCAAGATGCTAGTGGCTGCGCTGCTCGCTTGGGCTCTTCCTCCCTATCCACAGCATCGATGGCGCCGTGAACTTGAAGCTCCTGTGTACAAATCACCAGCACCAACTACTCAGATTTCCCATCCCAACCGACTCCGTGACGCTTTGGAAGCACTCCGCTTTCCCCAAGAGCTGTACGACTTCATGAGCCAAGCAAACAGGACATTCTGTGTATGGTATGAAGGAGGGGATGGTTCGAAACAGCGGAAATGGGAGACGAACGCGCTTCTGACGATCCTCCAGCATTGCGGCGCGAAAGATCTTGGCTTCAAGGCCGACGTTCGTGCTGTCTTTGTACATGTGGCCGCTATCAATACGTTGTACCGGTTGCCTGGGTATGTGGAGCGAAGAACTAAGTGTCCAGAAATCAACTTTTACACATATGGTACACACCACAAGGTTTCGCCAAACTTGTGGGGTTTGAATGCCATATATCCCATTGGTGCGTGTGTATCACCCGCTGGCTACAGAGCTTGTTTATTTATGGAACTCGTAGGTGGAATCGTCACGTTCACCCCCAGTGCTTTGCTCGCCAATCCCGAAGTTCTGCGTGCGAGAATGAGACAAATTGCTGCGCATGATTGTTGGGAGTGCTATGTGCTTCCGTCAGTCGTTGGCATGGCGTCAAAGCTATCGGCACAGGAAGATGATCCCATTGACCTCCTCGCCAAGTATGTTAACGTCGCTCTTTCCATCATCTCGAATTTTGACTGCGCTGGCTCAGGGGCAAGCTGTTCACTAGCTGCTACCTTCAGATGATTGAAGACGGCAAGATCGCAATGATGGATTGTCCTCCTTTAGAACCGAACCTTGCTAACTCGAGAGCCTCTTCGTGGTGGGCTACGAATCAAGCCCAGCGGGAGTTTGGCCAGCGGGAGTATCTTCAACAAGGCATGTCAGCCTTCAGGACACTATGTTCCAACAAACCCGAAACGGCATGGCAACTTGAGGCGGAGCTCGCCATTAGGAATGATCTGCGCAGGATGGAGATGCAACCGTGCTTGATGAGGGCGTATCGTCGGTTCGTCGTCATCAGGGGACCCCAGGAGGGTATACCACGGACTAAGGACGGGGTAAGTCCAAGTGTGAGCGTTTTCGCTGGATATCTGACTGTAGCGCTGGCATAGTTTGAATGGGTCACAGCAGAGGAGTTTGACTTTAGGGACCAAACATTTGAGAAGTGGGACGGGGCGCATGTTGACCAGATTGATGACTGGAGTTTCTTCCCGTTTGTTTGATTAGATACAATGTTGATTACCGGTTGGCCCGTCGCATGTGATTCCATACTCTGATATAGCTCCGTTGTCGTCCTCAGCAACAACAGCGCGCGGCTTGAGCCCAAATGTCCGCACTCATCAACGACATCATCACCAACCCAGCTTTCCATGATTACCTCGCCATCCTCAAAGGTGCCCGCAATGGCTTTGTCTACGGTGTCAAGGTCCGGTTTCCCCATGCCCTCATCATGGCCATCTTGTTTGGACGGGGAAGGTCAGTGGTTGGTTTCTGCACTGTGCTCTCCGTGTAACTTTCGCGCAGTTGGGAGGCTCGGTTACGTGCCATCTACCGGGCAACGAAGCAGCACGCCTTCAACCTGGCTAAATTTGTCTCCTTATACAAGACATTCCTCCTCGTACAGAAGAAAGTCAATGGTGGGAAGCCTCGGAGTGCCGATACATTCATTGCTGGGTTGCTAGGAGGCTATCTCGTGTTCGGTGACAGAACAGCCGTAAATGAACAGGTATGCTCACTCTCCCCAACTCCAGGACCTCCTAAATCCCTTTGGATAGATTGTGCTGTATGTCGTATCGAGGGTCATTGCTTCGTTCATACCGCGAGCTGGCGCCCCGTATTCCAAATCATCAGCCTCTCCCGATGTCATCAAGCCGCTACCACCTGATTCGCGATACTTTAGTGTCTTCGCAGCTGTCTCATGGGGTGCCGTCATGTGGCTATTTAACAACCGGGGAGAAACCATTCAACCTGGCATGTTCAACTCCATGCAATATCTATACAGGAACTCCGAGGTTTGGAAGGACTTGCGTACGCTTCTCTGGCACAATACATGAGCACTGAGCTCTATACCCCCAACAATCTGTAATGTCCACTTGCACGCGACCTCTAGATATCAAACTAGGTACCTCCAGCTGCCCCCCATTAATCTTGTGTGGCTCCACGCACCGTCAACTAAACCCTGGCTCTTATAGTTGTATGCACTTGATCACCCTCCTGCATTTGTACTACGCTGCATCAATATCACTGTGCTGTGACCTGGCGACATACACTAACCGCAAGCATTTCAACCGCGGCAGTACAGGCTTTGGTGCATAGGTTGCATGAATCAAAGGACGCACTAATGTACGCCATCTCGCCAGCGACGTCAGTGTCTGCATTCCATTGGCATCAGCATCAGTGAACCGCGGAAAGGAATCCCAACTACATACCCGTCTCGATTCGGCCAACGAGCTTTCTCCGGGTCTTATCCCAGAGTGCTTTGGCTTCTTCGTGATGTGACAGACAGAGCCCGTAATCATACGGGAACATATCCTCTTCGATGAGAATCTTCCGCAACGCTTTGACGCGTTGATCCTGAAACTGAACAAGTCTATGATATGCCTCGACAGAAGGCACCGCTTGAACTTCCTGGATGGAATAGGTAGCCAACGGAGCCACATATCGGCTCGATTTCACAGCGATACGATCCAAGCCATGCTGGCATGCATATCCATACACTTCCAATGGATACATCGGCGCATGAGCCAACAAATGTTGATGCAACGTCGTAACCAAGTCCTCGGATAGCATATACTTATCAGCCAAGCGCAACAATGAAGGCAATAACGGCCACGGAATCATTGTTTCGGGTTGGTGAGTCCTGGTCCGGACTTGCGTGACAAATGTTTCCTGCTCATCCTCGGCGAGCGGCCTAGGCGGGTCTGGGGGTGAGTGCAGCAGCTGCAAAAGGAGATGCAAGGCATCTGCCTTCTCGTCGATTCCAAGTTCTTCCTGGTCTGCCGTCATCGACGGCTGGACGGAACAACATTCAAACATATCATCTGAAAATAAAAAAATAATTGGTAATAGGAGTATTTTTACAAAGCCAATCGCTCAACTGAAGACCTGACTCCCTGTCAGGACACTACGGCGGACCAAAAATCGCTCGCCATCAGGTATGGAGTAGATTGCGAAATCCGGATCAGGACACTGGAATTTGTTGGTTGCAAGGAGCATGGGGAGAACGATGTGTGAGCGAAAGAGATGCTAGATTTTATTGGATAGGTAATGATGCTGATCGTCGCGCGCACCAGCGACACGTTGACGTGAATACGACTGATGCAGACGTTGGTGTGTGAGGATTAAGGAGACTGTACTGATGCTGCTGTTCGTCAAGGGGCACAGACGCACAGCAATGACCAGCTGCCCATGACATATATGTGTACATTATATATGTGTTGAAAAGGGAAACATGGACTCCATGAATGTAATACACTGGGGAGGTCGCCAGAGACGGATCGCATACCTTGGCGGCGGTCTCCCCATAAAAGGGTGGATGAGATGGGAAAGGAGAAAAAGTGCAGTCGACGTGAGAGTGAACCGAAAGGGAGAATATGAAAAATGGTCGCAATGGTATCATCAGATGAGGTAAAAGTAAGGCAATCTAAGCAGCCTGAAACCCATAGAGAAACGCCCCTTCCCCTACATGATTATACACTTGATCTTCTTGCCGTTCGGTTTATCGTCTTTGAGCGGTTTGGCTGGACCTGGTAGACCGGATTCTATATTTCGTGTCTGTCGTAGCGCACGGACGAGATTCGTGAATAATCGTTCCACATTCTGGGCCGTTTTTGCGGATGTCTCGATGAATTCGCAGCCAAATTGCCTCGCAAGGGCGGCACCCTCCTCTTTTGATACTTCTCGCTCATAGGTCTTGTCACATTTGTTGCCAACAAGCATGAATATGGGGTCCCCTCGTTTCACCCGTCGCATCGACTGTCTGAAGATCTCCAGCCGTTCGAACGTTTGACGTGATGCGATCGAGTAGACAAGGATGAATCCCTGTCCTTCGCTGCAGTTGGGACTGAGTCACAGCCATTCTGGGACCGATCTGCGCGTGCTACTCACCGTACCCACTGGTCACGCAGTGTAGCGTACTCCTCTGAATTGTGATTTAGAGGTTGAGCCGGCTGGTGGTGTATACATGGCACTCACCCTGTCCAGCAGTATCGATAACTTCCACAAAACACATCCGGTTATCAACCACCAGTTGCTTTCGGTAGGCATCCTCTATCGTCGGGTCGTACGTCTGGATTGGGGAGAGGTCAGTCCGAGACGAAATTGGATGACCAGCAAGGACGGACCTCTGCGCATTATGGAAAGGAATGGACGTCATAAGGCAACGAAAGAGGAAGATGGACAGGAAATGCTCACCAACAAAACAATTCAGGGTAAACTTGATGGAAGTTAAATCCTGGTCACCGGGCAAGGAGAGAGAAGACATACCTGGACAGCTAAGGCCGTTTTGCCGACACCACCATCACCAAGAACAGCTACTCTCCAGTTGTCCATATCCTGATGAGATGGGGGTCGAGAAAGAAGAGAGAAGTCGTAAAGGAAAGTGGTGAAGCGAGGAGGAAGGGCGGATGAGGGGAGATAGGAGAGATGGAGAGAAGGGAAGCTCAGAGGACGAAGGAGAGGAAAAGAAACAGTGTGAGGAGGTCGTGCGATTCGTGTAGAGGTCGTAAACAGAAAGCCTGGAGACTCTCAGAGGGCGGAACACAGGCCACTCCACTCCTCGCTTTCGTCCTTTCTCCCATTTCGTCCCTTTTTCCCACCCTCATTCTCTCTCTGCCGGACATTTCCGACCGTCTTTGAATACCGACAGAAACACCGGCAATGGAAACAGGAAATTGGTCCTTTCGCGTTCCCAGGCTCCCACCGACGCTGCCCGACCTTGCGGCACCGAAGACTCGTCCCGCATCTGATTGAGCTTCCTGCATCCCTTCCTCCGTGTCCCCATCCGGCGGTCACACCTCATCGATCCTACTGGCAGGAATCTCAGTCCCACCCTCTGTTTGAAATGATTCCTACTGACTGCACTAATTATCGATTTCATTGACCCTATGCAGTTCCTTCCGGCCTCGTCATTGGCTGGATTCAGCACAGCTATCACCCCAAGCATAGGCTAGTTCAATCCAATGCCCTAATTCGTGGGCCACTCGGGCACGCTCTCCCCTCATGCAACTAGCTGACCCACGATCTCCACGTAAGTCCTATTGTTATTGGCCTCTCGCCCTTGCTTTTCCCACTAATTTGCGTTGAATCGCCTTTAGCATCTGTGTATTTTTAGATCCATCTCCTCGCAAGCCCAATGCAAAGGCCCTGCTTTTACGACTTAACCCAGCAAAACGGACCGATTCTCCTCCTTCCCTCACTTCATTCATCTCTGCATACCGCGTTGTAGGTCTCCCCGCTAGTTGTAGGCGTGGATCAGATAACGGATCATCAAGATCATATTATTGACCCCTTTCGACGACCTGTAATTTTGTCGGGACGCGACCCAAGGTGCAACACCCCACCTGTCTCTCCATATTTCCTTCTTTATATCGACTTCGAATCTACTACGGACGTTGGCGGCGGCCACCCACAACCTCTCTTTCATAACGGACAGCAAGGGACTTAATTTGCTAATCTCATCTTACTGGTTCGTACAATCTCGGCACGATCAGTACCAATCCCCGAGACATACCTCGCAATTCAGAGCTCAGGAACATCTACTTCTCGCATAATCATCTCGGCCGACATCCTTTCAGGAGGCGTAGCAAGAACCCTCGACGATTGTCCCTCCATGGGTTCGCATTCCGTCCTTGCAATCAGTTACCTATTCATGGGCCCACATCCATATCTTCTTGGCAAACCACGTCACGGACCGATGTGTTGAAGCTGATCCTGTGTTGACCACTATCTCCACGCTCCTCTCTTAAAATCGTACTGCCCCTGTTACCAGAACCCTGTGCATACGCGCTTTCGCCCCAGTCCACACACAACTGTGCCTCAAACCTTCAGGATCCCAACGGCGCTCTCGCGATTGGATATCTCCTCTCACATCTCGTCCGATGACCGGCTCGAGCATCGTCTTGTTCCAATCAACATACTCTGGTCTATCATTCCTTCTTGTGTGCTCACTTACTCAC
Organism: Pleurotus giganteus; assembly: GCA_032158425.1. Classification (NCBI taxonomy): domain Eukaryota; kingdom Fungi; phylum Basidiomycota; class Agaricomycetes; order Agaricales; family Pleurotaceae; genus Pleurotus; species Pleurotus giganteus. The sequence goes on from JAPEHR010000002.1 coordinate 2,281,540, forward strand.
GACGTTCGATGGACGGCGAGCATGGAGTTTTTCTCTGTCCTTCTGACAGGTGCTATCAATCCAATGACTTGCTGACCCAATCACCAAAGTAACGCGTACTGCCATGCGTTGCATACAGACGCACCCATAGTACTAGTACCCCCTCAATGGCAAAATTCCAATTTGTAGACCATGGCAACCGTCACCGTAGCCCTCTTGCTATCGACCTTGATACTACCGCTTCGCTTCTTCATCCACCGCGCATCGATTTGTCCCTTGGCACCAGTTCACTCAATCATGCCTTGGTCTTGCTGTGCAGTCGTTGCTAGAGCTTCAATCGAGCACTAGGCAATCCACACAATGTGACCTAACCCTTTTGTTTACGCTTACTGATCGACATCAGATCCTCATGCCAATGTCTCAAACCATACATCCAAATCGTGATGTATCGTTCTTGCTTCGGATTTCTGATGACAGGCGACCACTTGCAAAACCACGAATTTGGACTGTCCTGTCATCCCACACCAAGTCGCGACGAGAGCATTGCGTTCCTTCCAGGTGCTCCTACCCATCCATCTGTCAGACGGGCATCCGAGTCTGAGCCACAGTCCTACGCCGCTCGTCATTCTCACAGCTCCACTGCAATCCCAGTCCATATCAATATCTTGACTTGCTAATGACAGCCTCTGAGATGCCCTGGGCCCGTCGACCACCATGATCATCTGATCCTCTCCACTCGCCAACGGTGGCGCCACCACCTCAGATCGCATATACACTCATATCAAATATACACTTGTATCAGGACGCTTGACACAATCACTCGGACGTTCTCAGTAGTTCAAATTTTTTTGAGGGATCCGTATACGATAGGATTCTGGTCGGTCTTTAGAGTGGCGTCGCCTTTACCATTGCACACTAATTGCTGACCCTACGTCCCGCCGAGTCTAGCCTGTGCTGGTCCCATATGTAATTATGATCAAGTTGTCTTCATAGGTACGGGTCGTCAGTACTTCAGTGTTGGAGCTCTTGGTTATACCAGACACTTCCAGTATGATGCATCTCGGCCACATCTGAATCCAAGTTGGTGTTCAGGCCACACAATGAATGCACGTTGAAATGAATCCAAATCCATTTTAAATTCGTGAGAGTACCCCTGCACGCCATTTGCATCTATAGACATCAATAACTACAAGCCAGTATATACGGAATGAGACGGGAAAGAGTATAATTAGAGACAAGGGAAGCAACAAGGGCTACGGGGTGTAGAGTACATTTCGGTGACATTGTGTGGGAGTAGTAGAAACAACAAATGGCGCTACAGTGATACAGATGGAATAAACCGGTATTGGATCTGATGGAGGCCTAGCCGAAGGGAGTTCTATGCTCGTAGAAGACGTAGGGGGGAAGATGGCAAGACAATTTGGGGTAAGGGAGGAAGTAGGGTTGAGGAGCGGCAATGCTGACTGCTTCAAGGTATGTGACGGGGAGGAGAGGAATGCCTAGGACCGGTAGAAACAACGAGACAGTGAAGTGGTTGTCGACAATCTCCACCGCGTAGTCCGTAGCACACGGATGGGGTAAAGCCACGGGAGCACGGTGTAGCGAATAGAGTGCTGCGCGTCGTGCCCTTAGTCCTGCCTGCTGAACTCTGCCTGCGTGAGGTCAAGGACAAAGGTTGCAAAGTGGTTCTTGGGTGGCTCTATCAGCTTGACCGGTTTCTTTGAGCCTGGTGCGAGGGGCTTCCCTGGGTGCTGAATGGCGTTGGAGATGGAAGGGAAGGGACGGAGGGCGCGAGATGAGGGAAAGGCAGGGTTCCGACGCGGTGCTATGCGCTGGGCGGGGGCGGACGACGCGCCGCGGGACGCTGAGTCTGCGAGAGGCGACGACACGAGAGGGCGGGAGATGGTAAGAGTGGCTAGGGAGCGGGTTAGCGGAGACACGGAGAACGAGCAGAAAAGCTTACCCATTGTGCCGCGGGACGCACCGAGCTGCGGGGAGAGGGAGAGGGCGAGGGCGAGGGCGAGGGAGAGAGAGGGATGTGCGAGAAGGAGTGTGGTGGGGAAGGAAGGAGTGAGTTATATACGAAAAATGATGTTGGGGAGGCAGTTGCGCATTTGGTTGGGGATTCGGCTTGCTCAGGACTAAAAAGGCAACTAGCATCCCCACGCGTCATCATCCCACCTGCCCTCCGTCCAATTCCGAGGGCAGCATCCCGCCATAGCACCTTCGACTCGGGCCATGGCTTAGTTCGTGGCAGTCACTGCGTCCGAGTGCCAACGCATCATATCATACACGTGTCACTCCTACTGAGATGCTGACATGTTGTTATGCACTTCTCATTCAGTTACAGACTCTATGTACAACTTCTTAATTCCACTTTACAGACTTGGACCGAGGGGAGATGACAATAGGCCACGAGATTCTCTAGAGGATAGTCCCAGGAGCAAACTGCAGGCGAGGGGGAGGGGGAGGGAAGGGTGGAGAGTACACGCTGACGCCGTGCAGTCAGGAGGTGTGAATGAAGAATGGGGGGTTCAAGAACTGCGAGGAAAGGCGAGGGAAGTACCTGCTGTCGACATCCCATCCCCTCCGCTACTCGCTTCTTCCTGCCCAGTGTAATGTACAGGCCCGCCAAGGGCAAAATACATAGACTTCAAGAAAATCCAGTAATGTCGTTGGGGTATCCAGAAGGCTCGAACAACCCATTAGGGTTTACACGGCTCGGTGATCGCAGCCGGACGCCGCGTTTCAGCAGTTACAAGCGCTTGACGCTCTGTGCCTCGCGCCGACTACTGCACGTCAACGAGTAGATTTCGCTCGAGGATGTATTTGCCTTCCTTATACTTCTGTGTCGGTTCATATGCTCGGTCCTAAATTGGGACATGTCGGTCAGACCACTAGTTAATGTGATTCAGACAACGTACATATTTCCATCCTAGCGTTGTCCCGCACTTGACGCAGTATATATCGCGGACGGTGTGATTTCCAGTTGTCATGGGTCTGTCACAAGGTTCCCCTTCGTCTACATTGACCCTACACAGGATGTCAATGAAGGAGCCACCTAGATACGGGCGCGCACTTACACACCGTCGAAGAGATAGGCTCTGCCATGCTGGCCGTTGAAGGCCTGCATAGCCTCCGTGGTTAGCACGTCATAGGTCGGCGCAGAGATGACTCACCCTGGATATCATGGAATGGATGGTAGCTAGATGAGTCTTGCAGGTAGAGCATCCATAGATGCGTTCACCAGTGAGATAGCGGCGGTATGTCATGCCCATGTTGAGAGAGTGAGGGGCGCTTAGCGGGACAGGGGAAGTTGGGGTGGAAGGGAGTAGGGACGAGGGCTGGAGGAGAGAGATGTCTTATATACGCAAGTCGTGTGAAGAGGTGGGCAGATAACAAAGGATACTAGGCAGATGGGTCCTTGTCGGAGTCCGTGAAGAGAGGACGGCATGCTATTCTGATCCATGTCACCCGGTCACGCTTACCCTAACCCTAGCGAGGAAGGTACATCTCCTTTTCCTGACGACGCATGTTCCGGCTTGCAAGCCTCAGCAAGCCTTTCTCGTGTTCTCTTGCTGTCGCACTTACGTCTGAGCATCCCAGCAAGTGCTTATCCGTTGCCAAGCCAGACACATCCGTCTTATCATATCACTCATCTTTCCTCTCACAATCGCACCCATCGGTCGCTCATTCCTCGCTAATCACCCTCCCCACCGTGTATTGCAGAGAAACCATCCTAGTTTCCTGCGATCTATTTCCGCCTCCCACATATCCGCCTACGATGCGGCCCTCCATGCCTTACCACGTTGTCTCGCTATGAGAGATTACTCACCCTTTCTCGGGTGCACCGTAGGTCCCACCTCGGTCATTGTCCTTGTCATTCTGCCGACGCCCAAAGTTTTACCGCCAGGGCGCTCACTGCGAGCTTCTTTTAGAGCCGCCAGGAGGACTGCAGTTTTCATCAACGAATTACCGTGTATTTTGTCTACATTCATGAGTTACGCTCAGACTTACTACTTGCTGATATGAAGGAATGTAGTATGAAACACTACAGACCTGCCACGGTGATGGTGTGACGACAAAACATGTCCAGTCGGATGATTCCTCGTGCTCTTCGCGAATGTCGAATTGAAGGTTAAACCCATTGTGGTTGACTGCTGCCTCTGTCCTGAATAACGACTGATACTGAGATCCTGGTGTACGACAGAGACACTTTAGCGTCGCCGCAACGGGCGCCTAACTGTGGCACCGTGGGACACTTGAAGATAATGGGCGTGCGAAAGCCGATGTGGTGAATGATCTGTGCTGTTGCTCTAGCGCGCGACGGCCTGGCTGCCTCAGTCCTCTCCACACCAGCTTCATATCGCTTCACTCGGCTGCTGGCATCTTAGGCTGCCACTGCAGCTGCCTTCATGGCTTACTCGGCCCCTCGATCCTCGCAGGCTTCCCACAAGCGTCCAGCTCCCGAACCACTACCCTCAGAGCGCCAGGCCAAGCTGCGTCGAACGACGCGCCGCTCTAGCATGGAACAGCATCCTTCAAACGCAAAAGCATCGTTGTCTTCGAGATGGATATCGTTTACCATTGATGGCTTCAAATTACTGCTGGAGACAGTGACACAGTTCTTGCCAGGTACGCTTGGAGTCTTGTTCGCATTTTCACTCCGAAACATCTTGACCACTTGGATCACTGCCGCAGGCTCTCAGCCAGAGTACTCGACTTCAACATCCACGCCCACCTCTGTTCGACCCTCACCTCCGCCTCCGCACCAATCACCTAAACCGAAACCTTTACCACTCACACCACGTACCTACGTGAATAACTTGAGGAAGCTCAAGGCCAACCCCGCTGTACGACCGCGTACAGACCTTCACCTCATTCCCTTGCCGCCTTCACCACCTTCAGACCGCCAGAGCAAACGCAAGTCCTACGATGCCGAATCATCGGCAGCTATATCACTGCCCCGTGAACAGCAAATGTCTTTGGGTGCGAGTAGCTCTCAAACGCTGCAGCCCGATATTACAGGTCCTCAAGCCACGACTACATCCACTCGATCAAAGCGCGTGCGGCAGTCGGCTGAGTCTTCGCCTTCAATTCAGATCATTTCTCCGACTTTGCCAAATCAGCCACAGTCTCAAGACCGTGACAACTGGTCGAGTCGAAGCACGCAGCCTGCCCCCGAGACCACAAGACCTATACCAGTTCGACGATACCAGAACAGAGAACACATATACGCAAAGAAGGTACCTGTTATCTATTCCGCGCAATCGCATTCCAACTCGTGTTAATCCCTTCTTGTAGCACAAGCAACGGGTTCAGGAAGAGAAGTTGGCTGATCGCTTGGCGATGGAGAAGGAGCTGTACAATTATGAGCGACAAACTGGTACGTCCATGTCCTAGTTCTGCATCTCCTTGCTTCTAAGACTATGTCTTTGATTAACAGGCTACCAGTCGAGCCTAGCTGATTTCAAGGGCCTTCTTAGCTACCGCGCGGCCCTCGAGAAGGTGCAGCTACGAGAGGCATTATCCCGTAAGTCAATTGCATCCTAAACCCCCGCATTGCTTGATGCTTCCGGACAGCATCTACGTCCCTCACCGACCTACGAGAACTATCTGGTACCTCGGGTCGCATTCGTCGCTACTCCTTCGCAGATGTGAGTATCGGTCCTCATTCTTCTTTACACCTGACTTACACTCCAACTAGGCCGACGGACTTTTCTTGCAGCGTGCACTGGACAAGGCTCGGGCAACATTCAACAGTCCTAAGCCTCCCAAGCCCTTCATCCCTTCATGGGAGCAGATGCAGCTTCGGAATAAATCCGCCGATGAAGAAATCAAGAATCGGTTACATCCCAAGAGACCCCCGCTTCCAACCCAGCTGTCTCCCGCAGACGATGCGTTGGTTAATGAGATTCTCCAGAAACGGGGTGTGGTGTCCAAATTCGCCAGGGAGCAGGTGTCGAGTGATGATCTTGCACGTCTACAGCCTGCTCAATGGCTAAATGACGAAATCATCAACTTCTACGGGGCAATGATACTTGGACGAGCTGAATCGACTAAAGAGAATCCTGGTGGCAGTGACTCCAAAAAACCGTTGAAAGTGCATTATTTCAGTACATTCTTTTGGAACAAGCTAAGCGAAGGATATGAGAAATCAAGGCTTGCTAAGTGGACAAAGAAGGTATCAGTCTACTCTCAGTTATTTCCTAGAAGTACTCAGTGACTGTCTTTGGAAAGTTCGACATTTTCGACAAAGATATTGTCCTTATGGCTATAAACCACAGCAATGCCCATTGGACATCTGCAGCCATTAATTTCCGCCGAAAGAGGATTGAGGCATATGACAGCATGGGGCGCGATCAGAGCCATGTCATCAAGGTAATCTCGCCTGTTTCTCCGCGCAGCGCTCGGTTAATCTGTTGCATGCAGAAATTGCGGGATTATCTAGATGCAGAACACCGTAACAAAAAGAAAAAACCGTTCGACTTCACTAGTTGGGAATATCATTCCCCTAAGGTCAGCACAGACTCGCATTAGATCTGCCGCTATGATGTGACTGCGTGGATAGGATGCACCTCGGCAAGAGAATGCGTTCGACTGTGGGGTATTCACCTGCACCGTCCTAGATTATCTTTCACGCGGCGAAGAAACGTTTGACTTTGCCCAGAAACATATGCCTTATCTCCGTCGACGAATGATCCTGGAGATTGGCACTCGCCAACTGCGTGACCGCCCATAAGGCGCAACTTAGCCTATACACGCCATATATTATCATTATGTTTGCTTGCTCGTATAATATTCGCTTTCGTTCGTTCGCTTAGTGTAATATAGATGGCATTGATTTGTTTTTCGGGTAAAATGTATATTATTCCGCCGAGGAGGAAGGGTAGAAAGTCCAGTGTGGTACGAGGTTGTGGTAGTAAGAGTCATCGACGAAACCACCATACAACAATGAAGAACCAGAATACTAAGATGAGGAAGACAATATACCATAGCCATCGACAACCTTGACGTTCGGCCATGTTGTTCATTCGCCGAAACGTTCCGGAGAGTATCCCAGACGTTTCGGCAAAGGCATCGTTCTATGGACGTTGGTTCAACACAGTAAACATAAAGATATCAACAAGTGGATGCGTACCATTTGACTTAGCTGTTTCGTAGATTCTCTGACTTCGTTTCCGATGCCAACAGTGAGCTGTGATAGAATACAAGTCCATAAATGATCTTCACAAGCAAGAAGTGCAACTTACTCACATCCTTGAGTAGTCTGACTTTTCCACTGAGGCCTTCTAAAGCCTCGTCATTTTGACCCTCTATGTCATCAGCGTAGCGATGTCCAGTGGCTTGGAACTGTGGTGGTTGGGGATTTGAATCGAATGGGGTTGATCGTCCTGAGGACGGGGGGGTGACCCCAAGCAGTGCTGAACGATCTCGAAGGGAGGCTTGTCTTCGTATTCTGAATCTGAGGGTCAGTTTGCGCCAGCAGGTGGTCGGGGACTCACACACCGTTGGGCCATTGGAATGGAGGACATTGTCGACTCCTGGGCGTGACACGGTGCTCTGACGTGTGTTTGTTCTCTAGGGCATAGCCAAATAACAGCGTGGGAATATTGACGCGCCGTGATTGAACGCGGTATTGTCCCTGGCTCGAGTGGTTGAACCGCGATACCACCACCACCTCCTCCTCCTCTGCTCTTTGTGACACACGCATACCGTCCGCTAGGGACTCTGACGCGTGCATATACAAAATGGGAGACATTTACGCCAATCTTCAAGTCTCTCCGAGGAAGAAACGGTGCCCGCCCGAGCTGGATGATGAGAACACTTTAACACCGAAAAAGCTTCGGATGGTGTACGTAGTGACCTCGCCTTTTATGAGCTATCCTAACTGACTGGTATTTTTTGAATGTACCAGTCCTCCGACGCCGCCAGCGACAGTTACTCGCAAGGCGGCCCAGTCGACTGTGTCTACTCTTCCTCCTCATTTATCACGATTGTATTCCATCCAAACCAAGTTGCAACATGCTATCTCCCACGCACTTGCTACATGCGCTGTATCTCCCACCTCGGACACTGGTATCGTTCGCAATGTGCTCAATCACCTCTCTCTGTCAACCTACGCTGGTCTAACCACCCAATTCGATGTCGATGACATCCGACGTCTCTGCTGGATCTGGGAATGGGATGGTAAAACCATGCCACCCACCACTGCAGCCGACAGACCTGCAGCTAGCGACGATGAAGACAATCCCTTCTTAGACTCAGAGTCTTCTCCACCATCACCTCCACCTAAGGAATGGACGAGAGGTGGGATGGGCTTTGTAATAAGCACCACAACCCATCATTCTAAGCGAGATGGGAAGAGAGTTCCCGCATACGGCATTGGAATCGAAATCGAAATGGATATTGATAAGGATATGGCTGGAGGGATGGCGGCTGTCGCACGTTGGACCGCTGCTAGCGAAAAACGGCGTGAAGAGTTCAGGCAGAAACTGATGCGCTGGATTGAAGTAAGAGCATCTCAGTTTCTACCCGTTACTCTGCTAACCCTTCCATAGCTACACATCAACGTAAATCCAGTACCCAACATCCCTCTAACTGATTTACCTCAGCTACCAATCACTCCAAAAACCTCATCACTCACTCGACTCTTCGCCGCTGCGTCTCCTAAGGCATCCTTATCTTCATCTCCGTCCAAGGTTCCTGAGCCTCCTGCGTCTCCTTCGTGCTCACTTTCCAAACCAGCCAAGTCGCCAACCAAGTCGCCGGCGAAATTGTTTCCTTTATTATCCCCGACAAAGAAGACAGCCGTCGCACGTCCTTTTCCCGTCCCTTCCGTCCCCGCAACCCCTTCGTCTAGGGCAGAGAAAAAGAGCACCGTTCCTTTCCCTGTCACCCCCTCTTCGCATCGCAGTACTCCGAGTTCAATCAAAGCTCTCTTCACTCCACGAACGCCTACGACTTCATTCTCTGATTCCGAGTCTGCATGCTCGACACCGACACATCAATGTGGGGCTAATGCAACTACGGCTCCTCACACTCCTTCCACATCTCGTAGACAGGCTTTGTACGAACGTGTGCGCCAACGATCCCTGAGTGCTTCGCCTACCAAAGCTTCAGCTGTTAATGGGACAGCTAGAAGTTCATTATCTCGGGATCAGATGCTGAAGCTCAGCCAAGAAGAAATGAGAAGACGCTGTCTTCTTGGTCGTCTCGGCGGCGTAGCGGAAAGCGTTTGGATGTATGCGTGTTCTTATGTTTTGCGTCGTCTCGCCATCTAACACCTTTCCAAAGGTTCTTCTCCAACCCCGCAGGATCGGTCTCCACTCCCTCGCGCAAGCGCAAGGCTCTGCGCACCTCTGAGGTCGTCACTGCTGTTATCAAATCGTCTCCTGTGCCTATCTCCTCCGCCGAAGCCTCTGAATCCCTCAACATGCTGACAACGCTGTGTCCGTTCTTCCTTAGAAAAATGGAAATAGGTAAGGAAGAATGGCTCGAAATGCCCGCGCCCACAAGTGCCAGCACTGCTTCCGAGTTGGAGCTTCCAACAAAGTCGCCCACGAAAACAGCACCTTCGAGCCCAGGCAAGGCAAAAGACAGTGCGCAAGAACTGTTGACGAGAAGCCCTCGCCGCGTGAAACGAGAAACGGGCGGTCTCCGAGAGGTCCGCGAAATTATTAGGAGAGAATTGGAGCTTCAAGATTGATCTATCCATTGCTGTATCTATCTTTCACCTACCTTCCCTGTCGATGTGCATCTCCTTTCATTCTGCAACGATTCAATATTCAATTATCATTCACATTTGTACCAACTAGGAGTGGCTAACTGATCATATGTTTGCTGGCTTGCTCACGCACACTCCCAGACCCTGCGCTAAGGATACAAAATACCGGCTCTAAAATAGAATAAACGAATCGTAGTTACACCCTGGATCTACAGGATATCAATAAAATGAGCCGAGGGAAACGGCCAATTCGGATAAAAAAAAATAATGTATGTAGTAGGCGTACTATGCGAGGGGCTCGGCTGCGTGATGCTGAGGAAAAAAATTGTGGAAATCAGGGAGGTAGAAAAGACGAGCCATTCATGTACGTAGTAGCTGTGCGCCCAGAGAGATTACTATGTTGCAACGTCCTTTATAACTCGATAATTCTCATGTACAATGCCGATGGTGTCAAGGTGGGTGCAGGATCGTGGAGAGGGAATGATGATAAATCAATACAAGGTAATGCAACAAATCATGAGGGGAGATGGTGTGGAGGGGGGTAGGTCGTCATGATCTAGTCAATGCTCATACGATAGAGGTTCGTACTCGCTGCTCGTCGGTGCGGGTTCTGGGAGCCGTATCGGACCGTTGTCTTTTTTCGTTTGACTATGGTGATGTTAATTATCGCAGAAATGACAGAGGAAAAAATATCTCACTCGAGGATTTAAGACCACGACCGAAGCTACGCATAACGATGAGAGCAAAGGCGAACGTAGCGAACAACAGGAGGATGGCAATCACGGCTACAATGGATGCGTAAATGGAAAGATAGATTTGAACCACAAAGGGTCGAGCACTCACAAAACACTGACAGTGTCTTATAAATTGACCTAAATTGATCGGATTCACGGTACATAAGGACCTTGACGAGCTAGATAGATATTAGCCAAGTTGAGCAAGAAGAAAATTGCTGATTTAACCTTGTATATGAAATACACCATCGCGCCAACGCATCCGGTCATGAATGTGGCCATCATCCACCTATTTTCGTGCCTCGCGGCCAGGTGACCCTCCACGAGAAGCACAATGGACAGTGGCAGAGCAGCGCACGTAACATAATACTCCCAGTCATTTTTGTTTAGGACCAGCCATATGAACTGCACAGAGAATCCGACCCAGAAGAAAACATCGAACTTGATGAGACATTCGAACACTTGATAGTTGGCGAACATCTTCTTGATGGTGCGATCGGCGCCAAGTTCCTTGTAAAGTTTCCATCCAAATTCATTGTATATTTTCCAGCCGAGGGCAATATAGCATATTTCAGCAATAGAAATGACGACTGGGATGATGGTGGTGAGGATATTGATAGGGATGTTGGAGAGACCCGAAACAGATGAACCGTTTTGAAAGGCGTCGCGAATTTCGAAGATTTGGATAATGGCGTAAAGGAGAAACAGGGCATTGAAGATGCTACGGAAAGGTGAAGACATGTATCAAGAGCAGCTTAGACACTCACGCGAGGGCAATGAACTGTAGCGTGTTGCGGGCGTAGACGGCATCTATCGCCAGCACAAGTTGGAAGACGCTGGAGTGGGGCTAAGCAATGAAACTATGGGAAGAGTAGGAAAGGCAACTCACTGGGCCAATGCGAATATACTCAGGTAGACAGGCATCTTTTGTGCAGCGGCTGAGATGCCATCTGCACCACGAGCGTCATTCTGGCGATTGACCCGCACTAATATCTCTCCCTCTATCGCTAGGTCAACCGCTGTCTCTATGAGTACAGTAAACACGTAAAGCCTGCAAGCTATTGACTCTGGCAGTATCTAGGGATTGTTTTGAGCATCGGTGACCACGTGAGCTGCGCAGCTGGCTACCTTTTGCCAAAATGTCCGTGTATCAACCTCCTTCTGTGGGGGACCTGGAGGGTAGCCTGCGAAAGTTGAATCGTAGTCTGTCTCTTCTGATTGCTTAGAGGAAAACGGTTCTGATTTCTGGGAATATATTTGAGTTGGGTTACGACGAAGGTCGTTTGATACTGGTGCGTCGACATTGTAAGTCTTGTGGCCTGAAGCTGCGCCGTAGGGCGTAGCATACTCGTCTATGAGATCGTCGTACGAGGCCTTGTACTCATGTTGGTAGGGAGGGTCGAGCTGCTGCTGGCGCAGAGGATAGGATGGGTCGTTGTGATAGGGACCCGACATGGTTAGGGAAGGGAACGAGTCGTCCTGCGAGGGATTCGTGAAAAGAAAGGCGGTTGAAGAAGGATTGTGGATGAGACGATGGTGACTGGTCGCGCTGTTGCTGTGCACTGGCGCTGACGGCGACAACAGAGATGAGATTCCTCTGTTTGTACTTGTTGAATCCACTCGCTCTTGGCAGCGGATGCTGTGTCTCAGGCCAAGGCATGGAACACGGTAAGTCTGGACATGCGCATTTTACTGTGGGCAACCAACTACCACACGCAAGCTATAGTAACTTCAAACTGCCAGTGACTTGATTGATTAATCTAGTGGATCCAACTATACCAAGCACAGTCCTCGACCCAGCCGCGATCTGTGTCCGGCCGCTGTCAAGAGAAACTATCAGCTCCATGACTCGAGTCCAAAGCACAGAGACACGAACGCATCTTGTATCGATCGCGCACAAAGTCTGAGCCTCTGCGCATGTGCTTGTAGGAGCAGCAGTTGTTCTTCGTCGTCACATCGAAGGGCTATCTTTGTCTGCCTATCAAATGGACCAGATCACGCCTGCTATCAGCTGCGACAATGGCGCAGGCGAGCATACGTACCCTGTGTGTTCCCAATGTCTGAGTAACTACGTGTAATGCTAGTCAGTATCGATATGTATCCTGAAATCGTAGACCTCAAGACTCACGGCAGGATTCTTAACGGTAAGGTCTTTGTAACAAGCAAGAGCCGCATGCCTGCACGCAACATCAATAACCATATTTGATGACGGAGAGAGGGACAGTCAACACTCACGAACATCTGTTTAGGACGCGAAATTTTAGCCGTCAGCGAAGTGAGGACTGGCATAGATGATCATTCCCACTGGGCAGCAATCTTCCCCGCTGACATCCCTAGGTCCGCTCGAACCACAAGGACCTGTCATCAACACGCCGTTTCAGCGCTTTTCTTCTAAACAAACCTGCGCGAATACCATTTTACAGGGATCATTCTCCATAGGGTCTTGCGACCCATTGATAGGAAACCGTGATTCTTTCCTTTGGGACTGTCGGGTGCGCGAGAATGCACCTGCGAAGTAGCCCAACGCGAGAGAGCCCGTGGTCACCAGGACGAACGTGTTCACTGCGTAATGGAGTATATATTGAGTAAAATTTATCATGCATCGTCTTCTCACCATGGTCCGCAAGCAGCGTGGTCATTAGTTCTGTCAGGTCCGACAATTTTATGGCTCGCTGAGGCGCGTAATCCAAACCCTGTTCGAGTATCGCGTTGCGAATGCGGAAGGAATGGCGCTTCTTCCACGAGGCGCCTCCACGATCGTCATCGATCATCTTTGAACTACTACCAGGTTGCGAATGTTACATCGCCCGTTTCATTGTTGCAAGACTGGCCGCTCTCGAGATATATGCCTTGAGGCTGGAACTGCTACTCCCCTCGGCCGCTCGAAATTTGCCGCAAGGAACCAAGACGAACGTAAAAACGGGTCCTCGCTAATACCAGCGAAGGATCTCACACCAATGTCTCATCTCGTCATGGGGTGTTGGTTACGTTACTAGCCCTCGACAGGACTTATCTTCCCAAACTACCCTAGAAATTTGCGAGCCTCGTTCCGTTATCCTTTTGTCGGTGCTTCCTGGCCGAAATGCCACGCACCTCCTTCAGCCCTTTATTTCGAACGTTGCTCCCAAGCGTGCCCCGTACAGCGAGTCCTAGGCGTGTATGAGACGTCTTCGTCGAAGGCTTCCTTGCTCTCTTCCATCATTTCGGCTGTTCAAGCCGTCTGTGTCGCTGTAAGACGTCACAACTTGGATCCGCCCACGAATCTCAATTCCGTGTCTTTCCCGTAATTGTACTCGATCCTTAAGGCAATTTTACCATTTTGTTCACTATCTCTTAGGGCACAACCCGGTCCGGTGGTTTTTTCCCCTACATGCTGAACCAGGGTTTCTTCTGCCATGGCCAAATTACGGTTACATAGGATCCATGAGCATTCAAGCATTGCCGAATTTCGAAAACAATATTCCATGCACGCAATCCTATATATTTCGGCTCGACTCCCAACGAAAAAACTCCCTGACCTCGAGCATGTCTTCGATCCACCTTCAACCTCTTCCTCTTGAATCTTGTCGTCCTAGCTCGCTCAGGGAAAGACGCCGCAGCTCTATTCGCCCCCGCTTGCTTTTCCCTCGTCTTTTGTCCACCACTGATACCGACGCTCCTGACCAAGCTAGCGCGATTGAGGATGACCCCACCATCGACTCACCAGCAGCACATCCATTGCACAATGAAGAAGCCAAAATTCAAAATATATCACCTCTAGAGAGCGCTCACTTGACTATGTATTCTACGAATATCGACTCAGCCAGACATCAAGACACGTTACCTCGCTTGAGCTACACATCACCCTTGACTTCGTCGTCCTCTCCCACTGTCAGTTGCAAAACCTCGGTGATAGAGGTCTTTCCTGTTGCAACAAGGTCTCCTCCTGAGCAACTGAAGCGACGCCTTGCTGCTGGGTACTTCATGTACTTCATGTGTGGATGGGGTGATGGAAGTATGTCATCTCTTGTGTCATCGTAGTATTTTTGCACTCACCAATCCCAAGTCACGGGCGCCGTCATACCGTGTGCGTGAAGTACAACCACGCTGCCTCCTTAGAACTTACCTTGCGCTAGACTTTGAAGCTGATTTCCACCTGACCCCGCTGGCGTCGTCACTGTTGTTCGCTGCAAGTACTGTCGGGTAAGCCCTTAGTGAAATAACCCTGGATGCTAACTTGAATGCTATTGACCGCTTAGTTTCTCCACGGCTACCCTCCTTTTAGAAGTTACCTTACGTTTCCTGAGCCGCTTCCGAATATCTTTCGGCCATCGATCGTTTATCCCTGCTTTCCAAGGGCGCTGTGATGACATAGGACATTCCCAAAGCCAAAGCACTTGGCTTTCAGTAGCATATTTTAGCGTTCTGCACGCTTCATTCTTCGTCCTCATGGGATCTAAAGGTGGATATCCCATTCTTCTCCTAGCGTATGCTTTTGCAGCGTATGCTCGCGGTATTGTAACAGGTTAGTGGAAATGTCTCCTGATTCTCGTTACAACGAGACACTCATTTCTCGTTCCTAGCACAACTGTTCGTTAACATCTTCCCTTTTCATTTCTAAACATGAATTCACTTCGCAGAAATCTGTATTTTGCCCAAAATCACAGCCCTTCTATGGGGTATGCCTACGCTCTCTGGAGTATGTTGCTTTCAAAATCATCACGTATATCTTTCTCACATTACGTTTTTAACTAGGCTTTGGTGGCGCCGTTTCGCCTTTAATATGCCAAACCATCGTCGCGAAGGGTACCCCCTGGCCTAATTTCTACTGGGGCTCTCTAGTTCTTTCCGCCTTTAACACTTGTTTTTTGACGTATGCCTTCAGGCCAACTCTTCGAGAATTCACCGCCGACCGAGAGAAGGCCTTGTATTCGGGATCAAGCTCAGCTTTGAGTTCCCAGCCCATATTGTCCTCACCGGTTCAAAACATCGAGCAGGTTTCTCCCATGACGGAAACACCAAAAATTCCACCCACAAACAGTATGCTGGAAATTCCGTGAATCTGAAACGTCCCGAAGCTCATATGCTGTTGTAGCAATACGTCTGGCACTCAAACTTCCTTATCAATGGGCAGTTTCCTTGTTTTCTTGGTTATACTGTGGATGGTTTGTTGAGCCCGCCTTGCAGCTTTAGTCGGTTGCTAACCATGTGACATTCCAGTGAGACTACCACTCAAGGATTTGTACAGCTCCTCCTTCGTTAATCAGATCGCAAGCTTACTGACTGGCTTTACAGATAGTTTCATACCTGTTGGCTGTCAGAGTGCGTGGCGAATTGCCCTCGGTTTTATGTGCTCTGACTTCACATGTCACAGTCCGCTGAGCCAACTACCGTAGGCTATGTCACGTCTGGATTCTGGGGTGGGATTACGATTGGCCGACTTCTCTGGGGTCGCTACGGGTCTAGGTATCATGCTCGCTTCCGGTGTCTCACTTGTACTCACATCTTATTCCTGCAATAGGTTGAATTTCACCCATCGCAAATATGCCATCTCGGCACTGCTGTGAGTTTGTCTGCGTTCATCTCTCCTCACCGGATACTGATCATATTCCAGTGGTCCGTGAATTACAGCTCGCACTCATCTTTTTCTAACCCAGCATGTTCAGTCATCGCTTTGGTAATGCAATTACTCATTTGGTTCGTCAATTCCAATATCGGCAACGCGTTATCTGCGGCTGTTATTGGCACAGTATTTGGGCCCCTTTTCCCCGCTTGCCTTGCACTGGCTAATGACCTACTACCGCCGGAGGTCCACATGGTATCCATGGGATTGATGTGAGCGTCACTTTGTTCATGCTCAATATGTCCGCTCACCCGTGCCACAGCTCTGCCTTTGCTAGTTTAGGTGCTTGTAAGTCTTCACGCTTCGTTTCCCTTTCTACGCATGCACTGACATGCACTGATCACATTCCTAGCTGTATTTCCTTTCATTACAGGCACTATCGCGACTATTAAAGGCATGCAAATTCTCTCGTACATGACAGTTGCCCAGAGCACAGCGCTCGTCATTCTATGGGTTCTTTTCCCTTCGCGATTACCAAGGGGTAGAGTAGTACTTTAGTATAATCCCCGGAAAGGTATAACGCACTGAACTATTTTGTTGGTATCTCGACATCCCTCTAGGTATATGGTTAGAATGGGCAGTAAATACTTGGTTCCGAATGCATCAAATAGGCAACAGGGGTCGATTACGCGCTATCGGTGTCTGTGGAAGACCCAGTTTCTTCTCCTTCAACATCTATCCCAAGGTTAGTCAGAGATCAGCGGCAACAACAGGCCGTACCTATGGTGTAGTCTATCGGCACAGGAAGCGGGGCCGGTCGGGGCGGGGTCAATCTTCTCGGCGGACCAGTACCCGGGACTTTCTTTGGTGGTTTTTTGTAAATGCCCTTGCCAGCGAAACTGGGACTATGAGCCTGAGCTGGACCTGAGAAGGACGAAGATGTGGCTATCGTTGCAACAGAGGCGACTCCAGGCGACGACGACCTTGATGATTGGGTGGAGGGGGATCTCTCAAGGAAACTGGCGGTCGAAGAGTCGCGCAGTTTGGAAGGAACTCGTGAGATTGTGTTGGTTGACGGCAATTGAGGGGCCTGTTCCTTAGATTCAGTGACGCCGGAATGCATAGAAAGGAAAGGATTATTACACTTGACGGCAGTCCCGAAGTATCGACGGTAGACTTCAACCTAGACATGGGCGATCCTGAACAAGCAAGGTCACAGCAAGGTCAAGACACTGCTGGAAGACGTCGAACCTGATGGTTTCTTCTTTTGCTTCTTCGCCGGAGATACTTGGGGTGAGGTCACCTAATGGGAGTCGTAAGGACAAACAGCGTTAAGCTAGAGCATACCCTCACTCGTTTCCGTTTCAAATGGAATTCTGCTTCTTCTATAGGATAGAATTGAGCAAAGTATGACGTACAGTTACAGCAACTAACCATCTCGCTTGTTCTTCGACTTTATCTTTCCTTTACTTGACATCTTACTATCGTCGGAAAGGTTACCCAAATCTGAAGCAGGCGACGCAGAGCGCCCAGCTTCCCCTGGAGGCCTGAGAAAGCCATTAATGTGGTGAAGGGGAAATGAGCTGCTACATTGGCATACTTTGGTTTAGTGGGGTTGGGTGCCCTCGCCGAGCCCCTTCTAGCACTGCCACTTATCCCCATACATGAACTGAGGTGACTTGCGTAACGGCTATGCGCGATCTTGTCACATTTGAGTAGCGCTATTTACCCAAGTAGAAGAGCACGCACCTGCCTGTCACAGTTCATACATTCCAGATTAACTGACCCGTCGGCTTTTGAGTTATTCGGAGTACTTGCTCCATTGTCTGAGCCATTCCCAGTCTTCGTGTCGATAGACATGGGGGTAGGAGCCCTCGAGGAACCTGTAGTCAGCTGGATATTCGATGGACCAGCTACGTGAACTTGTAATCGTTGAATTGAACACTAACGCCTCGATTGCGAAGCGACACCTTACCTGCGGCGCAGCTACGACCTCGTAAGTCAGCTATGTGGGGGGTACGACGGCATAGACAACGCACCGAGTATGACACACTTGGCACACGGCTCTACTACGCGCAATTTCTTGGTGCGCACGTATTGTCGCGTCGAGGGTCAAGTCCTCGACCATGGAAGCGAACAACCTCAAGGCCTGTGAACTACGTGAGCCCCCAGCGAAATCAGTAAGCAGTAATTTGGGCAGATACTAATGTATTCAGCAAATTGTCCTTTTCACTCTTGGGCATTATGAACGATGGGAGGCAGGCGTATAGGGGTTGGTGGGGAAAGGCCTGTGAAGTGATGATGGTACCACGCACCGGTGCCGGTGAACAACCACACTGGGCGTCCGATTGCACCAAGATCACGGAAGCTCGCGGGCTTTGAACTTCAACTAACTTGGCTCGAGTGAAGACATAGCTCTCGACTGGTCGTAAATTCATTCACTCATTCTAGCATCAATAAACGACATCATGGCTAGTATATAAAAATAGGGTAATCATAACGTCAGCAGCTCGTGAACTCTATAAAGCAACTAAATGAGTGTGAGTTGTGACCTTTATTGGTCTCCAGAAGCGCGAAAATATTGTGAAGTAAGGTATAGTAACGCACGGTTAATATCTCGAAGAGGTCATACGTGAGATGGCGAAAACACCGACTATGACAACAGCCAGAGCGCCAATGCTGGCAGGTAGCAACATATCTTTAGGAATGCCGAATATCTCGTCTTGGGGAGGGGGCCGCAAGTGAACGGGAGCAGGTGGTGCACTTTCAGGGAGTGCTTGTTCTTGCTGATTGCCTTCTTGGGTCTCCTTCTGGGCCGCAGCAGCAACGTCTATAGCCTTTTCTTCACTCTTGTCTGACCCTGCTTCATCCCATCCTTTGCCACCCTGCACAAATAAAACTACGCGATCCGTACCGCTCGCCCGAGCAATCTTGACAGCGTCGGTGACGTCGTGGTCGGATGTGATAAGGACAGTGTCTCCATCAGCATCAGTGTATGAAAGAAGAAAGTCTATAGGATCAGGGGGAGCGGATGAAGAGTCTTTCGGTTGGTACTCGATGAAGAAAGGGTCCGTGGCGAGCTTCCCTGCCACAACTTCACGTAAGTGTTCAATATTGTCGTGTCGGGACTGGAACCTGTGAGTTCTTCCACTTGGGGTGCGGAATTTGAAGACGTATGTACCGTCATCGACAGGAAGGGTTTCCGAAGGAGCAGGAATGGCAGAGCCCTTTTGGCGAGGGTAACTCTCCAAAGCAGAAACCGGATCTTCATCGACGACAGATGCAGAGTCGTCCGGGTGAACTTCAGACATGGGTGACTGCTGGACGAGGGATAGATGATGAATTGAGGAGAGCGACTTCATATGACGAAGATCGGGCGTATGGGGTGTGTGTTGAGATCCAGACAATACAGAATCCCCATCGTCATGGCCAATGGAATCGAAAAATCGTCCCCACATGGGACCACCCTCTGCTTCCTGAGGCTCGTCTGACGACATGGAGTTCATCTTGGAAGTAGAGTCAGCCAAGGGGATTGTGAAAGGGTCAAACCCAACCTGTTCCAGAGTTGCATATGTGAGCTTCAACACGTCTACGATTGCAACAAGACGACCATCTTCCTCTATAACAGGGAGGTTTAGATAGTGACCATCTGGAAGAATTCAGGCGTCAGTGAGCCAAGCCGTCCCCATACGAGACCGAAGCCGTACTGTGCATCTTTTTTAGTGCATCATGCACAGTCATAGTTGGTGGAGCCGTGTCTGGATGGGGGGTCATCACACGAACGACGCTGCACCTGCCAGCATCCAGGCCAGCTGCAATAACGCGTAGTACAACATCTTTGCTGGTGAATATACCAGCAATTTTGGCAAGTTCACCCCCTTCCATCACGCAAACAGCGGTAGTACGTCTTTCCTTCATTAGCTTGGCCACCTCTCGAACAGTTGCTTTGGGTCCAACAGTCGCCGGGTGAGTTCGAGAGTCCATGACCGTGGTCAAATCGGGGAGTGCTGTCTTCTCTCTAAGTTTCTCCGCCCAAGCAAGCATGGCTGCTGCCTGAGGGTTTGCGGCCATACCACCACCAAGTTCTGATTGGACGCCCGCCATGGCACTGAACAGCTGTTCTGAGGCGGCCGAACTACGCTCAACCTTCCCAAGCGCCTCGTGGAAGACCTTGGTGATATCCAGGAGGCCAACAACATTGCCTTCTTCATTGCACACGGGCTATGAGATAAAATTAACGTATGAGGATGCGCGGAAAGAAAAGAGGAGTACCAAATGCCTGAAGTGTTTAGAGACCATCAGTTGAAGGGCCTCTGTTGCGCTTGTACTATCGCGGGTGACCATAGGGTTACGCGTCATAATTTGGTGAACTTGAGTGGTGTGAGGGTCGAGGCCCTCGGCCGTTACCTGTATGCATCAGGAGTTATGAAAAGTCTGTCGAGGTATTCAGAAGGTTTGGGCGTACGCGATAAGCTAAATCTTTTGCAGTGAAGATACCACTCAAGCCCTCTTCATCATCAACGACAAGAACACAATCTGTGCGCTTTGCAGCGCAGAGTTGACTGGCTTCAGCCACCGTTATGTTCTCAGGGACAGTCAGCGCTGGCGTCGGCTTGAGGGCTGCGACGGTGCCTTTGGCCGCGGCATTCTTGCTTCCTCGTTTGCCACGAGATCCGTGGTGGTTCGTTGTAGAAATTGTTCTCTTCCTCGAAAGCTCAGATTCTATCTTCTTCCTAATTGCCTGGAGGAAGCAGAGGCCATCCGCGTCAGACACAACTCGTCGCGTCAAGAAATCTTGCCGGCACGCGGGTTCTTTGGCCGACTCACCTCGTCTCGCTTGGATTGCTTCTTCCTAATCTCTGATACAGAACTTTGATGGCCAGACAGTGAAGACATCGAGGTTGTGGTGTGCGAACGCTTGGGTAAGGGAGAGGTGGCTCGTTCAGCAGGAAATGCAATCGGAGTAGGCGAGGTAGCACCCAGGTGACGGGGATGTGAAGGGGAAGAAGTCGGTATGGGAATGCGGGACATTAAAGACGTTGAGGCTTGAAGCTTGAAGCACTCAACGTACACAAATCCTCCGCCGGAACCCAAGGCATTGTCATGTTTGGCTTTGATTGGGTT
Organism: Pleurotus giganteus; assembly: GCA_032158425.1. NCBI lineage: Eukaryota > Fungi > Basidiomycota > Agaricomycetes > Agaricales > Pleurotaceae > Pleurotus > Pleurotus giganteus. The sequence goes on from JAPEHR010000002.1 coordinate 2,302,646, forward strand.
CACTACAGTTATCTCAGACTCGGCGATGCTAATGGAGAAGCCCTTCCCTGGCAGATACGGCGACCCTCGAGTTGGCCTTGGTGACATTGAACAGCTCTACCAAGATACAAAAAGAAGTAACTGGCGACAAGCTACCTGAGTAACATAATGATACCGACTGTCGCACATTACAAAAGCTCGATAGGATTATTTTGGAGGCCATACATACTAATAGCAAAGGAAAAGAGTAAATAGTCCCAGCTGGTGATCTAGTTGTAATAGACGTGACCAAAACCATTCCAGACGAAGCGGTTGGGTCCAATCATCTGCGTCGCGGAGCTCCGCCAGCGTCCCCTGCAGCACCGGGAGCAGGCTCAAGTACGCTACCTCCCCACCTAGACGTCAGCGCCTGGATTTGTTCCCATACAGTAATGAGAACAGGTGGGTTACCCGGCTTGCGAACGAAACCATCAATACGAGCGTTGGTGACAGAGACAGCTTCACGAGTGAAAGCGGACTGGTAGTAGCGCTGACGAAGGAAGTGGGCGTAGATAACAGGAGAAAGGAGTGAATTGCGGAAAGTGAGAGCTCCCAAAAGTACGCGAACAAAAATCAAGAGCTCCGCGTAAGCGACCACACGCATGGCACCATCGTAGTTGGCTTGGAACAGCGTTAAAAGGATGATGCAGTAAACCATACATAACAAAACGCACATTTGACCCATACTTGTAGCCTTTTAGCCAGGGGATGTGGCTGGGGCGCACCGCCTTGATTTGCAGCGGGGCTTGGAGGGAGGAAGCGAGGCATCAAGGTAGTGCGAGTAAATGTGAGAGCATGGAACAGGGAGAAGATAGTGTATGGAAGCAAAGCGACTGTTGGACGACAATAGTCAGTCCAAGGCAAAAAAAAACTTAAGCCCACGAACACGCACGAGCGACTGGTTTGGAACTCCACCAAAAGAACGCAATGAAGAAATATTGAACATTCTGGAGCCCGCTACGTTAGCATGATAGAGCGACGGAATATGTGGCAAGTGCAAACCTCGTCAGGTAGGGCACGGCGGAGATATGCAAGGTTGGGCTGAGGAGGCTATAAGAAGCTGAGTTGATTGTTCAAGCCGAAATTCGCGCGCGTGCTTACACCGAGGGCCTTGCTAGTAAGACGATGGGGAGTTAGCCATGCGTCATTGAATAATTCTGAATGAAAAAACATACAAGCAGACGATCGCATAACTAGTCAATGCGCCCGTAAAGGCCGCTGCGCCGATGGTCAAGCCCCATCTCACGGCAACTGTATCATCGACAGCGCACCTTTGTACCACCAATCCGAAATGCTTCTAAAGAACATAGAGGCTAGAAAGTAGCGGAATGCTGCAGCGAGCAAAATAAAGTGGCCTGTCGCCCATATCCAATGCTGCAGGTTGAATACAGCGTCAGCGCGCTTTCTATGCACTACCCAATCTCAAGCCAACATACCTGAGAAGTCACCATTTTCCTGTTTTCGCGAGGCGAAATTAGAGAAGGGGGAGGTCAATAAGGGATTGCGAGGAGACAATAAGTGAGCGTTCTAATTTCAAGGAAAGAGAGCAGCACTGTCCAACAGTTGACACGGCGTGGACGTTTAGGGCAGGTTGAAGGTCAACGTGCCTTCCACGTGCAGGACTCCGCCACTCCTGCTCCAACATCGTTTCAAAGTCATTACCTCTTTGACCTCGAGGGTGCTGCGTGTATCAACGATGGCTGCGGCCACGTAGTAAAGAACGGAAGAGTAAAATACAATCGTGCCACGACTACCTGCTCCACTGTGCGGATGCTGCCATTTTCTGCCTCTCCTTGCCTTTCCGAAATACCTCCTTTTCTACCTTCTTACGTCCTAGTGTTTCTAGCCGTCGGCCTTTGCTATTGCTTCGCCTTTGGTTTCTTGATTGCTCCTCAAGGTTCTCTATATCCTCCTCTTCGGCACCAGCACCGACGTCCATTTCTTCCAAAACCTCTTCATCCACGTCGTCCGGTCTTGAGCGTTTTCGGCTTCCCTTCAACGACGATGTCCCTTGTCCCGGTGCCATATTGATGTTCACCCGTGGAGGTACAGCGAATCCAAATGCCCTGCCAACCTTGGCCAGATCAAGGGCGTTGACGTCAAATATTTTTTTCAACGAATATGATGCGTAGGCTTGCAGATACGAGCGGTAACCATCCTTTGCGGACTGGTGCAAGAAGTAGTTTTTCTGTAACAGCTTTTCAAGCTACAACGAATCAGACACAGATCAAATGACCAGTACAAAGAAGCTTACTTGACTTTGAACATTCGCAATCTTGTCGGCTGGGAAGCTAAATTCGTTCAGAGGAACCTTTGATTCTTTTAAGTACCGCAAGAACCCTAACTCGCTTGGCAGTAGGAACATAAGGCTCTTTCCAACTTTGCCAGCGCGTGCAGTTCGTCCTACACGATGAATATAATCACGGGGATCGTCCGGCGGGTCAAACTGAATAATCCAGTCAACTCGAGGGATATCCAAACCACGAGCAGCGACGTCTGTGCACAACATGATACCAGACTCTGCGTTCATAAATTCGAAGAATGTGTTCGATCGCTTTTGTTGTTTCTGCTTGCCCTATTACGAAGCACAGGTGAACGACGGGAGGTGATGGAAAGGAACTGATCGTACATGGAGGTCCAATACTGGAACGTCAATATAATTTAGCAGCTCGGAGTGGTATTTGACCGAGTTGCAACTTGAGAAGAATACAATGACTTTCTTCTTGAGATTCCTTTTGAGGAATGAATAGAGGAGGAGGAATCGTCGGTCGGAGGGGCAGACAACGTAGCCCTGGGATAGAGTCGAAACGGTACTCGTGGATTCTTCTTTGTCGACATCGACATGAACGGGTCCAGGCCGCAACGATATTCGTGCTAGGTCCTGTACTTTGGTGGTTTGAGTAGCTGAAAAGAGCATGGACTGTCGGTCCTCTATTGCACGTTAAGGCCTCGAGCGACGCATCGGAGAACGGATACACACCATTTGGGAGATGCGCAATAATCTTCTTCATCTCCTCCTCGAAACCCACTTCCAATATGCGGTCCGCTTCATCTATGACCAACGCCTTTAAGTTCCGGTAAACAAATCCCTTCGTATTCTAAAATCATGGTTAGAGGATCGGGTCCGAGAGTTATGATAGGTCGAACCTGTATGTGATCCAACAATCGTCCTGGGGTGGCGACCAAGAGGTTCACTCCTTTCGATAGTTTATCCGCTTCAGCACTTCGATTGGCACCACCCATAACTAGGCCGAAAGTCTGTGAGTGATGTGCCATTAAGTCTTTGGCTACGCCAAATATTTGCAGAGCCAATTCTCGGGTAGGCGAAACAATGATGATTCCGGTACCTAAGACACTCGTTAAGCTTGGTGAAAGCCGTGCAGTGAGGCAATGAGAATGAGCTAAGTACCATTCATTGGCTTGAACTTTAGACGGTGAAGCATTTCAACAGCAGGAATCAAGAATGCAAGTGTCTTCCCAGAACCAGTTCGAGCAGCACCAAGCACGTCTTTGCCTGCCAGTAGTAGAGGTATCGTTTTGGCTTGAATGGGTGTCATAGTAGAGAATCCCATCTCTTGCAAGCCCCGACTGGTTTGCGATGAAAGTTCCAGCGCCGAGAATGGGAGGCGTTCCACTGGCTGCGGTTTATCATCAAGGCCTACAGTTGGCGTAGCGTCGGCAGTCATTGTGAATCGGCAATGTTAATGAGGACCAACTAAGGCTACAGGGTAATATACAGGGGTAGTCATCAAAAATCTTTGCTCGGCAGTTGCCGACTACAAATTCATCTCTGTAATGAACCTACCTCCGCGTTCGACAGTTTGTTAGTCTCACTGAGAGACATTACGATGCATTTTGTTGACTCAATCCATTAGTGCTGCTTTCCTCTGCTGTCGCCGCAGCGTCCTTCGCTCTCGGGTTCCAGTTAGGATCGCGCAGCCTCCCGGGCCCTACGGCAATAGTGAAAGAGACTGAACTTGATGGTGAAGAAGACAATGAAGGGGAAGATCTTACGGATGGCGACCTTGCTGCTGTACAAGCGGGCTTGCTCGAACCATGCAAGATGGTGATGTGTCCGCTCTTCTTCTATCCACTGGCTCGACCCTCTTGTGGCTTCAGGTTTTGGTTGTACGAACTGATCTGAACATGACGGCTGGCAAAGTTGCAGCACAGTAAGCTGCTACTTCATTGTTCGTTGTTCTCCCAAATGAACTTTTCTTCCCCAGATGCGGGTCGGTTGCATTGACATCCTTGATAACCGCGCGTCTTACCTCGACGCTCTAGGCACGCCACGCTTGCCTGCTACAAAGCACTAGTGAAGCGTAACCCACAGGTACGGAACCGCTTGACGAATATATCCCAAGTTTGAACTTTGGCAATAAATAGCTTGTTGGGCACTGGGAGTTGACAGGGTAAGCGTCTGGGCCATTTAGTTACTCGGTTCTGTCGCGAACTGTTTCAAGACAAGCTAAGATAGCCCTCCAAGTGAAGTCAGAGGATCAGCTCCTGGAGTTGGAGGCAATCGCAAAGAGTCTCAATCTTTGTGCACGGTCAATACAGGACGCGTACGTGGAATTTTCTATTGGATTGGCCCATTGACCTACATATTCTGGTAGGGGTCATACTCAGGTTGATCCTGGGACCCGGACTGTGTTAGGCATTGGGCCCGCTCCAGTCGAGTTGATCAATCAAGTGACAGGAAAGCTTAGGTTGTTGTAGTGGTGTGCACGCAATCATAGTTCGTATCGGAATGTTTCTCCTGTCCCCCAACCTCTAACATCTAGGAATACAGTGGCTTTGTAGTAGTCCTATGTGGAGCTATGACGCCTCGTTAGGAGCCAGCCTATCGACCGCTATTGCCGCTAGGAGCACTTCCGCCATGGCCAGCGTTGTCTAAAGGTGTGCATATATGCGTCAGAATTAACTGTGACTGTGCGACTGTGATGATCTTACTCGACTTCACGTTGACCAGGGCGCTATCATGCGTCGCATTACCGCCCGGTGCACTCCCGCCCGCGCCACTAAAAGAATTTGCTACGGGGACCGCCCCAAGCTTGCTCCCCGACCCTGACACGCCTGAATTTGCTGAACCACCATCTCCAGCGTTGTCTGAAATCACCCTTGTAACTCATGATCTCGTCACTGACAACGCAGGTGCTTACTGGAATCCATATTGATAACAGAGCCTATCGACCCCACCAGCGTCTCAGGACGGGACGGCTCGTTCACGTTCCCGCCTACAGTCTCACCCCCTGGGCCTGAATAAGTGTTTGTAGACGGGGGAGCATTGTTCTTGTTGTGATGAGGCGCCGCGTAACTGGGAGACGCATAGGTAGCAACAAGGGCGAGGGCGGTAAGGGTGGTGGCGAGGCGCATCGTTCAATAGGTGTAGTAGTTGGTAGATAATGTTGTACAAGTAAGTTGCGCTCAACGGCCTGCTTGTGAGATGATGGTGGTGTGAGGAAGAGAGAGGTAGCTGCCAGGCGGGCTTTATATAGGACAGTAGACTTTACATCCTAGAAAGTAGACGTGAGCTCTCACGTGACTGCAATTTCATGATGTCACGTTGGCTAGGCTCGACGCGTGAATCGACGCAGATGCGCCATCCATAAAGTCGCCTCGCCCCACCCTCCCACTCTCATGGCGAGCGTCGCCGTAGCTCGTGCTTATCAGCAGTCTTTCGAAGCTCGTCCTCTAACCACCCTCGCTGTCACTGGTGGCGCATTTAATGCCCTAGGTGACTTAGTTGCTCAGGCATACCAGAATACGGCAAGCCATGCTCCTTCTGTACTCCTTGCGACGCTCATGTCCCACATTAGTTCGGGCGAAAAGAAGATGAACCACATCATAGCTATGACATGGCCCGTACTTTGCGCTTCTTCTGCTTTGGTTTTGCCATCAGCAAGTCTTGCGTCCGCATCCCTGGCGAATGCCCTGGCTGACTTGCTACCAGGTCCCCTTCTCGGCCGGTGGAACCAGTTCCTCGAACACCGTTTTCCTCTAAGGATAGTCGGCAGGTCAAGCAATATTAGTCTCAATGCGCTTGGCAAAAGAGTCGCTTGTGACCAGCTCGTTATGGCTCCCACAGGTGTACGTCTGATCTTTTGCAAGCAATCCCGTCCTAACTCATCTCTAGCTTGCTCTTTTCCTGGGCTCTATGGGCATCATGGAGAATCGAAATCGTGCCCAAATACGCCAAAAATACACAGACTTGTATGCACCAGCCATCCTTACAAATTGGAAAGTATGGCCTATCGCTCAGGTGTGTTATGCGCTTCTATTTCCTTTCTGCTTCTGCTTCAACCATTTATTACTAGCTCATCAACTTCCGATACATGCCGCTCCCTTACAGAATACCCTTCCAGTCTACTTGTGGTGTCTTCTGGACGCTCTATCTATCTATTATCAACTCGCAGTATGTACTTTATAACACCCATTCAACGCACAATTCATGGATCCACCAGGGAGGACGAGAAACAAGACAGAGAAGCTGCCATCCGCCATACACTGAGTTAAATGCGCTTGATACTGACTCCTTTGACTTTGAATAGACCCCACTTCGCTGTTCACATGATATCTAATATAAAACGCAATGTATGTATTAGACTTGCAATTCTCACCAACGAAAACCTTCGCACGATTTTCTCCAACATGTACATAAACCATTTTTTGGATAGCCATGCAACTTTTTACATTACGATGCTCCATACTTGGGTCGGAAATATGCGGGTGGCATCGTCGCAAGCACATCCACAACAGGTCGCTCCACCACCACAAGTTCACCGGCTGTAATGAAGTCGACGAATAGTATTGGTCTAAAATGGGTGATCATCTTGAAATGTCGAGGATGTTGGGCTTCCAGCGACACGTCAACCTCGCTTGCGTCATTGATCAGCTCGCTACTCTGCTTTTCCCGTCGCCGCTTCTTATTGCTTCCTGCTCCGGGTCTGCGCTCAAGCTTCAGTTTACATATCCAGGTCGCCCCCCACAGGAGTAAATAATGCTGAGAAGCAGGAGTGTCAACATCCATATCTTGTGAGTTGTGTGCAGACGTTCGTTCGACAGGATCAAAGGCCATACCCAAGACCGGATCATGAGCATGGGAAAAGCGCTTCGGGAGAGTATTGCAGAATTCTCTAGCCCAGACAGGCGATTGCTTCTTCTCGATGTCATAGATCTGCATCGAGTTGTTAGGGAAGGCCATGATAAGGAGGTTCGGTTGTTGACTGTCAAAAGCTAGGGTCTGTACAGGTAGTGGGGAGGACGGAAGGACGCAGTGGTGTTGTATCGAATCCAGATTGAAGACATGGGTTCGACATAGGTCGTCTGAAGTAGCTAGCCATTGACCATCAGGGCTGATCGTCATCCGAGACACTTTGGCCAATCTTCTTGCGTATTTGCCGGTCCCGACATCATTGGAGGACTCGGGTTCACTTTCCAACCTCGAACCAGCCATATCATCAGCGTCAGCGGAACTATTTCGACCTTTGAAGACGCGACTGTGAACCATGGTGTTTGTTTGTCGATGATGGTCGAATCGACGGAGAACGTTGGGCTTTTCGGAATCCGTAATTAGGTCTAAGATCAATATGTGACCTGATAGCGCCATCGACAAGACTAGCTTTGAGGAGTCGGGAGAAAATGCAAAGGCGAGGCAGCCAGTGGTGACAGAGACATCCGCTAGGTATCCTTTGATGATGGACGTCAAGTCACGTATACGAGTGGCTTTGACGTCACCGTTGGGCTAAGGTTCAGACAGATTCGCATTAGTAACGCAAAATTGCAAACTGGGCGGTGGCTTACATCCGAAATGAGGTAGAACAGTTTACTTTCGTAGAGATCCGAAACTGCTAGCCAGCGACCGTCATCAGAGAGTCGACATGCAGTAAGGTTGGTGTGGATGTTCAATTCCATATCCAGCAGCTTCTCCCAACCTCCGTCCATATATTCGACCATTCTGTCACCATGCAATGGCTTGCGGTGGATCCTCCATATACTCAACTCGCGTTCCCGCATGCAACACAGCAGTCGAGCCGCCCTAGCGACACACAGCGCTGAAGTTGACGACGGACCAGTGACGTACGCTAACTTCCTGTGGTACGCATCTTCAAACGTAGCGTGTGGACTGGTATTGAGAGGATTGACGACCTTCACACTGGTGGTTGAAGCAAGTGCTGCGGGAGTCAAAATAACAGTCATGTCCAGACCGCCAGAAGCGAGAACAGGCGCAACGTCGACGGGATGTCTCCGCAGATGCGACGAAGGTAAAATCGCGTAAGGCGGCCAAATAGCGAGAGCTCTGACATCATGCGCATGTAGTCGACGTGAAGCTGATTGAATCCATCTGTTTACATCACGGCACGGTGCACTTGATGATGAATGTCGAGGTTGAGTTTTGACATAGGAGAACTGTGTGATTTTCTGATCTACCCCAGATGTGTAGACCATGTTACCATCCTGTGATCGAGTTAGAAAGACTGAATCAAATGGGGTGGAGGGCTTACGGGACCGCAGATTAAGCAAAGAACGTCAGCACCATGAGCCTGAAAGCTCTGGACCTGTGTGCATGTACGTGAGTCCCAGAACTTGACGTTCCCCATTGAGTCACCGGAGATGATGGTCCCGTCGCTACAAGGTCACTCAGACGCAGTCAAACCGGCAGAATATGATCTAGTCTTACCCAAGGACACCAACAGTCCACACTAGCGTCCGCTCTCCCCTAACTCGATCTACCATCATCCTGTCAACGGCCCTTCCTGTAGCAACATCCCACTTGCGTAGGCTACTGTCAGAGCCTCCAGTCACCAACCACACGTCATTCCAGTCATCCTCGCCTTCGTCGCTGGACTCGTCACCTCCCTCGGATGATTTAGGCTGCGATTCCTGGGGTAGAGGCGGACCCCATGAGATGCTTAATATGCGGCATTTGACTTTATCAAATTTACGCAAGTATGTCAAACTATCGTGGACGAGCGAAAGCAATCGTACTGTGCCATCTTCGCAGCCGAGGGCAAGGATACTAGATGCAGGATTGGCAGCCATACACCATATACTCCCGCCCTGAGAAGTAATCGACCGCTACATTTTGACATGAAACGAACAGGGCCGGCAGATAGACTTGGACAACATACCAAGATGTCACCAGATTCAATATCCCACTCTAACAGTTCGCTCCCTCCTCCTGAACTGAACAGACGGAGATCTGAGCGATTTGGGACATCATCCGACTCAAGTCTCTCAGGATGTCGTATGGCGAAGACCAACGAATCCACCTTGGAAGGCTGAGGTGCAGAAAGAGTCTGTGTACGCAAACGTTGTGGTCGCTTCAGTTGGAAAAGGCAATAATGCTTACTTGACGCGTAACCCATGCTTGCGATGATTGTAGCTGCCCCGGCGCCCATTCGCACAGATCGATGTTTCCGTTAGCATGGCCGACGGCCAGCGTCGGAAAAGCCAAAGGCTCTCTTCTGCGTGGTGGATTTTTATTCTTTGGAGAAGGTAGACGTAGGGGAGGGAGTGCAAGTGCTGTTACTGCTGATGGTGTGAAGTCGACGAATCTGCATCGATGTACTGACAAAGTCGTTGGCTCACCCATTGTCCAACAACACTTGGGATGGTTTTAATAGGAGGTTAGTCAAAATTTTGTCAGGAGGGATCGGGATAACGTGACCAAAACAGTCTTGTCCCACTACCAGTTCCTTCACGTCTTCATCTGAATCACTTTTCTATCATGTCGTTCCTTGGTAGAGGTGCTCCAAATCCTTCTTCAAACGGCGTCAATCCAGAGCGGATAGAAATGGCCATTACTGAGTGAGTTTTCCGACTGTAGTGATCAGCAAACGCTCAATCTACTCAGATTGGACACCGTGACGGACTTTTTCAATCGCATGGTCGCGTTCGTCGTTTCTGAATTTCCTTCTGGATCGCGTCTGGTGGTCTGACCTTCGCTTGTTCTCAGGTCATGTCATGCCAAGTGCATCAGTACTCGATACGCGGACGGGGAACTGAACAAGGGGGAGAGCGTGTGCATAGATCGCTGTGTTGCCAAGTTTAATGAAGTGCAAAAGAAAGTCGGTGAAAAATTGCAAAGCAGAGGTGCTGCAGCAAATGCAGGAGGCACAGGTTCATTTTCTGGTCTGTAATGACTGCTGTATGCAACCTCTCGCCTATATGCCCTAGACACAACCATAATGCAGCACTAAAACCAATAATCCTAGACCAAGAACGCAGGTCTTTAGAACACAAAACCAAAACCCCGAAGCAAAGCAATAAAGGGCAAAGGCCGATCCTAGGGCTTAGCAGTTGGGAAGCATTCGGCCATGGTCTTGGAATGCTTGTTCTGAGCATGCTCTTCTAGTCTGCAAGTCACATAGGCTGTTCAATGGTGCTGTCTGAGCATCGAGTGGCAACTCACGCAGGTGCGCGCGTAGTGACCAGCTTTCAGAGGTGCGTCAATGAGGCAGGCTAACGGTGGTGCGAAAGACTTACGAATGGTTGTCTACATGTAGAACAAACGATTGATTTGGCTGCTTCGTTCACTTTGCTCTGACTCTTGGAGCCCTTTGAAACGCCCTTATCGGCATTGCGATCTCGTTTCTGCTGGGCTTTGGCACCCTGGAAGATATATCAGTTTGTTGTGCGTTTAATCGACTGCCTCTAGGAAAGCGATGAGGCTAACATTACCCATTCTGAAGTCTGGAGAGAGGAGGTTGTAGATCGTTCACCTTGTGGTCGCTCGTACCGTGATGATGAAGAGCGCGAAGCCAAAATTTGTTCACACTCCTTACGTAAGTAATCTGTTACCTCCGGTCCGAATCGGCCTCCACGACTGCAGAGAAAACCATTGCAGAAAACCGATAAATGTTGCGCTTCCCTTGCGCACGCCCACGCCTTGCATTGTTTGTAAGACCCATTTGCAGAACCTCACCATCTGCCTTTCTCTCCCCTTCGACTACAACCATGACTTCTCCAACAGGTGACCTTTTGGCGGAGCGAACTCGGATCGCAGAACAAGTCAAGATAGACATTTTGTCCAAGGACCCCGTCAAGGACAATGAAGTCAAGCGCAGGGAAGTTTCGCGCACCTTTATATGTGGGTCATCCCTCCTCTTTACCGCATCTTCCCTGCTGAGCACAAGATTTCAAGCCGACACCATCACAGGTTTATTTACCTCTTCTTTGTTCATATTCATCTGTTCTGAGACCATATTTTTTTCCCGCGAAGTCCCAACCTCGGAGATGTATCAATATGCCGTCCGATCTACTTTGGGTGATGATGTTTATCATGAACCTTCCACAGCGTCTGCATGCATTTCTTGACCCTGTTCTATCCGCGTTGAGACTGCCTTGCACAGTGCACTTGAAGCCCACATAGCGCAGCTGCTAGGAAAGGAGGCTGCTTTGTTTGTGCCCTCTGGGACAGCATCTAATCAGATTGGCTTGCGTTGTCACCTGAGACTGCCACCCCACTCAGTTCTATGTGACCATCGCGCCCACATCTATAAGTATGCATACCACTGTATCAGATTGGTCATTGACTTACATCCTACCCAAGATATGAAGCTGGAGGTCTTGGCTATCATTCACAGGCGGCGGTGACCCCTGTAGTCCCCGCAAACGGTCTTTATCAATTTCCTCTTCATTTGCTCGCGCCTTAGATCACTGCGCTTCCTTTCAGGACATCACCTAACGCTTTCGGATGTGAAGGCCAACGTTATTTTAGGCACTGACATCCATTTGTACGCAACTAATCCTCTCCCCATCAGTCTTGAATTCAACCTCTACTAGTGCACCCACGCAAGTCATCGCCTTGGAGAATACACTTAACGGAACCATTATCCCTCAAAAGGACGTGATTGCGATATCTACCTACGCCCATTCTGAGGGAATCAAGATGCACCTTGATGGCGCAAGGCTTTGGCATGTAGCGGCGGAGACCGGAACACCCCTCAAAGAGCTTTGTGATCCTTTCGATTCTGTCAGTGTTTGCTTCAGCAAGGGCTTGGGTAAGTTAATTTTCGTGAGACCAGTTGGGCTCGACTGAAGACTATCTTAGGCGCGCCCGTGGGTTCCTGCATTGTAGGGACCAAGGACTTTATTACAAGAGCACGTTGGTTGCGCAAACTATTCGGTGGTGGTATGAGGCAAACAGGAGTTCTCGCGGGATGTGCCGCATATGCCCTTTCGCACAATTTCCCGCTTCTGCCCAGAGTCCATGAGCTCGCGAGGAAGCTAGAAGCGGGCCTCGAAGACATTGGTGTAGAGATTACCAGTAGAGCCGAAACTTGCATGGTACGTCAATTTGACTGTCCCTGGCTTCGGTCCTCATTTCGTGAAGGTCTTTTATGATCCCTCTCCCATCGGAGTGGACTACGGCGAGATCGCTGATAGAGCGAGCGAACTGTCGGATCCTCTATTCCTTGGAGGTTCACGACTCGTCATTCACATCCAGACGACCGCAGAGGCTGTAGATGACTTCTTGTCAATCGTACGCCAGTTAGCTGAAGAGAAGAAAAGGGCCGGATTTGTGCCTCCAGAAAGGAAGCCTATCGGTACACAGTACAAGGATATTTATGTTAGACGGCCACCAAAGCAAGCCTCACGATAAATACAATGCTTAGGGTAAATATGGAACAAGAAATTTTACACGAGAAGTTAATGCTCTGGATTTGATGGAGCAAACGCTAGTCAAAGGATGGTTCATCATCATACGAGATTTCGGCATCATCATCGACGACGAAGCTGCCAAATTGGTATTCGTTGGGGCTTTCATCCGCACGCCGAGGGGAGCTAGACAAAGTAACTTGCGGCCAAGTTCCTCGGACGCGATTGGAACCAAATACACCTCGTCTGACAGGTCCATCCTTGAACATTGCACTAGGATTACCAGGGGCCTGCGTCATCAAACTCTGCCGATACGCCAGCGATTGATCGTAAGAGGGAGATACCTGAGTTTCCGGTACCTCCCGCACGAAATCCTGATCATACTCATCCTCGATGTCAACTTCACTGTGGGATGAGCCCGCACTAACTTCATCTCCAGAGTGCTCGGCAGTTACGTCTAGCAAGACATTGTATTTCTGCCGGCCTGTCCTTCGGCGTACCTCAAGATGGTCATCTGGTCTCTCAGGAGGTGAAAGCGAAGAATTGCGGCGCCTGAGACGACGAGGAGCGGCGGGAGGGGGCATCGTTCCCGAAGGTGAATCAACTTCATTGAGTGTCCTCCTAAGGTCAACCCTTCTCCTAACCGGTCGAACAGGAAACGAGGATGCCGGAGTCTCTGACTGAGTGGCACGAGCGGAAGGCGGCACTTCAGTGCTCGCCCTAGGCTGAATATATTTCCTGGCTGGGTGTTTGAGGGGTAGCGCGCAACCTGAAGGAGATCCAATGAATGTCCGACTCTTGATTGGTGAGAGAGGTTTTCTCGGACTCCATTCGGGCCAAGGAGGTGAGCTCCGACGAGATGGTGAACCCAGACAAGGGGTCTTGGGGATGGCTATCTGGTATCCCTCTCGCGGCTTCACCTCACTGATTTCGATGGAATCGTCCAGCGGGATGGGCGAAACTGGCTTGGAAGGACTTGAACCTACAATGCGGACGTTTGAATCCTCATCAGAACCGTCCATCAGCCAAGCCATGCTGCAGCGAGCATTGACGGTGGCGACATTGGAGACCTGGGAACCGTCTGAGAAGTCACGTAAGCGCGAAGGTGGTTGCATCGGAGTGGAGGTATCATTAGGGAGATCATCTTGAGAAGAGAGTTCGATTGTGTCTCGCATAGGCGAGAGTGAGCGTAGTCGTGAACTTGTTATGGGTAATGAGGGCTCACGCCGCGTCATTTTGCGAGGCAGTACTTGGGGAACTGTAGGGTCATCAACATGTGAAGCGCCATCAGAGTTGTCGAGCGAAAGGGGATCGTCGGATACTGGGAAGGGAGACTTGGCTTTGGCATTCTTCTTTGCTGTCTTAACAATTTTTGGCTTCCTACCGTCCGTAGTGGTCGCAGCCCGCTTCACGATGGCCTTCCGCTTACTTGGGTTCGTGTCTGACTGCGCACGGCGAGGGGGGATAATATAGCCAGACTCTATATCGAGGTCTGAAGAATTATCTTGGCCCGCTGCATCCAACTCTTTATCTGTATAAGTGATTTTCCGTTTCTTAGTCAGCTTCGATGCCTGAAGAAAACCTGTCATCGCGCCATAAGGGATGTTTCTGTCGGGAGCATCGTTGCGCTTCCTCTTCGCCGATTTGGTGGTTCGCTCGCCACCCTTGTTAGTGGACTTCGTCCGTCCGATCCGTCGGTATTCGTCCGTGCGAGTATATTCAACGATCTCCATTTCCTTCTCCAGGCACTGAGGCTTGACATGATCAGGAAGCAAGCGTTCAACATCACCATACAGTTCAATGTCAGCCCCACTCCAGATAGTTTTTTGGACGTGAGAGTATGCGTCCTTGGCTTTATCGAAATTTTGTTCTTCGCGACCCTCCGCCAACAGAACATGGACGGCGCCGGATCGCTTGCGACCAGTGCGACCAATACGTTGCAACTAGACTAACGTCAGACCAAACGGCTAATGATGGTTTCGTGCGCACCATTCGGATAGGTGTCTTCTGTGCATCATAACAGATGATCAAGTCCACTTCGCCAATATCCAAACCTTCTTCGCCAATGGAGGTCGCCACAAGAATGTTGATATCACCAGCTTTGAACTTCTGGATGAGCTATGATTCGTTCCGTGAGCGTGTGGGGACGAGTGATATAAGGTTTCGGAACCTACCTCCAGTTGATCCTTTTGCGCCAGGCCCTTCCTGCCTTGCTTATCCGTTGCTTGGCCAATAAAGGCAGCGGCACGGAGCATAGGTCGATCAAAATTTAGAGCGTCCACAATTTCCCCCACACATTCGCGGAAGGTGACGAACACCATGGCACGGGTCTTGTCGGGGGATGAAGATTCGCCATCTTCGTCTGGCATATGTCCAGCAAAATGTTGTACTAAGAAGGTTTTTAAGCGATCTAGCTTGGGGTGCATGGTGAACTGCCGGGCCTTCTGCGTCTCCAGCTCCTTGATGACATCCTGGTAGAGGGGGTCGGTCCGGAGTTTTTTAGCATTGGCCGCTGCAACCGAACTTTTCGTTTGCGAATCTTCACTGGGGTCCTCAGCAGCCAGACCTCTAAGGGCGTTGTAGCACATAGATATACTAGCCTCTTGCTGGCTTCCTGTTACATTGTGCTTCATCGAAATGGAAGGAAGCCACACACCAAGTAACCCATGGCACGGGCCAAGCCCGACATCTGAAATAGAGGTCTAAAGGCCCACTTCTGATGAGGGCCCAGTTCTTGAGAAAGCTTCTGAAATGAAAACGGATGTGCGTTGTATACGTTGCTGTGATAAACAATACCACCAGCGCGGAGCGGTCTTAGAAGAGACTGGGGAGAGTTAACAATTAACCCACTACGATCAGATCACGAACTGACCTCCATTAACTTCGCTAACAAAGACATGACTCGGTTGATATCGTCATTCATTTTGATGATATGTTGTTCTATGCGCTAATGAGCCAAACAATGAGACGAGTGTGGCTCCGGTGGAAAGACAGGATTACTTTTTCATGAATAAAGGGTCTCAGATCTAGGCTATTTTCATCACGGATCTCTATGTGGCTAATATGGAGGGAGTCGACGAGGTCCTGGACTTTGTCGGGAGTGCCTCCAGGGGTCGCAGTTAGAGCCAGTATACGGAAATGGGGGTTCTTGGCCATCAGATACCTGACGACTTGGGCATATGAATGGTTACCCATCCCACGATGTGCCTCGTCTAATGACATGTTAGTACATTGGAAGAAGAGACGAATTAATCATACCAATGACGAGCAGGATAATGTCTAATGGGTCACAAAGCCCGCCCTGGAGGTCATGTATGAAGGTTTGTGCAGTCATATAGAAGACTCGCTTGTCTTCCCACTGTCACCAGAACGATCAAAACCATGTTTAAGATAGACATAATCTAATGCATACAGCTTTAGCCCTCAATTTGCGGGCATTTTCTCCGGTCAACTCAATAGCATCGGTTCCAGGAATGCCACAAGCTTGATGACTAGCTTCTACTTGCTGAGCGACAAGGGGTTTCGTTGGCGCAATAAAAACCACCTTGCCTTCGGGGAACCAACGATAATCTGGATCTAAGTCAATAGGATGCGGATAGCTAGAAGACATACGAACAGTTGAGCATAATCACCCCCGCGACGAAGGTCTTTCCAAGACCCGTAGGAAGTGCAACTAATGAGTTCTCGAATAGCGAATTCTTGACAATATTAAATTGGTAGTCACGCTTGGGGCGGTTGAGAGGGTAAACCCAGTGTCGCGCTTCGAGAAGGTCAGGTTTCAATTTCATAGGAGGTGGCTAGAAAGCGATGAGCAGTCGAGCAGTAAGCATACAGATGCTCGACGTACAGGACTATCAATGGATCGCAGAGTTATGGTTTGTAAGTTGTCGGAAACTCATGTAGATTAAGCTCACCCGACTAGCACATACATGCTTGAGCAAGTGTTCCTAAAGTGACTACTAAAACTCACTGGGAACAAAAGGGGCCGGGAATTGCTCGAATTCCTCTCCGTCCTCGTCATTAATATCCTCCTGACGTTGTTTTCCCTTGGACTTGGAGGCAGGTCTGCGTAGACCAGTCTTCGCAAAGGCGGTGTGGTCCCATTTCTTCGTCTTAGGCGCGGGCCTTCCAAACGGTGCGTTAGTGGTAGACTTGGTCCGTTTAAATTGCGGCCTCGGCGCATGAGAAGTTTGGGTAGGTGGGAGCACGTCGCCAAAGAGTGTGGTTTGGAGGGTGGCGCGGGTTCTAGTAGTGCTGGGACCAGCGACAGGCTGAGCCTTTCCTTTATACGTATCTTCTATAAAACTATCAAGGCGTTGCGCTTCGGCGAGGTCCAAGTCGAGAGTCAAGTCGCCAAAGGAATCTTCATTGTCTGGGGAAAGATGGCGGTGTGCAGTGAAAGGTAGTGGGCGTAGGGCCGCAGTTTCGATGGCATCCAACTGTTCGAGGGCGTCGGCATCCAAGTCAAGAGGGTCGTCGTCGAAGTAGCCGTCCGAGCTCATCCCAGAGTGGCAGTCAATAAATATGTGGAACGCGTTCAAGAATGGGTTCGCTTGACACTGTTTCTACACGCCGATCACGTGAGGCCTGCTTTACGGATGGGCGTCTGTTCTTGTCTGCTCAACTGTATCCACTGAACTCAATGTCAGCCCAATCACTCGCGCTATGGAATGCACTACCAATGCAGCCAAGCCAGGACTCACATACCCTACTGAAGGTACTCTCATAAAGTTTGCGTATTGGCTCACGCTTCCCTCTTCTTCCCTTCTCCCATTCTCACCAGCGTTCAAGATCAGACTATGAACGAGCCGACGACGACGACGACATCTCTATCGCTTCACGATCCCCTTCTCCTACACCGCGGGATGCAATGGAAGTGGACCAGGACTCTCTGTACAATTATGATGGGTTCATTCGAGGGGCAGCTCGTGAGGTCATCACTGTCGAGACCAAGATCAAGTCAACAAACAAGGGGTTCGCCATGCTAGCGAACATGGGTTGGAAAGAAGGGCAGCCTCTAGGCCTTTCTGCTGATGGTTAGGTCATCTATTATTGTACCGAGTGTAGCATTTACTGAATAGCACACTCGCTTACCAGGCCGAGTGGACCCCATCCCCTTTCAAGCAAAGAATGATTCAACTGGTCTAGGCAAATTAAACCAAGATGTCCTCATGATTGAGACTACGGTATCCCAACGGCGTGAATTAGATTCCGAACGCCAGCACAAGGAGACGGAGGGTCAGCGTCGCGCCCGAGAGGTTCTGATCTCTTCCAGTCGACTCCGTTCGCCTAATATCTTGTCCCAATAGGAAGCGGTGGCCAAGCGAGCCGCTCTTGAGGTCGAAATATCCTCCACCCTCAAAGCCTTCTTTTGCAGCCTTTGTGATAAACAATTTAAAAATGTTGCGCAGTACGACGAACATACCAATTCTTACGCCCACCACCATAAAGTCCGTGCCAAGGATATGCAAGCTAATGCACGGATAATGCCCAAGGAAGAACTTGACAAACGCAAAGAGAAGGAGCGTAGACGGGAAGAGAAGGAGATGCGTAAAATGGCAGCCGCGATCGGTATCAAGCTGGCCAAACCCTCCGTCGCACCTGGGTTCCCATCTTTATCTGTGCCCACCGAGGCAGGCTCCTCTGATTTCCCTTCAAATTCCGGTAAAACCGTCGGAGCAGCACACTCAGGATTCAGGAAGTCAGGCTGGGCCACGGTATCTTCTCCAGCTAGCCAACAGTCTCCCTTCGCGTCGTCGAGTGCCATTCAAAAGGATTTCGCTGCTACCAGCAGTCAACAACCACCTTCAAGTCAAGTCACCGGCGACTGGACCCATTTAATTTCACCAGCCTCTCCGTATGAGGTGAACGATGTTCAGCACTTTGCTTATACCAGCGCTCACTTCCGTGCGGGTGGCTGGAGTTCACTCGATTCTGATCCGGCTAGCCCTCTTACCCCGTGTTCGCATCCACAAGGTTTGTCGTCAAAACTTCATTCCTGCGCTGCTTCACGTGGTTCGATTCACTTCGTAGATCCTCAACTAACAGCGAGTATGTCCAATAACCCGAAACCGCTGATGTCCAAGCAAGCTACGCCAACGTTAACTTCCAGTCACGCTCAGTCCAGTTGGCAAAAATTTAACACCGTCAAACGTTGATAGATGGAAGTATTTGATTTTACTAACAAGCTAATTAACTACAAGGATACTTGACCATTCTCTTGGGAATATACGTATGGCTGTATAAAGTGGATAAACTTTCAAGTGTATGTATGTACGTCGTGAGTAAAGACAGTACCGTGGTTGAGAAATTGCACAAAATCGGCAACCGAAGACAAAAGGAAGTCCTTACTCAGAGTCACTTCCTGAACTGTCCGAGCCTGAGCTAGAGTCTGATGAATGATCGCTATGTTCTGCCGCACGGGAAGCTGCAGCACCACCTTGCTCGAAAAGAGCCATCCGCTCCTCAAGCTGACGAATCTTCTCCGCCTCAACATCCTCGTCCATACTCTTACGTTTCAGCCCACCCGTCCCCGTACCTTTACCCAGCCGATTTCTCTTCGGCGCACTAGTCCGCAGCGGACGTAGCACAAAGTTATACAATTTGGTTAGTACGGGCGCTGGTAACATATCAATCTCCAACTCGATTTCATCGGTGCTCTATGATAGATACAATACCATTGAGCGAGGCGAGTAAAGGATTCTAATCTAATACTTACATCACGTATTTCGGGGACGCCTTCATGGATGATCTGGATGACTTTCTCAAGCTTCTGGCCGTCGAGTGAGCCGATGACTTCGCTAAGATCCTTCTTTTGCTCAAAGGTCAGAACGTCGTCGTCGGCCACTGGCTTCTTGGACCGTTTCTTGGAAGAAGCCTTTGGTTGTTTGGACGGCACTTTGGAAGTCGACGCTACAGGAGGCTTTTCCTTCTTCTCCTTTTTCTTCTTCTCTTTGACAGGTTTGGACTTAAGCGCCGCGATACTACCCCTCATTGTCTCGATTTGAGATTCCATCATTGCGATGGCACCTGATTATTGTCAGCGGCCGCGATATTCGGAGGGTAAGGCAGAGCATACGGGAACGTTCATCCTCCTCCTCCTCCTCCTCCTCTTCATCTTCTTCATCCGAGGCATGATGGAGCGGGGGCAAATTCTTCCATTTTTCGTCAAATAGTCGTTGGAGTTCAATGCCCGCTTGATTCACAGGAGTCCCGGCCGGATTAAACGTAAAACAGTTGCGAATCATGAGCTTGAAGTCATCGAGGAACTTCTGAGCACTCGAGTATTCGTGTGAATCAAGTTTACGGCGCATAGTGGAGAGATCCATAGGCTTCTTGACAATCCTGGGGTAAGAGGGGATCTCAAGCTTTACCCAATCTGAGAGAGGCATATGAACGCCGCCGACTCGGACAGCATGGGTGAATACCTACCGACAGGCTCGTAAAACGGATGCGCGATTGCGTAGTGTTGCTTACGGTGGAGTTCCTGGAGTAATTTCCCGCAGAACTTTAGTTGTTCAGCAGTGCCGTCGTCCTTTGCGCGTTTAACCTTACGAAGCTTCTTCGGAGCATCGGCGTACGGAAGATCTTTGGGCGGCGGAGGGTGTATCTCCCGCTTTGGTCTGCTTGTACCTTCATCGTTGCGACGTATCACGGGAATTGAAGTTGAAGGACGGCGAGCACTAGCAGTCTTCTTGGGTGGAGGAAGTGCAACTGGTTGAGGGGGAGGGGGGGGAGGGGTTTGCTTCTTCATAGGGGCGGGTTTGTGCTACCAAATATTAAGTCAAGATATTTAAAACCAGGGCGAACAACACACCTCAAGCGCAGGAGGCATATGCTTAATCTGTTTATCAAAAACCTCCTCTACCCTTTTGCCCATGGCAGTAATGGGATGGTCCAGACCGTTGAATGCAACACAATTGGTAAATATGAGTCGGACGTCGGCAATGAATTCTTCGACATTTAGATAACGGGGATTTTCAGGATTTGAGTCAGGCTTGGCCGGGTTAGAAGAGCCGAGTTTGCGCTCAATCGTGGAAAAATCCATGGGATGCTTGACGATGGAGGGGTAGAGAGGGATGTTGAGGGCCACGGGGTCAACAGGCCGGAGAAACGGTCCAGCATCCTTCAATTTCTTCAACTGACGAACAGTGGAACCGCAAAAACGAAACTGGAGAGTGCTGAAAGTGGATGCGGCTGGCGTAAGAGGGGCGACAGTAGATGCTGAAGGTGGTGGTGGTGTCGCAGGAGGGGCTGGGGCTGGTGTCGGGCCATCAGAGGCACCTGGTGTCGAGGCTGGGGGTGGAGTTGCGGACTTCAGATGGACACGAGAGGATCAGTACGCCGATAGGGGCGCACAAGAAGGGGGTCAACTTACTGCGTTAACACGAGATGCCTTGTCTGCATCCGAATACATCCGTTGCCTCTTGGCGGGAGGAGGCTGAGAGTCGTCATCCATCCCATTGATATGTGTACATGATCCGTTTGACTCGAGTGACAGTATGGAGGCGTCGAGGGGGAGCGTCGGGCTGGCAACGGGGGTGGGACCGGCCATATCAACGTCGTGCGATGCACCATTTGTGGAGGCTGCGGTGGCATCCACCATCTTCACGTCCGGAAGAAGATCCCCTGGCGGTGGCGGTGGTGTTCTGGAAGGCGGGCGGACGAGAATGGCGTCTTGAAATTGACGGTCCGCAAACTCAGCCTCGCTGTGCAGGAGACAAAGGCAACAGACGCACCTGGATCCGTCGGAGAGTCCAGCTGCGGCTTCGTCGACGCGTTCTCGACATCTCCCAATCTCTCAAAAACCTTGACCGGCAATGGATCGTGGCGGACGTCACTCTCTTGCTCCTGGTAGTCAATGTCTATCTTGACGTCTGGGATAGCTGAAGATGATACGGGCGTTGTTGGGGAATCAACAGCGGGCGAGTCTACACCACTGGTACCATTGGGTTTTTCATTGTCGGCGCCATCTATGACGCCGTCGACGAGAGGCTGGTCGCCGTCGTGAACGGGGTTGACGCCGTTTAGAATTGTCGGCGCGGTGCTCATGATAAAAATACGCGTGACGGTCACGGCGTGACAGTGGGCAGATGGACAAGGGAAGATTTGGGAGTTAGGGGGATCCGAAGCTGACTAGGTCTTTATAGCCTACAGGAATTAAGGTTCGATCTCCCGCGCAGGGGCCACCCTCTCAAATCCCAAATCTTTTGCCTTCCCCTTTCTTTTATGTCCGAATACTGTACATGCGTGTGAGTCCACCTCAGCCAGCGTGCTCTACTTCTCCTCTTCCTCCTCTTCCTGGGGATCTTCTGCAAAAACGGGCTTGGGTTGGTTTGCGCGCCAGGCTGTGGAATCCGGGAAAAACCGCCACGTCAGTAACCCATCAAAGACAAACACAACCAAAGAATTTTTTTGTCCATCACGTGCATGATGCATGATGACCGATTTGCAGAACGAATCTGATCTCACAAAGACAAGCCGGGGATACAACGTACCAGCAGTCCATTGGGGGTCTTGATTCGCAACGTCAGCATACTTGAGGAGGGCTTCGCGCGGCTGTAGGACACCAACGTCAGTATTGGTGAATCACGAAAACGCGTATCAAGCCGCAACAAAAAACGACCATTGCGACCGTCAAAGCATCGATCAATCCACCAGGATATACCCATCCGTGCGAGCGCCAACGGCGCTCAGATAACATCAAGGCGGTATTCATGTGTTTTGCCCAAAGAGGGCAAACTACGAAAAATGTAAGACTCACGTCTTCATCTCGGGTCGTGTCTCGGACCAAGTTCTGCACAACATGTTGAGTGGCACTGGCACCCACTCTTCCTCCACGTCCTGGACCAGTGACAGGGAGTTCAGGTCGCCTGCTTTTACGAGGATCCATTCTGTCCTTCTCGTGCTTTCTTTTACTTCCCCGCGCGATCCCATCACCATCACGGAACATAGGAAGAGCATGAGGTGTAAGAATCGTCGGCGCTGCAAGGGCGTCAGACATATCTTCAACAGTCACCTTCCTCGGCGGTCCCTTGCTGAGTAGTAGTTTTGCTCCATTGAGCGAGGTTTGCGGTGAGTAGAACACACATATCTGGCCATTTGACAGGCCAGCTACAATCTGCAAGACTCACGTCAGATAGGAGGCTTGGAAGTTATTCTAAGGCGCGTAGAGTCCAAATACGGACCTGATTAATTTTGCTGTGCCAGAAGACCTTCACTGGCGTGGAGTCTACTTCTAGCGCCTTGGCTACGTCCAGCGAATCCTTCTCCATGAATAACAGCCGCCCTTTCCCGCCCTTCGTGGTTGCCGCCGCACCAGTGATGACATACTTGTCATCAGGACTAAACATAGCATTGGTGTTGGGATAGAGAGTACCAATATCCAAACGTGTGGAGAGAGGCTTCTTGAATGAGCGTAAATCCCAAACTGGTTGTAGGTGTCATGTAATGAATTAAAATGGAAGCTGTATCAATGCTTACGCTTCACTGTGTCATCTCCGCCTCTTGTCAAAACCGTCCTTCCGTCCACAGAAAACACAATTGATCCAGTCTCGGTGCCCTTGGTGTGCGCACCTTCAACTGTCATATTGGGCCGCACAAAATTCGAGTTGGCTTGCCACATGTGCAAAGCGCCATCCAAACATGCTTGAAGCCCAAAGTATCACGTAAATCATACAGGAAGACAACGACTGAAGTATCAGCGGACACGCACCACCACTAATGATGTTGCCATCCGGAGAGTAGGCACACGCAGTGACCTTTGTTCTTGCGCCCCGCTCCTTGGATTTGACCACGATGACTGACTTTTGTTTACGTTTATTCTCAACTTCCCATATGCTGATGAGGGAGATATCAGATGGGATTAGAAAAAGGGGGGGCGACGAAATTGGACATACCGAATCGTGGAGTCGGCAGCGCTGGTGATGAAGGTTTCAGCATGCTTCGGGTGCCACGCACACGAAGATAGCTCAAATACGTGACCGCTGGGATAAAGATCAGTAGAGAGATGAAGAGGATAACCCACGGAACGAACGCAGTATGCTTCATATCACGAATGTACATGTCACCTTTGATGAAAGTGGCCCTGCCAGTCAGCTGAAGCCATCCAATTTACAGAACAATTCGGAAAACGTACTCTTCTTCGCCATCTCTGTCGTACAACTTGGCTTGAGTGGTACCGGACACAACTAGAAATCGTTGTCCGTCTATCGAGTACTTGACGTCATGAATCTGCGCGTGAGGTTAGTCGTCTCATACAAAGCAGCCGATGGAGGAAATCAAACATGATATGTCCCAGCAGGCTCCCAAGTCTTAAACGGTTTACATCGGTGGTCCATCCCACCAAAATCCCACAGCTTGCAATCGTAGTCATGCGAACCTGAGAGGATACGCGCACCAGAGGGGTCAAGAGTCAACGCAGAAACGACCTTTGTATGGTCCTTCATGACAACTTCATGTGTGATAGGGAATGGAGGTAGCTGGTCGTAGCTATCGTCATACTCTGGTTCTGAAGGATCGTATTCAGGTTCCTCATCCTGCTCTTCTTCCTCTGACTGTTTCTGCTTAGGCGGAAGTGGGCCAGGCTCGTCGGAATCTAATTCTGGGGCTGTTGCGAGAGCAGGAGCTACTGCTACTGGCTGGTGAGGGGCCTTTGCTGAAGGGAAGTGAGCCTGTTCCCAAGTGAGCGAAGTAGCGAGCGGAATTGAAGCAAATAACAAACCTCTGCCCGCTTGTTCTTGTCGAACCTGTTTGGGTCAAGCTGCCTCTTTTGGGTCGTTTTGCCGAAGCCTGAGATGCCCATGGCAGCCATGATATCACTATCCATGGCTGAGGTGACTGTGGTTTGGTCACTGGCAGTGGTGTGGCGAGTGAGCGCTAGCCATTCGAAGGTCACCGTGACGCGCGTGACCACCAGAGCCGGTGCTTTCGTTCCATCCACTCAATTGCGTTGCTCGCGGCCATGTTGAAACGGCAGCGCCCCTTTTCGCCCTTCGCCCTTTGCTCAGATACGCAGCATGTGGAGCCCTTGGATGACTGCGTACCCGATCCCAAACGTCGTCGCGTCTTTCCCCCTAGCTTAGACGGACCCTCGCGTGGCTGGGGCCCTTCAGTGGATGCCGATGCAGAGGAGGATCTCGAGGATGAACTGGGTGAAACTCAGCAACCCAACACCCTCGTTCTGCCGGTCCCAGGTACTAGCGCGGCAGAGGAGTACAAGTCTGCAAATAGCATGCTCTATGAGCTACATGCTCTCCACCAGCACAGAATATTGTTCACCAACACATCCCAATCTGCGCCGCCGCTTCAGGCACCGCATGTCGTATCGATCGTGACCCCGTCAGGTCATCCAACCTTGACCCCAAATGCGTTGCGCGCAGATTCTGTGCCACAGGTCCGCGCAACTCTGAAGAATACCGCGTATCTCACCACGGGCACCCCAGAAGATCATAGTGTGAACGAACGGTACAAAGATACGAACAGGTGAGCAATTTCTATCAAAAATAGAGATGGCAACACCCTAACCATATACAGACTGTTGGGCTCCCTCGTCCTTGCCAGGAGAAGACACTTAGATGTCACAACATGATCACTGGCGCGTGTCCTATCGCATATTCAACTCTTTTACCTTTCCACTATCTTGCATATAGCATATATTTTGCATCTCTTCCATCTCATAGACATTGTCTAGCATGCTCAGTTGTAAATCATGGAATATCATCTTGACCTATCCGCTCTTGACCAAGTCCACACTCAGTCTCCTCGACGAGCCCGGTCGGCCACCTTTGGACGTTCAGGCTTCTGAGGCCGTTTCAACATTCCACTGATGCAGAACATCCCTGTGGCTTGTTTTCTATCCAGGACGCGCAGCCCTCATGTATATCGAGAAACTTGGGAAAGTCCAAGATTCACCTCCCGCTCAAACACCCTGCTGAGCTCTTCATTCAATAGATGTCCCAACATACGGCCGTCCCTCGAGTATCGCCAGTCGTCTGCCGCCTCGGAATAGTCGTACCGCTTGGGTCCGCTAATGTCGAACGTGTCATGTTTCGTGGAGTTTGATGGAGTTTGATGCCATAGCGGCACATACCTGACAGGACTAGATAGCCAAATTTGCTTGTTCGGCGGTTGCTTGTTTATAACATACGTGCCGTTGTCGCCGAGGTTAAGAGTGAGCACGCCACTCTAATCAACATTCAGCCTTTTGGAATATGCAGGAAGAGGGCTACGTACTGAATATTCCACCTCGTATCCAACCCTACCTTCCACATCCAATAAATTCTCCAAAGATTCTAACAAGACTTCCATCGTTGCGTCCGATAATTCGTGATAGGCTTCCACGGAGAGTGCACTACCCAACGAGCGCAAATACGAGGCATTACATGGAGTAGAGTAGCTTAGCCGAGGCAAACTGAGAATGAAGTGCCAGGGATATGAACCTTTCTTTAACATGAGGCGCAGGAGTGGTCATAGAGCGGCGTTGGGGCATGATAGATGTTGACCTAGGAGTAGGGTTCGCATGACGAAAAAAGTACTGGGGCGAGAGCCAGCGCCGCCGACAAGCCGTAGAGAAGACACTGGCAGTAATAGTGCGAGGTATCATGGTGTTAGTGGAGAGAAAGCTTGAGATTTCGGGTGCGTTAGGGTTAGGTGTTATAAATGGTGGGAGCTCATGGCGTGCTTTCGAAGACGAGTTGTGGTGGCTGTTCTCGAGATATATAATTACAACCTTATACACGAGATCAAGCATAAGTCTATATTATTGTGCTGTCCCTCAGGCTGCCTTGATGCCTTCCCTCTCAATCCAATCCAACCAAGAGCCCGAATAGTTGAATAGGCTGATTCACACAATTCAGTTGGCCAAACGTGCAATGAGACCCGAAACGTACTTGGTATATCCATTGCGCTTTGCAACGTCGCAAGCTGACGTGCTACGTTTCCCCGCCCGACAATAGAAAACGATTTCTTGGTCTCTCTTTGGCTTCTCGAAACCGTGTTTCTCCTTGAACGCCTCACGGGTGAGGTGCAAGGAGGTGCCTAAGACGGAGAGCGGAAGGTTGACGGCCGAGGGTATAGAGCCCTGGATCACTTCGTCTGGCTCACGGACGTCAATCAGGTAGGCATCCTTGACAGTGAATGTGAGTGAGTGGAACAAGCAACGCTGTAAAGCTCCAGACGCTCACCGGACTTGGGCTCAAGGTTTTAGCCTTGACTTGTTCGTACGTTAGTACTGGAGCGTCCCAGTCTCTCTGCATGTTATCATTACGCTGGAGAGCCTGTTTCAAGAGATCCTTTGGCGACGGGGCTTGGGTCGACTCGAGACGGACTTGGTGGCACGGACGTGCGACTGCGCGACGACTCGCAGAGAGTAGACGAGGTGCAACAGATCCAACGCGAGCAAAAGCTATTCGATGCATGCTGATACAAGTCGAAGGCGCTAACGCCGCATCCAGCTCGATCCGCCTTTAACGTCATACCGAAGATGCGGTTTCCGGGGTCTTCGCTCAGGTGATTTGGGCTCAGGCAGAAATGGCGCACCCACACTGCCATCATCCTGTCCTCTCGGTCACTTTCTCTCTTGCCCTCTTCGGGATCACGTCGGAGCGTAGTGGCGCACGTTTTGATCTCTTTCACCCACACCACCACCATCCTGTCCTCCTGGCCACTTTGTCTCCTAGAGCCCTGTACGATGCCCTCTTCGAGATCAAGTTGGAGCGTAGTTCTCAACACAACTTGGTCTTGATCAGCAGGCGCGACGTCGCAGACATCTCCGAATCTAGTCGTTTGCACTCTGCATACCCGTTGTCTCTAGGCCGTGCGATGCTGTCTCAGTCTGCCCGTCTTTTGACTTGCGTTTCTCCCAGTCCATGGACGTACACGTGATCCCCCCGGTCCAGCAAGAAAACTTTTTCTTCCTTCCATACCTAGCACCTGCCAGCCAATCGCAACATTTCAAACTCCGCTTGGGAATACCTCTACTTAGCACTTGGCTTCGCTGGCTTGTCCGACCGCAACGTCGTCACTCCCTCCCGTTCTGCTCGTGATCCTCAGGACGGGCTTTCCTCCCTCAACAGTATTTAACCTCGCACTTGATCTTTTTTTTCGCAAGAGCCGGGCGAGATGGACCATGGTAGTCATGGCATGGACATGGGAGGTAGCTCAGGCTCATCTCACGCCGGAATGATGATCCCCTGGCTGCATTTCACTGGTGGCGATAATCTGTTCTTTCAGTCGTGGAAACCCACTTCACCTGGCGCCATCGTCGGCGCTTGCATCGGATTGTTCATCCTCTCGATCATCGACCGTTGGTTAGCAGCTGTCCGCCGCTTGATGGAAGCTTACTGGCGACGGCGGTTAGTGCTCCTTCCAAGTTGTCTATCAGTCCAGAGTTGCAAATTGATCATTGTCTCAAGGGCGTTCCTTGTCCACGACAGAAACACCCAGCCATTACTGTCAGGCGAGGGCAAATCCGATGCCTTAGCTTCCGTCGAAGTCGTCTCTGGAGTGCCACCCACGACCTCTTCTCAGTATCCTCGCATCAAGCGGACCGTCGCTCCATTTATCGCGAAGCATGATATCCCGCGCGGTCTCATCTATGCCGTTCAATCGTTCTTCATGTATGTGCTCATGTTGGCAGTGATGTAGGTACAGTATAAATTATGCGGTTAAACACTCTTATCTGTTTGTTAGGACATTTCACGCGGGCTACATTATATCGATCATCTCCGGTCTTGCGGCTGGAGAAATCCTCTTCGGTAGACTGGGTGATGTGCACAGTTCGCACTAGAATTTTGTCCTTGTCCAAGCAAGCTATTCCCTATAATGAAGAGCCACGAGGTTGTTACTAGGTCAACACATTGTATATTTCCAAACGATACTTAAACCATGTATTCTATGGCCTCTCAGATCTTAGTGCCTTAGTCATTCCACACCTCTCACTCCGTTGTACATCCCTTGGTGCCCATGCATGCAAAGACTATGGGCGTTCTAGAGCGCTCTCCACTAATCGGCCACCCGCGGAATGAATGGGCGAAGAAGTACGGTAAGTATTCGTTCTATAGTGCGGCACCCACATGATTTACAACCTCCAGGCGATCCCCCTGGGCCTTAGGCGATGTAATCCATCTGAATGTCGCTGGCCTCTCGCTTGTCACAACCCTCTTTGGCAAGAGCAGTCACGGGCGGGGTTGAGCTCATACGCACGCTTCGCCACAGTTTACCCATCGACCTCTTCACCAAGCCCTAACGAAGATCATCACATCGCCAATATTGCTTGGCAGACACCGTCCCTGGTATCCCTCTTGGCAGAGAATTAAAAAAGTTTTTTCTCCTCCTAATACCTCCTAGTACACACAAGCACCGACGCCTATAAAATGTGTCTTGTCCCCAGGCATTCCCCACGTCTAGGCCGCTCGAGTCTATACGAATCACAGCTCTCAACCGTGACCTCTGCATCCGACCATGTTGCTTCGCGGACTCGCTTTGATTGCGCTGCTTGCCAGCGTCGCGAATGCTCACTTCCGTTTACTCTATCCTGAGCCTCGTGGTCCTTTCGTCTCTGACCAGGAACCCAACTTCTGTGGTATGATTAGATATTTTCTCTGTAGCAGCGAATTGCTAACGGTGTCCGTAGGTGGCTACAATAATGCCGTCAGCAACCGGAGTACTTTCCCTCTAAACGGAGGTGTCTACAGCATCCGCACCGGCCATCCCGACTTCACGAGTATGTGCATACGTTTACGCGAGTGTACACAACTAGATCCTAATTCATATTTCTAGTTGGTGTGATGGTTTCGACCGTCCAAAACCCTAACAATTTCGACAACTTCTCGAGCAGCGGTCAACCTCAATTCGTTAACCCGTTCTCCACCGTCCGGGACGCTGGAACACTCTGTTTCCCTTTGGACTTCTCTCGATCCAACATTTCCGGGTTGAGGGACGGTGCCAATGTTACGGTGCAAGTGGTCATCTCTGGCTCTGACGGCAGCCTTTACCAGGTACCGTAAATTGCCCATTCCTTTCCAGTCACTAGAATATTCATGCCATGGCGCCTAGTGTGCCGACTTGACACTATCCAGCACCTTTACTACCCCATCAAACGTCTCCTGCTCCAACCAAACTAGTTCAGACAGCCATGGCTCAAACAGCAGTTCATCTGGCGGCCAAAGTGGGGGCACTCAGGGTAACGCTGCTTTGGGTCGTGCCGAAATCCTGTCTGCATGGGTGGCTGGGCTTTTGGGTGTATCTGGTATCCTGTTCAGCGTTCTGTAGGGAAGGTCAAAACCTGTCGTGGCAATACGACAGCATGTTATCTTTGATGAACACTCACGCCAAACCATTTCTTTCGTTATTTCATGCCATAGTATTCATGATTTTGTCAACGCATCATTATCACAAATAAGTCTCGCGGACTTTGCGCATGATCTCTATGGACCAGCATAAATGGCACGGTCGACACAATCCAGATACCCTGTGACATGAGCGTCGCAAAGGGCGGGTCAGAGACTATTAATAGCACGGCTGATATGGTTTTTGTGTACCCAAATGCGAGCAGACCGAACAAAAAAGTTTTTCGCCTCTGGGGCGACGCGACATATAAATACACGACTCACCAAGGCTGCACACTGTACAACTGCACGATGCTCTCCGCTCTATTCATCTCCCTGGCCGCCCTCGCCAGCGTCGCGAGTGCCCATTTCCAACTCCAGTTCCCTCCGCCACGCGGTCCGTTCGTTGCGAATGAAGAACCTCACTTTTGTGGTGGGTTTAACTAGCTTGCAATACCATGCCTTGTGGTGGCTCACCTAGTCTCAGATGGCTACACTACCATTGCCAACCGAACTGCGTTCCCGCTAAGCGGAGGATTCTACACTCTGAACTCCGAGCACCCGAAGTGGACAGGTAAGTTAGCCACTAGTCATGGGAGAGAAAACTCGTTGTTCAAGTGGGTCTCATGGACAGTGACAACTCTTGTCTCGACGGCTGCAAACCCGACAGCCTTCCAAAACTTCTCGCAAGCAACTCCGTTTGCTCAGCTGACTGGAGAGGGTGCATACTGCCTACCCCTGGATTTCAGTCGATCAAATATTACGGGGCTCACGGCAGGTCAGAACATCACCATCCAAATTGAGTACAGCGGAGGCGATGGCAGCCTTTTCCAGGTACGCCTCATTCTCCGTCGGAAGTCACGAACAGACGCTAATCAATGGACACTGTAGTGTGCAGACCTCACACTATCCAACACCACATCGCTGAGCGGTCAAACTTGTGCAAATGCAACTACTCAAGCTGCCTCAAGTTCGGCTGGCGCTCCAAAGCCCTCAACTACCAATGCTGGCACGACCAACGCTGCCCTTAGTCATGCCGCCCTCGCCCTTGGGACAGTGTTTGGACTGTTCATTGTGTTTATTTAGAGGGAATTTACCCTGTGCAATGTCACTCCGCTTAAGCCACAACTGTTTGAGAGGCACCCGTCTCCTATTCCTACGTAGTACCAACGTACTATTGCGTCTTGTAAGGAACTTTGGTAGAAAGCAACAGCCAAGACCCCTATTACATTACCTGTCCTTCTCAGGGGACGGCTTGGAGCTGGCTGAGTTTGAATGTTGGCGATGATCTGGTTACGTTGTCGCGGCGGCTTGTCCTCCATAAGCTCCCCGATATCGTGTGTCATCCGAGCCCAGCTAAGGCTCACCGAATGTCAAATCTCAATACAGTCACGCGCTGCTGGAATTCCGACATTTTAATATTGGCCTGCCGGATTCCTTGGCGGTTCGATAGAGACGTCGCCGTGCTGCTCGAATCGGCATCTATCCGAGTCATATCTTGACACGCGCCAGCAAAGCCCTGCAAGTGTCAAGTAGTGAGCGGAACGCGCAGCTCGTCCGCAGGCAGGTCATCGTGATTACGCAGAGTGCCCGCTCGGTCCCGCAGAACCGATGGATGACATTGAGTATTACTGCTCGATGCTTCTCATTCTCTCACTCTGAGTCTGAGGTCGAGAGAATAGGAGATGGGAGCGACGTTTTCCGTTACCCACCTCTTCCTGCGGAAAAGCCGCTGGGTTCAGTTTGCCTTGTTGGTTCGCCGGCTAGTCGATCACTATCACTTGGTCTTACTGCGATCCATTACTGTGGCAATGCTGACTGACACGGAGTTATCAGACGGAGCCCTACCCATATATATGGGTCACAACAGCCGCGACTTTTACTTAAAGTGCATGTAACCTCGTCCTCACCTTGTCCTCGCTTGCGGGGTGCTATATCATTCATACCTCTCTCGTCACCTGTTTCGCCATGTTATTCAAGTTTCGACGCAGGGAGGTCCCCTGGGAGGTCGTCGACAGCAAGTCCGTTAATCCTGTCCCTATGTACTACGAAGACGAAGGTATGTCCAGGCTCCTAATCTCTTGCTTTTGCGAGACTGACCTTCTTGAACAGATTTTGAGATCATATCGACTGCTAATACAGACACGTGTGGAACATACGTCTTTGATGTCAAACAGTGGAAGAGGGGGAATGAGCTTCGCAATGCTGTATTATTCGCTCAAAAGCAGCTCTTGGCCAGTGCGACAAATAAAGGCTACAATATCCTGCTCCTTGAGAGGTGTGCATCATTGTCTGAGCTACATCGCTAGATTCGATCTCATTGAGTGCTATTAGCTGGCAGTTAACAGTTTTGCGTAAAGGCAAACATCACCGAGTTGAAGTACGGTATAGCGGCAGGCGTATGTTGGTTTTGCTTGCGCATCATTTCCTCGTCTGACATCATCTCCTAGCTGCCCGAGCCGAGGGGAAATTGCCGTCGCCGAGGGCGCCGCCTTTCATCAGTGTTTTAGGAGGGGACCCATGATGCTTGATAACACAATAATCTAATTCTGCCTCTTTGACGTATCCCAAAAGATATTTGTATGTGTAGTATCATGGTTTAGTATTAGTGTAGCCGTAGTGCTTGTCATAGAATCCTGGTCATTTGTTAGTAATACCTAATTTAACGTGTAACACCATCTTCGGCAAAGCACATCGTGAGTGAAGATGGATTACGAGTTTGGGAGAAGGCTCATGTCGATACAAAGTGGTTATAGATGACGTCTGACCAAGGCACTTTGAATAACGCTACTATGTACTTATTGGAGTAGTCGACGGCGCCGACGTCATCTACGGGGTTGATGTTTCTATCCTACTTGATGGGCGCGATGCATATCCCGTCCAAGACTATATCGGCAAATCAGAAACTTACGTCAAAGAGGTGTTCCAAGCAAACACACCTCGTCATAAAGTTGGACTCCCTTTACGCCTAGGATCTGAAGCCCCAACCACAATACACCAGCGGTCATTCCGCTTCCGCAACTCGTGATAACTCGCTTGCGCCCCTCAATAATTTGCTCGGCAGCTGCGGCACCAACTGCATTCACTAACACCTGGCGCAGCTCAGGGGCAGGGAGGAGCGTTGTATATTGATCTCCGTTGGGAGTTTTGTGATTCTGCAAGAATGAAATGAATGGTAAGCAGAAGGAGCCCGGGATATGGCCAGAAGGCAGTCCAGGACGAGGTTCAGGTTCTGTCCCAAGGTATCTGCAACAGGGTGAGCTATGTATACGCTTAAAGGGTCGAGAGGCCAAACCAACCTCCCAAGCGAACGAGCGTCAAGTACAAAAGCCGCGTCAGCCGGTGGCGATTGAGCGTTCGCAACGATCTGTTCGTAAGCTAGGAAAAGGGTTGGAAGGAGGTTGGAGGTAGGAGGAGTCATGGGTTGAGTAATGAACCCACATTGTGTTACTGATTGATCTGAAGGTGCTGGGTAGGTAGATTCAGCAGGAAGGCTAGGTTGGCCGTCTTCAATGGGCAAGCCTTCTGCCTTCCAACGAGGGAAACCACCATCCATGACGCTCGAATTCATGTGCCCAAATGACCTGAACATGAACAGCGCGCGAGGTGCGGAGAAGATGCCGTGTCCATCGTAACTGGTGCGCTGGACGTCAGCACTCGCGATGACTATTGGACTGCGTAGATAAACCCACATAACGACATGTGAGTTCGGAGTGATACCAAAGGTCTCTAGTAAATGAAATTGGCCCTAAGAATCGTGAAGTCCATATCAACAACTGAACGTACCACATGCCCGAGCAAAGACGGCCCCACTGGGCATCATATGCTTGAGACCTAATTCATTTGGACTAGCGACTTGATCTAGGTCCAAATACTGAGCACCAGGAATCCTTCGCGTCAAAAACTCTTCTCTCGCATTTCGGGCGACATTAGGCATGAACCATGTTGCGTCTAATAATCTGACCTGACTTGACGGTGAGAGCTGCTTGACCTGTTGAGGGGTCAGTAAATAAGGTGCAGCCGAGGTGGACATCGGCTTTGCAGCACTTGGCCTTGTGCCCCGCAATGTCGAGGACAATCTCCTGGTGAGGGACATATACATGGTTTCCAAAGTTGAACATCGGGGGAATTCGACCAGCTGTTAGGCTTCCCACACCCACAGAGAAGGCCGGGTAGGTGGTGTGAACCAACTCTGTTATGAGCTCATGATCATGTTGTTCAAGTTGGGCGCTTGTGCTCTACTGCCCATCTCCCCTCACCATGCCTTCAGATCAAAGCACCTGGCTAATAGCGGTACCACAGGACGGCGACTCAGAAGGCTTGATACCAGAACTCTCATCCAAACTGGCCCAGACATCAAAGTCGTTCTCTAAAGATAACATTTCGCAGATTGACTTACCGTCATTCAAGGTATTCTTGACGATTCACTCATCGGCGTAAGATGATCCCCACAAGACTTTCAGACAGGAACTCTTGATGCGTTGATAGGGCTCTCTGAAGATTTGCCAAAGCAAGAATCGTTCTTTACGGCCACGGTCGCTAAAACCGTTGATACTTTGCGGAGCCTGCTCAACAATGATCCTTCTAAGCTGTCGCAGCATGTCTTGGTCAATGAGCGGAGCGTAGACGACTACTTGCTCCATGGGTGGAAGTGGAATGAAAGTAGATATGGGGTACAACGTGGCCTTCGCGATATGGTCGACATTCTGATCAAGGTATTGCTTGTGTCCAATGTTCAAGCGGTGTCCTCATAGTCGCGCCGTGGTACAGGAGATGACCTCGATTGACAATGCCATGAAAGCAAAACTTAACAACTATAACCTAGTTAAGGGATCACTCGTTCAGATGCAGCGCAAGAAACTGTACGATGCGCCGCGTATCTAGGCGCGTTATCCTTTCTAACTCGTCTTGGTCAGCGGGAACCTATCCGTGCGCTCCTTAGTAGAGGTGGTGTCCAAGGATGACTTCATCCAAGACTCCGAATACATGGAGACCCTGTTGGTAGCTGTTCCCAAGTAAGCATCGCGAAACAAGTTCAGCACTACTACTCAAGTCGTAAATAGGACTTTGCTCAAGGAATGGAATTCCTCTTATGAACGGATCACTGCTATGGTTGTACCACGCTCCTCCAAGTACGATTTTATTGCCTGATCCAATTGCGCCGTTGACACCTTATCACTTCAGGATGATTGCATCGGATGACGAATATTCACTCTTCGCCGTTGTCGCCTTTAAAAAAGTACACGACGAATTTGTGCAGAAGTGTCGAGAACACAAGTACGTGTCTCCTAACTCTTTGCCTTCATTCTGTGATTGACGCAGCTTCTAGGTTTATTGTGCGCGATTTTGTCTATTCAGACGAAGAGGTGACCAAGCAGCAACAAGAGCTCGACGTAGCAGACACCACCGAGAAGGAGCTCTGGACAGAATTACTCCGTCTTTCGCGTACGAACTTTTCTGAGTCGTTCCAAATCCTCGTTCACCTTAAGGTCGTGCGACTTTTTGTCGAGAGCGTTCTAAGATATGGTTTACCCGCGAATTACCTTGGCTTGGCCATCAAAGTAAGATTCTCATTGCTTCAATAGAGGTTCAGAGGCTCATACCAGAATCAGCCGGAGCCGAAATCAACCAAGAAGGTTTTCCATGTCCTCCAAACGCAGTTCTCCTATCTCGCTCCTCGGTCAAACCGTACTCAAGGGAAAATGAGCACGAACGACGAATTCGTTGGTGAATACCAGACAATAATGGAACAGGACTTCTTTGATTTCGTTCTCTACGAGGTACCTTGGATCGTTCTCTAATTCCAACTCCTTCATGAACATTCGTCGCTTTGCATGTACATCACATACATAATTTTATTAGCGAAGTGATATGAATATTTTAGCCAGCCCCGCAAACAGAGGGAAACCACTAATATACAGGTATACCAGCACGAGATATCAGACGGGAGGAATGTATTTAAAACGGAAGATACGATAGAGTGTCGGAGAGAAGGTGATTGACGCGAGGGAAGGGGAATTTTGAATGGCTATGTCCGTTTACTTCCTTTGGATACACTGTTCAAACAGCGTTATACATATTCAAGTCGTCGACAAATAAACCTATACAATAATTAGAGC
The DNA here is from genome assembly GCA_032158425.1 of Pleurotus giganteus. Lineage (NCBI taxonomy): Eukaryota > Fungi > Basidiomycota > Agaricomycetes > Agaricales > Pleurotaceae > Pleurotus > Pleurotus giganteus. The sequence goes on from JAPEHR010000002.1 coordinate 2,338,713, forward strand.
CCTAAATTAGACATGACTCGTGAGACTTCTTGAATTGTCTCATCATCCAGTAGATGGGCTGTCCGTTGAGCAGACGAACCGATGACGGCAGCTCTCGAACCGTAGACGCTGGGGAACGATGGAGCGGTGGCAGAGGTAGGGCTAGAATTTCCGCCGGTGTCCCCGGTCGAATTGGTTGGCGATTCGGGAGGCGGGAGATGCGAGGGAGACTCGGTAATACGTGAAAGCGAGTACGTCAGGTCCAAAGATTGAGCACGATTATTGAGCGAGCGAGGCTTGGAAATTTGCTCCTTTAACTTGGCCTCAAGGAGCGAATCAGATCCACGCTTGAGCGCATCGTCAGCATGTCTTGTCCGGTTGGTCAGCCCAGAGCCCTAAAGGAATCGCTCATCATCCATCGAGGAAAAGGTCAACGGAATTTTACTCACGATGGGTGCTAATGGAGTCCAATAGTCCTGTGAGCCACCGGACATGTAGCTTGCTTGTGAGTCATCGTGAGTTTCGAGATTGTAGATGTAAGAAGGTGAGTTGAACAAGGCCTTGACATCTGGGGAAGAGCTAGCAAGCCGAAGTCGCCTCTCCACCATCCCGTCGGATCGCCCCAAGTCAATAGATTCTGTAAGCAAGGTGGGTCAGCACAGTAATACGATTATGCACACTATAGCCGGGACTGACGTTGACCACGCGTCTTAGCGGCAGAGAGAACTTTGCTGTCAAAATGAGGGAATGCCTCGGCAAATGAGTCACCTCTCTTATGTGTATGCGCTGTGGGAGACGGATACACGTGGATATTGTGATTGATGAGGAATTGTTCGAGCATCTCCCTCGCAGAGACAAGGAAATCGCTATTACTGCGCTGGCACCTGAATTTGAAAGAGTAGTCCGAAGGAGTCTCTGCACCTGAACCATTTCCGTTGCTGATGTGCGTTTTTATGTTAGGCGTGATAGAAACTTGGAATTCACGTTTGACGCGTTCGACGAAGGCGAGGAAGTCAGCAGATGCGCATACACGTGGTAGCTCTGAGGAAGGGGGAACAGCCATATCCGCTTCGAATGGAACATGTTCCTGAATCGGGGTTAGCCTGCGGGTATCTTGGATGTAAAGGGAATAGAAGGCATACTAGGAGCATGGTAACGGCAATTTGAACCTGACTTTCAGGGCCAAATATGATGACGACATCAGAGGCCAACTCTTTGTCGGGGAAGCGGACATGTGAGTTAGTTTTGGCTTCAATGTCACGGATGAAAATGCTCTTCTCGCCCAAAAGAGTTCTATGATACCGGCGAGGAATGGAAACCGTCTCGTTCACATAGTCTTTGTCCTAAACCGAAGGGGCTCCGTTTGAGGCGGCGATGCGCACACCTAAACGAGAAACGTACCTTCGGATTGACCAGCTCCATCACAGATTGCTTCAGGTTGTCGAGATTGATGGCGTTCTTAGCAGGCGTCCTCGCAACGACATTATCATCGTTGTCGTTATATCCACCAAGAGCGGCAAACTCCTCGGCGTTCGAGAACTTCACATAGACACCATACTTCTTCATGATCCTCTGGATACTCCTACCTCCCACGCCAATGATGCGCTTGTGATAAGCCTCAGGAACATGAAAGGATATTTCTGCTGGGAGTTCCTCTTGAAGCAGCGAGAGACCTTGGAGGACCGAAGCATCTGGGCCAGCAATGTCGATCAGGAAGTTGTGATCGTTGAAAGTTTCAAACTTGATCTTGACGTTGGTAGTCTGCATGATCTTGTTGATCTTGCCGTTTTTCTTGCCGCTGATGAACTCCCTGTGTTCGTTGGCCAACTCGATTTGGAAGCGTATCTCATGGTGAAAGGCCTAGGTAACGGTCAGAATCGCCGCCGGTGCGATAACGATAACAACGAACCTTGATGACATCAAGCTCCAATATCATGCTGACCGCAGCACGGACTTCGTGTTCAAGGCCATGCATCTCGAAACACATACTCTTGAAGACTATCTCGGCACCAGTGCTGATGGAAATTTGTTTCAGAAGGGTGGTAACCTGAGAAGCGTTAAGGGTGGCAGGAGGGAGAAGGACGTTGTACTGAATGGGCAGAAGCCAGAAGGAAGCTACGTAAAATTGGCAAGCCTGAGTGAAGAGTGAGAATACATAGTAACCTTGCTGGACCGATAAACTCACCAGTTGCATAATAGATCTGATAGTCCTCTGCACGTTGACCCTATGGTCTCCATACACAGTGATTAAACTGGTCGAGCTGCCCAGCGGAGGGAATTGTATAAATGTTGCGTTATCGTTCATGATAGTTTTAAGCTCATCCGCACGATCGGTCACCATCCAGTCAAGTTTACGAGGGAGGATCGCCGTGTCACGAGAAATTACGGACTTGCTCTAGACGGCATGGTTAGAACAAAACGTCAACGGTGAGCCATGACTTGCCTTATTGGAGGACAGCTGGTAGAGCATGTCGCGTGCGCGCTGCACTCCAAAGAACTCGCCAGTAATCCATATCACATTGGGAGTACGAGGCGGACCAGTGGGAGGCACAGCACCGTCAACCTCTGGACCAACCAGACCTTGCAGAGACGACGGATAGTAAATATTAGTCGCTGTCTCTTCTTGAATCGACTGGAGAACCGTGCGCTTCTTGCCAGCAATGATAGCGTGAAGCTTTTGGTCAATCTCGCAGTATTCAGCATGGAGGTTACTCTGGAAAGAAGACTGAGCACGTATGGAATCAAATTAAGATTGTCACGCTCACCAGCTCATCCAACATGACCAGAAGACGAACACGCGCAAGATCTACGGAATCCCCCTGACCAGTGACAACCAGCTCACAAACACGCTCGGTCTCTAGGCCCGACCATCCTGCATTATTACTGATTCCATCCGGTGGGGTACGATTGGAAAGTGAAAGAGGACTGTTGACGACGGCAATATGGGCCAAAGTTTCAGAGGCAATGTCGTCGAGGCGGCGGCGAACGTCTGGTTTCAGAGCGGGCTGGGACATTGGGGAGTCGAGAATCTCTTGTCGCATAACCTTGATAGCCGCCCGGTGCTACGAAGATATAGCTCGGTGTAGCTCGGTTGGAGGCTATGTTGACTCACCTGGATAGGACACTCTTTCAATATCATCCCTCTGGCTTGTATTACTTGTTGGTATGGACCAGTGACGTGAAAATTCCAACCCCTGCCTTGGTCGGCTATGAGATACGATATATGACAGCCGTGGACGTTCATTGCGGTCATAGCCAACTTCTGGATAGCGTCGCTATCTGAAGCCGCGATGGAGGCTTCTGAAAGATTGCTCCTTACATGGCGAAGGTGGCGAGCAGGAAAAGAATCGTTTTGTCGAAAATCGGTACCGGGAAAGTCGAAAGAAGAAGCTGGGGAATGAATGTGTCGCGACCTGCGTGGATAAGTAAAGGAGGTAGTATAAACATCCATGATTGCGGGGGCTTGAAATAGAGTGGTCGGCGCTGAAGGGTGAATACTGTAGGCGTAGGAGGGAGAAGGGGGGTATGGGTGTGATATAGGAGGGTATTGACACAAGGAAGAGGTATCAATGTTGCAGCCGTCTTGCCAATTGTCCGCCTGCGCGGTGTGGACGGGGACAGGAGGCGTGCGCTGGAGACGACTGAACACAGAGCCGAATTGAAATTACTATATAGGAGCCAAGATCAAATTTACTGACGACGCTCAATATTACTGTCGCCTCTTCAATTTTCGCTGACATATCCCCGGTCCCGACATCATGTTAGATCTACAGGCTCCCACTCCTCCTCGCCCTGCTCAACGTCAAACAATTTGTTATAACAAGTCATTCCCAGCGTAGAAAAGTGTTGGTACGGGTTCGATGGGTTCAGCTTTGTCCCGCACCGATAGCAGAAATGCTGCGAACATCGCGCACATGTCATCTAAGGGCGCAACGGTTAGAGTAATACATCGACCGACAAGAGGCCATACGTGGTTGCATCCTAACGACTTCTCCACATGCACATTGCATTTCGGACAAGCCCTCGTAGAAGCCTCTAGCCATTTCATAGTCAGCAGCTCCTCTTCATATTTGGCGAGCAGTTTCGTAAACATAGTCCTGCCGACACGCTGTTCTATTTCCAAACGCTTCGCGGAGCCCTCGGGCAATGAGCGGTACTCCAGAATCAGCGACTCGATGGCAGAGATGGGACAACTCGTCAGAGGTCCATGCCTAACCCTATGTGAAAACGAATCACACAAGCTGCAGAGAAGGGCCAACTCACCACGAACGCTTGCAGAATGAGCAAAATGAAAATCCACACTGTGGACACTCTCGGAGCCTGGCCCAAGCGGATTCTTCTTTGCTCGACGAAGGAGACGGGATCAGAGCCTGGCAACAAGGAATGGGGCAGGAAACAGTGCCTGGGTCTGGCGGATACATGATAAATACAAGTGAGAGCTCGAGAAGACTAGTCGAACCTTTGTCAAATGCCCTTTTCTCCCGCAACCACCTCCACCTTATGATGTGTTCCTTGGTCACGACTTGCGATATTTCCTCTTCCGTAGCCTCTCGGTTAGCTTTCACGCATTTAGGGTCCGGACATACTACTCGTCCGACATCTCCCTCACTTATGCATAAACCCCAAAAGTCCTCAAGGCAGGAGCGACAAAATATATGTGAACAGGACAGTTGGATACATTTGGAGCCTTTATACTCTGTCAGGCAGACCGAGCAGGGATACGTAGATGCCATGAATGCGTTAGAGGTCATTTGCTGATCGTGGGATGTAAGAAGACTCGAGAGGAACTGAGGAACGGGATGAGAGATGCTACAATGAAAAGGTGACTAACCGCATCATCATAAGTAGGACAGATAGCTAACCTGATGCTACCGTTGTCCAGCATTTCCAAGGACTTGAAGAAATCACCCGTACGAAGATACTCTACCCAGTTGTACAGCACGGACTCGCCTGGGTTCCACATGTCGAGGAGAGAAGTTTGGAGCTGGGACAAGCGTGGAAGCCACGAATGGCTTGTGCGAAAGGACACGATTTGTGGTGGGACATGCAGTGGATAACTTGTGGGCAAGACGAGACGGAGCAGGAGCGGTGGTAGGGCTGTTATAGATAAATGCTGGGTGCTTTCAGGGGATTTGTCTTGTGGTTGAGCGTGTATCACCACCTCCTGCGATGTGCCGAATTGTATTGGGATCTCGAGCTCGAGAGAACCTTTAGACCCTGTTCGGATAGCATCTGGGTATATAGACTGGGAATGGTAGCTGTCAGTGCTGTGCGGTGGCTTCACAAAGAAGCAGGCTCACCTCCAAGACCTGCAACTCATCCTTTTGAAGCTGCTCGCACTCTAGATCAGCATCCGCCATGAAATGGAATCCTAGAAAGTGGGTATTGTAAAGATCAGGAAGGGAACGGCCATGGCGGCCAAAGATTGGAGACTGGGCAGTGCCGCTGTCGCTGAGTCATGCAGAGTGCTGAGCCGAGGGCGTCTAATTGTATTGGTTTTTTCCCCCGCCAATACCATGCCCATCGCCTCTCGACGGTCGTCAGCCTTGGACCTCATCCATGCATTGAAGGCCTCCTCCGACCCGCCTGTTTCTGGGGGGAAAACTAAAATTGAAATTGCAACCGAGGCTTGGAATGATCAAGACTTCTACCTGCCTGGCAAACCTGAACTGTTGCAGGACTTCCTGCTCCGTCAGTTTGCAAACGACAAGGACAATATATCGTAGGTTTTGTTTTCAATATCACAAATGAGCCTCACTAGCTACCCTCTTTCAAGACCCTCTAATTGTCTCTATGACATCCGCCATTGGACTCTCCTCCTCGCGCTCATTCCGCCTGGTCGTTCCCAATCCTCCCCTCTCAATACTCGACTAGCAACTACCCTCAGTAGCTTCCCGCTCGCCTCTATTCTGGTCACGTATTTCGCGCTTTTGACTAACAATGTCCCGAACACTCCAGAGTTGATCACAACATCCAGCAAATGCATCCTTTCCCTTTGGGCACACGCAGCGCCCTGGCTACAGATGGACTCTGTTTTGGAATGTTTCGGCGGTTACCTCTCTTTTGCCGCGCGCTACGACAGGCATGAGCCCGTTGCACGACTTGGTGCGGCAATCACCTCTGCCTTGCACACAGCATACAGCAATTTGGCAAGCAAGAAGAAGGTGTGGTCCGTCTATGCCGGAAGATCGAAGGTTGTGCTTAACGTTGTCTGTATCATATATAGTGGTATGTCACCTACGTTAATAAGCATTTGCCTGGGTGGTTGGAATACTGTCGATCCCAGCAAGAGCGGCCTGCCACGACCAATGCCAATACCGTGTATAACACCGGGATAGAGATTCTCTTCAATAGTGACACCCTCAAAACCTGCTTGGATCAAAGCGATGACTTCTTTGCTGGAGCGTTGAAAGACAGCCTGGCAAGCGCGCCATCAGCGATCACCATGCTACCTCGCGTCTTCCGCTCCTTCATTCAACGACTCAAGACGTACAAGAATACACTCTTTCAACATGGGTCGGCACGTTCATCAACCAGCGTAGGCCAGAGGATAACACGCGAAGTGATGCGATTTTACACAACTTGCCGCTCAATCCTAGACTCCCTCGAGCTTGATTCTATCAACGCTTCTACACGCGTTGCTTTACTGGCTGTAATTGAAGGGGAGAACATCTACTCCCCACCTCTTCCTGACTTCGAAATGACTTTTAAGGAAGATGTCGAATTTTCTCTCAAGCAGCTTGCGGAGGGTGAGGATATCAACTTCCAGTTGCCAACATTCCTACTGACCCAAGGTCAGGTATCCACGAAGACATACAAGGATACCTAATCGAGTGTCTGTGCTCTTTAACACGTATAGACTATGATTTGATATCTTCGTCGCTCCAACCAATTGCTGCTCGCTTGCTACTCGTGCGTTCAACCTTGTAGCGGCCCATTCACCTTAACACGATCGCTAGGTATCTACTTCGAAAGCATTCGATCTAACGAATCTCCTCGTTGAATGCCATATGAAGACCCGCTCTCTGGATACCTATGCGCGAATTCTATTCGAGGCTATTAACCCGAGATATCTCATGACTTCTGGGACTAGATGTCAGCAAGTTTACTGCGCCACTTCTTCTAGTGTACTTCTGCACTCGACCCACCTGTTGCGCCTCGGCAAAGGCATTCATGGCTTTTTGTCTCCTGCCCAGACGTCAGAATTAACGCACTATGTCGCGAATCGCTTGCAAGAAGCCTGGCAGGACTACCACAAAGCGTCTTCCGATATGGACACTACAAGTGACCCCTCGCATCGCATGCATGTGGACGAGGTGCCGACGTGGGATATTGCAGCTATTGCCTACTCGCACACTCTTAGACTTGCTTCTGTGGTCTTAACTTCCCTTCCAGTCAAATCCGTTTCTACACTGGGGCAGAATCAGATTCAGCAAACTCTGCACGAAATTGATGCCAGATTGACTACAACAGTCCTCACTAAACTGCTCAAGCCCTCCAGCCTTGAAGGCAATGTCATTTGGTCCACACACATCGTAGCAGCAGGAGCCCTCCGAATTCGTCATGCATTGTATACCCATCCTCGGTGGGGCTCAAGTATCCACACATCTGCCAAAATGTCCGCCAAAATGTCAGAGGCCTTCAAGCGCAAGGGCCTACTGCCGGAATTGCAGTTTGAATTGGTATGTTGTTCCGCCAGATGCGTTCCCAACTACTCATATCTACCCTCAAGTTCCGCACGCTCATGTCCGTTGGGGGTGATGGATTTTTACTTCGACAAGAAGCTCTGGACCGCGCGATTGATATTATCACCAAAAACATAGGATATTCTTCTTTTTGGACAGGGTCGACATACCTGCTATGCCATGATCGACAAGGTAATGAACAGCTGGCCTTGGCCTTGCTTCATCTGATCGTGCAAAGATGGCTATGGCATATTGAGTGAGTGAGTTTGTTGTATGTCTCGTCCATCTCACTTTGTCTAGTTTGCCCCCATTCCAGCCTCAGCTCAATAGGTTGACAGATGTATTCGTCAAAGCATATCCTGGAACATTCCCTAATCAAGGCCTCTCTGCCTCTGGCATCGTTCGTCAGACATTACGTTCTTCTCAATTATGGGAGCTGCGTACATTACGTGGTGAGTTCGTTGCTCTTTCATTGCCGCTATACGACATTTACTGTAGAAGACGCCTTCCTAAGCACCATGTCGAAGTATCTATCCCACGGCCTCGATTTGCGCGACACGGTCATCCCACAATCCGTCGTCGTAGCGTACGAGTGCCTACTGTTCGCGCCTGCTGATTATATACCCCGAAGTTATCGTCTAGAGTTGATAAAGAACGCGCAGACCCTTGACATCACGTTAACTTCGCGACCGTCAGATAATTCATTGTCGAAGTCAATTTTGGTTCTACGGACCTTTATCGTTAGAAACATCTCACAACTAGGGGCATCAGACTTAGAGGTAAGTGTGGGTGTGGCGCTGTTGAATATAACCTAACGGCCCTAACAGCCACTCAGCTCCGTAACCCATTTACTCGACCACCATCAATTAGGTAGCGACCCCGACGTGGACGCCGTCACTCTTGAATTGATTACGTCCTATTTCCGGTGAGCTATTTCTTTCCCAAATTTTCCTTAATTTGCCTTCAAACCCGTCTGCAGTCTTTTGCTCAGCACAAACCAAGCACATATACCTTTATCAGAGCTCCTCATCAGACTATCGCAGGTCGACTTGCTTCAGTCCTCTACGCCCAGGGAAAGTGCCCTTAGTTTCGTTGACGTACTGACGAAAGACTTCCTGCCAGCCCAGTGAGTGAAGGTTGCTGGCTGTCGTTTGGTACCTTACGTTCTTCTCAAGATTATCTGAATTGTTGCAAAGTGATGTGCACTCTTTGTTTCTCAAGTGGCACGCACTCGCTGCGCCGCACATCAAATCATTCATCGGTGGTGATACATCTCTGTTCGCAACTCGGATCTTGTCAGTGTGGATTAGGGTTCTTACGTTAGGTAGATGGCTAGGGGTGACCAGTACGGCGACGCTTCATCTCCAACTTGCCGTCGTATTGACTTCACGTTTCAGGCTCTAACATCATAGAACGACTTGATTGCGCCATATTGGATCCGCTCGGGAAGAGCAGTAGCCTTGCCGCTGAGACCCGTTCGCATTGCATCACTATTGTCATCGAAGAGCTTGCCTATTGTCACGGGTCCGATCGATTGAAACAACTCGACACCTTCCTAGCTGCGTACATCACAGTGTGCACCCAAATTGAAGGTTTGAAATTTTCGATCCTTGGAAACTACACACTAACTTTGCGGTAGAAGGAGAACGTCTCGATGACCGTCTTATCAGGGCCTTCCATGCTTTTGCTGTTGAAGAGTTCTCTCATGCACTGTCTCAACTTACCTCCCTCGTTACGATGGACGATATTGCAGTCGAGAAGAGGACATCGGCAATGCGCCTATTCGGCATACTACTGAGGGATCCCCCACAAGGTGAAGGCTACTCTTCTTTATACAGACCTGTGCTGATCCTGCTGTAGGAAGCCTCAAGGTCATACAGCGGTTTAGCACAGATTGCCTCAAGCATTTTGCTGATACGATAGCTCGGATGCCCCAGAATCTGCAGTCTCATGTCTTGGGTTTCATCTTAAGGAGCTGCACCGAACGAGTATGTGTTGTTGTAATTTGCCAAACCCGTCAGCCCTCATTTCTTGAATTTGACCAGCCAGCTACGCTCCGCGTGGGGGATTTGAGTAACATATGGACGGTCCTCTCTACACTGCTGGATACCTCTAAGACACACGAGGAAGCCACCTCGCACGAGAGATTTCAAGAGATCGTTGCAATTATCAACTCAATCATTCGTCTTCGACGTGATTTGCTCGTCCTCGGTTTACCCCAACTAGGCCATGTGCTTCGACGCTTGCTGTTTTGTCTTCGAACAATCCGCCCAAATCTCGGTGCCACGCAAACGACCCTGGTCATGGATTCCTTCCCGGCATGGATTACATCTAATGACCCCCTCGGTACTTCAGCTGCTCGTGCCCTGGCTCGGTTGATGGAAAATATCAATGCGAAGACCATTGCTCGAAACACTCTGACCCATCAAGAAAAGGCCGAATCACTCGTGAAACCATTCTCGAAGCATGCATCCTATCTACTCAAAGCTTACGTCGATGTCATGAACGATCCGCTCTGTATTCTGCCTCTTCCCGTCAGGAAGGAGCTCCGACCAGGATTGTATGTAGTCTGCGGCATGCTCAGCGAACATTCCAGGAATGCGCTGATGGTATCTGCATTTGATGCTGGAGGAAAATTGACGATGAAAGCGCTGTGGCAGGAGTACGAGAAGCAAAGATACCAAGGCCAAGGGTAGTTTGCTCGACTTCATATCATCTATGTGCAGATGGACGGGGCGTCAGGGGCATGTGCTCTGAAGCCCGAGAGTGTTTTTGGGACGTGAATCAGTATTACAAGTAGATATGCGGAACGCGGAATCACAGCCATTAGAGCATGCCCATGCCATCCTCGCCATCGCCATAACCTCCCCACCCACTGGCAACCACTTCTTCCTCTTCATCCAAATGGGGGGAAGGCATGTCAGGCTCGGCTGAGGGCTGGCGGTTGCCATCTTTCTTATCTGACGTAGCACTGCGGTGGACTGAGGCATGAGGGTACCATGAAATCTGGACGGCATTTGTAATCGAAGGTATTTGCTGTCCCTTTGCGAAACCCTGGCCGATGGGGGGTCAAAGGCTGGATTGCAGAAGACAATTATGAGTTTACCTGTTCTGCACCAGCTCGGCTTCGGAAGTTGACGACGGCTCCATCTTCTGACAATTCTGCCGACTCCAACTGTCCGGTTGTCTGATACGATAGGTGAGTCAAACACCAAGATATATGTGATGGTCAGATAGAGTCATACCTCATACCAACTACGCAATGCCTGCATATCATCCTCCTTGATACCCTTGATGAGCAATTTCTTCGGTCGATTATCAAGTTTCATGTTGGTGCGTGGAGGACCGCCACGCATGGCGCCGCGATAGTAGCCTCTTGGGGTACCCCGACCACGTCCGCGGTATGGACGGTATCCAGTGTAGGCGGAGGGATGGTGGGATTGTTCAGCGATGCCAAGACTAGCAGCCTAAACGGGTGACTCGTAAACCACTTGATATCACAGAGAGAATCGAGTAAACAACTTACTTCTGCTTTGAGCTTCTCCAGCTTGGCCTTAAGATCATCCGTAGTCTCCCCAGCAGCTTTTCCAGATGTATTAAGCATCTCGAGCTCCTTGTCCAGCAGCTCCTTCTTTCTCTGCTCCGAATCACCAGCACTTGAAGAAGGTTTGGGCGCTGTTGAGGGTGTAACTGATGGTGATTTTGATGTCATCTCTTCCCCTAGCTTCCGAAGTCGCGCCATAATGACTTTTTTCTCTTCTGTCGATGCAGTGGAGAGTGCCGTCATTAACGACTTCTGTTCAGCAATCTGTGCTTCTAGAAGATGCTGCTTGACTGCTAGGGCATTCGTGGTTGCGGACTTGCGTGGAGTGGCGGAGGAGTTAGATGACGGCGTGACAGCGGACGCTGATTGGTTCAAAGGATCTCTGCTGGCTATATTTGCCACCAACGGAGCAGATGCAGCCAGCATACGGTTGCCAACCTGGCCTTGACCTTCCATTGGTCGATGCCAGAACACCTTCACAAAGCGGTTGTTGAAAACTGCCTCCTCCGACTTCCAAGCTGCATGGGCTTCATCGTGAGTTGAGAAGCTGACTAACGCCTTGCCCCCGGCAGCATCAACGGCGACGTTAGTCACTGTACCAAACTGCTTGAACCACCCATTTACTTGGTCCAGGCTGAGCTTGTCTGCGGGAATCTTTTCTACAACAAGGGTCTTGTCTTTCCGTCTTTCCGGCCGCTGGAAGTTATGAACCTCTCCAGCAAACACGCCGCCGCGTCCTCTACTAGTTGGATAACCTCGCCCACGGAAGCCACCTCCTCGAGATGGTATCGTTGGTACCATGTCAACATCCATGCCTGTATTCACCATTTCTTGTGCATGATTCAAGCCGTTGAAGTTTTCAACAACGCCGAAACTCTGAGGAGCATGATCGTTTTGAGGAGGGGACGACATGTGTGATTGCATGGGTTGTGTGGCCAATTCTGATGATGATTCTGATTGGGGCATCTGAGGGGTGAGATCTTGGATGACGGGCAACTCGCCTGAGGCACTTATTATTGGGTGCACCACTTTGCCGTCTTCCTGTTGTATTCGGGGGAGAAGTGGCGCTCTCATCTGTCGACCGTTCTGCGTCGGGCGCATGTCCATGCGAGCCTGGTGTGGATCGTATGCACTTGCCATGTCAAACGGCATAGCGCCGGGGAAGATGGGCATGAAAGGCATCCCGCCTGGTATCGGAGGGAAAAATCGGCCCGGGACCACAGCGTCGTCGCCATGGCTGTACTTGCAGAGCGCACCCCTTGCACAATAGCCATTATCTGTTTAAAACGGGTGTTAATATACCGACTAAAAGAGAAGCTAGACATACTATGATAATCGCGACACACGCCTCTCCTCTGATCGGGCGGCCGGTAAGCCTGGGGTCTTCGGCCATTCGTATATCCCATACCGCCATTGACGTCCATCTCACCGCCTATAGAGCCGCCTCCTCCATGATCTCCACCACCTTTGTAATCACCTCTGCCTCTCCAGCCTCGTCCATCGCCTCTTCCGTTCGAATGGCGAGAAAACTGACCATCCGCATTTAATCGGGGGCCTTTTGAAGGTCCTCGGCTATCATAGTCGTCGTGTTCTATGCTTCTTTTCCGCGAGGACTCAGGTGGAGAAGAAATTGACGGTGGTGAGATCAAGCCATCCAGCGGTATTGGAATGCCCATGTCTATACCTGAGGCAGCAAGGGTTGGCGGTGGTGAAGGAGCATAAGGGAGGTATGACTTGGTTCGCAGAACGGTGAATAATGTATCGATAAATGACGGGCATTCTGAGGAGAAGACGAGGCGATGAGGCAAAGGATCGACGCCAACACCGTATACGCACCTTTCTCCAGAAACTCCTCGAGCTGTGTTGTGAGCTCTTTGCGCATTTCACCCTCCGCAACATTATGTTTCAAAAGAGCTAGAATATAGTCCGCAAGTGCACCAGGTTCGGCGTCACATCTGCATAACTTGGACTAAGCTTTAACAAGTGAGTATGTCTAGAACATACATTGGTTCAAGCGTCCGAACCAGCCATGGCTTTAATTGAGCTGCTGTTGCGGGATCAAATATCATAAAATAATGGAGATGTCGAGAGTCGCTTCGACTGGATGGTGAGTTGTGGCGAGGAAGCGAAGTAATTGAGGCCCAGGAGGTTGATAATTTTGGAAGTCACAGGACAAAACATTAGGTAATACGCGACGTCTTATAAGCGCGCGACGCGCGTCTCTTAGCAATGGCATGTGTCTAAATACAGCGCGTAGCACACGGGCAGCGTTAAGGCAAAGGCGCAAGGCGGCCTCGACATCAGGGGCCAAAACATGTTCCAATACATAACTGGCGTTGGGAGAATCGTGTTGCTGGTCAGTCAAAGTCCATTTTTTTCAGTAATGAAAGTCGCAAGCAGTACAAATTTACATTGGGCATCATATACCATCATGACAATTCCGGTGCTAACTTACGAGTCTGCAGCATTTGGCAACATCAGTGAATCGAACGCCAAACACTGGAACCAGTCTAAGAGTAGTTATAGGCTAACGAGGATCATGGAAAATTGATTTACATGATGGAGAGACCACTCGTCCCCCAAACAGTGCGTCTCATGATTCGCTAAGGATGAAGTAAGAACACTGGCCGTACCAGATTAATCACGAAGTCCACACGGAGGTCTACAGCGTTAGTCCAGCATGTGGGCCTGATGACTAGTTCCCGAGTCAGCTTCCAAGGGAAAAATCAGAAATCAAGCGACGGGAATCAGAATTCAGGAGACAGCATTGGCGATGATATGGACTGTTGACATTCCCCGAGTCAGCATGGTACTCGGGAACCTGCCCCTTCAGGTAAACCAATGAGAAGCTCGAAGAGTCAGGCGAATTTAATCCGCGAGGGGCAGCGATGAACACATCGGCGACATTCGGCCCGCTGGACAACGAGAATCACATGGTGGTGGGAGGGGAACGCCGTCGGAACACCGGTAGGCTGTGAGGTCGACAAACCGATGCCGATGAGGGAGGGAAGGAGACGAGACAGGCGACAGCCGAGCAACATTGGCAGCATCGGCCGGGACGATGCGTTAATGACGGTCTACTCTAGGACATCGGTGGCGGCAAGGGCTGATACAAAGAGTGTCGTCAACGGAAGCAAGGCTAATGAAGCGATGAAGACACACCAGACCAAGGGAGATCTTCCCAGATGTCCGACTTTACTGGGTCTACTGACCTGTAGGCCGAAAACCCCTACCACGAAAAGCGAGGATCAAAAGAGCTGAGACGAAGCAGAGGAGCGACTGGAAGGATGGGAGCAAGAAGAGGGAGAATGGATGAAGGAAGGAGGCCAAGTCGGAATCGGTGGACAGAAATACGAGCGAGATTTATATACTCGGGAGCTTGAGCCCTTTTCGCCTTCCGCAATTATGCGATTGGCTGATGGGTAAAGGCAGGGACCCCGGAAACTCTGCTTGCCTGATCCCGGTGTGCTCAAGCGCTCAACCACTGCTCAAGCGCTCACCACTGCTCAAGTAGTCGACTAGTAAAACTGTGTAGAGACTTAGAATTATTCGACACAGAACAACGACACCTTCGCATCTCAAGACACAAAAACATCGCTATTTCTTCCCTTCCAAACCAGGTAATTGAAACATCTATCTGGACATTAGCAACCGTGAGCGTCGCCAGTGTGAGTGGGAGGCAGCCAACCTCAAACACTGCTTCCGACGGCACACCCCATCCCCGTACACCTTCAACGCGGCTATCCAACCTCGAACCCAGCACTATTCCGACGACAGCTCCGCTCTCTTCATCAACTATGGGACCGCCGCTGGAACCTGCCGTAGGCGGGGGGAGAAAGAGGAGATGCGAGAGGGCATCGTATGTTCCGGGCTGTGGACAGCTCATTGAACTGTGCCCCAGTCAAAGCAAGTCACTCACTTGCGTCTCACGGCCAGCAAAGTCACGGTAACCCACTACATGGCCCCGAATCCACTTACTCCACGCGCCGCCCACCCAGTGTGTCCACCCAGGCTCGTCTGGTGGTTGGTGAGTGACAAAATGAGCACGAATAGGTGTTTGTGCTTGAACAGGATAGGGTGAAATGGGAAGGGGCTTGATTCCGTTCAGCCGCGCCGAGCCCTCCCTGACAGTTAGTACAAGCAAGTCAGAACGGTGCAAGGCCGAACAGAGACCAGAGAGGGGATGGATAGACAATTCATCGCCTTGTCCTGTCACAACGAATGAGCCCGAAGCCGCATTATGGGCCCCCTCCTGACTGATCGCTGACGGAAATGCAAGTGAATACAGGGACGAGTTGCGCATCTATGATTTCAGACATAAGAGATGAGATAGAGAATTAACTTCACGACCTTGCCTCTACTAAGGTGTGGGCGCATGTTACGAAGAGCGGGTCTGGGGTGTTTGTGTTAAGGCGAAAGCCTGACGAGACCGTTATCTTGTAGTCTTCGCCATACCGCAAACAATGAGCGATTAGCACAATGTTCCGAATCGACTCGAAGTCCACACGTTTTCCTACAGGCGGCCGTGATTCATACGGCAATGCCACAGGAAGGACGGTGCCACCGTTGTTGTCAAAGTGGCCCACGAGCGTCGATAAGCTTGCGGGAGCATTTGAAGTTGATGATTGGAACTTGAGCTTCAGAACTGTCTGCAGTAGGTGCTCGTCGATAGCTGAACGTAAGGGCGGGATGGACGGAGATGGTGGAGGTTTCGAAATGAAAGTTGTAGAACCGACAGTAGCATATGTGCGAGCACGGTGCAGGATGTTTGTGAACATGATTGACGCCTGAGATATGTTTCGGCCGAGTGAAATATACAACTAGATCTATACTATGTATGGTAGGTAGTATACGAGATAGATGCCCCTACTCAGTAATGGGAACGGACCATGGGTGGGGAATCTGTCCCCACTGAATACCAGCTAGTGTCTGCCTCACAGCACGAGCAATAGGACCCATCCCATCAGGCCCCGTTGGAATATCTATATCCTCACCAAGATAGCCAATTCTAAAGACGGGACTAATGATGGCTGCCGTGCCTAGGATATCCTCATCAGTGACATTTGGAGCAAACAACTATGGGTGACTTGACCTGCGCCGAAGAGTTCAATAAGTTGTCCGGACTGCGAAGCCGCCTTAACCTCTTTCATGGTGATGCTACGTTCCGAGACGAGCAGTTTATCGGGAAGGCCAGCTACGAGACGGGTTCCAGAAACGTGATCCCTCATGAGTTGAAGAACGGAGTCACGAGTGACACCTGGAAGGATCATTCCGTCAAGCGGAGGAGTGACAACTTCGATGCCTATAGCAAAAGGACGTCTATTAGACGTGGGAGCATCGCAATCTCAACAAGCTGCTATTTACCACCATTGTCTTGCTGAAGAACAACGAACATATTCATAGTTCCAACCTGTAAGAAACCGTCAACGTGGAAGGAGGTTGTCAAGCAATTCCAGCTTGCCTCGGTCAAATAGTGCTCGGGACCATGCAACCAGAGATTCTGAGAATAACCTTTCTCCGCAACCATCTTCTGTGGCATGACAGCTGGTGCGTAGTTGACTCCAAGTTTATAGGCACCGGTACCTGCAAACATCAAGCCGAGGTAATAGCAGGTTTCAATGAGTGAACTGACCCCCAGGAGCAGCCCGGATGTACTCTGTTGTTGCGTATAATGACACAGGCTTGGGGAAGTAAGGTCCAACGGGGCTGCATATTACGAAAAGTAGCGCTTCGGTAGGCGGGGAGACTTGTATAACTTTCTGACTGGCAACTAATAAAGATACCAATGAAAACAACGGTACCAGAAGTACTCAGAGGTTCTTACTCAACGTCGGTCGAATGTATAGACTGTGGCCTGGTTCCTTTGGTACCCAATGTCTATCCGTAAGTATCAGCTTCTTGATGAGGTCCAACAGCGCATCACTGTCGAATGTCTGTGTGGAGGTTCAAAACAACATTCGCAGGGGTGGGGTCCCAAAAACACCTACAGGAAGAGCGACACGCTTCGCACTGTTGTTCATGCGTTTCATGTTCATATCAGGACGGAAAAGAAGGAGACGGTCATCTTCTGATCTATATGCCTTCATACCCTCGAACAAAGTCTGAGCATAGTGAAGAACACTTGCACTGGGCGCCAAGCTGAGGGGACCGTCTAGCTGGATGTCAGATTATCATACACAATATGTGTAGTGGCCAACTTACATGGCTTGATATGGGGAGCTTCCCAACCATTAGTGGCACTCCATTCAATGGTTAGCATATGATCAGTCTGTGATGTTGTACACAGAACCATTCCCGAAGCTCAAGAACACACAGCGACTCACAAACGTTCGCCCAAAGACTAGGGTTTCTGAAGGGGGGGGAGGTGTAGGTTGCTCATTCTTGTCAATAACCAATCTCCCCGGCTATGAAAAACTTTCCATCAACCCACATCCAATACAACGTCCAAGTGAAAGGTAATTTGGTTCGCGTGGCCGACGCGCGCAGCAACATCGTGACTATCAAGTATGCTAGGCTTACCTGGATGTCTGGTAGGTCGGGAGGTTGTCCTGATATCGGGTCGACATATGAACTCATAAAGCGAGTGCTACGGAGGGTTACCGGAAGCCTGGGCCTCACGAAGTACCGTGCAGCGTTTCCAGCAGAGGAGAGTGAATGAAACATGATGTGAACACAGGATCGGCGCTGCGAAGCTTCTGGCGAGGGGTTTGGTTATTCGATAGGCGTTGGCAGCCTCTTGTCGTCGTGGGTGAAAGAGAATTTGATACTTGGCGCCGCACAGGGTTGTGAAGATGCTGGAATTCCGATTCGATCGCGTACGCGCAGTGCACCAGAGTTTCGAAAAATCGGAATGCTATATATTCTCGCGGGCGGACCATCAGGCCCAGGAGGCCAGTTCGCGAGAATACGGATCTTGCAGCCTACTCGTTGGATGGAGCCGGCCGACTGCATCCAAGTCAATTCCATGTGGATATGGGAGCGTCTAGCATTTATGCAGCGTAATTAAAGAACGTACACTCTAAAGTGATGATAGTGATAGATGTTAGGTGGTATACAAGACGGGCCGAACAGGCATCTACACAGAACAAATAATTACGAGGTATAAGGACCTGCACGCTACGATACTCGTGATGGTTTCTGCAGCCTGTGTGAAGATACATGGGTAGGTCCCGGTCGCTTCTGTGCCACTCCTAGGTTGATTGGGCTATCTGGATTCGTGTTGTCCAGTGATGTGATCGCACGCTGGCCACTCAAAGATGGCTTGGTTGTTCTGAGGGCTGTGTCCGTTGGGCTAGCCAAACTTTGAGCGGAAGGGATTAGCGGGACAGGGGGAACAGTGTTGCTGCAGTGCTGGAAGGCAGACGGCGGGGAAGATTGCTCATTGAAGCCATGCGGAGTGGAAGAGACACGACGAGGACGACGATAGCCGAATGCGGAAGGGGGGTGATCAGTATCGTGAGGAGTGCTTGATGGTCGTGGGTCAGCTGTAAGGACAGAGATCAGAAATGACATATGGCCGTGGAAATCATTACGCACAGCTACCAAGAGAACGACGTCGAGATGCGGGAATTTCGGTACGGGTGGTGGGTGGCGCCCATTTATCGGCAAGACTCATGCGTCTGATAGCCGACGGATCAAAGTAGGTGCTCTGACGCCCATACATACTACCACGATCATCATTCGACGTGTAGGGAGCCAATTCCGGTGCCAGAGGCGCTGGAAGAACGATCTGAATATTGCTATGCGGGCCGTGAGGAGTTCCTCGAATCGTGTTGCGTGTCGAACGGGTTGTATGGGCACTCGCATTCGACATTGCTGAAACTGGACGTGGCTTGCGTTGGGAAGTCGTACGGGCGGGAGAGATGGATGATGGCGAATTTGAGCGCGAACCGGTGTTTGTGAGCTGGGAAAAGGACGCATGCGAAAGCGAGGGCGTCAAGGGAGGGGTGGGCGAACTGGAGCCAGCATCGGTATCACTGCTGAGCCCGATTGAGCTGGAACTGGCGCTGTTATGGTGGAAAGAAGGGTTTGGGAGGGGTAGCGAAGGGTCCATTGGAGTAGCTGACGCAAGAACGGCAATCTCGTCGGTGACAGAGTCGCTGGGCGCAAAACTAGGATGGCGGAAAGGTTCTTGATATCCGCACTCTAGATCCTTCGTTAGTAAGGATGTCTTGCTGCCTCCAATCAAAGCTGATTTACGAAGTGCGACAGGCGCTGCGAGGTGATGGGGGGAGTCCTGCCATGTGTCGAGCTGGGCCAAACGTCGTTCTCGGTCGCGAGCGAGGGGCTGCACTGGGGGAAGGGATCTCGAGGGTCTTCGGGCATAAATTCGGAAAATGACGCGAATGAAGAGGAGGAGGACAACGGCCGAAGCGACACTGACGCAAACGGCTACGATGATTGTGGTTGTCTGCGCACTGCTCGAGGCTTGATCTGCTCTGCGGAGATGGGGGGTGTGCATGGGCGAGGGAGTGAAAAGAGTGTGGCGTGAAGGAGAGGCTGTCACCGCCAAGGGCACCAGGAGGTCGCTGATTGCTGGAAGACCTCGGGGAAGCCCTGCGATGGTGTTAGTGGGCTGCAGAAAGGAAAGGGGGGGAAGGAACAAACCGCTCCCTCTGAAATACAAATGCGCGTCGATAAGTCAGAAAAAATTGGAAATGTGATGAGGCTGCTGCTATCTTTGGAATCTGTCATTTCCTCAATTACGTAATACCCATCAACCCGTCGTCCCTGTCGCTGCCACCGCCAGGCACGATGGCCTCGTCCTCCCGCCATCGTCAGCCACGGCCCGCACACTCCATCCACTCCGTCAACACATCCTCCTCCCCGCGTCAACCTCAAATATCCCTCCCCAGGCGTCTCCTCTTCCCCGCCTTCCCTGCCAATGACCTGCCCCCGCTGCTCCGGTCCTCCGTTCCCCAAGAGCTCACCGACGAGCTCTACGACTTCATCGCTCTGGCCCTGCGTGCCTTCGTCAATCCATGGTGGACGAAAATTACCCGCTACGATAAAGAACTCTTGCCCGAAATTGCCCGCGTCTTGACCGTGGTCATTCAGTCCCTTGAGTCTCGTTTACTGGCCACAGACCTCTCCCCCCTCCTCTTCCAGGATTTGCCCATAATTGTGGTGCAACACTACAAAGACTACCGGAATGCGTCCTTCAAACTTCCGACTTCGTACGCAGGCGGGGGTGCACTGTCAATGGCCCACCTCTTTCACCAGCTTCAGCCTCACATCGCCGTGACCCCCGACGGAAACGTCGAGCCTGAGTATTTCCGCCAAGTGATAGACCATGTACTCAAATCATGTCTACCAAAGGAGGACTATGATGCTCAGGCTGAGAGGTTCATCATCCGGGAGGTTGTCCTTAAAGTGCTGTTAGAAGATGTGATACCCAAGGTCTCACAACCGTGGTTTATCCAGAAATCTATCTTAGACCTCTTGGATCCCTCGGTTGAGTCCTTGTCATTGAAGGCGCATTCTTTCCCTTACCGTGCAGTAGATTATATCCGCTTACTATAATTCCTTCAGAGCGCACAGTCGCCTTCACCATCATCGCCCGAACCTTCGCCTTCTCCACTCTTTTCCTTGCACAATATCGCGGTTTTCTTCTTGTCAGCAGTTCAGTCGATATCTGGATTTGCCCTCATTCTCATCAACACGTACAAGCAAGCGAGAACCACCATCAAGTTAGTTAATGAGTCTGCCGCCAAGTCCAAGACAGCTTCTCCGTCGCATACGGATTCACCAGAACACATCAATGGGTTACCTCATACCGAAGCACATCAGTCAACACCTCCCTCGCCACTCTCGCCACCCGTCTCAGCAACCTCTTCGACATATTCTCTCCTCGCAAACCGGATGGGCGTACCTGGTCATGCCCCGGCTCAAATCCCAAACCATCCGCCATATACATCCCAAATCTCACGACTACCACGAACGGATAACTACGCGCAAGGGCCCATTGGTATGTTGGCTGAGATATTCACCACCCACGACCGACTTGCTTCGAGTATCATTACGACCACCATCACGGTTATCACGACGTATTTCTCACATTTTCTTGATCGGTCAGCCCGTCGGTCACTTCCTCTTCGTTGTTGCCTAATTGAGCTCCGTATGTCAGACTTCTGCCTTTCTCCTTGGACAAGGTCCTTTCTCCTCATGTTATTACCGACATTATCCGTATTTCTAAGCGCACCCTGTTCCCAAATGGTTACCCAGCTCCCGCCCCTCCAGACCCAACGCCTGAAGAACAAGCGGCACTGCGGGAGCGTCTCATTTCATGGAAGCCTCAAGGAGCACTCGGTAGGTCTTCGTTGAATCGTCTTGCATGTGGCTCGTTTTTATTGTCTACTGTAGCACACATACTTCCTTTGCTTCTCGGTCCCCACTCCTCTGAGACTCTAGCCGGGGCACTTGATCCACTGACCAACGTCCAATGCAACGTGCACCTTATTGTCCTGATATTTGACTGTATGATATCAACTCTGTTCCCTGAGCTCGGGGTGTATTCGGAGGATACAAAATAGACAACATTCCGTAGCTATGGGTGTTAATTCCCAGTATACTGAATAACATCACATTGAGTTAGTCTAGGCTCACTTCATCCACACTATCGAGGTTGAAGCCCTCCTTCGCAGACCTGGGGGAGTTCCACTCGCCACACCGCTAAACCTCAGAAGCCTACCATCGGTGTTTAGGGCAATCTCCCCTGAGGTGGTCGTCAGAGACCCATGTACGCGGAAGGAGTCTGCGGAATATCTGTAAGAGCACGCATCCGTTCATTGCAACATTCCCAACTAAAGAACACGATACAATTTGTTAACGTCCACAATCGACTTCATACAATAAGGTAAATATCACCAGCCGAGCAATACGTAGCACAGGAGGCATATGTTGATTATCACAGCTACAACTTAAATGCCGTGCGAGGATATTGAACCTTGGCTGCAGCCGCATCATCGACGAACCAGTACAACTGCCCAGGGTGCGATGGGCGAACTCTGGCAGCAGGCAAACTGGACTCTGGATTGTCCAAGACTTCACTCAAAGTATTTTGTTTCTCCTCTCCAACCACAACGAAGGCAACGCGGGCGCCGTGGTTGATGACTGGGAACGTGAATGTGATCCGCTGACGGGGCGGTTTGGGCGAATCCTCGATGTAAGCAACCCAACGATCATCTTCCAAGAGCAATTCGTGCCCCGGAAACAGCGACGCCGTGTGCCCATCTGGGCCCATGCCCAGGAGGATGAGATCGAAGACGGGGAAGCGAGCGGCATCCTTCTGAGCGAACTCATGAATGAGTTCTTTCTCGTAGGCGTCCGACAGCTCTTCAATGTCATTCAATAGTTCGGGATTGAGCGTATGTATGTGTGATGCTGGAATGGGAACTTGGGAGAAGAGCAGCTGTGTGCAGGCCTGGTGATTGGAGTCGGGATGGTCGAGCGGGACCACCCGCTCATCAACATAGTAAACCTGCCTGGGATCGCAAGTAGTTTAGTATCAAGCCAGTATTCGGACATGTACCACTGACCATTTATCCCATTTCACGCCTGGGTTACCAATGAGGCCTGTGAGCATCTTGGGCAAGGAACCGCCAGAGAGGGCGACGGTGAATCTACCCTTCTTGACTACTGCCTCCTTTTGAGCCTTCAGTATGAAGGACGCAAGGGCCTCGACGATGGCATCTGCATTTGGGAAGGATAAAAGAATTGGTGCGTTTGGTGCGTGGTGCGCCATAGCGGGACTGGTGCTGACGTTGGTGCTCGGAGTCAAGAGTGTGATAAGGATGATGCGGTCATGTCTAAATCGGGCAAGGGGGAGCATGACAATGTAATCGAACAACAATCATGTGTATAAATCACCATTAGGACTTCAAGGTAGAACAAAACGTAAGTGTATGGTACTCATGGGGGATAATGGGGGCAATTGTGCATAACGGTCCAGTCGTCATTAACAGTTGCAGCCATAGCTCTGCGACGTCTCCGACTCGAGGGTAATGGGGTCGGGGTAATCGCTGTACCTCCGACACTGTCAGTGACGGGATTGAGTGAGTAGAGACCGCTGAGATGCTCACATCTGCTCCTCTGCTTCTTGTTGAAGAGCGTTCTTGGCCACAGTCTGGAATGCCTGCTCAACATTGATAGCCTCCTTTGCGGAGGTCTCGAAGTAGGGAATGTTTCCTTTCGACTGACACCATGTCATGGCCCGCTTCTGCGTAACCTGGAGAGTGTGTAAGAAACGAACGACGGTTACACGGGTATTGTCTGACTTGTCTCTTATTCTCTTCCACATCAATCTTGTTGCCCAAGACGACAAATGGGAAGTTCTCTGGGTCATGCGGACTTGCTTGAATGAGGAATTCGTCCCTCCAGCTGTCCAAAGTCTCAAAGGACTTGGCACTGTTGACGTCGTAGACAAGGACACAGCAGTCTGCACCCCTATAGAATGCAACACCCAAGGACTGGAAACGCTCTTGACCGGCGGTATCCCAAAGCTAAAGGGAGGTCGACTTCGGCCTGGCGAGATAAGAGTCTCAACGCGGCTTACCTGCATTGTCACCAGTCTGTCATCCACCATGAGCTCCTTGGTCAAACTATTGCACGATTTAGCCACCGACGAACGAGAACACCAACGAAAGCGACGTACAAGTCGGCGCCAATGGTGGCCTTGTATTGGTTGCTGAACCGCTTATTAACGTACTGGTTCATGAGCGATGTCTTCCCGACGCTAAGCATCCCAGATTTATTTGTAGGCATTGCTAAGACGAAATTGTAAGAAGAGCTCACCCACTGTCACCAAGAATGATAACCTGCACCCCAGAGGTGGTCAGCCAGACATAAGGACGGCATGAAAGCGAAACACGGCCACCTTGAGGAGAACTCTGCCCATGGTGGAGACGACACGAGAGGATGGATAGACGAGAGAGGTGATGATTGGGACGGAGCGAGCACGCGGTTTGTGGTCCCTAAATGAGTCGAAGCGTGAATGGGAGCTTGTGAAGGGAAAGTCAACCAAGCCGCCACTCGCGGCACAGCAGGCGGAGTTTGTAATATATTCCCTTCCATCCATCATATCATTGCCTCACCTGGCTGAATGGCGGAGCCTTCGTGGCAGGAAACTCTTCGTCTGCGGTTAGTTGAACGTGATGCAAAGGAGGGTGCATATGCAGGCATCATCGAGCAATGTGAGTGTTGCCGCACTTTTGCAATCTCAGAGTGCGATTCGATCGTTTCCAGACCGCAGATTGGCCCAGCAGACCAAGCTGCTGAAAGAGCGAAATGCGTCCTTGCTCAGGGCAGTCAGTTCTGTCAAGACAAATCCGAGCAGCTCTACTGTATTCGTTCCGGGGACAAGTGAGGAGTGAGTCCATCAAGTTTACATACATTTTGATATTTATTCAATCACTCCCGCATCGAGGAGTCCTGTTCGTGCTGCATATATGGCTTCCTTGGAGTCTCAGATCTCGTCGCTCCGTGACGAATTGGCGACCGTCTACAAAACGCAGGGCCAGAACGCGCAAAGACTTCTGTCAATGAACGAGACGCTCAGAGAGAAGGAAGAGTTGTCACGCATCGATTCAGAGAATCTCAGAAAGTCCAGGGAGGATGTCGTCGCTCTAAGAAGGAAGGTTGACCAACACAACGAACTCATGGCTGAGAAAGATCGGACAATCCAGGTACGCTCACACGACCCATGTGTAGTGGCCCAGTATTCAAATGTCCTGCAGATACTACATGACGAAATCAGCACCTTGCAGCTTGAGCTCGGGCAGATCGAAGAGAGAAACCAGACCCTCAACAAGGATAACGCGAAGCTGCTCCAGCGGTGGCTTGACGCCAAACAGGTGGAAGCCAACAAGATGAACGAAGCCAACCAATTTTATGAGGACCTACGCTCTCGTCATCAGGCCGTTCTCACCTGGCGAGACGGATCATCACAGAACCCGAACACAAATGGCGCCGAAACTTCATCTCAAGCTTCTATGCCCCAGTCGGGAAACGGGGAGCTAGAGGGGGACGATGTGTCAATCCTGACGAAGGATGGGATACCGACTCCCGCGTCGCAGGATCTGGATCTGACGCCGAATGGTTGATCATAGACGGACAAATGATATAGAAAGGTTTTCCTGTTTGGCTCCGCTTCATACCCCATGCTATGTCGGATATCATACTCGGCTTTAATCGTACACTCACCTTCAACATTTAGAATATGATCATAGTGTTACATCTCTGGATAGCTTGGCAGCAATATTTTATTGTGACTTCGGAAGCAAATCTGTAAAGGGACGAAAGTGGCGAGAGTGTGAGAAAGGGTAAGAGACAAAATGAGAACGAGAGAGAAAGAGGAGAAACCATTCATTGTAATGGAGAAATACATATGTAATAAGGAAGACGGAGTGGGAAGAAAGACCATCTGTGAAAAAGTGAGTAAGTGAGCAAGATGAGGGTGAGCGTGAGGAATGGGGAAATGGGAAATCACGATGATAGTTTATAATATTCAGTCTTGAGAAGAATATTGAGTATAGAAGCAAGGAGAAGATAGAATGAATAGAAAAAGGAGAGGAGCGGAATGCTGGGGGGAAAAGCAATTGCAAAAAACGAACGGCATGTGTCGACAAGATGCAACAGATGATCAAGCTGCAGGCGGTTGCATTTGGGTGTCTCCTTGCTGACCTGCTGCAGCTTGCTGACCATAGTAGCCTAGAAAACAATGAATGAGCAAGGGCAGCTTGTCTTGAATTTGGTCAAACAGTAATTACCGCCCCAGTAATTATTATAATAAGCAGAGGGGTCTGCGCCACCCCACTGTGCCTGCCCGGCCTGGCCAGCAGCAGCATTGGGATCAGCTACAGGTTGCTGGCCAGCAGTCAGCCCAAGACCAGCACCAGGTGCGGTAGCAGGTTGGGGCATTCCAGGGGAGCCTGCACCAGCGCCACCAGGCGTACCAGTTGTCTGATTCGGGAATCCGCCGTAACCACCGAAACCAGGATAGCCATAGCCGCCAGGCTGTGGCATGTTGTACATTGGCTAGAGAAAAGACATAAAATTGTTATCCTGTTTCATATGGAGTGCATTTACGCACCATGCCTGCGTATGGGGATGTCGCAGTGGTGGGACTCATAGGGGTAGCAGGCTGAGCGGCACCGCCATCTGCCCTATCCTTGCCCCAGCTACATTTGATGGGCCTACCATGAACCATCTGGCCTTGCAGCTGCACGATAGCCATGGCAGCATGCTCATGAGTGTCGAGCTTGACAAAGGCAAAGCCACGATCAGCCTGCATGCGGATCTCCGAGAGGTAACCAATTGATTGGAACAGTGGGATGAGATCGGCTTGAGTGCAGTACGGGACAAGGTTACCGACGTATACCGTCGTGTTATAGGCCGGAGTTTGCTGAACGACAGATTCGAACGAAAGAGGTCCACCTTGGAAGTTGATGGGGGCAGGGGCACTACCAGTACCAGCTGGCCGAGGAGCTGCTGGAGCTGCTCCTTGGGTCTTCTGGTTGGCCCAGTTGACCCGGATAGCGCGCGATCCAAGCCATTCGCCGTTCATAGTCGCAATTGCCTGTTCCGCATCTGTTTTGTCCCTGAATGCGAGGAAACCGTAGCCGCGGGACTTCCCCGAGTTCATATCCCACATAACACGAGCATCGGAGAGGGTGCCAAATGCACTGAACGCCTTCCCAAGTACTTCGTCGTTAACCTCAGGACTAAGATCTCCAACGAAGACATGATAGTGACCACTGGTGTCTTCCTTATTTTGCTGACCTTGGTAGGCCCAGTTGACTCGGATCTCCGTATCAAAGATTTTACGTCCATTGAGCGTCTGGAGTGCGGTCTCGGCGGCACGCATGTCCATGTACTCAACGAAGCCGTAATTGAGGCCACCATGCTGGTAGTTGCGATCGGGGATGATCTTGACGTGTTGAACTGGACCAGCAACATTAAAGATCTCGGCAAGCATATACTCCGTAACCCGAGGACTCAAATTCCCCACATAAAGGTGAGCTCGCCTCTACCAGAGGCAAAAAACGCCAGATCAGGGGGAACGACACATGCGGATGCAATTGAGATATGAGCATCTCCAGCAATTTTATCATATTATTGACATACCGGAGCTTCCGCAGGTCCGCCCATTCCAAGAGGATTCATGACTTTTTTCGTTTACAGAAGGAAAAGGCTGAGCCTGGTTGAACCCGAGTTGAGACGGATAATCAAACAATCTGGAGCAACTCGCACCAAAGACAGGAAACAGGCAAATAACAAGTCCGTCTGAAATATGAGATACCAGAGGAGAGAGAGGAGAGAGGAGAGGAAACGATAAGAAACAGAGGAAAAAAAGAGACGAGATTACAGGGAGTCGGGGAACTCAGACGAGGTTGAGAGGAGCAATTCTCTCGTGCGAATCCAAAGTATCAAGAGGCTCTTGCCAAGCAACAGCACACAAAAGGCATAACTATATGATTGACTTATGCTACTTGGTAGGTACGTTCAACAGAACATTACCGCCACCGCTAGGAATATAGGCTACGTTAGGATTATTCGCCAGCGATTGAACAATGGCCTTGCTAGCCTCAATCTTTCTGAATGCAACGAAGGCTTCGCCGGCCTTCTCCAGAGACCGTGAGATGACGGCGGCAGCCTCGGCCTCACCCTCAGCACGAATAACAGCAGCTTGACGTTCTTGTTCAGCCTGGAGGTCGACGTCAGCAAGAGCAGCGGAGAGGAGAGGGGAAAGGAGCGAAGCGCACCTTTTCAACGATAAACTTCGCACGCTCAGCATCTATATTACTCAATTAGTATACTGGGGAAACCAAAAAAGGCGGAAAGCACCTTGCTGAGCGATTTGTTTAGCCTCGACGGCTTGTGTAAATTCCTAGGAGGCACCAGTTGGTTAAAAGGCCCGACAAATGATGAGAGGGAAGGGAGTCACCTTTCCGAACGTCAGATGTGTGATGGAGACATCTTCCAACTTGATATTAAATTCGCCAGCTCGTTGGAGGAGGTCCGCGCGTATCCGCGATGACACCTAGGACGAGTCTCATTACTTGGTCCCAAGGATTTCCAAGAGCAATACTCACGACTTCACGCTGCGTAATCAACTCAGCAGCATCAAACTGCGCAACAATGCTTTTGAGGACCTCGTTTCCGATCGAAGGGAGCACTCTTTCATCATAGTCCATACCAAGGCTTTGGTAGATTTTAGGCAGGTGTTCGACGTCGGGACGTGAGAGCACACGAAGAGTAATCGAGACCATCTGCAGGTCTTTCGAACCCGTGGTTGTAGAAATATTCTGAAAGTCCCCAATCAGGTTTCTGAGACAACACATAACAAGTGACACACTCGGGGTTTGATTCGGCAGTCGTACAAAATTGCTCGTTGGAGCCACGGGATCAAGAAATGTGTGCCCTCTTTTGTCGCCTGGGATCTGTTACAAACTGATGTTAAACCGCAGTGAACGCGCCCACCTGGTCTTTGACACCGGAAAAGCGGTCGAACATAACTGCTCGGTATCCTCCTGGGACATCGTAAATGCTGGTTTGTCCTACAACGAAGAGGAGGCCCAGAGGAACTCAATACGCTCAAGGTAAGCTATCTATTGGTTCGAAAAATGGTGCAGAAGACGTACCAATCAGTCGATTTGCAGCTTGCAGAGCCATGTCGACAAGGGGGACGACTTATGTGTTCCAGCGGCAAGGTTCGGCAATGCCCAAGGCGGGGACAAACAAGGTACAACGCGTCTAATCTAATCTGAGAGCCCACTATAGTGCTTACTGTAAAGAAACGTCCCCTCGTTTCTCGCCATTCATTCGTGCTGAATGACTACCAAACTGCATAGCTTTCTTCTTGCGTTCGCTTGCCTCCACCAGCCCCAGCTTCCTAGCAGCCAACCGCAATAGCATCTTATCTCCCATGCCCGTCTCCATCCTTGGATCCAACTTATTATATACTGGCAGTGAAGCTAGGAAGTTAACAACACTCAGTGACAGAAAGGGATGGCGAGTCTCTTTTCCATGGGATGAAATTATTCGATCGTCCCGTCCAAGGTTTCGCGTAGGGATTCGGTCGATTTCAAGTTGCAGCTAAATGTGTCACTCTGTTGTACAGCTCCATGGCATTATATCATGAGAATCCACCCACCTCCTCGATTAGGGCTTGCCATCCCATCTTGAATGCCTTCCGATGTCTACTGTACCCACCCAGCAATTCATCCGAACCCAACCCACTGAGAACCACTCGAGCATAACTTGTATAAGGCGCCGGTTCGGCATCGTTTGAGGGTCGTACATAGCCCACTCCTCTTGAAGCAAAGTACAACGCCATAGCCAGACTCTACATATCTTGTCAGTCTAACGGTTCTCCGTCCAAATTGACGTCTCACAAGGTCCATCACAGTGTTCGACGGGTGCATCAAGGCTTCAACCGTTGACTTAGTGTCTAGTGATTCCTGCACAGGTGAGAACAGACTCCGAGAGCTATGGCAGTGAGCATCAATACCTGGAACGACACATTGATTTCTACCTGGTATTGCCGTCAGCGATGGTCCCAAATGTAGTGCTGCACTCACGAAATTCCACTGGCGGCCTGGGCATATCCGCCGGAGTTCTTCGACTTCACTCAACCCCGTTACTCTGTCTGGAACCATATACAATAGCCTATGCTCTTGGTGGTTCTTCCTCCTTGCCTTCGTCTCATTCTGAAGCTTCCAAGGGTTCTCGAAAGCTACATTGAGTAAATCAACGGGTTCTTCCAATGGGAGGTGTCTGCCACGGATATTCTTCCAATCACGGCGTGACGATGTGGGTTTTTAGAGGGAAACGTACTTATGCGCAAAGTATGCAAGGATGGTGCAATCAATACCGCCACTGAATAAGATGGCTACCCGCGCTAGATCCTTTGTCTGACGAACTCTATCACTTTTTGATGGGGGGTATTCCGCAATGAACCTTGGGTACCTACATCAGACCAGTTCGCGGAATATCGCGCACACGAAGCATGGTGCTTCGCTCCAATTTTGCTATCAAGCCATTAACAGCTTCACTCAGATGAGGGGGGACCGTCTCGATTGACGCAAGCTGGGGGTGGCCCGGAGGAGGGAGGCTTAAATTGAGACGAGCCGGAATTGCCTAGATGAACTGGTGAATCCACGCTGTCTATGCTCCCCAAATCACGTACATATAACGGAGGGTTTCCCGTGTATCCTCTTGGTAAATGTGCGATACACGTCGCAACCCCGTCATACATCTAGACGATAAGGCCTGCAGCACGGGTCGCGGTTCAGGCCGTACTCACCTGGTCGTACAGCCTGGGCCTGGAAAAGTCGATTCGATATATATATTCAGTTGATACCTCTTCGAAATCGTAGGTAGGCGATGTGCCGAAACTTGTGGATGAAAGAAGGAGGTATGGCTTGGAAGGAGTTGGAATATGCACCAGCAGGGATCTACGTCCGAGAGTATCTCTCCCAAAGAATAGTTGTTGGGAAACTGCCTAACATGATGTTAGAGCGAAATAAGTGACTGGACCCAGGACCCACATGGAAGAAAACAAACGCATAACTAGGATTCCCCAAGTCACCTCAGGCGCTGTGGCTAACAAAGTGTGACAGCTTACGGTCCCTCAATGTTGCTAAGCAAGGTTGTTACGGCGTCATGGTC
This sequence comes from Pleurotus giganteus, assembly GCA_032158425.1. NCBI lineage: Eukaryota > Fungi > Basidiomycota > Agaricomycetes > Agaricales > Pleurotaceae > Pleurotus > Pleurotus giganteus. The sequence goes on from JAPEHR010000002.1 coordinate 2,369,589, forward strand.
ACGTAGATCGCAAAGCTGCTGGAAGAGTATGCCGCCGTCGTTTTCATCAGACTGTATCTGAGACAGAGAGAAAACCCCTAGTCAATCAGACTCAGCAGCTTGATCCCTTTCGACGCACATCCAATCCTTCAAAAATCTGGCGGTTGCTGATAAGCCTAGTACATTATAGACCACGTGAGCTCACTTCTCCGTTCCAGCACAGGATGTTATGGTCAGATTCGTGAGGTTGTACGATGGGTGCTATTCCCCGTAGCCTCAGTTCGGAGGAGAAGAATTCTAGGCTTACGGGGCCAATATGACGCGAAGCTGGGTCGGTGAGCGGAATGCAGACTGTGCGTTGTGCATCTGGTCCTAAATGATCCAAAAGTGAGAGATGCGACCGACTACATGGTGATCTCTAGCTAGTGATGGCGCATACCACGTTGAGTATTCACAACTTTCAGCCTGTTGCACGCGTCTTCAAAGTGCTGTGCGGCCACCCCTGAGGCGAAATTACCGTGGCGAGCACGGAAGAAGATGCCACACATGGAAGTCAAAATCTCAAAGCAGCTTGTGAAGAATGGTTCCATTTGAGATAGGGGCTTCAGGCCTTTGGCAGGGGCCTCAGGGCGTTGGTATTGAGAATTGACCCATTGACATACTGTTTGACAGGTGAGTATGTCGACACCAGATGTCTAGCTTTGACATCTGATGATATCTACTTGTGAATTCCTAGTTACTCTCACTTCACAATCACTCCAGCACATACCCACACACGGTTTGTCCAAGGCGCTCGATGTAGCACCGAGGTAAACCACTGTGACGGAATGATTCTCAGGGACGATTGACATCGGTGAATGGCAAGGCGGGATGTCTATAGCTACTTAATGTCGAATTTAGAAAGATGTCAAAACATTGACAATAGTTCAAGGCGGCGAGCTGCCTAACGAGCTACCTTGAGAAGTCTACTCAAGTAGGCTGACCCCTGTTGCTATATGCTATTGCATTAGGGCATTATGTCCTCGGATCGACAGTACACAGTGGGCAGCGAGAGCCATATGCCGTAAGGGGTTAAAGTATTTCGTCGCTGGATGGTTTTCGAGCAGAGGTAGTGCATGGATAGGTCAAGGTGGTTGAGGACACGATTCCAACATGTCATGCCTGGCAACAATGCATTATGATTGCCTTATGGAAGTACATCTATGGACAGTTTTCTTTTCTTCCTCGAATGGACGATTAAGCAATGTACGTAGAAGCAGAGACGTTTCCGCCACGACCGGTCCAGTTGACGTCTACAAATTGAAGGTCGACAGAGCATTCAAGAGCCCAAAGCAAAGAGCTTACGGATATCTTCACCGGTCTTGAACCTCTCGTTCTCCTTACCAGGTAGGACTCGGAATGTATGAGCGCCGAAATAATCACGCTTGGAGGTGGGTGAGAATGACGTCATCGAGTAAGGGAGGGTAATAACATACCTGAGCTTGGAGCAGGTTGGCGGGGACGATCTCACTCCTGTAGCCATCGAAGAAGGCTAAAGCCGTGCTGAAGGCAGGAGTGGGGATACCCCACAAAACGGCCTGAGCAATAACACGTCGCCAGCCGGGTTGGGCCTTGTGGACAGCTAGGAGACAATCAAACGTCTAGATGGTGCTCAACGAAAAATCATTTGCTGCTTTGCTTACCCTTGTTGAAGAAGTCATCAAAAAGAAGCGATTCCAAATCAGGCTTCTTTCGGTAAGCAGCGGTGATGTCACTCAAGAAGACGCTCTGTTGACAAAGTCACGTCCAGTCAATATCGATGACGTGATCGCCTATACCTTAATGATGCAACCGCCTCGCCACATACTGGCAATGCCAGCGTAATTCAAGTGCCAGTTGAGCTGTAGATTCGGTCAGACGCTTTCAAAACGGAGGAAAACTGCGTCGAACCTCCTTAGCCGTTTCTCTCATGAGCATGAAGCCTTGGGCATATGAGATGATCTTAGAAGCGTAAAGAGCCTGTTCAAGGTCGTCAATGAACAATTGCTTGTCACCACGGAAGGGTTCCTTTTGCGGCCCAGCGATAGCTTTGCTGGCGCGGGTACGTTCTTCCTTGATCGCAGATAAGCACCGCGCGAACACCGCTTCACCGATGAGAGTGACTACGACAAAAATGTCAGTGGTTCTACGAAAGACGCACGCAACGAAGCGCACCCGGTGTACCGGCATCAAGGGCCGCGATAGCGGTCCATTTACCGGTGCCCTTTTGCCCAGCCTTATCAAGGATCTTGGAGACGACGGGTTCGCCATCATCGTCCGTAAACTTGAGGATGTTGGCGGTGATTTCAATGAGGAAGGAGTCAAGGACACCCTTGTTCCATTTGGTGAAGATATCTGCAATCTCACTTTCGTTGAGACCAAGGCCTCGCTTCAAGATGTCGTAGGCTTCGGCGATCAGCTGCATATCTCCGTACTCGATACCTGGATTGTACAATGCGTTAGCCCCAGTTACCCGGGCGGGATCGTGTGAAAGTACCATTGTGAACCATCTTCACGTAGTGGCCAGAGCCAGTCTCACCTACCCAGTCGCAGCATGGCTCACCGTATGCTTGAGCTGCAGTCCTTTGGAAGATCTCCTTAATATGGGGCCATGCCGCTGGTGACCCTCCAGGCATCAGTGAGGGACCATGGCGTGCACCTTCCTCACCACCAGAGACACCTGAGCCAACAAAGAGCAAGCCCTTGGCTTCGAGTTCTGTGGTGCGACGGATAGAGTCGGGGTAGTGAGAGTTACCACCATCAACGATAATGTCCCCAGGTGCAAGATGAGGGACAAGCTGAGCAATAAAATCATCGACCGCGGATCCAGCCTTGACGAGGAGGATAATCTTGGCGGGCTTCTTCAACTTAGCTACGAGCTCCTCGATGGTGTGAGCACCCTGGACTTTCGTGCCTTTGAGGTGGAGTTAGAGCACTTGCAGTGAAGACAGCCTGAGTGGACAACAGGTACCTTTGGCTTCGTTCGCCAAGAAGTGGTCAACCTTCGATGTTGTTCGGTTGTAGGCCACAACGGTGAAGCCTTTGTCGTTCATGTTAAGGATCAAGTTTTGACCCTTTGGTGCTGGCCTTAGCGGGGGTGCGGTTATCCTCGACGGCGAAGACATACCATGACGGCAAGGCCGATCAGACCAATGTCACCACTGTCGGTTAGGTAGGATTCAGTGACCGATGACGATAATCCATCGACGTACGTTGCCATTGTAGTAGAGAATAAAGATAGAGGAAGAATCGAGAGGAGATGGAGGTCAGAGACAAGGAGTTAAAGAGGGGGTCGTTTCTGTGTTCATACTTGGCTGACTGATGTGATGAGATTAGTGAGCGGACCGGAAGATAACGTTGATCGTGGGATTGCCCTGATCGAGATCATCGTTCACACATTCCTAGCTTTGACGCTCATGGGCGCTCACGTAGGATGAGCACAAAGCAACCCATCCCATATAATAGGACACCGCTTCTTCCCCTTCTACGCCACTCAACCTTTATACCCTATTGCAAGAACTCTGCCCTCCGTGCGGGTTATTATGGACGCGTCCACATCGGTGGCACAACTCAGGATATGTTCAGCAGACCCTGTCGTTTTCGAAGGTTGGGTTCTGAAGAAGCGCCGTAAGAAGATGCAAGGTTCGTCATCTGCTCGGTCCTCTGGAATTCAGTATGAACGCGTTGAATAGGATTTGCTCGACGTTATTTCACCCTTTTTCAGTCGGGAATCCTGTCGTACGCGTTTGAGCCCGGCCAGCCTGTTCGCGATCATTTATCCTTACACCACGCGGCAATATCTACTGCGCCAGGTCGCAAGGACATTCACATCGATTCTGATAACGCAACATTTCACATTAAATGCCTAAGCACTGAGGATTTTGAACGGTGGATGCTCTCCCTGAGGTCAACCATTTCTTTCGGGTCTTATTTCAACCCGACTGATTACAACGCTTAGGAAGTTAATGCCCCCTCAAACTCCCGATGCCAGGAAGACGGCCAGTGCTAGGCATTCTCGTCAAGGCAGTCTTGCGTACACTCGGCCATCAGCTGTGCTAGAAGAAATGGGGACAGTGAGTTTAGTACGGAGCCGCAACACGATTTTTACATCTAGCTGCCTCAGTGTATCGCGGAGTTGGATGATGCAGTGCACGCACTCATCAATGAATCGTCCCAACTGAAAATCTATAAGTCTAAGCATGACGTATTTGGATTGTTCAAGAAGAGTTAGTTTCTCGTAGCGTCTAGATGAGCAGTTGCTGACTACCGGCCCTCCCAGGTATTCATAATGCTTCCATGCCAGAGTCTACCTCGTCCCAGGACCTCACGAGGACACCTTATCCACATACTGTCTTGCAACAGCGAGTTCAAGATGAGGTTGACAAACTCAAGATACACTATGCGTTACTGCTAAAGTCAGCCAATCATCATCCCCACTTGCCCCTGTTTGATCAAACTTCCAATTTACCCTCTCCCTTGCCTACTACTGCGGAGGAAGAAGAAGACTCTATGACAAAGCGACCAATGAGTAGGAATTCTGTCCACCCCAGCAGTAAGGCTTACAAGCGATCTTCTGTGACAACGAGTATTAGCGACACGGAATGGTTCGATGCGCCAGAAGGCGATGGCCCAGAGGAATATGTACTTGATGTTCAAGCCGTCGACGGGAACGAGCAACCCAGCAGGATCGTCACAAATGAAAGTTGCAGTAGCTTGGGTGATGACCATGCTTCCAGTGGGGACACTGACATCGATGAGCCCAACTTTCACCCAGAGGCTCCCCCCTTATTGAGTCCTGAGGCTCAAAACGGACACTCGGTTGTGGTTCGTCGAACTGCGCTACCCTCTCCCGTGGTTGGAGACGAGGGAAGCCTCTTCGCGGTTCTGAAGAAAAATGTGGGAAAGGTATGCCACTAAATTTCTCCACCCTTTGTCAAGGCTTTCTGAAAGTGTTCGTAAGGATCTCTCATCCATTGCCATGCCTGTCACCTTCAACGAGCCCATCACTCTCCTGCAAAGAACAGCAGAAGAACTAGAGTATTGTGATCTCCTGAACCAGGCTGCCGCTACCTCTGACGCGGCCGAACGCTTGTGTTTCGTTGCCGCTTTTGCTGTTTCGAGCTATGCTCATACCCGACATCGCAGTGGTCGCAAGGGTTTGTAAGTGGTCATGCTGGTTCGCTGTACACGGCCTTACGCTTCCTAGCAACCCTATGTTGGCTGAGACTTTCGAAGATGCTCGCATGAAGTTTATCGCGGAGAAAGTCCGACATCAACCCCTCGTGATAGCGTACCATGCTGAAGGCGAGGGCTGGGAGCTCAACGCGACGTCGTCCGGTAAAACCAAGTTCTGGGGTTCGTGTGCCTTCTCTAGACGTTATTTGCTTTCCGATGATCGCCCGGCTTGACCAGGTAGAAGTCTGGAGATTATACCGCTTGGCGTTACACGCCTAAGGATAGAAGACGATCATTTCGAATGGTGCGTTGGCGTCTCGTATCTCGCATGTTTGGCAATTATCTATGCTTTTTGAGCAGGAGAAAGCCATCTTCTTTTTTGAGAAACATGATGGTGGGGACAAAATACCTTGAACACTGCGGTGAAATGACAATCGAGAATACTACAACTGGGGCTCGTGCTGTGCTGGATTTCAAGCAGAATGGTTATTGGGGCGCGACTAATCTCGTTGCTGGAACCGTTCATTCACCCTCCGGCGATGTTGTCTCGCGTTTGGACGGCAAGTGGGATGATCAAATCGCCCAAACGTTTGATTCAGAGCATTTCCGTGTGCTCTGGCGAGTCGCACCTTATCCGAAGAATACCCAAGAGTACTACGGGTTTACTTCTTTCGGCATCACGCTAAATGAGATTAGTAGCGATATCGAAGCGACCCTCCCGCCGACCGATTCGAGGTTCAGGCCTGATGTCAGAGCCCTGGAGGAGGGTGACTTGGAAAAGGCTGAGGAGGAGAAACTGAGAGTAGAAGATATGCAGAGAACGAGGCGGAAGGCAGGGGCAGATCGGCCACCAAGGTGGTTCAAAGAAGTGGCAGATGAATGGATTTATGCCGGCGGATATTGGGAAGCCCGTGCCAATGGATGGGAAGGACTTAATACCGAGCCTTTATGGTGAAACCTTGGTCACATCTTATCAACGTATTTATTCCTTGAACAACATAGGCATAATCATCTACTCAATGGGGGCCACACCAAGCCATTATATCCGTCTCATCCTGCTTCTATCATCTCCTCAGTTAATACTCGCTCGACACGTATACAAGCTCTGCCCCGGCTTCTCCCAAGTCAGCTCGCGTTCGTGACATCTCTGGTTGATTTATCCGCGGTCCTTCTTCCTCTAACTTCTTGGGAGAACGTCCCGATTTGATGTCGAATTTTCCTCGGATATAGCGACGTCGTCCTCATATATAGTGTCGGGCATTGCATGGCATGTAAGTAAGAAGACATCCTAGGTCTTCTTTCCGGACAGTTGGTTGGGACGCGATGTGGCTTCGTTCCTCGATTGTTTGCTCTTTAATCACCTTGGCGATTGCGCAGCAACCTCTTTATGGACAGTGTGGAGGTATCGGCTGGTTAGTTCGCATTATGTCGCTTAATAATGATATATCAGTATGCTGACGAGACTCTTGCAGGACTGGAGGGACGAACTGCGTCCCTGGGTCTGCGTGCACACGCCTCAATGACTGTAGGTGTCAACGGGCGAGCTTGAGCAACGCTCACTCGGTCCAGATTACTTCCAGTGTCTCCCCGTTAGTACATCGGTTCCGTCTTCATCTTCGTCGTTGCCTTCTTCTGCACCACCTACCTCTTCCTTGCCACCCACCAGCACTAGCTTGAGCGGTACACCGGGCCCTTCAAGTACGCCACCAGGTATGTATATGACGACGTACCTTTCGACGCTCAGGTTTAGTGCGATCCCACAGCCAATCTGCCGCCGGAATGGGCCGCGGCCTATAGCAAAGTTCGTACTGATCTCATTCGTGCCAGGAATAGCCATTCATGTTTGACAGGCGAAGGCGACACTCAGTCGAGCGTCTCTTCAAGATAAGGTCAACTTAGGGACTGGTTGAGTTGTTGCCATCCTGTTGTCCTTACCGTCCGTTAAATAGTCACATTTAGGTGTCGGCTGGCAGAATGGTATCACAAACTCCTCCTTTGATTCACAGAAACTCTTGTTCACATTATCTGAAGGCAATTGTGTTGGCAATATCCCCGCTATACCATCGATCAGCTTCCCTGGACTGTGTCTACAAGGCAAGCAACGGTCCAGCCTCTTCCCCAGCTCATTTCTTACTTTTCATTCTAGATAGTCCGCTAGGCGTCAGATTTGCCGATCTAGTCTCTGTTTTCCCTGCGTGAGTTCAGTGGGAAGGCATATCTATTTTCCTCAAATCAAGCCTTGACAGAGGAATCAATGCTGCCGCAACCTTCAACCGCACCCTTATCAGACAAAGAGGCATCGCCTTGGGCAATGAATTCCGTGGAAAAGGAGTTCATGTTGCCCTGGGGCCCACAGTGTGCGCTCGTCGCTTTCCTCTCAATTAAGTCATTCACAACCGTTCAGGAACCTGGCCCGAGTACCAGCAGCTGGTCGTAATTGGGAGGGGTACATGTCTATCAGCTGCTCGTCTGTATCTTGCTGAATTAATGCTGACAGCTTCGGAGGAGACCCGTATCTCTCTGGTGAAGCTGCCTTTGAAACCGTGACCGGAATTCAGTCTGTTGGTGTCCAAGGTTTGTAAGCGTAGTAACTATGTGCACCTCGCATTTTATGGCTACCTTCTGTTCAGCATGTGCTAAGCACTTGATCAACAATGAACAGGAGCACTTTAGAGACTCAAGTTCCTCCAACATTGATGACAGGTCAGCATCGCTTCCAGCGACTTTCCCTCACTGACTCGAATTTCTTCCCAGGACAGTAAGCATTGTTTTCCATCATCCCTCCTGTGGCTAAATCGCCCTCCAGCAACATGAGGTTTATTCCCTTCCAGTAAGTATTGGCTTCGTCCTTGAGTACTTGAGTATTCAACGTTCGACTCGGAATCCATGTAGTTCCTTCGAAGTATCCAAGCAGGTGTCGCATCTCTCATGTGCAGCTATAGTGGGTTTTACTCCCATATTACCCTGCAGCGACTTACTCTTTATGACAGATCAAAGTAAGGTTCGATCTATGCTGGTGCTCTTTCTAACATGTCACATAGTCAATGGCTCATTTGCGTGCGAGAACGACGCGATCCTGAACGGTTTGATTAAGACTGAGTTTGGCTTTGCCGGATGTGAGTCTATCTTTCTAACTCATGTTATTCCTAGTCACTCATGTGTCCTAGACATCATGTCAGGTGGGTTGCATGTAATCTTAACTTCGTTGCGTCATGTTGTTTGCATCTAGACTGGTGGGCTACCCATTCCACGTCCCCTGCGGTCAACCACGGTCTTGATGTAGGGTTGTACTTGTTTACTATATCCCTTGTCACGGCTGACTTTCGTAGATGACTATGCCGGGTGACATCTCGTTGGGGTCAGGTACTACGTAAGCCATGGTATCTGCATTGAACAGACTCGAGGCGTATCTAACCTCCCTCAGGTACTTCGGTCAGCCTCTTGTCAATGCTGTGCAGTCTGGCAGTGTCTCACAAAGTCGCATCGATGTCAGTCCCAGTCTTTGACGTGACTTAGCAGCGGCTGACTTTTCTTACAGGATTTGGCGACACGAATTCTTGCTGCTTGGTAACCTCCTTCTTATGATTATCTCCTACGCGAGTACTCATATGTTTCGAAGGTATCTTCTCGGCCAAGATTCTGGGTTTCCCGCGGTTAATTTCAACAGCTGGAATGTCAATGGACCTGGCAGCTCTCACATCAATGTTCAAGGCAACCACAAAGAGTAAGCGCCATTCCATGTTTTCGTGACTATCCCGCCCATCTATCTGCTTACAGACTTATCCGAACGATTGGTGCTGCGTCCACTGTTTTGCTAAAGAACACAAAGAACGCGCTGCCGCTTCGCACTCCCAGGACGATAGGCATCGTTGGAAATGGCGCAGGTCAGCCACTCATCAGCGGCTGTTTAGTTTGCTCAACTAAATTGTGTCCTTAGGACCAAGCTCCAGAGGGCCGAATGGATATACTGATCGAAGTGGTCTCGATGGCGTTCTTGCTCAAGGTAGACCATTCCTAATGACTGGTGTGTCTGTCTTGACTCCCGCCTTTGTAGGGTGGGGAAGCGGCACAGCGGACTTCCCCTATCTCATCACGGTGGGCGATTTCTTGATTGAATACGTCACCTATGTCTTACCCCCTTCGCTGTAGCCTCAATCTGCTATCACGGCGCGGGCCACCGCTGATGGGACAACCGTTTCCTCTTCGCTTAGTGATACTGATCTCAACGCCGCTGGGAATGTTGCCGCTGGGAAAGATGTAGCTCTGGTCTTCGTCGCTGCTGACAGTGGTGAAGGTTACCTCACTGTTGAAGGAAATGCTGGCGATAGGAATGATCTGCAGGCGTGGCACAACGGAGTATGGGAATCGAATTTCTCTCAGACGCAATGCTGAAACTCAAGCTTTGCAGCATGCGCTTGTTGCACGGGTCGCAAGTACAAATGCCAACACTGTTGTCGTGGTCAACAGTGTTGGTCCAATTGTAATGGAAGCTTGGATCAACCACCCTAATGGTGAGGCCCGCTTGAGGATTTTGCAGCAAGTTTATATTGACGATGCCAAAACTTTTTCTAGTAACCGCTGTAGTAGGTTTATATTAAACTTCACTGTTTTGTGCTCGGCTCACTCTCTGTGTTGTAGGTATGGAGCGGACTCCCTGGACAAGAAGCTGGTAATTCTGTGACAGATATCCTTTATGGTGCATACAACCCCAGGTAAGCTTGGTCATTTCAAGCCGTTTGTTTTTGGTGTTTAGTGACACTTTCCACTAGCGGACGCCTCCCATACACTATCGGCAAGAGTATCAACGATTATTCGGCCAAAATTATCTTTAACTCCAACGGTGCCATCACACAAATTCCGTATAGCGAAGGTCTCTTTATCGATTATCGCCACTTCGACCAGGAGAATATCGAGCCTCGCTTCGAGTTCGGCTTTGGATTGTCGTATACTGACTTCACATATAGTGATCTGTCTATCACTGGATCCATTGGCGGCACGGGAACGGCTCCTACAGGTCCCGGTTCATCGTTAGATCCTTGGTGAGTTGGGCTTGTCCATACGATTCCGACACTCACACCCAGCCAAGGCTGCACGAGAAGGTGATAATTGTTACCTTTTCTGTTACGAACAGTGGCACCGTCGCCGGTCACGAAGTGAGCTTCCCGTTGCGTCGATTTGTGATATCGCATCCTTAACGCTTCGCATTAGATCCCTCAGTTATACATTACCCTTCCTGCATCAACAAGATCGCCTCCCAAGATTCTCAAAGGCTTTGATAGCGTCTTCATCCTTCCTGGTCAAAGTAATACCGTGACGCTGCAGCTATCAAGGTTCGATCTATCCATTTGGAATGCTGCCGCGCAACGTTGGCAGATTCCGTTGGGATCTATCGGAGTATCAGTCGGAGCTAGCAGCAGGGATATACGGCTCACAGGCGCAATAACCAATTAGATATTGATGATGTCCTAGACTTCATTGTAACGATATGGGTGCCTCAACGCCACGTGGCGTGACACTGTCATTCTTTCGTTTCTTTTATGTCGGCCGAAGTTGATATTTCTTCTGCTTTGCAATTATCGGAAAGCGTTGACTGGCTCGCTCCATTCAAATGCTATGAAACTTGCCACCACCCCCCTCGTTCACAATTCTTACAAAGGCATACGCCGGTCGTTGGCAATCCACGCTGGCGCTGCCAATGTCCAGAAACACTGCGCGTCAATCACGCCGTCGTACTCGTCGCTCATTACCAAGCTCAACGTAGTCCGAAGCCTTCTCGGAAATCGACCCCTCACGTTAGCAGAGAAGATTCTATACAGTCACCTCCACGATCCCCATAAAACTCTCGCGAATGGCAAGCTAACCAGAGGCGAGACCTATCTGCAACTTACTCCGGAGAGAGTAGCCATGCAGGACGCTTCAGCTCAGTGCGTTTGACAAGTTACGGATCAACTATTGCTAACTGTACAATTTTGACTTGTTAGAATGGCTCTGTGAGTAACCAGATCCTCAAGTCCGACAATGGCTTTACGTGCTACTCGTTAGACTGCAATTCATGAGTGCTGGTCTTTCTGAGTGCGCTGTACCAGTCAGCATCCATTGCGACCATCTAATTCAAGCTGCCTCGGGTGCAGCCCTTGATCTAGAAGTATGTGATTCCTGTGGCAGTTCACTTGTAGCTGTCTCGAGCTTGTCTCTAGAAATCAATACAATCCAATAAAGAAGTGTTCGACTTCCTAGAAAGCGCTGCACGGAAATATGGCATTGAATTTTGGCGTCCAGGGTCTGGAATCATTCATCAAATAGTCCTAGAGAACTATGCTGCACCAGGGATGCTCATGTTTGTCTTTACTGCTTATTCTGGCTTCTCCGTGGTCACACTTTTTTTGTTTCGAATTAGGCTAGGGACAGGTGAATGACCTACCAATGAGTATTCGGGGAGACACAAACACTTTCTTAGACTCGCATACCCCGAATGCTGGAGGCCTTGGGATGCTCGCAATCGGGGTGGGAGGCGCCGATGCCGTTGATGCTATGACGGGGACCCCCTGGGAGCTTAAGGCACCCCAGATAGTCGGTAGGCTCCTTCCATACCAGTGGCTCGACTCCCGTTTATTGTGGCTTTTCACCTAGGCATCCACTTGACTGGTAAACTGAGCGGCTGGGCTACACCCAAGGACTTAATCCTTCATCTCGCGGGAAAGCTTACTGTCAGGGTAAGAACTCAGTTCATAATCCAAGCATCTCTGATGACGTTCGCCTAGGGTGGAACAGGTCGTATCCTAGAGTATTTTGGCCCTGGTGTTTTCGATCAGTCCTGTACTGGTGAGTTATAATAATTATCTCAGAAGACATTTTGATTGTCTGTAGGCTTGGCAACGATCGCGAACATGGGTGCCGAAGTTGGAGCTACTACCTCCACATTCCCATACACACCCAATATGCGTGCCTATCTCGAAAAGACCGGGCGTTCGCCAGTCGCTCATGCCGCGGATGGCGCTGCCGCACAGGGTTTATTAAGTGCTGATGAAGGCGCCGAATATGATGAGATTATTGAAATTGTAAGTCTTGATCAAACCGGCCTGTGTTCTCACCCGATATCGTATTGACTAGAATTTGGCGCAACTGGAACCCACTATTAACGGTCCCTTTACCCCCGACTTGGCCACTCCGATATCTCGCTTCGGACAGTTTGTCAAGGAACAAGGTTGGAAGGATGAGTTCTCAGCGGGGCTCATAGGATCTTGTACCAACAGCTCCTATGCAGATATGGTACATCGGCTTTTTATTTTTGTGATTCTCAAGTTAATAACATCCTTAGACGAGTGTTGCAGATTTGGCTCGCCAAGCCAGGGAAGCCGGCCTTACCACGAAGGTGCGCGTTATGAATATGCTTCCCTAGTTGTATCCGTTCACAGGCATTGGAGGTACCTTTTCTTTGTACCCCAGGATCGGAACAAATACGCGCCACAATGGAACGGGACGATGTTACTTCGACATTGGAAGACGTTGGCGCAGTCGTCCTAGCTAACGCTTGCGGTCCATGCATTGGTCAAGTGGGTATATTTCCTGAATTGGGTTTGGATAAGGCGCTCATCCTTCTGAAGTGGAAACGCGAAGACAAGAAGGGCGAAGAAAATGGTATGATTGGACGTGCATTCGCATTGGTCGCCCGCTGACCTGACTCGCAGCGATAATAACTTCATTCAATCGCAATTTCAAGTCTCGCAATGATGGCAACCGTCTAACTATGAACTTCCTGGCCTCCCCTACCATTGTGACTGCAATGGCATTCTCTGGCAAATTGTCATTTAATCCGATTACTGATTCGATAGCCTTGCCTTCTGGCGAGTCATTCAAATTCTCTGCCCCTTCCGGCCAGGATCTACCTTCGGCTGGTTTTGCAGCTGGGGATACCTCGTACTATCCTAAGCTTTCTCCTGCGCCTCAACCTGATACGGAGGTGGTCATCAGGAAGGACTCCCAACGGCTCGAATTGTTGCAGCCTTTTTCCAGCCACTTTGACCCTGGCTCAGACAACCCAGAAGGATTAGAACTCCCACAATTAACCGTCCTCCTGAAGGTTAGGGGTAAATGTACAACGGATCACATTTCAGCCGCGGTAAGTGTAGCTATCGACATGTTTCGAGGGAGCTGAACAGCTGTTCTAGGGATCCTGGCTCAAGTACAAGGGCCATCTAACTAATATATCAGAAAACTTATGTGAGTACTGCGTGATTGCTCTCATCATTTGCTCTTACGAATGGATATAAAGTGATCACCGTGCGTGTCAACTGAGGTTATGATATAATATTTAGCAATTTTTTTTACAGGCGATAAACGATGAGGGAGGCGAGATCAATGTTGCATATGATCACGACCATGACCCATCCCAGCCACGTGTCGGCACGATCCCAGGAGTTGCCAAGCGGTTTAAGACGAGAAATCAACCATGGGCGCTGATAGTGGACGAGAACTACGGCGAAGGTAGCGCTAGAGAGCATGCTGCTCTACAGCCCCGATTCTACGGTACAGGTCTTCGGTATCAATTGATCTGTACATTAACACATTTTGCCAGGGTGCTGCATGATCATTGCTCGGTCCTTTGCTCGCATCCACGAGACCAACCTAAAGGTGAGGCTGTTGACAAGTGGATTCCAAGCTCAGCTAAATGTGATCACTCGACAGAAACAAGGCGTACTCCCCTTATACTTTGCTGATAAGACCGACTATACTCGAATCGGCTCTGGGGACAAACTGGAGACGATTGGGCTTGCTGACTTAATGAAAGGAAAAGCTGATGCAAACATCATCGTGAAGGTTACGAAACGGACTGGTGAGAGCTTTGAGATAGCCACAAGACATACCATGTCAAGTGATCAGCTCAACTGGCTTCGCCATGGGTCAGCATTGAATTACATACGCTCACAGATGTCATCGCAAGCATGAATGACATACATTAGATGATTCCTTGTCGGCGCATTCTGCTCCTTTCGACTATTCCGGATTTATAGCACTATGAGACGAGTAAATCAGCGTGTACAGGCTAAATAAAGGTGGCAAGGAACGTGCACAAAAGGTCCACAGGAAATGTAACGACGAAACAATGAGCGAAAAGTTTATATCATGTAGCTCGCCTCTAGCAAGGCCCATCCTGGTGTGTTGGCCTGAGTCACAGCATGACAACTTCGTCCCTTCAGTTCTGACAGGTCATTCAGTTCTACTAACTTGGCGAAGGTCGTCGGCGAGTCGGCGACGGGGTCGCCTGTTCACGTTAATGACAACATAGCTAGAGGACTCAACCGCATCACTTAATAAGCTAAACACACACGAAGTGGATGGTTAAACACCAGCTCTTCATATTATTGCGCAGAACGACTAATCCATCGAGCCAAGGGGAAACCTTAGACTCTCTCTGTGCGTAAAAGGCAGAGGCACTGAATAAGGATTTCTCGTGCATTGACTTGGGAATGAGGCTAATGGACAGAACAGCGACGATGGTCTGTGATGAGGCGATCAAGCTCCCGTTGCGTCTTGATCAGACGGGTGACGTAGGATGCGCCCCCCGAAGCATACGTTTGGAACTAGCAAGTGGAAGCCGCAATATTAGCTCCCGGCAATGACGGCATGGTTGTTACTTCCGCCTTGCCGTTTATACGCTCTAACGTTCGTCTGGCTACGTCCAGAGCCTCAGGTGGCATCCCAGCAAGTTGAGCAACCTTCAAGCCATGGCTGCGGCGGTTGATCCCTGGACGCACTCGGTATGAGTACGTAAAGTGACCATCCTACAACATAGTCAGACGCATTATCAGGACAGGATAGGATGACCTACTCCTAGGTCCTCGACGTCGGTGTGGTAAAAAACAACCTGGCTAAAGATACCGCTGTCTCTCTGCTCAGATGGATTTACCGCATAGCCGAGCATATCGGCAAGCTCGTGAAAATGTGTCGCAAACAGTGCACGACATTGATTCACGGCCATAAGATAGTGGACCGTGGCGAACGCGATAGCTAGGCCATCATTCACAGTGGTACCTCTGCCAACTTCGTCCATAATGACCTATTCATGCCAGGTGAGGCTGGTCAGCAGGGATACAAGTCAAATTAAACCTACGAGGCTGCGAGGTGTTGCCCTACGAAGGATATCCGCGGTCTCCGTCATTTCAACCATAAATGTGCTCCGGCCGTGGAATAAATCGTCTTTAGCACCGATCCGAGAGAATAGTTGGTCAACGATGCCGACTGTCGCCGAGTCAGCTGGAACGAATGACCCTATTTGAGCCAGGATTGTTATTAATGCTACCTGGCGTAACAACGTGGACTTTCCCGCCATGTTGGGGCCCGTGATGATATGCAACATGGACGAAGGGGTCATTTCGGTTGTATTGGGTGTAAAAACCCTTCCAGAGGTCAACAGTCCCAGTTCAACGGTTGGATGCCTCCCGTTTTCAACTTTATAATAACAACTGGTGTGACGGTCATTCAGCCGGATTCAGCTGAGGGGTATCTGACGCTTACTCCTCTTTGACTGCGGGACGTACGAAATTCATTTCCTGGGCCAAGACGGCGAAACCGAGCGTAACGTCAAGTTCATCCATTATGCGTGCATTGCGCCTCAGCTGGGTGACGTGACCAGTGACCTTGGTTACTCGTCAATGAAGAAGTAGTGAAAGTGTTGACAGGAGTCACCTCGTTTCTCAGTAACTCGCAAGCCTCCCTTTCGGCTTGCTCCAATGCCTGCGCCATCTCTACAATTCGGCCGCCAAGTTGAGACCATGTCTAGCATGGTGGTTGAATAAGGAGGCATGAGTTTATGTTTGGAAGAATCATGTCCTACCTTGTTGAAGTAGTACTTGGTAGATCCGCTTTCAGCAAGACTGATGAATGCATCGGATTTGTTCAATTCGCCTTGTTCGCGCTTCTTTGCAAGATGGACGTGCATACCGTAGGCAGGCGAAGTCCTCAAGGTCAAGGATGGTGCATCTGAATGGAATTCAGTCAAAATTTTTGGCGGAATTAAACCTCGCGACGGACTATAACGGTGCTGGAGGTCACGTTCCAGGTCCTCGCGTTGCTGGAGGGAGGCTTTTAATTCCTGATGCAGGGAAGATAATTTTCTCGAGAAACTGACATACGGAGGATCAAAAGATAGCATACGAATGAAATGAATTATCTTACGCTGGATTGAGAATCCATCTGTCGAAGCCAAACCTCCAAACCGATTTTGATTTTGAACCTTTCACACAACCTGGGTCAATTTCTTGGCCACTTTCATCATCTTCTTCCGCTTGGCTGTCAAAGCCAACCCTAGAATTATCGAATGCAAGCTTTATGCGTCTGGATAAATCGCCGAGATCGACAAGTCGAGATGTGAGAGTATCGATACTAGCCCAGTCAGCTCCGCTGAAATCATGGATTTCTTTGACTTCATAAAGCCGTTCGTCTTGTATCAACTTCCCAATGCTCGCCCAAGCCTCGATAGTGGCCCCAATCGCAAGCAAATCATTAGCCTCTCCACGTCCGAGTAAGAACTTTTGCACAATACGTCCAGCATCTTCAATACTCCTCAACGCCCGTCGAAGAGGGTCGCGCAGATGTACCCGAGCATGGAAAAAGGCGACTAGAGCTTGTCGTGCATTAATTTCGTCGATGGATGTGCTTGGGGAACCTGAGACATATAAAGCGTTGAGTGATAATTAAAACATGAGGAACAAAACAACATACAAAGCCATCTTGCGAGAAGACGACTACCACTGCTTGTCACGGTCCGTTTAATGACACTGAGAAGGCTGCCATGTACACCACCTTCTCGAATACTTTCCCGAATTTCGAGAGCCTTGATGGTATGAGCATCAATGCACATTCTTCCGCCAATCCCCTCTTTTCTTGGTATATCAAGTGTGGGCATATTCTCCAGTAGATTAGAGCGTAAGTACGAGGTAATTAGGTCGAATGTGCGTGCTTCTATTGGGGAGAAGGGAATAGAAGATACCGAGGCCCGTTCAGTGATGTCGTCGGAAGCAATCGACAGGCTGCTTTCCTCTTGAGGTAGCGGGATATCCATCGTACGGGAGACAACTGACCCTATGTCCTCTGGTATTCGGAAATAAGAAACGACGTTATTCTCTGAGTCAAGCACACGTCGTATGGGGTGACTTGGCAAATCTCGAAGCTGGCTGTCTAGGACGATTTCACGGGGGTCTACGCGTTCGATAACATCACGTAGGGAGTCCAGAGAAGAAAGCTTGGAGATGAATTCGCCAGTCGAGACGTCAATCCAAGCAAGACCAACGGTTTTCTTGCTTCGATCCGAGTCATTCGACACCTCACAAGCGGCATCGGCATGTATAGCCATGAGGTAGTTATTCTCGTATGGGTTCAGGAAGCTCTCATCAATGAGAGTCCCAGGGGTAATGACACGTACGACGCGTCGATCGAATTGCTTGCCTCCTTGGATGGGGTTTATCAGCCGTGGAAACTCTTCGCACATAGCGACGAAGCGTTTATTATGTTGAATGAGAGTTTTCAAGTGTCTATCCAGGTGCATAAGCGGAAAACCGCACATATGTATGCGTCGTCCATCCCATTTGCGAGTGGTCAGCTTGATATTAAGAATACCAGCCACTTCGACGGCCTGATCGAAGTAAGACTGTTGCGAATTTAGCTAGGATCTGAGTGGCCAAACGGTGATTGCACCTCATAAAATTGTCCAACACGCGTTAGCAAGATGCAGTGGGGATATCTCTCCAGGTTTTCTAATATTTCCTTAGCGAGTTGGTTGCGCGGTTGCGAATCGAGTCCTTTAGAGTTTGGCGTAAGGCTTGAAAACATGGAAAACTTACCCGACAGTGACTTACCTTTGGACTCCGTACGCTGAGCAAGGACGGAAGTAGGCGCATTTCCAACCTCCTCAGGAGAGGGTAGTTTAGCACGCTTGACGCGTCGTTTTATAATTGAACGCGTCGACTCAGCGTTAGGGTCAGACGTGCCCGTGTCGTCAGAAGGCTTGCTGACCCTTCTCTCTATAAAGGAGGTTATAAGACATATTACCTGGACATGTAGACTTTGCGTACTTCTACTACTGGGTATGCCACCTCGAAACTCGGCAAGAGGAGCTGCTGGTGTTCCATCTGGTAACAGGAACACAGTTGGTAGTTCTGATATCTTCTTGCGCGTGGCACGCTTGGACGCCTTGGAGGTTCCGACCTTGAGCTGATGGCTCGAGGTTTGGCAAGGGAGAGAATTACAAAACGAACGGCGGGTGGGTGGAAATTTGCTTATACAAAGTGAGGCATGTCGCAAATTCTTCAATATTGCCACCATGCAGGAGGGAATTCAGTTCTCGACTGGAAGTGGAGAAGAGAGGAAGGAGGGGTCCGTAAAAGGAAGGCGACCTGAGCGGAGTTTCAAGCCAAAGTCAAACGAACTTTTGCCCTTGCCTACAAAATCCAACCCTCCCAACACCCCCTTCCATTCGTCGCCCAAGTCCTCTTACCCTCACTCAACAACAACAATGATCCCACGTCGGCGGGGCAACAAGGTCAAGAAGGGTGTTCAGTTCACCGTCATGGTCGTTGGTATGTGATTTCCCGCAACTCTGTCTTTGGTGTGGTCGTGGAACATCGAATTTGATAGGTGCTTCCGGCACTGGACGCACCACTTTCGTGAATACTCTTTGCGAGCATGAAGTTTTGCCACACAAAATAAGCGATAACCCGGAAACTGCTCATGTTGAGGAGGGCATCAGGATCAAGCCTGTCAACATCGGTTAGTTTACTGTTTTGGATACACATAGAATCCTGGCGGCTCAGTTCCATTTGCCAGAGCTCGAAGAAGACGGCGTTCGTATCGCGTTGACAATTGTCGATACGCCTGGGTTCGGCGACAATATCGACAACGAATTCGCGTTAGTGTTCGCTGAATGGTTAGTAAACGTATGCTCATCTCATCTTTTAGCTTCCAAGAGATCGTTGGCCACTTGGAACGCCAATACGATGATATCCTTGCTGAGGAGTCGCGTATCAAGCGTAACCCTCGTTTCCGTGATAACAGGGTCCACGCCCTTCTCTACTTTATCCCTCCCACGGGTCACTCGTATGTATAGTTTTCTGGTCTGGTTTGTCCCCATCGCTGATCATGCTTCAGCCTGAGGGAAATGGATATCGAGTTGATGCGTCGTCTGTCGCCTCGCGTCAATGTCATCCCTGTCATTGGGAAGGCAGATTCGTTGACTCCAAATGAATTGAAAGGATTCAAGAAGAGGGTAGGTTTGTTCCTCTATTACTTCTTCAGTTTCACTAATGAGGCC
This sequence comes from Pleurotus giganteus, assembly GCA_032158425.1. Lineage (NCBI taxonomy): Eukaryota > Fungi > Basidiomycota > Agaricomycetes > Agaricales > Pleurotaceae > Pleurotus > Pleurotus giganteus. The sequence continues at coordinate 2,389,066 of JAPEHR010000002.1, forward strand.
GCAGATCATGGAGGATATCGAGCATTATGATATTCCCGTTTACAACTTCCCCTATGATGTCGAGGAAGACGACGAGGAAACCATTCAGGACAACAGTGAACTCCGTGTACGCAACATGAAAAAAACCCATGTGTTCATGATTCTCACCGTACAGTATTCTACAGGCGCTCTTACCCTTCGCTATTATTGGTTCTGAGGAGGAGGTCGAAATTGACGGCCAGCTTGTCCGCGCAAGGATCTACCCCTGGGGTATCGCGGAAGTCGATAACCCTAAGCACTCGGACTTCAGCCGACTCAGGAGTGCTCTACTGAAGTAGGTCTTGGTCGATTTTTTCGGGGACTTGATTTACTGACTGGCGTGCAGCTCCCACCTTGGAGACTTGAAGTCTCTTACCCACGACGTTCTCTACGAAACCTATCGTACTGAGAAGTTGTCCAGAACGGTTCATGCCGACTCGCAGTGAGTGGGGTTTCTTTATTGGGCGTCTCACTGTTGACGGCGGCGGCCTCTAGTGATTCTTCCATTCATCCCGAAGAACTTGCCACCCAGAGCGTGCGACTCAAGGAAGAACAACTCCGTCGTGAGGAAGAGAAGGTGCGGGCGTTCGTGTCCCAGGCCGAGTATCCCGCTAACTTTGTGTGTTACGCGTAGCTCCGCGAGATTGAACTCAAAGTCCAGCGTGAGATCAATGAGAAACGACAAGAGCTGTTGGCAAAGGAAGAATCCCTCAGGTCTGGTTACTTGGTGGCCGTTTCGTTGTCCCATCTGACTTTTACCGTCTCCTAGGAATCTTGAGAGTCGTCTGGCTGCGCAAGGGTCTCAGTCCGAGTTCCGTGGTGACTGAGTGTGCATGTCTCTACGTTGGGACTGGACGCGGACTTTTTACTAGGAGTATATACCCCCGACTGCTCGTGCGCTTCAGACATTCGTTTTTTGTGCTTTGATTCGTGTCTCCACCGTCTCGGATATTGTCTGTCGTTACCTATTCAATCTTTCTGGATTGTCCTGGGTTCCTAATTTGCGATCCTGTTTTGAATGATGACTTTTTTTCCAAAACTTTTCTCCCAGTGTTGAGTTGGTGGCGTGTGAAGCGTGATACGGAATAGGCAAGAGCAGCCGCTGGGCATACGGTTGATCTGGTCACCACCAAGCCCGCCCATGTCCCTTCCCCCCAATCCGTCCTGCTGATGCTCAGCAAGCCGTCGTTTTTCTAGCTCTCGCTCGTTTTGCTCGTCGCGGCTCTCTTTCCAGCTTGCCCCCAACATCTTGCCACGATAGAGCTATCTCGCCCTTTTGCCCACATCCAGTATATATCTACCATCTTCACGCCAGTAGTCGCATCAACCGGGTCCTTCAATCAGCGCAGGCACCCTCTGCGGACTCGCTGCGAGTAAGCAAAAGACAAAAACATATCAGAAAGGTCCCCAAGACTCACCTTTTATTGTTCTCACCGGCCAGGGAAATGCAATTGGATTCGCGACCCATATCTATACCCCCGCGCGATTGGCCCGACCAGTCGTCGGCCTCGTCGTCATCTCATCCTCCTACCTCGTCTCCCGCTTTCATGAGCACCCCCTCAGTGATTAGCCAGAGACGGAGATCTTCTGCCGCACACACAAGGCCAGCAGCACCCCCTCCAAACCACCCCATCCCAAACATCCCTTCCCAACCATCCAGTCCCCCCAGAACCGGCTCAGCAACGCCAGAACCCATTGAGCTGTCTTTCCCCAACCATGTCAATGGGTCTTTGGGAGGCTACCCATACACGAGACCAGGCGCATCAGCAAACCTGGCCGCCGTTGCTGCGTATTCATCGTCGCGACCAGCTACTTCCTCCGCATTCCACGCCGCATCTCAGAGCCCCCAGCCTTCTGCTTCATCTTCAGTAGAAAATTTGTCTGATCCGCCTCCACGTTCCTCTCTGCCTTCTTCACGGCGCTCTCCGGAACTGGTGGCCCGTGTTCCAAATGACAATTATCTATTAACGCCGCCAGAGCCACGCTCTACTCGAGAAAGTAAACCATCTTCGAGGCGTGCACTTATGAGGGCATTGGAACTTGCTCGTGAAGCAGTGAGTTTGGATTCTACCAATGATGACCCAATTGCTGCTGTCCAGGCCTACGGTAAAAGCGTAGCCCTCTTGAGTGAAGTAATGGAACGGGTGAGAAGAGGCGAGGATAGCACGGACTCAAGTCGAAGGAGGAATGGTCGGAGAAGGAGCATTGTAGCCCAGGAGGAGGAAGTTAAAAGGCTCAAGTCCATTGTAAGTAATCTGCCACATGCCATGCCGGCTTACTTCGTTGCGCCCATTCGCTAATCTGTTGCAAATCTTGCTAGCATGACACATATGCCGACAGAATGAACATCCTCAGTCTGATTTACAGTATCCCACCAATGCCACACCCAACCGCCTCTGTGTATTCGACAATGTCTGCGTCCACCGATTCAACGACTCAGCCATCGTCTCCTGCCTCAACATCCCCGACTTCGGACACTTCAGAGTCATCACAGAGATTATCGTATCCTCCCACAGCTCAAGATGACTATGACAGTGACCACCATAACGGACACGACCAGGACGACACACTTGGTGCTATGATGTTTGGTGCTGATACATCCAATCAACCCACACCTGTCGTTCACCCGTATGCTGCGCCTTCGGACTACGATTCTTCCCCGCCGGTGGCAGTCACCCCTGCCACGACTGTGTCACCAAGTAGACCACTGAGCAGAAGGCCGCGCTCAGGTTCTGCCAGTTTACCCCCGCCAGCTCCCCCTCCCTCAAGCCTTCCTCCGCCTCCCCCGGCTCTTCCTCTAGATGCATTGCCAAACGCTCTAGCGCAAACAAGCAAGTCACACCTTGATGTTGCCCGACAACGAGGTGATTCTATTAGCCATAAACGCACGAGCTCCGGAAGTAGATTAGCCGCTCTCAAAGAAGAGAACGAAAGGCCTGAAGAAGCGGCGCAAGGGGAATATCGCAAGCAGTTGTTATTAGATACGCCCAAGACTGCAAGGCGGGAGTCGCACCCATTGCCCCCACTCCCTCCGTCATCCTCTTCCGATGTTGATACCCCGACTATGTCTGAACGAGCCCCGCCTTCACCCAAGATGTCAACTTTCGTTCCTCGTAATCGCGGAGTCTCTCAACCCCCAGCTCGGTCGGATTCCTCTAATAATCTTATCAATGCGTCGACCAACCAAGGCACTATCTACCAACGTCGATCAAAGCATTCCGCAGCATCAACACCCAGATCTACCTCCCCAACTGAATCTACCGCATCTATCGGCTCCCTCCCTCCTTCCAAATCTTCGATCCCATCCCGACCAGCTGCATCTTCTCTCCCGTCATTGGGGACCGCCCCTGTCGCGACGAGAAACCGTGCTTTATCCCAGCCTGATCGACGATCGAACGGCCGTAGCTCTCCTGACCCTCCTCCCCTGCCCATCTCCGCTGGCGCAAATGGGCTTTATCCTCGAAAAGCATCTATTACACACAGGAGTAACTCTGGGCTCAACCTCCCCCCGCTGACCGTGCAAACTGATATCCCTCCATCAGCCAGCCTTTCTACCGCAGCCTCCCTCATCCCTCCACCCCCATCGCTGTCTGGCAACTTACCGACCACCCCTCCTTCACCCCTTCCACCCGTTGCCCCCAATGACCCCTTGAGAAAGCCATACTACATGATGAATCTCCTCTTGATAACCATGACATCAAATACAGGGGGCTATATTACACGTCGCTTACATGTTCCTCAAGAAGTATGGTCTCAAGGTGGTGTTAAGTTGGGGAATGTTCCGGAGAAAATTCGGGCTGTAGAGATCCTTTGCTCCTCTTTGGAGGAGCTGCAAGTGACGAGTGCAGATTCATTCGGCGCAGGGAACGTGAGCAGTGGCATGGCATTGGGCATCGGCAGTATAGGAAGGAAGGAAGGCGAGGCGTGGGTTATGAGACTAGAAGAGTTTTCTACTTGCTGTGACAATGTGGTCGCTAACTTTGGCAAGAAGCTCGGCGTCGGTGAAGGTTTCGCGGTGAAGAAGAATTCTGGGGTGTGTGGCTCCTTTGTATCCTCATTACCATCTGCTGATTGATCGTCAGTGGGGCAGGGTTGCTCGTGGCCTTGACAAACTCACAAATGGCAAGAAGTAAGTTAATTAGGCCATTCCAGAGATACCTCATGCTCATCAATGCTTAAAAGCCTGGATTCACCTTCCGCATATGTACAGGGTCTCAAACAATTGTTCCAACATGCCCAGCTCCTGGATGAACACGCGAAGGCAGTATTATCCCACCCCGTAGCACCCTCGTACGCTGCACTTCCCGCGGATCTTCGATCTTCAGTTGAAGCGAAGCTCAGACGATTGTCTGAGTTTTTCGCTAGCGTTGTTCTGACGTTCGTTATTCGCGACCTATCCCAACTTTTGGATAAATACTCCAAGAAGTGCGAGAAATGGCTAGCAGAGTGAAGAGATTTTCGACTCATTCTGTCCTTGCGCATTTCCCTATATATCGCACAATTCTGACTGCATTGCTGTTATATTATATCAAGGGGAGTGCTCGACTAAAGGGTTTACACACCGGTATTTCTACTGTATCATAGCATCGCCATCCTTAGAATTCGTGCTCTCGCGGAACATGGGACCATAACATCGCGTTGTTTCTTTCATCACACATTCATCACTTACATCTGTTCAATATCTGCTCTTCCACTCCCCTGCGCAACCATCTCTTGTCTATATCAGCACTCAGTATCCAGTACTCAACTTTTTTACGCTTACATATTCATCTTATTTTTCAAGGTAGTAAATGTACGATAATGAGAGGATTCGTGATTCTAACACCCCTCCCCAATATGGTTGACTGTAACGAAAATTAATGACAAAGACTAACGTATGTGTGGCCAATAATGTACATGGGAGTCCTACAAGGATTAGATATAAAATAATCACAGAATAAGTAACGTAGCTTGGTGGATAACATATGTAATAAACAATCCGTCCATTTGAGATAAATACGCTGTGGTCCTTAAGTTGACCGGATGTGCATGGTTCAATGCATCATTCCATGTAGTCGAGAATCAGGATCGAGTGCCGTAGGTAAAGAGCGATATTCATCATTTCGGGAGGAGACAGATTGAACGTGTGCCAGAATATCCAAGCGACGAACTACGTTTATGCATCCATTGTGAAATGAGCACCAGACAAAGGTCAGATCAGATTATCACCTACGGTAGTCATTGCGAACATGTTCATCAGCGAATTCTTCGTCAGAATCAGCGAGGGGGTCGCCGTGGGTGAGGACATGCCAAGTCTCTGTACAGACCATAAACACTGCATTGAAGGTGCGGGGCATAACTTACGCTGTAAAATGGAACGCTGGGATCTGACAGGAGAATGGGGGATCCGTGGGAGAGGAGAGTATTTCCGGCTTGATCGTCCATGCGAAGCTGTGACCTTGCCTGTCCAGATCGACGGTCGATTCGGTGGCTCTGGAGTAGTGCTTGATATTCGTCGATAAGTAGGCTGTGCTCGAGAAGGATGGGATGGCGTAGCTGATTGCGAAGTAGTGCGACGATGGCTGTGCTGTTGAAGACCTTCAAATATATGTTGTTGAGAGCCATGCGTGCATAGGATGTGATATGCGACAACGTACTCTCTGGTAGAATGCTATCAAACTGTTCATCAAAAGAAGGGGTTGATTTTTGCGCCTGGAGTTCCTGTTTCTCTCGTTTGATGCGCTCGCGACGCAGTCTGTCGGCAGCAGCCTTCTTTTCTTTGGCAGCAGCACTCCGGGATTGTACGCTAGTGGCACCACCAGCGGTTGCATTACGGCGAGCTCCCTTCGGCTTTACGTCAGACGCGATGCTGGCTTGGTCCTCTTCCTCCGGAACTGGATCTCCGGAAGCTGTCTTCGAACCTTGCGACTTAATGATCTCAGCGCGCTGATTAACGAGCTTCTCTGCGATTTGCTTCTCTTCTTCTGTATCCTGGTTCTCAGTGGCTGCTTCTTCAGGAGACAGAGATATTAACGCTGGAAGCCTTCCAGGGTCTCTGTGTTGATCAGAGAAGGGGTTTGTTGGGGTAGTGCCATCTGTGTCATAGTCATCGTCGTTATCGATGGCAGGTGACTCGAGGTAGTGATAGCATAGCCAGAGGAAAGCACGGGCACGGGACACGGACGATCTATGTATTGGAAGGAAGAGGTCCAGGAATTCGAGCTCGTTGGGGAAGTGTGTTTGCCCGAGTGGCTACATATCAATACCATGGTCAGACGGAAAGATAAGTCGTCGTCGTCGAAGCTGCACGCGCACGTACCACAGAGTGATTGGCCATGACGAAGATCAGATTGGTGACGGTAGTCGAAGGGATGTGACCGGCTTTCTAACAGGAGTTCAGAGATTGTCGGGAGGGCAGCAGTAGTAGCAATGTGAAAGGCAACTCACTGCGCGTGCCAATATGTCCGACGGCGTGGACGGTGGGCTCTTGTGGTCGCCATCATCAAGGCTACAGGCTTTGAGGATATGTTTGATGCGGGGAGCGTCTTGCAAGTTGCCGTTAGTCCGCTGCAGTGCCGGTATGGGATGGTACGTTCGGATAGCTGTTTTCATCTCTGGAAAGACTGCGTGGATGCAGTGGTCAGAATGTGGAACAGGGGGAGCAGACGGACACTCACAGCTCATCGTCGTATTGATTCGGCCAACATTTGTCAAGAGGGCGAGCATGGCAAAGTCGGTGGCAAAGTTGGGGACGTCCTGCATCTTCTCGCGGAGGACCTTGGTTGCCTTTGAGGAGCGCATTATGGAGTTGATGTAGAGGTCGCGAAAGCAGACTTTGGTGCCCGGGGGCTGGCCAGTGAGCGTCTGGTGCGGGTCGGTGAAGGCAGCGTGGTCGTCGTGGAAGATGGCGCTGAGGAGGTCGAACTGGATGTCTGCGCGGGTGAGGGGCTCTCCGTCTGCGCGCTTAATGGCGAGGGCCTTTCTCGAGACCTGGGTTGGCTGCTTGCCCGACATCGCATCGCAGTAACCAGCACTAACCGTGCATACCCAATATGGCAGCCTCGGCAACTCAGCCACGTGCTCTCGTCGCGGTCTCCTATATAATTCCCGCTCCCGCTCATCCTCTCCTCCTCATGCCCTTCCTTGCATGATACCCTTTCTCTCCATTCCCCTCCTTCTTGCCTTCAGATCGCTCGCCGCTACCATCGTCCTTCGTCCCTCAGACCCTGCCCTCAAGTTTACTTCTGACTGGTCAGACAGGCTGCTCAATGCCACTCTCTTCCGATCCGTGGATAGGCTGGGCCAGCAGCTCGTCATCACTGTACCCCGTACGCCATCACATCTCCCATTAAGCACTTCGCCTCCCAACATTTAGCCCAGCGAACGCAACCAAGCTTGAATACACCGGTCTTAGACTCACGTCCGCTTCCACATACGGCGTCTGTATTGACGACCAGTGCACCACATCCAATCGAATTCCGACTGTGTCTGCTACCACTTTAAACGCATCCGACTCCCAGTCACCTGTATGTCAACATTTGCTTCCACGCAAGCTGTCTTTAACGCGCTGCTCAGGCGACGCTCTTCACAGTCAACGTGCTTGATCCTACCATACAGCATTCCATCACCATCCTTAATCAAGCTGGCATACTTACGTTTGTTTCCGTCCTAGTGACGACAAACGTGGATAACCTCGGTACATCCCCTCCCAAAACTCCTGGCAATTCAGTTACTTAGCACGTCAATGCGTAGTCTCGCCCTCCACTACCCCCACGGACACTCCAACTGTCAGCACCTCTAGTATAGCCCCCACCCGTAAGCTCTAACCCAGTCCTCGTATCGCCATTTCTTGACTCCGGAAATGATGTCATCAGGTAGCGATCCCGATCAACTGACAGGGTCTGAAAACCGTTCTGTGTCAACCGTACTCATCGTCCTACTAGTCTTGGGATCCGTCTCTCTCCTCTCTGGCCTCATGATCTTCCTACATGGTACCCGGAGGCAGCTCTCCAAGTCTGTGCCACAAGCTGAGAACGGCGAAGGGAAATACTCGGACGAGGATCAACTGATCACAAAAACGGCAGCGACTCATCAGGATCAGGATACTCTCCCTACCGTTGCCCCTGTCAATGGTCTCAATCCCGTCGCAGCCAACCCGAAACCCACACCAAGCTCTGCGACACTGCGATCATCACAATCACCGGGGTCATCTCGGTCCAAGTCTCTCCCCGTCCTTCCGCATTCCCGTCCAACCTCAGTCGCGCCTCCACCTCCGGTTGCGGGACCCAGGGATACGATCCCCAGCGAGCCCAGTCATTTCTTCCGCCCCAGTTTCCTTGATTTTGAAGACAAAGCAGAAGACTCTCACCCTCTTTCGCGATTCTCACTATCAACGACAGGCCACCGATAGAGCAGGACTCGCATCCACCATATTATTTTTCTCTTCCCTTTTCATGTAGCCTATTTATGGGTAGTCATCGTCGTAGGCATACAACCAATCACGAAGTCGAGCGCAATGTAATGTTGTTATGTATATACATTCTCTCATACGTCTACAGGCAAACTACAACACAGAATCACACAAAGACTAATTAACGTGTGTTGCGGCGGGTAACGATCGTAATATAAATGAATGGAATGTACGGGTTTAAGGATGAATCAACACAATTCAATCCGCCGGACGGTGTTAGGAAGGGTCCTACTGTACGGTGTCAAAAATACAGAATTTATGTAGGAAGAGACGGGGTAAAATGGCCGAATGGATGAAGTGACGAAAACGATGCGTATCCGAAGATGACTGGTATCAGCTGATGGTGGGCAATGGATAAGAACGGAGCGAAAAGAAGGTTACGCAGCGAGATGTGTAGTGTATGTAGCAAATAATGATAACCAAGTAAGGCAAGTGAAAAGCACATATGAAACCATGTCGTTGACAAGACACTAGACGATGATTAGCAGACAAAGTAAAATCACGCACTCTCGGAACTCACCGATGGGTCATTGTGGCCATTGCTCTCTGATTCGTTCGAGAATTTCAACCACCACCGCACTTTTATACATTAACGCGTGGTCTGCGCCCTTGACAACTTTAACAATGCATCGGTCGCCCATATTACGCTCCATCCATCGAACCGCATTCTCTGCAATTTTCTCGTCCTTGTCGCCATACCATATTCGAACGGTATGGGGGTAAGAAGTGTACGAGAAGCCCCAGGAATAGTTCTCGTGGTTCAAAATCTGAAGAAGATCGTTATGGGTACCCTTCGCAGATTCGGCATGAGATGCAGCGATGAGCGCATTTCCTAGCGCGGCCTGGTAGGAATTGCCATTGCCGTTTACAAGTGAATAGGTCGAATCGGGAGCAGGAGAAGCGGGAAGGGAAAATGGTCCACGTGCTGAAGTAAAGGATATCGATCGACGTCCGCCAGCCCTATTGTAGAAGGTACCATGGCTCGATGAAAACTGATCTGGACTAGAGGTTCGCATTCCGTGCTTCGAAAATGCCATTTCGGACTCAGGTTTGTACCACTGTATCTGCTCCAACCCGAGGCCAACATCTGAAGGTGGCAACGGTAGCGGGATGGTGGGCGTGGTAGGTTCTGAACGGCGGGGTGATTGAGGCTGTTTAGACTTCAGTGACCCTACAGACCGCAGAGACTTGAGCCTTTTCCCAAACTGACCCTTATCCTCGGGCAAGGTTTGCGTTTGAGAGCCAGAAGAGGTGCCTTTGAGCTTATTCAAAAAGCCTCTGGATGATTTCCGCTTTGATGAGTGCTTATCGCTTTGCGCACCTAACGTACTTCTGCTCTCAAACCGTCCATCAAAATCGCCCAAGTCATCATATTCGCTAAATGAACTCGAACCAAGGCTTGGACGCGAGGTGCCATCGGACGCGAGGTAAATGGTATTAGGGGCGGTGACGGATCTCATAGACTTGGGACCCTTCGAGGGCGCAGTTTGAGCGGTGTACCCAATGCCTTGATATGTCAAGGAAGGGGGCTTTCCTATCATCCATGCTTGCAACTTCCATTCAGCAGCTTGGGCAGTCTTGAGGATACCGTTTGGTACGTATTTGAGCCACTTATATCCAGCTACAACTCATGAGTCAGGTGCTTTGTCAATTGATTACACGACAAACTGACTGGTTTCCGTTCCACCGACCCAAGGGGCAAGTAGGCAGATGTCACCTACGATACGATCTGGGAGTTTGTTAGCGAAAGAAAGAGCGTAAGGTGCACCAGCTGAGTGGGCCATGACGCTGCACTTGTCGACGTGGAGCAAATCAAGGACTTCCTCTACGATCGATGCCCATTGCATAATGCCTTTGGCAGCCTTCGGTTGTTGGTCCGTCCTTCCGAGGCCCCACCTAAGGCGGCTTAGCTGAGTATCCGCACAAAGAATGCGAGGACATACCGGTCAATCGTTATTAACCGCAACCCTAGACATTCTGCCATTTCATCATAGAGTCCCATGATGTGGCGAACACAACCCAATCCTAGGAATACGACGATGGGGATACCATTCTGGCTACCCAGATCCGACAGGCTGACGGTAAGAGGATTGTCTTGGGAGGCATGGGGGGAACGGGTTAATTTCAGTAAGGTGGTTAATCTGGTAGAGCGAAGATATTTGGCAACGGCTTCTGAAGTTGTGGGCTGAGGGAGAGACAGGAGAGCAGGGATATCAAAAGGTGAAGGCGGAGGAACACTTGAGGCAGCGGAGGAGGAGTAGACGGAGGAGGCCGCACCGTTCTCGGAACGAGGTGAAGCAATGCTGAGGGAGTCAGATATCGTTGACTGTCGCCTGACGAATGATTGTGAGCGCTGAACACCCAATGCAGGTTTGAGATTGCGCTGATTGCGAAACGATTGCCGGATTTCATCTGCTATACTGTCAACTGAAGACCGAGAGATCATATCAGCCTCCTCGTCAGCCGTGAAGTGGTCGGGCTCGGACTCCGGCTGTTCAGAGATGGATGGATGACCGTGGTTGCTGCGTGAATGGATTGACGAGCCACGGGTGGCAGGCCGGGATCGAACCTGCGCTTCGGGGGGAGCATGGTTGCGGATGATCTCAGATATAGACGGGACGACACATCTGCGCCTGTCTAGAGTAGGGAATGAAGAGGGAGGTGGGGTTGGGGCAAGAGGCTTAGCCTTTAGCAAGGGCGACGGGGGTGGTGTCTCGCTCTCACTAGGTGGGGCTGGAGGGGAAGGGGAAATTGTGGAATTCGAGCCGCCTCTACTGGCAGTATGCCTGTGTCGTCGTCGTCGTGGCCGTGGCACGGAAAGTGACCTTGTAGAGGCATCCTCATCTTCACTTGACTGGGGCGAAGCGTGTGGAGGCTTCCTTTGGGGCCACCGAGGTTTAGTAGGGCCTCCCAAAACGACGCCGGGTGGAGGAGTGGGTAAAGGGGGCTGGTAAAGAGGATGATGATTGGGAATGCCAAACCTTGCTCGGCTGTTCAAACTCGCAGAACCCAGGATATCGCCTCCGTTCATCCCGTCCACCAAAGCATCCATCGTTTCAACCCCAGCCACGGGCGCTGACACCACTACTGGGAGGTTTTCGAACGAGCTGCCGTACGAGATGGAATCGACAGGCGTTTGCGGAGGGGTTTCCGTATGCTGTGTGCTTGAAGAGCCAGAAAAGCGAAGCGTTGATGATATGGACGGATCTGCTCTCGGACGCGAGCGTGCGTATGGCTTTGGTGTCGCAGGAGTAGTGTGTGCAGCGTCGTTCCCTGAAATAGAGGATGTGAGCACATAACAAGTTTGCTGATCATTGGGGCTGTACTTGTCTCTCCGAAACCGCTGTATGACACCGCTGAATCCTGCAGTGCAGGGTCACTTCTGCTAGACTTCCTAGGGTAGTCCTGCAGTTTGAACTTGGGCTGGCGTGAATGTGGGTGTGGATGAGTTTTGGGTCTAGGATACACATCGAAGTACGAATCCGCTCGAGAAGTTGATGGCGTTGCAGAAGTGTCAATCTGTGGAAATTCGATTGGCGAAGGAGTCTTGTCCTTTTCTCGACGCAGCGAAAGGAATGAAGGAGTTTTGCGAGGCGCAGGGGAGGCAACCATGGTGGGATGCGGGTCGACAGACTGCATGGACGTTATTGATGAGCGCGTCCTGGCCCTGAAAGGCTCCAGCTACCAGCGATAGGCTTGGCCTTGTACAGTCGCAAAATGGGACGCCAGCGACGGCAGGGAGAAGAGGGGGATGAGGGAATGGACGGACCAGGTCGACACGGTCCTTTGACGACAGCAAGAGGCCTACTCACAATTTTCGGAGTTCACCTTCTCAGGGCGGCTGTCGCCAAAAACAATCTCCCTCTTACATATAACAGGCAAGTGCCCCGAGCCCATATGATGGAGAACATTCATTAGATACGGTATGGAAAGAAATCGCGAAGGAAGAAGAGAAGTACGTATGCGTGGTGAATGAGTTCATACTCAAGAAACTAATACAATATTGCGCGAGGCACACGCATCTCGAAGTTCCAAAGCATCTACGTCTGTCCATGGGGCCACAGAAGGACCATCGTACGTGAACCACGGCAATCTCAAGTGCTCTAGCTGGGAAAATGCGCCAGACTTGATCAAGCGCGCCCATTGCGGTGGCGGGACACGAACGCTGCGACCGGCCACGTCCAACTTGCGCAAGAAAGGACAATGTTGCGAGACGGACATGATGCCGTCATAGTCCAAATAAACTTCATCTAGCAGCAAGTCTTGCAGGGAGGGGCATGGTGGCAAGGCGGCGTCGAAGAAACCCTGCCATTGTGAGGTAATGCCACGAGCCTCGAGGCAGAAGCTTTCCACAGAACAATGAGCCAAGATTGACTGGATCTGGTTGGGAGTACAATCCCAGCCGTCGCTCATTGAGATGGAAAGCATTGGGAGTTTGGAAAGCTTCAAAAGCCGCTGGATGGAGCCCCCGATAAGAACGACATTGTTGAAAGATAATTCCCGTAATGCAAAAGGGGGTGGCGAGGTAGCGTAAGAGATGTCGAACTCAAGATGAGATAGTTTGAGAACTTCAAGGTTGGGAAACCTGAAAGCAACCAAGTCGTCCCACTCCAACGACGCAGGGGATGAGAAGCTATCGGCGAGCAATACTCCGTCGATGGACAGGTCGATGATTGACTCGGAGTTGCCCAGATAACCTATAAATCTCTCAGCTTCGATAGCTAACTCTCCCCCGAGAGACAGCTTCTCCAAGCCCTCGAGAGATAGTAAGAATCTGAGGGCGGAGAAGACTTCGGATGTGGCCTGACTAGCATCTAAGCTCACAGGCTTCAACTCGAGACCATGTACGAGGGAGCGCAGATATGAATTTGCGTGGAACGATTGAGAGAGTTGAGTGCAGGAGGTGAATGAGGTGGTCGATGGATGCGAATAGAGGCGTCTTCTCACTGGATTGAGCCAGGCGTGTGACACTCTGGCTAAACGGCAGAGGTCGCATGGCCACCAATCGTCGCTGGCGTCGAGGATGAGAGAGACGATGTCATCGAAGAAACGAGGGCGAGGCACTGGCGCTACTGGGCAGGAGGTCATGATGGAGGGAGCGGACAACAGAACGTGAATGTGATGCAGCCAAGGTGACACCGACGGTCCGTGACCACCGCGCCCGTTCCTGTCCTATCGCGTGACCCTCCTTCTCAAAATCCATGTTCAAATTCAGTTTGGCAGCCCGAATGCCAGCCTATGTCGCCTCGTTGCGATAGCCTCTTCCATGGGCTGGGAAATGATTGGCACGGGTCCCCGAAGCTGGCCGCTTTTTGAAATTCTCCTGGAGGACAACACAGCGATGGCCGGTGTATCACAAGACTCCCTCTCTGGCACTATCGGGATGCTCAGCAATTTTTGCCATTCAATTTCATCATGGGGATGAGATACGTCTTCCCAACCTTCATGTGTGATAAGCACCATGTGCACAGTTCACCAGATTCTTTTGGAGACCCTTGAGCTGTCAACACCTTATATTCGCTGATAAGCCATGTCTTCTGTGATACGTAGCCCTCATTTTCCTTATCTTATCACCAAGTAGCTACAACGACAACTGTACTAATTACATAAGCATATTAATCTTATCTCTGAACTACAACATACTCGCGTATAGAGAGCGTCGCGTCTCCCCCTGCTCGGGACATCAGCCCTTCCTGTCAAGGTACGACAGCTCCAGGCCAGAGTCACAGGCCCCTTCCTCGCAGGATAAGCGACACCCACGACGGCCGACCTTTTCACACACGGACGCATTACAATGGTGGCATCTCCGTGGAGGTCACCAGCCGTCTAAAAGTACTCGTTATTCTGTCCTTCGTTATTGCGTTTAACGCAATAACCTACGTGCTGGAATAACTAAGTACTCGTTCCCTCTTCGGATCCCCGACATCGCGCATCTCGTCTTCCGAAATAAAACCACCACCCGTAGCAAATCCAGTACTCTTCCGGCGGATAGTTCTATATTAACTGACCCTCGTTCTTGCGTTTAACGCGACAACCTGTGTGTTGGAAAATATAAACCTACTCTTTATGTACTGCACGTCATCGTGCGCATCTCAGTTCCTGAGCATACGATTCGCTACAACATCGACCACGCGCTCCCTTCCTCGGAACCTTTATTCAACTTACCACGTTGAATTCTCCCTCGTTATCGAGGTCGTCCTTCATTGGACGGTTACGGCGAAACTCTCACCGACTACCTTCCGAATGTCAGTCAGCTGAGCTCGTTCGACTGATCCCATCAATCGTTTCGTGTCGACCAACGTTGACCACTCGAATTTTGTGATTTACATCGTTCTAGTCTCTACCTCGCCCGTCATACTTCCCTCCTACTCAGACGAGACTGGTTATCCGTTTCGTCTGGCCTAATCATCCTCCTAACTCGATTATTCGAGTCCTGTATACTATTACTCAGTGAATGAGCAAAATAGACACTGATTCTCATTCAAACGACTCTGACTGCGAAGATAACGACGAAAAAGACCTTGATTATCGTCCATCCAAGAGGAGTAGCACCAAATCCTCTCCCCGTACAATCGCCACTCGCGCTTCTCCTGTTCCTCCAGAACCTTCGCCCTCCTCTAACGTCGTTATCGAATCTGAACCTAAGCTCTCGGCCGCAGCTAAACGTCGTAAAAGACGTAAAGACGCCCTTCTAGCAACTCAAGAATCTACCGAGCTGTTTGAATTCCCAACCATGTCAACCGACGCCGCACCCTCGCCCGTTGGATCTTCGCCAGTCCATGTTCCAAAACCCAGACCTGAAACTCCAGTACACGAACGTCAACCCACCGTCGATCTAACGGAATCCCCTACTCGCGTACCCCTTCGACATACTTCTGGTTCCCCCGCGCCATCACTTAGCTTCCTCACCAGATTTCGTTCTACTTCAGTGGACGAACCCTCAGCCGAAGAAGTCTTTCCCAAATTGTTCACCAAAGGAGGTAGCGTTATCGAGCTTTATCGTGAACCTCTCGAGCATTCGATAGATCGATTTCATATCGCTACGGAAGCTAGTCGAGACCTTCTAAATGACTACGGCTTAGTCGACGGGGATCTGGCTCATCAACCTCAATCCTTCCAGCTGACTCTACTGATGATTCTAATTCGTTGGTTAACTCCACACACGGAAAACATCTGGACTCTTAGCCTTCGCGAAGAAGTTCAAACCTTGTACAACGATCCCGGACTACCCAAAATCGAAGAATTTCAATCCTCAGGCGAACGTCTCTTCACATTAGAGTCCGGCGCCCTAATCTACCTCGGTCATATAGCCCTAGGACTCCAACAGATACTCTTCGGAATATCCTCTCTCAAGGATCAGAAAAATCCTTTTGTCTTCGATCCGGAATTTAAGTCTCTAGGTATTCTAGAAGGAGCAACCGATTTATACCAACTCAAGGCCACCTGGGGCGTCTACGTATTCCGCGTTCGTAAATCATTCGATCGAATTGAAGGTGAACTACACAACCTCCGCATTCAACTCGGTACCACGGAAGAAGGCAGCGAATTGACCTTCGACTCTACCCTTCCCGAAGTCCGTCAAGCCTTTATGGAAGGATCTCCCCGTACAACTGTATACCAACTACTACAGCGTGACGACTATCGTAAGGGCATCCCTCAGGCAGTCGAAGAAGACACCCAGCATTGGCTCGACAACTTACCTCGAATGTCGACCCCTACTCCTCCATTCTTCTACAAGTCTCAACTACCTACAGCTCCTACTCGCATGAATTTGCTACCATCTGTCTCTCGACTGGACTTATTAACCAATCCTCCCGTTCGCCAAACCCGCTTCGATCCAGTCCCAGTGGTAGTTCCCAATATCGGTACTATTCCCGACAACCAAGGCGTAAGCTTTTCTGCAATAAGATCCAAGCGTAAAGCCGAAAAGCAAGCTACACCTCGAAGCTCGGAGAATGGGGGGCCATTGTTGCGTCCTCTCAGTGGTCGCCCAAGTAGTCTTCCCCCTACTTCCCACATATCAAGTATTCTCTTTCCACCACGACAAGAGAATATTCGGTCTCGTTCCACATCCCGAGACACTTCCAAATTTACGAGAGAGGAGCACTGGGGCCCTGTCAACGCAGGCCAATCCGTTTCCTCTCTCCAACCCTCTTACTCGCAGTTCGCCGACGTCTACGAGACCGTAGATCGCCGCGGTCGCCAACCTCAAAAAGGTTCCGGAGGACCTAACGACCCCAACGATCCTCGAGATCCTCGAAATCCTAGAGGACCAGGTGGGTCAAGAGGCCCCGGCGGTCCAGGTGGTCCGGGAGGACCTGGCGGTCCTGGAGATCCTAGAGGTCCTGGTGGACCGGGGGGCAATCCGCCGTATAACCCGCATAATCCGTTAGGCGGAAACCCTCTTCCTCGTCGCTACCCTAATGATCCCGACAACCCAAATGATCCACCAGAACCTCCCCCTCCGAACGGTCCCATTAACCCCGATCATATCAATGGTCCCGTAGCCGAGTACTGGCAAATCAATAGAAAGATTCCCCTTAATCACATACCTAGTTGGGATGGTCAGGGTAGTTCAATTATGGACTACTTATCGTCTCTAGCCATCTTCCAACTTCTAGGCGTCAATGTCGAGAATGATGTAGCACGAGTGGCTCCCTTCAAGTTTACGGGTCGAGCGAGACTATGGTTCTTAGGTCTCCCCTCTGCCGATCAAAGGCAATTCACGGCTACTTTTCCCAACTTCCTTATCTATCTTCGCGAACATTTCATGAACGATGAATGGATTAAGGAACGCAAAATCGAATTCGGCAAGATGTACTTCAGACGAGGCAAAGACCATCACATCGAGACGCCAGTCGACTGGATTCTCCGACGCCTTAATTACGTTCGAATGCTCTATCCTGAAGATACTCTAGATGAAGCCATGACTTGTCGCCGTGCCCTAGAACTGAAACCTCAATCTTGGTCCACTATCATACTCTCCGAACACTCGCTTACGGTTCGTGAACTACTTGCAAGAGCACACGCCGAAGCTGCCGGTCTCGTTTATCACTGGCAACAAGAGCGCGCTGAGCTCGCTGCTCGAGAACGTCAACATTCTCGACCTTCCTCCTCTCGTCCCACAGCTCATCTAGCCGACGCAAGTCATAACTCCGACAATGTACCCTTGTCCGAGTCCTCCGGTTCAGGTACCGAAGTCGACGCGGAAGCTGCTGCAGTGAAACAACGTCGAGATAAATCCAAACCTAAGAAACCTCGAATTCCCTGGCCTATGGGGAAAACGTTCGAAGGACACGCCTTCACTCGGGACGACAGCCAGCATAGTCGTAATAAACCGCCCGGCAATTGTCACCTTTGCACTAGCCCCTTTCACTTCTATCGAGATTGTCCGCATTTCGCCATATGGACATCCATTAGAACTCGTCTACAAGCCCAAGGGATGCGTGATCCCAAGGACTTAAGTCGGCTAGACAAACAATACGAAGCCCATGTAGCATCTATTAACGAATCTGAATCAGACTCTGACTACTCGTACATCCCGTCTGAAAGTCTCCCGTATCACTTCCGTCCGACAAACCCCTTAGACGCTGCTAAGGAACTCCACGCGCAAATTCCAATTCCTTTAAATCGCAGCTATCGACGTCATCTCAAGTCGCAATCTAAGGACAAAGGAAAATCACCAGTTCAATACTTCCCGCACGCTGAATCAAATCACGTAGCCCTGTCGGACACTACTCCTTGGACTACCCATGACTCCGTCGAAACGAATTCATCACACCCCTCGCCAACTGCTTGGAATGAGCCTTCATCGAACGAAGCCGAATCAGGTCGAAATCGCGAGAAGGCTCTTACTTCAATTATCGTCGCTAAAAAACTACGTCGACGACCAAGAGGTCAGAACGCTGTTGGCATCCGAGCCCTACATATAGCGGGCAAGCTCGTCAACCTTTCGAGCCCTTCTATCAAGGCTCGACTAGACTCCGGAGCTGATATAACTCTTCTATCCGAAGATTATTGGCGTTCAATACCCGAAAATGTTCGTCCCAAGTTACGGAAGGGAATGAAAGTCGACCTTCATCAGTTAACTTGTACGGCGAAAATCCTCGGTTACATACGAACCTCCTTATTCGCCCAAACCACGGATCTTCGTGTCATCCAATTCAGCGTCGAAGCTTATGTCGTACAAGGAATGCAAGTTCCGCTATTACTAGGTGAAGACTTCATGACATCTTACGAAATCAGTGTATTTCGTCGAGCTTCGGGAAGATGCGAAGTTTACGCGTTGAACTCTCGACTTCCTATTCCAGCGTCCACGAGCGACACCTATCGACTGGGATTCCATACGCGAAAGGCTTTCCTCGGAACTACTTACATGAAGCGCAAACAAGCTCGTCGTCGTTTACGTTCACCAATCACTCATAGTTCCGATCCCCTCTTCCCAGTCTCAGCCATGGAATCTGTGCGAATTCAGCCGGGGCATTGTGCTAACATACCAGTCAATGTTCCTCAAGAAAATAAAGACTCCTGGTTTGTTGAAAGTATGTTAGTCACGGAAAACGGCGAAGACATACTTGCAGCACCAGCCACTCTTGTCCGTTCGAACTCCCCCTATCTTCCCATTGCCAATCCGACCACTCGACCATTGACGGTACGCAAGGGTGACGTAGTGGGACATGCCTTCGATCCTCAAGAGTACTTCGAGTCTCCTATCGACAGCGAAGACCTAGAAACGATGACCGCACGAGCCGAAGCAATCAAAATTTTAATTGCAACATGTAATTCGATCTACTCGACCCCTTCGCCTAATTCCACAGAGACAAACCCCATCCCTGATCCTCCTAGTCCTAGCTCGGAGTCTTGGGGCCCCAAAACGACTGCAGTCCCTGAAGATTCCACTTCGGCTGACGTATTAAAGGCTGTCCGTTTAGGTCCTGACATACCCGATGAATACAAGGGCCCGCTTGAAGAAGTCCTTCGTAAACGAGTAAAAGCATTCGGACTCGATGGTCGATTAGGAAAGGTAGACCGGAAGGTTAAAATACCTCTAAAGCCCGATACGCAGCCCATTTCCCTCCCTATGTACGGCACGTCTCCCGCGAAACGTGAAGTCATGGATGCCCAACTGGACAAGTGGTTCGAAAAAGAAGTAATTGAGCCTTCGAATAGTCCGTGGGGTTTTCCCTGTATGGTTGTTTATCGAGGAGGCAAACCTCGTCTTGTTATCGACTACCGGAAACTAAACGCCCAAACCATCCCGGACGAATATCCTATTCCCCGTCAATCAGAAATTATTCAATCTCTTTCGGGTGCTCAAGTCATCTCTTCATTTGATGCTTTAGCAGGTTTCACGCAATTAGAAGTCGAAGAGGAATCTAAACCCCTTACCGCCTTCCGCTGCCATCGAGGTCTCTTCCAATTTAGAAGAATGCCCTTTGGTCTGCGCAACGGTCCCTCCATCTTCCAACGTCTAATGCAAGAAATTCTATCACCTTTCTTGTGGCTCTTCGCGCTCGTCTACATCGACGATATTGTCGTCTACTCTCGTTCCTGGCCAGATCATCTGCGACATCTTGACCGGGTTCTCGAAGCTATAGAAAACTCAGGACTTACACTCGCACCATCCAAATGCTTCATTGGATTCTCTTCCATCCTACTTCTAGGACAAAAGGTTTCACGTCTCGGATTATCCACCCACAAAGAAAAGGTACAAGCCGTAACTGAAATCGCTCGACCTGTCTCCGTACACCAACTACAACGTTTTCTCGGTCTCGTCGTCTATTTTTCGGCGTATATTCCGCATTATGCCCACATCGCCTCTCCCTTATTTGCCTTACTAAGGAAAGGCACTCGGTGGCACTGGCTAGCCGAACATGAAATCGCCTTCAATAACACACGTAATGCCCTAGTCTCCGCTCCTGTATTAGGACATCCAATCCAAGGATCGCCATATCGTCTGTATACAGACGCCTCTGATTACGCATTAGGCGCAAGTCTACAGCAAGTACAAACTATCCGAATTGGCGACCTAAAAGGAACTTCCACCTATGACCGTCTCAAACATGCCTTCGATAAGGGCCTTCGTCCACCTACACTAATTAAGAAATACCCCGGAGGGTATGACGAAGACCCACACATCGCCACCTGGAGCACCGAATTTGACGATACCCTAGTTCGAGTAGAACGAGTCATCGCCTATTGGAGTCGAACTCTCAAATCCGCCGAGCGAAATTACAGCGCGACCGAACGTGAAGCTTTGGGCGCAAAGGAAGCATTAGTCAAATTCCAACCCTTTATCGAAGGAGAACGTATCACCTTAATCACCGACCACTCAGCTCTGACGTGGGCTAAAGCTTACGAAAATGCAAATCGGCGACTAGCGGCATGGGGGGCGGTCTTCGCAGCTTATCCCGGCTTACGCATCGTCCACCGACCAGGTCGCGTTCATTCCAACGTCGACCCCCTTTCAAGACTTCCTCGACGTCCTCCTCACCAATCGCCTATTCAAGACCATATCGAGGCAATTACTCCTAACGACGAGAAACAACGAATTGCTAAGGATGCAGAAGAAAGGAAAACGAGCTCAACTCGGTCTGCATTCTCTGTATGGTGGTGGAATGACGAAGCAGTCGAAGTAACCGACAAAGCATCAGCTGCCGCAGTAGAAACCCGTAGACAAAGACAAGCGAAACGGTCCAATCTCGAGCACAATCAACCGGCGGAAGAACCGCCCATTGAACTTGTCCCATCTTCCCCAGAAGAAACTAACCCCTTCTCAATCTCCCCCAGTATACCCGATCACTGGACTCACCCAGAAGGTATCACGCCAATGGAAAACTTCCCTCTCGACAACGACGCTCATCGCCCTCATCTCCTACTTTCCCTCAATTCGAAACAACTCAAACGTTGGCGAACCGCATTTAAGAAGGATCCCTACTACTTAAATCGCGGACACGATCCCCAAGGTCCCGACGTCCCTCTTACTCCCCCACGATTTCTTCGGGGACCCAATGGCTTAGTCTATTTCGTAGACGCAGACTGGCGTTACCGTCTTTGCGTTCCCATCTCCTTAATTAACGAAATCCTCGGTCGTTTTCATAACTCTCCTCAAGAGAGCGCACATGGAGGAACGAAACGATTCGTCGCTCGTCTACGAGAGCTCTTCTTCTGGCCAACTCTAGCACAGGATGCGAAGGAATACGTCGAATCTTGCGACATCTGTCAGAAGATTAAGATAGACCGTACTCAAAAACAAGGAGGTCTACGACCTGCCCATATTCCCGCACGACCTTTCGCTACTGTATCAATGGATCTAATCACCGGACTCCCGGAATCTGGAAGCGAAAAATATACGGCCATTCTAGTCTTCGTAGACAAATTCACAAAATACGCCATTCTTGTCCCTACCTACACCACTCTGGGACAAGACGGATTTGCAAAAGAGTTTATTTCCAAAATTGTCAACGTCTACGGCCTTCCCACTCGAATTATTTGCGACCGAGACCGTCGTTGGACTTCCGCCTTCTGGCGTTCTATAATCTCGTACTATGGATCACACCTTGCCGTATCTTCCGCTCACCATCCCCAAACTGATGGTCAAACAGAAGTACTAAACGCACATATTGAAACCATGCTACGAGCTTACGTAGCCTCGGATCGATCCTCTTGGTCTCAGTGGCTCAGCGTTTTAGCTTACTCTTACAACTCATCCATTCATACGTCAACCGGCTACAGACCTGACTTCCTCCTGTTCGGCTACGAGTCCCGTATTACAGCTACAGGACTCATACCCGATACGCAATTCATCCATCGTCCTTTACCAAACCAACGTGGCCTACACTTCGTTGCTGGGCTTCAACACCACCGGCAACTCGCTCGAGACGCCCTCGTACTAGCCCAAGAACGTCAAGCCAAAGCCTATAATTCCAAACGAAAAGCCGTTAGAAGCTTCGAACCAGGAGATTTGGTATTAGTCAATCCCCACACGCTTCAGCTTGTCGAAGCCTCTGGAACCGGCAGGAAGCTTGTGCAGCGAATGATCGGTCCTTTCGAGGTCATCGAGCGCATAAACCCCCTCGTCTATCGACTCAGACTGCCCACCAATTACCCAATGCATTCAGTAATTAACGTAAGTCACCTAAAACGTTATACGCCCTCGAATGCCCGCTTCGGTCCCAGAGAAGAGTTACCCTCAACACGAGACTTAATACCCGCAACCGAGGAATGGGAAATTGATAGAATCATTGGTCATAAGACGGTATCGACTAAAGCAGGACGACATCGTCTATACTTAGTTCGATGGAAGGGTTTGGACGCGACAGAAGACTCATGGCTCACAGAACACGAGTTAAGAAATGCCCCCGAACTTAAACGAGAGTACGATCAGGTGGCTGATCAAATCCACGAGGTCGCGATAACCTGAGACTATATCAACCATCCAGTCTTCCCCCTTCCTCATACCCATCAATCTCAACGCTCATCCTCTTCTAATATGAGTAACCCCCACGACCAAGATAACTACCGCTACGCATCCCCTATCCATTCCTCTGCCTACACTCGACCTTCTTCTTGTTGGCGCGTCGAATTCATCGATTGCGGAGAACGTTCGCATAACGACCTCTTCTCTGTATTACGAGATGCCCAAACGACTTTTCCCCAATTAAACGTCCGAGTCGTACTACGCACCTGGGATAACGATCACGCCCTCTTTTGGATTCAGTTTGAATCCTTCGAACACGCCGCTCTAGCAAGAGGGTTATTGGATGGAGTAGTCGTAGAGGATGGAATGCAAATCTCAGGTCCCCTCGTAACTCCCGAGCTTTTCCGGAACGCTGAAGGCGAAGTCGATTCAGTCGACAACCTTTCTCCCCGGAATACTAACCGTTGGGAAAATCCTTTAAGTCGATTCGCCTTCCTCTCTCCTATTCCCTCCTCGAATTCATTTCGCTCCGTCTCTATTCGAAGTCAACTACCGCCACCTAATGATCCAGGACTAATTGAGGACGAATACGAAGAAGATCTAGTCGAACCTCTCGACTCCAATGAGCCAAGCTCCTCATCTAGCAGACCTTCCTTACTAGATCGGCTCCACCCATCTTCGACCGCCAATTCCCATACGTTTCAGAACACTTCTTCCTCTACGCGTCCAAGCAAGGCGGCTCGCAATTTCAAACGTTCAGACAATCACAAGAAGGGTCCAACCAATTAGCTTTCGACGAAAGGGCTTTTACGATCTATGAATTTCTTTACAATCTCATGTCTACCTCACTCCTCTTTGTTTACTCTCCTGTACTACCATCACATTTCCATTTCCTTCTTCTACTCCTTTTATATCTTACCATCCGCTATCTACCCAACCGTCGTCGTCATACCTGGGGGGCACTGTGATACGTAGCCCTCATTTTCCTTATCTTATCACCAAGTAGCTACAACGACAACTGTACTAATTACATAAGCATATTAATCTTATCTCTGAACTACAACATACTCGCGTATAGAGAGCGTCGCGTCTCCCCCTGCTCGGGACATCAGCCCTTCCTGTCAAGGTACGACAGCTCCAGGCCAGAGTCACAGGCCCCTTCCTCGCAGGATAAGCGACACCCACGACGGCCGACCTTTTCACACACGGACGCATTACATCTTCTGAGACCAGTCCCACCACTTCGCACTCCGGAAATGTCCTACGAAGTTGGCGGCTACGACGAACCCAAAGTGCTGACCGCGGAGGACGTCTTCGAAGAGAGACCAGACAATGACTTCCACTACAAGACATTGACCTGGCAGGTTAGTTAGCATGCACCGAACTCTCGAAGTTGCTTGCCTTACCAGCTTCGCTTCAGTATGTCAGCCTTCTGATGATTGCTGAGATCGTCAGCAACGGGATGTTGTCGCTGCCCTCCTCGCTTGCCGTTGTCGGTACGTATCCGGTGAACATTTGGCTCGAACTGTATTCCTTAAGTTTATCCAGGAATCGTACCGGCCCTCATCTTGATCATCTTCCTTGGTGTCTTCGGGTTGTACACGGCTAAGCTCTTGATTGACTTCAAGCTAAACCACCCTAATGTCCATAACATGGAGGTCACTTGTAGTGATCACTGAGCCTACCCTTCTAACACGACTTCTCGAATTAGGGGTGACGCAGGATATATCATTGGCGGTCCAATTACTCGCGAAGTGCTTTCACTTGGAACTATTATCTTCGCTATCTGTGCAACGGTGAGCTGCACCTCATAGAAGCAGAAGAGACTCCCTCTGATCAGAGTTCGAACCAGGGATCAGAAATACTGTCTGGTCAGCAAGCACTATCAGTGTTATCCAATAATGGACTCTGCGCAACGTACCTCGTTCTGATCTTCTCCCTGGCGGTCCTCGTCGTCTCGCTTCCCCGCACATTGGACCGCCTTAGTCACCTGGGTCTATTCAGCGCCCTTCTCATCGGAATAGCGGGAATCCTGGCCATGATTGCTGCAGGAAGGAACCCTACGCCTGGTCGAAAACTGTCCGCCACCATTCAGAGCAACTTCTTTAACGCTTTTCTAGCAATTACCAACCCTGTCAGTCACCTGTTACAGAATCGTCTAGTTTACTGAACCATCTGTGTTTCAGGTTTTTTCTTACGCAGGCGTGTAAAGTTCACTGTGATTTGGTCGTCTGAAGCTCTGATTACTAGGCATTTGATTTGCAGGGCACTTCATGCACGTAGCGCTGATGCGTACGATTGAAAACCAAGCTAATGTACTGTCTTAGGTTCTTCATATTGATCTCTGAGATGAAACGCCCTCAAGATGCCATGAAGGTAACTACCAAGCCCAAAGTTGCACTGTTCTCACCCATTCAATAGGCAGCTTGGTGTCTTCAAGGTTTTGCGACGGTGTTTTACTGTTTTTTCGCTGCAATCATGTAAGTTCTCATCAAATCCCCCAATGACTACACGCTCATCCCAAGCAGGTATGCTTACATTGGAAATAATGTCGCTTCACCCGCGTTCCTGTCTCTACCGCCAGTGTGGGCGAAAATCACCTTTGGCGTTGCCTTGGGCAACTTCCTTATGTCAAGTCGTTTCTATGCTGCTAAGCGATGCTGTAACTCACCCTCTCTAATTTCTAGTGCGGGCGGTTTGTATTCCCATACTGCAGCCAAATTAGTATTCATCCGATTATTTCGACGTACTCGCCATATGTACAAGCACACCTTACTCGGATGGTCGGTGTGGGTAGTTCTTTGCGTTGCAGCAGTTGCCATAGCTTTCGTCATGGCCATCTCAGTCCCAATATTTTCCTACCTTATTGGGATCAGCGCCGCCTTATTTGCTTCTTGGTACACCTACGGGTTGGCCGGTTTCTTCTTTCTACACGACTCCTATCACTTGGAGGGGGGCCTACAAGGCTGGCGCCAACATAAGGTTCAAGCTACACTCGCATTTCTCACCATTCTGGCGGGCGCGTTCATATGTGTCGCCGGAACCTATGTTTCGATCAAGGTGATGTTTGTTCGCTGTTCAATCACAAATTCATAATCTGATGAACACCATAGTTGATAAGTGATTCGTATCGCGATGGGCTTGTGGGAAAACCTTTCACTTGCTGAACGCTCTCCGTCCTTCATGTATTCCCTAGCCCGTTGTTAACTGACATCGCTTCTAATGGAATTTCGAAGTACTCTCCGCTGTACAAGGACACACAGACTCATCCATGTTTCGCCTCAGCAGCGTGATGAACATCGCATCAAATGTCGCGTTTTGATGCAGCGGAGTCCCGTACCTGTCACATCCTACATGACATATATTTACTGGGTTCGTTTCGTTCTCGCGTCTGTGCGAATACTGTGGAACACACATCCCTGGGTTCAAGGCCTCACTTCATTCTTGTCAATGACTACACCGTCCCAGCGTCGTTCCATGCTCCTGCGAGCCTTGGAGTACGCTCACGAAGCCGTCACTCTTGATACATCAAGAGATGGTAGAGGTGCTGTCCATGCTTACAGGAAATGCACAACGCTCTTGGGAGACGTAATCGAGGCGGTGGCTCTCCTGGATGAAGAGGAGAGCACTACAAAACGTGCACTGCCAGAAATCCGCCACTGGGTATGTTTCATATGGCCCAATTACGTACTATGTGTCCTCGTGCACTGATAGAATAGCTCTAGCACCAACGATATGCTCAGCGAGTAGACAGGCTGGCACAGAAGTACAGAATATCAGGCCTGTCTTCGGAAATAACATCTTTTCAAAAACCGTCCCTTTCATACAATAGTACGTTTCTATATGAATCGCTGGTTGTCGCTCTTCGGTATTGACACGTACACAGTTTAATTACCTTCAATATTCACCTTCTTTTACCCGCAACTATTTGGCTTGAAGCTACCTCAGCATTGGTCATTGTACCTATATGTGTGTTGTAATCGTGCATTGTTTCAGCTCGCTGAGAAAGCGTCCGTTGGTGGCACTTCAGATCTTCAGAGTCCAGACGTTGCGCTGCGCTCTAGGGCCATGGCAACGTCTGCTCGTGGAATGTTCGGATCTTTCGGACGCTACTACTCATTACTTATGTATTACTGAATCGCTGGGTGCCTGGATTGACTGAATAGTGGTCTGGCGAGAATACTTACAAATTATTGATTCATTAATAAATAACAATAGCCTACTTGAAGAAGGCTGGGTGCCGCGATAAACCGTAAACCGTAACGACAAGTGGTTGGAGACACGTACTTCTACACCTGCCATTTCCGGACTCAGGGGCTCCTAAGCCCTCCGTCTCCTCGTGGGAAGCCTCCACTTTACAATCCTCTTCGTTGTAACATCGGTTGTCAAGACTTCGACCTCAGACTCGGAGACGAACATGTTACATGAAACCGGTAACCTCCGTGCTCTGGAATCCCTTACTTTTAGCTAATTAAAATCCAAAGCAGACCATACTGGGCAATGGGGTGTTTGTGGGCTCGGCGGTTTATAACCTCGATCTTAACGTTCACCAACCAACGAAACGACTTATATGCTTGAGGCCGCCGCTGTATCGTGCTACTCTGCCCCTTCTCACATTTCATTGATGCACGGTGCCGACAAGGGAACGCTACAGCAAGCACTTTCGCTGGCACGAGAAGCTGTCAGCCTTGATACGGACAAGGACGGCCAAGGAGCTGTGCGGGCATACATAGATAGCATTAAGATGTTGGAAGGGGTGATGCAGCGGTTATCCACGGACACTGCATCGGGAAATGCACCATCTGTACGGGAGGAGTTGGTCCGAGTTACGAAGATAGTGAGTCACGGAGAGCCTTCGGGGCCTACCACTGCTCATTATTGTCTATTGTAGCGAGATACCTACAGTCAGCGGGTGAAATTGCTGAGCACAAGATACAACATCACCAATGAATACAATCCGTAATACCTAGATATGTCAATGGCAGGTAGCGGTCTATCAGCTTCTTTGTTCGCCCAATGCTAATTTGTGCGCCAGATCGTCGCCAACATCCATGGCAAGTCTGAACATGTAACATCACTCGTATTGTGTATCTTTTCCCACTAGTCCCAAGGCCATGGATGTTTTGGATTGGAGAAAATTTTGAGCGCTCATTTGACATTTGAGGCTGGGGGGCCGTCGTATCTTGACGGCGAATCCCTTGTTTGCGGTAGTCATATTAGCCCACCAATACGTTGCGTTGTGAATGACTTCAGACTGCATTACACTACTATACAGCCCCTGAGGGTAGTTGCACGTGCCGCTCGATATCCGGTCCTAATTTGTCGTAAGAGCTGTCGTAAGTCGTTGTCGTGTGCACACGCGTACGCGGCTGTGTGTGCGGCCGCTACAACTTGTCCTAACATGACAGCAAAGCCCCAGCTATACGAGATACCCATATCCAACAGGCCTCCTCCACCATGGGCCCGAACTTTCCAAGCCGTCTTGTTTCTGCTTCTCTTCAACTTGGGCTGTATTGTGATCAATGCCTGTCATTTTATGCTCCTCCCTCTCCGAATTCTCCCCCTCTCCTTGCCAAGGGAACTCTATGACGAGGGGATAAGGTACACCAAGGGCGCATTCGCTTCCTTATTGAGTGCGTGCTAAGTTTCCCCTTGCACTCCCATGAGTCGACAATGACACCATGAGGCAGTACTGGCATGCCAATGGTTCGCACCCTCGACTCTCAGTGTAACCTTTGAAACGAAAGGTCGAGGACGATTCACACAAGAACAAATTGCCCAACTTATCGTTCGAGACGAGCGCGGTAAGGTCACGGAACTGATGCTGCCGAAGAAGTCCGTGTTCATAGCAAATCACCAAGTATTTCATTTGCCAGCAATCAAGCTTCCTTGGACTTATGAAGTCCTTATTTCTTCTTAATGCAGATGTATGCCGACTGGTGGTACGCCTGGTGCCTCGCATATTTTATGCGGACCGAGAGGGATGTGTTCATTGTGCTCAAGAAGAGTTTGAAATGGCTTCCCATTGTGGGCTGGGTACGCGTCATGTGTCCGATGTCACCGCGACGCTGGTTGACAATGCCTTCAACAAGGGCATGCAATTCTTAGGGTTCATCTTCTTAGCTCGGTCCTGGGCATCTGACAAAATAGAGCTGGCGAGACAGCTGTCGCGCCTTGGGAAGCAAGCCCAAGAGAAGGATAGACCTTTCATGTTTTTGCTGTATCCAGAAGGAACCCTCGTCAGTAAAGATACGCGACCCATAAGCAAGAAGTTTGCCGAGAAACAAGGGATCGTACGTTGAAGCAACTCGATGCAAAGCCCGACTGATGGATAATGCAGCCCGACATGAAGCAAACGCTTTTGCCGAGATCTACCGGTTTGCACTACAGCCTTCGCTCGTTGGCGCCACGTATCCCAAGCTTGAAGCTTATAGATGCTACGGTCGTCTATCCGGGTAGGTCGTCGTGTTTCTTCTCGACAGAACGGGGGTGGCTTAACCGAATTCGAGGGATTCCTTCTATGGGTTATGGCCAAAGCTATTATACCCTCCGCTCCATATTCTTCGATGGAATTTCTCCTCCAACCATCCATATTCACCTCCGAATGTTTGATGTCGCCACGGAGGTGCCCGTTGGGGATGTCAGCAGCAGTGATCCCGCTAAGTTACCCAAGCTTTCGAAAGGCAATACGGTGGAGATAGATATACCTGAAGAGGAGAAGACGGTGTTCGATCTGTGGCTTAGGGATCTGTGGAGAGAGAAGGACGAGTCGATTGATGCCATCCACACGACGAAGAGAATGGATCCGGGCCAGGAACTCCCGGCCTTAGAGATTCCAGTCGAGCTTCGTCGTAAGTGGGAGATTCTAGATGCATTCTGCTTCTTCTTGCCTGTCGTAGTCGTCGGATATATTTGGCCCAAGTTTTCTGGCTCTGCCAGGGTTTGAAGGAGTACTAGTACTGGACATGTGCGTACGTAGTGGAACGGCTATGATGATTCGGACTGGGCTCTCTGGGCTTCTATTTGCTGAACCAAGAAGAGGCTAGTGTCCAAAAATCTCTCAACGCAGTTTGCGAGGCAGTTTTCTTCGCCGCGAGAAAAACGCGTCGACGGTGTGCCTGTGATGCATCTAGAAAGAAGATGGATCAGGTGAGACACGCATGACTTGATGGACGGCTGTACTTGTCCCAGCAGGTGCTTGTCAGGCTGAAGATGGTGGAATGAAGTCGAGCCTGTGAAGAGTGAGCAGGAAAGACACGGTTGGCAAGACACGGGCATATATACCTGGGCCTGTTCCTTGTCCAGGAATGTTTGGAGCTCTTTCTACACGCAAGAGGGTGAGGCTGGCGGTGTGACCGCTGGGAGGAGGACGAGCGCACCTGGGTCGCGTCGTCGAACTTGTCGGCCATGGCTGGAGAGCAAGAAGGGGAATGGTTACGTAAGCCGCCATCGGGCACTGACACTCCTCGTCGAAGGCAACCGCGCCGACAAAAAACATTCCGTGAATAGTAAAATTTGTTCTGCCGTGCATGTTCTTCAGAAATTCCTTGCACGTGAGATTCTTTCGACAGTCTCACCCTTTCGTGGTATTGCAGTTCTGTGCGTAAAAGGGCATGGAGCCTCTCAGCCTCGTGTTCCTCCAGTGCCTCGTGCCATCCTTCCGTTCTCCAGTCCAGCAACAACCAAATGACATCCGCGCCGGCTGCTTCGTCCTCTGGGGGCCAGTCCCTTCCTTCGCCATGGCCTACAGACACAATGGCTCCGTGGGTCTTCTCTTCCCTCCGTTATTACTACCGCTCATCAAGAGCTTCCCCCTTCTAGTGTGGGCTATCTCAGTCGGAAAGCACTCCCCATCAAACGTGCCGACGCAGAACCCCTCACCAGGGAAGATGTCCAGTACGATCTACTGCACCACATATTCTCCAATCCAAAAGCCGTCTTCACTTCCGCAACTCCCGGCAAAACCACCAAAGTCACTTTCTGTGATCTCTATGTTGCTGCTCTCTATACCTCCACCAAGTGCTCAAAAGTGCTCAAGGATAAAATGAAGGAAACCCCTGCTTTTGCGCTTGAGCTCGCAAAAATCTCTCTCTTGACCAATGTCGGTCGCATAAATACCACCATGGCCTGTGAGATCGTATTTCTGCAACCATTTGCCCGTGGGGACGCTTCTGATCGCAGCGAGAGTAGTTTTCCCGGAGATGAAGACCGCCTTGAGGACATACCACCCAGTTCCATCCCTTCAGAAAACGGATGGCAACGCCCAAGATGCGCCACGGATAAAAAACTGCTTGAAGGCCGCTCTACTGCCTTCGGAAATCAAGAATGTCATGCCCCCTACTACGCCGGAAGAAATTCTCGATAAACTAGTACGTAACCCCTGTCGAACTGCGACTGCCATTCTCGTCCATGGAGCGATCATGATCGTACTTATTTTACTTCCTGTCATAAAATAGCGTGCTGGGCAGAAACCGCCTACGAGCGTCGTAAATCTCGTGTTCGTCTTGGCTACTCACTCTGCAGTACGTTCCGTCACAGAACGATGTTTCTAGGTCCTTGCTCAGCTCTGCTTTCGCATCTAGCCGCTGGCAAGTGTACATTTTGACGGGTCCTTCAATTTTTTAGACTTGTTTCTCCCTCGCAACCTCTCCTCAGCTGACCGTGCCCGGACGTTTCTTTGGCTCATATACTATTACTTGGAAAATCCGAAACCCCCGAACCCATTTGACGACGACTATTCGCGGAAACATCCTGACAAAGCCCCCTTGCCCCATGTACTAACAGAGGAAGAGATGCAAAGGGAAAACGTCGACACACCGGACGAAATTGCTTGGGGTAACTCTATGTCAAATCAACGGAATCTGTTTCTCCAGAAATTGGTATCCACGATGGAGCACGACAAGAAAGTGAAATCTTCCGCGCCACACTTTGTTCCAGGTCTGTCTCGCCTCGTGTAGAGCAATGGGGGTTAATTACCGAAGTCTTCCACAGAACCAGACACAGAGGCGAGTCCAACAGCTCGGCGGGCTCGGTCTGGCAGACATGGTCTCGATACACCGAAGGACGAGGCCGCCTTCATGTATTACGTTCCGAGTCGGGAGGCGCCTCCTCCGGACGCAGCAAAAGGTACTCTACGTTACTTTCTTCCCAGTTCGGTCAATGGTGATAAGCGTCCAGAACCCTCACCTCGACGAGCTCCACGCGGGCCTCGCGAGGACCGGACTATGCTTCAACGTGAGTACAGTCACTAGTGCGCTGGCTATGCTGAGATGTGACGCACTTAGATGCCTGGCACGTCATGCAGAACTCTGATCCGTTAGCGGATTCTGATGAAGAGTTCGCGGATGAGTACACGAGGGTTGATTATTGTACGTACCTCCAGTGCTCCGATGTTCTGTGCATCATTCCTGATCGGGCACCGTAGCACGGCGGATAGATGTCCTTACCAAAATGCGTGGTGTGCTACCTGCTACTGACACCGTCCTTTTGGCGCCGAGCGGTCCTCCAGCGCGGTCATCAGCGCGCTGGCCTCACTTCTAGTCGGATGTGGTCTTCAAAACAATTTAGGTTGTAAAGCGTTTCCATAATGTGGGTTCATGTTTTGTTGGATGCATAGAGGGTCCAGCCCATCACTGTAGTATTTAGACGTGGGGGTGGGTAGGATGGGAAGAATACAGGTGACCTACAAGGAGTGTATGAGGGGATATAAGAAGTAATTGTATCACTAGGGATGTATGTACTTGCTCGAAGAAAGGAAATGAATCCTAGATTCCACTGAATGTCAAAAAAACCAGAAATCTCATATAATGATAAACCAATACTGTCAAAAGAACCCATTTCATATCGTACACACCAACGTTGGGGAGAGGGAATAGAGCCTTAGGCCAGGAAAGAAACTGACTATGCAACAACTAGAAAGCCCCAGGAAGTGAGAGGATTGGGTGCTCAAATCCTGTTCGCATGGTTCGTTGCATCTCACTTGGTGCGCTTCGACGCTTCCAGTGTTTATGTTTGGGCAAGACGTCTTCTTCATCATGACCAGTATGCCCGTACTCAGAGGGCATTATGCGACGTCTGAGGGTGGAGATCATATCTGAAGAACGACGAGAACGGGAGTCTAGAGCAAGCAAATTGACTTCTGAGAGTTGGGTAGGTGAAGTATTCGCTGTACGAGGCACAACAAGAGTCGTCACTTCCAGTCTTG
Source organism: Pleurotus giganteus (assembly GCA_032158425.1). Lineage (NCBI taxonomy): Eukaryota > Fungi > Basidiomycota > Agaricomycetes > Agaricales > Pleurotaceae > Pleurotus > Pleurotus giganteus. Next base: position 2,422,156 of record JAPEHR010000002.1, read on the forward strand.
GCGCCAGAGGTGAGTGAGGTGAGACGGGTGGTAAGAGGCGAGAAGGCTCTGCTCTAGCGGGTTGAGGAGCACGCAGGGGCATCTGGAGCCTGCCCACGCCTACGGTAAGCCTAGGGCGCTCAGGAGTTGTGTCACTGACGGGGATCGTTTGGTTGAGAAATAACGGGAGGCGATTGGCTCGGTTGGACTCGATGCTGGCGCTGCGAACATGCTTCTGGTAGCGCAAGCGAGCGGAGATCTGGTCCAAGGAGGGCAAAGCCGCATGATTGAACGGGTCCTTCGCCGCAAAGGGCTGACGTGTTGACTTGGACACGTCAGTAGGAATACGAAAGTCAACTTGCTCAACCCAAGGGTCCTGTACGGCGGGACCACGGGCAGGGTTTTCGCTGATGGTCTCGAAAAGGGCGAGCGGAGAAATAAGACCTGGAGAAGGGAGGGAGTAATGGAAAATGGCGGGCGACTCAGGAGGGGTCTTGGGCGTGTTGGTGGCGGTAGGGGAGGGAGGCGCCATGACCTTGGATAGGAAAAGAGCACGTCGTTCAACTGAGAGCTCGGTGTTAGTACCGAGCGCACAGCTGGCACGACGACAGCGATACCTTGCTTATTCTTATGGGCCTTCAAGGCCACCTCCTTGCGCAGATCATTCTCCTTTTTCGCCAGGTTTCTCTCCCGCGTTGCCTTCAACAAGGCCTGGAAACGGTTTGCATCAAGACCCTTGTTCGCGGGGGCGTCGGCGGGGCGCAAGGGGGACGGCTGGCGGGAGAAACGAGGGGAGCCCGTTGGCGGCGGGGTGAGGTGAGTCGGTCTGCAGCCATCGTCTTGTACGGCGACGAAGGCTGATTTGGCAAAGGGCGAGTAGGGCTCTACGACTGGTTCGGGCTCTGGGGCGGGGGATATGGAGATATGAGGGATGTGGGCGACGACTGGGAGCATGGTGGTACAGAGAAAGAGAGGACTGGATTAATGATAGACAGAGAAGGGATTATCGGGCAAGGATGTGGCCAGCCACGGGCAGGTGAACGTAGGAGAAGAAGGGAAGTGATCGCTCAGCGTGGGTAACCTCGGCTTGCCCTCTGACGGACTCAAATACCGCTGGCCTGCCTCGTCTTGGCACTGGCAACGGTCACGACTCCTCTGCTGCTACGCCTCTGCCGACTCATCAGAATAATTTCTCTGTTATCCCATGAGACTCGTATCTACTTCCTATTTCGACCGTTCCTGAACCGCTTCCGCAACCTTCGCCATGAACAGCTTTTCTGCATCAGTCCACACCCGCGCCCTACTGCGGCTCGGAAACTCCAGCAACGACGGCAACAGATCAGTGCTGAATTGCTCCGAGGCCTCGCGAGGAAGCAGAGTCGGCAGATGGTCAATCGAGATGACTGACAACGTGGGATTGCCGCTACCACCATCATGCGTCAGACTGGCTGCATGATGCTTCGTGTCTCGCTTACCTGACATCCACCCCAACCGTGGGCTCAGAGAATGTCGTGTTGACCGTGTATATAGGTATCGGGTTGAACGGATTGGTGGTATCACAGCTAACATCCACAACCACAGAGAGCTTGCGCGACGGGCCAGCCGCGATGATTTGATCCCGTGTCAAGAACGAAGGGATTGGTGAGGAGAGGTAGATGCAATTGACGAAGATGTCCACATCCAGAATCTCTTGGAACGGGCCTCCCTTGGCAGTCTCCTCCAAATCCCATTTGACGATATCGTCCCTATCAACATTCACTTTTCAGCATTCAGGCGCATCTAAATCTGTCTTACTCATCCAAGCCAATCTTTCTGAACAAGTCCACTGCGCCTCTTCCGCATCGACCAAGCGCACCAATTACAAGAGCACGAACGCCTTTACCGCTCCCCCCAAGGGCTTGTCGAACGGCACTGACCATAGCACTTTCATTCGGGTATGGTTCCAGTAATCCGAGTTTCTCTCCCTTGCGTTGCGAAGCGAGAGCAAGGGCTCCGGCAGCCGCACCAGCGAATCCAGCGTGGAACCCAAAAGCAGCAACTCTCCTTCCATTGGCGTCAGTCAAAAATTCTAGATCGTACAGCGTTCCTCCCCCGCGATGGAATCTAGACAGCACGGCATCCCACCCTGCTTGTCCTTTGAAGCAATGGGCAAATTGAATGTGAGTATGCGGTAATGGTTCATCGGATTCTGGTAGCTCCTTCAATCCGATGATCGGAATATCCGTCGGTGCAGATGGCCAGGTATTGTTAGCAACGAGCTTGCAACCAACCCTGAAAGGTTGGTAAAATGCGATAATCGTCAGAATTCAAGGCGTGGTCATAGAAAAACATACGCCTCGTATTCCGAATCGTCAAAGATTCTCTGATCATCGCGTTCAACATAGATGTCGAAACCCGCGTCGATCAGTTTCTTGGATGTTGTAGGTGTTAAGGCCGCTCGTCTTTCAAACGCCTTCTTTTCGCACCGCAACCAGAGAGTGGGTTGGGGCATCGATGCGCTGGTTGAAGATTACTGCAGTCTGTGCAGATGACTCGAATCATCGATAGGGTTCTCGCCACGTGAAATAGGGGTCGGAAACCATCCAAGATGTAACTTGCACATCCGCAATCAGACATGTTCTAGCCTTCACTTTCTCTCCGCCAAACTAGGTTATATAATTTACAGTTAATGTATATCTCGCAGGCAAATGGAGTATATACGTCTGATGGCTATCTTTATCCAATTTTACCACTTATTCCTGATATCCAGTGCCTTGGAAACAATCTCATATTTACCCGCTTCAAATTTGTCGAATGCTGCTAGAGATGCCCCTGCCGAAATGTGGGGGTCCCCTTTCTTCAGTCCATCCATGGTGACCCGGATGTACTCGTTCAATGGCATCCAAAACTTCGACAGCCTTTGAGTCGTGCCCTCAGCTAAGATGATCATCGCCATGTCAATGTCTAATCGAACATATTTAGGCAGGAAGGACTGATAGACGTACCGTCATGAAGCTCGGACTCTACGAGAGGGGGAATGAGCTCCATGATGTGGACATTGGTTCCATTCAGCAATGCACGCAGAGATATGCTGAGAGAATGCAACGCGGCTTTAGTGGCGGAGTAATTGGCCACCCATGAACCTGGAGTAATGGCCTAATCGAGACGCTATCAGAGAACCAACGCGTTGTGAGTGGTTACCAACCAAACCGGATGTCACTGGGATGATGAAGCATGGTCTGTCTTGCGTCTGTATTCTCATATTTTGTTAGCGTCAAGCATGGGGAGTGAGGGCAATGCAAACCACTCAACGGCAAGTTTGAGGAGATGAGGCAAGAAATAAGTTATCGCAGTTAGAATTGACGTGTAGTTGACATTCAGTTCACTGAGCAGCTCTCAAGAGACATGTGAGGCCCTGATTTACAGCCACCAAGGAAGTATGATTACTGTCAATGTCAATCGTCTCTGGTTTATTGAACCAGGTCTCATATTGTATACCCGCGCAAAGCACGATGGTATCAAGCTAGACAGATATTACGGAAACGAGATGTGTGTAGCGCAACGACAACGCACATCAGGGTACTTGGCAGTAACATCGTCAACAAACTTCTTGATAGATTCTTTATCCGTGTCAAGGTCGATTTGAACTGTCTCCATCCTTGGGGCGAGCTCGTCCAGACGCTCCTGGCGCCTTCCAGCAGCAATCACCTTTGGGTTGCTGGGAAGATCGCTGATGGCTTGCGCGAGTGCTCTACCAATTCCAGCAGTAGCACCAGTTACGAGGACGCATTTGCTATCGTTGATGGTGGGCATAGCTCGCGGAGATGAGCACTTGAGGATGGTTCTGGTATCTGAGGTAGTCAACTTTATACTGTTAGGGGTATCCGATCATCCACCAGGAGACCAAGGTTACGCGTCACGGCAGTCTTGCCGATGGCTGAAAGTGAGCCACCACCGACGCATGCGTCCGCCTCTGGGACCGATCAGACTGGCAACATATCCTTGGAGGTAGGAACTGCGACCCAACTATATTCTCAGCCATCACTGACATCTGGTAACTACGATGTTACGAAACTAGAATCGTCTTCGCGAGGCAGAGGAATTGAAAGCAAGAGGAAACGATCACTTCCGTGCAGCCGCATGGGCTGATGCCCTTTCTGCGTACCAAATCGCTCTGGAGCATCTGCCAAAGCGGAAAGATCCAAGAGAGGATGCGGTCTCAGAACCACTCAGTGATGACGATGATGGTCCCGATGAACCTCGAACCTCCCCAAGCACGAAGTCGACCCCATCCCCCGGTTCTTCAGAGGTTGACTCATCCCAGTCTGATCCTGCTTGTATCAAACTCCGGGCAGTTCTCAATGCAAACATCGGGGCTTGTCACGTCAAATTGGTAAGATTGGCCCGACTGCGCTATTTGCACAACTGTTTAATCCATTCAATATCGAAGGGATGTCATAAAGAAGCTGTAGATGCATGCACTCAAGGTCAGCAAGCTTGATCGCGTAATGAACACTTCCTTCACGAATGTTCCTGCAGCCATTCTGGACGACCCACAATACGTCAAAGCTTTACAGCGACGCGCAGCTGCGAATGAGCAGATCAACACATGGTCGTCACTTAGCAGCGCCCAGGGAGGTACTATCAATCCACCGTATCATGAGACAAAGTTACGAGCTTCGCATCTAGACTACAATGCCCTGCTGGCGCTGCTTCCCGAAGGTTCTTCATCGCATCGAGACGTACAAAGATCACTACGTGCCTTGACACCTCGCGTAGAAGCGGCTCAGAAGGCAGAGACGGCAGAGATGCTGGGGAAACTTAAGGGGCTGGGCGACAGCATTCTAGGTGTGCTCGTTGACTGTCGCCGTTTTAAGTCAGTTGCTCACGTTCACTTAGGGAACTTTGGATTGTCAACGGATAATTTCAAGTTTGAACCGAACGGCCAAGGCGGTTACTCGATGCGGTTTACTCGGTAACCTGTAGTCTCATCGTCTCCATGTCTATCGGCTTCCCATGTTCGTTCGCAACGAACGCCCAGGAGTCATTTCCATTACATTAGTCCAGGTAGGTCAACGGATTACGGAATACAGTAATATCTGGGTATATCTATGCGGAGACAATTCAGGCGTGGACATGAGAGCGAGTCATGAGTGCACGTACTCTGGCGCGTAGCTTCGCTCGTACGAGAGACATGGAGACTGGGCCATAGTCACGAGAATCCCTTGACATAGCAGCGTTGTCGCCGCTGATCCAGATGTGACCTTTAGGGACAACGACATGTTCCGTAGAGGGCGCCCTCTCGCCAGTGGGATCCACACAAATGACGTCGCCAGGGAGGCCAATTACGCGTTTGCAGATGATTCGTGATGGATCTATGGGGGAGTATAAGGTGACAAGATCGCCACGGTATATGCCCGTCGGATTCAGTCGTATTGAAAGGCGGTCTTCGATAACTACCTCGCCTGAGTCGGCGAGGGTAGGCAGCATGGAAAGACCACTCATCTATGCTCCTGTTAGAGCGATGGTGGAGAGGAGGCGCAAGGGAACTCACTAAGGATATGGTTCCAACGTATTCAGCAAAAATATGAACCGCACAAGCGGTGTTCAGTACCTAGGCGTGCGGGTAAGTTTACCGTCTGGTGCATTGTTAAAGTCTTAAAGACACACACCTTGAGGGTAGTTCTCCCAGCAACTTTACCTTTGTACAACCATGGCTTTGACCAAAATTCGCTGGCTGCTAGTATTTTTTTGTTTGCAAAATGCTTCAGTGCCTGTGCGGTGAAGGCAAGTACGTGTTGCATAGACGCATCAGAACTGGATCAAGCGCCCACCGTGAATCATAAACGATTAGGGGCTCAGGACAACGCACCACCTATGTCCTCATTCAAGCGAAGGGCTTCCACAAGGCAAGCTCAACTTTATCCTGGAACTCGCACTTCGTCGTCAACTATCATTCTATCTACTGGCATTCCTTCCTTTGACGATCTACTTGGCGGAGGCTTGCCTCTGTCGTGTACATCCGTAGTGCTTGCACCAGATCCACACTCTGCGTACGGAGTGCTGGTGCAAAAATATTTTATTTCTCAAGGACTTGCATGGGACCATCATGTCTGCGTTGTCGATGCGGACGCTCGTGCTCTGTTGCAGGAATGCATGTGGATGCCAAACGCCAATGGATCTCCAAATTTCGATGAGCAGGGGGACGATGATGGTACGGAGGCAGACTCTGTCGACAGCATCAAGATCGCTTGGAGATACAAACAAATGAAACAGTTCACTACTACAGTCGCAACGGGCAGCATGTATGCGGACATTTTCTAAGGCTTTTTCCCCTCATTCACTAACAAATTTGACACAGCGCCTCTGAGCAGTTTTGCCGTACCATCGATCTGTCTTGCAAATTGCCAGAGGCAATTGTGGAACAGGCAGAACGAAATGGAACACTCTCATTCGTCGATGTGAATACCGCGGAGCCGGGGCAGCGCTCGACGACAAAAGTGATTGACCTGCTATCGTCGTTTCTAAATGAATTCCCGCCGACTTCGGGGACTACGGATGCTATTCGTCCACTGCGAGTGGTCATCCCAGCCTTGGGCTCCCTTGAATGGGGAGACCTGGGTAACGAGGTACCACCCATCAACGTCGATGTGTTTCTGAGCTCACTGATGCCGTAAACTCAATACAGGATATCCTATTTGTTCTACATTCCCTTCGTGCTTTATTGCGCCAATATCCATTCGCTTGCGCATCAATATCTCTTTCTCCCCACGCCTCCACGGACGCATGGGGTGGCGTAGGTTGGATTCAGAAAATTGGCTGGCTTTCTGACGCGGCTATAACCCTGTCAGCGTTCTCCGGTGAGTCTCCCTGTCCATATCTGGATTCCTCTATGGAAATAACATGTGATGGAATTCCTCTTAATTCAAGGCGATCCATCTTTGTCTGCCACATTTCCATCTCATCACGGATTATTACATACACTTAGCCTCCCAGCGCCTCATACCATACTTCCACCGAGCGACAAATTTTCAACTCTTCGAGGCCTTTCGCCCTGTGCAGTGTCTGCAGGCGGAGGAAGCGGAGAGAATAACCTGGCATTCAAATGCACAAGAAAGCGTTTGATCTTCGAGACGCTTCATCTAGACTTAGAAGGTGGTGTGGGAGAACGGCGGACGACGCCCTCTGTTAACGCTACGGCATTGGATGCTGGGTTGTCAGCACACGGGCATGATGCAGATTCGAGCGAAATCGCATCGACCATTCGTACCTCCTCCGTCGCCGCGGTGCAAGTCGAATTGGATGCAAGCTCCGTTGAGGCCACGGTCCCCGAGTTACACGAAGAGGTCAAGCCACCTACAGTAGGAGAGAAGCCCAAAAAGACCAAGAAGCGAGTAGCATTTCATTCTGACAAGCCTGACCTTTATGATTTCTGAGCATCTCGATTATCAATAACCTTCGCGGTCGGGACTTTTATCTGGCGAGGGTGCAAAATAACACTGATGGTGCTTCGGCCTGGGCGGGTCATGCGGAAGTATTTTGGGAGGTAGGGTAACTAGATCGGATGCTTAGGCAATACGGCGGCAAAAGACTTGCGGCGGTCAGGAGCGACAGGGAATTTTATGGAGTGTGTGGGCATCAATAGAACGACATCACGGAGACACGAGCGAGGGACCCGCCCTAGGAAGAAGCCATCTGTCTCTTGATGACTCCACCCGAAGTAAAAGGATGCCCCTGCCTAAGATCGATCACCCTTCAGAGTACGATACGGAGAAGAGGAAGAATTGTCTTTGCCCCGCAACCTTGGAAACGATCTTTGTAGCATGCCTTTTGAGGTAAAAGACATGGGGATCGCCGAAGTGGTGATATAGGGCGTGACGGTGCATCAAGGAATGAAGAGGACAAGAGGCCAGCCACTGCAGGGAGAGAGTCTGTTCTCGGGTTCTGTGTCCCAGAGCCTCGATATATTTAAAACACTGAGGAGCCAAAGGTAGCGGTATGGGGTAGCTCGAGACGATGGGAGGTGTGGCATCAAGGGGTCTTGCTCACGTTCTGTCTCAGTGTCTGCATATTGAATGCCAGACGGAGTTGTCCGCGTAGTAGAAACTTGTGAAATTCATTGCGTGTTGATGATACACTTGACGCTAAGGCCAAAGGGACGGTCTCCCTTTCCTCTGCCCATCCCATCCTGTGGCCTCAGCATCCGCAGAGGTTTTGCCGCCGTCTCGAACGGCGAACGAGGGAATTCTTCTGAGATCCATCGGCTGATTGATTTGGAATTGGGATGTGCATGGATGGGCAGGACGAGGCTGCTTCGAATCCCCCACCGCGCCATCTACGGACTGGGTCGAAGGTGGACAAGGCGTTGCCTGCGATGCCCGAGAAGCGTGGTGGTGACAGGGTAGATCCAGAGGAAGGTGAGTCGGTCAATTGCTGTCGCGCGTATTTGCTGCTGTTTGGCCGTGCGCTGAGTCGCGTTCTCTCTATGCGCCGCTCTAGACGACATCGCTGCCCATTATATACGTGACCCTCCATCTCCTCCTCTTCCACCCACTCCCATCTCCCCGCCCTCCCTCCCTCGTCCTCGTGCGCCAACTCCCTCCGCCTCAAGACACCCCCATTTCATGGACCCCTCATCGCCAGTCTCTCCAGCCTCCCCCGCTTCGTCGACATCGCCTCTGCATTCCCAGATGCCTCAATTTTCTTCTCATTCACCCCTGCTGCGATCCGTGTCTGCAAGCGAATCCACGCTAATGCCCGACTCTCAGCCTCAGACCCGCTCTTTTGCACGGCCAGCCAAATCTTCGTTGCCGGATCCTTCCCACTTTCCCGACCCATATCCTTTTCGGCCCCCTCACCACTACTTGGCTTCCACTGCTCCTGCGCTATCTTCTGCCGGCTCCTCCTCGGCTTCAACTCGTTCATCTGCGTATACAAGCTCTGGCAGTGCAATCGCCTCCGTGGACTACAGCCACGTGCATGTCGCGTCGGGCGAGGACGATACCTTGGCGGGTGTGGGAATCAACTCTGAAGCGGTAAATCAACTACTTTCCAAGACTCCCATCACATCCCCTTCGTCTCGGGGTCCACCTTCACATATGCCAATCGATCAACTCAGATGGTCGGGTGCCTATTCTTCGAGTGGTCGATCTCGATCGTCATCAACTGGCGGTGCTTCCAACGAAAACGCGGTTCCAGTCCCTGCTCTTCGCGAGCAGCCTAGTTACGATAGGAGCTGGCAGACGTTTGACGAGAAGGATGAAGTCCAGGCGAGCGAGGACGATACGGACTATGAACATGGTCTAGATGACGATGAGAATGAAGAGGAAGAAGAGGAAGAAAGAACTTCCGCTGCCATAATAGCAGAAGAGGGTCGCGGTCTGATCGTTCAAGGCGAGGGCATGCAAATGTCCGATATCCAAGTCCAACCAGGTATTTCAACTATGTTTCGCGTCGCGGCTGTAACTTGATGTTTTATTCGACCAGGAACAACGCATCTTCTCATAGGTTCTTCCACTACCCCCAACGTAATGCCCGCCTTCCTTTCCGGCATCATTCCCAAAACCTGCAATTCTCTTCTCGCCCTCGACATTTCCGCTAACTTCCTAGGCGCCCTTCCTCCGTGCCTCGCGATGTGCTCTCAGCTTGAAGAACTAAATATTGCTTCCAATCCGCTTCGTGTTCTCCCCGCTTTTCTTTCACAACTAAGGCACTTGCAAGTCCTCATTGCTGACTGCACAGGCATCATCTCCCTACCGGACTGCTTGGTCGATCTGGACAGACTTCACACGATAAGTATACGCCGGAATAAGTTGCATTCTCTTCCCAGCTGGCTTTGCCTTCTCCCTGCCCTACAAACCCTTTGTGTAGATGGCAACCCTTTCCAAGGTCCTTGGAAAGCATTGGTGGAACCTTTACTTGCTAAAGTTCCTATGACACCAATGTATCCTCCGTCCACGCCCTCGTTTCCCCTGCTTTCGGCCGGCTTGCGCAGCTCTCAGGCAAGCACTGACGTCGATGATGCGGATGATTCGTCCGATCCTCCGAGCCCAGGTGTTAGCGGACATCATAATGGCTCGCCTGACGATGAACCGACCATCACACCTGATCGTGTCCCATTCTTGGGCCGCGGTGCCCAAACCTCTTTGCCATCTCCTCCTCCTCCCCCACCACGATCCAAACCTCTTCAACGTACTCGGACGACGCCTAATCGCGCCTTCCATGAACAGAACCGCTCAAAGAGTGTGGCTCCTCTAGTCGAAACCGCAGTTGCCGGCCCTTCAAGTGGAGACGTTGGTGGAGACGCTGCCAAATTTGGTGGCGACCGTGAACTGCGTAAGATGAAGAGTGCTGGAGACTTGCGACGTGTGAAGGCACTTGGGCCCTCCACCCCTGATTTGACGGTGACAACTCCTCCCAGGCTAACGCCTCCCCAGGCCGGCTCTTCTCATTCCAGTTCGGCATTGCCGAACACGAGCCCACCTATCTCTGAGCGTTCAGGAATGACCAAACGTTTTGCCAGCCTCGGCCCTTCGTCTGCTATGGGATCACCTTCACGGCCTTCGACTGGTACCAGAACTGCTCTGACACAGTCACTGTGGGATGGTCCTTCTCTACAAGATGTCGCGCCAACGACTCTATCAAATCGAAATACGGTTGCTGGAGACGACGATGTCCCTCCCATGAAACTGATCAATCCTCACCCAGTACTTGACCATGGCCGCCCTCCAAGTCGGCCTCAGACAACTACTCCCGTGGACACCTCCAAAGACGTAAAAGAGCGAGGGAGCCGCTGGGGCTTCCTTAAGAAGATGTCGATGGGGAAAATAAAACCTGACGTTCCTTCCCGGCCTTCCACTTCACAGGGTCGACCGCCTATGTCCCGTCCATATACACCAAGCCATTCGAGAATGAGTACATCACCTCGTATTGATGTACGTTTGTCTACCACGGGTGCGCTTGATGCTTTCGAGCCTCCCATCACACCATCATCACCAATCCCTTCATCACAAGGTCCCTCCAAGCAACCTTCGCCAGAACGTTTACAAGCACCTTCAAATCTTCTCGTCCCATCTTCGCCTTCTCCCATGTCCCGATCCTCCAAGCGCCGCAGCTTTTTGCCGCTTGATTCTCCGGCGCCGCTGCAGATCCCAATCCCTGACGCATCACCTTTTATTCAAGGCGTCAAAGTGAGCAACGAAGGTGACGATGAACGTCGAAACGCCACACCGAGTCCCGTCGATGTCGAACAACAGTTACGACGAGAAGAAGAACGCGCGAAAGAAGCGTATATGCGGGCACTTCGCTCTGTAATGGCGTATCTCAGAGACATGAATGATCTAGGACTATCTCAGCAACCGCAGAATCCCTTGAGCATGTATGGCGGCCCTTCGGAAGAAGCGTTGTCCTCTGCTCGTTCACGTCGGATCACGGTTTCAGAAGGCTCCCGTGAAATGTCGATAGTATCTGGCTCGAGCGATTCCCCCAGTCATCTTCGGTCTGCTGAGTCGATTGCTGGTTTACGGAGCGGGTCGGCATCTCAGACAATGAGTGTTGCAACTGACAGCAGCGCTGGCTCTGCTGACGATAGGAAGTTCAAGGACGACAAGGGTAAACGCGCAATGATCATTCGTGAAATCGTGGCGTAAGCACAGCTTCGGTGTGCTCTTCCTGCGTCTGACCTTCTCTCTTAGCACGGAAAGAACTTATGTCAAGGGCCTTGAAGAACTGATGGACATTTACATCAAGCCTGCGTCGGTTCAGGCTAACCTGCTGACTGGTGTAGGTTCCTCCAAAGACACAGTTGTACCCCTGGCCGAGCGCAAGATTGTCTTCAATGGAATCGACGCACTCTATTCCTTCCATAAAGATAGCTTTCTCCCCTCTCTGGAGATGGCGGCTGATCCACTCGTGCGTCCTTCCGCCGGATTGCAGGTGGTCGACGCAGATGGTCAGCTTTCCTTGACCGTTGCTAAGGCTGTCGGCAACATGTTCCTCAAACATGCAGCATTCATGAAGATGTACTCGAGTTACATCAAGTAGGTCTTTTATGGCTTTTGGTTGGTCTTGTATTGAAATCTTGCTCCTAGTAATTTCGACAATTCCGTCCATAGAGTTAAATATTGGACATCAGATCGAAATCCATCCAACAATCCAAGTCCCGGTGGTACATTATCTCCATCCTCGAGCGCCGTCCAATTGGCAGGAGTCGGTCTCGCAATGGCGATCACAAATCCTGTTGTTACACCTGATTCTGCTGCTCTCGCTGCCCCAAACCTTACAACGAGTCAGAGGAAACGCATACGCTCGTATCTCAAGCGTTGTCGAGTGCATCCCCGGCATTCCCAATTAAACCTCGAAGGTTATCTCCTTCTCCCCGTTCAACGTATACCCCGTTACCGCTTATTAGTGAGTCTTGTATCTTCACACTCCACTCCTCTTTGTCTCATTGTTGGTGTAGCTAGAGGAACTGCTGCGCAGTACGCCACCCACTCTGGACTATATAGACGACCCTTTAGACCGTGCACTCGCCGAGATATCGTCACTGGCAAATAACATGAATGAAGGCAAACGGGAAGCTGAATCACGACGCAAACTCGTACAATGGCAGGCTCGTATCCGGGGTAAATTCCCTAGTCCTTTGGTCCAGCCCCATCGGTAAGTTCGTTCCCGAGCTCACGGTGGACCCTCTTGTTCAATATATCGCAGGCGTCTCATTATGGATGGCAAACTACTACTCACGAGAGTCGTTCGTAAGACGGCTGTCGATTTCGAAGCGATCAACCCGCAAGGCGACGCCACATTGGTGAAGGTCGATTGCCTCGCACCTGAGTTGACACCACGTCCTCTGATTGGGATACTGTGCAATGATCTCCTTGTCTTGTGCCGGGACCCATCAGATGGCCTGGATCCCATGTCCCCCGTGGATCTGTGGGCCGTCTTGCGTATGCAGACCTTGCCACAGCCAGCTAGCATTGTGCATGGTAACGGTAAATGGATTTCTGTATTCCACATCCATATTCTGAACCTTTGCTTCTAGTCCTGCGTCTTGTTGATAACAAGGCTATTTTATACTTTGATGCACCTTCCCCTTCTGACGCCCTCAATTGGTATCGAGGTATTCACAGTTTCTGCACCTCAGTCGACATTGACTAATATCTTGTCTAGCCATCAACCTTCATATTCCCGCGTCCAAAACTTGAATCATAGCATATTCAGTCCTTTTCGCTCCGTAACATACATATTATCCTATTTCGCCAGCTTGCCATGATATAGGTCAATTTCGTTACTCGTATCTTTTTGCGGCTGGGTGCCGTCATCATTTCGTTCCCTTCATTTTACTTCTCACGTCCAACCCTGTACCTCACTCATTCACCTCCAGCCAGCATCATCCATACAACGTATTACACGAGGTTTATATCCATGTCGCCTACGCTAATATATCAATGTAAATCAGAAGCCCAAGCACCAATCGTGATGTGAGCCGTGTCGGGAATGGTAAATTGATGTTCCTTGCATAATGTACAATTCAGTCTTCAACCAAACGTATCCGCCCCTTGATCCGGTATCCACTGTTAGGCCTCGTTTCATAGATGACTGGGGGAGGGTAGATGAAGACTTGTAACCGGGGACAGGCTTTCCCACTTCCAATAATAATGGTATTGTACATAAGGTAGAGCATCTTACATCTTCAAATGCAGCATGAGTAAGGGAAACATGCAAATGTGCAATCACTCACCAACCAAGCCCAAAATGCTTCCCACATGTTCTTGGGAGGAGGGTCGTCATAACTGCCAACGATGCAGTCAATATGTTGGACCAGTCTCAAAGGGATGAATACTCACGTATCAGCTTCAATCTCGGCAATGTTTGTCACGAAATCCATTTCGTGAGCCTTCTTAATCGGTTGGCGGTAGAGGAACTTCGCCCCTAGGTAGAGGACGGGGAACAGCATGAGAGGGAAGTAATTAGTGACAAAAGTAGCTTGATCCCAGCGCCCCCTCAGGAAAACCTTCCAACCACTAAACTATTGTGAGGGTAAGTACAACATCAATCATCTCCATGTCAGCGGTGAGAGCTCACGAAGCAGATAATAAGACAGGATACTAGACCATACCAAGCTGCGTATGGCTGAAGCCTTGATGCATATGGCAATTCTCGTCGATTGAATCCTTGCGCTTTAAGGCCGGCATAGAACCGAACGTAGGTAAGGCAGATTCCAAACCACGTCATCAATCCAGCGACTGCAGTCATGTTTGCAAACCATCCGAAAACTTGGCCTGAACCAGTGTTGATGCCCATATACGCCAGAGTGGAGAATAGAGCACAGAAAATGACGGATACGTAAGGCAAGCCTGATTTAGACGTTCCTAGAAAGCGGATTGAAACCAAAACAACCTAGTCAAAACAATGCATGGGCCTACTCAGGAAAATCTTGGGAGCGTTTCCAGAAACAGCAAGACCAACTGATGCTGGTGTCAAAGCTGTAGAACGTGTCACGCTGGGAGGACGTACAAAGAGCGCGGGAGCTGGTGTAGAGGTCGCTAGAAGCTGCTGACCAGGCAGAGGTCAACAAACATGCGTTGATGATCTAGAGTAAGTTGTCAGAACTATAGTGATTCAGACTGTCTGGGGACGTACATGAGGGAGTACTTTGATGCCAGCATTTTGAATAGCGATGACGAAGGGGGACGAAGCTGCGTCGTTGGATCCAAGATCCAAGCCCTGAGCGTTCGACGGAACTAGAAGACCAATGATGATTGTGCCTAAGGCGGTAGCGTTGGAAGGACGAAACATATGGAATAATAAAAGGTGATTCACCGCCAATGTAAAATAGCAAGATACGAATATAGACACGTTGGATGGCCTTTGGCAGGTTCCTGCGAGGGTTCTTCGCTTCGCCGGCTGCTATCTGTGGTCAAAGCAAGTTAGGTCGCAGAGGCTCGAGAAGTAAGACACTTACCGCAACAATTTCTGTGCCAATGAACGAGAAGGCGGCTTGCGTCATGACCGCCCACCATCCCAAGAATTGTCCTTTCGCGCCAGGGATATCATTGAATTGGACAAAAGGACCCGGATTCTTCCAATAACGGAAACCAATTCGGTCGTGGTTGGGCCCGCCTGAAGTCATGAAATTTAGGTATGGGGCCAAGCGAATCCCTAAACTTACCTCCTAGGTCAAGGACTATGCCAAGAATTATCAAACCAGTGATCGTGATCACTTTAATAGACCTGCATAAGTAAGTGAATACGATGACCTAACAACGATGTCATCGAGGCTCACGCGAAGATGAATTCGCACTCTCCGTATACGCCTATGAGTAGATCAGCGCATGGCCAATAGAAACTACTTAGGACGATAACTCACCAGCCCCACACATGTTGATCACGATCGTGACTACCAAGCACACGGAAATCCACGCAGCAGGGCTGATCACCTTGTTCCAATATCCGATAAGCACAGCAGCGGCGCTGAGCTCAGCCGGCAAGATGATGGTCCAGTTATACCAGTAATTCCATCCCATCGTAAAGGAGAATGCAGGATCAACGAAACGCTCGGCAAGTTTGATGTGACCACCAGGGATTGGGAGGTACGCAATCATTTCGCCCAACGAGATCATGACGGAGTAGCAGATTGACCCGACAACTATGTACCCGAGAAGAAGGCCTGTACATCAAATGAGTGGTGCCCACTGAGATGGTGAGAATTGCAAGTGCTCACCAATAGGGCCACCGTTGCGGAGGGAGCCAGCAGTACCCAAGAAGAGGCCAGTGCCGATGACACCTTGATACGGATTCAGACTGACAACCACCAGTTGTGTGGGCAGAGACGAAGCATACCTCCGATACTGATCATGGCGATATGCCTGTTCTTAAGCTGGCGGACGAGCTTCTGCTGGCCGCCGCTGGCCGCAAGGGACTCTGCATCTGAGTTTGAGGCTGCTAGCGATCCCTGGTGTGGGGAATCCTGGAGCTTTTTTTCGTCGTACGGAAACGTCGCCATTGTGCCGACCAGATATCGACCACCGGTAAAAAATGGGATGGATCCTGCGGGGAACCGGGCGCATGATTGGCGAGTGGTTGGGCTTTATACGGGAAAGAGAAGCGCTGCCAGGTGGGGATGGGTAGGATCTGTTCCCCCAGATTTCACAAAGCCAAGGTTAGAAGCGCAGCGAGTGACAAGTGGAGAACTGAATCCTATCGCGTATGTCACATTTTTTGATGGGCATGAAATCCAGGTCTCACACTGATAAACAACATGTGCGCCGTGACCATTGTGGCATGAAGCAAGATTCAAAACATGCTCCAGATCGCTCAACACAGCCATGACCATTTGCATCCGCACGCGTATCCCTGAGTTATTTTTTGCGCTACTTTACATCCACAACCTATGATATCCATGTCACAAGACACACCCGGTGGCTGCGGCCGCTCAACGGCCATTTTGTATAAAAGCGTATTGAATATACATACTTGCAGGTACCATCAGTCGTGAAAACGAAACAGGCTACCCAGCAATCCCTTTAGCGAGCGGGTAAACTGTGGGGGACCCGACGCAGACAGCGGCGGAGAGACAGAACAAGATGAAGTCGGTGGTGACCTGGTAATTGGCTCTGAAGCCGCCCGACCTTCAGCAAGCCAATTTTCAGTGCGCACACTCGCCACTGTCTCCGGAGCGCGTTTGCTGCCATCGGCGTCATCAGGTGCTGCTGCAGTCGGCAATGGCTCCGAGGGCTCGTCTAGGTTTGAAATAGCCGCAATCGGCGGACTCTGACCAGACATTGCAGCCGACGCTTGGGATGGCAAATTGTCGTTATCATTCGTACTGTTATCGACGCCTGGAGACGTAGATGTACCTGTCGGAAATGTGCCTGAGGGATTTGGATAACCACTCAAGAAGTTATCGTCCGAGTCTTGCACGTCAATCATCATATCAAGATCATCATCCAGCTCCTCGTCCAAGTCTTTGGAGCCGTCATTGACTCGATCCACTTCGTCGACTGTGATTACCCCATGGGCAGCAAGGAGGTCTTCATCACCATCAGAGAGCTCAGCAATGCGACTCATTTCGTATGACCTGATTGCAGGGGGGTTATGCTTCTTTAGAATACTCCGGATTCGTAAGGGGGGATTAGTAGGGGCAAGATTGTGGGCTACAGCTCCGTCTGACCATTTAAGGACCTTGGGTTCTCGCTGTCGGGTATCCTGGGAAAGGGCGCGTACTGGCTGCATGTCATCGTCGCGCTTTCGCTTTCCAAGGCTGTTAGATGACAGCAACTCGTCATCGTCGTCTCCGTCTCCTGTGCCCTCTCTCCTAGCTTGAGACAGCGATGGCCTTAGTACGATGTTGCTTGCTCTAGTGGGCCTGAAACGAGGGACACCGCGCTTCACGGCCAACGCAACCAATTGGGCATAGTTATCGTGTGCCCTCGATCGCCCATATGGGTCGTCGCTCCATGGCCGAGGGCTAATGGGAGAGGACGTTCCTAGCGAACCAGGGCTGGTAGGTGGCGGTTGGGAGCTGGACGCCGCTGACTCTGGTGAATGTGGATTAGGGGTAAGTAAGAGTGGGTCTTGAGAAGGAGTTGCAGGTGAAGGGGTGAGAGGGTGTAGCGACGGCAAGTGTTCCGGGATTATGAGATGTGGAACTGTACTGTGCGTTTGCAGGGTAGGGCCGGAATAATCGATAGGACGAATTACTCGTGTAGTTGTCATCCTGCCATTGGTTGATTGTGCAGATTTCGCATACTCTCCACGCCTCGGGCGTTTGGGGGGCGATGTGGCGGAGGAACCATGAGTAGACGGATCCTTCCGCTTGTGGACCCGGTGTCCAGAGTTGATTTTCCCTGTACTTTGGGGTGAACGGTGACGTAGAAAGTATGGTGAGTTAGCCTCGATACCTGTCGTGCGGGAGTGTATGGTTCCGCCCGACTCAGCACCAGATATTGGCGGATAAGGGTGGGAAGGCCCATTTAATGATGACTCCGCCTTGATAAGGTCGTCGACAATATGCAGGAAACCGCGAATCGCGTCGTCGAGTTGGGCAGGTGTTTGACCTGGCATCACAAATCGCCTGGGCTCAGGAGCTACGGCCTCGGTCGGAGGACATGGGCAGCCTTCTCCGTTATTAGACATCTCCTCATCAGGAGCGTCCTCTGCATGTAAGAGAGCATCATATCGGAGCCTACGCTTTACTCCCTTCATTTCCTGCTGAAAGTCGTCAAAAGCAGCCTTCGCAAGCTTTAATGTCTCGTTAGGTAGCATCGCCTTGCTACGCTGAAAACCAACAATTGTAACTCTAGCATCTCCTCCGATGAGCATGTGTCGAAGCTCAGGATTTCCATGAAGAACGCCTTGATCATGCAACGTTTGAAAGGCCTCCACACATCGTCGCTTCAGGACGTGAGGCATATCCGGTGATGCCTCTATC
The DNA here is from genome assembly GCA_032158425.1 of Pleurotus giganteus. Classification (NCBI taxonomy): domain Eukaryota; kingdom Fungi; phylum Basidiomycota; class Agaricomycetes; order Agaricales; family Pleurotaceae; genus Pleurotus; species Pleurotus giganteus. Next base: position 2,440,544 of record JAPEHR010000002.1, read on the forward strand.
CAAAACACAGGATGAGGAGCTTCCATGGATACATTGATTCTATTGACGGAGGTATGAACGCCAATGATTGAAGGTACAATGCTGCCCTGGAGAGGCTTGAGCTGACACTTGTATAGCGCAAGCTATAGAATAATTGCCGTTTAGTCTAGGCAGTTTTGGAGGGGCTACCGGGCATACCTCCGTCAAAAAGTCTTCGCATTGTGTGGGCCAGCTGACGAAGAGGTTAGGGAAGACACAACCCTGGCGACGATGAACGTACGATTTACACAAGTATTGTATTCTACGGCCATCCAGGGAGCCACTATTAATATACATCGAGAACGTATGGTTTCCTATTAAGAAATCACGGGATGGAAATAGAACTTTACAGAGAGCCTGCTCACCGCCAGCGCGTAGCAAAGCTTCCTGAGTGACGTCTTCAAAAGATTTCCCATCCGCCCATGACCACTTTCCATGTGGAGAGAAAATTCGCTTGGATAGGACGCTGGGCCAGTACCCACGAGGAAGCACTGGATCTACTGAGGGCTCATGGCCACTAGGCGGAGTGAACGCTGTCTCTTGCTCGGACCAAGGGAGGTGGACCTGCGTATCGTCGGAAGAGCAAAGGTCGGGGGAAAGAGCTTGCGACGGCTCCGAAGGCTGAGAGGAGGGAAACGGAGCCGTGAGGATCCTGAAGAAAGTGGAGGCACGATCAGCACATGTTGTGAATTCCGCCACGACGTCGGTGCTGTTGCTGTTGCCTGAGGCAGGTGCACGGGGAGGCCCTTGTTTGTGGCTATCTAGCGGTGAGGCGTGCAGGAAGGACTCTGGGGCAGCCATAAGGTGCGGGAGAAGGATTTGACACAGCAGAGTGTGCAAGTGATATGGTAAGAGCTGAAAATGAGGCATGGCAGCAGGGCGTGATACGGACAGGGTATGGGAGAAGGGGACGCGCAGCTACTGATACTTGAGGCAGCCATGCTGGATCCATTCGTTTTCAAGGCGCTGCTTGTCGTCGACATCAAAGCCATGTATACCAAACTGGGTACAAGCCGTCGTCAGGGGCTTCAGGGCTCGATTATGCAGGATATGTATATACGCTACAACTGTGATTGTTCTACAAATGCAATGAGTGTGTGGGTGGATATCGATACAAGGGATGAAGATGCCAATGAATGTGTGGATGCAAGGATCAAAGGTCGCTAGCCACGCAGCGATCTACGGCTGGGGCAAGCGTAACAGAATGTGGACACAGCAAGTTCAGGCGTCGACACTGTCCCATTCGAAACGGGCGGCACCGAATGCCTGTCGAGTTCGTCGAATTGTTGGAGGCTGAACAACACACTGGCGCGGTGATCGGTAGAAGCAGTTACGCCTCCGAACCAAGCAGCATGGCCATCGTCAGCTTCAAGCTCGGGTTCGTCAAGCCAGCTACCGCTGCTTTCATAGTCTGCTATGGTCATTTGGCACTGGAGTTGTGCGTCTTGCAGAGATATACGTCTCCTTTCTGCAAGCCACGTAGCGAGAGAAGTCGTCTCCACAGAACTGATCGAAAGTCGACGAGAGGAAGGATTGAAAGACGCAGGAGAGATAACGTCTTCCCACTCAGGTTCAGGCCCAGGGCGCTGAGGCGAATTGCTCGGGCGAGACACAGTGAAACATCCGATTCGCTTCACAGCACGTCGGATCCGCTTTCTGCATACTTGGCGGAAACGTCTCCAGACATGATGGACGCCAACAAGCCAGCCAAATTGAGGAGCATCACAGTGAGGGTAATTAGCTGGTTCTGGGGCCATAGCACCACTGCGTGAAAGTGGCCGAGAATAGGCACTTGCTACAGCAGAAGAATGAGATTGAGGCGTTCTAGGCTGCATGATCCCCTCTCGGACTTGTTCAGACCAGGGCACATAAGGACTGTTAGGATGTGACAGCGTCGAGATGGGGCTAGGGGTGGATTCAGGTGATGGCCGAGAGGAACGTTCATCCCGTACGGAACTGGCTGGAGATGGAGCGGGAGGGGATGGAGGCTCTCGGGTTGGCGGAATCAAGCCTGGGCTGATCGCGAAGGATAATTCAAAGAGGGAAGGCAATTGTAAGGAAGATGTCGATGTGGGCAGCGGCAAAGGCGTAAACGAGGAACAGGACGATGGATTGGGAGAAGGGGCTAGCGCCCAACGCTGAAGACTCTGCCGGCGTTGGATCTTGCGTGTCGGAGAAGGCGGTGCATTGACGGAGGCCTGGAAGAGCAGAGAAACATTTAGTTTTCGACTGACCTGGACACGACTTGGAACATACCGCGGTGTTTATATCACGCGATTTGTCCGTGAATGGCGAGCGGGCCGTGTGCTGGATTGTGTCCCGCTTATTTGCCGCTGGAATGATGAGGAATGGAACCTCGGTGGGAGCATCTGCGAAGGATGGGAAGGAAGGTGAATTGAAGTGAAAGACCATAGCGTCAAGGCCAGCGAGACGATGGAGGTGGTGAAGAGACATGACACAGAGAATACAATACATGTTAAGCGCGCGTGCATTATTGTTTCCTCACGTGCGCCTTGACTGACAATCATGACATGCATGACAATACACCGAGATTGAGCCCAGTCATACGCCATCTTCAAGCGCGCCATCCAAGTTCACGGGAAAATAGTTCTTGCTACGTGGTTGGGACCTTTGATCCCTCCAACTTCTTCGGTATTATTATCCCGTCACCAGTCTCTTCCCGTGGACGCTACCCGCCTGAGGCCGGCGAGTATCGACTACGACGTCTGCACATCCCCATTTCCGCAATATATCCGATATACCTGCCTCTTTCTCCACCATACTTATGTTTTTCCGTTCTTCTTCAAACATCATGACCGCAAAATCCGGTATAAAGCGTCATCCTCTCTGTCGTGCCATCTACTTGAACTCCCCCCGCTCTTCGCTACACCTGATCGGTGCACAATGTTCACCCTTCACACCCTTGCCGTCTTTGCGGCGGCTGCGATCAGTCCACTTGTCCATGCCGTCAATTCCCAAGCCTATGCATGGAAGAACGTCAAGGTACAACATCCCGTTCTCGTGACGGACTTATTCTTCAACTTGTTGTTTACAGATCGGTGGGGGTGGTGGCTTCGTGCCAGGCATTGTCTTTAATCCAAAGGAAAAAGTGATTTTAAGCGTTGCTCCACCATTGACCGGCCCCCTGATGCCTGATAGGGCCTCGCGTACGCTCGCACCGACATTGGAGGCGCCTACAAACTGAACGCAGACGATTCATGGACTCCCCTTCTTGACTTCGCTGACGACGCCCGATGGAACTACTGGGGTGTTGACGCACTTGCCACTGACCCTGTCCAACCTAACAGACTGTACCTTGTGTGTTTTCACACTTGATCATCTCAACTGTTGCCTCATTTCCCATGTCCAATACGCAGGCCACTGGCATGTACACAAACTCTTGGGATCCTAACAATGGACAAATCCTCGTCTCCACCGATTACGGGTCTACGTTCACCGCCTCCCCCTTGCCTTTTAAGGTCGGAGGTAACATGCCAGGTCGTGGAATGTAAGCTCCTTCTTGTTGTGAACATATTTCTCCCTTACCAATGTAATTCCTAGGGGAGAGGTAAGTGACACGAATGGTTGCCTTCCCGACCTAACGTTCCCGAAAGCGACTTGCCGTTGACCCTCGAAGCAATAATGTCCTCTTCTTCGGTGCACGCAGCGGTAATGGCCTCTACAAATCAACCAATTTCGGTGCTACCTGGACCAAAGTTACCACCTTCACGAGCACTGGCACATTCATTCCTAATACCACCGATTCCAGCGGCTACAACTCGGACAGAATTGGTAAGTGATGGTCATCATCTATGCATTGTGTTTGCCTTGATCACCAATTTTAGGCATTTCTTTTGTTACCTTCGACTCAACATCTGGATCTGCCGGTTCTCCCACTCCTCGGATCTTCGTTGGCGTAGCCACTACAGGCGCCAATAACATATTTGTGTCCAATGATGCTGGTGCTACATGTAGGCGTCGCCTCCCAACCCGCAGGTTGCTTTGCTCATTCCAGCCATTAGGGTCTGCTATCCCCGGGCAAATAACTAATTTCTTGCCACACAAGGGTGTCCTTTCACCCGCCGAAAATACGCTTTATGTTAGTTACAGCGATGGAGCTGGTCCGTATGACGGTACATCTGGAGCCGTCTACAAGTATAACATTGCTACTTCGACTTGTGGGTACCCATCGCTTCGCCTTGAGCTAAGTCACTCATCTAGCCTTGTAGGGACGAATATCACCCCCGTCTCTGGTAGTGACCTGTACTTCGGCTTCGGTGGTGTTGCTGTTGACGTGCAAAAACCTGGAACGATCATGGTTGCAGCTTTGAACTCTTGGTGGCCCGATGGGCAAATTTTCCGCTCGACTAACGGTGGTTCTACGTGGGCACCATTGTGGGCCTGGGCCAATTACCCTACGTTAAACAAGTACTACAAGTACTCTAACTCCCTTGCGCCGTGGCTTGGTCCTAGCTACGTCGATACTACCCTTGGAAATCTTCAAATTGGCTGGATGATGGAAGGTATGAGTTTAATCGTATCCGAGGTGTATGTTCTCTCTAAACCTGACCGTTCAAGCATTGGTGATCGATCCATTTGATTCTAACCACTGGCTCTATGGCACCGGTGCCACCATTTATGGCGGACGCGATCTCTCTAATTGGGATATTGCCAATCGCAACGTCTCCATCAGCTCACTTGCTGATGGAATCGAGGAGACTGCCATCCTCGGTCTTATCTCGCCTCCCACTGGTGCATCCTTAATATCCGCTGTCGGTGATATCCAAGGCAAGCCTCCATATATCGCAAGCCTGGTCAATTGAAGTCTTATACCTTGCGTAGGATTCGTGCACACCAATATCGATACCGCGCCTACGCATTCCTGGACTAACCCTAAGTGGAGTTCCACGGCCGATATTGATTTTGCTGGCAACAACCCGACTAGCCTCGTTCGAGTTGGCACTGGTGATAGGCGAGTTTATTTTTCTATGGGAGCCTATCAATCACTCAAGCACATTGGCATCCAGTTCACAAGGCAAGCAGGTCGCATTTTCAAACGATGGCGGTGCCACATGGTAAGATGAGGTTTTCCTGCTATGACGATCGGGCTTACTCGATGTCAGGGCCCAGCACTACGGCGCTGCTGACAATGTCAACGGTGACAAAGTGGCCCTGTCTGCCAACGGCGATACAATCCTCTGGAGGACAAAGTCGAACGGCATTCAAGTTTCCAAGAATCAAGCAACGTTCACTACAGTCTCTTCCATCCCTGCTGGCGCCGCAATCGCCTCCGACAAGAAGGACAACACCATCTTCTACGCTGCCAATGGCAATACTTTCTACCTCTCTACCGATGGTGGTGCGACCTTCTCTTCGAGAGGCACTCTTGGCTCGTCAACCGCCGTCCGCAAGGTCATTGTAAACCCCGGAGTGACTGGAGATATCTGGGTATCCACAGACAAGGGCATCTTCCACTCAACTAACTCCGGTACTTTGTTCACCTCCGCCGGTGGTGTGGCCCAGGCCTGGGCTATTGCTCTGGGTGCTCCTGCCACGACTGGTGGATATCCCGCTCTCTACGCAGCTGCTGACATTGGCGGTGTTGGTTATTTCCGTTCTAACGATGCCGGAGTAAACTGGGTGAAGATCAACGATGCTCAGCATGGATTCGGCTCTGCGTCTGCGAACCCCATCTCTGGAGATCCTAGGAAATACGGCCGGTGAGCTTGAATTGTGATCTCACATGTATGTATTGCTGATGGAGATTTACGTCAGTGTTTACATCGGGACGAACGGGCGCGGCATTTGGTATGGAGATACTGCTGGAGCCCAGCCACCCAATACGGCCACTGCGACTCCAACCAGCTCCAGCTCAGTCCCTACCTCGAGTGTGCCGTCAACATCGAGTGTACCTAGAACATCTACGTCTTCTGGTTCTAGTTCAAGCAGCACTCCTGCCTCTACCCCCACACCGACTGGCACACCAGCCAGCGCCTATGGCCAATGCGGAGGTGAGTCCCTTCCCATATGTAGGCTCCCAAAAATTTTACCTCTTACAGGCATTGGTTGGACTGGCCCAACAACCTGCGTCGCTGGATACAACTGTGTCGTTGGCAACCCGTGTATGTCTCTTATCTCCTCCAGGTTCTCCTCGCTGACATCAAACGAATGTAGACTACTCCCAGTGTGTGCCTGCTTAACAGTAAGTTAGTGAGTGATGGTACAGTAAAATATATAAGTGAATACATAAGTTATCGATGGATTCATCGACGTTATCACTAGGCTAATTTGGAGGCTTCCCAGACCTTGAGGAACCACCAGGTCAGGATTAGGACCATCGATCATGGAGAATGCGAGCCGCACCTCAAAGAAGCGACGTCTGTCGACTACGCTCACTCCCCTGCAACTTGTTAGATCTATGATGTGTGTTGGTAAGTGGGGCGTATAAAGTGCTTGCAAGCTACCTATCCGCTCCAACTTGGTGCAAGCATCAATAATGTTGAAAAGTCCTTCAGCTACGACACTCAGCGGACTGTCTATAAAAGGACATACTACTTACTAGTGCACCTGGTTCCTTGGACGTCAAGGGTGTGTAGCTGTGAACATGTAGATATATAGACAGCAGACTCGTCGTCGATTCCTGTGTTGTTGAGGTTCAGGATCTCGATCAACGAAGGGTCATCCCCATCCTCCCCTATTAGACCTGCAAGGTCAGAAGATTGAAGATAAGTTATACCAGCCAGGTTAAGTGTCTACAATCCGGATCAGCGTCCATGTTAGTCAGTTTCAGTAGCAAAGCGGACCTTGCATCGTCTACCAACACGTCTGATGAACATCTCCAAGGCTCGGTTTTGCCTCCCCGTCACACCTAGTTTGACATTACCAACTAGGCTAACATGTTCCAGCTGAGAATAGTCCGCCATGGTGTCCGTCAACGCGCGTAGCACATCATCTGACAAGGTCATAGCGGAGGAGTTTCTGATGGTCGCAGTAGTGGCTTGGCCGCCTCCCAGAGCACCCAGAGACACCGTTTTCAGGGACGGATGACACTTTAACATCGCAATCAAGTCAATACCGGTCACAGGAGTGGAGGTCAGAGACAACTTTTCGAGAGGTGGGGCTTTTTCCGAGTCGGAGAGGGTGGATGGATGTTTGATCAATGTGAAGGAGACGTCTAAGCATCGCAAAGACGGGCATCGTGAAATTATTGCATCGACGGAGGCATCCGTCAATGACGCGCCTCTGAGTTTCAGAGTCCGGAGGGAGGGTAGAGTCAAGGTGCTGTCGAGGCCATTAAGGAGTTTCGTGAATGTTGCGTCGGTCTTTCAACAGTTGGTTCGTGAATTACGAGACACGAGTTTGGGAGAAAGATCTAACCCAGTTTGTAATACCCGCCACCTTGAGCACTTCAAGGCGACATCCGCAAGAGTGAATGAGTGGGAGCAGGGCAACTGGTGGTGTAGACGTGGAGTTCAAGTTGACCACGCTAAGCGACTTGCAATATTTCGCAGCAGCACTGACTGTCGCGGTGCCTACTTTCTGGCACCCACTGTTAGTGGCAGAAAACGTCAGCAAAGGGTCGGGAGTGCAAGAAATGGAGATACTCTACCGGAGGACTAGGCTAGTTAGGGAAGGAAGGCTAGACAAGACTGAAGCGAAAACAGCATCCTGAAATTTGTCGAAACCTGAAAGTTCTAACTCGCGGAGTCGACTCCCCATCTTTTCAATGTCATGGATAGTCTGCCTCTTGACGCCGGGGAGATCATTGGTAAGGACCATGACAGAGCCAGTGAAAAAGTACTATGGTTCGCAGTGTGAGATGAAATAATATAATTCCTCGAAATGTAGCGGCAACACACAGAGGTGATAAAAGTTCCAGTCAGGATGTTCGGACATGTTATTCTTAACATTGCGAATGTCCTGATAAGCAAAGGGTCGGGGAGAATCTTTAGGTACTGCCGAATCCCCTCCCAAACATGTTCCTTGCGAGCCAACTTGTGGATGCTTTGGGCGAAGACACGTATACACAGTGAGACTAATGAAGGGATGCTGGTGTCAGGAAGTGTTCGGGAAGAGTAGGCGGAGGAAGATGGCGCGAAATTGCGGGCTGCGGGCTCATCATCTTGGGTGGGTGCACCGAAAGTGGTGGAGCTCGACGCGGCCTTGGATCTAGACGTCACCGTCTTCGCCTTCTTGCTGGGTTTTGGAGGCATATGATGTACATAAGAGAAGGATCAGGTTCAGCGCTTCAGGCTGTGATCACACTAGGACTAGTTTACATGCGAGAGTTTCTGGTAATAGTGGCAAAGAGCCAGTTACTATTTACCCTCCTCCTCGCCAGGGTAAGCGAGTGCTCGGCGCAGAACTGTGTTTCTGGAGCGGAGTCAACATCCGACGAGACGCAAATCAACCACAGTACCTCTGCTTGAATTGGGCAAGAATTGCATGCGGGGACTTGCGCTCGCCCTGGGAGGCCTCTGCTTGTCTGGCCAAAGGCGGCGTGAAGATCTGCGGGAGGTTGTGGCGAGGGAGATCACACCTTTCGTCGCTCACAGTCGTCTCTATGATGTACATCCGGTCGTTCCTGGGTGGCCCACCGTCATCTGCTGCTGCGCCCGAGGCTTCAGAACATTTGAGGCCAGTCACTATCAAGTCCTGTGACACACTCCTCACGGTGGGAGACGGAGACGACGGATCGAAATCGAGGATGAGGACATGTTCGTTTGGGGACTGCGGCAGCAACGACAAAGGAGAGTCGTCGGTGTAGTGGTATTGGATAACCGGATGCCCAAGCGCAGTCGACTGGTTTGCGGTGGTCGTATGAGAGAAGAGGATGTAATATGGTGGTGGCTGGGACATGTCCAAGCGCCCGTGGCAACCACCCTCGCGATGCTATAGCAACTCCGGAATTCAGCATCCATCCCTGCCCACTATATAGCCTTCCAGGGGCATTTGGCCCAACCGCCTGCTCGTGTCGGCGTTGTTCCACTTCCTCTCGCCCCGTTCGTTCCTTTCGTTCTACGCTCGTTTGCGCCTTGCTTTTTTTCCGTTCAAACGATGGCCCGATTCTCAAGCACCTTCATCGCCCTCGCCGTCATCCTCTCCCTCGTCCCCGTAGCTCTCTCAGGCCCAGCATGCGCCAAGAAGCACTGGCAGGCTGCCGATTGCATCCAACGGTGTAAATCAAAGTGGGGCTTCCCTGGCAGAATGATGGGCACCAACTCCTGGGGAGTTGTCATGCAGAAATCCGAAATACACTCTCAAGATGCTTGGAATCGGGCTTTGGCTTCTGCGTGCGGGCTCACGTCGTCGTGAGTCTTGTTCAATCCCCATGCATGCGCATCTCATAGACGTCCATGGTCAAAGTGATAAATCTACCTCCGGAGGGCCCGTCAAGGCTGACGGGTCGTTGCCCAATATACCATCTTCTACTTCAACTATCGTCCAGAGTGCCTCTGCCCCTCTTTCGTCTTCCTTGGCTTCTGTCAAACCTTCTTCATCTACTTCAACTTCGTCCCAAACTCGGACCATCACGCTTAATAGAGCCGCTGTCAAGGGTGGTTTGGCCACCCAGGCGCCGACGTCTTCCTCCTCTAGCATTCCCGTGCTTACATCCAGTTCTGCTGCCCCTCCGCCCCCGCCATCACCTCTGCCGCCTCCCCCGCCTCCCCCGCCTCGTCCCACCACCTCCAGGGCACCCTCGGAAAAGTCATCACCATCTCCACCCCCTGCGCAGAAGCCCGCGCCCCCTCAGCCTGCCCCTCCCTCCACAGGCGATAGCTCTAGCGTCAGTGGTGGCGACATTGGGGCGTACTTGTCGGCTCACAACTCCGTCCGAGCTCAACATGGCGCAGCAGCTCTGTCATGGAGTGACAACCTGGCCAACAAGGCTCAGCAATGGGCCAATAATTGCCAGTTCCAACATTCCAAGGGTTCCCTTGGACCGTTCGGAGGTATGTGATGCTTCAGTGTTGTTTTACGTAGCATACTTCTGAACAACTTCCTTCATTAGAAAATCTGGCCGCTGGTACTGGCGACACTTATAACATTCAGTCGGCAATCAAGTCCTGGACAGACGAAGTTAGTAAGTATCTAGACTTCCCTTCCACCACTAAGGTGATAATGATGGCACCCCTGCGTTAGAGGACTACAATCCCAACAACCCTGTCCCATCTCACTTCACCCAAGTGGTTTGGAAAGGTAGTAACCAAGTCGGTTGCGCGATGGCCCTATGTGATGGTATCTTTGATCCTCGCTTCGGGGTAAGCACATTTTCTCGTATTCCTACTCGCAGCTCACACACTTCTTTCATCTACTCAGAAAGCCAAGTATTTTGTCTGCGAATACTCCCCTCAAGGGAATATCGTTGGCGAGTTCGCGTGAGTAGAGTGCTTGCTATATATTGCCATCTGAAGAAACTCACATTGGTGCGGCAGTCAAAATGTACAAGCTTGAACGTTGAACAATGAAGTCACAGCCTAACCTTTTGATGTATTTGATGAGTCGTTTGTGATCCTCACATTTTCCATGTATTTCTAAATTATTTATTCCTCTCTTTCCTTGTGTATCTTTTTGTCTATGCATCTGGATGCAAACCGTGTCTTTGTCTAAGATATATACTTACTGGAAAGTCGTGTTTAAGCCACGCAGTGCAGCTGGGCAGGCGGCAAGTTGAGCGCTTACTAGGTGACTTCGTTCGTAACGTTCATGTTCCCTCTTCATCACGGCAATGCTTTCGTCTCCTGTTCGTAAAACGCTTTCAGCCATCGGCTATGTTCTTCTCGTTCTTGCAACGATATGCGCCACCAGTTTGTCGGGTGTAGCCCTTCTGTCCCAAGCAGTACGAAGGTCCTCGCGTCGTTCGTGGGCAAATAACTTCGATACGGTTGTTATCGGAGCATCATACATTATAGTGGTTCGTCAAGCTTCCCATTTGATTTCTCCCCATGCTCTCCACTGGGTCACACCGAATTGACGAAAGAGACGCGGGGTCCATCTCCTATCTACGCGATGTGGTATCTCATACGCCCTTTTACTTTACTAGCTCGCTGTGTCCCTATCATTCTGCATCAAACGCAGGATCGCTGTCAGGACGAGGCTTCAACGAATCTCCAAGGTGTATCAAACGATCGGGAAAGAGGACGTACCAAACGTAAAGCGCACTTTGGTGTCACCATTTCATACCTATTTACAACGTCGTGCCAGCCCGTGCACCGTTATATTGAGCAGGAGTATGCGCGTACATGCTTAATCGCGTACGAGTCGTTGCCCAAGGACGCATTCCACGAGGGATGGGGCAGGCCGGGTATGCATTTGTCACCGCTTAATACGGAGTAATGAACGCGGTCTATATACTAGGGACCAAGTACGAGGGCGTCAGGTTTAGGTGCGCATTACTTGACACGATCCCAAAAATTGGTGCGTCATTTTCTGAAGCTTTGGCTTACAATTTGTACTCATTCAGTGTAATTCTCAATAACCCTCCCTGAACCAAACCTTATTATGTCACAGACAAACTGGCTCGTACAGTTATCCCATCTCACCCGACAATGAAGCCTCATGCTCGCATGCTTCACCACTTTCGTTTCATTCTACCCCTTCTCCCCAGCGTTGCATCTGAGGAAGAGAATATATCCTTTCTTCATTATTACGATTCTGCTATACAAATTGCTCGAAATTCGTCCAGGGAACCCACTGAGGCTGAATTTGAGATGGGGATGCACGCAGCTCACGCTATCGCCGACTGGTGGGTCACTGATCGCGCACATTATTGTCGCATTTTCCTGACTCGAAACACCATTCAGCCTAACAGAGTGTCAATGGGACGTAATGGATGCCTCAACTACTCAGCTTGACGGATCGACATTCACCGAATAGACTTGCTCTCAGTGCGTAAACGGCGTTGTTGTCAAACTAGTTACTGACGTCCAACCTTTGACTAATGGATCGGTAACTTAATGTGCTACAATTGTCAGACCTGCAGGACACTTGCTTTAGTGGAGCCCCTGCGCATATACTTCCTTCCAACTATCTCTGACGATCCATGCGTTCCAGTACGAGACTACTTTTGCTGGGATTTCCAGCCCAAAAGCCTCCTTGAGGGCTGCTACCCCTTCCTCGCTCTTCGCTGCGCCCACGGTGGAAGCAATTCTTGCCAGCCAAGCCCCAAGATGGAAATCATCTTCACCGGGATTATTGCCTCCGATGAAGACACTTTCATCTGGAAGACGCTCTGGGAGCGTATTGAGGATGTATGCGGAGATGTTGGCATAGTGAGTTTGCGATTGTTGGAAAAATCCTTCCAAGGGTGCCTTCCCTTGGTAGATAGCCAGGAGTCCACCATTTCCGGCAACTTTCGCGGCATAGAAGTCTTCAAATTCTTTTCCTTCTTTGGATCCCAATGTCTTCTCCAATTTTTCTTGTCCTGTGCCCCCCCTGTGAATGGGACTTCAGAATCATCAAAGCACAGGAAAACGTACGATTGATGAGGAAAGTATATGGCAAACCCGCAGCTTTGGCAGATAGTTCCTCAGTATCCCTCTGCCTCAAGTCAGAGAACGGCCAGACCACAGGACAAAGCCTGCTCACCGCAAGAAGCATTGCAAAGTTTGGGTCAATGCTTTCTTTGTGAACCTCCCCGATGAATTCTGCACTTCCTGTCTTCACTTCTTTTGGAGCGTGTTTCACAAGGTAGTCTACGACGTCGGCGGTATTCGTATAGGCTTTGCCATCTGCTTCAAGTGTTGGCAAAGTCGCGTTAGGATTCTATGGTGCAGCGCATGACGATCCCTTGTTATTTGTTTTTGGGGTTAGAAAGGAGTTGAAACCTACAATCTTAACGAACGTTGGCTTGAAGTTGTCCCCGAGAACAAGGTTCACGCTTTCCGTGTTGATATCACCAGACCCGTATCCAAGTTCACGACTTCGTGCACGTATACGATCAGCTGTTTGAAACAATATAGAGAGGCCGGTGAAGATAGGGACTAACATTGCTAATTCAGGTGCTGCTGCCCAGACGGAACCTCCGAATGTATAAAGTGTAGGTTTACTGGACCCTGGCATCTCCGTACTGATGTGGTCGGTTGAGACTGTCGTAAGTGTTGTTCGGACCTTTACTTCCCAGATCGCCTCTTATACTTCCTGACACACGTGACTGTCTCAGTATGAGTCCCCTCGTTCGTCAGCGACTCGGTCATTAGCCTGGGTTTAGTCAGCCCCATGTGCGCCGATGCTGAATGCCCGCAGCACGGCAAGACAGATGAATACTTTCCCGCCTCGTGAGGTCTTCATAACCGATACTGAGAATCATATGCGATATCATTAGTACAGAAATGACCATGTGTTAAACGGGCTTTACAAGGTACTAGTAGCGGGCCATGGACGGTTCCAGCATGGTGCAAGTTAGTGTCAGAAGGACTCCGTATCAATAGGCGAGTGGATGTGGATTGAACTTACCCAGTGGAACCAAAAACGCACAGACGTGCCACGGCCGGTGTGAGCGCGGCCGCGGCAGTGTATTATACAAACTGGCGTGAACGTTCACTCGCAGCTCTCAATAGACGTCCTTCTCTGGTCTTTAAGTGATTGCAAAGCTAGGAGACAGGGGCACCCCACGGTAGCCTCGTTTCCTCGAAGTGTTTTAGGCATGTCCGCCGCGAACCTCCGTCCATACAACCTTCCGACCTCGCGAGGCTTCAAACCCACCAATCTCCGACCGGGCAAGTTGCTCCGCAGACGTGAGGCTGTTGCCAGTACAGACAGAGATCGATCATGCCTTGTTCCCTCCGTTTTTACGGTGCGTAATTGCTGCGTTATTTATCGATCATGAAGAAGCAAATTCGTGAGTCAAGCTTGTGCGATCATAACCGTGCGCCGCTTTCGGGTATTTATGAGTGCTCCTTGCCTTGGAAGGTTCCGAAATGACCTCGTCTCGGACGCAATCTTCGACCCCTTTATTAGTAGGGGCTACCCCTGAAGTGCGGATCAACCCTGACGGGGTTAAACATCAGCATGCGGACAAAAGATAGATTTCATGCATTCAGGCGAGTGGGGAGTGACCAGCATGCTAGTGCGTGCACTGCACTGTAATGATAGATCATCAGCATTATGACTCGACATTCCTAAGCGAACTACTCTGATGGTAAACTCTGATATCTATGCAAGATAAGCATCTAACGACAAGAGTTGTCTAATGGGGAAGTGCGAAGGTTGGTGGTCTTTAGAAGAGGAAGACCTGCAGGGATAAAGTCAGGAGAGGATGAAACGACGACACTGCTGGAGGATGAAGGACTGACCTGATCGACCAGCTTGCTGACAGTTCTAGGGGGAGGATACTTAAGCTCTTCAAGATGCTTTTTCATGGCAGTCATCATGGGCGGAGGTCCACACATAAGGATTTTAATATCAACCGCTGTTGGCGGAAGGTGGGCGAGGATCTGGTCCTTGGTGACAAAGCCCACGCCGCCTTTCCAACCCTCGGGGGGGTTGTTGAGGACATAGAATACTTTGAACCTATCTGGGTTGATGTCAGCGAGCTCATCAAGCTCCTTCTTCAAAAGGATGTCCTCGTGATTCACGTTGGCGTAAATCAGGCTGAGATTGGTCTTGTCAAAGGGGTTCTTAAGCGCAGCACGAATGATCTGGAGCATGGGGGTGATGCCAGTACCGCCGGCAATCATGCCAATAGACGACACAAGAGATGGGGAGTAGGTGAACTGGCCCTTGGGACCTTTGATGCGGACTTTGTCGCCTAGCTTGAGAAGGGAGAACATGCGAGATATGTTGCCCTTCTCGTAGGACTTGATGAGAAGGTCGAAGTGACCGAGATCATCATCGGAAGAGGTGGGCGTGTAGGAGCGCATGATGTCCTTGCCATTTATTTCTGCAGACACGGAGATATGCTGTCCAATTGGCAGACCGAGTACATCCTGAGGATGGGGGAGAGCGAAGCGGTAGCTAGAGGGGGAGATGACGTTAGCGGCAGAAGGGAAGGGAAGGAGATGGCGGAATACATTGCGGTATTGTGGGAAATAACAATCTTCTGCTTGAGGGGAAATTGCTGCCAGACTTGAGGATCCAGCACAGGTTTGCGACCTGGGAAGCAAGTTAGAGGAAGCGTGTTGATGATACATTGGAAGCACGCACGTCTGTGTGCTACTTTGACGTAGAGAAACACGGTGGTGATGACAGCGAGGGTGAGACCGAGGGCCTGGGGAGTGAGAATGTGTTTGAGGTCGTGCATGAGGCCGGCAGCCATTTCTCCGTTTATTTCTCGCGTGTCGTCGAGGCCCAGCAGAATGAGACGAGAAATGTCGTAGCCTGAGTCTGCAAGGCTTGCGACGACGAGGCGAGAGGCGAGGAAGAGGAAGATGGAGGTAAGAAGGAAAGAGGCAGCGAAGGCGAGCTGGAATCGGTCCATCGCGCAGGAAGGAAAAACCCAACAGGTCACGTGCACCTGATTCAAGTTGTTCCTCTCCTCGACGTCGCCTTTTCTCCTCTTCTCTCTCTTCTCTCTTCTTCTTCTTGTTTCTTTTTCTTTTGTTTTTTCTCTCATTCTCTTCGCTCGTTCATATCGTAAACGCTGGCGTAGCACATGCCGCAGCCCATGCCTCAGCCACCACAGAAACAAAGAAAGCGCCCTCCCTCAGCCCTGCGCATCGACACCCCAGCCCACAATCCTCAAATAGCCCACGTCGTCCAGGACAGCATCACCTCTGCCTCAGCTACAGACTCGGCCGCTTCAGATTACTTTTCTTCTCCCTTCAGTTCCATGCCAAGGTCATCAAGGAACAAGCTCTCCCTCACCCTCTCATCTGCCAGATCCTCAACCCAGTCCCTTGCCCTCGACCGCACAGACGAGCCACCCCCCACCGCAGATCCAATCACCAGGCCCAACCGCCCCCGTCGTCCTTCAGTCATCTCCCTCCCTCCCCCTTCTAACCCGACATCTCTGCTTCAGCGGAGAGAAGGGGAGGACGGGTCCCCCACTGTCCCATATTCTGATGGTCCCATACAGATCATCCCAAATATCTGGCTAGGTTCCGAAGACAATGCCCGAGACTGGAACACCATCCGCACACTCGGTATCAGGTGCATACTCAATGTAGCAAAGGAAGTCTCGTTGCCCTTTGATAGTGCAGCCCGTGCAGTACCCCGTCCGCTTCGCCCAGTCGCTTCTACCCCTAATCTCACCAACAAAGCCGAGACAAAAGACACCTACTACCCACCCCATGTCCCGAGTGGCAGACCTGGCATCCACTACCTCAAATTGCAATGGTCCCATGGCCAACAAAACCTCGTAGACGAGGGTTTCCCAGAAGCAATGGCATTCTGCGACGCGGCGCTAGAACGTGGCGAGGGCGTTCTGATCCAGTACGTAGCAGTGGTTTCATCGCTAGCTGTAACTACACCTCGTTTGCCAAATCACTAACTATCATTCAATTAGCTGTCAATGCGGTATCTCCCGCTCCGCTACGATGGTCATCGCCTTGGTTATGCGCGCAGCAGCCGAGAATTCCCCCCATGTACCCCCGGAGATATGGGAGCTCAAGGGCATGCAAGGAGCATACTCTTTCGTCAAGGAGAAGAGTAAATGGATCGGCCCGAACATGTCGTAAGTCATTGTTGACTAGCCGATAGCTATCAGAGCTGTATTCGTTCCACATCGGATCGGCTCTGGTATCCATCACCACAGTGTCACCAAGCCGAAGCTGATACCATATTAGGCTCATCTACCAACTGCTCGAATATGAGCGCAAACTCAAAGATAATTTGTCTCCGGCATCGTCGGAACGCTCTTCCGCCATTGCAGAAGAGGAGGAGGAATGGGGTCGCCGCAGGATGTTGTTGGATGACTCGGAGGATGGTGACAGTACTACTGCTGAAGATGAAAGGGAGAGTAAGGCTGTCCTGGCGGAGGCGCAGGCCCTTGATAGAGCAATGGAAGAGCGGATTGTCGCGAGGAAAATTTCGGCATCGTCATTGACATCGAATTCGTCGGCGAATGGGCTTGGCAGCGGTGTAGGCATGGGTCCAGCGTGGCGCAGTCGTTATGCTGCCACGCGCAAGCGAACCGGATCTACTGCTTCTAATCACACCAACCATAGTGTCCTCAGTGAGGATCTGGTGGAGGAGGACGAGGAGGCAGAATTACTCGGCGTTGGCGGTGGCTTTGATGATGACCGTCCGCGATTGTCGTTTGCTTCTTCCACTGACTCTTCCACTGACTCTTCCACTCGCACTGGTTCTGCAATCACCTCATCAACCAACTCGCCTGATAACGATCATAGCGATCACCAGAATGCAACTGGTGTCAGTGATGATTTGTTTACACCGGCCACAGCGCGACCTGTCTCCTCAATGCCCGCATTCCCTTTACCCCCGCCTTCCGCGCCGGTGTGGAAGACGTCTTTTGGCCCTCAGATTGTCGTCCCGCAAACAGCTACTCGTCTCACCTTTGATATGACAGTTGGTCCCCTTGATAGATCCCATCCATCTCCCCAAGCCACCTTTGTGGATATATCGACTACTCCCAGAGCGATCACCAAGAAACCGTTCAAAGGCAGGAAACGTCCACCTCCCCTTGGACTCAATGCTTTGCCCCCTGTTCCCTCATCACCTATCACAATAGTCGCCGATGAATCAGATTCTGGTGCAGAGTCTTCGCGAGGCCCTGCCGACGGCGTAGTTAGTTCATCCTCTCTCACACAAGTACCTGCTCCCCATCCCACTCTTCCGCGGGCTACACAGCCATCGGTTCCTCTTCGCATTCGTACCGAGTCACGGAAACCAATCCCTCCGCCTCTCCACCTTCGAAATGCCACACCGCCGAAGTCCGTCTCAACCGCTCGTCATACGGAACCGCTACGAATGTCCCATCAGCGCAACTCTTCCTTATCATCCACTTCCTCATCATCCGTTGCATCGTCTCACTCTGCATCAGCTGCGCCATCCCGTCATTCTTCTTCGTCTTCCTTATCCATTCAAGCGCCTGTGCGATCGCAATTACAGGCCCGCGTAGCTTCTCAACCTGTGCAGTCGCATACCCCTAAGCGCCCCCCTCTGCTGCGGTCGCACTCAACTCTGAACACCCCTTCTCAAACCTTATTTGTGTTCCCCCCATCCCCCACGCTGAATACTCGCACTCCGTCCACTATGACACTCACCATGTCTCATTCTGTGCCTTCCCTGAACGGTGTTGACCAAATCACTGGGTCATCGAAGGGCGGTCCAGTTCCTTTCCCAAGCATATCAACGCCCAGAGTTGAGACTTTCAAAGGAAAACATGGCCGCACCAGGAGTTTCATCGGCCTTGGTGCCCCACCGACCCCGACAACAGCCTGCTCTCGAGTAGATGCAAGAGGCTGGGTAGGGATAGAGTAAGGCTGGGAAGAAAGCAAATGGTGTGAACCAAGGATGAAGTACTCGATGAGCTGGACAATGATAGGAGTCGAGTTGATAGTGACGGGCTCGGTCACGTTCATTCTTCACTGGCATCTCCGAGACATTTATGCTCTCAAATGCTTTGACGTTATGCACGCTCTCTACTTTACGCCCTCTGGAGATTTATGCCAATGACCTATCCCGCCCTCCACTCTATGCCGAAATGGTCTAGTACCCGGTTTGATTGTTTTTTTATGGTCTGGACCTTAACATGTATATATCTGTGTTTTATTCGACACCTCATGCATCTTCATACGCATTGCTCCATCTTCGCTTCTGGGCTACGAATTACGTGGATCCCCCTCTACCTCTTGTTTCTTCGCTGGACTTTAGGTTGTATCTTGCTATCTTATTCTCCTTCGTGTTTCATCGCATGGGCAGATCTGGTATCGAAGTACCGTCCTGTGTATAAGTACATGCTTAAACGTAACTAACAGCCATTATGTGTCTTACGTTCTTCCTCTCACTATCCTCCGCCTCACCCAGCTCCCGTATCCCATTGTTTTTCATCTCTTGTGTCTTTGACTGCGCGCCTCTTTTGTTGTACTACCTCACAGCGGCAAGATCTTCAGCGGACAACACAGCCTCCATGGTTGACCGCTCAACGTTCAACGTTCAATATCCTTCACGTCGCGTCTGATAACAGTATATAGAATACCGGCTGTTTCTATTACGAGAGGACAGTTGACGGTATAAATGTATGTGTACGGCGGAGGTAGAATCAGGCAAACATCTTGCCAACACTCTTTGATATGGCGGATGTGACCAACTGGCCACCAATGCCACCTAGACCCCAGCCACCAGCTACACCATTCGCCCACCGTTGTTTTGCGTCCCTGTCTCTATCAAGCGAAGACATCATTTAGAGGCTCGGGGGGTGGGGGGGAAGCTCATGAGGACGTACGCGTATGTGAAGCCTATGGCATTTGTGAAGTTGAAGACAAGCGCGAGGATGACGATTGGAACGTAACTAGACCGGTTGGGCGGGCGGGCTTGGGCATAAAAGAAGTGAATGACTCACGAGAAATTGAGTTTGACTATGGACACTATGAGTAGAGCCACCCAGAGAAGCGGGAAAGCATAGACTGCCGCCTGGTCGTGTGTGTCAGGACAGATATACTGGATATCGACATGGCTCTTACCCAAAACATCCTGCAGGGTGGAAAGGAATTAATAGTGGACAGTACATGAGGTAGGGATATTACGTTACGTACTTGGAATCAATGGGATTCGCCGGACGGGATGGCTAGGACGGGAACGCAAGTTGGGTGTGCGCTCACTTATATGCAAGGTGGCTTACATCTCGGCTCTCGAATACCCAATAGCTCTCCCCATCTTCGTCAACCTGGCGGGAGATGGTGACATACGTAACAAGTCTCTTAAGACATGACGTACTTGATTCCAGAAGCGCAGCCCTACAAGAGTGCGCCCGGATACATTCTATGAAATCGGTAAGGCTGAGTATGCCAGCGAAAGGGACGTGCTCATACCCTACAGTTCCAGAAATCCATGGCAAGCAGCACAACAACCACTACGGTCTAACGAGTGCTTTAGTGAATCTGCAGTAACACTGATGACAGCGCATACATACTGAAAGTACGTAGTTGTCCGTGACCCAGCCACACATGATGTAGACCACGATGGCTGCTAGCCTGAATGTGAACAAGAAGAAGAGCGCTAAAGGATGTGCCGACTGTTGGGAGTGTGATGTATGAGCTTGCAGCATGGCCATTGACAGGCGACTAGCTCATACTTGTCGAAATATGCCCGCAATTCCTATGATTAGCAGGTTAGGGCTCTGTGTTTGATTGCTGTTAGAAGACGCACCTGACTCGGCATCGCTGTGCGTGGTGGCCATCTGGGACGCGTGATTCGTAGGTGCAAGGACCACGGGAGTCCGGGCATTCTGGGGCGTGGAGATAGTGCCTTGTACTTTTGGGGGCTCGTCGACGTCCGGTTCTATGGTATCGTATGCACTCATTGCGGCGGTCGTCGTCGTGCTGGTGCAACTGCGAGTCACCTGCGACGACATGAATGACGGCCCAGATCAACAAGGCCAAACAGCCCATGCATGTCTGCTCGCTGTGATGAACGGTGATCGACCGACAGAAGCAACAGCGCTTCTGAACCGTGTACGCTCACCAGACGTCGACACCGTTCCTTCAATCTCCCCGACGCTTGCCCATGTCTCAGCCCTCGACGTCCAGCACATCACCCCGGATGACCTATGCCCCCACGACCTTGCTGATGCCCCGTCAGAGGTTAGGCTAGCCTACACCCTCATCGTACTCCTCCAGCTGCGTCAGGACAGACTGCACAACCAACCAAGGACCAACAACTTGTGGGAGCTGTGGAAAGAACTTGAGGAGAATGCCCGCGATGTCGACTTGCTTGACGCGCACATTGCGAGCACTTGGAATCTTTTCCTCAATGACTATCATACTGCGGTCGAAATAGAAGATGCGTTATGGATCGGCTTTCCAGCAGACCAGTCTGTTAACTCACGCAACCTCAGAGGCATGTCACTTCCGTCATTATGTCCTCGATGCTTACAATTGCCTACAGTCATCGACTTTCTTCACCTCCATGACGGCCCGAGATCCTTGGTTGCCCACCGCTTAGTCCAGCTTTCTTTGCTGAGACGATGGAGACACGGTGCCTTCCCCGAGGACACGTTCGCCAGCATCTCTTTGCGAATCCTTGTTGACCGTTTTGATAACCTGGGCACGCCGCGGTAGGCCTCAACTTTCTTTATTCACAATGTTCGCTGAAGGAACTATGCACAGTATCTACCATTTCGTTGAAAACATGTGTCAAGCAAGTTACCTCTCCCTGCTTGCCTGGTACTTGTTGTACCCCCCGATTGTAGCCATGATAGGCGGTCCCACGTTGGCACCAAATTACGGTGTTCGCGAGATCTTCCTTATGCTGTTGTCGCTATCACTCGCAATTCGATCCTGGTCGTCGTCAGTCCCGCCCTTGATTGTTTTCTGTGCCTATACCTTCTCTCTGCCTGCCACTCCGATTCCCGGTACTATCGCGTTCACCTTCCTCAACCTAGCATTCGCCCTACACATATATCAACTTCACCTCCCTGTTCCTTCAAGCCCCCTGTTTTTCTTCCGGCCAGATGCAGTACTGCCTCTAGCAACGTTGTTCAGCCGCGCTACGACAAGGGTTCTATGGCCATCTTTCCAATACTTCCTTCCGGCTTTCCTTGTCATGTTTGTCCTACTTTCACAGTCACTTTTGGACACTTTCTCCCTCCTACATATAGGAGATTTCATCCTACCGCCTTCGACCCCTTCCTTTATCCCTCCCGCCGAGACGCGTGGCGCATTCCTCTTGATGCTTATGCTTGTCTTGGTCTTATACCTTTCTTCGTTGGCGCTGTTAATAGTCGCTTTGCCCAGCGACTGCCCCTCCCACACGATTGACAAGTGGGATCGCTTCTCCAAACCAGTTGGCCTCGAAGCACGCCGAGCGTTTATCTTCGCCACGAGTTATTACAGCGACCCTTACACATACCCGACCCCTCTCAATCTTCTGTGCCTTATCTTCGTTCATATTCCTGCCTTGGTGGCAAGGGTTGTTCGTGTTGATAGTAGTTGCGTCGCCAACTGGAACAAAATTCTATGGAGGATATCTGTTGGTCCACTTGTGGTCATTTTTTCGCTCATTTCTTGGACACTATCTCATACATGATTGCGGGTTTGTGCTTTGGGACTATGACGTATGAATGATGTTTATCACTTTTTGGGATGTATTGCTGGGAACAACCTTCTATACCTTCCAATCATGACGCATGAATGTGATGCTGAAACAGAACCCCACTTAGAGAGCTAAGAGTATCATGACACCAATGATGACATAGGGTGTGAAGAGTAGATGAAATGTACAAATGGGGACGTGGCTACGTATCTTCCACAACCGACAGCTGTCTATGTAGTACAACAGAAGGACCATCATTTGCCTCCACGGAGGCGGAGGACGAGGTGAAGGGTCGACTCCTTCTGGATGTTATAGTCGGAGAGCGTCCTACCATCTTCAAGTTGTTTGCCAGCAAAGATCAAACGCTGTTGGTCAGGAGGAATACCCTCCTTGTCCTGAATCTTTGCCTTGACATTGTCAATGGTATCAGATGACTCCACTTCCAGAGTGATAGTCTTCCCAGTCAAAGTCTTGACAAAGATTTGCATGCCACCGCGGAGACGTAAAACAAGATGGAGCGTCGACTCCTTCTGAATATTGTAGTCGGAAAGGGTACGACCGTCCTCGAGCTGTTTCCCGGCGAAGATGAGACGTTGCTGATCAGGGGGGATGCCTTCCTTGTCCTGAATCTTGGCCTTAACATTATCGATGGTGTCGGACGATTCGACCTCGAGAGTGATGGTCTTGCCAGTCAAGGTCTTGACGAAGATCTGCATGCCTCCGCGGAGGCGGAGGACGAGATGAAGGGTCGACTCCTTCTGAATGTTATAATCGGAGAGGGTACGACCGTCTTCGAGCTGTTTGCCGGCGAAGATGAGGCGCTGTTGATCAGGGGGAATGCCCTCCTTGTCTTGGATCTTGGCCTTAACATTGTCGATTGTGTCGGAAGACTCGACCTCAAGGGTGATGGTCTTGCCAGTGAGGGTCTTTACGAAGATTTGCATGCTGTAAGAAAGCGCGTTAGCGACAATCGAGTATGGGAGGAGAGAGGCGCACCTTTGAGAGCTGTTACGCGGGGCAGAGAGAGGTCAGAGATAAAGAGGCTCATTCCAGCGCCTCCTTTATACTACCCAAGCGGCGGAGTTTGAACCACTCACAGCCATGACAGATGCTGAGTCAGTTCGGCCTCTCGGAGTGGATGTGGAATGTGCTTGAATGGCGCAGAATCGGCGAGAATCATTGAGACTCGCTGGGCGACTACCCAGCACGTACACTACACATCATGATAATTACGCTTTCATCTCATCAGCACTAGGGTCCTCATCAAACCAAAGCCGGATAGACAGGTCCTTTTCCATACTCGCGGAGGCTATGATGTTGCGTGTTGGATGAACCTGACAAAATCATGGTCATAGGGGGGTTGCTACACATCAATCATCTTACCGCCACAGCCAAAACAACGTCTGTACATCGCATCTTGCATCAGTAGACATCTTTTCGATCGAATAAAGCGCCTCACCACGGTGTCCTTCTAGAACCTGCACAACTTGGCGCGACTGGAGACTCCACACATAGATTTTCGAGTCTTCACTGCCAGAGACAATGCATTCGGTACCAGCTCCTGTGAAGCACGCTGGGATACAGTATGTGCGGTTCACATGACCAGTATACGTCTTGACGCAACGAGACGTTCGATGATTCCATAACCGTATCGTGGAGTCTTGAGTCGACGCCAGGACAAAGCGGGAGTTTGGAGAAAACTTGACGTGCGAGCTGGAGCCGGCAGCTAAGAAGGTTGGGATGGCCCGATTGAAAGCACACACACCATATAGGATTATCATCGTCGACTAGTGTCTTCAGGCACTGCCCCGATTCTGCGTCCCATATTCGACTTCGATTAAGAGAATGAAGCCGCCCATTATTGAAACTAGGAAGAAGCATCTTACATCAACCCGTCCATTGCACTGGATACAATTAGTGTCCCGTCATGATTGAAGCTAACAGCCGTGACGGGGTCTGAATGAGCTGGAAGTACTTTCAAGCATCTACCTAGACCATGCACATGAGTCGCGCTACGCGTTTAGGGTGCAGCCATACCTCGAGCAACGTCCCAGACGCGTACTGTTTCGTCGAATCCACCGGACACCAACAAATTTGAATTCGGGTTGTAATTTACACAGAACACGAAACTTGTGTGCCCGACTAGCGTTTTCACTGCCGAGCCCTGGTGTCGACCCAGTCATTTTAAGTGACTTGCTCCATACAATTACCAGAACTCACCGTTTCGAGACTCCATATACGAATGGTCTTGTCGTCAGAGGCGGTAGCGAAGTGGTCCCCAAAGGAAGACCAAGAAATGTCTGATATGCCTTGCGAATGACCAGCAAATGTCCGCAAAAACTCCCCGGTAAAAGAATTCCACAACTTCACAAGCTTGTCCGCAGCTTTACTTTATGTGTAGCGCGTCAGTCTGCTGGGCGGAGACACGACATGGTGCCCACCTGCAGAAGCAAGCATTTGGCCATCTGGACTGAACTTGAGAGAAGATACAGATAAGGTATGTCCACTGAGAGTATATCGCAGCTTGTAGTTGGGACTCTGGATTCCGCTCACTGGGAGGGGCGTCACTATTGGAACATCCTTCTTCAGCTGAGAGCCTGGAGCAGCGGGAGTCTCAGGAAGGCTCGGCACCGACTCAACCTTTGTTGAACTGCTCTCATCGACATCCATCATAGGAGTCACTGGTCAGAAGCAAGTGAGCCACGTGACTTGCTCTCCAAAATTTCTGCTCCACCAACAACGTCGACGGCGATGGCTTCAGCTTGGGCATCACCCCCGGGGCGACCAGAACTCATCGAGGCTCTGGTATCCGGCGTCGGTTTGTCGAGATCTGTATCGTATCAGCCAACCACTGATAAATGTAACAGACAGGTATAATCCATCTAACGTCGGGATCCTCGAGGATTACCTCTACCACCAGATACGCAGTCAAGAATATGACTGTCTGGCAAACCTTGCCATCCTGAAGCTGTAGGTCTCCAGGAATCTACTTTGGGATTAACTATTGACTTGATGCCCAGATACCAGTTCAACCCAGATCTCTACAATCCTGACGTGGTTGTTAACATCCTCATTAAATCACTTTCAGCATCTCCCCTCTCCGATTTTAACCTATGCATATCCTTACTCGAAGAACGACCAATAAATGCCACACTCGATGAACCTGATCCTTTGCCAACCCTTCTTCCTCTTCTAAGACATTTACATAACTTACTTTTCCGTTGTCGATTCCCTGCTTTCTGGGCCGCTTATAAATCCACTCAATTGGACACGTTAAGAGAGAACTACACGGTGGAGTGCGCAGGATTTGAGGATTCGATAAGAGATGTGGCTATCGGGGCTGTCAAGGCTACTTTCACGCAGATTGGCACAGAGAGACTTGGTTCTTACTTAGATCTTGAAGGTGGGGTTTGCATTGGTTATCTTGCTGATATGCATTGACACATTTCTACCCTATGTAGGTGATGAGCTTGAGAAATACGTTAGTAAACTGGGCTGGTCGTTGAATCCATCTTCGTCGATGGTCAGTATTCCTCCCAATCCCGACAATCAGATTGAGGCTACTGTGGTTCAAGAAAATATCAAGCTTCCTCGTGAGTTCCTTGCTTCCCGTCCCGTCTCGTTGAGCTGAGCGTGGATTACCCAGAACTTACCAAAATCATTTCGTTTGCGGCAACGAAGTCGTAGAGTCAGATCTTTGTCGTCTGTATTACATCTACTGTATCTTGATACAAAACCAAGGATGTCACCGAGTTCGATAGATAATGAACCGTGTATTCATGGTTAAGAGACGAGGAGCCCAAGAAACCCAATCTTAGAGACATACTGGTCGAACTTCTAAGACCACACAGCCGCGAGTGTACCCAAAATAGCCATGGCCGTTGAGATAGCTAGCGTTATCCCGTCAAACCACCCGCACTTCTTTGTTAATGCAATCTTGGCTCCCACTGGTCCTATCACGCACAGTACGAAGGCTGAGAAGGCTCCCAGGAAGGCCATGACAGCGCTGAACTCAGGGATGAAGATTGATACGGCAACAGATGCGACAGTCAAGCCGGCTCTTTGGAAGACGTGGAGGAACTGCTTGAAAGGAATACGGGGTCCTCGAGGCGACGTCTTTCCAGAGAGCTCCTCGGCATTGGAGACTGGGGAGTCGAGACCCATCAGGATCTCGAGGGTGGCGTTGAGCTAGGGAGGCCAGGTAAGCCATATGTTGCACAAGAGAAACCTGGGGAACCCCTACTGGCTGTGTAGCTAATGCAAACTTTGACCTATATTGGAGAGATGGACGGTGAGCAGGCGCGACAGGAAGGCGGGCGAAACAACAACATACAAAGGACTGATCACAAGCATCCACAAAACGACTTGGTTGAGAACGGCATTGTAACCAGGCGTACCAAGCAGATCTATACTAATCTATTGACCCAAGTGAGAACGAATAGGTGAAATAGGATGGACGCCTACCTCCTCGCTGACATTGGTTCCAAACATGAGGTAACCAGCACTGCCTATGATAGCATAAATAGATGTAGCAATTACCTGGCATGCGAAGCATCAGCACCACACTGGACAAAGACTGGAAGAAACTCACAAACGCCCAGTTAATCATAGAATCGAACTGCGAAGGGTCTGCCATATCTCGCGCCAGGGATGGAATAACAGCATGCCCCGAGAACTATGCGTGGACTTAAGGGAATGAGACATGCCCAAGACGGATAAAGATACGCACCCCCGCCATGAACAAGCCAAAAGCTATGCTTAGTTTTTCGCTACTCTGGAAACACAATGAAGTTTCCGCTGGACTCCACAGCGATCCAGGGGCGTCAGTTTTGGAGAAGCCATCGATGAGGATCACAGCAATCAAGAACAAGATGCTAAGGATTCCCATTATGGACGCGTACGAGAGGAGGGATAACGGTAGAAACACGGTTGGAAGAAGGCTGGGCCATCGGGAGAATAAGTATGATGCCAACTTGAAGGAGTTTAATCACTATAATACGCTTACAGAGCAAGTCCCCATATCTTGTAAGTATTGGAGGAATATTCAGGCATGATGGTCTGTAACGAATCCGCATATAGAGTGACCAGAACGACACTATGAAGTGGAGATATCAATGTAGCACGTCAACACGAAGCAAGCGCACAAACCTGACTGTGAATAACTCGAGGCAGAACAGAAGACTGATCGGAATAGTAGTTCGCGGGCCAAACGCCTTGCGGCCTATATCAGAATATGATCGCAGACGGCTGTCAGACATGACGATATGCGCCAGAATCTTCGCGCTGCGTATTCGCTGAGTGAGAGCGGGTAAGTGAGTGATACATTCGAGCACGCACGTATAACACGAGATAAAACCGTATGAGATGACGATCAAGGTTCCAGCGATCCATCCTGAGTAGGCGTAGGCAAGGGGTTCAGACAACATGCCGATCCCAAGGAGGATGGCGATTGAATTGAATAGCTATTGGCGAGTAAAGGCTCGGACGGTGAGGAAAATGTGCAATGGCACTGACTGTTTGTCCATATGTGCTTTTACCCGTTTGCTGTTTTAGAGATACACAGGAGGTCTGGCGCCCCAGTGCGGGTTTCTGCTTTGTAGCCGCGTATGAAGGTAGGCGATGTGTTGGCAAAATTGGCGCGTTTTCAATGTCGCCTTTGTGTTGACCAACACTGGTAATAGACAGTTTGCGAAGGAGAGGGGCGCGCTCGCTGTCCATGCCATGCTTCATTGTCATTGTTCTTGAACCAGTGGGAAGCTGGAAGCTTTTATAGTGAGGTTCCGTTACGGGGAACGAACATTGCGGCGTAGCAGAGAGAGTGAGAATCCTCTCCGAGTCGATATCGTCCCCCTCGAACTGGCCGGTAGTTAGTTGAGCATATTGATCGCCCTCTGGGGTTTCGGAGGGGGTAAAATCATCATCGAATAATTCATTCCTAGGTCTGATGCCACCATCCTGGCCATCTTCAAAAGCGTCGCTAGCATCTGATGCAGAGCACAGGGCAGAGCCTGCGATTAGGTACTGGGTCCTTCGATCTAAGTTATGACCATGTTAGCGAGCGAAAATCGGGCAGGAAACATCGCACGGACATGAAGCAATAGCATCTCGGACGCTCTGTGTGCTAGACGCAGAACCAAATGTGAACCCGGTGGGCATCGAGGTCATCGCGGTCGTAGGTGCTCGTCAACGATCGTAGGCAAACTATGAGGGTCCTAGAAGAACTATATCTGAAATTCGACATGATAAGGGAGTGGATCTCTTCTGCTCCAGGCCAGCTTCAAACAGGAAGCTTCATTGACCATGTTGGCCCGGCAGAAGTTTTTCCTACGCAAGATCCGGCAAAGCGAAGATTCTCAAAGTGAAGGTGATTCGGCGGAAGTGGACTTCGACGGAACAAGTGACAAGTCCGATTCGGCCTTTGTTTCTGGGCCAGAGTTCATCCGACAGACACACACAGATTACTATTATCTAACTTTACAACATTATATACGCTGGAGGTCTATGGCAAACGTGTAAGGGATGTAATCGGTATCAGGACAGGAAAAGACTACAATGCTAGTGATGTGTTGATGAGAACCAAACAATGCAGACGGAGATCGTCATTGGTGAGAGGGAAAGCAAGGCCGTTCATGAAGATGTGTTTACAGCACGACGATTGACCCACATCATGTAGGGCTCCCTTGAAATGTCATTTCCAGAAGGCTTGGTTCTCGTGCTGCGACGGGCTTCAGGAAGTTTTGCACTGATGTTAAGGTCCTGAGTAGTATGGGAAACGATAAGCTGCATCGTGTCTGTGAACTGATAACTTACGGCTGATCGTCTCTTGATCCCTGCAGTGAAATGAATCCACCATTTACTGAGTGCCGTCTTAAGCGCGAGCTCACGATGACCTTTGGGGTTTAGCCAGGCGACAAATTCATCCAGCTGACGGATATATGTGCATCTGGGTGAGAATCGAAGCAAGTGCAAGGATCGGAGTACACACACCTCTTCCAGTTCAGAGTAAACTGCCCATTCACCTGGACCAAGTATACCATCCTCTCCTTCCTCCTCCTTTCTGCGTTCCTCTATTTCATCAGCAGGACGTTGACCCAACAATTCTAGGTCGAACTCGCTGGGCCCTTGTATGAAGAGTCTTCCGGTGCCATATTGAGCGACGCCGCCACTGCCAACTAACGACGCAGATCCCATCCCATCGAACCACCAAATACGATTATAAAATCGATCGCGTCCCAAAGGCTTCACCCTTATGGAACCCAACAATTTCCTAAACTCCCGCTCTATTGCCTCTAGCCTCCGCTCAAGCTTGTTCACTTCCTCGTCAAGGCGCCGATGCTCCGCCATAGCCTGCTTGATTGATGCTTGCTTCAGCCTGGCGGCTTCACGCTGCTTAGCGTGGGCCTGAGTCTGGGCCTTTATTCGCATCTCGTTAGCTTTAACAGCCTTTTGACGAGCACTGAGGTTGGCGTTATCCAGCCCTCCTTCCGACGCTGAGACATCCGATAAGTCACTCATATCATGCATCACAGAATCTTCGTCGATGCCATTAGGAGTGGCCTGTTCTGATGATTTAGCCTCTTCCTCCTCCTTAGCTTCACTGAGCGAAGACATCTTCTCCTGACTGGGAAATGATGGACATCAGCATGCCAACGACAAAAAAAAGAGGTAAGCTGAACTTACTATGACTTTTTGAGTCGATTTACCTCAATTTTCTCTTTTCTCAACGCGGTCAGCTGCTCCTCACAACTCTCCATGTGTACGTGGATGGCTTTACTCGAAATGGCCACATTGCACATAAAGCTGAGGATTGCGATGCGGTCCGCAGGAGGTAGCGAAACATATTGTTCATCTGGGTTCGCCCTTTGACCAATATCTTGCCCCTCCGAGGGTTCCACTATAAAGAGAAGCCTAGTCATGACACCTCCAAGGCGTGGAAATGCTTGAACAGTCGCATGCTAAAAGGACTTAACATTGTGATGGGCAGAGACAGGCTTGAGAGGACTTACATCCACAAGGCAACTTACTACACAACTCTCCCATCCTAGTCGCCCCTCTGACGACCTCAGAGGCTGTCTCTCCCATGTACCACTTAGTCCATACATAGTGGTAATCAACGTTTGAGTGTCGACGTTTAGTATCGCATCGCATTCCAGGGCTTCTATCGAACGCACGGCTGCGTATTTCGAGAACGCTACAGCTCGCAGGTTGTAGATCAAGGTGGAGTGAATTTCTGCGAGCAGAGGGCATGGAGTATCAGGCACGTTATGCCGTATCGCGTGCTCAAATTCGTCAAGGGTAAAGTTGGAGAGATGTAAAGGTTGCCTGAATGTGTCTTGTTAGCTGATGGAATAGATAAGCCCGTTCTGGAGAGAAGACATACCCATAAACATTGAGGAAGTTCCAAACCATGAGGAAGGCTTCAAACGTGCCAGGCTGCTCGTTGAAAGGCAAGGCTGTTTGACTAGGGATTGGTCTCTGCACTTTCATACCAGCCTTCCTATCCTTGTCGGTCAGCCGCACATCCAAGTCCTCGGTTGGGTAGCGTATAGGCTTTTTCTTCTTCTTCTCAGCTGCAAGTCTCTCGGCCTCCTCTTTGGCTAACCGGTGTTTTGCGGCCTTCTCCTGAGCTTCGCGCTCCTTTTTTTCCGCAGCAGCAAGAGCAACTTTCACTAGAGGTGATATAGTCTATGAGTGGGGCTGAATGTGATGAGAATGGGTTAACGGTACTTTTCTCCTCCTGGGCAGGCGACAGTTGCTTCTGGATCTTCGGTTTCTTGGCCGGCGGGGCCCCTTCATCGTTAGCGTGGATTTTCCTACGTTTGTCCATTTCACCCTTCTTGATATCTGCAACACCCTTCCGAGTCTCCTCCGGCATAACTGAATCTACGCCGTATCGTTGGGCAATGGCGGGCTTGACAATCCATGGCGACGCAACAGCGGCATCACGGTCAACGCAATCACGAATGAACCGTCGTAGGATAGATTTTGAAAAGGACAGGCGATCGCGACTGTCAAGTCCGTGGACGTTAGCCACCGCAGCCGCAGAGTTCAATGGCCTGAGCATATACCTCATCATATGGCACCGCACTTCCATGAGGCTACCAATCATCTGAGAATCTTTCTCAAGTTGCTTAGGTGTCTTCCCCTTTTCATGCTTATCTTTCTCTAGGTCCAATATATGTACCCAGTAATAGTACATTCTAGGATCGTCGCGGGTGTTGACTTCTTTGAGCGGGATCTTCAAGTCGGCTGCAACGACATGAGGTGGTTCTGTATCTACCGTGGAGTCAGCAGGACTGGGAGAGGCGTTGGTCGGTTTATGCGCGTCTCGCCCATTTATGTCATAGTAATACTTGGGCGGGTATACTTTCTCGACGCGGGCATAGTACCTAGATAGAGATATGATGAGATGGAACGTAGAAGATGCAATCTACGTCGTTCCATACTTACTTGGGGTTCAGGTCGACGATTACCCCTACGAAGGATGAGCATATGTCGCACGGCAAGTAGATGTTCAACGTACGCTCATGTCTGAAGTAACGGTCTTTATACCGATCATATACAGCTTCAACGAGATGGTCGAGACGTCCCATGACCTCTGAAAGGATGTGGATGTAATGAAAATATAGAGAACCAATTTGAAGGACGCACGCCATTGAACGGCCTTGAGAACGGCAGGCTTGAGGGGTTCAGAGAAACGGGAGTGCAACGTCGTAGCTTCGTGTCTCTCGCTCTCCACCGCTTGGAAGTAGTCGAGCCCACTCTTCCCTGTCAGCTCACACTGGAACTGTTTAAGTCTATAGAAGGACATGCGCGCGGCATATGCTCTTGGAATGGATGGATCCATGAGATTAGACGGGTTCGGACGAGGGACTGACACAGGCTTACTCGTAGGTGTCGAATATTTCCCCTGTTTGTTCAAGGTAGAATACCTCTCTTTCGGAGTCATTCTCCAGGGCGGCCAGCAGTTCCTCGGATGGTTGGGTAAGGACGACTCTTTTCCGTCTACAGGTAGGCATCGCGAGGGTTGAATTGGCTTTAGTGGAAGTGCAAACAAGGGCTGGGCGACGCCGATGGCCAGAGATAGAGGGGACGGCAGCTGAGGGGGTAATTGGGTTGGGAGGCGGACGAGGAGGACGCTGGGGGTGACGATGATGAGAATTGGAGAGGAAAGAGTGAGGGAAAGGGAGGGTGATGGGAGAGCGGCAAAGAAAGGGACACGGCCACGGGTGGCTTGAAGGGAGATGTTGCGTTTCGGTCACTTTTCAATCCTGCTCCTCCGACCGCCTCGATATACCGCTCCTCTGGAATCCCTCTGTAAAATATATTCCTTTTTTCCACAAACACCCAATGGAGCCGCAGTCATTCTCGAATACGTTCCACGGTCATCGAGCAGGGCGTACCACGACAAGCAGCCCCGCCAGTGAGCA
Organism: Pleurotus giganteus; assembly: GCA_032158425.1. NCBI lineage: Eukaryota > Fungi > Basidiomycota > Agaricomycetes > Agaricales > Pleurotaceae > Pleurotus > Pleurotus giganteus. The sequence goes on from JAPEHR010000002.1 coordinate 2,473,144, forward strand.
GTGTGGCCCAGTCGTGTCTAAATCGGTGTTCGATGTTCTCGTGCTGGTCGCAAACCTGTGACTCTGCATTTTAATGTTTACTGCGACCACAGAGCAATTTTCTCCTAATGTTTTCTTCCAAAGCTAGTACAGGAGTGCACTCTGAGCAGGCTCGCTTTATATTGATGCCAGCCATAGTCGACTCCCAGTCGGCCCCAGTCCTTCTGCAGCAGAAACACAACCGCATTTGTGACAATTCACGTGACCTGTCTCTAGAAAGATTAGATCGCTGATATCGTGTACGGTATGCGACATTAGATGAATGCAGCTATGGTATCCTTGAGGAGGCGAATGTCAAAATAACCATGTCCAACGTGTAAATCATGAATACCCGTCCGTACTCCTCCGTCGGTCAGTATGCCGAGCCACTTCTGACGAACCCATTGGCTTGAACCTAGATCGAAGAACCCCCCTCTTGGTCGTAGCCTCAAGATCGGCCGCTTCCATCCCCTTATCCATTGACTGCTTGTTCTAAACGTGAAGGAATACAGTCGATATTCGTTTGATCTGTTCAAGCATTCACAAGACCCACCGAGTTCTTCCTGGTCAGCGAGAACAGTCTGCGTACAGCGGACGAACCTTCCTCCCCAGATCTAGCCTTGTTCCGGGCCTCGACAGCGTCGATCACCACAATGGCTTTGGCGGGGGGTATTGGTGTCCGATCCCCTCGAGGACTTCCTCTTGGAAACTCCGACGCTCCTCTCGAGCGGGGCGATTCCGGCGCACTGGTATACTGTAGCGAAGATCGGCTCCGTGACTCGCTCGTTCGGTGGACGCTGCCTTGATTGTGTTCGGGAGTACCTTGTCGAGGGGATAGTGGGGCTTGTGCCTCTCTGTCTACATTGACTAGCACCCAGCCCTGTCCTGTGCTTGAACTTGCATGCCCCCATGTTTCCTTCCCTTTCCCCTTATCGGGAAGCCTTGGGACGGGTGGAGAATGAGGGGGTCCTGCGTCAGCAATAAGCCCAACCACACCCGCTTCACTTTTTCTCGACCGGTGATCTCCAGTCTTGTACTCAGGAGACTCGACGCGGGATCTGACCTCTTGCAACTGCCCCTCTGTGTTGGACGTGTAGTGGGTCCCAAATCGGCCAGAAGCCTGGTGGTTAGATATGTGCGTATTTTCCTCATCTTTCTCATCCACCGGCGTCGGTCGCCACCCTCCGGGGAAGGTTGGAGTCGACGATACCCTCTCGGCTTGCGGTACTGCGAGACGAAGGTCGTCGTGTCGGTCTTCGGGACCTGACCATTTAATAGGCACGTCAAAGACTGGTTCTGAGGAGGAGAAGGCGGAGTCTCGAAATACGCCAGGACTTAAAAGTGCGCCGGAACGGATGGACGGGGTGGATTTGCGGGTCGAATCACTGGGCTGGATCACATGGGCCACTACTGGTGGACTATTAATACCTTGACTGGGCATTGCAGTGGAAAGCAAGGGCGGTGTTTTTGGTCGAGGTGAGCCGTGACCTTGGGAAATGGGGGGTGAGTCGGTGGAGATGGCCACAGGCGTTCCAGGAGGCGATGTCTCCTCCCCACCTATCCATCCAGGCACTGGGTGAATTAGCTCCGGGGATCCTCCTCGGGATCCAATGCCGGTCATATTTGGAGTACCATCGCTGACCGTACTTGGAAGGTTGGCTCTTATATATTCGCGTGGCTGTGACTGCGGGTCACCATCATAGAGGGCGGAAACGGGGACTTGCGCTCGTGGTGCAGGCTTCCGGGATATTGACCTCCGGTGAGTCATGGAGGAGGGATCGACGCCGACAATAGGCGGTCGATTGGTAAATTGAGTATCAGGGGTGTTAGAAATCGAACCATCGGTCGCGGCTCGGACATGGGAAACATGTCCCATGGCAGGAGAATAGGCAGGAGAGCTCGCAAATCGTCGATGTTGGAAAGGCGGCTGGAACATAGGAGAGTGCGAAAGGTCTTGGAGGCGAATGATCCGATTAAGGTCGGGTGCTGTGTCATTAAGGATAGACGAAGGAGGTGATTCACGGCCGGGGAGCTCGTCCGATGGTGAGGGCGGGCCAGCGAAAAGCCACAGATCCTTCACTCGAGACCGATTACCCAGTGTTAAGGAAGTTATGAGGCTGAAGTCATACACGTCGAGGGAGCTGAGAAGAGTGAGAATGTGCCTTAATGAATCAGTGGCGAAAGTATCTTCTTGAAACCCTAAGCTCACAGAGGGATATTGGTTAGGAAAACAAGAAACTCAAACCTGGACGTACATTTGTACCCCTTGAGTTTGAATTCAAAGGCACTCGATCCTATCTTCTTCTCAGAAACAACACCTCGGGGCCAAGCCCCTCGAACCGCTTGCAAAATTGCCGGTGTGATATTCAAGGGAGGTGAGATCACTCGCAAAACTGTTGCAGAGGCGAACGAGACTCCGAAGAATATTCTCTTGACTCCCAGTTCGTGTAAATGGGTGGCAGAAGCATTGGGAGTTGGGGGCGCAGGTGACGTGCCTCGGGCAAGCTGTTGATGAACGGTGGATAGCTTATAAAAAGTCAGAGCCAGACGGTCGTCGTGCTCTCGGCCGTAGTCTATGGTGGACAAGAAGTTCCAACCATACTGGGACAGAATAGTCATGATGTCGAGCACGAGTTTCTCCGTGTAGACATTCTTGGGCATAGTCCAAGGTTTCCCCTCCAAGGTGAATTCGCAGCAATTTTGCACTGTATCTTCTCTGACGAAGCTTACGAGCTCCCTATGTTCTAAAGTGGCACGAAGTGCTTTGATGACCACAATGGGGAATGAATAGAACCTTATGAGATTGGAGCCAGAGAAGGTTAGCAGAGCGAAGGAGTTTGCGGTGCTCTTCTGCTCGCGCCGAAACTCCCTTCTTGGGACGAAGCCCAACTCTGGCGGGGAAGGGGAGGCCACGATGTTTCCAGGAGGGCTGGTCGGTTGTGACATTGGTGTAGCGCAGCAGGCCCAGGCGCAGTGCCGGGAGGGATAGACAGGTCGTGAAAGGTATAGGTCGCTGACTGGTCGTTGCTGGCCAAGTGTGAGTCGTGACGGATGGTATGATGAGAGGAATGTTCAGTATCCATATTTGATCACCGTGAAGACGTCCGCTAGCTCGCTGAAGGGGCGTGGTGGCAGTGCCCCTTCGACCTTACTACGTCATTGCTCCAGAATTTTACAATGCGCACGGTTCAGTATATTCCGGACACATCAAAAATGTTATAAGCGGCGCAACGGCGTCACTGTGAACATTCATGCACATGGCGGAGACCTATCAAGCAGCGTCACCAGTTAGAGTCCCATCAACCGCTGTAGACTTTCTCCGTCGTTTGCGTCTGCGTCCTAATGATGGCTCGTTCGGATCTGCGCCATGGGCGGCATGTAGGCCGTAGCCATCCGAATCATTCTCTGGTGCACGCTTTCGCTTCCCGCCCACAGTGCAGTCTGAACCCTCGTTACCAAGGTCTCTCGGATCGCTCCCACTTCGTTCTTTTTCCTTTCCACTCTTGCTTTTGGTCCCAGCGGAGTGGTCGGTCATAGCGTATGGTTTTTTCTTCTTCTTCTTTACACTCAGCGGGTTTGGTGCTTTTGGTCCTTTATTTTTCTTGGGAGGCTCCGATTCCGATTTATTGGTGACAAGAGCCAGATCAGATGCCGTGGCATGAAGGGATTGATTCTCATTCTGAATCAAACGTTGAAGATAAGGACATAGCCAATATACAGGTGTCATGGTAGAAACGTACTGTATCTTTGGCGGCCATGGTAGCGTCGCTTAGGGGTTCGAGGACCACAACTATCCGGTTGATGTGTACAAGGGGAACACCAGGAACACGTCGAAGTTTAGAGCGAAGCGGCTGCGATTGAGATGCCACCACGTATCGGTGCTTGTTTTTATCCCCTGAAAAAGAAGGTCAATTGAGGAGAGATGCTGCAATTTCCACTTCTTGACGACGCACCGACGACGCTGATGAGACACTCCTCGCCTGGAATAGCTTCCCTATGATTGCACTTGCGTCGCTCGAAGGTCTTTGCAAGATCGACAGCCGGCTGTTGTGATTTGCCTTGGAGATATAGCTCATGTATGCAGCACTGTGTTATCACTGGAGCAAAGCTGGGGTCAGAATTTAGTTAAGAGCTCGAGACGATAGGAGGCTTTGCTCACTCGGTTTGATAGAGCCTTGAAGAATCAGTCCGAGCTGCTTCACGATGTCGATTTTGTGGTCCACGGACACCTTACACATTTCCGAGTCGACTGGCAGGAATGAAAAATGGCCCAGTCCGTCATATTTTCCATAAGGACTTACCAAGTACTTGAAAAGGCTGTCGAAACCCAAATGACAGAGAATACAGCGCCATAAGCTTCTTGTAAGTCTTTGTACGTTTTTGACGCATATCGGCGAGTGAGAAGTCAACGTTGAGGCTCACAATGCGTGAGACGGGTTGTTTGTTTCTGCTATTATCGGAGGTGTCTCGGCTCCTCTTGGATTATTTCCACCCCCCTCCGTTCGAAATGCTCTTCTCATCCCGGGCTTTCTTGCTCATATCCTGGTGCGTAGCTTGGAACTGCGCGCTTTACGTTTGCTCACAAACGTCTAGTTTACACCTCGCTGCTGCCTTCGATATACGTGGCCATGTAGCTTGGAATGAGGTCTGCTCAGGCAAGCCTTCGGGGGATTGTATCCCGCGATACGCAATACTAACCACTGGTAAAGACGCACAGCGACTTGGGCACTCAAAGGTTGTGCTTGACCAAGGACATCACTCTGGAGGCATTTTACGGAATGGCGAATTCGAAATGTGAGTCCACGACTTCAGTGTGCGTCTAGGAGGTTAAAATTGTGGAAGCCCTGGCATCCCTACGGGCACCTATATCCTCTCGGTCATCTCGCACGACTTTACCTTCGACCAAGTGAGCTATGCCTCATCTCCTCTGACATCCAAATTGAAAAATTCACGTTTTGCCCCCTCAGCTGCGTATTGATGTTCTCAATACTACCCCCTCGTCCATAGAAGTGCATCCATATATTCCTGGGACGCCGCTCAAGCCCGCTTCCTCCGTATCACTTCCTCACCCTATCACCCTCGTCCCAAAGCAAAGGCATAATTATTTCGTTCCCCACGAATCGTTCAGCTTAATGGCCATGTTATCTAATCCAATGATGATGCTCATGCTTGTAACGGCAGGCATGGCACTTGGAGCACCGTACTTGATGGTAGGTTCCGCACCTTTGTCATAGACCGCTGCATGCTACATAACGACCCGGTCAGAAAAACTTGGATCCAAATGCATTGGAAGAGATGCGGGCCAACCAAGCAAAAATTGCCAGTGCACAATCCGCGCTAGCGAGTGGCGACCTCAAATCAGGGTACTTATGGGTTTTACATCTCGTTGTTCTCTGTCGCCCTGACGACATATTAGCCTTTCTGCTCTCCTTGATGATTCAGCCCCATCGCAGTCGCAGTCCAAAGCTCAGTCTCAGTCACCTCAGGCTTCCGCTCAAAATAAATCTCGTAGCAATAAGAATAAGCGACGATGACCTATCTCGTGTTGATTCATACCTGGAGTAATATCATCGGATGGTCATTCAGTGATACTACCAGCTCACTGCGCCTTGGCTGCCATGCCATGTCGCAGTGTCAGTATGTCAAATGATAGGCATCACATGCATGAAATGCTTGTGTTCGACCGGCCCACACCTGGTCTTCGGACCGCGCTTTCCGATACCCTTTTAGCCGCCAGCTCACAGAGATTGCAGACATTCTCGTCCTTGACTCTCCCCAATTTTGTTTTCTCTTGCAATCATGGCGTCTAACCTTGCAAAGCTCAATGTACTCATGTGTAAGTTCATCTCGATAATGCCGGTGTGGGGCCTCACCGATGATCGGTATGGCTAGGCGGTACGGTAAGACATCTCCTCTGTTTGAAAATAGTTGTATCAACTAGTGTCTTTAGGGCGAATACACTACAGGCTGGACGGGTTCAGGTGCATCAAAGTCTGACAAGAAGGTCAGTGATCAATTATCTACAAATATATTGCGAGATCTTGATCATTCCATACTCACAGATTGGAGTAAGTTAGCATCGGGATCTCTCATTACGTTCCGTATAAACCATGTTGCACATGTAGGTTGTCGGCCTGACATTGTTCGATCTGCGGAGGTTGGGCAAGGTCAGCAACCGCGCAACCATCCTCGTTCGGTCCAACTCATCAGCAACTCTTAGGTCGACCATCTTGGGATGGTTGGTGTCAACGGTGGCAAGTTCCCTGCCATCCGCGAGCACTTGGCACAAAACATAGGCAGTGTCTACAAGGACATGGATCTATCGTAGGCTGGAAAATTTCGTAGTCAGACCATCAAAGTTACCACCTTTTCCCGCTAAATTATAGGTTTGATGCTTTTCCCGAGGAAGGAAAGGTCGATCCCGAGGCGTGTGCGCCCATTCTATTGGCTTTTACTCCCCATCGCTAACGATTTCACCACGTAGACAAGACTGCCATCGACAAGTTTTCCCCTGGTGATGCCGTCATAATATTCACCCCAGACAGTAAGAGCCCTAGCACATGTCTGAGCCACCGTCTTATGCCGCGTAGGCACGCACTTCCCGATTGCTATCTATGCCATTGAGAAGGGGCTCCATGTTCTCGTGACAAAACCCGCTACACAGCTTCTTTCTCACCACAATCAGCTTATCGAAGCCGCGCAAAAGCACAATGTTGTGTGCTTTGTAGAGCATCACAAGCGGTAGTGCCTTTGTCCTTTGATACCTCTGGCAATACTTAACTTCGTTGTAGGTTTGATCCTGTATATAGCGATGCCAAGGCCCGAGCATCGACCTTGGGCGAGTTTAACTTCTTCAGCGCCTGGATGAGCCAGCCCAAGAGTCAACTCGATACGTTCCGTGCATGGGCAGGCAAAGATACGGATATAAGGTATTTATTGAGCCGCTAATCAATCGCTCTCGCCTAACATTGAACGTTGTAGCTATTATTTATCATCCCATCATATCGACATTTGCTGCTGGATTCTACAGGATATTGCCGTGCCCACACGAGTCGTCGCTAGTGCTGCCACCGGTATTGCCACGAGCGAGCCGTACAATCTTGTTCCTCAGACTGAGGATACGATCACTCTCCTGGTTGACTGGCAGTCCATCAGGAGCCCAAGACATAAAGGCACCGGTGTATACACGGCCTCGTGGACCGCTCCGCTTAAGGCTGGAGTGCACACCGCTCAGCGCTGGTACTACATGGGCGAGAAGGTCAGAACGTCGTGATAATTAGCCCTCCACTCGCTGATATATATCGCATAGGGAGACATTACCGTCGACCAAGCCCATCGTGGCTACGATGTCACGGTGGATGAGACTGGCAAGACATGGTACAACCCCTTCTAGTACGTTGTTCTAGCTCACTTAGATGCGTCCCCAAGCCGACTGAATTGCCTTTCAAGTATGAAATATCCACCATCTGAAAGTGGCCATTTTGACGGTCAACGAGGTTATGGATACATATCTATCGAAAAATTCATCGATGCCGCTCGCAGCGTAAACGCGGGCCTGTCTAAGCCTGGTGACTTCGATGCCCACGGACTTCCCACAATTGCGAACACCGTCCTAACAACCGCCATCCTGAATGCCGGTCGCATCAGCTTGGATGAGAAGAGACCAGTCGGTATTAAGAAGGAAGGCGATCATTGGATTCTTCAGTAGATGGCATTTCTTTGAATGGAGAAGTTCAACTCCACGACGCCCTTGTGTTAAGATTGCCGTGCTTTCATTTATTGAGCCCCGTTGCACTTTCATCGCCTTTCCTCGCGTAACTGTCAAGTTCTTTCGGGTCCACTGTGTCCCTGGCAAGTCCTACTTCTCGGCGCCCCGTATTACGCCCCCCATCAGCAAGAACCTGCAGAAGATCCTAGCAATTAATCGAAGCTGTTCCATAGGAAAGCCATCTGATTGGATTACGTTGATTAATGATCAGTGAGCGTGGGCGCGCATTGAAGTCAACGGTCGTTGTACGCTTTCCCTTGGGAGTTCCCTCAGCCAATCGCATCTGGGGGCCACATGGAACAACATCTTCCCTTATACCTTTGAGCCTATGAGCAGTTACCGTTCGTCTCTTCGATGTGCCTAGGTAGCGTGTGCAGGTGAAATGACGAACCACAATGAAATGCTAAGTATAGGATGCGAGGCATGTATAATAATCTAAGTTACTAAAGAACAACGAATATCTACATATAAGCCGTACCTGGACGCACAAGTACAAGGAATGTTCCCATGAGGTTACCAACGGCCAGAACAAACTGTGAGAAGAGCGCGGTGCTGAGCGATTGCGATCGAGACGTGAATTTGCAACCGTGTCCTGAGACTTGGGCCCAAATCTCTCAATCAGGGATCTAAGGACCCAACAAGGCGTAAGCCCTACAAGGAGCGCCTCCAAACCCTTGCTGTAAGATTCATACAACACATACTACGAAACCTTACAAAACACGCGCTGATGATCGTCATCGATTCTGTCCGTCACAGGTGGTGTCTATGTTTCAAATCGATTGGATTGATTGCACTGAGGGATGTGACAATTGTGAGGTGATGACTGTATGGTACTACGAGTGGTGTATTGCAACAATGACGATAGTGTGGCAGAACAAGGGAACAAATGTACGTGCAGGTGAGGTGGCGGCGGTGGCGAATGAATGCGAGCGGATCGGTAGGTAAGGTGGGGAGAAGAAAAGGAGAAAAGGGAGGTGTACGGGTGGGACAGCGGAAGCAAAAAATATACTTGTAAGACGCCACACACAATCCGCCATATGAGGGGCGCCTAGAAGAGCGGAAGAGAATATAACATAAACTGAAAGATAATAAAGTATGGCTAAGAACGAATGCGACCGTCGCTAGGGGATAGTTATGCGGCGGATGACGAGATCGCGTAGGAATGTGGGAGGTAGTAATGCAAGAACAGGATGAACAAGTGTAAATGAACAAATGCAAGGATGTGACGGAAGAGATTGCATAGTGACCAAGATTGCATTGAATGAGTGTAGTTACTTTGTGTTGACAACCAGAAATAAAAGGATGCAGATGGGATGAGACTGCTTGAGAACAATGCCTCGGGTACAAGAAAGCTATATCGGTGGGTCCGGCGGCAGGCAGAGAAAACAAAACTGTCCGTTGGTTGCAGCATCGATGTGTATATCATCGCATATCGTGGATGATCAGAAGTGCCGTCCCTCCGAAATGCATCTTGATACCGCAGTTTAGATGTGGTGTAGGTTGTGCGCCTGCCATTAGTAGAGACGTGCGATGCCAGAAAAAGAGACTATTGCAGGGAGGGGAATCGATGAATGCATGCATATTGCGGGAACAGAGAAAAATTGCTGTTGAATGTCGAGTTGACGTGTATGGTATTACATTTTTGCGATGCTGACGTCTTGGACAAAGGAAAGAGGCAAACAGTGATTTTGCTCACAAACGATTACGCGACCATTGCCCGTGGCGATGCCACGTTCAAGCTGTGGAGTGCAGGGCGACCGAAAGTGACGTAGTCGTGAGGGAGGTATTCTTCGGGAGGTTGATCATTTCGAATGGCCTTGATCACAGGCTCTATCGATGAGTGCATGTTCTCCTTGTCATCTGAAGAACAATGGGAGCTTGGGAAAAAGTCGCTAGTCGACAATGGGCTTGTGGGAGTGGCAGGCATATCATCCGAGACGTCCGAGACGTCCGAGAACGAAGCGTTGCTCATGGGTGTGCCAGTGATGGAGGAGGCAGGGGAGCGGACAGGGGTGGCGGGCAGAGAGGGATAGGCGTGACGGATAAATTGACCACCGTTTAGGTAGTAATGGACAACAAACGTCGCAGCCTTGGAGTAGAAGGCGTAAGAGTACTTGCGAACAAGGACCTCGGAGAGTTCGTTCACATGACGCGCCAGTCGGCTATCGAGATACTCCACAACTTCAAGGCATTCGTCCGTCTCTTCCCAAACACGACGTGGCTTGCCACATAGGTAACGAGCCAAAGTGAGAGCAGCAAGAGCGATCGTTGAGGGTGTGTGCTTCACGAACTCGCGATAGAAGAGAGTAATCTCCATCAAAAAGCGGGCGACATGCTGGACTTTAGGTTCTTCCATGACTGGACCACAACACATAAGACGTAACCAGGCTTCTGCCGTTGGATGACCCAAGGTCCATTGGATTGTAGACAAAACATGACCTTCCATCTGGATAAAAGCGGACTCATCGTAAGCCTCCTGGCAGACAGAGGCAAGCTCTTGGACGGTAGGCACGCGATCTTTGGCGTCTTCGAATTTTGAAGCGATCCAGAGAGCAGCGCACCCGACAAGCTGATAGTGTTTCACGTAGACGATGCGGCGGGACACATAGCGGTCAATGATGTTGAGGGTGAGATATAGGGTTTCAGGGCGGAGCCTAAAGGCGAAATGAACCTCAACGAGAAAGTCGACTAAGCAGGGGCGCATATGCCATCGGATTTCTGGCTGTTGATCCATTGACTGCAGCGAGGACATGGTGTAAAGCTAAAGCCCAACCTCTTGAGCCACGCCCAAAGACGAAGGGAAGGAGCAAGGCGGACTGACCTCCATGTCATGCATGTAGTGGCGAATCTCCTCACGATACTCTTCCTCAATGAGGATCCCTTCGCGCCTGAGAGCGGCGATGTGGGCCTCTCGCTGCTTCTGCTGTATGAGGGCAGACTTGGCTGATCGGGGAGTTTTACGATGGCCATAGGCAGGTTGAGGAGATTTTCGAGGCTTTGAGATGCCACTTGGAGAGGGACGCCTCTTGTGGTAGAGAAGAGAGGCATTGCGTGCATGGCGGGTGGTAGAGGTAGCAACGTCCTTCATTGTGAGCAACGACGATGAGGAGGGGTCGGAGTCGAGTTCAAGCTGAGGGGAGCTGGGAGTTGGAGAGTGAGCAACCATGGTCAGACAGGAAAGATGAGGGGAGAGGGACGAAGAGAGAGGGGTGGACATGGTGGACGATGCAGCGAACAAAGGTGGGCACGGGTGGGCCAGGTGGGCACGACGGGGCAAACAAAGAGATACAGAAAATAGACCACTGACATGGGGTAGACCGGCCTTCATACACGACCAACGACGGTCTGTGTGTTGAACCTGGAGAAATCGTGGTGAGCGTCGGGGGTCGTGATGAGCAGAGGGTCGTGCACGGCGTCGAGGGGGATGAGCTCGACGTCGTGAGGGGAGGAGAAGAAGAGAGATAAAAGCAGACGGGAGTGGCGGGGGTCCCATGCCAGCTTTCTCCCACACTCCTCTTGCCCATATCGGGAAGCAGCGCCAGAACGCTGGCTCGGCCCGATCGCTCGCACGGCCCACGTTTCACAGCGCGCAGGATGAAATGACGTCGATCTCACCTTTCGCAGCGAAGAGCTGGTATCTAGTAGCTCTCTTGTGGAGGGGGGAATTATAAACGAACGGATATTACTTTGCTTTTGCAAGAATTACGACGAGTCTTGCGACCAGTGGGTGTAGAATCAAAAGAATGACTGCAGGTGAGCTGGCTTCTAGACGGGTGTTGCCACGAGAGACCAAGGGAACCAGAGGAGAGGAATGAGGAGTGAAAAAATCACGCTGTGCGCTCCAAGTTAACCGAGCGATTCACGGGCGACGGCGGGCTCGAGACAGTGATGCGATTCACTGAGTATCGATGGCGATACTCGTCGAAAGGCTGCGCTGCGAGAGCTTGCACACGAGTGTATAGGAAAAAGAGGGGGGGAAGATGGTAGAAAAGGTTGTGTCGGTTGACGAACAAACAACTTTTCAAGGGAAAGAGCAGATCCTGCTCCTCCAGCAATGCGTCCAAGAGGCGTGGCTGAATTCCCCTTTCCCTTTAGGTCCTCTCCAGGCTCACGATTTCGGTGATATTACCCTCCCTTTTTTGCCAACACGTTCCTTGCCTGCAGGCAAAAGAACATCCAGATTCACCCGTAGTTTGGCTCACTTATGTAAGGTTCACTGATGGCCCAAGTCAATTCTTCCCATTCTCAGCCGCGCCTTCCTGCTCGTCAGGATCCATCTCCTCCGCCTCCACACGTAAAAATGTCTCAAATACGCATGCTAGAACTCTGCCGCAGCTCTCACTCTTATTGACGTGCTTTTATATTAGATACCTACTACACAACCTATCCCCGGCCCATCATCCTGAATCCTGATGAGTCCTCACGCGCATCATCGCCACCTCCCACCACTGCTTCTACCCTCCCATCAGTCACACTTACATACACCTCTGCGTGTGCATGCAACAGAATTTTCCTGGCGCTCAGACTCTCACAGGTTCCGACTTTACAGTGTTTCATCATCGTTTTCGTCGTCATGCGCTATGTGGTTGTACGTGTACACCTTCGCGCTGCATCGACCGGTGATGTACTAGTTGAGCACACGTTTTTCATTGTGGATCCATCGTATACAAGGCCATCTAATAGATGCCGTTTTGGGTGCGCCATCATCCTGTGAAACGAGGGTCCCGAATAGTAGCCTGTCGTGTGCATGTCAGAAAAGACGCCCTTTCGTCAACATTTGATCTGTCCAATGGATTTTTGAGGTCAGCGGTTGGCCGTCGTTGGCAGAGACCCACGTCCACGCTCGCAATTCGTATTTCTCCGCCAGAACAAGAATAAGAGTACATCCAGGCACCCGACGAAAGCCGACAAGAACGCAGACGTCAAATTCGGATAGACACATACAAGTGTTTAGATAGGGAGACCTGGCCTAGTAACTGGGAATCCGCGAAGTACACTTGATCAAACTGACATCTACTAACCGCTGTTTCGCCATGAACAGGCGGTATGGAAGGGCGGGGTGCTAATAACTATTTAAAGGCATCAGTCGGTAATTCGAATGGGTAATAGAGAGCGAGCAGCGTGGTATTGGCACGACGAGTGAAAGGTGATATTATTCGCGACCGCCAGAAGACTGTGTATCGGATGCAATCCCATATCGGGGCCGCCATACATACAATCTCAGATGAACATAACCAGGAGGCTGGCGCCCGCAAAGTCTCTGTTCCGTTGGTACATTCTTTCCATTCCAGGGCTCTACAACATTGCAATTTCCAAATGAACACCAGATTTACCACCACCAAAGACCAAGCACTACTAGTACCTGCCCACGACGTTTGTCAATTCCAAGTCCCTCTGATACCATACGGTAAGCCAGGCGATATGATGCTTCCGTGCCCACCCTGCCATCGTACCTCCATCCATCGATTCATCTTGGAGCTCTTTAATCACATTCCATATTTCTCCGACCGTTCACAACTGTAACGATCCTTGTAAATCGTTGCACATCGTGAATATCATATTCCACTTGCTACGGCTGCTTACTATCGGCCTATCTTCACTACATTTCACAACAAGTCACATTCGTGATCCAGGACCTGTGAACCAGTCATATCATATATTCTCAGATGCATCTCACCGATACCAATTATGGGCGATGGTGCTTGGTCTCCTGATCACCGCTTTCATAAATTCTGCTTCTGACTTCGGCGAAATGATATGTGTATGATTTATAGTGGAATATGAACAGCGATGTCAAGTGGGATATGCAGCAGAATGAGTCAAGGGTAAGACCAAAAGGTGAGGGGCATGATGAACGAGTTCGTTCATTCGCGGAGGGGGCCACCCATGAGTAGAGCCATAAGATCATGATTCTGCGCATTCGCGGGCGGCAGGCTTTGTTGTTGGAGATGTGCAGGTAACCCTTGCGTCATGTGGTGGGGAAGGGGGATCGGCGGTTGCTGTTGGCGCATTCCCATGAGGGGCTGCATTTGTCCGGGGCCTTGGTTAAAACCGATACCGTTCCGGACACCGCCAACGCCACCTAGGCCCATTAGATGGGGTTGGTTAGGGAGACGCATGTCCATATTATTTGGATGCCCAATATTTATGGAATTGTGAGACATATTATTCTGGATGGGTGAGGGGGCAGGAGGGCCACGCATCGGAGGACCACCAAACCCAATATTGCTCGCCCCAGGGACGCCATTAAACGGTGGTTGCTGGAGCGCGCTACCGTGCAGCGCGTTCAATAAGCCTGCGTTCTGCATATTAGCCATACCGAGGAACTGACTAGGCTCGTGTGGCGGCCTACCCCCCAAGTTAGCGAGACCTGGAGGTAATCGTTGTACAGGATTTTGCAGCTGGTTTGGGAGGGGAATGGGAGACGGGCCACCACGAAATTGAGCCTGCTGTAAGGGTGGCCCAGCATTACGGCCGGGTTGCTGGGAGAACAGAGGGACTTGGTTGGGGAATATATGATCGGGGCGCTGAGAAGCCATACGCTGCCTGGCGAAGTGGAGGTCATCGATGGAGTCGCTGAACATCCCGTGGTCTTGGCCGCGAGGAGGAGCGTTACGGAGGCCAGGGACCATTCCATCAGGTACAAACGAACGGTCATCCAGGCGGCTGTCATATAAATCAAGCCGACTACTGGATTGTAAGTGCGGTATCTGCTGGTGTTGTAGCTGGTGTTGGACCATCTGTAAATTGCTCTGTCCTCGCTGCTGCTGGTTGAATGGTGTACCGCCGCTACTCAGAGATGATATCGACTGGTCCATGCCGTTCAACGGGCGACCCTGGTGAAGAGTATACGAGTCGGTAAGCGATAAGTGAGCAACGACAATACTCACCTGAACGGAGTTATGCAGCATATTGAATATTTCTGCCATGGCACGGTTGTCAGGATTTATGTTCGCGGGCCCGCTGTTGTCATCTGGCCGTGGAACAGCTTGTAAGCTTCCTGGGTTTCCCCCTGAAGTCAGAGCGCGAGCGATAGCAGGATCCCTATTTTTATTTCCGTCGAAAAACTTAGCAAACCGGCTCCCTTTGCTGGAGGCGAGGGCAACATTAGCAGACGGATCGCCTGCGAAGGTAGTATCAATGTGAGGACCATTCTCGGTTGGTTGCAGCGGAGTGCGTTCCCCGGAGACTCGCCGAATAGAGCTGTGTACTTGGGGTAGATCTCCGGTTTCCTGTAGCGTCGCATGCACACCTCCTTCCTCGAACGGAGTGAATGTGGGGGCACGATGGTCTGATTTAGGCACGGTGCCGGTGGCAGAGAGCTGAAGACCTAATGAATGGTTCGATAAGATAGAAGATTCTAGGACAGATAGAGGCGAGGGAGTGATGGGAGATTGGGATTTTGGGATAGTAGCGGAGGGTGGCCGCGCGCCGAACGCTAGCAAGCGTGATCCGGGAGGCGGATTGAGAGTAGAAGGAGTGGGAGAAGGCTCGATAAGTTTTGCGGAGGAAGCCTGTGGGTTAGGAAAGAGTCCAGAAGCGGATGATGAGACGTCAGTGTGACCAACTTGCGTGGGTCTTGGTAGGTCGGGAGGCGAAGTGGGATTTAAAACTGGGTTAGCATTGGTCAGCATGGTAAGGAGTGCATTGGGACTATCAGTGGTTGAAGCTTTGGTGGACGTGCCCGGGCTTGGGGTGGTGGACACGCGCATCTCCACGTCGACGGATGCTGGAGAATTGGTAACATCAGTGCATGATCATATGCGCAGTGTAATATGCGACATACTTGTGAGTGATGAAACTATGGGCGGCGCATCGTTCGTGACTTTGTTGCCTGTTGCCTCCGCTTGCTTCTTCTTCTCCTCTTCTTGCTTCATGAGCATACGGAACATTTGAATCTCATCGAGGCCATTATTCCCACTGACTAACCCGAGACCTGGAGGGGCCAGAGTTCCAGAAGAATCTTCACGCGCTCCCGAGGGCGCAGATTTGTCTGTCTCCAGCTTCTCCAGCTTGTCTTGTTTGTCCTTCATATCTTTCTTCCATGCTTGGATGCCATCCAGTTCCCCTTCTTTGCCACCCAGGATCCCCCCGTTCGTCGGAGAGGGTATATAGGTATCCATCCAAGCCGGCTCCTTCTCCTTCTCTCGTTCTCGATCGCGGTCGCGCCTGTCGTCCCGGTCCTTCTCATCCGTGCCATTAACTTTCCTATCGCGAGGAGAAGGCCGTTTCCTGTCATCAGAGCCAGGACGATATGAATCATACTCGCGGATCCCTCGGGGCTCACGATCGCTTCGCTCATTTAAACGACGGGCGGCCATTCTCTCATCGCGTTTGCCGTCATCACGCCATCGGCGTGGATCCTCATGTTCAGAACCCCTGTCTGCATCCCTTTCATATGACTCGTATCTGTAGTCGTCTCTGTAACGGTCAAGGTGATGTTCATCTCGTGCTCGATCTTTGTCACGCCGCGCTGTTGAGGGGTCCCTCCGTGGTCGAGATGAGTCTCGTACCCGAGAGCGAGGACGGCCTTCACGATCTCTGCGGGTATTGTCTGGCCCTAGAAAAGATCAGGGTGGGGAGTGTCATTCAACGGCTGAAGCTTACGGTCATCTCTGGGTCCTCTGTCACTAACTGTAACCAGATTGAGTAAGGGGGTTTTGGAGATAGAGAACGGGAAGCCTACCCCTTCTCCAGTCGTCACTCCTCTTGCCAGCGTCCCGAGTATCGGTACGTCTTGGTGTAGTAGAACTAGATTGTGATTGTCCAGCTATCCGAGAAGTGCCCACAGACAGATGCGGAGCAGCGTCCCGCTCTTTTGCTCGAGCGGTGGAGCCGAGACGATCCCGGTCGTACTTGTCTGACAGCTATCCAGAGAATGAGGAAGTGGCGTGAAGAGGGATAGGCAGGGTACGGACGTTCCGCAGATGCTCATGGCCTTCCTTGTCTCTATTATCTCTGTCCCGGTCTCGGTCTGGGGCTCGCAAAGACTGGTGCTTAAAGTTGCCCATTTGCGATGGCTGGGACAAAGCTGAACGGAAGGATGGCCTTTCTGTGAACCATGCGGGTTAAAATAAACGACCAAGCCGTTCATGAGCCCATGAGACATACCACCATCCTCTAGGTCTCGCCTAAACCTGAAGAATGTTCGTCAGTCGCGAGACGAAATGGCGACAAAAGCGGCACACCGTCGATCCCGAGTGTTATTCGTTGTCGTGGTAGTTTCAGACTCCTTCTTACTCAAGTTTTGTTCGTTCTCGGTGCTGACGCCAGAAATGAATGCGCAATCACCAGACGGAATTGGCGACTGAAACTGACCCAAACCAATCTTTGAGATCTGGCATGCCATTGGGGGGCTGCACCAATGGGGAGTTATGCAGGTAGAGAATCTGGGTTGGGGAATAAATGGCCAAAGCACGCTGAAGGCTTTCAGGTTTATGTTTTTCTACAACGGTGCGCTGACTGGCATCCACTTGCACCGCCAAGTTTGCGACAGAATCTGCGAGTTGTTGAATGACATTGGATTGCGGTTCTGAGGGAGAAACGTCAGTGGCGATGGAGGCCATGAAAGTTATGTAGCTGAGGCTTGAGTAGGGTCGGATGGTGCAAGACTGCGAGAAAGCCAGCAGGTAGAGGTCGCGCGGAATTTGAAATGGCGAGTTGCTAATCCTCCATCATCGCTTGATATATCATGAAGCAAGAGCTAAGTCTCAAGCATTTTATCCTCAGACAAAGGGCTCTCAATCTCTATCGCTATGCAATACGTACAACTAGAGGTGTGGCATTCTTCTATATACACAGCAAATTTGTCCTCATCCACCTTAGGTATCCCAGACCCACAGGCAAGACGCGAAACCATTGCCTGGATTCGGCACGACTTTGAACGAAATCGACACATTACGGATGTGGTATGTCTTTCTGTTCCACAGTAGGTCCTATCGTATTGAGTCCGCTGGAAGCACTTGATAGAGGACAAGATAAACGGAATGCGACGAGAGCTCAAACAATCATTACCAGGAACCACGACCATGGACAATTTGGCCAAAATCGCATAAGAAGAGAACCATTGCCGCTGAATCTATTGGAACCCATAGGGTTTGGGTGTATCTCTCAACAAGGAGAACAAAGTAGCTAACACAGCGGTTGTTACCGCGTGTACATTACAATGGATTTTGGGCTGCATGTTTGCGTAGATATCTGTGCACAAGGTGTGGCGTCTTTTGGGACAGCCCTTCAAGCTTGATTTCGGAGGACTTGCGATCGTGTCAGCGTAACTGAGATGAAAACACAAAGAAGACGCACTGAGGATCACAGAATCGCCTCTAATATAGCCATTAGACATACCGTGCAAGCAGGGGATGAATAGCGCACACCTCAGGAACATTTTACTGATAAATCGATCCTTATTCACTGGTTTCTTATTTTTACCCTTAGGCAGCTCAGTCCACATCTAAAGGCGCATATGGGTTAACGATGCTGTCGTAGGTACGCCATGGCTGAACTTGCCTCTTTCACATTTTCCAAGACCTAGATGACAAGAGATATGGGTCAACGAATGGTTGAATGATATGGATCGGGCAAATACCATGTTGCTATGCCTATCAAAGGCCTTTACGCGGGCTAGGAGTTTCTTGTTGTTTCTTAGAGAGATGAGGACCTGCGTGTGGTTTCGAACTGCTTGCTGCAACACCGAGAGTGGCCCTTGGCTGATCTCATGCTCTTCTAGCTGGCGAAGTTGAGCCTCATCGAGCTCTGACTTTGGTACATGCACATATTGGCTAGAAAGCAGAATCGTGAATACCTGAACCACCAGCAAGATAACAGACGACATGCCTCATCTTCAGAGCGGGCTGGAAAATACTCCGGGTTTAGCGCCCATATACGCATTGTTGCCCCCAGATGTCGATCGTAAACAATCTCAGTTCCTAATCTAGCAACCACCAGCTACTTCGAAATTTTTGTTCGGGCCATGGGTCGTTTGCGACAGAAGGGCAAAGCGGGTGCTGCTAGAGCGTACATAACACGCACTGCTGCTATCAAGAAGCTCCAATGCTCTCTGGCTGATTTTCGCCGCCTATGCATCTTGAAAGGTCTGTACTGCTACCCATGATGCCATGTAGCAACTGATAGTCGTTGGCAAGGTATCTTTCCTCGCGAACCCCGGAGTCGCAAAAAAGCAAACAAAGGAAACTCTGCGCCTACCTCCTTTTATTACACCAAGGATATTGCATACTTGGCCCATGAGCCCATCCTGAACAAGTTGCGTGAACACAAGGCCTTCGCAAAGAAGCTATCACGAGCACTTGGACGAGGGGAATGGAGTAGCGCCAGAAGCCTCGAAGAAAATAAGCCTGTCTACAGGCTTGATCATGTTATCAAGGAGCGGTAAGTTGTTCACCAGCTGTATGTATGCCTGGCGATCTCAGAATCCTTAGGTATCCTACCTTCATTGACGCTTTGCGGGATATTGACGACGCACTATGCATGGTGTTTCTGTTTGCGTCGCTCCCTTCGAACTCCCGCCTCCCTCCCGAGCTCATTGAAAACTGTTCACGCCTTGCCGCTGAATGGCAGCTTTACATGATACATTCGCGATCCTTGCGTAAAGCCTTCCTGTCTATCAAGGGCATATACTACCAAGCTGAGGTCATGGACCAAACAATTACCTGGCTAGTACCGTACCAGTTTACACAAAGCGTACGCTTGTCCTTTGAATTGCAATATGTCTCCTACTTGATTTCACTACAGATACCGTCAGATGTGGACGTTCGTGTCATGTTGACGTTTTTGGAGCTATATCAAACATTGCTAGGCTTCGTCTTCTTCAAGCTATACGCTGACGCTGGATTTGTCTATCCTCCTCCATTGGATCCTAGGAAACAAGATGGTGCCGCGGGTATCGGTGCGTTCGACCTCCAGTCTGTGACCCGTTCGGTCCAGGTATCTGCCCATGAAGCAGGTAAAATGGCTTCTAGCAAAGACGTCCGCAAGACAATAAGGAGTATTGCATCATTTTCTGAACAGGCAATGGACGTAGATGCCGAGAACGCTGAGCCCTTCGAGACCACAGTGGACGAAGAGTTCGTACCCCATCCCTCATCATCCGACTCCAAATCTTCCTCATCACTCCCTACACTACAATCGCTGTCAGCGCTACCTCAAATTGTGGAAACTTCGCTCTTCTCCCCATATACCTTCTGGCTGTCTCGAGAAACATCGCGGCCTATTTTCGAGTTTCTTGTGCGGTCGTTTGGTGGTAAGATAGGATGGCCAGCCTCATCCGGTGGCGGATCGCCATTCGGAGAAGATGATCCATCTATCACACACGTGATAATTGACAGGCCTCACGTCGAGAAGTCCAACGAAACAGTTGAAGAAAGACAGCGGAGGTCCCAGCGAAGATATGTGCAACCTCAATGGATTGTCGACTGTATCAATGGCAACAAAATTCTACTCGAAGAACCCTACTCTCAAGGGAAGACGCTGCCGCCTCATCTCAGTCCATTCGGTGAACGCGAAGGAGCGTATGATCCTACTGCGGAGGGAGTAGCGGAAGGAGCAGGAGTCGGTGCGGATGAAAGTGAGGAAGAAGAGAAGATCGAAGGCAGCGAGGATGATGTAGAGTCAAGTGCTGACAAGCAGACTCTGCGTGCAGCGGCTCAAGTGGCTACGGATGATGCAGATGCTCTTCGTGCCGTCGAACTTGCAGCTGAAGCCGCCGGCGTGGACTATGTCACGTTCGAAAAGGAGGTCAGCAAGTCTCGTAAGAAGGCAAAGTCAGCAGCGGCCCCAACTGCGGATGCGGAAGAGGATATGAACAAGATGCTGATGAGCAACAAGCAGAGGAAACTGTATGAGCGCATCAAGCATAGCCAGAACAAGAGGAATACCGAGGTTGGTGATTGGCAAACCAGACAGAGCAGTGAGCTGACAACCCCTTAGCGCACCAAACTGGAGGAGCGACGGTCGAGGCTGCAGTCTAAGAGATGACGACTAGAATAGCATATTATGTCAGATCACATGATCAGTAGGCAATAGCAGCGCTTGATCACCAACTTGTGCATGGATTGAATTTCTCGCACTCCCATGAGCATGGTTGGTCTCTTCAGGAGCCCAGCATCCATCAGCCCCGCCTCCGTTTCTCCTGAGCCATCCATCGACTCCCTTCCGCCGCCGCCGCCATACAAAGAGCCCGAGGCTGCTCCCCCACCCCTTGTCATGGCTGAAGTAACGACAACGACCACCCAAGTCATCACGACCACGCACACCACAACCCACTTCTTTTCTCTTCCTCTATGGCGCAAACGAGGACTGCACGCCTCGACCCATACCGCCGCCTACGCCCCTGCTGATGAGAGCGGTGTCGTTTCTCGACTTGGTGCGAGTTCGCGTTTGCCCTTGGTGGACAAAGCCCTTCCTCCGACTCCGCCTGACGATTCTCGGCCACGTCCAGTACAGCCGAACGGTACAATGCAGTCGGTTAATCCGTCTGGCCTTGCGTTGCGACTCGCCGCCAACAAGCCCAAGTCTCGTCCTTCCAGCCCAGTCCAGCGTCCATCTGGCTTAGAGCATCATAAATCAACCGCGGCTTTAGCTCACGCTGCACTAGGCATTGGTCTGCCAGCCGTCCTCCCACAGGTGACCGCGACGTGCTCCGTGTCTGACACCACGATGCCACCCATCCCCTCTTCGCCCCCGCCGAAGGGTCTCGCTCGCGCTGGCGTGCGGCGGGCAAAGAGCACTCGTGTGCTCGCTAACGAACGTGCACCGCCCGATCCTGGATACGCTTCAGATGGAGAAGCTTCCCCTCGCCCGCGCAGTAGCTCATCCACCGCATTCTCTCTCTTTCCTTCCACCCCAGACGTCAAAGGGAAGGATAAGAATCGAGTAGGCGTGGATGAAGTCCAAGCTGCGCAGTCCTCAAGAGCTGTCTCTCGGCGACCGTCATTTTGGTCTCGCAAGAAATCCATCCCAGCAGCCCCCAAGCAGCTTGACATTGAGCACGGCCCTAGTGAGACTTCTCCGACATTGCCATCTTTACCCCCGTTGTCACCTCTCATCTTTGGTGGACGTATCACATCTTCCCCAGAGCCTCATGAGGATTATGCCCACTCGTCGCGGGGACAATCAAGGAACCGTTCCATTTCACTCACTCCTCCGATACCTGAAGCATCTATTGAGAGACGAGCCTCTAAATCGCATCCCCGCCCTCTTCGTCCCAAGACCACTGAATCTGCCACATCAACATCGTCAATACGTCCTTCACTCTCCATACCCCAGTCATCTCCAGATGCCCCGCCACTGACCGGCGCTTACCTTGAGAAACCTTACACATCTTCGTTCCCGATCACCCAACGTCGAGCGCGTGCACAAACTAACCCTCCAATTCTTCATCGGTTATCCCTCAACTTGTTCTCACATTCTGGACCCTCTCCGAGCCAATCCCACCCTTCCTCCCTTTCCAGTGCTCGAGCGTCGCCGCGGCCATCACTAACTAAGCGGTCTGCTAACATTCCAAGGCCTCACGTGGACGATGAGTTGCCTGAAGTCTATCTAACCCGGCTTCGGACCGCTGTCAGTAAGGCTGAATTGGCGGGTGTGCTTGCCTCAAGGTAATTCTATGCTTCTGGCCCTGCTCTGTCACTGATCTTAATTGCCCAGTTCCGACCCCTTCCATGTCAGAGCGTTGCAGCATTATATCGATGAATTCAAATTCACAGGCGACCCCCTCGATGTTGCTCTCCGGAAACTTTTGATGGATGTCAGCTTACCACGCGAGACGCAGCAAATAGACAGAGTCATTGAAGCCTTTGCAACGCGGTATAAACACTGCAATCCTGATTTATATATATCTGAAGGTAATATGGTGTCATCTTTCGCATTTCTTTTGCTCACATCTTTCAGATCACCCATATATTCTATCATTCAGCCTTATTATGTTGCATACAGATGCATTTAATAAATCTAACAAACGAAAGATGACCAAAGCCGACTATATTAAGAATACAAGACTTCCAGGCGTTCCATCGGAGGTGCTTGACGTAAGCTATGCTCTTTTCCCATTCTAAGCCATATTGTTCACTGTCATGCCAGTGCTTTTATGATAATACTGTCTTCGCTCCTTTCATATTCATTGAAGACCCTTTGGATGTGAACGGTCAACGCGGACTCGTCCCTGATAACGCCAATAACCGACTGTCTTCTTCGAGCAGCCTAGTCTCTGCATCTACGTCAATGAGCAAATCCAACAAAGTCGATCCTTATCTTCTCATCACAAATGTAATGCTCCCTCGAGCACACCGATTTAATTGTACTTACCCCACGAGATTAGGGCTTGCTTGACCCCTTACGTGTAAATATCGAGGCACATGTACCCGCAAGCAATCCTTATTCTTATGAGGGTACCGAAGGCCCCTGGGACCCAGAAGAACTCCGGCGATCCTTCGCCAATGCCAGCGTCCTCGAGGTTGGCGTAGCTGATCCGCTCCGTCCTCCTCCATTTTTTGGCCTCGCCGTGGGCACTGCCCCCAGTCCTCTACTCGGAAATCTTGCCGCCGTGCCGGAAGTTCTCATGCCTTCATCCAACGAAGTTTGGACCCTCAAAGTGGCTAAAGTGGCTCTCCTCAATCGAAAGGACGACCTATTGCCTGGTGGCAAGAGAGCCTTGAACCGTAAATGGCGGCCTTGGAGTGTCATTCTTACTGGTTCGCAACTGCTGTTCTTCAGAGATTCTTCTTGGGCCACAACATTGATGGCTCAATTTGACTCTTCAGATGGACAAATCATCTATCCACATGCCCCAATCTTTAGACCAGATGAGCTTTACTCTGTCAAGGATGCCGTGGTTGTCCACGACAAGTCGTACGCGAAGGTGACCCACTTTCTCACTCATTGTATCGCGGGGCTGACTCGCAGAGCGTAGCACGTGCATACTCTCCGTCTTGTTATGCCCGATGGTCGCCAGTCTCTTCTCCAAACCGTCAATGAACAGGAATTGAATTCTTGGTTATCACGCATCAACTATGCAAGCACTTTCAAGTCCGCAGGTGTTCGCATGCGGCCGCTTGGCATTTCATCCCGTGACATCCAATTAGCAGGAATAGCCGCTGCGACCTCGCATCTTCATGACTTAGAGCACAAAGGCCCCGCCTACCGTCGAAGCGGAGAAACTATCTTACGTTCGGTGGGCTCACTAAACAGAAGTTTGCCCAATTCACGCCCTACCCGCAGCATAACCTTGATGAGTGATCGTTCCGACTTAGATGCGGATGTACCGAGGGCTCCCGAAGTTGACGGTGCTGATCAACTCAAAGCAACGTTTGACCAAGTCAAGGCCGAGCTCGCTGCAAAGGAGTCGGATTCCATAGAGGATCATTCTGCACAACCTCGTGCAGAAAATCCACGAATGATGTCTCGCACTCTAGTTATTAGGTCCAAGATACGAGACCTAGAATCCAAAATCTTCGCCGCTCAGACCCAGCTAGACACAGACCTCCGCTTTGTTCGCAATGTGACCATCCTCACACCGTTTCAGAAAGCAACCCGAGACCGCCTCGAGTCGGCAGTGCAGGCGATATCCAGACGAGTTATGCAAGTTAGACTTGAACTTGCAAAATTCAATTGCCACAAAGAGGTATTGTCCAAAGACCTGACTGCGGATATGGAAGACTGGCAACGGACAAAGTCAATGGCACTGAACGCCGCCACGGAGACTATTCGGAGCAAATCCCTTCCTCGAATGAAGCTTTCCTACCATGACAATGATGATTCACCAACGCTACCCTTTCCAGTTGATCCCAAGTCGAGTTCGCCCTCGACGCACAGACCCGGCTCTTCCGCACGCGAGTCGTTTCATTCTGCCATCGACTTTGCACCCGAATGGTCGTCGTATGATGACGTTGGGTCTCATGGCTTGCTGGGCCACAATCTATTCGACTCGCCGGGTCGAAGTAGCTCTAGCTCGCTGCCAACCCTCCCCTTCCCCGAATCAGAACCTAAGAACAAGAGTCTACCTGACCCACCGTCACCCGCTATTAGCGACCGCAACGTGCCCTCTGCTCGGAGTAGTGTTGATACCCACAACCACGAAAGGTTCTACACTGCCCAAGAAACTCTGGAAGAGGAGGCGGAAGAGTGGGATAAGACCAAATGTGCTCAACGTGTGTCTTTGGTTAGACTGCCTTCGGACATTCGACTCTCGACTCTATACGAGAAGTATCACCGTCTCCCTCAGTTATCGTGAACCGCATTTTCCTATTCCTCCAGTATTGCATAAGTGGATGCTCTAGATTCAACAGCATTTTATTCTTGTCACGCCATAAGCAAGTCAACCTCAGCATATTCAAGTATAATTTAAGATAGCAACTGTAACAGTAGCAAATATCTTGTTATTGGCAACATGGAGCTCTTCCCAGATTGATCGATCGCGAGTATCCATTGGTAACCGTGTGTGTGCCTGTCGCCAGAGTAGAATACACAGAATACTGCGTCCCTTGTGCATGCTGTTCTTGGGCTTGTGTTCCACAATTATTGACCTAGGACCATATACCCACTTCCTTGAACAACTCGCTCAGCTCTCACAGTTCACTTCAAGTGGCGCTGTTCTATAGGTTTCATCTTGTACGCGTATGGACAGCTCGCACCAGTGATCCCCACTTGAAGTTGCCATCATAGATGGAGATGCCACAACAATCCACAAGCCACAAGCCACGCAGTAGTATATCTGCGATGCTGCGAAAAATACCACCCAGTGTATTTAGTTGGATGCAAGGCGGTGGAAATCCACACCCCACAAGCGAGAATAACGGCAGGCCGTCCTCCACTCACATGGCAACACCCATCACCTTCTCATCCCCTAATAGCCTCAGCAATCTTTCGCTCAACTCTCATATGCCATTGCTGTCGCATAACATCGGTAACAACGCTGGCTCGACACAAAACGGGGAGATGATTCCTGATACCGTGAATGAGCTGGCTGCAGAGGCGAAGGCACGAGCGGTGAAGAAAGCAAGGAAGATAAGTCGCGTCTTTGGAGAAATGCCTGCGATAACAGCTCTCTTGGAGGACGCTGGAGGGTCTGGGGGAGGAGATGGAGCAGTGGGTATATCCCTACAGCCGGACAGGCGAAGAAGAGCTTCCATGGGATTCTTCCAAATGCCCTCTTTACCAGACTTAGGTGTGCCGCGCGTCACCAGGCCCGCGACCACAGGCAGTCCTCGAGCAACGCGAAGCCCAAACAACCTACCCAAAGGTGAGTACGACCTCATTGGAGTGTTTCTGCTACTCAGGCATTTCTAGTCGTATGCCGCCCTGCTACAAGTAAAGTTACACTTGAGCTAAATATGTATGTGGAGGAGTTGGAAGAACACCCACCTGTGTTAACACCACGGCAAACGCGTCGCGTCTCGATGGCCAAGCTAACTCGTCACCTTGGGGAGAACATTCCCCCAGAGCTGCTCTCTCCCTCCCCTTCCAACGAACCTAGGCTTTCATTCAGTAACACAATACAAGGGTCTCAAACGGACAGAGCTCGAAAGAGTCTTGACGCTGCCCTCCTCAACAAACATAACCATGATCGCCATGATAACCCATTGAGTGCCAACATCAAGCGCAGTGCATCATTGTGGACGCGTAAGAAAGGAACAAATGAGGCAATCTTGGCCGCAGATGGAAGCTTCCAAGAACGCTACAACGAGAGCTTCGGAAATGAGGAAGAAGTTCGAGAGCGTTGCAAGGCTTTGAGAGTTAAACGAGTCAGGAAAGTTAGACAGGTATGCAAACCTCTGCGATGAGCACGTACCTATCTTATTGCCTCTGCAGATCCTTGGCCAAGAACCGCCACCTGAGTTTATACGCGCCATTGCAAGTGATCCTGAGCGAATACTGAACCTAGGAGAAGGCTACCGGGATTCAGTGGCGACGATCATATCTACAACTTCTTTCCGTTCAACATCACCGTTGTCGCGGTCTCAATCCGGTTCTGTCGCCTCCACAACCTCTGAAGCCGGATTTGTGACAGCACCTGAAGGCGAAGGAAGGCTGTCGGTACCCGAGCTTGGAAGGTCACCTACACCTCCATTACCGAAGTTACCCTCGCTGGAAGATGTTGCCCCGGCACGCAGACAAAGAGAATCGATATCACCTGCGCAATCCTATGCTACGCCGCCCTTCCGCGAACGTCGTCTTCGAATCGCGAAACTGATTCGTTTCTTTGGGGTGGACTATCAAAATATCTCGAACTCGATTCGGCCAAATCGCGAGGAAACTCGCAATGAACGGTCTCATGATCCTCCTACTGTTGAAGTGGACATCCAAATTGCTGTCCCAGGCAGATTTTGGGGGCTGTTCGAAAGGCATAACGATAGGGAAGCTAACGTGGACGACGTCATTGGGAGATTAAGGGATTTACGCGTTGGCTAGCGTTCTTTTTTCTGCCTTCTCGTGGCCATTATCATTCATTATCCATATTACAATGGAGGTTCAGTTGTTTAAAATCACAGCTGGATGAGGTTGAACCAGTTTGCATGTTGCTGGGGACAAGTATGTCCTAGCTCATCTTCGCATCAGGAGATACACAGGATCTCCCAACACGATACTCGTCATGTGTCGAAATGAGCCAGTTAGCGACATCAAGAGGCCACCAAAAGACACGTATGCCGTCCTATGCACAGTTAAATGCGAGGGTGATCAAGGGGGTATAAGGTGACACTGACACAATTTCACTTGTTCCGCCATCAAACTTGTAGACCTTGACAAGAAGAAGTGAGTGGAAGTGTGGATATATGGAGAGGAATGGACCTACCTTCCCATACATCACGTACTCGTAATCTTCCTCAAGGCCTCTCCGTCCCTTTCCATCGGGTCGCCAGACGTCGCGATCTTTATCATCGCCGTCTTCCTCTTCGGCAGCAGTATTCACAGGACCCTCCCCCCGAACAAGCGATGAAGCAAGAGCGAGAGCGAAGCTTTGGTCGGTACGCAATGGGAACAGCTCCGTATTATAGTCTAAGGTAAGGTCCATGTCATAGTTTTTCGAATGGGCATAGAGCCGCGACACTGTTGAACAGGACTTGGTGGGTTTCGTGGATGATGCGATGGACTTACGGACCTCGGTCAAACTTTTTTCCTTCCCTGTCGATAGCATTGATGGTGAAGATATCATCAAAGACAATGTTGGATGCCGTCGTCGTCATCGCAGGAGGCTGAGGATTCGGTCACATGCTGGCTCGAGTCGAAGCATCCACGGCGCCTCTTCTGCTGATGCGGCTCTCCACGCTACTTCCTCGTTCGCCGCACTCAACGCCACCGCTTCGATATGTCTCAACTGTGAGCATCGTCAGGCCTCCTCCGAATGCTCCCAGGGAGGCGCCGACTCCTCTGCTCTTGGTCTCTGCAAGCCGCTGGGATCCGACATCCGGTGTCGGGTGAGGCCTTAACTCATGCACGTTGGAGAGCTTCTGTATACCAATGCCTGCCTCTTCGTCCCAGATTGAGAGAAATTGCGATTCATCTGTCTAGGCAGGGTTTCACATCTCTAAGCTGCGATCTGGACATCCCAACCTCAACTTCTATCCTCGGCGACTCCCAGCTTCTGATGAAGTATTTCCAAGCAGGTGAGCAACATCTTGCGGCTGTTTTCGATGCCTCGGATGACGAAAATATGGCAAGAATTATTGGATAACATATCTCGCTCCCGTCTGTCTCCGTTCCCCCCAATTGTGTTTGCGCGAGCAGCTGGCACCCTCATCGCTCAGACATATATATCTTCCCACCGTGCCTCTGGGTTGTTTCTCATCTCACCTCCCCCATCGAATGGCGCCGTCCCTACTCAACTTCTTCCGACCGCATTAAGGGAATTCACGTTTGAGATGAAGTTCCCCATGGCAGTGGTAGGATCCGTGGAAGAGGTTGAAACACTCCAACGGCGTCGAGATTTAAATTCGACTGGCTACGTAAATTCATATGTGGTGCCACGTACCGACGATGGTGCCATCATAGCAAAAGTGGACGAGTGGCTTGATGAGCTAGGTGTATAGATACGTCGCCTTGGTTGTTGTCGTGGTAGACCCTCGGAGGAGATATACACGTGTGTCCGAAGAGTGGGTATGAAACTATACAGTGATCTTACGGTAAATATGCAAGCCCCGATACAGCCTGACTAAAGGAGCATCGAAACTACCAACTATCGTCTTCCACCACGTCCCGTTTGATCTCCGGATGAACATCTGTGGCACTTGCTAGTCCTGGCAGTACCACCTTCCACACTGCTCTAGTAGCCAGTACTTTTCGAACTTGGTGTTGTATTAGTTCGTGGAGCTTTGGTACATTAGCTAGCTTCGCACGGCTTCCCATAAGTGATGTCGTGGATATATCCAGAGTAAAATCCGGCGAGAGGGTTAATGTGAGTACAGGTGTCGGGGATGTCAGCAACGGGGTTGATAGTACAATCTTCGGGAGCAAGTCAGTTCTATCCGACGACATGACCAAGAGTCGGGTGCGTACTGAGGACTGAAACAGCGAAAGTGATATGGTTAAAGTTACAGGGAGCCGAGCGAAGGATGGCATCGGGTAGTTGAAGAGGTAGGAAGTGGAAAGAGATATCGACACAGCATCAGTATATGTGATGTCCAGTTCGGTTTCCTGACGAGATTCAATGTTAGATCAGATTGACACCAGAGGAAGGAAGACAAACTCACCGAAAGAGGTTCTGCCACCTTTTGACGCTTGATAGCAGCGCGGGTTATTCGTGGCGCGGATACACCGAGGTCCACTGAGTGGACCTGAATGTAGTCCTGGACAGGATGAGATCATAGAAGTGCTGATCGAGGCAAACGGGAGGGGCGTACAAGAAAGTTCGCTGGTCGTATTCTGTTCGCGTAGTCTTCTACGCGCCGTCGAGCGACCTCGTCTCCCTCCGGACCTGGAAGGTCATCACGTAGCTTTGAGCGGTACACATCCACCACCTATCGTGCCCATATTGACTAGTCTGTGAGACAACGCACGGCGACATACGAACCTGTTGAAGAAGCATGTTTAGCCATTCCGCCGACTCAGACCCAGACTCAGGCGTCTCCTCCCCTTTCAGTTGAGAGCTTGTGCTATGTTTCCGAAGCGATATGTGGCTGTTGTCTGCACGGGGGTGGTATGTCGATGTTTCGAATGGATATTGGCTCGAATCCAAGAAGAGGTACTTGAGAATGAGGATGAGCAGCACGAGGATCGAGAGCTGCCCCAGAATGAGACCCTGGGTGAATGTGGGCTGCAGCGAGAACACAAAATTCCCCGCCATCCTTCATGAGAGTTGTGGAGGGAGCAAAATTGGGAATTTGGGCGTGATAGCCGCGGCTGCACGCGCCTCAGAAAGCCGGCGCCCAGATTAGAGACCGATACCAGATTAGATGGATGGTGCCGGGGCCCTCTTCAATTTCCACCATCACCATGTCCTCCGCTGCTGATGGACTATTGGCCTACGTCTCCTGGCCAAATGCCCCTCTTACGCGTACCTTGGTGATGAAAGCGCTGGAATCACTCAAAGAAAACATAGAGATCACTTCCACAGTGCCGATATCATTTGCAAACCTGCTCCAGTGGGCCTCCTACGATGACATTGATCATGAACTAACTCACACACGGCCGCAAACTGTCGTCTCATCTTCGTATATTATCAGGAAAGCACTCATACGGAAACACTTTCTTTCCCGGTGCATCTATACGTATCTGGTCAAACATCCCACGTCGCCCTTAAATCACCATACCCCTCGTACGTGGGATCTTGAAATTTCGTTTGCTGATGAGCTGGACGAACGCTGGACGGATGAGCTTTGGGACTTGGCACAAGAATTAGACACCGATACAACGAAATGGTGGATCCTAAAGCCTGGAATGGCCGATCGTGGAATGGGCATCAGAATGTTCAACAGTAGAGCCACGTTGCGTCAAGTATTCGAATCCTTTGATGAAGATTCAGATGAGGAAGACCAGTCGCTTGCAGAGGTATCAAGCACCGCCGTAGTCACTTCTCAACTTAGACATTTTGTTATCCAGGTATTCCTGTCTGCACGTTGCTTCACCATAGGGCTGAAATCGCCCTCCTAGGAATATATACGCTATCCGCTTCTGTTGGATCCGCACCAAGTGCATTTAGAGGGCTCGTCTCCGCCCGATGAACTTCATGGTCATAAAGTCAGCTTCTATGTCTTCAGGCAAGCCTTATAGTCAAGCCGCTTCCTTTAGTTTCATCTGAGAGCATATTGCGTGTGTTCCGGCTTTCTCAAGGTGTTTCTCTATACACGTATCCTGGCCCTGTTCTCCGCCCGGCCGTACGAATATCCGCCCAGCTATGCTCATGACTTGAATGTGGACTTGACGCCACATTTATCTAATACCTCTTTACAAGTCCAGAGAGGGGAGGAGGGCGTTCGATTGCTTGATGAACTCCGTGGTTGTCGCATCCTTTCGGACATACAAGGCAGCACAAATGGACGAGTCCTTGCAGATAGTGACGTTTCCTCGATTGTGGAACAGATGACCTTCATTTTATCCGAAATGTTCAAGGCAGCACTAGAAAATCCCATTCACTTTCAGGTATGGAGCCTCTGCTTCAGAGCGTGCGTTTGCTGAATTGTTTGAAAAGCCCTTAACCAATGCATTCGAGCTATACGGGGTCGATTTCCTTGTAGAGCACAATCCAGATTCATCGAAATTTAGAGTAAAGGTCCTTGAGGTTAACGCAGAACCGGCGATTGAACTGACTGGCCCGCGGTTGACATGGATTCTCGAAGACTTGTTCATTGGGATCGCGAAGATATGTGTTCAGCCGTTCCTTGGAGGTAGTGAAAACGAGGCGGGCAGTTGGATGGTTGGTCAAGCTAGAGACGGCTTCGTGAAGTGCTTAGATCAGGACGCTAGAAGACGCTGACATTCGCAGTATCGATATCCTTGGACTCGTATCCAGTCGCTGGGATGATGGATCACATATGTATAGCCTCTGGATTCCTACGATATCCTCTAAAACATTTGTTGAGAGATAAACACCGTTAAACAACAGGTTTCACTCCTTCACCGCCATCATGGCGAGTCTTGCAGATGCTGGACCCTCTACTCCGTCTCGCAAACGATCCAAATGGGACGCAGAGGACGGCGAGGATATGGAACTTGAAACGACTCCTCAGCCACCAAAGCGTAGGGCCAGATCTCGACCCACGGAGGCGGGCCAGCCATCAGACTCTGTGCACTTGCCACCACCACCACCATCGACGTGCATCACACAGCCTATACGACACGTACACAGTACTCATGTTCCGCCGCGAACACATCATCCTCCTTTACTTCCCTCTAGATCAGTCTACTCGTATGAACGTCTCAATCAAATTGAGGAAGGCTCCTACGGCGTTGTCTTCCGCGCTAGGGACAAGCAGACAGGGGACATCGTCGCTCTGAAGAAACTTAAACTCGACGAGGAAAAGAACGGCTTTCCTATTACTGCTTTGCGAGAAATCAATGCCTTGATGACCTGCCGTCATGAGAACGTCGTTGGGATCCGGGAAGTCGTCGTCGGCGATACACTTACGCAGTACGTAGTTGCTGTAATGCTCTTCTCATGCTCGCAATATGACCACGTCTTCGTAATACCGCAACCTAAGAGTATTCGTTGTGATGGACTTCATCGAGCATGATCTCAAGACCCTCATCACCTTGATGCCTTCGCCCTTCCTTCAGTCTGAGATCAAGACATTGATGCTCCAGCTCTTATCCGCCGTTCAGCATTGTCACAACAATTGGATATTGCACAGAGATCTCAAAACGAGCAATCTTTTAATGAATAACAGAGGGACTATCAAAGTCGCCGACTTCGGCCTAGCACGAAGATATGGCGATCCTGTTGGGGTGGGAGGCATGACACAACTGGTAGTAACACTCTGGTATAGGTAGGGTACCTTTCCATCGGAATGAACTGTATTGATCTGTGCTATAGGGCTCCTGAAATCCTGTTGGGAGCGAAAACCTACTCTACTGCCATTGACATGTGGTCTGTTGGTTGCATCTTCGCCGAACTACTCCTGAAGGAGCCACTCTTCCAAGCGAAAGGAGAGCTCGAGTTACTATCCATGATTTCTAAGCTGCTCGGCCCACCCACCGACACCTCCTGGCCTAATTATTCTTCATTGCCCTTAGCTAGAACATTATCCTTACCCTCTCCGCAGCCGCCGCAATTCAGGCAGAAGTTCCAACATCTGACGTCCGCAGGCATAGATCTAATGATGAGCTTGTTGACATATGATCCCGAGCGGCGAATTTCCGCAGAGGAGGCTTTGCTTCACCCGTATTTCAAGTAAGTGCTTGTTTTGATATTGGCCGTCCGATCTTGATAGTTCCTTTAGTGAATCTCCTTTGCCAAAGCACCCAGATCTTTTTGGATCTTTCCCTTCAGCTGCAGCTGGTGAAAAGTATGTGATCCTCTCAATCCCTTGATTGGTAAAATCACAGTTGTATTACAGGAGGCGCAGAGTATTTGATAGTCCCTCTGCACCTGCAAGAGGGGCAGACTACAAGCTATTAGCCGATTTTGATATGCAATAGTCATAAGTCAACAGATTAACATTGGTAGCCTGAGGGTTCTCAACTCATGTATCATCCAGAAACGATGCTCGTAGGAGCTCTCTCATTTTCTGGAACCGAGATCTGGTTCGCTCCATCTCACCAGTATTATCGTAATACTGTTTCACTTCTTCTAACGTGAACCTAGTATCTCTAGCAATCTGCAGCAATGTTTGATCAACTAGATGGATCCTGGTGTGGCTATCATCAGACGTTGAGAGGTTAGTGTAAAACCAACTCACCCGTGTCTTGGCCGCTTGGAAGGGCCCGATTGTGGATGTTCCGACGATGCCCGTCTCTTAGCCCAAACTGGCGGTGGGGCGTTACCTATCTTGATAGCCCATTCTGGGTCTTCATCAGCATCATCCATCTCTTCCTCCGCGGGGCTACGCCGTATGTGAGTAGTTGTAGCGGTGGTTGGTTTTTGCATTATCATCTCAGCACCTGGAACGAAGACACCCACTTGGAGGGAATCATCGTCATTTGGTTCTTCGTCCAAGTGGGGTGCCAGCATGCTTGATGCTTCCGCTTCTGAACCTTGGCTCTTCGTGATGCGCTTCCTTCTTTGGCGCTTAGACTTTTCCGGCTGACGTACATAGCCATACTGGCCTTGCTCGCCTTGAGCAGGTTTCATTAAATCAACCATTGCTTGTATATGTATGTCGAGCCGGGCAGAATTTTTCTTGTAACGTTCCCGCCATGATTGCCACGTATGCCGTTTCACCCATGCATATTCTGGTTCATTGCTCTGAAGTTGCAATAAGCCAACCGATTTCTCACAGAGAGTGTGAAGACGCACCATGTCGCAAAGCTGCTGGTATAGCCGATTTCCGGTTCGCCCGCCAGTTTCCTTGAAAGGTATCTTCGTGGCTATCCATCTACAAAGGTGTTCTTCATCTGCTTCCGTAAACTGAGTTCGTCTGACAACGAGAGAGTCAAGATGAGCTAACTCGCAGCACAGCAGTCACACGTACTCTTCTCCAGCCCTTCGTCCGCCAGGATTTTTGTACACAAGAGGGGTATATATGACGATTTTCTTATCGATACATTTCTTAACCCACAAGTATGATTCAATGTGCTTGTCTGGTAGGCTTTGGATGTGTTTCTCAAGATTCTTGAATGCTTCCGTCGTCGGGTCAGCCAAAATGACTTGGGCAGTCTGCATAGACGCAGTGGGATCACCACCAGAATGCTTAGTTGCATGTAAGATATGTAGGAGCTAAATGGAATTCACTGAGACTCACGATGATGCGCTGCGCAAGTGCAGCACGAGCGTTAGGGTTCGCGATGCTGCCGTGGATGTGCATCTTGATCGGGATCCCATTCTCCACAAATATTTGCTCAAGGAGAGCCCCCTCCGTCTTGCACGCCTCGACATAGGTATATGGAACAAAATAGCGATCGGGCCTATCACGACTTAGCCAGCACTGTCGAAGACGCTCTGCCTCACCACTGCCAGGCTGGATGAGTATGTATCCCTGGCGTGGGACCTTAGCTTCGACTCTCCCTCCTAATGACTAGAGTAACGATGAGAAAGAGATGCAAAGGTATGATGTGGGGCGCACCGTGATAGTCTCGCATATGTCAGCTTGCACCCCTTCAGGCAAATCCTTTTGGATGAAGAACTTGACAGCTAAACTGTTTGAGTCTTGAAATATAGGCTGGCAAGCGTGTTCAAAAAACAGGAATGTGAAGGAAAGAAAGCATTTGACGATGCACTAACCATGGCCTATTGGTGGCGGGAACCCAAGATTAAGGTTGAGGTCAACTTAGGGTTTGGGTGCTGGGTTAGGGTTTCTTGTTCACGTGACCCAAAATGCCACACACTCAGACAGAAAATTATGTATATTCGGATAGACAGCAAGCTAGACGATGACTTTCCCAGGGTTCATGATGCCTCTTGGATCAAACAGGAGCTTAATCTGCTTCATGAGGGCGATGCTGACTTCATTCTTCGAAAAGTGAAGGGCATGGGTCTTCATTGCACCGATACCGTGTTCAGCGGATATTGAGCCACGAAGGCCCGCTAGAACATAGATATGTAGACAAGGTCAATAAACGCAAACGTGTCGACGCACAAACAATCTCATAAACGAAGGGTTCGAGGGCATCTCGTATCTCCTCAGTGTATTGATCGGCAATAACGTTCAAATGAAGATTGCCTACAGATTCGAGCAAGCATTAGCAGACGACACGGAAGAATCGTAAATCGACAAACCGTCCCCAACGTGGCCGTATCCAATAACGTGTTTTACGGCACTATCGTGCATCAAGCCTTTTGAAGCTAGGTGGTCGCGTGTCTTATCAACCACTTGCTTAAAAGTCGACAGAGGGACAGAGATATCGTATTTGTAGGCTTTGCCTTCCTTAGAGACGGCCTCGGTGACACCTTCTCGCAATGACCACAGCGAGGTGAATTGAGCTGGAGATTGGGAAAGGACGCCATTCGTAATAAGGGGCTGGTTAGCAGAAAGAAGGGATTCCAATAGATCATTCAGTTTCTAGAAAGGTCGGTTAGGACATAAGATATGCGAAACAAAACGGTAGCCAACCTCTTCATCATGTTCTCGTCTTCCACCACTGGTTTCTACAAGGACGAAGCATTGCGCCCCTTGAACTTCATCGTCGGCAAGTCCACGACCCTGGCCATGCTTTACAGCCAAATCATATGCTGTACGGTCGATGAATTCGAAGGCAGATAGGATTTCCGAAAGTTGTCTCTTAACCTCTTTGTACAACGGTAGGACATTATCGAAATGAGGCAGCGCAAGGATGACGTTGTTGGATGCCTGAGGTGCCGGAGGGGTGAGGATAGAGACGCCAGTGATAATACCAAGGGTGCCCTCGGCACCAATAAACAGTTGTTTCAGATCATAACCTTAAACCGGGGTTGATTGTCGATGTCATCCTAACGAAGATAGACGTACCGGTGTTGTCTTTCCGCAACGAAGTGAGCTGATCAAGGATGGTTCCATTTGGAAGGACAACCTCGATACCAAGAACAGAGCCGTGCAGGGAGCCATACCGCAGGAGGCGAAGGCCTCCGGCGTTAGTAGCGACGTTTCCTCCAATATGACAACTTGAGAATCACGTTAATTGTGTACAACATGACCTGGATGCCTGGTCGCTCATACCTGCCTTTGGCCCCTAAGTCAAGCGGCATGATATGGTGATGAGGAGCAATGTAGTCAGTGAGGGACTGCAGAATACACCCTGCATCGGCAACCAGGATACCTAAGCGAATGATGGTTTAACAGTTTGTGACGGGGCAAGACAGGTGGTGAATGACCAGATACGGGATCAAATGATCGCACTGTGTTCATGTTGGAAAGGTTTACGACGACCTCATCATTTATTGGGACACTGCCGCCGACCAAGCCTGTGTTACCGCCCTGGGGTACGATACCAATACGTCGTTCCCAGCACCATTTGACAATGTCACTGACTTCCTGCGTTGTGCGGGGTTTAAGGACGGTGGTGGCCTTGCCGTGGTATTTACCCATCCAGTCGTCGTTGAACTGGGCTAGTTCTGACGGATCCACTGAAGATGGTGGTAATGTCGAGAGTATAGACGAGGACGGCAGAATTTTGGAGAAATGAAGGATGTCGTGGTGGGTTACGGAATTGAGATGAGTTGTCGACGCCTCGCGGAGATGAGCGCGCAGGACATGGCGAAGATGACGGGAAATGGGACGAGGGACCACGGACAGTATCAACGGCATACGGCAGTGAAGTGGTGGTTGATTGGGGGAGCTTGCTCCCCCCTATTGTCTGCGTAAGGATCCGAAAAAGCTTAGTGGCTGTGTTGACGCCCCCGTGAGACTTTGTTCACCCCGTGCGAGTTTTGTTCACCCCGTGGGAAGCGCATCGACCCGCTCTGCGCTCTCCAACCGGTAACGCCCGGGCGGAGTTTCAATTCCAAACCTTCGTCATGTTTGGAGACACTACACCCATCCGTCTTGTATGGAACCGAATCTGAAGGTTTATGGTCTCCAAGGAGGCCCACTCATGGAGGAATTGCTGTGTAACAATGCAGGCCCCATTTCTTTCTAGATATCCTCTTCTATTTGACCACGACCTATATGAATCCCACTGCGTAGAGTCCATACGAGACTACCTCTTATCCATCCACATACTCCATTTGCATCTAAGCCTCTCAAGTAGTGTACATGATTGTGAATGTTGTAAGATACCTTAGAGATGCCAAATACACTGTTAATCTGGAACGACTCTACTGCTCCTATCTCCTGTGTCACGTTACCACAACGCTTGCGATGACTATCACTTCCCGCAGCCGGTTATTTTGGCTGTCCAAAATGGTTAGACTTTGATAGCTTTCAGGCGGTAGAATATGCACAATTTTGCGAGTGGAAATTGAGAGGAGATTTCTAGTTTCACTCACATTTCGATGCATCGAGATTGCGGCCAATCCATTATGACCTATTTTCCCACAGTCATAGTATATCTCCCACGATCAGTACAGACCCTGCATGCAAAATGCTATATTTCTCATTCTGGAAGGCCACAAAGCTGGTGCGCAAAATGTGACGTAGCAAATTGATAATTTTCACCACACTAAATATCCTGCAGGCAGAAACGTCAGACAGGGATGAGTTGCACACACACCATGTCTAAGCCATGGCTGTGCTAAAAATTCAAACCAGGTCTCAGTGGATTTGTGAGCTATGTAGTATACTCGTCGTAGTTAGCATGTATCTTAAGCTCAGATGTGGCAAGCCCCCCTTGAATTTAGAGGGTGTCCCACGAAAAATCATATTTCTGCTCGGAGAGATGGCTGCGACATGTGGCGTGAGAGGAGTTTGAAGGGGGCAAGCGCTTCTCATGCGCTCAGCCAACCCACTCGTCAGCTCGCTCTCTCTCCCCGACCACCATCTCCGTTGCCATCCACTCATGTTCAGCTAAACGCAGGGCTCACGACCAAGCATTTCCCTCTTCGTCTCATCGCTGCCATCTTTTCGTACATATCCTGTTCGTTGCCAACTTGACCGCGTTGGCCTGTTTCTCCTTACACCTTCCATGGTACAATCTGACGACGCTGACGATCAATGGAGCGATGCACCAGAGACACTTGATGATGATCAGCCCAGCCGACCAACTCCAGACACACAGCTCGGTCCTCCAGACGACCGCCGTACGCCTGTCAAGCTCCCTGAAAACACTCCGGACGTGGTCGAGCAAACTTCCCCACTTGAATCTTCCTCTCTTCCTACGCCGCCTCTTGGCGAACCCATGTCGGATGCTGCCAGTGTCAGTAGTCTACCCGTCGCCCATGCGTCTCAACAGGAGGCTACCGCACTCCAGCGACCTTCTGCGATGGACACCACACGAGTACCGCCCAACAGCCCTGCGCCTCCTCCATCACCTGTTCGTAGCAGTGTTCACCCAACTTCCTCCGCTCAGCAGCGTCGCCATCGTCATCGTTCAGCCATTGAAGTATGATTCAGAATGTGTAATACGGAAACATGTGAAGACTAACTTCCCGACACAGGTCCGGTCCTCTAACAGGCTCTCTGGTTTTTTCAACAATTTAATTCACCGTCGAGAGCATACCCAAGCGTCCGCTACGTCCGGCTCCCTGAGGGAAGAAGCATCGTCCTCCCTCGGCCCACGGACTTCGCCAGAATCAAACACCCCTTCACGGCCATCCTCCCCGCTTCCTGCGAGACCAGTAACACCGCCGCCAACGCTTCCACCGCCTACGCTATATGATCTTGGCCTATCCCTTTCCGTTATGACCCAGGACCTCTCACCGTCCCACTTCAGTACTTCGCCATGGAGCGGGACCTTTTTGGCTCCCCATTTCCTCCTTCTTTGCCATGCGCAAGGCTTAGATGTCCTCCCACTGCAATCTCCGCCTGCTCCTCAGCCATATGCCCTAGTTCGGCGTGTCAGTTTCAAGAGCGTTGTGGTTATGGAACAGCGCGGGGTCCTCGTAGCTATCGCTGGTCGTAGGGATGGTGTCAGGGTATACGCCTTAGAAGAAGTGAAGAAAGCTGTCGAATGGAGGATTGATGTGGAAATTCGTCGGGAGCGAGAGCGTCATCGACGTGAGCAGGCTAAGAAACCGACACTAGGCAGCATCGAGGTTATTGCCATCGGCGGTAGTCGGGATTCTGGGGACAAACCAATGAAAGCTAGTTTATCAACGCCTCCGTTGAATGACTCTATCATTCGAGGTAAACTGGCTCGAAAAGGTTCTCGCTCATCTTTCGCCTCTTCCCAGGCACTGCCGGCTGTTCTGCCCCCGACACCTCTTATACCTCGTCGGGCAACGACTCGTTCTAAGAAGCGCCCGCGCACAAATCCTACACCTCCCACTGGAAGTGGTGCTTCTGCTCCCTCAGGCCACCCGCCTCCGTATGTCCACGCTCCTGAGCCTCAACCCAATGACTCCCCTGGGCTGCGGCCTTCACCATCCATAGTGTCTCTTCAAGCCCGTACCCGCAGTAACTCTGTGTCCAACGTTCTCTCTGTCGGTTCATTCTCTCGTCGCAACACCACATCCAGCCAACGGTCACTTGATCCCGACGCCAAACCTGATCGCGAGGAATCCAGCGATGATGAGGCCATCAATGTCGTCACTGCGGGCAGCAGCGGTAGTCAAGCTCTGGATGAGCGTACCAGTGCGATGAATGCCAGCAGCTCTACGTCCAATGCTGGCGCTCCCCCTCCCCTCAACCAGTCTCTTTCTGCCTCGACTGCAAGGAGGAATCGGCCAGCCAACCTTGATCTCAGTCTTGCTCTCCCGCACGGAAGCATACCTCCGCCTGAACCTTCACCTGCACCGACTTTGCTGACATTGCGGCAGGCACTGTCAGCCTCACCATCAAGTCGGAACTCCCGATTACCTCCTGAGGCACCCCAACCACTTGCTGCATCTAACCCAGAAGACGATGACGATGATGATGATGTAGACGGGGAGATCAGTCTTGCCCAGGCTCTGTTTGAGAGTCGGATTCCTGAACTACCCCCACTGGGTTCGACGCGTCCTCAGCAACCCATTCTCATACCCTCCTCACACCCTGAGACAAATGGTGATGAGGAACCATCCAGTCCACGACCATCTGACGCCCACTCCACACTAACATCCAATACAGAACCTGGGTCATGGGCAAGTCGTCGTCGACGCTGGTCTCTCATGCTGGGATCTCGCTCGAATACCTCCTTCCAGTCTATGGCTCCCACCTCTTCGACTTCAACTCCTGTTTTATCGCCGTCACCCACCCACGATCGTACCACCCGACATTCCCCTTCATCGTCCTCCCTTGATACTCGCTTACGTCAATCTTCCAATAGTACACCATCCGCCACGCCCGCCGTTTCTGAAACCCCGCTGCTGCCCATTTCAACGTCAAGCACACCCCCTCTATCAGTCCATTCGCGTTCACGGTTCCTTCCTAGGATAATCAGCAATGCCTTGACTAGTCGCCGAGGTGATCATCACCCATTAGAGACCACAAGGAATCCCGATGCAGAGGTTCTGAGGAAAACGTCTAACACACCCTTGTCCCCCCATGTTCCGCCACCTAAGTTAGAGTATGTCAAGTTGCCAGGCACTAAGGGTGCTTTGCTGATCAAGGCTGTTGAAACCGCAAAGAAAAGGTGCATTCCCCTTTCATGGAGTGTTTACCTCGGGGCTAAGAGCTGTCTTTTATAGTTTCCTAGCGATTCTTTGCGGAGACAACGGTGAAAAGGTTGAACTTTTTGCCGGTACATACCGAACTGCTCTGGGTCTTTCACGTACTTTCATTTTGCCTGACTCCCCTCGGTCTCTCGAGTTACAACTACAGGGCGACGACTTGGTTGAAGTGTTCTTAGTCTTTTCTCAAAATGTATTCGGTCTCGAACCCGCCACCGTTAGGGTGCGTGAGGTCCGGATTGGGCGAGCGGAGCGTAGGGCGGCTCGTAGAAGAGCCCGGGAGCTAAGAAGTGGCGACCCTAACTCAGCGAACGAACCGGACGCTCCAGGAGATGAGGATACTAACGTCAATGTCAACATTGGGTTGTCAGTCACAGTCAACGGCGATTCAGGTTCTGATCCCTCACCCCTTGCCGCACCTAGCCAACACCCAGACGATAATCAAGTGCAGCACGAGCCATTCATACCATCTGCTCACGCGCATGCTGACGAAGTTGTCGCCCTTGCCACTGCTCACATGGGTCCTTACACCACCTTTCAGCAACTCTCTTTCACCCCTAAATTCCCCCTTGCCTCCATTGCGGATGACTACATTATTCCACCGACGTACCCAGACTTTCTCAATTACCGTCAAGAATATGAATCGGAGTCGAACGGGAGTAGCACCAGCGGCTTGTCCCAGGTCCAATTCTCCCCTCCGGGCCTTCCTGTCCCTCCGCCAACGGCTCCCACGAAGTGGTACTACAGGGACCCCAAGAACGTTATTCACGGCATGTAATCCACTGTCGTCCTATATACAATGCTTATTCCATTCATAGGTCCCTGGAAAGCATCCCTCATGCAAGCGTGGTATAAGGATGGTTTACTTCCCCCAGATCTACCAGTCAGAAGGGAAGAGGATGCAGGCTTTATGTTGCTGAAGGATTTGAGATTGCAATGTGTTGATCCTACTCAGCCCTTCCACACGTCCCGCCCTTCTCCTTCTGTTCCGTCTCAGATGACGGAGGCCGAAAAGCCTTTGCTACCTCCTATCTCTCTTCTTGCACAACCGCGACATTTTGGCCCTCCTGCGTTGTTTTTCTCGTCTCGTGGTGGTCACAGCACTGCAATTGTTGACAACCGGGGCAGATCCGTGCTCAAGGGCAGGTTCATGTGGAGTGACGATGAAGAAGATGTATCTCTTGCTCTAGCTGGTCGGATGGGCGACATCAAGCGTTTAGAGGCTTTCGACGTTGACGATCGGTCTGTTCTTGTGGCCATGCGACAGGGGGGATTAGAAGCCGTTGACCTCAGCGACGCACTGCTGAAACCAGGTGATGAGTCACGGACAACAGTACCCAATTTTGACCCTCCTCCCTCGAACATCAACAGGCGTGGTCCGTTCGTGTGGAAAATAGGCATGCCCGTAGCATCACCAGTCCATGGCTCCACCGTCCTGTCATCGAAAACGAAGTCGAGCCATACCATAATCCCTGGCAAGCGACAACCTTTGTCGCAATCCCGATCTCCTGCTGGCAGGAGTGACTGCTCAGTTAATGACCCTGATATTGAATCGCACCAGGAAATGCTGTTTCTTGGACGGAAGGATGACGAAATCTATATCTGCGAACGCAACTCTGGCACCTTCAGGATTTTACGACTTTGCCCAAGCCAACCATGACCTCTCGTTTATGTACAGTTCTCAGGACTGATGTGTCATACAACGTATTCTTATACCTCTCACATTACAAATACACATAATTTGTCGGATATTTGTAGAGTACCTCATTAAGATCGGTGCCCCCAGAACACAATGGTCTAAATTGATATTCGGAATCTACAACTTTGCCTTGATATTTCGAACCCGATTTCTGAGTTCTGTCTTCAGAATCTTGCCAGTCGAGGTTTTCTGGAGAGTACATGAAAATTGATGGGAGGTTGATCATGAGCTCCCAGAAGATACAGAATGACACTCACAGGCAGGTCCGGAACGACTTCCACCCACTCTGGGCAAGCAAAACCAGGTAGGCGATTCCGGGCGTGCTGCTTGAGGTCACTCTCAAACTCTTGAGACCGACCAATCCACTTCTCCGCATGCTGTGGATGAAGAATGACGAATGCCATTGGCCGTTCGCCCCACTTCGGATGCTCGCGTGCTACCACGGAAACCTCGAGAACGTGTGGATGACTTGCCAATTCTTCATCAGGCATTTGTCAGTATGACTTCCAAGGTACAAAGCCTAAGCATTCTACCTTGCTCGATAGCCAAACTAGAGGCATTCTTGAGGTATCAAATTAACTTCGGCTCCAAACAGCCAGATGAACAGTAGCGTACCTCTCCGCCAGATATGATGATGTCTTTGCTTCTGTCCATGATGGCGACAGACCCATCAGTGTGCATAACCGCGAGATCACCAGTGTTAAAACTTCCACCACGAAAGGCCTTTTTCGTTGCCTCGGGATCGTTAAAATACTGTACATATCAGTGAGCGCCAACTCAACTGAGTTCGACTTCATCGCACCTCTTTCATCACAATGTTGCCTCT
The DNA here is from genome assembly GCA_032158425.1 of Pleurotus giganteus. Taxonomy (NCBI): domain Eukaryota; kingdom Fungi; phylum Basidiomycota; class Agaricomycetes; order Agaricales; family Pleurotaceae; genus Pleurotus; species Pleurotus giganteus. Next base: position 2,516,711 of record JAPEHR010000002.1, read on the forward strand.
GGTGACAATTTCACCAACTGTCTTCCCATCTTTAGGTACGTCGATGAGCTTAACTTCGTGGAGAGGCGTGTTGGGATCGACTTGATAAACTACGCGAACGTCAGCGGCGGTGGCGAAGCTATGTCCTTGACGAGCCATAAGCTTGGACCTAGCATCGAGGGTTAGAGCTTGCCACTCTGGCTGGTCATAACAGCGAGTGAATGGCCCATATGTCTATAATACGATGGCATGAAATCAGAAAAGAAAAGGTTAGATAGCGTATATAGGCGTACTTCACTGCAAATGAATGGCTCATTCAATATCAGGGAGTAAGAATCAAAGACACTTTACGCACGTCAGCCCGTACACGTGGACAGGTTTAATCCCAATCTTCTCTAGCTCACCAATCAAGTGAGCAGTAGGTGCAGCGCCAGCGATCACAGCAGTGATGGGGCTAGTAAGCTTCTTAGCTTTCGGGTCGTTGACGATACCAATCTGCAAGCAAAATGAAGCGTTGCGCACATGCGTAAATATGATCACTCGCCTGCACAGTCGGTGCGCCACAATAATGAGTGACACCTGAGTGCTGAAAGTGATCCCAAATTTGTGAATAATTTACTGTTCTCATGGTGATCTGCATGCGCTTCAGGCAATGTCAATAGAACATAAGATATCTGTAGGCATACCTGTGTCGCAAACGCGAAAACATTTGCCCAGGGGAACGTCCAGCCTGCCGCATGGAACATGGGGAGGATCCTGAAATCAATTTACGATCAGCCACCTATCGAATAAGCACAAGTGCCCGTATACCAGAGATACGTCGACTCGCGAGTTATTCTATCAAAAGGGAGTGAGCGTTGAAAATGTAAATGAATCAATAGCACTTACCGTCCTTCGAACGCGTTTGCAATAGCAGCTAAGTAGGACCCTGAGTCTGAGGGTGAGTGACATGACCGCTTCTAACAGCATCGATGCCAACCTCTGAGTGTTGTAATCACACCTTTAGGCTGATGCGAACCGTATTAGAAGAAGGAATGCACGAATGTGACTGCCAATAACTTACTCGACCTGTTGTACCAGACCTATCGGAGGGAAGTAAGCCTCAGAACAACGTTGGAGCTGACGCGACTGACGTATAGCATAATACCGCCGAGGCATTCTCATCTGTTTCTGGTTCTAGTCCCTCCCACCCATTCTCACCGCTATATTCTCTTCCCTTAGTAAGGAAGCGTTCATAGGGATCATCAACCTTCCCCGTATCATCGGACACGATGACAGGAATAGTCGATCCTTGAATGAGTTGAAGGTATTCACGGTCGCATAAAATGAGTTTGGTTCCGCTGTGTTGAAGTATGTATTCCACCTCTGAAGGCTTGAGGCGAGTGTTGATAGGTGTGAGTATACCGCGCGCGGCCAGTACGCCAAAGTGGGCATCTATGATTCTGTATAAGAAAGGAAACACCTATCAATGGATCCGGCTAACCTGCAATGAGAGGACTTGGAGAGAGGAGTGAGATTAAGCCTAACCAAGTTAACAAGCCTGCCTACGAATTTGGCGCGATTACAGCGACGCGATCGCCGGGGCGAATGCCAGCCTGGATGAGCGCGTATGCGAGATTCTGTACACGCTGGCACCTGTTGTATTCACCATGTCAGAGAATTCACGGTGCGTGGTTGGATTCACATAGGCTCACCAAATAGAAAATGTATAGAACACGGGGTGTTCGGCGTCTGGGTGGGCGATGGCCAACTTGTTTGGATAAATTTGTGCAGCCCGAAGGAGAAATGTGACTGGGTTCTTTACGGGGCCGGTGCATAAATAAAGGATGTTGAAAGAGAATGAATACGATGGCATACCAGAGGATGCAGATGGACTGGCATGCTGCTGGGCAGCGACTGGCGAAGGAGCGCATTGTGGGGGGGCACACTGGCAGGGGTGGGCCGAAAGGCACGGAAAGCAGGCGACGAGGCTGGAGGATGGACATGAGTGGGGCGGGAGGAGAGAAGGGTGGAACATACCAGAGGACATGATGGTGGTCCAGGAGAAAGGGAGGGGATGCATTCTGTGCGGGGCCCCGGGCTGCACTTATACTCTCCAGGGCGGGGTAATAATGATGCATCCCATATGGGGATATGTGATCGGAAGCCCGCAGGTCGCGTCTTCTGCCGAGTGTGTGTATGCGCTTCGGGGGAGTATATATACTGGCCTGTGCGCCTCCCGCTCTTTCCTCCCTTCCCCCACCATCTCACACCTAGCCCCGCCCCGCCTTCTCTTTGCTGGTCATTGACGGCGCTGGATACATGTTAGTTCTACTCCTGTGCATTTTCTTCGGCCTCGCTCTTGGTTCGTAGATAGCCTGACCCAGCAGCTGTTCCCTGACCTGTGTCTTTCCATCCAGCGACTGACTGGGTTAATGTCGACCACCTGCTTCGCCGGTCAGCATGGCCCACTTCTACTGAACCCGCCCAGCGCACGATCGTGGACCTTGCCATAGCCAGCGGCAAGCAAGGTCCCTGGAGTCAGTTTCCTGTTTGGCCACTGCAGGACACATTCTCATCATCGTGCCTCAGCTGTTGTCTCGGGTGGTGCACAGCCACCAAGTCGAGATCAGCACGATTATCTCAGTTTTGCGCCTTAGTATGTCCCCATTACGCCCTCCATTAGCGCATTCCACCACTATTGGTAGTCATTGGCCTAATTGTAATTGGTGCTCACCGAAGGGCCGTACTCATCTCGCCCATGGGAACCAGTCCCTTTCCGACCCTAACGATGATCCATATGATGATAGCAGCCCTCCTGGTTCAGACTACAATTCAGACCCGTACAGGGAGTCGTCAGCCATCGATCGAGCAGCGTCAGTAGTACCCTTCGATCTGTCCGTCAACGCAACGCCCCTTCCCCACCGGCTGATAAAACGTCGAAGGCAGCCTCTCATCCCTCGACAATTGAGTGAACGTGAACCTGCTAACGAGCCTCCGACGACTCTTACGTACCAGGCACCTCTCTCGCCGAACATTCCAACCGCGCCTATCCCAAATGCCTCGTTGAATCCTGTCCCGACTTCGCGCACTACTCGCTCCCCTTCCGGTACCCCTAGCCCTCAGTTGGCTCCCGCGAAGACTCAATCGACTAACCCGTCCTGCACACCTTCCCCCACAAAGAGTCTCGCGCCAACTGCAAGTAAGCGTTTGCAAGCCACTTCTGCCGATTAGCCGTGTAGTGACGCTCAATATAGCCTGGACAACTTGCCCATACGTAGTCCGGGATGGTCGCGTTAATCCTGATGTCCGCACCTTAATAGGGCCCCGTGTAGTTGGGGCGGTTGCCCTGGGTATTCTCCACAACGGATTGGCATACTTGATTAACAAAAATCCTTCACATCTGCAAAATGTTGTGGATTGGGTTTACGTCTTTTTCGTCAAGAACGCGACGGCCATCAATCCTAACGCCAACTATGCCCAAATTGTACGTGGCCCTGGACCAAAGGGCCAATCCGGCACATTTACGGGAGTGCTCGATATGCATCCACTCATCAGTATATCGAATATTTGTGCAACCAACAACATGCTGAGGCCCTCGGGTTGGGATCGCGGGAGTCAAGGCTTGAAGGAATGGTTGAAGAGATATGTCAGCTGGTTGAGCACTGCTTCAATGGCGAAGGAGGCGCGAGGGAAGCCCAAGTCAGTCTGGTCCAGTGCCAACACAATCCTTACTGAGTTCGTGCCGCAGCAATCACGGTAGCTTCTTTGCTGCTCAACATGCTGCAATATTGATCTGCCTCGGTGACTTGGAAGGCGCAAGAATGATTCTGGATCGTTATTTCAAGGAAATCTACCCCGATCAAGTTGCTGCCTCTGGAGAGCAGCCGTTTGAAGCGGTGCGGACAAGACCTTATCATTATCGTTGTTATAACTTGGAGGCAATGATTGTGAGTTGTATCGACGGTCTGAATGCCAGTTGTTGATCTTGCCTCTTACTCCAGATAATTGCAAAGCTCGGCGACGAACTAGGGGTAAATTACTGGGATGCCAGGTCGAAGCAGGGATCCACTATCAAAACAGCCGTTGACTTCGTTATTGATCAAGATCCGAAAGGGGAAGATGTCGCCGAGGTATTTCCACACGTTGCTGCTGCTGCTGCTGCCTACGGAGACGCAAGCGGCAAGTATGGGCGTTTTTTGGCGCAAGGGAATTACACAAAAATGCCGTTCTGGCTCTACAATCAGCCACAAGCATTTCCTCACAGATCGCGTCCTGTGGCAAGACGAGATTTATCCATAGGGTCTGAAGACGCGGCATTCGTGTGTCCTCGAGTCTTCCAGCGTGTTGCTCGCGTTGAAATAGATAACGGGATCTTCGTAACATGTGATGAACTGCGTCCTTTGTACAGTCTGAGGCCGCGTACTTAGTTGTGCAATATACTGCCTGTCGAGCGCCCATGCCAGCGTCTAGTGCTGCCTGAACAAACAAGGGCAAGCGCAGCACCGTGACTCTGCTTTGATTGGAATTAACGAGCCGTCTCTCTCTCTCTCTCCCCGTCACCCACGTCCTCACCTCACCCATGTCAGAGGCCGCTTCTGGTTCAGTCGACAAGTCCGTTCAGGTAAAGTTAGTGCTTTTAGGTTAGTGTCCTCACCTTTCTAGTCACCGTCGTTATCCCCACAACCAAGACCGTATCCAACTTGGCGTCCCCCTCATGCTCGTACTTATGCTCTACACAGGTGAAGCTGCGGTCGGCAAGTCATCCGTGGTTTTACGATTTGTGAGAAATCTTGCACCTCATTTCCTAGTGGCTACTCAACGTTCCGCAATCTAGGTTTCGAACGAATTCCAGGCAAACAAGGAGCCGACGATCGGTGCGGCGTTCTTGACGCAGAAATGCAGGCTGGAAGACCGTGTTTTACGTTACGAAATTTGGGATACGGCAGGACAAGAACGGTTCCATTCGCTTGCTGTACGTCTGGGTCTTCTTTCCCTGCGATCTTCCTTCTCATGTCTTCATGGTGCAGCCTATGTACTACCGCAATGCCCAAGCGGCTGTTGTAGTCTATGACGTGACGAAGGCTTCCAGTCTGGAGAAGGCGAAATCTTGGGTCAAGGAGCTACAGCGACAAGCAAATCCCAACATTGTCATCGCCCTTGCTGGCAACAAAGTCGACCTCGTTCAAGCACCTTCCTCTTCCGCAAATCCTACTTCAGCATCCGAGTCTGAGGACGAGGCTGACGACGCTACTGCCACTCCAGGAGAAACACCCACATCTAGTGGTGGGGAACCAGAGAATTTACGACAAGTACCGAGGGAGGAAGCACAAGCATACGCTACCGAAGCAGGACTGCTGTTCTTCGAGACGAGTGCTAAGTCTGGTGAAGGCATCGTCGAATTGTTTACAGAAATCGGTATGTGCTCAGTGATACCTTTTATACTGCGCTTTTATCAATGCGGCCACAGCCAAGAAGATTCCGATTGATCATATCCTTGCCTCCGCTCGCGGAGCTGGTCGTCCTGGAGCAAATGGCAACCGGTCAGGCACCGGACAGGAAGGCGTCAACTTGGAGGAGAACGCGGCGAAGCCCAAGGACGCGTGCAATTGTTAGACACAGCGTTCTGAGTATCGGTTATATTTCGATTCCGAATGCGTTCATGATTCCAGTGTTCTTTATTATTACCTCCCTCGTCTTTAGCACGATGATCTCTTATCAGTACTCCCTTTCATGATAATTTGTTATGATATGTGACGTATGTTGACGGATGAACTATCTCAGACGGACAACGGAATTGACCAACTAGTCTACGTAAGGAGGGGGGCGCACAACATTGTCTTGTCCTTGTGGCACACCGAGATAAGGTGGAGGGGCATGCCCATGAGACTCTTCTGACATTGTGGACGACGGCAGCGGGGTTGGTGAGTGCATTCTTGGATCATCCACAGTTACATACGTTGGACGCAGCTGCGGAGAGACGGGGTGAGGGGGGGATCCTCGGCGGGAAAGATCTGGGGAGCGGAAGTCAGAGTCAATCGACGGTGGTGGATCGGAGGGATCGTCCAAAGCAGGCGGGGGAGGGGGAGGATCTACGCCGCAGTTTTCCTCGTGCTGGTCTAACACTAGGCCCAGCACCTCCATGGCATGTTCGGGTTCCCGAATGTCTGCGATCTCAGTTAGATCTGTGTCTAGAGAAGCCATTTCGAGAGTTGGCGGAGGGGTTGAAGCGCCTCGAATCTCCTCGGAATGCCCATCAAACTGCTGAGCAGATGTAAACCCAAACTGATAACCCTCTCCTACGATAACCAGCTCATTCGCATGCGGGCTCCCGTGTTCTGGGTCATTCTCCGGAAGGATGATGTCTCTTTCCGACTCTTGAAATGTGGGTAGTCGGCTGGAAGTAGACGCAGAGAAGAATGGTGGCGGGGCGTCCCTTTCTTCGAATGGGGGAGGTGCACCACTTGGTAGACCACTAGGACCAGCTTCTGGCCCAGCGTCATAGCGGGGAGCCGAATCCACCTCGTCGACGCGAACCGTTCGCGCTGGTGGTCGATCATGCTTCTTCGAATACGCTTCGCCAACTGCTTGCTCTACCTCTGGCAGGGGAGCAGGAGGGGGCAATATTGTTACGGGGATGGAGATCGTGGACAATCGCTCTGTCCTGTTTGTCATATCCACAAACGATATGTTGACATCTAATCGGAAGGTCACAGAATGGAGAACTGTTGTTTGAGTGATTGCTGCACATTCCGCATCACTCTCAAGATGGCCGTACTCAGTCGGCGGCAGATCGTCCCGCAAGTCTGCGGGGGAACCTGAAGGGGAGTGCTGGTGTATGAGCAGACGCAATTGGACCGGCCTTGTCGAGTGGAAGCGACAAGAAGCACCCGAACGGCCAATCATGGATCGATAGGATGACCCAAAGAAGAAGGGTGAGTCGAGGGGCTCTGAAGAGGAACCTTCTCCATGGTCATCCTTAGATGTGGTGACAAGCATCGGGCCTCCGTTATCACCTTGATGCTCGTCTTCGATATCCGAATCCGAATCTCTGTCCTCTACATCATCCCGGCGTACTCGTACCAACTTGACGAGTTCCACCATAACATTCCGAAGTCGAAGGCCTTCATCAACGATAAGTTCTCGCCTAGGAGGAGGAATGGTGACATATACAGGGATGGGCTCGCCAACTTTGAATATAGAGCGGGGGACTTCTACCTCGACGCGTGCTGGTTCGTCCACTGAGTGAAGCTCAGGAGAGACGTTCAAAGAGTGGACGTGCGACGAATATCGCTTCGTGTGTACGGTCAAAGCCTTGGTTATTGGGGGAGCAGCAGCATCCAGCGGCTGTAGGACGACAGCAAGGGTGTGTGAGAGTGCAGAATGAGCCGTCCGAATCGATTGCGGGGTATCTGGCGTCACAGGAATGGCAAAGAGAAAGCTCGATGGCAGCGGCGTAGGATTCGAGCGGGAATAGGAGTAGAGCACAACTTCCGAGAAGCCCAGCTCAATGTTACGGCCATAGGCGTTCTCGTTGCTGCTCAACGAGACGGTCCTGGAACGTCATCCAGAGGCGGGTCAGGGGGGAGGGGCAAGTGGAAGCTCACAGTTTGTGCCAGGACAGCGGGTCCGCGCCCTTGATCTGCAGCTCACCCTCAATCGCAGCTCGCTCGCCCTCGGCTCCCAGATAGCCCTTCTGGAAATTGATAGTGTCAGCGGACGGAATGATGAGGATGTGGGGAGCTGCATGAGCTGGTAGGTCTGTGGACCTGTAGACGGGCGGGGGCAAATCTGAGGGCATGAGGAGGAGGACGAGGAGGAGGACGAGGAGGAGCACGGTCGTGACAACGCAGGATGCATTTCTCACGCAACATACAAAATAAAATAAAATATATACGCTCACTCCACCCGCGCCAGGCTCTCCAGCTCAGCAAACATCACATCGTCCGCTCCCACCTCTCGCAGCATCAGCAAGTCCCATGCAACCCCCCGATATCCACCCAGCAGTCCCGTGCCCTTGTCAGCGCCGTTCTCACCCACCTCCCCATAGCCCATGCCGAACGATAAAGGTGGCATGTTGGTGGACTTGGGCGTGTCGAAAGAGTCTTCCCCATCATCAACAACCTTCATGGTTTCAATGGCCCTTCGTGCACAAATCACGAACCATCCGCGGGACTCATGTGGGAACGTTAGGAATCTGTGTATCATCCTAAACATGACACCCGTGAAACCTAGCTTGCGGTCAGTTTTGACCCTCTTCTTAAGTTCCGGCGGAGAAAGGAAGGCAAGCGAGTAAAGCGCCATGATGTTCTTCTCCAGATAGCTCAACCACGACTCTCGTGTCATCAGGTGGAAGTCGGCATCTACTAATGGAAGCCTGTGAACCAAAGACTCCAGCAAACGCCATAGCCCAGCTTCAGAGACTGCCTTGGAGAAGACTAGTCGATTGCCGTCACTTTGGCTTATGCGAGTCCAAACCTCCAAGGCAACATCCGCGAGAGACGGCGGTCTGAGCGGAGGGTTGGGTGGCGTCCCCGCTACTTGTACGCATGCCAGCGGCGAGACAGCTTCGGATGGGTCCACCAGATATGACGAAACCAGCTGGAACACACGAGTGGCCATTCGGCGCGTGGCCCTCGACGGAGGCGTAGGCGTCGTCGCAAAGTGGGTCATATACGCCGTGGTTGTGAGTGTGTAGAGTGTATCCTTGCGAACAGTGACTACATCCCCTAAGGAAAGAGCATGGGAAGACGCGCGCAATGTCCCGTCTGCCTGGCGCCTGACAGAGCAAAGACGAAGGATGACATCAAGTAGCCTCTCATGACGCGCAAGATACTCCAAGTTGTCCGGAATTGAGGTGAGGTTCCGGATAATGTTCATAACTGTGGTGATGATGGTGGCGGGACGAGGTCTGGGGCCTAGATTAGGATCCTTTGCACCTTGGCGAGGATGAAGGACGGCAAACAGCTCAGACTGGGCTTCGTGGTAAGCGGTGATTAGCTCCCGATGGGTAACGATATTTGTATCGTCGCACTCTTCGACGTCCGCCACACCATCGAAGCCCAAGTCTTCTAAGAGGTCAAGCAACTCATCTAAGAGCTCTGAGCACTGGAATATAGGGAAACCTGATCCAGGCGTTTGACCTCGCATGGTGGACAGTAAGGTGAGGGTGGTGATGGCGTAGGACAGTTCCGTCGCCAGCCTGGAGCGGATGGACATGGTTAACGCTTCAATATCAACGGTGCCCCAGTCATTGACATCACGCCATGGGCGTCGAAGGGGCAGGTTTCCGATCTCTGCCTCAACGAATCGGAGGTCACGTCCACCATGAGTGTCGATTTCGCGAGCGAGAGGAACGTATTCGATCTTTCTCCGTGACGGCTGCTGGCGAGCTCGTGGTGGTGCAGGCATAGGAGGTGCCTGAATGGGATTGGTGGTGGAAGTTCCTGAAGGACCAACTGAGTTTCTATCCAGGCCAGGGGGAACGGCCGACTAATCCCCACGGGAATCAAGTTAACTACATTAATCTCACAAAGTGTAAACAACTTACGGAATTCGCTTCGGGTGGTTCTGACCCTGTTATGATGATAATCAATTCTGTGACGGCTTTGAATGGAAAGGATTACCTGTCTTCTGCTTCACTCTCTTATTGTCTCCATCTTCAGCGTCCAGCTTCCTTTTCAGACCTTGAGAATCTCCATCGAGAACGTTGACGTCCGGAGCTTGCTGCTGCGGACCAATATTAATATTTGCCAGCGACTCTGCAGATAAGTTTGAGGGGAACTTTTGAGGCGTCCCCTGAGTTGGGGTGCGCAAGCCCTGGACTATGGTCTGACTGGCAGGAATGGAACCAGACGCATGAGCTACGTGCGGTGTCTGAGGTACTTGAGGACGACTGGTACTTGCAGATCCCGGCTGTTGGGATCCCGGAGTAGACGGGGCCATGACACCCATCATATTGGCTGCGTTTGGGCGAGGAGAAGCCCCGGATGGTGTAAGCTGTCCAGCGCCCATTTGCCGGGCAGCGAGCTGTGCCTTGCGCTGCTGGTCCTTTATATTCTGGGTATAGGCTTCTTCGAATGGATACAAAACTGCCAAGTAATGTTGCGACAACACGGCAGCGACAGGAGTAGTGCCATTTCCTTGAGCCTGCGGAATGTATTCTGGCAGGCCTAGTTGGGGTAAGATCATACCCCACGAGTTATTGTTACTGACCTAAACGAAGATGTTTGGCGAGGTCAATGGTGAGCAGAGGTATGATAAGATAGGGCCTTACCGCAGCGAATCCGCCGATGCCGTGGATTAATGTCCACAACCTCATCAAGTCTATATCCTTGCCCGCTAATCTTATGACCCCCGGCTCAGTTGTGATGGCCTCCAAGGCCTTCCACTGTGTGTTGTTTGGATCATACGGAGGGTTCGTTGGGACGCCAGTTAATTGGGGAGGCAGGGGTGTGCTGCGCTTTTGGTGGACACCAGCTAAACCATTTAGAAACTGCTTTTTCTGCATGGCCGCACGAGCGGTTTGGCTTGGCTGCGACATCGCGGTAGGAGAGTCGAAAGACTGGTTGGTTGCTGGATTGGGAGGTATGTGTTGTAGAGGATGATGAGTGGCCATATGGGGGGCATTTTGGCCTTGCATTGCGGCCTGGCTGGTGGTGAAAGGATCGTGAGCCATGGAAGGAGCATTGGCGGTAGGAATTCCACCGAGATATGTTGCCGAGTTTGTTCCGCTTGGAGGAAGCGATGTGGAGGGGACAGATGAGCGTCCGTTGTTGATTCTGGCATGACTTGCGGCACTGAGAGCGGCCATCTGCTTGGCGGCCTGAGACGGATCCAAATTGAAGTAGGCGGAAGAATCGAAATTTGCATTTGAGGGCATCGAGGCGGCGCAGTGGCGGTTTCTGACAGGAAATGCGCTGACAGCATCAGGCGCCCGCGCTCTCTGCTCATGCCATCATCTGAAATCGACCTCATCTTTGCTTCAAAGGGCAAAATAGAGCCTGTGCAGTCTGCAAGGAAGAAGAGAAAAAAGAAGGAAACACAACCCCCTTCCTCCAGGAAGCGACCGCCCCCCGAGACCGTGGTCGATGCCTCTGCCCCCGTTGTCAAGCGTGCCCGACCAGAAAAGGCCCGTGCCAGTGACGCTAAATTCAGAGACTCCCGAGGCACCGGCTCTAGTGCGTATACCCATCTTCGCGTCGTCTTCCTTTCGACCCACGACTTTAGGAAAAACAACGGAGGAGGGCTGGGCCATATACAAGGAAGACGAACTTGGTCTTACCAACACCGGCGGAGGCACGTACTCTGTGCGCTTTGTGTTCCAGCCTCAACCAACCGTCCTCCCCCAGATACTCCGCAGTGCCCTTTTGACTGTGACTGCTGTGAGTGCTTCATGCTACCCAGTCCGGAAGCCCACTCAGTACTAGCCAGGCTTTTGAGCTTGTACTCCTTGAGCGTCTGCGCGTTAGGTCTTCTCCGACACCCTCCCATCACCAGTCCACTTGTCTTCTGTCTGCAGGAGCGATAGCCGATGTCAGTATCGCCTGATCACAATAATACCTTTCTGAGGATGGCTTGTGCTCACTGCATTGGGTGAACGTCGGCTCTTTCGAAGCCTCCTCTGTCGCTCGCTGAGCATATGACTTGTGGAGGTCAAACAGTAGCCAATAGGAAATGCTTTCCGTATGATATCTTACCGAACGTTCATGCTCGTCGAGATGTTGACTACTGATCTACCATTACCTTGGAAATACACTCACAACTTGCCTTCCGATGGAGGAGATAGTACAAAGTACAGAGAACCAATGAATCAATCATCGTCATCATCATCATAATCCACCAATGCAGTCTTCTTACCACCCAAGGTGCTAGAGAAGGGATCACCACCCTGTGCCAAAGAATTTTGAATCTCTTCAGCTTTCTTGTTCCGCTTCTCCTCTGCCTTCCGCTCCTCCTCTGCCTTCCTAGCGAGGTATGCCTTGCTTCCAACCACCCTTTCCGGATTTTTGCATATCCGTAATCGCTTGTCTATCTCACGCACATCTTCTACGTTCGGAGGGTGGCCTAAAGATGTAATGGCATTTTTAATCGCTTCGATAGCACCATCAATCGCAGGTGGTGTAACGGAACCCAAGGCGGAAAGCTTAGCGTGTGACCAACGTGTTGCAAGTTGCGGTACAACAAGAGATACCGCGGCTATTGCAATTTGGGACGGCGTGTACAAGAGCTCGGCGTCAGTCAAACGTGATTCGCGTACATGTCTCAGAGCTTGATCGTATATTTGTGAGGGCGCGAAATCTGTTTTGCCGTCGGTTTGATCGAGAAGAGGGAGGTTTTGGATGTCAAGAATAACGCCCCACAATGCCCGGTGTGCGTGCCAAACCGCAAATTCGAATTCTAGGCTCTGAGCGACAAGGAACTCTAAATCAAGAACATCGGAAGGGGTGGTTTTGGGGATGTTCGTCGTAAAGGCTTCCAGGGAGATGGGATTATTCGTCGTCTTCGTGGCAAGGAAGAGTGCAGTCAGCCTAGTATGAGGAATCAATCTATATATGCAGGAGTATGGGCAGAGTCTCCTACGGACATAACATTCTTCGGATGCCAATCCATAACTGTATTCTTGAGGTAGAAACGTTTGAGGTAGCTGATAGCGGTGGCTTCCACCTCTTCTGGGAATCGAAAATGACCACACAACTGCGGTATTTTGGAGATATACAGCTTGACGAGCAGCTGTTCTTCCTCCCAGTTGAGAAACGAGACATTCGCCGATGAGCCTGGCTAAGTCTCCGAGACAGTAAGAGCTGGCTCCAGTCCGCGTGTGCGAGTGCACGTACCTCATCCGCTTCAAAGGCTGCTCGAATATTGTCTACGGCATCTTGGTTCATCGCAGAGCGCACTCTGGTGAGCTGGTCGATGGAGAAACGCCAGTGTCTGAACTGAGTGCTGGCCTCGTAGAGAGGGATTTTCTCTGGCTGGTGCGCTACATCTGTGGCAGTTGTAGTCATGATGTTAGCATCTGAAGGCGCCTACCTCCGGTCCTTTACGTCCGGTGCCCTCCACCAGCCTTTCTCTACGCCTGTTTCCATGTTATCCTGGCTAGTTCCTTTGCGTAATCCACGAAGACTTATCCCAATGGTTACTCGGAGAAGCTTTTTTACCAATGTCTTGGGACCGTGACTACAATCATCAATAATTGCGACGAGCCGTCCGAACCATCGATATCGACTCTCCCGCCCTCACATCAACATAAGTACCCTCGAAGGGACAACCGCCAAGACCCCCGCGAACAGTACATGTCACTCCTTTACGTTTTCAGAACAACTTTGCGGCCATGGTTGGGCTTGATGCTCGCTGTATGCTTCATGATCGAGTTCAACATGGCCCAGCGAAATGACGGGTTCGCCGTCATTAATAGCCCGCAGCCTGGAACGTACGCATGTTCCCCATTGCCCGTGGACGGTGGCGGCTCATTCTTCGATACGTATCAGGCCCGTCCATGATAACATTGTCATCTCGGTCGATGTAGGCAGAGTGTAGTAACCTACTATGGAACCTTCTATTCATGTATGCATATTCAATTCATAGGTGACGGCGAATGGCAAGCTCCTCCAACCCTCTGCCATCGACAGCCTGGAGATATATCTCGTCTCCTTGGAGAAAAACTTGAATCTAACTGTGACCACTGGCCCAGGTTTCCTGGAGGGTGAACCTAGTAGCACTGTCAAGCACTTGAACTTTCGCCCACCTGCTTGCGCTACTGATGGTCCATATAACGTATGAAATGTTCAACACCCTCGTTTTGTTAGCAGGAATCTCACTAAATTGGTACTAGCTGACTTTCTACGAAGCTTCGCATACTGGCGATAACCAGTATCTTATCGTGTCAGCTGTCCTTGTTACTGTCGATAACACGGGCAGTTCGGACACCCGATGCGACAAGAATATCGTCATGACCCAACCCCAGCCATCTTCACCCCCGCCTAGACGGGACCCAATCCTTCCACCTAGTCCCAACCCAATGATGACTGCAGTCACTGCTGCAGAGTCCGTCACTTTTCATTTATTTCTGAATTGTCCTCACCTTTTGTCCTAGAATACAGTCAACGTCCACTACAGCGTCGACCACATCCGACATTGGGCCGTTTTTTCCCATTAGCAAGGCTCATCCGCGAGCGCCCTCTGCACTGTTTCTTGGGTTTGTGGGAGTGGCGTTTACCTTCCTTTGTACGCTCTTTGACAAATTAGTCGGCTGACGCGCATTTCATCTGTTCTCAACGAGACACCCTCTGTCGAAAAGTGATTAAAAGTAGCTCGTATACTTGGGACTACTTTAACTGTCTTGGTTTTTCTGCCATGTTTTGATCCATTCAACCATACGAACAACATTAGATTCCAGGTCCTCCATCTTCTCACTTGTAAGCTCAACAATGATCTCTAGCGGGTACGATTGTCTGGCCTCATCGAGAACAACCTCCATAATCTCTGCTTCATTGTTCTCTTTTATTTTCTTCAACGAGTATCCTCTATTGTAACAGATCAGTTGGTTAATTGATGGGGATGAATCCATGCACACCGTTTCTCTAGTCGATTCCATAGCTGGGAATGATCACACCGCAGGACAACAACAAGATCTGCCCAACGCTCAGGGAATATTTCGCATGTATGCCAGTCAAGGATAATTCCTCCGGCGCTCGCCAATGGCTCGAGCTCATCCAACAGCTGTGTGTTTTGTCAGCGAAGGTCGAGTAAAAGTGACAGGCGAGTATACGACCCACTTTGTCTTCATCTACTGTGTAGCTCTGCCAATCTTCGTCGTATCCTTCATGAAGACCCTTCTCCTTAACAAAGTCTCCAACATTGATGTGTCTAAGAGGCACTGGCGACTCTTCAACCAGGAGTTGTGCATGCGTTGACTTCCCAGTCCCGGGTGTCCCTGTTATTATTATTACAGGTGCCGGTCGTTTGTCTGATGCCATTCTGATAAGTAGGCTGTACTCAAAATGCCGACGCTGATGGGATTTGGAGGAACTGCAGCTTGGAGAACGGATGGGAAAAGATCTTCAGCTTGGCTCTGTGTTTTTTCTTGTGCCCCTGGCAGCGGTTGATCAGATGAGCTGGAAGCGAACCTCTGCAGGTTGCCACCATAGGTTCGAGTAACCTCAGCCGTGTACGCTCAGGTGCGTTCTTTCGGCTTCATCCAGACATACATTGAGTTGTGGCCTTGACTACAGGGAATATTCTGTGCATTCCACGACGCATGAGAGGGTGCCTCGTTGGAGCCTAAATATGACAATTGTCCTTGCTGCACCCAGACGTGTGAAGCAATGTCATATTTTGAACCGCGCGCGCCGTTCCCCCACCAAAAAGGCTTACAACCGCTAAGCCGTGTGACCGGTGACCATGCAAAATATTCAGAACTCCAAGCTCGCTGAACATTGTCCCTTCCCTTCCGCTCCGTCATCCACTTAGCCTTATCCATCATTATGATGGCCTCCTGGAGAGGGCGTCTCTGATCTTTCATCTCCTGCACCCACCTCTACGCGACGGTGTTGCACCCTCATTTATACGGTCGCTCATTTATATCCAGACGTTTTGTCAATGGTCTCCGCTGCATTGTCTGCCGACGGAGGCAATAGACTGCTTGCGGACGCTTCTTGCCCGGCACCGACACCGACGCTGAAGAACGCGCTGAGGCTTTATCCTCGAGTAACACCACCACCAACGCCTTGCACTGTTAACCAAGTCGTAATACACCTATCAACAACAGTAGTCATATCTGACTACAGCCGCTATTTCGCTCCAACCCCGATTGCATCCTTCCGACCTTCCTACCTAACGTTGGGTGATGGTTCTCTTGTGGCAAATCCATTCTTTGAAGATCTCAGAGATGCTAATGTTAGTCTTCTCGTAACTGGGATGCTCACAATGCTGTTCATGAGGAACGTCATCGTTTCGGCTGATTACCTCAGACGTGGAGGAATCAAGAAAAAGACGCTGTTCTACTGGCTACTCTTTAGCCAGTTGTTGGCTCCTCTTTGCTTTATTCCGGACATCTTGGGCTACTTCACCACGTCAGTGAATTGCATGGCGTGAGTCTTTAGTCAGCTTCATGCGCTCAATGCTTACGGCTACTAGCGTCTTATGCATCTCCAGAATGGCCTCTTCAATATCACTTAGTATCCTCGTAAGTTAGTTGGGTAAACTATCGCAAAGTCTGACCTACGTCTAGATTACTGGCATCCTTGGCTACAAAGCGTACAGATGTTTGGAGAGCTCCAAGATAGTCCTTGCGGGCTTGATCATTTTCACCACCGCTTCAGCAGTCTTCACAATTTTGGACGTTCTCGGCATGCATGGAGTGCGTCGTCTTTCAGGTCAGCTTTTCGAGCGGGAAATGTGGGCCATATTGCTGATCAAATCTCAGGCGGATGCAATCGCACTTCAGAATTACGGTATATGCAGTACTACGCTATGGTCCAGTTTCTCGAATCCCTCTTCGTATGTCTATCATGTGAGCTTCACCGTCCCACCGCTCTCACCACATTGCTGAATTTCCGGGACTCCAGTTGTTTACGCCGTTCGACGGTCCCATGGGTTGCCTGCCGCTCGGGGTCGGATATCCTTGGAGTTGTCAACGGATGACCCTCCAACCGACAAGTCTGAGCCCCCCAACAACTGGCAAGTACAAGTACGCCGTGGGTGGTGGGATTACGTCCCTAATAGCGAGAAACCCATTTCACCAAGTCAACCACCGCCACCCACTGGTGGGCAGAAGTACTTCCCTCTCCCCGAGTTATTAGTCAACTTGCGGCCGCAGCGACCACGAGCTGGTTCAGAAGCCAATCTCCTCGGTGTGGCCTCCACCGCTGCGTCCCCTTCTCTAAAGACTCTGCGACCCCTCGCCGTTAAAATCTCGCAGCCGAATGCCCCTCGTAATCCCCCGAGCAGCGAGCGGCTACCTCCCGATGGTCGCTCGTCGCCAGCCCCTTCGTCGCTAAGCCGCATAAGCAAATTCATGCCTCGGATGGTATTGTTTCGTACGGTTATGAAGGATGAGGTCGGTTCCATCCTGCCCAAATCAGACTGGTATTGAACTGTGTTCTATTGACATAGCTTTTCTACACCGCCTTTATTACTGCTACCTGCGTTGTTGTTGCGGTGCTAGCCATCATTGGTCTCAATTTCCACAATGGTCTCAGCGTCAACGGTTGGATACTGTTAAATTGTAAGTTTTGCTTTTCTTTCCTACCTCCCACGCGTATCATTCTCCCGACTAGGGGCCTTTATCTCGGTTCTTGCCATCCATAGTTTCGGCAGAGTGGTCAGGCGAAATGAGCGAGACGCTTTACTCCACCACCCGTCGATGTGGGATTCTGCTCTCAGCGCTGATAAGGCTACTGCAGAAGCGTATGGCCAGAGCCGTTTCAGGCGACCATGGACTCCGGTCAGCGTTGCCTCGCACCGCCGTCAGCGGCAGGTGTCCCCAACCCAAGAGTTCGAAGACAAAGACAACCACGAGGATCCGTTTGCAGACCCGCGCCATCGCCAGCCCTCTGTGCACTCTTGGAATTCGGCTTTTGCTGCTGTGTCGGAATTGAGATCACCCTCCCCGACATATTCTGTGAGCTCTTTGACCAGAGAGCCGTTACAAAGCGACCATGTTATCCTTCCTTCTCTCGGAGATGATTTTCCAACTTCGGGACGGACCACTCCCGTTGTCCCTCATGATGGGTCGGACGGCACACTCCTTCAAGACTTGCAGAATGCAATATGGTTGGAACCTCGAATTCGAGACATTTCGGAGAATCAAGCTGACTCTGATAGTAATGGCACTAAACTGACCTAATACCCTTCCCTTGGATGTATCATACCACCAACAAATTCCTTGTGATCCTAGTTACAATAGTATAGCAATCAACCCTCGTTTTCGTTTCGTGGTTCTTTATTAGGTCAGAGTTCTCCAGCTTCAGCGACCATGACAACTTCATTGCAAGCCTAGTTTCTCACAGTCGGCGTCAGTCACCTCCGCTCAAATTTGCCATGGAGAACTCGGATGACCGCCTCATCGATGTCCTTCCCATCCGTTTCTCAAATGTACTGTCACCAAAGCTGATAATTCATCAGTTTCCCCTATTGACGCGTCCACTGCAAGTGCCACCATCAGTTGCTGCGGCTGGTAAACGAATATCTGCACGGATCAAACCGAGTGTCCATCGGACTGAAATCCATGTACCAGTCGATACACGGCCCGAAGTCTGGAACGATGAGAAAGCGAAACTTCTTGGAAATGCCAGGGTAGCAGACGATCTAGAAAAGAATCAAGAATCAAAGACAGGAGGAGAGCCAGAACCACGTCTGGCCGAGATTCGTTTGAGTAATGAGCAGGTCGTTCAGTATGGAGCACCAATACTCGGAATAATCCGCAATGGTACGTATACAAGCAGTGGATGTGTGTCCCTTTTGCCAACGGCGCCACAGGCGAATTGCATCTGCATCCCATCGCGGAAACCCATCAACTTCGGCCGACTCTCACATATCTTGACGTACTATCCAGGAAGAACAAACGGTCGCGGACTAACGCAGACGGCTCCGATTCTGACGATGGACCGCCGCCTGATCCAGATGAAGCTCCTCCATTGCCAGCTACGAAAAAGGAGAAGAGACCTGTAACAGATGCTAAAGAAGTTCAGGTTGCTGCGCGGAAGACAGATGAGAAGGGCGGTATACAGGCTCAAGGGGGACTATCCACCGTCCGCAGGGAAATGCTGGCTCTCATACGGGCTGAGGAGGAAGAGAGCTGGCTAGACATGGATTATTACGACTCGCACGTAGGTTATCAAGGCCTTCGCTATCTGGATGTTGTCTTCTGAGCTCATCGTAGACCGACGAAGCTTTGAATGTCTTTGAATCGGTTTTCTCGCAAAATGACGAACAGCTGGTCTGCAAGACCAATGGAGCCAACTTCCTACAAGACATTGAAGGACTCTAGGGCTGTGACTTGTCGCGACATGCTTCGTCACACGTCACGCCATTTACTGCTCACTTCAGAGCGCGCGCGGGTCGTTTACTCTTAGCATCTCCCATCATGTACCCTGGTAGCGTTACCGAGTCAGACTCAGATTTCCATTCCCCCTATCGCGCATCGCCGCAGTCCTCTATAAGCTCACTCCCTGAAGACGAAGTCACGCTTGGAGACGCGGACCTCCCCCGCGCAATTCAAACACTCTTAGACATTCAAGGTGGCCCACTTATGGAGGTGCATTGTCCTAACTATATACTCTGCTTGGTGTGGCTATATGCTCCGGCTAGGATACCAGCTCTCATGAGCCTATCCTGTTGGCCTCCACCACTGTCTTCAAATTTCTCGACGAACTCCATTCCGACGCAAGCACAGACATTCGCCAGGTTCTGACATGTGCGGTCAGACTCTGTGAGTGTGCTCAGCTATCTTATACCACCGCCTTGTAACTAGTTAATAGTCAGTTCTTCCTTCTTGATTGGTCTGTTCAAATACCGTCGTCACTTTCATCGTGTCGGAAATGGGTCTGTGTCGCATAATTTGTCTATCGTGGTTTGTTGGGCGGATTCCATCATTGTGAAGCTCAGTAATTTCGCCGTCGCTTTGGCTGCCGGATTAACGTCAAGGAGGAGCAGTTTAGATCTGCCTCAGTCTTTGAATGATCAATATCATGATGACTCCTTAAGAGGCGCCGCACAGCTGCCCTGTATGTCGCGCATATACGTGACAATTCAGAACTGACGAGTTTTCTAGATGAATGGGGGTCTCTTCCTAGTGTTCTATCATCCAAATTCGCTTCGCCAGCAGCAAAACGTATTGCATTGCGGCTGTTATTCGGCGTCTTCGTCATACGTCCTCAGCTTTGTGAATGCAATGCGTGGCTTGATGGGTCGTGGGTTGCTTCCACATCTTACCAAGAATGTTGTCGTCATATTTACCAGCATCTCGCCCGTGCAAATGCTGGATCATTTATCCAAGTCTTTTGCTGCAATGGACCTCCATCAACCACTTTTAGGCTGGTTCTCGTTTCAAGAAAGAGTGTCCCAATCCATCCTTATCGCACTATATGCAGTGCGTCTAATGCTGGGACTTGTGTGGCATGGTCTCACAATCGACTTAGACTGCTGATATAGAACGACGATCCGTAATGTCTAGTCGCGCAACGCTCTCACCTTGGAAGCCCAGAACTCTCGGGATTATGCTGGAAATAATCCAGTGTATACTTTCGGAGCAGGCTGCAACTCACCCAGACACCACTGTTGTGCTTGATGTCGCCAACGCCATCATTCTACGTTGGGGCCGAATAATGCCCTGGAGCTGGATGGTGTGGGGCGATCAGCGAGTGGCCAGGGCTGAATGTGTCGTATCTCTTGTGAGTATGTTCTTCAAACATGTCGAATCTGCTCTTACACCCTCTTAGACCGTTTCATGGCTTTTTCACGTACACAACCCTCTTTTCGAAGGTGATAACACTTCCTTGGATTGGAGATCAGAGATGGCATCTCAGCTATCAATTCATCCATTGGCCGCCAAGTCCATCATGATGGTGGGTGCACCTTGTGCTGACTTGAATGGGTCATAACATCGCTGTAGCAAGTCCTCGAGGTGCACCTCTCATGTCAACTCAACCTTCGCCACGACTTTGTTGATGAAACCCCTCCGCCAACCCCATCAGCCATATATAGATGTTGCTGGGCACTGCTCTATCTGACCAAGCATAACCTTCTGGGTGGTGGTGCCGCCTTACCAGCGGATGTATGTGTCGCTTTCTTAGGATTATTTGTCCTTTTGAATAACAATGAGATTGACTTGGCGGGTGCGTATTTTATTTTGTCTTTGTGCTAGTTTAAATTCTGACGACGAACCATCGTAGCCAAAGACTTGTTGCTGGAGGCACTAACCTACGCTGACGACGCCTCGTGGGGTGCTTCTATCAAGACCGTCCGGAATAACAAACGGTTGAACTTCACAACCAGGCTTGATGAATGTCAGACGTTATCTTTTCTCCTGGTGCATATTTCCTGACAGCCCAGTTAGTAATAATGTCCATACAGAGGTAAGTCCCATGGTAGCGCAATAAATCTTTCTCACTCCTCTATAGAAGCATCTCCCAACAGTCGGAAGACACAACAATGCCATTACAGAATGTAATGCAGTCGAAGACGTTACTCATGTTCCTCGGCATTTTGTGGCACAACGGGAGCCATGGCTGCATTCACAGGCGAACAGTCTCATTGTTTGTTCAAGCGATCACCTCTGCCATCGCAAATGACCGTGTGGTGCAATCAGACTTAGATTTGCGTGATACCTTGCTAACGACACTCTCCATCTTGGAGATATCCAGAGAAGAACAATCGATTATGGGCGTTGACCCTTACTGGGAAGATGAGACAGTATGGCGTGTTGCTCTTATTCCAGGTAATTATATCACCACTACCCGTAGGTTCTCGACATACGTAGTCGGTGGCCAAGTTGACTAAACTTTCCGACTAGTGTGCCTATCTCACTACATTCTCTCCTCGAAGCGGATCTGCTCTGCGATTACCTGCGCAGAAGCCTGGGACCTATTACGGGACACCCTACTTCTCGTTCTCTCTCGCCAGCTCCTACAAGACGATGAACCCATCGCTCTGCTCGCTGCGCCCTCTCTATGCCAAGCACTCTCCTTCATAGTGGTGGCGGAGGATGCTCATGGTATGACGTTTGTGGGCCAATAATATTAGCACTCAGCCAGAACTCTAGCTCGCCTCAAACTTCACTCGCCTTGGACTTTGAGCCTGTCCAATGATTTGAAGGCTTTCCTTGACGGCGCAGTGTCAGATGAGCAAGATTACTACTCCATCCTGAGGGGGAGGACAGCGAAGTCAGCTCAATTGCTGCTTGACCTTGTCGGTTATTCTCTTGTGCTCTGCCGTATTATCTTGTTCATCGAAGACCTAGATCTGCTCCGCAGGGTCATCGAGCTTGGTAGAAGTAAGTGGTAAAAGCCGGCATGGAGGTGTACTCTAATGGTATCATAGGACATGGTGACTACAAAGCACAAGCTTATCTTTTGCGAGGTGCATTTATCATCTCGCTTGTTGCTCGTCCCTCGATCACGATGATGGAATAGCGAAGCCCGTACGATTACATTCGTGACCCCCATAGATTCATTCATCTGGCCCCGTGAGGAGGCCTGAGACTGGCCTTGAGATCAATCTTAGAAGTGGAGGCAACCAGCATTGTCATTAGCCGTAACGAACCACGCTTCAGTTGAGTCATATGCAGGGCCGAGTATGTGCGTTGCTGTATTGTGCCAAACATCCTTCGGCAAGTGGGGATGGGTCCGGGAATGGACTGGTCGCCAACTCGAAGGTCGCCATGTTGGCGGTTCAGAAGCCCTCGTATGTGCCACTAGATGAACACTGACGAAGCAGAGGTCGGGTGGACGGAAGGAATTGCGCGGGATTGCCACGACCTAGATTGTACATGAAGGAAGGCGAATTAATTCCCAAGCAAAGTCATATGGCACTGAAGACAATGCAGCATGAAACCAATCTGGGTGATGATGACCTGCAGTAAGGCTAGAGCCGAATCAGAATGATTGCTGCTGACTAAGCGTCGTGCCGTATTTCTAGACGATTGGCGGTTCGCTTGGAATCCTCCCAGCACCTCTCATCCCCTTCAGAGGCGGCCAGTGTTCGGTCGGGCTTCACTCTCCCCAAATTTCCATGGTATCCAAACGCATGTCCTTCCAACGTCGCAGGTCCCACTCCGCAACCGCTACCTCTCCTCCTCGCCGCTCCATCGACAACGCCTTCCGCGTCGCTACCAAAAGGGCTCATCCTCATCGATCGAACAGCTCATCTTCACTATCGTCCGATGCCTCGTCTGCATTGAAATGGGACCTCGATTGTTGCTGGAGACAAGGGAAGAGACGCCGTAAAGACATTCCTGTGCGTACTTTTGTTCTAAGATACAAGTAGTTTGCCCTGAGCCATATATCGTCGCAAAGCCTACGTTAGGTACATCCGATATGGACGTCGACCAGTTTAGTTCCATCGTTTCTGCCAGCAAGGACGTAGTTCCGCGCCCGACGGCACTCCTCCCGTCCTCGCCTGCGGCATTTCAACTGTCTCCCAAGGCGGGACGCAGAACGATGCCAAAACCATGCCGTTTCACTTGTCATAGCGACTCTAGCACTCTGGTTTCAGAGCGTGATGAAGACTTGAACGACTTGCGCTCAAGTGCGCTCTGGGAGTTGCACCGCAGTGTGGCGGAAAACGGGGAGGGCTTCGTTCGACGCATGCGAGACTACGAAAATTCCAGAAAGGGGAAGAAGAGAGCCTCCGTATCTTCCCCACCACCCCCAACACGAGTAGACCACATGAGCGACTGCTCTGATGACGAAGATGATGTGCAGATTCTAGATGGGGCATTGAGTCCTGACATCCATTCCTGGTCTCGCCTCACATCGCCTCATGCCCAACACTTGGATTGCTCCAAAACTACCTTCTCATTGACTACCTTACTTGGAACCTCCCAGCCGCAGCCCAACGGTGACGAACAGAACCAAGCACGTTGTTTTTTTTCGGTTCTCCCTTCTCCCACGCAGGCCTCATCGTTAACAAATACGCCCGCCTTAACACACGTCCAGACCGATTCCGCGCGATCTTCGCTTATTTCATTACCGCTTGTCTCTTCGGAGACGCGTCCCTCATCTCCGTGCCCTCCATATCAGTCCTACCCCACCTCCCGCACCGACAAGGCTATCGCCGCTCTTAGCTTGGCATTAGCGAATGGTGCTGCAGGATTGAATGATTATGCAACACTCCAAGCCATACAAATCCCCTTGGCTATGGATGAATGCCATGTGGGGGAGATGTGGGATTGAGTTTTGGTCCAATGCCAAAATAACTTTATTCGGGCCTTGTACATTGCTTTTTTGGTTCATCTCATATACGTAAATGCCCTCTTCTTGATTCTGCAGTCAGCAACCATCTCCCGCAGCATATCCCCCGAAGGTCAACACAATGTATTTATACCCTCGTATCCAAGTATATACATTAACGTACATTATTGTCTTGACCCAAGCTAAGGCCCTCGACGTAAATGGATGGAATTTGAGGGTCTTGCTATCCGAAAGCGGCAACTCTGCTACCCGTTAAGGCAGCACGATCAACGGTTGCAACGTTGAGCGCCCGGCGTAGGGCCATATATATAGGAATACACTGTTTCGTCGGATATCAGAAGACGGCGCTATGAACTGATACTGCCAAAGTCATACCAGGCCCTCAAGGCCTCAGGCCTCAAATCTCAGAGGTTATCCGGAGACGACGACATGGCTCCAAGTGTTATGCACCTACGCAGCCGAGCCAACTCGTTCTCAAGGGCTATGCGCTTGTGCAATTCTTCCAAATATTTTTGCTGTATCTTCCTCCGCGCCCGCTCTACATTATCCAAGGAACGCTTCATTCCTGCAGTAGTTCAGAACGGAGATAGCCTTGAAATACGAGTACTACGAACCCAAGATCAGCTGCTGTGCGCTCGGAGGGACGTATATGCTCTGAGCTCCTGAGCCTGCGGCAATCCTCGATGGAGCCACAACTTCGTCGACTTTGAGCATCTGGAAGTCGATTTCAAAGTCGTCCTCAAATGGTTCGTCACGGGCATCACTCATCATGATATCATCATCCTCATCGTCGAGAGGGTCCCGCGTAGATGCTACTGTAGACTTTCGGTGATGGTCGACACCGCTAGCAACAGCGTCAATTAACAACCTCTGCTGTTTCTTCGTCACCGTGCTGTTTACACGTCCTGGAATTTCAGTTGGACCCGATTTCGTCGTAGAAGAACCAGACCCAGAAGCTCGGCCAGAGGACAGCTCGGCTTCCGAACTTTGAGACCCCTCGCTCTTACGCTCACGGTCCCCTCTGGGCGAAGTCAGCAAGGAAGAATGATTTTGGTTCCAGCTGCAGCTTTGGTCATCCTTTGTCTTGGACGTCCTGACTGCCTGAGCAACATCCTTGTGAGCGGTCGTTTCATTGGAAAGGGACTTTGGACTTTTCCTCGAAGTAGAGCTCCTGGCTGATCGAAAGCTGTACTGCGAACGAGGATCATTGTCAAGCTCCTCCACATGGTCGCCACGAGAAACGTCGGGAAATGCTAGCGAGTAGAATGAGGTTGTGGTCGCCACTGCAACGCCGAAGGGACTAACAGAGACAGTGAACACGCTGAGGCTTGCCATCAGCACTGTGAATGGGTCCCGAAGCGGCGTCCCCGGTCATGAAAGCATCTGTGAAGCGTGCAACATGTCTGGTCACTGTGGGAGGCGAATGCAGTAAGACCGCTAAGTACTTACTTTCATGGACGATTCCTTCAGTGGGAGATGAGAAGGTAAACTGATGAACAGTTGGCAACGTGAACAAACCAGTCCCAGAGGTGCCAACAGCGACGACCCTCGGAGGATTAGCTGGAGCTAATTGCATTTCCTGCGTAAGAGAATTGAGCTATGCGACCACTTACGAGGAGATTGGGGTGGGCTAGGGATCGGGTTCCCAGTCGCTCTCATTCGGATTCTCGACAACAGAGGGGAGCGCCTATTTCATGTTCAACTTCACGTGGGGAATCCAAACATACACCAGATAGTATATATACCCATTACAAGACCCATACATGATAATTATAGTCCCGAGAGGTATTACAATGCAGAACCGAGGACTTTCATAGCCAATGCTCGCAAAATCTGTTCGGCAGCTCAAGGGTCATGGTACGGGGGTGAGGGTGAATGAGCAAGCTTACCTCCGCTTTCTGCTCTCCGCCCAATTCAGAAAAGACAGCAGCCACACTCTTGCCTTTCGCATCTCTAATGGCACCCAACCTATTGCCAGCAAAAGCTCCCACCATCAACCCCGGGATATTGGCTACTATGAATCCCAGCCCAGCACCAGAGACAGCCCCTACATATGTCCACCAAGGGACAACCCTGTTAACCTCAGGTCGTAGCAGCTAGGAGGGTGACATCGTAAATTGGATCTCTAACATGATGGACAGGGATACTTCGTCAAATACGTCCGCAAATACGCCTTCCGCGTCTGGTCTCGTCCCAGCATTCCCTTGTCCTGATGCAGCGCCAGTAAACAGATTGGCAAACTGTGCAAAGAAGCTGGACGAAGAACTTGGATCGTCCGTCCTTGCATTGCTAGCCTTCGTAGAGTACAGAACGTCATACTCTCGACGCCGAGCCGGATCCGAAAGGACGTAGTACGCATCAGCAACGGCCTGTAATAATTCCTACTGTGGATAACAATTTTGTGTGAAATGCGCGCGAAGTTACCTGAAACCGCTCCGTCGCTCGTTGTCGCTCTGACGGCGTGGCATTGATTAGCCTGTCAGGATGCGTTCTGGAGGATGTGATAGGATGAGCTGCTCGGTGGAGATTGCAATGTGAAACTTGGCCAACCTCAAGGATTCTTTCTTGTAAGCCTGACGAATTTCATCCTGCGTGGCCGACCTGGGGATGTCTAGGATCTTGTAGTAGTCAGGAAACTGGGGCATGGTTGAGAGAGAGGAGACACTCGTGACGTCACCAACTAATGGTCACACCAGGATAGCATTCCAATAAATGGCAATAATAATACTAAAAATACAATATATCGTGTCTAAATAGAGTCCTGCTTGTGATGATTAATCAAGGCATCTCAACAGTTCTGGGCTTGGGAAGCGGAGGTCGTGAGATGGGCGGACTCCTCGTTGAGTCTTGGAGGGACGGACGCGGTCCAGTGATGCCAACACGGGGTCTAGGGGGCAAGCCATTTCGAGCGTGGAATGGGGCAGAGCCCAATGATTGCGATGAAACCGCACTCAGAGTATTGTTGCTTGGGGTTGTCGAAGCAACAGCACTCTGTCTCAATGACCGCAGAACGGATCTTCGCTCGGTATCCCGTAGGTATTGCTCTTCCACAGTGGGAGCAACAGAGTCCAATCGAGATGAGCCCGGCGCGCCTCCCGAGTGTGGAATGCCGGGCGGTGGCATTAAACCTAAATTGCGCCATTCGTTACAAAAGACTAAGCTTCAAAGAGACAAAAAGCGTACCACCTATGAATGAAGTCACATCGAACTGAGTCGCTGCAGAATTAAAGGATGACATGGCGATGTCTCGTTCAGGAGTTGATACGTCTTCTTTCCGGGGTATCGGAGGTACGGCTATGGGCGGAGGAGGAGGTTGAGGCGAGGCATCACGCTGACGGATACTCCGAACGGTGCGCGTCGAGCGTATTGTAGAAGGTCGCGATCGGGGAGCTGGCATCAGCATCACACTCTCCTCAGGAGGTTCGGGGAAGTGGCTCAAAGAAAACTCGCTAGCAGCAGCAGACTCCGGTTTGAAAGTACTCTCCGAGGCAGAAGTGTGCTTTGACCCAAGTGTTGACTTTGACCCGGGTTTCAAGGCCTGTGTCTCTAGCTCGTCAGACGAGAATTGTCGCAAAGCAGCAATGCTCTTGTCTAAATCACTCTGCTGACGGATAAATTCTTCGTTAGCGATCGAAGACCTATTTGACAGGTACAAGGTCTTCTCAAGTCCGTAGACAGGGGAATCAGCCCCTTTTCGAATAGTAGGAAGTGGTCGAGGAGGTATGATAGGGGAAGGGGTCCGGGAATTCAGGCCATAGTACGATGGAATGGCCACTGAGTTATGGGCCTCCGGACGGGAAATTACTACGGGCACTGGATGGCTTCGTGGCACTTCTTCCACAACGCTATGAGGTCCTTCGAGTGCTAGAGGAGGTCGCACGATGGTTGCTTGGGAAGAAAGCGCGCTTTGTGCGTAGACCATCGTCTCTTGCACAAGGGGACTGATGAGATCAGGTGTCTCCTGCCTCAAACCTGCCGAATATCCTCCATCTGGTGCGCCCAGCTCAGCCTTGCCTGGCTGCCAGAGCTGCTCCCCTCCACTAAGTGGACGACGAGAGTTGCGCCGCAAAGTTATCCAACTTGAGAGTCGAGAACCTGCATGGGAATGTTGACCTGGTTGTTTCTCGCCCTCCGGCAGTTGCTTTCGGGGTAGTGGGGGGCTTTTTTTTGGTACCGGAGGTGGAGGAATAGGCGGCACTTCCTTGTCAAACTGTTTCTCTGGATTGCTGAGAGGAGGGAGAAATCCCACTTCCTGATCATGGTCATGTGGAGAAGAGGAGCGTGTACGAGAGGACCGATAAAAGGTTGAAATGAGAAGGTACTCCACAAGAATGTAAAGTTCCACTGCCTGCAGAAAACGGCCTAGCGTTGTTTCTGAGAAACCAACTGTGACGACTTGGTCAGTGGCAACAGATGGATTGATTGATCAGTGGCCTACAATATGCAGCGTTACCAACGCCAACGCTGATGTTGAAAATGAGAGCAACAATTGGGGCAGCATAGGAACGAAGTTGGAGAGAAGAGCGGGGGGATAAATAAGTATTGAGAAGAAGTTTCAGAATAAATATTGATGAGACGACGATGCCGAGCGCTGTGTCTGCGAGATAGACGGTGTTGTAAGAGGGAAAAGGTTCGATGCGCCAGACAACCTGAAGGATGGCGACAACAACGATTGAGATGAAGGTCATCCATTTCAGGATGGCGCCCTGGGAGCCCCATCGTGACCAGCTGGCGGAGTGGTCAGCTTTGTCGCCTGTGCTTTGGGCCGGGGATTCACGCGAGGGGCATAGTGCAACAAGGATCCAGTAGAACAACAGCCGTAGGCCAATGGACAGTGCAAAGGCTACCTCTCGAATGCTGATGATGGTTTTGACAGAGTCCACACCAAGGCCATGATCAACGTTTGCAGGTCCGCGTGAAAGAACTTGACCAAGGTCCAGAATACCTCCACTAAAGGCCAAGAGAATGGAACCATACAGGTAAAAGGAATGGCTGCGAGATCAATCCTATTCATTGCCACCCAAGGCATGATGCATGAGCAACGTACAGGTTAACCCGTCTTATTGCCAGTAGGAATGTCATAACACCAAAAGCTAAGACACCCACAGCAAAGAAAGGTATTTCATTGAGGATCAGCTCGACCTTGGGTTTGTTAGTTCAGCAACATTTTATCAAGCGATGATTTCTACTCACAGAGCTTCTGTTGTCCGTAAGTGCAGACCTAACACCTGTATCGGCCATCATAATATGAATATGTCCCGTCCTGCCAGGGATAAGGGATGTGGTTCCTCAGCACGTCGTAGTGAGCAAGACGGCGAGGGCCCGACCCGCGAGCAACGAAAAATGGACTCGTGCACAGCACAGATGATCCAGTGATAGATGGGAGATGGGAACGACGGAGTGAAACGAAGAGGGCGCAGGGGGAGAAGGAATGAAGGGACTATCCCTCGGTGACGAGCATGGGGAGCTCGTAGCGCAATGAGCTCAGTAAGTGATGGGGGCCGCTTGCAAAGGATCAACAATATAGCATCCTGAAAACAGTCTGACGACTGCTTGACGACAGGATCTGTGGAATCACTGGCACCTGTGAAGTCAACTGCCTGTTTCTGACGAGAGAGCGACCGTGAGTTTTTTCCCATGTTTGATGCACTTCTGCAAAGAAATGTCGTCTCCAGAAACCGTCACTTGGTCAGTTGTTACTAGTACACGTCGAGTCTCGCTATAAACAACTATACTACTAACACAGCATCGAAAAACAAGCTATACGGTATTTCAAGTCCATGATCTTGGATCCCCTGACCTTCACGAAATCTCGGTACACGCTAAGCTTCCATCGCACCGCCAGTCATCTGCTTTACCAGAAACATTCCACGCCCCTCGTCAATGCTCTTAGTACTCCGCATGCCGATAACACTCTTTGGGCGAGGCCTGAATGCTGGTTCCACGCCCGTGCCAATCTGCTTCGTAGGACTGCGCGACCTGGATAAATGTCGGGTAGGACTTATCCCCCCGCCAGTCATCTGCCTGATAAGACCTCCGTCACCACACCCCACACCAGTGAATTGCCGGGCTAAGGTGGTTGTGCCTGTCAGGTGCGTTGCAACTGTACTGCCCCCAGTTGGCGTCGGCCGCAGGGGAGAAACCTGCGGAGAGGCTCGCACTTCCAAGGGGAGCATCAGCTAGTCAAATTCAGTCTTGATCGAAACAGCGATAGAGAGGAGCCGTACCCAGCATTCCCTACACCAGACGTTCCCTTCACCATCTCCTTTGGCTGCGCTGTCTAGCTTCTTACCGCATCCCGGTTCCGTTTTCTTCTTGTCTTCCCCGCGACCTAGGATCCATGAGGTGCTTGGCTTGGTTTCCTTCTTCCCTCCGCAGACTAAGCAGGACGCGTGCCACCGAGTTCCTTGAGGGCCAGGTACGACACCTCGTTCCATTGGAGAGACAGACTTGCGACATCCCGGGCAGGACACGCAGCTGCCAAACCTGGGAAATGTAGGTTGGCTGGCTGGTGCAGTCCTCGGGGGTCGTTCACAACGGCTAGAATTATAGGAAGTAGAGATAGTGGGACGCGTGGTGGACTGTTCTGGAGGAACAGAGAAAATCGGGAACTCTCTCTTCGCTTTCTGGGGCATCTTGTAGTTTACCGTTACATTCTCGGGCGAGGCGCACTAGAATCTGATGAGCATACGGTGGACACCACGAGACTTGCACCAACGAACCTCTACATGACATGGTCCTCGTTCATCCTTTACAAAGGTGGCCTGACCTTTGTAGCTTTCTTTGAAAGGTTCCTTACAAACATAACACTTGAAGCAATCAAGATGATATGGCTTCGTTTCAGACTCCGAGTTACTGGGGTTATCTGGTACCATGACATAACGCCCGCCCGCATGCAACGAAAATAGTGCCCGACGGCAGTGAGCACAGCACTGGGTGTCAGAGACAGGCATTGGGACAGGGTCACGCAGGGTTTTTGAAGGAACATCACTCTGCATCATGGCAGAAGAGGCCGTGCTTGTTGGGTGTGTGGGCGTCGAGTCGTCGTAATTGATCTTCTTTACAGGTGTATGCGAGGGAGTACCTTCCTCCTCTTCAATGGCATCGCCTAGAGGTAGTCGGGAGCGCCCTCGCCGTTCGCCTTCGCCTAAGAAATCTCCGCGGCTATATCTGATGGTAGCAGGCTTCATCGGGGGCTTGATGCCAAATATGTCATCCTTCAACTCTAGTTGGGGAGGGGAGTCAGGCCCAGAAGATACAGTGGTTACATCAGAGAAGTCGGATATCAAGTCGGGCGTTGGGGGAAGGGAGTCAGCCTCAGAAAGTGCCTTGGCAGGGGCATCGTCATCATCGCGCCTTGCGGTAGACAATGGCACCAGCCGTGGTATTCTCGATGCGAGAATCGGGGGGTACCCCACGTTCCCCATTCCGGATGGAGGTACAGAAAGGGGAGGAGATGTAACAGAGAGCGGGAGTGACCTGGTGATAGGACTAGGCGACGTAGATGTGCCCCGTAGAAATCTTCGCTTCATTTCTTCAATGGCTTCTTCCTTTGGCGCGGGGCTATTCCGAGTTGATCGCACTGGACTAGGGGTATCTGTGCGGCGAGGGGGGCATGTTTTAAAAGAATTGTTCCAAAACTCCCTTTCAGGACTTGGGATGCGCTGCTGGATGCCTGGACTACTATCTGTGATTGCAGGTTTCGACGGGCTACCCGAGAGGGGGCTGCCTGAACACGAATTGGTGGATCTCCGCAGACGGGGGCTATGCGTTGGAGATTCTCGACCCTTTCCGATCATGCTAAGGCGCTGCTCTAGTTCTTCCAAAGCAGGGCTACTCTCTCGTCTCTTGAGGATGCCCAATTTCTGCTCAAGTTCTTCGAGAGCGGGGCTGCTGTAAGCGGGATCCTCTTTAGGTGTCCTTTTCATTCCTCCAACGTTGTCGGTCATACCATCCGTTGGCGACGTTTCTTCTCTACGGTTCTTCGGGATACAAGGACCGCGTTTGAGGCATCCGTCGAAACAGCTTGCGCAAGAAGGACGACCAAGAAGGTCCACCAAAGGGCTTTCACCAAGGTTTTTGGCGCAACCATCACAGTTGAAACATTTCTTGTGCCAGTAACGCCCAGACGCGTAGACGAATCCCCCCTCAGACTTTAGGATGAGAACGGGACGAGAACATTCTGGGCAAGCCCCTTTGGAGCCACCTCTAACGACAAAACACGCTCGGCAGAGAAAGCGTCGATGCTCTTGTGAGGTATCTGATGGGTCAGGATATATAGTTGCGTCGGGAGGGAAATCCGCTGCGCATATTGCGCACGAGTGGGTTTCTAACGATTCCTTGGGTTGAAGGACAGAGCCGTAAACCTTAGACAAGGAAGAGGTTTGCGAAGAAAGTGTTGGTATGATGTTTGACTCCGGGGCTGGTAGAATTGTTGATTGTTTGAGAGGAGATGGGGGTCTGCCCGAAGTTGTGTGTGCAATGTGGGTGGAGATTCGATCCCCCAACACAGAAGTAGATGGTTGCACGCTCGACATAGGCCGAGGGAACCGTTTCGCAGGCGATCCGCTTTCTGTGGCAGAACTAGCCAAGCCCTGAGTGGTTGAGGGCCCAGTGGAATTTGGTGATGGTCCCAGAGGGCGAGGCCGCGACGGCGACCTCTCTCTGGAGACGTAAGTTCGAGACCATTTGTCTTGTGGTTCTTTCGTTGAATTTATTTTGTCCCAGGATATAACAGGGGCTGGGATCCAATGTAGATTCAGCAGTTGAGTGCGACACGAGATGTATGTTCAACTTACCCACTGGCAGCCCACCGCAACGGCAGCGTGCACCTGAAACGATATCACCGCATCTACGACAGAATCCCATTCAAGATGAGCGTAGGTGGGATTAGAGAATGAATCTCGGCGGCCAAGGAGGTGCAAAGTGCACAAGAAGTTCAAGTATGCAATCAGAACAACCACAACCAGAGCTGACCTAAAACGGTCGCGTCCTCATCACGTGGTGACGAGAATGAGCGCTTGCTGAAACTGGCGCTTGTCTGCCCTCATTCTCAATAATGTCGCTTGGAGAGAAGCGACTTGTTCTGTCTCCGTATTTCTCGCCTCACACCACCAGCCCCAATACCGGGCCTCTCGCTAGCAATCAACCTCTGCCAGCGAAACCAGAGCTGGTCAACGATGACCAGACCTTTCTACAGGACCCTTTGTTTCTTTTTTATTTCCGAACATATCTACACCTATATCAACAACTTTACCTTGCTAAGCCAGTTATGATTCAAGGTGTGCCTCAGCTGAGACTCTCTCATAACACATTGGTGGACAATAGCCTCCCAGAAACTGTGGCCCATGACCCATGGAAACTGCTGGTGGCCGTGACGTTACTCAACAAAACCTCTGGCAAATTGGCCATTCCATTATTTCACGATATCATGCAATGGTGGCCCACGCCATTTGCACTGTCCAAAGGTGTCTCAGACTTCATATGCCTCGTTGTTCTAGCTGATATTCCTATAGTCCCTGCAGACAACCTAGCTGAAATATTGAAACCGTTAGGATGCTATTCTCTTCGTGCGAGGCGGCTGATAGACCTTTCGAGTGCGTATCTCCGCGACCCCCCTCATCCAGCAGATCTACGACCAACAGTCTGCACCCTCCCTGTTTCAAACACGACACCTCGTTCACTCCGAAAATACGCAAGATACCCGCCCACTCCCATCTCGCACCTTCCCGGAACTGGGCCATATGCGCTCGACTCTTACCGCATATTTTGCACTGTGGACCAAGATCCTTCGTCAGTCGAATGGAAGCATGTGATGCCCTCGGACAAAGAGCTGATCCGTTTTCTGGTGAGAATTCCTTTCTGCACCTCCAAGCGCATGCCAAACTTGGTCAGCGATGGAAATGGGCACTTGTTGAACGTAAATTGTGGCTGCCCGACACGGGTGTCGTTCGCAACATTCGCTTCGACGACCTGCGAACATTGATCAATGACCTAGCTCACGCTTAGCGGTAGGAATCCATGCATGGTAGTGCTACTCGCATCATTATATCGATTTTCTATGTTTGTTACAGTGATGGGTGAAAAAGGTATGACCCGACATATGCATGAAAACAACTACAGCTCTGAGCTCTTATAACTTTGAGCGAGCCACGGGCTGCCAGTCCACCCGCTCCACCTAGACTAAGTCAGTTCATCTGGCTTCATCGAATGAGGAAGAGGAGTTACCATATCAGGAGTTAAATGCTTGACTGTATTGACACCAACCAACCTCATACCAGTGATGAGCTCGCGTTCTAGGATGCGAATAACCTTCGCAACCCCCGCAGTTCCATAAGCCTATAGTAATAAAGAAGTGGAACTCTGGTTATATTTGTAAAGGAGTGAAAACGCATACCGACTGGGCATACAGGAATGGTCGACCTAGGCCAACGGCTTTGGCCCCCAAACACAAAGCTTTCATGACGTCTGATCAGATGGCCACTGAGTCGGACAGAAATCGGGCTTGACAGATGCGCACATACCTGTGCCGCGTCGTATACCGCCTACCAGGAACTCGTGAATCTGCACAAACGTGTCAAAAATATGGACACGCACCGTCGATGTAAACTGCAAAGATGGGATAGTAAGGTGAGTCGAAAGCTACACAAACAGGAATTTTGCACCTTCGAGTCGATCAAACACATCAGGCCTCTGCTGACGAACGCGGTACAGAACTTCAAGCGGGGGTAGCGAACTAGCTGCAGCTATTAACATCAGACAGCGAAGGGAAGGTGTTCAACATACTAATCTAGCTGACGGCCTAAAGGTTGTTGTGTTAGTCAAGCGTCGAACGCAAGGAAAGAACAACCAACCGCCGTGGTTGGACAGCAAGATACCGTCCACCCCTGCCTCTGCGGCAAGGACGGCATCTTCGACACACTGTATACCTGATTTATTGGGAAGTCAGTGACCGCAGCACAAGGAAGCTGGCCCGTTGGTACCTTTGATAACTATAGGCAGATTGGTTATTGTACGAAGCCATGGAATGGTCTTTTCTCGGTCAGACAGCTCTGACGAACATGATGAAACGAGGCTGACCTTGTCCCACGTCATATCCTTGTCGTCGTTGACTATCAAGGCGCCCGCCATGCCCAACGCGTTTTCAACTTGTTCATCCTTCTCTACATCGGCGAATTCTTTCGGACGATCTGGTGAGCTTTCAATGCCTTCCAACTCCCATGGACTCCTTATGTCCTTTTCGCGGTTACCAGGCACCAGGGCATCGACAGTGAGGAAGATCGCCTTGTATCCCAGCCGTTCGACTTCACGTACACGTTTCTCAGCAATGGAGTCGTTAGCATGCTTGTATAACTGGAAAAAGAGAACTTGTGATGGCGATGCAGCGTTGATAATCTGCTCGTACGATAGAGAAGCATTGGATGAGACCATTTGAATCAAAGGTGCTGAGGCTACACCTCGTGTGATGTTTTCCTCTCCAAGGGGATGACCTAGTTTCGCCAATGCAGCACCCGATACGAAGACAGGTAAGTGAGATCTATATCCAAGGATTGTCGTAGATGGATCACAATGGGATATTGGGCGCATCACGCGCGCTTTGAAAAAGAATCGTGAAAATGCTAGGGCATTTTCCATGTAGGCTGGTGCGCAGGTTTAATCACTACAATAGGCCGGAAGCAAAGGGCTTACTGATTTCATCATCAGACGCTGATGAATAGTAGGCCCAAGCCTTGTATGAAAGAACTCTCTTTGCTACGTCCTTCCCAAGGGTTTAGCAAAATGGCGAGGGAGATGTAAGGACACATACTTCCATATCGGCAAGGCTGAGGATGCGATTTAGAGGAGGCCTCTGCTTGATGGCTTCTTCCACTCGCAGCTCATCCTTACTCTTCTTTCGGGTCTGCTGTGCAAGGGTCAAGGTGCCAGCGGCATCTTTATTCAATGGGCCTAAGTGCTTGTCTTTTGGAAGATTCTTCTCGAGCGCGTCCGGCGGATGTATCGGTTCGTATACATTAGTTGCGTCTCGACCTGCGTATTTCAGGATGACTTGAGCTCCACCTGGGTGCTCCTCGAAAGATCCATCGACATCAGAGCTGCACAATGTGTGCTGAGGGAAAGTACGTACTGGTAAGAAGTCAGTCACGTCGTAAACTTTGTTGTAAATGATGACCCAGCAGGAACTGGGGTAACGGGGTGCCAATGTGTCATTACACAGAAAAGTAACATGACCCTGGTTAGGAACCAAAGCAGAAAAGCACCGAGAGCACCAAACACCACCTTGGAGAGTTGTGTTGAGCTACTTGCTCTAGCGACCAAGAAGACATAATGCAAGATGGACGACAAAAAAACCAATGGGAAGCGGGGGCACTAGCTTAGCATGAAGGGACTTAAATTTCATTTTGCAACACGCTAGACGACTTGTCGGTTCGTGTTCACCATTGCCGGCGTAAAGAGCGGCCCGGGGGACAGAGCCAAATGTGGCTCGTGACTTTTGTCATGGGAGTTTCGGTGGCATGAATCTGAATTGACCACTGGCTCTCTTACACTGTGTAACTTACAGTAAGGCTAGTGTAAGGCTGCGGTATGTGCATCACGTGTGCAATCGTTCCATTCGCGTTGTTTGCTTGTGCTTGTGCCTGAACCACACCTTCTGACACAACTTCAACAACGTTGAGGCCACACCCTTGACATATTCAACCAGCCGTCATGGCCAGGTTACCCAACAGGAAGACGCTGGAGAGCATGAAGAGATCAGACATACAGAAACTCTGCAAGGTACGGTCTCCCCTTGTCTCGATTTGGCGTTCAACCAAGCGGCCATCCCAGGACTATGGCGTAAAGGCAAACCTCAAGACGGAAGCGTTGATAGATCTCCTCTTGGATGTCAAGTACGTAGTCACATCGGCGCTTTCAGATAATGCACTCATTCGACGCGCTGCAGCACACCTCCGAAGCAGGATTTAGATACGTCCCAACCGCAGCGCAGAGTATCAACCAGGACGTCCAGTCGTGCTGTACCAAGCCGTACAAGTTCCTTGATAATTCATGACGTTCAGGAGGAAGATGGAGAGGATCGGCAACGGGACGGGGAAGAGGAGGCTCCGTTAGCGAAGCCGCCCGCTCTCGCACCTCAACTCCGAACTAGGAAAGCCAAGGAAACCCAACTGCGTCTGGGAGTCGGTCGGCCCAAGGTAGCAGGTGGCTCAGGCGCAAGAACCGTAACAAAGTCCGTAAGTTTGTCCAGGGGGAAGCGAGGAAAGGGTAGTAGGACGGTGCAGCCTTCGGAAGCTCCTATACCAGAGGAAGGTGTGTTCCCAGTTATGCTTGCCCCTCTTGCCTGTATTCAGCTGATCGTATGCAACAGAGGAACCCGAGCCCGATGATAGTTAGTCTGCCGCCAATGACCCCAGATTTCCACTGACGTTATCTTGGATCCAGGATTACCTCTTGCTGAACCTCCATCACCCCATCCAGCTTCCACTTCACCAGAAGACACCGCCGACTTTCCGGTGGAGATTCCCCTTCTTGATGTTCCTCTCCCTTGGGAGCCTCCTGATGTCCCCTCAGCCCCAAATGCTCCTCCGACTGATCTCGACAAGTGCATTGCGAAAGCTGTTCGATAACTCTCCATAAATGATCAATGATCATGACTTACTCCCTCTTTATTAGGTTGAACCTTTGCGACGGGAATTGACATCCCTCCACACGGAACTCGATCAAACTAAACAGCAAGTTGCTCAAGTCGATGGGTTGAAAGACCGCATCGAATTTTTAACTGCTCAAGTTGCCGAATTTCGGTCTCAAGCAGCGGAAGCAATGGCCGTAGCACAAGAACTAAGGGATGCGCTGAAGACCCCTTCTAATCCTAGAACTCCTCCTCCACGTAGCCCCCGGCAAGAGGTACCCAGAGCGTGAGTTCCCTTGCTCGCCATGATCATATCAACCCCTATATCGCATTTTAGTCCGCTTTCGATAAGTGCGACTACAATTGCTGCCATCGCAGGACCCTCTTCAAGGAAAGGTGATCCGCTTGGTGATCCTCCTTCTCCATCACGAACCCCCCACGACAAATCCTTGCTCCCCCATCCTGGCTTTGCGCTCACAGCCCTGGGGAAACGGCATCGAGATTCTACAGCTACTAATGCCACGGGGTTCATTGAAGAAGATGAAGGGTATCTGTTTTCGCAGGAAGAACTAGCTACGAAGGTAATAAGGCCGATGAAAAAGCGACCTAAAACGTCAAGCTACGATGGCTTCACTCCTGATGGTCCCCCAGCTGGCCCATCGAGATCAACAAGCAGTCCTCCACCTTTCCAAGCGGGCTCTCAAGTACCCAGCTTTACCGTCTTCCAGGATCCTGATCCATCTGACTATGTCGATCCACCACCACCCACGAATCACTTGCCAGAATATTTTGAACCTCCTGGTTCATCAAGATTACCTAGTACAAGCTCCTCACATGCATCTGAAAACCAACATCCTTTTGGCTTCTCTTTTTTACCATATACGTCCACCCCTGCCAACTCTAATCTTGTCCCACCCTTGCCTTACCCGGAGGCTGGTCAGTCTCCCACGCCAGGCATTATCAGTCGAGCGGGTCTAGCCAGTCACTCAGAAGGTTTTCAACCACTTGACCAGGATTGTGCAAGTGATGGTGCACAAGAGATTGAAGGATCATTTGTAGATCCTGTGGCTCTGACGCCTCCAGCATCAGATCGTCGCTACGGTGGCTCGGGTAACGGACCAGCTGCTACCATTTCATCTCAAACTTTGGAGGGAACTAAGCCTCCGAGGGATCTCCTGAAACCTGCGACGATGTATGGCACTGAGCTCGAAGGAGATACACGATTTGGAGACTTCGGTGTGGAAGGTGTCGCAAGTAGCCAGTCGCTACCCAACTTCTGGTCGGTTGGTAAGTTTTGATAGTATTGCGTACGGACGCCCGTTGCTTTTTTTTTCTCCCTTAATTGTAGCTGCTAGATCTGTTGATGTTGTTTACTATGACCACTTTGTGTGTATTCAGTTGCCAGAGTGTTTCTGACGCCGTCTTCGGATTTTTGATCTTTCAATGATGTACTTAATAGCTTACAGCTGATTCAGAAAACCTTGACCGTGACGCAACTTTTTCGGATAAATAAAATAAAATATTTGATGGGTTGACGCCCGTGTGATGGCCGGAGTCAGGCCTAGTCAGGAGACGCTCGCATTCCGCTCACTGTGTTTGTCACCCAAGTCAGACTCAGTTGTGCTACCTAGGCAAGTCCTAGGCTTCAGTTATGGTAACAGCACCTCCACCGCCTCCACCAGCCTCTTCTCATTCACTGCGGCATTTCTAGTTGGGCGGGCGCTCCTAGACGCGCATCTCACGGCTGGAGCCCGGCAGGTTCCGGCCCATCAAGGGATTTTATTTTATTTATCGAAAAAAGTTGCGTCACGGTCAAGGTTTTTTGAATCAGCTGTAATCTGCCTGAACTAGACCCTGGATTTACAATGACTGAATACGAACTACAACACGAAGTATCTATAAACAAAGAAGAAAAAATCCATCAGACTGACGCTCCGCCCGCTGACAAGTCTGCACACTCCGACTTCGAGGAGTTGAGTGCGCGTGACAAGCCTGGCCAAATGCCCTCAAGAGGCTGCCAAATCCTCTGCCAAGTCAAACAGAGTGGGAAGA
Source organism: Pleurotus giganteus (assembly GCA_032158425.1). NCBI lineage: Eukaryota > Fungi > Basidiomycota > Agaricomycetes > Agaricales > Pleurotaceae > Pleurotus > Pleurotus giganteus. The sequence goes on from JAPEHR010000002.1 coordinate 2,556,257, forward strand.
ATCATATTCTCAGTCATACGAACGAGCGCACATATCATCGAATGGACTTGGAAAGGCGCGGCATGTGTAAACATGCGAGACTCGAGTTAGTTTCTATAGAAAGGATCTCAGCTGTATAAAGAATCCAGAGCGTCAAGGTGGTTGGTTTCGAGCCAGTGCACGTTATGTAGTAGATCACGTGAAATTGACGTAATAGGACCTGACAACAATGGTCCCACTGCTCTCCCAGCATCCCAAAGTGATTTGGAGAGTCTGGACGAATTATATAAGTATCCAGAAATTATGGTTTGCCATTGTGAACGTTAAGTAGGGTGTGTCAGTGTGCCATCAGTTGTGATGATAACTGGGATCAGTGGGTGACTCCAGGAGGTGACTCCAGATGGTTACAAAGGTGTCAATAAATAGCATAACGTTGTGCTTCCATGTTTTCGTACAAGTACATAAGTGTCGTAAGGCCATCAAGTAACATCCGTAAGATCAAGAGGAGTCGTCAAGGCAATGTTAGATGGAAGGTGTGAAGGAAAGGACTTCCTCGTAGAGAAGTTCCTTCAACTGGTCCTTGGTTAGGTCCTCCTTGTGCACTGGGAAAGACGAGGTTAGCAAGGATTGAGACGGGGTAGGGCGACGTACTATCGAAATCGAAATATGATGGGCTAAGTGGAGCTACAGCTGGCTCATCTTCTGGATCGTGCTATAGAGAATGACGCATGAGCGTTGCTAAACAATGATAATTGTACCCAGATAGTTACATATGCAGAAAGATATGGATGTTCAAGGGCTTCATCGACAGTCATGCGCTTCTTGGGGTCGAATGTCTGGCAATGACCGAAAGGTGGGTACGCCTACCACGATGCTATCAAGATATTGGACATACCAAGGTTTTGGAAAGGAAGTCGATAGCCTCCTTAGAAGCATGGGGGAAAAGCGTGGCAAACGGCCTCCGCTTACGTATGGGGAGCGCTCGAATATAGTCGCGCGACCGTCTCGATGTAATGGCATAAAATTCATCCAAACTCGGCGTCCCTGTTGAACACCAAGGGATCAGCTGTGTACTTTTCATGGAGATGTGTCAGTGTCTTACCAATTACATCAAGGATCAAGTCAAGCTGATGACTGTAGTCACGGCCTGGGAACAGCGGCCGTCCTGTGAGGAGTTCAGCCAGTATGCAGCCAACAGCCCAGATGTCTATGGCCTAAAATAAAGTGAGTAACTGATGGTGGGACTTTGGAGGGATGTACCTTGGTATACATCTTGAAGGACAGCATGATTTCGGGCGCACGATACCATCTCGTCGCAACGTACTCAGTCATGATTCCAACCTCCTTGCCGCCAGTCACACTCGTTTTCACGCTCCTTGCCAAGCCAAAGTCGCAAACCTTAAGATCGCAATTTGCGTTAAGCAACAAGTTTGCGGGCTTGAGGTCACGGTGGACAATGCCAGCGCTGTGGATTGACTTCAGAGCACGAAGGGTTTGATAGACGAAATACTGCGGGATCATCATTTTTGAGTCGACAGGATGCGGCGTACAATTGGAAATTCATACTTGGCAGTGGTCGTCAGTCAGATGCTGAGTCCGAATGACCCGGTGAAGATCGGTCTGCATTAGCTCCTGGATAACTGGCGGTCTGGTCAATGGCTGGACTTAATCCTTCACTCACTCCTGGGGACTCACAATATATCTCCTTGAAGGATTCGAGGGTCGGGGGCTTTACGATATCCAGGATGGAGATAATCTATCGGAAATTGGTAGGTTAGTGGCATGAGAGGTCAATGAAGGGGTAGAAGCTGACATTCTCGTTGACGCAAGTCTCGGAGAAGAATTTAAGGAGCTTGAGTTCACGAAGAGTGCGCAGACAGAAGAGGGTGTGGTCAAAAGGAAGGATCTTCTTGATAGCCACCTGGCGCCCAGTAGGTTTGTGTAGAGCGGCGGCGACAGTTCCATAAGCGCCTTCGCCGATGGCATGAAGGATCTGATAATCGTTGCCTATGTGTTGGAATCACGGTGAGATGAGGGAAAGATATGTAGGCCTTCCGAGGCGTACCGATTTCAAACTTGGGGAGAGGCTTAGAGGCTTTGCGAGAAGACATGATTACACCAGAATCCAGCCGGTGGAGTAGGTTGAAGTCGAGAGAGAGAGAGAGAGAGAGAGAGGGTGAAGTCCAAACCTGGGATTTGAGGAGGCAACCAGCGGTCATGGTGCCTTTATATATGATTCAGGCCGGGGTAGAGGTCAGGGTTTCAAGATGGCAACCATACAAGTAGGCTCGTTCTCGTTGGATAGCGTTTCAGCACGTCTGACCGCGCAGCCCAGGTCGGGCCAAACGTGATTACACGCCTGGTTGCCTGGCACTGGCGATCTTGCGATGAATTGCGACGACGCCAACATCGCTGTTGAAATGTCAAACACATAGGCACGCATTGTCAATCACGGCATGGGCGGGTTGGGAAAAAGAAGTGGTGTCGCATGAGTGAGACCGTCGGTGACTTGGTGGAGGGACTTGCTCGCTGTTTCACTGGGCTGGGACAGCATCCAGCGTGTATGAAACAATGCGGATCGTTTCAAATCAGCCTGGCTTAGACGCTCATTCGTCATTGGCCGGCGCCAATCGCTGTTCTATTTTTTCCGCATCAGTCATCAGGTGATGCACGTGGACAGCAGCCAATCAGAACGGAGAGCGGGACGTATTGTTGTCAAGGGGGACATACAAAATGCCTCATTCTCGGTCTGATCCCTTTTCCCATCTTTCCCTCCCTTCGCGTCCTTTTCGCCTGGTGTTTTCGCTTTGACGACTGGTTCTCTGTTCTTTCACTCTTTTCTTGAACAGCAAAAGTTCTGTGCGTTCGGCAGCTCGACCTCACTCTCCTTCTCAAATCGCAAGCGATTCCTCACTTTCAATTTTCAAACATGTTCGCCAACTTCGCTTCTTTTGGCCTGGCTCTCCTCCCTTTTGCTGCTGCTGCAGTATATGACGTCCAAGTCGGCGGTGAAGGTGGCAAACTGACGTTCTCACCTGAGGCAATCGTGAGCCCCCATTCTGTCCCACTTGTCGCCATCCATCGAACTTCTCCCCACACAGGCTGCCAACCCTGGGGATCAAGTTGTGTTCCATTTCCATCCAAAGAACCACACCGTCACGCAGTCCGCGTTCGCCGATCCTTGCGGACGTAAGGATGGCGGTTTTGATTCTGGCTTGTGAGTAACTGTGCACCCAGTTGGCTCTCTTCGTGCTCAACTGTGTGCTCCAGCATGCCAGTCCCCGCCAACACCACCGATAACTTCCCCACGTGGACCATCACCGTTAATGATACTCAGCCTATTTGGGTGTACTGCCGCCAGGCCGCCAAGACCCCAGCCAGTCACTGTGGCCAGGGAATGGTTTTCGCCGTCAACTGCGGCGCTGATGGTGCTCCCAACTCTTTCACTAACTTCAAGAAAGCTGCACTTGCCGTGGGTGCAAGCCTGGCTGCTGCGGCTTCGGCGTCGCCCTCGGCCACTGCTGCACCGTATGGTGGCTACGGTAGTAGCAGCGGCGGCTCCTATAGTTCGTATGCCGGCTATGGTGATCCTTCTACGACCACTTGGACCGCTGCTTATGGTGGTGTCACTCTACCACCCGCTCCCATTCCTCAAGTTGTTACCAAGACTATTACCCTCGAGTCCTCAACTTGGGCCACCACCTACACCTCGTACCCAGGCTCTCCTGAGCCCACTCCCGCCTCCCTTGCTGGCAACGTCCACAAGGTTATTGTCGGTGGTCCGGGCAAGCTCCTCTTTGATCCTCCTCACATTTCTGCCCAACCGAAGGATGTTATCCTCTTCGAATTGTGTGTAAATTTCCACCTGGTCTTCCTTCGTAACACTCATTGTTCGTCTGTAGCCACCAGAAGAATCATACTGTCACTCAATCTTCTTTCGCTGACCCCTGCCGTAAGCTTGTTGGCGAAAATGGTGTTGATGGCTTCGATTCGGGCTTGTACGTCCCACACCCCCCTCTTCCCGTTTTATCCTTTGTTCATGTGTTTGTCTCAAGCTTCCCTGTTGCTGATAATGCAACCACCTTCCCTACCTGGAGCTTGACTGTTAACGATACCGCTCCTATCTGGGCCTACGTGAGTCACTCGGCAACTTTCAGCTATCATTTGTGCCTATGATCCGTCTTCTAACAGTGCCGTCAAAAGACCCCCGCTTCCCACTGCGGGTCTGGCATGGTCTTTGCCATTAACTCTGACGAAAGCGGCCCACGCAATTTCGAGGCCTTCAAGACCGTTGCCACTCAACTCAATGGCACCGCTGCTGCTGCCAACTCGCCTTCTGGTTCTGGTGCCGCTGGGCCAGCGACTACAAAGCCAGCTAATGGTGCCATGACTGTTCAGGCTGGTGGTGTCAGCATCATAACCATCGCCATCGCCACTCTCTTCTCACTCCTCTAGATTGGTACACTTGGTCTCCACCATTTAACTTTGGACTTGACGTCGTTCATGAGCAGCCACTTTTTCAGGATATTGTCTTGATGACATAGCCATATTGTTACTCTACCTCTTTCAAGTGATGTCGCTTGATTCTTCGGGTTTAATGTTTAGTTCAGAGAGCAGTGTAATATACCCGGTTCGGACGCCCCTTGCCTCGGTGCCGCGGCTACATCGGAAGTCCCTGAGTATCGGTACAATCTATGTTGGGCGGGTATGTCCTGTAAATACGCCTGGTAGAGTCGCTAGTCGCTGGCGGTATCAAAAGTAGGGTCAGAAATGGCAGCCAATTTTGGATAGGGCGTCGGGGGACATAGATATTGACAACAACCGATGTAGCTGCTCGTTGACCCTACTTTTTGCCGTTCACAGATGCCCATTGCTTTTGCCATCCGAGAATTGATGAAATAACACTGTAAGCCAAATGTGAGTGGAGAGGGCCACTCAGACGTTGCAACTGACCCAAAAATTCCCAGAATACCGTCATTGAACTGCACATAGCCCAATGATGTGGTTGGAATCCAGATGTCCAGAAGATCAATGCATAATTGATGAGAAAGGTCCGAGCGAGCCCTTCGCGGGAGTTAGGGGAGGTTGACGAGGAGATTCCATTGCACGCACTGGTCAAGAGCGCCGAGCTTGGTCTCACGCTCAGCTTCTTCGCCGAGATCCTTTTCACCCCAAGGCCGAGAAACCTTCAGTTGCCTAATTTGCGCCACCAATCGCGCGTTCTGTGCATGCGGGGAAGAGGGTGGATCCACTGTTACTTGTGTCTCAAGTCAAACGGTCTCACCTTGAATGCAGCGTGGACGATGCTGAAGAGAATGCCAATGGCCCAGAATCGGTTCGCCAATTTGCCAATTTTGGCAGCAGTCTCAGGCTTGAACCTAGCCAATTTGATCGACTGGGCCTGTGATCGAGTTAAGTAGATGGTCCAACGAGCGGCACTCTTATCGACATACCCAAACAAAGGCGTCAAACGTAAGGTACCCGAAGTATCCTAGCTGACGGCCAATAGCAGTGATCTGCTCCGTCGCAGAACCAGACACTAGCGAAGTCTTGACTGCAGCCTGCAAATGCTCAATCGGCTTGCCCAGACGCATTACTGACAATCATAGTTAGGAATGGGGCGCCGCAGGAAGACAGTGACGTACATTTCCTTGCGGTTCCTAGGTGGGCCTTTAGTGCGTTCCATCGGGCGGCTTCATCTTTGTCCCCCCGCGAAAGAAGGTACCAAGCATAGAACCGAGCAAAGTATTGAACAGCACGATATGTCTGCGCTCCGCAAGAGTGAAATTTGACTGCATGGACCGGGATATGGGGAACAGCCGTACCTTGTCTCGGCCGACTGTCGTGCTGCCCATCTTAAGACTTTGGGAGACGACAGGATGGAGAACCACTTGCGAAGCGACAGAAGCCATGGTGGTCGAATGGAGAGGAGGGCGAGCCGATACCGGTCAATATAGCTTGCGATCCACACACGTGATTTCCCCAATGTCGGCATTCTGGAGAGGCGTCAGTCATCGTGGCCCGATGGAAAGCAGATGTGTCCTGGCTGCGCGCTCCCCTCCGCGCCGACCTGTTATTCCGCACCATCAACGAGATAATAAATCGCATAGTAGACGAGGAGACGTGCAGACACAACCTCGGGTAATGATATACGCGGAGAAAATCGGACGGGAGAAACCGATGGTGTCAACGTCGCTTCACATATAACCACCAAGGCCTTCCTCCAGCACGACGACATCCAAATTCCCTCTGTTTCTTCTTCTCGGTTTCTCATGTCGGCTATTCGATTTCCTCGTGGAGTAGGTCCCTAGACCGTGTGCAGTCAGCTGGTGCTCACCGCACGTGACGCCCCATTCAGCTTCACTTTCCTAGAGCTCACTTGCAATCTAGACTTTTCTCTACCTCAAAACCATCCATGGTACGCAAACTATCGTGAATGCTAGGCTCGATGTCTTACACGGCAGATCGGCGCAGTCGCAACCTTTCCGCGTCGAAAGGGACACCTTCGGCGAGCTTCAAGTCCCTGCCGACAGGTACTGGGGTGCCCAGACGCAGAGGTGGGTATTGTCTGGTATATCCGGCATGCTATGGGGTTCAGTCTCGTCAGATCATTGCAGAACTTTGACATTGGTGGACCAGCTGAACGGCTTCCGCCCCCACTCATCAAGGCCTTCGGCGTCTTGAAGAAGGCTGCGTCCGTTGTTAACGCTGAGTACGGCTTGGATCCGAAGATCAGCCTGGCCATTCAGAAAGCCGCTGATGACGTGAGTCTTGAGTGCGTCGATCGCGACATCAATCTCAGTTATGTCCACAGGTTATCTCTGGAACCCTCATGGATCACTTTCCTCTGGTCGTCTTTCAGACTGGAAGTGGTACGCAAAGCAACATGAACGTCAATGAGGCATGTACCTGTCTCTTCTCTATATGTTCCAACACTCACCTTGCAGTAGGTCATCTCCAACCGTGCTATCGAGATCCTCGGTGGACAGCTCGGCTCCAAGAATCCTGTACATCCTAATGACCACGTTAACAAGAGTCAAAGTAGCAATGATTCGTAGGGCTCCTTCTTCTTTCTTAGATTAATTCGACAACCAACTCTAGCTTCCCCACTGCCATGCACATCGCTGCTGTCACGGAAATTCACCATTCATTGCTGCCTGCGCTGGCGGAACTACGAGATGCGCTCGATGCCAAAGCAAGAGCATTCGAGAAGATTATCAAGATTGGACGCACCCATCTCCAGGTCGGGTCTATCTCTCAACAAATCTACAGGCCACTAAAATATGAGACTAGGACGCAACGCCATTAACTCTGGGCCAAGAATTTAGTGGTTACGTTCAACAGATCACCAACGGCATTGGCCGAGTGGAAGCTGTTCTTCCACGCCTCAGCTTCCTTGCTCAAGGTGGTACTGCGGTCGGAACAGTCAGTAACTTAGACTGGGTTCAGCGGACCTTGTCACTAACATGGTGTCACAGGGGCTAAACACGAGAAAAGGCTTTGATGTCAAAATCGCTGCTGAGATATCGAAGTTAACTGGCTTACCATTCCAAACTGCGCCCAATAAGGTAGATGTCTCGACCAGAAGCTTCGTACACTCTCTGACATCCACCCTCCCGCAGTTTGAGGCGCTTGCAACTCATGATGCTATGGTCGAGGCACATGGCGCTCTGAACGTCATCGCATGCTCGCTGATGAAAATCGCCAACGATATTCGGTTCCTTGCATCGGGACCTCGCTGCGGCTTTGGTGAACTTAGTCTACCGGAGAATGAGCCTGGCAGCAGTATCATGCCTGGCAAAGTTAATCCAACACAATGTGAAGCTCTCACCATGGTCGCTGCCCAGGTCATGGGTAATCAGACCACTGTCAGTGTTGCTGGTGCTAGTGGACAGTTCGAGGTATGTTTAGACTCATCTCGTCTAGGTAACATTGGATTGACACGTGCGCAGTTAAACGTTTTCAAACCTGTCATCATCAAGAATGTGTTGCAAAGCATACGATTGTTGGCTGATGGTTTGAGGGATGCTTCAGTCCCGTTTGTCGGCTAATGCCTCGTGATCTAGGTTCCCGCTCGTTTACAAGAAACTGCATCGTTGGAATCCAAGCGAATGAGAAGCGCATCAATACCTTAATGAATGAATCGCTGATGCTCGCCACAATCCTCAATAGTCACCTTGGCTACGACAGTAAGTGTATGCGGTGACTATCATGGGCTCTGGCCAAAATAGTCGTCGTTAGATGTCGCCAAGTGTGCAAAGAAGGCCCACAAGGAGGGCACAACATTGAAAGAAGCAACAGTGGCCCTGGGCTTCCTCACCCCGGAGGAATTTGACGAAAAAGTTCGACCTGAACTGATGCTGTATCCTGAATCTGACGACACGTCACAACCATGATACATACACCTCCAGCGGACTGTGGCGATTGGATACCATTGTTAGATGACACACAGTTCTTTTCAATGTCATGTTGTTTGCATACGTACATTTGCATCATTATGGGAGTCATAGAGACTGCGCAACTATTGGCTGGACTGCGACGAAAGTGATTGCTGGCTTGCGACCTTGGTAGGCACTGGGTCAAAGGCGCTGAAAAGGCCACTATGATAAGAAAACGATAGCAAAAAGTTGGATTGGGAACACGATCTCAGGCAGATGATGCGGTGCGGTGTGGGGTATGCTGGATGTGGCAGAGGCAGCAAAAGGGATATTTCCTAATTGAGACAGCGTCGAAACGAAACGAGACCGTTGTAAATGCGTAAAAAGGATCAGGCTCTACGAAATCCCACCCTACGCCAGCTGACTCTCAACCCAATCTCCCCTTTCCCTCATTCCCTTATCTTCCCTTCTCGCAGACCGTCTCAAAGATCATCTCTGCTCATCGTGTCCCCCGTTCTCGACGCCGAGCACCCCACCTCTGACGTTGCTGTCTGACGTTGCTGCTCTGAATGCATATTCATTGTTCCACTACACAGCATCGTCACCGTCGCTTCAGCAATGTCTTTGAGCAGAATCCTCAACGACGAGCCCTCTTCCCCACATCTCATACGCCCGTTGCAGGCAGCAGCCCCTTCATCGAGGTCATTGTCCGTCGATCACTCTCTCATGTCCCCGACTTCACCCTCGAGCTACGTATCCCCTCGACCACAATTGTCGACTCATTTTGACCACCGCGAAGAATATCCTCCGGCCGGTGGAGGTCATTACCAACCCAGCCCTTACCACACTACCCACAGCTGGGATGCGTATTCTGGTGACTATGGCCATGCTAGCCCTCTTTCGCATCGGCATGGTCATATCGAACGTTATTCTGAACGCGAATCTCGTGAAAGGGGCCGCGGCATTCCATCACATACATACCAGCCAGATTCGGAGGGCGAGGTGCTACCGAAGAAGCGTAGGCGGGAGGAGAGGGAAGATGGAGACTATCGACCTTCTGGGCAAAAGCGGGTGGGTAATATTGTCCCTAACTTCGTGCATTCCCATAATTCAATCCCAGGCCACACGCAAGAGGTCGGAGTATCCGCGTCCGCCGTCTCCTATTGCTGAACTCCAAGTCACCAACTTACACGACAATAGTCTCCACATGCCGGAGGAAGACAGGAGACTTGTGTCCTCAGATTTGGAGGACTGTGAAGAAATCTGGATCAATGACCTGAGCGAGTACATCCTTGCAACCCGGAAACGCCAGAATCAAGTAGTCAAGCAGTTCGAAGCCACGCAGGTGGTGCGCTCATCGTTTTATTTGCACTGTTATACGCGTGATGACCAGTTCGCAGTCTCGCAATACCGAAACGCTACTCCACCTCTCCAATTACTACAAGACCAGAATCGCTCGAATACCGGTTCCGCCACCCACTCCCCCTCCCACCCTGTCTTTGGGTCACCATACAGTGAATGATGTCCCATTGCATGATGGGTCTCCGAGGTATGACGATCCTGGTGACACTGGTCCTCGTCCATATCCTCACCAAGATGGTGTGGCCCGTTTTATTGAAGACCCTCTCATGGACATCTCAGTTTCAGCTATTACAGGCAAGAGGAAAGGAAAGGAGAAACGCCGTGACCACGTGGCCACTCCCGAAGTTGATATCGGAATTTTGGAAGGCGTTACCCCAGCAAAGAAACGGAAACTCAACAAGCCCGGCCCAGCTCCGTGGCCAGATAACGATATTAGCATCGACACGTCAGTTTCCGCAGCCAAACTCCTGGTTAAGCTTAAAGACAAGGATAAAACGAGGCCCTCTTCATCCAGCGAGCTAAATTACGATCCAGTATCTGTTACCCCGAAACTGCGCAAGCCCAAGGGTAATGCGAAGAAAAAAGCCCTGGATGGGCTTGATCACCTTGGAATCCCAGACTCGATATCTGCATCTGGAGATGTCACGCCGGTGATTTCACGTCCCTCTTCACCTGCTTCAAATCACCCACTAGCCATTATCTACGACCTCAATGAGGAGATTCCTGCATTGAAGAAAGCAAAGAAGGTCGATGACGGGTTGATGATGAAACGGGTGAAGACACTCGAAGAAGCACAACGCAAGGTTTGGACCAATATCGCTCGACGAGATGTTGCAAAGGTGAGCATTGTTTCGATGCCTTAATATTGTCTACCCATCTTTTGCACAGGTCTATAAATATCACGCTGCGGGCTACTCTGCTCGGAAGTCGCAACTGGAACGCTTGGCTCGGCTGGCCTCCATGCAGGCAAGGAAGCCCTTCAACAAAGCTCCCAAGTCTGTCAAGGACACGCAAGCTAAGGCAAGGAGGTTAATGCGTGAAATGCAGGTATTTTGGAAGAAGAATGAGCGCGAAGAACGCGATGTGAGGAAGCGAGAGCAGAAAGAGGCCATAGATCGAGCTAAGATAGAGGAGGAAAAGAGAGAAGCGGCTCGGCAGGCAAGAAAGCTCGAGTTCCTGATCAGCCAGACCGAACTTTACAGCCATTTCGTTGGCAACAAACTTAAGAGTAAGGATCTCACAGCGGGCCCTGTTTCTACGGTCGCTCACCAGGTTTTTGCAGCCGCCGAAGTCGAAGGTGATGGTGAGAAGACGGATACTCCAACGGGTGCGGACTTACCGGACGTTGATCCCATGACTCTGAAAGAGATTGACTTCGACGATGGTGCGATCAAGTTTGGTCCTACTTGTGATCCCTTTGCTCAATCGACTTCTGCAGAGGATGAAACTAACCTCTATCGTCACGCAAGGCTCAACGCCGAAGATGCCATCACGAAAGCGAAGGAACGCGCCATTCAATTTGATACGCAAGCTGCCCTGGAAAGGAAGACCAACGAAGCATTGAAGCTAGCCAAGAGTCAAAGCCACGTCCGAAACGATGAAGATGGCCCCCAATCCCCTAAAGGTCCTTTAATGGATCGTAGGTCTGCCTTTGTGCCACGTTTCTTGAAGGCTCACTTCTTCACTCTCATAGTCGACTCCAACGAGCTAAACTTCCAAAATCCAACATCTTTAAGTGGCCCGTTAACTATTGGACAGCCGAGAATGTTGATGGCTCAGTTGAAAGAATATCAACTGAAAGGTTTGAACTGGCTTGCTACCTTGTACGAACAGGGAATCAATGGCATTCTAGCGGACGAGATGGGCCTCGGAAAGGTATTCAGTCATGTCTGCATGATCTGTCTTTATGTTGCTCAAACCAGTTTGCGATTCATAGACAGTCCAATCCATTTCTCTACTCGCGTATCTCGCAGAAACGCACGACATCTGGGGTCCTTTTTTAGTAGTCGCTCCTGCCTCGACTCTTCACAACTGGCAGCAGGAGATAACACGCTTCGTCCCACGTCTCAAAGCTCTCCCTTACTGGGGAAATGTCAAAGACCGTGCTACGCTGCGGAAGTTTTGGAGCAAAAAGGAGATTAGCTACGACCAAGATGCACCATTCCACGTCCTGATTACGAGCTATCAGCTGGTAAGTTTCAGAGCATTGCTATTTTTCTTGCATGGTTCTCAAAGTGGTGTTAGGTAACCCAAGATCAGCAATACTTTCAGCGGGTTAAATGGCAGTATATGGTCCTAGATGAGGCTCAGAATATTAAGAACTCGCAAAGCGTCCGATGGAAGACTCTACTTGGGTTTCACTGTCGTAACCGCTTGCTACTCACTGGTACACCCATCCAGAACTCCATGCAAGGTAAGCTAGCTGACTTCATGATGACCTATATTCTTACATCTGCTTTCCCGTTGCAGAACTCTGGGCCTTGCTGCATTTCATCATGCCCAGTCTGTTCGATTCCCACGATGAATTCAATGAGTGGTTCTCCAAGGACATTGAGAATGCTGCTGAGAACAAGGGCGGCAAGCTTAACGAACATCAGTTACGGAGGTTGCATATGATCCTGAAACCCTTTATGCTGAGACGTGTCAAGCGTCACGTACAAAATGAGCTGAGCGAGAAGGTAGCTTTGTCTTCGTACCACTCAGTGTCACGGCGGTAACATGGCTCATAGATCGAGAAAGACATCTACGTGGACCTCAGCGCTCGACAGCGTGCCCTCTATAAGGCTCTTCTCGCTAAAGTTTCTGTTGCCGATCTGTTGGAGAAAGCAGCTAACTTCGGCGACGCTGATTCCGCAAGATCATTGATGAACCTTGTCATGCAGTTCCGCAAGGTAAACTTTTCATCCTTCTTAGGTTTCTAGGTTTTTAATCTGTATCTAGGTCTGCAATCATCCAGAGCTTTTTGAGCGGGCGGATGTAGTTGCGCCATTTTCGTTTTGCCACTTCGGGCGCCCCGGTCCATTAGCTCGCGAAGGAGACTTTGTCTTACTACCATATTCATCGAGGAACCCGATTGAATTCACCCTGCCGCGGCTGATCTATCAAGAAGGCGGCTTGTTCAACGAACCATATGAGTTTTCGACGTCTCCCTCACGATCAAGTTGCTTATCCGAGCTCATGAATATTTGGTCCTCAGATTGGATCCACAAGTGTCTTTATGATGATGGTTAGCATTCTTCAATTCTCGTTCAACAACGTCACTCTATACACTTTACATTAGCAGATAATTCCTTCGCCTTTCTTCGGTTTGCCAATGTGTCAGTTCAAGAAGCACATTCGCTGCATATTACACCATTGATGTGCCGTCGGCTCATGGCTACCCGGGGCGAAGTCGCGCTTTATGATAGCAAATGTTATACATCGTTCGTACTCTACCGTCACCTGCGTTGTTTTTTCTGATTCAAGAGTAGCAGCGACCTGGACTTGACTGCATCATGGCCCTTCGCAACCCCTTCGTCCACTGTGCCTCCAAACCTTGACGTCGCTGATGGACATCCCTCTCTGCGAAGAATCTCGACAAGCGTATGGACTCAGTCCTACCTTTCCCGACCAGGGCTTAAGTGGTTTGTACCACCTGCTGTTGCCCCTCCCATTGCATTGCACTGCACGGATAGAAGTTTTATCGAGGCTCAAACACGGCTTGTCGAAGCTCCTTTAGAATCACTCGCCCTCTATGGCCTACCTCCACAACTACATGACTCGCATGATGCCTGTGAAATGTACTCTCGCGCCCTTTACTCCTTGCCTGTCTCTGGTCTGTTCAGCATATCTCCCCATGATCAACTACCTTCATCGAATATGCAAGTTCCAGAAGCGAAGCGGCTTATCTATGACTCTGCCAAGTTGGCTCGGCTTGATTCGTTGCTTCAAGAGCTCAAGGCGGGTGACCATCGCGTCCTGATTTATTTCCAGATGACCCGAATGATGGACCTTATGGAAGAGTACCTCATCTACAGGCAATTCAAGTACCTCCGCCTAGATGGCTCCTCGAAGCTTGAGGATCGTCGGGACATGGTAATGGACTGGCAAACAAAGTACGCCGGTCCCTTATGTTATCCACACATCATGCGTTGACGTGACATCTTAGACCCGACATATTTGTGTTTTTGCTGAGCACAAGAGCAGGCGGTTTAGGTATCAACCTAACCGCTGCTGATACTGTCATCTTTTACGATCATGATTGGAACCCGTCAAACGATGCTCAAGCCATGGACCGTGCACACCGCCTCGGCCAGACGCGACAAGTTACTGTCTATCGATTAATTACCAAAGGCACCATTGACGAGCGCATCGTCCAATTAGCTCGAGTGAAGAAAGACGTGAGCATTCTCATCTCAATTTTCACTTGACAACGATCAACTTGGCATTTTAGGTTCAAGACATTGTTGTAGGCAACAAGACGCTTACAGACGTGGCCAAGCCTAGGGAAATTGTACAGTTACTGCTCAACGATGAGCAACTGGCATCGCTAGATGTCTCTGCTCCAGGTTTGGCAGACAAACAAGCTGGAAAACGTTCGGAACAGTTGGAGGAGACAGGTAATGCACCCGCCAGAGATCTGTGGAATGAGGAGGGGGATGACTTCTTCGGTCAAGTTGCTCCTCCCCTGAGTATTGACGATGACCCTTCTATTCCTACCGCTGTGGTAAGCGGGAGAGGGAAAAAGCGACGCGCTGGAGGAACTTCGCGGGGACGGAAGACGGGTGCTGGAGGAAGGAGATCGGGGACAACGACTGGTCAGGCTACACCAATAGATGGTGGACCATGAGTATAATTTCAATTTTGCCAACGGACAATGCTCTGGGCTCTCACCGCACATACATATATACGTAGTATCTGTTCTTTAGATGCATGTTCAACATTTTATTATACCTGTATTTACTATCAGTGTCATCGAATAGCAGTAGCATGGTTGTATTAATCAGATACCTCTGGACTCCGTGTTTTGAATGACTAGATATGATCTGGACGTGGTATGTTTTGGACATGTTCCTTCGAGTCATCGATCGTTGAAATTTGAAAACTCAAGTGCCACACTGCCGAACCCCACCCATCTGATATACTCCTTCCGAGGCCTTGAGACAGTGACTCTCCTCGTGGCTCTGTCTCATTTTCCCAGCTTGGATACTTGGGATCCTTAGCTTGACGCCATGGCAAAAAAAAAGAAAACACAGCTAAAGCCCGTGACCCGTGGTTTTGCCACTACGTCTGTGGCCAAAAAACTGGTCTCGGTAGAGGAGGAGGAGGTCCCTGCGCAAGCAACAAACGAGGTTCGGGCTGGGAAGGAGGAAGTTAACTGCACACAGCAAGCTCCTACTCCACAAGACAATACAACTTTGGACGAAAGGGAAAAATTGTTGCAAACGATCGTGGATACGACTCAGGACAAAGTCGCGAAGGAGATCCATAGATCCCTCAAGGTGATTGCCGCCTGCAATTGCATGGAAAGACGAACTCAAATTTCGCTAGCTTATAGAACAGGAGCGACGCTTCGCCCAAACCTTCCCAGAGTTATCCATCGATGCGGTGTTCACGGATTATATCGAGAAACTCGCGTTAGAATTCAACATCCTAAGTGAAAGTATGTTCTTCTACGTCGACCACATACTTTCAGCTGACTTTTCTCATAGATAAGGCCCTGGTGGGTGAACCTCGTGACAAAGCCCTGGTCAAGCTGGGGATAACATATGGGGTCCTAAGGCGATTGGGCTTTTCGGAGATCAGGGTTGAGGAATGTTTGAGATCCATTAGCGGTATCACCCTGGAAGAGGCCTATGATTGGGTTCGTCAGCGCAAACTGTTGTCCGCTTGGATTGGCTCACCTTCGTAATCTAGCTATATGTGCACTGCTCTGAAGCCGAGTTGTACAATACGTGTAAGCTGCAATTTAGTTCCAGTCCCTGCCGCCCACCTGAGGCTTCGATAGACTCTATCGAAGGCAGTGAAACACGGACTACAAGTTTACAGACGCCTTTGACTCCTTCAACACCAAGTACACCCACTCAGTCATCCCTCAATCCTAATGCTCCATCATTCACGCCGGCCTCGTCATATTCTGTCGGTAGGATCCAATCATGAAATGTAGACTCGTTACTGAGTAGCAGTCATTTTCAGATAGCGAAGGCGACCACACCTCCTTCAACTCGTGTCGTAGAGATAGCCGAGGTTGATGATCCCAATCTCGAGTATGCGGTAACCCGCGTGCGACTACTCGAACATCAGCGCAAAGGAGCTAGCGTGGATAGGGAAGACCTTGCGGCCTTACAATCCCGACTCAAGCGTTTGTCGCAACATTACTTCTTCGACGAAAGGGATGCCGAAGCGTTGTACCGTATAGAACAAGAGAAAGCCGATGCCATCGCCCTCGATGCTCGTCTGCGCGGCTTGGCAATTGTAGCTCCCATCCAACAACACGCTTCGAAGCTGGAAGTCACGCGTACGCAAACAGGAACCAAAGCCCAAACGGACGTTTTCGCTGACCAGGACGAAGACTCTGAGGGTGGCCTACTGGATATCCTAGAGACCATGCCCGCAACACTGTCAGACGTTACGGGTGTTACGGTTACGATAAAAGATATGGCCCTTCCTAAGATTTGGAGTAGCCGCACGCCAAAGGCATTATTGGCAGAGAAGGTTGCAAAGATGGATAGATATGCTGTTATTGCCTATACGCAAGTCTCTGGCGTGAACCGTGCTAGGCGTGCTTCTGTGGCTGTCAGGTGGGGTGGCCAAGATGTTGATGAGTGGACGATGAAAGATGTTGCATGTTATGACGACATCCAGGCTGCGCACTATATAGCCACTGTGGCTTTGCATGCACTTACCTATCCTGCAAGCGAAGGAGGTTTTGTTCTTGATGATCCTACGCACGGACAGATCTCCTTTGTTCGAGCATTGCCCCCCTGTTTCAGGGATCTCTGGGATGAGCTTGATGTTAGCAGGAGGAAGGCCGCAGATGCTCATAACCGTGCCGTTTGGGACAGCTTGCAGCGTATCCTCTCTAAGAAATTGGATGCTTCAGAGGTGAATCCTCCTTGTCTATATCCCCCCTTCCCGTTGCTCATGGCGTACAGTTAAACCAGTCGGAATCGCACAAGGAATCTGAGACCAATCACACGAGAATACCTCGTTTCGCACCTTATAGAGGCGATCCCAATGGCACGTCTGAACAATTAATGTTGGACTTTCAGGCCAGACAGGCAAGCGCAACATATCAGCAGATGCTCGTGAGCTTCGACCCCTCCCTTACCTGTCATCCTCTAACTTCTAATGATGTCAGGTGCAGCGAAATACGCTTCCCATAGCTGCCTGCCGTCACGAAATCACTGAAACGCTAGAATCATCACAGGTCCTCGTCCTTAGCGGAGAAACTGGATGGTGACTGAGTCCTCACCTAGGTTAATGATCGTTACTGATATTCAACGAACGTCGATAGCGGAAAATCTACGCAAGTGCCGACCTTCATCTTAGAACACCAGCTCTCACGAGGGAAGCCGTGCCGGATATTCTGCACGCAGCCCCGCAGAATTTCCGCGATATCGCTTGCGCGCCGTACGCTTGCTATTGTTGTTCGGCGTCCATAGCTTATCCTGTCAATTTAGGTGTTTCCCTAGAACTGGGTGATTCTCCCAACGCTGTTGGCAGCCTGGCCTCTTTGGTTGGGTATTCGATTCGGCTCGAAAGTAATACATCTCGGAATACTCGATTGACGTTTGTTACGAATGGCATCGCATTGCGTATGCTTGAAAATGGATCAGGACGTAACGGTCAAGAGACTGCGTTTGACGACGTTACTGTGAGACTCCACATTCTTCATGTTCGGCGAGCTCTAATTGGGCATTAGCACATCATCATTGACGAGGTTAGTCTTATGCTGGACTCCGAGCGTTCGCGATCTGACCATTGGTGTTAAGGTACACGAACGCACGATTGAGTCGGATTTCTTGTTGATCGTCTTGAAGTCACTCATCCGAGAACGCCCCAACCTGAAGTAGGTGAGATGTTGTCCCAAGCTCATTAAGATCTCATCTTGTTTTCTAAGGGTTATCCTAATGTCCGCCACGATGGAAGCGGATAAAGTGGCTAATTATTTCGACGGATGTCCAGTACTACAAGTACCTGGACGCACATTTCCCGTTGATATGCGCTTTCTAGAGGATGCCATCGAATGGACTAAATGGGACATAACCGAAGACTCTCCTTATGCACGCCGTTGTAAGGTGCTCCCTCCGAGCTCTTTTGTGCGCCACTCACGCCCCTCTGCCTTTTGTTGCCCTGCTTGTAGTGCATGACAAATTCTATAAAGGGAAAAGCCCCATCGACTGGTCTGAGGATATCACGGAAGGCATAGACGACGACAGTGAAGAGGTGACCACCGAAACTGTTAAGCTGGAGAAGCGGTATTCTTCAAGAACCTCCAGAACCATCAGCCTCTTCGATGAGCGTACGATACCCTATGATCTTATTGTGCGACTTCTGGAGCGCATATGTTTCGAAGATGAAAGTTACGCTCGTTACTCGGCAGCAATTCTAATCTTCTTCCCAGGTCTGAGCGAAATCCGTCGAATGAATGATATCTTAATGGGCCATCCGCTATTTGGTGGTCCAATGTTTCGAGTTTACCCTCTACACTCTACGCTGGCAAGCGAGAATCAGAGCGCAGTCTTCGATATTCCTCCGCTTGGTGTCCATAAATTTGTTTTGGGTGAGTGAACTTTCCGTCAGCCATATCGGTGGTGGAATAATTGCTTCGCAGCAACCAACATCGCGGAGACCGGCATCACCATCCCAGACGTAACATGTGTAATTGACACAGGCAAGCATCGAGAGATGAGGTGTGTAACAAATGGATCACCTCATATGTAATATGTCAACCCTTGTTAGGTTCGATGAGAAGCGTCAAATCAGCAGATTGGTTGAAACCTTCATTGCCAAGAGTAATGCCGCACAAAGAAGAGGGAGAGCTGGACGGGTCCAAAGTGGTTTGTGCTTTCATCTCTTCACTAAATTCCGACACGACACTCAGGTCCGTCCTGGCATCTTTCCCCTGCCTTGCAGGCCACTGACATTTCTTTAGATGGCTCCTCACCCTCTTCCTGAGATGATGCGCTTAAGTCTTTCCGACTTGGCATTGCGTATCAAGATTATGAAGCTACAGATTGGTACATCCATTGAAGCCGTTCTCTCGCGAGCTTTGGACCCTCCCGCGTCAGTCAATGTGCAACGTGCGGTTTCCGCCCTCGTCGAGGTATTAAGGGTTATCGCTTTGGGCCTTGAACTTCTTTATCGTCGTGTTACAGGTTAAGGCACTCACTTCCCAAGAAGAGATAACACCGATGGGCAAACTCCTGAGCAAGTTGCCTACCGACGTACATCTCGGCAAATTCCTCTTAGTGGCTACAATATTCCGCTGTGTCGATCCTGCGTTAACCATCGCGGCTACACTCAACTCCAAGTCGCCTTTCGTGACGCCCTTCGGCTTAGAAAAAGAAGCCGATCGCGCTAAGCAATCTTTCAAGACAGGTAAGCAGCCTTGTAGATGGTACAGCAATTTTTCATAACGATAGGCGTACCGTGATTCACCTTGTTTATACCCATTATTTGGTCGAATCGACCACTACGGGCTGGCAAGCTGCCGCCACTTCGAGGCCAACCATCATCGAGAATGGACCCTGCCTTGGATGCCTCATGATTCAGATCCGAATAAATATTGGGTATAAACAAGTGCGACGAGGATGCGTCTATCGTTATGAGAATTGCTGCAACGGTTGGCATCGTAGTTGATTTATGTGCTGCTCTAGAAAGCTCCGACTTTCTTACCATTCATAGGGCATTCTGCAGCTGGAGGCGAGCTTCAGAGAACCCTAACGCTGCTCGCAAGTTCTGCAAAACCAACTTTCTCAGTCACCAGGTAAATTCCCACTTATCTCATTAGACGTAAATAGCAAACCGCTGGCACTAGAATCTTCAACAGATCGAGGAACTACGCCAACAATTCTTGGGGTACCCTACACTCTGACATGACAAGAGATGCACTGAAAATTCTCCAGGTACCTGATTGACTCGCAATTTATTTCAGTAGATGCATCGTACCTTCAGGAACTTAACCGGTACGCCGTTTGACTTTTCCATCGACCAAGGATGTATACTTCTCTAAGGGCGAGGTATGGCCGTGGTCGCACTCGTTGCCTAATGATACCTCAAGAGATGGACGTCAACTCAAGCAACGCTGCAGTTGTGAACGCTGCGCTGATTTGCGGCTTGTATCCCAAGGTCCTGTCCGTAGAGGCACAGACAGGCAATATGCGGACTGTTGCAAACAACCAACAAGTTTCCTTCCATCCTTCCTCTGTAAACTTTGGCAGAAGACCTACCGACTTTGGTGTAAATCATCTTACTTACTTTACAATCATGTGAGTTGTAACACCCTCAAATGTTGTGCACTCATGTGGTGTTGTCTTAGGCGGTCCAAGAAACTTTATGCTTGGGAAACCAGCCCAATCGATGATGTCGCCATGTTGCTACTCTGTGGAGAAGCTGAGGTCAAGGTGAGTGAATCACCATGGTTGCAACAGTGTATCAGACTAACACATACCAGCTAGCTGCGAACAGCGCGGCGATTGACCGTAAAATACGATACAGAGTTTCACCCAAGACCAACATCGCCCTCAAGCTATTGCGCAGTCAACTGGCCAACATACTGTCTAAACAGTACCGCGGCAAAATTCTTTCAGAGTCGCAATTCCTTTGGTATGACCTCGCTTTGATGATTCTGGGCAAGGTCAACATGAAGGAGGAGCAGTCTATCATGGTTCACCACTGATGTGTACTATTCAATCTTTACGCATCTCATTAGAAGGTTATAAAACGCATAATTTAACGTAGTACTGATCAAGGCAGGCGTGTTGCCACGTTATTTGGCCTAATGAGACATGATGCAGAGCGACTGCGGAACGAATACTAAGATGTATTACTCCTCATCTTCCTCGTCGCCAGTTCCGCTATTGGCTACACGTCAGCCTCAGATCTAATTTGGATGGAAACAAATCATACGCAATGTTGTAGAAGCGGAGCTGATAGTTGTCTTTGGAGGATGCAACAACGCGGATCCAGTCACGGAGCTGGTTCTTCTTCAAGAACTTCTTGGTGAGATATTTAAGATATCGTTTTGAGAAGGGGATGTTGGATGTAACGGCGATTTTGGTATTACCTGAGGATAATAACACTCGATAACGTCGACGTGAAGATAGAAAACAGACTGCATACCATCTCGGGTGATCTTGACGCTGTCGCCGAGTTGACCAGCCTTGCCATCAACCTTTATGCGATCGTGGAGGAACTTTTCGAAATCGGCACCATCAAAGACACCGTCGCTCGCAGGCTTAGAATAGTCTATCACGAACTTGTGTTTGGTGGCAGAGGCTTTGGTAGGGGCGGCCTTGGGCTAAATAAACGGGAGAGAGGGAGAGCCGGCATGAGCCTACTGAGAAGGGAACTCAGCAAAGCGGTACCGTGTACTAACCATCTTGACGTAGTCTTGAGGGCGGACGAAAGGACGAGATTTGGATTGTGTTGGGACATTTATGTGGACTGTACAGTACCTTGATTAAAGTTTTAGGGGCTGAGCGTGGGTCATGTGCAAAAAAATTGCGAGTGTTTGAGAAAGTGCGACATGTCTCCGACACTCACAAAAGCTCAAGTCGCCTCTGCCCAGCTCGAGGGCGACTACTCCATAAAATCAGAATCTGCCACACCAAAACTAGATACTTCCCAGTGGCCCATTCTGCTAAAGAACTATGACAAGCTGATTGTTCGGTCAAGTCACTTCACTCCCATTCCCTCAGGCTGCAGTCCCCTCAAGCGCGACATATCCACCTACATCAAGTGCGCATCTTCATCACCTCCCTCCAATGCCTCTGACAGACGATAGCACATCAGGTCTGGTGTCATAAATTTGGACAAGCCTTCCAACCCGTCCTCTCACGAAGTCGTCGCCTGGTTGAGGAGGATATTGCGGGTAGAGAAAACGGGCCACAGCGGCACACTCGACCCTAAGGTCACTGGGTGCTTGATTGTGTGTATCGATCGTGCTACAAGACTTGTAAAGTCGCAGCAAGGCGCAGGTACTCACTTGGCCCAGGTCCTCTCAGAGGATACCTCTCACTGACATTGTCTATCCTCAGGGAAAGAATATGTCTGTGTTCTTCGTCTCCATGCGAGTCTACCCAATCCCGCTACTCTTCCCCGTGCTCTCCACACACTGACCGGCGCTCTTTTCCAACGACCACCTCTGATCTCAGCCGTGAAACGTCAGCTCCGAATCCGCACCATACACGAGTCCAAACTCCTTGAATTTGACGAGAAACGTAACCTTGGTGTGTTCTGGGTATCTTGTGAGGCTGGCACGTACATCCGTACGCTATGTGTCCACCTTGGCTTGATCACCGGCGTCGGCGGACACATGCAAGAACTTAGGCGAGTTCGCAGTGGTGCTATGTCGGAGAACGATGATATGGTTACGATGCATGATGTTTTGGACGCTCAGTGGATGTATGACAATACCCGAGATGGCAAGCTTCCGTATGCATACCTCACCTTGAATTTCATTGACCGCCTTCCAGAATCCTACCTTCGTCGTGTCATCCGTCCTTTGGAGTGTCTCATGGTTGGTTACAAACGAATTGTGGTCAAAGACAGTGCTGTCAATGCTGTCTGTTACGGCGCGAAGCTTATGATACCTGGTCTCCTACGCTACGAAGCTGACATCTCGGTACACGAGGAAGTTGTTTTGATGACAACCAAAGGTTTGTGCGTTAGTGATTTTCTGTGCACTCTGCCCCTAAGTTAGCCATGTAGGTGAAGCTATCGCCCTTGGCATTGCTCAGATGTCGACTGTGGAATTGGCTACATGTGACCATGGCGTTGTGGCGAAAGTCAAAAGGTGTATAATGGAGCGAGACACTTACCCTCGTCGTTGGGGATTAGGCCCAGTCGCATTGCAAAAAAAGAAAATGGTCAAGGATGGCAAACTTGGCAAACACGGTGAGAAGATAGAAGGGGTTACGCCGAAGGAGTGGAGTCGCGACTATGTCGATTACAACCGTGATGAGGTGTGTTCCGCCGTTCCCATCTTTTAGGTTTCCGTAACTTATTTGTCTACAGCCCACTGCTGGACCATCAACTACCTCTGCTGCTGTGGAACTGGAACCAGCCGAAGTTAGTCGGGCTGCACTGCCGGCCAGTGCCGACCTTTCAGCTCAGGCGGCTGACGAGGTTAATAAGGAGAAGAAACGTAAACGCAAGTCAGACGCCGATGGGGACGTATCTATGGCGAACGGCGAGGAGGAGGCTGCAAAGGCTGAAAGAAAGCGTCTGAAGAAAGAGAAGAAAGCTGCGAAGGAGGCCGTCGCTGCGGAGAATGGTGAAGAGGACGAAGCAGCGAGGCGGGAGCGAAAACGACTGAAGAAGGAGAAGAAAGCGGGACGTCATTCCCTAGGAGGTGACGAGGCTGAGAGTCGTTCCTAGGCACTTCGTAGTATGGTGTATTTATGTCGTTGTGTATATTCAGAGAGATCAGCACTGCTATCAGAGACACGTTATGACCCTTGCTGAGGTTGGGTCTGTGGATTTTGGAGTTGCTCATTTCTGAGACGCAAATACTCTGCACGAACGCGCTCCATTGGTTCAGGTCCGGTGCTGCGTACGCGGTGAATGCGTGGACTGCGGAGACATAAGGCAGCCTACTATTGAACCATGCATTCCTGCACACGATGTAGGTGTTCTCGACACGCCCAAGCAACCGATATCGTGCGTCCTGTGGCACACTCGGCGAATGCTGCGGGGAAGGCATGAAAGGGGGCTGGGAGTGCAGGGATGAGGCTGCGCACCTTTCACGACTGAATCGCATTCCTTGAGTGCCCTCGCTTTGGTGGTCTTGAGCAGCGTGTCCTCTTCTCTCCGGGACAGCGCGTTCATGGTGGCGGGAAACACACTGCAACGGGCGTCTATGTGGCGCGCGTTTCTTTCCTGACTCACCATGCTCCCTCTGTCCCGCTTGTCATCGTCGACGACGCTTCAATCCTTTGCTCTCAAGCAGATACGCTGTCTAGCCTCCGCGCCGCCACCGTCATCCGCAAATAAACCGTCATTTTCAGAAACCCTAGCCGCCGGTCCAACACTTGATGACTTCATTTCGGGAAACAGAGTCGTTCTAGGAAACACAAACGGGTGCGCCTTATTGACTGCTATCTCGCCAAGCCTGCTAACGCGGAAAGCTTCTAGTCCTCGGCTCCCATCATACCTAAAGACATCCATACCATCTGGCGCCTCCTTCAACAAAATCAAGAAAGACTTGCGTGGTCTCAACTTGCATACGGTTTGCGAGGAAGCACGATGTCCAAATATTGGTGACTGTTGGGGCGGAAAGAAGGGTGCATCCGCAGCCGACGGCAAACGTGCTGCCACCGCCACTATCATGGTCGGTAGTGTCCACACTCACACAAGGCAACCATTCATCTTTTGTCCAGTTGATGGGTGACACTTGCACGCGAGGGTGTAGGTTTTGTTCTGTAAAGACCTCACGAAACCCGCCGCCACTGGATCCGCACGAACCCGAAAATACCGCCGAGGCAATCAGTCGCTGGGGTCTCGGTTACATCGTGCTGACTAGTGTTGACCGGGATGGTTCGCTGCTGGCCTCTCCGCACCTTGTTCATCCACCCATAATTACTTTTAGATCTCGTGGACGGAGGGGCCAATCACTTTGCCGAAACGATACGAAAGATTAAGCAGAAGTGAGCGTGTCTCTACTCCGTCGCAAGGCCTTGCTCATGTCCCTCCAGAGCACCTCATATCCTTGTAGAAGCGTTGACTGGCGACTTTGCTGGTAGCCTTTCTCACGTCTCATTGGTCGCACGATCAGGTCTTGATGTCTACGCTCATAATATCGAAACCGTCGAAGCTTTGACTCCGTACGTACGGGACCGCAGAGCCACCTTTAGGCAGAGCCTTAGCATTTTAGAACACGCAAAGCAAGAGGGCGTTCAGATTACGAAGACAAGCATGATGCTTGGTGTAGGAGAAACATATGACGAAGTTGTGCATGCCCTGAAGGGTGCGTTTCCTATCTTGAGGCTTTATTTACGGCCGCTACTCACTTGGTTCCCAAGAGTTGCGGAAGGTCGACGTTGATGTTGTGACATTTGGGCAGTATATGCGCCCCACAAAGCGACATATGAAGGTCGACCGTTATGTAGAACCGGCTGAGTTTGAGAGGTGGAAGCAAATCGCCGAGGATATGGGCTTCCTGTACGTAGCCAGTGGGCCTCTTGTACGTAGCAGTTACAAGGTAAGAACTGGTTGCTCATCTACTCTCACCTTACATCTAATGTCAACCTATTTAGGCTGGGGAATATTATATTGAAAACGTCCTGAGGGGTAAGGGAGTTGAGAAGAAAGCTAAGAAACTTCTCTCCTCCCAGCCTGACGTAACAGCAACCCTTTAGACTCGCACATCACCATCGCAGTTAGAATACAAGATTTACAATAGATATGTGGGCACGAGCCTGTGATAATGTATCAGCCAGAAGGGTGAACTATGGCGATAGTAAGGTTCCAGCAAGGAGTCCGGACTTTAGGGTGAGCGCCGCTTTCTGTGAGGTATGGAGTCATCATCGTCCCGTCGCCGCTTTGTCGGCGAAGATGAGGCTACCTTGGTGGGCTTAGCTTTTTGTGAAAGCGTTTTTGCTAGCTCCTCATTGTAATCAATGCACTTGAGCTCCACGCACGGTACTTGTAGCTTGCCTGCATCGTAATCTCCACGGATGGCTTCTAGGGTGCGAGACTCTGATGTTCTCTGTTTCGTAGTGACACAGTAACCATGTTTGACCTAGATGATACCACTCAATATTCTGGGAAGTCAGGTGCAATAGAAATGACGCACATGGTCGGTAAGGGATTCCCATTCCGGAACGGAAAGAGGATCAACACGAGACACACTATATTGGCCCATGTACCTAAAGAGCCTCTGGCTATGTTTCGAAGGTCCGTTGAAGCCAACGAATACATGGTGAACCTCGGGCTTAAGAAAGGTGTCTTTCTCTGTCCCTAGGCCGACAAACATGTATCCATGTTCGCCAGGAAACATAGGACACCAGGGGTTCAAGTCCAAGTTGGGACAAAGGTATGACAAAATACCCAATTTCTCAGCCAAAGGCTTTTGACTCTTGGAGATCCTAGAGAACACGTCAGGCGTCCATTGGGAGCAAAACAATCGGGTCTTCACCTAACAATGAGTGGTTGACTGCTACCACCAACATGTTCCATAAGGAATGTGCGGGAAAACATGGCAGAATGGTTAAGGTCATCATCTACGACAATACTAGGAAATGCATTGAGTATCCTCCTCCGTGACCAAGGCATCGTTGAAACATAATCCGGTTGGTTGAGCGAAGTTGATAAGTCGATGAAAGAAGCTCGATCTGCATCTTGGTCGCTTTTCTGCCGAGAACGTTTGAATAAAAGCAAGGTCGAGACGGTGCAAATGCATTACCACAGTCACCGGTGCGGACAGGGCTGGTGTAGGTGGTTTATCAGGTAGGACTTTGGGAGGAGTGTGAGGGAGTTTACGAAACTGTCATGTGCACTATGGTAAACGCAACCTAGGCTAAGAGAGAGAAAGTTGACCCACATTCCCTTGAAGATTCTCCAGGGTCGATTTCATGAGTCCTTTCTCCCTCTGCAAGCCGGTACGAAGCATCTTGTTTTCTTCGTGAAATTTCCGAAGATCTTCGGTCAAATTCCGATTTTTCTCTTCCAACTCGCTCAGTATTTCCATCTGCAAAGGGGACCAAATGAGGGGCTGCGTCAAGTTATTGAATAAGACTCATGTCACATACAGGTTTACGGGATGCCTCTTGCTCTAACATGACGTTTCGTGCACGTATGCCTTCTAGCTGACGCTCGGCATCATCTAATCTTCGGGTCAATTCTTGTATCGTTAAATCGCGTCTCTGTAGTTCTGCAACATTGTCCTCCTTTGTGTGTTTGAGTTCTTTCTCTAGCCTTGCAATTTCGTTGTTGGCTTCCTCAACGTCCGCACGGCTTTTCAAGGCCGTCTTATGTTCGTGCTCAAGAGTAGCGTTCTGCTTTTGTAGGTTCAGGATATCAGTCCGAACTACCTCAAGCTAAGAAGCAATATTAGACATAGCAGGGTACTGTGATGCTGATGCACACCTGTTCTGATAAAATGCGATTCGCCATCAAACAATGGCTTCCTGGTCGCCTTTCTCCAACGCGTGCTGAAGGCTCCATCAACGCAGCAGCATCATTCACAAATGCACGCGCCTGGAGGTCGTGTTCTTCGCGCTGCAGGCGCGAAACATTGAATTGAACTGAAGCATCATGTTCGGGTAGATTTGGAATTACCTCGCGACGTAAAGCAGCCACTTCTTGCTTCAGTTGCATAACCTGTTCCATCGATTGAGAAAGCTGCATCAGCACACGGGGCCAAAATGTGGCATCGTCGGAGGTGGCAGCAGCCATGTGGAGTTGAGAGAAAGGTGGCGGAAGTATGTCAGTCATTGTCGGCCTTTCCATACTTGGAATGAGGTGCCTGAGTGTAAGGAAAGGTGTATGTATAACGATAAGTGTATGCTAAATCGTAACTCTATGGGTAAAAAAGCAGGAGCGAAGATTGATTGCCAAAGACCTAGACCATAAACTCATGGCATTCAGAGCATAAACGTCAGAGGATTCTCCAGATATCCCCTGAACGCAGCCATCCATCGAGCAGCGACGGCACCATCCACAGTCCTGTGATCTGAGCTCAATGTGACCTTCATTATCTGAACGCTCTTGAATCCGCGGTCCTCTTCGGGGGCGGGTACAAGGGTTGCCTGTGTTGAACCGACGGCCAGGATACACGACTGAGGTGGGTTGATTATTGCTGTGAAGTGGTTGACATCGTACATGCCGAGGTTCGAAACGGTGAATGTTCCTCCCTGGGACTTCGATTTAGACATAAAAGCGGCACCTGTCAACGCACAGCTACTGACCTGGTATTCCGATGGGGCCAATTTGCCATCTCTAGCCTTTTTTGCGAGTGCCTTGGTCTCAGCGGATATAGACGCAAGACCTTTCGAGCCGACGTCGCGGACAATGGGTGTTATCAACCCAGTTGGAGTAGCAACAGCAACAGAGATATCCGCCTTCTTATACCTAATGACAGATTCGATTAGTACATCAACAATGCTGAAGGGACAGGCAGTTGACCCACGTCCGAATTACTTCACCAAGCCAAGCCGAGTTAGCCTCGGGCACATCAGCCAACGCACAAGAGACGGCCTTCAAGATGAAGTCGTTCACGCTCAGCTTGGCTGACTTGTCTTTATCTCCCAGAGTCTTATTGAATACCTCTCTGAGCCTGAGGACCTTGTCCATGTTGATGTCGGCAGTAAGGTAGTAGTGAGGAATTTCTTGCTTCGACTGTGTCAGGCGGGTGCCAATAGTACGACGCATGTTGGAGACAGGTTCGTCAACGTAGTCCGGAGGCGGTTGAGTAGCTTCAGGCTGGACAGAGGTAGCAGCTGTTCCAGCGGAAGGCTTGTAGTTTTCGACATCCTCACGGATGATTCGTCCGTCGGGGCCAGTACCCTCAACCTTAGCAAGAGGAATTCCGCGTTCCAAAGCAATCTTCTTGGCAATGGGAGACGCGAATATGCGGTCACCTGACGGAAGGTCAGGTTTCGATTCTTGCTTGGGAATTTTGGACTCTGAAGGCTCGGGCTTAGGGGGAGTGGGAGGCTCATCCTGCTTGGGCTGCGGAGGACCTTGAAAAGCGGCTGTCTTTGCCATATCCTCTGCGCCTGCAAGGTCATCGCCCTCATCGGCGATGATAGCGATCGCAGAGCCAACTTTGACGCCCTTTGAACCATCTTGGACCTGAAAGGGCTGTGAGATGAAGTGGCATAGCAGGCAGACTGACACATACGATGATTTTGGCCATAACACCGTCATCCTGGGCCTCGACATCAATGGTGGCCTTGTCCGTCTCCTGGAAATGACGTATAAAGCGGTGGTGAGCGCGCAGCGGAAGGAAACCTACAATTTCAAGGAGGACGTCGCCAGCACTGAAGGATTCGCCTTCCTTTTTCTTCCACGAAGCTATCCCACCCTCGGTCATAGTCGGACTCATTGCAGGCATGTTGAACTGCGACAGCGCAGTCCTCCGAGCGGAGACATGGAAGCCTGTAAAAAAGAAATTTGCAAAGAACGAGAATATGAAACAGAAAAGCAACGCACGCCGGGCAAAGATGCGAGCAGCTATGGAGGCCATGTGTGGAAGAGGGAGAGGGTTGATGTCGAGTAATTTCTGTTGGGACAAGTCAACAAAGCGCGAGGCACAACAAGGACAAACACTCGGGCTCACCCGCCAAGCGCGGTTGCTGATCCAACTTATGGCCGACGTCGAGGACAATCTCCATCTGCCTGGTCAAGCCATAGTCCTGCCTCGTGGGCCAGCTCCCCAGATTGGTGACGGTGTCTACTTCAGAGACGGGGTAATCCGTGCAAGTCTCATTGGTGTCCCTCGACATGCAGCATCTGTTCGTCCCGCCTTTTCCAACCAATGGCAGTCCGGACTTGCGCGTTCTAACAGACCCTGGCCATATCTCGTTTGAGGCCTCATCCACCCGCAGCAAGCTCTGTTGTCCTCGGATCAGTAACACGGCTATCTCCACTGCAGGCTTTGCTTTCCATCTCTGTAGTAGATGGCGTACCACTTCCCCCTGGAGAAGAGTTCACCGGTGTTATTCGCACCCAAGATGTGAGAGCCACCGAAAAGGACCGAGTAAAAATTGGCGACTGCTTTCGTGGTGGTGATGTTGTGAAAGGACTGGTGGTAACACGGCTCTTCGATCAAGGCAGCTCGCAACTCTAACCACTGTCTGGATAGATCTCCCTGGGCGACGCCAGAAGGTAGCTCTACTTCGGCTGGGGTGTACGAAGCTGACTCTTAGCTTCAAGCTATTATATAACCACAGCCCGAAACGACCTAGGAGTCATCTTTGCGACTAGTGAAGCTGGTGCTCAATACTAACCCCTTCTGCCTGGCCACAACTGACTTGGTATGATTAGGTGCAACCATGGAGCCTGTGTCGTGGCAAGAGATGCGTTGCCCGAAGACTGGGAAGATTGAAAAACGGAAATGCGCCAAACCAGAATGGTTGTAATATGTCATGAGTAGAATACCGTCCATATGTATAAGAGCCCGGCGCCTAATGAGAATGGCCCAAAAAGGGCCCTGGTTCGTTGTGTGGCCAAACTTTCACGTTGCTCCGCTCCCACTGCCCTTAGGTCTCTCTTCCATGACAGCTGTGCTTTCCCCGACGGACCACTTTCGTAGGGATAGAGTCATGTCAATGGATGACACCCAGATAGAGTAATTGCTCGGTTACTTCCCTCCGTCCCCCTACCAGCTAATATCGCCTGGCAGCTGTGCTTCCTCGGTAGACTGGCGAGAAAAGTACAACGAGGTCAGTGAAATATCCACCGCACTCAAACATAGCCAATTCACATCGCATGTGCATTCCAGGTTGCAGATCTGTTGGCAGAGACCCGTAACGAACTGGATGAATTCCACGCAGCTAGCAAAGAGCTTGAAGCCGAGCTAGAAAGCGAGTTGCAACGAACGGAGAAAGCCCAGCAGGACCTCAAGATTAAGGTAACGAGGGCAGAGACTGAGCGCGACGAATGGAAGGTGCGCGATACACTGTCGTCTACGTTTCTGACCCATCTTCATTCCACTTCCATCCAGGGTAAATTTATGACCTTGCAAACGAACTTTAATACGACCACGACATCACTGCAACGCGAACTCGATAAGCTACGACAAGAACACCAACAACTAACGGTTCAACTACGAGAGCTGGAGATGGGGAACGATGACTTGGAGCGCAATGAGCGCGCAGTCACGTCTAGTTTAGCGGATGTTGAGGCTAAATACTCTAGAGCCCTGGAAGAAAAGATTCTGTTGGAACACGAGCTTCTCGATAAAGCGAACATGGAGGAGGAACTTCAACGTCTGAAGGACGAGCTTCGAGGTGAGCCTACCTCTCAGTCTTTATGCCCGCCTATCGAACTTGTCTCCATTAGATGCAAGTGTCGAAGTCTCCATCCTAAGGGCTCAACTCACTGCATCTTCCGTACCCGTCTCTTCTTCTGAATCGTCCTCTGATGCTTCTTCGTCAAGTCTCCCAACTTCCAACTTGCCCTCGACTTACCTCCCGAAGCTGCCTCCACCCTCGGATGATGATAGTCTCCTTAACACTCCACCTCCGCCCGATCTACAGATCTCTGAATTGGCATCTAGTGCCGAAAACCTTCCAACGGATACTCCGCGCGCAAAGCCATCTCAACGGCCTGGTCAGTCAGTCCTTCTACAACGTGGGGGCTTCCCATCAAGTAAGCCAAACTTTTCCCCATCATCCAGCGGTATTGCTCGTTCTACCACACTCCCTTCCGTATTTGGGTCACCTTCAGCAAGCCCACGCACGCTTGGAACCCGCCGCTTGTCTCCTGTTCGCGCGACATCATTCGCCCCCAACAACGCTACTACCACTTCAAGTACTGCTTCCCGGAGTAAGACGATGCAAATGGCATCTGCCATCCGCGCAAAGATGGAGACAAGCTTACAGAAGTCCTTCACTCGAGTTCCTCGCCTTCGCAAGCCAAGTGTGATGGGCCGCCATAATGTATTTGCAGCCCCTTCCCTTGATGGACGCTCTTCTGGCAAATCCTCCAAAGCTAACAGTATTGATGATAATGGGATGATTCCCTCATCATTGCAAGGCGGCACCCTGGGTAGTCGACGTTCGAATGAGGTCGGGAATGATAAAGGGAAGAGCAAGGATTCTACTGGCTGGGTGTTGATTATGGAAGACTCCCCTTCTCCACCTAAAGATAGGACCCGAGAGCGCAGGAGGATATCCAGCCCAACCGCTGGTTTCCGTGCTGCTACCTCGGTGTCCAGCTCCTCACCAACGTCAAGTAGTCGAAGCAGCCCACTAAGTCAGAGTGCGATAAACACTGGCATCAGGAGACCCCAATCCCGTCTATCGGGTGCTAGCCTCAGTACTGCTACCAGCACTAGCTCTATCCCCACTCCAACTTCTCGGCCTGCCACACCCACGTTTCTCCCCGTCCCATCTGGCGGTCTATATACGTCAACTGCTGGCATATCAGGACTGAAAAGATCCACGGGCCCAGGTTTAGGAGGCCCTTACTCGCAGTCGAAGAGGTCATCGTTCGGGTCCGCAGGCTCTACTGTGGTAACAACACCACGAGAAAGACCATCGACAGCGCTTCCCTCATCTCGGTCAGGTTCTGGTACACCATCATCGATAGGCAGCTCAACGAGTGATAGATCTGACCCGGAAAAATCTCTTTCACAACTCTCAGGATTTCACTCTCACGTAACGATGCGTCAGTCGACGAGGTTGCCGACGGGTCCACCTGGCAGCGCGTTAGCCCAAAGCCGAATCGGTCGCCCCAGCGGGGGCGGTGGTATTGGTGGCAGGAGAAGCGCTGGAGATTCTGATGGAGGTGGCTTGTTGGATGTGAAGAAGGACGCCCGGCCACGGGCAGGCAGCGTGATCGCATCCTACGGCAAGTGACTCGTTTCCCACTCTTGACGCTATTCCTCATGGCCTCATATCTCATACTTATGTTTGTTATTCGCCACTTGTAGCACTGGAATCTTTGTGTGCCTAATTATTACATTACTGATCAGCCCTTCGACTCTGGGGTTTCAGCCCGTCTAGTCAAGTGGTCTCGACGATCTGTGAAATGATACCTACCTAGCCTACGATACATGTATGTAGATGACCCTGTATGCCACTTAGATGACCCTATCCATAACCACGTGGCCATGTATTTCCTCCACCGTGACACTGCTTTTCTCTGACGCAATCATAATGCCCGACCACAGTACCTCTGTGCCAGAGCGTTCTCTCAACAAACAGGTCATTCTTGAAGAAGACGAGTATACTGCTGCCCTCTCTCATATCATTGCGCGAGACTTCTTCCCATCTCTCGTTCATCTTGACGCCACAAACGAGTACTTGGACGCTCTGAAAGCTCAAGACCACAACCTCATAAATGCTTCTGCTCGACGACTGGAAGAGATATCTAGCACGCCTGCTTTTACTCGCAGGTATTCGACGCCGCTTCAGACTCCATACGGGCAAGCTGCCGAGACACCATTTCGCACACCACGTAACCCTACGGAGGAACCGCCTACAAAGCGTGCACGTTACGATGTGGACACGAATCTCGATTCCTTTCAAGCCCGCTACACATCCGAAGACAATTCTAGCTTCACACGGATACTGGATGACGAGAACCGGAAACGCAGGGAAAAGTGGGCTTGGGCATGGGAAGCGCAGCAGAGAGTGGAAGGACAGAGGGAAAGGATGCTGGAAGGAAGGGAGAGGATGCTTGTTGAAGGCCCGAGTGCCGCGGGCGTGAGGGAGAAGTTCAGAATAGAGGCACCCAAGCCTGTCGGGTTGATCACGGACGGTTCGGAGGCTGAAGGGGGGGCAGAGAAGGATGGTGAACGCGACACGGTTGAGGCTGACGCCGATCTCAGCAAGGCTCTGATCAAGAAGGATTCATCGGATGTTGTCGATGTCATGGCACCGAAGAAGGACGCTCGTTCGGCGGGGGTTGACGGATGGCGATTCAAGGTATGATAGATTAGTCCGTGACCCGTCACCACGCTTATGGCTGCACGTTTACCAGGCCCGCAACTCGCTCATGTTCTCTCCTGACTCGGACCAGTCGCCCTACCATCCATCAAGCGTCGCAGATAAGCCTGATCCCAAGGTCGTGCTGCACACCAATACACGGCTCCCTGAACATGATTCTGGTTCCCCAGCAGCGCGGGGACTTTCCGCTCCTCCTAGTCCCACTAGGAGCAAAATAGACGCGGCTATATCTGGCACACCGTGTATGTTTCCAATGGCTTGCTAGAATTCTCCGTTGACCTCGTACTTGTTCAGATCGCCCGCTTTCTCCCCCTGGCACATTCTCACTAGTCCCCGATCTCCCTTCCCCCACCCCCTCGGAACTTGGGCCTAATGCCGTCAAACAGTTAATGACTTGGGGTACCCTCAATGCCACACCTCGAGTAATTTCATCATCGAATGATGACATACCCACCCCTGGCACACCTTTCCGTATAGCACCTCCTTCCCATCGCGAGTCCCTGTCGCATAGACTTTCGAGTGATGCAGCACGAAGCCTGCGCGCCAAAGCAGGTCTATTAAACGGTGGTAGAGCGCCAAGCCATGTGAGTGGAGGAAAGCTACCAATGTCAGCTCTAGGGGCAAGCCTGAGGACAGGTACAATGGCTCCGCCTTCCTGGACACCCCGAAGGAACGTGAGCGAAGCGCCTGGTGGATTGACACCAGCAGCTAAGAGGCTTTTAGACAGAACAACCATGGGGACTGCGGCTGCGAGGCGAGGCGATGCCATGAATCGAACTGCCAGTTGGGAAGGGAAAGGAAAGGCAAAAGAAACGGATCTAGACAAAGTCAGATGGACACCTACCCCTGTAACGAGACGAATCTGATTGATGAAGGAGCATTCATTCATAATGGATTGTGTGTATGTACAATCAGTCTCTGCTCTACCGAAGCTATGACGTCTTGCGTCGCTTGGCGGAAGGTTCATCAACGCTGGCATCGCCGGGGTTCTTGATTAACGGTGAGCCACTGGAAGCAGTCGACGCATCAGAGGGTTTGGCTCCGGTCTTCAACTTCTTCTTGAGTATGACTCCCTTCAAGTTTCGCTTACCGTCCTTTTTCACGACCGGAGCAGAAGAGGGCTTCGACAACGATGCAGTTGTCGAGGCCGCGATAGGAGGTTGGCTGCTGGCAGTTGCGCGAGCGGCGACAGCTCTAAAGGGTTGGATATTGGGGATGGATATCTGGATATCTGAGTCTAGATACGCACTCTTTGAAGTTGCGAACCTCTTCCCCATCCTGTTCTTTTCGCCGCCGGTCTTCTTCTTCCTTTCGTTCTCGAAGAGAATCGAGGAACAATACCTCGTCCTCCTCGAGCGCCCGATATTGGTTTGCTGTTGGGTTATTGGTCGCAGTGTTAATGGGTACGAGGGCTCAGGCGTACCGAGCTTGGTCTTTTCTTCCCACTCTTCCTGCTTCGCAACCTATTGTGGGGACATAATCGTCATTGTCTTGAGTAGTGGATCATTGCGCAGCCTCGTACCCTATTCGCAGCAAGTTTCTAAGATGCGGACAGAGAGCAGTGTCCGGATCCATAGATAGAAAGTCAATACTCCTTGCTGCGTGCCGAGGTGAATGGAGAAGGAACTCACTTCTGCCAGACTGCGGCCGTCATACGAGTCCTCTACAGGCGCAGCAGGCGGTTCTTGGCCAAGCCTGGATGGTTGGATGAGACTGACTAGTAAAGTGGGGAACTCGGGCAGGGTACCTAGCATAAGCTGCTTTCCATTGTTCTTCTCGTCGAGCTCTGGCTGTCTCGATTTCGTCTTGAGAAACGAAGCGAGAGCCCACGACCCCCGAGGAGAGGGACGGTACCACAGACTCGTCCATGTTGTGGAGAGAGCGAGAGTCACACACCGCCTCGGGGCTTGCCGAACGTGGGGTGATAAGGGGTGCGGGCGTCGTGGCTCGTCGCTGGCTGGATGAATCCTCTTCCCTCCTCCCGCTCAGGAGCGCCCTCGCCGCCATCGACTGCGAGCTTGAACAAGTCGGCCAGTGTCAGGTGCAACGCCCTCAGGCCACCGCCGCCGATATCCACCGTCATCACTTCTCCTCGTACGTATCGTGTGACCCTTCGGCCATGTTCTCTCCTCTCATCATCCAACAGCCTGGGCAAGAGACGAGCCTCCGTCGCCCACAGAACGTACATCCATCTCTCAGACCCCCTATCCAGCAGACTCTCGACCCTCAGATGTCGCGTCACTCCAGTCCTCCTCGTACCCCCTCTCGACCAATGCTCCGTCACCCTGGTGGGCATTCACCTTGCCTCGCCCGAGAGAGATGACGCAGAACGATCTACTCAATCCCGTTTCGAAATTGGAGAGAAAGAGCATTGTGGACAGATCCATATCGTGGCTGCCCACGTCAGCCAAGGTGGCTTCGTCATCCTTACGGAAAGACAGAGAGAGGAATAAAGAAAAGGAGATTGAACCAGACTCGGCTCACGATCCATACAGTCCAGGTCAACGGTGGAATCCATCTCTCTCCATACCCCCTCCATCAGCTCCTTTCCCCTCGTCACACAGTAACACTCCTGGTTGGGACTCGCCCTGGAACGAGCAATCCCCAGCCGAGTCTACCTCTGGTGGTGATAATTTGTATGGTAGAGACTCCGATGACAGGAATAAATACTTGACGAATTGGCAGAGGAGGAAGAAGAAGTTTCGCCGCTTTATTCTAACAAATGTCTACGTTCCTTTGGTCGGTTCTTTGCCTACCACACATGGACTGTTATGCTCAAACACCTTGCTCAGCTTTTCCGTTTTATCAACATTTCCCTCACGGCGGCCGCCCTTGGCGTCGCAATCCATATTCGGCGCGTAGAACAGCAATGGCATGTGATGGGTGCGGTGGGCAGTTCCCCGTAAGCTCTTTACTCCTCTGCGTGAGGTCAACGCCTTATTGCATTTAGCACTTTGGTCATTATATTTGCACCCCTGACATTGGTTCATGTCATGATTGCTATCTACGTAAGTCCTACTTGTTTCATCGTCGTTAACCTTGGTGAACGGCGTGTGAGTAGCTCGAATATTTTGGGCGCCCTCTCGGCCTTTGGCGAACGTCCGGTAAACTTGCCCATACACTTTCCGAGGTGGCCTTCATCTGCGCCTGGTCTGCAGCCCTGTCCTTGGCTTTCGATAACTTCTTCACGTCTCTAATTCCGTGTGCATCCGCTTCCGAAATATCCTGGTACAGCGAAATCCCCCGTCCACAGCCCCCAGATCCCTTGGATGATGTCGTAGCCAATGGTGTTGCCAAACAGATCTGCCACGATCAGTTGGTACTCATCCCTCTGGTTGGCGTTGGATTGATCATGTATTGCACGAACCTCATCATCAGCCTTTACCGCATTTTTGAAAAAGTTAAGTACCATCCCCCCGCTCCACCACCGCACCCGGTATAGTTTATTCTCCTCTGCGACACATCCACCTCGTCACTCCTGCTGTTTATCATTATTGCTTCTTCCCCTTCACCTGACGGCGTTTTGGATAGCCTTGCACATAGTCAGGACAATGGCTGCCGCAACATCATTGGTAACCTTCCCGCCTCGCCTACATTAGGATAATTCACTGTATTGCTATGTACTAGTATCCTACATCACTGTTACGTTTTCACACCTCGTAGACATCGCTCCGCTGATATCTATGAATCCACGTTCTTTGATTGACGCCATAAGGCGCGGAGTTGTGAAGGAGAGTCACACGGTTTACATTTAGCATGACCGAGTCTGATACAATTTGTGTCCGAGTTGCATAATGCAGTATGCATACTCGTCACAGCGCAACCGAAATTAACCAGGTCGACGGTACAGATATCCCAATGGAACCCTCCGCCTCCCCCGATAGCGAAGCTGAATACGGTGCAAATCATACCTCCCTGCACAAACAGGATTATCTTCTCGGGATCGGACTATTACTGCTCGTGGTTTTCTTATGGACCTCGTCCAATTTCATTACCCAGGTATGCACGATATTCGTGACTATCTCTTGTCCTCACATTCATGCAGGACCTGTTCGAGGAGGGTTACGGAAAGCCGTTCCTGTATGTTGGCATGCGTCATAATGACTTCACGCG
This sequence comes from Pleurotus giganteus, assembly GCA_032158425.1. Taxonomy (NCBI): domain Eukaryota; kingdom Fungi; phylum Basidiomycota; class Agaricomycetes; order Agaricales; family Pleurotaceae; genus Pleurotus; species Pleurotus giganteus. The sequence goes on from JAPEHR010000002.1 coordinate 2,593,911, forward strand.
ACCAACTGTTTTGGCGTCCTAGGGTCACATATTTGAACACGAGTGCATTTACCGTCTACCTACTCCCCTTCTTATTCCGACAGTTTACTTCGCCACAAGGGCATGAGAGCCTGTATGAACATGTTCACTCTTTACGCCCCCTCGTCTCTGAGCGTCGGAACAGCCGGGATGCGGCGGCCTATCAAGCTCTTGCAACTGACGCAAGTCCAGATGGACACGACACCGCCATGGTACATTCGTCGCCGCATGTCATACCCCCTCTCACTTCCTTTGAAGCCCCCATCAGCAGCGTTTAATCTTACGCAGCCAAATCCCGACGGTTTACCTCCGTTGACAATGCGGGAGACTATCCAGCTTGCTTCCGCTTTCTGCGTGCTCTGGTTCATCGCCAATTGGTCGCTTAATGTAGCCTTGGAGTATACCAGTGTCGCCAGCGCGACAATATTGTCTAGTATGAGTGGTACGTGATTAGGTACTTCCAACTCAAGATGTAACTGCTTTTCATTTTGCAGGATTCTTTACTTTGGGCATAGGCAGAATTTTCGGTGTTGAAAAATTTTCCATCGCCAAGGTCAGTTCCGTCCCTATGTCATCCGTATCTTCCAAGTCAGCTTGCTCCAGATTGCGGCAGTTATCACAAGGTGAGAGCCCGCCAATCTGCACTGTTCAATAGCGACTTAACAGGACCTAGCTTCGTTGGCGTCATTCTAGTGTCCATGTCTGATTCGTCGGACCCGAAACCTCGTGCCTCTCTGGTTACCACCTCATTAAATGTGCCTCTATCACCAGCACTTCCGTCTCGGCCTGCATTGGGCGATGTGCTTGCCATCCTCTCCGCAGTTTTTTATGCCTTATACGTCATCCTCTTGAAAGTTCGGATAAAATCTGAATCTAGGATTGACATGCAACTATTCTTTGGCTTCGTCGGGCTCTTCAACATCATAGGTTGTTGGCCTATCGCAATTATTTTGCATGTCACTAGCTTGGAGCCATTTGTGGTGCCTCATGGCAATAAGGTTATCATTGCCATAATACTCAATGTACGCAGTCCCTTTTCCTAGCAGTGTACCTGACTCACATCTATTACATAGATGTTTATCACTTGGTCGAGTGACTACCTCTATGTTCTCGCTATGTTGAAGACCACCCCTTTGGTCGTGACTGTCGGGCTCAGTTTGACCATCCCTCTTGCGGTTGTTGGGGATTTTTTCTTGAAGAAGCCCACCAAGGTACAAGTGATTATCGGTGCCATTCTTGTTGTCGCCGCCTTCATAACTATTGGCGTTGCCGGCCCAAGAAGCGACAGTTGCAGTGAGCCGTCGTTTGAAGCACCGAACTCAAGACAACCTCCTCATGAGGAAGTTGAACTCCTCCCTGAGGCCTGATGGGCAGGGAGCTTAAATAGATACAGGTCTACCAGGAGATGTAGTCCTCTACTTAGACACTAATTTTGGTCATGAATCACCTAATACCATATGTACTAACGTAATGGGCGTCTAATTTCGGCTGTTTCAAACCTCTCACTCATTCATATGGTACGCGACCATCGCCCACTGCCCTACGCAGACGGAGGCTTATGGCTAGCTCGCATTATAGCCGAAAGATAGACGGAAGCGACACAATGCGCATACTCCATCTGCGAACTTTGCGAAACGCCAGTTCACTGCTGATGGTCGCACTGAGCGAGTTCCAATCGGAAGTGTTCCTGAAGAAACATCGGTATGAATATCATTGCTTCAACAAGTGCTGAAATGAGCGCTGCGTTCGCTGTTTCCGTTAGGCTAATGACATCCTCCAAACTATGGGCAAAATCAATGATCTCCCAACAGTTACGAAGAAAGAAAGGGATCGTCTGAAGCACGAAGCCTTCTTGCAACGTTGGTACTCAGACACCTTTATGTTCAACGCCTCAATGTGTAGCAGGCCTCGAGTCTACGCAGACACCTTACTCAAAGTCTCATAATCGTCGGTTGAACCGCAAGGCAAGGGAACAACTAGCAGGCAGCCTCACGTCGATGCAAGAAGCGCTAGCACTTGTAGAACAACCCCATGAGGACCCTGTCCAGGACATTAGAAGTCAACCAAACAACTCAAGAGGGCAGCGAAAAGCCCAGCCAGGGCAAATTGGGTTAGGGAAGGGAGCCACCCTTTCAAGTTCACAACGAAAGCGAGCATTGTAAGTTTGTGCCCCGATCTGTTTTACGCTTGATGTATCTGCGTCACCATCTCAGGGAGCATGAAAGACTGCGCCAGCCGCTTATTCTTTCAGTGCCAGAATTTGCCGCCAATCCGTTCCACACAATACGCACGCATGCATCAAATTCCTTGCTAAAACATCAGTAATAGCATTCTTTGTGCATTTGTATCTTATCTCCAGGCTACTTTCATATTCTTTACCACTACCGAGACTCTTCCACTAATGAGACATCTAGGGGCATCTGAGTCCCTTCGTGCATCTTCCCTTTGACCATAGGAACCATGATGCCTGCAGGCAACCTCATTATTTCCACGTCTTTGGGGAGTTTGAACTCGAAGTTCTCAATTATCTCCACAAAGAGGGCCTGTAGCTCGACGAGGCTGGTACAGTGACCATGGTTAAACGTTAAAGAGTTCATAGAATTGGAAAGATAGACTTACGCGAAGCGCCAGCCAATGCATCCCCGAATACCCGCCGCTATGTGTCATGCATGTTGTGAGGATTTTTTCCCTCAACGCCTGAAGCACTCACAGAATGTCATCCTAAGCAGCGAAGCAAGAATTAGCTCGATCGAACGGGTTGATGGCAGCAGACTCACAAATTAGCGAAAACCCCAACAGCCGTTTGTTTTTCCTTAAAGCCATCGAGGAAACGTCTGGGATTCCAATCATCTGCATCCGAGCCCCAAACGGAAGGCAGCCGGTTGTAAGCACATATCGAAATGATGACGTCGGTTCCTTTCTTGATCGGAATTTCTGACACGACCTCCCCATCCTTGTCAACAATAGGTAGAGCCAATGGCAACTTGTCATCCAAGTCGGCGGTCCTCACCAACGATGGCACGATGGGGTGAAGACGCAATACTTCCTGCTGACGTCTGAGTACCTATTTGCTGACACAATTCGCAGTAGCGCACACCTTGATAACAGCATTCGTAAATGTCAGAGTCTCGAGGTTCGCAATGGAAAAATCAGTGCGAGCTGGTAAAGCTTGGCGAAGCTCCTGAATCTCGATACGGACTCGTTTCTGGTCTTCGGGATGTCTGCAGAGCTCGTACAGCAACCATGTAAGTGTAGATGCGGTGGTTTCGTGACCTGCTAGCATCAAGGTTCTAAATAAGAGTTCTTTGAATAAGCTGCGGCACCGTTGGACGTTGTAGATGGACGTACGCCATCTGAGACAGAATCTCATCTTCATCTAGCTGACGTCTTGGATCCTCCGACACGTTAGCTTTCACTGTAGCTGCGGGTGAGAGTTGGAAATAATGGTCGAGCGAGGATAAACATACCCAACACACTCATGACATCTCGAGCCGCGTTCTCTGGGGTGGCGCTACTAGCCTTCTCGTCTATCAGCTGTTTGGCGATTCTTTTGGCGATTCTGTTGAACTTGCGGAATCGGCGATACTCCTTGGTCGGGATATACTCTACCAGCTGTAGAAGCGGTGTAGGGATATACCGCCAGAGGGCTTTGAATAGAAGATCCCAGCGAGGCGGATAGAGCACGGTGTCCGCACTGCATGTTCAGTTATGTGGAGTCGGACGTAGCAGAAGTTCCAGTAACATACAAAAGGTTGTCAAAGGATTTAGTGAGTTCGCCGTCAGCATTGTCGATAGCCCCAAACTCAAAGTCGAATGCAGCTAGCGACGGTGCATTAGTTTAACATCCCAGATTCTTTTCCCAAGATAAACGCACCTTCACCAATAGCATCCAAGGTCGCACGAGCGAGCCAGCGGGACACGTTGAAGTTGTGGACACCAGTTTGGATCTGGTCTTTCCATTTCTGGGTCATCTGTAGCAGAGACGTTGACAAGGCATGAGACATAAAACCCTAGGTTGGCACTAACTCGAGATGCTGTTCGCTGAAAAAGAGGCAGAAAGCCTCTCAGTTGTTGTGTAGTAAATGCTGGATTCATGATTTTCCTGTGTCGTTGATGTACATCACCTAACGTCTCGGTCATCAGAGATACGGTGCCGAGAGACAGCGAAGGTGCAGCGAACGGACCGACCTGATGCCCACGCAATTCCTCTTCCAATGATGTTGCGAACAGATTGATCAACATCAGGTCGCTTGGGGTAGCGATACCCTGAGGTGTGAAAGATGTGTTGAAGAGCTCGAGGATCAGCGGTCGTCACATTCGTTCTCTTTGAATGCTCTACATCAGTGGAGCCTGGACAGAAAATCACGCCCTAGACTTACTCCCCAGCAAGCCTTGGTAACGAACGTAGCCCCGTAATCGCGCACCCATGCAAAATCGAGATCGCCAACTTGGGCCTGACCTCGGATGTCAGGTTCATGGCCTGGTGATCATGAAGCTATGTTCAGTGAACAACGGTCACAGAGCGTACCCAACAGCCAGGAAGAAGAGGGAGGGCCCTTCAGCTTCGTCCTAACATAGTCGCGCCTGCGGCGAACAACGAGGCCTATGAAGAGACTAACAGCTGCGAAAGTGTAAATGAGACTGTTCATCGGAGTCGAAGTTGGCAGGCGCCATGTTGGATCATAGGGCTTTATATGGGGGAATTCGTAACGAAAGGTGGCTCCCACTCACTTGAGATCTTCGGAGGACGGCAAGCCCTTAAGGCCCGAGTACATCATTCAGATTATCAAATCCAAGAGGCAGAATGGAGCTTGTGGGTAGGCTTCCACGGCGAACCATCCCAGACTGTGTCAACTGATGAGAACCCCACGAGTCACAGAGTGACCCGAAGACGAGGTAAGCATCAGTACCGCATCACACCTAGCCAGCGTTTGAATTGAGCGGCATTCGCATAGGTGAGAGATGTCAGATGGCAGACGCTCACAGTGAGGATAGGGTCGACGTGAGACCAACGAGCCAGACGATGAGCGGGCATCAAGCTAACGTGGGTATGGCTTACTTCCAAGAAGGTGTCCAGACCCTGAAGCTAGGTTTCCCAAGGTGATGACTCCATATAGGGGTCACCGGTCACCTCTGGATTTGTCCACGCATTATGGAGGGCTCACTCGTCGTTGACTCTGATACTTAGGTCGCTCGCACAAGGAAGTACGAGAGAAGCTTTTGTAGCCAACCCCTACGAGATGCATATCGGTATTGCCCTACAAGAAAATTAACAGAGTACATACATGTAGAGGGTATCCAGTGTCAGAAATTGACAGACAACTATGTAATGCAACAAGGAAGCGAAGTGGCATGGGGGGACCTCAGGGCTCCTCGCTCTCCTCATGACCCATACCAGCGCTCCACACCGTACTCCCGCTGCCACTTCCCCCAGCACTTGGCCGACCCCGCCTGCTGCGAAGCGAAATCTCAGTGAACCCACCACTCCCTCCACGGGCGATATCGGCGCTTAACTGGCGTTCATGAGCATCTAATGCAGCCAAGCTATTTTCAGCTTCAGCTTGCTCTAAAGCTTCATGAGTTAAGTCCATGTTGCCAATACCCAGCCCAGCGGAGGAAACTCCTTGACTGTGCAAGGATGGCGTAGATTTGATTGATGAAGCATCCGAAGTTTCAGCAGTTGCCTTCGCAAAATTAAAGAGGGAGAATCGACGATTTGGATTGGCACCAGCTGTCGTCGGTGGGGAGCTCGGTGGCGCGGCAGGGTTAGCTGGGGCTACCGAAGACGGAGAAGGTTGAATACCCATCAACTTCATCGTGGCGTTCAGGCGCTCGCGTTCCCTCCGGTCTTCGTCATCCTCTTGGGTATCAAGCTTCCTTGCTCCAGTCACCGGACTCGCTCCAGGTTTGAGGGTCAAGGGGCGCAGTGCGGGATTCTCTGGCTTCTTCTCGGAGCCAAAAATGGAGAAGCTCTTCCAGTCGAAGGACATGGACCGACGTTGGGGTTTTCCTGTCGTTGTAGGGACAGGCGAATCCAATTTGGGTACGTGGGGAAGCGCGGGAGAGCCCGACGAGCCCATCGAAGAGGCTAGATCGGTTGCAGAGCGACCAACAAGCAAGGATTGCGGACGAGGTTTTGGGACAACCTGAGAATGGGGCAGGCTGGGCGTTGTGCTAGCTACAGTGGCTACGGTATCAACAGCTGTAGGCGTCGTCTCGTCATAGTCAACCGCAAGCACGCGCTCGAAGCCTCCTTGCGCCACAATGCGGTCGATAATCTTGGACGCATAGAGGGAAAGGGCCTTGTTGGCATCCTTGAGTGATTTGACCTCCGTTCGTAATGACTCAACTTCATGAGAAATACCTTGGTCAAATCCACCACTATTCGACGCGGAAATATTTTTACTGTCAGCTGCCTTCTTGTGCCGCTTACCCTTCCCAAGTGCGCGCTGGTCATCAAGGTGATTGTTCTCCAGGATATCCTTGTTCTCAGCGCGACCAAGCTCGGCAGCAAGATCGAGACCAGGACCGGTGATGGGGAGATCTGCCAGGGTCTCGCCATGCGGGTGTTGATTTGGAGATGCATCCAGGTTTCGGCGGGTTGCTCGCCCTATATGTCGCGACTCGGGAGGTAATAGTTCGCTTGATGTATCATCCGGTTCCAATTCGTCCTCTGGTCCTTCTTCGACGCGGTCGAGGGTGCTACGACCAATGCTTTCATTGTCATTTTCTCCGTCATCATAGTCGTCTTCGACACTGCTCACGGATGATCCTCCAACTTGGCGCATGACATCAAACTGCCCACTGAGTGTCTTCTCTCTCAGGAGAATCATATAGCTTTCATTTTCCTCTTGTAGTTCGTTGTTGACTCGCTTCAGATCAACTAATTGGGATTGAAGGAGAATCAAAGTACTTTGAAGGGATGTGTATGAGGTGGAGAGGGTAGAAAGTTCAAGCTTCAAAGACGTCATTTCCGCAGGCTCTGTTTCGGGGTCATTGAGGTCCTGTTTGGGCTCCGTTTCGTTGGGTGATCTAGGAGAGACCTCTTCCTCCTCGTCCAGAATGGGTTCAAGAGGTTCTGGCTCAGGCTCGGGACGTCTACGTGCGTGTGACAACGATTGAATGCGGGATTTCAAATGTTGTTCGTTGTCATAGAGAGCCTGACGCTCGGCCTCGAAGGTGGCCGTCTAGAAATGATGAGTACGGTGCGAAAGAAAGAGAACGGATAAATCTGACCTGTTCATTATAACGGCGTTGCAAGTCGCGTTTCTCTTTCTCCAATTCGCGAACCTGCGCACGCAGCTTCTCTGCGACTTCCATATGGTTAGCAAGTTCGGCCTCGGAACGAGCTTGTTCCGTGTACAGCTCGTTAACTCGAGTTCCCGCTGCATGAAAGGCAGAGTTGAGCTTCTCGATTTCAGCACTCAGTTCAGAAATCGTGTGATCCCTGTCATGCAGTTGTGCTAACAGCTTAATAACGACGGAAGGGACTTAGTCACGGAGGTCGTGAGATGACTATATGCTTACCTGCTCTCTCTGCTCTGATTCTTGTTTCAAGGTTGCGAGTAAGGATTCTTTCGCTTCCTCATTGACAGCTGGAGAGGGTCCAGCCTTTATAGAGGCCCTGCGAGAAGACGTCGAATTCAGGGAAGATGGGGTTCGCGTAGAGGCTGCAGAACGAGCAGTCGCACCACGCGTTATAGTTGAGGAATGTGTGGGCGAAGGTGACGAAGGCGTCCGACGGCCTGGCGCAGTTCTTGATGGCGTCATGGTGGTCATGATGGTATAAACGTGTCGGGTCGTAAGGTGTCGAATCAATAGATCTCTGGTGGTCGTAATATGCAAGGAATCCGGACAGTGTCCAGTGCGAACGGCAAGAAAAGAGGTGGCAGGTACGCGAAATGCATGTGCCACTGCTGGCTGATGCTGATCGAGTGCTGCTAGGAGATAGATCACGTGTTAAAGCCCCTGAAGGGTGCCAATGCCGGGCCAGTGACAATAACCGCCGCAACATGGCCCACTCCGTGAAGGACGCTTATCCTTTGCTGGAGGAAATAGAATCGGAATCTTTACAATCCGTAAGGCTTGTTTCGCTCAGTCCTCGGTTGACCGTGTTTCACCGCCTGTTGGTGTAGCTTCTTACATCTTTCCGCCATGAGAGTATGTCATTTTTTATGTTTTCATTATTTGGCGCGTCTTGAGTAAAACCTTCCCCTTCATCAGGCCAAGTGATCGCGGCTGGTGATCCTTCTCTCGATACACGTTCTAGCAGACCACCATCGGTGTTCAAGCCTGGAGACATAATCGAAGTCCAAGGGCCACCGGCTTCTGGGAAGTCCCACTTGGCCTACCACTTTGTGGCGAATTGCATTATACCTCCGGTATATGAAGCCTACTCTCTTGGCGGGTGGGGTAAGGCCGCGATAGTCTGTGATACCGATGGTACTTTCAGCATTCCGCGACTTCAAGAAATACTTGTCGGTCGCCTGGCGGAGAAGGTGGAACGGCATCAACAGCTCAGCGCCGACCTGTCTACCATCGATGACCTAGTGAAGCTTTGCTTAGGCCATGTACACATCTTCAAACCTACTTCCTCGGTTCAGCTCGCCACCACCATTCGCCAACTCCCCGCGTACCATGTTTCGAACTTGCCTCAGGCTGAGATTGGCATCCTTGTTATCGACTCCCTCAGTGCTTTTTGCTGGAGGGATAGATTTGCCATGGAACAACTTCGCTCAGTATCCAGCCCTGGTACACCTCATAAGATCCTCACCAACCCCTTTCAATACATAGCAACCTCACTAGAAGCGTTCTACGCTTCATACCAGCCTCTGGTCCTCTTCACTAGCTGGCTCCTTGACTCACCCAACTCGTTTCATCCATCCTTAAGCAGTTCATCGACCGGTAACCAACTATCTTATTCCCTCACCAACCACCACCGTGACCATCAGCCTCACTTAGCGACAATTCCAATCACTTATCACATCACTACTTTTCCACATACACCACTGTCCTCAGTCGGCCCAGCACATAGCGAACACCTGCAAGACAAACTACACGGTGGTGTTTCGCATACGTCCAGCTTTGCGCCACAGTTCATCTGCGTTGTTCAGCGCGTGCGAGACTCTCGTATTGATCGTTTTGGGTTGCGGATCGGCGCTGATGTGGAATGTCTTCAGGTAAATCAGATCAACGGGTGAAATCATCCCGTGTTCAAACTGTGCCGTAGTCATCGATGTCTGACCTTGTTGCGGACGGAGTTTGGATGGCTTAGTCGTGATGAGGATCGGTTGTAGTTGTATCTGTATTGTATATGTACTGTTCGAAATCCTGCTTGATGTCAATACGTCCGGGGCAAAGAAATCAGGTGCGTCCACATCAGAGCTATCACTGGGAGACTGTCCTTACTCCTGATCATTATTTGGATCATTCGGGTGACCATGTCGTGAGATTAGGTAACTGGATTGTGTTGTAGATACATGCAGACATCTAAAATACATGACGAATATATGGAGGAGAGGGGAATTGTGGGATAATGCTGCTGATGCAAGTGCAAACGACGATGCCTACTGTCTAAGGTACTATTAGCCATTAATAGCATGCTAAAATATCACAATAGTAATGAATTCTACAGTGGTAATAAATTAGTAAAAGTGTCCGTAAATCCAGTACAAACTCCGTCCAGTCAGGTCCATTTGATTAATGAGAAACGCCAAATATTGCATCAATTTGTGACTTGTAAGCTTCTTCGACGGCCTTGCGACGGATATTACCCTTTGTCACGGTTCTGGGAAGCGACTTCTTGGGCACGACAACAATCATCTTTGCTGAACTGATGCGTTCGTGGAGATAGCGCCTAGAATGGAATTGCCGAGTGTTGCGAATGATCTCCTTCTTGAGCTTTTCGTGATCCATGTCACTGGCAGGCTCGACGAAAAGGACAGGCGATGGACGCCCAGAGCCAACGACAATACAATCTTCAATCAAGGACCCGCACATTGCCCGAACATTGTCCTCAATGGCCCTAATATCCCATCAGAATACTGGCAGAAAGAGTTGCGAAATGAAAATTACTTTGTATCACAACGAAGACTATTTTCCGACTTTATCCAATCGTCGTCCCTTCCGCGGAATACGTAGGCACCGGGTGCGGCTTCTTGGAAGAGATCACCAGTGTGGAAGTGACCATCTTGGATATTTCGTAAAGAAGAGTGCGGGCAATCGCCAGAATGCGAATAAATGACCAGTTCGTACATACGAACCGTCGAATGGTGTCCAGCCTCAGAGGGTGAAACAGGCGCCAGGGGTACGAAACCGTAGTGAACACCTTCTAGCGGTCGCAAGAATGGTGCCGTTCGGCCACATCCTCCAATGGAGATCAGCATGGCACCACATTCAGTAGAGCCAAACAAGTTCTGTCGAATTTGTAAGACAAATGTTCATACGGAATTTTGAGGAGAGCAGTTACCCTGAGCCTCATGCCATTACGGTAAGCCCAGTCTTCCTCCTCACGAGCCAGAGGTAAACCACTATACAATATCTCATCAAGGTTCACAAGTATGGAGAGAAGCTTGGCGTCTTGACGAGAGTTACGAAGGTGGTTGGAAAGGAAGGTGGCGAACTGATTGAGTCGATTGAGACCGCATCGATGAACCATGTCGACGAGCTCTAAGGACGAGAAAGCAATTGCAGTGGGTTGGATTACACAAGAGCCATGATGAAGACTGCCAATGAGCACTGTGTTTCAAATTGAGTCTGATGAGGAACATTGAACGCATCTGAAAACTTACTGAAGGTCTGGCCGATGTGGCACATACTTCCCCTGTGATGATATGAGTTTCGGCGATGAGAGTCGGATAGGATAAACTTACATCCATACTGTCACGTCTTGTTTTCCAGGATTCGATGGACGGCTAACTTGGTAGGCTTTGCGAACAGCAGTCTCTAGCCAAGTATAGCTACATGGAACAAGCTTAGGGCTTCCTGACGTAGAACCAGATGTATGGAAGATGAATGCAATGTCTTCGGGCCGGGTTTCAGCTATTTCTGGGAGTGGCTCGTCTAATGCATCAACCTGATCAATATCGAGCGCCAGGTGAATTGGTAGTGATGAATCAGAATTAGGCGACGCGAAGGAAGCTTCGTAAACGAGGGCTTTGGCACCGGCTTTATGGAGGAGTTCGAAGATGACAACTGAATTGGGTAGGCGTAAACTGAATAATTGAGGGATGTAACCAGCCCTTGAGAGACCGTAGATATGCAGGACGTCTCTGTACGTCATACCGCCAAGCCTAACCCCAAAGTATCAGTATGATTAGAGGGTACAGCCGTAGCGATACTTACCAGAGGCCAACGATAGACCTTCTGGGAACGCCATCTGCCTTCAAGACTCGCGACCAGTACCGAGCGAACAATTCAACGTCGCGTTGGAATTGGGAATATGTAATGGATACCCATCCCTGTACATGGCTAGCGCCATCTAATTGGGGAACCTTGAAGACTGGGGCCGAAGGGAATAGTGAGGCACTTCTCTCGAGGACAGTGAGGTGGGAAGTAGACATGCTATGGAGGGGAAGGAGAAAGGGATGGATATGGAGACATCTCGTGGAACCGAGGTGATCCTTTATAGCAGAGGATGGAATGTCCGAGTCAACAAACGGGAGCGGACGTGCATAGATGGAAGGCGTGGGGGGGAATTGTTGCCAGGTCCTATCTTCGGTTTCGAATAGCCTTGCCTGTCTAATCGGGAGTGTTGAAACACAAGAGATTTGGGTGTACGGAGCCGCAATTGGACTTGGCCATTTTAGAGAATCGCCGCCGGAATGGCGTTTGTCATGGAAAGACACTGGCAGGTCCGAGAAATAGATATGGTCACCAGATGGATAAGGAACAGGACCGCTTGTAAAGCTCCTAGGAGATTCCGACGAGTCAAAAAGAGCAAAGGCAATGCATGAAACTACCGTGTGTGTCCCGTTTATGGCCGCAGCGGCTGATTAGATTTGTTTGTGAAAAAAGTGATACTTGATCAGACCGCCAGGCACGGCATGGCTATTTTTAGCCGGCTGAGTGCGTCGAGCAAGTCCAGAAGAGCAGATTGAAACCGTAGAGTCGCGCCCATCCCCGCGCTGTCTGCACGGCGATATCGAATGCTATCGATACGTTTCCAGCTTGCGTGGATACTGCCCGCATCCTCATGAGTCATCTCGACTCAAACTGAATGACTAAAGGCAGTGTTAGTGAGCGATAGATGTCCAGTGACCGTTCGTTGGCAACCCTGGCACTTGTGATGACTGAGATCACTCAACTGCTTACCATGCTATGATGCTGTAGCAAATGACGCCACGCACTTGGATTTTGTACCTTGCGAGCCGCTCCGACGAGATTAAGGATTAGTAGTATTGCGCGGGGGGCATATTTGAACATGGCAGAGGACAAGTCGATGTCTGTTGCGGCTTGTACATCCGTGCAAGCGGTCGGAATATCCAGGGGCGCCAGGAATTGTGATGAAAGGGCTTGTGCAGTGGTGCTCGAGGCGATGCAAGCTGTAAGAGTCATCTGACGAGACGAAGAGCTCATAGAATGTGCAGTCGCTGGGTGCATCGTAGACCCAAATTCGACCGTCGCGGAATTCCATCAACGCGCCCGCAGGACACCTTGTGACGAAACCGCAGACGGCGACGGATGCCGTCTAGTACGCAATGGGCAGGGGGAAATTCCGATGAACAAGAGGGCACAAGTCGCCTTCCGCAACGAACTGGCCGCGGATCAGTCCGAGCAGGAGAATGGGTTGATGAGACGTTCACACTGAGACGCTGTCGCCGTCGGCCTGCTGCCCAACTTTCCCACAGTCCGCTGCCAGCAGCCGCCAACATCCCCCATGGCAGCAAAACATACGAAAAATTTCGAGGTCACAACTGCATCATGCCAGCTCCAAATTTTCTGATACTGATTGCAATCTCCATAGTCTATGCTCAGCCGTTTCATTGGAAAACATACCACAGAATTGCGTCCCATTCAGCGAAACCACCCGCGCTCATTACTGCCACCCCATCAATGGACCTCGCATCGCCTTGCTCACTCCCCAAGCCCAGCGGTCTTCTCTCCTTCATCGCCCAACACAACAGCTCTGGTGTCTGACCGATTACCCAGTGAATTTCTGGCCCTGTTAGACTCAGTGGCGGAATGCTCCAATGATGAACATGTCTCACGTACGATGGACGCTAGTCCAACGCTATCTGCTTGTCTACTCAACGGAGGCAAGGTTCGGGAGCTTGCTGTACGGCTAGCTAAGACACACATGCCGGGACGGTCGCTGCAATTATTGCGTCTGGCAAGCGCGTTTGGAACGCCCCTCAAACAAAACGTCTATGAATGCACAGCACATCAACTTGCATCGGAGAGGCGCTGGGAAGACGTCTTGACCGCAGTTTCGCTGGGAATGCAGCACACTAAGCTTACGACTGTGCGTTTACTGAACTGGCGAACCAGAGGCCTGGTGGAGCAGCAAGACTATCTGGCGTTGAAGTCTGTTCTTTCAGATTTTTCGAAGTTTGGGTTGTCCCCTAATCGGAGAACCTTTCATCTCCTCTTAGCGGGCCACATCCAGAACCATGATCTTCATCAAGCCAAGGATTGCCTTCAGCGTATGCTTGCCTGCGGCTGTCCACCCGACGCTTCCACGTATGCGCTTCTAGCTAGTGTTTTCCGGCCTTTGGGTATTGACAGCCACGTACAATATCAAGCCGTTGAGGCGCTTCCAAGTGTCCACGGGCGGGGTTGCACCTCCACAGCTGTTCTCAACAGTTTGCTGCAGATGCACCTCGATTCGCATGGCCCAACAAACGACATCTTCAATCTCGTCTCCCTGTATGATCAACCATCTTTGGCCCCAGCTATCCCTGCTGTAATTGAAACGGGCACCCGAGTCTTAGACGTTGAATCTAGTCTGGATCACCGCCCTCCATCGCTTCGTCCTCCAGATCTACCACCAATACGCCCCAACGCCGAAACCTTTACCATCCTGCTCAATCATGCCGCATCCCGGAGAGATTTATCCTGTGCCATGCTACTCATCGATGTTATGTCCTCGACCGGTGTAAAGCTCACTGCCGACACCGTGACGTCCTTGCTTCACGTCCTGTTCGCCACCGGAAATGATGGTGCCGCAATACAGCTTGTTTCTGACATTTGTGGAGCCAAGGCCGCCCCACTTTTTCGGGGGCTGTCGAGCTCCCATCCTCTCAATAGTCTTCCCATACCCGTGATAGGAATTTTGCCAACAACACAAATCTTCAATGCGCTTCTGAAGGGTGTTCTCGGATCGAGCGGTTTTAGGCAGTGGAGCCTTGTGCTACGAATTATGCACATCCATGGACTCCAGCCGAACGCCGCCACTGCTGAAGTCATTTTAACATACTTGGATAAAGTGGAGGGCGCTCGACCGCGGGATCTGCTTCGCGTCTTGAGGTTCATCTCATCTGCTAGGTTGAAGCCGAACCTTCGACATTTACATGTCGTCATTCGCTCCATTTTTCGACGGGAAAAGTTCAAAGTTCGGGGAAGTGGATGGAAATCCAATGCATCTAGGATGTCTCAACTGCCTCTCGGCCGGTTCCCTCCCGCAGAACGTCTCCTTGGCGTCACGGATACCCTCGATCCGATGGCTGGTCTCCAATTCACCACCCGTCATCGACTCCGTTCTCTCGTGCGGCCTATCCTCCGATCTTTGGGTGATCGAGGTGTCAGAAGTGACGCTGCGATGTTTGCGATGCGAATTCGGCATGATGGGGTAGTGCGAAGTGATTTGGATTCAGCACGGGAAGCCTTCGACACGCTGTTGGCAAGAGGGATGCGTCCCTCTGCTTATCACTTCGCGGCATTGATGGAGGGGTATGCACTGTCTGGTAATATATTGGGAGCGGAAGATGTGATGCAGGCTGCCGCTGATTCCGGGATCTCCCCCAACGTAGTCATGTTCACGATACTTATCGTGGGCCATGGAAGGAAAGGCAAGCCTCAACTAGCTCTTCGAACATTCCAGCGGATGGTCGCAGTAGGTATCAAGCCTGACGTCCCAGCGATCGACGCTGTTGCTAGTGCGTTTTTCGCCGTCGGAGCTCGTGGAATGGCTAGGCAAATCCTCCTCGCCCTATGGCCACATATAAGTCCTTTCCCACCTGAGTTAGCTGGTACGCCATTACTCGACCTCGCTCGTCGATTTCGGAAACTCCACAATACCAACCCCTCCCCGGAACCGTTAACGAAGGAGCAAGGTGCCTTGCTGCGTTATCGCATTACCCGCCTTCTCCAACAATGGTCAAGAATGGACGACAACTGCAAACGGCACCGTGCGCTACATTGAAACTCTTGATCTCTAGCTAAGTCGTCATCAATACACACGAGTTTGACATATGCATAAGTTACATCTTTTTCTTAAATACAAGTTCATTGCTGAGACGGTTATCGCACATATCAAGCTATGAAAGGCAAGGGAAGCTTGAAATATCTCCTCCCAGTAAGTAAGGCTGTTTATGTTCTTGAATATTTAGAATCCAGAAGGCGCAGGGCTTGTTGAACGGCATCAGCAGATACTTCCCTCACACGGTGTCGCCCACATTGCAAAGGGACTTCTTTAGGTGCTAAACGAGGAGGCGAAATGGTTCGAGAGCGCTCCCTCTTACGGTATTCAGCGTGAGGGTCGGTAAGAAGAACAGGTTGCTCATCCGTTAGCTGGGCATTTTCTTGAGGAGATGCGGGACGCTCGGGCGTTATCAAGCCGGAAGCAGGTGAAATAACGACGCGAGGGCCTGTGCATTTGGAGTAACGAGCGACGACTTCTGCAAGTAACTCGAGATCTGAAAACTCGACGTTTGGATGAGCCTTCAACTGTTTCCAAGCATCGTTAGTGGGCATCGTGGGGTTATTGGGTGACGCTAAGTCCGGTTGGGCTCCACGGTTGCACTCGCTGGGATTGGAACAAGCTGCGGACCCATCAGCATTCTCGTTACAGGGACAGCTAGCACATGGGGCCATCACTGAGGCAGATTTCCCGACGGCGGCACAGAAAGCTTGTCCGAATGAGTCACCAGCACAGGCTAAACAGTTTGCAGGATCGCCTGAACAGGTGGCTCCCGCCTGAGAAGCAGGTACGACGGGGAATAAGACCGTTGATGAAGAATTCGCAGGACGCCGTCTTAGGGGAACGGGTGGTCGGTAAGCAGGAAGGTTGTCTAGAATGGAGGGTACTCCTGATGGAGGAGGAGACTCAATGCGAATGGTTCTTTCGGCTGGTATGGTCGGTGTTTGTTCAATCAACTCTATCTTGAGGGTACGGTCTGCCGCCGCGGCCGCCTGCTGCAACGCTATCTCCCTGCAGACGCAAGGCGTATCCTCACTACAAAAACCACAGTCGAATTGGGGAAATACAGATGCCTCAAAATTCGCCATGACAGATGGTTTAGCGTTAGGCGGTAAACCGAGAAATGCTGGCATGGAGGGCTCGACCGATTGGGCCTCGCACGGGAGGGGCGAGAAGCGCGTCTCAGAAGTTGCATTTGAATCTGGGGATGACACCATGGAAGGGGGTGACGGAAGATAAGACGCTGGAAATGCGGGTACTGGGATAGACGTGGGTGACTCTGAGACAGTCTTGGATCTCTTTCGCGTCATGGAGGCGGAGGGGGGGGAAGTACCTCTCGGTCGCTTCTTGTCCCAAGCTGCCACACGACGACTACTTTCATGCTCCAGAGTTGATATCCTTTCCTGAAGGAGTGTGTTTTCAGCCCGAAGTTTCTCGTTTTCTTCTTTGAGCCTCTTTGCAATATTTTGCAAGGCGACGTTGCGCTCAATCTCACCCTGCTCGTAGGAAAGGACGCGAGCCTGGAGTTCTGCAAGCTGAGATTGCTTGCGTTCCCGAAAGGCCCGCTGGGCCGCTCTAAATTCAGGTCAACTGTGAATAAACTGGAGGGGCTATCATACTAACCTATTCTGAACACGTCTGCCTTTGCTTTCGACCTAATCGAAAGGAATGAATGAGGATGGCAGTCGGGGGCAGAATGTACAAACATTGTCATCGAGCTTGGGGGTAGAGAGAGAGTCCTTCTTTGGCTTACGCCCAGGCTTGGGCTTTGGTTGGATGACCCACTCTCTGGAAGCTGCACAGGAGGATATGGGTGAGCTGGGGGCGGAGGTGGAGGAAGGGGGTACGGACCAGTTGCCCAGAGGGCGGGCGAGGACGACTGGGCGGGGGTGGCAGCCATGCACTACACGTTGTGGAAGAGAGCCGGTTAATACGGGAAGCAGAAAGTGAACAGATGTGTGAGAGGGTGAACCGAGGGTGTGGATGTGAGCACTATATATTGGATAGTGGGAGATGCACCACTCGTCCGATATCTGATAAGATGGAAGGCTGTTTGTCCTTGTTTGGATTCGGCATGGGAACAGAAAATACACTTTGCGTTGGCCAAATTAGGCGAGTGTGCCTGACATCGAGACTCAGCGCCCTCGGGCCGTCGTTTTACAGTCCGGTTGCCGAGTGCCTTCTCTCACAGACATGGGTGCATTCCCAAAGCACTATACAGCCATGTCCCACCATTCACTCTGCTACTTCCTCCTCTATCTGCTCAATCACCTCATCGACCCACACCTCAATAACTTCCTTTTCTTCCTCGCTATCATCCTGACGCTCCTTCTGCCCACGTTCCTCCAACAGCTCCTTTTTGCACCGCCCTCTCCACGCATTCCACTCATCCACGAGCCGTTTCCGATGAGCAATGAGTTCGGCACTGACGTTGCTTTCCTCAGCCGCATCTTCTTCGTCAAAGACACGACTGTATTCCCTCAGGGTCCTGCGTATCTTGCGTAGCTGCTCACGCGTCAGAAGCGTGCGGGGCCGCGGCCGCCATATGAACTGCTTGAAGCGGTCAAGGATGTGCTTCTCTAACTCTTGACCCTTGAAATCCCATATTGCGTAACCGTTCTCCAGCTAATGTCAAGAAAAATAGAGGGATGAGAAAACAACTGAGCCTCTGTTCTCAAGTCTTTGGAGCGAACCAATCGCTTACCGTGTGCCGCCACGCACTCGCACTAGTTGCTAGATAGCGGCCACTGGGGTCCCATTCTAGATCCGTGACGCCGTAATGATCACCCGTGCCAAGCAGTTGGATGCCTGCGCCCCACTCATCTTTTGAAGTACTGGGATCTTTGCGACCCGTATCGATGGCGTTGAAGTCGAGGTCCCAGAACTCAAGCTCTGATTTGCTCGAAGAACCAACTGTTGCCAGTACCAGGTGTCGCCCCTTAGGGGACCAGCGTATGGCATTGCTAGTACGAGAAGTGAGTGTGCCTGCAACAAAGCTACGATCAAATTGCGACAGCCGTAAACGAGAGGCTATTACTCACGGAGAAGCTTGAAGTCATTTTTGTCATGTTCTAACTGATAGAAGCTAACGTCTGTTTTGATCGTAATGCCAGGTCCGGGATTCCCAAGGTTGGGATCATTGCTGGAAACAATGGCAAATCGCTCGCCGTTGGGTTCCCAGGAGAAATCCGTCACCGTGTCTAAGCGAACAGATCATTGAATAAGACCATGAAAATCAGAAACAAGTATAAAGACCTTTCAGTTCAACGACCTCCACTGGATAGTCCTTTTCGCGAACTCGGAAGATCTCGAGGTTGCAGAAGATAGACTTCTTGGTTTTAGTATGACGGTCGACCTTCACGCAGAGGAAATCGCCCTGATTTTGCCAATAGAGTTTGCACTAGACGCAAAACATCAATATAGACACTTAATGCGAGATGTTGTAAGCGGCTGAAATGAGTAAGACCCACCTCTGTCACATTAAACAAGTTCTTCTGCCGCAAGATCGTCCGGCTAGGGAAGCTGAGTAAAGTGACGCGTGCTGGCTGATTTGCTACTTCAGGCGTCCAATAGGCCAGCATATTTTCCCTACCCTTCCTGGAAGGCTTGGCTCCAACTCCATTGACGGGTCTGTCTGCTTCATCTCGATCCTTGTCACCATGTGGGCACCACTCAAAATCAACAACGCCTTCTATCTTGAGAGACTTCTTCTCATGAAGATACATACTTGGAAGCTCGTAGACACTGATCATTTGTCCAGGAGAGACGCGGGCAACGAATTTATCATCAGGGCTCCACTTCAATGCTGGCCATTGCATCTGGTTTTTCTGAGCAGCGGTGTCGTTCTCGCTGAAAGTGGAAAACGTGCGGAGAAGGTGACCAGATTTCACGTCCCAGACGGCCAAATTGTTGCCTTCATCATCGGGTGTGAGATATTGAGGACCTTGCGGCGCCCCCGCGGGGACAACGATAGGTTCATTGGACCATGTGACGAGGTAACTTTCACAGGGAGAAAAGTCGATGAGTTTGACAAGGGGATGAGCGAAACGCTGTTGAGGCTTCCATGAGGGCCCACCCCACAGGCGAACCCCTTGACGGTGCAGTGTGGCCACATAGGTGCCCAGGGGGGACCACGCAACATAGAGAAAATGTTCCCATTTCTGCAAGCAGCCAGTCAATTCTCAAATCAGCAGACTGCTAGATACATGATGGAACATACGGGTTTGTGCGTGATTTCGCACTGGGATGGCTTTCCATGCCAATGAATCTGCACTTCTTCTCCCCTGTGGGTAATATACTGGTCACGTCCCTGGGGATCGGCTACCCAAGCGCGGAGATGTTCCTAGGCGATACAATCTGGGTAAACGTAGACCTAGAAGTTTATAGGATGCGCACTCTGGGAATATACTCCTCAGTTTCAGGTTCCAAATAGGCCTCATCCATCTCGGCATATTTCTCAATATCGGCAAAGCGATTTACTTTGAATGTATGTTTAGCATCGAATGGGTGGTTGTGCATTGCAGAAAGGGCGAGATTGGCTTCATCAACGCTCTGAAATTCAATGAACGCATATCTATTGACCAAAGAATGAGCATATGACCTGCAAGAGCAAATGATACTACCGACCCGTTACTCTTGCCTTTCACATCATCCCATGGCAAGAAAATGTCGTCTGATTTGATTGAGGTACCCCTCTTGTTGAATTCCTTTGCAACTTTAGATAGAAGTTTGTCAAGCTTGGATTTGTCGATGACGGGTATTCCGTCCACAACTAAGATGTTGTCGAAGCTGTCATCATACTGTACATGATACCTAGCGCAGGGGTCATCAACGCTATCTGGTATTCATGATATACAGAGAGTCACGTACTTTGCCTCGATATCAGAGTAATCGATATTTTCAGCTGGGTCCCGCACTAGTCCAGGCATTTTTGTGACAAACGAAAGGTGAGTTCAATGACCCAGAGCGACATACAATTTTTGCTGGATACTCACTTTCCCACGACTGCCGGTAATAGGCGCCCCGGCGCTTCCAACAGTTTCCCGTAGCGAACAAAGCATGGGTGCCAGGTAGCGGTGAGGATCCTTATGATAGATAAAGTATATCATCTTGGTCGCGTGTCGACTTTGGTGCGGCAAAACCAAGAGAAATTTGAAGGAAGCCGCTCAGAGTCGAGTGAGTCGGAAGCACCTCAGTGGGATGCGTGCACCTACCAATGGCACATCCTGACCATTCCTTGTCCAACTTGAACCAGGCGATGTGCAACAGCAAAACCAGATGGAGAGAGTCAGAGAGTGACCTTGAATTATATTTTTGGCGCCCCTGAATATAGAGGGGTCCTCGCCAGGGACGCGATGGCTGAGCGTTTCGTTGTAGTCACACTGGTTTTTCGTCACCGAGTAGTTGCTATGAGTGCAACCTCCCTGCTTCGAGGGACCCGACTGCGCTCCAGTGTTCTTTGCCCTGCCAACCGTTCTTCTAAATGGGAGACTCGGTTTTACGCAAGTCCTGCACTAGCTCGCCCCATTTTACCGTGCGCAAAAGACGATGCCGGTCCCAGTTCCGTTCCCTCTGACACGGAGGTACGGTCTTCTACGGCTGTCTTCGACTATATGGACATGACTTAAAGCAGGCCTAGCAGCTCAACCGAAGACCGGAAGTCTCACTTGGTCGAAGTTTATTGGAACAAACCAAAGTTGAAGAACACCTCAGGGCCATCCAATCCACTCAAGAGGTTCCAATCGACATAGAGGACCTTGAGCGCTATCGACCACGCGACCTGAGTGACCCAAACTCAGTACAATATGAATCCGACTACAAAATCCTTCTGGACGCGCTTATGCGTTCCTTCAGCAAGAAGCAATTGCGCCAATGTTGCCGGCTTTATGGCATGGAAGGCAAACTTACTGCTGCGAGTCGTACCAAGCAAGAATATGCTAGGGCAATTGTTGAGAAACAGTGGGGGTGGCCTTCCCTGCACGAGGTCAGGCAAAGACAACAAGCCTGGGTTCAGGAAGTTCGATGTTAGTCCTCCTGCTCAACTCCTGTTGGCTGCATGACCGCTGTTCCCCTAGCATATCCGCTTGATCCCCGTCAATCATTTATCATTCTGGGGAAGGGTCTGTCACGCCTTTTCGGCGGTCTTCTCATGTCTCACCCGCTTTCTAGATGGGGCCGACTTGCTCTTCCTATCTGCAAAGTACGACGTGCACATCACCTTGTCTTCTAACCCCCTCTGTCTAAATGCCTCGGGTCGACGTGGATCACTGGATAAACTAGCTGCGCGTATCCAGGCCATAACGTCCGTGCGTCGTCATCTATCGACTGAATGGTTCCCATTGCTAATACCTCACAGGATGTGCAAGAATCTGTTTTGGAGCTTCCATCACGACTTCAGCTACCGTCCAATATATTGCAGCGCATATCTCGTCTCACCGGTGCATTCGTTGAAAATTTTGGGAAACCCAGCATGGTCAGCACTTTCCATTGAATTCGTACCCCCTATTTCATATCACTTCAGCTTCGAATATCTGCAAGGGAGCAACGTACCATATCGACCGCGCGGAGGTTAGCTATACGGACAGCATACGAGGTATCCATGACTTTTCGTCTTTGCACAAGTACGCTGATTTGAGCTCAGATTGAACTCCAAGAACACCCTTCTCTCCTCACGTACCTACCTCCAGGGGTGCCCAGCAATCCTTCCCTTCCAACTTCCATATTTCCTAGTACATATTCTGTTTATCCATTCTTAGCCTCTCGTCCATTACCGTGGACAGCCGTCACCAACGGAACATTCCGCGTGCGCAAGATCGTTGAATGGCTGGGCACAAAGCATTCTGGAGGTGTAGCGTCCGCGGGGACTTCGTTTCTGACCGAGGGCCACTTGATAGACGAGGCAGGGTAGCTACTCCATTTTCTTCCCATTTTTCGTCCAATCATCCAGTTCTTAGGACACCTGTAAATCTCAGAAATCTGTTGGTGGACAGGCATCGAGCGTTATCCTCTTCCGGCTCTCGGATTATGGCCGCAGCCTCGTAAGTCTCTGCTCAGCTCTACTTACTCAACTTGCCGATATGGCCCTAGATTGGGCCATCTTCTCATTCCGTCCACGGCAAGCGGTCGTGCCACAATCTCCCCGCCCTTGCAAGGCTCTTGGCCATTCTCAAAGATTATGGATTGGTGGAAGAACCATCAGGTTAAACCCATATTCGTTTCCGGGTACTGGTCTCTTTTTATACCTAAATATTTCTTGCTGAGCCCTTTAATTCCTTTAGCCGACCTGATATCTTCCCGACCAAGTCCGGAGAACGAATCCTTCATAGACTCGCATATCATTCCCATGCCAACGCCTGTATGACCGCCCGTTCGGATGCGCGAAAGATTGTGAAGTTTGAAGTTATCCTTCAAGCCGTAGACGTTCCAGCTTTAAAACAGAGCTTGAATGACCCCGTCGTTGCCGTTGCATCGTCCCAGTCACACCTCGAATTTGAGGATCCCCCAAGTTCTGATGACGACATGTCCGCCACCCCTCCCTTAAGCTCCTTGGTGAGCGATACATCCCTCGTTTCGGAGTGTCAGATAGGGACGGAAGCCTTTGTGGATGTCATGATTCCCGATAGGTGAATGGTCAAGTCTGGAGTCACTTTACTACTATAGCTCACGCCCCTTAGGCCCATGGACATGCGACTAACGACCAGCTCTCTGGCTGTTTTATCCGATGAGAAATGGCCTGTGGCCTTATCACAATACCTAGCTTCGTTGCGCGCCTTGTAGGTAGCCAGGCCTATGAGATCCAACTAATTTCTCACTTTGTTACAGCTTGACACAAGATGACGCAGATGCTGTTCAGCCTGATTGCCCGCTTACTTTACTCTACGAGGGTGACAATTATGTATTGCATTCCAGCTCAAGCGTACGGCAAGGCCCCGTCGTTGAGGCCTCAAACGGAATCAAAGTAGTCACAGAGAACGTCCTGGATCTTGAGAGCGATCAACACTCCGTTGTTTGCCAGGTCAGTGGTCCTCCTGCCTCAACGTACCGACTGTTTATGGCAACGCAATGCAGGTCGTTAATCCAGACGTCGATTCGGAAGCTGTTTGGCCAGCTTTTCTCGCAGAATGTGACAGACTGACGTCAGGACAACCCAAGCCCGGAGCCATTATGGTGGATGATCAACTGGATACATTATAACGAATCCTTATTAATACAGTCGTTGACCCCTCATCACCAGAGATGTCCAGTCATTCGCGCCCAGTGAGGAAAACGTTAAGGTACTCGGGAGGTAATTTTAATCATCATGATCTCCTTTTCGTGGCCTTCTCCCTCCGTCTCTTTGCTCGGACCTGTGGTGATGGAGTTAGACAACACCACTGGTCAGATTTGAGTGATGAACAAACCTCTTTCTTCATCCTGGCATCAACCATTGTATACCTCCCCTTTACGCCTTTAGGTCTGCCTTTGATACCCTTATGAACTCCCTTCGCAACAACCACATTCATATCCTTTTTGGGCTTTTTATCTGATGATAGGCCTTTCCGCATCAGCTTCTCTATTTGTTGCGCTTTTTCGCGTTCAGACAAGTCGGATGTTGCATTTACACCCTCCGCTTTCTTCAAAGCCTTTTCTAACTGTTGTCTGGCCTTGAGCTTTTTCCGTGCTTTCGCTTCAGCAACTTTCTTGATAGGACGAGCGTCAAGGGCTCGTTCTTTAGCTCGAAGTACAGCAACTGCGTCTTTCGTGATGGGAATGTTGGCTTTATAGTGCTTGGATTCGTCGTCCAAGAACCAGGAAGGCAGCCCTTCCTTCGAATTGAGCGAGTAGCGATTGAAGCCGTCATTCAACAATGCCATACGAGTCTTTTCCCTGTTGACCAATTGTTGGGCAAGGGTGACTGCCTCGGGGGTAACAAGGCCGAAGTCTAATGTATTGAATTAATCCACGTTTGCAGGAAACGGAGAGAACTAGGAGGCTCACCACGTATTCTCGACTGTTTTAATTGGTCTTCATCTTCATCAGCGACATCCCAAGTGTTGACGTCGCCGTCGGCATCTTGAGAGACGACTTCAAAATCATCAAGGTCATCCTGAAAGATGCAGATTGTCAGAACAATCTTGACTTAGTCGGAGAGTTGCTCACTTGACTGCTGTGCCCCGTGAAGTCCTGCGCTTCTGAGTATACAGATTCTTCCTCGGATAACCCGTCGCCTACTCCTTCGAAGATTTCCTGGCTAAACCACAGACGAGATGTTCGGGACTCCAGTTGTGTCGAGATACGGGGCCACCTTGAGGCATGAGGAATCTCGTCGTCGGCACGTTTCCGCTTCCCACCAGTAAGGTGATTGTCATAGTCATCCACGTCACTTTCGTCCGAGTGGAAATCGTCAGCCTGAGCCTTGGCCGCTTGCATCATGTCCCATCCACCTTCACTATCATCGCTATCAGTAACATCCTCATTATCACTTATCCCTTTCCATTCCTCTCGTTCAGCATTCTGCCGCCTCTCCTGCTTGACTTTCTCCTTGGCATCCCTCTCCCTTAACCGCTCTTGGTAGACATCATACAATCCGTCCAATTGTGCCTCAAGGTCCTTTGTAACTAGCTCTCGCTCCTTATCAACATCAACCATGTCGTCATCATCATCACTGTCTTGATCTTGCCGGTCGGTCATTTCTTCATCTTCCTCATCTTCGCTCCCCAAAGCAGAGATGCCGCCTCCGCGTTGCTGTGCCTGCTGTGCATGACCGAGGTCGAAGACGTCATCTTGTCCAACGAGTGATGCATCATGTTGCTCCATACCAATGTCTAGAGGCGCCGTCATTTGAAGTTGCATTCGTTGTATAGTCTTCGCCTTGATTTCGTTGGCGCGTCGTCTCGCACGCTTCGCGTGAGCCGCTGCCTCGCAGTTGAGGCGGTGGAGCTACGAAGAGAAATTAGGTCGAGTGGGATAGTTGACAACGGGACGGGATACCTCGTCTTGGATCTGCTGGTCTTCATCTACTTCAATCCCTACGGTTTCCGTAGTGACCTCCTCCGTCTCGTTGGTCTTGAGATCTAATCCGAGCTAGGAGATAATGAGCAACGTTTCTGAAAGTGGTCGAGGCTTACAAACCTCCTCACGAAGGCCGATGCGCCACTTGAGGAGCGCCTTAAAGTCACCTTTGCCCAAAACCTTCAAATCCTCGCAATTGGCTTTGACATCAGCAGTAGTGATTGTCAACTCGGCCCATCTTCTCTCCTCTTCTGATTCGAAAACTATTCTGTTGACGGCACCGAGGAGAGTTATTGGATCGGTGCTATTGATAAAATCCGATGCTGAGGTCGTGTGGAAGAGCGTATAGTCTCCATCGTCATAACCGTCACGTTTTCTACGTTTCTTTTCTGGCTGAAAGACGTTGGCGTGAGTGTTGTTAGCAGAGGTTCCTTTATCAACGCCTGAAGGACCGGACGCAGCAAGATCCTTGAAAACGTGCTTCGGTTCAAGGAACTTGGGGTCGATATATTTTGGCGCCAGGAAATCCCGGCAGACAACGAAGATTTCCGCGGAAACATTCCTATGGGCGAGTCAGGGTGGAAACGACGGAAGGACAGTTTAGACTGACCTGGACGAAGGCGGCTTCGTGGCTTCGACCTTGCCAAAGAGTTGATTAAATACCCAGATGAGATTGTTGTAGTCGACGCTACGAAAAACCTTCGTAACAAAGGTTCCTCCTCGAATCAGGAACTCGACGGCAAGCTTGAGGCTCATAAGCACAAGCTCCGCCTGGCTGTAGGCATCCTGAATCCATGCTGTGCCAACGTTGGGAGCGCCATCGTGAAGAACAACGTCAGCTTTCCAATCTTTTAGTTCACTACGGATCAAAGTTCGACACTGAGGAGTGGTAATGTCGGCAGCGAAGGTGACAACCCGAGGAATTGGTTTGATGGGCACCAGGTCAACACCTGGAGAGTGGCATCAATGGGTCAATTATAGGATTTAACGAGTTGAGCACTGGCCTACAATGACGCTGTTGACAGGCATGTATTTGCTAGCGACCTGTAGCCATCCGCCTGGCGCAGCACATAGATCTATGCAGCATCGAGCGGATTCTAGGAAAGAGTATTTCTTGTTTAATTGGATTAGCTTAAAGGCAGACCGAGCCCGAAAGCCTTGCTCCCTATATGACAGATTGTCAGGCAAAAAAGAAACACAGATAAGGAATCGCACTGGCGTACTTTGCTAGCTTGTAGTATTTGTCGAGTCGTCCCTTACCAGTCTTTTTCTGAGCTTTGCCCATTGCCGCAGCGTCGAGAGCTGCTTCAACTTAGCCTCCGTAGTAATTTCTTGAGGGCTTTCGCTGACGTAATGTGACAATGCCATCACGTGAATGTCGCGTCGCTTCGCGTCCCAAGGGGGTGGGAAATTTCAGACCACGAGCACTCTACCTTCACCACCCAACAGCTAAGGTAATTTATCTCGCATCCTGCTATCCATCAGTCTCACATCTTGCAATTCAGCCTTGCACATCAACGCTGCTCATGCCAGAGTCGCGCACACCACTCCAATCTCTACCTGTTTTCTCTGGGCCTTCATCCTACAACAGGAAACGGCGATACACAGGGGACACCTTTGCCATTGAATTTTTCACTCCAAGTGCTTCCACCTTTCGACCGAGACCATATTCCCAAGTAAATCGCGATCGTCATGACAAACCCTTCAACGCCCGTCATTTGCGTAATGTCGATACCCTGGCACTGAATCCTAAAGGCATGGAGCCTGACCCTTCTGACCCAGGTGTACTCGTAATACACCCCCCTTTTACTTCCTTTCCGGACTCCCAGCACTCCCCCGAGGGCCTCACATATCAGATACTGACAGAGAACATTGAATGGTTTCTGGACCCCTCTGACTTCATCTCTTCGAGCTCCAATAATCCCACAGCAATACCATATCCACCTTCTCTCGAGCCGCCGAGGGGTTGGTGTCCTGCGAAGAAAAAGGATCTGAAGAACCGAGGCGCTGACGGGTGGCCTGAAGGCGAAGAACCAAGGCTCCGATGTACCTTCTGCCGTCGAACCTATGCCGGAGTTAATGCCAGGAGTATGTGGCGTAGGCATGTGTACGAAAAGCACAAGATTGCCATGTCAAATAGACGCGATGGCGGTGATAAACCTCGCGGACGAAGGTCGAGTAGTAAGTGTTTTAGCATTTTTGTGCCAAGTGTCTGTCTTACCTCCCCGTAGAGGAGAATGGCATTTTCCCTGCGAACGGACCGGGAAAAGTACTTGATATGGACCTCGTTGTGACTGATGAAGGCGCAGCTAGTGATCTTTCATACAGATCTACTTTTCGTTCTGGTCCTCCCACCAGGCGGTGCTCGTTTTCGACCCCTCATCAAATTCTGAGTTCACACGAAGCTGGCAATGACGATCTATCCTCAGATGATGCTCAACCTCCGTCATACATGTTCTCGTCAACCCTTTCATCGGCTAACCTCCCACCTAGCCCCCCGTCCCCTCTGTTAGTCGATAGCGATACATCCTTCGAGACGGTCACTTCCCTTGCATCTCCTCTACCGAATCTACCAATTGTACCCCCGTCGCCCTATAATCCACTGCAAACCCCAGCTTTCAAGCATGTGCCACCTCGACTCCCCTCAGACCAGCCCTGGCGATTCCCTAGTCCTAGCCATCCCATGCACACCAACCGCGAGCTTTGTCTAAGCATGCTGGCTCGGGATGATGGCAGCCCTATCGTGAAGGCTTCACCTAGTTTATCCTCTGGGGACCTTCAACATAAGACACCTTTCTGTAGCCCCTTCGTCAGGATTCACGGTGACACACCTGACAGCATGACAAAGGTTTATCGTCCCTCACCGAAAGGCTTTTCGGGATCGGACAAGGTTGCCAGATTTCCGTTTGCCAATCGGTTGCGATTGCGATATGAAGTCGATGTGTCCCCATTGTGTCGTAGTTCAAAACTGGGCAGGCATAGGTCATCCCCAGGACCCCCCTCAGATGATTGGCCCTCCGATCCCCTTGTTCTTGAACCGGTTGCCTCAGTGCATGATCCGTTCACCGAGACCTGGGTATCAAGACAAGGGGAGATCATTCTCGAAGATCGTTCTACACCTCCTTCGACCAGTCCTGAGGCCGATAGTCCTGTTGTTCGTAAACACACCGGACCCAAGGCTGAAGGAGACCGGCCGACAATTGCTGGACTCGGTTTTGGCCTCCTGGAACCATTCAAGCTGCCAGATGAAGCGGTGCCCCCGATAGACGACAGTGACTTCGATACTGAACATGATCAATACTGTGAGGAAGATAACGGGAGGGATGTCCCCCTAGATTCAAGCCCCAGCGCCGTCGTTGCATCTTTCACCAAGCGTAGGAAGACAATTGAGATGTAAATCTATGGCCGTCCTCCTTGATCTTGGATCCTTCTATCCGTTCTTGTTCTCGTATTGCTATGCAACCATATTATGTATTTCTATGCTCTTTCTCTATTCCTATCCAACGGCAACCTTAATGGCGTAGCTTTCGCAAGTTACGGCTCCTGTAAACTGTACATTCACCACCCTATATTCTCAACGGTTGTATTAACCCGATGTTGCTTATACCTACATATATTGTGTTGAGGTTTGTGTCAGATAGATAAGCGAACCGTCTGGCCAACATGGGCTGCCGTGGGAACCTGAGGCTTGGGGCGCATTTTGATGCCTCTGTTCATCATTCACTACTTACCTTTTTCTCTGGTAGCTGTATCGGTTTCTGCCCGAAGGTGCTCTGCCTTCCCTCCCAAGTGACTCGGCTTGATTCCAGTTAACCACGTATACCTGAACAGTGCTTCCCATTTTTCATCCTTTTGAGAATCTCCCAGCAACCACCCGAGTTACCACTGTTTGCGCTACTCATTCACCCACGAGAACGTTCCCATATCTCTAGAAGATAAATAGAATGCAGGCTATAAAGTGTTTGTGATTTTGTCTATTTTCTAGTAGATTGTCATTGATCGTTGACTTCAGGCGTTGTCGTAGGAGATGGTGCTGTAGGGAAGGTGCGGATTAAGTGGGTATACCCACTTGCGACGCTCACCAGAGTCAAATCCTAGACATGCTTGCTCATATCATATACCACGAACGCCTTTCCAGTACGCTTCTACTTTCCTTCTTTGCTCATAGGGTCGCTAAGATGCATTCAGGGAGAATATATCCCGACAGGTATGTCCTCGGTCGTTTGATTGGGAGCCTCACCTTGAAATCAAGCCAGTGTTCGATAATTACTCGGCCAATGTCATGGTGGATGGCAAGACCATCTCTCTCGGCTTATGGGATACAGCTGGTCAAGAAGATTATGATCGCCTTCGACCCCTCTCTTATCCTCAAACGGATGTCTTCTTGATCTGCTTCTCACTTGTTAGCCCTCCTAGTTACGAGAACGTCCGGACCAAGGTCAAGTCTATTTTTTCCTGAAATATATCCATATTGCTCATGCCCTGCTTAGTGGTACCCTGAGATATCGCACCATGCACCGCAGACTTCCATTGTCCTTGTTGGGACCAAGTTAGATCTTCGTGAGGACCAAGCGACAATTGAGAAACTCAGGGATCGGTAAATGTCCTAAGCGCACAGTTGTCGCTGTTACTGACTGCTACTCACAGTCGTATGGCACCTATCCAATATTCACAGGGCGTGGCAATGGCGAAGGACATTGGCGCTGTGAAGTACCTTGAATGCTCGGCACTGACACAAAAGGGCTTGAAGACTGTGTTCGACGAAGCCATTAGAGCCGTCCGTAAGTGTTTCCAGCGTTGCGCACGAGGTTTCTTGAATGCTGACATGACGACGGACCCACCAGTGAATCCTCCTCCCAAAAAGGAGCCCAGGAGATCGAAGGGATGTATTATCGCATGATGCACCTTTGGCTCGATCTGGCATTCACGAGGGAGGCATTCGTTGCTACATACTACATCACGCCTTTTACGCCCACTTCATGACCCACTTGGCTTACGGCTTACGCTGTTCATTCATATATACACATGGATTATTTGGAGCTTATAAGCTTCTCCCTGCTTTAACTACCACTTCTCCGACCTTCCCCCTCTTCTGTGCGTACGACTTATCTTTGTATTATTCTGCCACGGATATGGCTTGACATATTCAAATGAACTGCGTTGAAACACAAGATGACATCTCATATCCTCTCACATCGCCTGGTGATGATGGATTGGCCTCAGGGACGTGGAAGAGGTACATTTTCATCAAAGTGCAGTAAAAATACCACTCCCGATTCCTTTTCCATATTTTGCCTCCCATCACCATCTGTTCATTTCGAGTCGCTCGTTTACGCTGTCCACTTCCATTTCCTTTCAGCCACTTGTTGTCGCTGCCGGCACTGTTATGGTCTTCAGGTCACCATCCACATTCTGCAAGGTCACCATCCGCTGCTGAAGGTCGCCTCTCTTCCATTGTTTTCTGCATCAGGAGTGAGCCTACCCAACTCTCCCGCGTCGCTGAGCCTGATACCTTGCTCCCAGTTATATCATGTCTCAATATTCACGTCACGGCAGTCGCCATTCAAGTAATCGACAATCTGGTGTACCAGTAAGGCGGCAGCCTTCAGTAGTATCGAATGTGTCCGGCATCGCAGACAGTACTATCAGCTTTGGGACGTTAGTCACCGGGGAGTCCCTTCAGCTCTCACAGTTTCCTCAGCCTCCCCGTTACAACCCCCTCAGCCCCATTCAGTCCGAAGTTGGCTCCATGTCCTCTAGGCGAAGAGATGACGGCAGGAGTATCTACAGCATCACCCCCTCTCTCGCTTCAGAACGCGACCGAGGCTCCCCGTCCATGCAGTCACCCGTTCCCCCCGTTCCACCACTGCCATCACATCCACCCACGTCCTCCAGGGCGAACGTGGATGCCAACTCCGTGAAGACCTCGAGGACGTTCTCTCCTTACGATTGGCATGAAGGAGCTTCAAGCATTGATGTGGATGTTGCGGAAGACCGCCTTCTACCCACTTCGTTCATCACTCAGCTCCTTCGGGACCATCCTGAGCCTAACTCCCGCAACCGTCACATCTCCTCCAACAGCGATGGTTTCAGCGGATTTTCAGAGCTCACTTATCCTCCCCCACCCCATCGTGTCTCTGAACAGTCTCCTTGTCGTAATCTTCCCCCTCGACCAACGGGTGGGCGACCATCGCCCGCTACCTCCCAAATAAAGAGAGCCGGCAGCCAGAGTGATTCTGATACCCTAATCACATCGTCTGGAGATGATTACCACCGCGGTGCTCAAGGTCGTCCAGCCCCTCCCTCTAGCTATCTACCTGGCAAACCCTGCGGCTGGGAAGAGTATAGCGAGGATGACACAAACATACGGGACCTCAAATCGGCACCTCAGTTCGGCATGTTCGCAATCCACGAGAGTACACCTCCACCTTTCCCTGAGAATCGACATACCCAGCGCGAAACTCGAAAGTCAATATCTACCAGAAGTTTTGTCTCTTCGCTGATCTCCCGTCCGCCCAGTGCCTCATCGCGTTCTGTGCGCTCGTTCCGAAGAGCCTTCGATTGGATGCGCAAGCCGTTACCGCCTGTACCCGCCATCCCTCAGTTCTCCCAGTCAGTACCTGTTCCTAGACACCAAGAAGAGGACCTGCCACTCCCCGTGCTCATCAATAGAGCTGACACTTTGTCCAACCTCCTGGAGAAGGGACATCACCCTCATCGGAGCCTCACATCAAGCTTTTTCACCCGTGGCGATATTGATCATCAGCCGCAAGGTTTATCGTCTGGTTTCGGTGATCATGGTAGCGCGCCGACGAGGAACGTTGCTCATCGGGGCTTCAAGACCATGACCGACGACTTCGCTCCCACCCTTGAGACCTACCAACCTCCTGCCACTGATGAAACGACTTTTAAAAGACGGCGTTTTCGCATTCTTGCATCCTTGGTTTTCTTGGTCTTAGTGGCTGTCGGTATAGCGTTGGGCGTGACGCTCGGTCGCAAGAACAATGGCCTTCCCAGCTGCTCTGGAAACTTCACGGGGGCCGCCTGCAATCTAGGTAAGTTATTCGTGTCCTTTTTTTCCGTTACTAGCATCTTGACGGACCCCATCAGATGCTACATGTGTGTGTACATCTTCCTCAATGCAGTGTCTCCCTCTCGCGCAGCATCTCGTTGACTTGCATCCTACGCTAAATCAATATTTCAGGGTGAACTACACTCTGAGCTCCCTTGCACTTTCTCTCTGGCTCGCCCAAGGTGATCCAGGAGGAAACTGTGCTTCACAAGCCATACTGGTAGATGTTTCTTCTATCCCCACTTCTCAGCCAAATCGAACAACCTGGGCGCAAACAGCTCTACTATGGAACCTCGCCGAGTCTCAAGATTTGGATGCCGTTGGGAAGCTAAGGGACTTCGCTTCCAAGGCACCTTGGAAAGATTTGGGTCTGTCCGATGGGCCAGTGAATTCCGCCTCATCCTCTTTCTCTACAACAGCTTTGGGATTTCGTTTCAATTTTGCGGCCCAAACAGTGGCACCAATCAATACTTTGAGCTTCGAGGACGGTGGCCACCCATCTCCAACGCAGAGGGATCGTGTTGGCAGCGTCGGCCAGACAGTGTTAGGACGGATGTACACCTATTCTTCGGGTATGTAGAATGTAACCTTCAATAACCCATCCATTTCTAATTCATCTTTAGCCTCATCCTCTCAAAAGTCGAAGGCTCTGGACAACTTTTGGCGTAGTGTATTGCAGCAGAAGTCCTCCGATCTACCTGTCTTCTTGTCTGCCCTTGGTGCCTCTCCCATCCTCCTACCATTCAACGGCGCCGCTGCTGGGACCCAGGACGTTGTTGCCCTACTCCCTAGCGTCACGTCCTTCCCTCCTCCGATCGCCTGCTATCCCGGACTCACCTCAACACAGGCGCAGAATGTCAACGCCCTTGAAACATCAGTCTTCGATTTACCTGCGCTCGCCCCCTCTTCTTCTTTTCAATCCTCTTGTTTTCCTGATCGGCCTGTCTACGGCGTCCTTGACATCCTGAAACTTCGATTACCCTTTATTGATTCGAGAGCTGGAGCTATCGCAAAACAGGCTGTTATCCTCAAACGCGAGGCATACTCTAGAGTCGTTGTCTATTCCAACGAAGCACTGGCGGCTGTACCTTTTGGTGATGGCTTCGTTGCTAGTCGCAACCCCCTTCGATATGGCACCTTCAGTGACAACAACTTTAAACATGTCGTTTTCAATTATTTATCCTCCATACCCGACGTCAACGACGCAATGGCTCTTGTTCGTTTCGTGCTAACTGGAGTGGCAACTCCTCCCACGAATGCCTCGCAGCCCCAGCTGATGTCTGCCTTATCACGTATACCTGCTATGGAGGTTGCAGTTTTCGGCACGATCGACCGTCAAGACATTCAGTCTGTTGTTTCTTCATTCTCTACTCCCACCGGGTCCTTGTTTTTCGGGTCCCAACAGGCATTCAGCATTCGTCAGTGGGCAATTAGCGCTGGGTCAAATGTCGTCTGGGCGGAGAATGCAACTTCCCCACTTGTAGTCAGGGATTCGACAACGACGGACGAACAATTCAACCAGACGTGGGAGGCTGCTTCTCAGAGAGCAGATGCTACTGTTCATGACGTTGTCAATGCCTTCGACAGTACACGGAAGTTTTCTCCATAATGCCCGCCTTCGATTTCAGTACCTATTCCTATTTCCAGTTTATCTAGTATATCTATCATTCTTTTCGGATGGGTTGGAAACCGCATTACACGTCTGCATGCGCAATATGTATCTTCTCTGACTTAGCAATATGAGAACCTGAAATGACCATGCTCGGCGCTAATCACGCAGTGCGGTTTGATGTTCACAACCAAGTTATGACTTCGCTTCACACACACTCTCTCATACATTCTGCCTGTTCTGCCACTTTCAATACATAGATACGTTCTTTCCTCGAAGCCTTAGGTGTGGTCTGTAGTAGAAAGATGCCAAAAGCTACCCAGGCATCAACGAGCTCTAACAGCCACCCAAATGTCCTCAAGCGGAATCAGGCGAGTTATTAAATCTGTGCAGTAACGCGGTGCTAGATCATCCATATTGCTAGGCTTGCCACCAGGTACGTTGTACGCATACTGGAGATAAGTCACCCGCCCCTGATCCTCGTTGTACCCACCAGTGTCGAAGACGCAAGCTAGTGAGGAACCCAGCCATTGACTATCCTAATGTATGCCTGATGATCGTTTTAGAAATGGTGTTATACCTATGCAATTTTTGCTCACAGCTGTGCTGACGCCTACGTGCCTGATACAGCGACGCTAAAAGACCCTGCTCTACTTGTGTCAGGTCTCACACTCATGCCATAGCTCATGCGCCTGCGGGCCATCAGCTGCCTCCGTATCCGGAATGTACTTTTGACGACGGTAAGAAAGCGTCCATTCCTATAACCCCGCTATTCCTATACTCTTCCTCAGTCGTCGACGGTGGTGGGAGCTCCAACGAAGGACCCAAATCCCGTTATGAGAAGTTGGAAAGGCGAATAAGTGCGGTCAAAGTCCTCTACTCGGTCACAAATTAACCTGACTTCCCCCATGCAGACGAATTGGAGGCCTTATTGCAACAGAAGGAATCGTCAGAAGCTACTCCTGGGCTACATCAACACCCCCCTTTGACCCCTCCACCCCCACATCCGCAATCCACCAGCTCCTCAGTGTCGCCTATCCTACTCCAATCAGGCTTATCCGGATCTCCGTCATCCACTCCTCCTACAGTCAATCTGTCGATAGAACCATTAATCGGGAGTACAAATTCAGTAGCTGGCCTAAGTGGTCAGGCGGATCCAGCGATGCGGAATGCATACTTTTCTAACATGAGCGTCCCCGATAACCCATTATCGCCGGACGGTGCTACCCCTTTGCACACGAGTTTGATTTTCTCAAGTTGGCCTCACCGCCTTCCAGAACCTGATCTTTTACGACACTTGTACGATATTTTACTCTGCACCATGGCATGTATGTACTGACGAATAAGTTAGGGTTGAGCTTTTCTTTGTATTCCATCCACACAGCAACCGCTTACTCCATGCTTCTACGTTCATGACATCTTTATCCTTCCCTCCTAATCATCCTAAGTTTCCTTCAACGGCTTTGTTGCACGCCATATGTGCCATTGGAAGTCTATACACAGCAGCGGTGACATCACCTCCCCTGCCTGACCTAAATGAAGTTGAGCCAGGTAAGTGCACGGCGTTTTCGATGTAACGCTCCACTTAGGCTTTGTTAGACGAGTTATTTTCTCTGAGGCATCGCTTAAAGGAGTCGCGGCCTGATTCGTTCGCTGAGGAACATGCAAAACTCGCCAAGGAGGTTGCTGACTGCCAGGAAAGCCTAGGAGAAGATCTATTCCACGTACTTCAAGGTTTGTGCACAGCAGAACTATTCATAAGGCTCATGGAAGAAATTCTTTAGCGCGTATTGTCCTCACTTGGTTCTATTGGTCACATTCGAGGTGCGCCATTATCGTTTCTAAGGGTCTTTCGATTTGACGCTTCTTCACGGGAACAAGATGGGTCGAGGTAAGGGCATACCTTCTGTCCCCTCCACTATCAACGTCATTTGTCGTCAGGTATTTGTGACGTCTGCTCATGCGCTCCGTCTCGCTGTACCCCTCGGGCTGAATATCCTACCTCGCCTTCAATCAATAACAAAAGCCCTTCGTCCTCCATCTATCCTCCCACCCGCTCGCACGGTGATTGAAGACGAGATGAGACGCAATGCTTTCTGGCTGGCCTACGCAAACGAGCGACTTCATGGATTTGGCAATGGGTGGGCTCTTTCCATGGACGATAATGACGTTTGTCAGCTGTTACCTGTTCGAGGGGATCAATTTGATCAGGGCGTAAGTCTTTGCACAAGTTTCTCAGATGGATGCTAACTCGCAGCTTGTGCAGATCCTTGTACCTCCCTCGGAGCGCCAGTGGGCACAAGGCAAAGACCTGCTGCTTGTCCACCCTGAGAAGCAAGTTGATTCCTTTATCCTGTACACAAAAGGCTCTATCATGATATGTGAGCACGCATTCCCATATTGCCTCCCACGTGACAACTAATTAGCAGTAATCTGTAGCACAAGTCAAGACTTTCAATATGCGATTCAGAGCGAGGCGTCTAGCAGGCGATACCTCTGTGGCCCCGCCATACAATGAATTTTCAGGATCCTCAGATCATGTCGACCCACGTGGGTCCCAAGCGTTCATAGCGCTGGACGAGGTCGTTTCCTCCTTCCGCATCTCGTTCCCCCCTCATCTCCGTTCCCCCATTACGGATAACATTGTTGATCCGGTGTTGTACACAGCTTCGTTAATGCCGCACTGGTATGTACTCTTTTCTTGGTTCAGTCGCGATCTTTTAATTCGTATTCCAGTGCAACCATCATTTTGCATGACCCACACGCAGATGTTCAGCAAAGGTATACTGTACCCTTCTGTCGACGTCTCCATTTCATAGAGCTTTTGTTACAGCGGTTGCATTAGTGCTCTTAAAATTCTAACGTCTGCCCGAGCCATCCTTGATCTCATTCACAGTTTATGGTCAACCAGCTTTGACATCACGTTGTTAGAGCCTTTCTGCGTCGTATGTCTTCTCTTATATGTAGTGTCATGACTAACCCCACACTATAGTTTAGCTGGTTCATTGCTGGTCGTGTTCTTGTAAGGTTCTTGAAAGCTGCGCAAGAAGCTGATAGCTCTGAGCAAGTGGCTACGCTACGAAGTGAATTGGAATATGTGCAGTGCGTATTCTTTCGAAATTTTCTCCGCAGTATTCCACACATCGCTTGTCAGTTTTGCCATAGCCAAGGTCGGCGAGCGCATACCTATGGCCTTCAGATTCGCAAAGATGCTACGTGATCTAATATCCAACAACTGCGGGAATACGGAGCCCACGCCAAGATCAGAGATTTCATTTCCTCGACACTCGCCAGAGATGCTTGCAGGACCTGGTGCTGAGTTGCTTCGGTATTTTGAAAAGAGCACATCTCCACCAGCCATCCGCAACGTTGGTCTCCAGTCTAATATGTACGACCCTGCCTCCTACGTATCTCTCTCGCGTTGAATTATGATTCCGGTGTATGTATGACCATGATGTAGCTACATACCATGTCACTTACCTGTACACTGTACAAGAGAGTATCATTGATCGCTACCCGGTTTGCTGAACGCGGAGCAAGATCACACTGGCGACACTTGCCAAACATTCCACTGGCATTCAGCACTAACACTAGCTACAGCGCTATCAATAGGCCCTGCACTGAACAAATCCTCCAAACACGGCGCACGGATGAAAAGGGTCGCATATCTCGGTCCCATTGGTACGTATACTCACCAGGTAAGTGCAAACCCAGTGAACGTCAACAACAGTATCTTACGGGTGTCCTAAGGCAGCCTATCAGCACTTCGGGCATTCTGGAAACTACATCAAGCAGGATACCATCGCTGGTATGCGTCTCCATCGTCATACCGCTCTATCTGACGAGCGATAAATATGAAGATGTCTTCACGGGACTGTCGATGGAAGTACCCTTTGGAGTGGTGCCACAGGAGAACTCGATCTTCGGCGGGGTAGTCGAAACGTATAACCAGATGCGTCACTCGAATGTGGGGAAGAATGTATTTGTCGTGGGGGAGGTGACGTTGGGTGTGCAGCACTGCTTGTTGGTGCGAAAGGGAATTGGTATGAATGAGATAAAGAAGGTTCTCAGTCACGAGCAGGTGCCCACCCTCCTTGTTGCCGTATTTTAAGCCTCTTTCTTACACATCTACAATGCAGGCCCTGGGCCAATGTGACAAATTTCTTTCAGTGCATCTGCCGTACGCAACAAAGATCAAAATGCCGTCCACTGCTGCCGCAGCGGAAGCATTGCTGACGACTCAGGAATACACGAATTCTGCGGCGATATGCTCGAAGCTATGTGCTACGGTATTCGAAGGTCTTGAGGTGCTTCAAGAGGGTATACAAGAAACAAATGGTACGTGTCTTGCGCTCGGGGGAATGCAGTTTAATGCTCCTTTGTTGAAGATAATTTTACTCGCTTCTATGTGATTGGAACTGACCCCGTCTTGATACCTTCGCCAACTCTGCTAAGGCGAAGGGCCCTCATTCGATTAAGCCCAATCATACCTGGCAAGACGGACTTATCAACTATTCTGAGTGTCTTGGCCTTGAAGGTATCTCGTTTAGATAGACGCCCCGAGTTACAAGGCGAACCATTCCGGGACATCTACTTCGTAGAAGTGGAAGAAGAAGAGGCGCACCAATGTAATAACGATTGTAAACCAGAGGGCTGGGCTAAGGTCGTTCGTAGCGCCATCCAGCGCATGTCGAAGATTGGGGGTGTAGCTTGTTTACTGGGAATTTGGCAATGTTAGAAGGTTTCCATCCATAGTCATGCAGCGTCGTTTAACATAGTACATGATGATCTCATCAGGTCGGGATACCTTAAACGCCCAGTGAAGATCAAGCATCGATGGTTTGTCTTATCAAACCAACCGCATTACTTGATCGAGGTACGATTCTACATTGGAAGGGCTTTGGGTGGCTGAAAAAGTTTCAGTACATGAGGGTCAAGTAACAGAACATAAGGGCGTACCTCAGTAGGGTTGATGTATATTCCTCCCCAAGTTGTCGCACTCTGCCCTCCTCATCGAGGGGAGGGAGGATATCATACACCGCCAAAATGGATGCAACCGCAATCCATATTGACCGGTAGGCAAGCCATCGTCCCGGGCACATCCTT
Source organism: Pleurotus giganteus (assembly GCA_032158425.1). Taxonomy (NCBI): domain Eukaryota; kingdom Fungi; phylum Basidiomycota; class Agaricomycetes; order Agaricales; family Pleurotaceae; genus Pleurotus; species Pleurotus giganteus. Next base: position 2,633,064 of record JAPEHR010000002.1, read on the forward strand.
GAGACCCTTCAGTAACAATACTTAGATGGATAAGAAGGGGCCCACTGACCTACGGCCAAAGCCAAAGGCAGGGTCTGGCAGTGGATTGATTCCAGACATAGCGTTTCCAGCTAGATCGGCAAACCTGCCAGGGTTAAACACAAGAGGATCTGGGTAGACGCTGGCATCATGTAGGACACCCCTACGCCGCATTGGTTCTCTGCGAGGAGTGGGGAAGAGGAAGAACTGACCAGACGTTTGGCAGCACTGTAGTACCCTTAGGAATACGATACCCTCGATACTCGTCGTCCTCCGATACAGTACGAGCAAGGCCCATTGGTGTAACAGGATGCCAACGTAGAAGCTGGAAATAGTTAGAAGTCACCACCATGAAATGACTAAAAAGGAACGCGCAACCTCGTATGTTATGCAATCCTGCGAAGAACCGTATTAGCGGGAGGGGGAGCTCAAGCTGCACTCCTTACAATGTAGGGAAGGTTGTCAGAGAATTGGGGGAGGCGACCGCCAGCAACGGTGTCAATTTCAGCTTGGGCTTTCGCAACAACATGGGGGTGCAGAACCATGGCAAGTAGAAGAGAAAGGATGGATGAAACCGTCTATGATAGCGTTAGCGTAGGAGCGGTGGCCAGAGTCCACATACCGTGTCAGCTCCAGCTATACGGCGCACTGAGTACAATTTTGGATGCAAATTCTAGCACTTACCAGCGAACGTGGTCGCTCCGACGTTCTTAATTATCGTGGCCTTGTCCCCTTCAGAGTCAAGCTTCTCGAGCTCAGTGGCTACGAAAGACTGAGACGCAGTGCCATCGTCCTAGCCAATTTGTAGGCAGCGTCCTACGAAGGGGAAAGAATGACATACTAGCCATCGTCTAACCATCTCGAATGGACGAGTTGCCATCTCGACAGTATGCCTCCGCCATTCTCTAGCTTGACGCTTGAAGCGTGCGCCGGGCATCCAGGTGGGCATATATTTCAAGAAGGGCACATAGTCTACGAGATATGTCCCAAATAACCCTGCAGTTTGCAATCCGTTGAGCGCACGATCCGCAAGGGCAACGTAGTCGTCTCCTTTCTCAGAGACCTGGTGGCCATATGAAATATTGAGGACAATAGCGGCACCCCAACTAAAACGAGACGCGGCGTAAGCCGCGGATGACATGAGGAAGCGTCAATGAATACCTTCTGATATAATGGCTAAAGTTATCGGAGTCGCTGAGTAGGTTTCTTAGTAATGCATGAGTTTCTTTGAGCTTGAGAGAGATGGAGAGAGAGAGTATAAACGCAGAAGGATCAGAAAGTTGTTAAGTCGAACCTGGATAGGTTGATACCGGTGGGAGATTCCAAGATGAAAATATCGGTGAAACATGGCACGGTGCTGACGCCACCACGAGCCATAGGGAAACGAAGAAAAAAGCCAGTCCCAGCCCATTCTGATCATAGGGAATTGTGATCAGATGTAAGCGTGTGGGTAGGAAGCCACTCAGTCACTGCGCCGACTCACAATTCCACCACCATGGTACGGACGGGGCGCGAAGAGTAGATAGCGCTTCGCTTCTCAAAGAGGTCAGAGATAACCTCTGCCGAATTGAGTATGAGGAGTGGGTTCCCGAAGATATGAATGTAAATAATGTCGCCTGGGAGACAGAGTTGACGAGCAAAGGTATCGGACACAAGGCGGAGAACACACCGTATGTCTTTTTCCATTCGTCAGCATACACCTCCCATTGGTTTAGCTTGGGAAGTGAGACCTTCCCCGTCCAAGAGGTCGGGGGACCTGGGGGCAAAGGTAAGCCATAGCCCTTACGCTTTGTTAGCCTGAAAACACGGAAGAGGGCCGCTACGAAGCAAAAAACCAAAGGCAGCACTGCGTGCATCGTTTCAAAGGGCAGCAGGAGCAGGAGCAGGCAGAGCCATGCATGACATTGACATGGGAGTTTATATGTGGTCGATCATTTGCTTCCGTCCCTTTTCCAGGTTAGCTCCGCTGACTCAGCATGCGGGGATTCTGACGAAGCATTCTGTGTTCCTCGCACCTTGCCATTTACATCCCATCACTCCCGCTGCACAATGGCCATAACCTCAAATCCTCTGGTAGGGCCATCTGCTCTGCGGGATACAGTCCTTCCACAATTTCATCAAAACAACTTTACTGCAGAAACCTTCGTTAAGAATGCCTTGAATCTCAAATTGGACAAGGGTTAGTTAGCGTCTCCTCAACAGACCGGTAGTAGAACCTCACCTCGTGTTCTGATAGACGACCAGATATGTAGGCTTGCTTTAACCCCTGCAGGCTGTCCCCTTGGTCCTCTTCATTGTCCATTGCGTCATACAGCCCCGTCTGCATTAAATTTCCAACCGCCGAAACTCCCCCCTACCCATCCTCGGGAACGAGAGAGACTGTCAACTGTTTGTAAACATTGGCTTCGAGGGCTCTGCAAGAAGGGAGATGCTTGTGAATTTCTGCACGAATACAACCTGCGTCGTATGCCAGAATGTTGGTGGTTCGCCAAGCATGGGTATTGTTCCGCAGGAGACGAGTGTTTGTACGCGCACCCAAAAGAGAGGAAGGTGGAATGCCCTGATTACAAGCGGGGCTTTTGTAGGCTAGGTCCGTTCGTCAATTATAGCCTCGTGTTGTCTTCTAACGGTTACAAGGTCCAAACTGCCCCCATAAACATGTTCGCCGAGTCGCTTGTCAACTATATTTGACAGGGCTATGTCCACTTGGCCCTGATTGTCCCCGAGGACAGTAGGTGTTTACGAAGTTGCCTTTCCCACCAGATAATTTGATCAATTATAGCCCAAAGCCGGATCTGCCCCCTCCCAAGGCTTACGAGCCACTCGAGTCCCCAGCAACGCGCGAACTTGGCCCACCACCACCGGGATATAGTAGGTATGCTGACGTTGATAATCGAGGTTTTGGAGGTGGCCAGATGGGCATCCCTGGGGGGCCGCCTGGCTTTCAAGGTCCTCCACGCCGTAATATGGAGGACGTTCTATGTTTCAAGGTCAGATCGAGCCTCCTCATCCCAGTTTTTCCCTTACAACATCGTTGGTCAATATAGTGTGGTGAAAAAGGCCATTATGCAAATCATTGTCGGAATCGTAACGTACCTGGTAATCGAGGCGGTACTGAGCGTGGTCGGCGTTTCGGAGGAGATGATTGACTCTCAGAGGTGCACACTCGTCTTCCTTTGTACTGTAGTGTATTACACTAGTGCCTTACTGTATCTATCAGCTCATCGGCTTCGATTACCTAATGATCGACAGGCTCAACATTGTCCTTGCCACACCATGGGCTGGCAAACACAGTTCACCCTTTCAAAGCGCTCCAAAGGGTGCCACCTCATAACAGATGAAGTGCTCTCCCATGTTAAACCAGGTCTGGAAGGTGTGAAGGTCAGGAACTCGCTCGTTCGCGAAGGTTGGACCGTCGTGCTTACTTCTTCATGCATTTGATGCAGGCTGGGATGCTTTTTCTATTCATGTGAGGGTTTTCGACTAGAGTCGAAATGCCGTGAAGCGACTGAAGCTTCGCTATGCACCCTAGTCAACACACATCAGCGGCGCTGACGGTAAATGAGAATTATGACCCTGGTTGGCCAGGATTTATATGCTTGTGAAGAAACGCCTAACTCAATGGTGTAAATTTCTCAGACGTTCGGCGAGGTAAGAATTGTGTCGTAAGCAAGAGGAGAGTTATCTGAGTCTGACGGTGTGGACGCCTGGGGAGGCAGATATGGATATGGCGCTAGACACTATCGTTCCTGAACAACTCAACTGGCGTCACACAGATGAAGGCCCAGAGTACGTCAACAGCGCGCTGGTGGGATTACACTGCGTATTAACACAAACCCAACAACCCATCGTAGTGACTCGTGCGTTTGTTGCTTCGGCAGAGTGCCGGATGTTTCTTTACTTCGTTCTGGGAGCAGAGTTTCCCATACCAAGGCGTCGCTGGTAGGGCCATGCGTCTCAGTTCCTATAACAGAAGGGCGGCTGAATCTCGGTACGTGGCAAGGTGAGGAAATGTTCTTTTTGTTGGATATATTTGATCTCAGTCTTCGACTTGCGGCGTTGCCAAGGGATTTATCTAACGGAATTCAGGCATGCTACGCACACTCGTAGGATTGTGGCAACGGTGCTGTGCGTCCGTTTCTTAGAAATGTATCCATGTACCGAATTCGCTTGGTACCTAGGGCGTAAACACCGAGGGGTACAGGTCGCAGGAGGCATTCAGGGATCGATACTGTACTTGTCAGGGGGTTGCAAGCTAAGATCACGTGGAAGCGAATAGCCAGCTTAGATTCCAACCATTCAAATACTTTTTGTCCCTCTCAGCTCCAAATCTCGCATCCATCTGCGCGCTTCGCTTCTGTCTTCAATTCCCTCGTGCTCGTGAATCCCCGCATACCATCCCACTCCCAGTCGTCAATCCTTCTCAGCAATCGCCAATGCCCAAGGCACCCAGCAATGGGTCCACAAGACCTGCTCTCAGGCGCAATCAGGTATTCCTCGCGTCCTCCGGTGTTGAAGTTCCACTCTCCTAAGCCCCGGCTATTAGGCTTGTCGATCGTGCAGAAGGAGAAAACTGGTGAGCACGAGGCTACCGTTAAGCTTTCACTCGCTAATACGCCCTCGGATAATATCAAGAAATGCGATGCCGCTCGACCCCACTGTGGAACATGTGTCAGGTGCCCAATACTCTCTCCAGCCCACGACCTCCACATTAACTATTCATACAACCAAGGCAATGGCAAGCTTTGGTCAGTGTTCCAGCTCCGGTTGGCTATGCGTGGGTTCGGGTCGACTTCATTGCCACGTCTTCGTCTCATCCATTATCTAGTCATCCGAGCGAGCCCCAATGTTCATACGACCCTGTAGAGGGGTTGACTCTTGCCCCCGACACAAATCCGGTTGAAAAAATCAAGCAGTTGGAGGAACAAATATGTAAGACCAAAGTAGTCATCGGTGGCTCCGGCTCAAGATTCTTTCAGCTCAACTCAAGAATCGCTTGTATGAACAGGAAATGGCCACTCGACCTGTCTCTCCATATCGCCACCCTAGCGTGCATAGTCAGCTTGCAGGCAAATCAACAGTCGATGCAGGAGGCATAGCCCTTCCTCATGCCTCTCTGAATGAGTCCATGATCACCATCATGTCGGCAGACAGCCCCAGCGGTTTGCGCAGCCAAAACGGCAGCCCCGACAACCAAAGTCTCACACCCAAGTCTGGGTCAGTGCCATTTATGGATCTCTTATTTTCTGGGTGGAATCCAGACCTTCCAGAGCCATCCGTTCTAAATCATTAGTACGCCATACTTCTTGCTTCATTCGGCCTCGCTAAAGGCACCATCTTAAACAGCATAGACATATTCTTTCGGTGTGACCCTTGCGGTTCCCGGGTGCTCCATCGTCCCTCCTTTCTGGCCTCCATGCACCTCAGTCCGAAAGACCCAGGATTTCCTCATTCTGCTTTGTTGCATGCTATAGTTGAGTGCTATGCTCTCATTCCTTATTGTTCAATGATCCTCAATTCACTATGCCCTCGCCAGTGCGCGTCTGCTTCTCGGTGGTCATCGCAGAACGTTGTTACGCTGCCAGATGGTACACGACGGGATCAGTTCGCCGAGTTCCATGCAGGGAAAACACGGCAGTACATCGACAAGACGATGGCAAGTGGAGAGGATATCTTTTCGGTGATGCAAGCCTGCATTTTGCTATCTTGGTATTTTTACCAAGAAGGTCGGTGGGTTGAAGTCTGGATATTTGCTGGCTTCCAGACACGTGTAGCCGTCCCCCTTCGCTTGAACTATCCTGGCACCTTCTCCACACATGGTAATAATTCCCCTGGTGCATATCTGGCTCCGCCGAAAGACTTTCTTGATCTGGAATCTCGCCGACGTACTTGGTGGATGACGATTGTGTTTGATCGTATTGCCTCCGTCGGCGGCTGGATCCATGCTGTTGATGAAAGGGACCTTGGAACCGAACTCCCCTTGCGAAACATTGACTTTGAATCCAAGGTTCGTTCTCCTCTCGCTACTTACGCTCCTGCTGACCGGCCTGCTCCTAGGTTGCTGTTCCAAGCAATCCCCAGGATCTGGCCACCCCCGACGTTTTTACTCGCCATCCTCCCCAATACACAGACTCCTTCATCCTCCTTATCAAAGCTGTCATGCTGTTTGGAAGAGTGACAGATTATAATGTCCGAGGAAATCTGCGCGCGCCCACAGCACCCAGCAAAAATCAGAACCCCTTTTTCCTTGAGGGTTTCGAGTCGCTGGACAAACTCATCTCGAACGATTTCTTGGACAACTTACCCCAGATCTTCAAAAACAACAATGGTGTGACCGACGTCCCCGAGGGTAGTGCTTTAGATACAGATCTCTATATGGTCCACATTATCCCCCATGCGTAAGTTGATTTCTTAAGTTGAATTCTCGTTGCACGGATCTTTTTACTGATCATGCGCTCAAGTGCTACCATCACGCTGCATAATCCGTACTTGGATTTCACTGACCCAGCCAATGTATCTTCTTTGCGATGCGTGAACTCCGCACGTTGCATCCTGGCTGCATACTATATGCTTTCAGCTACGTCTCTTGATATCACTAGGCTACATCCGTTTGTGACGGTGAGCTATTACTGATTGGCCAGTTGGGCTGAGCTGATAGTACATAGATTTGTTGGTACCTCGCCGCTGTTGTTCAGGTTCAGCTTTGCAAGTACTTCATAGAAATAGGCGATGCAGACAGGGAATCGACAGTGTGGGGGGAAATAAATGTCCTGAGGTCAGTATTTCCTTGTTAGTTTCGACCACCTCTTTGGATCACATATCCATATCCAGATTCGCCATGCTGGAATATGGCAAGCGGTCATCAATTGGCAGTATGTTTACAGGGCAGTTACTCTATCTTGCTACTAATCGTATTGCCATCAGCTCGCCAAGAGCGTCTGCTTCAAGGTCTCATGCGAGAGATTGTACGTATGACGGCGCATAAAACACCTCTGGAAGTTGGTGTGCCATTGTATCCATTTTCTCACACGAGCCTCTTTCCGAAGGATGGGTCGGTAAGTAGGTCTCCAGAGAATGTACCTGGTATCGCGCCACTACCGGTCGGTTCGTACCCCAGTATCTCCGATAATGATGCTCATGACCACTCCAGCACGCAACTCCACCTATACCAAACAATGGCGCTAACGTTTCCCGACCTGCATCCTCCACATCTAGTTGGGGAATGTCTGGCTCTCCATCCGTCACACCATCCACCACACTGCCTAACCAACATCCATTGTTTTAGACTACCGCTATTCGGACTTCCAAGTGCTTTGTTCGTTGTAAATCTTCAGCATATTCATTGTAGTTTTCTAGGGTCATTTCACGCTGTTTCCATATGTATACACATCTATCTTCTATTTACTTGTAGGACCGGATTGTTATCAAATTTCAGACTAGCATTCATTGCACCAGATATAATTACAAGTTCGAAGTCGATTGTCCAACTTTCCTTTCCGCCTCGAGCATCGCGTCAAAGCGCTCTTGCTCTAACTTCCTCCGTTGCTCGTCACCATCCTCTAATCGCTCTGTTGGGGACGTCGCATTCATCCCTTTGCCTTGGATACTGGCTTTCCCATGCTTTTGTCTTATTAGTTCCCAAGAAGACTGGTTCGCGACTGGCGAGTTGGCGGCCCGTATTTCGTCCCAGCGGCTCTTCGGACTGTCCGGAGATGATGGTGCTGGGATTGCAGCTAGAAACTGGTCAGCGTTGGATAGAGACATAAGAACCCATGGATGCGTACATCCAGCATGAACATGCACGTCTTGGGCATTCGCATCGCTGATTCCGTCACCCCAGTCATTGGAATTACGGCCTTCGTCACCGCCGGTAATGTCAGGTCGTACACCCAACCCGCCGCCCCGCCCTTGCGGAGCTGACACGACCAAGGTCGGACCACGAGGCATAATTCCACCGGTCTTCTGGATGACATTCGCGATGGCGTCTGAAAATCCATCAAAATTCTCCAGGGCAGAAAGGAACTTGAGGTGGAGGCGTAGTCTAGCTGCTTGGCCAATTGCAAACCCAAGTGTATAGGCGGAAGCACCAACAAATACAAGACGAGGGTTTGACCACCTCCTAGATCGCGCATATAGCACGGAAAGACCGGTGGCAGCGGCGCCATATCCTCTCTGAGATGTTCGCTATGAGTCTCTGAGGGACAGGCCAAGAAATCGACGAACGGGGTAGTAGCGATGGGGACCAGGTAAGAATCTAGTTGCAAGCTCGTAGTCACGCGAAGTCAAGGTTCCTTGCTCGCGCTCTGGGGCGAGAAGAAGTTCTGTGGTTTGCTCAGAGCTGAATGTGTCTTCAATCCAAGTCAGGTTGTACTTGAGTTCACGCTTCATGGTCGATGTTGCAGGAGGGCGAGAGATGCTGACCACGTGATGTTTGCCCTCGATCTCTTGACTATAGCGACACTTCACGCTCACACTCGTTTCACCGCCTCTTTGCTGGTGCTGCACTTTGATTCCAACTATCAAGCTTCAGCCCTTCGTCTCTGTCCGTGATGTCCAGCACTCCCAACGACGACGCCGATGCTTCATCCCAGTTCATCACCGCTCCGTCACGATTGCCCGCTCTGCCTGTTTCCGCTGTGAGTCTGGATCCTGGTATGCACGATTCACCGTTTCAAAACTGGACAGCCTGGCTCATTGTTGAAAGGTGGTGCGCTTAGCATACCCTTGACGCCTACCACGCCTACGACTCCCACAACACCCCTCGACCCCAATGCGCCAGCAGGAGATGGGTCCAGTCGGCCTAAGAAAACCAATCCCCTCACCGATCTTATCGAAACGGAAAAGACGTATGTTGAATTACTCACTGGTATCATTCGAGTGCGTCCTGGTCCTGTCAGCGTGCCTCTCTTCTTTCTCATCCGAATGACAGAAAGTCGCCGCAGCTTGGTCCCGCTCGAATTTGCCTCCACCAGATCTGGATACTATGTTTCGGAGTATAGAGAGCGTGTATAAAGCAAATCGGTCCTTACTCCTGGTATGCAGACTTGGTCCTTGCAACACGCCTCGACCATCATTCCAAACTTCATTGACAGAAACTTAAGGAAATTGGAACCAATCCATCTTCTCCCAAAGCTCTAGGAGACCTATTGATGCGATGGGTACTCACTTTTACCTCTCTTACTTTTACCTAGCTAACCGTTCACATAGATCGATGACCTTGAGGCCCCGTACACCTCTTATTCCATCAAGTATCGCAGTGGTTTCGATGATTGGGAACCTGTTCGATCAAATATCCGTCTCCCAGCCGTTATTGCCAGCTTCTCGACTGCCAATCCCCCACCGTCTTCAGCCTCTTTACTTAATCCTGATGACCCATCGTTGTGGACGCTGGACGCACTTTTCCTTCTGCCTAAAGGCCGTCTCAAGTATTATAAGAGGCTGTACTCTCGATTGCTAAAGAGTACTACCCCAGGACGCAGCGATCATCGTCTGCTTTTAGGAGCCATTGAGAAATTGGAAAAGTTGCTGGAAACTCTCGAGGCTAGGCAAGCCCTCAAGGTTGGCTTACCATCCTCAGCTCCCTCCCACGCTATTCCCACGCCCACTGAGACCGAAGATCCTCGGTCCATTGCAGCATCCCAAATTGCTATACCTTCTCAGCCAGATACTGGGTCCGTTACGCCAGTAAGCGAGGGGAGTAGTTCAGCTCGAGAGAGTAACACTTCAGGGTAAGTTATCATCATCGAGCTGACATGTTCAGCTCAACGGTTATGCAGGGCCCGCTCCTCACAAGAGACGGCGTCTACTTCAATTAGTAGAGCATCAACGACTACAATGTCCATGCCCATCTCCGACCTTGAAAGGAGGCTTTCAACGTCAAGGACCCTTGATATTTTCACCATGAAACCCAAGGCATTTCCCCCCTCCGATCCAACTGCCTTGGACTGACGTTTCACCCCATCCAGGTAGTCCGTTTGCAGATGTTGCCTCCTCACTTACCATTTACGCGTGAAATGCGGCTCTCCGTTGACGCTACAATTCGTTTCACCCCACGCCATAATGACGCTGAAGTTGTGCATCACAAAGGCCATATCTTTTTGTTGTCCGATCTATTCCTAGTATGCGAGCACATGACTCCAGCCGAAAAGGCTGAGAATGGCGGTGCGGAAATGTGGTTGTGTTATCCACCATTAGCAGGAAAGGTTCTACGCGTATCGGACGCACCTGGGCAAGGTTTGTGGTTGTATGCCGAGACCTCAGCTTGTCTGATATATCGACAGACAACGCCCTCAATGTTGCCATTATGCGTAAGGAAACCCTCACCATCGAACTTGAGTCTGGCGCTGTACGAAACCTCCTGCTATCTGAGCTGACGGAGTGTATCGAATTCGCTGGTTCAGGTGCGTGGCATTCCTCGTCGCAACGCGACTGAATTTGATGTTCGATACCAAGTCTCCCCTGTTCCAAAGCAACCTCCTCCTCCGATGCCGCCGTTGAATCTAGCGATTCATTCTAATAATGTTCATCCTGTTCCTCCCAACCACAGTATTCTTGCCCCTATGGCAGAGCGCAGTCAGAGCCCGCCTGCTAACGGGGTACGATCGAATCCACCATCACTAGTCCAATTCACCAATGTGCCCAACCAAGAGCGGCCTCAGCCGCCCCATTCCCTTGCACATAGCGCGCCGAATCCGGATGTAGCAAGCCCGCCTATACCCCCAGGCTCTCAACGTGGCCCACCTCTTCACCACCCTGTCGCCGGTCAAGTATTCCCTCCACCCTTCTTATTGTCTGCTGGACAGCAAGTGTCCGTCTCGTCAGACCATATGGTCGCTAGAAGTCCCAGCGCAGGTCCGCCAGGATCATCCAATCCTATTCCCGCTCGTACTTCTAGTGCAGGTTCATCTGGTCCTATTCCCGCCCGCAGTCCAAGCACAGGGCCGCCTCTCAATCACCCCGGCCCGAATTGGCAACCTCTGCCGAACCAACCTTACCCCGGAAGGGGACGTGCTCCATACGGCTCTCCCGGACTCATGTCCGTCCAATATCAGGACGGGGCGCTTCCACCACATATGCACAACTCGCACGTAAATTCACTCCCTCCCCGCCCCGGCCCGTATCCTGGAGGGCGGGCGCCTTCAGACCCCAACTTCCAGGGAGGCCTACGCAAGTCGGCATCATCGAGATCACTCACGTCTCAGTATGAACAACCTCAGCATGCTCCACCTTTACCCCCTTTCCCCGGTGGATATCCTCCCAATCCCAACTTCATGCCCAGAAGTAACTCTCAAGGGTCATTGAATACCATTAATTCACGTTCGTTGCCGCCATCTTTGCAAATGGGTTCCCGGGCTACGTCTTTAACAAGTTCGTCCTTCGCCGACCCCAGTCCCCCAGACTCCCCAGTCGAAGAGATGCCTAGGACAACTGGACCAGTAACCTCGACTATCTCTGCTCAGATGAAGTGTAAAGTTTTCCTACAGCAGCAGCATGCACAATGGAAATCTCTGGGTTCTGCGAAGCTCAAGCTTTACCACCAAGATCCCACTAATATAAAGCAGCTTGTGGTGGAGGCGGACAAAGATAAGACTGTTCTGATATCGACGATTGTGCTCACGGACGGCGTGGAACGAGTAGGGAAGACTGGTGTGGCGATTGAGCTGAGTGATAACGGTGCTCGGACGGGCATCATCTACATGATCCAGCTACGGAACGAGACTTCTGCTGGTGGTCTCTTCGAAAGTCTCCTCGCGGGCTCTGATAGAGCCGTCAAGTAGAAATCATGTTTCCACCATAGACTTCCAGTACAGCCATCTGCTAGCCATTGGGATACCTCAAAGGATTCTACCCCGGACTTAACTTTTTTAATATTCGGGAGGCATTCGTTTGACATTCTGATTTCATAGGGAGATTTTTAGATACTTTAGTTTTATTCAGAGCCTGGTGAATCTATTACATAGTTAATGTGCACTAAATTATTCACTAGTATTAACCCACCCGATCTCTGCGGCAAGAGCGATATGATCACTTGCTGACACGCCTTTCTTAGGAAGCCCAGGATCGAGTTCTATGGTGCTTAACGGCCTAAGGATTCCATGAATGGTGGAACGGGAATGCTGGGGTTCCTGCACAAAGATGTAATCTGCCAAGTAGTACGTTAGGCGCCTGCACTCGACGATGGCGCCGTTCACTGACCAAGGGTCGTCTTCCAGTAGTGCGTATAACTAGTCCACTCTGGCTCATGGAATCCTCTTCTCGTAGAATGCAGATTGACTCTATCCCCGAAGGTCGCTAAGTCCGGATGCTGGGACTTTACCTGGGAGATCCCGACGTCATAGGCACTTCGCCACGATGGAAAATATTGGAACATGGACACCAGCTCTGGGGTTGTGAGCAAACCGTCCGCTTCGGTGGCGGGCCTAGCATTTGTGATGGTTCGATCAGGGTCGGTAGTTGATTCGCCCTCGCCCTCCTCTTCCTTTACTATTGGGCCAATGGGCGGGACATCCGGATCTACAGATATATGGACGACTCTGGAAGATGCAAGGAAGACTTCATGTTCAGGAAGTAAAGGGTCTCCAACCAGAAGAGAATAGGTTGGGTCGTCTGGGGCAAAATTAAAATCTAAGCGGGCATCAGCAGAGGATGGAACGATGAAATACGTCACAAGCCTCCTGCAATGATGCATGGCCAGTCTATGTGCCCAAAGTCGGCGCGGAAATGGTCTACCTCTCGCATGAGAATGCTTGCTTGTCTAGACAGCGAGAAGGTCATCGCAGCATGCAAGGAGCTGGATCGAAGAGCCAAACCTAGCCCTTTCATACGTGTACCTGGTTCAGTTTTCGGTGCGAATTAAACATTGCGTGTGGCGATGGGAAGGTATCCGCACCTAGGGTGCCAGAACAAATGCGTTGTCGCAGCAATGATCCCTTTGTTGGGGTGGTGAGTTGACTTTAAGGCGCAGAGAAGGCCAATGTTCTTTGTCTGAAAGCTACTACCACGGCGAGCTCGTTCTGACTCTCCACCACGCACTTCCTGTTCATCGTAATGTATAACACGCCATCCCAACTGAGTAAACGCAGGGGAAAATGCAATCATGCATCCATGTTTCTTGCGATGACCAGCCCCGTATTGATGGCGGTATCCGGCCTCGCTCAAGAGCGGCTCTAACGTTTGAAGGCGGTCGACTTCCTGAGTGGGGTATAGTCAAGAACACGCTCGAGCACAGCCCGTTTACCTGCAGGAAAAGGACATCTGCCTTTTGACTTAGGACCTCGGCGTGGAGCATGCTTTCACGCTGCCCTACTTTGAGACAATTACTGGTTGGGAATAACTCACGGCCTGGAGATGATAAGGTTGGCTCAAAATCGAATGGGTACATGCAACACGCACGAACTAAGCATTGGGCCAGTAACTTAAGATCGATACCGTCAGCAATAGATGGTGGTCGATAGGAGACTGTAAACGAACATTCCAGGTGAAGACTTTAAAACGAAACTCAGGTTCATTCTGAGCTGGGGAGATCACATTCTGCACCTCAAGCCACGGCCTATGGGATATCGCATCATGGGGGATTTGGGGCTGCACGACCAGCCTTTCTTTCTTCAGTTTGCGCTCCTGAGCGATGGCGAGTTGTTCCGGAGTGAGCTGGTATGAACGTTTGAAGGCCATATGTTTTTTTTGCACCAAAGAGGAGTGGTCGCTTGCATTCAGCACCCAAGGCACTCGAAGTTGGGAGAAGCGAGAGCGAATAGCGGAATGGCCAGCGCTTAACCATCCTGTGCGACATTACGGGCGCTTGAGATTTATCCAGATTTCGCGATTTGGCATGCAGAGCCTGTGCATGCATCGTTTCTTTGGCCTTTCCCATCGATTTCCTCCTTCCTTTTATTTTCGACAGCGTTTGCAAAGCCCAGTTAGTCGAGGGATCCTTAACCATTCACCCAAGCCCTTCCAGCGAGGTCGGCATTCAATGCAAACAATAAAACCCACACCCGAGTCGCATGGAAACTTTGATCTTGTACGACGGGTGAACCTTGACTTCACGGATGTTGTCGTGTCAAAGTGGAGGAGTCGAGTGACTGGCCTTAGCATAGTGCATCTTGACTATGAAGGTACCAGCGGGCTCCCTCTACGTCCCGCTTCTGGCGTGTGCTGACTTACTCATCTAGCGCCGCTGGTGAATGGGTACTTTGTCGTTGCTACAGAGAGTGAGTTGCCTGTATGTCTTGATGTCCAATCGCATCATTCTAGTTTATTCCAGTATTCAATGACAGTGGATGTCCGCATACGCTCGAACAGTGTGTGACACCCCCCGCTCCGCCTTGTTCTTCTATAACATCCTTATTAGCCTGGTGTTCATGGGATCACAAAAATACCCGTACAAAGGGATCATCGATCATTTTGCAAACCGGGGTTTTTCCAATGGCACCAATGCCTGGACGGACGACGACCATACAGCCTATACCGTTTCCACGGCGGGCGGGCAAGGCTTCCTACAGCTTCTGCCAATATACGTCGATCATATCCTTTATCCCACACTGACCAAGTCTGGTTTTGTGACCGAGGTCCGTGTCGTCGTGCATCAGCACATCGGTATTAATCTTAGTCTAGGTGCATCACATAGACGGGAAGGGTCATGATTCTGGGGTCGTGTATAGTGAGATGCAAGGTCGAGAAAACACTTCGGGCGATCTCATGGCTCTACGGTAAAACCTTCTCTGCTCTTCATCTAACCAATCCATGGTGATCCCTTTGCTCAGATCGCAAAGGCTCTTAGAGCCGCCAGAAAGCGCATACCGTAGCGAAACCGGCGGTCTCATGGAGGCCCTTCGCGTCCTCTCAGTAGAGCAAAGTTAGGAGAGTGTCCGTCTCCCAATCTAAACTAACTTTGATTCTTTAGTCCGGGAATACCACAGAACCTACTATGTCCCTCATAATCTGATTCTTATCGTCACGGGGAAACTCACTGGAGGGACGGAGTCTCTGCTAAAAGTCGCCCAGGAAAAGGTTGAGAGCAGCATCATTGAGCATGGGCAGGCCAACGGCCCTCGTCCGGAAGGGTGGAAGCGTCCATTTTTGGAAACTCCCAGTGCCAACCGCAAGCCGATTCCAACCACAAAACGGGAAGTGGTGGAGTTCCCCGAAAGAGACGAATGTGAGCCTCTCCAGGAATGCCTTCGCAAGCATTTACTTATGAAAGCAACTTCAGCGGTGGGTGAACTTCAGATCACATACCTTGGCCCGCCTGTCAACCATTTCTTGGAACGCAAGGTATTGCACGTTTTCTCTAGGGTTCTAGAGCAGATTATATATTCGCTTTGCTCACTAGGCCATTGATCTGCTGGGAACTTACCTTACCTCCTCAGCCACCGCACCTCTCAACAAGGAATATATCGAGATTGAATCGCCTCTTTGGTCGGTATTTTATCCCCCTGGTAGCTATAAGGCCCTGAAGATTTCTGGCACAGCTCGTACATCTACTTCAGCGAGGACACTCGTGCCACCATGACCAATCTCCCCATATACATTGGTTCGATACCCACGGAACTCCTCGATACATTCCATAACAAGCTACAGACCAGTTTTAGACGCATAGCTGAGGAAGGCATCGACATGAAGAGAATGGCTATGGTCATCGATCGTGACGAACGCCAGGTATTATATTCCCGAATATTATTCATGGACTTCGGCTAAGCATGTTTGATCAGTTACGGAGCAAGCTGGAATCTGCGAAAGGAGACACGTTTTCTGGTACTGTGATAAGTGACTTCCTGTACGGCAAGGAAGACGGGTCCGAGATCTATGAATCGATGAATGAGATCACTCAGTACGCACAATTACGGATATGGTCGAGCGAGCAGTGGATAAGTATCTTTAGCAAGTGCGTTCAGATCCTTGTTCCTCAGATAGACAGGCGCTCACTCATTATCCCGTAGGTACTTCGTTGATGCTGCTAGCGTCGTTGTTTGCGGAAAGCCCTCAGCGTCACTGACCAAGAAATTGGAGAAGGATGAGAAGGCCCGGCTATCAGCACAGATCCAGCGCCTCGGACCTAATGGCCTCAAGAATGCCCAGAATGCGCTTGAGGAAGCTAAGGCCGACCACGATGTGCCGATACCCACCGAAATCCTGACTTCCTTCCCAGTTCCAGAGGTACAGAGCATCGCTTGGATCCCAGTTCAGAGTGTGCAACAAGCTGGCAAGGGCAGGGAAATGCGACGAGCCCCCTCCTCGTCCCAATTATCTAAGCACATCAATGCAGATGGATCTCCTCTTCCTTTCTTCGTGCAGTATGACCATGTTCAGGTGTGTCTCCATCAATTACCTGGTCAACCTCTTTCTTTGCTGATGACTTGCAGTCTGACTTCGTTACTGTACACGCCTACTTTTCTCTGGCTAGTTTGCCACATCGCCTTCGACCGTAGGTCCTCTCGACTGACATGTAAATTCTCCTCAGCCCTTTCTCGTCAGATTTATATCCACGTATCTATCCGCTTTCTTTGCGTTGCCTGTTCGGACACACACCGGAGAGTTGCTTACTCATGAGGAAGTTGTTAACAAGCTTGACGATGAAACGGTGTCATACGAAGCTAGCCTAGGCGTCTCCAACACTTTTGCTGAACTGCTTCGAGTTTCGATTAAAGTTGAAGCTTCCAAATATGAGAATGCTGTCGCTTGGATCAAGGACCTGGTGTATGGGATGACGTTTGATAAGGAGAGGTATGCCCCTTGCGACTCATTCCATCAGCAAGCCTGACACCCGATTTTAGACTTCAAGTGACTGTGGCAAAGGTTCAACAGTCTCTGCCTGAGTTAAAGCGCGATGGAAACACCGTACTGAGTTCTCTATGGCATGATTTAATATTCAGCGAGAGCTCGACATCCCGTACCGGCGGCGTGCTCGCTCAGATTGAGTTCATACCGATACTGGCTAAACGTCTGCAGGACGCTCCAGAGGAAGTTATCGCTGACTTCGAAGAGATCAGAGAGCACCGTCAGTATTCATGCCTTCGGGTGTTGCCTTGGTGCTCCTATTCACCGCCCGCTTTCTAGTGACTGAGCCTTCGGGAGTCCGCTTCTCGGTTACGGGAAACGTTCTTGGTCTTGAGAGCCCTCGCCAAACTTGGAGTAAATACTTTGGACGACTGTTACCAGTGAGTATGCCCTTTTTCGGTCGTCACCACCTCAATGTTTCCGAAGGAAGCCCCTCTTTCCCCAGTTCCCTTGGCTTCCCAGACGCTTAGCGAGTTGGGGAAGAAGCCTGTTCGCAAAGTAAGATAACTACAGTCATTCAGCCACGCCCTTCTGATTCCTATCAGGCAGTAGTGATGAGTTTACCGACTATCGAGAGTTCGTACGTCATGCACACCACCCAAGGCTTCAAAGGCTTCAATCATCCTGAATACCCCGCGACTCGTGTTGCATTGGAAGTCCTCAACGCCACTGAAGGGTTCCTTTGGGTATGTCTATCGAAAGACCCTTAGTAGAACATGTCGCCTAAAGGACCACAGCGTTATATCAGGGGTTCCGGGCTGGCTTACGGCGCATACGTCTCTATCGACCTAGAAGCCGGGTTTTTGACTTTCACCTTATATAGGGTAGGTGGTGTATTTTTCTAGCTCAGATTGCCTGAGGCTCATTCGGTGCGTGGCGACAGAGTTCCAATGCCATCGGTGCGTTTGAGCAAGGGTCCAAGGTTATTAATGACCTTGTCAACGGAACGGTGAGTGGTAACCCTCCATGGGTTTTACTCTGACACCTTTTCGTTCAGGTAACGTTAGATAACGCAACTCTGGATGCTGCAAAGAGCAGTATCGTCTATGGTGTCGCAAAGAATGTCTCCACCGCTGGCCGGGCGGTAGGTATTGTTTAGTGCTTGCACTAAGTCTTCTGAGTTTCGTGCCAGGCTCTTTCTTCCTTCTCCAACCAGGCTTTGAAGGACGTCTCCCAAAACAACTCAATAGATCTCCTCGGAAAGTACCAGATGGTCACCAAGGAGGACGTTTTAGAAGCATTGAAGAAGCATTTCTTACCCCTCTTCCAGGCGGACTCGTCGGTCGCTGTTGTTGTGACTGCGCCGTCGAAGTCGGAATCACTAGCCGAAGGACTGGCTAAGCACGGCTTTGATGTAGAAAATAGGAGCTTGCAGCTTGATGCAGATGAACTGGAAGGTAGTTCGGAGGAAGGGGCAGATGACTCCGTCTCAGGTTCAGAATCGGATCGATAACACTATATTTTGATAAGATATACACTCATTAATAGCCTATTTAGAGTGTTGTGTTTTGCAGGGTCAATTCTAATCTTAAGAAAGAACCTCGATTTTACGATCTTCAGCATCTCCTGGTTTGAGCTCCACATCCTCCAAAAAGTCATTGTCGACCAGGAAGCGTATGGCTTGTGACAGATTGGACACGGTGATCCTGATCTCCGGGAGAAGCAGCTAGGAAAGGATGGGTTGGATCCAATGGTCAGAGCCAGGAAGAAACGCACGTTGCGAAGAAGGGCCGAATGGTTGCCAAACGGATTGTAGGGTTGCTTGCGAGGTTGATTTGCTGGGAGTTTTTGGTTAGCGATAGGATGGCGCTCGGATCGAGAGTTAGAGGCATGAACGTCTTGCATCGCTTCGAATTCTTCAGTAGGATTGTCAGCTGGCAGGCGTATTTTCGACGAAACGACCTCCGGAGCACCATCGTCGTCGCTGTCGCCAGACGACGAACCACACGCAGGCAAGGCTGAAGCCAACCCGGGTATTGTGGTTCTGACTTCGTGGGGCGGACCCGATGACGTTTTCGCCAATGGAACGCGATTGCTTCCAGAGCGATATCCGCCTCGACCTCGGTTGGTTCTCCTGTTAGCCCGGAAGTCGTGGAGCCTTTGTTCGTCCGTCCGTCGCCGTTTGGTTCCAGGTAAACCAAGCTCCTGCATGGTGAGCTGACCTCTGGCAATGGCTTCGTCCATCTTCCTGTTCTTGTCCTCAACGCGATGCTTACTCGGCCATCTTCTTTTCCGTTCTGCTATCCATGCTTCGAGTTGCGCAGGTGTATCCAGAAAGATGTTGGTACCTTGAATAGGAACTGGTTTTCTTGGAAAGAGGGTTCATTTCAGGAAACTAGGATGCCGTTATCGTACGCACCCTTTCAAGCTGGGATCAGCATCCCAGTCTGACTTCTTGCTGTGTTTGTCCCATCCATGAGGATAGATCAAATGTCGATCCATTCTGTGTATTTCTAAAGACTTCTGCGAGCCCGCAAATGTGCAATCTTTGTACGAGCATCGACATGGTCCGGGATGGTACCAGGACGGCGCATGGTTGTTGAAGTGAGAAGAAGGCCGAGAAGGGCCAGCGTTGGAACTTGGAGGTGATGTAGTGTGACCTAGAGCATCGCCAAAAGGCTGCCGATGGGACGATTGCAGCGATTGTATGTAAGCTTGCGCATAATGAGATGAATACGCCGCTTGCAAGTAGTCAAAATTATTTGTCCGCTGGAAAGGCATGAGAGGCTGAAGGGAGCAAGACGCCAAGCGCTAATCTACTTGCATGGTGCATGATTACAAACACTGGAGCATACGTTAGATATCAGCCACATAAAAAGTAGGTACTTTTAGCATTCTCATGCCCACAAGATACAAGAGGATAAAAGGTACACATGCAACCACGGGGTGGTTGACATAGGAAGCAGCAGTGCAACGGTTTCAAAGACTGAAGGGACGAGGAGGAGTCAGAGGGGAACCAGGTTGAGGCAAAACCACCACGGAACGTAGTTCATTTTGTCGAATCTAAGAAATGTCGGGAAAAAACAACAGGATCAGTCCTGGGCCTCCTGCTGCTGCTGAGCATCTCTTCCTACACGTCTCTCTTTCTCACTCTCCAGTTGATTGTAGAGTAGAAACAAGGCTTTCTCGTTGGCTTCAGGCGTACCAATGATGGTAAACATCCTTTCACCAGTTTCGTCGTGCGGGGTTTTGGCGATAGAAATTTTGGATCCAGAGAGCCGGCGTATCTCCGTAATCTTGGTACCGCTTTTGCCAATGATACAACCAACCATGTCGGAGGGGATGGAGATGTTTTGAGTTCGTAAGTTGGCGGGTTGCTGGTTTGACGTCGGCGATGAAGGAGGGGGAGAAGAACGACCACGATCCCTGGTGTCTCCATTTGTACGACGCGTGTTATAGCCTTTATCTCCCCGACGGCTGGATCGGTCTTCTCCCGCTGCGGGATGGAAGAGAACGGTCCCAATACCCCTTTCCCAGTCCTCCAACAGGGATTTTCCAATCTCTTCGATAGCTCGTCCGATAGCTTCTGGTGCACCCTGAACCTCAACGATGCGCTCTGTGGACTGGGGAAGTATTTCCTTTGATGCGATCATTCGGGCGCCAGATTCGTCCTGGATGGCTTTAATTTTGAGGCCATTACGTCCGATGATGGTGCCCATAAGATTGTGGGAGATAAGGAGACGGATGGATGTGTGAGTGACGGAAGGAGAGGAAACGGGGACAGGGGACGGGGGAGCGTTTGAGACCAATTGAGAAATAATGAGCGTGTATGCCTGGTTCACCAAGTCAAAACTAACACAACCCAATACAGGGACATACGAGCAGGTACCTTTGCAACTGCTTGGACGGAGCCGGAAACGGTTAGAACCCGTTCATGAACGCCAGGGATAACCTTGCTGACGCCAGCCTTGACACCCGTTTGCTCTCGAACATCGGCGACATTTTTTCCGGCTTTGCCGATGATGATACCAGCGTCCTTGGTGCTGACGAGGGCGCGTAGGGTCAAGGTTTCATGACCAGCAGGCGAAGGAGAGCGCGACTGGGGAGAGGCTGGATGAAAAATGAGGACTAGGGGCAGGGCGGAGAAGAGGGGGAAAATTTACCAGACTCAAGCCTGGCTGGGGATTCGGAGGACATATGAGAAGGGGGCGGTTGTGGGAGGAGGAGGAGGAGAAGGGCGAGGGGGAGAGGATGGGTGTGCGTGGGTGAGAGTTGGATGCAAGCTTTGCTCACTGTCCACTGAAAAAAACTCGCCTCGCAATCAGCCGAGAGATATGCCGTTTTGGGAATATCATGTCATGTAATCAGGGGGGTACACAGTCGTCATGTAGCTAACTAGCATACTAGTATCCCAGCTGCGTCAGCTTCTCAAACGACGACGCATTGTCAGCAACGCCCTTTTGGCGCAGCTTCGCAGCAGCAAGCTACCCAGAGTCATCAGCCATCCATGCCTCACTCAACGTCACCAGCAAACGCACCTTGCGCTCATGGAATGCCTGTGCCTTGATCTTCCTCTTCTCCTCAAGACGGTCAACGACATCCTTGTAGCCCCAGCCGACTTCGTGAGACAGCCGCTGAGCAAATGAAATCAAGTCCGCAACCATAGCAAATCATGCAGCATTCCCTTACCTTCACAGTGCAGTACTTGCGCCCGGGCTTCAATCGCAGGACTCGCAGAGCCTCAGGCACAACCATCCGCTTCTTCCTGTCGTAAGGTGGCGGAACACCCTCAAAGAGCTTCAGCCGCTCAAGGGCGGCCGCGCCTCTGGCGCTCTTGTGAGGAGTCATGCCACGAATTGCCCGGTAAAGGATCTTGGACGGTGCGCGGTGGTGGAAAGGTCCGGACTTTTTGGGGTTGACGATGTGGCGTTTGTGGAGGAAGTTGTGGTATCGAAGCTATTTCCCGACATTATTATTATTATCACCCCACGCACAAGTCTTTCAAGCCGCAAGTCACCTTGTTTCTGAAGAAGCTTCCGGAGATGTTGATTTCTTCACAGCGAACGACGACAATCTTCTGGCCAGAGAGAATCTGCTTGGAAATAATCGACGCCAACCGGCCCAAAAGATGGCCTTTGCCATCAATAACGATGGGGGTTGACGAAAAAGTGGCCATGTCGGTCTAAAGTCTCTGGTAAGTTACTACTGCTATGGCCATATACAAAAAGGTTGGCGTACCTATGGTCTTGAGGCCGTCGCGGGTCGTGGTGAGCAAGTGTCCTGTAGCGTCTTCAATCTCACTTTGCGATATCGGGTGGCTTGTGTGACATCCACGATGTCACGAACTCTATTACATAAGCTATACAGTCTGCCGGCACTTGCCGGACAAGCTAACCCAAACTCAACCATTAAATTCATAACGCTGCCTCCCCGTTATCTCTCCATGGAAATCGAGCGCGAATAGATCACCAGAATCTGGGTATAACGCTTGTCTATTCGCGTCGCCACCGTTGGCACCACAATGGGCAGAAGTTATGTATAACCGATCATTTTGGGGGCCTGCTAAGCGCGTCAGTAACCGTGAGGACGTCCCGCAGAGCCCTCACCTCCAAAGCAACATGCAGTGATGTTCAAAGCGGTAGGGAAAACAACTTCAAGATTGGGTGTTCCATCAGCCGCGTATCGAACTACTCGCGACCCGCCCCAACTGTCCATTATCCGTTGCCTACGTTAGCACTTCGCGGCTCTAACAGACAAGATAAGCACCATTACTCACCGTGCGCTCCAAACATACCCGTCACTATCCACACAGAGGCCGTCGCAATAGGTACGTTCGGGGTAGCCCTGGGCGATGGCATCCACGAACAGTCGGCGGCGCAGGACCTTTCCATTCTCAAAGTCATACGCGTATATCTTGTTGACCAGCGAATCTGTGAAATAACTGTACCGCTGGCCAGATCAAGTGACGACATGCATAATTAAAGGACGGTTCTTACAGAGTCTTCTCATCAGGACTCCATCCCAATCCATTCGAATCCTATCTTGAAACTGAGCGTACAATCACAGCAGCGATATCAGTCGGGTACGAACGGTGAACGGTCCTTCATCTATAATTGAGCAGGATTCGTCGCTTGGGTCATATCGACTAAGCATTATACATCTGTCAGGAGGGCGAACTATCATCGCACAGAAGTAAGGTCACACTCACTATAATTGACCGGCAACACTCCCGTCCTTGGATTGTATCGTGCCAGCAAAATAGCGGCCACTGCTATCACACCCTCCGTCGTTGAATCGAACGATCGGGACAAGGTTCTCAGGCAACGGCTTGGAAAGATAATCTATGCTTGAATTATTGCCAATGGTAGCGAATCCTTGCGCTGCTGTGCAGGCCAGCTGATAAACAATTATCAGTAGGCGGTCATATAATCACATAGCCTGCGCCTACCCCGCCTGTACGTCGCAGTGCCAACGAAGTTACGGGTTCATCGAATTGCTCGACGTCTAGTTTGTGGTCATCAATGCTGAAGTGGAACAACTGAGCTCCTCTGAGCCCTGCCCAACCCGACCGGGGACAGAAGACGTCACCTTTTTCTCCGAGATGTCAACAAAGTGTAATGTGCTTGTCCGTGGATCATACAATGGGCCTGTTTAGGGCGCTGATCCCGCCAACAGCATCAATGAAGATATGTGATCAACTTACCCTCACCCAAGGTGCATCCAGCCTTCAAGAATGGTTCTCGCACAGTTATTGTCCGCACTGAGGGCATAGGTAGTCAAATTGATTAGAGCCCTCTGAAGGAGCCAGGCGATCATTTATAGCTCCAAGTGGGATACAGAGCAAGATACCATCAAAGAGATTAGGGATGGTGCTTCGGTGGTAATTATTCCCAAACCGGCTGAGCCAGGAGAGCAAGTCGATTTGCAACCTCGTGTCTCACCCAGATAGTCAAGACTTGTTCGTCGTAAACAGATCTCTGGTGCCTATCGGACACGTCAGGCTATATCTCACAGGATCCTGTCATGATATGATTGATGCATTAAGTATTCTCTACTGATGCTGGGGCACAGGTAAGTATAGATACGGCGTTCCCCGCGAATACGGTCCTTCACTGAGCTGCACCCTCGAAGTCAGGATCCAATACAGGGGAGATAGGGATACTAAATACCTTCGGGCGTCTTGGCAATGTAGTCGATGGCTGTTTCAATGAGCAAATTAAGCGCACGGACTGACGAGCTCGTAGGGATGATAGCCAGACCTTGTTGAACGGTTTGGATTGAATCCGCTTCTTGGTCCGGTATCTCAATTGAGAACTCCTAAGTGGAGCATGTGTTGAGGAAGGCCGGAGGATGACTGAAGACAGGGAGTAACTACCTCTTCTATTGACATTACGACCTCAACCGCGTCCAAACTGTCGAGACCTAGGTCTTTTGAAAATGAAGCAGAAGGGGAGAGCTACCAGTTGTGAGCTGAAACCATAGATGAGAGACCGAGAGTAGCACACCTTGGCCGGATCTACCTTCTCGAAGGATTTCAGGACTTCCAGGACGCGACTCTCGATGTCAGCTTTTGGAATATGAGCAGCATCTGAGAAACGCGCCCGAAAAACGCGCTGGTGCTGGGAAAACGAGGAGGTGAATGCCCGTCGGGGAAGAGCAGCAGAGCGGAGGGCCAGACGGAAGAAGGACATTGTTTTCGAGTGGAAGGACACTTTGAACGCGCGGGCACGGACGTGAGGAAATCGGGACTTGCCAGCAATTCAAAGTCAGACACGGAGATTGCCGTGCGTCCCACAATGTCGCCTTATGCGATTCCTTGTCTTGCATCGTATGGAACAGGTCATTAATTTGTTTAAATAACATGAACATTTGACGATAGCCTTGCAACCACATGTGCTCCTAAATTGAAATACTCCCAGGCGTCGACACAACCGCCGAGGCTCTCAAATTCCATCCGTGGCGATTAGGTAAGCCACCGTTTCTTTTCAACTTCTCCCATGAAGCATGGCGTCGCGTTTCGCAAATTCTCGAGGACATCGTCCCATAGGATGCTGATGCTGCGGTACTGAAAATTTCATACTGCCTTAGTCGCTTGTTTCTCACTTGCTGCAGTAATCTTGTAACTTCCCTCTTCGACCATGAGCAAATCAAGACGACCTTACCAAAAGCCAGAGATGCCGCCAGGTTGGCTGAAAAGGTGATGTTATCTACATTGGAAACAAGAAACTGACACTAGTATCAGATAATAACAATGGGTAAAAATGGTAATTTGGCCTCGCAACGTCGTGCGGCTGCTTTCCTACTCAAGCCGGAATTGCTTCCCAAGCTCTTCGGCGCGTTCGCTCAGCGTTACGCCAATCGTCCCGGAGGCTACACTCGGATCCACAAGTTTGGTAGTCGTCAAGGCGATAACGCACCTCAGGCTGTGTTGGAGCTTGTGGATAATCCTCGTGACCTTCGATATGAACTCACGTCTCGCGCCATCGGATGGGATATATTGCGCGACAAGCTCAAGAAACAGGCACCTATCTCCCTGATCAATCAAGGTGCTCTTGGAACGCTGGACGTTGTGCGAAAAGAGCGAGGCTTGACCTTCGGTGAGAAGGGGATTCTACGACCGAAGACAAGATGGAATCTCCAGAAAGTGCTGAGGTTCAGGGATCAAGATGCCGCCGCAGACGTGAGCATGAAGGCTGGTGACTATGTGGTAAGCGCCATCGATCTGCCTCTGTTTGATGGTTTTGACGATCACGCATGCAAGGACCGACTACTGGCTACCCCACTAGCCTTCAAAGAGATTTACGACTCGACGCAATCTAAGCGGGCATCGTCGATGAAACCTCGCTCGCTTCGCCCAAGGGCTGGTCAAGCCATACCCGGTGAAACCCGTAGTGCTCTCAATCTTTCTCGGGGAGCTCTAACTCGTTCGTGGCCCGAAGGGCGTCTCCTTAACGTGCCCAGGATTATGACCCAAAGAGTCCAGGCCCCATAATTTAGTGCTACTCAGGTGACTATGTTGAGTATGTAATTTCTGTCAGAAATTGCTTGCTGCCTCGAGGTCATCAGCATTAAGCCAGAAAGCACCATTTTCCAGAAGCACTCTCCAAATATTCTCTCGGGCATGGACTGGCCACGCTCATCAGGGAATCCCCGCCGTTCTGGTATACACTCTTAGACATTACAATAAAACAAGTACAAAGTTGCGCCCAATAACGCGTGGCGAGCACCTGACTAAGGCACGCCCATTGAGGCCGAGCCCTCACACGCCCTGACACGACCAACAATCCCTTGCGCAACATTGTCAGCGATAGCAAGGCCCCCACATCCGTGGCGGCGCCCTTACGAGGAAGTAGCTCATTTCCCCAACACCGCCGCATCGGAACTGGCTTGCTGCACCCTCCCAACTTCACTGGCAGTCCCTACTAGTTTGCGAGCCCTCCCATGTCCCCCTCTCGAAACTGAGCCTGCGCGCCTCACCCCCGCTGTTTAGATGCCCCAATGCGTCTGCCGTAAAGTTCTGTCCACTGATGGCGCATTCCAGCGTCACCAGTCAACATGCCAACGCTGGCTCTCCCATATGAACAGCCTTGCCAATTCCCGGCCTCTCAAACGCCCCCGTACGGGCCCACGCAACCAGCATAGAATATTATTGGATGCAGATCTGGATGCAGACGATGTTGAAACTCAACCGGTGAGTACTTGAGTCATTATTTCGCTCACGCGTCAGTCCAATGTAAAATTCTACCAGAGCATCACAAATCCACTCAGTCGTGGTGATTTTCCGCCACCTCCCAACGACATTGAGTTTCCCGAGCTTCACCAGCCGCCAACACCTCCACCTCCACCCCAGCCATCTCCCCCGCCTCCCCCACTATCCCCTGCTCCTTTAACCACACATGGACGGCCAGTTCGCTCGAATCGCGGAGTCCTGCCGCCTCGCTACATGGATTTCGTTGCTGAAGGCCCGACCCCTCTGGAAAATCTGTCTAGTATTGACGATCTCGATCCTAGCACAACACCCCCAACACCGTCTAACACAGTTGATACCCCGGCTCGTATCACCAGAACCAAACCAAATATATTCGGACTTCTTCGCGAGTACGTTGGTGACCTCCCTCTTCGCGATCCCGAGGCCAACATTGCTGTGGAAGACCTGGATTCGCTGGACTCCTCCCTCCAAGCACACCCTACTACCAACTCCAATACCCCGAGTGAAACCCCTCTTATCACCAACCCTTTCGGCCCATACCCGAATAAGTCGGCATTCAATCTTGCCCAGTGGTATTGGTCGCAGCCCAACAAATCCCAGGCCGACTTCGACTCCCTTACGCAAATATTAACGGCGGCTGATTTTTGTTCGCAAGATCTCACTGGTATCAATTGGCGGAAACTTGATCGTGAGACAGGTAGTAGCACGAGCGACCTGTTCGGCACTACCGCTGGCTGGTCTATCAGCCCTGTTACTATTGACATCCCTGTTGCTAAGAAGAATACACCCCCGCTCCGATTTACGGTGGAGCGGATTTTTCACAAATCTCTCGTTGATGTTATTCGTTCAAAGTTTCAGAGCCATACATCCCTCCGTTTCCATTATGTCCCCTTCAAGCTCATTTGGGCACCAGACTCAGAGTCCATCCCTGAACAAGTCGTATCTGGGGAATTATACAATTCTCCCGCATTCATCCGCGCCCACGTTGAGCTCCAAGATTCACCACCTGAACCCGACTGCTCGCTACCTCGCAATATAGCCGCTTTGATGCTTTGGTCAGATTCGACGCACCTCACCGATTTTGGGTCCGCCTCTCTATGGCCGTTTTATCTCCAATATGGTAACCAATCCAAGTACCCGCGCGGCCAGCCTTCGGCCCACGCCTTTGATCATATTGCGTATATCCAGCATGTAGGTCATCACGATTTCATGCCCTGCTGCTGCATGTTGACACTACTCACAGCTCTCGCACTCCATACATCAGTTCATCCGGGAAGCAACTGGGAAAGCGCCGACACAGCCGCTAGTTACACATTGCAAACGGGAACTCATGCATCAAATCTGGAAGTTGCTCCTTAATGAAGATTTTCGAAATGCCTACGCACATGGTATCGTCATTGACTGTAGCGATGGTGTCTGTCGCCGAATGTACCCTCGCTTTTTTACGTACTCATCTGACTACCCCGAAAAGTGCGCTGGTCAGCCTTTGGTTCGCTATGGTGGGCTGATGTTTTTGCAGAGTTCTCTTACTGCTTATTCGTGATATGGGGGATTGTCCGTGCCCTCGTTGCCTTGTTCGGAAATCTCAGATCTATGCGATTGGAACACCAGAAGATAGACGTCAACGACAAGAAGGCAAGCGAGCTGATAATGACATTTTACAGGCTACGATCGCGAAGGCGCGCAAATTGATCTATCAGCAAGGTTACGTTGTTAATAGTACTGTTGTCGAGGAGCTGCTTAAACCTCAGTCCCTAGTACCCACAATTGTAAGTTGGTGATCTGGCCCTCCAGCGACGATTGAACTGATGTCATTGACAGAATGCATTCTCTTCTCTACGTGACCTAGGCTTAGATGTTTTTACATTATTTCTCCCCGATGCCTTGCATGAATGGCCTCTTGGTGTTCTTCGTCAAGTCATTATGCACCTTCTACGTATCCTCCAAGCCCAGGACAAGCATTTGTTGATCGAGTTTGATAGTCGCTTTCGACAGGTACCTCCGTTTGGGCGGGATACTATTCGGAGCTTCGGGGACAATGTCTCAGGCATGAAGAAATTTGCAGCACGCAATTGGGAGGATATTATCCAGGTTAGCAATGATCCCGCTTTGATTTCCTATCGTTGATCACATCTGCATAGTGTATTATTCCAGTTATCGAAGGTCTTCTCCCCGAACCACACAACACCATTGTCCTTGACTTGCTGTTCATGACAGCTTACACCCATGGCTTATGTATGCTTCGGATGCACACACAGGACACTCTTCGCCTTCTCGATGTGACTACTACTGAATTCGGCAAGCACCTCCGCAAATTTGTCCGAGTTACATGTGAAGCATATGAAACCACTGAACTACCCAAGGAGACGGCAGCTCGCATACGCCGACAGGCACGTCAAGTCATCGCTACTTCTGATCCCTTGCTGGATTCTCCGGAGACTGCCATTCCCGCTCCCTCTCGTTCTGACAAGCAGGGAGCCAAGCGACGTCCTTTCAGCATGAAGACCTACAAGCTCCATTCTGTCGGAGGCCATTATGTTGATGCCATACGGGAATATGGCACGGTGGACTCTTATACCACACAGCTGGTATGTGCTGACAAGCTTGACTCATGGACAGCTGATGAGTTGGTTTTCCAGGGTGAAGTCGAGCATCGCAAGAGCAAGAGTGGCCGATATATGCGGACAAGCAAGAAAGAGTTTGAAGAGCAAATGGCTGCCATGGATATTCGAGATCAGCGACTGCGTGATATTCAATACCAACTAACATTGGCGGACAAGACTGCCACCGACGCTGTGACCGAGGCCGACGAAGATGATATTACTGGAGCCAACCTCGAAGCCCACCATTTCATCGGTATCAGCCAACGCGACTACATCGACATTGGCTTTTGGCTTCGTCAACATGAAGCTGATCCTGCAATCAAGGTATCAGTGTTTTCACCACCATTAGCAGCAATATTACTCACAAGTCACCGGCCTCCAGGATTTTTATCCTCGCCTTCAGGACCACCTTCTCGCCCGTCGACGATCAGTTCCTCACACGGGCGATGGTTTCATGTTCGCCGAGGAAGAACGACTGAAAATCATTATTCGAAACAATCGCATGTATCCCCATCAAACGTTTTCGATCAACTATACTTCCTATGATGTCCGCCGCTCCCAAGATCTTGTCAAGTCCATAGGGCCACGTCAAAATATCATGATGCTTGCCGAGTCGCCTGACGGAGACCACACATTCCATGCATTCTGGTATGCGCGCATCCTTGGTATCTACCATGTGAATGTCATCGACATGTCTTCTACCTCTACCAAACCAGAACGGATGGAGTTCTTGTTTGTTCGATGGCTAGGTCGGGAGCCTGAATGGACCAGCGGGTTCGAGTCTCTCCGCCAGGACCGAGTAGGTTTTATACCAGAGTCAGATGGTAATGCATTTGGCTTCATTGATCCCAGTAATGTTGTTCGTGCAGCGCATTTGATCCCCGTATTCTGCAATGGACGCACACGCAAACTCCTGGGTCGCTCCCGTTTAGCCAGGGGACTGGATTCCGATGACTGCGACTGGGATACATTTTACGTGAACTGGTGTGTCATTTATATTTACTGCTTATGTATCTTACCTTCTGTTTAGCTTCGCAGATCGAGATATGCTGATGCGTTTCATCGGTGGTGCAGTTGGCCATCGCACAGTGACAAACATTAGTCGCGCTTATCCTCAAGTCGAAATAGAAGACTTTGAACCAGTGCGGAGAGACCCTGAATATGTTCAGGGTTCAACCGATGATGACTTGGAGGCGTACGACGAGGACGATTCAGACGACTCTGATCTTGAAGGCGTCCAAGGCTAGTGTGTATTCGCTCATACTGCGGCCCCATGAAGAGCATGCTTCAGCAAATGGTGAGTCCGCACTCGAGTTGGATCATGGCCACTAATCTAGCGGCCCGTGCAGGTCTTAGATATTTCAAATCTGTAAACGAACGTTCCAAAAGATAAAGGGTTTGGGGTTCCTAGTCAGCAAACGCGCCCATGTGATCTTGTTGATTTTCAGCACGATATTTTGCATATATAGCCTCTCCTGCGTCTGCTCACCGCCCACCCATTCCTGTCCTTTTCCACCAACTCCCCCATGTCTTCTCCTGCTCCTAGCCCTTACAATGCGACTCCTCTCACCCAGTCTAATAAACGGTCATCCCGTGATGAATCTTCGGTCGATGCGCCCCCCTCCAATAAACGGTCATCCCACGATCAACCCTCTGTTGACGCGCCCCCCTCCAAGAAGCGCCAGCAGGATCCCATCACCCACCTAGGATACCACTTCATGCGAACCATCGAAGCTTTTATTCTGCCATCCGTTGTCATCAGCAAGGGAATGCAACGCGAAGGCGAGCTCGACGATGACGCTGAGCATGATCAACTGTATGTCTATCGTCCACTCTACATCATGATTGCTTCTAATATTGCTCGACAGTGAGAATCAGGCTTGGTATGCATACCAGGAGCTAATCAACCTGGATAAAACCTTAGACGAGCGCCTTCCGAAAGAGTCTAATGTGATCGCGAAGCTTGTAAGTACCATTCAATCGACTAATCAGTGTTTTGATAAACATCATCTGTAGCTTCAGCAAGGTGCCAGTAGCGCGAAGACTATGGATACCTCTGGCATCAAGAAGGAGCTGCCAGCCTGGTGGAAGCAACTGCATCCAAATGAGCCACCAATCCCAACCAACAAGAATGCCCGTGGGTTCAATAACCCTGTCACTGGCCGACTTCTCTGCCCCGCTGCCTTAGATTGGGATGATACTGAGTAAGTCCTTGCAGCTGTATACTTCTATTGGCATCACCTGCCATTCTGTAGAGTCCAGCAGCGCCTTCGTGAAGGAACTGCCATGATTGGTGGACGATCGGTCAACGGTGGTGATTGGCCGAACTTTATCTATGGCGTACCTTATGATCCCGCGATGCCTTGGGTCGGAGTACTCCAAGGTTCACTGCTGGTCAAGGTAGGCCACTGACCTCTACCTCGTTCTCATCATATAACACATTGATCTCAAGGCCTTTCGTCATGTCTTCACCTCGCCATCTTCAGCACTTTGCGATGAGAATGCTGGCGACAATGGTATTTCTACTCGCTCGGGCAATGCGCAGCTTCATGGCATGACAAAGGTCACAAATGGCTCGCTTGCATATATTGCTACCCAGGTAAATATATCCAGCTGCTCTAAACTCACGACTGAATGCAGGTCATCTTGTAGGTCTACTTTGCCTTATCGTCGCAATCTACCTTCCAAAAGAATTCCCGAACACTCGATGCCGTCACCTTCTACAATAGCCTCATTGCTTATTTACGCGATCCTGATAACGTCATGGATGTGAAGGCGCTCCGTCGATGGTGGAATCAGTATGTCGCCTACTTACCTAGTCTGTTTCTGTTCACACGCAGTTTGCAGGCGCATCTTCCCTAGCCATCAACCTTTCAGCAGTGTTGCGGCCACAAGCAATGGCTCCAACAATGCCATCAAGGCGGCTCGGGCTGCAGCTGCAGCGCGTGCAGCCGCTCAGTAGCTCATAGTTGCCTAATGCCTTCCAATCTTCCTTATAACACCTGTATGCGCGCCCGTGGTAGCTAGACGAATATACCTATTTCTCCTGCTATTTGTTCCTCAGTCCCCTCAAGACCATACAAGGCATAGTGAGCTGTGTGGTATTTGGTTTGCTACAATCATATCACTATATACATCAAACGGCACTAGAGGTGGGTGTTCTATGGCAATGGGTTGTAAGTGTGCCGTCCAACCAGTGTATGCGGTGAAAAAGTGCCAGAATTGTAGACCTTGCAATATGGGTAATAGGCCAAGTAACGCCTTACGACGAGGCAAAATCCATAGCACCAATGGCACCAATTGCCAGGCGTCGCAAGCACCTTGTAGTGCCTTTCAATAGCCGCGCAAATTCCCTGATGGCCTGGTGTGTCCCAGAACCTCGAATTGATCCCTTTAGCTTTGGCGCTGTTGACAAGCGTGGTTAAATTTCCCAGCTGGGCTTCCGAGATGTTGCCCAGCCCGTTCCACCCCACAGCGACAGCGTAATCGGTACTAGCTATTGGGGACAGAGTAGGCGTCCAGTCAGAGTTTGGATCGTCTAATCCCGTTAACGGTGCATCAAAGAAGAAATCCCTTGGTTCTAGTGCTTTTACGCCGTCCAGTGGGGTATTGCCCGTGCCAATGACCAGGACGGCGGACTGCGTGAAGACCCCGTTTGCGAGGGTCGAAAGGAAACCTTTATCTCGCAAGGGTTTCAGTGCCTCCAAGACGGGAGGTAGCGTGCTATATGTATATATGAGCGGCTGGCCCGAATGGAAAGTCACTACTCACGCAACGCCGTCAGTCTTCATGTCAATCAAGAGTTGAAGGGGAACGTCACTCGCGGTATCGAAGACACCACTGGGACCCGTTAGAGTAAGCGCAAGCTGTTCGGCGAATGCCCACCTACTTTGGACGCCTCTGGTCTACGGTGAACTTATTCTTCGGATTCTGTTGGGTGAGAATATGCAGTAAGGGTTGGATGTAGAGGGAATCCAACGTGCGGTCCGGTGTCAATGCCGCTTCTTCGTGACCAACATATAACGTGCTGTTGATAAAAAAGACATCGGCTTCGACACTTGCCACTCCAAAGGATATGGCGGTAAGCAACGGCACATCGCGCCAATCTTGGGTGTGCAGGTTAGCGCGCAAGTCACCTTGGAAGCAGAGGGACTAGTTACAATCGTTATGAGAATGTATTGGCTTTGGCATAATATTTTGTGTGATCTGGGTAGGATACTGCAAAACAGAGGCATTCGATGCTTCCAGTGACGCAATCAGGCCATCGATTCCTGCCTTGCCGTACACCAGTAGTTGTGGGAGGTATACGGCCAATAACGCCAATGATGCACGCAACTTTAAGAACATGGCTGAAGTTGAGGGGAGACGTCGACCGCGATTTGTAGCGCATTTATACTCTCAAGGTGCTCGGCACATGGCCCGCTTCCACCAACATTCACAAGAACGCAGAATATAGCTGAGCCTCTGAGCCCACGTGCGTCGCTCTGCGAGTGCGGTCCCGTGACGGATGGGAGACATGTACGCTATCGCTGCAGTTGGCTGCAGTTTCACATTAATATACATAAGATTATAGTGTAATGACTAGTCCGTGTGGATAAGAAAGACGTCGACCTGGGAGGGCAGATGCTATGATGTGAATTTGCTATGCCGCCCCCACCTGAGCCGCAATCCGTGTGTCCCCCCGAGGCCTGCTGAACAATGAGGGCCTACCCTAGCGACGAGGATAGAAAACACGTACTCTTCGTGACCGTCCCATATATATAGCCGATAATCCCGCCATATACGATCAATTATCACTCCACTACTCGATGCAAGCGAATCGGATGTCGGTGTAGCAGCTGCATTGCTTGTGAAAAGATGCGAGACATCGCACCGCATGTTTCTCCAGCCGCGAGCACTGGTTGGTGACAAGTCAGTAGCCTCCCATGTACAGGTGCATAGTACATACGATACACTGATCACCTTGGTCTGAGACTTTACTGCGTAGCGGTACGTGGTCCCAGATTCCAACACGAGGGTGACGTTTTCGGACGGGCGCAGCAACATGACTGCGGCCGTGTTTCGACCATAGTCGCGTAGGAGCTGGACAGTAATGCAGTCGTGTGTGTCGTTGGAGAAATCCAGCAACACTTCATAGCTATGCAGGACGGAAGGCATGACGGGAAAGAAGTCGACTCGCCGAGCTCCCGTCTCAGGGGCACGCAGGAGATACTCCAAGAGCAAAAGACTGGGAAGAACGGAACCGAAGTACTAATCAGTCCGAAAATTCTTGCTGAAAGTTCTTAAGGTAAGGGAAGTTTTGTTGGGGAATTCTGCCACCAGAACCCGAGGTGCATGGTTACCATTAATGACTATAGCACGACATGGAACACTAACAAAACACGCCTTGTTCGCATGCAAACCATGGCACTATGGACCGCGATGGGATGCAACAAAAACCAAGGCCGTAACCAGGTTCTATTTATTGTCTGTTATTGAAGTGATGGGAAGCTGGAGAAGGTCGAACAGTGGCCAGATGGCGGAGACTCCCATAGGCGGCGTGCTTAGCGAGGGAACACGACTCCAAAAGCGAAGAACACGCAGAATCAACGAGGCATCGATAGGAGCGAGCCTGAGAAGCTATCCTGCAATTATCTTCTCCTATGCGAGATACGACCGTCTGGTGACTCGGAAGTGATGATGATGTCCACTTTAACACCGAGGATCTTCCCCAGGCCTCAAGCTCGAGCTCAAGCTTCAAGACTTGGCTAAGGTGCAATGAAATACGCTTGCGTCAAGTAGAAACGGTCCGTTACATTGTCCTCGAAATGGATAAAAAATATAACTACAAAATTGTCCATGGACGAGTACAATTCTACGATAAGGCATTTGGAATGGTGGAAAGCGATGGCAACTTGTTAGAAAGCATCGAATCAAACCAAACTTTCCGTCCAGAGGGGGATTGACAGACCTTTGGAACCAGACAAGCATGAACAGCTGGGTCTAAAAGTGACCTGGGAGTGCCTGTGTGTTTCCTGGCCGATCCGAGCCCTGCGAACCATATACACCATAGTAGGTGTGAGGATCCATGGGAGCAGGGACATCTTGGGCATAGGTGTATGAATGTTGAGATACCGAGCCATTTTTCTGAGCTGCATAATTTTGCGGTGGTGAGGAGTAATCGTAAGCATTCAAAAAGCTGTCTTTTGGCTGCTGCATTGGTGCATTTATGACATCGGCGACGCTTGCGACGCTATCTTGTCTGACATGGCTATAGTTGCGATCCGGATGGCTAGATGAATTACGGAGATCGTCATTGAAGTCGTTGCGAGAGTTCATGGGGATATTATCGCCAGTGAGAGAATACGAGGGATCATATAATTGATCGTACTTTTCGTGATCCCTTCTTTGGACGGTGCCGTAGGATGACATGACAACGTAGAAGTAAGTCTGGTGGTACTAGGTCAGCGAAATAGAAGGAGGTGATGGTGATTAGAAGATCGTACATGAACCCCCGCCAGAAGCACCCAGAGGCCGCCCATGATTC
Source organism: Pleurotus giganteus (assembly GCA_032158425.1). NCBI lineage: Eukaryota > Fungi > Basidiomycota > Agaricomycetes > Agaricales > Pleurotaceae > Pleurotus > Pleurotus giganteus. The sequence goes on from JAPEHR010000002.1 coordinate 2,668,636, forward strand.
CAACGTCAACCCAAGGGAAGATATTGCAAAGAATTCCACCCTCTTCAGTATTTCCCCCGTTGGCCTCGTCGGGGAAGAATGTTGACAAACAATTTGCCTTTGCAGTGCCATGGCGGGTTGCAGACACTATGATCCAGACGGCAGCAACAGCGAATGCGGCGATAGCAGCTAAAATATGCAATGTTACGTAGCGTCTGAACATGATTGGCCTTTCCTGCAGGAAGATTAGCTGAGGAAGACAGATATGCGAGGGACGAGATGCACCCCGTAGGCCCCGAAGAATCCAAGTACTTGAACACCAGAAGCCACAAAACATAGAATCGCGAAGAGCCAGGGAGCAAACGAGGGCGTGGCTGCTCCAACAACTGGTGGCACTCGATTAAGCTGTTCAGTGTTATACGGGCAGACTCACTCGATGGCGTTGCGAGGGACAGGACTCCTGCAACAATCCCTAGTGCAAACTGCTCTGCCAATACACAATAAATGCCTGCATTGGTTGTCGGTATTGCGCAGCAGCAGTAGTCTCGTGGTTTCATGGTAGTGGAAGGGAGAAGAGGACAGAAAACGGAGGCAGTGCCCCTACCAGCGCCGAAGGACACCGCACTCTAAACGGGAATAGTCTCTCACGACTCCGTTACGTCTTTGGGAGTGCTCCTGGCTCCAACCAACTCACTCTTCACCCTCATCATGACCCGCTACGCTCTAACGTTCCTTATCGCTGCCTTCGCTACTCTGGCTTTCGCCGGTCCACTTGGCACTCAAGTTGCGCTCATAGACGATACTGTTCACACTACAGAAGGATGGAGTTATGTCGACTGTGGTTCGTTCGGGGGCTCGCATATAGCACAATGCTTACGTCCGTCCAGGAAATCCCACCGATCCCATACAAATATCCTCCATACAGTTAACGCCAGACCCGCCGAAACCTGGCCAAGAATTGACTGTTAAGGTCACAGCACAAGTTACGGACCCAGTCGAGGTGTGTATACCGTCACCCACCTTACGAACCAAAGCTACAGCACCACTAGGATGGAGCATATGCCGACGTTACTGTCAAGGTCGGCGTTATCAAGATTCTTCACAAGCAGTTTGACCTCTGTCAAGAGGCGTACGTTATTTCTTTACACCTTGCGAACAGGTTGCCAAAACTCCCTTGGTAGCCGCAACGCCAACACCGACGTTCAATGTCCCGTCGAGCCTGGGCAATATGAGGTTACGCAGACAGTTCAACTACCTAAGGAAATTCCCAAGGGTTTGTTTTTCCACTCTCCCGCAACATCCTTATTCATACTTTCCACAGCCAAGTTCACTGTCAATGTCCGGGGTTACACTGTCGACGATGATGACTTGGTTTGCCTTGATTTGAAGGTGGATTTCATGAAGAAGCCGTTCTTCCAACCTTTAGGTTGGTAAACGGTGGCTGTCAGATCTTTCCTTGCCCTTTAGCCTGTCGCAGATGGCATTTTAACCTATCCCCTTCTCCACTCTTTTCGCCGACGATTGAGGGTATTTAGTAGCGAGGTACTCTCGATGCTTGTGACTTTCATAGTGTTTTCTTTCCCGGTACTTATCCAATGTCCCTGCTGGACTGTTTCATTGAATCGCAGCTCTGCGTTCTAAGTAGGCTTGACTCGTTCGGTGGCGGTATGTCACTAATTTTGTTCGGCGACCTACCGTATTCATGCGGATCTGCGGATTGGCGCTACCCAAGTTCGTAAGACCTTAATTCCCGCGTCAAGTTGCATTGACTGGAGAGTATCTTCCACATCCGCACCGTTGGCAGCATTAACGAAGACCGCATGATGAAGTCGACTTAGCTTACATATGACTTGGCTCCAACGAATGCCTAGAAGGAAATGAACACCTTCAAGTTCCTGAAAGATACAGCGGACATGACACCGATTTTTGCCGTGAGTTGTAACGAAGCCTCTCGGGACTCTAGTCATACTCAACACAAGCAATAGGAACGACAAAAGGGAGAGGATCGACGTGCAGGCGGAAGCAAGAGTAGTTCAAAGAATTAATGCGATTTATATGCGCGGTGTGTCATATTGCGGACGGAGTCATATTGTTAGAAGGAAGTAGGAGAAACGGAAAAACAATATCTGTCACTGTCAAGCCAGTCTCGGTTGTTGTCACCTAGATATGATCACGTGATGCGCGTCCCTCTCTACTCCCGCAATGCCCAAAAGCGCGAAGAAGCGGAGAGAAAAGGCTGCAGACTTTTCTGTAAGCTGCAAATTTTGTTTGCTTATATTGCACCACCTGAATTCGTGCGCAGCGAGCAAAACTTAAACTAGGAAAGGGGAAACAAGCACCTTCCAATGTCATAGATACGTCCTTCAAAGCTCGATGTGAGTCCTGCTTCAAGCGGATGGAGCCCTGAGCTAATTGAACCTGAAAGCGATTGCTCTGCCGGTACAGAGTATTACCAGGGAAACCCACGGAAGCGTTCCCACTACTGATAGAGGTCGAACCTTCAATGACCTAGTTAACCACACAAAACATCACAATTCCAGCACTCGTAGAGGTGCATCAGTTCCCCTCGATACCGCCAGTGGCGTGCTAATCCGTCGGCACAGATGCTCTTCATAGCATGCAGCATCTTTTGCACGTTCATGCTGAATTGCTTGAATCTTGTTTGCCGTCTCTCGTCGATGTTTGCACGCGGCTTCTACTCGATGAGGTCCGTATCTACCTGCCAGTGCTCTTTCTGCAATGTATGCAAGTGAGTGTCTCTTCACCGTAGGATGCCATCGTACGGAAATCATTGCGCGAGCTGTTCGCTTGGCTGCTTCCAAGAGTTGCAACTGTAAGTCCTGGACACTTGGGGCTCAGAATTAACTTGATCAGGCTTCTCCTCAGGACAACATATTTCCTCACGCATCCACCTTACTTTTGTTTGCAACATCCGCCCAAACGCATATTTACCCAGAGATACGCTTAGATGCGGTTCGATTCCTGGACATTTTACTGGAGAGAATACCCGAGACTGTCACCCAGGGATGGGATTCAGGAAAGGCAGGCCACGGGGCTCGCATACTAGAAGGCTATCTGGGGTCCTTAAACGCCGGCATGGCCTTCAATGAAAGCCATGGTTCGGTTCTGACTTTTCCCATCTTCTTCGTTCTGATTTCACCGTAGGTTCTGTGCAGGCCACATCCACTGCGAGTGTTATGCTCACCCCTTCGGTTCGGGATTGCAGCCATCTTCTTCTCATCGCGCTGACACTTTTTTGCAGTCAAAACTCGTTGTCTTGCAGTCGTTGTCATGCTTCCTCCAACACGCCCTCGCCATCGACGCAGTCTTATCCGATGATGCACCGCATACTTCGCCCTTTTCATCATGGTACCTTCGCCCATCGTTTAGCTCGCAAGAGTCACATGCCATTTTCGACGAAGTACTTCGCCCCCGTTCGACGACACCATCCCCAGAAGGCCCGAGGTTTGGGTGGCGACTTTGGCAGAAACAGGTTGACCATGGTGGAGACGACGATTTCGTTGGGGTGTACCCACTCGTCACCAAACCAAATGAATCGCCAATACTTGACCTAACTCGAACTTTGCCTCAGAGTCACACAACAAATTCCAGCGTTGCCCTGACGCTAGTAAGTTGCTGCCCATCTTCATGATTATTCGCTCACGCCTCCCTGTTAGCACCTCGCTCGGGCACTTCGTGGGACCCTCATATCTACATTTTTAGACTTCGCACCGTCTGTGTTCGGCCCCGATGGCAAAGCGCCAGACACTGACGTCAGACTGGTAGTAACCGTCTTCAACATTGCCAGGAGCTTGTATTCATCGATCGTACAAAGAACAACGACGGTAAGCTTGCTGTCGGCGTGACGCACCTATGTGATAGCCACTTAACGAAGATTTCCAGTTGAAAGACTTGGAGATCGTGCAAGGCGATATGCGGACGCTGCTCAATCATATGGCACCCTACTTCCCATTTACCAGCCCATTGGGTCGCGCCATCAAGGCGAGTGTGTTCCTCTCAACCCTACCATTGAAGTTAAGAACTCACTCGTTTAAATGTAGACTGAGGATGCTATGCTGGAAATGAACCTTATTTACTGTCAACTAGTTTCACTGCTAACCCTTAGCTCCAAACAAACCCCTGCTTCGACTGCTTCGACTTCCGGCAACTCAGACGATGAGAGCTCCGTCCGCTCAGTGAGCGACTATGTGAACAAGCTTCTTAAAGGCGAACCTGTCAACGGCACTCGTCTAGGCCGAGCGTTAATTCCGAACGCATACCTGGCACTCTTGCCTACCATCTGGTCATTTCTTAACATCGCCGCCATATCTGCGTCCATATTCCAAGGCACACTTACCCACGCTATCCAAACTTCATCCAAGTCCGGTTTGAAGAAGCTCACGGTAGAGTTTCTAGGCCGCATTGTTCTTGTACGTTATATCCACCCTCGATCGCTCTAGCAGGAAATATGGGGCAATGCTGCGTCTATGAGGCTTTGTGCTTACTCACGCCTCGTTTTTTTCCATGTTCCGCCATCATCAATGGCACCTTGCTATAGTTAGGGACGGAACGAACCTACTATGGCGCCTTTCGGCTCTCACGAAGTGCCGAAGAGCAAGACATTCTTCAAGAATGGGTAAACCATCTCCCAAAAGTTCTCTGGGAGTTGAACGCGTCCAACTTACCCTTCGCCGAAGTCAGTATAGGATATTATGCTGCGCAACGAGTCCTCGTTGATATATATTCTCAGGTCATTCTACGTTTCCTCATCCGCCTGGTTCAGCGTCGGTCCAAATTGATCAATGATTCCGTAAGTCAGTCCCTTGCAGCTTGCTTCCCATTAGCCCGAAACCTGCCATAGCTCGTAACAATGACCAATTCATTCCCATAGATGCTATCCTCCTTGAGATCTCGACTTGTACCCTATTTTTGCGTCGAGCATCCTGTTCGCGGGCGTATTCTGGGTCCATTCACCAAATTACCGTCGGACACAGGATTGCAAAATCTTGTTCTAGACTTGGTGGCGACGATTCAGACGTGCAATGGCTCCACTTCTATGGGAACTGCTCTAGAAGATGCGGTTCAACTAGCCGTGGGGGGGTCTACCGCCCAGGCCTATTGGGACGCCATTCGCTGCCCATGAATATGAATCCCCTAGGCGGGCAAATATGGCCGTCCCTGCCTAATGGCTGGCCACATTTCGTCCTTTCCTCACTCACTGCGCTGGAGTGGAAATCGACAAGAGCGGTTGCTCCATATGGCTCTGTTGTCCAGACTTGGAAGTATATGATCCATCGACACTAGTTGGATACCATGCTTGACAAATTTATTTGTTACCCTGGTTACCATAACACAAGCCTCTCGCGCCCAAGAAAACAATAATTCGCTGTACCCAGTACATTCGGAGTTTTCCGTGTGCAGTGTTATACATGCATCGTTGAATCCTATGCTACTCTATGGTGATGGCTTCCGACAGTGAACCTGCACGAAAAATGTTACTACTATCGTCGGGGTTGCTTGCACATCCAGTATGATTCTACAGTAAGTACCAGAACCAAGGCTTGGTGTCGTAAAAAGACACAATTGATCGACATATGCTTGGCGGTGATGGTGGACAATATAAGGACATCCTCTCATGGCAACTACTAGTAGCGTGAGAGTGTGGTATGACGCTTCAAGCGTCGTGAATACGAATCAGCAGTGGTCGTCGTCTTGACATGAATAAAACAAGTGATAAAAACGGTATATGGCTTGAGTGTTGACGGTGCCGGAGGATGGTGGAAGTTAGACGAAGGTCCACTGAACACCCCTGAGACGGCCCACAGAGAAGTCGGCGAGCTGCTTAAACGCAGCGGGGGAGAAGTCGAGATCAGTAGGAGCACAGCCGACACAACGGTCAGTGATTGCGACAGTAACAGTCTTGCCTTGATCTGCGAAACGAAATGATTCAGGGGTGAAGGGTGCGGGGTAGAGATGAAACCTACATGTTGCCCGAACCTTCTTGCCGCAGATGGGGTTCCGATTAGGGTTGCCTGTCGCACCTCTGAAGGAAACGAGTCAAAACGGACCACAAAGCACGAAGTGCAAACACTCACGGGACAGCGTCGAAGAGATGCTGGGACACAGCGCAGATGAATTCATTGTCGTTGTTTGTCACGCCACACGCAGTGAGACCAGTGTTATAGAAGGTACCTTAAATGATTGATGTATCAGATGGGAAAAAGCCTGTTTCAAGCAATACTCACCCTCGCCGGTTTGAGTTCCCGCGAAAAAGTTACCGAAGGGCCTGGCACCGCCTCCACCGGAGTTATTGTTGCTGTTGGTGGGGGGAGGAGTGGGAGAAGGAGGAGGGGAGGCTTTGGTTGTTGGCTTTGTAGCAGGGGGAGGGTTAGGAGTAGAACTTTTCTCTGGAGAAGGGGATGGTGGAGAAGGCGCCTTGGTGGGAGCCTTCTGGGGAGGGGGAGGGGGAGGGGAGGAGGGGGAAGGAGGGATATCCACCTTTGGTGTAGTGCTCGGCTGGGCAGGCTCTGGCTGAGGGGTGTCCTTGGGGGGTGCCTTCTGAGTGGTAGGGTCGACGACCGGAGTGGGTGCGACATTTGCTAGAGGTTTCTTCGTCTGTGTCGGGGCAGCAACAGCGGAGGAGCGAGGACGGCAGCGCTTGCCAGTTGCTCTCTTCCTGGGAGTGGAGGCGGAGGGGACGTCGGCGGGGGACGCGACGCGGGCAGCCAAATGTCTGTGGTGGAGGGCGCGGACGTCGTGGGGACTGGCGACGACGGCGAGGGGGACTGCAGCGAGGAAGAGGGAGAGAACAAGGAGGGCCTTTGCGAAGGACATTGGAGGGAGTGGGGGAGGAGGAAGAGAGTGGTGATGGTATTTAAAAGAAAGAGCGACTGGCGAGAAGTAAGTCGGACGCTCGCTCATATTCTCTGTTGACGCTTGTTTGACACTCAGCCCCTGAAAACGTTGGCTTCGCGAGGTCCTCCTCGGCATCACATCCCATTGGCTAAGTCTACTTCAGCTACCCCTCGCCATGTACATTTTTACCAGCCCTGTACTCGCAGTCCCTCCTAGCGACCTCGCGTATGCATCAATCTGTCCCAGCAGCAACATGCTTTCAAGCCGACTCGGTTCAGGCGGTATTTTGAACAGTCGGTTCACATCCTCCTCCGGAAGCGGTGCAAGCCCTTGCGCTATCCGGTTCGCATTTTCCTCCAGACGCTTTGCCACATGGTTGTCTGCCTTAGCCCGTTCCCGTGCTATCTGGCGTTGGAGATACGCCAGATTTCCTTCTTCAGTGCGGTAGTTGTCAATGGCTTCGATGATCTGCTCAAGATTCCGCGTCACCCCAGACGTCCCCAAGTCCAGTGCCCCAAACGACGGCGGTAGCGCTGATGTAGTCGCTGCGCTCGAACGTGCACCACCACGTTCAGATCGGCCTGGTTCGCTAAGAGCCCCGAGGAACGAGCTCAACAGCGGGTTCGTACGAACTTTAAGGGGCACTTCTTCCAGAATCGAAGAGAATGTCAGTCGGTGGTTGATCAGACTACATCGCATTAAAGGAAATCCATTAGCATGCTTGCTACATCGATGATGAATGAGATGAGATGGACATGCCTAGCCGTGTTAAAATTCGTCTTCTTATACGCATCAAGGAAAGCACTCGTCAATCTAAACGCACGGAAGGATGCATTCCCTCTATAGGCCTGCGATAGGTCTACAATGAACGCCTCTGGCCGTTAAGAACGTAATTGAGGTTCGAGGCAGAATGTTCGACGGACCATGTACGATAACAATACCCCCATGTCGCAGTTTTTCTTGGTGAATAGCTTGGGTATCCAGAAGAGTCTGGTTGAAGAAAGCCCCGAGAGTAATTCCTTGATAGAAGCCTACGACGCTGTCATCTGCCTGTACCTCCTTCAACGATCGAAGCATGGATGCTTGGTACCGTGCTGTTCAACCAAGGAAATGAATAGAAGTCTACTAGCGGAGGATTGAAAAGGCCCGATGACAGGTATGTGCACGTACCTACGGATTTCGCAGACTTGTCGTCTTCATCATTGACATGGTGCGGTAAAGGGAATGAATTGGATACTTCAAGTATGCCGTCGAGATCGAGACCCAGAAGTAAGCCATGGGCTGCTGAGGAATTTGTCTCGCGGGTGTGTTTTAGGATCTTGGTGACAACCTAACGACATCAGTCTGTGAGCAAAATTGACGGTTATGCGAAACGGGACCCTTGTGACCAAGGCGTCATGATTATTAAAGCGAGAGTGTGTGTCCTGATATGAAGCAGGCAAGGTGACTCACCATGGCATCGAGTTGAACACACGCCAACTGTATGTCGGTCTCAATGTCAATCGCTTTTAGCATTGACGCAGGGATTGCTTCATAAGTTGGCGCAGCTGGTGCTGGTGCGGATGTAGGTGCTGGAAGTGATGCAGCCAGCGCTGCGGCCATCGATGGTGCGGCCATGTTTGAGGGATACAGACAGAATCCTATGGCCAAACAAGTGTCAGGCATATATATTGCCACTGCAAGTCCAAGAAATACCTGTTTTCACCGTATGCGCGTCGAAAAATGGAGCTTCGAATCCTTGCCCACAGAAAAAGAGAGGACGGTGGCACGTGATCAAGGAAATCGGCGGCGAGCGCCTTCAAGTTCCTCTTTCCTGAACCACCACCATCACTCTCACCCTCTACTTCGTTTTGTTTCCAGCTGGATCTGCGCCGCAATGGCCATGTCGCGCTCAGCCCGGATTACTCTTCTTCTCATTATCGACATCGTCTTCTTTTTCGTCGAACTCATTGTTGGTAAGCTCCTAATCTAGAATTCGTCTGCGGAACCCACATCGTCCAATCCTTTCCAGGTTATGCAGTCGGTTCGTTAGCACTCGTGGCTGACAGCTTTCACATGCTCAAGTCCGTCTTTACCTCCAATTCAATGGAGTCGCCTTTTATTAAATGCTTAATGCTACCAGCGATGTGATGAGTCTGGTGGTGGCGCTCTACGCAATCAAGGTACCACGCTGATATGTATTTCATCACATCTATGCAATGGATCTGACATGTCCTGCCAAGCTCACAACGCAAGGCTCAACGGACTCGCGTTATTCGTACGGATGGCACAGGGCTGAAATCCTCGCTGCTCTGGTTAATGGAGTTTTCCTACTGGCTTTGTGCTTCTCAATCTCCCTTGAGGCTTTAGAACGCTTCTTTTCTACGCCAGGTGAGTTTCCCTCACGCATCCCCGCAACGCTACTCCGAACGCCTTTGTAGAAATCAGCAATCCTCGCCTCGTCGTTATCGTCGGTTCGCTCGGCCTTGCGTCCAACATAGTTGGATTGTTCTTATTTCATGGTAAACATTATACGGTCCGTTCATGAACTCTACCTGACATACGCCTCACCATTTCCCCCTTCTCCATTTCTGCAGAGCACGGTCATTCTCATTCACACAACCACGTTCCTTCAAAACCCCCTAGCATCACGGCCTCGCAGCCTGGCTCACGTCCAGTCTCCGGTCACGCCACCCCTGTAAAGGTTCCTAGACGCACACACGCCCGTTCGCGCACGGAGTCGTATTCTTCATTGTATGGCCATCCTGCAGCTACACGTGCTTCTCTAGTACAGACAGCGAATGAACTCGCAATCGCCCGTTCACCATCTCCTCCCCTTCGGCAGAGACTATCTTTGGACAACGAACCTCGCCCTCACAAGCAATCAATTACGAACAGCGATATCCCACGTTCACCCATGATTGACACTGAGGATACCCCTCTCCTCATGCCTGAAACTGAATCCCCCGCTGATGAATCAGATCTTCGTCGCCATCCTTCTCCTCATAGTGGCCACTCTCATGCTGGCTCCATGAACATGCGTGCCTTGGTTTTGCATGTTCTTGGCGACGCACTGGGTAACGTTGGTGTCATCGCTACCGGCCTTGTTATATGGCTGACTTCCTGGAGCTTCAAATTTTACTTCGACCCAATCATCAGCTTGGTGATCACCGTCATCATCTTCTCATCGGCCCTTCCATTGGGTTTGTCTTCAATTCCTTGTGCATCCTTTTGGATTAAATTTGGTCACAGTGCAGAGCGCGTCCTTTATTCTCCTTCAGGGAGTTCCTTCAACGATATCTGTCGAGCAAGTGCGCGCATCGATCTTAAACGTTGAGGGAGTTTTATCGTTGCATGAGCTTCATATCTGGCAGCTATCGGAATCAAAGATTGTTGCTTCGGTTCACGTCATGACTTCCCGTAATCATGATTTCATGCCTGTTGCCGCAAATATCCGCAAAGCTCTACACCACCATGGCATACATTCGAGCACCATCCAGCCCGAATATCATCCTCCTGCCGCGCCTCCTGAGGACCATCTCAAGGTGACTTCTGTCGATTACGCTACCAGTCACTCAAGCCAATGATTTAACATAGACCAGTGAAGATACCTCCTGCCTGATTCTTTGTCCACCTGATCAAGAATGTACACATGAGAACGTTTGTTGTCGTACGTTGTCGTTTCGAATATACGCTTTCCTACTCATTCCTTAATAGCACCACCATCTTCTGCTGTATGAAATGATGAGAGGGATGCGCTACTATCATTCATCGGCATCCAATATAGACAAATTAGTTGTTTCTAGACGCCCCTAATTCACTCGTAAAATGTGGGAAATTTGCCGTGAAAGATTGAGAGGTAGCGAGCTTTTGTGCGAGTAGGGATGACGCATAACTTTGCTTATTCATCCTCAAGTTCATCCCCAACCGCCGGGCCATGATTGTGCTTGGTTGACCACCTAATGGGTAGGATGATTCACCGCCTACTGTTCGCAACGCCCATTCCAAATGAAGAGCAGCCGTTAGGGAGGAGGTGATGATGTTGAAAAGCAGTTCGACACCTAGTGACGGGTCTCCGGTCGTCTGCTTGTCGATGGACATGATAAGGGCTGGAAGGACGATATATAAGAATATCGGGAGCAATGGCGCTGTGGTCGGGGATCGAGGCATAGTTAGGACGAATGTCGCAACTCTTCGGCAGGATTCCATCTCTCCCATGGCTGCCGCGCTAATTAGCTCCGACCAGAGGAGCTGAAGAAATTTTCCAGGTGGTGTGACAAGTAAACATTGTTCAACATCCAAGCGCGGTGCCTTTCCTGCTCTCGAGAAAGCCAAGGCCATTAGGATGGCCTGTTTCGGCTGATTCCCCGCCTGTCCTGCTAGAATCGATTGTTGTTGAGGTGTTGGTGGCGTGGCTTTAAGGCAGTGAGTATGAAAACGTTAACGCAGGAATGCGATGCAGGTCCTGACCTGGCTCAGTATACCCGATGGCATTGGCGGCTGCCTGCCTAACAGCATCAACATTAAACCTGAACGACTGAGTAGCTTTCAAGACCCAATGGTTAAGCTTGGTAAACATGTTCAAGATTTGAGTTCCACAAAGACACACAACGGGTTGCGGACAAGATGGTGATAATAGAATGGTCTGAAGGACGTCGAGGTGGTGAGGAGCATTGAAGCTGTTAAAAGGTAACAGGTAAAGGTTAGGTTGCGGGAACGGGAGGAGGGAAGAAAGCAAACGGTCCAGACCCTTTGGCTCTAATCTCCCTCATAAGCGACATCACTACTCCCACTAAAGTCCAATTGAGAAGGGGGCTTAAAAAGAAAGAAATGCCATTGTGTAAAACGTCGCTGTCAATCTTTTGAGAAAGTCGCGCAACAATAGCGCGGGACACCAAAGTTGCTGCAAGTCGCAACAGGGTTTTCGGATTTGTTGACCTGAGATGATGTAAGAACGGGTTTCGTCGATCTGACCACATACAAAGCACCTGAGGATGGAGTCTTCAATGCCTTCGCTACTGCTGTCAAATAGGGTCTTAAACCAAGAGTGATACACGTTGATGTCTTCACGGGAGAGCTCTTCAACGGAGTAGACGGTCCACACAGCTTTAATAAATTGCGAAGACACAACATCAGAGCCAATAGTGAAAGTTTCAGCGCTGAGCTGTGTGGAAACCCTGGAGGTTAACTACGGATTCGCGCAAGACAGGGATGGAGGCGAACATTGTATTTTGCCATGGTGTACTGAGCAAACAGGACAACAACGCCCAGATGAGCGACAGCAGTCTGTGGATCACCTGTGGCGAGGCTCTTTAGGAGATTATCACGCAGAGCATAACTGAAAGTGGGCATACCAACGGTTTCACAATCATACGAATCAATAAACCGCAATGCATGAAATATCAAATGAGAGATAGGCTCATGGAGGGAGACGATGTCTAGTGCAGTATTGTTCGCTAACAGCACTCGACACAAGTGACTCATGGGTTCAACTTCAAGAGAGGCAGTCAGCTTCGCAACTTGCTATTGGAAGAGAAATAAATAAAAAAATAAATAAAAGATGAAAGCTTTCAAACCTCGAGGACTGCACGGGCGAAATGTGCATGACTGGTTGGATCCAGCCAAACGCGTCCGACGAGGGACTTGATGTCATCAGGGTTTACCTCGGGTGACATCTTCGAGGCAATGTACGTCTACGAAGATGAGATCAGACGTTGTGAAGACAATAGATATTTGGTTCACCTGTAAATCTTGCTGCCCTGCGTCCCGTACTTCCAAAACAAGACGCGCAACTTTGTCGTCCGCGATCATCACATCTATTCCAACGGCAAAAGAGGAATCTATGAGCCCTCGATGTATCAAACCAGCAAGGAGCTCCCTGGATGCAGAGCGGGGCCTACATAGGAGGTTAGCGCGGCGGCGAAGATAAGAGAGTAAAGAGCGCTACGAAGGGGCACCTGGAACGGCCTGATTGACAAGTGCATCACAAGAGGCGATTTGTTCCGAACGGCGTAGGACAGTAGACAAAGATGTTTGGAGAGCATTACGCTAGGCAGATGTCAGTCTGATGCATGAAGGTAGGAAGAATCAGTACCCAGTCCGCGTTTAGTGACGAATCAGTTTTTGCCGATGTTTCAAATTGGGAAATCAAATATGGGAGCTAAGAGTGAAGGCTCAGCGAAACCAAGCAAAAAGATAGACGTATCCGTACACGGCCAGCAATAAAGGATAACCATATCCAAATACCAGTTCCTGACGTCTGGGAAAGTGCCGTAAAAGCCGATGAGAGAAGCTGTGTGTAAAACACGGTAGGCGTCCATGAGCTCCATCTCAACATCCCTAGAAGAGATATCACAGGGTCATTACCACTTCCAGCACCATACTTGACACCTCGATGGTGGACCTGCGAGCGTCCATTGAGATGCGCATGGAAGCAAGCAAAGGACATACGAGGTGGCTGAGCAGGAGACTAAAGGAGACAATGTCCGAGTAAGAGGTGGATTCGGTGAAGTCGCCCTTGCCGTAAGTAGCGATGCCGATATTCTGCATGATCTGTGCTTCTTGAGCTGCCTTGACATCATCCCCAACCACTGCTTCAAGCGATATCGCATAGTTTTGTAGGACTAGTCTAGCACCGGTCGACAAGGGAAAGTGCTGTAAGAGATCGCGGACCTCCGAGAGGTGAACCAGAGCTTGCGCCATGGGGATCTGGGATAGGTCGGTTATACAAGAGATGAGCAGAGTTGTTAGCTCTGTTGCAGAAGTTGATAGCTGGTGGAAATGAGACGGTGGTAAAGAACGTGCCGATCGTAACAGAGCTAGGGCGTCCTTGACTGTAGCTACGACGGTGGTAGACGCAGCGTTAAACGGAACGACGGAGCCTATGGGAGGAAGATTCGATGAGTAGTGTGCATCGAGGGCCACGCGACAAAGCATATCCAGAGACGCGGATGTTTGGATTTCCGGGGACCACGCCGCCTGGAGGAAAGTGGATACAAAAATGGGGAGAGAGACCAGTCCTTCCTTCAATGCATGACGGAAATAGGCCACTAGGTCTGGTTCTCCGGGGTACGAGCGGTATAGTATAAGAACTGAGTCTACAAAACTATGAGTTATGCTCGCTAGATGACTGAGTAACCTACTACGGACTGCTTATTTGGTGCTCTGTGTCTGGAGTTGAGGAGATGGCGTTCTTGTAAATATACAACTGACAGAGCTTGACCCACTGAACCATCATCAGAGGGTAATAGAGGCTCAGGTCACGACAAGACAGACCTTGGCTGCTGATATGCCACTTTGAAATGAGTTTCTCGTCAAATCAGTCACTGACATGGTGGTGGCGTGGTGGTAGAGCTGCAGTATTTAGGCGCTCAAGCGCTCAACATTCAGATTACGCCAGTGTATTCATTAGATGCTCTACATATACATAATGCTGAAATATTCTACGCAGGGTATCTGGGAATGAATGTAGATATATGACGTGAAACTCATGGTGAGACAAATTAGACTTTGGCGATAAGCCGGCGTGTCTCCTGCGGAGTGAAATGGAGAATAATTGATAAAACCTTGATGAGACTTGGCCGCATCTCTTTATGTTCAAGAAACTGGAGAATAACATTCCTCAAATACTCCAAGTTAATCTCTTCATCGCTAGCTGGGGATGTCGTCTCGGATGGCGTAACAGGCAAAGAAGACGTGGATGTCCGGCTGTCAGCTGGGGGATTGTCTTGTCTTGACCAATATCCAACACCTGGGTTTCGCTGGCGTTCCAAGATAGCTGCAGATGACTGGACCTTGCGCAGTTCTTCACGAATAGTCTACACAATACCATGAGCGTATTAATGTAGGCGATAAACGTGGAGGTACCTTATTCGCAAGCTTGAGGTGGGCCTCTCGAGTTTTGCTTTCCTCTGCATTGCGTTCTAAGCTAGCGATCTTCGCTTTGAGTTGATCAATGACGTCCTTCAAACTGTCCTACGGTGAATGGATAAATGGGTTGCTGATGCTGCTCTTGGGCAGATGGCAACAAACCTCATGATCAGTTCCAACCTTGGACTGGCGCTGGAGATCTGCAATCTGTTTTCTATAACTCTGCGTCTCTAGGCCAAGCTGCTCGATTCGGCGGGTGAGATGGATGACTGTCTCAGAGCTTTCTTCTCGCGTTTTCGCCGAAGACGCCAGAACCCTCTTCAAATCATCCGCTTCACGAGTCTTCTCTCGTAGCTTGCGACTCCACTCGGCTTCGGCATCACTTCGTTCCCTCTCTGCAAGGAGCAAATCTTTACGCAAACTTGCAAGTTTCGCTTCGTATTTGGATTGAGTGGCTGACAATAGACGCGCAACCTCCTCAGCTGATGTCGAAGGAGTGGGAGACTTAGCGTCTTGTTCGCGACGAGCCTCAGTCAAAGTCTCGCTTAGCAATCCAAGTCGTTCGTTGGCCTCTCGTAACTGGTACTGAAGCTCCGCATTTTGGCTCTGAAGGGACTCTAGATGAGATTGAAGAGATTCATTTTCTGCCTGGCGCAGCTGGGTTTGTTCGAAGAAGTTGTTCTTATCGTTAGATAGGTTGTTCACGGACTTCTCAAGGATAGAGATTTGCGTGTCCTTAGCAGTAAGTTCTTTTGAATACAAGGTCTGTCAAAGTATCTGAGTAGGACGAGTGACACCACAAGGTTGAAAATACCTTATTAGTCGCCGCCTCTAGTTCAAATTGCCCCCGAAGGGCGGATATCTCCTTCTCGAATCCATCCTTTAGATTGGTGACATCCTTATCAAACTGTGCCCTCAATCCGGTAATTGCTCTCTCTCTTTCTCCATTGACCAAGTCTATCTCTCTCAGAAGCTTACTTCTCTCTGCCTCTTCTTTCTCCTTATCCGCCTTATCCCTATCCTTAAGGGCGACCAGCTCCTTCTGTATGTCCTCCCTTTCCTTCTCGGCCTTCACCAACTTCTGACGCACGGTCTTGAGCAGACTGATTGCCTTGACACGTTTCTCCTCTTCCTCCTTGGCCACGCTCTGTGAACGCTCCAAGTCAGCTCTAAGTTCTCGAAGTTCCGCTTGCTGAGTCTCGCTTTCGGCATCAGCCTGTGAGCTTGCAGACTGCAAAGCCTTGAAGAGTACTTCCGTCTCTTCCACTTGTCGCCGAAGCTGCTCAATCTGATCCGATTGAGAACGTGATTCGAGCCGGTGTGTGTCTCGAAGTTCCTCTATGCGATCCTCTTGGCCTGATATATGGTGAGAAGATGCGCCTAAGAGACACGGGAACTGAAGCATACGGGTGAGTTTCCCTGTAAGCCGCTTGATCTCGTCTTCGGCAATCTGGCGAGATTATACAGTAGTGACTCGTCAACATGAACCGAATGCTCACCTCTACCTTAAGGGTCGTGTTAAGCAAGTAGTTCTTCAGTTCGTCCAAATCGTTAAGGCCCTCTAGTGGCGTAATTTCTCGAATGATTTTATCAGCAGCCTGCCTTTCGGCTTGTAGTTTCTTAAAAGATTTCGTGACCTCTATAAGATGATGTTGGTGGTTGACGGAATGGGCCGGAAGATTGACGTACCAGTAAAACGTTGCTCTAGTAATCGAAGTTGCTTATGGGTGACTTCCATAACTGAACCTTCAGCTTCTGGTGTAGATCCATTGATGGTAGTGGTGGTGGTGTCAACCGTGAGAGACTTGGGGTGGGACGTTGAGACAGTGTCGTTTATGCCTTGGACGATTTCATCAATAGGCTCAATCGCGTTGGAAGATGAAATCATCTCTACGGGTGATTGCATTACTTGCTCTTCCTGAGAGGGACGACTCGAAGGCTCGGGTGATAGAGGATCTGATTGAGAGGAGTTCGACGAGCATGTTGGGTCCTTTGGTAGTGGCTCTGGACGTATTGGAGGAGCGTCCGATGATAGTTCTTCCGGTACCTCAAAGGCCTTAACCAGTGGAGCCTCTAGTTCGGCCATGACATCGGAATCGTTGGGGAGGGGGACGGCTACTTCGGGGTGTGGGGAATCTGACATACCCAACGGATCCGAAGGTTCGATGGCAGATGATGATGGCTCCGCATCGATGATAATAGACTCGTCCTGAGGGGATGCCGTCGTAGGCGACTGTGAGATACTGCCAGGCGAAGGGGCACTGTTGGCGGATTTGTCAACTGCGGGAGGCGGAGTAGACCGTGCAGAAGTCTCCGGAGTACTTCCTCTAGAGATGTCTCCTACAGTAAAGCTTGCTCGAAGCCTGTCTTCAAGCCTTGACTTCGCTGGTCGAATTGCACTGTCAGAAGAAGAGGCGGCCACTGCGGGGGTTTTGGCCTGTCCCCCAGTGCCTGGACTACCAGCGCGACTAGACCCAAGGGATTTGCGGAGACTAGTCAAAGCCGTCTCGGCTAGTTGGGCTGAAGACAATGGCGACGAAGGAGGACGCGATGTGTCCAGCGATGCACTTCGGGAGGCTTGCTCACGACCATCCGAACTTGTTGAAAGCGGGTCGGAACCACGTCGGACAGGATGATTTTCAAGAGGCAGTTGAGCTAGGTTGTCGAGAGCATTTCTGAAGCTGGAAAACATGAGGGGCATGGCGACGATGAACAACCAAAACTGAGGCTGAGACTTGCGTTTCACCCACGCATTGAACAGGTCCTAGGGGCCGCTGCTGGCGCCCATCTTCAATCTCCATCGGCGCTTACAGACATACGAACACGCGGGTATGAGGAATACATTCATCAATGAAGGAACACAAATACGACTATATGTGCCTATATTAAGGACTGGCATCTACTTCTTTTTGTTTACCTTTGTCTGGATTTGAAGGGGTGACAGAAGTAGGAGCCGTGGGTGATGCTGTGGGCTCAGTTGATGGTATGGTAGCAGCAGGCGAGTTGGATGAGGTGCTGGATAACTGCCAGGACGGTATAGATGGTATTGGGGCAATCGAGGGGGACCCAGAGAGTTGCCATGCTGGTATGGAGGGCTTACCAGCAAGAGATGGCAGCGGAGTAGCTGGTGAAGATGTACTAGACCCTCTGCTCAGAAGCAGGGCTTTCAGCGATTTCAGTTCCTGCTGGAGCTCAGCTAGTGACTGCGTCTGGCTTTCCTTGTTCTTGTCAATCATCTGAGAAGGTTGTCAATAAAGGTAGGGTGAGATGGCGGGGTTAGTCGGCTTACCTTGGGCAGCATATCTCGGATGGTATTGATCTCGTCTCTGATTTCTCCCATTTCATTGCGAGTTTTCATCTCGCCTTCACGCATTTCCTTAATCACTGTGTTGACCTCTTGTGTTGTCTTGTCAATTTCGGTTTGTTGCTTCTCGACGGCGGTCCGTACAGCGATTGTCTCGGTTTGAATCTCCTTCAGAAGCTGCTCTGCGGCATCGAACTGAGCCACCAGAGCATCACGATCACCCTCGTACGCCGTGGAGGACGGGGGCTGCAGGTGTGGGAGGAGGTATTTCTAGGCGCGTGTTACGCAGAGGTCACATAAGGTATGACGAGTATACGTACTCTGAACAAAGTGGTTGCGCCGTACATAATGCTACCAGAGACTACGAAGGTAATCTAGTGCGACAAGGTAAGCACCGGCTTGAGAAAGCGGCCGACACTCACGAAGTAGTCGCGCCAGTCCCATACAGGCCGAGGGGGGACAAGCGGATACGTTGGGCCGTACAATGGCAGACCAACTGATTGCTGTGATGCAGTGTGGTTCATCGAAGCTTGCTTCATTGCAATGTCGATCTCAGATGGCGTTAAGCCTTTAGCCTCAAGAAATTGTATTCTCTGCGCGAGAGACGAGGCCTGAGACTATTTCGCTGCATGTTGAGTCGCATGTCGTTGCAAGACGCAATCAATACTCACCTTCGGGTCAGCGAGAAATGCGACTGCATTGCGGACAAGGTCTTCTCGGGAGGACATGAGTGCTCGGGATTGAAGTAGCCGCGTCTCCAAACTTGGCAGGTGATCGAGTCCGATATTGACGCGTGTTTGTCGAGTCCGGAGACGACCGCCTCAACAAATTTGGTTCCAAGCCCTCAGTTCTCTTCTCAAAACCAAAATGATTCAGCTTGCAGCCCCCCGGGCGCTGTTTCGCTGCCTCGCAACCCCGAAGTGTACGCGCACCCTCTCCTTTCTGTCCGATACTCATATTTGTGCAGCATCCTTGCTCTCAGCGTGCCAAAGAGCGGGCGCATGGCGCGCACCAAGGACTCTGGATGCCATTAATTTGGGTGCGCAGTTACGCGTTTCTTCCATTATATACTCATCCTCCCCTCTGAAAAGTCGCCAGAAGAGGCTACGCCGAGGTTTTCTCTCGTGCGAAGCCGCACATGAATATCGGAACCATTGGTAGCTTTCTCAGTTCGTTCGTATGGCCTATTCCATGACTTGGTATTCATCTTAGGCCATGTCGACCATGGTAAAACCACGCTCACCGCTGCCATAACGAAAGTTCTTTCGAGCCAGGGTGGTGCCAAATTCACCGACTACTCTCAGATTGACAAGGCACCTGAAGAGAAAGCTCGTGGTATCACCATCAATTCATCTCACGTCGAGTACGAGACTTCTTCCCGCCACTATGGCCACATTGACTGTCCAGGACACGCTGATTGTAATGAGCTCACCTCTTTTCTTCCCTTCGCTGTACTCACTGTAGCGCTCCAGACATCAAGAATATGATTACTGGTGCTGCCCAAATGGATGGCGCTATCATTGTCGTTTCGGCAACCGATGGTCAGATGCCTCAAACTAGAGAACATCTTCTATTGGCGCGTCAAGTTGGAGTAAAGCGTCTTGTCGTCTTCATCAACAAAGTCGACCAGATTTCTGACCCCGAGATGCTGGAACTTGTGGATATGGAAATGCGTGAACTTCTTTCTACTTATAACTTCGACGGCGAGAACACTCCTATCGTCATGGGCTCGGCTTTAGCTGCTTTGGAAGGTCGTGATGCGGAAATAGGCGAAAAGAAGATTATGGAACTTGTCCAGGCTTGTGATGAGTGGCTTGAACTCCCTCCTCGTAAGTGGTCTGAATTGCGTTGTTAAGCGACAATGGTTTATCTTGCATAGGCGACTTGGAGAAGCCTTTCCTTATGCCCATTGAAGGTAGGTTCTACAAGGATTCTCGTTCTTTGGGAGTTTATTTGTGCTCTAGATGTATTCTCTATTTCTGGCCGTGGAACTGTTGCAACGGGCCGCGTTGAGCGCGGCGTTGCAAACAAAGGTGCCGATGTTGAAATCATTGGCCTTGGGAGCAACTTCAAGACTACTTTGACTGGCATTGGTATGGATATCGTCTGTCAGCCACTCAGTTAGCTTATGCCACTGTATAGAAATGTTCCACAAGGAACTTGATCGTGTACGACTCCTCTGGACTGGTTCTGTCATCGTGACTCATTATTTGTTCAGGGAGAAGCCGGTGACAATATGGGCTGCCTGCTCCGTGGTGTCAAACGTGAGCAACTTCGTCGCGGCCAAGTTGTTGTCGCGCCTGGTTCGATGAAGCCCGTAAAGAAATTTCAGGCCCAGATCTATGCGAGTCCTTCCTCATGTAGTCATGTTCTCATCCTAACCGCTTGCTTCAGGTTCTGACCAAAGACGAAGGTATACTTGTCATGTGCTTCCGCACTGTCTACTTCTCATCGTGACCCAGGTGGTCGATACACTCCCTTCATGAGCAACTACCGACCTCAACTTTTCTTGCGCACTGCTGATATCACCGTCTCACTCACCTTCCCTGAAGGCACCCCCGATGCCGCCGAAAAAATGGCAAATGCTTCTCCAAGTTGATGTTCTTTTATACTAATGATCCTGGCCAGGTTATGCCCGGTGATAATGTGGAGATGGTTTGCGAGCTCGTCCATGATGTAGCAGCGGAGGCTGGCTCTCGGTTAGCCATGTTTTGTGTGCTTTCCTATCTCATCAACTCACTTTCTCCTCTAGCTTCACCCTGCGTGAAGGAGGCAAGACCAGTAAGTATCAATGTTGGGAATCTGCACCATTTTCTGACACATTCCCGTAGTCGGGACTGGTATCGTCACGAAAATCATTGATTATGCATAAATGACTCTGAGCATCCCCTTACTCCGCTCGGTTTCGGTTTCGCTCCCAACTCACTTGGAAGTAGGAAAATGGTTGCATATTATGTCCTCCCTCTATACCTAGATAGATATATAATTATAATAATATAAGCAATATTTGTACGGCGAGACGCTCGGGAACTACCGTGTCCGTAATGCATTCCAAGTGCACTGAATTCGCCGAGTGCATAACCAAAACGTAAAAAATTCCAGCCCTTCCACGCACCCCTAGTTGCAGCGTTTTTTGTGCCCCGTAGCCACAAGCAGGCTCAAACCCGACGACGACCATGCAATCCATCACTCGCCAACTAGCCCGTTCAACCTTTTCGGCGTTCCGAGCCAACTCCGTTGTCCTACGGCCTTTGACGAGGTCGCTTGTCAGTGCGTCTGAGTCCTACCATCGACATTCCTGAGCTTAAGCATAGTAGCCAAGCGATACACCGTTGAACACGAGAGTGTTTCCTTCGATGATACCACTGGAATAGGCGTGGTTACGATTACTGACCACGCTCAATCCGCACTCGGCGACGTTGTTTTCGTGGAGCTCCCTAGCGTTGGGACCGAGGTTAAACAAGGAGGTAAGTATCGGCTTCTTGTACGGATATGCCTTTATATTCAGTGCTTCGAAGATCAAATTGGTGCCGTAGAGAGCGTGAAGGCTGCGTCAGATATTGTGAGTAGTACACTGCTCTGCGCCCAGGTCTATCATCCACATCGTGTTCAGTATGCTCCCGTCTCTGGTACTGTCGAAGAAATTAATGAATCCCTCGCTTCAACGCCAGGCCTGTTGAACAGGTCGCCTGAAGACAAGGGTAAGGCGGTTTGTTCTGCGAACCTCCATCTGTCTGATTTATCATAGGCTGGCTGTGTAAGATCAAGCTTTCTGACCCCTCTGAGGTATATTTCAAGGCTCCGTTGTCTAGAATGATCGCTAATTCGACGATGACTAGGTTGAGAAGCTACTCGACGCAGAGGCTTACCGAGCTAGTTACGAGGCCTAATGGTATCGGAGTGTTGCTTAGTCGGTAGTACTGAAACGGAAAAGGATGGACACAGTGATACGCTCTTCGGTTTGGGGACATGTCGGAAATGAATGATACATGACGGTCTACGGACTCGGATGAACTCTATGATGTTAAAGATGGCTCATATTGGTATTTTTCGCCTCGAGCTTCCATCCTTGCTTTAGCTTCCTTAAGAGCCCACGTTTGTATGCTATCATTTATCCATTAATGTCATCCTTTCTGATTGATTTGGTGGACGCACCTGGTGTCAGGCTTGTAGTACAACATCACAGCAGCGAAGGCCATAGACCCAAACATCCCAATGACCCAGATGTTTTCCCATTCCTCCTTGACTCGTTTCTGGCCAGGTGGAGGGGGCTACAAACCATGGAAGATACATAGAGTTGGGGGAGGTGAAGCGCCAGGACCGCACCTTTTCACCAAACAAGAAGCCTGAAGGTTCGTTATACTGGGGTGCACCATGGGAACCATTGCGCCTGCCTACTACCCTCGGACTCGGATGTTGTCGTGCAAATACCCTTCTGCAAGGGGGGCGCAGCGTCGCTAGTACAGACATGGAGTTAAATGAGAGGAGCAATATGTGATACGAACTATGACCGGGTTACCGCAACTGGTACAAATAAAGAGCCCCTGATTCCGCAGGGCTGTACTCTATATTCAACAAGGCTAACATACTGCTAGCATGCTATCTAGACTTTTACCGAAAGAATTCGGTAATCGGTAGAAGGATCATCTTGTTCATACCCGGGACAACTGGGATCACTCATAAAACTAGTATTTTGATCTTTAATTGAGAATAAAGATGGGATTTCTCTCATCACTCACCCATACTCTGTATAAAACCCCACGGCTTGCGAATTTACTGTCCATTCACGGATTCAGTGATGGTAGGAACTCAGATGAAGCTCTTACACTTGAACACGGTAAGCATTACTTTGTCCATAGCGTACTTGCTGGCAATCGTTTTGAGTAGATCCATCAATCCGCGTCCAAGGCCCTGCCGCTTGCAGTCGGGGGAGACCTGCAGTTCATAGCTTGTATTTATTGTATAATTTGTATGTATCGCGGAGAAGGAGCATGCAAACCAGTAAAGCAGGTTGGATCCGTCCTCAAACTCGAAGCGGAACATGACGAATGCCGCTAACTTGCCACCAGCACCGTGAACGAGGATGAAGCGTGATAAGCGATGGAAAAGCTCTTTCTTTTTGGCTTCTGGAGTCCATCCGATGTGTGAAGACTTATAGCTGACTACAAGTCATCGTAGGACTCGAACAGACGGCTTTGGAAAAACACTTGCAAGTCCTCCATATTCAGAGCGAATAAATCCCAACACGAGTTCCTCTCTTCCTCAGACAAGTCCACGGCTACCTTCATTGCGAGCCGATAGCTTCATGAGAATGCGTCCAATGGGAACACACTAATGGTGAAGTTCAGACATAAGAGTCATGAGCTGGGAGAATTACCAGTTCTCTTTACATGCCAAGTCGCTCGGAACGAGTTTCGACAGGGAGGTTGAACTTGCCTATAGAGCCAGCCTGTATAAGCCGACAAGGAGGACGACCGTTGTACTGTACCTTGTTTGCTGACTTGACGAGATATGATCCCGTGGCGGACATGGTAGCTGAAAGAGATAATCCTCAGGCCTCAGGGGTAAGTCCACGCCGCGATCCTCATCTCTTCATCATGAAGCTCGACGCAGCCGATCTTCGCTATGTCACCTCTGAAGAGTTTAGAGTCCTCACAGCGGTGCACGTCTAGTCCAATCTGTAGAACAAACCACTGATGTTCACTCTTGCCTCTAGGTGGAAATGGGGTCTAAAAACCACGAAGTCGTCCCAACGTCGCTCGTCGCACAGATCTCAGGCCTGCGAAGCGGGGGTGTAAACAAGCTTATTGCATCGTTAGCCAAGCGCAATCTAGTATCTAAGGTGCAGAACTCAAAATGTAGGCGCATTTTCTTCGCTCAGAAATTTGTGGAGTCACGATAAGTTAGATGATGGCTACCGGTTGACGTATGGCGGCTATGATTACCTTGCCATGAGAGCCATGTCGAAAAGAGAGACACTGGCTTCTGTTGGAAATCAGATCGGTACCGGGAAGGAGTCTGGTCTGTACATGCTCTCGATCTGCTTGGTATTTATCCACAATACACACAGATGTCCACGTTGTCGCTGACTCGGAAGGGAATGAGATGGTCATGAAGCTTCATCGGTAAACGTCATCAGTCTTAGACAGTGCTTTCCTTATTCCTCTGTTCATAGGTTAGGCCGTATTTCTTTCCGAACCATCAAGCAGAAACGGGATTATCTGGGAAAGCGCAAGTCTGCTTCATGGATGTATATGTCTCGCCTAGCTGCTCAGAAGGAGTGGGCCTTCATGAAAGTCAGTATGGTTGATTTTGACACTGGAAACAACATTCGGATTGTTGCAGGTTCTGCACGAGAACGGTTTCCCAGTTCCCCGGCCGATTGACCAAGCACGACACTGTATTTTGATGGAGCTAATCGATGCTTATCCCCTGTACGTCGCATTGTCTACTGTGCAGTGTCTCACTGATATTATCTCAGCCGTCAAATTTCTGAAGTTGCATTTCCAGGGAAGCTTTACTCCCAACTGATGGATCTCATCGTTCGTCTAGCTCGTTCCGGACTAATACACGGTGATTTCAACGAGTTCAATATCCTTATACGACGCGACTCTGGCGAACCAGTCATTATTGACTTCCCGCAAATGGTCAGCACGTCTCACGAGAATGCTGAATGGTATTTGAGCTATGGTTATGCATCTCATGCATTGGACTAATTGTGCTATGGTGTCATGTAGGTATTTCAACCGCGATGTCGAGTGTATACGAACATTTTTCCAACGAAGATTTGGTTACGAGAGTTCACTATACCCTCGGTTCAAAGCCACAACGACGCAAGATGAGACGGAGGAGCAGTTCAGGCTTGATGTCGTGGTTGCGGCTAGCGGTTTTGGGCGTAGGAATATGGAGGCATTAGAAGAAGTTTGTTTCTTACTTATTCTCAACACCAATTTGCTGACTAGCTTAGTACATGGACGCCGTCAGGGACGCCCAAGGTGATGGTGACGGAGAGGAGGATGAAGAGACAGAGGGAGAAGATGGAAGTGATGCAGAGGTAGATGAAAACAGAGCGGACAAAGATGTGCAAAAACAGGAGGATGTCAAGCAGACAGTGGATTCCTCAACGCGAGACGAAACCTCAGACCCCTCGACTCCTCCTAACCAAGAATCATGTCTTGCAACCCCCTTCTCGCCACTGCGCGAACTGTCTCGATCTCCTCCTCGCTCTCGATCTCTTTCGCCGGCCTCCATTGACAAGCTGGCGGATGCTGCGGCAGTTTTGGACATCAGCAGCGTCAGAAGCTCTGTATCCTCAGACCTGGCGAAGACACGAGCGCGGCAACATCGAAAATTTCACTCAAAACGATCAGTCCGGCAGGCAGGCAGGCCAAGAGGTAGTAAAGCGAAACAAGATACTAGAGTGAAACTTGATCACAAGAGTAGTGGATGGGATTAGTCGTAAACTGTGCTGACATTTGTTGTGGCTAAATTCTCACGCCTCCTTCAACCCACTCCAAGTCTCATCGCACGACATAACGCCATCCCTGGCAATGGAGCAAGCTGATCTCGAAACCTACCAAGTACAACTTTCCCAAGTAGAAACAGCTCTTGCCGACGATCCTGACAATGCTGAATTATCGTCCCTTCGTTCAGAATTCAGGGAACTCATCGAGCTGACACAAGCCGCCCTTGCCCAAGCGGCAGCAGCGTCGTCTTCTCGCAATGAATCGTCTCGCAAAACCAATTCTATCATAGCAATGACACAGATGTGGGAGGCGGGGAATGAGTGCTTGGCGAAGTATTCTGGCGATGGTCAATGGTATCCAGCACGAATCACATCCGTTGGTGGGTCGCCGGAGAATCGAGTGTACAGCATCGTCTTCAAAGGCTACAACACGACGGAACTGGTTAAAAGCTCTGAGATAAAATCTTTACCCCCCAATTATGCTGCACCCGTCCCATCTGCCTCGAATAAGCGCAAGTTAACGAAAGTGGAGGAAGAGGAACGGGAGCGGAAGAAGAAAAGGAATGAGAAGAAATTGGAGGTTAGAGCTGCGAAAGCTCAAGAACAGGTGCAGAAACAGGCTTCTTGGCAGAAGTTTACGAAAAAGTCGGAGAGGAAGGGTGTGCATATCGCTGGTGTGGCTGGTACCAGTATCTTCAAGACTCCAGAGAATCCGTTGGGCAAAGGTCCCCCCCTGTTTCCTTCTTCTGGGTGTACCCTTCACTAACGAGTCCATCAACCAGTCGGCGTGACCGGAAGTGGGAAGGGGATGACTGAGGTCAGCCAAAGAGGAAAACACAAGTTTGTCGCCAATGTAGGTGACGATGCCTAATCTATAGTGAGTCTCCTTCTCCTCGTACGTTTCAACCTCCCAAATGACGTTTTATTCAAGCGTTTACGTCTGATCCGAACATCGTGGTCACTTGTTATTCACTCCTTACCATTGGTTCCAACTGTGCAGACGCTGTACGAGTCGCTGCGCTCGCGGGGCCTTCGAAGCATACGTGATTTCTCCCTTTCATCGTCTTGTACACTAGAGTCCTCATTATGTTTTTTTCCCTTACGCTTCGTTTGGACATGACCATCAAGTCATGATATTAGAAGTGGTCGCTGAAATGCACCCCAATCTTGACCATCTTCTCAAGGCATACCCGCGTTCAACGTCAATGTGGCGGCGGCCTCTATTTTCAATTGAATAGTGCGTGACATTTGCCGCGCATCTTTGCCAATGGCAATCAATAACTATGCAAGTCTATGGCATTCGGGCCCGTCCGGCCGACCAGGGTTGATAGTGAAGATTCCCTTGCGAGGTGATAGATCTCCCGTGCGCTGTTATCCTCCGAGAGCATTGTGCTGACGTTTTTTTGCATCGGATCGGTTTCTGATGACCTTGTGGAACGTTAACAGTTCAGCGTTCTAATCGGGCGATGGCCACGACATCCGCGCTGCATCGATGTGGAGTTTCCTACAGCCCAGAGCCTGTGGCATTGCATCAGTCCGTATGTTTGCAACTCGACCTCACTCCTGAGTTGCTTGCTTGACTGGCATCCTGTCTCTATTCATTTGTTGACTGTCGCTTGGGAATAGCGAACAAACCTCGATGTCGAGCGTTTGAAGTGTAGGATGGCTATGTACGCGTGTGTGCGATCCTGCTGCGTCCCTCTGGCAAATCCTGTTCTCACTTCTATCTTTCTGATGGAAGCAGGTACCTTTTACGGTACCGAGACCGCTATTGCAAGTGGCTACGTCGTAAGTTTTTGGTCATGCACAGTTTAGGTTGCCCACAGGTGCAGAATCTAGCACTCTGTTTGGGGCTTTAGCGTGTCCATTATATGATTCCTTCGACTGGATCGTTACGATCCCGCTGGTGCCCTCGATCTCTAGTCGACTGACGCCGATCCCACAGGCCATGCCTGCTACTTAGCTTCTTCCGTTACGTCGACACGCCAACGTCCGTCAACATTCTGGAGTTGGGTATACATATCTTCTGCGTCTATCGAAATTGTATTGACGATGGCTGTTTTCAGCAAGTTAATTAATGGACATCGTTGCTGCCGAATAGCCAAACGAGTTGGGAAGGATATCGGGTCATTTGGAAGGCCTTTTTTTAAACTTTTTTTTTTCCCTTTTTCTTTGACTTGTCGCCGGATGAGTCGTTGTGGGTCCAGGTGCCTCTCGTAAGTCTTGTATGTATGGCTGAGCCTCGAATCTTGAATACGTACCAATACGTAAATGGGTATGATAGCCCGGTACCGCGCCGCCTCCAACCATCTCCATTTGTATTCTTCGTTTCCTGTTACGGCCCGACTGCGTGATCTCACCGCATCTGAAGTATAAACGCAAATTCCCAAACCTTGTAGCCTTCTCGGGACCCGCGCTGTCATGTCAACGTACGCCCTGTCAGTTTTTTTTTCCACAAAG
This sequence comes from Pleurotus giganteus, assembly GCA_032158425.1. Classification (NCBI taxonomy): domain Eukaryota; kingdom Fungi; phylum Basidiomycota; class Agaricomycetes; order Agaricales; family Pleurotaceae; genus Pleurotus; species Pleurotus giganteus. Next base: position 2,696,547 of record JAPEHR010000002.1, read on the forward strand.
GTCGTGGAGTTGACTTTCTGGCGAGGGAGCATGTAGGTTAAGCTATGGGCGAGATTGAATGCATTTGCAAAATCTAATAGGGATGTTTCCTTTTGGATCGGCAGCTTGTGATTGGTTCCTCGTACATTTAGGGGCCCAGCAGATGTTGTATTTGCAGACAAAACCATGATTCTACAAGCTAACAGAGTCAAAACGAATAAAACTTTGACATGGTACCCATGTCATGAACAGCAGTTGACAAGTGAGAGTCAATAGACGACGAGGAGAGTGAATACGAAAGAGAATACGAGTCTGGATATGACTCTGGGTAGGTATGCATTTGGGATTGGGCATACGTGGGAGGAAGTTGGGCGTAATCGGGATACGAGGGTCGCGTGTGGAGTGGGTAGGGCAGCGGGTTGGGCTGGTAGGTGGAGTACGACGGAGGAGGCTGAGAGGATAAGTGAGCCTGGATGGTGAAGGATGGCTGAGGGCATGCAGCATAGTCGTAGGAGGTTGACGGGGACGGGGAATGGCAAGACGGCGTACACGAATAATACTGGGGCGAGTGTTGAGGGTATGGCGCAGGATGTTCGGAAGGAGTATCGTCGATGAGAGGGGGATGGCGAGCGGGCTCTGGTATATCGAGTGCGAGACGGAGGTTTTTATTCTAGGGTCGGTGTGAGCGGAGGGGGATGGTGGGGAAGGAGGCGGGATACACACTGCGCGTTCGAGCTCGAGGAGCTTCAACTTTGTGTGATTGACGTCGTATTGGAGGCCAGATACGATGCTCTGTGGGTGGGGTTGCAGCGTGAGCGGGGACGCGCGGGAAGGGCTGACCTTTACTGTCTTGGAGTTGACGCCCTTGAATGCGTCGAGCTGCTCGTTGGTGGCGAGGACGTGGCCGAGCCCCATGAGCTGGCCGTGGAGCCTGTTGACGTGGGTTTCGAGGCTGGCGATGTATATGGTGCGGCGATGGGGAGCGCCGAGGGTGGACCTGGGGACAGTGAGCAGGCGAGCGGCGGGGAGGCGGGAGACGCACAGCTCGTATGGGCTGAAGAGGGACTTTTCGAGGGTGTGGTTCCATATTTTTCTGCGCTTGCCCTCCTTCTTTGCGTAGATTCGGGCGTACGGATGCGCGATCTGCATGGGGGGCGACGACTGCATGGCCCGTCCGACCGCGTATTTATCCCCACACCAGATCTCGCACGCTCACATCGCAGATCTCCCCCGCTATAAATATCTCCCTCCCTCTCCCTCTCCCCCAATGCCTCCCCTCCACACCTTCCCCACCCCCAGCGAGCTCCTCATGGACATCGCCTCCGTCCACAGCCCCGACCACCCGCTCCCCGCTCCCCTCAAGCGTCCCCACTCCGAGTCCACACGCAAGGCTCGTCATCGCGCCGTCGCAACCGCCGTCGGCTTCCAACCCACAGACCCGTACGTCGACCCCCTCCCCGACCAGTACTCATCCGCCCCCCCAGAGACTCCATCTCTTCCCACGAGAAAAAGCGGCACTATCTCGAATGCCTGGAATACTACATCAGCTATCTCCATCAGCAAATTCGTTGCGCCGGCTCAGAGCCCATCCCACTCGACAGAGTCGCTCCAGGGGCCGGAGAGGGGCTCAGTAACAAGGGAATCAGGGTTGGCGTTTCTCCTCTCCTCTCCTCTCCTCTCGTCTCTCATCGCAGTATTTCATAGACGCTGCTGCTACATATGCAGTCGACCGCAAGCGAGTTGAACTATAGGATGATCAACGAGGAACGCGAGGTAAGCTTCCGCCAACCCTATTCGACCCCTGGGTCCGTGACATCCCTTCATTAGTTCGCAAAGCTTTACACCAAAGCTCGGTCAATGTCTTGATTTCCCTCGGCCATGTTGCTGCCATTCTTTACTGTATCGAACACATTGCTGTCCAACTGTCTGGTTCCGAAATATGACTTGCGTATTCTTCACTTTGGGGTCCATGTCATATGAGAAATTTCTGAGGTCCATCCCATCCTGGCCCCTATCGAAGCGAGGTTCTATGTGGTACTTCAGAGAGTGATCTTCAGGGTATGACGGCATTCTCGGTTCTCTCGGACATCCAAATGTCGAAAACTCAAACTTGGCCAAAATAATACATGTTGCTTCCGAGATCAAGCAATGGCTTGTCATTCGGCTTCTGGAAGCATAGAGTACATCAGTGCCGCTAATTCGGTGCACGCAGAATCTTTCGCAGAATTGGGGCTTCACTAGCTTCACTCTCGGCCTTATCTGATCGTACCTTACCATTCACGTATGCGAACGCGCAGGATGTCAGAAGCAAAGCTCAGCAGTCATATAGGAACAGAAACATACAAAAAGGGTAAGCCTTTCAGTCCATCCGACTTTTACAAAGTCCCTGGATGCCAACCTCAATAATCTTGATACGGCGGTAATTCGTCGTCATTCCCCGGTTTCGTCTCATCAGTGCCTCTATTGCTTCCACCTTCCCTAAGCAGTCTCTCTCTTTCCTTGCGCTCCAGCATCTTCTTTTCCTCTTCAGCAGTCAGGTTCGTTACCAGAGCAGGACCTCCAATGGGCGGTGGGGGTGCTTCCTCACTAACAACACTTTGTGCGGGAGCACTACCACCTCCGGAAAGCAACCTGTCCCTCTCTTCCCTCTGGAGTCGAAGCTTTTCCTCTTCGGCACTCTCAGATCGAGCCGAGCCCATGGCCGCCATTCCACTTGAGGTTGCTACAGCGGTAGGAGGAGAGGCCGGCTTGAGGTCGTGGAGAGAACCGCTAGAGGGACCCCGTCCGTCAGCACCAGTCGAAATGGGCACCAACCCCGTCTCAGCGACAATAGAAACAGGGCCTGGTGTGGTCACTGCTGCGCTGGCGGCCGAAGGCGGGAGAGGGGCGGGCATTTGATTGAGCGCCATTGGGTTAATGGGTGGGGAGGTCGAATATACATCTGGTGACATCGCAGTAGGAGGACCACTAGGTGGCGGTGGTGGATGTGATGGTGGAGGGTATTGTTGTTGTTGTTGCTGGGACAAGGGTTGATTCCCGGTGGGGGGCGGTGTTACAGGTAATCCAGGCCGAGCGGTAACTGGCGCATCGCTGCCAATGCTGGAGAGCTCGCTAGCATGGGTCTCACCGAAGCTCCGAGTATCAGAACGACTAAGGTCGGCACCCGTCTGCGGAAGGAGATTGCTATGCCCAGGCCTATAATTATCTAGCGCACGCTGAAGAGAAGCACGTGCTGCACCAGTGGCTTGCCCGCCCGTGTAAGGGTGAGAAGGAGTAGGCGGGACGGAAGGCAGGGCTCCAACAATGGGATATGCTGCTTGTGACAGCAATACTAGTTTCTCTCCGTACTGAACACCAAAAGTTAGCCTGGTGGACATCGGTCCTTCAATTAACCTTACCTCACGAATGGCCTCCCATTTGGATGTTTCGCTTTCACGCAAGGCCTTGCGTTTCAGGAGCTCTATCTCCATCTCTTGAGCTGCGTCGTCCATCTCCGCCTTGCGTATTTGGTCTCTGAGATCAGCTATCCTTCTATCATCTCCTTTTTGCTGATTGTGCTCAAGACGAGCCAGTTGGGTCTGCATGTTGGCTCGCAGAGCCCGTCGAGGAGCAAGACTGGTCTCTGCATCCCTCAACGCCTTGAATGGTGCACGGGCAGAATCAAGTTTCAATGAGACTGATGCAGCTAAGGAGCCTTGTACGAAGTTCAGATAAGCTAAGCGATCGGTGACTATAACGCGTTTCAATACAAGTCGATGAGAAGTACCGTCGTCTCACCATCTTTAAGATCGTCACCCTCGGACTGACCCCAAGTGTACAACTCCTTACTATAATTCTTGGCATCTCGGGATACACTATCGAAATCTAGCGCGACTCCTTTTTCACTGGTGATGATCTTCTGAACGGGGGTGGTGCTCGAGCTTTGACATTACTCAAGATAAGATCATATGTAAAGCATCTGAATGGTGAGCTCACGAATATTGCTGCTGAAAGGCCCTTAATTGGTACTGAAGTGACTCGAACGTATGCGATTTGTGGCTTCCTTGAGCTGCAGCTTCGTTGGCCGAAGGCTGCGAACTTGAGTCAGGGCTGACAGGGCGCCCATGTCCAGGGATATGAGCTGCCAGTGGGGAAGCGTTGATCGCGGACTGAGCTTTGTCCGCTATGGACGAAAGAAAACCTGGCATCGGCATCGATGAGGATGAAGGGAATTGGCAAGTGGTGATGATTGTTGATTGCCTTTATTGTTCAATGCGCAGCCAAGTCCACACACATGTCGTCATAGGCGACATTCATTATATTCATCACCCAAAATGATATAGTGTAGGGATATTCGAAAGAAACAAAAACATAACTGTCGTTCGCCTACACACTCTCGCCGCGCTCAAGCTTACACAATTATTTTCTTCGCTGTCTTGCCCTTCTTCTCAGAGTCCTTGTGCGACAAAAACTCGACTTCAGTCGCAAGAGGTCCAGCCAGCTTTTGACTCTCAGGATAGCCCAGTACCTGAGTTTTGAAATGTCGCCCAATTTGTTCAATCCGCTTCCGCATACTGTCTTCCTCAGCAGGAGACGGGGCGAGTCGTGTCCAGATAGACAGGCGATAGAATTGAGGTCGAGTCGACACGATAACTCCCGTTATAAGTGGCTCAACCGGTGTGCTAGCAGGGTCAGCTTTGGTTAATTCGGGGTCAAAGGTTTCGCCAATGGCTGCGAGCATCTAATAGAAAAATGACTCTGTGTGGGAGGACAACGAGCGAAATAGGGACAAACTAACCGTATAAAGCCACATTTTATCTACATTTGCGCGATTTTTGTCTTTGGGAAGCTGGATACTCCACTTTCCACCGTTTTTGTTCGCTTCATCCTCCCAGGCTGGGATAATCCCTTCCTGTGGGTACGTCAAAGATCTGCATTGCCTGTTGAAGGGAGTAGCGTACCTTGAACAGATAGTAATTGGCTTTCTGTGGTAGTTGAGAGGGCGGAACGATGTTGTTATAAAGCCTAGCCGCAAATTGAGCAACGGGTAACAACAGTTGGTACTACCGATGATGGCTGAAATCGTCAGAAGACTCACCCCCAGAACTCTTCCACGCTATCAAAAGTGATGACACGTTTGATATCCTCCATCCAGCCCTGTGCTGCAGCGGCACCAGGTGTTTGAGGAACTGGGGTTTGGGGGAAGGCGGAAATGGGGGTCTGAGGAAGATTTCGGCCTTTGGTTGCAGGTGAATCAAACCACAAGGTCCAAGGCGAATACAAGGGATGCTAGAACGTGAAGCGAGTTGCAGTAGGCCTAAACTAGCAGAGGCACGATGACAAACCTTGACATTAAAATTAGTAGGATCACTAAATACGGTGCGAATGCCCTCCGCCTGGGCTTGCATGTCTACTTCTTGGATTTCGCCATCTTCATCGGAGTGATTGGCATCTGGATGGTCAGAGAGAGCGGCTGAGAGCGCAGCTCTCGACGCCTGTAAAGCTGGACCGGACAGCTGGGACGCAACAGAGGCCATTACGAGGGGAGGGTAGAAGCGAGAGCGACGACGCGGGGAGCGGATAATCCAGTCAAGACCGATAAATGATGATGCAAAAGGGGAGGACAAGCACTGACTGTGAGAAAATACATCTCAAAGGCTCTGCATCGGCACACTTCGGCATCCCGATTATTATCAGATAAGATTCACCGCTTCCCTCCACAGAAAGTGCGAAAGTTGCGGGCACACAACTTGGCCATGGAACCCTTTCACGCGAAGCTCGTCGCCGCAGCAACGGGCTCGACGATGACTGCATTAACAAGTGGGTACCACGGGCGACCCTGTCCTCGTCTTCTTCTGATTCTCCCCCCTCCCAGTGACTCCATTTGATGTGGTAAAAACTCGTCTTCAAACGCAGCCTGTCCGTCCCCCACCACTTTTTCCCAGACCACCGCCGAATACTTGCTGTCAGCCGGGCAATGTCGCATGTGTACGGAATATGTCTTCTCTCGCCAGGCCCCTCTCAAGTGCCGGAGAAGAGCTCGTGTGTGTATGGGACCATGGCGTTTTCAAAACTGAACGTGTCAACGGATTTTTTGATGCAGTGAAGCATGTCTGGCGTGCAGAGGGAACGAGAGGATTGTGGAAGGGTGCCGGTACTACACTGTGGGTTTCAGAACCCTCTTAGCCATCCAGCTATTCATTGGCCTTCTAGAGTTATAGGCGTACCCTCATCGACGTGCTACATGCTCACCTACGATCACCTCCTCAACAATGTTCTTCCTCCAATAATACCGTCGCCAGCCCTTGTTCCAATGGCTGCTGGTATCCTCGCTCGTTCCACCATTTCCTCACTAGCCTCCCCTCTAGAGCTGATCCGCACAAACCTTCAGTCTACACCAATATCCCCAGGAACCCCTCACACCCTTCGATCTGTGTTGACATCCATACGCACCCTAGTTCAATCCCAGGGCGTCCTTTCTCTATGGCGTGGCCTTGGACCAACCCTATGGCGGGATGTCCCATTTTCGGGCATATACTGGGCTAGCTATGAGTCATGGAAGGGACTTCTTTACCGTCGGCATATGGAAGGCGCCCCGGTCGCATTTATCTGCGGCGCAGTCAGCGGTACAACCGCCGCTTTGCTCACGTCACCATTTGATGTTTTGAAGACGCGGCGGCAGGCTTTCGTCATGTCGGGAACATCATCTTCCATGACTCGCACAAGCCCACTGCTCGCCGAGATTGTTCGCACAGAGGGCGCTTCTGCTTTATTCGCTGGACTACTTCCTCGCATAGCGAAAATCGCACCTGCATGTGGTATCATGATTGCGTGTTTCGAGGTAATCCCCCGATTTCACAACCCACAAATGCTGTCGCTAACCTCAACATTAGGGCATTGGTGGACTTTTGGCTAAACAAGACAAGCTGCATTAAACCCCCAGGCCACCCGCATCTTAGAGTAAAGGTGGTAATTAGTGCCCATATATTAGTATATATATATATATATCTCCCTCCCGGATCATGCAATAGTGTCACAAGCGAATACATAGTCGACTTTACTGCAGTCTATTCATTTGCTTGCTAGCGGCCGACATCTTCGTTCCAACACGGTCCACTTCATTGTTCAGGTCATCTAGCATGTCGATCTGTAATGCAATCTCGTTGCCTATGGCTTGACCCAGATGCTTCTGACGCTGGAGAATGGTCGTCAGCTGCGAAAGCTGTTGATCCTGTTCTTGAATCTGAGTTTGTTGAAGCTGAAGGACACCGTGGTCGTCTAAAGGGCGCGTTTGGTCTGTTTCTTGCGCTAGCTGCTGTGGAGCAGCACCGAACACCCTACTGAAAGGTCGTGATGCACCGGTAGTACCAAGCAGAGCGTCCCTCTCCGACTCTGGTGCAGGATTCAACGCAGCAGGCCCGCCTGTGCCAGCTGCTCCAAGACGGTTGCTCATCTTGGCAATGCTAACCATTTTCCCTAGTTTCTCGCACTCATCCTGCAGTCGGGATACCATGTCCGTCCGTCTTTGCAACTCCCCTTCGCTCATGCCACCTGAGGCCAGCTCTTGCAGCCCACCGGCGAGTGTTCCTATTCGACTAAGCACTCCAGCGAGCTTCTGCTTAGCGTTGACATTCGACTTGTGGGCAGCCACAATATCGTTGCGATCTGCCAATGCATCGCGCTTGTTGATGTTGGCGCGAACGTCGCGGATCAGATTTTGGAGTTCAATGTGCTCGTCAAGCCAGGACGAAGATGAGAACTGGGCGGGGGGGCCTCCATGGACACCTGCTTGTCTGCCAATAGGTACGCCCAGGAACTCTTTGAATGCGTAGTTTTCGCGCCACATATCGTCCTTTGCGCTGACGATGGCACGGAGGTATGTCTCTAGACCTAGCCGACGTTCTTCGACAAGCTTTGGATCATTGTGGGACCGGAAGACTGAGAGTTTATGTTTCGGCGGGAGAGGACAGGGAGGAGGGGATCCGATTGACTTTGTTAGTTCCGTATGTAGTTCATCGAATTCGGAATACCTCCTCCACATTTGCCATGATCGAACATGGGCTTGGACCTCTATCCTGTAAACAGTGTGAAGCTTTGGCTCGTTGCGCTCTTCATGGCCGCGAATATAGATGGCCTGGATGGCAGACATGGGGAGAATAAATATTACAAACTGAACTAAATAGGCCGCTATCTAATCTCCGCGCCTCCCTGAGACAATCACATATCGCGCTCCCAAGGCCACATACAGAGTCAGCACACGAGCGAACACTGCCCATCCAACTCCCCTCCTACTAAGGAACCTAGTAAAACCAGGGAAAACATCCTCCGAAATATCCTCAAGGGTCACATCCATGTACCCGATGTCTTCCATCATTCGAACATAGTCCACAGTTGAGATTATGTTTTCCTTTGGCATCATATGCAACAGTCTGATGAGCAAACCATTTCGACTTGTCAGCGCGATGGAGGAGAAACATATGTCAGCAAGTGCTATGCGACCCCCTCTGGCTAGTTTCCGTAGGCTCTGGGACAGAAACATCCGTCTCGTGCTGAAATGGTATGCACAGTCCAGGGCAAGTATGGTGTCGAACACGCTCAGTGTCGAGGGGTCAAGCGGGTGCTCTATCGCGGGCTTCCTGTATACTGCGTCTCCGTGGTAGAGAGTGACAGCCGGATGGTCTACCGTGGATTGGGACGCCTGTAGGCATCGCAGGCGCTCATCCGACCTCTGATGATGAACCATAAGACTCGTGATGCCAGTAAGACTCTGCAGTCGTGGTATGTTGGGGTTGGACAGCAGAAATATTAGCGACTCGCCGGTGCCATGGCCGACATCTAGAGTATCAACAGAACAATTGAGCAAACCTCTGATGAGTGAGGGCCAACACACCCAGCACTCTGTGGCCTTCCTGGTAATTCGCGGCTTCGATAAGCCTCAGGGCAAGGGCTGGGTAAGCGGTAAATAAGAAAGCACAGACTACGTTTCAGCGAGGGGAATACAGTACCTTCGCAGGCAGCTGGGAAACGATCAGTAGCCTGAACATCATACAATTTAACAACAACAACAACAACAACAAAGGAACCAGTACGAACCCTCCAGAAACCCATATTCAGCCATTCCGTTGTTGGGGGAATGTCTTCAGACACTTGGTTGAGGGAGACGTGGAAAAGGCTGTATGGGTCCCTCAACTGCGTCAAAATCCAGCTCAAAAGGACGGAGGATACCAAAAACACCACGGCGTAAGAAATGTTGTAGGTATATATTGCTACGGTCAATGCCACAATAATAAGGATGAAGGTTGATATCATCCTCGAGGAGTGTCCTGGCGAGGTGGTAACGACGAGGTGCCCCCCCAACGGCGTCAATGGGCAAACAGCCACGGGAGTCGAGATCTACCTACTCGGCGCATCAATATGATTCCATTTCTGAGCCATGTTGTCGAAAATGGCCTGGTGAGCGTTGTTGAAGGTGTGCAGAATAAAAGGAATCATGAAACAAAGCGCCTGCAGAGCATGATCGACTGACGATCACTAACGTTTTGCTAGTACTCACCTCGATAGTCACCTCCTCTACGACCTCAACAGTTTCAGCGCTGTCATTTTTGATACGGCAAACCCTCCATCGACCCAACAGCTTGGTACCCATCCCCGCCCTCGTTTCAGTATCAACACCATCGTCACGCTTCGTAAATTTGCACGTATAAGAGGTCGTCATGTTGATTCCGAGAACAGTGAGACGGTCGCGTATTGTGTAGAGGTTGGGGTCTGCCGTGTGGGTGGTCACGTCAATCACTATTGGGTTGAGGGTGAGGTTGGGTCTCGAATAGCACCCAGGACCTCGCTGAAGGGTGCATGAAATTGCTTCGAGGTCCTTACTGTGCGTCGAAGATGGAACGGCCACATTAGGGACAAAACAACGTTGCCTTCGAGACAGTCTGAGTCTTCGCAAAGGATGACAATGAAATGAGCTGAGAGATGACAGCGTGTGACGGACTACGGTTGTATATTGCGTACTATGAAAACAACAAATGTGAACGACCCTGGATAATGCTAATACAAATGGACGTGCGTGTGTTTGCAATGAAGACAGAAACAATCAAGAAGTCAGTGTTGGCGTTTCAGTTTGCGACGGTTCTTCTTCTTGCTCAATGGCGTCACCGATAGCGACGGCACCGATCACATAACGTAGAACATCACTCAACGTAACGACACCAAGTAGACGGCCCTTTTTGCCTCCTCGTTTCTCTTCCTCCTGGATGATAAGCGAATCCGTTGAAGGCAGGTGGCTCAAACACAAAGAAAGACTCACGTCGCCTTCTACAACTACCAAACGGTGTACACGTCGTTTCTTTATGAGTTGCAGGAGAGTACCGAGGGAATCTGATGCCGTGCAAACGATAACACCCGGAAAATCAGATGACCGCTTGCCCAAGGCTTCGGATATCGTCAAATCAAGAGACTGGTAAGCCCCAAGACGGACGAGAGTCTAACGAGGGGTGTGTTTATGGTGTTAAGTTGGAAAGAATCAACTTACAATAACGTCTACAGTCTCATACATATTCAAAACGATCCCATCATCATCGATGATAGGGACGGCTGAGATGGATCGTTCGGAAAACATGTGCACAACATCGAATACGGTGGTACTCAATTTAGCGGTGGCGATGGGATAGTAAGCGCTCTCCGGCTCGTGGGAGGCTGGATCCTCATGCGGAGGGCGAGAAACGTAGGTGCCGATCTTGAGCTTGCGAAGAGAGAGATGTAACTGTTGGATCTCTTTGATGCACTGGGAAATAAAGAATTCAATGTCTGACACGAAACACTGGCAGACCGCGCACATTGATGGAGATGAATTTGAGAAGACGGTACTGTGTGAGGACGGAGACGATGATTTCGTGACCTGTGTCGGTGTCATTGTCGAGGAGTGGTAGGCGTCGGGCGTGTGTCTGTATCAGCAACTTGGCAGCGTCGTACAGTGAGCTTGAGGGATGCTCCCGAAGCAGAGGAGGGGTGGCAACGCCGAGCTCCTTTTCAATGTCTGAGTCGTGTGGGTGCGATAAGGATGATGACAGCATGTGAAGAGGGCAAAGGGAGCTGACCTCTGAGGGATTCGAGCCTGAACGTTTCTACATCGGCCGCAGCCGAGTCCCAGTTGGCAGTATGGTAATAATACTGGATGAGATGGATAATATCCAAAACGGTTAGCATTCCGGCGAATCTGGAGGATTCACTGTTCCACAGCGGGGCGGAGACGACGCCTAGGAGTGGATAAGATCAAGACTGGCGATGCACATGGCAGGGAATACCATTGAGCAGGAGGCACTGCAGGGCTTTCTTGACGTTGAGCTTGGTGTCGAGAACGATGAGCCTGAAGCTGACGGGGAAGGCATCGTAGTTGGTGCGACTTTTGAGGAAAGTGCGGATGGCATGGAGGGCTTGGTCGTGGGACTCCTGGGACTGATAGGGCGGGAGATGCGAGAGGCCCCGACGGCGGGTGGAGGGCCTGCGCCTGACTTTGGCATTGGAGGCTGGCGACAAGGTCGAGCTCATTCTGCTTCAACTTGGCTGCGCGCCCTCCATCCACTATCTTCCTCGCTCTCCCACGGTCAGCGGCTATCTCCGGCACTGATGGCACTCGCAGCGCTCTGTCACACTCCCTCCGTATCCTATACAGCCAACGATGGCTGGCCCACGACTGCACGACGACCACCCGCCCCCGCTCCCCCACTTCGAGCCCCCCTCATCTCTCCTTCTCGAGCCCCCCCAGCCGCCACCGCAGGATGCTCTCCTGGTGCTTCTCCCTCTCCTCATCGTCTTGTCCACCTTTCTTTTCCTTCTCCTCCTCTTCCTCGTCTGCGTCCTCCTCATGCGTCGCAGGCGGGGCATCGTTCTGCGCGAGCATGACGGCCCCGTTGATATGAGCAGGGAACAGCTTCTCGAGGGCGAGGGTGGCTTCGAAGGCGTGGAATCGCGCTGGCTCGAGACTGTCAGTGAGTCCGTCCGAAGGGATTATCTGCGGGCTAAAGGTACCCTTGCTTGTGACCGAGCTCGTCGTCGCTGCCCTTCTCATCATGCGCATCACAGATCACCAGCTTCAATACCCCCCGAATTCCCTTCCTACTGATATCACTCTATCTCAATTTCTATCAATTCAAGAGAAGGGCGTGTCTGCATGGTGCTTTGAGCCTGATTTCGAGACCTTGAACACTCTCCTCGTTCATGCCCGCACCGAGATAACCTTCCTCCCCGACCCTGCAAGCTCGTCGTGTGTCCAGTCGAACCTTCCGCTGCCAAAGCTCAACGAGGTTTATTATTGGGAAGTCAAAATGTTCGATCTCCCAACTGCCACCAATGTCGCCATAGGCCTTGCTACCAAACCGTATCCCACTTTCCGCCTGCCTGGTTGGAACCGTTATTCTGTCGCTTACCATTCCAATGGCGACAAATCGCATAACTATCCCTTCACAGCTACCTCGTTTGGTCCTCAGCTCAAGGAAGGGGATGTCCTTGGCGTTGGATATCGCCCCAGGTCCGGCACCGTCTTCTTTACTCGGAATGGTCGCAAAATGGAGGATGCGTTTATCGGTTTGAGCAGATGGAATCTCTTCCCAACCATAGGTGCCGACGGTCCTTGCAGCGTCCACGTTAACTTGGGCCAGTCAGGCTTCGTATTCATTGAAGCCAACGTGAAGAAGTGGGGACTTGCTCCTAGCGTGGGAACACTCGCCCCGCCTCCAGCATATGGAAGTGAGCGAGGCAGCATATTGTTGGACGTTGGCGGGGGTATAAGGCCCGCCGCTGAATCCCTTCATAGTAGCCCTGGAATGTCTCCACCTCTGCGCCGCTCACACCGATCACGCCGTCCCAGGCCCCAGGGTTCGGTTCCCTCCGCTTCCTCCCCACTTCGCAATTCCGATATCTCACCCTCTGTGCCTCTCTCCCCACCTCCTCCCATCACTCCCATCGATGAAGACCCAGAGGAGACCCAGCACGCGGGGCCGTCGAGTACTCGTTATATCTCGCCGTCCGATCTTCCCTACCATGCACCACCGAATGCTAATATACCACCCTCACCTGGAGCTAGGGATGATCACGACCCAGATGAGACCCTGAGCACCCGTAGCTCCATACCTTCATCATCGACGAGGTCTCTGTCCCCCGACGCTGCAGCAGGTGCGAGTCCTACATCTTCCTTCTCAACGCCTCGGCGTCGACTGCATTCATTTACTCACATGGTCGCCTCATTAAACCCATCCTCAGACGCCGACCAATCAATTCAGATACATCCCCCTCCTGAATCTCCAATGAGTCCGAATCCACCTACGCCTAACCAGCGTGATATACACCTGCAGGCGCTATCGCGGCCAAGTAATGAGAACGAACACAATCGTGATCTCATCCCTCCTGACACTTTGTCAAGGAGGGATCCTCCGGCGTATTCCCCTCTGGATGCATTCACCTATTCAGAGGGTGTACACATTGATCTTCCTGCGGAATTCATTGCTGCCGCCCTTGAAGGACATGCATTGCCCGAGAGCGCTATTGGACAAGGTAATGCCTCCCGTTCGGACCGACGCAGCAGGCGGCGTTGAACTTTGTGGTGTATCCGTGGTGGCGTATCTATTTGTATGCTGTGTACTCTGAGCTGAGCTGTTTTTATGACCGTCCCATTTATAGTAGCATTGAGCAAACTGCCCATATCAACTGTCTTTCTAGTGATTATCGCACCTCTCTGTAGACCTGCCTTAATACGTTAACTTTACGGGGAATCTTTCAAGCATTGTTATGGATCGTAATTGAACATCACACGTTTGGGAGTTATTGCCTGTCCCATGACTAAAAATGTTTGCGTGTTATCCACATCGCAACACACCTCTCCAAGACACCTACTGCCACCCGTCGTCTTCGTACAAAGCCCAAACATCCTGAACGCAGGTTCCCATCGGGGCAAGGCCTGATGCGAGATCGAGGTTTTAAACGGCGGACTAGGCAATATGATACCCTAACTGTATATCATACACCAAAATTTCTTACGATCTATTTCTAGTCGCCATTAGGGCTCGAGACGTTTGGGGTCCCTAGGGAACATCGACGCTCTCCTAATATTGTTCAGCTTCAAAAACAACATCAAAACACGCTCAAGGCCAATACCTCCGCCGCCGTGAGGAGGGCAGCCGAGGCGAAAGGCGTCCACGTAAGACTTCATCGAGTCGGGATCAACGCCCTTCTCGCGCATCTTTTCGCAAAGGAGTGCAGGGTCGTGAATTCGTTGTGCGCCAGAGAGTATTTCCTCACCCCGCATAAAGAAGTCGTAGGAGTTGGAGAGTGTCTTCAGCAAGTCAGTAGTATGTACGGCCGTTGTAGGAGAATACCTACCGGATCCTCGGGATCAGGCATGGTGTAGAAGGGCCGAAGTGCCATAGGGAACTTGTCAATGATGTAGTAATCGGTGTCATATTTAGCTTTGATGATGCGGCCTAACCGTTTCTCATTTTCCGTACTATGTATACTATCAAAAAAGGGGAAGGGCACGCAAGGCTGTTTACTCACTCGATGTCGTCAAGACTCCCTCTTTGTACACCATCGGCGATGAGAAGGTCGTTAGCTTCTTTGAAAGTTAATTTAAGTGTTCCTTCGTGTCCGTCGCGCCATTTGAACTCGTCCGAGGGGAATTGCTTTCTGACGATGTCGACTTCCTTCTGATACTTGACTTTCAGACCCCGGAAGATAGACAAGAACAGGGTGTCTAGTAATTCCATCACTTCATGGTAATGCTCTTCAATTGTCATCTCCAGATCGAGACCCATGAATTCCGTCATATGGCGATGAGTTCGTGAATTTTCCGCACGGAATACGGGGCCTATTTCGTACACTCGTTCAAAGTCAGCTGCTATGGCCATTTGCTTAGCCAGCTGAGGCGACTGTGCCAGGTAAGCGCTCCCTTTGAAGTAGCTAACTTTGAAGACGGATGCGCCAGACTCGGTAGCAGCGCCCTGAAGCTTGGGACTGTGGATTTCCAAGAATCCATTAGAGTGGAGATGCTGCCGGAATAACTCTCCAATCGCGGCTTGGAGCTTGAATACGGCTTGACTCGTTTGCGTCTAAGGGCTGATCATTAGGTCTTCCCGTCGTAATTACGCAAAGAAAAGTCGCGTACACGAAGATCGATAATTCGGTTATCCAACCGGGTTTTAAGTAAGACTCGATTGAACTGAGGTTGAGCAGGGTCTTCATCAACCACCGCGATCTCCTGCTTCTCGTCATCTTCATCTTCGGGCTCATCGCTTGTCGTGATGGGACGCGAGGCATCTTCAATCGAGAAGGGAAGGCGTGCATCCAAGCCAGCAATTAGATGGAGCTATGGGGGAAAGAGTCTTGGAATTGATGAAGAGTCAACTGGAGCAGCTAGACAAGCTGACCTGAGATACATGGATCTCAACATCGCTTATAGTGGCACTCTTGATTGGCTCGGGTGCCTTCGTCACCGTGCCTTCTACAAGGACAATACATTCATCGGCAAGGCCAGCAGCCCATTTTACCATCTGCTTAGAAACCTTCTCAGGAGCAACGACCAATAATGCTTGAACGGAATCGGTTCGCTGACGAAGGTTCAAAAAGACCATCTTGCTTCCTTGCGCCCGAGACGTTTGGACCCTTGCGCGGAGCAGAACCTTTTCACCATCTCTTTCAGCTGACAACGTAGATATTTGAATTCTTGGCATATTAGTTCGAGTTTGAGATTGATTCAATGGTAATTTCCCGTAGCACTCAGTAGCGAAGTCCTACCAGGGCAGTGGTCAGTGGCGGTAAGCCAAAATGTGTCAAGAACGGACCGCTTCTGCGGCTTGCTGATGAGCTGCTAGTTCCTGCTGCTTAGCAGCTCGCTCTGCAGCTTTCCTCTCTTTCTCCGCTTGCTTAGCCTTCTTCTTAACCTCGCTTTTTGACGGGCCAGTTTGGCCCCCGACAGTCCTGTGAAGTAGCAATGAGGATATGGGGCCGAGAAAAATGGTGGGCCGACGAACTGGTCAGGATTGGAGGGGATCTCGTTATCAGGCATTCTCAGTATAGTGGCTCAGACACGACGTTACAGGCTAAATACCGCGAGACCGGTTCTAATAATCGATGAGGATGCATCATTAGGGGCGAATCGGCGTTACAGGACTCGGCATCCCGGCTCGTGCACTCAATCATAAATTCTTTCAAAAGCTCACAGCTTCCGAGCCCTCATCCCCTCCCTCATACACTCCCTTGACCTTGAACCACTATGTTTGCGACGTCCTTGGCTCGACGCACTGTCCTTGAAAGCAGGGGACGGGCATTGCGCGCAGTGTCCACCTGGTCCTCTGTCCCCGCGGGTCCTCCCGATCCCATTCTTGGTAAGAGGAGCCGTCTTTAGAGTGCTTTTCGCGTTCTCAAGTCCGCCATTCTGTTCTCATTGTTCCCGTGCAATGGACGTGATCTACTCACGCCATTTCGAATGGTCTACGCGATAACAGGTGTCACGGAGGCGTTCAAGGCAGACAAGGACCCCCGCAAGATCAACCTTGGTGTTGGTGCCTACCGTGACGAGAATGGCAAGCCATACGTCCTGAGTAGTGTTAAGAAGGTGCAATTGTAGCCATTGATGTGTGTTTTGGATGACTAAATATGCTGCCAGGCTGAACAAATCCTGTCCGCCTCTAACCCCGACAAGGAATACCTCCCCATTAATGGACTCCCTGCGTTCACCAAGGCAGCTGCCAAGCTTGCCTATGGCTCGGAGAGCGTTCCGCTTCAAGAGGGCTCTGTGAGTGGTGTCCATATACTGCCTGGTTGACGAAATTCGAGTTTGTTTCTTTAGATCGCCGTTGCTCAGTCCATCTCTGGCACAGGTGCTCTCCGCATCGGAGGAGCATTCCTCGGTCGCCATTACCCTCATTCCAAAATTATCTACCTTCCCGTTCCCTCCTGGGGTAACCATACCCCCATTTTCCGTGATTCTGGGCTGGAAGTTCGGGGTTACAGATACTTCGACAAGAAAACGGTTGGATTGGACTTTGAGGGGCTCAAAGCTGATCTGCGGGTTAGTCGACGCTCTAAGTCCGGGTATTGAATTCGCTAATTCAGCGGGAATAAACTAGGCGGCCCCGGAACAATCTATTGTGCTTTTACATGCCTGTGCCCACAATCCTACCGGTGTAGACCCAACTCCGGAGCAGTGGGCCGAAATATCGGACATTGTGAAGGAGAAGAAGCTGTTCCCCTTCTTTGATATGGCGTATCAAGGATTTGCTTCTGGCTCCACAACCCGCGACGCTTTTGCCGTCCGTCATTTTGTTTCTCAAGGTCACCAGATTGCCGTCGCTCAGTCGTTCGCTAAGAACATGGGTCTCTATGGAGAGCGTGTTGGCGCCTTTTCTTTGACCACCAGCGACGCTGCCGAGCGAGCTCGGGTGGACAGTCAATTGAAGATCGTTATTCGCCCGATGTACTCCAACCCCCCTTTGCACGGTGCTCGCATCGCCGGCACCATCTTGGGAAATCAAGAACTCTACACTGAATGGGAGGGTGAAGTCAAGGTCATGGCCGATCGCATTATTGGCATGAGGGAGAAGCTCTTCGACGTCCTAACCCATGATTTGAAGACTCCCGGCGAGTGGGGGCATATTAAGAGCCAGATTGGCATGTTTAGGTGAGGGCCACTATGGCTGAGCTCTCCGCCATCGCCGAACTGAGATGTTGTTGCAGTTTCACTGGTTTGACCCCGCCACAGACCAAGGCTTTGGCGGAGAAGGCTCATGTATATATGACCGCCGACGGTCGCATCTCCATGGCGGGCTTGAACGCCAACAACGTCGAATATTTCGCCCAAAGTGTTGATGCTGCAGTTAGAGGGAATCTATAAATCGAGCAGGTCACTTGGATGATTTTCTCGTTTTGAATAGATTTTGTGTTCGCGTTTTGTTTTGCGACCCTTCCTAGGTCTGAGGCCTTGACCAAAACGGTAATCGTTGACCCAAAACCGGAATGCGAATTGAAATCCAATAGGCAGCGATGACGGCTTACGCTCTCTTTCCTTCTCTGCCATGTCCTCTCTTGATGTCCCTCTGCCCGCCTCCTTTTCTCGCTCTTCCTCCCCAGCCATCCCAGGCGCCTGGCCGGGCACCCCTCACAAGGAGCCTCTAAACTTGCTGCCAGAGCTGCCTCCTAGCCCAAACGACTCACATCGAGCAGCGTCGGATGCCTATTCCAGCATCGCTGAGGCACAGTCTCTGGGATCCGTCAACAGTACACTAGCTCCTCAAGAGTCTGTCTCGACGCTATGGTCCAAGGTAATCAGTCATCAGTGTCGATTAGGCATCTGACTTTGGGCTGCTTCCAGCATACAAGTACTTCTCTTACACTATCCACGGTGCGTACCTCGTTACCTCCCAACTTCTCGAATTTCTCTTCCCGAAGGAACCGCCCATAAGATCTCAATGATTCTTCGCAGAAGGGCAACGGAAACTCTGAGACCGTTATTCCTGCCTCTATCGTTCAGCATCAAGTAGAACCGTCCTGCGCCACAGGTCACGATGGTGATAAGCTTCAAACGGTGCGCATATATGCACATATTTCACACCATTAGTACATAAATCTAATAACAGGCTTCACCAACTTCCGAGGGCTGCCTATCGGCAAATAGTCATCAGCTCCCTAACACTAACTCATCGGAATTTTCTTCTTCTCCGGCCAACCAACCTAGTCGCAGGACGCCATCTTTAATCGATCCATTTCCTGTTCCCTCCCCGTCATCAATGCCCACTGCTAGTACCCCGTCGTCACCAATCATATTCAGTTCACCGACTTCTTCACGAGTGGCCTGTCCCTTCTATTCACCAGACCAATTTTTCGAAACGTTCTCTACCTCTTCCGAAGAAAATGAGGCTTCTCGCTCCTGGGACACGTCGTACGGAAGCGAGATCGTGAACGGACAGGTAGCATGCCTCGCGCGAGACAGTGATTGCCTCCCATTGTCTGCACTGAGTTTTCAGGAGCAAGAACCGGTGGTTGATTCTAGACACACCGCATCCCCCGAGTCAAGCTGGGATCCCCTTGCTTCTGTACCAATCGACACTAACGATGCGTTCGCCACACTCCCACTATCTGGCAATTCCCAAGTGGCTCTCGCCAGCACCTCCAGTGTGGACGTAGAGCCAGGGTCGCTACTGGCTGTTTCTTCAAGCACCCATGGCGAACCGTGGACGCTGTCTTTGTCAGCCGTATCCTTCGACTGCTTCGGTTCCGACCTCTTTTCTACCAGATCACCACGCTCACAGTCATTGACATTATCGCCGGTTTCCTCTTATGGCGTTGAGATCGGGATTGACGGGAACAGTGGACAAGAGGATGGTGTCCATGGCCACGCTGTCATCCTACCGAGGACCACCTTTTCGCCTACGTCAACAACCCTCTCCTCCAATGCCTTCGAAAGCCCAACCCTACCTCTTACGACAGCGGATGTCCTCGGTTTGTCAAATGGCACGGCGGAGCCGACTGGCACAGGAGCAGCAGAGTATGCTGCCGCTGTTGTGTCTTCTGCTTGGGGTTCTGACGGTCATGACCATCTCTTTTCACCGTCTATACAAACATTTCAAGTAGACGATACCCGCTTCGAGCCTGAGATCAGGCGTTCTATCGGTAGGCTGGATGAGGAAGCAACGGAAGAAAGCGGCGCATCATCCGTTCGGATTACAGACTTGGTCGATGTCGAATTTCAGCCGTCATCACGCGAGCGAGGCGTATTGAAAAAGATCAAAACTTGCACGGCCTGGGTGAAGAACTTTCTTAGTAGGTCAACTAAGTCAAAACAGGTCTCTCAGGCGAGGCGCTCAGCACCTCGATCTGCTGCTGCTCAACATCACCACCGCGCAGTCCGCGGCGAGCCGTCAGCAAGCGTTTATCAAAGCACCCTGGAAACTTTAGGTGTCGAAGGCGCCATCCCGCTTCCTCTAGCAGTCCCTCCGGGTTTGAACGTGGGTGCTTTACTTGCTAAAGTCTTACCCATACACTTACACTCAAGTAGCCTTCTACACCATCGAAAACTCGACCCAGTCTTTCTGCGCAAACTTTCACATCTCCCAGTTCCCCCATGCCTACCCGCATCAGTTCGCCGTCCATATCACGAACTGTCCCCTTGATTGATACTGAATCCGCAGTGAGACCTTCGTCGAACGTGCATCGTCTCTCATTTGTTAACCCTTCATGCACTTATCCAAGACCATCATCCCCTCGCTCCGCACTGGGACCTTCGGCTGATGCTCTGCCCACCAGCGCAACCAACCGCCAGACATCCCGGACGCTGTCTCATGCTCGGCGTCGATTTAGCCAAGCTGATGCGCATGTTGGCCAATGGACAACCGAATTCGACCCGCACCCGAGAGAAAGGCCCAGTACATCCACACCATACATCACACCAAGCGTTGCCTTTGAAAATTGCGTGATACCCACCTCCTCGAGAAAGGAACGACGACGTTTCTCACTATCCACTGTCTCAAGTATTTTCTTGGGTCAACCCAACCCCTGAGGACGATTCTTCGTTATTAAATTCGTATTATTTCATGGATAATCATCTTTTTCACCTAATTTTATGAGTGACGCTGATCCGTTGTTTGAAATCAATGAGGCTACATTCAAATGTCTAAGTCCTCGTCCGGATCGTCATCATCCACGTCGTCTGCAGAGTCAGGATCGTAGAATATAGTGCCATTCTGTCCAATGTTAGTGTTTTGTCTCTCGATGGTGACTTCTAAGAAGGCATTGAGGTAGCTTTTAACCGGAGCCAAGGATAGTGAATGGACCGACCAGTGTCACGAGCGTACGGTAAAGGGACTTGTGCACGCGAAAAGTGTTGAGAAGGGGTGAGATCGAGGTTAAAAGAAACATTTTGCGTTGGATCTGGGGTACGCTGCTTGAACATATCAATTAGACGTCTAACCAGAGTCGTGACAGAGACGTTGACCTCGTCTATTGGTTTCTTGGTCATATACAGCTCCCTGAGACCGCTGAGTGCATTGAGCTCAGCAAGCGCATTTCTGGTTATGTTCCACCCGTCTAGAGAACGTTCTACACCGCGTCGTCTCGGCGCACCCTGTCCCCCGTTCCGCACCAAACTCTCTATGACCATGCCGTCATAGTCGCCGAAGCCTTCTCCGCCAGGTCCGTAGACGAGACGATCGGTTTCGTAGGTACGCTTGCTGAAAGGCAGGAACACTGACCAAAATTTGGCATCTGGTGACAAGGGTGGAGGTGGTGTGAGGTACGCGGACGCGATGTGGGTGATAATAACCGTCGGATGCGCGATGATGTGGGTCAAGGAGGGAGAAAAGGAAGATTGGATAAGAAGAGAGCTTAAAGGCGATGGTGTGTTTGCATGGAGAATGAGCCGCGAAGTATCTTATGAAGGGTGATGGATAAGTGATGAGAGGGTGCGTTGATGTGAGTACTCACTCCGCCGAGATTTGGCAACCGATGCCAATTTGGAGAGAAAGTTGTAGGCCTCAGCATAGGAAGCCATGTCAGATGCAAGGGTGTCTACTGAATCTATGACAATGTCTAGACATCCGTCGGCAGCTGTTGAAAAGCGAGACCAAGTCAGTCATGAACGGGGGAAGGTATATGGGCCAAAGAACCATCTTCTACGGCACGCAGGATTGAGGCACATGTATTGGTATATTGCTGGCAATAATCAGGTACATTGGATAGATAGTCGTGTACTCGAACATGGTGATTTGCATCTTGAACGAGAGAGATGGGCGGATACAGGAGACAAAACAAGAGAGTTTGGAAGGGGGCTTTGCCAGGAGGCGACTGGGCTATCAAGTGCTTGAGAACTGGA
Organism: Pleurotus giganteus; assembly: GCA_032158425.1. Taxonomy (NCBI): domain Eukaryota; kingdom Fungi; phylum Basidiomycota; class Agaricomycetes; order Agaricales; family Pleurotaceae; genus Pleurotus; species Pleurotus giganteus. The sequence goes on from JAPEHR010000002.1 coordinate 2,718,361, forward strand.
AGAGCCGACTGGGTGCTAGACGACTCTAGGAGGATGAACTGCAGGCTGGAAGTTGCTGGGTGTGCGAGGAGCGACATTGACAAACTAAAGGGGTCGATTATCACAAACATGGAAGTTTGATTGTATATCCAACCCAGCGACAAAAATTGAATAATCTATGAACGAGCTTGCCAGTCCTCCCTGGAGAGGGTGTACAGGACAACCTTCCAGCGCAATACCCCAACCGTCCTGATTTCCTTGGCTTTTTGAAATCCAAGAACCTTGTAGCTCTCGCTACAATATGAGTCCAGAGGCGAGCTAACCGCCTCGATGCGCTCAAGCTTGTTATCGTGCTCGAAGGCATACTTCACAGCGTGTTCGAGGAGATCGGTTTGAATGCCAGTAGGACGATATGGCTCATCGACGTAGAAGTGGCGGATAGTGGCTGTCGATGATCCTCCCTTCTTGTTGGCCTTGTGTTTTTGAGAGCTTTGGCTACTGGAAGAGGCATCCATTGCGATAAGACCAATAAAACGATCACCCAGTTCGAGGAGCCAGAATCCGGACGCAGGTGAGCGTGCATAATACTCCTCGATATTTGCTAAATCATCCCTTTTGATGACCGTTTCCGCTGACTCCTCAAAATAAGGGCGGTTGCTCCTAGAAGGCCATGTCGACGCATAAGCACAGTAAGGATAAATTGACTTACCAGTCAATGTAGTAGAGAAGAGGAAGCGCTACGCAGGCGAAGGCGGGAATGGGCTTGAGGTAGGTGTATAGCGGACCGGATGGCCACCAGTTCATCACCCCGACGAACACGCATGAAAGTCCCACCCAAACACTCAAGGCCAACCAATGCGTGAATGCTTGAAAAGACCAATTGAAGGGCGCGACACACAAAGACAACTTCCAAGCGCACCGATACGATTGGCCACAGCCAACTGGCCCAGATTTGCCTTGCTAACGATGAACATGGCAAGTTTGTAGTCGCCGGGGGCATATTTGCGTATCTGGGCATCGGGCTCTGGCATGGCTGGTGGATGGAGAGAGCTGAGGCTGAGCAATATGATTTTTCATCACACGTTCGTACCCCTGTGTTCAGACTTACCTTGATCCTCAGCTATGCTCATCACAAAGGATTTTCATGACATACCTTCTAAGCTCGACGGAGGAAAGCCCATCAGAATATATGTGATTTCTCCAGTCATACCGAACTACCCGCAGGCCAAGTTTCCAGGTTGATCGCAACCGATCTGCCATCTCCTCCACTGATGTTGAGTTTCTAGGCGTCGTGTGCTTCAGGTAACAGTCGTTGCACTGTCGAAAACAGTGCACCGATGAAGCAATTGTAGTGAGATCTATCAAGTTACCGGACCAGTTGAACGATTCGCTGGGCAGATAGCAAGCCAGGGCTACGTCGTTGGTAAGGAATCGTCCACTTCCCACATTCTGCAGAACTCATGTTCTCCTTCAGCATGCCCCTCTGTGTATCATGAATTCGAAGGACCAGAGCCAATCCCATACGACGTCGAAGGTATGCGTCTTTCTGACGATTGCCAACGGCGCCTCAACATGCTCCAGGGACTGACCGAGGCAACAAGTACAAGGTAACCGTTTACTCCGTCGCCCACGCCATAGTTGATCATACTATACTAGATCGAAAAAGAGCTTGCAGCCTATGATGAGGTAGAATGACCGAATGAAACTAACCGATGATTTCACACATGCTTTCAGGATGCGACTCTCTGTGTAGACCTTCTAACGTCGCTCAGCAACTGCAATGGACGAATTGCAGGTATGTTTGCCGCATCACAAAACTGGCAGGGTGCTATATTCAACATGTGCAGCAACTGGCATGTGCCTTGGCGGACACCTTGTGGGTCGCATTATTCGTTCAGCGGCAACAAGCTAACTGTCTCCACATCCGCATGCCCTCCTAGGCCTTTCGGGTGAGCGTTATCAAACCATTTTAACACAGTAAGGGTAACATGCACCCGCTCAGGCTTCTTTCGATGCCCGAGTGCTTGCGACCGTCTGCTTCTTCGCTACTGACATCCACAGTGCCACCCTGGGACGAGGCAAGCAAGATGACACGCTGATTAAAGTGCGAAACGGTGATTTGGCCGGCAAAGGCGAATTAGTAGTACGTCTTGGTTGCACTTATCTTGGAAATTAATAGGTGGCATTCATCCTATTATTCCAGATGATATTCGGGAAACAGGATACCCACGTGCCGCGCGCAGGCCGGGACCTCATTCGAAAGACTTTGGAAGATGCACATATCGCTGCATCGGTGCGTGGTCAATTGTTCTGAATACACATGAGGTGAAACCATTATTTTTCTAGTTTCTCGAAGTTCAGGCTCAGCATGCCTTTATCCGAGACGAGCACTCCAAAGGACGTTGGGACGCTGCTCTGACGAGGTCTTTGTTTGGTTACATGATGGAGGTGTTTGAGAGAACAGTTGGTAGGGAGCTGGGACCGAAGGTGGTCAATACTGAAGCGCCATCCCACATATGTTAAGTAGGCTGCAGGCTAAATGGATGCACATCACACAGTGAGGGCGCTATTTGTGGTACGCTTATATTGAAACATCATACAAGGGCGTGACGCGAGGCACATGGCGCGCACCGCAATTTCGTGAATACAACGTGGCGGTATGTAGGTAATGATGGATGATAGTAGATGAGACAACATTGCGGGTGTGAACACCAAGAGACGAAAGAAAAGTGCGAGGCAAGATGAAAGAATGATACAAATATTCTACATCTACAATTACTTCTTCTTGGCAGCCTTCTCCGCGGATTTGGTGACTGGAGGGAGACTGGTCAGTAGGAGCGTCGCCGAAACCTGGTGACAGACATACCTTTGCCACTAGTCTTGTCAGTCTTGTCAACGGACTTAATGACACCAACGGCGACAGTCTGTCTCATATCACGGACGGCAAACCGACCAAGCGGCGGGTACTCATTGTAGGACTCCACGCACATCGGCTTGCTGGGGACGAGCTTGACGATACAAGCATCCCCAGACTTGACGAACTTCGGTGAGTTTTCGAGCGACTTGCCCGATCGACGATCGATCTTCTCGATGAGCTCGGCGAACTTGCAAGCGATGTGGGCGGTATGGCAATCGAGGACGGGTGCATAGCCAGCACCAATTTGACCGGGGTGGTTAAGAACAATAACCTGAGCGTTGAAGGAAGCAGCTTCCTTGGCGGGGTCGTTCTTCGAATCAGAGGCGACATTGCCGCGGCGGATATCCTTCACGGAGACGTTCCTAGCAGACAAAAGTCAGGAATTGCTCCATGAAAACAAAACAATCTAAAGTGCTCACTTGACGTTGAAACCGACATTATCACCCGGAAGACCTTGCTCAAGCTGCTCGTGGTGCATTTCGACGGACTTGACTTCGGTGGTCACGTTAGTGGGTGCGAAAGTGACGACCATGCCAGCCTTGATGACACCAGTCTCAACACGACCGACGGGTACTGTTCCAATACCACCGATCTTGTAGACGTCCTGGAGAGGGAGACGAAGGGGCTTATCCGCCGGACGGGTAGGGGGTTCGATGGCGTCGATGGCGTCAAGGAGGGTCTTGCCTTTGACGACACCACTCTTGGTCTCCTTGGTCCAGCCTTTATACCATGGCATGCTAAAGGAGGCCGTTGCATTATTACTTGATCGACATGTGATGCAGCCCCAATACTTACTTGGCAGACTCCTCCAACATGTTGTCACCGTGCCAGCCTGAGATGGGAACAAACGCAACGGCCTTGGGGTTGTAACCAACTTTCTTGATGAAGTTGGAGGTTTCCTTGATGATTTCGTTGAAACGGTCCTCGCTCCACTGTAAAACCAATCAGCGGATCTGTTGCTTTATCGGACAGAAAAACAGACCTTGGTGGTATCCATCTTGTTCACAGCAACGATGAGCTGACGAACACCGAGAGTGAAGGCAAGCAGGGCGTGCTCGCGGGTCTGGCCGTCCTTGGAGATACCGGCTTCGAATTCACCAGTGCCACCGGCAATGATGAGAATGGCGCAATCAGCCTGAGAGGTGCCAGTAATCATGTTCTTGATGAAGTCACGGTGACCAGGGGCATCGATGACCTTGATAAGGGAAGCTTAGAGTGAGCAACACAAGAAGTCAGGGCGGCTCGTACAGTAACCATGTATTTGGGGGTTTCGAACTTCCAGAGGGCAATATCGATGGTGATACCACGCTCACGCTCAGCCTTTAGCTTATCGAGCACCCAGGCTGTTGATGGATACTTTAGAGCCTGGCATATATGCTGGATCAACAAGGTACGCACCATATTTGAAGGAACCCTTGCCAAGTTCAGCAGCTTCCTTCTCGAACTTCTCAATGGTACGCTTGTCGATACCACCGCACTTGTAGATCAAGTGACCAGTGGTGGTCGATTTTCCGGAATCGACGTGGCCGATGACTGATTATTAACATAATCGATTCGACGAAAATTGATCAGGAGCGATAAAGGTACTCACCGACGACGTTAACGTGAAGCTTTTCCTTTCCCATTTTATGAGGTTTCTGTGATGCAAGACATAGTCGTCAGCACGCGATGTCGCAGGGATGGTGGGCAGACAGCAAGTCCATCCGAGGGATCATGATTAGATCCAGCGAAGCCATTGAGTAAACTCGGCTAGATTGCAGGGGTGGTCGTTGTCGACGACGACGAGACTCACTTGGTTTGGTTAGAAAATACAGCGAAGGGGAAAGGTGGTGGTGGGGGAAGAGAAGAAAGTATCGAGTGGGTGAGACGAAGGTGTTTGGCCTAATTATACGCCCAAAATCAGCCAAAATTTTTTATCGATTGAGATCTGATCGATGATAAATACACAGCGTGACTCCTGGCTCCTCCCAAATTTGGCTATCTCCGCACGGTCCAAGCCTTCACCACTGACAACGGGTATGACAATGCTTTCATCGAAAACGATGTGAAATACATCAGGATCGGTACATACATCCTTTCCGTCAGAGCTGCGGGATACAGTGGTCAGAACATACAGTATGAAAAGGCGATCACATGGTACAGGAATGATGAAGCTGTATTGTATCGGGTCGTGGGCAAAGGGCAGAGATGTTGGGCAGATGCAGAGATAATAACATAGAAGAAAGCTTAGTGTATACGGCGAATAGATAAAGGAATCGATGCGAGTTACCATGATGTGTACCGGCCGGCATTCGGTACTGGCTGTCATCGATAAAGATTGTGACCTTGTCGCTCGAAGGAGGATATATCGCCCACTCAGTCCTAACTTGACATTTATTCCAACCCCCATCCCCCATTTCCATTCAGGAATCGACTTTGTAGAATTTTTTCGAAGGAAGGTCGGGCTGTAACTTCAACACGAAGGCATGCTCTAACAAGGGCTGCGGCGTCCCCAAGTGCCCCACCGCCGTCAGGTTCTTCGCCAACTTTCTCTTTGCCTTCAGCGCATCTGTCATCCAGGGATATGGATGCATTGGCGAAGGGTGATTCCAACCCTTCTTGAGCCTCTTCGGCAGTCATGAACGGACATTCACCCACGAGCAAGACGTACGCCACCACGCCGAAGGCCCACACATCTTGCTCTTTCCCTTGATACCGTTCTCCCCTCAAAATCTCCGGGCCAGCATAGTCCAGTCTAACATCACACCTGAGCGCAAGACCGACTGCAGCAATGGGTTACACTCACGTGCCACTGAACGTATCCCAGCCGCTCTTCTTGACAATGCCTGAACTTCCAAAGTCAATGAGGATACACTTGCCATTCGGACCGAGTACGACGTTTTCGTCCTTGATATCCCGATGAACTAAAACTCGGTTGTAATTGCGATCTCAACGCTTGATCGTGGTTCGGACTCACCAATCCCCTGCTTATGAAGGAAATAAAGTGCATCTGCCATTTGTCCCAGATAGCTTCTGATAAGATCCGGTGGCAGGCCTTGCGGATAATTTTCCACTAGGTCAAAGAGATCCGATGGAGGGGAGGGCTGGCCCGGCAGTCGCTCGGGCGTGGTCGAAGGTAGGACGCAATAATAATAATGACTGTCCTCGAAGAAATCGAGCAACGGACAAATGTTAGGATGACCTTTGACGACTTTGCCCTCGACCCAATCATCGTGTTCATCAGGACAATCATGGTTAAATGCGGACGATGCGGGTCGAGATGGATTCCAAGGTCGACGAGGCGGTAAGACGTAAGACGTATTGGAGATGGCAGACATGACATATATTTCTATGGGGATGGTTCCATACTTTGGGTGCCTCTTCCAGCAATCGGCCAGTATACGAGATTTGATAATCTGCTTTATGACCAAGGGAGGCTGCCAATACAAAAAAGTCAGGAAATACGTCCAAAGAGGTGACGTTAGAGACATACGCCTAACGAACCATCTGGTCCGATCTCCCGCGCGCGCTTTACCAGCCCATACGCGCCCTTGCCTATCTCACCCTCGATGAAGAATTCAGAAATGCTTCTGCCGCCCAAAAATGAAGGCTTATCGTCAGAAGGGGAGGGCGCTCGGGTGCTGCTCGCGGTGAGGCTATGCAGGCTGCTGGTTGAACTGCCTGTGCGCTGCAAGCTCGGAGGAAGGAGTGGAGGAGGCGAAGGGGGTTGTATGGGCGCGATGGAGACACGACCAGCTATTAATGATACACGGTGCTGAGAAGAACGTCTACGTGGGCGGGGAGATGAAGGTGTGCGGGGAGGGGGAGTGGCAGAGAGCGGCGATTTGTACGATGGTAAATGCGGAGATGATGAACGAGATTGTACAGGGGAAGAAGTAAAGTATGCATCGGAGGTGATCGCGGAAGCTAGAGGAGTGATTCTAGGCTGTATTGGAGGTGCATGAGTAGAGACCTTGCGCATTGGCTTGGATGTAACAAGTTTGGGAGCATTGGGCTTTGATGGCCGCAGGTGCTCGGGGTCGAGCTTAAGCTCAAATTCTAGAGGTTGGCACGGAGAATCCTTGGGTGGAGGTTGCTGCTCCTCATCATCGTCCCAATCGAAGCCGCGACCGATGGAAGTCACTTTCCAGCTGTTGCCGACGGAGGCGGCACGATAGAGCTTGGCTGTGATGGGAGGAGCCTTCCATTCATCGTCGTCGAAAGTGAGATCCACGGTTGGGCTCGAGATCATATACGGTGAGGGGGGTAGGCCAGTACCGTGTCCTGATATGAGAGAGAGGCGGGCTTTCCGAAGGAGATGTGAAAGCGGAGGAGGACAAGACAGCAACCGCCGCACTCGGTCGCCGCTGTGCAAGAAGCGTGAGAAGGCAACACCATTTTTGTCTCCAGAATGCGGCAGTCTTGACCTGGGCCGACCACGGTGGACGTTGTCGTCTTCACCGATATGCTCGACGGCCATCTCTATGCCAGCACGCGACGGTGTGGTGATAACCAACGGAGCAGGCCAGAGCTTCGTTTCTTATCTACATCTTGGCTCCTGTTGCCCAATCGGGACCAGATACCTCGAAAATGCCAATGTATATACGCAAACCGTTGAAATTGGGTCAGTCGCACTCCCAACTTGCGTGATACATCAGCAGACGGACAGAGACGTATCAGCCCAAGCACGGCTTGGATATACCTATGATAGCATTCGACAGGAGCCCCTATTTGTGCGGATAGAATTAGGCAGTATGTTCCCACGGCCCAGGACCCATCTCCCAGCAAGTCGCCGCAGGACCCGACCTCAACGACGAGAAGACCGTAAGTACGCATTGGCCTTGCTTTTCAGCCATCCGTTCGTCTGCTCGGCCACGATGGCGACTCTTTCATCCCGCGTCGTGCTCCTGCATGCATTCTTTTAGGTGGATGCAAAATCTGCTGAGCGGATTCACCTCTTCAAATCTCGTCGCCCTGGCCCGTTTCTGACTGTTTGTTTCGTCTCTCATAGTCCCTCTTCGCAAATGGCCATCAAGATCGTCAAGAAGCGAACTAAGCATTTCAAGTGCGTTTCGATTGAGCTGCTGCCTTGCGCGATGAGCGACCTCCCCTTCTTTCACCCAGGCGCCACCAGTCCGATCGCTATGTCAGTGTGAAGGAGGCATGGAGAAAACCAAAGGGTATCGATAACAGAGTTAGGCGTCGCTTCAAGGGCCAAACGCCGATGCCTAAGGTATGTCTAGAAGAGTTCTGCCTGTGCTCCCTTTCCTCATACCTCTTGTCTCTCAGATTGGCTACGGTAGCAACAAAAAGGTGCGCTCTGAAGGCATTATGCATCCAGTCGCTAATATCATAGCCCCAGACTCGCCACCTGCTCCCCAACGGTCTCAAGAAATTTGTCGTGAACAATGTGCGGGAAGTTGACCTTCTCCTTATGCACAACAAAAGTTTCGCTGCAGAAATTGCCCACAACGTCAGCAGCCGCAACCGGACAGTGATCCTCGAACGGTATGTCCTTCCTCGACTCACCGATATTATTCATCAATGGTATTCTTGTGCGCGCAGGGCGAAAGTACTGAACATAAAGGTTACAAACCCTGCTGCTCGTTTACGGTCAGAAGAGTGATCGTTATGTTCATCTTCCCTATCGCATACGCCTCACATGTATACTCCTAGCCTGGTATATATCATACTGCAATTTCCATTTTCAGCGAACATGGCGATGATATGATAATCAGATCTGACCAACAATTTGCTCCCACATCCCACTTACCCAACGATACCAGACAGTTGCTCTCAGCTTGCAGACTTGATGTCTCATGGAACGAAGCAAGAGGCTGCAGCTACCTGCCGCAATTTCCTTCTAACATTCTCTTTCGCAGGAAAGATCTCAGACCCGCCTCACATGCTGGCTCCTGGTATACCGACGATGGCACGACCTCTATCACCAACTTTTGAACGGTGCTGATTGGTGTCTACGTCCAGGCGAGGAGCTGAACGACGAACTGACTAACTGGCTGGCTGCTGTTACCCCCACAGAGGGCGAATCATTACCAATCCCAGGGTGCAAGGCAATCATCGCTCCGTCAGTTCGCACCCCAACTAGCTATTGGCACAGCTCATTCTTCTCAATAGCCACGCGGGGTACGCATACTCTGGGCCTGCTGCGGCTTGGGCCTACAAGAGCCTCGATGTGACTGGGATGTGAGGGTAGATCCCAGAATCCAAGTCTTTTATTAACTCTGACAAAGAAAGCGCGTCTTCATCCTTGGGCCTTCTCACCACTTCTATCTGAATGGATGTGCACTCTCCCAATGTAAGGAATATGAGACGCCTCTGGGTAACTTGCCTCTAGATCTCTCGGGTACCGCATACGTCTCTCTTCCCCATCATGCGCCCACTGACCAACCGGCCGTAGCAATCAAAGAGCTCCGAGACACAAATCAATTTGAAGACCTATCATCCAAAGCTGATGAGGAGGAACATAGCCTGGAGATGCATCTTCCTTATATTCGCAAGGTTTTTGAAGGGTGAGTCTCAATGACGCTTTTGTTTCAAGCTATTAGCCTGACTCAGCGAATAGGCGGGATGTTCAGATCGTTCCCATTGTGGTTGGTGCAATATCAAAGAAAGTGGAAGCTTCGTATGGCAAACTGCTGGCTCCATTTCTGGCCCGTGACGATACGTGTTGCGTAGTGTCAAGTGATTTCTGCCACTGGTATTTCTCATGCACTTCTCACCCAATACACTCTAGTCCAACATCGCCTTCTAGGGGAACTCGGTTCTCGTATACATATTACTACCCGGAGCCAAGCCCCAGCGCCAAACCCGCTGTGAACTTATCTCGCACCGTTCAGCCTTCAACTTCACATCACATTCACCAGTCCATCGAACGGCTCGACCGCGAAGCCATGGACATCCTTACCCTCCCACCATCTTCCGCTGAACAAGCGCACAACGACTTCGCTAATTATCTCTCTGCGACACATAATACCATTTGTGGTCGGCACCCTATTGGCGTTTTGTTAGGTGCACTCATTGCGCTCGAAGACGAGCGTGAACTTACTCTGAAATGGGTAAGGTACGAACAGAGTAGCGCTTGTTTGAGCATCAGGGACTCTAGCGTTAGTTATGCGAGCGCCTGGGTGCGCTTCTAGATCATTCATGGTTAATTTCTCGTGCGTATATCTAGGCAAGGAAATGTATTATATCTCTCGACTGAGGACGTCTCCGATATATGGTCACAAATTACTGGAGAGTTGCTGGGCTGCTGACACTTGCGAGCCCACTGGCCCTTCAGCGTCGCCCTCTGTCCCCGGGACACCTCGATCCTCGACGACCTTCGGATAACTTAGTACGAAGGCCACAAGTCAAAGGAGAAGTAGCAAACCTTGCCGTACGCGATCTCTATATCTTCAAAGCCCCATTCACGGTCCGATCCACCTGCTAGATGACTGCCATCAGCTAAAGCCTTTGGTGTCCATCCCCCAATAATCTTGTTCCTGGGTTCCTTCCTTGTTACTACCGTCAGCGAACAGCATCCCACCCTTAGAGGCAAGTCTCTCTTATCAAGCAGCCCCCTGGCCAGAGTAATCACAGTAGCGGCATGACTGACGAGTAGTATTCTATCATCTTTCTTCTCCGCTCCCAACCTCGTCTCAACTTCAGGTACGAAGACATTGAGGAATCCATTCGTGCGTGTATGGACTTCGTCTACACCTTCTCCTTTGCGAGAAGGGTACCATAGTGAACACCACGATGGGTTGATATCGGGGAAGTAAGCTTGTAGGTCTGCCGCTGAAGCTGGTCTCGGATGGAGGCCCGTTCCTGTTGCGACAGGCGAATACCATTCAGATATACCTAGGGGATCACAACAAATCAGTGGGAGTAATCATATGCCAAACACAGAGCATACTGACCGTGTTCAACAAATATTGGTAGGCACAACGCGGTCGCCACCGGTTTGGCCGTTTGCAGGCAACGGTCTAGGTTACAGGTCAATATCGAACCGTCAGGTATAAGCTGGGAAGGGTGCGAACAATACGGCGAAGAGAAAATCGCAGTGGGCCGCTCATCCTGCGGAAGGGAGAGAAAATAGTCTGCTAACTCTTGGGCTTGTTTCTGTGCGAGACTGTTCAACCAAACCGATCAACATTCCGCTTCACTTCTTACCTCTCCATACGCTGCCAATGGAGGGTCGCGAGCCAAACCTGTTGGGCTCACCCTGGGGAGACTCTCGCTGAGTATAACGAAGGTGATGTTTATCGATGAGTTCACCAGTTGGTATTCACCCAGTTGAGTCTGAACCCTGTCCGTGCTGATTGTCAGCCATGATGCATACTGTGTAAATTAATCTCTGCTTACCATGCCGGGCGATATAGATCTTTTCAATCATAACACAATTGTAGATGGAAGAAGTGAATGGTTAGTGCGGGGCCGGAGTTAGCGGCCCCAGTTGATGGGCCGCCACAAGGGTCGCTTGTTCATTTCAACGGTGGAAATTGAGCATCAGAAGTTCATTTATACGACACGGCACAAAGAGACAAAAGACGAAAGTAATAATAGTGAACACTAGTAGAGCTGAACATCAGGAAAGATATCAGTACAAACGATACAGTCGTTGTGGGAGCGAGGAGATGGAGCACGAGTCTTTCGCGTATATCATGTGCTGAGGCGATGTTTTCAGATAGTCCTTTACTAGGACAAGGAAGGGAAGGCGGTCTGGTCATCGACGTCAACAACCTGATTGCCACCGTTAGCACGTCCGCCTCTTGCGCCGCCTCGGCCTCCACCACGACCACCACGGCCACCACGCTCACCGCGACCGCGACCACGCCCGCCGCGATCCGGGCGATCAAAGCGAGCGTCAATTTCAAGGTAGACTTTCTCGGCCTTTGGGGCACGAGTCTTGGGAGCGGCCTTGCTCTGAGAAATTGTCAGCACATCGAAGCCGAATGGAGACTAAAAGGGGAGGAGACGAACCTTCCCGACGAAGTAGGCATCTTCATTTTCATCCTTCTGGAGAGGAACAACGTCCTTCCAGATATCACCCTCAGTACCTTCATTGGCTTTGCGGGTTTCGAGTTTCGGCACATTGAAGGAGTCCTTCTGCTGGGCGCGATACTGCTCAAGCGTAAGAGTATTGTCTTCCTCTTCCTCCTTACGAGGGCGGGCTGCCTGCTCACCGCCGGTCTTGTCGGCAGCTTCGCCTTCAGCGGGTGCAGCAACGACATCGGGGGTGGACCAATCCTGAGTGGCATCGTTTCCAGGAGCAGTCCAGTCAGCGGAAGCGGCTGCACCTTCGGCTCCCCATGGCGCAGCATCGTCGGTGGCAACATCGTTGGTAGCTGCTTCTTCAGCCTTTAGCTCGGCATTGCCGTCGTCTCCGCCCCAACCTTGGTGAAGCTTCTTGTCAGAGTCACTAGCACGATTGTCAGAGCAACAAAGAGGCACGATCAAGCGGATGCTAACGTCTTGCCAGTCGCGCTATGCCTATCGAACTGGCGGCCACGACCTCCGCGATTGGCGCCACGTCCACGACCCCTTCCGCGGCCGCGTACCTCCCCATCGGCTGGAAGTATGATTAATCGATCATGTGTGGCGAGTGGCATGGCACAAGAGCCTACCTCTCCTTTGACCCTCGCCAGGGACTTCATCCACACCATTGGCTTCTTTGGGTGTAGACCTTGCGCCGCCACGGGGGTAGTACTTTCCACCGCGAGAAGCGGGACCCCGGGACTTCTGTTGGTTGCGAGCGGGGACTGGCGCAGCTGGTTCCTGGGCTTGTGCGGGAGGAGTTGAGGGGCGCGAGGCATCCTCGTCTACAGAATGATTGAAAAACGGGGGAGAGGAGTTTAAATGTTAAATGTCGAAAAGAAATGACAGTGATCAGTAGATCAGGTTATATGAGAAGGAGCGATGTACTGACCATCCAAGAGGGCAAACGGGTTTTTGGTGGCCACCGACATTTTTGACGGGGCCTTGTTAGGAGTCGATCAGTACACGGAGGAGGGTTTTGAGCGACGGTGATCAGAGGAGCAGCCTAAAAGGCACGACACAGCGACACGAGCGGGGGGGACTCGTTTGACTGGGGAGGCACACCAGGCGAAATAGGCAGTCACCCTTGTCTTGATCATGTGCGCTAAGATTTGCATCAGCCACCCAGGTCAACTGTACAGTTTTAGCGGCCCATTTAAACGCCAAGGTGGGCAGACGCCACGTTAACGCAAACCCACAGGTGAGCTCGACGGGCTCCTCGAGGCTGACTCTGAGCTTATCGTTATCCCCTTAGCCGCTGAAAAAGCATCTCAACGACGACTCGCCCGCCTGTTGACAGGACTGGAGTGGATCGAGGACCTTGAGACCGTCATAGTTGGCTGGAGAGCATGAAGACCCCTGGGGTTGTGAACGCTGGGACTTGGGTGCGGTAGGTTCGTAACATAGCGATTGAGCCTTCGTGCTCACCGTGTGGGCCCATCGCAATGTCTCGGTGTACAATGTTTCAGTGGTACTAGAAATTTATTGCCCCTGCTGGAGTGACTACAACGAAGAACAAAGTGGTTTCTTCATATGCTCCCGTCGACGTCTGACCTCTTTCCTTGCTTCCTGCCATCTCAACCCGTTTTGTAGCTGCCATTCCTCCAGCAAATTCGCGGATGGTATGCTGTTGGGTGGCACTCCGACAAGGACAACTCGGTCATCCGAGAGATGCTGAGAGACGCTCTCAAGCATGTTGGACTGTATGTGATCTATTGAAGGCGTCTGGGAGGCGTCATCGTCTTGAACAATGAGGACAAAAACCTGGAGCTCGGAGCACCGGAGCACCAAGTGCAACACGTGGGCTAGATCTACGGCGACATCTGCTGCGCTACTGTGGTCAAACATACAGGCCGCCTTCCCTCGAACTCGCCAGCGACACGCAAAGTGAGTCAACTTTGGAAAGATGGATGGGCTGTTCCCCAGGCCGCGGGGCACATCGGCGAGGAACACCAAATGAGTCGTGCTCTGAAAGGCTGGCAAGGGACGCAAGGATGTACGACTAAGCGGGCCGCAGACGGTGAGTTGTCTGAGGGTCGCAGGGGTTGAGACTGTGCGCAATGTGTCCATCTCGGCCACGTCGATGTAGAGAGATTGCAGGGCTGGACAGGCATCGCTGAGCAGCTGGACGTCGAGGTTGGCGGGGAGGCGGACGACGAGGGTGCGCACGGCGTGCTGAAGAGAGGATCTGTGTGAGAGGGTGGCTTTGAAGAGGGCGGTCTGGGACGCGGAGGAGAGGACGACTGTTGCGTAGAGGATGGGCTCGACCCATGCCTGAAACTGCCTGCAGACGAGGACGAGGGCAGCGGCGGTGCGGGGATGGGCGGAGGCAGCGAGCTCGAGAATGGGGCGAAGAAGGAGCGGGGGGAAGCGGTGGGGGAACGGTGGATGGGAGTGGAGAGAGCCCATATCGATGGCTGTTCGGACCGTGTGGGACCGATCAAAGGTGCAGGGTCCACACACACGCAAAGTCCCACCTGCCCTTGCTCCCCAACCACCATGGCGTCGCGCCGACTCGCCATCTCCTCCCTCCTCAACGACGCTGCCAATCCCTCCGCCCACTCCCTCAACCCATCCCCGCCGCCCCCGCCCCCCGCCGCCCCCGCCCCCGCCTTCTCGCCCCACCATCCACACCTCGTCCCAGAGCCCGTGGTCCTTGCTCCCCATCTCAGAACAAACCCCTCTCATCGTCCCCATGTCGACTACCCCTTTCCCTCTTCGTCGCACGACTCCAGCAGCGATCGCCGAGCGTCGCTCCCATCCTCCGCACACGCCGCTTTTTCCACCCCTTCGTCAGACAGCACCCCGACCACCAGAAGATATCTTGAGCAAGATGCTGAACGCGCAAGGCCTGCTTACCCAAATCATCCACCCGAACAGCCACCCCAGTCCCGCCCATCTTCTTCGCGTTCTTCAAATTCTCCTCACGTTCCTTACCGTTATCCTCAACCCCCCCTTGTCTCTCCAATCCTATCTCCTGCTCACAATTCCTTCCCTCTCCCCGAACGCCGTACGCCCCCCGTTCCTCCACAACGTTCTTCGGCCCCCCAGCACCCAATTTATCCTAGACATCCCCGCCCAAGTTCACAGACAAGATCTGCAGATCATCCCCAGGTCAATCCTTATCCTCAGCCTCACCCATCTCAGTCCTCTTCCTCCTCGAACCCGAACGCATCCCAGTTCAACCTCCTTGTTCACATTGCCACCGAAGAAAGGAGGAAGCTCAGTGGTGGAAATCAAATTGCGGATGCCATGCCGAATCCTTCGCCAACTGGTCATCAGTTCAATCCTCGGCAGCAATTTGGCGGTACTTCGGACCAGACACCTCACGCATCGGTCAAGAAGACTGTAAGCAGTTGTCTTTGCTAAGCCTTCCTTTACTCTTTCTAATGCGCATTACGCTTTCAGTCCGAATGGCTCCTCCACCAGACCGCAGACTGCAACGACGATGTCTCAGCACCGCAGACTCTTTATCCTCATCGCAATCGTAGCATGTCTATCCATGATCACCTCATTCAACCCCAGGTCCCTGCCAATCGCTCATCCCCACACCTCGTCCCTCCAATCTCTGACCCTCTCTTGTCGCCTGCAGAGTCTTCCGGTCGATTGCCTAGTTATCGATTACAGGCGCAGAACGTGGACAGACAGATACAGAAGATGGAGGAGACACGGCAGAAGACAGAGGAGCAAAGGCGACGTCACCAAATGCGGTTGGAGGAGCAAAAGCTACTTAATGACCAAAGGGAGCAAAGACAGCAGCAACGACTCCAACAGCAGAGAGAACAGGAAAGGATGATCGCTGAGGCTGTCGCTGTCAGAGAGCGGGAGGGGTTAGAGAGGGAGCGCCAGTTGCAGGATGAGAGGTTTTCGGAGAGATCCCTCCCCATTACGGAGGCATCCTCTCCGCACCCTCCCTCTTCAACGAGTGCCCCGCCTATCGGGTCGTCCCAGGGGGCGACGGCGACTCGGCGACCCCTTTCCATGGAGTCTCTCTTGCACCCTCAACCAAACCCTTTGCCCCATCCCCCCCATCGCCCTCTAGTGCCCCCCATCGACACATCAACTTCGGCTCCTCCTTATCCAGCTAGTACGACACGCCCACCTCCTTTTCCCACTGTTCCTTCCCTTGAGGCTCATCATAACCGCATACCTTCTAGGAAATCAGACCCTGGCCTGCCGACCCAAGCACCTTCATCTCCCCAACGACCCAACCCGATATCTCCCCCTATGTCTTCACTTCCTCCAACTCTGTCAAATCTTGTCACCCCTCCTACCCAGCAAACCGTGTCACCTTCCCTTCAGGCTTTACTTTCGCCATCTCACACTACCATCCGACTACCGCCTCCTTTGACTGATCCTCGTCCTCCCAAGAAACCCCGAGTTTCTGCAGAAGATCTACCCTCTACATCTCGGTTGACCGCCAGAGAGGAACAGACGCTCAATGCCATCAGGAACGAACAACAGCGTAGGGCGGAGGAAGCTGCGGTGAGGAAAGCTAGGGAAGAGGAGAGGTATATCCAGGATATGCGCGAAAAGTTGCGCCGAGAGCGCACGCGAGAGATGCAACTAGAGCGTGAGAGGGAGGCACAGCTAGATCGCGGTGACCGTATCCAGATTCCCCAGGACTCTAGTTTGCCATGGGACACGTCGCGTGCCGATATGGGGGAACCAAAAGCAATGGTCCCAATCCCCATATCTGCGGACCCGACAAACATCCTCGAAGGTATTCGAGGCCCTCAAGTGATACAACTGCTCCCTCGGGAGGAATCACCAACTGCAGCACCGCCACTTCTTCCCCGCCCTCCCCCTCCCCCTCCCGCCCTTGTTAGGGAACGTGCATCCCCTCCCCGCATAGTGAAGCTCGAGGCCATTGAGCCACTTGTTGACGTTCGGCAGTCCAAGCGTTCACCCCCTGGTAGTCAAGAAGGGCGGGCAAAAGCGGCGAGAAGAGCCGACAATCCCTCCCACGTTATGCAGGAGAGCGCGGACGCTACAATGTCGACGAAGCAAGTCTCTGAGGTACGGACTGACTCGGATTTCAAGGCAAACTGTGACGGTGTTCATCCTTTGGGGGTGAGCATGACAACTGAGGGAAATGTAGGGGGTGGTCCAGGTAGGGCTAAACAAGTTGCAAAGGAGAAGGGCTCACGCACTCATTCGCTTCTCCGAACTTCTGATTCTATCCCCAAGCGAGCCCCGTCACCTCACTCCGTGACACGCCTCGAGACCGAGAAGCTTCCGCCGCTTTTACAGCCACTCTCGCAACCTCCTCCGAAGGAGTCTCAGCCGCAGAGAGACCGCCCACCCCAAGCAGACGCTCACGAGTGGCTGCTTGAGCATTACTCCACAAAGCGCTCAGCTGTACTTCATGAGGTAGCCAGTCCTCAGTCTTCGCCTGGCGCCTTAGACGTTTCCCCTTCAGAAGTGACCACAACTGATACTACACTAGGCAGTAATCCGGTTATTACCATTTCTGAAGACGCAGTGGCTGCTTTGGAGCAAGAATTGGAGGACATTCTTATGGAAGAGCCTGAAACCGATACAGAATCTACCAAATTCGATAACCGTCTGGGACAACAGTCCGAAGTGGACAAAGTTGTGACTGAACTTGTCGCGGAAACCCTTGACGGCGATGCCTTGAGGATTGAGTCGGACTCCAGACGGGAAGAATCCGGACCAGTTAGTCAAATGGAAGTCGATGTGGAAGATGAGCTGCTGAGTCTGGTTGATGATCGCCCCCAGCACGCCGCGCCTCGAGCGTCTCCCCCTCTGTTTAACCAGGACGCTGGGAAAGCAAAGCCCTCGTCGACCCCCAAACCCAACGACCAGGATTCCAGGCAGGCGCCGCCGCCCGCAGGCCTTGTTCACGCTCACTTGATGGCAGGAGCTACTCCTGAACGTGGATCAATGCCTCCTCCCGCTCCAAAGTTGCCTATCGCCAAAGGCAAGGAAAAGGACCAAGACAAGGATGAAGGTCACAAAGGGGAACACATTTCCAGCGCTCCCATGAAGAAGAAGGTAGGTAGCTTTTCCTTGAATCACGCGAAGTCGCTATGATTCTCATTATTGTTCATTCAGTCTGGCCCAAAACCTAAAACTGCTGCTGTGTCTACGTCCAGTAAGCCGCGCGCGAAGCCTGGTCCCAAGACAAAAGGCAAGAACGCTGACGTTGGTACGGCTGGCGGTAACAAGGTTTCTAAGACTCTAACGAGCAGGAAAGCGGCCCCTACCACGGCAAGATCCCGATCTACTTCTGCCATGCCCAGTGGGTCCGTTGGTCCTGAGGCAGACATTGCCATGGATAAAGACAAGGAGAAAGAAAATGAACCCGAGGAAAATGCCGCCGATGACGACGATAAGTTGTATTGCGTCTGCAAAACCAAGTACGACGAGGACAGAGTCATGATCGCTTGCGATCGGTGTGTGGTGTATTGTTCGTTTTAAGTTGTATTTGCTAACGTGGAGTCATAGCTGCGATGACTGGTACCATACACAGTGTGTCAACATGCCCGACCTGGAAGTTGACTTGGTGGATCAATTCATTTGCCCACCATGTATTGAGCGTGCGTTCCATCTCGACGTTCCCGTCGCATCCACATTGACAAGCTTTCCTTAGAGAATCCTCATCTTTCGCTACGTACTACTTACAAGAAGCGATGTTCATTTGGTTTGTCGCACGCGGATCCATCATCACCGGATGTATGTCACAAGCCGGCTAGGGGTGCCTTTTCAAAGTATTGTTCAGACGAGTGTGGCTACAGGTGCATGCAGGCGCGCATAAACGACTGGACTAAGCGGGGCGGTAAGAAGGAGACCTTATGGGAGAGTGTCAAGGATGCGGAGAAGCGAGAAGGCGTTGTTATGCGACATGACGGGGGACTCAGCAAGGCAGATTCCCAGGGCATGGAGAACAAGCAAACTCGGATAAAACCCGAGAAAAGCAAGACTGCGAAGGAGGTTGAGCGGTTAAAAGGACTCCTGGAGCGAGTGGTCCACCAGCGTGAAGATATCAAGAGAGGCATGGAAGTTGTGGGTTGGAGAGAGCGCCTTCTGGATCTAGCTACTGATCGCGCCCTCCAACTGGGGCAATGTGGATGGGATCAGCGCTTATGTTTCGGCGACGAAGAGTGGACGGAATTTGGGGAGGGCGTCCTGGAAAGTTATGAAGAGTTTGCCAATGGCAGCGGTGCAGGAGATGCTGGAGAGGGTGAATGGTGGTGCCCAGGCCCAAGCAAATGCGAAAGGCACGCCGGGTGAGTAGCAATATGCGGTCTGTTTCACCGGTCTGATCTCTCGTCTAGTTGGCAAGGAGTCCGGCACAAGGACATCATGAAGGAAAAAGAAAACAAAGAAGAGGCTTTGCTAAAACTTACTACGAGAGAGCGAGAACTGCGCAAACTCATTGAAGACTTGGTGGGCCAGTATCGTTCCGCTGCCTCTGAAGCACCAGCCAAGTCACCACTCGCGTTCTCCAATAATAAGCTATCGAACGGCCACTTTAATCACAATAGTAAACCCAAGATCAATGGTGATGCGAAGAAGGGCAAAAAGCGGAAGGCAATGACTTGACCTAGTTGTATTTTTACTTCGTTCTTAGTTACTTTAGTTTGTTCGACGTAGTTGCCTGCTTTTCTGAACTTGAAACCTTGCAAAGTACAAATATCCATCTAAGTACATGAGTGCAATTACGCTGGCGGCATAATGAATCTAGCCTGACTCGACTGCAAGCCGACGAAATGATTAATACCGTGATTCTCGCGGAAGGGGAGGAAGTACAATATCCGAGACGGGTTTAGTATCCATCACCTTCGCCTCCCTCCTTGCAGAACCCTTTCTCCTGGTAGAGGACTTGGGCTTTGAGCTCGTCTCTCCGTTTCTTCAATTCAGCGTCCTTTTTGGTATACTGCTCAAGCAGAGCGTAATCGACCTGCCGGAGAGGAATCTCATCCTCCTGATCCAGATCCTGGCAAAGGTGTCGGTGAGGAACGGTGGATGGCCAGCAACATACAATTTCCCCAAGAAGGACTACATTCTCCCCGCGGATGAGGAAAAGCCCGTGCCAATTTTCCGCATATGCGTTTGCGTGGTATATCCGTTCAACCGTGTCCTCTAGCACAAGGTTGGCTGGCGGTGTGCCCATGGGCATGGTGATGGAGGACAATTGGGAGTTGGGCTCACCGAATTGATCATACGAGCGCAGAACACCGTGTAGTTTTCGTCCGTCTCGAAGAACGACTAGCATCTTCCCTAGACCGACGAACGCAAGACATTCGGCCAAACGTCCATGAAGTGGGGTAAGAGGTGCTCAGGTTGGTACTAGTCGGAGGAAGGAGTTGACTTTGGGGACAGACGTACTGTCCACGCAATCCACGAGAGATCCCGACGTTGTGAAAGGGATGAGCGTATCCATGTTGATGTGGGCGCAGTGGACTATGTTTTAGTCACAGGTGAAGCAGTGTGAGAAATGCCATTGACGCTATGGACACGCATGTCGACAAAAAATTCGCTGCGAGCAGGATTTGAACCTACGCGGTGAAACACCAAGTGATGATGAATTGGATTCAAATCACTCGCCTTAACGACTCGGCCATCACAGCAGCTGTTCAATGGACGGTCATCAAATATCATAGCTGCTTACTGAAACAGAAGCGGTCCTCTCGCAAATTCATGAACACTGATCATGTAGTCTACAGTAACATTATGCAGTCGATTGGACCCCAAAGTATCCCCATTGACCTTGTGGATGCTTTTCTTCTAAAGGTTCCCAGCTGTTGTTGAGCGCATAAGATCAAGACAAGCTCTCGGGAGGATGTTCGGACATACGCTTTCCACTCGAGCACCTTCGCAGCCAATTTCAGCTCATCCGAGGCAATGTCAAGAGATTCTTCTATTTGACCCTCATCGAGTTGCTGTTCGACAGCCGCTACATCTCCTTTAGCCGCCTGCACAATCTTCAATTTGCGCTGTGTGAGCGCCTCGACGCCTTGACGGTAGACGGAGGTTGGCGGAATGGAGGCCAGTAGCGTGAGGGTGGATTCGTAGGTTTTTGCTAGCTGGGGTAAAGGATTCGGGTGGACATCGAGACCCGTAATGCCTGTTGTCCGTTTAAGAGCTTGGAGCAGAGGGCGACTGGCTCGCAACATGGCTGAGTGCGTTTAACAGTGCGCGTGACGTGACGCGTCGTCACATTTTGTCCAAAACTCAACCCGCCGAACATCATCCTCCTCCAACATGGCAGCGATTGCGCTCTCCTCACCCCGCGTCTCGGTCGGTGCGCTCCTCAGCCTCCCTTTTCTGAGGGCCACCACTGTCACGAGCTCCTCTCTATGGTCCCCGTTCGGTTCCGGATCGTTTCGATCGTTTTTGGAGGAATTTCTGCCTCCGTTTCTCCTGGCTGTGCCCAAGAAGAAGGTATCCCACTCACGGAAGTCGATGCGAAGTGCCAACAAGGGACTGAAGGATAAGCAAAGTAATTATATCTGAGCTGCCCTGACATAATTTGCACTCATTAGTACTCTCGCAGACATTGTTCACTGCCCAGGGTGTGGCTCGCCCAAGCTTGCCCATCACCTTTGCGCAAACTGCTATGGGTCGCTGAGTAGGCTACGGAAATCTAAAGGAATGGGAGACTCTATACCCGACCTGTCGTAGTTACCTGGCGTACGCTCTCCAGTTGATTTTTTTTGTTACTGAATAACCACAATCGTTGTAGTCCAGGACTTAGTGTTCTTGCATTCGGGTGAATCGCTGCAGTATACTACACCCGTACATATCAAGCAGGTCGACGATGCTTGTATAAGCAAAATAACGCACACTCTATCATCAAGACTTGCCCTTCCTACCATTCTTGCTTAATATATTCTTAGTTTTCTTACCAAGCACGGTGACGCCTCTCCCTGCCTTAACTACACTCGCCAAGGCGGCTTGCTTTTGCTTTTTAGCATTTTGGGACTTGGCGAACTTGTCCACGCTCTTGTCCAACAAGTCCCGCGCCTTCTTCCTGGCCTTACGCTGTTTGGTGTGGGCGGCGTGTTTCTCTGCTCGTGTCATTTCGCTCTTGGCCCGAAGGTCGGCTGACGTCGGTTTGAAAACCTCTTCAGGTGCCAGAAGTGATGACGCAGATTTAGTTGTTGGTAACGCCGACTCGAGAGTGGTTGTGGCCACATTAGCGACAGTTAAAATGCTAACCTTCGGCTACAATAAGGAAAACGGAACCGTCAACTCGGTATACGCCTGGAAGACGAAGAAAACGCACATTCTTGGGCACGAAATGAGCATTGCAGAGAGCGTCAAGCTTTGAGCATATGCTCTCCCATAGCTTCTGGATATCTTCATGCTCTTTACTGAGCTTGCCGTCACGATCATCAACAGGAGCGCCGTTCTGAGTCGCAACGTATTCATTCTCGTATATCTGAGCTAGAGATTGGGCAGATTTCGTGTCTTGCAGTTCGAAGAACCGTGAAGGAAGGAAAGGCTTATCATCCACAGGTCGAATCCGGATGACATCGTCGAAACGACCTTCAAGAATACGAGACTTGATGCGCTCTTCCAGAGCTTGGACTTTTTCCTCTGTTACTACAGGAACAGCTTTCATCATGCGCTCAAACTCCAAGTCCTCTTCGAGCAGGGAGTTCTGAGGACGCGACTTTGAAGTAGCCTCCCCCAATAGGGCCCATTCCTTCTTGCCGACGTTCTCTGCCTCGAGAGCAGCAATTTGTTCTTTCAAAGCCGCCATTCTACGCTCGTGTGTGGTAAGATCTATGGCAAGAATGAGGCTCAAGTTGTTGCAAGGAACAAGGAGAGCCTAACCAGCTTGAGTTACCTCCTCATCGTCCGCAAATAGGTCGTCCTTCAAACGTTCAATGGCTTCGTCGCCTGTGATTGACTCAACATCATTAACTTCTTTGTCCTCTTCATCGCCTTCATCTTCGTCCCCATCTTCTTCATCGTCAGCGATTCCTGCTTGTTCGTCGTCATCATCCAGCAGACCAAGCTGACCATAATCATCATGTAGATCAAGCATATCGTCATCATCATCCTCGTCATCATCCTCATCATCATCGGCTTCGTATATGGAAGAAACAGGAAGGTTTTTGCCCTTCGCTTTGATAATCTTGACACGGACTTCTTCATCGAACCTTACGGAGCCGGGAGGCGCAGACGAAACCTTCTTGCCCGTGTGCGGTTTAGAAGGCTTTAATGGAGGCTCAAAGAAATCTTTATAGTGAGGCTCTAATAGTCCAAAACTAGTGAGTTCCGGGAAGGGGGGGGTTACGAAGATAGACCAACCTCCCCAGTTGTTCTCCTCGTCCTCCTCGTGAAACGTCTCCACGTCGTCCACAGGAGCAAACAGATCTACCGAAATGTCATCTGCGGAGTCGTCGTCATTGTCATCGGCACCTAGCCGACCTCGAGAGACTACCTTTGCCTCAGCTGCCTGGGTCTCTGCGTTAAACGAGGCCAAGCTGAAGAAGGCATCGTCAAGTAGTGGGTGCGGGCTACCCCCCTTGATTTTGAACGACATTTTAGGACGGGATTCTTCCTGCATAATCTCGTCTTCATCCTCTTCTCCGTCCCCCTCTTCATCAGACGACGAGTCGCGCAAAGTGGTGATATGCTCATCTAATTGACCGTCGCCCTCAGCATGACCATCGTCATCCATGCTTTCTTCCTCGTCGTCTTCGGCACTTGTTTCGTCGTCGTCGTCGCTTTCGATTTCGAGTCCATCCAAGCCAAATGCCTCGAGATCCACGTCCTCACCATTCTTCAGAGCGGCAATAATCTTCTGCAGTCTAGGGTCGTCTTCGTCTATTGCCTGCACGTCGTTGTCCTCGCTCAGACCATGGCCTGGCCCACCTTCCAACGCATGTTCCAGCAAGTCGCACACGTTCTTTACGCGTAGATCAAGCTGAGACCATATTTGTTCCTCGTCAAGACCATCGGTGAAGAGTGAAGACAATGGGGTTGGCGTGAATGAGAGCCTAGGTTTCGGTGGCGACCGTTTACGCTTTCCATTGGCCCGAGTCTGTGAACGCGTCTGCGGCGCAGAGTCTGGGGTCAATGATGATAGTAGTTCGTCTATATGGCTTCGAGCATCAGGTTCCGATTGTATTGCTATCTCGGCTTCAAGTCAGCGTCTAGAGCCACACCAAACGCGGCGACGCACACAGGTCGAACACAAATTTGCTCGCTTGCAAAGCAGCATTTCTTATCTCTGCATTACCGGCAGCAAATGTTTCGGTCTTCTCATCTATGAGAGCAGTGATAGAAGATAGTTCCGCTGGCAGCGGGGGCTCGACGTTGTCTGAAGACATCATAGGGTGAAAAAAGTAGTCTTACTTCCATATGCGGCTGTTCCGCCACCCGCTATGTCAGTGTTTGCCATCATCGACGGATTCAAATTATACACGGGTCGTCTTCGACATTCATCACGATCCCGAGCCATGCCTCGTCGACGTGCATATGTAAAAGTGAGTTGAAAGTGTTCATAAGCCGTATATTTGGTGGCTGGCTAGGATACTGGGGAGACCTTGCCCCGTTGCTTCGCTACGCCTCCTCTTGTTCTTTGCACACGTACTACTAAATCGCTTCGCAGTGGCAATGTGCTCCTCCATTCTCCGACTAGTCCTTTGACAATAAGGGCCATGTCTTCATCGAACAATGGCGCGTCTGACGTAATCGCGCCAGCACCTTTTGTTCTCGTTTTGAATTGCACCAGGCTGGCTTTGTGCGCGTTCATATATAAGGGAGCCTCGCTTGATGTCCAACTTCACTTGCCTCAACCTTTTCTTTTTCTTTCTCAACCGCGAGCGGTTAGGGCTGTTAGATTGTTTTCTTAATTCACTTAATTCACGACACCGTATCTTTCCCGTTCACGATGATTCAAGGTTTATCAAAGGCTGTTACTCTGTACGTCCTAAAATTCAGATAATCCGAACATCACCCTGATCTATTTCCTAGTTATTTGGCCCCTCTTTTGATGCTCACAACGATATTCCTCTCATTATTCGCTTACTTGGCCCCTGCGCTACTCCTCCATGATCGGGTCGCGCTCCTGACGGTGTCCCCATCCACCAAATTGGTCCAGGCCGGCCCCTCCAATGGTGTTGACGGCCCTAGCTTGTTCCTTGGCGCACTAGGTACCTTGCTGGTTGAATCCTCTTCAGTATGACTCACTACTTTGTCTAAGGCTCTTGTTCGAAACCAAATAATAGTGGCCGGGTCAACTGTACATCCCCAACAATATCGCCCGTCTATGGTATGTTTTCCCTGTCGTTGTCCACGTTATTCGTCTGACCCCTCCGCAGACCTTTCCGCCCTTCCTGGCAACGCACCGTCCCTCCTTCTATCAGCGCCTACTGCCACAACTCCTGTGTTCATGGCCCTCGCTCTGTCCTGCTCGATATTCTTTCTCTTCACGTTTACCCTGATATCGTTCCGCCACAAGATGGGTGGCAAACTCATGGCGTTGCTGGACAAACCCATTGCGCAAAGACTGTCCGCTTGGATTGGGTTCTTTGGGTTCCTCATTGGTTTGTTGACCCATTCTTCCATGGGCGCGACCCGCTGATGTACACGGGGTAGGACTTACCTCATTCCTGATTGTCCGCATGTGGTTCGGAAAGGCTGTTCAAGATTTCAACAACAACATCATGGCCCAAGGACAGCAAGGACCTAAACTCGTTGCGAACACTGGCAACGCCTTTACGAGTGGGTGTGTTTCGCACATACTTAGATGAAGCTGACGCTCATGTTTCCAGTGGTTTGGGTTGCGTATGCCTTCTATGCTGTTCCTCTCATCAGCGCCCTCGCCAAACTCAATGTCACGTCAGCGCCTTCTAAATAGGGCGTCCTTTTCCAAGCATCCGCTCTATGTTGTAGCCGTAGTCTGTCCGTTTTTAGGGGATTCTGATCATACTGTATCATACAAAACAGATATGTTTTACCGATGCCAACGCTTCGATGAGTTGGCGAACGCGTGCTTGAGCCCCTTAAATTCTCACAGACCTTGAACTTCTCCGCCGTGCTACGTGGTCCGAGTTGCAGTATTCTGAACGCCTCGCTCGCTGTGGCACTCGTGTCCGACGATACAATGGTCCGGGAAGGCTTCTCGCGCTTACATATAAAGTTTCGGTTGGGCCATCTCCTCGCTTCAGCTTCTCCCCAACCTCCCTAGCCCATGAAGCAAGTCGCCTACATCCTATTTATCCACGTTCTTTGTCCTTTGCTGTCGTTGGCGATTGCGACGAGCCATGGCGGTATCCAGTTCTCCCGCCATCGACGTCTAGGACGTTCCCTACACCCACTACAGGTCCTTTCTTCACAAGCCTCAGCCGGCACTTCCTCTTCAGCCACTACCACCATACAGAGCACACTCATCCCGGGCCAGCCCTCATCCATCCTTGCCGACTCCTCCTCTGCGACCTCCTCCGTGGCTATTCTATCCCCCTCTGGGACTGACAGAAGCACTCCGTCCTCCGTCATTCCAGCTACACCACGACCTGCATCTGACGTTCCCCTGAATCCTCAAGCAGCATCAGAGATCCAAACAATTACAGCCCGTCGATTAGCTACCATAGTCGGAGGCCTTAGCCCCGGACGTGCGAAGAGCATCCCTGCATATATCACCTCCCTGGATGCAAATGGCAAGTGGCCAGACTCTGAAGTCGATTATACCACAGGCTGCCCCGCACGCCGAGCTAACTGGCCCGCCCAAGAACATTGGCAACGAATTGGTGAGGCCTGCTTGGATGTTTGGCGTGAAAACGTGGCTCAACGTGTGACTTCTGCAGCTGTCATGGCTGGTGCATGGCATGGAGGTTTGGAGGATGCTGAAGAATTCTCCAGTGATGCCACTCTTCGTGCTACTATCACCCGAGCTATGGACTTTTGGTTTGCCAACGATTTCACCAATTTAGCATGCATTGACTCGGGCGGTACATCAACTTGCCCGTGTGGTACTGTCCGTTGTTGTCTATCGCCACGGAATTCATACTCACGCTTCTGAAATAGCCTGGATTTTGGAACACTAACTGGTTCTCGAACGTGCGCTCTCAGACCCATATCACACCACGGTTTTCTCTGATTGGATGCTCACGTAGACAATCCTTATTCCCGAGCTCTGCTCGGAGACCTGTCTCTTACTCAACGATACTCTGACACCAACACAACTCAGTAACTGCACTCATATTGCTCTGCGTGCATATGGCACCTTTGACCGAAAGCCTACTTTCTTGACTGGAGCCAATACCCTTGATGTTGCTAAAGTCGGCATCGACCAAGGACTCCTTGCCACCAATGTATCGCTGTTGGGAGACGCGTATCGTCGTGGTGAATTCATTCCTACCTTTATTGTCTATTAGATGTTAGACTAAGGAATCCATTACAAGTCCACAATGAATTAGTCATTCAAAACGCAACCAAAGCAGACGGCATCCGCGCCGATGGTAGTTTCGGTCAGCACGCTGGTATCTTGTACAACGGCAACTACGGCAAGGATTAGTGGGTGAAACTGTCTTGATCGCCCGCCATGTCGTTTTGACTCGCATGTTTAGCTCCAACGATCTTCTTGACATCGAGGTCGAGTCCGCTGGCACACAGTTCGCTGCCAATTTCGCGTCACAGCGCGCATTCGCCACCCTGTTCGATGGGGACTCTTGGATGATATATCGCAATGCCTTAACAGGCATCAATTTCTGGGACTTCGTATGCCGCCTCCCTTCCTTTGTCTTTCACTTGCTTATCTTGAAGGATAGAGTGCCTTAGGCCGATTTATCAGCTTTCCCGTCATTGATGGCCAGTAAGGGAAAATCATCGTAAACCACTTCCAACATATTGATGACATACTCCAGAGCAACTGCGGGCCTCAATATTAACTTGACTAGAGTTGAAGAACTTGGTCAGGGATGGGGGTCGGACGTTTTGGTTGACTTCGCAGCGCGATTCAATCGATCCGGACCCAATGCCAACGCAGCAGGTATCATTGGCAATCGTATGTTCTATTCCAATGACTACATGGTGATGCCTCGTCTTGGGTGTAGATGATTCGAAGCTAATCAGCGCCGTGTCTTAGGTCCATCGCGGCGAGAACTATATTACTACAGTGAAGATGTATTCAAAACGTACCGTTAACACAGAATGCACAAATACCCAGAATGTAGGTCCCACTAGTCTCACAGGATATTTGATAGCCTGATTCCCTGCATTAGCCCTTTGGTTTCCACCTCTCCGACGGCGCCATTCATACCTACCAGCGGGGAAATGAATATGAAGACATTTCCGCTGCGTGGGATTGGAACTTAATACCAGGGATCACGGTTGACTATGGTGCGACCCCTCTGAGCTGCGACCATACAAGTTTTACTGGCATAGAAGCCTTCGTAGGCGGCGTCTCCACAGGCGAGATTGGCCTAGCCGCGATGCGTTACACAAATCCTTTCACGAAATCTTTACATTTCCAGAAAGCCTGGTTCTTTCTCCCTAATGACATCCAAGTTGTCATGATATCCAACATCACATCGTCTACGAACGCTTCCGTTCTTTCAGTCCTCGACCAAAGACTCCATGTCGGGGACGTCAGCATCAACGGTGTCACGAAGCCGCGGACTGGTAATTTCACAGAAAGTTCTCCTCGAACCCTTTGGCACGATGGTGTTGGATACCTGTTTTCGGACGGTGCTGCGTCATTGCACGTCGAAGTAGGGACGAAGAAGGGCAACTGGTCAGCAATTGGAACATCTACACAACCCCCCCCTACGGTCGACCTCTTCGCAGCTTATCTGCAGTCTGGAAACCCCGTTTCTCCATTATCGTACATAATGATTCCTGGTGTTCAGGAGGATACGCTTATTAGCAAGAGCCGCGACCTGCAAGTGAAAGCCGTCCAAATTGACGATCACATATTTGCAGTCCATGATGCCGACAATAGCGTTGTGATGGCGGTCTTCTGGGACTCTCTTGGGGGGTCCACCACCATTGAAACTGGGGAAGCTTGTTACATGACCATCACAGCATCTGGAAATGCTGCAGTGGTTTTGAACATGGATTCTGGGGACGTGACTGTTTCAGACCCGTCGCAAATGCTCAAGCAAGTTACAATCGATATCCATGAGGGAGACAGGGTCCACATCCTCGTCTTCGCTTTGCCTAGCGGGGGCCTTGTAGGAAGTAGCGTCACAAAGAACATTTACTGACTGCATATTTCTTTACCGTGGTTTCTTTGGTGTAATGATACCTCAACTAAACTTAATGCGTGATGAGCATTGATATTTAGAATATAAGAAGCCGATGAGACTAGAATACAGGTTGCTCAGCGCCATAACTCTCCGTTTGCTGGTAAGGCTGTTCCTGTGAGGCATAGGATTCCTCAGCTGGCGCTGGCGCTGGAACAGCAATTGGCTCCTTCGATTCAGATGACGGTTCACCGACGACTTTGTCAACGGGGGGTTCGAAGATTTGCACAGAGTCAGGAAGAGGTTTCTTAGGTCCTTGCTGACCCTCAGGATCATAACCCTTCATGCTAAGCATCGGAGAAAGATATAAGAATCAGATAAGCAGGGAAAGGTGAGACACGTACATTTTGACTTTTATACCAAGAACACCCTGGCGAAGCATGACATGACGAACGGCGTAGTCAACGAAGTCACGGGCAGGTTGGCCGGAGTGAATCATGAAGCCGTCAGTGAATTTCATTGACTTGGCGCGAGCGGCACGAAGTTTGCCTGAGACGACGACTTCGCAACCCTTGGCACCAGATTCCATTACAAAACGGAGCACACCGTAGCATGCCCTACGGAAAAGTGAGATCAAAGGAAGAGCAAGAAAGTATCGAGGTCACCAATTACCTGCGGACAGCAAGACCCCCAAGAAGTTTATAGCGTAAACTCTCGCATTGGGCAATGGCGGAGAGACCACGGTATTGCACCTTCTCGGCGAAGAGCTCGAGGGAGTTTTCGGGGAACTTGAAGCGTTTTTGGACGAGAGCAGTGAGTTCACGGATGCGACGACCCTTTTCCCCAAGGACTTCTTGCGTACGTGTCGCCCGGATGATAATCTTTAATGGACATCGTCATTGTGCCCACTCTTCAGGGGGAAAAATAGTGGGGTTACATACCTCAGTGCGGGCATGAGTTACGCGAACATCACAGCCAGAGTAGCCCTCTTCAGATAGTTCACGAGTAAAGAATTCGTTGAGTTCGGCGCGGAAGACACCGTCGGCGACAAACTTGCGCTTCTTGCTGATTGTGGAAGCCATGTCTAAGGCTCGAGATTACTGCCAATGCACGACGACGACGATACGACGTTATCGTACCTTGGATGGTGGCCTGGCGATGTTAACTGATGAGTGGTATTTAATGTGTCGTGGGAACCTGGCAAAAGCAACTATACAGTTGTTGGTCAGCAATTCACAGCTATATGAGCGGTTCGAACTTGCGCGGAAACTCGCTGCTACTTATGGTGAGTACTAGTTTCCTTCGTTCGCAGCGGTATTCTCCCTTGCGTTTGCCGATGACGAGTGTTGTATTCAACCCATTGGCACCTCTTAGTCGACTTGATTTCCGAGCTTGCTCGTTAATCACTGACATGAATGACATCCTGAGGCGTTTTGTTGTTCATAAGTGTTGCATCGAGTTTTCCTGACGTCTTCATTCCTAATAGGTCTTCTCCTCAAGTGCTGGACGGCTACTATCACGCACGACGTGTACTATCTTCATTATGTCATAAATGAATATCCCTCTTCCCCTCGTGCTTCATCGAACTTCGTTCACAAATATACCAGCCGCACCCATCCCACTACCGACACACATGCTCGTGCAAAGGACGCGTCCTTGACTTCGTTTCAGTTCAGCAAGGCCAGTGACCACCTGCCTTGCGCCAGCTGAGAAGAACTTAGTAAAAGCGATGTCTTCGGGAGGAAAATACCTACTCATGCCAACAGGATGTGAGATCGCAATGGCCCCGCCGCTGATCCCATGTTGGTATTGTATCTATGTGAGTGTGGGAGGACTTACTTGACATTAATTTTTTCGACAGGGATCTTCAGCTCTTCGACACAGTATGCGAACTGTGAAGCAAACGCCTCGTTAATCTGGGAGAAAGTTAGCCACGCCCCATCTATCTCCCATGGTGAAAACCGTGCCTCCCACAAGTCAATGTCTTCCATTTGTAGGTCGTACTTCTCAAGAACCTTCGGAATGGCATCGATGGGCCCAAGACCCATGTGTTTAGGTTCAACCCCTGGTCATTATCTGCTGTTAATAGTTGCTGTGGGTAGAAAAATGGTGACCGTTCTCACCAACTATCGTCGAACCGACCCACTTGCCGATAATATCCATTCCCTCCCTTTCGGCCCTTTCTCTCCTGGCCATCACGAGAATTGCGGCGCCGTCACCGATGCCGCTAGCGTTACCGGCAGTTGTTGTCGCTGGAGCCCACTGAGGGAAAACGGGCTTCAAACCCGCAAGGGATTCCAATGAGACGTTGGGTCGAATAGTATCATCCACTGATATGAGTGTTCCCCCGATTTGAATTGGGAGGATTTCTTCTGCAAAGACACCTCGGGAGAGTGCCTGCGAAGCGGGTCCGTGAGTAACTGACTCCCTCGTTCATAAAAGGCCGTACTTGGTTGGCACGTTTGTGGGAGATGAAGGCATACTCATCTTGCTTATCTCGGGGAATGTTGAAATCTTGTGCAACCATTTCTGCAGTCCATCCCATAGGCTAAAATTGGACGTACTAAGCTCTTTCATGTCTCAGGCGATGGAGAGCCTGGGCTTACCTGTATAGCATCGTAGGCTTGCGAATGGCTTGAGACTGCGTCTACAAGCTCTGGGGTGGGTCGTGGGCTGAGGTATTTGAAGTCAATACGAAGACTGAAGCTGGCTGGAGGCATACTTCAGACTCATGCTCTCGACGCCACAGGCAAGGCCCAGGGATATTTCACCGGATTGTATTGCATGAGCAATGGTGCGGATGGACATGAGACCAGACGAGCATAGACGATTGACAGTAGTGATAGGAACGTAGTGAGGGATTCCGGCTGCCAGAGCCGCTGCACGAGAAAGATAGAGTGGTGATGGTGGGTGACATGTACCTTGTTGGGTCTTGATCAACAGAGCGAAGTGTCGAGCCGGGAACGAGGCAGACGTACCAACACATATGTCCTCGATCTTGCTGGGGTCCAGTCGCGTCTTGTCGAATGTGGCCTACGTAGCAAATTAGATTGCGGCTGGTGCAGGAGACTTGGTCACTACCTTCAGAAGGGCCGTCAACATTTCGTCAACAGGCGTGTCCTTGAGTTGACCCTTTCTTGCTCTACCAAGGGCTGTCCGCTTCGCGAAAGTTATGACAACATCATCAGGATTCTTCCGAAGAATAGCGTCCAACCCACTAGGGGCAGCTTGAGACGAGGCGGCTCGAACGCGGTCCAATCGCCCAACGGTACGGGCAAGGCGAAACATACTTGGGAGAGTTGGGGGTGGCTGGTGCTTCCCAGCTACTTATGTAAATGTACGGCGGCCAGGGCTCGGATCTTTGCATAGGCGACACTCATTCACCTGAGTTCACGGCCGGTCCCATCGGGCCCAGGGCACATATGTTACTGTATGACATTCCCTGTGTGAGTCCCAGTCTGGGGCTGTCCCAATCCCATGCTGTCCACACGTGACTTGCACTACATATACCACCCGCCATCAAACCGTTGCATCCCCCAAGCATCCCCATCGCCATGTCTTTCTTCAAGCGCAACAATAACAAGCCTCTGATCCCCCCAGTCGAGTCCGATAATCCTCGCTTAGGTGGAAATACCACTCCAAGTCGTTCCAGCGCTGCTACCTACGTACCCAGCAGAGATGGCGATCCATACAGCACACCCTACCGGTCGTCCCCATATCCTCCCGATAAACCCCAAGATCAGCCCTCCCTCCAGGACAAGTATAGTAGGAATCGGGGTGTTGGTGACTCTTACTCTAGGGGTGGTGGCGATATTGAAACAGACCGCAACGAACTTTTTGCTGGCTACAATCCCAATAAATCAGGCTCTGGCAGGTTCTTTGATGGGCCAGTTAGCGGCCGGCACACTCCTCCTCCTGGCGAGGAGAATGAAGAAGATGTTGAAGGAATCAAGCAACAGACCCGCTTCCTCAAGCAGGACAGCGTTGCCTCTTCAAGGAACGCTCTCCGTTTGGCGCGCGAGGCCGAGGACACTGCTAGAAACACTTTGACTAGACTTGGGGATCAATCGGGTACGCCATCGCGTGTCGTACTGCATGTCTCGTATTGACATCGGTGTACAAGAGAAACTTGCCAACACTGAGCGTCATCTCGATGTAGCCAAGGGCCACTCGCAGCGCGCGGACGATCGCACCGATGAGCTCAAGCAGCTTAACCGTTCCATCTTCCGCCCTGTCATCACTTTCAACAAGGACGCCAAACGCGCAGCGCAGGACGCCAAGGTTCAGGCTCGCTATGAGGAGGAACGGGAGGAACGGGAGAAGGGGATGATGGATATCCGTGAAACTCAGAATCGCCTAGGACAAGCTGCAACTTACGGCAGACAGGATGGTGTAGTCGGGAGCAGGTTCAAGACCGCCGAGCAGTTGGCTTCCCAGAGAGCGCAGCAGTCACGATACAAGTTCGAGTCAACTGCTTCCGATGATGAATTGGAGGATGAACTAGATGAAAACTTGGACGAGATTAGCGATGTGGCCAAACGACTGAAGGCTCTTGGTACGGCTATGGGTCAAGAACTGGACAATCAGAACCAACGGATTGACCGGATTTCGGGTAAGACTGTAGGATTGGACGACAGAATCACGAGGAATACAGAACGTGTAGGTTCTCATTTCTCTCTACCCTGCAGTCGTCGTCCTGAGCGTACGTATATGTTTCTAGCTCAGAAAGATCAAGTAGCTCAGAGTATAACTCGACCTCAAATGGTAGTGCGACCCTCTTTTGTTTTAGTAGACACAGTCGTTCTGGATAGTTGTTATGTTCTAGACCTGCTCCTAATACTATGTCACTATTTCCATGCAACCATTTTCCCCTTGAACTCGTACTCCACAAAGCGCCGTGGGGCTTTGATCTGGGGATACTTGTCACACAATAACTATGGATGACACCTCTATTATAAATGAGGAGGCGGGCTCCTCCCCTCAATCCGACTGGTACGTCGTCTTTGCAAGTGAATTTTGTTCCGTCGTCCATGGCTCCATCTGTGCCAGGCTCAAACTACAAGAACAACAATCTGGTCGGCATATCTTGTGCACGTCGGCCATCACTTGGACTTATACCTTCTAGCCCTCTTCCTTGCCGCAACCTCTGAAGCTGAGGGCCTCCGACACAAAGTTAAGGATCTTGAAAGAGAAGTATCTGTGTGGAAATTAGCGCATAGCGTCGTCAGTGATGAGAAAGATGCTACCAGCAAGAAAGCCTCACGGTTAGAACATGAAATCGGGAAATGGACAGTAAGCTCGTTGCCATCGCCTCGATTGGAAGCCCACTGATCCGTGCTTTCATATTATCATAGAGCGACAATCCTCTTGTTGTCGCGCTCATTGATGGAGACGGACATCTCTTCACGCAAGAACTCTTCGAAATGGGTCAAGCAGGAGGTCGCCAGGTATGCTCCTAATTTTCGTGTCATTACTCGTTACCCAACGACCGCTCTTAGGCGGCCATGCTCATCCGAGAGGCACTATTCAACCATATCACAGACGAGAACCCAGGCATAGCCAACAGAGCCGAGTTGTTATTGACCATATTCTGGAATGCTAGAGGTCTTAGAGAAACATTATCGAGAAAGGGAATTTGCACTGGAGATCAGTTTGATGGGTTTTGCTACGGGTTTAACCAATCTGCCCACCTCTTCTCTATTGTTGACGCTGGACCTGGGAAAGAAGCAGCGGATACCAAGATCAAAGGTGCGGGCCAAGTTTCCTCAGGCTCTGCTGTCACGCTCATTCCTATGGCTAGAGCATCTCCGTTTGTTTGCTCATTTCCCGCAAACTGAGTTTGTCTTCTTCGGAGGTTTGTCCGCTGCTCGTCTGTTCCATATATACTCCCTGTGACATCCTCTGCAGGTGGCCACGATAATGGCTACACAGCAGCGCTGACTTCCCTGGAGACAGAAGGCTTGCTCCGCAAAGTCGTACTCATTCGCGGATATTCTGATCTTGCGCAAGAAATTAAACACTTAAATTTGAGGGAATTATCGATGACGGGTGTCTTTATGACAAACAAACTATTATCATCTCCTTTCAAAGCTGCTGGCAAGGTGCTACCTGATGTCCATCCCCCCCTCCACACACCTTCGTCCTCTTCTTCTGATATGTTAAGCCCCGCGGAAGCCAACTCTCCTTCGAGCGGCTTCGATCATGTAAGCGCTGTCCTTCTGGTTTCCTTAGCAGCTTTTTGAATAGACGTTCCAAACAGCTGCAGTTAAGCCCAACGAAACCTAGATCCCAGGTTTGTAAAGTCTTCATTTGGCGAAATCTAAGGGATGCTTAACGTATTGGATAGTGTCGGTGTATTGCACTCCTGATGCCGCTCCTCTAGTTGATATCCTCCGCAGATACGACTGGTAAACGGCCATGCAATGTCTTCTATCTCCATCCAAAGGGATGTTTGAAGAAAAGTTGTCAATTTGCCCATGATATGGAATTGTCTAATAGTACTATTGACTCGATGCAAGCCAATGCACAACGGACACCGTGTACATTCGCGAATCAAGGTCAGTTACTCCCTGATATATTTGAATCGCCATCGTCCTTGAACCAGCCAATTCATAGGAAAACAGTGCACCGATAAGCATTGCATATGGGGGCATTACTGTCCTGGTGGTACTCAATGCGGCTTTCTAAACAAACCAGGCGGGTGCAAGTTTCGCGGATGTAGGTTCCTTTGTTGGGACACATTCGCAGCGCTTCATGATCCTTCTCAGATTTGATGCATAGTAAACCGAAGCAAAACGGCCTTGACAAGCAGAGTAGAGGAGGTATCGATAGTCTAGGCTTGCACTCAATCCATCCGCCAGCTGGGCCATTTGCCCTGTCTGCCTACGAGAGCGATGTGGAGTACCCCATTAAGGATAAGGAATATTAACCCTAAGGAGTTATTTTTGGAATACGATCTCGTCATACCGTAGGCATACGAATGGATACAGCACCTAGCTATAGTTCTAGTTCGCCACCACTGCACTGCCGAACTCAACACGACCACGTGATGTAAGGTCAACGCGTTTCTCTTAACGCAATCTTAACGTTACATAACCTCTCTAAACCAGCCCCCATAACTTAAATATTCTTCTCGTTCTCTGTATTCCTCATCAGCTATGGCCATCTCAGAATACGAAAGACAGCGCGAGGAGAATATTGCCCGTAATCGAAAGCTCTTAGAGAATCTCGGCCTTGACAAACCCCTGCTGGAGCCACTAGAAAAACGGCACCGGGCTAAGAAGAGCCGTGCGCAGGCTCTCCAGAAGCGCAAGGCTGAACCCGAAGACTCTGGAGGTGCAACTACGGAATCAAAACGCATTAAAGTGGATGTAATACCAGAAGGCAGTCTTCGGCGAAGTGGGAGAAATGTCGGGAAGTCGGTCGACTACAAGAATGAGATTATTCGTGCTCCCATGGTATCTGCCGCTGTCAAGAGTGGCATCAAGTCCCTAGAAAATGACGGTCCTATGGGGCGCGAAGGTGGCAAACGTATTCATGACCCGTGGGTAACCTGCACTGGATGGCCTACACTGACATTAATTCATTCGTTACCTAGCAAGACTTTCGGTGCCATCCCTGGAGTCGAGGTCGGGACGTGGTGGGCAGGCCGCGAAGGGTGTAGCGTAGATGCTATACACGCGTATGTTCGGGTCCTTTTTCCATAGTCTCTCATGATTTCCCTTCTTGATAGACCACTAGTTGGTGGCATCTCTGGCGGAGCTGAAGGTGCTTATAGTGTCGCCCTCAGCGGTGGATACGACGATGATATTGACCTCGGATACGCGTTGTACGTAACAATATCTTTTTTTACTTCCAACATATCTGACCCTCAATATCAGCACATATACTGGCTCCGGTGGGTTGAGCCTCTCCATGTCATATCGTCGGTGAATTCACGGAGTTAGGTGGACGAGACCTTAAGGGAACGAAAGACAAACCGAAAAATGTGATCTTCCTTTCTATGTTTCATGAACATCTCGCTAACATATCCCCAAGCTACGTACAGCGCCCCAAAGTTCTGATCAGTCCTTTGAGAACACAGTCAGTCTTCCATTGCGCCAACCTACTCCAACTAACCCAGTTTTCTAGTTCAATAAAGCACTCAAGGTCAGATTTCTAGCATCATGTCCCATTGGCATTGCCTCATGATGTTGGTGGGGATAGAAATCATCCGAGACCCGTAAACCTGTTCGAGTCATAAGGGGATACAAAGTGCCTTCCAAATACGCCCCGAGTGAAGGGTTCGTTGATTCCCCCTAGTCACGCTGCTGTGCCTATCATCCGACACCAGGTACCGATATGATGGACTATACGTCGTCGAGAAGGCGTGGCTGGAGAAGGGGCTCAACCTCAAAGGCTACCTCGTTTGCAAGTTTGCCTTCAAAGTGGGTGTTTATTGGCCTTGCTCCTATCCTGCTGACCATTTTATAGAGGCTACCAGGTCAACCCCCGCTCCCTGTGAAGGGTGAGACTACCGACGATTGTGATGATAATGATGGCCCGGACGGTCAGACGGCCGAGTCCCAATGACAGGGAAGTGAAATTCCTTCTCCAGCATGCTTGTCTTGACTGTCGTGTATATATTCATGGTATCTGCTATCTCCGTTGCTGGTCTGTTTAGTTGTGGGACGTAGTTGTGATTGTTTTGAAACCCCGCGATTCTCTACCAACTTGCATCCTGTGTCTGAGACTATGACTCTCTCCATGAGAATTGAAATATTGATGACAGCGCTTAAAATATCCTGGTACTTCCTTTGATCTTCATTTTCTGCTTCTTGTTCTCTGCCCTCATACACTTTGTGTATTCGCTGCTCGCTGCAGTTCCGTCGCTCCTTTCAAGAATCTTTCGCTCTTTTCCAAATGTTCTTCGCTCGATCGCTTTCGCTGCTTGCTGTCTCCTTAGCTATAATCCTTCCCTCCATCCACGTCCTTGCGGATGCCCAGGGCGTTGATCTCACCAAACGTGATGGCCGTGCCATCCATTCCCCCCCACTGGGCTTCCACAACCCTGCGGGCCGCCGCTCTTTTGTCCTAGGCACTCACCAAGCGAATCCCAACGTAGCCTCTCGCGCCTCGGGCTTGCGGAGAGACCCTGGCAGTTTCGGTGGGCGCCCTGATTGGCGTCGCAATAACGGAATTGAAAAGCGTGCATCAAATGCTCGGTTCACCCTGTATACCGCAGGCTTGTGAGTGCCGCCAACGCCCACCCTTCCATGCTCATGGCTGACGCTCTGTAGGGGTGCCTGTGGTGCTACTAATTCCAACAGTGATGCGGTGAGTGACAATGTCGGCTTCAAGAGTAGTGTCTAACTCCTTGAGACCGTAGATTGTTGCTATGAGTGCTCAGGTATGTTCTGCATTGCCATTCCCAAACTCTCTGTGAACGTTGTCCCAGGATTGGGCGGGAGGCTCCCACTGCTTCGACAAGGTCACAATCACCTACAAAGGCAAGAGAGTGTTCAGGCAACGATCGTAGACAGAGTAAGTGGAAGCCATCAATGGAGCACGACATAGATGCTCAGCTCATACAGTGTGTTGAATGCCCCTCTGGTGCTTTGGACTTGACGCCATCGTTGTTCGCCCAATTCGAAAATCCTGACGCCGGGGTCATATACGGCTCATGGGTTTACGGTGGAGGATCACCCCCACCTGAGCCAAAACCCGAAGTTAAACCCGAGCCTAAGCCCGAGCCGAAGCCATCCCCCACCCCGTCACCTACGCCGAAGCCTTCCTCCTCCTCGGCCAAACCGTCGAGCACTTCCACCCACGAGGCCCCATCTACCACTTCCACCCGGCCCTCTTCGACATCTATTACGGCTTCTTCCACCGCCAGCGCTGTCGCGACCAGTGCTCCTGCAGCCACCATCTCTCCCAATGATCCTCAGGTTATCAATCAAGTAAACGTGGTGTTGCTTTATCTTGGCGAACTCGCCGTCGCTGGTGCCCAAGCTACGGTATAAGCCTTCCTTGTCTGCCAATGTGTAAATACCTGCGGAAAGTCATTTATTCCGGTATGCACATACATAATTCTGCGCGGTATGTAAAGGATGCAAATATGATAAAGCTACACAATTGTGGATCATGGACAATACACGATATTTAACATTCCCTTATTGCTTGATGAACGAGATCAAGGAAGATATCCTTCTCCGAGGGTTTGACCGTTCCATGAGGCGGAAGCTGCCTCCCCACTTTCCAAAGTCGGTATACTCCACGAATGCTCTCTCTGAGAGCCTCTGCTCCTTCGTCACCGGAGCGAGGTGGTGATGGTTGGGCTTCTGGGCCAAACTGCCTCTCTTTGGGTGGGGCCTCTGGTTCATCCCCAAGACTGTGCAAGGGTGGAGAGGGGGCAGTAATGACACTGATATCAATGGGGATGCGTCTCTCAGGCGACCCGGCTGAATTAACGCCAAGCTTCACAAGCCCTGGGGATGGCGAAGGGGATATCTCAGAGTCGGAGAAAGAGTCGGCCACGGGGATCAGATTGGCAGATGTGATAACGTCTGAATTGCGAGACTCGGGAGACTCTGGATCATCGAGGGGTGATGCGGGGAGGCGTGCGGATATGGCGATGAGGCGCTCAGTAAGGGTATGGGGAGATGGAAAGTCTTGGTTTTGTTGAGAGTGTGGATGGAGAGCCGGATGGGAGAAGGCGGGCTCGTTTCGAGAGTGTGACTGGAGATGAGGGTTGGAGGGGTCGGTTGGAAGGTGGTTGGATTTGTTGCGCTTGTTAGGCAGTGGTGAGGGTTGGGTAGAGTCAGCTGAGCCTGGCGGGGAGAAGGGTGGGCTATGGAACAGAGAAGCCCAAGGCAAAGAGGCTCACCCTGCACGGCGGCATAGCGGGCCCAGTAAGCATCCTCGCTCGCAGTGTGATGTTCTGCTTTGGGATCGGCGGCGACACGCCTGGATGATATGGCGTCATCGGGGGTATGGTCGGGCTGGCCATAGGTGTTCCAGTATGGATCGTCGCGATCATCGCTGGTCTCGACGTGGACAGCGTCGGGCTCGTGGAGGAAGTCGTCGCGGAACAAAGGGTTCATGGTGGTGGTGGAAGGGGAAGAGGCGCTTGGGTGTGGGAAGGGCATGAGGGCGACGGTGTGGAACTTCCATCGGCTAGCTGAAGAGTCCCACTGGAATACGAGGCGGAGGTCCGGAGCGGGAGGGGCGGGTGGGGTGTCGCGGATCGTGCGGAGGTGGCAGTGCGCGAAGGCAGACTCTGGGTCAGCCGTGTAGGCCACGGAATACTCCGGGAGAAAATGCTGGCTGAGCAGGCGGTCGACGGCGGCGGCAGAGTGTGGGAACGGCCATGCTAGGTACTCGTGCGGGTCGTGCGGGTCGATGCCGAGAAAGCGGTGTCTCTGGCGCGACGGCAGCGAGAAGAGCGCGGAGGGGACGGCGGGGATGTGGCCGAGGACGGTCTCGACGTCGCTGCTCGCAAGCCGTGCCGGCGTCATCGTGCCCCTCCCCTCCCCTCGAGCACGTCCCTCCTTATATTCCCCCAGTCACGTGCATCAGCCCTTCTCTCCTCTCCTCCATCATGCGCTGTCCCCTCCTTCCTCTCCTTCTCCTCCCCGCCCTCGTCTCCGCTCAGGTTCGTCATCCCCTCCGTCTCCGTGGCCCTCTAACCCCCCACACAGCAGCAGTCTGGCGGCACCACCAACAATGTCCAGCTCTCCACCTCCCTCACCGTCGAGGTCACCTTGGGTCCTGACAGAGCCGAATCCTCCGTCACTCGCACACAAGTGTTCACCATAACCCCCGCAGCTTCGTCCGCCCAACCGACCGGCGCAAATACCCCCGCTTCTAGCGGTGCCCGCCCTTCCTCCGCCAACGGCAATAACTCTGGCTCCGCAGCCACCACCACCACCGTCCCCCGCAACCTCCCCACAGCCAGCGTGGATGCTGGTCAAACCCACAGTGCTCCCATACCAGGAGCAAAGGCAGGTGGCGGTATATATGGCCCGGACGACAACTACATCGCAGGCGCTGTCGCCCTCACACGGAGCGCAGCGCTTCTGGGCCTTGGAGGGTTTGTTGCTGGCGGGTTGGTTATGATGCTTTAACGGAGAACGTCACGGATATAGTACCTTATCGCCCTCGTTCATGTTTAGATGCTCTGTTCTTTGTTGGCCCAGGGACCTTCTTTTCGTATAGGACTCGCACTTGCTACGACACCTTTAATTACTGCATAGCACCTCTTCGCGTCTCTCTTTTCGCTTTGGGTCGTCCGTACCTAACATCACATGAACCCTTTTGCTCTGCACCGACTGTACCCTAAGCCTCCTGATTTGGCGCTACGCAGTCTCCATCGATATCAAGTACTTAGGAGGTCCATGTCAACCGTTGACATCGCTCAGTCAAACAAGAGGCAGAAGATGGTCAAGGTGGGTAGTTTGACGCCCCTAGCAACGGTCATCAACTCCGGGACTAGCTCATTGGTACCCACAACGGCACCTTCCACTGCGACGAGGCCCTTGCTGTTTTCCTCCTCCGCCAGACCCATGCATACCGCGACGCTGGTACCTCTTCCATTCTAGCGGATGTATTGCCAGTTGATCACCAGCTCAGACCTCAAGCGGAGCAGAGACCCAGCTGTCCTTCAAACTTGTGATATCGTCGTAGATGTTGGTGCTGTCTACGACGAAAGCAAGCAGCTCTTCGATCACCACCAGCGTGGATTCACTCAAGTTTTCGGACATGGGTTCAACACAAAGTTGTCGTCTGCTGGTCTCGTATACAAGCGAGTCACTCAACCATGCATGCATCGAGCTACAGGTCCGCTAATACATGCCGCCTGCTCTAATACAATAGACATTTCGGTAAAGAGGTCATATCTAACATGATCAACACTCCCCAAGACGACCCCAGAATTGAAGTCCTTTGGCTCAAGTTGTACAAGGTTTGCAACTTATTGTTGCCATCCACGCATGTACTAAATGGTACCAGGAGTTCATCGAAGCAATCGATGCAATTGACAATGGTATCTCTCAATACCAAACAGACATCAAGCCTCGTTATAGGAACCGCACCGACCTTTCCAGTCGCATCGGGACTCTCAATCCAGCCTGGAATGAGCCATTTGACTCCCAGACGGTTGATGTATGTTCACCGCTCATTCCGCTTTGCATATCTGACTAATCCATTTGCAGACCCAATTCGAAAAGGCCTCCTCCTTGACTGGAGAAGAGTTTTTCAGCCGATTGAAGTATCATGCCA
Organism: Pleurotus giganteus; assembly: GCA_032158425.1. Taxonomy (NCBI): domain Eukaryota; kingdom Fungi; phylum Basidiomycota; class Agaricomycetes; order Agaricales; family Pleurotaceae; genus Pleurotus; species Pleurotus giganteus. The sequence continues at coordinate 2,760,700 of JAPEHR010000002.1, forward strand.
ACGCGTGGTTACCTGCGAGGGAGATACTGCTTGAATCCATTGCTAGGAGCCAGAGCATCGATCCCACAGGCAAGATCATCATGTTTGAACGATTCCTCCCATGGAAGGCAAGTAGTCGGCGGATACTCACTGAAACATGCGATGATGACTTGAATCATAGGAACACCTTTTCGACTTCGAGCAAGCTTCTGGCGAAGAGAAAGCTGTTTACGTCGTTTATCCAGATGAAACTGCCGGTTCATGGCGCATCCAAGCTGTGCCCGTCAGTCCAGAGAGCTTTGAGAGCCGTAAGGCACTTCCGACGACGTGGAGAGGATTGAGAGATGACGAGCTGAGCAATGTGATGGGAATCGAAGGAGGGATCTTCGTCCATGCGAGTGGATTCATCGGAGGCGAGTAGCCGTAGGGACTTTGTGACCGCGCTGATATGCTCACCTTACCGTTCCAGGCAATAAGACGAAAGAAGGTGCTATGAAAATGGCCACAGACGCTCTGGCGTTGTAGCCGCTTCTCCAGGCACTCTCACGAATTATGCAATATTGGCCATCATGACAATGGTCAGGACATGTGCGCTTTCGAACGAATTCACCGTTTGTATTGGCTATCATAAAGCAGTTAGGAAAGCTTCGCTTGTTTGCGAGGGTCTCTGCTCAAATCTGGGCAAGGGAGAAACATTTTGGCCACTCCGGGAAGCTTGTCATTTGTTTATTGTTTATTCAGAATGGAAAATTCATTCCCGCTTAGTTGACTGCCAACATGAGGAATAGGGCTACAACGCGGAATTTGAGTCTGATGTTGATCGGGACTTCGCACTGTTGGTCCATTGCGATTCCAAGCCCGTTCTGGTTCCTAACTTCGTGGTCGACCGAAGTTATGGAATATTCTTCTCATTTGCACTTAGTGGTATCCAACACGCGCCCGGATTCCTGGAAGGCTGCGGCATGCTGAGGCGCTGCGAAACGCTTTCCTTGCTGTTGTTAATATGCATCATCTACTTATCACCCTCGTCACAACTGTGTCAAACTCGTGGATTCTTGATCGGCCACGCCTCTCCTGCGTGCTATGTTGGTCATGCACAATGCACGCTTAGGCTGTATGGGCAATTTGCCTTTGCCTACGAAGAACCATCGCTGCCCATATCATCTTAGACAACGACCAGCCAGACCCATTGGCCTTTCTACACAATTCTTGAAAGTATCGCGCCCGGTTCCACCATGGCTCACTTCATCAAGGCTCACTACCACCCATTCCTATTCGCTCTCATGACATTGTCGGCGATGGCAGAATTGGGACTCACGGCCTTCTTGATTAGTGCGGGGAACGAGAACGGAACTTGGCCAAGTGCTAGATATCATTCACTGTCAGTGCAGAAGCCGCGTCGGAATAAATGCCTTGCTGATTTGTGTGAATCTGGCAAGGTTGATCTTTTTCCTCTTCAATGCGGTATGGACGGTTGTATTTTCCACAGCGTACATGATGTGGATTGTGGATGGCGCCGTGCATCTGCTTGCGAGTGTCGCCTCGTCCGTGATCTGGCTCTTGATTTCGTCCGTCCTCTGGGTATGTTGAACTGTGTTGCCCCAAACCCCTACTAACTTGTCTGCGGTTCACGAACTCCTACTCCTGGGTTGTTTGGCATCTTGCAGGGTACCGCTGCTGGTGTCATGCATCGAACCCGCTCGGGCGGCAATTGCGCCCGCGTGCCTCCAATTTCACGGTACGTTGCATCTCCCCTACTTAGTACATGTCGTGCGCTTGGGGATTCGCGTACCTCGGGTCAAAGCTAACAAACATGTCATTCCACTTACAGATGTAGACAGTCATTGACAGTGGAAGCCATAGGTTGGACGGAGTTTGGGCTCTGCGTTATAACGATGGTAGGCGATATTTCTCCTGGTACATTGCTGTTGTCTAAGCTACCAGATTGCGACGTGTTTGTGGGTGAGAACGGGCCGGAGGAATTATGTGAGTGATTCCCGAAAGCTTGTATGAAGGTACGCGGTCCTCAACATGTCATGTAATAGCGGTCCAGTTATTATGCCTGACATAGCCTTGCGTGTAATTTAATGGGCATGCTATCTTATCTTATCTGATGTGATCTGATTCCGGCCGACATATAGTTCCGCCACAACCTCTTCCCTCTGCTCATGCGCTTGTGTGAACCAGCCGGCCTGTAGCATCCATCGTCTCTTTCCCTCCCTCATCTACGACTCAGCTCCATCCACTCATTGTATTCATCCGCCCACCACGTCCGACAGATGCTACATGAGCCGGAACTGAATCATCGGCGAGCGTCGTGTGATGAGCTGCTTTCTCGCGACGACTCCAGTGACCATGGCTCCATTTCCTCCATAGCGGCGTCTTCAGGCCGACCAGAGTCTCCAGAACGCCAGCCAAGACCCGCTGGCACCCAACCCCACAAGTACCGCGCGTTCTTCGTCCGGCTTATTGCATTGCTGTGCGCATGTTCACTTAGCGTGGGGAGTCATTAGTTCGCAATATTATTTCCCATCCCCTCCTCCTCTCACCCTTTCTAGTGCTTCCTACGTGCTTGGTCCTTTGAAGAGTCGCCTGTCACGCGAGATTGGAACATCTCATACTGAGTTCAGCTTGCTGATTTCTGCCTTCAGCCTCAATAGCACATGGACCCCTCTCATAGGCGGTATCATGGCCAGCCGGCTGGGGACTACCATTACAAGCATCCTTGCCACCGGGGTCATCCTCGCTGGCCAGATCCTTCTCTTAACGGGAGACATATACGGCAACATCCGTCTCATGGTTTTCGGGATGTTCGTATTCGGCCTCGGTGTTAGTCCGCTCGCTGTGGTGCAAGAAACTATCATTGTCCGATTCTTCAGGTCCCATGGACTTGGTGTTTCCATGGCGTTCGGTCTTATCGTCGGCAAGGGTGCCTCCTTCGTGTCTGCCCGTACATCCTATCCACTCACAGAGCGTTTCGGAGGGCGCGCGCCATTCTACGTCTCTACCTGCCTTGCGGCGTTGTCCGTCTTTGTGAACCTCATATACATCCTCGCCTCCCGGTGGCTCGTTGATGGTGCTGGAGCTGACCTTGAAGCCCCAGACATCGACGAAGAAGCCAGGAGACGAATTTGTCACGACATTGGACAAGCACAGGCTTTGGAGAAAGTCGCTGAGAAACGTAAGGTCCACATACATGAGATTACCAAGCTTGGTGATATATTTTGGGCGTAGGCACCTTGAACCTCTGTCTACTGTTCGAACTTACTCAGGTCATTCTAGATATGTTGGTTTGAACGTATTTTGCGGTGCTATGTGGTCACCCTTTATACACCTTGCCGCGTAAGATTATTCACCCTTCTCGTTTACACCTCCATTCATTGTTCACAAGTAACATCATCGAGAACCGTTACGGAATGTCAGAGCAGGATGCTGCCAATGAGGCTTCCTACCTACTAGCTGGTAGCCTTGTCTTATATCCCATTGTGAGTCCCATCTGCCCTTGGTCCGGACTGATTTCACTTGCGCGATTAGTGTGGATTTCTTGTTGATCGATACAAGTCGAAGAAAACAGTAATTCAACTACTTACGTTGTCGTCTACCCTGACGGGCTTATGCTATCTGTGGCTGAGCTTGCCTCCCTCATGGACCAGCACCTCATGGCCAGGCATAGTGTCCTTCTGCTTCGGACACGGATTTGCTCCTCGTACGTTTGTTGCTCTCCCAAAACCTTGCTTGCGCTACAAATATCTGATCAGTACTGCTTGTTGTCCTTGTACCGAAAATCGTGGCTCTTAAGTACGTTTCGACGGCTTTGGGGGTTCATAAAAGTGTGGGTGCTCCTTTCGCCCTGCTTAGGCTATACTAAGTATCGTGATCTACTAGTTGGAGCAGACAGGGTCAACGATCTTCCAAACAATCGCTGGTCTGGCATTGGATATGCACAGCAAGAAGACCGGAGGACTTCCGCCACCTGGCAATCCGACACGGAGACCACCCGTGCAGATGTTGCTCAACATCTTTCTCTTCCTCAATGTCCTGCAATTCTTCAGCATCGTGACCTTGGCATATCTTCAGGAACGTAGGAAAAATATTACCAAGCACAGAATGTCTCAAAGTTTGATCAGCGACGATGGGAGCTCCTTGAAGCCGAACACGGTTCGTCCAGAATCTGTTCACAGCTCCGCAGCAGGGCCATCCTCTAGATTCGAGAACCAAGAGCGACGGCTTCTGGGGGCGCCGCTAGCATTCCACCCTAGATATTCCTCTACCGTTTCCGGGTACATGACCAATCGGGATGATACTCTTCAATGGGCTGAAGCAAAAAGGGGTAGATACTTTACTGCCCTTTCGGCGTCACTGATTATTTCTGCTTGGGTTTTGTTCATGGGGACGGCGTGGTTTAAACTTGGCCTGAAGGAGAAGGCTTGAGGGTGGCAGAAAAAGTAGTGTTCGAGCCGACCCCCGCCAAGTTTGATATTCTTATGTTCTGAATACTCACGACGATATCAATGAAATGCTGGTAACACGCCATCTTCCCTTGGTGCTGTAGAAAGGGGAAATACAATACACCTTGACGTGCTGGACTTACGATCCCAAAAGTGAGCTGCAGCTTGTTTTCCGCTCCCGCGTGTGAGTTGCAGTGAGGATTTGAGGCGGATAGGGGTCAGGTTCGTGTTCCGGAGGTTACCGCCCGAAACTGTACAGTTTCAAGCCTCTCACCCAATTAGGAATCGAGGTAGAACTATCGGCGGGAGCCTCATATTCAACAACCTCAAGACCAAGGTAAGTCGGTCTAGGGCGCTCGGCCACACGATGAGCTGAGGATGTGGCTTACAGAAGCGAGATGGGCGCATACAAATACGTTGGAGAACTCTACAAGAAGAAACAATCGGATGTCCTACGTTTCTTGCTTCGCGTCCGGTGAGTCGTGGTGTATCATCAAGCACAGATAGCTTTGCTAATGCTTCGTGACCAGTTGCTGGGAGTATCGCCAGCTGAATGTTATCCACCGTGCTTCTCGCCCATCCCGCCCCGACAAAGCTCGCCGCCTTGGCTACAAGGCCAAACAGGGCTACGTTATCTACCGTATCCGCGTCCGTCGTGGAAACAGGAAGAAGCCTGTCCCTAAAGGTCAAAGCATCTCCTTAGGTTGGATCGGGTGAAGTTACTGACGATTTATTGTATAGGTGCTACGTATGGCAAGCCTGTTCGCCAGGGTGTCAACCACCTCAAATACCAGCGTGGTTTGAGGAGCACCGCTGAGGAACGAGTTGGACGACGATGTGGCAACTTACGTGTCCTGAACTCGTACTGGGTAAATCAAGATGGTGTCTACAAGTACTACGAAGTTATCTTGGTTGATCCGAGTCACAAAGCTGTGAGTGGCCTAAATCAAATATTGGCTGTGCCCACGAATATTCTTGCAGATCCGTCGTGACCCCAGAATCAACTGGATTACGAAGCCCGTCCACAAACGCAGAGAAGCTCGTGGTCTCACTAGCATCGGCAAACAGGTAGCACTCAGCATACTGCACTCTGTTCCCGCTCATTTACGTCGTTTCATAGAATCGTGGCCTGGGCAAGGGTCACCGCTACAACCATACACCTGCGCGCTCCACCTGGAAGAAGCACAACACCCTCAGCCTCCGTCGTTACCGATGATTTTTCGCCCCTTACTGTCATCTTCATTATGTTGCAACTACCCAACTAGGTGTCTCATGGCGGTTGTCGTATGCTGTGTTATATGCCAACCTACAAAATCAATCTCTTGCGCCATGCAAGTCCTTCATGTCTATGTTTGAGCCTTATGAGAACGTTTGCAGCAGGGCCAATGTCCTCACCTGCCGTGACTTATCGGAGGCAATGAATTGTTCTAAGTATACTTATCTGGACACGAGGCAGCTTCTGGCCTCTCTACTGACTTCGTCGTCTATTCAAGAAAATGCTCCTGATGACGGCTATGGATTGCATTTAGTGCCCGCAACCATTTTGCCTTTACCATCATCTTTTCCTTGACAGCAGATTATGCAAATCAATCCTTGCTTGCTCGGCATTGTGCCACTCTTGTTGATAGCACACCACACTTGTCTCTGCGAGCTCTCTGTTCTCGAACGCGCCTACGACTCTTCAATCCCCGTTCCAGGCAAATTTTTCGAAAAGAGCGAACATTGACTCTAATCCCAATGGAACGTCCTTCATATGGCTGGTACAACATGACTTCCAAGGCGATAGTTTTTTCGAGTACGTTGCTCGGCTGCGACCACTTCTACTCTTCTCATACTGCCCTTTCAGCAATTTCTTTTTCTTCAACTACTCAGACCCGACCAAGTGCGCAATGCGTTGATTAGTTTGGCAGATCGAACTAATTTGTGCGACCAAGCGGGAGTGTAGTGTATGTTTTCCCACCCATGCTGGGAGGGCAGTCATTGACTTGTGTGTTTGACGTACTGTTGTGTTCAGCTATGTAGACAGGGACCATGCGTTCCAGAAGGGCTTGGTTTACGTTGACGGCAACAACAAGGTAATAATGAAAAGCGACAATACCTCATGGCTCCCGCTGGGCCAATTCCGAGAAAGGTATGGTTGGAAAATCACTCCTGGCGTACCGCACTACTAATTATAAGCAGCATTCGTATTGAGAGCTACAAGAACTGGAATACGGGCTTATTTATCTTGGATCTAGACAAAGCGCCTTGGGGTTGTGGTTGGTAGGTTGTTTCCATTCTTCTTAGTGAGGCACTGAATAGGGCAAATGGCCGGACGTACGATTGATTTCCTACTGCTTCCAGCATCAAGCCCTCTTTATTTGTTATTGGTGAAATTGACATCATTGAAGGAGTACACGATAATCAGCACAACCAAGTTAATACTTGGCACACCGGTCCCGGTAGGTAATAGATTGGACGTATGCCGCCATACGATTGTCTGATCTTGACCAGGAGTCATATTTGGCAAGCCCTTGGTTGCCTTGATACACCTGAGCTCATTTGATTCTTAGATATTACATTTTGCGGTACGAATTACCGTCGATGCTGTAAAGACGCTCACCGCTAAAGGGATTGCGTCTAGGCGACTGGGCGGGGAACTCTTATGCTACGTCGGGTTGTCCTGGAACTTGCCCAGATAGGTTGATGGATCCTACCAACTTTGACGTAAGTACAGTAAATGGTCTCTGTGGGCTGGCCGCTGCGTGAATGACTCACCTCTCACAAATAGGATGCCATATGGATCATCAACTCTCTAAAGGTATACCGTAAAACGAGCTTGTCGACTCGACCCTCAAGCATTGCAACGCGTTTACGTCACAGCTGTTGGTCCCTAGTTATTGCATGGACCATCTGGGCAGTGATTATTATTACTCTCTGGTGATCAAGCAGACATGCACATATAATTTCCTAGGCGAGTATCTATAATCACAGGGCAGTGAATTATACACAGATTTAACTGGGCCACCACTCATAATTTCATCTTCCACACTCGTTCCTCGATAGCATTGTCTGGCTTGTACGTCGGCTCCCCGAAACTGGCTCGCAGCGGAGTCACGCTAGCCCAGCCTTTGTGAAGGGCCCATCCATCAGATCCCTCCGGAAGTGAAGAAGGGTCAGGTGTGATGAGATTTTTCATGTCTGGCTTGAATTTGTATGTTAATGTCCTGGCCGCGGGAATGCTGGCTGGATCGCGGGTAACATCGGGGGACTGGGTGGGTAGTGCATCAGCAGCATTCACGGTGGATTCCAGTACGCCTGAATCCGCGGCAACTTCTTTAAAGAGACGGCCATACGAATTCCTCCACATCTTAGTCCAGCATACGGTGAGTCCTTGGTCACTGAGTAGTTCTTCGATCAAGGGAATGTTTACGTTGTAGAGGTCAACTTCCCCGACCCGCAAGCCTCCATCGTCCTCTCCCCAGTTATGCCAGAGATGTCGTATGATACTTGCACCGAGAGCATGAGCAGGCCTGAAATATGTCGACGGTGTCGGATGGATAACAGTCCCATACGAGAGGGCAATCGAACGAATCTGGGATAGGGATGAAGCGAGTGCGGCACCAATCGTCCCGGAAGACAGAGCGAAGGCCGCTGTTTCGAGTTAGTTGTAGAGGGTAGCAGAGAAAGCGAGGCCCATCACTAACTAGAGGTGTTTCGGCCGAGATTAGGACCACTGACCTGGGGACAACCGTTGAACCAAAGGTGAGTGGATAAGACAACGAAACGCACTACGAGGTCGAATTCACCGGGATAGATGTTGTGTAATGCGACATTGGCACAGGTGGCGGGGGTCTGACGAAGTATGACCTCAGAGAAGCCGAGGAATGGAACGAACTTACACCATCGAGCAAGACCCACTCAGCCTGTATTGATCATTTAACGTTGTCAACAGTTCAGCGAATGGAGCAGCGAGGCGCACCACTTCGCCGCTCTCCAGCGGTCTCGACGTGTCGGATGTGTCTCCCATGCCATCTGCATTCGATATCATTGTCGGGACGGTGAGACATCAACGCTTGAGAATACCTGGGTTTCTTGGGTAATAGTATCTACCTTGTGTAATTTCTGTGATATGGTACGCTTTGCCTGAGGGAGCGTTGAGCTGGCAGCAGCCAACGACGCAACTGATAGCGCACCGATCCAGCTTTTCTGAGAGCTTGGTATGACCACCTTGACATCCCAACCTTCATATTTTAGAAGGGGATTGCGTTCCCAGTGGAGGGAGACGGCGTACCATAGACAGTGGTTAGGTATTGATATAGGCCATAGATGTAAGGAGATTCGCGAGACGGAGGACCATCGTCGTTCTAAGGAAACTACGGGTGAGCGCTGGAAAGGCCTGATAGCAGGGGTGCCCGACTGTTAGAAGGACTCTTGGTGGAGTATGGGCGGCTGATTGAGGCATGGTGGACGCTCGCTGCAGAAAGGCACACTCCGCTGTGATCTCACCAGACCCATACTCACTCACACTCTCTTCTGCTGCATGTTTTGATTCTCTTGTCCTCCTCCATCTATCAAGCATGGCTGCGCCGTCTTCTAGCCATTCTTTACCACCACCACCGTCGTCCACATCACCCCAGATGCCACCATCCGCCGACCTAACATCTCTGCTCAATGGCGCCGTCAACAGCGCCTCTACTCCAAGTTCTCCACAAGAGTCGTTTTCCTCAGCATTGACGTCGCCCACCGAGCCAATTGAGCACTCTGGGACTCCCAATGCCTCCTCGTCGCTCCTACCATCCCCACCTCTTCGCAAGTCCCTTTCCGTCGATTCCCTCGTGCAATATGGAGTTCGCGACGAATCTACATCGGCGTCAGGCACACGGCAAAGCAGGGTTAATACGGGCACCGCGGTAGATCCTCCCCGAAGTCTCGTGTATGGCATGCCGGACAGAGTGCGACGCGAGCGGGAGCGCGCCCATTCAGAACGCACAAGAGGTGCCAGCGTCAGTGCGACCGATGATAATTGTGATGATCCCTATGTCGGAGACTCCGATGTTGAGCGATCAAACCTATTGCTTAGATCTGCATCCGGGTACAGGGCGGTCTCCCTCAAGTCTCAAGATCATCCAAGAACGTTTATACGCGCTGGCGAACTGCCATTACCTTCGCGAACCCCAACCCTTAGCTCAACATCCAGTACTAGCAGCATCAGCGCTATGACAACCTCCAGCACCCAGGGGTCGCCTCGCCTACGGAGCACTACATCCATGCAATCCATGCCGCGACGTACCGGCGTCCTAGCTAACGCCACCGCTGGGAGGGTGCGCAGCGGCAGTCTTGGTGTGTACAGTCCAAGTAGCAATGCCGGGATTAGGATGGTGATCAATACACAAGTGTCCACGGTATATGCTTCCCCTCAGTATCATGGACTTGACCTAATTTCACCTCCTCAGCATCTGGATACATTACCTATCACTCTAGCTGTTGTGGGCACCCCGGGATGTGGAAAGTCGGTTGCGATCCGAAAGGGATTGAAGGGATACCATCTTGAAGAGCCCAGCACACACGCCCCCTCCAATAGCAAACCCTGGTCAAGATGTACACAGTCTACGCTTATATTTGTCTTGTCATACTTATTTACTTTTCTTCCAGACACACAGCGGGTCGGTCGCGTCAGTCGCGATGACAACAACCCAGATTGTTCCTTATACATCATTGAAATTGACATCACCGCATCGAATCTGGACCCCCCACTAACGAGAGCCGTTGCCTGGCCAGAGGGTACACCTCGCGTGGATGGTGTAATCGTCTGTTACGACTCTTCGGATGAAGCGTCCTTCGCCCCGGTTGAGAGCCTTTTGAGTGGGTTTTATCTTGTCGGCGATGGGCTGAACTTACTGATGGGACTTCGTTTCAGAGGGTTACCGCATTGCTTTAAAGCTCCCTGTCGTTGTCTTGGCTTGCAAAACTGACCTTCAACGGCAAGTCTACTCTGACCGGGCCCTTCCGCTGCTTCACCAGTACGACGTAGGCCTTGTAGAGGTTACTAGCACTGAGGAAGGAGGGAAAGATAGACTAAGACTCGCTTTCGAGTGGCTTCTCCAAGTTATATTCCGAACACGTGAGTTCTAACACTTCGCTGGGGTCTTTCGTTGACATGGTGGCCTCTTCTAGGCAATACCAGAGGTCTAGATGGCCTTGACCGTAATCCCGCTTCTCCCGATTTATTGAACCTTCCGCCACTTCCGGAAAACCCTCCCGCAGCGCCACCCAGTGCAACGCCAACGGCGTCCTCGTCGATGACTTCGATGCGCACTGTTGCCCAAGACCAAGCTCGATCACGTCCTCGGCACTCCCAATCCCAATCCCCTCTTCCCCCCGTACCCTCTTCCCGATCGCCGAATACCCCAAGTTCCCCGACGCGCACTCGATCTACTGGAGATATACTTTCGGAACGCGATCGGTTAATTCGCTCTGAGAGTTCGTCCGAACCTCGGAACTCAAGCACAGACATTCTGCGCAGTGGCCCAGAGGCGGTGAACGGTGTAGGAGTCCACCAGGAAGAGCAGAAGGATGAACGAGAACGACAATCGTATGTGTTTATGTCCTTCTTACATACGCATCCATCTGATAACTAGTTAGTCGGCCCGCTCAATGGGCTACCCTTGAAGAGCTTCTGGACAAGCTGCTTTTCCTTGCAGTCAGTGGAGATGGTATCTCATGTCATCCATACTGCTACTCGTTCAAACTAACAAAGTTATCAAGATCCGTCATTTATCACCCATTTCCTCTTGACTTATCGGCGATTTGCGACGCCTAGAGACGTCATCTTGGCTATGCAACGGCGTATGCGCCAGTTGGATAACCCATCTGGAGACCCAATGTTTGCCTGCTTCGCCCAGATGAGGTCAGCTTCTGTCGTTACTTGAGTTTCGGTCTGTCTGTCTAATTTCCATGCTTAGGATATGTCATCTACTTGAACAGTGGAGACTTGAGTACAAACATGATTTTGCCGTTAAGGGGACCGCTGGTGCTCTCAACGCCCTGACAAAGTCTATCGTTTCCAAGACTTACCTTCTCCATTACGGATCTGAACTCCTTCCATTCCTTGAAGAACTTCCCACTCTAATTGACAAGGATGCTGCATGGGCTCTGAGGCCTGAGGAGCCCCCTATTGACAGTGGAGAGTCATCCGATGAGGATGACTTCGCGCCGCAGCTATCCCTGTCCGATACAGAATTGTCAAGTTCTAACACATCATCGTTCCCCAAGGGATCTGGCATATCGTCTGGTTTGTCGGTTACGCGGACTCGCAAACCCAGTCTTCCGCTTTCTGCACTGAAACCCATGATTGGCTCGTCCCCTCCTGCGGCAGGACCTCGGATACTCAAGGACCTGAGTAAGGTCGCCCAAGAACTTAATATTCTTGACGCAGAGGCGGTGGCACAGCAAATCACTCGTGTGCAACTCGAGGCTTTCCTGGACATAGAGGCAAGTGGCGAAGCCCGTATGATGGTGCATCCCTTGCTGATGTTCTGGCTCAGCCTCGTCACTGGATGCAATATACCCTGGTGTCTGGCAAGAAGGATCCGACAACTGACCCGATCGCTCGATTTAACGCAATAGCTAACTGCCTTGGAGATTGGTATGTTTGAGCCCCTTTATCTAGTAGATGAGCTGACACAATTTCACTTCAGGGTCGTTTCTCTAATTCTGTGTCATGATAAAGCCAGGGCTCGTGCTAAGCAGATCGAGAAGTTTGTTGATATCGCTGCAAAATTGAGAGTCCACAATAACTATGCTGCCCTCCGTGCCTTTGTCGCTGGAATCAACAGCTCTGCCTTTCCTGGCGATGAAACGATGAAACGGTTCAATCGAGACTACCCCGAACAAACCAAAAACCTTCGCTCCTGGGAGGTGCTTCTTCAAGCAATTGGCTCACACCGGGCGTACCGTCTTGCTCTTCGCAATACGAAAGGTGTATGCATTCCAGCACTGTGAGTGACCACTCCACCTAGTATAACACGTCATATAATCCCTCCCAATAGTGAAGTACACATGTCCGATCTTATCCGCGCACATGAGGGCAATCCGGACTTCAATGCAGACGATCCCACCAAGGTTCATTGGGGTAAATTCAATATGATGGGCCGATTTATCAACAGTACAACACTGTGCCAAGCTCAGTGTCGGGCAGCCGATTACAGCTTCACCGAAAAGCCCCATATTAAGGGTCTTATATTTGATACACCTGTTATGGATATTAAGGTGTGTGCTTTTTGTATGAACTGCAACGTTGCCGCAACTCAGGGTATTCCATAGTTGCAAAAGTCAAGGATTGATCCTTGCGACGATGGGGATGACGAGCATGTTCAGACCAAGGACAGAGATGTGGCTATTTTGCGCAAATTATTCTTCTGGTAACATTTCGCAACTCTCCACCTTGTACTCGGATCACGGACTAGGCATTTCTCACTCATCTCATTCCACTTTGCCGCCCTGCGGTAGTATACCCGCCACGTGAACTTTCTTCATTGTTTATGGTTTCTCATATTATTAGCATATCTGTTAGGACATGTTGTAACTTCGCATATCTGGCGCCTTGTACTCAGCCACCAGAATTGAGACAGGACGATGCATTGTATCGCTAGAATTATTGATATCGAGTTTGCACTCAACATATCGGAGATCACGTGCCTCAGAGCCGTTTCTTGAATTGAGTTGCTTCACCTTCGCAACATTACGAGCAGCAGTTTTACCCGTTCCACCTCGCATTCTTCCATCATGGTGACAGATTATATCATGCCTATTGAATCTGACCCAGAAGATGCGCCAACAACTAATTCCACTCTGACGCTCGGCTTCAGTTTCAATATATCGGGCGACCCCTACGTGGACTTGCTTGATGATTCGAGCCAACTACAAGACTTGGTGAAGTCTGGGATAAAACTAGTATGTTTCCTCCGTTATATTGGGATGCTACTGGTATCCGAAAGGAACATTATTGCCCGGCGGAAGGTGAAGGCGGACCACAAAAGGGAGGAGTATGAATGTAGTGGTGACTCGGACAATGATGAAGATTTTCAAAGCGAGCGCAGGACTATGATCACGTATCGCTGACGAGCTCGCTTGGACTGCTAATGACGCGGACGATGTTGATCCCTCGTCACTTCTGACGACGGCGAAAGCTCATCCGACGAAGAAGGCTCGCAGAAGAGTCAGCTTGATGAAGATGCGAATGACGACAGTTCCGACGTCATTTTTATCTGTGAACTTGTCTCGACCTCTCCTCAAAGCTATATTCACACTGGGATATAACATGTCCTGTTGCTCTCTTATGTTGTCAGCAACACGGTTACCAGTTGGGGCAAAACGGCCGCTTTTATCGTCCCTATGATAGAAAGGCTATTATACCGAGCGAAAGAAGGCAGCTGCAGCTGGTTGTCTTGTCCAGGGAACTAGGGGTGCAGTGTCTTCTTGTATGGGGGAACTTAGCTGCCCACACAGATATCAATTTTTGCTTATTGGTCGGCATGTCCTCGGATGCTTGATTCTGCTCACGCTAAATCGTTACGTAGGGGGTTTGTCTGTCAAGGCTCAGGAGGCCGCACTTCAGAATGAACCTGATGTGTATATTGCCACACCTGGACCTCTCATCGACCACATTCGTAATTCCCCGACGTTCTGGACGAGGTCGACAGAATGCTGTTGGACGGCTCTGCGGATGAACTGTCCGAAGTTGTGAAATCATGTCCCCGCAAACATTGGCTCTGTGGATTACTTGATGGTTACTGATCTCGCTTCTCGAGGTCTAGATATCAAAGGTATTGATACGCCCAATCTATTAGCGCAATACGTCGAGGCGAGCCTTTCAAAGACCCCCAGCGACTCCCATCATTATCGAACAGCTTGGATATTCATTTCTATGTGAACAGCCTAAAAGGGATAGATTCTCCGGGCTCTCGAAGTTGGCCAGGGAAGAATATATATGAAGCGGGCTGCTAATCCGACTAAGAATGGGGCACAAGTCCGCGCTCGAATACCGAGGGGATGCGTTGGCGGGAAACGAAGGAAGTTGAAATGAAAGTTGAGTTCGGTACTTATTAGTATTTACTTCTCGGTTTGTAAAGTGTGGGACGGCTTACATAAGTGGCAACCGGTAACTTTAGCCCTGATTCAGAGTCCCTCGGCCACAAGTCCGAGCCAAACTCCCATGTTCAGGCCCTTCGCCGACCACCAGCGATGGAAACGAACGCATTCTCGTCTCTAGGCGTGTCAGCTTTGCAGTCTTCGTACACCCTCTTCCCATCTGCTTGCTGTCCGGACAAAGACCTTGTTCTTCTCGTCTCGCGTCTCGGAGCAAAGGATCGCTTAAGCTTATGGAAAATACAAGGCCCAAGGATATGGGAGGTTCAGGTTGGGTCCAACATCAATGCCATTGTTGCCTTAGTGTGGAGCCCGGATGGTACGCCAACTTCCCAGTGTCTCCCCTCTTCTTCTCCAACAGAGATTCCTCTCGTCCAGGTCAGAAGATCGCGGTAGCCCATGACCCTCCTCAGCTAACTTTACATTCCCTGCAAGATGGTCGGCAAGAACGCATCCTTCAGCTCAACACCCTGGGACACGCACACAGCATCACAGACTTGTGGTGGTTCGAGGAGGGGAGCAGCTCTGCCAAACCGCTCAGCCCCATCTTCAAACGAAACACCCTTATCGTACGCGTCCATTCTTTTCACGTCTTTCGTAGCTTCACTGCCCAAAAGACAGGCTCTGCGCACTCTGTCTTCCAGATGTTGCCACTTCTCGACCACTTTCAAGAACCTACCCAACATTCCAAGTACGTCGTATGACCGGATTCATACCGTAGGCTCGCTGACTCTGGCCAGTGCCATGGACCTATTCGCGTTTCAAGGATCTCAAGCTAGCTCCTCAAATAAGCAGCTGGTCCCTGATGCCATTAAGGAATGGCCTGCGCTTGACTCGGATCCGCTCACCTTTTCCATGAGTTCATGTATGCCCGGAGTGGGCACCAAAAGTCCTCATCTTTCAGAGAAAACAAGCGACCAGAATCTCAGGAGCGTACTCGTCGCCGCTGACCGAACCGGTCGTCTATTTTTTTTCCTCGATGGCAGTTATCCGCTGGGGTGTATCTCCTCTGGCAACCAGCAACTTCTGTCTTTGTTCCACCACGGTCCTAGAGCTTTATTCTCTGGACATACCGCCCATGGATCGGAAGCCACTATGCATACCCGCTTACAACCCACAGTCATTACCATACCATTGTTGGATGATCGTCGAGTTCGCGACGTTGCCCAGAGTTCGACCTCAGCACGCAGGTTAATATGGTATATATGGCGATTAGTAAAAGACATGCGCTCATCTTGGTTCGGAACTGAATCTACGAGTGGCGCTCGCGAATTAGGACCTCGGTGGATTCGTGCCTTGGAGACGAAACAAACCACCGATTTTGGAGGTCTGCTTCTCTGTTTGCCGTTTTGGGATCTCTCTTTGATGGCTGGAATCCTTCAGAGAAAGAATCTACAGCCATCTTGGACCTTACTCGGCTTTTACTCACTGGCCGCAGTACCGATGCTCTTAGCGATCTCTTGGGCAGTGGAGAGCAGATGAGTGAGCGGGTATATCATCTGTCAACATGCAGAGATCCCTATCTCATCGAGCAACCTTAGGGCATTCAGAAGTGGGAATCGACTGTCACTGAGGCTTTAATCAAATTGCGTGACTTCACGGAGAAAAGGATCACACCTGCCTTTCAACGTCTTCACCTCATCTTAGAAGAAGTTCAAGGCTGGTCGTTACTGTGAGCCTAATTTAACTAACGTGTTGAATTGCCGGACTTATCCTTACAGGCACCAGTATGGCGCTTTTGAGTTTTCGAGAGATGAACTGAATGTCTGTTGCCAGTTGTGCGCGCAAGGCCTTGTGATCGCCAGCTGGTTGGCAGCTGTATCCCGCCGAGAGCTGCGTCGCTTTACTGAGTTCATCGCGTGGCTTCGATATGGTAAGTGCGTCGTCTTTAAAGATTGCCCAAGTCATTCCCCAGAAGCCGTCAGCAGCATCAATCCGACCAATGATGGAAACTCGGCCCCTCGTTATGATGTTCTTGAGGTTAACAATTATTTCATTTCCGGGCTCCAGGTTAGCCCAATCGACAAATGGTTTATTGGCCCGGTTCCCAAATTCACACCAAACGACCTTGGCATACTAGATCAACAGCGCCCTTTACAGGAGGTCCTGGAAAGTGCAAAGAAGGTGGCGAAACAGGGGAAGCGCGAAAGCGGCCATAAGGTGCTTCATTTTCTAATTATCGCCAGGTTACTTACATGAAGCCGTTCACAGGGCAGGCTGCAAAAGGACCTGAATCACATTGATAGAAACCTCGATGCTCTGGTACAGGAGCTCGCAACACGATGCCAACGGATATTTGCGCACGGTGCTGGTGCTGTGTCTCGATCTGCATCGGTATCAGTCAGTCAAACAAATGGAATGAGACCACCTCGAATTTCCCATTGCGGAATTCGTGAACGGATCATACCACTTAGGCAGGTTCGTATCCGATTCGTTGCATGAGCGCGACACACTGAAGCTCGCTACAGGGTTACATGCAATTCTTCGCCACGGTGTTTAACGCGGATGGCCGACGCTGTTGTGAGTGCCTCGCATTCACGGCGGATTTTGCTCCACTACTGACATCGTGAAACAGTGTGTCTAGTCCGAGTGCCGTATAGCTCAGCGACATCACAACAGGCGGCTAGGGTCGAGGTAGCGATACGCGAGTTCGTCCTACCTGAAGGAGGTGAGGAAGCCCAGCTGATTGACTTGGAAGAAGTCCATTTCTTTGACAACGAGAATGTGGTAATTATTTATCGACTCGCAAATAAAAGTGGTAAGTGGGGGTTGGAGGTCTGGGCGAGCTGTTGATCGTGATCGAAGCTTTCAGGTTCAACGTTTATAGCCACAGCCAGCTACGTTGATTTAGGGTATGAGCTGATTCACCCCGAGGGAGACGTAAATACGGCCGCCCAAGAAGATGTGATATTGGGCGCAATACAGGCATGGGAGAAAGGGCAAGTAAGTGCAATTAATACGGACGTGGCAATGTGGGATTAAACTTGGGACACACATCAGCTACATTCTACTAGGCAGCCGATCACGAGGCGCAGACGGCTGAACATGCAAGACTCGGGGAAAGTGAGGATTGCTGTGAATGGCCGAGTGGGGCGGCGAGTCGCGTGCTTGGTAAACGAACAAGGGACAACAATGGAAGCGCTGGATTTGGAAGGGGATGGGGAAGATGTCGAGGGGGATGGGGAGGAGAGTGGGTAGGACTGAGACAAGAAAATGGTAATATCGGACCGGGGGGTTGATTTTCGGAAACGGAATATGATGCCTCGAGGAAATGTATTTGGGCCTGAGTTGGCGGGAAATGGGAAGGCTGCGAGTGTCAGGCTCCAGCGCCGCATCGTTTCGAGCCAATCTTAAATTGTCCACAACATCGGCTAAGTCAGTGTTGCAGTTTAAGGGCCGCGGACCCTCTCTCCTCGTGCCCTTGATTCGAATTCTTTTTTCCATGCCATTTTAAATCTCCTCCTGCAACACGGCGAATCAGCAGGACGTCCCTTCCCATCGATGCCCAAGTCCCCTCCGTCCTCGCCGTCAGAAAACAGCTTTCCAGGTGCCAAACTACACTCAGACGAGCACAGCGCTGCACGTCTCACAGACGTCCAACTCAGGAAGAAGAAAAATGCCGACGCCCAGGCTGCCTTCAGAGCCAGGCGGGCCAACTACATTGCTACTCTCGAGGAGACAGGTTCGCGTTACCCCATTGTCTCTTCTCGATAAGTCGTGACCCTTGGACAGTGACCAGTTTGGAATCCGTCGTGCTCCAGCTGCAGGACTCATGTAGGGAGGCGAGGTCAGAGGCATCCGAGCTCAAGCAGGACAACGCCCGTCTACGCCATGAATTTCGCGAGCGAGAGAATCTGTGGAGAGCCTTGTGGCAGGCCAGGAAGACCGGCCAAGCTCCTGACCTCGATGACTTACCCCCTCTTCCGCCATCGTTCGCCGTCATTCAACCAACCAGTTCCATGAATGCTCAATTGGGATCGACCCACATGCCTCCATATTCGAACGATGCTATGGCTTATCGGACTGGCGATGAATCCTGCACCAGTCAGTTCACGACAGGGGCCCGTTTGTACCCTGATCATTCCCCGACTATGCCGTACGCCAGTCCCGACATTGACACATCCATCGACCATCCATTGGCTGCCCGTCTTGCTAAGTATGCCCCATATCCCTATTCGCTTCACGCTTCGGGGCGCGATGACCCGTGGCCTCCCGCGATCACTCATAGTGGTTCGTCCGGTGGCGAGTCGGGCGGCCCAAGCACTCATAGTTCTCACTCACCTGCATTTGTGGAATCACCTACATTGACATCATCGGACATGTTCCTTAGTCGGTTCTCGGTCGAGGATCAGAAAGTTCCTCTGAGCACTCTGGACAGCGCGCCGTATGTTTTCTCCAGCAGCCGCTCACTTTCACCCTCGTCAACGCCCCCATCTTCTTCCTCTACCTCCTTGACGTCATTTCCGTTTACTTTCCCGCCAGACAGTCACGTCGATTGTCCCGATGACTACCGCCGAAGCCAGACTGGGGCTGAAGTCACCCTGCATGGTGGCACTGCGGACATATCTTCTTTGCAAGGTGGTGACGCTGTTAGGTATAGACTCGGGACACGCCGACCTGCATCCAGTTCGGGTCGGACGCCTATACCCAGTCTACCATCCTTATCAGAGCCCGACAACATTCTTTCCTCGCGTGACCACAGCGGCATGGAAAGAGATTCAAGCGGTTATTCCACTAACCACCGCCTCCGACCGCGCCGATCCACAGCACCAACCCGACCCTCTCACTCCCCTTCCCCTGGTCCACCACCAATCTCAGGCACACTTGCAGTAATCAAAGCTCAGGCGTTCGGAGCTCTTCGTCGAACAAGAGCGAGAACAAAGAAGAGTTCTGATGGTGCCGCACGTCTTGCCATGGATGTCCTCGAAGCCCGGGGCATCGGTATGGGCGTCAGTACACCAGGGTCAAAACGACCTCGACTTGACGATGGCGGTGATGATATGCTTTGATTTCTTTTATGTACTCACTAGACACTTATAGGAAGGAGGGACCTTTTTGTATCAGCCATGCTTATTCCCGTAATGCTCTCGAGTCCATGACAGGACCCGTAATTTAGACATATAATCGTCTTTAGTGATACCACAGCTTGTTATATACCTGTATTGATACTGTAACATACCTTCTTGTCGTTACCCATGTATATATCCTGCGCATATGTATATATATAAAACCAGAGACAACAATAGCAATAACTTTCATTGGACGTCCACTCGTTCGGTAGCAATTCAAAGCTGGATAAGGTAATTCGAAACTTCATACTTGTTAAGTGGTATCTGGGACCCCATCACTGACGCCTCTGATGTCCGTCGTCATATTAAACAGGGTGCTGATGTTGATATGAATCGGTTACGGTATTGCTTCTCATCGATCGTCTATCGATGAAATCCAGTGGGTGCAAGGCTCTGTGATCGACTGATTCTCAGAGGCTCTGATCGAATAGGCGGAATACCCCCGCAGCGCTGGTGGTTCGACACGAAGCTCCCGAGTAAATCCACCACTTCAAGTCAGGCACGTTTCCTCCATGTTCCCAACTCAATAAACGCGTTCCCCACCAAGTCACGAAGCACCGGACCTTGTTCTCTGCCGGGATATTCACTGACCGCCGCCACTACCACTACTCGGGGTGGCCTAGTTGATTCTGGGTACCGCTACGTCCCAAGGCCCTCGGATTTCGCTACCATGTTCCATCAGGCGAAACGCTACCTCCTAACAAGATTTTCCAACATACTTTTTGTACCTTTGGGCCCAAATCAGCATCCAAGGTGCAATGAACGTGACGAAGAACAGGATTGCGGAGAACAGCCAAGCTATTGTGGGAGATACGGATCCGGTCAAGTTGAACGAGAATCCGGCTAACACTAAAGTTAGCATCAATTGGAAGACCTCGGGTGAGCCCTATCCGGCACAACAATCAGAGACTTATGGGGGATGGTTCAGAGAGCCACGTTACTTGTAAACGGCGTCGAAACATTGGGAAAAGGGCGAACAATTGTACTGCGAAGAGCACAAGAGCAAACACCGATAAATCATTCGACAGACGCGACGCGAGGACCACCGAAGATGAAATTGCCGCGTTCATAGATATCACAGAAGTTAATCTACGACGCGATTCCAGGGTCTAGTTTCTCGCATTCAAAGCAAGGGAGTTCACCTTTCTTGTGCGCGGCTTGAAGTCTTTGCAGAACTATAATCGGCGAGGACAACATTCAGCAGGAACAGAATTGCTGATAAGGCCCAGATAGAATCCGACGAAGTGGCCGCCGTGAGGGTTCTTAACACGGGGGATAGTGTCATTAAAGCAAGGAAGATTAAAATTGAAGATTTGAGTGTGGAAACGACTAAAAGAACGATGAGTGATGAGCGTAGGCCATTTGTCGCAGCTCTTTCCATACAGTTTGCATAACGGTTGACATTGAGGTCATTGGTCAAGTCCAGTAGTTCCCAGGTGAAGTAACCAGCAACGAAGCAAGTGACGGACGTCCAGACAAGCAGATGGGGGTGAAGGGTGAAGTCTTTGAGGCGCACATATACCACAAGAAAGATGAACAACGAAGAAAGGTGCTGGGTGACGGCAAACGAAAGAAAGACAAGAGACCGATAGGTGTATGGCTGAAAATTTGCTATTAGTTGAAGTGAGTTGTCAATTTCAGAAAGACGATGCTGGGTCTTACGATTTGTTCTCAGAGCAGACAAAAAAGCGTCGGAGGGAATGTAACTGTCTTGATACGGCTGTCTTTTCCACAGGACTTTCTCCCAGCCATAGGATACCTGGCCGTGGTACATGATAGAGTGCGAAGCCACCACATATGACACGTGTATCACTCAAATAATTTCAAAATTCTGGTAAAATTAGTTCCAAAGGCCGCCCGAACGTGGAGGCAACGAGGCCTGAAGGAGCAAATAGTCGAGCTCTCCGCCCTCGAGGCCAACAGCTCAATCTCCACCGCATGGGCAATAAATACGCCTTGGTGAACCACAAGAAGCCCGAGAACCCATTTGGTAGAATAGCCCGAATTTACAAGACTGCATGCCCTCGCCCCAAAACGTTGTGACACCCAATCTCAAAGATTTCGCCTCCCACATTAATCCCACTAAAGTCTTGTCAATATATCATTACATCCAGAGTGCATACATAAAGCAACGCACCACTAATCTGTCATCTCGTGTGTTTGCTGTGCCACTCGAGGGCTTCCCAACTTGAGATGCAAGATGGCCTCTCTTGGGGTTTGAGGCATGGGTTCCCCGTGCTTGCTCCTAATAACAGGGTGTGACGGGACATGATGGTTTGATCAACTGGAACTCACTGCTTCAAGTCTGCGCTCTGCAGCCGCTGCCGCTGCTGCGCGCGGATCGGGTGATGAAGGACCCGCACCTGGACGACCGCCAGACGATGGGTACGGTGCATTGAGGACGGTGTGGCCGCCAGAATGGCTACTAGACTTTGAACATAACGAGCCCATATACAAACCACTAACGATGGTATCGGTAGTAGACAAAGGTATGTACGGATTATGCAAATTAGCGCCCATGATCACCACACCCCCCGACCTTGTACCATTGGTCTACTCCGTTCTCAGAGCCGACTCACCGAGGGCTGTCAGCTTGAGACACAGGGAGATAGTTAAGTCCGCCTAAACCAATTTCTTCGCGTGAGCTACGAGGCACCCAAGCCTGCTGTAGACAATGCAGGTCAATTTATGGCATCCTATTCAGATAGCGCAAAAAGAACCGACCTCCCACCATCGCCTGCCCGCATTCCACGGGAGCGTAGTGTGAATCCCTGCTTTAACCATTCTACTCTTGATCCCCGCTCCCAATAAAAGACCGAACACCGTCAAAAGGAACAAAGTGACGACAAGCTGGTCTCGAGGCGAGTCACGCTCTAAATCGGAGATGCGGTATATTATTTTGTCAAGCCATGGCGAAAAGGTGAGGCAGGCATACGAAAACAACGTGCTTCTACATCGCCTTCTTTTCCCGTAGCGGTGTCGGGATCGGTGTCACCGAGGGACGCGCCAGCACATATTGGGAGGTTTTGGTTTAAGCACCATTGTTTGGTACAGGACAAACAGGGTTGTGCCGGATTGTCGGGAAGAGATAGGTGCAAAATAGAATAATTCGACTGGAAGCAGATGCCTGTTGAAAGCTCTCCCAAAAAATGTCGAGCGATTTTGTTAAATGACGCACATTTACAAAAGTTGGCTGCCTCCCACTTGTTCAATATGGCAGAAGCATGACTCTAGGGCCATGATGAAAGCGTCCTCATTTATACACGGATCTCAATGCCTACCGAGAGCCACAGAAGGATGAGGAAAACTGGGATCATTCGACACGGTGTGGACATGGTCAATGGTACTAGTACATAGGCGCCAAATTTCCAGCTCAGTCCAAAGCACGCCAAACAGTGAATGCTACAACGCGATCATCGTCTCAAACGTCCTAGTCAAGCATTCCCCACTGCGGCGCTACGTCCTCGGTACCATCAGTGCAGAGACCTCCGTATTGAAATCGGAGAATGTCTGCAGAATATGACGATGTCCTCACAAACCAACCTGTCGTCATTGACAATGTACGCGTCTTTTCAAGTGGCCGAATTCCCTTTGACGCGAGAGCGCATCCCATACACAGGGTTCTGGAACCATCAAGGCTGGCTTCGCAGGACAGGATCATCCCAAATGCTTCTTTCCATCCTTGTACGTACGTTTGGATCGCTATTATGAGCTGTATCGACTTGCGGTCCATCCCTGTAGCGTTGGGAGGCCAAAGCATATTCGAGTCATGGCTGGGGCTCTAGAAGGCGACGTATTCATAGGCAGGAAGGCACAAGAGTTCAGGGGACTCTTGAAGATAAAATATCCTATGGAACATGGTATAGTCACCGATTGGGATGACATGGAACGGATATGGAATTGGGTTTATACCGAAGAACTTGGAACTCTCAGTGAGGAGGTGTGTGGTCATGAGCGCTTTATTCTGTCTCTATCCTCACCATCACATTATCCAATAATAAGCACCCTGTCCTCCTTACTGAAGCACCTCTGAATCCACGCAGTAATCGTGACATGTCAGCTCAAATATTTTTTGATACGTTCAATGTCCCCGCCTTATTCTGTTCTGTGCAAGCAGTTCTCTCATTGTAAGTGGTATTGCGTTTGTTACACTCCGGTGAATGACCCATGGCTAGGTATTCTTCCGGTCGAACAACAGGCATTGTGCTTGACTCAGGAGATGGTGTCACGCACGCCGTACCGGTATTTGAGGGGTTCTCGATGCCTCATGCTGTACGGCGAGTAGACATTGCAGGAAGGTCAGCCTTCCATCCGTTGATATCAGCAGGCCTGATGACGACCGTTATATTCCCTCTCAGAGATGTGACCGATCATCTTCAACTACTCCTACGCAAATCTGGCCATCATCTACACACTACCGCTGAGCGAGAAGTTGTAAGAACTATAAAGGAGAAGTGCTGTTACATAGCCATCAATCCCGCCAAAGAGGAGAAAGATACGCAGGGTCGGACGGAAGAATTCAGACTTCCAGACGGAAATATAGTTCAGGTAGGTCCAAAGGCTTATTCTCGAGCTCTCCTTCATCCTTATTCAATAGCTTGGCCCTGAGCGATTCCGTGCGCCGGAGATACTCTTCAATCCCGAAATAGTAGGCCAAGAGTACGCGGGCGTCCACCAAGTTGTGGTCGACTCTATCAATAGAGTCGATCTCGATCTGCGCAAGAACTTGTTCTCAAATATCGTGTTGAGCGGCGGTAGCACCCTCTGCAAAGGTGGATGAGCTTTCTGACAGCTTCATCATTAAGCACTTACATTGGGGTAAAGGCTTTGGCGATCGCCTACTAAACGAGGTCAAGAAGCTCGCTTTGAAGGATGTGAAGATTAGAATATACGCGCCACCTGAACGTAAGTATTCAACGTGGATAGGTGGGTCCATCCTGGCGGGTCTCAATACGTTCAAAAAGGCAAGCACCTTTTGTGTGTGGACATTTGCCCCCTTACCCCCTCGCCGTAGATGTGGGTTTCAGCTGAAGAGTACCAGGAAGATCCAGACATTATTCATAAGAAAATGGGCTTTTAGAGCATGGTGATTCACGCTGTGTCCATATACATTGTATCATGATAGCTTCTACGATACCCCTCGCATTTATTCTGCTCATCACAATGGAGATGCGCTCATAATATAGAACTGCATGTTTTTGCATATTGCATGCATGATTGTATCAATGTGAGGAGATGGAAAACATACGAAGCACATGCACATGGATAAAACAACATGAAGCCACTACTCTGGGGTAGAGTACATCGCGCCCGAGGCTTACTTGCCCTTCTTCGGAGGTTCGGCCGCCTTGACCTTCTTAGTGCCACGGAACTGAGCAGTATTGTTCCATTAGAGCTAGCAGTAGGTACACCAATGAACAACTTACCTTCTTCGCACGATTTTTGCGCTCCTTCCGCAACTTACGAGAGGCTTTCTCAACCTTGGTGGCGAGCCCAGACTACGGATAGTTCAAGCCTTGTAACAATAAATGACCCAGCGACACTACTTACTCGAACTAATCGATACCGAGGCTCAAACTTCTTTTGTGACGCCTCATCGTCGTAAATCAGAGCAAACCCTGTGCTGCGTCCTCCACCGAACTGGGTTCGAAAGCCAAAGGTCACAACGCGGTTTTTATCCGTTTTGTACATAGCAGCGAGCTTCTCGGCAAGCTCGTCCTTTGAAACATTGGGGCGTGATGGGTGGAGAACATCAAGGACAAATTGGCGACGTGCGAGAAGACGGTTGGTAATGAATTTCCGGGTGCGAAGGGTGATAGGTGCGGAGTTGTCAGCCTGGATGGAAAGTCTCCCAGTCAATACTTCAGGTAACAGTGCCATGCCGTCACCACATCAACAATGGGGACAAAACATACCATAACGCTAGCGTGAAATACGCTTCTCGAGCGAGAGTCGTCAGAAGATGATAGGTAGGTGGGCGGCAGCAGTTCTTGAGGTCGAGGGCCCGAGGAAAGCGCCCGCTCCTGTGGCTTGATGTTGACTATACAGCATCGTCGGCCTTTCCCGAGCGCCCAAAATAGATGGACCATCTTGATGTCTCGCTACTTTCTGCCCTTGGGTAATACTCTGGAAATTGGTCTGTCGAACAAGTCTGGATTTCAAGGTACCGAAGATAGTTTTCATATAAAAAGACAAATAGAATATAGTTGAAACTGCAGCTGCAGGACCTGATGAGGTCACGCAATTCGAATTATGAGCTTGACAATGACAAAGGAACGAGATGGATCATGTGTCGTCTTCTTCTTCCGTCAGTGACACCATGGACGGGGCATGCTTTCAGAGTGCTTTCAGGCGAGGACAGTCGATAGTGACGTCATGAGTCATGACCCGCGGAGCCATTTCATTTATCCTCGGATTAACCAGTGGAAGCAATGCCCGTCGTCGTGTCAGCATTGAGGCTGCTATCACTCAAGTACTCATGTTTGCTAATCACTCAAGCTCGCCCGCAAATTTCAGTGTATGGCGATGACTCCGCGCTTTCATATTGCTGACTCAGCATAGCCGGCGCCAATCTGAAAGGTCTTGCCATTTCTTGCTTCGCCTGGCTCGAGGATGAGTTCCTCAAGTTTCGCAACATTTGCGCCATATGTAATCGTTAATTTCTGTTGTTGTCATCACTGGTCTCATTTCCGTGCAATTTAGACACCTCCGCCTGACGATCCCTCTCATGCACCTCCAGCCCGATTCCCTACTAGTAGTCGTCCTTGGTTCCCTGCTGCTTCCTACGACAACATATCGTATCAATCAGGTGGTATCCCCAGCTTTAATACTTCCTTGACTCGAGACACTGTAGAAGGCGAACCTGAAACTTCAACAAATCAGTGGGAAACGGCGCGCGGGGTGAGAGTCGAGGTTCTGGCCGCTAGCTCTTACCTTCTGGGACCCATATCTGGTTTGTCGAACTCCCGAGATGAAACTCCCCACCCTTGATAGTCCCACGCGTCAGCTCTTCTGGTCCTCATCCTTGAAACCCAAAACGACTTTGTCCGCTTTCATGGTGCGCCTGTCGTTCATTTCAAGCCGCGCTTTTGCTGAGCGAGCTTCAAGCGTATCAATCAGCGTTGATTTCCACTCCGTTGGTTTTCTTCCGCATGCTTGCCTCTTTGCTGCAGTTCACACCTTGGATTCATACCTTTCTTACCGCGTGTTTGATTGCTCCACTCCTCTACTTGTCGTGAGTGTCTCGATTAAATGATCTGCTTTAAATGTTCACTCTTTCACTTTCGACTGTTGTTCAGCTTTAGGTCGTATCAGGATGCCGCGCGAGGGACTTTGTATAGATTTCATATACCATACGTTGGGTCATTGGCGGAACGATGGCTGCAGGAAGAATGAAGCCTTACATGTTCAGTGCCATAAAGGCTATCAATGCCATTTTCATCGATCCCGCCCAGTCATGCTGATGAAATTTCCGAACCAGACTAGCTGACAATTGACAGAGTAGAGGGACGGTATGGTCGAGTCCAATATTTCTAGTTCACCTGTTCACTGGGGAGGAACATATTCAATTGGCATTGATGCTAACAAGACGGCGAGCAAAGCAGTTAAGGCTGCGAGTCAGGCCTCTTGGTTGAGAGGGAGAATGCAAGTCGGTGGCCGTGTGGTGGACAAATATTCAGAGGCGCTCAGCAGGTTGCCAACTGCTGTGAGTAAGCGAAATGGCTCTAACCGAAGCGCGATAGGAGCAAACAAGAATGCCCTACCTTTGAACCACCCCATACCTTGTCATAATCACTTGGTATGGCTAGCGAAGGCCTGTGACGAAGCACACAAAGAGACTGACCGCCGTAGTAAGTAGCAGCTCCAGAGGACGTTACCCTGAAGGTTGACTCTTTTCCAGGGTAAAAGCTACATTCAACGATGCAGATGTGGATGGATGTGCCAGTTAAGTCTGAATGCGACCTTGATTAGAGGTGGAGACGACTTCAGTTAGGAGTGATATGATATCGACAAGTGTTAACGTTGCCGCTGTACAGATGTATGTAGTTGGCGATTTTTCACTGGGACTTACATGACTGTTACCACACAATCTTTGTCTATTATCTAAGATCTAATAAATAGACCTGCTATGTTGACGATGATATTATAACTATGTCGCCGCGTCCAAAACATTTTCGCAAAGGTCCAATATGTCAATGATGATACACTTGATGTCGTCGACAACTAGACCACGACAAGTGTTAGACACTAGCATCTCCAATTTCAGAAGACTCACTTTCGGAAAGAGTGGGACAGGTTTCGCGAGGTGGAACCAAAGCGTTAAGAAGCATTTTGAGATAATTGACCAAGACTTTCAGGAGTTTGTGGAGGTCGTTGTTTGGATTGAAAAAGGCGAGTCCTTTCTTGTAAGCCAAGGGCTGAAGCAAGGTTTTTAGATTGTGCAGAAGCGAGGATAGGCTCCCGAGGATTAGGCTACATTTAGTATCACATTCTTCGGCCAACAAGTTTGCTGGAGAGATGGTCAGACATGCTAAGGGAATCCTAGTCAGGAAATGGACCTAGGCTGTCGATGAGAGGTTGAATCTTTGTAACCAAACACTGAATTTGAAGCAGGGGACCTCCACTAAGATCCGACAGGAGATCATTTCGGGGAAGGGCAACAATGGATGGCGTGGTAGAGTCTAGGATACGAGCGGGCGGGGCTGGAGATCGAGATGAGGTCACAATAGGGAGGGGAGAAGCAACCGCGTAGAGGGAATACAAAGGAGAGCCGAAGAAAGTGAGAAAGGCGGCGGCGTAGAAGGCGAATAGAAGTGGGCGAGCCAGGTTGAACATGATTGTACCGAGTTGGGAGATAGCTTAACCGACCAAGGCGGATGCGACTAGCGCGGTAATTTGAGACGGATAACGTGGATGGTGGCGGTTGAGAAGAGAGTGACAGAGCTGGATGGCCCGTCCTCTTATACTTACTTCCAAGATGTTTGGTCCTGAACCTTATTCGCGAGGCGTCCTGATTGGTTCCCTCCAGCGCCAAACAACGCGTGTGGCACGTGGCATGCGATCTAATGTCTCTTGATTTACGCTATTAAGTTTGCACCGGAATGCGTATAATACATGCTAGCTGGGAACACAACCGAATACTACCCATTGCCGCACGAACCTGAGTGATACTTCACTCATCATTGGTGTTCGGTGCCACGAATACACTCACCTCAGCCTTCAATTGCTGAAACGGCCTTCTGTAACGCCCGCGTCGCAAAATACCGAACATCAGCATCTTGGTCATTCTTCGCTTGTTCCAAAGCTGGGATGATGTGTTGCTGTACAACCTCTCGTCCACTGGATGTGTCACCGTATGTAACGGCAAGGACCTCTAAGCACTTGGCTACATTGAAGCGGATATTGGGAATAGGGTCAACGGCGAGCTGCAGTAGGGGTTCCAAGATATCGGCGCGTACAGCTTCTAGGTTTAACGAGGGTGCAACAGTCTACCAAAGCTGTCAAACACCGTAGCGGCATTGATAAAAGCACAAACCGTGATAGCCTGAACGGTGGTCATCCGGAAGAGATAATTTGGATGACTACCCATAGTCATCACCTTGGGTACGATGGCACTTCTCGCCCATTCTACACCGAATACCTCCGTCAACTTTTTCAGATTTATCGTGGCCGACTCTCGGATACTGTAGACAGTATCCCCCAACCAAGACATGCACAAATTCCCGAGTTGTTCATCGAAGAAGGACTGGCCCAGTTGCGTCGCCAATAGTGGGATATACTCGATAATAGCTTGTCGGACGCGCCAGGATTTGTCTTCTGCCAGCTCCACAATGGCTGGGAGCAAGCTTTCGGCAAGAAGCTGAATTCCGATCACTAAGGAAGATGAGAAGGCCGACTACCCTAACAGATCGTGGCATACCATTGTTGACGGTTTCCAATTTGCTGATGATGTTCAATCGAACCTCAGGGAATTCGTCTTTGAGGAGGTGAAGGAAACGGGGAAGCAAGTGCTCAATTGTAGCTTCCTTTCCGAGCAATGGAGCAAGTCCACTAATCTGGTTTGCCAAGGCAGCGCGGACGTGTTGAGAGGTGTCTTCAGATAGAGACTGAACGCAAGGAATTATTCGGGCGAGAATGACCTCCTTGTCGAGGAGCTTGGAGAATCCTAACGACAAACGTCAAGGAAGGTTTGGAATATGTAATATCGAAACTATACACCTGGTATTTGTCCCGCTGCGGCCGTCCTAACCTCCGCTTCGTTGTCTTTGAGGAGTTGTACGAACTGATTGATAAGCTCCGTCCGAACAAGGTTTACTCCAACTGCCTCTGCAAGCTGCCAAGCGCTCAGTTCCAGAACATACTCGAGAATGCTGATATAGGTACCTCATTGAAGTGACTGGCCGCCATGTAACGCACTCTCCAACTCTTGTCGCCTATACTCAAACGAATTTGCTGTAGCAACTGCTCTTCCACCTCAGTGGGGCTGAGTTGCTGGGCAATGACAATCAAATCTTCCACGGTGAGCAAGCGTACAGAGTCTTGATCGTCCATCTGCAACCTTCGGTAGATCGGTAGGCCATCAGACAAGACATGTTCTTTCGAAAAAGTTTTGAGGAACGACTGCAAGCGGAGGCTCACATCTAGACTGGTACACGCAGGGGATACACAAGACTTACACCCAGCCACTTTGCCGCTGCTCTTCGGACCATAGGTGTATCGTCAGACCCTAGGGCGGTGAAGCCTTTCCGTAGTTCTTCTTGGACAGTGGGGGAAACCTTAGGGTACGCAGCAGCAAACAGAGCAGAAGATGATGTACGGGACGTAAACCACGCGCCACTTGCAAGTCGTTTGACGAGGGGAATATAATATTCTTCCATCTGCGAAGCGGACAAGACATTGGCAACCTTGGTGATAGACTCAGATGCCTATAGAGCGCGCGTTAATTCAGTGAAATGTTGAAATTCTTCGAGTAGGGGCGTACCTTATCGCGAACCAACGTCTCTTCAACAACGGAAAGATTTTCCAGTGGACCCAACAGAACATGTGCGTAGGCACTCCCCCCTATGTATTCTTCAAAGCTTTTGCCCAGTTCTTCAGCCAAGGCTAGAAGTACTTCATCTTCGTCATCTACAGATTCTTGAAGGAAGGGTACAAGTTCTTCACGAGCACGATCGGGTCCTAGAGCAAGGGCAATAGTAGGGATGCTGTGAATGGCGTTTAGCCTTAGTTGAACATCCTCCGAACGCAGCTCGTCCATAAGGATCGCAATCGGAGCGACCTATAGAGTGGTAAGCTACATGTAGGAGCAGGAGAACGATACAGACATCGTCGTTTGGATATCCAGGATCCATCGTGGATATTCGAGGCTTGGCGTGCCTTCGCAGAGACGTAGTGAGGTGGGCCAAATGATGCACGAATAAGCCTTACGCGTTTCAGAAGAATTAGGCAGTACTTGTGGTTATGAAGTGAGGACAGCAATCTCAATGAAGCGCCTAGCCTGAAGCGCGTGGCTTAGACCAAACACAAACAGTACTTGGATAGCGATTACTAGTATACAGCAGTTTGGAGGACGTCCATTCCAGAAACGAGTTCAAGGCCTCGCGACACGAGACTCTAGCACATACAGTGAACTTCTTCGAGCTTGCGCATATTATACTGAAAACAACAGCTGCAATGCGCTATGGTTTCCGTAATAAGGATATGATCGATTCAGATAGCATCAACTTCTCTCTTTTGAACAATACTCTACTCAGATGCCTGTAGAGCCATCACAAAACACATTAATCCTCAAGCACCCAAAGGTATTACCTGACCACCCATATCCCTGCCAACCTTTCACGCTGAACATCATTTCCCCACAGGGGCCCACAGTTGAGGTGCTTCTTTATGGTGCTACCATAATCTCATGGAAGACGTTTCTCGGCGGACCCGAGTCAACTGAGTGTTTGTTTGTCTCCTCAAAGGCTGCCCTAGATGGATCAAAACCAGGTATGCTAACTCAGAAATAAACATAACTCTGTGGCTGACTCCTTGCAAGTACGGGGAGGTATTCCAATCGTATTCCCTTGCTTCGGAACTCCCAGCCTCCCAGCCCACGCGAAGCTCAGTCAGCACGGCTTTGCCAGGAGCTCCGTTTGGACGTTCGATTCAATCGTAGTGGACAATGACACGAGTGTCTCTGTCAAACTTAGTGAGAGACTCTCTCCGATGTTACGATTTCTCCGAGTTCACGCAAGTAATCAGCCCTTCTCCCTACTCCGGAGATCCAGTCAATCTTCAACCAGGCATTCGAGTTAAATTACGTCGTTTCATTAGCCGAGCATCAGCTCAGCACATCGCTTCATGTTACGAACACGAGTGCCACACCGTTTGATTTTCAGGCACTTCTCCACACTTACATTCATGCCCCTGCCAATGGTGTATCTATTTCACCCTTGCAAGGACTGAAATATTACGATAAAGTGGCCGGTGTGGAGAAAATTGAATCACGGGCTCACGTCGGTGTCAAAAGCTTTACCGACTCTGTTTACGAGGGTGCACCAGGACAATACATTGTCAGCTGGCCTGGTGGAGGTGTCGAGATCAAGACGGCCAATTTTAAGGACGTCGTCATTTGGAATCCTCAAGCAGAGGCTGGAAGCAAGATAGGGGACATGGAAACGAACGGATGGTGAGTACGACTCGAATGGCCGAGCGTAGGTTTCTTGCAGAAGCTAAATGTGCTTAATATAGGGAGAAGTACGTCTGTGTCGAGCCCGGATATGTCAAAGGCTTCATTACTCTCGGCCCTGGAGAGAAGTGGACCGGCCAACAAGTTATCATAGCATCAGTCGCAAGCGGCCAGTCCTTGTAGACTGTTGTAGGTACACAATCTCCTTGCTCCATTTGTATGGCGCCCTTATTTGATTGCCCTTGGCTTCAAGGTGCCGTTATGTCGCACCATGGTTCAGTTGACGAGTCCGCAGCATACACTAATTTGATCAGTTGGATGTACCACCAATCGATTAAGTTTACCTGACTCGCATTTTGAGAAGGCATTATGTATAGAAAAGGTGACTGCGGATGTGGCTAACAACAAATGCATCAAATCGAAAGGATAGAACTGGCTCGCTGCGTATTGGGGGGAAGTAATTATAAATAAATAAAATAAATACAAAACGGGAAAGGGGGAGGCAGAGGAGGTCTCTAAATAGGCCGTCTCCCAATAGTAACTCAATTTTTCTTCCCGGCCTACGGCCGGATGTCTTGGGTGAACACATCTTGCAGATGTGGCAGGTAACATGAATGAGTAGCTGATGAACATCCCAACATATGTCTGAGTATTCAGGAGAATTGCATGGGAAGTAGAGTGAATGATACAGAGCCCCATTTTTCATCTCATTCATGGTTGGGCTTGAGTCAAACAGCAGCTCTGTATTTGCTCAGTTGCTACTAAGTCATGGGTAGTACTCAGCAATGTCTTCAGAGCTGTGACTGATGAAGGGAGGTAGTAACTGGCTGGACAAACCAGTGTAAGGAAAGGATTGAATGTGACCTATCATTCACAAGCCATTAATGTAGTATCCAACCTCTGGAGCTTTTCCGTCATGAAATTGACGAAACACAGCAACAGGCTCGCATTCTGGGACCCGTAGCCGCGGTGCATTGCTGTAGAATTACATTAGCGCCCATACTCGCATGGCTACAACGTGGCAAAAAGCCACGTGGACTTAATCCAGGACTTAATCCTCCCCCCAATGCGCAGCGAGCCATAGAAAGAAATCCAGGACTTAATCCTCCCCCCAATGCGCAGCGAGCCATAGAACATAGAACTCTGAATACCTAGCGCGTCTAAAGTAAAGCCGTAGCGTTATGTAAATTTTTAAAAAAGAAAAAAAACCTAATTCATCTGCATTGCATTGCTCAGACTATCAAGCATGCGCCAAAGTTAAGGAACCTGGGTGTTGGAATCATACCACGTCTGCAGAAGCGAAGATGTCGCTTTGAAACGCCATTTCCTGAATTCACAGCAGATCAGCTATATCCGAGTGTAACCTTGAGTGGGGCTCGAAAAGGGCGAAGTTGTAACTTTTAATTAAATTCCCATGCGAGACACGATTAGCATTGCAGATGAGACGGGACGGATTCGGAGGGCAGAAGACAAACTGGCGTGCCCGGACAATAAAGCTGCTCAGGCTTCGATCCTTCGACAAAGAGTTATTAACGACACTGCGAAGCGTACTGGAGTTGGAGGAGTAAGGGCGGTAGAGGGTTATAACTTGTCGAGAGCAGGTAACTTAGAAGCCACCGCGCATTGTACCCACCTTGTAGGCCCTAAGAGTAAGAGTCCTCGATGATGGTCGATGATTCCCCTAGCATGCCTATGATTGCAAATGATTTATAATTACCTGGCGAGAGCCAGGTCAACCCCCCTACCGTTTCTGCCTTATTAGGCAGGATTTACTGCTATTTAGCGCCCCTTTAGCGCTCACCATTTCCCCCACCATTCGCCCACTTCTTGTTGAACTAAGAAATACTACAACCCTACCGTTTCTGCATATTTAGGCAGGATTTACTGCCCTTAGATGCTCATTCAACGCCCATTTCTTATTGGCCAGGGCCGCCAGGCCAACAGCCCAGGCCCAGCAGTGCCAGTGACATCCTTCGAGATCCCCATCGTTTCGACATCACCTTATCTATTCAGTCTCTGCATTTACCCGTTCACAACTTTTAGAAGTGCGAGCCAGGTAATTTAATCGCCAAGGGCGATCGCTGGTAGTAACGTATACCTCAAACACTGGGTTTCTCACGCTGTATGTCCGAGTCATATCTGCGTTGCTGGACTCGGAGCTTCCTAACACTTCCACTCATGAACATGGGTGAATCTTCCGGCATTGTCAATTCGACTGAGCCCCTGCATATTCAAATAAATCAAATTGATCATTACATGATGAAACCTGGCCCGCTGGATACCTCCCCTTTCCCCAAAGCCCGAGTACCTGTGCTTCGTGTATTTGGCCCTACCTCGCGGGGGCAGAAGGCTTGTGCCTATATTCACCAAGTATATCCATACTTCTACGTCGAATATAAAGGCTCGATGGAGACCCGCTACCGTAAGGTTTCTCTTGTTTCCGCTGGCCTTAGGCTCAGGGTTTCCAGTCACGAAGTACATAACAAAGCTACAGCGCTCGCTGAACTACGCCATTGCCATTTCCGCCAAGCGCGACCCTCATTCACCCAAGGCGATCTTCGTTCGAGCGATAATTCTCGTCAAGGGAGTTCACTTCTATGGGTTTCATTCGGCATACTCGCCGTTCCTCAAAATCTACATGTTCGACCCAAGATTTATGTATCGCGCTGCCTCAATCCTACAGTCGGGGACTGTCATGCAGACCCGGTTTAGGGTGTTTGAAAGTCACCTAAGCTACACCCTTCAATTCATGTGCGATTTTGGTCTCTATGGATGTGGTTGGCTCGAAGTTGGCCAGGGATGGATCCGCGCCCTGGAAGTTGACGTCGAAGAGACAGCAAGCGGCCCACTTGATAATGGGTCGAGCGAATTTCGGTCATCTCCCTATCACAAACAAACTCGAATGGCTCTTGAAGTTGATGTAATCGCCGCTCATATCCTCAACAGAAAGACCATCTCAACAAGGGACATGCACCACAAGCTAGCGATTCCGGCTGCGCCTTTACCGAATGAGCCCCTCATCAACAGTGTGCGTGAACTCTGGGAGGATGAACGGAAGCGACGTGTCGCGAAAGGTTTGTCGCCATCTCCAGATATGCCCCCGGAACCGAGCGAATATTCTAGAGGAAGAGGTGGCGACTGGGACGCGGAGGCACGATGGTGGCATGATTTGAGACAAAGGCTTGCTTCTGAGCCGGTTGAATACTCGGACCAAAGCAGTTCGTGGGATGGACCAGTTATGACCGTCTCTCAAAGCATTGAGGCACTCTGGGAAACAGAATTTAGAACTTGGAGGCCACTCAGGCCCGGGGGAAGCAGCCAAGATGGTGCAGAAGATTTGGCCAGCGAGGGCGACGTGCCCGTGTACGATGAGATCGTCATAAAGGACGAAGAGGTTGAGGTCGATGAAAGCTTCTTATCGAGCCAAGCATTCGAAGCGGAGGAGAGGGAAGCTATGCACGCCGCAGAGATGGAAGGCTTTCTTGAAAGTCATAGTGCTCAATTTCCTCAAGACGAGCAAGACAACCAAGAAGACGAAGACTGTGACAAAGATCTTGACGACGACGAAGAAGTTATCATCGAACCGGATGTAGAAGTGAACCCGTTCATTGATCAGACGGAGGACGAAACGTGATCCCTCTTCCATCGCATATCTATTCCAAAGCTTACTTTGAATAACAGTGGCTTTGCTTGGTCGCCCAACAGAGAGACCGTGAAGTATGCAGCTGATCGCTCCAGGTATGTTTACTCACCATCAGTGAGCTATCATGGGCTCAGGTGATACGCAGCGATGATGATAACTTACAAACAGCACGAAACTCTCCCTATCAAACTGATGGAACGTATGTTTCGATGTACAGTTTGGGATGACGTTTATTGACGATAAGGCTAAAGGGTCTCAACAAATGAAGAAGATCCGATTTCAATACCTAGCACTCAGCAGTTCGTTCCCATCCGAGTAGTTCACCACGTCACCCTAATCGTTACTTAGATCTGATCAAGCCATAAAACTGGCCGACCACTCTCCTCCTGAAGGACCCACGATCAAGAAGCGAAAGATTGTTCTGTCCAGTGGAGATATCGCCGTTCAACCTATTGTCGAACACCCACGTCTTCGCGAGGCTGCCTCTAGTCGGCGTTTCTTCGTACCATCAACCCTTGCAGTAAGTGCGGCTGCCCTCCGTAGCTGTGCCTCCAAAGGTTACACTTACACTCATGCACCACCAAAAAAATCGCGCTTATTGACCTCTTTTGACATCCATGATCTTCCTAACAAGATTTATCGTGCTCCATATTACTCCTCCACAGATGACGCGCCGGCGAGGCCGAGGGAATATGCGGGACTCGTCTATCGTGTTGAGGGTGGAGATGGTTTAAGCACCTTACATCTCTGGGAAGCAACAAGCGAACTGCTGGATCAACCCGACACAACTTGTGTTTCTATCGATCCAACTGGTGTTGGAGGGTGGGAATTTGCTGGCTTCCCCCCTTCGAGACGACAAACGAAGGGGTGGTTAATGAACAACCCAAGAATGGCGCTAAGCAAAGTAGGTACATACCGCTCCCAGGTAAGCGTCAGTTGTTGCGCTTGGATGGCCACCGAACGCATGTAGATTGAAGGCCCTACTCAAGCTAATATTTACGGCTTAAAGTCGTTGCCAACCTCCTCGGATAGCTCGCCTCGCAAGCGTCAAGATATGTCCATCATGTCCTTGGAAGTGTTTGGTAAGTCCACTGTTGTACGCCAATACCCCCTTGCTGAACTTAGCCTAGCTCCTTCTTCCGATAATATGCAACCCAATCCTAAAGAGGACAGAATCGCGATAGTATTCTACGTACTACAACATCGCGATCAAGCAACTAAGGTTCAACTCTCACGCGGCATCGTTGTTGTAGAAAGCGACCAGCTCCGACCAAGAAGGATCAGGGACTACGCCTTTGAGACTGTTTCTAGCGAGCTTGATCTCCTCCATAGGATAACAGATATGGTTGTCGACTTGGATCCTGACATCCTTACAGGCTGGGATGTACACGCGGCATCGTGGGGCTACCTTAACGCTAGGGGCAGTGTTTATGGTGAGGTCACATCCAGCGCTATCCATCTAGACCCCTGAAAGGTGTATCTATAGGACTCGACGTTGATGAACTCGTCTCCCGTGCACCCCTCAACCGTCAGTATGGAGACGACCAGTGGGGCGCGCGCCACGCATCAACCTTCAAAGTTGCAGGGCGCCACGTTCTAAATGTCTGGCGCATAATGCGCAGCGAACTAACTCTCAACATGTACAGCTTTGAAAATGTCGCATTCAACATTCTTCGGCGAAGGTGCTTCTCAATGTACCTCGTGTTGCTGTGGAAGCTCACTTTATCTCAGGGTCCCCCACTTCGCCCCCAGGACGCTAACTGCGTGGTTTAACTCACTTACGGCTGCCCACGTAGCGCAGCTGTTGGTGTATTTTATGGAAAGGACCTGCGCAGTTCTCGAATTGTTAGAAGAGTCTCAAACCATCACCAAAACTGCGTTCGTTGTGTCGTGAAATCACTGCTACTTGTTGTTAATCATCACTCAGAGAGTTTGCAAGAGTTTTTGGAGTGGACTTTTTCTCCGTTATCACACGTGGTTCGCAGTTCAAAGTCGAGTCTTTCATATTTCGCCTGGGGAAACCAGAAAACTTGGTTTTCTTGTCGCCCAGCAAATTAGATGTTCGTACCGTCTAGTCTGCCCTTCCGCACCGCTGAGATAATTGAAGGTCGGGATGCAAAACGCGGCAGAGTGCATGCCCCTCATCATGGAGCCCTTGTCTGCTTTCTACAACAGCCCCTTGGTTGTCCTCGATTTCCAGAGTTTATATCCTTCAATAATGATTGCCTACAACTACTGCTACTCGACCTGTTTAGGTCGAATAGTGGACTTCCAAGGCCAAAATAAACTCGGCGTCACTGAACTTAGTCACCCTCCCGGCCTTCTGAACGCGCTTCAAGATCATATTCAAAGTAAGGTCCATCCCTTGTAATGATTGGAAATTCACGACTACTTAGTCGCCCCTAATGGCATCATGTATGTGACAACGGACGTGCGCAAGGGATTATTGGGGCGGATGTTGAAAGAGTTGCTGGAAACCAGGGTTATGGTGAAGCAGGCTATGAAGACTAACCAGGACAATAAGGTCGGATTGTTAAGGTCGCTGCCTTTCCCATACCAACTGACCGACATCGTAGGGCTTACACAGGATTCTGAACGCACGTCAGCTAGGGCTGAAGTACATCGCCAATGTAACGTATGGCTATACAGGTGCAACGTTTTCTGGTCGCATGCCTGTCGTCGAAATTGCGGATAGCATCGTACAGAGCGGACGGGAAACCCTCGAGAAGGTATAGCAGACCATCCTGGACTTTCCTTCGAACTGACATCATACAGGCGATACGACTTATCGATGCTACTCCCAGCTGGGGAGCTAAGGTCGGTGTATAATAACAGCATTGTGGCTGATCATCTTTGCGCTGACTGTCAAGGCTAGGTTGTCTATGGGGATACGGATAGTGTATTCGTGTGAGCTTCGTAGCAATTGCCTCGACTATAGTGAGTTTGCTCATCTGCCGTTATAGATATCTTAGAGGGAAAACAAAGGAGCAAGCCTTCAGGATTGGATACGACATTGCCGAAACCGTGACTGCTATGAATCCCGTGCCAGTAAGGCTCAAGTTTGAGAAGGTATATTTTGGACACCCATCCCATTAGTGGACGGCTATCAAGGCTTGTTGCAGGTTTATCTCCCCTGTGTACTGATGGCGAAGAAGAGATACGCTGGCTTCAAATATGAGCACCCCGATGAACTGGAGCCCGTGTTTGAAGCAAAAGGCATCGAGTCAGTGCGTCGAGATGGTATTTCTGCGCAACGAAAGATGACGGAAGCATGCCTCAAGTTGAGTGTCACTCAGGCCATCGATTTCCTTACAGTTCAAGTTAACTGTTATGGTAGAATGCTATTTCGGTCACAGAATTTAAGTGAGATCAAAGAATACTGTTGTCGAACATGGACAAAGATTCTGGATGAGAAGGTGTCGCTGCAGGATTTCATTTTTGCCAAGGAAGTCAAGATGGGAACGTATAGGTGAGCTTGCGTCGCAAATCTGGAAAGTCTTGGAGACTCAAGTTGACATCGTTAAGTGATACAGCACCACCGCCTCCCGGGGTGGCTGTCGCCGCTCGGCGAACTATGCTCGATCCGAATGATGAACCTCAATACGGGGATCGCGTACCATACATCATAACCCAAGGGGCCCCTGGTTGGCGATTAGTCCAAAGAGCGTTCACCCCGCATGAAGTGATGGAGACTGGGTGAGAATGAGTTTCTGAATGGCTGAAACATGTTCTAATTTTTTGGCATGGGGTCAGCAAGCGTCTGGATGCTGAATACTACATCACAAGGGTCCTAATACCTCCACTGGAACGCATATTTAATCTTGTTGGGGCAGATGTGCGGAGCTGGTATGACGAAATGCCCAAACCCATCCGGTTTTATCAGGAGGAGCTCTTGTCCCCGAGGAAAGCCCACGATGGGCTGGCAGCTGTGCATCGCCATTTTCAAACCTCTCAGTGTTTGGTTTGTGGGGAGTTTGCCTGGAGTGGTGAGTATAATAATACCTCTAAACCGAGTTCCTGATGACAGGCCCGCAGCGGTGTGCGAGGAGTGCAATACCACCGCGGAGCTAACAGGAGCCAACATACGAGAACTTATCAGGAAGGCGGAGAAGGGGCTAGTCGACACTCAACGCGTTTGTGTGTCATGTGCAGGCACATCGCTTTGGGATGCCATTGAGTGTGAATCCTTGGATTGTCCTTGGCTTTACGAAAGGAAGAAAACGGAACATCAAGAAGAGTATTTAGAGG
The DNA here is from genome assembly GCA_032158425.1 of Pleurotus giganteus. Classification (NCBI taxonomy): domain Eukaryota; kingdom Fungi; phylum Basidiomycota; class Agaricomycetes; order Agaricales; family Pleurotaceae; genus Pleurotus; species Pleurotus giganteus. The sequence goes on from JAPEHR010000002.1 coordinate 2,800,885, forward strand.
CTTTAACAGTGCTCCTGGCGGAGGTAGGTCATGGTCAGAGCAGTATCGATGCTAGCACTGTGGATGAGATGGAAGGGGAACATCCCGAGTTCGAAGATTGGGATAGCGACGAGACAGAAGGGATCATTTACGAAAGTTGTTAAGGTGCAGGTGGTGGCGGACATGATCATACGTCCAAGACAGTTATGAAACTTGGTAGGGGGCTGGTGAACCTGAAGTTGGGATTGAGGTGGCTTTGGGCGCTGGCCTAGCGATCTCCGAAGGACGTTCCTCGTCAAGGGCCTGATACCCGTCCCTTCCACCAAAGCCCCCTGGCATAGCGCCAGACCAAACTAGGAAGCCAAATTAGTGGCATCGGTGAAGGGCGAGGCAAACGTACCCGTGGCACCACTCAAATCACCACCGCGGACACCCAACCCACTAAACTGTGCACCTCTCTGTCTAAGGGCCAGGCCAAAGGCGAGAAAGGCAGGAACCTGTGCGGGACAAACACATCCAGACGCAATCTAGTTGCCTTGGAGGGTAACCTCACCTTGAGCAAGATTAGGACGACGGTTAAGAACTTGAAGAAGCCACCTTGTTCGTTTTTCATCATCCAAAGGATGTCAAAGAACCCCGAAACTCCTAATAACGCCGTAAACTGGTAGAAATGTTCATTTGATGTACGAAGGAGGGAGAGGGCAACCGACAACTTGGAGGGACTGTACTCCCTCGGTGTTTTCTTGAGCATAGATCCCAAATAAAAATAGTGGGAAGTTGTAATTCGGAGAGGAGAAGGGACTAAGAAAGAACGAAAGAGCCTATGTCTAAGGGTAAGTTATGAATGAGCCGGGTGACAACCACGTACTGTTCCTCCCAGAACGAGCTTAGAAGGGTCCAGTGTTTGAATGAAGTCAGCCATGAATGAGCAGGATTGAGATCGGTTTGGCCAGTTGCAGCAAACAGTAGACGAGAGGCCTTGCGCTTGATATTGAGGTATAGTGTCTGTCACGGGCGCTTACCAAGTTCAATGCCCTTAGCGCCCGATGCTTCCATATCATGGCCAGCGTTGACACAAATTATCCCGCCGATTCCCTCGAATTTTGTCCTCATCCGCTCTCTCAAGATATACTCGTATGCGGAACGTACAAGTTGCATGAAGACCAATCTGTGACATCTCCTCAACGTCGACTTGGCCAATGTCTGGTCTTCAGTGTCCATGATGATGCCCAAACTTTGTAACAATGTCTCTCTGATCGCATCTACTCCCGATTGATGCAGCTCCCATCAGTAATAAGCTACAGGAAGTCGATCTTCCAGCAGTGCCAGACATGAAATGGTATTGCTCACCTCCAATGGCAGTGGATATCGCTGATTCAGATATTGGCGGTTAGGTGTCATTGTTCCCAGTCGAGTGCCGCTCTGCTCGGGGTAGCTGATTCTGAGGGACGCATAACCGTTCTTCGATGGGATGACCAACAGGTTTCATAGATCCCCTCTTGTTGATATATTCCGACCTCACGTTTGGACAGAAGAAACTAAATCCCTTGGACAAAGTAGAATGCGCCTCTTCCGACGTGCTCTGCCTATCCTTAGACTGGTCGAATCGTCGCTTTCCTACAGCGTATGTAACCCAACCTGTATCCCATTCGCGAATTTAGAGCTTTGTCGTAGATTAGTGGACCTGGTTCCTTGGTGGTCTCGCTGTCAAACGGCCACCTGGCATTGTTACAACCGAGAGAGCAAGGGAGTCTCATCGTGACAGACTCTTGGAGCGCCCATGATTACGAACCTTGGATTGCCGCTTGGGACTACTGGGACACAAGTTTGATCTACTCAGGTGAGTCCATATTGCCTTTCTACTCATATCTGTCTGAAGTTGGTAAGGTGGGGATGACTTGCAGATGAAATGCTGGGACATTCGGCAAGGATTCACTACGCCTGTGTTCACCAACAAACGGTAAGCTCACTTCCTGTCGCCACCTAATGTGTTCCAAATGGCTTGTTGCAGGTTCGAAGCCGGCGTGACTACAATACAAAGTCACCCCCATAAGGAGCACATAATTGCTGTGGGAAGGTGAGTCAAATTTTGTCTTAGAAATGTTTCATGGCTAGTGTTTGATCTTCTATCAGCTATGATAATTCCGTCCGTACATATGATGCAAGGAAAGCTATCATCCCAATATCCAGAGTGGACACAGGTGGTGGCGCTTGGCGGGTGAAGTGGCATCCATCCCCGAATCGGTCAAATGATCTGCTAGTTGCATGTATGCACGACGGATTCAAGGTGGTGCACTTTGACGCATTGGACTCAGGATATGCCGAGGTTGTGGAGCATTTCAACCTCCACGAATCGCTGGCATACGGCGTGGACTGGTCGTTTGCTCCTTCCAGCGTCAAAACTGGAAAGACACTCATTGGTAGTTGTTCCTTCTATGACCATAAATTGTGCCTATGGAGTGGATAAGGTGGGCTCACTCGAGGAGGGTAGGCGTCAAATGATTCTCTCCCAGGGTCGGTGTGTCTGCTTTTCCTAATTTCTAGTTAAGCTAGCTGAGTAATACAATTGTGGTGCGCTCCGCTAGAGGCGCAGTGCACAGCCCGGAGACCTGTAACGGTACGCTGTGCTTGGGTGCATTCAAACTACTCATCTCAGCTCATCTCTCCGACCCATTCAACACGGAACCTGATTTTCTTGGCATCTATCAAGCTTGATTGGCAACGGTGCTGAATTTGGTTCCGAGCGCCATCTGGGTGTCAACAGGCGGTGAACCCGTATGACTTTCCAACAGAAATGGTTTATAAAATGGCCCTGACCAAACTCTCACCGCTCTCCATACTTCTCCATATCATGCCAGCAACCGAGGCTCAGATGCCAGCGACTGGGATCGCCGTAAGCGAGGTACTGGCTGAGACCCCCACCGACGAACCTGTACCTCCCAACAGTCTTCCTGCTGATGGCTTGCATTACCTCTCTCCTAGTCCCGACCGCGCAATATTTACTCGGCCACTCCCAACTCATGAGCCTACAATCGATCCCCGGAGGAATCCAGATTTCATCCCTCCCGGGCACAAACATCGTACCCTAGTTTTGTGCCTCGATGGTGTGTTTTCGAGTGCTGCCTGCAACCCCTTCCTCTGACGTAACTCGTAACCCTTGGTAGGCACTGGCGACCAGTTCGACGCAGACAACTCGAATATCGTTGGATTATTCTCCCTTTTAAAGAAGGATGATAAGTCTCAGCAGATGGTGTATTACCAGGTGAGAGTCAAGTATTCTAGTTCCTCCCAATCACCCATTGCCTCAACTCCAGTCCGGTATCGGAACATATGTATCACCTCAGGTTGCCACTCCGATCATGTCGAAGGCGTCCAAGGTATCAACTGCAAACTCTTCGCTTCTTACGTCTAATGTACTGAGCGAGTGCGGTAGACTTTGGATATGATGGTAGCTTGGAACCTCGACGCACATGTCATGGGTAAGCTGCCACATTTGTCCCTGTGGGAATGATTAACGCTGCTAAACAGATGGGTACGAGTTTCTGATGCAAAACTGTGAGATCTACATCAAAATCTGTTTGCTGTCGATTTGGCTAACTTTACACGCCTAAGATACCGCTGGCGATCGTATATGTATCTTTGGGTTTTCCAGAGGGGCCTATACGGCTAGAGCGCTAGCCGGTATGATCCACAAAGTCGGACTGCTCCCAGCAAGCAACCATCAACAAGTCCCTTTTGCATATAATATGTACACACGTGCGGACCCGATTGGTTGGGAACAATCCAATTCTTTCAAGGCGTCTTTCTCGATTGATGTCCAAATCGAGTTCATCGGCGTTTGGTAAGTTGTGTGCAAGACGCGTTTGATGCCAACCGTCAACGTTCAACGTTCCATCCTTGTAGGGATACAGTGAGCTCGGTGGGGCTAATTCCTAAGCGACTGCCGTTTACGACCTCAAACACAGTTGTGCGCACTTTCCGCCACGCTGTCTCTCTTGACGAGCGTCGTGCCAAGTTCAAGGCTAATCTTTGGAATCGACCACTACCTCACGAGGAGTATCTGGACGGGCGTAGGCGCTCCCAGCCAAAGCTAGGTCCTTCGAGGCAGCAGACACAAGGTACCACGGATTCTGACGAGAGTCGCAAACGTCATTCAAGCCCATTCATCAGAGCGAGTGAAGACGAGCAGGAGCTCACTTTGTTAGAAAAGCGTTATTCGGAGATTCACGACTTACCCACCGATGTTGAGGAGGTTTGGTTTGCTGTACGTGAGCCCTGCTACTGGTTACACTCGAACGCTGACTTCGTGTAGGGCTGCCACTGCGGTTTGTAAAATCCCCAACTCCATTCCATGCATTTCTTATTCTTCCTATTCTAGACGTAGGTGGTGGATCAGTTTCTAACAGGACGCCAAATTCACTCGCCCGTATTTCACTCCGCTGGATGATTCGGGAATGTTTCAAAACCAACACCGGAATCATATTCGACTCAGAGCGGCTCAAGACCATAGGTCTCGATCCAGCGTCCCTTTATCCCTTCGTCACACCTCGCCCTCCCCCACTATCCGTTGGCTCTTCTAGCATTCTCAGGAGTCCGACGGAATCCAAAACGCGATGGTGGATGCCTTGGTCAAAATCTACTTCATCGCCTTCACTAACGGAAGAGCAGAAGCTACTCCATCCTCCACCCTCGCCGTTCCCTTCAGTAGAAAGCGTTTCGGAAGAGGAGGAAGAACTCAAGGATGCTTTGTCGCCGAAGTACGATCAATTAAAACTTAAGCCCCTCTGGTGGATATTAGAGTACATTCCTATGGAATTCCGATATCAAATGGGCAAGGACAATCGTTGGGTTTCGTCCTTTGGGTACGCATTCTTTGTTAACGATATCGTCCTACGCTTCTGACGTATTCGTTGCAGGGCTAATCGGGGTCGATCTCGCATCATTCCCAAGCAACACTCTCAGGGATTTAAGGTCCATCGAAGTGTCAAGATGAGGATGGACGCAGAACATGAGCACAACGATCCGAAGAGGAGAAAGAAGTACGTACCCAAGGCACGGTTCCATGCCGAGCCCGTGTGGGTAGATTGACGAGCTTTAGGAAGATGAACTGACGACTAAGTGCTCATACGATGACTTGTATAAATCATTCGTTCACGACGTTTGTTTTTACGATAAGTCAAGCCAATGCTTACTACTTACTAGCACATATGGAAAGCAAGACTTAGGCTGAGCTCCCTCACGTCATTGCCGTCGCAACTTTACGTCCAACACAATGACAATAGCGCATAATGTAATTGTGGTATATCGTTGAGCTCTAGTTCTGAGGTTGAGAAGTTGAATTAATCGCGGCATCTGCCAATCCTACTGTTGGTGTCGTTGGGGGGCAGGGTGTTGCGGGTGAACTCTGCCCATCTCGCTTGCGCTTCCAAAAACCGGCGTTCGGGCCTTTGAGAACAAATGCAACAGCCCATCGGGAGAGACCTCGAAGAGAATCGGGCTGGTGGATGGCCGCGGTCATAAGGTAAGTAAAAGACATGACAAACGCAAGCCTAAGGACACGTAAAGCATCAAAAGAGGTAAGGAAGCACTGATTCCATAGACTTACCGTTCAAAGGCCCTTGAAGAATATCGTCCGTTGATCCAAGAGTTGGGCAGACATGCCCGTATGGCCCGCGGGAGGACATACAAGGCCATCTCTCCCCTTCGCCTTCCATTCTCAATCCAGATGCTACTGCCGCAAACCAAACATCCCGCCATGATACCGCCGTATGGACCGTCCCAAAAGTCGTGCGAAACAAGGGGAAGGAATCTGGCTAAGCCGAGGGTCCGCGTGAAGCAAACGGCAAGCCAGTAAGAGGAAACAAAAGCGGATAGGAAGACGGCGCTTCTCAGGGCGCCCAATACGGTAGAGACGGCACGACGAGGTCGAAAAAGCGATCGTGGGCGTGTGATCAGGACGGGGAGAGTATGGACCTATCGGCAAACAGCGTAGATAAGACAATTCTATGATGCAGTAAGCTAATCCAGACTTACAGGCAGATATATTGCCACAGCCTCGGCGAATGCATAGAGCCCACGGATTGTTGAGTTGGCCACACAGCTGGCGTCAAGTCCCAATCGCGACATGATCCCGCCGTGAACTAATTCACAAGGTATTCCACCAACAGCTGGACGGCTATTCACACCGATGCTTGACCAAACTGCATCAGCGGCTCGACCACCATACGCAGGAAGCACTAAAGGGTCTCCCCAAGCCGGGGGATAATCCAGGTCCTGTGCAAGAGAAGTGAGGAGGTGCGAATCGTGAGTTGATCCGTATATATAGCTCCAACTACCAGAGCGGAGTGAACGAAGAGCGTTTATCAGACGTTCGTCTATATTTGCCAAAGAGCCAATCCATTTGACATATGAACGAGGAAGCCTGTTGATGCGATGCACGATTTAGCTTTAGCGGATGGTTGGCCCATGGAGCAGAGCACCTTTCTGGCTGATAAAAGAAACACCACATTATTCTTCGGAATTTGGTAAGTACATGGCACAAACAGAGCGACCCACTCAAGAGTAAACGCATGATGAACAAACCTTGCACTACAAGCCCAGAAAACTAATGCATCGACGCGAGTAGTCAGTTTATGACGATGGCGATGGTCCCGATCTTCTTCAGGCCGTTCCAGTAATAACCTCTCCTGAACTCCCTGCTTAGCAATGGGTAGGCGTGTCACGAATTGCGTGTTACTCTGAGAACGTTTGAAGATGAGGGCCTGTATGGCCGCATCAAATGCTCGGACAACAAATAACAGGGTCAAATCCACTGTTGGCGAAGATGTACGAGAAGAATGAGAGGCGCTGGGCGTAGAAAGAGTGAAGGGGATAGCGTCGATCGAGTTGGGGTTATTGCGCAGCCGAAATGACCTATACCGACCCAGTTGTATGAGGACTATCGCCAAAGTGGCGGAAAGTACGTTTGCGAGCATTGTCCTCTGGGTAGAGGTGAGCCTGGACATGACGGCTTGCAGGATTCGTCGGGTTGCGGAGGCTGTGGATCCGCTCGAATTCACGGAATCAGCTGGCTCCTGATGAACCACGGAACTCCAGTAGCGTCTGAGAACTTCTCCTCCGCCGACAGCGAGGGTCATAGCAAACGCAAACCCATCATAACCAAGTTCCCTCCTCAAAACTTTAAGCAGCGAGCGACCGTTATATTTGTTGGCGCCGGTTGAGCGAAACCAAGCCAGGACGAAGGGTAGGAGTGAGGGTCCAAGTGACAGGGACAGAGATAAGGAGTACGTCCGCAAAGCAACCTGGGTGGGGTGAGAAGGGTCACCCGGGAGGCGAAGGCTGGAGACGAGATGGCTCATCTAATGTGCAGGAGTCAAGCTCCCGCGCGTCTACGAGTACACTGCAACGTTCTATCTAAATCACATGCAGTCAAACGCTCCCCTCTTGACGTATTGGTCGGACGAGTCCCTCATGGAGAGGATGAGGTAAATGTGCACAATCATAGCATTAAGCACTATCAACGAGGCAGACGGCTGTATAACTGAGTATTCACACTTGTCGTGTCGTTAGGGAAGGAAGCCAGGTTTCGAGACTTTTCAGATAGCTGCTAAATTCGAGAGATCTTAGCAACCAGTCCGTACTGGACAGAGGAGGTAGATATGGAAGTAGCCCGGCGCGGGCAACGAGCTCGACGAAACGGGCACGAGACTCAGGATACACGAACGAACTCATTATGTGATCGGTCTAATGGTGAAGGGCCGTCAGCAATATATCGACTATAAGAACCATGAAATACACACATGCTTTCGTAATATCGCACCGATGTGGTGAATTGGAGCATTGGATATGGGAACATGGGCAATCTTGGCTTCAAAGGCAGCAACTTCCGAAGGCATTGGCTGGCTATCCTCGGACCACTGTTTCTGGATATGTTGCATCGAAGGTTTGCTAGTGCTGTTTATAAAATCTAAATGCTTCAGTCCCAACCAACGGTGCCACAATTCAAGCTGCCTCCCATCGCGGCCTGCTTGCTGCAAAAGGTTGTGACATCGTCTCCAGTCCTCGTCGGTGTCTTCACCACCGATGACATCGCAAGGATGAATGTCGAATGGGTCCTCATTGATCCTGCCATGCGTGGATAAGGGTGGTTCTGTGCACAACGGTCGATGTGATACATGGTCGTCCATGACGGGTGCTGTGCCTTCTTGACGTTCGTCTTCCGGTCGCGCACGCTTGACCATCAAACGCAACCATCGCCGGCGTCTTACAAAGGCACCACGGGTCAACTTCGAAACCGCATGCCACTTGTGTTTACGGAAAAGTAGGTTGTATTCAAACCCATCATGCTGGACTTGTCCGGTGGCGCCTCGCATGTCGACCATCCAGGCTTTCGATGCCCAACGCCACGAACCGTCTGGCAGTGGATAATTAGATAGCGACACCTTCGGCTGGGTAGATCTTAATTTGTCGGCGTGTGGCATTGTAAAAGGTAGCGGATCATTGGGGAGAAGGGAAAGGCGCGAGTAGTAGGGTGTGGACCACATGGTGAGCCTGACATGAGGGTGTTGGATGCCTGAGCCCGGAGTGTACATAAAACTCACGTACCCTCTTTGATTCTCGTACAAGACTGCCCATTGATACTGGTCCTGAAATGCATGCTGTCCATAGACGTGTGGTTGCGAAGTGGGGTATTCGTTTAGGGTCATGGGTGGGATATTGGTATCGGCGAGGAGGCTGTTATCGACGTTGTTCAGGGTGGCACTCGTCCTCTTCGAACGGCGTCGGAATGGGAAGCGCTTGAATCTTTTTGGCGGAGGCTTTGCAGCCTGGTCGTCGTCCAATTGAAGAAAGGAGGGTGGTAGAACGGATTGGTGCAAGGCAGCCATTCTCACTCTCTCGCCCTTCAAGGCATGGAGAGAAAGGCGGGGATCACCTGATTCCCACACGCTTGATCCCACATGTTGCACTCTCGGGCTGCTCTCGTCTCTCTCAATCAATTCAGACGCGTCTTAACACGACCGTCTCGATGTTTTCGTCCATCGAACAACACTATGCGCAACCTCAGTGTCGCGTCTGCCCGGTGTCCATCCTGTGGCCGATCCCTTGCCACCTCTCTTCCTGCTTGTACTAACTGCTGGTTCATTGCCGATCTTCCGTCCTCTGTGTCGTATCATGCTCTCCTCGGCTTACCAGAGGAATCAAATCCGTTCGTCGTGGACGCTGCGGCACTTAAACGCAACTTCCGTCTGGCGCAGACGGTTTGTCATCCAGATACATGGTCATCGAAAGGGCAGGTGAGCTAGTACGCTTCCACATATCTATCGTGCTCACATTTGGTCTCATATTACAGGATAAACAAACTGTGGCACACACACTCTCGTCTTTAGTCAACAACGCATACCAGAAACTGCTCGAACCGCTTTCTCGTGCTGAGTACATTCTAGAGATCAATCATCATCCCATGGCAGAGGATGACAAGCTAGATGATATGCTCTTCATATCCGAAATCATGGAGGCCAGAGAGGAGATCGAGAATGCGGAGGACCTCGACTCAGTAGAGGTGGTCCGGGAGAGGAATCGCGGTGAGATTCTTATTCGTTTGCATTCGAAGCCCACGTTCAATACCTGCACCAGCTATGATTAACTATACATTAAAAAAGCTTGAGGCTTTGGCCGAAGAAAAAAATTGGCCTGTGATGAAGGATGAGACCATCCGTTTGAAGTACTTGCAAGGGATAGAGCGTGCAGCACAAGAATACGTCTATTCTCATCCTTGATGTCGCATCTCATTGTATTCTGCACGCTTGACAACATACATACTACTACCGCCCGCTTCCAACATATTTGCTTCCGTTAGTCTGTTCAGGGGTTTCGGGCTTTACCGCCCTCAGTTTTCCCGTATATCGTTATGCTCTACTGAATCTCCCAAATCAACCCACTGGTCTCGTTCCCGTCCACCGTCCACTTGTTTTCGCAAACCCAGTGGAGTTTGGTGGGAAGGCAGAAGGTAAGCCGGTATCTTCGCGCCATCTGGCATGTTATCAAATAAGGCCACCAACGCTCCAGGAGACTCAAATCTGCTATGCGCTTGTCCACTCTGCGGGCACTCAAGTATTGCTTCCTCATGCCATTGGATTCAATCGAGTCAGCAACCCCTCACTTGTTCCAACCTTCTCGGGGTCCAGGCCTCAAGCGCTTGTTTGCTCAACCAGCTACCGAGAGGATGCCTGAGCCCTCCTTGGAAGAATCTGGGTCGTCTTCATCAGCAAAGTTCCCTCGTATTAACCCTGCTCGTGCAGATGCTCCATTTTCGTTTTCCAGACGTAATGTGACAACACCACCGCCGCTACTTTCTCCCCAATTCAAGACGACTTCCTCACACCATCCCTCCCCACATAGATTCGGTCCTCGTGGAGGGAGAGCATTTCCTCCTTCATCATCCTTTGCTGGGCCCTCATCAAGGAGAGAGAAAGCGAAACCCAAAGATTCACATCGGGGAAAGGGAGGTCGTACACATAATCGCACAAGCTTCGAACGCCCCTTGCATGATAGGTCTTTCATTACTGAGAAGTACCGCAGTTCTCCCTCTCTCAAGGGCCAACACGAAGATGCTCCCAAGTCATCCATAGGCAACTTTTGTATGCTAGCATTCGGCAAGTTGCCGTCGTATGAAACTTCCCAGGGCGATTTAACAGAGAGCGGTGGCAGGAAGGCCCAGATATGGAGGTACTTGCTTCGTTCTACCGTCTATATTCCGCCGCGCTAAGATTTGTACTTGCGTCTAGAACCAAGGTGACGATCCCCTTGGAGTCTCCAATTCAGGCCATTGGCGACAGCCCAGACAAGAAGGAGTCTGAGAAACTGGCTGCGTTGTCGGCTGTCTACCAGCTGGACAAAATTGGAATTGTACGTTGGCAGCCATTTCCATTGCTAACGTGATCTGATCTTGCAGCAGCTGGAGAACCCTAGGTCACTCCGACCTGTAACCAATGTTCCCTCAGCAATCATCCTTTCTGATCAATCAAACGTCACATTCGAACAAGCGCGTAGCTTCATGGACTACTATTGTCGACGTTTCCGATTCGATAATCCCGACATTACATACTCTGAACAGTATGGTGCGGGCTGGGAGGCGATAATGACTGTCAATGACCGTCGCATCGGGCTAGGCAGGGGGACCAACAAGAAATCGGCGAAGGTTTCCTGCTACCTTGATGTCACACAATACCTTGAGAAGTGCGATCCAGGGTTGTGGCAAGCGTACATCGAAGCAGCCAAGACAGGCAGCGACCTGGGATTGGCCCCCAGGATATTTTTCCAAGCCTCACAGGAAGTCGCCGAGCGGATCCATGTGCTGTCTTCAGACCTCCGCAAAAGTAATCTATACAGAAATCGATCGTCCATTGTTCCCTCGAACGTAGGAAACGTCGCCAGACACACCGCAGGTCCTAGACGTCGACCGGTGGTATCTCTGGAAGCTCTCCGGAGAAAATCACAGTCGCTCTCGCGACGATGCGATGACTATACGACGGACCCAAGAATGGAGACGATGCGCAAGGCCAGGATGTCGCTGCCTGTGTATACTCGTGCACAGGACCTTCTAGCTCACATACAGGAACACGACGTCACCATTTGTATGGCTGCAACTGGGTCCGGCAAAACTACCCAAATTCCTCAACTGATCCTAGACGACTTCATCAGAAGAGGGGAAGGTGCTTCGTGTAACATCATATGCACTCAACCTCGCCGTCTTGCTGCGATTAGTGTCGCCGACAGAGTCTCGAAGGAACGAGGGGAGGTGTTGGGCCAATCAGTTGGATTTCACGTTCGTTTCGAGAACAAACTTCCTGAGGAAAATGGTTCCATTACCTTCTGTACAACGGGCATATTCCTGAAGCGTATGCATTCCGCATTGTCTGGGACCCAGGAAGGAGCTACCGAACTTGACGATGTTACCCACATTGTTGTAGACGAAGTCCACGAACGTGATGTCGACACTGACCTCGTGCTGGTCGTGCTCAAGCGCCTTCTCTCGGATAGGAATTCGAGGAACAAACCTTTGAAGATCATTCTAATGAGTGCAACTATCAACCCAACATTGTTTCAGAATTACTTTCCAGACAGCCGGGGCATGCCAGCGGAAGTCATCGAGATTCCTGGTCGGTCTTATCCTGTCGCGAAACACTTTTTGGATGATTTCGTTCCGAGGCTTCTGGCTGACCCTTCACACTGGGCTCTCTGTCAAGAGCCCACTGTCAAGTACTTAGTAAGAGAACTGGGTGTGCAGCATGCAGCGGAGCTGGGAATTCGCTTGCCTCCGAGTGCTCCTGTTACTGATTCCGACCTCGAGCTCCCTTTCGCCTTCATCGCTCTCACGATCGCTCACGTTCTCCAACGCACGGACTCGGGACATGTTTTAGTGTTCTTACCTGGATGGGAAGAGATCCAAGCCGTGCAAAAGATGTTGCAATCGCCACTGGGACCTCTGCCCTTCGATTTCAATGATAGCTCCAAATTTTCCTTGCATTTATTGCATTCATCCATCCCCTTACTTGAACAGCAAATTGTCTTTGAACCACCTCCCGATGGCGTTCGTCGTGTTATCCTCGCGACGAACATCGCCGAAACCTCGATAACCATACCGGATGTCGTCTACGTCGTCGACACTGCCAAGGTCAAAGAGCAACAGTACGACCCGGACCGACACATGTCTTCCCTTGTTTCTGCGTGGGTTGGTTCCTCTAACCTTAATCAGCGAGCAGGTCGTGCAGGGAGACATCGCCCGGGAGAGTACTTTGGTATCCTAAGTCGCAGACATGCTGAAGAACTCCATCCTTACCAAACTGTTGAAATGAAACGCGTGGATTTGAGCAATGTGGTAATGCATGTGAAGGCGCTCGACTTTCCAGGCATGGAGGTTGAGGACGTCCTTTCGGCGTGCATAGAACCCCCTGCTCCTGAGCGAGTAACCGCTGCCATGAAGGACTTACTTATGGTAGGAGCCCTCGACGAGGATCAAAACCTCACATCCTTAGGTCATGTCCTGTTACAACTTCCGGTGGAGGTGCAAATGGGCAGGCTTGTACTCTATGGTACTTTCTTCCGGTGCCTGGACGATGCGTTAACTCTAGCTGCTATCATGACCAACCGAGACCCATTTGTGTCCCCGTTACATCGTCGGAAAGAGGCCCAGGATCGGAAGAATTCGTGGTGCCCTCCAGAGTGCCGCTCCGATGTCTTGGCGACTCTCCAAGCCTACAACAAGTGGTGGGAGATGCAGTCTCGGGGCGAGTATGTTTCGGCAAATCGTTTCTGTCTTGATAATTTCCTCGCCAAACCAACATTACTCCTTATCCAAAAGATTAAGATGCATCTGCTTCAATCTCTATACCGTGCTGGCGTCCTTGAGGTGTCCGCTGGTGGCACCCTCAGTTCCGCTAGGGATCGTCAAATGACAGTGCCTCCCGAACTTAATATCAACAGGAACTCGTTCCCCGTGCTTCAAGCGCTCATAACGATTGCTTCACAGCCCAAATTCTCCATACGAACCGGAGAGATGGTGTACCGAACTCGACAGGACAAGGTATGTCCACATTACGCTTTATAATCTTTTGGAACTGATTCATTCCCTTCAGAAAACCTACATCCATCCGTCAAGCGTGAATCACCGCAAACGAGTAGTTTCTCAGGATCCCGACGCGGAGAATGTTGGCGAAAAACAACTGTTTGCATTCCTCGAAAAGAGACAAAATTCATCTGTCGTTGGTGCCACCCCCCAGACATACCTAATTTCAACGACTCGCATCGACCCCCTCGCCTACATGCTTTTCGGAGCATACAGGCTTGAGGTTGTAGAACGTGGCTTAGAGTGTGACGGTTGGCTACCAATCGTCGGCAACTTGGATACACTTGACGATATGCACCGCTTGAAGTTACTGGTGGATGCTTGTATGCTGCGCGTTTTTGAAGGCATTATGATGAGCCGACGACGCAACACCCGACCTTCCAATGGAACGACCTTTGATGATGAAGCCGGCGAGTTCCCCTCCAACGGAACACTAGCGCTGTCGCAAACAGAGATTAAAGAACTGGATGACCTTTCACGGGACATTGTCCATATATTGACCATCCATGGGGAAGAGCGAGCGGGTCATCAATCCCGCGCTAGCTCTCGGTCGGTTACTCCCATGGGTTCGCCATTGATTCCTGCGTTGCGACTTCCCGGCTCTGTATCTGGCTATTCCACTCCCATACACAATGGGTTACCCTTCAGCTCTAGGCCTGGTACACCTAGTCGACGCTTCCACCGCTTTTGAGTGAAATCCAATCGAGCCATTGGCCATATGTTGGTTACGTATTGCATTTGCCTTCTCTAGTGATATAGACGTATATGTTATACTTCTGGATTTAATTTTGCCTCGCTTGCAAGTAAAGCTTAGACACTAGTTGCTAATGTGTTTTGTTGGATGTTTATTTGTGGCGTAACACGTCTTCGTGACTGCTTCGATCAATTTATTCATGTGCAGTAATAGTAACCGTGGTCCACTCTCTCGCAACTCCTCCACGCGGCTCTGCTCATTATTCTATCCGACCACCACTCGCTGCCGATTTAAGAATCTTTCTAATAACCATGGCTGCCAACATGCGTGGTTTGACGCAGGTTAGCATACTCATATCCTTCTGGTTCATTCAACTCATTCACCCCAAATGCAAGTTTATTGCGGATATTCGTGGTGCTAGAGTGCGTGAGTTAGAAGAGAAGAGAATCAATAAGGAAATGGCGAACATCCGCAAAAAGTTCAAAGGTCTGTCCTGCGACCATGGTCATCGAATCTGCCCTGATTCGATACATACTAGATGGCAACTTGGATGGATATCAGAAGAAGAAGTGAGTGGATTTTGGCTGTCCTATATGTTTCGACGCTAAATAGAGAAGATACGTCGCGAAAATCATATTTACCTACATTCTAGGTTATAGAGTCGACATCGGCCATATGGAAGCAGTCAACCTGATATCTAGTTCGAAGTACAGTGAAAAGCAGATTGTAAGGTGCTCTCCATGGTGATCGTGTCTCACTAAGAATCGGCTATAGGGTTATTTAGCCGTTACCCTCTTGATGCATGAAAATTCAGACTTCCTTCGACTGGTTGTGAATTCCATACGGAAAGATCTGGACTCAAGCAATGAGATCGACAATTGTCTTGCCTTGCACGCAATCGCCAATGTTGGAGGTAGCGAAATGGCGGAAGCCCTTGTTGAAGATGTGCACCGTTTGCTTATCTCTCCGTGCGTCCTGCGTTACACAGACCCCTCGTTTAGAGTTAAGAATGAGTTCCGAAGTACTTCACAAAGTTTTGTCAAGAAAAAGGCCGCTCTCACATTACTCAGACTCTATCGCAAGCACCCAGTCGTGATTCCTGCCGCGGAATGGGCGCTGCGGATTGTTTCTCTCATGGACGACCAAGACCTTGTAAGCATTGCTGCCATAACAGTCGTCTTTACCTTACCTACTTCAAGGGAGTCGTCATATGCATTACGAGCTTGGTCATGGCACTGGCGCAAGATCATCTTGATGCTTACGCTGTCTGCTACACCAAGGCCGTCGATCGTCTGCATAGGGTGAGCGTTGTGGCCCCACCTCGTGTACCTTCTCTCAGTGCCACAAGATTGTCATCGAGCACGAATACGCAGCAACGTATGCTTACTATAAGGTACCCTCGCCATGGCTCCTGGTTAAGTTGCTCCGATTGTTGCAATATTATCCTCCTTCAGGTGAACATCAAGTTTTTGATCCTAACACCATGCTGACATCCATTGTAGAGGACCCTACTATCCGTTCTGTCCTTCACCAAGTCCTTCAAGCAATCATGAACAATAGCGCTGAACCATCGCGTAACGTACAACACAACAACGCCCAGCACGCCGTCCTATTTGAATCCATCGGCCTAGCAATCCACCTTGACACCAACTCACCCCTCGTCGGGACCGCTGCTATCTTACTGGCCAGGTTCATTTCGTCGAAGGAGACGAATGTTAGATACCTGGGGCTTGACACAATGGCACACCTAGCTGCACGAGCCGACTCCCTCGAGCCAATCAAGAGACACCAGAACACAATCATTCTCTCCCTCCGCGATAAAGATATCTCCGTACGGCGACGGGCACTTGACCTATTATACAGCATGTGTGATGTCGATAACTCTGAGCTTGTTGTTGGCGAGCTGCTCCGTTACTTGAAAGTAGCAGATTACGCACTTCGGGAGGAAATGGTCCTTAAAATCGCCATTCTTACAGAAAAATACGCCACATCATACAAGTGGTACGTTGATACCATCCTCCAGCTAATCAGTGCAGCTGGCGACCACGTTGGGGACGAGGTGTGGTACCGTGTCGTGCAAATTGTTACAAATACCGAAGACCTACAAGAGTACGCTGCTAAAGTCGTCTTTGAGCACTTGAAAGCTCCCTCCACACACGAAAGCCTGGTCAAAGTTGGAGGTCAGTAGTCTCCACGTGATAATTTCTAGCAAAATGACAATTTTGTAGGCTACATATTGGGTGAATACGGCCATTTGATCGCAAACGAACGAGGCTATAGCCCAATCGAGCAGTTTCAAATTCTTCATGCCAAGTCGCAGTTCTGTGTCGCTGCAACGCGATCGTTACTTCTATCGACATATATCAAATGGGTGAACGTATTCCCAGAAATCAAACCTCAGCTTATCACAATCTTCGAGCGATACCGACACGTCCTGGACGCAGAACTCCAACAACGCGCATGCGAATTTTTCGCTCTCGCGTCAAGGCCAGAGGACGATGACTTGCTTCAGAATGTATGTGAAGAAATGCCGCCATTTCCCCCTCGCGCTAGCGCTTTATTGGGAAGACTCAGCCGAAAACACGGAGATACCGAGGACAAGCGGACGTGGGTCCATGGTGGCAAGCAAGCCAACTTGGAACGGTCGATGTCTAAAAATCGTGCAGAGGGTAATGGGGTTCCTGATGCTGATGGCAATGATGTCCTGAATTCTCTAGCTGGGCTTGACCTCTCGGAGCCAACACCAGCACACCCCGGAGTGGAAGACCTCTTAGCCTCGACGGACAAGGCACCCCGCCTCACCTCCAACCCCAACATTGATCGTTGGTTCGACAACCTGACGTATAACGCGGAGGGCGTATTGTATGAAGATGTTCAACTTCAAGTAGGGATTAAATCCCGATACCATGGCCACATTGGTCAACTAGCCATATACATGGGTAACAAAATATCGGCACCCCTCACCTCCTTTACAACCACGATACATGTACAGGACTCAGATGCTTTATCCGCAACCTTCGCCAAAATTCCTCCGAGCACTATTCCTCCCCTCACCCAGACCCAGCAGCTCCTCCACGTCGAGTGCAAGAAGGTCTTCACCGCGCCACCTATCCTTACTATATCGTTCCTGGCTGGATCGCACCAGACTATAGTGATCAGATTACCTGTGATATTGACTAAATTCTTTGAGCACGTTAATTTGGGCCAAGCTGATTTCTTTGAACGATGGCGGCTGATCGGTGGACCACCCCGGGAGGCGCAGAGCATATTTCCCATAGAGCTCACGTCGTCTGGTCACCTGGATTTAGCCAAGAACCGGTGTGTCGTTGCTGGCAACGGGTTCAACATCCTAGAGGGAGTCGATCCCAATCCAAACAACCTTGTAGGTGCTGGTGTTCTGCACCTGTCTTCCGACGGCAAGGTAGGATGCTTATTGCGGCTGGAGCCAAATCGCGATGCCAAGGTGTGCATATCTACTTTCAGATTTTCAGAGCTCCTTCCTGTGACTAACTCGTTGCTTAGTTGTGCCGACTAACGGTACGAAGTACCTCTGAGGACGTCGCGGCGGAATCCCAAAAATTGATTCAAAGGCCTCTAAAATCGTACAGACTAGCAGTACATGTAGGATAATACCACAGTGTGTCCATTATCGGAGATGAATAATTTCTACCTTCTTAACAAGATGCCACGAAATATACCCAAGCCCCTCATTCCCTTACCCGTGTCATCTGACAAATCCGTGGTGACTTCGTTCTGCTTCGCAGAACCAGTGTCCGCGGTATAAGTAGGAATGTTCTCAACGGATGTTGATTTAGTTCGCAACGTGCGTTTCTTATGCTCCGCGCCCTCTGGTGGAGACGACGGCTGGCCCGACAACATGCGCACAGGCCGATTAGAAGGCCCAGATAATTCGGACATCATTCGTCGACGGCGAGACGTGTCCGAATCTGATGCCGACGGGGCAGTCGAAGGCCTTGTCGATTTACGAGTTCTTCGAATGCTACGACTGGATGTAGAGGGAGTAGCTGTAACCGCGGTCATTGGACTCAGAGGGATCGCACTAGATGGCACGGATGTCCGCCGACGAGAGGATAACTGCGTTGCAAGCTGGCTGACTCTGCGCAAAGCATGCTCCTCGACATCAAAACACTTGGCACAGAACTCGTCCAGTGCCGCACTGACTTCATCAAGTTGTTTGCGCGCGCTGTAATCTCTGGAGTGGCGTATGACAGCCGATGCGATGATCGCGAGATGTCTGGATGTGTCCAACAAGTCAGGTAGAATGGGAATGGCTTCGCGATTAAGCAAAGGCATACTCGTAGCTCTGTGCCGTAGGTGATTAACGACATGAATACGCGAATGCCGACCGTCAATCGCAGTCGGATGCGGTCCTGGAGGTTCGTTGGTAGGAGTTGAAATCACCATGATATAGTCAATCATGGCAGACCTGTTGGCCGACAGGAAGTCCTTGATCCCCCTCATGAATTCTTCCTTCTGTACATTCTACTAAAACGTCAACGAATGCTGTTTTCCTGCACATGACAAGGCTCCTACCGCGTTCAAGTTAGCCAAGCTCTGCATGACCTTCGCAATTAGCGTGAGGCTGCGTTTTACACCTGGGCTAGGAAGACCTGACGCAAAGGGTTAGCTAGCGGTGCACTAACGAACACGATACTTACCGGGACATAGGCCAAACAGATGGGGATGAAGGATCGCTGGTACGATGAAGCGGAGGAAACAGAATGCCGAAACGCTCTGCCAAGGCAGATCGCGGTTGTGTTCTTGGGAAGGGTCTTTGATCTGGTATCTTCTCTCAACTAGCTTGCGAACGTGCTCAAAAAGCTTGCGCATCTCACTAAAGAGGGTGTGAGAGCCGACTGCAATGGAAAGCCTCGGTTCTTACTTGGGACATTCGTTGCGAACAGAGTGTACTTGATTCCAAAACTGCTGGCACCAGTAGATTAGGAGCTCCCGATTTTTTTCCATGTCTCGGGAACCTTTCCCACTCCGCACGGGGTCCACTTCAATAGCAACTTTTCCTTCGTACAACCGCCTCAGGACGTCCCCAATGCTGGCTTCAAGGAATGCTTTTCCGTACCACGACATACATGCCTCCATTACTTTGGTCAAGATAGTGTTGCCCCGAAAGAGGGTTTGATGAGCTGCTATACGTAGTCAGAGGGTTTGTCCAAGCTTATGGGAGGTCAAGAATGCGCACAAGATGGTGTACCATCTACTTCTCTATCCGCGAGTTCCTGTACTTGTTGGATCAGTACGTTGTTCGCTACGGCGATCGACATCAGCTGGGTAGTCACAGTCCTCAAGTGCAATTTGGTTTCAAAATCAATCATCCAATCCAGGAAGTTGCGAGAACGGAAAGTCTGGTAAACATGGTTAAAATGGCTGAGAGCCCAGGGAGAGCGCGATAATACCTCGAGAAGGCCTTCATACGTGTACGCAGGAAGAATGATCTCCCTGGTGAAAGTTAGAGCGAGGCTCAACAGCAAACGACAGAGAGGGACTGACTCGTCGACCCGGATCTTTAATCGAATTTCCCCCACTTGAACATCGTTTCCTGCAATCCCCGTATGGAGTACTGGAAACCAACCTTCAACAGCCTCACCACGTCTGAAATTGCTGAGGGTTATGCGGACAGCACCCATCATAGTCGGCTTGAACAGCTTCTTTTCACGCCACACGTTGATATCCAGCGTTTCAAAAGGAGGAAGATCTGGAAATACAAAGCCCTCGTGCCAGTCAGGAGAACCAATGCCCTTTTTCACCGTGGTACGACCGCATAGGATGCCATTAAGGTGGATTTCGCATGACACATCCAAGTCTAGGGCCTCGGACTCTTGGTTGGCTTCAGTGGGAGCGGGCGCAAGACCAGGCACAACTTGATCTACCGGAGACTTCGCAATACCTAGGTTCCGCCCTTGTTGGATGGTCAACTCAACCTGACGCCACATTCGATACGACCCGCCATCCTCCGGAAAAAACCATCGGCCATATATCTCTGGAATCGCGTAGGACCTGAGAAGAGCGAGCCAGGAATGGCAGGAGTCGGAATCAGGGAAATGTAGGTAGATGGGTTCGATAGGGAAGCCAGAGTTCCATCTCTGACCGCTGAGTGTAGTGTCATTCCGCAGTTGATACTTCACAACCATGCCACACTCACGCCAGACCGTAGATTCGAAGGCAATCCTTTCTGAAAAAGAGGGAATTATCTGCTTCCCGAATGTCGGTGTGGTTGAGCAGATGAATGGAGATCGTTTGATACAGCATTGTTTCCTTAACGAATGCTCTTAATGATATCTGAAAGATTGAATGGGATACTTACATCGACATAGATGTTGAGCAAGCATCGTTCACCTTCCTCGGATAATTTACAGGTCACAGACCTCCACTGGCCTCCACTCGACGATCCCCTGGCCAGACTAAGCCAACTACTCTTCTCTGCACGGTATTGGGCCCTGTGAAGCAAATGGCGCATAAACCGTGAAAGGACTCACCCTTGAGCCGTTTATCATCGGAACCGCTGGAGAGTGGTTTGATCGAGTCTCGTCGCTCTGACCTCTTGCGCTGTGCAGGCAGAGGCTGAATGATGGGACTCAGCGACTGGATAGAACTGATTGATAGATGGACGTACCTTGCGAAGGGCAGCACTTGCAGCCGTTGAAAGATACAACTCTACGTTAGAAACAATAAACTCGCGAGGAATTTCACCCTTCCCCGAGGGAGGGTATTCCCAAGCGCTGGCCATTGAGCTCATCCGCAGTGGAAGAAGGGTGGACAAGGTCGAGCACCAGCCGATCTTGGCTTTGTAGTGTCTCTCAATGAATGTGCGATGCAAGGGACCTCGAGTATCAATCCAAACCTACGATCACCGCAAAACACAGTGGCAGTGCCATCCAGCGCGCGTGCCTGATTCGGTGTCAGCCTGGGGAGTCGTTTCGATATAAAATATCGCACTACTTGAGGGTGTGCCGCGAGTACATTACGCTCGTATTAGGGTAACTATAATAGTAGATGCTACGGCACACCCAGAGGAGCAACGAACAGATGATCTAACTAAAAGAATCGCCGTAATGCTTGGGTATAAAGCGATCCAGCGACAAGCGTCGTGCTGCCGAGTATTCTCGAGTGTCCTCCGTTACTACTGCTTAGACCTGGCAACCGTGTAAGAAAGGCAGCAAACACATGTAGGCACACTCTCACCCATGCCCATTAGCAACAGCGTTGCCATTCGTTTTGAGTTTCGTGCTCCGAGCGGGTTTCTTATAAGTTTGGATGTAGAAGTTGATGAAAAGGAGTAAGTAGCTGCTAAGGAGACCACAACCGAAGAGAGCGGCCTGCTCAGTACCCGCACAGTTGCCAATGTGAGGGAGGGTATCCTTGAAATAGGTATAGGAGTAGTGCTGGTAAGCTGGAGGAGGTCGAGTAAACACTACAAAGCAGGAACAATGCGAAGACACTGACTGCCAAAGTAAACGACAAATAGATCGATGATGAACTGTACGATTTGCATAGTTGTTAAATATTTTTTCCACTGTACTGGAGTTTAGCGAGGGTGCATCAATCATCCGGCTGGCAGATAACATACCCATATCTTAGCGCCGCCAGCCGTGGCAAAGTAGTAATAATCTACCCGATGATTAGCTTGCAAAACAGTACGGATGACGCGTAGCCTACACATCAGGACGTGCACCGTGAGGTTGAGGCATATCACTACCCATGACTACAAAAGAAGCGTCATAACAGGCGACCAGAACGCGTTTGTCTGACATACCACGCTGGTTTTGCCGTTGAGCTGAGAATAGCAGAGCAAAGCGGTGGCAGAGTGATGGAAGACGTGCAAAAACGCTACAACACACAGATCATTAGCTTGGAGTGGACACGTTGGCGAAGAAACGGACCAAGGGGTTTCTTCTTCAGAGCAAGGAATACCGTGTCTAAGAGTTCTAGGTATTTGAACGAATAGTTAATCATATAATAGAATTCCATGCGCTGTGGTGTGTCTAAGTGGTTGAGGAGATGCAATAGTCGCACAATTGACTCACAGGGGTCCAAGCTTCATCAGCACAAATGGCATGATAGACTCCGTATTTCCAAAATATAGGCAAAATTTCTTCGAGCATGAGAACGAGCAGAAGTAAGCTGCCGGCACTGAGAATGACGTTGTGGACTTGGAAGAGGAAGGTCAATTTCAATGGTTGCTGGTTTTTCATCACGGCCTGAATGCCGAAAATGATAGCTAGGTATGAAGCGAGGGCAGAATAGACGGCCGCGTCCGTCGACATAGGCGTTTTTCCTTGTACATAGGTCGTGAGATGGAGTGGAAGTTTAGGTGGTACAAAAGCCAGAAGGAAATCCGCAAGAGGGGCCATTGGAAACGAAAAACGAGAGACCAGAAAGTGGAACCAACCGCTACCGTCAACTTAAAAATGTCCACGACAGGGTGTGACAGTGTGTGACATGTGATCAGGTAGTTGAACCAGTGTCACGTTAAACAAGCGCCAGTGGCTCCGACCAATCACGGCGGTCCATGTTTTGTCGATAACACAGGCCAACCACCACCATGTGGTCCATAGGCACAAAGTAGATGCTGATCGTAACCATCCAGAGCAGTCCGTAGGCATTGCCGACACATACAATACTTAATACAAAAGTGCATAAATGATACGAACAAGAAAGCGAAACGGATCGACAGCATAAAAGATGCATACTAAGAGATGATGAGACTCGGAGCCTTGTCCAGGTCAGCGAGAAGGATATGCTTCCTATATTGAGGAGAGCTGAAGTTTGAAACAAAGTACATTTCACATAGACGTACCGCTTGAGATCTAATTGATTAGCATGTCGCATGATGAATGTTTTGGCCCGGGTAGCGTCGAAATCTGGGGGCAGCGCACAAACAAGGCAGCATGATGAATCCGAGGGAGTGAGACTATAGGACGCATGAATCTGCCAATATCAATCAGCCTCTGTCAGGACATTACGATAAAACATGCTTACGCCGCTGGCTCGTATCGATTGGAGAAGGTCATGGATGAATACGAGGAACCGTGATCGAAGCTCGTGCAGGTCATGAAGGTCAAGACCTGCGCAAATGATCTCAGCACCAGGTATTGATTTGAGATGACATGAAGTCGCCCTCACAGTTGGACGACGAATGGCACCAAGTAGGAACGGTGCAATGGAGGTGGACCACCGGCTGTTCGGTGCCAAGTACAAGCCTGAGACCGCAGTGAGCCGAGGCTTACTATGGATAAGTGGCATCTCACCTAGTGAAGGGTTCCACCGCATCTTGGAGGCCGGAAATCTGTGGGTCAGGTCGTAGAACCTCCAGCGTTGTCACGAGTGAGGATTGCTTGCCTCGCTCAAGGAAGGCTCAAATGTCTTCAACGGCGAAAGTGAAGCACGAGATAGTATAGATACCATGTCGACGCTAACAGATGTTGATGGGATGAGATTTGAGTGGGCACACGACTGGTCGTTCTGGCCCAATGAGCTGTCTTTTAAGTAGAATCCAGCTGCCTCATTTCTGGTCACACCACACGGAACCTGGTCGGGATAAACAGGAACGATCGGACAGCCTGTAAGTTTGGGCTATAGTTGCCTGGCAGGTGGTTCTGCAAGCAAAAAATGGGGGTGCACCCGGAGCTAACTTGAAGGGCAGGCGGTGCATTCGCATCGATTTCGCAAAGTGACAAGATACGAATAGGTGGGTAGGCAATGGTCATGGGGAACTTGCTATCTGAGGGATACTTCGAAACATCCCTAGGCCACAAACAGAACAAACTTAGATTGAGAAGTGGTGATGGAGTTGTGATGGTGGGTCACCTCCTTTGGACCCTGCAATTGAACTATGAAGCGACTGTTTTGTGGCGCCGCCAAGACAAGGTCGTGCTACTCTAATGGCACATCGCGGAAGGCCCCGTTCTAGTTGACGACTGGTGGAGGCTAGCCATACTGCCAGGTGGCTCGACAATGATTGCACTTCCGAGTCTAGAACAGCGTGTGCAAACACAGCCTGCAACGGAAGATATTTCCTGAGGAAAAATGTAGCAGAGAATATATTCCATGATTTTCATGTATTTTCGGTAGGACAAAATTTAACCTTTTATACTGTATAATATGCGAGAAACATATGAAATTTTTGCCACGTTTTATAGCGAACAAAATGAAACATATTCGCAATGTTTTGACATGGCAAAAGTTTATGGATAACTTAACATTTTCTCACAGTCTTTCAACGATATAAACTTAACATTTTATCATCATATTTGCTGTGAGATAACTCTGAGAAGATGAAACATTTTCTCAGCATATTGTTCGTGGAAAAATGATGCGAAAATGATTCATTTTTACCTAAATCAGTGAGAAAATGTCATTTTCCCAGGAAAATGAATCATTTTCGCATCATTTTTCCACGAACAATATGCTGAGAAAATGTTTCATCTTCTCAGAGTTATCTCACAGCAAATATGATGATAAAATGTTAAGTTTGTATCGTTCAAAGACTGTGAG
The DNA here is from genome assembly GCA_032158425.1 of Pleurotus giganteus. Classification (NCBI taxonomy): domain Eukaryota; kingdom Fungi; phylum Basidiomycota; class Agaricomycetes; order Agaricales; family Pleurotaceae; genus Pleurotus; species Pleurotus giganteus. The sequence continues at coordinate 2,825,712 of JAPEHR010000002.1, forward strand.
AAAATGTTAAGTTATCCTTGAATATTCACCATGGCAAAACTTCGTGAATATGTGTCATTTTGTACGCCATAAGACTTGGACAAAATTTCATATATTGCTCGCATATAGTACAGTATAAAGGGTTAACTTTTCTCCCACTAAAAATGCATGAAAATCATGGAATATATTCTCAGTTACATTTTCCCTCAGGAAATATCTTTGGCTGCAGGCTGTGAAAAGTGTCAGTATCGCCGTGTCTTATGTAAATACATGCAAACATTGACGTATGTGCTTGATGGTTGACATGGACACTTCATCCGAGACCAAGTTATACTGCTTTCAACATTATCCTACAACTTGAAGTTGCAGGTGGATTCTGTTTCATCGCCGTATTCGTTGCCTAGCATGTGGTGGCTCAATCCGGGAAAAGAAATTCTCAACCGAGTGCGGCACCTCCTCCAAAATGGAGTCACGGAATTAATTTGAAGAGTCCTTAGATATTCAACAGGATCCTGGCCCCGTATGTTGAAAATCTCGATATGAATCAACTCAACTATGGGATTGGACAAGGTTAGCATCCCTGGGCTATCCTACTTGATCCGCGTTTCATCCGACAACTCTAGGCCAAATCACCCTTCGACACTTGAAACTCAAGAAAGGCGTGCTTGATAAGTTGAAGCTGCCAGTGGATGTAGCCGAAGGTACCTTCTATCGAATATTTGATCTACAAGTGACGCATCCTCATTAGGCTACCTCGGCAATTTTACCTTGTCCTTGCACTGGCTCAACCTCGGGAACCAGCCTGTAGAGGTGCTTATAGAAGATATCTACCTACTCGTAATCCCGACTGCACAAGCGAAATATGACCCAGCCGATGAATCCGAGCGGATTCATACTCTAAAAATGGCCCGCGTCAATAGCCTGGACGTAAAGCCCAGCTCCCAACAGCCGAAAGTACAAGGTGTGGAGCATTCTTACGCATATGTAGTACATCCCACCCACTCAGAGCAGAGAAAGACAAAGATGATCGTCAATCTCAGGGCCTGCTGCAGGCCATGATGGCCAAAATTATCAACAATGTCCAAGTCACCGTCAAAAACGTTCATATCCGATACGAGGATCAACTGAGCGTACCTGGTGTAGGTGCATACAATGTAACCTCTTTGCCTCATCTAACACAACACCCTGTCTGTAGCATCCTTTTGCAGTCGGTGTCACACTCGCTGGGTTCACTGCTTTTTCCGTCAACGAAAATTGGGAACCAGCGTTTATCGAAGGTTTTGTTCGGACCGTGCACAAGGTTACTTCGATATTTCAGAGAATCATTCCAGACTAATTCCCTCCCAGCTCGGTAAATTGAAGTCACTAGCGATATACTTTGACACAGACAGCCCCAACATGGCCGGAAAGCCAACAGCAGAAATACTACAGATGTTCGAGGAGATGGCAAGCAGTATTTGACCTTCCTCGATCTCGACTCATCCATCCTTCAGATAAGCGAAGAACCTAATGCGTCTCACCACCAGTTTATTCTTGAACCAATTTCGGGGGAGGGCAGGGTACGTAATTCTTCAATAATGCATTATCAAGCTGAATGTCCCGGATAGATGATAATAAATAAACGGATCAGCATAAGCCGCCCGAAATACGATGTCCGATTACTCTTTGATGAAGTTGGCTTTCGGCTAGATGAACACCAGTATAGAGATACAATATCTTTGATTGAGATGTACCACTTTTATGTCCGTCAGCTACAGGTAACCCTCGTCTTGCCTTTTTTTACCACCATTGAGACTCACAGTAAGTCTTCAGTATCGGAAGTATCGACCAAGCGAAGATCAGTTTGCAGCAGATCCTTCAAGAGCTCGTTGGCTTTTCTGTTTAGACGCCATTCGCGACGGAGTACATCAGCACAATAGAACATGGACCTGGGACTATCTGTCTGAGCGTCGCGATCGTCGGAAGACATACATTGGATTACACCAGAAGCGGTTAGCCGGGGCGCACACTCAGGAGGTACTTCCTCCACTCTAACGTTTCGTCATTATCTACTACCAACTATTCATAGGAACTGGCCGAGATTGATCGCCTTGAAAGGTTGCTATCGTACGAAGATATTCGATCTTACCGTTCCAGAGCTCAGAGCGAGCTGGCCCGAGACAAAGTGCTACGACGTAGATTACTAGAGGACAAGAGCAAGAGGGAGGCTCAAAACCAGGGTTGGGTTAGTTGGATCTTAGGAGCCGGCTCTAGCCAGACTCAACCCGAGGAAGAGGTTGAGTGGGATCCAGAGCGTGATGGTGCCCCCACCCAAGCTATGTGGGAAGAACTTACCGGCGACCCGAATTTTGGCAAGCCTGAGGAAGAGTTTGAAATTGAAGCTGATGACCCGTCCGGATCGCTCCCTCGGAATCTGCTCAAGATCACAGGCGGCGCGCACCTTAAAAAGGGTACCTTTTCTCTCCAAGTAGACCCTTGTGGTACGCCGAAGACGATTCTTTCGATCGTTTTTGAAGACTTTCGAGCAAGTGGTGTGCAAAGACCTGACAACATCGAAGGCTCCGTCGCACTGGGGAACTTCAGTGTCTACGATTACACCACTCCTGACACTTTATATCCTCAAATTGCACAGGTCAAGGACTTGCGTCACTCGGAGGAATGTCTACCTGTCGTTTCCAATGCTTTATCTGAAGGGGACCTGTCTTTCTTCTTTTTCAAATTCGAGCACAATCCGCTTGACAATCGGTCAGACAACGCACTGACCCTCCGCCTTCGTCCATTGGAGATAATGTACAATAAGGGTTACGTCGAGGCCATATTTAAATTCTTCAAACCCCCCGCAAGCCAACTTGAGTCGGTGGAGGCTCTTCTGGTACTTTTCTGGCTTGCCCAATCACCTTATCTAACCTGGAACCCGCTCTCCCTTAGCACGCTGCAAGCGAGAACCTAGAGACCCTGCGAAATCAGAGCCGAGCAGTTCTTGAATATGCACTGGAAACCTCGAAGACTTTGGATATCCAAGTAGACCTCAATGCCCCCATCATCATTATCCCGGAGAAGTTAGTTATCAGTTCTTGTGCATGCGTAAGCTAATTTTCCTTGCGGCGCAGCATCTCCACTACGCAATGCAACCATCTCATCATTGATGCTGGCCATATCGCCATTGAGAGTGAGGTTGCGGACCGAGCTGCCGACAAGCGTACCATCAGTGAGAAACGAAAACAGACCTATACCGACAAAGATCACAAGCAACTAGAGGCTATGGTGTACGACAAATTCAAATTCAGGTTGGAAGATGCCCAGGTATCAGTGATATCGTTAATACATGCTAGATAGCTGACGGATTTTTTTGCTATTCAAGTTCCTTCTTGGGGATGATTTGCAATCCTGTAGAGAAGCGCTTGCTTCACATTCGGACTACTCCCTCCACCTCTTGGAACGGACAAATCTCGAATTTCAGCTCCAAAGCTCGATTGTTCCGAGCGCCCTCAACATAACTAGATTCAAGGTGCATGGTAGACTACCGGCTCTGCACCTCAACTTCTCGGATGCCAAATATAAATCCCTGATGCGTTTAATTGACGTCTGTATGCCCAAGCTCCCAACTGAAGAAATGTCTCGTCCCATGCCCTCCGGAGGTAGAACTGGATTCCAGTTTGACAATCGCTTTTTCCCCAATGAAGTCGGACAAGAATACCATGTCGCGGAAATCCCGGACTTGGACTCAAGTGACGAGGAGTCCCAACTCCAGCCCGACAACTCACCAGACACTTCTGACGTGAGTTCTTTCAGTCATTATTGTCCACGGTGCAGCTAACGCCGATTAGCCACTCCTACTTCGTCACCTAGTCTTTGAACTCGACTTCAGAGTTGATGATTTGCGGGCCTCAATATCAAAATCCACTGGCCGAAACAGGGAGAAAGAACTAGGCTCCATAGCTCTGCAACGCTTTGTTTTCGGCCTTGCACAAGCTAAATATGACATGAAAATTGACATTTGTCTGCGGTAGGTGGCGCCAAAGCCATTACCGCAATGTTCTGATGGTTCACAGCTCTCTATCTGTGGACTTCCTCCAGCAGGAGTCCCAACCCCTCAAGCTTATATCCTCCAACGAGCAAGACGATCAGCAAGAAGTTGATCTCCTCAATGTGACATACCACAGAGTGCAACGCATTTCACCCGAATTTCTCTCCAGATTTGAGGGTATCACTCAAAATGTCGATGTCAAGTTGTCCACCTTCATATTTCGTGCGGCCCCAGAAGCAGTCATCTCTTTGTACGATTTCATCATGTCCACATTCGTTTCGCAAGCATCATACGGCTCGCAAGAGCAAGCAGGCAGATCCATTTCGATTGAGGACAAGGCTGCTACCCCACTGGCAAGTAAGGAAAAGATACGAGTCCTTTTGAACTTGGCCACCGCTCAGAGTGAGTCTTGATGTAATTGTCTTGCCTTCATGTCATACAGTTCGCTCTCACAGTCCGCTTCATCCGTGGCATTGATAGCTTCGCCAACCTTTCCTTATCGACGGCAGATATTTCTATTCTTCTCCGTCCAACCACGATGGTTATGACCGGCAAGCTGGGAAATCTGACGCTCAGCGACGATAATCCTGGCCGCGCTCACCCTAATTTCCAACATATTCTCTCTATCGAAGGCGATAATCTTGCCGAGTTCAGGTACGAAACAGTCGACCCTACTTCTGAAGAATTTCAAGGTGTAAAGTCTTTCGTTTTCCTCAAATCTGCCTCTTTGAAATTCTTTTTCCTTGAACAACCCCTCCATGATCTTTATCTGTTCACCACGAAGTTGGCCAAACTCAAAGGATTATACGATGCTGCCACACAAGCTGCTGTACAGAGAGCTGCTGAGATAGAAAGGATGAAATTTGATGTTTCCGTCAATTCTCCCATCGTGATTTTCCCCTCTAATCCGTCACACACCAATGACGTTCTCATCATGCGCCTGGGGGAAATGCGGGCGTCAAACACTTATGAAAACATGGACCAGAACTTAACGGCCAGTTTGCAAGGTGTGCAGTTGACGTCGCAATTATACCATGGCGGTGTGGTGTCTACACTCAAAATGATTGATGACATCACCATCAAGGCTAGCATTCTCCAGCGCTCTGACATTGTTCGTAGCGAAGATAACCAAACCCCCGAAACGCAGGTACGTTGGTTGCATTAGGAACAAAGTGCCAGAACTGAAAGTCTGTAGCTTGCCATCACAGTATCTGATATCCACCTCCATCTGACGCAGGTGCAATACGGGATTCTCCTTGGCTTGTCGCGCTCCATTCCTCGCGTTTTCTCTCTTCCCAGGCAAGCCGTCGAAATGCCTGTCATGTCTCCTGCTTCTTCGCCACTTGAAGCCAACAAAGCCCCAGTGGTCGACTTACGTCCGGAGTTTCATAGCACCGCTACCCCTCCCAGTCTTCCTCTATGGCCGAAACTCGACGTCGTCGTTACAGTTGATGCTATCAAATTACACCTGTATGACGCCAAAGCGTTCACGGTTTCTGATCTTCGAGACCACGGGATCGCGAGATTTGCTCTGAGGAACAATTCAATGCGATTCAAAATACTGTCTGATGGTGCAGGAGAAGCTCAAGTTATACTCCAGTCCTTCACTATCAGCAATACCCGCCCTGGCAACTCGCGGTTTAGGGAGATTATTCCCACTTCACACCATAATCGTAATCAGTTTATGCTGCTGTACACAGCATCGGGGGGACAAATCCCGTCATCCCTCGTTGTTTTGACTGTAGATGCACCCCAAATCATCTTCTCCATAGATCCGCTTATTTCTGTTCTTGACTTCCTTTCTCTCCCTCGGCAGAGCGCCCCAGACGGAAAGCTAAGACAAGATGCTATCCCATACACGTCAGCGGGTCCTCAGTCCCAGGTACAAACTGGCTCCCTAGACTTCCGGATCGACCTCCACGATGTCTTGATCAGCGTACTTGCTGATGACACGGATCCAACATCTCAATCCATCAAGCTGGGCATTGAACACATACTTGTATCCCAGCAAGTAAGCTTATTCAATGTTCCTGCAACATACCTTTTCTAGACTGGTCAACTTTTAGGGTATATTGGCACTGACGATAAGCAAACTCGGGATGTCCCTGTTACGAATGGGTAAAGAATCGGAGAGTGTGCGGTTCCTCGATGATTTTGACGTAACACTTTCATTGGATACTCGTTCATCTTCGACGCAACAGATGACCAGTGTCGAGGTCTCATCCAAGCCCGTGGTCTTACGCACATCCTATAGGGACATCAATGTGATTACGACAATCGTCAACAAGGCGGTCTCGATGTACACGGACTCCCAACGTAGAGAATCAGACCCAGACCCTTCCCAGCCTCCTGATTATCACTCTGTATCCCTTGGGGAAAGTACGCCCTCTTCTGAACCTATTGGCAGAGCCAAGGCGGTAGCTTCCAAGGAACAGGTATGAGGTTGCCTATGTCTGCACTCTCCCACTCACTTGGCCGTGTAGTTCTCTGGCTCATTTGATGGGTTCAGACTCATTTTGATAGGGGACATGCACGAACAGCCGATGTTACATCTCAAAATCAAACCTTTCATTGTCGGTGCCAAAGATTGGTCAGGGGAGGTGAATTGTGAACTACTTTCTGCCATCTTGCTGAGTATGCTAAAAGCTCCCAGCTCCAGGCCACGACCACTATTGCTACACAGATCAGTTACTGGAATATTACCAACTCACATTGGGAACCATGTACGTTTTATACAAATTCGACTACCGGGCTCACCTTTTCTCATGATGTCCCAAGTAATCGATCCCTGGTCATTCACACTCTCAGTGAGCGCAATGTGGATTACTCTGCGTCACCTCTCGCTGATGTACTACCCTCGCCAGCTAAACAGACCCAATTCTCTGGGAGGACTTACCATGCTGATGTCCTCTCGAGACAGACTTGATGTCAATCTTAGTGCCACATTTGCCGAGCTTGTTGCCACAACTTGGAAAATGTGGGGCAAAGAAGGGGACCGCGTTCTTCAAAGAGCTCGCGGTAGTTACGCACCGTACCGCATATGGAATAGGACGGGATGTCCCATATCCGTATGGGCTGCCCCCGACCCTGCCAATGGCGCCAAGTCTATTCAAACCGCTCAGCGCGTCACCATTCCTCATTCTCAAACCATAGACTGGAGATTCGGGGATTGGCAGTCACTACGCGAGGTAAAATGACTCCGCTGGCCTTGGATAAAATATTTGACCTCCTCCATTAGCACGTAGCCCCTTCAGGACAAAACCACTTGGGAGTTGCGTTCGAGGATCGTCCATGGAACGAGTTGCGCATCCCCGTCGACAAGGAAGGAGAATGTGCGTTCTCGCTACAACGTGCCGATAGACTGTCATATCGCCTCTTGTGCGAAGTCAAGGTTGAAGACACTGTCAAGGTTGTTATACTCAGATCCACCTACCAAATTGAAAACCAAACCCTATACCCCCTTGAATTGACTCTCGTAGATCAGACTGGGCATCCAGTATCCTCCATAGACAGGATTCCACCCGGCTATGACTATGCTGTGCCGATCGAAGCTGTAGGCCACACTAAAGTAAGGATCCAACCAGATCGTCAGTCGCAGTGTATCTTGTAAATTCTACCATTCGTGATCCTTACTTTCACAGAGGGCTTTGGATTTAAGTGGTGTTCTGCCTTTCGGTTGGAGGACCTCCTTTCGAATAAATCATTCACCATTCGTTGTCCACATTCGGACCCCAAGGAGGCCGCGTTCCGTTTCCAAGCATGGGTTCAGACCGATGGTGATATATCGTATTCCAGGTACGTTTCACGACTGAAATTATTGTACTCGTGTTGATCGCGGAGTGGCAGGAAGACCCCAAGGGTCAAGCTGAAGCTGCGAGCACCTCTTGAACTAGAAAACCTTCTGCCTTTTAACATACAATACCGCATTTATGACAAGGACACTGACCAAAATTGGCGAAGCTACCTGAGGAAGGGAGGGATCATGCCTGTCCACTGCGTGGAACTCTCTCACCTCGTTCTATTGAACGTTGAAGTACAAGACACGAGTGAGTGCTCGCTCGCTGTATCGCTTAAAGGCCTGAGGCTATCCTTCATTCAGTCTTCAAGCAGTCCGACTTCGCCATCGTCAACACAGATGGGAATTCCGATTTCGACATCGAAAGAAAGCTTACTTTACGCGACGCGCAAGGCCGTAAATTGGATCTTCGGTTGAACTATATGTACGTTCTTCCCCTTTTGAATATATGACCTTTAACCTGGGTGGATTAGTCGATTCCCTGAGTCAGGCGGCGCATCCAAAGTTCAAATCTACGCTCCTTTCCTGATTATCAACAAAACGGGCATCCCGTTTTACATCAGATCCTCTCGCGCTGGTCGTGCAATTCCTCCGCAAGAGGTTGCGGGAGATACAAATTCCGGTAGCTTCCAATGACGCATTCAAGTGATCTGGCCTAATTCTTCATATCCGTCAGATGTTCTCACTTCTACGCAACCATTCAGTAGGTGCTGAACTTAAGTGTACGTCCCTGGCTCACCACTTCGTTATACTATAGTGCTCTCCCACCCTCTCCAGTACGCGCATGAGTTCACCTTCAAACTTGGCGACTCTTCATGGTCAAAGGTGCCTACTGCAGCTTCTCTGGTCTGCACTGTCTCAACACAGATATATCTAGGTGCTGAGCCTTGAGGCACCCGCAGCTGAAACCGCCCTTGTTATGCCAATGCAAAGGGGGAAGACAGAGTTACATGTTGGTTTCTCTTGGACTGAAGGGCTAGGGAAATATAAGCTGACGAAAGTTGTCTCCATCACCCCTCGACTTTTGTTGAGGAATGAGCTCGATGAAACCGTCTATGTTAGGGAGCATGGAAGCACCTCTAGTCTCAAGATCGAGTCAGGAAAGCGGCATCCACTGTACTACCTGCGGCCTAGCCAAGAGCGGTTACTAGTGGCCGCATTCGCGAGCGAGGCGAGTACAATGCGATGGTAAGCACAGATGTGTACCATCCTGATGATTGCTCATGATCGAAGCAAGGTCGGCGCCCTTTAATGTCGAAGATATTGGAGATGTTCACCTTCGAATGGTGGGAACGATTAACTTGATCCGCGTTGATATCAAAGTCGATGGCTCTACATTATTTATCAATTTCCTGGCTGCTGATGATTGGCCGTTCGTCATAGAGAATGACAGCGACATGGTCTTCGTGGTCTCCCAGAAGGTGAGGATTCATAGTATTCTTGCTTTTTCGTCAAGTTCACCGCGCTGTATTGAGGATGAACGCCCTCCCAAGGCCCCGTCTCCGGCATACCGGATCGACCCACAATCAAAAATGCACTATGCATGGGATTATCCTGCCGCCAGAGACAAGCAAATTCTCTTGTCCATAGGTCAGAATCGAAGATCCATCGACATCATGGAGATAGGAGACCTTCTGCCGTTCATCTTGGCTGTAAGCACGTTCAGTGGAATTCGTAGCTTGGCATTGATCACTTTTCCCATTCAAGGCCAACAAGGGCGTTTCCCTGGACATCCGTGCGGATGGTGCCAAGCAAGTATTGCGGATCACTAACTATGTCCCAGAGAAGAGTGTCTACAAGCCTAAGCATCGCAATTCGTCGGCATCTGTCCGCACCCCGGATGGCATAGATGGATTCCATGTGGATGCACAAGACACCACGCCTTCCTTAACTATTAAGGTCGAAATGGCTGGCATAGGGCTCTCCCTCTTGAATCGCAGGCTTGTTGAGATCATATATGTTTCCATGGATAACCTTAGCTTTGGATACGTGGACAGTCCCACCGCACAGGACGTCCTCGTCTCCTTAGGCACACTCCAGATTGATAACCAACTGCATGACACTGTATATCCTGTAGTCCTCCAGCCAACTCCTGTGAAGAAGGAGAATAACACAGTTGCCGCGCTCCCCACCGTTCAGGCATCCATAACGTGGTTAAAGGATCAAGGCAAGTTTATTTAATTCTCCCAGCCCACCGTATTGATGGTCGTGCTAGCCCATGGTGTCTTGTATATCAAATATTTTTCAGTCCTCCTGCAAGCCCTCACCATTGAAGCCGATGAAGATTTGTTGTATTCTATCTTCGATCTGATTCAAATCAAAGGTGTATCTTGGGAGGACGATGCAGTAGAGTACGTAACATGTGCCTATCGGTTTGCTACGATTTCCTTACCTCGTTTTCAGCATTCTCATCAAGGAACCGGATTCCATTCCAGAGCCACAGGGCTTAGCAGTTGGCCAAGTGCTATACTTTGAAGTTCTAGAGCTCCAACCCATCAAACTCTCATTATCCTTTATGCGCACTGAACGCACGAATAGCGATGAGAAGTAAGCTCCTTCACCTTTTTAATTGTTTCCCTTGCCTCACGGCTCCTCAGATTAAGTTTGCGGAACCCACTTGCGGTTGTGCTCAACGCTTTGACCATGACGGTCGGAAATATCAACGATGCGCCCCTCGAGCTCAATGCGTTGGGTATCAAGGACATGCGCCTTACCCAACCGGAGTTGTTGAATAGGATCACATATCATTACCGCCAAGACATTTTACGCCAGCTCTATCGAATCCTTGGTTCCGCAGATTTTATTGGGAACCCTGTTGGGTTGTTTTCTAATGTCAGCTCTGGCGTTGCAGATATTTTTTATGAGCCTTTCAACGGAGTAGTCATGCACGGCAATAAGGAACTCGGCATTGGGATTGCGAAAGTGAGGTCGCTTTATCTTCCCGACGACTCTCGTTGACTCGCCTCAGGGTGCAGCTAGCTTCGTAAAAAAGACTGTATTTGGTGTGAGCGATAGTTTCACCAAATTCACCAGCAGTGTCGGGAAAGGTGTGCATCTGCTCAAATAACTGGATTGCTTTTACTCAGGGTGTGAAAGGTCTCTCTGCGGCAACATTTGACTCAGAGTATCAAGCACGAAGGAGGATGACCCAACGGAGGAATAAACCTCGGCATGCTATGTATGCGCTCCCGCTGCCCCAGCTTTACCTTTTGCTTACAACCAGTAGCTATGGTGTAGCTGCTGGTGGGGAAGCCCTCGCTAGCAGTGTAGCCAGCGCAATGGAAGGTGTCTTAGTAAGTCTAGTCGATGCTTCCGTGGACATATTGATACACACAACCATCACCTAGATGAAACCTATTGAAGGGGCCGAGTCGGAAGGTGCCCTCGGATTTTTCAAAGGTGTCGGCAAGGGTTTGGTAGGGTAGGCATCCACATGCCGTCCTCCTTCTATTCACTGACAGATGCTTAGCGCGGTCACTAAGCCAGTGGTTGGTGTGTTTGATCTTGCCTCCAATGTTTCTGAGGGTGAGGACGTTTCACTCTCACTACCGTCACTTGCTGAATCATCATCTAGGCATAAGGAACACTACAACTGTATTCGACAATCCGGAGCGCGATAGGGCACGATTGGTGAGTGATGTCCTAAGGAGTGGTCTCGGCAGGTTCAGATCCTTTTTCAGCCTAGACTTGTGCCATATGACGCTGTCTTGCGAGTGCGTGACATCTGGTGTTTGAAGTAGGGAGACTGAATTGTTTGCTAGCCTTACTCCGCGCGCGAAGCGATAGGGCAGTATTGGATGCGAGACCTAGAGAATGGGTCTTATCGCGGCGAAGCCTATGTTGCCCACCTCAGTAAGGATTCCGGGAGTCCATGCTAAATGATTTGGTTAAGATTCCCAACAGATATCCATGGAGGAGATAATGTCGCCTTATTGACGGCTTCACGGGTACTATCTTTCTGGTCCAATAAACTTAGGCTTGAATGGGACCTCCCATTCACCCAAGTTGCTGGCGTTACAATCGAGGATACTGGTATCCGCTTTTCCCACAAGGCGGGTAAAGAGCACGACAGATTCATTTCCATCCCCGACAAATCTTCACAAACTTGGTTTTATGATCAAATTAGTTCCGTGGTACGAATGCTGAATTTGAGGCGAAAAATGGACTAGTGACTATGGGGGTATCAATGTGTACAATCATGAATGCAAAAGGGGTGAAGTCAAAGGATATGATATGTATTTGAACGAATGTGTGGAGGAAGATGAATAAGGGAAACGAACGGTGATGGTATTAATGCGGATCCCAAGTCTAATGAAATGATGCCCACAGCAGAGAGGCCAATAATACGAAATAAATAAGCATCAAATTGTTTTCAACCTCAGCCTTGCTAAACAATAGTATCCTCACTAAACGTGGGGCTAGGTTCAGTGACTTCATCATTGGGGCTGACGACTGTGGATGTACTGGCGCTGGAAAGTCGCCCTCGAAGGGGCTTGGCGAGGGCTGGCAGACTATGGAGTTTGACAGGTTTGATCCCTTTGTCGGCATCTGCATCCGCAGGCTTATGGGCAACATCAAAATCTCCATAGCTTTCTCTAGGACTTGCGGAATAGGCACTTTGAAAATCAGTATCGGAATCATCCGTGACGGTAGGCACCATCTGCGACGGGGGAAGGGAAGGCTCGAAGGTGGGCTTAATTGTCGGCGTGGAGTTGCGCAAGATTTCATATGTAGATTGGTCAGCCGAGTCATCGGCCGTGTTGGAAGCATAAGTAGGGGTCTTGTTACCCCCATCTGAGGGTATGGCGAGGTGTGGATTTGCTGCAGGCGTCGAGGAGGTGGAGACCGTGCCATCGTCCGTGGCGGTACTCGTCTTAGACGAGTCAGTGCCAGAACGAGTCCTATTCTTGCCATTACTTCGGCGACGAGGCTGGGTGTGTGTTGATTCAGAATCGTCCCCGCTCCCATAGTTCATATGGTTCCTCCATCGTGCTGTACGACGGTCGGCTGCAAGTGCTGTCTCCAGCTGAATAGATGTCAGTAAGGTCAGTAAGCACTGAAGTACCAGCATACATAGAACGAACCTTCTGCTGAATTTGTAGCACTTTCTGCGCAATCTTATCGCTCTTCTGGGTAATGCCCTCATCGACAGCATTCATGCCATCCTGACGGGCATCAACATCAGTGGCTGAGAACCGTTTCTTCTTCGATGGTGACAGTGTCACATCCTCCTCTTCTGCCTCTTGTATGGTTCCAGTTTCCCTCTCCGTAATGACAGGAGCACCGATACCAACGATGGTGTCGTCGTTGCCATCAAACGGCTCGGCCAATGTTGAATCAGTGGCAAAGGATTGTAGTTGTTTGCTACTCGCTTTATTCATTCCCGCATCACTAACACGGCGGGAACGAGCCGTAGAAGGGATGTTGCCAACTGAGGTCGACGACATTCGACTACCAGGTCGTGAGCTTCCATAATCGGAGTCGCTGATATCAACGGTCATCGATGCAAGGGCACGCTCAATCTGCGCTTCGACCTCAGCAACCATCTCAGCTCGTTCTTGTTCCATACGATCCATAGTTTCCTTCATCTTCTCTAGCTCAACCAGAGCGTCTTTGTGGGCCAGCTCGGTGTCTCTAAGCTCTGTTGAGTGCGGCGGTTAACTTCAAAATTTTCATAATTAAACACTGTAACGCACGATTCTGGAGTTTGGCCTTCTCTGTAGTCGTCATTGATACAAGAGAGCTCAATCTTTTGGTTTCTCGCTGCTCTTTGTTAATCTTGGCTCTCAACTGGGTAGCCTCTGCGCTCAGTTTCTCGGCATATTGCTCAAACGTGACAAACTTATCCCTCCACAAGTCTGACTCGGTCATCAAGAAGTTCAGACGTCGCGAGAGTCTTCCAATCTTCGTCTCGAGGTCATCTCTGGCATCAACAAACGCAGTGGCGCGCTTGCGGATGGACAACTGAATGAGCTGTTCTGCAGCAGTAAGCTGAGGTGGGCGCTTAACAGAACCAAACATCGAGATCCGCTTGAGAAGGGAAGGCTTCTTGAACTAAAATATCCATCAGATAAGACGTCGATAGGAGAAGTTGTCTACTCGCCCGATCCTGCAGTACAGTATCAAAGGCCTGTATGATACGAGTCGAATGCCACCATTCGGGTGGCTTGATCTGCTCCGCGACTGCACTTGAACTTGCCCCCCTTTTCGCCTGAATCTTACATACGGGTCTGAACCGTCCAGCAGGGAATGCCTCTTTGAATTCGCTTGGTATACAATGGTCGGGGTGGTAATGCGCTTCAAAAGCACTTAGAAGAATCTTCCGATACCTTTCCCGGTGTTGTTTGATGGAGACGACCCCAGGAGGAGGTGATGGACATGACAGATAATTGATGTCTAGATCACATATGCAAACCTCCGGGGCAGGACGAATAGCATAACGCATTTCGGTGGCCAAACCCATAATCCATGGGCCAGGGTCATCTATGTAGATTTTGGCGTCGCGGGAGTGGACAGCAGGCAGGGCAATGCCATTCCATCCACGGAGCTCTACGAGATACTTGATAGTGGACACGGCGATGCCTAACATGGCGGGGTGACGAGAGAAGAACAGGATGCGACCAGTTGGGGAGAGTGCAATTTCGCAGATGGTAAGGATGTTATCGATATTCAAGCACTTGAAAAGAGGCCACATAGTAAAGTTGATATCCACAAGGCCGCGTCCAAAGTCAAGGCCGCCGGGAAAACGTGCAATGACCTCCAGACTGGTAGGGTCGCTGGAACCGTCGGATTTAGGGGAAGCATCCAGCCTGATGAGTTCTCCTGCGCGTGGCGCAGGGTGAGCCAGAATCTTCGAAATTTGTAAGGTATGCGATTGAACGTCCTTGGAAAAACGAGCCCAAGAAAGCGTGAGATAATCCCTCATCAAGTCATAGATGGGGTGGCGAGAAACGAGTGTGAGTGCATATGGCAACCAGAATACGGTGTCACCGGGTAGGAAAAGGGTACTTTCGCCAGGTCCGTGTCCTACAGTGCTAGCAACATCAAAGTCGCTCTCACTCATGGCACCGTCATTTTCGGTCTCTCCATCAGTCTCTGCGTCAGCCCAAGGACCTCGAGCAGACTTTTTGGTGGAGCGACGAGCTTGAGCAGTTGGATCAGTCGTATTTATGGAGTCCATATTAATGCCATTGGCGTCGGCACGAAGAGACTTGAGCCGAGACGCAACGAGAGACTGTGCTGACTCCTTCCGAGATCGGCCAGCCTCGAGCGTTCTGCGAATGGCATTGGAACGTTCGGCGTCGGCATGAGACCACACAGTGAGGCATACACCATGATAGGTGATGGTGCTCGGCTGGGTAAGCTCGGTTGGGGGGGTTGTCGCGGTGGGTCCACTGATGGAGAATGGAGAATGAGCGGAGAACGGCCGCGAAGTATTTAGATGAGCATTGGACCCGTGACCAAGGAGACTAGGGGGACCAAGGTAGGCGGACGACGGGCGGACAAAAGGATCGTCGTGGGCATACGCGAAAGATGTTGAGATAGCTGAAGCAGGCCGGTCGGAAGTAGAAAGGATGGAAGCACGGAGAAGGTCACCAGAAGGGGTAGGGGCAAGGGGAGTGGAAGGCGCAGGGAGGGTGAATGTGAATGTGTGAACGGTCGATGCAGGTTGCAAGGTAGAAGCGATGATTTCAACCTCTCGGGTAAACGAAAGCTGACAGCAAATGTGCTTCAGTACAGGATGTCTACAACGACGAAGAGCGCGACAAAACGAACCTTAAGAGCCTTTGAGAGCATTTTACCAACCTCCTGTTTAGATAGCGCGCCTGCGCCCTTCAAGACCTCCTCGCCTTTGGTTCGTTTCTTCTTCTTCCCGCCTCCCGCGCCGGGACTGATTGTGCTGCCAAGTACCTCCGGCCTCCACCATCTGTTCACGGCGCCTTCGCTATGATGTAGACCCATAACCGAATCTGGGTCCGCCAGCGTCCATGTATGGGGAGACTTGGGAAGGCCTGAGACGACGTACAAAGACGTGAGCGGCAAGGTAGGCGACGATGAGGGCGTCGAAGGAGGATCTCGCGCGGAGTGAGTGGACATGATAGAGTTCCTGGCCGAGGCAGGAATGGGCTCCATGCTTTTGCGATGTTTTATGCCGAGAATGCGAGAAGCCTTATCTGTTCTAGGGATATGAGAAGGAGCGTCTGAGTTTGGGTTTGCAACTGTGATGTAGTCGAGTTCATCCGCTAGAGTTCCAGCATCGAGCTCTTCAGGAGCGTTGGCGTTGTTGTTGTTGTTGTTGTCGTCGTCGTGGTGGTGGTGGTGGCGGTTTGAAATGCTAATGATCGACTGAGACGCGCCTGTGTCCCTTTTTGGCTCCGACTTGGATGGGACAAGGTTGGCAGCAGCCTTCTGCGCGAACGAACGGGTGAAGGAGGACTTTTTGTCACCGTCGTTGCGTAAGGACAAGTCTGACCAGCTCGACTTGAGCTGCTTATCGTTGAGGGGGGAGATGGTCACGGCGGGTACAGCAGGGCGTCGAGGGGCAGAAGCCAAGGTGGTCATCGCCCGCTGGTCGGAAGTCGGACACCCACCAATGCACGGCAGAGTGAAGGAGAAACGGAGAATTGCAGAAATGCTCAGTCCAACCCTCACATATTACTCAGAATATTTCTCACCGAAAATTCTCTCTCTACATATATCACTTTTCAGGGTCGAACAATGTGGTTCACACTCCACCCTTAATGGGGACCTGCGCGGTGTCGCTCAACTGGACGGCCAGCAGCGCGTACGATACGATGTGGTGCTGCTACTACAGAGACAACTCTGGAAAATGTAGTTCTACTGAGTCTGCACCGAAACTTGAGAGACTCTGGCAATTACTCTCACACTAATGTCCCTGGCTTGGTATCCATTGGTATCCATCACAAATTCGTTCCTACGGGACTCGGCCCAGCCACACGATCAACAAATGTGGGGCCCCCTTCACCGACAGGGTAGCACAACGAAAACTGAATTATTCCAAAAAATCACCGCGCATTCCCTACCGCTGCCTCACAAATAGGTCCTTCAACCGTTTCCATCTCCCATTGCCTGACCACCCATCTCCCAACCTACCTTTACCCTTCGCTACTGATCCACGTTCCCCCCCATAAGCGTTGGTGCCTTCGGATGTATCAGCGAGTGGGGATTGAGACTCCACACAATCTGCTTCAGGACGGCGAGTGTAATCGCCTTCGCTGACTGTTCTCCTCCTGCATTCACTTTCTACTGCTCTGTCCACCGAAGGATCTCGGCCCAATCTACTGGTCTTTCTGTGCCGTTCCCTGGGCACGATGGAAAACCCAGGACTCATGGGCGAGAGTCCGATTTGGAAACCAGCTCCTAGTGTGGAAACAGCATTTAATTGTGGCGGGGTTGTATGGGACGGTGGACTTGCATAGGAGGGAAATTGACGTTGATTCCCGTAGTTCTGCACGCCGTAGGTGTAAAACGGTGAAACCGTGTCGATAGTTGGCCTCCTACGGTGCTCACGAGGAGGACGGGACATGCGGGTAGAGGAAGAATAAGGTAGCGGAAGGATGCCCGACGTTTGTCTCGCACGCAGTAAAGAAGCGGACGGGGAGTCCGGGGGTGGCTCCGATGCGTTGGCTTCCCTGCTGTGGGAAGATGTACCAGACAGAGGGCGACAAGGGGGTTTGCCTATACCTAGATCTTGAATATGTGTTGGATGATCAAGGGGAGGAACTACATCCTTTACGCCAGATTCTGCCTTTACAATTCGGCCCGCCTTTGCAACATCGATGACTACTTCATCGCTTTCATCGCGAGATGTGTCTGCACAGGGCGCCTCATCGAGATGATGAATTAAACGAACGTCCTCAACACCACTCTCTGTGTCACTCCAGTCGCTATCATCCGTGGCATCTTCTGATTGTATGCTCACAACCCAGACGCCACTGAGAAGGACGGCCATACCCACGGCAACGAGGCTAAGGTGTAGAAGAGGAATTGTGGAGAACTGATCGAAATAGATCAAGCCGTTGACGATTGAAGATATGTTATAAAAGCAGAATGCAGCTTGCAGTTTAACGTAAGTTAGTGTGCAGTGTGAAAAGCCGAATACGTACAAGGGCAGACTAGGGTAGGGTTAGCCAGGATCAGGGCCTTATGGAGATACCAGAGTTGCAAAAGGGCGAAGACGACTAAACCGAGGACGAGGACCCATGATTCCCAACGCCAGAACTGGTTGGATCCGTGTAGCGTAAGCATAAGGAGCTCCACGCCACTCTTCGCAAATATTAAGCACATCCCAGAGAGGATACCTGAGAAAGATGAATACGATATAGCTAGGAGAAGCTGTGTCCTTTGGTCCGATGGATCATACTGAGGTACAGAAAGAAAGGATGACGGAGTGGTTGATGCAGCTGAGAATTTCCGGTCTTTGCGAGTCAGAAGGGGGGTTCGCTCTGTGGAGATAGCATCGTTAATGGCGTCTGAGACACCGACACTCGCTGCAAGGGTGGAAGGATTCTCTGGGAGGGTATTTGGAAGGACAGTTGGGGAGGTAAGCACCAAGGGGGTATCATATGAGACGACGCGCACTGAGAGGGAATATTCTATTATATGTGTCTACTGACCACATGAGACTGGCATGCACATTTGTGGAAGGACTTACAGCTATGAGAGCAATAAAGACTACAGATCCGAGGGCAGAGAAATACGCCACGAAGGCAGGTCGCCTAAAAAGGGCAAGGAGATCTTCAAGGGAGTGGGTGGGTTCGGGAACGATGCCAAATATCGCAATGAGGACTGCGCCTCCGGCGATGAGAAATGTTCCCAGTATCATCCAAGGAGAGAAGACATCGCCAAGAAGCAATCGAGCAAAGAAGGCGTTCCAAAGGAGAGAAACAGCGCCAAGTGGCGCGAGGACAACGACGGGAAGGGATGCGATTTGCACGAGGGATCCCAAAATATTGGACGATATGAAGACGGCAAACCCAAGCAACCACAGACTAGGTGGTCGAGCGGATTCAAGCAGCAATGAAGGCGATGGCGTCAGTGTGTGGAGAAGCAAGACAAAGCTATGGCTCACGGTCTACGATGTTCAACAACTTGCTCGTGCTCTGCCAACTGATGGTTGAGGACGTGGCTCTTCCGCTGAATAGTAAGCCCGAGAGATTGTACGAATGAGGCGAGCAGGCCAATGACGATGCCTAGAGGAATGGAGACGAAGGTTTCGGAGAGCTCTGGGGTGACTTGAGGGGACATGTTGCTCAGCATCGCTCATCGTTTCATGAAGATGCTCAGAAAGTGAACAGAAGGCGGAGAGAACAGCCATAGTCACGTGGCATTGCGTAAGCATTACAGGGGTTGTCATTGAGCGCTAATAATACATATTTAGTCCATCTCCTCTATATCAATATCATCGTCTTCGCCATAATCGACGTCCATGCTTTGTTGTGCGTCGCTCAGCTCATGATTAGGGATAATATACAGACGATTGTTCGGACCATCAAAACGCACTCTAACCACCTCGCCGTCAAGGACTTGTTCAGACAGTATCATGACCGAGAGAGGATTGAGTAGCTCGCTTTGGATGGCACGGTTAAGGGGACGGGCGCCATAAGCAGTCGAGTAACCAGCCGAGCTGAGATAAATTTTTGCATCGTCGTCCACATCAAGAACAATCTTCCTGTCGGTCAGACGGGCCTCCACCTCTTTTAGACGAATATCAACAATTTTAAGGACGCTTCTCTGAGAGAGCGTGCGGAAAATGATGATCTCGTCAATGCGGTTGACGAACTCTGGTGGGAAGTGACCCTGTATTGCGCCCATGACGAGCGCCCTGGTATCTGGCCGAACTGGTCCTTGACCCATATCATTAAGATAAGCTGCGCCGAGATTTGAGGTCATGATGATAACGGAATTCCGGAAGTCTACAACACGGCCTTGACCATCAGTTAGCCTACCATCATCAAGGACTTGCAAGAACAAGGTAATGAATTCGCGAGCAGCTTTCTCAATCTCGTCGATGAGGACGATGCAGTACGGCTTTCGACGGACGTATTCGGTGAGCTGACCGCCAGCATCGTGACCAACATAGCCAGGAGGCGCCCCAATCAAGCGAGCGATAGAATGTTTCTCCGAGTACTCTGAACCATCAATGCGAATCATAGCGTCAGGGGAATTGAACAAAAGGGTGGCGAGCTACGGAAAGGACTGACATTGTAATGCCTGCCAAGGAAGGTTCACGGGTACTCACTGTCTTAGACAACAGGGTTTTCCCTGTCCCACTAGGTCCTGCCATCAAAAAGCTGGCAATTGGCCGCTGAGCGTTTGCCAGTCCACTTCGAGATAATCGGACGGCATTAGCGACTGCCTTGACTGCCTCTGGTTGGCCGACGACGCTCTCTGAAAGGAACTTCTCCATTTTTAAAAGCTTCTCTTTCTCTGCAGACATAAGTCTAGAGATGGGGATGTTCGTCCATCTAGAGACAATGTCTGCAATTGACTCGGGAGTGACGATGTCTGCATCAGAACCTTCCGAAGCAGTTTCTGCTGCTTTCCGGGCTTCGAGTTCTTGAATTCGTCCTTGTACTTCGGGGATAGCATAAAACTTTATATCAGAAGCTGTTTGAAGATCCCGTCTGGTAAAACATCAATACTTTCGATTCGGAACCCAAAAACAACTGGCAAACCAACCTTCGCTCAGCCTCGTCGAACTTAGCTTTGAGTTCATCTAATTTTCGTCTCAAGACATTGATTTCGTCACCACGCATCTTCTCATTCTCGTAAGCTGCTTTCAGAGGCTGCAACTCTTCATCAATATCGGCCATTGCTTTCTTGGCGAGATGGAGCCGTTCCTTGCTTGCGGCGTCCTTCTCACGCTCGAGGGCGTGAATCTCGACCTCTAGCTCGAGCCTTCTGCGCTGAAGTTTGTCGATTACTTCAGGTTCTGTTTCACGGTTAACGCGAATGCTAGGCAAACCGTTAGCATATGCCGACGCCATACAGTAGAGTAGCTGACCTAGCACACGCCTCGTCAACTAAATCAATCGCCGCATCAGGCAGCCTTCGTGAAGTGAGGTAACGGTGAGCGAGAGTGGCAGCTTGAATCAGAGCACCATCTAAGATCCTGACCCCATGATGGACCTCATATTTCTCTCGAATACCACGCAAAATATTGATGGTCTCAGACACTGAGGGCTCGTTAACGAGAACTTGCGCAAACCGGCGCTCAAGAGCTGCATCGGTTTCGATGTACTTCCTGTATTCGGCGAGTGTGGTCGCTCCAATGCATCGAAGTTTACCGCGAGCAAGCAAGGGCTTGAAAAGATTGGCAGCATCCATGCCCCCACCCTCCGAACCACGTCCCGCCATGATGAGGTGTAGCTCATCAATAAAAAGAATGACTCCAGGGCCTCCACCCTCTGCAGCTTTCTCAACCTCATTCAAAACTGACTTGATGCGTTCCTCATATTCACCTAAACTCAATGTGAGCCTTGAGTGTATCTCAGCGACAACATGAGCCATGTACCTTTGTACTTCGCACCAGCCATTAGTGCACCCATATCCAGCGAGTAGAGCCTCGCAATTAGACTAGTTGGAACATCTCGTTTTACGATTCGCTGAGCAAGACCTTCTGCGATAGATGTCTTGCCCACGCCAGGCTCACCAACTAGGACAGGATTGTTTTTTGTCCTTCGACAGAGTATTCGGATGATTCGACGAATTTCATGATCACGACCGATGACCGGATCTATTTTGCCTTCTTCGGCGAGAGCTGTCAGATCGGTGGCATATTTTTGAAGGGCGTCAAACCCTTGCTCAGCCGTCTTTGACTCCACGCGACGATTACCTCGGATTTGTTCGATGGAAGTTTTCAAGGTAGCTTCAGTGAGGCCCGCTTCCTTGAGTATTGGTTGGATGGTGGCGTCTTTTAAGACGGCGAGTAAGAGGTGATCTTGGGCAATATAGGAGTCGTGCATAGTCTTCTGTAAGCTTTGTGCTTCACGTAAGACTTTCATCGCTGATGTACTGAGCGAAACATCGTCTGGGGGCGGTTCCTGCTTTGGTAGCCGAACGATCATACGCTGAAGGCATCTTCGGACCCCTTGCTAAAATGAAGTGAGATTTGAAGCAACACCATAATGCATGATACTTACCGGGTCGCCCCCAGCCTTTGAAATTACGGAGCAGAACAAAGGGTTTGACCGTCCACCGTCACCGGGGGCAGAATCATGACCAGGTGACTCGTTTATCAGTGCAAAGGCAATGTGCGCAGGATGTACTGAGAGTGTATTAATCTATGTAAACCGACAAACAACAAATATACATACCTTGTGCATTTGCATAATCTTTTGCCAGCTGGACGGCGGCAGTGACAGTGTCGCGCGCTTTGTCGGTGAAGTCAAAGTTTGAATCCATGATGAGAGTCGTAGTTACGTTCAACGTTGGGGTATCAGCAAAAGGCACGGTCTATCAGAATACGCAATGTTTTATGCTCTGGATTGGGCCGGACGGGAATGGCCTTTGTACGCAGAGTCGCGCCTGGACATCGACGGAATGTTCTTGAAGCGTCTACACCCATATCAGCGCTAGCAGGACGGGGATTGAGCATATAAACATGGACATACAAATTCCTTTTTGAGTGCTCCCTTACCCCTATTCTATCTCCCAACACAGCCCATGATGCACTCAGGCCAGTTCCATGGCTTAGACTTTCAGATCCATGCTCAGCCAACTATGGAACAAACAGCTGCTATTATAACTGGCGGAGATCTTAATAACGAAGGCATACAAGCTGAAAAGGCAGGCAACTACGAACTTGCAGAGCGTCGCTACCTTGAGGCGATTGCCACCAAAGAACGTCACTTGGGTGCGGATGCTGTCACTACTGCGTTGACGCGTAATGCGTTGGGCGAACTTTACATCAAGACAGGCAGACTGGATGAAGCTGAAGATGCTTTGAAGAAGGCGTTGGCAGTCAGGAGTAGAGCTGGTCCTGCCATGGATGCAGCTGTGACTCGGGACAACCTGGGTCGTTTGTACGAGATGCGAGGTGATTTGAAAGCAGCCAGGGATTTCAGGCTGGCCGGGGCGCCAGATAAGATGGTTTGCAGTAACTATTCTGTAAGTCGTTGCGCTCGTGTTGGGTTACCTCACCTCAATATGTTTAGTGCCTAGGTCAGATGTTCAAACTGACCGACTTAAGTCAGTGCGCGAGATGCAAAGTCAGTACTTCTCAATTGCAGTGTCTGACTTCTAACGTTCATTTGTCGACGAAGGCTGCTTATTACTGTTCGAAACCTTGTCAGGTTGGCATCCTCCAATGATTCCTGGCAGATTAACAAACTTACACCAAGCCATCTCCACAGATGACTGACTGGAAAGGCCGACATAAAAGGTATTGCAAGGCCGATTGAAGGTTTTTTTTCCTGAGGTCGTTGTATTAGTTATGTAATAGATTGTACCTAAGCGCTAAGTACGTAATCAGCAAAAATCCTGCTTCTATCATACCAGTGTTTCCATCTATTTCCGTGTTTCGCCTGTCCTCATGCTCGGTCGCTCAATCATACCACGCCTCAAGCAGACTTTGAGGTTGGTTCCTCGAGCCAATTCTTCCTCTACTTCTTCGTCGTCGTCTTCTACCACGGCAGCTGTCTCTTCGAGTCCTACGCCACAATCCCCCAATTATCCAACAACATGGTCCACAAGCCAGCGCCCGCGCCCTGCTGGGAGCTCGGGCCCTCGTTTTGAGCAGACGGTCATGGAACTTCAGCCCAACCCTCTTAGTGCAATGGAGCTAATTGCAAATGAACCGGTCAGGCTAGTCCATGGTCGAAAAGCTGTATGCGACGGTGGTAAGTGACCCCTCATTTGTCAGTGGTGTTCTTTCTATCAGCTGAGGCCTATCGCAGGAGGTGGCCCTCTAGGGCACCCTAAGATCTACATCAATCTGGTGGGCTCTCACTAGAACATTTGGGGGACATTTATTCATCTCTTTCGTCTAGGATCAGCCGGGTCCACGCGCCTGTGGGTACGTACGTTAGTTCACTCTTCTGTTTTGAACCTCACCGTCTCCTCATTTCAGGTATTGGTACGTCCATTCCGACTTAGTGTCCAAGGTGCTAGCACTAAATTCCCCTAAAGTGGAATTCAGTTTGAGCAGGGCCCCCATCACGATCACTAGAGTATTATTTGCAGTAGTCGTGGTTGAAGCTTTAGAGGTTCCAACGTTCAATGATCCGAAGACTGCTTGTAACTTACGTGCTGTAGCTAAGATGCTTAGCAACATTAGAAATACAATTGGTCTGTCTACTACGAGCCTAGCAAATCTGGCTAAGAGAGGTGTGCGACTAGTGAATGATATGTACGGTAAAATTTGGGAAAATGTAAACCAGTGTACTAGATGCGCAAGAGTAGAGCCATGACGGTTGATTAGCTTATGTTTGCCTAAGTGTACAACCTCCCGGGTCCATGGCGAAATGTGACATGACGAGTGCAACAGTGGATATGAATGCGAAATAGTGACAACGAGAGAATGAATGCGCTGGTGAAAGAGCCAAACAAAAACCAAGAATAAAAGAAGCGAACGAATGTGGAACTGTATAACACATCAATGTCAACTGTCTTCGGGATTATGAAAGGCCATTGGTGACAATGGAGGATACTCCCCCTCTGCAACCGCTTCAAGATGACTGAAGGGAGGCAGAGCGGGCACCGAATCCAATCCGTCATCGTTGGGTGATACTGGGAGTGGAGGCTACACCAAAGGGGTTGAGTTCGAGGCCAAAACTGAAACATGTTGGTTAGACTTACAACCTTAAATATTGGATTGATAGCTGATTTCGGATCAAACCCAGGTGAAGGGGGATGGCTATAACCCTGTCCGGTATAGTCGTAAGGACTATGTCGGCCAGAAGCGTTGAGGTGAGAAAGAGAGGGAGGTGGCATGGTGACATATTGCTGGTCTCGCTGAGAAGACAAGATGTCCTTGGGATGCTGAACCTGTATCCACGGTGGAGACGATGGGATTTGAGGGGAAAGGGTCGGAGAAAGCGAAAGCATATGTATTGGCGGAGGGGAGACACTGCCAGATAAAGGTGTCACTGGATCGACTGATGCTTGAGTACGGAAATCATTGGCAAGTTGACCCTCCAGTGATAACGAATTGGAGCTCCGAGCAGAGGCAGGGAAGTCGTCAAAAGATGTCCGCAACGATGAAGTCGAAGTCATGCGATTAATACCAAATATACTCGGACGGCTTCGAAGTCGATTAGGACCAGGATCGCTATCGACAGTTGCAAACGATATTGACGACATACGTCCAATACTGTGGACATCAGACGAAGACAGTGTTGATAGACCGTCATCAAATTCTTGTCGCCGAACTTTCGTGACTCGCTCTTCACTTCGCCAATCAGTGTTCTTCGACGTATTTTCCTGCTGCGCAAACCGCCCTGAGGCAGCATTGATAGTCGTGGATGCCCCCAGGTTCCCAAAGCTACCCTGGTTCTGACGTATCGGACCTGAGGCAGCTTGCTTACCCTTGTTAAGAGGGTCGTTAAAGGCGATGCGTGCTTCACTGCCATGGCTGAGCCATTCCAAATCGTTGCCCGTAGTCTTTTGTAGCAATTGGTTTCGCTTTTGCATGACAGCTCGAGCTTGGTCTCTCTGAGTCTTCTCCATAAGTGCGCGCCGTTGTTTTTCCGCCTCGCGTTGAACCTTCTGCGCTTCCTTCTTGTTGAGCTTCTTGAGGTCGCCAGGGGGTAGAGGCGGGTCAACAACAGGGGACAAGTCTGCGCTAGTGACATTGTCTGGCGGGTTTGCACGTTTGAGGACGTTGGAGGTTGGAATCTCGTCGACTGGGGGGAGACCGGTGTGCTGCACCTTGTCTGCTCCAAACCATCTTCGGAAAGTAGTGAATCGAGGCTTGCTACCTTGAGGTTGAGCATCAGCATTGACCGGCTCCACGACATCCATGGGATGACCGTTGGTTGCGAACTGCTCCGGTTTCCCCTCATGGGGCGAGAGGTGCATAGGGTAGTCAGCGTTTACAGGCTGTGGCAATGATTGTTCTGATGATTGCCAGAGGGACGAGGAGGGCCCAATGCTGCGCTCGTCGTGAACTAAAGTAGAGCTCACACCAGCTGGATGTTGATAAAGTCGACCATTCGGGAAGTCGGCGGTCTGAATGGAAGGTGAAGGAGTGGCCGATGAACCCGTCGTTGGGTAGAGGGGAGCACGATGGGGTGGGAGGATGTCAGGAATGGGAGGTGGTGCAAAATCTCGTGGGGCCGAATGATGCGAATGAGAGGGGGGTAATGAGCGTGGAGAATGGGAACCCAGTAATGGGGAGAGCGGTCCGCTTCGGGCGGACTTGGAAGGCTGAGGTGGTATCGAAAGCTGCAAACCATTCGGCAATGGTATATTGTTGCGGGGTGTTGTTTCCAGTAGATACTGATGTTCCAGACATTGTCGGCTTGTCGGTCGCTTCTCAGGATCGTACTTGAGAAGCTCGCCGATCAGTTGGATGAGGGATAGCGGGACCGAGCGATCAAAGAGGGAGAAAATATCTTTAGGATGAATCTAAGAGTGCGATGAGCAACATGACACCCAGCGTTCATGTGCACTGACCTTTGGGAAGGCGAAACCAATCGACCTGGCAAGCTTCACACCTTTTGGCCACTGGCCCCCACCCAACGGAAAGTCATGAGAATCGAGTCCATAATCTTCACCTGGATCTCCTAATACTTCGCATATTCGTGCTACCTGATCTACTTGTCCTGAGCCCGGAAATAGAGGTCTTAGGTTGACAAGCTCGGCCATAATTGTTCCCAGTGCCCACATGTCGACGGGGTTGGAGTAATCCCGACTCAAGAGTAGAACCTCAGGCGCGCGGTACCATCGAGTTGAGACGTATTCCGTATACGGAGGCTTACTCTTGGTTTCTCGAGCTAAACCAAAATCTGCAAGTTTGATTATGGTGACGACATCCTTCTCCGGAGGGGCGTTGGGAGGGGCGATGGGGGAGACGGAGACGTAATCGTGGAGACCGATGGTGGTGACGAGGACGTTCTCCGGCTTCATATCTCGATGAAAGTAGCCCCATGTGTGTATGTGGTCGAGGCCACAAACAATCTGTCGAAAAATGGACGACACGAGACCGCCTGCGAGAGGTTTGCCTTTGCGCGCCTTGATGAGATGGTAAAGGTTACCCTCCATGGACTCGAAGACGAAGTAGAGCTCCTTGGAAGTAGGAAGCAAGAAGAAGTCGTATAGAGGGATGATATTGGGGTGGAAAGGTATTGCGCGCAGTGACTGTCCGCCATGAATGCCAGTTGAGATGGTGGAGAAATACAGGGGAGGGGGGAGTGGATACGCACCTCCAGCTCTTTGAGTTTCTGACACTCGTCCCAACCCCCTTCCCACTGCTTCTTCATCCTCTTCACGGCTACAAGACGCTTCCCAGCCCACTCTGGTCGCGCCCCACGTCCACATTGCATTGGGGAGAGGGGGGTATTGGGGGGTAAGGTCCCATGCCAATCACACAGCCATACTGTTCCAAATGAACCGTCTCCCAATACCTTGAGGGGTGTATAGGATCTTGTCGAACCTGAGTTGGGGCAAGTTGGGTGAAGGGAATGGAGGGAATGGGTAAGAGATACGAACTGCTCTGAGACGAGCCGACTTGGAGACGATTGTTCTGGATTGAGACAGAGGGAATGCCGACGACGGTGAGGGGCTCCTTTGGCTGCTGAGGCTGAGCAGAGCGTTGTGGAGGTGGTGGTGGTGGTGGTGGTGGTGAGTGATGATGATGACCATTTGGGTGGGGATTAATGCTGGCGTGGACATTGTGTTCAGGTGGGTACATGATATGATTAGCATTGCCCAGCGCGAGAGATGAAGATGAACATATGGT
Organism: Pleurotus giganteus; assembly: GCA_032158425.1. NCBI lineage: Eukaryota > Fungi > Basidiomycota > Agaricomycetes > Agaricales > Pleurotaceae > Pleurotus > Pleurotus giganteus. Next base: position 2,853,438 of record JAPEHR010000002.1, read on the forward strand.
AGGAGAATAAGGATACAAGAGAGCGAGCCGAGTCCAGCTGCTTGCTTGCTTCGAGGACCAAAAAAGATGACTGTCACGAACCCTTTTCTTTTCATTTTCCCATCGTATTCGCTTCCCAATTACACATGCGCGCCCACGCCAAAATTTCCCTTGATTTCCCCCCGATTTAGACATATCTGAGATCTTGGTACAGAATTTAGTGCTCCGATCCACCCGGTTTCCTGCTTCTAGTACGGAACTTCGTGAAATAGCTTCGACACGCTCTCCCCGAAATGGCTGCGTCTAATCACCTCTCCTAGGACAAGCCCAATGTCAATAACCTCTATCTTCCCGCACGCTCCTTGGTTAGCCCGCTGAGGAAGCGTGTTCGTCACAATTAGCTTCTCTAGCGCACTCTCCATCACCGTCCGTAGCGCGTTGCCGCTAAGGATCCCATGTGTCACGATCGCATAAACCTTGGCAACTCCAGCTTCCGTCAGATGTTGCGCTGCTAGGCAAAGCGTCCCGCAGGTGTCCGCCATATCGTCCACCAGGATGGCCGTCTTGTCCTTCACATGCCCAACCAGCACCATTCGAGACACTTCGTTCGCTTTCTTGCGCTCTTTGTGGAATAGGGCAAAGTCGACCCCCAGTCGATCGGCGATCGAAGTCGCCCTAGAAGTATGTTCATTATCATCCTCGTGCATGCAGTCTGATCGCTACCTTTTCGCGCCGCCTGCATCTGGAGAAACTATTACCACGTCCTCCAGCTTGAAATGCGTTCGGATGTAAAGAATTGCTGATGGCTCCGCGTAGAGCTTGCCAACCGAAGAAACAGGGATGATGGTCGTGTCAAAAGAAGATAGCACAGTATACTTACGCTGGATACGGGGTAAATGTAAGCTAGTTAAAGATATGCAAGCACCAACTCACTTGTCAACTGGAACGTCAAAGAAGCCTTGTATTTGAGATGCATGCAGGTCCATCGTCTACCGGGACATCTTCGACTTCTTTACTTCATTTCACGGACTCGTCAGACCCACTTACAATGACATGATCGCAGCCAGCCCTTTGAATCATATTCGCTACCAACTTGGCCGTGATTGGAGCTCTGCTCTTGTCTTTCTTGTCCTGCCTGGCGTAAGGGAAGAGTGGGATCACAGCCGTAATCCTTTTGGCGCTTGCTATCTTGCAAGCATGTATCATGATACATAACTCCATGAGCGAGGTGTTGACGGCACCGCATCCGGTATTGATGATATACACATCGTCCTCGCGCACAGATTCAGCGATGCGAACATTGGTTTCGCCTATGCCACTGCGAGTTATTTCAGCTTTGGAAAGGGGTAGGCCAATTCTAGTGGTAGGGGATGAGGAAGAGACGCCATTGGAGACAAGATACGGTAATTGTTTACCGCCTCGCAATGATTTCGGCAAGTTCTGGGTGGCTAGTGCCTGTATGGCTGGCTGAGGCTTTGCTTGTCACAAAACTTCGCCAGACGCACCGGAGAATATTTTGATGCTGCTGCCGTTGAGCATGAATGGTAGATATGTACAATGACAGATGTAAGTGCTAGTAGGCAAGGTCCATGAAGTCAAGGGAAAGTGGTAGCGGATACAATGGAAGACCAACGAGCATAAAAATTGGCGGGCGTAAGCGCTGCTGACAAAGGCGTCGGCGCCTGGCCGGACCACTGGATAATTTGAGTCACCCTTAAGTGACGTAACGCTACCCAGTTCGAACTCTCCTACTTTCCGTCCTTCTACTACCCCGCATTTGTCACGCAATTAATGTTTCGTACATATGCTCAGGATCGAGGCCAGTTCTGACAGTAGCTCGCATTCCTCCATCACCGTATGTTCTTCCACAACCTCATGGGCCTGCATACGTCCGCTTGGCAACATGTCTAGCAGAATCTTCGGCTGCTCATACCGGTAACTTCTTCGACATGTGGTTTTGGACCATCCCTTACATAAGGCCGTTGAACGTTGTGAATATTGAATATTGAATTGAATATTGATCGATTGACCTTCCATGTCCCACACACATCCGACAGGAAATCCGCTTCATTCACTACGCCCGTTCCACTAATTATTATTTCGAATTGCTCACAGCTGCTGTCCGTTCAATGTCGACGTCCTTACGTCGCCACATCTGATGATTTAGTCAATGTGGATGGGAATCTGTACGCTTTACCAAAAAGCAAGCTTGGCGGTCTCATTGATTGGCTGTACATAATATGCAGGCTAACCTAGTTTACATAAGACAAATCTAACTGCTACATAATCCACACCAACCAGTTCACCAAATCATTGCCAATCCACGCTAGCTTTTCGCGGCAAATATATATACATTTCTCCGATCTAGGACCAGTGTAGGAGATGTTGATGAGTACTGAATTAAGTAGTGCGACGATAACGAACCACTTGGTGGCAACAAAGCTACAAATTACAGAAATTCTGTGACGTACATATGGTGTGAGAACGGAAAGTATGCCTTTCAGTCGCGCTGGGATGGGAGCCAATCAATCCCGCTATGAGAAGCAAGATCCAAATTTGAGCAGCATGCAGCGGAGATAAAATATGTGATGAAAGTGGCCAATGAGATGGCCTCAAACAATACTGTAAGTGCAGGAATGTGGATGGCGGAAGTGAAACAAAAAAAGATTCAACGAGTGGTGAGCGCTAGCTGGTGCGCTTGTAGTGAAAAATCGATAGCAAGGAAAAGGATACAAAAAGGGGAAGGGAAACTCTCTATGGCTTATCATTAAGGATGGATAGCAAAGGGTTGGGGTAAGCGGAGCCGTGAGGATTGAATCCCGCTAAGTCGCCTGGAGATTGCATTGGTATAGGGCCAGCGGGCGGCCCCACATTAGTGAGATGTGGTGGAGGGAGCGGATAAATCGGAGCTGATGAAGAGATAGAGGGTTGCATCAAGTGGTCGATAGCGGTAGGACGTATCATGGGAGCAGGCGGGTACTGAGGACGGTGTGTGTGAGGTAGCATAGGTGGTTGGTGTGGAAAAAAGGGAAGCTGGCATGGGTTCGTGACGGCCAGGGCAGAGCCCTGGTTGTGATTGATGACACAAGATGGAGAATAACCGATACTGGGATGGTATGAATTACTAGTGTGGGGTCGGAATTGGTACGGGGATGGCTGAGGATAAGGAGAAGGTAAAAAGCCGTTGGGTTGAGGTAGCATAGCGGAGGAAAGATCTGTAGCGGGATGGGATGAATAGATCACGCGCAGGTCGTTAGGACTGGATGAGATAGAGGGTGCGCCAGTCCGAAGGGCGGGTTGTCCAGGAACAGCAGAATGTTGGATGTCCACATTGGACTCCTCGGGTGGGAGGCAACGATTTGAAAGAGTTGGAGTGATCTTCTCCGACTCATTTGCGATTGCTTCAAGAAGAGCAATTTGTCTCAGTGTTTTCGCAGATGAAGGGGGTTCAAAGGGTCGTGATAAATAAGGAGAAATATCGGCTGTACTGGATGTACGCCTTGAGACAAGACCGCGAGACCGAGGGGAGAGAGGGGACCCTCCGAAGGGTATGGGGGAAGTGGAATTAATAGAGGTTGCTTGTGAGGGTCGAGACCCTGGCCGCTTGGTGGATGGGGGGTTTGTTTGTGGGGAGAGGGCGAGGCGCTGCGAAAGCCCATTAGAAGATACCGCACCGGAGCACACGCTTGCAAACTGTGGATGGAGTTGGGTTTTTTCCATAGGTGACGATGGAAATTTGACTGCGGGCTTGGGCAGTGCCTCTATTAAACCATTGCCTGGTGTACTCCCAGGGCCAGTCGCAGTGGCGGACAAAGTTAAAGACGACAACAGGCGAGCCATGTGAGGATCCAAGGTATCCGGTTGTAATGTAGCAATTTGGGGGGCGGCACTTGGTATGGCTTGGATATACTGGGGAGAGGGGGTCTGGGGGTCGCCGTTATCGCCAGACGAAGATTGAGAACTGGATTCTTGTATCACATCAGAGTACTCTGCGTAGCCACCTGGCTCCACGAAGGACAAGTCATCCGTGCTCACATCCTCTTCTTCAGTCAAAGGCAGCGGGGGAGCGGGTAGTCGTCTAGCCCTTGCAGATCTGCTGCCATGGCGAGGTCCCCGCTGGTTGATATGACCTTTCAGAGCACTAGAGGACGATCAGCTGGAGAAACGGGGGAGAAGATGTACGAACTTGATGAATGGAGAGATAAGATAAAATTTGCCAGGGACAGCCTTATTGCGCCTCCAGGTAGGTAAATCAACCAACCGGAACCATTCAATTTTCTGAGGGGATATAGCCATTTAGTTTCTAACTATACCACGGTTTTGAAGGGACCTACACTGATCTCTTTCCTCGTCTTGGTTTGGAAAGGGTAGTCTTCTGGTACGCCGGAAACAATGTACAAATATATTGTCTGTTCTTTAATCGTCACTGTCAACACATCTTCCGGGATAATTCGCCCCGCCAGATCATATCCGGTCTCCTCTAGAACCTGATCCAAGGATCTCATAAGGGTCACCAGGACAGGATAAAAGATATGAACCTCACCTCTCGGACGGCACAAACATGAGGAGGTTCTGACTGGTTAATTTTGCCTTTCGGGAAACCCCAACCAGATGAAGCTTTCCACCCTTTGACAAGGACACACTAAACCCGGGGCATTCTTAGTCAGTCTCCTAAACGATTCTAACGCACGACGATATACCTTGTCCATGGCATCGTTTAGTAATATAGCCCCACACACAGGAACACGGATTTTGTATTGCATGAAGTGGTTGAACGCCTCCTCGTGGTCATCACGCCAACGATGGAGTAGGGGACAAGCGTGGAACAACATAGCGGAGAATTTCTTAAGTGGCAATGTAGGGAGCTTTGGGTTTTCTTCACGTATAAAGTCTTCGTAGAACCAATGGCTTAATATGCTTTGAGTACTAATGTCATTTAAGCACACGCGGGGGAAACGCACGCTTGCTCCACCTGAAAACATATCCGCTCCAGCGAGTCAAGCTCCTGCTCGGGTAGATTAACAATAAAGCGGCTGAGGATGGAAACCAACGGTCAAGCCTATGCAAGGATAATGTCAGAGAAACACACCTTGAAAGCTCTTCTAGAACTTCGTCATGGGTTGCGTGTTTGTAAGAGAACTTTTCTGGCTGAGAATCTGAACTTATGGCGGCTGGGATTTCAGGCGATGAAGAAGATGAAGAAGTCATGGTGTCAAGGAGAGTGACGTCGCTGAACGGGCCAGGATTGGGGTTGGGAGAACGAAGGAGATAGAGACAAGGGACTCTGGGATGTTGGCAGCTGCAGGTTGACGAAGGCACAATTGGGGTACAAACAAGGCCAATCGCCACTGGCCAAGTGACGCAGCGGCACAGCCATGTAGCCAACTAAGTCATGGTAACCACCGCACCGTTATATATACAAGTGGTGCATAATACACAGATGCCGATGTTAATAATATACAAAAATGGTTCAGGATGGACTCCTTGAATAAGCGTTCAACGTTCAACGTTGACGTCGACGTCTCAACGGTAACCCATCCGTCTGGCATATTCTCGCTCCTCCTCGATTGTGAGGCAATCTGTGCCCGTCCAGTTGGCAGAGCTCGTTCTCGCTCGAAATCGACTGTTTCTCGTCCGGAAGATCTCTTCCATTCGTAACGGCCGGATGGCACCGAAGATATCATCAGGATTTATCGTACCTTGTTGTAACAACGCCTGCCGTAGCTCTGGGGATTGAGCCCAACTGGGTGGATCATATGTGCGAGGTCGATCCTCATCATCGGAATCAGAGTATTCGCTATTAATATCCGGCAGTTCGATAGCCTCACTCGGTACCGCAGGCTCCTGTGCTCTAGCAGCATCTAGTTGAGCCTTAGCACGTGCAGCCATCTGAGACTGGAGTAATTGAGACGGCTGAGTCGCATCGTCCTCCACTGGCTTCGTATTCTTGCCCTTAACCGAATTGGAGATCGTTTTGGAAAGGTTCCTTTCCGGAAGTTTAGATGTAGAGGCAGCAGGCTGAGGTGCTTGTGAGGCATTGTATGTGGCTGAAGAGGTTAAAGCTGGGTTCTGCTTAGGCGTCAATTTGGATGGCAGTTTGGTGGACGGACTGGGCTTGGTCTTCGCCAGTTTCTTCACATCAGCCTTCTTGTCGGGTTCTGCGGTAATCTTGCGCTTTTTAGCGGCGTCCTCCTCCTATCGAGAAACATACAGAGCCGTGCCAGGAACGAGACATGGCAGCCGTACCTTTTTGTTGAAGATGATTTTGGTAGGGCGTTTGTCTGTGTGTTCCTCACGCTCTCTCTTTCTCCGTTCGGTGTCCTCCTTGAGCTTGCGTTCCTCTTCAGCTACTTTAGCTCTCTCTTCTTCGGCTTTACGTTGCAGAGCCAGTTGACGTCGATTCTCCATTTCCTTGAGCCTAGCTGCTTTTTTCTCTGATTCCTCTTGTTGCTATACATCCAGAACATAAGTTATCAATGAAGACCAAGCATAGAACCGCCACAAACCTTCCGCGCGGCGGCTGCGGCCAGTTGTAGGCTCTTGACTTCTGGCTTACCCTTCTTGCTGGTACCTAAAACACTATGCACTAGTTTGGTGGCCTGGTTGAAGAAACCTCCCTGTGACTGCGATGATGCAGTAGAATCAGTCGACATTTGGCTCTGACTTCGAGGGAGTTGAATCTGGCAAGAAGTGTCAGGATGTACAGGCTAGCCGTAACCTGATGTAGAACCGAACCGATAGGTCAGCCCCATTAGCGAGGTGTGCGTCACTCGGATCGCTCCCGTCGCCCTCGCCCTTGGGAAAACGTTCATAGGAAACATCACCGTCATCTGGATTCATCTCGAAAGCACCGGGAAGAGTATCGTGGGGATTAATGGGTAAAGAGGGGGCGCCCTCGTTGTCGGCAAGTATTTCCGAAGTGACGGGGCCCGTGTCCCCTCTCTGACTTTGGGTAGGCAGCGTGCTCCACGTCATGCTGTCATCTCTGCTTGATATAACATTAAATGGCCATTGAGAGGCTCCAGGAATCGGATCTTGTACTGGCCAACTATCATCGTCTTCGTCCATCTGCCCATACCGGTCACATCCGTTGGTCGGCGGAGACAACTGTGACTGCGTCATCAACTCCGTGTCCTGAGTAGAGGGCATCCATGAATGATCAGCCTCTTGAGAGCTGAAAATGTGGTCAGACACAAGACTTTCCAGAGGCGACTGGGCTGAGGGAGGTTTCCCGCCTAAGGTCTGGGGTTGAGAAACGGCAGTCGACTTGGGAACTAGCAATGAGAAAGCTGGGTGCATGCCAGGTGCCTTCGGGGACAGTTTGAGAGGAGGAACGCGACCGCGAATTTCTGAAGGGGCCACGAACACAGGCGTGAGCTTGTTGAAAACGGGACCGGATGGGAATGTAAAGCCAGACGCAAGCTTGGGCGGGGAGTCGGGAGGCGTTGTGGAGTTACTTTCGTTCCCTGGGAGGGAAGGAAATTGGTAGATTGATTCAGTTTGGAGGGCAAGGTCGACTCTATCTCGGCCATTGCTAGCTGAAACCCCGGCATTTGAGCCGTCAATAATGAGTTCTGATAGGCTGAGCCGGTTCGCTGAAGGACCTGTGTTCGAGAGAGATTTGCCAGTAACATCAGAGAGATCTGTACCTCGGGCGCCCTCTACGTCAGCATAATTGCCGGAAGTCGTCTCCAGTAGTCTTTCTCTTTCAGCAACTTTCGCTTCAGCAGCAGCCTTGGCTTCAGCCAAAGCATTGGCAATGGCTATGCCACCCAGGGACTTTCCATTACTTCTACCCATCTGAGCTCCCAGTCCTTGCACAGTCTTCTTGAAGGTATCGAAAATGCCATGCTCTTCATGATGGGAAATGGGTACCTCCATCTCCAACAAGGGTTCGACACTGGGTGCACCGGTGTCGGTGGAAGACAGAGTTGATGCCGGCATGTGTTCTTTGGGAACAACACCGGATAAATTAAATTCACCCTCTGTGGACTTGGAGGCTTTGGACTTTCTCCGATCATCGAGTAATTCTAAACCATCGTCGACGGCCAAATCCCCACTCTTTCTCTTGTGCGAGCTACCGGAAGCCGGTTGTGTAGCTAGTAAAGGTAAATCGGGGACGAGATTAACGTTTACTTTCTTGTTAGTTTCTTCCATTGCTTTGACTTCTCTAGCTTTCTTCAGCCATGACGTACGCTTATCGCCTCTTGGAGCCGGCGTAGCAGTTGCAAGTACCGCTTGGGGACCACCCGAAGGATCCCTGGGGGTACGCATAGATTTGCGCAGAGGAGCAGGCTCGGGAAGCAACGGAAATGCCGACATACTACCTTTGCGGGCAAGAGCAGGAACGAGAGAGGTCTCTTCACAGACTGGTACTTCAACATGGAAGTCGTGATGTCTAGCGGTTTTGGCCGACTTGGGAGATAGGATCTGTCCCAAATTTTGTCTGGGTTCGTTAAGGCTCGGCGAAAGAGGGCCTAAATAAACGTTCATCGTGACTCTGTGCAACCAACAGACACTAGAGATAATGAACGCACGATTATGCGACCGGACGTCGGCACTGGATTCTGCATAAGGGAGCTGACCTTTCTGGGTTTGTGGAGAGTCCAAAAATACGGAATGGAAACTATCTACTGAAGGCGAAAGAGTGACATGTGGTTCCTGACTGAAGTCCGACTCTCGCGAGGTTGAAGCAACCCTGGTGATCGAGTGCTCGCCGACTTGCTGGGAGAGGTGACTGACAGCTTGGACTAGATCCTCCTTGCGGGGGACTCTGATGATACTGTGGGAAGGCGATTCATCCGCTTCAACGATGATGGACAATTCGTTTTGCTCTGGGAGCACCGCAGTACGTCCGGAAGAGGCTTGAGTGGCAACAGGCAAGAAAACATCTTCCTTCTGGGCGCATACGTCACGTATTGACTGAAATGCACCACTCATAGGTTCACTGGTTCGCTCAAGGGAGCCTGAAGGGCTTTCACGGGACGTCTTTTCGGTGGGGGATGAAGATTGATCCTATTCATAGCAATGTACATCATGTTTAAGTAACGTATTCGTGAACAAACGTTGTGAACATACATCAAGTGAAGGCAAGACAAGATTGTTCAGTTTGGATGGTGCGAGTTTGGCTCGCTTGAGAGTCTTCTTTCGCCCAGGGGTTTTCACGAGTTCAATGAGCGTGCTGACAAAAGGTAAGCTCGGCAAAATATGCATGAGATAGACGCTTGCTCTTGCTTCTGGCTTGCTTCTAAAATACCGTCGAAATAACTGTCCAGAAATTGAAAGCCTTGCTGCTGGATCTGATCCTTGAAGAACTGGCGGCCATGGTCCTCAACCATAGTGAGTCGCACGGTATTAGCCCACTGGACGAGGCCAGAGATCGCCATGATGGTGTCAGGAATCGGGTCACGGTGGGATGTGGCTTGGGTGACAATGGGTGTTCGCAGTGAATCGCACGCAAATGGCATTCAACCTCACGAGGTTTCAGATCACCTGATCGTGCATTTTGTCTCACGGCCGTCGACAGCCTTGAACGAACCCTGACTACTAATTTTGCCGAAGCTTAAGATCTATCAAGTTGGGCATGCAATCGCAAAATAAAAGAGAAGATGTGAGAGAATCAGTTGCAGACTGAGATGGTATCAACCATTGCCAACCAAATAACAGGTCCAGTTGAGCATAGAGTTCAGTCGGCGATGATATGTAGAGGTTCAACTCACGCGGCAGATTCTGCCGTGTTTAGACTCCGCGACCTGCTTTTCTGGAGGGAACGCGTTGGCGGAAGCTCACGCCCTCATTCCTTTTGCTTTCCAACATTCACTTCTATAATTTCACTCTCGCCACCTCTTTTCGTAGCGGGCCCTCAACTTTGTTTGTCCGTACTCATTATAATTGGTACTAGCGGTTGCCCACTTACCACTCCTGTCTGCTCAGGACGCGTCTGATCATGTTCTTTACGTCCGAATTGCTGGATAAGAGGGACGGGGGCTTTGGATTGCTATGGTCAGTGCTGCTTACTTATAACTTCCGTTCTAATCTTCATCCTCCAGGCTTGCTGCTACCCTGGGCTCCAGATCGACCCTGAAAAGGCTCCCTCGACGCGATGTCATGACTGCTGATATCACTCAACTTTGTAATTCTATCATTCAGCCCGTGGAACCCCTCGCGTTGAGGTTGACAAGTAATTTGATGGTAGGAGTAGCAAGGCAAGTTCTTACCTAACGATAATCATTAAATTACCGACGTGTCTTTGTGTCTTTCTCCTCCATTAGAGTCTACAAGAGTTAAGATGAGCATCCTTTGGAAATGAGTCGCTCACACATAACTCTACTAGTTAAGCAAGAGATTTTTATGACTGAAGTCACTTCCTGTTTCAACTCATTGAAGAAGATGGTCCATGAGATTCAAATTGTGTCGGATGCTCGGATTCAAATGGCCCAGCCCACTGTGAGGTAAGACGTGGCTTCTGTCTGTCCTGCGGTACCAAATCTGATCTGCTATCTGAGATCTTCTGTTGTAACCTTGGAGGTTCCCCACCATCCATGTGAAATGGCTGGATTCGATATCTTCGTCGCCGTGAGTACTGGATAAGGTACATCGTGGCGTGCTGTTCATCACTCCGACTATCAGGATTGGGATGAGTACCTCAATATCGCTAGTAGGTTCATCGCCCTCGAATAGACACCCACTTCCTGCTGACACATAAAGACGACCGAAACGATTTTGATAACGTTGAGGAGGAATTCCATCCAAGTACCCGAAGACCCAAACTCAGGGACAGACCACCGTCGACAACCATCATGGATAGGCATATCCTTCAAGAACATTATGATCATCTACTCTCCAATTCCTTGGATCTCTCACTGAATGGGAGCTTCAATGCTGGCCTGGGTCCTTCTTCCTCACAGGCCGGAGTGGGGATAGCCTTCGACGACTTTTTCGGCCCTTCTGATAATCTCGATATCGGAACTGTTGGCGACGAGCTCGCCAGAGAACTTGGCGAAGGTTGGGGTGCCTCTCCGGCGAAATATCGAAAGTAGCTCACTTGTATTGAAGCAGCGCCAAGGTCACTAACATCTCGTTACATAGCAATGCGGAAGCCGATCAGCCAGGTGATGTTGGCTTCGACGCCAAACTTCATCTGGACGTTGGCGACAGTCGTTTTGGCACTGATCTACATTGCATCACCCCCCCAACTTACTCTCCGTGCGGCTATGGCTCTGTAACACCATCGAAGAAACGGAAGGTAAGCACTGACATTTTCAATAAGTCTCCCGCCCCCATTGCTCATAGCTGATAACTTCGTTCAAGATGCCCGGATTGGACAAAGGTAATCTCGGTCTGTTGTACGCATGGAAACTCCCTTATTGCTCTTCTTATAAGAAAACGCGCCCGCAGCGACTAACCTGCTGTTTCACCCCCCAATGAGTCAAAACACGTCGTTTTTACGACAACTACATCCTGAAGACGAGACTTTGGGTGACAAGATCCTACTGCGTCAGAACCAAGAAACGAACGAAACCAAAAAGAAAGGCAAGAAAACGCGCCTGCTGTTGGACGCCAGAACAGAGCTCAGTGATGAAGAATTGAAGGTGAGCGCCATAGTCCTTATCTGGGGTTGCAGTCCGACCATACCCTATCGAAGACTGCGCGAGCGGAGTACGTTCGTGAGCAATCTACACTCAGACAGCAACTCGGCATCAAGAGAGCCGAGAAAGAGGGGAAGAAGCTCATTGAAGACATCCTCTGGGGTCCGCCAAGAGGAAGTTCGTATCTACATTCACGTTAGAAGATTCTTAGAGTAATTGACTGTCCCTTCAGTCCTCGCGCCGTCTCTAGTTGACTTTTGGCAAGAGAATTTCAAGGTTCAGGTTGAAGCACGCACCGGGACACTATACATCCCTCCAGGTAAATAATCCTTTCTGCGACTCTTGTCCGGTTTTAATTGCCTGCAGATGGGCATTCCCCCAAGAGACGCAAAACACGCCATCATTCCTCAAATCCGCCAGACTTTGCAAGGGCTCATCATTTTGATGTCGGCATGCCAGAATTTCTCGAAGATATCGCCCCATTACAGTTTGATCTTGGAGGTGAGGGGATATAGACCCCAGGAGGACTTCTAGTTAATACAATGCAGACCACGAGGATCCGTACGATGCCGGTCGTCTGAGATCCTACGAGGTAAACGATATTCTTAAATACTTTGACAGGACCACCCATCTCATCAAGTATAGGAACCCGGACAAGGTCGCAATGCATCTCGCCCTCCTTCCGTAGGCTTCGATTTCCAAACTCAAGAACAAAGGGCTTCTCAACTTAGTTCCTTGTTCCCTTGGGACCATGCTGGTGCAAGCTCTTCGGTTGTTGGGGCTGGATTTGGTCCTTTTGGTAGCGATAGATTCAGCATCGACCGAGCCGAACTAGCGTTCAGAGGGAGCTCCGTAAGCCGGAGGGAGGATTCGATAGGCCCAAGTCAAATGGAGTTTTTCTCTCCAGCCGTCGTCAGAAGCAGCTCCCAGTTGATTGGCGAAGACTACGCATTCGACGGTGAGTATGACATTAAGTGTTGATACGCGCTGGCTAACATTCATGGGTCAGTGGACGCCGAGGATGGTAGACCTGCCAGTGACGAAAGTCAGAGGTCTGACATAATTATGGCCACCCTTGAGAAAAGTTCGGCGAACTTCCTCGAGTAAGTTAAATTCGCTAAGATTCATGAACGGAGTCGCTTACCTACGGCGAAGGTACACTCGGATGCAATACCAAACCCTTGCGACTGGCGTGAAAGAGTTATTCTTCGAAGATGTCGTCCCTAAGGCGACAAGTACAAGACATGTCGCTGCAGCCGCTTTTTATCACTGCCTCGGTATGTCATTGACGCGCTTTTTCACTGTCAGGAGACTTATGGAGACTGTTCCTCGAGGAAGTCTTGTCCACAAAGAAACTCCTCCGACTCAGGCAGGATGGCCCGTATGGTAGTATCATCCTTGCTACGGCTTGACGCTGATTTGCTGCTATGTACACCGTTGGTACTTTTCCAGTACGGACAGAATTGACGATGTTATTGCCACAGCTGATTGTTATCACCGTTTGTCTCGGCTCCCCCCTGACCGAAATCTCTCACACGTCTCACTCGGATGCCCATTCGTCACTGAAGTTAATCTATCTCCAAACTGAAGCCCTTTGTCGCCACTCCTTTTATTGCCTTTCGCGCGGGTTGCTGTTACTCTCCCCGTTTCTATCACCCCAGGCGAACTATGTCATCCGAGTCCCCTGCCGTTCTCGCCGCTCGCGCCGCTTTAGCCAGTGTCGATCTGTCGAGTTATGATCCTGAGCAGTCGAGGTTGATGGATGAACGCTGCATCCTCGTTGACGAGCAGGATAACGTCATTGGTGCCATGGACAAGAAGACGTGTACGTCGGATTGCATTCACATCTACCGCCTACTCACGGCCCATAACCAGGCCACCTGATGGAGAACATTAACAAGGGATTGCTTCATAGAGCATTCTCGGCTTTTGTGTTCCGCCCTTCGGACGGTAAATTGTTGCTTCAACAGAGAGCGACCGAGAAGATCACTTTCCCGGATATGTGGACAAATACATGTTGTTCTCATCCCCTGGATGATTTCCAGGAAGAAAAAGTAGAGAATGATCAACGCGGCGTCAAAGTTGCTGCTTCACGAAAATTGGAGCACGAATTGGGCATTCCTTCGTCTCAGACATCAATCGATTTGTTCCAATATCTTACACGGATTCATTACCTTGCTCCTTCGAATGGCCTTTGGGGAGAGCACGAAGGTAAGAACTCTGTTGCTGTTGTTGTTCGTTGACTTGACTACAATATCATGAACAGTTGATTATATCCTATTTATCACCGCTGATGTCTCTGTTACCCCAAACCTCAACGAGATTCAAGACTACAAATATGTGGACAAGGCGGAACTCCAAGACATGTTCCAAGATCCCAACAACTTGTTTACGCCATGGTTCAAGCTCATTGCTAGAGACTTCTTGTTCGGATGGTGGGATGAATTGTTGAAACGTAAACGTGATGGCAAGGTTGATGCGAAAAGCCTTGATGGGATTGTCGATGGCAGTAAGGTTGTTAAAATGACATAGCCGCGATGGCATCAACCATTAGAACATACAATCAATTGCCTGCATTTAAAGCGAGTGTCACTGGCTCATGTATCCTTTGAAGATAAAGATCTCCCTCTTTGGCCCGAAGCCGAGTCCAAGACCGAAGGGAACTCGCCTCCCTAGGGGTATTGTTGCTTCAAGGGAAAACCCAAGATCATCGAAGATTTTCAACATATATGTGATGAATAAGTGCTTGGTAAACTTTGGTGCTGCGGATACACGGTTCAGCTGCTGATGATCTGCACAGTTGAAAGAGAGACGTACCCCCATAAGAGGGCCTTAATTTGATACGACGTAGCCCTCCTTCAATCTCGTTATCTGATTCTATTGAACCAGGTAAGGCAACCTTTATACGTGAAGCGACAGACACGTTCACGTCCGTGGGCGGCGAAATTAACGTGATGGTTCGTCCAGTGCGGGAAAAGTATGCGAGGAAAAAGCGTGCATCGTTGTCGATATCAGTGACCTCAAATACGAGACGTGGCGACTATCCAACCTCATCAATCCCTCGGGGAGTAAAGGATGGATGGGACGGGCTGACCAGTGTGCCTGTTTTCATTGAGGTTCGAAATGAGTAACCCTAGCTTATCATCAGTCAATATACGCAGAACGGTATATTCAAGCGAGTTACCCTTCTTGCAAACAACGTGAAGACCTCTATGATGATATCATATGCACTGCACGAGGAGATATTCACAACTGGGCGAAACGAAGGTGGCACTCAAGCTTGCCTCATGACTTCCGGCGCAGCGGAGCTCCATGGAGAACCCACGAAACGTACACGCCAGATGTACCCCTCCAAGTCGTCGAACTCCACCCCCGGACGCCACAGAGGGATGATTCGCCGTCTCAGCTCTGGAATGGCTTGTTGAACCGCATTCTCAATACGAAGCTCGTTGTTTCCGTGAAAGGATAGAAGGAGATGTACTAGTATAAGTGATGCATTGTAAGTGAGAGAGAACACCGAGCATCGTAGACGCAGCTAACTCGGAATGAATTCTGGCCTGACATCTTCCGTTGGGGTGGCATTGGATTGCGTGCGGGCTCTAGCTAGACCTTCTGGTCTATTAGACGCAGAGATGGTTCGCTGGCGCCTGAGCTCGGTCGCCTCAGGTTGGGCAGGAATATGCTTCTTCATGGCAGATCGAGGGAATAGATTTTTACTGTATTTAGGGTCGGGTTGACTGTATTTCTTGGGGCGAGCCAGAGGTGCGTTCACTATGGCTTGGGCGGGCTGTGAGGAAGCCCCAGCTAGGTAGGGGTTTTGCTGCATGGGATAGTAGGGTAGATAGGCGGCTTGTTGGCCATTGCTAGGCGCAGTGCTTGACGCCAAACGGGGTGTCTGGGGAGGATACATACCTGTATTGTAGTAGGAATATGGTTGGTAGCCAGACTGCTGCATGCTAGGATGGTCCTCTGTCGCAGACACCAGCCTTGAGAGTGTGTATCAAAGGGACCGGGGCGATGTCGACGACTGGAGCATCCAAGGCATGTGCAGCCTCGTTCCAACTAGCGCCCATATGTTATTCTGGCTCATCCATGTCAGATATCACTCTGGCCGCTCTCCAGTCGTTCCAGTTCGAGCGCATACTGAATGAAGGCTTGTCGTTCCTCGTTCCCGTCTTTTCTGATATTTATAATTCCTCAAAGACCCAGTCGCTAAGAGCATGACTCTCCTTGGGACATTCCCTCAAGCTGCGTTCGGTCCTCCCACATCCGATGACGCAGATCGCCGTCTTCGCGCCATTGTTCGCATTGAGAAAACAGCCCTTGATGGAGAGGCGGTCAAGGGTGCCTTTGATAAGGACGGGCTGATCGACCGCATTGAAGTTATTGAGTCCACCGACATCGTGAGTGTCGCAAGATTGCCGTGGCAACCCCTTGTGTTATAATACTACAGTATTCCTGGGTTCTAGGTTGGTTTGCAGTCAAGCGAGACCGAGATGTGAAGATCAATATCATATTCCCTGCAACCGACGTGCATGTCAAGAAGGTAATTACCTACCCTTCTAGTCATCACCCCTCCAGTCGAAATCCCTGTGAATGTGTGCCCAGTACTCGGTTCAAGAGATTCTCATGGTCCACGAGACGCCGGCTATTTACGAAAATATTGTGGAGCCGTATATCATGGCATTCCCGCCAGCCAGGACTCGATGGTAACACTGTCTTTCTGTCCGAGGAATAGAACCGAATGCCTATTTCTGCCAGGGTGCATAATATTCTCTCGGGGACCTCCGAGGCGAACAAAATCCTCTACGACTCGTCAGACTTCGTCATCCTTCCTGACATGAAATGGGATTTAACAACAATGTCCTCGTTCTATATCTTGGCTATTGTCCGAGACTGCTCTATTCGCAGTTTGCGGGACTTGCGCAAGAGTAAAGGACACGTCAAAATGCTCAAATCCATCCGCACTGAAGCGGGAAACGTTGCTGAGCGACAATATGGACTTGGCCGCCAGCGGCTGAGAATGTTTGTTCACTATCAACCCAGCTACTGTAATGGTCTAAGTTTCAATTTTATGGACTAATAGAAATCACGCCCTTAGATCATTTCCATGTCCATATCGTTCATGCCAACCATGCTGGCACTCTTGGGAGCACGGTTGGACAGGCGCATCTCCTCGATGATATTATCTCACTGGTGAGGACTCTGCCTGTTGCCGAATATAGGAGTCACTAGTCAACCTATTCAGCTTGAACTAGATACTGATGATCATCCTGGTGTTTTTCAACGTATGGAGCTCACATATGGTTTGGGTGATCAACACGGCCTCTTTGTGCCCATGCAACAATTGCGAGCTGATGATATAGAAAAACATACTGCTAATGTGTGACCATATGTTGTACTGCGTGGAATGTTTTCGTATCCTGGGCATGTTGGGGTCTCAAAATAAATATCCACCACTTGCGTGCCTCCTTTCAAACTATGCTGCCTAAAATGGCGACGTGCATCGTAAGCAAGGCTTTGTCAGCATTTCAGCGAACTTTTGATCTGAGGATTCCTTGTCTCCTCCCTTGCTCCTCCCTCACATTCAGATGGCTTCCACCTTCTTCACTTGGCTACGCTCGCCTGCTGCCCGTGAATATTTCTTCAGTGTGTATGTTCTATTTTCCTCCAGAACTTGACATGACCACGTATTTCCAGGCACGCATTTTTGGGGACCAGTGCGTGAAACTTGCGTCGTGTGATATTGTCATCCAACCACACCGTCAATGTAGGTAGCGAACTGGGGACTACCCTTGGCTGCATTATCAGACTTGCGCAAAGATGAGGAAGTTATCTCTGGGACGATGACCACTGCCTTAGCTTGCTATTCGTGAGTGACAGCCATCTTCCTTCTGTCCAAGGGTTCAACCGAACGCGGGTTTTTTTTAGAATGGTGTTTATGCGTTTTGGCAAGTACTGTCCATCCCATTAACCAACACTGTTCGTAACGTCGCCTCTTCAGCCTGGCGCGTCCAGCCACGAAACTACCTTCTATTTGCTTGCCATTTCACTAACGCAACCGCGCAGTCAATACAAGACCTACGGTTTGTGAATTACTGGTACAATGGTGGACGGGAGAAGAAGTTGGTCTTGACAGGTACAGCTGATGGGGCATCAGAGGGCGGGTCAGGTAAAGTGACGGAGGCCATATGTGAGGTTCAGGCATCGAAAGGACAATGAAACACACCATGTGACACATCCATTCCCATTATATACTCTTCCATGTACTAATCCTATTGAGCTCTAGTACACATGCTCTCAGAGTACTTAGACATCACCAGAACCCATCGTCTGCGTCGTTCCCTTTCTTCCCTGACCCTGTCTGTGCCAGGGCTTGTCTTTGATACATCTCGGCAATCTGCCAGCGGTGGTTACTCTCCTGACATTATTGACGAGGATGAGGACTTACTTGCTCCGGGTTTGTTGCGTCAGCGGCAGCCTTATCATCTCGGATACGAATGAACCGCGGAAATCTTAAGGAAATCCCCCTTTCCTCCACCTAAACCCTCGCTGATTGAATGTAGACGAAGTAAATTACGCGAGACACCCACCAAGCCCTGCGCTGCAGTGTATATTGGACTCAGGCTTAGGTCGGCTGTGAGGACTTCCCAGACGATTTTGGGTTCGAACCATATGTCAGGTTTGGCGCCACCGACTTTGATATCACCTCGAGGCTTGGACAGTTCGAGGGGTTTCAGCAGACCATAATGTGATTGAAGTATCTCATCGCTAAAGCCCGTGCCAATTTTGCAAATGGTCTGATACTCCTCGGCGTCACCGTCGTAGCAGGCAAGCAAGAAAGCACCATATAGATTGGTACGTTTGCCCTTGCCGTAATAGCCTCCCACGACGACGAGGTCAAGGGAGTCGCCAACACCAGCGAGATAATCTTTCTTCAGCTGACAGATGGTTAGACTTAACCATCTGCACGGCAGAGGAAATTCAAGAAAGAAGTTACCTTCAACCAGTTAACGCTTCTTCGACTGGGTTCGTAGTAGCTGGCGTCAGTATCCAGCATTTTTACCATCAGACCTTCACATCCGTCCTTGACACTCTCCTCTAGGAATGTCTGGATTTCTTCGGTAGTCTCACTGTCGGAAAACTTGGCGAAGTCGAATTCGCCGGGAACCTGCTGGAAGTGTTGGCCTAGTAGAGCTCGTCTTTCCACGAGAGTGGCCTTCAGTAGCGACTAGAATGATGTAAAGCTGGGGAGAGGCCGGTGGAAGTTCAAAGACTCGCCTTCCCATTGAGGTAGAGTAGATCAAAAGCAAACAAGCAGACTCGGACTTGGATGTCTTCGACTTTGACATCCTTCCGCTTCCGCTTGCTGAGCTCCTGAAAAGGCATTAACTTGTAGGTGGTGCGGTCGATTGCAACCGCTTCGGCGTCAAGAACGAAGGACTTCGTTGACTCCTTTATACACTGCAATACCTGAAAGGAAGTTCATAAAAAAAGGGTGACGTGAAAGCAAGCACCTTGGGTAGTTGATCCACTATGTCGGGATACTTCTTGCTCATATCTTCGGAATTGCGGCTGAACACAGTAACAGTCCCATCTTCCAACTTATGCACCTGTGACAAGAATTAACCCTTGTACGAAATTCTCGAGCAATGTCGGACATACTTGGGCTCGCTCCCCATCATACTTATATTCGCAAGTAAATTTCTTGTTCTCAAATCGATCCAGGACCTCGCCAATGGCTTTCGTTGGTTTAGCCAGCATCGGCTTCAAGGGCACGCCAGGTCGTAATTTGCAATTTGCTCGCAATCCATCAATTCCGTATTCAAGCAAAGCAGGGATTACTTCGTCGTATGATGGCAGTTCACTAACGAGGCAGATTTGAGCATGGTACCTCCAAGGCCATGTGGTGACGGACCTGTATACCGATTTAATGGTATTTGAAGCTTCTTCCAGGCGAGCTCCCAACCTGTCTCCGCTCAACTTCTTGGCCCCTGGGTAATATTTAGAGCAATGCAAGACCGCTAAATAATCAAGACAGACTGTTCTCATTCTCCGCCAGAACGGCTGCATGGGCGACTGCTACCAGGACTGACTTTTCAGCGTTCCCAATTCTAAGTTTCCCTTCTAGGCTCCGAACTATGTATTTGGCTTCAAAATCTTGACATGCAGCAAGAAGTTTGGTGATGATGGACACTTTCTTGTTTTGTGACTAGGGATAAGGTGAATAATTGGGTCATTGCAAGGATAGAAATGCGAACCGAGTGACCAGATGTCGTGGCGATCTCTTTCAGGTTGGAGAACACAAAGGGAACTGTAAGAGCCTTGGGTTTAAAGAGGGTCTTTTGGCTGTTCTTGGAGCTCTAATACATTGAAGCTTAGCGTCCTAGAGACCCACTATAAAAAGCGTGCCCAAACCATAGCTACAAGACCGAGGTCACCTTCCTTCTTCAGGTCGGCCTTAACGACGCTGACACTCCTGCCTGTGGATTCTCCAATGGCCTTGATCAATAGACTCTCACCGATGCCGAGTTCAATGCCAACATAATCGGGACTCAGCTAAAAGTGAATCAGTGCGGAAAAAAGCCTTGAATAATGAGTGCTTACTCTGTTGATACAGAGATAGACAGTTTGAAGGAGTGAAACGCTGTCTTTCGGCGCACTCCTTTGTATAACCAGCAGTAGGAATGCGGTTAGAATAGAATTTTTCTCCAACCGCTTGGTCGTTGCCTCAATGTGTGCAAATGCCCTGGTTAAAGCAGCATATGGAACTCTAAGAAAGGGAAAGAGTAAGACAAAGTGGAGAAACAGAGAAGAGGACAGACGCAGAGCCAGTTCTCCAACCGCCCTTGATATCGACATCATGTATTCGGGAGAGTGCTGCTTCAGCGCTGGTTGAAAAGTAGTAAAGGTAGTTCAGTAATATTGGCCAATCACAGGGGCATGCGGGACACACATTTTGGACGCTGTCCCACTGTCAACATGCATTTCGTCGTCGTCATCCAGTACGACATCTTCGGCCTCAATAGAGGGGGCGGTCGTTGGCGCGACGACCCCCGAATCTAGGCGGTCTTTGATTATCCTGCGTGATGAAGGTGGACGTGGAGATAATAATAACGCTTTAGATGGACCGGGAGATGAGGAAGGTGAAGCTGACGACGCGGAAGGGTGACCTGCAAGATATGAGCGCGCTGTCCATGGATAAGACAAGCGACACCCACAAGCCTCATCTTCGTCCGACTCGAGCCTCCGACGTTTCTTAGACAATAGCCCTGTATATGGTGCCTCGTTCCAAACGACACGGAAAGTTAACCACGAATTACGTACTCCCTTGTGAAGAGGGCTCTTTGCGTTTCGAGCTTTGAGCTGAAAGTGTGTCAGAGAAAGCAATGGGAATCATCAAAAGCTTTGTACCGGCTGGCTCCTCAGGTTCATCCGCAAGTGATTCAGCACTGGACACGAGGAGCTTGGACGCGTCTGGAGGGGAGGTTCTCGCAGTGCGCTGTTTCCTACCCCACATATCAGCGAGGTTTGCTTGCTGGGTAGTTGACTTTGGCATTTGAATAAACTTTCCTGCGACAGAGTGGTGAGGAAGGAAGCAGCTGGTGGACCTATTGAATTACCCAGAGTGACCTGCTTTGACATTGGAAATGAGAGGACGCGTAGAGCAAACATGTGCACACAACGCGGCCGACTGCCATTGGCAGATTGTGCACGACCGACGGATCACATGACCTACATGTGCTTACTCAATGATGAATGAGGATCTACTATACTTGCCATTCCATTCAATTCACCACGCAACTCTTCCATGAAGTTGGTCACTACTTTTCACCATCCCACACCCGTCGTCTGCTCCGTCAAATGTCGCTTATCCTCTCGTGATCTCGAACATCTTGTGGTTGGCACATCCAATGCGCTCAAAGTATATTCCCTCCAGCCCGAAGGCTTGAACCTCGAATGTGCATTGGAAATATGGGGACGTATGTTGGCCGTACGGACCATTCCAATACCGGTGCGCTCTCTCTTGTGCTTCCTAATATCTCATTAACACCCGTAAACTTACAGAAGTCCGCACATTTCAACATCGTCGTCATGCTGGACCATCCAGACCCAGAGCTTATTTTCTTATCCTATGCCGACTCTTCCATTGGTGAACTCTCCGTCGTAAAGCGTATCTCCTTGAGTGAACGATTGCCAAGACCGGCAGAGTTCTTCAACGATATCCTCCTGGACCCGACAGGCAGAGTTCTCCTCGTCAGCTGCTATATTGGCAAGCTGAAGATTGTCATCCTGGAAAGTGGGATGCCCACCCAAGATTTTGATGTAACGTGCGTATCTCTGCCTTCAAGTTCTTTGGGTAGACAAGCAGACTCTTTGCTTCATAGTCTTCCGGAGCTCAATGTTCTCTCAATCACATTCCTCCACACGGCCAGACCAGACGAGTATGGCATTGTCCTTTTGCATTTAGACCATCAAGAGCGTATCATGCTTGTTGCACATGAACTCAGCATTGACGACCTCGAGTTGCACCCCGAACCTTCAACGCGGCTGCCTAGAACTGTAATCAGCTCGAACACCTTCCCTACGTGCACATTACACGTTCCGAAACTCGTCCCTATTCCACCACTGTCCCCTGCAATCTCGGAGGATGTTGAGAGCCCAAGCTTCAATGGCGGCGTCCTCGTTTTGGGTGGACGTCGCATTCTTTTGTACGAAATGTCCACTCCTGCATGGCAAGAGAGGGCTAGAGGGAAAGCAAAGCGCCTAGAAAAGAAGAAACATAGCACCAATTCGATACAGGCTGCTGAGGGCAAGGAGAAGGAGAAAGCCAGAGAAGCAAAGAAGAGAAAGTCTAGGGCAGCCGTCGAATGGCCTTGGAGCGACGTTTCAACGTAGGTTGCTTTCTCTCCTCTTATCGGTATTCACTCAGTGGTAGTGCAGTTGCTGCGAAGTGGAGGACACGAACCAATATCTCATAGCGGATGGGTATGGGAGACTGGCCACGCTTTCGCTTGGCCTGCTCGATAAGCATGGCCTCGTCTTATTGCCTATAGGGAAGGTTCGCATAAAATCGCCGGTACGCACTGACCGTCACACCTTTTACTGACTTGAGACCAAGATATCGCCCCCTACGACACTGACATACCTGACAAGTCAGACACTATTTGTTGGATCGTATTTCGGCGATTCACAGCTTGTTCGTATCAGTGCTTCTCCTCTGGCACATCATGACGAACTTATTCTACCTATTCCTGCGAGCGTCGCTACTACATCGGAATCCGTCATTACGACAGGGCTACCAACTACCACAGGCTACGGCGGGAAAGGTAAGAAGAGAGCCCACGATGGTGAGGACCGAAGTGGCCACCCCGACGAAGACGTGGAAATGACTGAAGCAGATTATGACCGAGAATTCCAGGCTACCATCCAAGCCAAGAGGGACGCTGTAGAGAAAGGGTGCATTATTGCAAATACCTCCGTCCATCTCAAGGTGGTCGATGCTTGGCAAAATATCGCTCCTATACATGATGCGACACTCGTAGACCTTGACGGGAATGGTCAGGTCCGTCATTCCCGATATTGAGAGTGAACCGAACAGTCTTTCTCAGAGTCTAATAGAGCCAAGTAATCACGTGCTCGGGAGGTAAAGGCACAGGTTCAATAAGGGTTGTCCGCAATGGTGCAGATTTCCGTGAGCTCGCAACGATTAGTGGCTTGGAGAACATCGTTGGTGTTTGGCCTGTCAAGCTCAATTTTGAAGATCGGTAATTCTCACTCTGGTCTTGATTATCTGCTTGGACTCACATTAAGCAGAGATGTGACGCACCTAGCGATTTCTACTTCACATGCCACCCATTTATTTGAATTCGTGGACACTTCACTGCGACTAGTACAACACTCCGGTAGTGGATTCGTGACCAATGAACCCACGCTTGCTTTGGCAAACATTGCTGCTCGAGTGAAGACCCAATCTGGAAGTGCCTACGGCAATTCATCGCAAGTGGTTCAGGTCACTAGTCAAGGGGTCCATCTACTCGACTATGATAGTACGGTTCGCCAATGGGTCCTTCAGGACAAGTATGCGTTATGTTATTGGAACTTAGCAAATTCTTAACGCCGTTTATTTTCCTAGAACGACATATCCCCGTGAGATCGTTGCTGCCACAATTAATCCTAGTCAGATCTTTGTCGCTCAACAAGGCGGCAAGCTTTGTATTTTAAATGTTCCCTCAGGGAACTCGCTGAAATCTGTGTAAGTGGTAGGTTGCACCACAAATACCCATTCTGATGTTGCTCATTAGAGAGCGCACAACCCAGTACGCGGAGCGGGAGGTGTCTGCAATCTGCGGCACCCCTCTTGATGGCAAGCTTTTCACAAAGTTCATCTCTGTGGCGTATTGGCAAGACAATTCAATACAAGTCTATCAACTCAATCAGGATCAACTGAAACGCATCTCCACGACTGATCCTCTACCCGCCGTTGTTCATTCCCTTGTTCTGCACAACTTCGGTGCTGAATCTTCTGGACAATATGCCCACCCGTACCTACTTGCAGGCTTAGGTAATGGCAGTGTTATGATCTTTCCTTGGGTTGTCAAAGGCCAAAAGCTGGTAGCCACAAAGGTGCTATCACTAGGCCACAGGCCTGTTAGTCTCTCGCTTTGCGATGTTGATGGCAATGCCGCAGTGCTTGCTGCTGGCTCGCGAGCGACCGTGATCAGCTGGGATGGCCGGAGACTGAGGGATTCACCCATCATGTTAAAGGTGCGCTGCACCATGCTTCTCAAGATTGAATTTAGCAACACCGCCATTGCAGAACATCGTGGCTGCCTCACGATTTAGCGCTGATCGTTTTCGATCATGCTTGATACTTGCAAATCAGACTGGCCTTGTTATAGGTTCTGTGAAAGATCTGAACAAGTTGCACATCCGCTCCGTGAGTATTCCACACAGAGTGCTGGAGAACATTGTCGATATTTTGTATTCCTAGATCCCATTGGGCTCGGATACGCCTCAGAGAATCATTCACGACTCTAAGATGAAAGCGTTCGGAGTGGTCTGCACCCGTACGACCCCTGTTCGGGTCGGCGAGGCTGAGATGCCCACTAGCTCGTTCAAACTAATAGATGAATTGAGCTTTGAGAGTAAGATCATACTATCGTGCTCAGTATTTCCTGTATATTCTAATAACTACTGCCAGATATATGCGAATTCTCGTGCGATCCTCAAGAAGAACTTACCGCTGCGGTCAAAGTCAGGCAGATCACGCATGGCAAAATTATGTCTATTTACTGCCTGGGCAGTCTTCGCTATCGCCCGGTCGAGATTGAACCCACTGGCGGCCGGTTAATAGCGCTCACTGCCTCTCATGAGCAATCGACGCAACAGATATCTGTTTTAGCAACAGAGGAAGTGGGCGGGTGTGTGTATGCCTTAGCGGTTGTAGGGGATCTGATCGCAGCTGCTGTGAATTCTTCGGTAAGTGTTACTTTGTGGCAATCGTGCACTCTGGATGTATCCTCTGCAGATCATGCTCTACAAACTAGAGGAGTCAGATGACACGTCTGCTCCGAGCCACACCCTCAAGAAGCTCGATGAATGGAACCACAACTATGTTGTTACTAGCCTAGTCGCTTTTGACAAGCAACTTCTCTTGGGGGACCATATGTGCTCCATATCGTTGGTTGATATCAAGGGTGAGAAACTGGTGTCAGTTACGAAGGATTATGCTCCACTATGGCCGGTTAGCTTGGAAGCATCCACTCGTGACTTAATAATCGGTGCGAATGTAAGATCCCTCTACTCGTCGGGCCTTCCCTGCACTCGTTGATCATACGACTAGGATACTTTCAACCTTTTCAGCTACTCGGTGTCTCGGTCACCGCATAGAACTACATTGGAAAGAGATGGTCTTTTCCATTTAGGTGAATTGGTGACCAGGTTCATTCGGGGCAAGTATTGTCTGTCTATGGTGTTTGCCTATTTTGCTCAGCTGGTCTCAGGCTCTTTGCTCACCGCTGATACCTCAAGCAATGTTGCGATCAAGCCTGAATACGTCTTTATGACATCCGTAGGGCGAATTGGTGTTATAGTGGACGTTCTGGACAAGCGCCTAGCGGCGCATCTTTCTGCCCTCCAACGCAATATGTCGTATGAGTGCAATGGCCCAGGAGGGTCCACTTTGGCCCAGTAGGTTTTATGGACATCCATTATTCTCTTCGATTACTGAGTGAGTGGCAGATATCGTGCTCCCAAAAGCAGCCGAGGCAGTAGTGACAGTGAAGCCTCCTTTGGCTTCCTTGATGGGGACTTCCTTGAGCAGTTCCTCACTTATCTTACGAGCCAAGAGCACGTTCAGAAGATAGTACAAGGACGACAGCATCCAGAAGAGTTGAGGGTATCTGTAGAAGAGACAAAGAAGATATTGGAGGCCCTTCAGGCCATGCACTGACGGAGTCGGTATACTTTGTCAAACAAATTCGTACTGCCTAGCTGTACAGTATAGCGTTGTGTCAAAAATGTAACACCTTGTCAATCTTTGTCGTTAGACCGTGAGTATGATTTTCGGCGAACTCCGACGCGCTGTACAGTTTTTCTGATGATGATACCAAATACATGTCAATACGGTTCCCAAAGTTTCGTTGCCATTCTCCGGCGCCGTCTACAACGTCCTCAAGATCAACATGGCTGAGCAAGTATGTATATTTGCACGCAGCTGATACATGGATTGATGTTGAATCTCCCAGATCGAGAAGGCCTATCAAAAGCAGCACCTCTTCCAGAATGCCAAAATTCGCGGTATGCTAGTTGCCCTGCCTGAATTGCCGACCGAAGATTGATCAGTCATACTTGGTACTCATGGATCATTAAAGGCGGCAAGAAGGTCTCCACAAAGGATAAGCGATGGTACAAGGATGTTGGGCTTGGATTCAAGACGCCCGCTGAGGCGGTCAATGGCACTTACATAGGTACGTTCGCTTACTGGTTCGAGTCTTCATTGGGCAGCGCAGTTGAACGTGTCTGCAGACAAGAAGTGCCCATTCACGGGAAATGTATCTATTCGCGGTCGTATCCTCACTGGGAAGGTTGTCTCGACCAAAATGACCCGTACGATTATCATCCGCCGAGATTACCTACACTACATCCCCAAATACAGTACGCTTCGATGCGTTTTGGGGCTAGGAGCGAATGAATTGACCAAGCCATTTAGACCGTTACGAGAAGCGACATAAAAACCTCGCTGCCCACGTCTCGCCTGCTTTCCGTGTGGAACTTGGGGACGTTGTGACTGTCGGTGCGCATCATGACGTCTTGTAGCGGACACTGTGTGCTGATGGTGAAGTTGCAGGGCAATGCCGGCCGCTGTCGAAGACGGTCCGCTTCAATGTTCTGCGGGTGGCGAAGAACAAGGCGGCGTCGAAATCTTTCACCAAGTTCTGAGTGGCATGAGGACGAGGTGTATGTAGTCGATATGCGTTATATGATACAATTGTGACTCTGCGATGGCGGTGACCCTGTGGGAGCCAGCAAACAAGGAACCAAACAAGAGCTAAGTGGTTTCCCTGAGAGAGGACTCGGGTTTGAGGTGCACTCAGTTCGCGTCGCCCTCCGCTCTCTCGTCGTCCTTTCCTTCATCCTGGCGCCAACGCTTCTCTCCGTTTTCACCTCCAGACTTTCAAAGTCGAGGCCACATTCCCCCTCCCCAAACTCCCGCTCGACCTCCCAGTCTGTCTCCATGGGCCAGCAGCCCTCGTCCGTCTCCAAGAAACAAAAGAAAGGCAAGGACAAGGAGAAGGATCAGCTTCCCGACTCTACCTCCCTAGATCCCGCTTCGGACGACACCAGCGGTAGCACGCCCCAAGCCAGTCTCTCGCGTGCCACAGGGACGCCAACAGCAACGACTCAGAGTTCCAAGGTCAATCTCAACGGAACGCCAACCACAACTGTCTCAGACACAGACGCTTCTGCATCTTCACCGCCGCCAAGCGGCTCCAAGCCATCCGTGGCGCCTGTCAATAGCAATGGGACCTCCAACTCACCACCGACTTCCTCACCGAAACCACCCCCCGCGCCCCTTGATATCCCTGCGGCCCAAGTGATCATCTCTCCTTCCACTCCATTTACACCCGATTCAGCAAGTAGTTTACCTCAAAGCGAGTCTACTGCAGCAAAGGACAGACCGAAACAGTTTGATGTCGATGACATGATCCAACGCCTCTTAGATGTCGGATACACAGGCAAAGTCAGCAAGTCATTGTGCCTGAAGAATACTGAGATTGTGGCGGTCTGTCAGGCAGCTCGCGAAGTATTCCTCAATCAGCCCACGCTCATTGAGCTCTCCCCACCCGTGAAGATTGTCGGAGATGTACATGGACAATACTCTGATCTCATCCGACTATTCGAGATGTGTGGCTTCCCTCCAGCAGCGAACTATCTCTTCCTGGGCGACTACGTGGACAGAGGAAAGCAAAGTTTGGAGACGATTTTGCTGTTGTTGTGCTACAAGATCAAATATCCAGAGAACTTCTTTCTCCTCCGGGGCAATCATGAGTGCGCCAATGTGACCAGAGGTACGCCCAACAATATGCTTAACAGCTTCCTATAACCCGTTGTTTCCCAGTATACGGCTTTTACGATGAGTGCAAAAGGAGATGTAATATCAAGACTTGGAAAACATTTATAGACGTCTTCAATTGTTTGCCCATCGCTGCTATTGTCGCTTCAAAGATCTTCTGTGTCCATGGCGGTCTCTCACCATCCCTTCACTCCATGGAAGACATCAAGCGAATACAGCGGCCGACAGATGTCCCCGACTACGGTTTGCTCAATGATCTCTTATGGTCGGATCCGTCGGACACAGCCTTGGATTGGGAAGACAACGAACGGGGAGTTAGTTATTGCTTCGGGAAGGGTATTATTAATGAATTCCTCTTGCGCTATGATATGGATCTCATATGTCGGGCACATATGGTGGTTGAGGACGGCTATGAGTTTTGGAATGACCGCACCCTCGTTACGGTGTTTAGTGCCCCAAATTATTGTGGTGGTGAGTACCAATGGCCAATGTTATTTGCTTACGCTTGTTCACACTGGCACAGAGTTCGACAATTACGGGGCCTGCATGAGGTCCGTGCTCCCACACACTGCTTCCCCCCACGTTTCGCTGAAGTTGTTGATTTGCAGCGTCTCGGAAGATCTTCTATGCGCCTTCGAGCTACTAAAGCCATTAGATGGTGCCGCACTACGGAAGGAAATGACCAAGGCGAAACGGAAGAGGTAACAGTGCTTCCCGCCACCGCACTGCAATACCGCTTAACCAACTCTTATGCAGTTTGATGGCAACCGCCCAGTGAAGGCTTTAGATTCTCACATCCATTGGATATGGGAACATACCTCATCCCCTGTTCGAGCCGAGTTGAATTGTCGCCATCGATTATCACAGGCAGGTGGATGAACTTCAGTTCAAGGCGCAATTATTGTGGCTACAGTGGACTGGCTCCAGTTACGTTCAAACCATACCTTCATCCTCTTGTGTAGCAGCACCTCTCCCCTCCATATGCAGCTACATATAATCTCTGGCGACAGGGTCCCCTTCTGTTTCTACTTACTATTGGCCCACTTCTTTTTCGTTTGGCTCTGTTTGTGATCTTTTAGGTTTATTCCATCTCTCATGCTCGACGCTCTTATGCTAGGACTGATCATAATGCATTCAAACGGGTATTTGATCATTGGCACAACATATTCATGAAGATAATTATAACTAGTAGCCTGCCTACTCATGTCGCGAGCTGATTCATTTAAACTTGCCTAAGCGTTGTGGGCCAAGTTGTTGATGGTTCCAGCAACTACAAGACAAGGATCGGATTTGTACCTCGATTGCAGATAAGTAGAACACTTACGAATGCCACTCAGAACACCCTTCAAGCTGAGGCTCTGGACGAGGGAGGAAAGACTGGCAGGAGAGCCATTACCCCTCAAACCAATGAGATAAGCAACTAAGCCAGCGACGTGGGGAGTGGCCTAGAGAGTCGAATCAGCCCCGCGGAGGGTGTTTTTGGTCCTAAACGTACCATGGACGTGCCAGAGATTCGGTTGGTGGCAGTGGTGCTACCGATCCAGGCGCTGATGACATCCTGGCCGGGAGCAAAGACATCGACCACCGAACCGAAGTTAGAAAAGGAAGCACGGGCATCAGAAATAGTCGTGGCGCCGACGGTGATGGCAGAGGGAGCACGGGCTGGAGAAGTGCTACCAGCGTCGGTATTGGAGTTGCCAGCAGCGACCTAGATTATGCGGGTCAGGCAAGGGCTGGGTCGCGGATCTTTTGTATGTAACGTACAACGACGTGGACACCTCCGGAAGTGAGCTGTGTGACGCATGTATTAGCGCCCCCGGTCTGCAGTTGAACAACTCACAGATGCTACAGCATTATCAAGGGGGGTAGAAGCGCCGCCACCAAGACTCATAGATACTATTGAAGGGCGGCCTGAGGCACGAGCAGAGGATAGAACAAAGTTGAGGCCAGACACGCTATGAGGAGATTTAGTCAACAGTAGATGAAGAATGTACTTCGCATACATATCAGCGACGGTACCCGACCTTTGGGACATTGGTCAGAGAACTTGCTAAAAGATATGTTAGACACGCACCCTGCGTCACTGAGGACCTTGACGGCAATGATGTTGGCACTCTGCAACAGCATAAATAAATTGTTTCACTTCTAGTTACGAACGCGGGATTCACCTTGGCCACGCCGAATTGGCTGCCAGCAACGGTGCCTCTGTGAAGATGTTCGCATTGAAATGCGTTGGCTTGGCTTGGGCTATCGAGACTTACGCGCAATGGGTACCATGACCGTTGCCATCAGCATCACTAAAACGAGGGTAAATAATGGTGAAAGCCGTTCAGAACAGGAAGTATACTAACGCATAAGGGCCGAAAGTGGCACCCCAGCGGGCGCGGCCCTGGAATTGAGACTGATCACCGCTGAGTGAATGCACGAAGTCGGGGAGTATAGGTACATACATGGCCTGTAAAGACACCTGTGGGGAGAAGAATGTAAGGGGTTCAAGGCACGCGAGGAAGTTGCTAAGGTCGTTACCAGTATCTATAGAAGTTCAAAACCTGATGATCGAGGAGGAATTGGGCTACTCACCGACAACATACACATCGACACCAGCTCCGGCAGAGGCATCGTAAGTGTAGCTGAATGTCAATGCAGCCACATTTGTGTTAGTGAGGCGGGTAGCAGAGCTCAAGCGAGATAATCCCCATGGGGCGTCGGCTCTTCGCTGAGATCAGCTACAAAGCTGCTGGAGAGACAACATAGACCAACTGGGTGACGAAAGTGGTCATGATGCCGTCCTCGGAGATAGTTTCTACGTCGGGGGATGCGCGCAGAGCATTCAAGGCCTTCTGGGAGAATTTTCCTGTGAAGACTCAATCAAAATCGAGGACTGCTGTATGAGCTGAAGTACCGACCAGCGAAGCCGTTAATAGCCGAGTCCCACTCGTGGGTGGCGTTGAGGCCAAGCGACTTGAGAAGACCGCTTCTAGACGTGCCTGGTTTAAGCTTGATAATGAAGCTGTCTGCGACGCGCTCGCCGCCGAATGTCTCGACGGTCTTCATGGCCGTGGGGACCGCAAAGACAGGAGCCAGAAAGGCGAGAG
This sequence comes from Pleurotus giganteus, assembly GCA_032158425.1. Lineage (NCBI taxonomy): Eukaryota > Fungi > Basidiomycota > Agaricomycetes > Agaricales > Pleurotaceae > Pleurotus > Pleurotus giganteus. The sequence goes on from JAPEHR010000002.1 coordinate 2,884,679, forward strand.
AAGTAAGCGCGGCAGCGAAGCGCATCTTGTTCAAGGCAGGTGTAGAGAGACTTCAGGTGAACACTCAGGAAAGTGTAGGGAATAGCTGCTGGTTTTCTGAGGCTAATTTATACGCCTCTGGGGGAGGATGGAGCTCGTCGTGCCAAGACAAAGCATATGGACTCATTAGCGTAGGATGGCGAAATATGTTTTGATAGGCCTCCCGTTTCCTTCCACAGACAAGGCAGCATCGTGCTCTAGAAATGAAGGGGCACGCAACTGCACGATAGGGGAACGAAACGATCCACGCACCGAAGGTTGACAACGCCACGGTCGATACCAATAGCGTATGCTATTCGCTGCACATGACAGCGACCTTCCAAGTCAAACTTCTCAAAGGACTTTCTGGGAAGGATGACCTGAGCCGGGGATGTGTGTTGACTGCTTTAGGCCAACGTCTGCTGGAGCAGTTCTCAGATTCATCGTGAACAGACATACCTAACTTTCGGATCCTGGCTCCTTCAGTCATTAACTGCCCACGGTAGCAACAAGTACAAGCACAGAACCTCTACGAAACGCTTTTGGGGACGTGCTTCCTGGCAGCGCCCTTGTGGAGGATCGATGATAGCGGTTGATAGCGGAAAATGACACGCTGGCCGTTCGACATTAGCGGATATGAGTGGTCAAAGAAGCGCATCTGCCTTCGTCATGTCATTATTATATCTGTATTGATAATCTGATTAGGAGAAAATATTGGACTTCCTGAGAAGTGTATCGTGTGCAACATATCAAGTCACATGCGCTAACGACAGGTAAGACAACAAAAACATACAAAGTCGGACGACCTGAACGCCAACGCTGCTCACCTGTTAGGGTAGACAATTTGGCCGGACCTTAGCTCATGTCATATGCCAGGACGCCAAAAGCGGTGATGATTGCGCCGCATCCTATGAGGCTCCAACCAGTAACAGCAGAAAGGCCAGCACCAAATAGAACATCCGAGAGGAAGACGAGCACAATGGTAAGCAGGTTACCGACAGATGTGAAGATGGGGCTCCATACTCCTAGAAGAATCTAACCTTGCATCAGTGGTACGATATGCGCAGCGATAGGAGCAACGAGGCTCACCATGAAACCAGCATTGAAAATGATGCCACCAAGAGCGATCCCTGCGATAGCAAGGATAGTTCGAGCATCCGCCGGCCATGCGAACTGCTCAGCGTCGGAATAGTGCAAGATTGGAAGGGGCACCCATAGGAGGAAAAGAGTGCAGAGTCCGATTGCAGAGGTCAACAAATTCGGATGTAGTCCAAATGGAGGCGGATATACCACCTCGTCTTTGTCTGTGATGGTGTCATACAAGTCACCATGTGGTACATCCTCCAGTCCAGGCAACGCCTCATACAGCCGCTCAGTAGCTAGTTCTGAAGGCAGAGCTGCGTACTTTTTGTAGAGCACTTGGTAGAGCCCATAACCAGCAGAGGCAATCAGGGTCAAGAGATCGCCAAGAATAGGCGCGCTGGGATGGAATGGAGGGATGGGTAGGTCCAATGACTCAGTGGTAGGACTCTGGCTGGTTGTTGTACTTCCCCCATACACAACAGCTACGGTTCCAAGCGTCGCGATTAGAACGGCCATTAACCGTCGTGGTTCCCATTCGAGGTGAAACAACCTCACGGAGAAAACATAAGCGAAAAAGGCATTGGTGTTCCACATAGCCGTGACATCGCTGATCCTGATACAGATGGGTGAGTGGTTACGACAAGAGGAAGGGATACACTCACGAAGCCATTGAAACTGCCACGAACCACAAGAGGGCCGGGCATGTGACGCCCAATGTTAGGGCTAATGTGAGCCGGAAGAAGGCTTTGCGAGGGAAAGCTGTAGAGACGGAAGAACCAGCCGGCGCGAATTGATTGCGAATGGCTCGCGAAAGACCATTAAAAAGAGCATATGGCGACAGTTTTGACGTCGCCATGAGGTAGAGAACATGGATGGGGAAGATTAAGGCGAAGGATGAGTGGACGACATAGCTGCTGCAGTCAGCATCTAGGTTTGTCGATATGGCGAGCAAAACGCACAATATGAAGAATGGATGTCGATAGTGGAGGGTGGTTTGCACGTACTTGTCTCGACTGTGAGGCTTGGGGCACTGCGAAAGTGAATGGGCGCACCTGGGTTAGCTGAGACTCTACGACAAAGGCAAGAAGGGTAAACACGAATAAAGGGATAGCCAGCCTATTGTTGAGTTGTGGGGCAACATCGAGGCTAGTACGGGTCATCTAACAGAGCTGCCAGATCGGAGAGCAGTGGCGAGGAAGAGGAGACAGCAGATGTGGCGCTGACACGGCGCCTAGCCTGCCACAACGGGCGCTTGCTGTCAGCCCACTTTTGACCATGTTGCGTGCTCTGCTCTCCTCTAGTCGTCCTCTGCTGGCGCGTATTCGCCTTGCTAGTGTATCTGTACCTCATCATCACCATGCTGCCCACCCTCTCTCTACCCCCCGACCTCCCCCGCCCATGGCCAGAGGGATGAAAGTTCGATCCTCAGTCAAATTAATGTGCGAAGCGTGTCATGTCGTCAAGCGGAAGGGGAGAGTGTATGTCGTCTGTGCGAAGAATCCAAAGCATAAACAGGCACGTTTCCTCGCCCATATACGCTCACCGTTGTTCTAACCCCGAGATAGCGTCAAGGGTAAACATCGTCAACACCGATGTGGAGACACATTCATATACGAAGCCACATTTGGAACTCGTACTCTACACCATTTTCAGACTGTACACCTTCTGGTACATCAAAACCAGCCCATTCACGTAGTTCTTCGTGCGAAGCCTGCCTCCATAACTCCTTCCCATCATCTCCCCGTTCTTGTGTGAAATCCGGCATGAATGCGTCACATTCCTCGAAATTTGGCTTCAAAATACGAGTGAGCAGGACACTGTCAACGAAAGCGTTGGAAGATGGCGGTGACGCGAGACACTTGGAATAAATCTCCACCCCTCCGATGACGAAAACGCGGTAGTGTTTATCTGACCTGGTCGCTTCTTCAATCACCGCCTCGAGGTTACTACGCAGTGATGCCGATGCGTCTCTAATAAGCCTGCGTGTCAGACTCAGATGCCAGCCTCTCAACGCCTTCAATGGGCTCACAAAGGGTACTCCTTGTTACTGCTTAAAATGTAATTAGTACGTTCGGGGAGAGGCCTAAACTTCTTTGGAATGCTCTCCCAAGTGTTTCTGCCCATGATCACCGCATTTACGCGATCATCTGGGGCATGAGTAGTGATCTGCGCAAAATACGACATCTCCTTTGGCAGCCTCCATGGCAGGTGTCCTTTGTATCCGATGCCATTGTTTTTTGTCGCGGCAACGATGATGGCCAGACGAGACATGATGGTATGGGTTAGTCGTGTTTACGGGTCTTGATCGTGTGATGCGCAAGACGGCGCTTGCCTAGGTGACAACCATAACGGACGACGAAAAGCAGAACATACTAACACAACACTGAATACATAGTGGAAGGAAACACTAAGCTAATTCCACTTCTTCCACTCGGAGCCTTGAGGCGGCTTGACCTCGACAGGAGCTTTCTGAACTTCATCCCAGTTAGTGCTCAAAGTTGTGCCACCACTCTCCGTGAAACTCTTCATCATAGCTCGCTTCGTATCGTCATCAGCGTCGGAAAATATTTTCTGGAAGAAATTGTTCAAAACCGCGTCGCCCCCCACGTTAGGATCCTCATCTGTTGTCTTCTCTTTCTCCGAGGCGAGGATGCCTGTGGTAACGGTATCCCAGTTCTTTCGTGGTTTTGGTGCAGTGGATGTAGCAGAAACCGGCGCAACAGCTGGAGTGGAAGAGAGCACTGTTGGCGCAACGTTGTCGGTGTGACCAGTTATTGAAAGTAAAGAAAATATCTACCGTCTGGGCTATCTCCAGTCAACGCGCCCCATCTTCCAATCGCCACCTTGACTAGACGAATCTCGACCTTGACCTTTCCAATGGTGTAATCACTGGTGCGGAGATCAATCTGCCCCTTCAATGGTTGGAGGACTAGTGACTTCTCCCCATTGGTGTATGTGAGCTATGCGCACGATGTAATAAGCATATCGTCTAGTCATGCATAATCTCAGCTGCAAACCTTCCGAGGTTCAAACTCTACCTTGACTTGGGAGGGGTCTGCACCACGATCGAAGATGGACAGAGTCAGCTTCTCATCGGTTTCATAGAATTCGTGCCTTTGTGGCCATATAATGGGTCATACGGAGCAGCGAGGTGGATGGATGAAGGTAACCATACCTAATCGTGGCCATCGCTAGGTGTTGTTGAGGAAAGGAAGGAAAGAGTGAAACAGAACAAGGACTATGATATAGGAGGGCGTCACATAGTATCACGTGGTGCTTCTCTGAGCTCTGAGCGCAGATGAACCGTGGTTCGCAGTGCGCACCTCAGTCAAGACAATGGTGTCCTACGTGCCTGCAATAGCCAGGCTCAAGCCTCATGCGAGGACACTGTCCGTGACAAGATTTGCAAGTGACGTCATGTGACAAGCTCAGTTCTCTCCCACCACAGCCAGAAACAGAATCCAAGCCACCATGTCTTCCAATGTCCCCAAAGCTGTTCTGTACTACTCACCTGAAGATACTTGGTCAGCAGTAGGTAAGCAGCCAGATTTGTAGAAGTATTTATCCATTTTATCCATGCACCCAGCTTTGTTGGCACTGTGAGTCACCTGAAGCGATCGTGACCATCATGATGATTGAATGCCGCTGTAGCGAAGAGAAGGGATATGGATCAGATGAGCTGGAACTCAGAATCGTTGATACCAGTTCGTCTTTCCATCGCATTGAAAGTGGGGTGTAGGCTCAGTTGAGTAAAGGCAAGGGTGAACAATACACACCTTCATTCTTACGATTGAGTCCGAAAGGTTGGCATGTTTCTCGCGAATGGACAGTGCTAACAATATTCATGTCACAGCCAATGTCCCAACTTTGATTGTCCCCTTGCAAAAGACATTATCAGAGGATGTCGAAAGCCGGTATAAGGCGATCACTGATTCTGTGGTGAGCAACTCGGAGCGTGCAATCACTCGTATTGATGCTAACTCCGGCCCCGCGCTAAGGCCATGGCTGATTTCCTGGACAAATCCCGTTCCGCTTATTCACGTACCCACACTACTTCCAAGCTCCCTGCCCCTGTATTGACACCAGCCACTATCGCATTTGCTTCAACCTCCAAGGTTGTCATCAACGACCTCTTGCACTCGACATCAGCCGATCCGACTGTTCTTCATCTTCTCAACGCGCATGACGACGCATCACTGTCTGCGCTCTCAAAGGAAGTTTTACCCGTCCTTACTGGGCAGCAACGAACACTCACGACGTTACTCGGCGAGGATGGAGATGTTCATGTCTCTGAGAAGGTTAAGGGACTTTGGCGCCAGAGGAAGGCTGAGGTAGAAGCATTGCTCGATGTCTTCAGTCTTGCCGACAAGCCTAGCGGCGAGCTGGAGCCCGAGCTGAAGCAGAAACGTGAAGAGTACCTTGCAAAGTCCAAAAAGGCATGGGAGGTTGACATGAAGACATTGACCAGCGAACTGACGAGGGAGATGATTGGGCCGTATGTCCTTGGTGAGACAAATTTGCTAGGTGTCTGGAGCTGGACTGAAGCTATATCATCAGGAGATCAAATATCTGTTGCTGACCTCCATCTCATAGCTTGGTTGTCGAGGGTGATCAAGCTTGCAGGCGGGACCTCTGCCGAGGATGGAGGGGCAGTGATAGGAAAGCTGGAGAATCGAATTGGGAACGGCTTCAAGTTGCCGCAAGATTCTCATATCTCGGAACTGCAGCGCCAGGAAGGAAATGGCGCACCAGTTCAGAACAAACTGGCTACGTTTTGGGATGCCATTCGAGAGAGAGAGAGTTGGAAGACGGTATACAGGAGTGGATTGCGATAAGGAGTAGTTAACAGATGAAACCATCAGAATTGCACGTGGAATGAAATAACTGGGTTGACCCTGACATAGACGAGCTTTTGCATTCGACGCTTGACCGTGACCCAGGCATTTGTGGCCTCGTCTCTACACACTACATATCGTCCAAGCTCGCTGATCCGGCATCGTGCGCGCTTACACAAGGCCAGTCCAAGCTGCGCACAGCAATTGGCAAGGCCAGACTTGACCCACCCGCTCTCTCTCCTCACGCTCCTTCTCTCTCTCTCTCTCTGCCATGTCGTTTTCAATCAACTTTATGGCTCCTCAAAGCCCACGTTTACCCTCACCTCGCCTCGAAGACTATGATAGCTCCTCTAGCAACGACTCGGACTCCCACCTAAGGCCATCCCATCATCACCACCACCACCGTTCGCGTACTTTTGCGTCGACAACAGCCACAGGTTCTCCCCGCTCAGAGTTTTTGTTTCCGCCTATCGGTAGAGTGTCTGCGTCCTCAACGGCCACGACGACCCCAATACCCTCTCGTGCCGGTTCTCCCCTCCCGCAGTACTTTTCGTCCCTGGCACCGTCGTCGTGCACATCAGATACCGAGAGCGAACCAGAATCCCCGTTGCTGAGGACGAGTAGTCGTCTTTCATTCAGGGACGACAGGCGGTGGTGGACCATTGGCACGGCTCCTTTGACCAGGAGACGGCGGAGGCGCGGAGGCAGGCGTTGGGTGCGCATACTGAAGAAATGGACACGCAGCGTTATTCGACATCCACTCTTTCCAAGACAGCCAATCACTATCGTGAGTTTTTCCGACTGTCTTTTCTTTGCGGACCTGCTAAACTCGAGTGCAGGTTTTGACCCTCCTTCTACTCTCCGTCCTGGCTATATCCATCACGCTTCTTATAATATACATACTAAATCCCGATAAAGAGCCACTACCATGGCGAGCGTACTGTGCTGTCCCTTCGCTGTCGACTAGGCCGCCTGATCTTTTGTCCGCTGCGCAGCACCCTTACCCCATTCCATCCACCTCCGAATCGACGCTACCAAATTTCCCTCCACCGGACCTCGATGACCTCACACCTGCTGGGCTTTTCGTTGGTGTATTCTCTGTGGACTCTGCTGAAGAACGGCGGATGCTAGTTCGTACGACATGGGCTAGTCACCCGCGTAGTCGAGAGGGAGCTGGCGAAGGGGATGGCGGCAGAGGTACTTCTCGAACGATCGTCCGTTTCATCCTTGGGCAGCCCCGAGGGGACTGGGATCGTCGCATACGACTGGAGATGGAAAGTACGTTCTGCATCCCCTTTCACAACGCTGGTGCTCAACCCATTGCTAGTGTACAACGACATCATTATCCTTCCCATCCCGGAGAAGATGAATTATGGCAAGACGCATACGTTTTTCTCTTGGGCATCTATCAACGCTTGGGTACCGCCTATTTACGATCAGCAGAAGCAGGGTCCGCAATTCTCGTATTCCAACTACACGACGTCGCCACCGCCTTTGGCGTCTCATGATCCTGCGGCTGCGTGGGAGGACCAGAACAGTGGTCGCTTCAAGTCGTGGGTCCGACCAGACTTTGTTCTCAAGGTGGACGACGACTCGTTTGTGATGTTGGCTGAACTTGAAGCAAGGGTGCGTTGGCACCTTCATCAGAAACCTGGAACGCCGCCATTTTATGCGCCCGAGCCGTATCCCACTTCTCGTGTGCCCGAGTTGACGTGGACGCCGTGGCGAGAGAGCAAGAGCACGTCATCCTTGCCGCCTCTGCCCACCCGTGCCTATTCCCGGTATCCGCCCGTGTCGGCGAACGACCCATTAATCTATTGGGGCTATCTAGTGAAGAATCGGTTCATGGCGGGGGAGTTGTATGCTTTGTCGTGGAGTCTGGTGGACTGGGTAGCCAAGGACCCGTCTGTTAAAGCGCTCACCAAGGGCGCCGAGGACAAGCAGACGTCTAAATGGATGCGGCTACATCCTCGGTCGCATGCGATCCGTTGGGCTAGCGAGCATTGTTGGATTTACGACCACCCAAGGTCTGGGACGGTTTACTCGCATGGGTTCCTGTTTCCTTCCGAGGTGACGCGTGTGAAACGAGGGATCAGGGCGTATTTGGACAAGTCGCCGCAGGAGGTGCTCACGCCTAGCGGAGGGTCGGCGCCTGCACCGTCCGAGTGGTCGCATTCGAGTGTGTCGACCTTTGGTGTTAGGTATGCGCCGCCGATACCGGACTTGACGATCCCGCAGAGCGTGGAGGCGTTGGTGGAGGGGAGCGATATGTCTATGATCCGTGAAGGTGAGTCAAGTGGTGTGCGGTTTGGACGATGCTCACAAGGCGTTGAACAGGCAGCCCAATGACCCCGGAATACGCGATGATTCACCGCGAAGGCCGTCGAAAGCGGTATGAAAATCAGCGCGTGGGGGGGACGGTTGTGGTGCATTTTATCAAGAAGAATTTTTGGTTTTTGGAGACTGCACTTGCGTTGCTGGAGGGAGCCGAGTTGTCTGAAGCGGAGAGGTATCGGAAGGTTGAAGAGGCTAGGGAGGAAGCAAAGGTAGGAGGGGAGACGGTGAAGATGGCATTACAGTGGCATCGTCGACGGTAGCTCCTTGGACATGAGAAATGTAATTTTATATAAATCCTGTCGTTTACAATGTTTATGGCAACGGAGGGAGTGTAATAAGGGCGCTGGCAGTACTAAAGGTATCGGGAGTCGTCAAGGGTACGTCACTCTGATACCTACTGACAACGGCACGAAGTATGGTTGGGGACCAGCAGCGGAGCCACTCTCCTTCGCGGGTCCCTAAGAGTTGAAGGGATTCTGGTTGGGAAGGGAGTTTGGAATGGTCGGGTTGGACCCATCTCTTCAAGGCATAAGCGCCTCCGCAAACCTCCCATCTTCCTCCGCCCAAATGATGGAACCTCTTGAAGAGCCAGAGGAATGGGTAGAGCAAGGTGAGCCACAAGAGGAGCTTGAACCACCAGTTTGAGAGGAGCCTGCTGAGGCGATGATCTGGTCTGACGTGGACCTTGTCGGCGGATATGTTGAACTGGACAGAGAGTTGGCCAGAGTAGAGTGAAGACGAGATGAGGGCGCGGATGTGTTGAGTGAGGGCGCTGGTGTCGAAGCCGTATGGGACTTTGCGAAAGGTGAACTCCTTGAGGAGCTTTGGAGAGGCGCAGTAGGCGTCTGCCCATTGGCGGGGAGTGAAGGAGGAGAGGAGAACGGAGGAAGAGGAGGGTTCTGAGGGTGGGGGCGCGGTGGATGAGGGAGGAAGAAAGGACCAGGGGGGCAGACCTCTGTCAGCTCTGTCTGCTGCCCACCTGCGATGGGCGTGGAGCTCTGCGGAGGAGGGTTGGCGGGTGCGGAAGGCGGCGAGGTTGTGTGGGTCTGGGACGAGGATTTCTTGGACCATTGAGCCGCGATAGGCGGGCTCAAAGTCTGGGACGGAATAGAGGATGGGCTCTATTTCGCGGAGATGGGAGACGGGGGGGAGGCCTGTGTGTGGGTCGAGGAGGGGGGCGACGGGACGGGGAGGGTCGTGGAAGGAGAGGAAGAGGTGGGCGATGTCGATGCGGAAATCAAAGTCTGTGATGGACTCTGTGTAGGTCTCCTGGCGAGACTCGTAGGCGCCGTTGCGCTGCACGGTGACCCAGCGAGTGTGTGTCTCTGTGTGGGAGCCTGCGCAGTGGAGGGTGAAGGTGGGGGGGATGAGGGCCTGCTGGAGGAGGAAGCGGTAGAGGGCCTCTCCGTCCGAGTTGAGGTGGGGGTCGTGGGAGACGATGTTGTTGTGGGAGGAGAGGGAGAACTCTGCGGGATACGGCGCGAAGGACGGCGGAGGGTCTACGATCATGGCAGAGAGAGAAAAGAAGCGCCCGCATCATGTCTTCTGCCTCTGCGTCGTCGTCGTGTGTGTCAGACTCGGCATGCAGGTCTGTGCCCGAGTCTATTCGCCCTCCCAGTGCCTCTTCTGTCCCCGAGTCTATTCCTCCTTCGTGCGTCCCTCTCTCTCCTTCTTGCCCCAGCTCACTCTCCTCCAGCTCCTCTCCTTCGACTGCTCCTTCGACTGCTCCTTCGTCCTCTCTCTCTCCTTCTCCTTTGCCCTCCCCTGCTACTCCCATGTCGTCTTCTACACCACCAACCACAACCACAACCGCAACCACACTCCCTTTCTCCCCCTCCTCCTCCTCCTCCTCCCCCTCTACCTCGTCTCCTTCATCCTCGGCTCCTCCTCCTCCTTCAACCACTTCGTCCCCCTCCCCTCCGTCCCCCTCTCCCTCTTCCCCCTCCTCTCCCCCTCCCTCCTCTACTCCCTCCTCCGCTTCTTCGTCTTCTCCACGCCCGCCCCCTCCGTCTTCTTCTTCTTCTTCCTCACAACCACCGCCGACTCCCTCCTCCACCACCGCCTCCTCTTCCCCCTTCCCCGCCCAATCCTCCCCAGAACCTCCCTCAGCCCCCTCTTCTTCTTCCTCTTTCGTTCCCACATCACCCTCGTACGCATCTCCTCATCCTTCACTCCCCCTTTTCTAACCCTTCTCAGCAAAACTCACCTCTCCACTCTCTCCTCCACCGTCCTCATCACCACAACAAACTCTGTCGGCCGCATAACAACCTCCACTCCTTCCCAAGTAACCCAAGTCATCACAATCACCCGCTCAGACGGTCAAGTCGTCACTTCAACCACCATCGCAGCAAACCCAACCCTCGGCTCAAACGACAAGCTTCCCCATGCCTCTGCCTTTTTCTCAAATACAGGCGCAGTCGCTGGCGTTTTCGTCTTGGTCGGCTTGGCAGTGGCCTCCATCTTTCTTTGGATCGTCTTTGCCGTCACAAGGAGGAGGACTACCCAGAGACTAGAACATGAATCCGCAGTCTCCGCAACTTTGGCTGCCGCTGGCTTTGGAAGAACTCCCCTCGTCGACGACGACGACCAAGACGACGACCATCCTCCAAGCACCAGCGGTATGTACTCCTCTCTCTCATACTCCCACAATTATTTATTCCACACATCTCCCAGAAATGCAGCAACGCTCCAATTCAGGTCATGCCATACCCACTACAAGCTCCAGCGCCAATATCCGCAATTCAAGATCTTCCGCTGGCTTCTTCGACTCTCCCACCTTTGACCCCCAACACTTTGTCTTGGACGCTCCATCCACCCACTATCAGCCCGTCGCCCTCTTACAATCTCCTCAAGACCAGGAACCATCCTTCAATCCCTACGCCGACTACGTTATGCCACGCCCTCCACCACCACCACCAACAGGTGCCACCCCTTCAGGTCCAGCCACGTCCTACCACCATGCCCACTCTCCGTCCCTTGAACCCCTTTTGGCCGACTACTATCGCCGTGAAGGCGCCCAACCGTCATCCTCCTCACCACCTCATCCTCCGCCCGCCCTTCCCAAGAAAAGTCCATTAAGGACTGTTCGTCGTCTAAGTGGTCCTCCTCCTCCTCCTGTAGACAGCGACTTGCCCCCGCCACCCCTTGTTCATGACTCGGAGGATGACGTGTCTTTCTTGAGGGATGAAGATGAATATTCGAGACCTGTGCTTGGAGTCAGGAATCCCGATTTGAGGAGGGAAGGCACTAGGAGGACCTCCAGAGACTCGTAGGATTTGCACACAAAATCGAGGACTTGACCCTCGCCAAAATCTCTTGGACTTGTCTGATTTTTTTGTTGACCTCCACATCTGTATTCAACCCGCACATTGCTCGCATTTTACATACACGCATCCGTACATTATCCACGCATCATGGACCTCTACGATCATCATTCGCACTTTTGGACACCGATTATTTTGGCATTTGACAGTACTGCTTTTGTACATTTTTGGTGTACGACTGGTATCGTTCCGATGGACCGTCGGTCAACGTTGCCCGTCCAGGCGTTCTTGGTGTGCTCTTGGCCACTCTAAATAACCTCAAGGTGGTTGGGCAACACTACCTTCTTGATTAGGAAAGCTCCCCGTCGCGGAACCAAACCTAGCCTGAGACGAATAGCCGGCTTCCTGATCCCACACAAAACTGGTTGCCGGAGACTCCGCCCGGCTATCTCTCTCTGCGTGGGATGAGAGTCGATAGGCAAGCATTTTCTATCGCTCGCTTTATCATGAAGCCGTAGCAACATGTCCCCCGTGCACGATACCCCAATTCTAGGGATGTCGACTCGTCCTCCTCTCAGTGCCCCCGTTGAGTATGGGAACAGCGCTTCGTTCTGGGTCGAGTATCCTTCAGGGCTCATCGACCTATCGCGATCACACCACCTCTCGACCACAGACGCTTCAACCCCCGCGATTAGGAACGATCAGGCCGATGTCGCCGTTGACGGTGGAAGAACCGTAAGGATTGACACATCCGCTAGTGCAATTGTCATCATCGATATGCAAAAGTGAGCTCTTTGGGTCCGCTTAGGTGAACACTTATACTGCCCTTGGTAGCTTTTTCCTCCACCCTGACCTGCGTGATCATCCGACGGGTCTCAAATGTGTCGATCCTCTCCTTCATGTCGTGCCTGCCCTGAGAAAGCACAGAGTGAAAATCCTATGGGTGTAGTTACCCCTCAGTGCCCAATGTTCCTCTTCGCTTAAATTCATTATTGCGCTCTTGCAGAAATTGGGGACTCACGGACCGTGAGCTCAACACAATTCCCCCCTCATTAGTCAGGGGATTCATGAAGAGCGGGAAAGGGGGGTTCGGCGCCGAGCTCCCTGGGGCCTATGGAAGGCTGCTCATGAGGGATGCATTGAACGCCGAGCTCTATGGACCACTTCAGGATGAATATCTCAGGGGAAAGGAAGCTGGAACCGACTTCTGGATCCACAAGAATAGGTAGCCCAACAGCGTGTCACCGCCATGCACCCTCTTACTTCAATTACAGAATGAGTGGACTCTGGGGTTATCAGACGGCCCTCGATTTATTCCTTCAGGAGAACGGAATTTCGACCCTTTTTTTCGCCGGTGTAAATGCTGATCAGGTATTTTGCCATAGACTGAGCCAGACATCATACTGACTGCCCACCTATTAGTGCGTTTTAGGCACTCTCGTCGACGCATATTTTAGAGGATATGACTGCATAACTTTGCAAGATGCAATTGCCACAACATCCCCAGTCGACGGCTTAACCAATGTCCTCTACAACGCTAGTAACGTGGGCCTGTTTCTTATCCATGATGTCCCCATTTACTAACCCTCCTGTTCAAAGAGCTACGGCTTTGTTACAGACACTACCAGAGTGAGATCCGCGATGAAATGATTAAAGAATTGTCTACGAGTCCAAATTCTGTTGAGCACAACACGTATATACAACGTTGTAACAATACAGATATGAATGTATTATAGCTACAGCGTCCATGCGCATCTTTCATGACAAAGTACCCCCAAAAATATCCCGGTTAAACCGTGGGCGTACCTGTGACAGTGGATCATAAGTGGATACTGGTAACCAAGAGGACGAAACGATTCGCACGTCAAGTAAGGTGCGTCTTGTCAAGACATCTACAGGACCTTTAGCATACATTTGATTGGTGATTTCGTGAGACGGTGCAGTATGCTGGTCCCAAATGTGGACCAGGGTACTGCTAGATTCAGAGTCTGTGGGAGTGTTGGGTTTCGAATGCGATGAGACTGAGGATGGCGGAGTCGTGGACGTGGGTGTCACCGGGTTGTAATCTGACAGCTTGGCAGACTTGGGTCTACTGAGGGACCTCGGGGGAACTTGCGGCGGCGGGTGTCGACGAGCAGCGGGAATGGGAATCTGCAGTGGAGGGGGAGGTGCAGGTGCAGCTTGAATAGGCAGTGGAGCTGCAACGTTAGGATTTAGGTGCGCATTGCTCGACTCTTGTTCGTACGACCTTTCAGATGCAGCCAGCGAAGCGGGATACATGGAAGGGGAGGAAGGAGCAAGTGACACTCTTGACTGCCTCCGCAATTCCGTATAGCGATCCGATGTGATTGCAAGACCGATATTTGTATGTGGATGACTCGCTTCGTTCTCGAATGGATCGAGGATGCCTTGGCCGTGGGCGCCACGGCCTGCTGCTCCACTCAATTGCAGTTGCTGCGGATGGCTGACGATCGGACGAGAGGAAGAGACAGATGACCGTAACTCATCGTCAAGCATATTTCTACCATTGGCAGATCGAGTCACGTTGTCTGCAAGAACAGTGACTGACGACATGGGAGGGTCATTGAATGGATCGGCATCCGATAATGGGCGAGGTCGCTGGATGCCCGCTAGCCACCGCTCTCGGCGCAAGCGACGCTGACGTCGTCGGCAGAGGAAGAAGATAACCGCAGTGATAATCGCCGCAGCAATGCCCACAGATATAAAGATCCCAGCTGCTGAACCCCTGTTGCTGAGGACCCTACACCGGAAATATGAGGGTGGCTTTCGGGAGAATTTGAGGAGATAACTTACGACTGATTACGGACGGCATTATCGTTGGCGCCAAGCCCAGTAGGGTTGGCAATGACGTGGGTGAAAGTGACGAACGAACCATCAGCCTCCGTGGATGTACTCAACACGGTTACGAAGGGTGGAGCGGAAACCGATGTTTGTCCGTTTGTCGGGTCGGTTAATGTTACGGAAACGGGTCGGGAAAATGTCGACTCTGGTTCGTCAGTTATCGTACGGGTGATCGTGGAGCGGGGCGTGGTAGAGCTCAGCTGAACTGAATGACAGTTACAAACGAACATGAATTTCTATGTGGGTCAATACTCACTGGCCCCTCCAATACGGGCGGGTCCCGACGTAGAAGATGAAGCATTCGCTGGTCTGGTGGGCGCTCTTGAGGTAGGAGGTGGCGTATTTGTCGAACTGGCTGGTGGAGAGCTCAGTCCAGTTGGGGAACGACTGGGGGTCGGCGAAATAGGGTGAACTACAATACTTGTTCGAGTTGACGCTGGAGGCGGGTCAGACAGTCGACTCGTCTCAGCCAGCGACGGTGCAGGGGCCCTGGAAGCTGAAACCTGGGACTGTCCACCAACACTACTCGCGGGCTTTTCCTCGGGAGGGCTCGATGCGGGATTCTTAATTGGCATCCTAAAGACACGGTCAGCTCGTAGAACACATCCGGAGAAGAAGCACGTACGACGGCGCTGGTTTGAGATCAGAGCTACCGGTGGGCGCAGCGTCGTTCGCCTGGGGCAAAGACGAGTTACTGGCTGCTGGTGTTGACTCCTCAGAAGAGGAACCAGAAGGATTTAACTGAAAAGTACGCATGAGTTCGGCTATACCACGACAATAACATAAGATCTTACGGAAGATGGATCAGAGGCTGGTAAAGAAATCCCGTTCGGGGAATCGGTAGAACGGGAGGAAAGTCTGCGCGTCGCTGGAGACTCTGTGTGGGCTCCTGTGGCTGGGAGAGACAGTGATATGGATCTAGAAACGACTGCAGTATCAAAAGCATCATCCATGTTGGGCAAGAGCGATTAATGAGCGTCGTTAGTACGAGTATATCAT
The DNA here is from genome assembly GCA_032158425.1 of Pleurotus giganteus. Classification (NCBI taxonomy): domain Eukaryota; kingdom Fungi; phylum Basidiomycota; class Agaricomycetes; order Agaricales; family Pleurotaceae; genus Pleurotus; species Pleurotus giganteus. Next base: position 2,900,076 of record JAPEHR010000002.1, read on the forward strand.
AACATCAGAGAGGCGGTGAACGAGACGATGATCAATCTCAACCGACGACGAACAGAGCGAAGCTGCTTGGAGTCGGGAGCGATGGAGGGGTCAAGCAGACCAACAACACACCTGTGGCAGATGAGGCGGGGGTGATACTCATCACCCTTCAGCATTCGACCTTTCACCTCAGCTAGTGCTAGTATGGACTGAGGGAAGCTGGGTGAGGTGGCAGGAATCTCGGTTGGGAGCCATACTAGCATCATATAGGCTACGTGTGAGCGGGGAAATCTCGACTCTACATTGGATCTTCTGTCTTGTGTCAACCGCTTTGGTCAGTTGATCTTTCGATTAGCTGGCTGGCCTACTGGGAGCCATACGGCACCCGCAGAGAACCAAGACCACGCAGTGCTCGTGCCGAGCCAGAAATGAGATTTACCGCGTATGGGGCAAAGCGAAGCAATCTTGACATGTGAACCGCAATTATGACCGTGCACATATCTCGCCAACCATACGATCATCAGCGTCATGAGGAGATTTTACGTGGCATATCCTACGTACAAAATATTCCAACTCATACGTATCACAATCCAAACCCGATTATAAGGAATGGCAAACAAATCTACAACTAGATACATATGTGGGAATTGCTAAATGTTGCGGCGAACGTAAGTCGCATGTGTCAGAGCTGGGGAGCTCCTGGGAGGAAACCGACAAAACTCACAAATGGAGTGAGAGCGCAGATTGGTATAGCAAATAGGCGGGTATGAATTAAGGGTTATGTGATCAAGCAGCGTGTCAAAGTGCTGAAGGTGAATGGATTCCGGAAAATAAGCTGCAAGCGGGAAGAGCCACATCAGTCAATCACAGCGATAGTTAAAAGGCCGCTATAGACTCACGCAAGAACGACGCGAGGGGTGTGTGATGTTTAACAGCACTTGGATCCGGGTATCCAGTTCTTTATCTTTAGGCGGACAGCTCCCTTCTTGGGCCGGCCACTCAAACTCCCAAAGCTGAGGCGACTCGAGCTATTCACTCTCCGGAGGGCACGGTCACCATAACTCACACCACTCCCAGCTTTTTCTGGATCCAACGTACCAGACTCTATCGCGAGGAGAATCGCTCTGGCCGCGAGCAAGAACGGGGCCTCGACATTGTCGCCAGTTAGCGATGAAGCTTCCATGAAGTGAACATCTACCCCTCTGGATAAGTCGTCAGAAAGGGAGCTGGTGTGAAGACTAACCATTGTCGGCAGCCCATTTGCTCGCCTCCGCCCATTCAACTTCCCTCTCCTCTTCCCGATCCGCTTTGTTACCTACTAAGACGGTGACGAGGTGTGGGCTGGCCAATGCCCTGGCATCAGCAAGCCATCGAGATAAGTTGGAAAACGAGGCTCGGCTAATCACCGTAGTTGAGTAGGCACACAATCGGGAGGAAGAAGCCGGCACCAACTTCGTTATGTCGTATACTAGAATCGCGCCGGCAGCACCACGATAATAACTTCGAGTCACAGAACTGGGTGGAAGCTTAGCGATGCTGGATTTTCCATCAACCAAATATGAATACCGAAATCTTTCTTGCCCTGCAGTGTCCCAAAGCTGCGCAGTTGTCAATGGGAAGGGACAGTGGATGTGTGTGTGACGGCAGACCTGAAGCTTAATTCTCTTCTCCCCAAGCTTCACAGTCCGGCTGGAGAACTCTACGCCTATAGTGTGTTGCGAATGATCCTTGACTTGATTTTATGATTGGTATCGTGACCGCGAAAGCAAGTCGGTTTCTTACATGAATTATGAATGAAATGATGTAGTAGACAAGATTTGCCTGTTCCAGCTTCTCCTGGTCAAGCTTCGTGTAAACAAAACTCGAGGACTTGTACGTGGAACCATACCAATAATGATGAACTTCATGAGAAAGTCTGCCCCGCACTCAGCTGAATGAAATGGTTGGCAAGGAAATGAAAGTTCTTACCATAAGTCTCCAGGAGTTCTGTGGCATCCGCCTCGTATTCGGCCATCGCAAAGGGAGATAATTAAGAAGAAAAATGATAGTGGCGAGAAGCAAACATGTTGACGCGACTATGGTACGTCTTAGTATTACACAATTATTAGGCGTCGGTATTCCCACGGTTAGTAACTTCTGAATCAATCGCGTTGCACAAACATTACACAAGACTCCTACCATCCTTTCCATGGAACCCAAATGTCGACAATTGAGTTTCCGTCACCCTGCGCCGAATCGACAATGTAGAACCATGGGTACGCCGCTGCAATCAGGCAAGCGTGTTGACCGACTACGCCAACCACGTCTCCCACTTTTATGGGATCAGCCTCCTCCCCTGGTCTCGCCTGAGATACTAGGGTGCCGTGCTCTTGTGATATCCTTTCCAAATACCACCTCTTCCCTATGACGTCTCCAAATCCGCCTGATGGCCCAGTATCCTTGCTAAGCGCGATGGCACCTGCATCAATCATGGCTTCATCTCTCCCATCGGTGCCCCTTCGAGGGTAATGAGAAATGACCGTCGCAAGTACGCGTTGAGCAATGTCTGGATAATCGACCAAACTTGTGTACTTCTGTTGGAGGTCGAGCATGGGGTAGTTGCCTGCATGTAGCTCCAGACACCCATGCAAGAGGCTATTCAACATTCCTCTTGCTTCTGCAGATGCCGCGTGTGCAGTTGGTGTGGACCCGACAGAAAGCACTAACTGGGGCCATTGTCGGTTGGTATCCAACGAGGCTTGTATTTGAAGAGCTACTTTCGCTGCCTCGTTCACTGCCTCTACTTCGGAGCTGAGGAACGATTCAGCACCGGCACGGGAGACTGACCCATAGGCATTGCCCGCATGAACGTAGAATCCAAAGATTTCCACTGCGTGGGAAGTCAGTATCGTTTCTACCAGGCTCTTGAGTAGAGGTGAATCGTGAGGCACTCCAGCTCGTCTGGAAAAGGTGAGCAACCCTTCACTGGCACTGATGCCGTCTGCTTACTTCTGACCTCCGTCGATTTTGACAAAAGCCGACCACCGTCGGCGATTGCCATGTTGTCGTTCGAAAGCTTCTAGTGCCCGTACTTGGTCTAAATGGTCGATCATGAGTCGTACAATGCCTCCTGATGGCTCGATCTCGTTCCAGAGGGTCGACAAGTCGGCGATCTTATGCACACCCACTGGCACGCCGTAAAGAATCTTGGAAGCCCTTCGTCAGTATCGAACGCTATGTAGACGTGTAAACTGACATCATTGACCGTGCCATCCCTAACAAGCCCAGCGTTGACAACTTCCCAAGCCTCCATTACGGTGGAGACCACCACTGCTTTCGTCTTGTCAACGTCTGTTTGCAACTGGAGTTTTGTACCCTCAACAGTCTAGTCCCTGCATTTCAGGCTAGCTGACGTGGATACAAGCTCAGCTAAATCGTACTTTATGCGTCTTCAAATGAGCTCTGAAGCCTGCCCCCCACTCTTTCGCCCTCTCATGCATCTTGCTGCAATTCTTCGCGAAGATCGCTCTGTCGATCACCAGCGCGGGCGTTCTAACGCAGTCAACTGCTTTGCCACGGAATTCATTTAGCAGGCGATCTTTCTGCGGTTTCGCTACAAGTTGCACGGGTGTGTATGTCTGCATGAGGGCAGAAGGTAAAGGGGGATGAATTCATCTGCTGCCGGCCCGATAAACCCGGTACAAGTTCTTCGTACCAACAATTCGCATGGGAGCTATTGGCCTCATCTCTGACAGTGAACATCGCCAATGACGCAGCCTCAGCAGCTTGATTCCGCTATTATTCCCCGACTAGATCCTGAATATATTGCCTTTCACAATGCGCATATTGCCTCCATTGTCCCGCCCCATACCCTACCTTGGCATCCATCTATCCGCTCAGCGACAACATTACCTGGGAGTTCTAATCCTCTGCCGGTGGGAGGCACAAAGGACTACTCTCTGAGTTTCTGCCAAATCCGAGCGTTCACACCCAAGGGCGCCCCTCCATCTGGCGGATGGCCTGTCTTCATCTTCTTCCACGGAGGTCAGTGTTGTGCCCTCGCGATTAGCTGGACATGCTGACACTAGGCAAGGTGGCTGGACCCTTGGCAACATTGGCAGTGAAACCTCGTTCGCAACGAACATGTGTGTTCGTGCGTAGCATCCCTCCGTTTTGGTAGGCGATGCACAGACCACCGACGTAGGAGCCGATTGTGTTGTAGTTTCAGTTGATTATCGTCTTTCGCCTGAGAACCCCTTCCCCGCCGCCGTTGTCGACGCCTTTGAAGCTCTTGAATGGGTTTACAAGGAAGGTCCTTCTCAGCTGAATATCTCAAAGGATCGTATTGCTATTGGAGGATCATCAAGGTCAGGCATTACCAGTATATCCGTACCCTCAACTCTCTGATCTGCTGCTGTCAGTGGCGGCAATTTAGCAGCCGTTGCCGCCCTCAAAGCCGCTCAACTGCCTACCCCCATAGCCCTTACCTTTCAATTACTGATCGTCCCTGTAACTGATAATACTGCATCTACCTCAGGCGAGCCGCACAGGTCCTGGCTTCAAAACCAAGATACCCCCTGGCTCTCACCTGGGCGCATGATGTGGTTTAGGAGAAATTATCTTCCTAACGAGGCAGACTGGACAAATTGGGAATGCTCTCCCTTGTTCGCTCCGGACGAGTTGGTCCGCAAAACGCCCAAAGCATGGATTGCTGTTACGGAACTCGATATTCTCAGAGACGAAGGGTTAGCATATGGAGAGAAACTGAAGAAGAATGGTGTAAGCGTCGAAACCAAGTGCTACACCGGGGCTCCTCATCCAATCATGGCTATGGACGGTATGTGGCAGTTGCAACTAGTGCCTTCCCCCTCACCTGAAAGGCGTTACGTGTGATGGAACGGACTTAGGGTGAGCTTCTTTTACAGCTTTCTCACATTGATACCGACATGTCCACAGTGCGCTTGCAGTGGGACGACAACTAGTGTCAGATGCAGCAGCAGTTTTGAAGGAAGCCTTCGCTTAGTAGTAGTATCCCATGGGATACCCCCACTCCTCATCCCTCCCCGATAGGTTGCAAACCACTTGTTGATGGCACTTTGCCCGTCGGCCAGAATTGACCGCTGACATGCCTCATGGATGACAGCTATAGTTAAAAACTTCAGAGCTGGACGGGCTGACCCGCCTGAGGAGCGTCACATGGTTAAGTACACTTATCTCTAGGTACGGGGATAACATGAAGCTTCTTGCTCACGGCAATTCCTTCTCATAAATAACGAGGACCGTGCATGTGCGGACCGTAGCTTTCCACCCATGGCGACTGTGGTAGAAGATTCGAAAGAAGGTGCCGACTCTATCCACTCGATTGTTAATGCTGATGAACTGTTATCGGTGCCCCGCGACGAGGAGCGTCGCCTCGTAAGGAAGTTCGATATCAAGTTGTTACCTCCTCTGGCCTTCATGTTTGCATATCTTCACCTTCTCTCTTGTGATTGACGAGAACTTGCTGTACACATAGGTACCTTTGCAATGCGCTCGACAAAGGGAATGTTGGCAACGCAAAGACAGCTGGTTGGGCTGAGGTGAACTAAGATCACTAGCTCTTCTATACCCGTCAACTGACCTGCAATCGTTTCAGGACATACATCTTACTGGTAACCAGGTACCGTTTTGGTCTATGGGGCTCGCCGAAAGATGTACAGATGAGATATCTTTAGTATTATCTCCTTGTCATGATATTCTATGTACGCACCTGTCCCTACTCGCCCAATTTCGTTAAGCTGATGCGGCTTGTCCAATGTCAATTAGGCTCCCTTCTGTTTGTAAGATTCCATACATCTGAGCGATTGCTTGGACTGACACTTCTCCAGATTCGGGACACCAATCACCCTCTTTGTCAAGAAGTTCTCCGCTGCCAGGGTGTTGCCCCTCATGATGATTGGCTTTGTATGGATCCACTCTCTTATGTCAGATTGGACTCATTTCGCCCACAGGGCTCTATGTGCGTCAATGTGGCGACCTCACTAACGAATAGCTAAGCTACTGTCTAAAGGGCACTTCTTGCCGCCGCAGCGAATAATTTTGCTGAGATCATGACAATTCGTTTGTTCCTGGGAATATTCGAGTCCGCAATGCTTCCTGGCGTGGTTCGTTCCTTCAATCGGCTATCCCACCATGCCTGATTTCACCCCACCGCATAGATATTTTATCTTTCTACCTTCTACAAGCGGGATGAGTTGGCGTCACGAGTAGGCATATTTTATGGTAGGACACACCTTGCAGTGCATCAATGATCGGGCACTGATTGCTTACAGCCGCTGCTTCTATTGCGGGCGCTTTCTCTGGTAATGCCTTCCAACGCTTGATCTTGCAAGCTGACCTTCGAACGTTAAGAACTCACCTCCTGGACTTTAGGACTCATCGCCTTTGGAGTTTTCCACATTCACCACTCGAAATACCATGGATGGCAATTTCTATTCTGGATTGAAGGTTTGAAAGTGCCTCCATCAGCACTGGGAAGCTCAACGTTCACCCACGAGTAGGTGGGGCCAGCGTAGCATTTGCGATTTTCGCATGGTTTTGGTTGGTGAGTAGAAGATAAACCATACCTGTCTTCATCCACTAATTGCCACTACAAGCCTTGTTCTCCTTCCTCGTGGAATGTGCTCAGCGAGCGTGAGAAATCACTGGCTCGCGCTCGTATCCTCAGAGACTCCTCGGTTGAAATCGATGAACAACTCAAAATTGGACACGCTTTCCAAGCATTCAAAGATCCCATGTATTGGGTTTGGGCATTGATCAATCTGTCGTTTGGAGTGCCTCTCGCTAGTGTCAATAACTTCCTTCCTCAGATTGTGGCTGGCCTAGGCTATTCAACAGTGAAAACCAATCTTCTGACTGTTGCCCCAAATGTGGCTGGCACCGTTGCGCTCCTGCTCTTGACATTTTCTTCAGACCACTATAGGGAAAGATCCATTCACATGTAGGTTGACAAGATACATGAGTACATGAAGGAAGCTCATAGACATACAGCTGCGTTCCGTTAGTCGTGGGACTCGGCGGTTTTATTATTCTCGGAACAGTTAACCCTGTGCAACATCGACACATAGCCTACTTCGCTACGTTCCTGTTGACCATGGGTGTGAGCGTCTTGTATGCATTGCCGGCTATCTCACGTACTTTGTTCATTCAGGCGTTTGCGCCTTCTGTGCTTGTGGCGGCATGGTATTCAAACAATACTCCTAACGAATCAAGGCGAGCGGTCGTCGCTGCCGTGATGGGTATGTCATGCTTTCAAGAGTTGGCAAAAGAATGGATCCATCATTCGATTTCTGCAGTCGCGATCGCGAATTCAGCTGGTTTGATATCTACCAACGTATTCAGGGCTCAAGATGAACCCAGATATATTCCCGGTGAGAGTATCATATTATGACCACAAGGGACGTGTAATTCATTGTGATACCTAGCACTAGCAACGTCAGGTAAGTGCGCGGACTATCGGATGGATGCGGGTTGCAATGATAACTCTATCAAGCTGCATTTGGTGGATTCTGTCTGATGCTCGTGTCGTCGTGAGCAGAGGTTTAGCTCAAACACGGTACTGACCCTGAAGGAGGTTTCCGCAGTGTTGGTGCTTATATGCGCTGGGAAAACCGCAGACGTAATCGTGCCCAGGGCGTCAGCTTAACGGCCGCTGACATCGACACAAATGATCTGAATGAAGGTCCCAAATCTCCTAGCTTCCGTTACATGTACTAGGCCTAGGCTACGCACACACCATAAAGGAATGTCGATCCCCCGAATTTTGATGGAAGATATACAGCCCCACAACGATAATTTCACTTAAGGGGACCGTCGACGCAATAAGTTTCATTCTGTTGCAATCTAGTAACGCAGAGATAACGTCATTCAAACATCAGTGACAACCTGCCTCGAGTGCAAATGTTCGCACTGGATAAGAAACCTGTATGTGCACATGAAAAGATTTGAGAACAGAAGCATTGAAGGAAGGTAAAAGCGTCAAACTATGTAGATCTTAAGGCTTGCAGCTTCTCTCGGCCTAATGGTTAGCAAAGGCAGCGTGAGGAGGGATTTTCGGGGATTATTGGTGGGCCTGCATGATGGCATCGGAGATGAACGTGGCGGTGACTTGCTTGCCACCGAACCAGCGACCATTAAGACCCTGGACAGATCGTTTGGCTGAATCGATGGAATCGAACTTAACGTAAATTTCGCCCTGTAACATGAAGCATGGTATATATCCAACGATCAATGCAATAGATACCGCACTCACCTGAGATTCTTTCTCGACCTTGATAGCCTCCACCTTCCCATATTTATCTTCGCATTCACCCTTAACATCCTCGGCCAAGTCTTTGTCCCAATCACGTTCCGATTCTCTAGCAGGAGGTCAGTGGGATATGGCAATAGACAAAATAGGAGAGGAGCGTACTCTTCAGGGTCAAACATGTTCTTTAAGAGGACAGATCGCGACTGCATCGCTTGGGGTATATTTGGTTTATTGCTAAATATAGATAAGTAGATGACTGAGGGCGAGGAAAGGTGTTTCCACCTACACTGGAGGTGGAGTAGTGGAGGTGGGTTCAATTCTAGCAAGTTTCTGCATTAGTGCTTGGCGGGATGCTGCATTCAAGTTACCACCTAGTAGAGATTTAGTGCCCTAATACGGGCGAGAACCGAGGATACACATACCGCCTGTTTCATCTAAGGAGTCCTGTTGGGTATACCTGGCGGTCCCCTTCTCGTGAACGGTATTAACACGAAGCTGGTATCGGAGAAGTTAGTGTTGAAAGAGCAGAATGAAACCGTTCTAACCGTGCGCCCAGCAAGCTCGAAGCCTTCCATTTGCTCTAAAGCCATTTTCGCGTCTTCAGCGCGTTTATACCTAGGAGAAAGATGATCAGCGATACAGATATCTGGACAGGTAGAACTGACTGGACAAATGCATAACCTTTGCTTCGACCAGTCATCGGGTCCCTGTGAAGATCGACAAACTCTAATTCACCAAAAGGTTCGAAGACCTGCTTGATATCTGATTCGGTTAGGTTAAAGTGGAGGGACCCAACGTAAAGTCTAAACAGAGTAATCAGTTCAATGGACGACGGGCGAAAGAAAGTCTCACTGCATTGCGCCGTGGGGCGCACTGACTCCAGGAGGTAAGTTGAGATTTCTATACAAGTGATTAACAAACGGATGCAATGCAAAATTTCTCACTCACCCATCTCCGGGATGAAGCCTATTCCTCTCCGCCTCAGTAAGCTGCACCATGATGGGCAAGCCCATTACGACGGTCCCTGTAAGTGCAATCGCTTTCTCTACTAAATCAATAGAACGGAATTCAACGTAGCCGATGCTGCAGGTTTGTAGTGGGAGTGTCAACAGGTTAACAATACACATGACGCAACATGTACAAACCCTTTAGACCGACGAGAAAGCCTGTCTGTAACGATACGAGCATCCATGACTGTTCCTTCACCAAGTTTGTCTTCAAAGAAGTACCCCAAGTCGCGAGCAGTAAGCCGGGCAGCGAGTTGGGATACAAAGACCGACCGAGCCTCAGAGTCATCTTCCTTCGGCTCATCAGGATTGTAGTCTTCTTGAGGCGCTTCGTAACTGGGAGACGGTCTTCTAAGAAAGTTTGAGCACTAGCTAAGAAACAGATGAGTAAACATACTTGAAAGGAGAGTTCCGCCTTCCACCTCTATGAGGAGAGTGGTAACCATCGTCTCGACGTTTGTGCCGCCCGTAGCGAGGCGAATCATCATGGTCGTCACGGCGCCTATGATGCCCATTCCTATCGCGGGAGTGATCACTTCGACCGTGATCCGGAGACCTTGGCCTTGGACTGTCTCTTGGATCAGGAGGAAGTCCACCAGGTGAAGGAGGATCATCCATATTCGTATCTCCATCGTCAGACTTCATCCTCTTGCTAGTCCTCTCATCAGGATCTCTGTTGTCACCGAGACCATCCGCTTCTTCACCCCGCTTGCGGCGGCGGTCTCGGTCCTCGCGACCACGATCCCTGTCACGATGCTCTCTGCGACCATCTCCCCTGTCGCGCGCACGGTCATCTCTTCTTTCGCTATCTCGTTCTCTTCTTCTGTCTCGCTCTCTATCACGTTCTCTATCCCTCCTCTCCCTAGACCTATCACGGTTCTTGTCCCGGCTACGACTACGCCGACGCCTCTCCTCGTGTTCGCCTCTCTCTTTTCGCCTCTCTCTTTTGTCTTTATCTCTTGAAAGCGAACGATGTGATCGTCTGGTGCGTAGGGTGTCGGTGGAATGATCGCGAGATCTGAAAAAAAAAAAGAGGAAAAGTGCACATAGGTTAAAGAGACGGCTCAAAGCTGGAAGTAAAGGAGCATATAGCTCACGACCTGTGTGTGGGAGATTTCACTGAGTCTGCTTTAGCTTGAGGGGAGGACATGCTTCAACTTAGTTCGGAGTATGAGACAAGAGTACAAGACTATCCGACGCCATAAAAGTGGTTATGTAAGTCGCAATAATCCCACAAGGAGAGAAAGGGGCGATCATTAGGATGATATCACTACATTAGTCCTGCCAGCCTCTCACGGACTCTCTTCTCCGCCCGCCCAAGCTCACTTGCTTCTGACTTACGATAAAGCTCGGTCAGAGGGTTATCAGCACCTTCCTTCTCCAAGTCCGCTTCGATCTTCGAGAATTCTTTGCAAAATTTGCCATTGAGAACCTTAGATGACTTGAGGTCCGCAGTTACTGTGTACAAAGCGCAAAACGAACCTGATTGTATAGGATATTCTTGAAGTACTCTCGAGCAGCCTTACCGTCGAGAGAGAGCGCACCACTCAGCTGGCCATATTGAGACACACTCGAATGGTGTTTAAGCTATAGAGGACACGATATCAGTTAAGATTCACCAGAAGCGATGACAGCTAACCAACCTGTTTGATGAAGCCTTCTTCGGCGGCTCTCTCAAAGATCTCTGCTGGCTCCTTGGACATCCACCTGCACCAAGTAGATCAGAGTGGGTAATCAAGCAGCCAGCGGACAACTCGCATCTCGTAGCACAGGGCTTCATCTGAGCAGCCTGCCTCTTTAAGAACACTAAAAGCCTCTCTGAGACCACGAAATGACTTGTTAACAGCGCAGTAAAGGGCCTAGAGATCAAGCACCAACCTGAAGAGCATTATTATCTGAGGCCACAAGGCTTGTTCGGCGAACAGCTAGAATAGATCCCATAAGCGAGGAATGACCTAGAGTAGGGTATACTTACATCCATGGCGGTCTCTTCCCTTACAGAGGAGGCAATCGCGCCAGCTTTTGTGGCACCAATGGCTCGAGACAATGCCAGAGCAATGGCGAGTCCTTGGCTAGTACCATCTTGCTCAACTGAAACAAAGCAAGGGAAGCCGTTCCCCTTCTCGTATAGCGAGCGAACAGAAGAGCCAATCATCCTTGAATGTAATTGAGCACATGTCACGTCAGTACCGTGGGCTAACTACCTTGGGGCGACCATGACAACGTCTTGAGTGGGCTTGAATTGGAGAAGGTTATAGAAAACGTTATAGCCACTCGCGACAACTATGGTAGCTGAAGCCTTCAATTTCGGCGCAACCTGCTCGTTAAAGACACGAGGTTGGACTTGATCGGGAATGAGCAGGAAGAGCACTAGGAACCCAAAGTCAGCGTGAAGCTCATTGCCGTGTAGGCAGAAATTACCATCTGCGACCGAGGCAGCCTTCGCAAAGTCATGCTCTACAACGAAGCCCTTCGACTTAGCATCGTCAGCATAATGATCTTGACGGTTGGCAACGAGGATATCGTTGTTGGGAATGCCACTATCCCTCAAATTCTGGGCTTGAGCGGAGCCTTGGTTGCCAAAACTGGGGGATGTACAGGTCAGCGAAAGCAGCTATTCGTAAAAAAACAAATACACACCCAAGAAATACGATAGTCTTGCCATTAAGCAAGTTCAAATCAGCGTCAGTGTCGTAGTAGCTTTCAAGAGCTGGAGTAAGGTGCTGCTGGACGATGGGAGAAAACAAGCCCTACATTTTGGCAGACATCGATTGCTAAGGGGTCTGAGAAGACGCAGTGTGCCGATGGAAATTGCTGTATTTCCATCGCTTGCAGTGAAGCGCTGTCTTATACTACAGTACTCATGACGGCGGGTAGGGGCTGCCCGTGAAATTTCACAGCGTCGGACCGTCGGCCCTGGGACTTCACCACCCCTATGTGACTGGGTACATCTACTCTACAAGACATTACCTTTCTTCACCATGGCCCTTGCTGATAAGAAAATCGTCTGCATCACAGGTGCTTCAAGAGGTATTGGGAGAAGTAAGTGTTGTTATGGTGCATGAACATGGTTGTCGTCTGAGTGTCCCTCCCATAGGTTGTGCACTCCAATTCGCGCGCCATGGCGCTGCGGGCCTTGTCCTGCATTATCTGGGTGATGCAACAACGGAGGAGGAAGTGAGGTCTGTGGAAATTGAGATCAAGAGCTTCAGCCAAGCCCAGGTCGTCACTGTTCCAGGCGACATAGCTGACCCAGCTACGTCCAGAAAGGTATGCCCACCTTGACACACTCAGACAGCCTGAGGCGCTAACTCAAATTGCCAGATAGTCGACGTGGCTGTGGCTAATTTCCATCGCATTGACGTACTTGTCAGCAATGCGGGGATCTGTCCGTTCGCTGAATTTTTGACTATGCCTCTGGAAACGTGGGAGCGAACTCGACAAGTCAATCTCGATGGTTCATTCTATATTGTGCAAGGTGGTCGCCTTCTTTCGTTTGAACGTCGGATGATTTAACTCACAATGCATAGCCGTTGCTAATCAAATGAGGGAGCAAACCCCTCAAGGTGGCTCCATTGTTGGAATATCGTCCATCTCGGCGTTGGTTGGGGGTGAATTACAATGGTTGTTTTTTATTACACATGTATTCAGATGTGTCTCAACCTTCATCTCAGTCATTACACCCCCACGAAGGCGGGCATCCTTTCCTTGATGCAGAGCTGCGCCGTCGCGCTGGGAAAATATGGTATCCGCGCCAACGCGGTACTCCCTGGAACAGTAGCAACCGATATCAATAAAGAAGATCTTTCTGATACCGTCAAGCGGAATTACATGATGCAACGGACGCCTCTAGGGAGGCTAGGAAGTAAGTTCCTGTCCGGGACAATGAATTAATTTAGTTGTTGAAACATTGAGCCAGGCCCCGACGACATCGCAGGGCCAGTGGTATTTCTGGCGAGCGATCTTGCGAAGTACGTCACTGGGGCGTCTTTGCTGGTGGATGGAGGTCTTTTTGTTAATCTACAATAAAGACTTGGTGTATTGAATCATACGATACCGTTCCAATGGTCACCGGTCAAGGGCCGGGCGGTCCGGCCGCATCATCTGGATGGAACTCAGGCACCAACACCTTGCCATTGACGACGGCAGGCTCAGCTGAGATCAATACACTAACCCATCTGGCCCACGACGAGCCAGGATTCCTCCAAGCATGCATGGTGCCTTTTTGGATAACTGTATCACCAGGATTTCTGAGAAGGGTTTCGGCCCCGTCTCCAGTTATGAGTATCAGTTCACCTTCGACTGTCCGCGGAGTCGTCTTGGTTGAGGGCATCAGACGATTAAATGTTTGTCTCTCACCGAGAATATTGTAGTCCACAGATGATGTCCGGTGCTGTGAACGAGGTAGGTCTCACCGCGCGTTTCCTAATGGACAGATGTCACAAACCATGGGAGTGATAGCGCCTGAACGAATGATATGAGTAACATTGCCTGCAATGTGGATGCATTGAACAGACCTGGCGCAAGATCTGTAGAACGGAGATTTGTACCTCGAGGGGGCACGAGGCCGAAATTATCCGTTGGTTCAATCATCCTAGTAGCACCGTCTTCCCTGTGCAAGCATCGCGTTAGTATGGCCATAGCGACTGCCAGAAGGCACACCTGCTATTCGTGTCATTCGTGGGCAGACCATCAGTCGTGACCCAGATGGCGGATGATTTAGCGCCTGGTACAATATCCATGTCCTGAGCGCTGTGTTCAGCAAAATCGTAGGCAAATGCAAAGTCATGAACCTCATTTCGCAGCAGGGTGTTGCCTTGGATGACCGCAGTGCCTTGTTCATCGTGGCCCACGATGACACGGCGTACTTCGGGTAATGGTCGAGAGTGATGGAGTACGGGTGACATCGCCGTAACGGTAAGATGGAAACAAGACTATTTGAACTCAGGTTCAAAAGACCTGGGCTGAGAGTGAGATAGCCGTATTACCAATTGAAGTAGTATAATATCATGCGAGCTGATTATACCTCCGTCACTACTTATCTTCTAACAAGCGGATCCATTGTGTAGTCAAACCAGAGTAATGAGCTAATCATATGTCACACGCCCATACTGCATGTGCCGTTGGGCTTGAAGGTGATTGGGTCTGAAGCAGACTGAATTCTCACCGACCGGGGAAGAAGACTGAGGCGACGAATGTCGCCACATCTGAATAACCCTGAGGTAGTACTGACAATCAACGTGTCACGAGGGCACACATAAAAAGATAACGTCAAAACTAGGGTGCCGTGTCTGTGAACAAGTCAAAAGTAAACGTCTTTAGATCAATTATCGAGCAGGGGACATTCTTACAGTAATGATACTCATTTATCAATGGTATCCAATCCTTCATAAAAGCACTCAATAACGCAAAAAGGGGTATATTCGCTGTCTTATCAGCTAGAGTTTCCAGCTTCGGCCTTCAAGAAAACATATGCATAAGTTGAATAGAGGCATGGCAGATCAGCTACGAGAATTGCTTACCGGGTGTATGACTGCCAAATGGAGCCGCGGAAAAGGTACCATACCATATCGCGATCCCGTCGAGCATATTCTGAACGCTCTAGCGCTGCTGAAGGAGATGGGACGCGGCGTAGGTTGCGCGCGAAGACTTCCAGCACGAGTGAACAAATCAAAGGGCGATTTGTGGTTCTGTCAAAGCTCAGCAAAGAGGCTAGGTAGTACGTTTAGTAAGACAGCGGAAATAGAGGTTAAGTATTACTACCATATATAAGTGGGCGGAGGATATAGACGATTTCACTCAGCCAGTCTTTAGGGGAGCTGAGAGGAAGTACGAGTGCGTGAGAGGGCTTAACGGAGGATGAAGTGAGGGCTTTGGGCAGAAGATACTCTTCGACTGATACATGTGAACGCGTTGGAAGGGGAGGTGCTGAAAGCAAGGGATGCGGGGGTAATGAAATATAGTTATTTTTGAGATGATCAGGTGTCGATAACGGTGAAGGCCCGAGAGATGAGGAAGCGAGGGTAGGTGAAGAAGCATTAGAAGGGGTTGAGGGTAGAGACGTCGGGTCAATATCTCTTTCAGGAATGGGAGGCGAGACAAGCGGTCGTTTGGAAATGCGGACCAGAATGAACCGAAGTGCAGCTCTGGCCTAATGTCAGCGTCGAGCATCAAGATTTAAGGGCTAACCATACTTGATTATTTCAATGAGGACTATTCCTCTCCATTTATTCCTCGACGAAACCTTTCGCCGAAGTGCCATCTCGATAAATAGTTCAGCAAAACGAATCAGCTCCAGGGACCGAGCGGCCCATCTGTACAAGCTGTTTCTGTCCGCCCAGGCTCGTGTGAAACGGGTGTGTAGAGTTGAAGGGACCAGCGGCCGGTATTTGGAGTCGCCGTGCACAATCTTTGAAAGGAGTGTGTCATGATACATGCTGGTAAGGTTGACTAAGGTGGAAACTGGAGCCTGGAATAAGGCATGCGTAAGGCAACCCACGAAGACGGGGGACGTACGAGCTTCTGAAGCCAGCTCTGCATCCTTGAATCTGCCTGGTAGGAACCAAGTGAGGGAGCGCAAAGATGACTCTAATGTCGAGATGGCGGAAACATTGTTTATCAGAAATGCTTCGTAATGAGCCAACGACGAGGGCATTGAGCAGGGCGAGAACGAGGAGGATGGTGGTTGAAAAGGAAAGCGTTGTTTTGAAAAGCCTGATTCCCGGTCACCTAAAGGCCGAAGCCGGCGTTTACAAGATCGGGCTGCCTCTCGAGTCTAATCAAGCAGGCGAGCCTCGCTGTCGTTGCTCGCCACGAGGCCCAACCAATCTGGCGGTGACTAGCGACTCCTGATTCGACCCAAACATATGCACATACACCTCACCTTCGACGATGAAGGGAGGAGAAAGATCCGAAGCTCAGCATCCCGCCCCCCTCAATTATTTCTGTCAGAGTCCTGTTCGCGGCCAACTTGAGCCATACGACCCCAGGGTCAACAAAGGCTGGCCAGGTCGTTTCTTGCAATGCACTGAGACGCCAAATCAGCTTAAAGTGCGTTCCTCTGATCATCGCATTCGGATATGCTACTCATCTACCAATAGGTCTTGCTTCCTCCTCGCACTGCAGCGCTCTACGAGCAACTCCTCAGGGCCGAGATACATGAATTGGCAAGACGGCCTCCTTCATGGGAGCGCATCCTAGAGATTCGCCATCTCAAGGAGCGTATGATACGAAAGTGCCAGAAATCATGTAAAGCTGCCCCAGTGAAAAGATTAGGACGAGGGGAGTCGTTTGCATTCCAGACGTTCATCGCCCCGTCAGACTTTCGCCTGAAGGAGATGGAGAAGTGGCTCAAACAGCAGGAAGGGCACGGGGACGGTTTCCCTTCCCTCGACATCGCATCTTACTCAGGCAGAGGCCATGCGAACAATATTACCAAGAGGAATTCCTTGTGTTGCCACAGATGTTCGAAACCGAATTGCGTCGAGAACCACAAGGCTGTTTCACATAGCACTTCAGGTGCAGCCATTATACCGCTCGATCGACCAACCTCTCCAGATAGCTCTGAGGATGAAGATGATAGTGACGATGAAAAACATAATCTTGGGGTTAGCGGCAGTCGCGACACTACACCATCCCCCCTTCAGTTCCCAGAACCAGTTACACAACCTGTTCCGTCACTTCCCCGAACCACCGCCTTCTCTCCGGAGCCTCTACCGCATCCTTTCGGCCCCCGAAGCTCGTTTTCAATTCCTCACACTCCAGAAGAACCAACAGTCGCGGATACCAACCGCCAACATGTGGAAGAACCCACAATGCCTGAGCAACCTTCCGCTCCCCTGTCGGTCATAGATGAGGATCACCCTCTTTCCGACAAATACGTTCCCCCACCTCTCCGCACACGGCGTAGTTGCATCAAGCGAGCTCCCAGTGGTGACAACCTTAAATCAGTCTCATGGGCTGACGACCGGGATATGGCCTCCCAGCTTATCAAATACGCAACCGCTGCAAAAGAAGCTCAGGATTCAGGTACTTTTTCTTCCCTCCAACCCCTTCATTCTCTCCAATGAATTCTCAACAGGTCGACAGTGGCAAGAGATGCGCGACATGTATGCGGAGCAGATACACGGGCTTGATGCCCTTCATCAGCACGTTGTGCAAGGCTTGGAGCGAATCCGACTTGAGACAGAGCATTTACGGGGCATTGAAGACGCCATCATGGCTCAAAGGCTTCAAACCATCGAATCTTGTCGAGCTTTAGAGATCAAGCAAGCCGAATTCCAAAGCAAAGGTGTTGTCCACCATTTCTATGCATCCTTCCTTTGGTAGCTGATAATAACAGTAAAAAATGCTTTGGAAGAAGCCGACCACATGCTCGTAGCAGCCCCGACTAAGAAGCAGCCCGAGAACCACATGTAATGATGTGCACACTTCATCTAGTTTGTCTATCGAAATCGCTATGTTTGTCCACTGTGATACCTACGTGCCGCTACCTAGAGGTCGTAAGTGAATAGTGAGACAAAAGGAAGCAAATAACAACGAATAAGAATATTTTATCCATACTCCATGGCACGAGGTTGCGACAGACGCGGTCTTGTGAAAACATTAAAGTGCAGTCATCGGCCGCCTCCTTGCCTGTTTAAACCATCGACGTACAACGTATGAGTAAGCGCATAGGAATACGATTGAAAAGACGATAATTCCACAGAACACAGTAAACGGTTCCCCAGGTGCACGGGGGTTTCCGGGAACACGGGTATTCAGTGAAAATATACCTGGTAAACAAGCGTTCAGCGTGAGGGCTCAGTAAGTCATACGTGGGAGCGCACCGTAAAGGACCTGTAGACAGATGACGCCGATACTAACAACCGTAGGGTACATAAGAGCCTTTTCATTACCAGCCCGTGCTTTGGAAAGGTCTCGCCGCAGCTGGATGAGGTAGGCGGGGTGACATTGGCTTAACATTCGCTCATAGTGAGCAAGTGAATGTTGTAAAGAAAGAATATGATCTAGTGTGATTTGAGCGATCTGGTGCAATTGAAGAAGACAGCTGGTATACCTACCTTGGACATCACCAACATAAATAGCGACTTCCTCATCGCCTTTGTCATTCCGTGGTCCAGCATTACTGAGAAGTCTCTTGCTCAACTGAGAGACCACCTCAGACTTAGTTCCCAGAAGTCGAGTCAATGTGGTTACCACCCGCCGCGTTTTAGCCATGCGTTGTAAAGGAGAGGGTTTTTGATAAGCGTGGACTACCTGGTCATCGCGCTTTTTGTAACTTAAAAATCTCTTGATGCGCCGCCAAGCTACTCTGGGATCGAGGTGGACAGAGTGTTGGATTCGCGACCGAGAAATGTTCGTGCGGGACATTTGGAGCGGCAGTTCTGAGACTTCCTTACGCCCAAAGAGACGCAGTTTCTCTGGGTCTAAAGTAGAGGGGGGCTTCATAACGGAGACTGGAGGCTCGGAAGCCACTGATGAACTTTCTTGCGCCGCGAAAACGATCATCTCAATCTCGGTTACTTCGTTCTCCACCTTTTCCAGTACTGGAAAAAAAGAATCGACGATAGAGTCGAGCATACCATGGGCGATCCAGTCTGATAACCATAGTCAACAAGGGGTGGAGTGGTGCGGTGCACCTGGCGTACCTGAGGACATCGCGGACACTTCCTCGAGTAGGAGGATCCGGTTCATAACTCGATTTGTATGTTCTTCGCGTATAGGGGTTGGATATCGGGGCGCAAGAGTCAAACGTTTCAGACTTACCTGCTACGTCGGTAAAGTGAAACTTGAGGACAATGTTATTCCACAACTGTGACCCGTATCTTAGAAAGAACTTACGGTACAAATTCCTTCATCAAAGACTACAAGGTACACAATCGCCTCTCCTATAAATCCACTTTGTCCATGATGGAGTTCTGCACGCTGAATCTTTTCCTGTGTGGCTTGGCTTTCGATTGCACGAAATACAAGGAAGTAATATCCAAGCCTTGAGAAGGATTCCATCTTTTCTCGAGGTTCTTGGGAAAAAATGTCTTCAAGCGTCAGAGGGTGTATATGAAGCAGCTAGCAAAGGATGAGTATCAATCTTCATTTCGGTTTGACCCGCTACTCACCCTTCCAATGGCACGAATATCATCCCAACTGGGGTTAGCAACATCTAGCCACCAAGCATTAGGCATTGGGGCAGGTGGAATTATTGAAGGGACACCATTAGCATTGGGGGAAGGGCTAAATCCACCGTTGTGTGCTTTCCCTTTCTGAGCCGGTAATACAGTGCTGGGACGCTTGGTTTTGCCCCGATGACTTGGGGACACACTTGACATCCGGGGGCGCTCCAACTTTAGCTTGGACTTCAGCGTCCTTTTAAGAGCAACATCCAACTGAGCCGTGATGGTGGGCAACGAACTTGTTCGAGTCAGGGGATGTGGTGCAGGTAGGCCAGCCCTCGATCGATGTCGCCGAGAGGAAGGGGGAAGATAGAGTGTAAACTCGCGAGGAATCTGACGCAGCTCTTCCCTGGCCTTCAAATCGGTAATAGTTCTTTCAATGACGAGATCCGACTGTGCGCTAAATACGCTGCGAAGATTGTCACTACTGAGACGTCCGCGCCGCCGACGCCGCCGAGAAAGTTGTGAACGAGTCAAGGCACTGTGACCTGAGTCGGTCGACGAACTGGAGGTACTTATGGACGATGAGGAGCTACGACGTCTAGCCCACCGAGAGATGGCTCGTTCTACCACAGTCGCGATGGTACCGAGCCTCCTCCCTCCCGGAAACGAAAAAGAGCTCGAAGATGACAATGAGCTTGACCTAGATTCACTGACCGATTCATAGCCCCTCGTAGCATAGAAGGATGATGCTGGGGGTTCGCCTCTATAAACATCATCATCGACGATGCAATCGACATCATGTCGCGAGGCCATTATTGGCTCTGGCCTGGAGCAGGTTGTCGAGAAGGAGTGAAGGTGGTGGAATCCTCTGAGTGCTAGGAGTTCGTGAATGTCACCGTCGTGTAAGGAATTCTCGATTTGGCTGTTGTAGAGCTGAGATCGCAGTGGTACCCAAAACGACAGTCAGCGGGAATGCAAAAGCTGTACAAGGGCCAATCTTGCGATGGCGTACTACTACATGTATCGACATAATCATATGTACCACTATAATATTCTTTGCCTTTTGCGTGGCCCATCGACTAATGCTCTCGATTTTTTCTCTTTCTGAGTGACTTTTCGTTGTCTCTTTTCAACAGCCTTCTGCACTGCCTGTCTGCCTCCCTCAGAGGCGAGCGCTTCATATCTGGCCTTGAGGAGGAGGTCCTTCTTCGCAGCTACAAAGTTTGAGTGGTGAAAGGGCAAGACCCTCAGGATGGCCTCAAAACGTACATGTTTTCATCCACCATCCTCGTTTGCCTTCTTTTCTTTTCTGTCGCTCTTCCGTGGTAACCTTAGCTAACGCTGCATTTTCCACTTTTTCTCGTTTATCTCGGTTGACTGCACTCTCTGCACGTTTGACAGCAAGCTCTAACCTTCCAATTTCTTCTTCGCACTCCTCGCGAAGTTCCTGCGGTGCAGATGACAGTCGTTTTCGAGCACGTTTCAAGTTCTCTCGCAGAGTCCGCAGTTCTGAGACATGGGCATCGCCCAAAAAACTATAGTTTGCTTGGAATTTCTCCTTTGACATTGTCCCGGCCAAAGGAAGGAATCTAGGGTCCCGAGCTTTCTGTGCGAGAATAAGACAAGGCAAGACGGATCTACGACAGACTCACTCACGGATGTATTCGCTTCGACGACACTCCGTCTACGGGTGACGGGCTTTTTGGAAGTGACTTCCACAGGACTGCATATTTGCATGTCAAAGGGATCACTCTGAACTGTTGAAGGTCCTACGCGTGCTTATTGACCCTCTTTGGTCGTTGTTGCGTTTTCTTAAGGTCGTCTTCGTTATCTGAACTCTCTGATTCTGAAGAATGATCCTCGACGGAGCCATTATCGAGCCGTTGCTTTGTCGATGGCACACGCTGTGAGGGACAGTGCGACATGATGGAACGAGGGAAACGTAAGCAGCTTATGTAATCTACAGAACGTCCTGATTGAGAACATAACGTCCATCGTGAAGGTGGACATCTAGGGAAACACCCTTGGAAGACGAACTAGACCGCCAGATTGGGCTTAGGCCCAGCCATGCCCCTAATTTCGTGGACCATCCATCTCTGCGTCGTCTCTGGTCTTGTATGGAATCACTAAGGAGGCCTTCCCATCGGTATGTAGGTCTCGGTGTCAGGGAGATATCATCGTGGTCGGTACCTCCGCCAGTGCCAAGTGTTGCAGAAGGTTGACCCATATAATAATCTATACTGTCCATGTTCATTTCTGATCCCCTGTGGCCCAAGTGGAACAAAACAGCCTACAAACACATAAGTGACCCTCGAACCAGGCTTGGCTATGTAGATTACTTACTTCATCTGAGTCATGGAAGACGGCTTCATTGAGTCTAACGTACACTTTGTTCAAGAAGCCATGGTGGAGGTATCCCTTGGATTTGGGCCCATCTGACAGCAACCCTCTCTGGACGAGAAAAGATTCAAGGTTGGCCCGAGGCAGTGGGGTGTAGGCAATGGATGTGGGATAATGGGGGTTAAAATCTGTGGAATGGAGGTTCAAGGCATTTATGGCAACGTTGTTTCGTCGCCAGAAATCATCCTTACGACAGGCATCAGTCCATTTGAAGATAACCCCTCTGGAGCACGTACCCAGAAGATATACCACCAAGCAGCAGCTTCTGTCGCCGTAACTGCAGCAGTCCGATCGTATGCCATCGAGATTGCTTCCTCGTTCCCAAGAATGAGCTGCTTGACTGTCACTTCCTTCTCGTGACTAGCGACCCACTTCGTCAGTTCCGCAAACGGTTGTGGTCGGTCGTAGACATAAGTTAGAAAATCATACGATAGCGTATCTCGCTTGCGCCGACACTCTGCTTCGTGATGGACCCGATAATCACTGATGATGGAGTCGAGATGGCTAAGACGAGTGTCGATAAGCTCCCGATTGAGGGAGATGAATCGTGCAAGCGATGGAGTAAGGTCATAGTCTTCGGTTAGTCCTATTATGGTGCCGGTTTGCCGAACATCTTTGGCATAATCCAACTCGACAGCGAAACCGCTACCCAGAGGTATGCCTTTCCACTCCAACTGTCCCCGACGTTTGATGACAAAGTTGCAGGTCTGAAATGGCAAGGACATATTAGCTCTGTACCGCTGCCGCGGAAAGCCCCACACGGTGTTGGCGCCGACATCCTGCCAAATATGAGCACGGCATGCTGTCCAGGAGAGCGGTAACGAACCGTAACATGCTGATACGGCCAATATACGACCTGCCCGTCCAAAGCTCGGAGGGCTAGTCGTACCTCTCGTCTTCGCTGAATATCAGGGTCAGAGTTCTGGGAAATATATGCTTCAAGATCTTTAGACTGTCGAAGAACAGCGAGGTGACCATCATCGTACTGGAAAGTCTACATCGCTAGCGTGAACATCAATAGGGCGAGTGATGTATAGAGAAAATACCAGAGTCGGAGGAAACGGAATCCACCATGCGTTTCCGAAGAAGCTTCGGCAATCGGACCTATTGGATCGACTTTCACGGGGTTTCCAATAGCAATCAGGCCCAACGAACTTGAACTGGATTTCTCCAGCAATCTGCTTGTGTACAAGGCGATCGGGGCCAGACGTCCGTGAAATACCCTTTGCATATGCCAGAGAACCAACCTCTCGAAGGATCTGGGCGACAGGTCAGTAAGTCCGAATCGAGCCCACTGACAGCTTCGTCTACCTTTAGATTTTCCACATGCCTCTCAGCGGGAGAGTCAGCAAACTCTAACAAGTAGGGCGGATACTCTAGATCACGGGCTTGGGCATACAGCATGGCCTGTCCAGGGGGAATTTTGCATTCTGGGGCGGTTAGGAAGAGCGTTGTGATGGACTCCTGCCAGATGCGACGCTTTACGTGGAATGACAAATCCAGCCTACTAACCTGTAAGCTGCCGCTTGATCCCGCATCGAAGGAGCTAACTGACCATGGAGAGAATATGTCAATGCCTGGAAGACGTTGGTCATTGGAAGTGATAAAGGAAGCTCGAACATACTAAAGTCAACACGACTAGCAAGCCCTAATACGCTGGTAAGTGCAAAATCGTAGAGCTGAAGATGAGATGACGCACGTTTGATTAATCGACGTACAACACTCAAGTTGATGACCAGAAAATCTTGGAGGCGCTTAGCTTGGATGAGTACAAGAACGTTGCAAACCGAACGGACAAACGGTGAAGCCATATGTTACTATGTATATCCTGCTTCCATTAGCACAAATATGAGCACCGAGATTGGCACACTCACGTATAAAGAACATAAGTAGTGAGTACATCCTTGCCCGGCATATTCAGGGCACTCCCAAACGCCACGGCGGCAGTGGTAAGATAATTTAGTCTTGAAATCCATTCGCTTGCATTATTAACGGGATCCAAGAAGGGACCAAGCAGGCATTGGGCCACGAAAAATACTATGGTAGACACGAGTAATATGCTTTGACGGAGGACGAGAAGCCAGGTCCGAGAAACGTTGCGGAAGAGGCAGTTATCTGAGTTGATGACGGCAACAATGAAGAGAGTACTGAGCTTCGCTAAGAGATACATGGATTCATAAGTGCCCCAACCGCGTCGAAAACCTATATTAATTAACCATGGATTGTAAATGGATATCGTCAATGAAGTACACACCTGCATAGAGGAATGCGAAAGCATTCCGATCACGAGTCAGTAAACGATGGTATTCCAGGTCCATGTCACCGGGA
This sequence comes from Pleurotus giganteus, assembly GCA_032158425.1. Taxonomy (NCBI): domain Eukaryota; kingdom Fungi; phylum Basidiomycota; class Agaricomycetes; order Agaricales; family Pleurotaceae; genus Pleurotus; species Pleurotus giganteus. Next base: position 2,924,171 of record JAPEHR010000002.1, read on the forward strand.
CTCCTCGGACGACCAAGTTCGGTGTAGGGATCAACTCGAGGCACAGATCGCTGAATGACTTTACGAAGGGCAAGTGGGAACCAAATAGTCAGCTAGGGTGACGTCAACAAATAGTGCGCGGAGACAAGTGGATACTTGCCCCAGAAAAGGCCAGCAGAGATATGATGATGATCACAGGTGCATAATTAATTTCGTTCTTCCTCATCGTTGTAGTCCAGCAAAAATCCAGGGGATCTCTAAACTCGTCAGGGGGTCCTAGGCGTTCAACAACAGGAGGAAATGAAGTAGCGTTCTTGTAAAAATTAGGAACCGCCCAAAGGTCCTCAGACCATACAAGGACGTTAACGGCCATGGTGCTGAGCGGCAGGTATATGACCGTCAAGAGGAATGTTACAATCACGATTCCCCATCTGCCATCTTTTGGCTGCGATAATTGCAAACCTTCGACGGAGTTGTACCGATCGCATAGAGGTGTTGATCGATAGAAATGGAAGAGCAAGCCTGCTGAGATTGTCATAAAAATTGCGAGGTAAATGAGTGCTCCCAAACTGCCTGAGGCAAAGTTAAGCGCGACCAGATTCGGGCTTCGGACTGCCTTTGAGCTGATTGCAGCTAGCTAACAAAGACGCTCACATTCGTCCTAGGAAGAGCTGCCTCCAAGAATCCACAATGTCGATACCAGTAACGGGGACTATCCCATGAAATTAGTTTGGACATGGGCAGTAAGCGAAAGTGCAACCTATGGTGCTCAAGATGAGAGCAAATATTTGGACGGTGTTAGTCAAGCCTTGGAGACTGTAGAACGCAGCCACAGCGCTTGAGCCCTTTCACTGAAGTGAGCGTCAGGGCGTTCGTAGGGCACAGGACTCACAGTAAATCCCAAAATGGTGTTGACAGCTGCACTTAAAATAGTCTTTCTGTTACGCCATCCAGGAATTATTCTGGCATTCGCTTCTAGCTCTTCCAGCGTCTGACCCGACTCTGCTAATCTATTCATAGGGGGAAATACTTCAACCTTTCCGGTCTGATGTTTAACCCGGGTAAAAGAGGGCGGGGGAAGGCGGGCGAGAAGTTCGTCGAGTTTGGGTAGTCTCAGAGGTTGAGCACCACGAGCGAAGAGGGTAGCAGCCGGAATAGGCGAGTGAGGAGGGTACTGATGACGTTTCATGCGAGTAGCTGTATCATGCTTGCCCAATAGATCGTAGGTTTGCTCTTCTGAATACCTGTTTATGGTTCTCGACGAGACACTGATCAAGGGATCATATTCACTAGAAATTATGTCATTACACCCATCAGTAGGAGGAATAATAGGACAAGGATTGGATTACGCGTTCTGGTGGTCATTGCTGAATTCAGTAATGTCTACCGTAGCTTGTAATTCACGGCGAGTGATTGGTGGTTTTCCTGCTTCGTAAAGAGATTGAGCACCAATTTGACTGGATTGACTCTTTGAGGTTTGCGCTATGAAGCGCGCTGGAGAAGCTGGAAGGAGCCATTGTGTGTCGTCAGAATTCCTATGTGGGTATGTCCGACGCGTTCGTTGGCCAACCTGGGTAGAGAGACTGCGTGAGCCCTGCGACTCTGCTAAAGACTCAAACTGCATGGCCGTTATGGTGTCCACAACATCGAACAACTTGAAGACAGAAAGCGGTTACGCTCCATAAATGGAGTTCAAGGAATGAGCTCAAGTAAGTCAGGGCATTATCTTCCCACGGGATGAGTCCAAGCGAAGTCATGTATAAAATATGTCGACTACGATTCAGCCGTCGTATCTAACAAGAAGCCTGGTAGTCTTCTCGGTTGCTTCACGTCGTGATAAGTCCAACTTCGGCCACGGCCCGGGATGTCATTGCTTGCGGGTCTGGTTTAAATGGCCAGTTAACCTTCATTTCTAGTTCTAAAGGCATTAATTCGCAAATAAGCTCTGGGCAAATTTCAGCGCATTCATGGATGCTTGGATAGATGGATGACTGCTCGAGGACTGAAGGATGGATCATTTCGTGTGTTATCTCGCTTGCCGTTGTAGGTAGTCGCCGCTGAATCGTGTGGGCGAGAGAGAAAAGGCCTGTCATCGGGCTACATACGATTCGTAAGAATGCATACGGTAATAGCATCACAGGTACTTACTCGTGAGGGGTTTGCTTCCCCCATGGGGCCACTGGATTGGGCCGAGTGGCCAGATATTTCAAGTCCAATGCTAGTAAGTCGCCAATTTGTGCCTGCAATATGGATAAGGTAAGGGACTAACGAATACCAGAGCGTACTTACGGCCATCCAAGTAAGGCTGATATCAGCCAAGTCGTGTTGCTCGTAGCCTCCACCAATCTGAACTTGATCAGCGGGGGATGTAACCTTTATCCACCTTCAACTTACATCCGAATGACAGCCTTCGATGGATCGCCATCAGAAACTAAAAAGGAGGAAGGAAGACAATGACTCGCCTGTGAACCAGCACTGAAGAGTAGCACACATAAGTGTGATTGGCTGGGGCGCCAAGGTCATGACATATGTACACACCTGCTTCAAAATTTGTCCCTTTTGGCGTGCCTTAGGCTGTTGCTCGAACCTGGCGCAATCCTTTGTTGCACCGTTAAAGTATGTTACCCACTGATTGAAACGAGCTTACGAAATCCGCTCGAGGTTCATTAAGAGCCAGGGCTTGGTAAGCACGAAATACATGCTCCCCCAACAGCCGGTCTGGGAAGCCAAATAGCTTCCTGATGCGACTGCTTAGCAAAGGGATTTCCTCGGGGAGCCCAAGCGACCCAACTGTGTCGAATACACCGACACACCTACAACTTTGCTAAAAAAATGAATTTAGAGACAGATAACTAATCGTTTACTTGACGGAGAACGAATTATCATCGAAGCCTGCTCGCTTTCTCCCAGGTGAATCGTGGTGGTTCCAAGGAGCCAACTTGGCTCTCAGAGCACCGGTTTCTATTTGGGAAACATCAACGGATTATGGTGGTAATAGCGGAAGTAAAATTACCTTGTTCATCCTTACTCTTCCCAAGCCTCTGATAATCAATAAATATGCCCGCAAAATGCTCCATCTGAGTGCGGTCCAGCACGCCGATCTCACCCTGTTAATAGAAAGCCAAAATATTGAGGGTTTATTACACAAGATAGGACAGTGCTCACGATGAACATAGCGACCATACGCGCGGTATATGCACCCTAAGTTTAGATATCAAGCAAAAGCTGATGTTCATTGCAAATGACTGACTCGTGAAAAGCCAAACAGGAATATCTTCAAAGTAAAGCTTAGCGAGACGACAGAATCTCAAGGTCGAACTCACTTCGTCTCCCGGAGCATAGTTACTATTCTACCAGTGTTAGCAAGGTTAAGGCGAAGCTATCAGAATACCCACTGAGCTATAAATGCATACGCTTCTTCAACCTTATCAGCTACAAGTGATGGATCAGTTCTACAACTAGTAAGATAAGAGGAGATACCTACCCAACGAGCACCCAGTTGCGCCTGAGTAGAGTCAGAGATTAGTGGTGCTATGATTGTAACCCGTTTTCATACTATTACCCTCGATGTACTCTGAAAAAAAGTTCTTCTCGGTACCAATACCGGACTGGTAAAAAACTATTTGGGGAGTGGGTGGGTTGAAGCGTACGTCCTCATGGCTTATGGTTCTTGCAAGTCGCTACATCGCATATGAGTGGGCAGTTTTGCAACGCAATGCCAGTATTTCTAATCACGTACCAAAACATTCGTATACTTGGAGGCGGTTTGCGTCCCTACACCATTCTGCCATGTCCTGCGGCGAGTCTTCAAGGGAGCTGTACGTGAGCAAAACGTGCGACCCACCCATCACAGCACACTATTATTCGCTTCTTTACTCGTTGGTCAAGGATCGGATCTGGCAAAGGCGTTGTAGGTAGTTTACGAGGCGACCTTCGAGGACTAGGAAGGCCACTACTGGAGAGCAGCAAGCTGTGGTTTAAGGCTGACATTGACGTGGAAAGGATCTCGCTCTCTTCGCAAATCACAGATCGTACATATATAAAAGGATGGCTAATATCCGTGCATGAGCTACTGGTACCTCTTTTTCGCCGGGCTCAACGTATCATTTCGGTGCTTTCGGTACTTCCGTAGCTCCTCCTTTTGGCACTCGTGAAGCATGTGCCACGTTCCCACTTCACGGTAGCAGAATCTATTGGCGTAGCTACCGGAGGGGATTCAGATGTGGAGCTCCCATCGTCAAATTGACAATTTCGTGGTATTGATCGAGATGGTGTGCGAGGTAAGACTAGCAGTCAGTCTACATTATACCGAGGGCTGTCCGAATCTACAATATGCGACCTCGCATCATTTTCGAAGAAGCTGCTCATTTACCAAGTCGCATTTCGGCTCCAGAGAACTCATCCAAAGCCAACCTAAATGATAGTTCATCTAAGGATTTTACAGGGAGGTCCCTTGGAAGGAATGGAATGTGAGGCGTTGGTTGCTTAGGCGGGCAACTGAAGCCATCTTAGTCATACTGGTTCGGGTGAGATGTCGCTTCCGCACCTTATTTCAGCCAGCCTGATCTGCCACGGTGGAAAGCCATGAAGCTGAGGTGGAGGTATCGGCGTATTGACAGGCCCGAAGTGGTGAAGAAGTAATAAATCCGGAGAGGGGAAACCTCTTTCTTCTGAGGGATGCTCAGTAAGTGATGCAAATGACAGAGACATACGAAACCTTCTAAGATCCCATTCAATTCGTTTACTGATAAAGCAAAGCATTTAAGCTCGTGCTTTGGGATCCCTTGGAGCTTGTGGTATTTTCGGGCCAAGGAACAAGCGGCTGTAGCAATTGCTGACTTGGATGATCTTGTAGAGAGTAAATGGAGCTGAAGGGAATGATTGGGGAGGGCAGAAGATTTGTCGGAACCAACTATGTGGTATTAGCATACAAAGGGCGATGATTTACACCGGAGTACCTGCTCGCTTTCTAACGGTGCTCTTGCGTTTGAGTGACCCTTCCGGTCGAGGTGCCGATAGCTCTATCGTGATCGCCGGCAACACTGCCTTGCCACCAAGTGCAGGTGAGATGGGCCGTGAATCGGAGTAGTCTGAGGATGGTGGGGTCAATGGATAATCTATTTCTGAATCACTTTCAACAGTCGGGTATTTGTTGTATATATACTGGCGAACCAGCGCCGAGTTATTAAAAAGGATACCTAGTACTAGGATAAGCACAATTCGTATGATAGGCATCGCGACGTTACCCCCGGTATCATAAAGGCTCAGCCGTTCAATTCCAACCAACTGGCACCATGCAATACATCGATAAACTGATTCAAAAAGGGATGCTTCTACAGCACTGGCTTTGCCTTCTAATGGCTGTGAAGCAAAGACCACGGCAAGATGTCGAGGGCGTTTGTTACGCAGCGCAGCCAGAGGAAGTGGCGGAGGAGCTGAATATCGCCTCCCAAGCGCTGTAAACCTTGCCGTTATCGCATAGATGAAATGGAGAAGGTGCAGGAGAACGAGACGGAGACCGAGCATGTAAGAATCGAAAATGATCACCAAGACCTGTCAGGTCAACCGTAACACGTTGCTCCGTTGCTGATTACGCGTTACGTGTTACATGTTACGTGATAAGATTAGATGTTCAAACATTTCAACGCTGGCAGTACAAATTTGTTAAGTGAGGGCTGGTTCTTCTTGAATACCCCTCTTAATCTTAAGGAGCATTGACGTCTTCCAGTTGTCAAGCTTGGTAACCTGGTCAAACTCTACAACCGCTCCAGTAAATTTCTCCTGATCACCAGCCTCAACAGCGTCGATAATCACATTGATGAACTTAGCCTCGCGTGTGGAAGGAAAGGTCGCATCTTGCGTCGTGTACTTGGTCATGTTACGCCTCGCAGTTATGGGATCCTATGGAAATCAACGGGCAGCCGAAATGGAGACCAAGATACACGAACCCCCATTGCTAAAGCACAAAGTTGAGCTCGAAGCCAATACTCCTTCACACTGTACTTCGTCAATGCCGAACCTAATGAATGATTCGCAACTTGCTCGTAGAGATCAATCGCTCGAGGATATTCATCCAAGTCAGCGTGGAGATCAGCAGCATCTTTATAACAGGCATTGGCGGTACTGATCAGCCGCATGAGCGGTGGGTATGACATAGAGAGATCATACGACGTACGCGGCAGCGTCCTCTTGCGCGTACCAGTCACCAGCGCGCTCGAAGCTGTCACAAGCTTTGCGGAGGTCATTTGACTCTTGAAGGAATATTTGCCCTATTTCTTTCTCGCGATCGGCAGCTTGTCGGAAGCGACCAGCCTTAGTAAGGTGGATAATTGTCTGTGTCAAGGCTTGGATGGCCACTGGATAAGTAGCTTCAGCTTTCGTTCAGCAGGTCAACAAGGGAAAGGAGGTACACTCGGGAAATCCTCTCTTGTAGGCTTTGGCAGCGTTCCACCATGCATTCGCAGCTTCATTCATCTCATTACACTTCTCACGGCATTCGGCTTCTCTGGCATGAGCGTCCCCAGCCTCCTTGAATAGTTTGTCAATCTTGAAGGAATTGGCAGCCTGTTGGTATAGATCGCCCGCTTCTTCAAATTTGGTCGAGGAAGAGGAGAACCATCCTGAAGAAGAGTTCGCTTTCTTGTCTGCCTTCTCGAGAAGGAGCTGAGCTGGAGATTTGGGAGGCATGGTTCAAGAAGGTTAGCATAGCACTAAAGCATCGCCAAGCAGCCAAAGTCACATGTTCGTGTGACGTTATTGCTTCGCCTCCTTGCAAGTTGTTTCGTACTCCCATCGTAAATCGAATGATATGTAGCTGTATAATCCTTAGCGGCACGTACTGCAAAGCACTGAACATGTATTCACGCCTGTTTGCCGGCCTACCACACATCACGTGATACACGCGCTTCCCATTGCGTTTTCAGATCCAGTAAACCGCCTCATACACGATGGGTGCTGTGCATTGATCCACCATCCTGCCCACCCTAACGACAACATCTACCATGGCCGCCCTCCAGCTCGATGCGATCAAGCAGCTTTCGGATCTTCATCCCAAGCCTGCCCATATCAAGTTTCAGTATGGAACAGCAGGCTTCAGAACTGTGTAGGTTCCTCGTCATGATCAACAGCTTGATAAGCACCAGTTGAATGTCAAATATAGAGCAAATGTTCTAGACTCAGTGCTGTTCAGAGTCGGCATGTTAGCTGGACTGAGGAGCAAGAAATTAGATGGAAAGAGCATTGGCGTAATGGTGACAGCTTCCCACAACCCAGCGCAGGTGTGTCGTAGCGGTCACTTGATAATACATCATCTGGAACATCGCTCAGGACAATGGCGTCAAACTTGTTGATCCTAGGGGAGAAATGCTCGAGCCTTCTTGGGAAAGCCACGCAACGACGCTATCGAATGCGTCGTCCACGGACGATTTCATCAACGCACTTGAAACATTCATACACACCGCCAAGATAGATCTCTCTAAGCCGGCACAAGTTGTTTACGCCAGAGATACGCGCCCTTCGGGCAGTACCCTAATTTCGGCGCTTGAAGATGGCCTCAAGGCCATTGGTGCTGAGGGTCGTAATGCAGGCGTAGTTACCACGCCTATCCTTCATTATTTGGTCCGTGCGATCAACACAAAAGGGACTGAGGATGCTTACGGCGAGGACTCCGAAGAAGGATATTATACAAAGCTCAGCGAAGCTTTCAAAAAGCTTGTCGTAAGTGGTTTATGATATCGCAGTACTAGAATGCTGAAACCCTCCTTAATTAGGCTGGTAAAGCAGTTCTTCCACCTATACTCATCGACTGTGCAAATGGCGTCGGAGCTCACGCTGCCGGCAAGCTTGCCGAGTATATTGGCGATAAGCTCGCATTCATTCTCGAGAACACCTCCACAAATACCCCTGGCGTACTCAATAACGAATGCGGTGCTGACTATGTAAAGACATCGCAGAAGCTGCCTGCGTCTCTGGCATGTTCCTTGAAGCCGGGAATGCGTGCTTGCAGCTTGGATGGTGACGCTGACCGTTTGATGTATTTCTACTTGGACGAAAGAGGCCAGTTCCACATGCTCGACGGCGACAAAATTTCTGCACTTGTTGCTGCCTTTGTTGTTGAGCTCGTCAAAGCTGCGGGCCTGGACGAACATATCAAAGTCGGCGTCGTACAGACCGCGTATGCAAATGGGGCCTCGACCAAATATCTCGTTGAGGTAAATTTGTCTAGCAACTCGGTTAGTCACGCGCTAACGCCTGGGAAGCGTCTACCAGTTAAATGTGTCCCGACAGGTGTTAAACATCTTCACCACGCTGCAGAGCACTACAATGTCGGCGTATACTTTGAAGCCAATGGGCATGGAACGGTACTCTTCTCCGGAGAGACCTTGGCAACCCTCTCACAGCACCAACCCTCCACTCCCGCACAGTCCACAGCTTTGGGACATCTCATCAATTTGACGCAGCTGATCAACCAGACAGTTGGGGATGCGTTGTCGGATATGCTCCTTGTCGAAGTCGTCCTGGCCCACAAGGCATACAGCGGCGTTGAATGGGACTCTTTGTATACTGATCTTCCCAATCGCCTAGTGAAAGTTGTTGTCGCCGATAGACACACATTTAAGACCGAGGACGCTGAGAGGCGATTGGTTAGTCCTGCCGGACTCCAGGCCAAAATCGATGGACTCGTGCGTCGATACGAGGGCGGCCGGTCCTTTGTTCGGCCTAGCGGCACGGAAGACGTCGTGAGGGTTTATGCCGAAGCTGTCTCGAAACACCAGGCAGACGGTGAGATTCTGACTTGACCTCACCAAATCCCCCGCTGAGCTGTTGCAGAACTCGCATTTCGTGTGGCTGGGCTGGTTTACGACGAAACCGGGGGTGATCCTACGACCCGCCCAAAGGAGTTTCTGTGAGTGACGAAATGGTCGAGGCTGCATCTCAAGTAGAAAGTGTACGTAACTATATTGTACGTAGATCAGCCGCATCAAGGTGCTGTTCTTGTTAGAATGTGCAGAGGCAGGTTTGGAATCTGAACCAGCCGTTCGGTTCTCCAAGTGCTGTTAAAGTACTTAGCACCTTCCAGCTGTATGACTCGGACACGCGAGAGTTGCACTATCGCACGTAATCGTACTATATAAAGGAGGATTAATTCAACATTCCACTAAGCCTGCTCATTCTCTGTCTCATCTTGAAGTCCAATATACCCCTTTATCTCAAAGCAACCATAATGTGTCGGTTTGTAATCTATAAAGGAACTGCACCTGTTCAGTTATCTCATGTGAGCCTTGCGTGATCTGCGCAGGCGACGACGACTCACCACCATAATGCCACGCAGCTGCTAACAAGACCTTGCCACTCGATCATTAACCAGGCCTTCGATTCGCGCCTAAGGCTTGACCGTAGAAGACCTATTAATGGCGATGGCTTTGGCGTCGGTGAGCTGCGTCTGGGTCGCAGTTGACGCATGGCCTGACGACACAAGGCTGGTATGATTTCATCCAAGACCCCGAGTTGGGCAATAAGCCTTGCATCTTCACGTCCGTTACTCCCGTGAGTGGTTTCGATTTAGGAATGCGCACAGGTCACTGAGTGGTGTTCGGTCAGGCTTGGAATAACATCAATCTCACTCGTCTTGCAGAAAAAATCAAATCACCGCTCGTATTGTCTGTCGCTTCCCATTTTCATTGTGCGTCGCTCCATTGAATGGCTTTCTCAAGTGCCCATGTACGCGCCACGACGGCAGGGTCGCTATCATTGGATAACTGCCATCCCTTTCAATATGGCAAGCTTATGGTCAATTGCCCCTCGCCCACTCAAGCAGACCTTACCTGACGTCCAAACCCAGTTCATGCATAATGGTGGCATCGCTGAATGGCACAAAATTAAGCGCAAAGTTCAGAGCTGCTTATCTGAATTTGCTTACGACAACGTACAGGGCAACACAGGTATGAGGATCTACGCGAATTCTGGCATTTACATGCCTACTCTTCCTTACCAGACTCCGAAATGGCATTTGCTCTCTTCCTTACCATGGTGGGTCATATTTTGTTGTCCGCATTCAGACGTGCTGAACACCGGATAGCTCCCAAACGCAGACGCAGAAACGTTCGAACCGCGTTTACTTCAGAAAGCCATGCTTGATGTGATCACGGCGTTGAATGCTTTTGCTAGGGAAGCTGACATAACAGAGGTAGCCAACATCGCCCGAACCCTGAGCGAGATTAACCATGCATTGCAGCCCAGTCTGATGAATTTCTGTGTGACGGATGGAGAGACCGTGGTAGCAACCCGCTATATTTCCTCACGCACCGACGAGGCTGCATCTCTGGCAAGCTTCCCTTATTTGTCAATAATGCAGAGACATGTGGCTGACCTAGTTCGGGCAGTGGTATTCGTCAGGTACAACGTTCAGTGAGTCCGCAGCGGGTGGACACTACAAGATGTCTAAAGCGGACAAAAGGGAAAATATCATCATGGTGTGTTGATAGCAACTGCGTGCATATAGGCTGTACTCAGTAGCGTCCTTAGATCGCCAGCGAACCATTAACTTTCGAAAAAGGTGATCGTCTTCCCCGGCACTTTCCCTCAGTCGTGCTGACAATTCCATTTAGCTGACTGGATGGAAATACGGACAAACCATATGGTAGTAATTACGCCCAAGTTCAATCTGTTACAAATACCCATCCGGGACGAATTCTATGTCCCGCCCTCAGATCCCGCATCTCTGGCTAGAGATACTGACTTTGCATCAGGCAAAGGCCTGTTGAGCCCCCGTAAATAGTTGGTTTGTACTTGTATATTGGCATTTCAGTTGAATGTAATTTTGTTTGGTCCATTTGTCCTCTGGAGTGGCCCCACTGGCACCACTGCTTGCACAGGCCACAACGTTGTGCAAATGACCCAAAACTGACCTCTCAGGTTTTTCTGCCACGATGAACGCCTGGCTGATATGGACTGCAGTCTCAAACACTGCTAGGTGCGTGTTTCTTCTGCAATGCTTCCGATGTTGAGAACTCATCACCTCCCAGGCTCTCAACCGTCTTGCAGATCCTCATATTTTTGCCACTCACGCTAGCGACGCTTTCTACTTCAGCTTTCCTTCTCCTATCGCTCTTACTCAGCGTACACTCCTTAATCCATGGATCTCTAGTTCTCATATGGGGTAGCGAATCGCTCTCAGTTTTGCAAGTTCCAATGCATCCATTTTTACTTCTCGTTTGTTTCAACGTATTCTCGTCGACCGTACCGCCTTGGTTGATGACAGCCACCACATGGTGGGGCACCGCGTTGACGTACGGTGGACCTTTGTTCATCATGATGGAAGGGTTATCTAGTCTACTCGTCGCGCAACAGCTCGGCCAGGAGGGCAAGAAGTTTGTTGGTGACGATGAGTTCCGCCAGTTTGGAGCACTAATAATCACCGCGATCACATACGTCCTTTCAGCCTGGTGGATTGCCGTGGTGAGTCCCTCCTCGTTTGTGGTTGTGATTCATTTAAAAAAGCACCAGGCATATCCCGCTGCTGCATCTTCGCCTCTGTCTTCCACACTTTTGGGTGTAGCGTTGACTGCTTTTGTGTTCCTCACGGTGATAGGATTCGCCCTTCGACGCACCAATATCATAGAATCTTCATGTCTCTTGGTATTCCTGTCGTACAACGTCTGGTTGTGTGGATACGACCAGAGATCGTTTTCGGATCCCGCCTCTTCATAGTAAGGATGTTTCCTGTCTCTACCGGACCTTACAAAATCTGAGTGTTATATGCAGTGTGCCCCTTCTTCCCAACATTCTTCCACATTTTGAAGCTCTCATAAATTTCGCAACGAATACGCTCCCAAAACCCGTCCTCGCAGCCCTGCTTTTCCGTCTTGCGATCCTCCATCTTGCGTCGCGAATATTGCCCACTATCGGTGCGGACAGCTGGGACTCGGATGAGGGCGTAGATAGTGGCTGGAACAACCGTCCGGTAAGGTTTATGCCCTTCGTTAGATTCACTCTCAATTCATATATTCACCAGACATCAACTCTTACTCGAATCTTACTCACATATCGCCAATTTGTATTCGTAACTGTCTACTCTCATCTGCTCCGTGAGTTTGGCCTTGTCCTTACGTATTTTAATGTACAGCCTAACCTACTGTGTCAAGTGCTCGATCACTCTTCTCAGATCTGGTGGCGATGGATGAATGTGTTCTTCACACTGACTATATGGGCCGTCGAATTCCTTGTGACCGACGAAGATGACGTTGCTACAAAAAGTTGGAAAGTGGATTAGTGTGTTACATGACCACCCTGGACACTATAATGATCATAAATTATGGTTGTTGATAGCCTATCAGTTACGCTTCCATCGAGCAGCAGCAGCATCTTCGCCCTGGTAATATTCCCGCTTCCATATCTGGGCCTTCTGCTTCACTTCTTCTAGGATAAACTCGCAGGCCAAGAAGGCCTCTTTGCGATGAGGGGACGAAACCGCAACCACTATTACAACGATTTCAGCATGCCAAGACTAACGATTGGCGAGAAACTTGCCAATTGATGGTTCCCCAACTGGGACGACTCCTAAACGATGCTGTACTGCACACCGAATCAGCGATTCTGTTGCTTGGGTTGAGGGATGGTCATCGGAAAGGTTGACCAATTGCTTTGCTAATTCTATAATGCTCGTCATCGTTTTAATGGCGAGTTTAGAGTAGGCCTGGTATTCAAGGCGGGATACAGGCTTGCCTAGAGCAAATTGTATTGGAATCAGCTATGCATGCAGTATTGGAGAATGGATGCACCGCCGAACGAATCCCTTGTCGTTCCTATGGGCAGACATGAACATGGACAGTAGCCACTTGCTGAGCACATCGTACCAATGAAAACGGCTGTGGCGCCCGCTGCATGGTCTCCAACAGACTTTACGATAGTTTCGACATCAAGGCTGCTGTAAGTCAGAGAACACGAACCACCCTCAACTTCAGTAGAGATTTCGAACGATGCACTTGGCTGTTGAAGCTGAAGGTCGGACATTATTGGCTGTCACATGTCACATACGGTGTGACTCACGGCTACTGCAAGGGTTCTCAGCGCTTCAGAGCTTCAGCTTCAGCGGTTAGGTTGACATGGCCTCGCTCAGATTCCTGGCTTGGAACCACGTTAGGTCTCGCTCCGTTGCGTCTCATACTTCACGAGCTATTGCAAGTCAGCAATGGGGCCGAAGTCTCCCGTTAGATGTTCACCCCGAGGCATGTGTTCCCATGGTGTTGATGAAACGTCTGACCCTCACATCCAGTAGGTTGAAGCTGCATTGGCTGAAAGCCGGCCTGTGGTTGCACTCGAAACCGCGCTTGTCACTCATGGGGTCCCATTCCCAGAAAACGGGACCTTAGCTACGTCTCTTGAAAATATCGTCAGATCCACTGGGAGCGTACCTGCGACCATTGGTATCATCAATGGTCGCGTTAAAATCGGATTAGAACCATCGGAGGTAGATTTCTTAGCAGATACGCAAACAAATCCAGCCTCGAAAATTTCGCGCAGAGATATTGCGGCAGCAATCGTTTCCAAGTCTCATGGAGGTAATGTTTGCGGTACCAAACTTCTTCATAGCTAATATGCATGTAGGAACAACTTGCGCGGCTACATTAGTCTTCGCAGCGCTCGCAGGTATCAAGGTTTGCCTAAACTTTTACAAATGAGAGTCAAGGTCAGTGACCGTCCCCTTTGTCAGGTTTTTGCGACCGGGGGGTAGGAGTTTGCACCTGTTCAATTATCCAGTTACTTACCTCGGTAGACTTGGCGGTGTCCATCGCGGAGGCCAGGATTGTAAGCCTAAGCAGCGTTCATGTTTTATGCCATTTAACATCGTTTGTAGCCATGGATATCTCCGCAGATCTAGGCGAGTTGACAAGGTGTCCGGTTGGCCTCGTTTCCGCGGGTGTGAAGTCATTCCTTGACATCGGAAGGTACTTCTTCCAATCTTTCTTGAACTGAGCCTGAACTTGCTGTTTCTCTAGGACCTTAGAGTACTTGGTCGGTTCCATTAATGTGACCAGCACCACAGCTTGATACTGTCGTAGGAAACGTTAGGTGTTCCCGTCATCTCTTACGGCAAGACAACCGACTTTCCTGCTTTTTACTCTCCTCGAAGTGGTTTCAAGGTATACGTGTTCTTTCGTCCTAGAGTAGCCAAGACTGAAATGACTCAGTTATCTTGGAATGTTGACAATCCCAACGCTGCTGCTAGATTGATTTGTACGTCCTCCTTTGCTACGCGTGCACTGAGCTGACATGATTCAGACACCCAGTCGCAACTGGGCATGAAAAATGGCGTACTCATCGCGTGCCCCCTTCCCGAAGCGTATGAGGCTTCCGGTGCCTCCATCCAGAAAGCCGTTGACCAGGCTATCGCTGAATCGGAAGTTAACGGCGTTAGCACACGGGGCAAGGCCGTCACCCCATGGCTTTTGGCACGCATCGCCGAATTGACACAAGGTCGATCCCTTGCAAATAGTACGCAGCTCAATTGCGACATGTCCATCCAGTGACTGATGTTCACTAGACACTGCTCTTTTGGAGAACACAGCGAGAATTGGTATGTAGCTCGTCTTGGCATTTGTATTTCTGTGTAACATGATTGCAGGTGGACAAATAGCGGTCGAATATGCGAAACTCGCTCAAGACTCTGTCAGCGATGCGTCTCGTGCGTAGGCATTTGCTTGTATGCAGTTTGTCTACAAAGAATCATTCAACTTCAATTGCTCTATCAGCCTTCCTGGACCCTAAGTGCCTCGTAAATGTAAATTCGCCTCTGTTTTCAACTTCAGTGGATGACAGCGTTTCACGAAGGAGGAACATCAGCTTGCTAGTCATTGGCTGTGCTGCCATCGACATCACAGCCAAAGCTGCTGCAGGGTCAGACCCGAAGATTGCGACTCACTCAACCACGCCCGGATCTGTTTCCCTGACGTTAGGAGGCGTTGGTCGGAACATTGCGGAAGCTGCCCATCGGCTAATACCTTCGAGAGCTCGACTTGTCTCTGTTATCGGCGATGACCTCCTAGGTCGACTTCTCGCTTCAGAACTTTGGGACATGGGGATGGAGACAGATGGAGTCTTCCAGACTGAAGGAAGGACTGCCGTTTGCAATATGTATCTCGACAGCGAAGGTCATCTCATGGGAGGCATTGCTCATATGGACATCGTCAATTCACTGGATGCAGAAAAGGCGAGTTTTCTCACGGACTATTGATTAGTTCGCTATTCAATTTGAATAGTCTAGGCAATCAAGCAAATCGTAGAATGCCGCCCTCGCATCGTTGCTTTCGACGGTAATCTCAGTCCTGACTTCATACAGCGAGTAGTAGAATTCTGTCACAACAAGTCTATTGAGAGTGAGTGAGTTAGCTTGCCGCTTTCAGAGATTTACTAACATGGTCAAACAGTTTTCTTGTATGTTCCGTATTTCCGGTGTTGATCTACCGTCTCAACACTATCCATAGTGAACCCACTTCCACCGCCAAGTCTATGGCGATCTTCTCAGCGATTCCGGCAGTTCAACGCATTAGTGGCCAGTTGTCCCAAGCCAGAATATCGATAACACCAAATTTACTTGAACTGAACCATATGCATCAAAAGGCGCACGTGGACTATCCTTCTCTTCCGTTCCAGGATTGGCATGGAATGTGTGTGGCCGTCCTACAAAACATTGGCTCTAGGCTCGCCAGATACGCAAACACGGAGCCTTCTTTTGCCGCTATCTTTGAACAAGGGGATATTGCCCGAGCCCTTAGCTTGCTGTATTATTTCCATCGTATCATTGTCAAGTGCGGTGCATCGGGCGCTGTCGTTGCCCTCCGAATGGATGACACAGAATCTCCATGGACCAAGAGCCTTCCAGAAAGCGCTTTTTATATCCGTATTCCATCTGGACAGGTGCTGGTCTTCCAACACTTCCCTTCATTGATCGTGGATAAGCTGGTCAACGTAACGGGCGCTGGTGATTCTTTCGTCGGGGCGCTGCTGGGCACGATGGTTAAAGAGCCCAAACTCTTTCAAGAACCGAGCCTCCTCCACGACGCAATCCACACCGCCCAGCAAGCAGCCGTCTTGACGCTCGGTAGTCCCTTGGCTGTTTCTCCATCCATATCAAAGCTGCACGATAACTAGCCATACGGTAGATTACGGTGGAAGTGGCCCAACTTTGACCACTAGGTTCGCTCGACGCGCCTCCTCCTTTGCTACTAGCTTCAGGCCCTTTGCTGTCGCTCGAAGCTTTTTATCATACCGAGCCTGTTATGATGTATTTAGCGATAAGACAACAACTCTATGTTGAACGCATCTACCAATGCTCCATGTTTAAGACGGGTAATGATGTTAGCTGCTTCGCCTTTAGTCAAACTTCTGAGGATCTGCTCAAGGCTGGGCCGTTTGACTTCGTTACTTAGAAATGACTGCGGGGACCGCTTTAGCCAGCGTTTGGCGATGAAACTCTTTTGCAAGTCGGTCGCAGGTGCTCTACGCCATTTTGCAGTGCGAAGGAGCCTAACAAACTACGTTCAGCCTCCTCGAGATCCAGAAAATGTAGATAAGCACACCCATGAATCATAAGCCCAGGGATCACTTTGGTGCGCGCATATGTGTCGCATGCACGTACGGCTTCACTAAGCGACGAGGCAGTCGCGAACTTCCGAGACCTGAAGAAGGGGGACATTCTGAACGCTTGTGCAGTAGCCCGGTCCAGAGAAGCTGGGGCAAACCATGCTTGGTAGTACGGCTCTGTCACTACACAGCTGCTTGAAGAACAGCCCATCACAAAAACAATAATAAAAACATACTCTCATTTCCTTGCGCTGGTTCTATCCGGATATGTCCCTTACCGAGACACTCTAAGACGTAGATGTTGTCACCGCATCCCACCCACGCATTTGGAGAAAGCGAAAAGATGTGAGGTGCGCCGAATGATTGATTCTTCAGAGAAAAAGGGTTGTCATAATCAACGTAGGTTATTGATCGGGGTTGCGGGACATCATCGATGCATGGAGACGAAGCTTCCGCAGTCAATTTGTATTCCATCGTTTCGAGCGTTTCGTCTACCGGTGACTCTCGTGAGGAGAGTGGCTAAGTAAGGGAGGGAGTTGCATTTACCTTGAATATCCGTTGCTATGGGGTCAAGTCCGAATAACGTTGGAATGGAAACTACGCCTGAGACGCGACTTGTGCTGTCAACGAAGTCGATTATCCGGCAGTCAGTCTTTCCAGTGTCTGGAGACAGTCTCATGCCTCGACCTATCTACCAATGAATCAACAAGCATGCACGAAGGGCCTTTGGCGTTGTCTACCATCTGAGCGAAAACATTGTGTGAACGTGTAGGCCTTGCAATAAGCACACAGTCGATATTAGGTATATCAGCACCTTCGGTCAAAACAGCTAAGTGGAGACAATATGGGAAGCTACAATCAATTGAAGTAAGGGTCAGCTTACCGCAGTTCACTAAGACGGGGAATTCGCTGTTCTTAAATGCGTTTACAAGCGCTTTACGATCGTTCATTGGCGTTTTGGAGTATATGTAGCGCGCATCGATGCCAAAATTGCGGAAAGTTTGAGTAAGGGCCCGAACATGTTCCAAATTGACGCAAAAAACCAAGGTAGATTTCCTCTCCGCTGCGAGACCGTTAAGTAGGTGCCGGAGAGAGCCACAAGGCATCATACCAGCTTTATCAATCCAGGATTGCACAACGAGCCGATTTATTGTTTCCGTGTTAATGACGTGAGCCAGACTAGAGGGCTTAAAATCTCCGGTTCGGGTATTGATATCCACGTCCTTAAGATTTAGTTGGGCACGAACAGTGGTGAAACGAATGTCACATAACCTGGTTTAAGTTCAAACATGAGCTCATGTGTGGGGAAGATGTACGTACCATTGCTCCTTTATCATCTCAAAGAAATCTCGGTGGTAGACGATCTGCTCAAAAATGGATCCTAGAGCTAATCCGTCGTGTCGGCTAAATGTGGCTGAGAAGCCAATGATCGGAATCGGGTGCCCTATGGTCGGGCTGGGAGCGTCAGGATCAGGACTTGCTACGTTGGGGTCAAACCGAGCCAAAATGCGTCGATAGCTATGTGCGCATGAGTCATCCGCTCAATAATTCCAAGGTGGTAAATAAACCCACGAAGGAGCAGCGGCGTGGTGAGCTTCATCGATAATGATAGCTTTCATAAAATTGGGGTCGAACTTAGCAATGCGTTGGCCCTGCAACAATGTTTGGTAGGTGGCCACCGTACTTGGCGAGGGTATCAGCTACCTCTGAAAACGGTGAGCAACTAAGACAGTGCATACACGTCGGCTTCGCCAGAA
Source organism: Pleurotus giganteus (assembly GCA_032158425.1). NCBI lineage: Eukaryota > Fungi > Basidiomycota > Agaricomycetes > Agaricales > Pleurotaceae > Pleurotus > Pleurotus giganteus. The sequence goes on from JAPEHR010000002.1 coordinate 2,942,488, forward strand.
GCATGATGTTTGGAACCCTGTTCTATTTCCACAGACCAGTTGGGGAACAAACTCCGGACTTGCGAGGCGGCTTGTCTAGCGAGCTCAATACTATTGACAATGACCAACGAGCGAGTTGCTTTAGAATCTTGCCCTAGGGGAGCTATTCTCGAGAGGAGAGAAACGAACACAGTAGTCTTGCCAGATCCTGTAGGCAAAGACACACCGATTCGAGTAGAACCCGAGTCAAGAGCGCGGAGACAGGTGTCTAGACAATGTTCCTGGTAAGGCCGCAGTGAAACGAACGACCGAAAATGTGGAAGGAACCAGGAAGACGCTGGACACATGAGTCGAGGACATGTGGGTGACAAGAACCATAACATGCCGTCGCTGGTTACGATCATACAGTGATCATACCCATGAATCCCTTATTAGGGTCGCAATTCATACTTCCAGCAAATCAGTGGCACATACACATTCCATTACTAGCCACCCAAGAGGGAATATTGTAACGTGTATATTCTCTACGAAGATGGTATCAACCAAGCGTAATAAAAAGGGTCTAATGCGGGCGCCATAAACAATGTATTATAAAACGAAGGGACGCGTGGTCAATACGCTCAACCAGATCCTAAAAAAAATGAGTCAAGAAACAACCGATGAGCAGGGTACCACGTACCACCAGAGTACACCTTCCCAAAGAGGACTTGCTGGAGCTTGTCGTAGAGGGAAAGCACACCAGCACCAGCAACACCACGAAGGATATTAGCACCAGCTCCCTTAAAGAGGGACTTGGTACCTTCCTTGGCGATAATCTAATGCAAACAGTAAATTTACAATGCTTGAGAACACCCGACATGCCCATACCTGAGAGCCAGCATCGAACATAGACTTGTAGTTAACACCAGAGCCAGAGGTCATCATCATGCGACGACGGATAGTGTCCAAGGGATAAGAAGCGAGGCCAGCACCGATGGTGACACCCCAACCGAGAGCGAAGGAGGCCAAGAAGGAGCCCTCAAGAGCGCCAACAAGAAGAACGGGCTCTGTGAACGACTATGCATCAGTAAGGATTGAAACTGCATGACACTGTACGCACTCAAGGAATCGTAGACACCGAAATAGAGACCACGGTAGACAATGATACCAACAACGGAAGGAACAAATCCACGGTAAAGACCAGCGAGCCCATCAGAAGCGAGTGTCTTTCTGTAGACATCGACAAGACCGTTGAACTGACGAGCTCCTCCACCCTTCGCAGACTTCGCGTCATTGGCCAAACGAGTACGGGCGTAGTCAAGCGAATAGACAAACAGCAACGATGAAGCACCAGCAGCACCTCCCGAAGCGACGTTACCCGCAAACCACCTCCAGTAACCTTCAGACTTCTTGAAGCCAAACAGAGATTTGAAGTAATCCTCTGAGAGAAGGTGAACACAGTGAAGACAATAAGGGGACTAAACACTCACTGAATGCAAAATTCAAGGCTTGAGTGGGGAAGTATCGGATGACATTAGCCGTGTTCCCTCGCCAGAGGGATACAAGACCCTCCTCTTTGTATGTTCGGGTAAAGGCATCACCGATGCCCTTGTAAGGGGAGGCGAGACGACCTTGCTTGATCTATGCGCATGACGTGGTGAGCGGATGAACGACGGCAGGAACTCGCATGACCCACCATCTCATCCTGGTTCTGAACAAGCAGCTTGATACGTTCGATTGGAGCCGCGGAGGTCTTTGCGACAGCCTACAGATACAGACATAAGCAAAAGAAGAAGAAAAAAAAGGCCGCCGAAAGTGCAAACTCACAGCCGACACACCGCCCATCAAGAAGTCAACTGCATGAGATGGGAAGTCAGCGATGTGAACGCAAGCAGTTAGATAGGAAGCACATACCAGCGAAATCCTTGGGCGACTTGACCTTCTTGTGCTCGGCCATTTTTTGAAAGAGGAAGGAAAGGGAGATGGAGGAAGAGTGGTGGTTGTGGTCAAGTTGATGAAGCAAGAAAACTTTTTCGCGTGCTCAAAAAGGACTTCGGGTTCTCCCGGAACAAGTTATCTCCGCCGCATCCGGTCATGACTGCCGGCCAAGCGCCTGGCAGCACTTCCGCTTGTGATATAAGCCTTCGGGAATCCATCAAATTACCTTGCTTGCAAGGTCTCCATTTACCTGTTCAAATAGGAAGGACCCGTGTTATTTTAGACGCCGTGAATACCCATGTGACTAATAGCGCTCCCAAATCTCTGCTCAAATAGGAAGGAACCGTGCTAGTCTTAGCGCTGACATTTCTCTATAACCCGATCGCCCTCCGTCGACAATCCACCGACGAGCAACATAAACATGTCTGGCGAGGGGCTCCCGAACACGCGGGTCTGCCGCGCTAAGATATACCATACAAGCCCGTCCGCTATTTTTCAGACTTCGTGTTGAGCTCGCCCGTGGCCCGGTCTCCTCCCCCCCCCCCATTATGTACACCCTCTGTGACCCGTTTTGGATGTGCATTCTAGTCAAACCAAATTCTATTTGTGCCTGCAACCAAAGGGTGTAATGCTAAGCTTGATTCCCGCCTAGCCTCCCCATGTCGTGGGTTCCACAGTCATTTCCCCCCCACCAAAAGAACGTCGATTAAACGTCGCGGCGTCCGCCACCATATCTGTTTAAGCGAACAAAACCTCAATTATCTTGTTGATAGTAACGTTGGACTCAAGAGCAAGCCACGAGCTCAGTGCTTGCCGTGATTCCCCATGTCCGGCAGGCACGAGCACCCGCGCTCGTTCCAACAGTTGCTTGACGTAAAACAGCGGCATGGCAGCGAATACGCTTTCCACGACCTCAAGCGTATACGGAAGCTGTCCCCCCTTGTGTTATCAGTGTTCGTTTGCTGTGCCTTCAATATGCTTACTCTTTTAGGGGGATAAGTGGGACCTCCACGGTAAAGGGGATTCGCCCTTTCACCCCGGGCTCTGACAATGACATAACGTTTGCGTTTTCGGATAACCCAAAAGTATACTCGTAGCCCGTATAGCCGCTCGATCATTAACGGAATTCCGTAGGTGGTGTCCGCAGGTAGGTCTTCCATAGCTGAGGCAGCCGTTACAATGCTGAAAAGATAAACAGCGAATGGCATACCTTCTTCCGCACGGCGGATCGCGTGCCAGTGCCTCCTTAAGAATCGCATAGCCCGACGTGCAGACCAAGCGAATTGTTGACTATGTGTCGGCACGTCGACCGAGTAGGTGAGCTCACGAGCCTCCCGCGCGCCGTCGACGTGGATAGCGTCTATTCATTACTGTCTCAGCATTAAAGTCACGGTGGGAATTAAGCCTGACCTAAGGTGAATATGAAAGTGGGTTCGCTCATGTCAGCCGGTTGATATGTGTCGAACGTAGCGTTTTTTAAAACTTAAGACGCTCCTTCCGTGCAGCAGGACGGACAGGCGTCTTGATCCCAATCGAGCGGCGATTGTGTTAATTGGCATTGTCTTTCTCGGGTCTTATGCAAGCTTACTGCCATAGCCCTATGACTGTCGTGGCGGCCGACTTCAGGTGCATATCTTGGCTTCGAGCCTCTATGCCCATGGATGATGTCTGATATTCAAATCTGAATTAGCTTCATAATCGCCGATCGTAATGGAAGGAGTCGTGGAACCGAATTTCATCTGCATGTGTATACGAGCGAGTTCCTGAGGTCAGGAGCATTCCGTGGCAGGATTTTGAAATAATTACCTATGTAACAACCACCTCGCTATGATAAGGGATCGATCCTTGAAGTAGGAGCCCTGATTTTGACTATGTCGGAGTGGGATGCAGTGTTCCTGGATCCTGGATGTTTCGTGTTTCTATTCTGCATGGCATGACCTGTCACAAGGTGTATGACAAGGGATCGATACTTGAGGGATCATCCCAGGGCAGTTTCTGTAGCTAATTCGACACACAGAACGTTTTGTGCTTTCTACGCGCACCAGAGTCCGTATGTCCCGTGCCGGGTTCCATCCGCAAGCATTGATTTGATATGGCTTCTTCCGTAGGCTACCACTTTAAGACGATGAGATCTCGTCCTTTGAAGTATTTGCATCGTGACGATGACCCTTGGATAACGACGGAATCGTGATACACTGATCTGAGATTCGAACGACTGCGTATTTCGGCATTCCCTAATAGCCGCTAAGCTTATTCCGTCCTAGTCAATTGATCCAGACTTTGCAACCGGCTGTCTTCGCCTCGCAGCGATGCAGAGGGATGGGTGATGAACAAATCCCGTTCCACAGGCCTGAGGAGCCTTATTGTGTGACGACCCCTTGATCTGGACAAAGCGACGTAGGCATTGAATGGAGTAATCGCGTTTCTGGTCGGTTGCCCCAAGTCAACGAAAACGTATTCAATAGTCTGCCCTTGCGATTTATAATCTGTAAACGCGTAGGCCGCAGTGAGAGCCATTTGAGTGCGTCGAACTGTCCGCGTGCGCCCTTTGGCTACTGTGATCGTGAACTTCGTGGTGCTAGGGAATATGGGTACGACTCCTGGTGGCAAGTGAGGTATTGTTGAAAGCCTAGACTCGTACGGTTTGAAATAGACACATGACGGAGGGTACCTCAGCATAGCTCGGCCGTTCTCCACATGTACGGGAGGTTCTCGTGGGTCCAATGTAATCCCGGTAACGATTCCTCGGCTGCCGTTAGTGAGATCTGCTTCCGTAGCAATGTTGAGCATAACCATGGCCTTCATTCCAATGCATAATTCCAGCCGTTCCGCCAGATGCTGTGTTTCTTTGTAAGCCATCGACGCGATGCATACCTTTTCGTCCATGTTGGGCTCCCTGTCCTCGCTGGAGATTACATCCTCGGCCGGTATGACATAAATGATGTTTCCTGTCCTTGCACTGTGGCGGCGTAGAGAAGCAGCGTTCCATCGTCGACGAACGCTATGCCGAGGGGTCACTAGCACGGCGTCCTCCCAACGGGGATCCCTCAAACATACATCGCTTTCCTCCCCCCGACCTACGACTAAGGTTTCAAGCATCTTCAGATCATCTGCAACGCACTCTCCGTTTCGAAGACGCTGAAGCATATTGTTCCAAATAGGATCCGTCACGCGCATTTGCTGTCGGAGGATCACACATTTATCGAAGGTTTCAAACAAAGTCCTGCCCAGCCGTTGGGCATCGGAAGAGTGGTCAAGGTCGTTATACAAAGCGGCCTTAGAGTTTGCCACCGGCGGGAATTGGTGTAAATCTCCAAAAAGGATGATGTTGATGCCGCCGAACGCTTCGTTGGTGCAGTCACCCAAACGACAGCGCGTTTGGCAGCATACCTATGTCCACTTCATTCACTGGTGTCCTTCAAAAATGGGCGAGAGACATACCTCGGATAAAATCCAGAGTAATTCTTTTGTCATCATGGAGTATTCGTCCACTATGAGATAAGCGGTGTGTTCCATGTTACTCCGCCTTCGTCGCGAGATATCAGGGCTTGGATTCATTGCCGATTTTAGTTTTACACCAAGGCCGGCCCAACTGTGCACCGTTTGACCCCCGATACGGCTAGCGGCGACGCCTGAGGTGGCCGTTTTAGCCAGCAGTGGCGTAAGACCCATTTCTTCGAATGCGTTTGTTATTGCTTCGATAACTCGTGACTTGCCCGTGCCCCCGCTTCCATTCACCGTCATGCGCAGTTGTGCAGGCTTAAGTCCGCTTGTGTGATCGCGTAAATGATCCATAATGATTGAAAATGCTCGGAATTGGTCTTCGTTAAGCGTTGCCCTATATTTCGCCCGTATCTCGTCTAATCGTCGCTGCGGCGTATGCTCGGATTGTGCAATGACTTGTGGGTAACCCGCTGTCGAAAAAGATGCAGCCGATTGATGGTTTATCAACGAGTCAGCGCTCGTGGGGGCGTCGAGATTTTTGCAGGAGGCTAGCCACGATCTCCACTTTTCATGAACCTCTAATACATCCTGATCCGCGTTCTGAGCCACCCCAGTATGCGTTTGGGGAAACTCGTAAGCCTCATCGAATATGCCTGTGCGAAGGGCAATCTCCATGGCAGTTTCCCCGAAAATCCTGTCGCGAGTAGATTCTGCGGCCGTGCGTGCAGCGTCCACGTCGCCCTCAGTTAGGGTTACACATAAGGGCACGGTAGAATCCGCAGCGATGTTGTCGTCATCCCCCTCCGACGACGGATTCGGACGGGGGCCAGTATTCTGGGGGCTGGTATCGGAAGCAGATGCGGCGTCCGAGCTCCGATAGTAAAAATCGATGTTCGTCATCACCTTCTTCTGATATTCGGATGGGCGCCACGCGTCGAAGGATTGGCTCCATGAAGGGGAGACCAATCCAGGTGCTCGTTTCAAGTCTCGAATATTTCTCCAAGAGCAAAATAAAACCAGCATGGAGGCGCAGTAATAATCTCGTTGGGAGTCGACGTTCTTACGAGGAAACCATTGGCCTATAAAGCACGGCATGGTTTCGTGACCGGCCGTTCGTTCTTGACGTAAAGCTTTTGGTCGATATCCGTTCAAATATGGGTATGCAACCGTTGACGAGCCTTGCTTAAAGTGAGTCTCGTAAGTGTTAAGGAAATAATCCAGAAACGGCATGTGCTCAAATGCGGTTGGTCGGTAGATGTATTCGCACATCTGCTCCTTGATTCCCATCTGGCTGTCGACAAATCGTAGGACATGGTGACGATCGGCCAAATCCGATGGATCAGGTAAATTACTGTTGACTTAGTGTCAGCGGTGTCATCTAGACAGAGATATTGATGTACCCGTCCGATTCTTCGTCGTTCAAATTCTTTTTGATGACGAATGCGACTGCGTCCCAGTAAATGTTCACGAAAACATGGGATAAGAATCGATCGCCCCAGCCCATTAGGTAACTGACGATTTCCGGCGCACTGAATTCGTGTTGACGGTTTACAGCATTTGCGCATCGGGACATCAACTTTCGGCCCAGAAGGTCTATCTCGTTACTTTGACGTTCGTCCTCCTTATGCCACGCAAAAGCTGTTGCCAATACCGCTGAGACGTTGGAGGACTTGGCTTGTTTTTTCGTCGCGTATAGAGACATATACCAAGGAATAGCTAGTGTGTCGCCGGCGTTCGTAAGCAAGGAGAGATTTAGGTTGCATCTTAGCGCCAGGAGTAATGTGGGTTGGAAAGCGACGATGTATGGATGCGTCCTTCGAGGGCCCCATTCTCCTCCCGCCGTGATCCACGCGTTAACGGCCTTCGTATACGGCGCCCGTCGTTTACAGCGTAACCTCCCTTTGTATGGTCGAATGCAAGTACCTGCTTGACAGATATGAAATTGTAAAGTCCGCACAAGAAGCTTCATCGCCGAAGCTCGTTTGCTATCGAACTCAGGTTGCCGAGGGTCAGCGGGCCGGGAAAACGAGCAGGATGATGAATGTGGCAGCGTCTGGAATTCTTCCTCTCGCGAACCTGGGATACATGCGTGAATATTTTGTTCCACGTACGCACGAACTCTGTCATGAAAATCGGCATTTTTCAATGATTCAGCCCACGAGTCCGGATCAGGCGCTCCTTGAAGCCAGAGAAGCATATGAAGGTGCAATGTCCCTCTACCTTGCGCTTCTACAGTTCCTACGTATGCCGCGATTTTGCCGAGAATCCCTTCTCGACGTGCGATGCGTTGCTTCCCAGATTTATTCGTCGCGTCGATCCCGAGAAGATTCTTCAAAACACTGTTTATAGTCAAGTGAAAGAACTCAGCTGCGGCATAAGGGTCCTTCGCTACGTTGAAAGCTCTAGATGAGGGTTCTGGACCAAGAGTTGCATCGAAATTATCAAGGTTTATTTCTTGTCCGGCTAGAACTTGTACCACAGGATCGTGGATGTCTGATGGATTAATAGTAAGCCAAAGAGACGGAGGGCCTAACATCATGGTGCATCCCCAGATCTGGCTGCGAATAGCGTGACGGCTTTCATCGGACCCCATGACGCGTGCTCTCAAAGCCGACAGATGAGAACGCAGAGCCTGAACCGTGGAGTTACTGAACTTGATTCTGCTGGCCTCCTCAAGAGATGCTTGAACGAGGTCCTGCGGAGTAAGACGCCTGATGGCAGCAAGGTTGCGTTCAAAATTCTTCTTTTTGATCTGAATCATCGCCGATGAACAAATCTGCCGCTTAATCTGTACGCCGAATACTTGGAACACGAAATAGAGGTCTAGTCGGAACCGTCTATCCGCGTACCGTAAGGCCCACTGGACGTGCTGCTTATACGGCACTTTGCAGGGCCGTTCGATTTCGAACGCGCCTCGACCATACGGAAAAAGAACAGGGAAGGCCCCAAGGAGATGGTTTGGATTATCAGATGCGCCTTCATATTGAAGCCCACTGACGGGATCGCGTCGTGGGTATTCGTTGACGAAAGCGCCGTCTCTTCTCACAGAAAACTCGTCCATTTGCTCGTTTGACGTCTGTATATGAGCAACGGTATTTCTAACCGCGGCTTGAAATAAGACCTCGTCCGGAATGGTGTCTCCGTTCAAGTCGACGACTCCGTTTGGCAAAATCGGTCCGTGAGCTAAACTGTCGTGAATATTGCTATCTCCGAGCTGTGTATGCTTGGTGACTTACTGTCTTCACGTTCCCCATCCTCATCGCCTTCTTCTATTGGTAACACGCCTGCCATGCCTCTGTGATGCGAAACGTGAAAGAGCTCATTGAAATCCACTTACCTCCTGCAGGGTAGTCTACATCGTCATCTTCAACCTGCGTGGGAATGTACGAGGCATGCTCCCTTACCACAATTCCCACCTCATCTGACTCCCGAACGTTCCTCACTATTTCTTCTGGGAAACCGTCTTCCGGTAGACGTTGTAGGCGAGCCTCGTCGATCTTTATATCCTTGTAGATTACGTTGTTGTTCTTGAGCCAGATCAACGCGTCTCGAACCCGTCGGCGACTGACCCTGAGCATCTGTGGCAGCGTTTTTTCGGGTCTGCCCTTTACACCAATTATCGTCACTCCTATGGTAGCCGACAGCACCTTCGCATCGTTAGGGAATAGCTCGCCGTCGACGAGGTGAGCGATCGCGTCCGTGTCTAGAGCATAAGAGGATACGTTGCCACGAAGGCCCTTGTTAACGCACTCCTCATTCAGCCGGACACGCCTGTCTTTAGGATACAGCTTGACGATATACGCGGCCGGAAAATATCGGGAGATGAGGACGCGCTCGGACAAGGACAGTATAGCTAGTTCATGCGGTATGTCACCCACCCATAAGTCATTTGCCAGACTGAATTTCGGCTTGGTGTTCCTCGATAACGCGTGCAAACATTCCTCGCAACACTGACCCTCGCCATCTCGCACGTCGTGAACGTGTATCAGCATTCCGTTCGTTAGCGTATGCGCGGGATGAGCAACATTTGGTTTGAGGTGATGCTGGTTCGGTATTGACGACGTGGCTAACTTTGTGAGGGTCGCGAGCGGGCAGATCCTAGCGCAAACCATACAGACGTCTCTGCGTATTGCAGAATTGGACGTGGAGTCGATAAACGCAGCCATCGACGAGTTTATTACGTCTTGGGATACGCATTGGAGAAAGCAATCAGTAGTCTTGGGCGGATTTGGTTCTTCCCTTTCGCTGGGATGAAGCTCGACGGGTTCGGCGTGACCCGAAGCTGCAAAGTTAAGTCCACCCGTTCGCCTGCGTTTGGAGCTGTCCGTTCCTTTTGAGCTTTACACATAACTAGGCCATTATACATATCAGTGTATACCTGGGTAAGCTTTGTTCCTCCACGGTTAGATGTCTCTTTCTGCATGTTGACTATTAGCTCAAACGAGGCGATCGTGTAGCAACGATGATGTTATCCGACCTTTGTAATTCAGCAACAGCAACCCTGCCGTCAGCCATAACTAAGGATCTGACCTCTGGTGCAAGACCATCAACGAATTCTCTAACGAGTCGCCGGGATCTAGCGTGCGATATTTTGATGGGTGAGCCGTGCTTTTGCAGTATCTCCCTCCAAACGTCCTTGGGTACGACAGCGAAGCATTCATCATCTGCGAGACCTGGTTGCTCCATCGGCCAATGTCGGTTGTCGTTCCTTTAGGCCTATCGTGGATATGTCGTTCTGGTTCTTCGTCTGGAGGAATGGCTTATAATTTTTATTTGTGACACTTAACGAGCCATATCCTGCAGCTTCCCTTTCGATCGCCCCCCCACCCCTCGTGCTTGGAACTCGTGGCGTATCTATGGGCGTAAACGCGTCCGGATGCAAGGAACTTCAAGCCAATTACCAGGCCTGCGGCGCGTATCGGCGCTGTCTATCAATCCTTGCCTTGCTCAAATTCTTATCAACCCATTACTACCTATTCCGTCTTCAGATGTCGCATCTCCCTGCAATCGAGATTTTAAGTCACCTGCCTTCCGGCCGCCTAGGATCCATGTTCAAATTATATTTTCTGGCATCCTGCTCGGAAAGATATCCCAAGCTTCCCTTATGGTGGCGTATCCCCCACATTTCTCATGTTCTGAGTATCGTCTCGTGTCATATCGACAGGGTTTGGCGCGATAGGTCATGCTAGTAGTTTCGACGTATGCTTCGTATAAAACGACGGAGGGTCAGTTCTCCCCCCCCCCCAATCGAAACCTGCTCTTTCCGAGCGCTCCTACTATAAACACTAAGTCATGAGGCAAGCTTTCTTCCTCTTGCTTTGTCAAAGGCAGTTCTTCTAACGTCGCTGCAGTCAACAGGCTGACTTCGCTGCCGCGTTCCATCGAGCCCGTCTGCACCGTCTTGCGACCTACGTCACTGCCGCTGGCCTCGTCGATCGGGTGGCTTGGCGAGCGAATGGTCGTGGGAAGCTCCTCGTTCACTCTCGAGGCGAATTAGTCAATCAACCCGCCTTTTTAATCATGGTCGCGTCAGTCACCCGGGGCGAATCGCGATTGACGCCCATCGGTTCGTTCAATACACGTTACTCTACCAGTTTCGATGCCTGTAAATGGACCTTTAACTTGGAGACCCCGTCCGTCCTCGAATACTCTCCAGACTATGCCGAGGCCATCCAACTTTTCGAGAGACTTCAGAACGTGTTGTCTGGAACAGAACCTCGTCGACACCTGCTTACAAGTGACGGGCCTGACTCCGAGGTCCGTTGCTCTGCCCCCATGTTTGTAGAAAGGGTCAGTCTCCCTTGTCTTCTCGTCTTTATTTGCTCATTCAGTAAACAGACGGGCAACGACAAGTTAGAGTCGATCCCAAAGTCAGACGACCCGGGTGAGTGGCTCGTTTTACCAGCGCCGACGAACCTGAACATTGTCGTAGCTAAACCAGGGTATCATCCTACCCTCCAGAATTGGCCGGTACCGGAAAAGCTTCGAGCTGAGTTCTTGAAAGCCGGATCCCATCTACGGTTCAAGCCAATCATCGTTAAAACGTTTGATAAATCGTTTGTCGACCCGTCCGAAATCCAAAACGTGCTGCCAGGAGCCCTGATCGAGCTGCATTTTTCCCTTCGCCATTGGCGAATCTCGAATAATCGCGATGGTGGGCCTGAAAAGTTCCACTCCTTCAACATGCATGCGGAACAAATCACAATCCTCCAACCCGGTCGGCCTTACGATGTGAACGGGTACCATGACAGCGCGTTACAGTCCACCTCGGCGGTCGCGCAAAGTAGCGCAGCGATGCACTTCGTGCCAGGATACGCGGACCTTTCCCTTGGCCCCATCGGTGAATGTTCTACTTCAATCGCTGCTTCCTCGTCCTGACACGGTCTGTGTTTTAGTTAGCGTCAAGGATGGCCCGTCCCCTCCTCAACCAGGGGCTGCATCGCCCCAACCCGCACCTGTCGACGCTCAGGTGGCAGGGCCTTCTTCCAGCGCCTCAAACGTGACTGTCTCAGACCCTCCCTCTGATGGAACTCTCACCCCTGACAATGTGACCGACCAGCCGGCGACGTCGAAGAGTGATACACAGCAGCCCGAAGATGCCCCAAAACCTGACTCGCCGAAAGCTAGACAAACTCGTAACTCTAAGGAAAAACGCGCCGCCTCGCCGCAAGTGGAAGCTGACAAGTCGCCTAAAAAGGCACGACGGAGTAAGTGGTCTTCTTAATCTATAGACAAATACCTTCACGAACCCAGACGAAGCGTAAACTCGAACAGGCTTCCTTCAAGAACGAACCTCCTTCCTCTAGTGCTTCTGATCCGTTTTCCGTTTCTTGTAACTGTATATGTATATGTATATCATGAATATTTATGTCACTGCTCTGGCGTGCGTATGTAGACGATAATACGTTCAGCTTGAATAATGACGACAAGACTCTCGTTGACAGTAAGGAACACCACGCCAACGGAGGGGAACGTTGAACAAAATACGCTCGCAGATGCAATCCACGTCATCTCCATCCTTGCCGTTCCAGCACACCGAAGCGAAGTCTCTCCCTACTCGTGTCCATCTCCATAGCTTTACGCATCTCGATATACATCCATTGGACACGGGCTTGCCGGCGAAACGAGTCACAATACCTTGGGCGCTTAAGGGGCCGACCATCCTCTCATCGCTAACCACGCAATCGTATCCATCGCCAGCCGAAATCTGCGCCTTGTACAAATTCCTCCATGTCATGAACGTCATCCATACAGATACGCCTGATGACAACGCAGGAAGTATCGGATGTTCAGTACGAGATGCGTACAGCAACACTCGACGCCCGGGATACTGTGAGTAAATGTCAAGCCTATAACCAAGGACACTAGTCATACACGTCACCTCTTTGCTTTTAAGGACCAAAGGCCGCTCCGCTCCTGGCAGCCTCGTCCCATCACCCATGGAACTCCTGTACCCGTTCTTCAAAAACCATCGCTCCACTTGTGCGATCCTCCCTTCCGCGGAAGCGACCCAGAGCTCCGAAACTTCTTTCCTCTTCTTCGACGCCATCCGCCATATGATCTCGCCGAAAAGGACTGACAACGATACGTGCACTTCGTCCAGAAACTCACTCCATTTCTCCCTCTTCATGAACCATGACAGGTGCCACTTCACTTCTTCCACGAAACCTTCATCCTCGTCGATCGTACCGGGGGCATCAATGCTTGGTACTGATTCCGTTCTGTCGTCCTCCTCCTTCAGACACGATCGTAGAGTATATAATATGTCACTGTCGCAGGAGGGTGGTATACCAGTACCGTAGGCCAACGCTAACGCCGCGTGTTTAGGTGTCACAACGAATAAACTCGACATACAAGTCAGTAGTGTTTTTCATTGCGTACGGCTGATGTCACTTACTCATTCAAAGCGTCGCTAATGTCTTGAAGCTGACCCATTTCAAAATCAAGCGGCACCCCGCGGCGATCAACGACGACGATCAAAACATTGCCAGCCCAAGCCTCCTTCAGACCCACGAATGTTTCGAATACTCCGTTGCGTAATCGCACCTCACCGCGCTGGGCTCGATGAAATACCCAGAAAGGAACACGCAACAATCGTGCTTCGTTCGAGGCATGCCGAGTCATAACGAATCGATGGCCCGTACAAATATCGCAAGATCCAAACGTATTGCTCTGGCCGTCTTGACTTTAGCCGTTCGTTACAACCACGACTATTTGTACACTCACGTCAGCGACAACGAAACGTTCCGTATCCAGCTCGTCGGGCGAGAGCGGCACGGCTACATGTGAGGGGACGTCCACAACCACCGCGGATTGGTTGACAGAATTGAACAATAGAGCGGCGGTCATACAGACAGTGAGAGAGGGGGGACAACTTGGGAAGGGGATCGACTATTTCCGTTCTTATGCCAGACGCAGGCATACCCGAACCTTCTCGTTCACGCCCTTGTCAAGGCACAAGCCCGAACCCTTACACTAAACACGGTTACGCGGGGACTGTATATCTAAAATTTCAAATTTCGTTATCACTGCTCATCACCATTTCATCTTCCGTCTCATCCGGTCCTACGGAAAACGCGTCCCTTTCCACCGGCATAGCGTGGTCGAATGGCACTATCACCCGTATTTCCTCTGCAACGCACGTCCAAACCTGTGACACAGTCAACAAAACGATCCGAGTCAACGAGGATGTGTAGTGATCTAACCAACGTGTTACTCCGCTTGGTCGACTTGATCTGAACGTCGCATTCTATTAAAGTTCCAGGTCGTAATCCCCCGTAAACCTGGCAAGGATGCATGAGTTGGTCATCGATGTCGTAAATGCTCGGCTGTACGACTCTGGCTTGGTCGAAGTCCATCACATTCGGATCATAGTCCGGCAGGATGGCTGGATTGTAATAAGTGAGTTCCGTTGGAACTGGGTGAATTTCAGCGTTATTGACTTGGATATACTAATCCACTACTCACCAGAAAATGCATTCCCCGCAATTTGATGCGGCCCCGGGATCTGCTCGCCTTAGTCAGTTACCTTGCCATTCCTATAATTACTAACTTCTGACCCGGTATTTCAGGGGCGTAATGACCCCAATCAATTCGTCCTCGTCCACTAAGACAGCAGTACGGTCGCCTTGAATACGAAGCAATGCACATTCGGAGGCAAACCATTCCTTTAACCCGTCTACCTGCGCCTCGAAAACGTCACTGAGGATGGGCAAATGAGGTCCCGGCCTTCCCAGTACATAGTAGTCGTGGACCTTCGATGCGTCCGTGATCACTTCATCCTGTTCCATTTTTCAGACTTGGTAGTAACAACACTGATCGGGGACCAACACTTACCGCACATAATCCGAACGCAGAGACTACGCTTCCCGCTGCTTGGGAGACAATTTGACCTACCAGCTTGGGACGAAAGGCAACCCCGCTATGGTACTCGTAAATCCACCGATGCGTACCGACGCGTTTGTGGATAAAGTCTCGTTCGAAACGAGCCTGGGCGAGAAGAGACGTTCGACTACGTTCGATAAGACTGTTCACGATGGTCGCTTCCAGATCTCCGTGGCGTGTCGCCATGACTTGGCATTTCAACGTCGTCCAACGCGTACATTAAATACTTATCCGTACGTAACCTACAACCAATCATTGCCTTTGTATGCGCACCTCTGATTCTTACATTCATGACTAAGACTCCACTTGAGGGGTTTAGCTTGCAACGCCACCTCGCATTCGCAGGGTCCGTTAGTACCCTCGTTCCTCCTCCATGCAACCTGTCCAATCCCGTTACCACCCCCTAAACGTCGGGTGACTCTTGGACAGTCCATGCCGCAATCTCGATGAAGCCCATCCCCAAGTACGAAGGCATCAAATCTACCCCCCGCATGGAAACCCTTGATTTCCGCGTCGCTTAGAAGGCAGACCCGTTCGTCACCTAGCTTCACGTATGGGCAATAAAGACCAAACGCAGTTATATAAGTCATCCACGCAGATACACGTGAGCTGAAACACGGCGTGAAGCTGTGTTCGTCAACGCTTTCGTATACTGCAATTCGTACGCCCTAAGGGTTGTATCAACAGACCACTCGTAGCCGTCATGTTCGCCGCAATGCTCACCTTCGTATGTGTGTACACCGCCGGTCGAAACGCTCCCGGTATCTTTATGCCGTCATTCGGAGAGAGTTTGTAGCCTTCGCCGTACAACCATGCATACATCATCTCTGCTCGTCCTCGCGGAATGGCCACCCACAACTCTTCGACTTCATGATCGCTGTTGAACATGACGTCCCACGCAAAGTCTCCGAAAATTGCTGCCCCAAATAAGTGAAGTAAAGCCCAAAATCTGATTTGCGCCTCGAGCTCGAGAAAACGCCGAAGTCGGTACTCCAGCAGGCCTCTGTATATTGCCATCGTCGCTAGGAACGATTCTTCGTCCTTCTCCGCCTCACCGATTATCGTCTGCACCGTTCTGCCCTGAAAAAAGGCGGAGATAGCGATATGCGACGGTGGAACGTAGGAAATCAATTCCTCAGGTCGAAACGCACAACAAGGGGTCCATCGTCCCCTGTCACGATAAATGTTTAGCGTAGCTCGCGTGGGTCGCAACGAGAACAGCCTGACGTGATGTGAGTGAAAGACGCTCTGTAACGCCGTGGGGAGATGAACTAACTGTTTCAGAAGTCCCATGCAAACCGTAACCTTGTCCGCGTCGAAATCAATTGGCTCACCGTTTGGCAGACAAGCCACGATGACGACGTTGCCGCGCCATGGCTCACGTAGACCGCTAAAAGACTTGAATAAATGATTTTCCTTCCCTCCTTCCCTGTTCTGCGGCGTATGGAAGACGGCGAAATTGGTGTCGAGTAGTCGTCCGGGCGTCAATGGCCAAGTTCGTAGCAAAACGCGATCGCGTTCACAATCGTAAACTCTCCCTTTGTCAGGCAATAGCTCTATCAACCACGGCCGCAGGTCTAGATGATCTACAGTCGTAGGCTGACCGACTCGAACATCGGGTTCTGTCTGAACGAGCAGGAGGCGATCGTGCCGAACAGAAAACAGAAGCGCTAAGCGTAAAGTCCGAGGAAGAACCTTATCGCGATCAACAGACATGAGGGAATGTGGGTGGTTTCGCAAAAAAATGTTCCTTAAATTCTCCATATAAATTTGAGGTTGGCATGTCATCTGACTGGGGTTGGCACGCTAGTCTCTCTTGACATCCAGCCTGTAGCGATTGCAGGTTATTCTTCCCTTTTATCTGGACTGCCCTATCTCGGACGACTATCTCACTGCCTTTTCCTCATGCCCTTTCCCTCATGGCTGACCCTACGCTTACCATGTGACATCCAATGCACACAAGATTTATTGCTCTGACTCTCGGAATATCGCCTAACCGTTGACACAATGGACGACTCTGACCTGTCACTTATACTCGCCCTCATCCTCGCCTCGCCTACGACAGAACATCGAGATGATACCTACGTTGGAATCTCACTGGGTGGCTTGCTCCGCATCTCCGCGTTTATAGACATGATGCGTTCCCGCCTAACCAATCACTTCATCACTTTCTACGATATTAGACCGATTCTCGCGCGCTATCTTCCCCTCAACCAAATTTTCGCGTTTCGTTCACTTCAGGCGAGAACCGACCTTACTATCTGTGGCTTGTCCGCCTTCGCTTTCTTCAAAGGAATCCATCCACTTGACGGTCCTCTCGATCTGATAGTCTCACAAGGCTGGGCATCCCATGTCTGTCACTGGCTCGAAGTGATGGGTTGCGAGCCTTATGTTAATGGCTATGTTTCAACGGCGGAGGACGTCATCCAACAGTTGATTGCCGATGATCGCCGCAATGCAAAGGTGTTTGCTTGGCTGGACGATCAAGGCTCCGCTCATGTAGCTGAACGCGACGTGCATCAAGATAAGATTAGAGCCATCATTGGTTTCAGAACTCCCGCGGGCAAGGTCATCCGCTTGACGCTGGTGGATGGTTCATTGTTTCGGGTGATGTTGTCGTTCGGTAACAGTACGCTGTTACCCTCTCTTTTCGTCGCCAAAACTGACGACATGCAGCTTCTCACCTCAATGCAATTACAGGTACCGCCGCCTATGCCTTTTACGGCGACGAAACCTTCGTGCATAATCGCCGCATCGTATTTCACTCGCCCCCTTGCCAGCTCCTACCCAATACGGACTGGGTCTTCGACCAAGATCTGAAATTGGTCGCAGTGCCTGACGACAATACTTCGTTATCTGTGGCAAACGGTCACCGCTCGGTTGGGGACGTCCGAACCTGGGTGTATACCCTTCCCGATGCTCCCCAAACGAAATACGCGGATCATCTCTTTGCCAGAAGGTGGTCACTTCACTACATCCCTCACAGCGGCGCTCAGGTGGTGGCCCTAGACTAACCTGTCTATTGCGAGTTGGATAGAATGACAGGCTAATGACTATTCACACACGTCTATACACAGTTCTGTTTTGTACAATAGCTATCCAAGTCAGCCCACCATGTATTCTTATCGCTCCGCCTTCTACCAGAGTTGGGTATTCTTGGCATTCAAGACGACAACAGCACTTCGTTCAAAGAATATTCGAGGCACCCCTTCCATATCGTGAACCTTGTCTTTATCCAATTCGCCTACGATCCGTCCCATAATACGTTAGCACTTCGAATCCCTTCCTTATTCTCCATCATCTGCTCCATGCCCGCTGTCACCACTACATTATCACTCCGCCATACAGGAACCCGGGGTGACAAATTCCAGCGACATCAGGTCATATCACCCACTACCCCGCTCAAGGTGCACACCCCATGACCTTGATGAGTGGATACGCACCCTCAACTCCATTATGCTTCGCCAGTCGCAGCACGTCCGTTCAACATATCAAACGCTATCAGACACACACAACGCTAGGACGACTTATTTAAAAACCTACATCGCGTATGTATGATCCATATGATCGAGTATCAGCTTTCACGTACGTTCCATCCGTGCCCGAACAGTACCTGAGCTTATGGTCTCAACGTCTTCCCTTTCTATTGGTCACAGATTATCTCGCGCTATACTGCACAAAACCACAACGAAGCATGTCGTACGTCCCAAGGTCAGTCCCTTTTCACTACGTCCCTTCTTTAGCAGACTTGTTTCTTTAGCAGTCTCAGAGCGTTCACATCCCGTGTGCGTGACATACGGATCGAAGACGGCCGCCTTCTGATCTTTCTGCGACACTTGCCCCTTGAAAGACCCGGCTACATCCTGCTCATTTACCAATTGCAAGGGCGTGGCTCACCGCTCCTAGAGTTGGTAGTCGCTACTTAAATCAAGCTGTAGAAATGACCCTAGTTTGGCGAGCCTGACCCTGATGAAATTAGCTTTACCCCGTCTTGTCATTATATGTTACAAACATACCATCTGTCACGCTTGGGAAGTGTCAAACGTCAGATGATGCCCGAACGCTACTTCGTGGTTGGTTCCGTTTCAGTCCTCCCTTTCCTGCAAGGACTGCTGCTCCCAAACTTCGACATGCTCGCTTCTGCTGGCGAATTTGAACCATTGTTGCAGGCGAATCATGACCGTTTCGTGATCTTCCCCGTCGTTCACGTCGACGTACGCCCCGCGTTACGACACAACCTTGTTCCGGCACTGATCTCACTCTGTCCGTAGCTTTGGGCTTTCTACAAAAAGGCCGCCTCCTCCTTCTGGACACCTGAAGAAGTTGACCTCTCTAAGGACTTATACGATTGGAATTCTAAGCTATCTTCCACCGAACGGGACTTCGTCATTCACATTCTCGCATTCTTCGCCGCATCCGACGGGATCGTGGGCGAGAATCTGGCCGCACGTTTTTTGGCAGAAGTCCAAGTTCCCGAAGCACGATGTTTTTTTGGCTTCCAAATCATGATCGAGAACGTTCATGGTGAAGTTTACGCCTCCCTCATCGACACCTACATCAAGGACATACCAGCCCGCGAGCGTGTATTCAAAGCCATTACTCGCATACCTACGGTCGCTAGTAAAGCTTCTTGGGCCTTGAAATGGTTGCATTCCCGCGATGCACCTTTCGCGCAGCGACTTATAGCCTTCGCGATCGTCGAAGGCGTTTTTTTCAGCGGGTCGTTCGCCGCGATCTTCTGGTTGAAATCGAAGGGAGTGCTGAGGGGACTAACCTTCTCCAACGAGCTTATAAGCAGGGATGAAGCCCTTCACGTCCAATTTGCGTGTGCTCTCTTCGGTCACCTGAAACGTCCAACACGAGAACATGTAGTCGCCGATATGATGGCTGAAGCGGTCATCATCGAAAAGGCATTCTTTTCAGGTTGGTTTAAATGCTCAATTCCCTCCCGCCATTGCTAACTTTATCTTTCGTAGAAGCAGCGCCAGACGACATGCTCGGAATGAGCGCTAGTCTTATGGATGAATACGTCGAATATGTCGCCGACTACATCATGCAACTAGTCGGTTACCAACCTATCTACAATGCGAAGAATCCTTTCCCTTTCATGGAGCTCATCTCGCTGGAAGGTAAAACGAATTTCTTCGAGAAACGGGTTTCCGAGTACGCTCGTGGCGAGCGAGCCGCTCAAGCGACACCTTCTTTGTAAGGCACACAATTTGTCTCTCAAACCCAACCGTGGCATTCTCACCTTATCAAACAGGTTACTTAGTGAAGATTTCTAGACAGAACGATTGGATCAGAAATCCTACATAATTTCGAGTGTCTTATTGTCTCCACCCCCCTGTCTACCCCTCCTGAGCTTCCCTTGAAAGCGTCATGTCGTCCACGGTATTTCATCTAACCAAGCTAAACCACATCACTCCCTGTAACACAGGGTTCGCGTCAGGTTCCCTAACCAGATCCAGCCCCTGGTCATAAGAACCTTGCCTGAACATCTGGCCGGCAGGGCTTGACAACAGCCTCCATGCTACGATAACGCTTCCTCTGTGTGCCTTGCGACAACCCATGACTGTATTGACTTCCGTATTTATGGAAGCGTCAACACTTGCCCCTTACTCGTCCAGCTCCCTTGGGATCCGCGCGATATCATGCCCAACTTTACCTACACCCTTCGTAAGTGTACTCCTTTCCACCGCTACATTTGCGATTCGACGCTTACCTGTTTACTAGACGACACCGTGACCCTGGTCGGGGGCCGGCACCTCTTCATGCCTTGGGACCTTAGCCTCTCCGACCAAAGGCTAGGCCTACGACAGAGCAGCGCAGCCATCCATACTTTCTTAACCCGTCACTGGCAACGAATGCGCCGTACCGATCAAGGTACATCACTTCGTTCCACCCGCCGCTCGAGCCTCTCATTCCTGTGCGCTAGATATCGATGATCTCGACGACGATATCGACTTTACCGGTCATATCACCAATTTTTACGGATTTAATGTTACCACGTCCGTTCGAAGATTCCGTACTCGATACCTGCTCAATAGCATCGTGGGAACGAGGACTCAACAGCACTTCGTCAATACTACTGGTTATCCTGTAAACGCGGTATGTTGTCGTATTTCTGTTTGCATTTCCATGCTCACATTATTAATGCTTTCAGCCGCATAAACGAAGACTCCTCCGTTCCATCTTGGCCACGATGCCCTTGTTCTATGCTGCGTCCTTATGTCGCATAGGCGGTGCTGACTTACCTCCTTCAGCTTCTGCAACCAGAGCCGCCTTGAATGCTTGGCTGACTATGCAGAACAACTTAACTATATCTCGCATCTTTATGTCAATATTCGTCGTTGTGGGGCTGTGAAGTAGATAATTACACGTCCGTCCTCTGTACAATAACTCAATTGCCTCGTACCCCGTTCCTTTCGTCCCTTTCGTGCCGTAAGGCACGGCTGTAAAGTAGATAATTACAGTTCGCGGCCTCTGTACAATAACTCCATTGCCTCGTACCCCGCTGACAGAATGTTCAATTCGTCCCTTTCGTGGCGTAACAGCCGATCAGATCTGATTCGTGAACATCCCTCACGCCAAAGGGAGGCACTGCCTGCGTGACAAGCCCGATCATCTCTTGGAATTTTGAGTTGCGTATCGGGTCATGAGCATGAACGAGCGCACACACTTTGACGAAAGGTAGTATAAAATAAGCCTTCACAGCCCCTACTGCCTTAACGAAAAGTCCCTACTCCGTTATGCCGACACCTCCTGTTAACTCTCTGGATCACTTCCACATAACCGACACTCCCGTCGGGTGGGCCTTGCATTCGGACGATCCTCGTGAAGCCCTCGAAATTATCAGCGCGAAACATGGCGGTCACCTCAACGACGACCAAACTCGAGCATTCAATATCATCTTAGGCCACCTTCTCGCCACTGTTTTGGGAGAATCGCCACGCCAACTGTTGATGACGATCAACGGCGCCGCAGGCACTGGGAAGTCCGCGATCATAGCAGCCGTCTCAGCGACGTTTCACGATGCAGGTCTTCCCCATTTGCTGGCGAAGACGGCTTGTACCACAATTGCTGCAAAGCGAATCAACGGCGTCTCTCTTCATCACTGGCTCTGCGCGGGCCCACAGCTGAAGGTCCCTGTCAACCAGCGCGCCGATGTCATCACACGACGTGTCGCTCACTTGGCGGACGTCGCATATTTGCTCGTCGATGAGTATTCAATGCTGTCCAAGGAGATGTTGTGGACTTTATCCGAGGCGCGTACTTCAGCTCTAATGGTCTTCGATCACTAACACCACCTGCATGCAGATTTGTCGCAAGACGAAGGGAGAGTTGGGTTTCAACGGGATCAGTGCCTTCGGCGGCCTCAACGTCATTTTGATCGGAGACTTCCATCAATTCCAGCCTGTTGGACCACACAAACATGCCTTATGCGTCCACGACAACCATGAATCTAAGGAGAGCGAACTGGGTCGCACGTTGTTTGAATCTTTCACCGCGTGCGTCGTGCTCAAGGAGCAGATGCGTATTGACGACGTGGCGTGGTCTGGCCTCCTAGAACGTATGCGTAGGGGTTCGTGCGACGCCACCGATTTCGAATTGCTTGCCAGCATGGTTGTGGGTCCACTCGAGACGGTGGTCGCAGGTAGAAGTTGTGAACGATGGCGAGATGCTGTCTTGCTCTCATCAAACGAGGCCGTACGTCGCCGCTGGAACTCGGCAGCCCTGAGGCGCCATAGCTCCCTTTCAGGCAATGCCGTTTATCTAAGCCCCGCCTTGGATTTTGTGGTACACGAGAACCGTCTTCCTTCTCAAGAGGAAATCGACAAAATCGCTCGTCTCCGAAGTTACTCGAAGCAGGGCCTGGAAGATACCTTGGAAGTATGCGTGGGCATGCGTGCGATCCTCCATCAAAATGTTTGCAACGACGACGATTTAGGAGGCGGGGAAAGAGGTATCATAACCGGTTTCACGCTCGATGAACGTGAACCTCCCATTGTCGTCGTCGGAGGGAGGGTGACTCTGGTCTATCCTCCCGTAACCATCTTCTTTAAATCGCTCGACCCACATCCTAATGCCCCAGCGATTGTACCAATCTTTCCGACGACAAAGTCTTTCCGCATCGAACTGAGCGAGACTCGACACATAACCATCAGGCGAACGCAGCTAGCCGTTAGTCCCGCATATGCTTTGTCCCACCTGAAGGCTCAGGGTGACACTTTCGGCCGGCTGTACGTCGATCTCGGCAGCCGCAACAAGTGTTGGCATGACAGGTATAATGCGTACGTTGCGTTGTCCAGGTGCAGGACCGCGCAGCATATCAGGTTACTTGGGCCTGTGCATCGAGACCTGTTCGTGGGGGAGATATCACCTTATCTTCAACGGGAAGCTTCTCGTATGCGGATCCTCGACATGGACAGCATGAACTTGCTCGAGAACGACAGCGATTAGGGTAATAGATGAGTCGTCCACAAGCTATGTATTTTATCGTACCCGAATGAAGCCGGGAACATGAACGGCGTAGTGAAAATGCAGCGTCGAACGCTAAATTGAGCCACCTGTCACATGCAACAGGAGCAAGCAAGGTAATTTTAAGCGCCAACGGCGGTCGCTAGTCATATTACTTTGAGTTCGAAATCATCATACTCTACTAGTCGGGCATTTGTTCAGCTTGTATAGTGATCACGACAACTAGTAACGAAACTACGGTAAACAATGGGAGGTGAGATGATCTGGCTATCGACTGCTCTGACCTCCACTGGGCATCTGCAAGAATTGATTGTCATAATTATATGATTGATGACTGCTGCCGCTCCACCTCCTTGGGGCAGGATACGGGGAGGGCTCATACGGAGGCCCGCGATATGTCGTCGTTTGGGGCGCTGGGAGAGGAGGCAGTGTTGCCGAGTCGGAAGGTTTGCTGTAGTGGACTGTCGTCGAATGAGCATGAGGAACGGGAAAACCATTGGACGTCCCAGGCACATAGAGCGGCCTCCCAATGTCGCGCTCAACACGTCCCTTCTTCCATATCTCTTCAGTAGGAGAAGTGGGTGTATCCATAGTCTTCCTTTTCAAGCCGACGGATGGCTGGCGCGCTGGTTCTTCGTCAGAATCTGCGGTTAGGTCGATGACGTCATCGACCTGAGATGGGGCAACCGATTGGCTGGCAGAGACTGAGGAAGTACTTGCGAATGAGGGTGACAGCTCCCTCTTAACTTGTCCTTCGTCCTCATCATCAGAGTCAAGAACAACTATTTCTTCGGCTTTGGGCAATGGACCATCCGCAAGTTCTGCCTTGACAGGTACAACAGGCTTTGGCGCGGAGGGATAGGCAGAAGGTTGAAGTGGATGGGAACGCCGCCAACATTCGGATGCATACTTGTCATCAGAGGTATGCCACTCTCCGTCTGCTTCAACCATGACGTCTTCAACGCTATCTGGACATACCCTCAAGATCTCGTCAAAGTAGCTGAAGTAGTAATTAGCTACTACACTCCCAAGCGTCCAAAACATACAACTCACCCATCCATAATCAACTCATCTGGATTCAGCTCCCTCTCGCACACAGGACATAACCACGTCGTTGTCTGCTCCATTACAGAAAACCAAGACGTTGCATCGAAACATTGGGCATGAACGCAGGACATGGAGCGGGAGGCGGTGTTGACCCGCATAAAGCTGAGCTGTACGTGCCTTTAATAATGCAACTGAGAGATAAAGAAAAATACATACGGGACACTTCAAGGACATCTTCTGAGGTCCAGCAACAATGTCGTCGTCGTCCACGCTAGAAGAAGCCACTGTATTGAGAAAATGAGTGTTAGATTGCAGGTAGATTGGACGGATCGAACTTCGCTGCTTGATTTCATCACAACTCTTGTATTTACCCTTCTTCAATCTATCTACCAGTTGCTGGACGGTGGTCACCTCAACCATCATCGCAACTATGAAGAATTTCTACGCGAAGATGGAGTTCAGGGGTAGGTGCTTAAACTTGGCTAGAACATAGCAAACCTTGGGCTGGATAGGTTGTTGGCCATTCACATATACCATTTCGACGGTATTCTGCAGGCCGCCGCCACGAATCAACTTAGTTATATCAGGAGGTGGTGCCGTTCCCGGTTTCTTTTTGAGACCTTTAAGATTCGCAGTCAGCAAAACGCCGTTGACACGAACTTCACATGTCTGGGGGAATTCGATGGGGCACAGATCGGTGGATGTAGGTGTACGGAATGCCGGCGGCTGTGACATGTAGAACACTGAAGATGTACAGAACAAACGAATTTGATAGCTGTTCAGAGTCAAGGTAAATGAATTGATATCTCGACGGGATAACCTTTGGGATAAAGTACCTGGGAAGCTTTATCTTCGCTGAATCCTCGCTGCTGAGGCAAAAGTTCAACTTGCCGGTCTTTCTATCGGTTGTACCAGTTGACTCTATGCAAGGGTTGAAGGTAAGACGAACTAAACAAAACAAAA
Source organism: Pleurotus giganteus (assembly GCA_032158425.1). Classification (NCBI taxonomy): domain Eukaryota; kingdom Fungi; phylum Basidiomycota; class Agaricomycetes; order Agaricales; family Pleurotaceae; genus Pleurotus; species Pleurotus giganteus. The sequence continues at coordinate 2,967,700 of JAPEHR010000002.1, forward strand.
TTGCATACCTGGGCAGTCAGCGACCGTGGTGACTGGATGGTCGACTTTGAAGAAGGGAGAAGGTTTGAAATGGAGGCCTTTCATGTGTCTGTAAGGTCACCATCAACACATAATTGTCAGGTATTAACTCACTATTGCCTTTGGGTGCAGAAGCAGAAATTGCCATCGGTGCGGATGGCTTGCGTGGGGGGGCAAAAGGATCATAACGAGCCGCTGGAGATGAAGAGGATGACGCTGAACCGTAGGCAGTCGGTCTAGCGGTGTTGAATGAGGACATTGTTACAGGATTCTGCGATATCACTGAGGTAGCGGGGGAATAGCGACTACCAGAGTAACTACAAATCGGATGGATGAATACGAGGGTTTCTGCAGCCTGGTATGGTGCGAGACGAGGCAGATAAGAAGCGCCACTCACAAGCCAGTGTCTCGCAGCTGATGAAGCACGTTCTTGGCCTTCAGCCATTTGTCTTGAGAGTTAATAGCCTTCCAGGAATCGAAGACGCCCAAGATTCGGTCAATCAAGTCTTGCTTCTTCCCAGATTTCGACAAATGTGTATGACATTGTTCGTTGAGTCCAGTAATAATTTGCTTGAGTTTGTCCACAGTGTTGAACCTGATATTCGCTCGAGAACTCTATTGAAGAGGCCCCGCCAAAGCGTCTGAAAAGTGAAAGTCACCAAAAGTGCAGTAAACTCACTTCAAAATCGGACCATGTGTCGACACTAGCCATAGAATGCGAATTGCAAGCGGCCCTGAAGTGTCGAAGGAGGCAAGATCGTGGTTAAGCAGCCACCGAGATGACCAGTGTCCAGGAGGCAATATTTGTATGTCCTTATTTGATAGCGGCCTTTCATTGAAGCAGCCGTAAATACAGGATGATCATCGAAAACGCTTTCATGCCAACTTTGCGCCACCATGAACTCGGACGACTACGATAAACTCACGCCAGAACAGAGGGAGGAACGCGATAAAACTGATAGGGAGCGAGAGGCAGAGGAGCAAGCTGGTATAAGTCTCATAGTAATTTCATGACATTTAGGTCTTACAAGCTACTGTCATCGAAGCGCTTCCCTATACATGGACTCAACTACTCGGTGAAGTCGACGTCATTGTTCCTGTCCCGAAAGGAACGCGTGCAAAGGATCTATCCGTTACGATGTTGAAGAAGAAGCTCAAACTTGGGCTGAAGGGTAAGAGCCCCATTGTGGACGGTGAACTGTGCAAAGAAATCAAGATAGAAGATAGTACATGGACAGTTCGTAAGTTATACTCTGCTGCTTCGCCATGACTGCCAAGTTTTGCATCCCAGAGGACAATGAGGTTGTGCATGTCCATCTTGAGAAGCTTAATAAGGAACAGTGGTGGGAGAATGTCATTTCCCACCACCCCAAGATCGATACGCGAAAGATTGAGCCCCCTAACAGCAAGCTCAGTGACCTTGATGGAGAAACAAGGTATTTTTCTCGTCGAACTAAGGATGACATTCACTCAAGGCTGCACAGGGGCATGGTTGAGAAGATGATGGTGCGTCCTTTGTGTCATGCAATTAGCTCGCTCATTGCGTCCACCCATTCCAGTTTGACAATCAACAGAAGGTACGACGAAACGGCTTTTTACATCTGTCATCGATCTAACAACATTGAAGCAAATGGGAAAGCCCACGTCGGATGAGCTCAAGAAGATTGAGGTGCGAAGTCGAGTTGCCAGGCGGCTTCACGATTGCTGACGGCTTCGCAGGCTTTGACCAAGTTTCAAGCAGCCCACCCTGAGCTCGATTTTTCCAATGCCAAGATTTCTTAAAGGCGTTGTGAACTTAGCGAAGGGTTTATATTGTTCACGACGAAGAAATTGGTTGCGACATAAACGATCGATCGAAGCGTCAAGTATCCTTAAGCTGGCTATCCTGTTATTTTCGCCGTTGTGTTTTGTGGTTTTCCGACATTGACTTGCGTTTGACCCGATCAATCATAACCTGAAGACTGCTGTCGTCATGATGGCTTTTCTGAGATTTAGATTCATCTTCCCCAAGCTCGAGCTTATGTCTTCGGCTTCGTTCTTTAAGGAGGGCTGCCATGTTTTTTGTTTGTCTGAACCTACAAACACCAATGTCAGTATAAAAACAAAGGCGAGTAGTCATCACATACTGAGGATTACTCGGATCGATCGCAAAGGTATGATCTTCATGCAACGCGTTGAATCGCTCGTCCTGGACGTCAATAGTGAAATCCTTTTGCAATGCATTCTCCACGTCCAGTTTTCTCTTCTTGCCCATCCTTCCCTTTTCTGCCTTTACGACGGACTTCATGTTGAAGTGCTCGGGTTCCGCGTCAGGGTGGTCCGAAACGGCCAGGAGGGATAGTTCCTCCACAGTAGATACATTTCGTCTCCTTTCACATTGCTGGTGCTCGCCTTTACGCTTGGATTTGGTCAAGTTATCAGTGGGCTCGTCGTGGTCGTCACTCTCATCACCGAAAAAGCCATCTGTCCGTTGTTCCGCGTTGACGATAATCCGTTCCTTCAATTCTTCCTTCCTCTTTCTCTTCTTCTCTTTTACCTTTCGCTGATACTTTGCGAGGGTGGTCTCTTCTTGGCCACCCTTCGCATTGTTTAAGCCAGGTGTAAATGTGATCTCCATATCGATGTCGTGATCTGCATCAAATGTACTCCGTGCTTCGGTTGAGCTACCATCTTTATCCGCAAGCAGCAGAGCGCGAAGTTTGTTTCGAGGCACGGAATGGCCAGAAAGTGTACCTGGTGGAGGATCTTCTGGCCCAAACTCCTCGTCCGAGGACGCAAGGTATGCCCTGAAATCTGCCTCTTCGAGTTCCTTCTGGGAGAAAGGGCGCCGAGTGACCAAGTTGCGCTCAGGATCGTCGTCATCCCATGTTAGCTTTACCTTAGAATGACGAAGGGCCTACTCAATGGATGGCATGGAGGTTCGCTAAGAGGTGCTGGTGAGCACGTACATCGGTTACGAAATCCACAGCTTTAAAATTCATGTTAACTTCTTCTGTGGCCTCGTCTCTGTAATATTACGATCGTCGAAATATGATAGGAAACAATGAACACTCGCGGCTTACCGAGCTTCCAATTCAAACGTCATGTTATCAGGAACAAAGCTGAGATCAAAGACATTAGCTGAACGTTCTAATTCTGTGCCTTCCAGTTGGTCATAGATGTGTGCAGCAGCTTCAACCGTATCGCAGGTGACGATGGCATAGTAGTATCTAATCTCCAGATGAACTGTCGTATGTGCATACAAACGATGACGCACGGACCTGAGCCGTGCAAGCTGATACTTCCTGAGAGCATCTTCGTTGTATTCCTCGCCGTCTCCAACTTCGTGAATAGTCTCCTCATTAACTTGCCCAGGCTCAAGTGCTTTATGGCCTCTGAAGATCTCGGGCGGGGGACCTTCCTGCTCTTCTCGGGCCATGCGTTCCTTTCCAAAGTTGCTGGGGTACACGCGGACGCTTAAAACTTGACCTGCGGCAACAGAAAAAGCTCCTTTTCTCTTAGTCCGCCTTGACGTAGGTGTGGATAAAGCCGAGGCGGTAGGGCAGAGGATGGACGAAAATATCTTGTAGAGATGTGATGCTCGAACGTGATCCCAGTCAAGGTTGACAACAGCCAGTCGTCGAGTTCGTAGTCCAGACTCAAGTTCTGCCTCTGTATTCGCTTCGGCATACGCTGCGACTTGAGCGTCCAAGTCAGCAATATGGCTTTCATCGAGGTCGATCTCGGCTTCCTCGTCATCCGCACTGTTGTCGTCTATACCAATGGTGATTATGCCGCCAGCATCACTATCGTCGTCGTCGTCGTCGTCAACTTCAGCGCCGCTGCCGCTTCCATCCTCATCCGAGGATTCCAGCACAACCTCGCCGCGCGCATAGTCGGGTAAGGACCTGGACTCTTCGCCGGGCTTTTTATCAGAACCATCCTCTAGTTTGTAAAAGCGTCTGAGGTTCTCTTGTTCGTGATTTTTTGCAAGACGACGGCCATATTTATCGACAAGTTGTGCTGGAGGGCATCGTGAGCGAGTTTAGGATCAAGATGCAAGGAAACCGCACGTCGTTTGCCTTTAGAGTTGGAGTCTAAAAAGACGGCCTTGAAGCGTTCGTCGACGACGACTTTGGAGGCATGCTTTTTTGGCCGCCGAAACCGAGGGTCAGTCTTCAATCGAGCAAAGCGGGGATCAGGCATTAATATAAAGGAGTTGATAGTATTTGGCAGAAATTTCAAGTGAATTCAAAGCGTGAGAAAATCAGCCTGACGACCATGATCTGACAGTCTCCACCGTATATATATCCTCTGGCGCTGCATCTTGAGGCAGAGTTCCTTTCTCCCACCCTTCGTTGTAAGTCCCTCTTTCCTCTCTCTGCGAGTCGTTTCGCTTATCGTCCTTTAGTTCGTTTCTGTTCGCTCTTTTGGTCGCAGGGCGTCCACCTCCAGTTGCACCTTTCAGCACCGATTCCCCAAAGTCTACAATCCCTACTTCATGCTCGCAGTACAAACCGTCTTCCTTGCGCTAGTCGCACTTCTTGCTGGTCAAGTGATTGCAGGACCTCTTTCCCTCCGAGTACGTCATTGCTTCTTTTCATATTCAGCAGGTTTCATACAGTGCCCCTCAGCGCCCGCCTCATCATCGGTCGCTCGAACCGGTCGACACCATCATGGCATATTCCAGACGCCAAATTCCCGCTGAAGTGGCTGTGAAGTCTCCTCAGGGCGTTATCGAGCGCTACGATAAACGTCAGATTCCGGCGGAGGTTGCAACTAAATCCCCCGATGGTGTCATAGAGCGCTATGACAAACGTCAGATCCCTGCGGAGGTTGCCACCAAGTCACCCAACGGGGTCATCGAACGCTATGGCAAGCGACAGATCCCCGCTGAAGTCGCGACCAAGTCACCCAACGGTGTTATTGAGCGCTATGACAAACGCCAAATTCCTGCGGAGGTTGCCACCAAGTCACCCGACGGGGTCATCGAACGCTACGGCAAGCGACAGATTCCCGCTGAAGTCGCGACCAAGTCACCCAGCGGTGTTATTGAGCGCTATGACAAACGCCAAATCCCTGCGGAGGTTGCCACCAAATCCCCCGATGGTATCATAGAGCGTTATGATAAACGTCAGATCCCTGCAGAGGTCGCGACCAAGTCACCCGAAGGCATCATCCAGCGTTACGGTAAACGTCAGATCCCTGCCGAAATACCCACCAAATCTCCCCAAGGCACCATCGAACCCTACAGCTAGGTAATTGTTTCGCCTTTCGTTGAGCTCATCCATCTCACCCGTCCAGGCATCCATCGCCGTTGTTGGGGCGTTGGGGGTTGATGCAGTTTCGGCTAGAGCTATGTTTGTACGGCGTACATGAGTCTGGACAGTCCCTTGTGTAGAGAATGGGTGTGATCCCTTTAATGTTGATCATAGATGCATGGGTAATCCCTGTTGTGTAGCACGATGTTCATGCCTGGGTACATTCCTTCGCATCACACTAGCGAAGCACACGTGCAGATGTATATCCTACATCTATGGCCGGAGAAGAATCTGGATACCAAATCCACACCGCACCTTCTCTACCCCCTCTGGACCCTACTCCGACAATAACTTCACCATCAAGTCCCATTGCACAAGCTTCCAATGCCGTCTTTGCAGTACCTTCTTCACTGGCCTCCGATTCAAGGTTTAATCGTGCTTCCTCAATGCTTGATAGTGATGCAACGTTGAGGTTCCTTTGCCACCCATTCGGGAATGCGGAAAGTTCTGGCAGACTGACGCCTGCTTCTGAACGCTCGCACGGAAACGGAGGCCGGGAACAATGGACCAAGCTGACTGGCCTTACGATGTTGATGGCCTGCGAGCCCGGATATGTGTATAGGACCAAGGGTTCAGTTGGTGTCAGGTAGCAATGTAATCGGGGAACGGCATAGAAAGATGATTGCTGAGGAAAGGCGTATTCCGCAATGAGTTTGAACGAAGCTGTGATTTGAGGGGTTAGAGGCTGGCAAATAAAGCTAATTACCTACTTACAGCTCTCTTGATAATCCTGACTGGAAGTTAGCTCAAGTCAAAGACACCAATTTTGTGGTAGTTCTCACTGAAGCGCATCCAGTTCGGGCATCTTGTTCTTGAAATTCTGATGAGAAAAATCGATCCATGCCTAGCCATTGCCATACAGCCAGAGTGCCTCTGCCATGGTGAAGCACTCTGCCACCTTCGGCTTGCACCTCAGGAAATATTGGGGGCGCACAATATGATAGAAGCAAGTTTCCTTCCAACCTGTCGGCCCCTAAGGTGAGTGGTCTCGTGCAAAGAATGGACAGTTGCCGCACCATGTTATTGAGTGGACCGCCGCTTGGTGCACTCGGCTGCTGCTGAGTAAAGGTTTGTCTTCCCGAGCTAGCATCTCCTTGACCTTTGGCTGGACATGCCAAATTTTTACGGATCGGTCTAGCTAGAGAGAGGAGTTAGATGGTCAACTCCTAAATGTCAACTACGCCATAACCCACCCCGCAGGTCGCAATTAAGGGTCGAAGGGGATGGAAAGCCTGATACGTAAATGTTTAGAGGGGACAAAGCTCATTAGTGCTAACCTACAGCGCCGAGGACAGTCGCTTTATGGCCTCCAGATCTACCTCCAACCAAAACGGCAATGCATCTGCCCATCCCATCTCCTTCAGGCTCGCAAGAATGAAGACCAAATGCGGGACCAGCACGACTGGGAAAGTTTTGAGGAGGCCAGCAAACATTGTTGGGTATTTGAATTGGAGTGAGTGTAAGATCGTACATCCGCGTGGTCATATCTCGCGAAGTCGTACAGAAAACATGTGGAGATATTGTATGCACTGCGAGAGATGTTATGATCTGTCCATCCATAAGAAAAGCGCCGCTCTCAAAATTAAGGAATACATACGTAGCCATGACCACGTAGTCTACCTACGATTGCTTTGGTTTCTACGTTGAAGATAAGTACGAGATTGTGAATTGAAATTAGAAGCATGGGCCCTTGCATTTGCTCTGTTGGAAGCAATGCCCAGGCGATTTGGGTTGTATCTCTGTCGGTCAAGGAGTCGTCTAATGCGCCAGTGTTGATCTGAAGAGTGTGTTAGCGTCCGAAATCGCGAGGGGATATTAAAGATGTACTCACATGCGATAATGGAATTGATAGCGCATCTTTGGCAGGTTGCATAGCGGAGATAACATAGACATGAGTTCTGCTTGCAGTAGCAAAGCTGTGACCCCAGCGTGTTACTATATTATTCCACTGGTCAAAATATTTGTGTTCGTTGTAGCTGCCTTGCCAGAGTGCTGCTAAATCGTGCAGCTTCCAAGGAAAGAACGCGATGGCCTGCAGAGGGCCACCTTTGAGCTATTTGAGGAAGGAAACTAAGTATCTTATGCACATTTATAACGATGCGAGAGAACCTTGATCGTGTGCTCCAAGCGAAACGCAGGTAGCGTCCTACCATCAGAACCAGGCATAAGATGTGAGGCCCGTGAGGTGCAACTTGGCCCGCTTAGTAATCAAATATTATTTCCGCTCAACCTCGACCATGGCAGAGTCGACGCCAGCATTCGTTCCGAAAAGTTCACTTCATTATGCGGCCAAAACGGGCCTTCAAGCTGGTGCTGTTGGGGCCTTTGTCAGTGCTATTCAAAACGCCCTTGACAGACACCCGCGGGGTGCATCGGGATTCCTAACGAGAACGGGCGGGACCATCAGTTTCTTTGGTAGGTTTCCATTGCACCTTGGGTCCTACTTGATTTCAGTGTCTGACCTTTTGTAGCGGCCATGGGCGCCACATTCGCTTTCACCGAGGCAGTTGTCTCAAACCATCGCGAGCGTGACGATGCTTGGAATGGGGCTACGGGAGCATGCGCAGCTGGATTTTTGGCCGGCATTCGTGGTGAGTAGCTAGCGTCAATCCATCCATGACAATGTCATATCAATTATTCCCTTAGCCCGATCGTTGCCATTCGCGGTGGGATCTTGCGCAGTTTTGGGTGCGGCCATGGGCACCTTTGACTACGCTGGCTCTTTGAGAGGAGATGAGTCCGAGTCCAAAGAGGAAAGGAGGAAACGCTTCTTCAAGAATACATCACAACCTATCGTCAACTCATAGAGCTGCCATGTAGTTATCGAACCTTGTATATGCACTATATTTGCACACAGGACAAGTATACTACAATTTCTCTTGCTCTCTTGATTCGCTTAGCTCATTACATCTTTGAACTATTCTGTCGTAATGCTGATGGTAGAATGCTGGCCAAGATGCTGCCGTCATACATGTGCACTGCTCTGGTGTTAGACTTCAGTTGTGCCAAATGGTTGAGCTACAAATGCACCTTCTGAGCGAGCTTCTCCCAAGCCTCCTCGTCGGATATGCCTTGATTTCCTCCTTGAACGAAAAAAGTGCAGAGGGCTTCCAGGTCCATGCTAAATGGATCTGTAGGGAGGCCGTCGACGCCGAGGTCTTCAGTGGGAGGTTCTTGCTTCACTTGGGCGAGCTGGTGTTGGTGTTGGAGCTGCGACTTCCGGCAATTGATACCGGCACGCTTCCGTACGTCTTCTATTTTGTCTTTGCAAGACTGTAAGTGTTGAGTCCACGACGACAAGGAGTGATGTGGTAGCTGCAAATAAAAGATTAGGTCGCTTCTGATAGTTAGGTAAGTAACTAGTGCGTACCTTGTGGAAGAGTTTCTGGCCCAACTGGTGATAGGTTGTTGATGGGTCATGCTGTAAGAGATACTCGGAGTATTTCAGAATATATGTGTGTTCCTCTTCGGAGTATCTGTATTTGCCATTTGGTAACATAATCCTACTGCTTTCTGGTGGAGGGGTAGGGGAGGGAGTGTTTCTAGGTTCTGAGGACGGGACGAAGCTACGAGTCTTCTTGGCTGCGCTCCGTACACCGATTTGAGGCCGCAAGGCAGGTTTAGATTCAGACTTTTCAGACTCTTCTGCCTTTACCTGGGATTGGAGTCGCCGCTTGAACCGCTTGTTATCCAGGACGCCCGACGTGGACCGCCTCTTTCGAGGTGAGTCGAACTGATAGGGAGCAGGATCTAGGAGCAGGCCCTCTTCGATTGAATCGGTGATGAAAGCCGACTTAACGGCCGGCTTGCCTGCGTGGAGTGTACCGGATAATAGCTGTGAGTAGATCTTAGGATTGGAATGCTGGTACAAGACAGAAAAGTCAGCAGTGGCGTTGTCAGTGCTGATGCTGCCTCCGAATTTCTGAGAACCTTTCAGAAAATGTCCGTAGCCTGCAGTAAACACAAACCTTGATCTGGGATACAATGGTTTTCCGGTCTTTCAAGTCAATCTGTACGAAAAAAGAGAGTGGTTTCCCCTGACGTGTGACAAATATGGGTATCGATGGACTGCGACTTTTCGAATGCGGGAGTGACCTCGACATATGTGCCACAGGGAGTGCGTCCTCGGCGCCCGTTGTGCTCGAGATCGGATGAGAAGATGCAGAGGCTCCGGTGAAAGCCTCCTGGCGGGAAGCTTGGCCTGGATTGTTGGTTGACGGGAACTGAGCTTGAAGCGGCGGAGAAGACATCATCTGTTGCATCTGTTGCATCATCCACATGTGCATCATTGTGAGTGAAGGGTTCGCGAACATCGAGAAGGAGCTAGCTGGTTGTTGAGAAAGGTTAAACAGCGGGGTAAGATCTGCAACGTTGGAGTGTTGCTGTGTCACGTTGTAGGTTAAAGACGCTTGTGGAGGATAATTGTTGACTGAGGGCCTGTGAACCGGTGGTGCCAAAGGTCCGCAGCTGGTAGACGGAGCTTGGACATAGGAGAGCTGGGTTTGGCAGAGATTGGCCAACTGTCGAGGAACTGACGGAGAAGGGCCGGTACTGGCCGTCGGAGCATTGGTGGGAGTAATCCTTGGAGTAGGCAAAGAGCTTTCAGAGAGCTGGTTAGTCTGGAATGCTGGAGAAAGCACTCATCATACTTGTCTGCATCTTCGTCTCCATCATTGTCATAGGTATTGGATACACCATCATCAAGTGCCAGATAACCTCCCCAGCTCTCCTGGCTATCTAGCACCCTGCCAGCATCAATGCATGCCTGTACCCATCTGTAGTCGAGGACAGGTTGTGATTGCCCACGAAGGCTCAAGAATTGTTGACAATCATCTGTAGACGGAGCCACTAAGATGACGGTTGCACTTTGGGGCTGTGTGAGTATCATTCCGCCGTGGTTCTGTGGGCAATGTCAAGGGCCTTTACGCACAGAGGAAACCAGTCAATGCAAACAAACCTTCACTAATCGGGCTACTTTCGGTCGGCTAGGAATGCCATTGCTGGCGATGTACACTGGCATTGGCTCGCCGTACTCATCTCGGAACAAAAATGAGTGACTGGGTGGTTGAGACATCAGAGTAGTGTTGAGGAAGCCTCGACTGAGAGGCCCTGTGATACCGGGTTAGGGTTAAGGTCAGACAATAGGGGAGGGGACATCATGATACATCAAGACTGAGTGGTGACACAAATGGTACATTTCATGTGATGTAGTCATAATTATGTTGCAGATGTACGGTCATAGCTGTGATAGGAAGAAACGTACAAGATGCCACCATCGCGAAGAAAATGAAAGATTTAACGGTAACTTTGGAAACACCAAAATCAGTTCCTTGTCGCAAGACCATATCATTTGTTCTGAAGACAGACCTCTTTTGCCTGCGGGCACGGGCACCAGCACCTCCAAATTTCTTCGGTTCCATCCGTCTTGGATCAGCAATAAGTAGCGTGCGATCGTAGGCAACCAATTTCTTCTTCAACTCCATCGCCGAGTATGCGTCAATGTATTTGGCGTAGTAGGCAACCAATGCCTTCGCAATGGCCTGTCGCATAGCGTAGATTTGCGACGTGTGACCTCCGCCCTTGACCCGAACACGAATATCAAGAGGGGAGAACGCATCTTCACCAGCGACGAGCACTGGCTCGTAGATTTTCAAGCGGAGTATCTCAGGTTGTACGAGGTTGATAGGTGAGCCGTTGATACGAATGAGGCCACGGCCTTCCTTTGCGTGAGCGACGGCAGTCGCCGTCTACGAGCCAAAATGAGAATTAGTGATGCGCTCCCAAAGGTGTACTACGGCCGTTTACGAACCTTCTTTTTGCCGAATGTCTGGACGGCCTTGGTCGTTGACGACATATTACTAAAAATGTCTGGATAGCCGGAACGTACGGCTGAGATGGGCTGTGATACGTCTAATTAGGACGTGGATGACGCCTAGGGAATCGCCACACCTTGTGCTTGAGGACGTTGGGTACGGAGTAGTGCTAATTGCTGGGGCGGGTGGCTTCACGACTGTACAGATGCCTTCGGAAATTGCCGACATCGTGCGAAACGATTACTCGCGGCCTGGGCCGTGTTACAGCAGAGCGTCGAAAGCGTCGTTCAATTGCCATGTTATCCGGTGTACGAAGGAATGCAGTCAATGTGAGCCGTCTCCATCCCTTTGGGCAACTTGAGGCTTATCGTTCTTATAGGTCTTTGGAGTCGCTCGTAGAAGTTTGACTAGTTCTTCCTCACCACTTGTTCCGGCCTACTCGTCTCTCGCACCCCACGAAGAAGCGTGTATCATACAATCGAGTAAGCTGCTTTATTTGCCTACATCGTTGCTAGTATTCATACGAGGCGTAGACTCATTTTCTCGAACTCCTGTTTACCTGGACCTTGCCTCGCCATTGAACCCAAGATCTAGCGACCTATCCATTGGTGACAAGCTCCTGGCTCTCGATCCGACTGTCTTTCGTCACTCCATCCGTCGGGACATCCTACACTTATGTATCACGCATTACCTGGACGGACTACGGCAAGGTACTGCTAGTACCAAAACTCGAGGAGAAGTTCGCGGTTCTGGAGCGAAAATTCGCCCTCAAAAAGGATCGGGAAAAGCCCGTCTGGGTGACGGGCAGAGCCCTATGCTCCGTGGGGGAGGCGTCGCGTTTGGTCCTAAACCTCGCGACTACAGCACGAAACTCCCACGCAAAGTGATTGAGATGGGTATGAAGGTGGCGCTCAGCGCCAAGGTAAAGGAACAGAAGCTTGCTGCTGTTGCTCACTTGAACTGGCCTAACGGCAAGACGAAGCACCTAAGCCACCGTATCGATGAGCTTGGTTGGCGGAAGTCCCTTTTCGTAACTGGGGAGGCGACCGTCCCCGCTGAATTGGAGCGAGCTATGAGAAACATCTCTATGGTGACTTTGATTTCCGCTGACAAGCTAGTGGTCTATGACATAGTCAAATGGCCACGCCTCGTCATGGATATTAAGGCTCTTGAGTACTTTGAGCGGACTCTACGAAAGCAAGCCTCATCTACATATTCCTTTGCGTAGTCAGCATACCCTCTACGTAGATAAATTTTCTAATATGAATCGGCTGGCCATGGACGCTCAAGTGTATTAGTGGTATCTCGCTACTGGTACTGCAGCCTCAGGGGAACATGTACGTTGCCACGCTATCCCAGCTTCTTGAAGTTCTTGTCTTGGGTACTGGCACTCCTTTCCGCCCAACGACTTTCCAATTTCTCCATCACTTCGTCCACTTCTGAACCAGCCACACGGCCCAGGATCCCGACTTGGTGAGCGATGCCTTTCAGAACGCCGACCACTTCTTGGTTGCCTTGCACAAATCCAAACTCCGCATAAGTAAGACCGCGCTCTTGGGCGAATTCTTTCACAAGCATTGAAGCTTTGCGAAGGTTGTGCCTTGGTAAACGTGGAAAGAGGTGATGCGTGACTTGTAAATGTAGACCTCCATGGACAAACGAAAGTGAAGGGGGGCAAATAACATCAGTCGTCGTCCGGAGTTGTCTATGAGGGAAAGACTCGACAACGCCAAGATCGGCTGTCGACATGGAGAAATGAGACAACACAATCTATGCGAGTCTATGTCAGGCGTTATCCAACATTTGGAAGATGCTACAGACCTGGAGATGAAGAGGGCTGGTAGCGACATGGCTGACAAGGACGTAGCCAAGAGCCTTCTGCCACGACCCGCAGCCAAACAAGACGGAGCCGAACCAGCACCAGAAAAACATGATGCCGATGACTTCAAGCCACCAAGACCATCTGCCACCTCGGGCCCGAGGCCCGTCAAACGCGCTGCGAGCGAGGAATGAATACGAGTTGACATAGAGATTGAACCGCGCGAAGGCCATGATGATATAGAATAGCTTGTGCTGCATGGAGATGAGGTACTTGGAAGGCAAGTCAAATGGCATGACACGCTTGTAATAAGATGACCAGAGATTGAGAAAGAACGCCGGCGAAATTGCAAAGAATGGCAGATGCTGGATATCTGGGTCGTGGGACGGGTGGTTTGTCACGACTGCTAGAGTGTGAGCCATGGAAGTGTAGCAGCGCGTTGAACTTACGGTGATGCACATTATGGTTCTGTGGATCTCCTATTAGCTACGCTGCAAGTTTGACATTGAACTAACTTACATTGACCCACCATCCAACGCTCAGTCCTCCAACAAAATCCGCTATGAGGATGGCAATTAAACGATCAATCGTCCACTCATGAGTCACCCCCATGTGTCCGAGATCGTGAACCGTAAATACCAACTGGTGCCAAGTGAGCCCCAGGAACAAGGCACTCGTCATGAACCAGCTATTGGAGTATGCATATACAGACAGGCTAGCAAGCAGAAGGTACCGGAGTATTTCGGGTCCATATCCGCTGATGTATGGCGTGTGGTACAAACCAGCATCAACGATACGCTTGTGAAGAGCTTTGTATGCTGCGGAATGCTCAGCTTGCATTTTGAGCGATAGCTTCGTTGGTGATGCAGTCAAATTTGACATGACTGGACCTTCCTGGGTCGTGTGTGCATCTCGCTTCACCAGGAGAATCTCCGACGTCGATTCCGGAGGCACAAAGGTAGTGGACTCGTTGTACCAGACATTGGCGCCGTCGCCGTTGACTTTCCTGACCCATCCCGTCATTATGGGTGGGACGAGAGGTTGCCAGCAGGCATGCTCGTCCGTCTCCACGGTGCCAATAGAATATCTTCTAATCGAGTTGAGGGTATGCTCCGAGTGATACGCTTCTATCTCGTCGGATGCGTCTCTGCCGACAAAATGGAGGAGAGCCAGGGCGCCACCTGGATGAGTATCTAGCCATGATTGGGGTATCTTGAGAAGATGGTTGTTGAGGATGATGAGTATTTCACCATCGAGGATCCGCTGCGCGACGGTGTGCCTTGTCCATGCTGGAGCAGGCTTCATGCAAGATGCAAGTTGAGTGGTCTTGGACGCCACCGCGTTTATATAGGCGCCGGAGCGCGAGAGAGTGACGGGTGACGGGCTGCATTTCTCAAGCTCAGCCATCGTTGACATCAGCTTGCACAGCTCGCTCATCCGGCTTCTCTCCTGCTTCTCGTTCATCTCGTCCACCACCACCGTCGACGACTCCCTTCCAGAACACAGATTTTCAACCGTGAGCATGCATCGTTGCTATCTTGGCGTGGGATTTCCAGATGGTTGACTTGCCGGCTGCTGCCAACTTTACTCAGCGACAGATGGCCTCACTCAATCACAAATCTCATTCCAGGAGGCGGTCTGCCTCCGACCCCTTCACTGATCAACCATCATCTCGAAAGGCTGCCCCGCCACCTCCACCGAAATCCTCTCACAAGTCGTCCAGAATGCCCAGCCAACCGGCGGCTCCAAAGTCTGCCCCGCCCAACCGTGAGACTCATCGGGACATCGTAGAGCAGCCGCGAGACGTCGTCGTCGTAAAGCAAGATGGTTCCGGTTCTCGAAATAGGATGGGAAGAAGTCACACCGCCTTGTACGTTTTTTTTAGTTTCTTATCGGTACGTTATCCAACCATATTTCTCATTCAGGACGCCAGCACGAGATCCTTCCAACCGCCCAGCTCCGGGTGGTCGTCGTTCTCAGTCTCAAGACTCTGTTCCAGCATCTGCTGCAAATGTAGCGGAAAAGAACAAAACGAATGGAAAGCATCGTTCCAAGAAAGGCTCGCAGCATGCCGATGTCATCGATAGACTTGACTACACAGGCGTGGGTCGTGCGTAGTATTCCCGTCCCCTTCACTCTCGGGGGTAGGTCTGACTTTTTGCTTAAAGTGTTCCATCATGATGGCCCTTTCGATGCATGCGCACCTTCTCGAAACCGCCAACGCAACAAGGCCCCTATGCTCGCTTGGTCCGGTCGGCCAGAGGACGCCGCACCTGAACTAGCTACTAATGTGGCATCTCCGTATCCCGCCCCTGAAGCATATAACGCTTTCTCTTCTCCCAACAATTTCTATCAAGAGCCCTCAAAGAAGAAAGTCGACGCAATTGCTGAAGCATGGGGTATCCATGAACCAGAACCATTCGAAGAGTTCTTCGCAGGCGGTGGCCGTAATGAAACGCCTGCTAGTTCTATCCATAATGGCCGCGAATCGCACTCTACTCGCCATAGACGTGCCAAAGATACCCACCGCGACGCAGACGAAGCAGACCGCCGTGCAAATCGCCGGTCCGCTATGCCTCCGCCTCAGCCCATCTTCGTTCCTGATCCTTCCGCAGAGTCAGAGGCCCCACAAGGTAGCCCACCCGCTACGTCCGCCCCGAAGCGGTCCAAGTCACTTATGCAACGAATTCGGAAGATGCGGGACAGCCCCAATGTACCTGTGTCATCCAATGACTATCGTGAAGATGGCAGTCTCCCCCCATCGCCCACGTCACCAATCATCGCTGATTCATACCCCGGAGCCGCTCGTCCTACCCACCGATCACAAAACTCTTTTCTTGGAAGATTTGGTGGCAAGTCACAACAACCAGGTAATCCTGCAGCCGCTGAGCCTTTTGTCCTTGTGAATAATACCAACGATGCTTCCGCTCAAAATAAGGAGTTACCTGTGACGCCAAATGACAATCTACCTGCTGTGCCATCCGCCGCCATCACTGGGTATTTTGACACTCCCGGTGTCCCGGGCTCTCAACACAGTCCCATGTCTGCAGGCATGGCAAGGAAGCCAAGTTTAATGAAGAAGATGCGAGGTGTAATGCGACCCTCCAAGCGAGAATAAAGGGAGTTGGTGACTGTGGTATACTCAAGGTTTCTATTATCTCTATTCCTTGCTTGTCTCGTCACATCCTCCTCCTTCCCGGATCCACCACTGTATACTCGTTTCATCGGTCTTTTCCTTTTCCAGTTCGTATGATTTCAAACTATGATTTGATCACATTCTTACTCTTCATAATATGGAGAACATGGCCCGTCGTGGACATCAACTAACATGTACTGCTTGTGTTCTACGCCTGTTTGTTGTGTTTTGAACGGCATATGTATTTCTCTATTGCCCACTTCCAGCTTCCTTTACAACATCCATCTAGGGAGTATACCTGATGATTGTACTATTCCTCGTGTGTATAACAACGTGGTGTATCTTGTAAATAACGTCAGCTTATGTTCTTGTGACTATCTCGTGGGCTTTCAAGCAATCCTTAACTTCTGCAATACCGACTTCACCACGGTGAAATATTCCCGCTGCTAATGCAGCTTCCGCGGGCGTCCGTCGGAAGACATCGACAAAATGAATGGCCTTCCCCGCACCACTGCTAGCTATCACCGGTATCCGCACACTGTTCTTCACCAATTGAACTAAATTCAGGTCAAAACCCAAGCCTGTGCCGTCCCGGTCGATGCTGTTGATAAGAAGCTCGCCCGCACCCAATGCCTCAGATGCTTGAGCAAGTTGTACGACCGAGACGTCACGACACTCGCGACCACCTGAGACGGTACATTGATACCACCATGCTTTACCTCGTTCATCCGCTGGTCCATCTACTGCTCCAAGCACTAGCTCTTCTTTGTGAGGGCCAGTGTAGGATGCTGGGTCGACAAACACTCTTCGCGGGTCAACAGAGACAACAACAGCTTGCCGACCGTACGCATGTGCGATTGTTTCTATGGCGCTTGTGCCGTCTCCTTTTTTGCCACTCTGGAAGTACTTCTCGGCGGCGTAAACCGCTTCTGATCCGATGCTGACTTTGTCTGCCCCGGCACGAAAGTATTCGCCCGCAACTTCCAATGCACTGCGTTGTGTCCCGTCTGGATCCGTCGTGCCTTTGATGCCCCCGCCGATAGTTAGGGGAACGAAGACACGCTGTGCTGCTGCGCGGACTACAGCAAGCATAGGCTGATCGTGCAGTGGTGAATGGCGAAAGGAAGTGATATTGAGTAGGCAAATTTCATCCGCGCCTTGCAAGTAGTACTTCTCTGCAAGTGTGACAGGCTTGCCTAAGTTTCTGACCGCCCCAGCAGTTCGCGTTTCCAGGTTCAAGGAGTCAACTTTCTCCCGAACGTCATACTGATCACCCTTCGTAACGACGAGGTCGCCTTGATCATTTGACCGAACATCCATACAAGCGACAACTCGCTTCGTGAGACCATCCTGAGCTCTCGG
Organism: Pleurotus giganteus; assembly: GCA_032158425.1. Classification (NCBI taxonomy): domain Eukaryota; kingdom Fungi; phylum Basidiomycota; class Agaricomycetes; order Agaricales; family Pleurotaceae; genus Pleurotus; species Pleurotus giganteus. The sequence goes on from JAPEHR010000002.1 coordinate 2,985,148, forward strand.
GAATCGACTGAAGGGGGGGAATTTGGGGTGAGGGGGCTCGGGATGTCTCAACCATGTGTTAATAAGCTCGAGTCCAGCCTCTCCGGACTTTTCTGGATGAAATTGGGTCGCGAAAATATTATCCTTCCGCACAGAGGCAATAAAGAATTCCTGGCCATATTGACATGTTGTATTGGCCCATTCCGCAGCGTTGGGGTATCGTAAAGGATCATACTTGGCGCAGTATGAGTGCACGAAGTAGTAATACGACGAGTCATTGAGACCTTGGACAGGGCTTGAGCCAAGGGACACCGTAGAGTTCCAGCCTATATGAGGCACCGATTTGTTCGTGTCTTCGAACCGCTTTATTGGCGCGGATATGAAGCCTAGCCCCTCAGAGGAAGGGGACTCTTCGGAGGATTCAAACAGAACTTGAAGGCCGATACATATCCCGAAATATGGCCTGCCAGATTTAACGTAGTCACGAAGTGGCTCAAAAAAACCTCTGTCCTTGAGGCCAGCGATAGCTGCTCCAAAGGCTCCCACTCCAGGAAATATAAGGCTCTAAAAGAGGTTGCTCATGATCATTTGCAGAGCTGGTACTTAGAGTAGGCACTTACAGTGGCTTTATCAAAATCTGACGGTGAGGATATCCAAGTGAATTCATGGCCTAGTTTCGTTAGAGTATTGGCCAGACTCTGCACGTTACCTGCACCGTAGTCCAGGAGGTAGAGGCCAGTGCTCATACTTGATACTTGGTGGCTTTGGGAAGTTCAGGTTCGAAGTAAATTTACTCTGCCTTTGCGCGTCGGGGTCAGGGACCGAGATGCCGATCATGATCAATGATCTCACAAAGGTTGCGAAATCGGTCGCTTGTTTTCGGAAATGATCAGTCGGGTTTGGTGATTGATTTAAATAAAGGTCAATACTAGAAAGAGCCACGTACTACCCAGCGTAGAGTTTTGTCTCCTACCACAGAGATGACTTCTCCAATCGCCATCCCCAGCAGTAGGGCTCATGTTGCAGTCTCTGTCTCGCCTACTACCTCCAACATCCACGATAGGTTTCATTCCAGACGAAGTAATTCGATTGACATCCCGAAGCCAAGAATATTACGTCCTAGTGACAATGGTGGTCTTCGACTTTTGCTGCTTGAAAACATCAGCCAGGAAGCCGTCAAGGCTTTCCAGGCGGAGGGATTTCATGTAGACCACCACAAGACAGCGATGTCAGAGGACGAGCTCGTCGAGAAACTGCCCTCTTACCATGCCATCGGCATCCGTAGCAAGACTAAAATCACTGAGCGTGTTATAAAAGCAGCCACCTGTGTATGCTTTTTCTCTGCAGCATGTTTCATAACTAACCCTGGATGTTTAGCTTCTGGTTATAGGGTGCTTTTGCATTGGTACGAACCAAGTCAATCTCCCTGCAGCTGCACGGGCGGGCATCCCTGTGTTCAACTCCCCTTTCTCCAATTCTCGATCTGTGGCCGAGTTGGTCATGGCAGAACTTGTCACGCTCTCACGCCAGCTCTTCGAGCGATCCTTTGAATTGCGCCAGGGAATTTGGAATAAGCAGTCTAAAGGATGCTGGGAGATTCGTGGCAAAACGCTAGGGATAGTAGGCTATGGCCATATTGGCTCCCAGCTCTCTGTCCTTGCCGAAGCGTTTGGGATGCGTGTTCTCTTCTACGACGTGGTCAACATCATGCCCCTCGGCTCTGCTCGTCAAGTAGAGTCTCTCCCTGCTCTTCTACGCGAATCCGATTTTGTCACCCTGCATGTTCCGGAGCTCCCAGAGACGATGAAGATGATCTCCACGGAACAACTCGCGTTGATGAAAGAGGGTGCATATCTGATTAACAATGCTCGTGGCACCGTTGTGGATATACCCGCCCTCGTTGAAGCGCTCAAATCAAAACACCTTGCGGGCGCCGCAATTGACGTTTTCCCCAGCGAACCCGGTTCCAATGGTGCACCATTCGATGATCACCTCAACCCTTGGGCCTCAGAACTCCGCTCCCTTCCCAACGTTATCCTTACACCCCACATTGGTGGGTCCACTGAGGAAGCCCAGCGGATGATCGGGGAAGAGGTTTCTTCTGCTCTAACCCGTTATCTTGGGTTTGGTTCCACGCTGGGTGCTGTCAACTTCCCAGAGGTCAGCCTACGTGCCATCACAGCAGAGCAAAGGAACTTTGTTCGTGTGTGCCATGTACACAAGAACCAACCTGGTGTGCTCAGGCTTGTCAACGAGGCCCTCTCACCTTATAACGTCGAGAAACAATTTTCGGACTCTAAAGGTGATATTGCCTACCTCATGGCTGACATCGCGGACGTCAGCATGAGTGACGTGAAGCGTCTCAAAGAGACGATTACTGGAACTCAGGCAAACATTCGCACTCGGTTCCTGGCATAGGCCTTTAAAGATGGACGATAGCTACTAGCGGATGTAGCAACTTTGCATTATTGGTACAATTAGTGCTTGTAGCACCTCCAACAACATATACGAACACTGATCAAGAGTGGCTTCATCTTAAGTTTCTTCTTCGGGGTCCCCAATACCACTGGATAGAATAGCAAACTGGGTCTCCATTTCCGGTAAACATGGCGAATCATATATCTTGCATGTACGTGTGCTTCCTCGGCCTTTCTTGAGTTGTAGCCTGCAACCAGAGTCCCCGGTTAGACCGACAGACGGCAAAATTGATACTCTGAGCTGACCTGGTGGTCGACGCATGTGCCATGATATTGCCTCCAATGGGTTTCTTCTCGTTGCCAGCATATGGGCCAGCCGCGGCATCCGGATTGGACATCACCTGGTTAGTGACAACCACAGCAATACCAAACTTGAGCAGATGGACTGTCAGTGATGCGTGTTGGCATCATGAGCTGGCAACACACCTCATCAGCCAGGCGCTGAAGCGTTCGTAAGAACCTCCCAAGGTGATTTTGTCTTGAGGAGAGTTCACCTCGGCCACTAAAATCTGTTCTGTACAGTGCAGTGCACGAATCTACTATCAACAGGCAGAATCTGTATACAGTTAACTGGCTCAATGAATCGGTAACAATGACCGGTAAATACCTAGACTCGGACATCAGGGCGCTTGCGCTGGTTAGCAGCTGATTTTGATGGTCTGCATTATATGCGCGTGCATATGCGACATTATCCAAAACCTCCTCTCCGTTCAACCCGTATCGTTCAGCCACTGCGAGGAGGCGAACAGGACGGAAGGTGCCTTCAGTGTCAATATATAGACACTTGCCTTCCCCACCCCCCATGCTTACAGGCAGCTGGCAAGTGACAGCAAGCGTGTGGCATATCTGAGACTTCCCCGTTCTGAATTCACCAAATAGTTCAGTGATTGCACCTGTCTCGATTCCGCCTGAATGCCGGGGAAAGGTCAATACATTGGGTACGACACCAAAGAATGCTCCTACATACCTCCGAGAAGAGCATCTAGTTGCTTGGAGCCTGTAGCTATGTGCACTAACTCTGACCGTCGTGCGTGTACTTCGGTCGCACTCTGGAAGCCGAGTGGGACGATTTTCTGAGCTACAAGACAAGAGGGTTCGAAAACAAATCAAATTAACGTCAATTGCAGTGAATACGCACCCTCAGCAAGGATTTTGTCTGCTTTCTGCTCCGAAATTCCTTTTATTGCGATCAAAGCCTTCTTTGGTGTAAAAGCCACCGATTCTACGGTGTTGAGCCCTGCGTCTGCAAGTTTCTTGATGTCGTTAGGGTGAATGCCAGCCTCTTGTAGTTTTCCGATGAGGAGTGGGCCAGAAGCCTGGTAGGAGTCATCAAGATCGTCTGGTTGAGACATGGTCATGGCGAGTTCTGAGTTCAAGACAGTCGTGGCTTCCAAGAATCGTCAATGAGTCAGCAAATCAATGCTGGCGCGCTCTAAGGACGTCACGTGGTCGCGACACTCATCAACATCGTAGCATGTTAAATCAGGAGCAATAAGTTTTGAAAGTGTTTAGCTGCTGAGTTGGTCACGATCTAGGACGCATGGGGTGACTCATGAATGGATGATTGATTATTTAACTACCATCCTCACAGCGGATTGTGTTGGACTCTGGAAGGCTAAGCCTTGGATGGTGGGCGACGTCAGTCCAAACAGGACATCCACAGACATGTGCATCACCATAAGTTCAACGCGCTACACTTCCACACACTCTAGCAGTCGTGACAGACCACCCGCCTCACGACCCATATATCCAGGCCGTGTGGCTGGTTCGGAAGTGAAAGAAGTGATGGAGAAATTGGAGAGTCATTGGGTGGAAAGGGACACTAGTACCCAGTGGGCTCATTGGACGATCGACGTTTCACCTTGAACTCGTCTTCACAATACGTCGGACGTCTCAATAATGATGATACGCAAATAGCCACTCATTGGATGCATAAGGCATGACGTGCAATATTGACAAAGCATGATTTGAGGGAGTGCTGGGGAGCGTGTGCATAGTGAAGCGTCGAAAACAAAGAAACCAAATCCCCAGCGATGATTTACTTTTTCTTTGCGGCCTCCTCTTCCTCCTTCTGTTGTGGTAATTCGACTGGGTTAGCTTTCGGCACAAATAAAATCATACGACAGTGACTACCTTGGCTGCGCGAACTTTGCGTGCACCTTCATATCTCTTGTTGGCACGGGCGTGACGGAGGGTCGTGTAAGCCTCGAAGTCGCGTTCTTCCTGAGTAATTTTGCGTGGGGGTTCGGCTGAGTAGGCTTCCGGCAAAGGGATGGGGGCACGAGTCGTCTCAGCTTCAAGATCTTCCGGCTGTCCATGGTTAATTAAAATTCAACCCAGGTGGAGGTCGCACATACCGACGAATCGCCCTGCTTCGGCTTGCTGGCATTTCGGGGAAACACGATCAGACGAGACTTATAGGCCTTCAACCGTTCGATGTTCACGGTTTTACCCTCCTCGCTGAGATTTCTCCTTCGGTGGTCGACGACGATACCGATACCACGGGCCTCCTTTTTGCCGATGCCAGCCTCCTTGAGCTCTGCCAGGGTGAAGCCGCGACCCTCACGAAGCTTGCGGTTGTAGCGAACGGTTTGACCACGAACAGCGGGCCGGAGAAGGGTAAGAGGTCGAACGCCGAGTGAAGTGGCCTTGGCCTTGCGAGCATTGCGACGGCGGAGCTTGCGTCCTGGTTGGTCGAACCATGTGCGAACTCGTCGCTGCCAATCCTTGCGGAAGTGGTTGGCATGAAGGACTGTTCGCTGTGAATTATCTTATGTACGGGCACATCCTAGAGGCTTACCGTTATTGTGACGGAACCCCATCGTTTAGTCTGACTTCGAGTCAACGACAAATCGTAGAATATTGAGACATAATTCCATACCTTGTTGTCTTGAGGTCGTAGCGGGTGGTGTCGAAGCGTTTATCAGGATCGGTGGCTTGCGATAGCTGTATAGTTTATTTCGGCAAAAGCCGAGTCAAAGGGCTAATGAGCGCATGAGCGCCTAAATTCAATCTGTAGACCAGTGCGCTTATATCAAAACGCTCTTGACAGTGTTCACTACGTCTGGACGCCATCATCATGCAACGCTATTGCTTATCTTAGTCTGGAAAGTCCTCACCGAGTTGGCTCCGGAGGCAAGGATAAGCTTAACGCCTTAAGTTGCTGTCTCTCCTTATGTGGGGATTGAAGGCAGGTCCCATTCATGGCAGGCACTGTGTGCCAAGCTGTGTGCTCACCTACTGTTCCTTCCTTGATATGCATCGAGCATATTTAGGTTGGCCTTCGCTACGTCTACCCCATTTCCCTCATTGGGCTCCTCCTGGTAGTATAAATAGCCATCGGGTGTCAAGGGCGAGCCTTCACATGTACATTTCATCTCTGCAACTCGCCATGCCAGTTCAGAATTTCTCACTTCGTGCTGACCATGTGGGCTCATTGCTGAGGCCCGTGCCCCTACGTCAGCAGCGGTATCAATTCGAGTTAGGTACCTGCTCCAGAGAGGAGTTACGTGCTGTAGAAGACAGTGCCATTCCTCAAGTCATCAGACTCCAACGAGAGGTCGGCGTGATGTCTATCACAGACGGTGAATTGAGAAGGTAAGTAGCATGTTTTACGTGCATTACATTCGATGACTCTAGGTTCTTGCTTAGAGGTGTCTTTTTCGAAGGCGTCTTTGAGAACTTGGAAGGGATGACGATCCTCACGCGTGAGCGACCGGCAGATAACACAATGATCTCTCGACGCTCACACCTTCCAGGCCCCATTACTGATTTTAAGGTGAATTACACCTGCCTTACTCATAATCTGAGGACCCATGCGATGCAGGTATACATCCCCCACATCAAACTGATGTATGCCGCTGGGATATCTGAAGCACAGTCGGTGTATTGTTCCGTGAGCCGGACGAAATCCCGACGCTCCGTAATCTCTTAACCTGCCTGACAGGGTAGGATTCGAAGAACCAAGCCGTTCTACGTCGAGCAATTCAAGTTCCTCAAGAGAAGCGTTCCTCAGGAGGTGCGAACCCTTAGGCCTCTCCAGATGATCTCCGCCGTGTTTCTGAGAAGCTCTTTCAGGATGTAGAGCTAATAAAAATAACAATGTGCTCTCCGTCTTGGTTCCATCAGCGTCATGGTTCAGACTTAACCTACGACCAAGCGGTCTACCCAGATGATGGTGCGTCCCCATATATGTGTTTCTTTTCCTGAAGCACCGAACTCAGGCCACATTGCAGATGAATACTTCGACGACGTAGGGAGAGCTTACCGCGAAGAGCTACAGGAATTGTACGACTTAGGGTGCCGTAAGGAGGTCCGGGCGCCATCTTAAGCTTTACTGATCATGACCCGCCACAGGTCGCATTCAAATCGATGACCCAACATTTTGCTATTTTTGCAACGACGACATGATTTCGGAAATGGCCCGAGATGGGGTAGACGCTGATGCATTGCTAGACACTTACATTCGTGCTATCAATCTTTGTGTACAAGACCGCCCTTCGGACCTTGCTGTCGGGGTTCACATGTGCCGCGGAAACTTTAAAGTAAGTTGGCCTAGCTTAGGGTGTATTGTAAAGAGCTGGCCTATTGTGAATTTGGATAGGGCGGCGTTCATTTCACTCAAGGAGGTTACGGCCGAATTGCACGCAAAGTATTCAATAATCTCGACGTCGATTTGTTTTATGTACGGCCGTACCGTTACTCATTTCGTCCGCCCGTTTGATGGGCGTTCAACAGCTTGAGTATGATACCGAACGTTCCGGCGACTTCTCACCATTGAAGCACTTCCCCCTCAACAAGATTGCTGTTCTGGGACTGGTCACGACCAAGTCTCCTAAGGTTTGCCCCAGCCCGAAGCCAGTCCGCATCTCTGATATGGCTAATCCCACTAGGTCGAAACCATCGAAGAGATCAAGTCACGAGTAAACGAGGCGGCTGACGCCATGGTTCGGGAGAATCCCTACCGTACCAAGGACATGGCCTTAAGCCAGTGAGTCCTCTTGACCCATCATCTTGACCCACCTGCGATTGTATAGGCTTTGCATTAGTACCCAATGCGGGTTCGCGTCTGTATGGGATGGGAACCCCTTGACAGAAGCTGTGAGTGTTGGGTCTTGACTAGCGGTCCGCTTTTTTGATCCCGTTCTCGTTGTGCCTTCTTAGGATCAAAGGAGAAAGTTGGAACTATTGGTAGAAGCCGCTAAGGAGATATGGCACTAGATGACGCCAGCGATTGCACCATCCGTACAGTCCCTAGTCTTCCATTTACTTGAATCATTGCATGGCCTCGTGGGCCGTAGTGCCCAGCGGATAGAGTCTCAAGCACGAATCACGCCGACATCTTGCATGGGCACAGCATGCGATTACGTAACGACTGACATGAGCGTGAAGAAACATGGGTTTTCCATCGTCGTCGACGTCGACTCGACAATTCATTCTTTTTGCCCCGCACTCGTTTCATATTCCTGACAAACTGTAATCCTTCCACTTACTCTCGTTTCTCTCTCGTCTCCTCGCCGCTCCAATGCGTGCCCGTCATGTTTCCCTGGCTCTAAGTCCCCTTCTCTGTACCCTGGCTGGTGCATTCAGCTTCACCGATACTCCAGGCACCCAGTGCGACAACATTAATATCCAGTGGACCGGTACGTCTTTGCTTTTCTTCTCAGCTCTCTAGCGTTACTGATCAGTAGCCGTAGGTGGCACCACACCCTTTCAGCTGATGATAATACCTGTACGAATCGTAGGCAATCAGCTCACTTCCAACTGCTAATTTCGATGCTAGATTTTTGGGACGCCAAGGAATATAACTATACCAGCCGATAGTTTCAGCAATGGGGCTGGATCGTTTTCTACCCAGCTGCCGCTTGCTCAAGGTCGCCAATACCTCCTGACAATGTCGGATGCGTCGGGTTTGGGGTCTGGTGGTTACACTCCACTTAGAACTGTTGGGCCGTCCAAAGGTGGCAGTTGCAGTACGAATGACCCTGGTATTCTTCGGCTGCATTTTGTCTTCTGCAAGGTTTCTGATCATTCACAGGTGTTGCGTTCAGTTTCGAGCTGAACACTGCTCTGCAGCAATGCAGGTGAGGTCGGATTGCATGGCAGCTCTCCTCATATTCACTCCTCCAAGACCGTTTACGTTTAGCGCCTATTCCAATGCAATCCAACCGGTGACCGCAATAGTACGTTTTCTCGGGCGCAAGCCAACCATTCTCCTCATCTCTTTTTTTTCTCAGGCGATTGTCCCCGGTGGCAAGGCCGTCGTCCTGCGTCCTCCCATTCAACCTTCTTTTGATTGGACGGTTACGGCGCCTAGTGGTACTTCCATGGTTTTCATGATGATTGATGCCGCTGGACGCCCTGGCGGTGCGTCGGATGTTAGGACCGTTGGTATTACTGATGATGCGACCTGCGTGGATGGGAGCTCCCCGACTTCAACGGCATCCTCATCATCTTCTATAAGCCCTTCCGCAACCCCCTCAGCATCAAAAACCTCACGACTAACTTCATCAGCCTCCTCAAGGGCTTCGACATCTCCTGCGACCACGGGTACAGGGGTCCCCACGTCGAGTGGTTTTTCTACGGCTGCCATTGCTGGTACCGTAGCAGGTGCCTTGGTGTTTTTGGCCGTCGCTATCACCCTTGGTCTATTTTTCCTGAGAAAGACACGCTTGGGTTCTGGCTCGGGTCAATCGCATAGGTTACAATCTCAAATCAACCTTATAGACTCAAATCCGAAATACCACCCTTATAGAGACAATTATACCCCTGGCTCGTCACATTTCCTTCCTTCCGGCGGACAATACGATCCCACGCCATACATGCTATCCCAGCCACAAGAATCTCAGCCCCATCAGCTATACACCTATGGCTCGCACGACATACCCGCCAGGTATAGCCAAACGAGCCAGCCGTCCTATCAAAATCGCCCCCCTTACATGGATTATGATCTTCACCCAGCCGCGCCTCGAAACCCTAATTCAATACCAACCGTAGATATCGGTGCTGCGGTTGCTCCAATGGCTGCCGGGCACCAACAAGGGGCTCCTTCGCTCTCTAACACAGAAGTAACCTCCTCTGCGGGACAACCAAGTAGACAATCTATGGCTTCCACCACGCCGACTGCTGCCCAACGCAAAGCAGCCATGGCTGGAGATTCGGCTTACAAACCACCATCTCGATTTATCCTACACACTGATGCAGAAGATGACCTTCCTCCCCCAAATGAGGATGGAGTCGTAGAATTGCCGCCGCAATACTCGGAGCGTCGTGCTCCACTTCCGAACGTCCCGCAACCCGACTTGCCACGCCCTACTCCACCACAGTCATAGTCTCTTCCTTGTTTTTTTTTACCTGTTCCCCTTCAATTGCGCAATCCCAAAGTCAGTCGGTCAGTCTTATGGCCGCACTGGATGCGACTGACTTATCCTTTATGAGAGGTGCATGTCACTCATTTTATCATCACCCCACATATATATTGTTAGTATACCATCTGTGCTAGTTGTATATGTTTTTCCCTGTGGTTATACTTGTTGACCTTAGCTTTCTAGTACCAATATCCGTAGATATCATTGACGTCAATTTGGTATTTAAGCTGTGCCTATATTTCTGCCTGTTCCACTTTTTTCTGTGAATGACTTGTGCCTCTATCACAGATCATTATCTTCTGATCATCAAAAACCGGGAAAATATTCTCGGCACGATGCTGTGATCTTGTTGAGATCCAGGTAATGCGTCTGTCTTGACATGCTCTGTTCACGCAGGTTGCAGTGTGATATGCGAACGTTCACTCGCGTTGCTTCAATGTGTTCATCGCATGGCCAATGCAAGTTATACCGTTGCCTGCCGTGGGGCAAGCTTACTCTCAGACTACATGTTCTTCACCTTTTCCATCATTGTATTGGCCGAATGTATTTTCGGCGCAGTGGCATTCACTTTCACCTTAGCCAGTTTGCCCTCAGAATGCGACGACTTGATAGTTGATTGGATTGGTGTGCCATATCTCGTTACATTCATTTCCCCTCGTTCACAGAGGATTCTTAGGTGGCGAAGCGCCATTCCGGCTATTACTCATTCCAGTAACCAATTCTCTCTGGTTGGTGTATCATGTTCCCTCAACGTGTATTCGTAGCCCGGCGGCACTATGCGGAATATCAGCATCCCAGAGTCTTCCTTCGTCGATGGCAAAGGGACATTCCGTGCGTCCCTCCCGCTGCGAAGGAACCGTCGATTTGTCGTATCCATGTCTGACGCGTCAAGCTACGTAAGTGGAGGGACGTCTGACCTTCTGGTAGTCCGACCGTCAGTATCCCCCAGCAACTGCAATACGACAGAGCCTAGTACATCCCTGTCCATGTGTTGTCCAACCCATCGAAGCTGAGTGTTCTTGTATGACAGATGTCGATTTCTTTTTCTCCCTAGACTCCGATCTGGAGCAGTGCAGGTAAGAAGGGTGACATTCCTTGAGTATCTTGTACTAAGCTCGGCAGACCATATCCATTCAGCATGTACCCTAATGCTTCTCAGCCAATTACAATCCTTGTATGCCATTTCCTGCATTTTAGCGTTTTGTTGACGTTTCCTAAGGGATCTGTACCGGGAGGACAATCATTCGTTCTTCACCCTCCCATCGCTTCCTCCTACAATTGGCTAGCGGATGTCCCGGCTGGCACCCCGATTATCTTCAGCATGTTCGACTCTCTTGGACGTGCAGGTGGTACGGCGGATGTCAAAATCGTGCGCCTCACCAATAACGTCTCATGCCTGAGGAACAATACCTCCTCAGTTTCAAACACATCGAGAGTTCCCAGGAAATTGTCTTCCGGCACCATTGCTGGGGTCGTCATAGGTGTATTGATATTTCTGGCCTCGTTGCCTATCGTTGCTATCCTCTTTATTCGTTATGAGTGGAAGAAGTCCTCCCAGACTGTGACGAATATGTCTTCTCGCGCCATCGATCTCACAAGTGGGAGATCTACGCCGACTTCTCTGACACGCCAGGACATTGGATGCCCCGACGATCAGGCAACCGTGTATGCCCCACGGCCTTTCATGCTTACAGCACATACCCCCAGTCATTCAAGTCCTGTGCATGCCCTCACCCGCCACTCGACGAAGGTTTCTTCCGGAGTAAACAGTGAATCTGTCACTGGCAACTCAATCATCAGGCATGGAGGACCTAGTCGAACCAGTACGAGGAAGTCGCATGTAATCATGCATACAGATATTGAGGAGGTAGAGCCAGAAGTTGCTGGGAGCGAGGTGGTTGAGCTTCCTCCTCAGTACGCCGATAGACGAATTGGTGCGTCTCTAGAATCCGACCGTATTCAAGGGGTTGGATCGGCGGACCTGACTACGAGCGTGCGAGGTCATCAGTGAAGGACCTCGTCCTCGAGACTGTCATTATGTGGTAGAGGGAAATGTTATATTCATTAATAGTCATAGGGAGTCAGGTATTTAGCTGAAGACAGGGGAATAATTGGTCTAGTAGACAAAGTCGGACAAACGAAAGTGCTCGTCAGACCATATTTAATATACAAGATGTGGAAGGAATACAAAAAGGAAGGGGCGGTTTACAAGCGTTGTTGATCAGGTGGGAGTAGTGGGGCAGCATCGTCTGGGTCGTTGCCGATTGTCTGCTTGGCAAAGGCATCAATCATGGCCTCCTGCTCTTTGCGACGACGGTGTCTTCTCCGCCTATCGTCTTTGATAACGCGCTCTATCCTTCTGCGGGTTTTGGTGTGCATTCGAGGATCAGCAAGGGCTTGTTTGCATTTGTAGCATGCCAACTCAATGCTGGCCAACAGACGAAGTGTCTCAGCATTATTCAGGGCCTGAAAATGTATCAACTAAATGTACTGGCGAGTTTTCATTATGAGCTCACATTCAAGGACCAAGAAACGACACGGGAGCCCTCCACGCAACCGACCACGACAAAGTTACCCCGCCTCTCAGCCTGCAAGTCAGACCCCTTCCTCACTAGGCGGTAAGGTACTCTGGCATGAATGACATAGTTGAACACCAACCTCGCTGAATACGGCCATTATTTTTCCTGCTGGGCCACGAACCACTAGACGCGGTCTCCAGTCAGAGTCCTAATTGCTAGGGGAGGTGGACAGATCGACGGACCAACGCGAGATGAATGCCCACTAACTTCCTGTGTCACAACACCTCGTCCGAGATATGCCCATGAATCCCTTTCAGGCTTCCTGATGTGCACCTTGACTTGAATGTCGCGAAAGCTGTCTCGCGGGGATGGCGCTAGTGGTACTGGTGCTTCTGTAAGTTGGGTGAGAGCGAGTTACAGCATGCGGGATGGACATACGCAGGGGATTAGCTTGGATCGCATAGCTGGGTGCTTGAACTAACTGCTCTTGGCCGAATACACCCCTCCCGACGTCTACTTCCATGCCGTCCTCCATCTGCTGAGCCGCGAAATGAATAAGAGAGATGACCGGTTGACCGTGTTAAAACAACAAGTCCGAATCAGATTTATCCCTGGCCGAATGGTAGAAAAGATGGAATGCGAGACGAACTTGCCACACTGGAGATGGGCTTTGCTCCACGTGACTATGCAATGTCGATCATGCTACATATCGTTATTACAAGCAGCAGACTAAGTAGGATCGAGAAAAGTATCATCTCGTCTCTGGAGGCAAGTAAGCCCCTCCAGCCAAACAAAGATTTCTCGGGGTAAATTGAATGTTCGTTATCGGCGTGCGTTTTGTTGGGAACGTTGCCAGTAAATCCACCCTAGACACAATTACTCTCAGGTGAAATCCAACGGGACAAATAGACCTACGTTTCGATGCTCTCGTCTCCGTATGAGTATCCATTCGTCGGGGATGTGAATGAAGGGTTGCCGTTTGTTTCGTGTAGTCTAGAACCCCCAGCACTCTTCATATCCCAACATCTGACCGTCCAGTCGGCTCCGCCTGAGACGAGAATACTAGACTCCGCACTGAATGCCAGGGAGTAAATGGATGACGAATGACCAGTCATCTTTTTAATGCGCTTGCCAGAACCTAAATCCCACAGGTTGATCGCGAGATCCTCGCCTGATGGAAGTGAGCAAAGCCTTGCCTTATTGTCAACTCATCGTGCCACTTACCTGCACTGGCCAGATAACGGCCATCTGGACTGATAGCTAAAGATGAAATCGAGCCCTGATGTCCGATAAACACACGCATGCACGTTCCGCGTTGAACATCCCATAACCTTGCTGTCCAATCGCTTGAGCCGGTGGCAAGATAAAGGGAATTTGGGTGAAATTCCAGACACTACGACGGAGAGGGATGAGTTGAGAGCTTGGTGGTACAAAGAAACATACATCGACGTCACTAAGGTGGCCTGCATACACTCTCAGGCACGATGACCGGTCTGTACTCCAAAGTCGCGCTGTTCGATCTCTGCTAGCACTTGCAAAGTATACACCTATGGGGTTCCACTTCACATCCCAAACAGGATCCTGATGACTTCGATAGACCACGATGTTCGTAAGCGTATCTAAAGACCAGAGTCTAACAGTGGTATCCGCTGACGCCGAGAGGAGATGCTTAGGTGGGGCTGCTGAACCACCGACAGGATCGAAGGACAAGGCATATACTGGACCACTATGTCCGATCAACTTGCGGGTGGTGCTGGCTTTCTTTTCGCGAATTTTGCGCAGGGACGACACTAAGCAATAGGTTAGCGAATGGGAAAGTGGAGCATACGTGTTGGCTGACTGTCTTTGACGGAGCTGCTCTGAAAGTCACTGCGTAACCCCTTGAGCTTCTCACCCTTGAGATTCCAAATTCGTATGTAACTTTCAGCAAAACCAGCAGCAAATAATGAAGTATCGGGTGAGAAGGTGCAACAAGGTGATCTGGCTAGTGTGTCACTTCATACAGCTAGGGGGCATATAGAGACGCACCCTTCAGCTACATCGTGTAGGGTGTAGGCGCATACGCTGGGGAGAGCGCGAGCCCTGGCTGCAGCGGCTTGAGGTGAACTAGCGTCAATGTTGTGAATTGCAGATGGCTCAAGCCGTATGCGCTTCCTTGCATCCTGAACCCTCTCAACTTCGCGCTCAACATCCATTGTCTTGAAATGTGGAGGATGAGGCAACAAATCAGACTCCACAGGTGAAATCATGCCTGGGTAAGGCGGAGGTCGACCATAGTTCAGATCAAACTGAGCAGTTGGGTCGCGCTCAACCATGGCCTGCTCCTGCAGCACCCGTTCGGCTTCGGCTCGGAGATCTGGTGCTATTGGGGCGGGGCCAAGTTTGAGATCCCCTTTGGAGGCATTATAGGCTTGGGGGTGTATGTTACTGGTTGAAGACCCGCTTACTTGGGGAATCAATGATGACAAGAGACCTGTATTCTCTTCCCATGCATTGGGTGAGATTGAAGCGGAGCTCATGGTAGTGACTAAAATGTGAATGAGCGATGATAATACCTAGCTACAGCACAGACTCACCGTCAAATCTCAAATGATTATTTACGACTCGCATTACAGCAGCACGACCTCGTTTTCCGCTTTCCCCAGAGAAACCTGCACCTGCACCAAGCGCCTCTCCACCCATTCCTTCTGTCAACCATCCAACAAGGAGATTGAATCCAGACCTACTCATCTTCACGACATACTTCTCATTTCGAAATCGAAGAGCTAATTCATCGTTTTGGACATGTGCGGGCAACTGAAGCGTCAACAAGTGGTGAAGAGTAGCATGGTGGACAGGGGATAAGGAAACCGCGAAAGTGTCTCGAAAGTTGAGTGCTATGCCAGATGGTTAGCCTGGTTCAGCGAAACATAGGCATACACACCAGCTTCTTTGAAGCCGTGCTGAATGAGATCAAGGTAAAAATGACAGAATATAGGGAAAAGTATCGGCCGTAGTTCGGGCTGGGTCAACGAGAATTAATTGGCACCTCTGCGCAGGGACGCACACGACATACACGGTACATATCCAGAGAACCATCGACCCAAGACTCTAGCTCTCTAAAGCCATCTTGTTTATCAGTCGGATCGAGGGATAAGACCTCTTCGGCTCCTACTGCGCCAATGCTAGCAATGAGATTTTGTATACTTGAAGGATTGCCCATGGCGCCAAGGCCCTGCAAAACGCTTGTAGAGTCCTTTAAGACGTTTTCACCAGGTCGCGACGGTTTTTGCACAAATACAGCCAATTTCCTTATGAGATCTTCAGCAGACACAACGTCCGGATCCTTGGACGCATCTTCTGGAGAGGTGCCGTCAATTGTTTCGAAGAGGGCTTTTTCGGCAGCTGTATGCCCTCTGGATCGCAGATACTCCAGGATGACATGGTCGACTTGAGATGCATTCTGGGAAGACTCCTGCGTAGGCGGGGCCGCCGGAGATGTGGGCGCTGGGGACTGAGATGCAGCAGCAACAGGGGTGTTGACTTGAGCTGACATTACCTGCGGGAGTCACTAGTCAAGCTGCAAGTGGTCCTAGAAAGAGCATTCGACCACGTGATGGCAGGACTTGCTCACTGCTCTCGTCATCCATGGCATCGAAGCAAGCAAATCGCCAAGCTATAACCCTTAAAGGCTCAACTGCACTGGTGACCGAGTTCTTCAAGTATGCTGTCAATACGTGAGTTGGTTGGAATCAGTGTCCCCTTCGTTTGACCGCATCCTCGAACAGTATTCTCTTTCAGCGCGAAGTTTATCCATCCGACGACTTCCATATTGTGAAGAAGTATGGTCAGACGGTTTTGGTGACTCAGGACCTTGCCTTGGAAAACTACCTTGAACGGTTTGTCGCTCCTGTGCAAGGGCAAGTTCCTTCGCTCACCATACGGATATCTCAGTATCCTCTCGCAAGTCCAGAGTCAGTTGTGAGCTTGACTTGACGAATGACGTGATGTTCACTGATTCGACAGAATGGCTGCTTACTGGGTCGGTCACCCAGCTGGTCCTTGCCATAATATCGAAGGACACTCGAACTCCTCTTGAGCGCTGGGTGTTTGACATCAAACTCATAGAGGAACCGACTGATTCCAGCGAACCGTATGCTTCCATTGCGCTACTCATCAAGCCAGGCATTGATCTAGGGGCTCACCAGCCCACCTCCGAAGCCGGACTCAGAGATACAATCAGAAATACGCGCCATTCTAAAACAGATTGTTTCCATGGTCACATATCTGCCCGTGATCCAAGAGCCCACCGTGTTCAACATTCTGGCGTATACATCCGAGTCTGCAGACGTCCCAGCTGGAGAGTGGATTGACACGGACCCTCTAGCCATTGAAGCGAGTAAGAGTCAACAGGTGAAGATGAGGAGTTTCAGCACGGACGTTCACAGGATCGAAGCCATGGTGGCCTATCGTTATGAGGAATGACAGTCAGCTTTATAGATAGTTTTCTTTGTTCGCCTTTTCGTTCATGTCGATGAATAATAACTAGCTCGATGGTCCTCCTGCGTCCACTGCCCATACCCATGGATCTGGGCCATTGCATGACTGATGTGATCAGAGGCGTCGACTGATGATTTGGTGCTGATTGTCATGGTCACGCCCGAGCCACTGGCCATCAATAATACTTCCCCTTGTCTCACATCTCCCTTTTCTACATTCCCCTCGCACATCCTCCCAACCCCCCTTTCGCTCCTTCACTCTTGTACATTGCTCTCTGGCTGGCTCAGGATCTTTCTTATTTACCGTAGACACATCCACGACAAACTGGGATTTTCAGTCATGGGGTTAAAGAGCTGGTTTCATGCGGAATTCCTAGTTCCCAGAAGGCTTGCCTTCAATGTCATTTTTTACGGCCTCCACCTCTTTTTCTTCGCGTACGGGTGGCACAGTCAGGTAGGTGGTTCAAGTCAAGCTTATATCAGGATATCAGGTCCAATGCTGACGATTTTCTTTAGTACACTAATTCGAAGCTTGCTGCTCTTAATGGTCTCAAATTCTCCGTCTGGACTTCTCGTGGCGCTGGGCTGGTTCTCGCTTTCGATGGAGGCCTGATCCTTATCCCTATGTTGCGCAATGTTATCCGAGTGGTTCGCCCCAAGCTTACATGGCTCTTTCCCGCGGATGAAAACATCTGGTTCCATCGCCAAGTTGCCTACTCCATGGCATTTTGGGCCATGGTGCATACAACCGCCCACTATGTCAACTTCATCAACGTAGAGCGCACTCGTACGCAGTTGGTAACCCTCACCGATCTTGGCTAATCGTCCATTTTGTAGAGGTTCGCAAGGAGACAGCCCTCGACATCCACTATACTCAAGCAGGTGGAATAACCGGTCACTTCATGCTTCTCATCATGCTCTTGATGTACACTACTGCGCATCATAAAATCCGTAACCAATGCTTCGAGGCATTCTGGTACACCCACCATCTTGCGTTCTTCTTTATGATTGGCCTTTACACTCATGCCACTGGATGCTTCGTCCGGGATTCCGTCGAACCTGCGTACAGCACTGTTTTCCCGTTCTACACCACTGATCATTGCTTGGGCTACGAAAGTTGGCGATTCATCATCTGGCCTGGTATTTTATACTTTGGCGAACGCATGTGGCGCGAGTATCGGGCACGAAGGCCTACTAGGCTGTCGAAAGTCCTTGTCCATCCTAGTGGTGCGTTGCCTGTTTTTTCTCCAGGCATGTCTACGACCGCTCGCAGGTGCCATGGAGTTGCGTATCATCAAGCCCAGCTTCAAGTATACCCCCGGTCAATGGCTGTTCATCATGGTCCCCGAGATCTCCGGTTGGCAATGGCACCCCGTATGTCCTCATGCTTCCGTTGGCTTCAACTCCCCCTTATTGCTAAACTAGTTCACGATTACCTCTGCACCCGAGGACCCTTATGTGTCGATTCATATCCGCCAAGTTGGTGACTGGACTAGAGCCCTCGGTGACCGTCTTGGAGTTGGCCCACAAGTTGTTGCCTCCATGACCCAGGCAGCACTGAAAGGATCTGAAAAGGATATCAGTTTTGGCGGTACTCGCGGCGACTTCGTTGAGATTGAAGCTGAAGCCGGCAGTCGTGCGTTGCCTTCTGTAAGGCTTGACGGACCCTATGGAGCGCCTGCTGAAGATGTTTTCGATGTTGAGGTAGCTGTTCTCATTGGTGCCGGTATCGGTAGGTGATGTTACCATAGCAGCGATAGATATCCATGACTCCATTCCAGGTGTCACGCCCTTTGCCTCCATCTTGAAGCACATCTGGTATCGTCAGAAGCGCGGCAATCTAGGAGTCCTCCGTCGAGTGGAGTTTTTCTGGGTTTGCCGAGACGCCCCTTCTTTTGGCTGGTTCCAGAGCTTGTTGCAAGAGGTCGAAGCTGCCCAGGCCGATCGTGAGTATTTCGTGACAAGCTTACCAAGTACAGCCTTTTCCCTCCTGGTCTGACATATATCCAGCCAATTTCCTCCGGATCAATATCTACTTGACGCAAAAAATAGGAGAAGACATGCTCTGGAACATTGCTGTTAACGACGCTGGTGCTGAATATGATCCTTTGACTCTCCTCCGCAGCCGCACAATGTTCGGACGTCCCGACTGGAACAACATCTATGCGCAGATGAGGCAGGCCATTGAAAGTGGACAGTACATCCCGGGAAGCAAGTCGCAACTCAAGACGAAAGTGGGGGTAACTACGTTTTACTACGTGGTTCTGCCTGACTACTCACACTGTTCGAATTATAGACCTACTTCTGTGGCCCAAGCGTGCTGGCAAAGGCTATCAAGACGGCCACTGTTAAGAATAGTGGGCCTACAGTCGAGTTCTCGTTCGCCAAGGTATAGATAGACCTTCCCAATCCCTCGGCTGCCGCTCATCGCCTATTTTTATTAGGAACATTTCTAAGTGCCAGTCTGCTTGCAATCGTGATCGGAATCACAATCATTTATTGCCCGTTTTTGCGATTTTTCATTGCGTTCTTAGTTAGGCTTGTACATGGCGAGAGATCCACAACAAGCCTTTGTCACTGAACGTGCTGATGTTCATGAAGCGTAAATTGCTACTCGCGCATACAGCCTATCCATCCTCTGGCACTTTGAGCCCTTAGTGAGAACCCACAAGTAATTGCAAACTGATCATTGCCACTACAATTCCGACTGTGTTCCACGAGTGATAGTAATTGTGATGTTGGGCTCCTGAGCAGTAAGGTCTATAAAGGTGCCATAGCACAGATACCCTCATTACGCATATATAGCTTAGTGACTTTCTACCCACATCAGCTGGGCAAACCTCCGCTGAGATCAAGGGGGCGTCGAAGTAACCCCAGAGTAGATTTCAGTGTAAGGATGCTCCTTACACAGCACCCCTGAGCCCCTATTAGACCTAGTATATATACCTTATCACCCGATGTGCACTCCTTCTTTTTTCTACCGTAATGTCATGACCCCAGCGTTTCAAAGGCCCTGTCACCTCGCGGCTCCACCTTACATTCTGGCCCGAGGCGCAGGGCTTACAGCGATCTGCATAATGAGAGGCATACCCTTGTCACCCTTGTTTATACCCAATGTTGGCTCGTATCTGAATCTTGAGCTTGAGGCATCCAAGGCAGGGTTGATTGACCGTTCTTGACAAAGACAATGACGGTGACGGTATGCCTATCGTTATGCAAATTGCTGTAAAAAATTGAAAAATCATCAAATCTAGCCATTTACCTGTGCTTCCCATGGTGAGCAGCCACCTGTGGACGTCTGCCTGGAGTCCGTCTGGATGCTTGTCGTCCATGCAGTGAGCTTACCCAATCTATTCAATATACATACTGTAGATGGACAGGACTGTCAACGTCGAAATTAGTTGGTGACAGTTTCTTTTATGAGGGGCCGCACTGGACAATAATAATATTTTGAAGATTTCGTGCACAACGAAAATAAAGTATATGAATGAACAAATCATGTCTAAAATTTTTACTCCTGTCCAATAATGAACAAACGCTCTCAATAGAGTCCAGCAGAGGTCCGTCGACCGCTGTCAGGTCCAGCTGACTGGGTCAGTCTGCATGCATTGAACGCGTACGCCCACCAGCCGGACATAGCCCCATCCACGCTTGCTTGCGCAATCTAAGTATCACAAACTTTCAAGAATCAAGAAACCAATTCGATTAAACTGCAAAAAAGCCTTGCTAACGGTGAAGTGAATGCTATATATAATATCTGGCCCCGCGCTGGTGGACCTCCGTTTCTCTATTGTCCAGAAGAGACGTTGTCTTAGTAAATTAATAGTATTATTATATTAATATTTAGTTCTGAATCTGAATTTGATATTTATGTAATAGGTCACGTGCCTCAAAGTTTCTGGCGCGTGTCTGGAAATCATTCAAGAATCCCTAGTAGTAGAGGCGCATCCCAACTCATGGCATCCTCGTCACGGCCTATCGCTGCGACCAAGGGACAAGGGCTCAAATCACAGCCAGCGAAGTCTTCCCAAGTTGATATATCAACTTTGCAGTGTGCCTCCGCCGTCCTGAGCGAACAGTTCAACAAGGACGCTCAATGTGTTCCCGAATTGGGGGATATCCTCATGCTTCGTATGTCGCGATGCGCTCTTATTCTTTGCTTCTGCTAACCTCCGTGCAGCTGGAGGCTCGGCATCTGCTCTGTATAGCGTGTATCCGGACGACTTCCGAGTGCCTTTCCAGAAGAGAAGACTGGTTGGGATTCCAGAAGGCTTGTTTCAATATTACAATAGTGCGTTGACATTTTTCCGCACTTGAAAGCTGAACTCACTGCATACCATAGGTGCCAATGTCACGTCCCACATGGGTCTAATACCCGACGTCGAACGGGCATGGATTTCCATTGATCATAAATTATTCCTGTGGGACTACATCGAAGGGCAAGTTCTTCTAAGCGACACACTGCACTACGGCTGACATTGGCTGGGTAGACACGAAATCAGCTCCTTCATTGACCAGCCAGATGTCATCACTCATGTCGCCCTTGTAAAACCCAAACCTGGCCTCTTCATCGACGATATTTCCAACATCATCGTCATATCCACTCCTGTTTCTGTGCTTCTTATAGCCCTCTCGTTTGCGGCTCCTCAGGGCCCGAATAATCGGGTCCACAAAGACATGAAGCTTTATGCCACCGACCTCACCGTTCCAACGGAAGTTGACATGACCTCAGTATGTGGTACGCAAGACGGTCGTATATTTATGTGCGGTGCTCAGGACGGCAATTTGTATGAGCTACATTATCAGGAAAAGGAGTCATGGTTTGGCAAGCGAATACAGCTCATCAACCACTCGGTCGGCGGAATGCAGAATTTGCTACCCCGATTCACCTCATCGGGCACGGACGGTGAGTTTCACGTTGACAAATGCCTTGCCTTGCATCTAACGCATACTAGATCGCATCGTCTCTGTTGTGTCCGATCCGTCTAGACATTGTTTTTACACATTGTCGACCAAAAACAACATATCTGTCTACAGGCCTACCGGAGACAAGACCATTCAGCACTTACAAACACTCGCAAACCTGTTTAAAGCAGCTTCAGACAGGGCTCCGGGTGCACCAGCCCTCACCCCTCAGAACTTCCGAATCATCGCAATCCACCCCATAGATGCTTCCGTATCTGGAGTGCAGCTTGTTGCAATATGTGCCAATGGCGTTCGCTTATACTTTTCTCCCGCCATGTCATACGCCTATACTCCGAGCACAAGCTCTACATCACTTCGCTCCCTGCAGCTTTCTCATGTCCGCCTCCCTCCAGCGAATCTCTTACATCCAGATGTCGCCATCGCACCATACAGACCTCCTGTCCCCGCTTACGGTGCTCCTCAACCCCCCCAACCTCCTGGGCGGCCTTTTGTCATCACCAGCCTAGAAAGTTCGTGCTATTCCCAGGGCTTGACACTAGCATCTCAACAAGGAGACACTGATGGCACCGATTTCCTCCTGTGCATGTCCCCTGACCTGACCAGAATTGGTGCTTTCGGTCAGGTCAACGTTCAACCACAACCACCACAACCTGCGTACTCCCCCAACCCTGGTGCACAGCAAATCCCACTTACTGAGAACGCTACTTTACTATCGATACCTGGCCGTACGTGGGCAATGGCACCGGTGCCACGCTCAACGCAAACTTTTGGGCCTGGATTTCCTTCCGCGATTAATGAATTGGCTCATCAGTTCAGTTCTCCGCCCCACCAGTTTATGATCTTAACCAATGTGGGCTTGACCTTCTTAGCAAAGAGGCGTGCAGTGGATTACCTTCGAGCTGCAATTGAAGAATACCAGTCGGAGAGCAATCCTCAGCCCCTCATTGAATTTAGAGACAGGTAATGTTCATATGTTAGTTGTGTGCTCATCGTAACTGGATTCAGTGTAGTTTCGGGCGAGACCAAACGTGTGCCATGTTACTTGGACTTGCTTGCGGGAACACATTCCTCGACATCTCCGACGGCACTTCACCTAATCCCATGAGTATCACCAACACTGATGCCGCAAACGTCGCTAAGCAGACTTTCTATGACTTCGGCGAACGCCCAATGTGGGCTGAACGCCACGTTTATGGTGAGTGACTCTGACGTCTTCAAAATAAGGGATCGAATGTCTTGGTAGGAGGTGATGCGCAGGGATCCGCAATATTCAGCGGTCGACGAGAAGGTTTCGCTCTTTACCTCGCTAGGCTAGTAAGACCTATTTGGAGAGTTAAGCTGACGAAGCCAGGGTGCGTCCTTGCGTCTGCCCGTACTGATCGGTTGCATGACGACGGATAACAGGGGACCCGGCGTGCAGCAACTCTCCGTGCCGGAAGATATGTTGACGTCCATTCAAAAAAATCTATCTTTATTACGGGAGTTTCTGGAGCAGAACCTGCATCTTTTCCACATAGCACCCGGAGAACATACCAGCTCTCGACCTGCAGCGGGCAACGACCAAGAGGCTTGGAAGGTGAGCGGTTACCTTCTAACGCAGAAACCATATGCACATTATTCACTTCGTCAGGCCGAACAACGCAGTGTTGCCCAACTAATGGAATTGCTCAGCCGGACCATTGAGGCACTTTCATTCGTTCTCCTTTTGAGTGACTATCGGCTAGCAGAGCTGGTATCCTTGTAAGGATACCTTGTGGTTCCTGTACAAACACTGATCCCTATTCTAGATGCGATGCAGAGGTTCAGAAGAATATCGAGTCGTTGACGTTTGAAGACCTTATCACGCAACCCAGTGGAATGAGCACATCTCGAGCTTTGGTGAACGTCATCATTGATCAACAAATAGGGCAACAGATAAGTGTGAGCCGTTGTCTCTGATAAATCCGCCCATCTCCGCAACTCTACTGTTAGGTCGATACTATTAGCGATGTGCTGCAGCAACGATGTGGCTCGTTTTGCAGCCCCGACGATGTAATGCTGTATAAAGTGAGTAGTTTGGCTCGAGATATAGTATCCGCGCTGACGTTATGTAGGCCAAAGAGAATATCCGCAAGGCTGTGGAGACACGGAATCCAACAGAGCGTCATAATTGGCTTGCCGAATCTCTTCGGTTTGTGCTCTGCTCCAGTGTCTTCGGTTTGTGCTCAATCCTCTCTAGCCTTTTCTCTAAAGGAGCTCGCAACATTGACTTCGAGAAGCTCCGTGAGATATGTGGAGATTATCAGCAGCTTAATTATGCGAAGGGTAAGTTCAAGATACGCCACCATATATTCAGCCTGATCATTGGTTCGCCATATAGGCGCGATTGAGCTCCCGCTGACGTGCGCAAAATTGATTGATCCAAATAATTCTGCCTTCGACGTTTGGTATTCGGACCTGGCTGTAGATGACGAACGTAAGGCCACATGCGAGCGACGTCAGGGCTGCTACGATCTCGTTCTCCATTCTCTGCAAGTCTTTGAGGAAAAAAATAGCAGCTCGAACCCAGCGACTGATGGACAAGCCCAATTAGATTTAGAAGCTGTTCGACTTCACGCGTATGAATTGGCATTCGCCAGCGACGACGAGTTTTTCCATTCCACCCTCTACGACTGGTTCATTGAACGTGGGATGCTAGACGACCTCTTGGAGGTATAGCCGTCTTAAGCCAGAAAAGGGACTGAAGTTCTGACATAAGATCTAGTTGCGACCATGCTATTTAGAAGCTCATCTCAAGAGGCCGCCAGCGACTGTGCAGAAGTACCAGCTGCTCTGGCAATTTTACGTCAAAGCCGGGCAGCCTCTTAGAGCGGCGGAGGTGCTAGCCTCTTTGGCAGAGTCTACGGAGTACGTCCTACGTTTACCTCCAGTGGGCACATGCCTTGAGCATTCGCATTAGATTCGACCTTAGCCTCAGCTCAAGATACGAATACCTTACGCTTGCTGTTGGAAATGCAAAATCCCATCCAATATCATCGGAAGGGCGACATGAAACAGCAATCGCATTCCTCACTGATCTAGAAGAAAAGCTCGAAGTCGCACAAGTACAGTTGGAGATGTACAACGCTCTGTTACCGCATATCGACGATTCAAAAGCTGGGGAGAGGATCCGACTTTTGTCAAAGCGCCTCTTTACTATGTCAGAGGTAACCTTCTGCATTGGGTGACTGGCCGCCTTTCATTGATACCTGCACCATTCAGCTGTATCAAAATTACGCGGCTACCTTCAACTTGCCTGTTATGAAGCTGCTGTGCTTCCATGTCTCAGAACATCGAGACGAAACCGTTGTCCGGCCCGTTTGGAACCAGATATTCGACGAAGGTATCTCTACCTATGCGATCATGATGCCATTGGCTTTTCTAACAACACATAGTTTTGGCAGAGGAAGGGGAGCCTATTGAACTCGCTGACAGATTGTCTGTCAGGATCATTCCCCTTGGTCTCAGATTCTATCCGTCAGAGAGCGCATTCCCACTTCGTATGTATGTCTCGTTTGCCCACGGAAAACGCCGATAACAGAGATGTGCAGGCCATGTCGCGATGCTTATCGTCCGCTTCGTCTTGCAACACAAGAATAGCTTGCCTGATGGCTGGGCAGCGCGACTACTAGTGCAATGTAGAATTCCCTACCAAGACGTTTGGGACGTTCTCCATGAGATGTACGAGTCTCAGGTCAGTACCATTATCCGCCCTTTTACTTTCAACCCACCAAGCGAGAAAATACCAAAGGTGCCGCCTTTTAACGATCAAGCAAATGTCCAGACAATCTCCTCACAACTTGCAATATTATTCGCTGACTGGCTTGAGGAGGCGAAACGACCACAATCGACATTAGTCTCTCGGGGAGAATTCCCTGTGGGAAGGATTGACCTGGCCATAAACCAATATATAGCCGAACTGGAGCCATCGCGGGTGGAAACCAGAAGGACATATGAGCTCGTAAAACGGCAGTTGAGACAGAACTGGTAGTCTGGTATATTAGTTCGGCATTAATACTGTGAGTACAAGATATCCGATGCCTAGTTCACTTCGAGGATAGCATCCTCGGCACGTAGGAGGATACGTTTAGTCAAGGATTGTGTAAGATTGTAGACTTTCCATAAGGCCCTGCGTATGCTGTCAGAAATCCAAGCTGAAGGAAGGAAGAGAGATGCATACCTCAGAGCGCCTACCGCCAACAGACCGATGAGGATCAAGGCCGCCATGTCCCTAGAATTGTCCCGCCTGCGGTTGCCTCGATAGCGAGCCAACCAATGAACAGGTCCGATGAAGGGTGCGGTGAGGAAAAGATGAACTAGTGAACTGGCACCGACGATGGGAAGACCCAAGACAATACGGCGAATGAACTTCCTGAGGAGTCCGGGGGGTGATACTTCGGGGTCAGCAAGGGGTGGAGTAAAATTAGCGCCTGGTCGATGGAGGATGTCGGCGCCAGTCTCATCCTGAATAATGCGGAGAGCTGCCCTTACGAGATCTTGGATCGCATCGAACGGCGAGTAATAGTAAAACCAAGAGGAGCCATAGTATGATGGCTCCTCAAAGGCTGACATGAAGAAGGTTGTGACGAAGGATGAGAGGAAGACCAGGATCGTGAAGAGGACAGCCGAAAGACCACCAACAACGACTGTCCCGAGCTTAGAGTTGGCTTCGGAACCTGGTAGTCGTAGAAGCTACGTACCTGGGTTGGTGGCTATACCAAATACCTGTGTTCTCGCGAAGCGGTAGTGGTAGTGGCATTGGGGGCAAGAGAAGAAGGCGCTGCTTGACGAGGATGTGTTCCTCCACCTCTGTAAACACTTGACATGCACATACTAGCAACACATCCGCATCTCAGCGAAACGGCCATGGCCCAGTAAGTGTACGACATACGCTGATTGAGCCTCGACACAAGCAAGGGCGGATGAGCCTACCCAGTTCCCGCTCCGCATCAGCCCCGTCCAAACAGATGCGACATTGCTTCTCCTCTGACGAATTGTGGCCGGTAACGTTCTCAGTTTCAGCGTGTGGCATACGGGTAAGATGAGCTTGCCAGTGGATGCTCTGCAACGTGGCTAGTGTCTCGTGACCAAAATAATCGCCTTTCCAGTTGAACTGACATGTCGGCGCAGAAGGATGATGGTCACATACGCCTCATCGGTGCTCTAGCGGGAGTTGGAAGCGGTAGCTATGCATCCTTCCTTCAATGACCACTCTAACCTAGCTGCATACGTCCAGGGCTCACCAAGGTTTCTCCGTCCTCAACACTATCTATGGTCCTGCAATCATATTGACAATAAGCGTTGCAAAGGTTGTGGTTGGACACGGGTATGCAATGTGTCAGCCGTCACGACAGTAGGTCTCCGGCTTGTAATTTTCTCATCATACGTTAATTTTTTCCTCAGGCCCGATTCTTACCTTCACTAGGTTTGACACCGTCAAAACTCGTTTACAATGTACCCCCCGGGGAACATATCGCGATGCCTTTGATTGTCTTGGAAAGCTCATACGAAGTGAAGTATGTTTGTTATCCCTCTGTCTCCAGTCCTATATGTACCGACATGCCCACAGGGCGTGCTTGCTCTATACAAAGGCGCGACTCCTCCAGCGGTCGGCTGGGCAGCGATAGACTCTGTGCTTCTCGGATCCCTTCATAATTATCGTTTATACCTTGTTCGCAATCGACTTACTGAACCTACCCCTGGGTCCGATGTTCAACGCTTGACATTATTTGGACATGGCATCGCTGGTCTCGGTGCCGGCCTAACAAGGTATCCTTCTCTCCAACATAATGTCTTTTCCCTAATCCTGTCAAATCGAGTGCAATAGTAGCTACTCCAATAGAACACATCAAAGGTAGTTCGTCCCGACTCGCGATTCAAATATCGATTGACGGTCTATGTATCTTAGTCAAGCTTCAAATTCAGTTGCAGAAGACAGTGTCCGAACGACAATTCAAAAGTCCTGTGGATTGCATTCGTCAGGTTGTGCGCACTCAGGGAATCACAGGCCTTTGGATGGGTTTCACGGGCAGCCTTGCCTTTAGAAGTAATTTCTTCTGGATGTTCCTTTCGTTTGAGGTTTGCCCTTTCACAACACCCCGTGCAAATATGTCCGCTCACTCAATCAACCCTCAGGCGCTGATGCGAGGGTTTACCAGTTTGCGGGGCACGCCGTACGAGGTTCTCAGTCTATTGATCACTTCAGAATCCAAGCCATCTTATCTCATTTCTAGATAAGCACTGGTGCAGCCAATTTTCTCTCTGGGGGCCTTGGCTCGTTCGCTTTCTGGGCTATGGCCATCCCTGCAGACAATATTAAGAAGTGAGTGCTTCCTATGCCGTGACGGATGCAATTCGAACCCTCGTGATTAGCCGTATGATGTCGTTTCCATATCCCCGTCCCTATTCTGCGCTATCCGGTGGCTCTGGTGCTTTGGAGTCCCGACCATCTTTCGTTAGGACTATGCTCCAGATATTTAGCGAACATGGTGTTGCGGGCTTCTATCGTGGGCTGGGCCCATGCTTATTGCGAGCATTCCCTGTTAACGCATGTGCGTTCTTCGTTTTCGAAGGAACGATGAGACTCCTCGGGGCTGAGAAAGTGCGTTGCATCCTGACATTTAGTCTGTAGTGCTGAGCTTGCGCTCTGCAGACACGTCACTAACCGATGATGATATGGCCGGATTTAGGAAATACCATACCAAAAAGGGACTGATTCTTCATAGAACTTAACTACGATGCATCTTGAGACAAGATTATGCCCAATTATCGACACATCTCAGGAATGAGTACTGGCGTGAATAACTTATAGATAGCATCGAGAAAAGGTACTGGGTGGGAGTGCACACGGCCAATTGCCGAGGGCAATTGATGACTCCCAGTCACTCGCATGTGACCTGTAAAGGTCGAGGGCAACACGAGCATTTTCGAGCTATGGAGAATTGCGTGAGCTAGGCTCAGGTTTGCGGTCAAGACGAACCGGATGCTGTTGACCATCTTGACAGCGTCTACACATCAGATGCCAGCACAGTGTCTGTAGCCCAACGATTTGGTGTGGGGAGCGAAGAGCATTCCTGAAGGGTAGATACAGAGAAACATCTCGAGTGGCCACCGCAGGATGCGGTATTCCCAGCACTTTCAAGGCTTCAACACCTGTTCCCCCAATACTAGAGGTACGCACCAGACAGATCATTCCAAATACAATGACCTACAAGTATTTTCCTGTACAGGCAAAGTATCAATAACCCACGTATGGTCGTTTGGGGAATGGCCAGAGGTAGTTGTACCCTTTAATGATCTTCGCAACTGCTTGCTGTACGGTAGGGAACGACATCGCCTTGCCTGATGGGGGCAGATGATTCGTGGATGGTTTGTCCTCGATCATTTGGCGCATTTAGACTCACCCGATTGTAGATGGTGTGCTTCTACCCCAGTAGTGGCTGTACGGTAATCGGAGACCTAAGGGGTATGGACATCTATATCGGTTCCGTGGCTCATGAACTGACCTGCATTGTGGGGGCTACATAGGTATCGAACATTGCATTCCCCTTGTAATCAACAATAGAGCACCGACTATGAACGGCGTCAACATATGTAGGGCCAGCATGAGCAGGACGTTTACTCACGCGAGCATGGAGGTAGTGCCGCCAGGACCCACGCCGACATTCACGCAAGACATGGCGATGTACTGTTCGGAGGGTGACTTTGCTATCCTGGACGTCATTGAGATAATGAGGGCGATGCGGGCAGATGAATGCTTGGAACTGGTGGTGAAGCCTCGCTCACTGGGTCTTTTATACAAGCGACGCATTCGCGTAAACAGACATAAGAATTTGTGCCCCTCATCAGCAGCCATGAGGCATGAGATGGGATCGTGTACATGTTTAGCTGGTATTTCTTAATTGCCCAAACGCCCGACAAAGTTTCCTGTGGGCAGAGGTGGTGTTTGGGTTGGCAGGAACAACGTAAGGTACCAAAACGGCATTGGGGGAAGTCGATAAGTCGGGTGCGAGTTAAGCCAGGAAGGAATCTCGCTTGCGCGAGGAAGATGAGGGCATTGATGATTGACAAGAATGTACTTGAATGGAGATATGGCGGCTGCGCGGACAGGATCTACAGCGCTAAGTAAACTGAGGAGGCGAAGATCGCAGAGAATGAGGATGAACCGTCGTGGGGGTATCACGATTATGCCGGACATGGATCTGGGCATGAGGCACAGTTCGAAGAGCAGAACCAATGTTGAGGACATTGACAAGGGGAGCTCGCCTGGGTACATTTCAGGTGGCCGGGATGCATGTGGGGATCGACGACTCGCAGAGAGCTCTAAAGACGTCGACGAGAATTAATGAACTGGGAATGCCCAAGTAGGATACAGATCAGCCGCCGTGTTACCCGACAGCTACGACGACGGCGGAAGAGGTACGAAAGCTATTGGCATCAACACAGTACAGCACTCACACACCAAGCTTCTTCCGCGCTCTGTCAATCAGTCTTCTCCATTTGCCCTCCTCTTCAGCCCGACCCTCAGCAATTTTCTGTCGTCGTCGTCGTCTGGCGACAGGTGCGACGTCACCTATCGCTTCCGCCTGAAGCTGCCACAGTCCGCTTGCAACCCGCGAGCTCTTTTCGGCGTCGATCATCAATTTCGCTATATCGAGACGGCCTTCTTTCAGCGCGTACGAGGCAATCCGTCTCCTGACCCTTCTATCCTCGACACGGGGCCCCCATTTGGACCGGAAGGCACGAAACAACTTGTAAGCAGCGGTACCACAATGCATGGTACGGCGCAGCGTGCCTAATAACAAGTACAAAGTCGTTGACGTTGGGCGTAGAGAAGGATGCATCTTGATCAGTTCTTGACATGACTTCATTGCTTGAAGATGCCTGCCGATCCCCTTCTGTGGGGTAGTGAACCGTATAAAAAGGTGGACGACATGCATGCAAGGCCGCCACCGGCGATATGACACATTGCGGGGTAGTCCGCTGAGGTGAGTACGTACCAAGTTGCAAGCAGTCTGTCTTTGCCCCAAACGCAGCATGGCCATAGTCACATAATGTATGACTCGTATCGGAACCCTAGAAGCTTCCTTGGACGTCAGTTTAGGAAAGTTCGCCATCAATCTCTTGAACTGTGAGAATTGGGTAGCCTTCGTGGCTTGGATTGGGAGAGCAGGTGATCCAAGGCTAACTCGGGGCGTGTCTCTCGTCACGTTGTCGAGGCGAGGGTATAACGGGCGACTGGATATAACTCGCTTGCGAGCGCGAAAACACTCTAACCAGATGGGCAGCGTGATTTCGAGCTTCCGCTTGGATGATCCAAGACTAGATAATCTTGATCGAGGGTAATACGCAGGTGGTGGGTTCGTGGCCCAGCCCCATGCACCTTCCCAGTTCCCTGTCAGAACCAAGAGGCGGACATGGAGCTTCAAAGTTTCGCTGTTAGCTCCAACGCCATCGGTGCGCATTTCATACAACAGCCGTTTTGCGTCTCGAAAGGACGCAGATCGGAGGGCAAACTCGAGGAGCAAATTATATGAACGTGCCGATCGTAAGCGAATAGGATGCAGGGCATGGTAATGAAAAGCGACGGAGACCGATGGAGGGGCGACCCGGCCATGCAGCATGTGAAGAAGACTCCGATATAGTCCCGTAGCCGTGTTACAGACTGGAATAGGTGGTGCTGATTCTACGTAGGGTATATCGTAGCCCACTGTTGTGACGACCGAGTCAGAGTCGCATTGAGGGCAATTGGGGGTATAATCTGCGCCAAAGTTCCCACTATCGGAGAAGTCCTCATCGACTACTACCTCGGGAGGCATAAAGCATGTGTGGCGGAAGCCGATGGTAGTTGGCGCGGAAGTCGACGACGGGCCAATTCTGCGGGCAGGCATTCGGAACACAGTAGCAGCTTCACGTACTGCTCGACTGTGGGTGTGCGCAAGTCTGGAAAGGAAAAGAGACATTGAAGAAGATGGTCATGTAGAATAGAGCGAGAATACCTGGAAGAGAGTCTGGAGGAAAGAGCGCAGAGCTTGTGAGCATGGATGGTGAAGGCAAGGACGGGGCTATGGAGCCTGGATGGACGCAATGGCATTCATGGGCGTGTCACGCAGAGGGACATATTTTCTGCTGATGTAATCAATGCACTCTTCTGCATAAACACTGCCAAACACGGGTATCTACTCAACCATTTGCTGTGGAGGCTGCCGTCCAACCAACCAGCCCACTTTCACTAGCCACTGATCCCTGACTTCACGCAAGGATTGTACAGCTTCAGGCCCTTTCGCTCCTGCAAAGGTGTCCAACGTTCGCTCCCATTCTACCACGGTATCCCGTCCGAACATTCCTCCTTGGTGATTGACAATCTCATCCACACGATCAACCCATGCCTTCCACTCCTGAACGAGGCGAGGCATTAGGTTCGGGACCAGAGTCGTCTGTGTCAGCTCAGGCTGTGATAGTGTATGGTTGGTGAGGGCCGAAAGGAAGCTGAAGGATTCGGAAGGGTGTGCTTTGTCCTTCTGAAGTGCTTGCAAAGCAGTGACATGGGACTGTGAAGCCGAGGTGGACGGACCCAACCTCGACACATAGGAAAAATAAGGGAGATAGGCCATAGCCACGGAGACAAAATCATGGATATGTGGAGTAATGCGCGATAAAACGTACGAGTCCCTCATGCCTCCGGGGTTGGCTGTGAGAAGGCACCAAAATCAAAGTCAGTACAGTGTCCGAACTTCAGCAGCTATAACCGGCGTCGCACCTGATCTGCTGTTGAGAGCGGATCCGAAGCCAAATCCGAGTGACGGAGACGGTTGCTGGGGTTGAGAGAACGGACTCGGATTGTGGTATGGATAAGCATCGCGCAACTTTCGAGCGGAGGCAGCAAGGGCTTGAATCGCAGTCTCCAAAGTGGGTCTCGGAATGAGCGGAAGAATGAGAGACTTCAAGGTAGGTTGTACTCGTATGAGTGAATTGAGTATGGGGAGTAGGGACTGCGGTGGCAAACTCGCTATATTGAACCCGCCATTAGCTGGGCACTTACTGTAGCAAAGGAGGACATACCTAAGAGCAAACCGACATCGACATCGTTTTCATCACCCTGTCCTGGAGCCTTATTCTCTTTGCTCTCCTCGCCCGACCCAGAGTCTGGAGGCACTGTGGTCCTGAGGCGCTTGATTATTCGTTTCGGACGCTCAGGAGTAGGGCTTCTGTCCATTCGATGGTCATCAGTCTCCTCCGCTTCATGTCTGCGTTTCTGAGCCTTTGAGGGCAACATTTGATGCGAGCTATTCGACGCAAAGGCAGTGGAATTCATGCAGTGGCTGGTGGATGGCCATCCACCCATGTGATGTGAGGTCAAGCCAAAGCCAAAACCAAGAGGTGAGGGAGAGTGGCCAACTGGTCTGGGTTGAAATTCGATGGGAGCTTGTATCATATTGGCCATTATCACGAACGAAGGAGAGGTGGCTGGGACAGCCCTTTCTAGTGCAGTCGAAACGAGACCACACCAAAGCCGCCTGGAGGTGGGATCATGATTGTCCTTATTTGCACCATCACGTGATGAACACCTTTTTCTTCCGAAAAACTTCTCCCCTCTGCTTCACTCTTTCCCCAGCTGGTGAGCATCCTTCGAAGCAAGCATCGTGATGACCCAAACGAATCGCTACTTTGAAGCCTTCGGGCTGATGAGCTTCTTTCATATACCCAAATTTCTGAACTATTTGTGACAATGGGAAGGCCATCGCTAATTTGTCGTTTGCAGGTTCATCTGTTCTTATTGAAACGCTGGAGGCACTATGGTGAGTTCCATTTCCGAAATTCTCTTCGAATGATTACTCTCATAGAAGTCAAGCCCTGACCTCGTCTAAAGGACGTGTGTTTGACGAGTACACCATGCTAATACTGACAACTTCCCGATCCATGCTGGCAGAACGTATGCTCAATGTAGTCTTGTAGGATGCGGTGTGACCTCAATTGAACGTATAATCGTCTCCGCCATCTTTTGTAAGATTTATTCTCCTTTCTTCAATATTATATGTTAATGATACCACCTTCAGGCTCCGCTTTGCAGCATCGATGTACAGCCACACTCTTTACGCTGTAGATTCGTCAACCGAGTCCCAGCCAACGAGATGATAATCCGCTGTAGCAACTGCGTTTGAACGGCTGCCCTCACAGTAACTCTCATCACCCGAGTGGTTGCGCGCAAGTCTTCGATCTGAAGCACTAACGATTCCTCAATTGAGTCGCCGCTTAACTAGTCGTAGTCGTTCCTGAGAGACAGTGCTGTGACGTCTCGCTGTGAGTGTTATCATCTCTAAGGAGAGGAACATTGGTTATATCGCCAGTGAAAGACGTTTATCTTCAGTCAATCTTACCAGAAGTAGCATAAGGAGAGAACGAGCTTTTGTAGGTAATGAGATACCCGAGGGCCAGCATATCACGACGGTGCTTCAAGTTGCGTAGAGTTGCGTACGCTCAACACCAGTAACACCAGTAGAAGGGTTGAACGTTGAACGTTGATGTTGAAGTTCTGAGTTTAGTAAAGGCGTACGTTATGTAATTATCTAAAGACTAGCCGTCCTTCGTCTGTGGGTACAGTCGAGGACAATCACTGCGGACCATGCCGTCTTCGTCGTTGGAAAAGGGAGGTCGAATACTTGTTCCCTGTGCTAGGTCACTTCTTCAACGGAAAAAGGAATGATCGGTGCACTCTGATTGGTAGGTTAGCCACTTCTTCTCAAGATAAAGCAAGCAGACAAAGGGAACAAACATCCTACCCTTTTTTCCAACGACAAAGATGGCATAGTCCGCAGTGAATCAAAGTCAACAAATTTGATCGGGGAGGTTTGGGAGGGTTTGGGACAAAACTGACTCCAGATTGGGACTGTAAATGGCCGAAAGAGCTCAAAAACGATGTCCGGAGTTTTTCCGGCCAGTTTTCCATGTGGCCAAAATTTTGGGCGAAAAAATTCGAACTTTTTGTACCTATTTTCGAGGTTTTTGGAGGAATACAACATTTTCTCTGGTAAATAGTAATTTTGGCTGGACTGTTGGGTTTATATCTAGCGCGATATTGGGGCTATCTGAATGGCAGTGTGCGGTACAGGCGAAGCGCGCCGAGTGCAGTTGTAACTCCGACGGTTTGGCATCGGCGGACCTTCCGTGAGTGGTAACAGTCCGTGAGAAAGTCACGGGGAACGACCCCTGTGCTGACCTCCTTAAAGAATTGTCAACCACCGAACTGACTGCTCTCTATTTCAAGTGCATTACAGAATAGAACAAGACAGTAGCTATTATTTAGTATTATTTAAATTATTTTATCTATTTTTTTCCATGTGGCCAAATTTTGGGGGGTCAGCTACAGTAGCAACTTTTGAACGGCTCGATAGAATTCCTTCGGACCAAACGGGATATAATGTATTTGAGGTCTACTGCCTAAATACAACAATTCCGAGGGTGGGAAAAATGGTCGACCCAAAATTTGTTGACTTTGATTGTCCTCGACTGTAAAATCCATGGATTTTATCATATAGATACAAAAAATGGGGGTAGCAAAGCTGGGAGTGTCTGTCTCAACGCATTCGTAACTAAGTCACCTAGACAGGTGTTATTGTGAGTCCTACGAAGAGCATCGTTAGAATCCACCAAGAAAGGCACCAAGAAAGGCAGAGCACAAACCCGTTCCCTTGCAGTGGTTGTTTGCATTCGTAGGAAAGCAAGACAAGTATCGGCATCCCGAGCAAGCTTATAGCACTTGAGTTCGTACCACGAGTACAAAACCAAAGTAATTCACTCACCGGCATAAGGATCGGACGTGTAGAAGTTGCGGATCAGGACAACAAACAAGACTATGGCCACGGGCAGGGCAACCAAACGGAAAACCCACATAACAAGTTTATGTCGCTTGGTCACGCTTATGACGGGATAGAAGAAGGTCCCGACAAGCAACCCTACCAGGAAACCCCCCAGGTGTGCTATACAATGAATCGACAGGGTAAGCCAAGAGAGCGAGCGACTGAGAGGGATGTACCAAAATTGTCAACATCTAGGCCATTAGATCAGACGGCGTTGATGGGGGAGTGAACATAGGTCCTCACAAGGAATATATCCAACCGCGACACCAATGGCGAGCTCAATGGTCTGAAAGATGAGCTGGAGGAGCTGAGTCAGCCAAAGTCTTCAACTTGCACATGATGCTCACTACCCTTCGAACTGGCCGATAGTGATACCTCCAATGTGCAAATAAGTCCACCCAGGTGACCTGCGAAGGAGAGTGAGTTACGCGAGGGGAAAGATTAGACGATGTGG
Organism: Pleurotus giganteus; assembly: GCA_032158425.1. NCBI lineage: Eukaryota > Fungi > Basidiomycota > Agaricomycetes > Agaricales > Pleurotaceae > Pleurotus > Pleurotus giganteus. The sequence goes on from JAPEHR010000002.1 coordinate 3,021,222, forward strand.
CGCCCACAGCAATGGTACCGAAGATGGCACCACTGGCACCGACGGAAGGTATGCCAACAAGAGCAAAATTGCCACCTAGGACGTTTCTAACCACAGAAGCAAGTCAGCGAGGGTCATTTACATGGACAACATGACGCACCCAAAAATACCAGCGGCAAAGTATGTGAGGAGGAAACCGCTGGAACCCATCTCCTTTTCAATCTGAGGGACAATGTTCGGAGGTACGAGAAGTGTGAGCTGGAACCCTTACTTGAGCAGACAGGGACAATTGAGCCAACATGTTGAGAAGGATATGTATGATCCCTGCATGTAGGAATATTGGTGTTATGAATCTAAAAGTAGTCATTCGTCGTCAATTGGATCCAAAAGATACCGCATCAGCGGACCTACCTAAACCACTGGTTGGGAGGTTGCCCGTGGAAGCCTAGTCAGAAAGTTCAATCGTAGAGGTCAAGGAGAGAGGTCGAGTAATTCTTACCCCCAAAGCCACAGATTGATTCGACACTACAGAACCTATTCGGAGGGTTGGCAGTATTGTTCATACCTACTATCATTAGGTAATTACCAACATAAACTCGGACTACTGCTTACAAGCCATCTGAGTATTCGGCGGGATCTCCACGACTGACTTCATACATGGAGGGAAGCGAGCTCCAAGATTAACCAAGGCACTTGCCGAAGGTCCGAGCATTGGGTTGACGATGGGCTACAATTGATAAGCTCAAGGGAACACTTGACTCAACGTGTAAGTTCACCTTGAATGACAAAGGAGTCCCTTGCTCACGATTGTTGAGCACTAGTTCATAGACGAAGACACCAGTCATAGCGACTGACAGAATCCAGACTGATGTGCACACATTTTAGATGAAGAATGATGTGAGGAAATCAGTCTACGCGCCGACGAAAGGGTATCGTTGCCGGCCTATCCCTCGCCTCTTGTCTTCTATCCTCTGTTCCAAAGGGTATCTCCCGCCATTAAAAAACCTGGCAAAAGGACCTGGCTTCTCTGGGACAGGTAGCGCGCGAGTGGAGTCGTAGGGGTCACCATGAGGATCAGCAATTTCTGCGGAAGACGCTGTAAAGACAACATTGAGGAACCCGACGAAAGGGCGCACCTAGGTCCTGGAAGTTGCTCGAACGCCCAGCAGGGCCAGCATTTTTCACCAGGGACTGGTCAGACTCATAACGAGAATGATGGCTGTGAGGGTCGGCGTTGTCGGCATAGAATGAAGGGTATCTTGGTTGCGCGTCGTTTGAGTCATCGTCGAGAGAACGTTGAAAATTTAGGGATTGTGGCATCCTTGCATCGTTGGCGGCGGGTAACGTCTGGTCCCGAGATGAACTGCCGTGGGTTGGGCCAGCCAAACTACCGTCGGCATATTTCTTATCCTCATCATACTGGTGTTTGGAATCTGAGTAAAAAGGAGGAGGAGTACTTGAAGCCGGAGGGTCAACGATCATAGTTGTCGAGGCTCAATCCAGCTGTCCGTAGAATGGTGTAGGGAGGAAGGAGAGGCGTTGGCAGTACCTTGGCAGCACTGATACATACACTGGTCACACGAATTTCATGACGCTCGCGGAGCAGAACAGCCTTCCGCATGGGGCTGTGCGCGTCGCTCGGTGTGTTCATGGTGATTGTACTTTGTGTCAAAGTGTCATCTCATGGGTTTATCAACAACATTGACATCAAGATCCCGTTCGCAACCGTTACCGCCTCCTCGTCAAATATTTAGGCCTTCGCTATTTTGCCATCTTCGGAGCAAATTATTACTCGGCACGCCAAAGGGGTCTAGGACTTTTTGTGCCACCTCCACCCCAGCAGTCGGGAGACTGACTGGATCAAGCAGTCCAAGCTACGATGATCATGTTAGTGAACGTCATGCCCAACTTCAGCAAAGAAATTGAACAATTTCACCTGCACTAAGACGGAAGCCTGGTCCCAGTAGCTACGGAATGGTGCGTCAGTCACGAGCCATCTCGGTAGGAGACTAGTTGTTACATATGCCTGATCATGCAGGTGAGACCGCTGTGGAGGAAGTCAGATCTGAATGTGCTCACTCAAAGTACATCTTATCCCCTCGAAAGGCAATGATACCCACAACAGGGAACTCGAGGGGTTTCCCGGTAGGAGGGATGCCGGGTAAGAAGCTGGATAAACATTTGATCATTAGACGTCAGACCACATCGAAAGAACTGGGCATACTAGTCAATTTCCTTGGGCAAGGTAATGTCAGCATGTAAGCTATAACAACGGAGGCGGCACGTTCTAACCGTTGTGTGAGTGCACTTGAAGATCATCTTAGAAATGATGAGGATGCGTAGCGTGACACAGCAATTTCGCTCTCACTTCATCCACGATTCGATCTGTACCAACTAGAAGGCTGTTACTGGACGAGGCACACATTGCTCCTTGCGCCGTATATGGACTCACTGGTACGCGACAGAGTGATGATTTGAGTATCCGGGGGTGTAACCTTGTACACTGAGTGCAAGCTTTCATAACTTCAACCAGTCAAATCACTCACGTCAAGTCCAGTGAAGTGATACTGTCACTCTCTTCATCAGTAATTTCCCGTTATCCCAGAAAATTAAGAATGCCTTGTAGAATCTTAATAAATCTCGACGACCCATACCACCAGTCATGGTAGGGATGTGGTTAACATACGGCGCCTCTACCTATGACGAAGTATGAGATATCGAGAAATATGGAGAGCGTGACTCTACCATAGTCGACAGTGTCTCTATATCCAAATACTAAGCAAGGCTTCCACATTTCAATATGACTTACTGTGAGCATCTCTCTCAACGAATTCCTACGACCAAAGTCAGCAGGATGACAGAGGATGTGAAGGAATGTCCACATATTGAGTATGCTGCTCCCAGATCTTCTCGAGGTTAAACAGAGGTCCAAGACGTCTCCTGAGCAAGGTCAGTGTTCGGGAGAGGGAAAGATTCGTCGCCGATCGAACGTGTGGATCAACGGATTCTGTGGCCGCACAAGCGGGTGCACTCATCAACAATGGGAAAGGGATAGTGGTTGGAACCAGAGGGTATGCGAACACTGAAATCTGATGATGTTCCGCTACGGAATCATGTGCCAAGGGCTGGTCGAATGCAAGTAGATCCGCATGCAACGTCTCTTGACTTGAAGGAAGATGGAAAACAGTTCTGTCACAGGAGGGTTACTTATTGACGACTCAACTGGAGTCATGGAATGCGTACGGTATACAATCTCCAGCAGAACTTTCGTATAGCAACACTTTTGCCGTCATCGTACCAGGACAGAAGTGTATGCAAGCACTTGGATATTTCCAAGAAGATGCAACTGCTGACTGCAATGTCTCTGCATCTTGAGGGAGAAGGCCGTACGTGATCAGGGCCCAATCAGAGCTTAATTTCCCAACCTCGGTGCTGGCGTTCGCAAGAGATCGTGCAAGGGCCCCGTCGTCTTCCATTGTAGGGTAGGGGACAGAAATAACGTTGTATCCTTCCTGAGCAAACTACAAACAGGATGAGGGCACTTGGGCGTAATCGGACCACAATACCAGACCTGGTCGCACCATCCATTGCCAACAGGTCCGGCTTGGATCAAAACGAGCAATGTTGGTGGCGTCGCAACGGAAGATACAGCGTTAGGATGAAACCGAGGTAGCTCTGACATCTAGAAGCAATGTAAGGCGAGGGACTCGTGTGTTAGGGATCTAGGAGTTGTGAGAGACTTTTGGGCCGCTGGGATCATTTTAGACATTGGGTCATGTGTAACTACAACAAAACATGAGACAAACAGAGCACTTTGAACAAGCGTGTACCTATCTATCTAGGTGCGATGCTAGTGAATGAAAGATAAGAGAAGGGATGATATGGCTGAGACACGCGTGAAGGGGAACTTCTATCTATCCTCGCAGGTCTACAGGAGTGAGGTCACCATTCATACTTGTCCGTGCCTTACTTCTCCCAGAGGGCTTTCTCGTGAGGGGGGCAATGTCGGTGCGAATCTGGAGTTGATCACTACATGGTGTGTCGGTGTCTGATGCATCGTGCATTGAAGGATCTTCCTCCCCAGTTTCATCCGCTTTTGTCCATCGAGCGGTCGACGAAACACCATCCACCCACTGCAAGACTTCAATGCCAGCTTCGCGGATCTTCGCATTCCGTGACCGCCAAGACATCGCGACCGCAGGGGGATTGGTCGGTGTGTGAGCTAACCTAGGGGACGTGAAACCTCGGTCATTCCTGAGGTTATCGTGATGGTTCATCTTCCCAGGGAACGCTGCGAGCAGGCGGGGATCCGTTGGGAATTGCAACGGGAGCATGTACCTCGAGTCAAGCAGTTCACCTAATACCTGAGGTGCCTTCGCCGGCTCCCACGCGGATTTGTCTTTGGCCTTATCGAAGAGAAAGTCGATGTTGTGTGATGCGATGGACGTTGTTGATGAGACGGAGCGTATAGAAGGCGGCGATCGTGAAGCATCGGGCGACTCGTGAAACGATGAGACGCTATCACGATCCCTATCACGCTCGTCGATCTGGCCTTGAATGTGAGCGCTGGTAGGGACATCGATGACAAAAGCCCTACCTCTTTCCGAATAGCGTCGACGCCTAGTTTCACGCGGTGGCGCTCCCAGTCTTTCTGGAGTTGTGTCAGGTATTGGACACATTCATCAGTCATGCGACTCTCGCTGACTTCATACTTGTAGTCACGGACAGCTCGTCGCATCTATAGCTCGACATGAAGAGGATCACGCAAGATTGATGATTACACGAACCTGCAGAGGGTTGAGATACTTCATTTCCTGTATAGTTTCAATAAGGTTGGAGAAATCTGAGATAGAAGATAAACACTGGATTATTTTGGTTAGCTTGTTATCTTCAACTGAACTATGACATACTTGAAGCCAACGGAGTAGGTCACGGACGGGGGCCAGGTGCATTCGAATGCCTCTGGGAAGCTTCATCAACTCTATCCAATCTTCTAGAACACTGAGGTTCATTCCGATCTGCGTCGCCCGAGAGCTACAGAAGGAGCTCAACATGGGCATTCGACATCTACGAAAGGATCATACCGGCATATATATTTCTTACGAGTTAAAACACGGTTGAAAACCTCGCCTAATACCATTGATCAGGCGAGCACACGACCACGCGGCGAAGACTTACAAGAGGTCCAGTATATTATCTGTGACCAGAGTTGGGCAATAAAGGCGGGATTTACATCAGAGAGTATGAGCAAGGTATGGAGAGCTGTCAGGAAAGACGTCAGATCGTCTGGAGATGGTATATGAGGCGCCTCAGGGAATAGGTTCTGCAAAGGAGCAGTAGCCGATCCAGCTCGTGCTTGAGAAAAGCTTTGTCTTAATGAGGAAAATCCTTTGATCCCGGAAGTAGAGACAGACGTCTGCGTGGTGGATGGCGAGGGCGACCGTGGTCTGTGTGTACTCGAATTGGCAGGCGAAGTCGGGGTCTTCAGAGGTGACACGCTGGACGATGGTGTAATAGACGCAGTTTTTTTCCTGGAGCTGAAAGCGCGAAGAAACGACCATTCTGACTCAAATTGAATAGAGTCGAGGTCCGATGCAAGAGGTTTGTGTTCCAGTAGTGTGGAATCCAGAAGTTGATCGATCTTGCGCTCAGCAAATCGGATGATGAACACTGGAACGAGGATGAAGGAAAGGGGATGGAAGGGTGAGCGCAAGATATTCACCAAAAACCGAGTTGATAACTTCTTCAATCAGTTCAAACGAGCCTAACAGTTCACAGGCCTCGTTTATCGACGTGTCGCATTGGAGTAAGTGAAGCCAGATCGTGGTGTTATACAGCCAGAAAACTAGACAAGTAATGTCGTCCCCGCGGTTCTGCGCTCAGGGTTTAGTCTGCTGGAGTAAGAACGTGTAGGGAGCGCCTACGAAGAAGGTTTCCTCGATCGCATCGGTGGCCCCAATGACGAGGTCTTCTAACCAAGTGTGGTCACAGGTCAAGCACGCAAACCTAGCTAGCATGTAAAGGGTGTTAGCAGGTTGTGGATTGCGTGGGGAGGGAGGAAAGGATGTAATGATTGAGTCAAATATCTGAGGCAGGGAGGGGGGAGAGAAGACAAGCATTGATGAATAATCGGCTGGAGGGGTCTGCAAATAAGGTGATAGGATGAGGATTTACGAACAACATATGAGAACCTACATAAATGTGCACATCTGTTGTCTCGTCTCGCGCATCCTCGTCGGAAGAGTCCGATTCCGTGGCAGAGTCTGAATTTGTCCCCCACCACTGAGGACTGACGCCCAAATTTTTGGCAATGTCCTCGTGGATGTGACGATGGCGCCGTCGCCTCCGCACATCTTTTTCTAGGAGCCGCCTTCGCTGCTCCACTCGTCCGCCATTCCAGCCTTCTGAGCGCATAGCCTCCTCAAGTAATAGGGCTGCGTCTTCGCGTCCTGGCAGGATCGAGTATGCAGTCACTATGTCAAGCGGTGTCAAACCGCGACGAGTTTGGGCGAAGGGGGTGCATCCATGTGTCATAAGGTACGAAACTAACGTAGGAGGAGATAGCAGGGCGGCATGATGAAGCGGCGTCCAGCCATCTGTGGAGCGGATTTTATTAGAATATAGCAGTAGTTGATGAATTACATCGCACCATCGTCAGCACCCAGATCGCCCCCTTGAGACACCAATAACCTCACACACTCCTCCCTCTCGACATCCCTGTCAGACTCGGCACCAAACCCATGGATGGTTAGGCTGACAAGGCCAAGTCCTTCATCGTCACGGATACTCAGGTCGACGAAAGCTTGTGCCTGAGGGTCAGATACAAGATACGAAAGAACTTGCAAGTCGCCGAAGACGCATGCGCGCGTCAGACAGTGAGCAACCAGCTCGGCCTTCTGTGACGGGTCTAAACCCGAGAGAAGAAGCGCGATGTTCGATGCTGTGGGATACAACGGATGCAAATCGGGTTCAGGCGAGAACTCCACTGCAGAATGCATGGTAAGGGGCCCTCGAAATGTGAGAGATCCTTGGGTTAAGGATCGCTAGGAAGACAGCGAGGCCGGAGACGTCTGCGAGTCGACGCGTTGTTGATGGCGTTACTAAGGAAACTGAGGAGACTCAACAAACTGGCAGAGATGGATCAGGTATACGTATATACACCTTGTGCCAGTCACTGATCACCGTCGAGAGCAGTGTAGTCACGTGGTCATCCATCTTACTTTTTTGCATGACACTTCCAAGACACTGAATGTCTTCACCAGCTCTCAAACGTCGCAAAACTAGCCCAAGTGACAATTCAGACACATCATCCTCCATCTCCTTTGAAGAAGGCGATGCCCACTCCGACTTGTCGTCTGCGATTGCAAGCGACCATGACTCTCTGGGCACGGAAGACGAGATTGCAGCCGCCCAGAGGTCCCAAAAGACTGGCAAGCGGAAACGACGTGCCACGGAGCCATCAAAGTTTGGAATTACTCTTCAGTCACTTCTCAGCACAGATGCGCCATCAGCTCTACCCCTGTCACTAAAGCCTTCTATTAATCGCAAGCGGAACGACGAACAACTAGACTTCAAAGCGAAGAGAGCTCTCCAAGTCGAAAGGAAAGAAAAAGAGGAGAATGGGCGGATTGTTGATGTCATTGGGGGCTGGGGTGGCGAGAACGAGCGCGCGCTCCGTAAGGTTGCTCAACGAGGTGGTAAGTTCTGCTACCGAAGATAACCAGCAAATCTTACCTACTGGACTTTAGTGGTGAAGCTATTCAATCTTATTCAGCAGTCCCAAACTTCTGCTAGGGAGGCTGCAACAAAGTCTAAAGCAGAAAGGGGGACAGGCAAGGCTACATTGCCTGCCCCTGCTGCAGAGCCCCAGCGTCGCAAGTCCAAGGGCAAGGGCAGGGACAGGGATAATCTTGTTGGACGGCGAAGAGAAGGTAAGCGCACCGATTCATCCACCGCTCTGCTCATAGATATCTGCTAGTGGGGAAGGATGACTTCTTTGAGATGATTCGATCTGGCAGCGCGGTGTCTAAGGGATAATTCCAGATGACCCGCAAGTGTATTTTTCTTCTTGATCGTGAATGATACATCAGCGAAATTCTTGATTCAATGAGCACTTAGCTTGCCATATTGACTTGAGAACTGGTTGCGGATACCGCGGTTGCTAGAAACCCCGAGCACGTCATATCAGAGTGGAATGGCTACCAGGCCCCTCAAAGATATAAGGTCGCGATCCTCATGGGTGAGGAGTCTGTAAGCCTCAGCCTTCACATAATCATGGTTGCGTTTCGTCAGGTAATCTTGTCGATCCTTGCAACCCCCAGCATCGTGCCATTGACCGACGTCCCCGTACCGAAGTCCTTCGTTGTTGTTGGTGCGGGTAGCGCCGGTCTTGCTATGCTCAAGACATTAGCCGATTTTTCGAGTGCCCGGAATGGCGAGTGGGATGTCACCTTATTCGAGCAGCGACGAGACGTTGGCGGTATCTGGTCTGTTCTGCTATTTCGCCGCATCCTCAACCTGCTGAGTCTACATTTCCATCTCCAGGCTTCCGGAGGCAGAAAGGGTTTCACCGCCTCAGCTCCCTGAGACCCCTTTATATCCTCTTCTGCGTACAAATACGCCTGTGCCTTCAATGACCTATCCCGGATTTCCTTTTCGAGAGGGTACCCCATTGTATCCGAGCCATGAACATATCCAACGATATCACAGCTGGTTCGCAAACCACAATAACCTCACTTCTTTCATTCGATTCAATCACTCTGTCGTTGCGGCATCATGGTCTGGGAATCCCGCTCTGGGTCAATGGAATATAACCTACCGGGACCATCTGGGCGACACAAGACACAAGCTTGCCGACCACCTTATAGTGGCTACCGGAAATAATCATTATCCCCATATCCCTCACTGGAGAGGCGAGGACGACTGGCTTCACTATGTTCCAGCCAATGGAACTCGTCGCGAACTCCTGCATTCCATATGGTATCGGGAACCAGAGAAGTATACTAATTTGTCTGTGCTCGTTGTTGGTTACCGAGCTAGCGGTGGTGAGGCGGTGAACCAGATCACTCCGCTTGCTAAACAGGTTTTGAATTGATCGCTTTGTTGGAGTGTTTACCCTCTGACAATATGTACCTAGGTGTATCTATCCTTACGCAGTCCCCCCGACGACACGACAATACCAATACCGAAGGGGGTCAAGGTACTGCCACAAATCACACATTTTTCCACCCAGGGTATATATTTTGAGGATGGCCGGCTGCTCGATGACGTTGATGCTGTCATACTCGCCACTGGATATGAAGCACGTGTACCTTTCCTTGACCGAGGGCACACTATTGGGACAGACCCCTCCGCTCACTCTAATGCCTCATACAACGAGGGTCTTGTAACCAACCTCCGGTACATCTTTCCCCTCCACCAACACATCTTCTCCCTATGTCCAAAGTATCCTCCCACCGCGCTCGCTTTCATTGGCCTCCCAATTTTCACTCCAAATTGCGCCTCAGACATTGCGCAGAGTCTATTCGCCACGCACGCGATGATCAATCCTAAATTGCTTCCTTCAAGAGAGGAAATGCTGCGGGAACTCGCCAACTACGAGGAAGATTTAAGAAACCATGGTGAAGACCCATACCGTGTGGGCCATCGACAACTGAATGGTTCCTCATTCCAGTATATGAATTCCATCGTCGAGTACCTGAAGCGACGTGGGGCTTTGCCGAATGACGGTAAAACGTTCGTTGAGCCATGGAGGAGGGATTTCGTCAACTATACATATCTCAAGAGAGGTTGGGACCGTGTTGAGGAGCTCGGCAATACTGATGAGTGGTTAAGGGACGTGGTGACAGAGAGCCAGTGGGCCGGTCTCATGAGACGCCTAAATGACTGGCAGCGCGAGTGGGAGGAAAACTGTAGGTAAAAGGGAAGTCAGGGCCGTCCGTCTGTGCATGTGTATATTCTATACTTGTAGTACGAGCCGGTTGCATAAAGGAACCTCAAAGAGAGCAATAGCCAGGTTGCAGCATAATACAGGGCTGGCAACTCGAGTTCAGATTCCATGTTGCGGCAATGTCCGCATCGCCGGCCCTAAAGTTTAAAGCCTTTTTAAGCGCTTTCTCTGGACCCTGGCCAATTTTTCATGGTTGGTGTATCTCCTCTCCTCGCTCTGTCTTTGCATCTCATGTGGGTATCAGGCTCAGAAGCCAGTTCTCCGTAAAGAGGAATGGGAGCGCATCCTTCATGAAGTCCCTGTGTCGAAAGAGTGAGTGTATTTCCTGATACCTCCTGGGATGAGATGCAAATTGGGAATCTCTCTGAAAATACTTGTTGAGTTCGAACAAATTGCATGTATTATCTGATACCCTTCTTCCGTGCTTCCGTGTTTGACGTTGTCGCTAACGCCCATCGACCATAGTGACTTGAATCGCCTTATTATGGACTACCTTGCCACTGAAGGGTACAAACCTGCCGCAGAAGTGTTTAGTCAAGAAGCTGGACTCTCACCCCCGGTGGACTTTGACAGTATTGAGAGTAGGATGGAAATTCGCGAGGCCTTACAGCGTGGTGATGTCGAAGAAGCCATGGCCAAGGTGAATGATCTTGATCCAGAGGTGAGTTGTACTTCTGGTATCACGAATCTAATGATTAGATGGTTTCATGCACCACTCTCAGGCCTTCGGGCTGATGATGAGACCACAACCGAAAAACTTCAGTCTTCAATATGATATGTTCTTAAATACACTTCTGGACACCATGCTTACCTCCCCTTTCAATAGATCTTAGAGACTAGACCGGCTCTCTATTTCCATCTGCAACAACAGAGATTAATTGAGTTGATTCGCCAAGGCCGTGTAGGTGATGCGTTGCAATTCGCGCAAGACGAGCTAGCGTTGCGCGGTGAAGAGTGTCCCGAATTCCTATCTGAGCTGGAGCGCACTATGGCGCTTCTTGCGTTTGAATCGTCACCAAGTGCCCCTCCCGCTATCGCGGAGCTATTGTCACCTGCCCAGCGCTTGAAGACTGCCGGCGAGGTCAACGCTGCGATCTTGGAGAACTCAGGGCAGGGAAAGGAAGTGAAATTGATTCTGCTGTTCAAGTTACTATCTTGGGCGGAGCCGCTGCTTGAGGAGAAGGCCGAATTCCCAAAGGTGAGGCTAGGATGTAAATGTTGTGAGCTCTGCAGGCGCCTGATGATTGCGTTGCAGGTCGACCTTCGAGCCGGACTACTGACGGAGCGAGATGTAAATACTGTTGAGCTACGTGTATCAACGGATTAATCAGTGTACCGGGCGTGTGTCTTTATTTGGAGATGAAATCAAGCCATGTCTTGATCGCTTGAAAGTGGTAACCAAGCGGTAAATGGAAGTGGAAAAAAATGACTGGGAAATGAGCTGAGGGTCGCTGGCTGAGAGCCAGTGCATGTTGTGGTGGCGAGGACATGAGGAAAGCATGTGCAAGGGAGCCTCCAGGGAAATCGGTGAAAGCGTGAAGACGACTGGGCGTCCTGAAGTGTGCTTAGTCAGCAGGCCCCTTGCACGTCTTGCGCCCAGCTGCTTGTCGCCAATCCAACCTTTCTTCCTCCGTCATCCCATTCTCATATTCTCCCTCGCTTTGCCTCTCACAGGTCCAACAGGCAAGCCTTACTGAGACGTTCAGTCTCGAAGGGTCTTCTCTCGTTTTCTTCTTGAGAGCCTGGCCCTTGAGAGCTCGTCGGTACGATACCCCCATTGTCATCAGTCCTGCTGCACTCACTGTCCGATTAGCGATGTCTGAATCCGACGGTCGAAAGGCCCGCGGCAGGATACTCTACATCGCAAATCCTGACAATGACGAGGAAATCCCCCGACCACCACCACCGCACCCAGACTATCCCCCCACCTCGACCTATGCTCCCTCGGCTACATATCTTCCTTTAGCCAATGTCTCACATCCACCTTACACATCCGTGCGCTCGGCGCAACCCCTCAATGTTCCTCCTTTGGTTATGCCCCAAGAAACTGCTACCAGGGCCCCGAATCATCCTGCCCTCTCGTCTCCATCTAGCACAAGTTCTCCCGCTGCAGAGTCAACGCCGCCCCCGAGCACCCCTGGTCTCCCTGCTCCTACTGCCGATTTTCTCGAGGGTGACATTGTATCTCTCCAAGAGCCTGCCTTCGCTGCAACTGACGGAGACGGAATGTCCACTACACGTAAACTCAAGAACATCTTGTTCCGCCACAGTCAGAGACCGTCTGTAACAGGCCAGCGCATCATTGTACGTTGCTTTGCGGTGTCTTATCGTTCCATCTCTTACCTCTCCGCAGTCTCCCACCGAGTTCACCCCTGATCCATATGCCCCAGCTCCAAGTGTTGTCGGGGCGAGGGTACCCATGATGAAGAAAGTTATTATCGTTGTAACCGCGGATGCTGAACGGTATTACCTCGTAGACATCAGTGGAGCGAAGGACCCTGCATTCATTAAGGAAAGGATATTCAATAAGGTTTGTGTTCGTATCAAGTGTATTAGCCTACATCGCTCTTACACGCAGATCCAGTTATCCATCTGGGAGGAGGAAGATCAGCGTCAGTTTTCTATATGGCGGACAGAGATCGGGGCCTTTGCTTTGGACGATGCTCTGACTGACGACCGCCTTTTTGAACTCTGTCGTGACCAAGGCGATTCAAAAGGCTCTCTCAAATTTTTCGTATCATACTCATCTGCACATGTCCACGAGCCGGTCCTGCAGCCGTCCATTGCGACTTCTCCCAGCCCCCATCCTCTCCCACCCCCCGTGCTTCCCAGTTTCAATGACACTGCTCCACTGAGGACTAAGCGCTCGTCACGTTCACGGCAAGGTAGTCTGTCCTCAACCAGCGACCCGCGTGTGGATGTGGCCAATGGCTATGAGGCTGACCTTGATAATCCTGACCGAGAAAACCGTAGAACTACCATACGCCCCCCACCACATCAATCTTTCTCTCCTCAATCAATGCCCACAAACCCGCCGTCTCCGCTCAGCACCCGCAAACCAGCCCAAGGCTCCCGTACCCTTTCTCCTCTGCCACGACCCCCTTCCCCTCACGATCGTCGACGTCCTTCAACCGCTGACGTTAGTCCGCCTACTGATAAGCCCTATTGTTCTCCCGTACCGCCTCCGCTCTCACCAAACCGACCGAGCTTTACCCCTGAGGATGAAACTCTTGCCCCTCCTCAATCTCATTGGCGACACGGAAGATCGGGTTCCGATGCGGCGGCTGAGCGAGAACAGGCCATTAGGGCAGAGGAACAACACAATCCTCATGTATGGCGGCCCAATCTTTCTTCAAAGGGCCGCACAGACCTCTCTCGCAATCGCGTCAAGCGCCCCACTGCTGACGAAGATTGGGTGCATGTTGATCCCTATGGTAGAGATGGTCCACGCGGCTCCCCTTCCATTCCCTCGAGACCCCATGTCTCCCCTGTACGAGTGAAACCTACTTCTCCTTATTCTTCTCGTCCTGGCATGACAATTCCTGGTATTACCATCCCAAATCCTCCTCGGAATCCGCCCCCTGCCGTCCCTGCTACGGTGGAGACCCGCTTACCCCCCCCAGGCCGGTCATCGGGCAGAAACGCTGTCCCGCCGCAATGGCCAGTGCCTCAGTACAAACTTGAGGATAAAGGAGAACACAAAGCGATGATCACATCCTCCACACATTGGAGTAGAATGCTCAAGGGTACCAAAAGCATGGATAACCTCAAACATCCAACGACATTGCAACCCGGTCGACGAAACAATCCCAGTCGTCTCGTTGGTAATAGTAGTCCGTCTGTTTATGGCGGCTCTGCAGCTTCTCAAGCGCCTTTCGTTGCTCGCAGCCGCCCGCTTCCTGTACAAGGCCCATCACATGCTAGCTCATTTGATCATGGCCAAAGCGTCCATGCCAACCGAACACCACCTTTGAATCCTGCTGCTTTGACGGTATCTTCAAACGACCCTCATCCACGCCCACAATCTGCCCTTGGTGACCATCCAAACTCCCCATCCCATCGTTATCAAGGCCGACAGATGCAATCCCCGACGTATGTTACTTCTGATCAAATTCCTCCAGACATCCTTCGCTCCCCTCGTGCCATATCGCCCGTGCGTTCATACCCGTCCACAGGAGGCTACGGAAACCGTCCGAACCAGAGTGATCGACCCTTCGATACATCGGACACTCACCGCACCCCTCCCCGGAGTCCGACTAGTCCGAGGAGTCCCCGATATTCCTCAAGCAAAGATAGGCATCGTCCGTTGGAGACCACTCCAGTTTCTGAAACCACGCTGGTCAATGGCGATGACCATAGAGCGACAGTGACTGATCCCCAACGACTCTTTGCCCAGTATATGAATGCGAGCACTAGCGAGTCTACTTTGATACCTGGACGTCTAAGGAATACTGCAGATGTTCCCACCTCTCCTCTTCCTCCGACTACACCTTCAGATGTCGCGAAGCTATCGCCTGCCACTCCTCAAGCCAACCTACCTATGAATGATTCTGATAGTGACCATGATGACGACTGCGGAACATCACTGTCAATGTGGGCCAAGCCTCCAATGGCAATGACCGAAGACCGACCGAAGACTAGCTCGCGCCCGCCTCTCAAAGTTCAGATTGAGAATACGAATGGTAACGTTTATCCCGTCTCCGTACCTAGCACCGGATCCGAGTCCTCGCGCTCCAACGTCACTTCATCCAAGACCTCTGGTACTCTACCAAGTCGGTCCGCATCACCGAAGGAGGCTGATCGTGGCAGTACATTCATTGATATGCTTGACTACACTTGGGCTCCCCGTCCGCCGCCTGAAGATGTATACGAGCAGCTTGAGAAGTTCTTCCCTGAGCATGACCTCGACAAGCCCGTGATAGAGGCCAGCTCTGGTGGCACCTCTCCAATTGCACCAGAGTACCCTCCTGTTCCACCTCTGCAAGTCAATCACGACAGAGGTAGGGTTAGAAGCAAGAAGTCGATTAGGATTGTAGCCCAGGAGCACAAGAAGCGCATTGATCGTACGTCAAGGGCCGACGCGGCTGCGGCTGTTAACATGTCTCGCAAGAGGAGTACCAAGCTTTGGGGCAGTCGCGTTGAAGAAGTAACGACTCTGCACGCAGCTAAGGCAAGTCTAGGCGCAAACCTCCCAGATTCACCACCTGGAGGACCGAGTACGTCGCTCCGTTTATCTAAGGGTGCCCTGCTAACTGTTGTTGTAGCCACCTTTAAATGGGTTCGAGGAGAGCTTATTGGCAAGGGTACCTATGGGCGTGTCTACCTGGCTTTGAATGCGACTACGGGCGAAATGATGGCCGTCAAACAGGTTGAGATTCCTCAAACGGCTAGTGATAAAAATGACACCCGTCAAGTGACTGTTGTTCAAGCCCTTAAGTTGGAGAGCGAAACGCTGAAAGACCTCGATCACCCTAACATCGTTCAGTATCTTGGCTTTGAGGAAACGCCGTCTAACTTGAGCATGTCAGTCCATTTATGTCGCGCTTCTAAAACAAACTAGCTGACGTATATGCCTAGTTTTTTGGAATATGTTCCTGGTGGATCTATAGGAAGCTGCTTACAGAAACATGGGAAGTTTGACGAAGAAGTCACGAAGTCTTTTACCGGTCAAATCTTGGATGGCCTGGAGTACTTGCATTCAAAGGGTATTCTTCATAGGGTCAGCCAAATCCATTCTTGCATATGATTGTACTTCCTAACGTCCTCCAGGACCTGAAAGCGGATAATATTCTTGTGGAGAAATCAGGCATATGCAAGATCTCTGATTTCGGTATTTCCAAACGTACCGACGATATGGGGGGTGGTGCAATGACCGCTATGCAAGGAACTGTGTTTTGGATGGCACCGGAAGTGATTAATACTCAGAGGAAAGGATATAACTTTAAGATCGATATCTGGAGTGTTGGCTGTGTTGTTTTGGAGATGTGGGCAGGTATGCGTCCGTGGAGCGGGGATGAAGCTGTTGCAGTGATGTTCAAGGTGACGTGATTCCTATCACAGGATGCCTGATGTGTGACACACTCTCACAGCTGTACCAAGCCAAGCTCCCTCCACCAGTTCCGGAGGATGTCTTCCTGTCAGACGTAGCGGACGACTTCCGAAAAAGGTGTTTCGCAATGTTCGTTAACTCTATGTTGTCCTCCCGTTGAATTTACTTATTTCTATTTTCAGAAATCCTGAAGAACGTCCAACAGCATCTGAGCTCCGGAAGCACAAATACCTAGTGCTCACAGAAGGTTGGACATTCAATGGATTCACGTGACATTCTTCATTTCTTCTGCAATATCTCATATTCGGTCATCTTTTTGTCGCAACATCCAATCTGTTTTCTCTGCATATCTACTTCATCATCCACGTTGTTTCTTACGAATTCTTGTGCTCATCCTCCACAATGTTCATTAGTCCATTCCTTTACAATATTGTGTAACAGACTAATTCGCATAATGTACCAGCTCTAGTCGTTGATCGAATCGCTGCCTCCATCGACCATCACATGCATCACCCGGAAGGACGTTGGGGACACATTGAGTGTACGTAGTGGGGGAAATGGCCTCTAGAGTGAGTACTATTCAAATATCCCTCGACGGGATGAAAGAAGTCAGCGAGTCAGCAGTTGGCAACGGCAGCACAATATGGTTTAGTCGATGCCTAACCGCGGAACTGATTGGAGATGACATTTAGTAGCACACCTTCAGAGCGGACTTCATCACCGCCGGAATCGAGCAATGGTGGGGTCTGGGAGCCAGACCCTACAATGGAGGAGACAGAAGGCCGCTAGTAAGGCTAAGGTGCGTGCGTGTATTACCACCAGGTGGACGAAAGGCATCTCAGATCCCAGGCTGCGAGATAGCGGACAAATCCCATCTGATCACAACAAAGCGTCAATATTCAATGAAGACTCTGAGCGGAATTATAGCATATGCTTGTTGACTGTGTGCTACGATGTTAACGTGCTCTGTTCCATTGACTTTCAACTGAGGAAACTCCGACAGGCAGGGCGGCCTGGGCAAGAGTTCAGTCAGTACGGAGTCACTCGTGTCTAGGGCCTTGCTGAATTTACCTTTTCATCATAGTCTACCCACTCTCCGCTTTCGAGGTCTACCTCGGGAAAGGATGTCCCAGAAAGACCTTCACACTTCCAGATCCCCTTTAACAAATAGATTAGTGGATCCTAGCACAGGTGTGAGCGACATACTCTTGGATCGAAATCTATGAATTCTAAGCCCCTGCACTCAATGGTGAGCAGAGGAGCAAACTGGCCGCTCTCATCGCTGTAGGGTTGGGGTGGGACTAGATCGAACTTGGCGGAGCTTTCTCGTTTGCCTGGAGGCACCAAGTTAGTTTGGTGCGAAAGAGATGGGAGCCTCGACGTCACGTACACATGGCGCACCTCCAGACAAAGTGTGCAGTGGCTCCTTTGCTACTTGATACCTCTTGCTCTTCCTACTTTCGCGCAATGGGTTAGAAGTTGGAATTGGCAACACTCCCTCACCAATCGATTGAGGGTCACGAACTTGGGATGGACTTCGTGGCAGCTGTTGCATTTGACCTCATGGGCATGGTAAACATGATATCGCGCTGAGCAACGCGCGAGATACCTTGAAGAAATACTGAAATGAGTCTGAGGAAGGGAGGAGCTTAGAGACGTTCTCCAGTTCTGCCTTGATGGAAAGTTGCAAGCGCTGGTAAACAGCCAGTCAGTGGTCCTTGCAATCAAAGGCGTAGGTGGCTCACAACCATGGATGTGATGGAGCAGATCGTGTCCAGGTAGTGTTAGGGGCACTTTGCTTAGGGGTCGTTATGTTGGCCCATGTTTGCCGCCCGGGCCTCTCTGAGGCTCTCTCTGTCCGTGACGGTGTTCGACCTCAACGAATATGCAGCCCTTCCAGCATGCTATCGCTTCCTTTTCTCGTCGAATTGCCCGCCCCCTCCATACTTTTCCTCCAGTCCGCCCATTTCACGCGTCTTCAGCCTCACTTGCCCGTCGTACAAAGATGGAGGAAAAGCTGACCGCCGACGAGGCATTGGACCTTCTGGATGATGAATTCGATGACGATGACACTGCATCCGCGGGGCATATGATGCTGAGGGAGCATAGACAGACCCTCCACTACTTACGTCTCATCGAGCATGAGATGCCGAAGCTCGTTGGTAATACGTTTTTCTACGCCCATATCCACTCAACTCACGTCGAGATAGCCTTTCGGAAACCCTTTGTACCCCCGGGCCCTGATGCTCCACTCGTCGTCCGTACAATAGATTATGCTGGAGAGGAACACCCCGCTGCAATAAAACGCGTCCTTGTGGTGGCTGTTGACGATCTTCCCTTGCAAAGCCCAGAAGCCACTCACAAATTCAAACTCTTGGCTGGCTCGAGATGGTCACCGAATCCTCCATCTGATGCTGGCATCAGCAAGTCTCAGGGCCACCGGAATGGCTTCGTCAAGATTTCTTGCGAAGACTTCCCTAAACCTGCAATGAACCTCAAGTGGATTAGTGACACTCTGGATCGTCTCATTGTTGAGGCAAATGTGCGTGTACCCTCTAAAACTTATACGATACACGACTCACGCGGGACTCAATAGTCCGACGCTGATACATTTGCTGATGTTCCACTCGATCTGCGTCACGTCTATGCCAAAGCCAAGAAGCACAAATCGGGAGACTATCTGCGCGGTCGCATCTCCCGCCGACCGTCGATTAGAGACTTTCCGGCGGAATGGCTACCCTCTGGTCGCACTGGGAGTATATCCACTTCTGCACCGTCTTCCCCTACTTGTTAACAGATTTGTCGACGTTGCTAATGATCATATCCAACGCAATGCTCGCGTGCTTCAATACCGGATGATGCCGAGTTTCTCGCGCTGCCTTGTTGAATCTTTGTCATTGTTCTTCCCACTTCCACCAAGTGCGTTCCAGATGATTAGGGCCTCCGTCGTTCAAGCATGTACAGATGCCTTTTCGCTCACTAAAACTCTCGATAAGTTTGAACGGCTTGTCCGCCTTGCCAAAGAAAGGGATAACTCCCAGCTAGTTGTCTTCCCCGAAGCTTTGTGAGGTCATATTCAATCTGTTTCCCGCTTCTTCTCACGTATAACTACAGCTTTGGGGGTTACCCCAAATTCTCCACCTTCGGTGCTGTTGTAGGAGAGCGTTCGCCCGAAGGTCGAGAGGAATTTCTACGCTACTACAACGCTGGGATGGACATCCCCTCTCCCGCGATATCCCGAATTGAGGAGGTTAGTAGAGAAACGGAGATATTTGTTGTGGCTGGCGTGATTGAACGTGATGACGGGACGTTATACTGCACCGTCATCTTTGTGGATCCAGTGAAAGGCTATGTTGGGAAACACAGAAAATTGATTCCCACTGCAACGGAGAGAGTGATATGGGGTCAAGGAGACGGCTCTACACTTCCTATTGTCACTGCCAATTTCAGCGAATCCAATTTCGGAACACCTGCGTCAGCAAAGCTTTCGGCTACAATATGTTGGTGAGCTCTACTACTATACATACCGAGGATTCCCGATATTGACGGTTCCATTCGGGAAGGGAGAACTACATGCCACTTCGTGAGCCTTTTTTGTTTGGAGACCAGCCACTTTCACCAACTATGTACCCTACAGTCAGGTCCTTCTATTACTCTCAAGGCACTCAGATATATTGTGCGCCGACTGTGGATGCCAGGCCTGTCTGGCAGAACTCTATGGTTCACATTGCTTTGGAAGGCCGTTGTTTTGTGCTCTCTGCTTGCCAGTTCGCGCAAGAAAAGGATTATCCTGCAAACCATCCTGTGGCCGACTCGAACGATCGCCACCCAGATAAAATCATGATTGCTGGTGGAAGTGTAATCGTCAGCCCGCTGGGAAAAATCCTTGCAGGTCCACTGTTAGGAAGCGAAGGTGTGCTCACCGCTGAGCTGGATTTGGATGATTGTATCAGAGGCAAGTTCGATCTGGACGTCGTAGGTCACTACGCTCGACCTGATGGTAAGTGACATTGTACCTAAATTCCATCGTCGACTGAGGGCTTACCCCACGTATAGTTTTTAAGTTGAAGGTGCTTCCGTAGTCCCTACGCATACACACAAGCCCTTTAGATAGCTTTGCAGGTGGCTATCAAAACCCCTTTGACATGCGATGTGGGGTCTGAGTGGCTTATGTGCAGCTTTGACATTCTTTGACCGGGCCATCTGTGGCCTGCCTGTGTATATAAAGAAGTATTTCTCCCCTTTTCCCCAGTTTACCCAGCTTTGGAACAGCTCGATGGTTTCCACTGACGCCCGTGCCGCACTTTATGCTACTTTATTCGCTGCAAGTTCAGGCTACGGTTGGCGGGTGCAAAACATCACTGGCCGCGAGGAAACCAAAGAAGGTTGCAACCGGTACAACTTCAGCAAGTCGCTGTTCGATGCCAAAGGGCGTACAGTATATAATATTGCTCGGTGCAGCCCTCAATGCCGCTCGAAGAAGACCTCGACTTCGATACACCCCAGCGCAGCGCCACGCCTTGTCACATCTGCCCACTCTGCTGACAGGCCAGGCCGACCAGATTTCGTCGGATTAGACAACCCGCCATATGCCACCCTCACTTTCTCCAAATCCGAATGGCTTGATTCAGAAGTTCCCAGCGATGAATTACAGTACGAGCGGAAGATGTTCGATTTATATGTGGACTTCAATCAGTGCTGCGATGCATAGATAGTTATTCTACACGTAGATACCCGCCATGTCTCATCATCAATCTTGCCTCACGCTGGATGCATGGCGAGATGTACATAAACTTTGGCGCACGAGGTGGTGAGGCTCACAACTGAAATGAACCGACTCCAGTGGAAGCAATATTCATGGGTAATAAGGTAACCCGCTTCTCGCGAAGAGACACATACTGAGGGCCGCGGTGCAGACCCTTTTATTGCCCAGACCAAGTTTGGACACCATCAAAGGCAAAGGCCGTGCCAAACAAGACCAATCGACAAGCCCAACTTCTTTCCTTCCCCCAGTCCCAGACGCCGACCCTCTCGTCAACGACGACTACAGCGTCAGCCTCTGTCTCATTTTCCTTGCTCGAGACTGACGGATCTCCTGCTCTAGATGACAGACTCGTATGCTTCCTCTCGCAACGGCGACGCCTCTTACAACGGCGTGCCTAATGGCTCCAGCCCTTCGCTTGTGCAAACCGCGCAAACCTCCCCTATGACTTCGGTCATTCGCAAAAAGCTCATGGGCTTCGTTGGTTTCTCCAATTTGCCCAACCAAGTCCATAGGAAAAGTGTAAGGAAAGGTTTCCAGTTCACCACAATGGTCGTTGGTACGGATGCATACCTCTCCCCCATTGAAGTGCTCAATCGCGTCTTCAGGCGAGTCGGGTCTGGGAAAGTCGACTCTGATCAACACATTGTTCAACACCACTCTTTACCCTCCCAAGGAACCTTTGCCTCCCGCAGCTGAGCGAGCCAAAACGGTTTCCATTGAGAGCATTGGTGCCGGTATGACCGTTGCTAGTGTACCTCTTCTTTTGAGTCTGAACCATCTTGCAGACATTGAGGAAAATGGCGTTCGGTTACACCTCACCGTCGTGGACACACCCGGCTTCGGAGACTTTGTTAACAACGATGATAGGTACGTGAGATTTTTTTAGACTTTCAACTGTAATGGACGCGAAGCCTTACGTGTATCCAGCTGGAAGCCCATCGTGGAAAACATTGAGTCTCGCTTCGACTCTTATCTTGAACAGGAGAACCGTGTTAACCGCTCCAAGATTATGGATAACCGTGTGCATGCCTGTCTTTACTTCATCCAGCCCACCGGCCATTCGTGAGTCCCTTTTCGGTTCCACACTGTCCTATTGATATTCTGTCGCAGTCTTAAGCAGATCGACATAGAGTTCATGCGCCGCCTGCACACCAAGGTCAACTTGATCCCTATCATTGCTAAGGCTGACACGATGACGGATGAAGAAATCATCGAATTTAAGCAACGAGTGAGGGTTACGCACGTGCTTTTCTGGTTTATCATAACTTTCCTTGTCGTCTAGATTCTTGCCGACATCCAGCATCACAACATTCATATTTTCCAGGCCCCCACGTATGAGAACGAGGACGAGGAGACACTTGCCGAAGCTGCCGAAATTGCAAGCAAAATCCCTTTTGCCGTTGTTGGTTCCAATCAAGTCGTCGAAACCCCCGACGGCCGCCAAGTTCGAGGTCGCGTTTACCCTTGGGGTGTGGTTGAGGTGGACAATGAGGATCATTGCGACTTTGTTAAGCTGAGACAGATGCTTGTTCGCACATACATGGAGGAGCTTCGCGAGTACACTAACGACGTTCTCTACGAGAATTGGAGAACCGAGAAACTGCTTAGCATGGGCGTTGTGCAGGATCCCGCCGTCTTTAAAGAAACGAAGTGCGGCATTTGTCTACTCGGCTGAGATCTCACTCACGGCTCCTTTAGCCCCGCCGCCAGATTGCTAGAAGAGCGTGTCCTCCACGAAGCTAAACTAGCCAAAATGGAGGCCGAGATGAAGATGGTCTTCCAGCAGAAGGTCCAGGAGAAAGAGGCCAAGCTCAAGCAGTCTGAGGAGGAGCTGTACGCCCGACACAAAGAGATGAAGGAGACTTTGGAGAGACAAAGGGCGGAGCTTGAGGAGAAGAAGAGGCGAGTCGAGCAAGGACGTCCTCTTACGCCCGACAACAAAGGAGTAAGTTGTTTTGCATCACCAAATCATACCTTTGCTAACGTGGTGCACTGCCAGACCCGCAAGAAGGGATTCCTCCGTACCTAGAGATCTCGCTGGGCACGCGTCGGGTCACCTGGGCGATCTTTTGCTTTCGGATTTCTGACATTTGGATGCTTGTTTTTTCCCTTGGTTGGTTCCTTCGAAACCGTCCATTCGTTTCTCGATATCCCGTACCGTCCTATCTTTTTTTAGTGTGGTTCTCCTAGCCTACGGACACTCATGTGGCAATATACCATCGACGTTGTGTCGTCGTCCTGATATGTCTATAATCAGATGTAAACAAGATCACGCTGATGATCATCAATCCACTAGAGTGGCTCTTCCTCCTCCGCAAAAAACCACTCATTCTCCTTCATCTTCATCTACTCTTGTCAAATGAGTGATAAGATACAGGAACTTCTTTCTGTCCTCGAGATCTTCAATCGTGCTCCTGATAAAGCTTCTCTCGAAAGAGCAAACGCCTGGCTCCAGGAATTCCAGCATTCAGTAAATCTCGCATCTGGCCAGTCTCTCGCCCAGCACCTCTGACCTGAGTCCCAATCCGTCCTTGTCCTAGCCTGAGGCATGGTCGACTTGTGACGTCCTCCTCTCATCCGATGCAGCTCAAGCTGTGAAGCTGTTCGCGGCTCAGACGTTTAGGGCCAAAGTGAGCAACTTGTCTCCGCCCAGCAGTACCTCGAGTTCACCCATGGCATAGGTAACATACGACCTCCACCAAGTTGAGCCTGCCAACCTTCTCTCGTTGCGCGATACGCTGTTGGCGGCTTTGCAAAATTATCATGCAGGTCCGCGTACAATCACCATACAGCTCTGCCTCGCTGTCTCTGGCCTCGCCCTTCAGTTACCCTCATGGACGGACGCAGTGCAGACCATGATCAAGATGTTTGGAGGCAATCCAGTGACGGTTCCTACCCTGCTGCTTTTCCTCACTCTCCTTCCTGAAGAGCTAAACGGAAATACTCGAATTCCCGTAACGGTAAGCTTGGCCAACTACCATATGTCCGTTGATGTGAATCCCGCCATAGGATGACGAATACGCAGAAAGGGAGAGGAATCTTCTCACCTCCAATGCTAGGGAGGTTTTGAATCTACTTGTGATGTATAATCAAGCGACAGGTACCTTATAACTCCATCGTCTCTGACCTGATAACAACGCCTAGCACAGGTGTTACTAACACTGTCCACATTCAAATTTTCGATTGCCTGCGGAGTTGGCTGGTAGCCGGCGAAGTTTCGACCAGGGATCTGGCAGATACCCCGCTCCTAGCATTTGCTTTTGAAGCACTAGCATCTGAAGACCTCTTCGATTCGGCGGTCGACGTCATTTGTGATTTAATCCACGAAACACAAGAGATTGACGATAACATGTCAGTTATCGAGCTAATTGTCCCCCGCGTCATTGCCCTTCGGGCAAACCTTCTGGTAGACAAAGATGATCCGGAAAGGATTCGTGGATACGCTCGCATCTTCACCGAAGCTGGTGAAACGTACCGATTACTCCTCTTACAGCATACGGATACCTTCTTTCCGATCGTGGAAGCCATCGGAGAGTGCTCCGCGTATCCGGATCTGGACATTGTACCTATCACCTTTCCCTTCTGGATGCGACTCGCTCAGGTCATTGGGAAGAAGCCATCTGTGTCACACCATTTCCAAGAGGCTTACCGCAGTCTTATGGCTATCATTATCCGCCATCTACATTTCCCAGCGGACACCACTTCTGTCAGTCCCCAGGAGGTCGAGAAATTCAGGTCGTTCAGACACGTTATGGGAGACACCCTCAAGGACTGCTGCCTAGTGCTCCGAGCAGATACTTGTATCATGACCACCTACCATATGGTTGTCAATGTCCTGGCGCAACCAGCCGGATCCATTTCCTGGCAGGACATTGAGGCTCCTTTGTTTGCCATGAGATCTATGGGCGCGGAAATGGACCCCAAAGACGCTACAGCTATCCCAAAAATCATGGACATCATCCCCTCACTTCCTAATCATCCCCGGGTCCGATATGCTGCGCTTCTCGTTATATCTCGTTATACAGAGTGGATCAATGAGCACCCGGACTACCTCCAACCTCAGCTTCAGTACATTTCTGCTGGATTCCAAGATCCTGATGTTGAAGTCTCCGCAGCGGCGGGCCAAGCATTGAAATACCTGTGTCAGGATTGCAAGTCGGTAAGTTCACCCACAGCTATGGTTTATTGGCCGAGCACTCATGGAGGTTAGCATCTTGTGAACTTCTTGCCAACCCTGCACACATTCCTTGCTACCACCGGCACCGCTTTGTCTCAAGACGATCGTCGTGAAGTTTACGAAGCTATCGCATATGTAATCTCAGCGATGCCCATGGAGAGTGCCGCGGAATCACTTCGAACGTTTGCCCTCGATATCCTGACCCAAATTCATGCTGTCACTACCCAGACCACTCCCGTGACTAAGCAAGATTTGCGAGTCATTGGTAGTCAGTCAATCTACTTCCTTTCATCGTGGTCTGACGCTGATAAAGAATACGTTAAGATGGTCTAGAAAACCTCGAGGTGATGTTGCATGTCATCCGCAACTTCGGCAACAACCTCCCCACTGCATGCCAAAATACTTGTGGGGAGATGTACACCGTATTTGATAATTTCCTTCTTAAGAATGGGACCGACTACGGCATCGCAGAAAGGACCACTCGCGTACTTCGACATGGAATCACCTTATACGGTGATGCTGGGCTGACCGTTGCTCCTTCCGTGGTAAAGAGAATGTCAGAAGCCTTCACCACGACTGGCTTCTCCAGCTATGTGTGGATTGCAGGCAAAATCATCAGCCGTTATGGAAACGAAGAAAGCGCCGAGCTCCGTGCATCGTTCCTGGGAGTTTATGAGTCCGCAACCAGCAAAGTGGTTTCGCTGCTTCAAGAGAAGGGGCCTGGTGACATGCCCGACGGTGTGTTCCGCAGCCGCCGCTTGCCGCTCGCCGCTGACGATCAACTCTAGTCATGGAAGACTACGTTCAGATGTTACTTCAACTCGTTGACTTTGCTCCAGATGTGTTTTTCCAGTCCTCCGCTTTCCCACTTGTGTTTAGGGCAACCATGGCAGCCCTCACAGTGGTTCACTCAGACATTCTGTTTGCATCTCTAGACCTCTTCCGCATTATCTTTACTCATGAATGTCTCGCGGAGACGGCTACGCCACCTCCCAAGTTTCCAATCTATGCTGCGGCGATTCGAGATGTTTTTGAGAAAGAAGGCTTCGAGTTTTTGGGCTTTTTGCTGTCCGGTTTGGTGGGCGACTTTCCTGAAGATTCAGCGTCCGCGGTGGTTTCGATCTTCCGTGCCATAGCGTCTGTCTGGCCTCAGCAACTCTTAGCAGGCTTGCCGACAATACTGCAACAGCTCCCTAATACATCAACCCCAGCCGAAGTGAAGACACAGTTCTTTGCGGACGTAACCAGGTTCGATCTTGTCGGTTAAATCTCAAATTACGCTCACCAACTAGCGACAGCGCCGTCGAGAGCAACCAGTTCGATAAAGTTAAGTACGCAATCATCACGCTGAACCGTGCGTCGCGCAAAGCAAAAGATAGACGTCGTGGCCTGGATCGCTAGGAACGAAGCCACTGGACACTAGTAGTACTACGTTAATCTACTTAATACGCGGAGAAATGTCATCAGGGAGCAGTTCTATCTGAGCTTTTTACTATACATATTTATTGTATTCATGGGAACGGGTTGATGAGCGCTTGTTTGTTTTGAACGCCAAGTCAAAAATCCTCAGCCCCTGCTTTTCGCGACTTTCTGTCTTTCCTCATCATGTTCTGTCTCCATCGAGCAGGTCCATCCCTTATACAAAGCGGTGAGCCTTCCTCGCTCCCAACCCCGCTGCAGGCCTTAGAATCTCTGCTCTCAGCCGGACGCCGGGCACTGTCCCATTCTTCAATACGAAGGAGTTATGCCGACACTATACAGAATCTTCTAATTCACAAAGATACCAAAGTTCTATGTCAAGGGTTCACCGGAAAGACGGTCAGCGTAATTCTTTTGATTGCGAACACCGCTGATTCACACTCCATGCAGGGCACATTCCATGTGAAGGAAGCGTTGGCCTACGGCACGAAAATGGTCGGGGGTGTGTCGCCCAAGAAGGCTGGTCAGACGCACCTGGGACTGCCTGTGTTTGGCAGCGTTAAGGAGGTCAGATTCAGCGCCACGCCTGCTTCACTGAAATGTTGCTGAGGGAAAACGCCCAGGCTGTTCGTGAAGTGCAACCTGATGCCTCGGTCCTCTATGTCCCCCCTCCCACAGCCGCCGATGCCATCATTGAGGCAATTGAAAACGAGATTGGGTTGATTGTCTGCATCACCGAAGGCATTCCCCAAGCCGACGAAATTCGGGTTCGTTCGCCCAGCGTTCCGCTTCGCACCCCAGGTCGCTTAGTTTGGTTTTAGGTCGTTAACGCGCTGAAGAGCCAGTCTAAGTCTCGCCTTGTTGGTCCCAATTGCCCAGGTATCATCAACCCGGAGGGATGCAAGATGGGTATTCAGCCAGGCCACATCCACAGACCGGGACGTATTGGTGCGTGTCATACGTGTTCGCCACGCTGCGGCGTTTACCCTCTGCCTCAGGTATTGTGTCGCGCTCCGGAACTTTAACATACGAAGCCGTGGCTCAGACCACTGACGTTGGTTTGGGTCAGTCCCTCTGCATCGGAATTGGCGGAGATCCGTTCCCCGGAACACAGCATGTCGATGCCATTAAAGTATTTCTCAATGATCCCAAGACAGACGGTAGGTTCTACTCTAGTCCGTTCTATTGCCTCACTTATGGGAATTGCTTTGTTGTCCAGGCATTGTGATCATTGGTGAAATTGGTGGTTCTATGGAGGAAGAAGCCGCCGCTTACCTTGAGCAATACAACAAGACGCGAGCCAAGCCTAAGCCTGTCGTCGGCTTTATTGCTGGACGTACGGCTCCTCCAGGCCGACGTATGGGTCACGCTGGTGCCATCATTTCGGGAGGTAAGGGTGCAGCAACGGATAAAGTTGCTGCCCTTGAGAAAGCTGGTGTAATCGTGACGGACAGTCCTGCCAAAATCGGTCGTGAAATGCTCAAGGTCAGTGCACCATGACCATCTACAGCCACATCACTGACGCTGCGTCCAGGCGATGCAAGCTGCGGGATTGGCATAGTAGTTCTTCCTTACATAATCTAGAGTACTTCTACCATGTCTGGCGACACACGGACGCCATCCAAGCAATTTCACGATGCCGCTGCCTACCTGTCTCACGCGTCGTCTTTGTCGTCCGTCTCGAATACAGTTAAGCTAGAGGTTTTTATCATACTCGATCACAAGGAAGTTTCATTAATACCTAGCCGGCCAGCTATACGGCCTCTTCAAATGTGTCACCGTTTCGACTATTCCTACCACTTCAAAACCTTCGATATTCGATATGGCCGGAAGGGCCAAATGGGATGCCTGGAGTTCTGCTGGCAAAAAGCATTCTGATGTCTCGGAGGCGGAGAAAAGATATATCGATGTAGCTCGGGATTTGGGTTGGTCTGAGGAATCAACGAACATCAGTACCGCTCATCCCCAGCATGATGAGGACGTATGGGACAGCGATGACGACGACGGGGGTTCGCACCGTGGTGGCCAAAGCGGAATGGGGGCTGTCGTAAGTGTTATGGCCCCGCCTGACGTAGTCGACGACAAAACAGTACACGGTCTGGTCGTCGCAAATGACTTGGTAGCGTTGCAACGTTTGCTAGAAGAGCATCCCGACACCAACGTCGACAGCCGTGATGAATTTGTAAACAAATGACGCTGTGGTGGACAGGCTACTGGTGCTAACGGTATCGCCTGCCAGGGATACACCCCTCTACACCTCGCTGCAGACAGAGGAAACAGAGAAACTCTGTGGCTACTACTGAAGAGAGGTGCCGATTCGACCATCAAGGTGAGTCCTACATCTTTGGCGCACTCGGCCCTCATCATACCCACAAGGATGAGGACGGACTG
Source organism: Pleurotus giganteus (assembly GCA_032158425.1). Classification (NCBI taxonomy): domain Eukaryota; kingdom Fungi; phylum Basidiomycota; class Agaricomycetes; order Agaricales; family Pleurotaceae; genus Pleurotus; species Pleurotus giganteus. The sequence goes on from JAPEHR010000002.1 coordinate 3,049,951, forward strand.
ACTCCACTGGAGCTTGCAAGGATTGCAGGGCACGATGAAATAGTCAACACTCTCTCTGCTCCCCCGAAATAGGCGATAATAAAGGCTACTCCTAGTCTGTACTGTATAATTGTAGAATCTCCCAAATGTTGCAGAGGGAAACGTCGCAGAAATCGCCACGGAACGCCGTACAATGAATGGTCTATGACTCTGTGCACGAAGCCTGCGTTGATGGCGACTTGGGCTTTATGACATTGCCCTGCGGTGGATTGAGTGTTCAATTCGGCAAGGATTGGGTGCTACGCACCATCATAAGATATTTGGACACAGTTTTCGTTGGCGTAGCCCCAACACTCAACCAGTACTTTATCCTATCGACACTCCATTCCATTGTTTTGTGTCGTTGGCCGAGCTGCAGCCTGGGGTTGAAAATGCCCAACGTCTCGGCAGGCTTTCCATCGCGTCTGACGCGTTGGTCGATGGCAACGAGATGGAAGACCTTGGCGTGTTTATTGCCGTGGAGCTGAAAACGGAGGCGAATGGGCATTGTCGGTGGGTGGAAGCTGAGCGCTGAGCGCTGAGCTGGCAAGCACGTTGCGCGCTAAGTTGCGGCTAGCCTTCGTATCTCATGGCGTCCCAGATACTTCCTCTCGGTGAGTCCCCGTTTTCTTGCTCAGACATGGCTGAAAACCAAGTGTGTATGCACTAGAACTAATTGATAGATGTATTGGCTCGCGAATCTGGGTCATCATGAAAAGTGATCGCGAGTTCACTGGCACTCTGCTTGGATTCGACGACTTCGTTAGTACGTCTGTTTCCTTTCATACGGCGGAATTTCAGCATATTGATTGTGTCATAGACATGGTCCTCGAAGACGTGATCGAATAGTGCGTGAATCGTCGATATAGCCGACTTCCTTGTGGTGACCCTCTGGCCCAGTGAATCCACCTCACAAGGAAGGACGAAGACAAAACTGGCCCAGACACTTTTGAATGGAAACAACATATGCATGGTAATGGCTTTCCATGATGGTTATTAATATAAGGGCTCACTTTCTTTTTCTTTCTAGCTAATACCTGGAAGTGCTGGTCCTGAGGAGTCGTAATAGATGTAGGATCTATTCGCCCTCACACCATCACCTCACAACACTTCCCCTGGTACAACTGATCTAAATGGTGACCCCATCCTTGTGTGCGAATCGCGTCAAATGCCATATAGGGAGAAGTAACAAATGAAGTGCGGAAGGCATTTCAAGATTATCCGTCCAAGATTGTAGTAACCTACTGCTCATATTGGCAAAACCAGTACATAATCGTTGATACACATTTCGTATGGCTGGGCGTAAAGTAAACCGGAAAGAAGCAAACAGAATCCAGCTTATTGCTGTCCGAAACTGAAACCTCCCTGTGGAGCACTGATATCTGAATGGAACTGCAGATAGACGTGAGTCATGATTTTAGAAAGAGAACCAATACATACAGCGAAAGCGCCCGAAGCATCAACATTGGGAGTGCTGATGGAAGCATCGACATCTTCCTCATCTGGAAAGTATTTATCCATGATGTTGAACGCCTTCTTGTAGATCTCAAGGTTATCATGTTGTTGAAGGTTGTGAATAGTGATCATTCCGCCAGCTTCTTCAACGTACTGAGCGTAAAGGTTGATGGCACCGGGTCCGCCCGCTTCCTTATCCAGCTCGCCAACTTTGAGGATGTTGTCAAGACCGTCGAGGGCAACCTGGATAATCTTGTTGTCCATCATGGACAGCAGGTCACAGAGAGGCTTGATGCATCCTTGAGAAACAAGATAGCGGATCTGTGATCGCTCTTGTAGCCCTCCGGAGGTGGCATTTGATATGGCCCAGCAAGCCTCCTTTCGTGTTTTGAAGTCGGCATTCTGAAGTATGTTGATGAGAGGGGGGATAATGTTGGCATCGATTATCGCCTGGATCTGAGGAGGAGATCCCGCTGTGATGTTCGAGATTGTCCAGCAGGCCTCCTTGCGAATACCATCCTTAGCAGAGGAAAGCAGGGCTAGAAGCGCCGGCAGAGCGCCAGAAGCTATGACCACTTGTGTCTGCAGGTCATCGCCAGTAACGATGTTTCCGACGGATCGAAGGGCTGGAGTCTGGACGGAAGTGGAGGGGTGCATGAGAAGATCGACGAGGCGTCTGCACACGCCTGATTCAATGACGGCCTGGATTTTGTCGTTAGAGCCATCCGAAAGATATGAGATAGCCCAGCAGGCGTCGATAAGAATTTCGTCATCAAGAGAATAGATCAGTTTCGTCAATACGGTCAACGCCGGAGAGATCTATGTAGAGCATTGAGTATGGCACTAACGCTACAGGATAGGTGGACCGCACCAGCTCCCAGTCAGGCTGAGGCGATTTACCACGGCAGAAGTTGCTGAGGGTCCAAGTAGCATTCCTAAGCATGCTGAGCTTGTGTTGCTCACTGAGAAGGGCCAAGAGAGGTCTTAAAGCACCCTGCTGAAGTACGTAATCTCTACACTGCGGGCTGTCACCTGCAATGTTGCCCAAAGCCCAAACAGCCTGCTCGCGAACATCAAGTACGGGTGACGAGAGCAACTTGATAAACTCGGGAACCGCTTGGGCGCTGATAACAACCTGTGTGTGCTCAGCAGTTCCGGACGCGATGTTGGTTAGCGCCCATGCAGCCTCGAACTGTGCACCAAAGGGTTCAGCTGACAGACAAAGACATTCGCGCCTTGCCACGTACCTGAAGCATGGATGCTCCTGATTTTAAGAATTCAACGAAACGAGGGACGACGCCACACTCAATAACGCGCTCAATTGGGGGGTTCTTTTCCTTTGACAGGAGTTTACGAAACTTGGTGGTCGCGTCCAATTGGCGTTCGGGGTCGTCTGAGAAGACGCCACTGATCATCTCGTCCGCTAGCTAAACAGATAGAGCAGATCAACCATGAGGGTGAAACAACTACAGGCTCAAGCCTACCGGGCTATCCCAGCTACCACCACCGACTTCCTCATCTGAGTCAGGGCCCGCTGAGGGAAGGAAGTTCCGTCTCTTGGAAATATTCTCTTCACGCTTCTGCCGTCTAATTTCAACTTGTTGCTCTTCCCTGCGACGTCTAAGGTCGTCCTGTTTGAGACCACCTTTGTTCTTGTAGGCTGTGCGTATTGATGGGTTATTGAGATTGGAAGATGGAGATCAAGATAACAGACCATCCCGGCGAGCCTTCATCGTACGTGACTCTGCACCTCCGTCCATAATTAATGATTTGTGAAGATGTGGCTCAGATGGGAAAAGGGAGAGTTGGAAAGAGAGAGGCAGGAGGATCAAGCCTGATTCGAGATTGAAGAGAGTCACGCAATCATGATCACGCGTGTTGTCACGCTCAACGGTCACGTCTTTGGTTAAGTAATTAATCCATGACCCTCTTCGGACATCCGTCGAGAAAAGCGACGATATTATCCACCGTATCTCCCCAGAAACACTGTGTACACGTTCCAGTGGCTGCTTGAAAAATTGCAAAATCACATACCTCGTAGTTCGAGTCCGCTACATATCCCATATGTGGAGTTAATGTTACATTCGCAACACTCCTCAGAGGATGCTCAGAGGGAAGAGGCTCAATATCGAACACATCCAATCCTGCCCCTGCTATCCTTCCCTCTCGTAGAGCCTTTATCAACGCTTCTTCGTCGACCAGCGGACCGCGAGACGTATTTATGAAGAAAGCGGTGGGTTTCATGTTCCCCAGATCGGCCGCTGTGATCATTCGTCGAGTACGATCCGAGAGAACCATGTGCACTGAAACGATATCGCTGATTCTGAACAATTCTTCTTTGGAAGCTATGAATTCGACACCAGCCGACGAGGCACGATCTGGTGTCAAGTTAGGCGACCATGCAACTACCCTCATACCAAAGGCCCGAGCGATCTAGATATGCGAATTATAACGTTACACGGAAGACTGCCGCCGCACAACCTACCGTGCCAGTTTGCGAGCCTAATTTTCCTGCACCGACCAAACCCAGAGTCCTGCCAGACAGCCCGAAGGGAATCTTCGTTTGCCATAGAGCATTTCCCTCCTTCGTCGTACGATCATCGTGAGCCACATGCCTCACGGTGGAGAGGATTAGTGCCCAGATGTGTTCAAGGGTCGAGTTGCCTTTGCTAGAAGTGCCCGAAACAACTATGCCCTTCGACTTTGCATACTTTACATCAATCCCTGCGTTCCTAGCCCCCGTTGTAGCGAGGAGTTTTAGCTTCGGGAGTTTATCCAGGAGAGTGGAGGGGAACACGGTCCTCTCCCTCATGGCACAGACAATCTGGTAATCCTTCAGCCTCTCAGCTAAGCGGGCTTCATCTGCGATAGTCTCCGTGAATACATCAACGGTGACTCGGTCTCCCAGAGGTGTCCAATCGGCGTACTTGAACGCTACTTGTTGGTAATCGTCCAGAATGCAGACGCGGGTTGGCATAGTGGTGGTTCACGAAGAACCCACTGTGGCATATGTTTAAGTCTTGCCGTGAGCATAACTTACAAAGATATCGTCATGGGTAAGCTCTACATCTCACGGATTAAAGGCGCCGCGGAAGGGCGTTTTCCAAGGGAATTTAGCAGAAAAATGACAAATATTTACAGGAAGCTGACTTAGGTATCAGTGTCAAAAGGGTACTGTGAGAGGGGATTAGCAAGACAGTTAGATATCCATAAGGGAGACTAACCTCAAATACTTCAGGAGGATCAGCCTCAGGCGCATTCTCATCTAACGATATGTGAGGTCCTGTGGGAGCTGGATTTGCGTTCCCATTAGGGAGTGGCGCCGTATCAGATTCTGGTAGTGCGGTCGGCTCAAATTCGATGAGTTCAGCCTCTTCGTCCGGTCTTAGATCCGCCAGTATCAGGATGCCTCCTCCGCCAGATCGCTCAGATAGCAGCCCTGGTGATGAACATGATGATGGCTTCCCACTCTTCGGCTTGGTGGACACCAGACGGACAGGCTGATAACGACAGGCTTGGGGGAAGCTGATATACGCCATTTGCGCCGGGGTGACACGAGACAGGTTTGGTAGCTTCTCAAATGACGGCTCTCCTTTGCGCTTGGAGTTCAAAACTCTCCCTTCATCAAAAAGGCCATCGATGGGTGAGACGTCTCTAAGCTTGGGTTCGTCACGCATCTCAACATCACCCTCTGCCCTCTTAACATCGGGCTTTTCGTCCTGAGTTCAAGTCATTAGTATTGCAATCATCTCATGCCCCGAGGTGTAACGCACTGCATCTAGCCCATCGCTCTCAGCACTAGCTTTGCGCTTCTCCCTTGCCTTGACTTTTGCTGTCGTCGAAAGGACGGCTGTCGCAACCTTGGTGACTGTCTCCTTCTTGGGAGGTTTTGTGCTGGCCGGATATGCAAACATACTAGGCCTCGCGTCGGAGACAAATTCAAATTGAGGCGGCTGGTTTCTGTGGTCAGCATCTAGTGTACTGTCCGTGCATGCACTTACTTTGAGGTCAGCATTCAATCCAATTATGCCAGTAGGTTGGAATGCCAAGCATGCGCAATGTGCCAGAGGGTACCAGTACCAAAACTGACAGAAGAGAGCCATACCGACGATGGCACTAGTGTTCCGACTGCCAGCTCGGCTCGACAAACTAATAGTAACGTTCCTGCCGCCAGCATCGATGAGGCCCTGTCCGAGTGCCGCACCAAAGCGGGCAACGGGGTCTTCATGCTTATCCGAAACCACCTTCTGATATAACGAACGCGTGGATGCAAATGACGTCGAAGTGCCCTCCGATTGTTGAACAAGAATCATGCCCAAAGCAATGAAGGCTCCTTGGCGGACAAAATCGACTGAATCCTTGGTCATTGGTTCAAGTATTTCAACAGCATCCTGTACATACTTGTGTTCAGTGAGGAGGAGGGATATAATCATGTCACTGACCTGAAGCCCAGTTCCAGCACAGGCGATACCGAGGGCGAGCGTGGCGCCGCTACGGACATGGGGATTGTAGCTCTCACTGAGCAGTTGGACCATTCTAGGAACCTGACCGGGATTTTTAAAGAGCAAGAAGGCTAATGATGTAACAGCGGCTCTTCGCACGTCGTCGGAGGTGTCGGATACGGCGATGTGAAGCAGTTGCCGGACAGCATCGTTGTTGGAGGTCCCCGCATAAGCAAGCGCAAGAGTGTATACACCTCCGTAACGAAGAATCGGATCCTATAAAGGGTTCAACGCCAGTTACTATGATAGAGAACGAGGTTACCTTTTCAGCAAGGAGAATTCTTATAGTCTCATCGGCTTCCTCCTGTCGGCCATAGTAGATGAAGGCCACGCCAACAGCCAAGCCTCTTATGATCTTCTCGTGTTGGGTTTCTCGTGCATAAACCAACATCTCCTTGACAGCATCCACATCAGCCGTCCCCAACATGACCAAGCCCATAGCATAGCCAGAGGATTCACCAGCTACAGCGGAATCCATGAACAGGACATTTTTCAGATCTTCAAAGGTTTCAAGACTGCGCGACCCCATACCCGCCACTCCTATTCCTAGTGCCGCGCCGTGTTGTACCACTTCGCCGGACGATGCCTTGAGCGTATCTCTCAAGTAACCGACGACGGTGCTGCCACAACCCGCGTTGATCAGACCGAGAGCATATAAAGCTCCACCTTCTTGATATGCAGCACCTTGCACCCCGCTCTCACCTCCGCTCTGGGGAAGATATGGCCCTAGTATTGTCATGCCTTGTTCAAAATAGCCCTTGTGTATGACACCGAGGCCAGCCGTAGCGGAGAACTTGGCCCAATTGGAAGCATGACCCAGCCAATCTAAATTCTCGCGCAAGAAGGTATCCGACGACGTTCCTGCATGCATAAACGCATTTTGGAGTGTTACAGCTGTGTGGAAAATAGAGGATCGAGCTTCGAGAACGTCCTTAGCGACTATTCAGTGTCCAAAAACACACAAGCAACAGCAAGTACTTACTCTAGTGTTCTTAAGAATTAGCAAGTCCACGTTGTTGTTTCGCTTCAAGAAGTGGAAGTAGAGCTTGACTGACTCTTGCCCTGTCAGGATGGTTCGGAGCTTATCGAATATTGGTTTCGTTTTCTGTTCGATTGTCAGCAAGCAGGCAGGCAATGGCTCGAGAAACATGATTACCTCGTCGCCTTCGGGGAGATCACTTCGGACACTTTCAAGGAAGTCCTGGCCACCACCTTCTACGAGGTCAAAAGCGAACTGGTATGCCAACAAGTTTTCATTGGGCACCAACGAGGTTATCAATGAAATTGCGTGTGTTGGATTGCTTAGGGTGACAAGCAGACGTGTTAAGGCAAAAGCATGGGGTGATGAGCCTTGTGAGGGCTTGGGGAAGAGAGGGAGGAGAAAGTTGAGAACTTGGTCACGGTATGAGAGAGAAAATCCGGTATCGGAAACGGCGTCCATGGCGTAAGAGAGGAGACTTGTATCATATGTTTGTTTGAAGATGAAGGATATGATGTCGAGACGCTGAGCTTCAAGTGCAATGCCGATGGCCTAAGAATAAGTGTGTATTAGAGCTGAGTGGCGAGAAGGAGCGCAAAGACGCACTTGTTTATATTCCCGCTCCTCTATACAACGAGAGAAGATATTCTCTATTATTGACTGGAGACGGGGATCTATCTTTTCTTTCTGTCCAGGCTGGCACCGTAGGGCTATGTACCGGTCGATCGCCCTAGCTGTTGTCGGCATCTTAGGACTATGAAATACCATGGTATCATCAGAACAGCTCACATATGACTGTTTCCACAAACTCCTCCGACCCAGACACGCGAGTTTCTGCTTCAAACGCGCTTCCTGCGCCGAGGGCAAAGGACAAAGCCTCGTCATACTCTCCAAGGTAATAGTAGACTTTGCTGGCGAGTAGAGCAGCAGCAACCCGAACATTCTTTGCAAGGTCATTGCTCTCGTACAAAGATTCACTATGGAGCGTCTGGGCTGAATCAACCGAAAGGTAATGGTGAGTTGAGCTACACACATTAGAGCAATATGTTCTGAAATCTCTGCCCAGAACAGGGGGACCATAGAGTTGAGAGCCTTGAGTGCATGTTGCTTGAATGCTGGATCCGGCTCTGAGAGCAAGGCCAGGACGCCAGCTGCTGAAGAGTGGGCGCGGTTGACCATTGCCAATGGAGAGGTGTGTGAGCCTCGGACGCGTCATCCAAGACTCTGTTATCGTGCGAGTGGCTTACATAACCGTGAGATGGGAAACGCCCGAAGGAACCCGTCCTGCATCCAACTCACCATGTCCTTCCTCGCCCACAACGTCCTGCGCTCATCGTTGCGCGCCGCGCGCACCGTTAAACCTCGCTTTTACTCAGCTTCCACGGGTGCCAGCACTTTTGCGGCGGAACAGGCTGCCATCGAGCATCATGCTGTAGGTGCGGTCTTAGCGTTTTGCTGCTCTAGCTTGTGCTTCAATTTCTTGTCAAATACAGGCACCACTGAGCTCTGGCGTAAAGTTAGGTACGTTTTCTTCATCCGTCGACTGGCGTTTCTCTGAACCCATATATAATAGCTTCTATGTCTGCTTCCCTGCTGGTTTGTACTGGGCTGGTCACATTGTTGATTGGTTCGGTTCATTATTGTCATCACAGTCGCTGTGTGTGTAGCCTGGGTCTACAATGCCGAGAGTGAGCACGCTGCACATGAAGAGCATATCAAAGCCGAGAACGGTGGTCATCTTCCCGAGATCCCCGGCTATGAATACCTCAACAGACGGGTCAAGCCCTTTCCTTGGGGCATGAACTCACTCTTCTTCAACCCCCACGTATGCCTACTTGCCCTTTGCAGCCACCAGCCGAGTACTCATAGCTTTTCTTTACTAGACCAACAAGGACGTTTCCGACGCTGCATAGATCCCCTACATTAGTGCCCTAAATCTGTCACTGGTTAATAGATCCCGTTTAACCAGCCAACTTTGTGCTTGATCACTTGCTATGCATGGGAACTTGTCCTACGTCCTGCGTAAAGACTTTCGGAATTCAATAGCCTGGACCCATTCGAATCTAGCCAGCTCCATGTGCGTCGCAGGCTTGTTCCAGCCTAATCGGTTTTGCACCTTTCCCTTACGACATGATACTACGTATCGCCGAGTGCCGTTCAGAACATGCTTGCAGTCCAGCTGCATCGCATCACAGACCACGGTCCCACATTTCTACTACAGCACTAGGAGAGCGCCAAACACCATGCTCGTCAATATCGTCAGTCCACTACCAATGGCTGCCGCGGGTAAAGTCACAGGCTGGATAGTGCCGGCGGCGTTCGATTTCGACCTAGATTCGCCGAATCCTTTAATTCGGAGGTGTGTATGAACGTTACACGGGGTACTCACGCAGCTGCTGCCAAGACCTTCGTGGCCTCAGCAGGAATGGTGTACGTTGATCCCCAAAACGTGGTGGTGATACCTTTCGAAGTCAAAGTGACTGCTGGACCTCCAATATTGGAGACGATGGTGGCCTGGTGTTTGTTGATGTCTACGTGACTGTGAATTTTCCCTCCGTCCGCTCTCAGCATCACTCACTGGTGAAGATTGTTGTGAATCCCGATGATGTTTTGGAAGATGACGTTGATGTAGTCGTAGTTGCGCTCGAAGGGATGCTTGTCACCGTCGCGGTTGGGATAGTCCACGTCGATCCGCCGAAGGTCGTCGTCACTCCCTGGGAGGCTAATGTAATGGCTGGACCTCCGCTGCGGGTAACAATAGTTGCTGAGGAGCCACCTACATCTACATTGCCGTCAGCATCTAACTGGCATCTATGACCTCAGATCCATACTGGTTAGAGTCGTGAAGAAACCCTCTGCGACATCGTCTTCGTCCTCTTCAAATATCTCATTGTCATCTGGAACGCCTTGCTTCTTCTTGGCATCCTCGATTTTGTCCATCAACGTAGCCAGTGCGTCAGCTGTCGCTAAATCAGTTCAAGCTACAGGTCAGTCCGTTTCATTCCAAAAAAGTGCTCACGACTTGCCTCCGCGGCGCTCCAGATCAGTTGCGCTCCCTTCAAAATTTGTCGCAATCGCGGTAAAGCACAAAGCGGCGATAGCGAAGAAGCAAAGGTGGAATTTGGGCAGCATTTTTTCGTTCAATCGAGTCGTCAGAAGGTCGTAAATTCGTGCAAGATGCAAGGCGACTTGTGCAGGTCGTGAGTTGTTCGTTAATGAAGTTTGTATAGTGGAGGGATGGGCTAACCAGAGCAAGGGTTTTACAGTCTCTCGGCAGGCCATTTAAGGCGTCGCATCTCCTCAATCATCAAGGGTGACCATCTTGTTTGAGGATACCGTTCCGGTTACAAGTGGGGCGACTACGTAGAGACCATCAGCTACTGATTGACCCAAGCCCTGGTTTCAACCACCCCAACATTGTAAGAGTTTCGGACGAGGCTGTCACCCCTTAGTAAGGATTTGGGTGATAACGCCGCTTGAGAGATCTCTCTATCCCATCGTAGCATCCTACCGATAATGCTAGTTCCAGCACATGTATAGCGAGATCAAGGCTGCCATCAATTACCACGAATCGTGTTGAAAACTATGTACTATGTCCAAATAGTATGTTATTAGATATCGTCCTTTCCGAATTGTATGGAACCGTCAAGCCCATGTGGTTGAAATGTGTGAGACCGCTCAAACATCTCATAAAACCATCGCAGCCCCTGCAAACATACTCACGAGGACGGCGAGAGTGCATGCGAAGGCGGTGGAGGTAAATTGCCAAGGCACAATGACTACGCCAGCGTTGCTAGAGGTTATGCTGCTGAATGCTGACGCAGCCGCGCTCGTGGCCCGGGTATAGACTGATCCTCCAAAAGTTACAACTTGGCCACCGACGTTGGTTAGTGTGATGGCATCACCGCCGACGCTAGTGACGATTGTAAAGGCGCCAGCCGCGCCAGCTATCAAAGACGATGAGCGTATTGTGTAGAGGCAGAGGTAGATGGACGCACAAGTGACGGTCTCGAAGACACCAGCCGCCCGGCTCGTGGCATCTCCTGCGACACTGCCAACTGCACTGGTAATTTCACTGCCAACGCTTCCGCCAAAAGACGTCGCTTGGCTGAAAATGGATGCAGCTATTGAAGAGATCAGAAGTGAGCAGGAAAATTGAGTAGAATGAATATACCTCCGGCGGTACCCTCCGAAAAAGCTGAACCTGCTGCAGAGGTCAACGAATTGAAAATACTGGGCACTGGTCCTAGTAAGTCTCGGGACCGTTCCGTGAGCTCTGGAGGCTGCGTACCTTGACGCTTTCCTTGAGGTGACGCAGCAGCAAGGACTGCAAAGAAAGCAAGAAGCCGAATGACAGAAAGAACTTGGGAGAACATGTTGAGAGGACGAAGAAAAAAAGAAAAAAAAACATACGGAATGAGGAGACGGATATGTAGCACGTCCAGCATCGCCTTGGATACCAAATATAGTACTCGATCATTCTCGCGCCTCAGCCGCAGCCGCTCCAAACATGCCTCGCGCCATCATATCTCCCTCGGTTCTTGCTTCAGACTTTGGTCAGCTCACCGCAGAATGTGAGCGTATGATCAGGGGCGGTGCAGAGTGGCTTCATATGGGTGTGATCCCTTCGTCTCCCAGCTGCGCCCAGTCGCTCACGATGCTATGATAGATGTCATGGATGGGTGACGGTCATTTCCTGTACGCCGCGTCTCGATAACTTACTGGTGTATCAAGGCATTTCGTCCCAAATATCACAATGGGTACCTTTCGCAGCGTTTCGCATAAAGCCAGGTCGTAACAATCCTTCTCAGGAGCCCCAGTCCTCGCATGCGTCTCCAAGGGTGTGCCAGGAATCTTCATGGATTGTCATATGATGGTCTCCCAGCCGGAGAAGGTGAATCCTCCCATCGTAGCCCTAATTCCATCTGATCAAGCCGAATGCAAAGTGGGTGGACGATATCGCCAACGCAGGTGGATCGCTGTACTGCTTTCATATTGAGGCTACTTGTAAGCCCTGGCGCAAGTTAAACCCGTGCATTTAATCATGCTGCGCGTCAGCCAATCCGTTGCCAATTATTGAGGCTATCCACGGCCGAGGTATGAAAGCAGGTGTAGCCATCTCTCCCGATACCCCATCCACAGCCATATCCGATGCAGTCGCCGCTGCCGCCGATATGCTACTCGTCATGACCGTTTATCCAGGTATTGTCACCATTCATTCGCAATGACTCTCTTGGAGTGTCTAACATAAAGATGGAGGTCGAGGTGGCCAGAAGTTCATTGAAAGGTGTTTACCCAAGGTTACCCAGCTTCGTCAGCGATTCCCCGACAAGGACATCGAAGTGGACGGGGGAGTCGGGCTGACGACTATTGATGCGTGTACGGACGCAGGTAGCCACTCATTTTTTCGTGGCTGTTGCACCTTTTGCTAAGGCTTCTAACTGAAGGCAGCAATGTCATTGTAGCAGGCACGGCGATTTTTGGGGCTCAGGATCCTGAGGCAGTCATTGCAACATTAAAATCCTCCGTGGAAAGGGCTCAAGCCAAGCTGGCGAAGGCTTAAGTAGATTATGCTCCTGTACAGTGGTTAGGACACGCGTAGGAGTAAGTAGGTCGATTAAATTGTCCGTCGATCAATTAAAGAGATGGTGTATGCTAGATCTCCTTGTGAGTGTAATCCTTTGGGATTTTGGAGGTACAACATGGCAAGTGCAATGCCATGGTTAGGGGCCTAAGGTCGTCGTCGTACAGCGGATCCTGTCGTGTGCGAGTGGTGCGTTACCAGTGTATCCACTCCCCATACAAGTTTGGTCGCTCTCCACGGACATAGGATTCGAATGTCCTTTTGAATACGGTGGCCCAACTTAGATCTCTGCTGTCGTCCTCAACTCGTTCATCCTCGACTGTCATACTGGGGGCCTTATTGAGAAGAACTTTGGCGGCGCGTTCTGCGGCGACAAATCGGGGCCCAAGATCAGGCCAATTCCGAATTTCATCAAAAGCTGTCCACCTTGTTGTGAATCAGCATCATGTGGTGTAGGGGAAGAGGAGGGACATACCAAGAATTATGAAAATGATACGAATAACTTCCGCGGAAGAAACCCTCAATACCCAGCGCCTGGGGCTGGGCGCTATTTATACTAGGAGTGCTGAAGAAATCTGCAAATCTGGAGTGCATTTAGCTGTAGAAATTGATACTAAGATTAAGCAACCTACGAGGTAAAGAAAGGCTGGGCGGGTCTATCACGCTGGTAGTCCTCAACATTCAGCCAAGCAGGATCGAAGAGCGCATCCGGGAGTCGAAGTAACAGACCCTCCATGTATGCCTCCTTCGCATATCGGTAAACCTTCATAGGATGGAAATCATTGTTATTCCTTAGCGCTGTGCGTACCAAAAATCTTCCTAGGGCGGAGCCTTTATTAAGGTGCAAAACCGCTGTGTTGTATTTCGGCAGTCGGGACCAGCGGTACGCAAAAGCACCTTTCCAACCCCACAAGTCTTCCCAATCCCGAAGAAAAATCGTGTCGGCATCCAGGTAGGTACCCCCGAACCGGTAGCACAGAATAAACCGTGCTATATCGGAGAGTATGACGGACAGTCTGTCATACTCTTGCGATGACCTCGAGCCAGTTCGGTTAAATAGGTCGTCTCCAGATGAGGTCTGTCCAGACATGGCCTGCCGCAGCGGCGGGATGCTGTAAATAACGCCATCCGAGTTAAACAGATCATGATTCCGCCACTCATCTTTCAGCTCTGGTAGGCTATCAAACTGCTCTGTGGTATTCCACAACTTGAATTGGATGGCGTTCTTGAACCGAGGATGGAGGAATGGTGAGGACCAAGGATTCACTTTGAGTTCTTCAAATAACCGTCGTGTAGCAGAAAGATCGGGAGTAGTGGCGGCAGGACCTGGATTGATCCACATCCATAGCTGGGGCTTGCAAACTCTATCCGAAATATCATCATGGGCGTCCAGACCTAGATTTTGGGTGAACAGGAAGGATAGCAGAGATACATATGGTTTGTCTGTGAATGGCCCCGTCCAGAACATGTGGAAGATCCGCGGATGGTCCTTATCACAAGGTCGGGGAAGGGTTGAATATGAACGGTGGGTTAACGGGGGTGGTAATGAGATTGGGGACGCTTCCCACTGCGCACCCCGCTTTTTCGTCAGACCAGCATCGGAATCGCTCGTTATCACGGGGGTTATATCAACGGGCCGAGGATGAGAGGTAGTATTGTCGACGTGTTCGACATAAATATATTTCCAATCATCCATCTTGCCTCGCCTGACTCGTTTCCCGTTGTCCAGTCCCGCTCCGAGACGTAGTACTTCCAAGCAATCTCTCACATACTAAAAGAACTACGTGAATACTGATACGTAGACTCGGTGATATGTATGCACCTTCTTTTCCGAAAAGTCGCAGTGTTCCATGACTATATCGAGGTCGGCAATGCTACCTGGAATAGGTCGAGGAGGATAGGCTACCTGCGGTGGCTGGCTCTGTATGTCGAGATACACGCGTTTATGTCCAACCCCAGTGGTCTGGACTTGCACAGGACCAGAAGTGGGCTTTAGGTGCGAAGCTGCCTTCCGGGGCGGAAGGGCAGGATTCTCCGGGGCAACGGTGAAGCGTAAGCCTTCGGGAACTGTAGAATAGCAAGAGTGTCACTAGTTGGGCTACGGATAACGTGGCGCTGGAACGCACTATTTCGCCGACTTGGGTAATGCCCGCTAGCTATTTCCCATTTCCATATCCTCTGCAAGTCCCGCCTACGAAAGACGAGTGTGGGGGCGGGCCCCACGAATGGAGTCGGCCATTGCTTGGATTTGGTAGCAAAGCGCTTCGTAAAGGCAAAAGTCATCAAAAAGGTCGTGAGGAGCGCGATGCAAAGGAGTAGGGTCCCTCTCTTCCTGCCGAATCGCGCAACACTGGATTGGTGAAGACGCGTAGGGTTTGGGATGAAGATGCGGAAACGACGCGGCTGTATTCCTGGGAGGGGTAGGTATACTGGTATAAACCATAATCTGATTCTGCGTTGCTCTAGCTTTTCCTGGACAGCAGACGAGTAGGAAGGCAGCGAGGAGGATATGCTTTTCGGAAAACCATTTTGAAGATTTGGAAAGTAAACGGAGGAGACCATGAAGTGGCGAGGCCAGATCGTAAAGGCCTATGAAGGACAGGCGGCCTAAATACCAGCAACCACAAAAGTGGGGGATTCTGCAGCTCGGAAATGTTTACCCTGCATGTCAACTCTGATTCCGTGAGAAATGCCACGCGCTCATCCCATCACCATCTCATACGCGTCGCTTCAAACATATATAGAACTGGAAAACGCCGTATGCCTTACTGTACAAGATACTGATGACTAGCTACATGCGAATCTATGCAGGTTTACTTCGAGCCCAGGGGTTGGATGGCAAGATCAGCGGGGTCAGTAGGTACGCTGAGGATGCGAAGTGTGTTGGTGTGGCCAAGACCACCCTTCCAACCTTGAACAGCGACGACTGTGGATCCCGGGGTGATGATTTTCAGAGCGAGTGCATTTTTTAGACCGAAGCGGATGCGGTTATCCACCTGTTGACAATCAGCGCGCGGAATTACCTCAACGGTCGAATAGGCAGCTCACATCGGTCTGCCACTGGTGGTCTTGAATGCCCCGGGGCTCGGGGTACCAGAATGGGTAGCACCCACGGTGCAAGTGAATTTGACGGGCCGTTTGTTGGTTTCGTGTGACTGGGAAAATTGTTCTGGTCAGTGTCAACAAGCATACAATACCTTAGCACGCACCCGTGATGATAGGAACACGAGGACGGTACTTCGAAATCAAACGAGCAGTGTTGCCACTTGTAGACAGAACGAGGATAGCACTAGCGTCCTGTTCAGATGCCGCGGCGACAGCAGCAATCGCGACTGTCTCAACTGTCTCAGTGGGCCGGGGCTGGGCGGATCGTAGTTCCTGGTACAGTGGAGGATAGCAAATCGCTGCCTCAGCAAGCAGACACGTCTCCGCCATCATCAGCACTGATATCTAAATGAGACACTGCTCGGGCACAAAAAGGGTAAGAGAATTACCGGATTGGATGGGATACGACCCTTTGGCTGTCTCGCCTGACAACATGACACAGTCGGCGCCATCAAGTACAGCATTCGCCACATCACTAACTTCCGCCCGAGTGGGCCTGGGGTTGTACTAAGTCAAGTAGGTCAGGGTATTTCACCACTGAACGAAGAAAGTAATCACCGTCATGGACTCCAGCATTTGGGTTGCAACGATCACAGGCTTGCCAGCAATGTTGCACTTCGCAATCATCATCTTCTGTGCAAGGAAGACTTGACTAGCAGGGATCTCGATACCAAGATCACCTCGAGCAACCATGACACCGTCCGCCTCCTTGAGAATCTCGTCGAAGTTCTCCACACCTTGTTCATTCTCAATCTTGACAATAATTTTAATGCTGGCGCCGTCGGGACCAAGGACTTCGCGGATATCTGTGACATCCTGGCCACGGCGAATGAATGAAGCAAATATCATGTCAACACCATTCTTGACACCAAATTTCAAATCATTCTTGTCCTTATCTGACAGAGCTGGAAGATCAACTTCAGTCTTCGGAAGGTTGACACCCTTGCGTGAGGATAGAGTGCCATTGTTGAGTGCGCGGACACGGACGTTGACCCCATCGATAGATAGCACAAGGAGAGAGAGAATACCTGGGAAGCGTCTAATCGGGCCCATTCTTCAGAGTAGAAAGGTACAAACCGTCATCAATATAAATTAGCTTTCCAGGAGCGGTGACTTTGGGAAGGTTTTGCTTCAGAGACCATCAAAATCAATGTTCCGAAGGACGGACAAGAAAGAATCTCGGACGCACGTAGTCGACCCATAAAACCTTGTCGTCGCAGACTTCACTGTACTTAGGGTCTGTCGTGACCGTAAATTCATGGCCTGCCGAGACGGGGATCTGTTGTCGTTGTCCTTGAATATGCTAGCAAGGATAAGAACGGCAATGCTTACATCAACCCCGTCCCTCATCAGCCCAGTTCGGATCTCTGGTCCTTTCTGTCGTCGAAGGCCTAGGTCAGTTTATCGAAATCAACATGAGCACAACAGCTCACAGTATCGAGAGCGATGGCGACTGGGCGGCCAGCAGGGTCCGCTGCATATACGTGAGCAAGTGTCAAGCCAATGTTGGGTTGGGCGCGAACCTTCGACCATCTTGCGTGTGTTATCAATGACGCTTTGGTGGTACTCGTATGAGCCATGAGAGAAGTTCATCCGAACTGTGTGAGCGGGTGCGAATGGGCTCGTGGAGTAATAGATCAAGGATATGCATGGTGCATACCAACATTGACGCCAGCACGTCTCAGTTCATGTAGCTTCTCAACGGTATTGACCTTGGGTCCTATGGGAGTGTAATCGCGTCGGTTTTACGTCGCAATCACTGCGGAGAAATGAGACTTGCCAATGGTAGCGATAATGGAAGTCTATCAGGCAAAGGGCACATGCGTTCAGGTTTCATTGTCCCCAGCTAGGTCAGTGATAAGCACACCTTGCGAAGGAACTTGGTCTCGTCGGTTGGTATGGGCGCCTTGGCGGGACTGAGGGTCGAGTTCCACTCCAACTGAGAGTGTATTCCATCTACAGGAAACATGGCGATATCGGCGTGACAGAGGTTGAGACTGGAGGGATACGGGGCTGCGTGCAGTTGAAGAGGCGGATTTATATGAGAGAGACAGCGGAGGTAGAGAGGTGGCTAAGGATAAGGCTCACCATGTATTTGTAGCTTGCCTTATCGATGCCCCAAATGCTAGGCTTTGATGGGCAAGAGATATCAAATATACGACCTTGCCTTGCACGGCGTGGCACGTTCTTCATGCGGTTCATTCTCGGCGTCGAACGAGCACACAGCAAACCCATCCAATACATAATATAATAACCAGTTTCACAGCAAGGTCGACACGATACACGATACAGATCACAATTCAAGCAAAAACAAGAGGGCGGAAAAATAGTCCATCTCACATCACCCTTAGCGTCCATCCATGTAACCCACCCTCCGCTGCAGCCGCCGCCTGGGCAGCAGCGAGCCAACCAGTATCTAAGTTTCCGGGTATAGGATTACCAGGATTCTGAACGGCCGACAAATCCATGCTTTGAAACACATTCTCGCATGCTATCGTTCGCCCAGAGTGATAACCCACACCATCATATGCCCGAATAAATAGCAAGGGAAGACTGCGGCCGGCGATAGACGGATGCGGATGAGGGGTTGCGCTCCCATTTGCCCCTTCTCGAGGCTGAGAGGTGCTACCATTGGGTGCCACAGGTCCTCGTGAAGGGTCATGATTTGGGGGCAGGGCATCTTCTTCCAAAGCTTTGATAACGTCGCCAAGCTGTGGCATCTCGACTATGATGATGGTATGTAAAGGTCCAGGTGGAATGAAGCGAGGTGTCAAGGAAGCGCCGGGGGTAGGGGGTGCGCCCATTATCTGATGCTCACCAGAAGGACCGGCATTAGGATCCTGAGATGACGAAGCACCAGGGAGCTGGGCGAACGAAGCAATGTTAGTCAAAGGACCAGGCATGGCTGCTTGATAGACTCTGTGCCTCAATGGGCCCAAGTTGCCGAGGTAAATGTCCAAGGGTGTTTGCAAGCGAGTCTTGGGATCCTCATAGAAGAAATTAGAGACAGTTAACTCAACGGTGTTATTGGAGGGTCGATAAACGGGGGCGGTGAAAAGGGTTGGGAAAGGAGTAATGGGCATCTCGGGAATGGTCTGGTTCTGACCAAAGGCATCGAAAAACGTATACTGAAATTTGGCTGCATACAATAAATCAATGAAAGCTCGGCGCTGAAGGGCATGATGGACGTACAGATACCAACAATTGTCCAGCATAGATAGTCGTCTACTTCGTCTGAAATCGTGCGAACGCCGTCCTTGACTTCCTCCCGGACACGAGGTGATTGAAAGAGCAGAGGGTGTGTGCCTGGATGCGACGAAATACCCGGAGCAGGAGGCGCTACTACACCGGGAGTGCCAGGTATCGGACCTGCAGCAGAGAGATAATGACGAGAACCATCAGGGTTAACGCGCTGCAGTGCGATCTTCTGCATCTGACTGACGGGACCTCCATCGTCGGGAGATACTCTGCCTTTATCGACCTTCCGAATGATGAGCGGAGATGTAGCGATACCCGAGTGTGTGTCAGACAAAACAATTTCACAGCCATAAGTGACAGGGAGAGGAGCTGCTGAAAATCCCACGAACAAAGGTGAACAGAGCCCTTGAAAAAACTCGATCACGTGAACTCACCAATGAGATTAGCCTGGTCCGGTCGTCGAACAACATTCACATTGAACGCGGACCAAGCAACATTGCTAGCACATAACTGAGCGTGGTCGATGGTCATATATTTCGTGCGGACCGTCTGAGAGTTGATCCGATTAAAAAGTGACACGGGTCCACCAGCAAGGATGCAAGAGGATATATTACGCGTCTTTGCAGTCTTTTTGGATGGCTTGGAGATAATGGTTACAGGGGCAGAGTCGAAAGATGCCCACACCCGACCAGTAGGGACGTTGTTTCCATCCGAAGCTGTTGTATTAGGCGCTGGCTCTGCCACATCAAGTGACAGCTGGAAGCTCTTCGCTTTGGCTGTTCCAGTCACATGGAGGAACTTAAAACTGGCCGTCATATTGTTATCTAAAGGTGCCTTTTGCTCGAAGGAGTGTTCGCCGCTTTCAGCGACGACGGACATGGATAGTTGCTGGGAACGAAGATGCCACACGGGGCCTTCAATGTGGACGACAGGGGGTGGACAGAGAAAACGCTTTTCACTTCCGTACGACTTCTGGGCAACAGCAGCATGTAAGCAGATGACGGTGGTCATAGGCATGACTCTGGAGGGATCCTGCGACACATGGTCGCCAACAATGCGCCTGATCTTGTGGTGTGGATCCTCTGAATCCTTATCGTCTAGTTTGCGCTTGCCAGGGGCCAAGGGCTGCGAAAATTTTAGATAGAGGGAAACTGGGAACGCAATGTGGGACTCACACCGGGGGCATCGTTGAGCGGCGGAGCCAATACGGGAGGTGGTACCCAGCCAGGCGGGGACTGGGCATTGGTGACCGCGTCGGCCTTGGATGCGAGGAGGGATTGGATTGAAGCGGCATTATCTGGGGTAACGGAGGGGGCAGCGGGAGGTGAAGCGGAGGATGGTGGGGGTGGTGGGTCGGCGCGGGCGGGGTCGGTGGGCGGCGTTGAATTGTTGTTTGCCTGGATAAGATAGGACATGGCGGACGGTGAGGATGGATAGATTGGAAGAGCGTACCGTGCGTTGAGGAGGGGTGGCCACGCGCGAGGGGAGAGGCGAGGCGGGGCGGTGAGGAGGGAGTGGAGAGTGCTCTGGGTTTGCTAGAGCAGGCATCTGGTGCGGGGAGGCATCAAGGTAGTCGCGGACGTCGAAGGGGCCGTCCATTTTGAACCAAGGCAGATGGGAATTTGCTGGAACGAAACTCTCACGCAAGCCTGTGAACTTCCCTTTATTTGGTTTTCGCCACCCGGCCCCCAGTCACCACCCCTCTCGGCACCCACCCAGCCGAGGCACGTGTTCCCTTGGGCGGCCGCCGTGGGAACATCCCTGTCTTCAGTTTCCGGGGTCCCGTCATAACCCAGCATGGTCCGTTTCGTAATTTTCCCAACTACCACACAATGCCTTGTATACTTCTTCTAGAACGTCACCGGTCTGCCTGATTATGTATGGGTAGGTATGAGATAGGACCGGAGTCCATGCTGGCGTAAGGAAATAGTAGGAGAACGTCCGTCTGTCCGTCTGTATGTAATGTGCATGCAAGTGATAAAGATGTTGAACAATGCTCAAGTGAAGAGTGCCCAAGAAAATGAAGAAACAAATGTCCATAACGCAAGCTCAATGAGCTCGACGTTGATCGTGCAAGCCCGAATGGTGTTTAGAACCACCTGGGAAGGGTACACCCACCTCAGGATGTACCCCAAATTCAGCATCCTGGTACCGTTGCCAATCTTCCACTTTGAGCGTCGAAAGTCGCTTTGCTGAGGATCCTGCCGTACCCAGCCTGTCACCACTGGCAGATCGAGAATGGCGCCTTGGGTGCACCTCATGCATGGTCGTGGACCTCCGTGGTTCATCCCCAGAGTGTTTCCTCTTGTGCTCCAACATGGCCGCCTTTTCCGCTTGTCTCTTTGTGACAGCCTCTCGCTCAACCACCTTCGACCTCTCCCACCTTTGCCTGGCAGCCACGATTTCCGCATGTTCCCTCTCCGCTTGAGTTAGTGGAGCTTGAAGATCATGCAGCTTCTCCCTGTGGCGCTCGTTGAGTTCCTCAAAGGTACGAGTACGCCTGCTGTCTGCTCTTTGGGGCGTCGGGGAATGGATAACAGCAGCGGCTTTCTTAGGAGGCAAAATAGAAACAGGCACATTTCCTCCAGAAGAATTCGTACGCCTGGGACCCACTCTGGCAAGAGGTGTATCGTCGGAATCGGAACCAGAACCGCCGCTCAAGCCAAGCACACCTTCGCGTTGCTTGCGCCTGTCTAAAGCCGCCACGACTGCAGGAGGGACAGGCAGTCGCGTTGCAGCCGCGCCTCCCATGGGAGTCGTGGCAATAGGCGGAGTAATACCGGCAGGGGGTTGGACAAGCTTTCGATCGTGGAGATAGGCGTCCCAGTCATTGTCGCGAAGAGGAGCACTGGTAGGACGGCTGATCGATTCGCCAACCATTGATGAGCGTGCAAGATGCGAAAGCTCCATTGAGTGGGCTCTTCCACGCGGATCAGTTTCGCGAGGGGGGCGCAGATGAGAGGGTCCAGGTTGAAGGGCGGACGTAGCATCTAAGCTGGGTCGCCTGGACAGGAGAGATTGTCTGCGAGAAGCAGAAGCGGACGAGGGTGTAGGAGTGTCACTCTTGAGGGCGTCGATAGACCTCCGGAGCTCCACGATTTCAGCCAGAAGTTCCTCCTTTTTCTTGATATCCTCTCGCCCTGCGGAAACTCCCTTGTCAGCATCTTCCACGGCTATGAAATTGCTGGGAACATCCTCTTTGATGCCGAGCCCTAAATCAAGGGCTGGGAGGGCGCCGGGGCTTTGGCTACGGTATGCACGTCGAACTTCTTCATCAGGAGTAGGAGAAGCGAAAAAGTCCGAAACGCCAGAATGGGCGCGGGGACGACTATCGGTGAGTGTGAAGGAAGATGTATGATGTCCTGAGTTTGGGGTGGCTGGTGAATCTTGGTCCCTCATGAGTGGCGTGCTCGAATAGCCACTTTCGTGGCGAAAATGCTTGGGAAGAGGGGGGTGTTCGCGCTCCCACTCATCCTTTTCAGCGTGAATGCCTTGAAATCTGTCCGCGGCTGCAAGCTCCTGCTCTTCATCGCGTTTGCGTTCCTCCTCGGCGATTTCTTCAAGTTTACGTTGCAGAACGCGGAGAATACGCAGCTGGACGGCAATGCCCATCAACGCCACAGCGCCAATGAGGCCCAGTTCAATTTGCATGGTTTGAGAGACTGGGTACTGGATGCCATTGTTGACGAACTTAGTGAAGAGGGCCTGGAAGCCAATATTCCAGATGTAGAACTGGCAATAATGTCCGCCCTGAGGATGACTTCGGCCCTGAAGCACATGACGTAGCTCACCTCTTTGAGCCCTGCAGTAGTAAAGCAGTCAACCCCTAATATGAAGGCGGACGACCCAACAAACGCAGTAGAGACGAGTAGAATGTGATAGTGGATCTTGTACACCACGAGTCAGTTGAGGGCTTCAGCTGGATGGAAGGCTCACTTTGGGTATGGTACAGAGTACGAAGCCGACCACGCCGCAACCTGGGAGAGGATGAGAAGCGGAAAGCTGGTGACCAAAAGGAAGCGTACCGATATACATGATCCACCGAAAGCCAATGGAATGGATGACGCCACCATTATGGAAGCACTGTATCCACAATGCGAATGCGAAGCCTCCCCAAGCACCGATGAAGTACTTGGCCGCTTTCCAGAAGAAGATGGCAACGCCCCCACCAGCGATGCCAGCGATGGAACAAGCCAAGACGAAATACCCACGCAAGCTCTTGCTGGGCGGGTTCACCGCGGGAATGATACCGAACTTGAGGATGAGGACAAAACATACCAGTGAGAGGGTGTAGAAACCAATTAAGAAGAAGGACGTCCTGAGGTGGTGGTCACGGAGAGCGTGCATGAGAGATTGACAGAGCAACGCACCATCGATTCTTATGACCCCAGAATGCGCTCGGCAAACCTGTGAGAATTAGAATAGCTCCTAGGACTCCAAAGGCGGGGTCGAGCGTGGTCTCCAAGACGATAGGTTGCGGGGTTGGGGAGGTCGAAGACGAGGTGGAGGCAGCCGAGGAGGTGGGAGATGGGGAGATGGTATAGGTGACATTGAAGATGGTCGGCAATACGGTCGATATTGGCACATTCTGGCCGCCGGAACGAGTGGAGGAGACGATGGTAGCTGAGCTGGTTGTCAAGGACAGGGACAGACTCGGGGAGGTGGTTGGGGACGACGAGGTGGGTGACGGCGAGGACGAGGTGGGCGACGGCGAGGACTGTGGGGAGACGAGTATGGGCAGAAGCAGGAGGGGGAAAGAGGCGACGGCGAGGAGGCGCATTGGAGGGGATGAGGGCGGGAAGGAAGGAGGGCAGCTTATGTACAGGGCATAACAAGCCGGGAGAGTGTGCGAATGAATAGCTTGTTTGAAACTGTGTGATTATCTCTACGCTCTGTACGTCAGTCCGCGGCCCCGCTCCTAATCAAAATGCTCGAACCGAGCTGGCGACACCCTCACTTCCCGCAGTATCCGCCTCATCTTCGCCGCCTCCTCCCCCGCCACGACTGTAATCACCCGGCCCCCTCCCCCAAATCGCCCGACCCGCCCAGCAACATGCAAGTAGGCGTCCAGCGTCTGGCCATTCACTCTCGGTCCCCCTGGAATCCCCATAATAAACACATGAGTCAGGTGAGGCAGATCCAATCCACGTGTACTAGCAAGTGTCGATACTAGCAACATGGGCTTCTCCCTCACCGTTTCACCCCCCGAAAGCAACTGGGAACGCCCTCTATCCGCTACCGCCAGGTCGAGAGCCTGTGCGTTTACGCCTAGCTGCTGCAGTTCGTGTACAACACGCTGAACAGGCGACGACGCCGGTAGCACTAGGAGTGCGACAGACGGGACATCAAGAGCGAATGCTGTTGCAACTGCTTCCAGCGTATTTGCGGTCAGTGGCGACGCCAAATCAACGTATTCTGCCGCTACATACATCGATCCATCAACCACTCCCGCTCGACAAATCATCCAACTTACCCTCAAGTTTCACGGTCGAGTGGCCAAAAATTGATTCGGGTGTGATCAAAACAGTGTTTTCTGCATTCGATATGGGTTCGACCATTACTTGCTGAGCCTCAGGTATGTTTTGAATCTCTCCATTTTCGGAGACAACCAGAACGGAATGTAGAACACCTGCGTGAGCACCCGCAGAACCTAAGTCATCTGCAGCAGCGCTAGTCTTCTCGGACCGCTTTATCTTGGCAAGATGTCCTCTGCGGAGCCAGCGACCTTGCTTGAATAAAAAAAGGTCCAGATGCTTCCGCAAGGTAGCACTCGACATCACTAATTGAGGTAACTTCTCGCCGCTGGTCTCTGAATCCTGCTCGGCTCTCTCCGTCCTCGAGGCATATATTATGTCCAACAGCCGTTGCGTAGGACTGGGGTGTCGTTCGATCTTCTTCTTGGCCTTCAGATATGCCTTATGGAACGTCTTGTCACGTTTCTTCACTGGGACGGTTTCAACCAGATAGTCGACTTCATCAACAACCACGCACGACAGGTTCGGCAGTTGAAGGGCGGACGGATCTGCATCGTATACGTCGAGGAGGGCTTGGGGTGTCCCAATAAGGACATGGGGAGGATCGCTACGTAACTTGGATATTCGCTCAGCCAAATTGGATTGTTTCTCTCGTACGACCGCTTGGGCGACGGATGTTCCAAACGAGGGAGCCGTAACCCCCGGAGAAGCGGTGAGCTGCTCCGCCCAATGCATGAATTGATATGCGAGATCGCGGTGGGGAACAATTAAAAGGGAGGTGATGGATGCCGGGGCAGGAATTGCGGAGCGAGGCCAGACAAAGTCGTATCGAGGCTTGTTCAGCAACGCAAGTAACATACCGAAAGATCTGCGAGCGCAGGTCAGAACATGACGTTGGGAGACGTGGGTCACCAACGCACTTGCCAGAACCAGTAGAGTCCTTGAGCAAAACGTCCTTCCCACTCAATATGGCCGGTATGAAGAGCTGCTGCATCGCGGTGGGGTATTTGATGTTGGGGAAAGTTGCACTCAAAGCCCTGCATAGCGAGCGGCGAATTCCAATGCCTTTGAAAGTCACTTCTTGAGGCTGTGATGGGGTTTCACCTTGTAGTGTGAGCCGAGGAGCCTCTTCATGACCTTGGGCAGCATAGCTCATATAACGAAAACGGGCATAAATGGAAAGGGAGAGCGAGTGCGCTCTCAGCCGCCGACATGGTGGACGGAGAGAAAGAAAAGGTCTCATATGAGAATTCACACGATTAGAAAATCAAAAGATATAAGTTGTACAGTGAAGGAACGTCTTATTGTAATTCCGTGGCAGATGACGCTAATGAAAGCCAAAGAATGCCCTTCCCAGCCCAACGCGCTGATATCTATCGAATGCTGTGAAAGAACATGTAGCGAGAATGGCAAGCTGGAGAGGCGTAGCAACGCACCCCAGTAGCTCCATCGTCTGCCCAAAAATTTGCCAATGTAAGGAAGCAATAGCCCTCCCACTAACTGCCTCAATTGCTGCAAGCTTTCCTCCCATTCTTGCTGGGCGACGAGATAGTCCTCATCTTCAGAGCCGAGCGACGACTCTGTGTGGAAGTCGTCAAGCGATACATCGGAAAGCGGCATGAACCCTGGTCAAAATGGGGAGGAAGAGGGCGATATGAGAAGAGACGACACTTGTCGGCCAGCGCTAGAAACACGTTAGCCGCTCCAGCTGATCACCTGCACCTCTTGACCCCCGCCCGCTCGCTGATTTCACAGCAGACATCTCTCATGCACCATGGCGGGCTCTCTCCGAACTCCTCTCTCTCGCCACAGGCTCGTCGGCCAGCCGCTACTCTACGCAATTTCCATATTCGCTAGCTTAGGCGTTTTCTTGGTGGGTGTTCATACATCCACGCCAGCGCGAACCGACTGGTGACCACGGATTCTGCGAATAGTTTGGCTATGACCAAGGGTAAGGGTTCTCTGCGACGTGTAGCCCGTCGGCCTGACGTCGTCAAGTGTCATGAGCGGCATCATTATCGGGCCTCACTTCAAGAAATACTTCAACAGTCCTACACCTTTAGAAACCGGAACTATGGTTGCTGTTCTTGAAGTTGGCGCTTTCAGTAAGCAGAGAAACCCCGCTTTTAACCTGTACTCACTACATGCAGTCACCTCAGTTGCAGCCGGTCGAGTAGGCGACCTCATTGGACGCAAGGGCACCCTCTTCACAGGCGCTGTTGTTTTCACTGTAGGCGGCGCCATACAAACATTCACCTTGGGGTTTTGGAGTATGATCCTTGGACGGATTGTCAGTGGATTCGGCGTTGGCCTTCTTTCGTGCGTCACAACATCATTCTGAGCCTTGCTTCGAGAACCTAAATGATCATCCGGCAGTACAATTGTCCCAATATACCAAAGTGAAATATCGCCTCCCAACCATGTAAGATTACGCACCAATCCATTCGACTTCTTTTGGCTCAGCAGTTTCAACAGCGCGGAGCCCTTGCTTGCATGGAATTCACGGGAAACATCATCGGCTATGCGTCCTCAGTGGTTCGTATCGGCTGCGATTGTTGTAAGCTTATACTGAAATACGATCCAAAAATTTCAGTGGACCGACTATTTTTGTGCATTTATTGACTCCGACTTGTCGTGGAGAATACCTTTATTCGTTCAATGTGTCATTGGATGTATACTCGCCGTAGGCTCATTGCTACTGCCCGAGAGTCCTCGGTAAGGGGAAGCTCTGCTTCTGTTTCGTTGATTGTTTCGTTAACCCTCAATAGGTGGCTCATTGACACTGGTAAGGACACAGCTGGCATGCAGGTCATCGCTGATCTCCACGGTGGCGACCTGGGAAATGAGCTTGCGCTAGCCGAGTTTCAAGAAATCAAGGACAAAGTGCAGGAAGATGTATGTCTTCAGCGGACGATATCATTTGGCAGTGTATGTGATTGACTTCCGACAGCGCAACTCGGGTGAGGACAGATCGTATACCACCATGTGGAGGAAATACAAACGACGAGTCCTGCTGGCTATGTCCTCGCAGGCGTTTGCTCAACTTGTGAGTGACTAGTTCAGGCGCTGGAGAGTTGCTTAATATATACCGGCAGAATGGAATTAACGGTGTGTTACAACTTTTGAGTTGAATCGTCCAAGGATTCACGTCAATGGACAGTCATCTCTTACTATGCTCGTGAGCATTTTTGACATCCCATCCTTTCATTCTAATGACATATCATAGCCCTCGTCTTTGAAGGTAGGAAGCTCAGCTCCCCAGCACACAATCTTCATAACATTGTCAGATGCTGGTTGGATTGGACGCGACGCCATCTTGATGGCCGGTATCAACGCGATTATATATATTTTGAGTACATTGCCCCCGTAAGTTCTGTCATTGCAGTTATCCCTTCGCTTATTTCCCGCAGTTGGTACCTCGTTGACCGCTGGGGCAGGCGTGCCATTTTGTTATCCGGCGCAGTCATTGTTAGTACTATGACTGCGTTGCCTTTGAGCTCAATTCACATCCGACCCCTTAGATGTCGATCGCTTTAGTCGCCACTGGATGGTGGATGTACATTGATGTACCTCAGACACCCAACGCAGTAGTTATCTGTGTGATCATCTACAACGCAGCATTCGGCTATAGGTACGTACGATACGTCGCTGACTTTGTGTGCAGTTATTGAGGTCTCCACAGTTGGGGTCCCCTGCCCTGGCTATACCCACCCGAGGTGCATTGGCTTCTACACATCGTGCAATGTTGTACTTACCCTTCGCACTAGATCATGCCCCTGACCTTCCGGGCGAAAGGGGTATCATTATCTACCGCCACAAATTGGGCTTTCAATTTTTTGGTTGGCGAAGTGACGCCTGAGCTCCAGGACCTTATCAAGTGGCGATTGTACCCTATGCATGGCTTCTTCTGCGCTTGTAGCTTTGTACTAGGTGAGTGTGGAGACTATCAGTTCGTCCCCTCAGCTCATACGTTCGTACGCCTAACAGTCTACTTCTGTGAGAGTCTATCCATTTGCTACGTTATCGCCCAGTCCTTACGTACCTTCCTTCTAGTATATCCTGAAACAAAGGGAGTACCATTAGAAGAGATGGACGCTGTATTCGGCGAAGGTCGGCCTGTTGCGGTCTGCATCTGCACCATAGTAATGACTGCCTCTATAGATGCACGTGAGGAACAGCTGGACAACGAATCTGAAAGGGCGTCTCTCATGCCGCGAGCTGACACTATTGATCAGTACTCTTCCCCTCCTAGTCCGAAGTCGAAGCCTTCGCGCGACTGGGTTAGCCGCATCGTGCGTGCAGACGACGGGGGCGCTCCATACCACCCGATCAACACCGATGATTAGACACTCGTGAGGATGGATGTTGAAGCCCATATGGTCACCGAGGGGAACGAACAGGCCTCTTAAAATGTTAGGTCGAGTTGATGCTGTTGATGGGTTTCCAGAGCTGCAGCCCTGTGTTGCCTGTGGCGATTCGGATGAAGTCTGCAGCTTCATGGAACTAAGGGCTCATTTTCCATCCTCACTTAGTACTAACATGTTGATTACACACTACCTGCACCATTTCTCCTCTTGTTTCATAGATTATTTCAGCCTCTAGTATTAGATACGTGAAGGTGCAAACGTTTTCGCGTCTTGTACATCAACTCGGCAACGGCACCTGTTGGATGGTAACCCAACTTGGTCATTTCCTCGACCACGTCATTGGCTAATTGCAATTCGCCACGACGAAGAAGACCAGACAGCAGGATATACCAGGTAATGGATATGGGCTGAATTTTCTTCTTCGCCATTTCTCTGTAGTAAGCCATGGCATTGCTGATGCCTTCAGGCTCGGGATGATCCAAGCACGCTTTCAGAAGGATGTGGTAAGTGACACGATTGAATTTAATCCCACGTTTCTTCATTCGATCCACAATGTTCCTTCGCCAGTCTTCCGCCACGGCGGGCGAAAGCCATGAACCACGGTAGATACCCGCGAGAAATGACGTATACGTGACCTCGTTGGGCTGCAGCTTGGGATCAAGCTCCATTCGCTGTAATAGACGCATTGCATTATAGAGAGACGCTGCAGTTTGCTCTCGCAATTGCTGGTCCATGATAGCGGAGTATATGGCTACGTTGGCCTCAACGCCGTGTTTGCGCATGAGACTGATCATGAGATCCGGTGCATCTTCGCGACCAGCTTTGAGAAGGGCTGACAGGATGGTCGAGAAACTGAACACATCGCCCTGGACACCAGCAACAGCCATGCTGTTCATGACGGAGGCGAGCATCTTAAAGTCGCTCAACCTACTCCAGTACCTCAGGAAAGTATTGAACGACACGACGTCGGGTTTGGGACCATCGTTAACCATCTGCTGAAAGATACAGGTGGCGTCATCCAAGCGTCCACTAACAAGGAGGCCATGAAGCACAGTATTGTAAACGACAAGAGCCTGCTTCTCCGTGGATTGCTCACCGAGGTCGCTGCGGAAAGCGTTGAACGTATTAAGGGCTTTGTCGGGACAATGGGCATTGAACTGAGCGGATATAAGGGCACGATACGTCAATGCCTCGGGTCTGACGTCCTGTTCAAGCATCATAATCCACCCGGCTTCAGCTTCAGCATATGCAGACACGTTGTCGCAGGCGTCAATATAAGCCGTCCAGGTCGATACACCAGGTCGAACCCCCAATCTCACCATGTCGTCCCACATCTTTGACGCAAGGTCTCTTCTCCCGCATTTTAGGAAGGCAACTAGAAAAGAAGTCCACCCTACTTCCGTCAAGACGACTGGAGTTTGATCCGTTTTGGCGGATTCGTGGACAGTAATGAAGGGTCTCGGGCTAGTTATCCCACCGATAATACTTGAATAGAGCCTCTCGATCGAGCGAGTGGCATGCGAGGTAGCGAGGCGGTTGACTCGCTTAGAGAGTTCGGTAGGATGGGCAACTAGAGTGGCGGTACGCAATCGATTAACATAATCCTCGACCTTCTGCTGTAACCCTTGATCACCGCGCAACTTCACAAGAAAAGCTGCAGTCGAATGGTGGTGAAGACGGACAGTGGTGCTGAGGGACGATTGTAATGCATCAAGAAAGGCATCCTGCATGGCGTATGCCGTAATGGCGGATAGAAGTATCGTTATACGTCCGGGGCCGTAGGGCATGTTGTCGGCACTGGAATGCATGGCAGATGCCAGAGCATCGTAGGCAATGTTGGCGTCGTCCTCTTCAGCTTCGGGACTAAACAAGTCGTATTTCTCCTCTCCATCTGACTTTGAAACTGTCTCCATGAACCTCTTGTAGAGCGAGAGTACGGCGTCTGGGTCTCCGCGATGGATATGAGTGAGCATGCACGTAATCAACGCATCTGTTGCTCGGTGAGCTGCAGCTACAAGGGAGACTTGTTCGACCAGGTTCCGCTCTACCTCGCTCCAAGGGTCTTGTGGATGTTGCAGAGGGCAAAACGAGTGTGCGAGAAGGGTCGATATCCTTTTGAGCTGCGCATGACCAAGAAAACGGAGGAGTCGGCTTTGCTCCAAGTACTGCCAATGCTCCCATATTATGTCGACATTGTGTGACTTGATTGCTTGATTTATTCTAATGATGGTTGTGTTAAATACGTCGAATGACGCGTCCGCTTTTCTACGAGGAAGAGGTGTCCGAGGAGCGAGCGACACTGGTTTGAGTGGTTCCTCAGCGACACTGGCAAGAGCGGGAGTACTGCGATGTCGCCTTACGAAGAGGGCCGAGGTGGCTGCAGCACGTCGTGCAAGGGCGGGAGCAAGAAACTCTGGGAGGACGATGGTCTGGAAGAGGCGAGCGGGAGAGAGCATGCCCGTATTAGCGCCCGCTGCACTCTCCCTCAACACCATGGGCCACGGAAATTCAGACAAGCTCTATATCACCCACGCAGAACACGCAGGGTACTTTGGGAATCATTCAGCGTCTTCAGGCTACAAATCGTATGTTTTTGTGCAATCTCCAGTGCATGGCTCATCGCAACCTCTCCAGAAAAGCAAGCGCCCCGCACCCTGGCTCGGTAACACCATTCGACTGTTGCGCCCTCTCGTTTCAGCCATTTGCGCATCCTGTGTGTGCCCGCAATGCTGATGGAACCGGGATTGTCTTTGACCTGGTCAATATCGTCCCATGGCTAAAGTTCGTATATCCATTGTTGTACAGGCTGCTCATGCCAACAACCTGCCAGGCAGCACAACAACACGAATCCTATCACCAAGGAACCGTTAACCACCGATGACTTGATTCCCCTCCATTACTCTCGCAAAGAGGCTTCTGGCGAAATACATGATCCTATATCTTTCAAGCCATTCAGCCAACATTCCCACATTGTTGCCATTGCAACCACTGGCAATGTCTTCCTTGCTGAAAGTATCAAGGGAAATAAAGATCTGGTCGCTGACAAGCCCATTAAAAAGTGAGACTTTCGTCACTTAGCCTTGGCCCTCACGCAAACATACACTAGGCAAGATGTGATCACCCTGCAAAATCCTCATGGTCTTCCCTCCGTCTCGGTAGCTATCGCCACTTCGGATGCAAGCAAAACTGCACAAGCAGCTCCGACTAAAGTTGCCGTTACCAACCCTGCCTCTGGCAGTGCTGCTGGTACCACTAGCAAGCCTCCAGTGCCATGCAAGTTCCATTAAGCTTGGACCAAGGACGTTGATTGATTAGTAACAGGGAATATATCTCCGTATTCGACTGGTCTTCCGGGTGCCTCGCTCACGTCTACGTCTGTGGATCCTCAGACGGTAACCTCGAAGCTTCTTTGGGACGAGGTAGGTCCTTACCCCACTCGCCTTCGCATATGGCTTACGCTCTCTTTCAGGAAGAACTTATGTTTGAATCCATCTCCAACCCTCCCAAAGGAAAAGGCAAGGAAAAGGATGTTGGAAAGCGGCGAGCTTATGTCCGCGTCGTCACTAGCCTTGGCAGCGGCAGCCTAAACCTTGAGTTGTTCTGCGAGAAGGTTTGCACACGACGGATTGTTTCATGTCGAGCCTCCCCATTGATAATCCCTTCGATTTTCAGGCGCCCAAAACGTGCTATAACTTCCTGATGCTTGCTCGGGCAGGCAAATATGACAATTGCCTGTTCCACAGGCTTGTGCCTGGGTTTATGGTAAACCGCACTTAATTGTGATGCTTGTCTTTCAGCTTACCCATTCGAAAGATTCAAACGGGAGATCCCACCGGTACAGGCTCTGGAGGCCAGTCACACTGGGGCACCCCATTCCGCGACGAATACGACCTCAAGGGAGCGGCCAAGCATGACTCTCGGGGCGTGCTCGCGATGGCCAACAAAGGCGCCGGGACCAATGGGTAGAGCTCGTTCACGACCCGTACAGACCGCTCGGCTCACTCACATGAACCTTAGGTCTCAATTCTACATAGCTTTCAGAGCTACTCCTCATCTTGATAATAAGCATACTGTGTTCGGCAAGTTGGTTGGAGGTGAAGACGTGCTGGACGCTCTTGAGAAGCTTACCCTCAAACCTGGAACCGAACGGCCAGCAAAAGCTGTACGAATAACGGAAGTCATCATGTAAATGAACTTTCCGTATCTGTACGTATCCATTTAACCTATCAACTTATGCAGATACCAGGATCCGTTTGATGACTACAAAAAGCGACTTGCTAACAAACTGGCCAAGAGAGATCAAGCGGCAAGGAACGTTGATGGGTCACCAGACAAGAACCAAAGTGACGTTAGTTGGTTTGGCCTCAAAGTTGGTCCAGGTGAAGTAGCAACCTCGGCCGCCACTCCAGGAGGGGTTGGCAAGTATCTGAACCTAATGAAAAGACCTGTGGACAATGTTACCGCTGGCGATGGAGATGAAGAGAGTAAAAAGAAACGCAAGATTGGCTTTGGGAATTTCGAGGGATGGTAACATTAATCCCGCCAGGCGTTACACAATTTGCGCGACAGATCGTAGCATTTGTGGGTATATGTTATCCGCGTAGGCTCAGGCCGGAACAGCGACTTTGTGTGTGTCCGTAACGGGCTCTGTAAGTACTGGTGATAAGCAGCCCTGCGAATGTGCCAGTCTCTGCATACCTGGGGTAGGTATCAAGTTCACTTCAACGGGTTTCTTCATTGGTACAGAAGGCAAGCCAGGTTCTTGGATAGCGTCCAGATGCTGGAAAGATGTTGGTATCGTGATATGACCACCAAAGGAAACAGTTTACCGCAAGGTCCTGCAACTCCTGGAGTTCGTTCTGCACAGCTTCCTCCTCGTCTAAGGTCAAACTACTTGCAAGCATTTCGTCAATTTCCTGTCCAAGCACTCATCAACTATGTACTGCACCGTTCAATGACCACTGTACTCACTCGTTGGTATTCTCTTGCTTCAGCAGACTCCTCTAGCAGTTTCTCCACGGTCTCGACGTTCATCTCCTTATGAATCTCTTTCAGAACATCGTTACCCTGTTTCAGTCCATGCAGGATGGACAATTCGATCAGGGAGAATTCTATTGTGGAGACCTTATTGCGTATGAGTCTAATAAGCCACATACACATGGACCAAAAGACATGCGAGCTGTTCAAGATTCTCCAGTTGGCTATCCGTCTTCCGAAGCAGCCCTTGTTGGTATTTGCGTCGGCGAAGAGCAACAACAGCCCTGTCCTTCTGTGCAGCAGCTAGATGCATCTTGGCAATTTCATACTCTCTGTCGAGGATAACTTGAAGCTCGAGAGCAAGTTAGTGGAGTCATTCCATAACCACTGATAATGACACACCTTCTTCTGGTATTGCCTCAACTTGTCTCGTTGCAGTTTAAGGCTGATAATCAACATCAGCGAGGCGGCCAACCTCATATAATGGGACCCACTCAAGGATAGCACGATCTTGAGCCGTGATCTTTGGGAATGACTGCTTTGCGCCCATGTTTACCGCCTGTTGGTATAGGGCATATCACCAGGTGCCACATCAGGAAAATTCGTAGGCGCCGATATTCATAGACAGAAATTAGCGCTCTAGCACAGCACTGGTGTGATGACATTGTGGCTACAAGGGATTGTCTGAGTACTACCAACTACTTGCATGGTGGCTTAAACTCTCATAATGAACGGAAGGAGAATCAATTGTCAGAGAATGGTCAGCATTTGCCAGAGTGGACAGTGAGCTACCAGACTCCAACGGTATGGAAACGTTCTTATCGCGGGCCAGAGCCTGTAACGGAGCGCATTCAGCCTGTTAAGCGATGACGAGCGACGTAACAAGCTGATCGTTACGATGGCTGCGTTGAAAGTACCGCAACGACGCGCCAACGATGACAATTCGGGGAGAACAATGGGAATCCACGATATAGTCACGTGACTAGACGAAGAGAAAAAAAAAGCCCATAATCTCCGGACGACAGGGGTAATAGGAGACATTTTAGGGATGAAAATAGGCGAGGCAAAATTCGCATTCGCATTGTAGTTTTTATACGAAGATCAAATTGCAGCCAATATATAAAAGTCTCCATAGGTACTTGCTTCTCACGTCGTCGGCCATTGAGTCACGTTGACTGGCGAGTTGAGCGCAACATTTACTATCGTTTGTAGCTGTGGGAGCCTGGTATAAATTGACTTTCAAGCATCTTTCCCGCTCCCTCCCTCTACCACCACCACCACCACCACCACCACCACCACCACCACCATTTGATCCACTCTACTCTCGCCTTGCTCGTATTACAATCACGCCAGCAAGACAACCAGCGCTATAAACAACAGAAGTAAGTCAGCCAAGCCATCATTCATTACTTGGATACATACTGAACAGAAATTCTCCAGCATCATGTTCTACATTGCATGTCTACACGAAATCGATCAAGAGCTTGCAGAAGCCATACAAGACCGTTTGGTGAATTGGTTCGGCGATGCCATTGACAGACTATTGGACGAGGACGAACACGTTGTTGAGGACGGCGATCGGGCTGCTGAGGACGGCGAATGCGTTGTGGAGGACGGCGATCGGGCTGCTGAGGACGGCGAACGCGTTGTGGAGGACGGCGATCGGGTTGCTGAGGACGGCGAACGTGCTGCCGAGGACGAGGATGGAGGGCCTCTCGTTCTAGTCATCGTGTACGTCGCTCATTTGCTTCATCATTTCAATTCTTATAATGGATGTCAAGGGACGCTTCTGGTACACTCGGAAGGGCCGACTTTACCGCCCTTATCTACGCTTTCCAAGGTGACGCCGTCGTGGCCATAATCACACTCGACGGCGACATGGACAACGAGTTTTGTCGGCTAACCTCGCCGAAGCGGGGAATTTTGCTAGATGGACGTTTCATCTTGGTGAGCGATGCGGTGTCATCGTGGTGAATTGGCTACTCACATTTTCTAGCTGTGACCATCAGGAAGGAAGGATTTTGTGTCTATCAATACTGTAACCAGTCTTGTTCTGCGGACTAGTTGCGTCGCGCGGCAGCTCAAGTTCCATACACATTCGCATCCGTATTTCCAGCCTCGAATTACATCACCGAAACGCACCAAGTTGTCGGTGAGCTCGGAGTCGCATCGGTGTAATTCACAAGTGTTTTGCAGAAAATTGTATTTGTTTAACTTCGAAGTGTACCTCGCGCGGACGACTCGCATTATCACATACATTCTATCCGTATTCTTCCATATGCTCGTTTCAGACAAACAAACTATACGGGTTACTCCCTTCGAGTGTATGGTCTAGATGGGATGAGCTCATCCCCAACCTATAATTCCGCCATAAGCTCCGCAAGAAAACAGAAAACAAGTGAGACGTCACCCTGATCCAGAGCTTCTCCGAAACACCGAGCCCCTCGTGAACGATTACCGATGTGGCGAAAGTTAGCCAGATCCAATACGAACAGTAGAATGGTGAGAAGCAGATATACCAAGAGTCAAGAAACGTCAAGGTGTATCGGCCTCGCTGTCTTTCAAGAGGCTAGCCGCTTGATCGCATGCTTGTCCTTTTCAACTCCAAAGGCAAGGCCGGGGTCAACAACGTTTCCCAGCGTCTTGTTACACAATATCAGACATCGTGGTGCAAGTATTGAGGTTACAAAATGTTCACCTCGACTCAATCATGTTAGCCTGACCAGGGGAAGCTGCACACGGCACCAGGGCATACGCAGCCAGAAGCGGTATCGCTTTGCCAAACTCTCGTCTGAGATTGCGGTCAAATTCTTTGCGACGCACAGGAAGGGGGGGAGAAGAGATTGACCGGGGCTACGGTGGTGATTTTCTAGACATTCTGATATTACGTAGCCGCGAAGCTACCAAAAGTGAACGTAGCTGGCGTGCAGTCTTAACCTTAGCACCTGGTTTCCGTCCGGGATGGGGCGCTTTGACACCATGCGGACGAGACGCTTTCACTGGTACGTGATCCTCCCCATCTTCACTGCCATCATCAGGATCACTGTCTGCTTCTTCGGTTGACGACGAGTCATCAGGGGTTGCGGCCCGCGATTGGGCTTTGGATCGTAATCGCGAGTTTCCGTTAGCCTGTTTCTTGGAAGGCCTCACTTTCGCACTATGTAGCCGTAAGATCAGAAAGGGTAGACCATAAAACAATTTAGAAGTACTGAGGCTTTGATTCCGCATCTGTCCCGCTTCCGGAATTGTGGTCATCATCTTCAGAGTCGCGGGCACCATCTCCGTTGACGGCCACACTATAGGACATGAAACTCAGACCCAGGCCATTCGAGAAAAAATAGTACGCACTCAGCATCATGAGCTGTAGATGCCGATCTCTTGGCACGCTCCCGCTCGACTTGCTTGAGGTATCGTGCGGGTTCAGCCCCAATACGTTCAGACAACTCTTGGAAATCTTCAGCATCGAACATCGCAGGATCCATGTCCCTGAGTTCGTTGCCATAGAACTTCTCGAATCGAGTCCTGAAGCGTATGAGCACTTTCTCGATGGCAGGATTGTCAACTAGGGGGTGCTTTATGTGGGCGTTGGGTAAGAATTCCTATGAAGACAAGTAGCATCATCTTACTTCATGAAGATAGTACAACATCACGCCGATCTTGTGTACTGAACGTACGTCGACCTCGCAGGTTAGGGATAGTTGGCTGACAAGTTGACTCGGGACCCTCATGTGGTCAGCTACAATACAATCCGGTGCATCAGCCAAGATCCTGCAACCGCAAGAAAAATAGACCTAACCTGTCCGATCTTCATCGTAAAAGGCTTGTAGCAGATCTACCCCGAGATCAACATGGATGTTTTGCGTCTTCGCATCGACTGCGCCCTGACTGAGTGGAATCTGGAGTTAAACCCGTGGCGCATAAAACATCCATGGCGCACGTACGCAGCAGCGATTTTCTCCGGGTCCAACCAGTTGACCAGT
The DNA here is from genome assembly GCA_032158425.1 of Pleurotus giganteus. NCBI lineage: Eukaryota > Fungi > Basidiomycota > Agaricomycetes > Agaricales > Pleurotaceae > Pleurotus > Pleurotus giganteus. The sequence continues at coordinate 3,087,590 of JAPEHR010000002.1, forward strand.
AGCAACCCAAATTGATGGGGGATGATCATCTCCTAGTCATCCGGAGGCGACTCTGATTGTCTGGAGAAGAGTAGCAATAGACAGGAAAGAAGTACGATAAACGTTGTCGTAGCTCCGGGTTATCGGCGGTTGCAGGGGATACATAAACCAATAGAAGACTTGTTAGAACCAAGGGACGCATATTAAGTTTGTCGGCTAGGTAACACACTCGAGGATCTTCAACAAAACCTGCCAATAGCAGTTTGAAATTCCAATGCACAAAACAGCTTGTATGACAGGCGATCCGTCTGTCTCCAATGCTGCAGTAAGAACGTGACAATCCTCTCCGCCTAGGACAGGTCAGTTGCTGGTAAGATCGGCAGTCGTAGCATATATGTATGGAAAACCCACAATTTCCTGACGTCCGAAAAACTCGTGCTCATACATAATCAGCATATCAAACACCAGCTGTAGAACTTTCAGTCGAAGGTCAACGGGAGAGTTCTGCACTTGATTGAGAAATGGTTGGAATGAACTCAGAGCCATATTCTAAATCGAGGGCACTTGTCAGACAGCTCAACCGACAGGATGCGAGATACGAACCTTGGCAATCAGACAACATAAGCCTAGGCTGATGAGACCCTTCTCTCGGACCAGAAGCTCCTTGCGCTTCACAGCAGGAATAATCAAGTCCGAAAGAATGCCTTGTAATGTAGAATTGTCATCGAAATCCTGTCCAAGCCACAATGAGGCAGTAGCATATGAACTTCATGCTAGACAACGTACTCCGTGAACGCGCTCCAGCATGGCGATGCATAGCGAGAGGCATCGTAGATCAACTACGTCGGCCTCGAACGCTTCTTCGGGGGTCATGTCTTCCCGGGTCTTGGCACGCCGCATTGAACGTTCGCGATGGAGTGTAGAGTGCGTTATATCCGACTTACTATCACCAGTAAACTGTCAGCCGAAAAGCAGAATCAGCAACGGAGGAGATCGGGGGATGGAGGGAAATCTTACCGATGTTGTGGCATCCGGATTGACGAAGTCGGCATTGTCATCTTCATCACGAAGCTCAACAACTATCTCCACTACAATCCGAATGAGCTCCCGCTCGGATGGCGTGATGACCTTGAGGATGTCCATACTCTTTGGTATCAAGCTTTCCGGCAGCTGAGGATGGGCCAGCATGTCGCCTGTCCACCAGATCGTTGATACTTAGCCGACACTAATGGAGAACAAATCATAGGACTCACGGACAACAGTCAACATCTTCCTCCTCCCAATCTCATCTGCGAAATCCAAACTAACGGCAATCTGCAACAACTCTCCTAAAACAACCTCAGTCTTCATCAAGCTCTCCTCCCTCTCATCTTGCTCCTGCTCGTCCTCTCCCTCCAAGACACGCGCCTCCGCTTCTTCTTGCATGAGTCCTAAGAGTACATTATACATCTCTTGTACAAAAAACGCGAATTCGGTGACCACCGGAATGGACGCTTGTTCTAACCGTGTGCCAAAATCTGACTTAAGGCAGTGCTCGATAAATACGCGAGCAACAACAGCGGATTCAGCTGTGAGCTGTCGCCAATACGGTGACAATCGTGCGCTACATCAGTATTCATCTCATGGAGTTCTGGAAGCAAGATGAAGCACTCACGCGTAAACGTGAACGTATCCAGATACTCTGGTCTGGTGACAAAGATTGAGAGAAGTGCGTCAACAGCGACTTCCTCTCCAGGCCCAACAATGTCAACGATTCTCAGAAATGCGATGAGACCGCGGATAACTCCTCCATCATCCCCTTCCCAAGTCTCGTCCTCCCTCTCCTGCGAAGCCTCCTCGACCATAATGGCATCCAGCCAGCTAGCAACCAGTTTACCCGCAGCTAAGCGCACGACTGGCTCCCGGTTCCCCAAACCATGCTTGACCGCTTGTTCGCGCTGTGCGATGGTAAGTTGCCTCGGATGAGTCAGTCTCGATTGGAGAACATTGGAGTATACGAGTTTACGCGTCAGCGGGTCAGTGTCACGCGTTCGTGATAACAGAACCTCGAACGTCTTTGGACTAGTGAATAGCCTGGGTAACCCCTGGGTACTCACAAGTCAACCCACACCCAACCCACAGAAAACCCATACCCACGACCATGGGTGTGGGTATTTCATGGGTTGGGTGTGGGTTGACCCATGGGTGCAACCCGACCCATACCCACAGTGGGTTGGGCCTATGGGTTGCCTTAGAGGAGGTGGAAATTGGCATACTATACCTCTGAAGTGCCATAGTGTTGATTGATAAAGCCATATAATACCTGAAATGTGGCTGAACCATGACCAAAGTGGACTTGAGAATAAAAATCACTGAATTCATTCAGCTAAATTACTGATTTTAATAGTTTTATTGCATTTCAATTTTCTGAACTTTGGTCTCAGCCAACCCATGACCCACAGCCATGGGTCATGGGTTGACCTGAATTTACCAAATCATGACCCACACCCATACCCACAAAACCCATAGCCCAAACCCATGTGGGTTACCCATACCCATGCCATACACTACTTTGGACTAAGGGGAATATTGAAGAGAGCAGCGCGCCTGACTTCCCTACGGTTCACGACGGCAGTACAATCCTACGTCACGGGACAACTAACATACGGAGCTGGGTCACTGCATAGAGCCGAAAGGAGCGTGATTAAAATCGAAGGTTCATTGTTTGGTACGTCGTTGGGATCTTCACTACCCACTAGCTTCGACAGCGCGATGGTTGCGTGGACCCGGATGATAGATTCATTGTCGTATATGCGGTCGATCAAACTAGTCCGGAGGATTGTATACATGTCCTCACTTTCCGTCCGCAAATCAGTCAGCAAATAGTCAAACAACACAGAAAGATGGCAGACTCCCTCGAGTTCTCCAAGATGCGATATCATCTCCGATACGAATTGCACGGCCCGATACCTAACAATCTTGTTCTTGGCCAGGAACCCATCGAATAGCCATTGTAGCAGGCGCGCAAGAAAGCGGGACACTAGTGTGTCGTCTTCATCATCTTGGGGTTGTTTCGCATTGGCTTCCGCGGCTAGATAACGTGTAAATCAGTACACTGCATGGTCCTCCCCAAACCTCAACACGGCCGGCGCGCGACTCTCCTTCTTGACCTTGCCACTCGAAGTCATCTCCAACGTGAGCCCGCATCAGGGTACTTGTGTTTGTAGTCACGGTCACAACGAACAAAGCGAAGACAGCGCTTCTCCGCGAAACCGGAACGTTCGACTCAGCGAGACCCCGAGAGCTTAGAAGAGTGACGGTAGATATCGGGGCACAGAACGAGGGAGCCGTATGTCGGGTTGGCAACAGTGGGTGGCTCGGAAAACACAGGAAGGTGAGCTAAAACAAGCAAACTATAATCACTTGCTGACAAGCCCTCAGCATCTAGAATCGTGCCTGCCCTTCAACCCTGCATCGACATATCTCAGGTCATGATGGCGGTCCGTGTGTTGGTGGAGAATGGGCACGCATACGCTGGCAGATGGAAATTAGGTGACGCTCGTACGTGTCTGATGGGAAGTGGATGCAACGGTGGGCGAGTGACGATCTACGGTCGTTTGAAGGACGATAGCACTTGCATTGGCAGATGGCAAGCAGATGCGTTCCATAAGATCGAGGTTAGCCGTGTCTAGGAGAGTCACGGTCCTGCGAATACGATTCGCTGTTCGAGACTCCAGATGGGCGCAGCTGAATGCGAGCGCTGAATGTGCGGCTGTTAATCCGATGCGGCCTGACGAGTAGTCAGAAAGGAAATTGTCAACTTGAATTCGAGCCAGTCCGGCGGAACGGGTGCTGAAACGGTGGGGGGAGTCAACCAGCAGAGGAGATCGATAATGAGGCAGATGTTGTAGAGTTCTGCACGAGTACAGGTACGGGTTAACCCGCACCTGTACCCACGGGTTGGCTACGGGTTGGTACTTGCACCTGTACCTGTTGGATACTCCCAGCACGGGTACCTGTAACCCACGGGTCAAGTACCCGCAACCCGCGGGTGCATTACCCACGGATATGAGTACCCGTTACCCGTGGGTTTACCCGTGGAAACGGGTTGAACGAGTCAAGGTACCCGCGGCGAACGCACTCACGATAAGTAATGGTCACGCGATCAGGGGTTCAGGGGCTCCCCAAACTCGCACTGTAGCTGGTATGGCACTAATATTTAGTAGTTACATTGGAGGGACATTGTCTTTACATAGTGTCTACAAGATTTCCATGGCATCTGAGTCTGCTTCATTAGCTCTCTCCTCCTCCTCCTCCTCCTGAGCAGCCTTGATATTCTTGGGACGCCTGGACTTCTTACGGAACACCTCAAGGATTTCCCCTTCAGGAATGAGGCCGGGGATACGAGACCATGAGTGTAAGACGGTGCAGGCGCGAGTACTTTCATCCGATAGGCGATGGCGAAGCTTCGAGACAACAAGTCCTCCACGCGAGAAGGCACGTTCAACGTCGACGGTGGTTGCTAGTGAGATAATGAGTCAGTGCGACCAGCCGAAGCTTAATAAAAATAGGACGCACCGGGTGCCGAGAGAAAATCCTTCGCCATTTGAGCGAGCGGATGGCTGCCCAACGAGTTCCACCACCCAATAGGATCTTTAGTTTGCTTGGTGTGGATGACTGGGGTACTGAGATACTCCTCGAGAGGATCGAGGATAAAGGAGTCGTCGGCGGCATCATCGTCGAGTACAGAAAAGATACTCATGCGATTCTGGGTGCAATAGAGTAAGAACCGAAGGCTGACGTGAGAGAGTAGAAGAAGATAACCTACGGAATCAGGTTCTGATGGCTCAGGAGACGGAGCCTTAACTTTGTAGTACCTCTCCCATCGTTCTCGAAGGATATTCTTAGCGGTTTCGATCCACGCGTCTTCCCAACGTTGAGTGACAAAGTAGGCGGTCTTATATCGAGGGTGCATAACTTGTATCATTTAGCAACGGTAGACTGAATACAGCGGGAGTACTAACTCATGGCACATCTATACATAATGGAGGCATCGGTGCGGGAATAGTATTTGTTCAGAACTGCGCGGCCCATCACACATGCGAGCTTAACGGATGGGTGGAGCTCGGAGTTACCAATGGCCTGCTCCAACGCCGAGTTGAGGAGATCGATCATGGGAATGACCTCGAACAACAGAGGGACACGGTCGCGGGACATGTGAGTGGTGGCATCGAGGAAGTGCGAGAGAATGGGAGAGAGCTGGGTAAGAATCTTCCATTGAGCGGGGGAGAGCCTGTAGCGGCGGATAGCAGTCTTGGCGTTCTTGTTGTGTACATCCATGGCGACGAGCTTATCGAGAGCTGGGCGTAGCGCAATCGCCGACTGGATCATGAGTGTAACTGAGTTCCAACATGTCGGAACGGAACGCTTGATGGAGATCGATTCAATCTTGCACTTGATACACCAGTCGTGAAGGTCAGCCTTGAGCAGCGGGGAGTAGAAAATGCGTTTCGCAAGTCGAGTGATCTAACGAGCAAGCACATATTAAGTATAGGGACAAACAAGGGGAGGACAAGGTCATACCTTCCTGATGGACGAGACGCCGATGGCCCGCTCCTCAGCACTCAAGGCAGCTTGAGCGTTCTCAATCTCCTCCAGGAGCTGCCTGATCTCTGCTTCCTCGGCAGCGTCACGGTCAGGATCTCCGGCTTCGTTCTCCTCGGAGTCTTCATCAGCGAGTACATCGATGAGCTCGGGCATGTCATCGAGATCGTCGGCGTCGTCGGCGTCGTCGGCGTCGTCAACGTCGTCAACGTTAGCGTCATCACCGCTGGCAGCAGACTTCTTGGGTGAGAACTGGGAGAGCATGGCCTATTATTAGACAATATATCAGTAAAGTATCCAGCGTGAATTAATGATGAGAGCGTACCTTAACAACTAAGTTGAGGACATGACAAAAGCACCTGATGTGCGTATCCCTCCCTGCCATCGCTTCGGCTGGAAGGAGATACTCGATCTCGGCTAGCGCAGTATCATTGTTAGAGGCGTTGTCGGTCGCCTGTCCGAGAAGCTTGAAGGTATCAGATCAGTGTGAGTACAATTATTAAAGCATGCCAACGTACCTTAGAGGCCACACCGAAGTGATCGAGGCATTTGTGGACCTCCTGAGCGAGGTATTCCCCAGTATGTCCTCGGCGAAGCTTGATGAGATCGAGAATATGGCTGATGAGTTCACCGTTCGCATTGATGTAGTAGACAATGAGGCCGAGGAATGATATGGTGTTGGGGGAAGACCAGCCGTCAAATCCGATATGAATACACCCTGGGACTTCGGCCAACTCTTTGGCGACGTTGCCTTGAGAGATCAGGAAGATCTCCCTGACATCGCGGGATATGGTCGTGTCGGACGGCACCCAGACCTTGCCGTACAGCATCTGCAAGATGTCGTGGAAGGCAGGATCGTTGACGATCACATAGGGGCGGTGGTTCTCATACATCCACCTTGCGATCGTGAAGCGAAACTTCGCCTCGGAGTAAGTCGAGCCTTGAGTGAACGAGGTAATCTGTTGCTCGCTGGGGGCAAGGGCGCGATTGCATTTGTCGACGTGCTTCTGCAGGTTGCTGGTAGAGTTGTCGTGGCGAGCCCGCTTGAAAGATTTGGTGGAGCTAGTTAGGTAGTCAGTTCGGGGCGCCTGTAATGTAGCTGGGGACGACATACCGAGTACACTTAAACAAATACTTGATGACGCCACCCTCCGTGAAGATGACAGGTGGCTCAAAATGAGCATAGCAGCTCGCGGTCCATGTCTTCTGTTGTGCGGCTAGTAGAACAATATGTAAGTGCCTCGGAATGACGGAATCTGTACAGGACATACCTAGGATCTCTTCGTTTGTCTTGTTGGCGGTATCGTATTGCTCGTCGAATGCCTCAGCACGAGATTTCTGTTTCTTGACAGGGGGAGGAGCCGATGATGGAGACCCGGGAGGGTTGTTTGCAGCGCTGCCGGCAGACGAGGTGCGAGACTTGCGACGACGGGCCATTAGGACGATGGGAATGAAGTTGTCAACACGACGGAGTAGGCAGGAGAAGCTGAGAGCGAGCTGGGGGAATAGTTAGGGATGGTCAGGGGGGTTTTATAGAGCGACACACCTCAGTAACTTTTAGCGGGCAACTCAGAGGCTCGAGCAGTTGAATGTGGGAGCATACGGTGGGCTTCGGCTACAGCGTGTGGTGGCGACAAAGGATATTGTGGACGATTGCAACGAGGATGCGAGAAGTACATGTGGTCGCTGTGCATCGCGGGGTGTGAATTCATCTTCATGTGCGAGTACAACTGGCAAGGAGTAGGGGCGGAAAGGTGGAGTGTTGTTCCGCTCAGCGTTGAACGCTAAGTAGAACGTGTGGTTTCTGAATCGTAGGCCATTAATGCTCGTGGACTTGAGAAGTACGGGTGGACTCAATGCGTCGCGGGGTGTGAATCGAGCATTGTCCAACCGACATGTCTGCCAAGGGAGGGTCGCGCTCGTTGGGTTGCTGACGGTGCCAAGACTTCAGGGCGGCCAGCCTAATCAGGTGTGATTGTGGTGGGTGGAGTCGGAAGTCCAGCTTCCCGTGGGCTGACTGTGATAACGAGAGAGGGGGCCAAATCAAACGAGTGGATTGCTGTCCCAACGCTCAACGTTGGGCGCAGCGTTGGCAACACGTACAGTGTAGGATAATTGCAGAAGTAATCAGGGCGAAGGGTCGTCAGAATGTCCCACGGTCAATGTTAAGTATCTCACGGTCAGATTCACTAGACGGCAGTCAAAGCGATGACTCGAAATCCTGTTTCTTTGCATCGTATAGGTACGTTACACTTTGGTAGACTAGTCAGAGCAGTAAAACCCGTCACCTACCTGGCGGGTATTTGAAAATTCCACAACCGCAACCCGTACCCGTTGCAACCTGTGCGAACGGGTAACCTGCACCCACGGGTATGAGTTAAGCGGGTTTTCCCACGGATAAACCTGTCTACGACTCACGGATAACCCGTACTCGTGCAGATCTCTAAGATGTTGCGAAGGCCCAGCTGTGGTAGGAATGTAAAGGAGGAACGGAAAGAAGGAACGGTGGTGCAGGTTCCAGTGTGGGGATGAGTGGTCTTGAAGACAGAGAGGGAGATCAAATGTGAGGAGGGTGCGAGGAGGACTTCGCAAGACCGAGATGAAGCGGACGAGAATCGAGTGTTCCGGTCCGTCCGTAGCAGTCGAGCTGATGAGGAACTGTGCCAAAATGTAACAAAATGTTGTGAGGTCGAAAGCAAAATGTCCTACATGTGGCGATCAACGCGGGAGGCTTGCTGGGAGGCTGGGGGAGTAGCAGGAAGAGTGAGGCAAGGGTGGGGACGATGCAGCTCATGCTGTAGGATTAATGCATTATCGACTGGGCAGTGGCCACAAGCGTATTGCATTGTTTGCTGGCAAGGCCAAATCTGCCTAGTTAGCAATAATGCATTATAGCGCAGCATTCTTCCAGATATACCTAAAATGGTAATTAGCATCAAAAGAGATATTAAATATATATGCTACAGAGCGTGAGAAAAAGCGAAAAAGCGGTCATTAATTGGGATTAGCAGGGCTGCTGGGCCATTACAATGTACTGATTGTGAGAATGTATGCTATTGACTGTGGGAAATGACTATTACTGACCGTGGGAAAAAGTCATTTTTGACCGTGGGAAGATTTTCGAAAAAGAGAATGCATTGACCGTGCGAAAAAATCTTACTGACCGTGGGAATTTCAGCATTGATTCAATTTTGAAATGTGACCACTATCCAGCCATGCCATCAATCAATGCAGGATTGACCGTGGGAATCTTTTACTGACCGTGGGAAAACCTTTCAAAACACACTTGTGCTCATTTGAAAGCCAGCTATAGGTTCCATCACTAAATTTTTGTATCAGCAAATTCTAGTGATTGGTTCACTAGTGAGAGGGGTCGACATTTTTCACCTATTGACCGTGAGAAAGTTGTTATTGACCGTGGGAAAGTGCGTTTTCCGGAATTGAATAGCCCGCTATTGGTTTCATCACTAAATTTTGATTTCACTAAATTCTAGTGATTGGTTCATTAGAAAATCATCAAATACTGAGCGGGGTTTGATGGATTATTGACCGTGAGAATCTTGTTACTGACCGTGAGAAAATCTTCTAAAAGAGCGATCAGCACTAATAATGATCAGCTACTGACCATCAACTGACCGTGAGAAAATTTTGAAATGCAAAATGCGCCCATTAGATAGCCAGGTATTGATTCTATCACTAAATTTTTGCATCACTAAATTCTAGTGATCAGGTCACTAGCAAAGCAACAAATACTGATCAGCATTACTGATCGTGGGAAATAGTTCATTGACCGTGGGAAAGCATGTTTTCGACCATTCAGTAGCCCGCTATAGGTTTCATCACTAAATTTTGACATCACTAATTTCTAGTGATTGGATCATCAGAAAATCATCAATTACTGATCCAGGTGTTGATGTCCAGTAATTTTATTGACCGTGGGAAAAATTTGAAATGCGATTATGCGCCCGTTAGATAGCCAGCTAGGGACATTGTGATCCAACTGATGTCATTAGTGGCCCTTATTGACCTGGTTTGGGAGATATAACCTCTTTTGTCATTACAATTACTGACTGTGAGAAAATTTTATTGACCGTGAGAAAATTCTGAAAAGAAAAAATCGCAAATTCTACTCTACTCATAGTTCCAAGCAGGGTAGTGTTTATGAGAAGTGCATAGCTGCAGTGGTTCAGATGCTATGAGTAATTCTTTGGAGGTGGTTGTGAAAGTCTGATCACCATTGACATTTCAGACATATGCGCATCTGCTAGTCTGGATCTGTTCCGCTATACCACCCATGCTAGGCATGTCTGACCATGCTCTAGTATGTCTGTGGTGATGATTTCTGGTATAGAGGTATCATGCTGCATTCTCTAAGTCATTCTGAGTTGGCCTCGATATCATGGTCACTTCAGTCATTTCATCCATCATACTTAAGATTGACCAGTCAGATGAGGTAGGTACTTCATCATCATTGTCACTGCATCTGGAACCATCTTCAGAGATATACGAAAGCATGTCTGATATCAGTGAGATGGCTGACCAGATTCATACTCATAGATATAAGTGTCTGAGGTCTCAAGACTTGAATGCACACCGAGACATCACTGCTACCTGAGTATGAGCTTGAGACTTTACTAAAGTATCTCTACACCAGACATCATCCAGAGACATCCCAGGACATGCTCAGTGACACTAGCAGATGCGCATATGTCTGAAATGTCAATGGTGATCAGACTTTCACAACCACCTCCAAAGAATTACTCATAGCATCTGAACCACTGCAGCTATGCACTTCTCATAAACACTACCCTGCTTGGAACTATGAGTAGAGTAGAATTTGCGATTTTTTCTTTTCAGAATTTTCTCACGGTCAATAAAATTTTCTCACAGTCAGTAATTGTAATGACAAAAGAGGTTATATCTCCCAAACCAGGTCAATAAGGGCCACTAATGACATCAGTTGGATCACAATGTCCCTAGCTGGCTATCTAACGGGCGCATAATCGCATTTCAAATTTTTCCCACGGTCAATAAAATTACTGGACATCAACACCTGGATCAGTAATTGATGATTTTCTGATGATCCAATCACTAGAAATTAGTGATGTCAAAATTTAGTGATGAAACCTATAGCGGGCTACTGAATGGTCGAAAACATGCTTTCCCACGGTCAATGAACTATTTCCCACGATCAGTAATGCTGATCAGTATTTGTTGCTTTGCTAGTGACCTGATCACTAGAATTTAGTGATGCAAAAATTTAGTGATAGAATCAATACCTGGCTATCTAATGGGCGCATTTTGCATTTCAAAATTTTCTCACGGTCAGTTGATGGTCAGTAGCTGATCATTATTAGTGCTGATCGCTCTTTTAGAAGATTTTCTCACGGTCAGTAACAAGATTCTCACGGTCAATAATCCATCAAACCCCGCTCAGTATTTGATGATTTTCTAATGAACCAATCACTAGAATTTAGTGAAATCAAAATTTAGTGATGAAACCAATAGCGGGCTATTCAATTCCGGAAAACGCACTTTCCCACGGTCAATAACAACTTTCTCACGGTCAATAGGTGAAAAATGTCGACCCCTCTCACTAGTGAACCAATCACTAGAATTTGCTGATACAAAAATTTAGTGATGGAACCTATAGCTGGCTTTCAAATGAGCACAAGTGTGTTTTGAAAGGTTTTCCCACGGTCAGTAAAAGATTCCCACGGTCAATCCTGCATTGATTGATGGCATGGCTGGATAGTGGTCACATTTCAAAATTGAATCAATGCTGAAATTCCCACGGTCAGTAAGATTTTTTCGCACGGTCAATGCATTCTCTTTTTCGAAAATCTTCCCACGGTCAAAAATGACTTTTTCCCACGGTCAGTAATAGTCATTTCCCACAGTCAATAGCATACATTCTCACAATCAGTACATTGTAATGGCCCAGCAGCCCTGCTAATCCCAATTAATGACCGCTTTTTCGCTTTTTCTCACGCTCTGTAGCATATATATTTAATATCTCTTTTGATGCTAATTACCATTTTAGGTATATCTGGAAGAATGCTGCGCTATAATGCATTATTGCTAACTAGGCAGATTTGGCCTTGCCAGCAAACAATGCAATATGCTTGTGGCCATAGCCTACCAATAATGCATTAATCCTACAGCAATGGGTGGACGATGGGAGCAGTCGAGTGGTCGGATCAACGGGAAAATGGAGCCATATAGTGGAGATGGGTACATAGGCTGAAAACGACACGTCACGCATGCGTCGTTCGATGTAGCAGAGGCGCTGAAAGGCTGAGGAGTAGGAAGGGTGGATTAGCTCAATGTTGGGGGCGCTGCAAGCCAAAGGAGCGGTTAGATCGATGGGAAAACATTTCCCGACTATAAGGAAACAATCATAGGCCGAAATGCACACGTCCTAAATGTGTCCTTCAAGGTAGGGGGAGGGGGAGGGACAGCAGGAGCAATTGGGGACGCGGCGATGCTCACCACAACATGTATAAGTACAAAATTTTGCGAAAGCTTGACCTCAGAGCCGTCCGAATCCGGGAGGATGCGTCGCATTGTGTTCGGCGCCAAGGGAATCAACAGTGCTCGACACTTTGAGCCACCTGTACGCAATCCAAGTCAGGGGATCTGTAATCGTGCAAGAACAGCTCAAGATGATATTCCAACAACATAAGAGATCGTGCGGGGTATGTTACACGGCAATCTTGGTAGAACAAGCGATCAGCAACGGAACCAATTAGGTTCGAAATAAATGAATGACTCACTAACCCCAATGATACTGGTCCGCCTACGACATGTGAGTAATGAATGTGTCATAATTGAAAGAAGGCCTGATGCTTATTCTCCACACGCCGCACACAATTTCGACCGTTCAAACGATCTGTTACGTAGACCTAGTTAGCGTCATTTCCGTGCGGTGCTACCTCGCATTACTACGTTCTGTACAGCTACTAGAGTTCGTGAACTGAAAATTTGAGTGATAGCCCTGGTAACGGTGTTAGAACAGAATCTCGCTTACTGCAGGCGTACGGAAGATATGTTCGGCCAATGCTCCTGCATGCATCCGTCCGTCCATCCGTGGTTTCGTACGAAGGTTCGACAACGAGCGGTCCGGGCCGAGGCGGATAACTGGAACTTTGACGAGAATAAATATCAGGTATCTATTGTGCTGGCTGTGCACAATGCTAGGGTATCGGTGCGGATGGTGAGTATGGGGAAACAAAGTCATTGAGGGAAGGAGGTGTTGACGACGGCGTAACAGGCAAGTCATGCGATGGATAGAGACGCAGTGTGGTCAACGCTTGATGCTCCTAGGGTGAACTCGCCCAAGGCAGCTTTGGATACAAGCATTGTCAGGCGGAGCGGGAGTTGTTCTTTCCACTTCGAGTGCTAGAGACCAGCACGGGAAGTCAAGAAAAAGAGCAAAACATACATACTTCCCACCTGGGTACCTGGACTCTTCGTAGGTACCGACATGAGGTGTTGGGGGATCATATCGTCCGCTGCATTATTCATGAAGGTGGGTGGGTAGACCTCAATGTTCGAACGTTGGAGATTTGCGAGGCTTTGGCACAGACTGATGGAAGAGTGACGAGACAACCGAGTATCCCCATGTTAGAGAAACCAGGGGATTGGTTACACGAAAGAAGAAAGTGATCTGTGCATTATCAGTTGGCTGCGACGACCCTTTCGACGGTAGCTGTGTAATTCTGATATGGCGGTGAAATCAACCTTCGGGTGTTCATGTGCTGAAAACGTGTTCGATAGGGACAGTGCATCCTTCAAGGTTTATCATACTCAATCCAATCCTTAGATAAAGTGCAGTCACTTCCAAGGGAACAATATCGGCCTCAGACAGAATATAATTGACAGTGTATATAGGGACACATGAAAAGCAAGGAGTAAATAGCATAACTCTAGGGCGCAGATTTTGCATCGGAGGGCCTGATGACCAGCTCGTCTTCATCCCATGGCCACGCGAAAGTAGCATCCACTTCCAAGCTGTCATACCCCTCGGATTCAGGGACAAACTTTGGTAGGTCTGCTACAAGTTTGTCCTTCGTTGAGAGATTATTATTCATCATGGGGTGATTCACAATAGTCTTAACCACCTGCTTGAGGTAGGGAGCATAGATATGGTGGAATAGAGGGAGCGGCGACTTGTCAGGGTTGGACAATGTGATCATAATATGCTCACTAGCCAACTTGACCGCTTGATGAGCGAAGTGTGAGGCTACCATAGCTTCGTCTTTGAGAGTTGGAGACAAGTGAGGTAGCAGTCGACAGAATGTGCAGACAGTAATAAACTCTTCGAGTCCCCGAGCCTCCGTGAGAGTGGGCAGGTGGGAAGAGATACCTAGTAGGGCCATAAGCTGAGCCTTGCTGAACAACTACAGCTAACACGTACTTGGATAATCTTCATTGACGTCTTGGAGACCTTTGTAGATGTTCACCAGTCGTTTGAAAACACCAATACAGGCGTCGGAGTGAGTGGTGTTCGTCAGGTTCGGGTCCAGTAAAACGGAGTATAAACTAGTGATTGACTGCGGCAGCCAAGTGCGAAGATAAAAATGGCGGCCATGGAACACCGCTGGTGTTAAGGTAACCACAGCATGCAAGGCCCCAGGTGGCATAATACTGAGAGAAGGGTTATCCACAAGACGATGGCAAGAAAATGTCCATACGCACAGCATGGTTCCAGGAGTAAGGAGCATGGGCTCGAAATATGCACCTTCCACCTTGAACCCATCGAGCACCTTATCAGAACAGGGAGAGTCAGGCATACGCGGGACTTCTCCAACGATCCATAGTTTGGCTCCATTTATTGAGGCAGCACCAGTGCCCAAGCCATCAGCATCTAAGTGGAGGTCATGGGCAGTTCCAGCCGTGCTGACCAAGGACCATTCTAGGTCATGAGAAGGGAAAGGCTGCTTGACGAGGTACGGATCCCATCCCCCAACCCATACAGCGGTATCCAAGCTTTCGAACTCAAAGCATGAAGGCTTCTTCCGGATGGGTCCAGGGAAATCAAGGCCGTTAAGTGACTTGCCTTGAGGATATCGACTTGCAGTGATGACTTGGGAGAGTGTACACATACGATGCTGGAGACCTCTCAACGAATGATCTGCAACGTCCTGTTAACAAACTAATTCGGAAGGAGAAGGAGATAATACCCTGGAACTCAAAACATCGGTTCATTGGACGTCCAAGAGATTTGACAGCATCTTCAAAGGTTTCATGGGCACCAACCAAATGCAATGGTATGTGTGTAATAAGGAGGTGCTTATTGGAAGCTCCGGAGGCCGTCAGCAGAGCATCCAATGTGTTACTCTTCAATGCCTGTTCGAATACATCATATTTCATCCGGTGAATTAACGGAGACTGGTCGGTCAAGTGCCGGGGCTTAGCGTCCAAATAATGTTTCGTATATGCGGTCTGAGCGGCTTTGAAGATTTCAATGCCCGGGGCTTCACCCTAGTCAATCGGTATAGTGAATAGATGTGCATCTTGTTGGGACTTCACCCACAGCAACTATATGAAAGGTAGGATGGAATGTTTGCAGTTGACCATCTTCATCGTATACTTGGATTGGGAACGACACTTTCTAATAATTCTGGAGTTAATAGCCGACTAATTTACAGACTGAACACACCGGCTCGTCGACAGAAACTCTCAGAAGGGAGGGTTCAGCTCGCTCCCACGTCGCCTACCAGATACTGTTTTCATGTGCAGTGTGGACATGGGAAAGGTGCGCACACCTCAGTTTGTGGGTAGCAAATTTGATCTGCAGGGGTCTGGTGAACTGCGTGGGCTGTAGCGGTCTTTCCTTTGTGGGAAAAGGATTTGGTATCCAGTTTGGGCTTGCACGAGCGGCGCTGATGAATACATGAGTAAATAGAATAGAGGATGCGGGTGAGCGTACTGAGGATGCTTCCCGTGTGGAGGACCAGGGCTGCGTGGAGCCTCGGGTCTGTGAAGGGGATTAGACTTGAAGTTGTGATGCTCGTGTGGTGTATCATTACCGCCGGGTGTGGATTAGTACGAGGTGGAACAGTGGCACGGATCTACAAAGAATGTTAGGGTCTCAGGTGGTAGAATTCCTAGACTTTACCCTTGGCTGTCTCGATTTGTCACGGAGGACGGGAGGCGGCGCGGTCCAAGGGCGCTTCAAGTCTCAGCATCATCATACAGTCTAGCAAGATGGAAGATGCATGTCTTACTTTACACGGAGGAGCTTTGCTGACCTCGCGACCCACAGCCCTTCTAGGGGAGTCCTACGGTAAAGGTCAGTAGTTAGAATTCAACGATGCCAACAGTAACTCAACTGAATCAGTATCATCAAGGGTAGACAAAGAAGATTCTGACATGGTTCGCTGTCGCTTCACACCCATAGAGGTGCCCAAGCCATCGTGTTCAGGGCCGGAGACCTGGTCATGAGGCCGGAGAAAATGAGAGAAATACGCTACGCGCCACGTATAAACGTACGGTTGGTTGCGACTGTGCAGTGTCTTGCGGCGGGAGATTTTCACGATTTTCACTAGCGTCAGCAGAGACGGGGGCAGTGGTGCGAGCTTGGGGCGGAACGGCAGGTTCATGATCGAGTTCCATGGACGGAGAGAGAGGAGTGGGGCCAGGTGACCTGGGTGCGTTGTCGAGACTTCCAGGAACGGGAACATCGTTCTGACGCTGGAGAGAATGAGAGAAATACGCTCCGCACCACGTATAAACTTACCGGTGGTTGCGACTGTGCAGCGTCTTGCGGCGGGAGATTTTCACGATTTTCACTAGCGTCAGCAGAGATGGGGGCAGTGTGTTGCTTGAGATCTTTACTCGCCGAAGCCGGAATGTTGGTATGAGGAGGGCGCGAGTCCCCGTCCCTTACGGTGGGCGTGGTCACGGATTGTGAGGTGGGCTGTGAATTATGTGAGACGTGTTCATGCAAAAATGAACCGCTGACTCACATTGGGGAGAGGACTGGCAGATTGATTAGAAACATGATGAGCATGAGGGTCCGGTACGGCGGTGTTAGCCTGAAATCAACATTGAGAACTGAAGTAGAGCGAAAAAAAGCTGAGACCGGACCAGAGCACCCTCAGCACTCGAAGGCATGACGAGGTATGGAAAGTTTGGGAAAACAGGGAATCTCGTGGTTGGATCGTATGCAGCGAAGTTGGGAAGAGTTGGGTGCTCAACGATGGGAAAATTGACTTTAAACCAAAGCTTATCCTCTGTAGAGAGGCGGAGGGATTTCCGAGTGCTGTCGAGAGTGGCGAATCCTTGTCGCAATGCTTCAATGGGATCTGCCCCCTTGGCGATGTTCAAAATGATGGTCCAAACTGCGGTCTCAAGGGCACGGATCTGAGGGGGGGGGGTATTACCTTTACTCAGCCACGCCTAACATGGATCATGAGAGTATGTCAGAAGTGGGCGGCGGTTATGGGAAGGACGTACAGCTAACATGGGAGCACGTGTCGCTGCCCGGTTGTGGAAGGATCGCGGGACCAAGAGGATAAGAGGGGAGACAGTGAGAGCAAAGTGGAGGGCAGTAAACAGGCATTTGGGCTTTAAGGAAGGATGAGTATCCAAGTACAGGATAACCGAGCTAAAATGGAGCATTAGCAAGGGACATAAAGCACACAAAATGATCTCGTACCTCATATCTGCGCCTAGGCCTTCTTGCAGGCCACACCATCCGTCTGGGATACTAAAGGTACCCTATAGGGTACATGTTAGCATCATCATGATGGACTTGAACAGTCGGCTCCATCGTACAGTAAGGCAGCACCTTAAGCATAGCGCAGCGAGAATGAAATTCGTGGCTATCTTGTCCGTCTTTGGCGTATGAATCATCTTCAAAAGACCAAGCAAGAGGGAAGCTTGTGGTGTTTCGCCCCCCACTGGGTTAATAGGTGGTTCCTTAGAAACTTTTACGCCGTAGTCCTTCATTTTTGGGCACCACTCATCCAATAATTTAGGAAAGTCAGACAGAGAAGTGACGACCTAGTTGTAAGGTAGAGAGTGGAGGCACGCAGAAATGAGAGGATCAAGTCGTGGTTCAGAAGTAAGAAGTAAGTAACAGCGATCGTAAGTAAGCAGGCTAATATAGGTACTTGAGGGTCACGAGATACAGGAGTGATAGGGGTGACAGGGGTTGTGAGTCTCCGACTTACACTCTCCACGGCCCAGAAGAAAAAAGACAGGGGCTGCGAGGGGAAAAGAAAAGAAGGAAAAAGAAAAAGAAAAAAGAAAAAGACCATCTCCACTCTCTACACACACTCCCAAACAGCACGCCAACCCTCCAGAGTTCCTCGGCTGCTTCTTCATCCCACATCCAGCGAAGGATGGGTCCCAAAACCTATTTGCGACCGTTTTCATCAAGCCAGATGTCCAACGCTTCGCACTCCTCGAGGTCCGCCTCCTTGAGCCACTTGTCGTGTTCGGGTCCATAACCTAGCCACCTGACCTTGTATTTCCATTTGCCTCGCGATTTCTTCTCGTCCACGATACGGTCGATGAAATATTCGGGGGCGCCGTCGACGAGAACAGGTGCGGGCTCGTCAAGCGACCTAGAGGGAAATTTATCAGCATCATTCTGATGGGCACGGAGAAGCTGGCTGCGATGGAAAGTTGTGAAGAACTTAGCGTCGGGGATCTCTAACTTGTAGGTCGACGTCTCGGGGTATGCTTCGACGACCTTCCATGGGCCGTCGAACCGGGGCATCAGCTTAGTTACACGGTTGCCGTCGTTGTTCGTGAATTCCCTACGTCGGTTAGCAGTGGACAAATATACGTAGTCACCCAGTTCGAAGGCGTCTTCGGATCCACGATCCTTGTTGGCATGAGCCGCCTGCGTCACTTTTGCTGCGAAGAGTGCATCCTGTGCAGCCTTGACATCGTCTTGCAACTGGGCTAACACCTCATGTACTTGTGCGACGGCGTGCTCATCGGAGACCTGGGTATCGGCGACGTTGAGCGTGGGCAACACGCGCGGTGACGCTCCGAAGCGCAACTGGAAGCCTGAGAAGCCGGTGGAAGCGTTGACGGTGTTGAGCATGGCGAATCGAACTCGGGGGAGCGCTTTGACCCAACCCTTCTGGCGCTCATCAACGAAGAAACGCAACGCTTGAACGACGGACTTGTTGGTGCGCTCGCTGGCGCTGTCTGTCTGAGGATGGAAAGACGTGGACATCCGTAGCTTGATACCTATCAACGCTGTCAGTGCATTCCAGAAGCGGGATAGAAAAAGCTTATCGCGGTCGCTATAGATATCCTGCGGCAGGCCATTTTCGCAGTACCAATGATCAAAGAACAAAACGGCGAGCCGGTCGGCGGTGATGTCGCTACGGCAGGGCACGAGGCGCACATCAGATCCTAGTCTATCAGTGATCGTCAGCAAGTAGTCATAACCATCTTCTTCCGGCAACGGGCCGACAAAGTCCATGGCCACTGAGGCGAAGCGGGCATCGGGAACAGCCAAAGGGTGCAGAGGCCCATGAGGCTTCGTCGTCGTCGCCTTGTTGCGCTGGCAGTCGGCACAAGCGGGGATGTACGCGTTCACGAGGTCGGTATACATATTTGGCCAGTAAAACGAGTCACGCAGTGCCGCGTACGATTTCTTGGTGCCAAAGTGGCCTAGGGCGTCGTGCGCCAAGTGGAGCAGTGCTTCCGTCACCTCGGGCACGCGAGGCACGACCAGACGATTAGCGAGATACAGCAGCCCATCGTGTCGACGGACCCCTTTCATCGACTTCCCATGCTCTTCCAATGCTCTACACCAGGAATCCGTCAGGTATCCTTCGCGGATCTTCTGCAGCAGCTCTGCCTCCAACGACATCGTCATCACTCAGTAATCCTGGCTACTTTTATTAACAATAACACAGCAACTGCTGTGGTACAGTGTTGACAATATCCAGCAAGCTCCTGGGTTAACAACACCCAGCAAGAATCCTTTTGAGTTAACAATAATTCAGCAAAATATTGTTAACAACAGACAGCAAGGACACTTGTTGTTAACAATAAGTCAGCTACTTAGAGGGATATTGTTAACAATATGCCAACTATTTATTGGGCATTGTTAACAATGAACCAGCTATTTATTGGGATGGTGTTAACAATATATCAGCTAGTTACAGAATGTTGTTAACAACATGCCAGCAACATATTAGTGATTAATTGGGAGAATATGATCAATAATGGTATTGACCGTGGGAATTTTTTACTGACCGTGGGTAAATAATTATAATGATCATGCGGTCATTAGAAAGCCTGGAATTAGTGATCCAGGATCAATAAATTTTACTGACTGTGAGAATTTGTATTATTGACCGTGGGAAAATTTTAAAAAATGAAAAATTGTCATTAGAAAGCCAGCTATGGGTTTTATCACTAAATTTTAATCTCAGCAAATTCTAGTGACTGGGTTACTAGTGAGAGGGGTCGACATTTTCGATTATTGACCGTGAGACAATGCTGATTGACCGTGAGAAAAATATTTCATGATGTGCGCTCATTAGAAAAGCTGATCAAATGATCAGGAATAATACTGACCGTGGGAAAACATTTTATTGACCGTGGGAAAGTATGCTTTTGACCGTTCAATAGCCACTATTGGTTTCATCACTAAATTTTAATATGGGCAAATTCTAATGATTGGTTCATGAGAAAATCACCATTTAATGATCCGGGTATTGATCATCAGTAATTTTATTGACTGTGGGAAAATTCTGAAAAGCAATTATGCGTCCGTTAGATAGCCAGGTATTGACATTGTGATCCAACTGATCTCATTAGTGACCGTTATTGATCTAGTTTAGTAGATATAAGCACATTTGTGATCACAATTACTGACTGTGAGAAATAATTATTGACTGTGAGAAAATCCTAAAAAGGAAAACACGAATTCTACTCTACTCATAGTTCTCATCAGCATGGTGTAGACGGGAAGTGTGTAGCTACAGTGGTTGTGGTGCTATGAGCAATTCTTTGGAGGGTGGAGTGAAAGTCTGATCATAATTGACATATCACCTGGGTGCGCATCTGTCAGCCTGGGTCGGTCCTGCTATGCCATCCATGCAGCATGTGTCTGACCATGCTCTAGTATGACTGTGGTGATGATTTCTGGTATAGAGGTATCATGCTGCATTCTCCAAGTCATTCTGAGGTGGACTTGATATTATGGTCACTTCAGTCATCTCATTTATCATTCATAAGATTGACCAGTCAGATGAGGTAGGTACTTCATCAGGCTTGTCACTGCATCTGGAACCATCTTCAGAGATATACTAAGGCATGTCTAACATCAGTGGTATGGCTGACTGGAATCATACTCACAGGTATAAGTGTCTCAACACTTGAGTGCACTCAGAGTCATCACTACTACATGAGCATGAGCTTGAGACTCCACTGAGGTATCTCTACACCAGATATCATCCAGAGACATACTAGGACATGCTCAGACATATCCTGCATGGGTGGTATAGCTGACCATACTCTGACCACCCATGTCTGTTATATCAATATTGACCAGACAGTCACCACCCACTTCAAAGAATTGCTCATAGCACCTCAACCACTGAAGCTACACACTTCCCGTCAACACCATGCTGATTAGAACTATGAGGAGGACAGAATTTCATATTTCCTTTTTGGAATTTTCTCACGGTCAATAATTGTTTCTCACAGTCAGTAAATGGGGTGACAAAAGTGGTTATATCTCCCAAACTAGGTCAATAAGGGTCACTAATGACATCAGTTGGATCACAATGTCCCTAGCTGTCTATCTAACGGACGCATAATCGCTTTTCAGAATTTTCCCACGGTCAGTAAATTTAGTGATCATCAATACCCGGATCAGTAATTGATCATTTTCTAATGAACCAATCATTAGAATTTGCCCATATTAAAATTTAGTGATGAAACCAATAGTGGCTATTGAACGGTCAAAAACATACTTTCCCACGGTCAAAAAAGTGTTTTCCCACGGTCAGTATTATTCCTGATCATTTGATCAGCTTTTCTAATGAGCGCACATCATTAAATGTTTTTCTCACAGTCAGTAACTATTTTCTCACGGTCAATAACAGAAAATGTCGACCCCTCTCACTAATAAACCAGCCACTAGAATTGGCTGAGATTGAAATTTAGTGATGAAACCCATAGCTGGCTTTCTAATGATAATTTTTCATTTTTCAAAATTTTCCCACGGTCAATAATACAAATTCTCACGGTCAGTAACATTTATTGATCCTGGATCACTAATTCCAGGCTTTCTAATGACCGCATGATCATTATATTTATTTTCCCACGGTCAGTAAAAAAATCCCACGGTCAATCCCATTACTGACCCAATTCTCATAATTCATCACTGATATGTTGCTGCAATGTTGTTAACAACCTCCACTAAGTAGCTGTCACATTGTTAACTATGTCCAATAGATAGTTGGTTCATTGTTAACAGCATCCAATAAATAGTTGATATATTGTTAACAACATCCTACAAGTAGCTGGTTTGTTGTGAACAATATTCTAGATCTACCTGGTTTCCTGTTAACAGCCCTCTATAGACAGCTGGGTCATTGTTAACAAGATTCTATATGTACCTGGTTTATTGTTAACAAAATAGCCTCCTGCTGTCTCAGTGTTAACAAGGTTTTGCTGACACCTTGTTAACAACCTCCTCGGCCTTGCTGAGGTGTTGTTAACACAGCTACTTGCTGAATATTGTCAACGCTGTACCACAGCAGTTGCTGTCTTGTTGTTAATAAAAGTAGCCAGGATTACTGCATCACTGGGGCCACAGTACGTCGCGGCAAGCCAGGCATGGAGGAGAGGCCCTCGGCGGCAAGCATCACAGCGGCCACGGGCACAGTCTCCACTGGAAAGGTCCGGGACAGGGCATTGGCAACAGTATTATCTTCCCCCTTGACGTACACGATCTTGAAGGTGTAGTCGGCCATCGTCTCCTGCCACCGCAGCTGCCGTTTCGAGAGCTGTTTCTGCGTCGTAAAATACTCCAGTGTACGGTGGTCGGTGTATACTGTAAAGTCGGCCCCAAGCAGGTCACAGCGAAATTTCTTGAGCGCACGAATAATCGCAAGCATCTCTTTGTCGTGAGTGGGATAATTTGCTTCCGCCGGCGAATACCCCTTCGACTCGAACGCCACGGGGCGAGCCGTTTCCCAAGTTGGACCGAAGGAAAGCACAGCCCCCGTCCCGAGCTCGCTAGCATCAGTGGTGACAAAAATGCGGTTTTCTCCGGGGTCGTCGTGGTCTATGGCGGTCAAGCATTCTCGCGATGAGACGAGGTCCTTGATGGCCTGGAAGGCGGCGCAATGGCGGGCTGTCCAGGCTATCGGGGCTTCAGAGTCTTTAACGGAGGTGAGGGGCGACAAAACGGAGGTGTGGTCGTTTAGGCGGGGAAGGAAGACGGCGATGTATCGAACGAGTCCTAGAAATCGACGCACGTCACCGACGGTACGTGGCGTTGGCCAGGCCAAGACACAATCTGCCTTGGCGGGTTCAGCCTCAATACCAGCCTGTGAAATGCGATGACCTAGGAAGCTCAATTCAGTGCAGAAGAGTTGCGTCTTCTTGAGCGAACAAAAGAGACTCGCCTTTCTCAACGCGTCGAGAACGCGTTGGACGTTGACAATGTGCTCCTCAACGGTCGATGACCAAATGATAATGTCGTCAAGATATACATGGCAGATGACACCGATGAGGTGGCGGAGCGCCGCTGTCATGCGGCGTTGATGTGTGGCTGGCGCGTTCCGGCAGCCCATCGGCATTACAACCCATTCATATAAACCTAATGGCGTGCGAACTGCGGTGTACTTGATATGGTCCGGGTGCACCTTCGTCTGAAAGAACGCATTAGTCATGTCTAACTTGCCCCAAATCTTCCCTTTGGCGCAATCTGCTAAGATAGTTTCGATCCGAGGTAACGGGAAATTATCTGGTACGGTATTATCGTTCAGTTCACGGTAGTCATTGACCCACCGTGGCAAGGCGGTCGGATCGGCCTTAGGGACAAGAAAGGCAGGACTGGCATATGGGGAAGAGGAGGGCCGGATACGACCCGCGTCAAGGTGCTGCTTGATTAGGGTGCGCCAAGCTTCCATGTATTTCCGCGGGCACGCATAGTTACGGTTGCGGACGGTTTTCTCCGAATCCTTGAGTGTGAAACGGTGGTAGACTTCGTCTGGCAAGCGATGCACTGGCGGGATGTCGTCAGGGAAAAGATCTTTGTTCTTTTCCTTCATCTTCGCATCCAGCTTCTTCAGGCGCTCCTGAAAGGCAAGAGCAGTAATGCGGTCACGGATAGCAGCCACCATACGCAACTTTTTTGGCGCTTTGTTGGCGGGTACATACGCCTGCTCCAGCCGATCGAGCATCTCCTTGCCCATGAATACACGCGCTGCCACACAGCGGTTCTCCCTCCTCGCCTTGCGAATTTGCGAAGCTGGGAAGTAACGTTTGGTTGAGCGTAGGGGGAGCGGCGGGCCCGGGCGGCCAGGGTTTAACAAATCGTAGCTGCATGTATTGTCGTACGGCGCGAGACAGGACTTCGAGGCGCTATCTAATAAAAGGTGGTTGGACTCCAAAAAAGGGCCACCAAGAATGACGTCAAAACACAAGTGGGGGGACAGAATTGCTCGTAATGTAATGGAGGTGAAACGATTATCTCCGCTGCGCGGGCGGATTTTAACATAATGATGCGCAAAAAGTTCTTCACCAGAGTCAGAGAATGCAGAGCCTAAAGGCATGGGATCATCTAATTTATGTAAAGGTAAGTTCAACTCCTCCGCGAGAGAAGTCTTCATAAGCACTACGGGCGAACCACTGTCAATCAGCGATTTGACAATGACAGGTTTGCCAGAACAGGAGGGAATAATGCAGGACCAAAGATTATGTTTCGTGAACAACGGAGCGATGGGCTCGACGGCCTCCTCGGCAGCGCTCACGGTGCCGTCAGCACCGGAGACGCTAGCAATAACAGCGGGGGTGGAATCCAGACGACGTGCGCACCTATCGTCCTCATCGGACTCGAAGCTCGAGTCTTCAATGACGCAAGAGACAGGCGCAGTTACAGCGGCGACGACGAGATCGTCATCGTCGTCTTCGGCGGGCTCTTCTGCGACCACCGCAGCGACACGGGTGCGCGATTTCTTCGCAGCGAGGGCCATGTCGGCAGTCAATGGCACATAGTTAGAACCCTTGGGAAAGGACTTGCAGTCGGACGAAAAGTGGCCGGCATAAAACTTGCGGCAAGTGTAGCAGCCTTTATGTTCCTTGAGCAGAGCCTTCTCGATTGGCGTCAACTTGGGGGGGCGGTCTTCAGCAGCGGCTGAGCTGGTGGTGCCAGCAGCGGGGGCACGATTGGCCTTGGTATTGAAGGAGCTCGACCCATTGAGACGGTAGTTGGAAGCTGTACTCTTCTCGTCGACCGCGCGAGTATGACGCCGAATGAGAGCAACCTGGCGACGGCGGCGGTCATCAATAGCAATCACTGCGTTGCGCCAGTCGTCGTAACTTTCGATTAGGTGGCATTTTTCCGCTTGGCAATCGCGAGCCGTGTCTTCGTTCATGCGAGCGTCGAGCTGTGCGCGGCGTTGGAGCTCAGAGAGGTGGTGGACTGTATCCGCGAGGATGGCGTTTTTGGCGGAGAAGGCGGACTCGAACGTCGAAAACGCCTCAAAGTCGCCTTGAGACATAGCAAAGAGCTCGCGGCGCACCTTCAGCTCCCAGTGTTCCTCCAACCACTTTGCTCTCAAGGTCACCATAAGTTCGTCGAACACCATTTTCTTCAATTCATCGGCTTCAGCGGCTATCCATTCGACGGCGAGCGGGTCTTCTAAACACGCGAGGGTGATTGGCACTTGGCGTTCTGCGGGAATGTTGCGGATCATGAAGTAATTGAGGAGTTTCGTTTCGAACGCCCTAAGAACCTGCGGGGTCATCTTCCCTTCCTTCAGGATGGGCATCGACTCCGGATTCTTCTGTTTCAACTCGGCGAGTTTTTGAGGCATGGTGGGCGAACGAAACGGAGATGACAAGCAACGGAGATGAGAAGACGATGGAGTATGTATATGCGTACTTCGTGATACAGAAACGGCGCGTAAGGGTGGTGTATGCGTCAGAGTACGCGGAGAATTAGGTCGTCGACGGTCGACAGCTTCAAGGGAACTACAGCGGCGTGGCGTCGAGGACCCTGACGGCGTTAACGGCGGTAACGGCGATTCTGATAGTTGCCTACTTCTAGGCGGGACGGCGGCTTTGCTCGGTTGAGCACTTCGGGCTAGAGTACCACCCCGCGTATTGGGATGCGTACGAACAGCGGGCGTAAACCTGGACGACAGGTTGCTTCGTGGCTACGCCACACGACACGAGCGTACGCTCGACAGCGGGTGTAGTCGGGGGCCGGCGTTGGCGCCCAACGACGAGTTGATCGTTCTCAAAAAAAAAGTGTAAGGTAGAGAGTGGAGGCACGCAGAAATGAGAGGATCAAGTCGTGGTTCAGAAGTAAGAAGTAAGTAACAGCGATCGTAAGTAAGCAGGCTAATATAGGTACTTGAGGGTCACGAGATACAGGAGTGATAGGGGTGACAGGGGTTGTGAGTCTCCGACTTACACTAGTACCTGATGATTAGCGGTGCATACAGAAGAAACTGCACATACAGCTTTAAGAGGTTCTGAAGAAATGGACAAGGGAGTGGGAGCAACGCAGTGCGGAGGACTTGTAATACGGCAGTCGACGTCATACGCAGCTAGGAGATCGAGGGCGATGAAGGAGCAAAACTGGAAACAAGTATCTTCGTCTTGGGGCTTCTTATTGACGAGCCACTGCAAGACAATGTCGCAGATCGAGTCCGTACTAGTGGGATTGACCTCGCGATACGGCCAACCCCATGCCGATTCTTTGAGCCTTGCCTCGACGTCGTTCCAAAGGTTGGTCATTGATCCGGTTGACTAATTGGACCATGGTCAGTGAGTAAGTGCTGACGGGAAGAAAGGGACGCATTCACAGCAGTGTCCAACCCAAAGTAGAGCCAAGGCAACCGTAGAAAATGTGGGTTTGCCAAGGGGGAAAGATATTGAGCGTTCGCCATACTGGGGGTAGACATAGTGGAAGGAAAGGACAACGTAAGCTCTATGACGCAAGCGGCGGCAACACATGGTCACATGATGGATACGCGGACTGTTGACCAAAAGTAATCTATTATTATGAGTGCCTTGACACATATTCTCTGTACTCTAGCAATAACGACAAGCGTATGTGATCTAAATTCACGCAGAGTTTGGCAAGCTCAAGTCTATCAACTGTTGATGTGTGCATTAAGTGGCGCGCAAAGACAATAGCATAGACACCACAGTCATTGACATTCATTTGCTGAGGGACCTATTCGAGGTCAGCAGAGTGCGATGCGATACACAACGAGTACGACCTTCGCGACGTCAACCGACCACACGGTAGAACCAAGAGGCCAATGAAGGTCGGGCAAGGCTGCTGAGGTCTTGCGAAGGAAATCTTCTAGCACCTATATCACAGTAGTGACGGTGAGATGTCACTGAATGCTAGGACAGCATACCTTAAGATGATCCGCGAAGCGAGTTGCTTCCCTGCCCTCGTGATGAGAATATGCGCTATCCCATATTTCGATAGATGTTTTTGGGATATTGCCCAGTGATTATCATTGACATTGACGGGGACGACAATACTGTATGAACGTGTATGGTAGCAACGATGGCGTGACGCGTTACAAAATGAAGAAGTAGCAACGGAGCATCCGAGCAGAGATTCCGCGTGACATACTTCAGAATTGGCAACCACAGCGGCCACCAGAATGAGGTGACTGGGGTTGGTCAGAGCCAAAATTCTGCGTGTGAAGAGCTACACCCTGACTATTCACTTGTTTGATCTTGATGGCTTAACCACTACTAATATATTTGACTAATATATATCAATTACCCATTTCCCTCTATGATACTACCTATAGATACTAGGCAACGAGGTGGCCGTTATGCGTTACTTACAAACAAAGTAAGCAACCAACGAGAGGCGCGTTATGTGTGACGGTTGCTACCATACACGTTCATACAGTACGTGCGGTCAACGCTAACATCTCCTGGGCGAATCGCTGCGAACAGCGCTGAGAGTGCTTCACGGATCTCTCAGTGGAGAAAGGACATACTTTCGTTCTCGGAGCGCTAGACGTTTCTCGATACGTGTCACAGAATAGTTTGACCCACTGGCGGTTCTCCTCGTCGCTAGCCCAGTTGCCACTATTTCGCAGTTCGGCGATGGGCCAGAAGTATTTTCGCCACAAGGCGATAGATACAAATAGCACCGCAGGATCTTTGCCGGGAATTCGCACAGACAGGAAAGCGTCGATGATTGCGTCCGTCAGCCATCTTCGAGGGGCCATGCATTTGAGCATGCTATCAGTCAAACCTTTCGGGACTCTAGATTCTCCGAGCCACGAGTGGATCATCTATGAGGGGTCAACCTCAATGAATGTCAACACGAGAATTGATGTTCATACTTTCTCCAAAGTGCTTGACAATGACTGGGAAGGCTTAGATTGCCACGACTCTTCGAGTCGTGGGATGTTGCACCGCTCAGCATCAAGTTTACTGAGACGATCATCAATGAGCTGCTGGAGGTGCAAGATCTTTGTTTGGGTTCGGGAAGCGACTTCGGCGTCCGTAAAGCACGGCATGAGGAGATTAAGGTTCTGTTTGCAGACGGCGCCCTACTCGAGAACGATGGGCATAAGTGTCCAGCAAACAGCGGATTTCGTCTACGTCGACAGCGCTATTTAAATGAAGTTGCCCTAACAACGTAGAATGGTTGCCTTCGGTAGGCGACCCCATTCCCCACTCTGCTATAGCATGTTCAACCAAGCGTAGGGATTTGTCGTGGTCATTCATATAAGCTGGATGCGCGGAGGCGGGCACTGACAACGGTGTGGTGGTTTGTGTGACGAGGCCTCAGAAGTTAATGAAGAAAAAGATTGGTCACGTGCCAATTGCACCGGCAATAGCTCTATAGCGCTGAATGGATTGCGAGACGTGCTTGAATAATAATAAAGTATATGTTCAAGGTGATGATTTGACACGGGCTGACTTCCAGGAGTCAGGAATGAATATGGCATTGCAATAAAAGGAGATTCACGTCATGACTCCTTCCCACACGACAGGATCACCAGAGAAACACAAGGATGTTATGTAGAAGTATTTCCAAGTGCGCTCCTCAAGGTAAACTAATCGCATCATGTTTGGCAAGGGGTAGGCGCAGGTCGCAATGGAGCCATACCGTCCGACACTGGAAGTCTGACCATCAGAATCCGGACCGATAACGACAATGCGTGCTCCAATGACAAACAGTGGTTCATCTTGACGGGGTTGTAGATACTTGACAAGGAATCGTTTCTGTGTGATCTCTGGCAAGAAGAGTTTCACCGTGGCAGAGCTATCCGAGTCTTCTAAGTCTTGGGTAACCACCGTATATCCTTGGAAGCCTTCGAAGCGACCATCAAGATAGGACGTATGCACATCGCTGTCGAAGATGCCTTTCTTACAGCAGGAGTTCACAAACATACAGGTTCCCCTAACGTAGATGCACAGTTTCCGAAACTTCAGCTGGGGATGTGAAATCCACGATCTTTCTGTGCGGGCATGATGAAACACACGAAGACGCCAAGATGCTAGACTTACTAGACTCGCACCAGACTTTATGTTCCCAATTGACACGATAGGCAGGTATCGGTTCAGGTGGTGGAGTAGATCGACCTTCAAGGAGCGGGCGACTGGTGGGGGTCAAAAGGGAGCGAGGAAGCCGAATCGCTTGCATGATTGGGAGTCGCGAACTGTCACAGGATGAGAAATAAGCGGTTAGGGACACATCAGACATCGCACTATTTCTCCCGGAGCTGCTTGGCCAGCATTGGTGTCGAGAACGCCGTAATACTGTTTTCTTTGTTCACGTTAAACACATACATCTCTTCGTCCGAACCGCCCTTCGGAGATGTCTTCAATGAATAACCGACAATATACCCGGCCCAACCTTTGAAAACGGGATGGTCAACAATCGAGACCTCCAATCCTGTGAAGGGGTCCTTCTGCAGGCTTCCTGTGGGGATAGACTCGGTGGCTGGAAGATCACGGCGGTGTTCAATTGGAGGAGTGCAGCGTTTTACGCAGCTCCGACTGGCTTTGATCTACGTTAAAGCTGAGTATGAGTACCTAACGGAGGACGAGCCTTACGATGGATGTCTCCGAGGCCCCACGTGCTTTGTGGCTCTCATTACCGCCGACGTGAATATCGAGTGTCGTTCTGCCTTCTTTGACAATGAAACCGGATGATCCTTCGTGTTGACCTTCAAGGACTTGAACAAAATCGCCTAACTCAAAATGACGGGTCAAAAGCGACGCAGAGACAGTCAGCTGATGAGTGGACAAGGAGTCAATGACGGCACGACTGTGGTCAATGATGCTGAAAATTGTACCACATAGCCCACGATATGGCCCACTTGACACTATCACCTGAGCCCCAACTGCCAGAGGGTTGGCTGCATCATCGCGAAGATGGGCGATGTTGATTTCGAGATTTCGAGGGACACGGATGTCGACGGTTAGAGATTGGTCCAAGATTTCGGTGACTCGTCCACGACACCCTCTGAAGGGACCTGACGAAATGATGACTTGTTCCCCAACCTCTACAGGAAGCCCCTTCATCCGATGCTTCTGAATTAACCGGCTGAATTCAGAGAGCGGTGGGGAGGGCGGTGACGCCTCGATGTCGACGTCAATGTTATCGATAGTACCATCCGACACTGGAACATATAGAGAAGAATGTTCAAACAGCGTTAGCTCATGGCTAGTTGCAGTGATTGAGGTATACCGCAACTGGCGAAGAGGGATGTGCTGAATTGCGAGACCACCAATGAAGTCGCGAGTGTTCCGAGGCTCAGTGTGGTCATAGTCACCGTCATCGAAGACATCGTGCCAAGCAATTTGAGGCGGCGACGAGGATTCTTCGCCCGAGGGCAGGCGGGCGGGGCGAGGAATAACAAAAACTTCCGCTGTACATGACTCCGTGCAAATAGAGTTGACGTACACGAGATCGTGGCGGTAATGGGAGCGGTTGAGCAGTAATCCTGGCTACTTTTATTAACAACAAGACAGCAACTGCTGTGGTACAGTGTTGACAATATCCAGCAAGTAGCTGTGTTAACAACACCTCAGCAAGGCCGAGGAGGTTGTTAACAAGGTGTCAGCAAAACCTTGTTAACACTGAGACAACAGGAGGCTATTTTGTTAACAATAAACCAGGTACATATAGAATCTTGTTAACAATGACCCAGCTGTCTATAGAGGGTTGTTAACAGGAAACCAGGTAGATCTAGAATATTGTTAACAACAAACCAGCTACTTGTAGGATGTTGTTAACAATATACCAACTATTTATTGGATGCTGTTAACAATGAACCAACTATTTATTGGACATAGTTAACAATGTGACAGCTACTTAGTGGAGGTTGTTAACAACATTGCAGCAACATATCAGTGATGAATTATGAGAATTGGGTCAGTAATGGGATTGACCGTGGGATTTTTTTACTGACCGTGGGAAAATAAATATAATGATCATGCGGTCATTAGAAAGCCTGGAATTAGTGATCCAGGATCAATAAATTTTACTGACCGTGAGAATTTCTGTTATTGACCGTGGGAAGATTTTGAAAAATGAAAAATTGTCATTAGAAAGCCAGCTATAGGTTTCATCACTAAATTTCAATCTCAGCCAATTCTAGTGGCTGGTTTATTAGTGAGAGGGGTCGACATTTTCGATTATTGACCGTGAGAAAATGCTGATTGACTGTGAGAAAAACATTTAATGATGTGCGCTCATTAGAAAAGCTGATCAAATGATCAGGAATAATACTGACCGTGGGAAATCACTTTATTGACCGTGGGAAAGTATGTTTTTGACCGTTCAATAGCCAGCTATTGGTTTCATCACTAAATTTTAATATGGGCAAATTCTAATGATTGGTTCATGAGAAAATCACCATTTAATGATCCGGGTATTGATCATCAGTAATTTTATTGACCGTGGGAAAATTCTGAAAAGCGATTATGCGTCCGTTAGATAGACAGCTGGGGACATTGTGATCCCACTGATCTCATTAGTGACCCTTATTGACCTAGTTTGGGAGATATAACCACTTTTGTCACCCCATTTACTGACTGTGAGAAACAATTATTGACCGTGAGAAAATTCCAAAAAGGAAATATGAAATTCTGTCCTCCTCATAGTTCTAATCAACATGGTGTTGACGGGAAGTGTGTAGCTTCAGTGGTTGAGGTGCTATGAGCAATTCTTTGAAGTGGGTGGTGACTGTCTGGTCAATATTGATATAACAGACATGGGTGGTCAGAGTATGGTCAGCTATACCACCCATGCAGGATGTGTCTGAGCATGTCCTAGTATGTCTCTGGATGATATCTGGTGTAGAGATACCTCAGTGGAGTCTCAAGCTCATGCTCATGTAGTAGTGATGACTCTGAGTGCACTCAAGTGTTGAGACACTTATACCTGTGAGTATGATTCCAGTCAGCCATACCACTGATGGTAGACATGAATTAGTATATCTCTGAAGATGGTTCCAGATGCAGTGACAAGCCTGATGAAGTACCTACCTCATCTGACTGGTCAATCTTATGAATGATAAATGAGATGACTGAAGTGACCATAATATCAAGTCCACCTCAGAATGACTTGGAGAATGCAGCATGATACCTCTATACCAGAAATCATCACCACAGTCATACTAGAGCATGGTCAGACACATGCTGCATGGATGGCATAGCAGGACCGACCCAGACTGACAGATGCGCACCCAGGTGATATGTCAATTATGATCAGACTTTCACTCCACCCTCCAAAGAATTGCTCATAGCACCACAACCACTGCAGCTACCCACTTCCCGTCAACACCATGTTGATTAGAACTATGAGTAGAGTAGAATTCGTGTTTTCCTTTTAAGGATTTTCTCACGGTCAATAATTATTTCTCACAGTCAGTAATTGTGATCACAAATGTGCTTATATCTCCCAAACTAGGTCAATAAGGGTCACTAATGAGATCAGTGGGATCACAATGTCCCCAGCTGTCTATCTAACGGACGCATAATCGCTTTTCAGAATTTTCCCACGGTCAATAAAATTACTGATCATCAATACCCGGATCATTAAATGGTGATTTTCTCATGAACCAATCATTAGAATTTGCCCATATTAAAATTTAGTGATGAAACCAATAGCTGGCTATTGAACGGTCAAAAACATACTTTCCCACGGTCAATAAAGTGATTTCCCACGGTCAGTATTATTCCTGATCATTTGATCAGCTTTTCTAATGAGCGCACATCATTAAATGTTTTTCTCACAGTCAATCAGCATTTTCTCACGGTCAATAATCGAAAATGTCGACCCCTCTCACTAATAAACCAGCCACTAGAATTGGCTGAGATTGAAATTTAGTGATGAAACCTATAGCTGGCTTTCTAATGACAATTTTTCATTTTTCAAAATCTTCCCACGGTCAATAACAGAAATTCTCACGGTCAGTAAAATTTATTGATCCTGGATCACTAATATCAGGCTTTCTAATGACCGCATGATCATTAACTCATTTTCCCACGGTCAGTAACTATTTTCCCACGATCAATATCATATTGATCATTTTCTGCCATTTTATCACTAATATGTTGCTGGCATGTTGTTAACAACATTCTATAACCAGCTGACCTATTGTTAACAGCATTCCAATAAATAGTTGGTTTATTGTTAACACCATTCAATAAATAGCTGATTTATTGTTAACAACAGTCTATAAGTAGCTGGTTTGTTGTTAACAATATTCTAGATCCACCTGGGGTTCTGTTAACAGCACTCTATAGACAGCTGATTTATTGTTAACAAGATTCTATATGTAACTGGTCTATTGTTAACAAAATAGCCTCCTATTGTCTCATTGTTAACAAAGTTTTGCTAACACCATGTTAACAACCTCCTCGAGCTTGCTGAGCTATTGTTAACATAGCTACTTGCTGCATATTGTAAACAGCATATGACAGCAGTTGCTGTCTTGTTGTTTACCCAAGTAGCTAGGATTACTGGCCCGCCTTGGTAAGCAACTCTGCGTGCGTGGGTAACACACTGCCTCCAGCGATGCAGCTGTCATCCGCTAATGAATCGCTGTATAGGCTGTAAACAGCAGTGCTTGTCAGCATGCACATCCTAGTTGAGACGCCAACGTCAAGAACTGCGGCGATAGCGGGTAGATTGTCCGGTGGGGTGCAGATCGTTATTCTTCTTTTATCCTAATCACATTCAAAGGTCAGTTAGGGTGTGTCGATAGACGGATGCAATCTCTTCACGTACACAATCCCTCCGCAGACGCAGTGGTCTTCTTCGCTGGCTTGCTATCTTTTTGAAGCCGAGTTCTTCAAAGAATGATTGAACCGCCTGAACATTCTCGTTTTTAGTCGCCAGTTGCATTGTCCCATATCCTGTCAATTCCCCCAGTACTACATGGAGTGCCACTGCGTCAAAGATGATCAGCTTTGCTGCGTGTTGAAGGGCGAAGAAGTCAATCAATCGATGTCCAGGGACGAAGCTGCCCACCGCAGCTTTAATCCGCGACCGAAGGATCTTTCGCACCTCCGCTCGAAGACCGGAGTTGACGACTGCAAATGCTGCCAGCAATTTGAACTTCGCATTCTTGACCACCTCGAGGACTAGTTCCACGGGTAGCGTTGTACCGCCGCCTAGGAATCTCGCAGTATGTCGTCTCACGTAAAATATTCCGCCGCAGCTGGTCACTGGCTGAACTCCAATTACAGGTTGGCTAGCATCAATTAGGCGTCCCAATATAAGCCTAGCAAATTCGTCAGACTCGGCCATACAACGAAGATAGAAGGTGGACTTACTCCCTCACGATAACCTTCACCAAGCCTTCGTCTTCAGCTTGCATACTCAGAGGCCTTAGTTCCAGTGTGTGCTTCACAACTAACAAGCTTCCGCCGCGCCAGGTTCCAGTGGGACACAGCTTTTGTATGTTCCTATTTCTGGTCATCCACAGAAAAGCCACAGGGGGGTAGAAGATGCTGAACTGCTCCTCTAACAGCTGGGGCGATCCGAACGGGAAGCTGGTGATGGTGGTTCGGCCAGTTGATGGTTGATGGAGATTTCCCGACATTTCCTAAGCCCGTACGTTTAGACCAACCACATAGCAATACTGTGACTGATTAGTGACGTACTCTTTCTTGAATTAGATGGTCGATGTTCATGTCGTCAATCGTCCTCAGCCTGGCGAGTCCGCGATCAGCGTCGAGGGGGACATAGCGTATGCCATCGGCAGCGCAAGAAAATAGCAAACCCCTGACGTTGTGACGGCCGCTCACACCTTGCATGGTTGACAGAGAGGAAAGTGGTCGATTAGAAAGTGGTCGATTAACCAACCTGCCTTGTAATTGGGTTTCTACTTATACCTTTTTTACCTCAAGGCGCCAATGATGCTCGGTGCTCCAGATGCCTGCAATCTCAACTGTGGCCAGATGGAGGATTCCGGTTTCACACATCGAGATCGCCGTTACTTTCGAACCCAGCCGCCGAGCTCCTGGAATTGGAAAAGGAGATGGGATCTTAGATCTGAACTCTCCCTCAAGATCCAATTTCCCACATTCGATTCTCCGCCCCCTCGCCCTATATAAGTAGGTCTTATTTCACGTAGATTTAGGATGGGTTCCGTTAACTTTATTCCGTTCAGCCTTGGTATATAGGCACTGGTAAACTTCGCCTCGTTGTATTCTATCCTATGTCTCAAGAGAACCCTGAAGACGGTTCCGTCTCTAGCCGCAAACGTCCCAATGCTTTGGAGTTGGGTCCCAGAAAAAAGCCGTATGTGTTGCCCTCGTATCCGCCGACGTAATCTCATCATACCCAGATGTGCCTCCAATCCCTTGGTCCATTATGGGCGACACTTTGGGAGGACCGTTCACGCACTCTGCAATATCCATAGTCTCCTCTCCAACGGTATCCTTCGGCTCAGTGACATGGACGATAATGAACGCGATACGGAGGATCTCTGTGCCAAGTAGGTCTCATCTCTGTCATCATGGTCGCTTGCTGCATGTGTACTAGCGAGCGGTGTGAGCACAAAGTTTTTGAGACACTACTTGGAATGGTCCCCAACTTAGCAGATGACGTTCTTAACGGCAGTAAGGACCAGCTTCGAGAAATTGCCGATGCCGTGAGTATCCCTACACCTATGCCTTTGCTCATATCGAGGTAATAGATCTTGTAGCTTACGAAGGGAGCATCTGGTGCACGATCCGATGACACCAAAAGTCTCAAACCTGCCATTATTGATTGGATCACCCCAGCTGATAAGCCACTTGATCCACCCATCCCTCGCAACATCAAGCAAGGCAGAGGCTTCATTCATGACCGGACTGGCCAATTATTGTGTCCAGCTGGGTTGGATTGGAACGATGTTGAGTATGTGTTCTGTCCTTGCGCCACGATCTTCTTATCGCGCTCAGCACACGCACTAAACTACGCAACTCCGAGCTCATAGTGGCTGGAGACCAGTGGCCCATTTTTTTGTACAAGAACTGTGTGTTTGACCCTGACGAGCCTTGGAAGGGTTTGCTTCGCGGGTCACTGTTGGTCACTGTGCGTGCCATCTTGTGATTGAATGCTTTGACCTAACCAGTATTTGCTAGGCATTCAAGCATATATTCACTTCTCCCAGTTCCGTAGAGAAGGAACCCAAAGCCACAAGGTCCGGAAATGCACGCATCCATGGCATGGTGCAGGTGACCCCGGGTTCCATTGCCTACGTCGCGACTCAGGTAAGTCTAGTTTCCACTCTCCATAATATTGGCCGTAACGTTCCTTCTGTCGTAGGTTCGGTTTGCTCTATGCTCGTCTGCCGTTTTTACCAGGTCGGACACGATTACTGATTCTGAGCGATTCTATTCGTCTATCCTCGAGCTGTTGGGTGACCCAGACGAAGTCCAAGAAGTCACAGATCTTCTGCAGTGGTGGGACAAGTAAGTCCGGTTTTCACTTGCCACTCTCCTTGGTCATTTACTGCTGCATCCCACAGGCAGATTTTCCCAACCTATGTCAAATCTCAAAATGCACCATCCAAAGACAGCGCTTTGGCAAAGATTAGAGCCAAACGTCAAGCTCTCAAAGCAGCGTCGACTAGTGTAGTGAATAGGTAGCATGCTAATTCGTGATCTGCATTATAGTATTATATCGCCCTGTGTAGATATACGGTCATTAAATTTACGATAGCTATTTTGGAGCTGCTTTCTGAATTCCCCTCGTGCCAATGTTCGGAACAACGGTGGCAGGTTATCCAACGCAGCAATACTGACGCCTGCGCACCCTACAACCCGACCTGACACTTCTGGTCAGCAGCTCCCTCTACGGTATTGCTTCCAATGTCCGCCTGACTTCCCTTCGTGCCAATGTTCGGAACAACGGTGGCAGGTTATCCAACGCAACAATCCTGACGCTTCGCACCCAACAACCCGACCTGACACTTGTGGTCAGCAGCTCCCTCTACGGTATTGCTTCCAATGTCCGCCTGACTTCCCTTCGTGCCAATGTTCGGAACAACGGTGGCAGGTTATCCAACGCAACAATCCTGACGCTTCGCACCCAACAACCCGACCTGACACTTGTGGTCAGCAGCTCCCTCTACGGTATTGCCTCCAATGTCCGCCTGAATTCAATGCGACGACAGAGTCTCGCACTCTGTGATGAGTTACCACCTACATGCCAAGTTCTGCTGCAGCTCATATCTTACCATAGTCGCCATTATGATCGCCGTTCTCATTTGCAGCTCGCTGCCACACTTGATCGTCACTGTCAGGGTGCTGCAAAGGATAAAGCACTGGCATGGGCAACAGCGATCTGTTTGTTTGTCTGCTTCCATCCCATTGGTGCACCTGACCAACGCTCTATCTGAAATCTATGTTCTCGTCAATTCTATCTAGTCTATCCATCTAAATCTACCATTCCATCCGCTGGTATGTGTGGTCGTACTCCCCTCTATGATTACTCTGATCACTGCACTATCAGACCGTTGGTGCCGAGCATTTGTCTACGCCCTGTCATTGTTACCTGAGCTGGGATTCGGATGGGGGTTGTTCACGTCACCAAGGCCGGTTGGCTTGGCCCATATACATTCCCCTTTATATACCATTCCATCCGCTGGTATGTGTGGTCGTACTCCCCTCTATGATTATTCTTAATGACATCGGAAGACTGTTGGTGCCGAGCATTTGTCTATGCCCTGCCTTTGTTACTGGCGCCAGAATTCAGGGGGAGTTAGTCACATCACCAAACAAGGGGGTTCCAAGAATTAAGCGCCCGACCCTAGGAGGGTCAGTCAGTTCACCTGGAGGCTCGGTTGAAAATTTTTGGGCATACAAATTTCTACGGATATAGATTCATTATTTGGCTGTACTCCGAGCATTCAGTAGCCATTTATGACATGTATGCATTATTGTGAAGCCTATATTACTGACAACGGAACACAGACATAGGCGATCGAGCCAAACACTGACCCCAAGCCATCCAATTCCGGTCAAACTCCATCCACGGAAACCTCCGAACTGCAGGTGCCATCTGATGAGTACTGGAAAAATCCATTTGTTATAACCGTAGTGAGCGAGATGAGTAAAGCAAACGAGGGAGCATGGAGCTGATGGTTGTGTAGGAGACTTGACTTCTTTGCACAAGTGCATGGGATGCAGATCTGCAGTCACTGAAGAAGAAAAGAAGGATCTGACAAAGGTAGTTGAGTGTAAACGAGCAGGTTGTCAAACCCAGTGGGTACGTACCATTGTGTCTTTCCCTGATTAAACTGGCCAGCCCAATTCTTTCCACAGTACCATCTTGCATGCTTGAACTTGGGATATCCCCCGAGGGATTGGGTTTGTGACTCATACAAAAGAGTAGATATGGCTGGTAGACCGTCTAAGAGGTGACAGCTGTGAGTTCTGACACCAGGAGGAGTGGGTTTCGAGCGGGCAAAGAGACCTGGGTAGAAAACCCTGATGACTAATATACCATATTTAGAATATTTCTCCCACGGGGTCAGTCAGTTCGCCCCGAGGACCTCTTGCAAATTTATTCCACCCCGGGTCTATATAAAATTTCTTGGAACCCCCTTGTCACCAAAGGCTGGTTATATTGGAGCATATATATTCGCCTTTATATACCCCTGCAATTCACCATGTCAGGATGACGTAAAATATGCTTTTGTCGTATTCTGTATGGTAGTACAAAGCCTTGTCTTTTTACCACAAATTTCCTGATGCACAGGAAGAGACGAATGGCACGCCGTGACCACGGTCAGGAGCTCAGACAGGGGTTTGGAGGCCCAGAGTGGACGGGGAATTGTGCGAACTTCCCTGCGTTTTGCGACAAGAGTGCTCTTTCAGGCAACTTGAGGCTCGCCACCCTTTGGGTTTTTGAACCGACAGGACTAGGCAGAGGCCATCTATGAGGGTCGAATTGTGGACCATGTTATGGCTTTCGTGGATCCTCAAAACGCGGTTTTTCTAATTATTGACGTTGTTGGGCGGCGGTAGACAAGGATGGGACGAGTAAGCACATTTTTCCGTGCGGAAGTGAGTGGTAGACAGCGATATTGCTTTGGAGACCACATGTATGACCAAGCCAACAAGTTTTCATTATCACTTATGCAAGGGCCTAAGAACCTTCTAAGTATGAGTACATCAGCCTTATATTTTCCTGCCTCAATGGTGTCGCGGGAACCTTCCATCCACAATGATATCGGGGTTAGGCATTGAGTAGTTCCCGAAGCAATCGAAAACGTAATCGATTTCCGCGATCCGTCGCTGCAAACCGGAAATAAACGCTGGCAGCTCGCACAGGCCATCTGTGTTTGAGCTGCAACCACGAATGCCTGTGAGGGGGATAACGGCATCGTTGAGAAGCCAGCGAATGTGCGATGGTTCATCGGTGATGCCGCATGATAACACTTGGCCGACGGCGTTAGCACCAAATGGTGCGAGTTGGTGAACGAAATAGGTCTTATTTACCGAACTCATTGGGAGTTAGGAACGAAAGGGAATGGCGAACTCACTTGGTTACTCGGAATGTGATCTATAGGGAGCGGCCCATTAGCCGCTAATGTCGTAAAGTTCAGGGTGGTAAAAACTGCAAGTTTCTTAGTTATGACATGGGATATC
The DNA here is from genome assembly GCA_032158425.1 of Pleurotus giganteus. NCBI lineage: Eukaryota > Fungi > Basidiomycota > Agaricomycetes > Agaricales > Pleurotaceae > Pleurotus > Pleurotus giganteus. The sequence continues at coordinate 3,127,472 of JAPEHR010000002.1, forward strand.
ATATTATATGAGCTCACTCGTTGTCATCACAGAGTCGTGTGTGGCATCCACATAGATCGGCTGATCAAGGGGGAAGGTGGATTCACTTCCAGTGAGCGTGGCATTCAGACTTGTGTTGAAGACTTCGATGCGCACGCGTGTAAGGCGCGAAAGTAGCTCTTGGACATATCCAACCCCTTGGGCGGCAGAGGATGGATTCCCAGGACCTAAGGATGTTCAGGACATGTTGGAAGCGAACCGATTGGATAGACAACTTACCGAAGCTATACCAGAAGAGGAGGTCTAAAAACACGTGGTTGGAGGGGGATGTACGGACACCATGGTAGGGATACAACTGACCGTGGAAGTAGGCAAAACCCTGCCACTCCGTTTCGTTGAATAGTTTGCAAAATTTAGAGAATCCCAGTGCAACGGTCTCGGGGAAGTAGTGAGTACACCTTCCAGAGTAGGCTAAGAACTTACTTCGTAGGCGCAAGTCATTTGCATAGCGACCAGGTCGGAGATCGTTAAGGTCAGGCCATCCAAGGACCTTTGCAGGCGCTTGAGCGCAGGTTGAAGGTAAACCTCGGCCCATTTCATTGATTGTACACGTCCGAAGTTCCCAATGTCGTTGTTGGCATTGGGGCATACCAACCCTGGGGCGAGCGTGTTGTTGAAACCTCCAGCTTCAATGATTATGAGCTGGTTATACTCATTGAGATATGAAGGTACGCCGAAAAAGCCAACTGCGAAATTGATTCTATCGAGGGATCAAGTCTGTGCGGACCTTATCACCAAAACAGACATACGCAGAATCAACCATGCGAGCTGGTGAGAGTTGATGTCTTCAGAGGAAATTCCCGGTCGTGATTGTAAAACTTCCTTACCCTGCGAGGTAGTCCTAAAGACAGGTAACTTGTTGAAGTCTTTCAGTAATTCACCATACTTGACACGGAAGCCAACGCCTAGATTAAGCCTGCATTGAGTTAGAGTTAGGATGGAAAAACGGATGGAAACGATGCAGAGGAGGAATTACATCTGCTGGCGACCAAAGGGGGTCAAACCATCTGCACCAAGCTTGAAGGTCCAGTCTTGAAGGAAACTTAAAGGTGACGAAACTTTGACTTGACCAGAGGCCACCGCGCTATGGAGTTTGCCAGCAAAGGCTGCAGGTGTGCCTGTCCCTTGACTATTAGGATATCTGGCACCATGACGATGTAGCAGGTGAACTTGTTTGAGTATACACCCCTCAGGAATGGCTTCATTAGTGTTCGTCAGGCCAAATGAATCAACCGACTTGAATGGGGAAAGGTTTCCAACATGTTGGAGGAGATCAAAGTCGCCATTTCCACTAGAAGGGTGCGGTTTGATGAGAGGAAAATAGGTCTTGACTTGGGGCGCATGAGGGGCGGTAGCGATGACATTAGGTTCATCTCCAGCTACGCCTAGAAGTGAGCGAAGCAGGATCACATGTATGTTCGAAGATACTTGCTAGGTGTAGCCCCTGCAAAGCCAACTTGAGATGCACCAGGGAAATCAGGGTCGTTGGGAACGATCGTAGCTCCAAGAGGCGGAAAGACTGCAGTTGAGGTTGCCCCAGCAAACCTGGATACCTGAGCTGCTGTGCAACTTGTCGCGCACAACAAGGTTACGAGCTGGCGAGATTTCATGATGCTGCCAATGGTTGGATGTGGAACTATGGTCAGTGAGAGATAGTGCGCTATATATACGGTATCGGGAAGACGCATGCATGCTGCCTGATGCGAAAGCTGACAAGTAAGCTTCCACCACTCAGGTGGAAATATACGGAACTCACACTCTTCGCAGAGGTTGCAGCGGCGTCGGCAAAGGGCCGGTGCCAGTGGCTGATGATGGTATTGAGTTTGTATTTCGGCTCATCAGGCGTGTTTGACGTGCGTTGACCACCCAGAACCACAGATGAGCCGCTAAGAAGATTCCCTAATTGCTTTCGGACGTCCTGCCTCTTCCTGCTGCTCATGCAACATGTCGGGCCAGATTGTTGTGATCTGCAAGCGAGCGCAGGATAACGTGGACCAAGTGAGCATCCAGCCTACCCTTCAATCTTGACTAAAGGCACTATCAGGGCGGCCTCTTGGATGGCAGAGACCGAGCAGAATTCAGTACCGAGCATCCCTTGCGATTATGGATCGTGCAAGTTGGTGCGTGAAGCGTGAAGCAGCTTGAAGGCTTGGGTCGGCTCATTGCGCCACATGCAGTGATCATCCTCGTTACAGCACAGGTGCTTGCCCTTTTCCTCCACAAGATCAGGCAACCAAAGGTCATCGCAGAGGTTCTCAGCGGTATCATTCTCGGTGCGTGTCCGCGCGCCGTCCGTCTCAACCGACTGCTCATGTACGACGCCAGGTCCAACTGTCTTCGGTTATCCTTGCATACATTTTCTACATCCCCAGCTGCTAAATCTCCTTTTCTAGGCCGCATCCCAGGCTTCACTGAGCATATTTTCCCTGGCGTATCCATCCCATACTTGAATCTCGTCGCCGACATTGGACTATGTCTCTTCTTGTTTCTCGTGGGTCTAGAAATAGACATTGCCATCATCAAGCGCAACATCAAGCTGTCCACAATAGTCGCTCTGTCGGGAATGACTCTTCCCTTCGCCTTGGGAGCCGCTTTGTCTCTCCCTTTGTACAACGAATTCATCGACAACTCGGTTGAATTCACTCACTTCATGCTCTTCACTGGCGTTGCCTACTCCATCACCGCCTTCCCCGTCTTGTGCCGGATATTGACTGAGCTTAACCTTCTCGACACCACTGTTGGTATCGTGGTCCTTTCGGCAGGGGTAGGCAACGACATTGTTGGTTGGACACTTTTGGCCCTAAGCGTCGCCCTTGTCAATGCTGGTTCGGGCTTCTCCTCCTTATACACCTTATTGGCATGCGTCGGCTGGACATTGATTCTGCTGTTTCCTATTAAGTATGCCTTGCGATGGGTTGCGCGTGAGACGGGATCACTCGAGAATGGACCCACTATGTTTTTTATGACCACGACCATAATGCTGGTGTTTGTGTCGGCCTTTTTTACCGATATCATTGGAGTCCATGCAATCTTTGGCAAGGGTATCCCGATTCTTGCCCAGTTCGTAATTCTCACTGCTCTCAGGTGCTTTCGTCGTGGGACTCATTGTACCTCGGGAAGGCGGTCTTTCGATCACTTTGACCGAGAAGTTGGAAGATATGGTATCCATACTTTTCTTGCCTCTTGTGAGTCAGCTCATCATATTCGCTTTACTGCATGTCAACGGTCTCCAGTATTTCACCATCTCTGGTCTTTCGACGAATCTGGGTCTCCTTGATGATGGTTCGCATGTGCAATTCATGGATTGTCCTTAAGGATCTGACTCCGGCAGGTATTACCTGGGGCTATACCGTGGCTATATGCACCCTGGCATTCTTAGGCAAGTTTGGCGGATGCACCATCGCCTCGCGTTACATAGCCGGTTTCCAGTGGAGAGAGGCTAGTGCGATCGGCTCCTTAATGTCTTGCAAGGGGTAAGTACTAAGTCCCTACAGTGGCCTTCACTTGTCAGCTGAACTCGAATTCAAGCCTTGTTGAGCTCATTGTCTTAAATGTCGGCTTGTCTGCCAAGATTCTGACCCCCGTGAGTCCCAAGAATCCAGGTGCTTCTCCAATGCCTACTATTCCATAGAAAGTTTTTTCTATGTTTGTCCTCGAGGCTCTTCTTCTGACCTTCATCACGACACCTTTGGTCACCAAGTTGTATCCCCCTCACCTTCGTACCCGAGTTGTTGCGTCCGGCCTCAACTTTAACAACGACGAAGGCGATGAACAACTTCAAGGAGGTGTACGACCACGCCGTACAGACTCGAATGTCATAGACTCCAAGTCGCGCTTCGTTGTCGTCCTCGACAAAATTCAGCATGTACCAGGGATGATGTCCATGGTCCAGCTTCTCCATATCGCTGACACTTCTCATACTTCCATGAAGCTACCGTCGCCCTCTACCCAAGGCAGAAAACCACCTCTCTGCAGTTCCTTCGGTGATGGTGGGGAGAAGCTCCAGATTGATGCCTTGCGACTCATGGAACTCTCTGATCGAACTTCTGCGGTGATGATGTCTTCCCACCACGATGCCTTGCTCCAAACGGACCCTGTCCTTGCCATTTTCAAAACCTTTGGGCAGCTCTATGACATGCCCATTAACACGTCGCTGTCTATTGTGCCCTTTGATGAACTACCTTCCAGCGTTGTCGAACACGCGCGGGTCCATAACTCAGACATGATCCTACTCCCGTGGCTTCCACCACATTCCGCGGAGCAGCGGATGCCGTCCTCTACGTCATCACATACCCCCAAGGTCGTCCCACCCAACAATCCTTTTGACGCATTATTTAGGTCCGGTGGTGGTCTTGAAGTGGAAGCGCCAGCATCTCTTGTTCATTCGCAATTTGTGCGAAGAGTGTTCTCGCAATCGAAGACAGACGTTGCCCTCTTCATCGATCGGACTCTTTCGGGGAGTGGTGGAACTGGATCTAAGCATATTCTGTTGCCCTTTTTTGGTGGTCCTGACGATCGATTGGCCCTCGACTTCGTCGTCCGCTTATGCGCAAACCCTGAAGTGTCAGCCTCGGTAATCAGGATGACGAAGCAGGATAAGTCTGCAACCATCTCGCCTACCCCAGCCATGCACAAGTTTTTAGATGGAGATAATCTAAATGAACTCCCAACCGCCGCCGTAAGTTACCTTAGTCTCTACTTACGTGCCTTTTCTCAATGGAAGGGATGATGATGCCTAGATGGCCGCAGACACTGTCTATGGACACGCAGACACTCACGTACGATTACAGTCTGAAACGGCCGACAATATTGCATGGGTCCGGTACGCCCAACTACGAGACGACGATGCAGCAAACCCTGCATTGTCTCGGATACTGTTCTCAGAATTGGCGACACCTACTCCATTGCATGCCCTCGTGTCACAAGGTACAGCCATACCAAGGGCCATGAATGTACTGGTAGTTACGGGACGTTCTCGACGCTTGGCTGTGGAGGATCATCAACATGAGCTCTCTGAACTGATGGAACAGAATGCAACCGTCGCTGCTGAAGTCAACAAGGCGATCGGCGACGTTGCCACGGCATGTATTGCTGCTGGATGTGGCTCTGGCATTATCGTTGTGCAGGCCTCCTTGACATCTTGTTAATTTCCTAGGATTCAATATTCATGGCTCATCATTATACTTTAGGAGTTCAGAATATCGATTCATTCACACTTACTCCGATACGTTGGAGATGAGCTGCAATGGTCAACATATCCAGAAAACTCTAAGAGAACAAGGATAACTACAGAGGAAGACCGCTGTACACCAATTATTGGTGTTTCTTTTCCTTCTTCCTCTTTTCGCCTTTTGTCACCTCCGCCAAGGTGGTGGTCTAACTTTTATCAACACAGGGCAAGCAGGCAAAAGTTGGGAAGCCTACCTCAGCTTGTTTTTTCTCTTTTTTGGCCTTCTTCAACGCTTTCTTCTCCTCCTTAGAGAGTTTCGCTTTCTTGGGAGCAGGGTCAGCTTCCTCATCTCCGTCAATTTCCATCGACTCGCTCTTCCGCTTTTTGTCCTTCTTTGGTCTTGGGGTAGCTTCAAGTGTAGGTAGCACAGGACCCGAGTTAGGATCTTCCATCTCGACATCGTCATAGTTATCTTCTAAAGCAAGATCCTGGAGAACTTTCTGAATGGCATCAGCATTTTTAGATGGTGGAGCGCCGGTCTCAAAAAAGTTGAGTCGCTCTTCTACTTGAGCGCGCAGGGCTTCGCCAAATTTGGGTGTAGGGTGATCTGGCCAATATTCGATCAAGACTTATTACATCGAAGAATGATGGACATGCCTACCTGTGTAGCAATCTATCCGCGAGGCGATTGAACACTTGTTTGCAAGGAAACGGGATATCCGACCCTTGAACTTTGGACCGGCTCGACCAATAAACGAGGAGTGATAGATGAGACCATACTACGGAGAATCTTGAGAGGGAGCGTGATGACAAAAGAAATCCAGACGCACTTTCGGTGTATTCCCTTTTGTCTTCAGCGCACGGAAAAGAGCCTTCTCCGCGCCAAGAATCTGTACAGTGCTGGCAGGGTATTTGCTTAGGTTCGTCAAGCTTCCAGCGTGACTGATCAAACGGGCCCCAACACGCTCGCCCAACAATGCTGTCAGACTTGGAGCCACTAAATTCATTTTCTCCGAGAGATATGAAATTAGAGACTGTCTGTATTCTGCAAGAGACACTACCCGCGATGCGAAGGCATTGATATTTAGCATATCGATTTCCGACAAGGAAGATCCCATCGACCCCCGAGCCGCGTCCAGGATGTTTTGGGCAGCGGTCGTATCGTCTGCGAGGAGAGCTGCGAGGTCAGGGAGCTTGTCTTCATTAAGTGTGTCCTTGTCACCAATAAACTGGGCGACACGTGCATATTGTTGGTTGTCCGCAACCAACTTGACGAGCTCAGGGAAATGGTAGCCATACCATTCTCGGATCCGCATCGAAAAGAGGTTAACGTCCTTGTCGAGCTGATCAAGCAGGGCAATGGCCTGTATAATCATATTGTCAATTCGGTTGACGTTGAACTTTAGCTTTGCGCGTGAGTAGGAGTGTCCGAGACCAAGTTGAGCTTTTGTTAGATCGTCCGCTTGGAGACCTTTGAGGAGCTTGGAGGCATGAAGGCGAATACCCCGTATTATCTCTTGTGACTCTTCGGAGACATCACAGGGAATTTTGAGCCCAGCTTTAATATTCGAGGCCAAGAGAGGATCGGAAACGGCCAACGTGACTGAAGACTTCTTTGAGGGTTTTGGAAGATTGAGTTCAAGCAAGGAGGATAGATGCTCGTTGAGGATGCCTGCGATGAGATTTCTTGATAATGAGAGAGGCGTTAAAGTAAGATTCGATTGAAATGACCTTCAGATATATCGTTCGCGGTCTCCAGTGCCTGTGCAGCGGTTTTATACGGCGAAAAGCTGAGTAGGTTGACAATTTTGCTGAACTTGGACAAATCCTCAATAGAAGCCTGCATGGCCTCTGACTTGACTGCGATGTCATCTGTTAGCTTGACTTCGAATATTGCATAGCCTGAAGCCGACTCGAAGAGGGCATGAGTGAGAGGCATTTCGTCGTCGTCGTCGTCGGGATGGAGCAGGAATTTCGCAAGTGGTGACGCGTAACGGAGGTGTGACAGTGTAACGCTCCGTTCTCAAGAAAACATTGGAATCTTGAAACAGTCGAGACGTTGAGGACAAAGGTTATGCATGCGCGAGACCTCTACATTCGTCAAAGCTGATGAAAAGGGATCAGCAGCAGCAGCAACGATACCTTTCTTGTTGCCGTAATATGTTTCCGGGTTGAACGCGCGCCTAAAGATATTTTCTGTACCATCATCATCGAGACCGACCACAAGGAACGTCGTGGACGATGCATCTCTGAATTCGGTGCATTCCCATCGTCCCGTATGGCCCTTAGATTATTGCACCAACCAAGGGTTGTAAGTATACCTCGGTCGTCTTTTCTCTACACCTCAAATTATCATGACTATGTTCGGTGCGCTGCTCCAGGTCTGTAGCTACGAGCCAGGCAGCGTAACATTATCCCACTGACATCATGTTTGCAGGCGGAGCGATGCGCATCCCTCTGGCCTCGCCAAAAGTGATTGGAGTTGCGAATTCGAGGGGCAATAGGAGGTTCGCTTTTCATTCCACTATCTAGCATTGGTATGAACGCTTGTTGCCAGTCACCAGGAAGATTTCTATTCCTTCGCTACTCTCTCTCTAAATCCGGAGGAGCTTCGTATCAGCGTGAAAAAGGCTCATGGGATAGATTGGGACCCAGCGAAAGTGGGTGATTTATTTGCCAGTCAGGTTGTCTTCGTTGGGATCTATGACGGGTGAGCGATATCTCTCTTGTGCTATCCTCACCCTACGACCTAAAGTATTTTTAATCAGACATGGTGGCTCGGCAGTTTCCCAATACCTTCGCCAGGAGCTTCATGGACTGTTCGAATCCGTCCACAAAGCAATGGTACCGGAGTTGTATAGTTGGATCACGAAAGAAGTCGGGGGCTACTTCAAACGTTACAAGGGAGGGCCACTCATGCCTTGGGTCCACGGTGTAGAAAATACGCCGGAGCTCGATCTCGAAGCAAGATCGGCTGCTGCCTTCTACGAGGTGATGCCTCACTTTATTCCTCCAGATGCGAATGTTACCAGAACTAAACTCCACGGATAGGTAGACAAACATCTTTCCTCTGATCCTGTTGCGCAAAATTGTGGCGCTACAGCTTCTGTTATCCTCCTACACACCCTCGATAACCCTGCCAGCCCGTTTTTCTCTGCACAGCGAGTTGCGCTCACTGTACCACATTGTGGGTGAGTCCTTCCATCATCCCACCCTCCATACTGTGAAAATATCTGCCAGTGATACCCGTGTTCTCCTATGTTCCACCAAGGGCGGGAAGGTCTTTGCAATGACTGAAAACCATCACGCAGAGTCCCGGGTTGAATCTGCTCGCTTGCGCAGAATGATGGGTTCAGCCTTGATAACTGATTCCTTCGGCGAATCACGGTATGCTGCCAAGCATCATCGACCCTGTAGATTTAGATTTATTGATTCATTTCATCAGATGGATGGGCGCCTTAGCCAACACTCGCAGGTAATGACCCGTTGTAACCATGGCTTCGTATGCTAATCTGGCCCAGCTTGGGTGATCTCAAATATAAAAAATTTGGCGTTACGCCAGAACCTGAAGTGCGAACCAAACTTCTGGAAGGTTTGACTCTTTCATTCTCCCAACCCAGATGGTTGATAATGGGTGCTAGGACCAGAGTGGGCATATATAGTGGCGATTTCAGATGGCATATCGTCCATCTTGTCGGACGATGAAGTAGTAGATCTTGCTCGTAACTGCAAAGATCCAATGACTGCCGCTGATCGCATCCTCTCGTTTTCTCAAGAATTAGGCGGCGAGGATAATGCGACAGCCATAGTAGTCCCCCTCGCTGGCTGGGGCCATATTAAAGGTCCCGACAGGACCAAGGATCTTCGTGAATACCGGCTACAGCAAGCTGGTCAGTTCTTTCTCCTGCCTAATGTAAAACTAGATCTTGACCCCGCCTTCAGCTGGAAGTGAACGGCTGCGAAGGATGTGAAGTCGCCTTTGTCGAAGGGACAAATGTACAGAGTGGCCGTGAGGTACAAAGCATACAAAGCATCACTGGATCAGATCTGCGCAGCTGCCTGTCCGTCAGCGCGCGGGTCTGACCCAGCTGCCCATACCAGCGCATCGGATCCATGTACCTTCTGGATGATCTGTCCACGTCCCATCATACTTCTTTCGAAACCACCTACAGTGCGAGCATCATGCCCCAATTCTTAGTAATAGACGTATGATCAGCTAATACATACCTTGGAAGCAAGAACTGGCTTACCTCGGAGCTTCGCTATGGTTTCTGGCGAAATGCCGTCCTCGAAGTATACCTCACTATTCGAATCAACTACGTTCCCGGGCTGATGAGCGCTCGCATCAGTCATCCCAGGAGAAATGCAGAATCTTGGCGCATCGAGGGCGTCTTGGACGGTAAAGCCTCTCAAGACGTTGAGAAGAACCTGGACGTGGCCCTGAGGCTGATGTGACAAGGTTGTTAATATTTACTGTGAGAGTGTTTGAACCGGACTGGCCTGCATATATCCGCCCATAACACCGTACGAAAGGAACAACTCGTCGTTTCTTGTAGCCAAAGCGGGGATAATGGTATGGTATGGACGTTTACCACCCTGTGATTTCTGCTTGGCTTTGCGAGAGGTATGCTCAGTTGAAAGACCGACCTGTAGCTTATTCAAGTGTGATTCATCTAGGATGAAGCCACTGCCTCTGTTCTGCAACGTAAATCCGCAGTCTTTGGGAACGGCTACTCGAGCGCATGATTAAGTCTGAATGGCTAGTCAAGGATAAATTACCTCCAGTCCCAAATCCTAAATCATGACAATTAGAATGTACGTGGCCACTCGTCACATTCAGAGATGCCTTACCAGCATAGTTACTCTGGATATAACTACATGCATTCCCCCATTGGTCAGTCACTAAGAGATGTGAGTACGTGCATGGAAATGCAAAATATCGATGAAAGTACCAGTAAAATATACTGTATCGGAAGAGTTGAATGGATTTCCCTTCTCCACCCTCAATCAAGCAGATGAGACAGCAGAGAAGCGACACTTACGTGCTTCAAACCTCGATTGGCCTTGGTAGCATTAAAGGTGTTCGCGCGGGAGGCCAGATAAGCCTGATAGAAGGTCAGCGGCACGCAATGATGGTCACTCTGACATTACCTTGCTAAGCAATTGTTCCACGGGAACGCTGTCGAAATCGGGATCGGTAACGTACCACTGACTATCTGTAATATCGGTTTGTCAGCGCATTGTGCTTGATTGGATGGGTACAACGAACCCGCGAAGGCGAGTCTAAGGGTGACATTTCTAAGTATCATCAGAAATGATGAAAGGAGCGGGACCGACCTCATCGCCTCGATCAAGGCGTGCAGATATTCAGGTGAGTTGTGTGGTAATTCGGACAACGGTTTGACCAACCCTTGCTCTTGCATCTGCTCCAGAATTCCTAGGCTTAAGAGTGCTGTCAAGCCTGAATTTTGGTGACATTAAACCATCATCAGTGCAGTCATTAGGAATTGCGAATACCTTGGCCATTGGGCGGACACTGATGTGATGCATTGAGCTTCCAGTAACTGTGGGGAACAAGGAGTCACACCTCGTAGACTGTGACCTCTCCGGCGTAAGTGTACGAGATAGGGTCGACGAAAGTGGACTCGTGTTTAGCTAAATCCTCGAGTTCCATGACACCGCCTTTGCTTTGGATGAGGCTGACAATTGCTTGTGCGATGCGACCCTTGTAAAAGCCATCTTTCCCCTTCGTGGCGATTTCGCGGAAAGTCTGTCCGAGGTTTGGGAACTTCATCACCTGCCCTGGAAGTGGAGCCTTGCCATTGAGAAGCATTTCTCCTCCATTGGGGGAAGCGGTTTGTAAGAGACTTTCAGAACGTTGCCACTGGTCATATCATGAGTCAGCGAAAACATACACCAGCGCGGGTGGTTGCACCAACGGCGAAACTATGAAGCTCTGATACCGGTACGCTAAGAAGGCCCAGTCAGATGATGGAATGGATGGGCAAAGTACAACGACTTACCCTTCTTCTGCAAGCCTGATTGCGGGCTCCAGCACTTCGGCCACAGCAAGCTCGCCGCTACCAAACTGTTGCACAGTGTCTACCCACGCTGCAGCAGCACCTAATTTCCGTTATCAAGCACATATGATTAGGATAGCAAAACCAACTAGCCTGGGACAGTCACGGAGTTCAGATCAGTCAACGGGATACGGAGGCTGCCCTTGGGTACACGCGACTTCGCATATTCAAGAGTGAGCTTCTGCGGAGAGCGACCTGATCCATTGAGAGCTTTGACAGCACGAGTCTTCGCGTCATAAAATAAACAAAACGCATCACTGAGACAGTATCAAGTCAGGATTGGTGGAAGGAAATAGGCAAATGCGTCGCGTACCCACCAACTCCACAGCAGCTGGGTTCGGTGACATTCAGAGCAGCAGATGTAGCCACTGCGGCATCGGCTTCGAAGACTAAATCTCCTGACTAAACCTGAGAGGCGGATTTTAAACACACCTGCATTTCCTCCTTTTCGCAAGATTTGCAAGCCAGCCTCAGTCGCAAGTGGCTGGCTGGATGAGACGATGCCTTTGGTACCGTAGACAACCGATCTACGGCTTGGAAAGCGTCCTGCAGTTTGCTCAGGTCGGTCTACTGTACCCCAGTCAATTTTCACAGCACCGGTCATTGTGAGGCAAAATGAGAGGAAAGACAAGAAAGGGCGAAGCTACATATATTGGACTTCTCAGCGGGTGTCCGCTATCCGAATGGTGCTGAGAATAAGATGACCAAGCTGACATACTGAGCATGCGATGAACATTTCGCAACTCAGCTCCTAATCCGAGTCACCGGCGCGGTCGGTTAATCGGCGTAACTCGTGCAGAAATGTCACTCCAGTCCCAACTGCAATCCGTTTCTTCAGAGTTTCAGAAGCTGCAGCTCGATCTTTCCAATGCAGTGCAAAACAGACAACAGTTGGAGGCGCAATTGTCTGAGAACGAGATTGTCAAGAAGGTATGGCAATGAGTAGCTCCTTCTTGCGAGGCCCGAAAGTGACTATTATTGTAACAGGAATTTGGCTTGTTAAACTCGGAGAATATCGTGTACAAGCAAATAGGGCCAGTCCTCGTAAAGCAAGATCAAGCAGAGGCGAAGAGTAACGTGGAGAAGCGGCTAGAGTTTATCAGAGGAGAGATGTTGGTGTGATGTTTGGATGCTCTTCATCGCCTCTCTCACACGTCAGCAGGAAACGCGTCGAGGCCCAACTCAAGGAAATCGAGCAGAAGAACGAGAAGAAGAAAACTGAGGTGGGTGGACGTGGATCACAAAACACGTCAAGTAATGACTCCCATCCTTCAGCTGCTGGAAATACAAACGGCCATCCAGCAACAAGCCAAGTCGAGCCAATAGAGGGCGGACTCTACGTTAGGCTCGAATTATCACAGGAGACGGCTCGTACTACACGCTGACATGCTATGGGGCCGACAATGCCCGTAAACTGGCGGCGGTTCTCTGAGCGCGAGCTTCTTCACGTTCCCTCTCCGGGCTTTTGATGATGAAGTCCAATTCAAACCGTTTTCGTGCAGACTTCGGAGGACAATTGCGAATCTGCACCATGTCGTGTTCGCGAAGTTCTCGAAATGACAATGATAAGCAGTGAATTTCAGGTGAAACAGTTATGGCTGAGAAACATACGATTATGGCTGTCGTGTGTCAAGAATTTCGTGCTGCGTTCAATGCGCTGCGGGATAATTCTAACATCTGTCCAAACGTCTAAAAAAGCTACACACCTTGCCCGTTAGTTTGTGGGTTACCCAGCGCGCTACGGTGACGGTGACTGTTTTATTCATGCGTCCGGCCTTGGTGACCACACCAGTAAATGTCATCGGAGGCATAGGATGCGAGGGATATGAGTTTACAAGTTGAAACCGACAGTCGGGAATCCTAAATCATTCACACGTGATGCAGAACTTCCGAACTCTCCTAACTCTCCTGATTCGGGCTACAGTGTCACACGGTGGGCACTTGGTATTGAATATTGAAGCTTGAAAGGTCTTGAAGATATTATCTCGAAGATCGTTGATCATGAAGGCTGCTTCGTGTGGTACGTGGCCGTTTGGGAGTGCAAAGCCTTGAAGTTGAATGATTCATGAGAACTGAAAAGAGAGTAACAGACATTGTAAGGACTAGATTCAACGTTCAACTAGCGGAATGTGAGCAGGATGCTGCATAAGATTCACAATTTAGTCTTCGAGATGACCGCCTCAATCCAATTTCCCAGCTCGGCATTCACTTCATCCTTGCTTTCAAGCATAACCCAATGACCAGTATCGAACTCGCGAATGGTAACATCCATGCTTGCCTTCGATGCAAGTTGTTTCTGCATCAATGAAAGGGAGATGGCATCTTTAGCAGCAGTTCCAATAAAGAAAGGAACATCAATTGGCGGGATGCGAGGCGTGAGTGCTGAAAAGAGTGGCATAAGTTCCATAGTGAGGTTATATATCAAGAGCATACACTTCTCGTCCTCAGCACTGATCCCACTGACAACGACCCTATACCAATTGGTGGGGCCACGAAGACCGCCCTTTAAGAGCACTTCTGATTGATGTTTCTTGTCCTAAGGACAAATATTCATTCGCAAGTCCTGGAACAGAATGCGTAGGATTTTATCCCACCTCTTCGCTCAACCATGATCCTATGTCTGTCGTTTGTTTGGATTCAAGCCAAGTTTGGAGCGCTCCAGATGGGGCGACATGATCTCTCCACAGAGAAGGGTCTTCGGGAAATAGAATGCTGAAGAAGGATTGCCACTGGTTCGAAGACACGATAAGCTCGCATTAACCAGACAGAGAATGGACGCAATATAGTACATTCTTCTCAATCATCTCAGGTGAGTCTTGAGCTGCGAAGAATTTCCAATATCCAAGGAGCTCGTATCCGACGAGCTTCTTGGTTTGGGCGAGGATTCCCTCGAGATTAAACTCTGGTTGCGGCGCCACGTACCCCACTGCGAGGCCGGCGACACCGATGAAGCGCTCTGGATACCAATCAGACAATCGTGAGGTGATAACACTGCCCCTGTAGGCCAATCTAGCGTCAGGACGCTTAGAATCAAGAAGAAACATGAAGATAGAATACCAATCGTGCCCGATGACGATGGCCTGCTTGATTTTCTCTGCATCAAGGATATCGATGATATCCTTCGCAATTAAAGAATGCTTATACGCCTCAAGTTCAGCTGGTTTTGAGGTGCCTCCGTAGCCAAGCATGTCTGGAACAATCAAACCATAGCCCTTATCCTTGAAGTACTTAACTTGGTGATGCCAGTCATACGAGGTTGATGGGAAGCCATGGAGGAAGAGCAGACAGAGTTTGCCTTCCTGGGGTGCAGATGCAAAGTAGTGGTAGGTAAGACCTCTCGAAGTCTTCACGTCCTTGTAAGATGCGGCATCCATGGCGTTGCTGTGGTATACTGGTCAGAGCAAGACCTGATATCGATCAATGTGACTGTGCCACGCGGCATGGCCTGTTATGTCTTGTATGAGGCTCAGCACGGAGTTGTCGTGTCACACCGGAGCGTTTGAAGCGACGCGTGAACCGATTACGTAACCCTCAGGTGGGTCCCGCTTCGGCAGGACATTGCGGGTTGTCTCCTTCTCTCATCCTTCATCTATGTTTTCTCGCTCAATACGAAGTCCACGACTTCTTGCGGCTCACCAACGCTTGTCAAGGTCGGCGAAGAATGCACGATTCTTTGCTACCCCAACAGAACCTCCAAAAGCCAATGACTCGCGGACCCCTTCAGACAAGGGAAAGGAGAAAGAAAAGCCCACTGAATCGGATGCCCAGAAGAACAATCAAGTTGAACTCCCCAAGGGCCTCGAGGGGTTTTTCCAGCAGTATCAACAGTCGGCGAGGCAGCGGAATCAAGGCTTCAGATCTGAATCTAACAATGACTCGGATTCCGCTAAATCATCCAAAGACCGAAATCCTCCTCCTCCTCCTCCGCCTAACGGCAACCCTAACGGCTTTACCACGAATCAGCTCATAATTATGGGGACTTCCGCTGCGTTGTACATGTTGTACTCGAGTTCTAGTTCTTCGAACGCGAGGGAGATTACCTGGCAGGAGTTCCGAACGGCATTCTTAGACAAGGGGCTGGTCGACAAACTGACAGTTGTCAACGGGTCAAAGGTGCGGGTTAAACTACACTCAAATGCCACAGGGACAATGTACCCTTCAGCTGCTGTTGGAGGGGATTACTACTTCTCCATCGGCAGCGTGGAAGCTTTCGAGCGTAAGCTCGAGGATGCTCAGGCAGAGCTAGGCGTACCAAGCCACGAACGCATCCCCGTCGCATATCACGATGAAATATCGGCATTCAACACCCTCTTGAACTTCACACCGACTTTGATCATCGCTGGCCTTCTGTACTGGATGTCTCGTCGTGGTGGTGCTGGCTCTGGTGCTGGAGGGATATTTAGCATCGGGAAGAGCCGAGCCCGTCTTTTCAACAAGGATACGGATGTTAGAGTCCGATTCAAGGATATTGCGGGTATGGATGAAGCTAAGGAAGAAATCATGGAATTCGTCCAGTTCTTGAAGGAGCCGGCCAAGTACGAAAGACTTGGTGCTAAAATCCCTCGGGGTGCCATCCTTTCTGGCCCCCCAGGAACAGGAAAGACGCTGCTCGCCAAGGCTACCGCGGGGGAGGCCAACGTCCCCTTCTTATCTGTGTCCGGCTCAGAGTTCGTGGAGATGTTCGTTGGTGTTGGTTCGTCGCGTGTGCGGGATCTCTTTGCGTCGGCCAAGAAAAACGCACCGTGCATTATCTTCGTTGATGAAATCGACGCAATTGGCAAATCAAGAGCTAAGGGCGGCAACTTTGGTGGCAATGACGAGCGGGAGTCAACTCTTAACCAGTTATTGGTAGAAATGGATGGCTTTGGTACCCAGGAACATGTTGTCGTACTTGCCGGTACTAACAGGCCAGACGTGCTCGACCCAGCACTCTTGCGACCGGGACGGTTCGACAGACACATTGCAATCGATCGACCGGACGTCTCAGGGCGTAAGGGCATATTCCTAGTCCATCTCAAGCCACTCAAGCTTCATGAATTTCTCAAGGACACAGACGCTCTCGCCCACAAGCTAGCCGTCCTTACCCCTGGCTTTTCAGGAGCTGATATTGCTAACGTATGCAACGAAGCCGCACTGCATGCTGCTCGACGGGCCTCTGAATCTGTGGAAGAGAAAGACTTCGACTCCGCAATTGAAAGGGTGATCGTGGGCTTAGAACGGAAGAGTCGACGACTCAGCCCGGAGGAGAAGAAGACTGTCGCTTATCATGAAGCTGGTCACGCAGTCTGTGGTTGGTTTTTGGAACATGCCGACCCTCTTCTCAAAGTTAGCATCATCCCCCGCGGCACTGGTGCTCTCGGCTATGCTCAGGTGAGACCCAAGCGCCGTTGACCAACTTACTAATCTGATGCGTGTTCTTCAGTACCTCCCACCAGATCGTTATCTCCTGTCCACACCTCAAATGATTGACCGGATATGTATGACTCTGGGAGGACGCGTGTCAGAAGAAATTTTCTTCGGCTCAGAGAACATCACCACTGGGGCTCAGGACGACCTGCAAAAGATCACTAGGATGGCTTTCGAAGCCTGCGCTAATTATGGGATGAATGCAGTCATTGGGCCCGTCAGCTATGGCGGAGATCGTGCCGCAAAGGAAAACTGGACCAAGCCATTTAGTGAGAAAACCGCCGAGACTCTGGATACTGAGGTTCGCAAGATGATCACGTCAGTGAAGAACTACTCTTTGTTTCGCTCTCTATCTGACGTGGGGAACAGCACTGCTTATGACAGGACGAGGCAGCTGCTTACAGATCACAGAGAGGATGTGGAAAAGGTCGCTAAATTACTTCTTGAGAAGGAAGTGATCACGCGGTACGCTACCATCTTATCTTCGCGGTGCGCACCGGTTTACGGCATTCCTAGTGAGGACATGATTTCTCTGCTCGGTAAACGCCCTTTTGCCAATCGAGCGGACGATATGGATAAGTGGCTGGACGAGCACCGTGGTGAGCGGAGCGCGCCTCCTCCTCTTGAAACCAGCCCACCAGCAAATGAGCCGGTTCCGGCGCCTGCTGCCTCGAAGTTAGAAGAACCTAGGAATTAATCAAACGGCAAACCTGTATGTTGCAATTTTTACGCCAACGTATCGTAGATGCATTTTAGAAATTACCTGCGGTACACTTCATATACGTACCGTGACTTGCATTATTTCTAATGATTTCCAGGATTTAGTTTTCATTCGTTCCTGCCTTACGCACTCCTGTATCACAAACGATACCTAAATCCACTCCATTCATCCCCTTTGTCTCGTCGAGCAGCCTCAACACTTTCGTATGTCCCGTTCTTGGGATTTGCATGCTTGTTATGAATGCCCTCAATCACCTCATCACGTTCACCACGATCTCTGCGGGCGTTTTCTCGTTTTAAGGAGATAAGAAAAGCCAGGGAACATAGCCAGCCCACGCCAATGTAAGCCAAAACGATGCCGTGACCAAACGTATACCACGGCTTATCGCTTGATCGATACTGTGCGGTGTGTTGTGTTGGTGTCTGATAGGTATAATGCACTAGGACTTACAATGTTTGCTGCAACCGCACCGTTGATATTGCCACTAAATTTGACACAGGTGAATAATGCAATTTGGGAGTGATAGAAGCAAGTTCACAAGCCAATTGCAATACCCAATGTCACTGAACGCTTGTACGAGCCCTCGATATTACTTGCAACCCATGCGCTTCACCGAAAGGTCTGTTAGATTGCGCTACATCCACGGAATCGGATTGTGGCTCACACGGCGTTTGCTGTGAATTATGCGAAAGATGCTTACTCATTAGATCAAATAGATGATGAAAATCGGGAATGGACATACGAATCGTGGGGTAGATGGCACTGTTGGGGGGGGATTCGGAGGTTGAGGAAACAGATCAAAGAACAACGAAACTACTCACGAAACGGCTAGGTAAACAGCGACATAAGATAGAGCGGCGTTTCTGGATAGAATCAAGATAATATAGGCAACCAACCCTACGGGGATTAAAGTGTATACAGGATGAGCAATAACAAGGTCACAAACCAACGGTTAATAGCACGCTGATAGGAAGGAATCAATTACCTGCATGCTTGTTTGAAATACAGGACTTACAGATTAATGATGCTCCTGGAACCAGTTCGATCGCTCAGAAAGCCAACCATACATGTCATTGCACATCCCCACGCGTAAACCGGAACGGAAAGAAGATTGGCTTTGGTGGCCTGAAACCCTAGAAACATCAGAGAAACATGGGTGAGGGTTGTGAGGTCCGAACTGGCAGGATCACCGACCTAGCTACATGAAAATAATCAATGGAGAATCTCAGAAGGCTATCAACATATTGCAGCACCTGATTGATGATTGTCGGAGTAAACAAAGAAAAGGCGTAGAGAGGTCCATCAAATCCCATATACATGCCCACTAGAGACAAAAGGTTGTATGTAAACAAAGTATTTTAACCTGTGAAATAACTTACTCGCAACCCATGTCTTCCAGTCCGTTAAGCTTTGCAATATGAACTTGGCGCTAAATTTCTCGCCACCAGCGCTGAATTGCATATCATCTTGGAGACGTCTAATCACAAAGACGCCTACGTGTAGTATACAAGAGAAAGAAATCGTGAGATTAGATACGTAACACCAAGTGGGGGTGAACGCACGCTCGGCTTCGCTGAGGAACTTGGCTTTCTCTGGGAAGTCTTGGACGACCCAAAACGAGACAACAGCTAGTACAACTGTGACGAGACCTTCTAGAATGAAGATCCATGCCCATCCTGGTTTACCGCCGACACCATCCATGCTGGCTATTGCGGCCGCTAGCAATCCACCTATGGAGCGTCAGTGTCAGGTATGTCATCTGAGCCGAAAATTACTCGCTGAATGCTCCAGCGACGGTTGCCGAGGAGAAGAAGATAGCCACTTTGGACCCTAGTTCCTTGCGAGTATACCAACTTATTTATGCCGATCAGTCCTCGTTAGCCCGGAGTATCTCTCAAACAAGCTCACCAAGAAAGGTAGAATACGATGCCTGATTGAAATTTTGCCTTTAGATATCTTACACCACGAAGCGAAAAGACTGCTTTCCTGGATACAAACCGGCTTCCGCCAGTCCGAGCATGAATCGAAGACCTAAGTCAAGGTGTGAGTCACCAGCCATCACTGTACGTGTATAGAAGGCAGGTACTTAAGAGGCCACTGTAATTGCTGGCGATGCCGTGCAGAGTCTGACAGTTCCTATGCTAAGCAAAAGGCCGAGGCGACGGGATTGGGGAAGCCTCCTACAGACCATGACCACTCCCCAAAATAGCATCATGGAAGATAGCCATATGGATGGCTGGAGGCGTCTTAGAAGCACGTTACTTATTGGCTGTTAAGAGAGTAAGCTAAGAGAGTGTATATGATCGAGATAGACCGACTTCAAACAGAGCGTAGGGGAAGAAGAATATGGTCAATGCGATGAGATATTGCCTGTCGCTAATGCCGAGATCGTGCTCCAAGTTATATAGCTGGCTTACGACATGAGATATGCCCACGCGCTCGGGAGGTAGGAGGGCTCACTTTGGCGTTGCCTATACTGCCGCGATCGAGGAAGCTGAGGACATACAGTAAGGCAAGCCATGGCAGGATGTATAAATCAATACGACGAATCAGTTTGCGCTCGTCGATACCCGAGGTATCTACATCAGGGCGGTAGACATCGTTGGCAGATAGACTATGGCCAGACGAATTTTCGGTGCCAATGTCGTTGTATGAATCCTTGCTGTAGTTCATACCGGTGGGACGGCCTAATAGGAAGAGGGGGAACCGGCGTAGCAGGGCAGCCCCATTGGAGAGGGAATTTATAGTTTCTCGCGATTGGGTTTGAACGGGAATTCGGCTCAGTGCGTGGAATTTCCACGACTTTGTGTCGTTTGGCCGGTGAGCCAGTATTCCTCGATTTGGGTCGGCTACATGGCATCGAAAGGCTCAGCGTCAGGAAAGGGTAAATGGTTAAGTTTATCATGGTACCTCTGGTTGAACCTCGCCGCTGGTTACGCACCCTTGACCGGGACGTACCATCCACCTCGGCATGGAAACTTGCGGCTACTCAAGAGATAGGGCTAGCCCCCCGTGTCTATAAGGACGTGAATGCCCTACGATAAGTGTCAACACCAATCAACGCTTCGACATCTATTAACGCCTCCCTGAGCCACAGCCTCACATCCTCTGGTTCTAATCCCGCAACCTTGACAATCGCGCCCAGCTCACTGCCGGCTTGTGTCTCGCTCAACGACCAGATCAGCTTTTCAGGGCTCGTGTGCTTGAGCACCACGATAGACTTGTAACGGGCCGACAGGGCTTTTATGGTCGCTTGTACGAGGGGACCAAAAAGGAAAACCGTGGCGAAGCAGGAATACGGCGCAAGCTTGTCGCGCAAGGTGCGAGGTGACACAGGTGGTGCGCAGGCCGAATTGTCGTCAAGCAACAGAACGTCCTTTGCAACTCGTTCACCATTTACCAAGATATCATTGACGCTGTAGTATCGTGAAAAGTCCCATTCCTCGCCCAATGATTTGCGCCCAGATGTGACCCAATCAAGGATCACGGCTGACGCCATGCTCGCCAGACGATACGTCTGAACCTGGTTATATGCCGCCGACCGGAAGCACGTTACCGGCTCAGGAAGGAAAAATAGGGCACCATTTGCCGCAACGTTGAAATCCGTTATCTGTGTTGTGGGCGTAGTAGTGCCTCCGATACGATGGTGCTGCAGAGACTGCCTGTCCCCGATGCGGGTTCTGAATACTTTCGTTGAGCCCTGCACAGTGCACAAGGACGCAATGATCGGATCAGCTCCAGACAGAACTGGCATTCACGTATAACTCGACGATGCACCTGCGTAAGAACCACAAGAGAGGCGCTGTCGCCAATATCCACGAGCAAATTGACGTGATCTCCACCAACCAAACCGCCGCCGTACGTCAAGACATAAACAAGTCCTACGCCATCTTCAGCCACTTTGGAGGACAGGAGCTTGAGAGGGTACGACGAGGACAGCTCCGTGAAAGTAACGGCGTCGCCAAGCCTTGTCAAGGCGATGCGACCGCCACCGACGCCGATCTTTCGAATGCTCAAGGAGTGAGAAGCGTCGATGGAGGACATCCGGAGGGGAACAAGGGGTCCCTTCCGAAGAGGTAACTTGATAAGGGGGTTACCGTGTGCATCTGCATGTTCAAGTAAGCATATCCTCAGACTTGGCTGGCAATGTCTTTCATAATTCTGTGGCTACACATGAGACGGATGCAAAGGAGCGTTTATGAATAACAGTAATCCAGATGAGAGAAATGTGAAATGAAACAATATTATGCACAGAACAAGACAAAACGAGGCAGGGGTAGGGAGATAACAACAGGCGGGATGGAAAGCGAAAGGTCGTAAATCCCTTGGAATAAATGAGCTTTACAGTCTTGAGTAGTAGTGAGCGGTGGCCATCGTCCACAGATGGGAGCCAGGAAAAGATATATGATAATAAGCAAGGAAATCAGTACTTGCGAGTGGCCAGTGCCCTAATCTCGTACAGATACGAGCGATCGTGCTCGGAACATGGGGCCGAGGGTTTTGTAAGGGAAGTCTTCCATCCTTTTATTTCTGTCCGATGCCGCTCCTCAGCTTGCCGGCATTTCAGTAGGAAGGTGTCGTCAACATCGCAGACCATCGAGGCCCGAGACCCACGATCGCTACCAGAGTCGGACATGGCGCGTGTTCGACTTCGAGCAGGACTGGGGGCTTCAGAGGACGTATCGGAGGAAGCTGAATGCGAACCGACATCAGGTGACGGGCCATCTTTGCCTTGAAGACTGGCCCGTATGGTGCCGCCCTTCGTTTCCCAGTCCTCGGCATCTTCCTCATCGTCCGCAAGGTTTGCAAACACATCCGGCTCATCTTCGTCTGGGGGCAACGTTGAGATCCAGCACATACGAGTTGGATCAAAGATCATATTGCCGACTATTCGGGCACCAGATGCAAATGAACCAACGGGTGAACCGATGGACGAACCGGTCAAGTGGGTGATGAGGGCTGGACGGGTAGACGTCGCGACAACAGCATCGAACTCCCGGAGGATATGGTCGTTGCCCTCCCAGCGAAGTGACTGGGGATTCCACTTCATATCCCCTACCACTGTCACCCCATGTCAACCTGAATCCACAAAAGGAAGCTTAGAAAAGCCGAACCTTTAGGGGCGCCAACCCCACCCAAATTACGGATTAGCGTTGGTTTTCTTCGCGTCTCAGGCGTCGTGGGTGAGGACACATTCTTCTTCTTCTTTGGTATAGATAGATCCGATTTTGAGGAGCCATCTATTCTCCCTGTTGTCCGTCTTAGGGAACTCTCCGTCGGAGCCAATGATGGATAATCTGGGAAAAATGTTAGATATAATCAGAAGCTAGTGGGAACGCAATAAACCTCGTTCGGTGTCAAAGCCCTCGCGACGGGTTCTTCTGCGAATGGTACCCTTATCACCGCTTTTCGTGTAAGACCCTCCGGGAACTCGATTGCCGTACCCTTTGGGCTGTACGCGGTACCGAGCCTCTTTCTCTCGATCTGCAGGTAAATCTTCTATACAGTCAAGCTCTGTACCATCACCGTAGGTCCGCTGGCGCTTCGGTCGTCTGAGGACTTTGGGTGCAACAGGTTGTGGAATATTTGATGGTTTAATAGACTTGCCAGATAAGGACGATGGGGGCCTAGGAAGGGGGGGAGGGAGTGGCGAAGCGGATCGGGTGGTGGATGGATCAAGGGCGATCATCGTAGTGGTGCCCCATACTGTTGAAAGGGCTGGACGTGGTTTTGATCGTGACTGAGTGGGCATGGTTAGCCGGAGGGCCGCCTGGTTAGCGGAAGGTGTACATGGTCGGGTCGGAGGAACCTTATAATCATGTATTCGACTGGTGGTATTTTTGTGGGACTTGGCTCTTGAAGCGTAGGTAGGTTCCTCATATCGAGACTTGGGACCAGTCGCGGAGCCCGACGCTTGCGCTTGATTAGTCTCCATCAGTGATGATAAAGATGCCTTCCGAGTCAACTTGGAGGCAGATGACGGAGGCGTTGGTGGCTTAAGGCCGGAGTGAGATTTCTGCCCACGAAGGCTGCCGGGTTTGGGGGAGAGGAAAGATGAAGGTTGGGTAGGGGCAGCAGGGGATAATGCTTGAAACGTTTGTGATCGCACGGAAGCTCCACGAAGTGGCGGTGATGGTGTGAGGCGGAGCTTCTGAAGTTGTTTGGTAGAGGACGGTGGCGGATGTACTGGCGATTTGGCCCGTTCACGTTTGACTCTAGAAGGGGGGCGAAGCGACGATGTGGGTTGGCGTGGAGGCGCACTGGTACTACGGTTAGCGACTTTGAGCGGTTGTGGCTTGTGGTGGTGGGCGGCATGGAGTAGGCGACTTGGGCTGAGGTCAACGTCGTCGTCGATAACTAGACCCATTTCGAAGTCGTCCTCGGGGTCCGGTGTAGCTATCTTAACTTTAGGGTCCAATATCGCGGTCTTCTTCTTCATTTCAAGAAGCTTATGAAGCTTACGGCCACTGTGACCAGCATCGAACAGACCTGTGGGAATCACAAGACCATCCAAGTCACCTTCGTCTTCCTCCTCGGATTCGAGCTCGTCGCCTGTGTCTGGCTGAGAGACAGACGAAGTTGAGTTGGATGAGGGGGAAGCATCGGCAAAACTGAGGGAAGAATAGGCGTCGGACGACTGCGACGAGGATGTATGATCTCTGTCGCCCCACTCGAGCGAATTCTTCGACGAACGATGGTTCAAAGACAGTGGCGCTAAAGAGAGTTGAGTAAGGTCATCGGGAAGAGCGAAAGCCGTTTCAATATCTTCGTCGATGGGGGTTTCTTGAGGGACCTTGGCGACAGGTAGGGGGAGGACGGCCGAGGCTTTGATGGTGGAAACTCCTTCATCGTCATCGTCGTCGGCGCCAAAGGAGGATTGAGGCTGGGGGGGACGAATGGTAAAAAGTTGGGACTTGGAAGACGAAGCGGAAGAACCCAAAGCGAATCCGGCTTGTGGCTTTGGCCCTCCTGTCCTGCCCAGGTCCATCTCCACATCCCAATCCTCATCAGGGTCGTCATCTCTGTTGATGACTGCATGAATTGGTTCACCCTCTGGGAGATCAAAGTCAGCGTCGGGCCATTCCTCTCGCGTCAAAAGTAGAGTGGGGGCAGGAATGGGGTTCATTACGGGAGAAATCTGAAGGAAGGGGCTGTGAGGCGGATTCAAAAGAAGGATGGTAGCGAGTCGAGACAGAATGGCGAGTGTTCAATGGGCTTGCATTTGGGCGGGCGACGTGTGGTGGCTGAATGGAAGCAGGCAAACAAGGATCCCGACGCCTCACAACCATGGTGTACAAATACACGACAACAGCGACTCAGTATGGTCTTAGGCGCCTATACTCTTGGGCGCCTTGCTCAATCTCATCCATAGCGCCATGATCAGCCTCGCTCAACAAATCCGAGCCTTCTTGATGATCCCAGCCTTCCAACATCTCGTCGAGACCCCTCCTCACTCGTATTCCACGCTCAGCCATCGTATCCGCAAAGCTATTTAGCTCACGCGGAGTGAAGACCCTTCTCAGCGGTCCAAACGCCATGAGATACAGTTCTAGAGCACATTAGCACTGCCCCCAATAAAAAGCCAATGGACTAACCTTTGACTAGTGGGCACTCACTAATCGCTCGATAGAGTAGCTTCTTGGCTTTGTCCAACTCACCCACACGGATCTCAAACTCGATGTAGATACGCCAAATAACATAGCTACCTCTGGTTCTGTGTGGCATAGTTAACGTCTACATCAACATAGACCGCCACAAACATACCGGTCACTTTCCACAGAGCATGAGAGTCCCTTGCGTGTTCGTTCGACTTCGCCTAACCATCGTCCTTGTTCCCACCCGACAATCCACACCTCTTCAACTCTCCTCGCGACGCTTTTCTCCTTCAATCGTCCGTCACCCGCTGCCGCATCTCCTAGTATTCCCCTCACACGTCCCCATACGCTCTGACCCTTCTCGCCTTCTAAGAACATCGCCATGATGATAGAGTTACTGCCGTACAATGCCAAGGCCTTGGTAGCTCTCTCGCGTAGCAGAGCTGGGGCCATCGAGTTCTTCAGGATGATACCATAGCGATATATCATCAGTAAAGTTGTAACAGTCAGGCTTTCATGCGCAAAACCTTCCAGGCCGTCAAGACATTGATCAAAGACGTCCAGCGCCCCAAGGAGGCCGCCCCCACTCAGTAATTCCATCAACGCCCGCAGCTGTATCCATGCTTCCCTATCCTTCCATTCGAGGTTTCCGCTGATGACTGGGGTAACGAGCTCTTCCAGAGCTTTCTTCGCCCTCAAAATGGTCAAACCCCCGTGTCCCTCAAAGCCCACAGACCTTAATATCACCTGTAGACTTTCCATGTCCCTCCCAGCTAGCCATTCCATCTCCGCCCAATCTCTCCATAGCTGACCTTGTACCAACTTTGCTGCATGTGATGGCGCAACGAGAACAGTGCGGTAAACCTTGCCCGCATCATCAAGTTTGCTGTGGAGGCAGTCCAGCTTTGCGTGGGCAGCCCAGTGTCGCAAAGATTCTGGAGCCTTCGATAGGAAAGACCGCGAGAGTTTTGTTGCACTAAACAGAAGTCAAACACAGATGTAATGGAAAAGGATTGAATATACATTTTCATATTCACCGAGCTCTCGAATGCAAGAGCAAGGATGTCCCACTCATAATCGGCTGAGCTTACCCGCAACTGATCGAATAGCCGGCGTACCAAGTCAATATCGACGCTTTCGACCTCTCTTTTGGGCCACAGAGCCTGCTTGGGAAAGGCAAGCCCTACATCCAACGGTCCCAGGACGCCATAGCTCCAATCCTTGATTGGGCTGAATATTGACGCATACTCCTTGGCTTTACCTATCAACACACCCGCAGAGGCATCTGCAAGAAGAGGCCTTTGCCCTGATTGAGTCGGAAAGATTGAATCCAGCATTGCAGGAGTGCTCAAATGAGTGCAATTCCATCGATCGTCCCATGATCCTAGCTCATCTTCAGCAGCCAACGATGCTGGAAAGCCAGGTATATGTAGCCCGAGGAATGAAAGCCAAGCCAGTCGAAATGCATGTTTGGCAGCCTCCGATTTGAGGTCCAACAGCATGTCACAGATGTCAGTAAATAGTACCGTGGCATACGGATCCACCTCGGCCTCCATATCAAAAGAGCGGGAAGGTAAAAGGGAGGATCTGTCCAGCTCAAGTTCTTGGTGAGCCCAGCGGACGTAAGGATCGACTTCAGCAAGGCGAGCCCCTGTTGCCGAGGGAGCTGTAGAACTTCTCGTAGTTTCTAGCTTGTTAGACACCCAATAAGCTGACCACCCTTGGGCACTGACTTCGCCCACACGGGGCATTTCCGAGTCCCAAAACTCCTCAAGCGAGCTTAATAGATGCTCAATGGGGAGTCCGTATAAGTCTTGCGGAACCTCGAAAGCCCTTATCGATAGTTGATAAACATTGTTCGCGGGATACACATGACACTAGGAGACTCACAACTCTGCCTGTGCTTGGAACATGGCCATGGCCCGCTCCGAATAGCCTGCATTTCGAAGCATAACCGCTATCCTCCAAAAGACCCTGATCTTCGCCTTTTCAGCTTGCTGGGTAGATCCAAAGGCGTGAAACACTCTTTGAGCATCGTCCATGATTCCTGCTATCCCCTTACTTCCTTTCCTGATCCTCCACTCTAGCCACTCCATCCAAAGCCCAGACTTGCCTAACTTCAGAGCGTCTTCCCATTCATCATGGACTTTACTCTCGTGCCAAACTTCCTCGCCTGCCTTCAGGTACTTGATTCGGAGCACAGATGACCTCGAATTCTCAGAGTGCGCTTCAAGTGCTTTGTGCAGCAACGAGATTGTAATCTCTGACCGAGCTTTTGTAGCATTCTTGGACGTAATGGGGACGGTGGAGAGAGTATGCGATAAGAGAGAAAGCCAGTTGGATATTGAAGTAGGATTCAAACCCAACTCGTGCTCCAAGGTCTTGATCGTTAGTTGGAGAGAAGATAAAATGGGTGTATCATCATCGCTATCAGTTGGGGCACTATCGTTCCCTTCAGAATCAGATGAACTGGAAGCAGAGTCGGCATGATTCTCCTGAGATGTAGCACGGTAAGACAGTTCCGGATCCTCATAGCCCCTGCGGGTCGAGAGACGTATGAATCCGTCGATTTCCTCGTACCTGCGCGTATTGGCAGGGGTTACGATTCTTAACTTCGGCGAAAGCGCCAAAAGACTTGTCGACTTTGAATCGGTCAGGTGGGCTGTCTGTTTAGGACGGGTAATGAAACAGGAGCAGCACGAACGTTGTTCTAGTAACAAACCTTGCGCGGGCTATTAGGACCTATCTCCATGCCTTTTTGAGAGCGGTGAAATACGGTCCAAGCCGAAGAAAGCCCTAGCACCTTTCTACCGCCTTCCCCATCATTAGACGTCAATGATAATGCAGGGTATACACGTACGGTCAACTAGATGATATTTGGGAATCACCCCGGCATGCAGTCCGCCGTAGCGGATATTGAGTGGGTCACCTCTGCGATCAGAGTAATAGGCGGGCTTGGAGGAGTGTTCGATGGAGTCATTTCGCACTTTGGAGTCATGGATATCGGTAGCCTTTGATACTTCACCATGCTTCTTCGACCTGCGGGCCTTGTCACGTCCGCTCCTTTGGTCTCCTTCCTTGCTCTTGTCCGATTTATGTCGACGTTTCTGTTCATGTTCATGTGATTGGCCTTTAGACCCATGCCTGCTGGGTCCAGGATCAAGGTCCGGAAAAGAAGAAAACGAGGGGGGGAACGATGAGAATGAGGGTGCAGACATAGATTGAACCCACTGGAAAGCAGTTCATACGACTGCTAATTGGGCTTACCTAATCCGGACATTGCGCCCTTTCGTCCGAGCCATCTCAAAAAAGCGAGTTGCGACCTTGGCCCAGCACCAGCAGTATATAGAGAGCCATCCCCTCACCGCAATGCGACCACTCACGGAGGAGGAATCAAAGGCTGTATTCACAAAACTCGCCAACTACATTGTATGTTTGCTCCTCTACCCCTCTGTCCTTCCACTTACTGTCGGGGCTCTTGCGCAGGGAAAGAACCTGATACATCTCATAGATAGGTCCGATGAGCCATATTGCTTTAGGTTGCACAAGGATCGCGTCTTCTATGTATCCGAATCATCCATGCGACTTAGTATATCCATCGCCCGACCAAACCTGGTCAGCCTCGGCACATGCTTTGGCAAATTCAGCAAAAGTGGCAAATTCAAACTACATATAACCGCACTGGATTATATTGCACAATACGCCAAGTTCAAGGTAATTATCTTCACACTCCTTCTGTTTACTGACTTGGCTGAACCTTGTGCACCAGGTGTGGATAAAGCCTAATGGTGAAATGCCTTTCCTATATGGCAACCATATATTGAAAGCGCATTTGGGTCGCATTACTGAGGACACCCCGGAGCATCAGGGGGTAGTCGTATACAGCATGAAAGATGTACCCTTAGTACGTATCCTACTCTTCATCTTGATGGCTGTTTATTTGCTTTCTCAGGGTTTTGGAGTGACTGCGCGGTCAACCGTCGATACCCGCAAACTCGATCCGACCGCCATCATTGTTTTTCATCAAGCGTGCGTACTCTGTGAACTTTCGTGACTGTCCAGATCCTCACTCCAAAGCCGTCCACAGAGATGTCGGCGAGTATCTTAGGGATGAAGTACGTTGTACCTCACATGGGCGACGGAGCCGCTTCTGACATTCCATCCCTTTACTCTTCTTAGGAAACGTTGTTCTGATTGTATCCACGCCATCCACTCGGATCTTTGTTTTCGTGCTGCGAAGGGGATCGCCACACCTATTGATGTAGCTTTGTTTCATTCACCAGGCTTTGAAGTGCTCGTCCTTGGTGACCACTTATTTGTATATTGCATGTGGACTGAGGTGACTCAGTAAGGTTGTTCTATCCATGTTGCATAGATTGGCCCCGTCGAATCGCGGGTAGTAGATCGAGCGTGAGCCTCAATGGTGTTAAGATCCCAAGATTACTTAGCAATTCCTTGTGGGTTTAGGGTGCTTAGTAGGAATACGCTCACGCGTTTTCGTGAATCACCAATATATTTCGTCTATGAGGTAGATAAGGTGTGCATCAGCGCCCCTCAGCCCACGCCTTCTCAACTTGGTCCTTCGCCTTTCACACACTGCGTGCATTCACACCTAGAACGTTTTACCATGACCTACGTTATCTACCTCTCGGCGTTGCGCTTTTGCAGCTTCAGCTTCTTCGGGAACCTCATACTCCACCCTGTCCCAGTTCTTCCCGTGTGCCACGATATGGAACAAATCACTTCGAGAGCTGTTCACAGACAATGAGCGGCAAAGATGCTTCCAGACTCTCCTACAGACGTACTAATTGCCCATAGTGTCAGCGACGACTTTAACTTCGGCAATTTTGTCAAGGGAAACATCAGCATAGAGGATGGCTTCTACTCCCGGGTCGACGGGTTCGGTGAGCTGTGCTCCATCTGGGCCATATATCTACAAAAGAATGTCGTTCAGCCATGTTATCAGAGGGACCATATGACGCTCTCCAACTTACGCAAGAGAAACCCCCGCCGGGGAACTTGAACCATGGGAAGCCGGTCATCTTCATCTTCGCAGCCCCCGCTTCGCTGACCACCTGACAACCTACGATTCCGAAGCACCCACCTTCCATCGCTACAACCTGCGACATACGGCTAGATGCTTCGCCACTGACAATATAGGGGGAACCTCCTTGATAAGGAAGGAACGCAGGCCACCATCCGCCGACGAAAATCTGTGGGTGCTGTGCATAGAAATGACATTTGAGGAATGGCTGCAGAGCTTACGGTAAGCAATTTGGCTCAAAGAGGCAGGCTAAACATACTTGGATTTGTTCCCAACAGTTGAGACTGCCGACACGGCCCCACTCTGTCTGTACGACGTTATGAATGGATTGTGCTATCAAAAAGCATCCATGAATCAACGGCAGTTTCGACTGAAGTGGGCCAAGCGCTACCAACCGCTGCCGTCTCCAAAGATCGTCTTTTCGTAGTGCGTGGCCTGAGTCGAAGAGTCACACCGTCCATTCCATTTGTGTAAAACAAGTTGCCACCCTACCTTGATCTTGCGGCGATGATTCGCAATCTTACCGTCGGAAGTGATTGTCACTTGTGAGATGTATAGCGAGCCCCCGTCTGTCTCGGCAAAGCCTAGAACGACAGTCGTGCTTGCCTCTTTGACGGCATCACAAATGCGGGCCATCTCAGCAGAGTGGACGGCTAAGGCATTTGCTTGGTATTCTTTCAAGACGGGCTGGCAGGTCACAAAGTCGTTCGCCCAAGGAGTCCACGGGTAGCCTGCAAGTGTACTCAGTCATGGATAGGTTCCCTATGTGGTTTACCCACCGGGGATGAACAACTCCGGGAAGCCAATCACTTTAGCTCCGTTGGACGCAGCCTCTTTGACGAGCCTTATGGTCTTTTCTACGCTGCCTTTGAGGTCCATCCAGACTCTGAGGAGGACGAGGTCAGGTTCTGTGAGGATGACTTGGCAGCTAGAACCTACGGTTCGGCCTGGATAGCGGCGACTTTGAAGAGGCGGGTATCGCTGTTGGATGGGTTGAGAGTGAATGGCATCTTGGGTAATGGTTGAGCGAGTGAAGGTTGGTGTTCGGCTCTTGACTTTTATATACTTTGCGTGAGTGCAGCAACCATAACCTAATGAATTCCGGTGCTATCTCCACCGAGGCAAAGCTTGCAAGCAGCCCAAAGGGCGTGGGGCAGCGATTTTACCGGCTAATCTGTTTGCCAAGCTCGTTCATGGCCAAGAAGGCCGTCTGCGGAATGACCCATGGTTCGAAGATGATTGTTGTGGGCGTGTGCGGGCAGTCCAGGAATACCTCGCAGGTATCCAGAGACCGAGACGGCCAACTTCATTTACATGAGCAGTAACTGGAAACTTGAACGCCGCTGAGTTCAACCTGGCAACGTGACCGTGTCGTGTCACCACAATCATGACGCTTCCCTTCCCTCCTCCGTCCCTCCTCCGTACCATGGCCTCCTCGTCCCAAAATCCATATGCTCAATGGTCAAGCATCCCAGACGATCATCTCACCGTATATCACATCGACACATTCCTTACATCCTCTCCGGACGACGTTTGGGTCGTCGCTGCATGTCTCGACCGCCTCCTTGACAATGTGCAGGTCCAACGTCACTTGCTTCAGCATGGGGTTCAGCGAACTGAAGGGGCTTTAGGGAGAAGTCGGAATGCAAGTCTTCTAACTTCCCGGACTGAACGCAATGGTGACAAAGCAGAAATCGCCGGACGCAGTACAACATCCCAGCATCCTTCTCCTTCCGCCGAGTCCTTATCAGCCCATTTTCGTGGCTCTCCGGCAGATGCGAGACTCTGTCGGATGCGCTCGGTATTGTTGGATCGACTTGACCGGTTGAACACGTATGAGGAGCTTCTCCAGGCTGCACCAATCACCGATGGCAGGGAGGCCGAAGACGCAATCTACGAGTGGGAAGATGATCCGTGGGGGGCTGATAAAAGCCTATCTTCCGCAAACACATCATTGATTTCTACCACGGCACAACTTCCCATCTCTCTGCCCACCTTCCTTTCAGATGACCTTTACCGGACTGCCTGTGTATTTGCAACCACTCAATGGCTTGAACCGCTATGCCGAATGCTTGAGCGCCATGCTGTCACACTTTGGCCCTACCGGTTCTCAATTCTCGACCATATTCCGGTTTATGTTCATCCATCTGAGTACCGCGATGTGTTCCCCACCTTCGAAGCCGCTTCTAATATTGAGCAGAGGTCCACTGGGAAAAGCTGGAGGTTAGAACAAGATTGGTCGGAGACTGAGGAGGTCCGCTTGGCCCTCCGGGAGTGTGCGGATGCCTTCGACCTGGAAATCCCGTCCACGCCAGCCGTCGCCATTGATCCTACGTTGAATCCATTGTCGGCTGATCTTCTTTCTATGTGGTACAAACGTCGAATTAACCGTATCATTTCATCGACAGGCATGGTCGATGTAGCACTTGCGTCTGTGCAGCATGCTGCTTCACAAGGCATTCCCGGACTGGACGAGCTGGGAGAGGAGTTAAGTCTTCTCTCGCGGCTTGTATATGACGCTCCTCAACCCTCGTACGACGTGGATGACTGGTCATTGAATCATTGGCAGTCCATGGATTCCGCTGCAATCATTCGGGCATATCTCAAACACAGCACGAATGAAACCATTGCAAACGACATTTCTAGCCTTGTTATGCCGTATCTGTTCGTGATTGAGTCCCGAGCCGAACGTTCTGGCAAACCCGATCCGTCCCTATCTAACCGCCTGCTCTATGACTATATTTTATCTGCGCCTTTAGAGCTCGTGGCTGCCATCTTCGAAGCTTCCAAGCCTACTCTCCCCTCTACTCAGCGCCTCGTTCGTAACGACGAGGATGTCGCTAGGTTGGCTTTAGCATGTTTATATGGCAGTAGCAGCGTCGATGAGTGGCCAACGATGAGTAGCATATTCGAGTGCCTTCCTGCCTGGGATTTCCCCATCAATGAGGACGACAACGAAGATGAGGACGAAGTGACCATAACCTCCCTCGCCTCCTACGTAACTCCAACTACTTCCCGTCCCTTTTGTACTCCTTCCGAGCTGTTCGTATTTTTCAAACCACTTCCGGTATCCTCATTGTCTCGTGCACTTGACACCCTGGATGTGCATCTTGAGGCAGGCGAGATACTGTCTCGATGGAATGTCCCAGCTCCACTACACTGGTTCCTTCAGAGCCACCACAATATCTCTCAACAGCGGGCCTGGGCCACTCGGCTGGCGCGAAGAGCCGGCGGGTCATCAGACCCTCTGGACACCAAAGACGATTGGGAGTGGCTACTGGAAGATATGCTAAAGCTCACCAATACTACTGACGGTGGTCTTCAAGGCGCATTCG
This sequence comes from Pleurotus giganteus, assembly GCA_032158425.1. NCBI lineage: Eukaryota > Fungi > Basidiomycota > Agaricomycetes > Agaricales > Pleurotaceae > Pleurotus > Pleurotus giganteus. The sequence continues at coordinate 3,160,862 of JAPEHR010000002.1, forward strand.
GATTGCTTTCCCAAACTGAGGTAATCCATATATTCCTTGGTGGCCTTCTAAGTTCCGGGAGTAAGCCCCTGTTCCTTTATGCGGTCGATGACACTAATTGCTATGTAGAATTAGACATCGCAAAATCGCTAATAGGGTGGATGCAGAGCAAATTGTCGCTGGAGCTTCAAGTCGTCGAGGATATCTGTCTTGCCTGCTCTCGAGAGTTCTATGATAACGCCAGCTCGGGTAACTACAAGTTTGGCGATATGAAGCTCGCGTATGCCTGGTAAGTTCACAATTCGTTTATTCCTAAACTGCTACGGACATCTGTGTAGCCTTGATTTACCCCCCCTGTCTGCTCGGGTTATTCAAGAAAAGGAGTTCATCGAAGCCACTTCTCGTCTCTCCTCATTCAACATAACCTCTCGTCCGGGAATCCCTATCTCTCCCATTGAAATCCGCCTCACCAAAGATCGACTGTCTCTCGTTGCCCAGGTACTTACAAGCAATGCTGAGGCATACAAGCACACAGAAGTCATCTTGGAGCTTGTTCATAAGCTTGGATTTCGCGATGATTTTATTGCCGAAGCCAGGACCTTAGCTATGCTTACAGATACTGCCCTCCAGGCAGAGGATTTCACTAGGGCGTACGAAACCAGTGAGCGCTTGGTAGATTCTGTCCGCAACTTTATCAATTCTACGCCGTTTGGAAAGGAGGATCCAAAGGCGAAGGAGGCCAGCGAAGTCTGCTGGGTGACCTGCTACCAACTAGGTCGTCAGCCCGAATTTGACGAAATGGACAAAAAGCTATTATTACTGGGACGGGCTGTAGAACTTTGCCCACGAGATAAGCTGCACGATATATTACTCTCTTGGCGTCGGTTGGAGAAAGAAGACATTGAGGCCCGCCAAGGGAGACTAACCCATCGCCAAAATTACCCAATGTCGCGGCCGGTTCACCTCAAGCCGATCATCTCGCCTAATCCAGCGGCTTCCTTACGAGCGAAACTGCAGCACTTCCACATGCCCACTCCTCCTTTGCTCAGCACACCTGATGCAGCGGCCTTGGCTACAAGAACTTTTCGCAGTGTCGCGGCCAACTTCCCCTTCTCCGTAGGAAGCCGAGGTCAGGCTTCGCACCAAGAAGACACGGCCAGCTCGCTTAATGGTAGTCGACGTCCTGACGGAGATGACATGTCAGCGCAAGCATCAAGAGTAATTTCCAAAGGAATTGGCTGGCTCATTGGTGCTGACGATGAGGAATAATGCAGTGGCCACAGTGATCAAATAGTGCAGATCATTTGCAGGTTTGGCAATATATCAAGCCTCCTGTCATGTTTTATGAACTACAATCTGAGGCATAGCTTTAAACAATGTCTACATTACGCAAGACACATCGAGGTGCTTGACAGTATGGGAGAATATCCATTCCAAACAAATAATGAAAAAATGCTATGTGCAAACGAGTGTGGTAGTCAAGTCTGTCGGAGAATACAAAACGAATGAGCAGTAACCGGGATGAGATATGGGATCGATAAGCTAAAGTAGATCTTGTGGTGGACATGAAAGGAGGGGACGGGGGAACGAAAGACCCGAGGAACGTGATCCACAAGGAAATATATGAGAATGAGGCTATGGCACAGCGCTACCAAAGCGTGTTGACGTTGCCGTGCGTGCTCGAGGTCGATTGACTACGCCCACTCCCGAGTTGGCCGCTCTAGTCTCTCCTCTCCTACAGGCGTCGCAGTAACCAATTTCACCAGCTGTCCGAAGCTCCTCCACTTCCGCTTTCAAGTCTCGAACTTGTCCTTCCAACTCCCAGACCTGCCTTTGCCATGCTTGTTTGGCTGATACAATGTGATCCTGCAAGGCCTTAATTACTGCGTCAGGATCGTTTTGAATGTTGAAACTTCTAACGCTGGCGGTATCGCTAGGTTGGGGTTTTACTGCGAGCATTGGGGGAGGGGCAGAAGGCGATGGCGTGATTGGTGAGATAATGGTACCAGCGCTCTGAGGGCTAAGCGCATCACTGTCTGTTTCTAACTGCGGCGGCGGAGCAGTTGCAAGCCCAAGGTGATCATGGAAATGTGAACTAAAGACGGTAGATACGGGGCGTAACTTAAGTGCCGGAAACTCCGTTACATGGGCAGGCGCACTCTGAGGAACCGTGTCTCTTTGCCCAGAAATCGGACTAAGCGAAGGAGGAACACTGATAGTTTGAGACCCCCCTCTAGGGATGGGTGAGGGGCTGGTCACAGATGATGAGTGAGTGTTGATAGTTAGCGGCGGGGTACGACGAGGATTGTTAGGAGCCTTCTGTGACAGACCGCCTTCTGCAGAAGAATCCAATGGATCTGAATGAGGACGCGGATCGGCGTCCAGCAAAGAAGGGGATAATTGAGGGACAGGTATTCGATGGGTAGAGAGCTTGGACGGCTTAGAGCTTAGCTGGTGAATTTGGTAGGCCGAGAGGCTTTCAGCCAGCGACGGTACGGGTGGTGTCTCTTTGTCCTTGTTGAAGAATTTCATGAACCCACTCTTCTTATGTTTCAGCACCTTAGTCTGCTGGATCCCACCTTGAGCTGGATGGACAGCTGGTTCAGACTCTCGACGATCGAACTTAGAGGGGTTGTTGCCGACCATGGACTGAAGTGCTTGCTTAGCTCTCGTACCTGCACTGACAGAGCGAGCTCGAGCTCGAGAAGCAGCGGCGTCGATGGAGCTATGATCAACGCTGTACACGACACTGACAGTGTCTGAGTCGACATCATTCTCCGTGGAGGAATGCGCCAACCTGGAAGAGGGAATCCCTGACCCATGATTGACAGTAGCACTCCGGGAACGCTGGGCACGTGCTTCTTCAAGCGAGATCAAGGCGAAAGAAGGGGAAACGGGGCGTTCCAACCAGCCAGGGATATTTGCGAAGGCAGGTTGAGGGGTTGAATGGGGGGAGGTCTTGGTAACGTTGGGCGAAGGCGGCATCGGTGGGAGGTCTGGGGGAAACCGTGCTGGCATAGGAGAAGATATTTCTCGCCCATGCAACGTCGAGCTACGTTTGCGAGGTCTGATGTCCCGGCTGACGGAAGGAATGTCTGAAGCTTCGGGCGGCACTGCCTGAGGTAGGGCCTGCCGCGCATTAGGTGCGTTGGTTGCAGACGATTCGTCGATAAAATTCGCGGCATGGCCGCGGGAAGCAATGGCTACATCGAAAGTTGACAGGAGAGCAGGGTCACGGGGAGGGGGGGGCGACCGAGCATAATTTACGGCAAAATCGGGATTGGCGTAAGGGTGATGCGACTCCTCTCTATGATACAAAGATGAAGTATGTTGATCCGAGGTGTTTGAGTGCATTCTCACAAGGGAATGGGTATCAGAATGACTATCGTGTCGGGTATGGCTATTGGCATAATGAGAGTACATTGTTTCATGGGGAGAAGCCGGCGGGGAAGGAGTACGATAGAGTGTAGGAGACTGAGGACCTGATAAATTCCTCCTCTCGGACAAAGGGGAATAAGTGGTTGAAACGAGAGTGCTCGTTGATGGACTTGGTTGGGAGAGCGCACTGAAGTGTGGAATATCGGGTCAACAATGCGGCGGAGGAAAGAGATTGGTACATACTTGAGAGCCGCACGAGGGTTTGGTAACTGAGGCATCAGTATATCTAAGGAAACCTTTGACTTGCTTTGGGAACGGCTGGACTCGTCGCTCGCCCTGCCTGAGCCTGACGATGGGGCACGAAATTTGAGCGTCCTTTTCAAAGCAGACACAGGGTGTGAGCTGCTGTCGGACTCGTTGGTCTCGCCCAATGCCTCATCTACTTCCCAAGGGGCTTTGGAATGAACGCGCATCTTCGGCCCTAAAAGACTCATGCGAGGAACTGACATATCCTCGCCGTCTGAGCCTCGTTGACTATAGAGGTCGTCTTCATCCTCTTGATACTCCAACGAGACAGACACATCGTCATCCATGTCCAACATGCTGGTAGCAAGGTCATTGATTCCATCATGGATACGGCGAAGCTGAGTAGGCGTTGATGACCAGTTACTCTGGTCATAGCCGCGATTGGAACTGAAATTGGCGTCCTGGTCGGAAAAGGCCATGGGGCGAGGCGAGAAAAAGGGGTGACTATATACAGAAGGTGTGTCCGTGAACTCTGAGACCGATGGATAGCGAGCATGAAAAGGAGCGTGAGCTACGCGTTCGTCGAGAAGACGCCTAAGATGGCGGTCGTCGTGGTCGTCGACTGGCGAGTTGATGTCAAGGGACCTAAGCATCATCTCTGCGTAGCTTTCGGTTCCAGATCAATCTATCACTGAACCCTGTAGATTTCAAAAAAAAACAAATAGATCAAAACGAGAGCTGACACGATTCCAGGTGCTGGTTCCAGCCTCCTTGAACCCGTTGAGAGCTACCGTTCAAGTGCAGAATGCATCAATCTTGCGCCGGTGTTGGCCAGAAGCAAGAGGAACGGAAGAAGCAGAGAATTCAAGATGGGGCGAGCACGGGCGCCCCTAACTCTCACGTGAGTTTCATTCATGCACCTTAACGTTTTAACAGTAACCGTCATTATGGAACCACCAATTGTGCCCATCGCTTCATCATCAAATGGTCGTGTATCAGGGAAATCATGGAAGCCAAAAAAATCTGCCACCGTGTGCGTACATGGTGTCAGTGGCCTCCATCTTTCTCATCGTATCACAGTCGGTCCCATCTGCAAACCGGTGTGAAAACAAAGAGATGGCAAGACAGAATCGAACAGGCTAAGAAAACACAGGCTATCAAGAAGCTGCAGCAGGAGCTCAAAGATGAAAAACAAGCAGAGATTGCACGGTACGCTACTCTCTCAGTTTCCATGTGCTATTTCCGAAATTCGACACCATACCAGTCGACGGGAAATCACCGTCCAGCGCAAAAATGCGGCTGAAGAACGTCAACGACTGGAAGAGCAGGCAAAGGTCAGAGGCTTATCTATCCATCATTCCAGCTTAATTTCAAACCTTCAGTCACTAGATGGGTGCCCGGAGAGCAGCCAGGCTACGTCGTAGAGCTGGGCGCACTAAGAAGGTCAATGGCTAAACGTTGTCTCCTTATCTTATAGAAATTATTCCATGCAGCACAACAACAAGTCCAAATCTGAGTTAGTAAGATACTCATAGTGTCCAGCTATCATCAACTTCGTCATCCTTGACAAACGACTTGTCCAATCCCACAACTACACTCTCACACAGGGGGCAGCTGCTCGCCAACATCTCATCTAACTCCTTTCGCAACCTCTCTTTCTTCTCTTGATCTTTCTCCTTTCCATTCTGGGTGTCCCCACCCACGACAGGCATCCACCCAGGCGCGGTAACCAACGAAGCCAAAGCGTCAGGTACAATAAGGTCCCGCAGCTTATCTCCAGCGGAAATGATATTCCGACCCAAGGAATTGGCATTCTGCAGCGGATTTGTGACTAGGGTGGTAGCGAAGTTGGCTGAAAGCAACGTTCGCTGACCAGTAAGTTGCCGAACTGGTGCTCCGTTGCTGATCGCCCGTCCCGGAGTTTGGGAAACTTTGAGAAGCTCATTCTGGACCGTTAAAATGCGCCGTAGGGCATGGGATGGCAAGGACTCTTTGGCCTTTTGACATTATGTATAACCGAAGGGTCAAGGAAAGGTGCGTCAATGGAGAGTATCCTGAAGCGAGGAAAGAACTCACCAATCCTATCAGACAATCAGCATGGAAGCAATGTTGACAAGGGAACCCATAAAACTGCCTGGTCAGGAGTCGGTCGGAACAAACGGAGCAAGCGTCGCTGGAGTCGATAGTGATGAATCGCTTTCTCAAGGCTACAATGTCTTGCTTGATTGCCTCGGCAGTCCGCGTGGCCTCATCCATCTCACCCTTAAGGGTCTCGATATGTGCTGAATAGCCTTCCAACGCGTGGGCTATCTCTTCTTTGAAGTCGTCGATTACCACAAAGTCAGGGAAGAACGGCAGGATATCTTCAATTTTCAGTAAGTCGGTGTTCTCCAGGAATCGCATCGCCCTGTCAAAACCTATTAAAAGCTCTTACCGAGGTTATCAAGTTGACTTACGTCTTGATGTCTTTTTTGTCTTGAACAACATAACGCGCAATCTTCAGCCAAAGCTTTTTCCTAAGAGGGTGATCATCCTCGGGCATATCTGCGTTGATCTGAGCGAGTTCTAAATCGCCTTTCTCTAAAGCCAGATCCACGCTATTCTCCCAAAGGCCCATCTTAGAGTAGATATGCACGCACGGTTGCGTGCGATTGGTCTTTTTGCATAACCTTAGAGCATAATCGAGATCATAGTACGGTTTGCCAGTAATCGGGTCCGATGGCGCACTTGACAGAAAACGTAAAAGCGGGCCATCATCTTCTGGCGCGGATGAAGGTAATGAAGGGGAAGCAAAGAACGTGATGATGAGATTATGGACGGTGGGCGAAGTGTTATTCTGTTCAAATATTACGTGATGGAGGAAGCGAATAGCCTGATTCGGGGAAAGTGGATCGCGAGGCGCGTGTTGTAACTGAAGCAATGAGGGCACAAGGCGCAAGGGGTCGAGGGCAGGCTGCCGAAGCCAGGAATCCACGGTAGCCCTGGGCGCGTGCCGAAAAAGTACTGGACCAAACCTGTAGTAGAGCTCAAGGTTGGGCTGATGGTATTTTTGCGTCAACGGGTGCGGAGGATGTGCGGACCAATACACTCACCTGCCGGTTCACGACATCAAGAGCCTTGGTCCACTCTTCCTCCAGAACCCAATGTTCGATGACTCGTTGGTAATCACCGATAGTAGTAGCATAGTGGAGGTACATATCCGTGCGGCCATGCCCTTGTATGAGCTCGTATGCGGTCTTGGGGTCCAAGTTGTTCTACCGGCCAGTTAAACAAACATTTGAAATTATCGAAGCAAAGCCCACTTTGTATGTTTCGAAAAAGTGCTTGAGGTCCTCTTCAAGTATAATGCGCTCAGCTTGAATGTTATCGATATCTTGTGTTATCGACTCAGATGCCACAAAATCATCGAGTTCATTACATTTGCTCAGGTAGAACTCGACGAGCCAGGTCGCAAGCATCATGCGTTGCGTGAAATCCTGAAGCAGAGGGTCATGAAGGGTTTACAAATAGTAGCCGGGGGGATCCGCACAGTTTTCTTCGTACGTTCCAACCTTGAAATGAGGTACGCGCGTAAAGAATCTCTTTGGCCTGCATCCAAGAACTTCAGAGCTACGTCTTCGAATGCTACAGAACACTGGGCATAACACTGAGACGCTTGGAAATATCTCCCTTCATCAAATAGAGTATTTCCTTGGGCAGATAATATGCGGTCCCGTTGAGCAGCAGTCTACGGCCCAAGCAAGAAAGTCATGACGCTGGCTAGAGAGGGTACTTCAATGCGAACCTTTGCATAGCGTAGAGAGACATCAAAGTTGCCATTCTCCAAATACACCTTCCAGACATCTCGATCTTCGTTCCCCACCATGAGTTCAAACAGCGATTGGTCCGTGTACACCCAATACGTCTGTCTTACCGGGTCGGCAGTCAGGCCTTTTACTTCTTCGGCGGGTTTCTAGGAACGAAGTCAATAATGCAGTAGTGGACGGATTCGATGACTGACCAGAGGAAGAGCTTCTTCATACGCTAGCTTGTCATTCAAACTACAGACACCCATAATACGGTCCTTGAATAACAATACGAAGTGGAATGCGGTGAAGGAGATGGATATGGGGAAGTCGGGGGACACGGCAGCAGGAGATGAGGAGGTGGGGTGTAACGGATACGGGAGTAGACGGGCACCATCAATCACGTCGTCGGTGGCCTCATAGTTGAGACCGCCATGGTAGATACCAGCGGCTGTGGAAACAAAAAGGGGTCAGAGGAGTCGTAGCAAGCGGACCAAAGTCTTACCTGTCATCCAAGCCAAGGTCTTAGGCACTGAATGTGCTTGATCGGCCTTCTCAGTGTAGAGGTGAAGTTCTGAGTGCTGAATACCGCCGGGGAGTTCCAGAATCTCTTCGCCAAGTCAGAAGGTTGTGGAATAGTGGCCCGCAGTGGAAAAAACACGCACTTGGTGCAGTATCACGGTAGGCTGCGAAGAGGGAGGTAAACACACGACCGCCGTCCTCAGAGCGTCGATCTAGGGTACCGGTAAACTGATATATCCGTGATGGAGTCGTTACAATAACGAGAGTCCGCTTCGAGTCAGAAGGCGGGTGGAACACGAATTCGATGCCAGTTATTGGGTGTCTCTCAGGTAGTGTGAACACAGATTGAAGGTAACGTTCTTGTGATTTGAAGAAATCTTCTTCCGCATCGAGAACGGCTTCGTATATCTGTCCATTGCGTGCACCTATCAACATTTCCCGAGTGGACGTGCTATGTGACGAAGACAGCAAAGCTGAACGGTTCCACGCGACACTTTCAATGATCATCTTGAAGCTTTTGAGTTGCCTGGGTTTCTTCCACCCTCGGAATAGATACCAATTCTCCCCTTGTGTTGAAGTGACAACGATGTGGCGGCCTGAAGGATCCATAAAAATTTTGGAAATAGATAGCTCAGTCTGTTTCCTCGGAATCTGGACTTTGAGAACTTGGTCCGCGTGAGACAATTCAATGATAACAATGGTGTTGGAAGTGAGCACCATAGCAAGGATATCAGAGCAAACAGCCATTGATACCAACGGCGCGGAGAATGTGTATTGGACTCTGCCTAACTCGAAGATGGGAGCGGAATCGAGTAGGCTGTCTTCCTTATGAAAGCAAGGAGGGTTGGTCATGAGCTGGGTAGGCTACATAAACAATACGCACCGGATCACTACCTCCGAGACCGGCCACAACATCTGCATCTTGGGGCGATGGTTCGAACCCTTCATATTGAACCTGTGGCAAGGAGGCATGGCCTATGGCGCTAGGGAAAGGGGCTGCAGCATGTTCGACGACTGGGAGTTGAAAGCTCAGCTGGTGTCGACTTGAGAAACGCGAAAAAGGACACTCACATTCGTCGAACATGATGAACTGGATGCAACACGCGTGTCCACGGTCCGGCGAGACATGTCCATGTCAGGATTATCTTATCTTATCTTGCGGGTCTCACAGTCGCCAATCGTAACCGAAGGGCTTACAAGCCTCCTCTTGCATACTTATATGGCGCGACCCTCTATACTCACCGACATCCTATCATGTCTCCTCGTCCTATGCCCCGCTTAATTCTGATTCGCCACGGTACTGTTTCATTCTCGTTCTTATCGAGCCCGGCGCTGAGATAACTTCCTCAATGCTCATGCAGGCGAGACTGAGTGGTCTTTGAACGGGTTTGTCACTCAGCGGATGTGTCCCAGTCAGACAACTCATTGTTTTGTAGCCGACACGTATGGCACTCTCCCGCTCGATATCAACCTTCCGATCATCGCTTTTCTACAGACTGGCCGTCCAGACATCCAATTGACCGCTCGGGGAGAGGAGCGAGTCAAGGCTCAGGCGCAGATCCTTGTAGGGGAAGGAAGCGAGTTTTAGACCGCTACAGCACTCTTCTGTGGACTGACATTACACTCATAGGGATTATTGATCCCAAGAACCTCTGCACTGTCTACGTATCACCCCGCCAACGAGCCCACAAGACGTTTCATCTCCTTTTCGATCATCTCTCCGAGCCTCCTCATCATGTCATTACCGAAGAGACCAGTGAGTTTGTGGAAAATACTACGATGCAGTTGAATTCATCCTAATCAGGGGAATGGGACTATGGTGATTATGAGGGCCTCAAACCCGCTGAGATCAAAGAAAAGAATCCCAACTGGTTCATTTGGACCAACGGGTTTGTTCCACTTCATTTAGGATTGATGCCACAACATGACTATTCCATCACCAACAGTTGCCCAGGCGGTGAGAGTGTAGAGGAAATGCAAAGCCGCGTTGACACTGTGATAGCGAAGGTAGGCATGACCGTGATACGCGCACAATCTATAATGTCGTCAATAGGTCCGCGAGTATCATCGTCAGTACCATGAAGAAGGAATCAACACCCGCGATGTGGTGATTGTTGCCCACGGCCATTTCAATAGAGTCCTCATCGCCCGTTGGATCAACTTCCCCCTTTGCCTAGGTGCGTATTGATGCCACCATTTTGTCAGCAAGCTGAACCCCCTTGGTTAGGCACCCACTTCAATGTAGAACCAGGAGGAGTAGGTCCCCTTCCAGTCAACTCTATTCATTGTTCATGGACATTCACCTTCCAGGTTGCAGTGCTCAGCTATAATCACAACTCTCTCAAAGAACCCGCTCTCAATGCCCTCAATGTCTACGCAGAAATTCAGTAGTAGCCGACGTTGTTAATTTAAGTTCACTAGAAGCTCCGTAAAGGTACTATTACAGTAAATGCAGTGACGCGACCTACGCGTCTGACATCAGACGCCCGAAGTGAACGTGTGATATCTTTTGGGAAATTCAAGCAACCGCTAACCAACTGCCTTTTCACTTTTCTACTCTCTTTCCCGAAACATTAACTTATGGCTGAGGCGCAGCCCCAGACCCACGAATCTGCGTCGTTGAACTTGTCTGATTTGGATGCCACGTCCAGTCGTGCACCGTCACCTCATGGCGAAAAGCCGACCTCTGCAGACGTAGAGGCCGAGGGAGGCCATGTGTCTGGTGACGCACAGCAAACTCAAGGAACGCCGGAGGAACCAGATGCTGCCCCAGCTCCCGTAGAGCAATCCCATCAAGCCCTGCCTTCCAACCCCGGAGCTCCCAAAAGCAAGCAAGCGACAATGGTCAAGCCTACGCCCGGCAAATTCAGTGGCCCTCCAACCCCCACCGTGAAGAAGGTGAGCGTGTGTAATCCGTTTGTTTTACGTGGCTCTCTGACACGATGCGATCGTGAACTTGTAGGTAATTAATTCGGGAACGTTTGGTACTGGGTCAGCAAAGTCTACTACGCCGAAGCCTACTACAGCTTCCACCCTCTCTAAGCCCTCGTCCTCAGCAGCTCCGGCTTTAAAGAAGTCTGTGAGCGCATCGTCCGCCATGTCCAGCAAACCAACCGCAACAAGCGTGAAACAGCCTGCGCCAGCTAGGAGAGCTTCTGTGGTCCCCCCGAAAACGACAGCCGCTTCTTCAACCATGGCCAAGCCGCCTCTATCATCGCCCCCATCCGTTCGACCTTCCACTTCCACTTCTCGTCCGTCCGTCGTCTCTCCCACCGGCTCCAATGCTTCCTTGAGATCGGCTGCCTCCTCCGCTCGTCCTCGTGCGGCCATTTCCGATGGTGTCAAGAAGGCGACTCCTACTCCTCGCCATAGCCTTGGACCAGGTGCTAAGCCGCTACTATCCACGTCGGCTAGTGCCCCACGGTCAGCAAGGGCCGGTACTTCAATCTCTTCCATTCGAGAGGTTGAGCCTGATGTGACGGCCTTACAAGCCCTGCAAGTCAAAGTGAGTCCTCCATATGCACCGCCTCGTTTGCTTCTGAGCTCACCACATCATCAGCTTGAGGAAACGGAGTCAAATTTGGCATCCAAGATCGAAGCAGTCACTCAACTCGAGGAGAAGGTAGCAGTCCTACAGGCATCCTTGACTGACGCGCAGACCGAAGCTGAAATTCAGCGAGCAATTGTGGTTGAGTTTGAACAGTCCAAAGCCGATGCTGAGACACGACTCAAAGAGCTCAAGGATGTGTTGGATGCGTTGAAGGCTGATCACGCAGAAGGAGGCAATGCTTTGACCTCAATACGTGATGAGGTGAATCTTTAATTTGTCATTCTATCTCCAATTTAACTCTGGCTCCCCTAAGCTTGACGCAGCCAGGACATCGAGCGCCTCGCAAACTGAGCTCATCGAATCTCTGCACAGCCAGATCCAAGCCTTGGAAGCCGAGGTTGTATCGGGGAAGGAGCGTCTTGACGCTGCTAGGGAATCCAACGAAGCCGCCATGTCAGATGCTGCCGCTGCCGCTGCAGTCGAGCACGAAGCCATGCTCAGATCACAAGCGGACCTTGCAACTTTTGAGGAGCAATCCAAAGCTCTGACTGTTGCCCACACCAAAGCTCTTGCCGATGCCGACACCAGGATCAAATGTTTTGAGGCCAAAGCTTCGATGGTAGATGCTTTAGAGCAGGAATTAGCAGAACTCAAAGCAGAAAAGGAGGAGACCGCCAATAGGATATCGGAATTGGAGGTCGAGGTTCTTGAGCTCAAAGAGAGCGTTGAAACTAGTGAAGATTCATATTCGCAGTCTTCGACTCGTATCAAGATGCTGGAGGAGGACGCGGCGAAGGCCGCGGCGACAAGTAAGAAGGCACTTGACGATGCGCTAGCGGAAATACAAGAGCATATCCGTACTGGCGAGGATGCGCAAGAAGCCCATCTTGTAGAGCTCAAGGAGGCACTTGACACCAGAGCCAAAGCAATGGAGCGAATTACAGTGTTGCAGGCAGAATTGACCGCAGCTCAAGAATCCCTCCAACAAGCCCGCATAGATGCCATTTCTGCTGCCGAGGGCCATGCCTCCATGCTCGCTGAGGCAGAGGCGACCCATTCAGTCAAACAAGTTGAATTGTCCACTGAGATCGCGCGCATCGCTGCTGAACTCGAGGTATTAACTCTACCAATCGCGCGTGGCTCTTGCTAACGCTTGCCCTAGGGTCAGGAGGCCAAGTACGACGCCAAAGTAGCCGCCGTCAAGGCAGAGCACGACAACCTACTCCAGGACGCCTTCAAACGAGCCAAGGTAAACCACACTATGTGTCAACCTTTTCACATTAACTAATCGTCCAACGTGTAGGCTGAGGCCGAAGACGCGCATAGACAAGACCTACAGGCCTTAAGAATAGAATCCAAAGCGGCCCTGGAACAACTGCGAGCGCAACACCAACGGGCCATCGACGAGCTTAGCACAGACCACGCCACTATGCTTGAGGATAGAGTTCGATCACTAGAAAAGCAGCGCAGTAATCAGGCACTCGAACTCAAAGCGACACAAGATGATCTAACTAAGGCCAAGACTGGACTGGAGGCAGCGCGAATGGAAGTCGAGAAACTAACATCTCAGCACGATGAGGCGGTGTCGGCTCTTGCTACAGCCTCGGGTCACTCTCCGATACAAGCAGATGAAATAGCACGTCTGTCGAAGGAGCTATCCGTCACCAAGGATGATCTATCTGCGATGACGGAGATGCTGAATCTCACCAAGGCCTCGCTCGCTGAAGTGTCTAACAATCATGTTAGGGAACTGGAAGAAGCTGCTCGTGCACGTGCCGATGAGGTCACCAAACTGCGAGCAGCTCACGATGACGAAGTGAACCATCTTGTGATCCAGAAGTCTGAACTCTCGATCAAACTATCCGACTTGGAGGGCGAGTTGGTCACCTTGAAGGCTGCGGCTGGAGCGGAACCGCCTGTTCCCAAGGCTAACGGAAATGGCCCTGCACACCCCTTATCAACAGGCGTGTCCAAGGAGGAGCTGCAACGCTTGCACGAGGCGCATAACCTGAAGATGCACGATCTGCAGGCTCAGTACGACAAGGCCATTCAGGAGCTCAGATATGAGCTCGAGGAAGCGCAGGAGAAAGCAAATCAATTACAAACGGAATTGGGACGCAAGGCGATGGAAGTCGAGTATCTCGAAAAAGATCAAGAAGACAGTGAAGATCAAATCACTCGGTATGTTCGATTCTTTGGCATCAAGAGCTTTGTGGGAGCAATGGTCGCATTGGCCGTGGTCTATGGATTCTTGTAGTCCCCACCTCCTCACGCTTAACTTTTAATTTCCCTAACTTATTAAACCGGAAACATGATTTATTGACCCCGTCCTTCGTTTTGTTTTTCCCTTTTCGATGCCACAACATGGCTTTCTTGCAGATTAAAAGCGGAGGTGGAAACCCTCAACGAGGAACTCAAGAATAAAGAGCATCCGACTGCATGATAGTCGACAGGCGACCACACGGACCGCTAGGAGGCCACGTTTGCTCGACACGACGTTTGCTCGTCCTTCCCTCCATGGTCGGCCCCCCAGATGCATCCCGCTGCGCGCTGTTCGTTCGTTTACTCGCTCATTCCCTTAACGATGTTTGTGACATGCTTTCTCTGAACCATTCACGATTTTCCGCTTAGCTATGGCTCTCTAAACATACTTTAGACTCTACAAGTGCCCGCTATGCATAGTCCTTCTATCCAGATTCCCGCCACCGTTACATTACCCCCTGGATATATACCATACCCATTACTGAATTGATGTGTGCTTTATAAGATCCACGGAGTCGGATTTCTGCTCTTCTCTTCAGTGTAGCGTGACAGAGATCATATACTAGGTTTACGGAGATGTTGAGCATGAGCTTGCGGTGAAAGAGTGGCCTTTTCCTGGCAGAACAAATCCTACCGTCACCCCCTCGCGAGTGCTGAGTCGAATGGCATGGCAGAAATAATTGTCGTGGGACTCATTATTTGAACGGAGGACTGTAGCACTGATGCCGCATGAGCTGATTTCTGTTCATCCGTCGGCTAACTCCGATCGGTACGGGTGTTCCCCAATTTATTTCGTCGAGTCCTCTCTCTCTCTTGTCCTCACCCTCATCTCTCCCTTTCTCGCTCCTCTCATTCTACCATGGCCATTCAAAAGGAGCCTGGACAAAGGGGCGTCAACTGGTCCAACATTGCCGTCGGTGAGGCGCGTGCTACCTTTCTTGTCAACATGAACCGCTGAACTCTCCGTCGAAGGGGCTATCATGAACATGGTACTTGGTATCTAGTTTGCCACTAAAACATCGGCTCTAATAAATTGTTTCTTTTCTGCGTGCTGCAATTAACAGTTTGTAAGTACTTGTGATAGTCATCTCTGACTTCAAACATGAGCCCATTGACTGTGCATTCCTGCAGGAAGTCACGACGCTGGGCCAACCTTTGGAAGTCTTGAAGACTCAGATGGCTGCCAACCGCTCGCAAACAATGGCACAGGCTCTCCAGACTGTTTGGTCGCGAGGAGGCTTTAAAGGTTTCTTCCAAGGTCTGATTCCATGGGTACGGCTTTCTCTCTTACTAGTCCTACTACCCGACTGAACGTCAGTGGCCTGTTAGGCTTGGATTGAGGCTTCAACAAAAGGAGCTGTCTTGATCTTCACTGCTTCGGAGGTGGAATCAGCATCCCTTGCCACAGGAATCAGCCCCGCTGCTGCCGGTTTGCTTGGTGGCATGACCGGTGGTATCGCACAAGCCTACGCTACAATGGGTTTGTATGATTTTGACCCCTTCTCGTCCTTCTGACGTGTTTTTATAGGTTTCACCACCTGCATGAAAACTGTTGAAATTACTCGACACAAGCAAGCTGCTGCTGGCGTGAAACCTCAATCCACTTGGGCTGTGTTCGCTGATATCTATCGACGAGAAGGTCTTGCTGGCGTTAACAAAGGTGTGAATGCTGTGGCTGTTCGCCAGTGTACCAACTGGGGTTCACGGTCAGTTCTTATCTCCACCCTGGCGATATCGCGGTATTGATTGTTCTTTGGGGATGGCACAGCATGGGTTTCGCCCGCTTGGCTGAGTCAACTATCCGGAAGGTTCGTGGCAAAACCGAGGAAGAAAAGCTAGGAGGTTTGGACAAGATTTTGGCCTCTTCCATCGGGGGTGCTTTGGCTACGTGGAATCAACCTATTGAAGTTGTTCGGGTGGAGGTGAGCCAAAGATGCATTGCGTGATATGCGTTTTCCATCTTATGCCCTTCTGCTAGATGCAATCTATGGCCAGAGCTGCCAACCGACCAGAGAAGCCTACCATTATGAACACACTGTCATATATCTACCGGGAGAACGGAATAAAGGGCCTTTACCGTGGTGTATCTCCTCGTATTGGTCTAGGCATTTGGCAAACAGTTTGCATGGTTTCTTTCGCCGACTATGTTAAAGCTTGGTATGTTGTGTTTCATCCTGCTCGGCGCTGTTGCTGACAGTCTTTGTGCAGGGTTAAGTCCCAACCGCGGTAATAGATATAGATGTTAGAGTCCCTTAATCGTATGCGCTAGATAGAGATTATGTTTTACAAAGTCACTCCTTGAATCCAAATAGTGGCTGATGTTGAAATACGATGTCAGGTGGATTCGTGGTGTCGGGACCCGGTCCTGGCATGAAACCGAGTGTGCCTGAGTTGCGGGGTACATACTTGATGTGACTAGTTCAGAAAGCCATTTGTCGTCCAGCCTCCCCCTTCTAAGCCTCTACTGCAGCCCACCATGAGTATCTCAAAGCCTCCCCATCCGCTCCTGACAAAGTACCTCGCACAATTGGCTACTCACCCGTTGAGAACGAAGGCAATCACAACTGGCGCGTATTCCTTTTCTCAATGTTCAGTCATCCACCAGACACCCTTGTTTTTCCTCTATGCAGCCACTCTGTGCTTCCTGCAAGAAGTCATTGGCAGTAATGTTGCCAAACCACCTGTCCACCGGCCACCGAAGGATGCCTCTGTGATCCGTCACTTACTTGCTGATGCACGCATTGACGTCCGAGCACTCAAAATGGCAATCTATGGCTTTTTCGTGTCTGCCCCGCTGGCTCATTTCCTTGTGGGCTTTTTGCAAAAGACATTCGCGGGAAAGACATCCATGAAGGCCAAGATTGCACAAATTGTCGCGAACAACTTGCTCGTTGCCCCTGTAACTACTTCGAGTGAGTCGTTTCCGTTTCGTGTCGGTCCTAGTGTATGTGACCGAACGCTCGTGTAGCTTACCTCGCGTCTATGGCCGTAATCAATGGTGCAAAGTCTCTACAAGACGTCGTAGGCACTGTGAAAGGCGGATTCTTCGCTGTTATCCGCGTGAGTTGCACGCAAGTGTCCCCGTTCAGCCTGTATGACTTGGATTCGCATAGATTTCGTGGGTGGTTTCACCCATCTCGTTGGTGATTGCTCAAAAGTTCATACCTGTTGAGGTGAGCTCCCGACCTCGTTCTTTAGGCTAAACATTGATGCTATTCCTTCAAGCTTTGGGTGCCTTTCTTCAATAGCGTTCAATTTGTCCTTGGCGTAGGTTTCTCCAGGCATTATTTCATGCTGCTATCCCTCACTTTCAATGTGTTTAGACCGTCTTCAACATAAGAACGAAACGTCTACTGATGGCGAAGGTCCAGCGCGAGGCCGAGGAAAAAAGGGCAAAGGAAGAGAAGGACGCGTGATCCAGATTATACCAGCAAAGTATATTCACCCAAATCTACACAGGAAACACGCTTTTGCGCCAATACATACCATCTATGTATGAATATGAAGTAACGCAACTGTCAGGAATTGCAGACGGTGATACACGTTTCGTTAGTCAGGGGACCTTCTTGCTCATATAGGCAAGGGACACGCGACCGTGAATTGGACGCTCCTGATGAAGGTATCCCCAGTACCTCGGTTCGTAAACGCCAACCTCCCAAAGAATATGACCCTTGGCGGGTAATCCATACTCTTGCCCTCAACGAAGTTTGCTCCTTAGGTTGAAGTGTACCTCGGAAGATAACCCGGCCATAGTATGGCGGAGGCATACACGATCTGTGGGGGGGATTAATGCCTGCCTGTTGGCACAGATCACATACGTACGTCTGCGATTCGTATTTTGTGGGGTCTGGGACAAGGTTCAGCAGATAATTCGAAGCATGGGTTAACGAGTAATTCCGTAAAGTGAACGTCACGAAGGCAGAGTAAGGACTGAAGACGAAATGTCAACCCAAGACCTAAGTGCCAAATTCATGAACATACGATGTGGCGAGGTCATGGATGGCGACGATTTTATCCGGCGGCCTGATGACGATGGGGTTCATCTCAACATTCCACTCGCTTTCTCTGATAGACTCGAAAAGTTCCTGGCGTTCCCGTCTTGTTTCGGCATACATGCTTCGCTTGGGTTTCTTTCTTTCTGTCACCTCAAGGATCTCTTGCAACGCTCCATGGCCGGCGCCAAGGGCAATCCCGTGTACGTACAGATACCCTGTCCGTTTGTGGTCTTCGATTTCCCAAAATAAGACAAGATCTACCGCACTTGGGTTGTAGAGTGGGAAAAGGGATGTACGAGATTTCGAGTGGATATGGGGATGAGATACTGCCAGGGAGCATGCCACTGCTTTCCGCCGGCTGCTGTGTATGAAGTGTCTGATTATGACATCTTCAAATAGTTTGCTGCTGGCGTTCTCCTTAAAGCGTTCAGCACAGTTCAATCGGCACGCATTCGTCTCGAACGGAAAACGTACAGTGACTACGCGATGACATAGGACATCAATAGGAGGCGGCTTCGAGGGTTGTAGTGGGCTCCCTTGCAAAATATCCTTGAGGTTTCGCGAAACAAAATTGTAGGTCTCGGCAACCCCAGTGCCACCATTCCATGGCTTCGCATCAAGGGCTATATTCGCTACCTGAAGGGGGGCTATTGGAGGACTTCATGGAAATTGAGCACGGTTCAGGTTGTTGTCGGCTGACTTACGATACATGATCCCGTAGAGACGAGGTCTTCCAGGTGGGGCTTAGTATCAGCATTTGGCTGACAAGTAAAGGTATGGACAAGGAAGCGTTCCGAAGCCGGATGCCCAGGTAATAGGGATGGTCAAGAGCATGAGCCGGTCGGGCTTGGGCAGATATTTCAAAAGAAGGTCCCACTTCGTACGATCGCGTCACGCGTACAGAGTGGAACGATTTGTCTATTTTGCTCTGAAGACTGGAAGTCAGCGAAGTCAATGGATAATGGACCATCGTACGTCTCGATACGCAAAGAGCAGACATAGTTCCTGTTGGCCGAGATTGTCTGCATGAAGAACAACGGATATTGATGCACTTTCGCCAGACTGTAGGGAAACCTTGTTGTTAAAATATAAGCGGAGAGGCTTCTGGATAGCCAGTGAGTTTGATGAACGCAGGACATCGTCGGATATGAGTGAAGCTAGACGTTGAGCGCAAATCAGCGTAGATACAACTGAAGATAGGGGGCGCCAACTTTGGTCAAGATGATTTTGGGCGTTTTCAAGCCATAGCACGTCGTCAGGACCACTTATCATCCATATTTCATCTACATTCGTCGAACCAGCATTTGAGAACCAGAGGCTCATAGACACACACTCTCCTTGAGCAAGGACTAATCGTCGGTCGTCGACAAAGTTGATGAACAGTTTGTGGCTCGCGTCAGCAACGTCGATCATGAGGTGAATGTCAGAAGCGTAAGTCGGAGTTATACGTTGTTCTTGAGTATCGTGTAGCCTCCGACCGCGATAAGAAAGGACTTCCTTGATGGGAAGAATGCCTAGAAAGTCGAAGACAGCATGGGTGATTGTCACATACGCGGGTTGAGTTAATTTGATCGCAATGGGTATCTTAGCACAAGTCAGTGAGTGACTCACAATCATACCGAATGAATACTAACTGATCGTGACTCCCAAGGCCCCAGAATGACTTCGCCGACCACTTCGGCCTCGACAAGGATTTGTGAAGCTGATGCTTGCGAAGACTCCTGCGCAACGACGGTAATGTTGGTAAGGTTTATCTCGGCTTCTAAGGGATTTTGCATGAATAGATCCACCCAGAACGTTTCTAAAAATCCGGTGTGAAGAAAAATTGACGATATGATAAGAGACATCCTCTGACCATTCACTGAGACTTTCTGGGTCTTGGCCAAACTTTCCTTTCCACCTTGAGACCTCCAAAATGAAATCCAGTCCTCCTCTCTCTTGCACCAAGTTGACTCGTCTTCAGAAGAGCCATGACGAGGTAACCGCAACTTGGTTTGCCTGGCAAGGCTGAGAGTGAAGGGGAGAAGAAGATCACCGAGCTCTGGGGTGCCGCCTGATATGGATTTGTAGTGCTATGCGTAGAACGTTAGATATGCTGCAGCAAGCAACAGGTCAAATCAACGCACTGAGAAGGCAACTCGAAAATCGTCCAAGAAAACTTTGTCAACGGTGGACGCCTTTTGCTCATGGTTGATTTCTGGCGCTGGTGGAGAACGAAATCCCGTGAGGAGGCCCAGGAAATATTTGACGGCACCATGGATGTCGCCAGTTGTATAAAGGAGTCGGCCTAGAAGATAAATGACAAAGATTACGATTAAGAGCGGTCAGGCCATTTACGCGCGCTCATACCAAGTGGATGTTCTATCCCTGACATGATGGAAGCGAGTCTCTCGTGGCTATCTGGATCCTTCCCTTCAGATTCCCAGAAGGATGGCGACAATAGTTTCGGAATATGAGACGCATACATAGCATGTGCTCGTCGGAAGAAGTACATTGTCAAGGGTTTCTTCGGAGGAATCACCATTCAGCTCTTAGGGAGTAGCATATTTTCGACGTACAATGCCACATTTTTCGAGCCTATTAGCAGCAGAAACATACCACAGCGCCGCTCTCCGTATGGATCGTTTGCGAGAGCTTAGGAAAGCGGCGTGGGCCAGCAACAATGCAGAATGAGGTTCTTCTGACTTAACATAGCTTGCCCATGAGCTTACGTTCGTGAAAAAGGGAGGGAAGTTACGCACAAGACCAGCCGCCCACACCAACCACCGTTCGCCTTCTAATGTACTTCCGAAGAATTCAGGGTGGCCTATGCCGACTTCCCACCGCACTGCGTAGGCCAAAGCGCGTATTTGGGCGTGGGCTGAGGGTTCATTGATCGATGGATACAGCGTTGACAGTGCATGCGAGGCGTGAAGTGGTACAGTAGGGGAGGGGGTCAGTAAAAGTGGCAAAATATCCTTGAGAGTGCACGACATTGATAAGGAAATACATAGAAGGGAGCAAGCATACCCATCCACCCTTTCCTTCCTTCCGCAGGGACTCCCAAACGTTGACCGCAAGCTTGAAGTCGCCAAGTATGGTAGCAAACTCTGCTAAGCGCCGATGTTGAGTGATAGCGGATGACGGGTTGAAGCCGTTCGAAGCTCCATTATACGTGTTTGAACGACTGGGGAGGGAAGAAACCGACGAGCTGGCGCTATGGCCGGCGGTGGGTGAAGGTGAAGGTGAACCAAATAATCGACGAGTAGATGAAAACAAGCGAGACGGGAGCCTCCTGTTGGATGAGAACTAAAAAGGATTTTCAGTGCCGACATTAATTATAGATGGCTTGCAACGCACAGACTCGCTCCACTCAAGAACACACTTCTCCATGAACGGAACTAAGCTTGCACCAACAAACTCTTTCACAAATTTGGCAGTTTGCGAGATATCCTTCTCGCCCAGCGACAAGCTATTTGGGTATGTGAACGTGGATGGGCTAGGACTACACACTTGTGGTTGCAAAATGGGAGAGCTAGGCACATGGGGAGGAGAGAGGCGAGGCAGAAGCGCCGGCACTGGAACAGGCGGGGGTGGTGGCTGAGGAAGAACCAATGAGAGTAGGTAACAGTTAAGTCCATACTGCTTCTTGACGGCATTTAATAGTGCAATGGCTCTGTCACGCCTGAATCAATACGCTAGAAGGAAGCCAGAATGTACATACTCTTCATCGGTCAAAGACGAGTTTTGCGGGTGGATAATTAGTACATAGCGAATAAGCGTAGTATCGACCCAGGGAGGGAAATCCAGAGGTCTCGCGTGGAGGTTCGTGATGGCTTGCAGTGGATTCGGTGCATTCGTCGATGCGGCAAGTATCACTACAACTTTGTCAAAGAGTATTCCCAAGAAATGGATAAGAACCGACCAGCAGCGGGGTGATTCCATCCTTCCGTTCTATTGGGAACATGGTCACCTTCTGAGCACCTCTTAATGTCGTCCCACCACGGAGTCCTGACGTGACTGGTGACGTCGAGCTTCTCAAGGTCTTCTACCCATCTAGCAGACTGCTTGTTGATCCTGGCACTTATCCAGTCCACAGTGCGGATTGCACGTTCCTCTTCGTCTTCCTTGCAAGCTGTCTCTACATCGACCAGGTCCGAGAATCGAAGGGCAAAGGATGCATGAGGAACAGATTCTAATGACGTCGTTCTAGTAATCACTAGAAAAGCTAGCGTGGTCAGCTCCGCTCTGGTCGAGCGATGACACCTAGATTACCTTGTGGCAGAGGTGAGAACGATTGCAGGATATGGGGCAGAGGTGGTAGGGCGGAAGATAACAAGATTTCCACAAGGTCGGGAGAAGACAGGACACAAACATGCGGGCTGAGTGACGAAGGAAGCACTGGGGCCATTCTACTTGTGAGATGCAAACACGGCGAATGAATGTGGTCTCCTCAGGACACCCTACTTTCCCACGGGGACCGTAGCACAGCAATACATTAAGAAACGTTAGATGGGCATCAGAGTACAGTAACGCGGGCATATTCTCGACAGACCAGTCAGTCATGCAGGCCATGAACCATGGCATGAATGACCTTGACTTTGTCCTCTGTTGACATCTGAATGGAATAGGTGAGACCTCCGTTAGGTATACAGACCGTAAAACATACCCGGAAGAAATGATGCATTCGCCTCTTTCGCTCCGGGTCAACGGCTTCCTGGAGTGCAATGTCCTCTACGAAAGAGTCGTCAATCGCATCCAGAACATCGCATGGTCGAGACTGTTCTACGTCTTGGCCTCCTTCAAAAGCACTATTTGTTGATTGAATGGAGCCCATGTCGTCGTCCATTTCATGATTCAGACTCCCTTGATCTACCCACTCCCTGCCCCAACCACGGTGATCACCGTCCCATGCCAGTGCATTCCAACCTCCGCCTCCCCATCCAGCCAGTCGAGCTTGATTGCGATGCCAAGCGCTAGACCTATTCTTCGCCATGTTTTCTAGGAACTCCTCCATTCGGTACACCTCGCCCTTCCACGCTGCCTCGATTCCTCTAATCCAAAATGGGACCACATCATTTACCTGATCAACACGCATCTGACTTTCCTTCATCTTGAACTCCTCGAGGGTAAGAGGAGGCATGTCCACAACTTCGTTCTCCCAGGTGGCGACATCTGGAGAGGTTTGTTCCCAATGGACATCCGAATAGGGCTTCTCCCAACGAACTTCGAACCTAGGACTGAGCTCATCTGTTCTCCGAGAGGATGGACCAACGTTCCACGCTGCCGCGTCTGTCTCTGGTGCACCCCACGATACATCATGGTCGACCCCAGTGCCAACGATTCTGGTTGCGCGAGCTGGGGATCCTCTGAGCGAGTCTGGTGCCCACTCGGTACTTGTTTTACGCTTTAGCTGTCCCTTCGTATGGCCATTTGAAAAGGTGTTCCGGCCACCTGCAGGCTCAGCGAAACCTAGCTGATAATCAATCATCCCCAAACGCAACATAGAATAATGTCTACTAACCTCGCTTTCTACCAGCTGGGGAACGTGTTGGATTCTGCCTAGACGGCATGACACGAGATGGAATGTGCAATGGAATCAATCGGATCAAACATAGTAGAGGCTTTTCCAATTTATAGGACTGCCACAACGACAACGGCAAAGGGGCAAGAGCTCCGAGTTGCAACCTTAATGTCCGGCTTGTTCGCTTACATAATACTGTCTGGTAAGGGTATTCTTACAGTACGTTTAATAGCATCTTATTTACTCGTATTCAGGAAGGTCCAGGCAAGGGATTTACCCATGTACCGTTTGGCCACAGCGTCGCTGCTTTCGTGAAATCGCCAGTGGAGTCACCAGAGCGTAGCTAAGGGTGAATATTCCTTGGTCAATAAACCTGGGGTGCAGACATGTAGCACATTTCCCACTTACCGCGAGCCTAAAAAAATGAGGAAGGCTTGGATCAAGAGCAGCGAGGGAATAGTTAAGTGCTGTGCCAGCGAAACGCTCGACATCGTCGACAAGAAGAGAGAATGAGTCCCAGCCTTGGGGTGCTGCATCCCAAGAGATGATCTGGTTAAGGAAAGGTACTGAAGAGTTGAAGGTAGTCGAATTCGTAAGGAAAGCGGGTAAGTCTGAACCTAACGGGGCGTCTTGCCGCAACTGGCGTGAAGAAAATTATGAGCATACTGACCACATAACCCGGATGAAACCTTACTTCTTCCGCAGTCTGGAGGATCGAATCGAAGCCAAAGGCTGCCACTCCATTCAGAAACAAGCCCAGAAGAAATCCTTGGTAGATAGCCGAAAGCCGCGAAGGGAACGCAGTCGCGGGCATCAATAAGATGGCGATAATGTAGTGGTGTAATCGTAACTCCAATCCAGGCAACTGGGAGAGCACTAAAACGACAAGCCCACCAACAATATACCATCCAAGGTAGTATGGCAACCAACCAGTCTTGCGGATAACACGGATTTGGTTGATTGCTATTAAAACTCCAATGACGACAATGACGACAAGGGCGGTGATAGCACCTGGACGCGCAAGATCTCTGACGTAGAGTCTGTTGATGGGAATCTTGCCCATAGTGACGTTCGATAGGATGGCAACCCAGAAGGGTCCAAGATACCAGACCATTCCTTCAATGGGAGCCTTCTGAACGTAGGCGGGTAAAACAAAGCGGATGGCTAGTCGCCAAAGCGTGTATGCAACGAATAAGGTGGGAAGAAAAGTGCCGAATGCTAAGTCAAGTCCAGGCGGCGATCCACGCGGCTGAGAAAAGAGGACTATGTGCCAGAAACCAATGCAGACGAGGCACCAGTAGAGGATGATGGGCCTGGGTCGGAGGAGAATGAAAAGGATCGAGGTAATTATAACATTGAATGCAAGGACGGGGTCGCGGATGTCGTCACAATGGGGATGGTTACTAGAGCTGACGAAGCGGAAGCCTACGGGAAAGACGGTGGGGAACCCGACCGATCGCAGCCCATTGGAAAAGGTAGGGATGAAGTTTGAGTAATTGGCCAAGAGCTGCAAGCTACCGCAGCCGCCCTGCGAGGGTGAAATAACTCCGCTGTTAATTGCGATTCGTCAGCAGCGACCAGGAAAGTATGACAGAGAGAGACTGACGCTTGGGTTGCAGCAGAACAAATAAAACTATCGCCACGGTATGTCCCATTGACATCACCGCCACCCACGATCAAAGTTTGGTAAACCATCTGCTGGTCTCCAATGGTTCGAGGGTTCTGCAGAATAACAGCGGCGCACTGCGCTGGACATCGAAATTCGAAAGTAGAGCCATCATCAAAAGGCCCACACAGGTCGCCGTTGAGTCCACAGCCATTATTTGCAGTCCAATATGTAGCCGTACAGCCGATGAATGATGAAGGAGGTGTAAGGAATGACTGATCACGAGACAAAAACGCAAGTCCAATAACGTATGCAGCGGCGAGGGGGATGAATAACCACGAGTTTGTTAGTGGGCGGGTTAGACGGAGTAGCAATGATTCAATCGGGAGTATAAGTCGCCTTCCTTTGACTGTGACGTTGATGTCTAGAAATGGCTGGGGATCTGCGTGAGGATGGTCAGTGTCATTCCTCCCAAAGTTGAACTGGATTGACCTGGTAAATCGACCTTGGGGCGAGGGCCTCTCAAGAAGTGGACTATCTTGTGGAGGCGAGGCGACCGCGTTTCCAGGCTTCGCTCTATGCGACGGTGCCAAGGTGGGCGTGTGCGAGGGGATATAGCCTCGTTGTCGACACTTTGCAGGTCAAGAACCTCGGGGGATTTGCTGTCTGTGGCGTAATAATTTACTTCCTGGGTAAGACTGGAGTTTGTACTAGCATCGCTGGAAGATGCCTGCATATCAGCTGGTCATGGAGCAAAAGAGAGTGCGAGGAAGGAGCGTGTGGTATATATCCGTAGTGATGGATAAGCCCGGCGTTGTTGTTCGCGTGCCATCAATATCTTGGAGGTGATGATCCATTTTATTGGCAATGCCACGTGGCTGCAATCATTCAGGGGCTACAGGGGGGAGAATAGCGTTTCTACTACAAACACGTACAATACGATTACACAGCTAAAATCTATGAGGTGGATGTTGGAGCATCAAGAGGACCATCTGCTTTGAGAGTTCCCCTCAGCTGAGTAGCCGTCAGTCAGAGGCTAACGCACCGTAGTCGTAGACTAAACGAGCCTTCATTTCTTCACCCTTGGGACCAGTGAAAAGGACATGTCGGGTATACCGCCTTTCACCGTTGATGGTTTCAAATCCCCAAATCTAAGGCATGTCGGTAAACTCCAGTTAGCGCAGAGACCAAGAGGCGCACCTGGCGTGCAATCCATGTGGTCCCACTCTTGGGTGTATCGCTCTCGACATAAGATTCGATGGCACCATGTTCGTAGACATCAGGGAGCCAGTCCTTGTTCAAGAACTCTTCTTCAATATCTTCGACCTTTGTCCTTCTCGACTTTCCAATGACATGGCCAAAAACGTGATCGTGGTGCTCGCGGTTAGCCCAGTCCAACACGCGTTTCTCGACAGTGTTCGCCAGCTTCGCAACAACCTGTTCGATATCGATATGCTCGGTGCCTGTATCGTCCTTGAAGTGCTGGACGGTCAGATGAATAGATCCGTAGCTGATGGCCTTGCGCGTCATCCAACCGACGCCTTGAGCAGCGAGGATCTCATCAGTGGAGTCACTGAGCGACTTATTCTATGTGGGCATCAGCCGACCACCATGGCGAGATATCCAGAGTCACTTGCCATCCAGAACTTTCCGCTGATGTTGAGCGATGTGAACTCGGGGGGTACAGCCATGTCGTGGGGGATTGCGGGGATTGAGGAACGTTGCAGCTGCCATTAAGTACTCTCTCGTCGCTCTCGATGGATGGGTAATCACATGCCTTCACATGGTGACCATATGGAGTCGCACACTCTCAGCCAGCACCGCACGACGAGGCTCTGGCGGATCTCCGACAAAGCACGGAAAAATGGATCATGGATAATAATATGGGCAGTCGGCTGCTTAGACTTGTGGAGGAAATAGCGTGATGACCTTCCATACTGCATCCTTGCCTCTCTCCCATGCCTGAGGTCCGATGGCCTCCTGGCCCCCGAACTCAATCATGACTCCGTCCTTGGACCACCCACAGAATATTCCAATGGAGCCGTTTGATGGACCAGCCCCGCCTCCCTTTTTATCTGGCTCGCCAAGCTGTTGCACGAACTCCCTCCCAGTTGTTTGTGAAGTCACTTCGATTCGACGGGGGCGGACGATGGCATCGTCATCTTTTGCTCCAGCGGTCAAGTAGAGAAGAAGGGGGGTAGCCAAGTATGTTGAATACTTGACTTCCATGGTTCGCCGGTCGAGGCTACCGGACTTGATGGGCGGTACATTATATATGTCGATTCCATCGAGAAGGAGCGACGTGTCTTTCAATTCAGTTTGCTTCATGCCCGTTTTAAGCTCGTAGCCCTCTATCGGAATGAATGAGAGGCTGATTCCGAGGGCGTAGTAATTGAAGTAAACGATGTCGGAATACGTCTTGACATCAGGTACATCAGCATCGTCTTTGCCGGCGAGAGAAAGCAGCGACGAAATGTAGTTTTGCAAAGGAACAGACGAGGGATGAGATTTGAGTAGGTCATGGATGTTCATGCGCAAGTCAGCCATGGCAAATCTCAAGAGGCATCTGGGCGCTTATGTGAAGACTCGATGACCGTCACGCCAACTTTGAACACGTACCACGATGGCGTACGCTGCTGCCCTCCTTCCTGAGGCAGAACCCCCGACGGCGGGCGACAATTCGCATCTTCAACGTCGAGGTCTCATCTCCACAATCGTGTTCGCGCCTGTTTCCATGCTCCTTGCCCTACTGTGCAGCATAGTGGACCTCCTGCGGCCGTTTGCGCATCAGATCATTCCAGTACTGGTCTGCGTTTTCCTCGTGCCTCTCATTGTCTTCCTGTCAGTATATTCTGGATGGGTTGTATGGCGCAGCGCGCCAGTGTCTTGGCAGGTGCCTCTGAACCTCCAGTATGGGTACGTGACGAGCAGGCGCTTCATGCTCTCACTATTGACTCTGGGGGTAGCGATGGTTCCCAACCCTACGCCCAGGCCGCGATATCGGGTGTCGCTTCTTATCAACCTTACGATATAACTCTTCAACTAACCGTGCCGGCCACTGACGCGAATGTCGCGCTGGGAAACTTCATGGCTTCTGTAGACTTCTTTACGCCTTCAAATGCAACTATTACTTCAGTGCGCAGATCTGTCCGTGGGTTCTCTGGCTCCTATCGGGTATCATCTCACTTTTGTCGGGTTGGCTCAACAGGCGATTGTTTTGCCTGCCACCCCCCCTAGATTCTTCGCATTATCTTCCCAGCGCAGATTAATTAGCTTGGACGTACCGCTTCTGGACTCTTTTGCGCTGAGCTCCTCTCACGTCCGAGTAGAAGTTGAACTGGGCCGCCGTGATCGATGGAAAACACTCGGGAATGGTGAGGGTCGTGAGTTGAGCGTCTACTCTGCGAGTTTGACGGGAATCGTACGGCACCGTGGCATTAGGTAGGCCCACCACACTCTACCGATGGGACGACACTTCTCATGTTGGTTTCCTTCCAGAGGCTTAGTATCTCGGTTCCCTCTCATCTCGGCCGTTGTTGCATCTCTGATATTTTTGATGATCAACCTTCTCGTTGTGGGAGCCTGCGTCTTACCTATGGTACTTTCTGGCGAAGTCGAATATGCTACCGCGCCACCGGATGTACCCTCTCGGGCGTCTCAAACAGCTGAATTCGACTCAAGCTCTGGGACCCAGAAGCTGCCCGGGTCTCGAACTCGAACAAGAAGAGGGCCCATTCGACGGTTGGCGGTGAGTCGTTATTCTTCTTGGCAATGCCAGTTTACCGCATCCTGAACAGCAGGCTGTGAAAACAGAGGATGAGCCTGTATCGACGCTAATTCCTGGCTCAGAGCCTAGTCATCGACCATTGAGGAGGCGTCGATCGCGAATAGGAGAAGAACTGTCTGATTCAGATGTGTAGCATCTTTCTGCGGGCATCTCCCGGCTTCCAGTCGGTTCCGGTATGTAACCTTAGAATGTGCATAGTCTGCGTTTGTAGTACGATTGCATTATTCCTGACATTTACCGTGTGAGTGACGGCCATTCATCCTTACCTCCTCGGCAACGATTCGATTGGACATCAGGGACCTTTTTTAGTCCAAGCGACGCCTGATCAAAGGGCACGCTGATTGGCCTTTCTATCATGTCTTCATTCCATGCGAACAAGTTGTTCAATGTTTCAGGTAAGGTTGTCCTAATATCGGGTGGTAGCAGAGGCGTCGGGAAGATGGCGAGTAATCTCTAGCTTCGCACCCACCGTACACTCACGGTCGTCGTAGATAGCCACTGGGTTTGTCAGGAACGGCGCAAAGGTTCTGCCGTGTTGTTTTGAAGAGACCAGGCCTCTTACTATTGCTCTTGTAGGTTTACATATCGTCTCGCTCCGCGAAGCATTGTAGTGACACCGCCGCGGAGCTGACCGCGCTTGGACCTGGCCAATGTCTTGCCATTCCTGCGGACCTTCAGAAGATTGAAGAAGTCAGCAGGCTTGTCAGACTGATTGCTTCGCAAGAACGATGTCTACATGTTTTAATCAATAACGCTGGCGCCGCATGGGAAGAACCAATTGACCAATACAGTGTAGCGCACATCTACCCACTTGCTGCTGTAAATACTCATGCCGGTTTATCACAGGATGCAGGATTCGCTAAAGTCATCAATCTTAACCTCCAGCGCGTCTTCACGCTTACGCAAAAGCTACTACCTTTACTCCGTACAGCTGCAGTTGACGCTACCGAAAATGGTGTCTGCAGCGACCCTGCACGCGTAATCAACGTCAGCAACATCTATATTTCTTCTGACATGAATGTTAATTCGCGCATAGATTGGATCAGTGGAGGGATTAGGTGTACCTCTTCACGAAACATATGCGTACTCAGCCTCTAAAGCGGCACTGCATCATCTAAGCCGTAATTTGGCTGGTCGCTTAGGTTGGGAGGGCATTGTTAGCAATACTATCGCTTGTGGCAAGTGGTCGTTTCCTCTACCAGAGGCTCTTTCCTGACCAATAGCCACAGGTCCTTTTGAAAGTAGAAGTATGTATATGCTGGTCTTGGCTAGTCGTAAATTTACCCTTTCCAGTGACAGCCCAGACGTTGGCCAGCAATGACAGAGCAATTCTCAGGAGCGTTCCACTCAAACGTATTGGCAGACCAGAAGACGTCGCTGGAACAGCACTTTACCTGGCTAGCCTGGCTTCGTCGTATATGAATGGAGCAACCATCACCTTAGATGGTGGGCATCTAGTTGCCATGCCCCTGCATCGCTTATGAGTCATGCATGACTCCAGTGTCGCTGAACCCATATCCTATTATTACCGTAATTACATGGTGGTGGTGGTCAGTTTACTTGTCTACGGTGTCCTTTCCTTTCATCTCCGTGTCTGTATCAGTCTTTATTTCCTTCTTGGACATTTCTGTGTGGCTCGTCTCCTTCGTCGACGGGTCCCTGACCTTGGGGGACTTGAGATCATTCATGGTCGTACCCTCCTCCACCGTCGCAGTTAGACCATCTACTAAATCTTTGGCATCGTCACCGCCTAACCCTAGGTCGGCGACCAGAGCCCTCAGTTCGTCTTCGGTTACTTTAACGCCTTGCAGTCCGAATCCTGATAAGTCCGTACTGACGTCAAACAGGCCTTCTTTCTTATTCTCCGGTTTCCCTTTGCCCTTCAAGGGAGACGGGCTAGGCGCGAGTATTTTCGATCGAAGGTGTTCTGGAGTCATTTCGAGTGGGGTGACTGCGCCGGGGACGCCAATCGGCTTAGCTACTGGAGCTGGGCGATCCTCGTCAATCTCGGGGTTCCATGAATCCTCTAATCGCAAGAATGTGCCAAGCTCTCCGTATTCTACGGCCTCCTCGCTGAAGGTGGTATGGGTTGGCTTTACGGTATCATCGCACGAACAGTGTGATTTCGCTCACAAGTCGTTGAACGTCTATTAACAAATTGTTAGATGTACTACGTTCAAGAGATGGAAACTAAGAGAGACATGCCCCAGGACAACGGCCACCAACGAGGATGCCAGGAAGTTGTTGGTTAGCTATGATATCCGGAGTTAGCGCCTATGGACGTTAGATGAGGCTCTTACGGAGAGGTGCCCTTCTCCTCCACAGTTTCTTGGCATCTTCGTCGGATGCGAGATCGTAAGATGTAAATGGGATCTTCTTGACTTGGAGGATCCTTAGCAGGTACTCTAGGATATGCAATCGTATTGAACAGGGGTCTTACGACACGACTGATGCCTCACCTTGTCGTTGCCGTAGTGCAGGCTGCGAAGCGATTGTTGTTAAAAAGATCTGGATTGGCGGTGAGGGCATTGTTCAAGGTTAGGGACCGCCGGCGCCTCCGTAGCCGAAAACCTAATCTCAACCACCATGACCAACCCACAACTCAAGGTCCTCATTGTCTGTCTTGGAAATATATGCCGCTCTCCAATGGGAGAAGCTGTCCTGGGTGACGTCGCTGCTAAGCGCGGGATCAACATCGAGGTTGATAGCGCAGGCACAGCAGGCTACCACGTAGGAGAAGAGCCCGATGAACGGTACGTGACTTGCCCAGCTTCAGTTGTGTGACTGATCAAGTTGTATTTCGATAGTACAGCAGCTATATGTAACAAGGTAGCAGCACCTTGGCCGGATTTTCCTGTTTATGCACACACGAAATGTAGCATGGCATCCGAGTATCCCATCAAGCTCGCCAGGTTTCGATCGCAGACTTCACCCACTACACACACATCCTAGCTGCGGACGAATCAAACCTACGAAACCTGATGCGCATGAGGCCTGAGTCGGCCAGTGCTGAGGTGCGCTTATGGGGATCCTACTTAGATAACAAGCCTATCGCCGATCCATATTACGGAGGCCTCGTGGGTTCTTCATTGCTTCGAGGCCTGTTAGCTAACTGCAGTCGCTCAGAGCGGATTCGAGAAAGTATACGATCAATGCACCCGGCTTTCCAACGCGTTCTTAGACGAGGTTTTAGACTAGAATGTGACGGTAGACGTGGACAATGCAATCTATGTTACACATGCGTATGACTTCGTCAACTGATTTAGTTGTGAACAGGCATGGCCACGGATGCTCGCTGCCCGGTGGCGTCCTCGGCTCTCCAGAGGCTGGTAATAGTCTGAATTAACGGATATCGTCAGCTTGTGTTCAGAAAGGTTGGACCGGGAGTACCTTGTTCTGGGTGTAGAAGTTGATACCTCTATCGTCATACCACATTGAGTCTAGTGGATCAAGAAAAGAATGGTTAAACTAACCCTTTGCCGTAGAAGCCGATATCACCCAGGAAGCTCGCCTGGGTATGCAGATGAATCACTAGCGTGACAAAAGAAAGATTGCTACGCACTTTGTTGCCACTCCAAGAAAACATGGGCAACGGAACAGGAATCGGTACATTGATGCCAATTTGACCAACTTGGACTTCGTGTTCGAATTTGCGTGCAGTCGCACCAGATTGAGTGAAGATTGCGGTACCGTTGCCGTACTTGTTGGCGTTAATAATGTCCAGAGCATCGTCTAATGTATCAGCGGGAATAACCACAAGAACGGGCCCGAAAATCTCCTCTCTGAGGCACGTCAGTGCGGGAAGCCAATTTAATTTGCTCCGCTTACTTGTACGCGGACATCGTGGTCCGAACTTGAACAACTGTCGGGCCAACAAAGTTGCCATTAGGGTAACCATCCACTTTGAATCCACGTCCGTCTAATAGGATTTCACCGCCTTCGGTTTCGACAGAAGAAATCAATCTCTCGACGCGTTCTTTGGCAGTGGGTGAAATTACAGGACCGCTACGAATGTCGGCGGCATTAGCGGGAAACGAGCGGCAGAAATCACACACTTACAAATCCACGCCCTTCTCGAAGCCTCCGTTGACATTGAGCTTCTTCGCTCGTTCAATCAATTCTGGAAGCCATGACTGAGCTGCCCCAACCAGGAGAGCTGTAATACAGTTTAAAACGTTGGAAGCAATGTTGATATTGTGACACCTTACCGACTGAAATCGCCATGCATCGTTGACCAGCAGCTATTTCGGGACGACATGATCAGTGCTGAGACAGTGATATAGATACGAGGCATACCCCCGAAGGCGGCCCCGATGATAGAGTTGAGTGCCAAATTTTTATTAGCTAACCCCGAAGTGAGGACGACATGATGCATTCCACAAAGAGCACTGACCATCAGGCATAATGACGGCGTGGTTTTTAGCTCCCATGTTAGCCTGGCGCGTCATTAATAACCTTGCCGCTATGGGGCAGTCCGTAAACGCACCTGAACGCGTTTACCATTGGATGTACCACTACAAGCCCAGTCGGTGCTGTGGGAATGATGATCCACATTGAACTTACCGTTGGTAGATATGTTTCCCGGCGTTGTCGCCACCGACGAAGCTGATAGCCTTGATGTCCGGGTGGTCGCAAATTGCGTTTACTGTTGGAACGCCGCCATGCACGATATTCACAACACCAGGCGGAAGGCCTAGTTTCGGCGAGAGGAGTGCGTTGATTCAACGACTAGGAACATGGGACCTACCGGCTCGCTGGCATAACTCCGCAATGATCATTGCTGCGCCGGGGTCGCGTTCGGAAGGCTTGAGAATAAGGGTGTTGCCGGTAACAGTTGCCATTGGAATAGTCCATAGCGGAATCATCCTGGTGTGGGGACCGGATATCAGCGGGACCTGGAATAAGCATGTTGTGCAACTCACGCCGGAAAATTGAAGGGGGCGACACTTGCGCACACTCCCAGGGGAACTTTTCGGGTCTCCGAATCCATATCTTTTGCGACTGAAAGTGAATCAGCATTCTGCATGTGTAAATGGTTGCCTAAGGAAGCGCACCTTCAAGCTTGTCCCCAATGAGGGTGTGTGTGATACCAATCGCACTCTCAACAACTTGCAAACCCCGGGTGACATCACCCTTGGCATCTAAGGTAAAGAGACTATGGTCGGTGCGGTGGACACACCGGCCTATGGACATACCTTCAAAGGTTTTGCCTTGCTCGAGCACGATGCTAGCCGCAAGGGCATCCATGTTCTCGCGGATCAATTGCTGGAGACTAAGCAGCAGAGAATGGTCAGCCAACAGAGTTATTGAGGTACAATGACATTGGACCCACTCAATGACGAATTTCTGGCGTCTGATCACACTCAAGCGACTCCATGTCTTGAATGCCTCTGAGGCTGCTTTCACTGCAGACTCGAATTCAGCGCTGGTGGTTTGGGGCACGCGAGAAAGAAGTGCTTGGGTTGACTGACAGCCACAGATCGCGAGCACCATCAGTTCGAAAGATAGTTCGTCGAGTCTTACCCATACTCACTGGATCCCGAACCTCAAACCATTGATTGGTCTGGCTCTCTACAAACTCCCCGTTGATGAAGTTCTTCGTCGTGTACCCGGTGAAGTTTGTGCCTTTCCACTCTGTGGACAGTTGCTCGGCCTTTGGACGGGCCAATGCACTGAAAGACTCCATTATCGATACGGTAGATGAGAAAGAGCGAGTTCGCAATGAGGCGACTGGAAGCAGTCTCAGCTGCAGGCTTAAGGAGTGCATTGGTGAGAGCAAGCCTTGCCGGACCTCACCCGGAAACCGTGGGGCTGCACGGGACACAGTACCCTGCAAGGTCATTGCCGCACGGTCCAGGACCGTCACTCAATTCAAATTCGGTGCTCGCTATCTCGATAGAAAGATTATCGTCCTGGATTGCCAAGGAAGTGATCTACCATACTACGTCGTTTGTAAGTTCATGAAGATTGCTAGCGTCACAACTGTCGATGTGCATCCAATAACGTCTGCAACTTGGCGAGCGTTCGTTCTAGAAGCATGATCCCGCCTGCAGTCAGGAGGGGTAAGGCTGCATCGGGATCCGGGAAGGTAGTCTGTTTGGCTTTGCTGGCCTCAACAAGAGAGCGAGCCTTAGATACTACCCTCTCTAGCCGCTTATTGTCATAGTACATCCAACCCAGTTCATCTTCTAGGCCGCCCAAGGGAACTTCAAGTGCGCGGCGTACAAACCCACGAGATAGCACGAACGCTTTCTCGCTATATAGCCGACTAAATAGAGTCAAGGGTAAGCTGAGGTAGAAGTGTGCGTGAAGGGGCATTACCTATTGATCACAGCGTCTTGAGTACCTCGCATCTTCTCGTAGCCAGGCTCGCAATACCATCTAAGCATGTCTAGGATAGCTGCCATTCGTAGCATCGGTTGGAACTTACGGCTCCTTGACTAAGACAAGACCCTGAATGGAAACGAAAGCTTGCAGAAGGGATGATCGTGCTGCACTCCACGACTCGTTGCGGTCCCCTTGCCAGGTACCAAGAATCGATAAGCACACCTTGCCTTCTTCATATAAGTTGCTATTACATCAGGGATATACCTCAGTGGCATAGGTGTATGAAGGGAGTCTCTGGCTTACGGGTTCACTAACCAATCGTGAGCGATGGTTCTAGGCGATGGGGTGTGTGTGGAACGTACCTCTTCCATTGCCATTCGTCCAACTATGGAAGTGTGCCATCGGGGGGCTGTTCGGAAAGTCGGAATCAAGGTGCCAATCAATGACGAAGGGTGCATCTTCGTATGGGGTATTATCCGGTCCTAGAATGAGTGACCGCAGGAGATCTACTCGGTCTTCAAAGGCTCGAACTAAGATGGTATCTACGTCCAGGTAAGGCCATGCCAGTAGGAAGGCGGGTAACCATACCCGGCAAGCTACTTATCAATATGCTAAATTCTCGTTGGAGACGCACAAGGAACTTTTTGGAAGGTTGAGAGGGCGATGAAGCGTAAAATGCGTGGTCTGCAGGGGCTGCTGCAAGGACATCGAACCGCTTCCACCTCGAATCGTCAAAAGCTTCAGGAAAACTCTTATCGGCGCGGGAGGAAGTTTGCATTGCGAGTTCGGATGTGATCAATTCGTCTTCATGACGAGTAGGCTCATCAACGTCCATGTCATCTATGTCCTGAATCTCTCCACCCATAGCGTGATGATCTATCCATTCGTCATATTCGCCGTCTTCATGCATTCCATCACTATCTGATTGGTTGGGGCCGAGAAGTTCCTCTTCGACGACCTGGTCCATGGTATCGTAGAGCTTCGTCAACTGCTCCAGGCGGTAGCTTGCTTTCGTGTTGTCTGGATGTGCGACCACCACGGTACCATCTAAATTGAGCTGAGCAAATATCAGCATGGTTAAAAGGCAATGTAAGTGTTCAGCATACATAGGTGACATGACCCAACCAGTTGAATGCCCCATTGAAGTCTTTACTATCTTTAATGCCCTCGTCTACAGGGTGGTCGATGTGTCGTTGAGCAAGGATATGGGTACCAATTTCGACCATCTCCTTACGCCAACCAGTTGGCTCTCGGACTTCGTCAAGGCTAGGCATTTCCTTCGCCCAAGGCTCCAGAATCCCTATTCTAGGTACCCTAGGTGGCTCAAGGCCGTTCGTGTGCCCGTCTGGATGTATGAAGACGATATCGCCTTGACGTACACCAAAGTCATCGGGAATACCTAAGGGGTCTGAATCGGCTGAGCTATGGGGATCGATTTCGAGGAGAGATACAAGCTCTGCCGTATTCGTATCCTTGACGAGGATAGTGGCTGTCCGATCGACCGCATTCACCTTCTGGACGATCGCTGCTTGTTCTTTTTCTTCACATTTCCATACTACGTGGTCACCAGGCCTGCACAAGTTCCTATGAAGTACGTTCTTGTTCGTAGAGCGCACAATCTTACCAGCAATCGTGTTCATCTACTGTTAGATGGGGAACAAGGTCGGTGGCTTGCACAACTTCGTGAGTGCCATCTTGCCAAAGAACTGAGACAGTAGTTTGAGTTTCTTTAACAGTATATGCGGTAATCGTCGCTGTAGAGTTTGGATTCGTCACGTCGATATGGACAGTCTTCGGCAGATTCTCTGCGACTTTTAACGAAACCTAAGGATTGTCTCATGATCTCACCGTAATGCACCACGGCGGATAGAGAAATAGCTCACAATGGCTCCGGCTGGCAAAGTTGCATCAGGATCATTAAGGCGAGCCAAATTGGATAGATCGCCCCCATACCAGAGTCGCTTTGGCCTGATACGTGCTTGCGATTCCGCCGGTGACAACTAAAGACATGGTCAATTCCAGTAAGGTCTATAGTGGTAGGAAATACCATTTGATTCAGTGCCAGCCAGGAAATGGCATAGACGGTATGACGGATAGCAAGCACGACATCCGGCTTGTCATAACCAATTATGTGAGCAAGTGTAGAGATTAATTTCTTAGCGTCATTAGACAAAATATCCTTTGTGACGGATCAACACCGTGCCATGTTAGACGATAAAGAAACAAACGTGACCGGTATCGCCCACGACGAACGGTGATCTTAACTCTGGTATGGTGAGCAGGGTTCCATTGCCAGTTTCGACGAGGGTTTCATCGAATACCTAATTGAGGCACTAAATTTGCGAGACTTCGTAATCAAAGAGAAGCTTACTTCCACTACCTGTGGTCACGATCGTCGATAGAGCGCGTTCAGAAGAAAGGAGAGAACGTACCTCTCCAATCCAATCGTCATGAAGTACATAATCGCCTACTTGGGCCTGGTTACCTATTTGTACATCCTCCATGGTCTTCCAGCCGGGGACCCGCTCTGCGCTAATGGCATGTTCGAGGATTCCCTTGCTTTGTGTGCTGACGACCACACCCGATCGCATGTCATCTGCAGCACGTTTACAACAATCTCCTGTTTGAAAATTTCGGTCGACTAGACGGAGACTATCCTCTTGAACAACAGTTGACCCGGATGAGATAAAGTGAACGAGAACTTGGCCTTCTTGCAGCACATCAAATCCAGGAACAAGGCGGGACAAAGCGACACTGTCCGGTAGTTCATCGTCATGCCATGTTTTCTGCGTCAACGTGGTTAGATAGACATCTCGGAGCAGACAGCTGAACGCGACACACGCACAAGCACAAGACCGGGACTATCGGGTGCATGGATGTCACGTACAAGATCTTCTGGATAGTACTGGCCGAAATTGGCACGTAATTTCGGACATGATCCAAGGACACACCTTTCGTTTCCATTGAGGCTTGGAGGTCATGAAGAGAGTCCGTGTGGTGACTGTACAGTGGTGTCTAATAGGCGCTCATCTTGACACTTTGCCACTGTGCCACCGTGACTGCCACTCATTGTTTCACACAATGCGCTCGATTCTTGAGCATCTTCCACTTGAGCTACTTGAACTCAGCCTCCTTTACGCGGATTGGCGCTCTGTAGTATTATGCAGAGAGGTGCTCTGAAGCTGTTTGATGTGCTGATATCGCCGCTCATTACTTGTCCACAGGTCTGCAGCATATTTCGAACGGCCGTAGATAGCAGCGCTTCGCTTCAGTACCTGATAGCGCTTGGAGCTGCTCACATGGAGGACGGGTCGCCAAGCGCTATTGGACCCGCAACTCGCTTGCAAATGCTGCACGACTATCTGACGAGCTGGTCGATCCCAAAGCCACATACCGATCGGACGATTCCAATGGAACGCGGGGGGCTTTGGGAACTCTACGGCAACGTCCTTGCCCAAAAACAACATGAAGCGAAATCATCTAGCGCATTCAAATTCCTCCAGCTCCCTTCTCATATCCGTGGTATCGAGGAAAAGGAGTGGATCTTGGAGGACATTGGCGTCCAACCCAGAGACTTTGGGCTGGACCAATCCCAAGATTTGCTCATCATCGTAGAGAAAGCGTCGCCGTTGAGTCTCCAGCTTGTTAAGTTGCTGGGAGTTCCTTACTGAGTCCTGTCTCCAGTTCCCCGGAAATAACGGAGTTCCGGCTTCACCTTCGAAGTCTGGCAACTGGACGACCCCATCAGCTAGCCCCAAAGCCTGGTTTCCTCACCCACACCCAAAACGTCAGGAATCTCCGTGTCTCTTTGACAATACAATCATGTGGAGAGCATGTTGCTGTCCTTTTCCACAGTTTACTGGACGAGGCCGTGAACCAACTCTTGGTATGGAATTGGCACACAGGCAATCGAGAAACTGTGCGTCATCCCGCTGTCAACTTTCTGAGAACCTCTTTTACAGTGTGCCATAATGGTGCAGTTTTTGACTGGCGATGCTATCAGATCATTCTCCTTCTTGGGAGATCGATACCTCATTATTGCGGCCCTCCACGAAGATGATTCCCGAGAAATGGTTTTGCCGGCTTTGAAGATCTGGGACATCAAATCGACCGCTGGAGAAGCTATTGATATGCACGATGCACCTTTCATCCGTCTGTTCAGGTTCCCAGACTTCCAGTTCAGGGCGATCCTCGTCGAAATTATGATCCGTTCAGACCCATCTCCTCAGTGGAAGCCTTCCAGCAGTGTCCACGTTCCCTTCCACCAAGCTCGCGGTGCAAGGCTCTATGTTGTGACATTCTGGGTGGTAGTCGAAAATATCGCACACGGCATCAATGTATTTATTCCCTCAACAACACTTCTCCAGCACATTACGCCCAGTACCCGCAGCTTGGAAGTTAATTGGCCTGAATGGGGTCCACATGGGTCAAGATTGTTGAAAAGCTGGCATGATCCCAGCAGTGTATGGGTCTGCTATGTCTGCGGAGAGAAATACGTTTCGGTGCTTCCTTCTGGAGGGGAGTTTTTGCTTGTCATATTTGATTTCAATGACGCCGCATTCCGATATATGGCCCAGCGGGATCCCAGACGTTGCTCACCCCGGCCGCCTAGTCCGTACCGCAAGGAAGAAGGCGTGTTTGAGGAGGATGTAGTGACCTCCTTGATGTACAATGCGACCCAGATCAGGCTTGGGCGGCACCGTGTGCACGCCATGTGCAGTGAGGATTCGATTGTCCTTGTCGATGTGCGTCGATCGTGAGCACTTGTCACCCACTACTGACCTGGCCGTTGTTCGCAGTCGAATGAAAGGCATTACCGGATACTCACGTTCTAACCCAGTCGGAACATGAACGCGCAGTAAGCTCGGGACTGGGAGATTGTGCTATTGGCTGTATCTATGCTCTATGTATGAATCGATGTGGTTCTGTAGCCCATTCTGAGTTTGAGCTATTATAGCTACGGATTGACCACTGGCGATATTAGCTGGCGAGATGATCTTATCAGATAAGATGAACGAGGACGGAAATTTGGTCTGGCGGCTCCAGTCGAATATAAATCTGCCTTGACCATCGCCTTCCATGACTCAACTCTGCCCTTCCTCTCTCCCTCTCTCCTCTCAGCCAGCGTAGCCTTCTGCCATGCTTCCCCCGCACTCACACCACATCCTTGCCTCAGGGTTCAAATCCTGTCAAGCCCGAGCCGGCAGGGCCCTGTACGCTGTATGTTTTCTCCTTGCTCAAGATCTCCCCATATTGAGTACACTTTCACTGAAGACGTTACGAGGCCTCTCAGACACTCCACCAGCCGACCAGGATGAGCCACCACCCTCAGGAAACAATGTGCGTGCTGTCTTGTATCCCCCTGTGCTGCCGCTCCATTATTCTGTCAGGACTTCATTCTGTCAATATTGCGAGCAAATCCATCATTGAGGGATTCCCGCTCGTATCTTGCGTCTTTCGGCCCTCGACCCCAAACCAAGGTCCTGAAGCTTTCGGAATCACTCGAGCACAGCAAGGCTCTGACAAGCATACTGCCCGAACCCCAAGCCACATCCGCCCCAGTGGAAGATATCGCAAAGCCCAGCCCAATTGTCGACTCTATTCTGGACCCCATTATTCGTCGCACTGCACTTGTCAAAGTCCAGGGCCCTTTCACAGACATCCAGCTTGACAGCATCGCACGAGGTCTGGTCTATCTTGAAAAGCTTGGGCTTGTCAGCGTCATTGTCGTGGAGAATGATACTCTCTCTCGTGGCGACGAAAACGATCGTTCTGTCATCATAGAAGAGACAATGAGGGTTGTCGCTATGTTGGAGAAGAACGGCGCAAAGGCCCGCCCCGTCTTGGGCTCGATTGTTAGGCTTGGGCCGAAGCCTGGAGACAAGCCCGATTCGCGAGATGCCAATATGCATCTACCGGAAGCTCATACAGTTCCCTCCGACCTTGTCACCCTTCGCTCAGCTCTTCGGGCTGGAGAGATACCCGTGATTCCCCCATTCGCCCTTGATTCCTTCTGCAGGTCGGTCCGAATCCACGCCAATGACGTCCTTGCTGCCCTTGCTCGTGGTATGGTCGAAGTTGGCTCCAAAAGCCCACGAACATCTAGCGAAGCATACCCTGCATTGTCAGATGATGTAGACCTTACTCCCCTCCGATTAATGATCATCAATCGCGAAGGAGGCATTCCATCATACGCTCGATCCGGATATCCTCATTTATTGATCAATCTGACATCGGAAACTGCCCATATTCAAGAAACCTTCCAAGAACATTGGCGAGAGTCACACCCTACTGCTCTCGCTAATCTGACTCTAGCTCGCACTTGCCTTAATTTCATGCCACCCCCATCCTCAGCCATAATCGTTTCACATCGCTCCCCTAGCTTCCTCATTGGTAACCTCATTACCAATAAGCCTGCTTTAAGCTCCAGTCTTCCGCACGCATTACTTCAAGGGAATCGCAAACTCGCGCCGCACACCCCTACTTTACTTCGGCGTGGGCTTGACATTCGAGTCATCCGTAGTCTGGACGATGTGGACTGGAACAAACTTACTATGCTTCTGGAACAGTCGTTCCAACGACATTTAGACGTGAAGGCTTTTTATGATCGTCTCAAGAATAATCTCGACTTTATCATCGTTGCCGGTGACTACGTGGGCGCGGCCGTCGTCACCAACGAACCCTGCCCAGGCGGCCCCACACATATATCTTACCTCGACAAGTTTGCCGTTCTACCTAGCCATCAAGGCGATGGAACAGTCGATTTTCTTTGGGTTGCCCTTCACGATGAATCCTATGGCCTCGGTCACCCATCCTCAGTCAACCCCAACGGCGGTAGAGAAGGCAGAGGCGAGGGCCGAGATCTCGTCTGGCGAAGTCGTTCAAACAATCCTGTCAACAAGTGGTATTTCGAGCGCAGCACTGGCCACTTACGAATGGGATCTTGGGTATTGTTCTGGTGCGATGCCGAGAGGCGTCTCAAAACCGAACAGGGCCGCTGCGGCAGCGCCGGCCTATCTTACATCGAGGAATGGGAGCAAGGCCGTTTGTCAGAATGGACAGATGTTATCATGAAAGTCCCCTCTGTGTGGAAATGATATTACTGTAATGGTTGATTTGCATTTATTCCTCTCTGAACCATCTGCACCTGCGCAATTCTTGTTCCCTGTTGACAGCGGAAATCCCGAGCTTTGCATGTATATTAATCCGTAGAAATCAAAGCTTAGCAGAACATGGTGGCAAAAATAATGACGATTGGACACCGAACATCAACGCTTGTTCCTAGATTGGGGGGCGGTGAAGCGGAGGACGCCTGTAGGCTTTCTTCTCTGCTTCAACAGCTTGCATCAAACTTTGAACGCCTTCAATGATGCGTTCACGGAATGAGTTAGTCGTCCTTTTATCGATGTTCTTGTTTAAGTACTATCGCGAGCTGGACTGAGTTCCCATTAATGGAAAAGGTTCAGGCGGATGGAGAGATCTTCTTATTAAGTATGCTTCATCTGTATTACAGGGATACGGTGGGAGAACAGTCTTGTGTTCAAAATAAGATTGTTCCATCATCTTTCAAAAATCGAAGGACCGAGACCGAAATACATACCAATCGTTTTCCTTCATCCTCACGGCAAAGATGGGGCCTGGGCGTGCAAAGAATGCAAATGGCGTGCTGCTGCGGCAGTTGCCATCCGATTTTGCCAATAGGCATCATCCAGCATGGGCTGAGTAGGCTTCTTGTCTTCGAACACACTGCTAATAAATTCAAACCCTGCACGGGGTCGCTTGGAAGCGGGACGAGCTACCCTTGCTTGCATCGCCGCACTTTTTAACGGTGGAGTGGCCTTTGAGGATGCTATAAGGTGATTTAAAATGCGGCGAGATTCAATGTCGATATTTAAGTATTCCACTGGTTCCGGAAGGGAGATGGCGCACTGAAACCTAAGAGGGTGTTGGCGTAGCCATTTACCGTCCGTAACTTGCGGAAACAGCCTGGGTGCGGATTGGGTTATACCTGATGAACATAGTAGAGTGAATGAATATCTACCCAATGAAGAGGAAAATCTTACACCTATGCAGCGTAGTCAGCCTCTGAGTACCTCGCATGGGACTCTTGAGTCTTGGAGGCTGACGGGTTTCCGCCATGTATTATACACACCCATTACCTCAGAGTAGAGATCATGATCTGCACCGGTTCTTCTTTGTCACTGAAGAGCTGCGGGCACAGTGTATAACCTTCCTTGGGGAAGTTAAACAATCCTGGGGGTGAGCAGTATGAAAGTCTCTATATCGTGTGGAAGCCTGGAAACCAATTCAGTTTAATCCTTTGACAAAGGAAAATACTGAACTTGGCTTATCCAGGGCGCGGTAGTAAACTCTTCACATTACTGTAAACACTGCTGTTGTAGGCCTCGTAGATAACTTGTCTTTCCCTTGGGTGCATCGCTCCGAGGTGTAATCATAATGCCTGGGACAATCTACA
The DNA here is from genome assembly GCA_032158425.1 of Pleurotus giganteus. Taxonomy (NCBI): domain Eukaryota; kingdom Fungi; phylum Basidiomycota; class Agaricomycetes; order Agaricales; family Pleurotaceae; genus Pleurotus; species Pleurotus giganteus. The sequence continues at coordinate 3,204,278 of JAPEHR010000002.1, forward strand.
TGATTATGGAAACTGGCGTCGGTTGGCCGGGAGACAAAGATGTGGAATCAAGTACCTTCAAAGTTACAGTGGACTCGTGGACAACTGGAAGGGTGTCGTTTCCGTTTCTGCTTCGAGCGCTTGTCAGAGTATCCTGGCTTACCTGGCACCATCTCGAATCAATCGGCGCATGCACTGACTTCTGGCGGAGTTTGAACTTATGTGAACGGAACTGACTGCTACAAGTTGAGCACTCACGAGTAGCGAAACACGACGTGATTCCTATTGATAGATATTTAGTACATAGACCAAGTAATGACTAACTGCCCAGCGTAGTACATTGGTAGCCCTATTACTTTGTTGGAAAAGCCAGGAGCAAGGAACTGATCTCGCGCGACAAGGAAGTCTGAGAGATAGAACAAACTTGCCCCCATGATGATGGTCCGATCGTGGGTGGCAAAGGCAAGGTCGAGCATGATACAGATGACAGTCATGTAGGCGAGGACTGGTGCTTGGAGGTCGTCAGGAACGCGGGGGGATAACACATGGTTGACTGTGAAGAAAATGAAGGCGAGCGGGATGAGTGCGACGATAGCGGTAGCTGCTTCGAAGTTGGTCCTGTAGAAAGACACTGCGTAGCAGATATGGCCAAGCAGGAAGCTCCCAAGTCCTGCCCGGAAAGTGGCCTCTCCATCGGGGATAAGGAGAACGTCTCCTAGCCATGCAAGACAGAGCCCTCCGAAAAGGGTGCGGTCAAATCTGGCGGCTTGCAAAGCATGCACAAGGAAGCCACACGACGCCAGAGGCTTGCATATCCAAACAAATGCCTTGATCTCGACATATTCTGCCAAGAGTAACCACGCTAAGGAAACAGTTGTCAAAATAGGTCCAGCGGACATTTCACTGTGCGCAAAGACGGATCAGCCGCTAGTCGCATCACAAGACTGAAGCACGGTTACCGACGTAGGATGACCAGAGACGTGAAACTAGCATTGAAGGCGACGACTGGAAGCTTTAATACTTGACTTTAGATTCACAATTTCACATGTGAGCTGCTGCTTCGCGTGGACTCGCGGACGGCCAAGCTCAAGCTTGGTAGCTGAGCGGAACTAACATAGACAGTCCTCCATTCGCCAGTGGGGAGTAGAGGTCAAGTAATCCTTTCATCGAAGTGGATATATTATAATGCCAGCAGCACAACATTTGTAAAAAGTACACGCTCTACCAACGCTCTACCGTTGGATCATGGACAACTATAGTGAATTTCAAGTCCGTTGGATGGGACAAGGAACGCGGAATTAAAAACATTCATATGGGGTGACCAACCCAAGGGAATAGTTCCACTTCAAAAAAACTGATCCATTATCTTACGCGAAGCTTCGACCCCGAGCTGGCAAAACAAAATCAGGGTGAAAAAGGATGTCGTGGAAAGAATATTCCGTACGAATGTAGCTGCGTTTGCAGGGAAGGCTCGACCCATGGCAGGCCCAAAGCCTTTCCACAGAGCCGCCACTCCGTCCTGAGCGATTGTCTTCCGTAGACAGTCCATGAAACCGGAATAAGTCCCAGTTGGGGCCGATTGAAGACGAGATTTCAACACCTGGTGTGCCCAAAAGGTAGAAGGAATGTGAAGATCTCGTCGCAATAATGGGTCACAACTCACGTCGGGAGGAATAGCGATAGCCCACATAGCCACGCCAGCCGTGCCGCCGGCCAGGATAATGGCGCCAAGGTTGAGGTCAGCAGCGGTTGCATGCGCCGGAGTCAAGGATCTCTTTGTCACTTCATAGGCAGCAAAATAGCTATCTATGACAGTGAGCCAGCAACGAAAGACACGAAACAGACTGCTTACGCCGCACTACCAGGCCCGTCTCTGGCTAACGTCGCAAAGGAACCACGGAATATACTCCGGATGCCGCCTTCCTTGTACAAGTGCTTCATAACATCTAGGACGCCTGTGTATCTGGGACCTGATCCTCCTTGACCCTGGACCTACGACAAGCATCGATGAAATGTTAGAGATAGGTTGTGAGGTAATTACTACAATGCTCACTTGAAGCAGCACTTTGGCACGCTCGACAGGAGCAGTTACTAGCGTTGTAGGGACAGCTGATAGGAAACCAGCAGCTGCGAGCTCTCCCGTTGACAATTGGTCACTTGTGCGATTGGGAGTTATTCCGAGAATGAGCTTCTTGGATACATCGTAGGCCTATACACACGCTGAGGAGAAGAGATGTGAATAGGGAAGTATCCGACGCACCCAAAAAGAAATTGCAAAGATGGGGGTGACCCCCAGCAGTGGAGGGACCATCCCTCGGTACATTCTTCGACGAGATCAGAGAACATGACCAAGACTGATGCTCGTGAATTCGACATACCCCGTCACCCCATCCCGAGCAATCGTCTTCTTAACGACGTCAATGGCGCCAGTATAGACACCGGGTGCAGCGGTCTGTAGCCGGGTCTTTGTTAAGTCGAATGGGTGACCTGGTTTATCGCTGTCTGAGCCACATGTTGGAAAGGCATGAAGTTTACTGACCAACGAGAACAGCGGCGGCCCCACCGAATCCTCCTGCGATAAACGCCTTGACCGACTCTGAAGTTGCACTCCCCTTATTCTCCACCGCTGGCGCGTCGCTGCTCTAAGGATGATCATATCTTAGCACGGACTGTTGGTCGTTTGACCATTAAAGGGTCTCCTCACCATCGCGGTCTCTCTGGTCGACTAGGTGCAAAGGTAAGGTGCGCGAACCTTGTCCCGATCTAGATGAAAAGCTTCGGGCCTCCGTGAATAGCGAAGGCCGGTCATGCGCAGCCCCGAAGGGCGGCTGTTGTGCAAACCCTTGGCAGGGTAGAGCTACTCCACCATGTGAATCAGTAAATCCAGGTCGAAGTCACCGTTGATTGTGTGCACTAGATCCACCCATTTTATTATGGATGTTAAACGTTAAGGAGCTAAAGCAGTATGATTCAGTACAAGTGCACGCTGTGATATTATGTTCGTCCAAGTGAAGACCTATGTACTACAATTACAGAGGTAAATTACATGCCACACTCTATACATTACTAGTCTAATCCAAGCTGAACCCGCACAAGAGATATTACTATGATTCATCGTCTGGCCCGAAGCCACCCACAGGTTCGTATGTGGCTTCTGTCGTATCCCACCTCCAAATAGCCCTCACGCCATAGAAGAAAAAGCAGATAAGGCAGAGGCCAATCGCGCCCACAAGGATGGGTGCACCCATCTCAAACCACCACGAAGGTTGATATGGCTGGATAAGTGAATCTAGTAGAATCACACCACCGGTACCAGAGCCGACAGTTGACCGGCCCCATGAAAGCACGCGCCCGAAATCATCGCGACCTTCAGAGCCGCGTGCATTTTTGATGCCGACGACATATGTGCCATCTTCTTGCTGCTTGAAGACGACGTCCCCATATGCAGAATTGGGTGAGTGCAGTGTGGAGTATGTTACTGAATCGTCCATGATGAGCGGTCGATTGTTGTTGATGTCGTCATGTGAGTCGAATCGCTGCTTGGTGGGCATCGGTACCAGATGTTGGGCGACGATGGCACGTAGAATATCTGGGTCCTGAGTCAACTCCGTGACGTTCAAATCTTTGAAAGCGTCATCTGTGGGGCAAAGCAACGTCCAGCCAGGTGCGTCGATATCGGCCCAAGCGGAGTCTTCCGGAGGGGTCGTTCCGTCCAAAACCCAATCCAAGCCCGCCTTGTTGACGAGTGTGATCATGGTACTGGCTTTGGCTGCCTTTACAAGCTTCCCAATTGTCAGTTCAACGGACCTTGGTATAAGAATATCCGTGAGCTCGTGTATCACTCCAGTCTGGGTAAGAATGTTCTTCGTCACCAACAGCGAGTGCATGCCTGCCCAACCTCCACTAGCAGTGAGCAGCAACGTACTATTTACTAATTGGCGCTGAAGTGCCAAATCGCTGCCCTCGAGCGATGCAAAGGTACGTTGCGAACTGTTATGAAGAGGTCCAGCATACTGCACGCTGTCTAGGGTGTGATGGAGTATGACTTTCTCAAGGTCTGGCTTAGCAGAAGGGGAGAGTAGATGCGCGCTGACCAGAAGCCCAAGCCGCTTGAACGCAGAATTGGCTGGGATGAGAAGAGTAGTCCGGGGAGTCGTCTTAAGGACTTCCGCGAGTGAAGAGGAGAAAACAGCCGCGAGGAAGGATGATAGATCGAGGAAAGGAAGAGCGGTCTGAAGGGCATCAGTGGGAGGTGAGAGAGGGCGCGAAACGAAATAGATTAGCGTGTTGTTTCTATTAACCTCAACTGGAGTTTGGTCAGTTGGCACAAGGGGCTCGTGCTGGGGTGTGAATGGAACATACCTTGGTCGCCCGTCACCCCTGCGCCACCAAAGCTGATTGACTTCGCTGCGAACTTCTTGCTGTCGCCCCCAGCCACCTGGACTTCCAGAACTTGCTTACCACCATCCAGCCCGGGCTCTTGCAAACTCGTCTCCAATAACATTCCCTCGCTCAATTTTTTCGGTGTCCATCTGCCAGGAATGAAATGATATTGCAACATCCTCCTCAACTCTTCGGAACCCCTCTCAGGAATATCATCATCACCGAAAAGCGATAGAGTGTCGTCGCTTAAAGCGAGTATGGTGTATTTGTCATCCATAGAGTTGATGAAGTGAGTGAGGTTCACGGAGTGGATGAGGGAAACGAACGTCGAGCAGTTGAGGGCAAGCAAGTACTTCTCTGGAGTCATTTGAAACGCACCAGACGGAAGGAGGAGTGAATCCACGAGGTGGAGGACACCATTGGAAGAATATATATCAGGATGGACGAGTTTCGCCGAGGATATCATCGTCTTGTCTGACTCTACCACAATTTCGAGCTGGGTGCCGTTGATTGTCGTCAAATTAGCACTGGGTTGAAACGAATCAGACCAAATGACATTGTCTTGGACTACTGCGTGCATATTCAAGATGAGGTTCAGGTCATCAGTGGCAAATTTGCTCTCGAGGTAGAGACGTTCGTAGTGGGGCAACGCCTCCCAGGCTTGATTGACTGGCAAGAAAAGGGTGAGCTGAGGGGTGCCGTTTAGTAGCTTGGTGATTTCAGGAGTGAGAACTTTGTGGAAGTAAGAGGTCGAAGAGTGCATTGAAACAACATGTGCTATTTAGGGAAGGTCGTGTGAGATAATGAAAAGACGCGAGGCTGCTTGCTTGAACACACACCCATGTTAGCTGGCGGTTCTAATACTTCCGATATACCGAAAATGACACCATTGGCAGTGCTATAGTTCCCTTTGACGATCTCAGCACCACCCCGACCAAAAGCATCGACTCCAACGAAAGCATGGCTATCCCGTGCTGCCAACCTAAGTCGCTGGGGTTCACCACCCAAGGTACCGCCAGGTACGGGCATCCAAGGGGGGTAGGGGGGCGGCTCCTTTGATGGTGGATCCATTTGTGTGTGGGGGAAATGTAATGTCTTGTGGGTTTGAGGATTAGCTCCACTGTCAGGGAGGCATGGTAGTGAATAATTTAGCAAATGATACCAAAGCTGCTGCCGGAGCTGCTCGTGAACATTGTCTTGAAGTTCAAAGTCATCTGTCGCCAACAGAGACTGCCAGAGCGCGTTCTTCTTGTGGATGGCATCGTTCGTAGGAGCAAAAAGGGTGGCACATTTGAGTCGGTTTAATGACGGCACAAGCTTAGCCCGTACTATGAGGGTTAAGAGTGATTCATAGTCTGGGTCACGACCAAGGGCATCGACTATCGTGGTCGACGTGGTGGTGGGTGCTGAGTTCCACGCAGCCTGAGAGCCGTGACAAGTCATGGGGAATACAAGGGCGAGAAGGGCAAATGGTAGAGCAGCCAAATGCCGCATCGTAGTTGAGAAAGGGATGTAGAGAGAGCGCACTGGCGTAGGTGGACGGCTGCGCACAGCAGAGACCAGATGACCGCATTGAGTCAAGTTGGCGCCCAGATGTGTTCAGGCGCTTGATTCCGTCTAGGAATGCTCGCCCGTCATGTTGGAACTCCTCCAATCCTACACCGGCCATGCAGATGCCCGCGTTCAGCATCTCGTCCTAGGCGATGAATCCTTCGTTGTGCGTCTCTTTTCCTTCCACCTACTCCAGACGTACTCAAGCATCGCGCAGGTGTACCCATCCGCCGACTCCGTCATAATTCTCGATGCACGAACTCTGACCCTCGTTCGCATGCTGGCTTTCTGGGAGGTATTTCCCGGAATGCTGCATACTACGGACGCCATTACTTGCGTCGCGGTCGATGCTGGAATGAAACTTGTGAGATCTCATGCCATTCCGCTTTCGTCCACTCATTGTCCTTCGCACAGCTAATAGCTGCGATGAACACGAGAATAGCAGTGTGGTCGCGATCGGGTGTACAAGGTGATGCCTGGAGAGTACACTCTGCTCTGATTCATCCCGAAGGCCATTCCATCCTTACGTTAGATGTTCGCTCGGGTGGGGCAAGCGCATATTTTGCTCTACGCCATTCCTGACTTCCCCCAGGTCTCCTTGCGGTTGGCTGCGATCAAAGTCTCTCCGTCTACACTCTCATCAAGGAAAACGACCTGCTCACATGGTCTCAAAAATGGCTGATCCTGTAGGCCTACGAACCTCCTTGGCGGCAGTCAAATTTTGACGAAACATATCAGGGCAGCTAGTCCAACTATCGTTCGCTTTGCTCCGTCACTCATGTATATCGCAGCCACATCCAAAGTGAGCCAGTCAGCACATTTGATGGCATACAAACTGAGGATCAGACGAGCAATGGCGTGTCAATATACTCAACCACTACAGGCCGACAGACACAGACTGTTCCCCACCCTCGACCCGTAGTTGACCTTGTGTGGAGGAACTCGCAAGCTTCCAGTCGGTTTGTGCATTTCAGTAGTTCTCCCGATTTTGATAACTGAGCCATGGGACAGGGGCGATCTAATCCTCTACACTGTAACGTCGGATTCAACGCTTCGCATCTTTTTCCCCGTTTTAGACGCTCCCCAGTATCTCCAACTTCATGCCTCGATAGATCTCTATTCCTCGATACCTTTTTCGGTTGCATCACAATACCGGCATTCCGCAGCAGCTTCTAGAATCTTTTGGCTGGACAGGGAGATCATGAGCAAGTCGCTGGATGATATTTTGAAAAACATGCCTTGCCATGAGGAGGACGCCAGATATCGACGACTGAAGGATATCACGGATGAAGGTTGGGAGTTGTTTCTCCGTGTCCTTGGGGACGGCTCCCTGGTGGTAATTGCTGTTGCGGCAAGTCGAATGGATATTTCCGCTTCCCTGACTCTTATACTCTCTATTAGAATATAGATCGAAGACCACCAACCCTCCTGCGGTATTTCACCCTTCAGCAGTCATCACCTTCGGTGATTTGCCCTGCACCTTCGTCTCTTACTTTGCTCCCTAATCCGAATTGTCCTACCCTATTAAACCTTGTTACGTCATTTCCTTTACGGTCGTACACGCTCTCTCCGCTAGCATTTTTGGATGCTCATAGCGACGCAGTCCAACTAGATGCAAGTATGCCGGACGAAGCCAATGAAACAAAGGGCGAAACGATGAAGCTCGTGCGTACGCCGGAAGGCAAAGGAGTTGGGGTGTTGCGAAAGCATGGAGGAGGTGATGTCTGGCGAGTCGTGACAGGTGGGTCAAGCCTGCTGAAGAAGGGGACTTGGGATCAGGCCGACCTCGTTGTCGCCCTCCATTCTGGTAGGTGTCTCTACGAACCTGCCAACGAGACAAAATACCCACTAAGATTACAGGCAAGGCATTCGCCACTTATAGCTCATCCAAGTCATGTTTGACCCTCTACGCTGAACGCCCGCGCATGCTTTGGAATGTTCCGCCACTTATTTCGCTCTTCTCTGTCCCTTCTGAGGGTGGCGACGAATCTATCCTTGCTATCGCGTCGGACCTCTCAATTCTACACGTCCTCCTTACTCCTACAGACTCTTTGCAGCACTACACCCTCAAATTGTGCTCACATGATAGCCTCCCTCTTTCAACCCAGCCACGCATGATCATTCCAGTGGATCCTATGGCGTGGAAACTTGCAACTAACCATAAAGAATCTGCTTGGAGCAAACGTGATACACTACTTAGCATTTCTTTACATGGGGAACTCGCTTTCTGGGCCTTGGAAGACTGCAACGGTCAGTCTACATGGCGATGCACAGGAAAGGTCCGAACACACCGAACAAACATCAGGATGGCGAGGTGTAGCTCAGCCAAGAAGTCTGCCTTGGGTAGGTCTACCTCAGTCCATGTCTAAGTTCGTAGACAAACACTATCATTTCTAGTCATTCCTGTTCCTGACGGCGAGGAGCTGACGATCTGGGACTCTCGTGAGTCAGAGTTTGCCTCTGGGCTCGAATATTGTGGACACTTTTCCTGCCCGATCAACGACCTTGACTGGACATCATCGCCGGATTCGCAATCTATCTTGGCTGTGGGATTCCTCCACCACGTTGAGTTGTATTACCAGCAGAGAATGAACTACTTCGATGATACTCCAGGCTGGGCGATTTGCCATAAAATCGATATTTCGAGGTAATTCAGGCCTTCTCATAGATGCAGCACATTCTTACTTCCCCTTACCTTAGTATTATTCCATACGAAATCTCTGATTCTATATGGCTTGCAAATGGCTCACTCCTCGTTGCTGCCGGTCATCACTTACATTTGTTTGGTCAAAGTACGACACGTCCTACACCCCATACCCCGGCAGAGAGCCTCTTCGAGTATGTTGCAAGGAGCAATGGTCCATTAATAGACCACCATCCCCAAATGATGCTTCAGTGTCTCCTGTGGGGTAAGATGTTCGATCTCGCTGCATCTCTGTAGTTCAGCTTTTCTTTTTATAAATCTAGGGAAGGTCGATCTCGTTAAGGATATCATTGTTAATCTTGCGAAGGATGTTGAAAGAAGGCAAAACGGGCTTAATACCAGCCATCATTGGACAAGTCTGCCCATTGAAAGGTTCATGCAGGAGCAAGATACACACAAACTAGTTAGCCATTCCTTGTTCTCAACATCCTTTCCCTCACGCGACGATAGAATGTTTCACAACGCAAATCGTATACCTTCCTCTTCAATGAGACTAGCACTAAAGACGATGAGTACGTTCTCTGCATGTTCGGGCACGATCAACGACTCTAATACCGGCTAACTCAGGTCCGACGACGGTTTCACCCGGCCGCTTGTTACTCGACTTTTGGAAACTTTGGAAATCAATCCTCTACCTCACTTGACTCCAAATGAGCACGCCCATCTACTTGTTCTCATCCAAACAACCTTGGAGGTGAGCTCGTCTCTCATTTGTGCCTCCCCGTTGCAGGTTACAAACTCTTGTGGAGGTCGACGAGCAACGCCGTGCACTAGATGCTAATGGACTACGCTACCTTATGACGTTGCGGTCTTTTTACATTCTGAATCACCGAACATCAGGCGCCAACAGTCCACAATCAGTAGAGAAGGACTCGGTAACAATTCCTCGGAAGACGGACCGCCGGGAACGGTTGCGGTATCGCGACATCATTTGGGCCTTCCACAGCGAAAGCCAGGACCTTCTCCTAGCTGCTTCAACTGCGGCGTGCAATGGCAGAATGTGCTGGTCCGACGCGAGAGCCCTAGGGGTGGCTATATGGCTCAACTCTATCGGAACACTGGTACGTAAGTACACGCAGGTACAATTGACATCCAATGAATTACTCCCTAGAAAGCTCAACTGGAGATCATAGCCAGGAATGAATATATGGCTGGAGATAATCGTGACCCGACAACTTGTTCCCTGTTCTACTTTGCTCTTGGAAAGTCAAAACTGGTCCATGGGCTTTGGCGTCAAGCAGCTTGGCACAAAGAGCAGGCCGTCATGCTCAAATTCCTCTTGAACGACTTCTCGGACCCCAGGTGGCGAACCTCAGCCATGAAGAACGCGTATGCTCTCCTAGGCAAACAGCGTTTTGGTAAGTGGGCCCGTTCATGATATCAACATTTTTCGAGACCCTGATGCATCTTCATGAGACTACGCCGCCGCATTCTTCCTATTGGGAGGGTCATTGAAAGATGCTGTCAACGTTTGCTTGAAACAACTAGATGATTTCCAACTGGCGATCGCCTTGGCTCGTGTCGTTGAACAAGGCAATGAAGGGCCCGTCTTCATGTCAATACTCAATCATACTGTCCTCCCGCTGGCCTTTAAGAATGGCAATCGATGGCTTGCAAGTTGGGCCTTCTGGTTACTTCACAGGAGAGACTTAGCTGTGAGGATTCTACTGGTCAGTTCCATACTTGTGAACGAGTAAATCGTACTGATGGGCCTGGTATGTAGACCCCTATGGCCGATATAGCCTCTGCTTTGGATGCACAAATACAAGAAATCGGCGAACCTAACTATGACGACACGAGCCTGGCGCTCTTATTTTCACAGCTTCGTTCAAAAACGCTTCAGGCTGCCCAAGGAACCAGTGAAATATCAGGCCGGGCAGAATTTAATTTTGTGTTACAAATTGCACGTGTATTCTGCCGCATGGGTAAGGGTTGGCGTGTCAGCTCTCGTTTAGCCGCTTACCCATTTTTTGCATTTGTTAGGTTGTCACGCTCTTGCACTTGACCTCGTCCGCTCATGGTCGTTTGAAAGACCATCAACCGTCGTTCCTCAAACGCCCATGTCGCCCTTCCAAGAAAGCGAACGACCAACAATATCCACCCGTCGCTCTATGTTTGCTTTGGAACCTGCCATGCGTCGAAGGTCTTCCATTATCATAGATATGGATATCCCTTCACTTCCTCCCACCCGCTTGGCGTCACCAAGCCGAGAGCGACCCCAAATGGAGCCCACGATACCGGAAGATCCTGGCAAGGATGATGGTGACTTTTTCGCTCGCAAGGCAGGAATAGGAAGTTTGATGAAGTCTGCGAAGCATGATGTTCAAGTCCCCGAGTTTGATATGGGAGCATTCTTTTGAGCGTAATATACCTGTGCATTCCGAGACTGCCTTGCCTCAGCTATCCTCTGTTTCAATAACACAATGCAAGCAAAAATTGTTTATGTAATTGATTGTATGTAGAATACAGAAAGGGTTAGATGGGGTATTGAAGAAACACAATCAGCCCTGGATTTCAGCCTCGGCGTCCCTCTTCTTGAGGACCAAATCTGATCCAATCACCCGCTTCCATACGTCGTGGACGTCTTCTATGACGGTCTCGAAATGTGAAGTTGCATCGTATGATTTGGTGATGAATATATTATCCGCGGTTCCGGGTGATGTTGGGGTGTAAATAGGATTCACAGAGACAAACCTTCAGAGACGTTATCATCTAGTGTCGACAACAGAAATGAAGTGACGTACTTATCATAAATGGGTCCAAGTAAGTTGAGACCAGGAGCAATCTCTAGCTCGGGTTTGTCGGTCTCAACAATGGTGCTGACGATGGCAACGTAGACATCCTTCGCGCAGACGTTATGCGTCGACGACACCATCGCGACGTAGATATCTTGCATGCGCATGGGCTGTTTAAACAGTATGAGAGAAATTGGAACCAAACTCACCATTCCGACGGTTCACTTGGTTTTGAGGGATGATAATCTGGCATGAATCGCTGTCCTCCGTCCCAGGGATGGGATGCTTCAAGATACATATCGCCCGGACGACCTTGTCTTCCTCAACTACCCTGACTTTGCCGCCTTCGGTCTCCTTTCCAGCGCCAAAGTAGCTAGGGTCGCCAATAACCTGCTTGGCCTTAACTGTTTCGCCACTACTAGTTACCCCGACGAATTTGCCGTCAGAATCGGTAACAATTTCATCGATAGGCTTGTCAAGCATGTAAGTACCTCCGTATATCGCGCTGAGGCGGGCGAAGGATTGTGGAAGTTCACCCAAACCATAGAGGGGGTAAATATACGGAGACTTGCCATAGCGAGCCATGGACGAGGTGTAGAGGACGATTCGGTCGTACGCGGGGCGTGCAGGTTTCGTTATATAGCTACTGACGATGGTCAGAAAAGAAACTTCAAGATACGGCATGGTGCGTACTCGTCATCGAGGTAGAGTGCCATAGCGTGTCCGATGAAATCTTGGGTGCCAGGCTCAAGTCCGAATTTCTCGTATACTGTCTTCATGCTATCCTTATCGAGGTCGATGCCTAGTATGAGATCAATGACAGGCTCTTGGATGGGGTCGAAAAGCTCACCTTGATGAGTAGTAGGATCATCATCTCTCCAGTTCTGGAGGAACTCGAAGAACTTCTTGGCTCGTCGTTTCTCAAAGAGACCCATGAGAGGGCTCTTGACAGCCTCCATCTCCGTACTAGGGACCTTGGAGATTTTGCCATCGCGATACACAAAGCTTCCAGCTATCTGCTTGAACTCGAGGTATCGTGTCACTTCCGTGTGCACGAGAATCTTGGTCATCTCTCCTGATGCAATAATGAACTTAGGGATCAGATCAACAGCATAGTCGCGATCACGACCGAGCTCGGTAGGTGGGGCTTGGTTTGGTCGAAATTTACGGTAAAGCTGGAAGAACATGAGCATCGATTAACAGATCCATTCATTGACAGTACCTGGGTCAGATTCAAACTCGCGCTATCGCCTCCGTAGTAGTCATTCCTGTCCATATGCAAGACCTTCTTGCCTTCGACGGACAACAACCCAGACAGAATGCATTCGGTCAAGCCAGTACCAAGTACGATGACCTGATTGCTACCCATTAGTAAGATCCTAGCATAATAAGACGCACGCACGTCGTATTCTTCATCCATGGCTGTGTCTTGGTGAACAGGAAGGTGGTGAGAGGAGAGAGATGGTTGCTACCCTGAGCTGCTTAACGATGCGATTATATGAATGGTACCACGTGCAGCGGGCGGCTATGTCATGTTTACAATATGTGCTAATAAGTATTAAAAGCATTTACGTCAAGCATCAAGCTTTGAGGAAGCAGAGAAATACTACGAAGTGGGTTGCGTATGAGTACACTAATCAGCGTAGATATCCTTGGAGCGTTTGATACGGTCGGGGCTCCCTCCAGCTTCGCCAAACTTGCGCTTCGCAGGGGGGACAAAGGAAGGCGAAATCGGGCGAGGAGGCGGCGAGGCTGGAAGGGGGTCGAGGGATACAGACGGTCGTTCTTGCTTTATCGGTTGATGCTTTTCTGCTGCACGTTTTCGTCTGATCTGTCTGGCCATCCTATCCAATTCTGATGAAGTGCTTTAGCAACGTCATTACAGAAGAGGTTGATCGTACCCTCTTTCCTACGACGGTACTGCTCGACCCATGCCTTGTGAGATCGTTGGGGATGCTATATTTTGAAAGCGTGTCAAAGGTGGCATGCTCCTTTGGAACGGACAGATTACCTTGTCAGTGAAAGGCTTCCAGCGCTCTCCAGAAGGAAGGTCATCGAAATTGGCAAGGCCAGCGATATGTCTTGCCATCGATTTAAGATCTTCGCCCCCAAAGCTAAGCGGTTGTGCTTTGGTACTAACTTGCAACCGTTTGGGACGAGGGACATCGTCGTCATCGCTACCATGAGCATCAGCATCCGTTAGATCATTTTCGACGTCATTGGCGCTCAACTCTTCTGGCTCAGAGCTGGATTCTTTGTAGTTCGGTCGGCGAATGGGAGCTGACGATGTCGATGGCCTTCCTTTGTAGTCCCTATCATGATCATCGTCCCCATCGTCACTGCTCTCTTCCTCGTCTGCTTCGATGACCTGCTTAGCGTGGGCAAGGATCTTGTCCGCAAGCTCATGACGAATATTCCAATGCGAACCCCACGAAGCTGCAGTATGGTGAGGAACCTACACGCAACGGCTTCCCATGTCAGTGTTCTAGAGATTGATAAAGGTTATTATACATGGGCTGACTTTTTGTGCCAGTTCCTCGCAAATTTGGATTTTTGTCAAATGTGGCTCTTGTTTGAGCCTCCATGTCAAGAATTTGATGAAGAAGTCCCGATCTTCAGGGGTGTATTTGTTTCCTCGTGTCGTCGGAATAACTTTCGTGGGTGGAGTAGGTGAGCGCGAGGGAGGGTCTGGAATCTGAATATCAGCGGCCGGTGCCGGTAGTTTGCTGTTATATACAGGCATTGGGGCAGTCAGACTATTAATAGTCTGACGCCGACGTGGTGGAGGGGCAGGTATTCTGAACGAGTCGACGGGCTCGGTTTTGACAATGATGTGAGATGTCGAATGTCTTGGCTTGGCCTTGGGGCGGGCAGTTGGAGGGGGTTGTCTCTCGGGAGAAGATTCAGGACCAAAGTCCTTCAGTGAAGGCTTCCTAGCGCCCCTTACCACTGGTTGATTGCTCTTGACCGCTACAAGGGCGTCAATCTCGATTTTATGATCGAGATAATAATCCTTCCATAGAATCGCTGAATGATTGTTCCTCTGCATAGCGAATTGAGCCACTGAAAAGTGTAATATTCAAGTCAAGGGACGTACTTCGTGTAATGTCTCAATGGCCTGTCGATAAGTAAGCCCATTCTTCGTCGTCTGGTACAATGTCTCTACGAGGAGCGATTGATCGTCGGGATATGTACCGACCGGAACCGACAGCCTCGCGGTATCCTGGAACATCTGAAGGAAGGGATTAAAGGCGCCCATATTCGCAGCTGCCATCATCGCGCTGCTGAATGGAGGAAACGGTGGTGTTGGAGGCACGCCAGGAAAATTTGACGCGCTCCCGTTGATGTCTTGGCCGAACGCTACATGTCCGTGGGGTTGTTGAGGGACGTGACCATTGAGGGGCTGAGAAGGATGGTGGTTGACTCCATTCGCGTATCCATTCTGCTGCTGCTGTTGTTGGGCATGGAGCATCTCGTGGTGCGACATTCCGTTTGGTATGTGACTGTTGGACATGACGTTGTGGTGCGGGTGGAACCCCACAGGAGTGGCTTCCTGAAAATGTGGAAACGTGTTCATCTTGCTACAACGCGTACTGTGCGTGCTGTGGGGTATGCAGGAACGGGAGAGAGCAGTGAACTGTGGAGAAAGCGCGCGTTACCAGCACACGCAGCACAAGATGGACGTGATCGCTAGTTTCCTCGAGCTGCGGCGCGCTGCCCACAAAGCCTGAGAACGACGGCTTTTTCGCTGACCAACGAATGGGACAAGAGAAGAAGATGAAAGCGGCCTCCGACGTCCCTGAGAAAAACCCCTGTGGTCATCGCTCTGCGCCAACATGAATTCTGTACAATATGTAACACATGTTCAACATGAGAACGGGGTATACAAAACAACGCCATCAGGTCTAAAAGGGTACGATACCCACAGAGTATGATAGGTGCAATGGCTAGTGCTCGCGTGCAAAACGAATGGAACCCATCAACAGTGATGGAGGCTACAGTTAACTCAGGGAGAAGATGGTCCTGGCTCGGGAACACAGACGGGTAGGCAAGGCGCTGACGGCGACAACATGGCTTAGTGCTACATATAATTCATAGCAAGAGAGTGCAAGTGGGGCGTCTAGCATTCACCGAGGAAGCGGTTCTTCGGGAATGGTTGCTTATAATCGTCTACCCATGTGGTAAGATTCGGATTTGAGTATGCCTCGATGTACCTACGCAAATCGTTGGAAACGCATCAACACATATAAAGTGCACAAAACTCACGTATTGATATAATCTGCAGTAGGAAAGTCCTTTGGATCACATCCTATATCGATGGCGTCTTTAGGTTGGTACACCCGAATCCAGTCAACACGCATGGTTGCTGGGAATGTGAGGTGCTCCAGATCAACATTCCCGAAGTTGGTTGACATGCCCAAGTTGGCGATAATGTACTAGTACGAGGGAGTCGGTAAATCCGTCTCGATCATGGCAAGAATCAAACTGACCATGGGCTCTTGGGGTACCGGCCGTCCTGCAATTTTGACACGATCGTCCAGACCCATGCCAGGCTGGTTCAGAGTCCAAGCCTTTTTGCCAGAAGATATCCAAGTGATGTACTATGCGGATGGGAGGAAGATATGTCAGGCTCTAAGGGATGGGGAAAATCATCAAACACACGGCACTATCGAAACCGGGCCTATATTCAAACCCATAAACAGAGAAGCATTTGGCTGTGAGCTCGTAGCAATCCTGGTCTAATCAGAACTAGTGTGAGAAGGACTGCCGCTAGGACAGGTACGCTTTACTCACTAGTCTCTGACACACCCGAAGTGGCCTGTTGGAAAACACCACCCGTGTAGGTATTCAACTGGGTAATAGTGGGGTCCTCAATTATCAAGTTGTCGCTAGTATTGAACCACTGGTAACCAGCGTTAAAGGGCTGTGGGCAATAAACCGATTGAGATGAGATGGCTGTTGAAACCAACGCCAATCTTACCCCCCACTGAGCAGATTGAGAAACTTGGCCCGTCAAGGGCTTGCCGGTAATCTGGTATTAACGAAAAGTCATCAGCGTTGATCGCGACACAACTGTTTGGACATACCTGTGCCTCAAAAATGTCGATTTCGGGAGCAGATCGTCCAACATATGAACCATCAGCATGCACAGGACCAGGATGCGACTCGCCAGGACAGGTACAACGCGACAATTTCTGTCCAGGGAGGAAGGAGAGGACGCCTCCTTGAGACTGATCACCGCCGCTCAAAGCTGCCGGAGGACCGCCGTTGAAAGTTTGATTATGCACAGTTCCGACGTCGCAAGCGTCATATGTATACGGCCACTTGGCGCGGTAGCAGCATGTAAGTCGCCGATAACATTTGAAGGCGCGAGGTCACTCACAGTGCCTTCAAGGCTGGCGCCATACCCCGCCCGACCGAGATTGCCCATTGTCCAGATAGCGGGCCACAGGCCAACGACATTGTTAATCCCAGGAAGAGTGACAGATGTCTCAATCAGTCCACCGGTAAAGCAGAACTTATTCCATGTCGAAATCAGTCCGCCCTGGTAATGTAGATTGTGGGTCTCTTTCTGCGAGAGAGTGATCTCCAATGCACCACCTCGCGTAGTAACAGCCGCAGGATCGTACCATTCCATGTTGTTCGTTTGCCAGTAATGAAGGTCTACAGCTTCCCAATACGGATCATCGCCGGGATAGAATGAACGACCTTCTGTGTTGAACTCATCACTGAAGACGAGTTGCAGCTCAGCAGAAGGGTCATGGAAGGATTGTTTGGTGTAAGCATCTCTTGGCGTCTCAAGATCGATCAGACCCCAGTTCCCTGGAATGCTTGGGACCTGCCGGTGACATCATATGTGCTTGGCGATCTTCAACATAGGGGTTACATACCTGCCCGCTGGCATTTATTCCCCCAATATTGAATCCGCCCATTGTTGATGGCGGGATTGCAGTGAAATGAGATATTATCGGGTATCCAGCGCTATTATAGTGCAATGAAGGCGTTAGCAGCGCATGGGGTGCACTGAGCTGGCACGCACAAGAGAGCAACCAGGCCAACACATAAGACAATTAAACAGCCTAAGTTGGTTAGGCCTCTGGTTGTGAATACATGGCCGCCAGCATCATTACTGCGATCCCGCCGGGGGTCTGGGTTATGTAGCTCGTCGTCGGGCTCAGGGTGGTTCGGAGAGAGGTCGGCGCCCCATAATGAAGGATCAGGAGACAATGAGAACTGCCGCATTCATTAGCGACAGTCTGAAGAGCGCGAGAACAGGATGTAGGGTGATGGTTGAGTGCTGAGTAATAGTCAACCGACCTTTTCTGCAATAGAAGGAGCTGTACCAGAGGCTACTCGACTCCCAGACCCAGAAAAGTATCGTGAATCATTCTGCAATTACAGTCCTAGTTTAGTCACTGTGCCATCGGCTTCGCTGGCAACATACTTACCAATGAGGAATTGCTTGAGACGGTGCGCAATGTTCGCGGTGGGGGACCTTGCGCGAAATTTGGGTAGACAGGTTGATTTGGCGACCTTGTCGATGAGAGAAGGCTGGTTGCTGAAGGAGAGTCTGCTTGGTGCTGATAGTATTGCTGGCGTGACCTAGAAGCCGAGGAAGATGCCATGGACGCTGACGGTGACGGCGCACGGTAAGGAAGGTGGTGGTGAGGAAAAGAGCGGCTGGCGGAGGATGCGTGAGGAGGTGAGAAAGGATGAGTGGAGCCCATCACGGTCGCAGGCTAATGCTTGCTGTTGTGGGAATGAGTTGCCCGCCCTGTTAGTGCTAGCCTATTAATAAACCAAGTGGTAATATTTCCTTGGCGACCATATGTATTATTGTCATCAAGGGGAAAAACAAGAGATTTCAATTGCCTGCCCCATTTGATAATCCCAGAAGGCCACCTCTCCATGCATCGCCCGCCAGGTTCATCTCCGCAGCTGCTTTCTCAACTCGCATAAGCGTTGTCAAGTCTCCTCCTTCCCCGCCCACCTCCAATCCCCTCTGTTTAGCATCCTCTTCGAGCTTGCGCATCCGAGTCAGAATGAACAGGGTCGCCCGCTCGAGTGCTTCGCGGCCTTCGCTCTTCCCCGCTGCTGGTTGACCAGTATCATCCGAGGTATTGGATCCACTCATCAGGTCTTTTAATAGCTCAGCTTTGTCGCTCTGAAAGGTGACGCGACTTTCTACTGGGTCGGTCGAAAGTAAACTGTGTGTCACCGGTTGCATTCCAAGATCAGATCGCGTGCTCGTCTCAATGGTTGATCCACAAGGGTGGGAACCATCTCCAACTGGTGCCTGAGGCGAGTACGAGGTTTCTTTGAGCCATTTGTCTAGTTGGTCCAAGGCAGCGTGGGCTTTCTTTGCCCGTTCGTGCTTAGAGGGCCTGCCTGCCTTCCGTTTACCTGTAGCTTCAGAGTCGGTGGAGGTTGTCGGAGTGGCCCCAACCGGTTGGTGAAATTCACGAGGTAGCTCTCGGGGGTTTAGCGGGGATAGCTCTGACAATGGCAGGACCTCGAAGATCTGATCCCTCAGAAGTGTGTGAACCACAAAGGCAGCATGAGGTCGCAGTGGGGACAGTTGTGGTGTAGATAACGAGTCGGGAAATAATGTCAACGAAGTCAGCCAATCTAGCACACACATATAGTTAGCCTGCGTGGCAGGGATGGGCATGCACACCTATCGGTATGGAGATTCGAGATACGGCGTGAATTGTCGGCGTTGACGAGGAGGGCTGTGTGTAGAAAAATGTATACATTCCGAACAATGATACCACCCGTTTTAAAGGCGCTTGAGACGGCGCTGTGCCCTCTGCAGCAAAGGGTTGCCAATTGATCGTCCTGCTTGGGAAAAGATTGTGCGTACCTAGGAAGATCCTGAGAGTGGTCTTCAAAAACGCTTCCCTCGAGCGCGGATCGAATACCTTGAAGTGCAGCCACGGCCATCCTTCTTCCTTCCACAAGTCCTTGAACAGTTGAAATGGCTTGCTCGGGTCTGCGGCATAGCGCTGGATGTATTTGTGGCTAAGACACATTACATCGTCTCTGAGGGGGACTACATAGAGATTCGAGGTGAAGTAGGCTGGCTGGACGATGATGGTGCCGCGACCGACAGACGGCGAAGGTGAAATGTTCATTGCGAGATCATTCGCGACTCTGAGCCCCTTTGATCCTGACACGTGACGCGTGATGCTCTGCTTTCAACGCCCACCTCGACCGCCGTCTGCCAGAATGTCTGGTCTCTTCAGGCGACACAGCAATGTTGTGTGCTTCTTCTGCAACTCTCGCATTCCAGCACCACAAGACCCGAATAACTTCTGCTGTCCAGCCTGTCACTGCTGGAATCGCTACGACTCCAGCGGCGAAATCATGTCCTTTGAGCCTGCAATGCACGATGAGTCGCTCAATCGGCGGTCCTTTGCTAAACGCGGTGAGTGCTCCGCGAGCGGCCTGATGGCGAGGTGCTAATTCGTATCATTGCAAAGCTTCTCCGAGCAAAGATCGACTACCAACAGTGTATGGCAAGGGACCCTTCTGCCGTACATGCCAAACCAACCAAATGCTCCTTGTCAACCTTCTCGCAAACTATCTACCTCCACAGGACGTACGTCTTTAAACCTCCCCGCGCGTCAAGCAAGCACTTATCTGCTTACTCAAGAGCCCGCAGTATGAGCAACGCGTCGCTCTGCTTCCTGAATACCGTGAATCCTTGCACGCACGTTATCCCCCCGTATGTGGTGAGTGTCACCCAAGTGTAGAGGATGAAATTCGCCGCAAAGATAGCATGGCACGCGTAAAAGCACTTGGTGGGTGGTTGAATGAAAGTATGGGCAAGGATCGGCAGAGAAGAGGTTCAACATCAAAAGGGAGAGAATCAGTCGCTACTGAATTGCAACTATGGCGGATCAGAGGCTGCTTGTGGGCCTCGACGCTCGTACTATCTGTGTGTTGTAACACTGCTGGTGAGTCTGCCCAAGCATTGGTCAGTTTTTATATCTCATATCATCCTAACAGCTGTAATTGGCTTCTCACTGCCACATCCTGTCATTGTCAGTCAACCCGCCCTCCCCGCGTTCGTCTTTGCATCGCTCTTTTGGACTGCTTGGGATCCAACCTATGCATCCTATCGAAGAGCTTGCATCCAAGGGCGTGATGTCCGTTTACATGGGAAGGGGAAATATACCGTAGGCCTCTACCATCCCAACGCTCTTCTGGCTTCTTCTCACTCGCTCCCATAGTTTTTGCAGATGACTGTATGGCTCATCAGGCTCATCACGGCTGGCTTGTTGTCACTGTCTTGGTTCAAGCCCCATCTAGATTTCTTCCATCTATGTGACTATCCTGGACCGCTGTCGCGTCACATGTATTTCACTTCCTGTCTCACCATTGAGTTATCCGTTCGTCGCCATTCTCATCCGTTGCTCGCCGATCGCTGATAATTGCATAGGTAGCAGTTATATGTGCATTCACTCTGCGACTACAACGCCCTCCTTCAATCCGTCTAGTTGACACCAAATCTCATCTGCGGCCTTCTGCATCGGTTGATAGTCGTTCACGGTCTTCCACTCCATTCCCCCTGCTTGGATCAAGCGGAATCACTTCTGGATCACAACCAAACACAATTGCACGCTCAACTCCCATGCCTGCAGATGCCGATCTCCTCGCCTCCCTTAGCCTCTCCTCCAAGCCCGTAATTACCCCTACCAACCCTATATTCGGCTTGCCTTCCCTTGTGTCTGCTTCCAGTGCACCGTCGCAACACACGACGCATGGGGCAAATTTCGTGCATGAGGATGTCATGGAGATTGAGCGAGATGAGATGGCGATGGATTGGACTCCGATTCAGCCCTCCAGGAGCGGCTCACATGCTATCTCATCGTCTTGCGCCACTTCGCACGCAAAGAAGGGAAAGCAGAAGAGCGTTCCCGATGATGACGACGGAGCTTGGTTACGACCTCAACGATTTTTCGCACCAGAACACCCTACCGGTCTTGAAGGGCTGTTCGAGCGTACTACCCTCGTGGATGACACTGACGCAGAGCCTCGACCTCGAAAGCCCCCTTTGGATGGCCCGATCCTAAGGTGGATATATGCACTCTCTGTCATCCCAATGATTTTGGCCTTCTTCGTCTGGAAACTCTGGAGAAGGTCTTCGGGGATAATAGAATATCCGTTACCATTCCCCTCGTATTCACACCATAATTCACAGTCCTCCGGCCTGTATCACGAAGGTTAATTAACAATCATGCATGGGCTCTCATACATATGTTATTTACCCAAAACCAACGCAGGCTGAAGGTCCACATACGACTGAGTGCCTGATTGAAGTCGTCCACTCACTAGCCATGATATCTGAGTACAAGACTGTCCAGTAGTCGCAATGTATTACGAAATAGAATAAATCAACAAGTCAAGGGAAAGATAAAGATAAAGGGAAGGAAATTCAGAATCAATAGCTTCTAGCATTGAAATCTGCCATAGGTATATTGTGTATTCGCGTACATAGAAGCCTACACAAAGGAGAAAGAGCTTCCCCCTCGTTCGCTCCTCGGCACAACAAGTACCTAACTTTGGCCATGGACTCTAAAACCGCACTGGGCCTCCGTTGTAGTCATAGGCTTCAGCATAGCCAGACTGGTGGTGCAAGGGGACACCAACATCATAGTTAGGTCTGCTCATGCTGGGCCCGCGATTGAGTTGCTGCATCTGAGGTTGTGGGCTAGGACCGCGCGCAAGGTCGGCGTAGCCGCCAACCGGTACGAGGTGAGTAGGGCCAGCTACAAATTCCTGATCATGGAGAGAAGCGCTGTGACCATAATCAGAACCGTGTCCGTTATCGGATGTCGCGCCATATCCACCGTGAGTGGCACCCCGCCCAGCAAAGTTATCGCCGTGGTGATTAGACCCAGACTGGAAGGACGTGTCTGATGTGACACGGCGGTGAGCAGGAATGATGCCTTCATCGGGGTTTGTCGGCTGCCAATCGATGGGCTGCAAGCGCTCGTCAAACTTGGATGAGCGAGCGAGCTTCCACTTCCGGAAAATCGTCCATACGATAGCAACACCGGCAATAGACGCAGCGACGGCAATCAAGATCGTGAGGACGTTGCTCTTAGTTTGCGCGGCTGCGGTCTTCTGCGGAGTGAGGGGTTGAGTTTCTTGAGCGGCTGCAGTCTCGGATTGCGTGCGAGTGATCGTGCTAGGGTTGTTAGCCACCACGGTTGGGGTATTCGTTGCTGGTAAATTGAGAGTCTGAGATGTCTGAACGGGAGGTTCAGAAGACGTGGACGATGTTGTACTAGAAGTAGAAGCCACTGAAGTAGTGGACGCTGAGACGGAAGAAGACGTGGATGAGCTGGAGCTGACAATGCTACTGACTGACGAAGACTGAAAACAAAACTTGGGTTAGAATCAAGAACGATGCAAGTGAAAATAATGCTCACAGAAGAAGTAGAAGAGGACGTAGAAGAGACAATGGATGAGGTAGAGGAGGATGGAGCGGAAGTAGTAGAAGTAGAGGAAGATGTTGATGAGGACGCGCTGAGGCTGGCTGGATCGCTTCCAGCACCAGCTACAGGCCCAGGAGGATCGCCTCCTCGGAAGTTGGGAGTCTGGGGGGTACGCTTTTTGAACATGCGCTTCAAAGCAACGTGGTCTCGTCTCAGCACTTCATGGTTGATCCCGCCAGCCCTTGCTGTGCCAGCGAGTGTGAAGGCGACTGCAAGGGTAAGGAGCAGTGTGAGAGAGAACTTCTGGGAGTTTGTGATATACATTGACTTTGAATGGGTAAAAGACGTGTGTGCGAGGGTAGCTAGTGGGTTTCCGGGTTGGAACGGTGGCTGCAAGCCGCTTGAAAACGAGAGCTAATAGCAGGTCAACTTCAGAACGAACGAAGAAACGGGCCAGCCAGTAGAAGGGTGACAGAGAGATAGAGAGAGAATGAGAAAAATGAAACAAACGAGGAGGAAAATGAAAGATATAGCAGCATATCAACTGTCAGAGAGGTGAATGGCAACGTACTCGGATTGAAGAGATTGACAGCTAGGCACTTCAAGTACAAAGCTCGGCGACGATGAGTTCGAAATACGCGCTAGCCCTTCTGCCAAATAACTAGTAGGCCCTAGCAGAAGAGAGTACGAGGAGGAGAGGTGATGGAGGAGGAGATGGAGGGAGTCGTGGTGAACGTCGTGAAAAGGAAAGTTGGCTCGACCGTGAAACCAAGGAAACAGCCCCTGACAGGGTCATCTTAATGATTATGTAATTCTAACAAAGAAAATAATATAATCGTATGCCATACTTTCATATAAACAAGTCCAATAAACAACAGTCCATTGTCCTGCAAGGCAAACTACTAGTTGTGACTATTAACGTCCCATTTGTCCAAGGGTACGGATGGCGGCGTCTTGAAATCACCATCCGACATGCCGTCCCATTGTGGGTTGAACAGGACCTGTAAATTCTGGTTGCCAGCAGGGAGGTCAATAGTGAGGACTGTTACGCCAGGATTGGGCTGGTCGGGAGCCAGTGGAGGCGGATCGTTGCTCGAACGCTGAGCTGCCCCCGATCCGACAGTGACACCTGACGTAGGACTTAATACCAGCACTCTCATCTTCTTGTCGCCAATCGTAAGTGTGGCAGAATTCGCGTCAGTGGTTACAGAAGCATTCGTATGCATGCGCCATTGGATGGCGGCCTGAGCATTGATCTCGTCCTGAATAAGCACTTGCTTGCGTCCGTTAATAGTGCGGACACCACGTTTGACCGAAGAACTGATTGCAAAAATGAATCAGCAAGGCACAGTTGATATTCATATAGAAAAAACTCACGCTTGTCCATATGCACTGGACATGTCAGTGACCCAGAACGCAGAGGAATCGTTAGGTACATTGAGCACCGTACTCGAGCCCTGTACCGTTCCAGATGAGCCATGCTTAACGGTAGGCTGAGCAGTGACTAGTTGGTTAGCGCCACCAATTAGAATAGTGTTCTGCCCCTCAGTCATCTTGCGGTAATACCTCCATCGTGCAGCATCCTGGGCATCACTGCTGAAATATTGGGGAGAGTTGTAGTCTCCGGAGCCAAGCTCTCCGGCCCAGCGAGTGCCCATGGCGTCCAAAACAAAATCACCGACATCGAGGTCGTTGTGGGTCTGGTGGCCTTGGTTTGTGCCAGCTTTCATCGCCACGAAGAGTGCGTTCTGATCGGTCCAACTGCTCCTCATCGAAGCCCACTGGTCCGAACCACTATCAAAGAAAGAATCGAGGGCCAGACCATTCCAGAAGGCTCCTGATATGTTGGGATCGTACCAGAACATACTCCATGGTTCTGGTGCATCATGCTGATCGCGTTGGAAGAGAGCGTATGCTGGTGTGTCGTACTGATCGGCGTAGAAGAACATAGCATTCGCGGTCGTAGAGAACTTGTTGGGACCATGGTCACTGTAATCGAAGAGGGTATTACCAGTGACATACATGTGGTATTGTCCGGTAAGATGGAAGTTGGTATTGGCATCAAGAAGACCGTAATGGGAGCCGGTGGCGGTGAGGAGGGCAGAAGCCATCTCGGCGTGGCCGGTGGTGCCGAAGTACCAGTAGTTCGGACCTTCCGACCAGGAGCCATCTGAGGTCGGCGCAAAAGCACAATTCTGCTTTGCGTTGTCAATGGTCAGGCCAAGAAGCTGAGAGGCGGTGCCGGTGGAATCATCACCAAGAATAGCGAGCGAGCCAAGAGTCATCCCACCATTGCAAACGCAATTCCAATTACCCATGATCTTGTTCCGCCACCAGCCAAAGTCAGCACCATTGTAAGCAGCAACTCCCTGGCTGAGACCATAGGTAATCAGATTGCTGCGAATCTGGTTTCTTTGGTCAACGGTCCAGAGCTCGTACAACCAATCATACGCAATCCCAAAGGCAGCGGATAATTCAGCTGTGTCGAGAAAGTGGCTTGGATTCCACTTTGTACTGTTGTTGGGGCCAAAGCTGTCGGAAACGGCATTCTGAGACTCGCGTGAAGATCAGAAACAGGGTGAAATAATGGCATGTCCCACCTGCAGCTCGGCATACGTTCTATCGACCCATCGAGTATCGTTAGTCATACGGTAGGCGTAGGCGAAGGCCTTGATTCTCATCTTGATTTCGCGAGCATTGTCAAGGATACCGCTGTCACCATCCATGAAGTATTTGACAGGCTGAGCATTAAAGTACGTGGTAGCATTTCCAAAGATGGTATCATTCCAGCTCTTGAGATAAGGATCGTTCCTGATAAGGGTTGGAAGTGCACGCCACTTATAGGCGGGAGCGATGAGACGAGGTCGGTCCTGTCGGACAGTAGTGGGCGAGGGACTTGATGGCTTGAACGAGTCTTGAGGCCAAGCAAGGGCAGCGTTGTTGGATGGATTGATGGTCGGCTCAGTAAAGGCTGCGGTGTTCGTCTGTTCATGTAGCGGGTGAACCGAAGATTCTCACATGAAGACAGAGGCAGCTCACAGTAGACGGGTATATGGGTTTCAAGTACTGGCTGTTCGTTGCGGTAGGGAAGAGACCGATTTGAGCTTTAGCGCTGGCTGCTGAGCTCGCGGCAGCCTCGCCACCCTTAGTCCCGCCACTGCCCGTGGAACTGGTGGTGGTTTTGTTGGAGGCACGACTGCCCAGGACGCCGCCAACGACGGCGCCAATGATGACAAGGACCGCGACGGGAACACCAAATTTTATCCAAGGGCTGATGCCACGCTTAGCGGGCTTCGCTGGGGTGATGAAACCAGTAGATTCATTATAGTAGGGATCGCCTGAGCCGTAGGGCGAGCGGCCTTGATTGTTGATGGAGTCGTAGGTGGCCATGACAAAGGGCCGTAGAAGGGGACGGGGTCGAAGGGTGCAAGGTCAGACTTTAAGGAAAGACTAGGAAAGCGGAGAGGACGGGAAGGAGGTGATGGGCAGAGTGAAAAAGAGTTGGCAACGGCGAGCATCAGCCTCAGAACGGCGTGAGAATGCCGACAGCTATATTTGTACTCGATTACAAATGCACTCAGGCGTCTCGAACGAATACCGCAGCTGCTCCCATCCCCGTTCCAATGCACATCGAGGTGACCAAAACCTCAGAACAAGAGTCAGTCGAGTGCCTGTGCATCCTCTTCACCAACTTACTTTGCCTTGTCGTCGCTCCAGTTCATTCAATCCCGTTGCTACCTGTCGGGCGCCTGTGCAGCGTGTTGACGGTCAATCGTGTCAGTGTTCTCCAACAAATTGGGACAGTTGACGCAGACCACTTATCTAATGGGTGGCCCAGCGCAATAGCACCGCCATTCACATTCACCTTTTCGGAGTCGAGTCCGAGCTCACGCACGCAATACACCGCTTGCGACGCAAAGGCCTCGTTTATCTGGTAGCCCCGTAAGTCCCCCAGACAAATCAAGTGCGGCGAAACTCGCCTCGAAGAGATCAACGTCGGCTGTGGTGAGCCCAGCCTTTTTGAGGGCTGCAGGAATGGCGAACACAGGCCCAATACCCATCACACGAGGGGGAACACCCGCTACAGCAGTAGTGACATGTCGAGCAAGGATCTTCAAACCCAACTCCTCCGCCTTCCGCCTAGTCATCAAAAGGACTGCCGCCGCGCCATCCGTAATTTGACTGGCATTTCCCCCAGTGGTTGTGCCTTTCCCCCAGTGCGGGAACGCAGAACGAATCCTTGCCAAATTCTCCTTTGTCGTACCATACCGAATGCCATCGTCCTTGGTGACGACAACCTTCTTGCGTGTACCGGTAGTAGGGTCCTTTTGGTAGACGGTAAACGGAACAATCTCTCCCACAAAGTATCCTGCTTTATCCGCATGCTCAGCCTTCTGGAAAGATTTAGCGGCGAACTCGTCTTGCTCTTCACGGGTAACGTTGAAATCTACGGCGACATTCTCACTTGTCCAACCCATGGGTTTGGGACAATCAGCTGAAGGCGGATGGGCAGCGACTTCTTCACTCTGGGGTGGGCCACCTTCGTCAGGACTGAATGAAAGGTTAGGATCCTCAAAGCATCGTTCAGACACAGCTTACTTTTGTGACATGCTCTCAACCCCAATAGCCAGACCAATCTCAATTTGTCCCCCGCGAATCTGGTTAGCAATGGTTGTGACGGCCATAAGTCCGCTGCTGCAAAAGCGATTGATAGCTTGTATCGGGACCGTATCCGGATACCCAGCTGCAAGAGCAGCGGAACGGGCATGATACATTCCGGCTGGGGTGAGAACATTTCCGACACATATATCGCCGATGAGTTTAGGGTCGACATGCGAGCGCGCAATAGAATGCTGGAAGGGTGTTTCAGAGACAGGACATCTGCTGACATTAGGCGGGGCGTACTCTGAACATTTCGAGCATGAGCTCGTCAGTTCTAAACGAGCGTCAAGTAAGCAACACCATCATCCAAGTGAAATGGTCGTTGGTCAAAACGTACGCCACATCTTTGAAGCCTCCTTTCTTTGCTTTACAGAGTGGAGACCTAATAGCCATAGTTATCACAACGTCGTCAGGACTCTTCCTCTGCGATGTAGAGATTCCACTCGTCCCGGCAATTTGAGAAGCCAATTGTTTGACGCGTTCCATGGTTCGTTGTGTGGCCTTCGGGAGTGGGATAAGGTCGTTCTTATAAATGGTGATCCGGCCGCTTCGTTAGCCGGGCATGGTTCCGCTCAGGCTCCTTGAGCCAGCCGCTTGTATCGCGAGAATGTTGAAAGCGCCTTGGGCGCTTTCCAAGCAAACTCGCGATAGAGCACACCAGAATACCAGCATAGAGATTGATAGTGCAGACCTACAGTAGCTTACAGCCGTTCAATCCTCTCCACATCGGTTCCTAAGTAAGATGCCCGTCACCGTAGTGCAACGGCCAACGCAAGAATTCGTGAAGACGGATTATAGATTCATCGGTGCGCCAGTTCTCAGGTGAGATTCCATATGTATTGCTTATTGCAGCAACACCACGAAGATGTTGGAGGTTCAGCTTCCTTTCGCCTTGTCAAGTGGTATGATACTCACTTAGGTGGTAGTGAATCTCACGGACCGGGTTTTTCGAGGGTATCATCATGGCCGGAAGAACCATGATGGTCAGCGTCCTCCCTATCCATACTGCCGCCCATCACTCATCTCTTGTCTCGAAGATGATTTTGATGCCATGATGGAGCGATCGCGCGCTGCTGGGGTGAAGATCATGATTATCACTGGCGGAAGCCTCCGTGAGTCGAGAGAGGCTCTCCAACTGGCCCAGTCGACTGGTGTGTTTTTTAAACCCTGGAGCGACGATGACAGACGTAGCTATGATGATCTAGGCATGTGGGCAACAGTCGGGTGTCACCCTACCCGCTCGACGGAGTTCGATAAGGCAAAGGGTGGCCCGGACGCCTACCTCGAAGACCTTGGCAGGTTGGTCGAGGCCAACATCAAAGGGAAAGGGCGTGCTGTCGCCATTGGAGAATGTGGTCTTGGTAAGATTCATAAAACTACTATCCCTTCACCCACAATGTGCATGTTTAGATTACGATCGAACTCACTTTGCCTCGCCCGAAGTGCAGAAGAAACACTTTAGTGCGCAGTTTAGCAACACTAGGGTCTGAGAGTCTCATCGTTGCGCTTCTAGGGTCTCAGCTCTCCCTGGCCAAGAAGTATCATCTACCCTTGTTCCTTCATTCTAGAGCGGCTCACTCTGACTTTGTGTCCATCCTACGTGAGGAAGGTTTTGGGCAAGACGGCGGCAGAGCCGCTGGTGGCAAGGGCGGCGTTGTCCACAGTTTCACTGGCACGGCTGAAGAAGTCACCGAACTTGTATGTACCTGATGCATTCATTGAATTATCCACCGCAAGCTATCATTCATTCTTTAGATGCAAATGGGTTTGCACATCAGGTGAACCCTCCTTCTCCCGGAGTAGCCTAGCACCAACTTACCTTGATCCAGCGTCAACGGATGCTCCCTCAAGACAGAGGACAGCCTAAAGGCAGCCCGAGCTATCACGTTGGATAAACTTATGCTTGAGACTGGTCAGTCCCAGCGTGTAACCATATCTTGCTCTAGGTTGACCAAGTTATTCGCACTTAGACGCTCCTTGGTGTTCGTGTACTTCAACTCATGCTTCAAAAGCCCACTTAGATACACTGCCTACCGCTCTTCGTGCCCTCTATTTCCCGCCCAGCAACAAGCCCGAAAGCTTTGTGTATGGACAGCCGGTAAGAGGGAGAAACGAATCAACTGCGATCGGTGGTGTTGCATGGGTCATGCATAAATTGCTGGGCGTATCTTTTGAGGAGCTTACAGAACACGCTTGGAGGAATACGGTAGAGGTTTTCGGGTTAGATAGTATCAACGTCCCCCCCCTGTCTTGATACCGTGACTGCGTAATATTAGCGCCTGCGCACTCACAATTTCCTGGCAACCAGGCTCAGGCTCTGGCCTCTGGAATGCCCAAGTGCAACTGTTCCCATTTGACATGGATTGCAATGTGGCCATTTTTGCACTTTCAGTTGTGGGTCTAGTGTGGTATACGGTCCTTTGGGGACTAGGTCTGCTAGGATGTATGGCCGCGTATGTTCCCGGGACTACATATCGCACCGAATGCGTCTAACACGTTGCAGGCGCAAACGGTACCGTCTTCGCCCTCGTTCGCCTTCAACTTCTGCACCACGAGACTCGACGGCC
Organism: Pleurotus giganteus; assembly: GCA_032158425.1. Lineage (NCBI taxonomy): Eukaryota > Fungi > Basidiomycota > Agaricomycetes > Agaricales > Pleurotaceae > Pleurotus > Pleurotus giganteus. The sequence continues at coordinate 3,234,306 of JAPEHR010000002.1, forward strand.
GGAGTGTCTATACTTCGCCCGCTGAAGGGCCTTGACACGAACTTGTATGAAAACCTCGAGTCCACATTTACTCAAGAATACCCGAATTTTGAGATCCTGCTCTCTGTTGCAGACGAGAACGATCAGGCGCTGCCGGTGGTTAGGGAACTCATCGCCAAATATCCAAATGTTGACGCCAAGGTCATTATTGGTGCGTTACGCGTTATGTCGGTATGCGTGCCTGATTACTGACACGAAGCAAAGGTGAGGAAATTGTCGGCGTCAATCCCAAGGTGAACAACCTGATACGCTCCTATCGTTCGGCTGCGAACGATATATTATGGGTCCTGGATTCCAATATCACGACAGATCCTGGGACTCTTGCCCGCTCCGTAGACGCGCTAGGTCCTCCCGCTTCGCATGGACCATCTTCCAAAGGCCAGAGACGCATAGCCCTCGTTCATCACGTCCCGTTTGCATTTGTCAATCAACCTAACCTTGGTTCCCGAGTTGAGGAGGCGTTTCTCAACACCAACCATGCCAAAATGTACCTCGCTATCAACACGGTCGCTACTGAATCATGTGTCGTGGGCAAGTCGAACATGTATCGCCGCTCGGATATCGAACGCGTGAACGGTACACTGAAGCCCGTTGCGTCTATCAAACAAGATGATGACGGTATCGAATGGGGCTTGCCGGCATTTGGACGGTTCCTTGCGGAAGACAATATGATTGCTAGTGCTCTCTGGCATGAACTTGACCTAAGGCACGACCTTTCTTGTGATGTCGCGCGCAACGCCGTCGGGGACATGTCTGTTGGTGATTATATCAAGAGACGCATCCGATGGATACGTGTTAGGAAACATATGGTCCTCACGGCGACGATGGTGGAACCGTTCACGGAAACTATCATTCTGATGTTGATTGGTGCATCAAGCTCGAAACATTTGTTTGGGTTCCCGATGCTTCTCTTCGTCCTCATCCATCTTGCGGCCTGGATATCAGTCGATTTGGACGTGTACACTTCTCTGGCTGGATACCCTCTCCCATCGAGCCGCAGATGGGGGTTCCTTGCCGCGTGGGCTGTGCGCGAGCTGTTGGCGTTGCCTATATGGCTGGTTGCCATCATTGGGAGCCGTGTTGAGTGGCGGGGAAAGACATATCAGGTTCTTCGGAATGGAGAGGTCTGCACAGGCAGTGTCGGAGGACACCATGAGTACGAGGCTATAGATTTAGAAAGCCCAGATACATGAATGAAATACACATCTGTTACAAAGGGATGCAAGATTGTTCTGATGATTAATGCGAGGTGGTATATACTTGTATGGTAGATGATTAAGTGAAGATAATAGAGGTCCAAGAGGATGATTATACAGTGGGTACATTGTAGATGGGTCCATGGCATGTGAGACACGAATGAGGGCATAAATAAAGGAAGGTGGTGGAGAGGACGCGAAAGATGGGTCAAGTCTCCCTTGGGTGTGGAGATTCATCAAGTCGTAGTAACGTGGATACCTTGAGATGGTGGATCATGACGACTTCCTGGAAGAAGGTATCAGTCCACTCGTCGGGCTTGCAGGTTTCAACAGCAACAGGGCGAAGCCTGAGGCGCTCTCCTTCGGCAGAAACCATACGGACGATATGTTCGTCCTTCTTGGCAGTATGCTTTTGTCTCTCGTTTGAGAACCAGTTCTTGACCTGTTTGAGGGCTCTGGAGGGGATGAGGGAAGCAGGGAAAGGGATGAGGAGAGCTGACCTGCGGATTGTGACGGCGATGATGGCCATCCAAGTTTCTGATGGATACATGGTGATCTGGTCATAGACCATTCGCAAGACGAGGAGCTGCTGCTGATTGACAGGGGAGTTCTCGACGGTCCTGATGCTTTGGGCGCGGTCCTTGACCTCCTGCTGCCTGAGTTTCTTCTCGAGGCTGAGGACGGCAGCTTGTGTGGACCTTGCATGGGGGCGCGTCTTTGTCTTGGATGTGGTCCTTGCGAAAGGATGCCTGGAAGCGGTGCTGTTTGAGGCGACGGAGCGCTTGAGAGGCTTGGGGGGCAAGGGGGAGAGGGCGCAGGGGTCGCATGAGATGTGGAGACTGGCGACGGGGAGGGGTGGAGGGGAGGGGAAGCGATAGGCAGAGGAGGAGGAAGAGTCGGAGTCTGAGGGCGAGTCCTCGGAGATGGGCTGCTGGGAGGCTGCGACGTCTGCGAGGAGGAGGAGACGGGCGTGGCTGGGGGCTGTAGAGACCGTAGACATGTCGTGGGGCTGAGGGGGTCGTAAAGGAATGACTGTGGCAGAGGCGACTAGCGCGATCCAGAGAAAGAGAAAGAGAAAGAGAGAGAGAGACACTATTGTCTTATTCCATATCAGGCAGTCCCTTTTGTCATCTCCCATGTCCGTGCGCGACAGAATCGTCGCCTCCGTCTTCTCCAGGCGCAACGCCCTCGGCTCCCTCGACGAGTCCTATGTCTCCCACGTCAAGATCTGGGAGGACGCAGGCCCAGACGGCGGCGGCAGGAAGCCCAGATACATCCTCCTCTCTCGTACGTCCCAGCCCCCTTCCCTGCCCCCAGCTCATCCCCGCGGCACAGAGGCCAGCAACGGCTCCGGCTTCATCCACAAGTCCAAGCTCAACACCAACGGCTCCTTCTCCGTCGGCAAGACCTGGAGACTCGCAGACCTCCGCGCCATCCAAGTCACAAATGTGAGCCTCCCGCCCCGCAACTCCCCCACTCCCCCTCAGTCTCTCCACCCATCAGCCCCTTGCCTTCAACATCACAATCTCCAGGACATACAAATGGCAGACAGAAAGCCAGGCTGACCAGTCCGCCTTCCTCGTCGCTCTCATCCGCCTCTTTCGCCAAATCACCTCCGACTCCGTCCCATTGCAGCTAGAAGGCATCCCAGATCCAGATGCAGCGCCGCGTACGTCCCCTGCCTTCCTTGCGTTCACCTCTCTGAACCACTCCTTCAGCCAGCCAGTCCCTCCACAATGGCCAGACGCGGCTACCACCACTCACTGCGTCCTCGACCGCACCGCTCCCATCTCCTTCCCGACGAATCCCCGTGCAACTTCGTGCTAGAACACCAGAGCACGACTCTCCAACGACTGCTTCCTCCCAAAGAATTCCCTCTCCTCACCCCCCCTCTGCCTCACGGAATGACTCCCCTTCCAGACTCACTTCTTCGTCTCTTTCCACGAATAGACCTCCACCACAACCCCGCCCGCCTTCCCCTTCACAATCTATCCCAAGCACTCTCCGCCCCGGCCGCGGACGCAGACCTTCAAACGCGTCCAAATCTAGCCAAGTCCCTTCATTGGTGCTGCCAGATGCTCCAGTGGGCCCTCGACCACTCGACTTATCCGGTCGATCCCCGGTCCCTGTCAATGCTGGCCTCTCTGCCCGTGCAGCAGGCGATTTCCCCCCGCATACGCCTACCTCTGCCTATTCTCCTGGCTCCCGCCCGTCATCCCCTCCGTCCTTCGACCCTTCACCTAGCCTGCCCACCCCAAAACCACTCACACCCCACCGTGTCAGCGTCGCTGAACCGCAGCCCATACGCCAGATCAACCCTCGCGTGTCTTTCTATGATCCTGCCAACCAAGCTACGTTAGACCGTCTTGTAGCTGATGCTGAGCAGGAGATGGACGGTGAAGATGAGCGTGTCCAAGCTACCTTGGCTAATGTCGAAGAGATGCTAGAAGGCTACGAGTGGGCCAGCGACGATGTGATTGGGCGGAAAACCGCCAGAGGTGCTGCAGATCTTATCGAGGCCCAATTGCTCGATGAACTCACGGCATTAGAAAAGGTTAGGTTCCCCCACTCCATTCACTCTACGTTCACACGCTCAAGGAATGTCGCCTAGGCTAACATCCACTCTTTCTTGGAATCTGATGACCGAATCCATCTTGTCGTCAAGTATATGGACGAAGCGCTAGCCGAGCTCGATGCAATGGACAGTCTTATATCATCGTACAAGATCCATCTTAATGTATCCATAGCATCTCCCTTTCACGCCTTTCTCAACTGACACATATTCTTTTCGGTAGGCAGTTGGCGATGACATATCCTACATACAATCTCAAGGTCGTGGTCTACAAGTCCAGACGCAAAACCAGCATGCAATTCTTGGTGAACTCGAAACCCTGCTGGTTAGACGTTGGTTCCACATTATGGCATAGCTTACTGAACCCTCGAACAGCAAACCGTCCAAGTCAACCGACAGGCCTTGCTGATCTTGACTCAGGAATCGTTGGAAAAACCTTCCAGTATAGAGCAAATAGAGGAAGCTGGTGCAGAGCTGTACAAAGCCCTTCAAGCTGGTCGTGACACGGGCAAGTCACTGATGTACTCTGATTTTTTCACCAGCCCTTACCTTCTGTTCCAGATATGGCTGCAACAATGGAAAGACTGGAAGAATACAGAACTTACAACTCCCAGTTCTGCAAGAGGATGTTCGACTTTATGAGCATCATGTTCACCGCACAGGTTCTTTGTCCTCCTTCATACGTGGATATTTCACTGACCCGATGCCGCTTCCAGTCGAAAGTACTCTTAGGCGACAGTGATGGTCTTTCAAAGCTGGATAGGCGGGGTCGACCTACAATTGTTTCGCATAAGAGCATAGAAGACTACCTAGGCCGATATGCTGGGTTGATGCTCTACCTGAAGGAAATGGACGAGATAACGTACGGTAAACTGTGTGCCGTTAGTGCCACCCAAAATTGAAGTCTTTACGCAGTCCTCTCTAACTCCTTGTTTCCTGCAGGCATACTTCTCGACGGCTAGCGAGCTACACTCGACTCAAATTAAAGCCCTGTTGTCAGTGTATCTTGGGTATGTGAAAAGAGCACCTGAAGATGACCAAGAGATTAGTAAGTCGACCGTCATGTACGTGTTGGTCCCATGCTTATGCTACGTTGCAGCTTTGGGTGCTTCGAGCACCAGCAACAATATCAAAGCTTCTACTGGCATGCGCCGTGCTGGAACCCTCATTCGATCTCCCCTCGAAAGTCGAAACAGAGACAAGGAAAGAACCTCTGACGGCGACCTTCGTGCTTCTGAAGCCTTTAGCTTCCTACTGGAAGCAACCACGCCAATGGTCCACAGGGAATACGAATTCGTCACAGACTTCTTGCAAATCAACGACGCTGCATTGACCTTTGCAGACTACATGAATTTGGATAGCTATTTCCGTAGACAAGCGGGAAGATCGGCTGGGCTCAGTATCGCAACCGCGAAGCTTGTGAGGGGAGCGATGGATCTAATATTTGGGTTCCTCGGGGGTGACCTAAAGTCGTGGTTAGATCAAGCTCTTGCCAAGGACCATATGTAAAGTGCCATTCACTTTTGTTTTCCGGATAATTTGACCCCATTGCAGGGAACTCTTCGGTATTTTGGCGGGCTTGGAACGATGTCGAATCGACGCCAACGAGCGGAACAATAGTTTCCTTTCCAACCTCTTCGACAAGGCTCACATGAGGTTGAAAGCCAGTTTCGACCGTCACATAGTGTGTTCTTTATCAAGCTGGCACAGTCATGAGCTAACAATTTCTTGGATAGAATGATCAAATACGCTCTATCGAACAAACGAAGCTGACGAGTAAGAAAAGGAGAGGAGTGGCCCCCTTTGTGAAACAATTCCCGATATATATCCGCCGAGTTGAGCAACAGATCATTGGGATGGATGACCTCGAAATTCGTAGCAATGTCGATGAAGCATACGACAGGATCGTGCAAGCTATGTTCGATTCCCTGAATCAGATGGCCAAGTTGGATGGAGAAGGCGAAGATAAGGGGCAACTAAACTATCATGTCATCCTTGTTGGTAAGGTCTTCACGTCATATGGAGTATGGACTCGCACTTAGCACATGAACAGAAAATATGCACCATTTTGTGGCCGAGACTTCACAGATGGAGATTGGATCTGTCAAGGCCTTCTCCAGGAGGGCGGAGTCCATATATGACGAGAATTTGAGTGCATATGTCAAGATTGTCCTGAAACGGCCTTTTGGGAAGATTATTGTGAGTTCTTTGGTATGCCTGCCGCCGCCAGCGGATGTCGATCATAACATTCACAGGACTATTTTGACGGTATCGAAAGACTGCTCAAGAATACCGCACCGTTGGAAGTGCCCACGAACTCTTCCTACAACAAATCAGCACTCAAGAAGGTTGTGAAGGAGTACAACTCCAAGGACGTCCGAAAACACATCGACGCACTCTTCAAGAGGGTGGAAAAGCATTTCACTGACGCTTCGGAGAAGACCACTACTGAAGAGGCCAGTGGCATATCTCCCGGTACAGTGATGGTGGGTGTATGGAAAGCGTGCGAAGAAGAGCTATTAAGAGTAACGGAGCTATTCTCGAAGCGGATTTCTCAGTGCTACGTGGATGGTGGTGTCACATTGGAGTACAGCGCGGCAGATGTAGAGGCTACGTTCAAGAGACACGCTAGTTAAGGCAATGCCTCGAGTCTGTGATAGCCTGTTCTCTTTTTCCCAAGATTGTACCTCTCATCGATCTTATATCACCTATCGATCCTCTCACCATCATCGTCATGTCTCTCTTACTTGTAAGCATTCTGATTCGAGGAGTCAAATAGATAGCTAATAAGGGCAACAGAAGGAAGTGAATGGTCTGAGATCAACCTTGTTGCTCAATGTGAAAGTCTAATGGAACTGGGGCTCAGGGAACGGTGGAGGTACGGCGGAAGGAGTGGTCGCAGGGGATGATCCTGCATAGGGGTTGGGAAGCGAAGTGTCGGAACCAGTTGAAACTCTTCTGTTGATGTTTGATGGGGTTTGCAAGGAAGTAGCCGACGCGGTGGCAAAGGATTGAGCACCTGGCGTTGGGATCCTATCGGAAGCGACAGAGGGCTTGGAAATGGACTGGAGGCTGCCAAGGAGTGCTGGACTATGACTTTTCCACAAGTTCATGACGGCATCGAGTGAAAGGGCTGGCGCAGGGGGGGAGTGCGGTGCGCCGTTTGTTGCGGAGGAGGGTTGGCCTGAAGCAGGCGTTTTATTCAGTAAGCCCAAAATAGCGTCCCATAAGATGGCTAAGCGGGATTGGACGAATGCGATGGCATTCGTCTGGGCCGTGACGATGCCGGCATCTAGGTCAGCTTCATTCTTAACGAGGAAAGGCTGCAAGTAGGCGTTATAAATGTATGTCGAGCCCTAACGATGGACGTGCGTTATGCAGAATGATTGGTGGTGGAGAATAGAAGATGCCGTACCTCCGTTTGCGGAAGTGCAAGAAAAAGCAAGAAAATGGTTTTAATCTCCCAGTAGAAGGGGAACCTGGAAGCCACGCGATTGATGAGGGCTCCACAGTACGGCCTGAAGTGAAGCTTAATCTTACCAGCTAACCAGCCATTCTGCAATGTGTTCGAGGGCCAGGAATGCGCCGAGTACAGTCCAGTAGACAGTCCATCGCTGCAGCTCGGGCTGAGCGGCAGGTTGGTGCGAGAGTGCTTTGAAGGTAGCGTAAGAGGGTAGCAAGAAGGCGAACCAGGCGCTGGTAGGAGGGATAAGTTGAGGACACAAAGATATGTCGTGTGACGCACCACAAAGCTTGTGAAATGAGGAAAACGAACATTCCGAGTGGCGACCAGGGAAGGAGAGGATGTAAAGGAGAATCTGTGATGAGTGTGATAGGTGGTGGTGGTGGTGGTGGTGGTGGTCGATAATCAAGTCGCAGCAGCTCAGAAGCAGTGGTCGTGGACGAGGGAGACGGCTCTGAATTTGGTAGGCAAGCGGCCGAGCCTGCAGGGAACGTCGGCATCCGCCGGTATGAGTCTCACGCATCAGGACGCCTAGTGCTGGTCGAATCCTCGGCCAAACGAGAGCTCTTACACATGGATCATCGCCACGAACGTTCTCAGAATCTGATAGCGCTCTCTCGGGACTATTCGTTGCTGATCCACGAGTCAGGACGCGCGTTGAGGTCGGTGTGAATTCTACCATGAGTCGTTACCAGTCAGGAAAGGAGCATGCTCGTCGCTACGAATCTCCCACAGCCTTCCATTGGTTCCGCTTGTCTGCCAAATACACGAGTGGAACATTCGTGTGTCAGTCAAGCAGCTCGGGAGGTCATATGGCCTGTGAGAGAGATGTGAAAGGCACATACCATACACTGTACCATATAGTTCCGAGAGGGGCAGGGCGCCTAGTGGACCCTGGGCTTGCATCTGTTTATCCATGTCCTAATCTGTTCCCTTACTCTTCCTTCTGTCCTTCTCACTCGAGTGCGACGCCGTTCAAGCCTCCAGTTCACCGCTCATTAATTTCGCTCCCCTCCCCCGCCCTTCCAAATGGACCCCAATCCCAGCGGAAGCTCTGTCAAGAAGCAGGAAGACAGCCCCGACGACAACAAGACCCCAAAACAGGACGTAAAGCCTGTGGTAAAGACTCTCAATCGAGTTCCCAGTATGTTCGCTATGTTCTCCGTGCCAGATGACTTGATGGGCTGTCTTCGCCAAATTTCCAGGAGCATGCGTCAGTCGATCTCTTATAAACTCGTTCCGAGACGCGACTCTGACTATGTACCCTTAGAATGCATGCAGGAAACAGAAAATGCGATGTGAGGGTGCCGACAATCCGCCATGTCGTCGTTGTCGCCACGCAGGTCTAGAGTGCTTGTTCGAAAAGCCCTCAAGGGAGGCTACTCTTACCGGAGAAGCTGGTCTCGAGTGAGTCCCACAGGAATTTCAGACATCATCATCCCCCTTGACCGCAGACGTTTCTCCGCCCCCCAGACGGATTCGTAGTCTAGAGGCACATGTTGCAGAAATTCGACATACCCAGGCTTCCATGCACAACATCCTTACAGAAATTGTTGGACACCTACGGAATGGCCCATATGCCAATCGGTCCCCCTCAGTATACCCACAATCCTACCACAATCAATCTCCGAGTATGCAATCACCCTCGCTCGCCACACCCCCAGCTGGACATCAACATATCGCTGACCCAGGTTCGTTTTTCTGCCGTTCCCAGCCCTTCGATGGCTCAGCCCCATTGTACAGCTCGTGGTCAGATATCAAATCAGTCTTATCAGAGTCCCCAAGCGGTCCCCATCTCTCCAGCCGTTGATTATCACCCACCACAGCTTCCCCCTTCATATGCCGGATACCAGTCGGGCGCTCAGACATATTCCAATAATGCTCCTCCCAGTTCTGGCCCCGTTTTACCCCCCTTCTCTAGCATCTCAACGAGCATGGGCCCTCCTGCCCCCCAGCAAAGTAATGTACGGTATAATCCCGCTGATGGTTCGCGCGGACACCCGCCCCGACCCCACTCATCCGCAACCAAACGACACGCACCACCCTCGTCGAATGTCACCAGTGCTGACTCATCTGATGTAGAGGATGAAGATAATGGGGATTTACCTTCATCGGGCCTCCTCGCCCCATGGGAAGTCCTCAGAGGTTTGGCAGACGTAGCCATCCGTCGCGCTGCCAGGGTAATATCCCTCCTTACCTTGACCACTTTCCGCTGACCCCATTCCTAGGAAAATGGCGAAGGTAGTGAGCCGCAAAGTCGAACCAGGACCCCTTCCCCCGAACGGCAAACGCGCCCAGCAAAACGCAGGAAAATACGACACAAGGGTCCCACTTTCCCTGACGGTTCGTTGACGTCCATGTGAACCTCTGGCGTCGACCTACTGACCTTTTGTGTTCTAGTTGTGACCAAGAATATTCTATCCGATCACGATGCTAGAGAGCTTTTCCGCATGTCGGTCTTCTTCTACTTCCGTATGGGACGACCCTGACCCTGACCTAGCTTCTATCATGGATGTTCAACTTTCTTGCCAGTCTTCGATGCGAATACAGACTCTTATGAAGTATTACACGAGCGATCACCATTCGCCGTTGACTGCATCTGCATGGTTGCGGCAAAGGTTCGCGACGGTGGCGGTTAGTATGCCATCGATTTGCTTCGCTCCTACCGCTTATCCTCGACAGGCAAACCCAGCGAAATATATCTGAAATGCCTTGAAGAGGTACAAAAGATATCTTGCGCTACTCTTTTCACACCTGTTACCCGCCACGAAGCAGTCCAGGCTATGAGTTAGTAACACAGAGTGCCACCATCATTCCAGCTCATTTTGTACATAGTTCTTGTATCGGGTTGGTCTGACAACGGCTGGCTGAGCGGTGGCCACGCAATCCGGATGGCAATGGAACTTTGTAAGCCTTGAACCCTATGCCTTGGCTGGACATTGACGATGCCCTCTATAGCCATGCATAAAGCTTGGCCTCGATTATATCGACGTATGCAGTCAGGCAAGGTTAATGTTGCCGAAGACCGTAATTTAGTGGTTGCATCGCGGACATGGTTCTGTCTGTATCTTTTCGAACATCAGTAAGTGGCGCCTGTTTTGACGTACTCTCGTCTAAGCTATCGGCACAGGCTCTCATATGGAACCGGACGACCTGCAGTTCTGAAGGATGACGATAGTATCGCTCATTGTCGGATGCTATTGCAACACCCTTTGGCCATCGAAGATGACATGCGACTCGTGTCTACCGTTGAACTCATGGCGCTCCGAGAGAGATTGCACAACCAAATGTCCAATCCTGATGCCCCTCTCTCCGACGCTGCGTTTGAGATTCTTCGAGCTGGTAGCGCGCAATTCCAAACCTGGTTTGCTACGTGGGACCAAGCATTCTCCCAGAAATACGAAGATGCTGGTGTGTGTAACCATTTAGGGCAATTGCTATCAAGTTGACATACCTGATTGTTATCCAGCCTTTTACCGTCAGAGTTTACAAATCCAACAACTTCATGCAGAACTATTCCATAATGCCACCGCTTTGCGAGGTATCAACGGTCCTGACGATGTGCAGAAGATGCCGCCTGCTCGACGCGAGTTCGCACTACGGTCAATACAAATAGCCCGCCAGGGTCTTGATATCACTGTGAATTCCCCATCATACAGAGAAGGCATGAAATATGGCAAGTATCTAGGCGTTTGATATCACCATCTATTCACGTCTGCTCAACGCCCTGCAGCTGTACACTATACCCATGCTACTGCAACCTTTACGGCATCGTTTTTATTGCGGTTGGCTCGATTGTTGTACGTCATCCTGCCATCATCAGTCTCGTAAACTCATCTAACACGGTGCAGCCCGAATGAATGTAACCTCACTGAAATACGAGGCCAGGTAGAACGGCTTGCAGAATTGATGTCTCAAAGTATGTCCCTCAGTGTGTTTGAGGCACCCTTCTCATGTGCTTAATTTATGCCTCTCAGTACCAGCGAAACGTTACGCCTTGACATTGCAAGTCATGTTGAAACGCTCAAAGAAGCGAAAGGATTCTCAATCATTGTCCCCGAAAGCCACCCGTGAACTTCAACCACGCATGCCTGTTCGCATGGACCACTCAGGCGGGGTTCCGGTTCAGCATCGACCAGCTGAAAGCTTCTCTCCTACGTATGAACCGGCCACCTACCCACCCGAAATGCAGGCTCAGCAGCAGCACATGCATCAGCCTCATCATCACACCCACCACCCAGCCGACGGTGCGAACCAAATGCAAAACCATCACCATGCGCAGCTTATGCATGGCCAAACCCCCGGCATGGTCGCAGATGCTGATAACATCTGGCGAAGCTTCAATATGACCTCTAACGAGCAACTCCCTGTCTGGATATCTGATCAGACGCTCGGCGGTAATTCTTTCACGCAGAGTGGAATGGATGCCTTTATACTACCTACGGAATACCTACCTGGACCAACAATCTGGTAAAACATGTATGCATACAAGTCTCTTCAAGTCTATCGACACCTGTTGTATCTGTCTTTGTGTTTTTATCCTAACATCCGCGCTTTGTACCCTTCATTCTTTTTATGCATGCCACTTCCGTTTGCAGAGTCACTGTCAGGGGCAGTATGAATGTGGGAAGAAGTTGACCATTTTTAGACGCGCGCCAGAACGCGTTGAGTCAGTTGCCCCCAAGCTGGCTGTGCTTCACAGCCCATCCTCCTTTCATACTATAGCTTATTACCTTGCATGGGCCCTGTCACGCGAAGTCGCGCTAAGACTCACGAATCGGGCAAAGTTATTGAAGGTACTAGCCACCAGAACATCGACCCAGAGGCAACACACAGAGCAAAGCGACAGAAGACAACTGCTGGTGCGTGTCTATGTGAAATACGCTGGTGGGACTCGTTTTCAGCGCATGACTGATATCGATATCATATTGCATCTGCCATGTTCGTTCGTCCCTACTCCTGTAGCCCATAACTCTGAGATGCCTCCTACTGCGACGGCAGTTGCGAGTCTTGTTAACGACGCCATGGACATCGACACGTCGGACGCTTCCCTATCAACGTTTCATCAGCAACCCATCCAGAAAGCCGTGAATAAGATGTCCTTGAAGGGACGCAAACGCTTCAAGGCAGATCTTCTAGACATGGAAGATGTGAGCAGGCGGGGCGCTGTCATTGCCGACTTGAAGCTGACCCGTGAGGCAATAATGCTACCTTTGCCTTTCACTGTGCTGAGCCAGCCATAGAGTGCCAATCCGGAGAGGATGAGGGCTCCATTGAGTTGACGGTTGAAGATCCATTGAGCTCGGAGAAACTCCACATTAACATGTTCATCTCAGGCACGCCAATGGAGATATATCACCATTGGAATTGACTTAATCCCTCCCGTAGATACCTCCGACTATCCGTCGAACCACTCTGTCTTTGCTGCCTTGGCTTCTTCTGATGTCCCCACCTCTATCGAGGAAGCACTCGAGGCTGTGGCGTCTTACTCTTCTCAGCCTATTCAAGACATGATCTCGAAGCTGCTCTTCGCTATTTCAAACTCCCTCAATGGCAACAAGAGCAAGGCCGTTTTGTCGCAACCCGAGGATGAGAGCGAAGATGATGAAGACGTTGAAACCTATGACGATTATGACGATTATGATTATGACGAGTTGTCATCAACTAAACCTGGCAACGAACAAGCACATCACTCTCTTTCCCGAATTCAAAAGTTGGTGCTCCACTCGCGCGCGCCTTGCTCTCATTAATACCTCAACTAGGGAGTTCATAGAAACTGTTGCTGTAGGGTACCGTCCTGGACTTATTCGCCTTGCTGCGGGAGACTACTGCCTTAGTGTCTCCCTCCCCATCATTTCCCTTGCCAGAATGATCCCCCCTCGCGCGCTGATGGCATGGGATCGACGGCTTCTCTCCCGTCGTCAGCACCTGACTCTCCTGATTTCTGGGTTCAGGGGCATCTACCCTCCTATTTCGGCAGACGGTTCATACAGCCAAGAGGCCCTTCAAGCTGGCGTTTCAGTTGCTTTCAGAGTTGGGCTGTCCCAGAGATATAAAGCAGGTCCTGAACAGGCACAACAAGCTTTTCGCAGCTATGGCCTAATTGCAAGAGGTTCGGAATAGTTACACGGAATACTCCATTGTGTTAATTGTTGACTCTGCAGATGATCCCGGATTAACTTCCACTGGACCTGAGACTGAGCAGGCTGAGGTCGAAGACGAAGGAAGATTTGACAGCTTCAGCTTAAGCAGTTCCCTAGAGGCCTTGCTAAACACTAACCTGCTGAAGGTAATCCAGTACAGGCGGAAGTTTGGCTTGGGCTGGGCAGCTGCGGAGCTTTTGTACTCTCTGGTCGAACGAACTCAGGCCCCGCCTGAAAATGTGTTTAAAAACCATCACGCCGTGGGTTTGATGAGTCTTCCCCCGCGTCCAAACCGTTGACGTCTAACCTACTTTTAGGACATTCTCGCCGAGGACCAGGCAGAGGCAGAACTAGGACTTACTTACGACCTACCCGACGATTTGCTGAAAGACATATCTCCTTCTACTGAATTTAACCTCCCACTGGTTGCCTTTTGCTATCTCATTCGCCGGCTGTTGGTAGGCCTTCAACCCATCTACCCAATAGTTCCTAGCTAAATCCGCGTCGGGCAGTTTGTGTCACGCTATTGCATGGTCTGCCACAATAAAACGGCGGCAAAGTTTGAAGCACTGAAGCCCTACGTCTGCGACTCCAAACTTTGTTCGTACCGCTACTATGCCTACAACCAAGGCCCATCGCTCGAAGTGAGTTAAGATTTAGTCACAGCCACACCTACATAGATAAAGGGCTTTTTGACGTAGTATGAAATCATCCACAATACCGAAGTTGTCGATCTACTAGTGTCTCTGGCCTACTCTTCTTCAGCTGAAGGAGTGATGGATGATCCCTTGCCCCTTGGAATGGGTTTGCGTGTCTCATTACCTCTAGTCCCAGAATACCTACATGGAACACCGCACACCGACACTGGCTCGCAGCCTCAAGTCGGCGCAGACGGGCTTTACGACTTTGACCAATTGAGCAAGTCTCAGGTTCACCTTTTCATTCTCTTAACTCTATCCTCTTGTTGATGACGAGATAGATGCGCAACGTCATTGCCAAGCTTATCGACTCTCTTCCTTCCGTAAGATGAAACTTCTTTCCATGGCAATTTTGGACCTCGATCTCAAACCCCGTACAGATTGCTGACATGAAGAAATATCTACTACAGAAGGTGAAGCCGGGTCAGTCGAAGCCCAAGCTTAAGGACATCGACGCTTCTATTCAACCCGCAGCTTGGTCCATCCTACGATGGTAAATTTTCTACTTCATACTTACCTACGCTTATGGTTTCCTAGGTGTGTGGCCTCTTGTACTGCTCATTTGGAGGAGCTTAAAGGGGAAAATCTAGTTGGCAATGTCGGTGAGCGCTCCTCACCGTCTCGTCCCATTCCACTGAACTCATCCCATCCAAGACCGCAGCTGGAGGCAATTTCGCTTTAGTGTGGGTGCCCCGGATGCTGAAGCGAGGTTCAAAGCCGCGATTGAGGCAGCAAAACTCAGAAACCCGAATGCCCAACAATACCCTACTCTTTATGTCCGTCGATATTACGTTGCAACTTTCATCATCTCACATTTCTATTAGGCTTTTCACGGATCTCCTCTGAAGAATTGGCATTCAGTGCGTTGCATGGTCTTCTTCAGCTTCGCCAACTGTCTCACCTATTTGACATGCAGATCATCCGACACGGGCTTTGGTTTAAGGAAGTGACTCATGGTAGAGCCTATGGACACGGTATCTCCTCCCTTTTTCTTTGGCCTGCTATTCCTCTCATGCTTTGTGAAGGTGTATATCTAGCCAAAGATGGCTCGGTCTCTATGACCGGTTATGCACAGCCCAGCAGGTCAAGCTGGAGAAATAGTTCTGTTTTCCCTACCAATTGTGTTGCGCTAGCGGAAGTCATCAATATCCCTCAGGAATTTGTCAGCTCGAATCCTTATTATGTGGTTGCCGAGACATCCTGGATCATGTGGTAGGTCAAAATCTCACCCCTTTGATTGACGTCTCTGAGGAGCCGCCAGCCGATATCTCCTTGTAAAAGGTACTGAACATTGGGACAACCCTACATCGGCCTCAGAGGTGGCCCCAGTCATGGAGTCTTTTGGTGACCCCGTTCCTACCGTTTACCTAGACCCGAAGACTCCTGTAACCCTCAATCAGAAGAAACTCAATATTCCCGAGCCTACCTATCAGATTGACCGACTTCTGGATGCCCGACGCCAAGAGCATGCGGACGATGACAACGACGAAGAAGATGCTCGTATATTCAATACCAAATCTGAGGCCACTCCGCTTACCCCAGGGTATCCAACTGGATCTGTTGAAGGTATGTTCTAACACAATCATCGATGAAACACTAACACTACCGTTAGATTGGCTACCCGATGGTCAATACGTTCGTCAAGCGGTTGCTAACTTAATGCCACCTCCTTCCGACTCCACTCCTACAGCGACATCTGCAGTACGTCGAGAGCTTCGTGAAATGCTCAAGGAACAGAATGCTGCCAAGAAGAGACCGGGTGGCCTCAAGGCTTTAGGGTGGTACTTGCCTGATCTCAGCGAACTCGGCGATGATTCTGAGGGCGGCGGAATAATGGAAAATCTCTTCCAGTGGATAGTGGAACTCCATTCATTTGATGAGACGCTTCCCTTATCGAAGGATATGAAACAACGGTGAGCATCTTTCCCTAGCGCTGGGCATATATATTGAAAACTGTTCAGTGGAATCAACTCTCTTTTATTCGAAATTCGTTTCCCGCCCACCTTTCCTCATTCCCCTCCATTCTTCAGACTGATCACCCCAAGGTTTTTGTCTTTCAGAGAAGGGGGAGGTGGCCATGTTACGTTTGGTAACTATGTATCATTTGGGTCTTGACTCTAGTTTCATGTCTACACTACAGGTGGATCTATTTGCATGGATCTCTTGACCGCAGACGGTCAGTATCTTGCATATCTGTGTATGGCTGTCATTTACGCTCCTCTTCCAGGCTGGCTGCCCAGTTATAAGTGGGTTTCAAATTCAACATATAATATGTGACAGGCTTGAACTGGCAATTGTCCAGCATTTCCTCTGTCCTGCTTCAGATCAAGCTTGCTCTGTCAAACCTCGACCCATTCCCTGCCAAGCTTGCTGAGAACTGGGACAAGTGAGTGAATGAAATGACAAGATTATAATGCCTCATCTCTCTTAGGCCCTACGGAATAATAGAAGCTGTAGATGGATACAAAAGAGCGGCACAAATCCATGGTTGGCGGGTCAGTCCTCCTATCTGACCACTTCGCAAATGACTTACTACCAATTATTCAGATCCCGAAAGGACTAGAGGTGTTGGCACGATGAGTCACGATCTTTAAATATAATATGTGCAAGCTCCGTTTATCGTTCATTGATGTGGTGTGCATTGAAAGTGCTACACCTTTTGGGCAATGTGTGTGTGGCTTTTGAAAGAAGCCTCATCTTTGTCATTAAGAAAAGTGAATTTAGCCAGATCAAGAACATAGCGAACGGCCCCTCCATTCATCATATTTCGAAGAACGCGATGAGCTTCATGGCTGGAATACTAGGAACCCTTCAATCGTTGTACCCACTAGCGTATGTGATAACTGGTTGACTACATGTGGCAAGGCTGCGTGATGTGGTTCTGTCCCAACACACTGACTCCTGACGTAGTCCCTGAAACAAAGCAGTAAGGTATGGTCTGGAATGCTTCTTCCGGCATCCCTAGCTGGGGCCGATGCAACGCAACAGAATTCTAAGCGGCCGCTTGAACAGCCTGCAGGTCCATCGACATCTGGTTGACGTTCCGGATTTTCTCTGCCGACCCGGAGAAAGTGTACCCTTTCGTGCGTACAGCTTTGATACCGTGCGGTGAGTCAACAGTGACTGTAGCATTACGTCCTACATGTTCTGTGGGAAACGGATTACAGCTCCCTTGCAACTCGGATAGCAAAGCGCTCCTCAAGGAAATTGTCTTGAGAGAGTCCATTCCAATTAGGTTGAACACATAAACTTGATGGTGGGCCGGATTCTCATGACTCCCTCATCAAGGCCCAAAAATAGGTGATAAGGTATTACCGTACATACAGGAGGGGCCCTCCGACATATGGCACAGCTGTGACGGAGGTAAAATGGGATTCCAACAACAAAAAAGGTATTACCGCTATGTCCTTGGTGTCAGCCGCGGCAACTTGGCCAAGGTGGCATTTTCCGCAGCAGTGTATAATTCGTCAATCTCCTTGGTGTCGAGATTGGTAGCGAATTCCCTCTCGACGCTACCTAAACGTAGCACCTTTGTATCCGGGCAGGCTACAAGAATCATTTGTTTCCAGATTTGAGAGTGGGCAAGACTAGCGGTATTGCCTTTCAGACTGATGCCCAAATCAGATCACGGAACTTGGCCAATTTCGCGGTATCATGGGAGGTCTTCTTACAAAGTTCAGATATAGAAGAGGTAGTCGCGGCCTTGGAGGGATTGGGGAAATTTACCTCCTAACCCAGCCAAAGGATGGAAGCCCGTAGGAGAGAGAAACCCGAGCCTACAGAGAGTCGAAATGTGAGCGCGAATGGAAATGACTTGTTCCTTTCGGTTGAGGATGGCGACTCCAACTCCTGACAGTGACACTCAGGGTCCAAAGATCACGTGAGCCGTGTTACATCCTGGAACGGAAGCAAAGTCCCTTCATCCCCGACCTTAACCATGGCATCTAGCCCCGCCATTAGCGAGGAAACTTCCGCCAATGCCACATCAAACGCAATCAACGACGAGTCAAGTCAGGCCTCGTTCGCACAGCGAGGCCTTACGCATTCCCCTCAGTGGTCCGGAAACTCCTCATCTCTATCCCTGGGTAATAGAGCTCTTAGTCGCATCGAAGAAGAACACAAGTCCTCGGATCATGTTACTGCTGACCCGTTGAGCTTAAATGCAGCTGGGGAGAGGGACAGCACCGCTCATGCACAGCCGAAGCCAAAGAGACTGGCCTCGGCTACGTCCTTACAACCGCTGCGCTCCCTGCTCATGCAGCGAAAACGTTCTTCCGCTATTGCCCGAAACATTGAGGGTAGGATAAATTCATCTACCAACTGATAGACGTTCCTCATGTTAGGACAATGTTAGACGTTAACATCCGCCGTGCGTTCATTCTTAAACTAGCGAAAGCCCTCTTACATTACGGCGCACCTTCGCATCGCCTTGAATCTCAACTCAAGTCTGCCTCCGAGATTCTCGACGCCCGAGCAGGTAATCCTCCTAAATTTGAAATCCAATTTGAGTCTCAGGCTCACCAAGTTCAGAGTTCGTTCACCTTCCCAATCTTGTCATTGTGACAATCCGTAATGGCGATACCAAGTCCAGTCGCACGCATTTCGTACGAGCCAGAGGAAGAGTCGCTCTTTCATCGTTGCACAAGGTTCACCTGATATACAGAGATGTTCTCCACGACAAAATTAGTGCTGAAGATGGAACTCAAGCTTTGAATGAAATTCTGCGACGACCCCCGATCTACCCGCTGGCTGTGCGATGTTTTCTGGCCTTTCTCTGTGCATCCATTATCTGTGTCCTCTCCTTTGGCGGGTCTATCATCGACATGTGGATCAGTGGACTCTGTGCTTCCCTTCTACAATACCTCGGATTGACGGCAGCTCACAAAAGTGCTATGTATGCAAACGTATACGAGTGTGTATTATCTCTGCTGTTCCTTCGTGACACTAATAATTCTACCTCAGAATTTCAGTGTCGATCGTAGTGGCCTTCACGGCAAGGGGCCTGAGCAGTATCCCCGGCCATCTTTTCTGCTACAGCGCAATTTCCTCCGCAGGCATTGTTGTCATTTTACCTGGGTTTACCATCCGTATGGCTCTCCCTTTTCTCTTATGCATTCAGGGTAATTAACGCGACTAAAGTGACCAGTGCACTGGAACTCATGTCAAAAAACATTTTTTGTGGCTCTGTCAGAGTTGTTTATGCCATTATATACACCCTCTTCCTGGTAAACAATCCGAGTGTAGGAGGGCCTGGCATATACTAACGAATATCCTCAGGGATTTGGCCTTACGATTGGTTCCGACTTTTACCTCTTGGTCGATCAGCGAGCCCGCCGAGGTTACTATCAAAGCATCATCCCCAATAATCTAACGTATTCTCGCGGGCACTTCTCTTTCTTTAATAGCTCCGATCCATCTGAGATGATCAGCGGTACACTTGGCATCGGAACAACGCATGCACAGGACCATGTTTTCAGAGGTGATTCCTCTATTGGCATGAACAACTTGGAGATTCTCATCATGTGTTCCAGGATGCTATCGTGAACCTTCCTGGCCCTGGTATCGCCAACCCTTCCCTTGGTGGACTATGCTGTTTTTGGTCCCATTGTATTCGACTTGCTCCTCTCTGTCAAACCTTCAATCATACCGGAGTGTGCAACTCCCAGTGATGATCATATTTTCCTGCTGTTCCTTCGCTGCGAACAAGGCTGCTGCTCTTGCGGTACCAGGAAGGACTGATTTATCATCTGCCGCTGGTGCGTTTGCCATTGGCGTGTTAGGAAATCTATATTCCAGGATCGTCGGTGGAACGGCCTTCACATCGATGGTCACTGGGGTTTTGTTTCTCGTTCCCGTGAGTAGTAAGCTTGCCTGTTGAAAAGAGCTTGCATGGTTGACAATGTCAATGCTAGAGCGCAATTGCCCAAGGAGGTGGATTGGTACAAAACTACCATAGCTCGGCTGAACAATACTTCTCTGGTTTCACTCTGGCGCTTCGCATGATATCTGTGGCTTCCGGTGTTACAATCGGACTCTTCGTTTCCCAAGTTTTGGTCTATACATTAGGGCGCAAGAAAAATGCTGCGCACTTTGCATTCTAATTACGAAAGCGCTTGCTTTGAAATTGGATAAGGTACAATCACGAAGTGGACACAATAGAGTACACATGATTCTGAACGACTGAGGAGCGACTTCTCATCCAATACATACAGGGACAACAAGCTTAGAAACAAACCGTTAGACCATATATAAGTGAGTATAAAATATGGTGAATGGTCTACAAATGTGCTCAGGAGGCAAATATAACATACGATCACGAGAATAACGTATTCAAGTCCTCCAAACGCTTTGCCAGCAGCTCGGCTTTGCTGTAGGCATTCTGACCTAGAGTCATTTCTGCTAGCTTGGTTTTCCTTGCTTGGACTTCTAACAGGCGCGCTTCGATTGAGTGTTCAATAATCAGCTTGACAGTAGTGACAGGTCGAGTCTGGCCCAAGCGATGCTGCGCAACGGCGACTTCAGTATTGCGGACGGATGGACAATTAATACATACAATACGGTCAACGGCCTGATTCTCCACAGCAGGGTTCCTGGAGAGGCCTAATGAGACTCAATGATTATCATCCTGCAATCAGCTCACCAGTAGGGATCCATGAGATACACTCTTTGGGCCGCGGTTAAGTTGAGGCCGACTCCGCCAGCCTTGAGACTGACTAAAAGGACCTCGCAACCGGGGTCGTGCTTCAAAGCATCCATTGCTCTGGTCCGATCCTCTCGCTTCATGGTACCGTCTAGACGATCGTAGCGAATGTTGGCAATCTCAAGGGCATCTTCAACCCTGGATCACACGTCAGACACTAACGATGACAATACCCAGGCGAGGCTTACTTGTCAAGCATACTTGTCCACTGTGAGCTGATGAAGTGTGAACTATGGCGGAGGGAAGCGAGGTGGTGAATACATACAACACGATAGTCTTCACAACTCCATCTTCGACACAATTGCCTTGCTGGTCGACCATTTGGATTTCTATTGAAGATGGGTCATAATTCTGAGAGTGAGGGTTGGCACGCGAAAAGCCCAATAAGTCATGCATCAAAGCTTTGACTTTGGTGGACGGATGGAAAGAATCCAATGAGGGTTTCTGTCGTTTTTCACGCTTCACGTTCTTCTTCTTCGAGGATGACGATGATGCAATGGCGTCAGAGGCGGAGGAATCGGGCCTGATTTCAACAGCGTCTTCCAGGTTCAGCGTCGCTTGACAAGCTGAACAAGCTCGACCCGATTCTGGCACGACGTCGGGCCATCCAGGGCATACCGAATTGCGATAGCACTCAATACAGAAGAGGTGCAAGCACCGTGACAGAACAGGCCGTATTGTGGTGGGCGAATTGGGTCTTGTGGGAACACGAGATTGAGTCCCTTTCGGTTTCCTGCCCCTTTTGGCAGTGCCGGTGTCTGGTTCGGTGGCGTCTTCTTGAGCTGCATCCGACGCCGTGCAGAGCTCCATACCGCATTCTACACATTGCGTCGTGGCTGACTCGCGCAGGATAGAGAAGATAGCCGAGGCCCGTGCGACATTTATACCCTCCTTGTCAATAGCAGCTACAATGTCCTCATAGGAGGCTGAGCTATCTGAAACCTTGTTCTGAACAAGTTCAACGTGATCACAAATTTGACGAAGCCGAAGAATTCGTTGCAGGATCCCCACGTAATTTTTCATCACTTCGTTCTTGTCCGTCATTTCTTGGAACTCGGCCTGTGATTGGTCAAAGAACTGCTGGTATACAGCCTTTTCCTCTTCGTCAAACTGGAGGTACCGCAGTTCGTCACGTCGAGGAGGTAAAGATAGAACTTTCTTGCCATCCGCTGCTCGGGTTTCCTTTGTCCGGCGAAGGGTGATAAATCGCATGATGGTCTGTAGGCGTGCGACTCCTAATGGTTGGTGAAATTTCACAGGTCCTCCGATAAACTTTGTCCAAATCATTTTATCGTCGAGGGGAGTGAGACGGAGGAACTTGATCAAGGCAAAGACATCGTCCAGCTTGTTTTGGACGGGTGTCCCGGTCAGACACAAACGCCTATCTGCCGAAAGATCACATGAGGCTCTGCTACCCACGGTGGATGTTTCCTTGATTGAGCTAAAAGCGATGGCTACATCAGGCGTCAGACGAAAAACATGGCAAGGACGTACTGAGCTTCGTCTAATACTACTCTAAACCAGTGGATACTCTGTAAAGCGCTAGAGGCCTCCGAAGGATTGGGTGCGCATCTCTTTTTGCGCTTCAGGCCATTCTGCTTTGGCTTAGGCAATCGCAAAACCTGGTTCCCGTTCTCGTCGATATCAACGCCACCGCAGTCACTGCTGCCTCCTTCATCTTCCTCATCCGCGTCTGCGCAAGCTATGCTTTTGCTTTGCTTCGAGTACTCTGAAGCGAGGGTGGCGTAGGTAGTTATGACTGCGTCAAAATCGGCCAGAAAAGCGGGATCAGGCCGTCTAGCATTACCGTGATAGACATAGATTCGAATGGAGGTTCCTTCTCGGACCTTAGGCTTGACTCCTGAGCCATTCGGACTGGATTGAGAGGACGCAGATGATTGGGAGGGTGTAGACGTCCCAGAGGTGGGTGGCAATGGAGGAGGCGAGCCAGACCCTCCGACAATGGTCACGTCACCTTTCCAGTGGTCCTTGAACTGATCCTCCCAGTTCGAAACGGTGGACAACGGACACAATATCAACGTAGCTCGGCTTCGCGCCTTTATTCGGCAAGCTCGAGTATACACTGCGTCCAACTTCTCCTGAGTGCGAGCTGCCTTGGCTTGGGCCTTATTCGACAAACCCTCGGGCATGCCCCAAACCGAACCAGCAAAATCGGATGCATTGGGGGGCGTAGAAACTGTAGGTAAAACCTGCTTCAGGGGTTCGGCACCGAAGGCTCGTGCCGCAGGCAGCGTAGCAGCAATCAAGGCTACGCATGTTATCGTCTTGCCAAGCCCCATCTAATGTGAGGATGAGTCAGTATGCGTCAATACAGGGTATGAAGACGTACATCGTCGGCTAGTATGGAACCTCTCGGCTCTACGGGTGGCTGATGCACTTCATCTTGAGTCACAATGTGCGTCCAAGAAACATGGCGCGACACCGGGTTGATTTCGTGCCTCCAAAGCGAGGAGAACTTGCCATCAGCAGCAGGCGCCTCAAGTTCTCGGTCTAGTAAGAATGTTAATGCCCTCTTTTGATGTGGATAGAGCTTGGTGGCGAGGTCTGGCGCTATGACGGACGTAGGGATGTGAGGCAAAAGGACGGGAATCAAGAGGGTGGGGAAGACATACGCGGGTCCGTTTCAATCAGATCTTCGCCATCCTTCAAACTCTTAAACAATTCCTCCACCTGGCTTCTTTGGACTTCAACACTCTTCCCCGGCACGGCCAACGAATTGTACCGCCCTACGTTATTGACTGGACCGTAGCCTAACTTATTGAGAAGTGCCTGGTTAAAGCCGCCCGGCGGAGGGTTATGAGGGTTGTGATAAGGATACTTGGAAACAAGATGCAGATCGAAAGTGGGACTAGGATGGTCTAGCATAAGCTTGCAATCGTGGAGATATTGAGAGACATGGGGTATATTGCCCTTCGGAGTGTAAACTAGCATTTGAAGGGGGAGAATAGGTAGCTGGAAGCCATATGAGGGGACAAGACCAGAAACACGGAAAAGGCGCAACTCACAGGTCTAGCCACCTTCCGTACTTGAGGTTCTAAGCGGATAATGCCCTTGTGAAGCATATGTCCAATGAAGTTGGTCACCTTCTGCTCAACCACGCCAAACATCTCACCAGCGATGCACTCGCCATTGGGACCTCTCAAGTCTGGAGTCCTGACCTGTATTGTTTCTTTCCTATCCGGGACAGGAGGGTCATATCGAAGTTTGACTGCTACCCACTCGTTATCGTTGCCAGGGGCCGTCATTATGTAGTTAATAGGCGAAAGAACTAATGCATTGGCGTGTATCTGACCTATGCAGACGGGCGTCCGTGGAGATATATCATCAGCCAGGGGCGTGTTCGGCATAGATTGGGAGGGAGGTGGTGAAGGCGAACTCGTCAAATCAATTACTTGAGGATCTGATGCTGTTGGAGCCAAAGGCCGTGTCTTGGGGGCAGTTGCGATAGATGGCAATGATGAGGCGCTCCGAACAGAATTGGGCCGTGCTTGTTGCTGTTGGGCTTTGTAGAAAGGGGACATGGGCGTCGGCGCAGCAGACGGCGGTCTGTAGTTGGCCTTGGGTGAGATTCCAGTCATCCAATCCGGAGGACTGGTGGCCTGTGTGCCTACATTAGGCGTGACGGCGGCGGGCTGGGCCTGCATGCCAGATGATGAGATACTGAAGGCCATTGGTGGTGGGGCTCGACTTGTAGGGTATGAAGACGTATCGGACGGTACAGAGTCCCTGTGGTCCATACGTGGGCGTTTAGAGTATCGTTCCTGGCCGTAATGGTCATTTGAGGCATCGTCATCTTCATTAGTGAGATCTATGTGGTTAGATTGAGAAGAACCAGGTTCTGAGCTTATAGAGAGCTTTGATAAGGAGGGGGCGGCGACGAGGGATGAGAACGAGGCCATTGTCGCGCAAAACGAGGCGGGCGACGAGCGGGAGGAAGAGGAACGAAAGCAAGAGGTGTGGGCGCGCTATATGCAGCAATTTGCAATTTCAAAAGAGGCCATAAGCATCACACGTGACTCAGAGCTTGGTTTCGACGACAAAATTGAAAACAGCGAAATAAAATTACTGATGATCCCTTACAAGATCCACCGCCTGCTCGGGCTGCGCCGATGCAGTTACGTTGCTTTGGCGGTTCGCTTCTTTGTCATACCGAAATTTTGCACATGCTGACAAACATAATTAGGTCCAACCCATAGCGTAATACGCCCGTCTCGCTGCCTCCTCCTTAGCCGTCTGCTTATGCTCGCTGGAACTCACTCCTTTCAGAATCCCGTTGACTAATTAGGAACCACGTTATGCTCGTCAGATGGTAACCGCTAGATCTGCACTCACCAAGACATTGTACAGTCCATTTCCCAGCGTCAACAGGAGATTGTTCAGCTGGGTAGGTCACTGAAACACCGCGTCGTGCAGCGGCTTGATGGAAAGAGGGTAGAAACGGCAGTTGAGGTTGTGCTGGCGTCAGCGGGTTTGGTACGTGCTGATCCAAGTGAGGAGACTGAGGCTGGGATTCAGTGACAACTGCCATCGACTTCGAATTTGATTCAGCGGCCTTCAGCTTCTTATGCGGTGGAGAACGGCTTGCATGATCATCGAGACATGTACTTTGCACACGGTGCGATATGTCTGGGAGTAGTTGAGATATCCATTCTTGGACCGCCTCGAATCCACTACCGATGAAAACAGCGCCAGCATATGCTCTGAATATCGTCTGCGCCGTCTATATAATGATGTTTGATTTTGTTGGGACATTCAATATCATGCCATACCTCTTCTGGTTGAAGTGATGCACGAGCATCTGGATGGCAGAGTAGGTCATCCGCCATACCATAGAGTTGCGCCCATTCTATCTCATGAGCCAGCTGGGCTTGTTCAATCTGCCATGAAAAGGAGACCAACGGCTTCGTAATCTCCACCAGACCAAGTTACTTCACTCACTTCTATTTCTTCCCCATTGTGTAGAGGTTTCCGGTTGAAGAGGATATTGGTGATGGCCAAATCCAAGACAGACTTTCCCAGCACAGATAATCGTTCATTATCACGTAGCTTCATCTCGTTGGCACCCGTGGCCTTCTGTAAAGACCTGTGTGTATATACTTGAAGGAGCAAGTCGCCCTCTAGCTTCGGCAAGGTAGGCTGCTTGGGAGGGCCCCCGCCTCCATCAGCCTCCCTCGGGAAACCCAAGAGCGAGCGTTTGATTCCTAATGCATTATTCGAGGATTCTCGAGGTGCTTCAGCACCAGTGCCATACTTGGAGGTCATGTATACAGCCAAAGTAGTGAAGCTATTATGCAAGCAATCGCGTAAGACTTGATGATCAGTGCGTACCGGTGAGTGCCAGCCTGTATATACTGTTGTATTTCGATGGTATAGGATAGGTACTACATCTTGGAGGTTAAGATAATGTCTTGCGGACTATCTACAAAATTCTGTGTCTCGCATTGGGACAGCAATGATCTAGATATGACAGATTTAGGCAGCTAACGATGAGCAGCTTCACGTTTGATTATCTTGGTATAGATCTTTCGAAGGATACTAACAACGTCTGCCTTCGTAGGATCTTTGTCAAGACGTGCAATCTCGGCAGCAACCCTGGACAAGGGGTCAAACGCTGAAAATACTGGAGAAGGTGGTCAGATGGTACCTTGAAGAGCCCAGATTGACGACAGGACAGTCCTTTACTAAATGGTAATCTTGCTGGTTGCAAACAGGGCAAACGAATTGGGTCTTTTGTTTCTTCGGCGTCGGGGCCCCTGGCCAATCGGAAACGGTACGCTTGGAGGTGCTTGCAACCGCACTGGACACAAGATTAGTCCCGTTAGTAGGTTGAGGTCGTTGCCTATTGCTACTGGTCGCAGGAACGGCAGAGGGCTCTATACTATTATGGGGGGCCAGGAACGGAGGTTGTTTCTCCACAAGATACAATGGCTGTCCTTGAACAAGGTGGATATGCCCACGTCGATAAAGGGTCTCGTCTATAGCTCTGATGGCCTCTTGCTAGTGAGGATTGTAAATTGAATGTTAGAGACGAATAGGTGAGTCCTCACCCGCAAATCTATGTCTTCATCGTCTGCGTTAGTCATGAGATTCTGGCGGTACTGCGCCAAGTGTTGGGAGTCTGCAGTCATAGGACAATCGCCTTCCTTATCGCCGTGAGGAACACCGCAAAGTCCACAGGATCCAAGCCCTGCATCGACTGGAGCTACATGTCGAGAGAGGTCGTCGCCTCCAAGTGACGAGCTCGTCGCTTTGGGTGCTTTTCTACGGCGACCTTTTGCTGTAGGCTCCGACGTATCCTCCTGTTCACCTTCAGACGCAGAGGATGATGAGGAAAGCGATTGAGGATCGGAGTAATCTAAGCTATCGGAGGCCTGGGAAGGATTTCTGTGCTTGGTCGTTGGTTTCAGCGGACTCGGATTCTCCTTATAAGCACCAGGCTATAAGGACGGTGAGCATCAGAGATGAATGAAAGGAGCGTGGGTGATCTTACTCTCGTTATGGCAGCTGCGCGCCGTGTGCCCCGGCCAGACTGTACGTCCTCAGCAGCCTTGGCAGCAGCCATTTCAATGGCTATCTTCTGTAAGGCTTGAGCCCAAGCGTCGTCTTGTTCATTACCGTCTTCGACTTCCTCCAGCGTGTCCTTGTCTGCCGACCATACTTTAGCGAACTCAAACATCAGGCCGCGCTCCGGCCTCTGCTCCTCCATAGGCTCGCCCTCTTCTTCTGTTTTGGCAATGAGCTTGTCAAGGTCTCCGTCGGAATCTGGAAGGATAGGATTAATGGAGTGCCGCTGGGAAAGGAGGAGCATACATGTAATATCTTTGGACGCGCCAGCAGCCTCATCATCGAAAAGAGCCTTAGTTCCGTAAGTGAGGATCGACTGGATATCCTCTCCTGCGGAATCGTCATCCTCCATCTTCTTGACGATAAGGTGCTCTAGGGCTAGTTTCTTTTTGCCCATTTGCATAATCCGCTCTGTCCGCGTAGCATCAGTATTTTCTAACCTCGCGAGCAGTTCCATTCAAGATACCTTCCGCCGAATCCTTGACCATAAACTTGAACACCATCACCGTCTTCTGTTGTCCATAACGATGAGATCTAGCAATAGCCTAAAGCAAAAAAAGATGAGTGAGCGGGACATTCAAGGGATTACTAGTGGCCACATACTTGCAAATCCTATGTGAGAGATGATAAGATGCTGAATACATGAGAAGTCAGAAGCATACCTGATGAGGGTTAAAATCTGGGTCAAATATGATCACGGTATCTGCACTCTGCAAAGATAAATGACACAATCAGTGTTGTACACATCAAACTAACTGCAACTGACATGAAGATTAATGCCAACGCCCTAAATGCTTGTCAATAAGATCATGTTTGCAGAAACTATTGTATGCTCACCCCGGCGCGAGTAGACAGCAGGTATATAAACACATCAGACCCAGGCTTGTTAAATTCATCCATGCCCTTCTGGCGATCACGGCTCTTTGTGTTCCCATCCTGCGAACATGACGGAACTCATGTCGGAGACGTAAATGTTGCAACTTACGAGTCGCAGGCACTTATACCCCTCACCTACTACAAAGTCTTCGATTACATCAAGAGCCATAACAAACTAGATGGCGTGGTCACAATCAGTGGTCACAATCAAACACTTGAATTACTACAGGAGGAACCTACTTGACTGAATAAAAGGATGCGGTGACCTCTGGCTTGGAGTTTCGGCAAAAGTTGTCTCAACAGTCGAAACTTCGCACTGGCATCAATTAATTTTTCATGGGTCTCTGCCACTGAAAGGTTCCGAGGTTCTATGTCGCTCGCATTGAGATATGGGTGCTGAAGGCATCTATTTTCATTGTCAGTACAAGGGACGATGAGACTGGCGCCAGCTTACTTTCTCATCTCCATGAGCAAGTTCATAAGCCGACCTTTCTTGACCGACTTTGCTGTTGATGGAACAGATGACGTGAGACCCTTCAGGATGTCGAGGTTGCGACCTAAACAGGATGAGGAAAACGTCAAGAAACGTGAAATTGTGAACTTACTAAGTATAGACTTGTAGATCTCCTTTTGAAGCGATGTCATTGACACAGGAACGATGACCTCGTTCTTATAGAAAGAAGAGATGTAAATAGATCAGAGAAACTGAAATTGGTAGCTACCTTCGGGGGCAACTTCAATACCTCGCTCTTGATACGACGCAGGAAGTAGGGGCGTAGTTTGCTGTGCAACTGTTTGACGAGGTCGTCATTCAGCTCCCCGTATTCCTTTTCAAGAGCGTCCAGATCGCCCCACTCCCGTGGATCGAGGAAATTCATGAGATTGAAAAGCTCCCGAATATTATTATTCAGCGGTGTCTTCAGAACGCCCATTAAGCACTGGAAGTCAATGGAGAAGTTAGACTTACGCCAGTCATGATAATCCTGTGGATGGCCTTCAGTTCAGTCAGCTTCTTGAACAGAAGACTGGCATCGCTCTTAACTGGGAGAGAATGAATATGCGCGAGAGATGGAAGTAGTCGAAGCCACTTACGACGTTGGCCTTCATCAACAACCAATACCTAAAGTTCAAGTTGTTAGGTGCGGAACTGTGCAGAAAAGTCACAGCTTATTTACCTCCCAACGAGCCTGCTTCTTGAAGACCGGGCCAAAGTCCTTCGGGTTGATAATGGCCTCATACGTCGTGATTAGTACGTGAAACTTGGCCTCGGTGTACTTGAATTGGTCGACTTGTTTGTGGAAAAGTTCGTATCGCTTAATGATGTCGCGAGACCTTGCTTCTCCGTAATAGGGAACGACACGGAGGTTAGGAGCCCAACGTTCGAACTCACGCACCCAGTTGGTAATGGTGGAATTAGGCACTACCACCAAAGCGGGTGAAACGTTGTGCGTCTTGATGATATAGCCCAAGAAAGTAACTATCTGCACCGTTTTACCCTGCTTTGATTTAGAAACATGGAACAATCAGCCAAATGCATCTTACCAATCCCTGCGCCAGCGAAGTGCGTTGATCAGCAAGTTCCAAATCAGATGGAAGTAAACAAACCATCTCGTCAGCCAGGATACAATGTTGTAGATTCCACCAATTATTACACAACCAATTAAAACCGTCTTCCTGAAGAGAGGTTAACACGACTTGACATGAATAGAAAAAGAGTTGAAAAGACCTGAAAGTCCATCAATTTGAGGTTGGTATTCTGACCGAGATCAAGCTTTGCGACAACTCTGCGATGGTACTTCATATGACCATCATGCTCCCAATTGCGTCCACGGTCGAAGAGAGACTTAGCTCCCTTAAGGACGAAGACGCTGCGCGACGCGATAAACCTTGCAATCGCAGTCTCAAAAGCAGGGAAGAGGGGATCGTCAGGCCGGGGGGGTGAGTCCCACGTTGCTTCACTAGTCATAAGTAGTCAGCAACGGGAGAAAGAAAACAACATACCGTCATCGTAGCCCAGATCAGCCCATTTGAAGAGCCCGTATACAACTCGCGTAATGTCATCCCTCGTAAATATCCTTCCCGTCCTTGCTTCCCACTCTTCAACCGTTTCTGAGTCACCGTCAGGGGGTAGTTTGCCGTGTTCAAAGATCTCGTTGTATGCTGCGAGAGACTCCTCAGTTTCCTCGTCCGAATGGTCGGAAGTCTGCTGGTGGCGCCTAGATTTCAGCTTGCCCTTAAGCTTGACCTGAGCCTTCCTTAAGTGCCCTGGGCTCCAGACTACGATATCCAGAACGCGGTCAATGGTTTTCCAAAGGGGGGGAATGTACTTCTCCGCGTCAATGAGTGGTTCGACAAGCCGAGAAGAGGGTTTTTCGGAAGAGGCGCGAGAGACTTGCTCTGAGGATTCCAAGGCGGCATGAACGGACAAGATTTCGTTGTGTTCGACAGCGGTTTCGACAGGAACGGGTTCTTCCAGCAACTCCACCTTGGTACCATCGGCCAAAAAATTTTTGAGCTTCGCTGAATGGGTAGCAACGAGCCACATATGTGGCACCCATTGAATGCGCCTGTAGCTCCTATCTACCCATTTCACCAGGTATTCTCTAGGTAGAGCAGATTTGGGATTGGGGGGCTCCACAGCAGGGTCAGAGGGCTCTGCTGCATTGGGGGGGTAAGGTCGCCATGCTAGAATGTGCTCCACTCTGTCTTCAAACGACGAGCAGTCTGCACACTTCCAATCATCGTCCTGATATGAGCGTGCAATATCTGCGATGGACGCTTCACTATCGAGGTGGGCAGGTCTCCGAAGATGTTCGTAATGTGCCAGGCGTTTGCACAAGAAGCAACGGAACAGCAACTGAAGGGGTTTACTTTCGGCAACGTTAGTTTGAGGCGTAGGGCGGGTGACGTCCAGCATTTCAACATCATTTGCCGGGAGCGAACCACTTGTATGAACAGTTGGAGGATCCTTAACGTTCGCGTCGGGCGTTAAGGCTGTGTCCATGCATCCCAAGCAGACACCTCCTTTCATACACGAGCCACAAATGAACTCGGTGATCTGGTACGGGGTCAAGCCATCTCTTTTACCCGGTTCGTCTGGGTGTGGTTTGGCTTGTCCATGCTCGTCATAGACCTCAACGTGTGGCTTCGTGCTACGCCATTCTTCTCTATCTCGATCCCTGGCGGCTTTGAGTATTTCGTCCCTCTGAGTACTCGCAAGACAGCGCCAGTGAGCAGATACTGGGCATTTCAAACTGGTAAGCAGCATATCAGGGGGGCAAAAATGGTACGAAGAAAATACACAATGTTACCATCTGACCCAGCCACCAAGATTGGTTAACCGATCCTTCTCGTCTCCAAACTCTTCAAACTCATCCTCTGACGTCTTCTTCCTCTTCTGCTGCTTGGACGACTTCCGAGATAGTACATTCAGTAGTTCGTGGGCAGGTCCACGGTGACACTTCTCGCAAAGGTCTCTGTGAAGCCGCAGAGGCGCTGTTTCTTCGTCCGAGCAAGGATCGTAATCAAGGTCTCCAACTGACCGAAAGTGGCCGTATGCAGGACGGGAAGCCTTACCTCGCTTGATTTTCGGCTTCTGCAGCTTGGTCCTGCTAGAGGGCGCAGAGTATTCCCTGTCGTCGTCGTCAATTTCCGAGTCCTCCGCATAATTGGCGGCGTCATGGCCTCTGGCAGATCTGCGAACTCGTGACGACCTGCGTGTCGGTTGCTCCCTCTCGTTCAATGCTTCTTCGGCATCGGAATCTACGGTAGTCACGCGGCGGGACCTCGTCTTGCGAGGACTAAATGGAAGAACTTTCGAAAGTCGTCCCTTTGACCGAGCTGTACGAAGGCTTCTGCGAATGGGTAGTTCATCATACTCATCGCCACTGCTAGGTTCGTCGTCCAGATCCGAGTCGAGTGGGGCATCGTCTGACAGCTCTTTACCAAGAGTACTCCCAGACGCAATACTATAAGTTGCAGAGTTGCGTCTCCTATCAATTCTGACAATATTTCGGATGCGCGAGGTTGGATGAACATAGGATGCAGAGGGATCAAAATCTTTCAATATGCCAGCGGCTTTACGCTTGACTTTAGAACGTTAAAGAGGTTCTGCACCGCAAAAGAAACGCAACTCACAGTACTTCTCAATCAACTTTGGGTACTGGGACGTCATGGTCCGTTCAGAGAACTAAATGGGATAGATCGAGGAAGGATGACGCGTATACGAGCAACGAAACGAACCCTAGATATTACCCCACCTTGCCAACGCGCAAAATAAAAGAAGACTTTCCCATCATTATATTCACCAACTATCTCCTCCAAATCGCGAAGCATCGGTATTTGCTTAATGGGAACATACTGCCGCCGCACTTCAGGCGGAAGGACGGGAACCTCCACAGAGAAGGCGCGATCCGGTTTCGAAACTTCAGGCAGGGGCGTCAGGACGGAGCTTTCAGGAGCTTCTAAGCTCACACTACGAGAAGAGAAGAGCTCGCGAGGGTCGAGCGGCACGGGAACCATGACTGCTTCGCGCCAGAACGCGTCGCGAATTCAGACTGACAAAAGAAGACAGATATCCCCAGCAATCGTAATAACATTATGTCACGTGACATATTCAGGGGCTTCGCAAGATGTTGATGCTGCAGCAACCATCTAATTTCATGGTAAATTAATATTTATGTAATGTATCCATGGAATGAAGATCTAAGATCTAACCCTTCACTGGTTGATACAATGATAGACAGCCCTCGCCGATGAGCAAACAGAGGTTAGAAGTTAGAACATGTGGTAACACTGTGTAACGATGGAACATTAACAGTCACGCATCACGAGGATAATGTCACAAACAGAAACAGTTGAGAGCGCCCGCGGTGCATTGGGCGCTAATATTGCATCCAACAACCCAAGGTCTCCGTCGTGCGACTCGATGTCGAGAGCTCCTCCGTTTCCTACACGGCGGACGCGCTCCCCGTCCTTGAGCAATGGCAGCACGCAGCAATCGTCAACCAGACCACTTCAAATAAATCGCCCCCCCTCAAGACCCACGACACCTACCAACAGCGCTGTTCCAACGCATTATGCTAAACCCACTACTGGTTCTCCAAATGATTCCGGTCCTCCACGCCCCCATAGATCACAGCTTAGAAGCCGACAGTCAGGAGCTTCCGAGGCGACTTCCAGTTACTCGCGTGATTTCAGAGACAGCATGAGCACAACACGCTCCGATGTCTCATCACCTTATAATCGACAGCGGCCAGGAATATCTGCAATTCTACCAAGCGCAGGCGACACTTCGAGAAAGCCGCCCTCACGAGGAGCAAAAAGTCCTGCCACAGACGATGAAATGTTGACCTCTCCGACGCTGGCAAATGCAATTTCCGCATTCCAGAGTGCTGGTGCCCGGAAACGTGCCATGACAAACGGAAGCGAAGACTTAGATTATCAAAGGGAGCGACAGCAGGAACTTGAAGTGGAGAAGGTTAGGCAGCAAAGAATCAGAGATAAGATGCCAGGAAGGCAACCGACAAGTGCGCGTGCGGGAGATATTGATGGTGCGAGTATTCTTCTGGACGCATGTAATCCTCAGCTGATTCACGTCCCGCGTAGCTGTATTGGACCAAGTGAAAGATGACTGGGAGTTTATGGTTGATCCCTACGTATGGCTTATGCCGCTTCTTATCCACCGTGTCTGACGGGCGAGGCACACTTTCTAGTTCAACGCGGTAGATCTCGCCTTGCAACTTTTGGACGAGTCTCGGAGTGGCAAAGACATGGAATCATTCCGTCGTACGAAAGATTTGCTATCCCAATCTCTGAAGGGCTCCGTCGACAGTAAGTGATTTCCCCATTTCCCAACATCCGCTCTGAATAAACGCAAGCTCCATCACTGCTGTACAGAGCATTTTAAACAATTCGCTGACGCGCTTCCCCATCACACAACTCTTTTTGGTCACCTCAATATCACGCAAGCCCAAATAGCTGAAACTCGAATGGCTCTGCAGGGGGCCAAAGAGTCACTCGGCTCAAAGCGTTCTGATCTCGTCCAGCTGTGGTCCAGAGGGCAAACATTAGAAGAAATGATGAAGCTGCTTGATCACATGTTCTGTTTCATCTCATCACTCTCCTTAGACTTTGCAACTTACAGCCTTCGTTAGAGAGCACCTCAAGTCTGTTCCAGACCTACTAGAGACGCTGATTTCTGAGAAGAGACTTCTTCAGGCTGCGGTCCTTTTAGTGCGATCCCTGAAAACGATTAACAAACCCGATATGTTGGACATCGGAGCTGTTTCCGATCTTCGTAGCTACTTGAACAGCCAAGAAACGGTTCGCAATGCTTTCGCTCGTACACTATCGAGCATAGCACTAATACTCTTTTCAAGGCTCTACGGGATATCTTGGTTGATGAACTTCACAATCATTTATTCCTGAAGTCATTTTGGTGCGAATCGCGGTGGGCTGCATATATTCCGAATCAAATTACTCGTAGGTTACTCTCTTAACACTCGGCTTACGGCTTACGGTTTTCTCTGTCAAGTCCCTATTGTGGAATTCGACCAAGACACCGACACTGCTCTTGCCTCAACGATACAGCAAGACAGCGCGCCATCTCCCCGGAAGTCACATCTCAAGAGATTCCTGAATGACCTTGCCATCCGCCCTAACGACCCTCCCCTTGATATCAATGAACCGAATGTCAGCGGTCCTCGTGGGTCGACATCCTCGTCCATGACAGCAATCAGCTTCGTGCCTGTGGGGATTATACAGGGCTTACAGACAGCCAACCCGGAGGCAGATTCCTTCGTTTACATGGAGACCCTCCTGGAGTCTCTAGCCGTTCTGGGGAAACTTGGCAGTGCATTGGACAATATTACGCAACGCGTGCCCGCTGAGCTTTTCTCCCTTGTGGAAATCACCTTGGACGAAGTCAGCGAGCGAGCAGAGTACGGACGGCGAGTGGACAGACGACTCTCGTCTTCTCCGTCCGCCGCCCGAACAAATGTCTACATCCAACCCAGCAACTCCTCTTCTGTGGATTCTGCGAATTTAGTCAACAGGCCATCTCTTGACCCAGTAGCGTTGAGGCTATCTGCACTAGAGTCTTCTGCGCGGCAGGTGGACCATGGCACCCTCAACGATTTCTTCTGGACATTGTATTCCAAACTAGACGCGGTAATACAGGGACTCAGAGTCGTCTATGAAGTCGCCAGCCGGATTGGCTTGGTAAGTGTGAGTTTAATTCTAGCGACCCCTTCTCAATTCGATGGACCTAGCGACGAGACTTCAAAGATGCGTCGGGCGCCAAACCAGGAACGTTGTTTCCTCTTTCGGAAATATGGTTGTTGATACAGTCAGAGGTGGCCTCTTACTTATCATCACAGGTTTATGACTTAATGTGCTGTAGGTGCGAATGCTAATATCCGACTACATTACGGACGAGGACCAAGGTCCAGCTTCAGGACGTCATCCTGTGTCGTCTATCAACGAAATTCTACGAGAGGGCAAGTTCGTGCGCGACAACACCAAGGTGTGCCGCATATTCCTATCTAATGTCCCTACACTCATAGCAACCCGTTAGCCGATATTTCGCTTTACAGATACAGACATAAGACTCGCGATCAAGGCGTTAAGGCCTTATGAAGATGCATTGATGGGTGTCATCAAGGATACAATGCCCGGTCTTGTCCAGGTCTCGTCGGAGAACTCCTCCCAAACCATCGCGTCGAGTATCGGGACCGATGACCGTTTACTCGGTACGGGCCAGCACCATCGAGTCCTTATCCATCCTGATGCGTTCCACGTCACCGTCCTCTTCCGTCCCACCTTGTGTTTCTTGGATCGAGTCGCTGATGTCTTACCCTTTGGAACGGAGTCTACCAAAGCATCAAGTGGAGTTTTGGATGACTTTGTACTTAAAGTGTATCTGCCACAACTTGAAGACAAAGTTTCATACCTCTTCCACCAAATCATTACGGGTAGGATGGCCACACCTAGATCTCGCTTATGTGGCTCAAAATCGCTACAGGACCTGAAGCTTTCCAGCCAGATCCATACTCCGTGTGCTTATCAAGGGAGCCATTGCTTAGAGTAAGTTTTGGAACTACTCTATGTCTGTCCAACTGAAGCTCGCATCACAGGCTAGCATACAACTCATGGGCCTTATCAATTCTCTATGTGCTATGTTACAGTCGTCGCCTTTCCACAGAGAAAACTATTCTCGTCTAATCCTTGGCGTGATAATTCAGTTTTATCAGCGCTGTAGTGATAGGTTTCAGGATCTGGTATCTGTGGCACCCCCCAAAGAGATGCACCTTGCGCCCAAGCTTGCGATACCAGCTCAATGGGCTCAGCGATCCGAGCTTGGACTATGTTTGAGCGAGCTCTCTGATACTCCCGTACGTCGACTACTGTGCAGTCTACTCAGGACTGAAGGTTGCGTCAGGAAACGGATACTGAACAGCAGCGTAACATATGCGATCAGGAACTCAATTTGGAGTTGAACTTTCTTGGACAATCCACCCTTTCCGGTATGGACTTGATACCATCCCTCCGCAGTGTCGCCTCTTTGTGTACGCTATACCGCAGCGTGGTAAGCTTTGTTACGATTATGGGGATTGCATGTTTTATCCCTTTGTAGACGTGGTTCAGTGCGGCTCTGGCCTCCTTGAAAACTAAAGCCGAAGGTGACCCCATGTCACCGCAGAACTTGGAACCATTAAGCGCCCTCACGCCTTTCACACCTCTCCTCCCTGTGATGCCTCCACTATCCCCAAACGATGGCCTAAAACTACCCCTATCTAAAGAAATGGCCCTGTGAGTTTCCACCATGACTGCACCGTCATGATATTAAGGTCGGGCCCAGGCGATATCAAGCTTTATTGAAGACATTCGAACAGCTTGCTGAGCTCATCCTTCATACCATTCGTATCGATATCAGGTGTCGAGTGATATACCATTTACATGTTGCGTTCAAAAATGTGAGTATTTCACCCCTCCTGTCACGTTGCGCCATTCATCTGTTTGGCGAAGGGCAATTACTATCCCGATCGTGAATCAACAGATCCTGACCCTAATGTTGTTCTCCTCAATGACGAACTGACACAGTTGGAAGAACTCGTCTCTTCCCGGCTCTCGAAACAGTCACTCTTGTGCGCTCAAACCCGCCGAATATGTGTGGTCATTCTAACAAATACCTAGTTTTGTATTCATAGGATTGGGTTCTCTCCTTGAGCATCAGCTGATTGCCAATGCCCGTCATTTGAAGCGAGTTAATAGCTTCGGCCTTAAGAGGCTCCTGCGAAATATTCAAGCACTACAGCAAAACATTAGGGCGATGACTCCTGGGGCGCGAATCACCGATTTCAACCGAGCCAAGGAATATTACTGTTTGTTTACCATGGCACCCCAGGTCGGTTACCATTGGATCACTGGTCGATGCCCTAATTAATATGCTGTCCGCGACTGTCAGGAACTGCTTGAAGGTATCCGACAAAATGCGACCTTTACTTTCGACGAATATCAGACGATGTTGAGTCTCCAGTGTGGGGTTAGCCCATCAGAGGGTGAGGCAGGCTTTGCAAAAGCCACTGACCGAAATTACAGCATGTACATGATCGAGTTACATGGGCTAGAGATGGGCTCATAGCAGGGCAACTCCTTCGCCATGTGCTGCAGTATTTACTATAATCCAGTATTGTTTTTGGACTTGGAATCTTGGATATTTGCATCAGTTCCTTGGATCAACCAAGCCACATCAGCTTCATCAACTTCCGGGAGACATTTAAACCGCTCTGCACGTGAGGTGGCTAGCGGGGAAAGTCCCACCTCAAAAACACTGCTATGACCCTTTGATGCCAGGCTGAGAGATGGTATCCTAGCAAGAAGCTGCTGGTAGCGTCTTCGTAACCATCGTGGCGTCGAGTGTCGATCTTGTTCCGACAGCGGAGGTTCCATGGCGCCCGGGGTTTCTCGACGGGTTGGCCTCCGGGAAACCCATCCCAAACCAGCAGCGGCCTCGATGTCTTGGAAAACAGAGAGACCGTGAAAGCCAAACTTGCGAACTTCGGCGTTGCTGTCTGTCAAGGTCACCGTCGAGAAAGGAGGCTTAACTTTCTTCCACTCTGCTACAAAGTACCGCCATCGGAAGTTGACCTCCCGACGTTTGCTGAGCGGGCCAAGGAGCCTCGCTTGATCAGAGGTTGGGTTCGCCCGCTCCGGGAGACGTGGGGGGCTTACGAGGGCTCGGAGTGATAAGGGTTTGGCTCGAGAATACTTTGATGTAAGAAGGGCAGAGAGCTCGGGGGGATATACCGGCGGTGTGGATTTTGGTTTGCCAGGAATAAGTGGCGGAGGTGATGGAGCAACGGGGGCAGTCAGAAGAGGCTGCAGAGGGGTTAGCATGTGGAGTGGATATACGGTAAATATGCCAGTGTACCTCCATGATTTCCCATCGGAGTTTTCCCTTCCTACCATAAGCGATATCGAGGACGTGGTCGAAGTCATTGCTATCACCGTTGCTGGCAGACTTGATCCTGCGTACGTTCTGAATCGCCCATGTTAATCCGAAGAGGTGACAGCGACAGAAATAGCACGGCAAGTGCACCTTGGAGATCCTTTTAAACCTTTTAGCCTGGAGGCTACGATTGCAGGCGAGTATTGAGCGGACGTCGTCTGAGGCCTTGATGCGGTAGAAGTGGCTGCGGAAGTGTTGAAGGCGCGTGCAGCAGCATGAAATGCAGGCAGCTCACCGAAGATAGGCATGAGGGAGTTGTCTGACTGCCCGCAGGTAGTCGCGGTAGAGTGACACCACAGACATCCGCATAAGCGCCCGAGGGCAGAACTCTGCGTATGAGCCTAGGATTCTCCGCACCACGCTCTTCTCTGCACCCGCCGCCATTTATCCGTCCGGGCATCTCTATAAAATGGCCAGCTTCATGCAGCCAGCTGAACCAGCAACCCGCCAAACATGAAGTATATCGTCGCAGCCGCTCTTGGCTCTGCCCTCCTGGGTGTCCGTGCCCAACAACCGGTATTGTTCTCCCCTCACTTTCCCCCTCGTCCATGCTCAAGCCCATATCCCATAGCTCTACGCCCAATGTAAGAGCCCTTTCCTCTCTCTCTAGGCCATCTCAACTCACCTTCTAACACAAAGGTGGTGGTATTGGATGGAGTAAGGGCTCATCCTATCCCCTA
Organism: Pleurotus giganteus; assembly: GCA_032158425.1. Taxonomy (NCBI): domain Eukaryota; kingdom Fungi; phylum Basidiomycota; class Agaricomycetes; order Agaricales; family Pleurotaceae; genus Pleurotus; species Pleurotus giganteus. The sequence continues at coordinate 3,273,768 of JAPEHR010000002.1, forward strand.
CAATTCAGTGCTCATATCGTCAGCCAGATGGCGGCACCGCTTGTGCTTCCGGCTCTGTTTGCACCAAATTAAACGACTGTCTGTAGCTGGTCCTCCTGCCGTGCGTCCCTGGTATTGACCTTTGACCATTGTCAGATTATTCACAGTGTCTGCCTGGAGCTCCCCCTCCTTCGAGTACGACGACTTCCGCCCCGCCCACTGGCACCAGCCCACCAACGTCTTCGTCTGGTATTACCTCCTTTCTTGGGGGTGTCAATATGGCTGGATACGACTTCTCCGCGGTACGTCATACACGTCCTGGATCGATAGTCCTTGCCATTCTCATGCGCATACAAAGGCAACCGATGGGTCCTTCAAGAATAGCATCGTTGATCCTCCTCAAGCCCAGTTCAGCCATTTCGCTTCTCAAGGCGTCAATATTTTCCGCATTCGTACGTATGGAGACTATCTGATGCTTTGGCCGTACTGATTGACGTCTCTAGCCTTTGGTACACGCTTGTCACTTCTCACCATGACCTACACTGACATTTTTTCAAAAGCGTGGCAGCTAATGACACCTGCTGTCGGTGGCACTATCGACTCTGGCTTCTTCTCGCGCTACGATACTACTGTTCAAACTGCTCTCCGCCAGTCCACTAACCCTTTCGTCATCCTAGACGTCGTGCGTATCACATCCCTCTCAAGCGCTTTTGCGAATACTAAGTCAATACATAGCATAACTACGCTCGCTGGAATGGCGCCATCATCTCGCAAGGTGGCCCCACCAACGAACAGTTCGCGAGCCTCTGGTCTCAGCTTGCTTCCAAGTACAAGGATAACCATCGCATCATTGTACATATCCTACAATCCGTGAGACTGACCATTGGCTCAACTGACCATTCGATAGTTTGGTATCATGAACGAACCCCATGATATCCCTTCGGTAGACACATGGGCACAGTCGGTCCAAGCCGCCGTTAACGCGATCCGTGCTGCTGGTGCCACCTCTCAATTCATCCTAATTCCTGGTTCAAGCTGGTCAAGTGCCCAAGCGCTCCCCACTGAAGCCGGTCCTGCTCTCCTTAAGGTCACTGATCCCGCTGGTGGAACCGATAAACTCATCTTCGACGGTCCGTATTCAGCCACTGTATGACTGAAGCCTCTGATTTCTCCCCCCAGTTCACAAATATCTCGATTCTGATAACAGTGGCACTCACCCCGATTGCACTACTGTGAGCAAGTTCTTCGCATATGGGGTTTGATGACAGAACTCTCCTTAGTCCAACGTTGATGTCTTCAAAACCTTGGTCAAATTCTTACAGCAAAACGGTAACCGTCAAGCCCTCTTAAGTGAGACTGGCGGAGGCAGCACCTCATCCTGCGAGAGCCTGTATGTCCATACGTGTGTCCATCTCTGCAGTGAATTCACTCGCATCTCCCAGCTTGAACGAGGAGCTTGCCTTTGTGAAATCAAGCTTCCCCACTCTCGCTGGATTCACTGTATGGAGTGCTGGAGGCTTTGATACCACCTACACTTTGACTGTCACACCTAATCCGGACGGCTCTGATCAACCTATCTGGACTGCTGCTGGTCAGTCTATTTCTACGACCCTGCTTTTATATCTTTGCTTACTACCTCTGCAACCCATATCAGTCAAGCCCAACCTCCCGTAATAACGTCTGAGAGGACAATGAGTTACTTCATGCTATGTATGGTTCGTCAAGTACTGCACTCTCCAACAAGTGTATGGTATCTCCAATCCTCTTGTAATCGTGTATATAGATGAAATCCGCCCAATTTGAGTGAACCGCGAACGTGGAAGTAAGCGGAGCGTGAGGTCTGCTGGCGACCAGTACTACTCAGGGCCGGTGTCACCGATCAGTCTGACTAATCGATAAACAACTTTGAACTTGCAAGTTACACACCGACTTCTACATATCAAATTCGACCAAAACCATGGTATGACATCCAAGCCATGCCCCAACGGAACGTACTAATTCATGAGAACCCTAGTAGCCTGCTAAGGGCAAAGATCACAATCCAAGCGGCCTTGGACGAGCGATTATCAACAGAAAGGCTAAGGATGCTCGGCAAATGCAGGAATCTGGTCTGGTAAGCTTGCAACATGTTTGTTTTATGATTTCTCACCTGTCTTCTTAAGTATACCACAGACATCGATCCAACATCTCGTCTGAAGTCAGTGACCCAGGAAAGAGATCTTGACGAATTCTTCAATACAGCGCAACTTGCTGGAGTGGAGTTTACTGCCGGTCAGCTCTGTCGTGGCGTGTTTGTTGTCGTTCGGTGGTCTAATTAATACCACAGAGAGAAACAATGTCAAGATAATACAGACATCGAGTGGATCTAGTCGCAACCCATATCTGCTTGATGAACAAGAGGAACGCTCAACTTTGCAACGACATCTGGATAACAAGGGCAGGCTGAGAGTGCCAAGGCGGCCACCCTGGACGAAGGGTATGGCATTGGCTCAGTTGGATCGGCAAGAGAAGGATGCATTCTTGGCCTGGCGGAGAGGACTTGCTGTGTGAGTTGTCCTCAGTAGTGATGACATTTAATCGTGACCATATCCTTATTCAGTCTGCAAGAACAAGATGGTTTTCTTCTTACACCTTTTGAGCGTAACATTGAAGTTTGGCGACAGCTTTGGCGAGTGGTCGAGCGATCACACCTGATTGTACAAATTGTAGATGCCCGCGATCCACTTCGATTCCGATGCGAGGACCTGGAATCGTATGTACTCGATATTGAGGGTCCTGAGGGTGAGAGTGGGACGGGCAAGGGCAAGCGGCGGAATCTATTGTTAATCAATAAGGCCGATCTTCTTACCGCACGGCAGAGGTACGGCCCTCTAAGGTTAATTTATACCATACTGATTGCAGACCCACCTAGATGTCTTTGGGCAGACTATTTCGATTCTCAAGGGCTTCAGTACGCGTTCTTCTCCGCAACAAACGCAGCTGCCCTGCAGCAAGCCTGGAGAGATTCTCTAGCTGGAGCAACAGCTTCACAAGCTGAGGCTTCCTCAGAGGTGAAGATAAATCGCGACGTTGCTGTTGAACAATATCCAAGTCACGATCCGCCTGTTGACACGGCGGACGATCCGCCCGACTCGGACGGAGATACCGGGTCGCCAAGATCTCAGTTTTCCGAATCAGAAGACGAGCGTTACTTTTCTGCTGAAGAAGATACTCCAGATGGCCAGGATCCACGGGCCAAAGTTTTGTCCGTGCTTGAGCTTGAGGAATTGTTTCTGGAGACAGGCCCTGATCTCAACGGTAGGATCCATATTCAAAAATGAAAGACTCCCAATTCTAACCCTTTGTCAGAGTTTAGGGATTCGGAGGGGAAACCCCCAACTAAACTCCAGGTGGGGTTGGTCGGTTATCCAAACGTCGGCAAGTCTAGCACAATTAATTCTCTCCTAGGAGAGAAGAAAGTCAGCGTATCATCTACTCCGGGGAAGACCAAACACTTCCAAACGATTCACCTTTCGGACAGCATCGTATTGTGCGATTGTCCTGGTTTGGTTTTCCCTCAGTTTGCGACAACCAGAGCTGAGCTTGTTTGCGATGGTGTTCTACCAATTGATCAACTACGCGAGTATACAGGCCCTGTAGCGCTCTTGGTTGAACGCATTCCGAGAGAAGTCCTAGAAGCTACATATGGATTGACTATCAAGACGAAAGGCGCTGACGAAGGTGGAGATGGCAAAGTTACTGCTGAGAACTTGCTTGTAGCCTATGCCAGTGAGTGTCTTGGTTGCCAGTGTGATGAGTCACAATAACAGGCCTTTAGTTGCTCGGGGATTCATGCGCTCGGGACAGGGCAGTCCCGATGAGGCTCGTGCCTCTCGCTATATTCTCAAAGACTATGTCAATGCAAAACTCCTATATTCCCACCCTCCTCCCGGACTTTCACCTAATTCATTCAACGGAAAGACACACCAACTTGCGATGCTCCGGGCAGCAGACAAGAAACGTGCACCTGTCACCCGCGTTGGGAAAAATGCAGATACTTTCATCCCGTTCACTCATAGTTCGGTCGCTGGCATCCCCGGTAAAAGCGGGCACGGTCCGAAAGCAGAGGCACTAGACAATGCATTCTTCGAACACCATACGTCGCTTCTCCCGCGACCCCTCGTGCAGGGCTCCATGCGAGATGGGAACCAATTCAGCCGGGCCAAACTTTTCCCTCACCAAAATTCGGTGATGGATGATGGGAGTCCTATCGATCCTCGTCAAGCGAGGATGATGGCTGTGACCGGTGTTGCAAACGAACTCGGCAAAGGAAAGAAACAACATAAGAAGGCGAAGCGCTCAAAGCAGCGGAGTGGGAAGGGATACGATTCTTTTTGAGGTCCGCGCGTTGTTTGTACATGTCTGGCATGTACTTCTAAGTCTAGTACGGCTTTGAATCTTTGAATCTCTCCTCCTCCCGTGTCCCTATTACGCGCCCCTTCATCATGTTCGACGAAGAGACTAAACATCGCATATGCGCTAAGCTTATCACTGTGAACAAGGGTCGTAAAGAAGGTGCGCCGTATGTACCTCCGAGAGTTAGCAATCAACCACTAACCTCCTACCAGCTATCATACTTAGCATCAATAAACCGGTCACAGTTGGGCGCAATCCCAAACTTTGGTACTCGTCCCCATCATCCAGAGTCACTGTCGCTAAAGCACCTACATAGCACCTACGTGATACCAGATGTCTTCGTATCAAACCTTCATTGCAAGCTATATGCGTGCGTTTATTGTTGCTGCGGTTAGGAGGTCATTGAAACAATATCCAGAGTCAACTCAGGCACAGGTGGGGTCATAGTGTCATGCCAGGTAAGATAAGAAAGATTACATTTCGATACAATATGCTCCGAATACCTTCTCAGGACATGTCTACAAACGGGTTGAAAATCAACGGCCACATGATTCGTCGAACATCCGTAATATTGATGCATGGTGACATATTAGAGATCCCTTCTTCCTTGAGTATGTTCTTGATTCTATCTATCCCTCGCTGACAGAACCCTGACAGAACATCCTCTATAGCGTTCAAATGCATCCACCTCTTTTGTGAGCCCAAGGATAAAGTCAATATTTTCGATCCAACCCCTCCCCTTCGACCGGCGCAGAAGGTCAGAACTCTCCTTTCAACTAAGGCTCAGGTGCTCAGATCAATTTGACTGTACAGTGTATTGGCGACTATGTGGTTACGTCCCACTGTCTGGGCAGTGGAAGCTTTGCAACCGTACATTTAGCCGTAGATAACCACAAGCACCGACAAGTAGCGTGTAAAACCATTAAAGCCAAGAAAGGGCATGAACTCAGTCAAGTTTGGAAGGAAGTCCGAATATTATTATCTCTTAACCATGTCAGTCCGCGTTTTTCCTCAAAACTTACCGTTTGACAAGCCGGTGCATCAGCCAAATATCAATCGAGCCTATGACGTTGAACATAACGGCAAATTTTTGTCAGTAACTCTATCTGGTCGGTGACTATTTCTAATGCTTCGTATAGACACATATTTCTTCAGCTGTGCACGGGCGGAGACCTCTTTACCTACATAACTAGCCACCACGACACCGACAATCGACTCTGCGAAGGAGAAGCCAAGTATATCATGTTCCAGTTGTTGAAGGGTTTGACTTATCTTCATGACAAATTGATATCCCATAGAGGTGCGTACGTCTCGTTATCAAGGTGGCGATGTAAATGATTATGCCCTTCATTAAGATATTAAAGTCTGTCTCCCTATCCTCTATTCTACTCGCCACTAATTCCGGAACAAGCCTGAGAACATCCTACTCTACACACCAGGTTCGTATCCTCGCATACAGCTGGCTGATTTTGGATTGGCCCGCCCGAAGGCATACCAAGAGACCTTAAATGTCTGCGGTACCGTGTCTTATCTACCACCCGAGGGGATCCTCGCTTTGGACAACAAACACCTGGGATATGTGGGGTAAGAGGGATTTTTCTTTCTCGGAGGTGTCTGATTCGCCATTTAAAGAATGCCCTCCGATTGTTGGAGCGCTGGGATCATACTATTCATAATGATATCGTACGTCAGCATTTTGTCCATTTACATGTGGCCTACTGCTCGTCCCTTCGCTAATATTGTGGATGATGGATTGTCTCCAGCGGATTCCATCCATTTGATTATGACCCACCTTCACGTTCAACCTCTACCTGGCGAGTAGTCCCGGACCTGCAAGAACCCTCTATGCAACTAGACGCATGCTCTCAGTTCTCGCAAGGCTACGCGAGGAACGAAAACCGCGTCAAACAAAGGATATTAGATGGTCAAATAGAGTTCAGAGATTCAGTCTGGAGGAACCTGCCGAACGGTGAGTGATGAGCAGAGCTGCTATTGTCCATTCCTCAGCTTAATGTCCACGCAGCAAGGGCTCTAGTGGGACGATTACTCATTCGTAACCACCTTCATCGTGACACAGTCTATTCCGCTATGCAAAGTGACTGGATCACGTCGGACCTTACTGCTCTCGAAGCTGCTTACCACGAACGCGTTCTAACTTGTGCTTGACCTTGCTGTAACTTTCCTCTGCTCTACCTCGTCTGGAAATTCTAGATTCTTCAGCTACTGTCTATACGGAGCCGACGCTAATGTTACAAGTGGTATCAACAATTGCTCGCTGATCCAACCGGGTTACACTTTGGGAACATTATGAAATTCTGCGAGAGACCTAGCCGATGGCTTCAAGCCTTGAGGAAATTAGCATGAACTAGGCCATATTCAGTCAAATAGGTTGTAATAGAAACTCTGGGCATACAATGGATGTGATCCGCTGCGAATGTCGAGATCTGCCGGTGATGTTGGTTTTTGATTCCGCGAAATTGAAGTGAATGAAGTCGCTCACGAAGTAATAACTATGATCATACCCTTCTTGACTGCGAACCCGGACCTTCAATTCGTCGTGGCCTGCATTTCTGGCGGCTTGCAAGAAATTCTCCGGAAGCAGCTGGCCTTGCTTATAGAAATTGTCGGCAGTACCCTAGAGGGACAAGACTCTGTGTGCAATTGACATCCATCTATCGTGAGTGACACCTACGTAGTCAATGAGGATGTGAACTGGGTCAGTTGTCTTTGCGATGAGCTCGGTTGCGTCATATTGCTCCTTGGCCTCTTGGATTCCGTTTTGAAGGTAGCCTTTGAATGCTTTCTCGCCCCATGGACATTTAGTTGGGTTGCAAATGGGGGCAAAGGCCGATGCGGATCTATATTGACTCGTCTTAGATGTGAGGTAGACTGTCAGTGCGCCATGACCGCCCATTGAATGTCCAAAGATGGCCTGACGCTTGAAATCCTGTCCGAAGCAGATTTAGATGGGCTGACGTATGAACGAGACACGTCGTACTATGGGCAATCCAGCGGCTTCGATGACTTGGGGGAGTTCCAATGTAACGTGGGTAAGCATGTTATAATGAGTCGCATATTTAGGGTTGGTCGCGTCAAGGTAGAAACCAGCACCTAGGGGGCAGGGGACAAGAGCGACGTTGGTTCAATCGACTGTGAGAGTTAGGTGACAACCAAGTACCGGTCCCAAAATCCCAATCGTCATCCTCTCCTTCAACACCAGCGCCTCGTGGTGATGTGTCTGGTAGCAGTAGAGCTATCCCTTCCTCTGAGGCGTGGCCAAGGAAGCCGCCCTTCTGAGTGCTGATCACGGAAATTCACGCGTCGGGCGCAGTTCGTGGATAAAGGGGTATCTTACCCATTATCTTCGGTGCACGTCAGGCCGGACAGATATGTAAGTATTGGGACTTTCTCCTTGGCAGCATTCGGAGGAAGGTAGAGATTGAAGTTGGCATACAGGCCTCCCAGAGCAGCAGACTATGATGAGAGATGAGTAATTGACATGATGCGGGACATGGAGGCATACTTTGAACTTGTACTTGATGAGTTCCCCTGCAAAAGCCTTATTGGACGAAACCTTCTCGAGGGCAGCAGCCATGGTCGATGATGATCGATGGGACGCAGCGTTGTGTCATCACGTGGCAGGATTATTGGATGAGCGACGGTGGGGAAGCGACAGTCGGACGGGAGCCTCGACGAACTTGAATTTCAGCCCCTGACTCGCCTATATTCATATTATCAGGGTTGCTCAATCCATTCACTTCCAAAGCCATGACCGACGCCGACAACGAGCAATCATTCGCGCTGATTCTGACATGCCTCCTTCTTGTGCTGCTTCGATTTCTGCACAACAGGTACAAGCGATTGCAGGTTGAGGTGTGCTCTTTGGCCTCCTCGCCGTACACAAGTGCGTAACGACCGCATAGCTAGGTGCGATTCCCGCAGTTGGATACTCAATGCCCATTCTATCATACGTCACTGCGATTCAATACGTCTTCCGTGCGAATCACCTCTTGCGCCAAGGGTATGAACAGGTGCGCTCGTCATCACCTTCTTGGAGGATGATTAGGCATGATTGGTTCTAGTATCCGGACGGCATTTTTCGAGTGGCTACGTTGAGCGGTTGGAAGATATTGGTATGTGGAAAGCGGCTCATTGAAGAGATGCGCTTGCACTCTGGCGCGGAACTAAGCTCAGCAGATGCTATTGCGGATGTAAGCCACTGTCGTCTCCAGTTGCTTCAACGGAGACCTTCACGCTTAGCACCAGTCCGTCATTACGCCGTACACGATGTCACCTGGCCATCCGGGATATGACAAGTATAGTAAGGAGCTGATTGTTCGGCTCACTCGCAATTTGCCTAGCCTTGACATTTTCCCGGGCATCGATCTGGAGGTATCCCAAACATTGGAAATGCTGCCTATCCGTCGCCATGAATGGGTCCGCTACTCTGCTATGGAAATGTCTGTCAATGTTGTCGGCCGAGTGTGGTCCCGCCTTCTAGTTGGTCTGCCTCTAGGTATGTCGTTTGCCATGTGCTTTCATCCTATCTACAGTATCACACAGAACATCGCGTCGAGTTTACTTCCAATTGCCAAGCTGTCGTTGGATCACTACTGTATCTACTGCCCGTATTTTGCGTCTTGCCCAAGGTCGTAATAAGGTACGTTGGCGATCATGTCTTTCCTGCCTCCATGTACGACTGACTGTGATAGAATGGCCTACGTCACCCACGTCTGGCACTACCTGTCATCTTCTCTGAAGTCTATCATCAACCGCTATCAAGAAAACGTTGGGAGCCTCGGTACCTTCTACGATACAGTAATCACATCTTACTGAACGTTAGTGGCATATTACTCATGCCTGTCATAGGACAACCTGCTAGCCATGACGTTTAATAGCAATCTGTTTGCTACGCCGCCTCCATTTAGCCGGTATCAGTTTCTGGTACATGTTCCACCCTTCGCAATGTGTCCTTTATCCCTGGTGCGCACTCTCTATTCTCATCACACGTGTCTACATTCCGCAATGCATCGTAGACGTGCAATGAACTAATACTCAATCTGGCGAAGCACCCTGAGTGCCTCCAAGAATTGCGCAAAGAGGTTTCTCAAGCTGTCGCAAGACACAGGTGGTCACAGGCAGGGTTAGATTCGATGGTTATGGTTGATAGCTTCATCAAAGAAAGCCTTCGCTTAGGTACTTATCGCTCTAGTAAGTTCGTCGCTGTCCCACTCTCCTGTCTCTCGCTCAGCACCACTTCTAGTCACGATGGTGAAGAAGACAACAAGACCATTCTCATTCTCCAATGGGATAACAATACCTTCGGGATTCACTCTTTCTGTGCCCTCTGGTCGAGTGCATTTCGATCCCCAGCGATATGAGAATCCGCATGAATTCAACCCATTTCGTTTCGTATCAGAAACAGGTGACCCCCAAGTACACCATCAACTTGTAGAAACCAGTGCGGACTTTCTAGCCTGGGGACATGGCCCTGACGCATGCCCTGGTCGGTTTGTAGCTGCAACTCTTCTAAAGCTCATTATATCGCGTATCGCTTTCGATTACGATATCCGACTCGCTGATGCTGCTGTGGTACAGGGATCATGGATAGAGACAACTCGCTCGGCTGATTTCAAATCCAGTGTCTTCATTCGAAGACGAAAAGCATAGTTGTACGGTCCAAATAGATGGCCAGATTGATTGCATTATGGTATAGAGGTGAAGAGTATGCTTCCAGATATATGGTGGACAATGCAGATGGCACACAAGGTCCATCTCAGTGGTGTCAATATGATACGATAGCAGTGCGATAGTGTAGGTTAGGAGAAGGAGGGTTTGATGGAAGGATTAAATATTGGGAAGGGATGTGCCTAGAATAATATGGTTTGTCTCAGTGTCATGCAATGGGGTAATTTTAACTTACTTCCGTGTTGAACACATTATCTATCATACACGAAAAAAAATGAGAGTGTGCAGGAAGGACGGTAGAAGGATAGCAGACCTTTCAGTGAAATTAGGTCCGAATCGGAAAATGTCAGATATAGATACTTGAGGGTTTCACTCTACCATGATTGTATGAGGACAACAAGGATGCTGGAGTAGGCTGGATTGGCTCACCAAGAAGAACGTCTCTTGCTTATCATCCCTTCTCACAGGGATGTTGTCCACATCTAGGATGGTGGCATAACCGCCACCAGATAAACGACAATGCTTTTCTATGGCACTGAATATTCTCCAGGCGTAATCACGATAGCGAGCATCGCAGGTCAGCCTCCACGCAATGAAGATGGATTCCACAGTTTCAGGACTATTTCATGGTGAGAGATGAAAGGCATGGCATTAACTTAACTCCTGCGACGAACCGTAGCATGTAACGGGCATCATATGATGACGAGCCTCCTCGGCCTCGACTATAAAGCGCGTGAATGGATAATCATGCAATTAGGTACATTCATGCTCACCGGGAGTTCTTGATGTACCAATCCCTGTCGTCTTGAGGGGTGTCTACATAGAACATTGCAATTTCAGGGGAGAGACCACTGGTGAAATACTGATGAGTTGCTTTGACAAGGCAAAAGTCGTAGAAACAAGACCTACGTTTCAGACTCAAAGTACGTGGCCACACATGTCTCAAGCAAGTCGATACCGGTGTGCCAATCACGTTGACCTTGAGGGGTCAACTCTTGCATCAGGGGAGGGATGGATACTCCTCCGTCGAGGGCACCCGCTGTCGTAGCTCCCAGCAACAACGATCCCGCGAGGAAACATACAAGGTGGTCTTGCTTGGGGGACAGCGAGTAGCTGGACAGAAGAAAAGATCGGCACTCCTCTATAAGAGCAGACAGAAAGGTTGGCTCACTCTGCGCCAGCGGGGACCAATTCAGCAATGTAAGTCATATGCTTCTTCGGGGTTTTCTTGACCAATTGCTCGTGTAGTCCCTGCATAGATTCTTGGTACATCTATGAAAATGGATTAGAGGTGGCATGAAAGGGCACAACAGGGCGCTGACTTTCTTATAAATTTGTTGAGTGTAGTTCTGTATGACGAATTAGCATCAAAGGTGCAGAGTAGACGTGGAAACCTCACCGTCTGGATGTATTGTTTCCTGTAACCCCAACATCGTGAACCACAGTACAAGCAGCTAATCGTAGCACTCACAATAAATATTCATAGTATGAATCACCTCGAGAACCAAGGCGAATGTCGGAATGGGTGAAAGCACCAGAGTCAGCACTGACCAGAGATTGTCAGCTGAATAGAAGAATTAGTGCCAGAAGCTGCTCACTTCATATAAATCGGAACAAGGTGATGTGGTAGAGCGGCCTTGTCAATGATATCAATGACCTTCTCAGCCTTATGCCAATATTCGGTTTTTCCTGTCAGCTCCGCGAGGTAGCGGAACTCAAGTTGCAACGTTGCAGCTTCTGCGGTGCTAACTTGTGACGGATACCATTGGTCGTGTACTCCAACACGTTTGGCAAGGTCGACCATAGGAAGAGGGAGACCGGAAGGTGTATCGAAGGAACTAAGGAGCCGTGACGCGAGGTCGTCGGCGCGGCGCAGGAAGATGTCGTCTTTGGTGAGGTAATAAGCGGAGAGAAGGCCTCCCAGAACTCGAATTGTAGTCTAACACCGTGTGTTAGACTGTGATGCTGATAAACGGCGAAACTACGAACCTCAAATGTGTTGTAGTTGCCTTCACGCTCAAATGTGAGGTTTTCCTTCAGCCATTGACGGGCCCGGGCATATTCATGTTTAAGACCCATGATATACATCGTATCAATGGCGTCGGCCACTGTATAGCCGATGCCACCACTATATGTGAGATTCGACCCTCTGTGGCTAATGGGGTGATATTCATCGTTCCCCATAGCATCCCTTTCTGCGGGGACCATCAGCGTTGTCACATTGTGTCGAGCGAGTCCCTCACCATAGCTATTCCAGGCATGCTAATGATTTATAGCAATTCATAAAGATCCGTGCCGCTGCAAAACGGACACACCTTGAAGGCCTCTACGACTGCTTCTTGCTTCTCCAAGTCGGCGCCAAAGAGAAGGGGAGAGACTTGGTGCGCATGTTCATCGCCGATTTGTAGTCTCAGCGCTGCGTCGGAAAGCCACGGCAGAAGATACTTGAGAGCATGAGCCCCAGCGAGCGAGCTGCAAAGGCAAGTCCACGCACCCAATAAGAAATAAGACAGAATCCTCCAAATGCCACAGCATATGTGAGCTTGGAGCGACGGCCAAGACATCCGATGTACCGTGGACGTGGTGAACACTCCATCCGTGACGAACCCAAGCTCCAGGCCAAGATGAGTGCCACGTCAATCTCAATGTTTTGATTGCTGGGTAGGAAATGATCTGGGTCAGTCGAGCTAGTTGATGGGGAGAGGATAATAACTACCTTTGATGAATTAGTTATTCAAAGTGCGGAAGCATATGGAGAAGGGGTCCTGTGCCAGCAAACAAGCCGTCAGAAATGAATGATTGGTGATTGGGCGCTTAGCGTGTATGGCGCACGACTTGGAAACGGAAGCTTTTGCAGCTGAGCCAGAGACGCCAGAGCATATGCATCACCCACCAATGAAGGTCCTCCATCTCTTTGAAACAACGTGGTGGGTGGCCGTGGGCCTCACTGCAGGTGCTGCGGCCTCCAACTCGCAGCATCAGCAGACATCAATCCAAGACTGGGCACCATGGTAGTACCGTCCCATAGCAGCCTTCGAGTTGTGGCCCGAGATATGTTGTCACTGGCACGTCTCCCTCCCGATTCCTGTTTTCTTCCACAAATTCAGAAATCCAATTGCCTGTTTTGGGTTCCCGCGCCGGATGCCGCCGCACGCCATACCGGGATCGCCCCGCCCACAGCTCTCAGTTGACTCAAGCTCACCGTTCTGGCTGAATCGCATTAGCAACATTAACATTTTGTTACATGTACAGATTAGGTATCGTATGGTAGTTGGGCCAGTCCGAAATGAGACATGTTCATAAACGTGGGGGCAAGGTTTGCTTGGTACCTCTCAGCTCATCATCGGTTTCGAAATCCTGGTTGGTTGAAGACGGGGGCGGGTCGACTTCGGCCCCAGACGAAATCAGGCTATCCAACATCTCCGCTCGTTGCTTGCCTTTTCCCTGGGGATTTGTTGTGTGCTCTAATTCATTAACCAAGACTTGACCGCCTTCAGCCGCCGTGGTCGATTCCGTCCCCAGCGGGACTCCTTCCACTGCTGGGCCCAACGGATCATTTGCATCTTGCTGTGGGTCGAGCTTAGGCTGACCCTCCACCTCACCCGCCAACATATCCGCCACGCCTAAATAGAAAGTAGCGGGCCGGAATTTGATGTCCCTTCCGACAATCTCAGCCCATTTGTATCGCGCAGTGTTTATCCATCCCACAAGGTCAAGATGGTTAACATCGTTTAACGTACCGAGATATGTTCCCTGTGGACGTTGTTATGACGACAAGCCCTGAGTAAATCTAGGACGGGGGGGCTGGGTAAAACAACTAACCCATTTCGCCGACTCGATGGAGACCAGCCCATCGTTCGGGCCTTCTTTTTCTAAAACGACGGAATGTGGGTATTTCCACGTATCGATGAACCCAGGCTCATACATGGCACCCCAGCTGAAGTACTTCACCCCTGGAACGTCAGGGGTCTCTTCGTTGAACTTCTGCATGGCCTCAACAGTAAGGCATTCAAATGCTTTACCATCCCCTCCACCATTTGGTAGGAGATCGAGAAGAGAAAGGACGGAAGGCATGCGCGAAGGACCGATCGTTGAAAGGAAGTGGTCGGCAAAGGTTGAGCCACGATGGGGAGATGCGATGGTAGTGATTGAAAGAACATTGAACTTCCGATCGGTGAGATGGGTTGTTAGGTACCGGCAATCGATGCCTCCCTAAGGAGAGTCTCATAAGAATGATGTTTTTTTTTTCCCGCAGGCGTCTCACCATGCTATGACCTGCATTGGGTTCAGAACACAAGCGGGCGACTAGAAGAGAATTTACCTACCAATTAGATGAACACTTCGTCCAGGATACGTCTGGGATATCTTTTCTTCGAGCACTTTGGCTCGGTCCACAGGGCTACTAGTCGCGGGGACACGTGTTATAAGTACTTCGGCACCATTGGCCTCCAACACTTCCTTGATACCGCGCCAATGGGTGACTTCAAGGGGAGCGATGGCCGGCCCAAGCTTCACAGAGTCAAAACCAAGAAGGCCGTGGCAGAAAACAAGAGGATTATTCGGAGCACGATCTGAGGGGAGATGATTCAAAAAAGGCAGCGAGTCTACGCTTCTCGTACGCACAAGTACGATGAAGATTGGCTCGTTCTTGCAATAATGTTCCTGCCCTATCTTCTTCGTCGAGGAGAGCATCCACTTTGTCTTTATTTTGCGGCTGGAACCACCACCAGCCTGTTGGACTACTTGGCCTGGAAGGTGGGCTTGATTTGGATTTGACAGTGCTGGACTGGCTGTGAGGGGTGGATTCGTGAAGAGACAGACGTCGCAGTGTATCCATCGAGGAACCCCTGGGCGGTGAATTTAGGATTATAGGTGGGAGATCATTCGGGTCAGGTACGTGAGGTATATCGACGCCAAGTTGGTATAAATCATCAGCGGATGCGGGAGGGGAAAGTGATGATGTGGGGAGTGTAGAGCGAGTGAGGTTGTAAAGGAATGGGGGAGGACGTGCAAGCGAATGGGTTGGCTTGTGAGTGTCTGAAAGACGCGCAATTGGAGGGAATTTTGGTAGAGTTTCGGAGAGGGCTTCATGCAATGCGGCGAGGTTGGGTGGTGGGGGACCAGGGGCGGACGCGGCGGTTGAAGGCGAAGAGCGCGCTGCTGTGGCATCTGAGCGAGATGGTGAATGTGTCCGACTGTTGGGTTTCGGCCAGTCGCCCAGCCACCGCAGCACCGGTGCAGATGGTGGCTTCTGGCGACATCTAGGTTCAGCGGGCGGGGTTTGAGGATGCGGTGAGCTGGCGAAGAACTTGTCGAGTCCAAGAGACATAAGACGAGTCTCAGCGACTGCAGTTGAGATGGCCAATGAAGGCAGCTTGAAGACGCGAGCTAGGTGCATGGGCGTTGTCTGTTGCTCTGCTACGTCAAAGGGGGGATCATGGATATCCTGATCTATGGAGGCAGAGCGGGAGGATGGGGTCGGAGAGGAGAGGAGAGGGTGGGACAGAGGCGTCTTCGCCTCACAGTGGTCCATAGAGAGGGCATCTGTGACCGTGATGTCACGCACACACAACTATGCGGATATCGCTGCCCTCGATTCTGCAAAGTCAAGCAGCTGCGAGAGACGGTCGGTCATGTACTGTATGTGATGTGCTGGTGCTGCAACTCTATCTAGTCGACACCACTCCGGAGCAGCTGGAGGCCACCAAGGCACTGGGCAAAGTGACGACCCCGGAAGAGTGAGCATTAAATTACCTGGCGACCTGAGGCTGAGCAGCTGTGGTGCAGGACGAGGGTCTTTATCTGTGCATTCAAAGGCAAATAATATGGACCTGGGGAGACACATCTGATGGCTGATATACGGCTACTGTGCAGATTGCTCGCGGCTGTTTCCCAGCAAGGAGAGGCTGATGGCGCACCGAAAACGAGAGCACGGGAGCGAGGAGGAGGGGAGCATGATCACCTGGAATATGTAGAATAGCCAGGATGTAAATGAGAGCGAGTGCAAATAGGGCCAATTAAAAGTGGCTGGTGGTGGATCAGACGCTGAGCACTTGCGCTTTCACGCTCACATCCACGGCAGGCCCTCGTCTCCAGCCCTTCTCTTCTCCACAATTCCTTTATTTTTTCGACCATAATACCGTCAATCTTTGCTTCGAGGACTCGAAGAATGTCCTTCTTCTCCAGGAAGAAGTCGCATAACTCTACTCACCCTCCGTCCCAGGTCACCGTTGCACAGACCCCGACTCAGGCTCTCGCCCAGCTTTCGGCCAGCAAAGACGCCCCCCAGCAGCAGCCCACCACCCTCCGTGAATCAAATCCGTCCGATGGGTGAGCCACTATCAATTCTCCATCTCGTCCCCTCTGCTCAATTTGCCACTCGGCCTCTGCTCAAGAGCGTCGGGCGGCGGCTCCGCTCTCTCCCAATCTGCTCAGCAGCAACAGCGCACCCAAAACCGAGGCAACAGTCCGAACAACCCTCCTCAGCCGGGACAACCACACAACCCTCCCCAGCCACAACCTTCCTCATCCTCCCAGACACCGAACCCCCGCCCTGCTTTCCCGTGGTCAGCGCGTCGGCTCCAACTACCCCCTCCCGTAGTCCTCAACAGGCCCGGCGTTGTACCCCCCACTTCCCCTTCTCCCTCTCCCTTTCCACGATACGGCCATGCTCTTCCTGCCACGGCTACTTCAGCCGGCGATCTATTCCTTTTCGGTGGTCTTGTACAAGAACACCCTCGAAACGACCTCTACCTCTTCTCCACCCGCGATCTCTCCGCCACTTTGCTTCAAACAGGTGGCGAAGTACCCTCCCCAAGAGTTGGCCATGCCAGCGCACTCGTGAGCTCCGTCCTAATCGTATGGGGTGGCGATACCAAGGCCGACCCAAAATCGAAACCAACTGATAAACAAGACGATGGCTTATATCTTCTGAATTTGGGTTAGTTGTGCTCTAGTCGTACCCGCGACCCTGTTTCAATGACTTGTACAGGTTCTCGTGAATGGACAAGGGTCTCCGTCCATGGCCCATCACCTGCTGGCCGTTATGGACATGCTGTCGCCATGATGGGCTCAAAATTCTTCGTTTTTGGTGGACAAGTAGATAGAGATTTCCTCAACGACCTCTGGGCCTTTGACCTCAATTCATGTGAATTCCCCCCCCTCCCATTTTCACCATTTGCGCTGACTCTCTACATAGTGCGGACGAGAGCAGCTTGGGAGCTCTTTGAACCAGCGACCGCCGAGAAACCTCCTCCACGAACTGGCCATGTCTGTGTGGTATCTGGTGATCGAATCTTAATGTGAGTATGCCAACCTTCAAATGGCTTCTGTTGATGGTTGTGATGACAGTTTTGGTGGCACTGACGGTCAATATCACTACAACGATACGTGGGTATTTGACACCAACACCCGGACATGGTCGGAGCTGCAATGCATTGGGTTCATCCCTTCCCCTAGGGAAGGACACGCGGCGGCTTTGGTAGACGATGTGATGTATGTTTTCGGCGGACGCGGTGTAGATGGTAACGATCTAGGGGACCTCGCAGCGTTCAAAATATCCAGTACGTTGCACAACTCTTCTTTGTTATGCACTGATAATCCTCTTTGAATAACTAGATCAGCGATGGTACATGTTCCAAAATATGGGACCGTCGCCCAGTGGTCGTTCTGGCCATGCTATGGCGTCAATGGGTACTCGGGTATATGTGTTGGGTGGTGAATCATCTTCCCCAGCCAGAGCGGAAGATGCTAATGTTATCAATGTTCTTGACACCAGTGCGCTACTCGTTCCATTATATTTCGTCGTCATTCTCCCTCACATGACTCTTAACTAGAACACATCAAATATCCTGACTCGAACAAGCCACCGCCAAATGGTGTGCAACCCAGTGGTCCCAGTCCCGCCCCCAGAAAGTCCACTGGTACTCCACAGCCGGGCCAACAACCACAGCCACCTTCTGGCCCAGCCATGACAAATGGCGTGCGTGCTGCGTCTCCCAATGGCCCTGGCATAGATCCAGATGAACTTCGTCGAGGCATGTCACCTGCTAACTCTAGGCCTATCAACAAACCCGTCAATGGAGGAACTCAGCCACCTTTCCCTGTCAATGGCAAAGGCAAGGCCCCTGCGCGGCCTAGACGGGACGACGATGAGGCCACAGGCACGGACGATGGTACCGAGACTGGTACCACCGAGTCCTATTCTCGGGAAAGGGCCATTTCTCCAGAGCAGCATTCACAATCCGGCCATCCCCGAGCCAGGAGTCCTGTCAGTGTTGCGAGTAGAGCCGTCTCACCAGCAAGCGGAAGCCATGATTATGGCAATGGTCAGCTTCCGAACATTACTGGCGTAACTGGTATCGCTGCTAGAAGCGCTTCGCCATTGACGGTGGACCGCAGTAAACCCCCTCCAGATGCCTTCTATCAAGCCTCGAACGGCTCTCCGACGGGTGGAGCTTTCCATCGTCCGGGAACAGCGAATGGATCAGTGGGGAGCGTTCCCGCGGATGTTATGCGAGAACTGAAGACCAAGGAAGCTGAACTGGAGGCAGTGAAGAAACAGATGTCTTGGATGAAGGAGGCTTTGGGGAAGGCCTCACGCTCAGGCTTCATATACCAGGCAACTGATGCTTCACCTTCGGACGCTATAAATGGAGCATCAGACAGCCCGGAAGACGTGAAGAGAGCTGAAATGGTGCTGCAGTTCAAGCAATTCAAGGCACACATCCAGGTAGCTTCACGTCTTGACGTCAGCTTTGCTTTGTATTCATCCCATTTCAGACTCTGATCGTGGAGCAAGCAAAGCTGTCTTCTGAGCGTGTTGCAGAGGCCGAGCGTCTACGGGACAGCGCGATGAATGAGGCAGCTTTCTACAGGACCAAATTGTCTGCTTTTGAATCGTCGAATGACGTCGACGTCACACACGCCGAACGGGAGCGCGTAACCAACCTAGAACACCAGGTTACTAATTTAATGAACGAGCGCTGGAGTCAGGATCGCAAGATGTCCGAGCTCGATGATGCTCTTGCCCTTCAAACTCGACTTTGCGAAAACGCGGAAGCTCGTGCAGCAGAGGCAATTAAACGCACAGAGAAGCTCAACGAAAGCCATTTGCGACTCCAGGCGCAAAATGGCATTCTGCAAGAGTCTAACGGTCGACTGGATGCTCAGCTACGTGAATACTCTGAGAAGCTCCTCTCTCAGAGTTCTCTCCTCGAGCAGAAGACTGCAGACGAGTCCAATATACAAGCACAGCTCGAGGAGCTCAAGTTATCTCGTGATCAGCACATTCGAGCCCTCGAGCAGGCGCGCGCTGCAATTCAAGCGGGTTCAGCCCGTAACGATGAGGCAGACTCGCAGCACCAACACGCACGCGAGCAAATCTCCAGTCTGGAGGCTGACCTAGCTGAACTTCGAGGGGAGCTTGAAACACGAACAACGGAAGTCGAATCGGTTCGGGCACAACTACGGGAGGTCGAAAATTCTTGGGCCAAATCGCGTGAGGAGGCTGATGCCTTTAGAGCGCTGACCACTGGCAGCTTGGGTGAGATATTGGATTCGCATCGTGACCTCAAGGCCGATGAAGACCGGCTGGTCCAAGCGCACATGGAAAAGATTCAGGCCATGGAAACCGAAACATCGAACCTACGTCAATTGCTTTCAGAGGCTACCACCCGCATTGAAGACATTTCAGCCCAACTTGCTGATGAGGGGCAACGGACCCAAGAAAGCGAAACGGAGAAATCACAACTTCGAGCGCAAATCGTTGGGCTTCGTTCACAACTGTACAATGCTATGCATGACAGTGGTTCCTTGGGCAAAGACCTTGCTGAAAAAGAGTCTGAAATCCAAGAGAAATCGAAAGTGGCTTCTGATGCTACACTTCGACTCAATATGCTCCGAGGCTACCTCTCTGAGAACGGCATCCTCCTTGATGATGATATGCGCCCTCAGTTCAACGACAACTCGGCTTCCACCTCTGAAGCCATTGCCGACCTGGAACAGAAGCTCGCCGATCGTATACGACTCCATGAAGACGCTGAACGCGAGTTATCACAACTTTCTCGTCAAAAGAGAGACGTTGAGTCGCAGCTCACTCAGCTTTCATCAGAACTCGATCACATGCGATCCACTGCGCACTCACCGTCGCGTGCTAATGATGCAGACGCACGTGCCGCCGAGATGGAGCGTAAACTCGAAGAAACTGAGCGTGGCTACAAGCTACGGATGCAACAGATGGAAGAGGATTACCAGCTAGCCGTTCACTACGTCAAGTATGATTCTTGTCCTTAGTTCCTAATCATTGCCTAACCTCTCCTCTTCATAGGGGTACTGAGAAGATGATGCGTAGGATGCGTGATGAACTCACTAGGCAGAAGAAAACCAACTCTGAGCTGCAAGCGGACCTCGATTCGGCTCGAGCGGTGAAGACCCCTGATTCGGCTTCCCGGGTCCGTACCAATGGCCGTACCACACCATCTTCGGACGAGGGTTCTGAAGCTATTCGAAGCCAACTTGTAGACTCACAACGCCAGGTGCAACGTCTCCACAATACAAACAAAGAACTACGTACTCGCCTGGATTCACTGGAGAAAGACTTGGAATCCCTCCGCGACAGCCTGGTCGCATCGCAACGCCAGTCGGATGATCGACTCGGTCAAATCGAGGAACTTCAGCATGAAGTTGAGCGACTGCAGGAGTCGCTAGTTGTCGCTCGCAATGGCAACGACGAGACCCTAGCAGAAAAGCTCAGCAACGAGAACCTCAATCTTCGGCGAGAAAATGAGCAACTGTCGCACAAAATTGGCCTATTACTCGAAGTGGATCAGCCCACTTTTGGGCAAGGTAGACCACTCTCGGGTCGCCGTGCCAGCACTTCTAGCTCTGAGAATGCCTTGGCATTTGAACACCTGTCCAGTGAACTGGATGATTGGCAACGGCAGCTCGCTAGCTCTATGAGCAATCGCAGACCGTTGAGCGACTTCAACGATTCTGATCATATCTCTGGATTTGAACGAACTCGATCACCGCGCTCATGATCTTTTTATATTGTATCCATTGTTTTTCATGTTCTCTTGTATATATACCCTTTGGCTTTTTTTTGATCTGTCGCTCACGCTCGTTTGGATTTTCCTACTCCGTCGATGCTACCCCTGCTCTCCCTAGTGCTGATATCGTCGTCATATATATTGCATATGGGCAGTACAGTTTACTGCTGGCTATTATTGACTACTCTCATCCGTAATATTATTCAACATCGCCTGCAGGTTCGCAAAATCAGGATGTCAAGTTGACAGGTGCGAGGAAGCGTTTGCACGTTGTGTCCATTCGATGGCTTTAAGTTTAACGGCCTCTGCACCATCAGCATCTCCAATTCTCCGCTCAAGGTCTAGCCATTTCTTGAAGAAAGCCCTATATTTATTCCAACGGTCGACAACGACATCAAGTCAGTCAATCATCTGGACTTACCTGGCCTTGTGACTTGTCATTTTGTGAGCAAAAACTCGGTTAAAAATGTTTCTGAGCTGTCCGTAAGCACCTGAGAAGGGGATGGGAGAGGATGATTAACCTAACGCTTTGTATATCTCGCTGTCCAACTTCCATGTCGATATATATGGACCACATGTCCCATCGTTTCGGATGGGAATCAATGATACCTTCGAAGATAGTCTTGCCGCGTTCTGCGTCACCAAGCTTGTATTCAAGCTGGGCAAACCGCGAAATGGTCTTGATATCTGTGGAATTTCAAAAATGTGAGTGCGGAGGGGAAAGAACGCAAGTGGCTCACGTTTTCGTTTCCCCAGGCTCAGCAAACTACGAGGAAGGAGGTTTCTAGCGGACTGCGCTTCCCCTCTCCGTAGGTAAAATTCTCCAAACAAAGTCCACACCTTAGAACTTTGGCCGAATTTCTTACACGTGCGGTGATACTGCTCTTCTGCTTTCTAGAAGTACGCAGATGAGGTAAACAGTGTCTTGACAAAGGCAGCGAACACGTACTTGGATTTTGTCCGATTGGTCTAAGATCGCAGCCAAACGAAGATGTATGGTTTTTGAATCATTATGTTTAGCGGCATCTTTGAACGTTGCTTCAAGGGTCTCATCTGTACCATATACATTCTCTAGGTTGAGAAGAGCGATCCACACATTAAGCTTTTCCTGCTCTTCACGGAAGTTGATAGTACCGAGAGCGCGTTTGGCGACTTGTCGAGCTTTGTCGATTTCGGATAGCTGAAGTTGAAAGGACATATATTGTATCCACAAGTACGATGAGTTGGGTGAGCCGAGAACCACGCGCTCAAAATCAGCATTCGACTCGGGTGTCTTCGTATGCATGTCAGCAGTCAGGTCTTGCTCTATTTGTTTCTTGCGCCGTTTCTTCTTCCTGCTCTGCCCCTCAGTGTCGTCTTGATCTGACGACGAACCATCGTCGGACTCGCCTTGATCCTCAAGGCGACCTGTTAACCACTGAAACCCACCGTTCAGACGAAGGGAAGGGGCAGGCAGGTTGGACAGCACAGGATCAATCGAACGTTCGTTAATGGCATGTGTAATGACTTGACCACCGGTATCCAGGGCATCTCTAGAATCGTCCGAGTCTTCGTCACCATCACTCCCGGGGCCATCTGCATTATCTTCTTCGTCCGTGCTGGGGTCAATGACGTCCCTCACAATGGTGTCTGGTTCGATGACGCCATATGCTTGGGTTTCTTCGGCGTTGAACTCGTAGTCGTCATCGCTACCACTGACATCGTCATGATCCTGGAAGTAGGAGGGTTTGAGCCCCAAAGATATCCGACCTTTGGCGATCTCCAAGATAACCGCCCTGACGCGATCTCCTTCACGGAAACCACGTAAGGCGACTGTTACGTCGGCGTCCTTGTTGTCAGAGAGCTGGATGAATAGTAAGCGCAAATAGGATCGCAACCGCGAATGCCTACGAACCTGAGATTTATGACAAAGCCCAATCAACTTGGAGTCTTCGACCTGGATGAACAATCCATAATCTTCTATCCTTTTCACAATACCTTCCACTTTCTGGTCTTTGTGAAGATCAGACACAGCGAGAGAAGACCGAGATTTGCTGAGGTCCCCAGATTTGAAGGTCATTTCAACACGCCCATCATCGGCACTAAACATGGGTCATTGAGAAGGAAGGAATTCGAGGAACAGAGCAGCAACGTACTTCAGTATCCGGCCACTGACAAGTTGATTCAGTTTAAACCGAGGCTGCCAGTCCTTCACGTACTGCAATCGATAGTTAGAGCATGCGGATAAACGATATGACCATGACAGCGTACATCGTCGAACAACTCCTTAATCTGAACACGAGCATCGATATTCCTTCCAATGGTGACGAAAAGACCGTGCTGCGCAATGCCCTTGATGAAGCCCCGAATACGTTCTCCATGCTTCAGATCCGAGAAACTAGAGATTTCACGATCTTTCACAGAGGCAGTACTGGAAGGATCAAGTCGAGAAGGTCGCATAGACAAGGTAAGCTGCTTCTTGTCATGGTCGATACCGATGACAGCCACTTGAACAATGGCGTTCACTTCTGGTAATCCCATGGTTGAGTCGTAGTCATCCGACAAGTCTGTGGGATGCAATATCCCGCCAGTATGGGATCCGAACTTAAACAGTGCGCCATTGCGAGTGTGGCGCGTCACACGTCCCGAAACGAGCTGCCCTACTTGGACGCTATCCAACGAAACCTTACTGTGGCAGGGTCCCTTGGATTTTGGCTTGTTGGCAACAATGATGAGGCCTTTCTCCGGATTCCTGGTTACCACGACAAGTTCAGCCAGCTTGGTGCCAGCACGTAGAGTTTCGAGAAGCTCTGAGGGGGAGACGCCCCGATGGTTCGCAAGATTTTTGACAGAAAGGAGAGCCTTGATGTGTGTCGGCTGTAGGGCAAGAACTACATTATCCGTATGGATCGCCGACACAATGCCTTCCACGGTATCACCGATTTCCACGGCATCAAGTTCCACAGAAGGAGGATCAAACGCTGTAGTTGCCTGCCGGATGCTGGCAACTATGCGGGACGACTTCGGGTCAACGGCGATTATTCTCACTTTAACTACTTTCCCAACGGGATACGCCTCGATGAGGGAAGGAAGCTTCGACTCGCTTCATTCGATGTTAGTGAAAATCAGAGACTACAACAATGATAGGCCGCACCTAACTTCTTTGAAGGGAACAACAGCTTTGAGGTTGTTGTAGAACTCAATCATCAACTGCTTTTCAGTAACCCTGAACACCACTGCGTGGGTTAATAGTCCGATTTTCGCATCGTCAAACTTCATCAAGAGAGGCAACGTTGACTCGATCAGTGTTTTCTTAGCAGTGAGAGATATGCGATTGCGTTGGGAGTCAGTATTTAGGATCTTGAGAAAGGACTGAGCAACTAGACATGGGCACAGAATGTCATAACTCACTCTGCATTTGATTCTAGCACCAGGTTTGAATCTTCTTGCGGGATGCTTCAAGGCTATGTCGGCGAAATGATTTGGCCAGACAACGCCGTCAAACTTGCCCGATAATGAAATGAATAGCCCATTGTCTGTCAGATGCTTTATCGTCCCACTGACAACCTCACCAACTTCTAGTTCGTCAACGTGGAAGAATCTCTGAGCAAGTACAGAAGGCTTTAGGGACAGTTGAAGGATCCCATCAAAAGCAAAATATCCAGTAACGCGAGCTCGGTGTATTGAACCAAGCTTGTATGGCCCGGAGGTAGACGAAAGGGAGGCGATATGATCATCGCCGACATGAGATATCTGGGACAACATCAAAGGCTGAGGAATCAGAAACAAAGAAATAACAGACATGCACAAAACCTCCGACATCGGAGTGAACTTCCATCAGCAAGCCTCTGTCACTTTCTACCTGAGACACTTTGACTGATTCCAGGATGGTTCCGATGGGATAAGCAATTTGAAGTGATGAGAGTGTCTCTTCCTCAGGACGTTGAATCTGCCTCGGCTTTAACGCGATAACGTGATGGCATAGGGAAAGCGCAAAGCGCCGAGGAGACAATGAATAGTCATACAGGACTCGAACTTTGAACTTGGTCCCGATCTTGTAAACACGGTTGGGCTCGAGATGAAGTTGCTCTATTGTGCCATCAAAGAAGCCGAGTACTTGCAAGTTGAGCCCTGTGGGTTGGACAGCCGTGACAAGACCTTGAACAAGTGTCCCAGGGAGAACTGACGATACATTCGTTACTTCGCTTAGCTGGGAATTCTCTGTAAATGTGCCATCCTTAGAAGGTGAAGGAAACTAACCAAAGAATAGGAGAACGTATGCGGATCGAGGGTGACAACGCAAGTACGACCAGCCTTCACCACAGTTACATTGAGTAAACTTCCTATGCGGAATTTCGTGCCTTCTAAGGCATGCATCGTCGCGTCCTTGAATGTCAAGAACCCAGACACTTCAGGAACGCCAAGATCAAGGAGATATCCATGGTCTTCAATGCTCTGCACTGATGCCGACAATGTCTACATGTATTAATGAGTCTTCTGGCGCCAGGAGGGCATGTACTGAAAATTGCGACATACAAAACTTGGCTTCAGGTCGTCCTTTATTACACCTTGATTTACGCGTTCGGGTGCAAGGCTCAGCTCTACACGCCGACTGGTTCGTACCATGTCATCCCTGGTCTTTCCAAGAATCGAAAGATCTCCGACCCCCGGCGGATGGACTGCCGTCACAATACCCCGAACATAATCACCAACGTGAAATATTTCGGATAAGTGGGGCACGCGTTCCTGGGGTGACTCATCTAAATCGTCGTCCAAAGCGGATTCCTGGTCTAGCTCATTGTCGGTTTCTAGCAGAGTTGTGAATTGCGAAGATATGTGAGTGATGGGGACGTGCGCAAAGAGTTGGTTGGGTAGTGAGACAATGAGTGCAAGGGGATGAATAGCGACAACTTGTCCAAGGATCTTCATCCCAATATTCATTCGCTGTGGAACATCCTTAGCACAACTAGTCGTGTAAGGTGGTTGGAGCTGTACCTTGTAATTAAGGTGCTCGATCCGCAAGGTGTCATCCCGGTCTTTACGGCTGGTGTTGGGGTAATGATTTCCAGTCGACTTCCGCTTCATTGACGTCTTCTTGGCTGTGGATGTTTCCTGTCGAGAATTGAGCATATACTTGACGGGTTACGACGCAGAAACGACCTCAAACAATTCTTCGTTTGCCTCTTTAACGGCCTCAGCACGTATGGCTTTCACTTCGAGAGGGGTCAGCGTTGTTCCGCCGCCGCGAGGAAAGTCCACCTCGTCCGCAACACCAGTGGGCTTCGGTCGATGCAACGGTGCATCTGTCTTGAGCTTTTTGGATTTGCGGCCATCCAATGGAGCATCATTTGCTCGCTTTGACGCTGCCATCTAAGATTACAGTGGTGGACGCAGACCAATTACGCTTCTTCTCTTTACGAGGCCAGAACGCAGTGGAGGGGAATCTGTAGCTGGAGCAAGTTTTTGTAAAACTGATCGGGTGCTTGCATTACATCAGCAACTAAACTTCATCCTTCCCATCATCTGACGCAGCCAGTCGGTGCAATGGGTAAGCACCTTCACCAATTCTCATGGTTCAACACCGTTTGTGCTGACACCATCAAACAGATTATCAGGTATGGTTCGACGTGAATATATCCGTTCGAAACTTATCATGCGTAGAACCGCGTTGGCTCTAAATTCGGCGGTGGTGGTGTTGCAGGCGCCTCGGAAACGAATGTCGACAGACGCGAGCGTCTCAGAAAGCTGGCTTTAGAGACAATTGATCTTGCAAAGGTGCGTGCATACGTCCCATGGTTGGTTTCTCTTTGTGACGCTTTCATCCTTTACAGGACCCATATATTCTACGCAACCACCTTGGTTCACTCGAATGTCGGCTCTGTCTCACCCTTCACACTAATGAAGGCTCCTATTTGGCCCACACTCAAGGCAAAAAACATCAGACTAATCTCGCTCGCCGAGCTGCGCGAGATGCGAAGGACACGCAGTTGATGATCGCTCCGGCTCAAAGTAACATCCAGAGAAAGGTTTTCCTGAAGATCGGCCGGCCAGGATACCGAGTCACCAAGGTCAGAGATAGAGATACGGGGAAAGAGGGGATGATGGTACAAGTCCACCTCCCCCAAATCAAACCAGGCGTTATTCCGCGACGTCGGTTCATGAGTGCATGGGAGCAAAAGCGGGAGCCTCCTAATAAGGCTTACCAGTACCTTATTGTATGTGTGATCTTTCTCCCTATACAAACGGTTATGATAACTATGCACCCAGGTCGCTGCAGAGCCCTATGAGACGATAGCTTTCCGAATTCCAGCTCGAGAGATTGAGGACGAGACTGACGATGCGGGGTATTGGAATTGGTCTCATTGGGATCCAGACACCAAACAGTATAGTTTCCAATTCATGTTTCGTTTAGCGTATTGAGATTCTGTAGCTCTGTACATCACGAACCATACCTTTAAGCGCCTAATTAAGCGCCTCTTCATCCCTGACAGTGACAGCCATGGACGAATTTCGGTCTTATATCCTGCACAAATACCCAACCGTAGCCTTCACCACCGCCTCTTTTATCACCGCCCTGGTCACTTTCTGTGGCTCTCCGGCATTCACCCCCCTTGTCCTCCTCGTTGCATGTGCGCAGGTGTACTCTCGGATTCTCCTCCCGAGAGATCATGCCTTCGCCCGTGGGTTTTTGCTGTGGCTCACCATATCTCTTGCAATGTCCATAGCCCAAATCGTGCCTTCCATAAGTGCCTTGTCAACGCCCAGCATGTCGATTGCCGTCCTCGGAGGCCTGTCTGCAACTTCTTCTTTTATCGCGCTCCTAGCTATTTTCCTTGATGTTCGAGTATGCATGCAGTTTGACTCGCCATGGTCGCAGGTAACCGTGTTTCCGACATTGTGGGCATCGCTTTGGTGCGGTGTGTCTTATATCAGCCCCATCGGACGATTAGCAGTTTGGAGCCCTGCTGTCGGTATAGATCAGTATCGCTGGCTCTTGCAGTGGGTAGGTCCCCCCGGCATTGACTGGCTGGTGGGCGCATGGGCTGTAGTCGTATCTCAAGCCATTGGAGCTTGGTTCATGGGTTCTGAGAAGACACAACCTATTCAACTGATCGACGTAGACCCTTCAGATGCCAATTCCAGCAAATCCTCCTCTCGCTGGGCAATCTATCTCGCTACATTACTCACAGCTCTGACCATCCCATCCTTCGTAATGGACAACACTCCCCTGCCCGTCTTCTCGACAAATACGACGCCCTTGGTTGTGGGTTGTGTCATTCCTTCTCATAGGCGGTACAAACACCACCACCTGATTTTGAAAGACTTTATCGAGGAAAGCAAAAAGCTCGCTGCTGCCAACGTCATCCTCTGGCCGGAAGGAGCGGTGACTTTTCGTGACTCTGAAGAGAGGGAGGCAGCGTTAAGGCAGATAGGCTCTGTTATCAGCAAAGCACATGTCGCGGTGTCATTTGAAGAGTACTACAACGATTCGGACGACCCAAGGCCAAGTCGCCGACGAACTGGCCTAGTCCTCATCTCGCCTCAAGACTCCACACCCCGTCTTACCTATTACAAGCGACATCTGGTACCAAGTAAGTAACTTGGCTCCGAACCATTTCATTCATGACTAATGTCATTGAAGTTGCGGAAACGTTTTCCCTGACGAGCTCAACGGAACCTCCAGCGATGTACACATTGGAGTTGCCCAAGCCCAACGGTTACAACAAAACAGATTGGGCCCCTCCTCCCAACTACGCACGACCCATCGACATCACCGCGTCCATTTGCCTTGATCTGGCTTTTCCCTCACCGTTCATCGAGCTCAATTCACGACCCGGACTTATACTCGCTCCAGCCCGGACATGGCACAAAACAATTGGAATGGCCATGTGGGAACAGGCCAAGCAACGGGCAAGTGAGCTTGGCAGCACGATCCTCTGGTGTGATGGAGGTGACGGTGGGGTCAGTGGAATTGCAGGGAATGGCCTCTCAGAGGTTATGCAAGTAGGAGAAGGTTCATGGATGCGGGAGGTTGCAGTCCCGTATCCGTTGAAAACCAGGCGAACGGTTTTCGGGTGGGTTGGAGAAGCGCCAGTCCTCGTGTTCTTCTGCATGATTGTTGGTCTAGGGATGATCGGCAACCTACGCAGGTTCAAGGGCATCGGGATTGCGATCAATTTGTCTTGTATCGCTGAGATGTGGGCTGATCTTCGAGGCCTTGTGCGTCGTTGCAGCCGGAGGGACGTTCCTGAACGTCAGCATTTGCTTGAATAGCCTTGACCCTGTTTCTTGTGCCTCCTGCGTCCGTGGCGATATGTTTGCTTTGCTGCTATCCTGTATGTTTGGATGCCCACGCACTTGTACTCGTGGATGTGAACACCTTTGTTTAATTCATATCATGTTAGCAAAGTTCCACGAGTTTCAGATCGCCCGCTGCAGAGCTGAGCATCGCCACGCGTCGTCCACATTGATTGTGTACCGCAGCCTGATAGCGCTTCATTGAAAACTCGCAGTTCCAGCAGAGTTGTCTCTGCACAGGTCCAGCTGAAGAGGACTTGTCAGAGTGCGCAACGTCCACACACAAGAAGCTCCTGCAGTCGAGACTAGCCCAAAGCCTTCGTGGCTTGCGAGGCTCGACTGCCCTCAACCCCACAGCCCTTCTTGCTAGGGCACTTCGGAGGGAATCCAACTCTAGCAGGCGCATCACCCTATCCGACGACGACGTTGAAGAGTTCCAGCAGATAACGCCCGACGACGTTTCCAGCTCCGTTGAAGGTCATCTAGCCAGCAGCAGCCCAGGATCGAGCACTTCGGGTCATCCCAGCTCATTGTCCACCAGACAAGCCGCACCCTCAAGCATCCAAGTCGGCCACAGTCTGGGTGGCGGTGGCACGTACATAGACCCATCGCCGCCTTCGCCACGGCATTCTGTATTCACCCGATTTGCCAACCTCTCCCGACTCTCACTACGTCCTTCACGTCGTTCTAACAGATCACCAAGGTTTCCACGAATACCATTTACGCGACAATTGAGAGCAGAAGAGGACGAAGATCCGGATTACGTTGGAGATCTCGTCACAGAATTCCCTACTCCACCGACATTCATACCCACTCCCATATCTCGTACCTTCAGCGGCGTTCCTCCCGGTCCACAATCGCTCGGGGGTATCACACCAACAGCAAGTGACTTTAATCCTTTCAAGCCTGAGACAGATTTCGACCTTGTCAGGACGCAGCATCTCAGTCTTTTGTCTGAGACATCTATATCGGAAGTTGCATCACAAGCTAGAACCACAAGCCACAAGGCCTCTTCATTGCGACGTTTTGCGACCTTGACAGCAACTGTTGTTCGGGCATCATTCCACACGCCTATATCAGAGGTCTCGGCCTCGTATTCTTTGGACTCACGATCCCTGCGTTCACGACCAGCTTCAACTGCACCTCCAAATACTGTTTACTATAGCCCGTTAGCGAAACCCCTCGCTCCAAGTACGTTGCCCAATTTACCCGAATTCGAGGCTGGGCATCCGGAGAGCCAGCCTCCAGTGCCTGAGCAATTGCCCCGTTACCACATTGTAAACCCAGCCGACTTGACTGCTTCTCCAGCGTCTTTCCTCGGTGTCGATATCCTAGGGGGCCTTTCTGCACGCACCTCTTTTATCCCACCTTCACCCTCTTGGTTGAGCCGAAACGTAGGAACCTTCGGCTTATCCGATACCACAGCGCCCTCTGAAGCTCCAACCACAGCTGCCTTACTTCCACGCTCATCGCTTTCTGTCTCCGTCCCGCCGCTCATTACAATTTCACCACCAGACTCTCCTCCACTCTCACCCCTAGAACTTCCTGGAGGAGACATACTCCTCAGATCAGACTTGCCAGTCCTCACTTTCACCACAAATTCTCCAGCGATCGCCCGTCAATCCTCATCAACCTCTCAACGATCCGTTAGGTCTCACCGCTCTTCTTGCTCATCGCCAGGTAAGGAGAACGCGGCTCCTGACACTCCGGCTTTGACGGTGCGCTCTCCCATATTTTCTGCTTCCTGCCGAGCAGCTGACCAACTGCTCAACACGCGTCCAGGGTGTGTCTCGATTGCCTTTGATAAAACGTTCCGGATCATTCTCCACTGCCCTCAACGTTGGGCTATCTGCAGCCTCGTCACTCCTAAACTCCGATCGGACTAATCACGATTGGGTCCCACATACATCGTTACGCACGCGCGTACCGCACCTTTCATCAGATCCTCTATCGCCTAGCACCCCATCCTTCTTGTCCGCCAGCACTTTGTCTCATCCAGAAATCTTCATCCCATCTGCAGAGCCATCTACGCCTATCGACCTCGAATTTCCATCGCTCCCGGACAGCTTTCGCATCACCCTAAACGCACTCTGTAAAGAAGCAGGCTTCTCGAGCTCTCCTATTTCTGACATGGATTTCGCTGGCAAGCGAAATGATGTAGTTGACTTTGGTGGAGACTGGGATTATTCCGATCGCCAGTGGTTCCAAGATCCACCGCCCCAGCCCCCAGTGAGTTAGCCTATCCGTCATAATCCATCCCATTCCGATAATACCACAGCCACCGCCTGCTCCCTCGGAGCCGTCGGACCCTTATATTCCAACCCCGGAGGTTATCCAGATAAACAAGGATTTTGAAATCGCCTTGGATGCATCAGCTAATGTCTTGTACGGTAAATACAAGCAATATGGCCAGGTGCGTTCTTTCGCCTTCCTGATCATTCGTAATATGCTGAACTTGCATCAGCTGGGCGTGCTCGGCTGGTGCTCCGAGTTCAGCGAACTAATTGATGCCCTCAAGGATTTAGGGTTCGCAGGGAATATGTTCGTTACGACCCGGCAGCGAGCACTTAAAGCTTGTGAGGACATCCTCAAGCTGAAGCTGGATATCAAAATGCAGATAATCGTGATGTATCTATCGTCTCAGGTTGCTCGATTGCGACGCTTTTTAGACGGTGAACGTCAGTGGGACGATTACCCGCCTACTGAGTTTCCCATTGACCCTCGTGCGAACGGATAGTGGAGAGCCACAACATCTGGATGGATCTGACTTTGCATGACACATATTATGTATCTAATAGTTTACAACTGCTTTCGCCTCTGGTTATCAACGCTGCTCATTCAACTATTCACCTCTTTATCATCTATCTGGTGCATGCTCACTTGTTCTCTTGGTTGTTATCATGTACTAAGTTGTGAATGGTAGAATATGATTCTCTTGCAGTAGCTGGTGCTGTGTGTTCACAAGGATGATGTGATCAAGCCGTGGATAATATATAAAGGACGTTGACACATCATGACTTCACAGCTCGAGATTGAGCCGCCTGTGCAGCATTCATTCCCATCCATGTCTTCTCCACCAAACCAAGGAGTTTTTGCATGTCTGAGCTCCAATCGTTCATGACATCCTCGGCGGTTCGCTTCGCTCGGAAGTTGATTAACCCAGCTGGACGGTCTATTCGAGCCCATATGGTGCCGGATACGACCAGTCTGGAAAGGGTTTCTTCTGTCTGTTGTGATGTGAGGTCGAGAAGGGCCATTAGACGAGGAATGGTTATTCGAGAGTAGTACTCGGCGATGACCCGAATATTCTGCAAGGATTATAAGACCAAGGAATCAAAGATAATGTCTGCTTACATGCTCTACCACCCGTGTATGTAGATCTTCCCATCGCTTCTCTATGCTAAAGACAGCCGTCTGCCGGAGGAACGAGCCGTATAGGGCCTCGACGCCAGGCCATCTCATCAGTTCATGTGTATGAAAAGATTTAACAAGGTTGCTGAGCGAAAAAAAGTCAAGCATGCTCTGAGCAACTACGTTTTACTCACTAGTGTAGTTCGAGTGGCTTGAGAGCCGGGTCTAGGTAGAGTGCGTGAAGCATGCCCGCTTGTTCGTTATTATGCGGGGCGAGGACGACATAGTATGTGATGTGCTCTAGAGCCTAGATAATTATAGATATAATGAGAAGTGGGGATCGAGGATGGACAGAGGGACATACAATCCGGCCCTTGTCGACCGCATCCTCCTTGATAGAAGGCGTCTCCCAAACTTTCTGGTAATATTTCGCCGCGTCCAGGTATGAACTTTGGTGCAAGGCATGTTGGATCATGAGATCGTAGTATTTGAGTTTAAGGTCCTGCTGTGGATGGGAGAAAGGGATATGTCGAGATGCCAATCATGCGCACCTCGTTGTCCTTGTCCTTCAAGAACTCTTCGTTAACCTTCCGCCCACCGACACGAACCTTCGTCCATTCAGCTTCGCCATCCGCCAACGAATCCTTGCCATCCTGGCCCACATCAGCATCTTTCTGTCGTGCGACTGCAACAAGCAGCCGCATTTGCTCCAAGATAAACTCTGTTTTCTCTCGGCGTTCCATTGACGAGTACGTCTCAACCTGAAGCTCTGACAAGAGGTCCGAAGCTGTGCGTAGTGACTTCTTGGCATCTTCGGATGATGATTTTGCGGCACGAGCGAGGCTTTCGTGGTGATGCGATAGTAGCAACGTCACTCGTGCCCGAGGTGTCTCCAAGTAAATCTATTTCACGCGTCGGTGAGGGCATGTAGTAATGGGAGCATGGTTCAATCTTCACCTTCCCTTCCGTAACACTTCGCAGAGTCTCCACCAACTCTAGCCATCTATCCACGCCAGCACTCTGTCTCACCTCCTCAAGCCACCCCATGACCTTCTCCACCATTGCCTGCACAGCACTTTTCAGTTGGCCATGCTTCTTGGATAAAGTAGAGATGCTTGAGTTCAATAACGCGAAATCCCGCGCGGCATAACAATGTTCGACTACAGTGGTCAGAAGTCGGGAAGTTGAGGCAAGATCGGCAGCCTAGACAGGGCGATTATGCACGTATTCGCAGACGGTTGTGGCCAGACGTACGTTCCGTGTCTGCTTCTCGAGAACAAAGAGTTTGTCCAGACCATCCTGTAGTTTCCCTACCTTGTAACAGTGAGTTTCATCTGGCAAGCACGAGTAGCGGTAAAGCATACTTTGACCAAGGACTCGACGTCTGGGAGCAGAGCGTCAACTTCTGGTGTAAAGTCCTTTTCCTGCTTTCTGTTGTCGGCCATGATATATTGTGGGACACGTCGCTGACCTCCTGAGCCTCCAACGCGCGTCGCTCCGTGATGAATGTTGACATCTATTTGTCCCGGAAGGCGAAGCCAGCTCCCAACCTCGGGACGCTCTGCGCTCGAGCTGCTGCACTTGGGTGTCACCTCAGGACTTTCAACCTTCGGACAAGGTACAAGTTCATGTATTTCAGCAGTGCCAGCACAGAAATAATAAGTAAGTAAGCAAAGGCTGTCATAATAATAGACTAATTGTGACGGACTTCTGGAGCAACCATAACTTCCACAGGGACATCAGCATGTGTAGAATCGAGGACAACAAACTGCTTCTCCGACGGGTCCTCCTCGTTTTCGTCTTTGCGTTGATTGCGGTGCATAATTGACATAGACATATCGATCATTCTCATTGGGATCAAGAGGGGATAGTAGATGAGGGCAGAGGCTGCATAGATGAAGATATCATATGGAGATGGGATTGCATACCGAGGTTGTGATGGCATTGGAGAAGAGGATTCCGTGGCGAGGGTATCGTTGGTCCCGTTTGCGATGAATGCTTCGACCGCTTTTGAGAGAGTAAATACAGTTGCATCGACCTGTTTTGAGACGGTGGACGGTGCAGCTTCGACGGATACGTCAGCTGTTTCCATGATAGCCTCAACGGAGACTTCGGATGTGGATACGGCAGTTTCGATGCTAGCATTCGATGTGCGAGGAGTGGTATTGATAGCTATCGACACAAGTTTTACGGTCGCCTGGACTTGTGCATCCGCCATTGAGGGCGAAATCTGGGTCGCGCGTTCGTCCGTACATGGGTTTGCACTGATTCCTTGGCTGGCAGTGGAAACGACGGCTTCAACGCTCTTGTCAGCCATCGCTCTCTTCACATGCACGGGACTCTGAACCACTGCCACCGCTGCATCCCTTTCCATGCGTCGCACATTCTGTATGTGAGGCAGAGTGTCAACAACTTTCTGCCAGCCCAAATCGTTTGCTTCTATGTACCCTGGACGGTTTCTCTCGTGAAACCATCTCAGAGTATCCGCGTTGGGTGCAAGATGGCTGAGTAAGATAGCGGTCTGCAGGGGGTCTTGTATCCAGGAATGGCCCATGTGCAGCCGCCGGAGCACCCCAGAGGACACATCTCTGGCGTTGAGTATCTCCTGGCTACCGCCTGTTGCGTTCACTACAACCGACAAAGTGTGGAGATTTTTGCAAGCTCGTAAGAGGGGTGCTAAATCCTCGAGCGTGATCTTGGGTGGTCCTGATTGCGCGGGGAATGTTGCCGTTGCACACAGTCTGAGCTCCTCGAGTGCGGGACACGTCGCCGCGAGGCGGGAGATATCTGACGCCAGGAAGGTTGTAGACTCAGAAAGATCGATGTCTAACTTTCTTAAGGCTGGAAGCGCCGTGAAATATTCGAGACTAAGGTGACTTCCAGTTGGCCCTAGCTTTGCCGTTGATCGAACAAGGTCGGCGAATCTCGACGAACCAGTGGCAGTAATCTTCAGTGACTGAAGGGTGCTAGTGAATCTCTCGCAGAGGACGGTGCATAGATCTTGCCAGTCGACTTTATCGGGCGGGTCCTCGATGGCCAGCTCGAGCTGGACAATTCGACTCGACAGGTGCTTCAAAAATACCGCGATGTTGGATGCCTCCCCGGTAAGCGAGAGCTGTCGGAGCTTGGAGAATGCACACTTGGACCGCAGGTCGCCAGTCAACCTCATTGCAGACTTGCGAATCTCGGAAAAATCGAGCTCATCGGCAGAGAATACTCCGCTGTCGATGGAGCCCACTGAACTAGGAGTAGAATCTCCCGATCGTGGCTGCAGCTCGTCGAAGAAGCCTTCAACCGCTATCATCGACCGACCAGTAAGGTCGAGTTGAAGGCTCTTCAAGTGGGGGAGGGCTGCTATCCATCGACCAACCCCAGCAGACAAAGCCCCGGGGGCTACAAGCGTCAACTTCTCAAGAGCGGTCTGAGACTGTAAGATTTCGGTGAATGCGTCCGGAAGCGTGGTTGGTGATATGAAAGAAAAGGTAGTCAGGCGAGTACGGTTTGACATGTCGGTAAGGAAAAGGTTGAGCTGGGTGAATCTCGTCCCTATTTCCAAGTTCAATGTTTGTAGCTCTGGGTTCAGGAACAAGGCGCAGCGGTCCAAACCAGCTGGTGTCTCAGCACGCCAGGTGAGGTGAAGGAGACGAGGAAGAAGATAGGTTCTAAGTTGGCAGACCTTAGCATTATGAAAACGGAATACATTCGGCTCACCTCGGCCGGTATTCTTCGAAGATGGGGAATATGGTGCTGGTGACATTACCAGCCGATTCTTCGTATGCAATGCGTCGAACCTTCTCTCCATGCTGCAGGACCTTTTCCCAATCACCCTCAGCGGGCATCTTAGCCTAAGAAAGGACCTATTAGCATCATGACTGCACGCGTCAATGATAGAACAATAATACGTACCAGACCGAGACCAGGCTTCTTCGGACGGCGCAAGAGTGATGGAGGGAACATGCCTATTAGCGGAATGAATGAATAGAGGTCTCTCCAAAGCATGTTCAACGACGGCTCGGAGAGCGCCTTGCATGTCCTTGCCAGTCTCGATACCGTTCGTTTCCCGCCCGATGTATCCAGGATTCCCTCCAACAACTTCTTCAGTGCTTCTGGTTCCCTGAGGACGACGGTCATCGGGGACTGTGACTGGTAGAATCTGTTGGTCTCTGCAACAATGGCTGCTTGTTGGGCCTGCTGCGAGTTATTCGAGGCCACGGAGCCCCTCTTCTTTCCCTTACCCCTGCCCTTGCCCTTGCCCTTGGAGGCCGGTTCCATGTCCTCGTGCGTGTGCCTAAATAGAGAGCGGGCGATACTCTTGATGCTGGCGATACTGCCTGCGTTCGATTTGACTGACGAAGCGACGGAGGTCGTACTGTTCCTGCGAAGCAAACGTCTACGAGAGTCCTGGCGACGAGGAGATTCACGGGTGCTGTGGGTGATAGAATGTAAGGCGTTGAGAACGTCGGAAACGACGGAATGAGCGGACATATAATGAATCTTCCTGGCTCGGATTTCAAGTGTTATAAGGAAGCCATGTTCCGCGCGTTATCCATGATGCTTGCCTTGCGCCTCCAGCACCTCCATTCAGCAGCAAGGCAAGACACGCGATGGAAGGTGATACACGGAGGAGGAGATATGAATGTGGACCAGACCAATTACCCAATCCTACCTGAAGGGATGATGCGTCCACTCCGGATACTCAGTGGGTAGGGAACGCCTTCGGCACTGGCACATTGTACCAATGTATTTGCGTGCTGAACGCGGTGCACGTTGCGGGGACGAGAGTGATCGGGATCGAGGAAATGAAATCCTGATACACGAACTGAGCGTCCCCATACACAGAGCGAGTTAAGAACCACACAGCGACAGGTAGGATGATGTCTTCAAATCGACTATGGGCCTTAAACTCCCGTTTGACAAGTCTCCCGACATGCCCAAGCACGTCGTCTCCTCGTTTCCCTACCATGCCTTTACAGTTCCAACACTTGAGGCATTTCCAACCTAGTCACCGGCTATTAGCATTAGCACGTGGGGTGAGGTGCATACGACAAGCAAACGTCTACACCTGTACGAGGTAGAGCACCCAGTGTGCTGACTTTTTGGGTGCTTGCCCGATGGCCTCATTGGATAATGCTAACGCACAGATGGCTTTGAAGTCGAAGCTGTGTTTTCAACGTTTCTCTAACTGTTAGCTAATCGACAGATGAATGCATGCTTGTCCTGAGATACCAGGCTGATAGCATCTCCCCTCGCCATTGAAAGCAACAAGACAGTGGGTCGAGATAAAGTGGAATTAAACATTCAAAGTTCTCCGATTTCCCAAGGGACCGGCTCCCCTTCCCAATCATCGTCATCTTCGGTTTCCGCCCCGCCTTTAGCAGTCTTATAATTCTCGCGGTCAGCTCCGTTGGTCCGATAGCCCGCGTCAAACATATCATCCTCGGCCCTCTCGTCCTTCTCTCGTTCTCCAATACCCCATATTTCCCCGCCCCTGCGGGTATCATAGAGTCGACCGTTCCGCGGTCGCCCATATAGTAGAGATTGGATTAGTTGAGCTTCTTCGACTTCACCTTTAGTGGAAGGTCGTGCTTGAGATATGCTTAGGGCGGATAGCTTTGATAAAGAGTCAGGCAAAATCCGTGATACGTCAGCTGAGCCATTCATTGTTATCGGAGACTGATGGATTTCGTCGTCCCGTGCGCTCTTCCTGAGTGTCAAGGCCATGATAGGATCCTCAATGTCAACCACGTCCTTGGGTTTGTGAGCTTTGCTGCAACGGTCGACAACATGAATGTTAGAGTGCAAGTCTTCCCAGTCGTCCACGATGCCACTGCCATCCTCATTGGTCGTCGGGGAGATCTTCGCCTTCTTACGTTGATTCCTCCCAGCTTTGACTTTATCAGGCTGTTTCCCTGGTCTAGACTCGTGACGGTCAAGAGGGGGCGAAGGTGGTAGGAATGCCATGCCTTGCCGGCTGTCCATGATGCCAAGTGGAGTGGTACTACGAGAGTCCCGGGAAGTGTGTTCATCGCCAGAAGCATCTTTCTCCACATCCGATAAGCTCAACCGCCGTTTCTGCATTTGGGTCGATCTCGGGAATGGGGTAGCAGGTTTTGAAGGGCCTGGGTTCGAAGAATTCAAGGTTCCCGGGAACGAAGACTTAGGACGCTGGTCATTGAAGTGCTTGGTTCGATGAGTGTTCTTTGGGCCAACGCTGAACACGTCGCCATCGAGTAACGTTGACTTGGCTTTCGCTTTATGTCCAATACCAAAGGGGACAGCGTCTTCAAAGAGTTTTTGAAATGACTTGCCGCTGCGGGGTTGCTTGACGGGTGATTCGCCAACGAAAGACAAGTTGGCCATATCCTCCTGGTCAAATGCCACGACCGGTTTCGCTTCGTTGACTATGGAGGCCTCATGAAGTGGCTTGAAAGGCAACACGGTCTGAATCTGTGTATCGCTCCGGGGCTTCTTGGACTTGTTGGGCGAAGGAGATACCGGGTCGCCACGCAAACGCTTACGAGCGCGAGAGACAGCGGTATTTGAGGCAGAAACATCCTTGGGCGGGGTGGGGGCCGACCCAAACGTCGGAAAAGGATCGGGAGAACGTTCTCGCTTGGCTTCACGGACGGCTTTTCCACTGCCCTTCGCCGGTGTGGCGAAAGGATTCGATTGTAAGTTCCCTTGGTGAATGGCGAGAGTCCCCTGCCGCGGTGCTTTGTTCTTCTGAGGAGAAAAAGGGTTGTACGTGCTCAGCGGAGCTGTGGTTTCTGCATGGTGTGGATGGAGAAGCGAAGCTCCCGATGTCGCATGTGGATTCGGTCTATTGCGTGGTGGAGTCGATGGGGGATGTGGCTTTAAGGATTGAGAGGTCCGAAGCGTAGACTTTGTCAGCTTCTTGTACAGTTTGTATTTATCCGCTAGCAATATGATGAAGGCAGGCTTAGTAGCAGAACAAAAAGCAACTCTACCGATTTGTGGGAGTTGTTTGATATCTTGAATCGATGCATCTCTTCCATTAGTTTCTTTGAACGACCTCTCCCAGGCCTTGATTTCTAGACGAAGAGTAGCAAGCTCTGCCATGTCCACAGAGGTAACTTTGGGCAAGAGAGGCGAAGAGAACGACACGGGTCGCGCCAGACGCGCTATTACACACAACACGTGATCATATTGTGGTTCAATGGCACAAGGCGTCCCCGATTCGCAACAAATTTTTAAATCAATCAATTGCAATGTTCATACATCGTAGATAACTACTCAAGTTGCATATCAACGTCGTCGATTGCTTCCGCGGCCTCACTTTCGGAGGCCTCTTCATCGGAATCTTCGTCCTCTTCACTGCTTTCGCTCTCGATAAAAGTAAGAGAAATGAACTCATCGCCGAGCTTGGCGTTATCTGCAGTGAGACTAGGATCAGAGTTAGTAGCACCAGAGGTGGCAGCAGCGGTGATAGAATCGGCAGAAGGACCGGTCGGGGGCTTGCGGTTACGGTTGGCCCTAATGACATGGGGGAGTTTACATCCTTTGGTCGTGCAAGTACTCCTCTCTGCGAAATCGGGACACTCTCGGACATGTTGCTTGTCGCAATCGAGGCCTCGTTCACAATAGCCGAGTACAGCGAAGTCACGGCAAACACCCTCACGCGCACCAACATTAACGTGCGGAAAAGGGCAATTGTCTCTTGTGCAACGACCCTTGTTGAGGAAATGGACGCAGAGTGGCGTACGTTGAGGTGTTGGATCATGGGAAAGGTTGCAGCTTGAGGAGGTATTGCTGCAGGTACCTTGGAGGAAATTCCAGCAGATAGCAATCTTGCTGGGATCATGTTGATACAAGCAAGTCAAGCCGCGATTGCAAGATCCTGTGGATGTGGAGGAGAGGACAAAGTTAAGACACAGTGGGCCCAAGGCCCCAATTGGCTGAAGACTCAACGGAGACAGACCTGTCGTCGTGAATCGTGGACATGGCTTGTTCAGGTACTTCATGGCGCGTTTGGATGTACGACGAGATCTGGAGACTTACGTCAGCTACCATAAACGAGGTAATGTCGTTAGTAACAAACTGGTATGGAC
This sequence comes from Pleurotus giganteus, assembly GCA_032158425.1. Classification (NCBI taxonomy): domain Eukaryota; kingdom Fungi; phylum Basidiomycota; class Agaricomycetes; order Agaricales; family Pleurotaceae; genus Pleurotus; species Pleurotus giganteus. The sequence continues at coordinate 3,314,575 of JAPEHR010000002.1, forward strand.
GATTGGTGTTGGTCAGAGTCATATTTCGGTTGCGCTTTGGTATACGTCGATGGGACATAGGCTTCTTTTTGACAGGAGGAGCTACATGGCCAGGCTTTCGAGGATGTGGGTGGGACGATGTGGCTGACTGTGGTGGGGCAGGTATGGGAACTAACGACATTGAATGGTTACTACGAGGCGATCCAGCCCCTTGAGGACGAAGGTTCAAGCATACACTTACGACCTTTGCGGACCAGAGAACGACCAGAGGACTTGAATGCAACTCCGCCTAGGACGACTTCCTTGGGTTGGCTTGAGGGCGGAGCTGCGCTTGAAGCAGGGTACGTTGGGCGAACATACTTGTTCTGAGGCGGCCTGTAATTTGGATTGACATAGGCGTTGCTCCGATATGACGGATGGCCCGTTGATAAGGAACTTGGTTGACCGGCCTTGTGGAAATTGATGGAAGCTATACGTGGTGAAGGGGCTGCTGTGAGCGATGTCATTGTGGCGAACATGGACGCTGCATCACCTGTGAGACGAGCGATTTCGCTCCTGAGTTCTGCTTCTGTTGAAGCCATGATATGCGTGATGAGGGGAAGGAGACAAGCGGTTTATAAGACGCGCATCATTTCACAAGTCGCTAGTAATCAAGTACAAACAGCCTCTCTCCCCTGACTAGTACTATAGTACTAGAAGCTGCACGATACAAATCCGTTCGTCGTAGGCGCACCGGTGTGCGTAATGCAGGCTGATACATCGCAGTCAGATCCTCCTAGTCCAGAACCAGCATCAGGCCCTCTTACCGCAGAATCTGCCGCTTTGGTCATAAATAACGCGGTCTGCACCTGGGCTGCCGCCGTTGTAGACAGATCCTCGGAATATGGGATACTCAAAGAACGTCCCAGAGCATCCAGTCAGCGGAAATCCCTAGCAAAATAAAACACCTCAGACAGACGCCCCAAAGTGACTGGACCAAACCTCTATGTTGCGGTACTGATGGGGATAGGATCTTAATGCAATCCCTTGTCAGCGGTGAAGGCCTGTTGCGTCTACATACGGTGGCCTTACCCAGAACCACCAGATCTAGCCTTGCTGATGCCACCGCTCACATCTGTTGTGGCGAAGCTTCTTCCTACGTTGGTGGTGAGTCGGCTCATTCCAAGTCTTTCCTCGTCACTCACCAGCACAGTTGCAAGACCGGGACGCCGTTTGTCGTTTCACACTCGCTGCCTCTGCGCTGTTGATGACCACAAGCAAGCACACCAATGCATTGAAGAGCGCGAGCTGCATCTTGAGAGTGCGTATCCTAGTTTCTGGAGGAGCGAATTCTTGTCATGCCCATTTTCTTAACACTCCTCTTATAGTTGTAAGCTTCCTTATCCTCACACACGTCGCCACGATGTGACTATCGCTTCGCGGCCTTAGCATGACATACGCATGACCATGGCCTTGTGCCCTCAGCCTCCTTTCTTCCTCGTTTCTGCCTCAATTTATCTGCTATACGCCATATTTTTCTCACCATCGAGGCAAACGTGCTATCTCTTCGTCGAACGTTGTCCAGCTAAGCACAAGTCTCACATGTGTAGATCAACAGAAGTGATGGCAAATGTAGCATGGAAGCGGAGGTTGACACCTTCGTATGTCCGTTGATATTCTTATCTAGCCAAGCCATATGTTTATCCATGTTCTCTCGTCCGTGAACCACATCTTCGTGGCAGGATCCGTATGTTGTTTAGGTCATCTAACTGTGGATTTGGCAACCATATGGTAGCTCGAAGAGGAGCATATTCGCCCATGTGTTTGAGATTACTCTTGGGCTCCAGTCCTAAGCTAGGGGGGCACATTTCCACTAGTACTGTGCTTGAGAACCTATAGATACAATCTATTCCAGTGAGGTATGTGTGGATATTGCGGTATACGTACATATGTAACTTAAAACGAGTGAATGCAATGTGATGTGATGCAGACGGAGTCGAGCGCAAAGGAGGAAAGGAAAATGTACCATATGGCAGACAATTAAAAGATAGCTAGAAGGAATGAGAAGGGGTAGACCAGACAGAAGGCTTCTAACAACGGAGAGCTTCCTACCGGCCGTGGTTGAAAGGTATCAGATATCATTCCTCCGCTTGCTCAACACCCGTTTCGGGATCCTCTGGCCAGTCGCCTTCTCCTGTCTTTGCCTCAGATTTTCCCTTTCCTTCAGTTCCCTCTCCTTCTCTCTTTCCCTCTCCTTCTCCATCCTCAGCCTCTCCTTAGGAGTTGGCTCCTTCCCGCCTAGGGCTCGGCCGGCAGGTACAGATCCACTAGATCCAACACCTGAGAATGGTGATCCATGATCCTTCGAACTAGCCATGCTCTTCTTCCTCAGGACCTTCCTGTCGGGAGCCATGGGTACCTCTTGCGCGCGTGTCGGAAATGCTACTCTATTGTGCAGGTCACCAGGGTTAGAAATATCGGGAGAGGGGGAAGCGTGCGGGTCATGGACACGGGGATATTGGTCGAACTGTGACGGATGTGGGGAGCGCGAATGGAACGTTTGTTGACGAGGATGATCGGGATACATGCCAGTGCTAAATGAAGAATGCAGTTGGGACGCAAATGGAGGCGGTGAGTGCAAGAATTGCTCAAGAGGGCCGTGAGGTTTCTGAGCTTGACGCATTGGGACAGGTTGTGGTGACTGGGGGTGGTCATAGTCGTGGTCGTTGCCACGCGAGTATCCTCCGTCATTCCCTTGGTCACTTGGATATACAAGATGCGGGTAAGGCGAAATGTAGGTAGGCTGGCTTGGTTGTGGAGGTGGATACCTTCGTGGGGGATGATGTCTTTGCGGAAAATTGGAATGGGTATCATATTTTACTTGGAACCCAGCTCTTGGAAGCGATTGTTGATTTTGTTGCTGAAGAGGAGCTGGCATTACCAACTTCTTGGGCAGATGAGATGTCTTGGGAGGTGGCCCCCTATTCGGCCGGGACACCCCTGTCCTCACGCTGGCAGAGCTTGCAGGAAGGGGTTGCAATAGAGGAAATTCATCTAATCGTTGATCTAACACCGCAGGTGGCTCCGGAATAGACTGCGGGTTTGAGAATTGAGGAGCATGCGAAAGTGAGGTGCTTTCCTTCACATCTAGGAGCGGGGCCTGAGACTCAGAGGGCCCATTTTCAGAACCTTGGGCAGGTTTAAGGTCGCTTCGGCTTTGACTGGCATAAATATCCTTGCGAGAAGGTTCATGCGAATCTGTCACATTCTGACCCGGGTTACGCTCATCCACAGTTGAACCGTCATCTGAGCCATCACCATCTATACCCCCATATGCGTCTCGCGTTGAGCCATAGTTGCTTGACACAGGTGAAGGTTTACGTGATGGGTCAATGTCAGGAGGCTGCAAATTTCGTGTGCGAGCAGGTAACGGAGACTTGACACCATTAGGATGACCACGAACCGAATTTGATCGCGCGAAGGGTTGGTAAGATGGTGGGAGAGGCTCAGAAGGCAATGAAGTGCCCGGAGTAGACGTGGATTCGGGAGTGGCGGCTGTCACAGGTGATGGGCTCCGAGGCCTAGGACGTGGCTCGGGCAATGCCAAGGGTGGTGACGCGGGATCATCGAGATGGCGAGGAATAGCAGTGGGAGAATATGAGGCGTAAGGATCGAATTCCGGAGTCATATTAGAGGGAGCTTGCTTGGCCGGAAAATTGTGTGTTGGTTGACCAAACGGAGACACGCTCCTGGGTTGCAAGGTCGGGAGGGGCGAGGGGCGCTTTGCAGCTACGAACCCCGAGGCTGGAGAGAATTGCGATTGGGGAAGAGGGGCTGCTTGCTGCTGCCGCTGAAAACCTCTTCGTTGATCTAAGTTAGGATCGAAGGCCGTGAAGGCCGATGGCAGACCACCGGCTTGAGTGTCACCATCCAAGGTATAGGAATTGGTTGGCAGAGGCTGAACACCGTGCCCGTACCCAGGCTGGGAGGAAGGACCATGTGTATGGAGATTTTCTTGCAGGGACTGATGACTGTTGGGCAAGGGAGCTGATCCACGGGTTTGCATATTAGGTCGAATGGGGAGCCTGCCGTAGGTAAAGTCTCGGGGAAGGATTTGTCCGGGCACTATGTTAAGCGAGAACGATGTCGATTGAGGCACAGATATAGACGAAAGGCTGCTGCCATTGAGCGAGGGTTGATGTTTTCCGGCCTGTAAAATCATTCAGATAAGCTGTTGGATCAATGAACAGTTGAGAAGAACGTAGAGCGACGATATAAACATTCGAGAGAGTTTGATGCGGGGACGGCCCACTGACCTTGTGCGGACGAGCTTGATAACTATAATCCAGATCGCACTGGGATGGGTGGGAGGTGATTAACATTGTCGTTCACATCAAGTGAGTTGCAACATACTTGCTTGCCTCCAGTTTCTACCAGACGAGATATCGCCTCATAAGGTCCACCGTGATGGACACGCGCTCCAAATGGATTGGTCTCGTCAAGCTCATCGATCCGATCAAGCCCACCATGTATCTGAACTGGTCTGGGAACAAGTTTCTGAGCCAATTGTGCCTGGGGTGATGCTGAAGGCTCAGTAGGGGGAATTGACGGAGGATTTCGGTGCCCATGAGGCTGATGTAGAGCGTGGGTAGACTCGGCGCGTGCATGTTCACGACGAGGGTCAGCACTACTTGGTTGTATGTGGGTCGATGCTAGTTGAGCAGGCAGAGTAGACCGAGTAACGGTTGCTTGTGCATGTGTGACCTTGGTAAGCTTAGCCTTCGTTGGCGATACTGGGAGCTGTGGTTGCGTCGGAGGGGAGACTGGAGTCGATTTACGACGGAAGAATGAAAATGTCTTGTTTCGTGTTCTTGCCTTCTCCATACTCGGAACAGTAGGTTCTTCTGCTACGAGAGATTGGGAGACAGGGAAACCCGTTTCCGACTTTATTGGCGAATGCGACCCGGCTGACGAAGGGGGAGTGCTCTCGGGCGTCGAGTCGACAGATGTCGATGATTCTGACGTGGGCTCCAAGGGCATAGCTTGCGAGGAAAGTGAAAGGTTCGTGGCTATGGTAGAGTCCGAGAGCCCAGGAGACCTGAAGGGGAAGGGAATGGATGGTTCACGTCCGCGATTATTTTCACTGCGGAGCACCTGACGAGAAGATTGCGTACGCTGATCTGGGAATCCCGGACCGTCCGCTTGGGGCGTGTTTGGGGGTTGCAAGGGTAGACGCAGCGGATCGCCTTCAGTAGCTGCCGGACTGTAATTGGCGACGGCTATGAGTGGCAGTGGAGGTCGTCGCGCAGGTAGGGTGGCTTGCTGGTCCTTCTTCAGCAAAGGGTGTCCAGGTGGCATCAGAAGGGGGTCGAAATTTGATATCTGTGCAGAAGTACCGGTGCTCGCCGACCAGGACGAGGAGGAGGTATGGGAGGGTGTGTGGAGAGGATGAGCGGTGGGGTCTGGAGAGAAAGCAGGATCGTTGAGGAGGGTCGGGGAAACTGGGCGACGATTCAGGACAACATTCGGCATTGAATTCGAATGCTTGTGAGAGGAGAAGAGACGAGAGAAGAGGCTCGCTGGCTGCTGGCCGTGCGGCTTGCGAACGTTAGGTCCATTCATAATGTTCATGGTCATTGTCAAGATGCGGTTGTATCTTATCGCACCATTAAGCGCGTTATCTAATCTCTAGCACTGCGCCGAGCTGATCAGTCTAGGTAGCCCGCGGCGAGCGTAGTGTCGGTGAGTGATTTTGCTTCAGGATATGATAAGGACCTGAGCTCGAGCGAATTTCTCTTCTGAGCTCTGCTCCAAAGACGATTGACCGCAAATGCCTCATGTCAGGGGTCAGGGGCTTCCGCTAAGCACACAACAACAAACAAGCAACTGCACTGTCACGGTCCTGGCATCATTTTGCTCCTCCATGGCTTCCCTCCTTCGAGCGTATAAGTGAGATCTGCATCATTGGCGAAACACTCCGGCAAATTGATTTTTGACGCAGCTCTGTCCTTCTCCGAAGGCCCATGCTCGCCCAATGCACAACTGGCGCAGTCCTGTTCGGTGCTGGAGACATTATCGCCCAACAGGTAGTGGAACGACGTGGAGTTTCGGCCCACGATGTGAGGATTTGCTGTGGTCCGCTTGCTATGGGATGGTAACATACAGTATAGGCAAATTTCTTCTTGACATTCCTCCCGTCCCTCTAACGAACTTGATGCGTTTGCCTTGACCGCGACGAGCCAGTTCTCCCGGACGGCTAGACTTACATTCTACGGAGGTAAGGGTGCCCATGTATCATATGAGGCCGCTCACAAACCATGAACAGGTTGTCTTTTTGGTCCAACTCTGACCAAGTGGTATCAGTTCCTCGATCGCATCAAATTTGCCAGTCCAAGTAGAGCCGTCATATACCGAGTGAGTGTCCTCCTGTATGTATAGGCTGGCAATGCATACGTGTCCTAGGTGTGGTTGGATCAAGCTCTACTTACACCTGGTAGGTAATTTCACCAGTCTCATTGCCGTCGTGGTCATCATCTTCCATCAGCCTCTCTGCCACTATTCTTTGGTGCAATGTCTATACTTGAGGGGAAACCCCACGACGCAATCCCGCGAATCAAATCGGTGGGTTTCTTTTCACCACCTTCTTAGCCTTCAGTGCAAGCTGAGCGTCGACTGCGTAGGCATACGTCCCTACTCTTTTGAGAAACTGGTAGGAGTGTTTTCTGATATCTTTGTTTCTTACGATTCACAAGCTACACCAGGGGAGTATTTCTCCCCACTCAAATTCTCAACTTTGCCATTGTGCCTCCACATTTGCGCTTCGTCGTCGTCTCCGTTGTCGGCTTGTTCTGGAGTGCGTACGATTCATCAGTTGGAGTTCCTTAGGTCAGACCTCTAATCGCCATGTTAGATACATATCTGAGCGTGGCCAACGCCAAACAACATACGCGTCTTCACATCGAGACGGTCACGCCTGTTATGCCGATACTAGATGATGAGAATCCCCCAGTCTAGAATTCAGCGCTCACATTGTGTCACTTTGACCCATACAATGGTCCCCTTTCTACGAGCCTTCTGCCCGAGATGTTGCACTTAAGTTGACCACCAAATCTATCTCCTGAATCCCCATCCCACTTAGCTGATCACGCACTTTGCGCCCAGCCATTCGAATCCTTTGTGGACAACGGCTAGGTAGTAAGGTTTGTACGACAATGCCTAGCTGGGTGCGCAAAGCGACCAACCTCTTGGTTTCAAAGACTTCTTATGCTTCTGGTGGTTCCTATCTTGACTCAAAGGCATCAATCGGGCTGGAAGTTAAATATCTCTTGTCACTGTCGGACAAGGACGTTGCCTGCGCATGATTGCCTACGTAAGTGTTCCTCGTCTCTCTTGCATAAGCTTCCCATGGCTGGTCTGTATTAGTACCATTTGTCGTTGAGCCTCGAAGCTGTTGACACCATATTTCTAGTTCTGATGCACAAGTAGTAGGCGACCAGTAGCCTATCCTCACCATGAGGTTGCTAGCGGCTCTTTCCCTCGTCCGAGCCGATGCCAAGTTGGGCCTGATGTCGGGAAGATGCTATGACATACCACACGGTCCCGCTGGGTATGCTCATCGGCAGTCCACCATCTTCTCCCGTCTTTGTTGGGCATGGCAGGCTCGTAACCGGACACCCGGTTAACTTGGTTTGCTTCCGGCTGATAAATTATCAATGCTTGCCAATGGATCACGGCCCCTTTCTGTATGGGTGTGATCGTGTAAACGAACCAGGGCAGTCGGCGGATAACATAGCCCGCCAGGGGCGCCATCTTGGACCCTTCCCCGCAAAATCATGTAAATACAGAGGTATGGGGTTAACCGCTTGTTCCTCCTCCCTCCATTCCTGACGCGCGATGACCATCTTCACTGGCCCACCTACCCCTTACATCCCAGACGACCTAACTATACCTCAATTTATTCTGGACTCGCATCACCCAGTTCGGCCGGTGAGGAAGTTTGATATCCCATGGTTGATTGACGACGTCTCGGGATTAAAAGTCGGTTATGATGAGGTATGCTTTGGGAGTCTGGTGCTCTTTGAGACGAAATTTTGACGCGAGGCTCCCTTATAATCCTGAATCAGCTTCGCACTCGAAGCAATGGCCTCGCCAATGCGCTGAAGATTCAATATAATATTGGAGAAAATGACGTCGGTGAGCCATCATCATCTGTGTCCTAGATGATCACTGTTTATGTTGTTTTTTAAGTTTGTCTGTTTAGCAGCAATCATGTCGGTATGTCGTTCGAGCATTCAAAGGACTTCATATTATATTGATGCTGTGCAGATTACCCAGTGGTTATTTGGGGTGTCCACCGTCTAGGGGCTACGGTTTCGTGAGTCTAATTCAAATTCCACGTCAGCAAACTGTATATGTTCCTCCAGTACGGCCAACCCGGCTTATACCACAGATGAATTGCTTTACCAGCTACAAATCAGCGGATCGCGCGTCATTATTACCCACCAGAGCGCACTCGAAATCGCCGTCTCCGCCGCGAGCAAAGCTGGCATCCCTCAGGACTGCGTGATTGTTTTAGATTCCTTACCGGGATCATATAGTCATCTCACTGGACTGATCGACTACGGTCTGAAGCAACCAGTCGCTTTCGTCGAGAGCAGGCTGCAACCTGGCGAAGCTAAGACGAAGGTTGCATTCCTCTGCTTCTCTAGTGGCACTACCGGGAAACCTAAGGTGAGATTTTCGACGAACACCACCCCTTTAACCTCACCCTATTTGACATGTAGGCTGTAGCGATCTCGCACTACTCTGTCATTGCAAACGTTGTACAAATGGCGGTACATCACAAAATTGATGATAGATCCATCCCTGCAGAGCTGGCTAGGTTTGCGCCAGGCCATGTATGTACGGCTGTGTTGCCATTCTTCCGTGAGTGCCCAACTATCTTGACATTGTTTCTAGTGCTGATTCTCCATTACCCAGACATCTATGGTCTAATAGTGAATGTGGGTACGTCTAATTCTCCCTTTGACGATGGCTAACATGCTTTCAGCTCCATTTTGGTCTCTTCGCATCTGTAAGTTCAATTCCCATGATACGAGATGTTTTGACGAATAAATGCGCAGGTGACAATCGTTGTCATGCCCAAATTTAACTTCGCTGATTTCTTGGCAAGCATCGTCCGCCATCGTATTACCGATTTAATGTGAATCGCTCCAGATTCCGTTCCATCATGTTACCTTTTCTGACCCTCGCCCTAGGATTGTTCCCCCGATGCTTGTGTTATTGTGCAAGGCATGTCTGGTGTTCTGTTTTTCTCGTCTCGATCCCTGACCAGTCTCTTAGCACCCTGCTGTCAAGGAGTATGACCTCAGTCATGTCAAAGGCACCTGGAGTGGTGCTGCACCCTTATCAGTTGAATTGACGCGTCAGGTGGCTCAGGTGCTTCCAAATGCAATCGTTGCGCAGGGATACGGTGAGTTTGCGACCCCAGAGTTGACTTCCGTTCTTGAACTTTGTAGGGATGACTGAGACTGCTACTGCCGTAACTTTGATGCCCCCCTCACAACGCCTTAGTAACGGCTCCGTTGGCACGCTGCTTCCCGGGTGCGCTGCCAAAGTTCTTAAGCAAGATGGCACACTTGGTGGCATCGGAGAGTCGGGAGAGTTGCTGATAACTGGTCCAAATATGGCCTTGAGATATCACAACAACGATCAAGCGTGAGCTGATTGTCTCCCCTGGAGTTACTTAATTGATATTGTATTTTTATAGGACAGGAGAAACATTTGTGGATGGGTGAGGTATTTTCAACTTCGATACATTGCTTGCATTGATTTCAGAAGATGGGTTCACACCGGAGATGAAGTTTACTTCAACGAGGCCAATGAGATGTTTGTCGTTGACCGACTGAAAGTTGGTCTTTATCTCGAGTCCATTGCTATTCACATACGAAGGTTTTCCCACTCGTAGGAGCTCATCAAGGTCAGGGGCTTCCAGGTTCCACCAGCGGAATTGGAAGGTTGTCTACCTCCCTAAGCGAAGCTCCGTAACAAAGCTGAAATATGTATCTAGGGCATCTCCTTGGCCACCCTTACGTTGCAGACGTAGCTGTGGTTCCGGTTCCGGATGACTATAGTGGGGAACTTCCACTTGCGTATGTTGTCCCTCACGTCGATGTCGCCGCTCGCATCAAAGACCCGAAGGAAGCTGAGAAGGTTAGAGTGGAACTAATTACGGTAAGCGAGCATTTTGTAGTCCTGTCCTTGTCCTTCTGATGTCCCTCGCCAGTATGTTGCAGATCACAAAGTGAAATACAAGTGGTTAGAAGGGGGAGTGGAATTCATCGATGCCATTCCCAAGAACCCCAGTGGAAAGTTGCTTAGAAGGATCCTTAGGGATAAAGCTCGCGCAGATAGGAAGGACCGAGAAGCAATCAGATCTAAACTTTGAGTTGAACGTTGATTCACTAGTATCATCTGGAAGTTTTGAATTCCTCTGTATGCTTGAATTTGCCTCAGTGACCTCGGAATATGTATTATTCATAGCGCAATGACACCAGCATATGTACTCCTATCACACATAGGTTCCCGTTGACTCGTATCTTATCGCGTACTGCAACTAGGCCTGCCTGACTCTGAGCAAAACTCGGGCCGAGACAGGCATGGGATGGGCCATAAAAGCTGCGCAAACTAAATCACACTTGCAGCACTCAGTTGCCTACATCGAACTCGATCATGCCTGTCAGTTTACTGATGAAAGAACTTGCTGCTCAGCGCTCAGTTCTAATGCCTCATCATCTTCCCAGGCCAACTGTGAAACCAAAGACACCAAGGGCTGCGATTACCCCAACTGTGATTGCGGACAGCCCCCGAAGAACAAGAATAACTGCGCTTCTTCATCCTGCAGTTGTGGTGCTGGGTGTGTATATTCTCTCAGAGCCGCTAGATACAGCCAGCACCCATTAACTCCGGCAACAGCTGCCAGTGCAAGGCTGGCGAATGCAAGTGCTGAGCATGATGAACACGTCGAGGGTCAACTGCATGATGGAGAGTAGTTGTTGACATGTGTTAATTGTGATACAAATACACTAAATGACTTACCTCGATAACGCCAGCAATGGGCAGCCATACCGGGTTGGCTGGGCACCGATCAATTAGTCGTTGGGAATGGGTCTTCTGTCGGGTCCATGATAGGGCCACCTAACAGCCCATCCGCGCAATCTAAAGAAAGGTCATGCCCATCCAAACCCAACCCATCAGATCCCAACCCGGCCATATCAAGCTCCATTCCATCTGCCTCTTCTAGCTTCTCCATACTAACTTCCATGGGTTTCAAAGACGCATCCAGTTCATCTGCTGCGTCGTCTGCATCACCAGGTTGGAGGGACATCGTCAGCTGAGGCTTGGGTGACGGTAGCTTAGAGGGGGGTTCAGATTCCTTTGGTGGTGGTGCGTTTGATTCTTCCCTATTCATCCCAGGAGCATTGTCATCTTGTTCCACATCTTCGTCACCTTCCACCGTTTCAGGCTCGTCAGGCAGGGGGGCAAGAGGTTCATCGGCTCCTCCCTCATCGTCACTGAATTGCTGAAGTGCGATAAGCACACCGCCAGCTGGAACTAGGACTGAGACGACTAGGGAACCCACCTGGGTCTTTTCAGTTTTCACCCATTTGTATATTCTGAGCCCAGCAGAGCCAGTCTCCATTGGTGTCGTCCAAACTTTTTCCCAGCAAGGCACTGGTTGCATTAACTGTCTCCGGGCAGCCTCTGTCGTTGCTACACTAACACCGATCCTCCGCCTTGTGGCCATCTTGGGTGGTACTTGAGAAGCTAAGTACGACCTGAAAGCAAGACAAAAAGTCGAAATTAGGCGCCCCAATCAAAATCGGCCTGATCATGACGCTGAAGCCTTCAATCGCCCAGTCTTAAACGAGCTGTGGTAAGTTCGACGGGAATTGTGACGATCTCTTCAAGGGGCTCTCCCATCTCAGGAATGCTAAGCCTCCGTTAACTTGACAGGCCCCAGGCTTAAAACCACGTTTAGGGGAGTAAAGGGGCTTCCCTTGGTAATATGCTCGCACTCAGATTGATATACAACTAGCAAAACGAACGAAGACGTCCAGCTCTAACCGAGTTGGAGCCTGGGTATCTCGAGAATAAACCTGCACTCATCACTCACGTTGGATAAGTGATCAGCACGGATGGGAGACCCTAGCAGGCTTCCTCGGCCCATTGAAGTACATCTACATGGGTGATAGGTAGCGAGTGCGCAGGCTTGTCTTCCTGTAGAAGCAAAATTGATAGAGTACAAAGCTTCAGAAGGGATGGGCATTACCTTGAGCGAAGTAGATGTGGCCAGCTGAGATAGGGCTTCAACGTTGGCAGAGGTAGAGATACTGATAGCTTACTAGTGATTGCTTCGAAACATATGCCTGATTGTGAGTAGTGTCTCGTGCCATAGTGCGGAATTCGGCGAGCTTGGTCTCGAGGAAGTCACATTTTCTTCCCCGCAATCGTCACGACGCGTTCACTCTGAGGGGAGAGATGCTTACGAATGAAGTGATACTGTCTCTTCGCGCCGTAGTTCTATTTGTCGCCGCATCATACCCTCTAGGTTCGCTCTGGCCTAGAGTCCATTTATGTTTGTCATGCGAGGGAATGCAAAACGCCAATCTGACCTGGATTGGACGAAGCTCGTTCGCAGAAAACATCATGTTCTGAGCCATAACATCTATCCATTCAGCATATCTACACCACTCCGGTGCTGTGTCTGGGATGCTGGGCGGTGGGGCGAGTAACGACGCAGTTAAAGTCGAATAAGTGACCAACAGTGACCGCAGTGCGGACCTCAATGCAGGTCTTCGGTCTCGGAGGGAGTGAAAATATGGAACGTGTAGAGTAGGCAAGGTTCATACCGATGCTTTGATCTTCGGGGTACACTTGGTACCCACCGATATCCTTGAGCGAAGGCATTACGTCCTTCAGCTACGTGCAACGGTCATCGTATTGCGCACGAAGCAACCGACAGAAAGGGTCTCACTGGCCATCGTTCCCCATATACTTCGTAGTACGGCTCCGCCTCCTCAAGTATCCAGTCTACTCGGGGCTTCTCAAGGTGAGTCAAGGGCCAATCGGGTAGGTTGGCTTGATCGCGAAGTACTTCAAACTGGCCAGAGCCTTGGTCATCGCTCCGTTCCTTGAGAAGAGCAAGAAGGTTCAGATTGTGAGACGTGTATTTCACATAATGCGAGGGTGGTGAAGGAAAGGGATTTCTGAGCTCTGCTTCGTCGTCTTCCATGGTCCGCCTGGGCGCTTATAAATATTACCAGGTCATCTCACACGAGCCTAGGGGTGTGGGTCACTTGTTTGAACCCGTTCAAGTTCCTCCCGCTCCCAGTCGACGTATATAAGGGCCGAGATGCAATTCAGCCTTTCGCCGTTCCCCTCTCCCAACACCACCACCCATTTCTGATTGTGGTCCACTCCCATGACGGACTTCTCTAACACAACCTCACTGCCGTATATTCCGGATGACCTTAGCATCCCTCAATTTATGTTGGATTATGAACACCCGTACAGACCCGCTAGACCAGAGCACATTCCATGGTTCACAGAAGACCAAAGCGGACGGACCATCGGGCTGGAGGAGGTAAGGCTCATGCTATCAGGTTCGGACCTTGTATCGACGATGCTTGACTCGCCTAGGTTAAAGCACGTACACGCGGACTTGCCAATGCAATGAGTATCAAGTGGAGCGTAGGTTAGTGCTCATATGCCTGCTTGCCATGAATGAGTTTATCTCTGCGTTTGTTAGGGGTGAATGATGTCGGTGAGTTGTTGCATTCCGCCTGGGCCGATTCTTCATTTGAGATATCGCCCAGTGTGTATCTTTAGCTCCAACCATACAGGTGAGCTTTATCAAAGCCCTTCATTTGTTGACCGATCGATCTCTCTTCTTAGATTACCCCATTGCAATCTGGGCTGCTCATAAACTTGGCGCTGTCGTAACGTGAGATTCAGATTGTTCTCCCATCAACCGCTGAGTTACCTCTTCTCAGACCCGCGAATCCCTCTTATACCGCAGACGAATTGGTCCACCAGCTTTCCACAACCAGGGCGTCTTTGATTCTAGTGCATCCTGACTTTATTGGTACAGTCCTGCGCGCAGCCAAGCGAGCGCGTCTCAGTGAAGATTGCATTGTACTTTTCAATAAACCTCAGAATCCGATCGCTCGCACGGATCTAGCTAATGTGGATGATCTCGTCTCCTTCGGTCTATCTAGCAACAAAAGGTTTTCAGAAAAGAAATTCTCCAAAGGAGAAGCCAGGCGCCACCTCGCATTCCTCAGTTTTTCGAGCGGAACAACCGGCAAACCCAAAGTTTGCTCTTACCTTATCAGAGGATCATTCCCGCTGACCAGATCTCCATTCAGGCGGTTTCAATATCTCACTACAGTGTCATAGCCAACATCATTCAAATGGCGGTTCACTTCAAAACGAATTCCCCTGATGCCTCTGCCCGGTCCACCAGTCCTGGAGACGTCGCCATTGCCGGTAATTTGCTTTATATCCTCTTTTTCTGGTTCTTGCTAATTAAACTATCTCCATTGGGTAGTGCTTCCGTTTTTTCGTGAGTTTCCCATCCATTTCCATCCAATCTACAACCCAAGTGTCCAATTAGATATCTATGGGCTTGTCGTAAACGTAAGATGTAATATTTTTGCATCAGGTCTGCAGTCGTTCACGCTCATTAGTTACACTTCATGCTTTTCTCCGGGGTACGTAAATCATACCACGGTAAGTTAAGTTTTGTCGACTTACTTCTTCAGATGTCCATTGTGGTCATTCCTAAGTTCAGCTTCACCGAATTCTTGCGAAGTATTATCCGCCACAGGATTACTCATTTGCTGTACGTACTTCAGTCTTCCAATCATACGTCCACCCGAGTCGTTTTCTACAGCCTAGTCCCACCTCAGATTGTACTATTGTGCAAAGTAGGTCGGAAGATGAAAAATCTCTGCAGTCAATGGCTCATCGCTAGTGAAGCACCCAGCAGCACGAGACCTTGACTTTAGCCATGTCAAATTCTGTCTAAGCGGGGCAGCTCCTCTATCCGGGCAGCTTGTGAAGCAACTCGTAAACCTATTCCCAAACGCTCGAATTGGCCAAGGTTACGGTCAGTTATTTCCGTACCCAATATATTCGCATTTGATATTGATGGTCCCAAGGGTTAACGGAAACTTGCACAACCATCTCTATTGTTCCTCCTGATCAAAGAATTGGCACCATTGGTAGTGCAGGGAAGTTGATTCCGGGCCTCAGGGCCCGCGTAGTTAGACCAGACGGGAGTTTAGCGGGTGCTGGCGAAGTCGGAGAGCTCGTCGTGACTGGCCCCGCAATGTCACTGGGGTATGCTAATAACCCCAAAGCGTGAGTGTCATCAGTTCTCCTCCGTCTTTGTACCTGAAACCGAACCCCTTCGTCTGTGTTTGTAGCACCGAAGACACCTTTGTGAACGGTTGGGTGCGTACTGGTGATGAGGTGATGATCAATGAAGATTGTGAAGTGTTTGTTCTGGATCGCGTCAAGGTAATGTCGACTCCGTATCGGTTTTGTAGATACCCTCACTTGCATGACAGGAAATTTTCAAAGTTAGAGGCTTCCAAGTAGCACCTGCAGAGCTCGAAGGTCATCTTCTCTTGCATCCACGTGTTACTGATGCATGCGTTGTCAGGTACGTTCCTACGGCCTTCAAAACACTCTCCACTGATTAGTGTGGTCAATATTCAGCGTTTTAGATGAATACAGCGGTGAACTCCCGCTAGCATATGTAGTACTCGACTCGTCGGTAGCACATCTTGCCAAGGATCCTGGGGCCGCTGCAAAGTTGAAGGCTGAGATAACCAAGGCAAGTGATGTCTTCATCGTCACATATTTGATGATGATGTGCGATTGTGGTGCCAGCACGTCTCGGACGCGAAAGTACAGTACAAATGGCTAGCAGGTGGCGTTGAGTTTATTGATGCTATACCCAAGAACCCTAGTGGTAAAGTATGTCCATTCTTTGCGTTGATTGATATCAGCTTCTCATGGTTTAAACGTTTATGTGTAGATTCTGAGACGCGTCCTTCGTGACAAAGCCCGAACAGAACGCGCACAAACGCCATTGCCATTACAATCTAAGCTGTAAGATATTGTACCTTGCACAATTCTTCCAAGGAGCATAAGCTACTTTTTATTGTGTCCAAGCTTGATTACTGTACTATTTCGATCAAGTGTTCACGACTTTGGAAAATTTCACTCATTTTGGAGACCAAAAAAACAGAAAAATCCAGAAGAAATTATCAGCACTTGATCGTAATACTAATAGTACCATCATGCTACACCGTCCATACATTTGAAAGCGCATGCGTTGGGAGAGAAGTGGGAGTATCTGGTCGTAAATATAATTCCCTGCCTGCCGCGGAAGGTCTGGAAGCACCTGATTAATATTGATAATTAATGTTTCGTGTAATGGGTGGACTTCGGGAATGCTCCAATGGACTGAGACACATGAAGAGCGAGTCCGGGGGAATACTGGTGTTGCTAAGACAAGGAAACAAGTAATACTCGACGAGCGCACTATGGACTGTACGGACGATGCCGGTGCGTGGGAACTAGATACTGTACGTAGAGCGGACACTTGCTGGCAGGCGCTTGTTCGGCATGTTTAGGCGCTCCGAGTTTTTCGAGCGCCAAGGCTTTGGATTTCAGACTTGACCCAACGCGACAATGGTCAGAAGGATCGCGTCCCAGGTTCACAAGCAAGTTTCGCGTTTGATGCGCGCAGATTTCATCAAGAAGGAACCAGTATGGTACAAAGCTGTTCTCGACTACCCTCCCCTCCCTCTCCCTCCAAAAGCGCCTCCGGAACGCAGCGATTACGACTTGGAACCATCAAGGCCTTCGTCATCGTCAAAAATGCGACCAGTGACCCCCAAGCCAGTTCCAGTTTACTATCTGGAGGATGACATACGTCGACAATTCTATCGTGATCATCCCTTTGAGGCTTTTCGTCCAAAGTCGCTAGTTGAAAGTGGGATGATTGAGCCTCCCCATCCTCTCCGGGGAGAGGAGTGGACGAGGCTCAGACAACGTGGTCGTAATCCGTCACCTGAGGAGTGCGTTTATGCTTCCTGTGTCCATTCTTGATTGACTGAAGCCAACCTTTAGCGCTATCGAGTTTACTGTGACCCTTCATACTGCCCATAAAGTACCTCTTAGTGAGGCGTACTCCCGTTCAATCGCGCAATTCCGCGCGCTACGTTCAGAGCAGCATGTCGCGTTGACGTTCGCCTCACTAGAGGCAGAGCAGCTTGGGGCAGTATTCGCTCCTTCGGAGACTGAGCTCGGGTTCATGAAAGAAAAGAGAAGCCTCTCATCGTGGGAGAGACGCGAGGAGTTGGATGAAGGGGCTATGGCTGCCCGCAAGAGATGGAAGTCCATCTTCGAGCGTCGTGACATTGGGACTTGGTCGCGGGGCACAGAATATGTTAGGCTGTGGAAAGAAGGCGTCAGGCCGACCTATGCTCCCGCCCTGACGGAACCGGACCAACCTGTTATTCCAACCCCCGAAGACATTGCAGCCAGCCCAGATTTCTTGCAAACGTTGCGGCGATAGCGTCATTCTTTACATCACCAATGTTAGCACAGCTTCCCTAGACACCCACTTTCCAAAACCATTCATTCAACAAATAGTAACCTCCAGAACAAATAAGATAACGAGTAAGTGTACTACACAATTGTCCAAGCAATAATTTCGAAAACCAAGAGAAGCTGTCAGTAAAGAGTGAGTTGTATCAACATACATATCTATAGGGGCGGGTGTGTGCGGTATACGTATTGAGATTGCATTGTTAGATGGTAACAGAGATGTGTTCAGTGGGTTGTCGTTACACCTGTATACTTAGTCCATTTTCCAGCCGAGCGGCCATTAGAATCCATGACGGGTACCGCTAAAGGTGCTGGTTCGTAAGTCGATTCCCGTGGTGGTTCGGGAAGCGGATTAGGTCGGCTAACAAGTGGAGGGAGAGTGTCCTGCGTAGAGGACGAACGTGGGTAAGAATGTGGATGTGGGTATTGGTGTGGTTGATGCTGATATTGGGTGGTATGTGGTCCTGCGTAGAATATAGGTGGTGGGGCATCCGGCATGGAGTGGTATATATGAGTTGCTTGAGGATGATGATGGAAAGGTGTCGGAACCATGAAAGCAGTATGACTGGAACCATGCACGGCGTTGAGTGTAGAAGGATCAGTGACCGGGATATAAGAAGCATAAGAAGCGGTCGTAGTAATGGAAGCGGGAGCAGGAGCCATGTTGACCGGATCGGGACCATACATACTTCGAGCCTTCCATAGCCGCTCCATCTCCCAGGCTTCACGGGCGCGAAGGGCATTGAGTTCTGCTGTCAAAGGAAGCTCAGAAGTTGGTCGCGTCGACGTGGAGCTAGTTCGTTCAAGATGCCGGTTTGATGAGGACGAAGCGCGTTGGGATTTGCCACCATCTGTCGGCGAATGTTTGCGGTCAGGCTTACGGTCGTCGTCTTTCCTGTCACTGATACGTTTGCGACTAGACTTCTCTTCCTTGCGAGATGACGAGGTCTCGACGCCGGTGTGCACTTCAAGGCTGAGTGTTTTGCCGTGTCGCGAAGAGATATGACTGTCGTGCAATGACCTCCGAGTGGAAGGATGTGTATCGCGCTCGCTATCATTCTTCAGCCGGTCCTTCTCATGCCGCCTCTTGTCCCTACGACTGTCTCGCTCGTTGTCGTGATCCTTCTCCCTCCTAGTCTTCTCTCGCTCTCGGTCCTTCTCTTTGTCTCGCTCTCTTTCCTTCTCCTTCCGTCTCTCCCTCTCCCTCTCAATCGCTCGCTCTCTTTCCTTCCTCTCGGCTTCCTTTTCCCTCTCTCGTTCACGCACCCTTTCTCGCTCCTTCTCCTTCTCTCTCTCTCTCGCCCTCTCCTTCTCTTTCTGCCTCTCCCGCTCCCGCTCCTTTTCTCTGATTTGCTCTTTCTCTCGCTCACGCTGCAACTCCTTCTCACGCTCCCTGTCTCTTCGTCGCTCCTTGTCGCGTTCACGCTCTCTTTCCTTCTCGCGTTCCTTCTCTTTCTCCTCTTTGTCCCTATCCTTGGGCCTGGACTTCGAAGTCCGACCCCGGCTCCCATCCTTCGAACTCTCGCCTCTGCGAGTCTCCACAACTTCCCACTGTTCCCCGCCACCCTGAATGATGTCAGTAGCTGCATAAATGTTGCCTGATGCACTCCTCACCAACTTAAAGGTCTCAGTTTGGCGAGTAGTAATGCTAGGCTGGATCTGCGCAGGCTCAGCGGTGTATACTTCATGGGCAAGGGGGGAGCCTTCAACAGACGGGCGAAGGGGGACTACAGGTGGCGCAACGGACGGAGGTATGGACTTCTCGTGGGTGTGGGGGGTCCCAGGGTTTGCCAATACAGAAAGTGATGACAATGGTGAGTCAATGTAGTCGAACTGGGATGGTATAGTCATGGGGGAAGTATTCATGAGAGGAATATCGGGAAGGGGAGGCGAGATAGGGAAGGGGATGTGGCCTTGGGGGGCCGGAGTGGGGATTGTAGGAAGTGACGTGGTGCTGGCAGAAGGATGTTCTTGAGAGGGAGCGGGTTTCGTTGAATACTCCTTATCAGGCGTGGGAGGAGGAGGGGCTGATGAGGAGGTTGTTGGAGGTAGTAGCGGTGAAGATGGGCGTATGCTAAGCGAAGGTATCATCGATGTAGGAGTAAGAGTCTGGTTAATTTGAACCGGCGTATTGTCCATAGGCAATGTCATGAGGGGGGGTGAAGGAGCGGGCGGCGGGACAGGAGATGACGCAATTGGCGGCGGAGACTTCTCAGGCGGTAGCGGAGCATCTCGCTGTGTCGGGGTGTTGTCACCAGAACTGGGCGCGTCAGGATTCGTGATGGTCAGTCTGCCCCAATATGGGACGTCTACGGATACCGACGATGACCGGTCCGCGTGGTCTTCCTTCTTTGTATCCTTGCTGACAGGAGGTTCCAGTGGGGGTAGGGATGCCTCGTGTTCCATGGTTGGCGGCGGTACACGCTTCGGTGGATCAGTACTCTTCCTAGGTTCAATTGGCGGTCTTTCTGGAGATGCTTGCCTGCCACCTACCACGAAGGATTTCCTGGTATCGCTCATGCTGTGCCCACCAATATCATCAGGCTTGTCCACAATCCGACCCTTCAAGATACTGAACTTCTTCACAATCCTGCCTAGTACACTGCCTCGTTTTTCCTTCTTCCCCGATATCTGCGATGCGGAAGATGATGGAAGGCCAGGGGTGTTGAGGTTAGAAGTGCGTCGCGAGAGTTCAATGCCGTTTGGCTGAGGGTCTCGGTGTTCGGTGGGAGTGGTGGGTAGTGATATGGCATTCCGCTCACTGTCGACGGGCTGCTCCCCATTGAATATATTATCTACCGTTGGGGTACGACGTTTGCTGAGTTTTCGGGGGAGACGGATTTCCAGTTCCGGTACCTGTAAGTGCACAGCAGACGTGGATTGGGACAAAGGTGAAGGCACGACGCTCCGGTGACGACTTTGGGTGGTGCCCATACTTGATAACCTGGCCCTTGTCTGGTTGCGGTTCTTAAAGGTGAGATTGTATGTGAATGAGCTCAGCTGAAGAGGTCAGATATAGTCAAATGCTTACCTCGTGGACATCCGCAGACACGGGCCCATTCCCAAGGCCGATATCGTATGGTGATTGGTGGTGCCAATTGGTCCCCCAGGGATCAGTGACATCTAGTAAATCGACGTTGTCGTGTGCCGTTTGTGATGTCTTCCTGGACCGCGGTTTTCCACCTGTCTCTCCAACACGGGTCTGCGACGAATTGGGGGTAGGAAGGGGGGAGCCAGAAGGAGTCCTACTCGGGCCCGTACGATACTCCTCCGAGGGTTCAGGTTGAGCGAAAGGCAAAGGGGGAAATGAAGGTGAGAATACTGAAGGAGGGCGCGCCGAACGTTGACGCTGAGATGGGGGAATTAAATGGTGGTTTTTGTACCATCGAGGACCAACTGGGTTGTGGAGGGGAACGTAGAGTTTGTGGGGAGGCATGAGGCCATTGCTTGCCCAGGAATCTTTGCTGTACCATGCAGGGAGTTCTTTCAAAGGGTCGGGTACGATGGAACTCCCCGTGTTGCCATTGAGGGAAGAGAGCTGATCCACCTTGTCCTTTTGCTCCTCCAACAACTCCTTTTCCTGTTCCTCCTGCATACGGCGCTCAAAATCAGCGCTATCGTTGTGGAAAGTTGGTGATGGTTGTGGTTGAGGAAGTTTTTGCGATGGTTGAGACGCAGAGTTCCCGGGGTTGCTAGCCGATCGTTTCACCAATGACCTGCGAGACCAAAGAGAATGGGACTTTATCAATGTTCGTTTTGACAACTTGCGTTCAAGGTCCCTCTTTTCCATATCCTGATAGAAGGCCTTGAGTTCATCAGGTGAGGCTGCCTGCCGTGGGCCTTGCGTCTAGTGTAAAAGCTCATGAACATATGTTTCCAGGTTGAAGTCGGGCTTGGCACGCATACCATCTCGTACGGCTCTGCATCGAGCATCGGATTGATGACCTGCGCGGCCATTTTGGCCTGCTAGCGTGATAACAGCGCAGCTGGGCGCAATGCGAGGCGTAGGGGGCTCAAAGCCTCTGCAGACGTATGTTACCGTGCAATTTGGCTTGCGGCTCTAACACGTGAGGCCAGGGCGTCAATCACCCTCAACACCCACCCACTCATTTTTTCGCCTCTTTAAATTGCAAAGGGAGTCTCTGAGCGTGGCCGTGGCCGCTGCTACACCATACAATGTTGTGGCCTCCTCAAACAATATTGACCTGGCTAGCCATTTACCACCGTGGCTTGAGCACGCCGTCGCCGGCCCGACCCGCCGACCGATAGGGGCGAGCGTCCATACCCGCAATCTGATCGCCGAATTTCTTCTGCGTCCTCCATGCCAATTAGAGTCCTCATCCTTGGGAGCGGGGGCAGGGAGCACGCTCTCGTTTGGAAATTAGCCCAGTCGCCGTTCGTAGAACACATTTTTGTTTGCCCTGGAAACGGAGGGACAGTCACAGAGCCCAAAACCATAAACCTCGACTATGTGTCTCCTAGCGATTTCCCAGCGTTGGTCGATTTTGCTGTGAGCAACCAAGTAAGCTGGTCGAGTTGCCCCGTTTTGCACGTCTAACGTTCAGTCCATTAGATCGATGTAGTCTTACCGGGACCCGAACAGCCTCTTGTAGATGGCGTCGAGACACACTTCAGGAAAGGTTCACACTAGATTACCGTCTGGTCAACCGTTTACTGATTTTTTTCGTGTAGTTGGTATACCTACCTTCGGTCCGAGCTGCCTTGCCGCTCGTATGGAAGGGTCAAAGGCTTTCTCCAAAGATTTTATGGAACGGCATTCGATCCCTACTGCGAACTTTCAAGTGTTTGCTTCGCATCAACTCGACGAGGCGATTAACTACGTCGAGACCTGTGGTCATTTGGTCGTTCTCAAAGCCAGCGGTCTTGCAGCCGGCAAAGGGGTTTTAATTCCAGGCTCCGTAGAGGAGGCTGTTGCAGGCTTGAAGGAGATTATGGTAGATAGCGTCTTTGGCTCAGCAGGTTCGCTTATTCCTCCACTCAAACATCCTGTCATCCTGATATTGCATCAAGGTGACCTAGTCGTTATCGAAGAACAGTTGAACGGCCCAGAACTTTCTGTTCTGGCAATAACTGATGGGTACACAATTTTACCCCTTCCGGCTGCCCAGGATCACAAGCGTATTGGTGACGGCGACACCGGGCTTAATACTGGTGGAATGGGCGCCTACTCTCCTGCACCTGTGGCCACACCAAGCGTCATGGAAGAAATAATGACTCAAGTCTTGAAGCCAACAATAGATGGCATGCGCAAGGAAGGTCAGATTAATCCCAGGATAGCATGCTTTGAACCGAATAACCCTGAGTAGTCTGTATCCTACAGGATTCCCTTTCGTTGGCGTGTTGTTCACTGGCCTCATGCTCACTGACTCCGGGCCCAAAGTCCTAGAATACAATGTGAGGTTCGGGGATCCGGAGACGGAAGCGCTTATGTTATTATTAGATGCTGATGTTGATCTCGCATCCGTGTTAATGGTGAGTGTTCTCCGAGTCATTGGCCTGTCGGCGAACTCCACTGAATAAATCATACCCTAGGCCTGTGTGGAGCATCGACTCGATTCAGTCTCCCTGAAATTCAGGCCTGGATTCGCAGTTTCAGTCATCCTCGCTTCTCAAGGCTACCCCGGAATTTATGCTAAGGGAAAAGTGATCGACATTGATTCATTGCCATCTGACGGTGCTTTCCATCTGACGTTACTCATTTAACGTGTAATTGATTCTCCCACCAGATGTGCTCGTTTTCCATGCCGGAACTACCTTGTCTAATGACAGATTAGTTACGTCTGGTGGCCGTGTTATCGCCGTCGCGGCGTATGGTACAACCTTACAGGGGGCTCTTGATCTAGTCTACGCTGGCGTAGAGAAAGTTTCCTTCGAAGGCAAAACCCACAGGCGAGATATCGCACATCGGTGAGTCCCTTTCCACGTTACTTCACCCTTCGATACTTTCCACCTAACTCTTCTCCTTCCCATCATCACAGTGCCCTGGGTGAGACGACGGGAGCCAACTCGACTGCCTTG
This sequence comes from Pleurotus giganteus, assembly GCA_032158425.1. Classification (NCBI taxonomy): domain Eukaryota; kingdom Fungi; phylum Basidiomycota; class Agaricomycetes; order Agaricales; family Pleurotaceae; genus Pleurotus; species Pleurotus giganteus. The sequence goes on from JAPEHR010000002.1 coordinate 3,338,260, forward strand.
ACGTATGCTTCCTCTGGAGTCTCCGTTGATGCTGGCAATGCTCTTGTCGAGAAGATCAAACCGTTCGTACGTGGAACTCGCCGTATAGGCGCTGATGCCGAACTAGGCGGATTCGGAGGCATTTTTGATCTCAAAGCAGTAGGGTATAAGGACCCAGTGCTCGTAAGCGGAACTGATGGCGTCGGCACCAAGCTACGTGTCGCTATGGATTATGGCTTCCATGACCTCATTGGTAAGCCATCGTGGTTAGTATTTACCCCCATGGTAATTGTATTACTCGCCTCACAGGAATTGACCTTGTCGCTATGTCTGTCAATGACTTACTAGTCCAAGGCGCCGAGCCACTATATTTCCTGGATTACTACGCTTGCTCGAAGTTACACATTGACATAGCCGCCAAGGTGATCCAAGGGATATCTAACGGCTGCGTCCAAGCCGGCTGTGCGCTGATTGGAGGCGAGACGGCAGAGATGCCTGGGATGTACCATGCTGGTATCTCCATCACCGTACCGTCCGTTTTCGTGATTCTGATTTGAGTGGTTAGGTGATTACGACTTGGCTGGATTCGCCGTAGGCGCCGTGGAACGCAATGCTATATTACCACGTCCTGATATCGCCGTCGGAGATGTGGTGCTGGGCATTTCGTCCTCTGGTGTTCATTCAAATGGATTTTCTCTCGTTCGCAAAATCGTGGCCCTGTCTGGCCTTTCGTACACAGCACCTTGCCCTTGGGATAACAGTACGACATTCGGACGTGCTTTGTTAGAGCCGACACGAATTTATGTCAAGCAAGTCCTTCCGACAGCGCGAACTGGTCTTATCAAGGGCATGGCTCACATCACAGGAGGCGGGTTCATCGAAAATATACCAAGAGTCCTTCCAAAGGATTTGGGTTGCTACATTGATGTATCAACTTGGGATCTTCCTCCCGTTTTCCGCTTCCTGATGAGACATGGGGCGGTGGAACCTTTGGAGATGGCAAGGACGTTCAACAACGGCCTTGGAATGATTGTCATTGTCGGTTTGAATGAAGTTGACGGCGTCCTCAAGACCCTGAAGAACAGTGGGGATGCACAAGTTTACCGCGTTGGGGAAGTGACTTCAATTCCTGGCGTTGAAATGAGGAATATGGGCACATGGTTGGATTGATGAGTCACCCATTGTGCCGAGTGTTGTTTGGAAGTAACTCGTATAACTACTTGTTGCTAACTCTGTATACAAAAGGTGCACGGTACACAAAATGACGCATACGGTTCGTAAGACATAGCGATGTATAGATAATGGATGGAGCTTGCTGTGATGACGGGGTAGATATGAACAACATGAAGGAGGGGGCAGACTTAACATAAAATGAGGCAATAATGACAAGGCTTTAAGACAAAAAATGCGAACATCAAGAGCGGTTCTACCGTACCGAAGAAGTGAAGGTGAGACAAAGAAGTATATGCTTGGTAAGTTGACAGAGCGAGGCATGACCAATCGTAATAACATATACGCAAACATGCGAACTGAGCAGAGAATGATGAGCAAGAGAAAGATGGGCTAGTAAGACAGAGTTCGAACGAGATAGTACCGGTGACCCAGGAAAATGGAGCGTCCATACAATCGTGAGATGGAGTGGAGATACGGCAACTGTACACACAGCGACATTAGTACTTTTAGGCTGAGACGGAAATCTCTTTAGCAGAGACATCGGAAGCTGTGGTGGCAACCGCAGCAAAGGAAATGGGCAGCTTGCTCGAAATAGGAACAACTTGCTCGCGGTGATGTTCAACATTGCCGTTCACACCGTTGATCTCGGTGAGAGGCTCCTGCATGCTTATGTTCAGAGAGGTTGTGTAGTGAGGAAGAATGCTTTATTCTACCTGAGGCTTAGTGGCTGCTTTGTTTGAATCTGGCGAAGGGTCGCGTGTGCTGGATTCTCTAGTGCTGTCACGACGAACCGGGGCTGGCGCTTGAAGGACTTGGGCAGCAGTGGGTCCGGCGAAGCTAGAAAATGCACCGTTCACTGCTGGGCCACGAGATGGTGGTGTGACCGTGCCAGCGAGGACTGGAAATTCATCGGGATTGGGAACTCGCTGCGGCTGCTTCACCGGCTGCTTTTTGCCATTGACGATGGACTGATTGGTCTTCAAACCCTGAAAACGAGGTCGACCATTGGTATCAGCGGAAAATGATCGTTCAATCCCATTAGGCCCACGGGGGTGAGGGCCATTTTCCTAATCGAGCGTTAGTCCTAATGAGTTCGTAAGTAGTGAGGTAGTAACACACATCGCGCATGGTCATCGTTCCGAACTTTGGGTCAAGACCGGCTCCATGTGTCCTGACACTGCGATTACCTCCACGATTAGGGTTCTGTGACTGCATATTTTGGCCTTGAGGCTCAAGGATGTGAGGGAATCGGCAGTCGTCTCTACCTCATCACAGTGAGTCTCAGAAGAAACCGAGATAGAACAAAATTACCCATTTTTGCACCGACCTGCAGGGAAAAAGAAGCAGGGCGGCTTGCGGGTGGCAAAGGATTGGCGTCTACCATTGCCCCGTCGCGTGCCTCCGTTCTCACGGAACGGCGGCTGCACGTAAGGTTCTGCTTGAGCTGACTTCGTGGCAGCGATAGGGTCTGGACCTGATGCGAGAGTGATGGAAGGTGGATGCACAGGAGGGTACTGAGCACTGGCATCAGGACGCATAATATAGGGCTGCACAGGTGCGGCTGGGGCATTGTACATCCCAGGTGGTGACTGAGGACCTTGGGGTGCTGGCGCTGGCAGGTGTGCACTAGGGTGGGGAGGGACGGGGATGGGAACGGGGATTGGACCAGGGTGGTATGCGGCGGGTACCGGCGACATAGGTCCATATGGAAGGGGCGGTAGTGCTGCCTGAGGGCTGAAGTGTGTTTGGGCTGGAGAAACAACCTCAGGACCTGGCACGGGATGCATCATTGGGGGGACTTGAGGAGCGGAGGGCGACAGGGGGGCAATTGGAGGCGCACCATGAGACGGCTGGGGGGCATAATAGTTTGGTGGGTAAGAGGCTGGCACAGACGGATCATAGGGAGCTGGATACTGAGCGGGAGGAGGAAGGGGACCTTGGAAATAAGGTCCTTGCTGTGGGTGCAAGAACATACAGGACGATCCATAGCGGCAAGCGGGAAAATACCTGCAGGGAATATATCGTGCAATATCGGGTGGGGGCAAATTGCGAGCATCACCATTTGGCGACTCGTTACCAGATCCGGGCTGCTGTGGTGGGGGTGGCTGGTGGTAGTAGACGGCGCCTTCCGGAGGAGCGGAATTCAGAGTTGGGAAATAGGTGTACACCTCCGAGGAAGGGTAGAAATTTTGAGAGTTAGCAGTTGCCTCTTCGATGGCTTGGGCGCGTTCTTGCGCCTGTTTAACAGCCATGGCTCTCTTTTCAGCGGCGGTATGCAAGAGGTCTAGTATTGTCTGGTTGGTTGTATATTGCTCTGGAGGGCCCTGGCTGGATCGGTTGGAGGGATCGGCGCCTGGAAGCAGAGATGCACGGTGAAGAAGGGCAATGTTTAGCGGTAAGAAAGAGGACGGACCTTTATTCAGCAAGGCCTCGACAACATGGACGTGACCGTTTTTTACCGCTTCAATCAAAGGGGTGCATCCGGTATGGTCTTTGCAATGGCCCGATATAAGCGCAAATAGGCGAAGGGGCATGTCAGCGATGGGACTGGAGAAAAGAGAAGGGCCGGCACCTTTGATCTCGATATCCACCTCATTGCAGATGCCGAGGAGGCGGGTTACTTCGTCGAGATCACCGTCAAAGGAGGCTTTCCAGAGGGCAGAGACCATTATGAGGATGAGATGCAGCTGGACAGGACTGGGGCGGGGATGCGGGGTACGGAGGAGCAGCGGGGACGAGGGCGGTGAAAGGAGGGGGCGACACGGTGGTTGGAAGACAAGCCTTGAAAGTCGGGTGAGCTTGCACTCGCTCGGGTGGACGCTTGATTTTCTGCTGCCTAATTTTTTCTTGCACGGGCACGTGAGAAGGATCGATCTTGCCCAAGATGTCGCCCGATTAGGCAACCCCGATCGTTTCTTGTGGCCGTCGGCAAGGCAAGCCGGTTGCGACTGGCTCCAAGATATATGAAGTCGTGTTTTTCGACAGGAACATCCTCCGCAACTAACTGGTGTCCTCGTCCCGTATCAGGCCCACTCCAGTGCTCACTGCAAAGCTCCAATGGCATGTTCATCCTTTCCGGCAACCCGGTGACCTATCGGGACATCCTGTATCCTCCGCGAAGGTCTTTCTAACAGCCTGAAGCCCTGATGAATGAGGAGTACATGGCAACTAACGAAAAAAATAAGCGATATAACATAAGTGAGGCCGCCGATCTGCTGATGCATCCGAGCTTCACTCGAGGCCGAGCTTGTGCATCAAGTCTCGTGCAGGTCCACCAGCTTTCGGTGGTAGTTCTAACTCTCTGGACGGAGGCAGCGACATCAGATCAGAAACTGCTGTCCTAACGTCCTTTCCTTCATATAGCACATTATAGATCTGAACTAAATCAGCACGCTGGACGCACAAGGATATGGGCGCTTCCATCACTCACGCTACTGGCTATTGGTGCTTTCACATCGAGTTCATCAATGATATTTTTGACGGCCTTCGCAGTCGAGACACCTTCTGCCACGCTTCCGAGTGTTTCTATTATAGTTTCCAGCGACTCCCCCTGGCCTAGCCTATAGCCCACAGTATAATTTCGGCTAGACGGGGAACTGCAAGTAAGGAAAAGATCCCCAACTCCAGCCAGTCCCAGGAATGTCAATGGTTCTGCCCCAAACGCCGTCCCGATACATGTCATTTCAGCCAGGCCCCTTGTGATCATCACTGTGTGAGGCAGCATATCAATCAATTATACATGACGTGAAGGGAGGGCTCACTAACTTGCTCTGGTGTTATTCTCATAGCCAAGGCCGTCGGACATGCCCGCAGCTAAAGCGTACACGTTTTTTAAGGCACCTGCCAATTCGAGTCCTATTGGGTCGCCGCCAGTGTAACTGCGCATCAACTTAGAATAATGTCACGCAGTTGTGAAAAAGGAAACCAAAAGTACCAGCGGAACCAAGGCTGGTGGAAGACGTCTGTCGCTTTTTCTGCTTCGGAAATGGTAAACGATGCCACCGAAACCGAGGTGGGCCGTCGTCTGACAACTTGGGGTGTCGTCAGCACGGGAGTGACATCGACCCGTGTAGTAATCACGCACTTTCTTTCGCAAAAGAAGGTCCTGACTGACAGATGGGCATATGAAACGGGGAACAACGGTCCAAATTGATTTCACTCACAATGAAAGTCGCGGCTCTGGCTGTATGCGCTCCGCATGTATCGGCAATGATCTCCAAAGTGAGAGCGTTGGTTCCCATCTCTATACCCTTGTTGACGAAAATAAGGAGAGGAAGCTTATTCCCGTCTAGTCGGCGATGTAGGATTTTGAGGTTTTCCCTGTGACGCACAGAAGACTGGGAAATTGGCGTGAATGACGGCAAGTCGTTGAGACGCACCTGAGACCTTGCGTCGGAATGGCAAAGATTAGGACGTCCATCTCACTAAGGAAATCAGCAGAGGGGAGATCGGGCCCAAGGGCCTTGATGTTTTCTGAGAATGCATGGTCTTTGAGATAGAAGGGATTGCGATGGAATTGATTGAAGTAGGAGACAATTTTCTCCTCACGCGTCCACATGTAAACATCGTGCTCAGAGTCTCCCAAGTGGTCAGCGAGGCAGCTTCCAAAGTTTCCAGCGCCAAGTATGAGAACTCTAGATTTGTTGGGCGACAACGACATTGAAGGAGAAGATGAAATCGAATGAGAGGCGCGTGTGGGGAGCAAGGGGGATGGACGGAGAAGGATGGTTCGGTTAGCGAGCCTTAAATTAGCACCAAGCCTCTTGAACGAGGATATGCTCGACACGCGCATGTGCAGGTGGCACTTTCAAATGAAAGTTAGTATTATGAACTCGGCATGCCCACATCCTGCCCACTCGGGCCAGAATGTCGTTTTAGCGCCCGTCCGCCGCGATGACTAAGCAGCAGACATCCATCCTAGCTCCTACAGCCACGTCGTTAATTCAACCACACTCCTTCCGCAAATCCAGTAGAAATGCCAATACAAGACAGGACGAACGAGTTTAGGGCTTGTGTTGATTCCATTCGGAACAGGTCCTCCCTTCCTCACAGGCATGGGGAAGCGAAACAACGACTGCTCCACCAGGCAAATGGCAGGACGGGCGCAAGTAAAAGCGAGTTTTCACGCATGGCCTCTGCGATCGGCAAGGACATCGGTAGCACGACAATAAAGCTGGGTAAGCTAGCTCAGCGTATGTTTTCGATTGCCACATGTTCCGTTGCCTTTCTGGCTGATTGGATCTAACTCAAGTTGCGAAACGGAAGACTCTCTTTGACGACCGACCCGTTGAAATCAGTGTACGTTTCTATTGTTCCGGAAGCAAACGGTGCCATCATGCGTTCATATCGTCAGGAACTTACGTTCATAATTAAACAAGACATTGCCAACATCAATAAGCAAATTGCTGCTCTTCAGTCATACGTCAAACAGTTTAATGCTCAGTCCTCCAAGTCTACCGAAGCAAAGCAAATAGACGAACATAATCACAATGTTGTTATGTTGCTACAGAGCAAACTAGCTAATACGAGTATGACATTCAAAGATGTTTTGGAACTGCGGACTCAGGTAAGTGGTTCCTTCGTCCTTTGTCTGTTGTCATGAGACATTGCCTCACCCCGTGAGTCTTGTTACTTCCAGAATATGAAAGAGTCCAAAGACCGCACGGAGCAGTTCACATATTCTACCGCTTCTGCCGCGAACCAAGCACCGTCCAGTGAGTATCCAACATATACCCTAGCATGCTCCATGAACAATCGTTGTCCCAGATTCGGTATTATTCCAGCAACGCAACGACCCCATGGGTGATGGCAGTTCATCCAGATTGGACGGCAAAGGCAAAGGACGTGCTATACCTAATGGTGATGTGCTCGCTCTGGATCTCGGGTCGGCAGAGGAAGGGACCAGCGGCCGGCAGAACGGCGGAGCTTTCATGCAGATGGAACTGATTGAACAGCAGGTGAGTAACTACCCTATGCTGTGATCATCGTTACCAATAATACAGTAGGACTCGTACATCCAATCTCGGACGACTGCTATAGAATCCATAGAATCCACTATCGCGGAACTTGGCCAAATCTTCACACAACTGGCCAATATGGTTGCTGAACAACGAGAGACAGTCCAACGCATAGATGCTGATACCATTGACATCGCGTCCAACGTCAGTGGGGCGCAAAGGGAGCTGTTGAAGTATTACGCTAGCATCTCCAGCAACCGCTGGCTCATGCTGAAAGTATTCGGAGTACTGATTGTCTTCGTGAGTATTGAACTTTCACCTGGTTTGCACTCTATCTCAGTCTGTCACAGTTTTTGGTTTTCATCCTCGTCTCGGGTTAATTATTTGTCTTGATGCTGGCCTGGAGCCAGTTGGACAGAACGGTTTTACAAATGTGCATCTATATGCCAATATGCAGTCGTATGAATAGCACTTATAAACCGTATTTATTATGGACCTTTGCTTTCGTAGCTTACGCAAACTCGGAATATTCATAGCGAAGAATACCACAGTAATCGATTCCTGGGTAAATGTGTTTTCCTTGCGGAGAGTGATGATGTGGGAACAAGAGGATCAGCCTGAGGAATGGAAAATGTGTCCTTTTGGGAGGCAAGTTTATGGATATGTGCATACAAGTATATGAACTCGGTGGTTAGCCCACTGGTATCGCATTGACACCGGTACCCAAGTGCTTCAGCTTGGATTTGCGTTGCCTGGAGTGTTTCCTGCCTCCGCGGTGGGTCTCATCCTCGGTTGTATCGCCAACCGTCCAGGTTCGTTTGGTCATGGGCCTATGCTCGGTGCCGGCGGTTGAGGAGTACCTTTGGGGATCCAAATGAGTAGTAGCTTCGGCAATGCCTGCTAGAGGATTGCTCTCCAGACGTTTCTGCTGAAAAGAATACGGAGTATTAGCTGGTCTTCGGAAAGAGAAGAAGTGGGATTCACTCGTTGTTGGTGTAGTTCTTTGTTTCTGTTGCGTAGCTTAGATAGTCGATGTTCACCCTTCCCTCCTCCACCAGCCGTCAGCTCAACATTTATGCGCCGTCCATCCAACGTTGATTGGTGCAACTTGAGAGCAGTCTGCAGCCCGCTCTTCTGGCTGAATTCAAGAAAGGCACAGCCTTTCGATTTATAAGAGGAGTTCCCACCTGAGGCCTTTGGTGTTAACAACCTGATGGTAGGTAGAGGGTCTACAACAATTGGATGTTACAAGCAAGTTTGACGGATTCGGCGTGGTAGGCCTACCACAAACGGAGAAGTGATCCCGTATAGTCTCCAATGAGGTGGCATACTTTAGATTCCCTAAAGCATTGCCAACAATGAGCATGGACCTGATGAAATCAATAAAATATTCCTTTACCGACGAAGAGAATAAACCGCCTCTTTAGCGGCGGTTTCGTGCGCGTGGTAACTTCAACATCGTCATTATCGAGGTCGACAGATTTTTTAGCCCGTTTACGACGTCTTGATGCGGCGGCCTCGTCTTCCACCACCGTAATGGTCTCCTCGCGTGGACGCTTGGCGGACTTCTTAACGTGAACGTCCACCTTTCCCTCAGCGTCCGTCTCTCCTGCCTTTGCCGCGCATTTGCTCTTCGGAACGTCCATCTTGCTCGTGCTCGGCTTGCGATCAACCTCGCCCTCCATGTCACCCATCTGTATTGCAGCCAAATCCTGGTTCTCGTCGATAGGAACGACATGATCCAAGTTGCCGCTGATTCCATCACCAACTAATTTCCCTTTGCCGAATTTACCACGTTCTCGGAATGCGAGAGCTTTCTTTTGTCTTTTTGATAGCTTGCGAGTATGGTCCATACTGTGAGGAAGAGGAGTGATTTCGTTTTAAACGGGCGCTTAGCCGTTGGGCCGAGCTGACAAATGTCTAGATCAATAGGCGCAAATAGTGGTGGCTGGCAGACGCCAACTTCAAGCTCGTGGTCTGTAGACTCCATCATCCTCCTCCAACCTCCTCAGATATTGCTCTTCCAAAATGGGCGGCGGTGACTTAAACATGAAGAAATCGTGGCACCCGCTGCTCCTGAAGAATCAGGAGCAGGTGTGGTTGAAGGAGAAGCAAGCGGTCTGTATTTCTAGTGTCTGGAGACTAGCTATGTTGCTCACAGACCTCTCTCTATATGTATATATAGCTTGAGGAGAAGAAAAAGCTTGATCAGCTGCGCAAGGAGAAAGAAGAAGAACGCCAGCTCCAAGAACTTCAACGGCTGCAAGAGGAGCAAACAGGCAAGAAGCGGACAGAACGATTGGACTGGATGTATACAACGCCTGCGACGGGCACGAGTCAGAATCCGAATGACCTAGAGGACTACTTGCTCGGAAAGAAGAGAGTTGACAAGATTCTTACCGCCGATGATAACGCTAAGGTGGGTCCTCTAAACGTGCCTCCATGGCTTGTTGACCCCCAGGTATTAGATCGGTGCATCTCACAAGAACTTTATCGCAATTCAAAACGCTAATACTGCCCGTGACATTGCTGCGAAGATTCGCGAGGACCCGTTGCTTGCCATCAAGCAGCAGGAACAAGCGGCCTATGAAGCCCTTATGAAGAATCCCCTCCGGCTTCGTGAGATGCAGGAACGAAATGGACTAAAATCAAAGAACAGTAAAAAGGACAGAAACGGTGAGAAGGCAGAAAAGAGACGCAAAGCTGAAAGACGAGGGGCCAAGGATGAGGGACGAAGGCGTTCCCGATCCATGAGTCCTGACAGACGTCGAAGGTCCCATTCCCGCGATTCTTACTCCCGCTCTCGTCCATTACCGTCTTCACGTCGCCATGGCAGTTCTCACCGCGCTGATGATTACGACTCTGGTAGGGGAAGGTCTCGCAGCCCTATTGTCGCTCGCCTTGATAGATATGACGGCGCGAGCAACGATGGCCCAGCTCCAAGTAACATCAGACTTTACCCAAGGTCAGATGAATCAGACGATGCTACCCACATTAGACACGACCATCATGATTCTCTCTCAAGAAGCCCCGTGCGTAGGAGCGGCCATGAGCGTAGCCCATCTCTGGCCAGTTATCCCAAGCGTCAGCGAACCTCCAGCCCTCGCAGGCGTAGTCGGAGTCCTTATGGCAAGCGTCCTCGTATGAGCTCACCCCAATATCGCGCCGCTCCTTCAGTTCATTTCCAATCATCGAGTAATCCTGAACAAGACCGAGCTTCTCGTCTCGCCTCTATGACTTCGGACGCTCAGGCGATGAACCTTGACCGCCAAAGACGCCTGACCGATCTTCTGGAAAAAGAGAAAGCAGAGCTGGCTGCAGAGAATACTGCCCGGGCCAAGTCCAAGGGCATGGCAAGTTTCCTCAATGGCGAACAGAAAAAAGTCTTTGGAGGATCTGGTGGTTTGGAGGAAAGACTTCGCAGAGGTCGGGCTGCACTGAACGCTGAAGCGCTGAAGTAGAATGACCATTCGGTTTACACCTCCTAATTTTATTGTATGTTTACTTTGCTCCGTAATATTGCACCATAACACTTTGTGAACTAGGTCTACTCATACCGAAGGAGGCACAACATGCTCCCGTCTTGCAGCCCTGTTCTCTTCTGCCAACGCTTGTCTCGCGTTCTTGTTAACTTTCAATTTATCATCCTAACATACAGACACAGCTTCTGTTTGAAGATCTCGCCGTTCATCTAGGCCGCGGTCATATCCCAGTGGCCTCATTATCCTCGACCTCGCTCCTTTGGTTCTGCAATCCGATGCACTCTCAAGCGCCACTTCCATGATTCAGCGTACACACCAGGTGCTCAATTATCGTCTCTTCTCTTGATCTTACTAGGCGTGGTCTAGTCACTTCTTTTTATGTGGCTATTCCATTCGTTCATCCGTGCATGTAAATGCAAATACCTCCGTGACGCGACCTCACTGAGTTTGGAGTCCTTAATCCATATGTAGAGTCAACAATGATGATGGAGTTCTTACTTCGTTGTCGTATGCATTTATATGTGGGCATCGATGTCCAGGATATGATGAAGCAGGCTGCTGCAGCCTGTTTCACTTCAACAGCCAATTCTATGTGGTCCATATTCCGTCTCTGTCAAGATCACCACTTGCCGACAACTTCTCAAGATTAAGGTTGGTCCCACCATCTTGATGGGTTTGCATATACCTGGCCTCCCTATGGGTATGTCTCCGCCTATTCCTCATAAAAAGTTGTACTGCTATCCTGATCGGAGACCTCGGATACACCTGAACATCACAAGGGCAGGCGGAGGAACTTACGGCGTGACAGCATGCCATACATACATCTGAGCTAGGATGTTGTGTTTGCTGGCTCGAGTCCTTGAAGCCACACAAGCTTATCATTCGCCGCCTCAACAAGGTCATCACCATTCTCGGAGGCAACACCCTTATAGACGCGATTCTCGTTCCTGCGCGCGGATGTCAAGTATCGCAACAATCTGTATATATCTGAGGGTTGGAGCGTTGATACCCCATCTGTGTGTTGATTATCCTCCCAGTGGATCTCTATGGCACTCGCAAATCTCAATCCGCGAATTGTAATTGCCCCAGACCTAGAAGATATATGGTCACAAAGGGGTGAATTCGCTGCGCCATTATTCTCAAGCTCTGGTTCCTTATCAGGTCTTTTTCAACCCAACCGGATCAGTTGGATTCCTGCCCAAAGTCATTCAGCGATGGAAAAAGATCCTTTATGGTGCTCGTTTATCTCCTCGGTGTGTGGTCCGATTCTTCTATAAGCTGTGCATTTAATAGTGATCATCAAGACATTTCGCTTTCGGTGTGAATCTCAGGCTGTTAGCTAGACACTTTCGATGCATAGATATCGATGGAGCTGGTTCTGTGCGGTGGTTCATTCCCTCTTCGACCTGAATAGTTCATGTTCCTGTATACACTGTTAACATATCCAAACCTTGCTTCGCTTTCGCTCCAATTGTCGTGTAGAAGCGCTGAAGCTCCGGAGCCGCTGAGCTTTAACTCAGAACTGCGATCGACAATTTGATCACATGACTGACGCGAAGTGATGCGTAAACAAATCAAAATAAAACTGAGGGGTTCTCAAGTTGTGTGTTTCCCGAAGCGGCACCGTCAACTGCCACCATGACAGTCACCCTTGACTTGCACGGCGCACCAGAGCATCAATTCACAAGAAGAACCCTGACAGACCTTTCACTGTCTGTTGCGAAGAGCAAAAAAATTGTAGTCGTTACTGGTGCAGGTATATCGTGTTCGTGTGGGATTCCAGTAGGTCGTTCGGTTTGTTATATCCACGGTGCCTTTGAATGCCTACCATACGCTATGTGTAGGACTTCAGATCTTCGGAAGGCCTATATGCTCTTGTGAAGCAGAAATTTCCTGACATCGTACTTAAAGGCCGTGACCTGTTCGATGCTTCCTTATTTCGCGACCCAAGATCAACCGCCGTGTTTTACACGTTTATCTCGCAACTCAAGCGTTCCATCGACTCTGCCTCACCGTCACCAACCCACCGTTTCATCAAACTATTGGATACGAAGAATAAATTGTTGCGTTCATATACCCAAAATATTGACGGCCTCGAAGAGAAAGCTGGACTATCAAGTAACTCGAGTCAAGACGCTCAATGTGTTGGGAAGGGCAAGAGCAAGCTCAAGATGAAGAACGTCCGCAATGTTCAATTGCACGGCGACATTCATCAAGTCCGTTGCATATCGTGCTCAGCGGAATTTGCATACATTGAGGAGTACCTCGACATGTTTGACAGTGGAACGCCTCCCGCGTGTCCAGAGTGTGCCACTCGCTGTGAGTAGCCTGCCTGGACATTCTATACATGTTTAATTGAACGGCTTTGACTACAACAGGTGAAGCGCGCAAAGCTCGCGCTGCACGCGCCACACGGGTGGGATCTTTGCGTCCTGCCATCGTTCTTTACGATGAACCCCATCCTCACGGCGATGACATCGGAGCGATTCAGGCCGCCGATGTTGCTCGTAGACCGGACATACTCATCATAATGGGTACCTCGCTTAAAGTTCATGGTTTGAAGAAGCTTGTCAAAGACTTTGCGAAAGCTGTTCACTCCAACGAGCCTTCCACGAGTACCTCCAAGAAGTGGTCGGGGAAAGTCATTTTCGTCAATAAAACTCCTCCAGGAGCCGAGTGGGCGGACGTGATTGATTACCATGTTGCTGGCGAGACTGATGCTTGGTGTGACAAGGTACTGGATGATTGGAGGAAGATGAGACCCCAAGATTGGGAGATACAACAGACTCTTGTGGCTTCTGGCGGCGACGTTAGCCTGGATGGTGGCTTCAAGGTAGCGAAGGAGGCCTCCATTCCGAGGAAAGGCAAAGGTACCCTCTTTTTTTTCCCTTTATTGTGATGAATGGGGATAATCTGACTTTGATATCTAATGTAGGCAGTAAAAAGAAGCCACAGGCGAAGGAGAACATTGCCCCGTCAACGCCCACGGACATGGTGTTAAGCACGCCCGACGTCATTGCCACCAAAACAGCGGCTCCCCCTCTGTCCCCGAGCAAGCGTCGAGGAGGAATGTCACACTATGCTGATGAAGAGGCCAGTCCCTCGAAGAGAAGGATATCGGACAAGCCGCAGCATCCACTGCTGGCGGAAGAAAGAGTATTGTTATTTGGACACCACACTAATGTCACGTCCCCCGAGACTTTTAACCTTAGTATGGAGGTCGCCGGAGCGGACGATGGAGACTGCGAAGCTGTTCGGACGTTGAAGAGACAGAAGTCAATGACGACAGTCAAGCCAGCGACGGCGGCCCCAGTTATGAAGCCGATTACCAGACGGCGAGGTCGCACTTTATTAGTTTGAGTTGGAGATTTACTTTCACATTTGTATACATCCTATCGCTTTCAGCCAGTCAAACGGTTCACTGCCGAATACACACAGGACGAAAACTGCATTACGATGAAGCTAGATACAACATGTACAGGAGAAACCTCAGTCAGTAATGAGCTCGGACACACTCCAATCCTCGAAACTCCCATCGGGGAGATAACGTCGAATGATTAGTGGTATTTTCCGCTGCGAAAGCTCTTTGATCGCAATTTCAAGAGCATCTGTCTCGCCATCAAGTGGAACCAATACGGGGGCGTTCATGCTGGGAAGATCAAGTGCTGAGGTTATGCAGCATTGGGTAAGTATGTGAGCGACAAACCTAATTTGCAAGGCCCTAGTGCCCAGTATTCTCGCCCGCTCATACTTTGTGAGGTAAGGAGTCGTTATGCGGACGGTGTTAGGTTGTCGTTCGCCGGCTATGGCACTCACGGGAGCACCTCCAGAGTCGTGTCCCGCTTCTCCGTTTGTCATCTCCTGATCTTGGTCTCCCGCTACGTGATTAACCTGGGCTCCGTCAATGGCGTTGCCCCCATCCTCACCCTCCTCTTGAGCGTGTTCGGCATTACTCGCCAAAAGGTCGTAGTTGTCATCCTAAAGACTGATGACAATGGGTGAAGCAATTGAAGCAGGTAGAAGTACATACGAAAGTGTCTTCTTGGTACCTAGACAAGCCATGAGCACTGCAAAGTTACGACAAAGAGAATGTGACATACCCCAGTCCGTCATAGTCAAAAGCATCTCCTCCTCCACCATAGCCGTCGTCGGACATGTTGCTAACGGATTGGGTTGGGATTGAGCTTGTTGCAGTCAAGATCGGAGATGGAACTTTTAGCGCTCGTGGCGGTTGTGTCCTCTGATCAGTCTCTGAACACCGTCCTGTTCGATTTTCTATTGAATTAAAGAACCACTCGTGCGTCTGCCATTTGATTGTCTATCTTGCGATAATCTGTGAAGGAGTTTGGGTTCTGTGACTTGGAGTTGACGATAAGTGGGCTCAGAAGCACACCCATCCAGGCATCGTAGATGTATTGCCTACTTTGTAGGATTTTGCAGGGGTGCATGCTCATTGCATAGCGGTACCTTTGGCTTCTCTCCGTTGACCCTGAGCGCATTGCTGCAACTTGGATGCAACTCACGCAGAGAAGTCAGGAATGTGGATTTGCTGCGGTTTCGCTGACAAATATTCAGAATATCCTGGATGTAAATATTGGACAGGTGAGCTCTGCCCATTTGCGGCATTCCGGTTCCCAAGTATGGTCAAAAGTAGTTGCGAACGCTTCTTGACATGACATGAAGCTAATAAGTGGCCAAACAGGATCAGGCTGGATCGTCGCCAGGCCATTCCTCGGTTACTTGTCTCATCTGCTCCTCGCAGACGTCGGGCGTCACAAAACGTGGGGCGATGCACTCGGTACACTTCGCTAGTCCCCCTACGTTTTGGCCCGGAATTGCCACACAATTCCCCGCCCACGAATTATTATCTTACCAGACGTATATTTATCCCCCTGCCCATGCCGGTGGCATGCCGAGATACTTCTCTAGTCGTGCCATAGCCCTCGCTCTCAACCACCGACCACCACCATCAACAAGTCCATCCTATCGCTTCATCTACCAGCTCCTCACATGCCCCAGAATTCACGTACTCGTGTTTGGGGAACGCGCTTTGACCACCTCCCCTCGTCGCCGCCCTCGTCGCCGCCTGCCCTCCAAAATCCTACCACTCAATCCATGCCGGATGCTTCGACCATCGACCCCGTCCCGAGAAAGAAAGACGAGAAATTGTCGCATGACGCCAGCCTTTTCGTCGGAAAGTGCGATATCCTCATCTGGCCGTTTTCAAACCCGCATGCTAATGTCTGATCACAGCCTGCCATCTCACCTATCAGCCGAGCCCCTCAGGCAACAATTAAAAGAATTCCACTCGGGCTACCCAGCGATAGTGGACATCAACGTCGCGTCAGGTTCTCAAGGTTTCTTTGCCTTTGCTCAGTGCGAAGTACGTATCGATGGTTATACCCTTCACTCGTTGGTTGATATATGCGCCTCATTTCTGAGCAGAGTGAAGCTGCGGCCGCGGCTCTCCTCCACACTCTCACTGCTACCTCACAGGAACCCTTTCATGGCCGTATGTTGCGTTATGAACCTACACATGCCCATAGAGCCATTCATGTTTCTTACAAGTGAGCGGTTGGTGCTTGGACGGGTGCTTTTCTATGCTAATGGCTTACCAGAGCTCCGAGTGGGCGAGCCAGTGAACCGCAAGACCTCCCCTTTGCAATGAAGCTACTTAGCTCACCTCATTTCAAGTTCGTTTTCTTCCAAGTGCATATATTCATGTAAATTATGCACCCCCCCAGGGTTACCATTCTCTACGATGAACAAGCAATCGAACCTATCCCGCAAGAGGATCCAAACACAGTTGTCACACTCTTCAGCCGGATGGAATACACTGCAGAGGTTAGTTCAGGCTCATTTCCTCACACTTATGAATAACTATCATCTCTTAGACTATACAACGCCTGGCTACACATTTTGGACCGTTGGAAAGCTTTGCTTTGTACCAAGGTCCTATCTCGGCATCTGGCATGTCGTTCAATCATGTGATCAAAATTGACGCTTATGATGTTTAGGGCAAGACAACGATGCACTTCTTACTCGCTTCGATGGTACAAAATCGTATCCGCCTCCTCATGACTCTCCTCGTCTCCCTCAAATGGACCCTCGGTGCTGGGAGATCAAGTTCAAATACCGCGAGGACTATTTGAGTTGTCTGCATGTAAGAAGTTAGAGTTATCCTACGTCTTATGCTAGCGCGTTGACTAGCATCTAGGCTTTCGAACTGATCTACTTCACATCGGTGACTCGGGCACGCTCTGATCGCCCTCTTAAGTTTCACCATCGTCCTGACGTCACCAGGCCCTTCTATCCCATCACGAGAGGCCAAGTGTCTTCCAGCTCGAACAATGTTCATCCAGACGGCGATACGAGTTCGCAAAGCTCGGTGTTAGTTGGAAATGGTGCAAACGGTGGCCGAGATACCTCGGGCCTTTCCAATCTTCCTTCCGAGGATGGCCAGTCTGTTGATCACCTTGATTGGAGCATGGATGTCCCTTCATTAAAATCCACTTACGCCGTAAGCATCCCAGAAGATCCCGAACGTCAAGGTTTGGGTACCGAAGAAGTCGATAGGTGTGATATATCCGTTTCAGTTATGTCACTCTGATCATACTACAGACATAGCACCCCTAGAGCCCACATGACCGCCTTGACCGCCTCTTTGCAGCAGGGTGTCAAGGCATCCCAAGAAGGCTTTTCCATGGGATTCGCTTCATCTCCCGTGACTCCTCAAACTCCGAACTTCCCGTCTACGCCTCCTAATGCGGAACCTATTCATGGTCACATCCCTGTTTGGCATGCCAACAATGAAGAATCCTACTACGGTCACAGATACTATAGGGAGTTTGACAAGACATCCTTATATATTCCAGAGATTCCTGTCCATGGGTCCGACGCTTGGAGCGAGGAGAAACTCAGAGAGTACTTCACTTGCTTTGGTGTCGTGCGGAGCACGAAGATCATCAAGCCAGGTGAATGGTCAGTCACATTTCCTTTGTAATGCTGAACCATTTCACAGCCAGTTCCCGCCATGAATTCGCTTTCGTCTCTTTTGACAACACAGAAGCCGCTGCCCGTGCCATCGCGGGACAGGTAAACCTCGGTCCTTTTTTGCCCACTCCACCTAATCAATCTACCTTTAGGATCGATTTCGACGCGTTCAATACCGTGACATAAATCATCCTAGACGTGGTGCTTGGAGGGGTCGCAGCCGAGGTCACGGCGTGCCTGGTGCCTATCGGCGACCTGGCTACTTTCGGCGACCTGCCGAAGAACTACCTTTCCAACCACAATTTCCTAGGTTTGATGACGCTCGTCCTCAGGTCGTCGACCCCATCTTGCCAAAGTTTGACTCACTCAGCATCGCCGTTTCAGACGGCATCGGTGCGGATGTTGATCAGAACGTTGATGTTTCTCAATCCCCTCTCCGCGACCTCCATGAGCAGCGTGAGCCGACAGTTTCTCCTTCGCGAGCTAGAGTGTCGCCACTAGACGGTTCGTCTAATTCTCCGCTTGGTAATCGGGAGGGTACTGCAGAAGGGTCAGCTCCCGTTCACTCTTCCCTTCTTTCGTCGACATCGGCACCTCGGACAATTGCAACCTTACCTGGTGGTCAGTCCCATCCTGGCTCCTACTTCCCTGGCTCGCCTTGGTCAATGCAACATATTTCGTCCCCCATGAATTACGGAATGTATTATCCGTCCTATCCAGGGTGCATGTTACCTGGACCTTCCATCCCACCCGGCGCTCCCCAATCTGATGTGCCGAGCACTCCGGCCTCTTACTATTGGCCCGCAATGTATGGGGTAAGTTTGTACCATCACCTTATACACTCTATGCTGGATGCTTATTAGCTATTACGAAGGCATATGTGCCATATCCTACCTATATGCAGCGCACAGGAGATATTTCGCACCCAACTCACCCCTTGGCAAGGCCTCCGGTCCCGGCTCTTGGTCATTTTCAGGATGATCATCGAGGCTTGATTCCCTGTTATCCTCGAGACGCTCTCACCCAATACATGTCTCAATACAGGAATTCTGAGGACACCATTAATCAAGGGACGGACGAAGATGCCGGTCATCCTTCCCCAAACCAGGCTGCCCTCACTAGCAATGTCCAACCACGCTACACGTCCCAGTGGCAGCCGTTTATTCCGATGAACTCGTATGGCTACCCACCGGTACCTCACATAGTGGGCGTACAACCCCGACTTCCTGGCCAACCTTGGATGGTGTCAGCAGGCGCTATCCCTCCAAGCCATTATCCGACATTCGTGCGTACACACAATACGCGCTGGATCCGCAATATTGACGCCATATCTAGGGTGCAGATTCATATGCTCACAAACGTTGCTATCCAGGCCATGATGGAGACCTCTCAGCTAATCACCACAGACACGGATATCGTCGACCTTCCCCTGCTTATGGAAAGCCTTTGAAAAGCACTCCTGATACAGTCGGAAGCGGGCTCATCAATGTTCATGACATTTCCATCTAGTAATGCTGCAAAAAGTGGAGACTGGAACAACTTAGCTTAGACCTCTTCTGATACCATTTCACTGATTTTGAAAGCAACAAACATTGCGTCTCATTTTTGACATTTCTATTTTCTTCCTGGCTCATTTCCAATCCGAGGCGGTTCTCGACCCTACTTCACTTTTTCATCTTCGTTGAAAAAAAAAAACAGATCACCTTACTCCGTTTCATGAATTCAAGTCGGTTAATTTCCGCCATAGTTGCCTCGGAACCTCAAGGTGGACCACAGGAAAAATCAAGTATGTCGAGTGATATCATATAAGTATACAGGTGCCTATCGGTTCACCAAAACTGGCACAAAAGGGGTTCAGTCATGCCTATTGTCGTAAGAATATACTTCTCAGCTCCTCCCGTTCACGGCTAGTATGTGCTGTAAACAAAGAAGTGATAAACCATGTTCTGGATGCGCTCGATCACCTAAACCTCCGACCTGCAATAAATGATAGACGATGATCAAGCTCCTACGAAATTTGGAAAATGGCGGTATTGAGGCAGTTCTGATGGTATCTATGAAGATTGTTCCTTCAATGGCTTGTTCTTCTCCGCAATCCAAAGTTTTACGTATACAGTAAATGATGTTGGGCTATCAAATTTGTGCACAATGCCTTGACCAGTTGCCCTCGTCAACCGCGGAGCGCATAGTAAGTATACAGTTCACATGCACGATCATCCAATGGTTGGCTTTTGGGGTCGACAAAAATGCTTCTACGTTTTCGGTACTTTTACCCCTTATCCCACTTTGCTTCGTAGCGAGAGCCAAAAAACCGCTTCAATGCAGTGTGGGCTCTTCAGACTGGACATAATGCACGATAGCGAGTAGGTTTGCTGATATAAGACAGGTGTGTTGCTGACATGCATGTTAGTTATAGTCAGGGTGCAAGCAAGGGCCCTCTTGAGCAATCCTGGAAGTAACCATCATCACGCAATATTGCTTTACAGTGAGCTAATGCTCGTGGAAACGTGTTGTACAGCTTGTATGATGATGTGTTTATGCAATATGCGCTGGGTACGTAGTATGTACAGTAACTTGGGGATATCGTCCGTGATTCAACGTGAATATATACAACTGAGTGGGAGGTATGCATCGTGAATGGTATGAGGATATAAATGTAGGCAAGGATAAGTCGTAGCCAGTACAGATCTGTACAGGAAGGTTCGTTGCTTGGGCCGTTGCTTGGGTGAGATTAGGCTGGGATATGAGGAATGAACGGATGGTGCCCTTAGGGCTGAACAGGTGTAATGGGGAGGAGAAAGGATAGTACACTAACTGGGGAGAGGCTACATGTTTTGGTATAGTCGATGAAAGCATGGTCAATTCTGTCATTTTCTTGTTAGTCAGCATGGGGAAGAATACCTATGAACTACCTACGGCATAATTCGATCGTCGCAAGTCATAAACGGACGGAAGAGTAAAGGCATAGGAGTCGCGCGCCGCGCCGAGACGTGTGTTGCATATGTTCAGGACGTAACTGGACTCCGGAAAGAAAGCAGACTAAGTAGAAAGTTGGGTCCAAGTTGGCAATAACGTGTAGCAGCAAGAGACAGGAAGGATGTTCCCAAAGGACCGGGAGGGGGAGGAAGTCACCGACGCAATCGCTCATCGCTTGTTGCCCGTGTACCATGAGAGGAATACACTGCCAACACCAGCGATATAAACCCTGGCACGAAGCCGGCAAACCTAAGTGATGTTAAATAAACGGGATTGTTAGAGGAGGAGCCGCAGATGCTACCCACTGTCTCGGCAACTTCTGCATCGCGGAAGTGGATATGGAGATCACCATCCGGCATCCTTGTTATCTGATTGACTTCTCCGAAGCTCTGGAGGAATGTTTGATTGATGGAGATCAGTCATCACATGTGAAGTAGACTTACTTCACACCACCGTTTGAATGCTTCGAATTTCCGAGATTCATTCGGCCCAACACCACGAGCGACTAGCTTCTTCTTTTTCGATTCTCGTGTGAAGGTCATGCGGCTAATGGGTCCTCGATAACTGGACGAGACATACGCCACATGTGGTCGAGTTGAATCAGACGGTGCAAGCGAAACGTGTGCCCTGTTGTCATTAGGGGTGTGATAATTTCCATAACGGTTCAACGATTTTGAAGCAAATGGTGCTCGACTCGATCCTGTCTCCGCTTTGTTGTGGTGTAACAGATTATCGCCACCGGCGGCTGTTGCAGGCCTGCTGAGTGATATTGATGACATAGTCTCGGCGGTCTTGAACAGGGTACCTGGCGACCTGGGAGTGGAACGTATCGAATCGACGAGCGATAGTTTGTGGAAGGACATTTGCATTTCGCTCTCGATGGTTGTGGGGGCAGTCGAGGTGCTTGTGATACAAGAAGATATACTCGGTCGAGAAGGAGTAAATGTTGAGTCTGAGATTGAACTCGGGTTGGCCGGTGATGACGGGGAAGCGAAATGCCCCATTACACTGGGGCGCCACTTGGACATACCAGGAGAGGAGGGCGGACAAGATGAGGCTTCACTAGGAATGTTGAGTGTCGACAGACTTGCAGCGCGAGAGTGTTGATTATGCGGGGGTATGGTGTCGTTGTGTCGGGAGACTTTAGATCTTCGTGAGGGAGGAGGTGTGAGGGAGGTGACGTTAGAGGCGCGAGATATCGAGTAGGGAGAGGAGCGAAACGAGAGGAAGTCACGCAAGGAAGACGGGGTCGGGAGGAAGGAGGGGGCTTTGTGAGTTTTGGGAGTTGTGGGGACCTTTTGTGGATAGCGAGGCATTTAAACATAAGATATATGATCAATGATGGAATCAGAAACCCACCTCCGACGTTGATGGTTCGGCCTCAGCATGTGTTGGAATGTCATCATCTTGAACAAGATCATAGCTATTTACGGTGGTGGTATCATCAAACACGTCTGTCGGCGCTGCATGCCTCGCCAAATCTGGGTACGCCAGGTAGGCGTTTGGCGGGGTGCCGGAACCTGGGAGTGTTGGATCATAGCCAAGCGGGGCGGAAGGCTGCGCTGGTGATGATTGTGGGCCGATTTGTTGCTCCTTGATCCAACGGTTGAACATGCTGGAACGTCGCCGTCGAGGAGGCCGAAAGAAGAGGTCGAATTGAGTTGAAAGGTCGTCACGGTCTTCGGCATTCCTCATCGCAATTTTGGTGTTCGTGGTGTACCAAGTGCGCGAGGAGGAATTAACGCGTCTACAGCTCGATGAGAGTCCTCTATATGCGTGGCAACAGCAAACTCACCTGAGGGTATAGATTCGCGGTAGAAATACAGGAAAGGGAGATGGGCTATGCGGAGGAGAACATGGGGGATGGTGGAGGAGAGGAAGAGAGAGGGAGAGAGGCGCACTGGCCGTGATCATGCGATTGCCATATTGGGTCTGTTGATTCAACATATGCCGCCTCGAGGCAGCCGATTACCCCATCCAACTCAGGGCTCCCTCCCGATAATCCGAGACTGACTGTCGGTGCGATGGTGGTTATTACCCATTGGTACGGATACTACAACAAAACATGCTATCGATACAAAGCTGGGTGATGAAAAGCCTGCACAGTTGCGTCAGAGAAGGGAAGCGTCAGCGTGAAATGCACACCCACCAGAGCAAAAGGATCTACAACTCAGCTTCTGCAGCCACATGCCCACCGGCCAATTCCAGTACCCGAGAGACCATTTCTTTGAACAGCTTGGCGGACGACGTTTTTTCGTATCGATCAAGCAAAGGAAAATGGGACGCTGCGGCCATCGTTGACGAGCTACCCTGCGTCGCGGCGTCCAACAGCATCACCAATTCAGTATCGACGGGGAGGCTACCCAGGAATGCCAGTTGCTCCCGTCTAGCCATGTCTTGGCCGCCACCAGTCGAGAAGACGTTGCTAATTTCACCACAGCATGGGCATACGTAACCACTCATGTTCTCGATGAGACCCAGCACAGGCAAATTGACAGCGCGGGTGAAACTCAAGCATTTCATGGCATCAAGCAATGCTACCGCTTGGGGAGTGGTCACAATGACCGCTGATAATCGTGCATGCACTGGCGCGAGATGCTCCAGCAAAGATAGATGCTCATCAGACGTACCTACAGGGAATGAGATGAGGTATTGATTTCAGTGAATGTGGCGTACCTGGAGGCGTGTCTATTACCAGATAGTCTAGCTCCCCCCACCGCACGTCGCTCAAGAATTGCCTGATCATGCCATTCTTCTTCGGCCCCCTCCAGACCACCGAGTCTCCTTTATTCTTTAACAGGAAACCCACGGACATGCATGCCATCCTGGCTGAAGGGCCATCAGCATAGACAGGCACCCATCCATCGCTGCTCTGATGCACACCGTGCCCGTCGACGCCCAGCATGCGCGGGATGGATGGGCCGGTGAGGTCGACATCGAGAATTCCTACGCGAGCAGTGGGAGATGAGGCGTATAAATTGAGAGCGAGCTGGGTGGTCACTGATGACTTGCCAACCCCACCTTTGCCTGAGAGAACGATGATGATGTTCCTGATAGATCGCAGACGACGCGATACGGGGGTCTCTTGAGGGTCGTTTGCCATCGTGGATGAGGATGCATGGGCCGATGGCTGCTGATCAATACCCATCTCGCCACGTGGTCTCTCTCTCTCTCTCTCTCTCTGCCATGTTACTGTACATCGCGAGGGCGTCGCGGCTCTCAGCTTGCAGACAGAATCTGCCTTCTCTTTTCGCCGAGCACCCTCGTGAGCTCTTCTCTACACCCTTCCGAATAATCCCATCCTCACAGCTGCTCGAGACAAGTGCTCGAGACGAAATTCCTCATCGCAGGCGCAACCTCATACCAGCACCTCCATACCCCCGCCACGTCTTGACTATCGCTCAATTGCCCAGAACGTCGACTCGAAAACGAAAAATGCTCGTCAACGAAACGCACCTATTCCTGAGGATGGTGTTTCTACCATAGCAGCCCTCTACAAGGAGCATACCGATATATCTGTCACTTTGAATTCCAAGCGGAATGAGCGATCGGCTCTCGGGGAGAAAATACACAAGGCCTCGAAAGACAGAAACGCGAAGAACGCTCTTTTGCACGATGCTAAATCTCTCAAAGAACATATAGCCCAGCTAGAGTCAAAGTTAGATGGCGTTTCAGAACAACTCATGCGCCTTTCTCTCTCAGTACCAAATGACACGCACCCCGAAACACCTGTTGGACCGGAACCCGCGGCGAAGGTCCTTTATATGCATAACGCCGAAAACCTCATCGTCAATCCCGCTGTCGACCACGTATCGACTGCTAGGGCGCTGGGTCTCGTTGATTTCGAAGCTGGTACTCTCGCAACAGGCTCTTCCTGGTATTACCTGCAAAATGAGGCTGCCCTTCTCGAACTTGCTCTCACCAACTTTGCCATGAGTGTCGCCATGGACCATGGATTTACGCCTGTCATGACCCCCGACGTCGTACGCGCCGATATTGCCAGTCGTTGTGGCTTTCAACCTCGTGATCACTCCCACCCAGCAGTTTCTCAAGTGTATCATCTTGAACCCTCTCATCCTTCCCCTCAGTTGATTCTCTCTGGAACCGCAGAGATACCACTTGCAGCGATGTTTGCGAACAAAATATACCCCGCCCATTTCCTTCCTAAGAAAGTTGTAGGCCTTGGCCGTGCCTTCCGTGCTGAGGCTGGAGCACGAGGCACAGATACCAGAGGCTTGTATCGCGTGCATCAGTTCTCCAAGGTGGAACTATTTGCGGTGACTACGGCAGAAAAGAGTTCTGCTATGATGGAAGAAATGAAGAAAGTGCAAATGGATATCTTCGCGTCGCTAGGGCTGTCCTTCAGGTAAGTGCCGTTACTATATCAACAGTATTGAATACAGCTGCCTGTTGAGTATAGAGTTCTTGATATGCCGACTGAAGAATTAGGAGCCAGCGCGTACCGTAAGTACGATATCGAAGCGTGGATGCCTGGACGTGGTGGGTGGGGAGAAATATCCTCTCTTTCCAACTGCACGGATTACCAGGCCCGCCGCTTGCATATCCGCTACCGGCCCATTTCCGCCAACCCGTCATCCAGCGAGAATGTTGCACCTTCTCCATGCAAACTTGAGTCTCCTACCACGCTTCCCTTTGCCCATACATTGAACGGCACAGCAGCAGCGATTCCTAGACTAATTGTCACGCTCCTGGAAAATGGTGTTCAACTCGACAGCGAAGGAAGGGTTACATCGCTGCGCCTACCTCGAAGTTTGGAACCTTACTGGCTTACCCGCTCCGTCGTGCCAAATACTCTCATACAATGGAGTTAAAAGCTCAATAAATCAACGCATTTCCTTGCCTAGGTATACTACACATATGATGACACATTCACATTCCGCAACCTATTCCACATAGATAACCCTCCGAGCAATCCTGTACTCTCCCATCCCATGCAATAAGAGCTAATGTCTGCTTGGGCCAATGGCAACCTCATCTGCAAACGGATCTGCGAACGGATCATCTTGTGGATCCCGCTGGGACCTTAAACCGACGGCAGCTTCTTCGTCAGGGTCATCGGATACAGTCACATAGTCCCGCCTTTGCCGTTTTGAGGAAGAGGCAATGTTAGAGGCTCCCTCCGAGGATTCATAGTCGCTAAAGTCAGAAAGGGAACCACGTCCGTCGTAATGTTCATCGTCCGAGGCGTCGGCGGTACGTCCGGATGGCTTCAAGGGTGGTGGCAAATTATTTGTTGAGCCACCCAAGGGTCCAAAGTTCAGGTCTTGCAAATCGGGGTGCAAGGAAGTGGCGCCTCCGTTGTCACTCTGTTTGGCGCGCTCAATGGCTTCACGCTGCTTCTCTTGCAGTTTGTATACCTCGCTTTCCCCAGTCATATGTGTGGTGGCCATGCCGGCGATGATAGATCCCGTTCCGTCATCCGTTGGCGGCTGGCGTTCCGCGAGGACTAGCTGGTCATACATTTCCAGCGCGCCTATGATACGTTCGTTCGTCTCAATCAAGGTCCCGATTAGCTCCTCGTTTTCCACAAGCTGTAGTGCTATCAGCAACGGATGCTAGAACAGTCAATGGAGTCATGCACCTGGATGTATCGCACGACGGGCTTCCTTGCAGCTTTGGCCTTCTCGATGCAGTTCTGGACCCTCTCGTTGGTTGAAATGGCTTCCTTATCTGTGTTCACGAGCTAGAAGACCATTATCAGACGCGAGACGTGGAACGAGATTGGATATTCTACTGTTATGGCGTTGATAAGATTGCTAGTCGCCTGCGATGCCTCAACGATACTGGACAATACTTTGGGTTTATCCTGGAGGTTGGTAAGCTTTGGAGAGAATACGCATGCTATGACTCACTTTCTCGAAATCAAATGGTTGTCTCTTAGGTCTAGTCAAACTCGACCTTTCCTCTACCTTTCGCTGCCTCTCTTTCTCTTTAGCTTCCTTCTTCTCCCGCTTCTTGCGAGCCGCCTCTGACTCTGCGTTTGGCAGACCCAACGAGTTGTTAATCTGCTCGAGGTTCTGCTGTTGGGTGACACGGTGCTGCTTGCACTGTCTGTAAAGTCCCGTTACATGAGACATTTGGGGATCTGATTCGTATTGCTTCTCCCAGAACGCCAGCACTAATAGCACTTTTTTTCGAACCTTCGGGTCTGTCGACGGATCGGTTGATACTTGTTTAAGCGCATCGGTGAGATGGCCATCGGCAAAGGAGGCTACAAGGAAACTAAGTGGACATTACGTCCCCAGCGAAAGGAGCTCACTTTGAAATTGGTGACCACAGTTCTCAACCAGCGCCTTCAGAAGCTGCGGAATAGACTGGGATTATTCGCTCAAATCATGTCCATGACATTACATACCACCATAGCACGATACTGTTGGTGAGCATTCCCATGTTTAAGTTTCTTCCGTAGTGCTCGCGAGGCTTCCGCCGTACTGCACACCACAAGGTAAGTGTCACATTCAGATTAAAGTAACGGTCGTGAGCACCCTGCAGCTCCTTGAAGGTTGATGGAGTCTACAAGCTCCGGAATCCTGAGATTGGGCCAACCCATACATCAGTCATATCAGAGGGTTCGATGGGATCCCCTACCCATCGTATGCTTCCTCTTCGTAGCTGCTCGACGTCAGAATTTCTACCCAATCCGTGATGGATGACTGCGGCGAGATAAGGAACGTAGTTTCACTAAGCAACCAGCAGAAGCGAAGTAACACACATGAGGCTTTTCCCGACCGAACGCCTGCCTTGCAAAACTTATCGCAGACATCGTAGCACAGGGTAAAGAAGCATGTACATCTCGGGCGGTTTGGATGGTGTTACTGCACAGTGGAGGAACTCCTAAAGCGTGACCTGCGTCACATTGATAGAATACAACATACACGACACTCTGGTGTAGGATAACAATCGACCGTCAAGTACATAAATAATATTACAGGCGCAGATAAACCCAAGAGAAACGATAGCGATAACACACCAAGCGGATAAGTCCGGTGGGGGACAAAGTGAAGAATCAAACAAAGTCCGAAGGTCAAATTACTATGATGGATTCTCACTGAGAACACCGTTAGTTGCAACGGGTAGTTGAGGTTGCTGTTGAACAGACTGCTGCTGGTTAGGGTTAGGTATAATAGGTGGGGCTGCACCAACCGGGCTCTCCAAGAACAATCTAATCAAGATTGATTCAAGCGCAGCAACACTGGCAGGGGGATAAGCGAAATTTCTGGCGTGGTCGCGTATGGAATTGAAGAGGGTTGCCATATTGTCCCAGCGATCTTGTCGAGTGGCATTGGAATCGATATGGGGGTGCGAAGGGGGTTGGTACTGATGAGGGGGAGCATGATAAGCGGGGGCTGCCTGAGGCTGACCGTACGAAGCTTGGGTGGGTAGTGGGGCAAGCGCAGAAACGGATGCAGAGTATGAGGATGCGGGCTGTTGGATGATCGCCTGCGGGGCTGCAACTGGCACAGGAGTGTGGGGCTGTGGAGGTGGCTGTGCCGGTATCGCTGCGACTGGTGCTGGTGCTGGTGTCGGTGTCGGTGTCGGTGTCGGTACTGGTGTCGGAGTCATTTCATGGGGAGCGTCATTAGAGCGGTATTGCTTTCGGGTGCGTTCTTTTTCCTCTAATGCTGCGGCTTTACGACCACGCCTAGTGAATGGTAGGTTTGCTAGGCCAATTTCATGAGAATGGTGGGATACATCTAAAGGGTTGCATGATTCAGTAGCTGTCCCATTTACAAAGCCCAATAGTTCTCACAACACGCGCGAACCTCTTCAGTATCGAAGTATGTCTTGTAACTGGAGTCAGACAAAATTGAGAACAAAAGCACCGTCTAGCAGATGCAGACATGCCTGATAGAGGCCGGGCACCCTTGCCCTTCAAGCTGAGCGGGGTCAGTCAGAAGGTTGGAGCAGCGCATGCCAATCGACGCACCTTTCGACTAGGAACCTTGCGAACACGATCAGGATGTTTCTTCACGTACTTCTTCCTACCGCTACGGGAATGTCTTGCACACACGAGCTTGGTATGTTCCTTGAATCTTGGTGGTACCGCTTTGCTGCCATGTGTGTCTCCCTTCACAAACTCGACCATCTGGGTCTCCTCCTCATGAGCCCGCCAGTCATTGAACTCCTTAACGCTCGGGAAGCGGAGGGTATAGCCATCCTCTGCGTCGCCTGAGCCATACGGTTGTTTGGTGAGTGTAGTAGATGACGGACCAGGCGAAACTGCCGTGGGACCATTTATTGACTGATTGGAGGGAAAAGTGGGTGGATGATTTTGTGGCGGGCTGGTAAATTGGCTCGCTGACTCTGGTGGCGCACCATTTATGTTGTTCGTCGTGCCCTTGAGCTGCATGAGATGGGGAGGCAGAGGCTGGGTCATGGCCATCTCGCCCAGTCTGAAGTGCTGGTAGCTCATCGTCTCCGACGATAAACTCGAGTTGAGAGCAGCAGCCAGATACCCGAGATGAGATATTATTCCGGACGGACGACAAAACTTTGGAGAGGAAATGCGACGTTTCAGAGTCGTTTTTGGCCGTGATTTCGTCACACGCAAATAACGCCACCACCCTAGCCAAATCCGGACAACTATCCTTGCAACCATGACCTCTTCCCTACGAAATTCCATCCACAGGAGGAACCACAAGGAGAGGTCTCAGCTCGCTCATCGCACAAGGCTAGGCGTGTTGGAAAAGCACAAGGATTATGTCAAACGTGCAAGGGATTATCATTCTAAACAAGACAGGATCGTCCGCCTCCGACAGAAGGCCGCAGAGAGGAACAAGGATGAATTCTACTTTGCGATGAACAAGGAGAGGACCCAGGTGAGCATGTCTTCAACTCCCAGTAGATGTCTCTCAGCCAGTATCTCGCGCAGAGAGGTGTTCATGTTAAGGAGCGGGGAAACGTCGCGCTTCCGACAGACATTGTCAAGGTCCTGAAGACTCAGGACGAAAATTACGTTCGCACTGCTCGTGCCGCAGGGAGGAAGGTACGTTAAGCAATGTGCGTATTCATGATTCTCATCTTTACCCCGCCAGAAAATCGACAAAATTAAAAGCCAATTGATGACTCTCGCTAACTTGGTTAGGCCATCTCAACACGAAGGTTCCGATAATGAGGAGCATATGATTGAAGAAGAGCTGGATACGCTTCGGGAGGCCGGGATCATATCTGCATGTGCCAAAGGGAAGGCGCCTAGCAAGCATGTAATATTCGTCGATAATGACGAAGAGGGTAAGCCTGAGAGCTGCGTATAGACTTTCTGGTGGTTGACGATGTATATGGCAGCACATCTGTATGCAAGGAAGGCATCCTCCTCTGCTTCAGCTTCTCGGACCCCTACCGATGACGTAGCAGCGAGCAAGCCCCTCGACCTGGGATGGAAAGCACCCCCCTCCAAAAAGAAGCCGAGGTCTTCGCTGCACTCTCAAGAGGAATTTGGTCCAAAGGAGGAGGAAGAAACGTCGCGACTCACGAATTCCACTCACAAGAGGCTGCTGAAGGAACTGGGCGCACGGATAAAGAAGGACAAGATGCTAGGGTATACACAGCGAGAATTTGAGATGCAAAGGCTGCTGATGGGGAAAGGGGCCAGGCGGAAGATCCTGGGTGTGGAGAAGGTAGAGGAAGGCGATAGCGAGGACGACACTCGACCGTCTAGGAGAGGAAGCGAGGTTGACGAGGCAACGTATAAAACAAGGGTGTATAAATGGCGAAGGGAGCGGAAACGGTGACATGAGATATTCTTGACTGCCCAATTCCTCGCTCCCAAATGCCCTCACCAAAAAGGACCGCAATAATCCTCGAGCATCCTGCTATAGCAGATCAACGATTGAACGTCTGTATGTCCAGTGCGATGGTATTGCAGTCATGGGTACAGATTAATTAATAGGTCCGTAAGATAATCCTAGATCTGGGTACAATACCTAAGCATATCGGTCATTTTAAAATACGCTGATAGCTCCCAGCAATGCTGTGGCTACCACTGTTAGTAGAGCTGTCAGTGGGTTGGAGTCGAAGGAGATGAGGGGAACGGCCCCATTTTGATGGGAGGTCGTTGAGCCAGACGGCGCGCTTGTTGAAGTCACAGGTTGAGCGACAGGTGTTGTGGGATTGTATGTAACGCGGTTGATGTCGGCAGCTACTTGGAAGACGGAACCACCGCCGAACTCGTAAAACTAGTGTCGCATGAGCTCAGCAACGTTAGTGTGAGGGAGGGATCCGTACATCAACAAGCATAAAATTGGGTGATCGGCCCTGAACAGTGACACACATCTGCGCCTGGGCACCCAAGGAGCCAAAGCCGGAAGCAGCATTGGTGACATTAGCCTTGTCAATATCTGGCGCCGGGTTGCCAAATACGAGCTTGTTGAGGAAGTGGTTGATAAGGATCATCTGGGTGGACGTGTCACCCTTGGTCCGATTCACGCTGCAATCAAAGAGGTTTGGATCGACGAGGTTGAACGCAGTCTCCCATATGTTGGTGAATTCTAACGAGCAGAGCGTGATGGGTATAAGATTACTTTCGTCAAAGACTAGAAAGAAGGTCGTACCGTCAATAAGGAAGGGGATGGCAGGGTCGGCACCGTTGTCCAAGAAGCTGACCAAGCGTTTGTTGGAGTCGATCATACTGCCAAGGGTAGGCCAACCCGACGCCGGTAGAGTGGGTGTTTCCGGTGCAAAGGAAATAGAGTCAACGCCAGCGGCTTTGTACACTGCTTGGAACGATGATGCTGGTTGGTTGTCGATATTCACCATTAGTATAGAAACAACTGCACAGGGGAAAGTCGTAAGATGAAGATGGTGATAAGAAACACCGGAGCGCACCATCATTAGGATTAGCATCCATCCATGTTTTGACTAATGGATCATGTTAGTTCATAGTCACTCTACTGCACGGCGAAACTGCGTACCCGTGACAAGGTAGTCATGCAAGGTGCCACCATTATAAGCCACCTGATGGGAGACTCAGAAGATGCCACAGCTATGAGAGGACGGCGTGCTTACACATTCGGAATGACAAAGCTGGAGAGCACCATTATTGTTGTGGACCTGCAGCTGGAGCATCCGCACTCCATCTGTTAGTTGCTGTGTGACTGATTGGCGGCTTGAGCATTCTCAGCTGAAACGCGGGGCGAAACTACGAACCATTATGGTCTTGATTGGCAAACACTGGCGGTAGGTGTACATTAGATGCGTCTCGGCGTGTTAAAGCAGAACACACAATTATTAACCCCAACGGCATAAGAATCGTGAGCGCCAACGAAGGCTATGCTCCCATAACTGCGGCTACAAAGCTACCAGCTCATTAGTATGGCGTTGGGTGATAGAGGGGATGAAAAACACCTCTGAATGGCCATTGCAGACCGTTGCCCGGCTCGTCAGCGAGATAGCATTTACGGTTATCGAGGAGAGTAGCGTAATTGCGACCCGCGCAAGTGAAAGAGTGGCACGTAGATGCATTCTGTCAGAATCCAGGAGGCGATAGCTAGAACCCCACTATATGGAAGACAAGGATAGGGGATGTAGGAGACGAGAGGTGGAGGTTCGGAAGGAGTGAGGAGAGTAGGGGTCGTGAAGTGAAAGAGCCAGAACAAGGGTGTGTTCCTGACAAATGGATCCTGTGCATCACGGTGCGGACGGCTGGTTCCAAATATGTCTTGCCAAATGGAGAAGACATAACCCGGCCTTTCCTGAGCCCATCATGGACAAGGTAGTGCTTGTAACGGGCTGCTCTACGGGCGGGATAGGCTATGCGCTGTGAGCAAGCCTTCAAATCTGAGCTTGTAAGGAACTGACCAAAGGACAGGTGTGAGGCATTCAGTGCCCACGGGTGCAAGGTGTACGCCACTTCGAGGGACGTTAGCAAGATCGAGCCGTTCAAATGCGGCAACGTCGAGCGTCTGGCACTCGATGTGAACAACGAGGAGAATGTCGAGGATGTTGTTCAGCAAATCCTGCAAGCGGAGGGCAGAATTGACGTTGTTGTGAACAATGCGGGAGGACTCTGCGTAGGTGCGGACTGGCCTCCAAGTTTCGTGCGTTCCTTCTGACATGGATCCGCGTGAAGGTGCGCTACTCGACATTCCTTTGGACAAAGTCAGGGAAGCGTTTGAGACGAACACATTTGCTGCTCTGCGCGTCGCCAAGGCTGTGATGCCTTCCATGGCAGAGAGGAAGAGCGGGACAATCGTGAACATGGGCTCCATTGTGGGCGAAACGTAGGTGTATCTGCTCATCCATTCACACCGGTCCAAATGACTGCACTAGTCCAACGCCATGGAACGGAATCTACTCTGCCTCCAAATCTGCTCTGCACACATTAACGGAGGTGCTCGCGATGGAGGCCAAGCCCTTCAACATTAATGTCATGCTTGTTTCACCGGGCTCGGTCAAATCCAACATCTCCAAGAATTCAGCCACCAGCTTCCAGCTCCCGGAAGACTCGCTATACAAGGCGTATGTCAAAAACATCCTCTTCCGCATGAACGTGAGTCAGACGACGCGCTCCATGCCCACCGATCAGTGCGCGGAAGCCATAGCATTGGCTGCATTGCGGAAACGACCGCCTAGCTATATTACCTTGGGTGGCAATTCAAGGATTTTCACTATCTTTAAATGGCTGCCTCGAGCTTGGGTGTTATGGTTTATGTGGCGCACGTACTCGCGGAAACTATGATAATAGAATGTCGGGCGTCTACACTTGTCAATGTCTAGATACCCAGACTACCTCTCCCCAACAAAACTCTCCAAGGCGCACAAGTCCCGTGCTCGCCGCGAGCCCTCTGGTGTATTCTCGTTATTCCAATCCCCACAAATACAGCAGTTCAAAGAAGCCTTTCAGCTAATTGACGACAACAAGGATGGCTGGGTGAACGAGACCGATCTTAAAGAGATATTTGCTAGTCTTGGTGATGATGGACGACTTGCTCAGCTCGCGGGCAGGCGCGCATGCACGATCGTCTTCATACGATGATGACGCTTCATCTGACCGGGGAATCAACTTTACTATGTTCCTCACAATGATGGGTGGGCGGCTTTTCGAATTTGATACGGGAGCTGAGCTGTTGGAAGCCTTTGAGTCCTTTGACGAAAACGACGGTGGCATGGTCAAGGTCGACGAGATGAGGAGGTGGCTAAGTGAAATTGGCGAAAGGATGGACCAACGAGAGGTGCGGCGCCTCGGCTTTTACACGTCTCGACAGAGAAAGTGATGTCATGGAATGCAGATCGACCGTTTTTTGAAAGGACCATTCACAGATAGGCAAGGCAACTTTAATTACCGCGAATGGGTCAAGGTGCTCAGAGTCAATGCGGACGATGAAGAGAATGAAACGCGAGTACAAACCGCATAATGATCAGGACTGTCCTAGTTAATTATGTTGCATTCCTTGTCGTGACGACTATGCAACAGTTTGTTTGTCTCTGTTGACGCGTTGGTTTGAACACGGTCATGTTCGAGCGTCTAATTCATGCTCCTTCTCTCACTTTTCCGCGTCAAGCCCTTGTTTTGTCCGACTCTGTCTACCATCAAATACGCGACCTTTCCACTCAAATCACTAGGAATGTCTCCGTTCATACTGGACTCAAGTTTCTACAGTGAAACCGTGGAAGACTCTGAGCCAGAGAGAGAGATGAAGCGGAGGCAGCAACGAAAGTGGGCCTCGCCTCACAAACGTCGACTTCCCGTGACTGACTGCGTCAGCCTTAGTGGAGATTTGGATAGTGAAGACTCAGCATGTGAGGATAATCCCATGGTCATCGAAATCTCAAGTCCTAGTCAGTCCTTGGATTATGCTTGAGCCACGGCTTGTTGATTCTGTAAATTCAGCGGAGAGCGAGGCTGCTCAGTTTGTGGAATCGACATCTAGTAGACCTCTGCCACGTCGTTCTGAGGTTGATCAAATCGCATCGCCTTCGCGTCCTCGGGAAGAGCCTCCTGTCCACCAACCACAGTTGCCTGGTCGTACTCTCAATGAACAGGCTCCTTCTGCGTCCGTTTTCCTTGACACAATTGGGGAGGCATCTACCTCTGATGATGAACGGCCTCTCCCTTTAAGCCTGGATAGGTTTGCTTATGCTCGTGTGGCCCTCCCCTCCAAACCTAATCGATCTAGATCATCATCATCCCTTGCCTCCACGGTCAGGGAAGATGGCGCAAAGGTTACCAAGACACGTCCCGTCGCTCCCATGTCCACGCTAAGCTCTCAATTTACCGATGCTCAACTTAGCATGCTCCTCGTATGTGTTTGTTGCCAGGTTAAGTGGACGACACGCAAGGGTGTCTCGCAGAAATTGGCACATATCAAAACTTGTGCTAAGAAGCGTTCTTTCACAGATGCGACGGTCTGTTCTATGATATCACAAGCGTTGGCTAGTGCACCACCAAAGGAACCCTCCATCAGGCCTCCCAAACAGGCGGAATCCCGTGGACTTCAGCAGTCCAAGACTTATTTAGAAGAGGTACTCAACGATGCTGCTGTGACCAAAAAGAAACGAAAAGCCCAGTCTGCGGAGACAGTTCAGAGTGTCACAGAAACTCGTGGTGACATTCTCTCCAGGGCACGGACTCTACTCGCTGTGGTTGGTACCGATGCTGCTAGAGACAGTGGCGGGGCATCCTCCAGCAAGCACGTATGTCCCAACGGAGGCCCGGCATTGCAAGAGTCAGCCATCCATCAAGCAGCCGCTTCGTTGGAGGATGGCAAATCCCTAGTGGATGCAAATGCTTTTCCTGCGACTCAAGCCTTTGCTCCGTCCAAATTAGCCACCGCTTCTCGGACGTCAACATTATTCCGCCTAGCTGATCAAAGCGATACCAATCTTTATGACGATGATGACCCGTCCCGCCTTCCAACAGCTGACCCAGCACCTTCGAATTTACGATCCCAACCCACCTTTCGTCCATATTCATCTTCGATGTCCCAGACCAATAACCACAAACCCGATCTTGACGTGTCAGATTCGTGCCCAGTAAGTACTTCTGGCAGTTGGCACCCTTAACACCACCTTACAACGCCCTAGAAACCTCCGACGCATTCTGATATTCTCAGTCGACTCGATCGTGCAATCACCCAAGCAAACGGAAATGCCTTTCCTCGGAACGAGACAAGATATTCTACTCATAAAACCCCAGAGGATGCTCCGAAACCAGTTTCGTCCTTACCTATACCTGATGGAGATTTATTGCGTTACGACCCCGGAGCTCAGACTCTCGTCAGCTCACCCCGTCGGGGTATGCAACAGGATTTGAATAAATTGCCATCGCTCAGCCAATATCCAAGTCCAAGTCCTAAGAGTCGTCCATTATTGCCCGGAGAACGATTGTTGAGAATGGCACAATTAGACCAGCCCAAAGGGCGAAGGCGCAAAGCGAATGAAGATGCTTTAGACGATGAGAAATGGAAGGAACAGCTGAAGGCTAGCATCTTGACGAATCAGACTCTGTACCTGCGTGTACTACGCTATGAAGTAGGTGACATTCAGAAGCAAGATCCGCCCACGCCTGAGCATCGTTCTAGCCCATCCATTTCGATGAGTTCCTACGTCTGATGGTCGACAAAGCACTCTTCAACTCGCGTGCTGCTCTTCGAGCGTTCCTTGATGAACAAGTGCGAAACCCGCCCGAGCATTCCGAAACATCACTAACCATCCCGCAGGCCATCAACTACTGCGGGGCTGATGCTGGGAAGAGACGGTGACTCGGATTCTAAAGTCTATTTATTGGTTCATATCCACATGTATATCTCGCCGCAGTGCTAAATAAACAGTATCATCCGACGAAGCAAGTCTATAACGCAACTTCGGATAATCCAGCAACCTCGATAACGCCACCGACAAGGTGTAAACTGCCTGTCACTAAGACCTGGACGTGCACTCCTTTCGACTCCGAGTCGACTCGACGGACGACACCAATAGCATGCTCTACTGAGGGAAGGACGTGGATGTTTGATTTGGGAAACTCCGGAATAAGGGAAATCCACGCATCCGCTAGCATTTTTTGAGTCCTAAGCTGAGCTAGATCGTCATTGGAAATGGCGTGAGATGTCAAATCTAGACAGGCTGGGGTGAGGTGGGTTCTAATTGAGATGGACTCGGCTCACCGCCTTTAAAGCCTCCATCCGCATAAGTGACATTAGTACAGAAGATGACGTGGTCGAAGAAGTGCTGAGCACCAGCGTCATTTTGATTATGCAACTTCAGTTGAGTAGCAACTTTAGTGAGGATACCGCCGAGGAAAGCGTCGCCTGATCGCCCACTTGTGCAGTTGAATATAAGGATTCGAGTGCATGCCGTGCTAAGGACAGCGTCGTGGTCAAAAGAGGGGCACTTTGCCTGGTCGGAATGTCACCTACGAAGAGCCGATGGCTACGCCAGGACTGACAAACCACTGTATGCAGCAATCCAGACTCTCTATGGTGTGCGCACCATCAATGAACCAGGTGGTGGCTTTATGTCTGGGATCTGGAACGGTCTGACATCTACCAGGCCATCGAGCTTTCTCTAGACCTTCAGCAAACTCTGGGGTCAAACGATCCTTGGGAAGGGAGATTCCCCGAGATGCAAGGAATTCTTTAGCGAGATGTACAGCGAGATTTGCATTCTGCACTTGATGGACACCAGCGAGACCTGGTCATGGAAGATGAAGATGCTAGCTAACCCAACGCTAAAAAGGTGAGATCATACCTAGCTTGATCTCCGACAACTCAGGTGTGGGCGGAACGACCATAAATTTCGATGCCTAATGAACTTGGTAAGGATGTTGATAACCCAATGAAGGTATGTCCAGAACCTTCAACTCCTGAGCACGCTGGCGCAACACCGCGAGGCCTTCCTCCGGTTGATTCACTGATAACGCAGGTACACTATCCTAGGCAATGATTAGATCCTTACGTCGAATGCTTATAGAGTGGATAAACCTTGTAAATGCCGCCTTTCTGCCACGCTATTTCTGCGAGTGTCTTGCCAAGTACGAAGACATGATCGATCCCGAGGGCAGTGACGCCTGTGACTATTGGTTTGGGCACTAAATTTGTGCAATCATATGTTCCCCCAACGCCAACCTCTAGTATGGTGGCATCTACCTGGAATGTGTAAACAGAAGTATAGCCATTCACGCAATGACGGTACCTTGAGATCCAAGAAGGCATGGAACGCAACCAAGGTGATGAATCTAAAGTACATGGGCTTGGGGGGAATGGTCGGGTTGTTGCCCTAGTGTGGATCGTCGGAAGGATGAGCATGGGGTAGGCGGAGCTCTCACGTACGATGGCATGAGCGTCAAGTTTATCCCATACATCGTAAAAGTACTTTGCAAAAGCTTCCTCTGAAATGGGGACGCCATTGATACGTATCCGTTCTCTGACAGCAACCAAGTGGGGAGAGGTGAATAGGCCTGCAGATTTCAGGGTCAGCACCGCACCGCACTATAGCCTCAAGGGGTATGAAGAAAACCTATAGACCATCTGGGCATAGATTTCCGAAGGATAGAATCGCAAAAAGCACTCGTAGAGCCTTTCCCCTTGGTTCCGGTGATGTGGATAACGTTCAGCTTGTTCAAATCCTCGGGCTACTGATGGGTGAGTCACGATCTCCAACCCGTTCGAGGCACAATGAGTTCATACAGAATATCCGATTCTTCCGAGATACTCGATCATCTCCGGAATGGCATGGGTGGGCTGCTTGGATCCAGAAGCGCGTATGGCGTCGAGGGTAGCTGCGTTGGACTGCAGCGAGTTCAGATGCTCAATAGCACTCTGATACGTGCGTGCTGTAGACATTCTCCGTAGAAGGTTGAAAGAGACGATGTGGTGGGATGAGCGAGAGATACGGAAGGCGAGAAAAGTCATTCGCCGATGCACAATTTTTGATGGAAGAACATTGAACAAGTTTGGAAGGCGAGATAGGGGCAGACCCGTGTCTCCTTAACTGTCTTCAAGAATTCAAGCAACTGGTTGTGAGCACCCTTCCGACGAATTTAACTATATGACAGAACCGGTGAATACTGCTTGCTGCTACAATGTAACAGAACAGATTGTGTCAGTAGCGTCAACGTGGCGAACGCTACCGAGACTCAATCCGCGTCAAGCTATGCGCAATGTCCGAGTGGCTATCTGAGCAATACCACGGCCCTTGAGATGAAGAGAATCTGCATTGTCCGGACCGGAGGCAGCATTCTGTAAGTCCGTTATCATATCGATTGGGGTCTCCGTTGGTTGCGGAGGGATGCGTTGATTACTGTTCTGTCGTTTCGTGGCTCGACGTACTCTCATCAAAGCCGGCACCATGACGGTATCCCAGATACACAGACGATAACGGATGCCATTTCTTCGGCTGCGTCATCATCGATGACCAATACCCTTGCATGGTTCTCGGAGAATACCCCTCCGCTTTCGTGTGAGATGGCTGTGCGTCTATGGCTACCCCGGCCCAGGTGCCTTGGCATTATCATCTGCACCGTGACCAAGATCAAGTCCAAGAAGTTGTGTGTCCACGTCCACTGGATCATTGATGCCGACTGGCACTGTTGCAAATTGCTAGCCCTTGCTTGGAATGTGGGTGGAAGAGCCAACGGCGACGAGCTCCTGCGCCATCGACCAATGATTGAACGGATCAGCCGAGAAGGATGGTGGGGTTGATGACCTCATGGACACTCTCACTGGCAAAATCATCCACGGTCAGGGGTCACTGCGGCGTGCAGACGCATTCGCCGAAGAACAGCCTGGTAGTGTTGCGCGTTAGGCGGGGGGGAAATGGACTGGGACATGGCGGCAATTGTGCCATATACTTACTTCTAGAAAAGCTGAACGGCAACTGCCGTGGGTGGTGGTGAACTTTACGGCGTCGTAACTCCAGGAGTCTGTGTTGGGACATGTTCTGGTAGAATGGTGTTGTGCACAATGGGCCTGGGTCTTGTGATATGTCTTGGTTCTAGTTGCTGAGAGGCAGCTCCCAGCCTGGTCAAAGGTTGTGACAAGCCAAGGACGAGCAAATGGGACTCGGCATAAGCGCGATGCCGAGAAAGTAAGTTGAAACCGCCAAGGAGTATGTCGCCAAGCGGTAATGCCAAGAGGATGTATGATCCATCTGCCAAGAACCAACACAAGTCGACCGATCGGATCTTCTTTGGTTTGGCTTGGAGGTCATGGCCCTTGGCAGGAGAGGGAGATGGATACCAATGGCCGCGTGCTAAACTGGTTTGCCAAGACGGAATCAGAAATAGACCAACACGGCTGAGAATGATTACATAATGGAGAGTGCCAAGCGTCGATAAAAGGCTTGGCTTGTCTTGGCAGCATTCGCTTTTAAATGAGCAATGTCGTCGTCCCTCGTCCCCTTGGCTGTCCTCCAGAACACCCTCCCCTTCTACAACAACCACCACTACTTCCACATGACCGCCTCCGTCCCCCACAGCCCCCCCGACCCAGACCCCTTTCCCCACCACCCCCGCTCCACTCCCGACGACGACCCAGACGACGACCCCACCACAACGCCCCCCGCAGACCCGCCCCCCGCCCACAAGTGTCTCTGGCTCGACTGCACCCACGCTTTTGCAGATCCAGAGGCCCTCTACAACCATCTCTGCAACGACCACATCGGCCGCAAGAGCACAAACAACCTCTGCCTCACCTGCAAGTGGAAGGATTGCGGCACAACCTGTGCAAAGCGAGACCACATCACCAGCCACCTCCGAGGTATTCTACATCCTCCCTTCCGCCTCCTTCGTCCCTGACCTCATCATCCTGTTGCCCAGTCCACACACCACTGAAGCCCCATATTTGCGAGGTGATTCTCCCCGATCTCCCCATCTCCAGCCACTCATTCCCCCCCAGATATGCAAAAAGTCCTTCAAGCGCCCTCAGGATCTCAAGAAGCATGAAAAGATCCATACCGAGGAGCACCACGCCCAGCACAAGCATTCAAAGGCAATCACCGTCGTCGATCCAGCCTACGTCCAGCGCGTCAGAGGCGATGCCGCTCGCTCAGAAGCAAAATCAAAGCTCTCTGCCCTCTCCAGAGCCCCTGTCCCCCGTGCAAAGTCCCATTCTTCCTCCGTCTCCGATGGTCAGTACGCCCTTTGTTTATCCGTTTATTCGCCACATGTTCACTCCGCAGGCTCTCATTTTGGCTTCTTGCCCTCGCCTTCTCCAGAACTCGCACATCATTCTCCGACACACGGCTCCTTCCTCCAGCATCAGGTTCCCGCTTGGGAAGTTCTCCGACACGACTCCGCTTCCATCCCCACGGGCTCAAAGCGTTCCCATGATTACGCTCTCGACTTCTTGTCCGACATGAAGAAACGTCGCGTAAACCCATCGTACGACCCCCGTCCGTACCTGCCTCTTAGATCACTCTCCCCTGTAACTCACGCCTCCCATTTCACAGAGATGGCC
The DNA here is from genome assembly GCA_032158425.1 of Pleurotus giganteus. NCBI lineage: Eukaryota > Fungi > Basidiomycota > Agaricomycetes > Agaricales > Pleurotaceae > Pleurotus > Pleurotus giganteus. The sequence goes on from JAPEHR010000002.1 coordinate 3,379,231, forward strand.
GATCGCCTCAATAGCATAGTCTACTCTCAGCACGTCGCTGCCTCTCACCGTCCAAACTTCAATCCTCGTTCCGTCTCTCTCGATATCCGCACTCCTGAAGAACTCGCCGCTGTCAATGAATTTCTCCTCACCCTCGGACGTGACGTCGCTTCCGGCCCCCGTCACCACCCTTCCTCATCCCCTACCACCTCCGCCGGCTTCTCAGACTCCTACTTTGATGCCGCTAGCCTCGGCCAGCTGGGTCTTGCCGGTATGCCAGGCATGCCGGGCTCCGACCACCCTTTCCCTCCTCCCCCTCCTCCAGAGGGCTACACAGGCCCCGCTTCCCAGGCATATCCTTATCACCATCCGGCTTCTCGCTCTTCCCATCCGTCCGTCCAGCAGTCCACTCAATATGGCCACGTCTATCCTCCAATGAACGATCCCCCTCCGTCTTTGTCATATTCACCCACAAACGACTACCCTGCACAACCAAGCGCCCGTCGCATCTCCTCCAAGTTTGGAGGCCCTCCTTCCTTCTCTGGCCAGAACTATCATCACCCAACCCCCCCGCTTGAATCTGGCTCTCCTCATTCGACAGTGTCCACTCCCGTCAACTCGACCCCGCCCCAGATTCCGATGACAGTTCCGGAAAACGCTGCCGCCTTTGATTACATGCGTGTCTCTAGAGGCTCCGCTCCCGTGGCACACTTGGCTCCTGTCGACTATATCGGAAAGTCGATGCGGACCATCGTGCCTCTTAAATCCGTACCCACCTCTCAGCGCCCAGAGCCCGTGGAACCCAAACTGCCAAAGGCTCTCCAGCCCGGTCCTCCAGCCAAACTCACCCCCGTGTCGGCTGCGGCATCATCGTCATCCTCGTCATCCTCGTCCTCCACGCTCTATCCACTCTTGACATCGGGGGATATTGAGTTCAAACTTCCGCCGTTAAACTACCGCTCACCTTCGCCAGAATCGCGTGGTTCCACTCCATCATCCACACATTCCTCGTCGCCTCAGCCACAGCCAATGACACTTCCGGGCATTCGCTCTATCGCATCTCCGACAATTTCCGCTCCCAGCAGATCACCAGAGCAATCGGAGGAACTCGCCAGGGACGTAGGCAGAATTGAGCTGGAATCGAGGACTCGGGAGATCCCTCCCGAAGAACGGAAGCAGCATGCAGAGCTGATCCGTAATCTGCTCGTCACTATCAACATGGACTTTAAGGAGAAGTATGGGGCACCTACCAACGATGTGGAGATGGCGGCTGCTTAACGCAACTTGTATTGCTTATGATGTACCCTGCTTGTTATTATCTACTTGTTTTATTTTACAACATCAATAGTCGTATTAATACACGATGATCCCCGTATGACTATTACCCTCGTTTAAGCGTCAGCTTAATCTTGGGTGGGCCGGACGTAGATGGCGTTGCAGGCACGCCGTCAAGGTCTTCCTTTGCGGACATAGGCGGACTTGTAGCTAGAGGCGATGGCACTGCTGCAGGGAACCCAAATGGCGTGCCTCCAGGTCTGTTGAAGCCAAGCGCTGCTGATCCCGGAGGTGGTGGGCTCCCCGCTGACGCAGCCGGAGTCACAGGAACCGGTGGCGTTCCACTATTGAATTCAGCCCACCGAGGACACTTTCTATTGGTCTCTGTTTCGAGTGGTGAGAGTTGGACAAGACAAAGATACATCGAACACGTACTCATATGTCCCATTTGCCCGCAATGCCCACATCGGCGCTGTGACGCGGTTTCGTAAAATGGCAACTAACCAAAAGAAAGGCATCCTACCGTCGTATCTGGTTTTAGCGGTCGGTTAAGCTGCAGAGGCGTACCACCCTCTTTGATGATCTTGGCATTCTTACGGTGAAGACGGCGCTCTTGGTTCTTCTTCATTCGAGCAATCTCTTCCTCCAGTCTGCAGTTTGGACTTAGCATCTTGGTACGTAGGGATCTAGACTTTCAAGCTGTGACTCACCGCTTCTTGGCTCGCTTGTCCTTGTCTGCGTCGCCTGTAGGCGCCAAGCTATCTGCCATGGTCTGTTCTTCTTCCAGAACTTGACGACCACGAACGTATGCGCGAATCACTGCAGGGTCACGGATGATCTCCGTCTGCCACTCGCCATCAATCTACAAAACCACGGAAATTGGCGAGGGAGTAGCAGTCATAATGGGTTACACACCAGTCGTCTGATTCTCAAAACTCTCCTATTCCCATCGGGATCCATCATATCCCTGTCGTGTTCCAGCGAGGAACCTCGGCTGTAGGGGGGAGACGAAGGTCCACCAACCATGGGTGACATCCCATCTCTATCCCTCTTGTTATGCTGTGCCTGCATCTTTTTGGTCGCTTCCCGGTCCTTCCTGATATCCTCCTCGGTGAGCTTCGGTTCGTCCTTGCGGCTCAGCGAGTCAAACTGAGCCTTCCATATGCGCTCAATCTCAGATTTGTAAATCTGCTGCTGTTCGGCAACATTATAACGATGAGCAGATTTCGGACGGTTTTCTGCTTCGGCTGTAGGTTGTTATTAAGTCTGGGCCCCGTACCATAACGCTGGGATTTACACACCCAACTTCTGCTCGTAATCTTCGCCCGCCTTGACAAAGATATCTTTCATCGAAATTCTGATGAAACTGAAAGCCTCGCCACGGCCAGTAGGATCGCCTTCACCGTGTAGCCTCAACATGGCTTTGGCCTGAGTAGCAAATAGAAAATTCTTCGTAGTGATCCACGGTGCGAGTTGCTGTTCCACAGACAGCTTTGTTTCGTCGTCTTCGGCCTCATCAGCTCCACTGTAGCCAGAATCTTGCAAATGTCGCTGGCCGACTTGCATGCTCTCGGTTAAGACGACCTGCTCTGGGCCTACCATCTTGAGCATATCAGCATCAGAAGGCAGCGTCCAATTGGGTTTCAGTCGCCAGAACCCTTGGTGGGGACCACGCCGATGATATTCCATGAATTCCTAAATATGGGGTTAAGCTGATGAACATCTATACGAACGCAAGGCAGCTACCTTGAGCCGCTGCCTCATTTGGAGCTCATTTTGGTCTGGGAAATACTTCATGAGTCTAGAAATCTTGAGCCGTTCGCCTGTACTTTTCCTGAGAAGCTTAAAGGCGATAATTTGTAGGCGGAATTTGAGAGTGTTGGTGATCTTGCGAGAATGGGGCCCAGGCACTTCGGTAACTGGATATGTTTGTCCAATGACGAAGAGATTCTTTATCTCCCTCAGGTAGTACTTTGTGTCGCCTTTGACAGTATGCCTAAAACAGACTGGACCGTCAACCTCGGGACGCAAGCTGGCTATAAGCGACATACCTTACTACAAGGAAATCAGTAGAGTACGGCTTGTGCCGAAACAAGGGAGCTCGGACCAAGTTGTTGTAGAGAGCGGGGATAGTCTGGCTGGGATAAACGTAGCCGAATTTCATGAAAGGGGATTCGTCTTGGGGCTCAAGAACGAAAGGGAGGCCCAAGTCAAACTGACCAACCATGAGATCAATCAACGTCAGTTGGATCAATTACCTTCGGTATATGTTCATCCTTTTCGTCTTTCTTACGGTAGTAATTGACAAGAGCGCTACCCATACCGAAATTCGATATAATTGGAGGGTGTTCCTCCTGCTAGAATTAGTTCACTGGGAGTGCAAATGTAGCGCCCAACTTACGGAGTACTCCCATAGCACGAAATTACTGGTATCACGAAGGCTCAAGTCAGTGGTCTTGTGCAATACCTCTCCAATGTTAGCACCCTTGCCCAACTTGCGGCCAGAGTTATCTTTCTTCTTTTTGGCCGTTCTAACTTTGGTGAAATGAAGTTCCACATTGGCAGGAAACTGGAGGGCAGGACGATGGAAAGAGCGAGCTTCTTGCTTCGATAGCCGTGTTTTGTACTGCTCAGACTTAAGAGCTGGGCCTCTCTAATGAACATTTCTCGACTTACGAAGGGCAACTGGAGCTTCTGTGCAGGATAGGCATGTTCAACAACAAGCTGACTGAAAGTTTGACGGACGCGATGCTTCCCGCCATCCTTAGCCACTTCGTAGAGATGGTCGTTGGACAAATTAAACTTGTCGCGCTGACCCGCATCCAATCTAGCGCGCTTCCTGGGCCTTGAAGTATCTGAGACTACGTTAGCATGAGGGATAAGTGAGTTAGGGGGATACGTGCCAGGACGTTCTTCTGGAACCACATCGTCTTCGTGATTGAACTCCAGCTGGGTGAAGTCCCTGAATGGTGCTCTTGGATTCCAGATGATGCTTTGCGTCCACGCGCCTGACTCCAAGACTTTGTTAGTAGGGGTGGTTAGGCTACGTTCTGTAGTCTGAGCATGCTGGGCGGTGGGCTTAGGGTCATACATGATCTGGTCCTCCCAATTCGATAACAGGACCAGGTCGAATGTACGGTCATGAAGTCGCAGGGATACAGGAAGGTCTGATTTGTCACGTTCCTACTCTAATTCAGGCTATGCACCAGGAGATCAAAGCTGGAACGAACCTCAAGCGCCTTCCAAAGGTCACTCTCAACATTTCCCGAAGACACCTCCTCAGTTCGCTTGGTTTCCTCCTGACGCTTGGAAGATCCAACCACCGACTCGAGGAATCCTTTCGTCACTTCCTTTCGCCTTGGGTAGATAGTTTCGACTATGTTCACCTTAGTCGGTGCAACATAGGGTTAACTCAATACGCACCTAAGAATGGCCGCCTGGAGACGCGGGACTTGCGAACGGTGTAGCCTTTAAATAGTTCACTGAAGTCCAGTATCTTGTGCTTTTCAAAGGAAGGGAACCGCTCGTAAACAGTCTTAGGACGTTCGATAAGCCGCTTGACAACGCGAATGCGCTTCTGCTTCGGGCGGAAACCATTAGGCGAGTGGATCTCTGTCTTTACCGGATGCAATCTCTCTTCTTCCCTCAGTTCTCTATCTACTTCATCCTCCCAATCGTCGCCCTCATCGGCACCAACGGCTTCGTCGTCTGCAGCCCACTTGTCATTGTATATTTGGCTGGAATTCAGGCTAGGGATTCCTGATATACCAAGCTGATTTTGGAGACCAGAGCCACTGGGAAGAGAAAGTTCTCCAAGCAAATGATCCAGAGAGAAGCCAGATAGGGCATTGATAGCGTCGTTTTCATCATTTCCCGACATTGCACAGATGGTAGCAGAAGGGAGATGGTAAGCCTGGGTTCCAGTTAACGTTGGCGCCCCTGGCTGTGGCGTTCATCACGTGCATGGACTGTGACGCGATCACTGACTGGCAGTGATTCTGTGCTGAAACCCTTACGCGCAATCCACCATGGCATCGGACAAAGAGACGCTGCGCAAACTCGAGGCCAGTATATCCATGGGTGGTAATGCTCTTCATCTGAACATGCACCTTAGGAATTTCGTCTCTCAATATCGGCCCGCGGAGAAGATATCGTATTCAAGACATTCCCTAATAAGGTGAGCTAGGCAGCGTGATGTCCATTACCTTCCTCTTCACTTCGTTTGCAGATTCTGTAAGCATCTTTCGACATAGTCGCTCCTCCGCGTAGCTCACAGCTGCCCAGTGAATTACAACAGACAATAGAAACCTTCTCCAACCCGGATTCGCCGTTCAATTTGTCGAGCGCCCAAAAGACGGATACAGCGGTGTACCCGGCACCTTCGTCCCATGATGCCGAAGACTTACATGCAAGGAAGAGGAAGAGAGCCGAAGGCAGCGTTGTGGAGAACGGGGACTCCCACCATATCGGTCATCCCAAGTACTCCGAACGCGTATGCGCCAACCATCACATGACTTCCTTGCACAAAACTATCAAGAGGGAATGTGAGCAATTGGCCGAGCTTTCCGTACGTACCACCCGTTTATCTTGCCATCTGGATGTTCAATCGACTGCTTTAGGACCAAGTAAAGCTATGGGTAAATCTCACCATGCCCAAGTATGTCTTTTCGCCGCTGATTCCTATTGCGTACTAACTTAGATGCCGTTAGAATTGAAGAGTGAGTTTTGCACGTTGTACAGCCTTTGCTCGCTTAGCTGAATCACTTGATGAAGTGGGGACAACTTTGGTATGTCGGAAAGGATGTCTTCCATCCCGGATGCTGATTATGGTCTAGGCGTGCAGGTACAAGAAGGTATCTTCGTCTACCTTCTTGCTGGCTTTATGTGTCTAAGCATTGTGATCAGAGGTCCTCAGTGAGCTGATGCGGGCGCAGGAGAGTGCTTATAATCTTCGAGATGCTTCCCGTCAAGACCATCTAGCGCGCGCGAAAATATGTTCAAAACTCATAAAATATCCTAATGTCGAAGACTACGCAGTATGTACATCGCCCTGCTTTGCCCCTCATTGATTCAGGGTTTCATGCTTGGACAACAGCTGGCGCTTCGTGAACATGACGAAAAGCAGCTCTACTTCGCCCGCCAGCACCTCGTCGATGTCAGAAATGTCTATGCGGTCTTGACGGACCTGATACAGAAAAATATTTCCAAGGTAACTACACCCGCACCTTCTTGCAGTCAGTTTGAAGCGACATTCTTAGATACGAGCACCGAAAGGGAACAATAGTGCTGGTCTATATTGAAACATATCACAAACGCGGAAGCTTATCGTCTGTGCTAGAATACTTTTGTTTACACTATGAGTAGTGTCACCATAATACATATGCTGTACATCCCATCAAACGGAGATCGTTTTGAAGATATTGAATCCATCGGAGGCCGTGCTAACCACGACGCCAGGAGCTTGCGGATGCCAATGCACTTCCTTGATATCCTTCTGTCCTTGATGGACGAACAGCAGCTGAGGCGGGACTTGTTGCGTGTCTTCTGTCCCATCCATCTCATCGTCATCATGCTCAACTGACAGGTCCCATAACGAAACTTGATCGTCGGATCCAGACGCGGCAAAGATCGAGTCTTCAGTCGGGTGCCATTCGACGGATGTGACAGGAGCTGAATGCCAGTTGAAGGATGCAACGGCAGTAGGATGTGATCTGTTTGAGCGGAATCAAGCTCCTGATACACGAGAAGAAGAGAGACGCTCACCCCGATGCCCTGACATTGCGAAAATCCCATACCTTGATACCGCCCTCGTCTCCACCACTCAAAAGCAAATAACTAGTTGCCCTGTTCCAGCTGATGACATTGACGTCGCTTGAATGGGCCGCTGATAATGTCGTGATGCTCTTCTTGCCTTTGATACGCACATCCCATATCCGTATACTTTGGTCCGCTGAACACGACGCAAATATCGTTGGCTCTGTTGGACTCCATTGGAGATCTTCCACACTCGACGTGTGGGAGGTGAATGGGGACGGTAAAGTGTTGAATCCAGACGGGGAGGCAGTTGTGAGGAATATTTTCGATTGGCCATCGCCAGTCAACAGTCGCAACGAAGAAGCATTGGCGCCGCCAGACGAAGCCCAATCCATGGCGAAGCCTTCTGCTTTTCCATGAGCAGTGATCGTATACGCGGGTGTATTAATACGCGACTTGGGAAGGGGGTATCCTGGGACGTCCAAGGACTCAATCAAGGGCCGAATGTCCCACACGTGCACTTTGCCCGTCTCAGCCCATGTAGCGGTATAGTATGGCTGGGAGACAGGGGGGAGAGGAGAGGAGTGAGGAAGAGGCTGAGCACGGACGCGATTGACGCCACCCATGTGGGGTATTGATCGATATTCTAGGATAGGATCTTCATCCAAATTCTCGTCGTCATCATCATTGTCACTGTCCGAATCGTCTTGATGCAACGTAGAGGTTAGATGATCAGGTCGTGTTTCAGAAGGTGAAGCAGTGCTCACCACCGTCTCTCTGTGTTTTATGCAAGGAAGTCATTTTGTATACTATCACTTCATTGTTTTTAGCAACGTCCGCTTGGGTTCCAGCAACTAGGTATGCCGTCGCAGGATATCTTTGCCTCCCGTCACCGAGGTTATCGCGCAACACATCGAACGAAAGGCACGGCCAGTTCACATTCAATGAATGGCGCATTATATAAACAGAGTCATCCGCTTCTAATATCTCATCGGCGCTGAGGGTATGCTTCCCTGGGATATAGACAGACGGTGGAGTTGGTTGATCCTCGTCCTCTTCTATCGCAGGAAGAACTTGGTCGATCTCCATGCCTGTGAAACGCCTGAATTGATGAAGGCATCGTAAGAAGGATGGCGTTGCGCACCATCCTCTGCATCGGCTGCTTCTGCGTCCACTACTTCTCCATCGCTCTCGATCTCATCTTCCCAAGCATCCTCAAATTCCCCCATCTCGTCTTTGAATACATCTTGTTTTGAAACACTGCCGGATGGTCGTTTTGAAGCCTGTTCTTCGCTCGATGAAAGGATAGTTTGGGTTGCCGATCGCTTCGACATATTGGCAGAGAAAAAGTCGTATGTAATCACGTGAGTTACTCATTTTAAATTTGACAATGATACGGCGGCGAACATCACAAATCTTTGCAGTCAGACGTGTTATACCTTGTCAACTGTGGAGGGTATCACTGCCGCTCGCGCTTGAGCGCCCCATTCCACCCAATATCAAAATTATGTCCTCCGATGGGACGGCAGACGGTGACATTGTTTCGAATTATATTCATTCGTAAGCTGCCCACGCACGCAGTGAGCAGATACATGTGTAGTTGAACCAGGGCCTCTGAAGCTGACGTGGAGTGGATGCTGACTACGCGTGTGTCTGACTGCAGGTGACGCGCTGAGAAATGATCCCGAGCAGCCGTCGGGACCTGTGCCATTAGCCGGTGACGCGTCCACTGTTCCCAGTTTCCTCAAATACAGTCCCCTCAGCTTCTCTGTCTTTACCATTGAAATGCCCACCATCAATCTTCCTGAAGGGTACGTACATTTCCCATCGGGTCAATGAAGCGATCTCATCCCAGTTTGTTGCATGCAGATATGAATTTGTTGCGGGAGGCTTCCTGTCCACTGTATTCGTTCTTGGCTACCAGTTTTCCCAAGTCGCTGGGCATCGCAAGGCTGCTGGTATAAAATACCCTCAAGGTAGCTTTGACGCTCCATCTAATACCTGAAGGACCCGCTGACAACCTGCTAGCCTACGCTGACAAGGCCGAGGTCGAGGCATCTGCTGCTGCGAAAAAGTTCAACTGTGCCCAGCGTGTGTACATTTTGTTGCCTAGCCTTGATGCTTGCTGAGGTCGATATAGGTGCACACCAGAACACGCTCGAAAACATTCCCTCTCTCTACGTGACGTATGTGGCCCGTGTCTTATCCTGCTCTCCGTATTGGCTCATAGGGCATGTCAGTGCATTGATTTCATCCCTCAAGTACCCTATTCCTACTGCGGTAGCCCTTGGTCTTTGGTCGCTCTCTCGTATCGCATACACCCGTGGTTACGTTAGTGGGGACCCAGCCAAGGTGTGCTCATAGTTTTTTTTTTCGCTCACAGGGCCAGACTAACCGAGGCCCTCCCCAGAGAAACTCAAAAGGTGGCTGGGTTGGATCCATCGTTTTTCTCGGTACGTGGATGCTTGTATGGAGCGATGCACCATTCACTCATTGGTTCAATGCTAGGCCTCCTCGTCACCTCCACTTTTACTACTGGACAGGCCATCTTTGAGAAATTATCATAACGTTTGGATATACACTACCATATTTTATATATCTGTTATTTTCTCCCAAAATGGCAAACTGGCCTCGGAACAGCCCCTGAGTTGAGACAGTATTAGTGGCTCGATACTGATTGTTGTGGACTAAATCCAAAAATAATTAAAAATAAAATAAATTCCAAAATAGGCAGGCAGTGGTCAGTGCAGACAAAAGTTGTGGTGAATCTGTGAGCACAAGAACTGCATAACGCCCCATGTAGGCAGCCTGGCACAGGTTAGATATACTGAAATTTTTCTCCCCGGCCTATGGCCGGGCACCACCATCAAGAAACCACTAGGAAACACCAGGTAAAACCAGATCATACATATCTAAGAAGCTGCTTTCTAGACCATGTTAATGAAGCATACGTCTCTCCATGGTGTAGAATTTCTATCAACCATGCTTATAAGTGGATGTAATAAGTTCCTGGATCCTGCTAGGCTGCTCCATTCTGGGGATACCTGGGAGACCATGAACCAGCTAAATCTCTGCTATCTTTCAGGCTGCCAATCAAAGTAGACAGTAAAATAAGAAGCCACATAATTTACTATACATCATGCAGCATACCCAGCTGTCTAGTGAGAAATATAGGCACTACAGATCAGAAAATGAGAAAATAGTGTATATCATGGGTTTTATAGTAAATCCAGGCATAATTATGCAGAAATACTATATTACAGGCTATCATCCATACTGATGCACTATTATAAGTATACTCATGCTGTGGTGGAACAGCCATAGCATGCAGAAGATGGCTGTAGCATCTGGTCGCTCGCTCAGGGGATTTACCCCTTTCTCCTATTAGTCACCAAATTCAAACTCAGAATCAGTATCAGTATCCCCACAGCAATCGGTAACGAGCCGTATTAGGCTCGATACTGATTGTTGTGGACTAAATCCAAAAATAATTAAAAATAAAATAAATTCCAAAATAGGCAGGCAGTGGTCAGTGCAGACAAAAGTTGTGGTGAATCTGTGAGCACAAGAACTGCATAACGCCCCATGTAGGCAGCCTGGCACAGGTTAGATATACTGAAATTTTTCTCCCCGGCCTATGGCCGGGCACCACCATCAAGAAACCACTAGGAAACACCAGGTAAAACCAGATCATACATATCTAAGAAGCTGCTTTCTAGACCATGTTAATGAAGCATACGTCTCTCCATGGTGTAGAATTTCTATCAACCATGCTTATAAGTGGATGTAATAAGTTCCTGGATCCTGCTAGGCTGCTCCATTCTGGGGATACCTGGGAGACCATGAACCAGCTAAATCTCTGCTATCTTTCAGGCTGCCAATCAAAGTAGACAGTAAAATAAGAAGCCACATAATTTACTATACATCATGCAGCATACCCAGCTGTCTAGTGAGAAATATAGGCACTACAGATCAGAAAATGAGAAAATAGTGTATATCATGGGTTTTATAGTAAATCCAGGCATAATTATGCAGAAATACTATATTACAGGCTATCATCCATACTGATGCACTATTATAAGTATACTCATGCTGTGGTGGAACAGCCATAGCATGCAGAAGATGGCTGTAGCATCTGGTCGCTCGCTCAGGGGATTTACCCCTTTCTCCTATTAGTCACCAAATTCAAACTCAGAATCAGTATCAGTATCCCCACAGCAATCGGTAACGAGCCGTATTAGGCTCGATACTGATTGTTGTGGACTAAATCCAAAAATAATTAAAAATAAAATAAATTCCAAAATAGGCAGGCAGTGGTCAGTGCAGACAAAAGTTGTGGTGAATCTGTGAGCACAAGAACTGCATAACGCCCCATGTAGGCAGCCTGGCACAGGTTAGATATACTGAAATTTTTCTCCCCGGCCTATGGCCGGGCACCACCATCAAGAAACCACTAGGAAACACCAGGTAAAACCAGATCATACATATCTAAGAAGCTGCTTTCTAGACCATGTTAATGAAGCATACGTCTCTCCATGGTGTAGAATTTCTATCAACCATGCTTATAAGTGGATGTAATAAGTTCCTGGATCCTGCTAGGCTGCTCCATTCTGGGGATACCTGGGAGACCATGAACCAGCTAAATCTCTGCTATCTTTCAGGCTGCCAATCAAAGTAGACAGTAAAATAAGAAGCCACATAATTTACTATACATCATGCAGCATACCCAGCTGTCTAGTGAGAAATATAGGCACTACAGATCAGAAAATGAGAAAATAGTGTATATCATGGGTTTTATAGTAAATCCAGGCATAATTATGCAGAAATACTATATTACAGGCTATCATCCATACTGATGCACTATTATAAGTATACTCATGCTGTGGTGGAACAGCCATAGCATGCAGAAGATGGCTGTAGCATCTGGTCGCTCGCTCAGGGGATTTACCCCTTTCTCCTATTAGTCACCAAATTCAAACTCAGAATCAGTATCAGTATCCCCACAGCAATCGGTAACGAGCCGTATTAGGCTCGATACTGATTGTTGTGGACTAAATCCAAAAATAATTAAAAATAAAATAAATTCCAAAATAGGCAGGCAGTGGTCAGTGCAGACAAAAGTTGTGGTGAATCTGTGAGCACAAGAACTGCATAACGCCCCATGTAGGCAGCCTGGCACAGGTTAGATATACTGAAATTTTTCTCCCCGGCCTATGGCCGGGCACCACCATCAAGAAACCACTAGGAAACACCAGGTAAAACCAGATCATACATATCTAAGAAGCTGCTTTCTAGACCATGTTAATGAAGCATACGTCTCTCCATGGTGTAGAATTTCTATCAACCATGCTTATAAGTGGATGTAATAAGTTCCTGGATCCTGCTAGGCTGCTCCATTCTGGGGATACCTGGGAGACCATGAACCAGCTAAATCTCTGCTATCTTTCAGGCTGCCAATCAAAGTAGACAGTAAAATAAGAAGCCACATAATTTACTATACATCATGCAGCATACCCAGCTGTCTAGTGAGAAATATAGGCACTACAGATCAGAAAATGAGAAAATAGTGTATATCATGGGTTTTATAGTAAATCCAGGCATAATTATGCAGAAATACTATATTACAGGCTATCATCCATACTGATGCACTATTATAAGTATACTCATGCTGTGGTGGAACAGCCATAGCATGCAGAAGATGGCTGTAGCATCTGGTCGCTCGCTCAGGGGATTTACCCCTTTCTCCTATTAGTCACCAAATTCAAACTCAGAATCAGTATCAGTATCCCCACAGCAATCGGTAACGAGCCGTATTAGTGCAGTTCCAAGTCCTCCCTCAGCCTCATTCTTATATGGCCCGCATTCCTGACCATGCCCAAAGCCTCTCGACCATCGTTGCCAACGTCCTCAACGGACTTTGCTCTCCCATCAAGCTCCTTCAGCCCTCTTGCCTCCCCTTCACCGTTAGATGACATCCCTCCTCTCCTGCAACGTTTCCGGCGACCAAGTCTACTCTCCACGAAAGGTGGATATTTTGCAGATGCTCGTCTTCACAGCCCCTTGGCTTCATCATTCACATTACGACCTCCATCACGCCGCCGACTGAACCAGAATGCCATGCAGGAAGACGGAGAAAGCGACAAAGAGCGCATGCTCACCGACAGCTCACCGTCCAGCAGCTCAGAGACAACCACCCCTCCTCTAGGCGGTCCCGAAGAAGGTGATCCTTTATCGCGCAAACGTTTGAAGCATCCGGCCACTCCCCCACGGAAGAACTCGACAGCCATGGATACTCAGTCAGATCATCCCCCACGAAACCACCATCGCCGTCTCTCTATTCCAGTAAGCTGTACCCTATCTCAACCAGTCTATCAATAAAATCGATGTTAATTTTCAGCTAAAGCAACCACGCATACTGAGGATACGGGAAGAATCTCGGCCAATCGAGTCCGAGGTTCAGTCAGAAGCCGCATTCCAGCGCCTCGTGGCTTCGTGCTCAGAATTGCCAACGCAGCCTCGAACCCCTAGAACTGTCCTTGATCGTGGTAGATACCCCGAGGAAGCTGGTCATGAAGACAGTCAACACGAGCCTGAGAGCGACGATGAAGACGAAGGCGAAGACCCTGCTTTCACCTTCATCCCCCCAGGTGGCTCTGAGCCAATCAATATTCATAGAACCTTCACACCCTCAGCTAGTGTGGCAGGAAGCGTTGCAGGCAGTGTGAACGGTGACGATGCACCACTATCTGAGAGTCCTGGTAACTTGGCAATGGACGTTGACATCGTATGTCATTTGCCCAAGGATTCCCGACGCGCAAGTCTAACCACTGTGACTAGCCCTTGGCCTCACCGTCCTTCACAAATTCTAGTCAGTGGCGCTATACTCCTCCTCCAACAAGCACCACGGTAAGGTCGAACAAGCGTAAATGTTAGTAAATGTTGTATTACGCCTATCGACTTGCTACTGATTGGCCTTATTGTAGTTTCGGTTGATGATCGGTTCGACCCATATCCCACCTCCGCGAAGAGGCGTGCTGTTTCTCCTTCATTATCCCATCTGAGGGAACATGGTAGCATTGGCTCCCCATTGAGCAATCGACCGGGAACGCGACTTCCCATAGCCATACCGATCTCAATACCGGCGTCTACTGTCAGTTCCGCTGCTTCCTCGCCTACAATAGCTGGATCATTTGGTTCCTCCTTCCCTCGACCTATGAGCATCACCTCTAGCCCGACTCTGAGAGCCACCATAGGTCTGGCAAGTCCTATTCTCCGTCCTATACCGCGGAAGCGTCTGGAAGGTGAAGAGAAGGAAATTGAAGGAGCAGGAGAAGCCGTTGGAGGCCTCACGCTGACATAACGATCGTTCTTGTCATATCGGTCAAGTGTCACTTCGCTTAGAATCCCCGTGGGCGACAGGTACATCCCTATCATTTCTGAACGTACTTTTATTGATGTTTGGATGTAGTGGCTTATACCCATTCTGACGAGCTGTCATCTTGCGCATTTCATCATTACGAGCAATACCCAATTTGCGTTCGTTATATCATAACTTTACGACCGCAACGACATTTAATGCCTTCACGGCAGAGTCGTCCCATCGCGATCACGGCCTCTTCCTCGAGGGTGCGCCCAACTAGCTGGATCGATAGCGGGACATTTGTGAATACCACTGGTCATCGATGACGAATGGCCATCGGAACCCGCACCATGCTACTATTGGAGGCCTACATAGATCATAGTTGTCTCGATCTCAGAAACTGTTGAGCTGGTGTCTCAACATCGATAGATGGATCGACTTTCGAAACTGGGATGACCTGAGCTGTATAGTCTAGTAAATTCCAAATCGCTGTATAGTCATAATTATCTTGTTGTCGATCCATCGCAATATAGTATGCATGCTTTTTCTTATCATGTCGAGGCGTAGCTTAGGCCGCCATAGGTGAGATGACTGCGTCAAACTGGTCTACCAATACCCATCAGTCTGATAGTTTGTGCGGCCATTGCCAGTGAGCAAGATATTCTTCTCGAAGCTCCCTCTTTCGTCTCTGAGTTTGCCATAGTTGATAAGCAGTTTCAAAAGGTCAGAGGAGAGAAAGCTACTGCTCCACCGAAAGCGCTTCCTGTCATGGCATACCACTTTAGCCTGTCCTGCTGGAATCACTAAGAAGCGAATCCCGACGTACCAACTAGAGCCCCTTCACCTCCAGAGGAACCACCACCGGTCAAGCAGTGATTGTGAGGATTGACGGTTCTCCCGAACACTGGTGAAGGGCGAAAATAGTTGATTGAAGAGTAAGCGAGCGAGAAGCATGGTTGACCTACAATGAGAGTCTGGGGAATATTGGTCGCCGAGGTCAAGAATGATATCAACTATCACGGCGTTCTTCGTAGCAAGTTTTACCGGCCAGGAGGTAAGACCTTCAAAGCAGATGTCGAAGGCTGAAGTGCGTACTATTCACATGTCTTACCCAACGAAGACTTCAGGCCCTCAATGTTAATCTGGTCCTTCAAGACGGGGGCCCCAAGGCCTTTAAAGATTTCTGTAAGGCAGTTGGTTTCTATGAGTGTGGGGATCAACGAGCAGCTAGATATCAGAATCCACACCAGTTGCTGCGCAATAGTTGCTCGCTTATAGAAAGCAGTAGTGACTTCAACGGCCGTCCATGTCCCTGATTGACCCAGCAACACCTCGACGATTTCCCTTGCGCTGTTTGGCACTAGTTGACAGGTCTCTGGAACTCTGGTTCCATCCAGCAGTCGTTAGCACACTGTCCTGAAGCCACCACTTTGGAGGAAGGGAAGCCTGCTGTGTCTATTCTCTGTCACTAGGAGACGCCAGGAAGTCATGGCGGCTTGTATCCGAAGTTGGTGATGAGGAATCAAGTCCAAGTATTGGGGACAGTGGTACATATGTGTGGTATAAGTGGTCGAGTTCGGGGCGAGAGGGTCCACCAGGTCGGGGAAGTAAATGGTCAGGGTGAGCGCTTGAAGACACAACCTCGAGGGATTTACAAATGTTATACAACGCACCGGGAGATAGCCCAGTTCGTATTCTCACCATGTCCCATGCGACTACCGCCCTAAGTACAATAATCAACTTCCCTCCCTCTCGTACGTTAAGCTTGTTACATCTTAACTGAAGCTCTCCTGCTGACTGCCTTCAAGGCGTTATCAAGTATCTCTCCCATCGCGATCACAGCCTCCTCCTCGAGAGTGCGACCAACAACCTGCACAGATATGGGTGCATTTGAGAATACCAATGGATCATCTACGGTGTAAGCAGACATCAGCTGAGGAAAGGACGGCAAGGACTGCGCAATACATAGATCATAGTTCTGCTTGTCCCTATCGCTCAGAAACTCGTGAGCTGGTGCCTTGACATCGACAAATGGGTCGACTTTGGAAACTGGAACGACCATTGCGGAATAGTCCAGTGAATTCCATATCATGGTGTATTCGGCAGTGCTTAAGAAGAGGATCAGCTCAGTGTTCATGTCTCATCGGAGTGGGATGCCCTACCGATTCTTGCCATGGGGCGGGGCGGCGAAAGGTGCTACAGGGGAGATGATCGCGTCAACAGGCCTGCCTGTTCCCGTCAACTTGATTGTTTGTTGCCAGTGAGTTAAATACTCTTCACGAAGCTGCCGTTTATGTTTCTGTACTTGCCACAATTGATATGCCGAAGCGCCTCCTTCGGAAGGGCGGAATGATGCTTTCACTGCGGGTTCCTCCTGTTCTGGGCTCATGGTGGAAATGACTGGCTCGCCAGTCGGCGCGGTAGTAATTGCATAGTCTTCCTTCGCCCCTGCATTCCAAACAGCTCTCTAGACCGACTCAGGTCTCGCTATTGAATTCGAGGTTATAAAGAACATACCACAGTTTCATAGATTTCGCCATGCTTCAGAGGTTTCCAGTCGATTACTGGGATCAAGGATGAGTGAAGGGGTTCATCTGGGATTGATGGGCTTGCAGACCTGAGTGACCTGCTGCAATGAGTGCCTTCTTTGCCGTTTGTAGCCCTCTAATAATGGGTGGGTGGGGCGTTACGAGACCATCATTCCATAGAATTCCAAAACATAGAGTCTTTCCGTGGCCATGTTCAACAAGATCATATTCTTCAGAACTCCAACGTTTGCGAACGCTGAGGGGATCTTTCAGCCAAGGCTCCTGGTCGATAACGGCCTTCATGAATGCCTTGATTCCCAAGACACTGTTGGAGATGGGTCCGAGAACGGAAGGGACAGAATCTTGGCCTTCCATAGAGTTGACGCACCCACCGTACGGAATCCTGCCATAGGAAGGCCGAAGGCCGTAGACACCACACATAGCCGAGGGAATGCGGATAGAACTATCGGTTGCAAAATGAGCAAAATGGATATTGATATAGTAGTGGACATATCACCCTCCAATGTCAGAACCAACACCTTGAGATTCATCATAAATCATTGGCCGACAATGATTGAAGGGAGGGCTACACGTACCAATGGCGCTGCCTCTCATTGCTTAGAACCCCAATTCAACAGGAGACTGCGCGGCATTCAGTTGGCCATGCTCACCTACGAGAGCTCCTTCGCCTCCTGAAGAACCCCCACTGGTCAGCAAGCGATTATGAGGATTGACAGTCCGCCCAAAAACATGATTGAATGTTTCCGGCCACTGTCACGAATGTTATAAATAAAGTAGCACAAAGGTCGCGCAACATACCATGAGTGTTTGAGGAACGTTGGTCTTGACCATTGGCACAGCTCCTTGGGCGAGTAGGATATCAACCAACACAGAGTTTTTCTCAGCATACTTGCCGAGCCAGGAGACGTATCCTAAGGGAGTGAATGGTTTGCGATGGCAGGGATAAAGCTCAACACACCCATGCATGCCTCCATGCCTTCCATATTGATTTGGTCCTTCAGCGAGACAGGGAGACCGTGAAGTAGCCCAACAACTTTGCCAGTCTGCTTCAAGTGGTCATCAAGCTCAGCAGCTCTAGCCAGAGCTCTCTCGACGAAGATTTCTGTGAGGCAGTTGGTCTAAACGACGGGTCAATTCTGCATTCAAGATGACGGGCTATAAGATCACAATTTACCAGTTGGTGCGCAACGATAGCTCGCTTGTAGAATGCAGTTGTAACTTCTACGGCTGTCCAGGATCCAGAAGACAGTCTCGGAAGTAGAATTTCAACATCAGAGTTAGTAATCTCCAATTCTTTCGAGGTGAGTAGTCCGCAGGTTTCAGGTATCCCTGTAACATCTGGAGCCGTGCGTGGATCCGGAACTTTGACCAGCCATTCCTTGGGAATGGAGGCTTGCTGTCGCCGCTGTTTGTCTGCGACGAGAGCTTGCCAAGTTGTTGTGGTCGACATGAGTGCTCAACTATCTGGAACGCCAAAGCCGGTGTCTTAAAAGCCAACGATAACGAGGGAATGTGTTGTGCCCTATACGCCATATCGAGAAGGAGTGGATGCCACGATTCTCACTCAAACTGTGAGAGCCTGAGAGGTTGTACTGTCATGCGGACGAATCGTGTTTGTTGTTGTGTGACAGTGGCCTCAAGGTCCTCCACCGCGCACTTGCTCTACATCACGGACTGCATACTCTACTTTAAACCTAATAGCTGTTGCGGTCCCCTCGATGCCGCCAGTTTCAAATCACTCTGGTGACCTCGAGTATAGCGATACAGAGCCTCTGAGCCGGGGGGCATACACTCAACCAGCGTAGGTACCAACTTCCCTTACTTTTGCAACCACGGGCACTCACCTTGATCCGTTGCTGTCCTCAGACCGACCCGCTCAATATACGCTCTCACACGCAGCGAGATAACCAAAGGTCTCGCGAACAGATTTGTCCACTCTCGGACGTATATATTCCTCTACCTCGGAATGGCCTCATTGTCAGTGACTACTGTGGTTTTGAGTTTGGTGGACGGTTGCCCAGGGCTGCCATTCTATATCTTGGAGGTAGTCATCAACACTGCGATGATTCTGGAAGTTGGAATTAGATTTGTTGCATTTGGAAAGGTGCGTGTGATTTGTGTGGCAAGTACGACTGAATCCGCATGGAACACTTCCTTGATAGCAATTTTGGAAGTCGCCGTTCAACGTAGTGGATCTCATCCTCACCATGTTCTGTGGGCTTACCTTGATGGTGTTGGCGTTTGCCAAGTGCGGAGCGGGGAGCAAGGAGGAGGAGATTTTTGACACGCTGTTGCTAGTCGCGCGCAATGTGCTCCAGTTCGGGCGTTTAGCCGCAGTAATGAGACAGTGCGTCGCGATACTTGAAACGCTGAGTTGGGATTGATGTCACTTCCTTGTTGCAGATCCGGACAGTCCATCTTCTCTCGTCCGAAGCCTATTGACATCAATGCGGCGAGGCGAGCGGGATATAGCCTGGACCTAGATATTGATAGTGACCACGAAGACGAGGATGATGAGCTTGCTCGCCCGCTAGTAAGGAATCCTGTGCTGTTTGACGCTGGGTCGGAGCAGAGGCCGAACGGGGACACGACTCGGAGGGGGGCGTATTCGCCTATGCCCAAGGCTGTTTCGGCGGCTCGCAATCGGGATGAGGAAGATGTATGGGCCTCTATGGGATGATATGGACGTTATCAGTACTTTGATTAGACTCATTTGGTTGGTCGACGAGCTTTGCTTCCGTACATGTCACGATGGCAGATTGAGTCATCGAGGATTACAATTTAGCTTTGATGGCATGCTCTTGTGCAAGTGACTGGCCCAGATTGTCGCGGTGCGAGCGAGCAATCGGGGCACATTGTCGTGTGGGCACATACAATGGGGATGGGCACAGCAACGGTTCCCTGGCAGAAAAATCAAGTGCATCAGTTTGATAGTCATAGATTTGTGACCGTGGGAATGGGGAGCACTCTCATGTTTCCAGGTCCGTTCGTCTGTTCTCTGCTTTTTCTGTTCTCGACATGTCCTTGTAATTATCATATCACTCTCCTTTTTCCTTTTCTCTCCTGAATGGCTGTCTCCTCCCGCCGTGATTCCTCAAACACATCCTCCTCCAAATGGTGGTCCCTCGCCTCCAAAAGCGCTCCTGCCTCCAGCTCGAAGCAGCCGCTTGCTCCCAGGGATGCGTCCAGCTCGAGCAAGGCCCCGTCGGGCTCCAAGTTCAATACCCTTGCATCGGTAATGGGCTTCAAGACGAAGAAGCATCCGTCGCTCGCAATCCAGGAACCCCCGTTTCTCCCCAGGTCCGCCAGGTCTGCCACTGCGTCGCCTGTCACAGATGTCCTGCCCCCGCCGCATCGCGACATGCAGTACGTCAACCGTCCCCCCTCAAAGTCAATATCGTCCACTCGGTCCCCCGTCGAGTCCCTCGAGCCCCTCACTCCGGTGGACCCTCACCATTCTCCGTCCCATAACAGACAGTCCCTCTTCACCCTCTCCGACTCAGATCCGTTCGCAGCACATGGCATTCATATCGAACCCGACCCAAATCGTCTCTCCGCCTATTCTGGCTCCTCTGGCTCAGATTGCCTTCAGAAGAAAACCCCGTCCGTCATACCCACCAGAACTTCCTATGCTTCCTCCTCGTTTTCTTCTCCTGCTGAGCATCTGTCTCCCGTCAAAGCCCCTGAACCGTCGCAGCCACACAAACTTAAGACTCGGTCAGTCATCTCATCCCTGTCCCTCTCCTCGTCTAACGAGTCATCCAGTCGCTCTCAAGGAAGCTTGCATCGCAAAGTTTCTCTTCTCTCCGCTGACAGTTCATTAAGTTCTGCTTGGGAGAGCCTCACTAATTCTGCAAAGCTTCCTTCCTCATCATCGTCTGCCACCGCAGACCCTCATCGACGAAGCCAACCTCCTCCTAATCCTCTCCCACGACCTCCCATGCGAGCTCGCGGTCTCACCGACGTAGGACTGCGGCAACCATCACCATCATTTCTTCCCAACGACCCTTCTTCGTCCGTGCCGGCTTCGACCCAACGCCTCTCGCCAACTTCCATATCCTCCCCTGCTCTTCGGCGGAAGCAGTCATCGACTCGAATGGGAGGCCCACCACCAAGTGCGCCTCCAACACAGGAACTCCCATTACCCCCGGCGCTTATCGCCACTCCAAGCGCCGATGATGATTCTGATATTCTTCCTGACAATTCCACGAGTTCGACGACATCTTCTAGCGTGTCCTTCATATCGTCCGCATCAAGCAGGGATGTATTATTTGATGATTCGAGAGCACTGCCAAAGGAGGAAACATGGTTTCATCCATTATCCATCCGGGATAATCAAACGGAACCTGGGAGTGGGGAGACAGATACTCCTCGGCCTGGTCCCGTTGCTCCTCACCCACTGCAGTCGCCGCATACCTCTCCCCAGACTGTAAAACGTGTACTTTCGCATCAGTCGCTTAGCAGACGGCGAACGAGCACAAGCTCAACCGCTTCAGGTCCACCAGCCGATGATAAGGCCCCACGAAAACAGCGCTCGTACCCCCGTATACCCGTTCCCCCTCTTCCACAATCTCTGCGGCACGCTTCATCTTTCGGGCCATCAAACTCTCTTTCCATTGCACCGACATCAACGCAGAGGACCTCCAGCTCCCATGGCCTACCTCAGACTCGAACCCGTCTGTTTTCTGGTCCCACCATGAGAAGACCTTCGACATCTCAATGTACTCCTGTTGACGATGATATTCGATCTGTGTTCAGTCTTCCATTGGAACAGGAAAGGATGCAGGGGCTGGGTTTCGCTACTGATGCCGCGACTTCCTCCCCGCCTTCTGCGCGTCCGTTTGTGCATCCGAGGTCGTCGTTAGACAGTGGTTCGATGGATGAACCGAGCAGCCCATCCACTTCAGACTACACCCCCAGACGGATAAAGTCACCTGCGGAACTGCTCAAAATCGAAGCAAGTGTACATGAAGCGGGTCTAGCATATATTCGTCCGAGAGGGTTGTCACTCACGTCGTCTACGTCCACCATGTCGGACACTGATGACTACCCTCTTGCTATCCCTCATTCTCCACCCATGTCGCTTCTTCCTATGCTTCCAGCTCATACAGGTTCGCCACTCCGCGGTGGGTCGCTGTTGAATAAGGGTCCCTCAATACCTCGCCTAGCAGTACGTCCTTCGACATCGCAAGCGACAATATCTCCTCCAGGCTCTCCCACCTCCGCTTCCACTTCTCGGAACCGCCTTTTCTTCCCCTCCACTGGTATACCTCAGACTGTGACCACCAGCCTCCCGCCTCCTCCCAGACCCCGACCATCGCGGCCGTCCACTGCTCCAATGTCGCCTCCACCCGAGCCTCCGACTTGCTTCATTCCTCTCGGGCCTCCCCCCCGTAATAAGGTTCTGATGCAGAAGATCTCCTCTGAGAAAATTCTACAGCGACGTTCGCTTATGCGGAAGCCGTCATTCTTAGAGATAGAAGATGACGTGGACAAGGATGATCGACGGCAGAGTGTAAACGTCAATGGGAGCTTCTTGGATCTTGCTCGCGAATCCTTTGACACCGTTCGGACGATAGATGAATGATGTATTTCTTCTCCTTCCAGCTTGCACACTCTTTTTGCATTCTATTGTTTATTATTATATATTGTTATACGCATTCGTATTCCTGTTCAATCCTATTCATTCGCTCATTCTTTGTCTTTACAATCATCTACACCGTCTCCGCATTTTTTGACGGTGTTTCTCTAAGTGTTTTGCTTTACCCAGGATAACTGTCCTTTTGATACTCCTTGCATGCTGTCGCAGACGTTACATTAGTCCTTTTATAGGTATGTGGTATATAGTATTCACGCAGAAATGAAAAATCTCTCCTAGCTAAAAGATGGGTTCTAATCCGTCTCGTCCGTATGGTATCCAGCCCGCCTCATGGCACCTAATCTGTGGCGAGCAGCTCCGAGCTCCTTCTCCAACTTGAGAATTTCCACTTGCTGCTCCATCTCCCGCTTCTTGAACTCCAAGACAGCCATGTTTCTGTAATCAACATCTTCCTCTTCCGTCTGTCGCGCAGAGACAGCCTTGACTTGGCGTACAAGCGCCTTGCATGCTTCCGTAACGCCCTTGGCGGCGAGCTCTAGCCGCTCTTGCGTCTTCGACATGAGGTTTGCTTTGACACGTGAGGCCGCGACCAGTTGAGCAGTGGCAGCAGCGACCTCATTAGAGGCAACGATCAGCTGCTCTAGAGAATGTGTACCGGACAGGACACCATCAGCGCTTTCAATTAGTAGGTTCGTGGCAAAAGCAACGGCCTTGGCAGCAGAAATAAGACCTTCCGTCCACCTGTTATTACGTTTGTAGAATTGCTGTGTCGTGCTTGAACCTTTGCCTTGGGCAACAATTTCTTTCTGCGAATCGGTCGCCGCCTGTATCAATCGCGCTATTGCACTGGTGATAGCCAGGGCAGCCGAAAGGATCGAGTCGTGGACCTGTAGATCAACGGCACTGAATCGAGAGGAGTCTCGAGGACGGGCCATAAGTTCTTGGATACGCTGGGTGGCCACTTCAATGGCTTGAGCGGCGCTAAGCATTTCCTGCTCAACAATATCTCCAATATCGCCGTTGGCACGGGCAAGAGCACCCGCTTTCGTTCCTTTGGGAATAATTGCCTCGACAACTTCCGTTAGTTTCGTGAGCGCTCCTCTAACTTCGCCATTGTTCCGCATAGCAGCATCAGAACGCTGCTTCGGTTGTAGGAGATCCATCTTGTACGATTGCAAGTTGAGGAAGAAACGCAAGCCAACGTCACCTGCAGTTTTGGCAACTCCAACCAAGCGATCTATGGCGTCGTCATCACTAGCCAAGCGGGTAATGCCCTTGGTGTTGATCAACACGTCCGAAAGAGATTGGGCGAGTTCGTTGGCACCCTTGATCACGTCGACATGCTCTCCGCCTGGCTCACCAGAAAGATAAAGAAGGTACACTGTAGCAAATTCGTTCGCGTTATTGATAGCCTTCTCAATCATAGAGAGCGTATATTCTGGCGTGGAATTGAGGTTTCCTGCCTGTGTTGGGGACTCGAGCTCGTAAATCGCGTCGTCTATTTTCTGGACGCATGCCTGAAGAATTGAGTCTACATTGGTAAGGCTTAGTGGGAAAATGCGTAAGAAGAAGATATGCGTACCTATTATCTGATTCAATTTCTTCCTATTGTCCAAGATAAGAGTGTCGATCTGGGCATTGGTCGTCTCATCCACCAGTCCTTGATTCTGTAATAACGAAGTGAGTGTCAGACAAAGCGCCAGAAATTCCGACGGACCTGTTGGGCCTCTGAAAGCTGCTGAAGGGTGGCATCCATTCCCTCTTGGAGGATGAGGATCTCTTGATCCTTCTCATCTCGAAGGCGTTCCATATCCCCTCCGATATTGTCAAGTTTGTTGAGCAAGTCATCAATTTGCATTTGCTTGGCCTTGGGCGACATGAATATGACATATTAAGGACAACAACAGACGCACCCGCAGAGAGTCCTCCAGTTCGGTAATCTGCCTATTATACTTACTCAAGACGGTGGATACTTCTGAGCTCTTGGACCGGGTAGCATCTTCGGCGCGCTCGTTGGCGAAATTCAACTCGCGACGGAGACGATCGATTTCTTCCTTATGAGAAGACTTCTGTCTGTCGATATCGAACCTCGCTCGATCGCGCTCTCGAAGCATATCTGCAAGTTCAAGGTTCTTCGCCTTCAGGTCACGTTCCATTCGCTCCATGCGATCAACGGCCTCCTGAGCAGAGTTGGCCTTGAGCTGCATTTGCTTGAATTTCGAGAGCATATCGAGGTGCTCTGTACGAAGTTGACTGTACAGCTTCGCCAGGGCTTCATATTTATTCCGCCAGATATTCACCTGGTCTTGCAGTTGCTTAATCAGCTCGTCCTTGGTTGCAAGCTGTGAGTTGACGTTGACCGAAACACTACTGAGCTCGTTTTCCAAGGCTTTTACCCGCTACATTGCGACGTGAATACAGTAAAATGATCGACGTTCACAAAGCTTACCCGGTCGTATTGCTCCAATAGAATTTGATCGCGCTCATACTGCCCTCTCATAGCAAGCATTTCTCTCTCAAGGTCAACCGCTTGTTGTTGGGCAGCCTGGTTCTGATACATCATCTGCTGCTGCATCAGCTGCTCCTGAGCGAGGCGCTCCCGTTCGGCCTGCTCCCGCTGCCGTTGCTCAAACTCCAGCTGTTGCTGCTGCTGTTGCTGTAGTCGCTGCTGCTCTTCTGCCTGCCGAGCTGCCTGGAGAGCGGCTTGCTTGTCTTCGTACTCTTTTAGCATACGGGCTTGTTCGTCGATCTCGGCGGCACTGGGTCCTGGGGCAGTTGGAGGAGGAGATGGCGACTTTGCAGCCGTTTTGGGCCTCGCGGGCAAGTCCGGTGCGGATTCCCCACCATCTAAGAGGTTAGGTGGCTCCTAATGAAAATGGTTAGCTGTGCTCTGTTGTGCGTACGATTGACTGGAGCACATGACCAAGCTTTGGGACATTGATAAGTCCAGTTAGATACTTTAGATTGGAGCATTCGTAGTAGAACTTGCGCAAGTTGTAGTGTTGAGAAGCATATCTTTCACGGAGAGGTTCCAATGCATCAATATCATTTGTCCCTGTGATGATGGAGTTACGGATAAGATCATTGCATGTTTAAGGAACACACTTCTATGCATTGCCCTCAGCATGGAGGTGATGAATCGGTAGATCCCCCAGCTCTCCTTAACTAGAGGAACTAAAGCCGAAATTCGACATTCATTATTGGCGGAATGGCGGAAATGGGAGAATATCATCTTTTGGAAGGACTCAATCTGGTCCTGAAGGCCCATCAAGTCGGATATAGTCTCGTAGCTAACGATGTGAGTACAGGGTGGTAAGTGGAAGTGAGAGACCCACATACCCTTCGTTGGGGTCGTCAATACCTTTGAGTGTGACATATTCCTCGTATTCGAACAGCCCGTTGAATTCTGGCCGCAGTCGATGGAACCTCAACTTCGCAAGGATGAACTGCACATATGAGCGGATCAACGGTCCATAGCCTTGGAATGCAAATATGAGCACGAGGCTATACGATGCAGGGGGTCTTGCGCACCCTTTTGGCCGTCGCTACCAACAGTCCGTGCACATGTTTCCAGCCAAGCTGTCTGGCCATGAGCCTCCTTAATCGTCTAAAGGAGACAATGATGTCAAAGATTGGAGGCACTTTCAGAGCAGTTACGTACCACTGGGTGGCCTTCCTGCAGGACTTTATGGACGGTGATTAGAGCCTTGAATGTTTGGACTTCGTCAGCCAGTATGGGCTGTACGCGCAGACCACTCCAAAATGATATTGACGTGTGGTAATCCCAGGTAAAGACGATGCATTCTAAGTTCCACGTATTGAGCCATTGCTGGGGACAGTCGAGAAGGAACCTACTGCGAACGTGTTTCTGTTTCGGTGCCGTCTCCTCTGGGCTTGTGGCCTTCTTGATGTTGATAACAAGCTCATGTTCTGCCTTCTCCTTATCAACAGGCCTCGTCGGGTAGTGCATCTCCTCGCCATCTATATCGTAGTTCACATTCTGACGCGTACGACTTCCGCTCAGCCTGGCCAGAAGAGTCTTGTAAGAATGAGGCAACAACATTCATATTCAGCGTACATTTTGCGGTTTGATGGAAATCGGCGCAAAGTCGCAGTCGAGAAGCAAGAGAGGACAGACGCAAGACCGGGTCGCAGTAAATAGTATTAGGTTAGTAGACGCCGTGGGAACTTACTGATCGTCATGTTTCCTCGTTTCCTCACGAGGCCAGCGATCCTACGCAATTGCCTATGGCGGCCGTTTCACTCAGCCTCCAAGTTCAACTTTCTCCATCGTACACGCATCGATGTTCCAGCAATATATAAGCCGAAGCAGCAGTCGTGGATCACCCCAACCATGGTGCTTCTGGGTATCATGCCCTTCTTCACCTTCGCTCTGGGCACTTGGCAGCTCAAACGTCTCAAATGGAAAATCAATCTTATCGACGAGCTTGAAGAAAAGCTGCAGCTAGCACCGTTGACGCTACCAAAGCGTGTCAAGTGCGTCGCAATTCAATTCCGGTTGCTCGAATGTCCTCACCCGCATCCCTTCTAGCCTTTCGGTACTACCCGAGTTTGTCTGGCGCAAGGTCAGAATATCAGGAACCTGGGACCATTCACACACAATGATCATTTCGCCACGCGTCCGTGAGGGAGTTCATGGAGTTCATGTGGTCACTCCCCTTGTACGTAGCAATGGGACTACTGTGCTTGTGGACCGAGGATTTGTTTCGAATGCCCACCTTGACCATTTCCTGGCACGGCAAGAAGCAGGAGAAGTTGAGGTTCTCGGCATGTTACGCGACTCGCAGGTGCGCAATAGCTTTACCCCAGATAACAAACCCGAGGAAGGCAAATGGTTCTGGACTGATGTCAGCGCTATGTCCGAGTACGCTGGCGGTGATAAGGCTGGTGTGCAGCCTGTCTTTATCGAGCAAGTTTTCGGTTAGCTTTTTTCTCGCGTTCGAAATACTTGGATGTTTACTCCCCGCACACCCAGAGGGACATGCCGGTGAGGCCGCGTCAAGGCTTGTCAATGGTATCCCCATTGGCCGTCCCCCGACCGTCACCTTGCGTAATGCCCACCTTTCCTACGTGATCACTTGGTAGGTGACTCTGTAACTGAGCGATATCGATTGTAACGCCCAATGCAGGTATATGTTATCTGGACTAACCACCTTTATGTTCGTCCGCCTTGTTATCAACAAACAGCGGTTCAGTGGTCGACGGCTCCCCCGATTCTGAACACCTTCCCTCGATAAAATCACACCGCCCTACACTCACAACTCCCCATATCGGCATTTCCCAGTTGCAGCACTGTTCTCAAACTCAGCGCCTCCTGCTACGCTGGCTATCAGGATATTGATGCTACCCGAGATTTCTTGCATTGTTCTTCCGGACAATCTCCCGTTCATTATTTTCGGAACCTGGATCAATGCCTAAATTAGCGAGATTCCCGGTGTAGTATATAATCGAGTAGTTTCGAAATGCATATCATCTCTCATCCTCCCTCGCTGCCAGGTTCACTCTGTGATCTCTACGCCATGCCTATACAACCTCTCTATGTTCACCCACAAGTTCGGAAGAATTATGCCCCCCGTCGCAAGGGCTCCCACCTCAATGTCCGTTCCTCTCGTTACTCGGACGAGACGCGCCATTGCATCATCCAAGCGGCGAAGAACTTCGAGACCCTTCACCGGACAGACATCAACTTGTCTAGTGGTTCATCAGCTCGGCCGGCTCTGCAGCGTGACGACGACCAGGAATTACATTGGTATGTCTTGAAGCATGACTCGAGCAGCGCTTATGCTTCTTGTGGGTAGATGTATTTGCAACGTCATGAGTACAGCTTGGAGGGCCGGCTTTGCGTCGGGCCGGGATGCAATGCTAAGGACGGGAAGGCGGACGACAGATGGCGAGATAATATAACTTCATGGGAAGTGGTCGCTTCGCTAGAAAGAGCGGGACGATGGTTTCCAACCCTGGCCAGATGATCATGCCACCCACCGTATGCGCAAACCCGCGTAGCCCTCCCAATCATTGCGAGTGCCGCATCATGCTCGTGAGGGGTTCGCAGCCCTTATGATTTGAGATATCGATGTGGGCCACGGTCTGGACACGTTCTAGCGAATGACTTTGGATTGACTAGATACAATATATGGAGCCTGTATTATCGCTCACGGTGCTGAGCCTCGTTCCACGACATAAGAAAGTTGTATTCCACACATTACGTCTGCACGGAGCGAACTTAGTGGACACACCAAGCTTGTTATCAGCGGCAGTTGACGGAATATGGAGCTGTATGGGAGTATTAGGTTTCACCTTCGTTTGTACGCGCACGCGTCTCTCCCAACCCACCACTAAGAATATCGACTATCATACTCTCAAGATAGAGATTGGTTTCCGGCCCAACCCACCACGCGCGTCTTGTGTCTGCTGTTTCCCTTCATCGAGCACCACATCCACCTGCCCCTTCATATAAGTACATACCTTGATGTCCTCCTTAGACTTCATTAACATTCCTTATTTTCCCTTCAACTCTACCTTAGGTATTTACATAAACAACTGTACTACTAGTACTAGCTACTCAAGAATTCAGTGAACTTTTCCCTCAGCATTTTCCCTCAGGCCCTCAGCTTAAGAACTCATGGTGTCAGCCCGTTACCAGCCTCCGCGCCTTGCTTTCAGCCCGAACTCGCACCTCGCACATTGCCCCCAGCCTTCCTAATATCAGCACCCAAAGTCAGCATCAGCAGATCAGATCTCACGGTCAATCCGTTATATATCATACTTCTAACACTAGGTACGTTTCGCACAAAGGTCTATCACTTTGGTTAGCCGGAAGCAACCACCTTGCACCAATACCACCATACCCTCAAATACGCCTAGCGATGCAGCATGAGTTGCAGGTTGATACAGCCTAGGTGGAACCTCATCTACATTGAGATGCATATCAGACACTTATGTCGGCTGGGCCGATAGAAGTATCACTGTTTTTGACATCGCGCTTTGGGCGTAGGAACCCTGCACAATAAGTCAGTCTCGAAAAACTAAACGCATACTGTGACTGACTCCGAATATCAGAGTGTGATTCAAATAATGGAACAACTCGTATAACTCAGCTCTCAAGTTGCATTGGTCCACAGGATCGGCTCTGGGGACATGCTTATGGTACTCCTCGTAAAAGCTACTCGGAATACCACCAAACATGCGACCGATAGCTAAGCTGTGGCAAGGGTATAAGCCGGTAATTCCTTTGGGGTGTTTGGCGCAACTTACTCAGCTTCATTGTGACCATATAACGAAGCTGGGTCGAAGATAATGGGTTCCCCAGAAGCCTTGTCGGTCCCTGTATTTCCACTCTGCAGAAGATGAGACGTTGGGGTGCCGTCATACAGGGCAGAGCGTACCCATAAATCGCCATGGAGAAGGACGGGTTGGACATCGAGATGACCTTCAAGACAGCCGGGATAGCCTCAGCCCTGGATGAAACAGTAACGCTTGTCTTACCTAGAAGTTGAGGTATTACGCTTGCAGTGAATGAGAAAGAGCGGATCCAGGAAATATATCAAAGACCTACCGCTCCCTCACTGCTTCACAAGCCTGAATCAAGTCCGCATATCTGCCTTTCGTCTTCAACTGGCTCAGCAAATCGCCTATCATCGCGTCATAACAAGCTTCCCAAGTGTCAAACCACCCATTTGCCAGACGGGTAACACCACAGTAAGTAGGTATCCCGAAGCCAAATCCAAAGGGGCTTCGATGCGCATGTAATTCCAAACCGAGTTTCTTTCCCAGTTTCCGAGCAGCAGCGTTGGTCAAATGCGTCAAGTTCATATATTGAGATATGAAGTACGGATGACCTGTAACATCATCCTTACCATACGCAAGAACTCGAGGAGATAATCCAGGGGCAGCCTCCTCGATGGCGTTCAATGATTCAACCTCGCCCTGAAATTGTTCCGCTTCACTAGCGGACCCAATCTTGACAAAGTACTGTAAGCCAGAGGTAGATTGAATCCGTGGCAAACTTCCTGAGAAGTTTGCATTAGGTTCAATACGTTTGAGTTCATCTACGACGAGTAGGGGCAGCTGTGTCATGGTGATCGAGGCGTACTAATAGGCGCCGGACCTGACTAAACATGTGGCAGAATCCAGATCGGCCCGCTCCCTCTTCTTCAGCAACTAGCTGGTGCAGAACCTAGGGCTGCAACTTCGCTCAGTGCACAAGGTTTCTCGTCACCTTAAGCTCGCCATTTAATTTATATTATGAGCCAAGGTACCATTGTGCTCCGTTGTACATCATTAACATCGTCGTTAATAGCCATTTGAGATTTTGCAACTCAAAATGAACAAGACCCTTACGCCTATGATGATCCCAACTTCATGGACGAGGACCAGGAATTCGAAGAGATAACCCAGGAGGATTGCTGGACTGTTATATCTAGCTTCTTCGCAGAGAAAGGTCTCGTCCGGCAGCAACTTGACTCATTCGATGAATTCGTCCAGAATACCATGCAAGAACTTGTTGACGAGAACTCAGACCTCATACTCGACCAAGCCGACCAACATTCTGGAAGCGATGCAGATATGACCCGCCGTTATGAAATCAAGTTCGGTCAAATCTACCTTTCGCGTCCAACTGTGACAGAAGCCGATGGTTCCGTTGTCCCTGTGTTCCCTCAAGAAGCTCGACTGCGAAACCTCACCTATTCTGCGCCGCTATATATTGAAATGAAGAAAAAAGTACTTATTGGACGTGAGGATCCTGACGCGCCAGGTGAGATTACTTGGGTGCCGGAGTACGGCGATAGGCAAGAGGATGGTGCAAAGGTTTGGATCGGCAAGGTAAGCAAGTTTTATCTCGTCAAACACCGTGTAACCCTGTATGCAGGTGCCCATCATGCTACGCTCCACCTTCTGCATTCTTCGCGACCTTCAAGACCAAGACTTGTATGATCTCAACGAGTGTCCATACGATTCCGGAGGATACTTCATCATAAATGGCTCCGAGAAGGTCCTGATTGCACAAGAACGGATGGCTACTAATCATGTATATGTCTTTGCCAAGGCCCAGCCCTCACCTATCAACTTCCTTGCGGAGATTCGTAGTGCCGTAGAAAAGGGCGGCAAGACGATAAGTCAGTTCCAAGTGAAGATGTTTCATAGGAACCAAGAACGTTCTGTCAGTTGATTCATGCTTGCTCCCTTTCGCGAGCCTGACTTTCTTGTTAGAATGGCAATGTAATGAAGGCTACCATCCCCTACATCAAAGTTGACATACCAATCTGGGTCGTTTTCCGTGGCCTTGGAGTCATCTCTGATCGTGATATCCTCGAGCACATATGTTATGACATGCAAGACCTGCAAATGTTGGAGATGCTCAAGCCTTGTATTGAGGACGGTTTTGTCATACAAGATCGTGAGGTGGCACTCGACTTCATTGGTAATCGAGGTACCACAACGGGTCTCTCTCGTGATCGCCGCATACGGTATGCGCAAGAGATATTGCAGAAAGAAATGTTACCCCACGTTTCCATGGCCGAAGGATCTGAATCCAAGAAGGCATATTTCTTTGGTTATATGATTCATCGTCTACTCTTAGCCGCGATGGAGCGTCGCGAACTTGATGACCGTGACCACTTCGGGAAGAAACGTCTGGATCTCGCTGGTCCTCTCCTGTCCAACCTCTTCCGAATGCTCTTCCGTAAGCTCACCAAGGATGTGTATCGGTACTTGCAAAAGGTGTGCTTCGTTTCTAACTTTTCCATCTTTAAAGCCTAATTTCCCGGGTAGTGTGTTGAAACGCATAAAGAATTCAACCTTACCCTCGCCGTCAAACATCAAACCATCACGAATGGTCTCAAGTATTCATTGGCCACGGGGAACTGGGGAGACCAGAAGAAGTCTATGTCTTCCAAGGCCGGTGTATCTCAGGTGCTTAATCGCTACACATACGCCTCCACCCTTTCGCATCTGCGACGCTGTAATACCCCCCTCGGAAGGGAGGGAAAAATTGCGAAGCCGCGTCAATTGCATAATACACATTGGGGTATGGTGTGCCCAGCAGAGACCCCCGAAGGTCAAGCATGTGGTCTCGTCAAAAATCTTGCCCTCATGTCTTGTATCTCCGTCGGCTCCATATCTGCACCTGTTATCGAATTCTTGGAGGAATGGGGTTTGGAAGGTCTCGAGGAAAATGCCCACGCCAGCATCCCTTGCACAAAGGTTTTCGTTAATGGCGTGTGGATGGGAGTACATCGGGACCCGGCCAATCTTGTAAAGACAATCAAGAAGCTCCGCAGAAAGGACGATATCAGCCCCGAGGTTTCTGTTGTACGGGATATCCGAGAGAAGGAGCTGAGAGTGTATACGGATGCTGGTCGAGTTTGCCGACCCCTCTTCATTGTTGAGAATCATCAGCTTCTCCTCCAGAAGAAGCACGTACGGTGGTTGAATCAAGGACATGACGACAATGGCGATGAGTTCAAGTGGGACGGCCTTATTAGGAGTGGTGTAATTGAGATGTTGGATGCAGAAGAGGAGGAGACAGTGATGATTTCAATGACGCCGGAGGATCTCGAGAACTCTAGACTCCAGCACAGTGGGGTTGATCCTCGACAGAACGATGGTGAATATGATCCTGCCGCACGGTTGAAGGCAGGCACCCATGCTCATACGTGGACGCACTGCGAAATCCATCCCAGTATGATTCTTGGTATCTGTGCAAGTATCATTCCTTTCCCAGATCACAACCAATCGCCACGTAACACCTATCAATCCGCTATGGGTAAGCAGGCGATGGGTATCTTCCTTACCAACTTCCTTATCCGCATGGACACCATGGCCAATATCCTCTATTATCCCCAAAAGCCATTGGCCACTACGCGCTCAATGGAGTATCTCAAATTCAGGGAACTCCCCGCTGGACAAAACGCCATCGTTGCAATTCTCTGTTACAGCGGCTACAACCAAGAAGACTCCGTCATTATGAACCAGAGTTCGATCGACCGAGGTCTATTCAGAAGCATCTATTATCGCAGTTACATGGACCTCGAAAAGAAGAGCGGCATTCAGCAGCTCGAAGAATTTGAGAAGCCTTCGAGAGAGAATACGCTTCGTATGAAGCACGGCACTTATGACAAGCTAGAAGACGATGGTCTCATTGCTCCCGGTACTGGTGTTGTAGGCGAAGATATTATTATCGGCAAAACGGCACCAATCCCACCAGATAGTGAGGAGCTCGGCCAAAGGACTCGGACACACACCCGTCGAGATGTCTCCACCCCACTCAAGAGCACTGAAAATGGTATTGTCGACCAAGTCCTCATCACTACAAACTCTGAAGGTCAGAAATTTGTCAAAATACGTGTTCGCGCCACACGCATCCCTCAAATCGGTGACAAGTTTGCTTCTCGTCACGGACAGAAGGGTACCATCGGTATCACCTATAGGCAGGAGGACATGCCATTCACTGCCGAAGGTATTGTTCCCGATCTCATTATCAACCCTCACGCCATCCCGTCACGCATGACAATCGGGCATCTTGTCGAGTGTCTCCTCTCGAAAGTAGCCACCTTGATAGGAAATGAAGGTGACGCTACTCCCTTTACAGACCTCACCGTTGAGTCTGTCTCGACATTCCTAAGGCAAAAAGGTTACCACTCGCGAGGTCTTGAAGTCATGTACCACGGTCATACCGGAAGGAAACTCCAAGCCCAAGTGTACCTTGGCCCGACCTATTACCAGCGATTGAAGCACATGGTGGACGACAAGATACACTCTCGCGCTCGTGGCCCCGTTCAAATATTGACTAGACAACCTGTGGAAGGACGAAGTCGTGATGGTGGACTTCGCTTCGGAGAGATGGAACGCGATTGTATGATATCTCATGGTATCGCTGGATTCTTGAAAGAGCGCCTTTTTGAGGCCAGCGATGCTTACCGTCTCCATGTTTGTGATATGTATGTTGACCTCGTCCAATTTATATTCTGTTTGCTCATATCACCATTCTAGATGTGGGCTTACAGCTATTGCTAACCTTGTAAGTTCATCCTTTCGTTCACGACGCATTTGCTACCATGTCGTTCGTCTTCGTCTAGAAAAAACAAACTTTTGAGGTATGCGATTGATATTGTGGAATCGAGGTCGCCGGACTCATACTCGCTACTTTAGTGTCGTGCTTGCAAGAACAAGACTGCCTGTTCTCAACTTTACATCCCCTATGCAGCGAAGCTACTCTTCCAGGTTCGCAAATCTAGCCTGACATACGCTATGTGCCCTTTGCTGACTGTCTGCAGGAACTGCAAAGTATGAACATAGCCGCGAGGCTATATACCGTATCGTCCGGTCGCATTCGAGATTAATTGTTTTTATATCTTACATTGTACCATATGTTGCATTGAATGTAGTGGCTATCTATTATCTGGCATGTAACTAATCACTACGCTCCCTCGATCGTCCGTTGCCTATGAGTCCTTGGCGCTCGTGGGTTTCATCCGCAAGATTTT
The DNA here is from genome assembly GCA_032158425.1 of Pleurotus giganteus. NCBI lineage: Eukaryota > Fungi > Basidiomycota > Agaricomycetes > Agaricales > Pleurotaceae > Pleurotus > Pleurotus giganteus. The sequence continues at coordinate 3,414,253 of JAPEHR010000002.1, forward strand.
CACTGGATTGTAGCTTTATCCGTCCCTTCTTATCATCTTCGTCATCGCTGCCAGCATCCTCATCCCCGATCTCAAACACGACCTGGTCATCGCGCAAAGGAGCCGGCCCTCCGCGACGATCGCCAACCAAGGTGGCGTTGTCATCGTCATCGTCATCCCTGACTCTAGTACGATGTTCCAATGCTTCGAGATCATAGTCTTCCGCGTCCTCTTCGTCCTGGGCAATTTCATCGGACATCGCCAATGTGAAGGGAAATAAGTTAGTCATTCTCGAGGGGTAATAATGAGACCTATCTTCTGTTGTTCTCCGATGGCCTCCATAGGTATGCAATAGCTGAGAAGCCGAACAAGTATAGTAACGCAAGCCATCCGTCGAGGAGCCACCATCTGGACTGCCACGATTTCGCAGCGTAATCTATTTCGCTGATGAGTGGTAGCTTGCGTCAAGGATGGTAGACGCACCTTCAGCCAAACGGCCAGAGAAAGATAGAGAAGAGACGACGAAAAAGATGGCAATAACAATTACTATAAGGATGAGAATTTTATTCAATCTTTCAAACATTTTCAGCTTGTATTTCTGTTTGCGCGCCCGAAGTTGCGCGATGGTAGCTTAATAGAATTAATTGGCGTTACAAATCACGATGGGAATGCTCACCATTCAGGGCGTACATAATCCAGAGAAGGAATCCACTAAGTGTGAAAGCGAGGGGTATGACGAAGAGTAAGAGAACCAGGGCCGATGTGGATTCAAGCTCAAGCTCCACGATGCCGACGGCATACAAAACTAAAGGTGGACCCTCAAGGCACTTTGCGCGTAAAAATGGGGGGACACGTACTGCCAAAGATGAAGTGAGCAACACCCAGCAATTGACACTTCAGCATTGTACGTCCAAGACTTTCACGGACAACGCTAAGACCCAACGAAACAACTAATAACATAAAGAATGACAAGGAGTTGCGGCCAGCGTCCAAGATAGCAACTGGAGGTCAGGTAGATATAGTCTAGACCGGAAATTATATGGCGAACGTACCAACTATTAGAAAAGCGGTGGCAGCGACGCCTCTCCCATGAGCGTTCAAGTAGCGGTAATAGGCTGTTCTTGTGTAAGGGTGATCCTCACACATTGGCATGGGACGTACCCAAATTAGCAACCATTTCGATGACAAGAAGGCCCACAAGACTGGACAAGTAATACTATAAATAGTGAAAATACATAGAGACCAGGTTCACACAAAAAGAGTGATACGCACCTGGATAGGAAGCAACTCGCTCATATGGCGATAACACATCCAACCCCAGGCGGTCGCGAGTGCCACGTATAGTAGGAACATCACAAAATAGAACTGCTCACGGGTGCAACAAGGTCAAGGATGGTCGCGTTGCATGGTCGAATATCTTACATTGACTTTGGGATAATCTGTAGCGGGAAGCTTGCCCTCGAAGGTGTTGTGAAAGAAGACTACGCCTTTGAATGATGCATGAGCTTGCTGGGACTCGTCGCTTTGCAGCGTAAAGGGAACAATTGCTGAAGAAGAGTTATGGATGATTTACTCCTAATATTGCTCAAACCTACCGACGCAGTAATAGCCAGTCTTGCTCACGCTGTACCGGATAGGCCCCTTGTAATGAAAAGTACCATCTGGGCTTTGCTCGTCTTGCCGGGAGGCAAGCGCACGTGTGCTGAACGGTGAACTGTAATTACTGGGAGGAGGCGTCGGGTTGCCCCCAGGATTATCCCAGAGGCTGCCTGATGCAGGGGCACCAATTCCTGAGCCACCACTGGACAGATCTACGCGTGCAGACCAAAAGCTGGTTTCGTTGACGCGCTTCCCTTGCGGAAGGTCGAGAATGAAGCGTCCTAATTGCGACCGGTCGCAGAAGCCGCCCAAAACGGCGGATGTGGTACAGACATAGGTCTTCTGCTGCATGTGGTGAGATGATTACGGCCGTCAGGCTGGGCGGGTGCTGAAGGTTACTTACTGGCAAGATTTCGTCTGGATTTGTCACTTTACCCAGATACTCCGAGTCTGACCATTCGTAAATGACCATGGCGAGTTGTCCCTGTGAAGTGGTGTCGAAGCTGACTACCTTAGACATCAGCGCGATTCAGCGAACAAGTGAGTCAAATACCATTGATGTACGCTGATGAGCCTCCCCACATGCCGCTGCATGTCTGTCGTGAATAATCTACTCCAAAAGTTGTATGTCACCAGAAAGTGGTGGATTCTAGGATGTGACTGACCCTTGTCGGTAACTGGGACTTCATAAGCTGAAGCGGCGAGTACACCACATATTAACCACGGAACGACAGAACCAAAGATGCGCCTCAGGCGACTTGGAGCCATTTTGAGTTGTGTGAAGAATTGCAGGCGACACGACTGGTCAGTGTAGGTGTTTGTGCGAGTTGACCCTGTCTGCTGCGCGCGTGGCACAAGCGCTCCTGAGTCGTCTGGCGTTGCTCATCTAAGCCAGCTTCCTCGTCATGCTCGGCGACGACGAAGACGTTTTTGACAGCGTCACTTGGGAATCTCCACCGGCACCAGCTCCCACCGACGCTTCAGCCCCTTCTGGACCAGGATTCAGACAAAGCACCGCGGAAAGCGGTGGCCCTCATGATCCCAAATGGGAGGGGTACCTCATTACCTCAGTCAAGGACCCAGTCAAGGAGCTTGCTGAGACCAAGGATGCGTATGTATCATATTTGGTCTCGGCTAAGGTGCGCACTTTCGCAGCTCCGCCAATCTGGCGTATCAATTGTTTCTGCAGACCAACCTGCCCATATATTCCACCCCTACTCCATCTGCCCGACGTCGTTTCCAAGACTTTGTGTTCTTGAGAGACAACCTCGTCAAAGATTTCCCCGCGTGTGTAGTACCGCCACTTCCAGACAAGCATCGGCTAGGTCGGTTCTGTCTACCTGAAAGAAACGTTCGCGGTATGACGTTTGCCCATAGAGTATGTCACCGGAGATAGGTTTAGTCCCGAGTTCATGGAAAAACGTCGCTCAGAGTAAGAAAATATCTCTCCTTACTCTAGCTAAACTGAGTCCCCCTCAAGTCTGAACCGATTTCTGCAGCGCGTCGCCCGCCATTCAACCCTTCAGCGAAGTGCACTTGTCCGCGCTTTCCTTGAATCCACGGAATGGGTATGTGACGCATCTCCCAGTTTGTGATCATACATATCATTCATCGACGTAGCATGTTCATATGCACCATCATGTTGCCCATCCTCCGGGCCCAGAACCTTCACCTGGCCTCATAGACAACCTCTCCGACACCCTCTTGAACGCATTCACCAAAGTACGAAAACCTGACGAACGATTTTTGGATATGCGAGAAAACGTCGATAAATTTGAAGAGGGGATCACTGTTTCCGATCGTTTATGGAATAAGATACGAAGCCGGACAAGCGGTGAGTGCACCCTCGCGCCCCTTACGTGCTAATCTTAGGCTGAACGAGACGGGAATCCGGAATCCGCTGAAGACCTTACTGCGGATTATCATGACCTCGCCGTTGCAGTTCAAGGTCTAGGATTCCTGGAATCAGGTATCACGGACCCATTGAACCACTTTTCGAATACTTTGCTTGAGTTCTCAGCCCTTCTCCGCCATACGGTACGCTCGCCACATTTTTATCCGTTCATTCACTCAATGTTTTGTCTTGATTTGATCGTTAAGACGCAGACAACTACTGATCCTTTTCTCATTCATCTTCGCTCTCTTCTTGCCTACTCCAATGCCAACCGCGCTGTCCTCAAACTTCGCGATCAGAAGCAACTGGACTTTGAAGAATTGACGGACTACCTTTCTCGTGTGACAACCGAACGCGACAGGCTCTCCGCTGTCATTCGTGGGCATGCTGGAAGCACTGGGTTGGGTCTAGGTGCCTATCTGAAGGATAGGGTGGACGCTCTACGTGGGATGGATGATGATCGGAGCAGAGTAGAGAGGATGCGCAAACTGGACGTTAAGATCAAAGAGGTTTGTAGCCCGCGACTTCTAGGAAAATTCACTTGAGATTCATTTCACACAATACAGCTGCAAGATGAAGTTACAACTTCACATGAAACACTCGACGCTTTCAGCGACGAAACCCTTCGAGAGCAGTCAATATTTCAATACGCCAAAGAAGCTGAGATGAAAGAGATGCTAGGGAATTTGGCGGATGGTCAGATCGAGTTCTACAAGGCGGTAGGTCATCCTGCTCGTTATCTCATCGCTCGACTTATACCAATGATAGGCCATGGAAGAGTGGGAACGGATTATACCCATTATACAACGTATTCGTGTCGATGTTTAATTTATATTACCAGCAGAACTTGTATCCGAACAGTATCCCAACCTCAATGTTTCACTGTCTCTATGACGGCGCGGCGCTAGTTGCACGGCCTCATGACATGGAGGAACAGCCGCACCAACAGCTATCGCGTAGTGATCAATCCACGAACCCTACCGCACACGTGTACCTGAGGATCTCACAGCATTCAGCATGTATAAATACGCTCCCCGATCCGCCATCGCCATCCCTAATCCTCCTCCACCATGGGCGCAGGACTGTCTAAAGAAGATGCCTTGGAATCTCTGAGGAAGTATGATACTGTCCTCGTTGTGGATGACTCCATTTCCATGAAACACGAGCAACGGTGGGCCAAGGTGTGTTTGCCATGCTCATGTATATCTAGGCTAATAGGTTGTGTAAGGCACGAAGTGCTTTAGCAGAGCTGGCGAGTGTCGCCGCCAAGTATGATGCAGATGGGATAACAGTCTATTTTCTGAATTCTCCAGCTGTCGGGAGGAACCTTAAAGTCAGTCCTGGCATGTGTCCTTCCATCGCATGCATTTAATCAGTATTCAGACCAGCAAGGAGGTTAAACGCCTCTTTGATGCACAGAGCTTGACTTCCGGTACTCCAATTGGAGGGACGTTGTGGAAGATCGTTTCCACATACTTAGAACAGGTCGATGCGGCAAAGTTACACCATGGAGACGACGCGAAAGTCCCCCACGTCAAGGCTTTGAACTTGATAGTGATCACGGACGGTGCTCCCAGTTAGTTGCTCGGTCTCAGGCTTCCTCGGGCAACACTATGTCTCACACACGTTCCACCCAGCCGATGATCTTGAAGGCGTCATTGTCAGAGTAGCAGAAGAGTTGGACAAGAGGCACATGCCAATGGCATCGCTAGGGATGCAGTTTGTACAAATCGGAAACGACGAGCTAGCTACCCGATTTTTGGAAGGTTTAGACGATAATCTTCGGAAGCAATATCACATTAGGGTGACATGCTCATTAGTGCGACTCGTGTTTTTAATATTCCACTGATGCATGGAACATTCAGGATATCGTGGACACCACCCTCGCGCAGAAAGGGCAGAAACTGGACCTTGTCAAGATACTCATTGGCGGTATCAACAGGAGAGTAGACAACAAGGGAGCAGACGTGGTCAAGCAGTAGTGTCATTCCTCTTCAACATACTGGGTAACAATTCAGATATTCGGATTTGACAGGTCTGGCTCTGACCTACTGTAAAAGCAGAAAAGCAAGCATGGTGACTCTGTGAAGGTTTACGTTGGTTGACGCCACAGGTGCTGAAGCCCTTGCAACGTTGTCCACGACAAAGGCAGTGTTGCACGTTACGTAAAGAGGAACAATGGGCGGAGCTGCAAATTGTGCAGTCGCGGAGTATCCGTGAGTCGAATTTCCCACGTGTCAAAGCGTTGTGTAGGATCCGCATTTAGAAAGAAGGATCGGCAACATAACAAGGCCCTTTGACGCGGCGTCTGGCTTATATAGTCGGTGTTACTTGGAGTATACCCGATCACTGTCGCCTTCTTTGTGGTATGTTCTTTCTTTGCAACGTGTCTTTATCGTTAATAACCCCAGCACAGGCTCCTCTTCCCCCTCCTTTCTCCCAATGTCAAATTCACAGGCGCTCTCCTGTTCGCCCTTACCTTCCACCGCCTCTTCCACTGCCTCTCCTCTAGCTCTTCCCGTCCCCGCTTACAATGCTACCCCTAATGTCTGCCCGAAAAAGTCCCACTCCCGGAAGCAACCTCCGGGACACATACCGCGCCCTTGCAATGCATTCATCCTTTTCCGTTGCGACTTCGTTCGTCAGAAGAAAATCCCACCTTCGGTAGAACACGATCATCGCAACATCTCCCGTATAGCTGGAAAGGTATGGCAGGAAATGACTCACGCCGAAAAGGCCCCTTGGGTCTCTATGGCAGAGAAGGAGAGGGCAAAACACTCCCAGGCCCACCCTGGTTATCGATACGCTCCAGCCGCCCAGAGCGCATCCCACGCCGCAAAGCGCAAGAAATTAAAGGATACCGTTAAAGGAAGGAACAAATGTGAACCATCCGCCCCTCGTCGTCGCTCATCTTCATGTCCCCCTCCTGGTGCCATACCTGTCCCTCCCAAGCTCGATTTGCTTCCCCCCAGTATCATGCAAATACCATGTACAAGGGATGATCTTGCTCGTCGACCAAGTCAAACAATTATGTATCAAGTCGCAAAGGAGCCACTCTCTTTGTTCGCGATGTCGGATTCTACATTCGCCTCCTCCCAAGAGCTCACCTACGTGGAGGATGTTACATTTCCAGTACAACTTTCCAAGGAGTTCACTTATGACTATGGACGGATTGATCCGCCCAAGGGTATGCCAGGCTGGGATGCCTCTCCTCCGAAGCCCTATCTTTGGGATTATGCTCCATTTCAAGGATATCCCTCTAGAGAGCCCCTTACAAATGTCTGTCAAAGAGTAAGATTTCTCCTTGGGTTTTTGCAGTTTCCTTACCGTTCAATGCAGCAGAATCACCTAAGGGATGGACCCCCGTATCCTAGTGACTGGCTACCTCCCCCAACCTCTCCCCCAACTTTCACGGACCCATTCTCCCAGTCTAGATGTACCATCGGTGGGTCAGGAAAAAGATCAAGTAATTGGCCGGATTCCAGCGTAGACCCCAAAGGGCCTTTAACGTTACAATCATTGCCGATCGACACCATCCTTCCAGAACCTCTCCAACCCTCTTTCCTGACCTCTCATCGTCTGGGGGTGCCGTTTCTAAACCGCGACTACGACAACCTAGGATTGTTGGTGCCAAGACTCTCCATCACTGACTTGCCGTCTATATCTAACGCCGGGCTGGGGGTATAGCCATGTTGTCGCTAGCAGTCTCCTCAGCTTGTACGATTAGTTGTAACTATAACCAATCCCTCTCACGATACTAGATAGCAACAATTGGCACAAGGCTACAGTACAGTTGATCATTTTAGTTGGGTTTCATGCTGTCTATGCTTATGGTCGAATTATTGGTCCTAGCGTTACAAACTGGATATTTAAGACGAGTGAAAACTACTGCACATGTCCCTTGCACGACCATGCTTGAACATCCTCGCTCGCCACCGTGGGTTCCATCTCTGTTTCCGAACCTACGCACTAACGCATCATATACGACACAATATGGGAAAGAAGAAGAATGCTATCCCAGAAGAGCACCTCTTGCTACCAACCCACCCAACTCGTGATCTCGCAGCCATCGTTGATACCCACACTCACGTCGCGTCCACATTTGAGGCATACCGACACAAATACAAACAGGGAGAGTTTAGTACGGCATTTGAATTCATCCGAGGTGTCACGGACAAGCGCAATGTCGAATCCATTGTCGACGTCTGGTGTGAAGCGCCGATTCGCAAGGCATGGAGGGAGTTTGCTGACTCGGCGGTGACCGAAGAAGATCGACGCAAGAACTGGGGGAGCTTGGAGTATTGGTTTGTTATGGGTGAGTCGGCCTTACCATCTTTCTGATACGAGGGCTAATTGGCAATATACACAGGTGTTCACCCGTGAGTTCTGTCGTCCACCACGCCCGCTTTCATCTTACATATGCGTCAGTCACGAAGCAAAGCATTACACCGACGAAGTCGAGGCAGAGCTGTATGTCACTTTCTCCTCGGAGGTTGTATATGATCTCATCGCAACTAGTCTACAAGCCATGCAGCATCCTCGCTGTGTGGGTTGGGGAGAGATGGGTCTGGATTACCATTACGACCTTTCGCCCCGAGAAATGCAGCGGTCCGTATTCACTCGCCAGTTGAGACATGCTGTCCGACTGGGCAAGTCTCTCACTGTACATACAAGAGAGGCAAATGACGATACTGAACGGATTCTGAAGGAAGAAGTGCCCAAGGACCACAAGGTAACTAATGTTGTACAGTTCCACCCGCATTACCATCATGGTTCACCACTTGTACCTCCTTCAGATACACATACATTGTTTTACCGATGAACCTGAGTTTGCTTTGCGCCTTCTCGATCATTTCCCCAACCTCTATATCGGTATAACAGGTAATACAATCTCTGGAAATTTAGCTTCATCAGCTCACGTTCATCCTATAAAGGTGTAGTGACATATACAAGCAACGAGAATACATCCGGAGCCCTTCGTCAAATGGTGGATCCCAATTCCGACAAGCTTCGAATATTGCTAGAGACCGATGCACCGTACATGGTGCCCGCCAATATCTACGACACGCTGACTTCAATCAAGGGTAAACTACCCATTTGCCACACGGCGATGATTCCCTGGACCGCTGATTTTGTTGCGGTCGCTCTTGGAGGAGAATGGACCCCGGAGAGAGTGATGAGGGTGGCTAGGGATAATGCACGTTTCGTTTACGGCGTGTAGGTGTATTCACAGATCTAGACGTCGCCGTGGTAGTGAGACGTTCGGCCTTGCGCTGATTTGGTTAGGGAATCACCACTGCATCCGAAAGTTCAGGTTGCACGACCCTTGCCCTTGACGTCCACTGGCATAGCAGCTTTAGGCTTAATCTTGGTTAGTTTCTGCTCGGATTCCTGCACCGCAAGCGATAACTAGAAGGCGAGAAAGTCAGCGTCAACCCTTACACAAACATAGAAATTATACATTTATGATTCCTGTATTGACGGCCCGGATGAGATGGAGCTCTGCATCTTCGGACGCCCCTGCGGTTGTATGCTGGGGTTCGGCAGGTATCCACGGCGGGGGATCCTAAACATCATGAATGAATTACTTGCATCATGAATCACCTGGCCACTCTACCGATCCATTGGATGCTGACGGCGCTTTATCGTCCTTCAGCTCAAGAACGAGTGCGAAAGACATATCATCATCTACAAGAACTGAGAGGAGTCGAACCTTGAAGCTGGGAACAACTGACCATCTACATCTAGCTGGCCAAGCTGAGACTCGATCATTGCAAGCTTGATGAGGAACGATCTGAAGTATTGTCCCAGAGACTTGGGTGTCATAGCATTCTCGACGCTACCCAAGTGAAATCAATAATCGCTTGGGAGAAACTGTAATCGCGGGAGACTAACCGTGTTTCCTTGTCGTAAGACTCTACTTTCATCATCTGCTGGACCGAGAAGACAAAACGTTCCAACGCAATCTGGTCGTGATTCTTGATAACAACTACGACTTTGTCAACATTGCCGAGCAGTAGCTCCTCATGGACGGCTTTCACAGCGCCAGATATGTACTCGTTTAGAGCAGGATGACGAGACTGAAACACAGGCGTATTATACTTCTTGCGACGGATAAAGAGGTCCGCCGGATAGATCTGTCTCGTGTACAATATTGTGTGGATAGCAACCTCGACTAAAGGCGGGTCAAACTTCAGACATTAGGAGCAATGGCAGTTGGAAGGGCATACGAAATTCAGATATTCCAGCCACGGTCTCTGTCGATGTGCATTAGAGCAATAGGATATCTTTGAAGAGAGCTTACGAGCGTAGGTTAGGGTAGGTTCTGACTCAGACGCCATCATCCATCCCACACGTTAAGGTTGAGGAAGATATGTGAGCCGATGCCCTTGGAGATAAACAAATGACATCACTCAAATGACATTCGAGCATCGCGTCCGAGTCCTACCACAAAGATGTCGCAGAAAGTTGTCATATGCGGTGCAGGCTTTCTAGGTTTTTGCCTCACTCATTGCCCGCCTTTTGGTATTGACTATCGACTATCGACAAGGTTATCACATCGCCCGAGCTCTAGCTGCTTCCGCTGTTGAGGGTAGCAGACTAAACCTCAGAATCCAACTCTCTTCCAGACACCCTGAAAAAATCCATAAATCATTAGAACCTCTCGTATCCTCACACGTACTCTTCCCGCCTGTACCTTGCGATGTAACGAAGCCCAATACGCTGCTAGAACCCTTCAAAAACGCGAGAATGGTTGTATCTCTCGTCGGAATTATGCATGGAACACCTAAGGACTTTGAAGATGTTCAATGGAAGGGCGCAGAGAACGTTGCAAGGGCGGCAAAGGATGTCGGTGCCAAGCTGATTCACGTCAGCGCTATTGGGGCAGATGCGGCCAGCCAAATCCCGTACAACAGAACAAAGGGTCTAGCCGAGCAATCAGTGTTCGAACAGTGCCCGGATGCCACTATACTTCGACCCAGCCTTGTCTTCGGGCCTGGCGATAGTTTCTTCACCGTAGGCATTTTGTTGGACCGGCCCCTGTTCTGATCCTGACAATAATTTCTAGCGGTTCTCCACCTTGTCCAAATTTCTTCCATTTCTACCAGTTTTTGGTGGCGGAAGAACGCGATTTCAGCCGGTATACATCGGTGATATTGCCAGGGCTGTGGAAGTGATAAATAGAAGTGACGCTCAAGTACGCCAACTTGTGGATGGCAAGATATTGGAAGCAGGTGGTCCTGAAGGCAAGTGCGGCTTGGTTGTTTACGTGCCATGCATAGCATAACATTTGAGCATCTAGTGTACACCTACAGAGAAATGATGGAGTTAGTGTTAAGATACAGTGGCCGACGGCGACCGATCATATCTCTTCCCTTCTCAGTTGGCAAACTCCAAGGCGCGATCATGGAACGCCTGCCACAGAACTTGTTTACGTTGACCACCGCGCAGGTGGGGGTTTTTTTCCTACCGAGTCTCATTCCCAGCACTGAAGAGAGCACCAGGTTGAGCAGCTGAAGTATGACAACGTTGTCGACAACTGTGCGGATCCGAGTAAATTCTCTTCTTTCAAGGATCTCGTAGAAACGTACTCTGAGAAGCCTTTGAAGTCCGTCCATGAAATTTTGCCTACCTACCTCTGATTGTATGACTTTCCCTGAGTGAATTCAACAACACATAAATAAAGGATAAAGAAATTGAATTTACTCTCTTCAAGCCTCAGTGGTCCGTTGGGTCAAACATATCTGCACTTCCTATGATCTGAACATCATCGATCAACATCATACTTCTACTCCTACTACGCTTTTTGACTTTGAGCGGTGAAGGTTGTGGTGGCTCTTCCATCTCATTCGTGTTGGCGCTGGGAGGAGGTGGTGGCTCTTTCGGCGGCGGCATACGAATCTCCGGACATGGCCCAGAAAAGTCCTTGCCCGTCATGCGAGATAGCGCTGATATATCTGTTCGTACAACTACATCCAGTAGAGTGTAAAGACGAGGCGACTGGGACATACCAACTGGAATTCGATTATTCAGATAGTAAGTTATTCTACTTGGATCCTTCCTATCTTCGGCCTTGAACTTGTTCTTGCAAGCGGTACGATCACGCCCCGGTAGAACAAACGCGAGTAGTTCGTAGTTCTCTCCATACTGAGACAATGCCTACGCAATGGTTTAAGTCGAAGGGTTGGTATAAGATGACGCAATGCGATGCTTACATGGTAGAAGAGTTCGGTCTCTTCTTTGCTCCAACGTGAACCCCGACACTTCTTGCGGTACGATCCCGAGTTGACAAACTTACTAGTATCGGACTCAACAACGTGGGTGTAGTCGGATGTATCAACTTCTTGCTGCCTATCGACTACAAGTGATTCCTCATCGATTATGGTTTCTCCGTTGGGTCCTATCCGAACCTGCACATTGAATCGATTGGAGGGTAGTTCCTGAGTATAGTCGAAGCCATTGCTCGGGTTATCGTCGGCCTCTGCGGACAGTGAGGGTGTTGGACATGCGGACGCGGAGGTGGAAGCAACATTCGTGTTTGCTGTAGCTTCATTGTTTTCCCCATCTTCTGTTATTCTTCCATATTTCCTCAGTTCGGCAAGCTCCCTCATCTTGGCTCTCCGCTGCTTGCTTTGAGATTTCCAGGACGCATAGTTACTTTGGATTTCTACTGCCTTTGAGCTGATACGCCCTTGACCTGTATCACTACAAAGTGCAGCCATGGTAATAACGGTGGGGTCAAGCTCCTCGCCCGGCCCTTCACCAGGGTCGAACCGAGGTAAAGATGGGCTTCGAGCTCTACGACGCCTAGTCGCATTGCTGCTATCATCCTCCGACGATGTCTTCCGTTTGCGATGGTTGGCTGTCTCGCCGTTAGCCTCTTTACCCTCGTTAGATTTGTTGGATGCTTTGCGCTTCCTTGGAGTCGGTTCGGTCGGCTCAGGAGAGCGGTCATCCGTGATTAAATTTCCTGTGCTAGATCGACGCCTCGATTTACTGCTTTCAAGATATCCTACGTTCTGATTAGCTGGAGGCGCATCTTGACGTGTCTGATTATTAATGACATGCTGAGTACTCGAGGAAGCCGAGCTTGTGATGAGATTAGCGTTGGTGTCCGGAATGACATGTATGGTATCTGATGCAGATTCCTCCAAAACGTTGCGATCAAACGACGCGAGAGGAGATGTTTGGGGTGCTACCGGAAGTGTAGGTACCCTTTGCGGAATAGTAATTGCAACACTAACAGGAGGAGGAGGAGCAGGTGGGGCAGTCATCGGCCTTCTGGACGCAGCAGGTGCTGGCAGCCTAGGGTGGCTCGCTACAAGGGATGGAAGCGTGTTTCCAAGACGGGGAGGAGCGGGTGCTCGACGGGGTGCAGTGGAAATGGACGGCGGTGCCGGAGAGGAGAGAGGGGGGGCCGGGGGTTGCATTTGCAGAACTGAATAGTGGCTCGCACTAGATAATATCTCAAATTGCGGTGACACCGTCAATTCATCCGTCGCTATCGGTGGAGGTGGCATGGCACGCGAAAGCACGGCGGCTTGGAATGCACCCTCACTGTGGGCCGCTGCTTCGACGGGGGCCGCTGCATCGGGGATTATTGAGGGCTGACGCGATACACTGCCGGCAACGGAGGGGCCGCGCGACTTGGCCTTGACGGGTCTGAAGACAGTCCCAGCTTTATCTGCAGCACCATGTCAGAGACACTGCAACATTCGTGAGCTGGGGCGACTCACTGACGCGGGTGGTCATCGTCGCAGAAAGCCAAAACGCTAGTCAACAACCGCAAATATCGCGCCCTTCATCGAGCACCATGCGCCCCGCCTTGCCCATCGCGCCGACGCCGAACTGGGAGCTGAAAGATGACCAGCCACCATCGCTCAAAAGCATATCGGAGAGGTGACAAGTTTCTCTCCTTCTCCCTTTTCGCATCTGACCGCTGGTCTCCAGTTGTGTGACCCTCCAGTCGCTGCGCCAATGTAATTGCCAGTGTGACTCCCTCGTGCCTTTGCTGAACCTTTCCTCCAGCCCGGGAGTATTGGTTGACTGCGTTCCCAAAGTTTTCCTCCAGAGCTCGAGGGAAGGCCCAGGAAGTCATTGCCCCTCCCCACACTATCCAGACCAGGGGTAAATGCGACCTTGAAATTGGACCGATCCTCTTCCCAGACACTCTGTTCTATGAAGTGCACTATCTGCCTCCCCAACCCCCACAAGCTCACCCGCAGACATTGTCGTTGTCCACTGGATATCAGACTGGAGCAGCCGGTTCGAAGACAGCCGAGTCATTTAGTACCACCACCGCGGCGACACCTTCTCAGTCTTCACCGCCACTGTTGTCTTCCTTATCCCCTCTCAGCCCAATCACCCCTGCTTTAATCAACCAAGTCAACACTGCTGCTTCTACCAATCCAACGCTGGCCAATCTCTTGCAGCTCGCAGCAGCAGGGAAGGCGACCCCGGACCAACTCAAGACTCTCGGCCTTCTGATTCAGTCTCTTGCTGCCGTCAGCACCGTACAGTCTTCTCCTGTGCCAATTCCAGCCTCTCCGGTTATCCAAGCACCTGTCAAGCCGTTCGACTTTGTCATGGAATTCCAGGACATGCCCACTGATAGATTCTTATTTCCCCGGACCCAAGTTGTATGTGAACGAATGGCTAATAACGCACTTTCTACGTTCCAAGACATCTTAATGGCAGCTCCTGTACCCTTCTTCTCTCATCCCCAAAGCACATCACCCCCACCTCTCCAAGTAGCCACCATGCGGATTAAACAAGCCCCCTCGTTACTCTGGGACACAATTTCGCGGTGGATCGGGGGAGAAGAGAATCTTACTCGTAATCGCGCTTTCTTATCCCAACTTGTGAGGACATCATGCCGGTCAAGTGCTCAAATTATGTGTGACATTTCATGCAGCGTTCAGATAGGGTTTACCTCGCTCAACGTCTTCGCGAAGGTCCTCTGCTGACGGAATTACAGGCCGTGAGATTCCTTCGCCTTGGTCGATGACTAATATCAACATGCATTGGCAGCTTTCCGTAGGCTTTACCATGAAGCCTATAGACCCATCCGCACCGGGTGGTATCAAACCCAAGCGGAAGTATACCAGGCGCGAATCCAAGCCTAAACCCCCGGTCCCTAAAATCGATCCACCAGCATTTCTTGTGCTTTCCCCTCAGCCCCCAACTGCACCCGGGTCTGTTCAACCACCAATTGCACCATCGACACCTACAGCTACTTCTACCCCTGTGTCAAACACCCCTTCGGTAGCATCGTCAGCTTCGACCTCCGTCCCTCCTCCAGCTAAAAAGCAACGCATTAAACAGTCTAAGCCACCCCTCCCGAGGATTGCTTGTTTTTCGTGCGGCCAGACAGATGTTCCGCTGATAATGGGCGGACGTAAGCATTTATTTATTATGAGCTGATTGCCTCGTACTGACGACAGTGGTTGGTAATTAGGATTCTGTCGTCCATGCGTCGAATCTGGTAAAGCCAACACTGACATTCCCCAACCATTGAGGTCCTCAGGTTTGACCCCTCGAGGATACTATCAATCCGCCTCCTCCGCAAGAAGTAAAGTTACCGCTGTGCCTACTAGTGAATCATACAATCCAGCGGCAACGGACAACACTCCGCATTCTTCGACGTAGTCCTTCCTTTCCTACACACCGGTCTATACTCACTTAAGGCATTGAGGGAGCTGAAAGTACGCTTATAATTTATGCCGACGAAGTATGAAACAATAAAGATAATGCAAAACGAATGCAAGGCTGATAGCAGGGAAGTGATGCCAGTATAAAAGAAAGCGAATCCTCAGTCGACGATCCTAATTATCCAACCTATCCACCATGCAGCTATCGCTAGCTGCATGAGGACCATACACAACTCAACCAGGACCGCGGACCACTGAATGATGATACCGATCCAGAAGAAAGGAATGACAAGCCATCTAATACCGGTATGTGCAATGATTTGCAATCGGTAGTGTCTACTCGAAGTGAGAGCAGCGCGGAATTGCAGAACACACATTGCGGATGATATGACAAAGAATAGGAAAAACCCTAGCCAGTGACGAAACGAGCGTCGAGGCATGCGTTTTATAGGGTAGCGTTTGGGTTCACCAGTAAATTCGTTCCGATATAGAGGAATAATGAGGAAGTCTTGAATATCTATGCCGATGGTTTTCCCGTACGTCCGCCACAGAGGAGTGACATGGTCCAACAGGAAAGTTAGGGCATCCATACCGAATTCCCAGACTTGCTGGTATTGGTCTTTGTAACTCTCCTCAAGGGCGACGATGTATGAAAGCTGGAGGGATGGCGGCTTGAGCAGTCGTCGGCGCAAAAGAACAGCTAGCTTACCTCAGGATACACGACTGACGTATGAGCCAGTGTATCGTTATATTCAGTCTTGACCTCTGCATGCAGCACTTTCACGGATTTCAGCACTGTCGCGACTTCTTGAGCTTTGACAAGGATTTCCTCATGCTGGGCCGTGATGGTTTCCAGAGCACGAGTAAGGGACGATATTGGCTCTCCTAGTGCACCACCGATTGGACCAGAGGTCTTCTCAGAATTGTAGATGAATTGTCGAAGGACTTTACGCTGGCGCGAAACCCGGGCATGGATGTCTTCGACTGCACGGTATCCACGCAATCTACGCGTTGAACCAGTCACAGCCGCAGGGTCGTGACCAAAAGCATCCAGCACGTCTTGCGGCATCCCAACATGAGGTGCCCCAAGCATGCTCATAAAGCTGGCCTGAAGGGTATCATGCTCTCGCACCGTGATGGCTATGCGATTGAGGGTCTGGCGGATTCGTGTATTTTGACCATTAAGTTGTTCCAAGAACCTGCAGCGATGTTAGTAACGTCTATGCAGCTTGGCAGAGGAGGACATACCTAAGTTTGTGCTCATACTCTTCCCGAAGCTTTTCCTCACCCTGTTGTATTTCCTGGTCAAAACGTATCCTTTGAGAAGATGAGGAAGAAAGTCGCAGCTTCCTGCGTGGAACATGGAGCAAAGATGGAGCAGCCATCCTGGAGGCTATCAAGCCAGGGGGCTCAGCACCAGTATAGGGTACAATCCCTGGTACAATGCGATTGGCTACTGCAGCAGAACTAGGCGTAGGACCTTCGCCGTCTTCCGAAGGTTCTTTCGACGACGGAAGAAACGGCACAGGTGGGGATATAGCGAAACGAGACGAGATTACATGAAGATCATTAGGGCGGCGTCGTTTAGCTCGAGATCGCGTCCTGGCTTCTACACCTCCATCATCGGAGCGTCCCGAGATAGAATGCTGGGCGGACAGGCCATCTTCGCTGGTGGGCACGCGTTGGCGTAAGCGAGTCGACATTCCACGAAGATGTGACAGGCTAGCCGTAGGAGATATTGGAGGCGGTGGATTTGCAGAGTTGCTTATCGCGCTGTATACTGAATCCCCGCTTCGCCGTGAACCCACATCAAGTGAATTGCGACCGGAACCATACAAGGGTCGATCCAACGATGGCGGAAGGGCGAGAGTGTCGTCGATAGGCGGTAGGACAGTAAGGACCACTTCTGCTGGAGACGCACATGGGGACTCTGGGATTGTTTCCATTAGGTGTTCATACTGTTGGGAAAGGTAATATCTCTCCATTACTAAAGCCGACAAGTGCCATGGAAATCTAGGCCCATCTTTGTGTGCTCGTCGCTTCTCGAGATGCTTTAACCAGGTGAAGGGCTCTGAATGCTCAAGAGTGTTTCTAGTCAGAGGATCTTGGCTTGCTAACCATCTGGATACCATCAGCGGATTGACGCGAGTGTCGGGCACGTTGAGACGGTCATATACAAGCTTGTAACGACGCTCCAGCTGTTGGCCAGTGATCTGGGCCTTCTTCAGAGTCTTTGGCGAGGATGACGTCTTAATACGGACGACTTTGATCTGATACTCGTCCTCTGCCTTATTTACCTCGGCACTCGTTATGTTTCCTGCCTTCTCTTTACCTTTACGCCGGTGGATGGAAAGGGACCATCGCTTGTCTGGCTTCTCATCTTCGGATATGTCACCACTCCAGTCCAATGTGACGCCTTGGTCCAGCGACGAGGGCACAGGATGGAGAGCCATTGGTGTGTTAGCCGAGGTTGAGGGGCCGAAGTCAACCTCAGAATGAGTGATAACATGTTGCTGTTGTGGAGAGATCGGCACGGGAGGAGGCGACTGGTAGATAGTGGGTCGCGGCGGCGACGAAACAGCTGAGGATGATGGAGAGCTTGGGGTAGTCCTAGGAGGATGGGCAGGGCGACCGGCTCTAATGCGAGCCTCCCGACGAGCTTTCAATGTCAATGCCTTCTGAACATCTTGGAGGATTCGAGGATCTGGAACACTTGATGAGGGGTAGGTGACAGCGGAGCATGTGGTCACTTGCCTTCATGAGCTGTTAGGATTGTGTCAGCAACGACAGACGTTCAAAGGTGACGCTCCCACTCACAAAGATCATATTCGTCAGAGAAAGTGCCCATACTTGATGTTCCGGTAGTGTATGAGGTCATCCCAGAACTACCAGACGGCAGTCTTGGACGCTTTGGAGACTCCGTGGCTGGGTTGAATGGATGCGCAGGCCGCGGCGGCTGGCTGAGGGTAGAGGTGACTCTGACGCTTCTCTTCCCTGTCATGTTTCTCCCTGGATTCTTGTCTGGTGAATCTTCATTTATCATGATCTTCCTAACGCCATGGGACGGGGGCGAGATAGAGGGAGTATTGCGGGTGCCAGAGGGCGAGGGTGAACGTTGTGAAGCTGGATTGAGAGCCCCAGGCTCAGGCTCTGCCATGGATCCGGAAGAGTAAGGTATACGCAGTGCGAGCAGTGCTGCCGTGGCCGCTGCAGTTCAGAGTCGGTCGAGGTTGTGGAAGGGAGAGGTGTCCAGAAAAGGAAGGTGTCGATCGGTGCAGGGCAAGCGAATCGGCCACTGACATGACGTCGTCGAGCGAATGGATTGATAGTTGCCCAACGTCAAGCTCAGCTGCTGCATGCCGCCATGGGCACGTTATCTGCAAAGCTGACAAAGCACATCCAGTTTATTCCCAGTTCCTGTTCCCCAGCGTCGCCGTCGCTCTCCAGGCCATCACATAAATACGCGTTTCGGCCCTCGTCGTTCAGCCCAGCACTCGCCGCCATGCCTCTCCGTACAAACGCGTCCGTGCCAGGAGCCAAGGAGTTCTATCCTCTCAATGACCCTACAATCGGGACTCTCAGGCTGCCCAAGGCCAACGTTTGTCGCCGCCTCATCTTTCGTCCCATATGAGAGACCTCACTCAGCTCAGGATGCCAAACCACCCCTGCTCTTTCAGCCGATAACCCTCGGCGGAGTCACGTTCAAGAACAGGATATTCGTTGTAAGGCACCTGTCTCAATGCGGGCATAGCCGTACTTACATTGGCCTAGTCCCCAATGTGCCAGTACAGTTCAGACAACGGGCATGCTACCGATTGGCATCTCGTCCATATCGGCGTAAGAGCCTCGTGACATTTCCATGACCTCAAATACAACTGGCTACCACAGGGCTTTGCCACCCGAGGCGCCGGTGCGATTTGCATGGAAGCCACAGCGGTTGTCCCAGAGGGCCGTATCTCCCCGGAAGATGCTGTTGGTGACGTCCCCTTTCTGGGATAACTACCTATCATGACAATGTCTCTGTAGGGCATTTGGACTGACACCCAAATTGAACCCCTCAAACGTATCGTGCAATTCTGTCATGCTCATGGAACTAAGATCGGCGTCCAGCTTGCCCATGCCGGCCGCAAAGCTTCTACGCTCGCCCCCTGGGTCAGGACCGAATCAGCGTCTCACGTTGCTCCTGTCGAACAGAACGGATGGCCCGGCGACGGTATCTCTCGTTTCCATATATCAAAACAATGTTCTTATCAATCTCTTAGTCTATGGCCCTAGTACTATCCCCTTCTCCGACAAGTACCCAGTCCCTAAGGAAATGGACGACGCTCATCTTAGCTACGTCGAAAATGCTTTCGTCGAAGCAATTGAGCGCTGTGAGAAAGTTGGATGTAAGTTTCAATATGCATTTTCCCCAGTCAGTGCTCAAGCACTATTTCCTAGTTGATTTCATTGAAATCCATGCTGCCCATGGATATCTCTTCCACGCCTTTGTATCCCCGCTCTCCAATGTCCGTACAGATTTGTACGGCGGTCGGCCTCTCGAAAATCGTCTGAGGTTTCCCCTTCAAGTTATCAAGAGTTGCCGATCCGCTTGGTCTAAACCGTTGTTCGTCAGAATCAGCGCTACTGACTGGGCGGAAGGCCCAGAACAGGGAGAAGACGGTTCTTGGAAGCAATGGGGCATCGAGCAAAGCAAAATTTTTGTAGGCGAAATGATCAAGCTAGGCGTTGACCTCATCGATTGCAGCTCAGGAGGTAACTGGGCCCAACAGAAGATTCCTTTGTCGCATGGCTATCAGGTCAGTCAATGAACTCTCTGTAGTCTGACAAGCGCAGCAATTGAATCCGTGTATATCCTTAGGTACCTTTCGCTGAAGCTCTCAAAAGGGCATACCCAGCATTCCCTATTGGAGCTGTTGGCTTGATCACGGACCCAATTAAAGCTGAAGAGTACTTGCAGCATGGCAAAGCTGATCTCGTTTTCCTCGCTCGTGAGTTACTGAGGAATCCCCACTGGCCGTTGGTTGCAGCCAAGGCGCTCGGAGTCTCAATCAAGATAGCTAACCAATATGAAAGAGCTGCTTAGACGACTAGACTGTATTAGAAATGATAGATTGTTGCAATTGGAAGTATCTCATTGCGGAGGCATCTCTGCAGAGCATCGATGGTCGTGTATCATCCATACAATCGCGCGGTCATCCCCTTTCTATGCGAGCCGTGGCCATCAACCGTCACCGCACGATTAAGAACTACGCACCAGCTTGTTATGCTGATGCGCTTCGTTCCCAACTCAACGACCCAAAGTACTTCAAGGTATATGTCCTCTGACCCTGTAGCATTAATGACACCCACAAAGCTACAGGTTTGGCTACCCTTGATACAGCGTCGCCAGCCTGTGACGAACACAGCCAAAGAAGAGTGGCTGGTAGATGCGACTCCCCACTACCACATATGCCACGGCGTAGACCTAGACACATCAGGGCAAATGAATAGAGAGTTTAATAATGATGACTTACTTATCTCCAGCCATGCCTCTGAGACACGACCTTTCCCAGAGGGAAGCTTAAGCTTGAGACGGTGAGAACCAAAACACTCACAGCGTGAGGCCACCCCATCGGTTCATTCGAGTTGAGAATGGATTCCACCGCTGGAAAAAAAGTTTGTTCACCATTCCTAGTCTTCCTCGTTCATAACAACCGTCTTCAGTTTTTCGATTCGGCACCTAGAGTGGCCCAAATGCATGCAAGCCATGAGACTCTGGAATGGGCCTCTCGACCAAGCGAGCGAGCGTAATAGATTGTTACAGCGGCAATAGACCTTCAGCGGATAATATCGTACAATTTTCATAATTAGATACCCGCAACTGAGCTGAGTGGTTGACCAGGCTTTGGCTCGGAAAATGGCAAGCGAAATTGGGAAAAACGGTTGAAAGTTTGGAGGATGCAGTTTAGGGGTTTCTGCGCAGAAATGGCAAGTCAGGATCGGACTTGCTGCCAGGCTGCCACTGGCGCCAGCAACGGCCAGCCTGCATCCGACGAGCTGCAACGAAGGCCATTCTATTTTCAATTTCCTTGTGGGCATGTCAACGACCCTTGCTCGCGTGCCATTACATACCTTCCTACGATACCCTTCAGTCGCTGGTATCGATCCTTATGGCCCAGATAATATCCGGCCTGATACACACAGCTCGGCGGACGTCAGCCGACAACTTCCTGAAAAGCATGGTCAGCGAACGAATATCCGAATCTAGACTTGCCGGCGGGCGGAAGGATGGCTACGCGAGGGAGAAGTTTCGTTTCTTGGCATCTGGAGGGTGAACTCGTCGTTTCGAGATATTTTCGCTTTTTGCGCATTGTGTCGTCAGTGGGATAAGCTATGGCACTCTGAGTAGCTCACCGTCTCAAGGCTCAGAGATGATAAAATTACGACACGCAGGTCTGCAGGTGCGTATCTTCCATCTCACTGGGATAACCAGGCCGAAATACCAGCTCAAATAATGGCTTGGTATGCAGGTAGATCATCGAGTCTTGGAGCATCTTGCACTTTGTCCGTCGAGGCTCTACTAGTGGAAGAAATATCTTCTGAAATCATGAATTTTCACCGTCGAATTTTCCCCGTCGTGCAAACCAGTAGTCGCCACACGGCCTTGCCAAATGAATGCGCAGACAAGGTCGCTCAGTCATTTCCTGGCGTAAATTGCATCCATGTCGCGCTGTGGCCGTGGTTCCAGGTGCGTATCCGTATTTGCCTTCCACTTGATGCACTCGTATTCTCGTATTGTGCTTCGGGGAACGCAGCCTTGTTGTGCTGGGGTCTCAACTTGGGCTCTACCTTGCAACCCAAGAGAGACAGCTGGACTTGATGCGCACACCATTCTAGTCCCGTTACCACGTTCGCGATTTGCAATTCTGTCACAATTGCCTGTGTTATTGCGATGGTACAATGAGAGCAGGTGTGACTCACGTTTCGTCACCTCTATGTCACCTGTGTGACCCTGTCACGTTCACGTCGCGTCAGGAGGGACGAGAGAGACAACGACGAGGTGGTTTTATGGCCGGTTGGATTGTGACGTTTTTCATTGTCAACGCCAATTGGGAATTGTATCATGGCCGAGGAATTCTGTGAATGGTGTTATAAATGTGGCGTATTACACTGCAGGTTCAAGTCTGGCTAGTATTGTTCGGTTAGTTTGAATGGGAGGTGGCTTTCCTCCTACCTTTACCGTTTACTGTCTCTGGCCCCGCTGACGCTTTCTTCGACATGCCTAAAGATGAAAGTTTGCGAAGACCCTCCCCATTGATTGTTCAAGTCTTGATGACGGCCGGCTTCGCCAAGGCACTGTCTTCAAAAGCGCGTTTTCATCCTTACTTGCGACCTCTTAAGGATTTTGACCCGCTGACGGTAGGAAGCCTCATGTACTGGTTTCGCAGTTTTGCTCTGAGGCTGACGTTATTCTAGCTCATTGATTATTTGGCTGGAGAAGAGGCGGAGGCCGATGGTCCAAATTTTGCACCTGAAGTATGAAGTCCTTCATGCTCACCTGTTCCTCCACGCTCAATCATATGCTATTGTTCCAGCCGATCATTCCCAATGCAAACC
The DNA here is from genome assembly GCA_032158425.1 of Pleurotus giganteus. NCBI lineage: Eukaryota > Fungi > Basidiomycota > Agaricomycetes > Agaricales > Pleurotaceae > Pleurotus > Pleurotus giganteus. The sequence continues at coordinate 3,436,975 of JAPEHR010000002.1, forward strand.
CTCAAGCCCATAATGCGAATGATTTTGGAGTACTAGCAAACCGAGAGAATGGTGTTGACGACGATAGACTTGGATTGATTTGGCGCCTTCTGGTCTTGATTGTTGTGAGTCTTTTCATCACTATTTTCTGTTCACATGACAGTCCGTCTTTTGCTCAATCTCCTAGGACTGTGCTTTACAGGCATTGCGTCGGCTGGGCCATAGACTCGGCATGGTCGCTGATGGGCATGATGAAGCCTAAAAGTGTTGTGATGTTGTGCAATTGTGTTCCGTTATTAGTTCTTGCTATGGTTTTGTGCTCACAGTTGACACGAGCAAATCCGTCTGTACATAGAATGGTGCCAACTGTTAGGAAATTGACTCAGCCAGGTCCGTTACAAGTCAACGATCATCCAGTTCGATGCTACAGTAAAGGGTCGTGCGTTTCGATCGGAACAGATATTACTGACTCGTACACAGTCATCGAAGCTGACTGATGGGGTGGGTACCTCAGCCTTTCCACCTGTCGCCATCGCCCCATTGCCTTCTATGATAATCATTTCACCTTCTCTCATCACCATCTCGTCGCTGATCTCCATCGTCCCTTATAAAGTCGTTCCGCATGCCATGTCTCTCATAAGAGTCGTCGAGGTGCAATCCGGAAGTCTTTGCTTGAAGTGCAGTGGCCACGCCGACGTCTTCTGCGTGTTCCTTAGCCTTATTCAAGTGTGGCTGCGCGCCCTTCATGCCTTGTTGGTGTGCTGAGAGCAGGAATTCCTTTGTTGATTCCATGAGCGACTCGGCGCCCTCCCTAACCGCCTCTCTGATATCGGCTTTGATCTGATCACCTGGCAATCTCGACACATTACCACTGACCGAGGAACCATCGGATTGAGACTATCATAATGTCTCAACACTCGTGAAAGACTATCAGGCGAGCAATACCTCTGCACAGAGGTTGTCAGTCCAAACAGATTCAACCCACAGGGTACAGGACATATACCGTTGGCTTTGGTGTAATGATTCATGCCTTGGTTTGCGAGTTCTACGAATTTATCCTGTAAGCACAATAACAGTCTATTCAAGGCTCTGGTAATAGCTAGTTTCTACTCACCATGATTGTGATTGCTTAGTTTATGTAACAGCTTGACTATTTATCGATACAAGTAGTTCCTGACATCCCCTATATATCCGTCCCACTCTTAGTCTGTATTACAGGAGTGAAATTTCACAGTGGTCATTGTTCCAATAGTTTTTTTTTCTCGACGATCACTAGTAGTCACTACTAAATTGATACGGGTATACCAGTAACTTTCCTTATTCCTTAGTCTCGGAGCTAGTTGTCGTGGACCCAATTGTATGCGACTGATTTTCGAGCGGTGCGCTTGTAGCAGGAATGCCGGTTGAAGATGCTGGCGAGAAGTTATCTGGACCCGCTCCAGCGACATCTGCCACTCGTCCTGCAAATTCGCGTGCCTTATCGCGACCGACGTGTGGTGGAACGCTATCAACACCTGTATCGCGGGCTGACGCTAATAAATCTTTCGCGACTCCTACAACATTCGTGGCGCCGGCCTGCACGGAGGAGGCAATGCTGGCCGCTGCAGCTGATGCAGATTTGGTCAAAATGGTCGTGCCAGTCTTGCCATTGCGCGTACCACTGGATTCCGTAGAACCGCCCAGACTAGTCGGAAGGTACGACTGCGTGGCGTTAGCATTAACCAGGGCGGATCGCGACAACGACTTACCTGAGCGGTGGCGAGCACATTCTCCGCCATGACCTTGGCTTGCTCGACATATCCAATGCCGACATTCTTGGCTGACTCGACATCGTGATGTCCTTCTGCGACTGCTTCGTTGGTCTTCTCACTCAATTCGCTATGGAATTGTTCAACGGCGGTTGAAGGCTCTCCAGTCAACTTGGGTCCATGCATCTGTTTGGCGTGCTTCTAGCAAGAGAACCACGCATCAGATGTCTTGCATACCTTCGCTGATGAAGCTGCCTGTTCAGCTGCCTCGTGAGCGAGACCCACATTGCGCTCCACCTGGAACGCAACACCAGCCTCACGAGCTTCAATCTGTGCTTCTCCAGCAGTGGTCTCTTGTTGTATACGTCTCCTCAATCAAATTTCAAGAAGCCTTCGCTCGGGAAGCAGGCGACAACTTACTCAATGCCGTGGTGCTCTGGAGAGGTGGGCGTCTCTGAAGGGGCAGACATGTTTAGCAGGTCAGAGATGTCGCTGAGGTCTCCTTATATTTATACCTTTTCGTGGTGACATCATGGTAGCCAGTGACGTCATTCATGCGCGTTCCGAATTGGGTGAGCGGCTGGCCAAATAAGGAGAGAACTGAATCTATGGGCTGGCTTTACAGACAGGTAGGCAAGGACAGCAGGAAGTTCGGTGGGCATCGAAAAAGGTAGAGACATGCTGGCGGAACTGCGTGCAGAAAGAAAAAGTTGCAAGGAGAGTGACAGCGAGACGGGGTCAAGAGATGGGGGAATAATAAACATAATCTCACTAGAGGCATATAAACACAAGTCGGGATTGCAGTAAAAGGAATCGTGAATTTTGAAGCTCTGGAAAAAGGGTGCTGGAGAATCAATTTTGTACGAAACAGTCCAGGGCAATTGATAAAGTTAAAAAGAAGAACGATTCGAAAGTGGAAAAGGGATCGTCGCTCCTTCCGTACCTAGGGAGAACGAAGGCGGGCTCACACATCAGGGGACCTTCGAGTTACGGCTTCGTCCTCCCAAGATCCCATTCTTAAGAATCGCGCAAGCACTTCCTCGGAGTTTCTTTTGAATAAGTCGACCCCCCTTGCTGGATCCCAGACTCTTCCTGCCTTTCTCACCGTTGATGGCATCGAAGCTATCGGTGAAGAAGCTGCCGTTGGAGGTAGAGCGACCTGTTGAGCATCCGGAGGTGAAACCGGTCCAGTAGAGGACGGCGTCGATGTTGTTGAAGAGCTGGATGGTCTTCGAGAAATAGATGGAGCGGACTTCAGCGATTTCGACGGCGGGGTTGCGGGGAGAGGAGTCGCTGCCTGTAGTGGTAATGCTGGACTCCTATGAGGTGGACTTGGAGTGGAAGGTTTGAAAATCGGGGTTGGAGACTGGGAAATTGATCGGGAAGGTGGGCTTTGACTAGAAGCCCTGCCTTTGGTTTGCACAGGTCTGACAGACGGGGTCTGCGCGGCCCGAGGGATGGCGCTCCCTGGCGGGGGAGAAGGCTCGGGGTGGAATTCACGAGGAGAATGTACACCTGGAGGCAGAACTCCGGATACATCGCCTTGGGGTGAGAATAGGGTTGGCGAAGTTGCCACTTGGTTAATGGGGAGATCTGCGCCAGTAGTGGCGCCTCGCGTCGAGGCAGTGGCATCTTCCTGCGCAGTGCTCTGATGCGCCTTGCTGAATCCCGAGCCCTGTCGCATTACGGGTATCCCTGCCTTGGACGAAGGGGTCAGCACTTTCGGCAAATCCGGAGACATGGAAACCTGGATGGCTTGACTCCTCGTCTCCTTCGGTAAGGTTTGCACACCGCGCACTCGATATTCTTTCTTCTTCCCTTTGATGACATAACTCGCTGAAATTGACCCGCTGCGAGAGCGCATGCGAGAAGACGAGGATCTCGAATTATGTTCCGGATCGCTATCGTCACCCCATTTCCCAGCAACTGGCTCCCTGTTATCGTCATCATCTCCCTCGTCTTCGTCGTCGCCATCTTGACTTCCCTGCTCTGCAGCGCGTTCCTCCCAGCTCCTAGTCGAATTTCTCCGCCGACGGGAGGGCTCAAAACTAGGTAGTGGTTGAGGAGGTGGTAGTGGCGGGCGTGCCAACTTGGTTGCATACCGCTGAATACTAGGAACGGTATCCCAGGCATTCGCGAACGCGAGGTTAGTTGGTAACCCAAAGACAGGAGAACGAACAGGGGGCTGAGCAAACAGAGGAAGGGACGACGTTGACGGAATGCCGATTTCTTGCTGTGGAATAGGCGCTGGTTCGAGTTCCAATGGCTTGACGAAACGGGTGGGGGACGGCCGCTCTCCCTCAGGGAATACACGACCAGGCATATGTCGAGGCTTCTCTTCCCAGGGGAATACGTGCTTTACCTTCGTGGAATCAGGATGGGGTGCAGTACCGGTTTCGCTTTCGCCGGTAACTTGCCTATAGTGCCCTTGCTTTAGTAGAGAGTCAGGAATATCGGAAGGGGGAGGAGGTTGGAAGAATCCGCCACTATCCACATTAGGAGTGCCATGAGAGCGGTCGTCAAATTTGCTAGGAGCGGTGTCCCATATGTTAGGGAAATAAGTGTCCGAAGGGAAGGCATCCAACTTGGGAGGATCGTTCGGTGGAGGGTCAACAGATGGATTCCAGAGTAACATCGGAGGTGAAGAAGGACGAGGCTTTTCTTGAGTTTGTTCGTGACGACGTTGCGAGGGGGCTTGCTCATGTTGAAATCGCCCATGTATAGGCTCATGCAACCGCACCTGGTTGCGTGACTGCTCAAGTGACTGAGGATCGCGAGAGTTTTGGTGGCCATGAGCTCGCACTTGAGGCTCTGCTCGAGTCAACTTAGGAACTTGGTAGCTGGATTCCTGATGATGTGATTGCGGGTGCTGTCCATGACGTGGCTGTGGCTGTTGGTGGGTGTGATTGAGTTGTTCGAAATGAGATTGATGGCCCTCCGGGGAGTGAAGGGATGGATGAAATAGTCTGGGATGAGGACGGTACTGGCCAGGTCTGTGGTCAGAAGCCTGGTGCTGGAATTGAGGTTTCTTATAAACATGCCCAGCTTGAGGATCCAATCGATACTCGGAGACACGTCTCTCCTCGTGAGGAAAACGGGCATCTTGCCGTGGGGGTTCCTGCGGATATTGCCCGTCCGCTTGCCAGTAATCACTCCCGCCACTTTCGTCGTCAGCAGCACCGCCTCCTTGCCAGTCATGGCGATCATCACGCCTATGCTGGGAGTCAGACTGAAAGGGTTCTATTGGTGCTTGATAATCTTCGTATTCGTACTGCAGCGCTGGTGCACGCTGCCCCTGTCCTGTTTGGAAATGGGGCGCCTGTGGGTCATCGTCGTGTCTGACGGATCCAGGCGCAGCTGGGACTGATTGGGGCAACTGCAAGTGTGGCGACGGAGGATATTCGTCCAGCCCCGATGTAGGTAATGTTGGCATTCGCGGGGGTGATGACCCAGGCCTATTAAGCGAAATGACGCGAGGAGGCGCAGGAGTTGCGGCGACTCCCTCAATAACTGGCCGGAGACGCATCAAGTCAACACGACCTTCAAGAGGCAAACTTCTATACTCCCCTTCTCCAGGCTTATCGTCGGTAATTGGAGCGTGGCTAAGTGAAGCGTTCATGCCTTCAATAGCCATTCGACGCAAATCCTCCAAGTCAACGGAGGGGGGCGCACGGGATGTGATGGCTCCAAGCGTGGTAGGAGGCTCATTCCAGGCAGAAACGTATCGTTTCACTTCGAATTGCGCGTCAGGAAGAGCCGGCGCGCGATAGTGTTTATCATAAACAGAATACCAACGGTCGACGAGGGAGTTATAGTCGTATGCTCGGGCATTTGGATCAACTGGCTGCGGGCCAGAGAACGGGGCTCGGTAGGCAATAGAATTCCAAGGCTTGCTGGGTCCAATGAAATGAATGGCCGAGATGCGGGAACCATAACGTTCATACGCTGGTGCGTAGCTAGGAAATGCGTTAGGACCGTAGAATGGACATGTGATGAGACAGATGACGTACGTATATGCTGCAGTAGGGGTTGTGTTGTACGTAAAGCTAAGCCTATTCCAATTATCTCCACGCCATTCGTTAAGAAGACCTTGGTCGCCGCCGTCCCAACTTCCCTTCGACTTCAATAATTCATTAAGTTCAGTAAATTTGTCCTCGCCTGGAGTTAAGACAAGCACGCCAGAATTGAATATGTCCGGCCAACCGACGTCAGGAACAGCCGAAAACTCGTGGGGAAGTGTAAATAAATGCGACAGAGGGCGAATGGGCAAGACATCGGCGTCGAGAAATATGATTTTGGAGTACTGAGTAAGACGAAAAACGTGCAACTTTGTAAGGACAGTGTCAAGGTCGGGCCGACCTGTCAAAACGTAGTCAGGACGGAATTCCTTTTGAGATTTTCAGCAGGAATCGGATGAACATGTCAGGATATAGAGACGCGTTGGCAGCTGGGGAGCATCATCCTAAAGCCCTGGACAGGATGAGGCTCACCGTGATTACGCGTCGAAATGCGCATATATGGGGGGGAAGGGGGTGAAGAGTGAGATACTCACCAAGAAGCTTCAAACCAGAGTCGTCAAGCTGCACGATGACCTCGACGCCGACTACAACATTAAAAGCTCTCCTGAGGAGCTTGATGGAAGCGACGTCCACTGTTTCTGGAGTTACCAGGCAGACGGTCTCGAAAGGAACAGGGGAGTCTGGATGGACATCGTTGAGGGCAGCAGCGAGAGTGAGAGCACCTGGCAGGTAAGAATCTGAAGTTACGAGGGTAACGAAGGCATAGGGAGTTGCCATTCACTTGTTTACCCAACGTACACGGTGAGACCGTCTGCAGATGGTTGACTGGGAGGGAATTCAAGAGGAAATGGCTCCTCGAATAATCGAAGATACCAAGGGACGACGACTCAAACACTGCCAAACACCTTCGGAGGGCTTTGCCGAAGCCTTTTGGCCGCAGAACTTACTTCCTCGTCCGTTTTTTCTCCATGCATGCGGACTTCCGTGAGAGGATTGACTGATTTCGAAAGAAGAGTCGAAATTCGAATGTTGTGTGCACGTTCGCGACATTCTTCTGTTCTCATCCCGTTTTCTTCCCTGAGATGCGAGATTACGTAAGATTGATAACCTCAGGACATTACGTCATGGCCCGCTATCAACACAGGCACCAACAAGCGCCCATTGAGTCGCTCTGCGCTCCGATGCAGTGGTTTGCTGCTGCTTTGCCTGCATCTCTGAGGCATCCAAGACATGTCCCGCATTGGAGGCGCGCTTCGTTTTTTACTCGCATCCCTCCCCCTTCTCGTCGCCTCATTTCTTTCCGACGAGCAGTGCTATGGGCCGCACCGGTCGCAGGCGGTCTAGCCTTGTTTCTCTCCTCACAACCCACGAAGGCCCCAGACGTCTTTGCTTCTCCGGCCCTGGTTCCCTGTCGCAATATCACGTCGCACAACATTACGCCTACAATTCTCTCCCCCGCTGAGTCGGACAAGCACATCCTGCGCCGCATACTCGACTTTTTACGATGCCGACTATGGGAGCCAATTTTGACTGCAAAACGATTCATCTTACTTTTCGTTCTCTTTGCTCCCGTAGTAGTCACAAGTCCGATGATACTTATCGGGAAGCCCAAGAAGCGTCTACAAGGCGATCGTTGGGGTGCAGTTTGGTGGTATGACTTTCTCGTCAGCAGAATGGAAGCGGCTGGGCCTACGTTTATCAAATTGGCTCAATGGGCTGGATCTCGCACGGACTTATTCCCGTCTCTTCTTTGCGTCCGCCTTGGTACCTTACATTCTCAAGGAAAGCCTCACGATATAGCATACACCAAGCGAGTTATTGAGGAAGTTTTCCAACGCCCATTTGAGGATGTGTTCGAGAAATTTGACGAGATGCCAATTGGTAGCGGTGCAATCGCCCAGGTGAGCAATATGCACTGCGCATGAGATGACGCTGAATAGCCTCAGGTTTATCGGGCTACTCTCAAACAAGACCTCATCCCACCGTCGTATCTCGGCCCTCGTCGCCAACGTCGCAGCAAGCATCCTACTGCCGCGGCTCTTGCACCCGCTATCTTACATGATCTTCCGCCCTCAGTCCCCACCGCCGCAGTCGCAATCAAGGTTCTTCACCCAAAAGTCCAGAAAACGATATCAAGGGACCTGCGTATCATGTCCTTCTTCGCCCACTTTATCACATTGTTCCCTGGCATGCAGTGGCTATCACTTCCAGAAGAAGTGAGCGTATTCGGGGAGATGATGTTCCAGCAACTAGATTTGAGGCATGAGGCGGAGAATCTCATTGCATTCGAAAATCACTTTGCTCCGAGAAAGGTTCCTATTGCCTTTCCAAGACCACTAAAGGTTTGGTCGACGAAGGATCTGTTAGTGGAGGAATTCGAGAATGCTGTGCCCTTGGAGGCATTCCTTCAAAACGGTGGTGGCCCTTTTGATGAGCAAATCGCGACGGTGGGCTTGGATGCTTTCTTGGTATGTAGTACACACTTGTGCATCTGATGCCGTATTCATCCTTCACCTAAAGAATATGCTTCTCCTCGACAACTTCGTCCATTCCGATCTCCACCCCGGTAACATCCTAATCAAATTCTCCAAACCCCCATCTACCCAAGTCCTTCTCAAAAGTCTTTACTTGTCCTTATTCAACAGGACCTCCGTTGATGCCACAGCCTCAGAAACTCCTCCCACAAGCCTGGCTGCTGATCTGTCCGAATCCGACCAAATCGTCACCAAGCTCAGATCCCTCATCACATCCCCGTCTCAGTGGAGAGAAGAACTTCGATTACTCCACGAGAAGGGATATATTCCCGAAATTGTGTTCATCGATGCAGGGTTGGTCACGACGCTAGATGCAAAGAATCGTGCCAATTTTCTAGAGTTATTTCGTGCGATAGCAGAGTTCGACGGGTATCGCGCCGGTCACCTCATGGTTGAACGTTGTCGCACACCCGACCTTGCTATCGACACGGAAACATTTGCGTTGAAAATGCAACACCTCGTTCTCTCCGTCAAGCGAAAGACATTCTCCCTAGGAAAAATCAAAATATCTGATATCCTCCGAGAGGTTCTCAAAGCTGTCAGAGAACATCACGTAAAGATGGAAGGAGACTTTGTTAATACAGTGATTTCAATTTTGCTATTAGAGGGGATTGGGAGACAGTTAGACCCGGAGCTGGATTTGTTTAAAAGTGCATTGCCGATGCTGAGGAGGTTGGGAGGACAGATGGCTATGAGTGATGCTGTGGTTAAAGGGGCGAAGGATATTCCAAGGAGCGATTTGGGGGCGTTTTTGAAGGTGTGGGTTTGGCTTGAAGCGAGGGAGTTTATTTCAGCGTCGATTGTGAATGCTGATGAAATGATAAAATACGACTGGTGCGTCTTTCATTACAAACCGTGCTTCATACCCTTGACGTACCCATTTCTTGCAGGCTAGTCCCTAGCATATAACCTCTCAGGACCCTTTGATCTGTACTACTACACCTGGCAGCGATGGACTTGGACGCACATACATACTTAGATGGTGATAGAATTATAATTGTAAGTAATAGTACTGGACGACGACATCTTAATCCTCGACGTGTCATGGAGACATCGAAGCCGACTCTTGTGGGGTGTATCAGGAGAGGGATCCAACAATGCGAGTGGTTGAGCTCTCGTGGGGTTTGAGGATCATAAGGAGTTCGGGGTGACTATTGTAACGCTCGCTCGGGAATTTCTCCTTGTGAGCGTGCACCAACATATCTCTTCCTCGCACTCAATAGCAGTAGTCCTAACTACCCCTAAATCGCTGAGCCACGCGCGAGCTGTCACGCTTGCAGGATTTGTGACGAGCGAGTACCACTGTTCGCGACCCTGAGCCACGCTCAACTGTTTGACCTTTCATAACTTAGCCTTGTTCAACCACCCCCACCCGAATGTCGTCTCCCACGTCTATGCGCCCACAACTTGAGGAACCAATACCCAAACGGCGGCGACTGGGACCAACAAGATGTGGTGGATGCAGTAACCACTCGCGCATGCACCCAGCTCGCGAAGAGCAGCCGTTTTGGTTTGACGATGGCGATGTCATATTCAAGGTTGAAGAATCTCTTTTCAAAATTCATCGTCGGAAGCTGCAGTGTTCCGTGGTTCTCTGGGAAATGTTTGAAATCCCCCAGCCTCCTGAGGCTGAGAATATCGATGGTTGCCCGTTGGTGACCATGGCTGGAGATGCTGCGAAGGACTGGTTGGCCGTCCTCCGGTGGATGTATGATCCTCAGTATGTGAAAATCGGAAACGTGTAGATATCTGACTCTGACTACTCGGTCATACAGAGGGTTCGCCACTTGTGCTGTGGTTTTCGATATTATCGTAGGTGTTCTCCGCATAGCTACCAAATATGAAATGCTTGCACTGCGCAAATCCGCCATACAAGAGTTGGAACTTCGCTGGCCGCCAAACCTCAGGTCAATGTCGTGCAATGCATTTTCCAACGCGTCAGGTAACAACTTCGGAGCGATGTTCTCCTGCGTTCGATTGTTTACGTTTTTCTAGAGGCCGTCGTGCTCGCTCGTGAATGTGATGTCCCGTCCATCCTTCCCGCTGCATTCTACGCGCTTTCGATCCAGAGGTGGAGCTGTAATGCAGACGGTGGCCGTTCTCATGTTATACTATCTCCACACGATCTTCGGCGTCTCATCGCTGGTCGTGAGCTCCTCCAAGATTTCCTCCTCCAAATTGCTATGGACCCTTTAGCAAGCACAGCGTCGGACTACGCTATCTGTAGCAACTGCTCCCCGCTACTAGCAGAGTATTGGAGGCAGAAGCTCAGGCCGGATCACTGCTCCCCACGGAACTGCTGGTTAATCAGGGTGTTGACTGACATCTTCGAGGCGAACGATATAGGCGGCATGACTCGTGACCAATTGTGTCTGCCTTGTGTCAACCGCCATCAGGCGCTGGCTTGGGATAGGCTGACATTGCTACTTGAGGAGATTCCAAAGCTCTTCAAGCTCTAAATGCTTCTTTCGTTCCTTTGCCCATGGCTTTTGTTTTATTTTTACGGTTTAGAATGCGCCTGATATCGTAGTCGTATATAATCCATAGAGTGGGGACTGTAGATGTTTGACTTTGCAGGGAAGCTTGTGGATATGATGGCTTAATCGAGCTTGCCCTGGGTTGATGACAGTTTGTGCGAACGCGAGACTACTGGAATGACCAGTTGTGATCCTCGAAATGATTAAGACGTACTAAAAGCGTACAGCAAAGATGGCATGAACCTGAATCAGGAAAAAAGTATAAATTGCAAGCCATTATTTGGCGTTATCTCCCAAGTCAACTTCTCCCGGGCTTTTGTCTGAAGGTCCCCTGGAACTGGAAGCAGAGTCGGCTCGTGCTAATGTGGGTGGTGTGGACCGCTGCTGACCCGCTACTGGGTTCGGAGAGGGTGCGTTTGACGGAGATGAAGAATTGGCGAGTCGCTGGTCCAAGGCTTTCAATGCCATTGCGCTAGGCAAAGATAAGAGAGATGCACCAGCAAGGGCCATTAGATGCCTACCGTCGCCGCTCAGCTTCGGCTCGAGCACTCCCGGGAACTTGGGTATAAATTCCGGACTCAATATCGCCATGAGTGGTAGGGATGAGGTGGAGTCGAGTGGCAATTGAATAAACAGCGCTCCCAAGAAGTGATATGGGATAACTGAGGAGGAAATCAATACCGGCCCAATGGAGACCACACCGAACTCACTGGGCGAACGGAGGGAACCATGAAATAAGAGAAAAAGTCTCGCTGCGGTCGCCATAAGTTACGAGTCCACCAACGACATCACCGGTGTTCTTCTTATAGAATCGGAGGTACACCCAGCTCACAAACCACCCGAACTGAATGATGATCCACGGACATTGGAAACCCAAGATGCAAAGGACGGTAGAAAGACCGAGGTACGCCATTGGAAGACTCTGTGCAAAGTGTAAAAGAAGAACATAAGAGATTCAATCGCGTGCTTACCTTAACGCGGGTTTTCAAGACACCCATGACTTGGACTTGGTGCTCGGGAATGAGTTGAGTGAAAGCGACCAGGATGCCTATTTGTAGGGCCATTTGTCCGTGATACTGCATACCATATCTATTTGTTGTGAGTAAGACCAATGATCTGGCAGGATAGCGAGTATGATACTGACAGAAATAGGTCCGCATTTCTGGTCACAATAAATTCTATCCAATTGAAGCCGAATGCGATGACGTTTGAGAAGGTTATTGTGACGACGATGAATTTAATGGTTTCTATACTGCCCCAAAGACGTTCAAGATATCGTAGTGATGGGGGAACGAAGATAATGGTGGCAATGAACTACAAAGAGGTCAACTCAAGAGTATGGAGCTGGGGAAACGACGCACTTCAAACACGCCAGTCTCTACGAAGGCCGACGTGAACAATGTCCAGGGGTAAAATATACTCGACCCAGGCACCAACGTCAAGTACGGCGTGAACCCTATACCACTCCAACGCAACCATGCGTAAAATGCGGAGAGTGCGACAGTAGCAGCCGTGAAGCCACGCGTCACAGGAGGGGTTGAGGTGATGATATGAAGCGGTGAGCTGAGGATGGCCATACCCAAAGTCGCACCCTAGGGTTCCTAAGGGGAGCCCAAGACAGGTTCAAGAGACGTTTGGACGGAAGAGTTTTTGGGATCTCGAGCAGCTGCACTCGAAGGGCGGGGGCGGACTGGAAGCGTGACTTGGGCACAGCTAAGCGATGTTGCGTGACTTGCGTGACGCCATGATACTTCTTGGGCTTAACCTCCCATGTCGGATTATGACTTTCGTCCTGGGGGCTCACTGAAGCTCAAAGGAGGTGTCTCAGAGGGAGGAGTGGTAAAGAAGTAAGTACCCTCTTTAAGTTGCAATAGAGTGACTCACTTACACCCTTAAAGGAAGAAAAAGTCCAAGTCCAAACCCAAGGAGAAGCAGTCGACTCCTCCAGCCGACAGTGAACGCGAACGAGTCAAGGAGCTATTGTTCAAAGAGGACAAGGACACTCAGTCTCCATCTGGAAGCGGACGCAATTCTCCGGCCATCTCGAATGGCAGTGGCCAGAAAACCAAAGCTGAGGAGAGGTTCGAAGAGATTCAGAAACGTCGAGTAAGCCTTAATGTCTCTTTTAGTATATCGTTCTAATGTTTCACGTCAGCTTGCTCATCGGGTGGCTAAATTAGCGCATAAAACCCACAAGGACCGTGTCAACGAGTTCAATGCACACTTAGAGTCCCTCAGCGAGCACCACGACATACCTAAGGTGTGTGCAGACGTATCCTGTAATTTTATAGTTCCTCACGTCATCATAGGTTGGTCCTGGGTGAAACTCGCTTGGTACCTTTGGTATGGTTCTCGTTTCCCGGCTTCAGTCGGTCAAAGTCCTCTCCTTCACGCTTACATGGGCCGGAACTCGACTTACCTACGCTATCAATACCGAGGTTTTACTGTAGATTACTTTTGCAAGTGAATCAATAGTGTTATTGTAACATATTTGTCCCACCAGTATGAAAATACCCGAAAACGTGACCGATATAGAATGACACTTGCTTCCTCCCTTCATCCTCCTGGCTATCCTGCCGCGTCGCGCACCTGCCACAACCATGGCTTCTGCACCGGGAGCAGATAAGAAAGCTCACGTCTGTCCTCCGTCGAATGCTACACATCCGTCAGACCGATGGGAAACAATGTTCGTGTACTCCTTTATATGCAGATTCACCAATTTGCGAGGCAAAGTCGAAGGTTTGGAAACACCAATGGAGTCAGTGGACCACTTGTCACGTCAAGGAGTCTCGTTCTGATGCGTTCTCCGACATCCTTTCTGTCCCCAGCTTAGAAGCGGCTCTTCTGTCCCCTGAGGCTAGTCCCATACTAGTCGAAATACTAGGGCGTTTCGTCCGCAATCTAAAGCCACAAACGCGTAATCTCAGGCGAGTGCATACGTAGGCGTTATATGCATTGTGGGCTAACGTTGGAATGACTTCGTTGCGTGTCCAGTGCCGATCTAATATCTTCTACCGTGGCTTCTATTCTGGCCGAATATCTCAAGTCGTCGGAGAGAACTGTTTTCTGGGATGAGAGTGCCAAGATGAATACGGATCCATTCTACGGACTGCAAGGTGGCTTTTTCGCCGGTGACTGGGAATTCAAGGTCTGTTCTCCTTCGATACCTTTCGGTCCATTGTGCTTACTATTTCTCATTCCTTCCATCTTCTAGCTCAAAATTCTGCGTCAACTTGTTGAGCTGCAGCTCTGCCATAGTCCAGATATCAAAGCCACCATAGATCACGCGTGGGGCGTGGCACACAACAAGCACAAGAAGAAGGACGCTTCAGCTGCCAATGCTGATTCGGACAACAAGACGCAGGAATTGTTGCAACTACTTCCCATCGGCCAGGATATGCATCGTAAGCGCTTCTGGGTCACTGATGGTCTGTGCGCACTTCACTTAGGCCGGTATTTGCGTGTATTTGCATGGGGATACCAAACCATCATATATTTGACCGCAAATCCGCCTATTCCGTTCTGTTAAAGTCCCCATTCGCTCACAGCACCTCCTGTTCTTTCTTAGATTCTCCGAGAGCGTATGTTTCTACTAATCCATGGAAGATTACGGCAACGTTTCAGGCCGTATCGTCCACTATGGAGGAGTACATGACCATTATCGAGAGCCTGAAATCTACGGCGCCCTCGGAACCCAAGAAAGGTGAACGACGAACGAAGCTTGAGCAGAATCACCTTGCCCTCATTACTGCTCTGGAGGCACGTATACCCGCAATCGAAGCTGAGCTTGCTGTATGTACTTTCATTCGATATGCCATCGCTAAGCCTTACTAATCACCTTACTTATCGATTTTTTCTACCGCTGGAAACCACCGTCTCATTCGTGATGCCTCTAGAGGGTACATAGAGTCCGGAGGCGAATCGAAAATAAAAAGACCTACACAATGCTCGCCGAGTTACGAGAGACGCGGACCAGACGTCAAACGCGAAAGCCGGATTATGTCTATACCAACGATATTGGCAGCGAAGTTCGTCTGAGAAATTCCCTGAGTGTTCGCAAGCAGCTGACTCTCTATTTTTGGTATCCAGGACGATGCCGATGAGTATGTGGACCAAGGAGACGAAAATTACGACGACGAGTTTGACGAGGACGAATTTTTGAACTTTCGGTCCGGCACACCGAATGGATCGGGTCCACGCAGAGCCTCTGGCTATACATCGAGACGGCGCTCGACAAGGAATGCTGCCACCAAAAATGCTAACGGCAAGCGCGATGCGTCGTCTGATGCTTGGGAATGGCATGGTGAACGACGCTCCAGCAGACGGCCCGCTTATGCGAGTACCTCTTCGGATCCAGAACCTCCGTTTAAGCGTGCGAGAACCGAAGACAGTGTGGCCAGTGCCAATTCTGCTGGCGGGGCTTCATCGGCTTCAGTTCCATCACATGGACCTGAAGATACCAACGGATTCAAGGTGAAGACAACAGGAGCAGCAGCAATCAAATCAACGGAAGTTGCCCTGGAGCAATTAGCTGGTCGGAAGAAGAGCAAATTCTGGTACTACGCCGTCGAACCTGTACCAGCGCCTGACCCGCCAATGGTTGATCCTGGTGGGGCCGGGTCGGTCAATGGTTCCTCTGACGCCAGTTCACCGTTTCAGAACGAATCCAAGACTAACGGGAGCAGTCGCATTCAGTCACCACCCACCACAGATGTAGAAGAGAACAAAGGAGGAAGTCTTGGAGGAAGCTCTACCACTACGCCTGTATCATAGCCGCATCATCCTTATCTTTGCAGACCATTCATATCTATTTACCCCCGATACTTTAGACCATCAAGTGATCCGTGTAACATGACTCTACTCTAGTGTCCCGGCCACCTCACATCATATATTCATTAATTTTTGGCTTCAGAATATAACATACGGAGTTGAATGTTGAAAAGGTTGAGGCGTGAGCCAATCGCGACGGTCTGGTTATGCATCTAGACCCTGATCGGCTGCCTCTGGGCCCATATTTGGATTTGACGCCATTTGGGTCAACCTTGAAAACTGGGCTGGTCTCCCGAGCGCCCTTCCATCTCGCTTCCACTATCATTGATGCTGACGAGTGCCCTGCTCAGATCTGCCCAGC
The DNA here is from genome assembly GCA_032158425.1 of Pleurotus giganteus. Lineage (NCBI taxonomy): Eukaryota > Fungi > Basidiomycota > Agaricomycetes > Agaricales > Pleurotaceae > Pleurotus > Pleurotus giganteus. The sequence goes on from JAPEHR010000002.1 coordinate 3,452,863, forward strand.
CATTGTTTCGCTTCAGAGGCTGTCTCCTCGCCAAACGGCACCCGCGACGTCTCATCGCGACTTCGCCACGCACGCTTGCTCGGCCAGCATCAATCAGCTTGCCACCTTCCCCCGACGATCATGCTCTCGTGACTCTTCTGGACCAGCCATCCTCCCCCAATTTCGTCTCCAGGTTACTCAAAACCCCCGCCGGCTTGTTTGGTCATCAAGAACTGCAGCAACCCAGGGGCTTTATGACTCTGGCAGAAGCCACCCTTGTTCGCGCACAAATCCTGACCAATCGCATCCTCCGAGCTCGGGAGTCACCGACCGAGTTGAGGAAGGTTGTGAAGAATCTGGATAGACTTAGCGATATGCTTTGTGCGGTTATAGATCTAGCAGAGCTAGTGCGGAATGCTCATCCCGATCGTGCCTGGGCAAATGCTGCGAACGAAGCTTACGAGACATTATGCGAGTTCATGAATGTACTGAATACTCATGTTGGCCTTTACGACGTGTGTTGCGACTTCAAGTGCTGTCTGAATTCTCCCTTACTCTTTTGCTTCTTTCAGGTCCTCAAGACCGTTCTGTCCGATCCTTCGATTGTCAGTGCAATGGGTCCGGAAGAGTACAACACGGCTCAAATATTCTGGCATGACTTCGAGAAGTCTGCCATAAACCTACCTCCTGAGCAGCGGAATCGTTTTGTTTCCCTCTCTTCAGAGATCCTTGTCCTCGGTCGTGAATTTCTGAAGGAGGCGAATACAGCACGACCACCAGCTTCGATTAAACCTTCCGAACTCGATGGCCTCAAAGACAAGGGCATGGGTGTCAGGCTTCAACTTCAGGCTCAGTTTACACAGAAGGACCTTCTTGTGTATCCGGGTTCTTTGCAAGCCCAAATGATTATGCGTTCTGCTCCCGCAGAGGAAGCTCGCCGAAAAGTTTACATTGCTGCGAATTCCAGCACGCCAGAGCAGATTCAACTACTGGAACGGCTCTTATGCGCGCGCGCAGAGCTTGCCCGACTTGTTGGCAGAGACAGTTTCGCTCATATGACTTTGGCCGATAAAATGGCCAAATCGCCTGGCAAGTTCCAGATAATACATAAACGCGGTTCTCATACTAAGCTGTGTCCTAGAGAACGTTAATTCTTTCCTAAATGCCCTGATGGATTATACACGTCCCTATGCACGAAGTGCACTACGCACTCTAAGTATGCGCAAGCGGGCACACCTCCACACACCGCCGTTCCCTATCATTCACGCTTGGGACAGAGACTTTTACTGCCCACCCGAGCCTCCCGCTCCTCCGATACCTCTCCCACCGTTGACCCTCGGCACTGTTTTCGCGGGACTCTCTCGGTTATTCCGTCATCTCTACGGCATATCTCTGCGTCCAGCGGACTCGGCCCCTGGTGAAACATGGCACTCGGACATTCACAAACTCGAAGTAATAGACGAGGAAGCAGGTTTGATAGGCTGGATATACACTGACTTATTTGCTCGGAGAGGGAAAGCGAGTGGCGCTGCCCATTATACTGTTCGCTGTTCTCGTCGGACCGACGACGACGACGAGACGGGTGATGGAACAATTGAAACTACCGAACCGTATGTTCGTGTATCGAAGTCGTTTGAGGCCTCGAAGCGTCATCGGGTCCGTGGCCAGCCCGGTGTTTTCCAGCTACCACTTGTTGTCTTGTTGTGCGAATTTGCACGACCGTCAGCATCAAGCGGGCCGACTATATTGGAATGGCACGAAGTTCTGACGCTCTTTCATGAAATGGGACACGCCATGCACTGTAAGTGTCCCGTCCGCTGCCTCTTACGCGTATCTGATGGCGGCATGAATAGCAATGATTGGTCGTACGGAATACCAGAATGTATCTGGCACGCGTTGTGCGACTGATTTTGTTGAACTCCCCTCAATCCTTATGGAACACTTCCTAAGCTCCCCTACAGTCCTTTCTCTCTTCGACGTCTCCTCCAGCACCCCATCATCAGCCTGGCAAGTTGGCAACCACCACCAAGATCCCTGCCATGCCATCGATACTCACTCCCAAATATTATTAGCCGCAGTGGACCAAGTATACCATTCATCGTCCGTCCTAGATCCTTCGTTCTCCTCAACATCCTCTCTCGCGGATTTACACAATACCAAAGGTTTAATACCTTACGTTCCCGGCACCTCCTTCCAGACTCAATTCGGCCACTTATTTGGCTACGGCGCGACGTATTATTCGTATCTATTCGACAGAGCGATTGCTTCCCGTGTGTGGAGCCATGTCTTCCATGCGGACCCGTTAAATAGGGAGTTAGGTCAGAAGTACAAGAGGGAGGTTCTTCGGTATGGTGGTGGCAAGGATCCATGGAAGATGGTTAGTGTGTTACTAGATTCCCCACAGTTGGAGACCGGCGATGCTGAAGCAATGAGGGAGGTGGGACGGTGGCGAATTGAGGATGAGGTCGGTGTACCAGGACGCCATTAACTCCCATATGTAGCCTTCATCTAATCATTTCATCGTATCCTTTTGTATCATTCTTTACGATACAATGCTTTGGCCTTAAAACCAGGAGGCCAGGCAAATCCAGCACAGGGAGTGCTCAGATTTTGAAGTGTGGATGGCTGGCTTAGTATTATTGTACCTTCCACCATGGGTATGCGCAGGCCCACTTGTTTTGCCAACATTTGTTTGCATCGTGGCCGTGGTCTGGCTACGAAGACTAAACGGCACCAGTTATTATGATCGATTCGGCCATATGGCACATGCCGTTCTTGCGCTGAATCTCATTGCAATAGGTATACAGTTTGAAGGAAACACAATCTGAGCGGCTGGTATAAAATCCCTAGATTAAGAAAAATAACTAATACGATGATAGCAAGCGATGTAAATAAGGAAGGAAAGCCGCTGAGAGCAGACCGTAGTACACAGCAAATATCACATAGCAAAGCGGAGAGCGGAGGAATAATAATGATAGAGCAAAATGAAACGGAAGAAAAAAAGAAACTGCAGAGGCCATACTTCAAGGAGCCCCAAGCTCATCTGCCAGCTGTTTCAACTCAGCCACCCGGAAGTGGTATTCCAACCACTTCTCCATTCTCGATCCCGGATTTTTGGTAATTGGGACCATTGATGGGGTAGGGGTAATTGATGGAGCAGTTAGTTCGACTGGGGTAGGGCATATTGGAGGAACTGATAAAGACGTCGCTGGCATTGGGCATGGTGCGGTTGGGTTTGGTGTAGCTGAGGAACCTGAAGCCGCAGCTTGTTGAAAGGTAGCCGCCGCTGAGAAAGCCTCAGAAGAGAGAGTTGGCGGCATGTTCTGTACCATGAAAATGGATAAGACATTGTCCATTGTCAATGACTCTGAAGGGACGAAGGGGATGACAGAGGAACTAGAGGAAGGTCCTGCCATAGGAGGTAGACACCGCAACGATGATAAGTCGTCTAACTGATTCAGTTGATCGGATACGGGTCTGGATCGAACGTGCATGTTCTGGGAGGCTGTAGTACAAGTTGGTAGACCCACTTAACGCAACAAAGAAAAGCAGTCAATGCCTGGGGCAGAAAAATTGTATACAGCGATGTAACACTCACAGAGTAACGGATCAATATACGGCCAACGCGAAGGGGGAGATCTCGCCACATTCGGAACGACGGAATTGTCCTCAACAGAGGGGATGGCCGCTGGGCTGGCAGTGACAGGTAGAGGTTCCAGCTCTAACATGTGCAGAAGTGAGAAAGAGGGAAAGCCGAAATTGGCTTGTGACCTACCTTGGCCAACCGCTCCGCTTAACAACGCTTCCGCCTCTGCCACAAGGGACGAATAATTGTAGCTCTGTGGCGCGCTCTGCACTACTTGGTCAAGCTCACCCAGAGTAGCAGTGGCTGGCGTATCAAATGATAGAAATGAAGACCACACAGAGTCGAAGTCATCTGCAATGTCGAACAACGGTGAAGGGGGTGTGGAGGAGGACGATGAAGAGGGGGTGGGAGGAAGGGGGTTGGCAAGGGTCGGTTTTGGAAGAGAGGATGAAGTGGCTGGTGGGCGACGAACGTGTCGTTTGGATGTGGATTCAGCATCTGACAGTCGGCGTTTACGTGATGGTTGCGAGACCGTGATGGACACGGATGGTTGGCCTGGACATTCGTGGGCGGGAAAGGAATGGACGTTGACGGGTGTGGAAGGGGGTGGCGTCGACAGCTCGTCTTCAGACGACTGCGAAGAAGGCTCTGAGCTGCTCGCGCGACTGGGGCAATCTGAGAAAAGGCTGTCATCCGATGATGAACAGGAGCTCGCAGCGGACAATACCCTTCTACATGATGCAAGATGTCAGCCAAATACTACGAACCACAAAGGCTACCAACCGGGCTCGTTTTGTGGGTCGACTTGAAAAAGACGTTTCGACCTCATCTTTGTCATCGTCGTCTGATGACTGTCGCTTCTTTCCGGCGACAAATGGGGGAGGAGTGAGGTCCTCTTCTTCACTAATTTCGAGAATGGAGGCCTTCGCCTCCCGCCACCTCCTCTCTTCATCTCTCATCTTCATCTCCAATCGCCCTATCTCATCTTTCCTCTTTTTCTCCTCCCTCTGCCTTGACCTCTCTTCCCGCCTCCTTCTCTTGTCTTCGCTGGTCATGTCCTTCACCATACCATCCAACTTGCTTGCCAAAGCACTCCTCGTGTATTTATCAGAATATAATTCCTTCGCCGTAGCCTCCATCTGCAAGAACGCCGCCTTAATGTCCCAAGAGAGAGGCGCCCTCTCTGCATCGCCACCAGGATCATCTGTGATGAGAGCTCGATATGCTGCGTCGACAGTGTCCTTCTTCGATCCCGAGAAGTATTCCTTCGAAAGGGTTGTCCATCCTATTCGACGACGTACGTTGATGAACCACTGGTCGATGTTTGGTATAGAAGTGCCGGTGCCCTGTGAAATAAGGGATTTGGTTTCTTTGGAAGGGTAGGGATTGTGGACATTTTTCATGAGCCATTTGTAAGCGGGGGCAATGTAGGGGGGGCGTCCAGGCGGCGCGGAGGCTAGCCTCAAGGGCACAGTAGGGTTGAGGGGAGGAGTTTCGTCGCTAGCGAGGTTCAATTGCTCAAAGAGATCATCCAAGTCTGCCATTGTATTCGATTGAAAAGCCACCAAATCGGCATGGCGCTTCAAAAAGTCCAATGAAAGTGCTTCGATGCGACATGCGGTGGCGTTCACAAGACGGGAGGTGTCTGGATCCAATGACTGAACTTTCAGCATATCAGCCAATGCCAACCAGGACCTCTCAAACGATTCGAGAGAGGTCAGTCCTTCGTGGAATGAGTTGATAAATACTTGCTCCGCATTGTTGAGACGGTTCCGCAAGTCGGCTGTCATGAAGAAAGTGGGTGTACAGCTGTGTACAGAGGCGGTTAAACGCTTTTTACACTTGAGTACAATGCACGGAAATTGCCGAGGAGTCCCATTGTTCATTATTCCCACGATGTGACCTTTTCAGTCTCAAAGGCCAACCTTGCGCTCAACCCGCAACGTCTGTCCCAAAACCTTACCGCTATGACTGACCCCCGAACCCTAGACGCACTGCGCCGCTTCCAAATGATTGCCCGCTCCCTACGGGTGGCAATGGGAGGCACCAGCTCCCCGCCGAGATCTGTTCCTGATCTCAGAACGCCCATCACCTTCCCTCCACTTCCAAACGCCCTTGCAGACCTTCAGTGTATCGGTGTTGCAGATCAGACTGCGACGAGAATGGTCGCCATTTTTAGTACGAGGTGTGCTCAGTTGCAAACCTTGTGTCATGAAAAGCTCTGCGAGATGCTATCGTATAGCTCGTCAGCTGTTCATGATTCACTTCGCACTTACATCCAGAAAGTCTATATGGACTACGCCGCCCAGCTTCATACTGAGCTTCTCCATCAAGCCCGACTTTATTGCGATAGATTACGGACTTCCACCAAATCTTCACAGGCTAAGCTATTGAAGACGACATTTAACCATGTATGACTCACCTTGGCCGCACCATTTGAGTACACACTCACCTTTCTGTCAGGATTACATTCCTATCTTGGAGAAATACTTTCACTACAATGCATACCCATCATCTGCCGACCGTGCTGTCATTGCTCGCAAGTCAATGATGACAGAACGACAAATTGAGGTCTGGGTTGGTCGCTTTCCTTCTTTTCTCTGCGCTCGGCACTAACATTGCAAGCTTCAGTTTCAAAACCATCGCAACCGCGCTCGCAAAGAAGGCAAGACCCTTGCTCGTTTTCGCTCAAATGAACCCCTCCCTGCCGACCTCGGATTCGATTCCCTTAGTGAGAAAATGGGCGACCTTGTGCGCTCAAAAAGCGAACAGTTCTTTTTCTCAAACTCAGACGAATCTGACCTGGAGAGTCTGGAAGTGTCGCAGAAGGAAGAAGCTGTTTGTGTATTAAATTTTCATTGCTGCGTTTTCTCTTACCATCTGTCGTTCTCTCTAGCCCACAGTATCAACTTCGCACCTACCCACGAAACCGACGTTGCATCCACTAAACCCACCGAGGCCTTCATACGCATTCCCTTCACCATATCTCCCTCCATCCGTCTCCTTTACCGAAACGACATATATGGCCCCTCATCACTTCACCTTCCCTGCGCCTACTTGGCCTCGTCGACCGTCCACCTCCCTCCACAGCATTTCAGGTATCACTTCTTCTCGACTGGACGATTTTGTCAACCTTTTCGCTCGCCTAACTGTTCGTGAGGAAGCCAGCAAATCCAGCCGTAGAAAACTGTCTACGAAAGCGCGTGCACTGCACTTGAGTGTTCGGACGAACGCTGCGACGTGTGCAATCACGACAGTGTTGTGCACCGGAAGGCACCCTTCCTTCGTCACTATGCCTACAACACCCAAGCATACGACAAAATGCTCATCGTCTCATCTGCTCGCTTCGGAGGCTTGTCGGTCAACGCCGTGCACTCCGATGGAAGTCTTTCAGCAAGCACAGTGCTCAATGTCCAACCCTTCCCTCTCGTCCGCATCCAGACCGTCGTCACCGCTCCAATCATCTTCTCCATCTACGCAAACATTGTCCCCTTCTGCCATGCCAACATCTTCCAGGCGCAGGAAATCACCCCAGCTACCGAGGCGTGTCCCTGGCTCTTCACCCATTGGCAATAGATCTACCCTCAATGCCCCTCACCCATACGCAAGCCTTCCACGCGCTTCCTTCTCTGGCTCTCTCTCATCAGTAAGATCATCCGATAGTAGCGGCGCTCGTTCATCATCATCAAGTACTGTATCTTCAAGTACGCCTGCGACTCCCGACCAAGAGACAATTTCGCTACCATCGCTCCAGCAGAACGCCTTGGGCTCCACTGATTCAATGATTGCTCTTTCTCCCTCATTTGATCCAATCTCCAGCACTAGCTCGCAGCCCTCGCGGCACATGAACAATATTCCCCCTTATCCAAACGCCAAGGCCCTGCGATCATCAACGTCGTCGGGTCAAGTACTTGGCCTCTTTGGTGATTCCTTCCAGAATCCCAATCTGGCGTTTCCCGGCAAGCTTACCTTGGACATGAGGGTGCCAGTGCTTTCGTAATATGATATTCCTTTGTCCTATTGCTCTACCTATACCACATATACTGCTTTCATGCATTGTCTTGTCTTCGTTGTTACTGGATTTTCCCGCTGTCGCAAAGAACCTGTACCATTTACTCTATTTTAACATCAATATATCTATGCCTATACCGACGTAACTGCTGTGTACAAATGAATGTATCATCTATTATGCTCGCCACAATGCAGCGTGATCTGAGGTTTGCCGTACTTGTCAATCTGGTGGTGACACCGGCTAGGGATATCAACGAAGGAGTGGGGGCAACACACCACAGTATTTACAAATTTTACGAACCCATCGATTTAGTATACAACACTTGACCGTAGCTACGTCCGTAATTATTGGGCGAACTTGGCGGCCTTCGCAGATTCGAAGAATCGCACTTAGTCCCATGTATACGTTAGATCGAGAACTGAGCAGGACTCACCAAGCTCATCAACTGGCCAAGTCCTCCCGAGTCCTTACCTCCAGTGGTACTCCCGCCAAGCTTGGATTGCACCATCAACTTCATGACAGTCATCGCAGCACCATTGACCGCATCTTGCTTGTTACCGGAAGCAACGCCACCGGACTTGTCGAACAGTTTGGTGGCTTCAGCCATGGCCAAACTGATGAGTTTGGACATGCCTCCAGAGTCATCTTTCGAAGGGGCTTTGTCGTGTGAGCTACCTCCTGTGAAGTTCTTGAGAACCTGGACGACTTGATCAGTAATGACAGGGATGATATGATGCGTGCGTGACTTGGGGATGCAAAGATCGCTACTTACCTGCATGGCAGCAGCGCTACCAAGCAAGCTTGCGCTCAATCCACCTGGAGAGTTCTCCTCGTATGCTTTCTTGTGGGCTCGTTGGACGTCATCCTCATCGAGGGGCTTCGTATGGTCGCCCTGCATGGCGCGCGCTCAATGATCATGGCTCGATCGCGTACGATCAGACCTCTAACTGCCAAGTGGTCTAACGTACTTTGTTATCGTTGAGGAAGTTCAGCGCTGTGGAGAACAGCGAGCTTTCGCCTGATCCATGCTGGTTGGCGGTGTTGACCACCTGATCGTGATTGTCTGTTGCAAAGAGACACTCAACGAGGTCGAGTGCAGTCGAACAATAAACCGACTTACATGAGGGGGCATTAGATCCCCCGCCGTATCCCCCGCCGTATCCTCCACCACTGTTGCTGTTATTGCCTCCATCCTTATAATATCCACCACCGTAGTTGTAATCGCCCTGAGGTTGGTTGTTGGGTGAGTTGTATTCCGCACCTCCAGTCTTCGAGACGTCCGCTGTATGTACATTCGACCACAACATAAGATCAGATCCTGAAACTCGATTACGAGACACCATACTTACGTTGGGGACTATTCTTCTGAGAATCGGTGTAGGCTTCCAAACCTTGCTTAGCGAGATTGATGAAGGAATCCTGAGTTGATTGTTAGCCCTGCCCATACAGTGTTAGATCGATGGGCGCACCATGGTGAGGTCTGAAGAAGGTCCCGAATAGCAGCTAGCTGAATTTAAGGGGGACCCTATCTGATCACTCCTCATTCACTAGCCAGTTGCATTCAGGTTGCATCGAACACGCGAACACATTGGGTTGCGCACAAGTGCGGAGATCCTGACTACAACTTCCAAGCTAGCGGAGCATTGAGTACTAGAGCATTCAGCGCAGTAAGACAGCTGCTGGAGAGTGATGAATGAGAAGTGCGTTTGGATCAATTCAATTAGTCTGGTGGCTGCGATCTCAATATCAGTGCCCTGGTCACTGGGGACTCAAGCACCCATGCATCTATGCATGGGGGGTAAAGGATGGTAAAAGATTTACTACCAGTGGTGACAGGAAAGGGCACTGCCAGGGGCTAGGGAGTTGCCTCATTGGCCAAGGTCTTGGGAGTTGGTGTCAATCAGGATGAGTAGGAACCTTGGAGATTAACGACACTCTTGATTGCCAATGCTAGGGATAGTTGTCCTACTCTACTCACGAGTCAACGTTGATCAACGGCGAGGAAGGCGCAAATCCTTACATAAGCGAGATTGTCCACGGTCATTTGGCAATTGTGACGTTGGCAGACTCTCCTTGACCTGACAATTCCAGGGCTATTAGCAGTCAACGCGTTCTCACTCCTTTGGCTCCATGGTCCCCTGCTCGCCAGCTGCTAATGGACACGTCTCTCAAGAACCTTTAGTAAAGGACTTGTCTATGCGACCCCCCATCCATGCCCGAACCTCTTCAGTATTTCATTCAAAGTGGCCAGCTGACTCGGAGAGTGACAGCTTTGACCCAGACGATTTGTTCGTCAGACACCCTGTATCTGAAGTCAAGTCTGTGCAGAAAAGACTCAGGTGTGAAAGCTTCTCCCAGGTTGCTTACATGAGACTGAATGCTCGCTGGAGGGCGGACGCCGACGCGAAACAAGAGGAGCTACGGCTCATGGTTGGGTGCGTACAACTCAATCTATCCCTCGCTACATCAGACGGACTCTATTTCGAAGCGTAGAGAACGATACAGAGATCTTCTTCAAGCATCAGCCTCTATAATATCCCTGGCCAGGTCCTCTGTCCGCGTCAAAGAAGCCCTCGGAGAGGCGAATGCTGTCATCCAAGCACAGAAACCTCCCGCTATTCCTAACGACGCTGCACACTTTGGGCGCGATTGTGAGATACCGCTTGCCCTCAGATGGAGTAACTCGCTAATACGTTCGTCTACTCAGCGGATGTTCACCTGCGGACTCTACAGTTACTTTCCGCACATATGAAGCTATTGCTCGACGCACCCGAACATCTATGGCGCTTGATTGAGAAGAGGCAATACTTCACTGCCGCTTGGCTCTTTTTACTGTCTCGCGTTGTATTTCGCTCTTTAGTCCAGAACGATGAGCAGGACGAAGAAGCATGGCAAGCCCAAGGCATCGACGTCGTGGTAGATCTGGTCAGCGTTTACCGTCTGCATGCTGACTTCTCCGCTAGGAACAATTCCCCCTTGTCCAACGACAGTGGGAAGCTATATCCCAATTTCGGTCTCAAATTATTCACCGTGCTACAATGTTTCTGCGTGAAGGAGTCATGTCGTCTGAGGCATGTTTTCCTCTTCACTTAGTGAAGTTGACACTTACCGTTGTTGCACAGGACGCATGCGCTGCCCTCCTTACGCTTCATCTGTTAGATTCGAAACCCCTTATCGAGACATTCACTATTTTCCTTAGTCAACGCACGAAGTCAGTACGTGCAATCATCGCCTCTACTCACAGTGCTTCCTCTGGCAACGGGCATGTACCCATAATGTCACGTAAGCGCGACGCCATCCCGAAACCTGCTAGTGTTGGTGAATTCAAGCAAACGTTACACTCTATTCTCTCTTCCTTCAATGCAACCTTAAAGGCATCGAAGGACATCTACCTTGGCCGCCTGACTCAACCATCACTTATGGCCACCGTTCTGAGGCACATGCAGTCGGATGCGCCAACCTCTCAGCCAGCACCCATCGTCTCTCACAGCGAGCTGGGACTTAATACCCAGTCCCTATTGGCCAGCCTCCCCTCCTCAACTCATCTCCTTCTGCTACCACAAAATCTACGGTCGTATAAGCCTTACGTAGACCTCACATCCTCATCTTCATCTATTCCTCATTCCCAAGTTACTCAAAAGCTAGACACATGGTTCTCCGAGGCCCGCGAAATTGTAGCCTCAGTTACTACTCAATGGTTTTCCAAGATCCTGGATGTCCAGGAAGTCTGGAACGTCAGAGCTTCCTTGCACAAATGGATACATTCGTCATCTGGTTTCGATCAAAATGAGCACGAACAACTTGTGTGTTCGTTTGACGAGATCATCCGCCGTCGAGTGCTGGCAATCTGGAAAACCTCCCAATCTGACACTCAGTTAGCGTTCAAGCGGAGTGTCAACGATGCAATTTTGTCTGTACGTCCCAATGCGGGGTCCATTCGACTAGGTATGTCCGCCGTCTTTGGTCAGGGTTATGAGTTTCATCTCGATGAATTACAGAGCAAGATACCGCTGAATTTTTATTTCAAGCCCCTCCGTTACCCATTATCCATTCTACATCTGCACCCATTGATTCGTTCCGTGCGTACAAATCGCGACTACGACAGCAGCTTGAATCGAGAACCGCATTACTGGATGAGGTTTTGGCCACGTTGGAAAACTGTGCTAAGTCGTTGCAACGGGACCTGGCATACGTCCAGCGTCGAGCTGACGATACCTCTCAGTATGTGACGGGATCATAGCAACGAAGAACAGCGTTTATATCTCCATTTTACACTAGGGCCTCCGTCGAACAACTAAGGGAAGGCCATCAACCCGAAGCTCAAACATTCTGCCATGACATAGTGAACGCCTTGGAATCTATTTCTGGCCTGACTACAGATGACACTGCCAGTAAGTTTCTTCGCTATTTACCCCCGTGCAAAAAGGTTGACATAATTACACAGTTAGGGTCAATGACGTTATCTTCATAGCTCGGGTCGCGGATCGGCTGGGTAACGCTATATCCCTGCCGATTGAACTCGGATGTGGATCGGAAACTGCCCGATGTTAGTGTTGATTCCGCCTGACTCTGATACTTGATCTCATTTGATTGTCAGCTTTCTGTGAGAAGTCCCGAATGCTCAGGGACAGACTTGTCGAACGTTGCAGAGAAGTTGTCGTTGGGGACATTGTCCGTGATTATCACATCTCGTCATCACAAGGAGATCCCGGTCCTAGTGAGCATCAGAAGATCTCTTTCGATTCGTCAATATGATTCTGATTCTTCTATGATAGTTGCAAGGGGTCCTTCATGTGCACTCTTCACGGCACTTTTAACTCTACAGATGTTCAACCAACATCTGGCATATGGCTGGATCAGACCATCCGTTGACCCAATGACGGAGTGGTTTCGTTCATTCGTAATGCGGCTTTTGAAAGATGTCAACGCCATTAGAGGACTCGAGTCAATAGTTGATTTATCCTTCCTTCGGAAGATAGCCGAATCCCGTTCAGAGTGGGATGACATACGGTTGACTCTGACCCAAGCGATAAACGGTGCTCAGGTCAAGGTAAGAATCATCGCAGCTATGTGACATGTATCCTAGCCCTAACGACGTGCTGTCAGCATCTTGAAACATCTTTGGACGCCCCGAAGCTTCGGCAGACCATATCGGATCACTTTCTACGCTCACAGACCATTCTCGCACCTCTTTTGCATGCACCGTCATCATATTTACCCTTCGGTTCGGGTGAAGGCAGCGACAAGTTTGCGGGCCTCCTTATACATGGTGCTACTCCAGCGGATCAGCAGTTCAAGCCTGCATTTAGTATCGCGGCTCCTTCGACACGTTTCGGGTTGCTTCTGGTGGGAGGTGCAGAATCTCCATAACTGATTATGATGGTAGGCACTGGACATTTTTGGTATATGATAGTCTACATATCCCGTCCTGCTACGCACAATCACATCGCAATCACCTTCCCCAAGGATACATGTCAACCTGGAACACACGTGAGGCCCTGGATACCGTGGACTGAATCTGGCAAGGTGAGTGATGGACTGCAGTGATTGCAATGTCAGAATAGATACACATCGGCAATGCAACTATCATCTTGATCTCAAATGGACGCTCGTTTGGCGACGGGATATAAACACACGGACTCACAATTCGCTTGCAGAATGCCATGCTGGCTGTGGCATCCATTTCCCATCCCCGAAACCGTTTGACAGCGTCTGGACCGTGAAACAATTGGACCGCGTGCGGCACCGCGCGCAGAATATTTCGGTCTTCGAAGTACCCTGAGTTGGAGGGCCTTGGTACCGACCTTCCACAACATTCAGCTTCCAACGAGGGCAACACCATAGATGCGTTTTGGATAGTGGGCTCCGGGCTTCAAGGAAGACATTTGCGGTCATATTCCAGCGAGGATGGAAGGTAAGCACCAGTCTCGGCTATTGTGTCCCTGATTGGCTCATCATGCAATAGGTGGCTCCCCTAACCTTGGACATCTCGCTCCCTCCTTCTTCGCTCTTCATATCGCTGGCGGACATATTGGACTCCCTCTTCTCATTCTAACGTTTTTATTTGCCAGCAATGTCGTTCGCCATCCGACCCTTATTAATTTCTGTGTAACTTGGATTATTTACTCGGTCTCATACTGCATTGGGTGAGTCTACTATCGAAACGTCAACATAGATTCGAGTGTGCTGATTCTTCATGCACAGATTATACAAGGATCTCAAACCTGATACGTCCTTTTCGGCCTGTAAAGTCCAGGCAGTCTTAGTGCATGGGGCTCCACCGATGTGCGTCCACTCCGTGTTGCGTCGAGGGCTCCAGTCTGATGTTAGAACAGGGCATCTGTTGCTGGGTTGGTGGTGGTGATACAGGTGCGCCCACTATATTCCTCGTATTTCATTTAACGTTGAACTTGGGGAGCCAGGTCTTTACTGCCCTCTATTTCCCTGCCCCACCCTCACCACTTCGACCTCGATGGCCTGCTACCTTGTGGTTAGTTTGCGTGTGTATGCCTCCAACGCATGCAAGCGCAAGATTCTGACCCATTTATTAGACCTTGGTGCTGCCCTACATCACATTCATCATCTTTACACTCCCAACGGCAATTGTGAGTCCAGCGGTGCTTTCATTACTAATCGTTCGCTCACCGAATGATCTACAGCTTCTCCAAGAATTTCCCGAGACCTTGACTGCTGAGAATAGGCTATATTGTACCGTTAGCAAGGAGCCCTTGTAAGCGCGTTTGTCATAGCCTCTGTCCCTTGAACTCACTCTATGTTAGTCGCCGTTTTGGAGTGCCCATGTTTTGCACTATGATCCTGGGTATCATCATCCTACTAGAGAGTGCGCTTTGTTCCTTCTGTCGACCGTTGGGTCTATCCTGATGCACGTTTACAACTGCGCCTTCTCAGTTTCTATCGGGCTTCGATATTATCTAGTTCGGTCTCGTATATCGAGAGTATTTCCCCTGGCGAATCGCCAAACGTCGGCATCTATGTGTGCTCGGGTTGCGGTGTTCAACTTGTACTCTGTTATTACTCTGAGGTAGGCCGTAATTCTGTCATTTTCCCTTCGTTTCAACCCAACCGTCCCCTCAGCGCTGGTATCTTCTTCCTTTCCAACTTCCAGAGTCCCTGGCCTTTCATGGTTCAGGCAGCTCTGCCCCTCACAGCGGTCGTGGTTTTCGGCACACAAACGGTTCGTATCGAGTTTGTCCGGCGCCTGAGTGATATTTACGATGCTACAGGACCTTTTCATTGCGTGGAGTTTCTGGAAGCGTCGAAGAAAAACTTTCCAAGACGTCGAGAGCTGTGATATGCCGGCCGCACGCCTTATGCCTCTACCCGATATCAGGAGTGTCAATATCTCCTCGACGACGTTTGCGCCGAGTTACACAGCGACACATTCTCAGCAAAGTCTCACGTAGAATATGGAGCAAGGAAGCGTGGGACGGTCGTTGGCGTTCAAGCGTGGATGATCATCGTTACCAAAGCGGCAAGCATGGCCCCAGAGGGATTACTTCTGAGCCCGGCCAGGAATGCTTTCGCTATGGACGTCATTCATATGTTTGCGCCTTGATGTAGTATAGCGTAATTCGTATTACCGCAATAACGGGACACACAGGATGCCTTGTATCGCTTGGTGGGGTATTATGGCAAATATATTAGGCCGGTGTCCGTATACAAAGGAGTGAATAGATAGGCCAGCCACACTATGCACCACCACTGGGTAGAACAGATCATATGAGACATGGGGGACAATGGACTTGAAAGTCACGTACACAAGGATGTTATTTCTAAGAGTGAAGGGTCAGCAAGACACGTCAGCAAGTACGAAGCGGGCCTACGCACATTGGGATGTGAATGAGCTTGACGAAATAACCAATGAAGCCCATGATCCCAAATCCGATGGCGACAGCCTTGCAAATCTGGGTGAATTCTGGTCAAAGGTCAGCAGGCGACGGCGAAACAACGTTCATTGTTGCAGACCTTTTTGTGAAGGTTTTGTGCAGCGAGTGAGGAACTATGAATTCAAGTTAGGTTAGCAAGTAATGACGCTCAGCTGGCGAAAGACACACCTGGTTGCCTTCCCGAACGAATTGCTGAGGAATCTCGACGAATTCACGAAGTTTGTCGGACATGGCGGTGTGAAGGAAAGGTGTGCTTCAGAAAGTTTGCTGGCGTTGGATGTCTTGTGCCTTCAGGTCTGCTTTCTCACGGTCACTGAACCACGTCGACAAATTTCCCTCAGCATCAGAGACTTCCAAACACACGAATGGGTATGTTCAAATACGCTGAACTTTCAGACATTCATTGTTCATAGTACTTCACGCATGAATGCACCTCCGCGTCAGTCTGATACGAGTCGGACGCGCCAACCGCCATGTCTTCCCAAAACTTCCGACCAGTGTCCATGGCAAGCGCGCTGGTACCCGTCTCCTTCATAGTGAACACCACCCGTCTCAGAAGATGCAAGAGCTACTCCAGTCGCTGAACGCAGCTACATCAGCGCGGAACATCAACGATATCCATAAATCCTACTTTGAGATCCTTGCAGAGCAGAAGAGGTTAGGCCAGAGAGAGAGACCTGCTACCTCTTCGGATGACGCAAGCACCGCGCCATGCTCTTCTCTTACGACAAGGGACTTCGTTGCAATGCTTGACGCGCTCGGAACTTCTGGAAGACCCGCGGACGTGAAGATGATTTCAAGTATTGCAAACGACATGCCTGCAACCTTCGGTGTTGAGATCACCATGGATGTTCACGAAGCCATCCTACGCGCATTTATTCGGAATGGTCACGTCCTTTCCGCTGGCACCTGGCTACAGACTATGCCCCAAAAGCCTGGGCATCATATCCCTTCGCGGCCCCAGTGGCATTTCTTTCTGGACAGCATAGTAAACGGCACCCTTACAGAATCATTCAAATTCCTCCGTAATGTAGTCAATGTACGCATGCGAGCATCAGGTTGCAAGCCCAATAACGAGACCTACAAGATACTCATCCGCGCTCGCTGGTCCTTGCACGACTCAATTCCCCATTGTGTCGTCTTCAAAACCATTGTGGACGATATGAAAAGGGACGGTTTACCTCATGATGCATCTGTAGCTGCCCTTCTCTATCGCAACTACGCTGACCGAGGCTTCCCTTTGTATGCCTTGGAGATAGAACGCTACTACCATGAACAGTTCCCTGACGTCCCCTCCTCCCTCGAACAACGCGAGCAACGATGGAGCGAATGGCTTTCAGATACCGCCCGTGCTAACGGCGTCAAAGGAGCCGTCGTCGTCTTTAGGAGTCTTGAAAAGGATGGATGTACATTATCCCCTCCCATCCTTCGGGCCATGCTGCAGCATTCTCGGAAAGCGAAAGATATCAAGTATCTTGAACATGAGTTTGGTATCGCATCGACCGTGTCGCAATGGTCTGTTGTGATAACAAATCTCTGTCGCTCGGGTAACTTAAAGTCTGCGCTCGACACCTACAAAACCTGTCGGGTTGCTGGGGTCCTTCCTGACGCGGCTCTAGTTGCCCCTATCATCAGCGCCCTTTGCCAGACGACGGTCTCCCAACCGAGCGATGCATCAATCGAACAAGCACTGGGGTTATATCACGAGCTGGCTGCGGCTGTACCGCCGCTAGCCGAGGACAATGATACTAGCGCCTCAAAGCATTCTACAGGACCCGATGTCCACATCTATCAGACTCTTTTACGCGCTCTTGCCGTTTCTCCTGACGCAGCTACACAGTTTCCCAAAGCAGTTTCACTGTTGAACGACATGCAAGCTCGAGGGTTCACAATGAATGATAGCATCGTCGCCACTTCTACAATAGTCTTGCTCATGCGCAATTCGGAGAATTTGCATCAGGCATTCAAGTTCTACAAATCACTGTGTCATGCAATCGATGCGAAAGGCTACGCCATTGTTCTCAATGCATTCTGCAAGCTATCATTTGGACCCGACGATCATCTTCCGTCCCTTCCTCGTTACTTCGAGATGATGGATGACATGCGCAGGGCTGGCCATCAAATGACTCCGGAAGTATACACAATTTTACTTCGTCAGCTAGCCATTGTCGGCACCCGAATCAAGCGTCCAGACTCAACTATTCCAATTGAAGTCATTCCCAAGCTCGTTGCCACCGTTCGACGAGTTCACGATCACCTCACTTTGGATGCATCTCTTTCTCCGGATGCACATCTTCTTAACCAGCTCATGGATACATACCAACGGTTAGGCTGCTTTGGTGACGCTTGTCGCGTATGGGAAACCATGTATCTCTCTGGGAGGTTCGACAACATCGGCGTTAGCATCATACTTGATGCTTGCGGACATGCCGGATCCTGGCAAGTTGCCAAAAGAGTATGCATACAACTATCGCGCGACAACTTCCTATTCAACCAGAACAATTGGAATACGTGGATAGAGTGCCTCTGCAGACTGGGGATGCTCAGCGAGGCAGTCAAGATTGCCTGCTTAGAAATGGGTCGCAGCCAGGAGGGTGTCGCCCCAGATATTGATACCGTTAGGGTCTTGATCTCTTTCGCAAGGAGAGTAAACCAGCAAGCAGAGGTGTCTTCCCGGATCCAGCGTTACTTGCCTGACTTATGGACACAGCTCCCTGACGATCTCAAAGCGAAGTAATGTAAACTAGATGCTGATTGAAAATGTGGTGATAATGATACAGTGTGTAGTGCGTGGTTGAACGAGCTGCAGTGGTATGAACTTTCTAGGGGAGATAGAAAATGTAATCCTCTATAGTCTAAGGGAAGTCTAGTCATGAGCCAGTTCTTCGACCGAGGGACAATCACACTAATTATGAAGCGAGGGCATGTGAAGGTAGATCAGCAATATGAAGACATGAATATAGGAGTACTCACGATCAAGTTGAGGTCACCATAAGCTGGAGGATGGGAAAGTCAGGTCAGTCAAATCCGGCACGCGATGCGGGGATGCCGATACGTACCGTCATCTACTCGTGAAACAGTGGGCCAGAACTTCTTTTCCAACAGCCAAGGTGCTGGATAAGCCGCAGCTTGACGAGAATACGGCCTAGATGCACATTCAGTGGGGAGAAATCGGGTGTTATGTCGATATGACTCGCCGATTCCACTCAGCTTCCCCCAGGGCGATAACATGCGGGGGATGAGGGGCATTCTTCAATAAGTTGTTATCCTTGGGCTGCTTCCCATCAACGATCTCCCGAGCCTCTCGGCGGATCCGTATCATGGCATCACAGAATCTTATAAAAATCAGCCATAAGAAGAAAAGGATCATCAATTCGCTATACCTATCAATCTCCTCAAGCGTTTCAGGCTCCGTTGGCTCGATAAGCATGCACGATGAGATTGGCCAGGAGCATGTTGGAGGATGGAAACCGTAATCCTAGCCCCCCCGTGTGAATGTGAGGTGTCGTGGTAGGATATGGATGCATACCTGAAGGCGCTTCGCAAAATCAGTGACCTTCAGACCGGCAGCTTTATCAAACTCGGCAAGATCAATCAGCAATTCGTGGGCCACACGGTTGTTGCTGTTCTTGTAACGGAGACTGTAGTGTCCAGATAGGCGGTGAGCCATATAGTTAGCGTTCAGCAGGGCAATCCTAGACGAGGCGCTGAGCCCTTGTCCACCCAGCATTTTGATGTAAGCCCAGGAAATAAGGAGGATCGAGGAGCTCCCAAATGGAGCTGCCGAGACTGCATTGATAGCCTTGCCGTTGGGCTCCGCTGCTAGGTATGGGTGGGTAGGCAAGAAGGGGGCCAAATGTTCAGCAACGCATATGGGCCTTGCCGTAACCATTAGATCCATTGTCATGTGTTCCCATAAGTATAACTTACCCAACGCCAGGTCCTCCACCACCATGGGGACTATTCGCTCATAAATGAATTAATCTGCAACATCAACGGGAAAACCAGAGACTTACATGGCAAAAGTCTTGTGGAGATTCATATGGCATACATCGCCACCACACTTGGCGGGATTGGTGGAGCCTATTTGGGCATTGAGGTTGGCTCCATCGAGATATACTTGGCCGCCGTTGTCATGGATGATCTGGCAAGCCTACGGGGATGTCTAAGCAAACTGATAAATTTAAAGCAGAGAAGGAACGTACCGCTTGCACTCCGTCCTCAAATACACCAAAGGTAGATGGATAGGTAATCTGATCTTCAGCATGAGAAATCATCACCAAAAAAACATAGAGAAGCTATTTACCATGAATACGGCAAGGTTGTCCTTATGCTTCTCGGCCTTCTCCTTCAGGTCCTGCAAGTCCAAATTGCCATCCGGTAGAGTCTTGACAGGAACAACCTTCAATCCGGCCATTACCGCAGACTAAAGGCTCATAAATACAGTGCGTTTGTGGAACAAAACGTGGCAAGGTGCGTACTGCAGGATTAGTTCCGTGTGCGCTGAGAGGAATTAAACAGATATCTCTGTGACCTTCGCCTCTCGATTCATGGTAGGCACGAATGACAGAGAGACCGGCATATTCGCCGGCGGCTCCCGAATTAGGCTGCAAGGAAGCAGAATGAAAACCTGTGATCTTGCACAAATCCTCCTCGAGTTCCTAATGTAGCAAGTTAGAACTTCGCAAAATCTCCAGACAGTGCAAGACGTACTTTAATAATGGTGAGATAGCCCTTGACTTGGTCAATAGGAGCGAAAGGATGAACCGAACTGAACTCCGGCCAAGTGATCGGAATCATGCTGCTCGTACTGTTTAACTTCATTGTGCAACTTCCCAACGGAATCATACTATGAACAAGACCGATATCTTTAGACGCCAAGTGATTGATATACCGCAGCATTTCCGTTTCGGAGTGGTGTTTATTGAAGACAGGGTGAGGAAGGAACTCTGTCGTCCGGCGAATGTTCGACGAAATTGCGACTTTGGAAGGGAGGACTAAGCTCGACCGATCAACCGGAGATGCAGAAGCAGCGGCGGCGAATACGTTGATAATAGAGAGGAGGTCGATCGGACCGACGCTCTCATCCAGCGTAACGCCTATATGTGTGTCGTCTACCTGCCGGAGATTGATATTCGCTGCCATGGACGTTGCATGGACAACATCAGACGTTCCGGTTGCTGCTGAGACGTCAAAAGTGAGGGTATCGAAGAACTCGTTATTGATAGACTTGTAGCCAAAACCTTCAACCGCCGTCTTCAAGACCTGTGTCAATCCGTGCACGCGTTCTGCAATGCGCTTGAGGCCTTGAGGCCCATGATAGACAGCGTACATGGCGGCCATATTCGCAAGCAGTGCCTGACTCGTACAGATATTGCTGGTCGCTTTCTCCCGTCGAATATGCTGCTCGCGAGCTAAAGACGAATTAGCTCCGTGAATTAAATGCCATTGTTTGCCACGTACTTTGCAAAGCCAGACGATATGCCGGACGCCCAGTAGCATCACGACTGCGTCCAATCAAGCGACCGGGCATTTTACGTTTGAGTTTGTCTTTGACAGCGAAGAAGGCCGCATGGGGTCCTCCATAACCAACTGGGACACCAAAACGGGCCGAATTTCCCAGAACTACATCAGCTCCCCATTCCCCAGGAGGCTTGATCATAGTGAGGGCAAGGAGGTCCGTCGCACACACGACTAGTGCTCCCGCGGAATGAACGGAGTCCGCGAGAGCGCCGAAATCCTTGATCGAGCCATTTACGTCAGGATATTGAATGAGAACACCGCAAAGGTCTGCACGCAGGGCTTCCTCGGAAAGAATCCGATCAACATTGCCAGTTACGACATTGATACCGAAACCTTTTGCACGGGTTAGAAGGACTGCAAGAGTTTGCGGCGAAACTCCCGAATCTACGAAGAAAGACCGTTTTCGCTGATTGGAGTTGACGAAGGCCATTACCATGCCTTCTGCCGCCGCAGTAGCCTCATCCAATAATGAAGCATTCGCGATATCCATTGACGTGAGAGACATAACCATGGCCTGGAAGTTGACGAGGGACTCAAGTCGCCCTAGACATGTGTTACTGAAGAGTGAAAGGGAAATGGAGCGATAGCATACCCTGAGCGACTTCGGGTTGATAAGGTGTGTATGGTGTATACCATTGGGGGTTCTCCATCACCTACGAACCTTGAGGCACATGGATGCCTGGAGCCAGCAAGTACTCACGTTGCGCAAGATGACAGGAGGTACGACAGCGTTGTGATATCCCATGCCTATGTAGCTCTTGAATTTTTCGTTCTTGGCACCGAGCGCCTCAGCGCGTCGGCGCAGCTCGGATTCACTAAGAGGCGGGATGGTTGTATCGTTGACAGTGTTCGTGACGCGGATTGGGTCGGGCACGGTATCAGAGATGAACGCGTCGAAAGAGTCGTAGCCCAGCTTGGACAACATAAAAGAGGTCTCATGGTCGTCTGGTCCGATGTGCCTCTCTGAAAAAGTGTCCAGCGGCGCGAAAAGGGACGATACGGGTTTCAAGGTAGCAAAATTACGCGTTTGCCATCGCGCAGGACGTCGTCGGACGCCAGCAACGACTCTGAGGCTAACGGACCACCGAAGAGCAGACATGGTGACGAGGTTGGAAGAAAAGAAGGAGTAAAATGGCGGGCAGAAGTAATAATTGCAAGGGTCATGCTTAAATGTTCACCGAGCCATTCACCGAGTAAATTTTGCTTATCGGAGTGGGCAGATGCTTGATAGACGATATCTCCTGCAAATCCCATGAAAAATTGGCTCTGAGACTCTGCAACAACGGTGGGCACCGCAGACACACTGATCTCGTCGAGAGCGCGTCGAGGACAAGTGTGAGCATTTCTGCGCGCCTCTGCCCCAAAATAGGTCCAAGAAAAACTTTTTCACTGGCTCGGAGCAATGGCGTCCCGCCTTCCCACGCTTTGCTCTGACCCTATCGAAGCAGAATCAGCTTGGCGGTGGGCTAGCTTTACGTAGAAGGGCCGCCAACCACTTGCTGCAGATGCCAAAGGGGCGCTTATACTGTACAATATAGAACAGTCGAAATCAAGTACAAAGAAAAAAGTACATAACCTGCGGTTCACTGTATATTCGGTATGCTCGCATCGACCATTTCCGTGATCCAAGACATAAGGACTTCATCTCGAAGATGAACGCCTTCCAACAGTTTACGGATGCTTACGAAAGCCTTCCTCCCCTTCCTCCCAGCTTCTTGTTCTACATCCCCTGCGATAGATTCCTGTATTACGTCTGCTTCCAGTTCATCAGTAATCCCTGGAAATCCAAAGTGATCTGCATCGGGTCGAGGTGCAGCCTCCGAGGCAGAGAAGGACGCCCTGAATAGGGCGCGAATGCACAACAAAGCTGTCAACGACGTTGAAGAGGGATCGGAACGAGGTACTTGATACGTGATCAACGTTTTCCGTGGAGGTGGGGGAGGGCGAGTAGTAGGGTTGGCCGTAGGGTAAGGTGATGAAGCGGACGGTAAGGTGATAGTGTCGCTTTGTGATGGATCTTTGGGAGGCGGTTGTGAGCTAGCGAGATGGGTCAGAACATGAACACGAAGAAGCTGGGTAGCGAGGGAGCCTTGGGAACACTTTGACCACAGACAAGACGAAGCATCCTGAGTCTTGACATGTTCAAGCAAATGCTCATACAGCGCAGCAGGTGACAAGAAGCCCGGCTCATTGCACTGACAGCGGTTCCAACGGCACTTGAACCTTTCAGTGACGACTGTTTCCTTCCGCCTATCTACACCCCGCACAACGAACCTCTGTGTAGGACCTTGAAGCACCATCGCCTGTGCTTGAGGGAAAACGTAGTTAACATTTTTAATGACATCCGAGGCGACGAGAAGCGGAAATCGATCTTGATACTGCATGAAGATGTCTTTATAGAGATTCCAGAACTCGACCTGCGTAAGTTCGCCCTCCGGCTTAGCCACGAACATCGTCTTCATCCTACAAGGGAGGGTGGTCACAGTTATTGACGGAAAGGAACAAGAGGATACTTGCCATTCATAGCACCTTTGGGGTTCCGGCATTTCCAACAGGGTATTCAATTCCTCTTTAGTGAGCTCGTGGTTGCGTGTGATAATGGTTACAGACGGAGTGGTATGAACAGTACCACTGATATCCTGAGTCACGGTGTCTTCTTCTTGCTCGGCAAGGAGGATAATGACGAGAAGCTTGAGTATGTGAGATACATCAGGTCGCAGTAAGAAAGAGGTTGCCATTTTCGCGTTTGAAAGATGGGTGTATAAGTAGTTCACGGATGCATCGAGTAGACTTGCGTCGGACTGAAGGAGAGGTAGAACTCGAGCCGCAGCGTCCAGAGCTTGTGCATTGGGAGAGAGTTGCACTGCATTATACGGATTTGATAGCAATGTATAGAGTGCAATGAATCCGCCAACGATTATCGTGCGGTTAGAGGATTGGGATACAACAACGTCGAGCTTGGGGACGGGATTGGAGGATGGGGGGAATGAAGACAGAACAATTCTTGGGCTAACGATTTGCAATATTTCAATTGCATAGAGCGTGAACTCATAATGACTATCCCGAGATGAGTCGAGATTCTCCAGTATCGTCGTAATCAAGGGAAGGGTACGGGGGTATGTTGCAAGGACGTCTGCATTAGTCTCATTGAACCCCGAAGTTTTCAAAACAAGCAGCGCCTCTAGAGAACAACGACGTTTTCGAGAAGCCGAAGGGTCTGGGGCAAAAAGAAATGATCCGTTTCCAGTGTCTTTGTGGCCCTCAGAGGCATACCAATCGGCCCAGTCAAACAACGCTTCCGTGAGGCCAGGAATTCCGTTCAGTCGAAACTGATCGTTATCGCAAAGACGACATAGTCGATTCATGGCCCATTCGACTTCGCTAATGATGCCAGACTTCAAGGACAAGATCATTCTGTTGTTCGCCATAGGGTCCATGTACCAACCTAGACAGACGCGTCAAAGGACTTGCATTGCGGGTGCGCACGAAACATACGCTCATAGTCGTCAACGGTGGTGGGAGTGGTTTGGGGAACTTGCGGTCGAGTAGTTTGGACCTGTCTGTAGTATGACGTTTGCAACGGGGTGGCACGCGTAGTCGCGACTAGAGGGCTCAGAACGTTCATCTCTCGAAGGGGTGTTGAGTGCCTGAGCGCGAAAAACAAAGCAAGCTAAATCATCACGCGAACACAATAAAATAGGGGTATATTGCATTTTCTAAGACTGTGGGCCATTGAATATTTCCTCCTGCATTGCTGCAACGCGTAAGGCACCGTAGCTATCGTCTTCCGGATACATTCGACGCAGGAGGGGGCTAGGGAGCATGCGCCAATAACATGGTATGCTAGGGTCGGGTGCATCCACGTCTTCAAAATACAGCCCGAAGTCCCTGAAATACAACATGAATTGTCTAACTATTCCTGCGGAACGTATGGGTAATGGTTGAATATTTTCTTCAGCAACAACTACGTGATTTCCATTAGCAGAATTCGACACTCAATGCAAGAGCCTACATGTTTGAGACCAGCCAGAATTGATGACGTTGAGCGCTATTGACGTGTAGAACGGCTGGTTCTTGCCACGGGCCAATTTTGATACATCGTTGAGCTCAATCCACTGTTGAGAAGCCGTGCAGAAAGGCTGAGCTAAGTTAGTCGAAACAGTTACCTCTGCAGAGAGATGTCGCAACGCACCTCCCAGCCAATGATACAGCCGTAGTAGTGATACTTGACATGTGTGAAGAACATTCCTACGAAGTGCTGAACCTGAGGGTGAGTTGACCTAGTTCGTGTCTTGAAGTGTGTTTTAACGATTGCATCCTGTGACAACTGGTAGGCAGAGCGCAGGAGTTGACGAGTGTTAGCTATTCGCACTAACTCTGTCAGCTTCGGTAGAATTACATAGGAGTCGAGTGGATGAGGGGAAGAGCCTTCCTGCAGTAGGAAATGGACCAGGCCAGGTTCACCAGTCAACGTGATAGCAATATAGGACGCCGTATCGATGGCGAGCTGACCAAGGACAGTATAGTCCGGAGACACCTGGGAAGAACTATAGATATTACGAGACGCCCTGATGAGCATGTCGGCTCCGTTGCACGACAGCCTAGCAAGGTTCGCATCCTGAGCGTTATGCGGTAATAGCACGCCAACAAGGTGGTCATTGGAAACGGGTAGAATAGCCCTATCTTGGGATCCATAAACATCCACGTAGATTGACTCCCCAGATTGGGTGACTCGGGCGATGACTCTCCCAGGGAAGTTGACTGGAGAGGCCGAAAGGCCAAGCTTGGTCGCAATTGAAACGAAGATATGGACGAGAGAGAGTGGAATCGTCCGTTTATGGGTCGATAGACAGGCGTGGGGGAAGCTATTCAATATACGAGTAAAGTCAGCACCTAAGTTGTCGCACATGAGCGCCGATTCTAGCGAGGGTTGAATAGGATCCCCCACCTTCTGCCGGGCCAAAATCTTGCTCGCTCATGAAGCGGCAGATACAGAGGCAGATATCCCCCAACACTTCTAGTGAAAGAGACTCAGGTGATAGGGACAGTCCGGTGGACTCGACGTAGATACGACATAATTGAGCCAGCTCTTCCATACGGCCAGCCATCTTCGAGTCGGCATAGTTGAGTAACGGAGGACGATATAAATGATTACATGCATAATTACCCTGTATGGGGATTCCCCAAGAAACTCTGACAAGACGTCGTGGCTGTCTTCAAAAGAAACTTCAGCAGGACACATCAACAGTTGCTCTAGTGTCCCAATGGCATGCGTCCGAGCAATGGTACGAAGCAATCCCTGTGCCCAGTACCCGTATGCGAGAGATCTAGGCTTGTCGGTTGGCCCGTGGTCAAGGTCATCATCTCTAAAGGCGTGGGGAACATGATATTGCGCCTCTAGCTCCAAAACGTCCCACTCCTCAAAGGTGAATGGGTGGGACAGCCAGAAACTATCCCACTGGGTGACCTGGTTGACCAGATCATCTAAACGACGCAGAGCTTGATAGTCCTTTCTACGTCTTTCAAAGTAACTGGCTTTCCAACCATAAACAGGAGGCGCTTGGCTGGTAGGAGGGGGGTGCGTGTATCGAGTCCGATAGTGAGCTTCCCATATGACGGACGAGGAAGCAGCTTGATAGAGGAGCGTGCTTGATCCAAGGCAAGCAACTAGTGTCTTGACGCTGACATCGTCGTGAGGAATCCTGGCAGGCCGAAGATGGCTGAGAATCTGAACGTATAGATCAAAGGGTAACGCCATGTTCACAAATCTAAGCGCCCATGGCTGTTGCATCAAAGTTACCAAATGTGTCCGTACAAAACAAAAAGTCCTAGAGAGATATGTCCATCGTAATACAAGATGAGGAACCTCCGAAATATGTATGTTATTTATATCAGAAGGAATTCCCGGACTGCGCCAAGAAAATTGTTCCAGAAGTTTTGTACAGTTTCTTGCTCAAAGCCATTCTCATCATACCCAAGGCTCACCCACAACTTGCCTGCGAAAGTATAGCTGAACATCAGCATTCCTCCTGGTCGCTGGCGAGAACCAGTAGTCAGGGTGTGCAGCTGTATATCTGGGAATGTGTTGTGCTTGTATATTCCATCGAGATTTCCTAACAGAGATAGACCGATAGTGGCAGTAGACGGAGGTTTCAGGGCGCCTGTGTTTGATTTGGTTGAAGGTGGTTGCCAGCTGCCATTCGCTTTCGCATCATCTTCCTTGGCCCATCCTCTTGCTCGTTCGCCACGCTCACATGCCATCAAACGACATCGTGAGATAACCATGGAATTTTTGGCGGCACGAGTACTTTGGTCCTTCGCAAGGCGAGCACGATGCCAGAAAGCTCTCTCCACCTCAGCGCTGGGGAAGAAAGATGGTAGTATCACGTTGAAGTAGCTGACGGCAAGGAACCAATAAGATTCAAAAAGCGACTTGTTCGCCACAAGGTAGGGGCGCATGTTGAGTGCAGAGTACATCATCCTGAAAGAGAGTTAGACGGGGGAAATGATCGGCATTGGTGGACCTACATGGGCCATTCAAGGTTGCCTTTATTCAGTCGAGCCCAAGCGATATTGCAAATAGCAAACATAACACTTGAAATCGAGACCCCCTTAGCTTTGCAGAGCTTCAGCATTTTGACAGTATCCTCTGCTTCGAAAGCTACAGTAGGAACAATGGTATACCGTGCCTTGCCCGGGCTACGAGGGAAAGAGTGCCCACCCTGATGCCCAGACGAGAGTGAGGTTAGCTCTAAGAGATGCATGAAGGAAGCTCACGAGGAGCTTGTCCTGACTATGCCTGAAGTCAATCCGCTCTGCGGCACGCCTAAACTTGCCACCAACTAGGAACGGGAGCCTGTCCTCCAAGGATGGCGGGAGAACGGAAGACTAATCAAGTGAAACCATCAGCAACAGAATAGACGTCAGCAAATAAAGGCATGCCTCTTGGAGAACCGCCTTCCATCGTAGGGCCCACTCATCGTGCAAGACCGTTTGTAGTTCAGCATCCGCCTTCTTGCTACCAAAAAGGGTAAAGTAGTCGTTCGCGAATTGATGAAGAGCCATGCCATCGCCGAGGAAATGTGTGGCACATAGGAACCAATGGCACTCAACAAGGGGATGACGTTCGTTATGGGAGGTCGGGTTGTTTGACTCGGATGTAAGCGTTTGACTTAGAGGTAGGTCAACATTTTCATGTACAGAGAAAAACAGATAGGAAAGTCGATGATTGGATAATGTTCGAGGGCCATTCAAATAAGAATCGAGCAGTTCTGCAAGAGAGGGTGAGTGATCGAATACAAATAATGAGAAAGATATATTCAACCGTCTTTAGCACGTGTGCTGAAGTTGAAATTGTTTTTGGCATCCTCGAGAGCCCAAGCAGCTGAGGCAGGAGGGGTAAATCTGATACAAACGATGAGTGGCAGGATTCATATTGGCGCTCAAGACATACATGAATCGCACATCGCCATAATCGAGCATACGTACGCTCGAGGTGAGGGATGGGTGCCTCAGACGAAGTATGGCCCAAACAAGGCTCGCTCTGGCGTCGGTGGCGAGATTGGATGGGGCGCGAAAACCAATATGGAGGTACCTAGCCCAAATACGGATGTAAGACGCCAGTCAGATGTGACGACAAAGACGTACATATCGTTAACGCCACTCTCCCGAGATGGAAGATAGTACGAAAGCTCGCTATCTCCCATGGATCGCTCGAAGGAGAGCGGGCCATGAGGTCCATCGACGGCCTTCTGCCGAACGACACCACCAGTACACTCAGAGACAGAGGTAGATTCAGGCAATGGCATTGGGGAGACGGCTGAAGAATCGCGCGGGGCAAGCAATAAAGAAAATTCTTGTTGTAGCCTTAACCGATGGGGGTCCTCAAGAGGTCCTTATTTTCTTGAGCGGAGATCTGATGTACTGGGATGCACGTGTACCTGGCAATCATTGTTCTCCGAGCTTTAGCTTTCGTCCGGCTGAAGGTACCGCCAGGTCCACGGGTGAACTTGATGGCTAGGGGTGAATGACCCAGTTAGTCCAGGCTAAAACCCTGGTCGATATATTTGGAAGACGAAAAAATGGTACATACCGCAAAATCTGGTGCTCCAGTAATAGTTAAATGAGACAGACTTGGATGGGGGTTGGGAAGGGGTGCCGTGAGCGCTTAGCGATTGGTAGGATGATAAGGATAATATACACGGGTGAGGTAACGGTATAGGTCATCAATGAATCATCAACGTTGCATTTGGACGCCACTGATGCGGCCGTTCCCCTTGAATGCTGTCCTTCCTCGTCGGACCCATCAAATAGACGTACATATAAGAGCCGGGAGCGAACATTTTCATGCAACTCACGGGTGGCATGAGGCACGTCCGTTCTGGCATTGACATGTATTCAGGACGATTTTGCAAGGACTCTCACGACTGGTGGCGGGATGTAATCACTTGTCAAGAAGGCGGCATTTCAAAATTCAATACTCACTGTTTAGGCCTCCAAAGTCCGGCTGGGGAGAAGTTTGGTGCCATCTACGACTGAAGCGGCTGTTACAAGAGATGAAGCATTCAATGTCCTAAGATGTTAAATGTGCTAGATGGGTCCACGTAGTCCTAACCTACTACTTACAATGGAAGGCGCTATTCTATTTTTCTTCCTCGTGCTTCTCCGGAGCTTGCCAAACTACTGCATCAGCGTTCTCGTTATCCTTCGCGGCAGTAGAGGGTCCTGATTCGATGTCAGCTGGGCGGCGCGGAGTTGCAGACGACGTTTCGATGTGCTTGACCCATGTATAAAGCCTGATGATCGTGGTATTCGGAAGATGGAATTTGGACAAAATGGGTAACTTACATTGTGCCGGCAAGGATAACCATGATGGATGTCGCTCGGTTGCTGTGGGTGGACGCCTGTCAATCACACAAGGGGAGAAGCGATTAAAAAACACATACACCGTGAGGATATCATTGAATATCCAGACCCCAAGGAGGGTCTGAAGTACCGACCTCGCAGCCTATTTTTGCGCACAAATTATTACATCCGCCAACTGCGGTTGGACTGAACAAGCTTACGCTAGAGAACATATGGGTGATGGGGCTGGTGACCTTGATGCTTAGCAAGCCGGCAATGCAGAGCAAAAAGCCAAAGATTCCAGTCACCAGGGTACCCCAAAGAAATATGTGTGCGTTCCAGTCTGAAGTAGCCATGAGCTGCTTCAGGGTGAAAGTTTCTCCATGAAGGAGCACGAAAGGGAAGACCATGATGGCAGACCCAAGGTTTGTCCAGTAGGCGAGCTGGATGGCGGAGTGATTGCAGTGGGGTAAGGAACTTTTGATGAGAACGGCATGAATTGCGATGAATAGGGACGACAGAACGCCGTAAAGGAGCGACAGGAGCGAAGGAGTGGCCTTGGTTGGAAGGGGTGTAGTGGGAGCGATGCCAAGCAAGAAGCCGAGGGTGACGATAGCAGCAGTACCGATGACCCTCTGTGACGGTACAGATTTGGTAACGGCGCTCGAGATCAATATAGTTAGCGGGAGGTTGAGTCCCCTTGCAATCTAGGGGTGGTGCCTCAGTGGTGTCCATGGAATGTTAGGGCTGCCAAACCTGGAAGAAGGAGGCCTCCACGTCGCGCAGGCAGAGGGTATTAAAGACCAAGCCAATGATGTTCACCACGACTACAGGGAAGAGCTTCTTTGCAGTCTCGACCTCGAGCTTGGGAATCTCGATGCGTTTAGATAGCAATGCCGAGGCGTGCAAGAGGACGACAGCAATGATTAGTTGGATAAGGAGGAAAAGCAACGGCAAGTCTGGTGAGCTATTGAGCACGGCCTTGTTTCTGGAGAAGGCTCGAGTCACTGATTCACGCAACCTGGCCAGTGGACACTTACACAAAGACCATCTACAGAAGGATCGCGTGGGCTAGCTGCCAGAGTATGGAGCGCACAGGACTCACCACCAAAGCAGCACACATGTAGAAGCTGACCACCGCCGCGACCTGCATAACGGGAGTCTTGTTGGCGCTGGCGGCCATGTCGAGAGTCGAGAAAGAAGGGGGGGGGGATGAATCGCTCGGTCCAACGTCGCGGTGGGTGGAAATTAAGAGGTGAGTGCCGGATCAGATCATATTGTGAGCAGGTGTGTGATGAAATTGCAAGGTACAGGACTGCGTTTGTTTGGCTGCAAGCATGTGCCCAAGATGGAAGGCGCTACCCTGGGTCCCTGACCTCGAGCTCTAGCCTGCGACCAAATGAGTATGTCGCTACAAATGGGACAACAACGCCTGCATCATCAGCATCACTCCGCCCACATCCACAGGAGTCCTCTCCATTCCAATGGCCCTCACCTCCAGAGACTCTGAGGACTCTCTGCTCTCCGACCACTCCAAGCTTGCCGACGATGACAGGTCTTCCCTGCCCTGGCGGCGAGCACCGCTCAAAACTAGACGATACTTACTCGCAGCGTGCATGTCCTTGTTCTTGGTTGCGCTCTCTGGATTTTTGTTCTTTGCCTTGTGGACCTCCCGAAATGCACCCCAAGTCCAATTAGAGCCTGAAGAGGACGTCGTTCCCATAGAGCCACTGTCCAACGTATCGACAAAGGTCCAACTCGACCCTCTAGACCCAATTGCTTCTCTCAATGGTCCCCCCACTGCGAGCTTTAGGAGTAAGCCCCCCGTCACATCATACAGATAGGTTTTGACTTCTTTCAAGCCAATCTGCGTCCCGATCTCAAGTATATATCGTCGTGGCCATCGGCTGGCTGGAGTGAGCACCACGCTCTATTCTTCTGTACAGACACTTACTTCTTGCAGCAAACGATGTACTGACCTATGTGCGCCCCCCACTCTCGCCGAATCATATATTAGCACCTTTCCTCACTCGATCTTAGGGAAATCTGATATACCTCGGCCTCATTACGGACCGGATACCCATCATGCCAATGTTCACACCTTCGCATATCGGCGGTGCAGTCCCGCCCATACCTTTTGGCGACGTGTTTGACATGCCTCGGCTTCGTCGAGGCATCGGCAAGCCCGTACTCGAGTGGCGGGAAGTCAAGGACCCATCAAGTGACACCTTGGATGACCTTGGCTGCTGGAATCTCTGGGAATCTGTACAATATTACGATCACTTCCCCCGAGGCAGTTCCGCGCCCACTCACCTCAAACTCGGTATGGTCGAGAGTATTTCGTTCAAGCAAGCGCTCCTCACTGATCCGTCCAACGCAGATATCTCCTACACTAAAACTCCAGATTGGACCAAGATGATTCCCAATTATGAGCACGACAAAAGCAGCACCTTCTGGAGTCTAGCCAGCCTGGCCTTCCCCGAAACCCGAGCCAAGAGCCTCGTCCCACCTCTGGAATCGCCCGAACACCACGTTACGCTTCCTCCCGACGAGCAGCTGCTGTGTTTCGACTACTTGTATTATGTCTGCGCACACGAGGTAAGTGTTGACGTCGTACCTGACTAGTCCTCGAACGTGTATTTCCTCCTAGACTTTTGAATGGGATAAGGACTATAGCCCTGCATGGCGATATGTAGGACAATACATGCACTGGACTAAACCCTTGGAAGATCTTACTGAACAATACATCCGCACTACGATTGGAGTCGACGATGAGGAGCCAACACCCCCAGTGCGTACTTTCGTTCCTTCTTTCATCTATCGCCATTTGGCTCACCCGATCTCTAGTTTATCTCTATCCACGTTCGGCGTGGCGACTTCGCCAATTGGTGCCGCGGTGTTCCTGTCGAAGACTGTTTTGCGACCATACCGGTCATTGCTCGCCGTGTTCAAGAGGTTAAAGATGAACTGATGACACGCAAGGGCATCGATGTCCGACATGTTATCCTGACTAGCGACGAGAGGAATGCGACATGGTGGGATCAGGTGGCCGAACAAGGCTGGCTTAAAGTTAATCACTCCAATACGTATGAGCTTTATGGAGCTTGGTGAGTAGTTTTTACTACTACCCCGAGGTTTCCGTGAGGCACGCTATTGACGCCACATGAACGTGTAGGTATCCTCTCCTCATCGACGCTGTCATTCAGTCAGCAGGCGCAGGGTTTGTCGGAACCGATTTGTCCACTATGTCTATCATCGCCTTCCGACGAGTCCAAACGTGGCGAGATGGCGCGGTTCGACTGTTTAAGTGGGGCACGCCTGAGGCTGATGACCATTGATTCCCTATGTGACACTGAACTATCCATCATCTGATTCGTAAGGACGCAATTTGTAGTGCGGTATATATACCTTGTCATTAGTAACTGTACGGAATGTAGATAGAGCTACTAGGAAGCGTCAAACTCACTAGAAGTTCACATGCACACCGATGCTACCGTTGAAGGCGGGTCCCTACCTGGATTCGCTTTCGCTTCGACAGCCGGCTGAACCCGTGCTCCTTTAGAGCATTAGCGACGGAGAGTGCGGAGGGGATCACAACGATTATGGCAAGGATCTGGAGCAGTCTCGATTTGAGGAATGCTAGATACAGGATCGACCAACACACCTGTCCAAAGGCCCATTCCTTGACGGCATCGTCGTCCGGTGGATTGTATACGATAAGCAACTCAGTGGATACTATGAAATATGTATACACCAGAACGTAGCAGATCATGACGCCAATCAGCATCGGATCCAGGTCGGTAGACCATCTTCGTCGTTTAGGCCGACGGTTTATGCCATCCTGCTTCAAGGTGGGATCCGCCGAAGAAACGTCACTGTATGACTTGGCACGAACTTGCACGTGTAAAGCCGCAGAACGGACAATAGCTGTCTGAGGCGAGTCGATGATGGAGGTACCGGAGGACGCGTTGCTGGTGCCAATGGCAGTGGGTAACAGCGGCTCTGTGCCGTACTTGCATCGTCTGCGATATGATGAATGGACCTCATGTGCAGTAACGATGATGTATATCGTTGTGAGAATAGTCGATATGACGATCCCTGCTATCCGCCCCGAGCCCAAAGCAGGGGCTTTGATCGCGAAAAAGGTATAAATGAGAAACCTGGAACAGTCCGCTTGGGGGCCAAATGAAGGTGCCGTAATCCTGAGGTTTCTTCAGTTATAACTGAGCATTCGCAGGTGAAGATCGCGCACCACATGTACAGCGTGAGGCCCATGGACACCAGGGTTTGGGCCATGGCAGCGTATTTGACATGATAGTCCCTAACGCTCTTTCTCTTCTTTCTTGTCTTCTCGGAGGCTTTCGATTTAGGATCGCTAGCAGCTTTATGTCGTGAATAACTGGCTAGTGCAACGAAGGTACCAAAGTTAGCTAGCCTACCATCGCAAATTAGACCTCGATGGAGTCGACCTGATCGGAGGGGCCTTACCAGACGAGGTTGGAGACTTGGAGTGCCTGGAGAAAGGAAAGCTCTGTAGAGGCTGCTTGAACAATCGCAGCGATTTGCAGCCCTCCGCTGGTGGCAATGAGGGTGTACAGGGCACTTGGCGCATCCTGCCACGAGCGGTCGACGAGGAGGACTGTGTATGAAGCGGGATGGATGACTCGCCGCCGGAAGGAGAAGGCACTCACCAAGCAAGAAGGTTTGGAGATAGAAGCTGATGCGAACACCTACACCGCTAATGTCTGGGTTGTTGGTGAAGGCATGAGAGCAATCCATACGTTGCACGTGCTCCATACGCGTCTTATGCACTTCCACATCCTTGGAATAGGGCCCATCGGTTCCCTGGTCGCTTACCACCTACGACGCGCTCTCCCCTCCAACCACGCCATCACCCTCATTCACAAAAGTCTGCGCCAGCGGGAAGAGGCAGAGGCTAATGGCGGCCATGTCTACGTAGAAAGTGGCGGGGTGACCATGTCGGCCAGAGCATTCAGAAGGGAAGCCTTCGAGCTGTCTTATTCCTCCTCAAGGCCGTCTTCATCCAAGGCAGCCGACCCCGATTCGAAGACAGAAGACGACCCCCCAGAATCCGCCGGTGCCAGTCCACCAGGCATGTTGGAACCTGACGACTCCATTGAGTCCTTGATCATCACCACCAAGGCTCACCAAACCATCCCCGCCCTTCAACGCCTCTTACCTCGGATTTCGAACACCTCTACCATCGTTCTTCTGCAAAATGGCATGGGCATATACGAGAGGCTCGTTTCACAGATCTTCCGCAACCCAGCCAGTCGGCCCCATTTTCTTCTCGCATCGAACACCCATGGCGCTTTTCTAAAGACCATGCAACACGTTGTGCATGCTGGTCATGGTGCCATCGACTTTGCAATCGTTCCTGATGTCAATGGTCGGAACTACGAATCTGGTTTCCACCAGTCATCCAAACCTCACCCGCACGACATTACTCCATCTCAAGAAGACCCTGCATTCCCTCACTATCGTACTCTCCGCAATACCGTTGCTGCATTGCTTATGTTAAAATCCCTCAACACCCATTGGAGACCCATGGCCGAAATCCAAGTAGCGCTGCGCCGCAAGCTCGTCATCAACTCCGTCATCAATCCCCTTACCGCCCTCATGGGGTGCCGGAATGGCGATATTTTCACAACGGATGCATCCCATCGCATCATGCGCAGAGTGTGTCAGGAAGCGCATGACGCTTACTTGGCGCAGATGCGTGCTGAAACCCGAGATTGGTTACAACACCGCGTTTCGCAAGGGGCTTCCAGGCAGGACCTTCCCGTGGGTCGTTTTCCGCGAGCTTTGACGCGTCCCGCGCTCGAAGCAGAGTGTGAACGCATCGCAGAGCTGACGAAAGGGAACATATCTTCAATGCTTTCAGACGTGCGGAGGGGAAGACGGACAGAAATCGAGTTTTTGAACGGATACCTAGTTGGCTTGGGCTCAACACATCGCGTGGAGATGCCTGCCAACGCGATGCTAATGAATCTAGTCAAGATGCGTAGTGCTATCCCCATAGACCAGATAATATTATCGTGAGAACTTTTGGGCGCTAAATCTGATTCCTTATATACCACCATGAAATTTTCCATTCTTCGTTTCAACTGCCCCGTTTGAATCAATATTTCCACTGAAGATCTGAACTCCCACTTTTCTGCGTATCGGTCATCCCATGCACCCAGTCAAGGCCCCTCTTGCCCTTCTAGGATCTGATTCTCGAGGGGGCTGTTACGGTCATGGAAGAGCAATACAGCTTCGTCACCTCTCCTGCTCGGCACCGTTTTGGTGTTGGCAGATAAGCAGAGGTCAGGTTGTTTTTCGTCTTTACAAGAGTTGAATGCAATTCCTTGCTTAGGAACTTTGTGGTTGCATTCGTAGTTTTGGGACATACATTTCTCGCTGTATATTATTATCGCTCAAACTCTGAATGACTCGATGCATACAAAAGTACAAGATGCCAATCACACTACGAGCTCGCTCAGTGTGAAGAGGAATAGCCTCAATCGCAAACAAGCACCGTACTGTTCATACACAAAAATCCAACACACGTCAAGGGTAGTACAATACAATTTACATAGTTTTGAAAACAAAAAAGAACAGAAAAACGAATCATTTGGCAATCAATCCCAACCACCAGGGGGTCCGCCTGACCCAGAAGCCTTTGGGGGCTTTGGAGACATAGCAAGCATCTCCTCCAAAAGCGTCGTAACAATGTCATCTTCGACGTCCTTGCTTAGGACACGATCTGGTGGCATGTTGGACCGGATCTTTGACGGAAGAGAAGGGTATGCATTCTCAGTGAAGCCCATCTACGGGGACGAGTTAGCGGACAACACACCATGGGTGAGATAGGAGACTTACATCCGCCAGGCGTTTAGTGATACGGGACAGTGAACGAGCATGGGTATCCGCAGTATCCGTACGTCGCGTCGGATGGCCATGACCAAGATGTGTGTTGTGCCTCCTCGGGACGTTGTACATCTCATACTCAGGATACGCACCACGAGCATTACTGACGGGATGGGTGGTGATGGGTGTCTTGGGTCTGTGGTGCTCAGGAGAAGACGGGACACGCCGTGTCGGAGGCGGTGGAACTTCAACCGGTTTCTCGTCTTCCGCTCTACTGATGGGAGCACTATTTGCAGTTAGCCATGATTCTATCAACACCCGTGTGGAAACAACTTACACGATGACCTGCTTCTTCAGCGTAGCTAAACGTTCCTTCTCTTTGCGACGGTCCTCGCGCTCTTGCCTGTAGCGTTCCTTCTCAGCTTTATAATACATTTTTGCGGCTTCAACTTGGGCGCGAGATTCTTCACGTCTGACCTTAGTGTCAAGGGAATCATCCCACACAGCAGCGCTCGGGGAGGGATCATGAGGCCAAGCTCCAGGAGGATAAGGAGGGAAGGTGCCAGGAGGTGGCATAGGTGGTGAGTGGCCAGTGGGAGGCGGTGGCATAGGTGGCGGAGGGCCGGCAGGAGGTGGCGGCATGGGCGGTGGATGGAGAGCGGGAGGTGGTATCGGATAGCCAGGACGCGGAGGTGGCAAGTTGGAATCCTGCGGTGGGAGAGGTGGAGGCCCATACATTCCAGGCCACCCAGGCCGCGGGTAGGCAAACCCCCAGGGCCTCATACCGAATTCTCCATGCCAACCGCCAGACGCCCACCTGTTATGGCGAGCCCAATGTGGGAGAGGGCGACGGGAATGGCCTGGAGCGCGAGCTTGGGCCGTCGCCCCAGCGGAGGCGTCGGTAAAACTTGTTGCAGCACCCGTGACGTCCGCTAAAGCTTGAACAATGCCGCCCACTGCTTCCGCAACACGCCTTCCAGCCTCCTCTTCAGCAGCGCGACTAGTCGCCTCCGCAGAGCGAACAAGTTCCTGGGCAGCACTAGTTATAGCCTCGTGGTGGGCAGCCCAATATGTGCCATTAGACGCATTTTGAATGATTTGACGGAGACTATCAGATAATTCGGGATGGGATGAGAAGACAGACGCGAACGTGTTCAAAAGGGCGGCGACATCGTTCGACAATGAAGGTGCATCGATAGAGGGAAGGGGTGGATCAGGAGCCTCAGCTTCCTTCACATCTGGGGTCGGTTTGCGCTCCAAGTTGAGAGATTGCGCGAGCACCTTGGGTGTGCTTTCTGCTTGGACGGGAGTAACATCGCCCCGAGAGGTGGCTGCACGAGAGCTAGACGACGGAACACGAAAACCTGACTTGCTCGAAGGGGGATTTCCTCTATCGTAAACGTGCACCGGCGGCTTCGAAGGGGTATCTTCAGCAAGCAGCGAAACGGTGGACGAAATTCCATCGCTGGAGCTGCTTCGAGTAACGGTCGAGGCACGAGGATTAGGCTCAAGCTCAGGCTCAGCTTTGGATTTCCCCTTCGACACACTGGATTTGACAGTGTCGAACTTACTAGAGCCAGCAGTTGAAGTGGCATCAATTTCCACAGCACTGTTCTTGTCCGGAATGACAGGTTCATCCTCGTCCACAGTCTCGACATACGCATGTGGAGTGGTCGTACCGGACATGAGGGGATTATTAGAGATGAACAGGGGGGCGCCAAGGGGTTGCCAGTCATCCTCTAACCCAACCACGAAGGGTAAGTTCTCGGGACCAAAGGTGTTTCTTGTATTTGGGCTACGGGTACGAGGGGTCTCGGAGACGGACTTGTCGTCGTCGTGCAACTGTAACCTGAAGTCTTGAACTGTAAATTTGGCCAGCTTACCAGACTCGAAGGTAGTCTGGCGAAAGTCCTCGAGCTCTTCTTGGGAGCTCAGTGTTACTTCATCTCCATCTCCATCAACGTAGGAAACGCCAATCTTGTGAAAGGGAATGTCGTACAAAGACTCGATCTTGGAGGCGAGGGTATTCCAGTCGGGCCAGGCGGGGAAAATGATTCTGCGAGTGAGGCCATCTCGCTTGGATAGCTTGAACGTAGTTGGCAGTGAAGTCATGGAGTCGTGGGCTTCGCCACTGCGCATTAGCGACTAATATAATTGCTGGATTCAAACTCCGATGCTGCTGCGGCACTGTGCCCACAGTTGGTCTGCTGCGGCATCGAGTCACCTTGGTGTAGCACCAGGATCGAGTCAAGGATTCGACTCAAGAAAAGAATCATTTTACAGCTGGTGCCGTGCACGGTCGCCCAAACCAGATCATGCAGGGTTGCATACCGCGATTATGCACAGGGATGCTCAAATCGTGCTTGGATATTGGATCGTTACATTTCAATGGCACTCCTATAATGTCACACACGCGCTCGCAACAACCCCTTACGCAAAGATAGCCAACCTAGGATCGATGTCGGCAGGATCGTTCAGCTAGTTGTCATCAAATTCAGTCATAATAACGAAACATCTGGCGGTTGTATCTCACCCTCAAGTTGATGTTCAAGGCGCTAGTCTGCTTGAGCTGCTCCTCGGTCAAATCAAATGAGCAGCAGTCTAGGTTTTGGGTGAGCCTGACATGGTCATTTGATTTAGGTATTACAGCGATTCCTCTTTGAGTAGCCCATCGAAGGAGGGCTTGTGCAGCGGCTAAAGAAGGTTGGTTACCTCTAATTGCTACATATGAAATCCTCCTTTACTTACTCTTACTATGCGCTGAGGCGATTTGCGTGACCAAGTCATGCGTCAACA
Source organism: Pleurotus giganteus (assembly GCA_032158425.1). Lineage (NCBI taxonomy): Eukaryota > Fungi > Basidiomycota > Agaricomycetes > Agaricales > Pleurotaceae > Pleurotus > Pleurotus giganteus. The sequence goes on from JAPEHR010000002.1 coordinate 3,492,383, forward strand.
AGCCTTGAGCACCCTTGTCACTTCCGAGCTCTATGTAACTCTGCGGACCGAAAGATGAGTACGCGGTGATGGCGATACCCAAAGTCTTTGCCAAGTTAACAAGGGGCTCTTGGGTGAGGTACGGGTGGAGTTCCACCTGGAGCACCTGGGGCTCGAACCTTGCATATCGCAATACGTCCAAAATAATGGATCCCTGACAGTTGCTACGCCCACACATGACAATCAACTCTTATCGTCAAAGATGGGTACTGACCTGAGGCCGATATTCTTTGCAAGTCCCTCGTCAACAAGTTCCTCCATAGCACCCCAGGTCTCCGCCATGGGCGTGTTTTCTTGAATGATGTCAGGTTGCGATTGCGAAAATTCAGTTGTACTCACGAAGGTAAACTTTGCCATCATCACCCCACCACTCGGGAGGGTAGCGGTGGCCAGGGTCTACGTACTGCAAAGCGACGGGGAAGTGAACCAGGAATAAATCAAAGTAATCAATCCCCCATAAGCCCAGTTGCTTTTTCGCGAGCGTCTTGGCCTATACACATGTCGACATCAAATGCTGGATAACAGGAAGTGTGCAGAAACGTACATGGTCGTGCGCATGGAAAGTATTCCAAAGCTTCGTCACAGAGTTCAGTTGCGGTGTTGTTCTTGACACAAGCAAACATACCTTCGAGGTGATAACTAGTAGATACTATCTATGAAATCAAATCAAAGGTGGACATGATGTGCAAACTCACAGAGGTCTTCTCGCTTGACAAGACCGTCTCTGATCGCGCGCTGGACACCCTCTCCAGCCTCCTTCTCATTACCGTAGTCACCAGCTCCGTCTAGGAGACGGTAGCCCGCCTTGATGGCGTTGTACACGGTCTACAGATAGCTTGAGAAGCGTATACAAGTGTGCGGGGTAACCACTGTACATCTGCACACGTAGACTTGGTCACCTAATTCATTCGGTTTCAGCGTAAGTGAAGCTCGTCAGGCGTCGCAAACATGCCTTCCATAGACCAAATCTAGACCAGTCGATTGAGCATTGAACGTTTGATCTGGAGACGATGATGATCAACTCACCCGACCAGAGGCATCTGTAAGATCAGATAGGGGTGGGTTGCACTTATTCAATTGGGGCTGCTAACTTACCTTCTGCCCAGTGCGCTTCAATACGACGGCGGCCATAACAATGAGAGGTTCTGAGCAAGGATTGTTAAACACTCGTTGCGGTCGTGAAGCTCGTATTTAAGGCCTCCTGGTAGCTCTCACATGGCGGTCCGAGGCTTCCCCGATAGGACATCGCGGGCCTGATGATGACTGGCTTAGAAGTAGAAAACAGTGTTCATATGATGCGGTTTCGGATTGAGCGGCCGTGGCATTCTGTGGGATCGCAACTGTTGGGATCAGTCACCAGTGCGGGCGTGTCTGGGTGCAGAGTGCTCACTGACCGTTAACGGGAGAGTCTGTGCTCGGCATCGTGCATCAACGACAAGGCCATCAGTTCCGACAGAAACAAACATATGCTCAAGCAGTAGATTACGCCGAAGAATTTGAAGAGTGGGACCGGGAGAGCTGTTGAGGCTAATATGTTGAACGAGACTATTTTTGACCACGTGCCGCTCTCCTGATGTACGAGGCCGTCCTCAATGCATAACTTGCAACAGGTCAATCCTATTATTTCAACGGCGGCATTCCTTGAATCTGATGAGCGATTCTAATGCACACCCACGGGAGGCATATGAGCAAACGCTGTCATGTCCGGAAGATTGACACCACTGCATGAGTAGGCCGGCCTTCCTGCCGTCAAGACGATGATATGGCTGGGACTTCAGCTCGATGTATTTGCTGGACGTAGACAAGATTAATTTGTGAAAATAAGAAACCGAAATGAAAACCATGCACTTCCGGCCATTTGGCCCTTGGATCTCGTGTGACGCGTGAAGCGCTCGACAGCGATGTGACGAGATGTGATAGCGGGGAGACTGCCGCTGAGTTCCAAACCCGCAAACGCCCGACTTGCTTTATCGTGAATGCCAATGTCGTTAGCCCATGGATTGCGAGCCTCATGGCGCCGTTTCAGTTACAGTTGTAACGAGTACAATGGACGAAGCAGTCTGGATGGGGATTGACGTATACGTGATTCTGGGGTGCATATTTTGTCTGACAGGCGAAGGCGAAATCATCTGGTAGGCGCCTGCGCAGTGCACCGAGACTATCTGCTGACGGATGCACCAGCCTCTTCATCCCAGGTGAGCTCGACGTACCGACAACGGTGATGACCAGTGGATTGTGTGGAGGTGGCCAGACGCCAAAGCGGGGAAGGGCCGGGAACCAAGATCCAGAAAGAGGTAGGTCCCCGTCGCCTCCTTGCTTTGTCCTCTTCGGTGTACGTCCGAGCGTTCGCCCTGCATAGATCGTCTTGAACATGACGGCAATACACTAAAGTCACCCTTTTCTCAGAAGGCTGAGACCATAAATGGCGTTTCGGACCGTATTTTATTACGGGGCTTGTCACGATTCGTGAAGGGCCATATTTATTGGCCACCGAACGAGTGTCGGGTCCCTAAAAGAGTCTTTATCAATTTCACCTCAAAAACGTCCTCGGGGCTCAGGACGGCCATACCTTTCCTTCCCCCCGAATTCTCGCCACCTTGTTTCCCAGGTAGACGAATCGTCGCACGACGTATACGAGGTCAGCCACTGTTTGCGACGGCTTCACCTATATGCCCGGTTGTACCTTGTTGCGCATACGGAAACAACGTATCCTCGTCGCTGGCAGCGAGTTGGTGACTTGAAGGAGCGCTCGAGTTGTGGGCGTTTGTATTTTCAGAGTGGACCCACAGGGACAAACAACACGCTCTGGGTGGTATGTGCATCAACTTCCTTATACAAAGCACCAGCCCACCTAATCCTAATATCAAGGCAATCTCCTTGTTCTCTCCTCTCCCTCTCCCTCCCCGCGTGCCCGTATTTAAGCCTCGCAGCCCCCGCTATTTTCACCGTATATCCTTTACTTCCTGCTTCCATCAACAATTTCATCCGACGCTGATCAGCACAGCGAGTATGTTGCTTCTTGCTCTTTTTGCAATACAAAACTAACCGTCAACTTTCTAGCTCTGTAAATCGGCTGGTCTAATATAATCGTCCTGACGCTACGGCCACCCATCGGATCGCCTCCATCACAATGGTACCCAACAACATGCAACAATATATCTCGGCGTATATGTCTCAATTGCTGAAGACTGCGCCAGAACCCACGCCCATGACTCCAGGACGCGTTCACGAAATGCGTACCAGATGCAATGAGCTGAACGGTTTCCTTGCAAATTTGGAGGCTACGCGCAGCCACGTACCTTCGGAAAGATGGCCTGAGATCCACAAACGATCCATCATGGCGCGTGCTCATCTCACATTGATATACTTTCAGCTCTTTCGAATAAACGACTTGCCGACCGAGATCCTCAATATCATCTTCCGCCACGTCGTCTGGTCCAGTACGTCGCCAGACGTCGGCATCTTGACTCGTCTGCGCATAACATGGGTGTGCAAGAGGTGGAGAGAAGTAGCGATTGGTGACTCCACGTTGTGGAGCGCCATATGGTTCCGCGATGTGCCTCCGAACCCTCGATCTTTCTGTTGGTTTGGCAGAGCTGGTGCAACGACACTTGATATCCGAGTAAGTGAGCCCCGAGAAAGTGCTTGGACTGGTCCCCAGATGGAAGAGCTTCTCGACAAAATCCTCACTAAAGACGAGCAAATTCGTTCCATCGTAATCTCTGTGGACAATTGGCCCCCTGCACTCGTCGTCCTCGACAAGCTTTCAGCGTTCAGTCAGAAACGGAACTTTCCCCTGTTGGAGCGCTTCGAGCTCCATCGAAATGGGAGTCCTTACGTCTGGATCGGCGCGGGCTATGAGCCCGATAGGCATAGAAATCCAATGTTGCTGTTTGGTGGGGCTCAATTGCCCTCCCTCAAGCACATTACAATCAACGGAATTCATATCGATTGGATGCAGTCGTGCCTCTCCAACCTATCACGGTTGGATCTCCGACGCATTCCACTCGAAATGTCCCCCACACTCTCTCGCTTTCGTGACATTCTCAGGTCATGTCCGACTCTCAACAAACTCTCCTTGGATGGAGCCGGACCTGCCTGGACACCCTTAGCTACCGATGACCCTCCCATCACCCACACCCGTCTCAAACACCTTGTTATTGGGGATTATAGTCTGCAATATGCGATCTACGTCATGCACCAGCTCAGAGCTCCCAATCTTCGTGAGCTAACGTTGATGAACTTGATCGGTGAAGACTACGCTCCTTTCTTCTCCATGATCACAGGCAGCTTTCCTGAGGTCCGAGTTCTTACAACCTACAACATCGAATGTGGACCCACGCCAGCAAGTAAAGCCATCATGCTCAAGTGGCTCCATTCAATGCCCAAAATCGGGTTCCTACGATTGGCTAACCTCCGGCTCCCCTTCATTCAACTTTTCCTATGCAACTCTCCACCTCTGGCCGCCAATGACTCTTCTACCCAGGAACAGTCCAGCGGCCCCCCTCAAGTGATCGCACCAAACCTTTTGTACCTGGACGTTACCGCCAACGATCCTGGTGTGGTGGTCCATTTGGTTGTTTGTCGCAAAACAATGGGTTTACCCTTCCGGAAAGTCTTCATCGACCATACCCTATCCACTAAATTTACATCCGAACAAACCGCAAAGATTCTCGAGGCTAGCAAGGTATATCTCATGCCGGCGCCTTTACAAACCGAGGAAGAATTAGAGGTATTGGCAAGCTAATGCAGCGTATCAATTCCCATAAGTACTCTTACATAGCCAGCGTCCCAAGCAATTCTCTACTCTACAGAATCTCTTAATACACCATGTAGCAGTTCCAGCAGCGATTGCATGTATCTACTAGTACTATTATTTAGATTTCTCTGAAATAGCCGGAACACACCTCACTCCAGCTTCGGCTCATAAAGGATTATCGATTATCGATGAACCAAAGAATAATAATACGCAAGACTATGTAGAAAGCTATGCAAAGCTAATGGCGGATACATTGTTTGGTGGTTGGTGACGAGATAAAGCAACGATAACGACCAATACTACCAACTGATAGAATCAGTCACATATCAACCTAGTGATTTCTTGCGCTTCCTGCCTGCCGGTATGGAAGGTAATGAGTTGGAGTTTGTAGGCGCGGTTGCAGTCGAGGAAGGAGGGTTGGTGCCTTTTTGAGCGGAAGCGGGAGGAGGAGGATGATAAACAGTGCCATTCGTCTTTCCATTCACATTCCCGTTTGCGTGGTGAGATGAATGGCCGTTGATAGTCGTAATATGAGGTCGAGGATGACCGAGGGTTTGTTGCTTGAAGAGGCGGGTAAGAACGAGCATCTCCGAATGTTCTACGAGACGAGAGCTCTTTACAAGCGCTACAGGGTCCGCAGCAGAGTCGTCTACCACCTCCATATGCATGGAAGTAGAGGGTGGTGCATCTGGAAGCATCGCACGCCGTTTGAGGGTAGAACTATAACGATCAAAGACTGTATCGAATGACGACATCATATACGCGGGTTCGTCAGTGAGTACGTGTCTTTCCGCCCCTGCTCGATGGCCGGGACCTTCGAGGAGAGGGGACGGTTCGACCACAGTCTTCTGGGAAATCGAGTGGCCGAACACGTCTTCAAAGAGTGTTCGCTTTGTTCGTCCGAGCCCTTCAAAGAGGCTCGTACCCGACTGTTGGTCGTCGCCAGGAAGCTGTACGTCATTGCCCATGAGGATAACGGCCCAAGCTCGGGAAATGGCAATTAGCCTGAAACTGCTGTGCGAAGTTGGCGAGGAGGTAGATAGGGAATACCACAAGACGGAACGTAGGGCGTGTGGCACGCTTACTACGGATACCGGTGACGGGGAGGAGATGCTAAATATCCGAATGTAAGTTTCAATCCGTTCGCCAGCGCCTGACGGAGCAGAAACAAGGGCGAACGAGTTCTGTGAACTATGGGGAACGAGAAAATCGAATTTGGAGGAGGATGTAAAACGCCAATGTACTATCAGAAGAAATCAATGATCAGAGGGTTTGGTGCATTAAACATATCATACCTTTCCGGTGAATGAGGTCCCAGAGTGTTGCCTCGGTCGTACTCAGCGTAACAAGATATCGTCCAGCCATCCCCAAAAAATATGCGGAGAGGACTTTCTTGCACTTCGGTGGAGTCAGGTTGCAAAGAAAGGCAGTGGTAGACGGGTCGTAAAGGACAACATGGGGCCCGTAAGACGAAGCGAGAAGGGAGCCATCTAGTGCCCAGGCAACATGCGTTGGCGTGATACCCTTGTACTTGATAGCCGACCTTGCGACCCAAGACTCTGTTGCGCGTAAGATACATGGATAGCGTTGACTAATGTTGCAAACGAACCTTCAACAGAGCTATTCGAGGCTCTCACAGCCCTGATTCTCCAGATTTTGACAGTGGCATCTGCTCCGGCAGTCGCTAACTGAAGGTTTGCATTGTCATTAGAAGATGGCCTGAATGACATCGAAGTAATGAGTCCAGAACCATGGGGCCTATCAATCCGAGTGTTGAGTATCCAAAAGCTGGATGTACGGTCCCATCTCCAAAATTTCAGAAATATGTCGCTTCCAAAGGAGTCGTCACCAGTCCGGCTATCTACGGTAGCCATCCAGTCCCCAGAGGAACTCACAGCAACGCGCTCTACCCGATAAGGTTCAGAAGGTGTTTCATCGCGTCGGGATATTCGGTTTGAAGGAGAGACTTCTATCTCAGATATAAGTTTAGAGGAAGAAGGCGCGAACAGCTGCAATGATGAAGGGTGCGAGGAGGGAAGGATGATCGTTGATGATGGAGGATGTACAGCAAGCGGGGCTGAGATTGAATGCGACAGGGAACCCCGGGAATGGAATGATTCTGCAGAAACAAAATGTTAAGAAAGAAAACATACAATGGAGAAAGAAATGCGAACCAAGTTTTATCCGAGAAAAACTTCTGGACACTTTCAGATTCGTAGGGTTAATGAAAACGTATGTTGCATCAACCAGGCCCAACAGATACTCTTCCGCATTATTGCCTTCTCTCAATACAGCGATAGTACTGATTGGTGCGCCAACGCGCGGAACAAACTCCTTCCTACCCGTATGAAGCTGCCAAACGACAAGCACTGATTCTTCTCCTCCACTCAGTAAGTAAGCGCCGTTTGACGTGAAGGCAATTGATGAAACAGCGTGGGCGTGCCAGTGAAAAGTTGTAGTTTGGGACTTCTTCTCTACCCCTGCAGTCTCTGCTGGCCGGTGATTGCTAAGGCAATACCACAATCGAATGCAACCTCGCTCATCCCCAGTGGCGAAATACTCCCCAGAAGGATGGAATGCGAGGCAAGTAAGGCGGTCGGGAGAAACGTATTTCGTAAAGCCGGATTGTAAGCTGGATGTAGCGGCGACATAAGAGGTATGGCCCGCGATTGCCACAAGCCACTCCCCGCTCGGGGACACAGCCAGACCTGCGGGAGCACGGACTTTACCCACGGAAAGGATATCCGTCGATTTTTGTACCACTTGATTTGATGAAGGATCAGGCAGTAGGGATATACGTAAAACGAGGGCGCTCTCATCTATATTTTCAAGAGTTCGTTGTGCCGAAAGGAAGTCGAGGAAGGAAGGGCTGCTCACCACTGCGTCCACTGTTCGCGCTAACTTTGGTCGCCGTCACAAACACGAAATCTTTGAACAGTTGGTGGGCTGAAAGGTGGTGTACAGGTCTCTGAATGTCAATCACTCGCAGCAGAGTCGCATCCATGAAATCCCAGACAGCAATGGATCCATTCAGAGATCCGGTAATGAGTTGGAATGCATTCTGAGGGCTCAGGATCGCACAAGTCAGCGCTTGAGGCCGCGACTGTTTGCCTGCTGGAAGAGGGGCAGTGAGAGTCGATACGATTTGACCAGTGGTAGTCGAGTGGACCTGAATGGAAGGGCCGACAAGGGAAAAGAAGAAACTTCAAGGGAGTGAGAAGTGATTGCAAGACCGCAAGAAATACAAACGCACTTCCCATCCTTTGTAAAAATCGGAGGATATTTGCTTGCAGATGCATCCGTCAGAGACACCCAATTCCAAGAGGACGATCCTACGGGGCGAGGCAGGTTGGAGCAGTTGGTCGAGTCTGCAAGAACCTGTTCCTTTCCCTTGCCTTTCAGTGACGGTTTTGAGGGTTTTGCACGAGTATTCATTTTAGGCGTGAGATGTACATCGTGAGGCTGCTTTGAGGACGATGCAGCCATCGATGATTTTGTCGACGCGAGCACCAGAGGTCCTTGATCTGAAAAAAATTGGGAACCAAACACGAAGGCACACTATCCTGCCAGTAAGCGCTCATGCCAGCGCTTCGAAATTCCTATTACGTTTGCATTTCTAGCTACGAGGAGAGGGTATACAAAGGCAGAACGTGCAAAATGGCTAAAATACAGTCAGCGTGCTAGTTGAACAACTCGTCCGTTTGGACATATGATACGGGACAAAGCACATACAGTGCGATTGTAACTTGAACGGTTTGAATACAACACAATCAGAGAGACGCTTTGTAGCCAACGAGAACTCGAGTTGCGCGACAAGGGGCCTGAAGATCTTCCTGCGTGGCAAACATGCGAGCTTCCATCATCCCTTCCCGGATACGCTCTTCCTCTATGAGTTCAGCCCTGGATAGCGGTTCTCGGGGAGGGAAAGGCCAGCCTATTCCAGATAATGAGCACCACAGTGAAATTCGTGCTTGCATATCACTGAACAGGAGATTAGCACAATGAAAGGGGGGAGTCGCCCGCCCACCTGCGGTATCTTTCAATGAGTCTGTCAAACCTCGTGCGAGTCTGAAGAGGTTCGAGCTCTTCATCGTCATCCCAACCAAAAGGCTTGAGTTCATCCTTCCTGTTTCTTAAGCGATCTATTAGTTCTTCCCACATAGCCTCTTGGCATGCTAGGACACCTTGATAGCCTCGATAAAGATGCATGGCTAACGATCGTTCATTCAGAGCAGCCAGTTGTTCGGCCTGCAGGAGCGCCTGTGGTTGTGTCGAAATACTGTTTGAATCTTCCGTCAAAGAGCGATCGACGTAGTATCGCTGGAAAGGAACAGGTGTGGTATCCCTTGGTGGAGGGTCGTCGTCCAAGAGAGTCACAGACGATATTGAAACGGAATCTCCTGTGGATGAGAGAGAAGACGAGTTTGGACGTCGAGGGTGACTGAATAATGAAGAGGTCGATAGATTCGTCATGTTGGAAGACGCAGAGACAGTTGACGAAAAGGACAGGGAGGTTGAACGACTCATACCAACCGGATCAAATGACGAGGCTGGTGACGATTTAGGTTCTGAGTCGACGGAAAGTGTATCAAAAGCAGAAGACGGGGGAAGTTGCTGAGGAAGCGGCTGGAGAGGAGGGAGAGGTGGCATCGGAAAGTACAAAACGGGGCCCAGAGCAACATGTCTGAAGTATGTCGTAAAGTAACTGGGCAAGACAGCTTTCTAAAGAGTTAGCCATCAGGGGGGAGAAAGATACGATGAGAGCATACCTGTGGGCTTTAGATTGATGAAACGCGATTCAAAGACAGACTTGAACAAAGATTCCAGCAACGAGTGGTCATGCGTCGGTGACCTAATCGAAGACTCTGGTGGCGGGGATACCTCACGTTGGGCACCTCCGGGGATATGCACAGAAGATGCCCTCCTCGGGCGAACCCTCAGTGGAGCAGTAAACCATCGTGGAAGGACGGGAAAGACGATATCTAGGGTCAGACATCAGTTAGCCGTGGTAGTGTGGAGAGCAGCGAACACACACCATCCTCTATGATTTCAACCGCACCTCCTGGTCGCAAGATGCGATTCACTTCCTGAGCATGTGGTCAATTCCGACAGCATGGGTGCTATAAGCGACCTTACTTCAAAAAGAACACCCCACTTCCATACTGGATGAGAATGGTTGGTCATAGTAGATGTGCAAACACCACACCTTGTTCTCAGGAACCCCTCGGGCTATCGACTGGATGTGAACATGATCGAACTCATCATCTTCGAAAGGCAATTTTGTGGTAAGGCTGTAGAGATAGCCTGTTCAAATGGGAGTCCCAAAGTCAGGGCTACGGAGATATTACGCACAAGTTGCCATACACCCATTGTATCCTGCTAGCAATGCTAGGCTCCAGCCCCGACAGTGAAACCTGGATGTTCACCAAGTCGAATCCCACCTACGATGGTGAAGGTGTGCGTGAATGACCACGGTTCCAAACACAGCGGAGCGACCTACAAAATGACAGTTTGGCCATTCTTTAGCTGCGTCGATCACCCATGTTCCGGTCTTCCGTTCACCATTGAGATACGTTAGGATGAGACAGGGACGGCGTACCCCACAACCCAAATCCAAAGACTTTCCCGGGACGCCATCGTTGAAGTTGATGAAGGAACAGGACCCTCTCAAATGTTTCACAAGCCTGTTGTCCAAGGCCTCCCTATATCATGGCAGTGTGGGCTATTTCAGTGGTGCAAACAGCGGAGACACACATACAGCTCTAAGACGAGTCTATCATAGGAAAGCGGATAAGGTGCCTTCTCTGGATCGTGGTTGTGATGCCGTTGCCCGGATTTGACTGTAAAGTGCTCCCTAGTTCGTGCAGTCCCAGGTCTTTTGCCGTCGAAGGATGTAGAAGCTGCCGTAAATACGGTCATGCCAGCAGACTGCTGTACGTGTGGGGACGAAGCTGAATTCATGGTAGGCGAGCGTGCTAAATTCGTGAGAATGAGGTAGAGATCAACGCATAGTAGATGCTCGTCGTCTGGCTGAGGGCTCTGATGGAACTCTACAAGCGGGTTGTTGTGCCGACGGAAGTAGTAGGTGAGGAATACTGGTACTACTGGAACCCCTAACCATGACTCAAATCAGTCGTGAGCTCGGACGCGTCGACGTCGACGGTGCCGTGGATGACTAGCAACTGGATGATATAAGAACGATCCCAGCTATCATCACTTGCTCCCCACCTACATCTCAGCAATGCGACCACGGCGGAAACCAACATCAAGGACTCAAAAGAAAGCGGAACAGCAGCTCAAACGTGCGGTGAAACGCGGCGACCTCCCACCACCAGAACCCAAGCCTCGTAAACCAAAACCCGGAGCGACTGTGCGGTCTCTGGAAAATATTCCCAACATCGAGTCGACCAGAAAATTACAGTCAGCGTTCGTGAAGTTGCCGAAGGAGTATCTCGAACAGACGAAGGCCTTGGCGTCTAATATCCCTCTCGTTCGTCCCATACCACCAAACTTCGCCATTCTCCCCACCTTCCAGGATGGTGTCGTGCCCCCCGAGACATTGACCTGTCCAACGCGACCAAAGTGGCGCTTTGAATTCTCGAAGAAGGAGGTGGAAGCTAATGAGGAGGGTTTATTCAAGAAATGGCTCACCGCGACGGATGCCGCAATCGAGACCTGGCGAGGTGGCAATCCCCAGACGAGCGATTCGGTGGCCACGGAGATGCCTCGATCGTGGCCGCTCTTTGAGCGCAACCTTGACGTCTGGCGACAACTGTGCGTCATATGAGGCTTACGCCAGTCTGGGTAATGGTGATCTCTTCTTTTCAGGTGGCGCGTCACCGAAGTATCTCAAATCATCCTTGTCCTCCTTGATTCTCGGTGTCCCTTGCTCCACTACCCTCCCAGCCTCCGTGCCTATCTGTCTGATTCCAAAGTGATTCTGGTCCTCACAAAAGTTGATTTATCTGGTCCCGAAAGAACTGGCGCCTGGATCTCGTACCTGCAGAATAACTTTCCCGGCACTCACATTGTACAAGTCGAGTCATATACAGAGAAAGTATCCTCCGCTGAACAGAAGACACGAAAACAATATGAGCCTCATTTGCCTATGGAATTCCGCAGGAACTTGGTTGGAGCCATCCGAGATGTGCATACGCAATTGCTCCAACCCCCAGAGCGAGTCAAAGCGAACGAGACTTGGTTGAAGAAGTGGAAACCTCCCGTCAAACAGGTGATCGATTGGGAAGCGGTTATCAATGCGCACGGAGACAAAGTAGGCAGTGAGGTTCTTGGTACGACCATGATATCTGCCTCGGCGAAGACCGAGGACCTCATAAAGGAAGACGAGCGGCCCGAGCCGGAATTTATGACTATCGGAGTGCTTGGTTAGTGTTAGGATTGTGATGGCGGCACTTCCTTGCTCACTCAATATAGGTCAGCCCAATGTTGGCAAGTCTTCGTTGTTGAACGCCCTGTTTGGCGCGAGTAAGGTTAGAGCATCCAAGACACCTGGAAAGGTCATTCTTGTCTCTCGAATGCCCGGGACGCGTGCTCAACAGTGCAACTCTATACAGACAAAGCATTTTCAGACACTATTTTGGACACACGATCTTCGTCTTGTCGACTGTCCGGGTTTGGTCATGCCGAATTACGTCCCGACAGAAATGGAGGTAGCTTATCGGCCTAGTTTGCATGGGCAATACTCAGTCGTCAATAGGTGTTATCTGGAATCCTTCCCATCTCTCGCATGCCAGCCATCCCAGCTTGTATACACTGGGCCTGTCAATACCTCCCGCTCGAACACATTTTGGGGTTGTCGCACCCCGATCGACCCTTGCAGCCCGTTGAGGACAAGCGCACATGGCGTGACGGTGTAGTACCAACGAGACAGATAGAGAAGACGATTCGTTGGACTGCAATGGATGTTCTCGTCGCTTACGCAGAGCTCAAGGGTTGGGTAACGGCTAAGGCAGGCAGACCTGATGTCAACAGGGCCGGAAATGCGAGTAAGTCATCATCCTAAGAGAGAGTGCCAAGTTGAGCTCTGAAGCCTTGACATTTGACAGTCCTCCGTGCTCTTGCGGAAGGAAGGATCCCATGGGCGTTCTGGCCACCAGGTACTGATTTGGATAAGCTGCGTTCCGACGATGGCATTTGGTTGCGTCAACCTGATACGGACCGGTACCACGTTGAATGCGACGACGAAGGCTCTGCAGACGAATATGATGTTCGTGGCGATCGTGACGATGCGGGCGACTCTGAGAGCAATGACTTTGAGGGATATTCTGAGAGTATAGATGAAGAGGATGTCAGCATGCCCTCAGTAATTGAGGTTGGTAGAAGTGGCGTTGGTCGTTTCGATGCTCTTTCCCTCTATGACGATGCCAAAGATATCGAAGATGGGGATGAGGAGGTTCTTAACAACAGCGATAGCTAGAGTTCAGCACTTGTCATACTGTAATAATGACCGCCGGCGTCTATTGTTCTGTCCAAATTCCGGCCACACCACGCTCGATGCAATGTCCCTCATGGTTCAGACATGACAAGAAACCAGGATATGGATGCTGCATTCGAGGCTAGGTTTCAGCCCACCGAGCCTGGCGCCCCAATCGCTGATGATGACAGTCACCCGAAGCGCGCTCCTACAGCGGGTGTCTCCACTCCACACGATGCAGTTCTCGCAGAACTCCAAAATGCATATCCTGGTATCAGTCTCTCCGCAAAACTTGAAAACAAGACTATTCCAGACGTCCCTGGTGGTGGTGCAATCATCGGGGATGATTCCGTCGAAGAGGAACACGCTTTAGGACGGACCTACATGCCTGAAGAGCTCCGTGAACCTTTCACCGGTGCCACACTGGGACTTATTGGACCGGGTGTCTTTCAACCGGGGATGAAAGAGTTCTCTTTGCGCAATCAAGATATGTGGACCAATTTGTCGAAAGTTCTCGAGCTGCAGAGCGAAATCGCGAAGTTACACGTTGACATGGAGGGTATCACAGCGAAAGGTGGTGCCGGACAAGGGCCTACTGGGGGATCGAAGATGTCCTGGGACCTGGATAATAACAAGATGACATTTCGACAGGACACTTTGCCTGCTGGGAAATCGGGGTTCAAGACCGTTGTCATTGCCGACAATGAAACGGGAGCTGATGGAGATGCGGAGGACATGGATGTTGGCGTGGAAGAGGACGAAGAAGTTGTGAAGAAGAAGGCGCGTGAAGCTGAATTCGCGAACTTGGCCATCAAGTTTGAAGGTCGAAAGGCAAAAGTTGACGCAATAATGGACAAGGTAGTCCTTGAGCATCCGTTGATGTATTTTGTTGACGGCCCGTCAGCTAGGCGATTTATCCAAGGCCATCACTGAATTTCATGGTCTACAGACTCCTATGATTGCCTTTCCTGCTCCACAATCGGATCCAGGAACTTCAGCTGAGCCTTCTCAGACATCTCAGGTGCCCCTACGCGCACCAGAGGTCGACAACAGGGATCCAAACACGTCTGATGACCACGATCAGACCTCGCCGCCTCGCGCGTGGGCAGTTGCAAGGGAGAGAGACGCGAAGAAGTCACTCGTGCTCGGTGGTTTGCATTCGGCGCACCACCCTGGCTTATCGGATAGCCCAAAGTCTATGGGTAGTTTATTGATTCCGGACGAGTAGTCTCGTCATACCCTCATATCTTCGGTGATACTACCGGCGGCTTCCTGCATCACTCGGAAGGAATATTCCTGCCTCGAATTTCCTTGGATTTCGCTCTCTCTCTCTCTCTCAAAAGTACACTGCTTTGCAATGTCGTGACACGCATTGAGTTGTGTAATGGCTTGCCTGGACAACATGTTTAGAATTGGGCATTTGCTATGTCTCTGGATTCACTGATTTTGTACAAGTATGTTTATATTCGCCGAATATAGACGATAGGGCAACCATGTAGATATTCCATTCGCTACCTAATATGGGCTCTAACCGTGCTCTCTGGAACAAACCACTTGGTGTCACATACTCTGAATCCACAAAACGTTCAAGTTCCCAATCGCGATTCGCCAGGCCATTTGACGGATCCCAACAATCTTCTTGGCAATCGTAGGCAGTGCAGCTGCGCTACAGACTACATTGGCTGCACCAAGTCAAGCATACACTCTCCGAGTCCTCTTCCCGTTCTGGCTGTACTGTACTACTACAATGGCTGCCCCACACTTACTAGGTTTGCCTTCCATTTCGCCTGATCTGAAGACCATGGTTCCGTTTCTCCAGCGGGCAGAGGAGTTGAAGGCGAAGGAACCAGTCATGGCTTACTGGTGTAGGTATCGTATAGAAATCCTGAGGCATGTACTCATGTTAGAGCGACAGGTGCTTACTATGCTGCCCAGGTTGGCATATCAATGAAGGCTAAGGATACGCAATCACGCAACTTGCTGTTCGAACTACTTGGAGTTCTCGAGAGCATGAAGAAAAACATTGGCCCCAACGACGCCATTGATATGGAGGCTGCGAGTGCTGCGTATGTAGAGAATTTTGGGCTGAGGATCTTTGCAATGGCAGATAATGAGGATCGACGAGGAAGTGCGACACGGTATGTGTTTCTCTCCGTTGTGGACCCCACACTTACGTGGTGCGTTGGTAGATCGACTGCTAAGAAGTTTCTCGCTGCCGCCAACTTCCTGGAAGTTCTGAAAGTGTTTCCCAAGACTGAAATTTCGGATTCAGTATGTCTTCACCCCCGTCAGGCGCCACTCTTTAATCTCTCTTGCGGCACAGATCGAGGAGAAGGTTAAATACGCTAAATGGAAGGCGGCAGACATCTCCAAAGCTTTTCGAGACGGTCGCAAGCCTGCTGCGGGTCCAGCTGGCCAGCCTGAGCCTCATCCTCCGCCCCCAACGATAGAACCTCCAACGCCGCTCCACTCTCAAGATACGCAGTCGTCTCCAATGCCATCGTCACAATACCATCCAAGCATCTCATCCTCCGAAACATCCCTACCTCCCTCCCCTCGGCCTAATCTGGCTAGCCTCTCGCCTCATGTCCCGCCGCAGTCAATAGTGGACCCTGCGGATATTGCACAGGCTAGCCTCCCACACACGCCGCCCAATCCCGCCGCGCATCTAGATGCTTGTGTCCCTCGTAGTGAAAAGGAATCCACGCCTGGGAGTTGGAGTACAGCGGCTACTCCTGGCAATGATGCCTTCCAATTCGGAGAGGTGTCGCCACCACCCCATCACTTACACATTGATGATCATCACAGCAGTACATCTGTTGACGCAAGTCACCATAGAAAGAAAAGCTCTGTCAGCAGCGCCGACGATGAGATGATGCATTCGCTTCGCTCTTTCCCAGGGGTGGACTACAAGAAGGCCGTGCACTTCACTCCTTCTGTCGTCGGCGAAAGCCCTACCATACTCCGTGGTCCAAAGGATCCACCAAGCCTAGCGTCTGATTCTGGCTTTGATCTCCCATTGCCGACCTTCGCAGCCGGTCCCGTCATTCCACCACCCCCACCACCTTTTCAGACGCAACCAGATCCTGTTTCTCCCACTGTCTACCGGCGGCCGGCCAAGTTGGAAGCTTCCCCGTCTTCAATACCGCTTTCGCTGGTCCATCATGGGCCACACTCCTCTCCTCAGAGAACATGTCCACCTCTTTCTGCGATTTCCGCCCCACCTAATGTTCCAGTGGACCTCAACCCATCCGTTATAGCAAAGGCACAGAAGCACTGTCGTTTCGCTATAAGTGCGCTTGATTATGAAGACCCCGACCAAGCTCGGAAGGAGTTGATAATGGCTTTAGCGCTTTTAGGCGTGCCACTGCCCAGTTGATGAACCCACTTTCCATCTCCTCAGGTGGCTCGGGACGAAGCTCTCACTATCTGGGCGCCAGCCTTTGCTCTCTTCACCTGACCCTTCTGATAACGTGTTCTCACGCTGTGTGTAGTCCATCTAGCTAATACAGCTGATTAATACCTACTGTGCATGCTGGATTTTACCAAGGGGGAGGGTAATCTAGACCAACTAATAGCATCCTAGATAGTCACTCTTACAGTGCTTTCAATCTTTCCTCCATCTCGCGGATTCTCTTCTTGACAGGACTCTCATCGGATGCTTGCTGAACGGGGGCGTGGGTCGTGACTGCGGAAAGGCCTCCAATCCCCGTACCAGTTGGCGTCTCTGAGACCGGTGATTGCGAAGGACGTGGTTCGTTTTGAGGCGGAACATACAATTCTTCAAGGTCCCCAGGATGTTGGGTGGAAATAGTACTGGTTGTACGTATCGGCGAAGATGATGTTAAGGGTGGCTGGGGAAGAAGGCGAGAGCTTCCAGTTATCGATGAGCAGAATGTCGTTGGATTGGAGATATCCTCAACTCTGGCGGGATCGTCGAGAGTTCCGATTGTGGCTTCTGGAATGGATGGTAGCGAAGACATTCGAACACTGTCGTCAGCATCCAAACATCGACCAACAGATTCTCCACTCGCGGACTGGGTATAGGAATTCCCGAGTTTGGCGACTTCCATCTTTTGTTGTACTCTAGCGGAGAAAGATGATGGTGCACCAGGCCTATTTGGTCGTAGACCATACCGCAATGATGAGGGGTTCTGGTGAGAGGCATGTTCACCTGTGGTTACCACGGCCGCACATGTGCCCTGGTCATCTTCAGCTTCGGACTGTTCCTCCACAATTTGTTCTAGGTCGGCTTGGCCTATGAGGTGTTGCTCCTGAGCGGATACTGCGTATAAGTCGGCAAACCTTAGTGCGTTCTCGCCATACATTGAATCAATTTTAGCCGAATTAATGGCGTGCTGTATCATCTTATCGCAGTCATCGTGCATTGAGAGATTTCCGAGCTCAGAGACGTCTGTGTCCTCGGATTGTATTTCGATAGATCTGTCCCCCGTGGTATTTTGAACGTTATGGTCATCCTCGACGATCCCGTCGTAGACCAGACCAGTGTCATAGCTTGGGAGCGGGTTACCTCTGACGTCATCCAATGGTCCTGTTCCAAAGGAGCAAGACCCAAAGATTCTTGATACCACGGGGCGATCTGGCTGAGTGACTTCACGAGCGTACTGAGGGATAGAATGCGCAGTATATCCTTTCCCTATTGTGAATGATGTCTCAAAGCTCGGCGGCGGGTCCAGTGAAAGAAAGTTAACAATGCGAACAGGTAGTTTGACTCTCACGTCGGAAGTCAACGGACCGGCGCTGGCGGTTACGCAGATTTCATATGAGACCTCTAACAACCGAGACCGGAGGATTGTCAGCTCATCGGACTACCAGAATTTTTCAGAGACCCGTCAGGAACGAGGGACAGAAATCTTACTGGTAACAATATAGTATGCATGAAAGCGCATCGCTCGCCTGGGGAGACTCCAGTCCACCAGCCCTTTGCGCTGGCGTGACCTTTATTTCCTACGTTACACATATCCAAAGGAGAATCGGCAACTTGCTTCTGTGATGTAGCGGTTTGGCAAGCATCGGGATCAATGTCACTGGAGTGGGAGGATGACGTATCGAGACGGGGATCCGGGAAGAAAACGACAACAGAACGAATCAGAGAAAGCACCACACGCTTGATTGTCTTGTTCGTGTGGTTAGCAATGGATATTCGGACGTAACACTGTTGTCCAGCAACCCAGTGGGAGCGATAGAGGCTAGCCATCATTTCGACCTTTCCGTTGCCGCCCATGAAAAATCCTTTAGAAGAAGAAGAGCAAAGAGGCATGTCCGCGGGAGCCAGTATCAGCGACGGGTTAAGTCGGGGCCAGATGGTGCAATGCCGGTAAAAATGGGCAATGGAGCGCTTACCCGTACAGACATCCTTGACCTTGATCGAGCTTACACAAGTGGTTAGGAAGGGGACGTGGACCTGATGAAACTCACATCATGGCAATATACCGAACCGCTATACCGGAATTAAGGCTGAGAGATCCTTTCGGCTTTCCAAAGCCACCGTCGAGCGGAATCAATAGACTGAAGGGAAACACGTAGTCGCCCTCTCGCGCCAGGGCAAAACCTTCGTCGTCCAGCTGAGATCCATACATAGCGTCGGTTCCCTTACAGATCTCGGGAAGCGAAGCGCCGCACTGGTAGAACATATGTCGAGTGTATTCGTCTGAGACCGACTCGAAGCCGATAACTCGTAGTTTTCCTCCACCGACCGTGATAGCCGACTCTTTCTGCCGACGACTGCGGATTTTGACTAGAATGCGACCATTAATATTGCTTCCTTCCACGCACGTATCACTCTCGAGAACAATGTCAACTTCAACTCTAGCACGAGGTTTTGCTTGCTCAAGGGCGGTCAAGTCATGTCTAGTTACTTGGGGCTGGCCTGGCTGAGAAAGAAGAAGAGTGCCTGCTCTTAGCTTGGCTGATGAGTTCCCAAGGAGACACCTTAGCTCAGCTGCATTTCTTCCAGCAGACGCGCCAGTACTGAGGATTGTACCGTGTCGGCTCAACGATGTGTCAGAGGCGAGGGCTTGAGTCACTTTATCAACCTGGCTGGAGCCACCCGGACTCAGAACACCTAGAGCAACGCGCTGCCCGCCAAGAAAGGTAGTGGAGCCATTTTCATCGACGCCAAACTTGATCATCGTATCCCCGATTTCTGCGCGTCCAAGACTACGATGGACATTTGATTCTAGTGGAACGGACTTGAGCGGCTCCGTTGTGCCTCCAGACATCTTGCATAGGAGGCCAAGGTGAGAGCTAGACTTCACGAGACGACCAGAAGGCGATGCACGGTGCGAGGTGCGCTGGCGTGTGTAGTAAGTAGAAAGGAATAGGCGCTTAAGCGTGTGAGAGTGATTGAACTGGGTGGTAAGTTGGCCCAGAAACAAGGCTCGATACTGATTGTTGTGGACTAAATCCAAAAATAATTAAAAATAAAATAAATTCCAAAATAGGCAGGCAGTGGTCAGTGCAGACAAAAGTTGTGGTGAATCTGTGAGCACAAGAACTGCATAACGCCCCATGTAGGCAGCCTGGCACAGGTTAGATATACTGAAATTTTTCTCCCCGGCCTATGGCCGGGCACCACCATCAAGAAACCACTAGGAAACACCAGGTAAAACCAGATCATACATATCTAAGAAGCTGCTTTCTAGACCATGTTAATGAAGCATACGTCTCTCCATGGTGTAGAATTTCTATCAACCATGCTTATAAGTGGATGTAATAAGTTCCTGGATCCTGCTAGGCTGCTCCATTCTGGGGATACCTGGGAGACCATGAACCAGCTAAATCTCTGCTATCTTTCAGGCTGCCAATCAAAGTAGACAGTAAAATAAGAAGCCACATAATTTACTATACATCATGCAGCATACCCAGCTGTCTAGTGAGAAATATAGGCACTACAGATCAGAAAATGAGAAAATAGTGTATATCATGGGTTTTATAGTAAATCCAGGCATAATTATGCAGAAATACTATATTACAGGCTATCATCCATACTGATGCACTATTATAAGTATACTCATGCTGTGGTGGAACAGCCATAGCATGCAGAAGATGGCTGTAGCATCTGGTCGCTCGCTCAGGGGATTTACCCCTTTCTCCTATTAGTCACCAAATTCAAACTCAGAATCAGTATCAGTATCCCCACAGCAATCGGTAACGAGCCAGAAACAACTTAAGTTCGAATTTCCGGCAGTTCGGCAGTCCGTCCGTCCGCTTTCATCAGTTCAAACTCCGCCAGAAGTCCGTGCCGGCAATGTCCCGGCAATTTATATTTATTCAAGACTTATTTCGCGGGCAAGTTCGCTTTCGACAATTTGCCATTAGCTATATAGTGTCTTTGAGGAGTTTGAATGCAACCAATAGGCTGTAAATGATATTATATGGCGCCAGGGAAGAAAATCCTTGAGTCCGGACACTCTGACAGGCGCCTAGGTGCTCTAATAGGGGTCATCCGTGTGAGACGCGGACATACTGCTAGCAAATGCCTCATTTGACGGGTGTTCAGAGTTACTGGGGTGTGACTTCGAAGGCAGTCAGCCTTATACGAAGTTGTATAAGGGGGCCGTACTTCAAAAGATCATTGACCGAACATTTTTTACGTGCTCACTATGACCCCTGATGCATGTGATGGGCAGGTGGACGGACGGACGGACGGACGGACAGGCGGAAATTCGAATATAAGGTGGTCCTCAGTTGGCCTTACGTGGGAACAAATTGACAGGCGCCCATCACGGACGAGAGGTCTAAGGAGCTATCCTAACAGTGCACAATATTGGAGTATGGACTAGTAATACAAAGCGCAAGCTCTTGGTCAGTTCACCAGTGACCAAGGTTGACCTTGTCCTTCTCGAAGCCAAGTTCAAGCCAGTTGTCAACGCCAGGGACTGAGGGTCCATCGTCGTCCAATCCAACAAATCCAATACGGGCATATATGCTTCTCGCTGTATTGCTATGCCCCACGTAAAGCACAACACTTTTCTTCGTCTGAAGTAACCTGCACATAGTGAGCAAGGGGTCCCGTAAACGGGAGGGAAACGGCGACTTACTCTTCACAAACGAAGGTAACGAGCCTTTTCGCGCAGCCCATCCGCCTCCACTCGGGACTGGTAAAGACTTTGGTTATTGCAGATACCTCCCCACTCTCTCTTGTGACAGCAACAATTGAAGCGATGACATCAGGGGCACCGGGTCGCTTGCCAACGTGTACCCACACTTTACGCTGAGCGACAAGATAAGCTGCCTCCTTCAGCGCTCCCTCGCGTGAAAGGACAAATGGGTCCTGCGTTAGGAATTGAGTTGGATAGTACACGATATAAACATTGTCACCCACGGAGTCTCGTGCAAAGCCATAACAGAGGGTTGCTACACAAGGGATGTCCTCCGTAAGAGCCAAACGCATTTCGTGATCGCGTTCCCTGATGGAGATCCTTCGAATGGTGGCCTGCGTGCAATATGACTGCTTAGCGGCATAGTATTGTTTATGTTGTAGACCGGTGAGTTCTTGCCATATATGAGCAAAGACTCGCGTGACCGTCTCGAAGGCAAACACTGAGAACACTCGCTTCGAGTCCACTTGCTCCGCCAGAGACTGAGCCAATTTTGTCAAACGGGGGAGGCAGAAGTCGGAGGTTATTTGATCGTGAGGATGGGGTGTAAAGATACAAATGGGATAGGCACCCATGGGACCATCAGTGCAGGAGAGAATAAAGTCAATCTGGCTTTGGCAACGACAAACCAGCCACAGTTGACCGGTATTTGGAGCATCACCGCGTTTCTCTTCCTCTAGGATACGCAGGGCGCTAAAGAGGATAATGTTTGCTTGTCGAGGTTTCGATTGAAGGATTTTCCATATTTGCGCAGGGATGGCCGTGGCGGATGTGTAGCAGTCGACTTGGACGTGCGGATGATCGTCTCTCTGTTGCCATTGGAAGAGTTTTTGGGCAACGGGGAAGGACTTGGACAGCGCAAAGATGTCTGGCAAACTCTGCCACAGCCAGGTAATGGGACTAGCTCTGAGAAAGAGTCAAGACCAAATGCAGATACTAGAGAAATGATCGCACATAGAAAGGGTGGGCCTTGACAACATGCTTGAAAATGGCATGGGGCCTTGGGTGAGTGCTCTCCATTGGGCGCTGCCATACTTGTATATAAGCTACGTTCCAACACGAATCTGGAGAACGATTGATGACATCGACAAAGCTGTAAAATGTGAAGTCAGACAGCGCCGGGCGCCACGTTCAAGATAGGCGCTGAGATGGGCATCCAGAGCGCCCACAGCCCTTCTCGTCACCATGTTAGCTCGCACCCACACGCATGGCTCGAATCGGGCCAAACCCTTGGTATCCGACAACAAAATTGTCTTCAAGAGTGTTCTGGATAATCCATATCGCGTCCGCTGGTAGACAGACCTCACTGACTGAAAATGCGGCGCACTCATACCCCATCAGGCCACTTGTAGCCCTTAACCTACAGAATGCGATTCTTGCGCGCTTACTTTCGGCTCTAGAGGGTGTTTCCAAGTACAATATTACCAAAGACAGAGTTCGCAGACTCAGAAAGAGAGCTTGTCGAGACGTTCCACAAGCAAGGAAAAGAAAGAAATCTCAGGATGGAACCGCAGTCGCCCAAGATGCCATCTCCGACATGGTCGTGGAGGAACCCTCCGAAAAGCCTCCCATTCTGGAGCATCTAACTGTTGGAATCAACCAAGTCACACGAAAATTGGAAGCTCAAATACGGGACCTACGGGCAGGTGTGAAGGTTGCATCAGGCGGCATAGATGGTGCCTCTGATACCCGCCCAAATGTCAAGATTGTGTTTGTGTGTAGAGATGACATCGATCCTCCCATTCTCATCAGCCACGTTCCTCACCTCATCGCTGCTTACAATTCCGCCCATCCTCCGGAGCTCATCAAAACGGCCATTCTCCCCAGAAATGCTGAAGCCATGCTGGCCCAAGCTATCGGCCTTCGGAGAGCAGCGATTCTTGCTCTAGACGTGAGCTCTCGTATCTTGTACCATCTTCATTTGGTTAATGCCCACAGGCCACATTTCCGTCAATCCAAGCTTTTCTCGGAATGCTTGAGCCCGTGGCGCCACTTACTGCGATGTGGTTGACTGGCCAAGACAAACAACTCATCCCGACTCATGTAAAGCAGGTACGAACAACTGCTCCAGCCGACATGAAGGCCAGCAAGGAGAGGAGGCTTAATGGCAGAAAGGCTGCTAAGGAACGTAAGAGGGTAAAGAACGATTCGAGCACATCGAATACATTCTGAGTTCATACCTGTTTGGTGTTCGAGTTGAAAATAAGCGCCTGCGGGGCTAGCTGTCCACTCACACCGCCATGTTTATCGCAATCATTGGTACTCGAGGCTCAGGAAAGTCCTCGATCCATGCTTACCTTGTTTCCAAGGGTTTCATCCCCGTTAGCATTACTGACCTGAATGACCAGGTGGGATAAGCATCTTGCTCTTCTTGATGCCTCTTGCTCTGGTGCTGACGGCCTACTAGCCATGTCTGTTTGCTCTTTAAACTTCCTTGCTCCTGATCTGATAGATACACCACCTCATTGCCAGTTACGTCGAAAGACCGAGGAACGCAGCAGTTCGCTTCTGCTGATGAGCTTTTACAGCATGTCACCAAACGCTGGCGTTCTCATTTTGTAACTACGGATCTCCGAACTCGAACATTAATCAAAAAGTTTGTCAGGCGGCCTTTCTTCATGTTGATGAACGTGGATGCACCTTTGCTTAAGCGCTTCCAGCGTTTGAACAAGTAAGCCTCGTGTTGTTCTCCTTGTTTGAACTCAAAAAGCTGTATGTATATGATTCCAGCGTATATCCGTGTTCACTCGAAGATTTCATCGGCGACCAAGATCTCCGCGTCTATGGCAAGGTCGGGGGTTATGAGCATAAGCGTCTCGATGAGGCCGAGTCCCCCTTACTAAGTCTTCATGACTTTGTTAACATCCATATTATCAACGCCTTCACTTCCGTTCGCGAGCTGCACACCCATCTAGATGCGCTCGATCTCACTGATCCAACGCACCTCAGACCATCATGGGATGCATATTTCATGGTGAGAATCGGGGTTACCAGCCATCTTGAGCTAACATCCACAAATCTTAGACACTGGCTTCCCTGGCGTCCCATCGCTCCAATTGTATGAAGCGCCGTGTGGGTGCTGTGCTAGTTCGTGACCATCGGATCGTTGCCACAGGGTTCGCAAACTTCATCAATACTTACGCCTGCGGTTAATGACAAACTTCATAGATATAACGGCACCCCCCGTGGTGTTCGAAATTGCAATGAGGGGGGTTGTCAACACTGCAATTCTCCCAGTGCAGAATCACCCCTGGAATGTGTGTGCCTTCATGCAGAGGAAAATGCATTGCTTGAGGCAGGCCGAGACAGAGTTGGCAATGGTGCTACCATGTATTGCAATACGTTTGTGCCTTGCAAATTGGCATAGCCTGCCTCTGTAACTGAGGAATATGTATAGGTGTCCATGTCTCAAGTGCACCGTTAAAATCATCCAGACGGGTGTCAAAGAAGTAGTCTATAACCTCTCCTACAAAGTGTGAGTACCTTACTTGGACGAACAATACATTGATTATGCCGCCAGTGACGAGGCATCAGGGCGACTTTTCAAAGAAGCCGGCGTGCAATTGCGGCAATACATACCCAAATCTTTAACCTACCTATCTACAAGCGAAACCCACGAAGGCCTGCCTCTCCAGGTTCCAACGGTCAAGTTAACAGATGCCTAACTCACCCATGACTATCATGTATATGTATTAGACTATACTGTGGTGTCCGAAGATAAATTCTACGTTCTCGCTGATGTCCCATCGAGTTTGATGCATGAATTTCATCGACGGGTCTATAGTTACAGATGTGCTATGCAGCGCCAGCCAAACGGCATCAGCGTTGTTTCTTCCCACTCCGATGTACAACGCCCGAGCGCAGGTTTGCAGTTCTTCATGTGCTTCTTTGTGCAAGAAGCGGCGAAATTCCATGATGACTTGCCAAATTGATGAGTCTTGCGGGTCAACACCTTCCATTGTAGCTGTCATTGTCTTCAGCATTGAGCGATACAAGCGATGAGAGTGCGTGTACGCGGATTCTGTCCCTACGGCACCGAATCCACGTCGCGTCAAGGCGTTGGTTCCTTCGGCGCGGTCCAAATCTCGCAACATTTTGAGAAACCTTGGCCATACGTCATTCCATATTCTTTGGAACATGAAAGGACCGACACGGACGGACAAAGATTCAATGAGTGCTGCTGCTGCACCCACAACGAAAGTATGAGGATCTGATAATCGGTTCAGAATGAACGGCCAAGCCTGATGAATTGATGACAGCAACGCTGCTTGTGGTAATATGGGAACGGCGGCGGTGAGCAAGTCCAGTATGCGCGCTCGGATGACTGGGGATCCGTGGGTAAGGAAATAGAGTGAGTGAGCGACAATCTGTTTCGTTAACGTCTGTGCGGGGTTAGGAGGCTCCTCTGTGTCGTCATCGTGTTGGTGTGAGGGCCCAGTGTCCTGAGTCGTATTCTCTTCTCCCCAAGCTTGTTGGGGTGCAGGGCCGTAGTCCGTTTCGTCCTGTTCATAAATCGGGTCACCTCGGTGAGCGATCCACTCAAAAAGCTCATCCAATGTTTGTTTGGGACCACGATCAAGCTTCCGAGATATAGGGTTTGGTTGAGAGTTTGCACCAGTATCGATGGCCTGGATAACCTCACCAAGAACCTCTACCAAGCCATCCACTAATACGTCATATCCGTGGTATTCATCCAGCCGGGTGAAACATTCTTCAACAATGTCACCCGCTTTATCAACGACATCACTACCCACAAGACGGACGAGCAAAACAAGAACCTTGGTCGCATCAATATCAAGCCATCGCTTTGTGAGTCTTCGGGAAACTCCGTCAAGGGCATAGTCAAAATTGGACAGCAAGAGATTCGAAGGTGACGCATATGACAAGGAAGTCGTGAGATAATCCAATGTTGCCATGGCAGTAGAGGAGACAAGAGATTCTGCCGATATGAGGGAGTGAAGGACGGGATATAGGGCGTAGAGAAGAAGGGGAGCAAATTGCGCCTGGAGGGTCCCAGCAGACAGTGCGATGAGCTGAAGGGAGAAAGCCCGGTGGAGGCTTGGCTGCGCCAGAGGGGTCTGTTGGGTAGCTGTGGTTTCCCGAACGAGTCTCAGTGTACGGTGGAGAGGGACCATGCCTTGAACAAACTCGATGGAAGTATCCTCGTCAATGGGAGGGCCGTCGGACGACGAGGTCCCTTCGCCTTCGATATCCGAATGGATGTCCCAGAGGTGACTAAATCTCTTCGCTAGCATCCGACAAAGCTTTTCGAGTCTCCTACTCGGCTTCCGCTCCAACGGATCGGGTCGGGTACCAGTAAGAAGAGATAGCCCCGCCAGTCCTTCCATGAAGCGGCAGGCGCACCACAACGCAGCCACTGAGCGGCTGTTCTTGCTATCGTATCCGATGTTGGCAAACCACTCTATAGCATAGACGCACTCATCTCCAGCCGCATGACCAAGGGCATGGAACATCCTTTCCAGCGAGTCATAGGTGCTGCGAGAGGCAACGTGCTTCAGGGGGACGAATGTGAATGCAACTCCATCTGTATAATCGGCCTCTAGCAGCAGGCGGACAGCGGTGGTGGTATATTCCACCACCGTGGGCTTTGAGAAATCCAAGACAGACAGTAGGGTCCAACCCCATTTCTCGACCCCACCGCTCGGTCCAAGTAATTTTCCAATGCTGGAAGACATATGGGGGAGAGGGTTATGCTGCGATGTCGAAGAATCCATAGATGATATGTGACACACTGCTTCAATCAATTTTGCAACATGCTCAACCTTTGAGTCCGACTGGGACGTGATGAGCCGAGGTAATGAAGACAGGTTCTCGCGTGTCACCTGCATTATTACCTGCAAAAAGCGGTGCTGTCCCTTGCCGTGGCTTGTAAGTAAGGCGACGAGAGACTCATGAGCCAGATCCGCTACCGTAGGAAAATCATGACCAGACAAAGACAGTAGGAAGGAAAGGAGAAGTGGCAATGACTGTGGAAGGCTTTGGGAGGCCGATTGCAGAATCGACATGGAAAACCTGACCAAGGCCAGCAATGCCGAAGGGTTACCATGAGAGACGAGGGGAGTTAAAGAGTTTAGCGCAATGAGTAGTTGCGATGAGGTTCCACGTAACCAGGACGGTGTACGCAGGGTCGTGTAGGGTTGGCTTTCACCTCCCTCGGACTGACTAGCGAGTTCGCCTAATGTAGCAAGGTCTTCCAGGTCATGGATAGGTCGGATGGCCCCATCCTTGATGCATATCTCGTCACCAATCGCCTTGACAATGGCGTCAGCCATGACTCGTAGAGCACCTGCTACCGTTTCACCAGCGACTGAGCCAGTGCTACTGGATGTGCCTAAGGCAAGTTTGACCATACTGCTGATTATCCCAGGAAGGACGGAAGGCATCAGGTTGTCCGGAGTATAGAACTTGATGATGGTGGATAGGACCTGAAGCGATGTGGATTGAAGACGTGACTGACGGGAGTGCGCAGTGTCAAGTAGGGCACTGAGAGTCTGACCCAGGATGGGAACAAGTTTTGGTGACTGAGCGTGCTGTTGCAAGGTAAAGAGACGAATCGCAGCATCACTAGGAGTACATGATCGCGGTCGAGCATCATCAGGTGTACGCTCACGTAGCAAAGCGAGTAGACATTGAGCAGCCGCAGCCAACGTCTCCTCGTCCCGCCGGCGGGTCGGGCTTTCTATTCCACTGACAACCGCGCCGCATAGCATTAAGAGTTGCTCCCACATAGCCAAGTCGCAGTCCCACCACAACACATCTATCAGGATGCTGAGGCTGATGAGGGTCTTCTCCAGGACCTGGTCGGGAATGGCAGCGGGTTCATTCCGTCTGAGAAGCGTCGAGAGAGGGAAAAAGACGTAGCCAGCGAGCGATGGGGACAATTGCTCTCCGGAAGACACGAGCTGTTGCAAGGCCTCGTGTAGCTCCGTCAGCAGCGTCAGGATGTGTGGGATGGATGCATTGGTCAGATTCGAGGCTGCGAGCAAAGGCACACATATCGGCTTTAGCTGTCGGGGAGAGGATCAATTGTACAGACCAGGACGGTCGCTTCAGCAATGTGCATACCCGTCTGAATGGCGCGCTGTCCGTCGACATCGCGGTGCGGACCAGGGTTGGCAGGGCTTTCCCACGCCCTGCGACTGACTTGAGCGCGGAGTACGCCAGGCCGGGGCTGGTCAAAACTTATCATGGAGTCGGATCCACCAACCAGCATTCCTCTTTGCATTTATTTATCTTCTTCATGACCATAGACCACCCCCGCATCCTTCTCGTCGACTCCTACGATTCATTCACCTACAAGTGCGTGCCATGGCCTCCCATCTTTCCTCGCAGCTGACGACTTCCCTATAGCCTCGCCTCGCTGTGCCGTGTATCTATTCCTAATTGCTCAATATATATAATCAAGAACGATGATCTCACCATCGCACAACTTCTCCCGTATCTGTCTCTCTTCTCCGCCATCATCATCGGTCCTGGTCCAGGATCCCCCGATAAACCCCAGGATATCGGAATCCTCAAGGATCTGTGGAAGATCCCAGAGGCATACCTTCTCCCCATCTTCGGGGTTTGCCTTGGCTTGCAGAGCCTCGCGATAGAACATGGCGCCGAGCTACGCCGGTTGAAGGTAGTGAAGCATGGCCAGATTTCAAACGTGCACCACACAGGTCGGGATATATTTGCCGCTGTACATGACGCAACCGCTGTGCGATATCACTCTCTCCATGTGTGTCTCCCGAAGGACGGTGATATCGAGGAGTTGGCTTGGGCAGATGATGGGGACGAAGATGGCAGGGTAGTTATGGCAGCCAAGCACAGACGCAAGCCCTTCTGGGCCGTTCAGTATCACCCAGAATCTGTCTGCACAGATGGTGGGGGTCACAGGGTGTTGTGCAATTTCTGGCGCCTGGCGCAAGAGTGGTCTAGAAAGGTTAACCGAATACCTGCGCCTTGGGAGCCCTCTGTAAAGCCTCGTCTAGGCCCTTCGTGGCCTAGCCTCCGCCCTCATTCTGCACCCCCTTCCCCAACTCACCGTCCTTCGGTATCGACCCGAGTCTTGTGCCTGCCTGAAACCAGCATCACCAGAATATGTGAAATGTTGGGTGTTGATGATGAAAGCAAACGTTTCGCTCTGCTGGACTCCGCTGCCACGCCTGGCCGCTACTCCATTGTCGCATCATTGTTGCCTTCTTCGCCCCAAATCATGTATTACGTTGGCGACACTCATCTCACTGTCTCCAGCGACTTATCATCTCACTGCGAAGAACTTTCGGGACGCGATGTTTGGATGTGGATAGCTTCGTTCATGCGCCGACACAGAGTTCAAGGTGGCCACTCCGACAGTCCTTTCTGGGGTGGACTGATTGGCCTTTTGAGCTATGAGCTCGGTGTTCACAGTTTGAATGTCCCCTTGAAGAAAACGGAATCTGACTCTCGCCACCCTGATGTGAACCTTGTCTACGTGGAGCGGAGTATCGTACATGATACCTTGACCGGCCGAACGTATATCCAGACTCTCCTTCCCCACGACACGGAGTGGCTTGATGAAACATCCGACCGACTTGCTCGCTTACCACCACAACCCCGAGGCTCCCCTTGCCACCCGTTACCCATGCCAAAGGCGTTGTCAGTGACGACTCCGGACAAATCCAGGTATATCTCCCGCATCAATCAAGCGAAGGAATCCCTCTTTGCGGGAGATTCCTATGAACTTTGTCTGACGGCGCCCACCCAGATCACGCTTCCCTCCACATTCTCTTCGTCCTCGTCTTCCTGGCAACGGTATAAGCAACTCCGTCATAATAATCCAGCCCCTCACTCGGCTTACCTTCGCCTTCACCCGTCGACTCTGTTGTCCTCCTCACCTGAACGCTTCTTATCGTACTCTCGTCCTCCAGGGACAGTATGTCAACTGCGTCCCATCAAGGGAACAGTTCGCAAGTCACCAGAGATAACCCGTGCTGTTGCAGAAGAGATGCTGGCAGGTAGCAAGAAGGAAGTTGCGGAAAACTTAATGATTGTTGATTTAATTCGCCATGATCTGCATGGAGTTGTTGGAGAAGATGTGGTGGTGACTCAATTCTGCAAGGTTGAGGAATATGAGACCGTGTGGCAACTAGTTAGCGTCATTGAAGGCAAACTTCCGGCTGGGTCGGATGTCGACGCGGATCTGAGTGCCGAACTCGGTTGGGATGTCCTCAGCAAGAGTTTGCCTCCTGGTAAGTTGCAGTATACTTGCATTTACCCTCCTCGATTCTCAATCAGGGTATTAGGGAGTATGACTGGTGCGCCGAAGAAACGAAGTGTCGAAATACTCCAGACTTTGGAGGATGACTGCCGGAGTATCTACTCGGGTGTATTTGGATATTGGTGCGTTAGCGGTGCAGGAGATTGGTCTGTCACCATTCGAAGCTGTTTCAAATATCAAGAACTTCAAACATCGGCTGATCCAGCACCGCAATGCTCACTTACGGAGGAGCATTGGCAAATAGGAGCAGGTGGTGCAATCACAGCACTCTCTGATGCGGATGCAGAATGGGATGAGATGCTTGTGAAACTGGAGAGTGTCCTTAGAGCGTTCGGTATCCGTACATAACGTGTATCTCAGCTGCTGCCATCTAGTTTCTGTAGGATCTTTGCATAGACATAATACGATGTGGAATGTGCTGTTCGGATGACACGATGCTCATCATCCCCCGTGGCGACGAACCAGGTGCAACAATGCATGTTGATACAGCTTTCTCTTACATTCCCTTGCGACCTCGAATGGCTTGGGATAGTCTGAGACACTTATAATAGCAAAGCTCGAGCTCAGTTTCCGAGCGTAACCAATGTCTGAACCACCCCCCGAGTAGGTTCAGCCAGCTAATAATTATCATGATTCACCCTTCCTGCTTAGGTACGCTTCTGTCCACTGTTTACCACTCGGTGCAACCTCCTCTGCGGAAGACCCTGCTGTATCATCGGCTAACGCTGCCCACTGTGCTGAGGGTGCGGTCTCTAGTTCAAGTCCCCCTGTGGTGCTATCATGGAGTCCGGACGAGCTGTACAGCAATTCTCGTGACCCTCCCCAACCAACTCCGAGTCGTTCTGTTTCTTCAACGTCTGAGCGGAGCTTGGTGAGGACGCCTCCCAACGATGAACCACCAAGGTCTGTTGATAATGCCTTATGAAGACTCCAGCCGACCACGTACATCTTGTAGGTACATAGAAGCGAGGGCTCCAACTCAACCTGTCACCTACACCTTTTCACCCCTTGGACACAATGCAATGATCTTGGTCCCTCCGCCGGAGTCTCAAGACACCAGACCGCTTTATCATATTGCTATTAATATGAACTGTTTCAACCCCTTGGCACACATTACCACCGTTCGACGCGGTGCGAACGAATATGGTGACTATGTTGGTGAATTTGAGTGGGCTTCCTTGTCGTCTGGTGAACGTTGGACAGCTCGCTAACGAATGCCTAGAATGGGCATGTCTGAAATCCCGGCGACACTAAATATCAGAGGGAAGCACTACAGACTTGGTGACGCTATCAGGAAGCTGGGCGGTTCTTCTGACGTACGCCTTCAAAATATCTCGTTGTCCCTTCATCTCACTGGCCTTGTTCAGAGAGTATGGTCGTGGCAGTTCCTCACTAGGAAGTTATACTGGCATTGTAAGAAAGACGTAAAGATTGTGCGTCCTTGTCACTGGTTCCCAAGTTTGACTTTGACTTTTCAATATAGTGTTCTGACTCGCCACGGGGAAGTGACACGGTTTACGCTAAGTTCACGCCAACCAAGCACCCCAACAACCCCGGTCATCCCGTTGTGATGGCGCAGCTTAACATCACGCCAGCCGGATGGCCTTTCTTTGATGATATACTCATGTCGGGCTTAATTGTAGAACGTTGGCGACAGACCCCAAAAGATCACGATCACCGTAATTTATTCAATTTTCAGATTTAAGATTAGCATTCGCGTAAACTATTGCGGTTTCATGCCATCAATGCGATATGCTTGAGCTCACTAAGATATGAAGGTCTGATAATTGTCCCATGTAAAGAGGAGCGACACTTACTTAGACACCTGTTCCCCGACTTTCATGGGAGGGTAAAGTACGTCCACATCTTGGTCTGGACCGGAGCTCGCTTGGCGAGCACGAGCCGCCAGAACTGGCATTGGCGCCAAATCAAAGTCTGAAGATAAGTGCCAGAAGAAGGTGGAAGAGATTCGAATAAGGGGGCGGTCCGGATGGGTTTGCTTTCGTTGTTCAATGACCTAAAACTGTGCTCGTGCCAAAGACATAATCAGAGCAGAGCAAGACATACGTTTAGTGTTGCGTCATTAACTACGACTTCATGGTATCCTGCCTTCACAAGTCCACCAGACAAATGTTCAAGTTGCTTCCCCGCTTGGACAAGTAGATAGCGTCCGGTAGGTGGAAGCTTGACAGGAATCCTCTTCCCAGTGTTACGTGCCCATATATTCAGGCCAGGATAACGGGAGCGTCCGTGGATAGTCAGGAAGTTGAGATCCGAGTGGAAACCAGCCAGAATGGTATCCTTCTGCCCGTATTTTTTCAAGTCCGATGCGGTTGGGGCAAGGATATGAGGGCCATACTTGCCAGCACTTTTGAAGATTTCTGATGGCAAACCTAATCCGATAGCAACCATCTCGGCGAGATCCTCAACGCTTTGTGGAACATCAACGCTTAGAGCATCCAGAGATAGAAGTATATGACTTACGCAGCTTTCATGGACTTCCCCCACTTCTCCATAGTGGGAGGCCAGCGGGCCTTAAGATTCTCGGCTTCGGGGACAACGTTTGGCGCATTGAGAGCAGGGAAATGTGTGTTGTAAGGCGGCTTCTCGCTCATTTTCCAGAAGAAACGACATTTAGGATCTGGGGAGTGTGCAGAGATGTCCAACGGCCGCTCAGCGGGATCCAGTTTCTCAATAATGCGTAAGCAGGGTTCATCAACAGCACATTTTGGTTTCTCCGTGTTCTCAAGAGTGACCCCGACCTGATAGCTGAGCTCCGGTCGCTCGTCCCTTTTAAGATCTTCATCAGGTTGAGCGAAATAGTCCTCCAAGAGATCCAAGAATTCTTGGTTATCGTCTTCAGTAACGCGGGAATCGTGTAATATTACAGCCCCGTAGACGATAAGTGCGTCGGCTGCCTTGATGGTAGGTGAGTTAGTCGGTATACGGCTGGAGAGCACGACTCCTACCTTGCAGCACTCTTGCTGTACGGAAGGAGAATCCCTGGGCTGGGAGATGAAGACATCGAGGTCGACGATGGGCAAGTCCATGGTTCTTGGTTATTGCTGCCCCTTCTTCATGAGGTGCTATTTATGCGCCCATATGGCTCTTGGCATCCATAAGGACACATGGGCGCTTGTGTTCCCTCAACGCGGATAAGGGTTGCAGCACGCGCCTGTCTCGAGTCAGCACTTACCCTCGTACCGCCACTCACCTTGCGTTTCCCCCCACCATGATTAAGGCAAATATGCGCTTCGAGCTTCTGATACTAATGCGGCTAATTTCGTTCTTTCTAGATATGGACCATGAAGAAGAATGAGGACGCTGCGGCGAAGAAGAAGCCGAAGACCAGCGCTGCCCAGATACGAGTTCAGAAAGGTATGTTGACATTGTACGGTCACCCTCTCGGGGAGCCCTGCTAACACCGTCCTGCTAGATCTCACGGAGTTGGACTTGCCAAGCACGATGAAGACGCATTTCCCTGATTCCAATGATCTCCTTAATTTCACTCTAACCATCGTCCCCGATGAAGGTACGGATGTATCATCATTTCTCGCGACGTTTGACCTACGTGTAGTTAGGAATGTACAAGGGTGGCACTTTCAACTTTTCCTTCGCGATTAACACGAATTACCCCCATGATCCACCAAAAGTCAAATGCACACAGACGGTATACCACGCTGCTTTCCGTCCAGTTTAGCGCTTAAATACTCATACTACCGCCAGATATATCATCCTAATGTCGATCTCGAGGGAAATGTCTGTCTGAATATTCTTCGCGAAGACTGGAAACCTGTCCTCAACCTGAATTCGGTCATGGTTGGCTTACAGTACCTCTTCTTGGAGCCCAACGCAGACGATCCTTTAAACAAAGGTGCCTTCCCCTTGCTTTAGGTGTATTTCATGTCGTGTGACCCATGAGTCTTACAGAGGCGGCACAAGAACTGTTAAAGAACCGCGATCACTTTATCCAGAACGTTAAAGTGACTATGCGGGGTTCCAGTCTGGGTGGCATACAGTACGACAACGTCCTGGTTCGTTAGATGGACGGCCCCTCAAAGCATTTTCTCCTCGCTTCGTCGCTATCCAGGTCTTGCATTGGAGTTCCCCAGCATTTACACCATTACCACTGGATAGAACACCATATAGACATGTATTACTTCTGTCCATTGTATATTTCTCACCACACTAATGTACATCTCACAACCTCTATCACCCTCTAGCTACCTCTGTAGGTGGTGTATGAGTACGGACTAATCAGGAGGGGGATATGATAATGCTCGTCTGGGTTGTCTACTGTAAAGGTGATCTGGAGAGCATCGTCAGAGGATCAACAGCAAAGAGGAGATAACCAAACCTCAACCCAAGGATAAAAGCAGTTCCTATTGGTTCGTTCAAAATATGCTTGCGTCTTGAAAATGATCTTATAAGTGCGCCCCGCAGTCAACTTCATGGGTGCTGCATTGGCATCCTTCGGAGCTAACAAATCAAGGCATCGTCCGTCAGCGTTGGTCACCCTGTTACTTGGAAATTAGAATGAATTGAAATCAGGGCGGGATCAAGGCGGTACATACCCTCTGCCTAAGGGATTGAAGATGTCGGGATCGCCTTCCTTCTGAGGTGGCTCACGTTCCTGCACGCGTATGATGATGCCCTCAGCAGGTTTTCCGATGGACGAATCAAGAACTAGGAGAAGGAATACTCGTTGACGATGGGCAATGTTTGGAATGGAGAACTGTGAAACGTACCGTGACATGTTATAGGAGATTTGGCCATGATGATGATGGTGGTTTCCAGCAAAAATACCAGCGTACTGGCTATATATGCGGGATCGAGGACATCCTAAGACTCAGGGGTCATATAGGAATCGATCATGGTGATCTCTGGCGCTAAAATTTTATGGCCATGACGGCCACAACATCTTCCGTCCCTCCTCTGGCAAAGTATCTCGCGTCCACAGGTAAGCCTCAGTATGACCCCAGTTGGGTGGAAAATGAATCCAGTTAGCTTTTAGATAAAAAGACGCGAGATAAGTCCGTCAAATCTCTGTCAGTCTTCCTCTCAGACCCTTCTCACCATGAGATTTCGAAACACGAAATGGACAAGCTATGGAAAGGCATTTTCTATTGTACGTCACGTCATTGCTTGACGGGACCTGCAAACCTATCGTCCCACCAGGTTTCTGGATGTCGGATAAGCCTCTAGTGCAGCAGGCATTAGCCAGCGAGCTGGCTGAACTTATTCTCATGATTACGACTACTCCACAATCATTGGTGTTTCTGCGTGGATTCTGGGAGACCACGGTGCGAGAGTGGAGTGGAATCGATCGTTTACGGTCCGGCCTTTCCTTACTGGCATCTGCGGGATATTCACCAAACTTCCAGAATTGACAAATATTATATGCTCGTAAGACGATACACGAATGCCGCATTCAGACTTCTCTTACGGTCCAAGTGGGAAAAATCTGTTTGTGATCAATATAACGACATACTTTCTTGCAAAGGCGGTCCGCTATGGTGCGTCTCTACTCTAACGATGCCTGCGATTCCATGCTCATGGCATCACAGTCCGTCAGATCTACGTGTGCCTACAAGTTTGGCCTATCATCTTGCTGATATATATCTAGAGGAGCTAGATAAAGTCATGAACTCCTCGGAAACAGTGTTGCCTGTTCCACTTCAGACGTTGTTACAGCCGTTCTTTGCTCTTGCTGCACAGACACCAAACTCGAGAACCTATACTCGCATACAGTCGGCTTTGTTCGAGCCTCTCTTCCGATCCTTAGAGACAGCATCCCCTGGAGACAATGATGCTGCTTGGAATTCGAAACGAAGCCGTCTCGCCGACGCCCAGTCACTCTACCCCAACACATTGCGGAATACTTGTCTCATATCTCCAACAGAGGGCAATCCCATCAGCTCAGTGGCACTGAAGGAAGGCCTGTGCCGAACTTTGTTCGATACTGCGAGCCATTCCGATACGAAAGACATGAATCGGAGGAAAATGTACCAGCTTTGGAAGGAGACGACGGACTCTGAAGAATAGATGGTGGAGTTAACTTGCAACCTCAAGTACACTTTACTTGTTTTCCAGCCATGATGACTTCGCTTTCTTAAATCCCAAGATGTGCATGAATTGAACCGGCGCGCAAAGCCGGCGTCCGTTCTAAAATACGGTGGCGCTGGGTGTGGAGTACAACACATAAGGTGTGTTTATGTCAATATATAATGCAATGATTGTCGCTGCTTAGGGCCTTATTATGACGCCGCTAGTCTCATTTTCGCCTTCTCTAAACTGCGCTCTGTTAGTCCTGTCTTTGGTCGGCAGCGGCATTTAAGCACTAACCTTGATTGTTTGTGGCTCCTCCACATGAATGAGATGAGCGCTGTCTCAATTCCGCCCCAAAGCAAGAGGGTCTACAAAGCATTCAGCCTCGCTGACCACAATGAAGACAGGTATGCACATACCTTCTGACGGGCAAGGATGAGAGAGTACATGTTGACTGTCAAGGTGATGCGTAGAGGTCGTCAAGAATATGAGGAGATAGTTGAGTGTTCCGCTCGATGTGACCGCCCAGGAGCCTCGAGCTTCTCCTTTTTATATTGTTTCTGTTCGACACGAGCAAACCTTCGGATGAAGTAGGAAAGGTATGAGTAGCGACAAGCAGTTCGCGTATCACTGCGAGCGGGGCGACTGAGGTCGAGCCCCCTATTTTTGGTGACGCCCAGACCAACACCCCTGACACAGTTGTTCTAGCCTGACATTGGAATGAAGTGGTGTCGCATCCAGAACAGCCCAGGGCATTGCTCGCAAAGCAATGCCTTCTGACGCCGCCGTCGGGCCCGCACACCTGTTTGAATGTGCATCCTGCCGTCCCTTAGGCGCGTCAGCCATCTATGTCGATGGGTGATGGGTTTCCAACCCTCCGGATTCCACTTCAGTACTGCCCCTCCTTCAACGCCTTCGCGGCACCCTCGCCCTGATTTTTCTATACTTCCGACCTGAACCAAACCATAGGACAAACTAAATGCGATCTACAAGTCCGGTAGCTCTCTCTGTATCAGTCTGGTCCATGTGCTCTCCTTCCACCAGTCTTCCATGCTCTCGATTCTCTCCCATAACGTTTCTTCATCTACGCCATATATCTCATACTTTCCGCCGTTCAAAGTCTGCCCTTCTCGTCGAGCTACATCTAATGCTGCCTTATTCTCTCCTCTGTGGAACAAGCGGTAAAATACGCCAACGACAAATGGAAAACATGACACCTACTTGAGCAGTTCTAGCAATTCTGTGCGATCTGGAAAGAAGAGCCGTGGCTCCAACACAGCTAACATGGCTAAGGCAGCTCTGTATAGGAAAGCATCGCCTTCAAGGAGAATAACGTCCCATATGCGCGCGCATGCTTCGAACGGGAGATGATCAAGGAATAGAGGAATGAGCCAGTCGGGTAGGTATGATGAAGGTGATATCTGATGTTGCTTGAAGTTGAAATAGACTGGGGACTATTCAAGCACGATCAACTTGGAATGCGTGAACGAACCACCCACTTTTAGGCATACCATCCGCAAGGAGGGTGTCAAATATTCTAGCACACCATGAGGCCAGGTTGATCATGCTGGAGGGGATGGAATCACCTATAGTATGCTTCGACCTGTAAAAGCAGCGATTGACTTGCATGGTATCTTTGTTTGAATAAAGGTACGTACGTCATCTTTGGTAGCCTCTCCGCCGTAGAAACTACGCATGCAATGCCTCTCCAGCAGGTTCCGCATTACAACAAATCCTTGCTGAGATGGCATTGTGACAAGTAACATGGCAGCAAGCCTACTGGCGCCAATGGCGTAGCCGAGCCCTTCATCACTTCGCGAGACTACCCAAGCACAAAGCATATCTTTCAAATCGCCGTACAAAGGGCCAACATCCGGAAGGAATATGTGAAGGGCGGGGAGGGTGGTAGCAATGTCCGACTCTATTTGAGCGAGGGTGTCAGTGGGGAAAGTACCAGATGAAAGAGCTCGCTTTGCCCGCGCTAAGCATAAGCGATAGTTATCTAATACGAGAGGCATTCAATCATTTGAGAGGGGCGCACTTGGCACAAGACTGACCTTTGCTTAGTGCGAGAGGATTGCCTACTGCCTTTTCCCACATGGACGCGCGAAGCTTGGTTGGAATGCCTTTCCACCACAATTTCCGCATATTAGGATTCCTGTGTACCACTTTCCAGTCTGGTGCAATCTCTTTCTCCCATATGTTGATAGATTCTTCAATCTTCTTCTCTCTCGCTGCGCGTCGGTCTTGCAATGCTTTCCTTCGTTTCTCAGCTACATATAGCCCGGAGGTAGGCAATGTTTAGGTTATGCTCAACGGAATGGGAGACAGGCTATTTCACCTACCGGCAGCCCTACTCTGTTTCATCATCGTCTGCCAATCCGCCAGGTGCTTCTCATCTTCCTTGCGGTTTTTCGGGGGTAAGAACGATGGGCGTGTCTTACTCCTGACCTTCTCGAACAGACTAGGACCTGTAGATCGGGCGGGACGAGCAACAGGGTGATGGACGGATGTCGTCGGTGATACTGGGGTGGTACCAGGGGATGCAGGTCGTGGTGTGGTGGAGCTTTGTGCTATGATGGCAGACGAGCGAGGGGAAGGGGAGGGATAGGAGGAAGCGAGCGAGGGAGCTGGAGAGGAGGCAGTCGGCGGGGTGGCGAGCGGTACAGGCGTTGAAGGGGGGGATGTCGATGGGGTGGAAGTAGAGGGCATACTTGGTGAATTCTCCGCAGAGGAGGCGACATGGTGAGGTTGTGCAGTGCCGGGTGCATCAATCGATTCAGAGGGTAGGATGTCGGGGACTTCGATGTGAATCTCCTGTGCATCGTCACGGGCGTCATCGCCGTTTAACGGTATTGAATTGGCCTCAGAGTTGGACAGAGAGACCATCGAGAAGCGGTCCTCGTCCTCTGGGGAGTCGGGTCGACTCTGGGATGGCAGGTACTCAGATGAGCCAGAGGCCGTGTGCGCTGAGCCATTGATGTCCAGAGTGGACACTGACGTGTCTTGGACTTCAAAGAAGCCGCCATCGCGTCCAGGCGGCGCTGGCGCATCGTGCTTGGCCGTCGATTGCGTCGATGTGTGCATGGATTTCGACAGTTCCTGCCGCACGGCCTCCGGACTGAGATGAAATGAGGATATTGGGTCTTCCGAATCAGAGAAGGCATCGTCTATGTCATACGACGGCCCAGGGCGACTGGGGGCGACATGGAGGGGGCCGGGGTGGGGGTCCATGAAAGCGGTGGTGATGATGAGCGTCGGTGCTGCGACCTCATCGTCAGGAGGCCTTGGGCGCTTATTGCCATGATCGCAGAAGTATTCCTGGTCTTGTCCGGACACGATTCCTCTCTCTTCGCCCACGACGGCGCCGTCGATCCAGCAATACAGCCGCTGCTTCATCCCGGAGAACAGCAGGTCCTCGAGTTTCTTGGCAGGATCGCCGTTCAGTATCGCACCGTCAAGTCGTCTTGCACGACCCTGTCGTCCTCGTCCTCGCGATATGTTTGTGCTCTATGCGCGTCGCTTAGTCGAATTCTGAAAGACGAATATGAAAGCCTTGTGTTGGACACTGAAAACAAGATCCTTCGACGCGATGCCGAGCTCGTAGGCAGCAGGTCTTTCGTACCCCTGTCTACTATACGCGCTGTCTTCTCAGAATGGGAGTGTCCCTTGGCTGCTCTGGTCTCTCTTGTCGAAGAGCTCAGATCCAGAGAACCATGGAGGCCCGGCCCATTGATTGATATGCTGCTGACGCGTTCGAATACAGGTGTGCGCCGCGTGGCACACATATTTGCCCAATTGTCGGTCACCGTTCAACGCGTTTGGAGGACCCAATTAACTGCATTTCTGGTGCACGGCTCCATATCCCCGACTGACTCCCTCGCAACGGACGCGTTTGTGCTCTCAGATGGCTCTGTTCCCTCCTGCGTTTCTGCGCAATCCCGCGAATCTATTGCTTACGTCGGACGCGCCGTGGGTACAGTGAAGGCTGCCAAATGGCAGAAGCAGCTCCCACGCTCTATCGCCCTTGAGCATACAATGTTGCTTGGTTCCGTACTGCCAGAAGATCAAATCTCCTTTGATCGAGTGGTATCCGAAATTCGGTTCAACATAAGCGAATGGCTATGGATGAACATCCTTACAGAAAAAGATGTCGCAGATGCCGTGGACTCGTTGTAAGTCTGTACGTGCTTGTTAATGCCCAATATATATATAACGTCCCTTAGGGCAAACTATTTTCTCTTGAGGAATGGTGAATTCAGCCTTTCCCTCATCAGGGAGATCGAGAGACTAAAGGTCTTCCGATTGACTTCGCGAACACCTGTCTCGTCCATGATACGAGAACAGGACCTTAACCTTGCCATTCTTCGCGCATCCCTTGGAACAACCGCGCAGCACGATCTGGCACTTTCCCGACTCCGATTCTCACTGCCGTCGGGACCATTGCGTCCGATGCTGCCATCCCTTGTTCATCCCAGCACTCCTGCAGCTCCATTCGCAGTTCCTTCGTCTCCAGCAGCTCAAATTGAGGCCACATCATTTAATGATCTCCTGCTTGGTACGCCTCTAACCCTCGGTTACTCTGTTTCATGGCCTCTGGATCTGTTTCTCCATCAAGCAGACCTTCGCATCTACTCCGACCTTCACGCCTTTCTCTCATCTCTTCGTCACATCCACACGCGAATACACAACTGCTGGACGTCGCTATCAAATGCTCAGCGTGCCCGTCGTCGCTGGACGGGATTGGGTGAGGGTGGAACCGAGGAAGATCTTAGGACTCGATCTGACCTGTTACGATGCGGATGGGGTGTTGTCCGTGATATGGGGTGGTTCTTGGATACATTGCTGGGATATGTGATGACGGATGTGGTCGATGCCGAGTACAGAAGATTCAAGGCGCTGCTATCGAAGGAAGGGATGACTTTGGCTTCTGCCGGTTCGCTTGCTTCGCATCAGATGGCCAGTCGGCCGTCGAGGCTCAGCGCTCAGTCCGATTCAACGCATATCGACTTCACCACTTTGCGGACAATCCACTCCATGTATTTAGATCGGCTTCTGACTGGTTGCTTGCTGAGTAACGAAGTGCTCACCTCAACCCTTCGATCCATCTTCAACGTTTGCGAGCGCTTCGTTTCTCAGATTGAACGCTGGGGAGGTGATGTGCTGCCAGCCTTGCTGTTCGAGGGAAGCATACACGGTGAACAGGGAGTTGGGACTTTAGTCCAAGAGCGTTGGGATATTGTGGCTGATATTAACAAGGTAATGTGGATGTGCTCCTTCTCACGATGTTGCTCAATCCCAAGGTAGTCCCTTCACGCGTCTCTGGAGTCGTTTTACGAGCAGCTCTCCCTTTCAACATCTCACCAGCCGTTTACTACAACTGACGCGTCGAAATCCATCCTCATGAACGCAAGCGTGGCTAACCACACGCATAATGCTTCGCTCACCCTCGCTGCAGCAGTCGGTGGTGGCAAGCTATTTGATAGTGGTGCTGAAGTTCGAAGACACGTAGAACGGCTTCTGCTGCGGCTTGATTTTAGCGGGAGCTTTTCACGCGCGAAGGTGCATTGTACGGGCGATAATGACATTCTAGCGGAGGGTGGGTTAGCTTGATTAGATGTTGATAGGCGCCGCTTTCAAATTTGGATTCGAGTCAGGGCTGCTGTTCGCAGCTTTTGCTTTCATTTCTGATGGGTTTCGGCTCCTCTTCCCGACTGTTTTGCCTGCAGCGTGTACTGTACAAGCAGGCTTTGCATCATAATTTGAATTGCAAGGTCAGAAATGGCGA
This sequence comes from Pleurotus giganteus, assembly GCA_032158425.1. Lineage (NCBI taxonomy): Eukaryota > Fungi > Basidiomycota > Agaricomycetes > Agaricales > Pleurotaceae > Pleurotus > Pleurotus giganteus. The sequence continues at coordinate 3,534,839 of JAPEHR010000002.1, forward strand.
GATGTCAGATAATCTGATTTTGAGCCACGATGGGCTGATGATAATCAAGGAATAGCGACTCAACCCGATACCCAGGCATATGACCTCCAGTGCAAATGTTTCACAGCGCCTCTCTCTCTCTCTCAGACACCTCTCATCAATGTCTTCTTCGGGCAGAGTTCAATGTTCGTGTCGCCTGTCCTCTATCCGCTGATCTCGACGTTCATTCTTTGCAGACGCTCCTCGTCTCATCGGCCACGCTAACACTCTCGGTGAGTGCCACAGCAAAGCGCAGCGCAATGGAATCTGACACGCAGAACAGAGCACAGAGTGTTCATCGAGCAGAATGGCACCGTGGTCTCTCCCTTTCATGATATCCCTCTCTTCGCTGACCAGGCGAACGGCATCTTCAACATGATCGTTGAAGTTCCCCGTTGGACCAACGCGAAGATGGAGATCTCCAAGGAGGAGGCGTTCAATCCCATCAAGCAGGACATCAAGAGGGGTAAATTGCGTTATGTACGCAATTGCTTCCCTCACCACGGGTACGTCTGGAACTACGGTGCATTCCCCCAGGCATGTGTCTTTTGTCGTAGGCTCCTATACAATAACCTCACGCGGATGTCCTACAGACTTGGGAAGATCCTAATCAATCTCACGCCGAGACCAAAGCCAAGGGCGACAACGATCCCCTCGATGTTTGCGAAATCGGTGAACAAGTTGGCTATGTTGGCCAGGTCAAGCAGGTCAAGGTTCTTGGCATCATGGCTCTTCTTGATGAAGGCGAGACCGACTGGAAGGTTATCGTCGTTGACGTCAACGATCCCCTTGCGTCCAAGTTGAACGATATCGAAGACGTCGAGCGCCACCTTCCTGGGTTAATTCGGGCTACTAATGAGTGGTTTAGGTAAGTAGAACACCTTCATGTTATATGAATCTTGCCCTGACTTCGTCACTGCCAGGATCTACAAGATCCCTGACGGAAAACCCGAGAACACCTTTGCCTTCTCTGGAGAAGCTAAAAACAAGAAGTACGCTACCGAAATCATACACGAGTGCCATGAAGCATGGCGTCGTCTCATCACTGGCGAAACTCCTGCTGTCGATATCTCCATGTAAGTTCTGGTCCCAAATACTGCCCCGATGCTGTTGAGCACATATCGCATTCCAGCCAAAACGTTACCATCTCTAACTCGCCTGGATTCGTCAAACTGGATGACCCTGCCCACACCAAGATCCCTCCTGGCCAAAGACTCGCTCCCGCTCCCATCGACCCCTCCAGTGCGCTCGTTTTTCGTAATACTCCCACTCTCAATAACCTGACCATATCTAGTCTCGAAATGGTTCTATATCTCTTCTGCACAAGTATGAATAGATAGGAGTATGTTATGAACCGGAGGAACTACAATGAAATTTCATAGAGCACACTCGACTAGCCTCCACCCTGTCATCTGATCGGTAGGTCTTGCAGATCCATCATACTGTACCACCAGTTAGCCCAAGGCAAACGCTTTATCATTGTACCGAAACATTCGGGTGCTATCGGGGTCTCTCATTGCTTATATCAGGCTGCGCTTGCGGATATCGGCAGTAGCGATCTGAAATGGATGTCACCGTCCAAGTGCCTATTTGGAATGTTCAACGACTGTTCAAGGAATATATAAGAGGCTAGCTAACCTTCCAGAGCAGAGAATATCGAGTATTCGTGCTCCATTACTCGAGAGACTGTGTGGGTCTCCAAAACCTTTCCAGGCTTACCGCCTTTCTTGGGGCTGGCCTCCGCACGTTGATATGTGAAGGTGAAAGGTGGTTCACCGATGAGAGTAAAGACAATCTCAGCTTGATCACCTGCACCAGCACTTCAGCACATGCCTCAGAACAGGGAGAGTGACAGCTGACCTTCGTGGAGGTCCTGGAAGATCCGTTTGCCATGACCAACTTGAGCTGATGGTAAAGGATGGACGTTGAATACTAGGTCCTTGACAGGAGCCTGACATCTATGCTTCTGATGTGCAATAGATGTTATCGCAAGCTCTCCGGGTTGCTGGAGGAGTAAAGAGAACGGCGATGTTCTCGCCTCCTGGGTATACAGTTTGCCAACCATACGGTACCTGAGGGTGCTCGGGGTGAATACCAACCAGTATGAAAGGGGAGAAAGACAAACCCAATACTCCAAGGTGGAATGCCCTCGAGCTGGAATTGTGATATCTCACCCACACAATAATCCGTTCGTCTGTCGAATGGGACGATAGAGGCTGTCTCCGCCACATCCACCCAGATGGACGTCGACAGCGGATCAAGGCTGGCCTGAGTACATCTAGAAGCGTCCAACACAGATTGGATTGTAACCTGATGCGCGCCGATGGTCTTAAATGTGTAAGAAGGGAGATTGACCTGCCAGACCCTTGACGGTATCTCAACAGTTTCGGTATGAATATGGCTTGTCCCAATACTTCGTATTGATAACTTCATTATGAATGGAGGGGATCCCTCCAAAAGGACAACACCAAGGCCGGCTGTCTGATCGGATGGTATAAAGGGTTCGTTGAGGCAATAAGAAATACGATCTCTCGACTTGAACTTGGCTGATGGCCGTATTGAAACCTGTTGCTCGAAGAGAAGTCGTTCCGAGCGAGGAATGATCGCATTCTTGTGCTGAGCAAGAGGATAGGCCGCATCCCCAATTTGCCTGACTTCGTAGAACATCCGGCCAGGCCGAGAGCTATGCAGCTGGAACCTTGTTTGAGGTTGAATGCTATTGAAGACAGGCTGGTCAAGAAGCTTGGTGCCGCCGTTCTCCGCATTCTGGGCTATGCTATACGTGATCTGAAACGGAGGGCGGCCTGGCAAACGAAATTAGGAAAGGAGTGCCAAAATCATTGGACCACAAACCAGTCAGATCCAGATCTACGTGAGCGTTGACACCTTCGCATATAGGTGTTAGGATATGAGAGTTGTTGAACGGTTCGAAAGTGGCCTCCGTTCTAGGGGAGAGCCTCGCACAGGGTCTGGGAACCCATTCAACTTCGTAAGTCTTCCCATCAACGACCCAGCCAGGGCACTGAGAATCTGAGACCTATGCAGACCATGTTACAAATATTTCGCACAATAGGCAGACTGAGGGAGGACCGCACATCTAGAAGTTCGTATGTTCCTTTGCGATTGACACGGAGATCGGCATTGGGCGACGACAGCGAAGTGGCCTCAACTTTATCATCGCCAATACGGTGATACTTAACCGTCCAAGGCTATGTGAGTTGGAATTCTCAGTCGTTTGGGAAATAATAAAATTTGACGGGACATACTGCCTCACCAGTCAGCCGCAATGGCAGGACAGCTGGATCATGGTCCAAGACAATCACGCGGCGGTCACTCTCTTTGCCGTAGAATCTGACCGTAGGCTAGATAACGCAGGGTCATTACCATAAACAAGTAACAACCTTGTGATGTACTAACCTTTACCCGTCTAACATGAATCAAAATCCCTGGAGCAGACAAAGAGCGTCGGCATCCATACGAATCTTCAATGCTGACTAGGATTTGTTGTGAATACACGGTACTTAAGCAGGATCCCAGACATACTAAGATCAACTTCGAAGGATCCTCCATCCTTATCGACAGGCTTCGGGATGGGGATTTCCAACGTTTTCCTGGAGCTGGTGATATTCTGGACTTTAACCGTTTCCGACTTGCGAGGCCCGACGATTTGAAGTTCCAAATTCCAAGGCCCAGTCCCCTAGAACAAAGCCAGTCAAATTGGGAATATGTAGTCTTGTTGAAAAGCTTGCCCGAAGATCAACGTCGGCGAGGACGGAATCACCATCACAAACATTGATGGCCTTCCTTCTAACACCGGCGCTATTTGCTCTGGTACTTCGATCAACAAATTCTGCAGAAGCCAACGGATGAACAATTTGGTCAATGCTTGGTCCATTCAATTCTACTTTCTTGTAATTGGCATCACTCAGGAAGGTGAACTTGTATACGTAGTGACCACTGCGCTCTGGCTGCAGAATAAGTTCACCACGAGCACCATTGAATGTCTTCACTTGATCACGAGCAGACTCCGAATCGCGCTGCACTTGATAGTGGACTGTGAATGGCGGTGTTCCATGAAATACGATAGATGCAGACACGCCAGTATCTCCAGAGCTGAGGGTCTATGAGCACGAGAGAAGATGACAAAGTATGGGAGTGATCGCACCACTCATGGATCCGTTTCCATTCTATTTCAGCCGTCGGGTAGGGTTTCTCAACAACATGGCAGATTTCGGGGGACAAAACGTCGCCAGAGCAGAACTACACATTGTTAGGGCATCCATAAAGTAAAAGATATCAGGGGTGAGGCACACCTTGCCTTTGATACTAGCAATGGCATAGCGACCTGGCGCGACTGCGTTGAAGGTATGGTCTCGTTCGCCTGGCCGAATTTGGAGAGTTTTCTTCCATGGTTTGAATCTCTTCATGTTATTCGTGCCAATCGCATCTGAATCCGCTGGAGGCTGGTAATTCAGTACTACATCCCATGGACCATCTGCCGAATCTGCTTCATTAGTTGTTATCGTGAGAGACGCCTCTGAATCAATGAGCAACGGCACAGGCCTCCCTTCCGAACAAGATTTAAAGGAGACAGTGGGGTGACGTAGGACTTGGAAGGATCGGACAACATTGTTTCGGCGGTCGGAGTCTGATAACAATTGTACGACATTCCCGATCGAGTCAACAACCTCTTCCAGAGCGTATTCGTGGTTTCCAAGCCTGTCCAAATTAACAGCAAGAGGTATTTGGACTTCTTGGACAGCGTCACGATGAGGCGTATCGAACCCGTCTAGAATGTGCTCTCCTTCTATCCCTTCGACTAGAAAAGGCTCCCGTTCGCCATTGACAGACTTCGACCATCTAAGGCTCAAGGGTGAGACGCCGGATATGTTGATAACCAACGGCAACGCTGGATGTTGACCAAGGCACCGCGCAGTTTCCGCAACAGAACTAGCCTCCGTGAACTCAGCAGACGGACAAGGCGCAATCTGGAGCTCGGAAGGGTACATCAACCGGGCTTCAATGCCTGAAGGGTCAAGCACACGCTCGAGGCGAAGCACACCAGGTTTCGAAACCCTTATATGGGTAATGGATTGTGATTTTTGTAAGGTTGATTGAGATGATCGACTTTCATCGTCGTCGTCGTCGTATTCATCACATTCGTCAGAGTCGTGACTGGCATCCTTTATGCGAAGTAATTGCTGCGCCTCAAGTCGACTTTGTTCGATGGCCTTTAGTTCTTTCGCACTGAGGTCAATGAATTCGGCTGTTCCTTCATCATAACTGAGTGCTGAGATGGAGTACCGTATTTGCATTGGGTTGGTGTTGTTGAGAAGAACCGGTATGAGAACCGTGCTTGAGTGAGAGGACAGGCAATGTGTTTGTCCATTTGGATATAGTTGGGCTGTGCTAATGGGAGACATACGAACAGTATGCTGGCCGAGGAGATGGGCGTCTTTGTTCACGGATGGGGCCAGCAGGCCAAATGAATAAGGTGCAAAGAAGTCGATGAAGCTGAATGACTCGGGTGTGGTAATAACTTCTGATTGGTCTAAACTCGGGGACGACACAGGTCAGTAGGCGTAGAATATAAGCTGGAGACTACGTACGCGAATATCCGTGGGCCCTCGAGCGCATCGACCCTCCACCCATGTTCAGCGACAGCCCCCCAAACATCAGACCATCAAAAAACCATAGGGTAGAGACTTGGAGGAAGATAAAAGATCTCCCATAGTTGAGACGTGGAATGCGTAGGACGGCCAGAACGATGCAGTACAGAGCATCAACGAATAGCCATTTTATACAAGGGCCCAGCGACTCGTCAGAGCCTGCGACGGTAGACCAGCCAAACTCCATCAGCTTTATGGCCTAAAGCTACGCTTGAGATACATGCTAGTCTCGAGAGGTGCATCGCTCACTTGACATAGTAGACCGAGACTGAGAAAGTAGAGTCTTTGCGACGGCACATCGACATATGTTTCAGGAATCAGTGGATTTGGCCCTGTCGGCGAGGGTGGTTTTTTGTCGGTCGACATGACTGCACCTAGAAAGTGCTTCAGTCACGTCAGTCAAGCAGAAGAAAGCGAAGGACCGCACGTGATCGTTATGTTTGACTTCTCCATTGCTGCGCCAACCATATAAAAGAGGCCCTCCCTGCTAATCGATGTGATCATCTGTTCGCAGCACTCTGAGCTCACAAGTCAGTCCACAATGCACCAGCCGATACCCTCCGTTCCCAAAATCGATGACCCAGTACGATCCCTGATCTTACTTAGGTTTACTCCTTGTTCAACCCTGGCTGGCTTAACAGAGATTGTATATGGACGTCTATACCCACAAGTCTGTCAGAGTAGCTATGAATGACGAGTATGGCGATAACGAGCGGCTCGCAATCTTGGGTGAAAAGGTGTTCAGTCTAGCAGTGACCAACGCACTGTTCAGTGAAAAGCCGATGCTAGCGGCAGGCAGCCTTGAAGTTAGTTGACTTCCTAGCACACAGCTCATTCATCCAAATGTTCTGGATAGGCCAAAGTAGCAGAACATACTTCAAGCCAGCAGATTGAAAAATGGGTCGACCTTTACAAGCTTAAAGCACCATTGGTCTACACACAAGAGTCGACAGAGGTCGTCAATTCCACCAAAGTGAGCACCCACTCAGCGCTCTTGCTCATCTTACTCATGCAAGCCTCTCAAGGAAACTTGTTTCTTTTTTCACTCTTACTTGGGCGCAATATTCATCAGGGCTGGTATTGTACCAATCCAACATTGGGTCGCGCGACTGATCAATCCTGAGTCGGAACCTTCAACCCCACAAGGGCTCGGCTCACCCCCCTCGCCCTACGCGGGCCTTGGAATCAGTCCGTGGGGGCCGACACAGCCGCTTTCCCCGCCTCCGCCCCTGCCTTCCTCGTCAACAAATAAGGGCACCCCATCCGGTGGCATTCTTGCAATATTCAACCAGACCGCTGCACAGAGAGGGATAACCGTGACGTATGCAGCAGAAAAGAGTGGCCCTCCGCACGCTCCTCTCTGGGTAGTCCAATGTAATGGTGGGTAAACCGGTTTGAGCAACGAGTGCACAAGATCTAAACACTTCTTCACCATGGGTAGTCGACAATGTGCCGCGTGGTGTAGGTCAAGGAAAGAACCAGAAGCTTGCGAAAGAAGAAGCAGCCAAGCAAGCTTGGGCAGCAATGGGGTGGGGCTCCGCTTAGCAGTCCAAGGTGTAACGTCAAACGACTCCGTCCAATTCAAAAAAAAACAAAACAAATGTATGCTCAATATCAGTTGCTTACCATTGACTTTTTCCATCTTTCTGTGAGGCCTCTGAGGTTTTGACGTCCTTAAATTTAAGGAAATGGTCATCACATCGACGGTGTAGCTATCCTCGTCAACTCCTAGCTCAAATACCAGAAGAAAAGGTAGGCCCCAAGTAGTCCCAAGAAAACTTTCACCTGAGGGTTGAGGTTGCTGACTGCGGACGAAGCGTTATTTGCTATAGAATTCGCCTCGTGCTTGAGGTCGACGGGAGCAGGACCTCCTCCCAGAGTTTGACCTTTGCCAGCAAATGAACTTGACAATGTAGCGTGCCTCTTCAGAGCAGCTTGGAGAGCCCTGGGCGAATTTAGAACATGAATGTATGGATAAGCTGGATCACGCGTACGCCCGATCCGCGCCTCGAACTTGGTCGACTTTAGTGCTACCTTTCAAAAATATAAACGTAGGCCTGACGACACACGGCAGGAGATGTGAGTCCATCTTGGACCAGAGTGAAGGGTGAAGTTCTCACATGGCAGAGACACTGTAATGGCTTGCGACGTCTCTGGCAGCATCCACGTCGCACTTGAGGAAGGTCACATTCTTGTATTCCTTTGCCAGCGCTTCAAAAGTAGGCGCAATAGCATGACAAGGTCCACACCTGATATACAAACGGTCAGAGATGCGCTAGGTCTCCTTACGAGTTAAAGAGCAAACCAGGTTGCGTGGAAGTCGATCACCTACGTGGACGCAGGTTAGTGAATTCATGCACTCAGTCGAATGTGTGATACGGGACGGACGGTAAGTTTAGTGCTAGACGTAGAGAGGATCTTGTTTAGGTCAGATATCGACGTTATGTGTTGGATTGACATTTGTCTGTGAGTGGCGCCAAACGCAGCGTTCACTGAGCACTCAGCCTCACTGTGATGATGGTCATGTGCCAAAGTCACGTGATAAGCACGGTATATATAGGGCTCATTTGACCCAACGCGATGATCTCTGCACGCCGACTTGAACCCCCATCAACACCTCCGCTGCCACTTTGTCTAGTCTTTCAAACCCTCTTCGACTTCTGTCTTATTATCGTCCTACCGGCATATCCACAACATGTCTGGCCGTGGAAAGGGTGGCAAAGTGGGTCTCAGATCACCACCTCTGCTCTCACACTCACTCCCGTAATAGGGTCTCGGAAAAGGCGGTGCCAAACGTCACAGAAAGATTCTTCGAGATAACATCCAAGGTATCACCAAACCTGTACGTCGTCACCGTCCTGTCCTCCAGCCGTCCTTCATGTTCTGCTCTCCAGGCTATTCGCCGTCTTGCTCGCCGCGGTGGTGTCAAACGTATATCCGGTCTCATTTATGAAGAAACCCGCGGCGTTCTCAAAATCTTCCTTGAGAATGTCATTCGTGACTCGGTTACATATACGGAGCACGCCAAACGGTGAGTACGCTTGTAATCTCTGCTTCGCCCTCGTGACTAACTCACTTACCAGCAAAACCGTAACGGCCTTGGACGTCGTCTATGCTCTCAAGCGATCTGGTCGCACTCTCTATGGCTTTGGTGCTTAATTTTTATCCCTATATTATTTCTGACCAATGTACTATTATAATATGGACTATTGTGCTATGTAACACCGTCAGATAGTCGCGCTTTTCGTGGGATGTTAAGACGTTGCAGGGTGTCTGTAAGGAGACAGTGGCGTAGGTCCGCTAGGCACATTACAATACGAGTCGAATATCTCAGACAGCTGCGACCTTGGAACGATGTGCTTGGGTCCGCAAGGGCAATTGACACTAGCTGGTGTGATCATTTCAGTGATATGGTTTCGTGATGGGAGGTTGGATGAACCCGCTGAAGATGCCCGGCGTCTGTTGCGCACGCGATCTGCATGGTGGACAATAGCATTTGGGGCCTGATCCAGAGAGCCATGCATAGTAATGGCTACTCCCATATCCCCCGAATGCGCTTGCGACTGGGTCCGCCTGTGGATATTCCACTGGAGTGGCTCTAAGGCAGGATGCTGAGGTGGCCTTGCCGCTCCGCCGTAAGTAGGCCCTCTCATTCGGAGGGGCAATTCTAGCTTCTCAGCCACAAGCTTAGGAGCCACCGTCTTCCGAACAAGGTGCATCAGTTTGACTTTCCTGCCTTGACTGGGATGAAGCAACATTGGCGAGCAAGAGAACGTCAACGGAGTCAAGGTCTTCTCGCCATCCAGAAACCTGCCTGTCTTCTCCAGCTTCCTATCGCCGACGAGGTATTCAAATTTCCATCGCATTTTACAGTCGACGTGAGCGTAGAGTTGCTCAGAGCCCTCACTGGCGTAAGCCACCGAAAACGTGTTTGTCTCGACGCCTCTGACAGTGTACACACCGTTAACTTTGACATTCAATACAGCCTGTCGGGTGATGTAGTCACGTTCTTCTTGTTTATTGACCGTGATTCTTCGCATTAACGGCGGGCTGTCGAAAGGAGCGTAATGAAAGTTAAAGGCTTGTCTTTGGACGGGCATAAATTCGGCGACGCCGCCGTCGCAATCCTGGCCTTCAGGATGCAGAGAGCCTGCGTGATTCGAATAGCCAGATAGCTTGAATGCAGGTTGCACCGACCGGAATCCCTCTTGATCAACGAGTAATTCAACGACTATGTCCTTCAGCCAAGGGAGGTTCTCAGGACAGATTCTATTGTTTGAAGAGATTTCAGTCGTAGTACCAGGTCTAGTCGCAGCAATTTCGGGTGTCCGGGGTGTAACCATAACTGAAGGATCGGCGTCCATGGTAGTAGCATGATGACTGTCAGGACCATATGACAAATGAACAGGAGATACTACAGGGGAAGACTGTATGTTGCCCATTGGACGGCCTGGAACAGAGAACTGGTCATCCTGCTTAGCTCTTCGCAGCGGCGCAAAGCATTCGCTGGGTACCGCGTCGATGGCGGGAGGTCCAACAAGCGTTTCGTCACAGTGAAAATTGTTCGCTCCTGGAAGAACGCCAGCTCGTGCTACATGGATGGCTTGAACATTCAGCCTCGTTTGAGTATGGGTCAGAGCATCAAGGGGACTGTACGAATGTTCTAAAGGGGGTGACGATAGAGGGAGTTCTGTACTGGAGGTCCTGTTGATTGGTAATGGCGACGAACTAGAGATTGATGGGCCAAGGTCAGGGAAGGTATAAGGTGACCAGCAGCTCTCCCTTGCACTCAGCGGACCAAAGGTGCCACAGCTGCGCTGGCTCGTGCTGGATGGCAACGAAGATCCATTTCCGTAAGTCGGCAAGCAAGTAGGAGCGTCTACGATGTTCCCAGGCGACAGATGAAAAGAAGACCGCGCTTCGCAGAGAGAGTCGTAGCTTATGGCCTCAGATATCTCGCCATGTTCATCACGGGCGACCTCCGTCGAACCATCAAGAAATATGGGAATGGTACCAGAAGTCATGGAGATGGCCATTCCAGATGAAGTCAACGTAGGAGAGGGCGGGGAAAGACACAGCAGAGCGTAGAGCGCAGAATCTGAAGGTTCTAGGGCGGCCATAGTTGTGAAGGGGAGGGTGGTACGCAGTGAGCGTGTGGCGAGTTCAAGTTCATATCAAGGATCATGTGAGGAATAGGGGCTATCTAGATTGTTATTACTGCTTGGCTAGCTGCCGCTCCTTTTGCGCGACTTTCTTCCTATTTCTAAGAAGACAATAATCACCAAATTCGTTCATGCTCTGCCACTTCGCGCCAGGTAGCCAGAGCGTTCTCGCTAGAATGTTGGAGTAGCGACTATCGAGGAAAGGACGACACTCGATGCGATCGTAGGTCTCGGAGTCCATGGCAAATCGTGGCTCGAACGGTGAGAAGTCAGGGTGATTGGGGAAGTCGAGGTCGATAATATAGTCGCAAGCCGCATCGGGCACCTACATAGCAAAGCTGGTTAGCGATAGCAATTAATCCAGTAGGAGGATGACTCGCATAGTGTGAGGGAGCCTCCCGATTCAGGTCGTTAAGGGAAGCAGGAACGAGGCGCATTTCTGGTCGCAATAACAAGGGAGCAAGAGGCAAGTCAACAAGCCCATCAACAAGCTTCAGCTGGCCTTCTCCGAAGTGTCCTGGCAACATCCCATCAAACTCGCTCTTGATGAAGTCAACTCTAACTCCATCCGGAACCAGATAGTGACCTGGGAAGCGATACCACTCTTTACCTAGGCATAGTGTAAGGTTAAAGTCCTTGACCGGGCTGAGATCAATGCGAGGCATTTCGTCTGGTAGGGTGTCAGGCGGTGGAAGCGGAAGGAGGCCAGTTACGTTGAGAAGGCGAGGTAGTTCCTTGGTTTCAAAGACGAAAGCAATCGACATTGGAGCGTGATAGTACGTGTAGAGAGCGATAATGCGGGAGATGGAGACAAAGGAGGTTGTGGCGACAACTGAGAGCGTGAAGGTGCGGAAGATGGATGTTTGAGAGGCCTGGCCGGGGATAAGAGATGAGCTTTAGTGCAGCGAGATCATCGAAATAGGAAATGACCTGATAGGGGGAGTTGGTGACTTTGATGAAAATCAGCTCTTGCCAGCCTCGGACAAGGTATAGGGAAACGGCTGCATTGAGGCATAGAAGGGGGTACGCTGGAAACATGAAGCGTTCCTCCTTATGGGCTTGAAAAGACAATACAGTAAACCATACATAGAATGGGAGTAGTCGTATGGTCAGAAGGGTAAATGGAGAGGTTTGATCGGGAGATAGCTTGTGGACTCCGAGGCGGGTGTGGTCATAGCGATACGTAATAGCCAGCGCAGGAAGGGACATAAGGGCAAGGGGAACTAAGAAGTTGAAGTTGAGCAATAGATTGAGAAGATAGAAATACCACGGAGATGTGCCGTAGAGATCTGGGCCGCGCTCAGAGCCGCCGAAGATGTTGTACTTCACAATATTCCACGGGACAATTGCTAGGCGTCCATATGCCAGGGAATCGATGCTAACGACGGGAATCTAGGACGAGAACCATGAGCATGATACAGATGCGGTACAAGCTGGTTGACGTACAAAGATAAGGGCAGCTGTCACACCAGCACCGAGCAAGCGTCTGACTCTAGCCAGAGCCCAAGTAGCGCGATCTTGTGGGGAAACACGATCTCCACCGTAGACAAAGACTTCCTCGAGCACAAATGGAATTGATAGGGCCAAGGCAAATGGCCAGCCGAGGATACCTCCAATCGCGAAGTAGGTGGTCGCCAGGAGAGTTCGTTTAGCTTTTGCATTGCTTGGGGGATCCAAAGCATAAGAAATGGCCATCATGGTGGCATACATAGCGAATGAAGAAGGTAAGAATGCTGGCAATGATGTTTAAGGATTAGAGGGAAGAGAGAGAGTCGACAAACAAACCAGTAGAGGCATTCCACATTCCCGCACTGGTGAGGAGCATAAAGAACAGGTAGCGGCCGACGTGTTCGTTTACTTTCTCATAAACAGTTCGGTAGAATTTAGCTTCCGCTAAGACGGACATGACGGCTAAAGATATCCTAACAGCAAAGAAGGCAGGTCTCTGGTTTGGTCAATGGGCATGGTTCGAAGTTGAGATGGGGGATACGCACCTTGTCAGAGCCGATGAGTGTGGAAGCTAAACGAGCAGGGAACAGATGCAGGAGAATGTATGACCAGCTCCGAATAGCAAACTCAGGAGAGATCTCCCAAGTTTGGAAGCCATAGCCTCGGTCGAGAAAGTGCAGAGGCTCCCAGAAGTTGAAGACTAAGCAAGATGGTGAGGCGGGTGCGGATGGGGTTAGAGGGGGAGAAGGCAAGGCGCACCCTCATCGCAATCAGCTATGTTGGAGTACATTGCGCCTAGGAAGCGAACGAGCAGTAGGATGCGGACAGCAAGGGAAAATGTTGGCGCCCATGGTGCTTTGGCGGACCTAGGTCGAGCAAGGTCAGACGAGAAGTGCCATGGAACACAGTTTGACGCAAACCTTCGTATTTTATCTTGCAATAACCCTGTATGTCTTTTTGGTTGATTTGAAGGCTTTGCTGGGTCTGGTTTTCTGAGGCGAATGTGCTGCACTGCACCGGCCGTGTTGGGAGCCATGGTGAAGAGTTGTCTTGCCGGCGGCAGAGCCAGCACAGACGCCCACGTGGCGGACCGATCACTGGAGTCTGCTTCCTGGTTCAAATTATGTTTTTCCCTCACCAGGCGTATTTTCTGTCCGTAACCACCTCGAGGCTCTCTAGTCGCGGGATGGCAAGCGCTGGCATGAAATTAGATGTCCATTTTTTTACAATTGCTTCCTCGTTCCGGCAGTCTCATATCCTAATTTGGCGCGGAATCGAACACCTCGTTGGTGGCAATTGAGCTTGAGCTTCTTTGGAAGCTGGACCAATGTCTGTTTTGGGTCGGATGCGACTCGCCCATTTTCATTTCTTGCCCCACTCCAATACCAGTCTGCCCCCTCCTTCATTCTTTCCGCCAGCAGCTCGTTCTTGTCCTCCGCCCAGGCCACATCCATGGCGTCGCCAGCTAATCCAGACGCTGCGCAGCACTTTATCTTCATAACCCAGGTTTACTTTTGCTGTACGTACTGCTCTTACCTTTCTGCTCCCTTGCCTGACATGCTACGACAGCGATGTGTGAGTGCACGTCGAACCTATTACGAGTATACACTTCATACAGTAGATCACTAGATGCGGTCGTCCTCTGGGACTGGGTAATCAGTTTATCGAGAGAATGGCGGTTTGTCAGTGGCGTCAGGACCCCCGTCGCGTCTGGGCCAGGCTGACATGTGGTTTGATAGGTTTGGCGAACGCACTGGACCCCCGTCAAGGTCGCATATCTCTTCTGCAGGTCAGTGGTCTATTCAATCGTCGAGTCCGTCTGCCATACGGGGACCTAGATACTGGGTTATCGTGGTCGTACCATACCTTCTGTATTGCTTTGTGATGGACCACTCGCAAGAGACCTGCCAGCGAATCTTCAGAGTGAGTCTTTGCACGTATACATCCTCCCATTTATTGACTTTCGTAAAGATCCCCGTCGGCCTTGCAATGTGGAATCAAGTCGGGTCGGAGTGTACGATATCTTTGTGGCCCCCCACTGTTATTCACGCGCATATATGTAGCCGTCCTTCTGATACGGACATACGCCTTCTTCAACCGCAACATATATGTCTTGTGGTTCCTTATATGCGCGCTATCGGGTGTTGTTGCCTATCAACTCTATGTCGACACCACTCAAATGCTCCGTGAGTCGATGCCTACCTTATAAACGCTGCTAATGACATTCCACAGTGTTGCCCTTCGTGAAACCTCCCAATGTACGAACTGCGCACATGCTCAGTCTAAATGTTATCACTAACTCCTCAAACCAGGGTCCTTGCCTTCCCATGTCCAAGCCTCATTCTGCGCACCTCCTCGGTACGCCCTCCCTCCTATCCACTAGTAAAACGGCTTACACTATAAAACAGGATTCTTCGTAGGCCCAATACTTTGATGGTTTGACTATTTCTCATCCCCTCGTAGATTGCTCCCCTTCTCTTCGACACCATTGTCACGTTCATGACAATCTGGAAAGCCTTCCACATACGTCGCCACAATGGAGGTCCTAACAGTCGACTCATTCAAACGTTTCTTCGGGAAGGTGCGGGCATCGCATTGTCTATAGGTTACGATGTGGCTTTACGACATCTCGCAGGCGTCTTCTATTATCTATTGATTTCCGTCGCGAACCTGGTCAGTTGCCGTCTCTATGAGGTGATTTTAAGCACTGACATGATTCCTTTAACATAGATAAACGGTGTATTCTACCTTCAGTATGACATCTATTGTGGAGGTCATGTACATTCTGCTAATGGATGCACGCTACAGACCCCACCAAGCTATCTCTGCTATCAATATCCCGTTAAGTGTAATGTTGGCACCCGTACTGGCATGTCGATTGGTATGTAAATATGCTACTCTCTATGACACGCCTTGGATTGTTTTCTGATTGTATCGTAGATTCTTGATCTTCGCGAACGAGGCTCAGAGACAGTTACTCACTCCGAGGGTACTGGTATGGCAGCATTCACAACCAAATCCATCACGCAACAAGGGTCACCGTTTACCCCGCCCAGTCATCGACACAAGAGTGCTGTGGGCGCATATGGAAGGAGTACCCGGCTGACGAACACGCTAGGCTCTGGGGTCATGCTCAGCACGATTGGTAGTCTTGCCCCTGACCTTGAGGAAATGGATCTGGAGCAAGATCTGGTTGAAATGGAGAATATTCGTATCGGGCTCGGTATGGGCTTGGGCCGGCTGAGCACGTCTGGTGTGGACTCCGAGGATATTGAGAAATCCGGCGCCGATTCAAGTCCGGCGCCAGCCTATCACGCACTGGAGATGGGCTTCAGAGCGGCACGTAGACCAAGTTCGGAGGACATTTGCGGAATAAAGGTAGAAGTGGAGAAGACCACATCTACCATGTAACTCTATGCCACCTCGCCTCCTGCCTCCTTACGTGTATGCCCCAGCGACGCTCGAACCAAACGAATGATCCCAACATCTGGCTCCAAGCTCCGACTGCTCTAATTCAGGCGTTCCCCCTTCACGCAAACATGTATCTCCACTCTTTTGCCAGGACCATTCTGCATTTTTGTTGACCCAGTGTATCATATCATGCATTATTTCTTTGCCTGTTACGGCTATTATCGCATCGCTCTTTCCTTGGTTGGCTTTTGTCATTACTTATATCATATCCGCTTTCGCGCTTTCCACATCGTGGTTTCCACCTGTTCTTAGCCGATCAATAGCTCTTCACGCTTCATACGTCATGTTGCAGAACTTGTGTAAATTCTACTGTAGAGTTTTCTAATTGGGATTATGAAGTTGTAGAATCGTTCCTGTAGAGCCCATACATTGGACCCAGAGACGGCGTCTGCGTGAGACAGGGTACCAACACAGGGCTAGCTTAAACCATGCAGACGGACGATCAGTGAATTAAGAATTGTGCACATGGTGGGTCATTGTGCTTGTCAACGAGGCTCTAAATGAGATCCAGAGCCTGAGGATCTCACTAGTAGTAGTACTATCCGAAGGTTCTGATGCGCTGCATGAGCGCTTGAGCGTTCTGATGATAGGAGAAGGGATGGTGGCGATGGGAGCCTCAATTGATCAAGCTTCAAGCTTCAAAAGTGTAATGCTGCCCCAATGCCATGCCCTTCAAGTTCCAGTTGAATGCAGGAATGGGCCCAGTTACCCCTATACTAGCCCCTAGGGAGCCAGGAGCGTCGAGCTTGCTCATCGTTGCTTGCATTCGACGTCGTCCTCGGAAAGCCGAGAATACGAAGGCTCGTTGCTCTACTTATCAATTCAAATCGAGGTAAGGGCTGTAATCTGGCAACCAACCAGAGGCTATGTAATCCGTACTGAAGGAGGCGTGTGAACATTATCAGTGTTGGATTTGAATTCATCAATGCCCCGCAGCTCGCATGTTTGGTCTTGACTTTCACCATGACCCACAATCTCTTGAACATCCCTCCTGAAGTTATTTTGTACATTTGTGAGTCCATTGAGCAGCTTCTTCCGCCTTGGTACCCTTCTAATGAGTAGTTTCCGGACGTGCGGTTTCGTGGTCATGTTGCCACAGTTTCGTTCCTCGACCTTCCTGACCTGGCATCAATCTCCCAGGTTACCCCGTTCTTTGAGCAGTTGGCGTCGGATCCTGCCCTACACAAGAATCGTATTCGATATGTCGCGCCGTCTCGTGTAAACCATTCATTGTTTGGTCGAGGGGCTCAGGGTGCTGCGTTAAGACCTACGGTGGGCGACTTGGTTCAACGAGGTGTGATACGTGGCCTCAACATCGAAAGGAGATGGCGTAATGGGTTGTATTTCTACTCTTCTATTGTGAGGTCACAGTTAGTATCTCCCTGCTGCTATTGACATTCCCGTAGTCTATCAGGCAATACGAAGCTGGTCTTCTCCTCGAACGCCGACATGCCAGCAGTATTCTCTCGTCATTCCTGCGCCAACGAGTATCCAATTTCAAATCCCTTCATATCTCCCATGTGCTCCCCGATATTGAGTCCTCGTCGCCGTACGTCTCACGTACACTGCTTCCAATCATGAGGCAGCTCAAGTGGTCCATCCAACGAGACAAGCTAGCCAAGCTTGTTAGGGAAGGAGCTTGTGTTGTTGCTGTGGTTAATGCCAGTGGTAAACCTGATGCTGCGGCATTTGGTAGGTGGTTGGAAAGTAAGGGAAAGGGCGTAGTGAATGAGGATTTAGATGAAAGGCTAAGGCTAGCCATCTGTCCTAGCGTGAAGGGTATTGTGGGCCGATATGAAGCTCGGGCTCGCTTGAACGACTAATGCGGGTGGTTTGGCCGATGGACTGGGTCTTGTTTTGGTTTATCATGCTACGTCAGATTTGGATTTCTGTCGACGCCTAGGACTGTTGTATGTGCTGTTGCTAATAGTAATACGATACCAGTTGGATACTTGATTCTGGCGGCGATTCTGCGCCGGTCACATTTTATGTTCGTTTCCGAATTTGTTTCTTCGAAAATTTCGACCATGTCACTTTCCCGATTTCGTTTCTTTATGATCGTCTGACATGCCGCATCCAGTAGACATCCATGTAGCTTCCGGACTCGTAGCCAGTACAGAGTCTGGCGTCACCGAAGCTTCACAGGCTCCATCAAGTCCCGGTGTTGACAGTGACCCAGATTCGCCCCCAATAGGTGTCACAATTGAAGTTTGTGTCGATTCGGTGACATCGGCAATAAAGTGAGTCCCTTGAGTGGTTTCTTTCTGATACTAACGGAATTACAGTGCTATCAGAGGTGGCGCTGACCGCCTCGAGCTCTGCGGAAACCTTGGACTAGGCGGCGGGACCACCCCAAGTATTGGACTGTACAAGGCAGTTAAGAGGATTGCAGATGGTATGCCTATGATGGTAGCTGAAACTCGTGCTCCTTGTCTATACTCTATGGATTGCTGAGCTGTCCGTCCCAGGTCATGATTAGGCCTCGCACGGGCGACTTCCTTTACACGGAGACAGAATTAGAGGTCATGCGTGAAGACATACGTGCCTTCAAACGTCGAGGAGCTCGAGGAGTTGTGTTTGGCGTCCTTACTGCCGAAGGCAGGGTTGATGTCGAGCGCACCAAGGTGTTCGTGATCTTGATCAGGCAGCAGTGATCTGACTTCGTTTCCAGTTTGGTGGACGAGGCACTCCCCATGGAAGGTGTGTACAGCCGCATATTAGCGTCGTTCGGCTAATAATTCTCGTATGCAATTCAGTATGTTTCCACAGAGCATTCGATATGACAAGGGACCCCGACGAAGGTAATGTAGCCGATGGTGCTTTGTGGACATCACACTTCTAACTTTGCAACAGCGCTGCGCGATGTTCTTAGCATTGGAGGTATATCTCGCATATTGACCAGGTCTGTTCACCACCGTGAATTCGTCAATGGACATGACGTTGAATTAATTATTGTCCAGCGGACACGGAACCCAGGCACCCTCGTCGTTGGACACTTTTAAGACCTTGTGCGCTCAAATAGCCTCCTTCGCTGCAGATCAACCATTCCCTACCAGCGTGCTTCCCGGATCAGGTATCAACGCGAACAACGTTGAGTCGTTGCTTCGTGCTTTAATGCCTGCTGGGGTTCATGAGATCCACCTCAGTGGTGGACGCTGGATAGGTGGTGATATGGAGTTTAAGCGTCCTGGAATGGGCATGGGCGTTGGTGGCGAGGGTGAGTGGGGCATCTGGACCACTGATGAATCAATTATTAGACAGGTGAGGGAGAAGGTGGATATGTTTTGGTTTGAACTACACCTGTAGGCTTGGCCAAGTTATTATTGTTGAGATTGCGTTGTTGATCCGCTATAGCGTAGCATCAGCATATCTATCCGCTGAGCTGGGTGGTTGCACCTGGTGTACGTAATTTGCAACGGGATCGAGCAACTGCACCTCCTTGGCTTCATTCGCAAACGTGTTCTTGAACTTCCATCACCCTTTCGTATCTTAGTCGCCCTACTCACCAGTCAACTGGACATACACGATAAGTATATGTCCTCCACGCTAGTCTCGACAAGCTTCAAGGAGGCAGCGAGGCCACCAAAAGTTTGGTGGGGCAATGCCCTATTTTTCGTCGGGGTACATCTCGCAGCGATGCTTGGGATATATTTGCGACCCCCTTGGACGGTCCCCTCCGCTACCTTCCTGCTATCTTTCAGTGCCTGGCAACTGGGGGAGTTTGGGTATGTCAATAGCTTCTTCGCTACCATTGTTCGTTATTCATCTTGCGTCAGAATAACTATTGGCTACCATCGGTTGTATTCCCACCGCGCCTTCAGAGCCGCTTTACCTGTACGAATCGTCCTTGCGATCCTAGGATCCTCCGCTTTCCAAGGCTCGATAAAGGTGAGCCTCGGCTCTTTTGGCCGATCAAGGGCTGACCTGAATAGTGGTGGTACGTGTACTACGTGTTCAAAAGTAAGCAGCTCGATCGTAAATGTCTGATCTAGGTCTCTGCGGCATCGGTTGCATCATGTATGTTATCTTTGGATTCAAGATAAACCCTGTGATGTCCGCTTATAACTGATCTTGAACTTATCCACGTTTCTTTGCAGAGATTCACGGATGACCCGCTCCATGACCCGTGAGAGTAGACATCCTCGTGAAACTGAGGTCGAACGTATTCATGTTGGATTCTCAGGTATCCTGTCACCAAAGGGCTTTTGTATTCCCACATGGGGTGGATATTCTATAAGCCAAAGTACTCGAAGCTCGAATTGATTGAACGCGATGATCTAGACAATGACCCAGGTATGACCGCCTCACCGTCACACGCGGGATACTGTTACTAACCCTCGTCGCCAGTGGTTCGCTTCCAGCATAAATATTATAGTAAGTATACCAACTCAAATAAAGCCCCCCCCGTTTCGGTATCCCTCATGCTGGTTTCTTTTAGTACTTCTGGCCGTGTTTTGCGGTTTTATTTCTCCTTCATTGATCGGATCTCTTTGGGCCGATTCCTCGGGCGCGTTCGTATGGGCTGGCCTGGTGACGAGATTGACATGTAAGTACCAACATCCCTGAACATAGTTTGCTCATGACTATCTTTAGTGTGGCATTGTACATTCCTCGTCAACTCGTAGGCATTCCCTCAGACTCGATGACTTTCTCACTCATACTATCGGTAGACTGGCTCACTGGGAGGGATTACAACCCTATTCAGACGACGATACATCCCGTGGAAACCTGGTATGATCCTTCATGCTCGAGGCGAACCATCCTTCACAAAGCATGTAGATCCTTGCCCTTCTTACTAGCGGAGAGGGAAATCATAACTTCGTGAGTAGCTTCAGCAGAATCTGGGTGGCTATTTCTTACACACACAAATAGCACGTAAGTGGTGGCCTGACAGACATACTGGATCCATTTTAATTGGCGTAGCATACATTTCCCCATGACTACCGCTCCAGCCCGTCATCATCAGCTTGGGATCCTTCGAAATGGGTCATCCTTTTGCTCTACCGCTGTGGCCTTGTTCATGGGCTCCGTCGTGCACAAGAGGCTGACATTATAGAAGCTACCGCATATATGAATTGCAAGCACGAATTCCAGCAATTGGTGGGGGAGGACGAGTGGGAAGGGCAGACATGGACAGTTGAGCAAGCTCAGACGTACGCGAAGGAGCACGGCAATAGGTGCATCTTGATTATTGATGGATTAGTGATTGATGCAAGCTCATACCTGGGAGAACATGTAAGTATGTCACATCTAAAGACACTGATCATGGCTAACACTAGGTTCTTTGGTGACAGCCAGGTGGGGCTAAGCTTTTACGTCGATATTCCCTTGCTCGTAAAGAGGCGACTGTAGGTGAAGCATCGTGGGCATTTGGTGGTGGGTTCAATAATCACTCTAGGGCGGCGCGTAGACGGCTTAGAGGCTTGGCTTTGGCGAGGGTTGTGGATATGTAGCGTCTCTAATAGGGGTTGTAGTCACGTGGAAATCACCTGATCGGTGTAAGCACCCAAGCAGCCAACGCTGGGACCACAGAATTGGATGCTACAGAGAGAATACGCCAGTATCTTCGTGTCGCCCACTCCTGCGCATTCGCAATTACCTTGCCGAGGAAGCTTCGAATCGAACAGGATGCTGAAGAGAGAATTGGGTACTCGTACCGTCACGGCAGGCGATCAACATCGGACGAAGAGACGGAAGGAAGCCTCCACAGGGACGCAGGATGTGCAGGCGTCGGATACCACGCTCAACGGAAGAAATGGCGAGGGAGGCGAGACGTTGAAGGAGCAAGCGCTGAGATTGTGGCAAACTGTCAGAGACGCTACAAACAAGGAGTGCGTACCAGGCAAACTCTTCTCACCTGAACCCAGCCACTCACTCGAAACATATCCCCCTCTCAATCCGCCCAAATTCTAGAGGCCGAACTCTATCGAATGACTTCCTGCGACGCCCATCGAAGAGACAATACCCTGATTACTATGTGCTCATTGCCCAACCCATCGCATTGGATGACATCAAGAAGAAAATCGAAGACAGCGGTTATGATTCCCTCGAGTCCGTTCGGCAAGACTTGGAGCTTTGCTTCAGAAACGCCAAGCAGTACAATATGAAGGAAAGCATTATTTGGAACGATGCGAAAGACTTGTTGGTGCGTGGTGGTAGATGATATCTCGGGATATGCTTGCTCATTCCCTCTCCGATTAGAAACTGACAATGAAGAGCTACAACAAGATGGTGCCTCGGGATGATGCTGAGGAGGCGTCCAAGGAGAAGGGGCCCAATCTGACCCGTTTGCTCAAGTCGAGGCTGCAGAGATTGTCAAGCAAAACCGACGATACGTATGCGTTGTCCTTCCTTTGGTCACTGCCCTTGCTGACGATCCCGAAGTGGTCGCATTCTTTGCTCCGAATTCATGGAATTGCCATCGAATAAACTATGGCCATATTATTACCAAGTGATCAAGGAACCTATGTGTATTGACACGATATCTGTAAGACACCTCTCTTGTATCAAAACGGAGGAATATTCATGGTTGTTTAGGGGCGTCTGAAGCGCAAGGAGTACCATTCTGCTGGTGACTTTGCCGCGGATGTCGAGCTTATATTTTCGAACGCCATGACTTTCAACCAAGAGCACACGCAAATATGGGAAGATGCTCTAACATTACGGGTACGTAAGGGATTTCTTCCAAGCCTCAGCCTAGTCATGCTGTCGTTCGATAGGATTTCTTCCGCCATCTTATGTCGGATCTTCCCGAACCTTTTGCACTTCCCGAACCTACGAAATCATCTGGTCCAAAGATAAAACTGAAAGTACCCGCTCTCTCCTCTCGCGATCCTACAAATTCCAATCCGCCTCCGAATCACGATATTGCATCTACCAAACCCCTTCTACTCCGTGTCCCTGCACCCAACACTTCTGTAGCAGACAAGACGCCCACTCAATCCGCTCTCACCTCCTCGGTTCCGCCATCGAAGGGTAGCACTCCTGCTGTCACCCCTACAACCGTGCACACTGCTTCTCTCCCGACCGCCGTGAGTCGGCTTTCCCCCATACCACAACCGACTGTCCAATTGCAGCCCACCTTAACACCCGCCCCACCCGCCCCATCTAAAGCTCCTGCCCCTACAGCCCTCGCCCGAGCATCTGTGGTACATCCGGTGCAAAACAATGCCCAGCAAGCCCAAGCTAGTCACCAACCCTCCATTTCCCCAGCCCCTGTGCCTGAAAATCATCCTTTCAAACTTGTCCTACTCAAGGTTGAGCAAAGCGGTCGACTGATAGGATTAGACCATCGTGATGGCGTCAAAACTTGGGTGATGAGGCTGGCGCCAGGTGAGAAGGACGTCCGAATATCGAGGATATTGTTTCTCGAGGATGAAGGAGAGGAAGGTACCGATGTAGAAGATGGCGAGGGTGACGATACCTCGGAACCTGCACCCAAACGAAAACGAGGTAGACCACCGAAGACCAACAAAGCCAAGTTGACCGCGAAATCAGCCCCGAAGTTGAAGCCTCCCAAGCGGAAGCCTTCCTTTAAGCTCGAGGACGTCCAGATTAAACTGAATGGTCAGGCTAAGAGTGCCTCGGATTCATCTATGTGGTTGCTTGAGCTCACAACTGGGCCCAACGTCTTGGAAGTGGCAGATAAGGGAGGTGCTGCTTGGAGGGTACATATGGAGAGGCCGTAGGAGGCTTACTTCAGTTCTGGATTTCCTGTATTACCTCCTTTCGTAACGCCATTAGATTATATGATCTCTATTCATTAAATTAGAATATCGTGTATATGCCTGCCGCTTGTATATACTATAATTCAACCGAAGGGGGTCCAGTATAAGGGATTAGATCTTTAGAAGGTAAAGTGGTCTGTGCCTATGGTTAGGATTCATCATCGTCTTGACTGGATTCGCTGTGGCTACCGGGCTCTGGGATGTATCTGTGGTATCGGCCGGGAACTTCTCCGAGTTCCTCCAAATACCTCCTCAGCATGTCGTCGCGATCAATAGGTCGAACTTCGTACCCCTCTGATCCTCTCCGTACCCTGGACGCGTCACGCTCTTGGTAAGAATCTCCCGATGATTCGAGTGAATCATCTTGATCGCATTGATGATCGGGGTGGGATGGAGGGAAATGGGAATGTTTCTTTAGACGACGTCGCTGTTGAAGGGAGGACGCTCGCAGCTCGGAATTGTATGGTTGAAGGCTGGGATTCAATGATCCATTTTCGAAGGTCCAAGGTGACGCAGGTAGTTCAAATGGGGCACCATCGTCATCTTCATCGTCAAGCACTCCAACGTCTGGGTCTTCTGGCGGCCAAGACGCACCCAATCCATTAGGATCTACAAATACAATATCAGAACTATGTTCGTTATATCGACTGGAATAAGTAGAAGTAGAAGCTAAAGGGCTAAAGGGTAAGCTCAGCCGTTGATCCCACGCCTGTGCCCATTGCACTCACCATCACACGACCTCCCCGAGGTCCGCCTCCTCTCGAGTGGCCTTTTCGAACGTCGATAAATCAATCCACTCACCCTCGTTTTCAGCGAGATCGTAGCGAAGGCCAGTGCCTGGGGCACGAGTAGGCCAGCACCACAGTAAAAGGTTAGTGCCAAGGACAGATTCAACGTTACGCCGACGGCCAATATTCTATTATAACCCTCAGTGGCATGTTGAGATTGCGCGGAAAGCTACCCTCACGTATGGAAACTTGACCTAAGCAAACAAGTTAGACAACGGCTAGAAATAATTATCCTCCCAGGACTTACCTCACGTATCTTTCCTCGGCGAACCATGGTCGCTACCTTGTCCTTTTCCCATCCTTCGATCGTAGTTGTATTGCGGAGTAAGGATATTAGATGATAGATACTGTTATGAGGGGTGACTCAGATAAAGCCTTGACCAAGGCAGGAAGCCGCACCTGAATCCACCAACACTAAGCAAGACTGGGACGCAGGCGACATAATTGAGAATAATAAACAAAATTTCCGACGTGGAGGGTTCATCCTGAGCAGGTGTTAGTGCACACAGACACTGAGGCAGGATGGTCACTCACCCACATGCGGCTCCCCCAGGTAGCTCGGACACGACTGGTCACCATGGCCAAGTGATACGAGCAGGCAAGATCGACATAAAAGAGAAAACGGAGGAAGTGGCCGTAGTTAAAGTGTCCCACACAGTTGTTGACCCACGGACAGTGATGATCTACGGTGTTGACTGTATGGTGTGCAGCCCAAGAAGGCTTCTCAACATACCCATGCGTAGAATACACCTGCCAGTGACGTGTTGAGTCGACGAGATGTGTCAAACAGTGTATCTACCTCTTGCATTGCTTGCAATGGTGCGCGCGTGGAGGTTTATACTTCTCGCAGAATCTGCAGTATCTTGGTTGTCCCGTCAGTTTCTTTACTTCGTAGCCATCTTCACCCGTGGCTGGTTTCTGTATACGATCTTTGAGTCCGCAAGTCTAAAGAGGACACGGGCAATACCCAGTTGTCGGGGACGCCCCCGGGATCAGTGGTAACTGTCAAGAAATAGTTCCACAGTAGGAGGAATACTAGGACGCTATGCAATACGCGTATCAGCAGGAAAACTGGGTGGTGACATGGTACTTGCTTAAATGGTGCCAGGAGAGTCAATAGCTCTACAGTGACTTCACGGCCATACCAGGGCCATATTATAAATATTTGAGAAGAATATGCAATGAAGCTGATGAGACAGAGAACAAAGTTGACCACGAGCCGACCAAGAAGGGGGTGCATTGGAGGGAGAACGCAGTGGCCGCCTTGGCGCATGTCCGAAGCGGTAGTGGCATGTTGGGTTTAGAGGCCGCCGGCCCTCAGAAATAGCAATGTCCAAAGGCGACTGTCGTCTTCCGGCCTCTCCTTCTCCATGCACAGGATTCGGATTCAGCGGATCGCTCGCAGCGAACCATGCGTGCGGTCAGTGCGCCTTAACTCGACAGCAGCGACGCAGCCTGCTACTGGTGAATCCCCGCAGCCATCCGACACCAACAAAACCCAACCCCGGGTGTCCACCTTCCATGGGCTAGTGATACGTGCGTGCCAATTTGACAACACCGTCTCATATTCTTATCTGGGCGTGCAACAGCCAGCAGAGAAGAGGTCTTGAAAAACCCGAATGTTTACCTGGCTTACCAACCATTTGCCGACCAGTCAAGGAGCTTCAAGCCTAGCCTCTCCTACTTGACCAAAAGTGGATCGTCTGGTTTTGCTCAGCGACTCGCTCGCCAGCAATTGTCTCAAGACCCATCTCAGACGGCCGGCACAGCAAAATTTGACTCAAAGACCGACAACGACCGCTCAAAGCGGAGGATTGCCCCCGCCCCCAATTCGTCCACGGACGCGCAACCCTTTCGTAGGAGCGAAGGTCAAAGTGGGCCTCGTCAGAACACTCGTAGCTTGCAGCGTCCCAGGCAGGGCGCTACATCCGAAGCTTCACTACAGAGAAAGGAGGGCAACCGTCCAGCTCAGAAAGCTTCCCATTCCGACACCACGTCGAGTATCAAGCAAACAAAGAGGAACAACCGATTCGATGGTACGGATGTGACAATGAACCATAAGGGGGCTCCATCCAACCGTCGCGACCGGAGCGCTCGTACTCAATCTAAGGCTGGTGTTCAGAGCGAACCTCCCCGTCGCAGACCCCAGGCCAAGTCTGAGGGAGAGCAGAAAGCAGTCGAAGAATTGAAACCTATCGTGGGGACCCTTGAGGAGACAGACAGCGGAGACAAGGACCTGGATGACTGGGATCCGGACGAAACACTACCCTTACCCCCTAGCCCAGCTAGCGTCACCTCCCCCGACGTTCGTTTCGTACATCTTGGTGCAGCTCTTGCGCCTTCGGCGACAAGCTCGCATCTCCTGTCTTCCTCTACTTCCTTGTCGATCAACCCTTCCGAGGTCGCCTCCCTTCTTCCTGCTGACCGCGCTCTGTGGCTTCGGGAGACCATCGGCGGTGATTATTCAGAATTCGCGCCTCTTTCTTCCCGAGACTACATTACAAGCCATGTTCAACTCGGCCCTCTCAAGCACTCTCATCTTATCCTTGCCCGTCGGCGAGACGTTTCGCTGCCTCAAAGGAGTATCGTCGCCAAGATTGTACGTTCTTCTGTCTAGTACAAAGACACCTTATTAGATGGAGTCTGGACCTTCTCGATATGAATCTGAGGTTCCGATTCAACCATATATACTATGGGTCTCGCTACTTGTGGCTAACAAGAGACAAGTACACTGGATATATACACAAAAGTATGAGGAAGACACGTCGTGTCAATGCGCTACTATTTTACAGATATAGATTCAGCATGCGCATCCCCACTATGGCCATCAGTCTTGATGTGAGCAAGGTGTGCTTGGTCATGGACAGTAGGCGGATATTCAGAGCCATTGTCTACATCCCGTATGTTCTTAATCCAATCTGGAAGCTCAAAATCCCTATGTTCCTCCACTTCGAGCGGGACTTTGAATCCAAAGGGTAGATGGTGTCGTTGTGTTTTCCTTGATTTAGGCATCTCTGACTGTCGGATAGCAGTGAGGAGGAGGAGACTCTTTGGATGATCTACATCAGGCTTGGGCGTCGAACGCTTTGCGGTGACTGGGACAGAGATTGACTCTATCGGAGGAAGCGATGACTCTTTATGGGAAGACGCGATGGAGCTCCTCAGACGTTTGGATGGTCGAGCGCGGTCGATGAGGCGAGGTTTCTCTATAGGGCCAGCAGAGGCGCGAGACTTGTTGTCTTCGAGAATCGCTATCTCTGGGTTTGAATATGCTGGGCTGGCGGCATAAATTATCCGTACACTAGACAGCTCAGATGGTTGTTCCTCGGCTTGTACTGTGGTTGACGATGGTGACGAGGCCTCAATGGCTTGAGGCGCTGACGTTGTGGATGCCGGCTTTACGGGCTTCGTTTTCTTGAAAGAAGCAGGAGGCTGGACTGTAGATGGCGTTACAGTTTGTGGTGAATGATTGTGCGACCTCGCCGGAAACCTGATCTTAAGCTTGAGTTTCTCGGTTTCCTTTGGTAAGTGGGATTCAACCTCGGGCTCGATCCTGAGTTCGTCCACTTCCTCCTCCGCATTGATTTCGCTGGCAATAACGTCGGCCTCTGAAGCGGTGGGGGCCCTCGCGGACGATTTCTTCAATCGATCGGGAGGTAAAAGAATACGGTATCGCTCCTCAAGCGCCAAGGCCACGTCAAGCATCTCCCTCCTACGACGTTCTCCTTCATTGTAAGCAGCGGCACCATTAACATGAGCTCCCGGCAGACCCTCGCTGCCGGCGCTGGGAGGAGGGGTGAATGTTGAAGCGGGCAAAGACATGAAGGCTGCGCCATCCATAGCACGAAGTTGTTCTATTCGCTCCTTGAGCTTATACTGTTCATGTTTGAGCTTCTCTTTTTCTCGTAGTCGCTGCCGCTTTTCGAATGTCTCGTATTTGCGATGTCGCTTCTCGTACGCTTGGTCAGAAGTGTCCACACCCGACTATTTTCAGCGGAAAATGGCGTTGGGGTAAGGAAATATGGACAGTGTTAAGCATCAGTGACATATTCCAGAGGAGGCAAACTGGATAGCGCACATCCTCAGCACCTCTTGGCCGAAATCTTCCCCCGACGCTGGCATCTTCGCTCAGCGATGTAAACTCTGGGGTTTGAATGGTCAACTGTTCTTTGTATGCTTTTATCACTTCTGGACGGTCGAAGTAACGATCTCGTGCAGCAAGGTTGAGTCGAAGTCGACTCGAACTCGGATGAGAGGAAGCGGATGATGAGGGTGAAGCAACTTGGCTGGTGTCGGTCGTCAATAAAAACCGGGTTGAAGCTGGTATCAACGGCTCATTCTCAGCTGGTTGGTAGTAGGGTATGTAAGAGTCTGTCCGGTCCCGAATTGACGGAAACTGCACGAACCTTGCCGCTTGTATGTGTCCAAAATCATCTGGTCTACATCGCAACTGCCGACTCCGGGCCCACCGCGACGTGACCTGGAGGGCAAAATACGCTTTCGGCGCGTCTGCGGCACTGGTGTCTTGCTTGAGGACGAAGCCATGTCCAAGTGAAATCTACGATCCTTGGCAGTTTGAACGAGACTTTCGGCGATGAAACGTGGCGGACGCTGCTCGCGGTCAATGGGCTGAGCTTGGGCGGTCGACTGCAGGAGGCACTTGAAAAGGAGGCAAGCTGGTATTGCCCTCATTCTAGATTGCCATATTGGGTACCTCTCACAATATCGTATTACATTAATTGCTATGTATCAGAGTCTTGCCTGGTTGCTTACTCCCCGCACAAATATCCAGCCGTCTTTCTCAAGTCCACTGACAGCATGGGTGATCATCTCAGCTGGGACTAACACATAGTCGGTATTCCTAAGGTGGTTGAGCACAAGCTACTGTTGAACTCGGCAAGGGTTATACCATGTTGACACAGCAAAAACGGGCACACCAGAGGCCTTGAGAGGCGCCGTAAGGTCACTCAGGATCCCGGTCAAACCTGCAGGTGTTGTGCACGATCAGATGATGATCAGACCAGCATTCGGAGACGCACCGAAATCCATCGGTCCCTTTATCTTTATACACATCCAACCAGAGTTCTGCTTGCAGTACTCAGGCATGCCCGAACTGGCCTCTCCCACCAACGACACTTCTTCACTCGTCCTTGTCACGGAGAAAAATCGACCAGTATGGTCTGTCAAACTCTTTACAACACATGGAGGTATCGGCTGTCCTGGCTCGAGCTTCACAACGAAAAAGCGATCTGGAAGGACCTGAAGATGAAGTGCTGGATGGCTACGGGGCTTTGTGGAAGTCATTCTGGTCGAGGGAAGCAAGGGATTCACGTTTCGCATCTTTAAGTGTGACTGTGAGCTGCATCAACGGAGTCCCTAGCTTGACGTATACACTCCATTGTCGTGGTTTCGAAGCGGATTGAAAGAACCTGATTCGTGGACAACAGGTCTAACCTTGCGTTGCCGATGCGATATGGAAAAACGTTGCGGAGTTAAGGGGAGCTAGTGCAACTCGTCAAGACTACAATCTACTGCAACACAACCTAACTCGTTTGTCAAGTACTACGACGCAATGATCGACAAGGTGTAGTCCTGGGCATGGCCAGAACCAGTGAAGACAGTGAAAACTGTCGTACCACTTGGGCTACCGTCACTGGTCCAAGCCATAGAACCACCCGATGCAAGGAGCAGGTTTCCACCGGATGACACCTGACCAGCACGTAAAGTTAGAAGCCAAGGCTATCGCAAGGTGAACCCCTTACAACGGAGAAAGACGTGGGCGACACCCCACTACCACAGCTCAATGCGCCAGCGCTGACTCCACAATTACCTTTCGACGAAGTCATCGTAAAGGCAGAAGCAGTTCCTGACAACGTGAATGTAGCCAGTGTCTGGGTAGACCACGTTCCCGCCGACAACAATCCACCGATCTGGCTGCCCGACCTTATGGCATGGATTGTAGCCCGGTTTGGGAGCCCGCTGGCGGTCTAAACACGATGATGAGCATGGTGCGACGGTGAAGAACTAAGGAAGACGAGCCGGGTTCGGGGGAGCCTGTGCGGAACACGGTCAGAAGAACGAGCTGGTAATAATCAAGGAGTTCTACTGACGGTGGTCGTAGGCTGGGCACGCAGAGGTGAAGGATTAATCGATTAATATTTGCTTATCCACTCACTGCAGGTGACCCGCTCTTAGGAGGATATCTAATTCCGCTCGATGGACACGAACCAGCCTTCGGAGCGTCTACGCAAGTGTTATCAGAAGGGGTCAATGGGATCAACCTTCCAACCTACTGATTGGAACAAAAGTGCCATCAATGATGGATCCTCTGAGGTTGAAGTACCAGCTGACTTGGTTGAGCGTACTTCCGCTGCAGTCAAGTGCAGGTGTAAAGCCCTGTTGTAAGCATGGAAGGTCAGTCCTGTTGCCGATAACGCTGCGAAATACTAACGCCAGACGCGGTTTTCAGTGCTGATGTCAGAGTGGACAACGAAAACGTCTGCGATGTGGTAGGCATGATCCCTTGCCTTGCGAGCCAATCGAATGTTGGGAGGGTCTGGACGTAAGGTGAGATGTGAATCACTGAGCGTTAAATCATAATGGCATGCCTTGTAAAGTCTGGCCACCGTCTGGAAGAAAGCTACCGCCTATTCACGTAGATCACTACAGAATGAGACCGCAATCGAGGTCGATGATACCTCTGCTCCCCTGACGCTTCCGCCCGGAAGACATTGCGTTCGAAGAGTGCTTCAGACAGGCTATCAGGTGATGGTAACCTAACCCATGTTGAATGTGTTACCCTACCTCATACATGTACCGTGTGTGCTCCACTCGTGCTGATATGAATTCAAGTTAGTATTTAAACCAGGAAGAGGTCCATCAAAATTACCTCCCAGAACTGTTCATCGTTACCGTTGATGTCAACCCAGTTCTACAACAGGTCGATAAGCTAAGGCTATAAGGATGCCTATGTAAAAACAAACCGTTCTCATGAGCGCAAGCGTATCACTAGCTCCATTACTGCTCAAAAGCTGCCCGACGAAGATTCAGTGCCTGTCTCGATAAATGGTAAGCAGCGTACCGATGCAATATTCGTGTAGGCACGAGTAGGATCACAATTCTGGGAGAAAGTAGTGTCACAGCTGGAATGTGTATAGTCATTATTCTGGACAACGAAGGATACTTCGGATGCACATACTGATCTGGCCAGAGACCTACCCGTGGGGGGCAAGTAGTCAAAATAGAACCGACATCTGGGCTGATGTTTTCTCACCGTGGATTGTCCAGCTATTAGAGGGACCGGTGGAAGGATTGGTATCCCAGAACTGATCAGGGGAGTTGGATAGGAGATGCAGTGATACGGTACGGGTACATACCTGCGTTTGAAGTAAGAGACCCTATCAGTGACAATAAGCTCCGAGGTAATTTGCGGTATCAGTAAGCGAACGCTCACCCCGGGGGCTTCAAAACAACAAAGGTCAGAAACAACGGATGTGTTATGACAAGAAGCGGGTCCTAAAGTAGAGCAGCCAGACGTTAATGAGGTATCCCTGGTGACGAGCTCCCGTGGATAGATCGCGTAGGGTGAGGCCAAGGCTGGGCCTGAAAAGGCAGCGAGGATAAGGGCGCGAAAGTGAACCATAGCAAGTATTCGAACATCTTCAACGAGTCCTTTATAGGGACTTGGGTATTCCCTACCGCCATGGCGTGGACCAGCATCTCATGCCTCAGTTTCCGTAGTGGTCAACTGCCGCAAGGAAGCGATAAGAGTATAGATGGCATTGAGTTCTGAGAGCACGGCAGCATATGCAAACCACCATGCTTCACGCTGCATCTGTCGCGCAGTCCCTGTAAAAAGGTCTAATTATGAGGTGCACATATGGCTGGAGGAAGAAGACCCAGGTAAAGCCGATCGAAGTCGGCAAACTGGTATCTCAAAAGCGGTGACCTTGTGTTCATGTGTCTCTAGTGTGCCTGCGTAAACAACGTTTGTGGAGACCGTGGCAACACATTCTGAATTACATGGTGGAAGGAGGTTCAACGATAACAACCGATATTGAAGGAAGCGCACACTGAGTTGCACAAGTATAGAACCTAAACGCTAACAATAGACAATGTGTAATCTTCATCGCGGGCAGTGCCGGTGTAAACAGTGTACACGTCTCTACCACTGGGAACGCCATCGCTGGTCCACGCGGTCGATCCCTCCGAAGCTAGGAGAAGCTCACCACCCGACACAACCTAAATACAAACATATAAGTCATGAATCAAGTCGGACTAACTGGATGTGGGAAGCCAGGTAAGAAATGGACAAAACTCACAGCAGAGAAGGGGGTTGGATCGACATTACTGCCGCAACGTAATGCACCAGTAACAACGCCGCAATCACCTTTGGAAGAGGACATGGTGAAGCTAGAAGACGAGCCTGTCAAGGTGAATTTGGCCAGAGTTTGAGTGGACCAAGTTCCCGACGATAACAAGCCACCTAGGTGAGCCCCAGATCTAACCGGAAGAGCTTGTATAGTTGCTCGCGCTGGAAGATTTCCAGGGGGACCGGACGTCTGGAACAGGGCGCGTAAGTAGACCAAAGCGAGTGTGTGATATTGGGGACTGACTGGCTTAGGTCCAGGGGGACGCTTTAAGGTTACTGTCAGCATTTGGGCTCGAATTCTGGACAAGCCGTGAAGCTTACTGTCGTAGGCTATGGAGTACTCAAGAATCAGTGTCTTAGGAAAGTAATCGTGACTGGCGTACGTACCGGTGGGGGTGAGGGTGAACCACGTTTTGGAACATACCTGATACCGGAGGAAGGACACGATCCACGTTTCGGAGTATCTAGATATGGGGGGTGCAAGATATCGAACAAAGTAAAAAAACGTGGATGTATATACCTATGGGAACGAACGTGCCATCAATGATGGAGCCTTTCAAGTTGAAGTACCAGCTGATTTGGTAGAGCGACTTCCCGTTGCAGTCCAGCGCCGGTGTGAATCCCTGTGACAGAAAGATTGTCCAGAACGGAGTACAATATAAATTGAATACGCACGCCAGAGGCCGTTTGAAGTGCGGATACGAGAGTGTCTCGGGTAAATGTCTCGCTAGTAGTGGGAAATATACCTTGGCTAGCGAGCCACTCGTATGTAGGGAGAGACTGGACATTCATCGTTCAGTCAATCGCATCGAATTCGGGAGCACGAAGTATTACCTTGAAGAGGTTCACAACTGTCTGGAAGAATGCAACCGCCTATGATACCCCATTGAGAATAAATGATGTGTATGATAGAGGAGGCATACCTCTGCGCCCCGGGCGCTTCCGCTCGGAAGACAACGAGGGTTAAGGGTGCTATAACGGTTTGAATAAGATACAGGAAAAATGCAGCCGTATATACTTGCCTCATGCAGGTGCCATGGGTGCTCCATTCATGCTAATAGGTCTGATAAGGATATTGCCTGGAATGCCAATTGCTCACTCACCTCCCAAAAACGCTCGTCACGGCCATTGATATCCACCCAATGCTAATAGGACATCACCATTAATGTTGGGTGGTCTACATCGCGGAAGGAAGGAAGGACAAACTGTTCTCATAAAGTCAAGGATATTGACAGCTCCACTGACAGAGAGGAGCTATTGGATACGAGTTGAATGAGAACGAATAAGCAGGGGTTCAAGAATTACCTGGTCAATGTTGGTGTACGCACGCGCAGGATCACAGTTTTGTTCATAAGTAGCATCGCAGCTGAAGAGAATCAGCGACATTCTAAAGGCCGGATTGTATGCTCACTTATCAGGCCAGAGTCCTACCAAATTGTGAAATTCCGATTTATTAATGACGGTCAGAAGCCTCACCGTGAATTGTCCAACTATCGACAGGGCCAGTGGAAGGATTGGTATCCCAGAACTGATGATGGGAGTTAGCGAAAATTGGTGTGCAGTAACGTCAAAAGTAAGTACTTGAGTTTGGAGTAGGAGACCCTAGAGGTGAAGATAGACTCATGAGGATGGAGAGGAGAATCGAGGAGGCCTGAACATACACCAGGTGACTCAAAACAGCATAGGTCAGGTACTCTGGTCGTATTGTGACAAGAGGTTGGTCCGTTCAGAGGACAGCTTGATGTTAGGCCACTTGGGCTGATAATGTCCAAAGGTCCAGGCTGGGTTACAAACTTAGCAGGCAAGACGAAAGACGCGCTCGCGGTTGCGGCGAGGAGAAAGAAAGATAACATTGTGGTTGCATGTCCATTAGTGAACGAAGAGCCCTTTTAAAGTAAAGAGGACCTCGGTGGCTACTTATGCGCGTTGTTCTTTGACCGCTGGTTACCGCAAGTTGACGGTAACGGGCACAGGAGAACTTCCGTAACGAATTCACTGGTGAAAGCTGCCGAGTAGCGTCAGGTCGTCGCAACCCTTCTTAAGGGTCTTCCTCCAGTACCTGACCGTTGGTACGAATGCTATTAGAGGCCTGTCCAAGAATTCATCCACGTATCTTCACTGGCAGAGCGCATCCGACATATGGACTAGGATTTACCTCTGTCACATTGTGCCTCGGAAGGAGCGCCCAGGATAACGTAGGGAGATCTGAGTTGCAGAGTGGGCCACATGAACGCAGTAGTAGCATGTAGAATGGAACACGGTGAACTCTATTCATTCGGGGAATCATTACTCCCATGAACTGTCCATTCATCCGTCCAGTCAGAACGAGGCTCTTCCCTCCAGTCACGCACGTTCAACCCCATCGTGCCTTGTCCTTGTCCTGGACCGAAGCCCATGAACGGCGTTTGTGCCGTGAAGTTGGTATTGATACCTAACATCGATGCGAATCGAGGGTTGATGTGCGGTTGAACATAAGGCTGGAAACTGGCACCACTTGGGTTGTAGGGTATATGATACCCCCATGCAACGGATGGGTCCATCGCAGCGGATGGGTACGGTGCGAAAGGAGTGGCGCCGTATTGTCCTGACGGCCACCGGGCAGCAGACGGCGATGTCATCGAGACTGTTCTTCCAGGAATCGGTGGTTCCGTTGAAGCCGTTGAAAGGCCAATCGGCCTGGAATTGCGACCTAAATCACTCCTGCCTCGATGAGAATAATCTCCTCGCCCACGCCCTCTTCCGCGACCCCGTGGGGGCCGGCTTGCTCTATCTTCCGAAGATGCTTGTGAAGCGTACCTATGTCCAGGGCTACGATTGCTCGATGTACGCGTTTCGCCGTCATACTTCAACGCAGGTGCATCCGCATAAGGGTCATCGTCATAAGGCATAGGCAGGGGGCGCGATGGCGCTGCCGTGAAATCGATGTCGTACAGTCCATGAGCAGCATAGGCGTCTCCGCTGACATAGTTTAGATCTTGGTCGTGCATCTGTGAAGGCCCAGGAGTGGAAAGCCGAGAAGAGGCAACTGATCCAGCCCTCGACTCGCCTCGTCTGTTCCAATACATGAATAAATGGTCAAGGGGTCATTTGATTATCAACTTACTTCCGTTTTCGGCGGCTTTTAGCAGCGGCTTCAGCCTCATCATCCGAGTAGTCCAACTCGTGCTCGGCTGGCTCCTCATCATATAGGTTACTCGCATCGCTACCTCTGAAGTGTTGTATATCTCTCAAGAACACGAAACGGCTTCTCGTAGGGATATGGTAAACTTCTCTTCCTGGCTTGACTTTCGTCTCATCCAACGGATACTTTTGGTTGAATTTGACTTGATAAAAGGGCTGGGATGTAGGGCCAAATGTCTCATATACCTGAGTGTCAGAGGTCAGCAAGGGCAACATACTTTAAAATAGGCTGCTGGACACGCACATAGCCCAAGACCTTTCTGTCATCAAACACAAGTAATGTATCAGAGTCCAAGGCGGTCTCGGAACCCTTATTAGCGATCGCGGAGGCCTCACCCTTGACAATGACAATTTTATTGTCGAGAATAGTCATCACTTCGCCCACTCTCGCCAACTTCTCGTCGACTCCAATTTCCTCCACTTCAGGTATGTTGATATCGGTGTCCAGAAGTTCATTTTTGGTTTGAGGGACTGCACCAGGAGCGAGACTGGTTCCGGTGTCATCATCGTCATCGTACAAGTCTGCCTCAGGTGGTTTGTTGCCGTGCACTGGATTTTCTTTTATGTCTCTATCAGACTCCAGGTCAGAGTCCGGGTCCGAGTCGGAATCTGAAGGAGGTATCGAGCTAGGGGTAGCCAAACGACATGAGAGACGAAGAGCGTCGAGAGCGGGCATGATACGTACGTACCGCTTGTCCGTATTGGCCGCAGCTTTCAACAAATCAGAAACTACCTCATTTTCACTTTCATCGTCAGAAGAGTCGCCGCCTGACGAAGTTGAGGAATCGCCATTCAAGTCCTCGACGTCGCGGTCCACAGTGCATTCAACCTGGGCATTTAGTTTGGAAGGTGGCGGCGGCTCTCCAATGATGTCTTGGATCAAGAGAAGGTCCTGAGGTGTAGCGTCTGGGACTCTGAACTCACCAGGATTCATGCTGGTGCAAAGACTTGGATAATAAGGCTGAAAAACTATTTGATCGAGCTTATGTAATCGTGATCGTCACGTCTCGGGCAGTCGCGTCTGTCGAGCGGAGACATTTCACGCAAAAGAGGAATTCCTCACCATGCAAATGCTCAGCGGAGCCCGTTGTCCTCGCCGCGCCTTCGTCTCCTCTGCGTATGGCTCATTTCGCTTCTACTCAGCAAACATCTCCCCTGTCAAACTGGTGGCGGAACTGCGAAAACGCACCGAGGTCTCCATCGCCAAAGCTAGGGAAGCTCTGGCCGCATCCAACAACGACCTTGATGCTGCTCTCGAATGGCTGCACAAAGACTTGGCTATCTCCGGAGCGAAACAAGCTGCCAAGGTTGCCGGACGCGCTACAGACGAAGGTGTAATTAGCACTGTCGTGTTATCGAGAGGAGCGGGCTCGGCAACGGGGGGCAAGATGGTCGGATATGGGGGGAGCGTCAGAGCTGCCATGATTGAGCTGAATTGCGAAACGGACTTCGTTGGACGGAACGAACTGTTCGGGAAGCTCGCCTCAGACATCGCAACTACAGCGGCCGTGGTCTTGGAACCTGTGGAGGACAATGGACTGTTCCAGTCATGTTCGTTGGACACGTTGAATGCCGCCCCCCTCGTATCATCCTCAGAATCCCAATCCTCATCAACAACCTCAGTTGGCACAGCAATCCGGGACACGATTGCGAAAGTTGGAGAGAACATTTCACTACGGCGCGTCGTAACGATAGGCCAACCCGCCATTAGTCACGCTCAACCTTCCATTGGCTTGAGATTGGCCTCATACACTCACGGCGCTGCCAATTCCGCCTTCCCGAATCAAGGCCGCATTGGAACTCTCGCACTCCTTGCCCTAAAGTCTCCGCCAAAGATCGCGGAAGTGCTCCAGAAGCCTGACTTCATTCAGGAGGTGGAACGTCTGGAACGCTCACTTGCGAGGCAAATTGTTGGCTTCCCTACGCTGTCCGTTCGACCCCAGCCAGGGGGTAGCGACGAGACGGTGTTGTACAGCCAGCCGTTCATGATGCTTGCAGGAGAGTTAAATGGACAGCCCGTTGAACAAGCTTTGCAATCGTGGGCTAGATTACATGGGATTATTGGGGGGCACGATAATGGTGGATTGGAGGTACTCGACTTCGTCAAGTGGAGCGTCGGAGATACTGTATGAGACCTCGTGTCTACACTTTCATTGAATACCGCACCCTCCGGGCAACATTCATCCTACATCATGTTGACATACAAGCAAACAAGCAGAGGTCTATGAGGACAAGAAAAACGTCAGCTACGGAACCTTCTTGGGCACACATTTTACATATGGAAGCCCGAATTTATAGCTGATCATATAGTTTCTATGATCATCTTTCATGCACAGAATTCTTGGCGAAAGAGTCAAGTGGCCAAAATTGTAACACTAGCCATGGTACGCACAAAACTAGGGTGAGTGTGAAAAAGGGTCAATAGATGAAAATTAAGCGGAACGGACATTGTATTCCAACCGACTTGAAATGGGTGCCTAAGCCCTGCAAGACAGAGCTATATCAAACCTGGATGAGCGATTTGGGATTACACTCACAGTCAGGATGTGCCACCACGCGTGACCTACCGGACTATATAAGGATGAACAACGACTGAGAAAGCGTGGAGACTAGCCTTCAAGGAAGAAAGCGGCAGGCCAGCCAAAGGAATGCTTCCACCGGGTGAGGGCATCACAAAAGACATTATCCAAGTTCCATACTAGAAAGCCCGTGGCGAAAGAGATGACTCCCGTTGAGAACAGACGCGTCGTTTGGGCTTTCTTCTGACCAGGAATAGTGTCCCGTGCTTGGGGTGATCGGAGGAAAGTCATGACGCGTAAGGTTATCAACACGAGGATGCTAGCAAACACAACCTGATGGTACACCGGCTTACGGAACACATAGCTACGTTGTTAGTGCAGTGTGGAGCAGTCCGTCAGCAGGATATACAGGACTTTGATAAGTGCATGCTTACTAGCTCCAGGTGAATAATACATCGAAGCATATGAGTGCTGCAATGAGCGCCTTTGAACGGGTTGAATCGGTCGAGAATCCGGGAGCGTTATCGAACAACAGGTACAGTGTGAGGCTTGAGACGTATATCATGGGCAGTTCATCTGCCAGCTGAGCCTCGTAGAGAAGTGTAGCATGGAATGCGAAGCTACCAATCCCAACCAATGCGAAGCCCTAGGCCAAGCCCACCGGGCCAGATCAGATTTTATGCCGGGTGCATAGGGCCCATTAATTACTCACAGCGCTGCCAGCGAGAAATCTTGTTGGAAGGCCTTCTGACCATATCAGAATACCGCCCAGGAAAGCCAAACCGATTGTGAAGAGGTTTGAGAAGGTATTGGCCAGCTCCGCGATGTAATAGGAGAACTGGTAGTTAGCCTGTCTTGCACGCCACGGTGAGTGTGGACTGGAAACGGAGGAGGCGGCCAGAAAGGACACAAACTTCACACCAATCTAAGGTCGCGGTAACTGGACCCCACAGGCCATCTGGCTGGGGCAGAGAAGAATCCATTGGCAACCCTGAGCCTGCCTCCGAGTAAGTAATGTCAACGCGTGCGTAAAGGTGAATATAGTCCT
This sequence comes from Pleurotus giganteus, assembly GCA_032158425.1. NCBI lineage: Eukaryota > Fungi > Basidiomycota > Agaricomycetes > Agaricales > Pleurotaceae > Pleurotus > Pleurotus giganteus. The sequence continues at coordinate 3,574,241 of JAPEHR010000002.1, forward strand.
GAAGCATCCTAACCGTGGCAAGACTCGATAGCTAAGTGGTTATAGCATGCGATTGCAGTGCTCTAGTCATCGCAGGGTCCCGTGTTCAAATCACGGTCGGGTCTAATTTTTTTCGCTATGGAGGTCCACTAAGCGGCGCTTACGCAAAGATTGCTCTCTCATGTGCCCCACCACGAGCTCAATACTTCGGACCCGTCTCCCTCGTTCAAAATGCAGCATACGCACACGTAACATATCACAACCCTCGCAGTCGTCGTCTACCGTCAAGATCACCACTCTTCCAAACAAAATCCGCGTAGCAACCGAAACGACGCCAGGCCATTTCTCTTCTGTAGGACTGTACGTCGATGCAGGAACTCGGTATGAAACTCCTTCAATATCCGGAGTCAGCCATTTTATAGACAGAATGGCCTTCAAGGTGCGGTCAAACGTCTCTGCCCTAAATTTTTGACTTTAACGACGTGCACGTCAGACGACAGACACTCGGTCCAACGAGGACATGTTCACGGCGATCCACTCCCTCGGGGGCCAGATAATGTGCACATCCTCCCGAGAAGCTATTATGTACCAATCTTCTCATTTCCATTCCGCAACATCCCAGGCGCTGTCGCTCATTGCCGATACGGTTCTTCACCCCGCATTCCTCGAGGAAGAGCTATCGTCTCAGCGCGAGGCCGCACGTTACGAGATTCGCGAAATCAAAGCCAAGCCAGAGATGATTTTACCAGAGACTGTCCATGAAGTCGCGTACAACCACCAAGGATTGGGGAACCCCATGCTATGCCCCGAAAATAGAATCGACTTGATCGACCACGACTTATTGTGCAGTGCCCTGAAGGCCTGGTATCGGCCTGAGAGAATGGTCGTTGCTGGTTCGGGTGTGCAGCATGAGGAACTTGTTGAGCTGGTGGATAAGTATTTCTCGTCACTTAAGGCTTCACCACTCCTTGCCACGCAACCCAAGCAAAGCCCGCAATCCCCTCATATACTCTCCCCTTCTGCTCCCACCATATCCAAGTTTACCCGCGCAGCGTCATACCTGTTCCCTAATGCTGTCTCCGACCCACCCTCTCTGTTGACTAAATCATCATACACGGGCGGTCACGAATTTATTTGCGACCCTTCATCAGAATTCAATCACCTCTATATCGCCTTCGAGGGCGTTGGGATTCACGATGAAGATATCTACGCTCTAGCAACCATGCAGGTTCTGCTTGGCGGAGGAGGTAGCTTCTCTGCAGGTGGTCCAGGGAAGGGCATGTATTCCCGTCTCTACACCCACATCCTGAATCATTTCCCACAAATCGATCATTGCGCTTCATTCCACCATATATATACCGACTCTTCACTATTTGGTCTATTTGCTTCCTTCGTACCTGCGTCTTCGGGTCTTCGTGGTGGTAATACCCCGTCACAAATTTTACCTCACCTCGTAAACCAGCTAAGCCTGTTGCTGTACTCGCCTATTCCAGAAGCCGAATTAAGTCGGGCGAAGAATCAACTCAAGTCCAGCTTGGTCATGGCCTTGGAGAGTCGGGCGGTAGAAGTTGAAGATCTCGGCAGACAGGTAAGTTTGATCTGTCTCAAACTACGGGCATTTATTGATGCCTCTTACAGCTGCTTGTCCATAACCGTAGGGTCCCTGTTTCTGAGATGATGGACAAGATTGATATGATCACTCCGGATGACATCCGCCGCGTTGGTACCCGCATATTTGGTGCCCATTCGAGCAATAGACCTACAGTGGTTTGCATGGGCCACGAAGAGACTGGAGACTGGCAGTCGGTGTTCAAGAAGTATAGCGTTGCTTCGTCATAATTCTCCTGTGTATCTTAACCACCTAGCTACGATTCCGGCGGACGCTGGTCACTTTGTCTTAGGAATGGAAAGGCGACCTCTTCTCATTCTGGTTGTGAAGGGATTCAGCTTGGGAGTATCCACGCTAGATAGTAAGTAGAACAATACTCTACAATATTAGTACAAATAGTACTGGTACAACACTACTGTCCAGCCTTGAGTTTCGTCCATCGAGAGTCCTTCCGAGTGCTTAAATACACGACTGATCCTGCTTCACAATCCATCCATGCACCTGGTTGGCTAGGCATCAAGTTTGTTACCCGAAACCTCTGGCCAGGTTGAAACGACCCTGGCTCGCCACCTTCAGCGAAGGTGAGGCTTAGCACATCCCATACCGTGAGTTGTGCGGTTCGGTTGCCAGGTCGTCGACGAGTACGGGCATCCTGAACTTCGATGACACGGAAGTTGCGGACTTCGCGTGGAGGGCAGGTGTGCTACAGTATTTGCTCTCAGTAAGCAAAGCCGAAAGAAGACGAGAAGATCAACATACGTTGAGATCTCTTTCCATGTCTGTTGCAGCCTCGTCGTGGCCTTTAACTAAACGCTCGCGGATGACACAAGCCAACCAACCAGCATCGCGAGGACGAATGTTAGCAAAGACGTCGTTGGCGGTCCCTGGATCTTCCAGTTCATCGTACAGGATCTCAACACCATCCGGTGGACCGTCTTCACCATTGAAAGTCAGTTCAAATTTGAGATCAAGGGTGAAGGAAACCTACCATCTCCAACAGGTGGAAAATGGGGGCCAGCCTTACGCTCTAGACGGTCGGCGTAGGACTCATAGCGGGCGACTCTCTTCTCCAGCTCAACTTTCAACTTCGAGGCCTCGACGTCCCGCAGACGCTGCAGTCAATGAGTAATTACAATGGCTGTACCAGAATGAAAGTGCTTACTTTCCACTTGTCGACTGCTGCAGCTTCCTCTACTTCTGTCCTTGGGCCTTCGCGGTATTTCTCACCGTCCTCACCCTCCAGGAACTCAAGATAGGCGATGGGATACGTCTGCAAAGCCCAGCTTGTGAGCAGGGCTTGCCTCGAGATGAGTAAAGAATGACAGACCTTCGTAACAACGACATCCATCACAGCAACAGGACCACCATCATGTGTCAGGCTATGAAGGGTAGCTACAGATGGGACTTGCTGGAACCCTAACTTGGCATGCCACGGTGCCAAATGCGATGAATTACCACTAATCACCAAGCTGACTGACTGATATGCTTCAAGGATTTCCATGGGGTCCTTCCTTTCAGAAGCAAGCTGACAGTGGACGTAAGGGCTAGGTAGGAATAAACACAAGGAAGAAAACCACGCACTCGTGCGCCTGCGACCTCAATCTTTCTTCCTACCTTGATGATCCCTTTCCGAATTGCTCGGGCTAGAGGTTCATCAACTTGGGCGCGTAGTCTATACCAGCCATCGGTGACTTCCAATTCCGGGGTGGGTAGACCTTCGTCTGCTGCCCTCGGTTCCAGGATTTTGATATCCGAAACACACAGAATCATAGGGCAGGAAGCAGGAGAATCTTGGGTCGATATGAGTCGAAGGGGAGGTCGGGAACCACCGTTTAGCTCGCGCTCGTACCTTAAAGGAGATCAGTTGACGAGCATTGGGCAATGTCCAATGTGTCATACTAACCTATATAGCAATTGACGAATGACCTCCTGCCAGCACCACCTCTTCGTCGTAGGATCACTCTCTTTCTCCGGTTCCAGAGCAACCATACCAGCGAGTTTCCATAAAATGAGGCTCCAGTGATTTTCAACCCAAGTTTTGGTGGCGAGCGAGCAACCTCGGGCCAAGAGTTCTTCGAACGCTGTAGCCGGGCCTAGCTGCATAAGTGATGCCGACACCTGGGATCCAATGAGAGCAGGTGTTCCAGAAGTGGTATGGAAAGTGTAGTATAGTGCTATAGATGGTGTCATTTGCGAAAGCTCTAGCGGATTGCTAATGGAAATAATTAGAGACGTAGGAGTCGTTGATGGTGTGACTCACATGCCTAAGGCTTGCAAGTCGTCCAAGGAATATGACTGGGGTAGTAAACCGGAAGAGGCTAATGTACGGCGGTTTGGGGTTTTATCTATTGAACCGCAGCCTGAGCGAGTCACCCACTTACAGAAGTATACACCTACTTAAATCAAAGAAGGTGCGTTTGGGTGGTTTGGAGGGTGTTGATGTCGATGTGGTAGGGACGGAATCAACGGATGGCTTAGCAACATTAATCTGAGGGAGTGGCGTGCTTGCTAGTGCCTGGGGTACTTGTGGCGGGCGCACCCCATCCTTGAACGGTGTTTTGAACTTTGCAGGTGTGTGACGTAGACGTGTACTGGATACTCCATGACTTGCGGTTGCGTGCATTGGTGACGCGAAAGGTCGTGACGAAGTCGATGGCTGGTTGGTGTGATGGAGACCAGCATGTTGAGACCTTGGGTTCAGAGGAGAATCCGAGGCAGTCGCTTGGCGGGGAGGCCAACGACGGACTGGAGCGAGGAGCGGCGATTTGAACTGCTTGCTTTTGCCCTTGCCCTTAGAGAGGGCCATAGAGCTTGCAGGTAGAAATGACATGGAGTTAGATCCGGCGGGCGTGGGGGTAGCTGGAGAGTGTTGGTTCTGAAGGGCACGAAGAGCGGGTCGCGGGGGCGACACTGGGAGCCCAGGTGTAGAGGACAGATGGTTAGAAGACGACATGGTGCTGAAAGTAGGAGCATTGTTCTCCTCCTCTTCCTCTTCCCGCCATCGTTTCATTCTGGCTTCTGCCTTGGCCAATGCAACAGCCGAGGGAGCAAGAAGTCCCCCTTTAGTGGATGACTTCATGAACCCGGAGAAGGAAGAAGGATCCAACGTAGGAGGATGAAAGGATGGTGAAGCACTCTTAGCGGTCTGAAAGAGCGCGGTCATAGGTGGGCCAGAATTAAAGAATGACGAGAAGTCGGCTTCTGCGGGATTGTCTTGGGGACCGCCAGCAATGACTTGAGCGTATGAAGCACGTTGGAAGCTGGAAACAAAACTGGGGCCCGGTTCAAGGCCCGTCTTGTCTGTAGCAGAAACACCAGAGTCTCCCTTGCCTCCCCACAGCCCTTGGGAGGAGCCACCAGGAGCGCAAGGATCATTATTCTGGCTGAGGGCGTCTGCAATAAGCCTAGCTCGTTTGGCTCTCCCGCGCTCATCCTCTGATGGTAGCTTCCTTCGTGACGGTGATGATGACGACTGAGACAACTTGGCTTCTATCTCGTCCATAACCTGAAGGTCTTCTTGGCTGAGGCTTAGGACGTCGCCTTCGTACAACGGGGACGACATTGGAGATAGCGCTTGCAGACCGAGCTCACTGAGCTATGACGAGACTGTGAGGCGAAAGCAGAGACAACTGCATATTGCGAGGAGGTGGCCGAAACAAGTCCAAACATCATTGTCGCGCGTTTCGTCACGTGTAGGCGTCTGTCACGGTGTCTTCGATCGCCTTGAATTGTGAAAGTTTGTTCAAAGCCGAGTCTTGAGTACCCTTCAGAACGTAGCACGGAGCCGTCATCTTTCGCGGTCCCCTTTCCCTCTGCCATAATGATCCCTCAAAGGACTTTTGTCGCCTTTGTTTCGGTAGTAATAAGCGTGTATAGCTCGAGGAATTGTAGCCATTCGCTGGCAATGCAAATTCCTCGTTTTGTTGATCATCGCTGAGTGAAGCATGAGCACTGTCAAATGCCTAAACGGATTACGCCCTTTGAGCAAACTGCCGAGAATTTTGCCCTGCAAGCTATTTGTCGGACACATGTTCGTAGGAGACTTCAACTCCTCTTCCTCTTGTTAGCTGCCCAAGTTGCAAGTTGCTCCCTCACCATCCTGGCCAGCGGTTATTCTTAGCCATCTACGAATTTGACATATACCATTGGCCGAAGTGTGAGTATTGTTTTGGCCAAGACAGTCATTGTTGCGATTGTGACCGAGGGACAGGCATACGACACTCAGTTCTTCAGTAACCCACTTCAACGATCACTCACACCTCACCTCACTTCGTTTAGACGAATGACGGCGGCTGTTAATGGAACCACCACATCCACCAACGCGTCGGCGTCGGCGAGGTCAGCACGTCCTCCTCCACCTGGGCCCGCACCACCTGTGCCAGCAGTGGCCCCACCTGTGCCTCCCAACCACGCTCTTCCCCCTCCCTTGAATCGTGCAAACGGAACGACTCCACATTCGCACAACCACAGCCATACTACTGTCAACGGCACTCACCCACAAACCCAGAAGGGAAAGAAGAAAGCCAATGACACTCCCGTGGACCCAGCGACCATGTACGAAACCTTGAAGAACAGGATTGCAGCCTTGGAGGAGGAGGAAGTGATAGAAGAGGAAGAGGAGCGTCGCTTCGGTGCGTGGGTTGCTCTTCATTGCTTGTAGTTCATCCCGTTGATTTCTAGCCGTGCAGCGGAGGAGGCTCAGAAATCAGTCAAAGGCATGGGCGAGAATGCAATACACGCCAAGTACATTGAGCTGGTGAATGACCCACCATTCGTTTGTTTTGTCTTTTGCTGACCCACGTCTGACATGCCTAGTTTGCAGAGCTGAAACGGATGGAAAGAGATCATGCCAAAGAGAAGCAGAAGCTCATTAAAGACAAGGACACTGGTCTGTCAATATTGTGTGATGATGGCCCTCGAGAGACTGTCTGATGTTTTGGGTTCAAGCGAAGGGCCAACTGACCAAGGCCAACCAGACGAAGATCAAGATTGAGAACCTGGCAAGGGAACTCCAGAAGGTCATTCCCCTCACCGTATTCTATCACTGTCGTTAGCTGACGGTATAATACAGGACAATAAACGTCTCCGGGTCAGTGCAGTCAATGTCCATTGCCGTGCTGGCTGTTCTCAGTAGTGTTACAGGAAGACACCAAGCGGATGGCTCAATGTGTCGAAGACGCTCAAGAAGAGGTAATAGCGTGGTCCACGACTTTCTATTCTTCTCCTAATACGACTGTTTTGCAGTTGATGCAGATGAAGAGCGACCTCACCCGACGGGCCGACAAAGCCAAGCTCCAGGATGTTAAATACCGCGAAAGTCCAGATATCGTTGTTAAAGTCATATGTCGCTATCGCGCCGAACTTTTCTTCAAGATCGGTCGCAAAGCCAAGCTCTCACGGCTGTTCACTGCGTGGACGGACAGGATGGATAAGAATGGTGGCAAGAAGTGCGCCCCGATACCTAACGGCAACGAGGGTACAGATTCTGCAGGCAACCTCCCATATCCTGGTCAGATGAACGGCTCCGCGAAGGCCGATGTTGGTATGCAGTTCATCTTCACACATACTGGTCGAACGGTTGAAGCAGATCAAACACCTGAGGATATTGGGATGGAAGACGGAGACGAGATTTTAGCTGTTGAACTTATGGACCTTACAGTGGGACCTGGCCTTGATGAATGGGTAAGCCATTAATGAGAAGTATACCACCAGTCTCTCCAACCGCTACAGGACGAACTGAATGTGCCAACGCGCCAGACTCTTCAAAAGAACTGGTCTGACAATCCGCAGGAGTGCGCTGACTACCTTTCTGGATGATACCGCTGTCTTACCGTCGTTTAGAGCTAAGCAGACGCTTGAAGAAATCTTCGATGCTGTGTATGTCTTGTGCCGCTTCCCATCGTTCGCTGATCCGATACGTGCTTCTCTATCGCCTTAAGAACCCGAGATCGGCTGAAAGAAATTCTCCGTCAATACGAACTACGGGAGCGACATTTTGAGTGCGTTATCCGCTCAAAGGAGCTAGAGGTCTTGCTGTCCCGTGCACGAGCTTCTGAACAAAAGTCCGTGGCGGAAGGAGAGAAAGTTCGCGCTGACAAACAAGAAGATGAGGTCAGATACTAGAGTTCCATGCAGTCACCGGTTTACTTACCTTAATCCCCCTCCAACAGCTTCAACAGATCAAAAAGGAGCTTGAGGAGGCGCAGAATGAGCAGACCAAACTTTTTGACAAATTAATAATTTGTTGCAAAGAAGTATGTGATTTATGTTCTTGTCGTCATCCAATGCTGACGGCAATTTTTGCACAAGCCCATGTCTGAACGGTCTCAACGATTATTTGGTTCTCTGAGAGAAGAGTTGGAGAAGAAAGCAAGGTCAAGGCTAACTAATCCGCCTGTCGGTAGTTGACGACTTTCCCCTCCTGAATTTGATGGTCAACACTTGCCTGCCTCGAGTGCAATGACCAGATTGAAGATTAACTACTATACAAGACAGTCCACAGAAGTATCTGATCGTCACGGCGATTCAAACCAAAGCGTCCAACTCCTCTACAGTCTCTACCAGTCCGGACTTGCCGAAAGTCTTGCCTTTGACGCTCTCCAGCCCTTCTCCTGCGTAGCTAACCAACGGTGAGATTTCAATTTCAACTCCATCCTTGACGATTGCTCCAGAACCCTCCAAGAATCGCTTGTGTTGCTGAAGTAGGTCTCGACGACTTGTCTCGGGGTCATCGCTACCCGTCCCTGGTGCATTCTTCAAAGGACTGAATTCTTCATTACGGGCAATTTCGAGAACGGCAAACCGCTTCGTGTAGGGGAAAACATCGAAGACAAACATTTCTAGCTTCATGCCATTGGGCTTTGAAGGTTTGACTTGCTCGCCAGACTCCAAGTGGACGTGAGGAATCTTCTTGCGTGCGATATGGAAGGCGAGCTCCTCTTCGAAAGTCTCTACTCTGGTCAGGAAGGCTGTCGTGTAAAAGTGGTTGGCAATGTTTCCTGCACGGAAGGTAAGTTCTCCTGAAGCATCTCTCTTCTCAGCCTGCTCCTTGGATATTTCACTGTATTCGACAACGCTCGGCTTGCCCCCACGATAAGCTACAACTCCAACTGATTCGGTAGGAGACGTCTTCGGGACGACTTTCGCACCACACTCGACTTGCTTGGAGATGCAGTACCCGATGAAGACAGGATCAGCGACGCGAACTAGACAATTATCGACGCAATACGCATGGACGTAGAGGATTTTGCGCGCAGCGAGATCAGACAAGACGTTGTGCGATTTATCAGACGGTGAAAGAGGTGCACGGGTGGCGGCGTAGAGGCCGCCATTGCCATCAGGTGCCTCCGCGACGCGAGACTTTGAATCCAGGAAGACTTTACCGTCCATTGTAAGACATGGAAGTGTCCCTGATCATACGGCATATAAGTATAGCTAACGATATGAACTTCGATCCATACCTTGTTCAAAGAAGATTACGTTCTTCGGGTTCAAGCCGAAGAATTGATGTTGTTTGAAGAAGGCTTCGGTATCACGCCGAGTAGGCCCACTTGTCATAACATACCACGGTATGGTGACCGAGTCCTTCGGCTTGCTGAATTCCGTCTCAGCCACCCTCTGTAAGCCAGCGATTCGCTCGGCCTGATATTGGAAGAGGGACTTGTGTGATGGCAACCCAATATCGTAGCAACCCTTGGGCGCGCTACTGCCCAGTCGCGTCCCTTGGCCTCCCGCCATCAGCAAGACGCCGACTTCACCACGCGCGATCGCCTCCAAACCAACGCCTCGCCATTCCGACTCCTTTCCCGCTGCACCGACTACGCTATCTGAGAGCTCCTGTGGCAATGGCTCAATGGGATCGGTCGCTACATTCGGGTCTGATGCAGCCGATTCGGCCTCAACTGATTTCTTGAAAATTCGGTTAACGCGCTCGATGTCGAGTGCATCGAGCTGCTTTGCAAGGGCGTTACGCTCGGTCTCGCTGAGCTCAGGCCAGAATTGGAAAAGGTGGCCTTGGCCGGCAGCCTCGTATCGTTTACGGAGGTTATCGATGGATGACATTGGGGTTGGTTGGTTAGAGGCGATCAGTGTCTGCCGCCTTATTTATATTGCTGGGACAAGGGTTTGGGCTCGTTTCGAATCCACCGGTACTTGCCGCCAGCCTATGAGCGGTATCGTTCTATCAACGTGCACAGCAATGATTCCGACGACTAGCAAGTCTGTTCACGTCTCGTTTATGTTTGAGAATCGCGCCCTCGCTTGCCCGGGCTCATTAATGATCAATGATTGCTCAAAGGAATACGTAACATCACTTTAACCCATCTGGAATATCAAAATCTAAGGATTTGAAGGGTTGATTGCGAGTAGCATTACATAGCTAGCAGCACCATTGCACTAGGGCGCCAATGACCGGGGTAGATAGCATATACTTCAGAAGCGGAGGGATTAGTAAAAGAGCAGGGAGAACTATTACGAAAGCCGATCAATATAAGTACTGCATGGGTATGGCAAAGCGATGAACTAAATATCATGGTGATATTGGAAGCAGTTGTTGCACACCCCTCTAGGCTTGAAGGGGTTCTGCCTGAACTGCGCGCATCCAGGGAGTTCGCTTGTACTCTCGAACGGAGAAACATCGTAACCAAAACTACTGTTTGAGGACGTCGGTGCCAGCGACGATGTTGTAGAGCCAGGCAAACCCAAGACGCTGTGGCGGTCGGGTATTGGGGGAGTCATTGTTCTGGGTAGGCTATTATTCAATCGACGAGGAGGTGGTGGGGGAGGGGCTTTCTTCCCCGCAACATGGTCAGAAGTAGCAGACCGCCGTGGGAGGGGAGGTTGACTTGGGGGAGCAATGACTTGGTCGGACAAGGCTCTATTCGGCATACTTGGGGTAGAAAGAAATGAGGTATCGCTATGGCTACCACTTGTATGATTGGGCTTCCACTGCGGTGAAGGGTAGTACTGTTCTTCATCTTCGCTGGCAAAACTATCGTCGTGGGGGACGTAGAAGGGGCTAGCATTGTGGGTCAACGGCTTGCCGCTGAGGGTATTCTCTTCCTCGTCAAGTTCGCTGACTTCGGAGGCATCATGGATTAACGGCCGATGTCCCGCCGCCTCATCCGACGAAATGGAGAGGCGCCTTGTCTTTGGGCTTCTATGAGGGATGTTGCGCAGAGGCTGAGGCGTCATTTGAGGGGAAGGCGCAGGAACCGTGTATGATGTCGGAAACAAGCCCTTCTTCCCAGCCATTTCGCCCATCCACCAGTCATCTAGTACTTCGTTCAGGACAGTGATTTCGTCACCGAGCTTGAATGATAATTCATCGGAGGATCCGTCAAAGTCGTACAGTGCACGGACAATCTTCTTTTCATGCTGCGATTGGGGCTTCATGATACGTGGAGGAAGTTTTGGTGATGTGGATGGCAGGTTATCCTTAGACCTGTTCGACAATTTTCGCGTCATCGATGAGTTACTCGCGGTGCGATGAACGTGTTTGTCTCCTTCTCCTTCACCACCATTCGCTTGAGCGTCATCGGCGTCATCCAACGCGGAGAAGTCTTTGCCTTTAGTCTTCTTGCCCCATCCGGTCCAACTTGATATACCCGTCTTCTTTGGTGACTTGTCAGCTTTTTCTTTGTCGCCATCAGCAGTTACATTGCTGTCGGCTCGCTTCCGCGACAGGCGAGAAGTAGGGCGAGAAGGTGGTTTGTTACTAGAGATCGAATCGGATCGACCATGTGTGGAAGACCGCCGACTTAGCGCGGGGGGCAGCCGAGGAATTTCATCTTCGGAACCACCAGATGCAGGATTAGATCTCGTAGCCGATCTGGTTGATTTAGTCGAGCGCTTTGATCGCACGGAGTTGGTCTTCGACACTGCATGTCTGACCGTTGAGGTGGAACGCTTGTGATGACCAAGGGGTGTGGGCCTAATAATAGGTAAGTGAACAGCAGCCTGAAGGAGATGGGAGGACGAACGCACCAATCGGTCTTGACGTCTTGTAGGACGGATAAGTATTGTTCGACAAAATTGAACTCTAGTTCAAGAAAGGCTGTGAGATCCTTTTGCAGCTCATTTTCGCTCTCTTGGATTGCGGCCATTTTAGCCCGGACATCCTCGAGCGTTTCTTCGCTGGAGATGGATGTTAGACGCGCTGTAAGAATAACGAATGATCAGCCACGAACTAGCGCTGCTTGGCCCGTTCCATATCTTCCTCCGCTTCACGTTTGTCCTTTTCTTTCTTGTTTTTCATCTTCTCCGCTTTGGACATTGCAGCATCGTAGCTCAACCTAAATCAACGGTTAGCCAGTACTTTACCACGTCTTGGAATAGGAATTTAATGAACCTTCTGCTTTCAAGCTTCTTCTTGTATGCCTCGTACTCCTTGACATCTTCTTGAAATCTCCGGATGGCAGCAAGAAAGGTATCTTGGAAGGTGAGTGCGTATGCCTCTTGCAATGTGGCTATTCTACAATGTGCCCTTCCCAGCTTTAGGAGAGATGAGCCTGAGACACTGCATCAGCCGTGGTGAGACGTATCTGGCGAAAGCCATGCGAACCGTATATCGAGTCTTCGGGGAACTCCTCCCCGTGGACAATCATAACGATACCTAGCGTATCGATAGGAAGTAGTTTCTCAGGATCGTCCAGCGCGTCGGAGTCCCTCTTCTTGGTCAGAGCGTGTTGGTAGCATTCGGAAGATGTATATAGTCTGGAAGGTGCGACGTGGTTAATGCCCCAGAGGGGATGGTAAGAGATAAGTGTCGTACTTGTCAGCGCCATGCTTTCTTAGCTCGATATCCTTCTCAAGTTCCTTGAATTCGTCGGAGAAGGTGGTTTTGTCGCGCGTCGAGATGACCTCTCCTGCCCACTGTCATGGAGGTCAGCTATTGTCGCATACTTGTTGCAATGACAAACCTGTCGCAGTTTCCCTAACTGGGGAGGAGGGTTAGTAAAAGTGTGCGATGTTCTACGCGATAACGCGCACCTGTTTGCTTGCCATGCTGGCAGTTGTGGTTGATGGAGAGAGTTGCACTTATTAGCAGTGGTACCATGATTGCAATATTCATGTTCTGCCGAAACGGCATGCCAAAACGGGGACGTCAGTTTACGTTGAGAGTTATCACGTGAGATAATACTTCCGTCCACTGCCATGGTCAGCACTGAGCAAAGATGACTGTGTCCTACTCGTAGGGTGTCTTCAAGAGGACAGCTCGTGCCAACGCACACAGGCCTCTGCGGCCCCGCTTCTTCAGCCTGCGCACTTCAAACCATCCTCACGCCGGTGCTTCCTGAATCCTGAGGCCTTCCGAACCTTCCTCCTCTTCTACTTCAAGAACAAAACTTGAATCTCTCCATTCTCAAACCTTGAAGTGTTCAGTTCGACAGCATCTTCAGACCACTCTCTCCGCCCTCAGGTCACCTATCTCTTTTCCAACATTCCTCCATCGGGATAGTTTATGTCGATTAGATTTCTCAAACTCAGGTTCAATCTATTGTCTCGCTCGATTCGCATACCATGTCTCAGATTAATTATCGCCCAATTTACCACAGTCCATTTGGGCGGAGGACGCGCCATGTATAAAGCTCTGTTCGACGCGTCAAGGAGCGTTTTGCGGTCGTTTCATCTTCAAGACGCGGGATAGATGTGTTCCTCTGCAGATGCGTCGAGGTCGAGGTCAGGACCATGTTTTTCGGTATCCTGCAGGGCGCGGAGTAATATCAGCAATCCTCTCCGCCTGCCTCCCCCTCTACTCGTACACGCATCACAACTCGACACCCACTGCTACCGTCAACTCAACGACGGTCACAGTATTCCCTGCATCCTCCATGACCAATTGAGAGGTCTTAGGCTGGCGGGCATGCCCATCAGTGAGTCTCCACCCCGGCTGCTCGCGAAGTTCACTCACACAGATTCCAAACAGAAATGCGTCACTCCTGCAAAGGATCTGTGGTTGAGGGTGCAAGCACTCACGGATATAGTCAAGTAGCTCGCAAGTTCTGGCGATGGCTTCCTGAGGGAATCCTCTTGATCTTTTTTCTTGGAACCGGCTTCCTCCCGATCCTTAATAATCATCTTGGCATAGGACCGCTTCTGTAAGTCTCGCTTTACTTAGGGCTAAGTGGCTGACTCTGGCATTCAGCACCTAACCGTCTCTCTTCCTTTTTTGTCCGTAAACCTCAATCATGCTATCGTCGCTTGTACAATATGCTATTCGTAACGCTTTCTGTAACTCGTAGTGCTGATTAATGTGTAGGCTTCTAGACGTTAACGAGGAAACCTGACTGCCTTTTCCTTCTGACGACGTCCCCCCGCTCAGCTGAAGCATCTGTATCGTGCAGTGGTAGAGATTCGGCCAGTACGGATGCGGTAACACGACCATATGATCGCGAGGTACTTGACAGACAAGTGACGCGGGCCATCTTCACGGGTCTGAAGAAGTGTGAGCAGGTTGGCAACTGAGCGACGTACCGCCAAGGAGAGACGTCTAGGTGTTTTGAAGCAGGGTAGGACGTAGAGTGGCAGGGTCCAGCACAGGGTCCTCTCCGCGAACTGGGTCTAAATTTAGAGCGCGTCCTGGTAGCGCTCTCAATCCGCTCGAAATGACAAAAATTTCACTGCAGCAACAGCGTGGAGGGAGATCGCATGGGGCTATATCACAATTCTAATTCGGTTCACGTGTAGCGGACGAGCATGCCGCCGCCTGGCTGCAGGGAACTAAAAGTATACTCGCCAGTTCTATTCGCTCTCCCCCATCAGCTATAAAGACTGCCTCTCATCTCTGCCATGCCCCAGCCCCTCCTTTCATTCGAGCACCATGCTTCGCTCTTTACTTTCTTTTGTCATTCTCTCCTTGTTAACTCCTGCCACCCCCATCACCCCAGGCTTCCCTTACGGCTCCCAGACGGTACGCGGCGTGAACCTCGGGGGCTGGCTTGTGCTCGAGGTATGTCCGGCATTGACTGTTACTAGTTAACGTTTTAACATTCAAGGGTCGATGTAACAGCCTTGGATAACCCCTTCGTTGTTCGACTCAACTGGTAATAGCGCCGTCATCGATGAATGGACGTTTGGCCAACTTCAGAACAGAGCTACCGCCACTGCCGCGCTCAAACAACACTGGGACACCTGGATCACAGAGGCAGATTTTGCCGCAATCGCTGCAGCTGGGTATGTCACGTTTCACATTGCCCGTAGTGATTAGGTACTAAATGACGCGTAAAGCTTGAACCATGTGAGGTTGCCCATCGGTTACTGGGCTTTTGAAGTTGGTCCCGGGGAACCGTACATCCAAGGACAACTGCCGTACCTCACCAAGGCTGTCACCTGGGCCCAGAACCACGGCTTGAAGCTCATCGTGGATTTGCACGGGGCTCCTGGCAGTCAGAACGGGTCCGTTCATAACCCCTTTGACCCGTCATCCATACCTAAACCGCGTTCCATAACCTTCTACATAGTTTTGACAACTCCGGGCAGAAGAAGTCATTCCCCGGTTGGCACTCTAACTCCACCAATGTCGCACGTACCGATGCCATCATCAAGCGCCTCGCCTCCATGTTCAGTGGTCAGACGTCCACAGTCCCCATCATCGCTCCCTTGAACGAGTTGAGTTGATTGTCATCTCGCCTTAGTCCGCGTGGTTCACTTGTGATCATTCAGACCTGCCGGCTTTGATGGTCAAGATGTGCTCAGCGTAACTCGACAGGTATATTTATGCTGGGTCAGATAAATATAAACTCCTGCTCATCAAGCTTTCAGTTCTGGTTCGATAGCTATGGGAACATTCGGTAAGCTCTCGTGTGCCAGGGCGAGGCAAATGTTCGGCATAAGCTAAATTTGTCCATTTTTTCTCTCAGCTTTCCATTCGGAACATCGCAGCAGGGCAATACCGTTGTCTTGATCCATGATGCCTTCCAGCCCCTGAGCTTTTGGAGTGACTTCATGCCCCCTCCCCAGTGGGAAGGTGTAGCCATGGATACCCATATATACCAGATGTTCTCGGTCGCGGTATGTCATGACGGTGCAACTCATCCCGATGTTTTCCACTCATACACCGGTCACCCACAGGAGAATCAGATGAGCAACGCGCAACATATCCAGACAGCGTGTAGTAAGGCTCCGTCATTGTCATCCTTCCACTTGTGGACCATTGTGGGAGAATGGACACCTGCCGCCAATGATTGTGCGAAGTACCTTAACGGCCGCGGTGTCGGTTCTCGCTTCGATGGCACATTCCCTGGCTCAACTCGAGTGGGTAGCTGCACGGGGCTCACCGGTAAAGCATCCTCGTTTAGTTCGAGCTACAAGACATTCTTGCGACAATATTGGGAAGCCCAGACTAGCACCTACGAACAAGCTGCTGGATGGATCCAGTGGACGTGGAAGACTGAAATTGCTGATGAATGGTCTTATCAGGCAGGCCTTGCTAACGGGTGGATTCCGCAGGACCCAACTAGCAGGCAGTTCCCCAACATTTGTGGATAACGTCCAGCTATACGGTTCAATGGGCCCGTATACCACTGGACTCGTCGGATTTCGTTTTCTTTTCCAACGGTCGTTAATCTCTTCTTGCCAAGCTCCTGAGATGTTTTCGTTCGCTCTTTACATAATGATGCATGATGTCTAATGCTCTGATTTCACTCTCAGCTTTCGTCGCGGTATAGCATGAATGATATGTGTATATCAATGTCGTGTGCACTTAAGAATTCCGGGGATGTCATGGTGACCCAATTCCTCCCAATTCCTCCGTTTTAACATGGATGGGATTTAGCTTTGGCCAGATCAGACCCAAAGTGTTTTGGAAAACCCCTACATAAATAGGAGCCGTCAGGGGACAGCATCAACTTACTTAGCAGTTAGAACTTAGAACCACGGAAACCAGAACGAACACGCATTAACAGGGGTATATTACCGTATGTCTAAGGTCTAAGAGTGCTATGATTCACCGTCTCGTGCCTTAAGGTACAGGTTTATAATGATGTCGTTGGCTGTGAGGGTTACGATCCTGCCAAGTAATGCCTTTCAATCCACAGCAGACTCGGTTATGACGATGAACTTACGTGTGTGGTGCGATGCGCATGAAGTGTGCAGTTGAGCCTATTAGTCGTTAGATGGACATATATTGACTCGCAGTTGCGACAACCAACCTTTGTACCATCCTCTTATGCCCTCAGCCTTGAAGGTTTTCCATAGGCAGTCTATTGGGTTTCTATATAGAGTACCAACGATTTTGCCACTGGGTGATCGGGTTGTTGGTTGGTTGTATACGCGGGTCAAAGCCTAAGCGCGTCTCGTCAGTGAGGTACTCTCAATGATTCCGCTGAGCGACACACCGTATCGGCAGGCTGCATTACCAAGCACTGAATTTGCACATAAGCGGAGTCGCATCACAATGTAAATTGGTAGTAACTCACGACACAAGCTCCCGACACGGCGCTACTCAGTAAGAACGTCCATGGGCTATTTGCCGGGAGGATTCCATGACTTGAAAGTTGATTTTTGGTGAAATTATAGCTGGGGAGTTGGACCTGTAGAGGCAAGTTAGGTGATCGAATTACAACGACGAAGTGGGCTGGTACATACAGATGAACCCATTGACGTTCGCAAAATGGCAGCATCTATACCCCGAACTAGACCACGAAGGCCTTCTGCGCGATATATCGTCGCAAGCGCATCGAATGAGCTTTTGTAATGATGCTGAGCACCGACTGGCAGTGCTGGTGAATATGCCTAGATCTTGGCGTCACGGAGATGAAAAGGACAGGCATCTTGTAAACAGACCTGCATGCGAGCTTTAATAAGGAAAAGTGGGTTGCCGAGCGCAGCTATGAAAGTGTATCAGAGATATGACTATGATCATTCTTGGAACCAAGATGAACCGTACCACCGACAGCTCCACTGGAGGCTCCAGCAACGACTGACGTTATTGGAATCTGGTCTGCTGGAGAACGACCGATGAATTTATTAATATTTCGACGAAATGGCTCATAGAAACCTGTAGAAAACGAAGTGAATACAGGGCGCGGGATTGTATGAGTGGACTATGCGTGTTACCAAGCCGTGAGCCATTGAGAAGAATCTAGAGGACGGGTTAGTCGCAAAGCTGAAGGGCACATTATCAATAAGAAATGGGACTAACGCACTTGATAGATGTACTGAATGGTTGAAGCTCAAAACCATTGGTAAACACTCGACATAGGATAGGACTCACGGCTGGACTAAGACCACGCTGCATGCCCCGTATGCCCTCATTTTTCCATGTTTTCGTAAAGACGTCAACGGCGCTCTTATAAACCCGTTCGCCTCCGTTCTTTGCGAGTTCGCCCTGCAATTGCAGTCGCGTCTTTGCTACCTCAGCAGGATTTGAGATAGTGACCTAGGATAAATTAGCCACAAAAAACACGAGCGCGAGAGACGTTGCAAGGAGACATACCGCGATACATGCTGCAATGGCACCGCAAATAAAGCCCTCCGCCGTGGACAATGGATGGGCATTGCTTGGTGCAGCAGGTTTTGAAGTCATTCGGCGTGCGAGGAGCTTGAAGCCGGCAGTTACTCAGTATTGGGAGAAATACTGTCCACGTGCCGTGCAGGGACACCGCGATTGGGTTGTGCCTCCGACTCGGACTCCCTCACTCGCGCCTTTGGTCGTGCCAGTCAACGCCTCCTCATGCCCAGCGTCAAGTAACATGAGCATATTCAGCACGCAAGGCGCCGTCGTTCTTGGTATTCTCGCTGTGGCTTTCCCCACTGTGGCTCGCGTCGTGTTCTCGCCACTTGGGCTGTTACTCGTTTCGCCTCTCATTCTCCTCTTCCTCCTGCTCGCTAGCGTCGTCATTCACGTATGTATCGGCCTATGGCTAGACAAGAATCGCACAGACCGCAAACCCTCCCTTATCCACGCAGCGAGGCCGTTTGCGTTCTCCACACCAGCAGCATGGCAGGCAGTCTTAACTCGGTCCGAGTGGTCTCATAGCGCCCCCCAATCATACCCTCCGCTGTATCCAGAGTCTCGGGTAATATCCACGGCACTGAATGAAACCCTTATTCTCATCGTTCGGGACTTCATTTTGACTTGGTACAAGGACATTTCTGCATCGCCTTCCTTTCCAACGGCTGTATCAGCTGTTCTACACAGTTCTCTTGCGCAGCTGCTAGACCGAGCTGAGAGTGTAGATCTAGCTGCCTTGATCGTCAAACGTATCTTACCCAAGGTGACAGCGCATATCGAGCAATTTCGACAGTCAGAGATGGCACTTCGAGGTGCTGGCCTGGAACGTCGTTTAACCCAGTCTGAAGAACTCGATCTACTGCTTGCGAGTAGATATGCCGCAAAAGGGGGAGAGAAACTGCATTCAGCAGTATCCAACCTTTCGACTACCTTTACTAAGCAAACCGAAGAGGCTCATCTCCGTCAGCTCATCGACAAGGCACTGCCACTCATTCTTCCCGAAACCGAGGCAAAGAGTCAAGGCCTTAAGATTGTGGCGAGGGAAATAGTCGCTTGCTCTGTCTTGTACCCTGTTATGGAAATGGTGTCGGATCCTGATTTCTGGAACCGTATGATAGACGACATCGTATGTTCTCATCTGTATGGAAAGAAGCAATTCTGAGTTCTGCTTTAGGCTGGCGCAGCTATCCATCAACAGTGTGTTTTGATTTATGATGTGCATCGATCTCCGTTAATGCTTCAACAGGAAACTGATCACTAAAGTACGCAATGTATTAGAAGCTCAATCTCCCCAGCGACAAACTCGTCTCTCCACGCCCCAAGTCGCAGCCACAACGGAAACAATTACCATCCGGACTGATGTTAGGCAGTTCGAGTCCTTCTTGCGGAGTATCAATCGGTGCTCGTCTCTTCTGGACGCTCGCCGTCTCAAGAATGATATAATGGGTGAAATTCGCAGGACCAGGGCGCTTCTCGGTAAATCGCGTACTTACTCCCTATGTTGCCATTTTCAACATGACTTCTGTCGCAGGAGATCACGAGAAGGACGATTGGATCAATGGTGAAAAGACTGAAGACGTAGTGGCCTTTTTGGACAGACTCTACACAGCTAAGCGTACCGTGGAAGAGCGGATAGTGGCTCTCGGAGGGGAAGACGAATCTGTAAGTTACCGTCGTCTGGATGCGTCCATAGTTCTTTACCTTTGCACAGCTCCAACGAAGGCACACCCTTCCAGACGATAGGACCGCCTCTCGGTTAACTCTTCGTGATGTGCTAGCTAACCCTAGCTCACTATCATACTTCATGGAGTTTATGGACCGTCGCAACCGTTCTTTACTGGTACAGTTTTGGCTCACTGTGGAATCGTTCAAGAACCCGCTAGAGTCCGTTGATTCTAATTCCTCTGGGGACGAAGAAGAAACAATACAAGATCCGTCCAACTTTACGACCATGAACGAAGATATTTCCATGATCAACGAATTATATTTTTCATCCTCGTCCCCTCCACCTGCGCTTTCTTCAATCTCCCCCAAGTATGTTGATAGGATCAGAGCCTTCGCACGATCGGAAGCCAGTCCACCACTTTCAGCTCAAAGAAAAGTGCGCCGGAGTGTTATGCTAGCTCAACGCCAAGTCCAGAAGGCAATGGAACAGGACTTCGAAGAGTTCCAACGTTCGGAGTTATGGTTTCGCGTCGTTGGCGATACGCACTTGAACAATAAGGATGTCGATCCCATATTTCCTGCTGCTGGCCCTTCACCTGCGCCGGCATCCAATCTCACGAGTCCTGCCTTGCCATTCCACTTCGGCTGGGGTATGCATTCGACTCCATCTCTACCAGCTCGACCAGAGTTTGTACCGGCTGTCTCCATGCAGCGGGCAGCCTCGTCCACTTCACAAATCTCCTCTGATTCTTCCCGACGCGCTCGCCCTGACATGGACTTGCTAATGTCATCTACTCCGGACATTTCGGGTGCCTCTAGAGCCCCGCTCTTTGATGACCCCGACGCCGAAGACCAGAAAGTTGATAAAATCCAATCCGCTCGAATGGACGCTATTCAGGCTGCTCTCACTGACATCATGGCGCTTGACCAAGAAGAAGCAACGGGCAAGTCAACCAACGAGTCTCTGCCATCTTCGACGTCGCCAAAGCTTGCCAACGTCCCTTCCCCTCTTACAGAAGCCAAATTCCTTACCAAACGCGATCAAAAGAGACCAATGTTCGAGGATGAGGATTCTGACGAGGTCGATGACGAGGGTGCCGACAGTGAAGAGAAACCTGACGACACACCTCAGTCATTCCAATCTGCAGGTCCTGGAGACCTCCAGCTATCCTACGAAATTGCACGACTCGGCGACAAAATCGAGAGCCTTCAAAGCCAGGACACCATCCTCGACAAATTGATCAGTAAGGCCGAACTCACTGGTGATGCTCAAGAGCTTCGACTTCTCAAGAAATCCAAGGCATCAATGGATAGGGAGATTCGGCAATTTCAGTTCCAGAAAACGCAGTATGAGCAGCAGGAATCAGCCAATCGTCTATTTTCCAACAAGACACGGGTGTGTATTGTGAACTCCACCATAGGCGAGGAAGACGGAAAATCCGTGGTTCGGTACTTGATTGAAATACAGCAACTTGCTCCGAACGGTAGCTTTGGGTCTGGTTGGGTCGTAGCCAGAAGATACAACGAATTCCTCAATATGCATAACAAGTTACGCGACAAGTACGTACTCGTAAGGCACCTTGATTTCCCTGGGAAGCGCCTTGTGCATGCGCTGTCGGGCAGCTTTGTGGACAACCGAAAAGCAGCATTGGAGAAATACCTGCAGGTACGATTTGACACTCTCCAGGTTGGGGTATGCTGATCTCTCGCTTCAGAACCTCATTGCGATCCCTGCGGTCTGCGAGAGCGATGAGCTGCTGACTTTTCTTTCTCGTGATTCCCCTTTCATGGCCACCGAACGTCGCAGACCATCGAAAGTCGGATCTGGTTTCCATGCCACGGATTTGGTACGCACGGTTTATCGCTCAGTAGCAGAAAGCATCGACGACATGTTCTTCGGGCCATCTATGCTTGACGTGATGATTCAACGACTCACACGTCAAGCAGCTGAATTTGCTGGCGTTGTAGGGGCTGCCGTAAACGATGAGGAAATTGTGGCCCAGGCACTCAATGCGTCAGGAAAGACTGCATCGGAGGCGGCGCTCATGCAACTTGCTGGAGACCTGAAACCTTTGGAAGGCGAGACTAGCACATCGTCTTTTACTTCACCGATATGTGACTTGCTTCTGGCTGTCTTCGAGCTCAAGAAGAAAAATAACTGGCTTCGGAGACAGGCAGTTGTCATTATCCTCCAGCAGGTTCTCGGCGGTACTATTGAACGGTGAGTATAATCGCCGTTTCATGGATGGGGTGTGCTAAGTTTTCGAAGGAAAATACGGGAAATCATCAAGGGCCAGTTGGAAGAGCCAAAGATAATGACCTACCTAACGTTATTCCGTGACCAACTGTGGCCAGGTGGCCAACTCAAGCCGCCAGGTGAACCCCGAAGTATGGAAGAGAAGCTGCGAACTCGGGATGAGGCTAACCGCAAGCTCTCTTCTCTCATTCCTGGTATGCACATTACATTACATGTTGGATAGAGTTTTAATTACGCGCCGTAGATTTGGCCGCCAACATGATTGGGCGTTCGAATGCTCGAAGAGGAGCAAGGCGTATTTTTGCTGTCTTACAAAATCGTCGACTTAACCAGCACATAGCCTATACCATAGCGGACGAGGTAACGATCGCAACCATCTGGCCGGGATATTAACTAATGTCGCACTGAAGGTTTTCTCTGCTTTATTCCCTGAGATAAATCCGTCGTCAGAATGATCATCATATCCCATCATGACACTCACGGTCGCGACAAGTAGCATTTTGTACTCCGGCCAAGGCATCTATGATCCTTCGTTCGAAGGTTCAGCCATATCTGCGTCTTTTGGGCTATCAGTGACGCCGATTTGCGCAGCTGGGTCTTTATTCTTTGTATGGCGACGGTGCACATCCACAGGGACAGCAGAGGGATCGTCATATCTACCGAAAAATCAGTGAGATATATGTATAAGAGCGAAATGCAGCTAACACTTTGGTGGCGTGGAGGATATAACCACCGGATCCTGACATATTCATCATTGGATGTGTTCGTCCAGGAAGTATCTACATCATATCACATAAAAACCGTTATGTCTACACATTCTTAGCGCCCACCTGATAGCGCCTAAGCCACACTTCCGATAGGGACGGCGACAAATATTCGGGCAAGGCTCGCATGGAGGCCTGGAGATCGGATAGCACCTGCGAGGGGTTCGGAGTGACCGAGGTCAGAGGCTAATGCAACGTACTTGAACGTATGGACTGTGGATCACGATGTTACAAGACCCGGCAAGATATCTTTTGACTTTGCCAAGAATAGAGGATGGGTCATACTCGCAAGCAATGAGGAGGCTACAATTTGTTAATTTAGCAAAGTATGTGGGAGTAAGGACATACGCCTCAAATTCCCCAGCAAAGAAATCGTTCCGGGTGCCCTGCAAAAAGTCAGAAGTAGCTCTTCTTTTATTTACCCGTGCTCGTTGCTTGTCAGATCTGATATCTTCTTCTGGAATGTCCCATGTAGAGACAACTTCGCAAGCCTTATGAGAGAACTTCAGAAGGGCTGGCAAGTGCATACCTGGGGTGTAATCCTCCTGGCAAGTTGCCCAATTAAGCGACGCCATGACAGCCTTGACATCAGGTGAAAAATTCATCTGCACCAAAACCGGATAGGCAGGAGGCGATTCAACATCACAGATGGTAATCAGGCGACCTTCACCTGTAGGCAGAGCAGTCAGAATAAGCCAGAGGAACTGAACTACAGAACTGTCTCACCTCCCATCCTTTGTAGTACGCCAGATACCAACATGCCAGATACATCATCAATTACGAGATACCTTCCACCAGGTCTGATGTTACCCAGACTGAGCATTTGGGAAAGTGCGTCCATGCGGAGGTCGCGTATTCGAGCTTGGTCCTTGTTGAACCAATACTCGCAAACGTTAAACAGTGTCGGCTGGATCACGGTGAAGACCTTGGCGTATCTAAAGAATGGGCAATTAATTAGTGAGCATGGGGGAAGGGGAATATGCGCACTTGGCTTCTTTACGTTTCTTGTACTTTTCCTTACTGTACTCTGTTTTCAAAGCAAAGCCCGAATGTTGCTCGATCTGTTTTTTGATGATTTCCTGCAAGTGCAATTTGGTGATGGGGTGGGAGCCGCAAGACAAGAGAATTACGGAGACATGTGCACCAGCCTCCTTCATCTCGGCCATCTCTTGCGGTGTCACAGGTTGTATAGAACCATCTCCTACAATGTGTTCGTTTGTCGCGTCCGTTTCCTCTGTCCATGTGTGTGGTCCCACGTCGCGTCAGATGCCGAGAGGGCTTACCAAGGTCTTCGATGGTTTTGGGAGGAACGATAGCCAGCTTCTTGTCGACGATCTCAAAGGTCAGACCGTAGGGCTTTGAAATGAGTTCATTGGCGGGAAAGGAGCCCACTTTCCCTAAGGATATCGTTCTGAACTAGCGTCACGAAACGAGTATCAAAAAAAGGGGATGGTAGTCGCACGAATCCTTCTCCACCTTCAGGCTTCGAATGTCGCCGTTTGGTACCCTGAAGAGTACTGTGTCCCCCGAGCGTATGCCGTCTTCTTCATTGACCATGGCTGGCGCGTAGCTTCAGGCGTCCGAGCCCTGGTTCCCCCATATGTCGGAAGTTACCGAGGGGCGACCTTGATTCCTACTTCCAAGTACTCGCGTATCTCTAAGGACTATGGCCACCTCAGCCCAGGCTTCCCAAAAGCCTGTCTCTTTAGATTCCTTGATGAACAAAACAAAATCTGCAGCTTTGCTGCCTGATGATGTTGCGCATCTTGCCCAGGCATTCCTACCTACTAACGACTTGGATGTGCGATCGCAAGCGTATCTTAGCCTCTCATCATTCTGCCAGAATGTTAGAGCTGCTGCCTTTGACAAAACGAAGGCACCTGACAGCGGCAAAGACACCTTGGTCCGAGTCCTTGGGCCCCCTGTACTCGCCAAACTAGGGGACCCAGGAGAGGAGGAGTTCCTAGCTGGTATCTGTGTCTTGACAGCTCTATTTCAAGTGGATTGGGAAGCTGCAGCAGTCATTTTCACCCACGACGGCCTACTTGATTCGATATTGGATCAGGCAGACATCTCTCCCTCACCATCACTCCCACATATTGCCCACCTTCTTGGTCAAGCAGCTGGTCATAAGCCTTGCCGCTCGGTGTTTACTTCACATGCGGTGGAATGGCTGGAGAAGTCAATACGACGATCGAGTTCGATGGCTCTGCGTGCAGCTTCCGGCGTGTGTCTCGTCAAACTCTCTCGTAATGCGGGAACCGCAGACGGTGCAGAGACGACAGTCCCAGAAAAGGATGCCGAGTTCTACGAGCTGATGTCGGACATCATATGCACTTCGCAGGATAGCTCATGTGTTAGTGACGCCGTCGAAGCGTTGGCATATCTCAGCTCGAATCCGGAGTTGAAGGAGAAGACAACCGCGGATTCAAGATTCCTCGCAAATCTTTTTGCGCAAGTACCCCATGGGAAGCACACTAACTATGATACTCGACCTGCTCAATCCACTCTCACATACGGTGTACTGGCCATAATATCCCAATTGTGTGCCTATCAGCAACACATGTCAGATGAACAACTTCAGATCGAGAAGTTGAAGCGGATGGCACAGGCAGGCAGAAAAGGCAAAAATATAGACCCTTCTCCATACGATGGGAATCCATACGTTACCAAGCGTATTGTTCGCCTGATCGATGCCGGTGTGCTTCAGTTGCTGGTCGCTGCAGCGAGTGCGCGACTGGATAGCGTCGGCATTAGAGTGATGGTTGGAAAATGTCTCTTGAGCATTGTGGAAACGAAGGAGCATCGGGGGAAAGTCTTGCAGCATGGAGGTGCAAGAGCCTTGATCCAGATCATCAAACGAGGCGTCAATGATCAGTCGTCTAGCTCCACGCAGCTAGACGCTGTCTACCTTGATACTATTCAGGCCCTTGCAAAGCTGGCAATAACAGCGGCCCCAATACAAGTGTTTGGGCCGAGCGAAGCTGCGATGTACGATGTGATTCGGCCCTTCTCCATTCTACTCCAACACTCTTCTTCGACACTTCTACAGCGCTTCGAGGCCCTGATGGCTTTGACAAACCTTGCTTCTCAGAGTCCAGAGCTTTCAAGTCGAATAGCCGCAGCAGAGGGAGTAGTGAGCAAGGTAGAGCTAATGATGCTAGAAGATCATCTTTTAGTCCGGCGTGCCGCGGTAGAATTGTTGTGCAACCTTCTTGCTGGTGCGGATGAAGTCTTCGAGAGGTATGGAGGCTCGAAGATTTCATCGAATGCCAAATCCAAGCTGGAAATTCTAGTCGCCCTATCGGATGTTGAGGATGTGCCCACGAAACTCGCTGCTTCCGGTGCATTGGCAACACTCAGTATGTCTGAAACGGTGTGCGCCATGCTAGCCGATCTTCAAGTTGAAAAACACAAAACCTTCACGATTCTTGGGCAACTCATAGCTCCAACGGCCGATGGAACTGAGGCATATCCAGGCCTCGTGCATCGGGGGGCCGTTTGTGTTCGAAACATCTTGGTCGCAATACAGGACTCGGGGAAGCGGAAGGAGCTGTTTGGAGAGGCCAATACATACGGATTGACGGCGGTCGTAACAAAAGTCGCGGTGAATGCACCGCCAGAGGTGATGAAACCTTTGCGTGAGACCCTCGCTGTACTGCGCAAGCAGTAGGTCTTCTCCATATATATTTGAAGGTCCTGTAATAGCCTAAGTGGCCAAGAATTATATGTAGATAATTGAAGTTGATTGAATTCATTAGAAGCGCTCACGACTCTGCCACTTGTTTCCAAATCAGGCCAAAGGCCCTACTACTACTACTTGACCGCAGTCTGAGTACTTTGGTGGCCCGCACGAAGTTGCAACGATGGTACGAGTCTTCTGCATCGTATGACTGTGTCTCATACTCCAGTAGGCCAAGTCGAAGAAGGCTGGTACCAAAGTCGCCTCTGCGTCCAAGAAGTCTGGTGGCGGAGGCAAGGTTGCCAAGGTGTGTGTCCATGAACACGCCTATCATCCCAGTGTTTCAACACCCCATAGGCCGATTGGAAAGAGGGCTTCAAGAAGAAACAAGTTGGCGTTTCGGATATGACGCTTTTGACGACGATCAGTAATGAAAGCATCAATGAGAACTTGCAGAAACGGTGGACGACTGGCGAGATATATACCTATATCGGAGCGGTGTTGATATCCGTCAATCCTTTTCGCGGTGCGTGGTACCTACTCCATGCTACTTGATCCCTTCCCTAATGCCCGGTGCTAGACCTTGGAATCTACACAGACGATGTTTTACAGAAATACCGAGGGAAGAACCGACTCGAAGTGCCTCCGCATGTGTTCGGTATTGCGGAATCAGCATACTATAACATGAATGCATACCGCGAAAACCAGTGTGTCATCATCTCCGGGGAGTCAGGAGCTGGCAAGACTGAGGCCGCTAAGCGCATCATGCAATATATCGCCGCCGTCTCGGGCGGCCAGGACAGTAGCATCCAGGAAATTAAGGACATGGTTCTGGCTACGAACCCACTGCTAGAGAGCTTTGGATGTGCAAAAACTCTTCGGAATAACAACTCTAGTCGACATGTGAGAGATCCGCCCAGTATTTTCCACTCCCGCTCACATCCCGAAGGGCAAATACCTAGAGATCATGTTTAATTCTCATGGAGAACCTGTTGGTGCTCAAATCACCAATTATCTACTTGAGAAGGGACGCGTCGTTGGTCAAATAGAGAACGAGCGCAACTTCCATATTTTCTACCAATTTACCAAGACCGCTTCAGATGAGCAACGAGGTATAGCCCGCGATTCTTAGCTTTACGTTAGACTTATGTTTTGTCTAGAAATGTTTGGCTTACAAGGGCCCGAAGCATATGCATATACTAGTCTGAGTAATTGCTTAGAGGTACAGGGTATAGATGACAGCCGTGACTTTGGCGAGACTCTTGTGAGTTGGCCTGGTTGCTATGTATATAGTGTATGGACTAACCATCAGCAATCCAGCAAGCGATGCAGGTCATCGGGCTCTCTGCACAAGAACAGAGCGAGATCTTCCGGATGTTAGCCATTATTCTATGGCTGGGCAACGTACAATTTGAAGAAAAGGATGACGGTAACGCACAAATAAGCGACACTGGTGTTACTGATTTCGTTGGATATCTAATGGAGGTCGACCCTGCCACAGTGCTGAAAGTGCTGACGTCGAAGATCGTGGAGACGCAACATGGTGGCCGACGAGGCTCCGTATATGACGTCCCCCTCAATCCTGCTCAAGCGTCCTCTGTTCGCGACGCTCTCTCCAAGGCGATTTACAATAATCTTTTTGAATGGATAGTTTCTAGGATCAACGTCTCGATGAAAGCACGATCGGCCACCGCTCATGTCATTGGCATCCTCGTATGTCTGTTCTATTTCATTAACTACTACATCTCATGGTAGCTCAGGACATCTTTGGATTCGAGATTTTCGAGGTCAGCCCCAGACAGCGTGGCGCTCGACGTTGTTCGCTCAATATGTTCCCTGCAGGACAATTCATTCGAGCAACTCTGCATCAATTATGTCAACGAAAAGCTACAACAGATCTTCATCGAGCTCACCTTGAAGACAGAACAAGAGGAGTACGTCCGCGAGCAGATCCAATGGACCCCTATCAAATATTTCAACAACAAAATTGTGTGTGACTTGATTGAAGAGCGTAGACCTCCTGGCGTATTCGCTGCTCTGAACGACGCCTGCGCTACTGCTCACGCCGATCCCACCGCCGCAGATAACAGCTTTATCCAGAGAACGGCTGCGTTATCCTCTAACCCACACTTCGAGGCTCGTGGAGCGCAATTCTTGGTCAAGCATTATGCCGGTGACGTGATGTACAACGTCTCAGGAATGACGGACAAGAACAAAGACTCGCTTGTTAAAGATCTGTTGGACCTGGTTGCTTCCAGCGGGAACCAGTTTCTTCAGACCCTTTTCCCGGATCGTCCGGACCCTAACAGTAAGAAGCGTCCGCCTACCGCTGGTGATAGAATAAAGGTAGATATATTATTATTAGGCTCTGTGTGTTTTCTGACTTGAGGGGCAGTCGTCTGCTGGCGCTCTGGTCGATAACCTCATGAAGGCTCAACCTTCGTATATTCGAACGATCAAACCCAATCAGAACAGGAGCCCGTCTGAATACGACATAAAGGCGATTCTCCATCAGATCAAGTATCTTGGTCTCCAGGAGAACATTAGAGTACGACGCGCAGGATTCGCATATCGGAACACATTTGAGAAGATGGTGGAGCGATTCTATCTCTTGTCATCTAAGACATCATATGCTGGAGAGTATATATGGCAAGGCGATCCCAAGTCGGGGTGCCAGCAAATTCTTATCGACACTGGCATCGCGAAGGAAGAATGGCAGATGGGTGTTACTAAGGCGTTTATCAAGAACCCAGAAACGGTAGGCACTAACATCTCATGGCGGCTGTATACTTAATCCTTGTGTCTAGCTATTTGCCCTGGAGACAATGCGTGACAGATACTGGCATAATATGGCTGCCCGCATTCAGAGAGCATGGCGTAACTACATGCGGTACAAGCATGAATGTGCGCGTCGGATCCAGAGGTTTTGGAAGAACAATAAAGAGTCGATTGTGTACGCCCAAGTTCGTGATTATGGACACCAGATACTTGCCGGACGCAAGGAGCGACGCCGCTTTAGTCTTCTCAGTTATCGTCGGTTCCATGGCGACTATTTGGGGGTAAACGCTAAGACTCCCTTGGGAGAGGAACTCGGATCACTGTGTGGTATTGGCTGTGAGTAGCAAAATTGTCAGCCCAAACTTCTGACTACATCGCCATCGTAGCCGAAATCGTCACGTTTAGCGGAAAGATACAACTGCTGGTGTCTCACTTTGGCCGTTCGAGTAAACTCAGCCCTCGTTTTATAATTGTCGTACGTGGAAAGCTTGCTTTCCAGCGTCTCTCTTACTCACCATGACATAGACCCGAAAGGCCATGCATATTTTAGTCACAACGTCAAAAGATGGAAGAGTACAGACATCGCTAGAGAGGAATATCCCCTTGGTCACTATTAGAAGCATCTCAATGTCGAATTTGAGGGATGATTGGATGGTGATCATCTTCTCATAGCTTCTGCTTTTGTCCCGACTAATACGCCCTTCAGGCCCTCAATATCAATACCATATCCGAAGAGGGTGACCCTGTCTTTACATGCTACTTCAAGACCGAGCTTGCGGCCAATCTCATTAAACTGACTCAATCTAGTGTCAATCTTCTTATAGGCCCAACGTGAGTGTTTTCCACATATCCCTGATACCCTCAATATCCGGCACTTTCGCCAGCATTGAGTACGCCAAGAAGAAGGAGAAGAAAGTCACCATCAAGTTTGAGAAGGATGAGACTGTTATTAAGGGCGACATGTATAAGAGCCATGTTGTTCGTGTGTCGTCTGGCGAGCCACCCGGAAGTTTGTCACGACCTCCAGCCAAGCGCAAGCCTGGAGTAGTGCGACCCATCACTCAAGGGAAGCTTTTGAAAGCAGGAGGACCTTCCAAAGTGAGTTGTCGACTGGACATCTTGTGTTATCGAGTTGCCAACATTGGCTCCAGCCCACAAGCTCAAGACAAGTACCTGCAGCTCGGCCACTCCCAGGAAAGTCTACGCCCGCTGTCTCCGCACCTCTTGCAACGAACCCCGCCTCGGTGCAATCGGTTTCTCGTTCATCTGTCAGTACGCGTCCAGCCGCTCCACCGCCGCCTCCACCTCCACCCGCTGCAGAACCTGAGAATCCGAGATATCGTGCAAAATTCGGCTTCGAAGGCCAAGAAGGAGAAATGTCACTTAATAAAGATGACGTGGTGGAAGTTCTCAAACAAGGAGACGATGGTTGGTGGATGGTAAAAAAAGATGGTGTGGAAGGATGGGCGCCATATAACTATCTTGAACCAGTACCTCCTAAGACAGCCACAGCCACACCTCCACCCCCACATCGGAGAACCCCCGCGCCGACTCCAGTCATACAGCAACCGTCTGTCGCTCCAGCAGTCAACTCCAAAGCATTGACTGCGGACAAGAACGCCAAACCGGTAGCCGTATTTCCTGGTATGGCCCCTTCAAATGGTTCAGCGACGCCGTGGAAGAGAACTACTTCTGAATCAACAACATCAAGTACCGTAAGCAAAGTTGCTGTTAAACCGCCGCCGCCAGTGGCTACGAAGCCCAAGCCACCTGCGCCACCGGTAGGGGCTAAGCCTGGTACACCAAAGCCTGGTGGTGGTAAACCACCAGTGCCAACAGCTCCCAGACCCAACGTTTCTGCACCGACCAAACCAAGTGCCGTATCCAGACCTGCTGCCGCCGCAGGTCAACTGGATTTAGCTGCGGCAGTAAGCTTTCTGATGTCATGCACGTATTCACTGGGATCTAATCTCTTTTTCCAGCTCGCTAAACGTGCGCAGCGAATTGCAGGTGACGAATAGAGGGTTTGCACTGGATCGACTCAGGACTTTGTAGATTGATATATCTTCTGCTACAATACTGTACAACGGATGGACGAACTAACATAGATTATTGCGATATGCAGGTGCTCGAAGTAAGAGCGTGGATTGCAAGTTGCGAAAGCATGTATGGGTATCAAAGAGTCGTTCCAGAGGGCATACGTCGTGAAAGAGAAGGTTCTATGTATTATGCATTAAACGTGTCTACCGGGAGTGCGTAACGAGAATAGGGGGAGGGGACAGACTACTTGGGAAAGTTTCGGAGAGCTGAGGGGGTGTCGTGGCCAACGCCATAGCGGCGACTTCATCTTCCGAGTCGACAGCATCAGCATGCGAGAGCCGGGATGGGGGCCGACTACTTCTGGATCTGCTGCTGCCCCGGCGTCGCTGTGGCTCATGCTGTTCATGCTGTGGACTGCTGCCCGCGGATTCGTGCCAATCTCTAACTTCCTCAGCACTGAGAACTTTGCCTTTATTAGAAACGAGGAATTCTGGTTTAGCCTCCAGGGCGCGGTTGCCGCTCTGGAGAAGATCTTCAATGAGCGACTTGACCCTCTTGTACAAAACGTCGCTATCTTCTTGATCACTATCGTCATCGTCGTCGTCGTCGTCTTCGGGCGGATCATCATCTGGACCATACGATGATTTGACTGCACGATATGTGTTTGGAGGTAATATCAGCCTCGATTCTCGCAGCTTCCGCCGTAATTCCCGTATCTCCTTTGCTTGCTTATGCTTGGTAGCTTCAAGAGAAGCATTGATTGCAAGTAGCGAGCGGTTGGAGATCTCCAAATCTTCAATCTAGCATCCTATAAGCACTGGGACGAGAGGAATGGAATGAGGTTCGTCTACCTTGCGATTAGACTTCGCCTGGGCTCTAGATTTACGTTCATCATCGAAACCATCGTAAACTTCCTCTCGATCGTGCCCACTATCTCCAGAGATGTTTGGGTCACCCATTTCGAAGTGGCGGACAAGGTCATCTAGGGTAGAACGAAGGCGGTCATCGTTATCATGATATTTGTGTTTGCCGTCGAGGTGCTGCGTTGATGCATTGCTAGGACTAGTGCTTGATTCGCCCGACGCGGTGTATTGAACAGACGAACGCGATACAGATACGGAGGACTTGGATGATACAGAAAGCGAAGACATAGGTGGGGAATGAGGAGGGAGGGGAATAGACGCAGGATCAACCTTGGCGCAAATGAGTGGACGGGTTTCATTAGTTGCACGGAATGGCTGGTATTGATGACGACCCGTTGAAGGCGGACTAGGGCGAGCGGGGGCGTAGCGATGGGGGTTTGCTGCGGGGGTGGCGGTAGTGATGGGATATATAGAGAAGGACGGATTGGGTGAAGGGGGAGTCGTCGAGGGCACCATGCTAGAGATGGACGGAGCTCGCGCACGAGTGGGAGGCGAACGCAGCGCGGAATGCGACGCGCTGGGGACGTTCGGTGCCTCAGAGGCCGCCTGTTTTGCGAGCCCAGACACTTTCGCCTTGATCTTGATTCCAGAGAAGGGGGGGTTTGAGTCTAGTTCGGGTGCTGGATTGAGTCTGGCTGAAGGGGGTGCTACGGGGGACGTTGACCGCGACGAGGGTTGGGACCGATGTAATGAAGCGAATGAAGCGGCATGCTGCAGTGAAACGCTCCCGTGGCGAGTGCGTGTTCCGTTCAGAGGGCCAGCATCTGAAGCGACACTAGTCAAGGACCTCTGCCGCGGTTCTGAGCTGACACCTATGACAGACTGTGTTGTGTGGGGCCGAAGCGTCTGTACGGATGCCCGAAGCTTGGATTGTGAGAGTGTTGGTGAGTCGACACGCTGGGGAGGCTTCAATGAGGCCGACTTGAAGGGGGACATCGGGCGAGGTGTTGAGCTGGAACTGAAGCTGGTGACACTCCTTTCGCGTCGCACGGCTGTTGCAGAGCTTGAAACTACGCTGGTGGCCTTGCGCACGGCCGCAGCGCTGCTGGTAACCTTTGCCTTTGGCTTCGCTGGCGCGGTCGACGGGGGTTTGAAAGGAGACGTGGGTCTGGATACATCGCTGTTCTGATTGAATCTCACTGTGGCCTAGGACTCGTGAGCCGATGGCGCGAAAAGAGAATGGCGGTGCTACCTTTCGTTTGAGGACGGTCTCCATAGACCGTTTGAAGAGGTCGTCGTCGGGGGGAAAGGCCAAGAAGCTGGCGGCGTAAGGGCTGGCGCGGGATGTCCATTCGGAAATCACAAATTTCAGGCTGATCTTATCTAATCTACGCGCCTGCGGCTCAGCACATCCTCGACTACCTTCTCTATCAGCCCTCTGATGCCCTCATCGCCGCCCCCACCAAGCGCCGCCACGACGCTCTTGTGAACGTACTTGCCCACCATATCAACCTCGATGTTCACAGTCGCACCCATCGGTTTCTTGCCCAGCGTGATCTTCTCCCGCGTGTGCTGGATGAGCATGATGCTGAATTCCCTCTGTGCGTCATTCACATTGGTGATGGTCAAGGATGCGCCGTCGATAGTGACGTAGCCTTTCGGAATGAGATACGGGAGAAGCGACGGCCGGGAAGGAGTAGGTGCTGGCAGCTGGAAGGAAAGCCTCAACGAATCACCATCCGCCGAACGGTCAGTGATTATCGCAGTCGTGTCGACATGAGCCTATTGTATGGATGAGCAAACTAAGCCCACCGACATGCAAGCCATCGGCATCACACCTGAACAAAGTGCCCCCCGAACCGGACGTGTGCACCCATCGCCCTCTCAAGGTTCAACTGGTCGCCAACCTTCCGCTCACCTACCTCACATGTCAGTAATTGCACAGACAGGGAGTGTGATCCACACCTAAATCGGTCCTCGCAAGCGTCTCATTAGCCAGCCAGACTTTGAACCATCCTCCGTTTGCTTCTTTGTCGAATTCTGTTACAGTCAAGCAGGCGCCATTGACCGCGATGGAGTCGCCGACGTGACAGTCGTCTAGGATAGGCGACGAATCCGAGACGGTCAATGTGCAGCCACCGCCATCCCTCTGGATGTCGAATACAGTACCGAGATGCTCGATCTTTGATTTGTTAGACGGTATCACTTGTCTGCGAATAGATACCTCACTAGTCCGGTAAACATCGAAGTCGAGGATTTGTCTTGTCGGACTTAGATCGGGACTCGAACTCGCTCGTAAGCCACACAATCATGGCTGCGGCGCATCCTCGAAAGCTGCCCTCTCGTCCTTTGAGAAACGCTGCGTCAGATGCAGTTGCCAGCTCGACTGGGCACAGTCGCTCCCTTTGGCAGTCTTACAATGGTACCATTGCCATCATCACTACCATACACTCTCCACTCATCCATCTTCCGCGCTAGCATTGCCAGCCTCCACACGGCTAAAGATTTCAATAGGCCTCTGCTTAGTTGGGATTACGGGGATTATTGCCTCTGATTACATAGAGAAGGAGGTTCCAGCACCGAGTAGCGACAAGTCATGACGAAAAAAAATAATCAAGATACCCATTGCTCGAGACCATCAGAACCTAGTATATAATTATGGTATACGTGGCGAGATTAAAGATATTGGTAATGCCATGGATCACTGCCGATGCTGGTACGGGTCATAGCTGGGTAAATATGTTGGTGTCGGCATCACAACCTTGTGCTCATCGTCCTCTTCTCGGCCCTTGCGTCTACCATCCCCCATGCCATCCTTCATCTCTTTCCACTTCGAAAGTGACTCTACGGAAGACAACGACGGATACCGGTGACCATCCTGGCTCGCAAACCGCACCTCCCAACTTCGTTTCTCCCAGTCCGGCATCAGCTCTTCCGATGCTTCGCGGCGCTTCTGTCCTCGTACAACATCCTTGAGGAACCCCCACCAGGAATCAAAGAACATGGCCGAGAGAATGATGATAGCCACAACGCCGATACAAAGGACTGTCACGCCAAGGACCTTCCATTGCGCGAGCTCTGCTGAAGATGTGAATGTCGAGGTACCCGCCGTAGCTTTATCGGTCTTGAGTGGATGCAACAGACTGTCCGTCGTAGTTGAAGGAATGACTACTGGCATAGGCGGTTCCTTAAGTAAAGTAGGCTCAGGCGGTGGCGGTATTGTCCCAATGACAGAATAGGTGTGATATGAAGTGGTTCCTCTAGCTGTCGCCAAAGGCACTGTCGTTCCAGAAGTAGTGTGACTTGTAACCATTGCAGTAGACGTCGATTTTTCGAGGGTATCAGTAGGAGCGGGAGGCTGGTTCATGGTATTCAAAGCAAGTTCTGTCTCTTTCAAGCCCGAGTCCCAACCATCGAAGATTCCGCGTTTAGGTAGATGTAGGCCATTAGCTGGATTAGAGAGCTGACAACAAAGTAAACAAAGAGCGTATGTCCTCCAGAAGGTCGTGTGCATAGTCGTCGGCGCTGGCGGTAACGTAACTCGCAGATGTACAGTCACAACAGCACTTTAAGACATTCTCGGAACCGCGGTCACGCCCCCTATACCTCTTCCTTCTCTAAAAATGATCGCAACACGGGCCAATCCACACTCTTCCTGCACATCTCTCTAAACGCGCTGCCAGGATTTGTCAACAGTTCTTTGGGAGGCGCAAACTCCAGTATCTCGCCGTTATCCAAAACCAAGATACGGTCGTAGTCAATGATTGTCTTCAGCCGATGAGCGATCGTTATTACAAGGGCGGAAGAGAGTTCTTCACGAATAGTCTTTTGAATCTGAGGCATCAAGTCAAGCGATATAAAATTGCAGCCGTCTGGAGTACTCGCCTGGTCATCAAGCATGTTGTCTATTTGCGACGTGGCCTCATCGAGGATAATGATATTCGTCCTGCGTAACACCGCCCGAGATAGCGACACTAACTGACGCTCTCCAGCACTCAAACTACCGTCTTGACCAATCGGGAGGTCGAGAGTGAGCTCTCCACCCTTTATGCTGGATTTTAGAAGGGGAAGCAAGTGGCATCTTTCCAAAACATCCCAACATTCCTGATCCGTATGCTCGCCCATTGGGTCCAAGTTGCTGCGAATGGTGCCAGTAAAGAGCGAGACGTCTTGACTCACTATGGTCTACCAGGATGTCAAGCGTAATTTGACCAAGCATCAAACAGACTTACGATGCGAGTTCTAAGGTCTTGTAAACCAATAGTTGAGATATCCACACCATCGATTCTGGAGTCGTCGTGAGTTGTGGTCAAGAGAGATGGGTGAACCTACATGATTCTTCCACTAGTGGGCTCCACCATTCGAAGGAGTGACAGTGCCAATGTTGACTTGCCTGCGAATTCTCACATTAGAGATTGCGTCAGGAAAAAGGTGGTGAGTATACACCTGAACCCGTCCTTCCAACCTAGGCTCAATGTCAACAAATTGTCCAGTAGATATTATGACACTACCTACGACGCCGATTTTCTCTTTTGGATTGATGTTGAATGAGACGTTTCTCAAGACAGCAGGTAAGGTATCAGCATATCGAACCATCAGATCTTCCACGACGACGCCGCCATTACTGGAAGGCCAATATGCAGGTGGCCTGCCTTCTTTGAGAATGGCAGGAGCTTCCTGAGGAACTTCTAAATACTCCACTATCCTTTCGACAGAGTTGAAGTCAAGCTCTAACTGCGCGGCGACTCTGCGAACGTTGAACCTCATATAATGATAAGTGATGTTCGATCTACTGACCTAACAAGTTGCCTTGAAGCTTCAGCGAATATGCCAGCTTGAACGATAACGATAGCGGCGGAGCCATCGCTGACCGAGCGCCAAAGGGCGAAAAGGGTTGTCGCAAATACAACGACAGAACCAAGACAATCGTATCTCCAGCGAAGCCAGCCATTGACAAGCCACTATAACTTGAGTGAGGGAGACTTTTACCACTATGCAACGACTCACATAAACATGGTCAAATGCCTGGAACTTATCAACCTGCGAACGCGGTCGTCAGACATGCACTTCAGATGGGCGGTGAAGTTGCCTTACTTTCGCGTAGAAACCATCTTGATACCGACTCTCCATTCCGAAGGCACGAATGTGAACTAACCCGTGTAGCAGCTCATCGAAACCTGCGAACGCAGGGGACAGAGACACTGACTCCAAGCGTCGCAGATCGCGAGATGCGTTGACATAAGGGGTAGCCAAGCGAAGATATAACCAAGCGATGAACAAGGCGACAGGAGCGAAGTTTGGGACTACAGCGATGATCG
The DNA here is from genome assembly GCA_032158425.1 of Pleurotus giganteus. Taxonomy (NCBI): domain Eukaryota; kingdom Fungi; phylum Basidiomycota; class Agaricomycetes; order Agaricales; family Pleurotaceae; genus Pleurotus; species Pleurotus giganteus. The sequence continues at coordinate 3,611,649 of JAPEHR010000002.1, forward strand.
TGATGAACGATGCTACAAACGTCAACACTCCGGACATGGCAGCTCTGGCAGAATTCTGAAGTGTGCCGTCGAGAATACGAACATCCGAGGTAAATCGATTCAGGATTCTTCCGATTGGTGTCGTGTCAAAAAATCGAGCGGGTGCGCGTGTTAGCCTATAAAGTAGCTTCAAGAACAGCGAGCGTGCTGCTTGGAGGCTTGCATAGTAGCCAAGAGCAATTGAAGATAATACCGAGAATGCACCAGCGAGGGAAATGAGAACGTAAACCAATAACCACGGCTTTACATCAACATCGGGAGGAGGCAAGCGGCTCCAAACTTGGAAAATCGGTGTAATGTGGAAGATAGCGATGGATGGATATCCTTCCTGGTAGGCTTCACCCCATTTAGCGAGAAAGACCTAAACCGTGATCATCAACCCAGAACAGGGCTGTAGCTAACAAGACATACTTGGTTACCGATGTTGATGAGTCGAATCAGGATCAATAGAAACAGCGTCAGTATCCAGCAAAATATTCCCGCAGCCTGGATATATAGCCAGTAGGTTTGAAATGGCACTCGACCTTCAGCACGTGTCTCAGCCTCGATGAGTTTTCCCTGTCCGGAGCCGATCTTCCGATGCTCATGGGGTACTTTCTCGTCCAGGATACGGTCGGCCTCATTGCTGGCTTGGAAAGAAGGCTGTTCTTCCACGAACGGTTGATCATCGATCTCGATGACATGTTGGATTAACCCTTGATCTCTCAGTTGGGCCACGGATCCTTGGCGTACCAGTTGCCCTTTGGACAGCTCGACGATGTAGGATGTGGCGGACAGGCAGAGGCCGACATGGTGCGTGATGAGAATGATTGTCCTGTCTTTAACCAGGGGTCCGGACAAACATTGTGAAACCAAATGCTGGGCGGTATGCATATCGACTGCCGCTAAACTACACGGATTATAAGTCCACCAGAGGGATGCTTGAGGGCCACTCACGGATCATCAAGGAGTATGTACTTCATATGGATCTTGAGTGAGGGCGTTGTATCAACAAAAAAGAATCACAAACCTTGGCCTGAGAGTACATGGCTCTGGCGAGGGCTACGCGAGCTTTTTGTCCACCCGACAGCGTGATCCCCTTCTCGCCGATCTCTGAATAAGCTCCAAATTAGTGAATGGGTCCTTTGAGGCGACAACTAGAAAACCGGCCTGTCAGGTCCCCAGCCTCGAGAATTTCAAGGTCTTTAGTGAGAGCGCAAGCATTGATGACAGCCTGATAGCGATCCTCCTGGAAACCAAAGCTAGCTCCGAAGATGATATTGGCTCGGATGGTCGCGTGCTCAAGCCCTTAAGAAATTGAGTCTAAAGCTGCAAAGCGAAGGAGTAGCTACGACTCACAAGGGCGTTGGCCACAGTAAGCAACTTTGTGATCTCGTTTGTCAAGGTAGACCTCTCCAGAAACGCATTGCATCTCTGTAGGAGGCTGGATAAGAGCATGATTACCATTGGCCTGACCATCCTACCTCCCAAAAGTGCAGCCAGAAGGGCACTTTTGCCTGAACCGGTGGCGCCGGTTACAAGCGTGAGCTGGCCTTCGGGAAAGTTGAGATTGAGGGGACCCAGTTGAAACCTGGCAAGTGCATTCGCAGAACTTGATGACGTGCCCCATTCAAAAACACCTTCAGAAAAACCGACCAGCCTGTTAGGCGGAGTGGCTAATTCCGTTAGTGTCAGTGTCGAAGCCCAGTCTGGGATTTCGCCTTCCTGCAGAAACCCTTCAATGCGCTGCATGGATACATAAGCTAAATAGATATAAGAATCAGCGTGGAATAAGAGGACAACAGTGCTAACCGTGGAGCATGGCAAATATTTCGTTGGGTAGGGAAATCATGGGTTCCTGCAGCTGGGAGAAGAGGGCAACGGATGTAAAGGCTTTAGACACAGTTAGACGTTCTCCTTGAATCAACGTATAGCACAAGAAGGAAGTGAGCGCGGTCGCTGATGGCATCCAAGTCCTGCACATCCCGTCATTCGGAAGTATGAGGTCATGGCTGAGAACTAACCAAATGAACGACATAAGTGTATCCACTATGTTTTGCTTTATGCGCCATTTCAGTTCTAGTGCTCTAGCTTGCTCTGATTTGAGGGCCCAATGATTCTCTATAGACGAAAACTTAGGTTCACCGTGAAGAGAAAGACAAGACGCACCCCATCCATAGAACTTCAAAAATCTAATGTTTTGTAGCAGCTCGTTGACGACGTTCATCCGCAAATCGCTGGCTTTCCAAGAAGCTCTTGTAATCTATCAATAGAGGACGACACTTCAGTAGAGTTGATGAACAAAATACAGCGGCATACCGAAATATTGTATTTAGCCAGCGGATAATTCAGGACGTAGACCACCAGGACGATTACAACACCAGACAGTGCGCTCCATCCGAGGACACTACGCCGCAGTCACGCAGTCACGCAGTGTTGTCGGTCATACAGAGCGCAAACACTTACTCGTACAGGAAAATAAGGGCAATAGTAATTCTGAGAGGCGCAGCGAATAGTCCGGAGAAATCCCAAAACCGTTGGGCAACTGCATAGCTGTCTCCCCTGCAATGCTGGATTGGATCAGAGCGTTCGAAAATCAAGCGATGTGAGACGCACTGCATTAGGTTAACTATCTTCCCGAGGTCTGCGTTGCTTTGCTCGCCCTCGCTGCGATCATCCTGTTTGCTGATATCTTGCCTCTTTAGTGCTTTATAGTGGAGGCTGCAGAACAGCTGGCCTCTAGTGCGTTCATAACAGCGCCGTGTATGCCAGCTCTTCAACAGATCTTTCCAGGCAAAGGAGAGATGAGCAAGGAAGGTAACAACAGCCCAATATAATGCCTTCTGCCTCGACTCGGAGGAATTGTCACTCAGGAGGGCAAGAATTTCCTGCAATGCGTAAGGAGGGACAAACCCTGCGCTCCAAAATGGGAGTGATGTAGTCAATATTCAAGGGAGGAACGAACCTATAACCGCACTCCACAACTCTAAGGTGATGCCAAGAATTAAATCGAGGGAATTTGAAACCAATAGGAAACGTAGAAGCGAATGCTTTGGGTATCTGGGAGGGTTCGCATCTGCCACCAACGTTATACCGCAGTGTGTCGACTACCTACAAAGCTCTATATTCCAAACACTTCTTAAAAATGTTCTCATGCATGAAGAATGGCGACAAAGTCCACACGTCGACATCATTTAGTGTTCTCATCAATGCCAGCTTGAGGATTGGTTCGACGAATGAGAAAGTTAACCACGACCAAAGTGTTACATCATCTTCTGGGGATGTAAGACTAGACGATGGTGGCTACAAGGAAAGGTAAATCTCATGACAACCCAGAGGACCCAAGACACCTCACATCACCTGGCTTTGCAACATTAGATCCAGGAACGCGACACTCCATGGGAAGGGTGCCAGCCAGCCAGACGAACGATGCGGAAAGTAAAAAATGTAGGGCACTGAAAGATTTGGCGGGCAGGTCGGATTCAAACGCCCAGATAGCTAGTCCAGCAGCCAAGCAATGACAAATGCCAAAGAGGATGGACATGTAAGGCACCGTCGAAGACGGTTTGACGGCATGCCGTAGAACGATGTAGCTCTGGGCCTTGTTGGTCAAGATTATCGAGTTCAAGACTAATAAATAGAACCAACCCATGTGAAGAACCAAACCCAAACTACTCCGCGCCAACCAATATTGCTGATATATGCGAACGACAGCATAGCAAGCCAGATGGTTGACTCAGAAAGTGCGAGAAGCACGAGACCTCGTTTCCTCCATGGTTGTACACGAACGGTCGCAGCTTGTTCATCCAAGTCTTCAAGAGTTATAAAGTTGCGAAATGGTCTCCAGAAGTGGCGTCCAATGAGATGAAGCTCCTTGGGTAGGCATTGCCACAAACTGGCTAATGCATCGTATAAGATAGTCAAGGAAAGGAGAAAGCATGGAGCGTAAAAGCCAACGACATTGAGCGTGGGTTCCAACACAGAGCCTGATGGCATGGGAAGAAGAGCGCGCAGGTGGCCACGGAGGGACCGGACTTTATACGATGGAGCACGCCCTAGAGCAGCCACGATGCTCATTAAGAATCGACACAGCCAGCAAAGTCGATTCCAATTACATCTGGGGACAAGGTAGTAACCTATGAACTCGCTCCATCTGTTTTTTTTCACTTTCCGAGCCGCAAATGCTCCAAAATAATACTGGGAACGGCCCTACACGTGTGGAAAAAGAGAGTCAATGTTGTGTCTGGGTAGATAGATAGATAGATTATCAGGGAAACCCGGCGTATTATCTCAATGGAAAGTGTAAACTCCCCGAATTCGTATAATAGGGAACCAAACGAATCATCACCCAGGAGGGCTATGTTGAGACAACTCACCTTAGGATGCCCAAACGGCTGAGGGTGCAAGGTCAAAACAAGTAACGCCCGTGATGGGATTACAATATCAAGCATTGGCTAGTCCAAGCGCCAACATCCTCAATCCCTTCCATCATGTCCTCCCGAAGTCCAATGTGGTACTGTCATGAAGTACGCAAGGCATCTACTTCATCGACATCTAAGCTTACATTTATCAGTGCCATGCAGAGATGCGACCGTTGATGGTAAGTCCGCCTCCTAATTCTGGTCGCAGCAATGACCGCTATGCATGCCAGGTCCCCCAACCGACTTGCGCTTCATGTCATGGAACCTTCGTTGAAATGGTCAGACAATTAACTCGTTGTCCACTATTCCACCTAATTCTTGGGTAGATGGAGAATCCAGCCGATGATCCTCGAGAATTCAATCCCCAAGGCTTTGGCGGAGAATTGGATGACAGTCCTGCGTCGGTGGATGGCATGTTATGTGCGTTCAATTGTGATATCTAATATATTTATGGTCTTGTTCGTTCACCTTGAATCTAGTCGCTCTACAAACTTTAATGTCTCGTGGCGTCACCGAGCCACGACGAAGAACGACAGACTCTAATGACTCCGTTTGTATTATCCATTCTGATAGAGGGCTAAGCTGATGGCTGTATGATACAGTCCAACTTCTCATTTCGCATCCACTCTGGTAACAGTGGTAGGACCTTCCCGTTGGGCGGGCCCAATACAATGAGCGGTCGCTCCGGTTCTCCTGCTAGTGATCCCCCAACCATGTCTGAGTGAGTCAGGTCTTCAACTCTGGTGCCTATTCCAAATGATCCAGGTTTCTCCGGCGAGGTCCTACACATAACGACGCGGGCGGTGCCATTGCTGGTCCCTTGATGGCTCAATACATCATGGCTCTCTTGGGTCATCGCAACCCAGGCATGTTTCCTCTGAACATGGAAGGTGATGCGCTGGAGCGTGGTCGCTTTGGAGATTATGTTTATAGTCAGGAAGGTATGGATATCCATATGTTCCATCCATTTAATCAGCCTTAGCTCGGTCTAGCACTTGATCAGATAATCACACAAATAATGGAGAATAGTAATGCCAGCAGGCCGGCTCCTGCACCGGAGGATAGGATCAATGACCTTCCTAGGGAAGTCCTTGAGGAAGGATGTACGCTCTGAACAAACCGGGTTGTTTCTGTGGCTCATGGCGTAATTCTTTAGCGCCGCTTCTCGCCAAAGATTGTGCCGTTTGCAAGGAGCAATTTCAACTTGCACCCGAGGATCCTGATGAACAGGTTGTTATCACACTTCCGTGTAAACACCCGTTCCATGAGCCCTGTATAGTTCCTTGGTTGAAGTCCAGCGGAACCTGTCCTGTGTGCAGGTATGTCGCATATCCCAAAGGGAGCCGTTATGATTGATGCTTCGTTCAGATATGCTCTAGTACCTCAACCCGGCCACCATTCTCCTCCTCCTCCGACCTCTGATGCTGGAGGCGGTAGCTCACAGCGCCCTCCGCCTAGATCAACCAACAATGGCCCTCCAAACCTATTTCAAGCCCTGTTCAACATCATGGGGAGTAGTTCAAATGATGGCAACAATCACAGCAACTCAAGTGACACCACGTCTCAGCAGCGCCACCGCAGTCCCGATGCCTCTACCTCACGTCGCTCAAATAATTCGAACCGCAATGCACGAAGCACTTCCAGCACACATCGACATGTACCGGGAGGATGGCACGAAGACCTTGATTGATTTGGTTACATTGGATTCATGCATTCATGTATCGCAAGCTTTGTTTTGTATCAACATGCGTTAGCGCTTAGACTGTACTTCTTCGCATCCACGATCAGTTGTAGTAATAATGTAGTATTTTCATCAAATCTGTATTCATTTCATTCAAAGTCCGGGTACTTGGAACGACTGTCGCCTAGTGTCATAGCGATCACCGGCCCAATGGAGGACGGGACTCAGACGTGGCTCGCAGTGCAACCTTTGTACTGAGTGTCTATCACGCCATAGCTCGTTCCCCCGACGGTTCCCCGTCCAATGGGGGCTACGATGCGCAACACTGGAGTAAGCATGTTCACTCCAAATCTGCAACCGCGGGCACACCGCCTACATGCACGTATGTGAGACGGGATGGTGCCTAATTCCTTTGACCAGGCCTGCTTCAAGTCATTCATGTCCAGTCAAGGTTAGACGCCATCTCGCGGATGCCAGTATGAAACTGCGAAAGTAAATCATACATAAGACGCGAAAAGGTTGTTTCATAGCAGGGCTTCACTCAGGCTGTTTAGTATTGGACGAGCGCGATGGATGGGAAAAGGATGATGATTTGAATTTCTGAATAGATTGTGTTTACGGCGGCCGTCTACTAGCCAGTTATACTACCTAAGCCAGAAGGGTTGCCTCTTAGTTGATGGTGGAGAAGGTGTTAGGTGTAGTCGCAAAGCCAACACGACGGTTCGCAGTGTCAAAGACTGAGTAGAACCGCTCAAGGAACGCGAATCCGTTGATGAAGTCGAGTCCTGAACCTGAGTTCGAGCCGAGATCACCAACAATCAGGTAGATGTTTCCGGCAGTGCCTCCGATGGCAGTATTGAGGGCACGAGGCCAGATTTGCGCATTTGCGGTCAACTCGTAGGTAACCTACAGGCCAAAACGTAAGTCATCTTCTACAACAGATGATGTAGTTCCCTACGCCGTTGATGGTGAAGAAAAGACTCTTCAAATTAGCAAACTGAGCGCTTGTGACACGGAGGAGACCCGTGCTACTGTCGAGGACGGCACCAGTGGCGGAGCGATACCTGGACAAAGCATCTATGATGCTTATCAGGAATGTCCTTTCACCATATTTCACCACTTGAACATACCTGTAGCCAAAAGAACTAGAGTTGTGCCTGTGGGAATTATGTTTTATCGAAGGTGTGACTTGATCAAACAGAATTGCTTACCAGTGTCGACGATACCAGCAGTGGTAGAAAGGATCGACGTGGAGGCGCCATAACGGACGGATTGATTAATTCCCCAGAACTCGCTTGCGGGAGAGGTGCTAGTTAACGGACTAGGTAAACATGTTTAGCATAGTCATCTCGTGCTGACGAGCAAAGACTGAAACATACGCGAAGCTAATGCTACCAGTGAACTTGGAGCTATCGGTTCCACCTGAAAATTGTCAGTATGCTACAGAGAGTTGATTCAGGTAGCCGTTACCCCAAGTAATCTCGCCATTTACAGTTTCGGGGACATTCGTAGGATTGAAGGAAATGCCAATGAGGTTCTGGGTGATAGTGCCTTGGGAGAATAGGTTGTCGGTAACGGTAGGAATAGAGCTGCTTGTGGCAGGGGACAGGGTTCCTGTGTCTGATTAAGCGGCTCGTTGTGAAAGTGTCTCGCGAAATTGCTGACCAACTGTGAGGTCAGTAGGCCCGATCCTATGAAGTGTTCGGTCAAGCCAGCGTGTTTCGTGTTTTCTTAATTACTTACCCCAAAATGCCATCCGTTCCAGAGAACCCAGACGATCGTGACGCAACTCCAATCGACTGCTTAGCGATGACAAGACCATTGCCAAGGTTGACCTGATCGATAAATTCCGTTCCTGCATACGTCAACAACACGTCAGGACATGGACTGCTGCAGGATCATATAGATTTGTACCAGAGAAGGAACCAGAGCCGTAGGTAACTGACTGCATGGGAGAGAAGTGTCAGTCACTTGACTCAATTCCAATACCGCAGCTAGACTTACGACGGAGTTACTCGTACGGGTACTAGTGCTCGTTTGTGTATATCGAGTAGTAGCTCCAACCCAGGTATTAGAACTACCAGTATCAATGAGCAGTTGGACTAAAAGAGTGGTTGAGTAAGGGTCCGTGGACAGTTCGTGACCAAGAAACGTACAAGTGGTCGAGGGATTGCCAACATTCACAGAGGCAAGATACGTAACCGCTTGATTGTCGACCGGTTCGTTGATGACAGCATCCGTGTTGAAACTGAGGGTTCCCGAAGCTTTGGCTTCAGCGCGCGCACGGAGTGCTTTGGCTCTGGCTTGGTCAGCCTTGAGGAGATTGGCACTGCTCGTGAAGTTGGTCTTTCTAGAGAGAGGGAGACTGATGGGGGTGTCTCGGATGGTCACCAAAGGGGTGGCTGCCGCAGAGAGGGCAAGGAGGACGGTGGTCAGAAGTGAGGCGGCAGGGAACATCTCAACTCGAAGCTAGCTTGAGAGCTGGGGACACACTGATTCAGCACAGCAGGTATTTATGCGTTCTTAAGGACTAGTTCATACCTTTCCATCGCAAAGGCCCAGTTCGCAATCCTACGTCTTCCCGTCGCCACGCGTCGCCATCCAAGCTGGGGCAGGAATACATGGTGGATTGGGTTGTACGTGAGAGAATCTGGCATAATTCCTCGGGAAAGATGGCCTCTCCCGGGAAATCATAGATACGAAGAAGAATCTGGCACAAGGAACATTTGAATACGCGATAACGCAGTTCTCATGTCCAAAACCTCGCTAGTTATACGATCCGGCAAAGTCATGGCGTGAGTGTGGCCTTGAAATTGGAGGCTGTCTCACCGGGCTCGTTTTCACGATTCGATTGCAAGAAGAAGGAACCAGAGGGATCTGCCTGAAGCATGATGCATGAAGCTTGAAGCAAACTCTGGCCGATGACGATAATTGATCATGATCGGTTCCGAACGCTCGGAGTCGGAGCATTGCCACGAGCTCCGGAGACACATGGCCACAGATCTATTTTTAGCACCCGCCTCCATCGAAAATAGCTTTAGTATTGGTCGTCTATCTACAGCTTCGGTTGACAGCCCACAAGCGTTACCCGGAAGCACTGTCAAGTCGGTTGCACCATCGTACTCACAAAGCCGTTCATCCATGTGCTCTTCGACTTCTGCCTGACCTCTGCCTGCAGATTTGCCGTTTCCGTGCTGAGTGAACTGGATTTTCTCACTAAAAAGAGCCTATGTATGACAACGTGTAGTCCGGTTGTTGGAAGCTGTTCCCTTGAACATCTTGTATATCCTGGCAAGTGATAAAAATATCAATCACGCCATATGAGTGTGAGTGAACGTTGGTTAACATGACGGCCCCACTGCAGCATTTAAGACTCAGACGCTTCGCTGTCGCACCCTTGATGCTCATAGAAGTCGTAACTGCTGACCAAAGAGGTGGGCCACTGGGCTTGAGAAGTAGAACTGGCTCCAAGTCCATCTGCCAAAAAGACTGATGCCGCACACAAGGCAACAATCATGGCTAATCTTAGAATGTGTGAGTGAGATTATCCACTGGTATGCGGTACGCGCATACTGGATGACTTCCCGTAGGATTTAGAATCCTAGATATTGCACTAAATCTCGGCGTCGGATGATGAAAATAATTTAGGAATTACGGCTCTAACCCGTAGCAAGGTGCGCAACGTCCTTGAATAGAGCTAAATAATTGCAAAATGTGGGGTGGTGATGGATGTCGCGGACTTTTAAAAGAGTTTGGAGACGGTTTTGAAGCGGAAAAAATCTAGAAGGGGGGGTCCGACCCCCCTTCTAGACACAAATCTAGGAAAGGGTGTCGAATGACAGGCGGAGTTTCAACCCTTCCAAATTAGGGTCCGGCTGCTCGGCATGTCAACTTATGAACGTGGTTTAGGTTTAGAAACTGTTCTAAATCTCTGCGGGAAGTCAACCACTATCAGACAACAAACGTGTACAAGCTGCGGATCATACACACAGGTGACAGATGTCGATGATGGCCTAGGACCAAGGGCCCGGGTTTGGAGGTACAAATGATCATGTGTGAGCGTTTGGTATGAGTCCCTAAGCGGTCTGCATTGCAGGTATCGTAGCTGGTGCGGAAGGCAAAGGAACAACGCTTAGCTAGCAAACTTCGGAAGCATAGGGTATGCCGTCCTGCTATGTACAGTGTTAGTGGTGGCTTTGATCGATGATAATGCGACCTGGATATATCAAGGCAGAGACGAGGAGTCGCTGCCTGGTATGGTGGATGCAAACGGGTTCCGAAGAGTACCTGAGCTGCTAATTAATGAGGAAGATTGCAAGCAAGGCTGGTGCTATAGGTAGGTATGATTGACTTGGCTGAAGTGAATACGCACTATCTGAGGAAACGACAGTACAAGGTCATACAATGGGCCACGAACCCATGTGGACAAATAATTCTGCATTCAGAGTTCTGGCATAGCGGGATGCTTCTAGTGTACACATCGTAGGAAGGTGTCTATCAATCATAAAACTCAATGCGAACAAGTCCATGCGCTGTACAACTCCTTACGCAAAACGGACCTTTTCACCGGGACGGCCCTCAGAGAGCAGAACAACCGCCTAGAAGGTGACGAGATGAGTTGGGAGGTGCTCAATACGAATGTAGCATGACACTCACATATTTGCCACTGATCTTCCAACCGGGCTCTTCGTTGTCCAACTTCTCAGCAATTGCGTCGCCATCATCTCCCAGACCAACAACAACATCACTTTTGATGGTACGCAAACTTACAACCTTGGGAGCGCCGGCAGAACTGGCCATCGGCCCAATGGCCACATCAAAGGGTGTGCTTGCAGGTGCAGCACAGTCGTAAGTGAGCTTGCGGTGGTTCAGGTCCCCTTTGAAGTACACAAGATCGGACCGTGAAAGATGGAGGAAGAGATCTGGCGCTTCAGAGTGAAGGTCCCAGAATGTATAACCAGTGCACCAGAATGGGTGTTGCTCGTAAACCCATTTGCCTTCTTTCTCGTATTGCTGCGGATACGGCATTAGCAATTGCGCTCCAACGTGCAGATGCTCGTACCTTCCAGCGAGCGCCTAGGCTCCGAAGAGACTCAAGTTCCGCATCGCTAGCTTTCGGGAACAATTGCCCGTATACCATCGTGTTGAGCAGCCACTCCCAGTCCTTTCGAGTGACATCGGAGACGAACCAGGGGTATCTCTTGCCATGGAATCTGATTTGAGACGCTATACCTGTTTGCAAGAGGAAGTCCGCTGGAAGATATTGATATTGACCAATGAGAGAGAACCATCGCAAAGGACATGCGAACGAACCATAAACACAATCACAGTACAATTCAAAGCCAGCGTTGTCAAGTACGAAGTCGATCCGGCGGCCAGTCTTTTCGCGCATTTCCTTGACAGACTCCCACAAAGCGTTTAAGTGGTTTCCAAGTATGTTCTTTTCGGTGGCAGCGAGATGATCACCGCCCGTAGATTGGAGGGCCTTGATCTGGTCTTCCGTCATGTTGATTAGCAGGGAAAGATCGGTGGAATTACCCCACAAGCATACTTGAAAATATGGAGTTAATGACGGGGTGGATGCACGGGTGATTCGTGAATGACAGACCTTGAGTAAGCTCAAGGAACATTAATCTTTCGGCTTCTAGCTTCTCTGCTGGGGACAAGTTATCTGAGATCTTGAAAGGCTCTGCGAAGCGCATCGAAAGCTCAAAGACGGCATCTGCGGATCGCGAAAAGGTGTCGCACTGGGATTCAGTCAGCCTCGTTACCTCGGTGATTACATGAGTGTAAGCTTGCCTTTTGTCGGTAGAAAACATCGTAATCAGACCAATACTTGCTTACACTAAAGCATTCGTGCAGACGGCGATACTTGTATGCTTCGGCGAACAACCAAGGAGCGTTCATGAAATCTTTACCTAATGTTTACAGCGTAATGGATGTGGTTAGTAACCAGGCTTGAGGTAGACGAGAGTGATCACCTTGGAAGTATTTGGCAATCTCTTTATTCCACAAGGCAACATCTCCCTCGGCGTCATCGACAATGGGTCTTAGCTTGGAGTTCCCGCTAAGGTCGTGCATCAAGGCATCCATTCGCTCAATACATTGAACGAGGTCCACGATCTTTTCCTCCGATGACTGTTCATTGAGAGTACGGGTGACGTCGTCAATAGCTTTTCCTAGGATGGTGGGAAGCCGGACGCCCATGGTGGCATGGGCAAACGAGTATTCATGATAACCACGGTACGCAGGCCAAGGCGGGTTGTTGGGGTCTATCTGATAATGGTGGTGGCTAGCAAGATAGGATATTAGAGAATATGAGCATGGACGCACTCTAGAAGGAGTCCTAGGCCACGATGCCTTGATATCCTTCTTGCTAGGAAGATGACCGAGCGAAAGGGTGACCCTCGATGGTGCACCGGAAGCAGTAGAGGTACCACTCATGCTAACAGGCAAAACGGGGAAGGAACGGGGAGCAGACCGGCTGGAATAAGATGGATGAGCAACAGACGTTGATATCGTAGATAATCAGCAACGCGCCTTTTAAGCGAAATGGTCGTCAACGTTGGAGACAACCAGGGGCCGAAGTTGATACCGAATCAAGATACCAGCGATCAGAAGGTGGGCAAAGTTGCTTGGAGATAAGGATGGTAGTTCGAAACAAGGAGAGGGAGCTGTGCGACTTGAAGCACGGACATTTCACATAGGGTTTAAATAGTACTGACTACTCGAAGTCTGCTTCCTTATCACTAAATCTGTAATGATGTCAGTTAAACTTGTGAGGGACTTGTACGTCCGACGCCCAATGTCAGCCTGGTTCCTAATGTGATTGACCCATGGTATATTAGGGAGGATCAATCCTCGGGCATCAGCCGCAACGAAACATCTGCAACAAAAATTTTGCAGCTATTCCCACGGTTTGTAAGCATCGGAGTGTGAAAAGCTGGCATTCGGAAGACGTAGGGGATGGGAACGAACTGACTAAAACGGATAGCTGTCCGTGGAATGAGTCATATATTTGTGGATGGCTGTGAGATGTACGGGTGTTTGGCCTAACGGTTTGCTCCCCGTGTGTTTATTTTTTGTACTGGGATGGTCCCAAGTTCGAACCCCATCCCGGCATGTTCAGTAACTTTAATTGAGAGCATTCGACCTGGATTAGGTAGATGAAGCTAACAAGAAAGTGTTTTGAAAAAATACAATTGGCATGGGAGAGGGCTCGAACTTGGGACCATCCCAGTACAAAAAGTTAACTAAAGGCGAGTAAACCGTTAGGCTAAATGTCCACAAATATCCCTATGCCACGACATTATATGACTTCGTTCCACGGACAGCTATCCGTTTTAGTCAGTTCGTTCCCATCCCCTACGTCTTCCGAATGCCAGCTTTTCACACTCCGATGCTTACAAACCGTGGGAATAGCTGCAAAATTTTTGTTGCAGATGTTTCGTTGCGGCTGATGCCCGAGGATTGATCCTCCCTATTGCTCTATGGAATCTAGTTAGTATTTTCTGAGATGTTGGCAGTTATCTTCTCCCACATACCGAATCAACATCTTGCCGAGTCGGCTAGAATTGTGGCCAATGTTTACTTTTCGAAGAGATGTCGACTCGTGAGCTCCGAATTAGGTATCCTCCGACCTGCAAACACCGACCAACGGAGAAAGTCTTTTCGCCCTTCAGCTTCAAGTTACCCAGTGTCAGTGCCTCAGCCAGTTATCGGCTCTTGTCCGACCGTAGCGATTCAGTCGTCATTTTACATGCAAACGTCGTGCCTACCTATCTTGATGACGCGTCCACTAACAGTTGACATCACTTACGGATTTGTGTTGCTTTCCACGCAAGCTTCTCACCTCTGAAATGCTTCGGCATTCTATTTGAAGGCATCAAAAGGGCAGAGCTTCAGTAGTGCTTCAGTAGGGTGTCCTGACAAGCCATACAAATCCCGCGATTGGCCTGGAATCGAATTGGTGGCTATTTGACAACATTGGTTCGAGATCTCAGATTCACTCGAGCGGCTGAGGCGCGAGCACGTGACATGAACGCACTCGCGTTTGTTTACCCACGCTTGGTCAGTGGCCATTCAGTGAACCGTCTGTACAGTGGTTGTGCAAGGCATTCTCCCTCGCCACCAATCATGTCGCTTTTTGGGATCGGTGCACAAGATGTCACTGTAGAAGCGCAGGCAATTAAAGACCAAATATTCAGCAAAGGCACGCCACATTCCTTGCATTTCACCATTTAAGATGTTGAACTGGAATCAGACAGCTATATTGCTGGTCAGGAAAGTAAGCTGATGCGACAAGCGGCCCAGCTCGACGAACTCAAGACTGCCTTAAACGAGGCTTTTCACAAGGTATTTCCTCCAACAAAGTCCTTTGGCCGAGATACTAGCTGATCACCGTACAGCTGCGCCAGGAATCAGACCGCGCTATTCGACTCGAACGCGATCTCACTCAAACTAGCGAAGACCTTAACCGAGAGAAAATAGCGTATCAGAACGTCGAAGTCGCCCTAGCCGCAACACAGGAGAAGGTCAGGTCGAGGGACCTTGAAGCACGCGAATTAGAGTCTATCATCCACAACCTCTCTCATCAATCCGATACTACAACGTCGCAGCGGACTAAACTGGAGAAGGAGAAAGCCACGCTTGAGGCTCGAGTCCAGGAACTCGAGGCTAATTATCGCCAGTTGAGCCAATCTCTGGCATCGACGACACCCACGAGCCGTTTACCTCGGCGGCGATCCTCCTCTGTATCAAATGCCGGCATACCGGCCGCTCTGGGAGAAGAAGTCCAACGTATGAAGAATTCGCTGGCGCTGAAGGAACGGGAACTTGAAGAGATTGGCCAGAAGCTGAGCCGGGCGCAGGAAGAGCTGATCAAGTGTGAGAATGAGAGAATAGCATCGGAGAAGCGTTCAGCTGCTGAGATACGAGATTTGCGAGAGGCGGTGGATCAGAAGGATGGAGAGATTTGGTATATGCAACGGCAACTTGGCGATGGCTCTCGAGAAGCGGAGCTAATGGCACGCATCGATGAGGACGAAGCCAAGATCGTGGAATTGGAAAAACTGGTGGGTGGTGCATCTGAGGTCAATGCTTTGAAGGATAAGTTGAGGAGGGCAGAGACTATGCTGAGAGATCGGGCGAGGGAGAGTGAAAGCAGACATACCTCTCTGGTGGCTGAGAAAGAAGCCGCGTTGGATAAGCTGGAAGAAGCGCATGCTACTGTGCAGAAGGTCGGTCAGCATGTGGCCGAACAAGACACCCGTATCAACAATTTGATTGAACAGGAGAGGTAATGCTTGCCGTTCACTTTGTAAACGGAGCACTGACTTGCTCTTATTCAGGATTCTTCGTCGCCAGCTGGAGTCCTCAGCACCCGTAACCGATGCCAGTACGGTCGATCACGTTGAACGACTGCTTGGTGCTATCGAACGCCTGCGCGGAGAACGTGACGGTCTGCTCCGTGACCTGGAATATGCTCAGATGGAATCGAAATACACAATCGAGGCCCTGGAAGCTAAACTAGCCTCCACACATAGTTCAAGACCTTCAGACGCTGCCCTTGCGACCAGGGTCTCCCCACGCCATCGTATAGCACTCCGTAAGCTAGAGTCCATGTCTACTACCCTAGCCCTCGTCGTCGGGAGGCTCAATGAGCAACTGGGAAGTAGCGTGGCCGTGGGCCTGCATCTAGAAGAACAGCTCCGTCAGAAGGATGCTCGGGTACATGACCTCGAGAACCAGCTCGATTCATTGCAACCAACCCAGACTGCTAGGACCCCGCTGCTTGCCCCGGGCGCCGATTGGACCACGAGCTTCGACGAACTTAATATCTCGTCTCAAAGTCAGCTGAAGGACGCCCAGCATAATAGACTAACTCATGTCCTGAAGTCCTTAGAAGAGGCCGAATCCGAACGCGACACTCTCGCCCTTCAAGTCGCCAACCTGACCACTGATCTCGCCGCTGTACAAGAACAGGTGCTGGAAGCAGAGAACAGATATTCCAACCTTCAGCGCCAACAACTCGACTCTATGTCCGACGTCGACGCCACACGCGCGCTCCGTCAACAAGTTCATGAGCTTGAGTGCCGCATATTAAGAAGAACCGAGCAGGTTGGTCTTCATCAACACGACATCAAGCGGCTTGAGACGAACTTGAAGCTGCAGGAAGAGAGGTTGATGGAAATGACAACGGAAATGGAGACGTTGGCGGCTCAAAAGGAAGCTATGGTTGAGGATTGTGCCTCAGCAAGAGAAGCTCGAGACGAGGCTCAACAGCGGATCGAGGTTCTAGAGATTGAAGTCGAGCGGCTGGAGGGAGAGGCCGAGAAAGCCAATGAGTCGGCTGTCAACCTCGTTGCAGTTGTCGCTGACACTGTTTGCCAATCCCGGCGAGCTATTCAAGCGCTACACTCTGGTGCTCGGGATGGTATCGAGGGAATCTCCATGCAACTGGCTCAAAAGGACGCTGATCTGGTGCAGCTAGCATCGCTGCATCAGTGTGCTGTACATCGACTTCAAGAGAAAGTATCCTCTGTCCAACGTCTAGAACAGGTACTGTCCGACTCGCAAGACGATATCAGGAACTTGACTGTAGTCTTGGCTCTTTCTGGGACGGACAACACTCGAGTGGCTGAGACGATCAATCGGTTGCGTGAAGCACGTTCCCAACTCGCTTGTCAAGTGATCTCCCTACAAGCACAGTGTAGTTCATCTGCCAGAGAAAATCACGCTCTTTCCCAGAGACTTGATGCTCTCCAGGTTAATCTGGAATCTTCAGCCGATCGGTGGTCCAGCGAACGCACGGGTCTTCAAGAGGAATTACGGGGCCTTCAGTCTGCTTTAGCCGATACCACAACTAGCCACCAGGCAGCTATTGATAGCCTTATGGGTCAAAATCGCGATCTACAGCAACGACTAGCCGACGCCCAACTTGCTAATAAAGCTGCGGAGGGGTCAGAGCTGGCTGCCTTGAATTCCCGGATTGAGGAGCTGCGCTTGCGGTTGGAAGAATCAAACACTGCCCTTAGGGATGCTCAGTCAAGGATAGTATCAGGTGAGGCTGCCCTCCAAGATTCAACCGACCGAAATCAGGCGATCGAAGAGCAGTTGCGAGATGCACGTTCACGCTATGAAGACATCCTGGTTAGCCGAGCGGCGTTGGAAGAGCAAATTCAAGAGCAAGTCTCAACAGTTGGTGGCCTTCAGAGCAAGTTGGACACCGCCTCGCTCGAGGCTACTCAATACCAAGAAGAAATACAAGCCCTGCGCAATGAAATGGATAGTAAGATGAATCAGATGCGCAAGGATCTGGAGCAACGTCTTAACGAGGAAAGGTGCCTTTCATCCACACTTCAATCCGAGCTCGAGGAACAGATAAAACAAGCGGAGGAGCATTTTCGACAGATCAAGGAACTTGAAGGTGGCTTGCAGACTGAGGCTGAGGCCCGCCGTCAAGACCAGAAGGCCCATGACGACGCCATTTCGCATCTCACGACCTGTAAAGAAGAAATAGAGCTTCTCCTGGCCGATACGCAACGACAACTCGATTTGTTGAAGACCGAGCTTGCCTCCACCAATAGCGCGGCCGAAGCTCTTCGAACGGAGAAGGAAACCCTTCTCGTGGAAACAACAACTCTTGAAGCCGAGATCCAGAAGACGCTTTCTTTGTGTCGGTATTTGGAAGCCCAGGCCGAGGAGAGGTTGGTCATCACCATCTTTCAAATGCGACAATAACTGACGCTGCTGTTTAGTGAACGAACAATAACCTCCCTCAGTACCACAGTTGAGAATCTCCGTAGCAGCCTGTCTCAAGCCCAGAAACATACTCAGACTTCTGAAATGAATATCAGTCTACAGAGCTCTCATCACAAGCGCGAAATGGCGGAGCTACAGAAACAGTTAACCCTGCTACAATCCCAGCCAAGGCTGGATTCTGTAGTCCAAGAACTGGAGGAGCGCAATGCAGAAATGGAAGGACTTCTCCGGGCAAAATGTGTAGAGATCGAGGAGAATGATGACCGGGTCCTCGAGTAAGCCATTCCCACCGGTATCTGACGTATGCTCATGGATGAGCTACAGGATCTTGAAAGAAAACAAGAAGTTGAGCAGCAAGGCTGAAGCCCTTACACGCAAACTACACACTCTGCAAGCTAAGCTAACCTCCACGAAAGCGAATGACCCCGCTGTCCCTCTGCCCACTTCTGCCCTTCCTACTTCTACAAGGAGTCCCGAAACCGACTTACCCTCGAGTGCACGGCGGACACGCTCAGTCACTGCACCAACAAAACTGTCGTCCACCACGACTATCCCTCCGGTCCCCCCAGTTCCCTCCGATGGCATCACAACTTCCTCCTCTCGGATGCCTTCATTGCCTCGTGTCACATCTGGACCATCGTGTCAACCCCGTCCCAGAACCCCTGAATGTTCCATGTCGACCCCTGTTTTCAGAAGTCGAAGTCCTCCCCCATCTGTACCATTAACTTCTGTCGGAAAGAAGCGTCGTGCTCCAGATGACTTCGACCTTTGCGAGAACGTCCCTCCCCAAGTGTTTACGGCAGACAGCCTTCCAGGGGGGGCTGTCGAAAACCGAACTCCTCGAGTGCGAAGAGTTCTTCAGACATTGCACTCTGGTTTTACGCCTGTGCGGCATCAAATAGCCAGTCGATCAAATCCATCTCTAGTATCACCAAAACGACCAGCGACAGCGGGCAGCAGGTCTCCGTCAAGAAGCCCTCGTCTCACTTCTTTACCAGCGAAGTCATCAAAGCGTAGCTGGCTTGGAAAGATTAGAGGTGCCTCTTCGCAGACTTCCTCCCGACCCGTCTTCGATCATTACACTGATTCATAGCTTTGATCCGCTTTTCTTCTCTTGCACACTATATGTATATTAGTGACACATCTATGTATGTATACATCTCAATCTGGTCAGTTTTGTCCATGGTGTGGTCTCCAACAATCCATCACTCTTGTACGGATGCCTCATCATATGATCATTTACAGATAAGGGGGCAATACTTTTAGATTAAGTATTATCTTGACTACTTTACAGGTACGTACGGCGGAGTAAAGCTGGAAAAACGAGAAAGCAAATGCACAAACTACACAGAAAAGAACTGGTCCATTAACCCAAACTGTGAGCAGGGGCGGCAACAGCTGTCAAGGACTGTTCTCTTCGTCCTCCTCCTCATCAATAACCTCTTTGCTTCTCTTGGTCTTAGACGAAGACCGCGCCTTCTTTGCAGGAGGGTTGGCAGCTCTCGTCGAGGCAGGCTTCTTGGTGAGAATTGAATAGTAACGTGATTCAGGATGTGGCTGACGAATGGAGTGATAGTGATACGAACCTTGCGCTTCTTGGACATATTGTCATCCTCTTGAGCGTTATCCGACTCCATCTCATCTTCCTGATTCTAGTAATGAACATGCAAACCAGACCTAGAAGCTAGCTAACTGACCTTTGTCGCGGAACGTTTCTTAGGAGCAGCCTTCGCAGCCGGTTTCTTCGCGGCAGCCTTCACAGCTGGTTTCTTCGCGGCAGCCTTCACAGCGGGCCTTTTCGCGGATGTCTTAGAGGCCGTGGCGGGTTTGTCATCTTCCTCCTCGAGTTCGTCAACTTCATCACCACTGGTGACAGCGGCTATATCTTGTCCAAAATCCTCACCAGAATCATCATCATCCTGGATTGGAAAATGTCAACAGTGCAGGATACTTGACTGCAAAGTGTCCGACCTTGACTGCCTTCTTCGAAGCACGCTTCTTGGTAAGCTCTTTACCTTTCTCAGTGGTCTTCTTGGGCGGAGCGCGCTTGGGTTTGGGCTTTTCTTCGGCTTCACTCTCCCCCTCATCATCGTCCTTAACAACATTCTGCGCGAGACGTCAAAAAATCACGACGCGGAAGCGACATGAGGGGTGATCACCTTCGTACGAGGCTTACGAGTTGCAGAAGCTTTCTTGGGTTTATCTTCTGCCTCGTCAGCTGGTTCGCGTCCTTTGTCCACCTGACAGGATGGATACGGTTAAATGACATAGAATAGGTCCACAAACACATTTACCTTAGTCCTCTTGGGTTTGGGTTTTTCTTTCTCTCCCTCAACAGTAACTTTCTTCCTGGACTTGGAAGCTGCTTTGGTTTTGGGCTCATCTTTAGACTCGTCGTCAGCGCCAGCTGGTGGCGCCCTCGCGCTGTCTGGGATGTCCTCGTCCGCTACGCGATTAAGCTCCCAGGCCTGCGTGACTTTCTCTTGATCCTCAGGATTAAGGTCCTCAAAACCGTCAATATCACTGGCCTCGCTGATGGTTTTCTTGACGTTTTCAAATACCCTGGCGCTGACACAACCCCAATGCCTCCATGCACTGACCGGCGAGACGAAACGCGAGTGAGATGAATTAATTGAAATGAGATGGAATAGAATAAGACGCACAAAGAGCTGTTTCCTCCAAAATCAACAACACTACCGAATCGAAGGGCGCCTTTAGGAATAGGCGTCCCTATCGTTACAACCAATGAAAGAATTGAGAGAGGCTACACTTGACTTCGAATGTGGAACTACCTTGACACGGTTTAGAACCTAAATACTCCAACCATTTAGACGAGTATGACCGAGGAGCAGTGATTGTAGCGTACCTTTACACTTAGCACGCGAAGACGATGCATACTCGAGTCTGTATCCCCCAGGCATGATTTCTTATGAATATTGAACGAGTGAACCAGGGAGAAGAATAATGAGACAGGAAAGGAAGCAGAAAGCAGGCGGGAAAATGGCCCAAACTCCAAACTAAATAAACCAAACAAGAACAAGGCCTTGTTAGGAGCTCGAGGATTGCTGTGCTGCTCGGTGGTGGTGGTAGCGAAGAGAAAACAGGCCAATCGAGCCGACAAATGCTTGCACTTGGTTTTGATCAAGCGGTGGCGCTTACATAAAGCACGAACATTGTGGCCACCATTTCAGTGTCAACACAGGCCACCGACCAAATGTTCTTCAAACCCAGGGATAATGACGACCATTTAGATCTTTCGTCTGCCCTACGGGATAGGGAGGATTGGAGTCCTGCTTCATTGCGAACCTTCAGTTATCCATCCGATGTCAGCGCATTTGCATACGAACCTATTTCTGGCCTTCTTGCTGCTGGTGAGCGGGCGATGTGTATTATATCCAGCTCAGTGCAGCTATAAACGGGCATATAAGGCACTAGCCAAGGAGTAATCGCGCTCTTTGGATCTCCCGGCGTCCAATGTCGCGTTTCGCTGGCAGAGCCCCTCGCTGTCAAGTTCTTACAGTTTGCCCCGTTGCTGCAGCGGCTCGTCTGTCTTGGTACGCTGCCCATTACTAGAGCAGTCTATATATGAAAATGACTCTATGCAATGGCAAGATGCAAGCAATCAGCTGCACGTATGGGACCTAGAGAATCTCCTCCAGAATCTACCCAAACACCTTGGAACTGCAAAGTTCGACGCCGTATCGTATGGTCTCTCCCAACTCCCTGACTTGGCCCTCCATTAATGACTATCCTCCAGTGCACTCACTGTGTCACCCAGTCATTCTCATGTCAGTGATCGGCTCTTCAGGAGGCAGCGCGTGTGATGCAGACTACATCAATACTAGGCATTTGTAACCCTTCAGTCTGGTGTCATCAAGACATATGACTTGCTCTGCTTGCGGAAATCTCCATACAGCACACCCAATATGTGGACGTTATATGAAGAGAAGATTGTCGCCAGCGGTATGCCAGACATCCATGGCCCAGATAGGTGACTCTACCAATGCAACGCGTTGCACACTCAATTTATCGTTACATCTCGGCAGTTCGTTTGGTCTGGATGCTATAGTTCACCCGCGAAATCTCAATTTACTTTTCATAGTGTATGCAGGTGTGTGTTCTGCTCACCCTTCCAACTGGGCCATATTCATTGGATACCCTAGGTGGCATAGTCCTCTCTGATTTGGTTAGTGACACCAATGGAGGTCCTTTCGCCTTGTCTCACTTAGAACAGACAGAACGAAATACACTTCGAGTCTATGAACTTGTCCTCCCTCCAGGCGCACCTGGAGGTGCCGGATACACTAGCAATGTCGGACAATCCCTTTGATACGTTACGTGTCCCTAATTTCCATCTTAGGACCTCCTCACACACCGGCGGCCTTCTGTAATGGCCATGACTATTCATCCGTCGGGCCATTTCTTCGCCGCTGGGTACTCTGACGGTTCAATAGCATTCTGGGCTGTTGAAGACGAAGATCAACCTCTGATGGTTAGAACACTTGATGATTTAGATGTCCACGTCGTTGACGGGGAAAAACTTGATAAATATCTCCCTAAAGTCGGCCTCGTCAATGCTGAAACCAGCCTCCAACAATCCCCACGAGAGCCTATATTCAAGCTATCTTGGAGTGGCTTTTCAAATTCTTCCGATCCTAGAGGAGGTGCCACTGCCTTGACGATCCTTGGCGGGACAATGATGGGTGATCCTCCAGGACTTGCGGTTCATTGGCTTCCTCCATTCAATCCGTCCGAGCCACCCGCTTCAACCTCCAATAGAGCAAATCAGCTCTCAACCTTTTTCCGTAGTGCTATGCGAGATTCTGTCGTTCCGGTGGCAACTTACTTCTACTCAACCAACACAATCATCCAAGATTATCTACTGATTCCTCACCGCTCTCCCCACTTTGCTGGAACCTTTGATCCTGTGTCTATTCTCCTCCTGTGTGAAGCCCCTGGCGGTACTCGTATAGTGGAGGCTCGTCAATTCCCTCCTCCCTCATTTACCTCCAGTCATGTTGACGTAGTTCAACTGGAGGATCTAAACTCCAATGACAACCCTGACAAAGGCCCTAACGACCTGATGGATGACTTAAATGAGACACTCAAGAGCATGGAGATCGAGAGTGAACCGAGTGAATTGGCCCTTCCATTGTCATTGGAACATGGTGGTAGCCTTACGGATGGGAGGCTGATGACTCTCGACCGCGACGCTTACCAAGCCTTGGTCAATTGCAGAGATGCACCGCATGACCAGTTGGTTCTCAAGGGAGGCACAGCTTGGGTAGACGAAAGCAAAGCCACTGAACTCAAACACGCTAAGGTCTGCACATCTATTAATCGCACCCGTAGTGTTGCCCTTATCTTCCCCGCAGTATCAGCCTCATCGCATACTAATGACCCAGCACTCAGACTTCACAGTCCAATTCGATGATATCAGTACTCAGCTCTTACTGGGTTCTTCGGAAGGTCGCATGGAACATAACTTCCCCAGCCTACTTCCACATCTCAAAATCGACCTCAATCCTGTCCTGGCGGAGCCTTCGGTCTCTTCTTCCATTAAATTCCTTTCAGCGCCGCGCATCGAATCTGTGTATTTGACTTCAGAATCTCTCGAGTGTGTGATCATTTTGCGTTCAGGAGAGCTCTTTGTGTACCGACCGAAGCCTGACCACCATGAGCCTCCTTTTTTCCGCACCTCAGAAGATGATGAGATGGTTATTTTAACTCATATACCAACTCGTAGTTCTTTGAAGTTCTATCCACACTTCATGCTTGCTCCAGGAAAGGCACCCCTTTCGTCGTACGCGATATCCGATATAGGTAGGCTGCCCAAAGGCTGCCCGTCATTTTGTATTGCCTCTACTCAACTTCCTTCACTAGGATTTGTCGCATCAGCATATGCTGATGGGACTCTGTATGTTGTCGATATGCGGGGACCTACTGTCCTTCTCCGACACGATCCAAGCCAGAGAGCGAAGTCTCCACACAACATCGGTCTAGCTTTGGGCCGACGACTTGCCAGTAACACATACCCCATTGGTTCTTTGACATGGTCTATCTGTTCATTGAGTTCAGGTGGGGTCTCCTTCGTCTCAATCAACTTGACATACTCAACTCCAACAGATCCACACCTCCGCGTTCGTCTAATCGCCGTTCGTACCACAAGTGTCGCCGAAATATTTACCCTGACCCGGTCATCCACGGGCGCATGGTCGTGTAACTCATCCGATCCCATCATTGTAGACGCTGTGGAAGATCCCATACCCAGTGGAAGCTTTGTCATCGACTCTAAGGATGGATCACTCCTCCGAGCCACCTCTTCACGACTATCCGCCAGCTTAGACTCAACCGCTCGGGCAACAGGGTGCCTATGGGTCGTTTGTGGTGCAAAGCATGCCAAGTGCATCTTGGACGTTACAGGCGACCAAATTGGGAGAGTACGCTGGAGTACTAAGACAGGTTCTGTCAATGACGTCCAGATTGTAGAGAATAACGGTGAGCATGGTCGTTGACTTGCCTTCTGCTAGTATGCGTGTGAGCCGCAATTGACCTGCCGTTGCGACCTAGGCTCCCATGCCCTAGTCGCCATGACCGGAGCTCATTCCATTTACGTCCACTCCCTGCCCGAGCTTGACTTGTTGCACACTTTGTTGCTACCTTCCCCGCGTTTCTCGTAAGTCTCCCATCAAATCCATATCCCTTTTCTAATGTTCGTATTATGCTTCCAAACGCATCCTCAACATTATAGCGCGCTAACGATGGATACTTCCGGTGACTTTATACAATGGCAACGCAATGATAAGACGAGCACGGTGTCAAACGCCACTTATGGCACCCTCTTCAACCTCCGTCGCACGGCAGGCCTTCCCATCCTCGACTTGATTGGTGCGACAGGAGATATCCCGCCAACTCCTCAACCAGTATCTATGGGCCCACCTTCGTTGCTTGGATCGTGGTTCACATTCGGGCAAGGCATGACAGGGGATCAAGTAGATTTGTTGTGTATGTTTCGGTTTTTACTTGGTATGCCTTCGACGTCCCTGATCACTCCATCTGCAGTGGGCGGGCCCGATAGGCCTATACCTCATGCCCACACGCGTGAAGGTACACCGAAAGAGGGAACATCTTCTGGGTATAGCGCTGCCAGTATCGCGGCATCTGTCTCCAACGTCCAGACGGGGCTATATAGTAGGCTGCAATCAGCGCTGAGTGAAAGAGGGTGAGTATACCCGTTTAGACACACACCACCCTAACGCATTGTGTAGGCAAATGCTTGGCGATCTCCAGGACCGCTTCAATGACCTGGAGCAAGGCAGTAGGGACATGGTAAGCCAGGTGGGTACTCCTTCCCCAGCTGACTGTTACCTTGCTGACAAAACGGCTCTCGTTATCATGTCCAGGCCAAACGACTAGCCACCGAACAAACCGCTAAACGGTGGTTCATGGGCTTCGGGTAATAAATTGTACGATTGGATGAGAGTATCTATACAATATTCGACTGGATTGGGATGGAGCATTAAGGGACATTAGAGGCTGTAATACAAGAGAAGGCAGTGTATGATAGAACTACGAAACCGCTAGTCTTGCGCATCCTTGCCAACCATCACTTCCGTCAGTGAAGCGGTGAATACCTTACGCCATTCGTTAAGTTGACCAAGGAAGCTATCGTCTGAGGATATACTTTTCTCGTGGTTCCACTCTTCCGTATGACGTACGATTTGGTGGTCGTGATCGGTCTCAATTGTCAAGAGGGAGTTGAGTGTCTGTCGGACCACGATAAGAACCTTCCATACCGAAGCAATAAAGACGTACTTTAGTGGGTGACTTGGATGGATTACGGAAGTAAGAAACATCCTGATCAATGAGAATGGTGCTTTCAGGGATGGAAGAGGGGTTTTGCAAGATGCGAAATGTCGGGATTTCGGCTTTTGGGAAGATCTAGCGATTATTATAGTAGACAGAAAGTCTCCAAAAAATCCTAGTTACCTTGGCCAACACAATAAACTGAGCCTTGATAGAAGCAGGACCTTTTGCGATGCCCACAGGATCATGAAACTGGGAGTGTTCGGCATAGACAGAGAATGTGTTCTACCGAAAAGGGGGTTTGAGGGAGTGACGAGGATGAGCATGACCATAACATACATCCGTAGGCGAACATGAATACATCTCCTTGATGGCCTGTATGATCTTGGACTCGTGGGGCAGAGGGCCTCTCTCCTTTAATGCCTTGGATTCTGAGGGCATCAATCCAGACGCATTGGTTTGTGAATGGCGCGTCATGAGGGTGTACACTGTAAACAGGCAATAGGCAGAGACGAGATATAACCCGAATGTAAAGGCGGAGGAGTAGCGAGACTGCATGAGACTGAAGCTGCCATGACGAGGAAAGGAGCCTCCTTATAGTGCAAGTATCGGAACGACGTCATTCCTGGTGGTCAAGATCGAGTCGCGCTTGAGCTCGGCAATTGCCGTTAAACGCAGTCTCGCGGGGATTGTTCGCCACGACCAACTTGCACCGTGACCTTCTCAATGTCATACGAAACGCTCCACCGACAATGCAGGACTCTGGAGTCCCAATTCGATACAAAGTTGACCGCATATTCGAGGCTGGCCTCCACCGTCTCCAGGCCAAACGATGATGTGGAAGCTGAGGGGTCCAAGGAGAGGTGGCGGGACATTGAGCAGGAGCTCGAGACCTTGTTGTCAAAGGTAAGCTAGAGTCCTTCCATTGCACAAAACGACCGTTGTCGAATCATCAGTTTTGAACCAGCTGGAGGAGACGAACGAACAACTGTCTGCACTCTCAAATCACACCGACACTCCGCTGTCTCAATCCATGATGCGTTCTGTACAACGGCACAACGAGGTCCTCCAGGACCAGTCGCGCGAGTTTAGACGCACGAAGGTAAGCTTCGCCACGACTGTCTCAAAGGCCACTGGACTCAACACGTCGACTTCAATGACAGACTAATCTACAACATGCGTTGGACCAGGCCAATCTCCTGACCGGCGTACGGAACGACATAGAGTGCGTTGCTTTCTACAGTGAAACAGAAGTTCCAGTCGTTTACCTTCCCCGACAGCGCGTACAAGTCATCCGCAGCAGATGCTCTGCTAGCAGAACGTGGCCGAATAGACAGCTCCCACAGAATGGCGGACGACATGATCGAGTGAGTTTCTCGTCTGAGATACCTCCTTCTTTATGATGTCCACTAATGCGGCCTTTCCAGTCAAGCCTACGCAACCAGAGCTGAATTCAGTAGCCAACGGACGTCATTGGCTGGTATTAATACGCGCATGATGGGCGTTATTAGTATGTGCTTTCCCTCCCTTCTAACGTGTACGTGCTCAAGACTTATGGGCCTATAGATACCATGCCGGGGATCAACAATCTTCTTTCAATGATCAAAACGCGGCGGCGAAGGGACTCCATCATCTTGGGCCTTGTCATTGGAATATGCTTCGTATTACTCTTTACATACATGTGGCGATAGGCAGATTCGGTCAGTTTGCACAGCAATCTGGTCTCACCGGCCCATCAACTACCTGAAGGCCCTCGTAGGTTGCCACATCACCGCGTTTGGTGCTCTTTCGGGTCTCACGTTTAACACTCTCGGACGCCGTAAGCACCCGTGTATTAATTACCTCCAACGCGCTTTGTTCTCCGCATTGCCGCACTATGGTTGCCTTCCTGAAATCTCTTGAAGTTCCTCTCCAACTTTCGCACCACTCCCCATTCTTCTTCAGGCAGCTCCTGACTCCATTCGCTCTCAATCGACCACCCTTTTACTTCAGCAATTGTCTGGATCATTTCCCAAGTTCTCCCCGTGCATCCTTCGATGTCATGGAAATCGGACTCGACCAGCAATCGCTCAGGGGCGCACACAGCTATTAGTTCTCTATGATTCGGAGATCTGGCGTTGATGACTGTGGATAATGATAGATAGACGTTGGAGTATCTTCTCTGTAATATACGAACCGCTCATTAGCCTTTGAGGACCTATAATGCTCAAGTCTCACCTGGACATCCAACCACGTTTGTGGGCTAAAACCGCAGCTATGCATGTCGGCACTGATTTTGCTAAAATGCTCACCGTGCTTCTGGGACATTCGTCGCATCAGTTCAAGGGTAACCTGTTGGGCCTTCACACTGTGGAAGCTGATGTTTCTAACCAATTCAACGGCAAGATCCATCTGAGCTTCAACAATGACGACTTGATGGGAAACAGGTACAGAGAAGGGGGTGAGTTGGCGAGGTGAAGCGGAATAGTCGATTGGGATGCGGAAAGAGCGATCAATGCCTATCTCACCAACCATAGCTCTTGGAAAGGCTGAGAGGTTAGATCTGAGGTCGTCTAGCATGTCGCTGAGGAGTATTGGGTCCGGAAGTGTCGGGAGAAGGAGGGAGAAAAGATCTTGAAGTTCGGGCTTAACGGGCCCCACATCAGGAAAGAATAGACGGCGATAGTGACTATCTTTGCTCGTTGTTGGTTCAAGTGAAATCTGATGGGAGAACCAGGGGTGATATCCTATGGGTGAGGAGAACATCAACGGGGCCGCCCAGGAAACCCATCAAAGACGGCGAGATGGAGCATACACGGGCGGTCACAGAACCATAGACATATTCGTTATTGTGTCGGACGCGTCACGATGAGGCGATATTCATCATTCCAATGGATATCAATACGAATGATCAATGAAGGCGAGAATCATAGCCACAGGAGACTAACCGAAGCATGGAATGACTTTGTCGGGGTAGGAAAGGGCGAGGTCGCGAACGAGTGGTTGATCTGATTGACGCGTAGCCATAGGACAGATAGTGATGGGCAGGCGGCGCATGGAATCAGGAGAGAGCGTTGATGGGGAATCAGTCGGATGGCAGTGGACATCGACGACATGCCGCAATACAGCCTCACATGGGGTGGATGTGTCTGACATGGCCAGCGTAGGATCGCAATTTGCTCTTGTTGAGTCTTGGTGTTCCTGCCGTCACCTGTATGTTTCTCTTTCCGACGCTCTGCACGAGATCTCCATTTCGCGCGACATTCACCGTCTACAAACATACCCTCCAGGCTCGCTGTATGCAGACCCAGGCTACGTTGGACGCCTCACCCCCAGTGCACCGGGGCATGGTAAACCTCGATCGCAATGCTTTTCACCGTTCTCTGCCCGTGCTAGCCGCCAAAGTACC
Source organism: Pleurotus giganteus (assembly GCA_032158425.1). Taxonomy (NCBI): domain Eukaryota; kingdom Fungi; phylum Basidiomycota; class Agaricomycetes; order Agaricales; family Pleurotaceae; genus Pleurotus; species Pleurotus giganteus. The sequence continues at coordinate 3,640,726 of JAPEHR010000002.1, forward strand.
TCAAGCCATGACGGGGGCGGTTCTGAAATTCGATCCCATGAAGAAGTACGTTGTCTTCAGCTTGTTTGGCGAGGTCGCGGTACGAACGTCGCCTGTAGAGTCATAATGAACCTGCCCAAAGTTCGAACCGTTGTCTCCGATCCTGTTGGTGTGTCGGACAATCGATTGGTGCTGCTGCGCGTCGCAGAAGAAGGTTCGTGCATGTGCCAGACTATGTGCAGTGCTAAGGCTAATCCCGGTGCAAGACAGCGGACATACCTGACGCAGCACGCCACTTTCTCAAAGAACACTCTTTCCCCCTCGTTCCATACACGTTGAATCTGGACTACGATTACTGGACTGCAGGTGAACAAGCCGTTTCTGAGGCATTTATGCTTGACTGACCTCCATTGCAAGATGAAATCCTACAGGCAGTATTGCCCGAGGAGTTGTGTGATGGCTCCCCTACGGGGTTCGCCATTACCGGTCACATAGCCCACATGAACCTACTGGACGAGTATCTGCTCTACAAACACCTCATTGGTCAGGTCATTTTAGATGTAAGACTTCTCCAGAAGCTCATGTCCCCATCTAATCTTCGTGCAGAAAAACAAGCGGATTACGACTGTCGTGAACAAGCTCGACAACATCGACAATCAATTCCGCTTCTTCAAGATGGAGTTGATTGCGGGTGAACCCAATTTTATCGTAGAGCATGTGCGTATAGACTCCTCTTGCCTTGTCCATTTTCTGTTACCTAGCGTTTATTACAGCATGAATCGAATTGTCGCTTCACGTTCGACTTCACCCAAGTTTACTGGAATTCTAGACTCCATACTGAGCATGATCGACTTGTTCAGCTGTTCCGGCATGAAGACATCATTGCCGATGTATTCGCCGGAGTTGGCCCTTTCGCTTTGCCGGCGGCAAAGAGAGGATGCGGCGTCTTCGCGAATGACCTCAATCCTAATAGCGCAAAGTACCTCGCCAAGAATGTCGAGGATAACCGCGTGCGTTGCCAGATATAATTGACCAGACCGCCCCATCTAACCTTTCAGATAGGTTAGCGACTTGGTACGCGTTTCTTGCGAAGACGGTCGAGACTTCATTCGACAGGTAGCGCGACGGCTCTACGATAATCCATTTCCACCGTATACTGGCCCAAAGCCAAGTCGAACCCAAGAAAAAGAAGAGCGCAGGCGCCGTCAAATACAAAGCCAGGGGGATGGCCCAACCGACCCGACGTCTACAGATAGGGAGAAACCGCTCGAAGCGTCCCGTCATCTGATATCTCATTTCGTTATGAATCTTCCAGATTCAGCTCTAACTTTCCTCGACGCCTACCAAGGTATCTTATCTTTCATGCGTAGCGAACGGAATTTGAGCGGTAAAGGGGAGATTCCGCTTCCAATGATACATTGCCATTGTTTCACTCGAGAGCTGGAGCTAGATAAAGCTGAAGCGGACATTCGTCGGGTGAGCTGCATTGTAGCCATACTGCACCCGAGCGGGACTAACTGGCTATGTTGCAGAGGGTGGAGGAGAACTTGGGCCATCCCATCAGCGAAGATGTGTCGTTTCACCTGGTCCGGTCGGTTGCCCCCAACAAAGAGATGTACTGTGTAAGCTTCAGACTGCCAGCCGATGTTGCCTTTGCAAGTTGATTAGTTTATGTTCATGATGTGTTTTACATCGGTAAAATTAATGCGATGCTGGATCGGAGGCATCCGGCTCCCGAAGCGATTACTATTTTGGGACTAACGCGTCTAACCCCGCAAATTTTTGCTCAAAACTCCATTGCGGAACCACCGGTGGACACAACCTCTGTACCTTATCACCCTGCGTGGGCTACACGAGCTTAACACCCTCCTTGGATATACCCTTCTTCTTTTCTCTTATTCTCCCTACATAATACCTACATAGACATGCCCCAGTCCTCGCCGATCCTCCCGACGGTCCACGGCGACTCCGACACAACGACCTCCAGGACAGCTGCAGCGCTTCAGTCGGTTCGGGCAGCGGTATCGGTGCCAGAGACGGAATTGAAGCGTTGGAAGCGTACCTTCGATGCCAATGCCAAAGTCTTGAACGGTGAGAAGTAAGTCATAAGAACGAGTCACATGTGGTCCAGACTTTCAATGTTGGAATGCTTACCACTTTCCCTGGAATTGACCTCCTTCTATAAAGGTACTTGGACCCGGAGAGCTTCGTGAATGCTATTGCACCCAAAAATGACCTCACAAAGATTGGCCGAGCTCAGTTTGGCATTCTTTTCCGTATTGCCGACGCTTCTCGACGAGGATTAGTATCATGGGAGGACTTCACAGTCTTCGAAACCCTGCTGAAGAGGCCAGATGCGGATTATTGGATGGCATTTCAGTACTTCGATGTGTTCGTAACAATGATTATTCTTTAAACATTGAAGCATCCCTCTTGACACTCCGTTCCGGCCAACAGAGACCATGATGGTTACATCACGTACGATGAATTCAAGAACGTGTTCTCTGCGAATATTGGCTCTGACGCTATTCCGTTTGACTTTGACTGGTGCGCAATTGCATTCATGAGGTGTATCTGAATCTGAGGGGCGTGTAGCGACTGGGTGAAGCTGTACTTGGGCAAGAAAAATGGCGCTCACGTCCTAGGATGTATGTAAATTGTGAACTCCCTCAGAACAACTTGTCCGATATTGATTCACCGCATATAGATAATGAATTCACGCAGCTGATGAAGGGGCTGCAGGGTGAACGTCTTAGACAGGCCTTCAAGTATTTAGACCACGACCAAGATGGGTTCATAAGACCGGAAGAGTTTAAGCGGATAATCTTGGTGCGTTTAGCCATATGTTGCTCGTCCCTGCATTCTCAAGCTCGTTTCAGGAAATTGCTGGCCACAAGCTCTCCGACGCTGTAATAGACCGTCTCCCCACACTATGCACCCTCAGCCCTGGCCAGAAGATATCTTATTCTGAAGTAATTGCTTTCCATAATGTTATTAGAGGCGAGTCCTCTGCAATATTATCGGAAACCAAGCGTACTAACCACTGAATCAGAGATGGACATGGTGGAGCGGTCTGTGGCTAGGTCCCGATCCAGGAAACCGCTTACTGAATATTGTATCATAGTATCATCCGCGAAGCCACTGCTAAGAGTAAAGATGGGCGTATAGACCAATCCGACTTCCTCAATCATTCCGCCTCAAGTTCTCGATATTCGTTGTTCACACCTATGGAAGCGTCTATCATCTTCCATTTCGCTGGTCGTGGCATTTCATCACAAAGGCTCGCTCTACTAGACTTTGCCCAACTACTCGATCCTCGTTGGAGGGCACCCCACGAAGCAGTTGAAATCCCAAAGCCTGCGGCTGCGCGATCCATTGTTGACGCGACCTTCCAATGGGCCTATGGATTCGTACAAGGCGGTATGTTCAAGCCTGCTTTCCAGCGCGGGATGCCTATCTGACCACGGATAGGTGTTGCTGGAGCATTTGGTGCAACGATTGTATACCCTATAGATTTGGGTGAGTTTATCTTCTGTTTGTTATATATGTCAACGTTGACCCATTCATGCAGTGAAGGTATGTGGTCTCTAACCTAGTCGCCATCGTGCTGTGTGAGAATGCTACCTTTGCTAGACTCGGTTGGTGCCATGTTTCTTCAAATTCGCATCTTTTGATAGCATCTTTTGTGCAGCATGCAAAATCAACGAAGTACTGTAGTCGGTCAACTACTGTACAAGAACAGTTTCGACTGTGCGAAGAAGATTTTCAGAAATGAAGGATTCTTGGGATTCTACCGTGGTCTCGGTCCTCAGTTAATTGTACGCCGACGTCTACTTGCGATATCACTTCATTGATGACGTCTGTGCTCTTCTTTCCAGGGTGTTGCTCCTGAGAAGGCCATCAAACTCACCGTCAATGATATGGTGCGCGCGCGGGCGATGGATCCTGAAACGGGGCGCATCAAGTTGCTCTGGGAATTAGTTGCTGGTGGTGCGGCTGGAGGGTGCCAAGTGGTGCGTTTAACCCTAAACAACATGATACTGATGTTGCTGATGCGCTATTTTAGGTTTTCACCAATCCATTAGAAATTGTGTAAGATTTTTTTCCCGGCATTAAAGTTGGTGTGTAGCATTGATTCGTGTAACTCCAGTAAGATTCGGCTGCAGGTACAGGGAGAGGCCGCCAAGGCGGAGGGCACCGCAGCTAAAGGGGCTATTCACATCATTCGTCAACTGGGGGTCCTCGGTCTCTACAAAGGAGCGACAGCTTGCTTGCTACGGGATATACCATTCTCTGCGATATATTTCCCAGCGTATTCTCACCTGAAAAAGGATGTGTTCCAAGAGGGATACAACGGCAAGAAGCTGTCCTTCGTGGAGACTCTGGCAGCAGCTGGCATAGCGTGCGTTGGCTGGGTTTGAGCATTTTGATTGACATCTCATGTTGGGCGTCTAGGGGTATGCCGGCAGCTTACCTTACAACCCCAGCAGGTGCGTGTTTCATAATTCTTCTGCATTGGTAACTTTATATCGATCGAGTTGTGTACGCTGATTTTCACTTGTAGACGTCGTGAAGACTCGACTACAGGTTGAAGCGCGCAAGGGTCAAACCCATTACAAGGGTCTTCGGGATGCCTTTGTCAAGATCTGTATGTATAGGGAATGAATGCTGTGTTGAAACCATGTTTTGGCTAATCATGCGTGGACAGACCGAGAGGAGGGCTTCCGAGCGCTGTACAAAGGTGGGCCTGCGCGGGTTGTCCGTAGCAGTCCGCAATTCGGCTTCACATTGTTGGGCTACGAAGTGCTGAAGGATGTGAGTGGTTCCATGTGGATATGTTTTTAAGCATCAGATGTGACTGATTCGCACTTGGCCTCGTGTAGGTAATGCCGGTGAGCCAATTCCACTTGTGATTTAAAACCGCCGACACTGACAGGACCTTTTTGAAGTATCCATGGGCTGATAAACCCCTGCAAGTGCAGACCGCGCTCACATCTCAGAAAGACGATTTGTCCAGAATTCGGGCCCGCAACGCACTGAAGATCCTGCTGGATGTACACGGGGACTTTGGACGACGGGCTGCTGCTGCATCAAGTGCGATGGCAGCAGTAAGCTCGAAACCCCGGCTTGCATAGAGATTCTCCTTGTAGGTACAGTAGTAGCTGTGCTGGCTGATAGATATGATGTGGTTGGTAGATACATAGAAATCGGATACTGTGGCGAACCAATCAAGGGAGGACCAGAAGACTGGGTCGCCAACAGGAACGAATGGACATGCCCGCCTGCCTGGAGACGGCATCGCGAAAACCGAGATGACCAGCGTGGGAGAATTGATGCATCGCAGTGATGTGACATGGAATGGTTGTGAGGGCGACTTCTCTTCTGCGATTGGATCATCGCCTCGCCCTCAAATATCTGCCATGCTCTCCTCCCCTTCCTCCTTCACCCTCTTCCCCTCTTTCGTTCCCTTTTCGTTTCTTCCCCCTTCCCTCTTTTTTTTGGCGGTGAGGTAAGCCAGTTCTGTGATACCATCTCAATCAATCCCAACTGTCACCACAGCGTTTGCGCCATCTACAGGCCCGCCCTCAACTCGCTATTTACTGCAAGACAGTCCCACCGCTAGCGTAGACCGCTAACCCAACTTCGACTTCGCTTCGACTTCGTATTAGCCTCAACTTTTTGGCGGCACCACCCACTCTCTTTTTCATCATGAAGTCAATACTTTTCGGTCTTTCCCTCGTTGGCGCTGCCGCTGCTCAGATAGTCAATGGTGTATCGATGGTCCCTGCTGCGCCGGCGGCAACTGATGGCGCTTCTTCTTCCCCTTCTGCATCGGCCTCTGCCTCTGATTCGGGTTCAGCTTCATCCGTCACTCCAACCGTCACTCCAACCGCGGCTGTAGCGCCCACTGGACCCGCAGACCAGAACTACGGTGCCGGCTTCCCTGCCCCTACACAGGCTCCATCGCAGGGTCCTCCTTCTCAAGATTTCTACAACATCATGCCTTACGACCAGTGGCAGAGCGGAGGATACAAGAACTTGGACTGTGGTTACGGTCACCAGAGAAATTCTCAGGGTTACTGTGTTCCCATGTCATGGGTGCGTTTTCTTTCGTTTCACTGTCAAGTCTGGCTATAGAACTTTTCCAATAGTACACACCATCCATCCAAGGATGCTACGCAACTATCATCATCAACAACGGCAATCAGTGGGGTCAATACTGCAATAACTACGCGCGTACGGTTACCGTGACCGAGCATAACACCGTGACCAAGACCGCTGTTCAGGTAGCTTTATCTGGTTTCTCATTTGACCTTATTTCGCTCATTTATTACCTTCCAGACCTACACTCAAGTCGTGCCCACCACCGTCACTGTTCATGAGACTCAAACCAAGGTTAAAACCGATATCAGAATCTACACCCAGACAGCTGTCGTCACTTCCACCCAAGTCGTCCCCACCACGCGTGTCTGGGTCTCCACTGAGGTCATCGACAAGACCAAGGTCTTGGAACACACCTTGACCGCCACTGAAACCAAGACTCAAGTCAATGTCTACACCCAAACCGCCACCAAGACAGACACCGCTACAGCGACCGTCCGGGAGACTCAAACGGACTTTGTCACTAAGACCGAGCTCAAGACGGTTGTGATACCCACTACCTTCACCAGTGTCTGGGTCAAGACCAAGGTTATAGACAACACCAAGACCCTTTTGGAGACGCAGACCGCTACCGTCACTGATAAGATCACCTCCGTCCAGACGGCCACCAAAACAGACACTGTCACCGATTTCATGACCGTTACCCAGGTCAGCACGTACGTACAGCCCACTACGTTTACGTCCGTGTGGGTCAAGACCCAGGTCATTGATAACGTGAGCTCTTAATATTCATGAACCTGGGCACGTTATCTCATGTTTCATCAGACCAAGACTGTCTTGAACACCGTTACCTCAGCTGTTACCGAGGATCGCACTATCTTGACCACGCTCGTCTCAACCGCAACCGCGACCCAGACGGAGACCGCTACTGCTACTCAAACTATTGTTGAGACCGCCCTCGCCGAATGCCTTGGCAGGTGCAAGTCTAGCTGGGGATTGACTCCAGGCAACAGTAACAGCTGGAACACTTATGCCTCCCCGCCCGCACCAAGCTCCTCCTGGATCTCTTCCCCTTCTACTAGCGCTGCACTAGCTGACTCCACTACCGCAAGCGCATGGCAGGGTAGCTCTTACGGCTCATCCGGAAGCTCTTATGGAAGCTCATCTGGTAGCTCTTACGGAGGCTCATCCGGTAGCTCATCGAGCAGTTCGTACGGCAGCTCGTCGGGTAGCTCCTACGGCAGCTCTTCTGGTGGCTCTTACGGCTCCAGCGGCTACTGATTGAAAAGGTTTCATCATGTGTTTGGATACCCTCACGCAGTTACGCCTCCATCATGCTATTTCTTGTAGATACTTGCACATCGCACTTACAACTTTCTGAGCACGGACAGAGGGACAGCCATTTATCTATTGTTTTCTGTTGAATATTCGCCGCTTCACTATATTTTCGACTGTTGACCTAATACGTTTTTCGAGGTTCATCACCCTTTCCTTTCGCGACAGGTTCCCGGGTCGATCCCTGATCGTTTAGCATATACGCATCGTGTATGGTCATCTCAGTACCACTTTACTTTGGGCTCTACGGTGAATACAATGCGACTGAAAAACGCCAACATCAGAGGTTGTTGTAGACTGATGGCACATTTTAGAATTACACAAATGGATTCGGCAGTCTGGCGAACAGAGTTTCCACACCAACAGCATCAGGTCCACCGCAATGGCCTTTTGATGAGTGGGCTCAACCAGGATATTGGAAAATCAAAGTCAGGCGTTTCCGATAATGATGATCAGTCTGAGCGACCGTGTATAGGATGATGATTTTGAATTTGGAAGGAAGTGCAGGAATTCGCGTTCAGCGCTTCTCCGCAATCCGCCACATCGGTGCACGGCCACCGATCTCTTTCGCCACCAACCATGCCGCTTGAAACGTTCGATGGCGCAGACGCTACACGTCTCTTGGAAAGCGTCCCCGAACGCTTCCTTGTATTTTATTCCTCCGTTATTGATGGGAAAATGTGGTGCCCGGTATCTGATTTGACCCGATCTTAGACAAGGCATGGCGCTAACTGCTAGTTGTGGTTCACGATCCGGGCGACAGGACTGCGTGAATGTCGAAGATCTGGTGAAATCGACGTTCTCGGCGGAAGATACTCCTCATGCTGTCGTTGTCTACGTCGGTGATAAGCCAGTGTAGGTCCCGCTTTGATTACCTGCCGTTTGTGAGGCCAACAATGCAACTTCCGCCTTGTTGATCGCAAACACTGCTGTCCGACGTGCTTATGGGTCCCAATTTATCCTAGTTGGAAGTCTAGAGATAGCCCCTTTCGGGGCGACCCATTCTGCCTAGAGTCCATTCCGACCATCATCAAAGTCAGAAATGTGCGTATATTCTTACCTTAGTCGTGTGTGTTGGGGCCAAAGGATGTTAATGACCGTCTCCAGGGAGCGGAAGTAGCTCGGATCGTTGATCCAGACATAACACCGGAGAGCCTGTCTGCTTTCGTTGATTCCGCTTAGTGCTGCGGCATCATCATACATCATGAACCGCGCCGTCTTTCTGTACGACCCTACATCAATGCACTGGTCCTTTGTACGATCTCTGACACGGGACTAGGTTAGATCTTGGTGCTGTAGCCTCCTTGTTCACAATGTCACCTGGATTGCATGACACCCTTTAATGGCTCCTTGATGTTCGTTGTCTTCTGTGCGATCTCAGCTGTAAGCAATGGATCGGTATGTCCCTGGTTCAGTTTTGCTCGCCCTTTGACTCTGCGCTACATACGTAATGATGAACTATGTTTTAAGCTCCCTACCTTCATGATTGACACCCGTCCACTACGGCACGCCCCGTGGAAAGCACATCTCCGTCAACTTGCGGAAGAAAACTCGTCGCCCAGGCACAGAGAGCCCACAGCCGATTCGCTCGTAAATCCATAAAGCATCCGTCAAGGGCTCACCATTCCCTCGGGAACTGCACGATCACGTATACCTGAGCTATGTCTTGGTCTCTTTCATTGATCAAATACTCATATTACTCCGGGAAGGCATGTCGAGCCCTGACGTTTGCCTCTTCATCATCAAAGTCAGATACCAATTCCTTACCCCATCTGCACACAATGCGTAGAGGAGGCCTAGGTTTCAAGCGAATCAAATCACGGCAGCGTTTCCAGCAGTACACCCCGACGCACACATGATAGTCATGCATCGCCGACTAATATCTATCTTCAATCCCTGTCATCATTCTCATCGCTTGGAATTCTTGAACTCTGTTCCGTGGCTCTCGCCACAGTAAATCCGTAGCAATGTACAGGGTTTTCAACTCGGACGACGTTGATCTCCTCAATCGATCTTCACTAGGCTGCGCGCCTCTGGTCTAAACTACTTCTAGAGATATGACAGGTTAATTCGGTGAATATGATACTAAATTCTTTGTATTGCAATTGGCTAATTTAACTTAATCATCCCCAGCTCTTCCTCTTGTATTTAACCGTGCCATGTCCGTCCATTTGCTGCAATACCCAGGACCTTTTCACTGCTCCCACCGACAACGCGGAATACGACATGCCTGTTGCGTCCGGCAACCAGAGTCTCCACCCTTCGTGGCGCAATGACAACGTCATTATCGTGCAGCACGTAGCTCCGGAGGAGTTTCTTCATGCTGCAATGCCTAGCCTCCTGACAAAGGAGCACTCCCCGATCATTATCCTCGCGCACACTTTGAAAGGCTTGAACATTGCCGATGTAGACATGGCCTCCGCGTCTCAGAAATTTGCCTGTTCAAACTACTCCCCATCAACATCCTCTGAGCCTATCCGATGTCCAACTTTCTGGCTAACGGTGTGGTCGGGAGCGTCGCTAGATCAGCCGCCCGTCCTCGATCTAGTTTTGATGTGTGCCAGCTGGACTCTGGGAGACTACCCCATCTTCTTATGGACGCCGCACGGGGACGACTGGGCGTCCTCTAGCCTTAGCGAAGTTATGACTGTTCTAGTCGCTTACCTAGCACAATGTGTGCAGGACAACGACAGGGTGTTCGCTGTCTTCGGACAGGCCAATGTCACCGAGTCTTTCGCTGTTTGGTGGTCCAGAGCTGTCGGCGTTCCTCGCCTCACCCAGCCCTTCTATGACGCCTACCTTTGTCAATGTACCATGGCGTCTTTGAAGGACGGATCCCCACCGTTGCCAGTTGGGCATTTCATCCGTCCTGCTAAATGGGATGACCTCATTGTCGTATCAAATTTATGTCAAGGGTTCGCCGAGGATTCGGTGCGCTCTCACTAGTTGGCCGCGCCTTGATGAATTTGACGGGTTTCTAGGTGGTTTACCCCCTCGATAAAGAGAACGCACAAATTGAAGCCCGTGCGCTCATTGAAGCTAAGGAGGTCTGGGTATATGAAGCCGATGGTGTCGTTACAAGTCTTTGTGCCGCTACTCGTCGTGCTGCCCGTGCCATTGTCATCAGTAAAGTCTTTACTGACGAGAGAGAGAGAGGCAAAGGGTACGCGGAGCGCTTGGTGCGGTTCGTCACCAAAACGTATGTTATGGAGCAACTCCATCCTCCCTTTGAACTTATTTCGGATTCCTAGGTTGCTTTTTGACTACAAGAAAGAGTTTGTCGTCCTATACGTGGGTAAGAACAACCGCGCCAAGCGCGTTTACGGCAAGATTGGCTTCATCGGCCTTGACAGAGATGCGCGCCCCGAGGGTGATGGTTGCGAGCACTGGTTGGAACTTGGATTCGCAACAAAGAAGAGGGGGCACTGGTAATCAACTTGTTTCGAACGAATCATCATCAAAAGTAAAAAATCTCCTAATCATGGACTAGATTAATTATTTGATAGATGCAGCGGTTATCATAGGTCCCTTGTAAAGTCCCCGCTTTTGCCGCCAGTCTTGTTTTTTACTATGATTTCACCAATTTCCATTTCTTTCCCAGCCACTGCTTTTAACATATCCCAAACCGTCAGAAGACCTATGGAAACGGCGGTAAGGGCCTCCATCTCCACCCCCGTTTTCCCTTCACAAGCCACAGTTGCAGTGCACAGCACGCTATGACGATGACGACGTGCATCTGGCGCTTGAGGTTCCAATACTACTGAAATATGGGACAAAGCTAGTGGGTGGCAAAGCGGGATGAGGTCAGACGTTTTCTTGCTACCCATGATTGCAGCCAGTTGTGCCACGGTAAGGGCGTCACCCTTACGCCGTGCCTTGGCTAAGGTCGATGCTTCTTGTCCATTAACGCGTGAATGAGGTTTGCTCGTGATGAGATCATAGGCAATTTGCGGGATGTATATTCGCCCCATCGCGGTGGCCTCTCGATGACTCGCTTCCTTGTTGCGGACGTCCACCATCGATGGTCGGCCTTCCTCATCAAGATGTGTTAATTCGGGTCCTTGTCTGCGTGTACTGTAACAACGAGCATGCCTGCGTGAAGGACCCGCATATCGCACATTGGCTCTTACTTGTCCGTACATATGTCGTGGTGTGACAGGTAAACCTGGAACGACACAAACTAAATATGAGAGACGTGAAAGCTACTGACGGCCGAATGGGGTATGAAAGGTACTCAACCCCCTATGAGAATCATTGGTCGGTTGGCTAGGACATCAATGTCCTCCATTCCTGCATGTTTCTCTTTTTTATTGTGCACAGCTCGACCTATTATCCTCAAGAGATCTCCGTCCGACGCATCTTGCCTCATTTGATCTCGAAGGGAAACTTCTGTCGAGTCGAACAGACAGACCTAAACGGATTGAATTGTAGTGAAACGATGTAACACCAGGGACAATAGAAAGCAACTATACCTTAATTTGGCCGTCCGCGGTGATGCGAAGGCGATTGCAGCTGGAGCAGAAGTGATCAGACATACTGCTAATGAAGCCGAAGCTCCCCTTGTGGCCTGGAATCTGCCAGGAACGTGCAGTATCGTTCAATTCATCTGGCGCCCGGACAAGATTAGGATATCGTTGTGCTATGCGCTCTAAGAGCTCCGCCGATGGGACCATCTTCGACTTGTCCCATTTATTGCCTTCCAAACGATAATCAACAGCAGCAAGCGAATTGATTAGAATAGCCGAAACATACCTGCAAATGGCATAAACTCAATGAATCGGACTGACAACTCCTTATCTTTTGACCATTCAATGAAATCTAGCACCTCCGAGTCGTTGACACCTTTGATCACCACTACGTTCAGCTTAACCGATTGGAGGGACGATGAGCGGAGGGCAATATTCAAGGTACGAAGTACAGAATCGTGCCCTCGGCGACGGGTCATAATTTCGAACTTGAAAGGGTCAAGGGTGTCTAAGCTAGATCAACCGTTAAAGGGTATCTGGGAGTTAGCCATGGAGTTCGTACCTGATATTAATGTGTGTCAAGCCGTTCGCGATAAACTGCTCCAGTTGTCTGTGGAGAATGATGCCATTGGAAGTCAGGGCTATGGACCTCAAACCATATGGACGGAGTTGACTGAGTTCGCCTAAAATCTGCATTAGGTCATTTCTGCTCAGATTTGCCATGTTGATTCCTACGAATGATGTCTGAAATCCCTTTCCTAATGGTAGGTTCACCGCCCGTCAAGCGGATTTTGGTGACGCCGCTCTGAACAAATAGCCTGGCTAGTCGGAGAACCTCATCGTTGGTCAAGATGTGACTGGGAGGAGACAATTCAACCCCTTCTTCGGGCATGCAGTACGAACCTACTGTCGTAAGAGTCTGGAGCCCCAAGAAGGAATGGAGGCGCGTACATCGCAGATTGCACCGCTCAGTCAGAGATATCCTTAGGTAGTCATGCTTTCTCTGAAATGTATCCACCAAGGCAGGTGCAAACGGCCGTTCAGCGTCTATTTGTGCAATCTTCGCCTAACATCCTGGTTAAGCGGACTCAGCCACTGACAAATGACTTGCATACCTTCACTTGTGCTGATGAGTGGTGCCGTACAGATAGATTTGAACGACGGAAGCCCCTGTGAAGCAATTGACAGGATTCAAAAAGGCGTGTTGACCGTCGGATCATGGCAGGAAGAGAACAAGAGTTGATACGCCTGCAAGCTGCGTGGCTTCACACGACAGGGGATTCGAAGGCCAGGACAAGAATCCTCTGTCATTATTCTGACCCATCGGTTACAGCACTGTGAACGTGACTCACGGCCCTCAGTTACAGACGCCGTGACGCTGTCACACTTACGCGTCGAGCATTATTGCCTGCTTCAGTCCCTGACGCGCACATCCAACTCGAACTCGCTACCCCTTCGTAATTCAAAATGGTAGGTGCAATGGGAGATATACATCCTCCTTTCTGACCAATGTGCCCCCAGTCGATCATGGCATACAACGGTGGCTCCGTCATAGCCATGGTGGGGAAAGATTGCGTCGCCATTGCTTCAGACCTTCGTCTCGGAAATCAGGCCCTGGGTATTTCGTCGAATTTTCAGAAAGTAGCTATCTGCACTTGCTGCTTACGATGGCGATTCTCAGCACCTGGCTAGATATTCCCTGTCACAGATCGAATCTACGTTGGTCTTCCTGGTCTTGGGACCGATGTAACAACATTGTCAGTGCCAACTCCCCTCCTGTTTCCGGGGGACTAATTCAATAGTTAGGCAAGAATTATTCCGTTTTCGGGTGAACATGTATACCATCAAGGAGGAGCGGGAAATCGAGCCAGAAACTTTCGCACATTTGGTGTCCTCAACGCTCTATGAGCACCGATTTGGACCTTACTTCATTGAGCCTGTGATAGCCGGAATCTCCAAGACACCTTCAGGCGGCTTCAAGCCTTTCATTGCTGCTACGGACCTCATCGGGTGTCTAAACTTTGCTAAAGATTTCGTTGTCGCCGGAACGGCGAGTTCAAAACTATTTGGTGTTGCAGAAGGCTTGTGGGAGCCTGACTTGGAGCCTGAGGATCTTTTCGAGACCATTTCGCAAACGATACTAAACGCAGTCGATCGAGATGCTTATTCAGGTTGGGGTTGCATTGTACATGTCCTGTGAGTGTTAATTTCTTTCCCCGTCTACGCTGAATTCATCGGTATTACATAGTACCAAGGACAAGATAATAACCCGCACTTTGAAAGGAAGAATGGACTAATCCCCTTGTATGATAGATCAGTATTCGTTTACATCTATGTTGGCTTTTGCGCTTCCGTACTCCGCACACTGGCAGCCTTTGTAAGACCAGGTTTGTTATTATGATCAGCAGGACAGCCCGAGTCGAGACCAGAGGGTTCCGATGCTTTCACACCAGAACCTTAGTTGCCATCGGTCCGATCGTCTCTTCAAGTTGTGACGGTTTTATATCGCGACGACAATTTGCCCGTCCGAGTACTGAACAAGAGTTTCGTCATAACGGACAGTCTTCGCTTACGTCACCGAGTCACCGCATTGAAGCCGATCACATTTAGCGCCCATGGTGCGGCCGTAACACACGACTCAACGTCAACTCCCATATCCCAGACACTTCTATACCCCTTACCGTCATGTCTATCTTGACTGCCATTTCCAAGTGCTCTGTGGCGAAACAGTTTGCCCCCAATTTTGCTAGGTCTATCTCTGTTCAGGTACTTCAGCACCGTGTCGTGTGGTATCCCTCGCCCTGATTGTCGAACTCAAGTCGTTGCTCCATGGATCGCCAGAGGCAAGGAAAGCGGGCGAACTGGAAATTTTGCAACATTCGAGGCTTGTGGGCCGAGGAAAATACATCCACTCTTTTGAAAGTGAGCCCGTTGTGTCTTCTGTCCCTCCAAGGTCTGAGTTATGATCATATGCAGCACATCGCGTCAAGCCGGACAGACTCGAAGAATACAAGGCAGCGGCGTAAGTGTGCCTGCTTTTATGTGACCAAAGGACAGTGAACAGTGAACAGATCCCATCGTCTCGCAGTGAGGCCTACTATACCGGCATCGTAGCGGATCCTGCCTTGAAGGTGAAACTTACCGGTAGCTGGGAAACCATTATCGGAGAGCAAGACGCCTTTGTGCACATTGTCGAATATGAACACTATGGTGGCTTTGACAAGGCGTATCAGACCATCCAGTCCACCGATGTACGTTGTCACCGGCTGTTATCGCCGATTCCACACCTCACTCCCACCATTAGCACCGCAAGGCATACCAAGCCATGCTCCCTCATCTTAATTCACGTTCATCCCAGCTAACACAGGAATTTGCCTTTTTCCCTACAACTCCTCCTCAGGAGAAAGGCGGGATTTTTGAATTAAGGTCATACCAACTTAAACCGGGGACGCTGTTGGAATGGGAGAATACGTGGTATGTACAGTTCCACAAGTTTTCGCGGGTCCATTTCTGATGTAATGTCCAGGCGAAGAGGGATTGAGGCACGCAAGAAGTTTGTTGCTCCAGTTGGAGCATGGTTCTCTCAGGTTGGAAGACTCCACCAAGTCTATCATATGTGGCAATACCCGTGAGTGGTATCTCTGACGTCTTCTCCTGGGTGGTATTCGCATACGTACGTTCTAGTTCCCTCGAGAAGCGGAAGGAGATGCGTGAGGAGGCTTGGCAAATAGACGGCTGGGCGGAGACTGTTTCCAAGGTAAAGATATCGTTATCGATGCTTGCTCTTTGTTACGCTGACATGATACTCAATGGATAAAGACGGCTCAACTAGCGAAGTTCATGGACTCGATCATTCTCTCGCCTTTGAAATACAGCCCGTTGAAGTGATTCAATTGCCCATCAAAGCAGTGACTTTATGATGGAGATATGTGTGTCAATAGTTGATTTGTCGGTTCCAAGTTATGTAGATATCGCTGAGGAACTGTTCGTATTGAGCGTATCCAATGCCTGGCAGTGGCTTAAATTTTGTCATCAGAGTCAGTGTGATCATGTGACGCAAATATTTAGAAGAGATTCTGATTTGGAGAAGCTAGCGTCTCAGCGTTAGCGATGAATTTCTTCCCTGATCCACAGCATTCGCCTATGTTGCGTGACACAGACGGCTCTGAAGACGAGGCGTTTCCAGATCCACAACCAGGCTCACGGAAACGCAGTAGCAGAGGTGCGTAATTTTGGTGCTAGATGGTATTCACTCATTCAACGCCGCCCTATAGCTTGCGACCAATGTAGGAAAACTAAAAGCAAGTGTGAACGGTCAGATGGAGACACACTTCCATGCAAGAGTTGCCTTGCGAGTGGTACACGTGAGTAACTGCATCAATCGCATGGTTAATGGCTTACACGGCCATGTAGCATGCACTTTTCTAGGTACTAACAATCGATGGTTTGTTACTGGTGTAATCATTGACCATATATCAACTTAGGGCCTAGCTACAAGCGAGGTCCTCCTAAGGGCTATATTCACGCTATAGAACAACGCTGGCACCAGGTTGAATGCCTGATCGGTGCTCTATTGCAATGCCGTGACCCAAGAGTCCAAAGTGTCGTAGCTGACCTACGAGCGGATAATCTTGCCAACGCAATTCTGGATCGTGTCGATACAGGGCCATATGTATGTTGATTTTCGTCTCGTTTCCTGGGCCAACTTAAGGATAATAGGGGCAATCTGGTAGGAAAAGCCAGCCCGAGAAGTCTACGAAAGAGGATTTTTTTGCGACAATCATGAAAAGCAGTCAGGGATCTAATAGAGATGCTTCTCGAACAAGGAGACAATCCCGAGTATCCAGAGAATTCGTTTCGTCTGCGCAAGGTCGGTACCTGTTCCGTCCCTTACCCGTCGAAACGCATTCTCAACGGATATTCAGACCACGACCTCTCTGTTGTTCCGACACTCGATTGGCAAGATGGCCTTGCGGCACGCTTAGCTTCTCGAGATCCATACAATAGTCCAGCGGCAAACGGGGCTTCTCTTGACGCGTATGGTGTACCACATTCTCAACGGCGTCGCTTGGATGATCGATCAACGGACGTCCTCTCACAGCAACCATGGAATAACTATCCCATCCAGCCGACTCGTTCGTCTCGCAATGTATCCCTTCCTCTAGTCATCTAAATTGCTTATCTAGCTACTCTTCGTGAACCCACAGAAGCCATGGGTCAATTGTCACTGGACGAAGATCAGGAGGTATGCCTACACCGACTTGATTTGATGTAGACTTTACAGACTTGTCCCAGCTCCGATTCCATGGTAAAGCCAGCGGTTTGCACCTCTTAAGCCGAACGGATCGGACAGACGGCCGAAATGAAGGCGGGATCTGGTCTGCAAGAGCCTTATCCGTCCTATTCCCTTACTAACCTTGTTGCTTGCAGGAGAATGCCAATGGCCAGAATGTGGCCACCGTCCCAAAACGCCCCGCGTTATTTCGTCCATGAAGAAGATGTCGATGTCAAGCTACCACCAATCGAGATCCAGGATCATTTAGTCGACCTCTACCTCACCTACATTCATCCCCTCTTCCCTATTCTGCATCGTAGGCGTTTTAAGGAAGAGTATGAAGCAAAGTACGTACTCTTTCATCTGACCTCTGATCCCCTGACTCAACTGTCGACCTTCAGCAAACATATGTAAGCATCGTGTTACAATATGCGAACGTCCTGCTAACCATGTCATATACAGTCTGCTTGAAACCTCCAGGAATAGTCCTGGTACCTCTTCGAACGCCACAAAGCCGGACTTTTCGCAGAAAGTGTCGAAGCTACTTCTTTTGGCGATTTTCGCTATTTCTGCTCGCTTTACATGCGGCGCAAATCAGACAGTTCCAAAGGGGGAAATGTGGGAAGCAGGTTGCGAATACTTGGAGGGTGCTCGAAAAATACTGAGTATGTTCGCTTCCCTCGCACTTGCATTTCGAATTTACCGTGCATCAGATCAAGTCTTTCATCGGTCGAGGCCTTCCACTGTTCAAGCCTTAATGTTACTAGGCTATCGCGAGTTCGGCATCGGTACAGATCTCTTTACCCTTTTTAAACCATGCCTAATCCAGATTAAAGGATCCATGGAACAAGCTTGGATTTTCATAGGTGAGAGGCCAGTGTGTGCGGCTCTCCCCGGTTAACAATATTTTGTATAGGAATGGGTATACGTATGGTATGTGCACCCCAGGGGATTTATTCGGAGATGACTTCTGTAACGGCATGACAGGCGGTAGATTTGGGACTGAACTGCGACTCGGGAAAATGGAAAAGCAATGGGCGTGACCTCTTGACTCCAGAAGAGACGCAGACTCGACGTCACATTTGGTGGACGTGCTGTCTCGCGGATAGGTGAGCCGACATCGTTGTCCGGTCGGCTTCACACATTAATGGAATCTTTTGTAGGTATGGATCAGTGTATATGGGCGAGTCCCTTCATGACATGTTCTCAGTTGCTTGCTCATGTTGAGGTAGGGAGACCGGTTGCCATACATGAAAGTGATTATGATGTTCCACTACCGGACACCGCTGAAGTAAGTCGTATTAACTTGCCTTGTCGCAAATCTTCATACATCAGATCTAGTCTGAAAACCTGATCATATGGGAGCCACTCGCGACGGACCCTATCAAATCAAATGTCCCCCCAACTGCTGGTTACTATTCCGATTGTTTCCTTGCGAATGCAAAGCTTTGTGCGCCCGTTAATTCGATAATCTATTGCACCAGCTTCTGACCATCCTGACAGCTGTGATTTTGGGTGAATTGATTAGTGAAATTTACCCAGTTCGCACTGGTCCCAATTGGGAAGCCTTGCCCAAGCTGGAGGCCATACTTGAGAAGTGGCATCTTGAGTTACCAGGGCCCTTGCGATACGACCCTTCAAGTAAACGGATAACTCAGCCTTCGCACGTAATAGCCTTGCACATCCGATACTGGGGTGCTGTACTCCTTCTGCAACGAGCCTTGTACGTAGTATTTGGAGTCGGAAACCTTCCCGTACTTACGTACCACTTCCCTCCACTTGCAGCATTCCGAACTGGACCAGGTTTGCCATTTCTCGAATCGCTGATACCTTGGTCACCGTTCGACTTTCCTTCAGTAGTAATGGACCGAATATGCATAGCTCAACGCAAGAGTTGAAAGCATTTGACCTCGCCCAAAGTGCGGCCAGCCACGTTAGCACTATCAGTAAGTCCGCGAAGCATTAGAAGCTCGTCGCTAAGGGATATCAGTGACTGCCTACCGTGAGGCCTTTACTATGAAACGGACTTCGCCATTCTTGACATCGTATCTACTCAATGCTGGGTTAGTTAATATTTGCTCAGCGTCCGTCTGGTACTAATTCAAGACAGGGTCATGCATATCTTAACATGTAGGCTCCGACAGTTCGAGGGGGTTTCACGTGGATGCTCAATTTGACTAACAGTATCCCTACGATCGTCTAATCCGCAAGCTACACTGGGCCTCCAGCAGTGCTTGACCGCTCTCGAAGATATGGCCGTGAGTATCATGTTCACGCTGCGCATTTTTAAACAAACTCAGTCTTGTGTAGATCGTATGGCCCAGTGCATCTCGTGCCTGGGATCTGCTCAACGGCGTGAAGCTTGGTTTTGATAAACGTCAAACTTTCCCCCAATCTTCTGGCCTTAGGAACAAGCGCCTCGCGGAAGATGCCTTCCCGCAGCAAAACGGACAACAACCGCCACTCGATGCGCCAGCTGTCAACGGCGTACAGGATCTGAATATGCGCATGATGGCACATATGCTAGGCCTAGATATTCCTGGGATAGAGTCTTCCACATCTTTCTATCCTGGATACGAATGGTGGCCTCGTACAGATGCGACAATGTCGACCTCGATGGGGTCTCCATCCGTCGACACGAGCCTAGGGTCGACTCCCATAGAGCCTCAAACCCCGCTGCTTCCTCAACCTGATCTGACTGGAGCATGGCTCATGCCTGATAGGTCAGATCAGCCGTATCATTACTACCATGGTTTGTAAGTTCTACGTTTTTCGCCTGGTCTCTTACTCTGTCTCTGTTTTGTGGTACTATCTGTACGTTCTTGCATCTGTTGACACTTTGATAGACTACCTGATAACCTATGTATACTTAGTGTATTTTCGATTTTCTGTTGACTAGGGGCGATCTACGTTATGTAATGGTAAATGCCGTTTTTGACGAACAATGGGCACCTTAAATTTCGTGCATCGAATGGCTGTCACTATTACTCTGGGCCTCGTTGTCTATCGTCCTCATGGCTAGCCTTTTCAATCTCCTCAACCCGGATTACACAGCCGTACGCAGCCAAAGGTGCTGTTCCACTACCTCAGGAGGCTCGCTCCACTGACTTATGTCAGACTCAACGACGATTACGACAGTGATCCGTCGTCCTCAGCGTGCAGCGATTTTGATCCTGAGGAAGAGGCTAGTAGTTATTATTCGAGGACACGATCCAAGGACACCCACGAACCGCACCCCGACTGTCCCAACACTCTTGATTGTTTACAAGATACTGATGGACGGCCTCCGCATACCCTCCCTGTCATCCTGCGCTGTGCGATTCTGGGTAGCCCAGATCGCCGGTTGACCATAAGGGAGATATATGCTGCAATGGAAAACAAATATCCTTACTACAGAACGGCTGGTCCAACCTGGAAGGTGTGTATTTATGACTGGCCAACCACATATCCAAAACTTGACTACGTATGCATAGCAATCCGTACGGCATCACCTCTCTCTCAACCGTTTGTTCGAACGCCAGGCCCGACCTGTGACTGACCCCGGCTTTGGGTCTTATTGGATCGTCAATCTCGAGGCACCACCTGGTACCAAACGTCCTAGGAAACGCGGTCGGCCAAAGGGCCCTGGTGGAGTCCCCCAGCCTGTGAGGAAGCGAGGTAGGCCAAAGAAGGATGCCTCTCAACCTGCGTCTGTGGCCTTGGAAGCATCGAAGGGGCCATGCCCGAAGACGCGATCGGAGACTGAAAAGAGGGAGTATCGATGCCTGGAGGCAGTGGGAGGTAGCAAGTCTGTCGGAGAGACGGTGCCACCAGATGCAGGCGATACGGGAGGAGATACTGCCGCCGGTACTGTATCCGACGATTGCGACGACTCTGTGGTGGACGAAGTTATTCATCCCTTCGATCGACCGACATTGTATCCCGCTCAATATTACGATTGGTCCCAGCGTGCCGCGCCAAGTCCGGTATTCCCTCTAGGTAACCTCGAGCCCTCTGATGATCCGTTCAAACAGATCGAGCGGCTCCGTCAAGAGTTAGCAGAGATAAAGGAGCGCACAAGAGACTCCAACACCCTTACCCAGCAGCTATCCGATCAGCTTGCTCATTCACAAGCTGAATCCTGGCGAGCTAAAACGGCTCTGCAGACGGCAGAGAGTAAACTAAAGGAAACAGAGAGTAAGTTGAAGGAGGAGTACAAGCGGAGACAGGATGCGGAACGTCTGGCGGAAGAAGAAGTGATGAGGAGGCGATTGCTAGAAGATAGTGTGAGGGAGAGCTCAAAAAAGTAATTGAATGACGATGTGGGATTCCTTGGGCAAAGGGACACCTTGCGCTTCACACTAATACATCAGTAGCTTACTGTATTCTAAGATATCCAAGATTAAGTAGTCTCGATCAGTTGAAAGGCGGCGTCAAGTGCACAGCCACCAACAAAATTTGTCCCCACTTCATGATATGACGGTCCGTCCTCCTCGACCGAAACTTAAAACTGCGTAGGCCACGAGACCATATACACTCGCCAATGCTGACTCGTATCATAGCTTTAAGAAAGCACGTTCTATTACTCCCCTTTACACGTCTGGACCGGTCGCTGTATCTCATGACGGGAACTACCTTTTCACAACAGTAGATGACGAAGCGGTTTGCACCGACGTAGCGTCTGGTAACGAGATATGCAGATTTGCTGGTGTAGGTGCCACACCCAGATGTGGATACTGTGCAGCTGAATCAGTTGTCCTAGGATTCGCAATCAATCCTCTCATTATGTTTATCGCCCTCCTCCGAACACCTTGTAATCTTCACTGCGCAATATGCAATGAAAATATACAACGTACCATCCGATAGGCACCCGTCACAAAAATTGCCACCGATCCAACCCTCACGAGTTGTTGCACGCGCACATGATGCCCCCGTTCACGTTTGCAAGATTGACCCCACGTCGATGTATCTGGCCTCGGGATCGGCAGATGGCATCGTTAAAGTCTGGGACATTGCTCGTGGATATGTTACACACGCGTTCAAGGGACATGGGGGTGTCATCAGCGCCTTGGCATTCAACTATCCCAGAGACCACGGTTCCGTGGCGCAGACCCGCGTTTTTCAGTTAATTACTGCATCAATGGACACTCGCATCCGGATATTTGACCTTATAGCTCGGTCATCAAGCGGGGCAAAGCCAACAGCTGTGCTTGAAGGACATGTATCAGTGCCCAGAGGCTTGGACGTATCTCCCGACGGTCGATGGCTAGTCAGCGGAGGCAGGGATTCAGTGGTTTTGATCTGGGATCTTGCCAGCAAACAAGAGGTGAAATCCAACCAGGACAAAGGCAAGCATAAAGCTCAGCCTCCCGCTTTGTGGAAAACAGTGCCAATCTTGGAGAGAGTTGAAGCTGTAGGCATCATACCCGACAGTGACGGCTTG
The DNA here is from genome assembly GCA_032158425.1 of Pleurotus giganteus. NCBI lineage: Eukaryota > Fungi > Basidiomycota > Agaricomycetes > Agaricales > Pleurotaceae > Pleurotus > Pleurotus giganteus. The sequence continues at coordinate 3,663,305 of JAPEHR010000002.1, forward strand.
TCGGGGACTTCATCATTATCCACTCGACTGCGGTTCTATACGGCAGGTGAGCTTGGAGTCGTCAAGGTATGGGACGGTCAGGAGGGTCGCATAATATTCACCCTCGGTCCTACCCATGTATCTGAGGATACCGAGGAGCAACGCCAGATTTTAGACGCTACGTAAGTCTTTTTATCTAGGATCCACAGCCAAGTCCTCTCATAGTCTTTGTATGTTAGTTATGTGCCGTCAACTTCCACACTGGTATCAATCCACGCTGACCAGAATATCCTTTTCTTCTCCCTTTCTAAGCGGTCACTGACACGCCAGTTTGTTGGATACAACGATGAGATTGTTGACGCTTGCTTTCTGTCGCCGGAGCTCCCTCTCACATCGTCTTCGTCCCTTCCTCAGGATGCTCGTATCGCTCTGGCTACGAATTCATCCTTGATACGCGTATACGACTCGATCCTCGATGCGAGGCTTCTGTCTGGCCACTCCGAAATTGTTCTCTGTCTCGATCACTCCGCCAATGGTAAGCTCTTGGCCAGTGGTAGTAAGGACAGGTCAGCGCGAATATGGGCTCCGTACGAATCATCCGAATCATTGGGCTGGGGGTACGGATGCGTTGCTGTTTGCGAGGGTCATGCAGAAAGTATCGGTGCCATCTCTATGTCTCGATCGAGCGGAAACGATAACGAAGAGAGTCTCCCGTTCATGTTTACAGGGAGCCAGGACCGGACCATCAAAATGTGGGACATATCAGGAATCTCTCAGACTTCCTCACCATCTCATGGCGGCGGAGATACCAACGTGGAGATCATGCGTTGCAAAAGCTTAACCACTCACAAAGCCCACGACAAAGATATCAACTCTCTGGACGTTTCGCCGAACAACCGATTCTTAGCGTCTGGGTCTCAAGATCGCACTGCCAAAATTTTTGAAATTGAATACATGGGTGGAAATAAAGGACGCTCACCGAGGGGGGAGTTGAAACTCGTAGGTGTGTGCAAAGGCCATAAACGTGGTGTCTGGACGGTGCGGTTTAGTCGCCACGAACGTGTCCTTGCGACGGGAAGTGGCGACAAGACTATTAAATTATGGAGTATGGAGGACTGGTCCTGTGTCAAGACGTTTGAAGGGCACACCAATTCAGTCCTTCGGGTGGATTTCATCAACATGGGCATGCAATTGGTTAGCGCAGCGTCGGACGGATTGGTCAAGCTATGGAATATACGCGAGGAAGTGTGTATTACAACCATGGACAATCATGAAGACAAGGTGAGGGGTAAGAGGTCCGACCTGGCTATGTTTACCTCGTCAGTGTAGGTATGGGCGTTGGCTGTCAGTGGCGACGAGAAAACCATAGTTTCTGGCGCCGCAGATTCTGTTGTCACATTTTGGCAAGACTGCACCGAAGAGCAAGAACAGGAGAAGGAAGCAAAAAGAACGGAACAGGTTGTGAAGTGAGGCGTATTCCAATCGCACATCGCACGACATTAAATCAGTTGATCTATTAGGGAGCAGGAGTTCATGAACTACCTCTCGTTGAATGACTATCGGAAAGCGATCCAGCTCGCATTAGTCATGGAACAACCGGGACGACTTCTCAATCTGTTCAAAGAGGTTCGATCGAATTCGGACCCCGAAACTGTTTCCTCTCTAACTGGGCACCGCTCCGTCGATGAGGTTATCCGTACCCTGGGCGGTTCGGATCTAGCTAAGTTGCTTCGCTATGTCAAGGCCTGGAACGCCAACGCGAAGACTAGCGAAGTTGCGCAAGCAGTACTGCACTCTGTCGTCAAGCTTCAAAGTGCTGATCAAGTCATGGGTGCATTCGGTGATGAAATCTATGAAATGGCTTTTGTGAATGAGGGGGCTGTATCACGACCTGAAGCTTCGAAGGGAATCGGCAGTAACGCGCTGAAAGAGCTCATTGAAGCGCTTGTTCCATATACAGAACGCCATCTTTCGAGAGTAGAAAAGCTGGTACAAGAGAGTTACATGATTGACTATATATTAGGTGAGATGGACGGTGGGATGTTCGAGGATCAGATGGACGGGGCGATGGAAGTAGATGCGTAATGTCTTATATTACTCATGTAACTGTTTTGTGCACAAGTGTTAAGTAGTCGCGATGCGACCAATCCGACATCCGGCCACTGCATTGAATACCAGGACCCAGTCGCCGACTTTGACGGATGCAAGGCTAAGCTCCCCGCAGGTATCTTCGTAGATGCGCCCAAGCTGAAGTAGCCAGCGCCGAAGTATGCCAGGAAGGCAGCCAGTAGACTCAGATGGTGTTAGCCATCTGGAACCCCGGCAGAATGCTACGTTGAAGATTGAGGTTTCCATTACGTAGCCGGACGCGTTGTAGAGGAGGATATCATAAGGTATACCATTTGAACTGTTTACGCCACAGCGGAGAGAAAACCGAGCACGAGCGGCATCGTACACCGACCGTTGGGTGGTTTTCGTTGATGTGAATATGGACGTCGGAGATGGTTGCGAGTCTATGTAGATGTCGTAGATTGGACCGAGAGTGAGTTCGTTGATTTCTGGATTGAAAGTGGGCTCAACAATTGGCCCAGATGTTAGCGGAGGTGTCTCCGACGCCGTCCCAGTGATCACACCAGCTTTGCTCACAAGAAGACGAATCTATGTGAGGGGCTCTGTAACAAACGCCTTTAAGGAGGGGGATGAGGTTACCAAGTACCTTCAAGGATGAGTCAACCTGAGAGGCCTCTTCAACTGCTCTGTGGCACGCAGCCTGGATGGTGCTGAGGGAAACAGCAGCTTTGGCCGCAGGCCAGGCATGATCGTCCGCAGCGTCAAGCAGTCGGTCTACGTGGAAGCGCAGCAGCAGAAAGGGGGAGGGTGTGCCGTCTGGGTTATTGTTCCAATGTAAGGTAAGGAGAGACGGGTCATATCTTGTGCAGGTCAAGAGTTGATATTCGGTGTCTTCCATCGTTGGAGTCACTGTTCACTAAGGGGCTGCGACATGTGACATCTCATCAGGGCGTGACGCGTCACTCCTGGGCGTCTCTTCTCCGAGCGGTCTTTATAAAGGAGAGCTGTGCTGCGCTCGAATAACCTTCGACTTGGTTCCGCCCCCACCTCCCCTTCTCCTATATTCGCTCGACTCCCCTCCGTTCGCAACAATGTTTACGGTCAAGGCCACCTACCGGGGCCAGACTCGCAAGATCACCTTCCCCAATCTGAATGCCTTTCCTACGTTTGAGCAGCTCTGTAATCAGGTATGCCTTCCATTCCCAGATAACTCGAAGCGCTTACCACTGCCTGCCTCTATTCACCAGCTTTATCGCGTGTTTCCAATTAGCCAGAATTACTACCTCTCGAAGCTCCTTTTCTCGCCTGATGCCGCAAATACTGGTCGCATCCTAATAGCTAAGGAGGTACACTCATCGGAAGAGTATGCGCAATGCTTGGCGTCATTGACTTCCAGTTCCTGGGCGAACGCGCTGCTGAGATTTTCCGTGTACGAAGAAACCCCTCATAAACTTCCTGGTGTATCCTCAGCAAACCCGATGTGGTCAGCCTACAGTACCTCCAGCTCTACTGTTGACCTGGACAATGGCAGTCCTCTTTCGACCATCATTGGCAATGGCATCGGTCTCCCTGTATTGGATACGCCAGCCCCCATCACTTCTCCTATTCCTCCGCCTCCACCACCTCCAATGTCTTTCTTTGTTCCTCCTCCTCCGATCATATATTCATCTTCGCCTCGTGCGCTCGCTCAGGCACCCATGGAGATTGATTCCGCGCCATCTTCCTTTTGCCGCACCCCTCAACTACACCACCAACCACCGCCTTCGCCTCCGCCTTGCGCTTGTGCGGAGGGAAAGAAGGAGATCCAGTCTCTTCTTACGTCTTTCCAAGCCGACCTTGACAAGATTTTGACCAACACGTTTGGTTCGCCTTCTGTGCGGCACAACGTACCTAGTCCCAGTCCTCTTGAATCAGCGCCGCCCGGAATGTCTATTCCACCGCTACCGCAGATGCAGCCCGCCGCTTCAGGAGCCTGGTCGTGCTTGTCGCACTGGTGCGACACTTGCATGAAGAGATTTGATGGGGCTTGGTATGCTTGCTCAAAGTGTCCCCTTGTCCAGGTACTATATTCGTCGGAGCCCTTTCCGTAGCAGTCTAACCTCGTTACCTTACAGTGCTCGGGGTGTCAGTCATTGTACCCCAACTCCCACTTAACCTGCCTCAACAGTCCTAATAGCGTACATTCGTTTGCTAGACGAACGTGCAGTAATTGTCCTGACGTGCCGTCTTACCCTGCTGGCTTTGTGCCCTCTGGAGCTGTTTTGGCCCCAATCCATCCAGCTTCTCTGACCTCTGGGTTGTCACTCATTCAACAAAGTCCTCAGCCCCCGCTCCCTTCACCTTATCAATACCACCCTGGGCTTACTGGTTGTCATCCCATCTATACTCCAGCCCTGCCCACCACGACCGCCTTTGTTCCGCCCACTCCTTCAATTGCGAGTCCCCGGCCTCCTCCTGATGCTCCTTCAATGCCTTGTGTATTGCCTCCTGAGGCAACACCTGAGGCTGCGACTATAGAGCCCCTTGTTACGGTGCCGTCGGCCCCTCCTATTCATCGTGGAATTATCTGCGACTCTTGCAACAAGACTATAGAAGGCATCAGACACAAATGTTTAGATTGCTCAGGTATTTATGATGATAGAAGGAGCCATCGCTTTATCCTGACTTCTTAACAGACTACGACCTCTGTACAACATGCATCACCACGGGCTCCGCAGAGCGCCACAACCCATTCCATGAGTTTTTTGAGATTGCGGAACCTGGTCGTGTCATTGTCCATACGGTGTTCACTGGCGAAGGCGAGCGCGAGGCTGTAGCTTCCCACCCCCCTCCTCCGGCTCCCGCTTTTACCTCGACAGGTCCGGAGGCTCCCGAGCCCGTGCTCCACCCCGCCAACTGTGACTTATGTGATTCTCGCATCCGGGGCCCTCGTTTCGTGAGTATCCTGTTGTTGACCTTGATGACCCATGCTGATTGTATCTTGCATAGAAATGTCTCGATTGTCCAGGTATTTATGGCGTTTTCCTCCGTTTTTCCCCATTGCTAATCATTGTTTTGGAGACTTCGATACCTGCGGCAGTTGTTACAGGTTGGTTGCATTATATCTATGTAATCCGCGCTGTTCTCATTAAGACTCCCAGCATTGTTGATGAGCATCACCCCCAACACTCTTTCGTCAGCATCACGGAGCCAAGCCAATTCATTGTAAGTGACTTTTTGAGCCACTGTTTAGCGACATACTAACTTTGTTAGCAGCGCCGGCCCGTTACTAATACGGTAAGACATTACGCGACATGCGACAGTAGGTGGTCTTCCTCATCTTCACCTTTTATCTCACTAATTTTGTGTCGCTTAGGTTGCCAGAAGGGAATCAATGGCATTCGATACAAGGTTCATTTTCCTTCATCTTGATATGTAGGCAGACATTAACGACCATTTTCAGTGTATGCATGCTTCGTGCCCTGATTTCGACTTGTGCCAGAACTGCGAGGCGCTTCCAATTCCTGTTCACCCACCTAATCACCCCTTGCTGAAGATGAGGTCAGCAGAGACCATAATACCCACGGTTTATCGTGTCGGCCAAGCCAGAATGGTCTCCCCTGTACCCTCGAAACTTTCCCTCGAACATCACACCACGGTGCCAGTATCCCAGCCAATGGCAGCCCGCTCGTCTTCAACTGACTCTCGTCACAAGTCGATCACCGTTTCTCCCGGCCCTCGCCATTATATCCTTGGTACTCTGCCCGACTCGACATCCCCAGCATTGTCATATCGCAGCTTTGAGTCTCACTCTCCCGTTGCTTCTTACAGCCCCCCGCGGTCTCCCGCTCTCTCGATTCCGGGTGGCTTTGACTCCCCTTCTGCTAGTCCTGTTCGTCTTGCCTCACCAGTTTTCAATCCCATCCATCTCGAGTCGCCTGTGTTCAATCCTATCCAGCTCGATCAAGACTTCATAACCGCCGACCTCAACAATGGTAGCGCAAGTCACTTATCGTTGAACTTGTTCCCTGCTTTAGAGCCAGCCCTTCAGCCAATGTCGGTCGCTAGTCTTCATGCAATTGAGCAAGCGCATTACATTGAGACGCAGCCAATTCCACATCATTCCCCACAGATTCCATCACTGGAGGTCGAAGCTCGCCCCCAGTCCCCACCTACGGTTCCCAACTCTCTGATCGCTCCATCACGGCCTCTTGAAACCGCCGTCGCCGACCCTTCAAGTCGGTTCACTTCTGGCCGTCAGACTCCTAACAGCAATATTACTTCTGAATCATCTACGACATCGGGGCCCACCAGGTCTTCAAATTTCAAACTTCCCCCTCTTTCGCTAGACAGTGGGAGCGACCTTCTTAGGGAGTTGTGGCCGAGAGTTGCGCAGGAGTTCAATCATCTACTGTCTTTGCAGAATCAGGCCGTAGCCTCGTCTGGTAACGCGCAAGAGTTCAATCCTGTCTTCCAGACTCAGGCTGCAGCTCAGGGTCCCAGCATGTCCTCAGACTCACCCCTCACGGGCGAGGCGCTTCTATCTCGCCCTTTACCATCTAGTGCGCCGGATGACACCATTGCTGCATCCAACCAGTCAGCCAATGCTTTGAGTTCCCTGGCTGCCCTTCTTAATGCTCGTGCTGTCCCGCCTAGTCCTGCATCACCTCCTGCTCCTGTGCCTGTTGTTCAAGATGTAACCGCCCCACTCGTGGTGAAATTGCCGGATAGTAGACCCAACGTTGAAGAACTCTTGGAGTGCAAGTCTGAGATACTGGACGCCGGACCATCCCCCAAGCGACCGATCCCTGGGAACAATGTCCCCTTACACGCCACCTTCATTGATGATGTTACCGTGCCCGACGGCCAAGTATTTCCTCCAGGCGCCGAGTTTGTGAAGAGTTGGAAAATTTTGAATGACAGCGAGCAACCTTGGCCTGAGAAGACGGAGCTTGTCTTCGTGGCTGGAGAAACTTTGTCTAGATTCCCCTTCATTCCGAAACCTGTTCTGGTTGGCTCGGTAGCGGCAAACACAGAGGTTGAGCTTTCCACTGGTGAGCTCAAGGTTAGTCTGGCTACTTTACTGTTGGGTATGTGTTTGTGATCTGGCGACTTTAGGCTCCTGAGGGTGCTGGACGCTATGTTAGCTACTGGCGCTTGAAAGATGGAAACGGGGAGTTGTTTGGTGATAGCATTTGGATCGAGTAAGTTCAATTGTTCCACGCGAAGGTCGCCGTACTTATTCAGTTGCAGCATCATCGTCCGGGAAGCCAGTAGCCTCTCGACTTCGGAGGCCGTTTCACCAGCATCCTCAATTATTGTTCCGAGTAAGGCTCAATCCTCACCGTCAATCACGCAGGGCGCGCCGGCTGTTGAGAAAAATCTCTCTTCAATATCGTCATCAGTATCCCTTCCGCCGTCATCCAGTCATTCCTTGGCCTCGGACAATGAGGAAGAAGTAGCTTCGGATGCTGGTTCTGTTGCATCCTCCGCTTCTCTCATTAGCGCTCCTTCGTCAAGCTCTGACGACTTCGATGATGACGAAGATGACGAGGCTGTCGTGTGGGAGGACAGCAGATCCCATTTCTCTAATGAGCGACTTGCGGGCAATTTGGCCAACATGGAGTATGTCCTTTTGTTTGACGAGAGTTCCTCGGAGGAGGAACCGTAAACGGTATCGGCCGTTCGTATTCGCATTGATACAACCAGACGTTCCTTTTCATTTCTCATTTCCCTTTCCTGTGTACTGATAAATAAGGTCTAGCTGCTTTGATTTGCGTTTGTGGTATACGTTGTGAATATAAGTTGATCCCAAGAGCATTCGCTTATTATATTAAGAGCCGTTGAGTGGTCTGATGAATTCCAATCTCAAACCTGCACGCACATCTTGTGTACATCCTTCGGAATCGTGAAAGAAAATTCCGAGTAGGGCTCTAGCTCGATTCATCACCGGCCACTGGCCTCAATTTTGGGACATTGCATGAGGCGCAATGGCACACTGGTGCTGCAATCCACAAAGATGCAGTAGAGTACTCAAGTGGCACACATCTTTGTCCTGCCACGACTCTGCAAGTGCCCCAATGGACCTGGCCTCGACGAGATCTCATTGTCATTTGAGCCACGCCAGATCCTATAAAGTTGGGACTAACACTCATTACCCTCCCACTACTGTCAATGACCTTGACTCTAACGTGGACGGACGGCAACAGTTTTGGGCTTCAGCCTTGGGCGATTCCACCTACCATGGCGGGCACCTTGACTGGCCACATCGGCAATCGCATTCGCAGCCGCCTGTTTGTTGGGTTGGTTGAAGGTGTCGATAAACCATTGGCTATCAAAGTGGCGCAAGGCTCTGTAAACATAGCGAACCTACAGAAGGAAATTGAACTCTACGCCAACGACCTGGCCAGCCTACAGGGCAGCGTCGTGCCGAAGGTCTTTGGTGCTTTCAGGGGAAGAGTCAATGGTGTAGACACTGGATGTCTTGTCATGGAATACTGTTCCATTGTGACGGAACCGGACGTGTATGAATATAAGTGAGTTGCTTCCGTTTATGCTCTGCTTATGGCTTACAAGTTCCCAGTCGAAAGGTCATGTTAGCTGCTTGTAAGCTTCATGCCGCCGGTATAATCCACGGGAACCTACTGGCCAGTCACCACATTATCCCCACTGCAGACGGCCTGCGTCTCGTCGACTTCTCGGAAGCAAGGAAGCATAAGTGCCAAGGAGCTTCGCCGCAAGTGAGGAACTCCCTGAACGGAAATCGGCCTAGTGGTTGTACGGAGTTGGATTGTATGGAAGTTGCATATGGGCAATTTAGCGACGAAGGCATGGCTGACTCAACACGCTACCACACAATTGGAAGACTGTAAAGCGCTTTATAGAAACAACACTGTGGGCATGCATTACGCATCTTGATAAACCTCTGTAAGACCGATCACTGCAAGGCGGACGTCGTCCATCAGATCATGATGCCAAACCGGATGCCAAAGATCTGTTAATAACTTTCGAGTGTCTTCAATGGAACCATGCTGGGCGAAGTTTTCATAAAGTTGCCCAGCTCTGGCACTTGCTTCCAGCACCATATTAGCCCGTGGACGACGCACTTTGTCGTATGCCGCTAGGACGTACTATGTTGGATGAGAATAAGTGGGCGCCATCAGCAATGAAGGTTTACCAACAGGGAGATGGGATAATCGAGTTTGCGGTAATGTCAAAAGCTCAGCAAGGACGAGAACATCTTCAAAACCTTGCCCTACGCCTGCTCCAAGATGTGGCAGCATTCCGTGGGCCTATAGAGCCGTCAGAGGCCATCATCGTGACAAGGCATAATCTTTCTACATACAGAATCTCCAACGAGGACGACGTTTTGTGCGGCGTACGACGTCAATGGAGGCTCGACGGTGTGAATTGACCATCGGCTAGGCGCATTCAGGCAGTTGAGTATGATGGTTGCGTCCTTCCCCAAATCACCAAAGTTCTGCAGCAATTCCACCTTTGATACAGGCTGGACCCATGGATGAGGTCGTTCTTCCACGGTGGGCAGCTTCGAGTCGGTAAAGAAGGCAACGATGTTTATCTACCAAGCGATTTATGTGAGATGATCCTCTAAACGTGTGAATGAGACATACTATTCGACCAGCTTGGATTGGAAAGGTGATAATATGCTATCCATTGAGAATCCAGGACACGTGAGAAGATGACGGTGAGACTGTATCGACAACGTACCTTGTCTACTCCAACGAAGCACAAAGGTCGACGAGTCAGATCGATCTGGACACCAGCGTCCAACAGAGCGGTATTGAGGACCAAGCCTCTGTATGCATAAGATTTCGAGAAAGCTAAATGGGCTGATGGGTCGCTGGTAACATGTCCACGGACGATGCTTTTGATTCCGTCGGCGCCGATGATCAAATGAGCGCTATGCGTAGAACCGTCTGCGAAACGTAGGGCAGAAGGCTCAACAGGAGATGCCGCCGGCTCTATCGATACGCAGCGCTTGTTCACATGGGTGATTTTGGGATCAACTAGTCGAAGGATGGCATTCAGAAAAGCAGCACTATTTAGGAGTCTGATAAATTCGCGAAACAGCTAAGGGGGTGCACCTACCGATGGATGGGCAATCCTCGGTCCATATCGGCGACAGGATACTATAGAAATCTATCAGAGGCGACTGATCGCGATGAATATGCTTAGATACGCTACCTCATATATAGTTTCGTGATTCTCATAGCCGGAGACGAAGAGAAACGGCCGCAGGACAGGCGAAGAGTACTCAGAGAAGGCAAGCACGGCATCCAGCACTCCAAGCTTGTCGAGCACCCGAACCGCATTCGGGCCTGACTCACAAAGGTAGGCCATAATCAGGCAACTGCCTTTAAGCCTTCTCACCTAAGCCAACACCTGCTCCCACCTCGCCAAACTCTGGCTAAGGAACCAAATCATCAATGTATGCTGAGGACGGAGGGGAAGGTATACGTACAGCTGCCTCAAATATATCAACCTGTATCCCTGCTCTCGAAAGGGCCAGGGCACAAAGAAGGCCGCACATTCCACCGCCGACAATTGCAACTGAGAAATCTTTAGTTGACATACTGGACCTCTGATTGATGAAGCGGCTCCTTATATAGGGAAGTGAATATTCATCTGACAAGAGTGAATAATCAAGCACAGAGACCGGCCAGTAGACATAATTGGTTGAATCGAATACATGGCAAAGTGAAACAGTGGGAATAGGTGGGAACGGACCATTTTCATCGTTCGATATACACGTGGTTGTAAGGAAGCGCGAGATATCTAGAGACGTGGGAGCTTCTGAGGCTCCAGACATGCCAACGCACTATGGTAAGAGAATGGCCAATGCGATCGGTGAAAACTCACATTGCCTACACACCCTTGAATCCCACTTCATAGAAACAAATCGGACCACCGACAGCGGCGAGGACTCTGATTCTAAGGAAGCGGAAGCTACGTCCTTCCAAACAGCCCAGAGAGGCGCGACATTCAGTGGGACTGGTCCACGTATCTTCAGCATGAATCACAGTTTTTCTGTCGTCGCAATCTAATCCACTAAATAGCGATAAACGCTCCTGATCACAAGAGAATGAGTGTTGACATGCCAGTAGTGGGGAAACCTTACCCAGCGAATGCCATCCGATGACACTTCGAACGTGCTGGAATGAAGAGCCGCCCAGCCTAGCGCGTCGACCAGGAAAGTCAACTGAGCGTCACCTTTGGGCACGGTGTCATAAAGAAGATCGAATAACCAGTAATTTCCTCGGCTGACTGATGTGAATCGATTAGTTACTGCTGCATGTGGCGACAGTAATACTGACCGCCCTGTGGTGTGCAGAATGCAGTATCGTCTCGTCCATCCACAGCATGGGATGGGGGGTATTTTAAATAATGATCGCTTGCATCGGGTCCGATGACTTGGAGGTTATTCACCTCAAGATCAAGGATAGACAGAACAGAGGAAGCCGCATTGGCGACTTTGCCATCAAGAATGTCGATATTGCTTTCAAACAGGCAGGTTCTATGTCGACATGGGGCTCTGACCACAGATGGAATGATGGACTGAGCAGTCTCCTTCTGAACGAAAGGAACTTCTTCCCGAGAGCTGAGCACAGAATCAAGCATTTCGGCAGCCCTTATCTATATAAAAACTGTCAGAATATTTCTTCGCACAGTTCTGAGTAGGAAGACTCACTATGTGCTGCTGATTTCGCGCATGTCCATCTGCCCCAACGGTAAAAGCCTGGCCACCACCCAATTCGACTCCTTGGTCGAACCATATCTCAGGGTAATTATTCCCCAATATTGTATAGTAATTATCCGCCATTTTCAACTCTTCTTCACTGGCGTTCAAATACTTCAACAATCTCAGAAATTCCGTAGCTATGGCTCGTGCTAGCATGGATCCATGGCCTAGCCAAGCAAAGCCGGTATGGACTTGGTTCCCTACGCGAAGTTTTCGCAAAGTGCTGGATAACATCTCGTGAGGAGGAAGTAGGTGTATCCCTGTCTCTACGGAGTGTGGTATGCGAGCCCGCAACGTTCGTATGATTTCGGGCCAAATAAGATAGTCATCGTCCTACAATAGATGGTTGCAATCAGGTCAGGATGCGAAGTCGGAGCGTATGTGTATAACGACCTGGACAAGGCAATACGCTGTAGATGCCTGCGAACAAGCAATAAAACGGGCCTGAAAATAAATATTACTGGGAGAGTTGTAGATATGCAGCTTCTTTGGCGGGCATCCAGATGCTTCGAAATCCTAGTAGAACCACTCAGTAACCTCCCAAGTCAATCGATACGAACGGCGCTAACAGCAAGACCGAGTTGCTGAGGACTGTTATTCCAAACAGTTACATTGGCAATAACACCGTTCAAAGTAGGATCGCATAGTACGGAGGCTATTTTGATAACGTTGGGAAGGCGCGACCAATTCAGTACAACGGCGGTGACATCTGGTTGAGGGAGCGAAGCATTGGAGCCTTTCCACGTAACTCGGATTTCAAAGGGTAGCAAATGACTGGTGCGTTCAAGGAGCAAGGCAGCCAGCAAAGCCAAGATTGCCAATGCCGTCGCTCTTATCCACAGGCCCGACATACGTAGTTTGTGTGTGAACGAGTGGTGCAAGCGCCCATGGTGATTGACTCTCTGCCATGACCTCAAAACTTGTATTCTCAGCCGTGGAAGTGACGAAGCAAGCCTTCTATAGGTCCTCGCTGTCTTACGCGATCGTCAACTTAAAGCCCATCGTTCCAGGCCGTAAGCAGAGTCCCAGTCGAAGTCTTACGATGTTGATGACGACGCGTCGACCTCGCGCTGCACTCGGATGGTAACCTAAAGATGTCCTAGTGATACCTATCAGAGTCGTACCTCGAATGACCGATCTCGACGAATCCGAGGTGACATCGCTAATGCAAGCCGTACAAACAGTGGGACGCGTGGTAGAGAAGGCATATGGTGCAGATGGGTTGACAATCGCCTGCCAGGTCCCATTACTCCGTTCCTTGAATCCCTTTCAGAGGCCTAATCGCCGCAATGCTTGTAGGATGGTAAAGCAGCTGGTCAGACAATGCCACACGTCCATTTCCATATACTTCCCCGTAAGCTGCGGGGCGATAGGTTCTCGGACAACAATGACGAAGTATATTCGGCTCTGGAAGTATCAGAAGCTGGGATGCACAAGGACTTCTCGAAATCAGGAGAAACATCTACGTCTATGGCACAATCAGTGAGAATAAAAATGGATGCGGATGAGGCCAGAACAGCCAGGACACCAGCAGAGATGGAGAAGGAAGCACAGTGGCTAAAAGGATTCTTCAAGGAGAGTAGGACTTCATCATAAACCGCTCTAGACTAGATAATCTCCGTAGATACGCCCCTTTCAACCAACATCTGGTGTAAAGGCTTCCAGCGAGAGCTAGACATTTTGGCGATCCACTTCTTCCCCCCAAGACGTACCAACTTCAAAGATGGAAATGCCAAAAGATCCTCAAAGACGTGGATATGTGCTCGAATCTTGGACCATTCTTCTTCCTCGTCGATGTGGTAAGATTCGTCCAGACAAAGTCCAACTCGTTGAAGCGAAGCACTGCTACAAGGTCGATCAGGAAGGGCTGTGAAGACGACATGGTAGTTGAGCTCCTCTAGGCTTGGGCATCCTCTCAAGCAGTGAGAAATGCTGTCGGTGGACAGAAATCCGAGGTGCTTGCCAAATTCCACTGTCGAAAGTTGGTTACCAAAAGCCTCCCAGCAAGTATCGAGGGCGTGAAGGCCCATTGGTGCATCGGCGATGAGTGTGGTGAGTGAAGGTAACGACCATTTGCAGATATTGAAGAGGTATAGTGCACTGCCCAAGCGCAGGCGAAGTGTTGTCAGTGCGGGCAGATGGGGCGGCTGCATGACTGCTGCGTGGGTTGCCGAAATGCCTCCGATGAACAGGTAACGAAGGCTTGGCGTACGAAAAAGTACGTCCTCTAGTTGGTTTATTCCCTTGGACCTAGAGGCCTCGGTGTTATGCCACCATTCTAGACGTATCAGGGAGTCCAAGCGGGGACAGCCGGAGGCTTCATACTCGAAACGAAGGATCTCTCTCGCAGGGGCGATGACAGGAGGTCGCACAAGGATTTGCAGTGAAGAGCATACTTTGAGTATCTCCACCGAGGTCTGGGGTGTGCATGATGGCGTCACGGTGGAGCTGTAGGGTAAAATAACCCGGCGAACCTTTGGATGAGCGAAAACTGTGAGTCAACTGAAGCGTGGATAGAGGAGCACAAGGTGACCATACCAGCTTGCCATATCTAGCGTCGCTTCGTTGCAATGCCTCGCGAAGAGCATGCGTGTTGTGTTTGATAATCAAATCTCGGTACAGCAAATCTGACGCAAGTAACCTCCATTTGCGACATACGAGGACCAGGTTTCTCCGCACAAACAAGCTGTCAGCTACGTCTGGATGGAAAGCGGGAACTGCGAAGGGTTCGTATGTGACTGAATAGCTGCCACTGGGTTCGGTCGGAAGGGCAGCCCATTGAAAGATCTTTATCCAGAGCTCAGGGGGCAAATGGTGGCAGGAAGCCATATCGAGTGTTGGGGTATGTTTGTTTTCTGGCCGTCAAGTGGTCACCATGCGCCGCTGAGTTGCAGCAGGATTCCCTCCACGGTTCAACATGGCTCTAAACATTGAGATACTCGGTGCTATGGCAGCACAACTCCCACCGCTGCGACACCTTGCTATGCAAAATTCCGCACTCGGGCCGTTCGTCTATCCGCCTTGATGTGATCATATGTAGTTCGCGCACTTCAGCATGGTTCATGTTCTTCATTTCGTCCAAATTCGGTCTAGACATCGTTAAATCTCCCCGGATGGCATGTATTCGCGGTATTCGGGCACGGAAACACCCAACTTAACAACGTGGTCACTTCTGACAACACCAGCTCATCATTGTGCCTCCATGGCAATCTCTGTTCCCCTCCTGTCTCATGTGTTCTCTCTCTTCTTCATGAGGCTTGCAGGTCATGTGTCTTCGCGCTCCGTCGATCCACCCAGGTTTTATCGGCAATATTGGTCTTCTTCTCGCCTCCTGTTACCTTGTGGTAGCATGCTTCTGCATCGCATGTTGTACATTTACGCCGATACTACGCCCTGCGAGAACCAGTATAAAACACTAGCTATTATGTGCAAGTACATCCATCTCGTCGGTTGCACCCTTAGCCTTTTGAGCCATGTTCTTCTCATCTTCGGTTCGCTCTGCTCTGGCCACAATCGCCCTCGCAGCTTTGTGCGCTTCTGCAGCACCAAGCCTATCATTGAAGGTCGCCGGTAAGCTGACCCCACTTTCGTCATTGCCAACCACTCACGGTCAACGTCACAGGCGCCGATGCTGTGGATGGCGTAGACAACCTGAAAGTTGTCACTTCCCTGGTCAACACCGGTGATGAGGCTCTTAAGCTCTTGAACGATCCTCGTGGCCCCCTTTCCAAGCTTCCGACCAACACGTTTGACATCACGGATGCTTCTGGTGCTCGCCCGGCATTCACCGGTATCAAAGCAAAATATGTACCCTCTCAGGCTGCGAAGCTTAGCGATGCGGCGGCCTTTACAGTCCTTGCTCCCGGTCAAAGCATTGATATCACCCATGATCGTGCGTCTTTCCCTCTGCCAGTCGATAACTCATATTGACAACCAATTTAGTCTCCACAACCTACAATTTCACTCGCACGGGAGAGGGCTCATACAACTTCGAAGCCCGAAATCTCTTCCACTTCGTTGATGCTAACCATAATGCTGTTCCCATCTACGCCAATGTGGAGACCCACACCGCCAAAATCTCGGGCAAGCTAGTTGTTGCCAAGCCATCTCCATCTCAGCTCGAGCGACGAGCACAATTCATTGGCTGCTCATCCACTCGGCAATCACAGCTAAACCAAGCCGCGTCAGCTGCCCAATCGTATGCCGCGAACGCTTTATCGTATGTCGTTTTTCTATCCTTCTCAATACCTACTGAGTACAAATGAAATCCGATGTTTTTTTAGCTACTTCAACAGCCACACCTCCGCCACGACAAGATATACCACTTGGTTCGGCGCTTTCACCACCTCTCGCTGGAGTACCGTCAACACCCATTTCTCCAACATCAACGGAAATACATTCTCATCCTACACCTTCGATTGCACTTGCACCGATCCCGGCACCTATGCATTCGTGAACCCCGCACAGTAAGCCTCATTTTTCCAGCCTGCCATCGTTAACCTTGTTTCTGATTTTCTTCTTAAAAAGATTCGGCACGGTCACTCTTTGCGGTGAGTACAAACCTCAAATACCACCCTAGGCGCCAATACCAATGCACGTTCTTGCCTACAGGTGCCTTCTGGAACGCCCCTGTCACTGGAACCGATTCCAGGGGTGGAACCCTCATTCACGAATCCTCTCACTTCACGAGAAACGGTGGGACTGATGATCACGTCTACGGCCAGACTGGTGCTAGGCAGCTCGCCATCAGCAATCCTGCCCAAGCGATCGACAACGCAGACTCGCATGAATACTTCGCCGAGAACAATCCCTCCCAGTCTTAATCGCAAACATGCCAATACCCCCTAAATTTTAAGTTTTGTACTGATGTGTATGTAGACTGCTGTACCTTGTTATTGAACAATTTTCGTTCCAACTTGCGGGGGGTTAGAAAGTCCATCGGGACTTGGGCCTCAGGGGTCTCGTGTTAGAGCAGCAATTTCATTCAAAGAAAAGCATAATGAAACGAGGGTTCTAGGAAAATCCGAGATTTCCAGCACCCCGACACAAAAGCAGGAGACCTAGTTCTGAACGGAACCGAAACCTTGAGGGCATTCCCTTCCAATGGGACCCGATGAGCTACGAATGTAACATATCTTTGCTGTTATGCAGTCACCAGTACACGGACGCGTCTGAACTGAGCTCTTTCCTTGTAGCGTATTGAATGTCTGCATCATTTCAAGTGGAATTAGTGTCAGATGCTTGCCCCACAGAGATCGGGCCTTACAGCGACAAGAGATGGATCAGCCTCCATTGCTATATGTATACGTTAGGAGAAGATGGCAGCGAAGAAAATAACATAGAACCCACCCTCAGTGACATGATGCCACCACGTAGCATTAAGTGGATCATTGGGACCCCAGCTGGTGATTGTCTTTCCGTATGTTTCACGAGTGTTATACTCGTAGGAAAACGTCGGCCCAAACTGCGTCTGGGAATCTAGGTTGCGGAAACTGTTCACATCGCTCCTCCAGCTAGAAGCTATCGTCAAGAGGGATTCGGCGGACATGCGAGAAGGCTCACGTATGCGCGTCTAAAACTTCAAATGTCTTGAAAAGAAAGATTAGCACTACGCATACGGGACTGACGCTCAAACGCACGGATGAATCGACTTCGTAAACTCTGAAGCCTGAATTGAGGTTGGTGAGGGGCGTCAAGGATGGCCCCATCTATGGTGAAGTGAGTTGTTGTAGTTTCACCACCTTGATCTTCAAGATACTCACCCAAGCGAGGGTTTGAGCAGTGTTGGCATTCTTGGTGGTGCCATTGTTAGTATAAAAGATCTATATGGAGACGAAAGAGGGATAGTTAGGAAGCGACGCCGATATGGTATGGTGGGGATCTCACGGATATCTGATCTTCGTGCGTATGGCCAAAGAAGACGTCTGCGCCACGCAAGCAGCCGTATCAGAAATCACTTAGAACTCAGAACAGCCAACAAAGCTCACTTGCAACAACGTGCGGGGAGAAACGGTCGATGCTTTAATGGGGAAACAGTTAACGCCCCGTGGACGAAAAGGCTTGCGTAAGAGCACCTTACATTTGGTAGACTGAACAAAAAAAACATCAATGATTATCACGCCACATACGAGAAAAGCAACTTACATAAATTAGTAGGGTGTGCGAGTGGATTGGTACCATCCCATCCACTTAGAACGTGACCAACGACCCACACTGTAATTATAGGTGAAACTCAAGGCCGTGCACGGAGGAGGAGAAATGTGTAGCGAACCTCTATCTCCATGGTCTTCAGCATCTTGCAATTCGTCAGTCAAGAACCGTAGCATGCCTGACGTATCAGGGTTCGTCATGTTGATGTAATTGAAATAATTCGCCCTGCAACCCAGGAGTTGATTAAATTGACGCAATGCAGGTGGCGCGCTGAGATACTAGAGATACTAACCGATACCCTGGAAATGCACGTCAGGATATCGCTATGAGGATGAGAAATGGGGATCGAATGGCGTACACATGTCGGTATTGAGGGATATGACTCTCAAGCCGTCGCCGCGCCTTACCATGTACCCGGCATAGTGAGTGCGAGCGAGATCAACAGCAGACTGGGGAAGCCACTTTTCATGTTGCCAAAGCAAAGCGAGATGGTCGTAATTCCTGCCGTGGCCAAGTCAGCCTAGATTTCTGCACACCGGCTTCAAGTGCCCACCAGCTAAACTGGCCGGCGAGGCCTTGTCCGATTGCATGGGGCGCGTCCTGAGCTCTGCGACGAGTGAGCGGCTGATGTAAAAATTAAGAAACACGGCTGAGCATACTGATTGTAACTGTCATGATTGCCTAGCGTCGCATATACAGGGCCGGGACCCAACGTCTTCTTCATCAAATCATAAAGAACTGTCTAGCGGACCGATGAAAATGGAGAGGACCGAGATTCGAACAAGGAGATAAGCGCATGCCTCGCAGGTCGAGGGTGAGAAGGAAGATTTATACCTCGACGTACTTGACATAGTCTCTGGTAATGCCATGATGATGAGCATTCTAAAAAGGAACAAGAATATGCTCCGACCTTGATAGCTGATTATCTTGATCATGAGCCACCAGGTCACCTGTGTATAATGTCCATGCAAACCCAGTGCCTTGGGTTCCCGTGAGAGGGGGGATGGCTTCGAATGCAGCTGTGATCAAAGCCAGGGGGCTGTCACTGGAAGGTGTGGTACGTGGGTATTTTTGGGGAATAAAAGTGACAGTTGTGGAAAGGTATCCTTACCAATGGTATGCTCCGTAGCGAGGTGCTGGTGATAATGTCACGTTGGGACTGGCAGAGTTGAAGCCTCCAAAACGGCAGCAGAGGCCAGTCGTGCAATTGACTTCACTTCCAGTAGAATACCCTGTATAAGGCACCAGTGAAGGGGCAGAGGGGATACAATTGAGGGTGCTTTTGGTCATTGACAGGTAGACCATGAGGCGAAGGGGCTTACTGGGATCAAGATGCATGTCAGATACATGCAGGACCTTAAGGTGTTTCCCACTAGGTTTCTTGGGAGACGGGAGAGGATTGGGCTTGGGTTTGCTGAACCAGCCAGTTAGATTCAAAGGCGGGGCAGGGGGCAAAGGGCAAAGATTCAAAAAATTCTGGCACAAATACTGATATATTGAAACGAAAGCAAGAAATAAGCATCGTAATGTGTTGATCGCCCCCTGATTGGCACTGGCAGAACATACCTGGCCATCGAGACCACCTACGTCTGCATTTGCAAGGACCTGGGTGACTACGGAACCGACACCCAGGACGCTGAAGGTTGTCCCGCATGTCCGGCTGAACTTGAAATGGTCGCACAACCTGACCGCGAGTATGGGGCCTTGTGCGGGAGCAGCCATTGCGAGGAACTTGGCGGCCTCGAGTCCAGCAATGCATCGAGCGCAATTGTCATTCCCGAACAGAGGATTGCCAGCAATGGAAATCACTTGAGTGAAAGCATGTTCGAGAAGCCTTGATGCCGAAGCGGTGGGCGGCAAAGGGTGGGGATCAACCGTATTATTCGTGGGCACCGTCTCAGGATTTGTCAGTGACAACGGATAAGTCTCATGCTGTTTATAGTTTGCCAACCAGCAGTGATGAGGAATGACCAAATCATGAGAGGATGAAGGCCCACCGTGACAGGATCAGATATCACGGGCTGTACTTGGGCAGACGTAGCTGTCGGAGAGTTGTAGTATTTAGAGTACAAGGACGTCGGGAAGGGTCCTGGAACGGTGAAGGTTGATGGCTTGATGGCGAGGTCTGGCGCTGCCCCTGATGCGGCAGAAACACCGAGAAAAACGAGCCAAATATTCATGGCTGACCACGTCCACTCGCGAAGGAGGCGGGACAAGGGGGGTGGTAGGGGCGCAATGAGGAGAGCCAATGCAAAGGCATATATAGCGACGGGTGGGAAAACTTTTGCCCAACGGCACGCGCCCGCCACAAACGTGCCCCACGCCATCAGCAGTATCGCCGTGCTTCTTGAGTTCGTTGGGCATACTGTGGGACGTACTCAACTCACCGTGACCGTCAGGGACGACCCTCCGTCCGCCACGTGCGTCTCATCCACGTTGGCGCCCATGCCTTTCACCTTTCGCCGCCAGCCCTTCAAGTCACTCTACTTCCTCTGCTTCGCCGCCTCGCTACTCTTCGTTCGTCTGCCTTTCTGGACGCTTCGCTATCTCCTCCCATCATGGCGTCCTGTCCCACAATGGCCGCTGTCCCACATGCTCATCGTCAAGACCATGGGTGCAGCCATCGCTGCCATGTTCAATACGTCCCTCGTCTCCACGAACCGGACAAGCGATTCATCTGATGAACGTGGTTTCGTCTGGATCGACCCTAAGCCAGAGCTTATCATCGGCGAGATCAAGGAGGCTGCCCGAATTAACAATATCCCGTCCATCAAGGTTCCCGGATATTGGTATGGCAAGAGTGGGCCATACGGGGAGCTTGGCCAACTCGCCGCTCCAGACGAGAAGGTTATCTACGAACTCCACGGTGGAGGTTACGTAGTGAGCACGTGCTCTTCAACCAGCTTCCGACTACTGCTTACCGTGGATGCAGCTTGGTTCAGCTGCTCCCAAGGGAGGATTCAAGTACCTTTGTGAAGAGATGATGAAATACACCTCAAATTATCGTCGAGCTTTCATGGTCGAGTATCGTTTGTCACAAGGACCTCCACTGGAGCCTAGCGGCGCGTTTCCTGCCGCTCTCATTGACGCAGTGGCTG
Organism: Pleurotus giganteus; assembly: GCA_032158425.1. Taxonomy (NCBI): domain Eukaryota; kingdom Fungi; phylum Basidiomycota; class Agaricomycetes; order Agaricales; family Pleurotaceae; genus Pleurotus; species Pleurotus giganteus. Next base: position 3,684,341 of record JAPEHR010000002.1, read on the forward strand.
GCTATCACTACCTAGTGAACATAGTTGGATTCAGGCCTTCAAACATCATGATTACCGGCGACTCAGCTGGTGGCAATCTTGCACTAGCTCTCGCCCGGTACATTGTATACGCTAACTTACCCTCCCTCCCGTCCCCTGGTTCTCTCTTTCTTCACTCGCCCGCCGTCGACTGGGGGAGGACTCATGGCGGCCCTAACTCGTCGATGACCAAGTTTCGTAACATTGATTTCGTCTATCCTTTCTTTGAAGGATATCCCGCTCGATCTCTCTTAGGTAACCTCCCTCCCTCAGATGCATCTCTCAACCCTTGGATATCCCCTGCTTCGCTTCGATTAACCCACACCGAGGGTTTGTTCAGGGATCTGCCTCCCACCCTCATTTTAGCTGGAGGGGTCGAAATGTCGCTGGATTCTATGAAAACACTGGCAGAAAGGATGCAAGACGACTTGGGTCAGGACCTGGTCAAGTATATCGAAATCCCAAATGCAAGCCATGCCGTCATGCACTTCGGTTGGCACGAACCTCAAAGGACGCAAGCATACGAGGAGTTTGCAAGGTGGACGAAGAATCTTTAATACGACCTTTGAATTCTCGTGGTGGAGGTCTGTACTGTATAATGCTCGAATCACGATTCCCTCGAACCAGTCTTCATCCATGTCACTCCACTACTGTTGGTCATGTTCACACTCTCTTCTGAGTCTGATGTCGGGGAATTTCCACTTGACGAGTCTGATCACCAGCCCACGGAATCGGAGGCGATCAGCTTGTAATTACATATCCCCTGGCCCATGCCAACGCGGTTTGAATAAAGGTCCATACTATTGCTATCAACATACACGAGGTTTGACCATTAATTCTCCTAAGAGGATGTGCTAGGTGGTCCCGATGGAGGAGTTTGATTCGAGGTCGCTGTAACCGTTCACATCGTCTTCATCACGTATAAGTCCCACGTCAAAAGAAGGAATGAGTGCCGTATTGTGGTTACTCTTCTGAGAAGGTTTGCGACTGACAGGCACTAACCCAGTCTGTCGTCAAGGCTTCCGTGCCCATCATCAGCGTATACGTATGTGGGCGTATCAAGGAGTTGGATAGAGAGTGAAATTTGAAAAAGCTTATACCTTGGAATCGAAGACAAGGATATAGCGATCCTGAATAATTTCCACTGCCCTGGCTGGGGTTTATAGTCAGGTTCTCCGTCAGGTGGGCGCGATTGTGGCATGATGAGGTCGGTAACTGTTTATGGAGGCGCGCCACCAGTCTTCGCCCCTAACTCGATGCCAGGGACCTCTTGTTATGAGCCCGATGAACTTTCAAATTATTGGGTCTCGAATGAGTGCCTGGAGGCCTTCACCGGTCCCCATTTCTCGCCCCGTGGGCGGTAAGACCCGAAATACAGGAAGACCTAGTAGTAGAGGCGAGTACGTCTGGTCTGGATGCCAGGTCACATGCTTAGGGACTTCAAACTATTCAGACGTCGCAAGTCTTCTAGTTTTCAGTGCAAAAAGAGTAGTGCTTCACCTAGTCGTACACATACTTACGTAGCTATAACGCATCTAAACCCTATCAAAGCTTCAATGGCCCTTTAGTACGGCATCCTCTCAACTACTTCGCCAAAGGTATCCGTCGCCATCATCTTTCGAATGGACACTAGAAAGGTCGCTGCCAGAGCTTTCAGTGTTTCATGCCCGCAGACCAGAGCAGTCTAACATCTATCATCACCCTAGAGCTTTCGCGGCCATATCTCCCTGCATCACGCCACCTTCCGCATACCTCTTTCCAAGATGCCAGAAGGTTCTTGGTTGGACAACCCTGAAGAACATTCCTCCGCTTTAGTGACCGCTTCTCTATACAGAAAAAGGGAAACGGTCTTATCGAGGCGCAGTCTTAATTGTGAGGAGCGCTGCATTCCAAATTTATAGATGGCCTTCGAACATGACGACATAATTTCCCAGTGCGTAGGGCATTGTTCCTGTCCGACAAGCTTCAAGGAGAACATGGGGGTGAGAGCAGCAACGCTGTTACATGATCAGATAAGACACGTAAAGTGTGAATATTCCTCCTAAAGTCGGCCACCCAGATAGATGGCTGATTTGTTTGCGGAGGTCTAGAGAGATCGAATTATAGGGCTGAGGTAGTGGTAAAGCGACACAAGGAAGATGCTACATGCGACGGCTGATGTAGGTGGAGTTAGCTGGTACAAAATAGAGGATTGAGAAAGACATGAGTGCGAAACATAACAACGCGAACGCGAGACGACTTGATGAGTGATGAAAGGGTATGATAGTGGATCAGGAACACGGATTGAGATGCTGGTCATGATGGCCGATGGACGACCGAGTGGCGGTGGTTTGTTGCGCCATAGAAGGCTGGATATTGTAGCACCACGCATAAGGCTCAAAAGAGCGGGGGCAATCTGCGCATTGAAGCGGATGAGCACCGCATGCATCTCGCGATATCGATCACACACCTACCTTTATCCCCCATTGAAATACACAGATAAATGGCAATAATGGCGCTATACAGACTTGGATGCCGATGAGGATGAAGTGGCGGTAACTGGTTTGTCTGCTGCGGCACCAGTCTCCTGCAGCTGCCTTCGTCTCGTCTCCTCCTCTTCCTTGGCTGCAGTCTTAGCGCGTGCCTTTTCTTCTGCTACTCTCCGCGACTCTGTCCACAGTCGAAGCGTGTAGTCATGTAGCTCTCTAGAGTATTGGATAAGAGGATCGTTGTCATAGTCTATGAGCTGAGAGTCGTCCGTAGGAGGGGGGGACGAGCCAGTCATGTCGACAAGAGTGGGACGCAAGGATAGAGAGCGCGCGTGTTCAACCAGGAAAATAATTCGGGCCCTGACAGGAAAAAGGAGTGAATCGTAAATAGCTGGATATATATGAAACGGAGGGGGCTGCCCGGATCATCAGCGCCGTCCGTGAAACTCACCGCTAACCAATAAAAAATGCCCCGAAGCATGCAAAGTGGGTACAATAGACTCGATCGGGCTTGATACAGCCCTGCGCAAAGGCACGTCATGTCGAGCATGCTCCATCCTGGGGCCGCATGACGAGGCAAACGTCGCCGGGGTTCCATCGCTTGTCGGCAGGCACTTGCCCTGCTTATACCAGCCCCGGCCGATGATGCTGGGTAAAGCCGCAATCGTCATTTTTCTACAAGGTTCGAAAGCGCAAAATAAAGCAATATTGTGGAGCTCCGATCATTCAGCAGTGGCAGCCTTGTTTGGCGAGAGATCGCGTGCTCCTAGCAATGTTTTGGGTCAGAAACGGAAGGACGTGGCAGAATTTTATCACCAAACAGGCTCTCGAAAATTCCTTCTACTTAGAATCGTTTTCGCAACAAGATTCTCTCTCCAAAACAGGAATCCCACGAGACGCAAAATGTCTGACGTCACTCCTCAGATCACAAAAACTGTAAATGGGCCTGGACCGAAAGGCACACGTCCAGGGGTCCAAAGTCCAGACAGGGGTCCAGCTCAACTTGGACGAACCGCACGCAAGGGTTTTTTTACAACGCCGAATTAGACATCAACACGTATGTAGCACCAAGTTGGTAAGCTTGTCCGAAAATGAGGCGAAACAGATAAAGCAAAACGTCAAAATACATGTCGTGGGGGACCCACTTTTCGTCCTTATAAAATACGAAGCCAAGAAGTTTCTACTATCACTTCGGTGGAGTTTGAAACGTCGGTAGAGTTTGAAAATCCAAAACTGTGAGCGTTCCCCAAGCACTGTTGGTCTAGGAATATTTTGTACCATATTTGTACACTGCTAGAGCCAGAATCCTGAGCTTCAGGCAATTGGGAGGAGGGGAACATAGCACAACATTTTTATCTTTGAGGTTTCCAGCAGCCGATCAAAATTGAAACATTCCCCAAGGCCCAAATAAAAATGGCTTAATTTCGGGAAAAATATACAGTGTTCTGATATGCATAACCTAGTGCTTGGACTGGTCTTAGTGTCGTGGTGAGGGCGAGATGGATGCTCCTCGGTGCATAGTTAAGTTGGTGTGACACCTGGCCCCTAAGTATTTAAACACCGCCAGTGATCGTCACTACATGCGTTTTCAAGGTCTCCCAACTGAGCGGCGTGCCGAACACGGCACTGATCGGAGGCTCAAATATTCGTGACAATCCTGTGACGAAGATTTTCAAACTCTACCGAAAACACTTATCCATCCATCGGCATCCGTATCGCTCGCTCTTCTCCCTCTAAACAAATCCACTAAAATCTGAATGCAGTAGCTCCAATGCAAAAGTATATCGTGTAGTAAGCCGGAGGTAATTTATTGGATACTTAAGCTACAGTGAGCAGAACCGTCGAGATCTTTCAAACTCCACCGAAGTGATAGTAATGTCGTCCCCGAGACGTCGGCCGTCGGGCTAATACATCGTCACTTGATCTCACATCAAGTGTAACCTGAAGGTCATGGTACTTCTGTAAATCAACAGCCTCTGACCGAGCGACACCAGCGGAATCATTAGGTAGCCATATGATGGGGGCAGGTGCGATGAGTTCAGGGGCATAGAGTATCCCTGCCATCTCCTCGGCGTGGTCTGTGAACGAAAGCGGCGGGAGGAGAGGGGGTGCATCGGGATGTGTGCGAGCCGCTCGCTCCGTAGCCGTCAAATCGTCCAAGGTCTCCGTTTCTGTGTATGATCGATTAATGGCCTGGGTATCCTGGCTACTAAAGGATAAGGCTTACCAAGCGGAACAGGGCCTCTGTTCAAGGACGGAGAAGGCATGACGGCAAGGGTTAGACTCATCATCTCGAGCACAGACGCCATGGACCCACGCATTCGCGTGGTATTCCTGGCACTGCTGACAAGACTGGTACTTTCTTCATCGACGTTGGGGCGGCTCTTTGGTCGCGCTGCCTCGACGAAATGAGCTAAAGAATCTTGCGTGATGGGCTTAAGCGACTTTGGGCCAGGTAGCCGCATTTTCCAGCTCGTGTACGCTTCCACGAACACGACCACGGCAAAAGCCACACCACAGCATACACCACCTAATATCCAGAGTTGCCGGCTCAGTAGAATAAGACCGAGGAGGAGAGGCTGCAAGGCGAGCAGCGTGCCGAAGCGACGTAATAGCCATATCTGCAATAAGCCTCCGGTCTGTGAGTGTGTACGGGCATATACGTATCCAACGAGGTAGCGGTGAGCTAGCGATGATGGTTAACAACGGAATTAACGGTATGATGTAAGTCACCCACCAAGTAGGCTCAGAAAGACCAAGATGACGACAGCGGGGGTGAGGAGTGGGAAGATCATCGCAAAAGTGGAAGCGAAGACAATAGACGGTATACAAGCTCCGAGAGCAAATGAAGGATTATAAGTGCGGGGGTAGACGGCTAGATTGTTCGAGGATCAGCTTCTAAACACTCGTCCCACGTAATGACCTAACACCTCACCTCTGAACCGCTGTCTCGGCGTGACACTTTGCCTCTCAGCACGGACAACTTGCCACAAGCGAAGAGGCTGGAGCATCAAGAGTCCGGGAAAGATGATGGCACCGTTCACAACGATCGCTAGAGCAAATGCACTGATGTATATAGCACCGTTAGCTACTGAGATTGATCGCTCCGAATTTCCAGCCGAGTCGGAGTTGAAAGCTTGGAAAGAGAACAGAAGCGATCCAACCGTGATAATCCAAAGACCGGCCACGAAAGTGATAAGGAAGAAGGTCGCCTTGAAAGTGAGCAGCTGACCACCAGACACGGAAATTGCCCCTCGAATATTCGTGGCCCCTGTCATCGCATAACCCATGAGCGAGGTCAGATGAAATTCGTCCGGAAACTTACAATATATGATGAGCATGGCGAGGCAAATGAAAAGCGTTGCGGCCACGGCTGGTGCAAGAGATACCGCCACACCAGCAGCTAAGGGATGTGTGGTCAGAAGTGGTTCCAAGAAAGGCAGGTAGTGAGCTACGTCCGGCGCGGTCACCACGGCTAAACCGGACGCTGCAGTCACTGCGACATACCAGATCAGTAAATGAGTGGTATCGGCGCGTAGATACTCACATCCAGCGGCGAGCAGTACGCCAACCACGACAAGAACAGCATACCAAACCAGTTTATCGAAGCTCGTCCTTTCGTTTTGCAAAACATCCCACCGTATATCTTCTTTCGCTCGGCCTTCGATAAGTTGCACGCCCTTCAGATGTCGCAGCCCCTTCCCAATCAGCAACCATCCCAAAATTCTCGTGCCATCAGCAATGTCGGCGTAGCAATCCCTTTGAGCATCAGCGATTTCAGCATTGATGGCCTTTAGGCGCGTTCGCCAATGCCGGATATCACCATAGACATCGCCTAAATCATCGAAGTTCATCCCTGAGAGGGGACGAACGAAAGGCTGTTGAGGTTGGAGACGTAAATGTGGGGGAGCCATATCGTCCGTTGTAGCATTCCCAACTGGCTCATTCTGTCGCAGTGGAAAGGTCTCCCTCCTGGCGGAGGGAACCTGTTCCTTCTTCTGCCTCCGTCTGGGTAATATCGGCATGGGTGAAGGAGTGGGTGAAGGAGTAATCATGTTGAATCTTCGTCCGACAGGCTCAGGCTCTGGTAATTCGTCGTAGTCCACCTCATCGTTCAGATCAACCCAGTCTTCACCATCAATCTCCCCGGTAAGACTCGGTTGACCTTCGCCGTTTTCTTCAGAGTATCCAGCATGATTAGGCCCGTATCGTCGCGGATCGGGAATAGGAGATTCGCTTTCCTCGATGGTGAACATGTCCAGGCGGTCCGCACGATCCAACATGCCACCCAATCCACCGACGCCCATGCCACCGCCAACGCCAGCCATGTTACCGCTGCCAACACTGGCGGTGCCTGGAGCCCCAATACTCCCTCTAAAGATGCCACTTCCTCTACCAGCCTCGCTACCCCATCCAGTACCACCGCCACCTAACTCTCCCTTCTCTGAAACACCAACAAAGGTACCCATCGGCAATCTTCCATACGCAGCACTATTCCTATTCACCTCTTGGAATCGACTGCCAATGACGCGAGAGTTTATGGACGTAGAAAGAGGCGGCTCTTCCTTGTAGCTGTATTCGCTTCCACCGAATCGGCCGCCATTGACGCCACGCAGACCATGTAGCTTGTAGTACTGCGAAGGGGCGACAAACGATGTTGGCGCAAGCGAGGAAGAGGCAAAGGCAGGATTGAGAGTGCGTCGGCCACGGAGTGTCCTCTGATGGATGTAATATGTTCGTCATTGCCAGGATTCAAACACAACATGACTTACACGTTGAGGACCCAAAGGTAAGGGTCGGCTTATATATGGCCTATCCTTGGGAGGCAATGGTGGAGGTTCGAAATCCGCAATTGAAGGATCAGGCGTAGTAAGCCTGAACGAGGAGATATAACGGGTTTCCGCAATCTCTAAATTCTCCAGAATCTCATCGCGCTCGTCAATGAGCAAGGCCAATCGTTGAGTATCCCTGAAAGTCGATCAAAAGGTTAAAGCCTAAACGCCAAACATAAAAGGAGAATCGCGACTCACACGATGGAGAAGAGACTGCTAACATCCACTTCAAAGTCGGCTTCCTCCAACGCTGTTAATGGCTGCTCCTCGTTCCTACCTCTCCTACCCGGGCTGTACGGCCCACTGATATTCCGGGCGCTTGAGTGCTTACTCCTCCCGTTAGCACTGCCGTTACCATGCCTGCTGCTCCCATTCCCGTTGGTAAATCCTGCGCTCAACCCTACCTTCAATAAATAGTCCTTCAACCTTTGCTCACCCCACCCTACAAAACCTGGCGCATCTCTCGCACTCAGCCATCCCATCTCCTTTCCCTCACATCTCTCATCCGACCACATCCTTCGATACCCAACCACCTTGTTGAACTCCTTCAGTATCTTCCACAACGCGGGGAGCAACCCCAAAACGAGCGTCAATACGACAAGGATGATCAATCGTGTGCGCACTTCCGGAGCGAAGTCCCTCCCGTTAATTACAGCACGTTTCCCAATCCCCGAAGCATTCGATTCACGAGACGTATCAGGGATGGTGCTGAAAGTGACCACTTTCGAGGTAACATTCCCATCGTCCAGGAGTTTCAACAGCCTCAACAAGCTGAGATCCTGCAACGTACCATACGCACCACCAAATCTACTCTCTCCACCAGCGGATGCAGCCAAACAGGGCGTGTCCACCAAATACAACGGAAGCGCGCCTGCGAGTCCAAGGATGGCCCAGCCCAAACAAATTAAGAAACATATGTAAAGAGATCTCTGTGCAAGGTGTTCGTCGGAAGGCAGAAGCTTTTGAGCGTCGGTAGATTGAGCTTCTGACGAGGAGGGAAACGAAGGAACGAGGGGAACCGGTGGGTGCAAGAACGCAAAGAAACCATTACCAAGTGGTTGAGGGCGTAATCTGCGCGAGTTAAGTGACCTTGGAAAGGAGCTGATGGGAATTCAGGGGGAGGGGTACTCACTCTGGCGAAACGAACCACTCTCTAAGCCCATACACTTGTCGAAAGCGCGGCCGAAGAAATGCGAATAGAAGCTACAAGTAAATGGCAATCAGCGTCTGTCAGCATACGGCAGGGGCGAGGCCCTTCCACCAACGGTAACTGAAGCCCGTGGTTGGTGCACGGACACCGAGACGGATTCAGTTGACCAGGGAGCATATGTACAACATAGGCAACACGAACAAATGAAGAAGGTAGCACTGACCCATATTATTAGACCAATGGCACTCGATACCACTATGGTCGACAACAGACCAGCCGCGGACGCGTCTATACCATTTCCAATACAAACGGGCTGTGACTGAGCGCCCAATCGTAGTGCGCCAGACGTACTCGACGGTCCATTAGCACCCATTGCCGAAGCAGAAGTGGCACTTGATGATGAAGGAGAGTGTGTAGAAGATGAGGAACCGGAAAACGAACTAATCGTTATTGGTGAGGTAGTCGTGAATACGGAATCGGAGAATGATGTAAACGTTCTCGTGGGTTCAAAGACCGTAGTAATAGGAATTGTGGAGGTTATGGTGAGGGTGGTGAATTCGGATGGGGAGATGGTTGGAATTGGTGGGGACCCGAGGTTCGAGTTGGAAGGTCCTGCTGCGCCCCCAAAGGTATCCGTGCTTGGAGGAGAGGGTGGGGGAAACGTAGATTGGCCACCACCAGCTGATGGTCCTACGTTCTGGGTACCAGTGGACGTAGGAGAGGGTGGCGGCGGTGGCGGAGGCGGGAAAGTGTTCGGTTGGTTATTGAAAACCTGCCTCTCCACCTTGCGCCGCCTCTTTCGTATCGTATTCGTTAACCAAGTCATGAAATGTCGTTCGTCCTCGCCCCAGATGAGACTCGTGTAACCGGGGGAAAACAGATTAACAAGATAACCGAGCGTTTAGGTACACAACGTTGTTGAAATGATGAGTAGATTGAATTGTGTTGTTTCGTTGTAGGGTTTTTCGTATATGATACGTGAACTCCCGTGAAGAGTCGTCAGTAAGAGCAGGATGGAGTAGAGTGTTCTATGAGAGTGTGTGGGTATCGGGCATAATAAGAATAACTTGGGCGAAAACGAGGATGATCGCAAGGTCGAACCGGTTGCTGTTTTAGGAAGTCGAAACTGTCGTTTACTCCGACCGCCAGCGCTTATGCTCCTTGACACACTTTTGCTGAGTAGGTTGAGTTGCGGACGGGATGGACGAGGAAGAGGGTTGTGAATGAGGTGCGCTCATCTCTCCCACTTCTTTGTATTTCTTCACTGCCTATCGAGAAGCCGCTGAATTCCAGGATCTTTATAATTGGACCAAGTTGCCATGACCATCTCCAGGTCAAGTCGTCTTCCGGCACGAGACCACGACCTTGTGAATAATCTTGATTGTACGTTTCACCCATCGCGACACTACTGTCTGCATTCACGGTACCGGAGGGAAGGCGATACACTATCACCTGTTCATGTTACAATATGAATAAAGATAACGCAAAAACATCCAAAAGAGTGTCATTATATAACAATATTTCCAAGTCATTACAGTAACGCCCATCGGGGACCCACGCAAAGGAATAAAGGAGGCTCTACGACGCTCATCGACCGAACGTCTCTCTGGTTGCTGGTGCAGTCATAGGTGGCGCAGGATGCATACCACCAGCCTGAGGCTCCCACATCATCTCCTTCTCCCTCTCCCTCAACATCAACTTCGCCGCAAACGACACCTTTGGCTTCGCTCCCGCACTCATAGGAGCACCGGCACTCATCGGCTCCCTACCGAATGACATCGCTCGATTTAGACTCGGTCTGCCGCCGATCCCAGCACTCCCATGTGTCGCCCCAACGGAGCTCACTTGCTGCATGCTCTGACCGGTGGCATAGCTCGAGAGTTGTAGATGGGCCGGAAACATAGGTTTGCTTTTCCCCGGTTGCGTACCGAGGCTCTTCCTCGGTGGAGTCGCAGAGACTGGTGTCATGCTATTGTTGTTCACGCCGGGCGGGATCTGGTTGAACCCAAAGGAAGGTCTGCCAGCGGTGAACACAACACTCTCCGTATCGGCGTCGTGGAGGGATTGGACAGGTATTTGGGTTTGGTGTGAGATGGAGGAGCGGGCCAGCGCTCTGCCATCATCCTGTTTGCTCGGGAAGCAGCCCATTGTGATATGCTTGGTTTGTCAAAGAAGGTTCGGGTGGGGGTTTCGCGGTTGGTGTAGGGCTTGAGCTTTCGTGCCTATATATGTGAAGGCGTCAGTTTGTGGATGGGGATGGAACAGATGGATGATACTCACAAAATCCGTCCAGCAGAGCGCACGAAGAAAGCTTGTTTCAACCTCCACCGATTCCTTATATACCCCTGCACTGGCTAGATCTCCCCTGCCCCAAACACATCCATCTATGGTCGGCTCGACACCGCCGTAGTCGTCTTAGCAGCTGATGCACTATGGGGGAGGTCCATATGCGGAAATACAATGATGCAAGCGTGCTTGATACGAGTACTGTAACGCAAGCTGTGAAACGGTTGAGGGAATTGAAACGATGGGATCATCGGCGCGACGGGGTCAGACTTGGCGCCACAAGCGCTTGTGCAAGTGGTTAGACACGTGCTGCCACGATCACCGTCATCACATTTCTCAAGTTGAACGCATCCATCTGTGCGCAGTTGTTTGACTTACACGACGTGCTCCTATCGTGCTACCACCACTGACCAACGCGACGTCGCATCGCTGCACCGCCCTCCGAGCCAAGTAACGATGAGCACGCTCAAATCACCCGCTTCACCAGCTCAAACCCTCCAACAAGCTCAAACCACCGCTCTCCTCACCCTCCTCAACCTCAACAACCCAGTAGACCCCTCATCCTCGTCCTCATCCTCGTCACCCTCCTCCGCCCCTCTCTCACGCTCCAAATCCTCCTCCTCAGGTGGATCTCTGGTCCCGTCCAGCAGCTCCGGACTACCGATCTGGAAAATCCTAATCCTAGATCCAACAACCCAATCCATCCTAGCAACCGTCCTCCGCGTCTCCGACCTACGCGACTCGGGCATAACACTTCACATCCCCATCCACTCGCCTCGTCCCCCACTCCCCGACGTCCCCTCAATCTACTTCGTCGAACCCTCGGTCAAAAACGTCAGACGAATTGCAGAGGATTTGGAAAGCGGGCTGTATAATGGGTCGTGGCTGAATTGGAGTGAGCCAGTCAGTAGGAGTGTATTGGAAGAATTGGCAGCCGAGTGTGTGAAGAGGGGAGTAGGGTTTGGTCGTGTGGAAAGTGGTAGTGGAGGGGAGGAACATGATGAAGGGGGGATTATGCAGGTGGTGGATCAGTATTTGGGGTTTATTACGCCTGCACCAGAGTTGTTCTCCCTTTTGCCACCACCACCTCCGCCGCCGTCTGCGCCTGGTGCGCCTGCCGGTGAGGCTGGGCAAGCAGCAGACAGGACCTCGTATGAGATCCTGAATTCGCCGGCTTCGACAGAGCAGGAGATTGAAGCCGAGATTGAGAGAATAGCGACAGGATTGTTCAGTGTTGTTGTTACTCTCGGTGCGACTACTCTCTCTCTCATTTACATACGCGCATATCTGACTATTTGTATGCTAGGTCACGTCCCAATTATCCGTTGCCCGCGAGGCAATGCGGCTGAAATGGTCGGAAGGAAACTAGAAACCAAGATACGGGATGCTCTTCTGTCTTCGTCTAGAGCCAATCCAGCTGCGTCGCATGGGCATGGCGGCGCATATACGCCCAACGCTGGAGCACCAGGAGGTCTATTCGCGCAAGACTCCACGGGGTTGTCGAATTTGCAGAGACCTGGTACGCCTGTCACCGATTATGCACGGATGCGTACTGAAATGAGCGTAGTTCTGGCGATATTGGATCGAAATATCGACCTAGCATCCATGTTGTCACACGGCTGGACATACCAAGCTCTGGTATCCGACTGTTTCTCCATGAAACTCAACCGCGTTACCGTTGATGCCTCTCCCTCGCCGTCACCAGCGAATGGCAAGAAACGTTCCTACGATCTTGACCAGAAAGACTTTTTCTGGGCTCACAACGCGGCACAGCCATTCCCGCAGGTAGCTGAAGAGATCGATACGGAGTTGAGCAAGTACAAGGCGGATGCTGCTGAGATTACGAGGAAGACGGGTGTTAGCGATGTTAATGATATTTCGCAGTTGTAAGTTGCTCTCGCTTCTATTGATTTTGGCTAACGCGTGTGACAGGGACCTGACTGCGAATGCCGCGCATCTAAAGACTGCGATAACGCAATTGCCAGAACTGACGGCGAGAAAGGCGACGCTGGATACGCATATGAATATTGCTACTGCGTTGTTGGAGCAGATCAAGCAGAGAGGCTTGGATGAGTTGTATTCTGTTGAAGAGGGGATTGCCAAACAGGTGCGGTGGTTTCTTGTGACGGTAGAGGGTGAGACTAACGGATCGCAGACTGTTGCGTCGATTCTCGAGACACTTCGGGCAGCACGACCGGATAACCTTCCTCCGTTTACCGCTCAAGACAAGCTACGGCTAGTGCTAGTGTACTACCTGTCACTCTCTGACGCGCAAGTGCAGCAGTTGTCCAAAGATGATATCAACGAGCTGGAAAAGGAATTGAGTGGCGGTGAGGGGGTGAAAGCGTTCGAGTATGTCAGGAAGGTGAGAGAGGTTAGCAGGATGAGCATGCTTGGTGGAGGCGGTGGAATTGGTGGTGGAGCGAGTGGTGGTGGGAGTGGGTTTGGGGGCGCGTCGACGCCGCAAGGAGGAGAACTGTTCAAAGGGTTCAGTGTGCTCGGAAACAAGGCGAGTGTTGTGGAAAAGAAGCTGCGCTGATACTGATGGGCCCATTTGCAGCTAACGGACCGACTGAAAGAAGGAGGGTTTGAGAATCTTATTTCTGGAGTGAAGAACTTTTTGCCGACCAACAAGCTTCTGGCTGTGACCCGCATCTTGGAAGCGCTGATGGATTCGAGCTCTGCATCCAATCAGTCGCTGCAGGAAACGGACGAGTACATCTTCCTTGACCCTCGGGCACCGAAGCACCAGGCGTTTGGACCGGGGATGAGCGGGACGGGAAGCAGCGTGAGCGCGTCTGGGTCTGGGAGCAGTGTTGGAGGCGGGCGAGGGAAGCGGATGCAGTTTAATGAGGGGATTGTGTTTGTCGTGGGCGGCGTCGGGTATGTCGAGTACGGGAATGTGGAGGAGTGGGGGAGGAAGAGCGGACGTCGGGTTGTGTATGGGGGGACTGAGATTGTGGATCCGAGAGGGTTTGTGGATGTGCTTCATCGGCTCGGGTAGTAGACGATATTAGCGCCATATGGGGAAGTCGGGAAGCGAACTGGAATGACGAGTTGTACCTGAAAAGGCACGCTAGTAGACACAGACACAGAAGAGCATGCATGTCCACAGAGCTCCTTCTCGCAAACTCACAAAACGCAGCATCGTCGCCTGCACTCATCTCTCAGACGACGACATCGCCCAAGCACGCGCATCCATGCCCCACCCGCCCTCTGCCTACCACAGATTCTCGCCGCTCTCCTTCAAACGCACCCATCACAAAGCCCGCCACTCCCTCGACAGCTCTGCTGACGACTACTATCACTTTGTCCAGCCAGAAGACAGGCCCTCTGTCTGGATACCCCCGCTGCAGTTTGGCTCTCCCCTCTTCCCCACAACACTCCCTTCTGTGCGTTTTTCCTCCGCCCCACCTCCCCTCGCTGACCTCTTCACTAGCAACCCACCTCCACGTCCTCTTCACCGCCCACACCCCCTCCGTCCATATCCGGCTTAGATCCCTCGTCATCGCGTAATAATGTCATCCTACCTGCCAACGCGTCAAATCCTCTGCCTCGTGCCCGTACCATGTCCCACATGCACAGACGCGTTCACAGCCACGACAACATGCTCGACGATGTAGACTGGGACCCAGACTTTTGTCTCGACGAATTTCACGACGAATCTGACCTTGATAGACCCGCAAAACCAAAGTTTACTATCGGCGACGAAGACGACGACGAGTTCCTTGCCTCGCCTATCCCCTCAGACGACTGGACACACCATAAACCTCCATTGCCGCGAGTCGGGCTGAAGCGGAGGTGGACTCTTGGTATGGCCCTGATGGATGAATCCATTTCCGACGAGGTCCTCATTCGCGAGTTGGAGAGGGCCGTCACAATTCCTCGCTCCTCGAACCGGCGAGGTTTCAATACCGACGGTGTGGATATCGGTCGAAGCCCCGTTGTCGACCTCGACCTGAGTCCAACGACGGTAAGGTTGATCACCCAGGTATCGAGTTCTCCCCCGTTTCCGCTGATTGAGAATGAACGCCACCCGAAGGAAGGAAAGGAAGGTTATCGATCGAGGCCCCTTCCTCCCTTGCCTCTATCCCCTCCTTTGCCTCTGCCGCGTGATGAGCATGCATATGTTTATCCGCTTCCACAAGCTTCCTCGCATGATCCATTCACAGCTTCCCCTCACCCCGTGCATTCCCTTCGAAACAAACTCATCCACCCCCACCACCCGACATTTCGCCGCGCCCTCCTCGCTGTCCGAGAACTCATCCGAACAGAGAAGACCTATCTCAATTCATTAAGGCTATTATTAGAGTATCCTCCCAACAATACAGGTGAACGTCCCACACCACAATCGAACGGCTATGACGACGGCGGCGAAGATGATTCGAACGAGTTGTCTTCCAACTCGCATTCACACAGTCATGGATATCCCTCGCCTTCTCGCTCGACGTCCTTTGTGCATGGATCTTATCACCCATTTCCCTCTCCCCCATTTCCTTCCGCCCCGTCAAAGCTCACCGCGACTGAATCCATCGTTGGCGTCACAAAGCAACAAGCCAAGTATACCCCTCCACCACTGATGCGCGCGTACGTGGTTGAACTGGTTAAAGTCAGTGAGGCATTGGTGAGGAAGATGGAGAGAGACCTGTGTGTTCGTGGTGTTGCTGATGCGTTTGTCGGCATGTGCAGCGATCCTACCACGGCTGATGGCGTTGACCTCGGTTATAACGGTGAGGAGGAAGAGGATCTTGGCTACGCGTCGCTGGAGAATGTCTACATTGCTTGGTGCGGCGCTGTAGGGACCTGGTTTGCGGATAGGTCTCTGAGTGAGGGAGAAGATGGGTCCAGGCGAAAGAAGGAAAAAGGAGCGAGGTTGAGTAAGACGAGGAGGCTGAGTTCGTTGGTCGGTCATGGAAGAGAAGAGAAGAGGGAGAGTGCGGCCTATGGACAGGGTGTGCATCCGCTGCTCTCAGGCGCGCATACAACCAGTCCCATGCAAACAGCAGTCCCATTTTCATCTCAAAGCGAACAACCTCATACGAGCGTCCCATCTTCTTTCCCTCATACCCTCCCACCTTTGACCTCCGCCCCGACCTCCGCCAATGTGGAAAGCCCCAACGACAAACCCCTCTCGCCCACCATGCGCAGTAAAAGCTCGACTTCACTGAAACGAACCATGAGTCAATGGAGGAAGAGTCTACCCAGTATGCCCAGCATCCCTACGCTCTTGGGTGGATCGTCTGCTGCCGCGATGACCAAATCAGTGTACGAGGGTGGACCGCCGTTACCACCCCTCCCTGCTTCGTTTTCGAAGAAAACTAGCGGTGGCATTGGTGTTGGGGCTCGGAGAGGGGGAGGGGTCGTCGGTGCACCCAGACTAAGGCAGCAGACGTTGCCACCGCAGTTGACAATGACTACGGCTAGTGGTACTGTTCATGGTATCGCCAGTCGCGGCGGTGCGGGTGCGGGAGAGAGGGAACAGAGGAAAGCATTTGAGATCCATGGTCGGGCGAGTATCGCTTTCGGTGAACATGTGGGGAAGGACTCGAGGAGGGGATTCGAGCTGCGGAGGGAGGCTGCTTTTGCTTCAGACGGTCAGCATGTTAATAACAATATGGTGGTGCCCACGAAGAAATCGGCGAGTTTGTGTGATGGGGGAAGCATTGGGGTTGTTGTGAAGGGTGGCTCTGCTGATGGTGTGGCGAGGGGCAGAGCGGAAGGAGTGAAAGGGCAAGGAGTGAGTGTTGCAGGGGCAGCGGTGATGAGGAGTAAGAGTGCTGTTGTGATTCGAAGGGAAGGTGCTGGAGGTAGCAGCGGGCATGGTGGAAGTCATTTGAAGAAGAGGTTAAGTGGTGTGATTCTAGGTGGAAAGGTGAATGGTGTTGATGGAGGGAAGACGACGAAAGTTCCAGGAGAAGAAGAGCTGAAGCAACAGCGACAGCAGCGACAGCGCAAGTTGCCCACTGTTCGCGATCTCGCGATATTACCTACGCAGAGGGTGATGAGATACGTATTGTTGTTTCGAGGTGAGTTTTACGTTACATTTATTCCTTTACCGCTAACGGCATGTATAGATCTTCTTGCGCATACACCACCTACCTCGCCTTCGCGAGAGTTCGTGGAGAAGGCTGTGGATGCTGCTGTTAGGATTGCACAGAAGTGTGACAGGGCTCAAGGGAATGCTGCGTTTTTGAGAGTGCGGTGAAGAAGAGGTGATGTGAAAGAGCTGCTGCATGTCCTTATCATAGCCGAGTCTGTGCATTTGGAGTGCTCGGACCTTTCCTACTTCCTCAAACAGTCGTTCCTCTCAAGGATTTCATGACATTTACTTGAAGTAACGAACCCATTCCCATCACGAAACCTCTTCGCCATCCATAATACTCGTTTGTCGTTCGTCGCTCAACATTCAACGGTCATCATTCAATTAGGTGCTCTCCATTCAGTCTATTTGTATTCGTAATCCTTCAACTTTCTGCATCCCCATCAAGTTTTCCTTCACTCATCGTGTATACCTACTTTATAATTGCTCTGCCCTTCCTTCTAGTACATATGTTTACGCACCCAAAAGTCCATTTGTCTCTTTTCCTCGTTATCATTTTTTAATTGTTCCCGCTGGGGCCCCCTTTATATCTATATTCCCATACGCTCCCCCTCTTCCACCTGGTCACTTGTCCCTTCCAATCCTCCATTCTCCATCTCACTGTATAATGCATGCAACATCCCATAGTACATAACAATCACATCGATACCATTTCATACGCTCGATGCATAATAGCCCTCTGCAACGCTTGTCGCCCTTTCGATTGCACTTCATGAATGATCTTCCACTCCGTAGCCCCTGTATACGCCTCCTGGTTTTGAGTAAGGGGCAGGGGAAAGGACTCCTGTGATTGGTACGCCCTTGTCGGCAATGGTTGGTCGACCTTTGCCAGACGCAAGCATCTACTACTTATGCACAAGTGATCTGACAAAGATTACTGTGGTGTGAATATTGAAGCAAGTTACTCGAGCCGAGGTAGCCTGTATTCCACGACAAGTTCGGTGTATATTCAAGTTATGCCCGATGCTTCTTGGCTGAAATGGATTAACCAGTCGAATTTGCATTCCTACACTCGGTGTCTTTCTAGGGCTCGCTATCAGAGGCTACTGTGTGCGATCGGACCTTAAAGCTTGAGCTTGAGCGTTGAACGTTGAACAACAAATTCCTCCGAGGTGACAAGGATCATCACACCAGAACACTCTTGAAATCCTTCCACGATGTAGGTTGCACATCACACCCTGATAGCGGGGTAATAAGTATGCACAGTGGAAATGAAGCAACCGCCAGTTTCATCAGTGATATATGATACCCGAAGGCAATAATTCGCTTTCATGGGAATACTGATGCCTTGAACATTCGTTTCCATCATCGACACGGAAGCACGGATACAAGCGCACAGGTGCATCTCATTGCGTCGTTGGTCAGATGTCTTTGACGGCGTCAGGGACTCTGAGGTATTCCTCATGGCTACACTAGTGCAGACGCCTTGAGGGACATCGACCCTCCATAACGTTACCGTGAAGAAGCACTGTTCCCCGGTCATACTTCTCTTCATGCCGGCATCATTAGTGGTATTAATAGTAGCTGGGCTGATAATGATTCTCCTCATGTCCTTCACTAACCAACCCTGTCAGGTTCGACGAGGGAATTAATACCTCCGCGCGCAAAGTTCCATCCAGCTCTAGCATGTTCACTTCCCCACACAGTTATAAGTATACTGTCCGCCTGCCAAGGAGATTCGTCTGGGATATCAATATCAAAGCACTTACGGCAATATCCTGAGATATGGGAATATGGAAACCCAAGGACGAGGATATTGGTTTGGCGATATCTACATAATGAAGGACGGTTTAGATGGTCAATCGCGTAGCTTTGATTGATCCTCGCATCTCCCCATTCTGCTCTTCACATAGTCGTCGCGAATCAAGATGGTTGTATTGGAGACGAAAATCTTCGTGTTCGACGGCCCAACTTCACCGAGGACGACGTCTGCTGACCTATCCACGACGGCTCTGAAGATGACCGCTAAGAGGTACAGACCTGCCGGCGTGTCCATTGCGCCTCGGAATGGTCACTGCGTGAGCAATGATGCTGATTGCTACACGTTCCTATTCGCCCACGGAGTTGGTGCTCGTGAGGTCTCCTCGTTCTCCTCAGTGGACGGAGATTTACCTAGTCCACAAGATAAGGAACAGTGGGAGCCAACTATCCAAGCCATATTCGATCTTTCGTGTGCCAAAGCATCTCGTACGAAGTCCCGCATACGAGAGGCATGGTCGTTTGACTGGCCAAACCATGGCGATGCAGCGTTGATAAACAAAGAAGCTTTGAAGCGTAGGAAGGGCGTTGCTGTGTGTAAGGGTCATCCGTTCTTGTGTCAGAGCGACTAACCGCTTGTCCTCTTCTCAGCCATCTACGAGTGGGCACCAGCAATATCTGCATTCATAAAGTCAGAGCATATGAAAGGCCACAAGATTGTGCTCGCAGGACATTCTGCTGGGGCTGGTGCAGTGTGTGTGATTGTGCATTTCCTAGGTTGTGACTTGGCATTTACGGTCCGTAGGATGCTCACCATCAAGGACTTCTCTCTGTGGGCATCGCCAATAGCTGCGATTATACTCGTTGAGCCTACTATCATGACCAAAGAACAATTTCAATCCACCATTGACGACCGGATGGCTAGCATGGAGCGTTCCGTAAACATGACCTTGAAGCGACGGCGAGCGTGGCCGAATAGGGAAGAAGCATTCGCTTGGTTTAGCAAGAAATTTCCTGGGAAGAACATGGATCCCCGTGTACTGCGAGCTTTTGTGGTGAGTAAAGAATAGCCCTTGTCAACATTGCGGTGCCAACCGTAACACAAAGGACCACGGGTTGGGGCAGACGCCTGACGGTGTATGGCTGAAATGTGAAAGGGAGCAGGAGGCAGCGTCGTACCCAGATGTCGAGGGCCACTTCGAAGCGGCTACGCTCATCCCGAAGGTATGCCACACTCTACCCATACATCTAATTTGGGGAAGCAAACCAAGTTACTTGTGAGTGGTGGATTGAGCTTGTCAGACACTTTTCGCATCGTCTCACAATTGTACCTGCAGGCCAGACGAAATACGAGCATCAATGAGCGACGGTTCGTATGGGTATGTCGTTTCATCAGCTAAGGTTGTGCAAGATGCTGGCCACATGGTGAGCTTATGCCTTTCGCCATTTCGTGACTTCAGGCTGATTCGAGTAATAGGTCGTGCAGGAGAAACCAGACGAAGTCGCGGAAGCAATATGTGAGATACTGGAAGAAACGGTGGCCACAGAACGAACACAGTGGCAGGCTAGGTTGTAGAAGATGCGCTCGATGGGCCTATGAGATGGTGGACGCATACGAGCCGTTGCGCGTAGAAATGAGATAGTCGGTGACACATTCACGTTTCAACAGAGGCGCCTCGGCGTTAGTTACCCGCTATGTCCGAAGGTTGTGGGGAACCGAATATTATCCTCTTTCTGCTTCTCCTTCCTTTTGCAATTGATTGCTGATACAGTACGCATTGCACAATGGCGAGCATCCCAGTCACTTTTCGAAACCATCCCATTATCTTCGCTTTCGAGCATTACGTCTATGAGATTATAGCACGCACTGAAACTCTTCAACCAACCACGCTTCCATAACGACGAACACAAGGTGTAGGTGTCTGCACGATGAGGTACGCAACAATTTATCGTTTATAAATCACGACAGAGAAGATGGCTTTGCTAGCTTCCCGCAATCGTTCCGAGATCGGCGCCGAGGCACCCGGGAGTTGCAACAGGGGACTAAAGGCGGAGGAATCGCGCCCCCACTTAATTAGAGACCATGTGGCTCCTTAGCTTAATCCCTAACCACCTACATCTTTTGAGCCACAGCGCTCTATTTCTGCGAAGGTTGGCGTACAGATATGGTTGCGCTGCAAGTCCACCCTTTCGTCTTGGATATTGGCTACCCGCAGGATCCACGGAGCTCAGTTGCCCGAGATACCAGCTGCCTCAAGATGACCGCGAAGAGATACCGTATCAAGCCAGACCTTCCCGGAGATAATCACTATCTTGTCGGCGATGGAAGTGCTGTGGGTCTGACATTGTTGTTTACCCACTGCGTTGGTGCCCGTAAGGTCTTTTCACCGCGCGTTTGTTTTATTTAACCAAATGCACCGACTATCGTCAGACAAAGAGCAATGGGAGCCAGCCATAGAAGCCATCTTCCACCATGCCTCGCGCGTAAAACGCGTCAATGTCAGAGAGGCATGGTCGTTTGACTGGCAAAATCATGGCGATGCAGCGGTAATCAATAGGAAAGCATTGAAGAACAGGGCTGATCCAGGTGTATGTGAGTTCTAAGTATAATTATGCCCGGCTTTGAAGCTTGATTATGATAAGCTGTGTATGAATGGGCAGGAGCCATTTCAGCCTTCGTCAAGTCAGATCGTATGAAGGGGCACATAATTGTAGCCATAGGCCATTCTGCAGGGGCGGGTGCAATGTACGCCATGCTTTTCTAGGTGCTTGAGCCTGTCCTCTAATCCATTCTCACAGGATGCTCTCCACAAAGGACTTGCAATCTACGCCCTACGCAGGCATCATCTTAGTCGAGCCTGCGATTATAACCAAGCAATTGTTCGAGTCCACCATCGATGACCGCATGGCTCAAATGGAACTAGTTGTACGAATGACGATGGCACGTCGCGAGTCGTGGTCCAGCGCTGAACACGCCTTTACGTGGCTGGGCCAAAGGTACCCTTGGACTACTTGGGATACTCGCGTTTTGCGACTGCTGGCGGTAAGGGTGGCATTATTACTTGAGCATGAGCCTAGTATGACATGCTACTCTAGACAACCGGACTGGAGGCTGTTTCCGACGGCGTCCGTCTCAAGTGCGACAAAAAACAAGAAGCCGCTTCTTATACTGACGTCGAAGGACATTTTGAGTCAGCCGTATTGATTCCTAATGTTTGTCGTGCGATCCCTGTTCATTTCATTTGGGGGGAGAATCCGGACATAATGTAAGCCTCTTGGTCTTTCCCCTACGGAGTTTTGATGGTGCCTCACCAGTCCTGACAATATCCGTGAATCATTGAGTGATCCTTCCACAGGATGCATGACGTCGGTCAGATTCGTCAAGGATGCAGGCCATATGGTGATTACAATCCATGTCCCCTTGCAAGTTCGATTAATGATTCTTTATTTTCCAGGTTGTTCAGGAGCAGCCTGATCTACTGGCACTTGTCATCCACGACATCCTGGATACCATTTATTCGATGCAGCCTGTGTTTTCTAAGTTATAAAGACTATAGCTTTCTTGTTTGGCCTGAAGGCTGGCCCGAACTCTGTTCGTATGGCTAAGGTCCGCGGAGCAGCTAATCCGTCCGAGGACATGGATGAGCGCAAGAACTCACCATCTGATAGCCATGACTGAGATGCTCCTCAAATTTATTTGCCAACAGAGGGGTTCGCCTCTGAGCAACCAGCACAGGAACTCTACCATCGTGGAGTCTTCATTCACAGACTGCATCATCCTTGGCACAGAGTCTCGCGTCGACTGAGGGTGGAAGATCTGGGGGAGGTGCCCCGGATATCTCATGAACGAGTGGGCAGCGGTCGATGAATGCACGTACTTGCGATACAGAGTCCCCAGATGCTGCTGACGATGGCTGGTGATCTGGATCAAAATAAGGGCAAATGGTAGCTAGGATAATCTCCAACTACCTGACGGCCGGGGCTACAGGGCTAAATGAACAACAACGCAGACGATACACTGAGCTGGGATTATGCAACAAGGATATATGACAGTCATTGATAAAGCACAGAAACATCAATTGATTTCTTGCCAATCAGCATCCAGAACCCGAACACCCCGACGCCCCAACCTCCTATGCCACTCCCTAAGTTCCCCTTGGATTCCCGCTTCTTGAGCGCGAGAGGTCATCCCTTTCCGCAGCCAACGCACATCACGCGTTCGTACGATAGAAAGATATGGAAGGTGCGGGAGGATCTGATGGAAAACTTGCGAAAAGTCGGACGTTGGGCGAGGAATGGACAAAATCTGCAGAGGATGGGGATCTGTGGAGGAGTCACGCGGCGGAGGGAGTAAGTCAGGAAGAGGGTATTCTAATGAGAGATGCCGGAGAGATGGCGTAAAGGACAAGATATCCCGT
Source organism: Pleurotus giganteus (assembly GCA_032158425.1). NCBI lineage: Eukaryota > Fungi > Basidiomycota > Agaricomycetes > Agaricales > Pleurotaceae > Pleurotus > Pleurotus giganteus. Next base: position 3,707,311 of record JAPEHR010000002.1, read on the forward strand.
GGTGAAGGGTGCAGCCTGGATGGCCACGTCTTTGGCGTAAAAAGAGCTAGAGATCGTAGATTTTTACCGTGTGTAGAAATGAATCGGGTAACAATAGAGGTAGGATATGGAATATCGTCATACGGCGTTATCGTGAGCTTCCGCAAAGAGGGAAGAGGTGACTCCAGCATAGATAGGAGGAGATGTGATGTATGCATCGAGAGGAGTGTCAACGTATGCAAGTGATCAAGGCTGAGGGGGTCGAATGACTCGGGTACCTGTGCGGTAGGTAAGTCTGGCAGAAATTCGGCCTCCGTGGGATCAGGTCCTTGTCCAATCACTTCTATCACTTCTAGATTAGGGCAACACCGCAGTAATTGCACCAAGGGATCGCCTTCCGAATTCGCTGTGCTGGACATAGAAGGGACGTAACCAATGCCATGTAGCGCGGTAAGATGTTTCGCACCGTTGCTAGAGGCTAACGACATGATAGCGCGTTGGCTCAGCACGAAGCATGGGTTCATGATGAATTCGGAGAGGAATGGCGTCAACGGGAATAGGTGAGTTAACAGCGCGTCAAGTTTCAGAGCTTGCAACCGAGAAGTAAACGTAATGTTGGAGAGATCGAGGACTTGAACCCAGCGGCCGGGAGCCGAGTAAGGGATGCGGCGAATGGAATCCCATTTCTGTTCTGCGGCATGCAGACGATCATGCAACCTCTCCAAGGCCATCGTTCTCGAGATACGGATGACTGCGTAAATCAATGGAAGAACAGTCTCCTACAGGAAAGGAGGATCAGCATTGGCGTGCAGGTCATCTGCTCGTTGCCACATACCGAAAAACCCTTGCAGACCGTCAATAGGGCATATGCGAACCCATGGAAGGCATTCCTATCGGACAATGCGAACGTGAAGATACGTTCCCAGACTTCTCTAGGAAGCGAAGTCAATGGTTTTCTGAGGGGCAGCAAAGGAAGCAGCAGCAGACGACCAGCAGCACTCGCGTACGGTCGTGGTTGCAATAGAACGCTTTCGGAGCTCATGGAATGAAGGACCTTATGAGCAGCAACCTGTGGAGGAACGGTCAGTGGGGACAGTGGGGATTCTGCATCGTGTGCTCATCATATATGTCAAGCGAACGGAACTCCGGGAAGACTAGTTTTGTTCGCGTTGTGTTCGCTACGTCAGTCGCGATATCGTAAGCGCTCAGCCTGGTGCCCTTCCAGTATAGTCTCGAACAGTCAAAGGGGCTCCATCAAACGCTCTCTTATAGTAACTACTTGGTACCTATAATATCACCCATTTCCTCCATAAATTTCTCGTAGTCATCTTGTTTCTTTTCTGCAGCCTTCCCTTTGCCAACGCTGGGACTACCGACGACAGTCGGTGCGGGTCCGAATTGATCCTTCAACGCGGAGAGTAAATCTGGACGAGCGACTGTTGGGGTGACCTCGTCCCCGGGTTCGCCCGCGTCCAATGATGGTGCTGCATTTATTTTCGTAGACAGACCATTGCTGGAAGTGGCAGCTTTTTTACGCTTCAGCGCCGCAGGAACAAATGCAGTTGCCTCCTTCTTGAAGTCTCGCAATTGTGGCGCGGCAGACACCGTTGCAGCAGCCGTGACTTGAGGGGGTACTGCAGCTGCTACTGGCTTCGCTGGTAAAGATGGATGTGCAGGAGGTGGAGGCTTGTAGTGACTCGGTCTGTGGGCTTGATAAGCCTGATGTGGTATTGATGACAAAGGATCTTGCATGGTGGAAGCGGGTGGAGCTCGCCTAGGGAAGAAGCCTGGAGGAGGTGGGGGCGTCGGGAAGAAGCCTGAAGGTGGCACGGAGAAACCAGGGGGAAACCCAGGTGGGGGGATAATTGGCTGGACGTACGGTGCAGCTGGGGTTGGACCTGCAAGAAAAGGGGGAGCGGAAACGAGATTGGGCGGTATCATGGAGGGAGGTGGAGGCGGAAGCCCTACAGGGAGTGGGGGAGGTCCAGGCGGCAGGGGTGGATTAACGGGTATATTGACGGTCGCTGTGAATGCTTCTCAGTCGGATAGCATGCCTCGCCACAAAAGCACGAACCTTCATCAAAGTGGCCCGGCGGCGGACCATCAGGCATAGGTATGTCATCATCACTATCAACGGGAGCCTCCAATGAACCTGGAGGAGGGCCTTCAGGCATCGCGATATCATCGTCGTCTGATATCGAGCTTAGCAGTGAGTTGATAATTCATTGCGAAAGTACACGAACCATCCTGATTTTCGGCGTCGCTGTCAATCTCGTCAGGTCGCAGTGCTGCTAGAGGGTTACTCGGAAAGCAAGTTGTGAAGGCCAGACATACATACGTCGTTCGATATAAGGCATTCCTGGCGGTGGGACTCCATATGGATTCATGACAGGATCGTAATAGATACTTCGCTCTGGGTGTCTGGGAAGTCCATGCTTGTTGAATACATTCCGCTTCGCGGGAAGGGGCTTCTCGTCAGCAATGTCAGCCTCCTTATCCTTGCGGGCTTTGTAGACTAGTCGACGGTGTTCTGGATGTTCCGCTACATACTCCTCTTTCTTTGCCATGATTTTCTCCAGCTCAGATTTAAGCTGAACAAGACGGGCTTTGTCTGCATCTTGACCCTTTGCTTCAAGGTTCTCGATTTCTTCCTCGAGGTCTGTGAGGACGTCAGATATTTTGACCGGCGCGTCGTTGACTGAAACGAACCTCTGGTATCTTTCTTGACCAGCGCCAGGTCGCGAGCTTTGGATCGCTCGGCCTTGTTCTACTACGGGAGGGTGTCAGACACTGTGAGCAGCTGGGTAGCGAATGTGGGCGAGCCTTTTTCAACTCTTTCTTCCGCTGTGCTTTTCCTGGATAATAATGAGTGTCGCTTTCATGCGCAAGAAACACAATGAACGAACGAAATGCATCTGCTGGATTCAGGTTCTTTCCTTTCGCCATGGCATTGGTGTCGCGCTGAAGGGCTCGTGCTAGCACACACGTGCGACCGGACTTCCGCTTTAAGCCATGACTCAGCTGGAGTGAGAGTCGGTCCCATTCTGGTGGTGGTTATCGCCCCCACTGGCAGGGAGGCACTCAGCTTCTCCCTCCTCGACAGAACCCCCCGACTTCTCGGTATCTATCTTGACTGCAGCGGCCACCAATGACCAGTGTCGCCAGCCCCCCTGTGTCCACCACGAAGCGCGCTTCCAAGATGCCCTCCAGCCAGAATCTGAATCACCTCCTCAACTTCACGTTGCCCCCGAGGCAGATACAGCCTACAAGTAATCTGCCTCGTAGGAGTAGGAAGACGGCGAACCATGGTGTTTGGAACAAGGAACGTAAGTGATAGTCTTATCGCACCCCCGCGTTATGTACGATCGCTCATTTATCTTGTTCGCATTATTCAGGATTCGTTAATGCGCAGTACCGCTTCGTTATGAACCCAACTGGCGACTATACGGTGCACTTTGCGGACCCTGACATGCAAGTTCTACTCTCTGTCAATTGTGTCCTAGACCTCACGCTGCCGTGTCTCATATTAGCTTCTTCCAATGGCAGGATGTTCTGCAAGTCATCATTCCACGGTCGTCGGCGCTGGCGTCTGCTGCTGCTGGTAGTGGCTCTGAAGAGGGACAAACCTCTTGTCCTATCTGTCTAGCCCCTCCCACTGCTCCAAGGATGACCAAGTGCGGTCATGTAAGTCCCCATGACACCCAACGTACATGCTAGGCACCTTACCCGGTAACCTTTAGGTTTTCTGCTTTCCCTGCATCTTGCACTACTTGAACACATCGGATAATAAATGGGCCAGGTGTCCGATATGTTTTGACTCCGTTCACGAGAAGCAGTTGAAGAGCGTCAAGTGGTTTGACGGTCCAAGCAACTTACTGGATGATGATCAAGGGGAAGATGTACCATGCTCCTCTTCATCTGTATCTAGCCATCCTTTCTTGGCTACCCCTCGTGAAGGCTCTCTTCTGCGTATGCGACTTATGCAGCGACCACAGATTACAACTTTGGCACTCCCTAGATCCCACACATGGCCATCGGACCTCCTTCCGCCCCACAAGGCTCCATTCCATTTTCTTCCGGATGTCTATGAATTTGCCAAGTTCATGCTAGCTACACCAGCATATCTCATCCAAGATTTGACTCGAGACCTCGACGAACTGACAGCCGAACGACGGACACTCTCTAGCCTCCGTGATGATTTGGGTGTCGTTTTTGTAGATTCAGCTGAAGCCAAAGTCAAGCATCAGATAGAGAAGGCCTCCGCACTGGAGTCCCCTCACTTGAAAGCCTTAGTGGAAAAGGCACATCAAGAACAGCGAGATATTGAACGACGTTTCTTTGATCAAGAACGTAGACAGAAACAGGAACTCGACCCGACGGCGCATGCGTCAAACGAGATACCAGCGGAGCTTCTCGCTACAAAGCCTCTAGGGTTTGCGCTTCCTGTAAGTGACATCAAGCCTCCCCCTTCCCCTAATTCTGGCCGTGCAACCCCAAAGCACCGTCGTAACCTGAATCCTCCGCCCCCTTCGACTTCTACATATTATTTTTATCAAGCTGCTTCCGGGCTTCCCATATACCTCCACCCGCTGGACATCAAGATTTTGTTCTCCCATTTCAGCAGCTACGCATCATTCCCAGACGTCATTACCATCCGCATCGAATCATACGCAGAAGGGACCGTCAACGATGGCTTGAGGAAACGGTGCAAGTATCTTGGCCATCTCCCCGAAGGCGCTGACGTAGTTTTCGTGGAAGCCGATCTGGAAGGCGTCGTTGGGAAGGAGGGTGTAAGAAATTTTGAAGGCCCTTTGAAGATGAGACGAGCAAGGAGGAAAGAGAAAGGCAAGAAAGATGATCGAGCGAAGGCTCGGGCTGAGGAACGAGAACGTGAGAGGGTGAAGGAATCGAGGACTATGCCGTCCGATCGGTCTTTCGCTCGGAATGACTACGTAGGCTTTGCTCCCGATTCCTACGATCCGCCCACTGTGAACGAGGTAGTTCCTCCTTCAGACGAAGCTCCACCTCCTGCACCTCAAGTTTCCGGCGCATGGGGCGCGCGGAGTTTTGCTTCTGCGTTGCACTCACCGCCTACTCCTCCCTCCGCAGCACGTCAGGGCTCTTCAAGGCGGACTGCTGTGCAAGATGAATGGGACATCGACGTTGCCTGGCATGAGCTAGAACGAGGCGGCGGAGGCCGCAAGAAGAGGGGTACTAAATTAGTGGTCCTCGGCGGTGGTGGTTCCAGGCCAGGTAACAGGCGGTAGTGATAATTCATACGTTCGGAGCAACGACCTTTCAAGCATGCAACCAATGCAGCCCAACACTGTAGTTTTTAGGCATAATCTTCATATACAGTTAATGATACTTCTCGTAGTTCTAGGTTATCCACCACCATATATATAACCGCAAGATTTGTGTAGCACTGTCCAAATACATTATACATGCTATGTAATGATTCCTCGGCCTGATGGTACTTTGTTTCGGACGTGCACGTTCGCTAGACCATGGCCATGTCAATTTTGGCTAAGGTACCAGCTCAATCTGTGCTACTGAGGCTGCGGACTAAAGTACTAAGGGCAGCTGATCCGACATCGGGACGTAACGCACTGACAAGCAGTTGCTCTCCTATTGGTATATGGATAAATACATATATAGCAGTTAGATAAACACAGGGGACAAGGAAATGGCAACACAGCGTATTGGGAAGACACACTGCAAGTATGTAGTTGGTACATACAAACGCAGGCAGCAAGAGATTAGGCAGATGGAGATCATTATGGCGGAGGCGTAAGGTCCCAAGATCAGAATCATTTAATGACGATGTGTATTCCAATAGTTCGTCCATGTCATTCCTTTTGTCGTAAAACATTCGTAGAGTCAATTGCGAGAAGAGACCGCAAACTAGATGATTGACAGGTAATTGGAAGGCGCGACTGGAGACGCAGTACTCAGTAAAATACGAGGTGTCAACGTTGGAGAGCACTCACTTCCAATTGTGCCGTCAGCTTTCCGTGCTTGCCACCATTTTCCTGTTTTATCCAGGATATCCAGTATTTCATTTTTAGTAAAGGAGATCTCATTTGGATCATCGGGAGAGGCAGTGTCTGGGTAGGCAATGAGCTAATGGATGAAGAGAACAGGGGAAACGTACAGGCAAAGAGGGCTTTAGCCTTGTATATGGTTTCCGTCGCTGGCGGAAGGCTGTCTACTCCTGAGCTAGGGGCATTTGCACTAGCGTTTCCTGAGCCAATGCCAGCCATTAGAGGGGAGTGGGGTGTATCGCCAATTGAAGGAGCGCCTGCGCTAGCCGTGTTACGAATGCTTCCCGCGCCTGTTCCGCCGCCAACACTCTTCGCGGCACCTCCGTCCATGCTTGGAGTAAAGCTATTTTGACTGCGAAGGCCTGGACCTGTGCTTCCCATACCTGGTGGCATCTTGGTATCATAAGGCATATCCGAACCAATGCCCCCACCAGAAGCGTAGTTGGCTGTGTAACCACCGTTTACGGTCATATTGTGGATTGATGCCTGAGTGCGGGTGCGTCTGCGGCGGGATGGAGGGGTTAGGCCACCTGTGCCCATTGAGTTGAAGATGTGAAGAGTAAGGGAATCTTCTTCCGAGGTGAAATAGAGCACCCAGAGGATGTCAACTATTGCTAGGAGCAACCAACCAGCGCCCATGGCATTCAGTGAACCAGCACCAGCGAAAAGACCACCATCTGCGCCATGAACTGCAAAAACAATCGCAATGGAGCCAAATACGGAGATTTGGAAGCGATGCATGGCTATTGAGTCTGATGCGAGGGTGTAGAGAACGCCGAGGATGAGGAAAAGCTGGAGGAAGATTCCGAACCAATTGATGTTAACGAAGCCACGGCCGACTAATAAAATCGTGATATGGGAGGCACAGATATGAGATAACTGACGCTTACGCTGCGATGTTACAACGGCTTGGGATATGAAGGTGAGCAGCCATGCTACCTAGACGCGTTGTGATATGAGAGACTGTCAGACGAGGAGCAACTGATGACGCACTATTGAGAGGACTGAGGTAAACAAGAACAGGTAGTGGGTGAGGATTGGAGTAAAGTCAAGACCTTCGTTTCCTCGAGGAGGCATCGTGGAGGACAAGCTATGGCAATGCAGTTGAGGACTGCGCCGCACATCCAACCAAAATCGCGTGGCAATATATTACGTAATCATTCCAAACTCGTGCACCTCCGCCATTTCTTTTCCAGCACATGGTACCCTCGCATCCTCCCCTTCACCTCAGCATAGTCTTCCAGCGTCTCTCGGAGAGTGAACCCCAGTTTCTCAAACACTCGGACACTCCCCCGGTTCCCAGTGAACGCCATGGCAATGACATGCCGCACCCCCATTCTAGGAATAGCCCATTCACCAAGCAGGGTTTCCAATGCGTCTGTCATGATTCCTTGACCATGATGACTCGGGACTAGATAGTCTGGAATGAAACATCAAGACTTTGTCTATGTGAAACGCGTCCAACCGCACCTCCAATCGTCCAAATGATATCTGGATCACCTGCTGCTCTCTCCAAATTTTCTTTCACGAGCTGAGCTCTCTCTTCCTCGTTCACGCTGGCGGCCACTCGGAATCTCCACCTATCAAATGTGACATCTCCAATGAACGTGTCCGTCCCATCCTCGTGGACTTCTCTGAGGCTGCTGACAGGACAACCGCCTAAAAATACCAGTTCTCCCTTCGCTTCCCCCTCGGCGGCATCTAGCATATCCAGCATCTGTTGCGACGCAAGGGTACTTCTCTTCAGCCAAGATTCACCATCTTGTAGTGTGTACGGATATGGCGGATTCTCAAGCCACTCGTGCACTCGTGGGTCGTTGAAGATGGGTGGTAATACTGGGGCATCTGACATGCGCGGAGGGGTCACGATGATGTGCGGATGGTTTCTCAGCTGGAGGAACGGTTCCCCCGTCACCGGGTTCCTTCGAAGCGGTGCGAGTTGTGACATGCTAGAAGGGCAGATGAAAGTGAGAGTGGAACTTGAAGCTTGATGGTTTTATAGTGCGGCTCTCCCAATGACTCTATCTATTCTCCATATACAAGTGTGTCGGTCACGTAACTAAATTAGGAAGTCACACTGTGGATCATGTCACTTTGTGACGCACACTTCATCGATCTGGGCTGCCGTTACACCTGGGACCGCCTGCCCTAAAGCAGATCGATAAGCAGCCCCTCTACAGATATCATGCAGAACCTTAAACTTGCATCTCGTCGACTCCCCCACATATCCCTTGTTTGGGCTGACAAACTCCCAAATTTTCGTTCGGCCCCCCTCAACCCTCCCTCTTAGTTTCTCCCAGTTGTAACGTTAGAAGCCATGGTGTACGTCCTCTCATCGCCGTCGTCCTGCACAGGGGGCTCATCGATGCTGCCGATGACAGTAACTTCACCGTAGGTCAGTGCCAACGATGCGATGTGACGTACAGTGTCGCTGACCGCGATGTCCTTCCCATTGTACAGATCAGATTCGGGCCCTCATGGACCGCCCTACCAACATTCGTAACATGAGTGTTATTGCTCATGGTGAGTGTTTGCCGTACATTTCAAGATCTTCTTACTCAACCGGCCCACTCAGTCGATCACGGAAAGTCCACTCTTACCGATTCGCTAGTCTCGAAGGCTGGTATCATCGCATCGGCTAAAGCTGGCGATATGAGATTTACAGATACAAGAGACGATGAGAAAGAACGAGGCATCACTATAAAATCGACGGCTATCTCGATGTATTTCGAGGTCGACAAAGACGAACTATCCGCTATCAAGCAAAAGACTGATGGTGGGTGACACTCTGATCGTCCAAGTTGATCAGCTAACATCTGATCCATCTGCACTTCAGGAAACGAATTCTTGATTAATCTAATCGATTCACCTGGCCACGTTGACTTCTCATCTGAAGTGACTGCCGCTCTCCGTGTTACTGATGGTGCCCTCGTCGTCGTCGACTGTGTTGAAGGTGTTTGCGTGCAAACAGAAACTGTCTTGCGTCAAGCTCTTACCGAACGTATTAAGCCCGTCGTCATCATTAACAAGGTCGATCGAGCCCTTCTTGAGCTTCAAGTCACCAAAGAAGACTTGTACCAATCATTCCAACGTACGATCGAATCCGTCAACGTCATTGTCTCCACATACCACGACGCTGCTCTTGGTGACGTCCAGGTTTACCCTGAACAAGGCACAGTTGCCTTCGGTTCCGGTCTCCATGGATGGGGTTTCACCCTCCGTCAATTCGCCGCTCGTTACGCCAAGAAGTTCGGAGTGGACAAAGAGAAGATGATGGGCAAGCTCTGGGGTGATAATTTCTTCAACCCGGCTACTCGCAAGTGGACCACCAAGAGCGCTGACAATGATGGCAAACAGCTCGAACGTGCCTTCAACATGTTCGTACTGGACCCCATCTTCAAAGTTTTCGATGCCGTCATGAACTTTAAGAAGGATGCGATCGGCCCTATGCTTGAAAAACTCGACGTCAAGCTCGCTTCCGATGAGCGTGATCTTGAAGGCAAGGCTCTCCTCAAGGTCATCATGCGTAAATTCTTGCCTGCTGGTGACTCTCTGTTGGAGATGATAGTCATTAACCTCCCCTCACCCGCCACCGCTCAACGCTACCGTGTTGAGACCCTCTACGAAGGTCCCATGGACGACGAGTCCGCCATTGGTATCCGTGATTGCGACCCCAAGGGTCCCCTCGTCCTCTACGTCTCCAAGATGGTGCCTACATCAGATAAGGGTCGATTCTACGCCTTCGGTCGTGTCTTCTCTGGCACTGTCCGCGCTGGACCCAAGGTCCGTATTCAAGGTCCTAACTTCCTTCCTGGAAAGAAGGAGGATCTCTTCGTCAAGTCCATCCAACGCACCATTCTCATGATGGGTCGCTACGTTGAGCCCATTGAAGACTGCCCCGCTGGTAACATTGTTGGTCTCGTCGGTATCGATCAATTCTTGTTGAAGAGCGGTACCCTCACCACCTCTGAAACCGCTCACAACATGAGGGTCATGAGGTTCTCCGTCTCTCCCGTCGTGCAAGTCGCTGTCGAAGTCAAGAATGCCGCTGATTTGCCCAAGCTGGTCGAAGGTCTTAAGCGTCTCTCCAAGTCGGATCCTTGCGTACAAGCCTGGATTTCGGAAACTGGTGAACATATTGTCGCTGGTGCCGGTGAATTGCATTTGGAAATTTGCTTGAAGGTGAGGATAGACTGCCTCCACAGTTCCAATCCTTCTCATTGCTCGTTGTAGGATCTCCAAGAAGACCACGCTGGTGTTCCTCTCAAGATTTCCGACCCCGTCGTTCCTTACCGCGAGACTGTCAAGGCCGAGTCCTCGATTGTCGCTCTTTCCAAGTCGCAGAACAAGCACAATCGTCTCTACGTGAAAGCCATGCCCATTGATGAGGAATTGACGAAGGCCATCGAAGATGGCAAGATCAACTCTCGTGACGATTTCAAGGCCCGTGCTCGTATTCTCGCTGACGAATATGGATGGGACGTCACCGATGCCCGTAAGATCTGGTGCTTCGGTCCTGACACCACTGGTCCCAACTTGCTCGTCGATGTCACTAAGGGTGTGCAATACCTGAATGAAATTAAGGATTCTTGTGTTGCTGCCTTCCAATGGGCCACCAAGGAAGGTGTTTGCGCCGAGGAGAACATGCGTGGTGTCCGCTTTAACGTTATGGACGTTACGGTGCGATTTTCTCTGTCAGCTTCCACTGTCTCTTGTATAACTCTTTCTCTTAGCTTCATGCTGATGCTATCCACCGTGGTGGAGGGCAAATCATCCCCACTTGCCGTCGTGCTTGCTACGCTGCTTGCTTGCTCGCCACCCCTGGTCTCCAAGAGCCTATCTACTTGGGTGAGCCGCTTCCATCATCTAATCTCTGACAGTCATGTCAACTTCCCACTTCAGTCGAAATTCAATGTCCTGAGAACGCTATTGGTGGTATCTACTCTTGCTTGAACAAGCGTCGTGGACAAGTCTTCAGCGAAGAGCAGCGTCCCGGAACACCTATGTTCACCGTCAAGGCATACCTCCCTGTCGCCGAATCCTTCGGCTTCAACGGTGAACTTCGCTCACATACCGCCGGTCAAGCCTTCCCTCAGAGTGTGTTCGACCACTGGGAGATCATGCCTGGCTGTGGGTCACCTCTCTATCTACACCGAATCTGATACTTATATTTCCAATAGCACCTCTCGACAAGGGCAGCAAGATCGAGGAAATTGTTACCAAAATCCGTACTCGCAAAGGTCTCAAGGTTAGTTGGCTTGCCCTTGCCCTGTCTACTACACCGTATATTGACACCATTCTTTTGTTCAGCCCGAAATTCCTCCCCTCGATACCTACTACGACAAGCTATAATTGCGTCGATTTCATGCAACGCATCTTTGGCTGGCTTTTATCTTTAACTTACCATGGCATGAGGGTTATGAATCGTCACGTATCTACAGAAGAGTTCTGTGAAGCAACCGGCTTTCTGTTGTATAATGCACGCCATCCTTGTCCTGTTGTATCATTCACTAGTCATCATTTCCCCCAATCTACATATTCCGTTGGGACCAACTCAGGGGCTCTCGCCGCACTGAACACACTCCCCTCAGTGACTCGTCCGTCTGCAGTGCATCATCATGCGGAACCGCGATCCATGTCATAAGCACATATATATGCTGCTTACAATGCGACTAGTTCGCATCGGCACATCCCAGTCTCGCTTATGCCTGATCTCACATCAACAACAGGTGTGCACGAGTATCTCAATGGAACTCCCTTCAAGGGTACCAAGATCGTGCCGCTTTCTGGAGGCACAGCCAATTTCATCTATCGCATCGAACTGTCTACCCCCTACAATGGATATTCTACATTGATATTCAAGCACGGACTCGCTTTCGTTGGAACGATACCATTTGCATTGGCCAGACAGGTGCTGTGCATCCTTCGCTCGTGATGGAAGTGGTTTTGTGATTTCCTTAGAAATTTGAGGTCGAAGCCATCAAGTTCGTCAGGAGCTGGCTTCCTCCCAGCACCCCCGTCAAGGTTCCTGGCATTCTCCATTTCGATGAAGGGGCTGCAGTCATGATCATGGAGGATGCAGGTCCAAATGCCCGGACGTTGAAGCAACTCATGCAAGACGGTGCCATTTCTGTGTCTCAAGCGGAAAGGATTGGGAATCTGCTTGGTGACTTCTTGGCCAACCTTCATCGATTGAGCAAGAAAAGCCCTGAAGTGGTTCGATTCTTTGACTCAAATCAGGAAGGCAAATCTATCTCAGCTTGGGCCACGTACGGGCGACTCGTCGAAACCTTGAGAGGAGAAGGGCTGCCTGTATTATCAGACCCTCCCCTCGACGTCTCCGAGGACCAGTTACAGACTGTTGCAAACCTTGTTTCAGAAACAACCACCAAGATCACAGCTAGTGGAGACACCGTAAGTTTCGATTTTGCGTGCCGTGCACACCATTGTCACACCCTATGTTTGTACATAGATGGTCATGGGTGATTTTTGGCCCGGAAACATTGTCGTCAACCTCGTTAAGGACGAGCTGCAGTCACTGTACATCATTGACTGGGAACTTGCTAAGACTGGACTTCCGGGTCTAGACCTTGGACAGTTCTGCGCGGAAATTCATACACTACGCAAATTTTCCCCTGCTGTAGAAGGCAGCGCCTCGGCCGTACTTGATGCGTTCCTTCGATCATACTCAAAGGCGATACAACCACCACCCGACGCAGCCTTAGCCTTAGCTCGCACCACCGTCACCCATGTTGGAGCCCACCTCGTTGCATGGACTCCCCGGGTTGACTGGGGTGGTAGGGAGAGCACCCAGGGAGTAGTCATGGAAGGGGTGGGGTTACTCGTGGGAGGGTACTCGGAATCTTATGACTGGCTTAAGAAATCGCTTGCTGGACCGCTGATCGATGAGTAGAAGCTAAAACCTGGTCACGTATGTAGCTGAGTCAGGCCCTCATGCGGTATAAATGCTTGAGCTCACGGATGGATCTGATAATCTTCTGTTCTTGAATCTCAAACATGTCTGTCGACAAGCAAATCATTTTCACTGAGGAAGCAAACCCTCCTCTCCCGATATACTGTGCGTATAGATTGCGACTATGATTGTTCATGGTTAACCTACCATCCATGTAGCTCAGGCAGTGGTATCTAACGGAGTTGTATACGCATCTGGAAACATCGGTTGTGACAGAGAGCTCAAGATAGTGCCAGGTGGGGTCCAGGCAGAGACAGTATGTCGCACCTGGCGTTACCTCGTATGGGTTGTCCCCTGAAATGAAGCAGCTCGCGGCTCTGAAGAACCTGGCTATCGTACTGAATGCTTCAGGATCCAAACTTGAACATGCCCTCAAAGTAAACGTTTACCTCACCGACCTAAAGAATGACTTCGCTGCGATGAATGAAGTATATGCTCAAGTAGGTCGCTCTGGTCGCTGGTGGGGTTCGTCTGACGAACAGTGTTTGGGCAGTTCTTTGAGCCAGGCAAATTCCCTGCTAGAACTTGCATTGGAGTCGCCGCGCTACCTCTGGGTGCTGTAGTGGAAATAGAATGTGTTGCAGCTGTTACAAAGTAGCCGGGATGGCAAATGAGATGCAATGGGCTATGGTGGAAGAAGTTCAATTGTACAATTTGTACAATTGTTGGGATATACCACCTGTTCAGCTCTCTTTCTCGACGTTAGCGACTGTGGTATGCTGCGGCAGGGACGTGAGCACGCAGATTGACCAGGGGTATAAATTTGGCATATCTACCTTGGAGCTGTCGAAAGGATCCAGGCCGGCGGCGACTCTTGAGCCTGCAATGATAGCAGTAGCGTCGATGGTGGTGTCCGCTTTCGATTGTAAATGTTTCATCTGACTATCATGGAAGGTTTTGGCAGTAAGCAGATGTTGCAAAGCGACGTCTATCACAGGCATTGGCGAACAGTGCTCCACCGACAACCTGCGGATGTGACTAGCAACCACCCATATGAAGCAATCAGTGAGGAGGACGTACAACCGACTCACCTCAAGTCCTTGATTCCTCCATCTATAGCAAAGTTGATGGGGTCTCCGAAGTTGTCGTGAGCCATTCGCGTAGAATGCAAGACAATCCTGCGACTGCATAAGACGAGGTCGAGGACTCGCACCGCAAGCTTACCCAGGTGCAGGGATTAGATCTATGAGGGGTCAACCTGGGTATCACTGCAGGAAGTGCTCGCGAACCTTTTATGAGGTCGAGAACGGTGTCGCCCTTGATGCCTGCCTTCGCAGCCAGAGTAAAACTTTCAGAGAGGCCTTCCATGATGCCAATGATCATTGAGTTGCCCAACAACTTAAACGTCGGCCCTACGAACGCGACAGCATTAAGGCATGCTACAAACCAACGGCTGGCCCAGAGCACCTTTCTCAACGCTTCCACCCAGATCAAAAATTCTCCGGGCAATGGTCGGAACAAGCAAAGGCGCAACCGCTTTCTTGGCCAGATAATCGCCGCTCATTGATAATAATAGTTGTCTCTTCGTTGCAACTGGTGGAGTGCCGAATACGGGACACGCAACGAACCGTGCATTTGGATGAGAGGAAATTAACTTGTCCATTTCACCTATCATGATATTAGCGAAAGGAGCCTAAAGTGAAAAAGTGGCCAAAAGAATACCAGCGAATGTTGGGTATAACTGAGGGGCAGAGTGACCTTAGGAAATTTGAATTCCATGAGTAAACAAACGAAACCCTCCTACCGTGCTAGTCTCCACAAATATTTTCATCGAGGGTGGAGGAGCATCCTACTCGACGATTAAGGGATTGTAAGGAAAGAAAATCTTAGAAGCACCTGCATGGATTTCGCGAACTTGGCATAAACTTCCTTGACAGCAGCGTCGTTGGCTAAGTTAGTAATGATGACATCGCATCTGGTCGCGATCTCTTCAAGGTTGTCAGCTATTTTCACTTTGTCTTCGCCAAGCTCGAGGAGTAGAGCCTCCGATTTAGATTGGGTACGATTCCACACGAGGATAGGGAGTGAATTAGGGCGTGAGTCAGGGGTTGCCAGGTTCCGCGCGATGGGATACCCTAGTTGCCCAAGACCCACAAAACCGATCTTGAGGTTGTCGAGGTTGTCCATGTTAGCAAGGTCGACGACTACTGAAGGGGGAGATGAGTAACTAGCGAGGAACGAGAGTATTAAAGGTTGACACAACACAGAATTAAATGGGGCTTAGTCAACAAGAATAATGATCAGTCCGTTCGGTGGGATTACGAGGGGTTCGGCGGGGTGCGTGTGTGAGGCGATTAACTGATCATGGAAGAAATCGATAGAATGTTGACTGCTTAATGCAGCAAGTACCATCAGGGCGTCGATATGGTGGCCTAGCAAACCCCGCATTCCAGTGCAGCGCGCTGGTGCCTTTGAGTATCATATACCCGCAAAACGGCGCTTCGGACTTTCCCAGAAATCAGGACTTTATCTATACATGCTTATAACGAAATTACACAAGTTGGATTTCTCACATAATAAAAGCCATCTAGTCATTGATTTTCTCAGGTCTCACAACGGTCGCATGCTGCAAACAGGATCGACAAACTGCTCGGAGGGGAGACATTAGGACACACCTTTTGGCTGTCAAAAGCGTCAAGACCTGCCGCGACGCGCGCACCGGCGACCAGGCCACTCCAATCAAGTGTTTTATACTCTTCCTTGCCTTGCGCAACTTGATTTGCATGGATCGCACGTGCAGTGATGAGGTGCTGATGCGCGATGTCAATGATTGGCATTGGTGAGTTGAGCTCAGCAGTGAGACGTCGAATGTGCCTGTAATGAAGGATTGGTATAGACAGGTGAGTAGGCTGTTGGACCATACGCACGACGCGTCCTTTATCCCCCCGTCAACAGCGAAGCCGACCGACCCATCGAACT
The DNA here is from genome assembly GCA_032158425.1 of Pleurotus giganteus. Lineage (NCBI taxonomy): Eukaryota > Fungi > Basidiomycota > Agaricomycetes > Agaricales > Pleurotaceae > Pleurotus > Pleurotus giganteus. The sequence goes on from JAPEHR010000002.1 coordinate 3,723,226, forward strand.
TGTCGTTTGCAATCTTGTCTGCGTATGCAATGGTTCTAAAGCCATGTTAGACGCAAACCCCATCGAAGGGAGGGACAAAAGCTCGCCCTGGCGCCGGAAGCAGATCTAACTTTGGGTGAGCATTGAATGTGATAGACTGGATTGTCGCGAACCTTTGACAAGATCCAACACTGCCTTGGAGCCAATCCCTGACTTTTCTGCGAGCGTAAAACTTTCTGCAAGCACTTCGATAGTGCCCAGGATCATGGAATTACCGATAAGCTTGAATGTGGGTGCTTTCAGAAGATCTCAGCAACAGCATGGTACTCCGTTCAATAGAAGCTTTACCTTTCTCTAGGTTACCTCCAAGATCAATCACTTTCCTACCTACGGAGGGTACAAAGAGATGGGCGATCTCCTTCTTCGCCAAATAGTCACCACTCATCACGATGAGGAGCTGCGCCTTATCCGCGACGGCCGGTGTACCGAATACAGGGCAAGTAATGAGGTGGTGCTTTGGATTAGATGTGATTAGCTTATCGAGTTCGCCTGGTAAGGATGAGCATCTCCTGAGCCCCCTAGCTGGTTACTTACCGGCGAGATGAGGATAAATCTGGCGAAGTCGCCCTTGAGCCATTATTCATTGCCACACAGCGAGGTGGACCTCACCGTGCTAGTTTCCACGAAGATTTTCTTCTCGGGAGGAGAGGCAGTCTGGTGGCATAGCATATAGGGTGAGAGTAAAGCACAAGTAGGTGTTTATGGTACCTTGAGCGCGTCGGAGAACTTTGTGTATACTTCCTTGACCACAACGTCGTTGGCAAGGTTGGTGATAACAACATCGCAGTCGACCGCGATCTGCTCTACAGTTTGTGCAATGCGGATTTTAGCCTCACCAAGCTGCTTCTGAAGATCCTCAGACTTGGAATGTGTCCGGTTCCAAACCAGTATCGGGACAGATCCAGCTGGCCGATGTCTGGCTAGGTTCCTCGCCATCACAAACCCCATAGCTCCAAGGCCGACGAAACCAATCTGGTGCTGCTGAGCGATAGGCGTGGAAGGACGAGAGTAGGGTACATTTGTTTGCAAAGCGTGTTGCAAGAGTTCGCTCATGTTAGACGGCGAGTACTGATTCGGTGAGCTGCCAGCAGCAACTTCAAGTTACTGCTCGGAATCTAACTGAGACTTCCTAAAAAGGCATTCAGGGTAATGGCCACTAGAGTCACGTGGCATCTTAACGACACCACCTTCCTGTTTGGGTTCACGTTACACTGCAGCTTACTCCAGTTGATGTCGCTTGACCCCTCCTCATTTTGCCCGTAGATTCGCCCAGATACCCCTCCAAGCTATGGCGACCCAAGTTAACTACCAAATGCATGGGCAAAGCAAGGGAACGTTAATGCCAGGCCAATCCATTGCTGTTGGTCAATTCAACGTTCAGGTTGAGCGCTACTTGTCTCAAGGTAGGTGATACAACCAATGTATCCGCTGAAGATTAAGCCTGCTCTTAGGTGGATTTGCCCACGTATATCTCGTTCGGACTGCGACGCCTGTATACAACACCACCCATCACGTTCTAAAGCGTATCGCGGTTGAGAATGAAGCCATGCTCGCTGAAGTCAAGAAGGAGGTCGATGTGATGGTACGCTCTTTTCTAATTAGTCAGTCATACCGGTTAACTCGTCGTCTTAGAGGCTCTTGAAGGGCCACCCTAACATCGTGCATCTCATTGATGCTGCGTGGCATAGATTGTCGAATGGTACTTATGAGGTTTTCATACTAATGGAATACTGCCCTGGTGCGACGCTTAGGACGTGTCTTGTCCCACTTGCCTCTCATGCTATTCATCAGGTGGTGGGATCATTGACATGATGAACCGTCGTCTTCGAGAACGCCTCACAGAGGCTGAGATCCTCCAAATATTTGTGGATGTCTGCGAGGGTGTGGCTTATATGCATAGCTCTCGACCTCCGCTCTTGCATCGCGACTTGAAGGTTGAGAACATACTTCAATCCTCTCCTACTTCGTTCAAACTCTGCGACTTTGGTTCGGCAACGACGGTTGCCTCAAGACCGCCATCCACCGCCCAGGAAATCAGGGCTCTCGAAGCAGATCTCAATCGACACACAACCCTCCAATATCGAGCCCCAGAGATGGTCGATCTCTACCTTCGGCGTCCTGTTGATGAGAAGAGTGATGTGTGGGCTCTGGGTGTGCTCCTCTACAAGCTCTGCTACTACACCACTCCTTTCGAAGAGCACGGTCCCCTGGCCATCCTAAACGTCCAGTACAGGACTCCCCCGTATCCGATATACTCTACGCAAATGACTGCGTTGATTGGTACGAGCATGAAAGTAATCTGCATCACAAAGCACTGATGGAATCCCTCTAGCTTCAATGTTGCGAGAACATGGCGCTCACCGTCCCACTGTCTTCGAGATTTTAGATCAAGTCCACCGATTACGCGGGACTAAGTCTCAGTTCAAGTACAACGTAATCCCTGCACAACCGTTGTCCCCCCGCCACCCTCAGCTTAAGGACACGTCAAATCTTATCAATACGAATTCATCACAACAGAGCGCTGTGGGACTCCAACCATCAACTAGTTCCGTCACCGCCATACCTATACCCAAGAATGCTGGTGTCCAAGCTAGGGAGATGGTTTTAGAGGCAATTGCTCCAATGCGAAGAGGTAGACCCACCTCTACTAAAGAACAAAGCGAGCCTGTCACTTCTCGGCAACCAAGTCCGCGAAAAGCACCTACTCAAATATCGACTCCACATGCTGCCCCTCATAGCTCTAATAATTGGCTGGACGATGGGTTTGACGCCGACGGAGAGAAAGCATGGAAGGCCATTGCTGCTACAAAAGTTTCAGGAGCAACGAAGCCGGCTGATGATGATGCATGGGGTGCTACGAGGGTTCAAGTCCAGCACAAAGGCAAAGACCATGGCTTTGGTGACGACTTTGAACAAAAATTATTGGACTCCTTCGACCCATCACTGGCGAAGCCGCCGCCCACGGTGATCGATATCTCCGTCAGCCCCATTCCAACACCCTCCCGTGAACCGCCAACACCGGCCCGCACAGCGGTGCTCACGCCTGCAAACGTAGTTCGACCTAGGCTCATTCCATCGAAATCCAAGGAGCGAGATGCCTTCGATGGCCTGGGACTGCAGCCGCCGAATAAACCTGAACCTACACTTGGGGAAGCTCGGAAATTGAGGACTGGGCTTGCCACGCTGAGCATCCGTCAAGGAGCCTCCCGCTCCCCTCAACCCCCTAGCACAACACGCCCCATTCATTTGGCTACAAAAACTCAACCAATGCGTGGAGCCTCTTCATCGCCCGCTCCACTCACCTCCCTTGTTTCACCCCCTCGTCCTCCTTCAAACCAACCGCTGTCCCCTGACCTCCCCGCTGAGTCGAGGTTCCCTTCCCTTGAAGAGTTGGATGCCACATTTGCATCCGCCCCGGTCAGCAGAACTCCCCCTGTGATTGGAATCAGGGCTGGCACTCAGCTCTCTAGCCAACTCCAAGCTCAGAGCGTGAAACCCAGTCCGGATGATGACAATCGTCCATCGGACACCCTCAAGCCTGCACGATTACCTCTGAACCATGGCGGATCCCGCTCAGCACAGGTCACAGGGAGCGCCATGCGAGGATATCGTCTTGCTGCTGAATCAAGTCTTGATGGCCAACCTAGTGCTGATGCTAGACGGACAATACGTCCATCCAATTCCAACACTACAGAAAGCACCACGCTTCCTGAGCCTACCTCAGGGATCAACCTTCAGAAATCGGGTAAGGCACTGTCATCCATTAGTGTCGTGAGTTCTTTGAGTCAGGCTGGTGCTGGTATCGAAGCACCGAAGACATCGCCCTCCGAGGCCAGGACCTCATTAGCAGCCACTAAATCTGAATCCAAAGATTGGCTTACTGGGTCTGATAACGAGCAATCTTCATATGCAACGTCCAAACAGCTGGCTCTTCGTACCTCACCCAGCAAGCCCGCCTCGTACATGGCCACTGGTGGTTCACGCTTCACCAAACTGAACGATGTTGCCGCTAGGCCCGATCAAACTACACCTAGCATTGTCAATGATCCACCACAGTCGCCTATCACTAGGAGCAGATTACCTTCCGTGGCTAAGTCCAAGGCAGCTCCATTACGACCGGTCAGCACGGCTGGTGCGAAGTATCGACAATCTACCGAATCTCTGTCAGATAACTGGAGTTCTCTACCAGATACTAGTAAAACGGCTGAGACGGTGGATGCGGACTCTCAATCCAGCGCTGACGAAGAGGGGCCCGAAGACGCGGGCAGATATACGCGCCCTTCTAAAGTAGTGCCTGAGCGACAAGCATCGAAACACAAACCCAGGCAAAGCTCTGTTCATGATCTTGTTGACCTTTGGGGTGGTGGCATTAATGACAAGGAGCGCAAGAAGGATCTAAATAAGGATCTCAATGCGCCACCAAACCTTGACCTTGGTCGACTGAGTCCTTCGAAGCGAGGGTCACTTAGTTTGAACTCGCCTACCACCCCATCGTTTCCTAGATCGACCTCCCCCAAACCTTCATCCTTTCTTGACTCGCGGCAGTCTGCTCAAGGGTCGGATTCTCACGACAAAGCCGAACCTTCGTCCGCACCAACTCCGTCACCCATATCAGCTCGCTCTCGACCACAATCAATGTTCTTGTTTCCTTCTCGATCTACAGAGGCCCCTGCCCCTGGCCTGTCCTCTTTGGGTCTCTCGTCAGCCCTCTCACCCCCTGCAGATACAACACGGCGTCCAGCCAGACGGACATCCATATCGGATATGGTACAGCATTATGAAGCTATCAGCAAGTCGACTTCCATTGGTCTTGGACCGCCGCCGATAACTGCGAAGCCTTTGGAGCTGCGAGCACCTCGACCAATCAACGACCGGAAGGCATCATATGATACATCACTTCCAAATCAGCCTACATCACAGTCAAACTCTCCACTTGCATCACTCCAGCCAGATTCCTTTCGTAAGGGTGGAACCTCCCTGCAACTGCCAAGCCAGCCAGCCATCCCTGAATCGGGTCGGCGTTCACCTACCTCTGCAACACGCCCGTCATCATCTGGCCAGCGACTGCCCAAGAAAGAGGATGTGAAACTTGGAGATGACGATGTCCTCGGCAAATTCCGGAAGGCGGTAGTCCTCTTAGATGGATCTGCCCAATCAGCCAACCAGTCTCCCCCAGATCAACCTTACCAAGGCGTAGGCAGGCTGATTGATCAGTGGCAGCGAAAGACGGCAGAAAGCGAAGGCACGAGAGAGCCCATTGTGTCTAGACGAGGGGGTTTCGCTGCAAAGCGAACAGGCATAGTGGCTAGTACCACAGGAAGACCATGAGATTCTACCTTAGAACGATTAGTGATTTACGTAGCATCTATTTTAATCCCGGACTCAGAAGCAATGACGAGCATAGATATGAGGAGACTAGGCAGGGTTCGCTGAAGATGTATTATTGAGAAGCTTGTGCTCGGTGTGATTTTGGGCCATTTTCTTTTTCCCAAGTAGCGGTGTCTTCGTAGGATTCTGAACTCCCAATGAGGCCCATTTGGAGGGCTGCTGCATCTGCACGAGCGATGTTGGACTCGTTGGGATGAATAAATATGCCATCAGGCCTTTGCCGAGTCCGGGGCCGAGGTGGTAGTACAGACGACAGTGGATATGGAGATTCGATACCACCTTGCTCCAGAAGGGGCTCGTGAACGCCCAGTCTAGAAACCGGAGCTCAATGTCTGCCGCTGAGAAGATACTACGAACCTACTGCCGGTTAACAATACTTGACGTGGGACCGCCTTTCTGGAGTTCAATGAAGAACTGTGCAATGGCCAGAGTCGTGACCTTGGTAGTGTCGGGAAGAACAAGATTGGATTAGAATGACATAAACCAATAGTCGCATCTGACTCACAATAACGAGGATTATCCTGAAGGATAGTTACATGGCATGAGAAAGGACGCGTCCGGTACTGAAGTACTGAAGGCTCAGACTCACCCCAGATGGAATGTCATGGCAATCAACATGTACATCCTGAGCACCGCATAACATCTATCTAGCGCGCCTTCTGGGTGCGAAACGAAATAAAACTTACAAGCGAAGAAAAGTTGTCAACCAGTAGAGGAGAGCTTTCCAGGCTGCACGCTTCCACCGCGACGGTTTGAGTTTGGACGGTGCCCATTGCTTGTCAGCCACGAAAGTAAGAGCTCTGGACAAAGGGGCGTTGAAATGAGACTTCCAGAGCGAAAATGCACAGCATAGGCCCCACCGCTCTGAAAGACATACAGCGACGGTGAGAAACGATCCCAACAAGAAGCCCGTGGAAGAGTTGAGTTGGATGGAGGGTAAGAGGACGACATCGCCCATAAAGGACCAATGAAGGTACGGCCCGTAGAGATCGACATCGTTGTTGTTCATGCTAGCTAGCTAGGTATTAGAATCAGCACTGAGTATGTGAAGACTAGGACTGGCTAACGGAGGGTGGTTGCAGGGCCATCTTACGAGCGTTGTCAAGGCAAGCTAAAGATAGGAGCCAGCTTGGGGATGCAAAAACATTTTTACCAACATTACACCAGGATGGCAAGTTCACAGTATAAATATCCCAATTTCCTACTCTACATAGATAACGCGGCCACTTTGAATGGTCAGCCCAGGCCAATCACTCAGTGACTTGGGGACGGAAACGTGGCTGAGTTTGCTTTTCATCGGCCTTCATTTCTCTCCACTCGCAACCTTCACAATACTCGCAGGAGCTTAGAAGTGAACATCAGAGGGGACCACTACGACGAAAGAGAGGATCAATCGAATGAGGACTCACCCGCATCGTCCCGCTTCACTTTCACTAACTCCAGTTGGCTGTCGATGACCATACCACCATTTGAAGGCGTGCTCGACATACTCGTCAAGCATTTTGTCATCCATACAGAATTCTTTCGTCCCAAGGATACGGACTTGGTCACCTACTTGATCTGATAGATCTGGAGTGTCAGGTATAACAGGAAGAGTCGGTTCACGTTTAAGGGCAGAGCCTGATTGTCCCGGAGGCGACGGTGACGCGGTAGAAGCTGTTCGGTATTAGTGAGGGAGACACAGCGGGCTGGAGGCTATGGCGCACCGAGCCGCGGAGCCGTAGCCACGGCATCTGTATCATCTCCATCTAGACCTGTCGCACCCTCTCTAGCTTGAACCTGTCTTTCGACTGTTGTCGGACCGCCTTCCGACTGAGATTGCTGGTGGGTCGTCAGCTGTTGGTCTGCATCGTGCTCGTGTACGATGCTAGCAGAGGTGCTGGCCGTCTTACGATTCAGATCAGATAGGCTGGCGAAGATCGCTCGTTCTATGTCCCTTACTTCCTGGCTTCCTGAACCATCCGCACTGTCGGGAATGTCCAGAGCGGCTGAATGGCTGACCAGTGTCCGCATGGCTCTTTTTTGTGGTTGCGTACGATAAACCAGTTCAAGTTTAGGTGCAACGCCCTCCACCTCTAGTTCGAGCGCAGTCTCATACCATTGTTGAACTAGCTTATCAAGGCAGTTCGGCAATGAAGAATGGAGATTTTCGTCGAAATCTTCTACCTCCGGAATTAAACCTGCTTGAAGCATAAACCTATCGGAGAACGGTCTACAAGGGTCCAGCTTCAATCGTTCCCAAAGTCTACTGAAGTTGAACGGCCCCGAGGGTGAAGATGGGAGTATGTCACGAAGAAGACGATGATACAACATCACCTGCAGACGCGAGGAGATCGTATCGTTGTGGGGAGGCAATGAATTCGTACGGCGGGTCTTAGTATCCAGGATGTACAACATATGTGGGGATTTCGAGATTCTGTGAGATGAGCCTGCGGAAGTTGAGTTCACGGTTGACTTCGGCGAGGTCGGTGGGTCTTCTTGGCGGACGTCAGAAGGAGTCGGGATACTGGTTATGGGGGTGAGTTGTATCACTGATTGGACGGCCTGGGGAGCGGGCGTCTTCTGCCTTTTCCGCGGAGTCGCTTGACCATATTCCGTTCCACGTTTAGACACTGACTCGTCCGCACTGGACTTTCTCACCACCTCGTCCTATGTTCCAGAAAGTTAGCTCTACTCTCGTACAAGGCGGAGGCGCATACTATAATCCCAGTGACAACTTGATTTTGTATAATCCCGAATACGGGAATCTCTCGCTATTAATAATAATTAACACACGTTATCGACAAGAAAAAGTGTGTCGCTCACCGCCAGTCCCAGTACTCTTAGGGATGTGAAACAGTCCGTCATGTTAAGGAGCCTATGGAAATAGTCAGTAAAAGATTCAAATAGCTCATACAATTGAATCAACCGGAGTGCCCAACGCTCTTCGTCTGTTGATGGCCGGACAGGTTGCAACTCTGGCTTGACCTCGCGTTCCAGGGCCTTGTGCACATCCTTAGGGAGGGGTATGTGTATGGACTCTCTCTTGTTCCAGCAGGGTCTAAGAACCTACTTTGCCTTTGCTTGTGGCTTCGAAATTTTCCTGGACTATGTCCTGCTTGACAACAATCTGTTTGCCAGAGCTAGTTGTGAATGACTTTGGGCGTTGATTGGGCTTCAAATATCGCTTTTGTCGCAGACCATAGTCAAATTGTACTTCGCACCTAAACCATGTTCATGGATACGATTATTTAGCTATGCATGGACGCGTCACGCACCATGCTGGCGACACGATGTCCGTGACAGATAATATTCCGGTCCTCCTATATCTGCGCAACGGGCTATCCTCAGTAGGCGTAACATGCTGAGCATCAGCACTGATATTAGAAGGTCCGGGCTCGGCATGTTCCTCAGCTTCTAAGGCGATATCCAGCGCAGGACCCCCGTGGGCAAAGGGAAGTCTGTCGTTCAGAAGAGCAGCATCAATACGAGCGAAATCCTCTTCCGTAAACTCCGAGAGATCGTATCCGCCGTATGAGTCCTCAGAATCGGACATGGATGGAGTGTTAGTGAACACTGAATAGGGGCCAATCAGACACGAACCGTTTGTATGTCACGTGGGGCGTGTACCTGATTCAGACGTGTGGTGGCATGGTGGTGGGCAATCCCTGCGAGCCGTTGGGCACGCTTAGTCAGTGATTAGCGCCCAAAAACCTGTCCGACAAGGTGGATCCATCCTTGGATCGTCAACTCGTCCCCTACCTACTCCTCACCCATGTAGAACATATTTAAATTGAAGCTAAGAACGTGTGGACCATCAATTATCCTCTAAATCAGCAGTACGGCGCTGCCAATAGTTGAACCACGTCAAATGCAATGTGACGTCACGCAGCTGTGACAAGCTCTCTCTGCCAAAAGGCTTCATCGCACTTCAAGCCTAACACCTCTGCATCCCATCTTCAAGTCATGATATATAGAGGAAAGTTGACCGCAATACATGAATAAAGAGCGTGAATTTTTTCGATTTTCTCCAAAACTTGCTTAGCACGAGATATATGTGATATCTCGTTATATGGGACTGATGAAGCTAAACGAAAAAATTAGATCTCTAGATACTTGAAAAATAAGTCAACTCTTTCTATACAACAAAGCCTGAATGTCATGTAGTGAGCTCCTAGACTTGAAGTCGCGCACCAGTCACTCATTAGGGTGGACAAACATTAACAAATAGACCAAATCGGTTGCAGGCATTGCCCACCACCAAGACGTGACAGACACATCCTGGTTTGTCCTGAATGAGCTGAAGAGAACTTTCACTGTGCACCGACTATTTGGCTTTCCTTCTTTTTCTGTGAGTTTCTATATCGTGTATCGGATGTCCGTGAAGTCTGAATTTGTCAAGAATCTTCATTCCGTGCCCTCCGCTCCGTATGCTGTAAACTTGAATCCGCCTTTCTGATTGTTCTGCAAGAATCCGCCACCCCACATGCATCCATCGGCCTACAGTCCTCGGGAAATCTCTTTTCTGGGTAGCCCGTCTGGTAGCAGCCGCTCCAAGCGGCGAAAGTCTTGGCAGCTCGGTGACGCGCACCATGTTCTAAACGCTCCAGAACCCGCTGAACTTTCCCTGATCACAGAAATCCACCCTGTGAGGCCTCCTCCCAGCCGCTTCATGATGGTTGACCTCTCGCCAGCGAACCCACTAAGCTTGCTCCACTTGCTGCCGTCGGCGTACCGGCAGGACGTAAGGCTTGCTCAGACGAGCCGTGCGTGATGAACCTGAAGGTTCTGAAGTCCTTTCTCAGCCGCGTCGCCCTCGGCATACTCCTTACAATGGACCCCAAATTCAGTGCCAATGAGCACCTCTCTCGAGCACCATTGCAGTTGGCTTCTGAACAATTCAGAGTGGGTTCTATCCTGTGACTCTTCGTTGAACTTACATTCATGTGGGAGTGAGCTCTCTCCACAGTGTGCATCCTACTCTCCCATCGGCGACCAGCGACTTGCTTGCCACGGATGGGCATACAACGTCCACCCTCAACGATGCGTCGCGTATGCGTGCCCAAGAAATATATCTCGGCAAAATTTGCTCAGTTCCACGGGTCGCAGTTCTAAGTATAAATACTCGCTTAGCAATGCGAAGTTGTCACGGGGGACACTGTTCTTGGATGCCACGGTCCGTTCGATTATCCTTCGCGTTTGCCCAGTTTGGTGAGAGCAGGATCGCGCTTCTTCTAAGCTTCGCTGGTTGCTGATGCTAGACCATGCCGATGGCACCATAGGTCACACGCGTCATCTTGCCTCTCGAGGAAATGATCTTTACACGCTTTGGAGATATCCCAAGCGTAGATTTCAGTGCCAACAAAACCACTTTCCTCTAGTGGAAACGGAGCATACACGGTCTCGTGTTAGGACCACCCATTACTCCGCATTTTGGAAACGCCTCGCATACATCCTGCCTCCGTGCACCTACTGTCCGCTTTCACACATGATGCTATGAGGCATTTCGGAGCAGTTGAGGATAAACCGCGGCCTAGTGCTCGCTTCTCGTCCAGACATCCTGGTATTCAGTAAATACGTGCCGCGCTCCGTCTATGTGCCCTGCGGACCTATGGGGAAGTAAACACTGGGGTATCGTGCTTAATCTAGCTGGCCCCCTGATCGAAGAAGGTCACTGGTGAGGCTAGCCATGTCGTAAACCGCAATTTCACCGCCTCTCGTGGTGGAGCTAGTAAAGCTTGGCTCGGCACTGTAGAACACGCTGGTACGCTTCAATTGGACGTTCCAGCTTGCTTCGCTACGTATAAAAGCTACACTGGAGGATCACCTCGTCTTCATCAGTCGATTGCACTCCCTCCCCCAAGCACAGTAGCTTCTGTCTTCGACTTTTTGTTTATCTACTCTCAAAATGCGCTTCACTTCTTTGGTCTCCCTCGCCGTTCTCTTGGGCGTGGCTGCAGGTAGACACTCTGTCTACTCTCCTCGTCCTTACGTTAACACATTCGTTCTGTCCAGCTGTTCCTACTCCCGCTGAGCCATCCATCGTGGCCCGCGACTGCTCAGCTGAACTTCGCCGCTTCAACATCGAGAGGCGCGAAAAGCGGGGACTTGGCAAACGCAGCTTCTACAGCAACATCCAAAATGTATGAGAAGCTTATACTTTCCCCGAATTGACCTAATACCATACTTGTGGTGCAATTAGGCTACTTGCATCGCTTCCCCGAATGCTCCTCGAGGTAAATGCGTCTATGCCATTGAACCCATGTGATGATATTGATACATGGATTTGATAGTTAACTACGTGGCCAACCCGGTATGTTCACCTACCGAGCTGTTTGTCAAGTGTGATAACACTGGATCTCCTTCAGGCCATTCGTGCGGACGTCACTGACGGACAAGCGTATGTGTTGTAAATTTTTCGCCTAGGTATCGCTTACATGCATCGTTAGCGGTCTTTCTTTGACACTCGACATCGGCGTCATGGACATATCCTCCTGCCAGCCTTTGACAAACACGATGGTTGAAGTCTGGTCTGGTGAGCCGCTCATATAAGAAGTCTTCGTAATCTGATCGGTCATGATCCAATAGCCAATGCCCAAGGAAACTATGGCTCGTTCCTCCGGGGTGCTACCGCGACGTCTTCGTCTGGTATCGCCGAATTCCAGACTATCTTCCCCGGTTTCTCGTCGGATGCTGCCAACCACATCAACCTTTTGATCCACCAAAAGACGATGAGCTCCCCAGTGGCCCACGTGGGTCAGGTCTTCTTCACTGATCGATGGACGGATGTGGTCTCCATGCAAGCTCCTTACAACGCTAACACGCATGCTCGCATGCTCAACGCTCAAGACTCCAACTATGCGGCAGCCAGCGGCTCGGGATATTCGCCTATTGTTGAGTGAGTGCACGTCATGGGCATGTCGTAAGGCATTGAGAAGCTGACTGACTACGTGCTCGTCAGCATCGAATCCATCCAAGATGATTGGCCAGAGGGAGTCATCGGATACATCAGTAAGTTTGTCACTAACGACTCGGACATGTCACTGAGTTTCAAACACAAGCCGTCGGTGTCAACCCAAGCAAATCTGTCTGAAGGCCAAGCCACGAATTGTATAATATAGTGTATCACAATGCCGTGTAATGATGATTGTTGACGAATGAAAGCCTACCATTTGAGGAGCGCATGTTTGATTTAGGTCTCGGGTCCGAGATTGCCTCGCGCGCTATGTTTGAGATGGGGGCCGTAGACAAGCAACGCCACGCGAGACTGGATTGTACGCCGAGTTGGCAATTGACGCTTACGTGAAAATTGCAAGTGGTGCCATTCCGATGCGTACCAAGTCTGGTTTTACATGGCCAGCGCCGTCGAGACACCAAACTGGTTCCGTTTCAACGCTATCCGCCGCTATAACATGCCACATCCTCCAATCGTCCCATTTTCCGCATAACCGCTTCCTACATACAAAAAGAACCGACCCTTTTCCTTTGTTTTCTTGACTGCCTCTATCCCTTGTGGTCGCCATCTCGGGCCCTTTGACATCTCTTTCATGGGCGTCGATTCCCTGCGGCTTAGCTGATTCCACAGATAATGCCTAGTAGACTTACCCTCGACCTCGACCTCATCTCCAGACCAGCCAAGGGATCCTTCTATATACCTGCACTTGCAAATCCGATGTCGATGGAGTTGCAGACACCAAATCCCGGACGTGTGCCTATCATTGTAGCCAAAGCAATGAGCTCGGTTGGCTTTGCACTGGTGAGTCTTCATTCGGTGCACGCATGAGAAGTGAGGCCAATGGCTGCGCCAGAGCGTTTTCGCAATATGGTTGGATTGGGTCTGCCCGGTTGTGAAGCCGTCGTTGCCTGACATTCGACCCAGCCACTCGAAGCGAGAGAAATCGCGGAGGAGACGATCAGCCCCTGCTTCGCTGGGGGCGTCCGCCCAGCGCAAGTCCCGTCGACGAAAGCCTTTACCCATCCGATCAAATACCTCGCCACTGTTAGACGGTGTACCTCCCCAAGACGCGGTCGGACACGCAGCTCTGGCCACCCAGCAGACTCGGCCCGTCCTCGATACCGATGTCAATTCACCTCCGAAGCAACCAGACCTTGGTTCGCAGGCATCTTTTTCATCCTCTTCTACCATACCCTTAACGCCTCCCCAACACTTGGCATTTGCACAACCTCAGCTTGACCCATGCGACGAATCCTTAGAATCCGACGGTTCTCACTTGTCTTCTCGTCCATCAATTGCTTCGGCTTCAGCGCGACTTGCTCGTATGAAGCTTTTTATGGGTAAAACGCGGAAGCCCTCTCTATCGACCAGTCCCTCTGTTTCTACTCCAGAAGGTGACTCATCCTCATTTACACTTTGCTCTTTCTTCTCTTACCTGACAAAGCCACCCTTATTCCAGACCTCAGTGAGAAATCCGCTCGTGGACCCAACCCGGATGCTACATCCGACGCCACCACTGACAAAACGTCGATGCCTCATCGTTCATTCTTCGCACGCAGACCATTATCAGCCCGCCCGACTACGAGTCCTTCTCCTGCGACCAGTACACCCCCTAAGCACTCTCACCGCCCATCTACGCCTCCTCCCTCATCTGCGACATCTCGATGTTTTTCACGGAAGTCCGACCGTCGCCGCTCGGCGCCCGTTCCTCGGACGCAGCCGTACGATTATCCCTATTTTGCCGCTATGCCCACTTCGGGTGATGACAAGACTTTCGTCGAAGAGCCTGTGACTGTTGATGAGGTGGGCCGTCTCTCCGGTCAGACGTTGCCTCAAACACATCCAGGAGGAAGTGATCTCCGGCAGATCAATGCGAATGCGCAGGCTGATCTTGGAGTCGGTCATCGCCCATCGCCGAAAGGCCGGTCAACAAGTGAGAGGTTGACGCAGAGACGTGCATCATTGCAATCATGATTCCACTCAAACGCATTGTATATTATTTATAAAACAGTAAGCATTTTTGGCTTTCAGTTTTCGTGGCCAACATTTCACCTTCTGCTCGCAGAGACAACTGCATTATATTTGTCACTAGGTAATTGAGTCACGACCAATTAGGTATCATCACGCGAAGAAACACATTCACGATCAAATGTATCATTATATCACCCTCATGAGTAAACGAACCCCCGTAGTAATGATCAATATAATCACTTTGCATCCTTCCGAGAATAAACTCCGTGTAGCGAGGTCAATGGTAGCGAGCTTCGAACTGTCGTCTGTTTTAGCGCCGACCATTCTTTCACTCACTTGTAACAATGGTCACGGTCTCTCGCCTCGTCCGGCAGCCGGCTAACGTCGCGCTGAGATTCTTACTATTCCTCTACTTCCTTCCTAAGGTTTTGATACCGGACACCACCCTCCTTTCGACAAGGCCAATTCAATGTCTTCACAACAGTACCCTCATGACACTGGAGGATGTCATTACCTGTTTCGAGACGTTTTCGGTCTCTGAAGCATTTTACAACGAGACCACGTACGACGTGGCCCAACCTACATCCGATCAACTTACGTCTTGGTTGGAAACGATCGTCGCTCTTCTTCACGTGGACGGGAACTGCACGTCAATTTCCATTCCCAGTATTCTCAACCAGATCTATTCCGTTTCGTTGTACACCGAATCTGCTGCTGGCTCCCAAAAGTCCTTTTGCATACTCTCCGAGTCGCGGTATGTTCCTGCCACTGGGTACTACACGAAAGGATGGGGACTTGTTGCCGTTCCTGCTGACCGCCCCCACCCTGCACTTGATTTGCACTTCGCTGCACCGCATCCGGTGTACGATGCAAATACTGCAAAACAGGCTTCTGTTCTTTTCAAAATGACAGGCGCGAAAAGTTTGCTCATCCCGGGCAGGATGAGGACCGCATTCAAAGAAAGTACTCCTTGCATACAACCCAGTCCAGGGAACGGGCCGTATTGGAAGACTGATCCTGCCCACGACAAGGTGCGTAGCACATGATGATGTCATCCATGGAAATCAGCTTTAATGCGTATTTTGATACTATGTGTAGAACGAACCGTTCTTCCATGCAGCTACGACGATTCGTAACTGGCAATATGTAAACTCTGGAGGCTGCCCTACAGCGTCCTGCGCTTTTATCCAGTTGCATGGCAAAGGCCCAAATACTTGCAAGTCCGATACTGTCTTCATGTCAACTGGTTTAGGTGAGCGACACCTGTGTTATCCCTCCACGTTAACGCCTCGTGACCCTCAATCTTGTCAGGGAGATCGCCATCCTCTATTGCGTGGTATCGATCAGCGGTAAATGCCCCGATCAATAGGCTGCATGAACAGCTGATACAGACGTTCCCATCGTGGAACGTCTCCCTGCCTCCAGAAAGCTCTTGCGCTCTGGTGGCGACGACAAATGTCTTTGGGAGGCTCCTGAACGGGATCAAGCAGCACGAGGTCTGCTATACAGCCGCTGATGCCAAAACCGTGTCAGGGCAATTTATTCATCTCGAACAAAGCATGTCAGCTAGAGATTGCGAGAACTATGCTTTATGGGCTGAGGCGCTCAGCCGAGCATTCATTCCTAACACTTCGATTGGTGCTCGTAAAAGAGAACATAAAATACATTTGAAGTCATATGTATGTACTATATACCATTAAATATCGTTTCTCGTATTCGATGAAGTGCAAAAACATTGGAGAAGCATTTCTACGTCTGGCCCTCACAGCTTCTCTAGTAGGTGTAGAGGAACCCAGGACGGCCGTCGATTGGCCCCGAACGACCCTCGCGTACAGCCTTATTCTTGTAGTAGTAGTAAGTTGTGTTGATGAGGGTCACTGTAATGATAACCAACTGTGACCCAATCGTAACCCACACTGGAAACAAAGGCGGGTAAGTGCTCAAGCAATAGTACAATAGGAGTAACTTACAGCCAGGGCGGTACTTAGGGGCATCCCGTGAGCGGAAAACGGTAGAAGCGACAATCCCGCCAATGCCTCCACCTCCGATAGTGATTGCTGTAGTGAAGGCACGTTTGGTGTAGCCAGCGATGTTATTTTGTAGATAACCAAGGATCCCGGGAACGTTGGCTGAGCCGCCAGCAATACCACAGAACACACCAAAGTAACGAACAGCGTTATTCGTATGGAAGGCAGTCTGCGCTCAGGTCAATAAAGGCGGGACTAGCGGTGCTTCCAAATAGGTTGACTAACCAATGTCAAGCCAATAAGCGCGAAGATAGCTTGGAATATGATGAACGGCGCTCGTATCACCCACTTGTCACTGAGAACGGCCAAGGTGAACGAGAAAATGGCAGCAAAGACGTAGGGAGGGGCGGTTAGTAGTTGAGCGTCGAGAGTGCTGTAGCCCATCCCGCTAACCAAGATAATGGGTAGGAAGTACGCAAAGGCCTGCCAATGATTATTTCGTAAGTGTACGCACGAGCAGACGATGAGCAACTCACATAAGTTGTCGTGGTAACAGAACCGAAAAGCAAAGCAAAAGACCACAAATGAGGGTCGCTTAAGTACTTCCAGAACTTCTCCATCGTCCAATGGTCATACTGAGCATCGGCGCGATCCGCGTCGATACGGGCAAGAACCCACGTAGTTTCTTCAGGGGTCAAGAAAGTGTTCTTGTCGGGGAAGTCTTGTACTAAGAAGTATGCAGCAATTCCAGCAACAAGAGTGACTGAGCCAAAAATGATCTAGATAACGTGTGAACTTGGACAACCCACGAAAGCGACAAGTCAATGGCAACATACGAAGATCCATTGCCATCCGCCCAATCCGCGTAGTCCAGCCATCTCCGCAATACCGCCAGCCATGGCAGAAGAGAACCCACCGACCATGATTGACAAGACATAAAAACCAGTTAATCTCTTCTGAACCTCACGGCGGAGGTACCATGTGCTGATAATATAAGCACAAGCGGGAAAGAATCCTGCCTCAAGGATACCAAGGAGTGCACGGCAGATGACGAGTTCCCACCACTTCTTGACGAAGCCTAGAGAAACATCAGTCCGAACGGCATGTGGCACGGCATGTGGAATCTACACACCCATTCCGAGCATCACCGCGCCCCAAAGAATGGTGATTGATCCAATCTAGAAGATCATATAAGCACAGACGGTAGTAGGCGGAAGCACAGGCCCTTACCCAACGCGCAGCGCCAAACTTGCGAATGAGAATATTAGAAGGTAGCTCGAAGATGACGTACCTAGAATATATGTTAGCTATAATACTCGTGGAGAGGGTTATTTACATACGGTACGAAGAAGATCAACGTCGCGAGGGAGTAACGCGAGCCGACACGGAGTCCGAGGTCCCTTGCCATACCCGCGACGTAGGCATTTCTGCGAGGAGTCGATACATAATAGATCATCAAGACACGAACAACCACTCACGATATATTCACTCGATCAATGAGGGAGATGGAGTAGAGAATGGCGAGGATTGGGAGGAGACGGACGTCAACTTTCCGCATCGTTCGCCGCGCAAAGGACGGGTCCACAGTGCTTTCCTGATCAAGCTGACCTTGACGATCGCCTCTGTTCTCGACGAAGTCGGTGGAACCTTTCTCGGAGATGGAGGGAGGCATTGTGGGGTAAGTTGTGGGGAAGTTGCGGGGCGAAATGCTGAAAAGGGCCGAGCCCGTGGGGTTCTGACATTTCGTTGTTCTTTTCTTAAATAGCCCTCATCGGGCGCCTTGGATTGCGATCTGACGCTAGGCACAAAACAAATGTCTTCCTTGTGAACGCAGCTCGGTTAACCGAAAGCCGAATAAGTCAAAGGCAGTCAAAACCGCATGGAGCTGAGGGTCAGCTTATTATACCTTGGCCTGCCCAAGATGTCTGTGATCATTCCAGGCGTTGATGCACAATCCCCACTGTCTTTGCGCCCTGTACTCGTTCTCCAACGGTCGAAGATGGGGCCAGAGGAGGGGTTTGGAGGGCTTCACGTACTGAAGAGTTACGCGTGGTGGTCGTGAAAGGATCTCGGTGAATAGTCGTCGGGACCCTTGGGCCCTGTATGTATTAGCATTCCGTTCAGCTAGCAAAACAATGATGAAATTTGTAGCCCGGCCACTCCTTTGATCGGCCGAAAACTCGTTTGGGCTTCCTTCGTTCAATGTTACAAGCACCAAGGTATGGTGTTGGCATAGAATAATGTAGAGACGTGGAGGGACGCTGCAGAGGATGTCGGGCGTGACTGGGCAGGGATCTTGGCAAGGATCTTGGCAGTTGAAGAAGACACGATCTCCGATCAACTTTTGATCAGGGCACAATCGGTGGCTGATCGCCATGGTGCCTGAAACTAATGAGCGCCTGGACCCGTAAGCCCAAGCGGTAGCAAGTACCCCGGTCACCATCCGCAATGGACTGGCAATGGACGCTGCGCTTTCGCTTCGTGCTATACTATGGATGCCAACTCGGATAGCAACGCAATGCTGGGACATTCCTATGATGGACGCAAGATGTCCGTAAGAGGAGGTGCGCAAACAACTCGTTTAGCGAAACGACGGATGGATTGCTGGTGTCATTGGGGCTGCCCGCCTCGTCGTCAATTTAGGCGGAGATCAGCGCCACAGCAATGGGACGGAACATGTATGTAAGTTATGTCGCCTATGCACGACCATCGTGCTCTAAGAGGGCGAGCATGGCTTCAGTAACGGGGTTCCTCTGATCAAAACTCAGAAGCACGCCATCTTCAACACACAACCGGAGCTGTGTATCTAAAAGCTGCCTGAAAGCATCGTCGTTAACGGTGGTAGGGAAATCCCACCAAGCGACTCACCGTAGCTGATTCACCAAGACTCCGATACGGGGCCAGGCCTTGAGCTTTATATTCCCTTCAGTACTTTGGATAGAGAGCCCTCCAGCTACATGGTTGACCGATACGGAACCACCAAACAGTAAGAGACCATATATTGGTACCTATCGCGCACTGTCAGTTCTAAGTACACAAAAAGTATTCGGTCCGCTTATACCTCCGTGACATTGCGTAGGAATGATTTTGAAGTCACGTATTGTTGGAAATATGCCACGAACTCCGACGGGCCCCACGCCGATGTGCTGAACAGGACACTAGATGGGTGCAAAAAGGTCCTCTGGCCTTTCAGGTCGTAAAATCTGAAGTCTTTGGCAGAATTGTCGCGTTGAACTGTCCCAGCTTGGACCTTGTCAAATTTTATTGCAGCTTCAGGTAGGTGTACTTGTGCGACCCGGGGCCAGAGTCCGCCCGCGATGATGGCCTTGAGCATGTTCACGTTGTTGCTGTTGGTGTTCAGAGTGGAATCAGAGGCGGAAGCCTTCACCGAAACGAAGCCAATTTCAGATAAAGCAGCGAAAAACTCATTTCTTAGTGTGGTTATCTCGAGGATGGAACGATGGGAGATGAAGTGCTGCGACTGAAATCAGAGGCCGTGGATACAGACAAAGGTGATAACTGAACCTGATCGCAATAGCGCTTGACTTCGTTCGAACTACTCCCCATGGCACGGAGGCCGATCACCTCCGTGTAAGCCTTAACATCTGTGAGAAGATCACTGCTACCATTGGTGAATGTTGCCCGGGCACTAAAATCGTTTAATATTTGATTCGGCAACAGGCAGAAAGTTAGGGTACCGATTTGCTTCCTCTCTTTGCTCGAGAGGACTAACAAACAGTGGCTTGGACGATAGAATGGCAGCAATACTGAGGATGGGGTCTATGCATTTGAAGACTGAGCCCAGGATTAACATCTAGGAAAACATTTGGTCGTGGGGTAAGCGGGTCACGAATACAAACATACTTTACCAAGCCTCAGGTCAATAGGAAGCATGGCCTAGGAAACGTAAGCAGAGAGCTCCATACATAGAATATACCAAGGACTGACCAGGTGTCTACCCATTGAGGTGGGTGACCCTGTGGAATCAATGGCCCCCAAATCCACCAATACATCGAGTGCCTTTCTAACAGCGGAGACACTAGGCGGATTAATGGCACGATTCAAGTAGTGCTGTTAACTCAAGTTGAGTACCGATAATTTTCACCAGATGCTACCAAGACTTTACCGCAGCGTCCTCATGTTGCCTCGTAACCTTTACGGTGAGCAGAACGCTCTCCAACGAAACCCTCAGCATTTCGGGTATGGGGAAGTCTTGCATCCATGATTCTTTCTTCCGGGTATACAACTTGAAGCATTTGCCGGGTTTCGTCCGTCCCGCTCGCCCTCTCCGCTGCCTCCCGGCCGCTTTACTAATCCAGGTTTCTTTCAGTGTTGCAAAGCCTAGATCAGGGTCATAGCTGGTTTCCTTGACTTTCCCTGAGTCGATAACGTAGACGACATCGTCAATGGTAATGGATGTCTAATAATGGTGACAATTTGAATAATGTGGAGAAACTAGGAACGAACCTCGGCAACATTTGTGGCCGCGATGATCTTCCACTTCGTCGTTGAAGCGAATACTCGCATTTGTTCATCGCTGGATAGATTTGCGTGCAGAGGTAACACTTCGGTTATATCCGTTGGAACTGAGGAACGGATCGTCTCAACGCATTGCCGAATTTCTTGAACGCCGGAGAGGAAGATTAGAATTGCAGCGGCTTCCTTCTCCGAAGATATGATATGACCAATCAAAGCCGATATAAGCTGCATCAATCAGAAACGCGGTGCAATGACAATGAATAAATTACCCGATAGTCTATGCTGTCACTGCGGCTAACGGTGCTTATGGCACGGACGTCGTAATCACTAACACGTCCTTCGGCTTTGAGACTCTGCAAGTCGGCCTCCTCGTCAGCCTTGGCGGATAGTTTCTGATTCTGTGGTGGTTGATAACCAAGCTTGGGTATGATGTCTTCAAGGTACCTGACATGTTTTGTTAAGTGATGTGAAGTGGAAGGGTGCGTTAGACAAACATGTCAGTGACGGGGTGAGCGAACCCGGGAATTGTGAGGAGTGGCGCGCCATCGAAGTACTTCGTGAATACATCATAATTTATGGTGGCCGACATGAGAACAAGCTTGAGGGTTAGGTTATGCTTTAACAACTCTTTAAGTTCCAGCAACAGAAAGTCGCAATCGACCGATCGTTCATGAGCCTGGTAATAATCAGCTGGGGGTCCTCCATGGAAGGTGGCTACCAACCTCATCAACGATGATATGAGTGAGGCCATCTAGCTTGTCTCCGCTGCTGAGGCGCCTTAAAACTACACCTGTAGTACAGAACAGTAACTTGGTCTTGGCAGGATCATATCTTGATTCGCCTCGTATGCTGAAGCCAACAGAACCATCTTGGACGCGCTCGTGATGCACCCTTTCCGAGACAGAAATAGCAGATATCCTGCGGGGCTGAGTTACGAGAATAGACGCTCTGGATCCCGATCCAGTGAGAATAAGAGAATCTAAAATGAACTGAGGCACTGAAGAGAAGGTGAGTGGGCCGCAATGTTTAGGGCTAGACTCCGTTTACATTGTGTAGTTTTACCACTACCTAGGGCACGATGGAGTCAGTAGATTGACGATAGCATGTAATCTTGGAGTAACGTACCAGTCTCGCCGACAACTACGACGACTCTATTGTTCCTGAGGCATTCCAAGAAGGCATCCTTGGCACGGAAAGCAGGAAGCATTTTGCGCGTTTCGAAGAGTTCTGCATACTATGAATTCGATGATCAACAAACACAGAGATGAAGCAGCGGCAATTGGATACCTTAGGCGTCTTGCCTACCTCCTCAAACTCTCTTCTCACTTGCTCATCAGTACGCTGATCCACTTTAGTCCGACGCCGTCTATGGGGCCCGCCTTTTGGAACTGGCGTAATGGTGTCCTCTACGCCGTCGTCCACCTCCTCCGGCAGTGACTCAGACACAGAAATGAGATGCTTCATGACTTCTGATACATCCGGAGGTCCATTGTCGTCTAGAACTGCCCATTCGTCTTCCAAGACCCGCATTGCAATCATACAAAGCCCTTCGTCTCCATCTCCGGGTTCCATGTCCTTGATTTCTGTCAAAAGTCGTGACAATAAATGTAGTCGCACGTAAGCAGGAACGGAGTCGGACGTGATGTACATAGGCGTGAGGCCTTTGGCAGGAAAGCGGTTTGGCGCGAGCAATATGTGTAGCTGGACGGGTGCACTAAATAAAGGCATTATCAGATGGGAGGGGTCCTCGAGATGAGCCCCAAGCGCGGAAAATTCATCCTCAGAGATGGAATAAAGTCGAGGATTGTGGTCAGCTGTGAAAACATCTTCTGCATTGTTACCAATGAGGCGCTGACCTAGCACCGCAGTCAGAATCCCGAAGTCCTGCAGGATCCGGGGATCAGGTCTCAGGGCCTCCACGGCATGACTGGGCCAGCCAGCTTCCTTGACGGCTTTATCTTTAATCCATCGTTGTTTCAAGTCCTCGCTTCCTGAATGCCCGGACACGATAAAAGGATTTGAAGAGTTAACTGATGGTAGGAATCGCGTAGGCAAATCGCACTCTGGAAGGTTCAACATCAGGTATTCGATTGAAGCTTGTAATGGGAGTGCTGTAGTGAGAAGCTTGTTGGCCAGCGTTGAGGGAACGGACAGAAAGTCGATGGCTTTCTGAATTTGCTGATTCTTGAAGCCGAGCGATTTCAGCTGGCCCATGACCTCGTCCTTGGCCGAATCCGAGAGTGTCCTCGAGTTAGTATCATTATCCGGATACATGAGTATGCTCTAAAATGGTGGAGATCAGATGGGAATTCGGATATCAGAGGACAGACTACGAACCTTCTTGATACTGTCTTCAACAATTGCTCTGAGATTGGTAGCCATGCGGACCTCAGGGGATTTGGAGTATTCGCCCGTCGTGGACGTCGCAAATCCAGAGCTTGAAGACTCAGATCTCTTCTTGGCGGCCCTCAACTGTCTCTCATCGACAGCTTTCCTGGCAGCAAATGGATCGGCCTCATACATCCAACTCTGATGCTCTGGGGCCTGCTTATGTTCCGCGGCAAGCTCATTCCAATAGTCACGCGGGCCCTTTGGGAGAACAAGTTGTAATTGTATACCGTTGCAGAACTATTGAGGAGCCAAGTTCAAAAGTGGCCGATACAGTCATTTCGGAAACAGAGTGACGAACACGATACAAGGCATACGTCGCTCCCCAGTGCCTAGCCTCCAGTGCAGAAGGACAAATATACGGAGGATAAGGCTCTAAGCGCACAATATCCATGCCGGACTCTGACTTCTTGTTGGTCCGTTTGAGAGTGATAGCGAACGCATATCCATCACCCTTGCGAGGCTAGTGACCACAATGACGAATCAAATGAGGGCAGAGTGTAACAAGGCGTACCGTATCAATCACTGGTCTCTCCCACCCACTCTTTTGGCATCTACGTTCCACATGAATCGTGACCCTAGACGATCCAACAGTGTTGTAGAGATCTTCACCTTTCCATCAGCAAGCTTGCGGGGTACTTAGATCCTGAAGGGAACAAAGGCTTGCTGTCCGACGACAACGAGGCATCTTGAAGAGGCTTTTCCTTTGCCTTGGACGAGTTGCCTGCGTTTCCAGACTTGACAATGTGTTTCTTGGGTGGCATGAAGGAGGAAGGAGTCACAACACAAACCTTACGACTGACGTAAGCGAGTGCCCTACCAAATTCGAACATCTGGTCTCTTTCCATCCGCAACCACCAGTTCCACTACTCCATGGCCTCCGACCTCTATAACTTGGAATATCTATCACTTGTCGCGAAGATCACGCAGGAAATTGATAACCACACAGGACTTCACGACAAGACCCT
This sequence comes from Pleurotus giganteus, assembly GCA_032158425.1. NCBI lineage: Eukaryota > Fungi > Basidiomycota > Agaricomycetes > Agaricales > Pleurotaceae > Pleurotus > Pleurotus giganteus. The sequence continues at coordinate 3,747,360 of JAPEHR010000002.1, forward strand.
CGCCGAGTTTGTGATAAATCTCCATGAACAGTCAAATGGTAACCTTGCAGCCTTCAAACAGGCTCTCAAGGATGCTGACGCACCATTTCCCGAATCCGTCATCGAAAACATGGACCGACTTATCCTCAGCATGCACCCCAAGCACAAAAAGAAGTTTAATTCAGGGAGGCACGGGAATCTAAAGGGCAAGGAGCCAGAATTGTCTGACCAGGAAAAGAAGAAACGCATGTTCCCTGGATTGGCACTGAAGGATCAAGAGGTTCCTCCGGCTGTTTCTGATGACGTTTTCTTGAAGGAGATTGGGGATCTTGTCTCGGGGAAGAAGCCTCCAGCGAAACGAGCTGCTGAGGATGATGGTCGTTCGCCGAAACGTATCCGCCGCAGCCCTTCCAGGTCGCCGCCGCGAAGGGCCTCTCCCAGCCCACCCCGTGGCCGTAACTATGGTCGTGACGATTACCGCAGTCGGAATGGAGGACCCCGTCAAACGTTAGACGATAGGCCGGTTGTATTCAAAATCTATAACGGACGGGTGTCTGGTTTGAGGGAGTTTGGTGCGTTTGTAACTTTAGAAGGTGTGACTGGTCGAGTAGAAGGTATGTCTTGTTTCGATAGCTTCATTAAATAGCGTCGCTAATATTTACCAGGAATGGTGCATGTATCCAATATCCAAACTGGGGTTCGCGCGAATTCAGCGGCCGACCTACTTAGCAAGGGCCAACCTGTGATGGTAAAGGTTATGAGCGTTGCGGGGAATCGAATCAGTTTGTCGATGAAAGATGTTGACCAAGCAACAGGCAGAGACCTGACACCGCATCTCCGCATAAAATCTGAGGCCGAGATGGAAGAGGAACGACAGCGAGCCGCACGAGCGTCATCCGGTGCTAATTCGATACCTCTGAACTCCACAAGTGCTGCTCCCGTCCGCTCAGCCAAGCGTCTCACCTCGCCTGAGAGATGGGAAATCAAGCAGCTCATTTCGTCTGGCATCATCGACGCATCTGAGTATCCCGACTTGGACGAAGATCTCAATAACCCCACGGCTCATATGGAAGTCGAAGAGGAGTTGGATGTTGAGATTCGCGAGGAAGAACCACCTTTCCTGGCTGGACAGACCAAACGCACTCTGGACCTGAGTCCTGTCAAGATTGTCAAAGCACCCGATGGTTCATTGAACAGAGCGGCTTTGGCGGGTGCATCACTCGCTAAAGAGCGTCGTGAGCTGCGTCAGCAGGAAGCCAATGAGGTGGCTGACTCGCAAGCTCGCGACTTCAGTCAACCTTGGCTTGATCCCATGTCTAAGGAGACTGATAAAGTCTTTGCACAGGACATGAGAGGGAACCTACGAAACCAGCGGGCAGGCGAGGTACCGAAGTGGAAGGAGGAGACATTCAACAAGGCCACAACCTTCGGACAGATAACCAACTTGAGCATCCAAGAACAACGAAGGAGCTTACCAATATACAAACTGCGGGATCCGCTTCTCCAAGCTATCGCTGAGGTAAGTATTGCACTTAATTATGTCTTCGACTCTTGACTTACTCGTCTATAGCATCAGGTTCTCATTGTTGTTGGGGACACTGGTTCTGGCAAGACGACCCAGATGGTGCAATATCTTGCCGAGTCTGGATATGCGGATAAGGGTCGTATCGGATGTACTCAGCCCCGTCGTGTTGCGGCCATGTCAGTAGCCAAGCGGGTTGCTGAGGAAGTGGGTTGCCGACTAGGTCAAGAAGTCGGATATACAATCAGATTCGAGGATTGTACCAGCCCAGAAACGCGAATCAAGTACATGACGGATGGTATGCTCCAGCGAGAGTGTTTGATCGATCCTATATGTAGTTCATACTCGGTCATCATGCTTGATGAGGCACACGAACGGACGATCGCGACGGACGTCCTTTTCGGTCTAATGAAGAGTGAGTGGATCCAACTTGCTCTCTTTGGCATCCAGATGTTAATTCGCGTGTAGAGGCTGTGAAACGTCGTCCTGATCTCAAGCTCATCGTCACATCGGCGACGCTGGATGCTGAGAAGTTTTCCAAATACTTCTTCGGATGTCCCATTTTCACGATTCCCGGTCGAACATTCCCCGTTGAGATTCTGTACACCAAAGAGCCCGAAACCGACTATCTTGATGCCTCTCTCATCACCGTGATGCAGATTCACCTTTCAGAGCCTCCCGGTGGAGTCTTGCTTTTCCTCACAGGCCAGGAGGAAATCGACACTTCATGTGAAATTCTGTACGAACGAATGAAGGCTCTTGGATCCAAGGTCCCCGAGCTCATCATCTTGCCCATTTACTCCGCCCTCCCCTCCGAAGTGCAGTCTCGTGTCTTTGAGCCAACACCACCTGGCTCACGGAAAGTTGTTATTGCCACTAACGTCGCCGAAACGAGTTTGACGATCCCGGATATCTATTATGTCGTTGATCCCGGGTTCTCCAAGCAAAATGCCTTTGATCCGAAGCTGGGTATGGATTCTTTGGTTGTCATGCCTATATCTCAAGCTCAAGCACGTCAACGCTCCGGGCGTGCTGGTCGTACGGGTCCTGGGAAATGCTATCGTCTCTATACCGAGGCTGCATACCGCAACGAAATGCTTCCGAACGCCATTCCCGACATCCAACGGACCAACCTTTCATACACGATCCTTCAATTGAAGGCGATGGGTATCAATGATTTGCTCAGCTTCGACTTTATGGATCCCCCTCCTGCTCAGACAATGTTAACGGCTCTGGAATCCTTATACGCACTATCCGCCCTAGATGATGAGGGTTTGCTGACCAAACTTGGTAGAAAGATGGCTGACTTCCCGATGGAGCCCCCTCTCGCGAAAATGTTGATTGCATCCGTCGAACTTGGATGTTCTGATGAAATTCTTTCGATTGTCGCGATGTTGTCAGTGCAGACCGTCTTTTACCGCCCGAAGGAGAAACAGGGGCAGGCCGATTCGAAGAAAGCCAAGTTCCACCAACCTGAAGGAGATCATCTGACGTTGCTGACTGTATACAACGGATGGAAGGCCGCGAGCTTCTCGAACCCATGGTGCTACGAAAACTTCATACAGGCTCGTAGCATGCGACGAGCACAGGATGTCCGAAAGCAGCTACTTGGTATCATGGATCGGTGTGTCGCTTTCTCACTGGCCTCCCTATTTCCATCAACTAACACCAACTCCAGATATAAGCATGACGTCGTATCTGCTGGACGTGATTACAACCGCGTCCGGAGAGCTATCTGCTCTGGATTTTTCCGCCACGCTGCGAAGAAAGATCCGCAAGAAGGCTACAAAACGCTGGTTGAAGGAACTCCCGTATACATCCATCCATCTTCAGCACTCTTCAACCGAAATCCAGAATGGCTGGTTTACCATGAACTGATCCTTACAACGAGAGAATATTGCCATAATGTCACTGCAGTAGAGCCGAAATGGCTGGTGGAGGTGGCTCCCCAATTTTTCAAAGTTGCGGATGCAAATAAGATCAGCAAGCGCAAACGACAAGAGAAGATTGAGCCATTGTTTAACAAGTACGAGAAAGCCGACGAATGGAGGTTGTCCAAAGTCAGACGGAGTGCTCGCTCGGTGCGTGTGTTTGATCGTCTCTGGCTATTCCGTATGCTGACATGGATCCCAATAGAGTCAAACATTCGGTTAGCCTTCAGACTGTGTACTTCTACACTACCCTGTACATCATCTTTCATTGTAATCTCCCAGCTGCTGGCAATCACCTCTATGTACACATCGATACATTACACTGTAACCTGCTTCTATTATTGGAACTGGGTTTCTCTCAGGAGTTGTCCATCCCACGTCCTTTTCACAGGGTATCCTACTCCTCTGGCTTGCCCATGTCAACTAGGCATATATTTCAATCATCTGAGGGCCTAGTCCTGCGATCACTTCGTGGTGCAGTGACACTTAACAACTCTCTGAGGCTGTTCGTTGCTATGTATTTTTCAATATTATAATATACTGTAGTCTAATTGGCCACACTGCAGCGATACCCAAAACAAAGCCGTCTATGTTCACGATCTGACCTCCAGTGCTCGAGTTGCTCTGGTTTCAGGTGGTGGCGCGGGCCACGAGCCCGCTCACATAGGTTATACAGGACGAGGCATGTTGTCAGCCTCCGTTTCAGGAGACATATTTTCCAGTCCTGGTGCGAAGCAAATCATGGCTACGATATCGCATGCCATTACTGGTGGAGATGTGTCGCCCACACCACAAAAGGACGTGCTGGTTATTATCAATAACTACACGGGTGACCGTTTGAACTTCGGCCTCGCAATCGAAAAGGCAAGAAAAGAGTGTCCAAGCATTAACATCGACAGCATCATAGTAGCCGATGACGTTTCTCTACTTGATGCAGAGTCGGCCGTGGGTCCGCGCGGGCTAGCAGGGAACATCCTCGTTTGCAAGATATTAGGGGTCTTCACGGAACGGGGAAATGATCTACGTGCTATCAAGGCACTTGGGTCCGCGGTGGTGAACAATCTAGCAAGTATCGGGGTAGGATTGGCGCATTGTCACATACCGGGTCAGAAAGGTGAACCTCTGTATCTGGAAGAAGATGACTGCGAGATAGGCCTCGGATTGCACAACGAAGCCGGTGTAAAGAAAGCCAAAGTCAACAATCCGACGACTACCCTAATGGAAATGGTTCAGCTCCTCAAACGTGGCGGGAAGAGCGAAGAAGAGGTATTGTTCATGAACAGTCAGGACCAATACATTCTGTTTGTTAATAACCTTGGAGGGATGTCTCAGCTGGAAATGGGGGCAGTTCTGGATGAAACATTAAATCACCTACGTAAGAATGTTGACCAGCAAGTAAAGAGTAACTCACAAGAATTAATTAGGAGCTGAAGGCATTAAACCTATTCGCATTTACATGTCGTCCTTTATGACTTCACTCAACGCCCCAGGTTTCTCAATTAGCATACTAAACGTATCAAGGACTGAACGCGAGGTATCGAAATCCAATCACACACAGGTGGACATTGCGGAGCTCTGCGACGATCAAACCGACGCTACCGCATGGCCCAGAACTCACATATGCCACCAACAATGTAGCTCGAAGCATTCTGACCAGGCTTTTCAGGAGGTAGCCATCAGCCAGCAGATCCGGGAGTCACCAGCAGCGGGATTCGACTGGGAAATGTTGGACATATCTCCTTTTGCCGTCTTAAAAGGCATCCGGGGTGCCTGCGTGGCAATATTACAATCGGCAACTGACTTGACGGAATTCGACACTATTGTGGGTGATGGAGACTGCGGAGATACGTTTAGTAGAGGTGCACAAGGTGGTATTTTTGTTCCAGTAATATCATCCAAAGACTTACCAGATTATAAAGCGGTACTGCGAGTCTGTGACGAGATAGAATCCATAATAAAGACTGTCGGTCCAGCCGAGTTGGTAGAGCGTCTTGCGTTAGCACTCGAGAATTCAATGGGAGGGACCATCGGAGCATGTGAGTCCCTTGTTGACAGTTTCTCAGAAACATGTCTGAGCTTTCATCGCAAAGTGGCTGCAATATTCTTCACGGCTTGGTCTGAAGCACTGGCAAAACCACCTAGTCACTTTGCAAACTGGCTTTCGGCTTCGACCAACCAAGCACTCGAGAGCCTGTTTATGTACACGCCTGCTAGACTTGGGGACAGGACTGTAATCGATGCACTTCAGCCGCTAATCCAAGCCATAGGAGCTAGGCAATCCATGAGAGACGTGGCGAAGGCAGCAAGGCAAGGAGCAGAGAGTACAAGGACAATGCGGCCAAAGTTGGGTCGTGCTGTGTATGTCGCGTTGGGCCAGAGGGATGAATTGTTGCCTCCGGACCCGGGGGCATGGGGGATAGCTTCAATCGCGGAAGGTTACTGCACAGGTTATTCGAGCTGAGGAGACTAAAATCGAGGCATATGTGCGGACCAAATGAGCGGCATATAATGAACACTGTACAATACAAGTCCTTGAAACGAAAGCATGAGTGGTGGAATGCAGTATGCCACTGCGGCGAACAACCGCTGAAATTACTGTTAACCCACGAATCTCAACGCGTCCGCCCCAATGTAGTACTTGGCGACTTCACCAGCCTTAGTCGGTGGGGCAGTGGGGTCAGGTACCAGCATAAATGTCTGCGAGAAGACACGCGGATGGCCGTCAAGGCACTTGGCTGGTGTATTAGGAGGATTGCCTGCTGGACCTTGACCATGTGTGACGCTACCTGATACCGTCACAAGTAACGAAGGCGGCGAAGTGCCTACCCGCATACAGGTCAAAAATATAATCTAGAGAGATATCGGTTGCTCGTAACATACCAGGAATCGGATGACAATCAAAGGAGTTGACATCGTGCTTGGTTGGGGGCATGTTCTCAATGAGTGCTCGTAGCCCGTCTGAGCCTTGGTAAGGCTTGCCGTTCCATGTCAAAGATGAAGTTGGTCGGTAGAACTGAGGCAAGTCCGCCACACGCGTGTCTGAATCATATGTCGCATAATATATGCGAGTGAAATGGTCTGCGGCCCTAGTTGCTATTTCGACACTAAACCAAGGTCAACTGATGAGAACTAAATAAGTAGAAGTAAGCAGGCTCGACTGACTCTTTTGGAGTGAGCGTAGCCGAGTTGTTTGCGACAGACATGAAGTCGATGGGTTCATGATGGTACCGACAATGATGACGATGCTAAGCGCCAGTTGCTTTGTGTCTGTTTACAGAGAGTGGTACTCAAACCAAGAAGTAACCCGTCGATATCAGCTATATTTTCAACGGTCAAGCAAGTATACTATATCTATGAGTATGCAAATTGGGGCGTATACGGACAAAGAGGCCACAAAGTCCACTTGAGGCCCTCGCATTGAAGCTTTGACGGTCCAAGCGACATTGACTCCGTTGATTGGTCACCGGTCAATGCTAAAGGCTTCACATATGCAGCAAAATGAACGACCACTTTGAAGCCATTTGAAGTATGTGCGTGGAGTGCGTGGACCAGGGAAGCTCATTGTCTGTCCACCGAAGGGGTCAAGAAGCGGTGTGGCCTCTTGTGGCTCAGTCACATAAAACAGGCGTTCGCACATCCCATTCGTTAATACAACCCCATTCCTGCAAGTCAGTTCCACTCTCAAGAACATGTCCTTTACGAAGATGGAAAGCAGCACGCTCGACGTCACCTTCAACCGGGTTTCATACAGACTCTTCTCCTTCGATACCAGCCGAGGAAAGCATAGAGGGATACGAGTAGTAGGCGAGCCGACTCGAGCGTCCAACACAGTGTACACTGCGTTACTCGGCGAAGTTTCTTCTACGGAGGCCAGGGAAGTCGTTGTCAAGCTAGCCTCCACTCCGGAACAGCTGTTGGCGCTGAAAAGGGAGGCGGATTTCTATCAGAACGAGCTGAAGCAGCTGCAAGGCAGCATTGTGCCAAAATACTACGGCTTCTACGAGCGACAGCCAGACGTTTCGATCATCGGTTGCATAATTTTGGAGAAATTCAATATTGTGCCTAACCCAATCGATGTGGTTGAATTCTCGTGAGTACTCCTCCTCGTAATCTTTCCAGGCAGTCCACTCACATTATTAACAGCCGTCAAGCACTGCTCAACATTTGCAGGCTACACCAGGCTGGCATTTACCACGGAGGGCTGAGTGGAACTCGGGATGTGCTCTCCACGTTAAACGGACCCCGGATTGTCGACTTCACGAAAGCGTTTCGTCACGATTGTGTTGGCTGCAGACCGCAATTAATCACACACCGAGGTGTGTCGGGAGACGATGCTGGTTGCACGGAGCTCGCGCAAGTTGAGAAGATCTATGGATGCCTCGAAACGTTTGAAGGCATAGAACATCACAAACAAGAGCAGGCAAAAGCAATCCGCATGCAGATGCAGCTCGCGGCTCAATACTTACGGCAAAACAGCCATATCCAGGCGTTCAACCAGGCTCAAGCGATGGCAACTAATACGAAATCATTCCACTATTAGTGATACGTAGATATGTTGACTCACTGACTTGATTAAGCTACGATGGGTAGTGAATTAATAGAATCCGCACGGATGCCTGCCTCGCGTACAAGGATATGTCGAAATTCGTGAGACTCGTCGTGGACTCGTGTGGCAACTTGAAAGACGCAGGTCATGTTTGACGCCGAGGATTGCTTTAGGCCCACCGCAGCGCTTATTTTTAGCCTCATTGAACCGTTCAGCCTGTGAGCTGCAGGGATGGCTGCCGATGACCAGCAACTCAGAGTGCTCACCCTCAATTGCTGGTGAGACCATAATATCCTTTGGGCTCGGCCATTTCTGATCCATTTTCTGCAGGGGACTCAAATATGTCGCAAAGAATCGTCTGGAACGCATGGCGGCCATTGCAAAACACCTCATCAACTCACCTTACGACATAATAACGCTCCAGGAAATATGGGTTTACGCCGACTATGAACATGTCCGCGATAGCGTTCAGGGGACCCTTCCCCATTCCAAGTTCTTCTATAGGTTCGTCGAGTCGGCCGTGCATACGTTCGGGACTAACAACACTCGTGATAGTGGTGCTTTGGGCGCGGGATTAGCTATTTTCTCCAGATTTCCCATTATCGCTTCATCCATACACCCATACTCCTTGAATGGTGCACCAATTGATGTCGCAGCAGGGGACTGGTTCGTCGGAAAGGCAGCTGCAAGCGTCATCATTCAACATCCCGTATTGAACCAGGTCCAAATTTTCAATACTCATGCAAGTGCCGTCTATCTACAATTCTCGTCTACCATTCATAAAACCTTACTCCAATAGCTATTTGCGAAAGGTGGTGACGCCGAGGCTCATCGGTACGTTAACGCATGGGAACTTGCCAAGCTCCTTCGCCAAGCTGCTGAACTGGGCCGCTATGTTATCGCAGTGAGTATTTCGTCATGGGTCGCAAGTTATCTCCTCTGATATCCACATATATAGCCCGGAGACTACAATAGCATCCCGACAACCCTTCCGATGACCATCATTAAGGACTATGCTGGCCTTCTCGATGCTTGGTCTGTCACGCATCCAAATGCCCTTTCAAATACACCCCCAGCGCGTACCTCTAACCCTGTGAACCCCTCGAATCCCGCTCTTGAAGCCATCGTTAAATACGGTATCACGGCCGACTCTCCCCTCAACTCTTACTCTGCCGGCAAACCTCTAGATAGTCATGCCTTACAATTCGCCGGCAAGCGTCTAGATTATATCCTCTACCGCCACCCTCACCCTCAAGCTTTCAATCAAAGTCAAACTGGACCCCGTATGGTCCTGGAATGCTCTCATTGCAAGGTTGTCTTGACTGAGACCATCCCAGAGTACGAATTCTCGTTTTCCGATCACTTTGGGCTCGAAGCGACTTTCGACATCGTCCCTTCTGATAACGGTTTATACCCGGATCCTGCCCCATCATTGTCACGAGCGGCTGTATCCAGCACGATCCAAGGCCTGACGAACTGCTGGCGTATGTCATCTCAGAGGTCACAGAGGGAACTCTTGGTGTTCGCTCTATGCATAGCAGCGTTAGTTGCTATCGTTGTTGGTACCGCCTGGTTACCCCATTCCTGGATCAACCCCATCTTCATTGTGCTCACAGTTGCTATCTCTTGGTGGGGGACAACAATGCTTTACGAAGGATTCTTATATGGGAATTGGGAGAGGAATGCGCTACAGAATGTTATTGAAGAGTTGGAGATATTCTCCAAAGGTCTAGAGGTGTCACCTAGAGCATCAAGGACTTCAGCATGACTTGGACCATGACTTTCCCTAACATGATCTTGACGACTTGGCCCCATCTCATGGACAACTATATTTGATACCGTTTGGCATTATCACTCATCTGGATATATGATAACTATACAATCGCCCTTGATTGTTACAACTGCGTTACTCCGACCGATAATTAACGGCAAGTAAGTATATGAGATGGTACAATACTGATGAGTCTTAATGAGGTTTGTACATCGTGGTTCGATTTGCGGGTCCCAAATTTGTCCACTGCTCGACCAGCGATGTGATATCGGGATGACTCGCATTTGATCTTCGTATTGATGGTGACGGCGGGGGTGACGCTGAAGTTTCCATGGTCATGCTCATATTCATAGACAGACGTGGCAGGCGTAGATATCCTGGTGGGTGTCGGTAGCCGAGGTGGGACTCCGAGGCGTTGTGGCGATGGTGGGATTGGCTGAGTGAAGGGGTAGACGGTGTGGACGGGGCATGAGGAAGTCTGCTTGATGAGGTTACGGGGTCGGGCAATATATGCGAAATCGCAGAGGACAGGCGTTTAAGTGGCGACAGCGCAGGCATAGTAGCGCGACGGCGTAATGGCCTCTTGGGACTAGGCGATTGACTGGCAGACGAAGCCTTGCTCGTCCGAACGCTAATAGGTTCAGCTGCTTCCTCGTCAACATCCTCGATTTCCAGATCGTCCATACTCGAAGGGGTAGAAGCCAGCGAGCTCCATGTTTGGCTGCGACCCCAACTTGGATAATCCTTGCGTCCACGTTCCTCCTCATCACTATCACTCTCCACGCCCTCTTCCTCCTTCTCTAATTCGTGTTTGGCTTCCTGCATACCAGACGCCATCTCAACGCCATCACCTCTAACGACTGTAGCATAGTCGTTTTCTATTTCTTTCTCTAGACCTTCTTCAGCAGTGTTGTCTAGCATTTGTGGCGAGCGGCTCTGGATGTTAGGCAGCGTCAATCTAACGAATTCGCGGCAGGACATGAACGCGCGACGACTGATCTCAAGGAATGGATATAGTTGGAACACATGCACCTGGGATGGACGTGAGTGGTGGGCACGAAGTTTGAAAGTGGGGTACTCACGCCGTCCTGATATAATTCATGCCGGACTTCAACGCCTGCTAGCGTTGCTTTGTGGGCTAGGAGAGTAATCTCGTCCCGCAGCACTTCAGCATCCCCAGCTTGTATCAAAAGCGGCGGGAGATCCTTAAAATCACCAAACAGAGGACTGGCGTAGGGGTGTGTTAAGAACTTCTCCATATGCTCTCCAAGATACAGAGAGACGGGGTTTAGGTGATCACCAGGCGTTGGAACAGGAGTGACGTCGAAACGAGCATTTGATTCCCAAGATTCACAGCTCATGGTTAAATCTTTCATCAACCACCAGTCAGTAATTGAGCATCAGACAACAGACGCAAGTTGGAAGACTGACCGACCCAAGGCGAGATTAATATGGCACCGGCAGGCATTGGATAGTCATTATCGCGAAGATACATCAGCAATGCAAGAGCCAGACCGCCTCCGGCACTGTCTCCCGCTAGGATGATATTCTCCGGCGGTATATGCAGATCCTCGACCAGTCGAAGGTATCCGGTGACCGCGTCATGCAAAGGTCCGGGGAAACGTGATTCTGGGGCAAGTCGATAGTCCAGGGCTGGGAAGGAGAGTCCATAGATGAGATCAGGTGAGGGAGCACATGTGTGGGACTCACAAAAGACCCGTGCGTCAGTGTACTTAGATAAGGGTATCGATATAAATCTCATCGCAGCGGCGCTGGAGAGATAATAGGCACCTATTTCCAAATGAATATCGTCAATGATGTCATGACAAGACAATGATTACCTCCGTGGATATACAGAATCACTCGTTCCTTGGTCTTGGGCTTCGCTTTTGGTGCTGTGCATTTCGCTGATGCTGTTTGATGGGTTGCCTTCCATTCGGACTGTAGCCTTAGCCAGGTTCGCCGACCGACAACCCACTCTCCGGAGAGTTCTCGAGATCCGTCTTCGATGGCATCCATTTCTGCTAGGATACCCCGTAACCGGCGCTTGCGCACACGGAACGTGACAGGCGTAACAAGAGCATCCGAAGGGAGAGGGACTAGACCGCCGACACTCATGAGCATGCGGAGAGTTGTCTAATCTAATTAGCACCGAGGATCCACTCATCAGCAAGATATGGGGCCCACCAGGTCGATTAATGACGAATGTTGGCCAGCGCCACGCATAAGGCTGGATATGATGGTCATTTCGATGCCCCAGGACTTCTTTCGGGGCCCCCATATTCCATGGGAGACGACGTCCACTGCCAACTCGGTGGCTGACGTGCCAGATGAGCGGGATCGTTGGCCCCCGAATTGCGAGAGTTACTGACCTTTGGAGACGGCGACTGCGCCGTACTTCCATATATCCCAAAGCCTTAGAGGTGTCCTTTGAAGAGGTTTCAAAGTCGGATCAACGCGCGCGGAGGGAGGCGACACGCCTGGTGTCGAATAATGTCGCAGAGAGACATGCAGCGATCGCTTTTGTTCGTTGACGGCGGGCTCGGACTCTGGAGTGGGTGGTGGAGGGGACCTCATGAGAGAGAAAGGCCAAAGGATGGTGGCTGTCATTGTCAAAGGAGGCGGGGAGAGGTCTAGAGAGAGAAGGGAGCTGAGAAGAGATGAGCCAAACAGGACATATTTGCACAAATGCGGGGTATTGGGGCACCATTCATATCCACGTGGCCCGAGGATGTGTTTTGGATCAGGGTCACTGGTCGTCGTCACAACAATCACATGCATCCCACTTCAGACTCGAATATCCTTCCAATTGCCCCCCCAACGCCATCGTCATGCCTGCCCATCCAAGACCCATTGCATGCCTTGAACAACTGGCAAAGAAATTCATGGTCACAAGACCAAGTGGAGTCTAAATGCCGAAGGTCCGAACAAGATGCTCCGCTTCAAAGTATATCCGGCCCGCAACAGACCACTTTGTCCGTTCCCAGCCGTCCCAATGGTTGATCATATGATGGAACACTCAGCGCCTCAGCCGCCCCCTCGAGACACAATGCGAAGGAGCACCGATCCCGATCTTCATTCGGCATTGGCGGGATAGTGCCAGTTTGCCCGCTCGTACCAATCAAGGAACACAACCACAGCTTGGAGTGATACAAAGGAAAAGTGCTCCCATTCGGCATGTAAGGTAGTAAACAAAGTAATACACAAGATACGAGTACAAGCGTAGAGGTCAAGGAATGGCTATCACATCAAGCACCGAAACCATACAAGGTGCGGCCAGAACGCTTGAGAGCGTACACCACGTCCAAAGCTGTGACGGTTTTTCTGAAATGGTTATGACAGATGAGTCAGGTGGAAGAACACCAAGGCGTTTGTGCAACATACCGCTTGGCGTGTTCGGTATAAGTTACAGAGTCACGAATGACATTCTCAAGGAAAATCTTGAGGACGCCACGAGTCTCTTCATAGATCAAGCCAGAGATACGCTTGACACCCCCACGGCGTGCAAGACGACGAATGGCGGGCTTGGTGATACCTGCAGCCACATCAGTGAGACTACTACACCTTCAAACACGGAGCAGCCCTACGCACCTTGAATGTTGTCACGCAAAATCTTACGGTGACGCTTAGCACCGCCCTTTCCGAGGCCCTACAAATCGACAGCTGAGTGAGCAGAATGCTCAGTGTGGAAGGAATGTGTTTGGCATTACCTTTCCACCTTTTCCGCGTCCGGACATGTTTCGCTGAGGACTGTTTGAAAGGAGTTGTTGAAGGTTAACGATGTGCGCGCGGTGGCGGCGGCTGATGCAGGTGGTGGTTAAGAGGCAAGAGTTGTTTGTCTCAGTGTGGCGCGCGTCTCGCGTCGTTTATTGAATTCCCTGATGCACGTGACTGAAGACGACACAAATTTACCTCCCAGTTTCGTTCTGGAACTCGTCTGGCTCATCGTTCTCGTCGCTCTATCCCTGTTCCAATGTCAAGCTCCGAGGGGTCCATACTGACATCCACCGAACCTCCTCAATTTTTAATAGATTTTTATTCTTCGCTGCTTCCTGTTGCGAAAGAACAACATCGTCCACGGGTTACCCTTACCTTTGCCCAATCACTCGATGCCAAGATAGCTGGAAAAGGCGGTAAACAGCTCATACTGAGCGGGAAAGAGAGTATGATCATGACACATTGGTGAAATTGCCCACAAATATGATCATCGTTACTCTGCTGATATCGATCACGTCGTGCTGGGGCCGTCAGGATGCGGACGATGCACGATGCCATTATGGTTGGCATTGGAACAGCACTCAACGATAACCCGCAGTTGAATAGGAAGTACCGTTCTCCTGATACCTGATCGATCGTCTTAGGAACTCTTTCATAGCTCGCCACCTTCCTCCTCGCGAAGCCGATGCTAGTCAACCCCATGGACGACCCTATCACCTACCAAGACCCATCATTCTCGACGCCAAGCTTCGTTTCTCGGCTCAATGCAAGCTCTTACAAAACTATGCAAATGGAACTGGAAGACGTCCTTGGGTCATCTGTGCGCAAGAGCTCGACAACGCTGGTTTAGCCAGGAAGCAGGCTTTAGAGGATGCTGGCGCTCGAGTTATCCAAGTATCAACCAAAGAAGGTCTCCTTTCAACTCAATACAACTATTGCTGTTAGATTTATCATGGCTTGCGCAGGCAAGATAAACCTGGAAGCCATGCTAGCTACAATCGCTGACCTTGATATCCATTCGCTGATGGTGGAGGGGGGCGCCTCAGTCATCAGATCGTTCTTTGCCGGTCTCTCCAACCCAGGCAACACCATTGTCGATGCTGTCATCGTCACTGTAGCGCCTGTCTTTGTAGGCGATCAAGGCGTAGGATACGATGTTGAGCTAAACCACGTTGGTAATCCCTCTTTCTTTATTGGTACGCTGAGTTGACCTCGCCCACCAGTCAAGCGTACTGAAGCATAGCGACTCTGAAATTCTTGGGCGAGATGCAGTCTTGCTCATGAAATATTAGTGGGGTCTCGCTAAAACAAGTCTCAATGTATACCATACAGCACGCAAACAAAATTTTGTATCAATAGTCCCACCAATCGACACGATGAGGCATTTGCGTATAGGTCGGGCTCCTAGGTTTAGTATCTATCGTAATTGTTATCGTAACCATCATTGTTGTCCCCACCGGTGTCGCCGTATTGCATGTTGAACTGGAAGTCATGTTGCGCGAGTCCGACGGACGCGTCTTGGTCATGGCCGTACCCATTGCCGTCACCCCCATCGTATTGATCACCTAGCCCCATGGCATCGAGTGTCTTACCCCCACCAGCCCCATCATCATTACCATTGTCATCGTCGTCATGATCGCCGAATTCTTGGCCCGAGACATTGAGTGTCTTGCCCCCGCCAGCCCCATCATCATTACCAGTGGTGTCATCGTCGACATGATCGCCAATTCCTAGCCCCATGGCGTTGAGTGTCTTACCCCCGCCACCAGACTTGGCCTTTTGGGAACCTTGACCACCGCGAAGCATCTGCTCCATGCTTGCAAGTCTCGTTTCAATACTCGTTTCCATACCAGAAAGTTTATCGGTCAAGGCCATTACCAGTTGCAAGAGTTGCTCGGTCTAATGAAATGCGTCAAAATCTACTTTCGACCGGGAGAAGAACAACAGACCTTGTCTTCTGGTGCATTCGCTGCCGCATCCTCATCATCGCTATAATAATAGTCCTCGTCGACATAGTACTCGTCGACATCATTCACAAAGCCAGCATTCTCTCCGGCCTATGTTACGCATCAGCATAAGTATGATGCCTGCTGGAATAGATAACTTACTTTAGAGAGTGCTGCAAAAACGCCATTGGCGAAGCTGTCAGTGTACAATCCCACATCTAACTTCTGCTGCTTCCAGCCCCTCTGTAACTCGGAGTAGCGGTGCGCGAAAGAGGAGAAAATGGTCAAAGAAGTTTCGCACATGTGGACCAGAACGTCTGGGTCCACTCTGCTACCCTGCTCTGTGAAGATCTCCACTTGGTGGTTGAGCGCGAGCCACAATAACGGGGCGACAACCTGGCACACGCTGCTAACAAATCCAGGTTCAATGACAGATGGATATACGAACTAGTTCAATACGTTGAGACTTCCCAACAATAAAATCCAGAGTTGACGTGTCTGCGATTCGGTACTCGGTGTCCACCAAAAATTGCCTGATCTTCGAGTCCGTGGCATCCACGTATGCTTGCAATAAGTGGGACAACCCCTCTCCATCTTCTCCGGTGTCCCCATCCCCCAGAGAGCCGACGACAACATCAAGGTACCCAAGGACCTCCAGATACTCCTTGAATGCATCCGGGACTGGCTTCATATGGTTGACTATCCCTTTGATTCGGCCCAAGTCGTACATTATATCTTCGTAATATCTGCATCACTAATGAATGACAAACCCTTCCACAAGGTGCACCATAACCTACATCTTGTTAGATTTTGGCCAGACGACGGCCCAACTACCAAGCGTATTGCTCAGAACAAGCGAACTTCAAGGACGAAAACTCACAAGACGAGGGTCTCCGGGACAGTCCACTCCGGTACAGGCCGACACTCTAGGAAGTGATTCAGTTCGTGAACGGAGACAAAGCCACTTCCATCTTCGTCAATTGCGTTCCCAATGGCAGGATGATCTGACTCAGTCGTTAGGAGGGATTGGAGCACAGAAGAATTCAGCAGTACACATGACTTTGGAGAGGTATTTGAGAGTCCAGCTATCATGAGGTGCTTCACCCTCATCTTGTTTCCTTATGGCAAACTGACGCTGGAAGTACTCCTGGAGGGCTAATAGGGGGTCACCGCCGTTGGCACATGTGGTGTGAGGAAGCCGTACCGTCAACGAAGGGCCTGACTTTCACGCTGGTTCTCCAGTTCTATAATTTGGGAGTGAGCGACAAAAGATGGGCCTACTACCGGCTGGCTCAACCCACCATTTCTACCCCAGTATCAGTCAATGTATGCCAAGAACAATCTACAATTACATACCTTGCCATATATTACGCACGTCAGGATCGTTGATTAACTCATGCGGCCCGGAGTCGAGCTGAGAAAGACAGATGAGCGCAAGCGAAATGGAAGGGCAGTCTGATTTACATGACGAATAATGTTTTGCTCGGACCGAGCAACGTTTTCCTCAATTTGTTCTCTTGTAGCTTGCAATGCAAATTTGAATTGAGTCCTGAACGGATGTCAGAGATGTTGTTCAACGCGACGGCCAGAGCTTACCGGTCATTTTTGAGAATTTCCTGGAGCTCTTTGCGCAATGCGGATCTAATGTGCGGAGGCAATTTCTCGCCCAGGATTTCTGCAACCTTGGATAGTAGAGCATCGTCCTGAAGAGACCCAGTTAATTAATGATATCAATAAACGGCTGGAGAAAATGATCACATGGATGACAGCCTCGGGACCACCGTGATTTCGACTGAATTCCTCTGCCTTGTGTTCCTTTGCGGTGACGGCCCCGAGCATCGTTATTATGGTCTCGATATTGGCAGGCACACTCCGAAGGCGGTCGTGTGTATCGTATGTCGTGATCATCGTTCGAGATTCCAAGATCAATCGTAAATTTTCTTTGTGAGTCACAAACGACTGGTTTATATCCAGCAGTTGTCCCTTATACTCTGTAGAGCGAAGAATGCGGACTATGAAGGAGGTCATGCTGGCGCTATACAATGGTATCGATGAGCCTTACAGATGGCCTGTTTTGCGGAGTAACGATAGTAAAGACTTTGGCGCACATGTTAGAGCCAGGTGAGATCAATATTGTAAATCCTTACTTCACAAAATTACCTGGTCAATTGTGTTAGATCCTTGAAATTGAGGCATGATCACGGAGACTCAGACTTACCAAAATCTTCCATAGATTGCGTCATTTGTTTAAGGACCCACTGCAGGTCATCCGAAAGTCCGTCAGCTTGGTCAAGTAAAGCGCCAAGGTAACGGAGAGTATGCATCATCAGAGTCTTCACACCCATCAGCAAAGGTGATAGGTTCAATCTGAACATCCTTACCATAGAATGATAGACAGCGGCAATTTGCAGGTTGTTACTCTGTCGAGTGCTCTCCATATCCACTAACGCCTGTGTGATAACTAGCCGTGAGCCTGTGAGGTGGTGGGGTGGGGAAATGTGCGCACTGAGAATGTACTAACGACTAACTGTGTGTGGGGACAATGCATAAGTACGGAATTTGTTACATAGATGAATCATAAGGTACCTTCGCGATGGGGTGAAGCTCCGAAATTGGTGCTAGGATGGGTAGCACTTGACGCGCGGCGGACAAGATTTTCTTCGCCGCGGCTTTGCCATCCTTACCACTTCCTTTTCGCGCTATCAACGAATTATTGCCCATGTCGGCTTCACTGGTGAAAACACAACATACAAGCGACAGCGATGGCTTGCTCTGCATCTTGGAGTGCTTGGGTGGCGGCAGGGCCTAAGCGATCTGTGGATGTTTAAGAACGAGATTAGGGACCGGGGTGTGGGTGTAAATCTCACCTAGTGTGGTTGAGGCTGGATCGGCAGAGTTAGAGGTCATGATATAGAGTATGGCATAGATTACTGCACGATCCGCCCATATTTAACGCCTCAGGCCTCAGGCCTCAGGGATTTTGGGTACAAGTACGAGTCACGGTTATCTCATCGCTTGAAAGATGAGTTGCCATGAGCGTCTACTTCGACCAATTGCGACAAGACTGCGACAAAATTGTATTGTCTTACCCCAGGAAGGGTTCCGATGTATACGGTCAGAAGGAGAGATGGCGCCTCGAGTACTAGCGGTGTGGCGAGAGTAGATGATTGAATCCACGCTCAACAGCTTTCAATTCACACTGGTGAGAACTGAAAACCTTATGAGAAGTCGAAAACAGTGGGGACGGCGGAGTGAATCACAGTGTTCCCTAAGCGCAGATGTTTTAAGATCGACATTAGGGACCGGGGTGTAGGTGTAAATCTCACCTATGGTTGCAATGGCAGAGGCTGGATCGGCAGAGTTAGATGTCATGGTATGGAGTATGGTATAGATTACTGCACGATCCGCCCATATTCAACGGCTCGGGCCTCAGGGCCTTGGGTACAAGTACGAATCATGGTCATCTCATCGATTGAAAGATGTTGCCATGAGCGTCTACTTCGACCAATTGCAACAAGACTCCGACAAAATTGTATTGTCTTACCCAGGAAGGATTCCGATGTATACGGACAGCAGGAAGGATGGCGCCTCGAGTGGTTGTCGAACGAGCTGGAGGAATACATTTGGTGTCTGGGCCCTAAAATTTGGTAAGACGTACCTAATGCATGAAGTACTGTGACCGGATGCCGAACGAGACAATCCAATTGCGTGGCGAGGCGGAGATCATCATGGGAAGTAGTGGGGATCGATGGGAGTTGATCCAAGTTTCTTGACCGTTGGAAGTCGAAGACTCGTCAAAGGGGAGGCCCCATAAGGAACTAAACCCGGTCCTTGAGCGCGACCCTTTAGGCTCGGGCGTAAGCGTGAAAATAGGTATTTCATTACAGGACTAATGGATACAAAGTCAGTAGTAATTAGATATGGACGAGCGTTATTGAGAGGAGGTAGAGGCACTAGAGGGAACGGGTTTTGAGGAAGCAGGCGGCGTACAGCCTACTCACTTCCTCCTACCTTGCTGCATAGACAGAATTTGAACAAGGCGGATGCTAGAAAAAGGGAAACAATTAGACTATATGGCATCACCTGAAATGGGTGCCTCACAAAATATTAATGAAGTCAAGCTGGAGGCTGATCGCTTCTCTCACGGGATCTCGAGGGACAACGCCGCGCTCAGCCATCCTTGCGTGGTTGAGTATCTTTTGTGTACTGGAATCAATGTGTTAGAGATGTGCACCGGATGCGTGGTTCAAAGGATTCTCTCACTCATAGAGAACGAAACCGCCGAAGACAGCGAGACCACCGTACAGCGATATAGCCTCGGAGACAGCAAGCCCACGCAACCCTAACGGCAGGACCATGGGCGCCAGTGAGCTGAGGGCCACTACGGTGACACCGGCCAGCAAGGGACCGCCCATGTATAGATACTTATCGTTCCTGTGTTAAAACGGAATGAGCGAAAGATACCAGCTAGAAGAATGAATTCCGACCTTGCCGTAGCTCCAACATACGATAGCGATCCTACTACTCCGCAAGTATATAGCGCGGCTCGGGAAAGGATAGCAGGATTCAAGAAAAAAAGGGGACTAAGGGTTGCTGCTTGGCAAGCATTGAAGGCCTGACCTTATTGTCAGCGAATCATCGAAGCCAAGTCATAGGGAGCTGACCAGCCAGAATGCATGTTTCTGAAAAGATTTCTCCGGAGAAGTATAGAGCACTCCCATCATCGAGCCAATACTGCCTACAAGACTAACTCCAAGCACGACCCCTGGAAGCGGTCAGTGCTACACATATAGTCGAAGTGACGGCGTTATCTCACATGGGTTAGCTGACATCACTCTGAATGCAAAGCCGTTTTTGAACATTGTGCGGGCAGCCAGGGCGGTAAGCACAAGCCCTCCACCAGTGTACTGAAAGGTTTCATGAAGGTATGACTTTTCCCCAGCCGATAACTCGTCCCTTGTTTCCCGATTGAGAAACATACTCGTCAGGATCACAGCCCCTGCAACACTGGCCTACTAATATGAGACTACAGCGCATCCTGCGAATGCACACCACTCACAGCCGTGATCCCAAATCGTCTCCAGGTCTCTGCCTGTGACGGTCTTACAATGGCCGCCTGATCCGTCATCAACGTTCGAGCAGAATGTGCCGACCACGCAGCAGGCCTCTTGAGACCTCGGAGAACAGTCGAACCAGCATCAAGGCGTCCACTGCTGAAAGACCTAAAGCAAGTTATTACTGGCGACCGTGCTTCACCTGTGCGCGAGCCAAGTCCAAGTACGGGTTTGAAAGCAAGCGAGCTGACGCGAAGCATTTTGAGTGGGGGAAGACGACTGCAGACTGAGACAATATATTCGTAGTATGGTGGCCGACACAGTCAACGTCATCATCTTGCCGCGAATGCCGAGACCTCCGACCATGTGATGGCAGGAATCTATTTAGGAGATCCTAGGAGCTCACAGGAGAGACTGACAGGGACTCAGGGGTGACAGAGAGGGTACAATGTATTCCCATGAATCCGGTAGTTGTAAAATACATAGAGCACTAATAATGATAAGTATGTACTAATCAAATAACACACTATTGCATGGATGAGATCTCGGAGACATCAACGATGCCAACTTGGCGGCACTCTAAGGCCAGGGCTAATCGATCATATCGGCCAGAAGAATGAGGGGTCTGTTGCCAATGGATTTCGAATACGCCTGGCTTTTCCAGGCCAGCAAGCCAAGAAAACATGCGTTCTTTAGTCTGCAAGGACGCTTCGGATCACATTGAGGAGGGGATACGAACGATGGCCTACCTCAGTGTTGTATATATACAGATATCCATCGCCACCACCAGTCGCGAACCATCGTCCGTCCGGACTGAACGAAAGAGCGTATACGGGGCGCTTATGGTCCGTGAATACATGTATACAGTCCCCGGTGGCTGCATCCCAGAATCGTGCGGTGGCGTCGAATGAGGTCCTATCGTGGGTGTGTCAACAATGCACAGCATACTGAAAGGGGTCACGTACGTTGCCAGTATGTCGGATGAACCGTTAGGAGGCCGGGGGCACCAATCAATGCCGCTAACGGTGTGCTTATGTCCCTTGAGAACAAGATGTTCGTCGCTGGAAGGTAAACCGGGTATGGTGTCAGACTGATCTACTGGCGCGGCAACTTCCCAAATTCGTGCTGTGCCATCATCGGAGCAAGATGCTAGTAACGTTCGACTTGGGTTGCATTTGATCTGATTGATTTCGTTACGATGACCACTTTGACAAAACTCAGCCTGGGGGAGGAAAAATAAGCAAAAGGACTCACGATAACTTCCGAATGGGTTGAGCCTGGCCAACTTTCATGATGTAGATCATTTTGTCAGCTCCGCAGCTCGTGAACGTTTCTTCATCTATCCAGTCAATGTCAAGACAGCAGTCTGGCTTGGGAATAAGCGAGTTATTTCGGACGACTCTTAGGGGCCTGACCTGAATGAGCTTGGTAGAGCATATGGACCGACTTCTGCCGAACATCCCATACACACGCTGTACCATCCAAACTTGCGGTTAGG
Organism: Pleurotus giganteus; assembly: GCA_032158425.1. Lineage (NCBI taxonomy): Eukaryota > Fungi > Basidiomycota > Agaricomycetes > Agaricales > Pleurotaceae > Pleurotus > Pleurotus giganteus. Next base: position 3,769,324 of record JAPEHR010000002.1, read on the forward strand.
AGCCATTTTCCAGACCGAGAAAACCGTGCTGCAAAAATTGGACCCTTCTCTCGGACAGAGGGTTTCAGAACGGTGCACGTCTATGTGGTCAGAATGACTTCTCACCTGATGCTGTTCATGTGAAAAGTACAATTGTCCGGTAGCGGTACACACTCGGAATATAGAGTCGTATGATCCAATAGCTAGGAGACTACCATCCGGACTCCAATGTAGGGCAGTGAGATCAGCTTGTACACCAGAACTGAAATCTTTTGTGACCGATAGAGGACTGTCCCCTGGTATTGACAAGTCCCATATATTCACAACAGCGTCTTTCGATCTGTTTGGGAGTCTGTAAATGTAATCGGGGTGCTGAAAGGCGGACGCCTACCCAGTAGCAAGAATATTCGGCGTTACAGGATTCCATGCACAGACGAAAACCTTGGGAAGAGATTAGGACAAAATAGCGCCAAGGATCAGCGGCCACACCTCGTTGATATGGCCTTTGAGTAGGCGGACTGCGCTTGGTTTAGTCGATATGGGTCGGGGCACGGGTACAATTGGCTTCTTCGTGTCCGCGGATACTGGTGATGGTTTTGTTTTCGCTGTTTAGAGTTTAACGACTGAAGCCAAACATTGCAAGATAACGCACATTCAGGTTTCTCATCTGTCCTGACTCGCTTTTCCGCGCGTACGTCATCTCCGGTAGGTGTGTCGGCTTTCCGCTTAGCGTTGGCATCAAGTATATCGTTAACTACTCCGTTCTGTCGTGACGGGGGAGCGGGATTGATGGGAATAAAAGGAGTATTCGCCTCTGGTTTTGGTTCGAGAGAGCAAACGTGTGGTTCAAGGAGTGAAAACGAAGTCCTGCAATTTTCCTGCGCGTTGGGTTTCCAGTGTGATTCCACCTCAACAAAGAGCAGGGCTTTGGCAACAAGTTCGACAAGTTCCCCTCTTGGGATATGCTTGTGGAACGAAGGGGACTCTTCAAGCTTGGCTTCCATTCGAATCACGAAAGCGGAATGCTCGAAGCCTACGGAAATTTAGCCGGGGGATCAAGTACAAGTTGTGAATGAGTACCTGAGTCTTGGAGATATGCATGGATGAGAAGATTGACATCGTCAGCGGTAAAGCGCAGGGGACCCTCTGGCATAACCAGCATCGCCAGTAATTAGAAGATAGAAGCTACAGAAAGAGTGTAAGTCAAATGTGTACTGAAGCGCCCAAAGTCCTACTTAACAGTTTATTGTCATTTTAGGGGCTCACACGTGACACATCCACACCCGATTACTTGCCGAAGCCGAAGGTGCTTGTGTCATCGTCAGCCTGAGGGAACATGGGCTGCTTCTCACTAGTCGCCCACACCAGCCAGTGGGACCATCATGGACACCAACGACTGGGATATATACAACACTGAGCAAGACGCCGATAGTTCTTCGTCCGGCGGTTATAGCGACGTGCAGAGGATCCTAGGAGGTGACTATCTTCCCTATCTGTCGAACGAATGGAAGGTGTGAAATATGCCTAGCCTTGTTTCAGCTGCAGCAATCTGGTGTGCGGGGTGGTTCCCGCGTCAATTCGAGTGGGCTCACCATATCGGATGTAACAAGGCTGTTGAGTAGTGGCAGTTTGAATCTCCAGTATGTTGACGACGAAGAGGAAGAGGACAACGACGACGATGACTACGAAGACGAGAGCTCGTATAACTCTAATAACCGAGAACTTGGGCGGCTCTGGTATCCTCCGCATGCAGAACCGCAGCCTGCCGGTGTAGAGTTGCTCATGGGTGGAGACTTTGGACCCATAGCGAGCAAGACTCAGTCACGCAACTTGAACAAGAGTATATCGAGGCAGATACTTGACCGCGCCCTTGGAATTAGACCGTTGTCCTCCAGGGAAGCGTTCGCCCGCGTAGGTTTTGGTTCTGCATATACAACTTGCTATTCACTCAACCAGTTAAACAACAGGATCTTGTCCCAAATTCTACGGGCACTGTCGTGGCCTCCTTTGATTCCAATGTCTACACAGCGCAGTTCTCTGCAGGTGCGTTATGGCTAAAAATATGTTCCAGAGGACCAATTTGTTCCCAGATTCCTCGTTCTTCTATACCTGTGGTCAAGGTATGGTGTTCTAGTCGGCCTTTCGAAGTATATATGACGAGTAACCTCACCGATGCCAGATTTCAAACTCCATGTGTTCGATATGACCTCTCCATTTCAACCCGCTCGTCCAGGTGGCCGACTATCTCACATGGACACCGGTTTAACTTCTGCTCTGCGCGTGCGGAAGAGCATTCAAGGTAATTCCGGAAGTTGGACGATTACGGATGCAAACTTGTCGCCTGATAATGAGAGGTGGGCTAGCCAGGTTTCAACGGGCGTGATTTGGACAACTCATACTCTAGCTCAGGTTGATTTATGCGTCAATTGTGTGTGATCCTTCATGCCTCTCAAGTATCGTTTCTAACTTCCTATTAGTCTCCTACGGTCTGGATGACGAATATTCAAGATGACTCCATAGCCCAAATACCAATTTCGTTCGCAGATCGACTTACAAGAGCCAACAGACGGTCTTACTTGCTTGATGACGAACACTTCGGGATCTGGAGCTGTAGGTTCTCAGCGGATGGGAATGAGGTCATTGCAGGCGGAAGCGGAAATATATTTGGTTTGTCCATTGCGCCTTTTCAAATGCATACACTAAACCCAACCAAGTGTACGATCTTCTGGCTGGCAGAAGGACTGTCAAGATCCATGCCCACGACGACGACGTCAACAGTTGCTGCTGGGCCGATACTGCGTCTGGAAACGTACTCGTCAGCGCATCGGACGATACTTACCTTAAAGTCTGGTACTATCAACTGGTTAACGTCTATTGAACCTGGCTAATAACGCTTGAAGGGATCGACGCTCTTTAGGCACATCACAGAAACCTTCCGGCGTACTAGTTGGTCATACAGAAGGCATCACGTATGTATCCGCCAAGGGTGATGGTCGTTATGTCATATCGAACGGGAAGGACCAAGCGCTGCGCCTTTGGGACCTTCGTAAGATGCGGACGAGCGAGGAGTTTGATAGGATCGGAAGAAATGTTTTCAAATCGCCTCACTTCGACTACCGGTGGGCACATTCTCTGCTCTCGCTAGTCCGTTTATTCACTTATTTATAATAGGTATCCAAACTTCCCCAAGCCCAAGCGGTCTGCACATCCCAAAGATTGCAGCGTCATGACATACCGTGGACATGCAGTGTTGAGAACGCTTATCAGATGCCATTTTAGCCCCGCAGAAACCACTGGCGGTCAATACATCTACTCTGGATCAGCAGACGGGAAGATTCACGTATGTGTCTTTGTAGTCGTCTCTCGGCGTGTAGTAATGTGTTAGGTGTTTAGGTTTGGTCCCTGGATGGCACTGTAGTGCAAGTTCTTGATCGTTCTGTCACTCTGCCCATGTCATTCGATCCATCCGGCCCAGAGCCGGGTTCCCTTGCACCCAAACATAGTGTTTGTGTGCGCGACGTCAGCTGGCATGGCCATGTAAGGATTTCGCGAGCGCATTGTCATTTGATGACTAAATTTACCGACGGCAGGAACCCGTTTTAATGAGCGCAGCTTGGGACGGTGGTCTCAGAGGTCGCGGCGGAAGCAGCCTGGCCAGGCATGAATGGAAGGGGCTATCAAAGTTGAGGCGTTTAGAAGACGTGGTGGAAAAGCAGTCCCTCGAAGCTGAAGACACCTCTCTCCGCCGCTCTCGAAGGTTAAGACCGCTATCCTCTTCCAATGAATCATCACAGTCTATCCCAGGCGCGTTCCCAGACGACGATTAAATCTATTCGTATAGATTATAGGATGTACAGTTTAACCCTTGTAAATCATAGCTGTTGTATGTATGTACATCTACTTGTAGTCTGTACAGTATGTTGTTCGTTTATGTGGCGCCGCATCACGTTAGCGCCCACCAGCTTCATGGACTCTGCCACCGTTGAGCTCGACGCTGCCCCGACTGAAATCGACCCAATATGGACGACCAGCAGAACGGCGAGACAAATATATGCACTGGGAGAAGTAGAGAAGGTGTATTGGAACCATTCAAGCCTGCTAGCGCACGACGCTGACGGCGATACGGCAGGACATATCCCGACTGCTTGCTCTTGCGGCCTCGTGCATTTCGCTCCTCACATTGCCTCAGACCGACGCGCCGGGGGATAGTCTGCCTCAAGGGGAGGAGCGTTCAGAACAGTTTGTTCTTGAAGTGAGCGAGTACTTTGAGCGTCTGGACGTGAGTGATGCAAAATCTGTCGAACCTCCCTGTTTTACCCTCGCATAGTCAATTCAGGTTGCTCTGCGTTCATCCTTAGCTCACGTCAAACATTCTCGTATTGCTCCGTCAGCTATCAATGCCCCCCCTCCGAACTTCGTCCCCCCTTCACTCGGTGTAGGTCTTCCCTCAGCTGACGCATCAGTGCGGAAGACCAGAGGGCTCCAAGAAGAGCGAGTTGAAACATATGCCTGGAAAGGAATACTTGACGCATTGACTCGCATCAAGTCTGCCGGAGACAAGCGAAAGGCCGAACACGATGCAGCGCAGGTTGCTTTGGATGCGCAGATGCGAGACTGATCCCGTCTTACCTGGACTCATAGCACTCCTCGACCTTTAATCACTGTGAGTCACACTCTTCACTGCGCGTATCGGCGGACATGGTCATGACAGGCACAATGTACAGAGGCACCTTCTTTAGTTCTAAACACTAGCTTCCCCCAGAGCCTTCTCCGCCTTCAGGAGTTCTTCGTCCTGTGCTAATTCGGGGATTTTCCTTGCTGATGTCTAGACATGAGGCATCATGCCCGATTAGCTCCCCCCATGCGAGTTTGGGCGTAACGCCACCGTCCACATACCACGAGTTCTCTCAGGTCCCCCACAGCCTTACCCAAGCGACTGGCCGAGTCTCCAACCATTTTGTTTGATTCTTCCAACATTCTCGTCTGGATTAAATTTCGATCAGCTGTAGAGAGTGTTTGGCACCATTCATGGCTTTCGTACGGCATTTTTGATGTCCCACTCCTCGGCATTGTCCTGCTTGTATTTATCTAATTTCAGTCGTTGCTCTCCCGCTTCTTGACGATAGGAGTTGTGCTCCTTTAGCAGCCTATTGTATTTTCTGACCGAGATCTCCGTTAAACGATCAATGGAATATACCTGTTTACCGAGCCCGCCTTGATTTTGAGACTCCTTTGGATTGCTGGAACATCAGTCATGGCTGGCAATGGAATATGTGCAAGTGGACGGAGAGAGAGTGACGGCCGTCAAGCTATGTAGCATTGGATTATCAAAACAGATTATCGTCTGATAAGGGACTTTGCCCTTCTCGGCTGGGTGACAATTGAATGGGATTCGGAGTGGATTACTCGAAGCCTGAGATTTAGTGTGCAATATCATTTGCTATCCATTGGTACTGCTAGACGACAATACATCATTCTAACAAGAACTACGAACAAGCTAATGAAGGTAGGGAGGTTGTACGTAATGTGGAGCCAAGAATCTGCTAGCACCAGAAACCAGTATGCGCAAGCGCAAGGTTTGTGATGACAAGGTGACGTGAAGGATGGCTAGTCGTGTGGGGACGTCGAATTGTCGTAGACAATGTACGTAAAGAGCGAGACTACGATCCTAAGACCGTAACCTCAAGCTCATCGTGGAGTGATTGGGGCAAGGACCCAAGCCAAAAATAAGGCAGGGTGATGGGATCTAGCAACGGTGATGAACGCGCTGGTGGGACAGAAGGTCGAGGCGACCAGCCTGGCTAGAGGCCGCGACATCTGCGAGACGCATCTAGCATTCATAACGAATCCACGTTTCCAAAAAGCTCTGCGACCGCAAGCTGGAGGCAAGCAGAACGGGCGACAGGTTGGCCTAAAACAATCCTTGAAGGCTCATCACCTGATGTCTCAAAGCGACGAACTGGCGCCGCGGCGAAGACAAGAAGCGAGAGCATGACGAGGAGGGCCTAATGGCAAGCCGAATCAGAAGGGGAGAGCGACAAAGGAAGGCAGTACGGAGTCGAAGGCGTTGATCTTGCTGTTGCTCCCTGCCGCGCCAATCTCGTATCAATTCGACGGGTCCGCTGAGCCTGTAGCCACATAAGCTGTCATGACGTGTGCAGGAAATCCATAGCTACGATGAACCTAGCGATGCGGACTCGTCGGGAAGGGAGAGGAGATGTGAGAGTAAAGGCAGGGAAGTCGGTAAATGCCGAGCAGAACGGTGATCAGTCGTGCTGTTCGAGATGGGGAGGGGAGGGAATATGGAAACAGTCGAGAATAATAAACAATTGTGGGATGCGAGTCGGTACTCAATGTTGCCGAGGGGGCGCGAGGTCTGGGGATGGGACTCCATTGGGAACCGGCGAAAATGTCGAGTCAACGGTGATAGACGATGGTGACGAGGCCGGTGTATCGGCACGCGCGAAGCACGTAACCACAACTAAGTGGTCGTCGCCTCAAGCGCGGACGGGCTGTCGTCGGATGGGGACACAAGTGCGAGACAACGGCGGGTTTAAAAAACAAGAATGCGCCGAGGAAGGCGAAGTACGCACACGCCGCACTGAGCGACGTGATGTTGCACCTCAAGCACTTGACCTCGGTCTTGTGTCGGTGCCGTGTCTATCGCGTGTATCAACCCAAATCCTTGATGCCCATCACTCGAGCCGTCGAATCGTGTAGTCTCCGCTCACCCAGTGGGCAAGCGACGTGGCACGGCCACGTAGACAAGGCGTCGGGGAGTAGCATCGCCGAGGAAGAAGCCTTGCGGGGCGACAAGGAGAATACCGAAGGGGTAGGGGGATGTGATGCAGTAGTGATATAAAAATGCGTGCAATAATAGTCCAAATAATCAATGCAATGCGATACCTGTCTTCGCAGGTCCAAACTCAAAAATACAGTAGTTGCGAGGCAGAAGGGCTCTGCGTGGTTTTCTGAATGCAAAAAGAGAGGGGGGAGGGAGGCACCTAGAAAGAAGCTGTAGGCACGATCGTCGAGGCGACGACGTTGTGACGTTGGCTGGCGGTGCCAAGCATGAGAGCCTCATTGACGCTTCGGAGGCGGTGGACTTCAGATTCAGCGGCCTTGAGCCTGTTCTCCAACTGCTCCTTGACGGTCTCGAGATACCTGAGGTGGTTGGTAGCGCGATCGAGGAGAGAAACCTTGCTGGCTTTCTGGTTCGAAGGGGGGAGCGTATCCTTGAGACGAGCGTAACCGTCACGAAGCTCGTCACGTCGCCTCTGTTCGGACTCGATGCGCTGCTTGCGGATGGTTTCGCGGCGACTAAGCAAAAAAGGTTTGCATTGAATATATAGCATTGACAGTGAAATGAACTTACGAGTCAGCGCTGGCACCGACAACAGCCACCGGCTGAAAATCATCGTCCTCATCGTCACTATCGTCATTAGCCCTGCTGTTCTTCCTGCGATGCACGGGGCGAGTCGTTCGCGCTGCATTGCTTGCCATGGGGTTGAAGCGATGCGAGCGGGGAACGGAGGTTGGGAAGTTGGCGTTGGAGGGAGAATGAGTACCGCTGCCCCGCCTTCCAGATGCCATACCATCGCTCGAGAGCTCACCAGCGCTCAGGTTGTAAGTGAGCGATGGAGGCGAGATGCTAGCACCATCTGGAGGCGTGTAGGGACGAGCCGGAGAGCCGACAGTGGCGGCGTAGGCGGAGGGTGACGAGTAGGTGTATTCGAGACCTGTCGAAAGGTTCAAGGAGTTAAACCCGATTGAAGGAGAGCCGGAGGCGCCAGGGACTGTGACCAGAAATTGTAAGACGGTGAAAATGAATGAAAAGTTGGTACATACGAGTCATGGGGACGCCGAACGCGGGTGACTGAGGATACTGGATAAAATCAAGACCGGAGTCCATGTAGGAGAAAGTCGAGTCAATCGGTTCCATGAACGAGGCGGGGGTCTTGGCTTGCTCAGTGACGAAATCCATTGCGGTCGAAAGAGAGGTAGGGGGGCGTCGAAATTGCAAACAAAAAAGCGGTCGAATAAATGAGTTCGGAGAAGAAGAAACTGCCTATAACAAGTTCATTGATGAGAGTACAAGGAGCGTTATGGAAACGACTTACAAAGGGCGGACAGGGAACGGATGCAAAGACTACGACCGACAAGAGGAGCGTGTGGTGGTCGGGGAGGACGTCGTGGAGAGGGAGAGGAGGAGAGGAGGAGGAGGAGGGGATAGGGAATCGATGAGAGGCCGAGCGGGACTATATAGCGGGTGGGAATGATGGCCTGGGATAAGCCGGGAAAGGCAAGGCCTCGTGTTGTTTATTCGCGGAGTTTGACTGGGCCTTTCCCATCTCCCCGAGACGCCAACGATGCTTGCCCATGGCCCAAATGCGTCGCTCAAAGTCCCTGCCCCTTCTCCTCGTTCCGCTCGCCGGTATCGGTATCTCATCATCAAGATCCGAGGATACAACTCTGGAATCCCCATCAAACCTTGCATCCACTTTCTCTCCAAAACCCGAGTTCTAGTCTTCACTTTCACACTTCACTGCATGAAACCTTCCTTACCCAGTCACAGCGCGTGCATCGTTGTTTTCATTTTTCCTGATACTCTTTCCCTCTTTCGACATCCAAATGAACGCAGATTTGGGCACCGATCAGCCGCGCAGCATTCATTTCTGACTGGTTCCTCATATCCCCATCATACGGTAAAACCAGTGTCCTTGGGTCAGCGGGGAAAGCCTCCAATGACTTGAAACATTCATTTCAGTATGTCAGTCACCCTGCCGAATAATAAGAACCGGTTTTCTCATTTAGTCAAGTCCCAGTAGATAATTCATAACGGAATAAGTCAATTGTGGCGTAAGTAGGTCATGATAAGGAACGGCTGCGAGCCGACGCGTCATTCGTGTCGTAAAGGTCATGAGTGCCAAGTCGTGAGAGGCGAAGAAAGAAAATAGTCCGTAGTGGAGAATCTGTGGAAAAGGGCAGAATGGGAAGACGGCACAAAGGAAATCCCCGATCACTGTATTCATCATGATGTCCGACCTCAATGGCGTTGGGCCTTGGCTTAGGCATTGTAGTACCCTGTGGGCGCGGCTGTCAACCTTCGGAATCAACGGGGCTCGGCACAAATGGTACATACCACCATAAAACGGTCCCTTCATGGTGGAATAGTGCTCCAGACGGGTGGAGAACCGCCATGTAAGGAAATACATGTACAGCTGTAAAATGTGCAATTAGTCCCTTCGCTTAGCGATAATACCATACGTAAAGATACAGCAGGGAAAGCAACGGGGCGTCAAATGAAGGAAATACAGAAGAGGGAAGAATAGGGCAGAAAAAATTGGAATTGAGTGAGAGCCACGTACCTGCCAGACAAGATCAACAAGCAGTGATATTATGAACGCGGCATTCAAACTGGAAAACCCAGCTGTGCAGAACCCGCCGGGCATTTGTGCCGAAGTTTGCTTGCTAGTATCGACGGACGCAGTCCAGAGTTGGCCGCCGTGGCTGCACTCCCACATGATCTTGTCCTTGCTGTAAGAGGCTAATTAGCAGGAAGATCATGGAAGAGGATGGCGCCGAAGCATCCAGCCACGGATGAACGAAGCAGCGGTGGGAGAGAGGCTCACCCTCGTTGGAGCTGTACAATGATCAAGACGGCTCGAATGGCGGAGATGACGATCACGAATGGCCAAAGGAACTTGCAAACCCGGGTCCAAATGTACGATCTCTGTGGACAGGTCAGCATCCGACGCACAGCAAGAGGGGCGCCCAATGGCCGATAGACAGCGAGTCTGGAAGCTCACATTCGAAAGAGCGAAGATATTGATGACTGCGAGAACCCCGACGCCGACTCCAATGCCACCGTATATCTGCCTGCGGGTGCCGATTAAGCCGCATCGCTGAGTCTAACAGTCATGAAGGTTCTAGTACATGATACCCACCACTCGGGGTAAGTGAAAAAGAAGAATTGCCCGCGCATAAGCAAGAATACGCCTCCGGCAATGCTATAAGCCTAGCAAATATTGTATGATGTGAGCATTAATCGCCGTCTACCATGAGCACAGCTTACGGCTAGGACTACGGCCCAAGCAATGGCGCCTCCCCTCTGCATCACTATGTATTTGGTTTCGATCTTCTTCTCAAGTGGCTAGGTACTGACCAAGGGCATAACCAGCAGACAGTTATCACACCTAAATACGAGGCTTCAGGAGGATCTCGGCTAACATAAATGTAGCTGCTCACCACATCGTTATCACAGAATTACCAAGATCGCTGTGGGTCGGCTGTGATAGCTCCGAAAAAGATAATCGACGAGGAAAAAGGTCGTTTAGTCGAACGAAGGTGTCGCGGTAAAGTTAGGGATCGTTGGCTGGGCGCTGCCGCCTTTGCGGTTGGCCTTTAGCGTCGAGTCGAGCTGGCGGAGGGGCAACGAGGCGATGTGACTGGCTCAATGTTCCTGAATTGGCAATGTTAGGTAAGGCCTTTAGCCTTAGAGTGAAACAAATAAAGCGCAATTTACATCCTCAAACCAACCTCAAACAACCCTCGAGCTAATTTGCACCGCTTTCCTTGCTTCACTGCAAAATTGACTCGACTGCGACCTTATTTCCCCACTCAGGCTCGCGAACTACTGCACATAGCATGTAGCTGGGAATCACCGCCAAGTGGGAGCCTGTGACTCCAAGTGCATTACCTTTTGAGTCTAGCCATTCTCTAGCCTCAGCACACCCTGCACTGGGTAGTGACGCCCAGGAAGCGTATTTGAATAGCCGTTTAACGGCATATCAGGTTCAGGTCTCAAGCACTGTGGTCTGATCTTAAGTCCCTCTTTCTCCGACCAGACGAAAATTCTGACCAAGGGTCTCCCTTTGTAGAGGTTTGTTTTCAACCGCCTGTATGGCGGAGTAACATATTCCCCGTAAGAGAAGCCATGTCGAAATGAGAGCCATATTTCGTTACTTCTTCCCCGACGTCCTTTTGAAACTGATGGTGCATCCATTAAACTTCTATTAATCTAGGTACGATGGGCATCGATGTATTCATATCGCTCCAAGCTCACCGTATTCAAATGCTCTGACGCTCCCGTTCATCGCTTCTACGATAATGACGATGTGCTACCTGCCAAAACCTGATGCGCAGGCCAGGTTTCTTACCGTCCTTTCCGTCGGACGACTAGATCCGTTATCCGAAGCACCACGGACGGATTTCGTTCACTCCGAAAGACCCTCTAACACGCAAAGCTTTCCCAGTTTCTCCGTACCCACATCCCCTTGACGCTCTTGGTCTTCCATTCTCTTTCCGCTGGAATTTGCATCGGAAAGCTTGGACACTTGGTTTGTGACAGCCTCGGCCGTTCTTTGGAGACGTTCTATCTTACTTCTACGATCGCGATCTCTCAACTGCCGCCGCTAAACATCCACCGTTCCATCGATTCGGCTAAGAGAAATTCTACCCGGTCTCACTTATGGCCAAAGACTTTGTGGCACTCTTAGTTCTCCCCCCCTGATCTTCACCTGCATTTCCCACCCATCCCACCTCGATCGCGTATCAAAACTACGTCGCTTCGCCACACTCTCTCCTCGGTTTGTCTGTAAGACTCCAACAGAGTGGCTCTGGCAAACCTTAAGTTCACCACGCGTTCTATCTGGATCTCGTAAGGCGATCTTGTCTTGCCTCGAGGGGGCTTCTATTCTGGATTATTCCAGTAGTTTTGACGCGCCTAGTCGAATAGGCCTGCGCGGTAATTGCTCTTCCTTTGTTCATCGTGAGCATCAGCGCAGCGATTGCCGTATTCAACGTCTTGAATCCGAGGACTTTCGTTTATGGACATCGAAATTATGGCAGGGAGTGTTCTTATAATTTCAAATGCGCTACTAGTACATGCCGTTGGTTATACACTCTTTCGGTCCCGGGAGCAAGCGCTGCAGTCCTGAGACATTCCGTCACATCCGCCAAGGCTTCTTTGGATTTTTCCGACAAGAATAGCTCCAGTCACATCTAATTGGTCCTACCATGGAGCTTGGACGGAGTAGTGACGATAATGACTTCAGCGACGGACCTAGCTGTCTAACCGAACGGATAAGGTGGCTGGTACTTACGGTAGCTTCGATGATAACCCTTCAAAGCTCCGTCCCATGCAACCTCCCCGTCAAACCTGAGCTGCGAGCCCACTAGGAATATATCTCGTGGCGAAACTTGGAAGTACACGAGGTTCCTATATCTCCCAGCCTGTAGACATATGACTGCAGGGGCGCCGCGTTATGGTAAAAGCTTGACGCGCCTTGCGGCTAGTCAAACTTTCTTTCAAGGAAATTTCTTCCTTCGTTCCAAGCGTTTGCTCTTGTGCACCTTGTGAACTATCCCCTTCCTTCTCACACTTTGTAACTTTGATAGTTTCAGGACAGGGCACTTCATGTCCCATGATGCACTTGGAAGCGCTGGTTCCCGTCTCAATCGAATATTCTCCAAAGGCACCCTACTTGTGGTAAGCTATCGATGGGACCGGATAACGGCCTCGCGTGGTCGAGGTCGATGTCTCGATGTACTTCCTATCGATGCGCTATGAGCCCATGGACTTACGTGGGCTGTATTCAATGCTCCCCGAGCACTAATTCACGTTCCATCCGCGTTTCTGCCTCAAGCCTCATGTCGCATTCAAAACGCTTCCTTTGATATGCAGACGCGCACGCGAAAGATACTTAGCCTCGTCTCCAGGTAGAACTGTACCTGCATGCAACGAAACATGCCTATCGCGTGCTCTTACAGTCTATAACTCTTAGTAAAGACGGCGAATAACGGGTACCTGACTCCAACACTCTGTACGGTAGCTCAATGTGCAGAAACCATTACCCGAAACTATACTCTTGATGGAAGCTATGCTCTAATACCATGAGGTGATGATTATGGATGCAATTGGATGTGAGCAATACAAGTGGAGATGATAAATGCCAGCTAACTACATTGGTGTCACCTAAAAGTCCCAGCTCTACAGTGCCGAGGGGAGAGGAAGGAGATGCCAAAGCCATACGATTCCATAATACCACAAGGCGCCAGGACAAAGGCAAGACGAGCTACCAGCGCGAGCTCGCCCCCTTCGCCACCGTCAATTGGCCTTCTACATCGTCGTCCAGACGAGGGAAAGTACCAGTCCTCCAAGCATAACACCGATTGAGGTTATCATGCCTGGAACACAGCAAAGTGACTGTATATGTGGCCGTTCTGCTGTGCAACGATACGTGACGGGCCTCGTCGAATCGCAATTGATGATCTCCGTCCTTCCCCACACTTTCAAGGTGCAACTAGGGTTCGTCGTTGAATAAAATTCGTCAAGAATCATAAATATCGTGAAGGGGCGTCCACCTCCTCTCATCGACAGCGAAAGGCCCTAGGGTTTGAGCCTCGCTTATTTCCAAGCTTTTGCTACCACTGGCCAAAATGGACCAAGGGCTGCAGGGATGATGAGGTGATACATAGGAAGATCGTGATTGCTGTGGTCGGATGGATGAACGTCGGAAAGATGGATCTTGATAGGAGGATAACACCAGGAAGGAGGGCTTATGCTTGTAGACTGCCTTGGATAGGCTGAGAACTCGCCAGGAGTTGTGTTTGAGGAAAGGTAGTTGGTTGCGGGGGTAGGTAAAAATGGGTAGAAGATGGTTCATCGATCAAGGAGATAACGTGCGATGGATATCAAGCACGATGTCTTCAACTTGAATGAACTCAAGCCAGCTTCTAGGCCAACCGTGGACATCAAGTCGTCGCGGAGTCTCTGAGGAGAACTGGGTGAAGGGGGGCTCATAAAGAGTTGGGTACACTCGATGATGCGCCAGCGCTACCGTCGTGTGAGCCAGTTCGCAGACGGTGCCACCCCACGTCCCACTACGGTTGACCCATAAACAGTTTATATCGTCCAAACGACCCTCGAAAAGGTTAGATCCGTAGAAAATACAATACCAACTGAGAACCAGGAAGATAATAGTGTGGGACGGGTCGCCAAAGAGGAGAAAGGGAGAAGCTTGCAATGCATGGAGCGTCAATATTTACCGCCTTCTGAGGCAGACGGACTCGAACGTTCCGACGGTGAATCTTGCATCTTTGGAACTAGTGGATGGGCGGTCGGGAGATCGGGTGGAGGGGACAAAGGACGAGCGTCGAACGTACTGGGGGATGGTGTTGAGGTGTTGCCGCCCAAAGATATTTTCTCGTTTATTGCCCGTAGTCTCTGCATTTCTCCTTCTAGTGCCTCTATCCGAGCCAGTAGCTCATGATTTGACTTCTCGAGGGCGAGGATGTGGTTTGTGGCTGGACGAAAGATGGCCGTAAGGATCTTTGAATAGTTGATGGATGACAAAGGGACGAACCTCGTTCCAGGAGCGAGACTTTGCTGCTTTTCTGGTTGGACACGGGCAAGACATCTTTGAGCTTGGCATAGCCATCCCGTAGTTCATCGCGCCGCCTCTGCTCGGCTTCAATTCTCTGCCTCCGGGTCGCTTCCTTTCTTGAATGAGCCAAGTTTTCCGTAAAGTTGGCACCCATGTCTTCGTCGTCAGAATCGTGCGAGCGGCTGCGACGTCTTCCGGATGAGCTTGTTGGAGACGGAGTGGGATTGTAACGCAAATGGCGATGGACTAGACTGGTGCCCCGTGAAGAAGAGGGGGAGCCTGTGCCGCTGCTGTTTGAGTGGTGGTAAATGCCGTCGGCCGATGTGTCTGATCCGGAAATTGGAGGGGATAATGGGTCATACATATCTGGGGAGGGAGGAGGAGGTGATGTGGAGAGCGCGAGGTTTCCATGAGGCGTGTAAACGTTCTGCTGTGGAAACTGATGGGGGGGAATGAGGCTCAGGTTGTGATACGCCAGGCCTTGCTGCTGCAGGTCCGTGACAGAAAGCTGGCCTGTTGAGAACAAGAGAGACGATTATCAGATCGACATGCGTTTTGAAACCGAGACTGAATGCAGAACCCACGCGTTTGGGGTCCGGGCTGAACGACCTGATAAGGGGTCATTTGCGGGTTGTAGGGAAGGCCATACGGAGTCTCCTGGTCAGGCTGGTAGAAATTGTAGGACGGCTGCTGATTGTGTTCGTCAGGAAGAACATGATGTTGCTGCTGCTGGTGTTGCTGCTGCTGCTGGTCCATGTCGCAGGAAGATTTTTTCGTGGGTCGTTAGGGTTCGTGAAGATAAAAGGGGAGAAACGAGAACAATAGGGAGGTGAGTGGACCAGTCCCCGCGGTAAAGAAGAAAAGCTGGCAATCCACTTTGTGCCACCGTCCAATCCCAAATTTACCGGGTCCCCTCTGTTTGGCTACCACTCTCTTTGTACACAAGCATCCTCTTCCCTCCTTCATGTGACATTTTCCGTATGTTACTGCTCACTTCTGCCCACGCTTTCACACTCCTCACGAATCCGTTGTCGGCGTTGTCACCATGTCATTCTGCTCACGCTTGTCGCAAAACATTAACAGCGTTAGAAGCATACCTCAGCCAGAAACCTGGCCACCCATGTCGGCACCTTTTGGTATCTGGAGATCGGATATGTGATCGATAGGAGCCGCATGCAGACGCAAGCACGTCTTCCGAGTGATAGCAAGTACGGGAGGATTCCAGTAGCTGAAATAATGTTCCGGTACGGCCCAACCTATCTACAGCCGGATCGCTACCGACTCACGACAGATATACGGTGTCGAGCGTCGTCATCGAGCATCGTTACCTGTTTGTACTCCGTTGGCGCCGCGCTGAATGTCCGCGGATGATTTCTAGAAGAAGGTCAAACACATACTCCAGTCCTTCTACGACTAGAACGCGCTCTACCTCATATATCAGAAGTTACCCGTTCATGCCCACTGTGGGGGATTTTGCTGCGAGAAGACCCCCTCTGTGAAGAACATTGAATTGATGAAGGAAACTACCGGATTACATACCATATCCATGGTCCCCTCCGCACTTGATTGCTCCTACTACTGAGACTTTTTCCCTCACGAGTGAATATTGGACCAATGATCATCGATCATCAAGCACAAAGTACTCTATCTTGACTTTTCCTTGATTCAAAGAGCCTCTAAATTTTCGTGGCTTGAAACCCTAGCGACTCTTTGAAGGTTTCAAAGAGATAATTGCAAGGTACCAGATCTTATCGGGGTCAAGGATCGCCAAAATGGCCCCTGTTGCAGAAAGGGATGCGTTTCCCACGCACCTTCATCATTGCCCGACAGCCCCTTGTTTGCTTTTTGTCGCCAACTTTCAGCTCGTCGTCCTCGACAACCAGCTCGCGAAGACCGCAGCTGCTCTTCCCTCCCTTCCCTCCCATCTTGACCACGAATACTTACGAGCTCATTGTGCGCCTACCTCCAGTGCATCTCGCTTTTTACCAGTACTGACTTGCAGCAGGGTCCACCCAATTCATGTCAGAAACGCCAAATACTCGTATTTCTAGTGTTTTCTAATATCCGGGCTCTTCGTATCTTTGTTCAACACGTAGCGGCGACTGCGAGCTGATCATCATGTCAACGGAAACGACTCCCATGTCCACGAACAACCCTCCACGATCACCGCTGGAATCTGCATCACCTCCACAACAATGGGCGCCCCCAAAGTCCCCTCTGCCACCACATAGGCTAGCAAAGTTGGCCAACGCACTGGGCGTATCAATGCCCATGCCAGCGACTCAACCCACTTTTCCCTATTCAAGCTCACCCTACTTGTCCCACTCGAATTCACTTCCGACCCCTTCCTCCGCCACGGAGTTTTTACGTCGCTCTCCGACCCCTTCTGTTGCATCTGCAGCTGGTACGTACCAAGCACCTACTTCCAAATTTCTTCTCCATGTCATTCCACCTTTGCACCTGCAACACGACTTCGACATGTCCGAAGACACTCCACCCCCTCCGGGTGCATCTGGATACCACACCCAATTCCGCCGCGGCACGCTCGTCCCTGTCTATCCGACTCTTCATCTTCAACTCAGTGCTATTGCAAAGGAATATGCCTTGCCCGGTACTATGGGGTTAATTCTCTACTTGGTGAATACCAATGTTGCCCACAGCCCAAGCATTCCGGCCGGGCTTACTGATCCTGGTGATGAATTGGGACCTCGGTTGTCAGAAGATATTTGGAGACATCTCTGGATACGTGTGCTGAAGGCGGAGCAACGTGAGGAAATCACCTCACGGGCAGCCAGTCCCAACCCACTCGGACTGGTTCTCAGTGCGAAAACGTCGCCGAATCCGAATGGCTTTGATTCTACTCCCCCATTTCTTCGCACTACCCCTTCCATCAATTCCACCGATCCAACTTCCAGTCCATACCCTCTCACACCTTCGTCATCCTCGGTTACAACTGCGTCAACCTCAGATATGCAGCACAAATCAAAGTCCAGCCTATCCTCTGTCGCACAATCTGAGCCACAAACTCCCGATTCATCTGTGCTCGACTCCCGTCGAGCGGATAGTCTTGATCTGCCAGGCCTGAGCTCGAATTCCATCATACCGATTTTGGCGAAGGTCGAGTTTGACATTGATAGGCGAAAGGCTGCTTGGTATGACCCATGGGTGCGGAGCAGGAAGATGAATCAGGTGAAGCGGGCTGAAAGCCGGGCGAGTAGGAAGGAAACTACTGACGATTCATCGGATGAGCGCAAACCACCTTTGGACCTGAAACTGTCTGGGCGCTTGTTGACCGCGAGTCCAATATCACTGAAATCATTGGCGGCCAAGGACAAGGAGGGGTCTGAGGCTGGGTACCAACAATTGTCGGATTCAACTTCTGAGGAATCGGATTATGGTAATCCTGGCGAGCAAGACGAGGAGGATGAAGAGGACGAGGAGGAAGATGCAACTGCAAGGGTCAAATCTATACCAAATGGCAGAGACCCTCTTAGCGATGTTTTCGGAACGGATGAAGACACTTGGGCCGAGCTTCGCAACTCACAGCTTGCCAAGCAGCCTAGAATATCTAACCCCAACGTTGTAGATCTTGCACTTACTGCTGCTGATCTCGCAGACTTGCCTGAACTTCCACCCTCTGACGATGAGGACGAGCTAGCTGGGTTGACGAAGTCGGAAGATGAAGTGGAGGATTTATTGTCGCAAATGGGTCGACCTGCGCTCTCCGTCACCATTCCTTCGTCACCGCCACAGGGGAAGAAGCATGTACCTCCCCCTCTTATTCTCAAACAACCTGTCACGGACCTGGCCATACCTATAGAGAGCCCGCAGCCTACCTCGGGCAGCTCGCGCCTGGCATACCTCCATAGTACTTCTGAAGAGAACATTGCTCCACCCCCAGCCGAAGCTCAGTTGGAACCTCCAGAACACGAGCAGGATGATGAGTTTGTGGATGAAATCACCAGGGTGAAGAGTCCAGCCGAGTCGGAAAAGAGAGAAGGGGCTATTTTTGACGACCTTGACTTAGGTCTTGATCTTACTGAGGAGGTGAGATGAGCCCCATTTTGTGTTCCATTCGTTTATTGAACTGTGCCATTCAAAGTTTGATGAGAATGATCCTAACGATCATAGGCGAAGCCAACTCATTATGAAGGCCCAACTGGACGAGATCGAGAAGGTCCTTAACATCTCCTTTCGTTAATTTGACTATTCACTGACATCGTTGTAGAACCTCGCGCAGTTTTCTCCCAAAGCTCTTCGCACTGACCTTTCAGACGGCATCGCGATTCCACTATCACCTAATCTTTCTGGCGTTCTCCGTAATTCAGATGTCCTTCCACCGACTCCAGGAATAACTCGCCTCTCGGATTCCTTCAGCAATGGCTCATCTACTCCGTGAGAATATTAATCATTGGTATCGGCTTGTGCTCATCGCTTTATAGTCCGGCTGAATCAAGTGTAGCGAGGCAATGGCCTGCTGTACCCTTCTCATCATTCAAGGATGCCGCTGATGTTCCCCAAACAGCAACCTTTCCTCCGTCGCCCCCACCTCCCAGGCTGGCCGTTAATGGAGTGACTACTTCCGCTCCCAAGGCTTTCGTGCCCCCGACCTCTTCTACAGAGGTGTCCTCAGAGACTCAGGTCCGAAGGCGTGAAATGGAAGAAGAACAGGAATTAACTTATCCTGCTATTCAGGCTTCTATGTCAACCTCTAGTGATTCTCCCATTATACCATTGTCTCCTGATCCGTTCGGTCGATACCCTTCAAGCCCCGAGCCGTCATCTTCCCGTCAACCTTCTTCTTACTGGAACTCAGATAATATTAATCATCCGGCCCCTTACGATGCTGATTATCACAACATGACTTCACCAATAGAAGGCGCCAGGCCTCCTTCGTCCCGTTTTTCGGCTGATTCTACGTCCAACGAGGAGGCCATCTCAAAATCTCTCAAGGGCAATAGTAATTCGAGCGGTGGGTTGATGTCCGTTAAGAGTCTCAGAAAGCTATGGAGAAAGAGCAACAAGTCATCGATATCGTCGACGCCGGGCACCACTAGTGGCCGCACTTCCCCAGCAACTTCGTTGAACCAGTCGGCAAGGCCCTCAGAGGACTCATCCTCGATGCCAGCCATGCCTACCACTCCTACCTTTGGCGCTTTCCCGCCTCCGCCCCAAATGATGCAACCTCCCATGGCTCGGAATGATGGTCCGCTTCCCAACGCAGCAGGCTTGTCCGCTCCTCCAACCGTACGGGGCTCGCTAGCTCCCCCTGTGCCTCCTCCGATCCAGGATCGTCGTGATCGCGACACCGGCTTCGCCCAGCTACAGTTTGACCAAGAATCACCATATCCTATTCACCGTTCTCCTGTTCCTCGATATTCACCTCGCCCTCCTTCCCCCGCTTACCCCCAACAGCCAAGTCAGCTTCCCCCGCAACCCACTCAGCCACTTCCTCCAAATGTTCCGATTGCAGAAAAACCTAGTGTACGCAAATCCATTCTGAAGGCCTTTAAATCGTCGCAGTCTAACGGCGCAAATCCTGAGCCTCGCTCAAGCATCGATCGATCTGGAAGGTCTCGTAGAGGGAGTGTGACAAACACGGGTGGTCTTACCCCGAATATAATAGCGTCCGATATACCTCCAAGCCCTCGCATACCAGACCATCTGTTAGCTGGCTCCCGGCCAGGTACTGGTCAAGCACTCGATACTAGACAGTCTCGGCCAAGGAGCAACACCTCTTCGATGGCCCGTTCATCGTCCCCTCCTAGGTCTATGGCTTCATCGCGAGATTCACAAGAGACTCGACCGAGCTTCGATGTTTCTCAGTTCGAGATGGTTTCACCGAAGATGAACTCGACGCTTTCATATCCATATCATGGCCTGGATCATGCCTAGATCGGTATACCACCTGTTCATTCCGCATTTCGTTGTTCGTCATAACGGGGCTGTCTCATATATATTTTATCTGTATAATGCATCGGTCATATATGAACTCTGGATTTCTCTGCACCAAGTGCTGTAATTGCCGTGTTTGTGTCTGTTAGGCTGCGACCCTGAGTGTCCGCTTCATGAACATCATTGGTGACCTCGAAATCAGGAATGAGTAAACCCAAGCCTCGCTTTGCTCAATCACAACAGTCTGGAATATACAAGCCAGAGGCTATCAGGGTGAGATTCACTCTACCGAGGACTCGTACAGCTCCCTACACACTCCCGCTAGGATGTTGCTGAGCTACATGGCCTGTCAAACGTCTCAGACGCGGTAGCATCGGCATTAGCTAGCGACGTCGAGTACAGGATACACCAAGTCGTTGAGGTGCGTGCTGCTATGCACAGCGCTGAATCGTGTCTGATGAATGACAGGAAGCTGCCCGATTTATGCGTCATGGACGAAGAACGACACTGTGCGCGGCGGATATTGAGCAAGCAATGCGCGTGCTCAACATCGAACCCCTTTACGGACATTCGCCGTACAACCCTCCCACTTTCCGACGTGCTCCACCATTTCCACAAGCAGCCGCAGCAGGAACAGTGTACTATGTTGAAGACGAGGACATCGACTTCGATCGCGTCTTACGCGACGAGAAGATATCCTTACCAAAAGGTGTTAACTGGACAGCTCACTGGCTAGCGGTTGAGGGTGTTCAACCATTAATCCCCGAAAATCCTCCCGCCATTCCTCGTGAAACCGACCAGCCAGATGCATCTGCCAAACCAAACCCGCTTCCAAACGGCAATGGTCTCCCAGTATCACCTCCTTCGCCAAACCGAGCTACATCAATAAAACAGCAGCAGCAACAACAACAACAGCAACAACTGGTAAAACAAGTCCTGTCGCGAGAGCTGCAACTTTACTACACCCGGCTGACTACCTCCCTGCTTCCACCAACGTCGGATATTGCAAAACGTACCGCTGCTTTGGCCAGTCTCCGGCAAGATGCTGGCCTTCAAGCACTCCTTCCTTATTTAATAAGATGGGTCGGCGAAGGTGTTGTGGGTGCACTCAAGGAAGGCTTGCAAAGCGAAAACGACGGAAGAGTATTGGAGGTCTTGCTTGACGTCATTAGTGCTCTCCTAGAAAACTCAACACTATTTGTTGAGCCCTACGTAAGCTTGCCATCCACTGTTTCGAGAGGATCATCCTAACCATAGTTCTAGCTCCATCAAGTACTCCCTCCAATCCTTTCTATCCTTTTGCACTCTTCGCTACCACCGTCCCATGCTCTCCATCTTCGAACTGCTGCTGCCCACACTCTCTCGATGCTGTTAACTCAGCATTCAACTACTTACCCCTCATTATCCCCTCGTATTATGAAGACACTGCTTCTCGCTCTCGTCGCTCCAGGAAAGGGCAAGGGAACTCGAGAAGGTGCCATCCGTGGGCTAATGGGTGTAGGGAAAGAGGCAGTCCGAAAGGGCCTCGTTGAGGGTGGCGGAGCGAGGGTGGTTGGTAGTGAGTGTTCGGGGTTGAATGCGAACCGACCAGACTCCCTGCTGCTGGCCAAGTGCGTTCTGGTAAGTTTGTTTGTTTTGCTAGCGCATATATCACGTCACTCACTGCGGCCCCTTGCTAGGATGCACTTGCGATGCTCCACCCGCCATCAGATATGCCTGAAAGTCTGGACTTCACGAATCAGGCCGATGAAAAAGTGCGGGACCAGCTCCACGAGGTGCTCGGCGATTTTTTCGCTACTAGTATTGCTGGTGACGCTACGTGGGCTCGGGGCATCTTAGGTGTCAGTAGGGATTAGTTACTTATTTTCGCGCTGTATCATTGCTGTGTATCATGCATCATACTGTATTCGTTATTGCATGTGGCTTGCCAAAATCAATTTGGGCACAAAGGAGTGATAGAAATACAGACGAATTAAAACGAGCAGAAGGGGAAAGAGTAGGTATAACGTTCCATGTCTAACCACGATACAGTGACATATATAGATAGGGTAAATAAACAGCGCGTAGCACGTCTCTAGAACCCGAACAATCTAAAGACAAGGTAGAGGAAGGAGAATGTAAACCGCACTGCGGACATGCCAGCCCTAAAAGCAGCGTAAGTAGTGTCACCTCAGTTAAAGCTTGATACATACAAGGCCCAGAATAGGAATGAGAGATACGGATTGAAGTTGCCGCTTGTCGCACCAGCGAAGTTCTTTGCAACCCAATCAGTGAAGGCAGTGGAGGTGAAGACAACGATCATGGCACTGATAGTGTGGTAATCATTAGAACTAGAAAGCAAAACATAAACGTGTACACTTACATGTTGGATCCCACCCAGGCAAGGACGACGTTGGTACGGCTGTTGCGGTCGTGATCAGCTTGCTTGGTGGCAGCGTCACGGTGCTCCTTCTCTTCAGCTGGCTTGACCCGCAAAGCGCTGCGAGAAGCGGCCCAAATGGAGTCGACGTCTTCTCGGGCAGCCGGCAGCTCGACCTCCATCATTTCCTTACCATCGCCGTTCTTGACCTTTTTCGCACCGCCGAGGTCTTTAGCGGCGCCATTGTCACCCTTGGTACCCCTGTATGCGACAAGTAAGACACATCAGAGCATGATGACAGGTTGCCAGCTAGACGTACCAAGTAACATCATGGAGATTGCACATAGCATACATCACTGTTTGGTTTCGTCAATATAGAGTCTGTTGAAGCAAGCAGCAACGTACTCAGAATGTTGACGTCTGAAAAAATGAAATGAGCGAGATGCTGAGAGGGCAAATATCGGGTACTCACAACTTGGAAGGAGGAACATGTATTGGATGAACGAGGTGAACATATGCCATGGTTCGAAGTGCATGAAGGAGCTGATGAAGTAGAGACCGTATGTCGCCGCAAGAGAAATAACAATCTCCCGGAATGTCGAGTTCTCTTGGATCAAACTGCTCAAAATAGAAGCATGAGCAGCAAATTCCAACGCTAAAGATGACAGACACAGACGTTGGAAAGCTCTTCCACCCATCCAGCGACTTGGGCACAGCCAAGTACACCGTAAACCCAGCACACCACAGTGTGATTACATTGCACAGACCGAAAAGAACGATGGCAAGAGTATATGTCCATTTTGAACCCTATGAGGGGTGAGGTGAGCACGATCCCACGAGAACGTACCGCGTCCGACGAACCTGGGGGCGATTACCGAGCGAGCAGACCGTTACCACAAAGAGAAGTCCAAGGTAGAGCTGGCAGAACGTTAATCGCACCATAGAGTAGGGGGGAGAGCCACATACCTTGAGGAAGACTTCAAATATGATCTTGCCAGCACCAGAACTTAAGAAATTGAAAGCATCCGTTTTAGAATCTGACGTTGCCGATGAGACCAACTATATGTACTCCATCAGCCACGACCTTGTGTGCAATACGGACACTAAGACTCACGAAGAAGAAAGCCAGATAGAAGTTGGCGAGGGAAGTCCAGGTGAAGAGTAGTTGAACGGCATTGTAAATAAACTCGAATTGGAGGAAGATCTTCCTGAAGAAGCCTTGACCAGACGTCCAAATCCTGTAGAAGAATACCGTTGCATGGATGGAAGCGAACAGAGATCCGTTAAGCCAGCGACGACGTTGAGAAATGAACTCGGGGACAGTGGTAGGAACGTCAGTGGAGGCCTTGGCGCTCTTCACATATTTAAGGCTGAAGAACGTAGTATAGTTGAGAGGGGGTAAACGCAGAATAGAGATCAGAAACTTACACCCATCCTTCATTCTTCTTCGTGACGATTTCGAAGCACAGGATACGATCTTCCGCAAGGTACATGTTCCGCTCTACCATTCTTGTCTCAGCACAAGAGGCCAGACAGGATGACTGAACTAACCAAACAAGCCAGCATCACTACCGCCAGCATGCATAGTCTCTCCTTTGAAGTAGGAAGCCAACGGACCGCTGCCATTGGGACCATTCTGTAGAGCCTTGTAGCGATAGGCACTGAAAGCACCGGGCAGCACGCTGATGTAGCCAAAGACACTCTTCAATTGGTGAAAAAAATCAATGCTATGCTTGAAAGACGCAGGTCTGGATGAATGCGTACCTCTAGGGGCTTGTCCAGAATGTTCGACATCTTGTACTCAAAGTTCTGAGAAGCCGCGAGGGGACTTGTGAGAAGGAGGGAGCATCCGCGACCAGTATCAACGCAGATCCTGAAATGGACAGTAAGTGAATCTGCGCGATTATCATATCGTTTCCAAGGTAACTTACTCTCCACATGCACCTCCTACATTCGAGTGCTTATCGAAGCCTAGGATGGAAGTGAGATGAGAGGCTGGCGGACAACGTGGCCTGATTCAAACGGGCGTACATTTCCAAAGCTCGTAGATTGATGTTCCAGTCGGCTTAGTCCCGACATCAAGGAGAACGCAAACTAAATGGAGCAGTTGACGACGTTTACATGGCGGAATTGACGAAAATCGTACCATTGGGTTTAACCAGTGGACCGAAGGCGTTGAAGAACCAGCGGTGGCTGTTGAGCTTCTTCTTGTTCTGCTCCTTCAAACAGAAGATAATTTGAACCGGGCAGGACCCTTGGCTGACTTCGCCCTTGTCCGTGACGACAACTTGAGATGTGTATCTGAAATGCAACGTCAGCATCTATCGTAAGCCAAATCAAAAATGATGACTTACTCGAAGATGTGAGCGGTAACATCTTTGCCGCCGACGGAATCTTTGGCGATGCCCTCTTGATAGCATCCCATCACGGTGAGAACTTGGAGTGTCCGTTTATTGACCTTGCTACGACCATCCGACACGACACAAACGACCACTTTCTTCCAACCTTCCGGACCCCACATCTTGGATCGCGTCCTACTACACAAATGGGCGATGTTCTTGATGACAGCGTTCATTGTCCTAACAAAAAGCACTTCGTCCTCATTATACATAGTCATGACAATGAACAACTCGGTTTGACGGCCGTAGAGGTAAGGTCGGAGGGAATAGCGCGAGCGCATGAACTCGTCAGGATCACATGTTGCTGCTGTGTAACGCATCTTGGAGAACTCCTCAACAGAGTCTTTGCCAGCGGGAATGATGGTAGAGGGCACATCGACATCAATTACAAGGTTGCCTTGGTAGAGTTCGACTTGGCGTACTGAACGGCGCTTCATCATCTTCTCGCGGGCGACGGAGTAGCCAGCGGTGCTCTGGTCACGATACACGCCTGGTCGAGGTTGAGCGGGAGGGTAGTTTTGCTGGTATGGCATTGTAGGGACAGGTGGTGCATAGGGTGACGGCACCTGGCTCATCTCGTACGGGTTGAGATGAGCCTGCGAACTGTTGGCGTAGCTCTGGTACGATTTGGTGGATTTCGAGTCCCAGTTTGAATGATTGTCGTAGTCGGCTTGGTGGTAGGGTTGGCTATTGGCGTAATAGTCGTCGTGGGCGACACCGGTGTTGCCGTGCGATGGGTGGGAGTAGTTGGGTTGTTGGGCCCCGTAGTAAGGATCGTGGTTTTGGCGATACGCCATGCTGTCTCGTGTTACGCCGAAAAATGAACTGTGTGGGGTCGGAGTAGAGGCAGCAAGAGAGTGGACGGCCTGTTGTTCGCAGAAAAGGCCTGAAGAATGAGTGACAGCAAGAGGATGATGACGGGGAGGAAGGAAGATACAAGCAGAGGAGAGCTCAAACCTGATTTGTCTAGTATGATTGGGTGCCTGGTCTCGGCGTTTCCCACCTGGTCTCCCTCGTGGCAGTTCCCATCCTGATCCCAGTTCGCAAGCCTCGCTTTTAGAGAATCGTGTCTGAGGAGGGACAATGATGATTCAGTGTACGAGCTCTACTCCAACAGTGTGGCAACTACTGTAGTTCAAGTGGCCCACTCAGGGGTAGCTAGGGGCTTAAAGGAGATCGTGGGTGAATTTTCCAAGCCAGGTCGATCTTTGTACGTCTTCCATGTCGACCATTCCGCTCAGCAGCTGGGAGGCTAGCCTCTACTCACTCCCAGGCTTGAGACAACCATCTGTACACTAATACGCCGGAGGAAGGTAGTCAGTGCGATCTTCCATAGAACTACTATTGCATCCGACCAAAATGGCCCTCTGACCATCCCCCTTGGTAGTCATGGTAGTGCGTTCCCGTACTCAGCACATTGATGGTCAGCATAGCGGATATAACGTTTCAACAACCCATCACCGAACAACGTACCGATTATCATCCCATCTACCACCCTCATTAAATCTTAATCGAAGGTGGAAAATGCAACCTGACCATAATGCCAGCATTCCATGCGCTGATAATTACCCTGTTGGCACCTATGCTATTCGTAGGCTGAGGGGCATTGGAAGCGCACTCAACATAGTGAAACTTAAGTTGGCGACGTGTATAAGCCCAAACTTGTTCGGTAAAGATGGGTCGATGGGGCTTGGCAATCGAACTTGAAGCTTGAAGCTTGAAGGCCCAGTGGCAGCTACTAGCGTCGACCATGACCCTAGTTCAAATGTTCAAACGTTCAACGTTAACAGGGAACTGGGAACCGAATCTCACGCAAAGAACCGGTACCAAGCTGAAGGGGCGAAACATTTTGGCACAACAACAAAATATAAATATATGGAGTGGTGGTGACGATGCGTTATTAACAAACTAATATTGAACAAATGAATAGAACGGTTAATGGTGAATGTGAATGTGAGTGAATAATGAAGGCAGTTGTATCAGTATGACAGTAGTAACAGGTATAAGAAACACACTGCACAGTTATGTATGTACTAATTTTTATATATAACCGAAGGCGGGGCGAAGGAATGGCATACAGCTTGACAGAGAGCGAGTGGAAGTGATAAAACGAGTGTCGTCCATAAATAACGAGCGAAAAGCAGTCCAAGCCCCATCTTCCCTTTCTCCGTGGGTATCGCGCGAACTTGTAGTGAGTGGATGGAAAGGGAAGGGGATGGTCCGCAAGGGTTACATCTTGGTGAGTCGGTGGTGATCACAATGGTAAGTAGCACATGGGTCTCTCGAGTATATAAGTATAATTCAAAGTCTAAAAAGAACCCTCAGCCAACGAAGGATCATGACCAGAAATCGAACATACCAGTAACGTACTTTCAAACAAACAACCATCTAGGCAGAGGTGTCGCTTTGTGCAATTAGTGAACGGGATGGCGATGGAAGGTCAACAACAGCATCGCATCCTCTATCGTCACATCTGAGGTATGGGCGACCTTGTTATCGAGGTCGGCTCCATAGGGTCTATCGATGAGCATCCTGACATCGACGCGCGCGTGCTTCTGCGATGTAGGAAGCTGAATCGGCATCGAGATCGGCATCGGCATGTCGGTGGGTGAAGGCGGTGAAGGGGATGGATCCGGCGAAGGGGTGACGGCCTCTTCTTGATAATCATCATCGCTAGCAGCATCATCAGATACTTGCTGGCTCTCGGGATGATCATTCATCGACATTTCATCGAATTCACTAGGTTCAAGGTGGCTTCGAAGCCTGCTGGAGCGTGGCATGGGATCCAAATCCATGGAATCATCTACGTCGTGGCTAGAGGAAGAAGACGAGGGGATGAATGGTGATCCTGAGCGCGAGACAGACGCGGATGGGAGACTAAGAGCAATAGAACTCTCAGCATCATTATCATCATACTCATCGCCACTTCCAGTCTTCTTGGAAGCTCGCTTCCTTGCCGTCTGCCGTAGATTGCGAAACCAGTTTGTCACCTTTCCAAGATCCCTGTCCACACAAGAATCGAAGAACATAGTAACATGTTAGTGCCACCTACGCGAAAGAGGTATGGATTGACATACATTCCGATTTCGGCAGCAAGCGCCGTACGCGCCTCAATGGAGGGATTGATGGTTTTAGCCGAAAGCTCCTTTAGTGCATGTAATTGATAAGGCTCGGGCCGGGTGCGTCGCGGCCGAGATAGCGTTGGTGGATTACTGCTATACGGGGTCTGACTACGTTTCGACCTCTTCGTGGGTGATGGTTCGTCTGATGGACTCACGCTGGGAGAGCGCCGGGAACGATGAGGGGCAGAGGCCGATGGGAGTCCGAGTGAAGGGTGTGAGGAAGGGGGTGGCAAATGGAGGGACGGATGGCTAGATGGGGGTGGAAAAGCGGAAAACGTCCGAGAAGGCTCTCCCCGATGGTGCCGGTTGTTAGAGGGAGAGTCGGTGGATACATCGCCGTCATCCTCCTTCCGTTTTTTGGCGAGACTGCGTTGGTTTTGAAACCAGTTTGTTATGCTTTGATAACGCCTGACATGTAGAGAAGAATCAATAAATCGGCTGCGAACACGTGGGAGGTGCCGAGGATATAGGAGGGCTTACTCACATGCCAATACGATCCGCTAGTAATTGCCTTTGCTCGGTTGAAGGATGAGGATTTTGATGATAGAGCTTACGAAGCTCGTCAGTTTGCTCTGGAGAGGGCCTGTTGCGCATTTTGCGAGGGATGTCTGGACCGACGAGGAAATGGGTGTGATCTGGGTTTCCAGCGTAAAAGGCTGCTTGGGAGTCGGGCGGGGCTATGGATACAGAAGAGTTATTATGGGAGTACTGGCCATCCGAGGGCGGATAGTCGTCGTCGTCTAGATAGTCGTCGTATGGGATATGGTGAGGGGAGTCCTGGGAAAACGGGGATGGGGTGTTAGTGGCGTTGGTTGAAGGGAGTGACGAGCGTTGCGAAGTGGGGGCTGCTCTGGTGCGTTGTTTCTTTGACGAGGCCCTTTTATTCTGAAACCAAGCATTGACCGTCTTGACCTCCCTGCGAAAGATGAGGGCCGGTGTGGCAGAGAGAAGGGGCAGAGAGGACTCACATTCCCAGACGCTTTGCGAGGGAGGTGCGCAGGTCGAGGGGAGGATGCTCGTCGGTGTCGTAGAGCTCATTGAGGGCAGCGATTGCGGCGGGACTGTGTCTGTGGCGAGGCTTCTTTTGGTGGTGGTGGGGAGGCGGGTCTGAGGGTGCGGGGGAGGGGGAGAGGGCGTTGTCGATGTGCATCCAGGTGTATTGGGGGGCTTTTAGCATTAGGTGTCGATATAGCACGAGCAGATGAAACCTTGCATTATATGACCTGACATCAACTTTTTTGGGCCAAGTCCCAATCATTCTCCCACTTTCCCACAGCTCTAATGCTCCGATCGTTTATTATACACTCTCGCTGCTGACGCGGTTGTCCTGACACAATACTACTCTCCTTAAGTTCTGTCTTGCATATACGTTCCCTCTCCCTCGACATCGATTTCATTTTTTCAATGCATCGGAGGTAGTACGGATTGCCACTAGAGTTCCCCCAGACAGCATCCCTGCATACACATCAGCTGAATTCCATATGGCCTGTCCCGTGTGAGGTCGCTACTCTAAACTATCAGTATCATGACACCTTCTCCCCTGCCACTTTTGATGCCTGCCCACATTCAATTCCCTTCCCATACATCCCCAAAGTCGAAGCCATATCGCCCAGCTAGTAGACTCTGCGCATCTAATTCGTTTCCGGACAGTCTTGGGCTTTTTCCTTGGGCCGACATGTTGTCTTCCTCTTTTATCCCTTCGCTACCTTCCGTGGCCACAAGGCACCACTCCCTCCCCAACAGCCAACGGGTCAGAGCACGTCCGGACACTCAAATTATCCCGAATCGTCAAATTCCACTACTTGCTATGCCAATGCCTACGTAACATATATAAATACGCCATGTCCAAGTCAAACGCTCTATGATACACAGCAACAGACGGGATTAATTACTGTAGTCGATGCGGAAGTAAAGCATGAAATGGACAAAGGGTCCTCCATGCAAAATATTTAAATCCCGGAGGCAAAACACGGCAGTCAAGTTGAAGGAGTGTGTATCTCTTCTTCCGGTGCAATGTTCTTTATCCATGCCCCAATCGCACCTCTATATCGCCGTATCACACAGTCAGCACAACTTCCGGAAGCAAGGAGCGAGCATGCGAAAAAACTCACAGGAATCCTTCGTGTCGAAGGAACAAAGCCCGTTTTGTCCCTTTACTCCAAAAGCGGATAGCATACGAGAGTGTGCTTATGGTGGCGGCGTGTCCTAACATGTCGCAGACATGGTCATTGATAAGCTTCACAGCAATCCAACAACATAAGAGGCCCACGAGGCAAACTCACCGCGAATGAAGCAGCCCCCAAAGTATATCCTATCCAAATTATATTTCTCCGCATTCATGTAGCTACAAGATTAGTGATGTGAGCCAGATCGGTTGCGAAATGAACGTGACGACTCACGCAATCTGCCCGATATTGTTCGACACTGCATAGAGCAAACTCTTGCTGATATCCTCCGATGAAAACTTGACCTTTTCACCTCCCTTCCTAAACACCTTCCCAAACGAACTAGCAATCAGCGTCGATTTAAGACCCAATCGACTGTAATCCTGTCCATAGATATCCCCGACAAGCATATCCACGGTAGCATTGTCTCCCTTTTCCGATAATGCTAACATTTCTTATCGCGTAAAGTGCGTTAGACCCACGTAAAGTGAACTGGAAGAAGACAGAGCTCACCATCGAACGTCGTAGCGGGGGTTAACAGGCTAAGCAGGCCCCAAAGCGTCCCTCCACCAAGACTAGTCCCACTAACTCGCTCAAACTTGCCATCTTCATCAACCTTGATAATCGACACTCCAGATCCGATGTTCACCAACAAACAGGGTAATTGCGGCGTGGGGTTCTCTTCGAAAGTCACTGCGAACTTCGGAGGGTCAGGACTCGGTCGCTCCAGTGTGGCGCCCGCAGGTGCGTTGGGACTGGGGAGGGTGATTGGGTGCCTGTGTTTGGTGGGAGAGGAGCAAATGGCCAACCCTGGATGAGACACATTGTGGATCAGCTCATCCGAGAAGTAATACACCTCATCCGGAATCAAGGTGATAAACTTGAGGCCTTCGATAAGACACTCCATCTCATCCTCCCTCCGAACCTCGACGCCCAACGTATCCCTAAACAACTCATAGAACCTATGCGCACCACCCCCCGTCGCCATAATCTTCACGCCGTTCCGCATCTCCTCGATCGACACCCCATTGACTTTCGCCGACCGCTCAATAAGCGCTTGGATAAACTCCACGCAGTCATGGATGTTATCCGTTTCGAAGCGTTCAAAGTTTAGCGAGCCGCCAGGGAAATGCTGGGACGCTCGACGCAGAACCGATTCGCGTAGGTCCAAGCCTGACAGGCCGTTGCCGTTGGTGAGATGGTGTGGCTGGTGGTTTGTTGCGTCGAGCACGAGAGGGGTGAGCGCACCATTTCGCTTGATGCTGGAGGAAGAGGGGGAGGGTGGCGTGCGATTTCCCGGAGCGTCTTGGGAGGGTGATATCGATCGAGGGGTTGATATCGCGCTGTGTGAGCCGGATCCGTACGTAGCGGCAACAGAGGGCGATGACGGAGGCTCCGGTGAGCGTGTAAAGTAGACAACCTTGGCTAACGAACCTCCGACCTATGAAATAGCGAGTAGTTGGTCACTTGAGTATGAAGCGACCGCGCTACTCACATCTACTGCTATGTGCGAAACCGGCTCGATGTAGTTTGGAAGATAGATGCCCCGGCTGTCTCTGGTCTATGATAGTCCGAGTCAGCGTCGTGCACTGAGCCACTGAGGATCGACGAACGCACCTCAGGAGACTCTTCAGAAAGGATCACTGCTCCTCTGGTGTCGACATGGATCACACGGGCAGTGGGCAGCGACGGTCCAGACATTCCACAGCAGCGTTCAAGTTCGTGAGGATATAGAAGTGGTCTTGAAAAAGCTAGGAGTAGGAGGCCGCCACCCAAATCGTACCATTAACCACCCAGATATATGTCGCACTCGTACGTTTCAAAAATATGGCTTTATAAGTGAGACAACCGGCTAGGCCATTCAAAGTAGGCGGAACACCGAGCGCGCGTGCCTTGTTGAGTCGATTTACATTACACCGGAACTGATTTGAAATCTGCCGTCCCATCGTATCAGCGCAGTCATGATCTGGCTTGTGGGATGGAGCTGGTATAAATCTACTCAGACAAAAGCGAATGTGGTACTACATCTAACCGGGCCTATCAGCCCCCTACAGCAGAAAGTACGAGGTCGCAGGCCTCCTGCTTCTCCGCACGGACACTCAGCTCAAGTGTTACTCCTTGTCCGCTCGAGAATGTCATCCGACACCGTACAAGCACCTTCCCTCCACCACCAATCACCAAGCCAGATAGCTGCAGTGTGTGAACTGACGTCGACGTAGGACTTTCGCTCCCACCAAGAGGCTCCATCCCCAAAACTTCGATGATGGAGTCACATGCAGCTAGCGTACGCGATGAGCAAAACTATACGTTCATGGCAGGTCAGAATTGACATACCTTTGATGCTCTCCATTGCCGATAGAGCGAAGGTTTCTGTAGCACTGGGTCCGGACTTAAGCCTAT
The DNA here is from genome assembly GCA_032158425.1 of Pleurotus giganteus. Lineage (NCBI taxonomy): Eukaryota > Fungi > Basidiomycota > Agaricomycetes > Agaricales > Pleurotaceae > Pleurotus > Pleurotus giganteus. Next base: position 3,802,030 of record JAPEHR010000002.1, read on the forward strand.
CCCATTCGGATCCGAACGTGGCGTAGCTTGGGACTATGTAATCCCCACCGGCACTCAGCTCAACTTCCTCCAGCTGGTACTCATCTTCGTAGCCCTCCTCTTCAGGTTCGCCAGTTGAGGGATCAAGTTCTTTGCTAACGAACTTCAGAGCGCATGAGAAAGACGCAACTGTGTAAGTGTCCGGTTGACCCCGCGTGAATGAGACATAAACAATGCCCGGAGAAGTGGCTGAAGCTAGGGAAGGTATCGGCATGATAAAGTCCTCCGTCAGATCAGCATCCTCCGACTGGGGTTGCATGAAGACCGAGACTTGTTCTAGAACAGTGTCTGGTAAAGTATTTGAAACGTTGAACTGGACGTGCGTCGTTTAACCCGAGTCGGACTGTTAAGACGATGTAAACTTACCTGGAAGACGATATGCTCTTTGAATATGTGCTTGACGCATGTGACCTGATACTCCGTCTCGCTCTCCGTTAGCTGTGCAGGGGTAGCACTGCTATTGAGGACAGGACCATATGACGACAGCTCTGGAACTTCTGCCAGTTGCTGAGCATAGGCTGATTGTCTTTCGGCTTGTGTAGGCGGTGGCGGGGAGTCGGAAGTGGCTTTAGTAGATGGTATGCCAATCGTATCCAACGTGCTCGGCCCTTCATCGCCAGCGGTAAGGAACGCCGAACAGAGTAAAATGTGCCAACTTACTGGCAGCTTCCTGAGCAGCTTGAGCTCGGCTTATTTTGGGTACAGAAGACGCATCAAACGGCTGCTCGCTCGCTGACGGATCCTTCACATATGCAACCAGCTTTGTTTCCAACGCGGCAAGGGAGTATACAGACTCTGTTTGGGAAGGCGAATGGGTAATTGCCCCAATAAACATCGGTTCACCTACCTTCTTTGACATAGGCATTGGCCAATGGCTGTTCTCGGAAGACTTTCAAATACAGAGCAGCGCGATCACGGACTTCATCATCCACATCATCAAGACATCTGATCAGAAGTCAGAGGGCTTCCATGCAACAAGAGGTAGACACGCGCCTGTTGAGCAGAACGCCAACGCTTTTCCGGAGACCACTATCGCCCGAATTAACACCAAACTTGGCCAAACTGGCGACAGCTGCCGCACGGACAGTGGCGTTCTCTAATACGACGCGGTTATATATAAACCGAATGTATTTGGCGGGTTGCGGTGATTTGGGGCCTTCCATTCCGAGCAAGTGCAAAATCCGGACTGACAACTTGGTGAATTCGCAATCTTCAATAAACTCGCACAGATGGGAAAGAGCCTGCTCCTTGCAATCGCCAATGAACTTAATCATATCGAACATGGCTTCCACAACCGCACGCTTGAAGTCGTATCCACCTTCATCACGAAGGACTCCAGAGAGGAAGGACAACATTGACGCGTGTTTCGCTGGGAACTTGAGACAAAGCGAGCGAATAGCGTCCACAATGATGACCTTGAACTCGTCGCTAATCTCCGCCATGAATCCGGTGATCTGCTTGATGAGCCTATCCACGGAGGCTTCATTACCGGTCTGAACAGGCAGATAAGTACTAGAAAAGAATTAATGCACCAATGGATACCTTGAGCAGCGTCGTGATGGCATATGTAGCGACACTGCGGTTGGGATCAGCAATAAGAGCTTCCAAGTCCACGTTGCAGGCTGAAACACTGGAGGGATGAGTGAGGGCGAGGGTGGCGAGGGTACGCGTTGCAGCGAATTTCAGCACAGATTTGGGTGAAGAAAGGAAAAGTTGAAGCACTACAGGACATGAGGATAATTCCGGAGATACAAGAGAAGGTTCTACCTGAGATAGACTTTGTTAACTGCGCTGGAGTCACATTTTTCATTTCGCAGATGGCACGAGCTGCCTCGAAATTAACCATGTCGCTCTTATGTCTCAGCCAGCCTTCCAAAAGCTCTACCATTTGCCGTTGAGTGCTATGCAGCCGTCAGTGAGTACTGAAGAAACGCTGAGAAGGAAAAAATACATACTTGGGGTCCTCCTCAATAACCTTAGCCGCATAGCGGATGAGCATACATAGAGCCATAGGATTCTTCAATATTGTACCGCTGCCAGATTTACCACCACCAAGCTGTTGGATCATTTTCGTAACAGCCATGCGATCTTGTTGGCGAATCATGTAGAGCAAGCCGAGGGCGTGGTACTGAGTAACATAGCTAGTGGAAGTGATCGTTTGTGGTCCGCTGGGAGTAGAGGAGCCGAAACCAAGATAACCACTACCAGATCCAGATCCAAAGAAGCTCGAGGACGATTTAGCATTCACTGCCTCTTGCGCTTCATTAACCCAGCGTTTGACAACATCCTTTGCATGAGGGAATAAGTGATACGCAGAAACGAGGGCGGCAGAGGATATAGAGGGGTTGCGATCGACGATGGCTGCCTTGAAGAACCGCTCAACACCTTGAGCCATGGATGGCTACCCGTAATAATCAGTAATGCTTCCAATCCCACAGAATCTTACACGTACGTCGATAATTCGACATAGTGCTCTGATTGCATTCGGTCGATAGATAACTTCCGAGTTGGGTTGCATATCCTTCATTATACTGCTAGTAACCATAATTACATCCTCCGCCGTAGTTGCGAGTTCTTTGATGGCCAAATACACTGCTTGACGCAGTGCACTCTGTATGTCACACATTAACGCGACTTTGGTGCAATTATTTGCAAGTCACTCACGTCCTTATGCTGGAACAGTTTCGTAGTACCGAAGAATAACGTCGTTGCCTCCTGTGTGCCAAAAGTCTCCCCAATATACAACAGATATACGATGCGTGTCAGCAGTGCCCTGCACTTCCGTGGACTAATTGGCGAATCATTGAATACGCGAGCCTCTTGGATAATCGTAGTCTTGTTGTTGTAATAGGAGCTGAGGCCGCTCTCGTCCTCCTTCTTCGATGGGAAGGCCATAGTGAAGGAGGCCATTTTGTAGAGGTTGTCGATCTGAGTTGAGACTTGTAGCCCAAAGTTGATGGACGTGGACCACGTCTGTTTGCCCTTTGTTTGTTCATAATTGCCACTACCCTCTGAAAACGCAGGCAGCGGTGACGTCGGGGTCTTCGTCATCGTCAAGGTCATCATCGACGACAATGCCGCTTCAGAGTAGATGGAGGAGGATACAAGAAACTGTTTTGAGACCTGGGTCAACTGCCACGACTTACAAGTCGGACGGACTAGCTCTAAGACTGACAGCGGGATTACTGGCACACAACGGACTAATATTAATAGTTGGGTTTGAACTTTGAACTACAAGGGAGGAATACTGGATGTTATCGACGACAGCGCCTGAGCAATAGACGTAGTACGGAAGTGATTCATGAGCAGAGTCATAACGAGAATCATAAAGGAGGCGTGGAAGACGGAGAAGGAAGCAGCAATGCTCCCTCAAGAAATCTATCCGCATAGAACCAAAGCCAAATTGCCCAGACGCGGCCCCCTCTTCCCTTCCGCTCGCCCTCAACTGGATCTGACCTAACTGTCAGACCTCGGAAGAGGTGGGGAAGGGAAGGACCACAAATGCTGGGGAGGCACCCGAGGGGGAGGAAAGACAAACAGAGGAAAAGAAATCCAAGGAACGTGAGCGGATACTACGAGGGTGATGGATGGATGTATGACAACGGGAGGAGTATACGTCAGGATGTTAAACATAGCCGCGTAGGGAAAGTCCCTCGAAGGTCATGAACATGAGATACGGGCGCGTAGAATGGATATATGTGCAAAGCGAAGGAGAAACGGGAAGAGCAGCCAAGCTATTCCTTGTAACGTATGCAACAAGGTAGTCTGGCCTGAAAAAGAAAAAAGCGTCCGCATTCGTAGAGAGTAGTAACCATGGCATGTATATGGCGGGACGTATAATTCAGCGTAGGCGGGAAATGTATTCCGGATTCGAGGCAGGATCAGGGTGTTGATGTGTGGGCTCGGTCCAAGCGGGCATCTTGATGAACAAAATCCAGGAGGCGCAGAACCAGAAACGAGGCAGGCACCTCCACGACCCGACTTGGCTGTAAACCCACTTCCCTCCGTCACGCTCTGTGAAGTAATATGGCCCCACAACGACTGAAACCAGCTTCCAAGGCCGAGCTAACCTTTCACCTTCCCTCCGCCCCCATCGCTCGGCCACACGGAGCGCGCAGCGCAAAAGAGGCTAAATGATCTAGAACCCTTTACCAAAGATCATCGCGGTTGCGGGCTCCACGCTGCTGTCCAACGGCGCCAGGAGTTGCTTGTTGCGCTTGGCGAGTGTGAGAGCGCAGCCTAACGAAATAGATGAGAAAAAATATCTAAGCTTAAGCAATGGCAAAACGTACATTCTGTCGCTTGCGCGGTGATCTTCGTCCTCCTGAACGACCTTGCGACGGCCAGTCGTCTTGGAGCTCGACGCAGCGCCGTCTTCCGTAGCACCCCTTTGGACACTCCAGTCGAAGACGTAATCGTACTGGTAGCCCTCGCGAACGAAGAGGTCACGGAAGAGCTTGCGAAGGTACGAATAGTCAGGCTTGTCATCGAAGCGAAGAGCGCGAGTGTAGTTCAAGAAAATCCCGAACTCATTGGGGAAGCCACGACACAACAAATCAGTAGGGGTGGTCATTTTCTTCTCCATGATACGATCGTACTTCTGCTTCTTCGTAGCAGCCTTCAGACCTTGCCACGGCAAGGCGCCACGGAGGAAGTACATCAGGACGTAAGCCAGCGACTCCAAATCATCGCGGCGAGATTGCTCGACACCCAAGTGGGTATTGATAGACGTGTAGCGAGCAGTTCCCGTCAAGTTCTTGTTCTCGCGATACGGGATGTGGAGGTGGGTCTTCGGATCCCTGAACTTCTTGGCGAGACCGAAGTCAATAACGTTAACTTGATTGCCTCGCTTGCCGATACCCATGAGGAAGTTGTCAGGCTTGATATCGCGATGGATGAAGTTGCGAGAGTGGATATATTCGATGCGAGAAATCTGGAGGGCGGGTCAGTAAGCATAGACAAGGGGAGAAGCCGCTGACTAACTAGTTGATCCGCAAGGAGAAGAACGGTCTTCAAACTGAACTTGCGGTTGCAAAAGTTGAAAAGATCCTCGAGGGAGGGTCCGAGAAGGTCGAGGACCATGGCATTGTAGTCGCATTCGGTGCCGAACCAGCGAACGAATGGGACACCTACACCACCTGCCAACGTCTTGTAGACCTTGGACTCATATTCGAGCTGCGGATGCTTCGCTTTGACGGACTCGAGTTTGATGGCGACTTCTTCCCCAGAAATGATATTGATTCCTAGATAGATGTCCCCTACGCACCCGAGACGGATGAGATGAGAACGCCAAGAAGTAGGAAGCAACTCACCAAAAGATCCTGAACCAATCTTTTTACCAAGCCTGTACTTGCCTCCTACTCGAAGATCCAACCTGTGCGTTGAAGTGTCTGCCATGAATGGTACACGAGAAGTGTGATCTGGAAAAGAGGAGTAAGTATGGGGGAAAGATGCAAGTGTGAGTGAGGTGTTAAGGGTTTAAAGCGTCAAGGGGCAGGAAACGTGTGGATCAAGGGCTGTTCTGCGTAACACGTAGCTGCATGGGCGGCTGGCACACACAAGCAGAGCATTGAGGTCGTCCGTCACCCGGCTATGACCACCCATGAAAACAAGGGCAGCCTCGATTGGCAGGTAACATGCGGGAGACGCAATCAGGCCACCTGGAGGGCGGCACCCCCAGCACGAGCGGGGAACCGCCTTGGGGAGCAAGAAGCGGGAGAGCGACTCACGAGTTGAAAGAAAAGGACTCAAGAAAGGAAGAGGCGGGAGGGATGGGTGGGGAGGAGAAAGGATGGGCTTATAAGCGGAGAGGAGCTGGGGAGAAACACAAAGAGGGCGAGCGTGGGAAGCGGACGCAAGCTGTTCAGGTCGGAGTCTGAATGGGAGTGGCTTGCATAATCGAAGTGAACAAGAGTCGTCTTCCTTTCCTGGCTGCGACCATCATCAAGCAACCCAATCACAACCCGCCAAAACGGCCTCGTTCTCAGCGTACTGCTCCTGTCCATGCCATCGGACACGCACATGGAGCGTGTCGTTGCCTATTAATTGAGTATCAACTCGTCCGTTATCCGATCGGCAACTTGTTCTGTGCTTTTGGGGCTTGCCCGGCCTGCCAACTGCGCCATTGCGTCTAGTGTGCCCCACGTCTGCCGTGCATGTGGATTCAAGAAGCTTCTGTGCTCTCCAGAGCTTGTGCGCCAAGTTGCCCAAACCGTCGCAATCCAGCGCTCCAAGGTCCCTTTCCATGCATCAAAAGCCGGTATGTTTTGGCCTCGAACGCAACTAACTTTCGTTTACTCCCGGCCACCGGATCACTCGACCGACAGAAGACTCGCTCTGCGGTCCGTTCTGAGTCATATCACACGTTGTTCCCCGCAATGGACCGTGTTCATTACATGTCCCGCAATGTGTGTCCTCAGATTACCTCCTCGATTACATATTACCCTCCATCAAGTAATTTTCCGTTATCTATTCACAATGTCATCTGTCACCAAAGCAGTTTCCCCTGCTTCGCCTGTCACACCTCCCTCGTTGTGTCCCACTTCGGCTCATTCTGTGATAACTATGTGAATGTCAATGCACGTATGGTTGTGCTGTCGTGTGCATCATAACCTAAGCTTACCCGTATAAATATATCCTATTTTCTCCGCCTTGCATCACCTGAGTTGCAAAGTCAAAGTCGTTCCCATCCTCATCTTGTCCTCAATTCTTGTGAAGCACCTGATATACCGGCGTTTCAGATGCATCGCGGGTATGTATTGTGGGGAACGTGTTGCGTTGGCTTCCCGTCGTTCAACGTCAACCTTCAATGCGAATCGATGTTTGGTGCCCAGGAATGGGAGACGAACACTGACTGTGGGAAATCATTATCATGTTTCTAGTTCAGTGATCCAAAGTGTGCGTCGCGCTTAGCAGGTGAGTCCGTCCCCAGCCGTCTGCAGTGCAATGCGCATATAGTGTTTCGGCGAGCCTGAAAATATGTGATTTTTTGACGCATGTATCATTCAGTTTCAACGGCTACATCGCCCCAACAAACATCATGCCGGCTCTTACTTCTAGACCACCTCCTCTCAAGCGACCAGGTCATCGCACTCCCTATCCCGACAGAAATTTGTCCGCAGGAGCTCACAATTTCCGCAGATCGGCCATACCTCGCTCTAGGCCTCGAGGGCTCTGCCAATAAACTTGGGGCTGGAATTATCAAACATGCTAAGGACGGCTCGAGTACTGTGCTCTCGAATGTCCGACACACGTATATTACCCCTCCGGGTGAAGGATTCCAGCCCAGAGACACAGCGTTGCATCACCGGGAATGGATCATGAACGTGATCAAAGATGCTTTGAACAACGCTGGCCTATCGATGAATGATATGGATTGTATCTGCTATACCAAAGGTTCGAACAACTCATTCTCATCGTGAAGGACGGTGATGAACATTGATTGATCAGGTCCGGGGATGGGTGCCCCATTGCAATCCGTAGCCTTGGTGGCACGGACTCTATCCCAATTATACAATAAGCCCCTCGTAGGCGTGAATCACTGTGTTGGTCGTAAGTCGCATGGTTTTATCAGCAATCAAAAGTTGAGCATGGAGTTAGACATCGAAATGGGTAGAGAGATCACTGGTGCACAAAATCCGGTCGTTCTCTATGTATCTGGTGGAAACACCCAAGTAATTGCATATTCGCGGCAGTGCTATAGGATATTTGGCGAGACCTTGGATATCGCTGTTGGAAACTGCCTCGACCGATTCGCTCGAGTGATCAACTTGAGCAACGATCCGAGTCCAGGATATAACATTGAACAAGAAGCAAAGAAGTAAGCAGCCCACAATTCCTTCGTTGTGCGCGAAATCATTCCCACCCAATTTCAGAGGCAACCGTCTATTACCACTTCCTTATACGACCAAGGGAATGGATGTCAGTCTCTCGGGAATCCTCACGTCAGTCGAAGCATTCACCCTAGACAAAAGATTCCGTGCCGATGAGGCAGATACGGACTCCGACGACGCAGATATCATCACACCTGCTGATCTATGTTTCTCCTTACAAGAAACCGTATTTTCCATGTTAGTGGAAATCACGGAACGGGCGATGGCGCATATTGGAAGCAAGGAGGTGTTGATTGTTGGCGGCGTTGGATGTGAGTGATTAATTAGTTGTATGCGGGATCCGTGCCAGGTTGAAATGATGAGATGACTGCTAGGTAACGAACGACTACAAGAGATGATGGGCATTATGGCTAAAGCAAGAGGAGGACAGGTTTTTGCCACTGACGAAAGGTGATGTGCCTCACGAAATGGGCGCTGATTAAATGTTGATATCGTCGTCGTCAGATTTTGCATAGACAACGGTATCATGATCGCCCAGGCCGGACTTCTCGCATATCGCATGGGCCACCGCACGTCATTATCTGAAAGTACTTGCACCCAACGGTGAGATTATCTATTTGTCAGTCTTTGACATGTTACTCATGTACTCTACTAGTTTTCGCACAGACCAGGTGCATGTCGCGTGGCGAGCCTAATTATGCACTTGGAACTGTGGACAAGACCGTCTGCAAGGTTGCTTCGTCGCCGCTGTCTTTCAACGCTTCTACTACTTTTTCAAATCTGTCCCACCACCATCTATTCACCTCTTCGTATTCACCTCCCGTCCCTGGCTCGCCTACTACTCTCGCGATCCAGGGCTTCTCCGGTAATATGTAATGCAAGCATCGGATTTCGTCATCGCTCCATAGCGGCTTGTGAATTATACGTAACGTTTTCAACGCGTTGTAGTACCAGTTCAATGGCTTCCATTTGCCTTTGAAGTACGCCGCGAGGAGGTCCTGGTCAGGGAAGGAGAACTTGGGGACTTCAGGCGATGTGGCCAAGTAATGCGCGAGTCCTTGCGATAATTCTGGTGATGGCGTCAAAACGACCAAGCCCGAGTTGAGCAATCCGTATGGTCTAGGGGAGTCCGGAGTGATTTCTGGCGGAGGAGCTGTCGGGCTTGTCACGGCTGTATGTCCGCAGTTGGCTGGTATCCTAGTACTCCAAGTTAGTCGTCCTTTTGGGAGACATAAGGTATCATGAGGGGCGCACCAATCCTTCGGGTAGTGGGGGAATTTACGAGGGTTACATGCACAAGCGTGCCCCGCTGCAATCCAGTCCTTGGGAAGGTCGAGTTCCATAAGCTCGTCCATGTTGCGCATGACAATCATGTCAGAATCAAGGAGGACTACGCGCTTTCGACGTACACCTCAGTTTCGCGTCAATTATACACTGCAGGTTATTCACCTCGTAGGCGTGTAAATCAAAAGCCCTAATCCGCATGAGCTCAGTACTACTTCGGGTTTCACGGACCCGACTTACCTCAGCTTAGTCCATGTATCCGCGAAACGTACGTCGACATGATTCACTGACTCGACGCCCTCAGCAGGCTTGAGATAGTCTATATCGATGATGCCGATCCCGCGTCTTGCCAAGAGTGCCCGTGTCTCTTCAGCGACATCAGGTGTCACCATGACCACGAATGGGTACCTAGACTTCACGGATTGCAAGCATTGCGCGACCACGAGCAAACCCGAGATGTAAGCTGTATCGCGGGGTGTTAATAAGGTGGTCCAGACGCCTTTGACCATGTCTTGATAGACTCAGAGGCGTTGAGCTTGGGAGTCAGGGGATGGGTTAGGAGATGGATGCGATTAGATTTGAAAATTTTATACTCTGCCCGGCTGGCGGTTTCCCAGGAGCTCGACATCGGAACCATCGAGAAACAGGAATTTCATTGATTCACAGATATGAGGAAGGGAAGAAGGTCGAGGAACTGACTCCGGGCTTAATGAAGACATTATATATCGATCACCATATATACTGGTCTGGGCGATACCCACGATGGGACTATGATACTATAATAAAAAAGGCCACTACGTGACGTGATACACTTGAATCTAACACGTATTCCACTATGAAGCACAGCTATGCAGAATACAGACTGTGCCATATAGTAAAAATCTCAAAACACCCTCAATGCACTAGGTCTGGAATAATAGCAAACAACATGGGCGATCATGGTCAAGATAGAGAGAGGTACGCAGAGGAGGAACATAGTCGTATTGGAGATGAAGTCGCCGAGGAGGACGAAGGGGTCCAGGGCGATATGACGTGCGCGGGAAAGAAGGTGAGAGTGGGAAGGCAATGACGATCGCTCTTGACGCGGCCGAGAGCTGACCGACATCGTGCTCGATGACTGGAGACAGTTGGATAGGCTTGCAAATGTGAACCGACTGCTCGGGAGAGCAGCGTAAGAAGACATGGATTCCACGGAGGAACACAACGGGATTCCGAGGTCCCTCTCCACGCGGTGCAAAATGACTTGGTGACAGCGACGATCGTGACGAGTCTGGCTGAGTCTGCAAAGTAGTGGCCTGTCGGGCTGTGGCTCGTCTGGACTGGTCGATGTGAAGATGAGAGCGCGGTCATTCGGAGGCCGGGGCTCACTCCAAGGCCATCGAAAGGTGGGAGCAAATGTGGACTTGGGAGAGATGTCCTGAACCAGGTCGCAGTGATATTCGCGGAGAACATCACGAACGAGAGTCCAGATGGCAGGTGACACTGATGGGGCGGAGCAGAGCGACTGTATGTGTGGGGAGTGTGAAAGGTGATCTTCTAGCCAATGTAGAGGATCTCTGAACCACACAGTCGCTAGAGTTTCGTCCTCGTCGCCTCCCAAGGAGCCCCTTGCCGAGTTACACCAACAACGTCCCGAAAATCGCTGCCACTGCCAAACCGATGACCCGTACACATCCTCGTGCCAATCCAAGCAGTCATCGCAGAGGAGCGATCTAATGGAATCCTCGTACAACACCAATGCATCATTGGACAATGTTACTAGACGATCCGTTATCGTCAGGATCAGTTGCGAACGGATGAGGAGCAGTAACTCCAATGGGAGGGTCGGGGTTAAAGCGCATGTAGGCGACGTTGTGGGTGCAGCTCGTGGCCACGAGATGATTGCATCTAGGGTTTGTACTTCAGGGGACACTTGAGCGAGGGCGGCATGCATCAGCAACGACGCCGACGTATAGCGCAAGGTGCTCGCAGGCACCATGGTCATCGTCCTCGTCGGTGGGCAGGGGTGCTGGATCAGGTGGCCATGTGGGTGGGACCGCTGGAGTATTTATACAGTCTGCGGTTCGAGAACATCGGCATGAGATTCGTATCTGTTGTCTCGCCGAGTAACGTCCGGACTGGATGGTTCATTGGGAAGGCGGCAGCAGCGGGAATGACGTGACGTGAAATTGCTTGTTTGCCAGTTGGAGGTAGGAAAGAAACAACACAACTGGAGGCAAGCTAATTTCTGGCAGCTCGCCATCAAATCTGTGAAATCGAAGTGGGTGTCGTGCCACCCACTTGCTCAGTCACCCGAGGCGTAGCTTCAACTCAAAACGCCAGCTTGATGCCCGGCTTGCTCGATTCAGTCGGGCAGTGCTCAAGCCATCCACTTGGATGACCATCGGCGTTGCGTAAAATGGCTCGAGGTGGGTAGAGTAGAAATGTAAAAGACACGGGAATGAAACCTGCTGCCCGGTTTCGAGCCTCGAACCCCAGAACGAGATTCCAGCGGAGAAAGCAGCAGGAACACTGATATGCTACTGCATAGAGACGATAGGCTCAGACTTTTGTTCCACCCTAGTGCTGTACATGTAGGGGAATAGAAGATCCCCCCTTGTGAAAGCATCGTAAGCCAAGTCCTCACTTTGAATTGAATCAATTGTAGCCGCCTATTGCATGTCAATCGTCAAGCGTAGATGTACCTTGGTAACTGGGCATGCGCATCGTGCCACAAGTACACCAACCAGTAAGGTGAACCCTCAAATTAAGGAGTATCAGTATGATTAATTGTCCCTCACCAGATTCCACTCCTTAATCCTCTCGATACCCTTGTCGAACTCTTCCAGTAGGTCGATTGGAGTGGAGGAAGCATCATTGCTGTAATCAGCACGCCCGCGCGAACGCTGGGTATCCTGATACGCGTGCATCCTCCCATCCTGGGCAGCCCATTGCACGATCCTGAATTCGCCAGATGGAAGTCAATGTCAGTGATCACGAAGTGGCATGCGATTGTCGGCAGTCTATTAAGGAGAATGAGCAAACCAGACACTTACTGTTCCCTGATCCGGTCCCTTCGAAGGGTGAAGTGGGCGGCAATAACATCCTACGTGGATGGGGACAAAGGGGAAGCACATGTTAGGTCCAGAACCTTGCAGTAGAAGAATGGAGGGAAAGGGGAAAGGAAGGAGATCGACGCACGGCCCAAATTCCATGCCGATGTGCATCCTTCAGCCAACCCACGATCGCCCAATGGCTGGTGTAGAGGCATATCTGGCGGTTGTAATTAGTGCTGGATACATTCTTTGGGTTCGCTGCTCCGCGACCAGGTCTGATCAGACAAGGCGTCAGATGGTAGGAGCAGGGATTAATTGGCAACTCACTCGTTAAACCACGGTAAGTCAATGAGTATCATGCTCTGTATGCTTACAAGTACCTGGAGAAGGGTAGATTTGTACGGCGCCCACTGCTCCTCTGGGCTGACGTACTGCCTTAAAAAAGGGGCGTTTTCGAGCGGTGCATCGACTTACCTGCCCGCCCAAGTTCCCAAGAGAGACAGACATACTTTCCCTGACTCGTAGAGGTTAGGGTTGAAGCGGACTGTCCCATTGCCGGTTGTACGGAGGTGCATTTGCGGAGGGACTTGAGGGTACCGAATCGGCATGAAGCAGTCAAATTCAAACAGACCACCAGCGTATGGTGTACCCTCAGGTCCAGCAATCAGGATCTTACTTAGAAACAGCATCGTCAGCTCGCGGGAAAAATGGCTACGGTATCTACTCACATAACATCATTCCTCACTTCATCCGCTCGCACCCAGATGCCCGGCGGTAAACTGGTAGCCATGACCGCAAGTTCTTTCACAAGGTGCATACGATCTCTAGGATTTCGCACGGCGTTGGCCGAGTTCTTCAGCTCATTAGCATATGCGAAAGTCGAGTATGCTAAGCCGTCGTCACAGGTGTCTGCGAGCATGACGTATTTGAAGGCGAGATGCTCGCAGGCGTGAGCGTATGCTTGATCTAGCTCCAGAGTTTCGACTTTCTTCGCTTTTTCGAGGGCTACTTTAGTCTTCCCTTTCCCCCTGGCCCTAGGATTGCTCTTGTTAGGGAGGGGCAGCTCCGGTTCGGAAGGTAAAGAGGAACACTGGCCATCGACGGAGGTCATATCATCTGTACATCCCAGAGCGTTCATCGTTCGTTGGATATCGTCCCTCGCAGCAATGATGTCCCCACAAAGCGAAGTTATTTTCACCATTGTCTCCTCTACCTCATCATCGCCCTCTTCACCCATCATCTGCATGGCACCAGCCAAGAAGGCCTCAGATTGCTTCGTGAGCTTCTGGAAATGACGATAAAGTGGGGCGCCACGCATTATGCCGCCGCCGTTGCCCTTCTGCTCCCATACAATGTCGCCGTCACCCCACATCCACTCATCAATACCACAGCTCTTCTTGACCTCCCATCTAGGCTCTATTAACCTACGCAGGGTCACTTCGCAATCGGCCATTCTACGAAGAAGCGCAAGCATTGCATAATAGGTCGAAAGACGATTCGTCCAGTCTGACACGCTATCGTTGCGAAGGAGACTACCTAGGACTTCAGGAAGCTGGGAGAGGGAGATTAAGGGGCCAATAGAAGGATGAGGGAGAAAATCATAGGGTTGTGCGGAATCAGAGTAGGGCGACGGGAAGAGACAAGTAAGTGTCTGAAGCGCTCGAGAGACGAGGTCTTCGAAGTGAGCGGCCAACTGATCAGCTCGACTGGGCGTCGAATGAGAGTCAGATTGAACAACTCCACGGCCACGACCACGACCAGTGTAGCCTGAAAGCTCGATGTTGGTTTCGAAGTAATGCAAGCCGTACCCAGCGTGGCCCATACTATACCCAGTGCCTCCTGGTCCTACCGATGTAGTGGACAGAGCTGTGTTTTTAGCCAATTTCTCCTTTGCTCTGGATTCGGATGTTGACCTTTCGCCGAGAATCAAACGATCGAACGCTCCCAAAACCTCAAATATGGCTATGGCACGCGACTCAGCACAACAGGTAAGCAGCGGGCAGGTGGGCGGGCCCTTGCAATTGGTTGGACAAGATATTAGCTTGAAGCAACCTCGGCAGTGGTTGGACTTGCATGACGTGCACGGTGCGTGGAGGAGATGAGTCAATTTGGGTGGAGGAATAGTTTCAGAGGTGAATGCAAGCTGGGGGGAGATGAAACTCGCGTCTGGATATAAACATAGGAGAACATACGTAACCGCGCGGAGAAGGGACAGGTTTCTGGCACTTTGCGCAGGTCCGCTGGCTTGTGAATAGACGCCTGAACTCAAGCACTTGCTGATCAGGCGCGACATCATGATCAGTTGACATGACTCGCAGATTGGGTCGAGCAGGGAGGATTGATTTCGAAGAAGCAGATGACGGACCAGACACAGTCGCTACGGACCGGGTAGGCTGGACCTCTTCCGCCCATTCGGCAGTCAAACGCCTCGCAAGAGCCTCGTCGTCTTCGTGGGTATCAGCACTGGCGATGTCGGTGTGGGCAAGACAAGAGCTGGAGCCTGGATGAGATGAATATTCATCTTGGAGTCTTTTGGCGAGTGCTTCGCTCTCCTCCTGTTCTTTTATTCGCTGAAGAATTAACTGAAATTCCTGCTCATCGTCTTGGTCAAGGACGATAGTAGGCGCGTTCGACGCGTCGGTTAGAAGGGGAAGTGGGGTACGAGCACGTTTTGGCGAAGCCTCAGGAGTGCTATCACAGAGGTCGATGACAACATGCTTTCTCTTCTGATGACCCATTGGCTTGCTTTACAACTCCCAGGAATTCCCAGCGATAGAAACGTTAGGTACGGAGACTTGCTTCTAGCCCCTAGCTATCCTTGAACTTGGGGAAGGAGCGGGTCCAAACTATAGAGTAGAAAATCTGGTTTGTGGAACGAGAACAAAGGAGCCCTGGGGCTGTGTCACATCTTAGCGCCCGCAGGAGGCCTCAAAGTATGGCTCGCTGCGTATTGGGGGGAAGTAATTATAAATAAATAAAATAAATACAAACCGGGAAAGGGGGAGGTCCCTAAACGGTCCATCATCCACTAGTAACTCAAATTTTCTTCCCGGCCTACGGCCGGATGTCTTGAGTGAACACATCTTGCAGATGTGGCAGGTAACGTGAATGAGAAGCTGATGAACATCCCAACATATGTCTGAGCATTCAGGAGAATTGCATGAGAAGTAGGGTGAATGATACAGAGCCCCATTTTTCACCTCATTCACAGTTGGGCTTGAGTCAAACAGCAGCTCTGTATTTTCTTAGTTGCTACTAAGTCATGGGTAGTACTCAGCAATGTATTCAGAGCTGTGACTGATGAAGGGAGGTAGTAACTGGCTGGACAAACCAGTGTAAGGAAAGGATTGGATGTGACCTATCATTCACAAGCCATTAATGTAGTGTCCAACCTCTGGAGCTTTTCCGTCATGAAATTGATGAAACACACCAAAAGGCTCGCATTCTGGGACCCGTAGCCGCGGTGCATTGCTGCAGAATTACACTAGCGCCCATACTCGCATGGCTACAACGTGGCAAAAAGCCACGTGGACTTAATCCAGGACTTAATCCTCCCCCCAATGCGCAGCGAGCCCCAAAGCTCCAAAGTATCTCCGGCCAAATCCGTTTTGTTAGGTTCCCGGACTCCCGTCTGGGTGGCCGGCAGGATCTGGTCAACTCTCTTCCGTTGTATGGTAGATTTATAACCTCTTTTCTTCCACTGAGACGACTACGCTTACCATCATGCTATCATTGCCTTCACGGGTCAGAACCCTCAAGCTGGGCTCTTTCCACCGAGTCTCATGCGCTATGATGTCGTCTAATGCTCTCCCGCTTCAACCCGTTTCAATAGAGGAAGAGAACCAAGAGTTTGCTCAGCGTACTTCGGACATGGCCGCTTTCTTCTCGCTGCCCAGGTTTAAGGATATTCGACGTCCTTACGACGCGGGAGCGGTTGCGTCGAAACAAGGCTCTTTCCCTGTATTGCCCATCCCCAGCACTCTGCTAGCAGACAAGCTCTATGGCCTGCTTACCAACGCCGCTACGAAGGGTCAGCCAGTGCACACAATGGGTGCCATAGACCCAGTGCAGATGACTCAAATGGCGAAGCATCAAGAAGTGGTCTACGTCTCCGGGTGGGCAGCGTCGAGTGTCTTAACCACCGGAAATAACGAGGTTGGCCCTGATCTTGGGTGAGTCCTGTATATTTGCCTTGGTGAGCAAAGCTTACGCAGGGTGTGAAGGGACTATCCCTATACAACTGTTCCGAACCAGGTGCATCGTATCTTCCGTGCCCAGCAACTTCATGACAAAAAGCACTATGATGAACGCATGTCCGCTACGCCAGAGCAGCGCGCTCAAATGGAGTACATTGATTATCTCCGTCCCATCATTGCAGACGCTGATACTGGGTGAGCTACCTCCACCTCCACCTTTACCGAGTTCCTCATGATATGTGTAGTCATGGCGGTCTGTCTGCTGTAATGAAACTGGTCAAGCTCTTCGCTGAATCTGTGAATACACACCGTCCTTCCTTGTGGCGAACCTTCCGCCGACTTTGACCTGAGTAGCTAAGACCTTCATGATTCTTTTGTAGGGAGCTTCCGCCATCCATCTTGAGGACCAGCTGCATGGTGGCAAGAAGGTGAGGCCTTCTGACCAATTTGACCTATGGCCGTTTCATAAACTCTTGTCTTTCAGTGTGGTCACCTCTCTGGCAAAGTTTTAGTGCCGACGTCAACACACACGTCCCGGCTTATCTCATCCCGCTTCCAGCTCGACCTTATGCGCTGCACCATGCTTTTGATTGCTCGCACTGATTCGGAGTCGGCCAAACTGATATCTTCTACCGTTGACGCGTCGGACCATGAATTTATTCTTGGGACTCCTACTAAAGGTGTTAAAGCTCTGGCTGAAGTGCTGTCCGAGGCTGAGGCTCGGGGTGCGAGCGGGGCTGAGGTGGACGCTCTAGAACAGAAGTGGACAAGCAGTGTCAAGATGTGCACCTTCAACCAAGGTACGAACAATTGCTCAGTCGGGAGGTATTCTTGATTGTGTTTGTAGCCGTGGAACAGGCGATCCAGGAGTCAAGCATTGGAGACAAGGATGGTGCTTATAAAACCTACATTGACGCTGCTTCAGGCAAGTCAAATAGCGAAGCGCGAGAAGTCGCGAAGGACATTCTCGGCCAGGATGTTAGTTGGGACTGGGATTGTAGGTTTCACAGCAATCACTCATTTCTCCCAGTCATTCACTCGTAACGTAGTGCCCAAGACCAAGGAAGGTTACTACCACTACACGGGTGGCGTCGAGGTAACCTTTTATTTATTTTGTTCTTCATAATCGTGCCTCCAACTTCCGTGTAGGCTGCAATCAAGCGGACCATGGTCTTCGCACCATACGCTGACCTGTTGTGGCTTGAAACGAAGACGCCTGACTTGGAACAAGCCAGGTATTTCGCTCGCAAGATTCGCGCCAAGTACCCTGGCAAGTGGTTCGTGTACAACTTGAGTCCTAGTTTCAACTGGTCTGCGCATGGGTTTTCTGGTGCGCGTTTCCATAACTCCTATGACTCCTGCAATCATGCTGTGCAGAATCCGATTTGAAGAACTTTGTTTGGGAGCTTGCCAAGGAGGGGTGCGTACTGATATCGCCTCTCGCAACTCATGAGCTGATTTCCGCATCGCAGCTTTGTCCTGCAATTGATCTCACTAGCCGGATTGCACAGTAATGCAGCTGCCACAGGTATGTGCCCTGCAGGCCTAGCTCTCAGTTTTGTGACTAATCGCTGCGCAGCTGAGCTCGCAGCCCGGTACAAGGATGAGGGCATGCTTGCCTACGTCCAGCTGGTACAACGCAAGGAGAAAGAAATCGGCTGTGATGTTCTTACGCACCAAAAATGGTAACCTTGTCATGTCAGACTCAAAACACTGTTCTGATCTTTCCCCCAGGAGCGGTGCAAACTACATAGATAGGATACTATCTAGCGTGTCCTCTGGCTCCTCGAGTACATCTGCGGTTGGAAAGGACTCTACTGAGCACTCGTTTTAGACACGTGTCATGTATATGTATCTTCAAAAACATCTTATCTGAATCAGATGAATCTCATCTAAGTAATCTCATCCGCGATCGCGATCGCTTCGGCACCCTTACCGAAGCCACGTGCCCGGAGACTGGAATCATGTAATGGAGCCAAAGTGCTTGAGCAAGAAACCCACCGAAACTCACCTCTTGAACTACAACCACCATCACGCAGCTCGTCTACGTCGCTCAAGTCCTCCACGATGGATGCGGCGAGGAGCCCGGAGTACTCTGATAGGCACCCTCTTTTATCACTCGTCTCTGCATCCTTCTGGGTAATTTGTACGTATCAGTGCGTTCTCTATGGAAGTACGTTCACGAACGTTTGTTATCAGTGTGGCTACTGTCATGGGCAAAGGCCCTCATTGCGTTCGCTACGATTACCGTCCCCAAGTGGATTTACGCTGTGCTGTCATGGTCCATGACACTTACTGTGGGTTGGCTTGCCATACTGCGAGGCAACACATGTTAACTCGTCGTATTCCCCAGCTAAACTTTTGGTCATTCTCTATTATCGCCGTCGCATCTGCCGTTGCACTCAACTATTGGATACGCTTTCGATATCTGAACGACTACATGCAACTAAAGGAGTCTCCACTTGGTAAGCCTGATGCGACAGAACTTCACCCGGATGTCAATACGGATGGTCCATTGCGGTTCTCCACTTTGACAACCTTTTACGATGATTTTCTACAAGCTATTAGAGTGTTTGGGTTCCTAGAGAAACCTGTACGACCTCCTTTCCACCTCTCTACCCTGCCTTGGTATTCTTACTATATGGCCATCGCAGGTTTTCCATGAACTCGCCAGGCATCTTCAAACGCGACGGCTTATTGCTGGTGATAGCATGTCTCTCGAACAAGACAAGAGTTTCTATTGTGTAGTAGATGGCATGGTGCAAGTATATGCCAAGACAGGGCAATCTTCAGAGACTCCTCTAGGTCCTTGGGATGATGAATCTAGGAATGGATATCAATTATTGAACGAGGTCGGAAGCGGAGGAACTCTGTCCAGCTTGTTTACTATCCTCAGCCTTTTCACAGAAGATGTGAAAATAAGTTGGCAAGACGAGGAGTCAGTGGCTGAGGATACAATGTTCAGGAATAGCTATGCTTCTCCTTCTTCGTCTTCTTCACGCAACCGAGCCAACCGGTCGAATTCAGATGTGTCGCGTATGGACCTCAACCTGGAAGAGGTCAGATCGCCCAATACGGGTCCTTCTCAAAGAACGATGTCCATCTCTTCTACATCTTCTACTGTCCATGCTCGAGATACGGACGGATCGCTCTCACCTTCAGAGGAAAATGACTTCGAGCCCATTACGCCTCATGCTTCAGCAGTACCTTTGAATCGCACACGGTCTACATCTTCCCGACCAATACATCGAGGTGTCGTTGTACGAGCAACAGAAGACACAACACTAGCTGTTATTCCAGCCGAAGCCTTCCGAAGGCTAACTAAGAAATTTCCGAAGGCCACTGGCCACATAGTCCAGGGTAAGCTGATCGCGTTTATGTCAGCGCGGGAAGGACTGTTAAGATTTCCTGATAGTCATTTTGACTCGCTTTTCTCGGGTGACTTTCTACGCGGCACACAAGTATCTCGGTCTCACTTCCGAAGTGCTGCGCACTGAGAAAGCTATCAACGAGATTGCATGCCACCCATTGCCAGCATCTTTCTACGAGGGACATGGCCTCCAACAGCTGCGTCAACGTTTTGATGCAGGCGGGACAACGACATCAAGTTCGTCCGATGGCGACTATTTCACGTACGCAGAGCCGCTTCAGCCCAAATCTACTCGCGGCTTGCATGCCTCCCCGGATTCGTTCACGCACCATGAAGGATCTCGGCCCTCCAAAATCAACGATGCTCAGAGCCGAGATAAGGCTGGCAGCCTCAAGCGACAGACCAATACCTCTAATTCTGCCTCGCCGGTCGTTTATCGACCCTCCAGGCACATAGTCCATGCCGGAGATCTGCTTAGTTCCACAGGTCACTTAAACGGGAGTGAAACATACCGACCTCATCGCTCTCTGAGCGCACTTAACACCCCTCGCATCGTTCGTCAGCCTTCCAAAAACTCTGATGATGACGAAGGCAGCAAGATCTCACCAACGCTTAGCGAGTCCAAATTGGTCGGCATCGAAGACTTCGACTTGCGTGAAGAAGTAATGTCCTGTATAGCCAAATCTATCGGACTGCTGCAGCCTCCCCTCAGTGGTACGGATTCGGTGGATGGATCTCCGCACGTTTTACCTTCGGAAGGTGGTCGATCGTCTCTTGGGTTTACGCCATCCTCTCTGGGATCCTTGTCGTTATTGGATCTTGGGACAGAAGATGCTAGCATTGCGGGCTCCTCGTCGATTATGTCTACTGGAACTGGATATCTCAGTGGCTTAGACAACGAGGTAGAGATCTTGTTCTTCCCAAGAGGCTCCACGTTGGTTAAGGCTGGGGAATTGAACACCGGGCTTTTTTACGTTATCGAAGGTTTCCTTGATATTTTGGTGCCCGACGAGACCCCTCAGAAGAGCGATGATATGAGCAGCAGTGAGACTGCTCCCGACAGTTATAAGATCTCGAGTCAGCTCCACGAATCTACACCCAAAGCCGGGCCGAAATCCCCCCAGAAGTTGCTATTCACGGTTAAGCCTGGCGGAATCGCTGGCTACCTTGGTGCGAATTCCGAACTCTTTGTCTTGTGCCTTCTTAAATGATCGACTTGATAGCATCTTTGTGTAGCACCGCTTCATACGTTGACATCAAGGCACGAACGGATACATATGTCGGCTTCCTCCCCTCAAATGCATTGGAGCGTCTGCTGGAGAAACGTCCCATTGTGCTATTGACCCTTTCGAAACGGCTTATTTCCATGCTTTCTCCCCTCAGTAAGTTCATACCGATAAAGTCCATCTGAACATTCACGCTTCAATCTATTTTAAGTCCTCCACATCGATGCTTCCCTTGACTGGATGCAAGTCAGCGCTGGACAAGTCCTTTGGCGACCAAATGATGCTAGCGACAGTTTTTACATAGTCATTAACGGTCGTCTTCGTGCCATTACCGAATCAGAGGGCCCCGCAAAGAGCGTGACTATCGTAGGCGAATATGGGCAAGGCGACACTGTGGGTGAATTGGACGTAATCACTGGTTCGGCGAGAAGAATCACGCTACATGCCATTCGCGACACCGAATTGATCAGGATGCCTCGAACTCTTTTCAACGCTATTTCAGCTCGGTAAGCGTCACCGACATGATTTTACTACGTGTAACAAACTCCTTTGCTTCAGTAACCCGCAGACCACTGCACAGTAAGCTCGATTCAATACATCAATAACTTGCTGGTTAACTTCCATCTAGGTTATTGCGCATGATCGCATCTCGAGTACGCGATGAATTAGACCATTCACCCTCTACCCAGTCCCGTACAGCTGCCCTAACCGACTTGGGCCATAACAATACCAACCTAAAGACGGTTGCCGTGCTACCGTCTATCCGCCAGGTACCTGTCGAAGCTTTCGCGCGGAAGTTGCATGCAGCCCTGGAGGCCATGGGCGCAACCACCTCTCTCCTCAATCAAGCTAGTGTCTCTACTCACTTGGGCAGACATGCGTTCACTCGCATGGGGAAACTTAAGAGCGCCGGGTGGCTAGCTGACCAAGAACAGAGATATAGGATAGTCCTTTACGTTGCGGACTCCCCTGTGAATAGCTCCTGGACACAGACATGCATCAGACAGGTCAGGACATATCCAATCATATCCTGAATCGTATTCAATTGATCTCAAGGCGGATTGCGTGATGGTCGTCGGCATGGGCGATGATCCTAGTCTTGGGGAGTATGAACGGCTCTTATTATCAATGAAGACTACGGCCCGGAAGGAGTTAATCCTGCTTCACCCAGACCGCTCCGTTGTCTCCGGTTCCACTCGTGAGTGGCTGAAGGTAAGTCCGGTCTGTCTGTGCATCCCGCCATGGTTCCTACATCCTTCACACAGAATCGACCTTGGGTTCATCAACATATTCATGTCGAGCTCCCTGTTAGTGTATCTCTGTTATCCAGATTACTATCGGCTCTCTTATACGTTCCTCACTTTGCCAGGGCCTCGTGCTGCCTATGTCAAAGACGGTTGGCGAGCCGAAGGCAACCGGAGCGGATGCAGTGGCCACATTGAAGAACCTCAGGGACAGAGTCCAGAGTGGAATTATGAAGTACAGAGGGAATACTGGGGATACGCGCCCTCAACGCCTCCCTCAGACAAATGACTTCGCGAGGTTGGCTCGCAGGATTTGTGGCAAATCAATTGGACTCGTATTGGGCGGTGGTGGGGCCCGTGGCATCTCCCATCTCGTAAGTCAATTCAATTTAGTTGCCCTTTTATGGTATTCATCATCTTATCAGGGTGTCATCCGTGCTCTGGAAGAGTTCGGCATTCCCATAGATCACATTGCAGGTCTGAATCTCTGTGGATCTCTCACTAACTTTCCTACTGAGTCTTGTCACAGGGACGAGTATTGGGGCTTTCATCGGTGGCCTATACGCCCGGGAAGGTGACATCCTGTCTAGCGCTGGGCGTACAAAGCAGTTCAGTGGGAGGATGGGCATATGGCGTATCCTTTCGGACGTCACGTATCCGATTGTCGCATACACGACGGTAAGTTCAACGGCGTATAAGTGTAGATCCTGTCCTCGAGCCTTCATCATGATCCAGGGCCACGAATTCAATCGCTCCATATACAAGGCGGGTGTCAAAAGGAGCCTCATCTTCCCAAGACTAACGATAGAACGACAGGCTTTTTATGACCTTCACATCGAAGACATGTGGTTGCCGTATTTTTGTAACACGACAAACATCAACACTTCTCGTATGGACATCCATGAAACCGGCTACGCGTGGCGGTTCATCCGTAAGTTTCCCTTTCGCCTCAAAATACTACGGCAACTCACTTACATGAAGGCGCCTCAATGACTCTGGTTGGCCTTCTGCCACCCTTGTGTGACAATGGCAACATGTTGGTTGATGGTGGCTACGGTAAGTGCTCGAAGACTCCTTTTGAACCGTACATTCTTGACTGACGTCTCGCCTTGCCCTTCAAAGTTGACAATCTGCCGGTGAGATTCTCATCCCATGCATTTGCCCTGTCATACGTGCTAACTATATCGTGGGCAATCAGGTTTCTGCCATGTTCTCAAGGGGTGCAAGTGCCGTATTTGCCTGCGATGTCGGATCGGTAAGCGTATCGTAAACCTGTCCACCCACCCTATGTGCTGAGACTCGCCGAGATTGATGATAATTCTCCCCGTAACTTCGGGGACACAGTTTCCGGCTGGTGGCTACTCATAAACCGATGGAACCCTTTTGCCAACATCAAGGTCCCAGCGATCACCGAAATCCAGAGTCGACTGGCTTAGTGAGCGTATGTCCTGATCTACAATTTCCTCTACTTAGCCTGTGCTAGTGTTTCAAGCGTAAATACATTGGAGGAAGCGAAGGTCACTCGAGGATGCCTCTACATGCAAATGCCTGTCCAAGACGTGCGTCCCCGTGTCCCATCCCGACGTCGCTAATCCTCCTATTCAGTATGGAACCCTTCAATTTGGGAAGTTTGAGGAAATCCAGAAAATTGGCTACCATGCAGCTGTTGAGCTGTTGACCAAGTGGAAAGCTGAAGGCAAACTACCCTCGCCAGTTTTGGAGGGTAAAGAGGTGAATGCAAGTACCAAGCGGAAAGGACGGTCCGCAAGGAGGAACTCCATATAAGACCGTGCTAACAAGTATTCTCTGGCTCGGACGTCTCAGTTGGTTCACCAACGTTTCTGCCAGATTGGTTAGCGCCAGGCCTAAGTAGCCCATACCGACGCGTCCCTTGGAGCACGTCGACGGTTGCACGGGAGCCCTTGCACCGCTAACATTTCTTACCAATGGTGTTTGTCCCTGACTCTTGGTGGATTACATCGACACATGCTCCAAGGTGCCTGGGTGACACGCCATTCATTTATTCTAGATCTTTGAGTTGTTCGTCCCGTTTTTGGATATATAATCCCGGTGCATGTAAACTAGTCTTGTAATGTTCATCCGAACTATTATCTGCAGTTACCGCAGCCAAGGATTTTGATTTACTGCCAAGAATGGTATGGCCACTAACCCTGAACATGAACGGTGTACAACTAGCGCTCGTATGTTAGCCTGCTCACCTCATGGCCTCTGAAGACCAGTCGTCGGTCCCTGTCAACGACGCGGCGCTGGACCTCAGCTTACTGAAGGAGATTGCCAAGAATGCACTTATAGACGCGCTGAACTCCGTGCGTTTAGTTTGCTCAAGCCATCATTGCAGCTCACCCAGTCTCATAGGTCAATGGCGCGAAAACGCTGGCTCTAGATGCGTCTCTGTCGGGGCCTTTAGGCCTCGTTGCGGAGGTGTCCTTGTTAAAGGTGTGTCACCCTACGCCAGTATGTACAATCGTTGACCACAGATTTCCCACCAGCATCATGGAGTTGACAAGATGTTTTGGCTTGAACCCGGTCCGTTGACGTCCCCTACTCCGAATATTGTCTACCTTTGCCGACCGACCATTAACAATGTCAAAATCATTGCGGGTTCGTTCCTTCTTTCCATTCGCTTCTTCAGTACAACTGACCATAAACACAAGACCATGTTAAGAGACATGCTCGGGAATCGCTTAAGCACACATATACTGTATTTTTTGTGCCCCGAGTTTCTACATTGGTTACACGCATACTAGAGGAAGAGGGCGTCCTTGGGGATGTTGTTGTCTCAGCGTATAACTTACAATTTATTCCCCTCGCTGATGACGTCGTTTCACTGGAGAGAGATAACACATTCAAGGAACTGTGGGTTGTACGTGTAATCAAATGGCAACCGTCATTACCCTCAAACTCACACCTACCCATAGGATGGCGACGAGACGATTATTTTTGATTCCTTTCAGGCTTTGGTCACCCTGCAGAAGTACTATGGCTTCTTCCCTCGAATTGTGGGCAAAGGCGACCATGCTGCAGTGCGTCTTCCCCTCTTGTTTTGGACTACCTATATTTACCATCATCACCAAGCGCCTGGCGAGTCTACTACATCGGCATAGCTCGACGGTGCCCACTTCATCAGATTCCCGGTTCGCCTCCTTGGAGAAGATAGACTCATTAGTTATTCTCGACCGTCGTGTGGACTTGATAACCCCTCTTTTGACCCAGCTAACATACGAAGGCTTGGTGGATGAACTGATGGGCGTTAGGAACTGTAAGTAGTAGATCGGTATGGCGATTCTTTCCCTCACATACGCGCGTTTAGCACACGTAGAGCTTCCTGCCTCATTGTTAAGCCCACCATCAGCGCCGACGCCATCGGCGGGGCCGTCGACATCCCCCACGACTTCTCAAGTTCCCGTGGCGAATTTACGCAAAGAAGCGAAAAGAAAATATCATTTGACCACCGCAAACGACCCTCTACTTTCGGAAATCCAAGATCTCAACTTTTCCTCCATTGGTAAAAAGCTGAATCAGATTGCTCGTAGACTTGATGAAGACTACAAAGTATGTCTAATTACCCTCAACCTCGCTCCATCTTAATACTCTCCCTAGGCTCGTCTTCAGGCCAAGACTGTTGCGCAACTACGGGACTTTGTGGGTAAGCTAGGTGGACTCCAGACAGAGCACCAATCCCTACGTCTACGTAAGTGCCACGAGCCTTCCCTAGGAGCGGCTGAAATTGATAAATCAGACACCGGCTTGTCGGAAATGTTGGTTCCTCTCACACACACCGAACAATTTAATAAATCTCTTGAGATCCAACAAAGTGAGCGCGCCTTCACCTTGGCGTACATTCCCCTGTCTCATAGTTCTAGACCTTCTTGCTTCTTACAATGTTTCCGCCCAACTAACTGCAATAGAGGATATGATTGCGCAAGGTGCTGAGATGCAGACAGTCCTGAGACTAATGTGTTTGGCGAGTATCACAGCCGGAGGTATCAAGACAAAGACGCTTGAAAGTCTCAAACGAGAAATATTGCAGGTTTGTTCCTAAAATTTACTGTTACCAAACCTGTTGTTCCTGACTTTGGGGCAGGCTTACGGATACAATTACCTTCCCTTGCTTCTGTCATTAGCTTCGCCATCACTGTCCATGCTGTTGCCAAATCCACCTTCGACAACCGTGGCACACGCGAAATACCCATTCATTACCCTTCGAAAATCCCTTCGGCTTCTCATCGATGACAACCCAGAGGCACTGGATGAGGTGGAGAATGATATCAGTTTCGTTTATTCAGGATACGCCCCCATCAGCATTCGTTTAGTTCAGTGTGTCGCTCAAAAAGGTGGAGTCCTGAGTAATCCGGCAGAGAGGGAAAAAACAGAACAAGACGGACAGGGAAAAGTGACTAAAGTTCAGGCCCACCCGATCGTGGGTTGGAAGGGATTCGAAGACGTTATCTCGACTATTCCCGGAGAGACCGTTGATATCGTGCAGAAATCTGCAAATGCCGTCATACCCCCAATGGCTTCTTTATGTGAGTCTCTCGGCATCGTGGGCAACGCAGATTAACACTCGTGCTGTACAGTACCTCGAGAACAAGCAACAACCACGGTCGTTTTCTTCATTGGAGGTTGTACTTACACTGAAATTGCGGCCTTGCGATGGGTTTCACGGCAAAATCGAGGTAGATATTTTGGCAAGGGTCTTCTCAGTCAAGCAACTTAATGTTTCGAATAGGCAGGAAGTTCCTTATTGCAACTACGAACATTGTGAGTGGAGCAAATATCATTGAATGTATCGCTGGTGTAGGTAAGACGGGTGGACCCAAAGATGCTGGAATTTAGGTGTCCACATGAGCTGGTAGCATTTGGGAAGTATCATGGGTGCAATTATCACCTAGTGGGGAATCTCTCGTCTTCCTGGCCATGGACCATATGGTCGCCGACATGTTCGAGCCACAATGTATACAATGATGTTCCATTTATGTGCATACCCTCGCGACCGAAACGCGTTCATTGTTTACGCGACGCGCCTGGGTTGTTGGATTCTATGAGTGGGCCCCCGTGCACCGACGGAGGCGGTTTTTCATTCCCGTATCGTGAATTGTCAAAATGGTTGGAACCACCTTGTCGGGAAGGATCGTCTGAGTTTGAAGCAGTCCACTGCTGCAAGAAGGTGGAGAAGATGGTTCAAGTTGTGTGAGCAAGCTCGCTGCTGGCGCTGATCGCAATTCATTTTCAAAGTTTGGTGCCTTACGACCTGATAAGTAGTTAATCCAAGGGTGGCTGGGGGTTGTTGCCATCCTTCCGGGCACTTGACTTCGGAAGGCCTACGACTGAGTTGATTCTCGAGATTCGTATAAATACAGCCGCGACACGCAGAGGATGGGTTTCTTCTCGCTCTCTTTGCTTCTCGCCAACACTTTTCGGTACGTACTCGGCTCAGCTGTCGTGGCCTGGGGGCTCATAATTCCCATGGTCCCAGCTGGGTTTACGTTCCCCACCGTCGAGGACGACCTCAACAAAGAAGCTAAACATGGTGCGAGCCGAAGCAACAACAACCAAAGTCACCAAGAGTAAGGACCATCCATTGGGGAGGACTTACGACTGATACTGGGATCTTGGGGTCGTAGGTTCCTCCGTTCGTCGAGGGGCAGGAGGCAGAAAAAAGCTCACTGCCTTCAATAGATACATGGTGAGAGGCCAGTGCGATTCGGGCTATACTCTGACGCAAAGGCTTTACAGCAAACAGAGATGGCTCGCCTGAAGGAGGAAGAGCCAGATATGCCCCACAAAGATCGGTATGAAGTTTCGCTTCTCCTTTTGCGTTGGCGCATCCCGTGCTCATTGGTCTGTGCAATAGATTTAAGTTAGCAACGGAGAACTGGAAAAATGCAAAGGAAAATCCGAGAAACGCAGAAGCAGCATCCTGATATACGCGCCTGCAGCACGCCAGGGTACTTCACCGACGCACTCGCGTCTATTGTCTTGCTATCATTATTTCTTGTTCTTATACATACCCTTCCCGAGATGCTTTTTACCGATTAATCGCTGAAGGGGGTGGAGACTGCTTCCACCCACCATGCATTGGCAGCTGTGAAGCACTCGACTTACAAGGCTACACTCCCTTCATCTTTGTCACGTCAGCGGAGGAATATGAGACATGGACGTAAAAGTATTATCCGGAGAAATCAGAATCGATGGCACAGCGGATGTTGCTAGCCCCTGTTTCTCGTGACCTGGGTAACACAAGTACCTCGCCGAAGCGATCCTGTATCGGCGAGGACATATTATGTGAAATCAACCTTCGAGCGTCTTATCTGTGCTCATCCCTCTTGTCTTTCTACCATCACCTACCCCCTCAGAATCCTTCCCTCCGACACCTAAGACCGTCCTTCCCGCTCGTCGTCCGAGCAGGTGTAAAACCCCTTTCTTTGGTGTTTGGGCTTAATTCTACCTTACCGGCGACTATGACCTCAAACATGGGGCCCCCGCATGGCATCGATAACTACGAGCAAGTATTTGAATTCGATCCTTACGAGGGACCGAGCAGCGCACCCTCGTCGACCGATCGCATTCCTGGCCCATCTTGGCGGGATGATCCTACTAACGGCGGCACCATGCTGTATGGATTGAGCGAGGCCGAGCCCTACGTCTGTAAAGGGAAAGGTTCATCGAGTATTCCAATGCCCACGCGCTCTCCGTCCATCGCGCACGATGTCTTTGATGCTACCATTGACGTCTCCACTAACGCACCCTGCGGAATCCCATCCACCTCTCTAACACCACCCCTGGTGTCCCACTGCCATATCTCTACAGACCATTTGCAGCTCGCATTCGATTCCATGGATGTTGATGCTGATGAGGCATATCCAGAGAACGGGGAAGGCGACAATGGCAAAGGAAAAGGGAAGGAGATGGGACCACCTCCAACCCTTCCTCCTCTGCATTTCTCCCCCGCAGAGTTAGGATATGATGCATCTGATTGGCCTTCTACGAGCTTCTCCGCTGTGTCTCCGGGACCGTCGTCTTATGGATCTGGCTACGGGTCATTGACCACTACGCCTGCGGCGATGACAGGGCAACTCTCTGGTTCTGCCCAGCCTCCTATTACCCCGAGTGTCAGCGAGCCACCCTTATTGACCCGAATACCGTCCAGACGACGCTCACTCTCCAATTTATCTACCCATTCGTCACGTAGCCTCGCAGCTCAATCTGGCACTAAGCTCAGATTCGGCACCGCAAAGCCGACGAGTAGCCTCGCGCGTAAACTGCTTTTTAAGAAGCGCGAGGAGGGGTTAGCTTCTCTTACCCGAAGTGCTCATATCATTAACACCGAGGGTGTACATGCTGGACAAGGCAATTGCTTGCTACCTTGGTGCGGCGACTTCAGATCTTCTTCCGATTCACACATCATCTCGCCCTTGAAAGAATTAGAGATTGCCATCAATACTGGCCAACAAACTTTACCAATGTATCATCAGAACCATGCTACGTTTAAGACGAAAGGAAGGTCAAACTCATCACCTCTGCCTATTTCTGCCCTTGATCTCGTGTTCTTGCCTTCTTCCAACGATGTTTTCATCCCCCTTCCATTTGTTGTCCGGAACTTCTTCGACGAAGTTCTGCCGAGGGAACTCAAATTATATATTTTTCGGACCCTCGTCTGCCTTCATGAGGATGAACATGCACAAGCAAATGAGGATGGTACGTGGTCTGTGATGAAAGCCTCCTCATCAAAGGGGCGATGGGTTGGCCGCAATAGGGGCGCTCGGGAGTTGGTTAAACTGAGTCGCGTATGTGCTATCGTCCTCGATCTATGTGCCTGACTGATGCTTTCCATTTAGGTATCTCGATCGTGGTACAAGCTAACGTTCGATGGTCAACTCTGGTCAGATCTTGACCTTAGAGCGTTTTCCAGCATGCCTTCCCCTGTTATTCAGCGCCTTGCTGAGACAGGTGGCCGATTCATCAAAAGTATTGACCTTGCTGGTCACGATCAACTCACTTCATCCACTCTTGTATCCATTTCTGACAGCCTCTGCCTCGAATTCCTCCCATCCGAGCCCATCCCATACACGCAACTGACTTGCATCAATTTACAAGGCTGTTCTTCCCTGACAACGCGTTCTTTGCATCATATTCTCATCCGCTCCCCATCGCTCCAGACATTGCTTGTCAAGGGCCTTCCTGCGGTTACGAACTCAACTTTTGAACTTTTGGCGGTATACTGTCGACAATTGAGCGTTCTTAATGCCAGCCGTTGCACCAATCTAGACGCGCAGGGTGTCAAGGCTTTGGCCAACGCTTACCTCACACGAGGAGATCATTCGCGGTTGAAAACTCTCCGACTGTCGGCTTTGAAATATGTTGACGACGACATGATGAGGGCGTTGGGGAAGGCTGCGCCGTACTTGGAGGTTCTTGACTTGAGTTATGCTAGGCAGCTTCACAATTCTGCTATCGATGCCTTTGTTGCATGTGGGTATGATGAAAGAGCCGAGGAATTAGGAGTGAAGACGATTGTTCTACCTGCTCGCGAGGTTGGCCGCGAATCTTCCGACGATACAAAGTGCCGCAGACGTGTAACTCGCCTTCGCCATCTATCGTTGTCATCATGTATACTCTTGACAGACACCGCTTGCGCCAACCTTGCCCACTCCGTCCCTAACCTGGAATTTTTGGAACTCGCAGGAATTGGCGGATCGTTGAAGGATGGTGGGCTGATCAGCTTATTGAACTCTACGCCATTCATTCGTCGTTTGGACGTCGAAGATGCCGCCGAACTCTCAGATGCTTTCCTTGCATCCATCACTCCAGTGCCGCAAGCTTCCCATACCTCTCTGGGTGCCAGCGTCCCGCAATCTGGTCATCAACTGGAGCACCTGATTATCTCTTCGGCGGGCGAGTTGTCGGATGGAGGTCTTCTCTCTCTCGTGCGGAATTGCGCTCATCTCCGTGTCCTCGAGGCAGATAATACCCACATCAGCTCTAGCGTCCTGAAGGAGTTTGTCCGACTTAGCCGTCAACGACAAATTGTTAATGCGAAGATTGCAGCCACTGACTGTCGGTTCATTGGCGAGTCCTCTGTGCGCTCTTTGACCGACTTGACGCGGCCACGTCTTGGTTGGCGCGCCCACGAGGCTAGGAGACTACGTTTTCTGGATGCACGGGACACCCGAGATGGTGTTGAAGAAGAACTAAAGATCGGGCAGGACGAATGCGATGAGAAGCGGGTGATAGTTAAAACTTTCTACTCATGGCAGACAGTGGACGCCGTTCGTGCTGAGAGGGAGAAGAGGCGTAAACGCCAAGCTCGAAGAGCTGCCAATGAATCGGGCGGAAGCTGGAACACAGATGACGAGGAAAATGGCTCGGGGAATGGTGGATCGACTGGTTTGCGTTCTGTGAGGTGGTGGACCCCCAATGGCGCGAGACGATTTTCGTCTTCTGGATTGAATTCGTCGCAAATCCCACACGATATGAGCAACGAAGGCTGTACTATAATGTAAGTGTACATATTTGATTAAATAACCTCTCCTCGAGCTACTACACTTGAACCGCCGAGGACATACTCATGTATTTATACGGATCTTGGTTTACTCACCGACCCCCATACTCACGTTCTTACGAACATTCACGCATCTCTTTTTTCCTCCGTACTCTACATCTTTTCGATTGTTTTTTCGAATCCTCCCGCTCATGAATGTTTGTGTGTATCCTTTGCCTCTACCCAATCCACATATACGATGGTCGAGTAGCATTTGTAACTTTTGAAACATGTATAATTATTAACCTCTGTACTTCCCAATGAACAGATTAGCAAAGGTCGCTAGCGTTATCTAACTGGCTAGCTTCTCTTTCTTTGCCTTTTTCTTCTTCTTTGCCTTCTTTGATATATCTGGCGTGGCTGCGGACATAGCATCGATGTCATCGCTTGGGGCGGATTGTGTTTTACGCTTTTTACTTTTGGTGGGTTGTGGCTGGATTTGCTTCGGAGGCGCGAGTTCAGATTCTGGTGCAGCGGTAGGTATTGAAGACGGCACCCGGTCACCTGAGAACAAGAAGAGACACTAATTAGCAATATACCAGAGAAAGTGAGAGCGCGGACATGCCGGTGAACGGATCAATTACTGCCCGTTGGCGTTTATTACCAGCAAGAGGCTTGGTGACACTATTTTTCACTTTTTGCTTGCCCTTGCTCTTGAGAGATGAGGGTGCTATGTCTTCACCGTCCATCTGCATGGGTTCATCTTCGTCCTTGCTCCGCGTCTCCTCATTTTCGTTGTTATCATCGAAAACTTCCAACCCTCCGTCGTCCTCATCGCTAGGAGTATTCGCAGATTCCCGCATCTCCTTTTCGTACTCTGCACGAGCAAGCATTTTGGCAGTAACCTTCACTGGCACTCGTGTGGCGGCTTCTGAAGAGGTTGATGGGGCGGAGGAGTCTTGCGGCGAGGATATGACCGCCTTAGCCTGTGCAATTGCATGCTTGATGAATCGACCTGCGGCTGCTTTATCGACAGTTGTTGGGCGAGCTGCAGTCAAGGGGTCAATTTCCTGGACGGTGTGTTGAACATAAAAGGGCGCACCTTGTGGTTCTTTCTCTGCTTTCGCAATCTTTTCAAAGTATTGCTTTACGCGTTCCTACAAGCAGGGCTTAATATTCAGAAGACGAAGATCGGACAATATCTATTCTACGCACGAGTTCGGATACAACAGGATGCGTGCGAGGATCAATCCCTCTCGTCTTGAGATAAACTACATAGTGAAGTCAACCATAACATCGGCGAGATCTATTCAGCCCTTATCAAACAGAACGAAGTGAAACAATGCTTAGCGTACTGAATACCAAGTCGTACAGGAGGTAAGGCAGCAGGGCTTGGAGCTTGGCTTGTTGAATTGTTTCAAGGCTCAAAAGGGTTTCGGGCAAAGACTGGGAGAATAGCGGGTCGAGAAGATTTTCGAGGTCATCGAGCGAGACGTCGAGCGCATTCAACTTGGCCCGTACATTGGATTGTGCAGCCATCGCGGTGAGGAGTGTCGTTCGCTGTAGGGCGCATTGAGGGCAAAAATGTCACACGTGACGTGGTGTTAGCTGAAACTTGGATTTGCAAGTGTACGAAACTCGTTGAACATGGTAAGTCATTTGCATCCACCTTACTGCCGCAAAGGCCACTGAATACAAAGAACCGCAGTCTTCGGAACTCAGGTATACCGCAAATACTCAGCTGGAGCACCGTGAGTGGATGCTTTGAGCCCACTTTCAAGCGGCAAACACTGATTGGATGCTCCCTGTGCTGCGCGATTTCTCATAGTCCACGCTCGTTATACGGGTACAGGTGCGTATTTGGATTCCTCGGGCATTCTGCTATGTCCTGTCCGTTTCCTCGTTGAATTCATGTCCCTCCAAAGGTCATGCGGACTTGACGAAATAGTGCGTTGACAAGTTTGGATCACAATGTTTGTTATTGACCGAATGCAGTGAGTGGTTGACCCATCAGCACCGTGATACTCTGGCCTCTATCGTGGGGCACCCCTCACTGCTTTCCTACCTTGCCATCGCTGATGGAGAGGCTATTGGACGCACCAAGTTTGAGATGACTGAGGTGAGTGGGTTGCCGTATTTTGGCCCTCGGGGGACTCTTTCCCAGCTTCTTTCCCGTCCTTCCTCGGTTTCGAGAACTCGATCCCCTTGTTCCTCAATTTGAGCTAATTTCCCCGCGTTCTAGCGTATGCTTCAACCTTGTGGGCCTCCGCCGAAAAAGGATGACGATTAGATATGGAGTGCTGTAGATTAGTTTTCTGTTCATATTTGCTGTTCACTTCCAACGGTTTTCATGGCATTTTCTCCTGTGTTGCCCTGGAATGTTTGATGTCAGATGCTTGAAGGGGCGTCTTGCCGACTGTGGCGTTTCAGGCTCGAAGAAATCTGATGGCAGTGTGTTGCTACTAATTTGATCGAGCGCGCTTCCAGAATAACCGGAGGCAATCCGCGACCTTGTCCCACTCTCCCGACTCACTCACTCTTCATCCACGACCACCACCACGACCACCACCGTCAAAGCACCATTCAGCTCATTCGCTTGAGCCGGCCTTGTCGCTGTGGCAGAAGGCCACAAAGCACACTCAGACCTCCGGGCCACATCCCCACCCCCCTTTTATACGCGGCGGAGGCTGACCACAATGTCGTCCACAAATCTTAAACCCCAATTCTCCTCTCCACCAGCCTCACCAGCCTCCTTTACCTCCGGTTCTTCATCTTCCTCATCCTCAGATTTGCTGTGCTACTCATCCACTGATTCCGGGTATCCAAGTCCTCGCTTGCATCTAGAAACGGATTCACGTCCGTCACATCTGACAGAGTCTCCAGCCACTAGCCCCGAAATCTCTTGCACACCCCAACCCCTCCTCGCTCCCCCTCCCACTCGCACCATTCGACGTTCGTTCTCTAGACCGTCTTCGAGTGTCGGACTCCCAGCGTTTGTCAGCAGTATGGGTTTCGGGTTCAAGGACAAGGACAAGTCGAAGCCTAAGGCTCAAAAGAAGTCCTCAACACCGGATTCCGCACCTAATACCCCTTTTCCTTCCACCGAAAGCAACGACGCGAACCCTTCCGCCCAGCCGTCGTCGCGCACCGCTCGGCTCGTATCAGCCACATTTGGCAGAGCGAAATTACAGAAGAAGAAATCACTTGCATCATTTCTTAACGCTGTTAATCAAGAAGCTTCCTCGGCGGTCAATGCTGCGGCTTCCTCATCCAACGGCACTCCGACGATTGATCGCGAAGCCGCAACCGAAGACGAGGAGGTTGATTATGGAGAGATGATTGAGAAATTTGAAGTGAAGGATAGGCTGGCAAGGAGGCATGGGATGAAGGTCCATCCATACGGCGCAGATACATCATACATGCAATCCTACGAGAGGATGTCCCTTGACAAGTGCGTCCTTCTATTTCCGTTCGGTGTTGCTTTCTAACCTCAGGCGAAGTGACCTATACACCGAGCAACTCGTGAATAAGCTCAATCCTAATGGCACTCCCACCTTCCACCAATATGGCCGGAAGCCTCCTACAACTGTCCTGGACTTGGGTTGTGGTCTGGGAACATGGGTAGCTCAAGCTGCGGAAGCCTGGAAGCAATGTGGCACTATAGTCACTGGTTTCGATATTGTCAACCTTGCGAAACCCATCCTGGAGGAACACGATAATGCTCGGTTTGTTCAAGGGAACTTGTACGTCCAAAGTTGTATCGATCATGTCCTTTTCCTCATCTGCATTGTTAGCACCAAATACCGCCTGCCTTTCCATGACGAGTCCTTTGACTTGGTCCGAATGGCCAACCTCTCTTTGTGCATCCCATACGACAAATGGTTGTTTGTCTTCTCTGAAGTCAAACGCGTTCTCTCGCCTCGCGGAAGGCTGGAACTCATCGATGACCAGATATTCTTTCCATACGGCTCTCCGCCCTCCCCAATTACCGATGCTGACGACGCAATGTCGCCCACGACACCCACTCCGAAGCCCGTCTCGGGCGCATCTGCCAGTCGCTCTGGGTTTGATGACGACAACGAAGATAGTCAGCCTGTGGGTACGCGGATGCTGGATGGGGATGAGTCCGACAAGGCGGCGTTCGCGGCATCGTCTCTCAGCCTGGGAGCACAGTCGAACGCAGAGGAAGATGAGTCATTTGACACCACATCCACCCTCATCGATTCAGATGCATCGACCTTGACCTCCGTCTCCGCTCGCTCGTCTATGCAGTCTGACCATAGTGTTATCAAGAAACACTTAGCAGCTAATACGAACCCACCTACGGTCTTGGAATTGCCTCATCTCCCTCCCCTTGCTCCTATCAATATTGATGATCTTAATTCAGATCAGAAGTTCCCTCCACCGCCCACTCGACCCATTCCAGACATCCCCATTCAAGAACCTGTCGCCGTCCCTGCACCACCATCTGTGAGCAGCGAGCCCCTCTCGAACCCCTCTACACTTTCTCCAAGCGACACAATAACCCCCTTGTCAGCTTGCACCGATACCCCACGATCCACTCCAGCACCCACGGCGTCCTTGGACACCCCAAGACCCACACCTCCTACATCCGCTTCTGCTCAAACCCAAACCTTAGATGATCCTGATACTCATCATGAAACGGACGAAGACTTCGCATCATCCGGACGGCCCGCCATCTCGGATCCGGAGTCGCTCCCTGATGCTTATGCGACGTGGGACCAATGCTCTATTGCGTCTAGAGAGCTCGAAGTCGTATTTGAGAAGATGCTTAAGGAGAAGTTCGGGATCCATCCTCGTCCTCACGAATTCGTACTCGCGGCGCTCAAGACTGTCTTCGGTGATGACAACGCAGAAAAGGCTCGTAGCATGCATATACGGCTCGCACCCCCAGAGTGCAGCTATGATCATGAACTCGGCATTGTCGACGAGATAGCTGCTGACGTCGTGGACGAAGTCCCAGAGGAACCCAAGAAAACGCCGTTCGTAACGATCCGATGGGATAAGAAGAGCAAGAAAGAGAGAAAAGCTGCCAAGGAAGCGGCGAAACTAGCGAGCATGCAGAGTGTAATGGAACCAGGCACTGACGTCGAGGCATTCCTTCCTCTTCCTCTTCCTGAAGGTCTAAGCGCGAAAGCCGCCAGCAAGTTGGGTATATCGCCGAGCGAATTTGCGTCAGCGGTGGCTGCCGCAACCTCCAGCGCACCTTCCTCAGCTCGTCCACCATCTATGGACTCGACCCCTTCACCAACGTCTACATTCGTTGCTTCTGGACCCGTTCAATCCCCAGGTCTCATCGTTCTTCCTTCTACGTTCCTACCGCTTTCACCGACCGAGTTGGAGATGCACGCTTGCAAGCACATGAATCTGTTGCTTGGGTGCAAACCTGCGTTGCGAGACTTTGTTGGAAGCTTTACAGACGAGAGTGGCAAAAGGATATGCGAAGACGACGATTTCGAAGAGAACGTCTGGCAATACGAATGGTAGGTGTCTCACAGGCTTTGTTCGCCTCTCATCTCTAACTCTTGCCTCGCTAGTTTCCGCCGGCAGAGATTTAATTGGCCGACAGTGACACCTGACTTGGACTTCGATACGTCTAACGACCTTGAGAGCTCCTCGTGGACGAAAGTGGAGCCTATCCGCCCTTCGAATGCGGTGAAGAGTCGCCCATCGACCTCCTCGTCTGGGTCGAGCTACCCTCGTCAAACCTCGTACACACCTGATGAATTGGCCCACGTGCGCACACTGCGTGTATACAGCGCGGTAAAGAATTCAGAAGCTGATGTACTTGCGCCCATTATGATGAAGTCCCACTCCGCCTTGCCATCCACCAAACCCGTTTCTGCAAAGTTGCCAACTCTGCTATAATTGTCAATCATCCTCTAACTGTTCATACACCCTCTATTGACGCTCATTGAAAATCTATCGCGGCTTTACACACCCGCCACCACTCTCCTTCACCGATTTTTATCCCAATACTTGCGTCATTCCTTTCCATTTTCTCCGTGGATTCTCCGGCATACAGGCCTTCTTGCATCGTGTTGTTTCCCATCATGTCATCCTGCATCATCGGTCTCATCTCCATATTTCGCACATTATTGGCACAGTTATTGTTAATAGATACAACTGTTGTAATCCTTGCATACCATCCGGATAATAAATTGTAAATAAATACCTGATACCACTTATCGTCCGCTGCAAACCATTGTGATGAACCCAACCCACGAAATACTATAATATTGCCAGCGACAAGCTCGTCGGCCACCGAAAAATGCATGAGAACTGCGAAATTTTTCATGGATGGATGCGGCCTGGAATTGATAATCCCAATTGGCTGCTTCATATATGCCGAGCCGATTATACTTTATCTTGGGGCCTGGTTGATAAGTAAGGATAGCGACCTTCGGTCTTCCGAGTTTCGTGCACGGATGCCGGTCGAGATGGGCCATTCCGACTGAAATTTGAGCGTCGGAATTCCCGACACGAACCACCGTGACAACACCAAGCTTCCTATAAGTCGAGGATGCGCCTCGACATTCCCGCCAAATTTCAACGACGCAAGTCGCGGGCAGAAAATTCGGGTCGATGGGGAGGATGCAGTCTTGGGTTGTAAGGTGAGTAGATAGACTAAGGGGTCAGCGTTGATATGGTGTTCGTGCCGAATCTCTAGATTGACGAGGGTGCTGTGGGCGATCGTAACAGCCTCCGACACGGATGCGAGAGTGTTGGAAATGGAGTCGATGCGGAGGGTATGAAGGGGGCATTTTGATCGCAAGAGAAATAACGACAGCTCGGAATGGGTGTGGTGTGGGGAAACGAAGCGTGGTTCAGCCCTGGTGGAGGTAACTTCGGTGAGGTCGAGATGACTGAGATGTGGTAGGGTTAGCTGCCTAAGGAGCATGGCTGTGGTTTGGAGGTCAGGCAACTGAATGCTCGTTACAGAAAGAGATCTGAGATGAGGGTGAGTGACATGCACACTTGTGTGCTCGATGCCTTCTCTACCCACACCAGTACGATAGACTCCCTCTAGGTGCAGTGAAATAAGGTTGGAGGAAAGCTTGATAACATTCAACGCAGCATCCAAAGGGATGTCACATTCCAATCGTAGACATGACAGTTGGGACCAGGGAACTGTCCTGTAATCGATGTGGTAGTATGACCAACCCCATGTGAACTCCGAAAGCCTGGGGGCAGAAGCGTACAGGGCGGCAGCTACGTCGATTTCTTCAGCGCATAGACCATCGCCTATAAAGAGGGAGAGGC
Organism: Pleurotus giganteus; assembly: GCA_032158425.1. Taxonomy (NCBI): domain Eukaryota; kingdom Fungi; phylum Basidiomycota; class Agaricomycetes; order Agaricales; family Pleurotaceae; genus Pleurotus; species Pleurotus giganteus. The sequence goes on from JAPEHR010000002.1 coordinate 3,841,042, forward strand.
GCTCCAGAAGTGGGGGGCCTTCGTCAGGAAGAGTGGTAACCGCGTAGCCGGGACAGGGATCGGGAAATATGAGGCAGAAATTGCGCCACCTTCGCCAGAGAGCAAAGAAGAGGTCGAGGATGCGAGAGGCACTTTCTGAGCCATCATCTTCCCAGTCCCCTTGATCGTCGTGTACTAGGGAGAGGGACAGAGGGCAGGAAGCCGATCTATCCAGCCATAGATATATTAATGGCAGTGCTGGCTCGGTGTGGGTGGGATAAACCTTGACGGAAAGAGATGACCATAACAGTGGCATTGCAATGACAAGCCTCCGCCACTCAGCGCAGACATGTGTCAAGAGCAATGGTGCCTCATTTGTGCGTGGTGTGATGTACATGTCCGTCGGCATGCAGTACGCGAAGATCAACCCAAAGACTTCAACGGGAATCCTTTCTGAGGCGAAGGGAGGTATCCTGCTATGGTTGCGACTACATTAGCACGGGCAATCTACAGGTAGGGCTACGAAGGGTGCCGGTACCTCGAGCTCCCCATGGGAGGCAATTTGACTGTGGGGGTGGGGAGACTGAGGCGACGGGGAGATTGGCTAGTGGAAAGGTGGTGAAAGAAGGGGAATGGAAGACTGAACACTGTGATGTCACCCGCTAGAAGTGGTAGAATTTAGGAGGAAGAGGAGAATATAAGCACGCCACCAGCCTGGGCGCAGGACAACATGTTGGCGGGGTTGAATGAATACAAACAGCCGATCGTTGTATATGAATTGAAACATCAAGTGAACTGCTTCACAAAGCAAGCTGGACCTGCACAGTCCCCGAACAGAACATCAGCGTGAATTTGCCCAACCTTTCTTAACTTTTAAAGCACTGGGCGCTTATCTCCCATCAAGCGCTGCTGATCCGTTGACAAAGCATCCCCTACACAGTGATGAAGCGGCGTTTGAACCTAATTTTCCACTGTCCACAAACCATACACCCGCCTGCAGCGTCTCGCGTACGCCGACTCCCCAAGACGAACAACATCAAAAAGTAGCCCCCCATCAACATGCCGGGTGTACGAGACGTTAGGTTTGCCTCCACGTCTTCAGGATTCACCCCGACTGCATCCTCACTGCTTTTCACTTCATAGCGCGGATGCCTTCATCGCCGCCTATGCTTCCCATCTGAAGCGCTCTGGCAAGCTCGAAGTCCCAACATGGGTCGACCTTGTCAAGACGGGTTTCTTCAAGGAACTCGCCCCATATGATCCTGACTGGTATTACGTCCGTGCCGGTGCGTAGCAATACGTGCTTCCATCTGCCTATGCCTCAACCACTTGATAGCTGCCGTTGCACGCCACATATATCTACGAAAAGACGTCGGCATCGGCGCCCTTGCAAAACTTCACGGTGGCCGCAACCGCCGAGGTAACCGTCCCTCCCACCACGCCGACTGCTCTACAAACGTCCAACGCAAAATTTGCCAGTCGCTGGAGAAGATCGGTGTCTTGGAACAGTCAGATAACGGAGGCCGAAGAATCACTCAGGACGGTCAGCGTGACTTGGATCGTATTGCTACTGCCGTTGTAGAAGCTGCCAAGGAAGACGAGGAGGACGAAGAGGAGGAGGAGGAGGATGGCGAAGAGGAAGAGGGGGAAGACGAAGAATAAACGATTGACTCTTTTTCTTCTCTTACCTTCATATGACACTGCATCTCATTCATCACACTCTATGCAGCATGCATATAAATATTACGCCATATGAAACCTTGAGTGGAAGCGCGTCTGCACTTTCACTTTGCACGGGGATCCCTCTTTGCTTGCTCAGCGGTTCACTATTCGGGCGTTGGTAATTTTACATGCATAATCTTCGCGTCCAGTGCAACTCGAATATCTGTCCAGGCTTTAGATTGGCAGCTTATCACTAATAATATCAGCGAAGTTCGCACTAAGCTTAATCGCTTAAGCGCGTGCCCCTGTCTTCCCCTATTTCCTTCAGCACCGTCGAGATGGTTCATCTGCCCATCAGTCAGAATGGATGACGCTGACAGAAACAACTCAGCAAAGATGACATTACTCAGTCAGTTCGGACACTGTGACTGACACACTTCGATTACGATGGAAAGCCAATTCATAATACACTATTGATACACGATATGGACAACCTCATGTCCATGAAGAGAGAATATGATGATGATGAGGGAGCGGAAGTGAGATGATTTGTACAAGCAGATTTGCTTGATGAGGTATAAGGAAAGTGATATGCAACCGAGATGCTTTAAATAAGATAGGGATAAATAATGATGTGATCAATTAAATGGATATGTGGGAGGGGCGAGAATTATCATGAAGGAAGGGACGCTCTTCTCGTGTGAGTCGAGGCCGCCTTGAACAGAGGCTGCTCATGCGTAGGAATAGGGCAGAAGTAAGGAGCCTCATAAGGTTGGGTACGCAGAGGCTGGGATTGCTTCTTCTTCACCGTAGGTGAAGCAGGCCATACGCGTAGAGTCGGCACTGTGTTGCGCAAATAAATTGCTAAACCCGAAGAAATGTAGGGAGAAAGACGTACACTGAGTACTCGGTACGCTTGGTACCTTGCGCAAATTCTTGCGCTTGGCTGGTTTGGGACAGAGGGCCTTGGGGCTAAGGAAGGTAGCACCCTTGACCAAGGAAAAAGCGCTCGAGGAGGTTGATGATGAGGACTTTGCCTGAGTAGATGCCTGAATAGTTTGGGAGCGAGGCATCGACTTGGCACGTTCACGCTTTTTCAAGCCCAGTTTCAGTTTGAAGGTGCTCGAGCGTTCGTCCGCGCTTTGGTACAAAGACTCGTGGCTATCAGCGGAGCTGGGCGGCGATACGCTCGATTCACCAAGGGAGCAACGACGAAGAGGAGGGCCACCTGATGCCTTAGACTTCTTGCGGCCCGAGAAGGTGGAGAAATAATCTCTGGAGGGAGAGGATGGCTGGGATGATTCCGAAGAAGAGGCAACGATGGGTTGGTCTTCTGAGGTTATGATTTTAGGGGTTTGTGGGGCCTCTGAGGACGCAACAGAGGTAGCAGTCGAGCGACGAGAGGGAGACGGAACTCTTTGAGGTGACCGTCGACGGTGGACGACGCGACGGATAGGTACAGGGAGAGCTGAGCGCTGAGGAGGACGGTCGAAAGCCAGAGAGATAATCGCGTCAAGTCCTGCCGCCAAGACACTCTAAATTAAACGAAGGGAGTGAGTGGAACTGAAGCACAACTCGAAAAAAGTTAGTGAACACACCAGAGTGAATCCCCCGCAACCGTACAGCAGCCCAGCACAGCAGACAAGTGCAGATTTAATCTGAGACAGCATGACTAGGTGATGAAGAGAAAATTGCTGCGGCTGGTTGACTACTGTGCGCCGAATGTTGAACGGAAAGTGAGCCTGCGCGGAACAGGGGTAGCTCACCAATTGAGATGGCTCGACAGCTGGACTTGCGTTAAGCTTCTGGCGATTCACGACGGGGGTGAAGTCATAAAGGGTGTGGACAAAGTTGAAGGAGGTGTTTCGGAGAAGCTTGGCAAGCGAGTAACATTTAAAGGTTTGTCGCTACGGAGGACCCTGAGACGGAAGACGGGATTACGTCAACGCACTGACTGCCCAATCTCCTTCCGGATCGACGGATATATCGGTTAGGGGCACAATCACCCACGCTCGGGGAGCTGACGCGTCCAGCGGCCTTTCATGCATATCTACTATGCCATGAAGACAGCCTATGGGCCCTTCGGCAGCATACCGCACCGGACATTTGTGCGACTGGCAACTCCGTATGAACCAATGCATCGTCGGAATCCTTGGCGACCCCGGCGGTTGCCCCGCGGTGTGCGCCATCTGCATCACCGCTCAGCGCACAGCACAGCCAGGATTAATGCTACGAATGATTGCTGCGAACACAACACGCTTCGTGTGAGGACACGCTGCGCAAGTCGCAGAAGGAGAGCACACACGGGCGTGGAAAAATATGTATGGGACTGTTGAACTACACGCGGAACGACTCGGAAGGCACATTAACTAAAGGAAAACAAGTCTTCTGAAAGCAAGCGACTCGAGGACACCCTGATGGTCAAAGACACCAAGACGCTTACACGGACGTTTTGCATGGCCAACCCCATAGGAAGCAACTATGGTATTCAAGATCGTCGACTGTCACGGATGGGGCGGATCACACATTGGCTCAATCGATGGAGCGTGCCCGCCTTCCGATTCGAGGTGGATATGCAGTGGCTACTGTGACGACATGTAGAATTTCCGGAGCCGACTAGCCATACACTCCAGTAGTATCCCAGTCTCGACTCGGATGCTCAGCAGCATTTCACCCCTATATATAGGGCCGAAATAGGGGCATGAATTCTGAACGAGGCATTGGTTTGACATTCAACGTTGTCAACGTTCGACGTACGCCAGGTTTTGGGCTCGCTAGGTTTGGGTCACTACTAGTACAAGGGTGATGTGTTGCCATCTACATATTATTTAAGCAATCGAGAGGCGACTATTGCCTAGGAGATGTGATAAACCTGCTGCATCAAAAATCAAGCACATGGATACAACTAGTCGGCGGAACACATTATAAAGTTGGGCTACAAGGTCGCTGATGACATCATGGCTACAAATGGTGAAACGTACGTACGCACCCAAGCTCGAACGCTGCTACCGGTGTGCTCCCCAATATGCTGGTATCGATCTTTCGTTTCATCCGGTTTCACGCTTTTCAAAATTGTCTTCATCGTGAGCTGTGTAAGGCCTGCAGCTCCTGGCTTTTATCTCAGCGCTGGCCGAGTACGCTTTCATTTAATAAACAATTTTCCAATCGATGCGGTGATCTGCCCCGTCAGCCAAGAAGGTGGTCGTGCACAACTACAGATGATGTGATCATCGCATGCTCCCGGTATGCGATCTACTCGGCGGGCTGAAAAGCTTGATATGGGAGTGAGGAGCCTCGGAAGGCAGAGTGGGCAGAGGCTGCGATCGCTTCTTCTTCACCGCAGAGGCTGGCCATACGTGTAAACCAGGTACTGAACTTGCAAGTAAATCCCCAAGTCATGGATCATGTAGAGAGACACGTACACGGAGGGCTTGTTACCTTGCGTATAGTCTTGCGCTTGATTGGTTTGGGACAGAGCGCCTTGGGACTACTGAGGAGGGAAGCGCCTTTCACCGAGGCACCTTTCACCAAGGAGAAAGCACTTGATGCAGTTGATACGGGAAATGCGCGGTGGGATCTTAATTGGGTAGACGTGGTCTTCTCATGATTGGACTGGGAGCGAGGCACGGAACTGGCACGTTCGCGCGTTTTCAGACCCGATGGGGTGGTACATTCGTCTGCGCTGTGGTACTCAGGCTCGAGCGTATCAACGGAACTCGGTTGCGATAGGCTCGCTTCGCCAAGAGAGCGTCGTCGACGACGAGGAAGAACACTTGATGCCTTGGATCCGTACCTCGATAGCGTGGAGAAGTAGTCTCGAGAGGGAGACGATGGCTGGGATGATTCTGAAGGAGAGCCCACAATGGCATGTTCTGAGGATACAACTGCAGGGGTTTGTGGGGCCTCTGATGACGCAACAGAGGTGGCGGTCGAGCGACGGGAGGAAGACGACATTCGTCTAGCAGGCAATGGTTGAGGTTGGGAGACAAGATGGATGGGCTCGGGAACGGGTGATTGATGCGAAGCACGGTCGAAAAACAAAGAGATTATCGGGGCAAACACCGCCGACAAGACACTCTGAAATAGATTGAAACCCGTGTACATTCCAACCAACAACATTAAACGCACCAAGATGAATCCCCCGCAACCATACAGCAAACCAACGCAGCAGACAAGTGCATACTTAAGCTGAGACAGCATGACTGGGAAGACGGTGGCCTTGAAGTAGAAAAGTTCCTGCGCGTTTATAGACAACTCATGAGTCTCATCGAGCGGGATAAGAGCTGTGGAACAGAGGTAGCTCACCTGAGATATCTTCTGGCAATTCACAGCGACGGGGGACGTTCGGAGGCGAGGCAAGCGATTCAAGACGTATTTAAATCTTGGTCACGACGCAGGACCCTGACCGGATTACGTCAAGGCGGTGACCAGCCTTGCTCCAAGGCTTCGGGATGTCATTGGCCTTTAGGGGCAGTCTCCAACGAAGGTTGAGGCGTCCGAGCGTCCATGATAACTCGCCCTGGTGTAGCAGCCTCATGACCGGGATGCAGCGGTTAACCGCGAGGAAGCGATTTTGGAGTCTGCCTGAAACATTGCATTACCAGAGCGCCGGCTGGCCGTGGAAGATGTTCGTGGCCTATATGGGGGTAGAAAATATACTTCCGAACCGAGGAGCCGTGCCCCGAGACCCTATCATCTGCTCAATACTTAGTAACAAGTGTCTGAGTAGCCCCTACAGCCACACACATAGGAGATGGGTGTTAGTACAACTCGGGGTAGTCCGGCGTACTAGAAAATACAGGTCAGTATCAGCACATAAAGCGAGTACTAATATACAGATACAATTTATGTAAGTATAGCCAGAGGCGCATCGCGGGTTAGAATGTGAGACTTTGATCGCCATCATGGCGGAAGACTGGAGGGATTGCCTTGACGGCTCCGCCGCCAGATGTCGTTGTACACCATATGTCAGAACGAACATAAGAGCGCGTGTGTGTGAGAGACGAAAAACAGAGCGACACCACGCAATGACAGGCCGAATGATTCCCTGGACGACATGGAGAACGTCAGAAGGCATCCAGTATCAAGGCCACATGGTCATAGAACATACAGGAGCATTATTCTCAAAAATGAAAAGTGACGAGGTGGGAATAGAAAGCGCTTGTCAGTGGCTGTGTCGCTTTGATAAGATAATTTTACCCACCTTGACTGTTCTCCACCATCTATCCACAATGTCATTGATTGGGTCAGTCTTCGAGCGCAAGCCAACTGGCGGCGGGAATACCACAAAACCACCTGCACCATCATCAAGTAAGACCGGCTTTCCATCAGTCCAACATCGATCGAAGAGTTCGTTCGTCCGAGGACAGGAAGAGGCTAGGAGAAGAAAGGTGCTTCATGTGCCGGAACCTCCAAATCTTGAGCCCACTACCGATAAGTGGAGGGATCAGATGAGTAGAGAGAACGAAGCCCGAGTTGAGAGTATGACGGAGGAGGAACGGCAGGAGGAGATTCGGGAGATTATACAACGGTTTGGCAGCAGCGTTGGGGACATACTCAGTAAAGCGAAAGCTGCTCGTGAAAGACAGGCCCAGTCGCCGGTCAAGGCTGCCAAACCTCGGGGTGAGTTTGGATCCCTTGTGAGCAGATTTGTGTCTGATATCTTTTGCCAGTCGGCTCACCGCCGCCCGCGCTGTCTACTGCCTCGACGCGACCGAGTAGTCGCGCAGAAAACCGAAAGCTACGCTTTGCCGAGTTGACACCAGATGACGTCCATGTGTATGAATCCGCCCCACCTTCACCACGAAAAAAGGCCCCTCTCTTGCTACCCCCTCCGGACCCCTTGGAGTCCCCAGGTGACAAAGCAATATCTCTTGGGACGTGGAAAGCCACTAATCGTTATGATACCGCTATCGCCAGTGCCCCCGAATCTAACACCCCCGACTCAGCATCGACTGACCCAACAGCCGATCGACCAGCCCATGTGGAAAACGAACCCGAGGTCGGGTCTCCAGAATACATTCGTCGTCGCTATTTCCCCCACATCCCCGCCAACGATCCATCTCTGGCGTGGATCGAGGAGAAGTCTTCATCATCGACTTCGTCAGCTCCCTCATTGCGGTTCGATCTCTCTGGGGCACCGATATCCTCTAAACACTCTTCCACCCTACCCACCTACCTTGGACTCCACCACCATGCCGAGGGATCTCGTGCTGGCTATACCCTAGACGATATTTTCTTACTAACCCGAAGCACAGTACCTGCCCAACGGACAGTGATGCTTGGTGTACTGGCTGGGATAGCTAGATGGCTGTCGAAGCAGGTCACTAGGGTGAATGGCGGTGATAACACCGCGTACGACGGTCTCGATGGTATTGATGAAATACAAGGGAAAGAAGACGACCTACGGAAACGTATCTTAGCGGCGGGAGTCAACGCTATGAACGAGCGTGGCAGCCCCGGTGCACGAGCAGTTGAGGTCATCTGGGAGTGCATCATCGGGGATGGTCACAGTCAGCTAGATACAGCCATCGCGTCTACTGTCGAGTTGGAAGCGAAGCATGGATCTCTTCCTTCATCGGAGAAGGCACAGTCTGCGATATCAACGTTACCACTCGATTTCGTGCTGCCTCAAATCTCGGAGTCCTTCGCTCTTGGCATCCTACCTCAAGAATGTTTAATCCAGTTATTAGGTATCATCCATCGACTCGCCAGGGAGAACGTTGCAATAGCGGAAGCTATCGTGACTACCCCCAGGTTACTTGCCAACCTCATTCAGAAGTTCCTCCTTATTGTTCCATCCGCGACCGATGCCGTTTCAGGGGAACCTCAACCTCTTGCACTCGAAACCTTAATCATCCTAGCATCAGCAACTCGATCCAACGCGACTACCATGTTAGAATATGCTGATGCCCTTCTTCGTTTTGTCACTACCCTTCCGCCTTCATCACCATTCACCCCCGCTCTAGCGACTGCACTTCTCTCCCTCACCCTTCGACTATATGCGACCCTGGCTTCTTACGGGCTGTACGCCAGTATTGCTACCACCGCTGCTGCTCAGCTCGCTGCCCTTCATCGGTACATCCTATCAGAGAAATCGGCTAGATTGAGTATCGATTACTTGCATCTCTTAGAAGCCTGGATGGCTTGTGCCATCGACCCTCATCGAACTACACCCGAGCATGAAATCCTTTGGAGTCAGATCGTGGGTTGGGGTTGGAATACGGATATACTTGAGTATCGATGTATCGTCGACTCGAGCGATGCTTTAGGTGTCTGGGCTGCGGTATGGAATGCTGAGGCAACGTGGTTAGAAGGCTGTAAGGTCAATGCAGTTCGCAACGGTGCAGCTGAGAGGGACGCCGCGATTTCAGCATTGAAGGACGGCTTCGAATCTGGCGGAGAGCGCGACGCGGTTACGATGGCCTTGGACTGGACGAAGCAACGACTGGACGAATGTAATGATCCACGCTGCTTGGAGTACCTGTATAAGCCAGCATCAACTCTAGCTGCGGTATTGCGCTTATGGATCGCATGTTTGCCGCCTTCAAGTGGTACCTTGGAAGCACCTCCCTTTCCATTGCCTTTCGCCTCTCTCTCTGAGCTTTCCGCAAAGATCGTCAACCATCGCCTGTGGTCCTTGATTGACAACGATGCTGTTTCTCACGAACAACCATATTTAATTGCATTATACCGCCCGCTCACCCAGTTCCTCTTTGCATTTATCCACATGTCAAGATGTCTCCCTGACGTCCCGCACGACCTTCGGTTGGCTCAAGCTTTCACCATTCTGAGGAGAATGATGCCTGGCGACGAAGAGAGTGCATTGTCGATCGTGAAGGAAGTTGCTTGTCAAATTAGCCCAGATTTCTTGTCTGCGAAGGGCATGCATGTGCCACAAGTCGTTTGGGAGAGGGGTGGACTCTCTATCCTCCAACCATTCCTTGCTCATCTACTCCGACCTAACAACACAATATGCATCGGGCCATTTCACCCAACTTCCCTCTCCGTTGCTGCTTCGACCACCCAGCGACTTCCTTCAGCATCAACTGCGCTGTTTAGTAGAAGGGCGGCCGGCGGTTTGCCTCTCGAACGTGACTGGACTATGTCTGCTTTGACTGCCCTCTTACACTCTGGGACCTCGCCTGTCTTCAAAGACCTCCCACCCTCATGGGATGCCTCGGAGACAGAGGTAGTACGAGCGAGCCTTTTGCTGACTAGAGTACAAAGGGAAGTGCTGGCTAGCTATCGCCTTCATAATTTCGTTATGAGCAGAGCGGAGACGGCATTTGCATGTATGAGGGTGTTTATGCTGGAGCATGGACAACCCCATAGTGATTCTTCCGATGAAGTGTTCCGTGACCAAGTTGTCGGTCGGTTTATGAACGATTTACTCGCGCCGTACACCCTTGCGGCTGCCTCCGTCTTGACAACTCCGACTCAAGAACAAGACGATTTGGAACGAGTAGCAGCTCGATTCCTTGGTCCATCCACACCGTTCTACCAGTATTATACCGACTTCGTCGGTTTATATGATGCCATCTCTTTCTCTCATACCGTATTTGCGCGGCTTCTTCTGCCACCAACGTCAATGCGATATCCTCCGGACTACCGAAAGCACCTATGGAATGACTACGCTCATATTTTGAAGACGATCCGTACGCCGATCAGAGAGGTCGTAGTCGCGACACTCAACGAGTACCTTTACCCAGTGGAACGTGACCCTCAACTCCTTGGGGCTTATATTCGTCCTCTGGTACAAGGTCATCTTGAACAGTCAGAGTTCCTAAGGAAATTTGCGATTCACCATATTGCGGAGAACATCTGGGAGGACTTTGGAGGAATTTCAAGCAACGAAGACTCTGTACGTTCCAAAGCTATCCCACTGCTTAAGGCTGTGATGCAAGGAGGAAATGTCGTCATCAAGGATATTGTCCTTTATAGTACGAAGGATGACGGGACTACTTGTGAGGCTCCGTTAGAAATACGCCGGACTCGTCTGGCGAGCCTTGAAAGATGGGGTGACAAGGATATAACTGAACGACTGCGTGGACTTCTTTCCGTGTAGACTATTTACATCAGGTGAGTCGCTTTCCTTGTTTGCTTCTTCACCGCCATTAATCTTCGATGCCCATTCAGAATATTTCGTGAGTAGATGACTACCTTATAACTTAGCACTTACTGCGCGAGACTCCGCGTATATTGTACATATACACAATTCGAAACATCCAGTGGCTACTTACAGCAGCTTAGACTCATCTATTGAGATTTAAACCAGATGCTCATCATCGTCAGGCAAAGACCGAATCAGCGATTAGATTCAATAAGACACCATTGACGACGACAATCCAACTGCAAGTAATAAGAGTCTGACAACTAAGATCTATACCCCGCCGTCCGAACTACCCAAAAGCTTAAATATTAACCGATCACCGCCCTAAACATGCACGTTAATGGGAGTGCAACCAACATTGACCAGTCCGTCTAAGACAAGACATTAGCATTTTATTCCATTTCGATGAAGTAACACAATCAATAATTGCTCACTGAATTTATTGCCTGTACAGCACACAGCTTGGCTGGAGCTGAAATTGCCGTTAGCTTACTCTTCAACACGCAAAACGACACGAAAAACTAACCAGCTATCGCCACCGACAAGGGCAGTACATTCCAAACCAATGGTGCCGGTGATATCAGCAACGTTGAGTCCAACGAGCGACAGGGTCTTCAAGAATGAGGATGACTGGGCATTCTCAACCTTGTTGCAGCATTGGACAGGACCGGTGTTGCACTGGCTAGTGGGTTCGTTCGCAACGACAAGGAGAGCGAGAGCAGCGGTGAAGACAACGGTGGCTTTGGCAAACATCTCGGAAGATAAGCCTGAGGTAGCGGTTGAGTGATAAGGTGCTTGAGTGTTAGCTAGACGAGTGACTAGTTGACTGGGACGTTCAGACCCAACCTCTCTGCTTTTTATACGTTTTGCCCGTCCAACATTTTTCACTGTTGTGTACTGATTGCTGGTAAAACCTGTCATTCGGTTAGTAGACGCAAGTCATGTCAGGGAAGCCTAGAAGCCGTCGACGAGTGGGCGGGGAGGATTTTATTGGTCCAAGGAAATCAAGGAGCATGAATAACCGACTAACAGCGTAACATCAGGGTAAGAGAACCTTCGAAACGGTGAAATAAGACATATCACAGTGAAATCATCGAGGTATAACGTAAACTTTGTCTCGATCGTGCATTTCGCGGTCGGATGAGCCGAATAACGCGCATGAACAGACCTCCCCGAGGAGTCCTGCACATTCACGAGCTGACAGAGTGTTCTCAAAGGCGATCTACGATGAATTGGTATCGCGTCGAGGGTGTGGCTCTCGGTATAGCGAGCCTTACGGAAGGTTTTGAACCGCGGAACCGGACTTGGCCGCCCTTCCGAGTGCGCCAGCAAAAGAAATACGGAGGTGGCAAGATGCGGCTGAAGAAGTTGACCAACACGGCGGATAAGAAATCGGTGAATAGCTCACCGACAAGGTCCATGATTTCGGGCATTGATGGGTTTGTTTTTATAGTCGAATAGTCAGTGTAATAGTCGTTATAGTCGACATTTAGTCGTCGACCCAGTACGTTTAAGTCGGGCGTTTAGTGGCCGACTCTACGACTTTTCAAAAATTTCAGAAGATAGCGACTTGTCGTCGTCCCCTTGCACAAATTGTCCAAAGAGAGCACTGATAGCAGCAGAAACTTCGAATGATACGGGACCGCGTCGAGGGCTAGCGGTGGTATGGGTCCTGCACATGGCTGGAGTAAACGTACGGTACAAGGGGCTCGATGTGACAGTGAGCTTGTTGATGCAGGATGGTGGACAATGGGTCCCGAGTGATGTAGCATACGGAAGTTTGACAACCTGAGTGAGGTCCACTGGAAGCCAGCTCGGTAAAGATGGGCGAGGAATAATGTTAGGCTGGAAACCAACCTCTATGTCGAGAGGATGATAGTCGATACTCTACCTTTGTAGTTAATGATGTTGCGAATGCCTTTACCTTTACCTCCGCTTTCGTAAGATAATATCACCGGGATTGGCGAGTAAAGCAGTGTCATCCACAGTACCACTGGGCCACGGGGCCGTCGAAGAAGCTTAGAAGACTGCGGAATGCCATGACCTGACAAATCGCTTGCTGCGAAAGAGCACGATGGGTATCGATAGCCGTTTATTCAAGACGCAAGTTGAAGAATTTTGACCGTCATGTAGTATTGCTGCTTGGAGGCCCAGCAATGCGCAGGAGTGGTACCTTCCAAATATGGGATTACGGCTTGTCCAGCGGAGCAGTGCCACACAGCGTCAGGATGGCAACTCAATTGCCTGAGAACATCGCCGCCATCTCTCCTCTTCTCCTCCACCAACTCCTCTCCTCCTCTTGAATCGCCGCCATGAGCTGCATACGCCCGGCGACGCCTGGTTTTCTCGTTACGCTGGTCGCTACTTGCTTGCTCGCTGTCGTCTCCTTCTGCGTTCCGTACATCAAGTCCGTTTACTTTCTCAAGGCCAGCGTTACAATCCAAAACCAAACGGGCTCCATAACATTCGGAACTCTGGGATATTGCTACGACTTTCCGGGAAATAGCTCATGTTCATCGCCATCTGTCGGATATGAACTCGGTGAGTTGAACTTGTAGGTCCTCTGCCGATCAAGGACCTCATTTCCCGATGATTCTCAGACATAAATGGACTTGTCGGAAATAGGCTGCCCGTCGAAATCCCAAACGTCGTCGTAAAGTGGCTAACGTATGCGCTCGTCCTGCATATCGTTGCTCTGGGACTCTCGGCGGGGTCTGCGGCCTTTGGCCTTCTCGCCCATGTACGCGAGATGTCTATGACTTGCTGCAGTACCTGCGTGTCGGGATTCGCTGCCGTAGTCGCCATGGTCGCATTCATCTTTGACATTGCACTCTTTTTCATCGCCAAATCCCGCATCAACAGTGTCCCAGGAGGATCAGCGCAGATTGGAAGCGCAATCTGGCTAACATTAGCCGCCTGGCTTTTGTTATTCTTTAGCGGTTGTTTCTACTCCCTGGGAAGGTGTTGTTCTTCTCAACGTAATAGATCCAAGTCGAACTGGAACAAGGACGGGGAGTCAGGCGGCTTCGGTGGTGGTTTTGGTAACAATAATAACGATCGGTATGCTGAGCAGATGAGGTTAGATGCCGTTAAGGCGGAGGCAGATAGGAAGGCACGACAGAAGACGCAAACCGAGGGAGGCTTACCAGCATTCTTTGAGACGCAACCTCTGGCTGCGCAGGAGACTCAACCCCTCACCGGTCGCATCGAAGGCGACTCCGTCTATGCTGACACTCCATATAACGACAATGCGACTCCTAGTGTTTACACGGGACGTCAGCCATCATCTGGTGGTGGTTATGCAGCAGGTGGTTATGCAAGAGCCCCCGCCGGATCGCGCGCTGTAGACGAATACTACAACCCGACGTATCCCCCTCAGCCCCAGCCCCAGCCCCAGCCCCCTCGCCGCCAGCCAAGTGGATATGCGGCTTCTTCCTACGCGCCTTCAACATACAGTTACAATGCGCCTCGCACCAGCTCCCCTCCCCCGATGCCTACGGTCACACCTCCGCCGCAGAGGCCTGTTCATACATCCCCGCCGCCTATGCCAACTCACAACCAGTATTTGAGTGCTGGTAACCAATATGGCTATGGACACGCACCCCGCGAAACCTCTTGTATGTTTCGTTTACATTGGCCTGCCCTTACCCGCTGATCTTTTCGATAGACCAATCCGCCGTCTCCCACCAGCCGTATGCCTCCAACTACGGTCAGAACGCTGATCCTACTTTCAACCCTGACACATATAACTCCACCGCGTTGATGACATCTCCCCCGGTCGCCGAGAATCCTTACATTGGAAGCACCAGCAACAATAACGCCACCGCATACGACCCAACATCGTACTACAATCCTCATTCTCCAAACGCCCCAGTTCACCAGCCACAGCCAGACCGGAGCTACACACTAGGTGGCGACGGGTACGGTCAAAACACGGTACCCCCACTGAACGCGAGTTCGTATGGTGCGAATTATGACTATGCATATTCTTCACCGCCGCACGTGTCGCCAGCACATACACCCTCACCTGCACAGGCTCCGGCCCCTGTAAATACTGCCGTTGCCGCCGCACTCGCAGCAGCAGCGCAATCGCCTACGACTGCAAGTCCTATTAAGGGACCGCGACCACAACCACAACCAACGTATGATGATGCACCACCTGTGTATGAAGCTGGGCCTAGTGCGCCGACTGGACAGTGGGGCAAGCACTAATCAGATCGCTTGTACGTATTTATTCACATATTGTTGAGCTTTGGCACTACTACATGGACACTGTTATGGTATATATATAGCTGACCTCGATACCTTCTTTATGTATATAATGAGAGATCACTCGATGTACACTTACCTCGATGGACAGGCATCAAATTCCCTGCTCATAGTTCATCCTTGCCAGGAAGCTGAGATACTTGAGGTTTGTCACCTTCTGCAAGGAACAGTGATAAGAAATCGTGGACGAGATCGGCGGCAGCAATGCCAGTTATTTCAGCTAGAAGGAGTAAGCTTGTTAGTCACATAGCACAGAGCACTTCAAAGAATCCGAAGATTGACCGTTATCATACGCGGGAGCCACTTCAACGACGTCAGCCCCTCTAGAGTTGGAAGAGGTCAGCTTCCGTGTCACGCTCTAGGACGTCTGCTTACACGAAATTCAGGCCAGCTAAACCTCTCAGGATGCGCTTTACCTCCCGAGTCGTCCAACCGCCCGCTTCAGGGGTTCCCGCTTGTGAAAGGAAGCTTTGAGTGACAAGGAACGTATGCATGATGGTCAACCTACTAGCAGGCGCCAAACCTGGGTCTGAAGAACGTTATCCCTCGTCGAAACAATAAACTGGCAGCTTGCAAACTCACCTATGACATCGATATCAAGGCTGTTCCGCGTTACATCGAGCGGGTGGAAGGATAAGAGGATGAGAACGAGTCCGAGATCGACACTAAAGGGAGGGGTACCTGAGATACACAGGTGAATCTCCAACGCGCTCTCTAATCCGCCGAATCACCTCCGGGATCCCGAGATCATCTATATCGTCGGTCGAGATGAGCTTGAATCCTACAGATTCATCGTTTTCTATATCGGCGACACCCTAAACGTTACAGCTTAAGTGTAGCGCCAGCACTATTTTGAGAAGGAGAGACGTACGGCTAGCTTGCACCGTATCCCAGCATGCACACTCGTGTTGGACATCAGGCCTTCCTGACTGGCCAGATAGAAGAACGTGCCATGCGTGACTCGAGACTGTTCCGTGAACTGGCCTGGATATCCTGACCACGTATCCTGTCCGCGACAGATCCTCCGTAAGCGGTCAAAGACAGGCGATGCAGCGGACAACGTACAAGATGGGCATCGAAGTGAATGACGGAGATCGGCCCGTATATTTTGTGCAGCGACCGCAAGATGGGAAGTACCTGAAAACAATTGTTGGTAAAAGGAATAAGGAAGGAGATGACTTACTATCGTATGGTCTCCACCAAGGCTAGCCCAGGGCGATATGAGCGTTAGCAGCTCGCTGGCAGAGAATGACGGGAGAAGTCGTACCTGATGATGCGTGGATGGGTGGTCCCGTCTTTTGCCTTAACCCACGAGACCTTAGTGTCGCGGATGGGCCTGTCCAAAAGAGTCGAGTACGCGACTTCCATTTGGTCCACTGCCAGAGCATTGTCAAAAGGGTTGACTGGGACCTGCAAGCCAATCGTCAGTCACTTATTCTATCCACGAATAACCCAGTCCGTACATCACCACAATCGATAATTTTCAGTCCACTTTCGTATGGGTTGCTGCGCCAGGCAAGCGTGTAACCTCTAGCTTCGCGCTGCCTCCTACTCCCTGAGCGGATAGCATACGGACCGAACCGCGCGCCTGGTCTGTATGTAACGCCTGTATCGAAAGGCACACCCAGTATTGCGATATCGAAATTGGCGGTTGCATCTTCTAAGCACCTAGTATACGGGAGGTGGGAGAATGCTAGCGGTCCAGAGAAAGCCTGATCGAATTGACTTCCGTATTTCTCTGACCAGGTTGGGGATTTACTGGGAGCATCGCTGATTACAGTTTGACTGTTCTGAGCTCGAGACAGCAGGGACACAGTAGTGACGACTGCTAGCAGCGCGAACATTGGTTGATAATGCTGCAAAACGCGGCAGATAAGCACGACTCAGCAGGAACACACAACCGGCACAGGACCAAATACTCCCAGGCGGAAGCAAGTACCGAGTAAGGATCGTCGAATGACTGTTATACATACAGAATACTGATTGTTTACAAGATGTTCAAATACATCATTCACGCACTGGTCTTCGCGTCGGTAGTTCGATTGTAGTTCGAATCGGGGCGGTTACAACTGACGAGGGAGAGAGCTATCTTGGCGGTCTTCTAACTAGTAGCCGCATCTCCATCTACCTCCTTGTGTTGCCTCTATGTTGCCTCAGATAGCACCAGCAGAACAACAATGTGATCAAACTCAGACTCGAGCATTGAGGCTCATAGACGAGAATGCGATTGGCTTGGGAGAGTTTGAAAGAGGTCTTTCGCACCATGTTTTCAATAGCGGGATTGAGGTGTTGTTCTTCGTTATTGCGAGTTCTCGTTTGATGCCCGTCCCAGGTCGATTATTTCAGTGGGTGCAGCCGTCACATCTTGCGAGTTGGCTGGTGCTGCCAGATCTCACTCCTGCTCGTCATATCACTATCAAATGCGCCACGGTGAGGGCTGCATGTGCTGAGGATCATGCCATCTTCTGTTCCTTGCCTCGTCGCCAGAGTGTTCAGCTTCAGCTTCTTCTCTCTTCCTCCAAATCGATATCACTACGAAAGACTTCAGCTGTGGACTTTTGCGGAGTGGCTAAGTGAATAACGAAAAAGCAGTCACTACGGATGTCAAGAACTCTGACGCATCACAGTCCATGATCGATGATCATTGATGGCTTTCGCATAGGAATCGAGGCAAGGACATAGGCCTTGTTACGCCATGCATCAGAACCTCGTCCGATTGTAGGATACGTTGCTGGGCACTTGCGCATGCGCTGCACAGTTAGGTCACAGTCGCATTGGACATTTATGTCGCCAGTTTTGTCGTCGTACACCCTCACCCGCGCAGGCTCCAGCCCCCGTAAATACAGCCGCATATGCAGCAGCACAATCCCCGACCAAAGCACTAGGCGAGAAGCCGAAGTCCTATTAAGAGACCGCGACCACAACCACAACCGGCATATGATGGGCCTCGCTTGTACTTACGTATTTATTGACATATTGTTGAGCTGGGGTAAGTATTACTATGTACATGGACACTGTTATGATACATTGAGCTGACCTCGATACCTTCTTTCTGTATATGAGATCACTTGATGTACATGTTCGTCGATGCCCGGGCATCAGCTCATAGTTCATCCTTGTCAGGAAGCTGAGATACCCGAGGTTTGTCACCTTCTGCAAGGAACAGCGATAAGAAATCGTGGACGAGATCGGCGGCAGCAATGCCAGTTATTTCAGCTAGAAGGAGTAAGCTTGTTAGTCACATTGCTCAGATCATAGAATCCGAAGATTGACCGTTATCGTACGCAGGAGCCACTTCAACGACATCAGCCCCTCTAGAGTTGGAAGAGGTCAGCGCTTCAGCTTCCGTGTCACGCTCGAGGGCGGCTGCTTACACGAAATTCAGGCCAGCTAAACCTCTCAGGATACGCTTTACTTCCCGAGTCGTCCAGCCACCCGCTTCAGGGGTTCCCGCTTAAAAGGCTTTGAGTCACAAGGAGCGTATGCGTGATGGTCTACCTACTAGCAGGCGCCAAACCTGGATCTGAGGAACGTTTTCACAAGTCAACTCAAAACAGCAATACGACGGCAACTTGTAGACTCACCTATGACATCGATATCAAGACTGTTCCGCGATACATGGGGTGGGTGAAGGGATAAGACGTTGAGAACGAGTCCAAGACAGACACGAAAGGGGGGCTACCTGAGATACACAGGTGAATCTCCAACGCGCTCTCTAATCCGCCGAATAACTTCCGGGATCCCGAGATCGTCTATGTCGTCGGTTGAGATGAGTTTGAATCCTACAGATTCATCGTTTTCTATATCAGATACACCCTAACAGTTACAGCGTAACTGCATCAGCCATGCCACAGCGCTAGCATTATAGTTAAAAGGCAGACGCACAGCTAGCTTGCATCGTATCCCAGCATGTACACTCGTGTTGGACATCAGGCCTTCCTGACTGGCCAGATAAAAGAACGTGCCATGCGTGACTCGAGACTGTTCCGTGAACTGGCCTGGATATCCTGACCACGTATCCTGTCCGCGACAGATCCTCCGTAAGCGGCCAAAGACAGGCGGTGCACCGGACAACGTACAAGATGGGCATCGAAGTGAATGACGGAGATCGGCCCGTATATTTTGTGCAGCGACCGCAAGATGGGAAGTACCTGAAAACAATTGTTGGTAAAAGGAATAAGGAAGGAGATGTCTTACTATCGTATGGTCTCCACCAAGGCTAGCCCAGGGCGATATGAGCGTTAGCAGCTAGCTGGCAGAGAATGACGGAAGAAGCTGTACCTGATGATGCGTGGATGGGTGGTCCCGTCTTTCGCCTTGACCCACGAGACCTTAGTGTCGCGGATGGGTCTATCCAAAAGAGTCGAGTACGCGACTTCCATTTGGTCCACTGCCAGAGCATTGTCAAAAGGGTTGATTGGGACCTGCAAGCCAATCGTCAGTCACTTATCTACCCACGAATAACCCAGTCCGCACATCACCACAATCGATAATTTTCAGTCCACTTTCGTATGGGTTGCTGCGCCAGGAAAGCGTATAACCGCTTGCTTCACGCTGCCTCCTACTTCCTGAGCGGATAGCATACGGACCGAACCGCGCGCCTGGTCTGTATGTAACACCTGTATCGAAAGGCATGCCCAGTATTGCGATATCATAAGCCGCAGTTTCATTTTCTAAGCACCGAGTGTATGGGAGGTGGGAGAATGCTAGCGGTCCAGAAAAATGCTCATCGGGTTGACTCCCGTATTTCTCTGACCAGGTTGGGGATTTACTGGGAGCATCGCTGATGACAGTTTGCCTGCTCTGAGCTTCAGACAGCACCGACAAGGCTGTGACGACTGCAAGCAGGGTGAACATTGGTTGATACTGCGGGAAAACGCGGCCGATAAGCAAGAGCAGGAACACACGGCGACCACCACTCGACTAAATACTCCCAGGCGGACGGATCTCCAGTGTGCCCCAGTACAGGGACCACGCCACTATAGTCGAACTGCCCCAGTAGCTCCAGTAACCATCGCAGAATGAATGTTGTACATACAGAATACACATTGTTTACATACATCGTTCAAGCAGTGGTCTTCGCGTCGGTAGTTCGAAGCGGTGCAACTTGCCATCTTCTACGGTTCTTTGCCTTGGCGCCGAGCGTCCTGTCGCTCGAGGATTTCTCAACGAGACCAAGCATACGGACCCTCCTAATTGCCTCAGGAGAGTCGTCAGCTTCAGCCTCTTCTCCCCGCTCCTCTTCCACTACTTCCTCCTCCCCCAAATCAATATCACTACGAAAGACTTCTTCAGGTGTGGACTTTTGCGGAGTGCCTAAACCGAATAACGAAAGTGGAGCAGTCACCGCGGATGTCAAGAACTCTGACGCGTCGTCTATGATTGTTCGTGGCTTTCGCATGGGAATCGAGGCAAGGACATAGGTCTTGCTACGCCATGCATCAGAGCCGCTTGTAGGATACGTCGGGTCACAGTCGAATTGCACATTTATTTCGCCGGTTTTGTTGTCATAGAAGAAACGAGGTAGAGGGTGAGAGTAATGGTTGGGAAACGGAAGGGATACGGGTCGGCGGTGACGGAGAACCAAACGGCTGTCTGCAGGGAGGAACTCAGTAAGGATATTCAGATGTGTCTCTAGGGAGGCTTTGACCTTCAACGTCTATGGCGTGCCCAGAAGACCTCGAGCATAAGGCCCCTGATGGGTCAATGAAGAAGACTTGGTTATTGGCCTCTGGACTCCTGCGAGCTAGCAGAAGAGCCAAGCAACGTCACAGGCTTAACAAAAAGCTATTGTTTATCAAACATGCTCACTTTCGACCAAGGAGCTATCCTTCTCTGGCCAAAGGATAATCTCTGTTCCGTCTTCCACATCGTCATTCCCGACATCGAGCAGCCTATTGGAGGCGACCGAGCGAACAATGAAGTAGCCAGGAGGAAAGCCAAACGTTTGCATGGTATCCGCAGTCATCATAGGTAAAGGAGGTTCATAAGAACCCTTTTGTCAAGCGCCAGAAGACGGATCCGAACAGCCTTCGACATCTTGGGCGATGAGCACAGCACCTGGGCACCATCACGATATGAACACAGTGTTGACGCGCCACTGATGCCCTCATGCATGCCAGTGGGCATGCGACTTAACCATGTCGAGGACGGGTCCAAGGACGTTTTTTGCAGTCGGTGTATGATCTTTGGACGATGTTGGCCGTGCATGGGAGTCGGGTTGGTGACCATCCCTCCACCAAACAATAACCTTCAATCTGGCACACGCGCAAGCAGGGGTGATATACATATATTTCGCTGATTCGTACTGAATACACAGAGCTCTCCTTTTCTGCGTGAAAATACTCATAAAAATATTCTTTCTTGTGCTTTCGCTTAGTAGTTCCCATCATTCTCTTCGTAGCTGCGGTAGCGGTGGCCACCGCTATAACTCTCGCCTTCATCGTTCAAGTTCATCCTCTCCGCGCCGAAGGTGTCGTCACTACGACCATAGGCAGGGGCATATCCTGAGGATTCCTCCGATTCGTTTCCGTGCCTGCGGCCATGGCGCCCTTCATATCCAGACGATTCTTCCTCACCGCCATACCGTCCACCACGATACGCCGAAGACTGGTCTTCGTCCCCTCCGTAACCACCATGCGAGCGACCGCTATATCCACCACCGTATTCCTCCGATGACTGACCATAAGAAGGTTGGTATCCCCGACCATGGCGATCGCTTTGATCTTCATCGCGCGCACCATATTCATCCCGGCCATAACCAGAGGTATGGCCCTCACGATTGCCGCCATAGCCCGAATCGTCGCCTCTGTAGGTGTCCATGCCAGATCCATACTGATCATTTTCGCCTCCATGCCGACGTGAGTTGAATGAAGACTGCGTTACGGAGTACTCATCCCGAGACTCATACTCCTCATGTCGCCTGCGACCATGCTCTTCGCGATTGGAATCTTCGTCTTGACGTCGGAAGCCGTATGCTTCTTCTCTACCACCATACCCCTCATTACGACGGGAGCTATACCGATCCTCTTCATCTCGCTGATACCTATTCTCTTGATCATAGGAAGATTGTTGATGGCGATTTTCACCGTAACCGGACCCATATGACTCTTCTCTTTGGCCAGAGGACTTATGAGGGCGGCCGTAGCCCCCGCCAGAGCCGTAGGCTTCGTCGCCGCGCCTGTACGAAGAGTTCTGGTCACCACCATAACCACCTCCGGAGCCGTAGGATCCTTCGCCGCGCCTGTACGAAGAAGAGTCCTGATCACCACCATAACGTCCTCCGGAAGGCTGGGACTCCTCTCCGTAGGAGCTATGACCTGAAACATCCTTAGCAACCTGTCAGGAATAATGAAGTATAAAGGACAGACCACCTCCGTAACCACCACTGAACTGTGATGCCGCTCCGCCGTGGCTTTCACGTTGATAGCCTGGTTCCACGATCTCCTCGTTCTCCATACCAATCCGCTTGTTCTTTCCATTTCTAACACTCTCCTGATCAAAGACATTAGATATAAAGGCATTACAAGATATACCATGGGAGAAACAAACTTTGGATAAGGCATCAATAACTTGGGCCTCCATGTCAGGACCAAGCCCACCGAACCATTCCTGTAACTTCTCTAACATGCTGTGCTGAATATTAGATTGTCCCGTGGCATAGTATGGGTGGTGGAACGCTTCTAAAACCTAAGTTCTTCCAGTTGAGCTTCAAGGCCATTGTTTCTCGACCTGTACTTACGGCATCAAGCACTTCATCCGGGTTGCTATCGTCCGCCCAGGCCTTTGAAACGTGAGTACATGAGAAATACCACACTCCATCACCTCACCTTAACGATGAGACTGACAGTATGTTCAACCACTACTTGGGCAATTTTCCCAGCAGGTTCATTTAGGATAAGCGCAAAGTGATCCTATCACCGGATTCGAAACACGTCACAAAGAGACAGGGTGGAGGGCATACCTTTGAAAGTATACTGTGGGACGGGTCAGATGCATTAGGATCATTGAAGACCTTTTGGATGATGAGTAAACATCTCCCAAGCATGCGAAATAACTGAACGCACGGCAAACTGATCATCTGAATCGATAACTGCTTTACTTCCTTCGCTAAGGATACCAGTTGTTTGTTGTAGAATGGGCTAGCAAGAATGTGAATGACGGAACCGCCGTGAACCAATCGGGCTTACTGTCAGGTAGGGTGCCAGCACGGTGAAGACATCTTTGATTAAGAAAAGTGAGTAAGACATCGAGTACCATATGATTCGATTAACCCACATGCATTCAGCGCGTTCGTGAGGTCGTCGATGAGATCAGCGAGACCGGGGACCATTTCTATCTTCTCAACTACATCCCTGTATACTTGATCACGCCATTTCAACAAGTCCCAGAGCCGCTTCTGCACTTCAGGAGGGGCGACGTTGTTCGGATCGAAGTTGTACGCCTTGGCTTGTGCCTGCATCTCCGCACCTTGATTGACTTTTTCATCTCCACCACCGACGGGCAGCTTTTTCAAGATGGCGCTGAGTGCTTGCATCTTGGTGTCACTATCTTGAGAGGCCTGTCGAATAAAGTGAGCTTATCATCCCTAATTACTTTTCTAGCAGAGACTCACAGAGTTCATCTTATCGGAAAGATCCGTCACACTAGCTTGACTCAGTTTGCTGGACAACATGGTTTAGGAGGGAATTAATATTCGAAGATGCGACACCTACTCTCCAGCCTCTCCCAAAAGGGAATGGAGGAAATCCGCGCCTAGGAACACACAATTACATGGAAGAATCGGAACGACAGCGCATGCTTACCGCCAAAGGTCCCGGTGACAATGGGAGGGGCCTCTCCTTGGGGGGTGTTGATTCGAACTGGCAAACCTTTCAGCGACTCGCATTAAGGCAAGGGAGAGCTATGAATCACCATTGTCGCCAACGTGGCAAAACACTTCTTCGTGTCCAAGCTTTCTTAAAGCTATTTCGCACCAGTTACTATGTGCGAGTAGATCTTCCAGAGTGTGCAAGCCAGTTCCGAGCAAGCGATAAGCTTCAAAGAGCTCAGAGCCATCCTGCCCGCCCGAACGACGACCGTGCTCAATACAGGCACGAAGGGTGCGCCGGATGAAAGCGGTGGATGAATCGAAGCCCTCATCTTCGGTAGCCATATATTTCTAGAGGTAAATTCACGGGATGGCTCACATACTGAAAGGATGAATGGTTACCTTCATGCCCGTGCGTTCGTCAAACTCAAGCTCGCGATCACTGACTGGAGGTCTTAATTTAGGGTGGAAGCGGCGAGCATCACCCTCTTTCGCAGCGTATCCCCTACAAAGGGATGATGGGTAAGATACAGTTGGTCAATGAAGTGCGCTACCCACTTCGGATTATCTATGTGTTCCTATGGGAAGGATATCAATCGGAGCTGGAGCGGACTGGCATGAGACTACGCACGACAGGAAGATATACACCAAGACGATCCGCAGTCACCTCGAATTCTTGGGTAGCAAATCCAAAAGTCTATTCCGCGAACATTGATTGATCTGCACCATCCAGTCGCCTATTATGTGTACATACCATGAATCCAAGAACACCAACAACCAATACAATCGTATCAGCCGTAAGTTTACTCAACCCAGCGATATCCATAGCCTAGGTGCATTGAGAAGTCAAATCTTAATCTTACAGGTAGATGTAAACGCACTTGAGAGTAATCTCTGAGCCAGTTACCCTATGACAATGGGCATTCATGGTGGTTCCACATAGGTGTGATATGGCACTCACAAAGTAGACCCTCTTTACGTCACTCTTCGAGAATTTGGCCCCTCCGCTCGCTTGCTTCAGGATGGATGAGGCGAGTCCCAGCAATCCTCCACCGGCTGCAAATCCTGCTGTCTTGGCCAGTTCTTCCAAGATGCTTTCGATGTCGCCATGACGGAAAGCCTTGCCTGCATGATCGTTAGTGATTGGAATCAAGCGGCTATTTCTAGCCTACCGTTGAGGTACGAGAAATCTGGAATATCGCCTGCACCAAATGCATTTGTTTCTGTGGGTAGTAAAATAAATACGATGGTCAATATGAGCAGAGTCGTCGTAATGCTAGGCATTGTGGACGGTGATGGAGTCTTGATGAAGTAGAAGTGGTTGCTATGATGACGCAATGAGATGCGATTATCCTGATTAGGGAGCGTCCCTGAAGGATTCAAGAACCGCGAAGCAATTGAAAGTACAATTACATAATAATCAGTGGCCTAGATCCCTCCTGTATTCGATGAACGCTAGCAAATTGTCTCGTACGTCTGCACCACGTCGCTTGAGTTCGTAGCCACCTTCCTTTTTGCGGTCGATGCCCCTCACCGCCTTCTTCAAGCCTTCGACGGCATCGGCGAGTTTCTGAAGAGCTCCAACCTGTGTGAAGTTAATGTCATACGGCATGTTTTCGTCCGAATAAATGTCAATCAGCGCTGATACAACCTGGATAAGCGGCTCGGTCCCAACAGACGATGGCGTGGTAATAGTTGGTAGAAGGGAGATTAGGTAGTTGAGAATGATCTATACAATATCGATCCGTAGTAAGTATCACCGCAGCACCGAATAAAGTCGAGAAACCATACCCGGTTGGCATCGATTGCATCAGGGTGTTGTGCGAGATTCTCGAGCGCACCAATACACTGGACCTTGATGCGAGGATCTGATGTTGCTTCACAGAATTGAATTAGGACATTGACTTGCTCCTCGCTTGGCGTCTGAGGGGAGTTGGAAGAAACATACATTAAAGATAATACAGTACTGACCAATGTCGCCTTCCAGACATTACCTAACCCCCAAAGAACCCCGACGGCAATCTCCCACATTTCCTTCCTGCGCTCTTGGCCCAACCCAAACTCTGTGCCAACCGCGCCAAGAGCAGACCAGACACCCTGCCATATGCGCTGGCCGCTCTGTTTATCCTCGGCGATGGAAGCATTCTTAGAAGTAGCAAGGGAGAGGAAAATATTATTCAGACATTCTAGAGCGCAAAGATGAATTGCACTGAGAACGGAAGTAGTAGGCGGATGATGTGATGGCGAAGACGAAGGCGGGAAGGAAAGCGTCACGGGTTGTATCAAGGTCAGTAACGGAGGCACCAGTTGCGGCATGAATGAAGGTTTTTCCGATCTTAATGCAGCGTCATCTACAAGCATCGTTTCGCCTGTGTCATCAGGCGATCCATTTTCTGTGTCGACTGAGAATTGTATGTGTGGGATTTAGACAAAAGCAGGGTTTACCTTCATCAGAGTTGTCATCTTCGCCCTCTCTATCGTGTTGGACGTAATCGGGAAGTGCTGCACACATGCCTGTCATGACTTCCAAAGCAAGCTGCAGAATTCGCAGCCTGGACTCTATTCGTTCTAACCGATGTTCAGATTCTGATTTGTGATCAGATTTTGGGGTATTTTTGAGGGAAGGCCGGTCTATTTGAGGCTCATTTGCCTACAACACCAATCAGGATAAATTCCCATAAATTACAAAGGGACGGAAAATACCTGCTGCGAGACAAGTCGGAGGGCTTCATCGGACGATCCTGATAAAGATACAGATGTTATGACAGTTTGCAGAAGTGGTAGGATGATATCTTTATCCAAGTTTACGGTTGTTGCAACAGATGGTGGCGGGATCGGAGAGATGTTACGAAGTATCCCTGCGATACCATAGTGATAACTACAGCATTTAGATCCAATTCAAAATCAACGAACCGGCGACTAGAACGCGAAGTGTAACACTCCGCTCATCTTGCTCCTCCTTTTGCTTGCCATTGAGTGATGTTGAGGTAGGTTGCGCAATGGAAAACAGAGTAGCGATGTACGACCCATCGGACTTGACTTCGTCAATTGCGGGAGGATTATCATCTGTCAGGACGTATAGACACTGTGCTATGATGATCAAACTACATCAGACCATCCATGAAGCGAGAGGTGGGCTGCACATACCGGCGGCGACAACGGGTGCTAATGGCAGGCGTTGGTAAGAAGCTAAGAAGGATGTCAAGAACGGGATCAAATTGATCTGATTTATGGCATTTAGAGCTTTATTCGAAGTTTCTCTAGCGCATTTCAGACTAAGAACTTGAAACTAACAACGAACTTACGACAAGCACCAGAGGGTCGTGATAACATTGTCCGCAAATTCGTAGACCATCTTGCGCGAATTTTCGGGGGCTGATGATGGGGCTGTCAAGTATTGCGCTAGTGTGGTAGAAATCTATGCGAACATCAGTTATTAAGACTAGAAGCGCGGAAACGTTGTAGCCACCTTAGGGATAAATGATCTCAACGGGGTCAGAATATTTTTGTTATACATCTCTGCGCAGATGTCATAGCCTCCATCGATGCATAGATTCCTACGGGGGCTAAGTGCGACTCACCCAACGACAGTATCACTACGTACCGTAGAGCCCCCATGGCCTCTGTAACAACTTCATCTTCGCTGTCGGTCAGACGTGAGATCAGCACGCCAACCACATTCTTTCCCTGTAATAATCTCCTGGTTGACGGGTCGTTATGGATGAGATTCGACACGGCGACACAGGCCCATTTTCGTTCCGAAGCGTCAGCACTTTCCATCTAATGTACTAGGAGGTCATTACTGTGTGATACAACGGTATCGTGGCGAAGTACTTTTTGGAGTATTGGTGGGATCTCTTGCAATTTCGACGATGTCGACGACGCTGATGATAAGCCCTTCGGCAGATGCGAGTCTGGCACTCTGACTGGATTATGGCGGCGCATAGATCGTTTCTTTTGCGATTTGCCCATGATGTCGAGCTCGAGCAGTACCAGTTGGAAAACTTGGACCGTGACGCGATCAGAATTTTTGGATATCACGTGGCGTCTAAATAGGGTTCAGGGACTCAAGTGACTGCAACAGTGCAAGCGCCCCATCAGCAAAATGCAAGTCGCCTGGCGGAGGGCAAATTAGGCCGCGCCAGCCACTATTAGTGCCAACAGACGCTATAAGGCTTAGCATCGTGGTGCACGTCTAATTACGGCCTGACAGGAGGATAACGGTTTTCGTCAGTCACTGTAATGCTGGCCGTGCTGATGACATTGGTCATTCTGATGAGACCTGTAACGCCCGCCAAACTGACCAAATGGAGCATTTCGTTAATATTCACATCATGTTGACTCTGTGGTCACTTTCTCATATCATCGGCCATGAGGTAATATGGTTCAAAGTAATATAATAATGATTCATTGACGGACTATATACACATGCACTATCGTACGCACGTAAATATCTTACCACACCTCGACGGAATCAATGTGTGAGGCCGTAGAGCGAAAGATAAGGTCCAGGTCAGGGGAAGGGCGTTTGGCGACTACGCCAGCAGCAACATCAGGAAGTCTGGTGGACAGAGGAGTGGTGGGCGTAACAAATCTAAAGTAACTCAATGAGCTTGATGAGTTAGGAAAGCAGCAGTGTGCGAAGAACACACGTACCCTTGAATAACCCAACTCAATGTGACCAGGACACCTCCGATGGACGAGAACATCGAGACTAGAAAGAGAAAGGATGAAAACAGTCAGGAAGGGACGCATATAGTCACCTCTAACTCACCTGACAGTACGAACGACTATGCGCGGGGAGGTCGCGGTGGGGGGTGCCTATACACATGATCGAAAAACAGGACTCACCATAGGTACAGACCGCGTTGATAACGTATTTGTGTGCTCCTGGTGAATGCATCCTAAGATAGAGTGTCTAGCATGTTTCGGGGTGCGAGGGGGGTGGGTACTGGCGGGAACCGAAGTCGGCGACGGTGATATGATCTGAGGACTGTCGTGGTTCTGAGTCAAGAAGGACGAGGACGGCAGGGAGCTATATATACGGGCGCGGTGTTTTGTTTTGTTTGGATTGTGTCGGGCAACGCTCGAAGGGAAGGCGGAAGTAAGTTGGAGGCTAGCATCGCGCTAAGTCTTCACCAAGACCGAGATTGGGAGGGTTGACTGGGCTTAGAAAACACTGGAGTTGGATTTGTCACCGACAAGTCAGGCTGTTGCAGGCTAGCACGATACGAGCCAACATGCTCGCTACCTAGTAAGAGTGGTACAAGGGCCAAGAAAGCAGGATGTGGGACTGATGTGGGCCATGTTGAAGAGCCGCCAATGTTGAGCTCGATACAAGCTAATAATCATGTTCCCACGGTTTATACACCTCTGATTAGTCACTAATCAGTCGACCACCAGGACGACCAACCTAACAAGCGCCATCAGGGGACCACCTTTTTGCTGATGCCTAAATCCCGCCAAGAAACCTCGGCTTGACTCCGAGTCGGGAAGCTCTGGCATTGTCCCCAACTCGAGAGCCCTTGGCAGCAGAGCGCAGGGCGTCTCGTAAAATGTATGTATAGGCTTATCTTACCTGAGCTAAGCCGTTTTTCTAGGTTCATCAGCTTAATGAACTGCAACACAGTGCAGTCACCGTGGTCAGTTGGCCATCCTCTATGGCAACCAACGGTTGAACGTTAGCCCTCGTTCAGCCGTAACAAGCGGCATGTCATACTGGACAGAGCACACTAGTTTTGGTGCTTTCTGGTTCGCTTGACCCAACTAGCTAGGCCATGCATTGGGGCTTCCTGACGAATATTACTTCACCATGCTTAGCTGGTCAGACGACGTTTCTAATGTTAGAACTGCGCCTACCCACACTGCGGGACTCCTTCTCCAACGCTCACCAACACCTGGATTCTCGTCCACCACGGGTGTCACTGTCCAATGGCCATAGTATCCTATCCAGCTAAATATCCATGGTTCCATGCTTCTCCGATGGGACGGCAATACTCTCACTCTTTGTGCCATCCCCGCGCCCCAATTCATCATTCATCAAACTGTATTCCTTGTTCTTGCTCGACCTTCCGCAATGCAACCTTACCATTCGTCTGGCTTATCACATCGTTCTAAACCCATTGAGGCCCCAGACATTCAAACCAATCGATACACTGGGCTTTATATCGGCTTTAAGCAATAGGTACCTTCCTGCCAGGCGTCGGAAACTCGGAAGATGGGATATAAATCGCATCTTGGGATTCCCAGTAACCGTATCGTACGTGCCAGTTTTGGTGCCTTGGCAAGTGTTAGTGAGCTTGGAGGACGTTGCTGTGTAGCGTTTCTGATGTCCAATGTGGTATTGCCGTGTGGCTACTGAGCTACGAGGCCAAGAGGGTTCATGCGTCCACTTCAAGTGGCTAATCCATGATGACATACGCTACGTACGCTGGTCGGTGCGCTGTCGTCCTAGCGTCCCACCGTTAAGGCCTAATCCTCCCTAGATGATCCATACCCCCCTTGCTTCAACAAAACTCATTCCATAATATGGTTTAATATCTGCGCGAGCACACTCCAGCGACCCACATCAAGTCCGGGTGGGCATGACCTGTCTTACTGCCTCAGCCTTTCATTCGAACAGAACAATCTATACGCGTTGTTTTTCACATCACAGTGGTTGCTCGGATCCACATCTTGAGCCACAACCCCGGCTGGCCGCCCGTCTTCAGCTCAGAAGACTCATGGTAAGTATCCTAGCATCAGTCGCACGTTCATATTGATCGACTTCACTCTTTGCGCGAATATGATGTTCGCACCGAGCAATTCCTGTGATGAAGACCGCTCTTGTTATTTCGTTAGTAGATTCCCATACCCTACAAGGGCTGCAAAGGATTCTGAGACTGAGCGGCCCGGTCGAAGACGGATACACCCATAAAACATCCCTTCTGTTAGTCACTAGTCAAGCGCCGTAGATCAGGGTGAGAGCCAGCAAGATCCGTCGAACAGGCGAGTTGAGTACATCCACAGTCATGATAATCTTTTATCTGTTGTAAATGTCATGGTAGTGATAAAAGTACATGCGTTGCATTAATGATCAGAGCATGAAAGCGTAGAAACGAACAGAGTACGCGGGTACGTACAAGATTACTGAGTAACATACGTGAGTAGGACAATAAACACAGCCATGGCGTCGCACTCTAATAGAGCCCCGAAAACTGACGAATCAAGTGGGACGCTACGGCTGATATCTGGGCAGTGGTACGTTGTCATTCGTTAGTACTAAATCTTGGGTGGATTCGATAAGCGAGACTCGATGGCGAGGGTAGTCAGCGGACGTTGGAGGGGGCAAAGGAGATGGTGGACATGATGTCGCATCTCGCGATGCAACAGTCGCCTGGACCTGACAAGGCGTGGGAGAGACAGAAGTACCGAGCGAGTGGGATGAGTCTGGAACGTCTTCTTCGTCAACATATTCCAGAACACTGTCCGTCGAATCGCCATCCGAATGTCTATCTGATTCCTCCTCGGTCACATGCTTACCCAGGTCGTCGGAAAGTGGAGGTGCAGAAGGAACTCTGGATTGAGCTGCGATTTGCTCCAGATACCCGTCTTCCAATGGTGGTGCGCTGGGGCCAAGTGCCTCGTCAAATGGCGGGGCACTGGGTTCTACTCCCTCGACCTCCGCCAAGTCATCATACGTATAAGAATACTCATAATATGACAGATCGGCCATTTTGCCTTTAAGCGAGACTGGCGGCGGAGGCAGGGGGAAACCAGAGGAACTTCTACCAGGCCTGGAGGTAGAAAACGCGGGGCTAGCGGCGCTGTGCACAGCGGAGACACCGCCCTCAGAGATCCTGGCGAAGTCATCTAACGTCTCGTCCTGCCAGGTAGGGGCTGATACCTCCAACGTCGAGGGGCCAACTGAATCTGAGGGAGGTTCGCTGACCATTTCGCCAAGCCGAGCCAACAAAGCTTTATCGTCGGTAGCCACGTGTGCAGCGATGATGCTGGGGGTGTAAGAAAGCGCTTCATCTGCAAGGATAAGGCCTCTACCGCCATCAGCCAATGACCCTGAGATTGAAGACCGGCGAGAGTCACTCGAAAAATGAGGGCTCTTCCCCTGTGAGTCGGATAGATTAAGTGACGAAATGGAACTTTGTGTTCGGGGGAGTGGTTGTTGATAAGCGGGCGGGGAAGCCGGTACAGGACTCGGTGGAGAAACCGAGACATCAGGAATGGACGTTACCGTTTGGACTTCAACGGGAGACTCTACCGAAAGGGAGTTGGATGTGGCGGAAGGGGGTAGCGCACAGGATATAGATGATCGGCGGGAAGGTGATCGAGACGGGGCGGGGGTGCTGGATGTCGACGCCAGAGGACCGTCAGAAACGCCAGGTAGAGACGTCGAGGAGTTGGCTAGTATGGCGCTACGGGAAAAAACAGAACGTCTGCCTCTCCTTTGCCTGGCCGTATATCGGGCATTCGCCTTCCACCTAGCAGTAGCCCGCGCCCATAACTTCTGCTTGGACTTAGCTTGCTGTTGAGCAACTACGGCTTCGTCTCCTTCCTCCTTCCGTTGGCGCAAAGCCTTCATCTCCACATCATTCTCCCTGTATTTTCGCGCCCGACTTTTTCGCCAGAATAGACAGGAGATAATTAAAAAGCAGATGACGAATGCCAGCACCAATGACAGCGAGATGATGAGGGTAGTCGTTCGAGATTCTCGGGCCTGCTTGGGCACCCACCCGGTGGGAAGGGTGCTCAAATCAATGTCGTGAGAGGAGTCGGTCTCGTCCACGGGATCGAGTAGTGACGAGGTGGATGTTATGGTGGGTCCTCCGCAACTCTGCGTACATGAAAATGTTGGAAGCTGTTGAATGGAAAATGGCAGAAAAGGGGATTACGTACGGAGCATACAGTCGACCCGTACAGTGTATAGGAGTCCAGTATCCTATAACGGCCGTCGTCGCCCCTTTGGAATCTGTCTGGTAGGTGACGTTTGTTACGCCGTTTGGTCGGAGTGGGTGCTTGAGGATTGGGATCAACGGCGATATCTAGAAAAGCCTCGTTGTCACGACGGACGAGTTCCTCGGGCTGGAGGGTGGACAGAAAAGGGCATAGGAAGGCGGGAGGAGTTGGACTGCAGCCAGCTGTGACTGAAGAGGCAGCGATGCTAGCAAGCAAGCTCAAAAGACCTGGTGATGGAGGGGCTTGTCGAGGAGCGTGGGCCCTTCTGCGTCGTAGACGAGCCTTGATAGGCTTTTGCGAGTGCCGTGGATCTTGAGGAGGATGTATGGGCGGGTGTGTGTCCCCAGCTGAGGACGGGCCAGCAATCGGCCAAGCCATCAGGCAAGCAGGGGGAAAGGGCTTGAGGCCAAGAACTCTTAAGTATTCAAGGCGGTGGCGACGGTAATCAAGTTTCGACTCCGCTTCCCTGAAAGAAACTTTGTCTCCTCGAAAGCTGGAAACGGCGGGCACGCAAGCAAGCAAAGGGCGGGAGGCTTGGGGGACGCCGGGAACGACGAGGAGGGGGGCGGGGAGGATGATGAGAGGGCGAATCAAGTTGGGGGAAGAGTCGACGGTAACTGAGAAAGCCCCTGGGATCCAACAGCAGCAAACTCAAATTATTATATAACACCGCGAATATATATAAATATAAAAATATATTTGATCACACATGTTCGTGCTATATTTGCCACATCCACCACACGCCTAAAATACACTCCTTCATGTCTGTATCCATCGGCTCCTTTTCCGCTCTTCATGGCGAACTCGTGCTCGTTCCCGCAGTGTCACCATCTCTTCTCCTCTCCATTCGTATGTCAGACTCTCCTCACTCCCATACTCATACATCAGTTTGTACGAAGGCAGCCCAATCCGGACAACCATCCCGCCCGATGAACGGGCAGGGGCCTCTTCGGAAGCTCGGAGATTCCTAGTTTGGTGATCAGTATTATGAATTTCGAAATGGTGGCTCCAGGGCATGCACCGCCCTCCCTCACTCACCGTCGAAGAAACACACTAGCCCTCCCTTGTTCTTTCGTTTCGGGCACCCATTCGGTCGGATAATGCATGACATACGTGTCAACATACTCTCGCCATCGATGCGCTATTGATGCCTCCCCATCAACGCTGGGATCATCGGCACTAATAAGTTGCATCCGAAGCATTTTTAGTTCTCGCTCCTGGGGCAACAGGGTTTCATGTTGAGCGCGAACAAATTATTATTCCAAAGTTAGCTCACCCATTGGATCCTGTACAAATGATCATCCTGCCCAACATGGCGTTCAGCCTCTCGTCGATGACGAATGATGTCCTGATTTGTAAGCACTTCGGCACTCTGCGTGCTCTGCAGAAGCGTCCACAATTCTTGACACTTGTTGTCCGACAGAATGGTCTGCACCTGTATCCCAGAATGGTCATCTAAAGTCTTTGTCCCCCGGGTAAAGCGGTGGGAGTCAGGAAAGGGTGCTATACCTGTTTCACCAGCGCGGTTATTAACTTGTCCAGAGTGAACACATGATAGCCCTGTTTAAAAATAGCCCTATCAATGTTGCCATTTTCCAAACATACCTCTGGATGCCCTCACCTTATTGCCGAAAAACCACCTCATGTGTTCTTCAAACGTTGACTGGTCTAGCTCACCATCAAAGACCTTCTCGCAAGCGTCCAGCAGATACATGTAGACCACGTTGGCGCCTTCTGCGACACCGGTTTCACCCATAGCTTCCATTGCTTGCATGAGGACAGCGGACGGCCCGCTGGGATCATCCAAACCAAGCTCGGCTGCCACCGGATTTGAGAGCAACGATCTGTGTTTCTGTGCTGCTAATTCTAGCCCAATTTGTTTGCAGGTGAGGAGCCGAGAATAGAGAAGCTGTGAAGGGGTGGTCCCAACTTTAGCATGGAGGTGACATCAGTTCATTGACTAAACTCTCACCTGCAACAAACGTAATAGCGTATAGAACGTTGTGTTTGCAAAAAAAGGTCGGCGCGTGGGGTCCGTGTTAGGAGCAACCTCAAATCCTGGCGTGCTACTTTCCCGAATCCAGATATCCTCAGCGTGACCATTGGGTACTCTCCTGGGTTCCTCCTCTGCCCGAGATGCAATCGATGAAGCTGCAGGCGACCCAGCACGAGACCCAACCGCGGATGATCCTTTGCTATCTCTACCTGTCATTTTCTCCTGCGCGGTCTTCAGCAGTTTCTTCCTCAAGTCACCAGCAGCTACCGCGCTAGAAGGATTCCCAGCCATGGGCTTCTTGCTCCGTTGGATCTCGCCAGGTCCGCCCGTTTCATGGCTTCCGACGTCTTCATCAGCCCCATCCAGCGGACCGCAGGCGGCATTGAACTCAGCAGGAGGATACATACATAGCAGAGGCACAAATGATCTGAGAAACTTCTCGACCCCACGACGCTCCTGGGGACTATATGCCCCTTGTGAATGGTCTAAGAATGAATACACCATCTTGAGAGAGTCATGGAGAACCGACGTGTCTCCCAGGTCGTATTCAAGTTGGTAGCCGACCGAGCCACGCGTGAACGCCAAAACCCCTTCTTCGATCCGAGCATCGGTCTGTTGGGCTTTCACACCTTCAACATCAGCCACGAAATGTTTTGCGGTGATGGCCTTCTTGTCATTTTGCTTGAAACTAATTCCCTGGTGGTCGAGGGATTTGTAGAAATTCTTGCCGTCGACCTCGCGCCATGTACGACTCCATTCCCTTTGTGCGCGCCGCCACTCGTCGTTCTTTTGCTTCAGCCGTTTGACCACCACCGGGACTGCCACCCCAGGGCAATCCTGAAGAGCTTGGATGATCTCAAGGCCCGCCTCTCGCCCATAAACTTTCTTCAGAATCCGGTGGTACAAACACTTGCTGGGGCCACCAAAGTTCGGACCTAGTTTGAATGTCGATCGCTCTTCGTTGGTCATTATTTCTAGGCGCGTCGCCAGGGGCTCCAGTAACGAAATGGTTCTTGTCAAGGCTTCAAGATGAACATGATACTCATGACGCTCCTCTTCGCTTTTATGCAATGCCTCCTCGAACGTATTCTTCTTGTGGGTGACGAAGCCTGAGTCTTCGGAGGCCCAAGTAGGATGAGACACCCATTCGTCGTTGAGGACTGAACGACACAGCTCGTCCCTGCCGGAACAGGCCAGCCGCACCTCCTGCGAGGGACGAATCAGGAAGGGCCCGAAAAAGCAGGAATTTCCGAGACTTACACTGTCAGGTAGTCGGCGATAGCTAGGACCTTCCCCATCATCGGCGGGCAGTGCAGACAACGCCTCCGGAGGGCCGGTTCTGATGCTTCCTGGAGGGCCATTCGCGATCCCTTCCCGTCTGTCATCCCAACCCAGAAGATCACGAAACTCGGCCATTAAGTCGCCATCACCCAGAAACGCCTGACTGCGGTCGATCAACGTCTTCACATCGATCACTTCTTTGGAGAATAAACTGAGAAGTTTCAGGAATTCTTCATAGACATCGCGGTTCTCCAAGGCCTTCTTCGCTCTGTCGAAGAATAATAATTTGTCCGGCGATGTTGCAGCACCGTGCCCAAGGGCGTGGGACGAATGGTGAGTGTGGACCTGCTGTGAGCTTAACGATTGTGAGGGTATCATTCCCAAATGCGGTATCGACGGGCCAGGCGGTGGAGAAGATGGTCCAGCGTATGGCGAAAAGGCTGGAGAATCATCTTTATGATTGTGCTTGGGCCTCTTTGACTAGAATACTGGGTGAGAAAAGGTGGGAAATCGAGAGTGCTGTACTTACGCGACCGGGTGCCACTTTAGGAGGTGGGGCGGGCGGAGGTGTTGGCTCTTTCTCTACAGGGCGTCTCTTACGTTTAGCTTGCGCAGGTGCCCGCTTGGAGCCCTTGTCTACAGCTCCCGACATATCTGGTGGTGCCCATTGAGATGGTCCTGCTCCCGGGCCCATTGAAGGCATTACGGCATTAGAACCTGAAGGTCCACTGACGCCTATTTCAGGAAGGAAGTCCTTGAACTCTGCGAGAAGGTCGGGTGCATCTTTGAACAGTATTTGAACTTGTACGTATACTTGGGACTGGACCTGGAGATAAGCGGAGTGATTGAAGTTCCTTTGAGCAACTCACATTCTGTATCTGCCTTTGTTCCTTTTGGTATGTTTGAAGAATATCTAAGAACTGTTTATATGTATTGGGGTCGTTGGAATAGCGAGCCTTTATCTTATTCAAATATTGGATGGCGTGATTGAACTCTCCGGATGCTGGAGCGCCTTGGGGACGATCGACCTGGCCGCTTTTACCGTTAAGGTTGCCTAGAAATGATGCAGCAGCCGTAGTTTGGTGACTCCCACCAGGTGTAAGGCTCGCTTCGTTGAGCTGGCCTTGAGCGTGCTGGGGAGTCATTGAGCGCGAGCCTGGGCCACTCATCTGAGAGGCTGAATGCGGCTGGCCGAGAAAAGGTTGGACCCCAGAACCGAGAGCATGGGACGCAGTCGGAACTGGGGCAAAGGAAGTCGTGCTTTGTGTTGTTGTGCCAGACGGAGTGGTAACGGTGATTAAACTTGGGTCCAAAGGATCCGCCGAAACATCAATGCGGTAACCCACAGGAAGGAATGTGTTGAACCCTTGGATGAGCTGGGGATTTCCGTGGAAGAGTCTAGAGACACGATCAATTACGCCCGGGGTATCGATGCTGCATTACATGGAGAAACGTAATCTATAATCAGTCTCCAGTGCTTCACGCGATCGTTTGCCCAAGACGGAAGAGAAAACTCACGTTTGGCTCTTGAAATCCTTCATAATATCCAAGAAACGGTTATAAACGTCTGGCTTCTCCTGAAACTGCACCTTCACAGCATCCAGATAACTCAGCGCGTCGGTCACATTGAGAGGTCGATTGGGCTCTGACGACTGTGCACCGGAAGCGGCGTCCGTCGCATTTGGGCGCGGTGTCATTGACTTGGGGGTGTGTGTCCTCATGGGTGGTGACAGAGAGTGGGCAGGAGAGACCGAGGGTAGCGGAGGAGTTGAGCGACTGGCGTGTTGGATGGGAGCCGCACCGGTAAGTAGCGACAACTCTTCGGCCTCGGGCAGCTGAGACGTGTTTCCCTGGTCTGTGGGTTGTATGAGGAGCGACGCGGAGGTATGGGGCTGAGCAGAAGAAGGTTCCGAGAGAGGTGGGCTGGATTGAGGAACTGGTTCCTCACGGTGACGGTGCCCAGGCGGTGCTGATGGGGCTGGCAGAGATGCCGGGTCAATTGAATCCGAGGGGGTTTTGACGTCCATTGGTCAAGGAAGGCAAGGGTCATCATGGGAGAACCGAACCACAAAGGTTATCTTATCTTATCTTCGTCCGCTTATCTTATCTCATCCCTCTCGAGATCTTATCTTTGTCGGACTGCCCAGACACATTCCCAAGGTTATTTTTATGCAATTCAGTCTCTCGTAACATCAAACTAACGTCGAGGACCACGTTTTACGTTTCAATTTCGGTTGTGTCCCCACAGTTCTCACCATTGTGAATCGAAAGCTGTTGAGCGTGGATTCAATGCTCTACGGCCGCCACACTCACTTGTATTTCTTGGCCGAAGCACTCCAATTGATTTTCCAGTGCGGAGTCTCCGCCGTTCAAATGTTGTGCGAACGCCCAGGCCCAGGGTGATTTGATCAACGCCCACGTGACGGTAATATAGAGTGACGCGTCGACGAAGCGTCTGACAAACCTGATCTTAACATCCTACAACATCTCATGTCAACGACGCTGGTCAAGTCCTTCACTCATCTCAAGGATAGATCCAATGCAGAACGTGCTCTGCAGCTGCTGCAGCGCGTCGCTTCTCTGGTCAAGCCTATTATGAAGAAGCATGGCTGGGTTCTGCCAGTCCTCTCTGAATTCTACCCGGATAATCCCAGTCTCGTAGGTATGTATATTTACCAACATAACATTTTCTGACGTCTCACACTCGTACTACTGGCAGGACTCAGTGTGTTAATTTCGCCCAATTAGGTTGAACTGTTACTTACACTTACACTAAGACGTGAACGGGGGTCAGAAGATCTTACTTCGTCTTCGACTCCCTCATGACCCTGGATCCTTCTATGACGAAGAACAAGTCGTTTTGGTTATGCTGCATGAGGTATGTATTGACAATCGTTTCGTGCGACTTATAGCTTATTTCGTTCCCCAGCTGACTCACAACGTTCATGGTCCTCACGATGATAAATTCTACAAGTTGCTTTCCGAGTTAGAGGCTGAGTATGACACCTTGAAGCGCTCAGGTTACTCAGGCGAGGGCTTCTTGGCCAGGGGTCGTCGTCTTGGTACGAACGTCTCCCACAACGTCCCGATGCATCAAGCTCGTGTCAAGGCCCTTGAAGCCGCGGAGAAACGCAGGAAGGTTAGTGATATAATAGGTAGAGGGGGACGTTTGGGTGGAAGTGACATTCGGAACTTGTCTCCGCGGGAGCTTGCTGCCCGGGTAGGTCTCAGGCAAGCTCACTGGATGACTTTGGCTCACATCAATTCCGTGCTTGTAGGCGGCTGAACGGCGAGCTCGCGACGCCAAGGCATGTGCATCTGGTGCCGAGGCCGAAAGAGAAGCCGCCAAGGCAGCTGAACAAAGTGTTGAGCGCCAAGCTATTGATCTCGAGGGCGATTCAGACGATGAAGTCATGATCATTGATGACGCAATGCCAGTGGCTGGTCCTTCAAAGGCTGCGATATCAGAACCCAGCACTGTTACGAATGATAACACGTATCAGGACGACGTAATTGTTGTCGACCGCAGTCAGAACCCGAGAACAGGCTCGTCCAAAGCAGGTATACCAAGGGCAGCCAGTGACACTTCAAGAGGCGAAGTTATTCAATCAATAAGAAATAGAACACCGAACCAGACCATCGACACACAGTCACACACGCGCCCGTCGGCATCTCCAACTCAATCCAATCCTCCTTCTGATTGGGCGTGCCAAGTATGCACACTACTAAACCCGTCCAGTGCTTTTCAATGCGATGCATGTCTTACCCCGCGCCCCACTAGTGACTCTGGGTGGACCTGTCGTGTCTGTGGCGAGTATCCAATGCCTCTCGACTTCTGGACCTGTCGATTCTGCGGTACAGTCAAGGGATCGAGTTGAATAGACGTAGCCAATCTCGCCAGTATCTTTCCGGTCCATTTACATGCTGATGATGTTGATGCTTGGCTGTTGTATTCTAAGAATGTATAAATAGTTTACTTGGATGACATCTTGAATATCTTGACCCCCATATTCACGTCCGTCCCACTGTCAGACATTTCAAGAATGTCCTCCCGGTTGAAACGTAACTCCTGGATGTAAAGCTTCTCTTCTGAAAACTAGCTCAGCGCGATGCTCTGCGCATAACGAACAAGAGCACGGACCTGCGGATCTAACGAACTCGGCAACGGTATTCTCGTTCCTCATCGTCAGCGAGATGATAGCCGACCTGGTACTATGTGTTTGCAGAAGTAGTGCAAGGGTCGCAACAAGCGGCGGGATTAGACTGTGGTCGAACACCTAGCGCGCATTTATAATCAGGCGGTGACGGCCACAACGCTCCGAGGAGATGAAAACCAACCAAGTCCGCTCCAAGTATAACATCGGGACGTATTTCATCGTGAAAAAGACTCTGAACTCGTTGGATCAATACCCCATCTAGGGCATCTGCCCAATCGAGGAGGATACATCGTCGCGACGGATGATTAGATGACCTATCTCCAATGCCAAGGCTCAACAATCGGAGTATCAGTGTTATGTATTTGACGCTTACTACAAGGGAGTTGCACATTTTGGCGACAGCGAGAGAGGACGCTTTCCTCCACATCTGTCAGCCAGAGAGTGCTATTATGTGGAGCAGCTAGTTGAAGGGCACCGACTATAATGCCGAGGAAGCCAGTCCCAGACCCGAGCTCAAGAACACGTTGGCCGACAACAGTTTCTGTGTTGTGTAAAGCGATTGATGTCATTAACGCTCCAGGAAGAAATACCTGGGTGACAAGTCAAGTATTCGGCAAGGACAAAACTCGCAAGCCAAGTTCGCAAGCCCGTGGTTCCTTGCTCAATGGTGGTTCGGGACTCCATCAGGGTGACGGATGTGTAGTTCAGGAGGCACGCGTGCGTAGATTCGGAGTGATTCTTTAAACCGTCGTGCGAAGGTTTTGATCTCCAGTAATATGTCAGGTAAGAAGGCATCGGAGGCTGTGAGGCGACGTTATGACTAGAAATCCTCCAGGAAGACTTTGTCTGCAAAGGCAGAAAACCGCTGAAAAAGACTCACGCAAGAATATCAGTGTAGCGATCGTAAATCCGAGAGTCGATCTCGAGGTCCTACAGTGAGGTCAATATTGACATAGTGGCTCAGCATGCATCATAGCGACGTGCCTCATCTTGAAGGAGGCTCTCGTGCCGTTCCAGGTTCTCTATCGCCCATTTCCAAAAGGTTTTCTGGTATTGCACCGAAGGTGGGTATTCCTTGAAATGCTGATCAAGTAACAAGGAGTGTAGTAGAAAATCATGGACGACAGAGAAAGGGTGTTGAAAAGGAAACAAGATTGTGCTTGGAAGACGTAGCGCTGCGTACGTTCGTTTCAAGTCAAAGAGGTCCCGTTGAATCAACTCTTCCGATTCGATGGTCATGATCGCGACAAACGAAGACGTAAGTCGAATCTCACGGTCTATGACGTATTCCCACGATCAAAGCCGCCTGCCCTAAATACCAAAGTAAGGGTTCAAATTTTTCGCGTCCGCACAAATTCATGTTCTCTCACTTCCGAGTTGCTCCTCGCGTAGTTCGACGTTGTGCGCAGCCATGTCATAGATTCGATTTGCCGACCTCCAGTCGGTACATCACCACCTCGCGTGTCTGGCGATCCTCCGACCTTTCACCTGAGCCACCGACCTCTGAATTACCCGACGAACAGGACGTCGACGACGACCTAGAAGGCTTCTCTGAAGACCTGCTTGATGAAGATGATGCGGGCACTGCAGACCCAAAGTCTTTTCGAGAATTCTTGGACACTGTCGCAGGTCCGTTCAAAGAAGCGAGGCCTCAGAACTGGCTGGGTCACACAGTAGTGAGTTCTCTCTTTCATGACTTTCACAACAGTTAAAAGCCCATTCACCTGCAGCCCTTTCCTTTGAACCCTTCATTCCGCCCCCCTCCACCAATCTCCGATACTCAACGAACCCGTATGTACGAAGAATTCATGGCCAACCCAACAGAGAACAGTGTCAGAACTCTTGCACAGAGATACCATCTAAGCTTGAAACGAGTCGACGCTATCCTTCGACTGAAGGGCATGGAAGCGGATTGGACTAAGGTGAGAGTAAATTTCATTAATGTATGCTGGTGTGCCAGCCTCCCAGATGAGTTATACATCGATTAGTCTTGAAGACGCGAAAATGGTTAAACCTACTCCCTTTTTCTTCTGACCCTACCTGTCCCCCATTATTGTTTTGCTTGAGGCTAACAACACACTCTAGGTAAATACACCTGTTATTGTGACGTAGCGTGAGCTGATTGTGAACGATCATTCTTGATGGTGTAGCAAGTGAGTATTGCCCATATTTTCACGGACTGATGAAACCATTATCATCATTCGCAAAACGGAAGACCCCTTGGTGCCTTACATCACCTTGTTCATGGTTAAACCGATTTCAACCCCATCTGAATATTCCTTGTCACGATTAGTCCCAAGGGACGGAAGCTAATTGTTTATTTGTATAGGGTAAACAACTCCAGACAGGTTTTCAAGTCGGCATGGAAAATCTGCTCGGCTCGCAAAGCTTTGCTGAAATAGTTAGATCTGATTTGAGGTATGACGCTCACGAAGCTGACTCCCTTGAAGAGGAGGAAAATCGCGATGCCTCTCGCCAACGATATCAGCGGCTATATTGGGAGTCTACACCCGAGGATGGCAGGGTACGCCTCCGTCGATGTTTCCACTTCGTCGCACGTCATCAACCTCTGTGCAGGAACCTATTGTCCCCGCCTCCTTAGAACATGCGAAGTCTCTTGCCAAGAAGATATCCAAGGAGAGCGAAAGACACAAGTCGGATCCAGAATACATGTCCGTAGTCTCAGACGACAAACGGTTTGTCAAAACTACTCCGAAGGAGTTCATTTCGCAACGCAAGGGCGCGCCATCCATCCAATTTGTGGATGTTGGCGGCAAGTTCATGGATGTTGACTCTCGCCTCCATCGCCTTGCTGGCGCTGAGATTAAGAATCGCCGCAAGCTGGGGCGGAGGTCGTAGTCGCGTCTTGGGGATGAGAGCGTAATCAATGCCTTTCATATCATAGCTACGGAGTCTTGTATGAGCACTTGCGATATCCCACGCATATTATTTGGATACATTGTGGGTCATCGTGATAAGACGTGCATGATTCTTGTCCAGCTTTGCCTATTCTGTCAATGACAAGGAATGGTGGCCATGGCCGCCCTAATAAGCGAAACGAAAGTCAAGTCGTTTGTTTCCCTCATCCTTGGTGGTCTCGAGGTACTCTTGTTGTTGCTAGAATGTCATTAGGCGGCATAAACATGTGAAATGACTACGGGCAAACCTTCGCAGTCCAGGAGTTCCATATCTTCTCCCGATGTTTGTTGAGGGTCCGGTAGAAGAAAAATGTAGAGATGTAGAGCGCGATGTTCATGCAACAGATGCCAATTAGAGCACGGTTGCCACGTTTGTCTGGAAGGTATTATTGGAAAGAAAGGATATCTAAATCAATGAAAAACATACAAAGTGGCTGCACGTAACATACGAATTCGTCAGCTAAACATCATTTACCAAGTTGGCAGGAGAAGACTTACTTTATCGTCAGTTTTGTAGATGTTAGCCTAGGCAGCGTTAGAGACATAAGAGTTGTCAGAGGGGAATTCCTACATAGGTGATAGCGCCGGCTTGGACGAACATATTGTACACGCTTGCAGATA
The DNA here is from genome assembly GCA_032158425.1 of Pleurotus giganteus. Lineage (NCBI taxonomy): Eukaryota > Fungi > Basidiomycota > Agaricomycetes > Agaricales > Pleurotaceae > Pleurotus > Pleurotus giganteus. The sequence continues at coordinate 3,884,798 of JAPEHR010000002.1, forward strand.
TAGTCCTAAGCCATGTCCGCCGATCAGTACAGTAGCCACTAGGACACCGCGCAGACTCGGAGCATACCTTGTTCGCACACTGTACGAGTTCCTGGAGGCCCAGGCAACTTGAATAGGATGGATGTAAGGGAAACCAGTGATTAATGTCACAACGGCAAAGTACACCCATTGCGAAGTATGGGAGGTGAATGTGTGAAGGGCGATAAGTAGGGGCAGCGCCCAGAGTTGGAGTACGATAGTCGCAGCGACGCGACTGTTCACCACTTCACTCAAGTATGCTGTAAAGAGGAGCATGAGCATACCAACAACGGTGGACGGGATGGAAAGCAAGTTGGACTCGGTCGTGTCGAAACCCAAGTTTCGCAGGGAAAGAGTAAGGTAAGTCTGTGGAGGCCCAACGGGGACTTGAAGTGACGAACGTTAGCGCCTTGAATACGACATTAAAAGCTCACTCACTCATATGGGTAAGACCAAGTGCCTGGCCAGGGGTTAATGAGCAACGGGAAAAAGCCAGAATGCAGACTGCGTCGCACATAAATAGGCCACATTCTCCAGTCCTTCAAGGCCTCATAGATCATGCGCACAGTGAGACCTTCGCGGTTGTGCATGTCTGACTTCGAAGGGTCGTCCCGAAGGATTCTGAACCTATGTCAGTGCCTTCCAAACCGCAGCGGAGATGAGTCTGTCTACCTGTTAACCATGATAACTTCCTCCCTGTGTGCAATCATAGTCAGCAATACCAATCCGGAAAGCTGTGAGTACAATGGTACCTTTCATTAAACCACCCTTTAGGCCTGAACCATGCCCTCGTTTGTGTAGGTCCTGCAGGCATTAGGAAAAACGATGCCATTCCAAGGCCAAAGGTGATGAGACCTTCAATCAGGAAGAGATAGCGCCAGCCCGCATGGCCTCCAGTACCCCGAAGTTGAAGAATACCAGTGGCCATGAAGGCACTCACGATGTCAGTGAGGTAGTTAGACACCCAAAAGAAAGCAAGCCTGATGGGGACTGAGGAGGTGTCAGGGGGAGAAAGAGGGGTCGACGAGGGGTGTGACTGACGCTCTGTTTTGGTGTAGAAGTAAGATAGGTAGAGCACGACGTCGGGAATGAAGCCGCCTTGGAGGAAGCCCAATAGACACCTACTCCGAACACTCAGGGACGACGCAAGCATTGGCGTGGAAGAGACTGGCCTTGTCGCCAAGAATGAGCCTCGTCCTTTCAGCCAGAACTGACAGAATGCAACGGTGCTCCAAAGGACCATCTGCGTGGGTATCCATACGTCAGGACCAACTCTCTTTGAGATGAGTTGTGAAGGCAGTTCTTTTCATTGAACCTCACTGAATTGGAATGTCTATGAGAGGACAACACCGCGTACTCACCTGCAATCAAGAAAGATAGTCGGAATAATGTATTTCCCAAGTTGAAGTCGTTCGTGGTCATGTTGAGATCATCAAGGAAATTGTCCGTGTTTGCTTGAGATATGTTGCTTCGATCAAGGTCAAGACCGAAGAACATAATACACGCCCAAATCATAATGCGAAGATCAATTTTCCTGACAACCCGCTTTGGAGATCTCGTTAGACTTCGTGATTGACTTGGCCAGGAACAGACACTCACGATTTCTTCTCTCCAGGTCCATCGAGCATCTGGGTCAAATCTGTGTGCATTCTCGTATTTCTGTGGGGGTTTGTATGCCTCCAGACCAGTAGGATCGTCGAAGACAGCAGGCTGGGTGGCGATGGCATCCAAGTCATCCGAACGACGCTTCAATCGCTGCCAGAAAAATCTCGGCTGGGCTTCAAGTGGAGCCCCGAGGGGCAAAGGCTTCTCCTTCTCGTCCACCACCGAGCTCCCGTCTGAGCTTGGTGCCTTCTGTTCGTCATCGTAGACCGGATGTGGTTCGATGGCTGGACGGCGAGTGCTCATGGCTTTGGATGAGATTCCCAAGAGAAGCGTGCGAGTTTCTTCGAGTTGACCCCATACCTATAAACGAGAAGAAGTTGTGTTACTATTCAGCCCGATGGGAATAAGTTATCATTGGCAAGCGATGGCGTTGAACCTTGGGTGGATTGCGCGATTGCGAGCGCTTTGTTCGAAATGGGAAACTAAGTTCCCTCATATGGCAAGGTGCAGATGGCTTAAGACATCGTTCAAGGCTTGGAATTTGAAGTATCCTAGATATCGTTATCTACCGCCGAGGCATGCCCCTCCCTCTGCCCCTCAACGCACGTTGTGCCGTCCCAGGTGGAGCTTTAGGTCCTGTGTTGGGCTGACCAATGAAGCGATCAGTGGCGGACGGCGAATAAGAAAGACTGGATGTACCTGTTCGCTTTGAGGATTCCGTACCGTTTCATCCACGCTCAGAATGAGACAGGCCGCCTCGGATGCACTACTGATAGCGTTGATTTTGACAAGGCTTGGCTCCCACACAAACGCGTCCATGTTGTCCCGTACTCCTGAAGCGCCGTCAACATCCACACCGGCCCACGTCTCCCCATTGGCATGTTTCATTCGTAGCTTATTGAGGATATCTGTCGAATCAAGTCCAGCGTTGTCGCAAATTTGTCGTGGAATGATTTCAAGAGCCTTAGCAAAGGCGGTAATTATGAGCTGCTGCTTGCCTGGTATTGATAGCGCGTGCTTGCGGATGTGAGCGGACAGGCCCATCTAGCAGGATGTTTAGAGTGTGTTGCAATATAGGGAAGATGGGAGGCCGTACCTCGATCGCTCCACCGCCTGCCACAACATCGCCATTGCGAACAGCTCGCTTAACCACCATGATGGCGTCATGCAAACTTCGCTCAACTTCTTCAATGAATTGTTCCGCACCGCCACGTAGGATCAGAGTGCACGTTTTGGCTTTCGGACAGTCCTGGAATAGATTGTATCGCTCCCCACCGATCTGCCTCTCCTCGAAAAGCCCACAAGATCCCAAGTGCTCGCGAGCAATGTCAGAACATGTAGACTGAATGGCGCCACCGGTGGCTTGCACCACACGACGCAAATCCCCCGCAGGAACTCGGCCAGCACAAAATATGTCGCGGTCAGCGAACCATTGTGTGGCCAGGTCGCCAATCGGAAGTTTGCTTAGAACCACCTTGGCACCAGTTTGCTCGATCGCTTGCAACTTCCGATAGATTATCTCCCATTCGGCGTCTACTATAGCCTGGTAGTCCGTCACAGCCTCAACTCGAACCTCAGCATTGTCCTTTTCAGCTTTGAGCTCCAGTTCGACATTGAGGCAGAGGATCAAGGGGTTGCGGAAAGATTTTGGTTGCTGCTCAGCACCAGCATAGGTAAACGTTTTCTTGAAGGCGACGCCTTGGATGAGCAAAGAATCTTGCATTCCGCCCCCAGGAATCTTTTTCACGCCGATGAGCGATTCGTCTAGTTCATCCTGATCAAGACACTGGACAGCATCAACCACCATTTTAGAGAAGAAAGGTTTTTCAGAGTGAATGAGCTTTGATGACATCGAGGTGGATGCACACTTGAGAAGCAATGAACGAAATTTCCTATGAGATCCCGATGTGGATTGTAGCAAACGAAGAGATGGAGAAAGGCGCACTCAGGATCTGACTTGTCAACGGAGACTTGGATCGACTTGATTCGGTCAATCGCCTGACAGACCAAGTCAGACTAAAAATGCAATGGCACAAGAAAGAGCAGACACACGAGCTGGGTAGCTTGACGAAAGCCCTTCATAATGATGTGAGGGCTAACACCCTCTTCGATATAACCTCGAACTTCCTTCAAAAGTTGCGCAGCTAGAAGAACAACACTGGTGGTCCCATCGCCAACTTCCGCATCCTGTGCACGAGCAATGTCAACGAGAGTTCTAGCAGCGGGATGCACAATGTCAAGGAGTTTGAGAATTGTAGCGCCATCGTTAGTTATCTGAGCTTCTCCTCTGTCGTTCACGATAAGTTTATCCATTCCACGCGGCCCCAACGTTGTCGAAAGGGTCTCTGCGATGGCCAGGCAAGCAGATATATTTGAAAGTAACTGGGGAGTTCCCTGAGATGTGTCTGTGCCCTCTTTCAGGAGCACGACCGTCGGTTGCTGGGGTCACGATTAAGACAGAAATGCATTGAAATTCACAAGTACGCACCATCGGAAGCCCTCGCTGCATCTTGGAAGTCGAGGAGTCGAGTGGATGCGGTCGCGTAGTCGAAGACGATCCAAGATTTATCTGTTTAGCTTTGTTGTTCAACGCGTTCACCAACCATGACCCTAATTGGAAATTGCAGAGACGCGCCGCGTATGACTCCTGCGACGCGCCTTCTCGACAGTCACCATGCCTTCTGACGATGAATCTGGCCTGTTCTTTGCTGGGTCCGACGAGGAAGACGACGCACGCGCAAATGAAGCGGCTTCCTCTGTGGCTCCCTCCGAACCACCAACTTCCTCGCCTTCTCCGCGAGAGACACCTCTATTCTTGCCTGACAGCGGGGAGGAGGATCATGTCATGGCCAACGAATCGAATGCGTCATCCTTAGACGATGTGGCTTACGATATCGATGTTGACGACCATAGTGCAGCCCCCGAACCACCCGAAGAAATAGACAAGGCTGCCCCAGGCAAACCCAGTTCATCATCTGTGACTCAGAAACGCACGCCTTCAGCCACACCAGCTCCCCCGGCTAAGAAAAGGCGCATAGATTCTTCTACTAGCTCACCCTCTCAAATTCCTTCATATCTTGGATCCTTCATGGCTAAAGCTTGGAGCACAGCGAAAGGAAAGGACTACATCAGAATGAACGAGCCAGTCCTCCTCCAGCGTGATACGCCTGTGGAAATTAAGCCAGCTAAAACTAACAACAATAAAGGAAGCTCGAAGGGCAAGACTGCTGGAAAGAAACAGATATCTATCGCTACAATGTTGAAGCCTAAGCCAAACAACACGGCAAAGAAGGTCAATAACATCATCCATCTCACGAACTCGAGAGGCTTCGGTGTGTATCAGTCTCAGTTACAGCTGCCATCAGATTTAACGTGAACGAAAAGAGTTCGGTCGACTGTCGCAGGACTCGGCTGTATGGATTGCGAAGCTACTTGATTTGGGTTGGTGGATGTCTTTTCCATTTAGATCATGTTACCCATTTTTGCGCAGGTATTGTCGAGTTTAAGGGAACAATGATAGATTGTCCAGAGTCTTTACATTCTGGTGCAGACCTCGTCGTTTCCCTGACCGCTCATATCCTCCATTCTGCCTTCGAACCAATATCAACTGCTAGCTCCGAGAGTTCATCCAAGGCTATGTTTGATATGGGCCAAGAAACGGATGCTGAGCGGATAATGCGAGAGCGGAAGACATCCCTGCTCAGGCTCTTCAAGGAAATCGGACTTAAGCCCCAGAAAGCTGCCTCCATTCGCAAGCACCTGCAGGCCCAGCACTCGTCAACGGGCAACCCCAAGAAATCTACTGTCACTAAGACTGAGATTGTCGGGGATGGCGAAGAAATCCAAGTAGAAGAAGGCTCCGAACTAAATGAAAACGACATTGATGTCATTTATCAAAGGTCTGTTCCTATCGCCGGATGCATGTGTGATAAGCTAAGTTCATCCTAGAGCGCAACGGAACGATCGCCTCATGAGCGAGATGGGACCTGCGAATTCATTCAATTTAAATCTTCGTGGGTATCAGAAACAAGCTCTCCAGTACGCCAATCCATACTTGGTTCTTCGGAGACACCTAATGCTTAGATAGCTGGATGTACTCGGCCGAGAAGGGCAGTAGGGATGCTCGAAATCAGACATCAATGCATCCTCTCTGGAGCGAGTAGGTCCATTTATTGTTAGGATCAAACCCCATAACCACTGTTGTGTCAAAGATATATATTTCCCCCGCTGCCAAAAACTGACGGGATCATCGATCTTACGGATGAACGGCCCTTTTACTTGAATCCTTATTCAGGCGAGCTCAGCTTAACCTTTCCGAAGGTTGAAACTTGTAGAGGTGGTATCCTCGCGTGAGTCCGTTCAATTCTATGTCATTTACCCAATGCCTGATTCGCATCTCTAAAGCGACGGTAAGTACTTTCATCTCAACGTCTTCCATGGTGATCACTGAGCAGCTCTTCGGGTTCATCTAGAAAGTAACTCACTCGCTTGATTCTTTTGTCCTCGTCATGTCTAACACGTTGCTGATTAGTGGGCATGGGCAAGACCATTATGTTATCCGCCTTGATTCAGACCAATTCGACGCCCGAGCCCACGGATCGGTCTGCATCCAAGACTCGACAGCTGCGACTGGATAGCGCCTTTCACGCCATTCCCCAGCAGCACTCCAGAAAGGGTGCACATGCCACGCTCGTCGTAGCACCTGCATCCTTGCTCGCTCAATGGGCCGAAGAGATCCAACGGTCAAGTAAACCGGGAACAACCAAGGTCATCGTGTGGCATGGTCAGAATAGGCTTGATCTTGAAGCAGCTTTAGAGGATGACAGCAAAGCCGAGGATAAAATCAACATAGTCATAACTTCCTACGGAGTATTAACTTCTGAGCATGCCAAACCTGAGAAGAATGGCCGGAAAGCTCCCGTGTTTGAGAGTAAGCAAGCCAGCTGTGCCCATATAGCGTCAGGGTTCCTTATTTTTCCAGTACCGTGGCTTCGGGTGGTCCTCGACGAAGCCCATCATTGCAAATCGAGGACAAGTCGCACGGCAAAAGCGGTCTACGCTCTTCGTGCCCATAATCGGTGGGCAGTCACTGGCACCCCGATAGTGAACAGACTAGAAGACTTATTTTCTCTCCTGTTGGTTTCCACCGTACCTTGGAAATCGCTCATTGACCTCCTTTGTTGTGTAGTAAATTCCTGGCATACAAACCCTGGTCAGAGTTTTCCTACTTCCGCTCGTGAGTCCGGCAAAGCGTAACTCTGCCTCACATCATCAACTCATTGCTTCCAGCTTTGTTACACTTCCCTTCCTCGACCACGATCCCAAAGCCATTGAGATCGTCCAGGTCATTTTGGAGAGTATCCTCCTTCGCAGGGAAAAGAATTCTAAGGATAGTGACGGTAATCCAATCGTCAACCTACCGTCCAAGGAGGTCAGTTGCGATTTGCTTTAGTCTACAGCAGATGCATATGGTTGTTCCGCAGGTTTCTATACAAGTACTTGAGTTCTCGCCTGCAGAACAAAGGCTCTATAATTCGATCTATGCTTCTGCGAAGAAGAACTTTGACCAGCTTAATGCCAAAGGCCTTGTGACAAAAAATTATACCCACATTTTGGCCATGATTATGCGGTAAGTCTCGGTCTTGTTCTAGGGAGGCATATTATATCATCAGCACTATTCAGCCTACGTCGAGCCGTACTCCATCCCGCTCTCGTCCTGGGCAATACCGACGAGCCCGTTGCAGAAGGCGACGGCACTGTAGACAAAGACGAACTGGCGCAACAGTTCTCTACCGGGGATGGCGAATCTAAGAATGTCTTTGCAGAAAAAGTTCTCGCTGACCTTGACAAAGAGGATGCCGCAGAGTGCCCCATATGTTTTGACGTCATGGATGTCCCAACGATCATACCAGAATGCATGCACAAGTCGTACGTCCGATCACCACTCGCACATCAAGTATCATCGCTCATCCCTCTGCAGCTGTAAAGACTGCATTGTTGGTTTCCTCGCCGCCTGCGAGGAGAAGGGGGAACAACCACGCTGTCCAACATGTTCTAGAGGACCAGTCAAACAAGCTGATCTAGTGGAGATTGTTCGAACCAACCCCCGCGACGGCTCAGAAGCACCATCACGCGTGGTACTACGACGCAACGATTTTACTTCCTCTACGAAGCTTGATGCATTGATACAATGTCTCCGTACGTCCATACGAAACACATGACAGGTCATGTCGCTGAGGAGATGGTTAGAACGTCTGCGAGATCAAGACCCATGCTTCAGGGCTGTAGTCTTCTCCCAGTTTACTAGTTTCTTGGACCTCATCCAAGTATCGCTAAGCCGCGAGAAGTTCGACCAGTACAGGTTCGACGGCACTATGGATGTAAAGAAGCGGAGCGGGATGATTTCAGAGTTCAAGGCTACCTCCCGCTCACCAAAAGTTTTGATTATCAGTCTTAAGGCTGGAGGCGTCGGTCTTAACGTGAGATACTTCCTATTTGTTGGTTAATCTACTAATGCTATGAGGAATTTAGTTGACGAATGCCAACCACGTCTTCATGGTGAGTGCCTGGTCCAACATGTATTCTCCTCGGGCTTAACGAAATCAGATGGATTGCTGGTGGAATGCCGCCATTGAGCACCAGGCCATTGACCGTGTTCATCGTATCGGCCAGGAGAAGCCTGTATATGTTACACACTTTATTGTCAGTGGGGTATCGCTTTTGGACTTGTGCGGACTAGGAACTTACCAAAGGCTCGCCCCAGGTCAACAATACGATTGAGGGGCGAATTCAAAAAATTCAGCATCGGAAAACCGCCATCGTCAAAGAAGCCTTCCGGGGTGGCAAGAAAGACGCTGGTGCAGAAAAGGAAAGCGTAGAGAATTTGAAGATAATGTTTGGAGAGAACGACGTCTCTATATAGAGTTTCATAAAGTCTAGTTGCGCCACGGAGTACACTCGTTTTACCCTTGAGGCAGTTACATCCAAGAACCTTCGTCGATACTGTAAACTCTAGTGCGAAAACACTTATGGGTAACAACATTACAGCTTCTTCACCTTCGCCTTCTCTTTGTTTTGAATCGTCCTTTTCTGTGCCTTAAGCTCAGCGGCAAACATGTCTTTCATGGTCTTCTTGTCCGCTCGTCGTGTTTGCTTCTCTATCTTCACTGCAGCTTTCCTTACCTTCTTCTCCTCAGGTGTCTCATCTTTCGATCGGCTAATTGTCATCAGAGGGGCTCCTTAACTATGAGTGAGCAACTTTGGACCCAGCCAGGACTAAACCAAGTCACTTACGCGCTTCATTCTGTTTGCCAATGGTGACCTCGACTTTCGGCTGCGTCCTCGTTCCCTTCGCATCTTGAGTTGTTTTTGTTTGAAGATTAGGGAGACCAGTGCATGGGTCCAGTAGTATTTTCGCTACCGGCTTGGAAGTTCTCGCTCTTATTAGACGAGGATGATTTTCCATATTTGAATACGTTGCTGAATGCATGCTGAGTAGACGCAATCAGGACGAGAAGAAGATACCCACTCAGTATCGTTTCGCAATCCCAACGATCTTGGTTGTCGACATCCGGCCCAGCGAATGCCGCCATTATCGCTTCATCGTCTTCCTCAGACTCATCGTCCTCGTTTATCCGCACCCTCTCATCTTGACCTAACGCTCGCCTCAATGTCTGCAACTTTTCGGCACCACTATCTCCCTCGAGCTTAGGTTTGACTTTCCGACCAAGGACTTCGTAATTTTCCAAGAAGTCTTCCATCATGGCATCGAAATCTGTCCGTGATGTAACAAGTTCAGGTACAGATGAGGTATCTGATGCGGAGTCAGGTGTATCGTCCTCCTCGTCTTCGTTGTACTCCTTAAGCACCATCTACAGTTGCCTATCAGAACAGGTGCTAAGGATTGACAAATGCGACATACCTGATCAAATCTCTGATCTAACGTCTGCAAGGTTTCTGTGCGATACATGGATGAACTACTCATACTGTACCCCGAGGCTTGACTGGACCCTTGCCGTCTGCGCTTTCCTTTTCCACCTATGACGGACATCTCAGGTAGTTGTCCAATGGTATCCCCATCGGACTCCTCATCGCTGGCGAAGGAGACCCGCTGACCCTGTTGTTTCTTAAATTGGGCGAACTGAGCTTCCCATTGCTCAGACTCTCCGCTTGGTGCAGCTCGCCGGCTGTCCGAAGTATCGTCTACCCCATACTCATCAAAATCGAAAGAGATGCTATCGTCACCAAATCTTTCGCCTCCATCTATCAATTCGCCGAAGAAATCGTCATCAAGAGCGTCGTCCACGAAGTCATCATCTTCGAGAGCCTCCAGAGTCTGACGCAGATGGGGGTCCATATCAGGTTGGAATCCTGATATGCTAGAGGGAATGGCTTCCTGAGATTCGTAGTTCCGGGGCAGTTCAGATGTTGAGGGTAGCGATTCCTTGGGCAAGTCCCGCAAAGAGATCGGGACTTTTGAGCCATCATTAGGTTTGGATGGCCTTTGGGAGGTACGAGGAGCTTCGATCAAGATGCTCTCGACGCCATCCTCTTGGACCCCAACGGGGCGAAGATGTTGCATGTAATCATACTCCAAGTCGTCGAAGTAGACTCCATATAGAGAGGCCTCGCCGACGTTGGCTCGCTCGTCATGGTTGAGGTCATCTTCGGGCAAAATTGACTCAAGGTCGGCTCGGGACTTTCCCTAAATTGAGGTGAGCTCGGTAAAAGCTCAGTAGATGTAGGGTAATCTGCGCACCTTTTTTATTACGTTTTCACGTTCAATGGGTTTGAGTACGTGTTTGCTTGCCTCTGAATCATGGTACAGTGGGTCCCTTTGCGATCTGTGCACTAGCTGGAAATGCCTGGCACCAGGCTGGCGAAATATGGATTTTGGAGGCATGATGATCGATGGACAAAAGTGCAGACAGGGGGATTCGAGGACGTGACTCGTGACTCATCGGCCGTGACTGGATTTACGTAATCAGACACGGTTGTCTCCTCCCATGACTGTTCACTACGGTCTTGTGGCTTTGCCTCTCCACTAGACTTACTTGCTTCATTTTCTTTTCCTCAACACCTTCTACATTGAAGTCGGCGGGTATTGGAATCCACTCGCCCTCCAACTTGTCGCGGAAGCTTGACCGAACGACGTCCAATTCCATCCCGCTTGTGCCATGGATACGAGAGCTCTCTTCAATCGCGAACATATACGGCGTGGTTTCTCTATATACGTATCTTCTCTTGTCTTTTCAGCTTCTTGAATGGTACTTACACGTACACTGCGTATATACTAGTCACCAAAAAGTCGTGTTGGAGATCGATTTCTCGGGAAGCCTATGGGTACGCCTTATCCGTTCAGCGTTACATCCGGTGCCTACGTTTGTCCTTCAGGGTTATACAGAACTCACCATAGTGCCGAATACGAGTGACTTGAGAACAGTTCATCTTCACTGCAGACAGTGCAGTACGTGGTTTCAGTTAAGGAAGTGGCATCTCATGAATCATCCCCCCTCTTGCAGCCGTACATTCGGTTACCGTATCTTCTCATCCTGCAGACTTCGTCCATCAAGATCCTCTCGACAAGGTTAACATCCCGCTAGATGAAGATGGAAAACAAGACTGCCACCAACATCCCGATCTGAAGCGCAAACTCTACACCGCGCTCCAGGAAGGCGACGAAGGCGAGCTATCGATTGCTATTCCAAAGGAGGTCGCCGTCAGGTCTTCAGGTCGCCAGCATGTTTCAGGCGGATTGTACAGTGAAGGTTGGTGGTGTTCGTGTTCCCTATGGGCCTGCTATTAACATTCCTCAAGCCGCGACTCCTGAGCCTCAAACACCTGGAGCTAACCAAGCGAATGGTACAGTTACCGAGTTTGCGCCTATTACAATCAATATTGCGTATAGTCTGCGCAAGCCCGTGGATGGCTTTGAGTTTGTGCTACCGACTGATTCATACCCATACGTGAGTCCTCCCACTTCTCCTTTATCAGAGACATCTCACTCCATTGTAGCGGGTCCCTCACGCATACACAACACCCTCATCTCCTGATTCCGCTCGATGCTGGGTTCCGTGTGTGGACAACTTGTGGGAGAAATGTACCTGGGAGTTCGAATTTGTCGTTCCACGATATCTCGAGGAACACGAGCCAAGACACGAAGAGGACGATGTCACGGAAGCTGCCCCAACTCTCGTTGTTTGCAGTGGAGAGCTGGTAGAACAGGTAATATTGTGGTGTATCATGCCCCTCTCCTCTCACCTTCTTGTAGGTCGCCCATCCTTACAACTCTAACAAGACCATCTTCCTTTTCTCTCTGGCGACCCTCACTTCTGTTCAGCAGATTGCTTTCGCGGCAGGACCCTTCCATTTGTTTACAATCCCTATGGAGGCTTCCGCGGATGAATCATCTTCCAATCAGTCTCAGCCTCTCATGTATGCTTTCTGTCTACCAGGCCACGAGTCATTTCTATCACCTACTACCACATTTCTCCGCTCTGCTATGACCTTCTACACCACGGAATTTGGGTCGTATCCTTTTGGCTCTCATAAATTGGTGTTTGTCGACGAGCTACCCACACAACGGTTCGATAGTGCGACGTTGTCGATTGTCACTGCGGATCTTCTACACGGAAACGACGCCATCGAGCAAGCTCTGGAAACCCGACACGCCCTCAGTCATGCCCTCGCCTGCCAATGGATTGGTGTTAATATCCAACCCAAAACGTGGTCAGACCTTTGGCTGGTCAATGGCTTAGGGTTGTATATAACGGGCTTATTCATCCGCAAACTCTTCGGAAACAATGAATATCGTTTTAGATTGAAGAAGGATATAGAGCGAGTTCTAGAGTGGGATAATGGATCCATGCCACCAATTTGCCAACCCCAACAGCTTGACCCTCCTGATGCTGGTGTTCTCCCGTTCATAGACCTCAAAGCACCGTTGATCTTGCATATTCTGGACCGACGTCTTGGTAAATCCGGAACTGCCTTGGGTCTCAGCCGTGTCCTTCCCAAAATCTTCCTGTCTGCTATAAGTGGAGAGTTGCCAAACAATCTTATCTCCACCCACGCATTCCTGCGAACCTGTAGGAAGGTGAGCGGGGTCGATCCTCGAAGCTTTGCGGAGCAATGGATATACGGAAGCGGCTGTCCTGCCTTCGGGTTCACCGCTTCATTCAACCGGAAGAAGATGGCGGTCGAAATTACGATGCGCCAGGAGGCACCTGCTTTCAAGGCGTTGTCACAGAACGACGTTGCTCGCGCCCTGCTGAAACCTGTGGAGTTCTTTGAAGTCAGTCGCAATTCTTAGGTTTACTCCTATCTGACATGAGTCTCCTCTTACAGGGCCAAATGACCATTCGCATACACGAAGCCGACGGTACACCCTATGAACACGTCCTGGATATACGATCACCTTTCAAACGGTATGAAGTGCCCTTCAACACTAAGTACAAGCGTATTCGCCGAAATACTAAGCGCTATCTTGCACGTCAAGCTGCCGCTCAAGCAGCAGCCGAAGGTGATCTGGAAGCGGCGGAAGCCATGGGCATGGTAGATTTTGGCTTTGGGTTGGACGTTTGGGAAAAGGAGCAGGAGCGAGAGAACTGGAAAGTTGCCGATTGGACCGAAGAAGAGGAAAACGCGATGAGCGGCGCTACCTATGAGTGGATTCGGATGGACGCAGACTTCGAGTGGATTGCGAGCATCGCATTCGAGCAGCCTGATTTTATGTGGGTATCACAGTTGCAGCGTGACAGAGATGTTGTGGCGCAGTTGGAGGTGAGTACCTAAAATACGCTTGCTTGTGCTTGTGACGGCATTGCCTAATCTCACATTTCAGGCCGTGTATGCTCTCTCAAGGCAACCCACTGCCATTGTATCAAGCACCTTGACGAAGACGGTTCTAGTTTCAAACTACTTCTTCCGGATACGTTGCGAAGCCGCCTTGGGATTAGTCAACGTAGGCATTTACCTTGGGTGGTTATCACCAAGCTAAGGCTTTCGTAGTGCGCTATACGGAAATTGGATTTCTTGGGTCTTTTCCATCTCTTCAAGCTCTTCATACGATACTGTTACGAGCCTGAAGATCCTAATCAGGACCTCTTCGCGCACACATACGTTCCAAAACCTAATGATTTCTCAGACATGACGGAATATTTCGTACGGAAGGTGACTAGTACTCTTCTCATTGGTGTTGCTGGTGTGCTCACGTTCATAGTCTCTTGTCAATGCCATTTCTCGGATACGCTTCGAGAACGGCAAAACACCTGCAGTTGTACGTCAGTTTTTGATAGATCAGCTGCGGTACAACGACAATACCACCAATCCTGTGAGCCTTAAACCCCGGTACCCCCGACGTCTGTCTAACACGTTGTTTGCTAGTGCTCTGATGGCTTCTATATATGTGCGATCATATCTGCAGCCGCTTGTGCCCTTGTATCTACCGCTCCACCGGAGCGGGGCGAGCTACTGCCGACTGAAGTACGCCAGGAGCACAATGAGGAGGACATTAACTTGGTAAAACAGACTTTGACCGAGGTGGATCGATATCGTAGCATGGATCGACTTATTCCTTCCCCTCATAACATGGTTACTATTGCCACGCTCGAGGTAAGCGTCGACGGTTTGTGCGAGGTGATTGTCCCTTATCTAGGCTAGTTTTACATACTCCTTAGCCTTGCCAATCTCGTACCTAATCCATGGAGAATATTCTTCCCCTTGACTAGGTATGGCTTTCCCTCGTGAATTCACTTCAGTTGTTGACCCCGTCGTAGGGAGGGTAACTTCACACAAGTCCGTATCGCGGCCTTCGACGGTCTATTCCTCACGAAATGGTACACACCGGCAATCATGGGTTATATCCTTGCCGTAATGGCCAACGACCCCTCCCGAATGATTCGCCGACACGTTGCCCGCAATGCCTGTCACAGCCTAGCGCTCCTGATCCAAATGGGCGAGATGAAGTCGGATCCCAAGGAGTCAGAGTCCCTCCTCATCGAGGAAGATGGCTCCCTTCCTGAGAGGGCCAAAGATAACAAGAAGAGCGAGATGGATGCATTGATCAAGGTATTGAGAAAAGATCGTGAAGTTGGCAAGAACGAGGTGCTGCGCGACTATCTGATGCCTGTGGCTTTGTAAGTTCAAATCGCCTCATTGAGGCAGTGACTAACCCCAAAATCGCCTTTTAGAGCACAGGATGTTGATCACGAAGTGCGATGGTGTATCTTGAAGCTCGCCGACGTTCTCATACGTGGTTTACCGGAAGCTCCGCCTACGGTTAAGCTGACGCTTCCTCCTACACCTGTCGTTGAGAGTTCTCCTCAGCTGCCTCTTGTTAAAGTCCCCCCTAAACCTCGTGCGATCAAGACTGGTGGACCACCAAAGAGCCCGTTGGTTCCGTTCAACGTACCTCCTAAACTCAAACTCGCTCCGCCGACACCGACCGATCCGTATGCTTCCTCTCCCGGTACGCCCAGATTCAACTCTCCTGCGCGCACTATTATCGCGCCCCCACCACCCCCACCTCCTACCGCCGCGCCATCGAAAGTCAAGGGCCGCCCCAAGAACCGACCAGTGAAGAACGACAAGCCGACTACGAAGTCTCAAAGCCATAGCATGGGCACACTTGATCTAACAGCCTGTCGAAACATACTTAAGAAGTTGCAGCAAAACAAACTTGCCCGCTTATTCTTACTCCCTGTCGACCCTATCAGAGACCAGGCTCCAAAGTAAGCATTGGCACGTTTTGCTGATGGCTTACTAAAAATCCCTCCGTTTTCAAGTTACTTTGAAGTCATCAAAACCCCCATGGATCTCAGTACGATGGCAGCTAAACTCAACTCTGGCAAATATAGGGATCGGACCGCATTTGAGGCAGACTTCAGGCTTACGATCAACAATGCTAAGACATATAACGCAGCGGGTAGCTATGTTCATAGTGAAGCGATATCATTTGAGCTTTTCTTTGAGAAACGTCAGTGATGTCATATGGACCGTGCATCGTTTTTGCTAATCTCGCTTACAGAATGGACGAGGATGAATAAGACTTTGGAAGCTAAGTTACCCCCACCGAATCCAGTCCAAATACAGAAAGCTCCTCCAGCTCCAGCCGAACGCAAATCTGCTCCGAAGCCAGCAGCCCCGCCTCCTCCTCCTCCTCCTCCTCCTCCTCCTCCTCCGGCACCCCAACCTCAGCCGTCAGAGGCGTCCCGACCGACCATCAAGCTAAAGGTTGCTCCTCAGAGCAAACCTGCCGCCCGGGATACGCCCGTAGCCCAGAGCAAAGCAGTAGCCGAGAGCAAACCTCCAGACGCTCCCACTCCAGTAAAAGCCCCCAGTAAGCCCAAGATCCGCAAGCACAAAGTACTCGAACCACCACCCCCTTATGTCGATGATGGTTCGCATGACTTATTGCAGGAGGTTATTGCCATGGAACGGGAGAAAGATGAAGAGCGGCTACAGCGTCAGAGACAGCTTGAGAAAGAGCGAGAGAGGGAGCGGTTGTCCTCGGAATCTACGACCTCGACGAAACGTAAGAAAGATGTCGTGGACGAAGATGATATCCTATCGTTGGCTACCCCATCTAAACGCGAGAAACCGTCACCTGGTCCTTCCACTGCGCCTCCTCAGACCAAGCTCCCTCCGATTCAACTGCCTCCGAAGGGCCATCTTCCTTCGAAGAAGAAAGCTTCGGATCCTTCTTCCAAGCCCTCTAAACCATCTCCCACGGAAAGCTCATCCAGCAAAGGCAAAGAGAGGGAAGTTGTCCCACCTCCCACCGCCCCTCTCAAGGCCAAGAAACCTGTCATCCACACTACTCCTGTCAATGACAAGAAATGTCGAGAGATCCTCAAGACAGTAAAGAAGCTCCCTGAGGCTGTAATCTTCCTGCGCCCTGTAAGCCCTGAGGAGGACGGCTGCCCTACGTTAGTCTTTCAATTTCCATGCCGGAACTCACGTACTGACTGTATCCCTAGCTATCTCGAAGAGATTGCCCATCCAATGGACTTCGGGACAATAACACAGAAGTTGACAGAGTCCAAGTATGCCACGATGGAAAGCTTCCTTAAGGATGTGGAGCTGGTATTTGCCAACTGTCGACAGTTCAATCCACCCATGACGTATCCGATCGATTGCGTAGATGTGGTTGAAAGAGTGTTCAGAAAGGAATGGCAGAAGGCTACGGAACGCAAGCTGTCTTATCCAGAAAAGAGGGGCTTACAAACGGTCCTGAATTCCCTTGTCAAGGACTCGATGTACGCTTTCTATACAGTCATCTGGCTTCGGCAAACTCACTATCAATTCCAGATCTTGGATTTTCCTTGAGCCCGTCGATCCCGTTGCCCTAGGCATTCCTACGTACTTTGATATCATACCTCGGAAGGACGCTCGTGATCTGAAGACAATTCGGGAGAAACTGGAAGCTGGAGAGTATGACTCTATTGAAGCTATGGAAGCTGACGTGGCCTTGATGCTGTCAAATGCGATCAAGTTCAACGGTGCTGAATCTGAAGTCGGCGCCATTACGGTCAAGGTCCGCAATAAATTCAAGGACTTGATGGATGGCTACAAGCAGGGGGCATCGAAGAAGCGTAAGGAGGTGGACAAGAGCACACCGCAGCCTTCGAAGAAGGCTAAGCTGATGTGATTGTGTATAGTATAGAACATTTTACTACTCGTGTACTAATGCATCCTTGTTTTCGTTGGGCTTTCGCAATGTTGAGGAGTTTCACGGGCGGCGCCCTGTTTCGACGGGATAGTCATCCATACATACCACTTGCCAATGGGGATGGCGTCTTGGATCTTTGTCTGCGACGTGGCTTGCGAGGCAGGTCACACAAGTTTCTCTACGGAGCCGTCATCAAGCATGAAGCCCGTCGTGACTAGTCGCCGAATTGCCTGGCCGGAGGTAGCTTTCACCCTCATTCTGTGCAAATAGCGCCACATTTGCCAGTCTCACATCGTTACGAGTCCAGCTAGAAGCCACTACAGCGTTGTCCCTACCAACGATGACAACCACCGAAGAGGATAATAAATAGATAGACTGCGCTCTGGCTAGCAAGACAGTGAAGCCAGCCAACCCCGCCCTATCCTCAGTCGCACTCCCCATCCCATCAACATGAAGTTCAGCATCGCAACCATTGCGCTTTTTGCCAGCGCTGCAGTTGCTCAATTAATGGACACGCCGCCGCAAGGGAATGGCCCCAATGGCGTTGGCGGACCAACTCCATCGTTTGGTTTGGAAGGGCCAGGAGGGCCAGGAGGGTATGCAAATTCGTTGGCATCAGGATGATCAGCGGTATTGATTACTCTGTTTTTGAAGTCCTCCTGGGAGTATGTTCGGGCCCCCACCAACGGCACCTACTGGGCCGGCACAAGTACCAGGCATAGGCGGACCCAGCGCAGGTGGACCTCCTCCCGCTGGTGGACCCCCATCCGGCCCCGCACCAGGAGCTGCAGGGCTAGGCCCCCAACCACCAGCTGCTCAGGTACCTCCTTCACAACCCACAACACCTGTGGTTCCAGTTGCGAGCCCACCATTCCCTACGTTCGCGGTCTCGGCACCCGCAACGTCTACCTCGACACACTCATTTAGTGGTTCAGCGTCCGGGACACACTCAGTGCCTCCAGCTCCTACTCGTAATGGCGCTCTGTCCGTGATGCAAGGCCAGAGTGGTCTGGTGGCCGGAGTCATTGGCGTTGTTGCATTCTTGATGATTTAAAATGCCTTGGTTAACGACTTTTTTTCTTTTATCGACTAGACGCACACCTGATACCCCCGAGCAATGTTGTATCCCTACGTAGACCCTCCGTTTTCATTTCGAACGAGCACGTACCTGTATCACCGTGAATGAGTGTCCGTCATTGTTTGGTTGCAAGGGAGTAGGACAACAGAAGCGTCGGTGTGTTGAATGTGGACGGGATCTCCACAAATGCTCGCGTTTCCGAAGTCATGTCTGGTCCGACCGAGCTTTACCTCCCTCCCACATTTCCATATCCTATAAAGATTGTCTCTCTGGACGCGAAATCGGCTGGCTCTATCCAACGTGGCACTCGTTTACTAAGCTACTCCTTCGTTTATTTGCCTCCTACCCCCGGCGCAAAACCTGAGACACGGTTTGGAACATGGGATTCCACAGTCGAGGGGGAAATTCAAGCCTGGAATATCGAGGCTGGCGGCGTGATCTCCGCGCGCAAGGCAAAGGACAAGCCGGTCGTACTTGTGAATGAACCATGTACCCATGGCATCCAAATCGGGGGTCTCTGCGGGCTGTGCGGCAAAGATATGACGGAGTATGTGTCGGATGTTTCGCTTGACAATGGTCACTGATGTCATACTAGTTATGACTATACTGGCTTCTCGGATGCTTCTCGTGCATCTATCCCAATTACACATTCTGCTTTCGGTCCCACCGTTTCTCTGGAGGAGGCCAGGAAGATCGAACGAGAAACCGCACAACGCCTCCTCAAAGCTCGCAAACTATCCCTCATCGTTGATCTCGACCAGACTATAGTTCACGCAACTGTTGATCCAACCGTCGGAGAGTGGATAAATGACGGAGAAGCTTGGGAGGCTCGTCAGGTCCCCAAGTCTTCTTCGGACAAGAGCCCTAATAATAATGACTCTGACGATAATTCTGACGACAACTCTGATGACGAATGTAATCCTAACTGGGAGGCTCTCAAAGACGTTAAGAAGTTTAAGCTAGGTCCGGAGTCATTTGGCCCACCGTCCCGCTTACCGAAGGGCAAGGCCAAATTACTCGAAAATGAAGGATGTATGTATTATATCAAGCCTAGGTACGCATGGTCCCTGTTTCCATTCATTCAGAATTCCATACCAATTCGGATGTAGACCGGGGTGGCGCCTGTTTCTAGAGGAAACCGCAAGCAGATATGAAATGCACGTTTACACTATGGGAACCCGAGCTTATGCTGAAGAGGTATGTGCCGCGATTGATCCAGACGGCAAGTACTTCGGAGGTCGCATACTTAGTCGGGACGAAAGTGGCAGTGAGTGACGTCTTTGAACTAACCCGCGGAAGACTAGGCTGATTCACTGAGCGCCTCATCTGAGGTCTCACACAAAAGAGCTTGCAACGGCTCTTCCCTTGCGATACGTCTATGGTCGTGATCATTGACGATCGCGCTGACGTCTGGGAGTGGAGTCCTAACCTCATCAAAGTTATTCCTTGTGTGTGGAAGTTGCTTCCTAGTGATGATTTTCATTTCACATACCTTCCTCAGACGACTTTTTTGTGGGAATCGGCGACATCAACTCGTCCTTCCTTCCCAAAGTGGAACCACTAGCACCAACTGGCCCCCCAGCGAGTCCTCCAGGCGAGTAGAATCTCTCTAGGTCCATTAGCAATCAGACTAATGTTCTTTATAGCCGCCTCCCCACCTGTGGCTGAGCACGCACTACCATCAGAAACCCCACATCCCACCCCCGAAGAGGCTGAGCGTGAGGAGATCGCTGCAAGTCAGCTGTTGACGCAAAATTCACTAGCGCTGGAAGCTCAGATGGAGGAACGTCCCTTGGCCAAGAAGCAGGAGGCTTTGGTAGCCTCTGAAGATACACAGCCATCTAACGCAGAACCGTCAGCCTCGTCATCTTCCAGCTCTGCTGATGTTCCTGCGTCTGGTACGCCGAAGGAGAAGCATATTCGCAAGGCGTTGCTCAAGAACGATGACTGCGAACTTGATCGCGTGAGCAAGGTGAGGGACGATGCATTCTTCTTCAGTGTGGGTATTGAGACGTCTCGTAGCTACTAGACGAGGTTCATAAGCAATTCTATGCTACATACGACACTCGGCCGCAAGGCGACAAACGCCCTCAGGGTAGAGCAAGGGCATCTTCCAAAGTTTATTATGATGTTACGGTGAGTTATACTGGTTGCTCGTACGTGGTGTATGACTGATGAATCTCAAGCGCATAATACCACGCATACGCACAGAAGTCTTCAAAGACGTACATATACTGTTCTCTAGTGTGATACCATTAGATACCAATCCGGAAACCACCGAAATATGGCGAATGGCACGTATGTTCGGCGCCAAGGTCTCAACAGAACTCACTGGAGAGATCACGCATGTTGTTGCTGCTAAAGTGAGTCATTACATCCCTATCGAACTCGCTCTAACCTCGTGCCTTTTTCATGCATTCGCATTAGCGTGGCACTGTCAAAGTGGACAAAGCGAGGCGGCGTGGGGGTATTAAGATAGTATGGGTTTCATGGTTTACTGATTCCGTAGCCCTGTGGCAACATCAGGATGAGACACGGTACCTTCTGGACGATCCTCCGGTGACTGGGCCGAGTTCTAGTCCTCCTACGGACGCTGTTGACATTTCCTCAGACCTCGACCCGGACGGAGACGACTGGGATAAGGATCCGACATCGGCCCTACCTGCGCCATCACTAGAACTCGATGCTATCAATTGGGATGATATCAACGACGAAGTGGACGCGGCGATGAATGAGAGTGATGATGATGACGATGATGCTAGGAGTGATCGAAGCGCCTTTTTGGTGTCGGACGACGAAACTGGCAGCGCCATCAGGTGGGACGAAGGTTCCTTCATTCTTTGCACTTTCGTGCTGACAGGCTGTTCTTGCTCTTTGATCAGTAGTGTCAATGGCACGCCGAAAATGAGTCGAAAACGTCTGCGAAGTGTGACACCATCTGAAGGTGGTGGTGGTGGCTATGATGGGCCGATCAAGGACGACGTCCTCCGATCACCTCTCGCGAAGCGCAAAAAGCTTGCGTTGGATAGGACAAAGTTTTCCAGATTGAAAGAAGCATTCTCGGCAGATGATCTGCACGAGAGTTCCGAGTCCCGGCGTGGGTCGCGTGCTAGTACACCTCTAGGCGCCGCGCAAGGGGGTGAGGAGAATGATGAGGATGGAGATGAAGACGACGATGAAGACGGACTTGATCTAGCTTTTGATGATGACTTTCTTGCAAGGGAACTGGATGAAGAATTGGGATAATGTCTTGTTTCCGGTCTTGATGTCTTTCACTCGCATACTTATCATAATATCCCGTCAATCCTGCTCTGTAGCTCCATTTTTCTCTTTATTGTAGCTCCTGTCGATGCAATGTTTGTTACCTCTGTATTTGTATTTTATTAGGTAGGCCTCTGCCAGTAATACTAGACACACATTATTCTCTCGGGTTTATACCATGATCCCCACAATAAATCCTCCATAACTTGCCAACCCGTCGCCCCGTCGCCTGCTTGAAAATCCTCTCGTGGTACTCTACATCTTTCATGCTCTGGTTCAACTCCCGAATGGAGCCGTCGCCGTAGCGGCGCTCGATCCAGTCGAGGAAGTAAGCTGTGGTCTCGTATCCAGCGTCCCATTGACGTTTATCACCTGGACCTGGCGGTGATGTTTTCCAGTGCGGTGGTGCAAGGCCAGCTTGCAAACGGACCCAGTCTTGAAAGGAGATAGATAAGTATGTGGTCATATGTCAACGACGGTCAGTGGCCCTTGGATGTCAAGACGAGATGATGGACAGTGGACATCTGGGTGACGAGCATACAGTATCAAGGTATGTAGGACGTATGATTTTGATTGCCCTTACGACCACAACGCATACCTCCGTATGTAGCGCAGGGTTGCACAAGGCCATGTCAAGGCGAAGGAGAATGACCAACCTGCTACACCCTCGATCAAGCCACCTGGACACCCACCCTTTGCGTTGTACTGGTAACAATGGACGACTTCATGCGTAAGCACGCCCAAGATCTCTTCTCGAGCACGCGTAGCACTATTGTTGATGTGATCGAGAGAGAAGTGGATCTCCTTGTGCTCTGCACCCCCGAATGTGTGGGCCACGCCGCCAGGCATGGGGCGTAGAACCAGGAGGATGGATTTCACGCTGATCATGAACAACAAGGTTCGGAGCAATGGTAATCATACGTGATAAAACTGACTGGGTAGGGGCGTTCTCCGGCGTGTGGTACAACCACTTGAAGCTGTGCAGAACCGCACCCCGGAAATCCACCGCGGGTTGTATACAACGGAAGAATAATGTGGCACCGGGATGAGAGAGGTCCTCTACTCGTAAATTGAATTTAGGTATGGGCCATTCGTTCGTCGGAGAGGGCGAAGGAGAGGGACTTGGTAGTGGTGGCATTTGAATTCAGGACAGATTGATGGTGATCAGATCTGGAAGGGTAAACTCTGGCGCTTCCGAGTTCATATACGATCGATGCGATGTAACCAGTCAAAATTAATGAGGTATATTAGAGTATGCACATTATGGCTCCATTCATATAGGTTAACTTTTTCCGTTGGACAACAACGCTCCTGATGCGAGGTAGAGAAATACAAGACGGCTGTATGGAAGGATAGTCAGAAACTGTCAGGAAAGAGTGACGCGAATGTCAAACGTACCATCATCAAGTTCGTAAATAAAGATAAAATGGAACTCATTGTTGGTTGATACCAGCAGCAGCCTCCACACGTCGGACTTCCTCTCTTAGGGCGTCTCGGCCCTCCTCTAGCCATCGGCAATACTCGACAGCACGGAACAGGACGCCGCTCTTTCCTTTGCTGCGTCCTTTGCCTCGACTACCGCTGCCCTTTGGACGCCCTCTCGTCGGCATACCGATGCCAGGTGCTCCGCCAGCGGGTGATAGTAGTGCGATGAGCTGGGCGTAGCCATCGCGAATAGCATTTCGGCGTTTCTGCTCGGACATGATGTGATTTAGCCGTTTCTGAGGCGTCGAGAGTAAGGGTTTTGTGCGCGTTCCAGAGGCCGATGCGCATCGTGGTGGCTGGCTTGTAGGGTGTGCGGTGGGAGGTGCTGGGATGATGGGTGTGGTGTCTGCTCTGGGTGGCGGGAGGGTGCTGTGGTCATCTACGGGGCCCAGACGGGAAAAGTTGGCGGATGGGGGACGCGACGATATTCGTACGCCGGATGCGGATGGAGCGGGGGAGGTATTGAGATGGGGGTTGGAATACGGTGGCGGTGGGTTCGGTAACCGATGCTGCTGATGTGGGTAGGACGCACTGGCGGGATCGTCGGCCTCGATGTCCCAGTTGAAGTTGTCGAGGAAGCCGAGCAGATCCGTGGTCTCTGCGGGGGAGAAGAGGTCTGCGGAGGAGGGGAGGGGCGGGGGGTTGGGGAAGACGTTGGACATGGATGGGTCGAAGGCGAACTCGAAGTCAGCAAAGGGCGGGGGCTGGAGAGGGGAGTTGGAGTCGGACATGATAAAGGGCGTGAAAAACGACGATGCCAACTTGAAACTCTGAGGCTAAGTTATATACCCGACACAGGGGCGTCGATCCCATCGCTCTGTTTGCGCCCACCGGCCGAACCAAACACAGGGGCCCGAGCAAGCGTCTCTCCGCCCGCAGCCTCTCCCCGCAATGTCGGCGCTCACCACAGACGATCCGGCCCAGGAGACCGCCCCTCCGACCATCGAGACACAGCTGAAACAGCAACACCTCGACCCCCTCGTCGCCACAACCCCCGCCACCCCAAACGAGCCTGGTCGTAAACGTCAGTCTCTTCTTCCCCTCCCCTCCGTCCCCCCGTAACCACCAGCCCCCAGCCAAGCCCCCCTCCGTCCGCCGCGCCTGCGTCGCATGCCACACCGGCAAGACAAGGTGCAGCGAGGTCCTCCCGTGCCAGGTCAGCCCCCTCACCGCCGTCTTCAGTCGGCCCCCCAATTACTCAGTCCACATAGAGCTGCCTGAAGCGAGGCTTGGGCGCAACATGCGCTTATCCCGACCCTACGGGTGATCCATCTGATCACACTCAGGCTCATCACACTCCAGGTAGTGCTCCCCATGCCCCACTCCAGGAATCTTCTGATCTTCTCAAAGCTCCTCCCGTACAAGCAACCTTCGCCGCAACCCCCCAACAAATATTCCCCGTCCAGCATACGGCCACAACCACCACCACCGCCAACATGTCCCACCAGCACTACTACGACTACAACGGAACCTTCACCGGCGCCTCCTCTTCCACATTTCGTCCCGCTAAAAGGCAGCGCAATCTCACAGAAGAGGAGGCTGCTGCCATCACTCGCAACTTTAGTCGCGGCGATTTCTACGTCGGCAATAGTGCTCCTGTACGCATTGACCCACGTCTCCCCGTCAGGCTCACTCTCGGAGAGGGGGATCATGTTCATTTCACAGTTGGAGAGACGCTCGTATGAAGAGCCTCCATTCCTGTATATATGTACCATGTTGTATACTAGTCTGTATCGTCGTCGCTTCTTCATCTGCCTCCCCATGTTTGTTCCTCAGCTTCCCAAGTCATCAGGCGAGATGGCCGAGCGGTCTAAGGCGCCAGACTAAGGATCAGCTCATCTGATGAGCACTCTATCTGGTCTTTCGGGGCGTGGGTTCGAATCCCACTCTCGTCAACAGTTTTTACATGTGCAATCATGAATGCATGGCAATCGCAAAATGATGTGACAGAGCAGAAATGATACAGTAAATGCAAACAACATGCAGACTGAAAAGCTACGACAGAATGAATAAATAAGGTGAGAGATCCGGTATGCATCAAAAATGGTCTTCATCATCGTTCAGTGTTCGTAATCGAATCACCAATCAGGCCAAAGCTCAGCTAGGCAGTTAGAATCCTCCTCCGGGGTATCCTTTTGCTTCATCCATCGATCCGGTATCTAAAACAAAAGACACAGACAGGTTCAGCGAAATAGCAAAAAAAGAGGAAGATACGAACCAAAGGGAAATATCTCTCCATAGCTGAAATAAACCTCTGCCGGTATTGTTTGGGTGTCACAATCGTAGGCTCGCCCTTTCCTGCACCACCTAAGAAAGCAGACTCCTTGACCCAGCTTTCAAGCTTCTTATCCCAGGTGTACGTCCGAATGTAGTCTAGATACATTCATCAGACGAATGGAGCGGGCCACCGACGGATCGACGTACCAACAATCCCAACCACCAGCTCATTGCTCTCTTTCGCAATGCCGACAACAAGGGAATAATCCATGACGTTGATATCGGCAAGGAATTTGGTGTCATTGTACAAAGCCCCACGGAGGATACGCTTCGAGTGCTCACGCAAGTAGAACGGTGCCAGGTGTGCAGCTACATAAAGCATTCAGATCCCCTTCGCATGAAAGGGTGGCAGGCACTCACTCTGCACCAAGTTCTCATCTAGCAGCACCTCGTTCTCCTTCCCAGTAGACTGCACATGCCGGTTCCGTGTCGATCCTTTGAGGTCATAGATCTTTAGAAAGGATGATTACTCGTATGGCCACTCTCTGTAGCTGTACTCGCCTTGGAAAACCGACGGTCGTAGAAGAGATTTTCCATCACCAATAGATTCATCTGTGTTGACTTGGATCTCTCCGGACCGTTGTCTCGTCCGCTCGTTTTCCGGAACGTCAACTTGTAGCATCCGAACACTTTCGCAAGTAATGTAGGTCGCTGCAAGAATCATTAGTCCGACAAAGATCAACGATGAATGAACACTTGCATTAGCGGACACAGCCGAAGACATATAATCAAAGTACGTTGGAGCAAAAGTCTCCATGGTTTGAAGCTCCGGACGAGAGATTTCCTTAGCGATGAACCTGTCATCTAAAGTACACAGGTGAGCACCTTCCGCAGCACGTTGCGAAAAGTGAGTGTGGACAAACCTCTTGTCTTCAGGAAGGCAGAGCCTGATTTCCCGCCGTTGGCATTCCACTTGACACACCGTGCTAGCGATTCAACCATGCTTCGCTCGCAGTCGTACGTCCGACGCAAGGCGTCAAACTGTTCGGGATATAGGACAGTGCAACTGATGGTCAGTCCGCCAGATTCGAACGCTGCGGTCATAAACAAGATTTATTCAGGGGGTGCAAGACGTGAAACTCACTGATGGCCCAAGGGAGCTTCGATGATGGGACTTTCAGATCTTCAGTAGGATCCATAGGATCAGCTACATCCACATTCACAACACCCCATGTTGACGTAGACTCGGCGACGGAACGGTCATCTGGCATGAACGCCTCGCCGCCTTCAGTCAATCTCGCCTGTTGAGCAGTTCGTTTCTCTGCCCGGGATTTCGCCAGCATCTCTCTGTACTGAGGCGAACTGAACGAGCCGTGAGTAACTCAAATAGGTATATACGTTGAGCACTTACTTGAGAGCCAGGGCAATGATGGATGTTGGCTCATCTGTGCGCACAACCATGGAAGAATCCCGGAAAATGTGTTCAGGATCATTCACGAGTTCATTCTCAAGCGCATGTCGAGATACTGGCTGAGGGGGTAGGAAAAACGAAATGGCCTTCAACAAAGAGTTTCCAGCGGTCCCGCCACTGCTGGTATCGAAGTCCACAGGAGGTGGTGTTGATACACTGCGGCCCTTTATTGCAGCTAAAAAGGGTGATGGAGGTAACGATATTGTACCCAAGGGAGGGGGAGGGGGAGGAGCCAGTTCATCCTGATTCTCTGCTACCAGGGCGTCCGGTGAAGAGGGGGGGAAAGTAGAGACGGGAGGCGCAGTTTTGGCACTCTCCTCGACGGGCGGTTCGTATGGCTCAGGTGGAGGCTCAGTTGGGGGTTCCGTGGGGACTGTCTGAGAGT
Source organism: Pleurotus giganteus (assembly GCA_032158425.1). Taxonomy (NCBI): domain Eukaryota; kingdom Fungi; phylum Basidiomycota; class Agaricomycetes; order Agaricales; family Pleurotaceae; genus Pleurotus; species Pleurotus giganteus. Next base: position 3,911,988 of record JAPEHR010000002.1, read on the forward strand.
CTTTGGGGGGGTCTGGCCGTCGCTCATCATCACCTTCGCCTTCATCATCTGCCTCGCTCGAAGAGTTGGAGCATTCACTTTCATCATCAACCGCATCCTTGATACTCTCCAATACCTTCACTTTTGCGCGGGCAGACACAACGGGTCGGGCGCGCTTCCCTCGAATTACAGTGTATCGCATCTTCGTCCGCTCCGATTCACGTCCAAGACGTTCAAAGTGCCTAGCAATATTGGAGACCTTCCCACCAGGAGTACCAACCGGGCGACGGAATGCTGACTTGCTGCTAACAGTCGAAACAGGCTTCAAGGGAGGTTTCTCATGAGGAGTGCTACGAACGGTTGGCTTCATCTTTCCTAACTTGCTGGACCCAGTGGCAGGGCCTGCCTTGCCGCTGGGTGGGGAGCTAGAGCGATTGAAACGGACTTCCTTCGCTTTACCACTCACGGAACGCTTTTCTGGGGAGGGACGCCTGGATGAATCCCTGGATCGAACAGGCTCGAATGCAGAAACGATAGGCCCAGGGATGCGGCTATTGTGAGGTATGGAGCCAAGAGCTCGTCGTGAGTGCGTAAGGTAAAGGGGAGCAACATTGGCCGTATAGCCCTGTTCGAAGTCAGAGATGGAGGGTTTCTTAGAAGGAGTACGATGCCGAGATTTACTTCGAGGGTTGCGGATTAAAGCGACGGGCGGGTATTCTTGCTCGCTTTCAGAGACAAGGACTTTAGGAGGGAATGCGGTCTTGGTTAATTCCTGGACACCTTGTGCTGGCAGATAGTCCGAGTATTTCCTAACCAATTCCGCTACGCTTGGCTGATTGACTGAGAGTCGCGGGAGTCGTGACGCGGGCGGTTGGTCATTTTCCACTAGTCCCGAATTGGCATCCGCGTCTGAGAGAGGTTTGTCCATGGACGGAGCATCCTCTTGAGTAGCACCAATAGTGGAATCGCTGTCAGCGCTGGTTGAGCTAGCTTTGGGCTTTTCATCGTCAATGGGGGCCTCGTCAAGGCAGACGACGGGCTGTGGTGGCATCTCCTCCGGGCTCAAAACTGGCAACTTGGTGGAACTCTCTGCGCTCGAGTCAGGCTCCACTTCCGACGCCTCCGACGCGGAGGACGGGCAAGGATCGGGGGGCTTGATCCTTCTTGAAGAGGCTGGTTTGTCTTCAGCTTCAGAAACACTCGACGAAGGGACATAAGAGTTGTCAAATGGAAACGGCAAGCCTGATTTTTTGGGCCACATAGCGGCGCGGACGGTGCCGAACGCGGAAGTTTTCTTCGAAAGCTTCTCGAGTTTGTCTGAAGCAGATTGAAGCGGTCGAGGTTTGGGTAACTTGTCAAAGTCTTGCTGCCATTCAACGATTTTGTCCTGCCTGACGGAATGGGCCGCATTCAAAGCTAATGTATCTGTGGGTTCCGATTCTCTATATATGCGGTTGATGAGTTGAGTGATTTCTTCTCTCTCGGATTCTGCTCGGGTGATCAGGGTGTTGACTTCCACGAGAAGCTTCGCATCAGTCTCTTCATCTCCAGTCGCAGCGTCGATGATGATGAGCCTGAGGTCATCGATGAGGGCCGAATACCACAGAATGTTCCTGCGATGCAATCTCTCAAAATCCTTGTTCTTCAGTTCAAGCTGTGTTTCAGGTCGAACGCGGATACGCATGGGAGGATAGACGATTTCATGCAGTACAACCGGATCGGCCTGAAACCGTAAGGTCATTCCTTTCGAGGCAAAATACCGGACATGGTGCTGGTATATATTGTGCTCGCAACCTGCTCCCAGCACGAGCTTGACGTCGGCCGGATAGAAGTGGAGTTCGAGGAACTTGGCGAAAGAATACCTCTGCATTTCCTCCGACACGGGAATGAATGGAGTGGCGGAGCCACATATTCGGCATACGCTCCAAGTGGTGATTAAGTCAGGAGCAGGAGGGTAATTGGAGCGTATTTGCCCATCCCATTGCTCGACTGCCACATATAGTCGCGACTCGTTGTGGACGTATACTTTACAATGACGAGCGATAGGCTGGTCACATCCTTTGCCCGTGCAAATTGCCTTGGGGTCCAAGAAATGAGTGAGGGTGTCGGTGATGGCTTTGTCTATAAATTGCCCAAGCGTACAATCATTCTCGCCATAAAACGTGGTGTACGTGAGTTGAGGCGGGAAGCACGCTCGATGTAACCCAAATTCTGCGATTGGAATCGTGTATTCCCATATGCTGATGCACTGATACTTCTCGACCACAAAGTCGTCGTCATTCTTACGGAGGTACCACTCCCAAATGCGACGGTGCTCTTCATGTTGCAACTTGATGAGTGTATACTGACTCTCCAAAGCAATGTCAGCTTCCGTCTTCATGGGTTCAGCCGACTCTTCTAACATCGGAGTAGCCAGGGCCGAGAACGCAGCAGAAAGGGGGAAAGCATTCGTAGTAGCACTGTCCATTGGGATAGTAAAATAGCTATCGTCGGTGTTGGTGGTAGGAAGGCCAGAATCGGCAGGGATAGGCGTTGAAGGCTCAGGAAGAGTCAGGGTAGCTGCCTCGTTTGTGCTGTCACATTCAACTGCGTGTGTGATAGTCGCAGGAGTCATGGAGCCTTCAGTGGTGTGCTTGGAATGAAGCCTTTCCTCGCGTCGAACGATCTCGTCCTCCCAGGCACGTTTGGACTCATGGAGCTTTACGTCCAGCTCTTTCATTCGGCGTATCGGGTAAGGAGGGGGAAAGCGAAGTGTCGCTGAAACAGATATGAAGGTCCGCCGGTATGGCTCCACGGACTGGTCAATCCGCCTAGTCAGATTGAGCTGGTCTTCTGCTTCATCGTGCTCGCTACCATCGAGAACATCGTCAATTGGACCGGGATTGTTGGGCTCTATGGTGGGTGTGGCAAGTCGAGGTGTGGACAGCGAGGTAGGATGCATCAAGAGCGAAGGGATGGACAGACTCAGCTGGATCGGGCGCATATCACCTGCAGCCTGAGGAATCGCTTCCGGATTGAAGCTGGGCAAGGTGATGACAGAGTCCTTCCAAAGATGGGTCTCCAGCTTCAAATTACGGACGATGAATGTTAAGAAGCGAGTAACTTTCTTTATCTTTCGCAAGGTCTCGATATTCTCCCCTCTGAGAATGATAGTACAACCCATATCTCGACTGCAGCCTTCGAAGCGCATATATGTTTTTCTTTGTCCAGGAATTAGTGGATGGTCGAATGTTTGGATACGATACTTGGCACAATGACCTAGTCGAGGCTCAAAGGCGAGTTTATCCATGGACGAGAACAGATCGCCTTGTGTCATCCGAGCGACAGTCCGGATAGCGGAAGGTTTGACGGTACGTGCAACAGCAATGTTGTACTGTGCTAGCGCATCGAGCGCTAGGCGCGAGACTGACTTCTCCACTAGAACGACGTGCGGGAGGAGTGCGGCTATGCGACTAGCCAGATTGCCCAGATACTCTTTCTCCTGCCTTAGGATTTGGCCGAAATGCATATACTGGCCCTCGACACGGTGAAACTCCAACGGAAACGTGATGAGCATGATACGAGGATTATGTTGAGAGCGGAGCATCTTCTTATGCGCAACATTCTTCGTAATGACAGCGCCGTCTACGTATTCAGAGTCCAATGGAGAGCCTCCAGGAAGCTTCTTGATTTTCACGTATCGACGAACGTCCATGTCTTCCCCCTGACGATGGGGGTGAGTGGTAAACGTAAGCTCTTTGGCAATCTTCAGAGCGAGCTTCAACAACGTCTCTTCCCATTCCCTGACGTTAGGGATTTGCTCGGTTGTAAGCATCTGCCGAAGCATGATTTTCAAATGAAGCATTGATGTCAGGTTGAGTTCTTGGGCATAGCTAGGGAAAGGCTCAAAACGATTCTACAATAAAGATGGGAAACCTTACGCAGTACTCTCCCGTCTCGTTCTCCATCCAGGCTCTCCTGTAAATGTATCTAGGCGACTCTGAACACGACTACGAATGAAAGGGGTCGATGCATCAAAATCGCCATAGGAGTTAAAGCGAGATCTCAAGCGACTTTGCGGTCTCGGACTATCGATGCCTCGTTCGGGAGAGCCCATGGGGAACTGTATAGAGCTCGTGGGGCCACCCGAGTTGACGGGAGCGACAGACGGAAACTCTAGAGGAGTGCCTGGGCCGGCAACAGTGGGTGAATCATTCGTAAACGGCTGTGAGACGTTAGTGGAATCCTTTTCTTCATCAGACAGTGCTCTACGAAAGGGAGCTGGATTGTCGCGTATTGGCTCCCATATACCATCCTCACGCTCTTGAAGGGTGAGAGGGAATGAAGGGTCACCCAGTCCATCCAGCGAACGTCTCAAGGGTCGCTTTGTTTCTGCTATTGAGTATAGATTGAAAGGTTCATCCGTGCGCCCGAATATTTGTGAAGCGGCAAACGGAGAATGAAGATGATAGTCCATGCCCAGCTGGTGAGCTGGAAAAGATGGGACCGAAGATACAATAGAGCGACGATCGTCGTCATCTTCGTCATCGACTTTGGCAAGCTTGTCTAGGCATAAATTGCAAACGCGAACCGTGCCATCATGGTTGAACCGAGTGCCACTAATAATATTGGATGCGCATCGAGAACAAAATATTTGGCCTAACGTAGATGTGAGGCAGCTAGACTGGTTGCAGAGGCAGAAAACCTACCGCAAATTCGGCAATGATGTTTCCGTCGCCAGGTTGTGAACACGCTTTTGCAGTCATAACATTCCTTACAGTTCTCGTCGTCCATCCAATAGTCTCTCGATAAGCCTAGGGCGCAAAAGGGTAGCAGGATACTCCATGAAGAATGTGTTAGAGCTCACCTTCTCCTCGTATCCGTCGGATTACCTTCGAAACAGACCCAGAACGATGCAGGCTTGCGGAAGTCTTGATGCTGCGAGTGTCATCTACGAGAGGAAACCCCGGTATGGCAGTTCCATAGGGACCACCGTCTTGGGCATCATATGCAGGCGGGCGTCCGCCACCACCACGCGAAGGTGACCCATCAGGCTCTGTATGGAATGTAGGGAATTCTGAGTGAGCTGGGGTCAGCGATACCAGCGGAGGTGCCAGGTTCGCCTGAATAGTGAACGGTTTAGCCCTCTCCGGAACTGTATTCTTCGATGACAAGCTTGACTGAGTGTTCGGAAGGGTGTATGAAGGTCTCCGTTGCTCACTTGCGCCTCCACTCGCCGAAATCGCTGTATTTGTGGAAGTCGGTACTCCGGACGCGACGGCCACAGCAGAGGAGAGAGGAACAGTGAACGTGTTCTTCACTCGGGAAAATAAGGAAGTCACCAGAGTGTAAGAGGATTGGTCGTTCTCGTCCTCCTCTGAGAACGGGTTGAACGAAGTCAAGCTGGTCACATCTTCACCCAGCTTCGAGCTACTACGAGATCGCGAGATTTGACCACTGAACGACCCGAGGACTGGAGAAGACACTTGCGAGTCCATGGTTTCCGGTTACCTTTGATGGTGATGGCTCGTCGACATTGGGATCTAGTTGGTCTCCAACAGGGGAACTTCGCGCGCTGGTGGCGGTAGTGACAAATATTAGCAGCAATCAATTAAACCCTGGGCGCTTGTTCAACAGTGGCACGTTCACCACAATCCTGACTCCCTACAGTCATATATCTCCCGTGGTGAGACGTTCAACGCACAGTCGCGACATCCCCAATTTCGGTAGTTCATCCGTAAGCTGAAATCATGGACGACGACGATGCCGATTATATGCAAGGTAGCGACGATGAGGTATGTTTCCTCATCGCCAACCCCAGGCTGTTCCCCAACTCCAATATAGGACTACGGCTTTGATTATTCCGATGGCGACGATGCTGAAGAGTCGGGCAATGTCGATGTTGAAAACATGTACTACAAGGCGAAAGGTCTGCCGCTTGACTGATACAAGTGTTCCCCAAGCTGAGGGGCAATTAGGAAAGAAGGAAGATAACCCTGAGGAGGCCTTGAAAGAGTTTCGCGCTATTGTTGACCAGGAAGAGGAGAAAGGCGACTGGTATGTTCCCTCCAACATTGATCATACATGCTTGTTAACTTGCTATCGCTAGGGGTTTCAAAGCACTCAAGCAATCGACGAAGCTCCTCTTCCTATCCTTACGGAGGCCGCATGATGCGCTCAAGACTTACACTCAACTTCTAACATACACCAAGTCAGCTGTGACGCGCAACTACTCAGAGAAGACGATCAATGGCATCTTGGATTACGTTGGAGGTGGTAAAGGTGGCCCTGTAGAAGTCGAAATCCTCGAGAGTTTCTACCAAGTTACGAAAAAGGCGCTGGAGGAAGCGAAGAACGAGGTATCTTTCTTGCTTGTCATTTGGCCTTGCTGCCAACGCGACATTTGATAGCGTCTATCCGTCAAAACAAACCTCAAGCTCGCGAAGCTCTGGTTGGACCGCAAAGAATTCAACAGACTATCGAAAGTAAGCCTTACTCTCATCCAGCCAACTTCTAGTCACGCGTTAGACTAGCTTATACGCGATCTTCACAATGCTACCACTGCAAGTGGCGATGGCGATGAGCACGCGCAACGTGGCACTCAACTACTTGAGATATATGCACTAGAAATTCAAATGTATAATGAAACGCGTAACTACAAGAAGTTGAAGGTGCGAGCCTCTTCGCATCCGCGGCAGTTTTACCGCAACTCTCCCGCTTAGGAGATTTACAATGCCACGAACAATGTGAAGTCTGCAATCCCCCATCCGCGTATCATGGGTGTAATCAAGGAATGTGGCGGAAAGATGTGGATGGGTGAACGTAAGTACCTGTGCAAGCATCCCCCAAACCTTCTGATAGAACTGTTTCCCAGGACAGTGGAATAGGGCCAGCGAAGACTTCTTTGAGTCGTTCCGTAATTATGACGAAGCCGGTTCGCCCCAACGAATACAAGTTTTGAAATATCTCGTACTCGCCAACATGTTGACGGGAAGCGAAGTCAACCCATTTGACAGTCAGGAAACCAAACCGTTCGTTGACTTGATGCAAGAAGGTCTCACTCGCTAAAATCAACTCATCACAGGTACAAGAACGACCCCCAAATCAAAGCCATGACCGACCTCGTAGATGCCTACCAGCGACGAGAAGTGCATTCTGCAGAGAAAATCCTGAAGGGTATGCCCCATTATAATAATAATGTTCGGTGTTAATCTCTCACCAACAGATAACCGCTCCACAATTATGGACGACGCCTTCATTCGATCATACATCGGGGAATTACTCCGCAGTCTCCGCACACAGTATCTAATTGACCTTATCAAACCATATACCCGCCTGGAGCTATCGTTCCTCGGAAAGGTTGGTTGCCCCTCTTCCTCTAAACGTCATGGTCTTAGTTTATTTCAGCAATTAAACGTGCCAATCGACGAAGTCGAAGAGTTGCTAATCGGGCTGATTTTGGAAGGTAAGGTGGAAGGTAGAATTGATCAAGTAGGCATGCGGTTGGAATTGGATCGCAAGTTAGTCGCCGTTGAACTCATTTACCGTGCTATTCTGAACTCGTTGTATCACAGGCAAAGCCTCGAAAGGAAACGATATATCGCCTTGCAGAAGTGGACTGATGCCCTTGAATCCGTACATAGCGCTGTTGTAGCAAAAACGGGATCAGGTGGCCGCTCTGGTGATCCTACGGGAATGGTAGATACGTTCAGCAGTATGCGAGAAGACCGGTGGGGCTGAGATTTGGACATTCGTTCGATGTAAATTAGTTCTATATGCCCTGGAAGTTATCACGAAAGCATATGACGCGACATAAGGGGCCAAACTCTCAGTCTAACGGCTTGTATGGGTGATATCGCGACCCAGTTCGCAAACTCCCCTGTAAGACACGTTGTAAGCGGACACAAGTCAAATATTGTGCAAACTCACAGTTAAAGCGGTCTCGTGAACGGTTTCCATTCATAGTTCCAACCAGTCCGTGAAGGGGTATCCGTAGGAATACGCAATTCACGAGGGAAAAGCCCACGAATGCGCGCCTCCAGCGATTTCTTTTCTGACCCTTTCAACGTCTTTGCCAGCTCTACCTCAGCCGGACTCCTAGCCCTCGGGTCCTCCTGTTTGTTTGCTTCCATGAACAACCTACTATCAATCCTCTCCAATTCCTCCATGGCGGTCCTCATGCACTGGTACTTCCTGGCCAACTCGGCCTCACGCTGCTTTCGAACATGGCGCTTGTGTAGGAGCCAAGCACGCTCAATTGTCTCATGGGCCTGCACCGAAGGAATCGCGTATTGAAGAGCACGTCCGACGTCTGGACGCCAGGTCCCTGTTGGGGAGCTTTGACTGCGAATGTTGCTTGGGTAAAGCGTCCGTCGAATTATTTCTTTTTTTGGGTCAGCAGCGGGTTCATTTTTGGCCGCGTAAGTCCTTGATTGTACCCATGTTGTCGTGAAACTGGGAGCAGTGCGAGGGATGGGTCTCCGAAGCACAGCTAGGGACATAGCGAGAGAGAGTCTGAGCCTTATGTTTAGGCGCCGGGGCTGTCGGCTCAACTCAGCCTGAGGCGCCCGAAACTTTCTGCAGATGACCACCCACAACATCTACCCATCATGCTACCCACTCTTCTCTCTAAAATTTCATGACATATACCTACTTTGTGCACAAATTCCACGCCTTACCATTTTCTGGCCGTTGTTGCGCTCAGCTGCAGACCATGGAACAGACGCACGATCCTGATATGCACACTTTGTCGCGGATGATTTGTAGTCAACCGCTGTTATATTTGTGCTTGACATAAGGATAGATGCTTAGTCACCTCCCTTGCCAAAGCCTTCATCCCAACGGTGAGTCTTTGTGAAGCGTATGTACTGTGTGAACTCATTTTTTGCGGACGTGTCAGAAGGGGAGGGCTATTCACTCCGGAGAGTGAAGTAATTTGAAAGTCTCATTTTATGGACGGCTATGGTTCGCAGTCTCCCGCGAAACATATCGATTTTGTATTATGGCAGTACTTTTCATTTGGGATAACCCGACCGGTAGCAATGAACCAATCCTCGCTCCTAATGTGAAAAATGCCGGGGCACCTTGAAATCTTTCAAATGGCTCCGAGACTGCTGCATGCCAGCCCAGAAGACTAGCGGCAGGTCGTGGGGCTGCCACAGCAGCGTTCCCCTGATCATCTTCTCAAGCGACGGAATTTCCACGACCGCCTCGCAGATCCAGAATATTTGATCGTGTACCAGACTCCCATTGAACCAGTGCGTCGTCATGTCGGCTAGAGCAGTTACTACCCCAATCCAATGTGTGGGAGCCCATGGCTCTACCGGCAACACGAGCCTTGGTCTGGGAGCGGGCAAACTTAATTACTTGCTCACGTTCCTGTCGGTGACGACCTTGAGCTCGCAAGCCGTAAGGTCGAGAATGTCACAGTCAGGTTGCACATACTCTACGTAAGGTCGTCTTGCATCATGTTCTTCTGATTCTCTGTGTTTCTATTTACCACATCCACCTTCTCGCCTTGCTAGTGGCCGAAGAAACCAGGCTGGGAGAATATCACCCAGTGGTTTGGAAGATGCCGTTTTGCCTCCCATCTCACCGGAACGCATTTCCGTTCATCAGTCATTAATTGCGTTCTGTCACGCTGGCAGCGAGTTTGGACGCCAGCTGCTCTTCATTAGGATCCGAAACATTGTCTTCCTCTAATGGAGCAAATGGGTAGGTATGTATACCGTTCCTCGCGTTCACCTCACCCTCTAGTGAGTAGTGAACTTCCTCCAGGCTTGTCTTAGCCGGTCGTCGATGTCATCGACTCACTGACGACTGTGCCCAACACGATGTTGTGAAACTCCTGGTAGAACCATAATATGAACAGATCGAGCTGAGATTTGGGACATCTGCGTAAGCCCTCTTCTTGGCACAACTTCCTACGATTATGTTACCTCCAGGTGACTAAATTCCTTTCCTTTCCGTTACCCAATGACATCGCGAATTAATTTCTTGGGCCGGGGTCCAGGCTCTTCGACTCCTCCTCGCCTTTATTTCGTAGCCTCGCCGTTGGAACATTGTTTATCATCGTCTTTCCAACAGAATAAATTTTGATAATAAAGGCTGTTCCAGCGTTCTTTCCTGCATGTAATATATTCCTAGTTGGCCATGCTGCCGGATAACGTGGCAAGGGCACTAATTAGGAAAAAGGCACAAAACCTTATACTTTTGCTGTTACGGAGATACTTAATGAAGCAATTACTTCCGAAAGAAGGAAAGCCACGTTCTCAATCAGACCCAAATTTCTAACCTGTATTTGTGCTATATATACCACTTATCGGCATATGCAAGCTGCACTGCTTAGCGTGCATAGTGTTAGCCAACGCAACAACATTAGGACTGCGCCTACTCTTATAGTAGCCAATTACGAACGGAATTCTCGGAAGTTGTCAATGGTAGGCAGTTTCGCGGACTTGTTCGTCTTCGAGGCGCACCCTGCAGCCCAACAAAGGCAAACAGAGTTTCTTGCCCTCATCCATGTTCCCAAATCACGCCGGTCTGCTTTTGCTTTGCAGGCAATGTAGATTCTCTTCTATAGTACGTTTGCACTCTCATATCAGATAGCTTGCATATGACTGTTAGCAGACACCGGCCGCGACTAGAGCTTTCAGCACTAGTCAAATTACCCTGGCCAGGCATAAAGAACCAAAAATTCGTGCTCCATCCAAGAAAACGCTGGCGGCAAAGGCGAGAAAGCGTGCGGCAAAGGCGCGCAAGAACATATACGAGTCAGAGAAGATGAATCTCCTTGACGCCATTGCAGTGTTACGCGTGAGCAGCACGCGACTACTCCCGTCTACATTCTCGCTTACTTCGTCCACCGTCAGGCTGTCGAAGTCTCTAAGCCAAACGCGACGTATGAATTGTTTGTGAAGACTCTAATGAGGAGCGGGGTTGCAGTTCCCAAAGGTCGTGTCAACTTGCCCCGGGAGGCGAAACCTAAAGCGGAAGACAAGATACTGGTTTTCGCCGAAGGTCGGCAGGCTGAAGAAGCCAAAAAGGCTGGTGCTCATGTTGTCGGCGGGCCGGAGCTCATTGACGCTGTCAGTCATCGACTCCCTGATTCCTCTAAACCAAGCTCAAGGTGATGTAGGTTATCAACAACAGACATCAAGCGACGACGATTCTTTGCACCACTGCGCTAATACGAACCATCACCCCCAAGCTTGGACGTGTCCTCGGACCTCTCGGCCTGATGCCATCTGAGCGTCGAGGCACCGTAACAGATGACATTGCAGGCTATATTCAACGCCTTCACGGCACCAGTGAGTGGAGAGCCGACAAGTCGGGCAACATTCGAACCGCTATTGCGAAGGTATGGCATCTTCTAATGTTGATATATTAGTATACTCATGCCCTTCGAAGCTGCACTTCCCCGTCGATGATGTCGTGAAGAATGTTCGCCATTTCATGACTTCAGTGAAGCGAGTGACAGGGAACCAGAAGGAGAAAGATGACAAGAAGAGTACTAAACCTGGTATGTTCCCTGTCATTAGATGGCTTCTTACTTCTGAATGAAGCGACTGTGTTAGTCACGAGCATAACGAAGGTGATGCTGAGCTCGGGACAGGGACCTGGTATCCAAATATCCGATTTCTGAGTGCCTATGCTAAGATACGTTGGTGCTGCGATGTTGTGGAAGCGAACCGATTCGGAACGGTTCCAATAATAGTCAATTTCAGTGATATCAGTCCTTTTCCCTTCGTGCTTCAAGTCTCTTCATCCTGTCCTTGTGGGACTTGACCCTCTTCTCCTTCAAAAACTGGGAGAATGCTTGGGCGGACGCATCTGGCCGTAGTCCTGTTTTGCTACGTTTTCCAATATCCGCGCCTCTAGTCGGAGTGGTGCCACCCTCACGTTTGGCCCTTTGAGGTTGATAACGATCCTGCGGATCGTTCTTAGGTTCATGTGGAAACAAGTCACCCCAGTTAGATTTTCTAGCGTCATAATAGGCTTGCTTGCCCTGGGATCTTGGGATGGTAAGGCGCATTATCTTGCCTGTAAGAGGGCGTGAGCAAGGTTTAATCACAACAATTGGTGACTTTACCCTCCGGAGTGCAACTATCTAGAATGATATGTCCACTTTTCTTTAGTGGGGGGAATACTAGGCGGGGCCAATGATAAGCCTCCAGTCGTAGGGCAGGTTGAAGGGCAGTGTATGACTCAGGCGACACAGAGGTAAGGAGCGGCGAGCTTGAGTCTACTTCCTTCTGATCAAACGCGTCTATTGCCGAGTCATGTTCATCATGAATCCTCAGCTCCTTCATAGGCTTCATCGAAGTCGCCCTGGCATATATGTCTCTCTTACCAACTTCACCCACCCTACCAACTTTCACCACACCAGCGGCGGGGCGAGGACCTCGGCGGATAGCGATGTAAGAATATTCTACGTCCTCATGGCCAACGCCAGAATGTTTCGTTCGCCTTATGAACGGTGGACGTTGAAGCCGTTGAGAAAACCCACATATCAGCTGGGTGGAGCCAGGATGATGAAGAGGACAAGCTCCGTCATGAGGGCACTTAATTGTGAATGAGCCCAAGGAAGCAAGGAAGCGAGTAACTTTGGATCTCATACCGGTGCAATGACATGACATCCACGGGCATATGGACTTGAACTTCCAGAAACTTCAAGCTCTTTTTTACCAGCCTTCAATAGATGTTCCCTGGCTTCAGCAATCGCCTCGAAGCCGGCTTTCGTGCTGTGATCCATCAGAACCTGGACGCAATTTGGGGTGACTAAACACTGTAGCAAGGAAGTGACGTACTATGACATCTGCTCCGCTCTCCCACATCTCATTGACAAGTGCTTTACGGGCAAACGGCGAAGGGAGAGATGACAAAGCAAATGCTGACAGCGCCAGTGTACTGCTACGTTGAGAATCTCGGGGTTTGTCCTCGTCCTTGAATGCCCTTTGCCACTGGAGGCTCAGATTCCCAATGTTGACGTCTAGCTGGAGTTAACCAGCATCTCGGACTAAGGAAGACACCTTACCTTGGGCCAACCGCTTCCCCATTGTAACCAGGCCATCGCGTTTCTCAATGCCGAGATATGACGTTACGCTCGAATTTGCAATTTTCGACTCATCGACATCGGACGTCGGACTGGCCTGTTGGAATGCATACAAGGACGCCCTATCGCAAGCAGAGTTCGTCGAGGCATGGATTCATAGAGTGGCGTGACTAACCATAGACCGCTACCCACTCCCGCTCCCCACTCGATAACATTGTCAATGGACCAGCTCGGTTCTAACCTGTGCTTGAGATGTTCCAAGACGGAAGTGATAGCCGAAAAATAGGCCGGGAGAACGATAGTTGCGAATGCCGTCCCATCACGCTCGTAATGACGCTCTGCCTGACGCCGAGAACGATACTGAACGTCGTATTTGACATCCCACGCGTCTTCCGGCGAGCCCTCACTTTCGTCATCGAAAAAGAGACGTTTGGCATCCTGGCGGAGCCTGTGTTTATCTGACTCTGCGGAGTGTGAGGGAAAATGACAGCTCGGAAAGGATGACACTCACCCGATATGATAGAACTGATACGTGACTGCATTTCCAGAGGAATTATTACCGCCCCGACGCGCTGGCTGCCAAAATGAGCGGCAGGAGACTTTCTGAGTAGATATTCATCATGTGGGTCGTCTTCGGACTGAGAGATGGAGTCGCCTGGATCCACAGGGAAAGCCTCGAGCTCGCGTCGAGATGGAGTCGTAGCATCCTTTGACTTAAGCTGATCCAAAGATATGTCGACGTCTTTAAGCAGGGCTTGAAGGCTTGAGTCCAAATGAAGAGGAGGTTTCGGTTGGCTTGTCTCGACAGTCGATGAAACATAACGGCATATGCGCTGCCTCTGACACTGAGCAGCCTGCCTCGTGCGGGTTGAGAGAGTCAGCAGGGGACTTAGTCTGCGGCTCATTGCGAGCCGGCTGTTGGGAACAGAGTCAACATTCGTAGCGCCTGGGTGATTGCCTAACTCGGACTCACGCCCTGACCATGAACGAACGGCTGGAAGACAACGAGGCCGACAGCACACTCGCTGCCGGACGACCAGCGAAGAGGCTAAGACTAGACGGGGATGTTCCGTCGCCCGCAACAACTCCAGTGCACGACAATGACCTTGACGAAGACGTCGAAGTTGCTCCCGACACGAAGGAAGAAACCAAAGCCTCTGACTTGTACTTAGACACCGTGAGCTATCCGTCTCCTTGAACCCTTCGAAGGCTCCTGAACAATACAGATTAATCGTGCGGCGATGGATTTCGACTTCGAAAAAGTATGCTCGGTATCGCTTTCAAACATCAACATCTATGGATGTCTCGTCTGCGGGAAATACTTTCAAGGTCGCGGGCGGAATTCATACGCGTATGCTCATTCCATACACGACGATCACCACGTATTTATCAACCTGGAAACCACAAAGGTGTGTTAATGCCGTTGGGTGTCCAGCACGGCATATTTACCCATGAACAGGTCTATGTATTGCCAGATGGGTATCTAGTGTCAGACCCGTCGCTGGAGGACATTGCTTATGTCCTGGCACCGTCTTTTGCCCCTGCGACTATCTTAACCCTTTCCCCTCCTTCGCACAATCCTCGCCCGACCTATGATTTAGACTCTCGCCCTTACATTCCTGGGTACATAGGACTGAACAACATCAAGAGGAATGATCATATGAATGTCATCATTCACTCATTGCTTCATATACGTCCGTTACGAGATTTCCTGCTGTTGTCGAAGTTTAAGGGGAAAGAATCGGAGCTACTGAAGCGTTTCGCAGCGCTCGCTAAGAAGATATGGAATCCTCGCCTGTTCAAAAGTCAAGTTAGCCCTCACGAGTTCCTTCAAGAGGTTAACAGGGCCAGTGCTGGTAAATTTCGATTAGAAGAGCAAGGAGACCCGGTGGATTTCCTCGGTTGGCTATTAAATCGCCTACACAAGGATATGGGTGGATCGAAAAAGAAAAACTCCAGTATGTGACCATTCGATCTCCTGTGTTTATATCTGATGCATGCGCATACCCCAAGGCATTATTTTCCGAACTTTTCAGGGCGAGCTCCGTGTTGAAACACAACAAGTCCTTGTGCGTCCCGATGTAGGGGAAAACGAGCGCCCTCGCTTTGCTATCGATCGCGGTAAGGATCAATGATAATATCTACGGGTTCGAACCGCCAACATTATGGAGACAGAAATCAAATCAGCTATCTCTCCGTTCCTTTTCCTCGCCGTAGACCTGCCGCCCCCTCCACTGTTCCAGGATACTATTGAAAAGAACATTATACCACAAGTCAGTATACACTCGATCTTAGCTAAATATGATGGAATTTCGGCACAGGTGACTCATTTCAAGTATCAATGTTCCACACTTAACTCTCTCAACCCCGGTTAGGAATCGGCTGGCCAGCTTCGCCGGTTCAAATGTCAGCGCTTGCCGCAATATATCATCCTTCATTTCAAACGCTTCACCAAAAACATTTTTGTAGAGGAGAAAAATCCTACCATTGTCAACTTCCCGTTAAAGGGCCTTGACTTCAAAGACTGTGCGTGAGCCACGGAGCATTATACCGGCGATACCTAATCCGATATGTTTCTACATAGATCTGGATGCGCCAGCTGGTCACCCGTCAACCGTCTACGATCTCATCGCTAACGTCACTCACGAGTCAGTGGCAGGGACAACCAGAGATAAGGAAAATACTGTTTGGAAAGTACATCTCCGTGCTGCGAGTGGGAGCGGAGAAAATGAGAAATGGTTCATGATACAAGATCTGATTGTAGAGGAGACGAGGAAGGAAATGATTTTCTTGGGGGAGACCATTTTACAGGTAGAAGCCCATTTATCCTTGTATTTCTTAACTGCTAAACGTCTGGCATAGATATGGGAAAGACGTACAGTAGATGCAAACCCGACCATGGATATCGACGCCTGATAGAGCCACTTCGGGTGGGAGACCGCAGTTGGTTCGGGCAAGGTACATATCCTGTGCAATGTAGGGACTACAATACTACTGTGTACCTTATTATGATTTGCATATAAATCCTAAACGTCAAAAGCAAGTTCCTCTAAACTACTTGTGCCCTTGGGCGCTAAGGCACCTGGGAAGGAGGGGACTTAAGATTTGTTTCTGGAGAAGTTTTGACAGATGGCTTGGCCTGTTCGGTCTGAACATGCGGCATCAATCTGTTCTTGTTATTTCGAGATCAGCTGGAAGACGGTGAACCGGTGTCTGCTGACCCAGTTTGATCTTTCTCCTTCTCAGCGCTGAGAAGGGGTTGAAAGACGTAGATTCCGGAGAGAATACCTGTTTATAGGCGGTGCGTGAGGAAAGTAGCTCCCCATCTGTCACAAAACAAGCACCTGTAGCGCCCGCGACAAGATATGGGACAGCTCGGCGACGAAACGACATGGAAGAAGTAAGCGAGACGCGGTGTGACGTCCGTGACAGTATGACTAAAGTACAGATTAATTTAAAACACCGCGAGTTATGATAACCCAACTGGGGTACTACAAGCGAGGGGTTTCTACGTCTACGTCTCGGCACTCAAATCGTGCACAACAAGTGGCCATTTCTACCCGTCATTTGCTCGCAGCCACTGAAGTGTGATAAGAGCTATGGCCTCACATCGACTTAAACAAGAACCGACCTCTAATGCTTGCTTGGAAGCCTCGTCCTTCGCAAAGCCCTTGTTGGCATGAACACCAGTCCCCCTCGGTTGCCCATCAACTATGTCCAAATATTAGGTAGATAAAGAAGGTAGAAAACGCTACGCACTCTTGCACACTGAGGTCCACGTTGGGGCACGACGCTGAGAGATCAAATTAGTTGGGCGAAGGCCACTGCAAATCTCGAGACTTACATCGCCTCTTTCAGAGTCTTGGTACGAAGCACGACCATAGCCGCCATGAGTACTGAGGTCTATAAAGATAAGGTAATGTGGATGTTTCAAGTAGAGAAAATTAATGGCGAACAGTTGTTGAGGTCGGTTACGTGACCTGCAACCAAAAATGAGGTGGTGAGCTGTGAGAGAAAGCGTGTACTCACGTCCGGTCATTGTAAATGGAGGATATTTGTATTCAAGCTTCGATGACCAGCAATACCTTGCTAACGGTGCTTTCTTGGGAGCTCACAAGGGTCTTATATAGCATCATGCCCCCTCTTCCTCTTGAAGGTTTGGCCCAGACAGTTTGCATGCCAAACAAGCAAGTGGGTCGTAAGCATCACATCGCCATCTAGGCGTTCAGTTACATTGCCTCAGCTTACGTCGCCCCATGTAGACATCCAAGTTCGGCGAACTAGTTTGATATGGCCCGCAATATTGGTGAAAAATGGACCGGACGTATTTATCAACGTACCTCTAATCTGGGATAGGCAAAAAGTCAGTCAGAAGGGCCCAGTACCCTCGTTGGGGACATCGCTCGTGTCTTGAAGGGACCCCAGACGGCCCAGGGACATATTCTATGAACCAATTAAGGGCAACAGCGAGCCACGAGTCCCTGGTGTCGGGGAGGGATCGCAAAGGCCGGTAGCGCTGTGGAACCCATCTTGCGTGAGGATTGTTGGCGGGCTACGAACTGATGGCGGACCTTGAGATATCAAATCAGATCAGATGGAAAAATCGCCGAAGTGTTGCAACGTTCCTGTTGGATCAGTGCTTAATGAAATTAATAACCACCGGGACGTACGGCGTGACTAGCGGACGAAACTCCTGGTAAGATGGATCAGGTAATGTGGGAGCACCGGGTCTAAGCGTTTAGATTGCTGGGCACGCAGACGATGGGGTGACGTGGGACGTGAACTCCTTGATAAACATGACCGCGCATGTCCGTCCGATCCAGTAGGAGCACGAAGGATTAGGGTTCTTTGCCTCCCGAAGCTTTGGCAAATGAAGCCTAGAGCCCACTTTGACGGCGGGAGGAGTTGCCGTCCAACCATTAAGAGAACCTGGAGAAAGCCAGCTGATTGGCTAAGTATATCAGACTTGGAGCGCTAATGATGAAATAATGCACCTTGTGTTTATTAGTAGGTGCCAGTGGTAGCCCAAGCGATTGGGCGGGTCCAAAACAACGCGCTATCACAATGTGGGAACTTCGGCAATAATTAGTGCTTCTATTTGCAGTCGCAAGACAAGTCTTCAATAAACTGATATGTATTTGGATTTCAACCAGTGGAACCATAACTTAAGCGCTCCCAGAGCTAGACGTGCCCAACACTATGAACGGAGGAGAGAGAGGGTCAATTCGACTCGGCGTGCAGTCGCAATCACTCCTGCGCGTCTTCTTGTAAAGCCCGGAGCGCAGCAGCAGCTGCCTGTTTCTTGGCGTCGCTCTTGCGACCACCAGTACCAACTCCACGTGTCTCGCCGTCAACTAGAAGCATTGACCTTGTCAAGGCATGAGAGAATGGCTAATAGAAACATACTTCGGCAACGAGCCGTCCATTGGGGCGCATGATCAGGTGGGCTCAAACGAAAAGTCCAACTGAGTGATGAAAGACGGCCTCGGGCTTGTAAATCTGTGAGGATGGAGGGGGTTAGACCCGATGGACCGCGACATGGTGAGCGAAGGGACAGCTACAATTGTTCAAAATGACTATCGCGTCCTCTATGGGCATGTTAACGAAGGAGCTTGTACTGTAGAAGAGGACTTGCCAGAAGACATGCTTGAAATTCTGGAGAACTCGACCGAATGTCGGTCATTTAAGTAGGAGAGACACCAGCTGCAGGATCTCATAGCGAGCACCTTTCCATACATTGAAACGACGGCTAATTCATTTGTGTGATGGGAATCTTCAAAGACCGAACCCAGCAGTAGAGGAGGCATGACGAGGTTCGAGAAGTAGTCACAAGGGAGGCATGAAGCTGGCGACACGAGACAGCCTTATGTCAAAAGACCGCAAAATGAATCCATCGCCATGGGCTCAAGGGGAGGAGTGGTTATCGCTGGGCTGCGGGGATACAACCATGAGATCGTCCTGAGGCCAAGTCATATTAGGGTGAGGTGATGATTTTCTCAAAGATATCACGTCAAAGCATGAGGCATTAGATCTTCCATGGGCACGGTAATTTGGAACATTCAGAACTGAGCTACGAAAGCCTATGAGTCGACGGAACTGAACCATGGATCAAGCTAACCGTGACGAGGGGAACTTGAAGCGCTACTCGTTCTATGAATGAAAGCTGCTTCCCTCCCACGCCACCAAGCTCATGTTTGGCTTCACACCCCCCTATCTCTCCTATTTGTGTCACTCTACTGGGATTCTCTAACTAGGAATACAGTCGTTGCGAATACGTGATCATTCCCTAGAAGTTGTCTTTGATCCCATATAGTGCCTCCGCGGCTAACTCTTCTGCACCCGCCTTTGAAGACGCCACTTTGACTGCGTTTAAGGCAGGAATACCATCCACTGGGAAAAAAAAATTACACGAACGGCAACGTAGGCATGGGTGCGCACTCACCGTACACCATTGCGTTCCATCGTTGGGCGTGTGGAGGGCCACTGGGATTGGTATCGTAGGTCACGCGTTTCGCAGTCTCCTGGGCCCAATTATTCACGGCTCTCCTCCAAGCTTTGTAAACGAGCTTAAGAGCCCATTGCATGGAAAAGGCTTAGAAAAAACGCACAATTGAAGGGATGAGGAGGTGGAGACATCTTGATTCTGATAATGAATTCGGATGAGGGGATAGGCGATGTCAGAGAGTTTGAGTTCGTTGGTTGGTGATCGTCAACAAGCAGCCCCGCATCTTTTATACTCGACTTCACGAAAGTGCTGTTGTTGTTCAAGTAAGCCTCGAGATACACCGCAACGGAGAGGAACATTGCAAACGACGTACATTTCCCAAATGTGGGCGTAGACCGAGTCGTTTCTTCGATCCCGAATATTTCCTGTTTTGAAGTTGTCCCATCACTCGGAAGGAAGAGCCGCTCCTTGATGAGAAGGGGAAAGGAAGGGCACCGAACTCCAAGAAGGCCGGTCATCGATAATCTGAATATTGTTGGTATAAGCGCCTTCGGGCGGCAGGGAAGTAGAAATATTCCCGACTGAGATGCATTGCAAGACAGCAAGAGTCCATGGAATACAAGTCCAGCGGTAAACACTGAGTAACATGGTGAAGACAGACTCTCAACACGACATCATCCCCGTGGTGGTGGTGGCGGACTAGAGCTGAGACTGCTATACGACAGAGTCTGCTGAATGCCTTAGTCTGAATGATTTGGCCAGCAGATTAGACCATCTTTACTGCACGGGCAGTTGTACCAAGGACGGGGGGAGTCTCGAATGGGGAAAAACAGAGTGATATTCGAAGGGCACGGGATTACGCCAATAATCACCGACCCCCACCGCCATGGGCAAATCAGCGGCTCGGGCAATGGAGAGGTGACGTGATGGTCGAAACGTCGTAAGAACCGTTGAGCCCAATGAGTATGGTGGTGCTGACAAATTTCATATTGGGAGAAAGGCATTGGGGTAAGCGGCAAAGACACCCATGGACTGAAATTGCATTAACAACCAGACAGGTCTGATCCCAAATGGCAGATGTTGAGAACACTGGCCCACAATCGAGTAACTGAGAAGCTGTAACTGCGGTTGAGGCGGCCAGCCTGACTCGCTCGTCTGCGCTATCCCAAGGGTCCTTGGCGCTTGCGAGTGCTGGTAACTTACCTGCAGCTCACTCAGGGTCAGCGTATTAACTATTGGACAAAAAGACATGGTCTGGCTTGTGTTGTGGTGTTGGCAGGGACAAGAATATTAAGAACGTGGCGGAGATTGGCCTAGATCCCTCCATGATCGTACATGAAGCGTACTCCTGGGCGGACATCGGCTGGAATGTGAAAGGACTATACACGAGCATGCCCGGAGATACACGCACCAGTGACGAATATGACTTCCACGTGAGCTGAAGGACAGCGCAAGTCGCAAGCTTGGCCGGACAGCGCACCGAAGCATGAAGATCAAAGGGGCTAGGACGTAATTCGTAAGACAGTCGTCACATACAGCAAGTCCGTCGAAGAGAAGTTGTGATGACCGCGAAGGCATTAAGGAACCCGTCATAACAGCAATCAGAGGTGTGGACACTTTCGACGGCAAGCGCCTGACTTGGCAATCCGCACTCCTTTCTCGCAATCTCCGGAGTCGGCGACGTGAATTTCGAGAAGGAGCAATGAGCCACAGCTAACCTGGGGTAAAATGAATGCTGGGATGAACTCCCGATCCTGGTCATATCTAACCGCACTGATCAGTGTGGCACGCAAAGAGCTGATGTGGCTCCTCTCCCCAGAGCACCCGAAGAAGAACAACCACCTATCGCCGACGTCGAGCAAAGTGCAATATAAACCGACAGCACTGCGGTTAGAGGCGAACTGGTCCCTGGCGGTGATACTGTGATACTGGAGTCGACACAGACCCTAGAGTCCTCGGAGAAAAGTGATGCGGTTGAAGAGGGGCAACTCCGGACGTGTAGCCAATCGTAAGTGACTCCTTTGACGGGAAAAAATTGGATATTTATTCGACGAGGCCAGGGCGTACTGCGACGCTCCGCGCTCAGTCTGGAAAGCATATGTACGGTGTAGTTTGTAAGTCGGAGCACTGATTTGACAGATCCGAGTGATGTCTCCAAGTCGGCACACGAAGGAATCATCAAAGTCGTAGGGTTTCGTCGCAGGTGTAAATCTGAGCTACCTGACGGGGGAGGGCGCAGAATATGGGATGCCAGGGTATCATCGTCATCGTCGCAGGCACGAGCAGTTCAACTTCAAGAGCCCGTCAGCTTTCAGGGGGATTGAGTCGGAGATTGTAAATTGATGTTGAAGACTCGGTATTGGCCGGCAGTGTTGCAAAGATCATTCCATCAGAGGGCCAGCAGCCTGTCCAGCTTTGAGCTGCCCTCTTCCTCCACAGCCTCCCGCTTCCCACAGCCCGTTTTTCTTTCTTTCCTCACCTCTTCGTCATCCTCATCCTTCCTCATCGTCGCTCTCAACGTCGACGACCTCCTCCACTTGTTGGCCAGCAGGTGCAGTTTCCCACGCAATTTCCGTTCAGCCATCGGAATCCCCGCGCCTCTTCTATTTTTTCTCTCACTGTTCAAAGGTTTGACAACCCTCTCATTTTCTCTTCACAACGACTCACTCTCCTTCTCAACGCTCGTTAGAGCAAGAATTCATATAGCTGATCTACACTGGCTCATACACAATGTCGCAGAATCAGGGAGATATACAGGAGCGGATTGCCGCTGCTCGCAGAGAAGCAGAGAGTTTGAAGGAAAAGATTCGAGCGAAGAAGGAATCATCAGCAGACACTAGTCGTGCGTGCTCTCTTTCTCTTTGAAGCGAGTAGTTTGTTTAAACGTACACTCCCTGACGGATCACAGTGCGCGCTATGGCTGCTGAAGTGGACCCTCTACCACGGATAGTGATGCGTCCTCGACGGGCGCTGCGAGGGCATCTTGCTAAAATCTATGCCATGCACTGGGCCGCCGACCGTCGACACCTCGTTTCGGCATCTCAGGACGGAAAACTGATTGTATGGGATGCTTACACAACCAACAAAGTCCACGCTATTCCTCTCCGATCCAGCTGGGTGATGACTTGTGCCTACTCACCATCGGGGAATTTCGTGGCTTGCGGTGGTCTCGACAACATCTGCTCGATTTACAACCTCAACAACAAGGACGCCGGCGCAAGCGTCCGTGGCGCTCGTGAACTAAGCGCACACTCGGGGTATCTCAGCTGTTGCCGCTTCATCAATGACCGGCAAATTGTCACTAGCTCTGGAGATATGACATGTATGCTGTGGGATATTGAAGCTGGTGTTCGTGTGGTCGAATTCAGTGACCATACTGGTGATGTGATGAGGTACGCGCGCTATCCTTGAGTTCTCACATACTCTTTCACATGCTCAAACTCGACCAGTCTCTCCCTTGGCCCCAATCAGAACGTCTTTGTTTCGGGCGCTTGCGATGCAACAGCAAAGCTCTGGGATATCCGAAGTGGCCGTGCCACTCAAACTTTCACTGGCCATGAATCCGATATTAACGCCGTCCAGTCAGTTTCCCTTCCTCTGTCTTAGTCTCGGAAGTTGAATGTATAACGGCATTAGATTCTTCCCCAACGGTGACGCGTTTGCGACTGGATCGGATGATGCTTCTTGCCGATTATTCGATATTCGAGCTGACCGGGAGCTAAATGCATTTACGCACGACAACATCCTCTGTGGCATTACATCAGTCGCATTTTCCATCTCCGGGCGTATTCTATTCGGTGGATACGATGATTGGACGTGTAACGTCTGGGATACGTTGAAGGGTGAGCGTGTGGGTGTGCTAACGGGGCATGAAAACAGAGTAAGTTGCTTGGGTGTCAGCGCCGATGGTATGGCCCTTTGCACAGGTTCTTGGGACAGCACGCTCCGGGTTCGTTCCAGTCTGATTGTCCATTTTTCTGTTCCTAGACTAACCATGCTCTGCAGGTTTGGGCATAGTCGCTCGTGTTACCTTTTATATGTTATTCTATTTGATCACCTCCCCTCCACCCTCACAAGCACTACTACAGACCTCTTTTCATCTCGTTTTCTTCTACTCGCATCGATATCTGTCTACTTATATGAACGATACTCACCCGCGAGCCGCCACCGACCCGTTGGAATGGACGCCTTCGATTCAGTCTTTACCGCATATTGCTATTATTGCAATTCTCTTTAGCCATGTTACCTGGTGGGCAACATGTATATATCTGCGCACGTACTTCTTACAAGATCATCCCTAACTGTCTTCTGCTCTCTTTTTTTCTGGTCTACGTAAATAACGGCAATTCTATTTCTTAAGGCATGATAGTTGGAATCCTATATACCTGTACATTCATTATTGAGCGCTTCGACCACCGTTTGAGTGATCATAGTGTTTGGCTTAATCGCGGGCGACACGTCGACTTGGCTCACGCCCATATCACGTCTTCAACATATTGCTCATTACCCTGCGGTTTCCTTAAGCCCTCGTTCATTCGACGGCCATTCACCTACCAACGTGGTCGGCTGTTCAAATAAAGAACTGATTGACGTGTCTTCGCCGTGACCAAGCCACACTGTCCTCAATTATGTCCGAACATGACCGCGCAGCTAAAGCAGCGAGAGCGAAGGCTCTGGTATGCCCTCCTTGTGAACGGTGAATCAACCTTGTTGACCACTTTTGTAGCTCAAGAAGAGGCAGGAGCAGAAGAAGACGGCTGGTACGCCGGCTACCAGTACAACGGAATTGCCAGCTTCACCCATAATCAGCCCGCCTGCCTCTCGTTCATTCACGCCACAGCCCTCGGAGCCCCCAGTTTCCTCTGAAACACGGGTTAGTCCACCGATTGGCGTTGAACCTGCATACCGTGATCCAGCCAGCCTGTACGTGTATACTTGAACTGTGTCAGGCAGCCTGAATACCGACTGCTGTAGATTCGGTAACTCCAAGGACGATGACTCTTGGATAGCTTCTCTACCGAAGGTGGAGTCTCATCCAAGACCTCCCAAAGTAGTCGCCACGCCTCTATTGCAACACGCTTCCACGCATTCTAGCACTTCGCAATCCTCTAGCAACGTGATTGGTGCAGGCTCACAGCTGCCTCGAGACGACGGTGCTTTGAAGGCGCTTCAAGCTGAACGGGATGCTTTGCGCGTTGAGATGGATCGGTTGAATGGTCTGCTGTCGGGTGCGCACCGTTGACTGCAACGTCGTCGAAACGCGCTGACAAGCTGTTATTTCATTAGACCTCCGGGGGACAGAATCCAAACTAGCTCAAGAACAAGAACGAGCAAAGGAATTGGAGCTACGAATACATCAGCTACAGTCCGAGAGTGCTGCAGCAATAAGAAATGGAGAGAGCCAGCAGCAAACGATTTCTCTCTTGGTTTCCGAGAAAGCGGCTCTTACTACTGAATTGGAACGTCTCGGTGACGTGGAACAAAGTCCGTACCCGCTTCGGATGCGCAAATATGCATCGTTCATCCCGTTTCGCAGATGCCCGTGAAACTGCTTCTCTGCTTGAACAGCAGAAAGTTGAATCTGAATCCCTTAAGACACGCGTCAGTCAGCTTACAAATGAAGCCCATGAAACCTCCAAAGGCATAGAGGAACACAAAGCAAAAGAGAAGGAGTTATCTGAGAGATATCGCGAGCAAGTTGAGACACTATCTCGGCTGCTTCCATTTTGCTACTGATCCTGGCTATAGGAACGGGAACTGCAACTCGCAAATGGGACTATCAAGCAACTGCAATCGGAGTCGGCGCAACACCGACAACGCGTTCGGGAACTTGAAGAACGGATACAAAGTGATGACCGTGTTGAGCGGTTGGAAGAGTCACTGCAAAATACACGAGACCGTGCTGACGATCTTGAATTGAAATTCACGAAGCTCAAGCAGGTATGATGCTCCACCCGGACGGAAGTCAATCACTTACATTTCCAATAGACGCATCAAACCCTTAACACCGACCATGAAGGGCTTGTGTCTCAGCTTCAATCTATCCGTGATGCGGAAGCCTCGGCACGCTCAATGATCACAGAGTTGGAGACTCAGCAAGCAGATCTACATGCTCAGATAGCCGCCGCCGCCGCAGAGAAAGAGGCTCTCGCTCGTGACAAGACCAACTTGCAAGCTCAAGTCAGTTCGCACGAAGACAAAATCAAAGAGTTTCAGCGTCAGCTTGACACGGCTACTTCGGACCTCGCTGCGGGCTCCAACCAGCTGCAGTCGGCACAATCAGAGTATCGTAATGCTATCAGGCGCGCTGAAGACGCGGAACGGATGCAAGCCGACCTACAAACTGAAGGGATTAACCTTATGCGGTCCTTGGACGAGATGCGACCTAAAATTGTGGAGCTTACAGGTGTCAAACTCGAACTGGGCGAAAAAGTTGAAGACTTAGAACGCGCCATTAATAGCCGAGATGCTACCATCAGCGAACTCGAATCTGAGCTAGACAACTTGCGGGTACACAAGGAAATGGCAGACAAGAAACTACAGTCCATCTTAGTCTCGCAGGAAAAGGATCAAACTCAATCCCAGGGCAGGCTGGTGGAAGTGCAGAAAGCCTATGCCGAATTGCAGGCTGAACTTGAAGCTACTATGACTAGCGTACGCTCCCTCGAGTCGGAGAGGAGCAGCAACCACCAAGAGGCTACCCGCCGCCTTGAGGAAATTGCCAGCCTGACGAAGACTTCGAAGGCTCAGTCTGAGGAACTGGTATCCTTGCGCACCGAACTCGAGGAAAAGTTGATGGAGCAGGTCCGTTGTTCCGCTACTATCCTATCCCGTGACTTTGTTGACAATATTACCAGGATGAGAATCAGGACCTTTTGGACCGTGTCCAAAATGAATTGGAATTGCTCCGTAATGAGCTCTCTCTTCGTGATGAAGAGATTGAGCGTCTCCGCCAGCCTTCGTCACCTACGAAGTCTGACGAGCCCCACGCGCTTGACCACGAGATGCTTGATTCTTTACGGCAGCAACATGCCCTTGAGCTGTCATCTGCCCAGTCTACTATCCGAGCTCTCGAAGAGTCCGTGTTTGAGGCTCAGTCAAAGGCTCATGCACTTCATAAGCAAGTCGGCACCCTTGAGGAGCAACTTGCTGCACAGGCTCACTCAGGATTGAGGGCTGGTATTCCAAGACCATTCTCGCCATCCAACGGTGTTCCCTCAAGACCTTCGAGTCGTGGCGGCCCCTCCCACCGTCCAACAAGCAGCTTATCAGGCCCTCCTATAACTCGCTCAGTCTTCGAGCAGCATTTAAGCCCTGAAATGCTTCATAAACGCAAAGTCAGTTTATCTATGCTCAAAGCCCGTATTGAAGGCGAGAAAGCTGCAACCTCAAGTTCAAATCCCCCGTCGCGGCCCATGTCGCCCGTCCCTGGAGAGCTACCTCCCATTAGAGAACCGTATCATCCACATCATGCTCGTAGCGGCTCGAAGCAGCATTCTCATTTCCTGGACGAGTCCCATGTCTTTTGGTGCCACTCATGTAGTGGGGATCTCGTTGTGCTTTGATTTATTGGCTCTAGTGATATTGATGTGTCCTATCCAAGGCTTGCTGTGATTCGTAGTAGTATACTACATAATTGTGCTAATGAGCGAGATGAGTCATGATATGAATGAGAAAGGCAACCAAGATATGAAAGTAAAATGTACAGGTATATGATAGCGTTATGAGAGATGCATGTGAGGGAAGGGAATGGAGCGAAAGATATGATTGCTTAGATTCGTCAATATAGTCGTCCACGTTTGGTGCGAAGGGCGCGAAGCTTTTGCAAAAGGTCCTAGGGACGAACACGGTAAGCGCGAGCAATTATACACAAGGCCAAAAAGCTGTGCTCACCTCTACTTCATCAGGGTTGAGGGTACCATGCTTGCGCTCATCCTCCAAGCCTTTCTCAATACTCTCCAAAATATCATGTATCAATTCCCGATAATTCACACCGAAGAATTGTGTCAACTTGGCCGCTCTCCGCCTGCGAAGTTGGAAGTCTGTCGATTCGGGCTTGGGTGTCGTGATACTGATGACGCTGGATCTATTGTTGAGGGAAGGACTGTCGGTCGACACGGTCGAAATGGTGAGTTCGGTGGTGATTGATGCGATAGAGGTTCTGGCGGGAAGTGAACGGCGCCGCTCGGATTTGATGGATGCGGTTGACAGGCGGCGGTTAGCGGGAAGAGGCGAACGAGCGAATTCCTGTAGGGAAGTAGGCGACGAGCCCGGGGAGAAGTTGAGATCGTCTTCGCCTGAGTGAAGGTATTCATGCAATTCGGCAAGAGACTCCTTGTCATCCTGTAAGTAGGCTGTTAGAAAATATTCAAGTAGAGATGAAAGCAACAACGCAACTCGATCGATGATATCGTTCAAAGAATTTAAGGAGTGCTGATAGTGGGTATATACTTGCGACCTACGGATGACGGGTTTGAGGCTTTCTTGAGTAGGGATCTCTCCCTTGTTGGGGAGGAGGGCCTTGCTCGACTCTGACGTTCCAGGACGGTCAGACTTCTTGAGCTTTGGCTTGGGGTATGGGAATGGACTGGTTTTGACATGTGTCGGAGTCTTTGGATTGGGTGAAGAAGGTTGCGATGCAATTGCCGAAGTTGCAATGTTGGTACGGATAGATCCAACAGGGAAGGAAGGAGACGGCATATGACGGGTGTGGTATAGCGTCTGGGGAGGTGCGACACCGAATACCTAAGAATAACAATCGACAAAGCGTCAGTGGGATCGACAATGATAGGGTAATCAACACTTACCCGCTCCATCTTTTGTGCCCTCTTCACATTAATGGCCTTCTCCCTATCATTCAGGTCTTCCTTCAGACGATCTACATCATCTGACCAGGACGAGGGTAATGCAACGACACTACTGCTTCGCCGCCGCCTAAGCCAAATTTTCCTCGTCACTTCGTCAGGAGGGAAAGGCATAGTTGGACTGTCGAGCTTGGTGGCGTCCAGATCTGGGTTGGCAGCAAAGGTAATCGGCGGTAGTGAGTCTGCTGGGTCACCAGGCAACCCAAGAGCAAGATTGGTAGGCACACGCGAACCCAAGAAGCGGTGGAGTTTCGCAAGCTTTTCACGTTTGCGCCTTCTTTCCTCCTCAAGCTGCTCTTCTGGGGACATATTCTCAAAAAGAGATTGGGCCGCTGACAGAGCTCGGCGGCGACTGCCGGTTTGGCCCCCACCAGGCCCGGCGGAAGGGCGATTGATGATGCTGGAGTTGTCATCAGGTGAGGGAGGTTCCTCAGCATCTGATAGATCAATAAAAGATGTTGGGGTATCTGGACGTATCTTCTGATCTTTGGCGTTCTGATGCAGGTGAGCAAAGTCACTGGCTGGCAGCGGCACACCTTCCTCAGTACCGATCTCAATCGCGTGATCAGACTCGTACTCGTGGCTATCGTGATCGTCATGACTCTCCGTCCTACCACCTTCAGGCAGAAAAGAGAAGTCGTCCGGCGGCAAGGGATTGGAATGTCTGCGACCACCGACAGTCATGTACTGCGTACCCTCTGGAGGAGGCCAGACTGGCGTGGAACGTTCCTTGGCAGGTGAAGACAAGGCTTCTCCGATGGATATAGACGCCGATCCTCGACTATGCTGCACACGCTGCCTCAAGGACAGACTCTGAGAATTGAAACACTGCTGATTCAACGCCTCCGCTCCCGGAGGTTGACCAAACATCTTGGCAAGTTTCTGAGACTTGCGAATCAGCTCTGCACGCGCTTCGGGGTCCAAGAGGTTGCTGGTGGATGGAAGTCCCTCGCTGGTGGCGCGCACGTCTAGCGGTGAAGGCACTGGCGAAGGTTTAGGGGAAGGCAGGAGTCTTGTGGATATGCCCAGCGGAGTCGTCGGGCGGTTAAATATGGGCTTCGGAGTGGACGGGATAGGGGGCTTGGGTGATCGAGACCGACCGCGAGACTTGTTGAACATGGGTATTCGGTGGGTATCGCTGTCGCTGGTATTTGGCCTAGACTGAGCAGCAGGCAGGTATGGCGATGCCTCTGACTCTGCACGAGGAGAGTACTGTTCTGCCAGAGGCTGGAAAGAAGTCGTTTGCGGCGTCGGGGAAATCATGTCAATGAAGGACTCGCGATCTGACTCGACTGAACCTGAGGACTGGACGCTGCGGTGACCACCTCCCATGAAATTTCTGAAGCTGGACATCCTGTCAGGGGGGACGATTGGGGAGAGACGAGGGGTGCTGGGTGAGTGGTGGTTCGACTGGGACGAGGGGGGGTATATCGTGCTGGAGATGCTGATCCTGTTGTGGTCGCCGTCGCTGCCGTCGTGGTGGATGTGGTCGTACGAGGAGGAGGAGGAGTCGACGGAGTACAGGGATGGGGTCGACGGTGCGATCGAGGCTGAAGAATGAGATGCGTGGGAAAGGCACAGCGGCTGAGCAGGGTTCAGCGCAGAGGCTCGGTCACCAAAGTCGTCGTCCTCCGCTCTGCGAATATCCAGCACCGGCGTCTCAGCTTGATACATCCCCGTGGCATCTGTCGCGTTTCATTCGAAAAAAAAACGAAGAAAGCGCAAATCGTATATGTGAAACAGACCCTCGAAAGTCAGTCATCGCTCTGAAACTTTCAGGCTTGGAAGAAAAAAGAACCAAGTGTCAAGGCGAAAAAAAAGGACTCACCCAGATTCTTCCCGTTCTTCGACGCCAGCCTGCCTCGCGTAACAAGAATAAGGCCCCGTGCCAGTTTCGAGGCGACTTCTGCTCGTTCCGTTCCGTTGCTGGTGCTGGGTCGCCGCTTCACGGGAGGTGGTGGGCTGATCTTGCTGTTTCTTTTCCCCCTCGCCTTGCTTTTACCAAAGAATTTGTTTAGGTTGTCAACTCTGGCAAACGTCGCAAGTGGTGATGACGGTTGTGAACTCGCTTCTCTAGCCGGCGATGGTTGCTGCAGATCGTTATCGTGTGATCTCCGGACATCACCCGGTGATCCAGGCGGCGAACTCTCTTCTCCTGCTACGCGTCCCGAAAAAGCACCCCCCTGCGGACTCAAGTCGGCTTCAAACCCTTCTATGACTCTATCTTCGTCTTCCCGAATCCCCGGAAGCCTGCACTTGCCTTTAACAGGGGAATCCTCGAAGAACGGTACTGGGTTGATGTATGGATTAGCAGGCAGATTCAGGTCTAGGTCCACCAGACTGTTCTCGTTCTCGATCTTCTCCTCGATCCCGTGCTGGGGTTCGCTTATGATGGGCGACTGAAGTCTTCCAGGCCTTCTGGGTGGTGGAGGAAGCCCGCCTTCGGGACCGCTTGCAAACGAAAACCTCCTGGTTAACGGAGAAGTAGGAGGCCCAGCACCCGACGGTCCTCCAATTTCCTTGACTCTGCGCGCCTTCTCGCTATACTCCAACATTGCCTCTAGATTGGGCGAAATCGCCAGAGAACTGTGTCTATAGCTGATCCTCTTCTCCGTTAGACTCCCCATTTCCTTTCTTCGCAGCCCACGACCACGGTCCAAGTGATCACTAGACCAACAATAGCACGCCTGACAAAGCAAGGTTGCGTCGCACCCACGCGCAACGGTTCTTCAGCTCCAGGTACTCCCGACAGCGATGGTGGGTGGACTGGGACCGAACGGATGGGTTTGGAAATTAGAGCGAAGGATTCACACCTAGGACACTCGACGCATGCACAAGAAGGTGCTCGTTTGATGTGGATGCCGTTCAGGTGGTCCACTTTTTGATGGTTGGAGGACTGTTTGAGCAGTTGAGTGATGCTGGTTGCGGCGTTTGGTCTTGCAGTTCGTGTCTTTGAGAAGACAGCTGTCGAGATGATCCTGTGAGATTGATGTGCGTATAGAGTCCCTAAATGATACAACACCATGGTCAGAGCTCATATGATGGCGAAAGGGAGGTGATAGGATGGTCACTGCACGACCATGACTGACCTCAACTGAGGTTGTAAAGCTGGCAAACTTGAATACCCTCGAGAGATGCTCTAAAGAATTTCGAGCGGCCCGCGCGTGGGCGCCCGAAACTCCCAAATTGACGGACCTTGTGTCGCTAAGCTAGAGGGTAGGTAGGGGCACGGTGCATTTTCGGTTCTCCGGGCTCTCGTCATCTATTGCGTTTCAGAATGAACTTCATCTCCAGTAGGGAATCGAAGTGAGCTTCTCCCATGCTGTAAACCATCCCAATCAAATCATCACACATTTTCGTTTCCTCATACCACACAATGTGACTCTTGTCGGTCAACGTGGTACGCTTCGTTTCGCTTCCTTCTCACTTCAAGCATGGAACATCGTATTCATATTCGAAACGATACGTTTGATTGGATGTCAGCGGTCACCTCCCATTGCATATTGTGCCACACTCCCAGGCTCCTGCATGTGGGTCCTGGATTGGCTCGCTGATATCCATTCTATTCTCTTCGGCCATCCATCAACCACGCCTCTGTAACATAAATGTTATTTCCTCGACCATGGCCGATGATCCCTGATGTGGCCCGTCAGGATGACTCTCCAATCATCAGCCAGGTTGCCCGAGCCTTGATCGTCACCAACTTACTCCGTGTTATACTTTTTGATAAACCCTCCGGTTTTTGGGTAATTAGATTTGTATGCGGATTAATGCCGTCTTGCTCGGCGATTACGATTGCTTGACGGTATCCCATTGGCCGTCGATCCCGAGGAAGAGGCAAGATATGTTTCTAGGACACTCTATATTCACACCTTCAATGCGGTGGAAATGCCTCACGTCGATGCTACACTGGCCTTCGGCGGAGGTTATTGAAGGACCCAAGAGATTTCGTCGTGCAACGGCAAAGTTCTTGTCAGTTCCTCGAATCTAGTACATGTACGTTAACCTGTCATCTGCATTAACCCCATGGATCCACGCAGGTATTGATTTCTTTCAGATCGGACCGTTGAGTCAAGGATGTGCGTGCTGTGGGTGACTGTAGGGCGAGAACGCTCTCTATCCGCAAGGCCTGGATTGTACCCCGTCTAATAACCACCATCAGCCTCACGTCACTATGTCCAAGCGCATGCAGTGGTGTGACGCTGACATTCGTGCACGTACTGGAAGAAACATATCTAAGCGACGACGCCACATCAGCGTAGATAAGAAAACCACGGTCTGCGTTATAGTAGTTCCGAGTGCTGTATTACTTCGGTATTGCGGCCACCCATAGAATTCCCCGGTTGCCTTGCAAACGGTGCGAGATCTGGCCAAGTTTGCGTGCATTTGGATTGTCTAGGGAGACCCCTATCTGCTCCTGTCACCTCGCAAGGGGCAGGCTTGAGGAGAGGCCAGCGAGGATCTCGATGCCAAGGGAAAGAAAGGTGTATGGACTGTTCAAACGACTAAAATGATACATGCTGCAAGAGATTGCTCAACTATTGTTCCGAAATGCAATTAGGTATACTAGATTGTGAGTAGGGTAGTGTAGAGCGTAGAGAAGAATTTAAACGGGCGTGAATGCGGATATATAGATGGGTGTCGCCAAGCGATAATAAGGTGGATGCGATGTAAGACGGGGGATGGGAGGCGTGTACGTAGAAATACAAGCTAAGGCTCCGAGACAGACTCCAAAGCAAAAAAAAACACAAACTATATACAAGAGGAAAAGCAAAAAGAGTGCGCAAGCATATATAATACAGAATGCAATGCAATCCAAACGACAACAACAAATAATCAACCTCGAATGACAGAGGGAGGGAGACGGATAATGTTCTTCCAAATGGCTCCCAATCGACTGCCGTCCACATGCAAGTAGCTGAAGAAGCAAAGCTTCGTAATAATGGGTCAAGCAGCAACGACGTTGACAAAGCCCAACAAACTTCTTCCCCTCACTCCACCGCCAACTCCACACATCCTCTCCTTCCCACTCCCCATCGCTCCCGAGCGCACGCGAATAACGATATCTATCGCAGCCTCTTCCGTGTACGAGCACGAGTCTATCGCTGCTGGCTCCTTTGTATGCGCTTGGGATGAAGGAGACGAGGTAGGAGGCGCGGCGTTCGGAGGTTCGGTGATCGTAGTAGGATCCATCGTCTCGACGATCGATTCAGACTCTCCGGAGTCGGATGTCTCGGATGCCAGTGCAGGCATGCCGCTGCCTTCAGTCGTGATACCTGCACCCACACCCTTCCCTCTCCTCAGGCCAACAACATTCTTCACCGCCTTTAGCCTCAGATACACGGGATTGGCTACAGGCCGGAGATACATATGTTGCTGTTGTGACGGTGACGGTGGTAACGACTGAGGAGGGGAAGATGGACCGAGTGAGAGAACATATTCTGGCGAATGCGCATAGGGTGAATACCCTGAGTGCCCTCGTCGTTGCCAGGCTCTGCCTCTCTCACCACCAGCACTGATAGGCCCGTCCCCTTGGGCCCGAGCTGCGTTACTCGCCTTGTGGAGCTGTGAGAGACCCATCCTCCCTCTCCCAGCGGCACCACTTCTGCCCCGAGCGATAGGAATGAGCGGAATATCCACGGCGTCGATATCCATCACGCCATCATCATCCAAGTCATTTGGCATATACTCCGATGGTGATGCATGAGACGCCGCGGTAGGTGAAGAGGGCGGAGAGGGCGGGATGGCAACGGTGGTACGAGCAGGCGCAGCCAGCTCAAACACCCTCAGAATGTCCTCCCTACTCGCCCTATATCCACTCCTCTTCTTCCGAACCCTCACTCTTCCCCTCACGGGCGGAGGCGGAGGGTACGATGTCAAAACTCTTCTGTAGATATGCTCCTCTCGTACACCGAGGTTCATCATCCCTTTGTTTCTGCCGCCTTTGTCACCGCTTCCAAGTGGCTGGATACCCGGGACACCGGCAAAGCCGTATCCTGCGTACCCAGTTCCAGTCATGCTCATACGACCCATCATCCCACCACCCATGAAGGAAGGCGGAGGACTCATACCAGCTCCCCTCCTTCCGTTCCGGCTATAGGGTCTCGTGCTGCTCTTCTCTGGGTCGTACCCACATTGATTAATATCGAT
This sequence comes from Pleurotus giganteus, assembly GCA_032158425.1. Taxonomy (NCBI): domain Eukaryota; kingdom Fungi; phylum Basidiomycota; class Agaricomycetes; order Agaricales; family Pleurotaceae; genus Pleurotus; species Pleurotus giganteus. Next base: position 3,946,459 of record JAPEHR010000002.1, read on the forward strand.
GTCGGTGTCATCTGACATACCCACGACGGCACTGGCATAAGCGGTGTTCAGCTGACTAAAGCTTTGTAGGACTTTGCCGAGTTGGGCAATATGTGTGGATATCGATGACAGGCTGAGAGTGTAGGGAGGGGGTGATGATAGCGGCGATGATGACCTGGGGGAAAGAGATGCTGTCGGCGACGTCATCGAGTCATCGTCAGCGAAAGACATTATATATCCGTCTTCACCGAGACTCGAGGCAGATAGAGGGCATTCTCCCCTCCGTACAACCAGCTTCTCGAGCTCGCGAGGACAAGAGCATTTCGGTGGGGCGGCGACGAGAGATTTAGCATTATCCTCCATCTGGTCTGTAAGAGGAGCTGCTTGGGGGGGTGGAGACATAGCGGTTGAAGGGGACAAATGAGGACGGAGCCACGAGATCAGCGAGAAACCTAGATGTGAGCGAATTAGTGACGGAATAAAATTCACCAACAACGGACGTACCGGCGAATGTTCTCGTCTTCGAGCCCAGGGGTGGTGATGACTGATCAAAACTATCGTCCGATTCCAAAGAAGGCAGGAAAGCTGGGGGATTAGATGGGGACATTGACGGTGGGGATGTGCAGGGCGAAGTAGCGGGGGTGGTTATCAAAGACGAGGAGTTGCTAGTCTCTGATGATGCAGCGGAAGAAGTCGAGGAGGTGGAGGGAGTATGTAGTGTGGGAGATGAAGATGAGTGGGCCTCATCGCCGCGTGTTGCAGATGGTGACGTCGTGGAAGTGGCGTAATTTCGGAAGCTAAACCATAACCCAGACCTGTGCTTGGCAGACACGGGGGGTTCTGTAGTAGTAGTGGGGTGCTGGAGACGGACAGAAGGAGCCGCAGATGAGATGGCCTGACAGGAGGCCTTCCTACTCCTACAGACATCACACGAACGAGCCCATGTGCGAGTGGGCTGATTGGAGACATTCGGGTGACTGTCAAGGAGAGTGGAGAGCAGAGCCACCTGAGTCTTGCGCTTCCTGTGAGTGATGGACGATGCGGACGACGAGGACGAGGACGAGGACGAAGGGGAAGGTAGCGTGGGTAAGGGAGAGTGGTCCGGTGGGAACAAGGCGCCGCCTCTGCTCCTCTGGACGTCCTCGAACGATACCTTTGCCTTTGAGCTCGTCGCGTGGGAGGTCATCGTGCGAGTCGGCGGCGGTAGAGCCGGAAGGGCAGACGATGGTCGGTGGAGACGAGGAGTGGGATGAGCAGTGCGCATATCCATGTAAGAATAGAGCAGCTGAGGCGCCTTATCTGTGAAACGACATGAGGACTCTGATTCATGGATGGAATGGGAAGATGCTGCTGATTGAGGCCACACATCTGAAAGCAGCGCCGAGTTAAATCCACGCGCATGCTTTGCTGAGTATGATAACCTGGGCTCGCCTTGTCGATGGAAATCGTCCAGCTTCGGGCCTCCGTTGGGCAGGAAATGCCTGTCAAAGTCCTCGTCCTTGACCAGCGCTATCCTGGGGTCGTCCTCGCTGTCGACCACGATGCCGTCGAGCTCGAGCACCAGGCGTCGAGCGAGCTGCAGATCATCGGACGCATAGGCGAGGTGCAGACGATCCAAGGCACTTTCCTGCTCGCCATGGTGCGGGTCGGAGGAGGGAGCACTCGTGAGATCGTGGCCTCTTATACTGAGGGATTCAGGCCGCTGTCCACGATCCCGTGAGTGTCGATAACCGCTGGTGACACTCAAGCTCATCGCCCCTCCCGTCGCGAAATTCCCTCTCCCCCTTACATATACCCCTTCGCCTTCGACTTCGCTGTAACCTTCCCTCTCTTTGCCCTTTCTCTTCTCAGCCACAGCCGTCTCTGGCCCCATCCTCCTCCGCTCTTCAGACGCTTTCCGTGCCATTGCAGCACGCGACACCTGTTGCGACCTCCCCCTCTTCCTCTCCTTCCTCTCTCCATCATATTGCCAACCTACGTACCCCATCGTAGGCGCTTTACCCTTCCCTTTCTCCGCATACGTATACCGCCGATCATGATGACTGTATCCGTACCCATAGCATCCGCTGAATTGCGGCGGTCGAGCGACCATCGTAGACATCTTGTCGAGTTTCTGTCTGGCTTCTATGAGTGTGCAAGAGGACTATCTCCAAGCATTGGAGAGAGAGTAATATGGCGTGGTAGTGGTTCGTGGTTAAAGTGGATATGGAACTGTGGAATGAATTTGAAATTGTTTTCGGGTCCGGAGTGGCTCGAGTCGGAGTGCGACGACAATGGGCGGAAGCTTCCAGTTTCACTCCGATCCACCACAACAATGAAGCCAATGTCTTTCAACAATGGTCTCCTGACGAGTCGATGAAAGCAGAGTGGAACACAGGAAAAGGAGGTAGTTGAAAGGGAGGAGGAAAGAGAAAAAAAGTAGGGTCGTTGTCTGACAAAAGACAAACAACGAGTAGTGTCTGATATCTGCGCGTGGCGATGCCACCAACGCACAGTCGTACCTCCTTGTCAATCTAATCATGACTAGTACACGCGTCCTGTTCTGCCTGCAACACACTCGCCCGGCGCAGCCAATCAAGACATTCCAAACAGCCTCCCATCTCCGACATATCATCCTGATATCATCCACCATCCATCATCTTTGCCTCGAGGCGCATACATGCTCGCCGCTCGTGTGCTGAATTGGAGTTCTTTGTCGAGTGCTGGCGTTTGGGCCGTATCGGTGGTGCGCAGTTGCCATATGGAGAGCGTCGCCATATCACGGCGCCCGCCTCGATACGATATTCTGTCCGTTATCGGCCAATGACAGAGCGTCTCCGGTGTCATCGTCTGCGTCCCGCTGGTGTCGACGTCTCGTACAACGTATGTATGTACAGCAAATGCTATAGTGGTGTGGCTAGTCTGACCCGAGGAGGGCATCTGTCTGAATCAGTAAAGCTCTCCGCAAGTGCTACCTACAACTCCTATAGGATCCCCTGTCCATCGATCCCTTCTGTACGCATCAACGTGAATATCTTCCATTCGTACAGCAGAATCCTGTGGTCACCGCATAGGCTATGCCATATCGAAGCAACCCGGGTTCGAACGCCTCGTTGCTCGCCTTGGCCAAGCCTCTCTTACACTCTACATCTTCGAGCTGTCTTGGCAGACCTTCTTTCCTCGTCATGAAACCCAAACTCTACGTGCAATTGCGCCTCATCTCACGCTCTCCACATTCCCCACCTCCTTCCCCGCAAGTCCCTTTCGTACACCTATGCCGCGCTGATAATAGCACCGATACAAGCGCCTTACTCTTTTCGTCGTTCCCAGCGAACACGCTACCCCCCCCCCCCCCCAACTCGGCACAGCATCGGGCATATTCGGGCAACGTTGCCCTAATCTTAAAACTCCCGTCACTTTTCTCCTACTAGGTGTCCCAGAGATGGTTCTAACGCATCAAACTCCTCAACGGATGTTCTCATCTGACACCCCTATCTAACTACCCAACAGGGGCATAGGAGTCTGCAAGGCCCAGCATTATTGCTGGTAGCGAGTAAATGCAAGTGCTATGCTATGCTACAGTGTTAATCTACATACAACACGATTTTCATGCAAAGGTATTAAGGAAAGCAATCAATCAAATATAACCTAAGAATTTTCATGGCACGACTCCCACGACACCATCCATTATAACTCCAGAAACCCTTCTGTGCTAGTACCGTGACGATATTATTACACAGCTAGCTCCACTGCGTAGGTCTACAAAAATAAACAGAAAACAGCATTAAACTCAAACGGGGCAAGCTGCACAGAAGAATGACTCACCCAAATGTCCTACCCTCCGCAACCTTCCTCAACGGCGTCCCACGAGCATCCGCAGTACGTTTATGCACCTTATTTCCCCACCATGTTTGAACGGTGTGCTTGCCAATGGCACCACTTGAGGGATATTGGAGACTAGATACACAAACGGAGGAAATAAGTTGCACGTACACGGAAGCTAGAGAGGACTAACCAGAAGAATATTACAACGGTGGAGATAGCCACCCCAGAATCTAACGCTGCCGATAACACATCTACACGAAGGAAATTTAGCCAAGTCCATTCTGTAGTTAGTTGATTGTCCACGGAAGGCCGAGGATGAGACGGGATGAACGGGAAAATAGACTTACAGTTATACTTTGTCCACCACGAGAAGTGTCTTCGCCTGATGATATACTGGAAAACGAACCCAACGATACACCATGTAACGTAGTTCACCGCGTTGGCAGGCGGGATGGATCCTGTTCCGGAGAATATTACACTAACCATGGGGGCAGGTGGGTTAGCTAACGGCCATGCAAAAAGAGATGAGAGTCCTTAGACGTACGGAAAGCTGTAAGTGGCATGCACATGTTAGACTGATGGTCAGAAGGTCCGACTGAAAATGCGTACTTAAGGTATCTTATCCAACTCTCGGGGAACCTCCTCGTCAATACCCACGCAAACATGGGACAGAGAGCGCCCAAAAGGAAGAAGAATGTCAAAGCTGATAACAATATCCCTTCAGCAACCTGCATATCAATGGACCGAAAGTAATACTTACCACTGTGAGGCCACGACGGGAACGACGGAATGGTAAGAGGGCTGCGACAGGGGAGCAGGGGAGAAGCGCACTAATACGTGTGCCCTTGAGAGAACTGGCGTGCGGGACCAATTACACCCCAAACTGATTAAAAGAATCCTCATCAGCGCGTCTTGAAGGAGCCGCCGCAGTGCGAAGACTCACCAATAGACGCAGTACCAAAGACTTCGGTATTGGGGCATATAAAGCTAAGGAGATGGAACAATGGTTAACGTACACTGATGGAATGACGAAGCCAGAGACTAGCTACTTACTTATTCTTTTGTTCTGGAGTGCACATGTCCCTGCAAATCGAATGAACCATTAGAATATGAGTAAGACGTCCACGCATTAGCCACATAGCAAGTGCTTACGGAATGTTAGAAAACATCCACGACTGGACACCCAGTTGCACTGTTCCAGCAATCATGGCACACAAAACTTGAGCAAAGAACATCGTCCGAGGCGGGATCTTCATGTAATGTCCTAATTTGAAGTCGGACGTGAAGGTCAACGCTAGACGAAGTACCTCAGCATCATCATTCGCTCAGACGACGAAGGTCGCACCCTGAGACATAGTGATATACCCGTAGGTCTTGAACATCATCATGGCAACTGGTTTGCCAGGTAGGACGTAGCCTACGATTAGCTCGGAGATAACACTGCATTCCGAGCATTATGATGTCCATTTTCTACCGAAAGAGAAAGAGCTTTTGACGCACTTCAGTCCAACTTGCTGATTGGTAATAGCTTGAATCATCCCAATAGGTATTATGTAGAAGAAAGCTGAGTCGAAAGTCATTCAGTTGCGGAGCTTCGTTGCTCATAACCATCCTTGCTTACCGACAGCCAAAGCAAGACCAAGACCCCAAACGGGCAGACCAACTTCCCAAACCTTGACACAGATGATGCCGAAAGCAAACATAGCCACTACACAAAATTTGTCAACGAGTACGACTATGAAGGCGGAACGCCAAGACATACGAAATATAATCAGATACCACCAGTCTGGTACTTGCGCGTATCTAGACATCAACCTAGCGTGTATATCCGCTTGTTCGCTCATGGACTTGCGTGCTTGGGTCCAAATTTGCTTTCGGTAGAATAGGAGGGCGTGAGTGAGGGTAGCTGTGATTGAAGCAAACGAAAGGCCGTAGGAAACCGCGAATGTCGTTCTACATGTGGCAAGAGGTGAGATATGACGACAGGATAAGAAGTAGATGACGCACGAAATGAATATAGGACTGTAGTTCATGTACGCCGTGACATTAAGGGCTGCGTGTTGATCGATGATTCGAGTGACATTGTAGGTGTGGCCGGTGTTGTCATATGAGCCACGGGAGGATATCCTGTCATACAGGTTATGGTCGATAGAGGAGGGAGGATCAAGGGAGCTTACGGCATATATTGCGCGTCCCAAACATTCATGTACTAAGCAGGCGGAAGATCAGAACCTTTGCAGGGAGAAACATAACATTGCATACATAGAGAACGGGTGTCAGGATCCCTTAAGATAGGCCAACGGTGAGAACGAGCATCAAGGGAACAGGGTGGATCATACAGAAGAAGACGATGAAGCCAGCGGCAACGTTGGCTTCGGCCCACCCTGAAGACACAGTCAGAAATTGAGCGTTTGCGGGCTAGTCACCGTACTGACATGGGGTTGCAAGACTACCAGATATCCACAACATCAGCAGACGACATCAACAGGGGAAGAAGTTACATACGGGCTTCCAATATAGGATATTTGAGCCCAGTCAAAAGTTAATAGACTGGAAAATGCGTTGACCAAGGACAAAGCGGGTAGAGAATATGCTATCTACCTCATTCCCTAAAACATGCTCGGAATCACGAAGGACGCGAGGAATAGGATAGGGAACTCACCAGACCATGTTGGTACCTGCACATAGAGAAGCGAAATGAGGACAGGTTGAAGTATTAGCTAACTACATACCCGAATAACTGGTTTACGACCTGGGTGGATTGAAATATCAGAATGTAGACTGCGTTAGGTAGGTCTAGCTGTAATAACTTACCACATTCTTGGGTGCAATCCAACATACCTTCGAGATGTCAGGACATATCCGTCAGACAGAAGATGGAGAGCGCATACCCAAGTGAAGACGCTGAGTGCCTGAAAGAGGTATCCTGGAAAGATATCTAGGGGAGGCGTCACAATGCCGAATGACAAGTCATGTTTCGATACTCACACCAGGAAGCAGACGCAAAGAAGCAAACAAAGAAAAACTTCTCGCGACTCATACCGCCTCGCATTCCGACACCAGCATACTCTTGGGAGTGTAAAGTGTTGAAAAGCGTACAGGTGACCAGGTTGGAAGGCCAAACTAAAGGAGTGTGAGCCTACTTAGTAATGGGTACAAGGGACAACTTACTCATGGATGGAGGTTGGACAAGAAACCTTCGACCAATCCCGCCAATAGAGAAACCGATGAGTTGCGTGGACATTGTCAGCATCCACTGATCTGTGCGTTTGGTCAGCTTATATGCAAGAAGGGCGGAGGTCAGTAATCACAGGAGAAGTTATATATTTGTCGATAGTAAACTCGTTGAACGGCGATGATATCCGTCTAAACTGACATTAATGGATGGTCAGGTTCTATGCGCTCTAATACATACCGCGTACGCTGTAGATGGTCATGGGTCAGACAGTCGAGTGAAGGGCAACGAAAAACAAACCTGAACTGGCACCGACACTACCCCAAGCTATGTCAATATCCAACATTACTGCTATTGACGACGACGACGACGTACGATGCCATGATAGTAATCAGAACCTGGACACCTTCAGTATTAAGACGAGTACCAGAAGGCCATGGCTCACATGTTCCTTAATGGTAAAAGGCCCCGGGTTCAACGATATGCCAAGTATACGTACTTCAGGCATTATTGCGGCCCATGCTCGACCTACGGGGAACGAAAGTAGTTGTGCAACAATCTGAGAGACATGAATAAGATGGTGACACATAATATCACTGGATCCTGCATACTCCACCAATGGTAACCGAAGGGTATCGAAAATAGAAGAATTGATTTAGTCCCTTGATGGAGTATCAGCCAGCCAGGACAGAGAGAGGAAGAGTCGTAAGCGTACAGGAATCAGAATTGCCCATACAATCCCTAGCGAAAGGATTGAGTCAGAGTAGGTGTAACTAAGTAGACTGCCCACTGACCAATGAGCCACGCGCGAAAGGTAGACACAGGAATTCTGGTATCATCAGTATTTGAAACAGCGGAACGAACTTCAGGGTAGGGTGAGTCCTCCTCTAAATGGAATGAAGGGTTTGAACGGGAGTGGACGTAGAGGCCTCCAGAAAGACCCACCAAGCGTGTCGAGGTAGGCATTTTCTGGGTCGATATTGGGGTCGTCAAAACCTGCAACTTCTTGGATTTCTGGGCGAGGAGCCACTGCAAAAGCCCTTTAGCACGCGATCCGAACTCTCGATACCAGCGATGTTGAACGTACTGTTCTTCTCGGCCTCCAGGCCGGTGAACCTAGCAGTGGATGAGGACGCCCGTGAGCGAGAGGCGTACTCTGTCATAGTGGGGTCGTGGAAAGCAATGATTGACTGTTAGAATGGGAGGTGGGCCAGCAGTAGCGCGACGGAAGGCGACTTGGACTAATATGACTAGTTGCCAGCAAGGCCCCAGAAACAGCATCGTGTCGTGACGACCAGCGCATGGCTTTCCGTTCTTGCCTCGCATCCAAAGACAGTATTTGACAAGCATTCAGGTGAAGAGCTGATGCTCAACATATGAGTGAAAAAGGGACTTCAATACTTTGAACGCTGCTTATGTTTAACAGACCAATATTAGTCGCGTGAAACGAGGCTGAATTCGATGACTAACTGAAAATGCTTCCGCTGGACAGGATGAATGTAAACTTGGAAGGAAAGGCGGAACTGTCACGGCAATGGTCGATCGACAGGAATGGACATTTGAACGTCCGAATCTCGCAGTCCGATCTTGCATACTAAGGTATATTGACAGCCTCAAAGACAAGACTGCTTTCTGCATGCGAACGGCTGTCCTATGTATCAGGGTTTTATTGAACCATATAGATGTAAGTGAAATGTCTCGCTAGGTACGTCTAATGACTTCCGCATGCATCGAGTCTGCCGATTCGACTTCGAGCACTAGGATTGGGGTTGGGCTAGCTGCCGTTCCGGAGTGACCTCCCAAGTGGACGGTATTAAAGCAACAGTTAGTAGCCAAGTAGCGGTCAGCGTAACGCCGCCGCCTTCGAATTGTGGGTAATGTTAACACAGAGTTTGGCGAGAATGGGTGGTACCCACCTTTGTCGTGTGCCTTAATAGCTTTCCAGCTCCAAGCGATGAAAACACCTATGTAGCCAGCGTATGGAGCGAGTCGCTTAAACAGGGCCAATGCAGGGCGAAGTGACGGAGGAACCATCATCGTCGGTATCTTATCAAGCATCCACTTCAACGCAGCGGTAATCATGGCTGCGCGCTTAGTAGCAACGATCGTCCCACTGTCAAGAGACTGCATGACTGGAGGGGGCAAGTATCTAGCAGAAGGTCGAAGCTGGTGGCAAACAACCACGCTGCAGGAGAACTCACATTCGATAGCCCCACCACATGACCTGCACCGATATATTTGCTTCGGACGGAACCCATACGTGTTTAGGTACCGAGTCCGACCCTTCCAAAACGCTAGACTGCTGGTCGTGTGTAGGTGCAGCCTTGCCTTGATCCCAACCCATCCTCCAGAAATGCGACTTCGACTTCGACTCGGATGAGCTTGTACTCGCTTCTTGTTTATTCTCATTCGTGTTCGGCTTAGGGACTAGATCTTCCGGGTCAACATACTCTAGTTCTGCGTCTTCATCCGCTAGTTCAACCCGCGAGTCGTTGGTCGGCACAAGAGGGGTGTACATCATGACGCCATCGACTCCGACGCGATCAGGCGTATCCGCCTCCTTCGTCGGCTGATCATCTCCATCTACCGCTGGGCCATCCTTCCGCAGAGGGCGCTTCAAGCGATCAAGCGCAGCAAACACAGATTCCTTCCTAGCATAATATCCATTCATTACAGCCTCCGAAGACAGCCAAGCCATGAGCTTCTTATCTACTCCTTCCGGAACTGGGGGGCCCCTGGGATCGACGTTGGTGCTCGCAGGTACATCGGTGCCTTTGGAAGATGAAGGAATGGATGGCAGGGAGCCGATGAGCTTGCGGATTTGCTGAGCCAATGTTGCAGGCTCCGGGGGTGGAGTGGTTTGCGTGTCTGCGTCAACGGCGGGCGTCGTTGACCGACCTTGCTCTGGCGCACGAGTTAACTCCTCCTCCAGTGCCCATGAAGGTGGAGGGAAGACGACTGCGGGCTTCCTCGGCTTGACAAAAGAAGTCAATCGTTGGAAAGCAGAGGGTCCAGCAGCCTGAGAAGCGGAAGCGACTTGCTGATTGGATGTATCAACGCTCTTGTCCGAGCCTATGTTTGTAGACATGGTGGAATTCGAAAACGGGGGACAGGAGGACGGGACATGGAGACAACAAGCTGTTGTGGAACGTGACGATGACAGAATGATCGAGATAAGATTAGATCACGACTGATCGCTGAGAAAAACGTCAGTTCGGTATAAAAAGTATGTAGTGGATGAGTTTTGGATGAGTTTTGATGGTCAAAGCGTCTGAGCATCGAGTCACCAACTACAAAGACACCCGGAAGTCAGTTCTGCACAAACCCGGGTAATGAGTGATACTCACCATCTTCAACGCCTACCCGACAGATTGGGAAGAAGGTATCATCAGCAAGCAGCAACGCTGAGTATCATGAAAGCAAATAAGAACGACGGCATTGATACAGAGGGTATACCACAAACGATACGGAAGCCACAGAAGCCAACGTTATCAACTCAGATCGAAAGTAGGACGAGCCGTGGACTGCCATGGACGTTCTATCAGTGGTGAGGGTGGTGCTGGCTGGTTATTCCAGAGGTTTGTTGTTGGTCCAGCGGGCGGTGGTGGGGGAGGTCCCATTCCCAACGAAACACCTCTACCTCTCCCTGCACCGAAGATCGCCTGTCGACGCACTGGCATGGCCATTCGCGACCCAGGAGGTACATCCATCGGCCGCTGAAGGGGCGGGCCCTGCAACGCGTTTATATCGCCCTGTCCATTTGTAGCTTCCCAAAGCGGCCCACGTCCACCTCCCATGTCATTTTCACCTAGCTGTGGGGGAGCATTCCGTTTTGAAAGCAAGGGATGTCGTTTTATGCCGTCGATTTGCTCTTTGTCAATGGTGATACCATTTGAAGCGAGATTCTCGTCGTCAATGCCTAGCATTTTTCGCAGCTGCTCGTTTTCCTTCTGCAGCCGTTCGATCTCACAGTCGCGTTCGAGGGCCCAGTCCACTCCCGCCTCCCTTTCAGCTAACATATCCATCAGCCCTTCCAGCTCCGCCATATCAACAAGGTCAACATCGCCTTCGTAGTCCGGATCTTCTGCAAGCGGGTCCGAGTCGGGTGGCTCGCCTGCCATTGAGCGGAGAAGGTTGCGTAGATGATGTGACAGACGATGCACAGAACGAGTCAAGTTGGCCGTAGACGTGAGGTCAGAAGTCACAGACTGAGTTTCCCTCGCCAGTATTAGTGCTTCATAGTGCCTTGTTAGTGTTAGCTCGTGCTGCTGCGCTGCTAGCTGGATAGGTATAAGCCTATGGGCTCGTGAAGCCGCGACGACGACGACGTACTGCATGATTCCGGAATTTGGACATAATGGTCTCCATCGTACCTTCATACTCTTTGAGTAGCAGACCTAGCTGCTTGTTTTCTTGTAGGAGCGTCCTGTTCTCGATGATAATTTGGGCGTTCAGCCGCTCGAGTTCGGAGTCAAAAACCTCTGTGTATGATTGTCAAGTCAGGACACTACTGTTACGTGGAGAAGGCACCTTTTGAGATATCCGTATTACATCTCCGAAGCGAAAACCCTGATACGGAGTCAAAGGCTTGATGCTAGTGAGCTCTGTTAGCAAGTGGTCAACGTACACCAGAGCGCGAATCACCTTCAGGGACCCTGCTTGGGATAGCAGGTTGTTCGTAATCTTCTGGTTAACAGCAAGCTGTTCGCTGAGGTCGTTGATGAGCTGCCATACTCGCATGAGCTCGTTGTCCATGGTCGTTCCGAGAGTGGACGGGGCGTTGTATGCTGTCACCGTGGACGTTGTGCGCTGGGCGCATGGCTGAGACGCTTTGACCCTCGATGCTAACACTTGTAAACAGTGTTTTGGAACGGGCTGAGGAGAAGAGTCTTCAATCTTCCGAGGACGGCGTGCTACCCTTGGCTGGCTCATCGGACAAGACATATACTTTCATTCTCGCATTTATATGATACGGTCAGGATACGGTACATGGTCGAGTACTGCGTGGGTCATGATACAGTGGAATTGGATGATGTACACAAACTTTTAGGGTGACCAAGCTTAAGTATGTATCCGTGATGATACCCTGGTTCAAACGACACGTCAAGGACCGCGGCGGTCAAGCTTGAAGCTTCATAGAGCAACGGCCCAGCCGGCATTGACGGGGATTGTGAAAAGAAGGTGGTTTCGATCATGCCAGCATGGTCAAACCTGAGACTCGTGCTGAATAACAATAGTCAAGCGTGTTCGCGGTTTCAACGGAGGACATATGGCCCGTCTAGCACCCTAACAATGCTAGCGGATGAGGTAACAGATTTCAACGTGTCGTGCCTCGTTCCAGCCAGAGGAGTGTGCGGCCACCAAAAGTCCCTCTCTCGACGACGATGCGGGAGGAGAGAAAATCGACAACGAGCGTCGCAGGTGCTCTGCCGTAAATATAGCTGGCACGCAGACGAAGGACGAGAGAAGCCAGGCTGGGCACAGCCACGACGAGTCGTCGTAAAGGGCACTGACCGTGGGAACAAATGTCATGAATGTTTTGATGTAAGGCCCTTTGATGAGACGTGCCCAACTCTTTTTCTGTCTGTCCTCCACTACCTCGCCTGGCTCTCTCTGTATTCTCCAAAATTCGCTCTCTTTCGAATCGGGTCCTATTGTCCTTCTAGCACCTTACCATTATCATCGTGTTTAAGTCCATATTTGCTGTCTCGCCTCCAATTTCACTTTCGGATTATTAGCTTCTGCCACTTCGTCTCAGGGAAATTTTTCCACCAGGTCTCTCACCAACCTTTCGAATTCTACCTTAGCCTCCGTACCAAACAATGGCTGCTTCGCTTGCTGGGCTTTCGGCTTCAGTAACTCGTATCCTGGCCTTGACAGGCTTCCCCAAGGAGTTGAAGACCAAGGACATTCAGACAGCGTTCTCAGAGTGGGAGGGTGTTAGTGGTGGATTCAAGATCAAGTGGAAGGACGACACGAGCCTGTACATTGTATTTCAGGATGCTGCAGTCGGTGAGTCTCATGTCCGACTCTGCGCCCATTGGCTATTATTGGATATCGGAAAGCGCTGACTTGGCTCCAGCAAAAAAGGCATACCTGCATACGCTTGCGTTCCCTCCACCCATTTTAACCTCGTCGGTCGGGACTGCAATCATCAGGCCGTATGATGGTCCAGATGCGCAGACCGTCATACAAACCGTCAACGCACGCGGCCATAGTTCCAATCCTTCACGCAGTCATTCGGCGCGAGCGGCTTCCATATCTGTCGTATCCAATGGCAGGGGCTTACAGACTCAGGGCCTCCGCAACGGCAGCAGTAACTTGCAACACATCGCCATTGCCGAACATAGCCCAATAAATGGTCGCGAACCTTCCCCAACTCTCCCTTCACTTCCTTCCCAACCAACCCTGAACTCTTTAATCAGTTCTTCATTGGGCGACTCAACCTTGGTACCCAACTCCCTTCCTAGTGATCCAGCAATCGTTACCTCTAGCATGCATGAAATGGCACCGCCCAGGATCGGTGATCCCGGCAAGAGGATGTTGGGTGCCGCATTGGGATTTAAGCATCCAGGACTGGCTCCAAGGGTATTGAGCGCTGGTGGTGGTCGTGATAGCCCCGCACAAGGGGGCATGGATCATGTGCAAAGGGTTATGGAGAGCTTGGTTGTGGCTGAGTGAGTGTTGGACGTGTCGAGCGACTGTGTTTCTCCCTTGTGATCGTTGTCTCCTGTGCCATATTTGTTTTCCCTCTTCCCCTCTTTTCGCGAATTTACAGAGTACCAGTATCAGAGGTCTTTCCGACATTTCCGACGTTTCCTTTTATTATCCCAACTGCGCCCATCCCAACATTCTTTTTTATGCATCAACATTGATGTAACCACGCGATGCCACCATATTGTAGTTCATTCCAAATCATCATCATCTCCGTTCGAGTCGCGCCTCGAAAGGCTTGTCGATTTGCTGCATTGTCAAGTAGCAGTGAATTGAAGGTGGGCCTGGTCAAAGCTTCTAGCTCAGCCGACAAGTGGGTCTATATGACAGAGGGACTTCCCTTCGATCCGATCAGCAATACGACGCATCTCACCTCATCAGGATATGTTTGTCGAATCTCGCTCCAAAATCAAGACTCCTGAGAACAGATCTCATCATTTGGGCGATGTTCGGATCTCTGTGTGGGGAAAGACTGCGCAGAAACACCTGGCACACGTCAGGAAAGGTCACACTCTCCGTTCACCGATGTTGGCGTCTTCATCATGTCACCCAATTAGTCCCTTGGTGCGACGTCGGATCCTTGGATTGCGTTGACTCCATACTGACTTAACCAGCAATAATTTGAATGGCACTTGCCTTGCTAGACAGTGAATCGATGACACTACATACCCCCGGTGCAAAAACGTCACCAGATTGCCACAACCAGAATATCGAGTCGATTGTTAGATCAGGTTGAATGGGCGAACGGATCCATATCAATGTACCTGAAGGCTTGAGCTCGGGCCCTGTACCTGTTGTTAGGCGTCGGAGTTCGCAACATTCAGTATCTCCCAAATCATCCGTGCTAATTTTGACCACGGGCATTCACCAGCCTCCTTCCCAGGCGTCGCTGGAGAGTCTTTCGCTTGATTCCGAGGGCGCGGGAAATTATTTTCATATTCCGACTTGCCGTAGTTATGCCGAGAACTTAATTCTGCTCAGACTCTCCAGGACGCCTGGCCTCAAACATATACAAATAGTGTATCGCCACATTCTTATCTCTGATATGATAACGTCTGAAGTCAAATCAGTAAGCGGACTTTAAAATGCATCACAGACACGGTTAGGAGTGATGGATGCTTGGGCGAGTAGCCGGCCACCTTCTGATTAATTTCGAAGTTAAATTTTTGCGGCATTGTGTTGATTACAGTGAGTTTACATGCATAAGAGCACCTATATCTTCTGGTGTGATGGCACTGACACACTGAGCTCAGGAATGTTAATGAGTGTGACTGCAGGGAGATACACTAGTTACTAGTCATCGCACAGCTTAAATTTTCAACGAGTCCTGCAGTGACCCATTTCACTACTCTGAAGTCAGCTCCAACCAGATTCAGCCTGGTGAAATTTCCGTATGCTTTGGCTGACAGTGGACACCCAGCACTCACTCCACTGGCATATCAACATTTCCGAGGAGTTACATGTTCAAAGCTGGTCTGTGTGAGACTTGTAGCAGTGATTCAACCAAGACATTCAGAAGTGCGAGACTCCAGTTCAATCCTAGCATCACGATAGGTCCGATTAATGCTTCAGAAGTTTAGAAACACGACCAGCTCTTCACCGCTGGTTGTCGCTCCTAACCGTGTCTGTGATGCATTTTAAAGTCCGCTTACTGATTTGACTTCAGACGTTATCATATCAGAGATAAGAATGTGGCGATACACTATTTGTATATGTTTGAGGCCAGGCGTCCTGGAGAGTCTGAGCAGAATTAAGTTCTCGGCATAACTACGGCAAGTCGGAATATGAAAATAATTTCCCGCGCCCTCGGAATCAAGCGAAAGACTCTCCAGCGACGCCTGGGAAGGAGGCTGGGCATTCACTCCCAAGGGCCAAGCCGAAGCAGTTCTACGCCATGCTGGGCTCCGAACGGTATGTTCGGTTGACTCATCATCGAATAGTTCGAAGCTTACAGACGCTTTCCCTGCTGTGTTTACGACATGATCCTGCCAGTGTGGACCCCACCAGGCGTTTGGGACCGACATGCGGCGACACGTCCCGACAGACGTTCGTCAAACGCTAGGTCAGACTCAGAGGTGCCTATACGAAATCAGAGTTGATATCATCTACCACTGATCAACCTGATTCGTTTGAACTCTGTTATGCTCGCCCTTTCACCTAAGGCTAACACGTGTACGTGTCGATTGGAGATGGCGGAGAGGCGTCTTACTAATTGCTTCCACTCGTCGTACTTTAGAGTCCGTAGAAGCTACTGGAGTGCGTGCTACATGGCCGAATGGTGTAGTTTGAAATCCTTTTTTAGCATGCAAACATGCGGCCTACGCCCCGCTGGTGGAAACGGCGAAAGTTGCAATGCGGTGTGTGAATTAAGCACCCATCATTCACCCTGTACTCTTTGACTCTGCCCTTCAAGAAACGGGGACGTCCCTTCGGTACACTAAGAGCCCGTTGACTGACTTCTTCTGGCATTCTGACTGGGTCCAATCCAGTCTGATTTTCCTGATATGGGAAGTTGTATTGGCAAATGTCCCGGCAAAAGGTAGCACCCCACCGGTATGATATTGGATCAGCTATGCTGTAACGGCGCCGAAAGCTAATGACGCTCTCTTCTCAGGTTTGAGTTCTTACGTTATCGCGACCGCAGTGGCATCGCCCCACGCCGTGCGGTTCCTGATCTCCATCCATTGTTGATTGTTCTGCTGACCATTCTATTTTCCTTCTTATCTGGTATATGAGCAGCGGCTAGAATTGACGCCACTGTGGCGAGAAACTCTTATGCCGGAAGATCATAGCTAGTGCGCTCCACGTTTTCCCCTGGACACCTGGTTATAAGGTCAGGGTGGGCTGGTTACCTTCCTTCTCCTCCCGCGGACTGTATTCCCCCCATGGTTCCCCTTGCCACCGGATGCCTAACTTCCCAAAACCATCTGGCGTAACTAATCATCACGAATCTATCTTTCGACGCACCATTTTTAAGCCTTCCAAGCCAGATTTTGCATCGCTCATTATATATGCTCCGCATGATTTCCCAGCCCACCGCATATAATAGCACGACACATAAGCCGAGCCGTCAGCATCCTTTGACTTCCCAGCTCCCATCGCATCACCCGTCAGCCCTCGCTATGAAAGCTGCCTCATACTCGCCACACGATTATTGGTCCACAGGGTACCAATGCTGCCAGGATTATGACCAACACCGGGGGTATGCCAACCCCGAAGACCATCCTTGCACGTACGCTACAACCCACGCCGCGCCCTGCTTCGCAGCGTCAACCTCGCAGTTGATGGCCGGCCAATCAGAGGCGTATGCGTCTCCCGCCGATTCGGGTCCTTTATCAGGGCGGTACCCCAACGCAAATAATCATGGCCCCTACACTTCTACATGGCCCATGCCCATCTCATCTCATGATGACGTTTCGTCTCATGTGAGCTCCCACATCCGCTCGGTTTCTCCTGCGGAATCAAGTGACAGCGATCTCTCATACACGGCGTGCGACGAACTATCCGCTCCCGCTGTGGCAGCGGACCGTACCATCTCCTTCATGACGGGGATGCCTCTGCCGGCCGCCGCCTCATATCTCCCCATTCCAGCTGTATATCCCCCACAACTCCTTCCATCCCATTACCCACAACCTGTCTCCGCCACTCATTCCCCAACGGCGTCTACAAGCATCAATGCCACTACAGCATCTTCACATCTTGATTCCGATCTATCTTCTATTGCTGCCGTTTCGTCCCATCAAGCCTTTTTATCTGATGTCGCAACTTCTTCCACGAGCCCCATCATAGAGGAACCCATCCAAATCCATCATCCCCGTCCAAGACGACCTTTCCTCAATCGTCTACTTACGGAATCAGTACCATCCGATGACGAGCCGATGGCTCAGGAGACGCACCAAGAAGACAAGAACCATCCCTTATCGTCCCATTCCCTGCTCTGTCAGCCTGCGCCCCCTTCGGTCATGTTTGCTGACATGGTCGGGCAAGTAATATACAGCAGTGGTGGCAGCACCTTCTATCCGGACCCCGCCATCAAGAACACTAGCTCATGCTTTCATTATCCTTACGACCTTAACGAACTTGCTCATAATGCAGTAGTTTGCTCATGTGGCTGCATGGGATCCTTGGCTTGACTGATTCATCCTCAAGTAACTCACTTGTAGCATATATACACACGTCACTTTCTTCATTTCACTATATTCTTTACTTGGCTCTTGCTGTTGTCCACGTCCATACATTGTATAATTTGTAAGAACATTGCATTACGACACGTGCTCCAACCATTACATCCATACAAACGCGGAGGCAAAAGTACAGGTGATAGTACGGAAAGGATATTAATGTACCTTGTGGCTGGATAATTATATCCTGGTGCTGGGACTAACCAAAAGATCTAGAAGTCTTCACGAACGAAGGTACCACGGAGGAAACACGGGGACGAGGGAGTGGCGGAAGAATCTAACCAAGACTAATCCGAGTCAATATTCACACCCCCAAAGTATGAAGCATGGAAGGCAATCTAACCTTGGCTACTAGTGATCATGATATTGCGAAGGTCATGTGGAAAGGTGTCTCTGGCGAATTCTGGCGAAGGTGCACATAGCAAAAATCATCAAGACATCGTCGAATGGGCTTTAAACGGCGAGATGGTGCGGGGTGTCAATTGTAACGAGAGCGGTTTCTTGGAGGCGGCACAAAGTTTCGATCATGAGGGCGTCGCGAGTAGGTTTCCTAAACGAATGTTGGGTGATCATCTAAAGACCCCCTCCGGCGGACGCCGTTCTATGCCTAGCGGGCCTCATGTCCGTTGATAATAGCCGTGAGGCACGCGGGCGATCCAGAAAAGAGGGTACTGAAGCAACGGATGACTCCTTGACGTACGAATGGCCATGGCCCTGGTGAGTCACATTGAGTGAGTTTGATTGGAGTTTAGCCAGATATGTGGGCAATGGAAGCGAGGAAGGGCACTGCGTAGATATAGGCCTAGAAGGATCTTCACCCGTCGTAATGGGAGGCTGTAGGGGTTGGGATGACGGCATGCATGGCTTGAAGGGGGTCGCGGAGTAAATCGGTGTAATATTGGAGGCTTGCTTCTGAGCGATGGGAAGGGACATAATATGAGGTAAATCCGGGTCGTCCAGCCTGAGAGGGTCCTGCTTCATAGAGCGGTCGTAGTTTACATCAGTCATAGAAGAGCCTTGAATGGAAGGAAAGGGTGGGAGCGATACGAATAAGTCTAATTGTTGATCCATAGAGGACAAGGTTAGATCATCCAGAGGCAGTGAATCACGGTGGAGGTCAGAAAAGGAAGACGCAGAGCCACTAATCATTCCAATCAAACCTGTTGCAGCGGACGCAGTAGAGACGAAAGGAAGTCGTTCAGACGGCGTAGGGTCTGCTGAGAATTTCCGAGGTGAGAAGAGACGAGTATTATAGTACAGCGTAGAGCGATCGTCCATGATGCAAGAGGTGTATCCGATATTTTCGTTGAGGAAGTCGTAGATCGTTTGCCGTCCAGATCGGGGACTGGAAAGAGTATCCTCGGGGATGGGTTCGTAGGTTGGAGCGCTAAAGTCGGTCAAAACGGAGACGGAGTCAAAGCAAGAGTCCTCAAGGTAGCTCAAGGCCAGCGATTTCCATTCTTCTTCGTCAAAGAGCTCTGGCTCCTCTATTTGGGGTTGATCAGCCTTGACTTCCACGGCGAGCTGAGGTACAGTGAAGTCCAATATGTCATTGGGCTCCTCCGGAGCAAAGTCAGGGCAGAACATAGGCCCTCCAGGAGGACTTGGCGGCACAACAGGAGATGTGGCTGGGTGAGGCATGGAAAACTTCGGAATCCGCTTCGGCTTTCGGGGCTTCGAAAATTTCTGAAGTGGAGTGGCGCGGTATTTGCCTCCCTGGGTAGATGTCGCAGAAGGTTTCTTCGGTTCGAAGGCGGCAGCTAATCCAGAAGCTGGTGCAGGAGATGCAGAAATGGGTTTGTCGCTGATGGCTTGACTAGTCGACGAGGATGTCTCGGATACGACCTACGAAGCGCATATATGGAGCCAGCACTTTACCTAGAATGAAATTGAGAATACCTGCTGGGCCTTGACCTTGTTTAGCATGGCCCGGCGGCGAGACAGATTTCGATGCTTGTCTTCTTTTGCTACTCGCATGCCTAGAGGAAGCAAGTCAGCAGATTCATGTTAGGCCAATCATATAGCGGTACCTCGACTATGGAAGTAATCATAGATGTGCCGTCGATCCACATTATAGCGCTCTTGGAGAACTTTGCGTACTTCGAAGGGTGGCATACGGGTACCTTGTGCAATGAGAACTTCCATATCATGCACAAGGTCAGGATCCAGTCTACAAGCAAGTCGTTCGGGATCAACTCTTCTGCTTTTAGTAGGCCCGCCATTGTTCGAGCCATGGGTAGGACTGGTGCCAAATTCATCGGCGTCGGAGAGGTGTCGCTTCAGAGTCCGAGTTCTAGTAGATGTAAGCTGTATCTCGGTGAAGGGGTCGCGTCTGAACTCTGCGGAGAGCACTTCTGCCATCATGTCGCTTTCAGAATGATAACTGAAATGATCTTGCGCAAGGTTCGAGGTAGTGAGCTCGTGAGCTCGCTGCTGCATGCGTGCCCAACTAAATTGATTAGTCAGGGAGGTTCTCACGGCGCAGCGGGAAGGCGGGGTCTAGAGCGGCGACGAACTTAATTCTTCAAGTGAAGGTCTGGCACCGCAGTGGCAAGTTACAGCGTCCAAGTTGCATGAAGGATGCTAGGAAACATAATCAACCCGCCACAAGATGATGATATGAAAGAAACCACATTCGGCATTCCCACTCAGGCATGTCAAGATCTTCAGGGTAGCCCCTGACAGCCCCTGATCTGGAAGTCAACCGACGGCAAAGCACCGGCTATGGAAGTTGCCGGTAGAGGAGCCCCGCCCCCGCGACACAGCGAAAGTCTCTTGCTTGGCCATGGGCTAGGTCCTCAGTGTCGCCCGAATTTCATTTACCCCGCATCCCCTCTTCCCCCACCTCTTGTTGCTAGTCAATTCCTACCACCAGCCCATTTGCTCAACACTGAGCAGCTGAGAGAGCAGCGGGAATGTTGTCTCGTCTGAAGAATGCTGTCCTTACTTTGGATGGCTCCCCGTCGTCAGCTGAAGATGGAGGCATGGTGTCTGTCCCAGAAGATGAGGTGATGGTAAGTGGCTGTTTTACTGTACCTTGTGAGTTGGCTTTGATCGTGCGAATAGGTGTTGGATATGCAGTCATTGCGTGCATGTATCCCCGTACCTGGCACTGGTACTTGGCGGCTAGTTGCAGGAATGTGTGGCAAAGTCATCAGTCCAGTGTACAGAGGGATACATGGGATGTTAGCAGAAGACATCGAGAAGGTCGCTGAGGTGTTGTCTCAGGTAGGATTGGATGCCCATGATGATGCCGGATCCACACCTGGGTGTTGCGCTGTGAGCTTCTCGTTCGATGACAATTGCACATTGTGACTCAAGAGACCTTGCATTTGACCAGTCGCTTCCAAATTCTGAGAGCATGAGTCATGCCACATGTCCAATACCCGAGGCACCTAACCAACTATTCCCTGAGCGACCTAGACGCAAACGCCGGAGGTCGTCAAACGTCGTTAGCACCGTTCATTATTGTCTTATTTCTGGTTGTTGATGGATGTATTGCTAGGAACACAATCTACCTCTCATCATCCCTAGCACCCACCCATCTACCCCCATCATCATCATCACTCCCTGTCCTCAGCAACCTCTTCTAACATCAGGGCATGTTCCGTATCAGGACGACGCCCACGGCCTGAAACTGACGGTCCCTTCGCATCCCGTTTTTAACTCTGTCTTTCCTCCTCTGGTCCCCTTGCCTTACATGCTGCCGCCAATAGGCAGTTGGAACTGGCTGGATGGCCACTGGCAGGCTGTGCTTCCAGATTTAGAGGAGCAAGCGAAAAAGGGCATGTATTCTCGTGCCGTGACAGTCAAGAGCAAGCCTTGTCGGCGACCTTCTCGAGCACGGAACTCGGTTTAAGGCGTCGCATGTCGCAACGATCGTCAACTCAAAAAGTCACTACTGAACATTTACAGTGCATATCGAGGTCAAGAATTGGTCTTGAGCGTTGCATGTTAGTTTATATCTTACACTCACGAGATACCTGTCGCATTATATAGCTCATTCTGTAACCGTACCCTGTTCTTGAATACTACTAGTACCAGGCCCTTTGGCCTTAGCGCTTGCACGTGCTTGATATGGACTGTAACATGTAATGTCCCTGTTCGGAAGACGTGTCTCCAACACTCCCATTATCCACAATTGCCACTCTCCGTCGTCTCAGCTCAAGTCATTCTTTCACCGAACACGCTTTTCCCTGACGGGTCGTTTCTTTCGTCTCCTTCCTAATGTCATTCAAGGCTTTGGTCTATGCATACGTCTTAGGCGGTCTGACCTTCCTTCCCCTTGTTGTCGTCGCAGCCGTATTCTTCACAATCTACACCTCGGTTCCAATCAGTGAGCCGGACACGACCAAGTCTGCACGACCGAGGCTTGCTTCCGAAGGCACAGAGGATAAGGATGCCCGTCATGCTGTTGACGAGGATGAGGCGCCGTCCGTCGAAGGAATTCCTGATGTCAACGACATTCCAAGGACGCGTAAGGGCTGGCTCACCATGCGCAGGACATTTGAAGAATCTCCACTGGAAGGTTCCTACGTAACACTGGTTCGGTCTTTCCTCGATTCGAGGTCAAAGGATCCCAAGCGCTCGAGACCGCGGGATATGTGGTACGTCGTGCTCAAGGGCAAAGTGATGTACTTATATGAAGATGAGGCCATGACTGAATGTGATGCGGCGGTGGAGCTTAGTGGTTATGAAGTTGTTGTTTATCCCGAGGGCCAGCTGGACGGGGAACTCTTCGCGAAGCGTAACGCGATATGTCTTCGCCGGAAAGCTTCTTCGATGGATGAATCCTCCCCAATTATGTCGAGACAGTCGACTTCGGAAAGCGCGGATATGGATGCAAAGGTAGATGAGGTTGAGGGAGAGGTGAAGAAGACAGGAGTAGAGAAGTCAAAGGATGCGAAGAAGGATGAAAATGTTTCCAAAGATTCATGGTTTATATTCGTTCGCAACAACGTTGAAATGGAAGATTGGTACTTTTCGTTGATTCACGCCTCCGAACAAGCAGCGTTCAGCTCGACTCTTTCACCATTACATCCCATCTTCTCTCCTACCGACATGAATCGCCTCGTATTGACCTTGGACGAGCAACCGGATGTCATTCCTATGCGATGGCTCAATGCCTTGATTGGCCGAGTATTCTTCAGCTACTACCGGACCCATACTCTGGAAGCTTATATCATTGGCCGTCTTATGAAGAAGTTATCCAAAGTCAAACGTCCTGGGTTCTTGACAGATGTAGTAGTCAAGGAAGTATCCGTTGGAAACAAGCCTCCCACTCTCAGCAAACCAATGCTTAAGGAGCTCACCAAGGAGGGGGACGCAGCACTCGAAGTCCACCTGCAATACAAGGGTGAAATACGGATCACAGTTGAGGCTACGGCCACAATCAATCTCGGCGGTCGTTTCAAGCCGTACAACGTCAAGCTAGTATTGGCTGCCGTCCTGAAAGAGCTCGAAGGCAATCTGCTGGTCAAGGTCAAGAGACCTCCGAGTAATCGCATTTGGTATGCATTTACTCAGACTCCACGGATGGTCCTTGCTGTGGAGCCAATTGTCAGTGACCGACAGATCACTTGGACAATGATTTTGAGCACCATCGAAGCGCGTCTCAAGGAAATTGTAAGTCCTTTTGCTTTCTTTCCTCCATTCGTTGCTAATAAGCTCCAGATTCAAGAATCAATCGTCATGCCTAATATGGATGACATCGCTTTCTTTGAGAGCTCAGCTTACCAGCATCGAGGCGGAATATGGGGTGATGCTTCCAGGCAAAATGGGCGTCCACCACTCTTCAACCCAGATCCCGCTACCGCTGATATGCTGTCAACAGTCTCTGCTCCAGCGATCACTGAAGATATTTCCGTTGACTCTGACGTGGCTCAATCGAAAGGAGATCTTCCTTCAACGTACCCAGTTCTTGCGGAGACGACGAGCATGCAATCCCTGTCAACTGAGCTGCCTGGCTCTGGCGATGGAGCAGACGGCAATACTCTTTCCAATTCCAACACCATCAGTCGCCGCAAGACATGGTTTTCTGGGCTACGTAACGACGACCTTAGCGAATTGCTCCCACATTCCTCAGTGCCCGACGCCACAGAGCAAGAACGCCGGTCCATGAGTGATGACAACCTCATTACCACTGACCGGGCCCGCCCGTCGCCTTCGGTACTCAGTGCACCGCCTGGTGTCTCAGACACAAGTGAGGTAGAACCACTAGTTCTTGACCAGAATCATCTCTCTGCTCCCTCGAGTCGACCAACATCGCGGCAGTCGAACCACAAGAAAGCGCTATCGGTCTCCTCAGATGGTTCAGGAATCAGCGGCTACACAGATCGTAGTGCGATTAGTGCATCATCATCAAGAAATGTCGAATCCACATCCTCTTCGAAGCCTAACAATCTTCCCCCGACACCGGCTAGCCCGACAAGTTTCTTATCACAGCTCAAACAACGTGCCCCAGACAAGCAAGCCATAAGCAACACGGCGAAAGAAACAATGAAGAAGTGGAGTATGAATTGGGCCAATCTGCGTAAAGATATGAACAAGGAACGAGAGCCTGCCGGCGATGTTCAGGGTGCTGAAGATCTCCCCGATCACAGCTCTTTTGGATCTAGGTTATTTGATCCTAATGGGAGTGTTGCACAACGGGCAAGGCAGAGTTATGCAGAAGTCAGAGCGGCGGTTGCTGAGCGCAGGGACAGAGATAAGGGGAAGGAGAAAGAAGCAGATCTGAAGAAAGAAAGCGGTTTCCTCCAAGTCGATGACCAGACCTCAAATCCCATCCCCATTCCCGAAGGTGGGAAGACCAGGGCGAGGGTAATCAGTGCCCCTGGACTAGGCCTACCTACGTCATCCCAGTCGTCGGCGATCAGCATCAAAGACTCGCTTTCTCGGTCGGATTCACAAAACTCTGAAGTCTCAGCAATACCGCCACCCTCAACGTCCGCACCCTCCGCCCACGCCATCAGTGTTGCAGAAGAGGAGGAGAAACCAGTGTCTCCAATTCACCGACAACCTCAAGCCAAGATGATGACCATCCCGGGAATCCATGCTAGTCACCGTGGTGATATTATGTCAATGGGATATTTTGCGCCTGGGCTCCACGCTCCCTCTACCCCCAATCCCAACGATCAGGAAGGGTCTGAAAGCAAGACGAAGCTGCCGCAGAACCCCACCATTTCAAGTATGTATTCAAGGTTCTGGAAATCGCCGGGGTCAATTAGCATGGGAAGTTCACCCTCACCCTCTGCACAAGCCACTGGGCGGAGCAAGACCGCTGACACTGAATCAAGTACGCCGAGGTCTTCTACCCCACCAATATCTTCTCGAGCCCCTCCTCCTCTTCCTCCGCGATCCACGCCTACCGCGGTGTCCCGCACTCCTACCGAGTCTTCTCAATCACGGGCATTGTCTGGGAACCCTGACGTGAATAACGACGTGGACCCAGTCGTACGTGGCTCCCCAAAGTCAATGCCTTCGGCTTCAGAAGCCCTGAAAAGCATCGCATCGAAGGATGATAGCATACGCTTGAAGCGAGCCTCACAGGAGCCGTTCCCGCAGTCTAGTCCTCCTTCACGCTCTTCATCAAGACGAGTTAGTACGAATAGCTCCGATGTCAGCACTCTGAATTCTGAGGAGGAACTTCCGCCAAAGGCAGTTGATGCTGAATCAATCCCTGACGATGCTGACGAACCTGTACACGACGTTTATGATGGCCTTCACGACCCGCCGGAGGACTCTCTTCCGACACCCACGCCTCCGCCCCAAGAATTTCGAAATCCAAACGTTAACGTTGGCCCCCCATTACCACCCCGCCGAACATCAGTGCCGACGTGAGAGACTATGGCTTCGATATTGTCCATATATATTAATGAGCACACGCATTGCGTTACCTTACACCACTCATTCTATTTGCAAAGTGCTGGGGCATATGTATATTCGGTCTGATACGAAAGGGATTGTTGGGCGCTTTGGGTTGAGTGATCCGTTTACGGAGTTCACGGAACAAGTCTCCGTTTAGATTTCCGATCCCAACCTTCTCGCTGAGTTTGAAAACCCTCTTGAACCTGATGCTGTCACTCTCGACTTTGTACGCGACACTCAACCAAATTCTTGTTCCTCCATCTCTGCACACTGCCATTCTCTTTACGACATCCGGGCAGCTCATCTCTTACGCGTCGAATTTCAATTCTTCATCCAGCTGTCAGGGCGATTCCGAATCGGACACCGGGCCTACTTCCGAGTATGGCGACCTGTGCCCACGACCGAAGGACGATATCCGCGTTCTCGTTGGCTTGGGATGCGAATTGTGGGGAGAAACTAAGCATGAAGGAATTGGGATGGTGGATAGTGAGGTAAGATTTCCTTGGGCTGCAGGTGCAGCAAGTCTCAGAGGCGTGCTATAGCTTGGAAGGCTGGTAGTTGTCGCTATAATGCCGCGGCCGTCCTCTGCGTCACAAGTCACACCGGATCCCCCAGCCGTTCCAACCACATCCAAAGCATCTGCTACGGACCGTGGTGCTAAAGCCAGTGACACTGGCTCGGTTCCCCCTTTGATGCTCCTCGCGTTAAACGGAACCGACGAAGTGTCGTGGGATGAATTGCGAACTAAGGTATATCGGGTTGAATGTATGTCGCGACCAGCCCTCATGCGCGCTTTCTAGACGAAGGCCCTAGCGTCCCATCTCGCTGTTCCGTTATCCAAGTATCGTCAATTTCTCACCGTTGCGCCGCCTCCCCCACCGCCTACGACTGCACCGCCAAGCCATGTCACTTCTCCTGCCCCAGGACGGTAAACTCCACCAGGCTGCTGCGTCTAAGCATTGGGAAACTACCGCACCGCGCTTTGGAGCATGCCCGTCTTTCTCCAATACAAGCACAGATCAAGGATACATGCCAGCCGTACATGTCTGATACACGCTTTGATCACTTGGAGCGTTATCAGCCGTAGCTTAATTCGTTCGGAATTGTGTAGTAACTCTGACCCTTCGCATTTCGTTCCTCCTTGGGAAAAGCGAGCGAAGCACAGGCTTGCGGAGACCATCGCCTATTGCTGGCTTGCCACCTCTTGTTGTAGTCAATGCCACTTTACCTCCGTCTCACCATCCTCGTTGAGAAGCTGGGCCTGCCACTGAGCCACACAATGCTTTTCAAGCGCCGCGAACTTGCTTGGTACTTCCCAGTCTTCCACCAGCACTCCATGCCTTGCTCCATCCTTGCATTCATGATGGATTTCCTTTCCCAAAGTCACACCGCCTCGTCAAGACTGTTGCTGTTAGTTATTGAGGAGCAATCGTCCGGCCCAGCTATCAAGAGCGTAATAACGTTGATTGGATGGCCCGATGAATTTCGGTTCCCAGTTCGAAGACCGCCACTTGCCTAGCACTAGTAGACGTGCCCCTGCGTGAGGTCTGATTCGCATATGGGCTTCCAAATTTCATCCTTCGGATCGTGTTGTCGCATCTTTACTCTGAAACCTTCTTCACACCAAGCTGAACAGTGACCTGTGGGCCCCAGGACGAACCGTCGATAACCCAGGTAGCAATCCTCAGTGAGCATATTTGGAGGGTCCTTTCTTATCACCCAGCAGGCATGAGCCATGTTCAAGACTTTCCTCACGAAGAAGTACCAAGGGACTCGGAGCCGCAGGTCGGCTCTGCTTTCCTACGCCGCACGCAAGATTTACTTATTGATTGACTTTTTTGACAGAACTCAAGGATGACACTCTCTGACTCAGGACATGTCAAGCCTAGTTCAGCTGTAGTATCCACCTTTTCAAGCTTGGACCTACCTAGTCCCTCAAATGCTTTAAAATCTACACTTGCCGTTGACCAAGCGGGTCGGGCTCTGGGCAATACTCAAGCAATCCGAGCCATAGCCACCGACCCTAGCACATTTGCCCAACACTACCTCCGTAACAGACTCCAGGCTGGCTACCAGAATAAGGCAGACATCTTCGTCAAGAAAGCTAAACTCTTCTTGGTGGAATGGTTGTTTGGCCTACTGAATGCCCTTCTGACAAGCTCGGATGCAAACGTGCGTGGGCTGGACGTAGCTGAATTTGAGAAGATGGGGTGGGATTTGGAGGAATACCTGGATAAATGCCTAGCCTCCACCGGGATGTTAAGGGATGTGGTTGAAGACGTAGAATCTACCCTCAACAGTGGCAGCCTGCATCAGCCCGCTCAATGCGATCCACCCTCCAGGTCAGAGGTTGGTTATGGCTCTGTACCTGTGCTCGCAAGTCGGGATCGAGCCGGAAATATGTTTGCGAATCTCGTATATGCGCAAATTGCGGAGGTCCTCATTCTTTCTCAGAAATTAATTCCTCGATTGTCGTGCGTACTGCCAATGATTTTGTGGAAATGATGCTGATGTGGTTTTTCAAACACCCAGTTCATCAGTACAGGAGCATGCTATACATATCGCCCCCATTCTCGCAATGGGACATCTATCGACCACTGCGCTCGCTGCGTCTACGCTTGCTCTGATGATAACAAGCGTAACTGGGTTCAGCATAGTCAAGGGGATTGGAAGGTTCGTCCCTCCACTGTCATTAGCGTAATCCACCTCTAACGCCGGCGTGGCTGAATCAAGTGCTTTAGACACGCTCCTTGGTCCCTCAAGCTCAAGCCCGGGCCCAGATACTGACGCTGAGGAAGAAGAATGCGCTTCCGTGCCGTCTGCATCTTCCTTATCTGAATCTTCCCCACTTCTACAATCGGTTTCCAAATCCATTTCCACCGATGTTCCGTCGCCTCCACCGTTGTTAACATCTGTTTCGGAAACTTCAACTCTTGCGTCGTCGCCCCTCCCATCTCCTTTGACGGCGGATGGTTTTCGACCATGCTTAGCTGCCTCTATGTCTGCGGTGACCTTAGTAGACGATGAACCTTGCTCAATAGATGGGGCTCGGTCTCCGATGGAATGTTCGAAGAGGGCTTCTTACCAGGAAGCTAAGTTGTGGTGTCTCCGCTGTTCTTTGATTATGGGCATCATTCTACCGGTACGCTGGCCTATCTTACTTACGCTTCTGAAGCCCACTCATTCGACAGTCGTAGCTCGTGATCTCTCTTTGGCTTAGTCCAGACCCTCTTTTTGAGCTGCTTGATGTGAATGCTGGATCTGGGATCGGCTTTGCACGCATGCAAGCTATGCAAAATATTGAAGTTTTAGCTTTGGCAAAACAATACCTTAAAGTTTCGGCTTTGGGCATGCCAGCTTTTGCGTTCAATGAAATATTTAGGTACGTTCGCTTGATTGTTACAATGAAGGCTTGTTGACAAAGCTTGGCCCATCCAGACGATACCTTGACTCCCAAGGTTTTCTTCAGTGTCCTTGAGCCGCCATGATGTTATTGATAGCCTTCTTCTCAGGATATTCATTTATTCATACCCGGGTTTTGACTTTCTTGACGCCTGTAGTGATGGCTCTCAACTATCTACTCAGTGAGTCCATACCGTTCGGCTTCATATCGCACTTTAACCAAAAAGAATCCTCGTTGTAGTCAATGGCCCTGTTGAGAACCTCAGACTAGGATTCATTGCCGCCCCAGCCATCACTGCGTTCGGTTACAATGTCATCGCCGTCTTGACCCTTTTACTTTACCTTTATCAATCGCCTTCAACGCCATACTTTGGCACACCATTAAACGCGTCTTCTGACGTGGATGGCATAGAATCGAGAGCATTTAGCTCACGTGTCTATCGCTTCTGCATGGGCATAGGACCTCTGATCAAGAGTGCAAGCGGAGGAATTGGTATTTATCCTTCCAACTAATACTTGACTTGTTTCTTGGGTTTAACCATCGAGCAGTTTCCAGTGCAGCAGAATTGTGGTCCAAGGACCTTATTGCCGGTAGATATATTATGTCGGCTTTCCTCCGCTCCTACTGACAAGACTCCCTAGTGGTCGCCATTTTGCAAGTCATATCCACCCAAATGGCGCCCAAGCTTTACTGACTGCCTATGTCGTAGGCTCGGTCCGCCGACGCTTGGAGCTCAGTCTGTGTTATTGGTTACAGCATCCTCGGCTTACTTGTTTCCTAAGTCGATTAATGGTATATCTGGGACGAGGTCGGTCGTTATTCATGCCCCTTCTTACATGATCGTCTTTACCGGCTGGAATTGTAGGTTCAAAACCCTATTCCAGCGAAAAGAACTTTTCCGAGCCCGGATGGCCGCGATTACAGGGCTCGCATTCACGTCGTTTGGACTAGTGGCTGCATGGTACGTGAGCACCACCAATATTGATTTCGAGTTTACTCATATCACATCACAACATAGCAATCTTATTCTCATGTACTCGTCCACTCTCGGTAAACTTTTTACGTCTGACGAGGGTAGGACCCGCTCGCCACTTTCGGACCCGTATACACTGATTAAATACACCAACAGACGTCTTGCGAATAGTCAGTGATGTTCTTCCCATAGTCGTACTGTACGTCATCGCTCAGGGGATTGCCGCATGGATTGAAGGCCTTCTGGGAGCATTCGGGCATAAGGTACGTCCCGATAGCAATGATCCTCGAATGCTATCTCGGTCGCTGACGAGGGTATGATTTCTGTTAGATGGCTGTGCCAAGTTTGATCGCTAGGTAACGTTTCACGGTTTCAGCGCTCGTTTGACTAGTAGACTGTATGTTTCTTACTTGCTTATTGCAGTGCCGATTGTTTTGCGGGTAGGCCTTAGTCATTCTCAAGTTGTGAATCAAGTCTTAGGTTCATTTTAGGTATCCCTTTTGGGTTGTTCTTGATGCTGAAGTATGACTGGCGACTGGGGGGAGTTTGGTTAGGTATCGCACTGAGCCATGCTTTCAGTTGCTTAGCAGGTCTATTTATTCTCCTTCGGGTTTCGAGCAAGTCGTGCGGGAGGTAGAATGTATGCAATAGCGTATGTACACGAGGATGAGCATACTTACAGCTGTACATGTCTTATAAACATAAACATAATAAATTTTAAAGAAGCATATAGACAAAACCAATACGAAAGCAAGGGGTAAAGCGAGCATTTTGGGATGTATATATCGCAGCTGAGAGAAGGCAGGGAGGAGTGAACATCAAGTACGCTTCTGGGATTGCTAGAGAGCCGTTAGTAATTGTAGCACACGGAGAGGACATATTGACGTACTAAGTATGCCATTAACTGTTGGTAGCTTTGTCCACCACCTGGTGGGGCGCCGTTGGGTGCGGGTGGAGGAGGCCCACCCATCATGGATGGCGGTGGCATACCGTACGACGCTGGTGCCACAGGAGGCGGTACAGAGGTGGGGCCTTGCTGCATCTGTGCCTGCTGCAGAAGCGCTAGTAGATTCGGGGGAAGCCCAGGTGCGGGGGCTTGGCCAGCTGGCGGAGGTGTGTTGATTGCAGGAGGCGGCGGGCCATATGGATTACTGGGTGGAACAACACCCGGATATGGAGCAGGCGGAGGGGGGTAATATGCAGCTGCTGGGTTCACGATCGGAGGCATCCCCGGAGGTGGCAGGGCAGATGGGGGTGGGCCAGATGATGAAGGGGCGGGAGGTGTACCGGACTGTGCTGGTTGCTTCAAGGCAGCAAGCAGCTGCTGAACCTTACGCGCTTGCTCCAAGCGATCATCAGGTGCAGCAGCAGGTGGGGGTTGGGGCGGAGGAGCATTGTATGTAGACGCAGGACCGGAAGGGCCACTGCCATAACCGCCTCCTGGCGGCCCCGCGGCGAACCCTCCGCCACGATGATCGTAACGATCGTTGAACCCTCCGCCGCCACCACCACCACGACCTCCACGGGAGCTGTAATCGTCGTCACCTCCTCCCCAACGCCCCCTCCCTCGGTCTCGATCCCGGCCGAAGCTATCACGACGATCATCGAGATCATCATGACTTCCACGACCTCGACCACCCCGACCTCGACCACGGCCACGGCCACGATATCCACCACGGGGTGCATCATCCCAATCTCGGTTACCATCAAAACTGTTACCAATCTTCATCAGACTAAAGCCCATCATCGAGAAACAGCCACAAACCGGTGACCAGTACCTCCTCCTGCGGGAGAGGTGTCGTTGGTATCCCAAGCGAACACTATTTCCATGACGCCGTCTTGTAGTCCCTGGTGTCGTAGCCGATCAAAAGCCTCGTCGCAAGCCTACTGGCATGTTAGCAGAGAGATCCACAATGTGAGTTCAAGGCACTAACCCTAGTGTCATAGAATTCGACATAACGAGAGCTGTGTGAGAAGAATAGTAAGCTAGAGGATCCCAACAAACAGGCAATCACGCACTCAGTACGGTCGGCCACAGGAGTAACTGACTTGACATCGCCAAATTGTTGAAACTTACGACGAACTTCACTATCATCAATTGGTTGTCCTGACGGTGAGCTTCGCAACGTGACTTGAAGCATGCCTTGAAATTGCTTTAAAAATTAGCCGTAAGCACATCACTTCCTACGTGTTTAGAGGGAACTATCAGCTCATACTTGATTCTTCTCCTTGTCGCCTTTGTGATCATCACGTGGGAGAGAATAGTGAACATCAATCTGAGCGTTGACAAATGAGGAGAACAATGGCTTAGAAAAAGCTTATGAGGAGCCGAGCGTTGACGTACAGGACGGCCACTAATCTCAGACCCTTGTAGTCTTTCTCGAGCCCTTTCAGCTGCCCGCAAGTCATACTAGGGCGTATTCATAAATAAGACACCAGCCGACCTCAAGCAGACTCACATATGTCACAAAAACCATGCCTCGTGTTGAAATCAGGTCAAAAAATGTTTTGATTTCGCCATGTTCTTCAAACTGACGACGGACATCCTCGCTATTGGTTTCATACTGCAAACACAAGTTAGCTTACAGTCAAGACGAGCTCAAAGAGGACAACGGTGACTCGTTGAAAACGGAGCAGTAACTCAAGAGTGACAACGAAACTCGCCTTAATATTACGGATGAACAAAGTGCGGCAGGGACGCTCTCTCTGAATACGCTCTTCAATGATCGAATCGTGAACTTTATCATCTCTCTCCTTGCGAACAGGGCGTCGAGGTCGATCTCCATATCCGTCATCGCCACCAAAATTGGGATCTGGGCCGTCTGACACGAATAGAACAAGACACCATGAGACAGGTTCAATCGATTTACGAAGAAGATAAGGTAGCCCTAGGGAGACGACTGAACTGCAGAGCACGCGGAAGAGGCATTTCCGAATGTAAAAGAAGTCAAGGCCTCAGCATGGTTCAGCATATTCATTGCGATCTGACTCCTAAGACTCCGGACGAGGTTTCACCACACGGACTAAGACGCAGTAATGATCTCATCTCGCGAATCGTAAGGACGGAAGGTGCGGGGCAAGTCGACCGCGCGCCTCAATTCGAAGTGTTTAGCGTCTCGAAAATAGGAGGCAAAGTTGCCAGCAAAAGGGCTGCTCTAAATTCAGTCTCAGAGTTTCAAGCGCACCTTCAGTTTGACCATAGGCCTGGTTGTAGCTAGGACCGCTTGGGTAACTAGAACTGGGACCGTTCCCGTAACTGTTTTGATAGAAATCTTGGGAGCCACCTTCATAGCTACTATAAGAGCCCATGTCGCCTTGAGGGGGCGCTTGATCATATGCGTTGGCATAATTTCCGTCATAGTTGCTGCCGCCGGCACCATAGTTTCCGCCTCCTCTTCCGCGACCGAACCCTCTTCCTCGATGAGCACCTCCGCCTCTATCTTGGAAGCGGTGCGGCCTATCTGGACCTCCTGGATGGCCACCCCGGCGATTCATAGGGCCGTCATAAGCACCTCCGCCGTATGGGTGATGTCGGTTCATGTTTGCTTAGTGTTGCTGATTTGACAAGCTCAGTGTGTGTGTGACGTGGGAGGCCAAACTGGGGTTCCGGGGGATATCGTAAGAAGGCTGTAGCCAAAACCTTGCCGGGTGCGTGAAACGAGAATTCGGTACACAACCACTGACTCAAGACCGATACGATGGGAACACGATGATGATGGTAAGAGGCAAGCGTCGGAGTCGCAAGCGTTGAGGTGAAAAATGCATGATCCTGCCCGTGCGAAACATTCGCCAAACTGAGGCAGACTCCGCCGCAACCGCCTTGGCCTCCTCCTCGTCGTTACTACAGCTCTACGACCATGTCGAAGCAATTCCAGTTCAAGTTGGTTCTACTCGGTATGCAAGCTTCACTGCCGCTGCCACTAGCTTTCTGACGTGCTCATTGATAGGCGAATCTGCGGTTGGCAAGTCGAGGTGCGTGTAGCGGTATCTCTGCCTTGAGGTTGTCGTCTGAGCGATGTGTAGTTTGGTGCTGAGGTTCGTAAAGGACCAGTTTGATGACTACCGGGAAAGTACTATAGGTGGTGAGTCCATACACTGTGGTCCTTGGCTTGTGCCATATAATTTACCTGCGCATCTTCTGCAGCCGCCTTCTTGACTCAGACGGTGACCTTGGAAGATCAGACCACTGTCAAGTTCGAGATATGGTGAGTTTATGTTAACAAGTCTTGGAATTTCCTCTTGATCCATGAATTAGGGACACTGCGGGACAGGAACGATACAAGGTGGGTTCATTCACTATGACTATTCGCTTGCAACCAGCTCAACGCTTCTCTTCTAGTCACTTGTAATATTCATTCACTCTTCTCCTCAGCAGTACAACCTCTTGACCCCACTCACTCTGCAATGCAGGCCCCGATGTACTACCGAAACGCCAACTGCGCAGTAGTCGTCTATGACATTACACAGTCCGCTTCTCTTGAGAAGGCCCGAACATGGATACGCGAGCTCCAACGCCAGGCAGATCCGTCGATAGTTATCGCCCTCTGCGGTAACAAGGCTGATTTGGCCGCACGACGCCAGGTCACTGAAGAAGAGGCCAAGAAATATGCTGAAGAAGAGGGGCTCATGTGGGCAGAAACTAGCGCAAAGACAGGCGACGGCGTAACGGAGATATTTACTGCTATTGGTACATCTTCGTTCACATCAAAGTTTAATGCATTCTGATGTCCAGCAGCCAAGAAACTTCCCCTCACCGCGGCGCCTGCTGCACGGACAGGCGGCGCTGGTCGCCCGGGTGCAACGAGAACGGGTGTTGATCTCAACAAACAAGCCGGTGCACCAGGACAGAATGAACCATGCAATTGCTGAGTTACTTTTCTCCCTCTGCCATCACCTTCCCATATCCCATCGTTTTCAAGCACTCCTCAGATTTCTCTGTGATTATTAATTCGGTTGCCCATTATAACTCATCATACTCTTTACACGGACTTGCGGGATATGCATTATTTACTTGCACGCTTGAGTGAACATCCATCGGAAGTTCTGGTCATCAATGAGTAGTATAAGGTGAGGGTGCTACAACAAATATGCAGTATTACATTGTACACATGATGGTAAGTACGCCAGCCTACGGTCCGTCGAGAGTCCGACGGACAGAGGTCAATACATATAGATATAGATAATTGTGCAATAACCGAGGATTGTGGAGGTATATAAAGAACGCGCATTAGAAACCTGCCTCCTCTAGACCTTTTCTGAAGTCCGCATGCTGCAGTTCTGCCTGTTGGACCTCTTGGCTCTTTTGCCAGAACCACTGCGCATCTCTAGAATTTCCAGGGCCCGGATTCATACTTTCCCGGAAAAATGTCTGGGTTGACTCGCTCTCCGAAATGGGGTACACCTTCGACTGGAACTTGAGCATCATCGAAATAACTTCATACCATCGCTGTCGTTGCATAAAATTTATCAGTGGCTCTCTGGAACTCGATCCTCTGGTACTGGTTGGGGATGTATCGTCCGCGAATTGGTCCTTAATGTGGATGATATCCGTAAGGTACATCCCAATGAAGGGAACACATGGGCCTTCAGCATGCGAGAAGAGTGTTCGATAGCCGTAAAACCCGCCAGTCGGCTCGTTATACTTCAGTAGGGCATCAAGGTTTGGTTTACGATGTGAGTGGGCCCACGTTAGGTGTAACCGATTGATGACCGTACTTGACAAAGCATTGATCAATGCGCTCATCGAAGCAAAGTTGTTCATGTTCCGGCATTTCTGTGGGCTATTGAGTAAGCGACTGGCTGAAAGAAAAAAGAAGGGGCCGACCTCGGCGACCTTGATCCAGAAATCAACGGTATTCGCTCGTTTCGTAAGGTTCTCGTTACTAAGGATGCTCGCTTTCACCCAGGAAGCCAACTTATCGTGAGTACTGCAAAACGCCGTCAGGCTTGCGACCTCATCACCCGTCTGTTTTTTCGCGTATTCGAGGCATTCCTGCGGAGTGATCTTCGAGTACAACTTGTGCTCTAGCAAGCAAAGCTGTTCGGCGACGGCCGTTGGATCTTGCCTCAAAAGGTCGACTTTGCCGCCACGCGATTTACGACGTTTCGTTTTTGGCGTATTGGGAGAGTATGATTGAGGAGTAGAGAAGGTCTATCATCAGTTGCAGACGTTAGAACCATTGCTGGGTACAACGAGGGTAGACGGACGTACCAACCGTTCGATCTTGTTTATGATGAGTTTTGCAGCCATAGCAAGAGGTGAGGGCGATTTGATCAGTAACAGAAAATCTGTTAACCGGGTAGCGATATGCGGCTCTTCCTCTAGCAGCCGGTGATCTTCCAGCCAGACAGTGAACACAGTAAGAACACGATGTTGCGCAGGGAGAAGCTTCTTCTCTCTCCATTCGCCAAACTGAGATTCGCTCGCGAGACTATCCGGATGCTCCATCCGAAATTTGTCCACGAGCATATCGAACAGAATGTCCGCAGTAGTGAATGTGCGGAATGTCATAAGGAACGCGTCGCGAAATGCAGTCTCTGCTGCCAGAGCTTCTACGAGATGATAATCTTGTTAGACTCGGGAAGGGCGGAGGGTAAACCATAGACCCACTGAGTTGTTCCCTCCCAGAAAAGTCGTTGGTCAACCTTTCAACCAACGCAGCCAAAGTTCCCATCCTCACATTCCCATCTTTATCCAGCTCGAGTTGATCAGCATATATCGGGCGTAGGTACCAGGGAGTACTAGCTTGAGCTTGTATTGCCTCATGGAAGGTTACCGCCTCCGCACTCCCAGTAAGCTTCATGATTTTGTCAGCGCTGTCGCCTCTGACTTTGGTGTGCATATCAGAACCATCGATTCCCCTTGGGCCGGAATTTTCCCTGCAGTGAGGCACCAGTCGAGCCAGTGAAGGCTTCTCACGAGCAATGCGGGTGTGCGGCGAGGAATTGCTTCGTTGTCGTTCTCCATTGGCAAACTCCGGCAAACGGTCTACTGGAGTGGGAGGGATAGGTTTGTGTATGCCAAGTCCTAGTGGTGCAGAAGGAGGTTGGGGTATCGGCGTTAGGGGTGATGTGGGATGGTGCAGCGCAGCCTGGTCTTCTGCCCACAGTCGCTGGCTTTCTGCCTGGGCCCTCTCGTGTGCTATTCGAGACAGCTCTCGCGCTACATTATCCTGCCAGTGCATTCTGTAAGATTGGCTCAGCGGGGGGAATGTGTCACACGCACCCTCATTCCATTGGGACTTCTCCAGTCAGCATCCCAAGTAGCAGTGGGGGAAGATGATGGCTCGGCAACAGGCTCGATGAGATGGGTATAGGTGTCGGTGGGCGCTGATGCGTAGAGCTGCTCCGCCTCGTATTCAAAAACGCGAAGGTCGGGGAGCACATTCCTGAGTCTCTCCGCCATCCTCTCCGTGAGTGGCTTTACATATGCCTTCGGCACCCAGCCAACTTTGAATATCCCACTTCGCATCGCAGCCCACCAGCCCGAATCCTCTTCCTTGACGATGTCCAATATTTCATTCTTGCCGAAGGGAAGGTGATCGGGGTCGTCGGATACAAAATCATGCAGGCATAATACAGAATACAGTATCGAGGCGCTCGAGGTTTCACTAGTCGGGGTCGTCCCAGCAGTTGAACGCG
The DNA here is from genome assembly GCA_032158425.1 of Pleurotus giganteus. NCBI lineage: Eukaryota > Fungi > Basidiomycota > Agaricomycetes > Agaricales > Pleurotaceae > Pleurotus > Pleurotus giganteus. The sequence goes on from JAPEHR010000002.1 coordinate 3,984,195, forward strand.
CATTGGATGACGACGGCGAAGGCGAGTCGGGTGACAAAGATATTGGTGGAGGGTCATACGGGGATGGATCAATGGACAGATGAAGTGGCTGGCGTGTCTGGGCTCGAACTGCAGACATCTGAGGCTTGAGCGGTATTCAAGTCTCGCAGTAAGGAGACTTGCTATAGGAATCAGAAGACGAAGGAGGGTATTTGGGAGCAAGAATGTGTCAAGAAATCAATGGCACGCAGCTGATCTGCACATAGCCCCTGGATCCTGTATGAGGCAACCATCAGAAGGCTGGGCGCCCTGCATTGGTCCCACAATCATCTCAATTCCGTCCTCAGACACTCTGAGCTCGTTATCCAACGCAGTCCACGGTACTAGTTCCACAATGCACAGTCCAATTTATCGGCCTGGCCTCAGAACGCGAGCAACGGCGTCGGCCGCTTAGGCTACAAGCTACAACAAAGTTTCTGCCATATCCGATATCACCATCAAGTATTTTCATTCGTCAACAAAGCAGCAGCTTGTCCACCGCTGATAGGTCTTGGACTAAGCCCAAACGAGCAGCAAACTACCTCGTCGACCAATCGTAATGCTCGGAGCGTCATGTCAGGGTCCCTCTGCGAAGTGAGTCTGAGCAATTGAGTCTGTAGTAGTCCTGAGCTCATAAACATCCAGTACCATCTGTGTAGTAGCATAGCATGCCATGGAAACTTAATGAGGTACTGCCTTGACGGGTTTACCTACTCAGTGAAGCTCGCTGACCGGCGTAGTGATCCGTTTCCGAACATGCAGGAATGAATCGCCCTTGCAGCTGTCAGGGCCGGTATGGCATCTGTCAACTTCCTAGATGCATGGTGCACGGGAGTAGTAAGTCTTGACCAACACTTGAGCTACCTTCTCGCCACCATGCACCGTGGAGTGGCACGCAGTCCGCGAGTGGCGGACCACATGCGCAATGTTGATCCAATTGAATTTTTCTGCCTGCCCAATTCAGAAAACAGTTGCCCGGCGTGTTCCTTGCCTTCTAGACTCTACTTCCTGGAATAAGCGATTCGTCACTCCAGGCTCACCGCACCATAGCGCGCTACTGCTAATTATAGGCAACATTCTGCCCGCTATCGGACGTCATCGATGTCCATTCAACGCAGCTGTATTCGTGGCTGTGTCCTCTGGAGCTTTATACCATCTCAGTCATGCGCTGTACGCTCAATTCCATACCGACTTACTGCCATCAGGCTCTCCGCACTGACCATACGGGCAGCACAGGTAGAAAGTTTTCCCCTACTTGGAATACCAGGCTATGGCTGATTAATCCATGGTCCAGAGAACGAGATGATTATGATGATAAGATCAGGCGAATGCTACGTGCGCAATTAAGCGATATTTGGTATCCCTGCATGCAGCAAGTCCATCGGCGACGCAACACTTACCGAGCTATAGCTAGACCACATCTAGTCACCACGAAGCGCACGAATCCACGTCTAGTGCTATTCCATACATATTGTTCTGAGGAGTTCGGTAAGGGCGTCACGGAATGGACGTTACGTCTTCAACGTTCACTGGCATGGCACTAGCCTCCTTGCCTGATTGGACGAAGTCGCTGCCAAAGGAATCGTACAGATAGCGTACTCAAAAGATTGCCGTTCGCAGTACTCAAACTTCCGTGCCAGATAGCATGCCAGACTGGACAACCGTGGCCTTGTGACTCGGAGAAAGCCTCCCACTTCATTTAGGCGCGTTTATCTAGCGACCGGTCAATAACGAAGCCACGTTTTGTGCGCGAGAGCGAAATTGTCTGATGTCCTTGCAATTGAGCGATGATGACAGCTAGATTTTAGCCAGCGTATGCTTGTGTTCAGGTGAAGCAATGGTGGAGCAAGTAGAATGGGAGGGAAAATCAAACGAAAATATGCTCGTTGATGTAATGACCGTGACCGTTCATCAAGCCCTGTAAATGGATAAAAAGTATCATAATTTCTTTAGGTCCCTTACTCACATTCTATTGAGTGATAATAATCACCCTTAGGACAAGAAGCGAAGCGGCTTTGCCACTGCAGACAGCCCTTCCTAGTCCCTACACGCGGGTTTATCATCGGCTCCTATTATTGTCCTGTTCAAACCGATACTAGTAGGAGCATCGGTCGAGGAGTGGCATGAGATGAAAGTCGTAACCAAGAGTGGGGTACAGAGTGTCCTCACATAAATACAACTTCAGGATGCCACTTCATATTCGGATGCTTGACGACTGATGGGGCTGATGCTTATGAGATATGGGCAAGAGGGCGTGGGCTTTCAATGAGTGAGAGGAATATTCGCTAAACAAAAGTCGTCAGTTTCACGGAGTGGCTTTGGGTAGAGATACAGCCAAGTGAGCAGGAAAGAGATGGACGCCCCCGACGTGGTGATCCGTTGGTTGATTGGTTCCATTGACGAGAGCGTTCCGTATAAGCTTTGAGTACAATCGTACTTGCAGGCAAAGCTATCGAGCTATCAGGGCCATCATCTATAACGAGCTTGGTAGCCGTAGCAAGACGGAACATCGAAGATGGCTTGATTGAGAACAGAGGATATGGCAGCCGTAGAATAATGAGCAAGGGTGCCAGAATGTGTTCTCTTCTCTCATTCATCTAATTGTAAGTGACCCATTAGCATTCTGTTTGAAATACGCCGAGAAGGTTGTATCTTCGCTTACAATTGGTGAATATCATGAGGAACGCATCGAAGCACCATCGCTATAAATGACAGTCTTGGATGTAAGAAGGGCGAAGGGGAACGTACCCACTCGACCTGAGTCGAAACCTAATGGTAAGAAGAAACTCACACAGCAGTTCCCAGAAATTGGGCAATGTTAATGAGACCTCTCCTCGGGTAACTGAACGTGAGGTTCGGCGCCCAGCCGAATTCCGACCTCGAGCCAAAGTGCCTTGAATTCGTAGGCTAGTTGTTCCTCTACCGACGACACATCGTAATTGTTGAGCACAAAGGAACTAGGCTTCTGAGCGCATATCAGGTACTACGAATGCGGTCGACTTGACATGTCGCCGGTCTGGAAAAGGCTGAGCATGTGAACTGTGATGGTGTTAGCTATACCTTACTTTTGGGTTGACTGGACTATGCTACGTTGAATCGTCGTTGATGCAGAGCTACAGTTTCAAGGCGCGATTAGCGCTTATGCATATGACTGACATCAGGAACCTTGACGCCCACTTTCATCGAGGCTTGCACAGCAATCGCCGCAGCCTTACTCCTCTCGACGACACATAACGGATATCGTCGACCAAGCCCTCGACTGCATCGCATATCGCTAGGTATCATCACACTAGATCTAGGTGATATAGTAACATATAACACGGTACTCTCGTGGCCAGTCTTGTGTCTGATTGAAGTCCTACCCCTTGCGCTACTAGTTTCCACCATACCGGACAGACGATATGCCCCCATGGAGTGCTCCGAAAGCGAAGGTACGTTCTGCCCTTCCCTGGATCGCCTTGCAGTAAACTAACGCCGCGATCCCGATAGGTTCAGCTCCGGTATATTGGTCTATACGTTCTAGGTAACCAAAGCGTTTATTGAATTCTAGGCTTTCGGTACAGCGTCTGCGTACCCTTCAGCAGAAGAAGGAAGCTCAGGCTAAGGCTGCAAGACGGGATATTGCTACATTGCTTGAGCGCAGTAAAGTCGAAACAGCCCGAATCAAAGTGGAAAGCCGTGAGCTTGATTCCTGACTATGTAAATTGTCAATCCCTTACTATGCTCTTAGTAATTAACGAGGACATACACGTTGAGCTTCTCGAGCTGCTGGAGCTATACTGTGAGCTTCTTCTGGCAAGGTTTGGTCTATTAGATCAAAGGTGAGCCTTGATCGGCCTTTCCCAACTGTCGGTTTGTGTTGACAGAGCAGTACGCGAGAACCGGACCCCGGGATTAGCGAGGGCGTTTGCAGCATAATCCACGCTGCTCCGCGGACAGAACTGAAAGGTGCTGTCTGCCTCCTTCACCCCTGATCACCCCTGTCGTACACACAACTAACTTAGAGCGTTGCCAACCCCATTGATTGGTCTAGAGTTACATATCCTTCGTGACATCCTAATGCACAAGTATGGGCGCGAGTACTCAATAGCCGTGATGGAAAATCGTGACGGTTGTGTAAGCGAGCGGGTAAGTGGTTGAATGATTTCGGTGACTATACTAACCGAATTCGAGGTGTTACGCAAGCTTACTGTGGCTACGCCAAGTACAGAGTTGGTTGATGCTTACATGGCGGAGATCGCGAAGGCGTATAGTGTATCGTGGGCACCTACTACCCGAACAAAGGATGACGGTCCTACAGGTGGCGCCAAGGTTAGTGGCGGCCGTTCACATACTCATAGCATATTTTATTTACCAGCCGTTCTATTCAACAACTTTGCTATTCAGGAAGCAACGGGACCCACGAGTGACCAAGATGCTAAGTTGGCTATTCCTGACCTCAGCAACGAGGTCAAATCCACGCCGATACCACCTGATCTTCCGCCGATGGAGGATTCAGCGGAGAAAGGAGGTTTCACAGATGAGAAGAAGGACGATGCCGGTCGAACGAAGAAAGGACCCTCAACGTCACAACCTGGAGAAGATGACTTTGAGGCGCTGGCCCAACGATTTGCTGCCCTTAAGAAGAGGTGATAATGCACCCCGAATTGCCCTAATTATGTGTGGTCCAGTAGTCAATAGCCGATCCGCTTAGGAGCCATTAGAAGGTTACACCCTTAAGTGTTAATTGACGGAGAACTGAAGCAGAGAGGTGGGTCGGCCATGCTGGTGGGCCTATTGACGCTGCATAATCCCATTGGCCGAAGGTGGTCGTCCTGAGAATGCCAGTCGCACGAACAGTGCTGTAGAGATTTGATTGATCTCGATTAACTCTGGGGGCTCAACACGAGGTTTACAATTCTAAGTGATTATGTTTTCCGCCGTTGGGAAAGGGTAAAGAAGCGCGTACACGGGAAATTATCAGCTCTCCGGCGCCATAGTGGCCCCTTGTATTTCCGAGAAGGAACACTCATCTAATGATAGCTAATGATCCACGGCTAGTGAAGAACAATAAGGGTCGTGTAAGTCGTGTAAGCAGAGGCGGGGTTGTAGTTGGAGCTCGTACTTAATCAACGTCTAAATGTACCGTGGCAGGAGAACGTAGGAGCACTTGATGAGGTTTACCGGATGACGCGGGGGTGAGTGTGCGAAATACACCCGCGGTGCTCACGATGTAGCCCATGATTGGACTGAGCGAATCTTGATAGACCTTTATTTACCTACTGGCAAATTAAGCAGTCATCAGGAATGGTAGTGCGAAGGACTGTTGCCGTCGTTGCGCTTGGGTCCATGTGGTGCACGGTGGTGGGGAACAAGAATGTGCGATATCATGGTAGGAATCGGGGTGCCAGGAGGGAAAAGCTGTGTCACGACTCCTTCAGTCTCAAGTATTCGAGAAACTGTCATGTCAGCCCCATATGGCTGGCAGAACGGTGATGGCCATCTACAAACAGGCGGTAGGACACGAGAGGAAGTAGATGAATGGAACACACAGACCTTGAAGGGGCTAATCACGAACGTCAACGCCTGTCTCGCTATGGCCCAGATATTGGTTGTTCGAGAGACGCGATTGGTAAGTCGGCTGTCAGACATGCCAGTACAAGTTGACGGGGTACGTCGCCGATAAATTAAAAGAGGCTGATTTAAACTGAGCACTGGCATCGTCTACATAGGATGACACCACACTCACCACACCGGCACGCGGGCCTGGGCGGCGGCGGAGGAGCGAGTGATTGAACATCGTGTACCAGGGCAGATCTGGTTCAAGGTTGAGCTTGAGAGGATACTACAATAAGGTTGGGAACGGCGGAGTTGAGGATGCAAGGAGTCGTCCCGCTGGTGATGGTGGCGCGGTGTCCTGTCCCACAGTTATTGTATTCGAACGACAGCAAAGCGAGATATCTTTATTCTAGAGTGAAGGAAGGGTCATGTAAATGGATACGTATACGTATAACATTAAATATACATCGCCTACCGGACAGTTACCAGCTATTCAAAGTACAAACAAGGCGCTAGCCTCAATGAATCATGTTGGGTCGTGCTGGATGAATACGAATGGACGGAGGAAGGGAGTCCGCATGCTGAAGCTGGCTTGGTCGGACCGTCCGCTCAGATCCTACAAGATACGATCTTGAATATATGGCGTGGAGCTAAGGAGCTGAAATACCGTTACTGAAGCCGTTGAACCCATGGTAAGCGCGAGCCCCGGGAAAAGATTAGGTGTTCCGGCTTCGGCTCCAGTAGTAAAACACACTGATAATGGCCAGTGAAATATGAGACGATAGTTCGGACGGACAAGTTCGACATGCGAAACACGAGGAGCAGCATGACCACATACCTGCAACTTGACAGGAAAAATTCTCCATTTTCGCTGGCCATAGATAAATTGGATTTCGCTTGGCTGAAATCAGTGGCAAACAGCAAGAAATGGTTAGTGCCAGAGGCGATCACCCCTGGTCTATATGGTATCAAAGCATATGGTTGCCAAATATTAGCCAGGGAAAACGAACGGAATTGTATAAGGACGTACCGCGTTAGAACAGGTTGAGCCGACGGCAACCTTGCGGCTGAGCGGTTGAATTTTTCTCGATTCAGTGGTGATGCGTTGATGGGCAACCTCGAGCGTGAGCTGACAAAAAAGATCAACGAACTCGTGGGGACGAATATCGGTGAATTGAGTCGAGGGTGCGCTTCACATGGCAAGGACATGGATAGCGAATAAAGCAAAGATTTTGTCACGAATTTATTTTCCATTACTTCCGCCGGCTGATGGAGGCGCCCACACGGTAGTTGGGTGCCTCGATGCGGTGCCACAAGGGTAGCGTAGTCTACTGGCGTCGAATTGAACTGTGACCAGGAAGTACCGAGTCAATTACGAATTTAAACAGAAGAAAATTGAGAAGCACGGTGAAACCATGAACCTGCAACTCTCGCACATCCATTGAGAATTAGACGGACCTAGGGTGGAAATCGTCATCAGATCTTCGAGCGCCATGGCGGAGGTCGGCAGAGAAGAGGTCTTCCCACGTGCCAAAAACGTGGATGGAGGTGAGTCCGGGGATCGGTTGTGGCGTTCTTCAGACCAGATCCGCCGACGTCCTCCAATTTATATATGGCCTATCATCACCAAGCACTCTACGTTACCGTCTTGGCCTCTCATGTTCACGCAAAGTCGTAGGCCTCCTCGACGCGCCGCTGACACCGATGACGACGTCGAAGACAGCGATATGCGCTCCGTTGCCTCCAGCTCGCTCTTCAGTCCTCCTCCCAGCGTAGACATCTCATCCGCAACCTCCTATACAACGGATTCGATGTCGACCAGGTCGGCCTCTCCTGCGCCGTCTGTCATAACCATGACAAGCTCGCTCCAGGCTGCCGCGTTCAAACTAGAATACGGTAGGGGAATGAATAATTATTCGGATGTTTACAGCCTACCTGCAGACGACGAAGAACTTGACCGCTTGGGTGGGATACCATCGTTCCCACGTAGATGCTCAAACCTCACCCTATGACATTTCAGATCGGCAGCACCTCCTCTTCATCGAGGTCATGGGTAAATACCCGCCGCCCATAAGACAGGTTCTCACCCCGTCTGTCCCTGGCGAAACCAAATGCGTCCTGGATTTAGGGTGCGGCAGCGGCAGCTGGTGTGTCTACTGTAGTCATATTGATCGTCACACCTCTGACTCCATGGTAGGATCATGGAGATAGGGCGCGACTTCCCGGAAGCCAGTTGTGTGGCCGTCGATCTCGTGCCCATGCAGTCGTCGTAGGTATTGATTTTCTGCTCCCTTAGCAGGCACCAACTTGTGTTTCCTCAGGTCTATGCCACCAAACTGCCGGTAAGAATGCCCTGCCTTAGGCAAACTATCCACTCATTCGACGCAGGAGCGAAGTGGATGATCTAAATCTTGGTCTCGAGCACTTCTTTGACCACTTTGACTTCGTCCATGGCAGACTCATCAGTTCCGGGGTGAGATCCCCTCGAATGCCGTTTATATCTTTATAGCTTCCGACTGATACGGAAATCTCCATTTCTAGATTAAGGACTATGAACGGTTAATCCACCACATCGCTCAAGTCCTCCGACCTGGGGGACTGATTGAGCTCATGGAGTTTGATTTCCACGTGTACGATAGGAACTACCAGCGCGTGGAGGTGCCTCTCCACCCCATAGGCAAGCCATGGTGGCCACGATGGCTCGCATTCGCCGAGATGTCTGTCAATCAGAAAGGAGGGAGCGCCGACGCAGCCAATCACCTCCATCGGTGGCTCCTTGAGCATGCCGCATACGAGCAAGTCGTCTACAAGGACTTCTGGATTCCAACCACCCCGTGGACAAACCGCCAGCCTTGGAAACATTGGGGCGATGAAATGCAAGCAGATATTCTGGTTCGTGTCCTACCTCATGCTATCTATTATTTTCCTGCTAATTATATATAGGCTTTCCTTGCATCAGGTCGACCTCTGCTTCTGGGGAGCGGAGTTCCTGAAGACCTCGTCAATGAGCTTGAATCGCACGCCAAAGAAGAACTTCTTGCCGCCTCTGAAGTCAGCTTCATTCGTCTGCAGCGGGTCTATGCAAGAAAGCGCCACGATTACGTCGCACCTACCTAGGCTGAAGGTTCGGTCTTTTTAGTTGTTTATATTCCTCTCTGTCATCAAGTATAGCATTCTCGGACCCAGTTCTGCATCCCCATCATTGTATCCTTCAAATTGCCGCACCGCTTTTCCTGACTACCTATTTTATTCAAGTATGTTGAATGGTACTTTATTTCACAAAATACTGAATTTGTTTGCAACACCCCTCATTCTGAGTCACGTCTGGCAAGTGCAAGGCCAGCCGGTCTCTCGACGGATGGCTTGTCGTCCTCGTTCGTTAAGATCTCTAGCCATGAGTTCACGTTCACAAGGTTCATATGTCATATCTTTGCAACCGTGATAAGTACTCGGCTTAAGCCATTTTGTGAGGAGCGACTCAATCGTGTGTCAAGACGCACAGGACTTACTACGTACCTCTCGACAAAAGGGCGTTAGGGTGGTGATGTCTTTACCATGATCCATGATGCAATAGAATACTACAGGAACGGTAATTGAATTGACGAAGTCTAGCGATATTTTCTTGTGGGTCAATATGGTATATTAGAAGGTTGATTGGAAGGCGTAGCCTGGTCGACGAATAGGCACTAACTTTTTGCGAAGCGCTTAGAAGCGCCCAGCCCTCAATGTCCCTCCAACGACCATAGACACAACGATCTGATTATCATGAATGCCGACGAACACCTGCGACTCGTTGAGAGCATTGTGCATCCGGATCCTGCAGATGCTAGGCAAGCTTTAGAGCAGCTAGGCCTTGCCAACCTCCCTTCACGCGCCGAGATACACCAGGAGCTAGAAGCGAGATTTCTCGTTCCTAAGGACACATTTCCTGACGACGTTCTTCCCTTGTTCCAAATGTACGAGGAGCCTCGATTCCTATTAGATCAGTGACGCATACTTTCCAGAACATGGGACCGGAAACTTGAGATACCATCGTTACTTCAACTTGAACCTTCGCCGCCCCCTACCACCGTGTCATTAGTCCGTACTGGTCTAGATGGACGTGTCACAGGATGGACGGAAGTGAAATTGAATTAATCATTGCTTTGTTTGAGTATCTCATTACAGTCCTAGATAGCAGCCCCACGCATCCAGACCGGCGTCGCGTCTACGTCCCTCGATCGGGCACTTGCTCCCAGCGAGTCGTTCGTGAGAGGCAAGTCGGGCTACGTGCCTTTTTGGCCCGGCGGTTTGGACGACGTTATATTGAACCCTGATCTCGCTTCCTCCGCCCAGGAACAGGAGAAAGGCTTGCGGACCATCGCCCCTGGTCTTAAGCGGGGACTACGGCTTGCTGGAGACGACGACGCTGAAGAACTGATCTCTACGTTGAATTCATTCGGCGACTCTCCAGCGGACCAAACTAGTCAGGTTTGTGCGTAACCACGTCTTTGCAACTGAAGCTAGATATTTGTCAGGCCCGACATATTCCAGCCACAGTTGACGACGAAGAGGCCGCCCTGCCCACTTCTTCTGCTGACATAGATGACTTTTTACCCGTTTCGGTGGGCCATATGACTTAAATTCTTGAGTCGTGGCTCATGATACATATCTAGCGTGCAAGTCTACAGCCTGTTCGCGCTTCTCGACGTGCGACGAAGCATCAGAAACGCGACTGGGCGCATATCGTGGACGTCAACAAGCCCATGAAGAACTTCAAGCAGTTGGTTCCTGAAATGGCCCACAAGGTGCTTCCCTTCTGAGTTTACCTATGGCTGAGCCAACACAATGGCCCACAGTATCCGTTTGAACTAGACACGTTCCAGAAGGAGGCCGTTTATCATCTTGAACAGGGTGATTCCGTCTTTGTAGCTGCCCACACGTCAGCCGGCAAAACGGTCGTTGCAGAATACGCCATCGCCCTGGCAGAGAAGCATATGACCAAGTGAGCCATTGTGTGTTTGCACCATCACGACCGCTCATCGGCGAATACTTGCAGAGCGATCTACACCTCGCCGATCAAGGCTCTTTCCAACCAAAAATTCCGTGACTTCAAACAGACGTTCTCGTCCGCCTCGGTGGGCATACTCACTGGAGATGTACAAATAAATCCAGAAGCAAGTTGTTTGATTATGACCACGGAAATCCTGCGGAGTATGCTGTACAAAGGGGCTGATCTTATCCGTGATGTGGAGTTTGTGATCTTTGACGAGGTCCATTATGTCAACGATGCAGAGGTTAGAATTCTTTTTTCCGTTTGATCGAATCTTCTGACTCGTTGTTTAGCGAGGTGTTGTTTGGGAGGAGGTTATCATCATGCTCCCCGATCATGTGAGTATTATCCTCCTTTCAGCCACGGTTGGAAATACCAAGGAATTCGCCGACTGGGTCGGGTGAGTATTCCAAGCCGCCGCTATGCAGAACACATGATGGGATGACGATAATGCAGCCGGACCAAGAAGAAGGACATCTATGTAATATCGACCCCAAAGCGCCCGGTCCCGTTAGAGCACTTCTTGTACGCCGGGAAGGAAGTCTACAAAATCGTCGATTCTAAAGGAGAATTCCTGTCTTTAGGGTATGCCCACCCATCTGAAGAGTAACCCTGTCTAATAAGTTCCCCTCAGGTATAAGGACGCTGGAGAGGCGCTCCGTCGCAAACAAGACAAGGAGCGGGAGGCCGCTGGGCTTCCCCCTGTTCAGCGACTAGGTGCTCGAGGTGCAGCTGCAGCACAACGCGGCCAGCAACGGGGTGGTCAGCGAGGTGGTCAACGTGGAGGAGCGCCTGCTCGTGCCAGCATCGTACGCGGCGGTGGACCTCCCAGGACCATCCACGCTGCTACTGACAAGAATCTTTATGTGCATTTACTTGCGAACCTTCGGAAAAAGGGTCTCCTTCCCGTCGTTATCTTTACTTTCTCTAAGAAACGATGCGAAGAGAACGCTTCTACGCTTATCAATTCTGATTTATGCACGGCCGTGGAGAAAAGCGAGGTTCACGTTGGTATTGAGAAGGCTTTGTCACGGCTCAAAGGAATGTGAATGCATTCGCCGTCAGCTCGACTCTACCTAATATTGTAATTCAGGCCCCGACCGCAAACTCCCCCAAATCCGTCGGATGAGAGACCTCCTTTCGCGGGGCATAGGCGTCCATCATGGTGGTCTCCTTCCCATCGTAAAAGAGGTGAGCTTCGCAATCACATAGCTTCATTGTAAGGTTGCGGACCATCATTACACAGCTCGTGGAAATATTATTCTCCCGTGGTTTAGTAAAGGTTCTTTTTGCAACGGAGACATTTGCGATGGTACGTGCCAAGCCAGGGAAGCGCTGCAGTTCTTACTAACTTCCTACAAGGGAGTCAACATGCCCGCCAAATGCGTGGTCTTCTCAACCACTCGCAAACATGATGGCCGTAGCTTTAGAGATCTTTTACCGGCGGAGTACACCCAGATGGCTGGTCGTGCTGGTCGCCGGGGGTTGGATCCGACTGGCACTGTGATCATCGTCGCGGGTGGTGAATTACCTGAGGTATGCTCGGATTATAATGGAAGCAAGTATCTACTAAGCCAAAACCACCTTTAGCTTGGTACAATTCGCAATATGATTCTTGGGCCTCCTGGCAAATTGTCATCACAATTTCGACTGACGTACAACATGATACTGAATCTTTTGCGAGTGGAGGCTCTCCGAGTGGAGGAGATGATCAAACGAAGTTTCTCAGAGAATGCATCCCAACGCCTCCTCCCAGACCAGCAGAAGAAAGTCGTCGAGGTAGGGCCCGTGATACTTTATATACCAGATGTTAGCACTGATTGCCTATAGGATGAGAGGATGCTGGCAACGTTACCAAAACTTTCCTGCGGCATATGTTCGGAAGACATTGAGCAATACTATGACACTTCTCTGGACATCGTAGAGTGTAACCAGAGGCTATTGGAAATAGCTTCTAAACATCCGCAAGCATCGAAATCCCTGGCCTCAGGAAGAGTTTTAGTTTTGCGGGATGGCGTACGTATCATCTCTTAAGGAGGACCCAGTGGTTCTGATCGACAACTCCAGCACTTCAAGTCTAATAACCTCGCTGTCATCCTTAAACCAGCACTATCCGCTGCTTCGTCGGAGAGTGGCACTAAGTCGAAAGCCTTCCATGTCCTTGCTCTAGTGGATCCGGATACAAAGCGTCAAGAGCTCGGTGAGTACCTCGATTATGAGAATTATTTGGCATTGGACGGGTTAAGGTTCTCTTAGACGTTGATGACCAAGCTATTGTACCCCAGTGGCCTCTTACCCTTGGAGAGATAAATGATCCGCAGTACGAAGTCAAGGCCGTTGCGTTGAATAGCATCGCCTTTGTAACTAATCGAACCATCAAAGTCAGTAGGATGTAGTTTCTACATTCAAATGGCTATGCACTCATCTTCTGCCATAGGTCGATGCAGAACTAATCATGGCCACGGCTCGCATTAAGCCGATGCGAGAGGCGATGGCACTGCTTCAGGACGTAGCAAATGAATGGATCACTGGCCAAGATATTCCAGAGGTTGACTGGGCCAAAATGCGCACCCTAGAGTTTCAAGAGACACTCCAGCATCGAGATGCTCAAGTCAAGGTCTTGAAGAACAAAGGCTGCGTGCTTTGCAAGGACTTTGCGAACCATGTACGTGGTTAGAATCTTCTAGATATTCAATTATAGGTCTGACCCACCTTAGTATACCATCATCCATGCTGAAAAGGCCCTGCAAGCCAACATCGCGAACCTGAAGCTCGCAATTTCTGAGGAAAATCTTGAACTCATCCCTGATTATGAACAAAGAATTGCCGTGCTGAAAGAGCTCAAATTCATTGACGAAAACTCCACCGTGCTGTTGAAAGGCAGGGTTGCATGTGAAGTGCGTGCTGTTAGATTCTAATCTCAACTTTACCGCCTAACCCATATCAGATCAATTCCACTAGCGAGCTAGTCCTCACGGAGCTGATCCTTGAGAATACACTGGCGGCATATGAACCAGAAGAAGTCGTGGCGCTCTTATCTTCCTTCGTGTTCCAGGAGAAAACCGACATCGAGCCTGTCATACCCACAAAGCTTCAGGAAGGCCGTGATGCGGTTGCCGCGATAAGGGAGCGAGTTGCTAGGGTAAACGATCTACACAAAGTTGCCACGGAAGAGTTTCAGAATGAGCTGAAATTCGGCTTGATGGAAGTGGTATACGAATGGGCTAAGGGCATGGTAATGCTATTTCTCGAGACCTAACCGATTGCATTAAGATACCATCTCTTTACAGCCGTTTGAGCAGATCACCGCGTTGACAGATGTACCCGAAGGGACTATCGTGCGAGTCATAACCCGTCTAGATGAGACATGCCGCGAGGTTCGAGACGCGGCGAGAGTCATCGGCGACGCGGAGCTCTTCAAGAAAATGGAGGAAGCCCAGATTAAGATTAAGCGAGATAGTGCGTCTCTTCTGCTTCTGCCTGTGCCAAGAGAGCGACTCGGGTTAACGCCTTCGTCTCAGTTGTTTTCGCCGCGAGCCTGTATTTTTGATTCGGACGGTGGTAAAATCATAATTACCCTGCCATCGCCATTATGACGTCTCCGTGTGGGGTCAACCTGAGGCGACATCCTACCGCTACGCGTATCACGTAAAAGTATTTCCTACACGACCCCATCGGAACGCACGGCTGCTATGGTACATATTAGGCTACAAACAGCATAGACCAGCAACTGCGCTAGCGAGATGGTAGTAGCCAATACAAGTTGGCGTCTATATGTTGATCTCACTGCAAGTCTCTTTCATTGTGTCCGCAAGGGCTCACGCGCACACGCTCACCAGCACCGTTCAAGGGGACGTTAGGACCATTGACTATTGCCTGGGCGCTTGCTGGAACTGTAAAGAAGGTCAACGGAAGGCCAGTGGGAGTGCTATAACGCTACGCACAATGCTTCGCAACTGTGCTTGTGCATCATTGAATTGCTTTTCAAGATATTTTGACTGGATAGACTGTTAGCACGGCATCCGCGCGTTTAGAACACACGAACCTTTTTGGTCAGACTACTGATATCGTCATTAAGCTCCTTCTCTTGTGCCCTTAGGCTCTTCTCCATCTCTGGACGTGGTTCCATCATAAACCTGAAAGAGTGAGTTTGTGGCTAATTCCAAGAACATCAAGATCTTACATTTTACCGACACCCTTGTAGAGGTTGACATCACTCTCCATACGACTGATTTCATCTATCGTCAGCTGGAGGATGCGACGCTCTCTGTCTTTTGACGCGATTTGTTGGCGAGAGACATTCAAAGCTCGTTGAGATTGCACAGCGGTTTGCTGGATTTGTAGAAGGATCTGTTATTATCTCGGTGGTGGATACGACGTTCTCACGAACACTGTGAGTGCCCAACCTTTCTCAAGGCATCGTCTGGAAGCGTGGCCATAGTGAAACCGTAGATGGGCTTCGCGACTTGACGATAGCGCGTCGGATGTGAACTTGATCAGTTGGTTCCCACGGTCAGTCGAAGAGTGCTCACGCTCAGTTTGGACTTCCAGTGAAAAATATTGAAGTCAGTATCCTGCCCTTTCCATCCTCCTTGCTCTCAGAACCCTTGTAAAATGGCATCTATCGAGGACTACGACGAGTTCGGAAACTATATTGGAGCAGACTTGGGCTCTGATGATGAGGACGAGGTACCTCAAAATGACATCCTCCAACCACCCTCTCAGTCAGCAGCTCCTTTAGAAGGGTATGACGATGAGCCAGTGCCTTCCGAAGAGCAGGGGGCTCTGATGGAAATTGATGGTTTGTGATCGATATTTTTGCAGAAATCCTCATCGCGTTGATTTAGGTGAATAGAACCTGTGCATAACGCTGTAATTCTCCATGAAGACAAGCAGTACTATCCCTCGGCGCAAGACATCTACGGAGCTGATGTCGAAACACTTGTACAAGAAGAAGATGCCCAACCGCTGTCGGAGCCAATCATTGCGCCAGTAAAAGTGCGGAAGTGGACCGTCGAAGAGAAGGATATGCCGGAGACGCGTTTCGACAAAGCCTTCTTGTTGAACATGACGGCTTTCCCAGAGATGGTTCGAAACGTTGCTGTTGTTGGTCATCTCCATCATGGGAAGACCGCACTTATGGATATGCTCGTGTTTGAAACCCACAAGCTTGTATGGGATTCAGACCAACCGGTCAGTTCGTATTCGTTTCGTCACATGGCCAACTGACTCGCGGTCACAGCTGCGATACACGGATACTCATGTTCTCTCGAGAGAGCGTCAAATCTCGATAAAATCGTCCCCCATGTCTTTGGTACTACCTACCACGGGTGGTAAATCGCATTTGTTCCACCTAATTGACACACCGGGACATGTCAATTTTGTTGACGAAGTTGCGTCAGCCATACGACTGACCGACGGTATACTATTGGTTGTCGACGTTGTTGAAGGGGTAAGCCGTCATGTCGCTACCTCTTATCTCAACTAATTTTGATGTAGCTGATGGTGGGTGCGGAGGCGATCATCCGTCACGCTCTGCAAGAAGGCACGAAAATTACGCTTGTGGTGAACAAGATCGACCGCCTCATCTTGGAACTACGCATAAAACCTGCGGATGCCTACTACAAAGTCAGACATACCATCGAAGAGATAAATACGTTTGTCAGGTAATCAGGAAATGCCTTACCTTGAGTGCATCTCATACTGTGAACTAGTTCCATCAATCCGGATCCGGACCTTAGACTCAGCCCAGAAAATGGTAACGTAGCATTTGCAAGCACCGACATGGGCTGGTGTTTCACCCTCCGTTCGTTTTCTCAGATGTATGCCGATGCGTATGGTATGTCCCCCATATACCTATCGAATATGCGACAGTGAATAGTTCATAGGACCTCTGGACGTCAAGTCTTTCGCTGACCGACTGTGGGGCGATATCTACTTCAACAATGAGACCCGCAAGTTCACTCGCAAGCAGGCTGATCCCGAACATAACCGAACATTCGTGCAATTCATCCTAGAGCCGCTGTACAAGCTGTACAGCAATGTGCTTAGCGAGGAGACCGAAGAGTTGAAGGAGACGTTGCAAGGTCTCGGAATCCAGCTCAAGCCTATAATGTTCAAGATGGACGTACGCCCATTGTTGAAGGTAATTTTGGACCAGTTCTTCGGGCCTGCAACGGGTTTGGTGGATATGATAGTCGAGCATATACCCTCCCCTGTAGAGGCTGCTCCCGCCAAGGTGAGCTACCGCAGCGTAAAGGGTGCGACTTCCTCACTTCCGTCTCCCAGGTCGAAAGCACGTACACTGGGCCTCAGACTTCCGATTTAGTGGCTTCCATGAAGGCTTGCTCCGCTGACGGGCCCGTTATGATCCATGTTACGAAGCTCTACCATGCCACGGATGCTCAGTCATTCCGGGCGCTTGGGCGTGTCATGAGTGGCACCGTTCGCAAGGGTATGGATATAAAAGTCCTGGGAGAGGGGTACTCTCCGGAAGATGAAGAAGATATGATGAAGGCCACCGTTGAAGACATTTGGATGAGCGAATCTAGGTTTGTCCTTACGATTTCGATCATGTCAGGTACCAACCCCGTGTAGGTACTTCATCCCAGCCGAGGAGGTAGGGGCTGGTAACCTGGTTCTACTTGGAGGCGTAGACGCCTCGATATCGAAGACGGCTACCCTGGCTTCCGTGGATGTTGAAGACGATCTTCATATCTTCCGTCCCATTAAGCATATAACTGAATCTGTTTTGAAAATTGCCATTGAGCCCATCCAACCCTCGGAGTTACCCAAAATGCTTTCGGGTTTGCGTAGTATCAACAAGTCCTACCCCTTGGTTTCCACAAAGGTCGAAGAAAGTGGCGAGCATGTTGTCATTGGAACTGGCGAGCTGTACCTCGACTGCGTGATGCATGATCTACGTCGATTGTTCTCCGAGATTGAGATCAAGGTCTCCGACCCTGTCACCAAATTTTGTGAAACCGTGCTGGAAACTAGTGCTTTGAAGTGTTACGCAGACACTCCGAATAAAAAGTAGGTTCATAGCACTCTCCTTTCCTCCTCACTGAGCGTGCGTAGGAACCGTATTACCATGATCGCCGAACCACTTGAACGGGGCATTGCCGAGGACCTTGAACGGGGACGTGTGACGATGCGTATGACGCCGAAGGAAAGAGGAACTTTCTTCCAAGAGAAATATCAATGGGACCTGCTTGCGTCGCGTTCAATATGGGCTTTTGGACCGGACCAAAATGGTCCTAATATTCTTTTGGATGACACACTTCCATCACAGGTATTCGCGTTTTTCTTTGCGTCTGTGCTGTTGATTTGTGTCGCTTTGGTAGATCGACAAGAAGATGCTTGGTACCGTCAAAGAACACGTTAAGCAAGGGTTCCAGTGGGGTGCTCGTGAAGGCCCATTATGTGACGAGCGTTAGTTTCAGTCCTGTAGCACTCTATGCTTCCATTAATCATCGGTTTATAGCCATGCGAAACGTTAAATTTCGGCTATTGGACGCCAGTCTGGCCGAAGAACCGATTTTCCGAGGTGGTGGGCAGATTGTTCCGACAGCGCGTCGAGTGTGTTACTCGTCATTCCTGATGGTGAGAAAATCGCGTTACCCCCGCGTTTATCAACGACTACGTGGAATAATCTGCTGACGTGGTAATCGTAAAGGCTACCCCGAGGCTGATGGAGCCCATATATTATGTGGAAGTCCAGGCTCCAGCAGACTGCATATCGGCAGTTTACACAGTCCTGGCGCGTCGTCGGGGGCATGTGACGCAAGATATCCCAAAGGCGGGATCGCCCTTATATACTGTCAAGGCACTTATACCAGTGATTGACGCGAATGGGTTTGAAACAGATTTGAGGACGGCTACGCAGGGGCAGGCGTTCTGCTTGCAAGTGTTCGACCACTGGTCGGTTGTTCCTGGTGAGTTACTCGTCTGGCTCGGCTGCGTTCTAGTCTGCTAACCCCATTCATGGCAAGGTGACCCCACGGACACGAGTATCAAGCCTCGCCCGTTGGAGCCTGCGTCTGGGCAGACTCTTGCGAGGGATCTTGTACTGAAGACACGTCGGCGCAAAGGACTGGGTGATCAGATTGCGGTTTCGAAGTACTTGGATGATGAATTCGTGGTATGTATCCGCGCCTGTGGTTCATGCTTATCATAATGACGGCCTCATTCTACAGCTTGCTCTCTCGGCGTCAGGCCATGCAGATCTATTGGGCTAGTGTAAGTTATTTTGTACCTGTAGATAGTCCTGTTTATCATGCGTCCAGAATGAAGTGTTCGTTCGACTGCAGTGTCACCATCTGGGTTGAGTCAGCGTCTCCCTTGCCGACTGAATTGGCACGCGCATGCTGCGCTTCTGCAAGGTCTTCTTGTCCCACCGATGTGAAAATCCATACTGTCGCGAAAGTACATGTACTGTCATTATCGTGCCCTTGGGAGATGTGTGCCTCCTGCCAGTCAGTCGGACAGCCAGGGGTTTGACAACGATTTTGGAAAAGCGATATGATGCAGTCTGTAACCGTGGGAGAATGGGCATTGCGAGAACGCATACGTGGCAATGTGACTTGGCCACGAGTATTTAGCCAAATACTCTGCGCGAAGTCCCGTTTTCACATTTTGCATCCATTCCCTCCTTTTCGTTTTAGTTTCCACCACCATCGTCTGGCCCTTCGTACTCACAATGCGAAGCGTAGCGCTCTCAGTCCTCCTCGCCGCCGCCGCTACTGGCGCGTTGGCAGACGAACAACCTAAGCCCACCTTCGCCGTGAGTCGGTCAACGTGTAAGGTTCTCATCCTAGTAACTCACACCTCACCACCTTCCAGCCCTCCGACATCAAGGCGCCCTTCATCGAGCAGTTTACTGACGACTGGTCAGAACGCTGGACACCCTCAGAAGCCACCAAAAAGACCGCTTCTGGCGGCGAGACCTGGAGCTACGTCGGTAAATGGGAAGTCGAGGATGCCGACCCCTCCGTTATTGAGGGCGACAAGGGTCTTGTCGCTAAGACAAAGGCCGCCCACCATGCTATCTCGGCTCCTTTCAAAGCACCTGTTGACTTCAAGACCAAGCCCCTCGTAGTGCAATACGAGGTCAAGTACCAGAAGGGTGGTAACTGCGGTGGTGGCTACGTCAAACTTCTGGAGGATGGCTTCCAAACCAGTGGCAAGGACTTCTCGGACACGACACCTTGGGTGGTTATGTTCGGTCCTGATTTGACTTGCCCTGGCACTAAGGTACACTCTCTGGGCTCTCACGCGCGCGCCCCATGTAATATTCGCTATTTAGGTGCACTTCATCTTCCGCCACAAGAACCCCAAGACTGGTGAATACGAGGAGAAACACCTCAAGAGCGCACCCCGACCTTCTATTGAGAAGAACACCAAGCTCTACACACTTGTCGTTAAGTGGGTCCCAACCAATTTGCACACCTCCTCTGGTCTGATTTTGCGTTTCCCAGCCCTGACAACACGTATTCCGTCTCCATCGATGGTGAAAGCCTCAGCAACGGCAGTCTTCTCGAGGACTTCGACCCTCCTGTTAACCCTTCCAAGGACATTGACGACCCAGAGGACAAGAAGCCTGAGGACTGGGTTGATGAGAAGAAGATCGCGGATCCCGACGCGAAGAAGGTTAGTTTTTTATATGCCGTCTTTGCTCCTTACTCATTTGTTGCGTAGCCCGAGGAGTGGGATGAAGATGCTCCCTACGAGATCCTGGATGACGAAGCAGTCAAACCTGAGGGCTGGCTTGATGATGAGCCTCTGACCATCCCTGATCCTGGTGCGAAATCTTTTCACACAATCGTTCGATTAATTGATTCTGACGTGTCATTTAGATGCCCAGAAGCCCGACGAGTGGGACGATGAGGAAGACGGCGACTGGATTGCTCCCACTGTTTCCAACCCCAAGTGTTCTGAGGCTGCTGGCTGTGGTGAATGGAAACGGTGCGTTTTTCGTTGCTCTGTGCCCTTGGACAGCGATTTGATGTCCTTTCTCAGTCCATACAAGGCCAATCCCAACTACAAGGGCAAATGGTACGCTCCAATGATTGACAACCCAGCCTACAAGGGTGAGTGGGCTCCTCGCAAGATCCCCAACCCCAACTTCTTCGAGGACCCCACTCCAGTGAAGAACCTTAACAAGATTGTAAGCCTACCCGCTTCTTCCATATTTTGACCGTAGTTGAGGTTGAAACACAGGGTGGCGTTGGTATTGAACTCTGGACCATGACTGAGGACATCCTTTTCGATAACATCTATGTCGGCCACTCTGTTGAAGATGCCAAAGCTCTCGCCGTTGCTACATTTGATGTGAAGAAGGAACTGGAGGGTGCTAAGGACAAGACGGAGATGGAGGAGGAAGAGGAAGAGACTCCCTTGTTCAAGGAGGATCCCATCGGCTTCATCCGTTCCAAGGTTTTGACTTTTGTGGATTTGGCCAAGCTCGATCCTCTCCTCGCCTTCAAGACTCACCCTGAGACTGGTGCTACTTTGGCCATTGCTCTCTTCACGCTCTTTGGCATGATTGGTGCCACCTTTGGTCTCATTGGCTCTCAGCAGAAGCCTATCACGAAGGTATTGTTGTTCCGCTTGTTTAACTGGATTGTTTGCTTACTTGTCCTGCAGTCCACTAAGAAGACTGATGCCCCAACGCCCGATGACAAGAAAAAGGCTGATTCGACACCTGTTGCCCCCGCCGGCGGCGAGAAGAAGGAGGAGGGTAGCGTGAAGAAGCGTACTGCTGCTGCGTCGAAGTAAGGAACCCGCGAACCAAAATTAGTGCAATTGCATTGAGGAGGGGACACTCCGCCACCCTGTATTGGTCTCGGGCCAAATCGTATTTACATTTGCATCATTAGCCTATTATATATTGGAGATACCAAGATAAATGCGATCCCTTTCCTCTACTTGAATTGCTGCGCGAGTTGAGATAATTCCCGTGAGTCGAGGATGAATTATTGCCGGGAAATATCGTGACATCGGCCTTATCCTCTCTCTCTCTCTCTCTCCCTTCCCACTCGCACCCCTGCACATTTTGCCGCCGCGTCGAACGACGAGCAGGACCCTTTTTCTCCTCTTATCCTCGCGTATAAATGCGGCAATGCCGGTTATCGAGTGGGTTCAAAATCCAACGCGAACTAGTGTTGGTCACGCGTCCAAGCCAACGTACGGTTTTGGCCCGGAAATATAACAGTCTCGCACAGAAAGTCGAGAACCCAAAACTAAGGACGGATCAGCGTCCTCCTCCTCCTCTCGCTTCTTCCTCGGCACCCGCTACCTCACAGGACGTGGCACCACGGCGTCATGAGCTCGGTCACTCGACACCCGTCGACCCCTACACTTTAGTTGCACCGCAACTTGCCCTCCTTCGAACTAATTTACTCAGTTTATTGGGTTCGGCGCATTCTGGTCTCACGGAGATTGCTCAATATTACTTCCTGCATCCATCAAAACAACTGCGACCACTACTTGTGCTTTTGTTCTCTGCTGCGACAAATGGCCTAGGAAGGGGTTGGGGTGCTAAGAGATGGGCGGCGGAAAGCGAGGGTGCTGGAGGAAGAGGTCAAGAATTGGATCAGCCACTGTCGCGGCCGGACGTGTTGAACGACTGGAACCCCAACATGCCCGACCATACAAGAAGTTTCGACTCGGTGTTCGAGCTACGCCCTCCACAATCCCATCCACCTCGCATACCACTCCCTCCCGACTTCATCTCATCGTCATCACCCACCCTAACTCAGTCGCTGACACTGCTACCAACCCAGATACGGCTAGCGCAAATTGTCGAAATGATTCATGTCGCCTCCTTGTTGCATGATGATGTTATCGACAAGTCGAATCTACGTCGTGGAGCAGCGTCAGCACCAGCTGCGTTTGGGAACAAACTTACTGTTCTTGGTGGCGATTTTCTTCTCGGACGAGCTTCTGCCGCTCTCTCTCGACTTGGCGACAACGAAGTTGTCGAGCTGATCGCCAGCGTAATAGCCAATCTAGTCGAAGGAGAGATACTACAACTGCGCGAGGTAATCAAGGCAACTTCCGAACCTTCGACGACTCTTCCGACGAAAGAAGAGATAGGTCGGGAAGCTTGGGGCGTTTATCTGAGGAAGTCGTATATGAAGACGGCGAGCTTAATGGCCAAGGGCGCCCGGGCATCTGTAGTTTTGGGAGGATGTATGGAAAGTGAAGTGTGGAAAGAGATAGCATATGCCTACGGCCGAAATATAGGCATTGCGTTCCAGGTCCGTTCGTTTCTGCTCCTTATACCTTCGCGTATCTCAAGCTACTCACAAGCTCGTCGATGATGTTCTCGACTATGCTTCCGCTGAGGATGCCATGGGCAAGCCTGGTGGGGCTGACCTCCAACTCGGTCTTGCTACTGGCCCGGCTCTGTACGCTTGGGAAGAGTATCCCGAGATGGGCCCACTCATTAGCAGGAAGTTCAAGGAAGAGGGTGACGTCGAGTTGGTACGCTGTCTCTCCCGCTGATTAGCTTGAACGTACTCAGTTATCGGTTTAGGCCCGTGACTTGGTACGGCGCTCCTCAGGGGTCGACCGCACACGAGAGCTTGCCATGCAGTACGCTGATAAAGCTCGTGAGGTGCTGCAGCTTCTACCAGAGAGCGACGCAAGAGTCGCTTTGGAAGTTCTCACTGACCGTGTTGTCAAACGCGTGCGATAGTTCAGCCATTGAACATCAAGGCTGTCGGTTTGCTGTCCCTTACGGACGAATCCTGCCGCTTAATATTTGTTTATTCATCGCTAATGTACTGTCCTTTCCTTCGCTTTCGCACTCAACTTATTCCTCCTCACTTATAACCTCTATCCGGTCAGTTCTCCCCAGTTATACAACGACGCTTTTCCATAGAGACTCGGCTGGTGTATATACATTTCATAGAGACGCTTACTTGTGTTAGGTGGTGCACACACTCGCGTAGAGCTAACCTGCAGTGTTGTACGTGGTCAAAGACGAAGCAAAGCTTTTCGTTGAATTTGTATTCCAGGGTCGGTCGTTCATCTTGCCTTATAAGGTAACTATATATATCACGCGTGCTGCTGCTAGTGACCAGAGCCCAGACTCTCACTCTCTCACATACACGCGCCATCGATCCAGATTTCACAAAATTCGACTACGATACGCGTCGATAAATCGCTATGCCTTCAAAACGCGCGGTCAAAGTTCAACCAAAGCAAGCGACCCCAAAATCTAACCCAGCTGGGGCAGAGAAGCTGAAGGAGCAGGGGAACACGTTGTTTGCACAAAGAAAATGGTCTGGCGCGTTCGCGAAATATTCTGAAGCCATAGAGCAAGATCCAAGGAACGCTGTGTACTGGGCTAACCGTGCAGCATGTAGCTTGGAACTGAAAGAGTGCGATGCACCGTTACCCTCTTACTGATAACTTTCGGCGGCCGCTGATGGTTGTATGCTTCAGCTATCTTGAAGCTCACAGCGACGCACTTGCGGTGAGTCTTTCCTTTCGTGTTCAGAACACACGAACTCAACAGCATCGATAGGCTACCAGAATAGACCCGTCGTATGCCAAGGCTTGGGGTCGCCTTGGGGCTGCTGAACGTGTACGTGATTTGACGCGTTTGTGATCGTCAGTGTCATTGACGGAACTTTGCGCATGCAAGGGAGTCTCCAATTTCGAGGGGAGCATCAAAGCATACAAGCAGGCCCTTGACTTGCTTCCACCAGAAGACAAGATGACCCCAACCGATCGCAAATGTCAGCAGCAGTTCCAGACTGCTCTGCGGACTGTTGAGCAAGATACTAAGACTAGGACTGGTGATAATAGCCGCACGATCGTAATAACTGCTGATGATGAAGAATCCCTCCATAGCCAGTTTCCTTG
Source organism: Pleurotus giganteus (assembly GCA_032158425.1). Taxonomy (NCBI): domain Eukaryota; kingdom Fungi; phylum Basidiomycota; class Agaricomycetes; order Agaricales; family Pleurotaceae; genus Pleurotus; species Pleurotus giganteus. Next base: position 4,008,661 of record JAPEHR010000002.1, read on the forward strand.
GCATAGAGCCAAAAATGCGAACGAAGATTGGGGTCGGAGTGGAGATAATATCAGTAGTGTATGCGCCCGTGAATAGCATTTTACCTCAGTACTAATGTGATGATTTTCTAGGCTTGGTTAATTATGGATGCCTATGAAGTAAGCTTTTACGCAACCTTTTTTAACGACGGTTAACGCATACTTGGACTACAGGAATTCCAAGAGGGGATCGACAGAATGAAGTTGCTTAAGAAGGCGGAGGTCCCTGCTAATGGGCTCGTCAGAGATCACCCGGGAGCACGATTCAGGATTTCTAATGGCTCTCCTACGGCGATGAGCTTTCTTGTTGGAGGCCTGGTCAGAGACTCCCGCGTCTTCCACATGGACACAAATTTCCTACCGCTTCTGCTGAACCAAAGTCAGTGTGGTTTCCTTACGCCAAAATGCTTCCTCGGCGTTGACCTTCCTTCAGTTTCCTTTGAGATGACAGTACGAAATGTCCTGGATGGTAGTTTAAACGTGGTTAAGAAAGGCATAACAGAACGTTTACAAGGGGAGAGTTGGGATGACGTTCGCAAGAGCCTATTCACCACGATCAAGTAGGTCTCCATCCCAGATGTATGTTTGCCTACGAACCACCTCCAACTCCTAGCATGTGGATTCTTCGAGGCTACATGGAAAACTCGCTGGGAAAACATGCCAGTGGTTTCGAACACTACGGAAAGGCACTTGAACTGATCGACTGGGGTCGCGAGAAGTGGTCAAGCGCCCCACCTTGCCCGCCTGAGGACTTACTTCTCTTCGACCACGATGTAGTGCGTGGTGTCCGGATGCTGCGCCTGCTAGCTATCATGGATGTGAGTTCCTCTATTTGTCTAATCCTCTTTAAATTGACACCACGATGATAGGCTTGCGCCCACGATGTCACCGACAAGTATACATTTGAAGACGTGATAAAGCTAGCTCAAGAAATTGTTGATGATGTGGACGGCAATCCTCCATCGTGGCCTGTCGAAGAGGATCCTGGATCCTACCTCGCGTACTGGGTAAACCCGAAAGGAGAAGCATTAAGGTTGCTCCAGTAGTTTCCCAAATCACTTTCTGTTCGCTAACTCCTTTTCAGCGCAATGGGTCTCGCCTATACACGGTTGGGCCATGCTTCCCGGGACATTTCCTCGAAGAAACACAAATTCGGGCTCGCCGCCAAGTATTATACTCAGTCCGCATTTGTTTTGCCCGAAGATGACGAGAGAAGAGTATATTTTGGCACTTGTGCGTTGCAGGCATTGTGGAGCTCGGATGCTCCCTTGAAAGAGACGCTGCCACTGGTGGAGAAGTTAAAGCCTTCTATTCCGAAGATGAGGAAGATTTGGGCAAACTCTGCCATGTCAAGGCGACGCGACTCGAGTATTTCCTTGATGGAAGAGTTTGAGAAGCAAGTCAGGAAAGCGCTGAAATCTGGCCGAATGACAATGGATGGTGTCGCTAAACCCCAAGTGGTGAGCAGATTGAATTTTGCCGAACGGTAACTGGCGGCTGACGCACTACCAGAGACGTTAAATTCGACATCCTCATGCTATACCCTCCCTTTTTAACGGATTGTGGATTTTGTCTTTACCCTACGAAGTTCGTAGTAGTCCTATGCTAAACCTGTAAGTATTGCATATTGTTGATATCTGCACCCACTCGTGTATATATTTCTCCGACGCGGACAAACAGATGGATGATATATTATGAGAGGACAAGTGTAGAAACGAACAAGATCAAGGTGAGGGAGCGGTCTCTGGCGTGCTGGTTTCTTCGAGACCCTTCTTCAAGCCTTCCAGAGTCCGTGCTAGTCTACCGCCACTCGCCTCACTGAGGACCGCCGCCAACTGCATACCAGGTGCGCTCAGCAGTCCTACTATCTGCGCCCTCAGAGTTTCCAGCGTTGGCAATTTCGAAACCTCTCTAACCCCCTCCGGCAAGAACACTTTCCCGTCTATTATTGCGCCGACCACATTCAACTGGGGATGCAAGATGGCGCGTTGCTTCTTCATCCTCCGACCAGGCGTCACTGGATCAGCCTTCTTCTCCTCCAACTCTTTTTTCAGCTCCTGCTCCGTTTTAGGCTTCCGCGGCGGGAAGTGGCGGTCCAACACACGAAGAATGGCATTCAGGCGTGGTGGGTCGAAGGTAGGTAGGGAAAGGACGGCCAGTCCCCCGCTGACGTTGGTCGTCATCCTATCCACGGCGGCGAGATCGAGACCGGGATAGTCGCGCAACGCAGCGCCGAAGATACTTGACCGAATCACGGTAAGATGCGGGTTGCCTTCTATCGGGTTCGGTGAGGTCAACGCGGATTTAGTTTTTGTGGCTGCTGCTATATCATTTCGAAGTTTTACAAGCCGTTGGGCTGAGAACTCGTTGTGTCGGAGGAAGATGAGGGGTGAGGATTCGGTCGTCTGCAGGATCTTTGTGTACCAATGATATTGGAAGGCTTTCTTGTCTTTGAAAACACGATCGGGACGTTTTCCCTGAAGGACCTTGGCAGGCTTCACAGAAATAGCATAAGACCGCGTTTGAAGGGCACCAGACGAGCACCAGGAGCTGGCCGACTTGACTGACAACATGGGATCGCCGTGTGTCTCGAATGATCACATGTTGGTGAATCTCCTTGGAAGCGCCCGATGATAGGGGCGGCGCTCAATCCCCAGTTTACTTCCCGGCTCAGTGAAACCAAATGCGCAGTGAAACCTACCGATACGCTTCTGGTGGTGGACGATACAACCATGGCTGTCTAATCAGAGAAAACATCTTTACCCTTTTCGGGGTTGTTTCATCCATGCCCGAGTAAATACTGGGTCACAGTGATCCGTAGATGAAGCATCATCCGAGTTGGCGATAGTGCAAATCACCAATCCCCGCGAAGAAATGTGGGCACTATAATCACCGCTTGTCGTCTCCATGACTGCCCCCTTGTAGATAATCCACGCCCATGGGTACGCACGAACAGCTCAGAGAACAGAAATGCCCTAACCGTACGGGGATGAAAAGGTATATGTAATTTGTTTCGTACGATAATGGGAATAGACGGTAGGCGAAGCGCATCAGTCTGCAATCCGGTTGGGCTTTCACGCGGGTGATCCGGGAGGAAAAAGTTGTAATACACGCGACAGAGAGTGAAATTTCGAGATGCTCGCACTCGAGTAGCCAGGAGGCCGAAGCAGGGTTCAAGTGGTCCTAGCCAGCGTTCGGCAGATGATAAGTGTCCGAAGCTGCTATTGCGAATAAGTAGGAAAAAAAAAGCACAAAAGCAGGGTTGTAAACTTCACCAGGATAGGGGGGACGACTCAAAAGACAAAACATGAATATGAAATGGAGGAACGCAGCCGGACCGTTGCACCAGCTGGTGCCCTGTGCCCGGGGGATTGGTACCAGCAGAAGGTTCCCGAAACGACCGAAACGGCTGAGGGGGCAAACGGATTGGACTCGAGGGCAGAGCACTCCCAAACAAAATGGACCTCCGAGCAAGAGCTATTCGCACTATGGTTTTGTGCGTGTTCCGTCCTCCTTTCAACGAGCTACGCCGATCTTGTTTGGTATGCGTAACCACATCCTTGATATTCGGTCATGCTTCTCGATCTACTCCATCAGCCCCGCATACGCAGAGGGAAAGCGTCGTTCCGCGTGCCCCGGTATATCACCCGGAGGTTGCATATGTCGGACTTGGCATCTCAGGATATCTGAGGTATTTAAGCGATCGTATTTTAGTATTATCGTCGAGGAATTCACTCACTGTCCAGTTCCTACTCCCCATTCTGTGTTCGCAATGATTTCGAAGCTTCTCGTTCCCTTCATCCTCTCGGCGGGCTTAACCAGTGCACACATTGCTGCTTGTGAGTAGGACACGCAACGTCCACAATAGAGCCATGCTTACCGACCGTTTCTAGGGCACAAAGGAATGTACTGTCTAAACGTTAGTCTCGCGAGCACTATATCTTTATGACACCGCCGACGTACTTGCGTGCGTTATTTTACGGTCGCAGGGAACATCCGGCACCGATAACCAGAACACCAACGAAGCGGTAAACCCATTGTATATGGCGAGTACGGTCGCAACCTCTGCCCGTTCCCGCGCTAAATAATCATTAGCTCTCTAAGCGAGACTGGTGGTTCCACCATGTCAACCACGTACGTATCCTCAATATAGCCTGTGTCGAGCCTATCCCTGTATTGAGAATCCGATCGTGGTGTGTAGTGCGATGAATTTCCCCCAAGTCCTGGAGACTTCCTAGAATTGTGAGTTGGACTTCTGATGATCTTGGCTGTGTGTTGATCATATGGCGTTCAGGCCTGCTGGAGGATCTTTCACGGTTGAAATGGCAGGGAACCGAGGACAGACGACCCTGTCCTTTGATGGTCGGTTCGCCACGGACTGGCCTGATGGTGGAAACCATCCAGATGACTGGAAGTACGTCCGCGAGTCAATTAAAACGATAGCTTGATTTCACGGACAAATGCCAAAGTGTTCCCACATGCATTACTACACCCAATTGTGAGTACAACCAGCATGAGCGGATTACAGAGCTGACGGACCGAGATAATAGTGCACACGCAGAACGAGACCATGGCGGCTGGTAGCGTTTTCGCCATTTCTTACGTTGTGAGTACCAGTACCAACTTTACGCTGATGTGAAGAACCTCACAGATGGGTTAGTCCGATTTATCCCAAGTGACGGACGAGAATTTGGTTGTCTTTACTGTCAAGGCGCAGTAAGTTACTCTTCTTCAACGCGAGTTCACGGAGTAGACGCTGAATTAGAAATAAAGCACACCTTGGAAGCGTCTTGCTACGTTTGATGTCCCCGCCGCTATGCCGGCTTGCCCTCCTGGCGGCTGTATCTGTGCGGTAAGCCTTGGGATGCTATCTTCGTGGAGTATCGCTGACTATATGCACGTTCAGTGGGGCTGGGTACCTAACAGGTAGGACTTTTGGGATACATTGCATGCCGGATGTTAACCACGAAGGGGCCTTGATGATCTAGCTGCGGGTGAGCCATTTACTATTGACTTGTTAATCCAAACTGAGCCGTCTAGCGAACCAAACTTCTACATGGAAGGCTTCAAATGTAAGGTTACCGGAGCAACTAGCAGCAGGCGCGTTGCACCAGGAAAGCCCCCCGTATGGTGTGAAGACAACCAAGCCAACTGCGTCAAAGGAGCGAAGCAGATGGTGTATTTCAACCAATTAGAAGGCAACAACGTGGAAGTGAGCGGTAGCGACCTCTCCGGTAACCCGAGATCCCCTGGGTATAATAAGAAGATGGGATTCTCTGATGGTGAGTGCTCCGGGTGACGGGGTTGAAAGGGTGCTGACGATCCAAAAGGCGCACAGAACGATATCTTTGCGTAGGAAATGCAGGGCAAAATATGTGTAGGATGTGGGATACGTAGCCTAGATGCCCAATAGATTTATGAATATTTGTAGTGACACTGGTCGCACGATGAAGATGGTGATCATGGAATGCCAAGGAGTGCTAGCAAGGGGCCGGGAATGTTGCAGCCCAGCGGAGAACGTAAAAAGGGTGCCACGAGCGAGCCACTAGTCTCGCAGGCAAAACTCCCATGTCCGGTCTTCACCGCCGGTTCCTGTAGTTCCAGTGCCGTTGGCCCGTTCTCCTTTGGTCATGCGATGCTCGTAGCCTTTCCAGGCACTTCTACAAAATGCAAACGAGCGTACAACCATGTAGTGTGGATTAGGTGGAGTACTTGAGGAAGTTGGTGGCGGTGGGTTCTTTGCTAGCCGAGGTATATCCCTATGTAGAGAATACAAAATGAGGACGAACACATTGAAGGTAAGATAGAAGCGGACGTACCACAAGGTGTAAGGTGGTACATTTCGCAACGTAATTAAGATGGATCCACGAGTTTGGGATTTGGGCTTAGAATCATCGTCTTCGCTGGACATATCCTCATCGTCCTTATCAGACAAGCGCTTCCGCTTGGAAGAGGAAACAGAGGGAGCGGGACCACCAACAAGAAATTTGGCTGCTGAACGGAAGAAGGCCAGAACAAGAACTTGATTCGATAGGATGTTCCGATCTTGGTCGGTGATACCTCTCCCTATGTAGGAAATCAGCCAAGCGCCACACGCAGTGAATTCGTAGAGAACTTACCAGCATGGGGAAAATTCCAAACGATCTTATCCCATTTCTTGCCCTTCAACGAAGCACATCGCTCGAGATTCGTCGCATCCACACCGAACAAGACATGCACTCCCTTTTCCCTTAAACGGCAGACGACGCTTTCAGCTTCTGGGTACTTTGAGTAACATTCTTTCTCTGAATCATAGGCCGTAGCAGTCAAGTTATTCGGTGGGAGATGCTCCAGTTCAGGCGGTGCATCATAGACAAGAGCATGCGCATAGGAGAAATTTCCTTCGCCAACAAGTAAAATCTTGTTCGTCGGGGTAAACGGTACCGTGATTCTGCGATGAGATGGAGCCTTCCCCTTGCCCTTGTCATTCAACTCTGTGACGGAGATACCAGAGGCGTCAGACTGCTGCTTGGAGGCACGACCGCCCTTCCTTGACTTCGCCTTCTGGTATGCAGCTTGCGCCACCAGAGCCTGCTTCTCCTTGGCTTTGAAGCGAGATTGTTGGGATTTAAGAGCAGCCTTGAGAGATTTCGTTGAGGCTTTACCCATATTCTACGGTGTGGCCGTCAGAGGTGCATCGCGGTGCCTGATCGACTATTTGCATCGGGGGCCGACGGTGGCAAATGATAACAAGCGCATCGGCGATGACGGTGCTGCCACGTCTGAGTTGGGAACATATACATACATCCTTGCTGGCCAGAAACATCACCAACGCTCTTTTCTGATATTAACACCATCATGGTGAGTGTTCGTGCTAGCCCTTTGGATGACGGATTCCAACCTTGTCTCTCTAGCCCACTGAATTCGAATTGCGTCAGCGAAACGCCAAATTCGCAAACGCTGTGAAGGCAGGCAAGAAGGCCACTAACCCCTCGCGACAAGAGCAACTTGCAAAGAGGAGTCCAGTCAGTATATGGGCTCTGGGCATTGTGATTTTCGTTGTCTGCGGGGGAGGTTCGTCTCCCTTATGCTTTTGGTCGCGTGCCTGCTGCTGACGAGACTTCCGAGTAGTACTGTTCGAACTTGCACGCATAATATTCTTGTGACGGAAGACCACAAATCTCAAAAACTCCTATGATTGTACGGTTGACGATCGTGTCACCTGGTAACGTCCCTCCACTATAATGTGTACCATCAGAGTATCTCCAGAGTATCTACTATCGCAATGTCATTGGAGCTCGTTTTTATATTGATAGCTTTACATTTCAGTCCTCTCCGTTTGCGCTCATGCTCATACTCTGGCTTCGCAAACTTGAGCTCTTCCCCTTGTCTGCATCTCCTTGTCCACTGCCACCTGGAGTGGTTTCTTCAATACCCTCCATCGCATCTCCTTCTAGCTCCTTTTCATCAATCTTGACTTCGTCGCCAGCCCATATCCGCATCGTTGGTTGCCATACCATAACAACGTTGTCTTCAGAGGCACTGGTGATTGTCCAGTTTTCCTCCTCTCCCGGGGCCCAGCAGAAGTCAGTTGGCCTTGCAGTATGACCTGTCGAATACACACGATAAAACAGTGCCGTCAGACATTGACAGCGGACTTACCTCCATGAACGAATATCAGCTCCGGAGGACCATCTTCCTGGTCATCGGGGGTCTGCTCCATTCCTATCTGGGAGAGATCCCAAACGTTGATTCTTCTGTCACTTGATGCTGAGGCAAACACTGTAGGGTTATGCGGTGACCAAGCTAGGTGTAGGACCTCGTCGGAGTGCCACTCAAAAGAGTGTAACTTTTTGGTGGGAGCTCGAAGGTCATGGAGAACGACGGTCTGTTCACGATGAGGACTAGATATTAATCAGTAGGTTTGAAGACGAACCTTATCAGCGCTCCCAGTCAGAACCAGATGGTCCTTTGCAGGACTAAATGCAACAGCCAGGATTTCCCGATCGTGAGCTTCTACTTTGTTTGAGGCTTCGTTGGGCGTCCTTGTGTCCCAGCTGGACTGCCGTTAACAGTACGAGTCATGAGCGACGAAGGGTGACATACATCATGAGCATCTTGTCGTCACCAACACTGGCAAATATATTCTCTTTGTATGGATTCCAATCCACATCCTAAATTCGATACTGTAAATGCTACCATGACCAGAAACTGAAGAGCAACGATTGTACTTACGCCAACGATGGAAGAGTGACCCCGGAAAACATTCGTAGGTTCAATCGTCGTCTTGGCTTTGGTATACGAATTGACATCCCTGTTGCACGACTCGAATGCGGAATCCTTTGCCATATGAAGGGGAGACATACCAGTGGCATATCGTCATATCCTCGGAAGCACCGAGAATGTGACCGGACTTGTTTGGGTTCCAGGCCAAACCATACCTTGCCATTCTATCAGCTTTGCCCATCGAAATCCAAGACACACTCACCCTTCTCTCGCTTGTCCGACGAGTCTAATATCAGGCTTACACACCCCACCGCGTTCAGGCTCACTAGAATGCTTCGTCCGATCAAAGACAAGAACCTCTCCAGTGACAGCTTTCGTAGCGATCAAATCTGGATTCTGCGGCATATACCTCGCCCGATTCACTTCCCCAGCGTGATTGATCTTTTGTATTATTTGGATTCTGGGTTGCGGGGGTATTGTGTATCCACCGAGCTCCCCGCGTTCGTCATCATAGTCTCCTCTGTCGAGTTTGTCTGAGGAAGGGCTGGAGTCGCGTTTGGGCAGCTGGACTGTGGCAATTTGGAGGTAATCCTGGGCTTGACCAGATGTGTGAGTCCCAAGAAGAAGCCTATGACTAGTATACGGCTTGTTTGGTGGTCTGCATATGGTGTGTTCTCTAACATGAGTACGCAGAACGAGCTGGACGATACGTACGATTCTTTGTCTGGGAACCATTGGCATGTCAGACTCGGCCAGTCCAGTGCATGGGTAACCACGACATCATATAGGTAGGGAGCATTCTTTTTCCTGAAAAGAACCGTCCGTGGTTGCGTCTGTTACTAACAAAGCAAAAGACGCGTCGAGAAGCATACCAAGTTTTGTATTCCTAACGAACAGTGGATATGAAAGGTGAGATAGCTACTTGAGAAACAAAATACCTCGTTTATTAGCTTGTTCTCCTCCTCTGCTGCTAGGTCGTCCTCTACTTCTTCAACTTGAGGCCTCATTTTCAGGATTGAGAGGGTAGCTGGGTGGTGGCAAGATGCTGAATAGCTTCGTCGCGTTGTATAGTACTTGTCATTTAACGCCCATTCGATGGGCCTGGGCGCCTGTATGGAATGGAGTCAAATAGTAGCGAACATTAGACAGGGTACGCGAAGATACATCGCTGGTATACAAGTATCTCCCAAGTTAGATCGAAGATAGGGCTATTAAACATAAAACATATCACAGAGTAGAGTACAAAGCCACAGTAAGACCCGGAGAAAGAACGAATCAGCTGGGGGGCGGATACAATCCACGTCCTGTATCCTGAATAGGGACAGCGTCGTTTGGTAGCCTATCTGCATCGACAATTTCAGTCTCGGGTTGGGGAGCTGCACTGACAATCGTCCTCATTTTCGTCGGTACGCGGACCGCAGTGCTATCTGGAGCCAAGGAACCCGCTCGGGACGAGCCTGATGAAGCCGCTGCTGATCCCTTCATACCCCTCCCCTTGATTGTTCTCCCCAAAGACGGGGCGGATATTGACACAAGCTTCGGTAGCGCCATGGATGAACCGGAACCGTGTGCATCTCCACGCGAATGGATTGCCGACGCATATTCGGAGTCCTTTTCACCAACGAAACAACGAACAAACCAACGTCCGCCAGCAATGCCGCGTATTTCACGATTTGCTACGCGCCAATGACGAACCTTCCTGCCACCCCGGTCCAGAGGAATCATTGGAGCGAATCCCGTTCCAATTTTGGGTGGATGTTGGACTGGGAAGGGTTTGCTGGGTAGGGGATATACGGGAAGTGGGACGTTTTCGAGGCTGGGTTCCTCCGGAGTGGACACGGCGGCTGGAGGGAGCTGGATTGGATCTGACTCTGGGTCAGGGGATCCCACGTCGATTTGGGCTGTTACGGGTGATGACGCCGCGGTTCCAGTGAAAGCAGCTGTTGGTGGACGGTGCTCAAGTAGTGAAAGTACGATAGGGGATGGCCCACATACCATCGCTAACAACTCCACCCTCATCGGCAGGAGGCATGGTTGGCATGACAGGTTTCGACAATCTTCGCGAGCATTAGCAAGAATGTAATGGTTCCGAGAGATATAATATACCTAGGAGCTTTCTTGGGTCGGGGTGGGTTAGCAGGCTTGCGAGCTGCTCGCTTTCTTCCTCCCTTCGCCGGTGAGAGTGTTGGGGGCACAGCACTGAGAGGAACCACATCGACCGAAGGTTTGGAATCCTCTAATTGCGCGTTATTACGTTCAGGTTGAGTACACGATGAGGCTGCGGAGGCTAGGTCATACACACCTTCCGATGGCACTTGACCCTTCTCTCGCCCTTTCTTCTCACTTGCATCCTCCTGTGGCGGCGCAGGCTTCTCAGACTTGCGTGGTTTACGTTTGGCTGCCGGTTTGCGTTTGGAAGGCGAAACAGTAGCTGGCGCCGAGGCACCGTCATCGTCATCGTCAATGAGTTGGTCTTCTTGGTCCTCATCCTCGTCAACATCATCTTCCGTTCCTGGGGCCTTCACGACCGAGCTGGCAGGAGATGGCGGCGGTTTCTCCAGAGGCTGCTTCAGCACCAGCTTAAGCTTCCTAATTTTCTTCGTGGCGACAGGTTGAGGAGGTGGGGTTTCTTCCTCTCGGAGGGTTGAAATTTGTGGGGCATCCATGTCGACGTCGTCGTCCATCCGGTTTGCCTGATGGGTGTCAGGTTGAAAGCTGATCCAAGGCGAAGCTCGAAACATCCTCTCCCGCGGTTGTGTTTGTGGCTATCCCTATGGATCGAGTCGCGTTTTCCGTCGCAGTCGAGAAGGTGAAATCAGGGCAGAAAAACAAACGATTGCGTGGCTCAGTCTCAGGGCACGTAAAGGCAGGTTGTGGATATGAATGGAGATCTGGTGGTGGCCATTTCTTTGGCTCGCGACAGCATTTATAGAAAAGGGTTGGCAACGGAGATAATAATGCAGTAACCGCCACGCCTATGTTTGGTCATTGCCATCTACAAAATTCTTTCCGAGTCATTATCATAGCCCTCCCACTTTGGTATCCCATCTGCGATGTCGAGCATTCGCGTTCCATAAAATATATGGGCTGTTGGCTTGATTTGATCCCATCCGATGATGTGGCCAGCATTATCACGATCCAACGTCGCACCCCAGACACTCCATCGTCCCAACTTGGTGTTTTCAGAAGCAACATTCGTACCACAGTTCTTGCAACGCCATCGTCGCTTCCAAGGCTTCGTCGATACTTCGTAGGAATCAGTCAGCTGCTCAGACTCAGAGTGTTTCCAGGAGAAGGCTGAGCCTGGAAAGTGGATGGTGTGTATGAAAGGGCAGGCTGCACATGTTCGTCAATTAGCTTCAGTTGGAAGGTCCATGGTCAGCGGTAAAGGCGCACCATTCAGTCTTTGGCACAACGTGCAATGGCAGTATGCGCTTCGGATCGGAGAGCCCTCTACTTGATACCTCACCGAGCCACAGAAGCATCCGCCTTCGTGTGTTGGGGGGGACGACATGGCTGCAGTGATAGAAGTTCTTCAAGAACTGACCAAGGTTAAACGTTCTCGACGATCCTATATATACTTTGGAGAGCTTCCGGCAACCGGTCACAAGGAAGGCCAGTGACTCATTTAGACTTAATGAAGGACTTATCGGCTCCCCGAACGTCTTCATGGGCGCGCAACGGGTTGTTGTATCTGTTTGATAAGCAGATCCTATTCTTGCAGTGCGATGGAGGAACCTGGCCATGGGCAACGGAAGGCCCGTTTATTCCGCATGTAGGGTTGCACAAGCGTACGGCCATGGCTTAATCCGAGGCACAATGGAATGTACATGTGGCAAATTCATCCACCAGACAGATACGATATGTTGTGATGAACCCAGTAGTGGTCCGTCCTAGCGTACTCAGGGGCATCAGGGGCTCGGTCAATCGAGAGCAATGGAGGGGCATTACGTAATCCGAACAAACCCGCTCCGTTTCTCCTCAACTTTCGCGAACACCTCCAGCGACAAGTGTTGGTGAGCATTTCACAAGACTACATAACAACTAATTTGGTTATAATTTAGTTAAACGCACAAGGTGTGCGGCCATAGAACAACATCTTACCTGTTGGACTTCAACCCAGAGCGGTGTTAGGATGGTGTCCCAGACGGTCAACGTACGTGTCTTGCATTGATGGGGCGAAAATTCATATTATGACGCTGGTATTGTGCATTTAGGTTGCTAGATATACCGCACTCTTCACCGGCGTAGTCTATGGCTGGTATCATCGACGACAGCTACAAGCCGACCATGAGGTGCAAAAACAAAACCATGCCGTGCATGACAGAAAGAAGTTGATAGCGGAGGCCAAGGAGGCGTATAAGAAGCAGCAGTCGACTCCACGAAAGGACTCCGGTGGTGAGTTTTCCTTATCACTCCTACTCAACTCGCCCTCGTGCGAGACTTTTGCCCTCCTTCTCCTCTCGATGGTATGCTGACAGGACGGCGAACTCTTAAAACAGTTATAACGGACCCAGAAGACCCGCGTTTCGACCTCGAGAAGCTGGTAGCGAAGTGGGAAGCCGAGTCCTCATGATACCGAATCCTCCCTGCGCATCCCGTATCGACCACACCGTTATGCCGCCGAGTTTTGGATTCTGTTATAGAGGGCTCTTTGCGGACTGTGTTACAGCTAAATTGCACCTAGTTGTGTGGACTCGACTGTCTTGCTCGGCTGAACTGTGTAGACGCGTGTCCATAAGCAATTCTTCCTCTCCCCTGAAATTATGAGGAACGTACTGTATAAGCATCAATTGGTTCAGCTGCCTTGGGTTGGCCACATCAACTACTGAGGACTTGATATTGACTACGAGATATATGAGACGTTCCATATTTTGGGATCTGTGATGTCACATACCGTGACCGAAGACTTGTCGCAGTGATCATACACGTCTATCACCAACACAAAGTGGGCGTGCTGCGCCCCAAGCCTCTGAGTACAGGTTTACTACCTGACTCACCCTTATCAGAATGGCGACGCAAGGCCCAGCAGACGTCGAAGTTATGGGTGCAGAGGTCGTGAAGAAAGGTTCGACATGGATGTCCCCCAGACTAGGTGAACGAGGTTAGTTGGAGCACTTTCTGCCTGGCTGGTTTGCAGTAGTGAACGGACCGCTTCATAGTAGTGTCGCAGCAAGGACATGCTTCTGATCCCAAATACAAGAAATATGCTCAGCAAGTTGAGAAATGTCTAAACTCGTTCGACAATGTACATGAGTGGGCGGATTGCATCGCCTTTCTAAAGCAATTGCTTAAAGTACGGGCCTGCTACACAGGATGACGCTAATTCGCGCGTACTGATGCTCTTGATTAGACTTTCCAATCGTATATGCAATTCAAAGACATTCCTCGGAAACTCGTCGTGGCGAAACGACTTTCGCAGTGTTTGAATCCTGCATTACCCACTGGCGTACACCAGCGTGCGTTGGATGTCTATGCACATATTCTTGCGGTTCTCGGGGTGAGAGTTGCCCCCCGCTGCCTTTGTCATCCTTGCTGAATGTATTCCACAGTCTGAAGGCTTGAAGCGCGATTTGGCCCTGTGGTCATCAGGGTTATTCCCATTCTTCGAATACGCCGCCACCTCTGTCAAGGTAGAGCATTTCCAGTGCTTCTTCACTCCATTACTGAAATACCAGCTATAGCCCGCGCTACTGAACCTTTACGAGACGTATTATATGCCGCTACAAGAGGGCTTACGGCCAATCATGAAATCCTTCATATTAGCTTTACTGCCGGGTCTTGAAGAAGAGACGGGGGAGTTCTTTGAGAAGGTATCCTTATATGCGTCGCGGTAACAATACTGGGTACTAAATGGAAATAGGTCCTTGGCCTGCTAGATAAACTCTCGGGGACGGTCTCGCCCTCATTCTTCTTCCAGAATATCTGGTTAGTGATGCTAACTACTCCCCCTGCTCGAGGCACCTCCCTAAATTTCCTTGGCCGCCGCCTTCCTCGCCTTAATGTAGATGAAGGTATCGTCTTCTCCCCTTGTGCTCTTTCTGCCTCAGTGTTGATGACCCGTCTAATGAGCAGACATCACCGCCATTATAGGCCGTGACATTGGTCTGATGATTAGGGCATTTGCAGCGGCTCTTGAAGATGACAACCTTCTCGTGAGACGGGGAGCTTTGGACCTGCTTCTCCAATCCATGCGTGTGGATAGCGTGGCAGTTCAGAGAGCTCAAGCCGAGGATCGTAACGTTCTTATGCGTTCTGCTACTGGTGTAGTACTCCGTCGCGACCTTTCACTTAACCGACGCTTGTATACATGGCTGCTAGGGCCCGACGAGAAGAGCGACCATCAAATAGAATACTTCAAGAAACACGCCTTGGAGCTGCTTACGGGGACGCTCAAGGAGGAAATGTTCTCGCCATCTGTTGATTATATGGAGTCGCGCCCATTCAAAATATTTATATCTCTCTTGGATAAATGGGAAGTGGGCGCAGCGCTAACGGATATCCTGGTCTACGATGCTTTCAGAGCCATCAAGTCACTAGTTGAAGCTGGTGGCGAAAGCGTTGAAGACGTAAGTAACAGCCCTCGTTTAAGTCGTGTTCCTGTGGCTCATCAATGTTCAGCTAACGATGACGGCAAGCACTCTATATGAAGCAGTGGAGCCTCCAATCATATGGAAGCACCTCCTGTCACACGTTTACCATGAATTAACAGGCGATGGATCCCAGACGGAGGTATGTTCCGCGCCAAACTCTGCTGACTCAGCCTTTGATTTTTCGTGTAGGCAGTTCGTATGATGTCTTTCATTGTAGAGACATTTGCACAAGACGACGAAATTCAATCCTTACACCTACCCATTATCTTTGCGGCTGTCATTGATATTTTGCTAGTACGTTCATTTCTAGATGCTAGGAGCGATTATTCATATTGTATGAATAGGTCGAGCTCGAGTCAAATCCATCAAAGATGTGTACTCCTACAGTACGAGAAGCATTGAGACTCGAAGAGATCATCCTACGACAAACACCTCATGTAGCGCTGATGAAGCGCCCAGAGCTCACTGCTACCCTTCAAGCACAGAGTTCGGGACAACGCCCTTTCCTGTTTGCATGCACTTTCTATGGCATCAAACCAATCAAAGACCAGCCTTGGCCCCATCGCTCCTTCGACATACCTTTCACTACCGCGTTTGAGGACCTAATTATCCTCACCGAAGTCTGCGCTCATGCTCTCTTTAAAGAGGATTCTCAACGACTACCGCTCCGTGAATGCTTCACGCAGCTGTTGCTTCTGGTAGATAGAATAGTAGGCAGGCTCAGTAGTTCGGTGTCTGTGACTTGGGAGCCCTCCAAGTGGCTGGCAATTATCCTCGACGTCCTTGAACACGATGTACGTATAGAGGTTTCTCTGCAGCATTGCGAAGTCACTAATTAGTTTAGTCTTCGAATTTCGCCATTCTTGACCGCGCAGTATCACTCGCTGTCGCTCTTCACCAGACCACCAGGCTTGATCCTCGATTATCTATTGATCGTCGATCTACCATGAATGTAATGGTCAGCAGACTCCTCCACTACTTGGGACCCTCGAGCACTGTATATCATTCCAGAGCCGTCACTTTACTCTGGGCTTTGGACGCAGCGACCCCTCGATCGCATGTGGAAGCAATAATAGCACACAACATGTCTTCTTCTCAATCTCATGATGCAGACAGCTCTTACAACACATTCGGGGTTCTTTGGCGCTTGACGGGCGAGTATAGCACATTACCATTTGGTGGACCGGCCTGCTGACTCACCAATTAGATGACAGTCTACTGCCTGGTTTCCGATTGAAGGTCCCTATGATGATTGCCCTCGACACACTGAGGAACGACGACCCGAGACTCCGTCGCATTGGCGAAACCTGGATGCGATGCAGCTTGAAGTCATATCTACGGTTTGTTTGCTTGGCTTCTTCATTTGGCACTCCTCATATCCCCCGCATAGCGTTTTAGACCCTCTCTTATTTGATCTTACTGACTCTGCCATTCGCCGTGTCTCTACTATCAGCAAGGTTCGAGGGAAGGAGCTGCATGGCTTCGTCTATGAGAAGGATTTCGACCACCGATATGTTGCTCACTTGATGGAGACACTTCTGTCTGTGGTCCGTTTCGGAGGTCAAGGCTTCGTAAGGACTGCCCGTGTTACCCCAGTCAAGCGCTCACTTCACAGCAGCCTCCCTAAGAGGGTTGAAGCAGGTATTTCCAACACCTTAGCAGTATATACCGTTCCAATTCATTATTCGCCTGCTAGGGTTGTCTGTGACTTCGGAAACTTCCTATCTTGATGTTCTTATAGAACTCCTACTTCGGTGCGTGGCTCTACACTCCCTAATCCAATAATAATCTTAGTAGAGGCTCGTAGTTTCCTTCAGTCAGAACCGAAGCCCGCCCTCGCTGTGGCCACATCATCCTCCAATGCAGCCATTCAGTCGGCGTGCGTCGACATTCTGCAAACCATACTCCCTCGCGGAGAGGCTGGGCCGCAAATCATTGAGACTACCCTTGCCGCAATTGTTGCCAAGCTTTACTTGAGTGTCCACGCTGAACGGCTCGATATACAGAACAAGTTACTCCACCTTCTACACTCCGCTATATCGGCCTCCATAGCGCATGAAAGCGGGATAATTCCCAAACAAAATGAGGCTGAAGTGGGAGCACCCGATCCAACCTCGCAACCGCACGCAACATCCTTGCCCGCGAGTGCTTTACTGGTCCAGACTCTCATAGACGGAATCACCACACCATCCAATAAGCCTGTACTACAACATTGGCTTGACTTCGTCCTCATGGCCATTCCTTCTTTCCAGCCAACCCTCCAAATGGTCGTTACTCCTTTAAACGAATGTCTATGTCGGCAGCTTTCCTTATATTTGGCTGATGTTCAGCGCGCAGCTTCAGCTTCCAGCTATATTGTGGATAGCATTACGACAACTGGTGATACTGAAATTGTGATGCTATTGAACGGACTCGAGAAGCTCGTCTTGCTTAGCCTAGCATATCCGAGTGATTCTAGCTCTTCTGAGGAGGAGGACAACGTACCGGAGAAGCCTTCATCGGAAGGCACTGGTCTCTTGGGCTATGTTTCTAACGTTTTCAGTTCGGACTCTGGTCCCGCCGTTCCGGAAGAACAGCTAACAGTACGCTTCTTCTTTCAGTGTTTCCAGAGGCTGATTTGCAGCACCACAGGCTCGCTCACCTGGTTACCGAGCTCTTCATGAGGCTGTTCGCGTGCTATATTCGATTTGGGAGAATATGGTTTGGGTGACACCCTCCTGTTGGTCTCCGAAAGACGAATCGCTGTCGTTGATCTACAACCGCGGCAGACTTCGGTGTCGCCGCGTCCTTGAAAATTTCTTCCGAGTACAATCGGCAGAAGTATTTGAGTCAATCATTGAATGTTGGAGTAAACAGATGACGGTATGTACTATATGGGTAGGTATGGATTATCCTAACTTCATCTTACAGTCATCATCTGCCGCGGCATTCGAGTTGATGGATACCCTTCTCTCCAGTGCTCAGACGGCAGTGCATATGATATGCGAAAGCATATTAACTCGTATGTCCGGAGCTTCTGAAAAGAGTAAAAAGCAGGCCATAAACCCTAACCTGTGTGTGATATGTATTATCGACTAGTCATGGTACTCACCTCGCAAAGATCGGACGCCATCCTATTCCAATTCTTGGAGCAATATATGCAGCGCCTCGAAGGGCCGCTTGCTGTTCAAGTTTGGACTCGCTTCCTTCAACTCGCCAAAGATATTCTCGGCGGTACTCGTGACTTCAGACCTCAGACCTACCCCACATTAAGGTATGGCTACTTACCGGGCTGTATCATCAACTTACGTCCTTCAGGTGTCTCGTAGTTTTGGCCGATAAAGTTACTCAGACAACAGCAATGGAAGATAAGCGAATACGCAAGGACCTTCAGGTGGGTAGGGCATCTGGGACCCTTACCGGCTGATTTGCAATGTCGCCTCAGGAAGCCTTTGGCAAGCTACTCGATACATGTGTAGTCTGGGTCGGCCGTTCTTTTGACCAGGGTTCTTGGATCCGTCGCACAACCAGGGAAGCATTAGGTACCAATGGTAGGGACTCTCCGGCGCCTCGTGGTACGCATCGAAATGACGTAAGTCTACATGTATTTGATCACCACATTCTAGACTCGAAAGTGGAAGAGAAACTGGAGTCAAGTATAGGCTCGCTTCCTGAGACCCCACGGATAACAACTTCGGCATCGGGGGAGATGGTTCAACAGGTCAGATTATTCCAAGTTTCGTTGCTCTTGTTGACCCATTGTTTAGATCAATGAATACATAGCAAACGTCGCCCTCCCGCATAGCCGTAAATTCCTGGTTGAAAATGATAAAATATTGGCTGCTTGCAACAACATTGTATACTACATTGTCAACCCTTCTATGAAGATGAAGGCAAGGTATGATTCATACCTTGTATGTCCGGCCTTCGTTTATGGACTCATGCGCACCAGACCAATGGAAGCCGAAATCATAATTATGAAAATGGTCCTTGAGATGTCCAAATTACCCGCAGCACTCAAGGCCTGGCGGCCGCCTGTCACGGAACTCTTCAATGATAATCGATTGTTCAACTGTACTGCAGAGGAGGCAGCAAGATGGGTACCAATCATCAAATCACTGTTCGATGCCGACAAGACGGCGCTGCCAGAACTTCTCTGTAAGTGAGAGTGCCATCTTTCAACTCACTTTCTAACTGCCGAGTCCCACGCAGCAAAAGTGGCTACATCCCCTTCGGCTAACATATTCTCGAACCGGGAATATGAAATGCTTGTTCGCTCGCTAAACCTTCGACGGTTATCCTTTGTATTGTACACCGGGGAAAAGAACCAATTCCTTACATCTCTGCCAACCATCATCGAGAAGCTTGTTGATATACTCCGCAACGTCACCGCTCCAAATGTTCAAAGTGAAGTCTTCTTATGTGTTCGCGTCCTCCTTTGCCGCCTCTCGGCCCACAATTTAACAAGCTTCTGGCCGGTGATATTAACGGAGCTGGTGTGTTCCCCCTTTTACTAACAGCTTTGTTAATTAGTACTGATGCACTCATCCTGGCGATCAGTACCGAATATTTGAACAAGTCATGTCCTCACTGCCTTCGGACGGCGCGGAGGAGCTGCAGTTGGTTCTCGCAGCAAGCAAATGCTTGGATTTGATGATAGCGCTTCAGACGGAAGAATTCCAGATGTTGGTGGCCTCTTTTCCGTGTCTACCCGCTTAATTATTCACCGGAATCTAGCCACCAATGGATTTTCGTAACAGATACAGTTGACGCGATATACCGCCCTGATGATTACTTCCCAGAAGCGATGATGGACCAACTCGCCGACTTGGCTGGAAGCCTCCCGCTAGGCGAGTCACGGGTATGCTTATTCGTGAATTAGTTCCCCGCCTTTCGTTAAACGGCTCTTTATACCTTCCAGAACCATCCATCTCAAAACGGCATGGCAGAGCAACCACCAACAATCGTGGGTCAACGGACATTGCGTCGACCAATGCTAAACCACCTTCGGCAACTGGACAGTATCCGGGATTTAGTGCCCTTCTTCTCTAGCGTCAGCATTGTTTCTTACGAAAGTGTCTATAATAGTGGAGGAAATGTGGACTGGGAGGCGGTGGAGCGTGGTTTGTTGGACGATATGTTTGACGATCGGACCTCTTAATACTTGACTGTATACCCGATACCAGGCATGTATACCTTTTCTTATCCCTAATTGTACCAGCAAATCCACACAATCTATATAAAAACAAATAACGAACAAAGGTGCCACAAATTCAGAAGTCGCCCCAATTACGGCGGAACTTGTACTGCATTCGTTCCTTCTGATTAGCGGTTCTGACCAGCCGCAACGGGAATGAATTAAGAAAGACATTACCTTGTACGGAACGTTACGACTGAGTGGAACAAGACGAATGAGGACGAGTAGAGATGACAAGATTGGACAGAAACGAACCGTAGTTTGCCAGCCGCATCTCTCGGCGGCGCATAGCCATCCGGGCCTTGGCCCCATTCTGCCTGTTGGCTACTTCTAGTCGAAGCATCCTTATATCTTACACTTGGATCTTGCTTCTCTGGTGGAGTAACCCGGGTATACTTTGGAGTCGATGGTTGAGGTTCGACAGGGGCAGCAGGTTGAGGGGGTGCCTGGTCAGCATGAGGATGCTCGCCAAGGACATGTTGTTGACCGTCTCCAGCGGAAACTGCCTCACCAGGAGCAGGCGGGTTAGCGGCGGGGACGCCATCTGCATGTGCCTCATGCGCTTTGATGGCCTCTTCGACGGAGATACCCTGGAACTTTGCCTCGCGCTCTGCCTCTTGATGTTCTATAGCTTCGTGCTGAGCAAAATGTTCGAGATCTTCAGGGTGATTGTAGGAGTCGTCGGTTTGAGTTTCAGGGGTGGAGTGGTACTTCTCTTCATGATGAAGGAAGAATTCTGGCGAGGTTGTGGGTGTGCATAAATGGTAAGATTATGATGGGGAAGAAGATGCGCACCACTCTCCACATCATAGTGATGGCCTTCAGCACCAAGATATTCAAAGTTGGGTAGACCGTCCAAGCCAACCTTCTCAAGTTCCTCTGCTGTGATGACGCCGTCACGGTTCTCGTCGATTTTCAATAACACGGTGTCGACAATCTCGTCAGCTTTCTTCTGATGCTCAATGTCATCCTACGGAAGTAAAGGATAAGTCGCATGTCATGCGGTTATGTCGGATATGAAAGAATATGTGCTAACCTTGGACTTCTTCTGTGAGTAGATGTGATGAACGCCATAAACCGCTTCAATTTCCTCTCGATCCCAGACACCATCTCTGCATAATTGGTTAACCATGACGGCATATATGCATTGAACGGTGCGTGAAGTACCGGTTAAGGTCGTGTAATTGGAAAAAGCTTCGTATATCAAAGGAGTCACTGTTTCATGACCAGGTCATGAGAACCGCCTAAGGCAAAAAGTAAACTATCACGCCACGCACATATGGTGTTCCGAAGACATCTGTGCCAGTCAAGGCAGCATTTGAGGACATGGAAAGGCCATTAGCGTCCTACTCGGCTCAGAGCATGCATTGACAAACGTACGTGTCTTTGAGCATATTGCTGGATTGTTTCACCTTTCGCTGGACCAGAGGGGTGGTCGCCATGAGCGTGTGTGTAGTGCGCAACGACGAGAAGGAGTAGGTTTATGCTGAGGCATTTCATCATCATGAATGGACGAGGATGTTAGCTCGTTGGCAGAACGCGACACGCTATGCTGATTCTGATTGGACGGGGGCGGCTGACAAATACTTTTCCACACATTAGGCGCCACTCCTGCCATTGAGCGCCAGGAGACACTTGGTGAGGACCTCGATGCTTGGGGTGCCGTATACGTACTCGCATAGATCGAAGACCATGGGTCGAATAATGAGTATCGATTGTCAAGTAGACCAATATCATTGAAGCTCTGATCTGCAACGAGCCGTCTACGGCGCAACCCACTGCCCGATACCACTGATTGCTATCTGGCTTCTAAGTTACACAGACGCAATCCATTGCCACCGGCGCTCGAGTTCTCTGATCCCATCCCTATTTACTGTAGTCAAGAGGTGTTTCAAGTCCAAGCTCCACTGCCATGCGCTGGGCGCAGCGACGAGGCCACAAATTTCATACCATGAAACCACAAGGAAACACTGACAAGGATCACTCCAGATCAAAGGGAACATGCGCTAGCAATTCGGCTGTTGACCACTACGTAACTGACAAAGTCTCTGTATCGGGCAACGAACCTTCGAAGGACAAATCACTCCGACTCGACAGCCCACGTTTGGCCAGATGGGGATCGCACCTCGAGTGAGTCGGACAATCTGTGCAAGCCAATATGCTCGAGTTTCCTAAGCGGCATTTATGTGGACAACGAGGAAGAGGTGTGCCAAGTATACTTTGCGGGGAATGTGTTCCAGCGGTCGAGGAAGCGAGACAACACGATGGGAGTCAGTAGGTGCATTGATTCTCGAGATAGCCTTCACCGCGTTCAACTTTAAGCACAAAAGATTGTAGATGGCGATACAGATGACAAACCAGCGTATTATTGGATATCAGCTGGACAGCATGAATGTCCTGCAGCGGGATGGAGATTTGTGAAATGTAGCAGTGTCAAAAAGGGCCACGCAATTGCGGAGCAGAGGTCCGAGAAGCATAAGATGATTCATCTTATCGTTTCCGGGGCGAGACAAAAATGATTCATCATATCGCAGCCGAGGGGTCTGAGTCGACTCGTTGAATGTATGCCGATTGTCGGTAATATACCGAGTGAACCGGGAAATGGTGACAGAAAACGGGAAACTTGGCAGAGGTGAGCGGTGGAAAAGAGATCCGCGCACGCACCAATACGAAGCCAGGTTGTAGGCAGTTGCCGTGCAGACATGGTACATTCATGGCGGATGTCGAGGTATGGAAAGCTGAGCACCGGGAAGGAGATAAGACTGGCTCGTAAAAGACCCTTACGCCAAGGACCGATCTATTTTTGAACCCCGCGAGCGACGGTTTTGTCAGCGTTTCATGCAAGGGGATACAATCCTTTATAAAGAACAGAAAATGAAGTCCCCTGCTAGTTCCCTCCTCCGAGCCAGCACGCACCCACTCCCTTGCTGCGCGTATCCCAGCAGCGATGGCAAGCACTCCAGCGGATGCCGCAACGCTCTACGAAGAAAAACGCGCTGAATATGATGTCCCCGATCTCCCTACCGGTGCCACCAGTCGCGTCGATGTGGCAGAGCAGCCTGACTCTCACCACGTAGATGTGGCCGACGCGGAGCGACAGTTCAATGAACTCTCGCGCCAAATGTCGATCCGAACTCAGGTAGACGGTCCTACCGTCATGAAAATGAAGTCCCAGGAGACCATGTGGGAAGGTGCCAAGGACGTCGAGAAAGCCATCCCCGAGGCAGAAGAAACGTTCGATCTCAGAGACTACCTTCAATCCTCTAACGATGCTAACCAAGCGGCCGGTATCAAGCACAAGGTGGGTCTCTTCGCTTGCACTCAAGTCTCATCACTGATCGCTACCACTTCAGCACGTCGGTGTCACGTGGGACGACCTCGAAGTCAAGGTCATCGGCGGTGTGGGTAGCAAGGTAGGTTCGCGCCAGTACCTACCATCTACGCGGTGCTGATACCCACATCTTTCGTAGTTCTATGCGCCCACGTTCGGTGGTAAGTATCATATTTCAATCTGAACTCCCTGTTGTCTGATGAGTCGGCTAGGGGCTATTCTGGGCTTCGTGCTATCGCCTCTGTTCTGGGTCTGGGGACTCATCCGTCCCTTGTTCCCCTCTGCGCCCCCTCCGACTCGCACTATCTTAGAAAAGTGAGCATATCGCCGCATTCTCACAGCTTAGTTTACTGACACCGAATGCCAAGGTCATCTGGTGTTCTAAAGCCGGGTGAAATGTGTCTCGTTCTCGGCTGTCCTGGTTCCGGGTGTACCACCTTCTTGAAGACCATTGCAAACCAGCGGGATGAATTTTTCGGTGTATCTGGTGACGTGCGTTACGCCGGTATGGATGCCGCAGAAATGGCCAAGTACTACAAGGGTGAAGTCGTCTACAACCAAGAAGGTTTGCAATGATTTTTCACGCTGTTCATCCGGTATATTGACCGTTGAATAATCGCAGATGATATTCACATTGCCACTCTCACGGTTGCTCAAACTCTTCAGTTCGCTCTGTCAATGAAGTCACCTGGTCCGAACGGTCGTCTTCCTGGTGTCTCACGCAAGGAATTTGACTCAGAGGTCCTTAACATGCTTCTTCGCATGCTCAACATCTCCCACACCAAACAGACTCTCGTCGGCGATGAATTCGTCCGTGGTGTCAGCGGTGGCGAACGTAAACGTGTCAGTATCGCAGAAATGATGGCCACTCGTGCTCGAGTTCAGTGTTGGGACAATTCAACTCGTGGTCTCGACGCTTCGACTGCCCTCGATTTCGCGAAGAGCTTGCGTGTCATGACAGATATTCTCGGCCAAACCACTTTCGTCACTCTATATCAGGCTGGCGAAGGTATCTATGAGCTCTTCGACAAGGTCATGGTTCTGGATGAAGGTCGTCAGGTCTTCTATGGTCCTCCTTCTGAAGCCCGTGCCTACTTCGAAGGCCTCGGTTACAAATCCCTCCCGCGACAGAGCACCGCCGATTATCTTACTGGCTGCACTGATCCTAATGAACGTCAATTTGCCCCTGGTCGATCTGCCCGTGACGTACCTTCTTCTCCCGACGGTCTCGAGAACGCCTTCCGCATATCTTCGTACGCTCAAGACGTAGACACCAGCCGCGAGAAGTACAAAATTTTGATGGACAACGAGAAGCACGACCAGGAAGCTTTCCGGGCAGCTGTTGCTGCCGACAAGAAGAAAGGCGTTTCGAAGAAGAGTCCCTATACACTCGGCTTCTGGGGTCAAGTTCGCGCCCTGACGATAAGGCAACTTCAACAACGTCTGCAGGATCGCTTCCAACTGTACACGAGTATGGCTCTTTCGACGATCCTCGCTCTCGTTATTGGTGGAGCTTACTTTGGTCTACCGACCACCTCCGACGGTGCGTTCACTCGCGGAAGGTTTGTCATGCTTAGAATGTCACAGTGATTACCGCCGCTAATACCCCGGATATAGTGTCATTTTCATCGCCTTGGTAGTTACCTGTCTTGATGCGTTCGGTGAAGTAAGTCGCTTTTCAACGCGAGCTGTGTTATGTCCTCTGACTAAATGATACAGATCCCAATGGCGATGATCGGACGACCCATCCTTCGCAAGCAGGTGAGCTTTCTAACCTTGTTCTCCGGTGCTTCTCGCCTCATGCCTCAACCGCAGACGAGCTACAGCATGTACCGCCCAGCTGTCGTGCCAGTCGCCAATCTCCTATCCGACATCCCCTTCTCGGCCGTTCGCGTCTTCATCTTCAACATTGTTGTTTACTTCATGTGTAACCTGAACCGCAACGGCGGCGCCTTCTGGACGTTCCACCTGTTCAACTACTTGGCTTTCCTCGCCATGCAGGGCTTCTTCCGAACTGTCGGCCTGTTGTGCACGAGTTTCGACGCAGCATTCAGGTAAGCTGGCTCGCCTCCTTGTATCTTCAATCGTTTCGCTGATGGTAATTTTTGCCATCAGGCTCGCAGCGCTTTTCATCCCCAACGTGAGTCTAAACTGATAAAAATCAGCTTCTCTCCGTGTTGATGGTATCCATGGCAGATGGTCGAATACAGTGGCTACATGATCCCGGTAAACAGCATGAAGCGCTGGCTCTTCTGGATTGTACGTAACGTCCCACTCAGTCCGCCATCAGTTCAGTGGCTGACTTACCGCCCAGTATTACATTAACCCTATCGCATATGGTAACTGACCCTTCCATTCTTGGCTGTGTCGATCGTGCACACTGACTTGCCTTGGTGATACAGCATGGGCCGGCGTAATGGAGAACGAGTTCATGCGAATTTCCGTGAGTAGTCCGCGTGCCTACCCTGCGTTTTCTCTCGCCCCGTTTTATTCAGTGACATTAATTCCTGTTTTCAGTTCGCTTGCGGCGGTAATTCGGTTGTTCCCAGAAACATTCCTGGCTTCGTTAACCAATATCCGTGCGTCCACCTCTCCACATCACCAAATACCACTCTGATCTCCTATCTCCAGGGATGGCCTTGGTCCTAATCAGGCTTGTACGGTGTTCGGCGCTGAGGGAGGAAGCGAAATTATCTCCGGGCGCTCTTACATCAATGCAGGCTACGGTCTCAACCCATCCGACATCTGGCGCCGCAACTTCTTGGTCCTTCTCGGATTCTTTATCTTGTTTATGTTCACGCAGATCTTGGTTATTGAGTGGTTCCCCGTAAGTCGTTTGTCTTACTGTTGCGGCAACTTTGATGATGACGGTTTTTTGATAGCGTCATACTTTTGGTGTCGGCGTAAAGATCTTCGCTAAGGATGATGCCGAAACTAAGAGGCTGAACGAGATTCAACAAGAGAAGAAGGCACGCAGGGGTGAGAAGACTAAGGAGGAGCTTGACAACACTGCTAGCCCCTCCAACAGGTATGCGCACCACCCGGCCGTTATTTTCACTCCGATTGACTGTGACGCTAGCAATGGCGCCATTAAGAAGCATCGCAAGACCTTTACTTGGGAGAGCCTCAATTATGTTGTCCCTGTTCCTGGTGGGACTCGTCGCTTGCTTCACGATGTCTTTGGCTACGTGAAGCCGGGCACTCTCACTGCTCTCATGGGTGCTAGTGGTGCTGGAAAGACCACTTGCCTGGACGTACTCGCTCAGCGCAAGAACATCGGCGTGATCAGTGGGGACATCCTTGTCGACGGTCGTCCTCTTGATTCAGACTTCGCTCGTGGTACCGCCTATGCCGAACAGATGGACGTTCATGAGGGAACGGCAACTGTCCGCGAGGCTCTCCGATTCTCTGCCTATCTTCGTCAACCCGCCTCCGTTCCGAAGGAAGAGAAGGATGCTTACGTCGAGGAGATCATCGAACTTTTGGAACTGCAGACCCTTACAGAGGCGCTTATCTTCAGCTTGGGTATTGAAGCTCGCAAGCGTGTAACCATCGGCGTCGAGCTGGCTAGTAAGCCGGAGCTCCTACTCTTCTTGGATGAACCTACCTCCGGTCTTGATGCTCAGAGTGCTTGGAATCTTGTTCGTTTCCTCCGCAAGCTTGCCGACCAAGGTCAAGCCATTCTCTGCACAATCCATCAGCCTTCTTCTCTCCTCTTCGAGAGCTTCGACCGTCTCCTCCTCCTTGAACGCGGTGGTGAAACCGTCTACTTCGGCGACATCGGCCCTGATTCTCAGGTCCTTCGGGACTACTTCGCTCGTGAGGGTGCGCCCTGCCCGCCCAACGCTAATCCAGCGGAGTTCATGCTCGAGGCCATTGGTGCCGGTGTTGCTCCACGGATCGGTGATCGTGACTGGAAGGATGTTTGGTTGGACTCCCCTGAGTATGCTAGGGTTCGTCAGGAGATCGTTGACATCAAGAAAGCAGCTCTCGCCCTCCCAGATGACGGCAAGAAGCTTACGTCTACATGTATGTCTATCGTTGCGTTCTGTGTATGTGACCACAAGCTAACCTGTTGTAGATGCTACTCCTTTCTGGTATCAGCTGAAGACCGTCGTCCAGCGCAACAACCTTGCCTTGTGGCGGTCTCCGGATTATATCTTCTCTCGTCTCTTTGTATGCGCCTTCGTTTCGTTCTTCGTGTCGCTATCTTTCCTCCAGCTGGGTACCGGCTCTCGTGACCTCCAGTTCAGGGTCTTCGGAATGTGAGTACTTCAGGTGACCACCCATGCGTTTGTACTGACCCGTTCCATAGTTTCTGGGTTACCCTCTTGCCTGCCCTTGTCATGGCTCAGATCGAGCCAATGTTCATTATGAATCGAAGTAGGTCTCTACGCTATTCCCGTTTTAATTGCCACTGATCTCATTACACCAGGGATTTTCATTCGTGAGGCTTCTAGTAGGATTTATTCGCCATACGTTTTCGCCATCGGTCAGCTTGTTGGCGAGATCCCCTACAACGCTCTCTGCGGCATCGTCTACTGGGTGCTCATGGTGTATCCCATGGGTTTCGGTCAAGGCTCTGCAGGCCTCAACGGCACGGGCTTCCAGCTCCTCATCATCATCTTCATGTTGCTCTTCGGTATCTCCCTAGGCCAGTTGATCGCCGCTATCAGTCCTAGTGTGCAAGTCGCCGTGTTGTTCAACCCATTCATCAGTCTCTTCCTCTCTACCTTCTGTGGAGTCACCATCCCCTACCCCACGATGATCAGGTTCTGGAGGTCATGGGTTTACCAGCTGGTCCCTTACACTCGTACCATGGCGGCGGCCGTCAGTACAGAGCTTCAGTGAGTTTTGATGTTATTTTGAGGGTTCAAATGTTGTTTCTGACACCACCTTCTAGCGGGTTGATTATTAAGTGCAAGCCCGACGAGTTTTCGATCTTCGATCCTCCTGCGGGTCAGACTTGCGGCTCGTGGGCACAGTCCTTCGTGGACACTGCTGGAGGTTACATTGACAACGTCAACGCCACTTCCGCTTGCCGCTACTGCCAGTTCGCCGTTGGTGATCAATTCTACACGCCGTTGAACATCAGCTTTGATGAGCGCTGGAGAGATGTTTGGATCCTTTTCGCTTACTTCGTTTTCAACGTTCTCGTTACTATTAGTAAGTCTCATCCCCTGTGCGCTTTTTTCCTCTTCGGTGCTGATTGTCACCCCCTTCTAGTTGCTTCTCGCTTCCTGCGCTACGCTAAGCGATAGATGATTTCTTGCGTCCCTTTCTCTTTATTTAGAACGATCAAGCACGACACTCTCTAGACCCATGACCACCCCACGCAGTACATACCAGCAACTTCCATCTTCGTATTATCTAGACGGACATACTTAGTCAATCGCACTGTAGCATCAATTACACAGCGTTTCTTGTTTGCTTCTCATCTTTCACTTTTTATCGCTTATGCGTTGATATCTACAGCATCTTTACATATACACGAGCCTTAATTCATTGTAACATCCAATACTGAATAGGATGATTTTCCTTTAACCCTTCAGGATTGGACTTGGTCGTGACATCTACGTTTCGGATATTCTTGGAGTCGAACTGGATGAGTACCACTTTAGAACGACTACCAGCATGGAGTCTTTACTGCGGGGCGAGAAGCACCGCCAGTTTGCAAATACCTCTCGCGAGTGTCGCATATCCGCATGTTCCACGTAACGACATCGCCGTGCTTGTATGAAACATTCGCGCACGGACTTCCGCTGTGGCCAGCGCATATTCGGATTTATACGGCGTCATAGGAAATCCTTGGCTTGCTGTCTGGGGGCTTCACACACTCGTGGGTCTCTTATTGGACCGAGACGTGTTTACCGTATTGCGCATAGCACGACAGGAGACTTACGTCTTCTACTATACGGCAGATGCATAGCCCGGGTTGGACATTGACAGTGGGGATGGTGGGATCTATTGATGCCTTCTCCACTGAGGCCAGGAAATAAGCTCAGCTAAGCGCATGGCTCCGAGATTTATAGCACATGAATTGTTCGTTTGGGAGACACAGAGACTGATTTTTGGTCGATATGGGTATTTATCAGGATTGAGGATAGTCGCAGTGGAGGGGGTTACTTGAAGGGGTTGGCTGCTGGCAGGGGCTGATGACCGTTGATGTACTGCCACCGCTCCTAGTTCTCTTCCATTCAGAAGGCTTTGGTCCTTTGTTTCCTTCCACCACCCTCTCCAGCTCGCACTCTTTCATTTCATCGTCTCAATTGCATTGAGGTCGACCAGGGCTGACAATTTATGGAGAGTCCTGCCTTGGTTCTGTTGCCCCCGACACCAACACAATACCTCGACAACTCGAGCAGCAATACCCCTTCCCCTGTCTCCACAGCGTCGAGTTCGAGGGCCTCGAAGATTGAGGATCGTGCCTCGTCAGAAACGACGATATTTACCATATATTCGATGTATGGCGAGGATGACCGGCCCAGCAAATCCAGGTGGTCAGCCTCACGCCCTGAAACCATGATTGATCGAACGTCAAATGGCTTGCCTCCTCATCCCAAGGTCAGCCTCCCAGCGACAGATACTGCTTCTCTTCGTCGTTCTCTTCCGTCGTCGGTGAGAAATTCCTCCTCAGAACTCGCCTACTACAACGCAGACAGCCCCAAGCTCCCCCCACCTCGCTCCAGCAGTCTTGGCAAAGTGCCAGCCATCGGTTCTCATATCGTACCACCAATGCCGAATGATACCACAAGGTACTCTACAAGCATGCAAGCGCGGCCTGTATCCTATGACCCATCCTCACATAACGACCCTCTTTCATATGACGACCACCGAGCATCCACAGGCCTCAACTTCCGAACAAGCGAAGCGACAACCTCCTCTTCCTCCGAACCCGGCCTTTCCTCCTTTTCTCGTTCTCGAGACTCCTCGCATACCCGCGAGAGCTTCCACAGCGGAAGGACCCCTTCTATGTATCAAGGTCGCAACCAGTCTGGCCACGAGCTTCCCCCATTACCCACTCCCGAACTAACTCGGCATACCCCTACACCACCTCCTGCATCCTCGTCTCGACCCTCGACTCCTCAACGTCAGCACTCCCCCAATGTGCACTTACTCACACCAACATCATCGCCTCTGAAACACCCAGCCTCCTCCCCATCCAGTAAGATTTCCCTCGTGCCGTCAGAAGGTGAAGACATGGACGCTTTTCATGTCCGGAGCACGTACGCCCAGTTGGAGGTCTCCGGTGTGAAAGGTGATGGATACGAGGAAGGAGTAGAAAGGACGAGAGCCCGTGTAGGCAATAACAGGATGAGCCAACACCTTGCCGAACAAGCCCTAGGTGATGGCACGGAGAAAACGAAGGAGATCGATCCGAAGGAAATTCAGCTATTGTCTAGCTTGGATCGGTGCGTTTCGTCACCATTTCATATCTATGTTGCGTCTCATCGCCTTGCAGGTATGGCTTCTTCTCAATACCGTCTCATGATCGACTAGTTCTGTTACCCACCGCACCCCTTCTCAAGCGCCTGTCACCCATACCCCCAGGACCTACATCTTCCCCCGCCCAAGCCACGCCCATCAGCTCTCTGCCCCCTTCCCAGCCACCCCTCCGTGAGACCTCCCGCATTGCTAAATGGCAACGTATGCTACAGCCAGGCTCACGAGACGAAGGCCAGAACATAGCAACATGGCGACTAAAACCCAACAAAGAGCACAAGATCGTCGAACGGACATACAAGGGTATTCCGGATAGATGGAGAAGTGCTGCATGGGAATTATTGATGAGCAGATTCACGGGCACGGGTAGGAGGGAGCTGGAGAAGTTGGCGACGGAGTATAGAGAGGCGTTGGACAAGCCGTCGAGCTACGACATTCAGATCGACTTGGATGTACCACGGACGATCAGTGGGCACGTAATGTTTCGTACGCGGTATGGCGCAGGGTATGTCTACCTTAACTCCCTCTTCTACTGCTTACTGACTCGGATTCCGTCCTAGACAACGTTCATTGTTCCACGTCCTCCATTGCTTCTCACTGCACTGTGATTCATGTGGCTACGTCCAAGGCATGGGTCCCATCGCCGCCACCCTCCTCTGCTACTTCGAGCCCGCCCACGTCTACGCATCCCTAGTCCGCCTTCACGACACCTACTCCATGCACACCATCTTCTCCCCTGGGTTTCCGGGACTCCTTGAAGCCATCTATGTTCAAGAACGAATCACCGAGCAAATGATGCCCCATGTGTACGCTGCCTTCAAGCGCCATATGATTTCAACAACATCCTATGCAACCAAGTGGTATATCACGCTCTTTGCCAATTCGGTACCGTTCCAGACACAGCTGAGGTTGTGGGACGTGTTTTTATTGGAGGGGCAAGACGTGTTTATTGCCGTTTCCGTTGCGATCGTGTGGGTGTATCGAGGTATGCTGCTTTTGTATCTTATCATGTTATGTCCTCACGCGGACTGTTTCTAGATCATATCACCTCGAGTGCGGCTAACTTTGAAACCGTCCTCTCCCTCCTCTCCTCATTCTTCGTTCCCGAGGATGAAAACGCACTCTTATTCTGGATAGGTAAAGTCTTAGGTGATAAGAAGATGCGCGCAAACATGCGGAGATGGAGAGCGGAGTGGCAGGAACTTGTCAAGTCTGGAAAGGACTCAACAGCCCTGCTATAGTCCATGTTCCCTTGCGTCCCTCATTATGACTCTCATGCTTCCTCTCATGATGTGCCTACCTCGCTACGGTTGTATCGTTATTCAGTCTCACCCACGTTCCATACCTTTCTTTCTCATGTTGTGAATTCATCGTCGCCGTTGCTTGCTTTCAACCTCTTCCAACAAGCTCTTATGTTATCAGTATCAGCTAATCACCAACACGCCCATCTTTCCCATAGCCACTACCACCATTCACTTTCAGTTGTTCATACATTCCTTCCATCTTCTTTATTTAATCTCCCCACCTTCCACCGCACCTCGCTTTCCTTATATTGGACTATTTACTCATGGATCCTTTATATGTGACAATGGTGGTAAGCTTATACACTCGCTTGTGTTAGTATTACGCTATCATGTGTAGTAGTCAATTCATTTGCATGACAAGCCATTTGAGAGCCCTTCTGATGAGCTCGCTGCTTGATGTGGAGTCCCTATTGCTGGTTACTAGTCAGGGGCTGTGACAGGGGCTGTATCCTCAACTACTTTATCCCATTCCTGCTTTAACTACTACAATCACTGAGCACTGGGTTTCTTCTCGCTTTTTGTAAGATCACCCCTAGCATCCCCATCTTATACTAGATCCCATATATAGCATCCTGTACCCTCATGTATATTCATTCTTTCCTTCTCCCATAATGTGACTCCCCAGCATTTGGCCCTGTCCTTCTTGTGTGCTCCACCTTACACCTGTACGTTGCTTCCATAGCATCACTTTCATAGAGTTGGGTCATGACACTCCTACAGTTTGCATTACATGAGAAGTGACTGAAACACTTGAAACCCAGGTATAATGCTTGCTTTCCTTTTAGGCCACTTATTCATGCAAATACACTAGACTGATGGATATTTGGGCATATCATAGCACAATGGTAAATGATCTGGATAAAGGTGAGTGGATAAGTTGGGAAAAGCAGCTACAGAAGGTTGCGTAAAAGCTGCATAATATTATAGGGGTAGTATAAGGGCAACTTCAAGACCGACACACAGACTAGTAGAGGGCAGATCCAAAGAGAGCATACTAAGGAGTGCCCCCTACTGTAAGGGCAACCTCAAGACCGCCGCGCGGACTAGTAGAGGGCAGATCCAAAGTGAATATATAGCATGAGGACTAACTAGTCTATCTACTCACCTAGTAGAGGGCAGATCCAAAGAGAACAGACTAAGGAGTGCCCCCTACCAGATGCGAGGAGTATATACGAGGCGTGAGAACAATGGCTACGACTGTATAGTACCTCAGCCACTGAAGAGAAGGAGAGAGAAGAATATCACATGGGCGCGAAGTGAAAGAGGGATGGAGCGGAGCGCCGCACGGATTAGAGAAGAGTGAGAAGAGTAAAGAGATAAGAGAGTGAAGAAGGAGAAGTGAACTACGTAAACGAGAGTGAAGGTAAAATGTCCGAGAAAGCTTGAGAGCCTACGAGACGCTTCGAGGGACCACGAGGAAGACCGCGAGAGACATCGCGAGATACCGCGAGATCACGAGAAGCACCGCGAGACATCGCGAGACCGCGAAGGGCACTGCGAGATATCGCGAGACCTCGAGAAGGCGTATGAGGGATCGAGGAGGAGCGCGAAGTGGTAGAGATGACATGCGAGTGTCACGCGACTAAGTGTGGACAGGGGTCGAGAGAAAGGGGGAATAAAAAGGGGTCATAGGATGTCCCCTTACATCACCCCCCCTCTAAGGCGCGGCGCCACGACGCGCAGGCTCATGGCGACGCCTCCAAGAGGAGACGGCGTCCGCGATGCTAGGCTCACCCACGAGGAAGTCGAGGTAGGTCGAGCGGACCGCGTTGGGGTGGGCGCGGTGAAAGGCCTTCACCTTCTGTTGCGCGTTTGCCAAATCCTTCGCCTCCTCCCAAGTCTCGGCCTCTCGCCCATAGCCTCGCCACCTAACGAGATAGTAGAGCTTACCATAGCTCCGCTTGCTATTGGTGACCTCTTCTACCTCGAACTCCTCTTCGCCATCAACGAGGACAGGAGGAGGTGGGGGGCCAGGCCGACGACCAGCGATGGGGTCCTCTTCCCAGAGGCTAAGCTTCACGACCGGGAAGACAGGGTGCAGACGTTTGAGCGAAGGCGGGAGCTGGAGGCGGTACGCCCCGCGACCGACCTTTCTCAAAACCTTGTAAGGACCGAGGCGCTGGTGCGAGAGCTTTCGCGATGGTCGCTGGAGATGGATATCCGAGGCGTCGAGCCATACCTTGTCACCTTCCTTGAACTCAGGAGCTGGAACTCGTCGCTGGTCGTAGTAGCGCTTCATATCATCCTGCGCCTTAGAAAGAGCCGACTTCGCTTCCGAGACCGCGGACTTCATCCGTTGGACGAAATCGTTCGCGGCCTCCACGCGAGAGGGTCCTTGATGCGGCTCGAATCCTAGGCGAGGGTGGCGACCAGTGTCGAGGAGAAAAGGAGACTGCTGAGTCGATGAGTGAATGTGGTTATTGTAGGAGAACTCAGCGATGGGTAAAAGCTGTGCCCAGTTATCCTGCCTCTCGTTCACGAAGTTACGCAGATACATCTCGAGCTCTTGATTACACCTCTCGGTCTGTCCATCGGTCTGAGGATGATACGCAGTCGACGCAGCGAGTTTGATGTCCAGGAGGCGATAGACCTCGCGAGTAAACTCGGCCACGAACTGCGGTCCGCGATCCGAGAGTACAGATGAGGGTAGTCCATGGAGCTTCCAGACATGAGCGAGGTAGAGATTCGCGGATCCGAGAGCTGAGACGGTGGTGTGAGTGGGGATAAAGTGAGCTCGCTTACTGACTGAATCAACCACATTCATCACCGCATCGTATCCATCCGACTCTGGGAGCTCGACGATGAAGTCGACGCTGATGCGGTCCCATCGATTGTCTGGAATAGCGAGCGGGTTAAGCTCTCCTATGGGTGGCTGCCTCCTCGTCTTCGTGCGCTGACAGAGATCGCAATGGCGAGTGTAGGTGCCAACGTAGCGAGACATATTGGGCCACCAATAACTCCGCGAGACGAGTTCGAGAGTCTTGAATCGTCCCGCGTGCCCCGCGATCCTGGTGTCGTGGTGCTGCGCTACGATTTTCCGACGAAGGTCAGCTACCTCAGGGACGTAGACTTTACCGCGGAAAAGTATGAGGCCGTTAGACTCGCTCCATTCCGCGGAACGAACAGTCTTCCGCGAGCCTCTCGCTTTTCGCAACTCGTCCGCGGCCTTCGCGACTGCGTCCTCGAACTTACGCTCTCTCAGACCGCGGCGTACTTCCGCGAGGATGGCCTTCTCTTCCCCTTCAAGAGCGAGACCAATCGCTCTGACCGCGAAGTACGACGGCTTGAGGAGGACGATATCGCTATTGTCCGCCTTACCGTCATCATGGTCCGCGCGTCGAGAGAGGGCGTCAGGCTTCCCCATCGAGCGTCCAGGGCGGTGGTGCAGCGCGAAGTCGAAACGCGACAAATAGAGAGACCACCTCGCTTGTCGACGATTCAACTTCTGCGCTTTAAGGAAATACTCGAGATTCTTATGATCTGACCAGATCTCGAATGCAGGGTGTGCACCCTCGAGGTAGTGTCGCCATTCCTCGAGAGCGCGGATAATGGAGAGCATTTCCTTGTCGTGAATCTCGTAGTTGCGTTCCGCCGCCTGGAGGCTTTTAGAGTAAAAAGCCACGGGGTGCCACTTCGCGTCAGCGGGATCGAGCTGCGAGAGCACCGCACCTGTCGCGAAGTCAGACGAGTCAGCCTCGACACGGTATGGGCGATCCTCGCGAGGGAGCGCGAGAACAGGCTGCGAGGTGATGAGCGACTTGAGCTGCTCGAATGCCTCGCGCTCGACCTCGGTCCACCTCCATTCCTTCGCGTTAGAGAGGGAGAAGAGGGGACGAGCGATGTGCGAGAAGTCTCGCATAAACCGCCGATAGAAATTGATAAAGCCGACGAAAGACTGCAGCTCGGTGTGGTTTCGCGGAGTCGGCCAGTCCGCTACACCCGCCACCTTCACTGGGTCCATCTCGACCTTACCTTCTGATACCACCACCCCGAGGTACTCAACCTTGGTCTGCTCGAACTCGCATTTCTCTGGTCGTAAGTAGAGCTTGTTGTCCTTTAGGATTTGTAGCACTCGACGAAGGACGCGGTGGTGTTCCTCGCGCGTCTTAGTGTAGATGAGGATGTCGTCGAGGTAGATGATGACTACACCTTCAGTGATGAGCTCGCGAAAGAGGTCATTCATCATTGTCTGAAAGGTGCCAGGACTATTAGTTAGACCAAAGAACATAACGAGAGGTTCGAAAAGACCGCGGTTGGTGCGAAACGCTGCCTTCCACTCATCGCCCTCCTTAATCCGTACGTTATTGTACCCCCAACGCACGTCAAGCTTCGAGAAGTAGCGAGCTTCCTTAAGCTTGTCGACGAGTTCCGAGATGAGAGGTAGCGGGTACCGATTTTTTATTGTGATGGCGTTGAGCTTACGGTAATCCTGAACGAGGCGTAGCGAGCCGTCCTTCTTCTTGATGAAGAAGACTGGAGAGGCGACTGGGGACTTCGAGGGACGGATGCGGCCAGTCGCGAGGTTCTCCTCGATGAATTCGTCTAACTCGCGTTGTTCGACAGGGGACAGGGGGTAGCATTTAGTGGTAAAGGGGCGGTGATTTTGGACGAGCTCGATCGCATGATCCCAAGGGCGACGCTCAGGAAGCTCATCAAAAGACTCCTTCGCGAACACTGACTCGAAGTCCGCGAAGAGATCCTTTGGCAGCCCCGCGTTGCGCGGGTCTGGAGGCTTGTTCCGCTGGAACGCTGCAGCAAGGCGCTGAGAGATCGTCTCTGAGGCGCGGATTTCCTCGGCTCGCAGCGAGCGAGCATACTCGGGAGTCGGTGGAGGGACAGCGCAGAAAATACGATCGCCCTCGAGGGGGTCATACCCTTCAGAGCTTTCGCTGTGCGAGTCTGCGCTACTCTCGTCCTCATCATCCGAGTCCTCGTCATCGTCGACTTCGAGGAGCTCGGGCGGTGAGTCCGGAGGAGTGAGTTCCTCCACTAGGGGAATCGGCCCCATTCGACATTCGCGGAGTACGCGGGTCGCGTGCTTACGTTGGCGACGATCGCGCCCTACTTCGAGCCGACAGGTATTGCAAACGGCGGGGCAGCGGCTCATTGTCACCTCCTTGGTTTGCCAGTTAATCTCCGGGTTATGCTTGCGCAGCCAAGTATATCCCAGGATAACGTCCTGCTTACCAAGGTTGGTGATGGCGAAGAGTGCTCGCTCCGTGTGATCGCGAAATCGCAGAACGAGGTCTACGACCTCGCGAATCGCACCGTTCTCGTTCGGAGACCCATCTACATTGTAGACAGGGATGGGTGTGCTGAGGACCCTCCGAGCGAACCCGCACTTGTCTACAAAGTCAGGGTGCATGAACATTCCTGTCGCGCCGCAGTCAACGAGGGCTTGGACGCGAATCCGCACCTCGGTGTCTGTGCACTGCAGGCTAATGGGAATGTCGAGGCTCAGCGCTCCAGGGATCGCGGACAGCTGGTATTTCGCGGGGAGACGACGCCGCTCCCAGCCAGGGCGACGTGTAGGAGGTATTGCGCGAACTATCGTCTTTTCAGTCTCGAAGTTGCACTCATGATTAGGAGATGGAGAATCAGAATGACATTGCTCTACTTCAAGACACGAAAAGCGATTATTACTCGGCGAGGGCGCGCGGGTCACTCGCTGGTTTGAGGAAAATCCTCTTTTACCCCTAACTCCTCTTCTCCGTTGGCTGACTCCTCCTCGATGATCGCGGAGGGCTGAGAGGCTTCCGCGACGTCCGCCGCGATGAGAACTTGCTCCGCGAAGAGGGCTCTCTCATCGGTGGTCATGAAGCGGACATCGAAGCGACGAGGACAGTCGCTGATGAGGTGAGAGGTACTGCCGCAGCGGTAGCAACTCTTGACAGGGGGCGCCGATGAGGATCGCGCGCGATCGACGTCCATAGGGACGCCGGGAGGTAACGGCCTCGGCTCTGAGGTGCGGGGAGGAAAGGGAGGAGGTGCAGGGCGAGGGAGAGAGATGAGTCCTGCAGGGCGAGAGGGAGGAGGTGGGTTAGCGAGGGGACGCGAGAGGACAACCGCGCCCGCATGAAATGCTTGATTAGCTGCGCGATTATCCGCGATGCGCTGCGCGGCCTTATACCACCCCTCATAGTCCTCATCGAGAGGGCAGTCAACCGACTCGGCCACTCGGTTCTGAACTGCGGGGTCGAGTCCCTTTCGAAACTTGAGAGAGATGGCCGCTCCCTCAGTATAGCCAGCCTGGTCGACGAGGTCGAGGAAATCATCGTAATATTCTTGGAAGGTGCGGCGCCCTTGATGATATCGAGAGCCCTCGAGTTTGAGACGAGCGACCTCGCGTTCGCGGTCAGGGAGGAAGCGAATGCGGAAATCATTCTCGAAGGCAGCCCAATCCTCGAAATAGGGTGATCGCGGACTCCTGAAGATCATGTTGGAGTACTCCTTCGCGCGCTCCTTTTGAAAATAGGAGAGCGCCCAAACAATGCGGGTCTGGTCGTCTGGGAAATCGGTGGGGCGAAGTTGGAAGTAGATGCGAAGGGAGTTGAGAAAAGCTCGTCCGTTCTCTCTCTTACCGTCAAAGAGAGGAGGCGGGGCGGGTTTTAGGCGAGAATTGTTGGAGGATGGTGAGGATGTGGGAGCATGGATGGAGGACTCGAGGCCTGACGTCGAGGCTCGAGGCTCATGCGCGGTGGCGGGGGAGAGCCTCTCGAGCTTGTCGAGGATCTGGCGGAGAGTCGCGTCCTGTTGCTCGACATGACTTCGCATCTCGAGAACCTGTGCCGCGAGGCGAGCGGACAGCTCGGCGTCCGTCTCGGGAAGGTCAGACATGGGTTCGAGAGAGTCGCGAGAGTCGCGAGAGAGCAGGAGAGCCGAAGGGATAACGCTCTGATCGAAGATAGAGGGTCTCGCGGTTTTTCTGCGATCTGGGCGTTTGCCGTATGGCTCCAGTGCTCAAGGAGAGAGTCTGTTCTACTGTAAGGGCAACCTCAAGACCGCCGCGCGGACTAGTAGAGGGCAGATCCAAAGTGAATATATAGCATGAGGACTAACTAGTCTATCTACTCACCTAGTAGAGGGCAGATCCAAAGAGAACAGACTAAGGAGTGCCCCCTACCAGATGCGAGGAGTATATACGAGGCGTGAGAACAATGGCTACGACTGTATAGTACCTCAGCCACTGAAGAGAAGGAGAGAGAAGAATATCACATGGGCGCGAAGTGAAAGAGGGATGGAGCGGAGCGCCGCACGGATTAGAGAAGAGTGAGAAGAGTAAAGAGATAAGAGAGTGAAGAAGGAGAAGTGAACTACGTAAACGAGAGTGAAGGTAAAATGTCCGAGAAAGCTTGAGAGCCTACGAGACGCTTCGAGGGACCACGAGGAAGACCGCGAGAGACATCGCGAGATACCGCGAGATCACGAGAAGCACCGCGAGACATCGCGAGACCGCGAAGGGCACTGCGAGATATCGCGAGACCTCGAGAAGGCGTATGAGGGATCGAGGAGGAGCGCGAAGTGGTAGAGATGACATGCGAGTGTCACGCGACTAAGTGTGGACAGGGGTCGAGAGAAAGGGGGAATAAAAAGGGGTCATAGGATGTCCCCTTACACCTACCAGATACAAGGAGTATATACAAAGGTGTGAGAATAATAGCTATGACTGTATAGTACCTCAGCCACCAAAGAGAATGAAAGAGAATAACATCACATGGGTGTAAAGTGAAAGAGGGATGAAGCAGAGTGCCACACAAGCAGGAGAGGAGCAAGGAGAGTAGAGAGATAAGAGAATGAGGAAAGAGAAATGAACTACATAAGTGAGGGTGGAGAGAGTGGAGGAGAAGCATCAATGATCATGGAGAGCAAAAGTGAGATGTCTGAGAAGGCTTGAGAAGCTACAAGGAATGAAGAAAGACTGCAAGAAGCTTTGAGAGACTGCGAAAGACATCATGAGACTTTGCGAAGGAGTGGGAGAAGCTGAGAGAGGGTACGAAGTGATGGAGATGACATGTGAGCATCACATGGCTAAGTGTGAACAGGGGTAGAGACAAAGGGGAATAAAAGGGATCATAGGATGTCCCCTTACAGGTAGGGGAAAGAGGAGCACTGTTACACCAGTGCACAATCTAGGGTGCAGCCCTAGAGCCATATCTTTGGACACTGTGGCTGGAAGTTGGAAAATATCAGAGGGCTTAACCGCCCTAATGCTCCATTGGGTATGACCAACTATGATATGACCAACTACTCTTGCATTTAAGATGGAGTACACTTCCACAAGTGGAAACTTGATTACTCAAGTGAGACCATCCTAATGAGAGTTGCTTAATGGTCAATGCACCTTATTGGCAATCTGGTGGACTGTCAGGCTCTCCCTGGCCTTTCATACTTGGTATATGGTGGGTACCCAGTTGTAGGGAAGCAACCCCTACATTTGCCCCTAGCACCCCTGATCCATGTGATTCACGACTACTCGTATTTACTCCTCGCTAGCTCTTCCTCCACATGGTGAATACTATGATATTAATATCTGAATTTAACACATTCTGTGACTTCATAACAATGGGATGAAAACAAAGCAAGGATCAGATAGCAATTAACTTTTATAACAGTGAACAAAGAAAGCATATAACTCTATAATTTCAGAGACAAACCAAAAGAGAATTACCTTTAATCAGATAAATCATCTTCAATATTATCAGTAAGGCCTTGGGCCAATTCCTATGAATGATTAGTTCTCAGTGGTTAGCTACTATACATTTGTGATGAACCCACCAGCATTTGTTCCCTGGAATGATATTTGAAATAACCCTGATGAACATGAGAGGCTTGTTTTTGAATCTAAATCGAGGAATCACTTACTTGTGAGTCCTGGGAGGACAATGGCTGAAGTAGATGGCTATTAGATATAGTGTCTGAGGTAGATAATCACTTACTTGAGATGCCTGAGAAGAGGTATTAACCATTGTAGAAGAGCTTGATGGAGGTGAAGCCTAGATGATACAAACTTCAACAACAGAGAAAATATATAATCTGAAGGTAAGAACATACCTTTTGCTTCTTGGAATCAGGTTCAACACTATCCTGATACTTCTGGGCAAGCTTCATCTCAAACTCTCCTTTAAACTCCCTGATCTTCTTGTTATAGTCCCACTCTTCTTCTGTGGGCAACAAGGTACCAGCAACAGCCAGCTTGTCTGCACCCTCATTGCCAACAATGCCAGCATGACCTGGTACATGTTCAAGCTTCACTTCATGGCCCCATTGCTTTCTGGCATCAAGCAACAGAAGGAGGTACTCAATCACCCCTCTATTCTTGACAGGCTCACCCTTTGCAGTTGTCCATCCTCGCTTCTTCCAACCTTCTGCCCATTTACTAACACCTGATCAAGAAGGTCAGAAACAAGAGCTCAAAGGGAGATTAGGGAGTGATAGTATGCTTACAATCCTGAGCATACTTGGAGTCAGATCGAATCACCAAAGGCTTTCCTTCCATTGATGCTTGAAGTAGCACCAATACAAGAGCCTGGGGTATGTTAGCAACATATCAGCAAGTGATAAGAAGAGAGTTAGAGATACTCACCAACAATTCTGCATGGTTATTAGTTTGGGTTCCTGGACAGCGAAAAGACCGGTTTCTAAAAGATATCTTAGAAATATCCATGTTGCAAACCTAATGAGAATATCATACCGGTCATCATTTTCACCCCACCAAATTCCAATACCAGCTACAGCATTTGGTTGACCATTATTCTTACATGCTCCATCACAATAGACAGCCTCAAACCCATCATCTTCTATCTCAGCACTTGAGCTTTTACGCTTGCCAAGACTTGTGGAATTAGCTGCAGATGCTGACACAATGGTGGAGGCTCCATCTCCGTTAGCAAATGCCTCAGCTTCAGCATAAGTAGGGAAGGCCTGGTACCGGGCATCAGGGAAACACTTGACTTCCTTCAAGCAGTCATCCCTAATAAGGACAGGCTATGAGTTAGAGAGGACGGCAACACAGCCGAACGCACCATGATGCGAACACGCCGGTGTTTCGGCCTTTGGCGACGGCGTAATATTTAACGCCTTTCTGCTTAACCATAGCGCCGAGTAAATCTGGGGATTCTGGGGTGGGGTTTAGCTACTATTCGTGAGTTACTAAATGGAGACACACCAGGATACCTGGTCTGAGAGAGCCGAAGTAGCAGACGCACCGATGTGCGGGAAAGCAAGAAAAGTGCCAGACTGTTGGCCTGCCGTGAATATGAATGGAGAAAGAGGAAACGACGAAGGAGCCGTACGATGCTTGAGGAGGCGAGGATGTGGCTCGAGTTGAACCAGCGTTGTTGATCTTTGTTTGACACTGTCAGCGGCGATGCCAACGTTGGGGTCTTACCAGCATCCATCTTCGAGCCCTCTTTTCTTTTATGTTCTCTCTCTTCCAAATTCTCACTATCATCTGACAGCCTGCATCGAGGCGGGCCTTATCGATGGCAGGGGATTGGGCTGGAGTGTGGCATGGCTTACTACTGGTGCGTCCGATGCTCTCAGGTCTGGTGTTACCCGCTCAACGTCAGCTCTGTGTATGCATCATTGATGCGCAAGTGACACGAATCTGCCTGCATTCATTCCCTTCCCAAACTTTTCCGGTATCGAGATCGAACGTAGGCGCGTCGTCCAGGCTCACGCTGATAACGCTCTTACTGAGCTGTCGTCATATCAGTCTTCGTATCTATACGCATAAGTCGAACAATGGCCCATTTTAAGCTTTCAAGCTTTCAGACTTGCCCGACATCGTTGTATATTTATTGCCAATACGACGTCGTAACCCATCTACCGTATTGACCGCTAGGTTGTGGCTGGCCGAGTCATCGTTCGCTCAGCGGACTCTACCAGCTTCGTACATGGCGCCATATTGCCTTTACCAAGGCGCAGCTGATTTTTTCGGTCTAACTAAACAAGAGAGTCGATCTGCTGCTCATCGATGACTGTTTCGTTACAAGAGCCCCGCGTCATGTTGAAGAATCCTTCTCCGCAAATACAAGTGGCGGAACTCATGAGACTCCATATCTTATTCCAAATCTGAACTTCCGCAAGGGTCAGTCAGGCACTTGCTGTATTAGGTGCTCCCTTTCATCTCGAAAACGGAAGCAAATGGTGCGCCTGTAGGCGGTATGGTGCCACGATGCTGTGCGTTTCCAAACCAAGACAAGGCGACATCCGTTTTTGATGAGTACCTTGTATTCCTCGTCCAGTCATCCTGATCTCCTTGTCTTTCCACCAGAGTCCGATGAGAAGCTCGGACGGACACCCTGACCTACGGTTATCGCTCTCAAGCTATATAACCTCTCGGTATCCCAGGGCGAAATGACAAGGAACCATTTGGTACCGACTTCGAACGAGGACAACAGAAGCTGATACCGCATACACGCTCTCACCCCAATTGTTCTCTCATCCGACAATACGCTCGTCACCTGCCTTAACAATACCGTTTCTGATCGAGAACTCACCGTCTGGGGCTTTATTATCTTCGGGTCGTTCGCCGCGTTATATACTCTGACGCCAATCGACCTACCATTATTCTCCCTATCCCCGTCCCCACCCCCAAGTCATCTACGCCATCCTAATAACGACTCTGCACGAAATCCCTTCCATTCTTTGCATCGATTTTAATTATTTGCCGCCCTCGCATCTAACGCACATACAACGACCCACACATCACACCTAATCATCATGTCTTCCTACAACTATGCAGCCCCCACCGCCGCCCCCGCGTACGGCCTCTTCCCTGCCGGCCAGACGTCGCCGAACGCTTTCGCCGCATTCCACCAGTCGCCGCGCGACATGCACAACATGTACGCCTCTTTCTCGTCGGCGTCGGCATCACAAGGTGGATCGCAGGCACAAGGACAGAGTGGGATGGGCTCGTTGAAGAAGCTTGTTTCTCGCAAGTGATGGCACACGGATACCCAGGTTCACATCATGCAAAACCCAACCGATCAACATTTCGTCTTCTCATCGCCGCTGCACGCTGCGCGCCAGGCGCCTCGTTGTATTCGTATTCGCATCGCCGCATCATCATTGTCATTATCATACCCATACATTTTCGGAATGGCGGAAGTAATTGTCTGGTGGATTGATGGGGGTTACGACGGAGGGGGGAATTTGCTTCCGTTCCTTGCATCAGGACACCAAGTGTTGATCACGCTCATCCGGATTCCGCATTCACGCATCAATAACGTATAGCATAGAGCATCACATTGTGTATCGTCTATTGTTTTTCATCATACTATTATCATGGGGTTCTTGGGACTGGAGTGCTGAGCCGACGTGAGGGAAAACAAAAGGGCTGGACCTTGCCCCTATTGATAACATACAATTAGTGAGGCGCCCAGATTCCAACAGCAAGGTCACAGTCATCGCCATCCTTTTCTTTCACCCCACCACAACGTCCGGTCGTTTCCACCATGCCTCCCAGAGCTGGCCATAGCGGTTCCTCTGGAAACCTGACTACGGCTTATTCTCTCGCTTTGTTGCAAGAGTACACACATACCCTCGATTCCCTGCCTTCCGATTTGTCGCGCAATTTCGCCGACCTTCGCGAACTCGATGCTGTTCTTTCATCCTCCATGGCGTCTATAACGGAGAAGATCCAAGCACTAACGACCAAGATTGAAGAGAACTCGTGCTCGAGGGAAGAGCGCCTCTGGTTGCTCACCCAGATAGCCGAGGAGGCGTCAAGACTGAAGTTGGGTGGAGAGGATAAGATTCGGGTTG
The DNA here is from genome assembly GCA_032158425.1 of Pleurotus giganteus. Taxonomy (NCBI): domain Eukaryota; kingdom Fungi; phylum Basidiomycota; class Agaricomycetes; order Agaricales; family Pleurotaceae; genus Pleurotus; species Pleurotus giganteus. The sequence continues at coordinate 4,053,499 of JAPEHR010000002.1, forward strand.
CCTGCATCGCCGCCGACAATCTCAAGTCTCATGCGGTTCATCTACGCACTCTCGCCGAGCTTGTTCCCGGCTTCGACGGGACCACCTTGAACAGGCGGACCGTCTACCCTCACGTAGCCACCAGGTCCTATATGCCAGCGTCTGCGATGGAAGGTGGCAGGCGGAGGCGTGGGGTTTTCGGATCGTTATTGTCAGGAAATAATGAGAGTCCCGCAAAGCGACGACGAGTTGGCCGGGACGATGACATTGACCCCATCTCGAGATCCCCCAGAAAGGACAAGGTCGCTGAATTGTCGTCTGGGCGTCCCCGGAACAATAATCGAAGAAGGTGCATAGGACTTTCTCGTCTTGTCTCTCAATGCTAACAATCCCGTTGCTCAGAGCCGCTTCACCAGCGGAATCAATTCTCTCAGTCACATCCCACGTGCCCACCCAGCTACCTCAGAACCAAGGTGCTGCTCCACGAGGCAACGGTAGTGCTCAAGCACGACCTACCAACGGCGTACCCTCCAACAATAAACGTTCCCGCAACAACGCCAACAATCGTAACACGACACCCCAAGATAGCATTCCGTATGACCACCCTTCTGCATCTCATCCAGCCCGAGCTCGAGACTACAATGTTCCTCCCTCTTCCTCGGCTCATCCATCGCTCCCTCTTCCTTACAACAATGCACCAAATGGTACAAGCCATTATGAAGCCGATCGGATGGGTTCCGTTGGTCATAGTACCCACAGACTAGACGACTGGTCCCCAGCCCACGTGCCAGCTACACTGTTGGAAGGCCCCGGAATGCCCGTCGCACGAAGTCAGTCGGTGCACTCCAGTATCGCTCACCCAAACATGGCCATCGGTCCCGGCATGAACATATCAGCAGGTCCAAATGGCCATCCACATACTCCTCCGCCTGGCCCTCGCCGGAACGCCGGATATGAAGGTACACCGGGGGATGGCGGTGACGGCGCCGACGCTGATGGGGGTGATGGCGATGGCGAAGCTGACGATAAGAGGTATTGTGTATGTAATGGCGTCAGCTACGGAGACATGATAGGATGTGATGACGTTACGTGCGATAAACAATGGGTACGTGGCTTAACCCCCATGCATGGAAATCGTGACACTCATTTCAATCCTACAGTTCCATCTGGCTTGCGTGGGACTTTCAAAAGCACCGGAAGGCTCGTGGCACTGTGACGACTGTAAAAGCAAGCGTAGCAATAGGCGAGCTAATCGTGGAGGTAAACGGAGGAGCAATAATACGAGGTAGCTTCTTGAAGCTTTTCTTGGTATTGTAATACTCAGCTCGTTATTGCTTACGTTCCCGTCCTAATCTTGTTCAGCTTTTCTAGGCTTGCGTATCATGCATATACATCTCCAACTTCACTATATACCCCTTTCTCTTAAGCATCCTACCGCGTTTCGACTGTAATCACTAATATATCCTCACATCAGGCGGCTTTCGTATCTATTATATCCATAGGTAAAGCAGTGACTCTCAAGGAGCGTCGCAATTCGTGCCCAGTGCGCACTCTGCAAGTAGGAACTCATCAGAGCTAGTTTTAGCCTTGATACAACATTTCCACTTACGTCCTGATGGGCCTGGGTGAGACCCCGCGCAGCAAGTTGCAATGGATCCGGTAGGGCTGCGAATAAGGTGAGTCGATTTTGTGACTTTGATCGGAGACGTTGATCAACCATACCATGACCCAGAGGTGATAGTAATACATCGGCCGCCCACGTACTCGTTTGGGTCGGAAGGCGTGTATCCGCATATACCGCCCCAGACCGCGCTGTTAGTGTGCCACTGCGCAACACCGAGGCAGCATTTTTGCAAGGGTCTCGCGGAATCGGTACACAGAGCATTTGCTCCTTGTGTGGCGAAGGCGAAGGATAGCACAAGAACAAGCTTTGTGAGGAGAGAAGGCATCTTGCTCGGGGACAGCAGCCGAATCTCTACTGCATTTTATATTCGCCTTTCACGTAAGAGGAGGTACCCGAAACGCTCTTCGACGTCCCTTCTGCCACGATAAGCAAACTCTCAGCCCGAGCAGCCCTACCTTTCCTTCCGAAGTTCTCCACTTCCAAGACTGGACCTGCGAGCACAGGTTTTGGAACTTTTACAAGGTAGCAGGCACTGGGGTAGGAACAGAACAGAAGATAAGGCAATTCCTTGATGGCTTGTCATACATTGGGACGTAAACGAGGCTGCAGACTCGCCACCTCTACACCAAAGTTGCCCAAAACTGCCAGCCACCATCTACTGCAGACGCGGCAGTGCCCAAGTCTCGAAGGTGTTGTTCGACAGCTTGCTTCACGTTCCGCACTCCGTCGCTGTCCTGCATGTGGTAACTTCTTGGCCATCGATGCCATCGAAGCCTCGCACGTTTGCTCCAATGCTCGAGTTTAATCGGTAACTAGTCCACTCTTTCGAGACCCGGTACGGTGCCATTCCCTTCTAGTCCTGTATCGCCGTCACAGACATGCCACTGGGCGTCTCGACTCCTAATGAAATCACACAAACATTGCCGCCCAAGCTGTTGTGATATTGTTCTCTTTCACAATTGCCTCGAGGCTCTATCTCTACATATCTCGCCTCGTTGCTTTGTTGGAACAATCCTCATATGCCAACCCTCCCATCGCCTCAACCGCACAGCAGTTGTGTGTCCCTGTTGGGTGGCGAGTCACCTCGATCGAGTGGCCACAGACATATAAAAGGACGCTTCATACCATCCTTCTTGCCACCACCCACCCCACTCCTTCTCGCCTCTCCTCTGTCTCCTACCCTCTTCACGCCCTCCGTCTCGCCCCTTCTAGCGACTGACTCGATTACAGCCGCCTGACACTGACGTCAAGACATTTCAACGCGCAGCCTCCCAGAACCTACAACATAACTGCGACGCAGGTCAAAATCCGGTACCCTGACGATGGCCTCAGATATATGTTGAATTCTGAGAGGCCGTGGGCCTAATAACTGCCCAGGCGACTTCGATGTGCCGTGCTTGAGCTTGAATGTCGATCCTTAGCTTCGGCCTTCTATCAACACGTCCCGTCCTCCTCGCCTATTAGTACCTCTCCTGAGACGTGAGGCTGCCCTCAGCCCAGTTCAACTTAGCCGCGTGACGTTACCTTCCGAGTCCAATATTCAATGACTGAGTACTGAGGACCCGCCTCGTTCTTTCGACCTTCATAGCGCTATATTGACGCTCTGAGTTCCACGCCAACGTTTTACCCATATACGCCACCAGAACTCCCTCCAATGAAGCAGAGTAGTTACTTACTTTCCTGAGGAAGGGCGTAGTTGTCCTCGTGCTCCCTTGTCGTGGGCCTCAGGCTTAAGGCTCATTCTGTTTGTCAGAATGAGACGACCAATGCACGTTAACCGTTTATGTTAGAAATTCCCTTGCTGCAGGAACATCAATGAATTTAAATTCATTGATCTCATCCGCAACTCATCCGAGTCGTTTTGCCCAACCATTTGTCCTGGCTTCGCGAGCCGTCCGGTACCACCGTCCTACGTTAGCAGAATATATCAAGTTACATCATGATCCTCAGTCGTGCAACCACTATTTCTAGGTGACTTTAATCACCAGCTTCCCCATTGTCTTTCCGCTGGTCAGATCTCTCTGCGCCTGCTGAACGCCCTCGGCAGTAAATGGATACTCTTCCGTGATATCTATCTTAATGATCCCCTCGGCAATCAGGGAGAAAAGCATCCTCCCATAGTGGAGAATTTCCGACGGGGTGAAGAGATAGTTGTTCATCCTGAATTAACAACAATCGCGATGCAGCAAAGCGTTCGAGAATTTACTTACGTAGGTCTCAGAATAACCACGTTCTTCTCAACCAATTTGAGAATCGGGAAAGGAGGAACTGTCCCAGAAGCATTGCCAACCACAACGATAGTTCCTTTTCGTCTAATCATCTTGAAGTCGTTGTCGAAGCTGCCACCAGAGTTATCAGTCAATGAACCATGTATGATTCTAGAGGTCAACCACTCACGTATCCTTGCCTACTCCATCGAAGATAGCATGCACCCCTTCTCCCTTGGTGATCGCTAGCACTCTTTGGACGGTGTCTTCGACAGGATAGAGGATGACATGGTCAGCGCCATGCGACTTCGCTACTGCGGCTTTCTCCGGAGTCGAGGTGGTCCCAATCACTGTTGCACCTCGGTGCTTAGCAAGCTGAGTGAATATCAAGCCTAATCCTCCAGCAACGGTATGGATCAGAATGACGTCTCCTTGCTTGACTTTATAAGCCTCCTCAAAAAATGTCACTGCCGTGGCTCCCTGAATAAGAGAAGCTGCAGCAGTCCGAGAAGATATAGCCGGTGGAAGGGGGTAGACGGTTCGCCATGGAACGGATAGATATGTTGCAAACGCTCCGGAGGGAAGAACATCCTATATCGGGGAAGGGCATAAGTGTAGAATAAAATGCATGACCGCTCGAGCTCTCAAGGAATGAGCGTACAACAGCCACGGTATCTCCAACGGAGTAACCACGCTTCAAATAATCAGGGTCACTCAGGATTTGTTCATCTGTGGGTAGTCGGACGATTATTCCAGCTGCCTCTTTGCCAAGGATCGCCGGAAATCCTTTCAGAGGGAAAACACCTTGGCTATCATAGGAAGGAAATTGATAGCCGCCATCGATTTCTAGTATATCACAAACATACCGATGATAAGTGTCAATGAAGTTGACACCACAATACTGGAAAGGTGCCCACGTCGCTGGTCAGTTGGCGTGCTCAGCGCTCAGCAGTCAATCTGATTTACCTCAATCTGGAGTTAGTCATCAGCCTTCAAATGAACAATGTAATCTCCTGAGTAAATAATACCTTCACAATAACCTGGCTAGGATCGGGGTGGAATGGGAGGGTGCTCTTTCCGATCACATCTAAGCCTCCTGTCTATCCAGTGTCAACTCCTAATGATACAGGGTGGGGTTCCGCGATGCTTACCTTTGAAATTGTTATCGCCTCCATGGTGGATGGAATCGACATCTTGTAAGTGAGTGACACCGAGGCAGGAGAGGACTGTGAGAGATACTCATATCATGGGGAAGTTCAACTAAATTTAGCCAAGCCATGGGGGGAATGGGAGACGATTGATGCTGGGAATCCCTATGCTGTATTGAGGAAGGTACATTATGACTGAATGCAACGGTATAAAAATGAGGTATGACATATGGATACATCTTCACGAAATGTCCTCGTTAAGTTTGAACGAGCGTTTGACGGTATGGACAACTTCCGATCCCTTTCGAGCAAATACAAGCTAAAAATAACGATATTAGAGAATGAAGGGAGGAGTAGGGAGAAGACCAACTAAGTAGGGGTTTGCTGTCGACCCTGTAGTGTCAGCTAGTACTTCCTCCTTCGAAACCTCGCTAACATCGGAGTCGTTGTACTTGAACCAGGAGTCAGGGTGGTCGGGAAGATGCCGAGAATAAAAGAAGTAGTGGCCCCATGAGGGAGATGAACCTCGATGAATGAAGACGGACGTCAACTCATAAGCTGCCTGGGTGTCATCGTGCCAGATATTTTCAAGCTGGTCTTTGAGAGCATCAGTCCGCGCACGAAGTTCATCCACCTCGGCATCTACTATGGCTTGCTCATCTTTCAGGGCCTGAATGATATCGTCATCAATGCCTGGTAAGGATGCTGCTTTCAGATCAGATAAGAAAGTTGAGGTCTTGTCAAGCGAGCTGGAACATGATCCATCCTAGTGGGGAGGTATGAGTGAAGTGTTCTCGCTTTGGACGATGGGCAACTGACCTTGCCCTGCAATAATGTTCGTATTCGTTCCCTACATGCACTGAGTTCAGCTTGTATTTGTTTCGATTGTGTCTTTCGTTGGGGATTGGCACTATCGAGGAAGCGATCCATATAGATGGTCTCCCAAAACTTGACGTAGGCTTGGGATTTATACGGCTGGAGAGTCTCCCTGTTGAATTGGACTCTCTGACTCCAGGTTCAGCATTGGGCTGCTCTCAGGCAAGTTGGAATCGCACCTGAAGCTGGATCTGCAACAGCGGAGGAAGCTCTACCAGAGAGACTTCCATTCGAGCCTTCTTCCCTTCGAACTCTACGGTGTCATCGAAATAGCCGCTCAGACCATCATATATATCCACACCATCATGGATAACATTGACGGGCAGATGCGAGAATAGGTCTTCCTTTTCGTGTATCGACGACCGCGAGTCGGTGGCAACTGCGACTCGCTGGCGTATCTTGCCATAGAAAAGCCTAACAGGAGTACACATCTATGTCAACGAAGCTTCGGGAAAGACATTTAGACCTCACCTTTTCACAACGCTCGTCTTATCGTCCTGAGAGGCTCCTAAGGATCCAAACCGGAGCATCGCAGTTTCAATTTGGAACATGCAATTGTCCATACACTCAGCGACGTCATGTTGTTTTCCTATGCAATCCAGATTCACAAACTGCTGAGGATGAATGGCAGGCACACACCGAACATCATGAGCGATTCCGGGGAAGGCTGGGGTTTCTTGGTCGCTGGCGCATTTTGTGGAGGATCAGTCGTCATGACGGCATCGCCGTCGTTGTCGACAGGGGGTTTTGAAGTGGAACTTGGGATGATGTCCTCCCCTGGAGCAGAAGAGGAGGACCGCCGTGATGGCACAGTGACGAAGCTATCTTTATCCACATCTACGGGCGAAGAGGAAGAGGAAGAAGGAGGACTATCCACTTCCATATCGGACTTCTCCGGTGCGGAGCCTCGGGCTCGTTTACCAAGGATGGAACTTGGTGGCTGGGAGGCGGAGCGGGGCGACTGTGGCAAGGGCTCGGACGTAAAGCCGGAAGGCCCATCCTCCACCAAGGTAGCATCCGTATCATTGGACGACTCGGTGCCCCCTTTGTCGGCTTCGTCTTCCTCTTCATCTCGCGACGTGACCAGCGCAAGTTTGGCCAGTTCTATGGTCGGTGTGACAGCAGATGTCTCACTGCACTCCATGTCAACAAACAGGTCAGCGAGCTGCTTGATGACTATCAGAGGGTATGAGATCAAGTCGTAGAAGCGCGAATGAATTTACATTTCTTGGAGCGGAAAACCTCGCGGCGCGTGACCAGTCGACCGCCGACACGATGTTTCTTGAGGTCGTCATCGGTCAGGATCGGCTTGTCATCTTCGACTGTCTTGGAGTAGAGCTGGCCCATCTGTACGACTGTATCCCGAAGGTCCTTGATCGTATAGAAGTACTATGGCCCTCTTCAGTGAAGTCTTCAATAACACAAAGGTGCTCTTATTAGCGCACCTGAAGCAATGAGTTAAGATAGCAAGTATTGCCAAGTTGATTTAAGCCTCTAGGAAGGTCGGGTCGGATAGGAGCGACTATGTCTCCCGCTGTGGGGTTCATTAGTGAAAATCGTCTCAATCGTGGACAATCAGCATTCTTACGGTCGGTGCCAGTTTCAAGGAATCGGCGCAATCGTTCGCTCTCCCTGATCTCGGAGATGACGGTCAGAGCCTCACGCATCCTCTCTACCTGAGACGGCTGCTCTTCCAACTAGACGGACACGATACGGGATGAGCCCCAGCGGAATACATGGCCGATGATTGACTTACTCTCATATTGAATACGGTGATAAGCATGGCATCGTCCACGTCGTTGGGTACCTCTAACGTGTCATATGCTTTCGCTGGGTCCATCAACTTATCCTTCTTGTCTTCCCACACCTGCCGTAGTGTATAATTCCCAATGGCTTCGGCTAATATCCTCAAGGCGTCGGTGGCTTCACGTTGGAGCTGGTTACCGCTTGGATCAACCCATGACCGCCGTATACATTCCTTCCAAGCGTTCTCGATGAATTCTGACGGGATCTCGCTGTCAAATTCCACTTTGAGAGGACCGTCATTTCCGAAACCAAGGATTCGAGCAGCATCGGCAACGTCTTCCGAGGTAAACCGCTTGCGTGAGCGTTCCAGCATGCAGAGATCTTGAAGGTCTTGAGGACATAGGCGCTGTTCCTCCATGAGCCGAACCATGGTATTAAAGTGAGTGAAATACGTCATGGTAGATGCAGGATCACATCGACACTGGGCAAGGTATGCGAAGGCAAGTAGGTCTATAATATCATGTCAGGTGGGGGACCGCGGTGAGCGGTGGACATATCATACCCGATGAGTATGATGTTATTGTCATACCCAAACTCTGCCATGCCGCATCTAGAGGCTGCAACACTGGCTGAAGGTTATCGGGCATGTTACCTCTGGGTACTAGAAACAGGTGAGGCAGACAGCATTGAAGCATAGACTCCACTCACTCTGATCCGGATGAGCACCAATCGCTGTCTGATACATCTCCCTAGCGCTATCAACATTGACCGAAAGGGAATATCCTCTATGTTCCTTTAACACTGTGGCTACATATTACGTGATTCAGCCGTTACAAAAAGCGAAGCAAGACATAGATGATTCGAGGTTACCATTCAAGCGCCTGAAAATAACGGCCCATGTGCTGATTTCAACCCAAGCTCGGAGAAGTCTAGCGCGGTTTTGCTTGCCTTGGGGGCTGGTGGTGTCGGTAGGAGGCGGCCTCAGAGCAGGTTCCTCGCCAGGAAGAAATTCTTCATGAAAACCCAAGGTTTCGAAAACTTTCTTGCTAATTAACTCATCAATGCCCCATCACATGGGGATAGCGAAAAATGCGACATACACAACCGGGCTCCAGCCTAGTTTAGATTGGAATCCAGGACGGAGGACGCGCAGCATGCGATTTTCGCCCTTCCAAAGACGGTTTTCGATCACCCTACAAGGGAAATTAATCAGTCATGGCATAAATTTGAAATGGGCGCCATACATGATGATGGTATCCCATGCATTAGCAACAGACACTTCTGGCGTCTTACCGGGTGGCGGGGCGGCTTTCTTCTCCTTCACGAACTCTTCCAAATACTTCCGCGGAACAATCCCCGGAATAACACCGGAAGCCACGCAGTAAAGGGAGCACTGACAGCACATATACAAATCCAGTAGTTCGCCTTCATCATCAGGGTTTCCCTCGAGATCTTCAGAAGACTCCAAGGCATCCATGTCGACTTCCTCTAAAGGTATAGAAACAGCACGTCGTCTCTGCTTGATCTTCTCTTGCATCTGCCATGAAGCATTGCGGAACGGAGGCGTTAACTTGAGCGAGTCGATAGCCTGGGGGTATTTGTGAAAATGGTGGGTCTTGTTCAGGCTGCTGGATTGTTCGGGTTCCTTTACGCATGATACCGCGCTCTTCCGTCTTTCTTGATCGGGGAGGGGGTGATGGGGAGAGTTTAAGAAAGATTGGGCAAGGGGAGGAAGCACGGAAGATGATTTCCATTGTAAAATAACCCATCCGTTTTCTTTTGGACAGTAGTATGCGTTAGGGTGAGGGATGGATGTGCGTACGTCATCTTCGGATGGAGGTGGGGGTGGAGGAGCAGACGAGGACGCTCTTGCAGCCGGAGGAGGTGAAGAAGATGGCACAGATGTCTCAGGGCGTTTATCAGGAGTGGCCGCAGGGGGTGGAGGAGGTTCGAATGGCTTGAGGTCGGGAGATTTGACACTCACAGAATACAATGTGTGCTCTGGGTTGTGCAGTTCTTCGGCTAGCAGGGGCGGCAGAAAACCAGGACCAGGTCGGCTGTACCGATCCCTTATGACAGGATCCCACCAGTTGAGCTCTTCATCTGGGTCCCTCCCGTCGATCTCGACCGTTTTACCATACTCTGGGGGCAAACGAATCTCATCCGTCTGACCACCGGTCCCCCAGCCACTAACCGTTCCCCATCCCCGCTCATTATCCTCAAAGGTCCAATGTTGAGGACCAGGCTGATAATTGTCCCAAGCGTTATTACTGTCGTATCTCTCCTCAATCGTAACGAGGTCAGGAATGTCGGCGTCGTCGGGTACCAACTCGGGCTGTCGAAAGCCCTGCGTCTCGAAATCGGCTTGAGATCCGCTGTAGGCCGGTGCTGACTGCAGCGCAGTTGTATTCGTCGCAGTATATACTGAGCCGTGTTTCTTAGGCCGTAGTGGTAAAGGCGGTGGCTGCGAAGCAGCGGCGCTATAGAAACTATTGGCAGGGATTGGGGAAGATGAGACACCAAGCACTGGAGTATTTGGCCTTTGGGGTGCCGAATTCACGGAAGTTGGCACGCCCGGAAGGGGTCTGGGACGAGGTCTGGCTGGCTGCTGGTCATTGTTTTGATCCATAAGATGCTTCTAGCTTTACGTATCACAGCGCAGTGAACTGACGGACCTATCACTTCACTACCAGCGCCGAAAACTCAACGAACTCACCAGAAACGAGGCTCCTCAATTCGCAATCGTTGTATGGACGGTGGGTCACTATTCAGACTCTGACGGAGTAGAAATTCAGGATTACAGGGCACATATTGATAGAAATGACTAACCAACACGCTCTAATGGCCAGCACAGCAAGCCTTCAATGTAAAAGTACAGATTTGTGGTGAAAGGTGGGTAAATTGGCTTTGGAGATAATCGACGAGGGAGACAAAGCTCAAGTCTAGATGGACCGTTAATGCTTATGTAATAATGGCTCTCGGTGACGCTGCTTCGTCGATTTGGGAACGTCAGCGACTCTGTATATGAGGAGTTATCGCAGAAAATAAACAGCAAGTACAACAAGCACCCACGAAGTCCAACATTGAACGTTTGTGCCTCGCTCTTCTGCGGGTTCTACTCACAAGCCCCTGAGTCACGTTGCCGCGGGCAATTGCAACTCCGAACAATCGGAACATGAAGCTTTGCAGGCGCCTTTTTCTTGTAGAGCCTCTTCGCGGCCTCTTCAGCCAGCTTCGGGTTAGAGTCGCATATCATTCTCCCTTCTCCTACCGGAGCTCCTCGTTCGTGCACGCTGGCCCATGTGCTGTCATATCCAACGAGTCGCGGTACCTGCTAATCAGGCAACTGAGTTCGTAGGATTCGAGACTCCAACCCAACTGAGCTGTGGTGCCTGCTGATCAGGTAACTAGGCCTTTTGATTTGGGTCTCAACTCGCAGCTGAACATCTGCAACGTTTGTGTACACAATGACTGCTGCCTGCTACAACCATTTTACGGTGACCTTTCCTTGAAATTGCTGGTCTTGCTCACGTTGGATTGTTCCCAGGTAGCTCTCGTCGAGATGTCCTGCAGTGGTGATCGACAGGCCTCTCGAAGGTCCTTTTATTCAGTCCCTTCTGTTGAGCAGTTCGAGAACGGGGGTGCGAGCGTCGAGGTGTGGGCTTTTGTTGCGAGGTCGAAGGGTTTCTCGCATTCAAGTGCTTGAACAGATTATGTCGGCAACCCCGCCATCTGGGGCGATATCTTCCTCGCAAATCGCGGGCCATCCTTCGAATGGTTTAGCCCCAGCCTCAGTGCCTGCTTCCCCACGAGGGCGGTCTAGGGTACTGCTGTATGTCTTTGCATCTATGCCCGTAGCTCTCGCCCTCCGAGTCCGCCAGTAACTTGCCGTGCAAGTTGGCCATGCCCTATGCCCAAGGTATTCACTCATAGTCTAGCGACAGCTGCACACTTCGAGGTTTGCACATAAACTTTTGTCGCGTTCTCATTTCCAACTACGCTCTGATGTCACCCAACTGGATGCTCAGTCAATGATAATTCCATCGGCGTCTATCCTCAAGGTAGCATGATGTTGGACAGCGTCATGAACTCTTTTTCTGAGGCATCCCTATCTTTCTTTGTCTGGAAGCCCTCTCTGTTATGTCGACCATAGTCTGGTCCGTACGTTTATACGATCTTTGAGTGATCTGAAGATCGGAACATGCAGTGAGAGGTGGAGGAAGCGCATAAATCCTCCATTCGCGACTGATGATCTTCCACCTTCGGCGAACTGCCTATCTGGGCCCGCATCGCCCTCTCTGGTAGCTCTTCATCAGCTTCCCACTAGGCTCCGCAAACCATCATCGATCCATTTCCGCGCATTCCTACCACCTCTGATACGGACATGATCTTGCACGTCGATCCTCTGCGTTGCCGACGAATGTGTTGTGCGGACCTGAATTCACCTAGATTACCTGGATTAGCAGACTTCTACCTATGAGGGTATTGGTTTGAGGATTTCTATTAAACTCTGAGTATACTGGGGGCCTCCTTCCATTCGGGGGTCTGCGAATCTGTATTCAAAACTTGAAACGTTGGGATGTAAGCTATGTCTACACTACGGGGGACTAGATATATGGATGTAAATGAGGGGCTATGCTACTGGAGGACTCGGGAAGAGGGAAAGGAATGAGACTTGAGGTTGTAGGGCAGGAGCCGTGGAACGATAATGTATAGTAATGGGATAATGACGAAGAGGGAAAGGTGAATTAGGGAGAGCGGCTTGTATCTTCGAGTCACGGGAAACAGCGCAGCTGCGCAGGACGGTGTCCATGAGAACAGTCCGCTGCTAGCCTGCCGCCGACGATCACGATGGTGATTCTGACAAGGGACCTTGGTACGGTCCCCTTATACACTCGCGGACAGCACACGACTGGCGTCATTAAGCTGCATCGGTACGCGACGGAGATTGGTAGCACCACGATCAATCGTGGGTAGGGTGTTCGAACTATCAACAAGCATTCGCATACTAGCCAAGTCCGCTTCAGCTTGGTCAAACAATCGAGTAAAATACTCGACAGAATAGCTTCTGAACAGTTTCTTCGGACTGGTAACCCAGTCCTCCACCTCCCTAAATATAACCTCCGGCGATTTTCCCATTTCCTTCATACGGGTGTAGCTGAGAAGGTAGTCCTTCCCTTGATCGACGAGGTAGTCGTACGCACCCTCCTTGACGTAGAGCGACTTGGACAGCTTGACACCAGACCAGTCAGTCAGGAGAGGTGCGTAGCTGATCACTGGCCATGGGATCGATTCACTGGCCTCCCGATGAGCCGCGGGAATAAGCGCCTCGAAGAGAGGATGCAGTTGGCCATAGAAGAGCTGGTCTTGATAGGTCCCAGCATAATCAGCACCGGTCACCCGCAAGTGATACCGCTCCTCAGCACCTCCCCGACTTTCAATCGTATCCAGCGCATTGGCAAGGCCCCGAGTTAAGTTACGAAGGGGGGTGTTGAACTCGAATTTGTCGATTTCAGTAGGGATGAGGCGACAGGTATGACGGCCATGGTGCAAACAGGTGAACGTGACCGTCGGAGGTTCGCCCTCGGGAAAGTTATACTCGTTTAGCTTGCCATGCTTCTCAGCAATCCCGCACCCTTCCGCGGGACACGCAACCCTCAGCGCTATCTTTTCAGACTCGGGGGAAAGCTCCCGCCCTGTTCTAACATGGTCCCGCAGGATGGCCTCGAGGACTCTTGGAACGTATTGGGACCGAAGAAGATCGGCCTGACGAGTAACGATGTAGGGGACTTCGCCGCCCACGTAGCGAGAAAGCTTCTCCAGAAGCTCGTCGTAATCTGGTAAGAATTCGGACATGGCATTGGTGCTCCTATGTGAACGTTGGTAGGCTATTCCATCGACCGTGACAGTCTGCTTGGAGTCCGGTGCGGTATCGACTAGATCGAGGCTGACGATGATAGTCAGAGGCGGCACTCCATTGACCGATGCCACCAATTCGTCGTATGCTCGCTTGAGATTACGAGCCAGGATGAATCCCAGCGAAAACGTGATGATTGTGCCGGCATGGGGGCTGTTGTTAGGCTGAGCGCCGATATGCACGGTGAGCCGGCGTGGACAAGGTTGTCCCGCGGAATCTTGTTGATAGGGGTATAGATTGAGGTAGGTGAGGAGCGCTTTAGCGTATTTCTCTTTGAAGGTGTAAGAGCCGGCTCCCTCTGGATGGTGGGAGACACCGTCATGGAGCATGGTGTGCAGTTTGGAGTCGCGACTACGCCCAGTAATAGGAAATTGTCGTGAGTAGCAACGATAAAGGCAATGACCGTCTCACCCCAGATGGCTGGCGTTTGTTGCCTTCTCAGTTGCAATCTCCTTTGAGTGGTACACAGGCCTTTCGTGTTAGAGACACGAGATATGTTAGACAGGGTAATATAAATTGGAATTGGGGAAATCGACTCACGCGCTCATTGTGCAAATGCTAACAGGTGAAGTGGTGTGGTACGAGGTGGGAGAGAGAGGAAGGGAGAGAGAGAGAGAGAGAAAGGAAAGAACGGGATGAAAGAGGTCCTTTAAGTAGGTAAAGTACTAGTGGGAATATATATGTGGGAATTATCTGACTCATCCCTGCATGACCGCGTTACGCGACTGTTGACATCAACCGCCACTCTTGAGCCTCCTCGCACCATGCCTCCTGAAAGAACTGCGTCCAAACTCGTGCAGCGCACGCTAGACGGGAAAATCGCGTCAAGCTCGTCTGGAACGACCTCCAAGTCGAAATCCAAGTCGAAAGGTCCACCCCGAGTCTACACCGACGCGATCTTGACCATCAATCCTGAATTCGCCGACCTCATCTCGAAACGCGAGAAGAATCATGAATACAGGAAATACCATTTGCGCGAAAGCGTGACGCGGCTCTGGCTGTACGAAACTGCGCCTACATCTGCATTGACGTGAGTACCTCGACTCACTCTCGCCACGGTATTCACGCCGTGTCTTTCTTTCACGTAGCTATGTCATTGAGACTGGGCCGCCCAAACGTCCGGGCGAGGTGCAGGACCCTACCGGAGTTGGCAATGATGACTTTGATGCTGGAAAGAAAGTGTCAAAATTCGGATACCCCGTCCTGGGGCTTCTGCGTCTCAAGAAGCCTCTGACATCGCAAGATATGAAGAGATACAATCTACCGACTCCACAAGGCTACTATTACGCAACGCAAAGCTTGGTAGACGGTGAGCCTCTGGATGACATGGAACGCTTGTTCTGACCGAGTATGACTCGTACATGTAAGTAGCCAGCGCCGTTCACTCGTCTTCTACAAGCTCATAGCCCACCCACACCACCTCCGAGCAGCTACTGCATCCTACTAGGTGCCCTCCCTGCTCCATCTCATGTATAGTTATTGTATAATATCCACCACACCGGCATCTATATCGATATGCTAACCCTGCACCCCCCTCATCCGAGACTTGTTCGAACTCCTCTAATGACACCACTTGCGCTGGTCTTGGTCGCAAGCTCCCTTGCCCCCGTCCCTGTTTTCCAAGCATCGACAGATCGTACTCTTTGCGTCGACCGGCTGTAGATAAGACCGTGTAGGCTTCTTTGATCAATGCGATGTCGAGACTGTCATTTCCGGGATTTTTGTCGGGGTGCGAATGGAGGAGAACGCGATGATATGCTGCCTTGACTTCATGTAGTTTTGCGTCCCTCGGTATAGAGAGCAGCTGGTAATAGTCGATGATATCTGAGGAGTTTGCCAGCTCGACGCGATGAGATCCTCCTGAGTGGTTTGGCGTCAAAGATTGGTGTCACGCTGTGTCACACGATAATAGGCTTTCGACCTCTCCCTTCAACACCACTCGTCTTCGCTTCGCCTTCAGGATGTGAGTTTCTCTTTCTACATGACGTCTTCAATCGCGCAAACTCAGTGCTGTGTATTACAGGGATGACGAGGATGATCTCTACGGTGGCACTCCCGTGCCAGAACCCAAGACACCAACTGGTAAGAGTGCTGGAATACCAAGTTTCGTCGACAGTCCATGACCCTCCCATCTTGTATATTCTTTAACTCGCTCAAATATCATGACTTTTTGCCCGCAAACTTCATTGTTCGTGTGATGCTCAGTCCCCCAACCGTGAGTTTTGCTTGATTGGCCCCCTTCGCCTCTGCGTGTTATTTCGTGGCAGCATGGTTGAATACGCGTTCCTGTCGACAGAATACCAATATACAAGGCCACTACCGGGTCTTCAAACGGAGTCGTTGCAACCCTTGAAGCCGCAGCAGACAAGGACGATATGGATCTGTACGGTGGAAGGGCCGCTGACGCGGAGGAAGAGGAGGAGTCAGTGGCAGAGGCCGACGAAGAGAGTGATGATGTGCGTGTTCATTTCGCAAACGAGCCACGTTATCCTCACTTCTCTCTCTTTCAGGATGTCGAAATCATCATGGAGACACATTCTCGTTCCTTGGACCT
This sequence comes from Pleurotus giganteus, assembly GCA_032158425.1. Lineage (NCBI taxonomy): Eukaryota > Fungi > Basidiomycota > Agaricomycetes > Agaricales > Pleurotaceae > Pleurotus > Pleurotus giganteus. The sequence continues at coordinate 4,069,550 of JAPEHR010000002.1, forward strand.
TCGGTAGGCCAGCCGTCTTCCCACTATCCTGCAGAGAGCTGAACAGTACTGTTTTTCTATCCAGAAACCAACCCAGAACACCAAATCGCCCTTCTGCGCCAAAAGCCGCACAACCTTCCTTAACCACCGAATACACACCCATCGCCAGGGGAGAGCCCGCGAAACCAACACCATCCCGGAGCTCGGCCGTCCCCGCCCCGCAGACAACAACACCTTCCCAACCTACGCACGACGTCACTCCGACTTCATCGATACAACAGCAACAACCACAGCCAGACGGAGTCCTCGCTGACGAAGGACCCGATCCTTCGACTCTTCCCCCGGCTGTCGCTGCACCTTCGCATCCCGTTATTAATCCCGAAATACCTGGTGCATTTGACGGACGCTCTATTTTGGATGTCGACCTCTCTGCTCTGGCGGATAAGCCGTGGAGGAGACCCGGTTCAGATATTAGTGACTGGTTTAATTACGGTTTTGACGAAATTTCATGGGAGGCGTACTGTTACCGTAGACGAGACTTGGGAGAGTTGGGCAGCATTCTAAAGCAAAACGTGTTGGTAAGTAATGTCTCCATCACCATCGTGTCTTGTTCTCAAGTCCACTGTATCGCGATACGCTAGAATTTTGCAAGCTTGCCAGAAGAGCAAATCACTGCGCTTCCGCCAGAGGTGCGCCAAATGGTCATGACTGGCGCCACCACACTCATGAACAACGGTGGTCCCAACGCCGCGGCCATGATGGGCGCCATGAATCCAATGATGGATATGTCCATGATGGGCGGTATGGGTCCTATGGGGATGTCTGGGGAGATGGGAATGGCAATGCAAGGTGGTGGCCCAATGATGGATGGATCCCAGATGGGTGGTATGATGCCCGAAGGTGCAACCCCAGGACAGGCTCAGCCAAATGGTGGCGCCGAACAAACTAATGTCAGTGTGGGGGTTCCTGGCATGGGCGGGCAGATGATGGGCAACGAGGGCTTCCCCAGCGGTGGCCCCGTGCAACCGATGATGGGTGGAGAGTTTGGCGGTATGCAGGTGCGCGATCCTATATTCTTCAACAGATTCCAGGGTCAACCATGCGCTGTATAGCCGTACTCCATGGAGGGACAAGACCAAACTCAAATGTACCAAAATATGGAACCTCAGCCCCCCGTCCAGCCAGTTCAACCCATGATACAACAGAGCGGGCGAGGAGGCGGCTTCCCTTACCGTGCTCGTGGTCCGCAGCTCCGTGGGCGTGGATATATTCCTAGAGGTCGCGGTCGCGGGATGTACGGCGAAGGTGGTACGTGTATTCCTCTAATCACCGAGCCGCATGCACACTAAATATTATGGACAAGGCCCGCCCCCTCCTGTACGAGCTGCTAGTCCGCTACCTCCCAACGTCCCAACGGGTCCTCGTAACCAGAACAAATACAAAGATCGCGATGGAAATGCTCCGGCCGTCGATGGCCTCGACTATGGCGGCACTGCGAAGGAAGGTGGCCACAGGACACCAAGCGGAGAGCCTGAGGAAAGGAGCTCAAGTCGGTGTGTTGTCATCTGTCCTTCTCATTCAATCTGACACTGACTTTATGTCAGCAAACGACGCGGTTCTCCTGGAGCTGATGACAGCAGAGGCTCAAAGCGGCGTTGACAACCTTATACTTCTATCTAGTGCTACATTGTATTTAATTTACCCTCGCTCAAGCTAGTCGACTAAAATTGCATCTCTCCGATCAGTGAGCCACTTTTCATACAGCGATTGAGCAAGCTCCCGTCCAAGTGCCATGGACACAGGCCAGGGGACTGCATTTCCAATATGTCGATGCATCTAAGTTGTGATAAGGGTGAGATTGAGTATGAGGGCAATTGTGTCCAATGACTTACTGTTACCAGGCTGTCATCCCTTGCTATAAACATGAAGTTGTCAGGGAAGCCTTGGGATCTTGCGAGCTCCCGGATGGTGACTATCCGTTTACACTGCCAAAATGTCAGCAAGAGAGCCTAGAAATGATGGTGTTAATAATACCCAAGGATTGAGCACCTTGCTCTGCTTTGCTGTTGGATTAACATTGGTGACAGTGGTGGGGAACCAACCTGTCTCATCCAACCTCCCATACATGCCTAGTGCTGATGGTAGTAAGGTGCAAAATTTGGGTTAAGACATACTAACCTCCTTTGTGCCCCCTTTTAGCCACATTTGCAACAGGGTTGAGTAGTTGCCAGTCATGCAAGTTAGCTGGAAGGCCTATTTGAAGGTTAACAACTGGAATGACAAACACAACATGGCATAGCTCACCTCGGTAATCAGCACCTGCTTGCAATGGTATTTTGGTGACTCTAAATAAATAGAATAGTCAGTAACCAACAGCATAGATAGACTAACTCACCTCTCAACTGTTGCTGGTAAAAAGACCTTTGTGAATTGTTGCAAGTTTTCAGTCTCCTTTCGGCGGCACCAGGCTTGGTATGCTGTCTTCGGTGGATGGAAGTAGTGTGGCTGACCAGATGGGCCACACCATCGCTTCTCCTTGTCACACAGATATGCAGGATGCAATGGCTGAGTGACAGCTGAGCCCCTTTTTCCAGGAACCTGCCTAAATAACATTAATGAGCATAGGAAAGTGAAGAACTAGAATTTACACCTACCAGTCAAAGCGAGGGAGATCACTGATCGCATCTTCAATGGTAACAAACCGGTGAGGTTGGGATCCTGATACTTGCTTGATGGGGGAGACATCCACACCAATTGGGAGGGGAATAGTTAAGGAGTCAGCCAATGGGAAGTAGTGAGAAGGCTGGGGGAATTTGGGAAGGGGGTAGCCATGTTGGGCAGCAACCAGAAAGAATCTGACACGGCTTTGTGGTGTCCCATAATGTGCTGCCTGAAGGAGAGAAAACTGATATTGATAACTAGGAAAGTTGTGAGTAATAGCTACATGCAGGCCAATAGAAACTCACCCCATTTCATCCAGAGCTCGAAGTAAGAACTTCAGCCCACCCATCTTGATTCCACCCTCAAGACGATGTACTCCTGCTTGACTTGCGCTGGTGTTGAACTGCAGGAAGCCACGGACATTCTCAAAATAGCAGTACTTGGGTCTGAGAAAGTCGACAAATGAGAGGGCTGTCAAAATGAGGTTGCTTTTGGGATCATTGGCTTTCTTGTACTTGTTCAGCCCAGAGTGAGATTGGCTACACAAGTTTCATCCATTAGTGAATAACCACTTGAGAAATGTGACAGATACTGCACCAAGGAAACCCAATCAGGATGAGATCAATATCCCCTGGCTTTAATGGGGGAGGAAGAGGCTTGTCATTGTATAATTGTTGAGGGGTATCAATAGAATGGCCCTTATAGGCCTTAATAAAATACCGCAAAATTATGTTGGCACAATTATTGAACATTGTGACCCCTGGCAAGTTTTGTCTAACAGGTAAGATTATCAGTACAAGAGGCAAGAAATTGCAGGCTAGATTGACATACATGAATGTCTCTGCAGCACTAGGTGCAATCTCAACCCCATACATGACCTTGATAAGGTCACCACCTTCAGACATACCAAGACTAAATGCCCCACATCCACTGAAGAGATCCAGTGTCCGTAATGGAGTGTTGTAATGTGCAGCGAGGAAGTGTTCATATGAGTCTTGGGCACTAGAAGTCTTGGATCCTAGAGGAATGATCTTTGATAAACATTCCTTACAAGAGGCTAGGTCTGAGGAACGAAGCTGCTGAAATTCATGGAATGATTTGACTTCAAGTGATGGGGCATGATATTGGGTGTAGAAAGAGTTGGGTGAAGCTTTAATGAGCCTAGAGAATTTGTCTTCATCATCACGGTGCAAAACAATGCAAGGACGAATGATATCTTTGATTGGAAGTATCTTCTTCTCATTTGTCATATAGACATGACGCTGCAAGGAGCCATACCAGTGGTCAGAATTGGCCTCAAGCAAAAAGCTGCTACATACCTCATCATTGACCAGATGAGAAGGAAGGCCAGCTAGATGAGGGACAATATTCTGCATCCGGCCAACTCGATACACAGTAATGGAGTCTTCTGGGGTTCTTGATGGTCCAGTTGATGTACCAGCTGGGCTTGCCTTACAACCAATGATTTGCCCAATGTCGCAAGGGCCTGGTGAAGCAGAGTGAACCAAGATGAAGTCACCAAGATGGTAGGTGTGGCCCATATATCGAAATCCATCTGTCCCATGGATATACTGGACATCACCATCAAGCTCATTCTGAGTCTGCGATTGACAGACGGGACAGTTGTAGGGAGGGGGGTTGGCTGAAATGGTGGAGTAATCAGGGGGAATGGAGGTGACAGAGCCAAGGGCATGATCATAAACTGAACTAGAGGAGAATGAGAGTGAAGTAAACAAAATTCAGCTGGAAGACTCACTTATAGAAGAAATCCTCTGCAGGGATCTCTTGCTTTGGCTGGTAGTGTACCTTGACTACCCCAACCATACTTTCAAAGGGAATACTACTACACCAATGGTTGAGGTAGAGTTGCTGTGGATGGCCAAACTCTTGCATTGCAGTAAATGAGCTATGCTCAAACCACTGAACATGAGCCTCGCCCTGACCAGCATTCAGGGATATAATCTTCGCAAACCTAATTTTTGAAGGGCTGAGTAATAAGAAGTAAGGCGGTTTATGAGATAGATACCAAAAATAAGTTTGTAACATTGCTTCTTCCACAGGGATGTCTGAAGGGTTTGGTAGTGGCTTGACCGTTGTTCTCTGAGTCTTCTGAGCATCTGGAGTGATTATGGCAACATCTCCAACCTTTGCAGATTTTGGATCAGATTGGGATTGGTGATGAACAAGGTGACACTGACCTGGAAGACATCCTGCTCAATACCCACTTCATTCATCCATGGGCCATCCTCCCCATCTATTTCTGCTTCCTTCCTAATGACCTTCTTGTAGCGCCTCTCCTTTTCACGATGGGCTTTTGCCACCAAGGTTCGCAACTTGGCATGAACCTTCTTCCTATTCAGAGTGACCACCTCAGCAGTGGGTGAAGCAAGAGGGGCACCAACAAGCATGAGTTGTGCTCCAAAGTGAGAGGCAGCCAGTTTGGAGATCAGAGGGGTGACATGGGTCATTACCTGGTTCTCAGACTGGAGGACATAGGAGTCAAGATTTCGAAGGGGTGCTTGAACAGTGAGCGAGGCAGGTGGACGGCCACTCCAGCGGGTAGAGGGCTTTTGGTGTTGAGATGTTGATGGATCTTGCCCATGTAGTAGATGCTTGATGACTTGTGTATTGCGAAGATGTGGTTTCTCCACAACCACCCGGCTGATTTCATCAACCTGTTGAACATATTTATGAAGATGATTCAGTAGGAGTATAGGAAGACCCACCGAAATGAACAAGTCATCTTCAGAGAGGCTCTGACCCAAAATGGTATGCTCATTTTTCAAAGTCTCGAGCAGATCAATAAACTGTAACTGATTTTGTGCATTGACAGCTGATATGACTAGCTGGGTAACCCTCCGAGGAAGGTAGAAGTGGCGGAAGTATGAGTGGTAATGCTGAGAAGGCTGCCTCAGGATGTACCATGCATACTGTGTCTCCACCCATACTGGACTAGCATCAAAGGTTAGCACAACAAATTTGCAGAAACACTATCCATAACATACTCATTAATGTCACTGCAGTCAATCGACACCCTGAATATAGCCCCCAACCTCACAAACAGGAGTTCATCATCACCATCTTCATCCTCTTCATCTTCATCACCTTCTGCCATTAATGCAGTGACAAAGCCAGTGGCGACGAAGTGTCCATCAAGACCATCTTGCTCCTCGAGTGCCTGCAGTGATACGAGTTCTGACCGTCGCTTTGGGTCAAAGATGCTGAAGTCGTCCAAAATCCGAACAGGCTTGTCATCAGCGCCAGGATCTGACAGCTCCTCTCCCGGAATGACCAATTTCTCGGTCTCCTGAACCTCAGGTAGCCCAGGAGAGACATAAAGGGCAGGGGCTAAGGAATATCAATTAGAGAAGCTTGCTAGCCTCGATCCAAAGTTCATACTTACCTGGAAGATCCATACGCGGCCGCTTGGTTTGCTGCCACATATGCAAATCAAGCCAGTCAACATCAGTATCCTATATGAGGCTAATTATCGGATACTTACCGAAGAACTTTGGGAGGCGTAGGGAGAACGACGCTTCAGCGTCGTATCCACAGGTGGGCCTTCGGGGAGCTTCTCGTTGAAGCTCACCTCGAAAGCGGAAGGGCGATTTCGGCGACGGCTCATAGTTGAGGTAGTAGATCAAGGGTTGAAAATAGTACAGCCAAGCGCGCAAGTAGAGAGTATGAGTGCGCACACGAGTCGCGCACACGAGAGAGACAGTGGGGATAAGTTGTCGAGCGGCGGGGTGTTGAACGCGGTCGAGCGGGCTGTGAGTGGGGTGACAGTAGCCGAATGGCCCGGGACTAGCGCGACTCGGATAAGGAGGTCGATGAGCTCCGAGTCAGAGTCAAAGAAATTGAAGCAATGTTCGAGTTACACCAAGCCCGTCAGATGCCGGAGCGAGCGAGAACGGACGAGAGCGCTTGCGAGAGCGTGTCGGCTGATTGCAGTCTTATGGGATCTGCTCTCCTCGACTACGATCAACTTGAACGTTACGTTGGAGTTTAGTGAGCGTGGGAACTCAATTTGACTTGTTTCGACATTGCAACTGCCACTCCTGCCGAGCTCTCCGCCATCCCAGCAGTATCATTAGCCAGTAGTCTCCACATATCTCATCCCATCTCTCTGAATGGTGGCACAATTCGGCTGTAGGACGAGAATCTACATTGACTAGTGACATCCGAGAGAAAGTTTATGTTTGAGCTTCGATGACTTCAGTACATATTGGAAGGAGATTCTAGGTAAATGAGGCTCTATCTAAGCTCAGGGACAGAAAACCATGACACCATCTAGAATTTGTAAACCTGGTCCTCCGTGTATCCGAGTTCCTTGAGTATGCCACTGAGTTCACCTTGCTTCATACCGGCCTTCTTGCCTGCTAGAGAGGCAACCTGTCCGGGAGGACCTATAACATGCACTTAGCAACGCTTTTGTCACTCATTCCAGACCGACTCACCGCAAACAAACACCTTAACCTTGTCACCCAACGACGCAGGAGCTACATACTCCTTGATCGCATCCTTCCCGATGAATCCCTTCTTTCCCTGCCAGCTAGCGTCCGGCTTATCAAGGAAGTACACCACATCAAGCTTTTCAGGGAATTGCTTCTTCAGAGTATCGAACTCCTCACGTAGCAGAATGTCTTTCTCTGCGATATTTCCAAAGAGGAGGGTGAATTTCGTTGTGTTGGCCTTGTCGGCGAGGGCGTGGGTGAGGATTTGATACAGGGGGGTGATGCCGCTGCCACCACCGATCAGTGCGACCTCGTCGAATTCGTTGACTGTAGAGCAAGTAGTAGATCAGATATAAGAGCGAATATGACGCAATGACGGAGACGTACTTTTGTACGGCCATTTGGGGATAGGACCTTTGATTGCGAGCGTATCTCCCTCCTACGTCATCCATCAGGCGTCAGTACACAAGATATTGGTTCACAATCGATATGAGTGAAATCAACGATTACCTTGAGCGAGTGGATATACTTTGAAGCATTGCCCGTGTCGTATTTCTTCACCACCAGCGTGAGCTCTCCCTTGAGGTCTGGAGGCGATATGGGCGTGTATGGTCGGATGATTGGTTTGCCTTGGTCATTGACCAGTACATTGGGGTCAGAAGATTTTACGACGAGGCACGAAGCGACGGGGAGCAGCGAAGCCTCATTATTTGGCAGCTCAAAGACGAACCTGTGGTGCAATTAGGTTTAGCAATCAAACACGAAGGACAGAGATAGAAAATAATAATGGCAGAAGATATTTGAGGATGCGAGAGCACGAACGGCCACGGCGTCATTAAAACATGACCAACGCACACGTATAGTGTTTCAACGCTTGGTGATCAATATTCGCCTATCGAGATTGATCGATGCGGTAACAGGTGTACTGGCAGGGATGTCGGAACAACCGCTTAGGCTGGATGGCTCCGGGCAGAGAGAACGCGTGATATCGCGAGGTGAAGCACGCGATTCAACAACAAGTGCGTCCACCGACCCGACAGAGATGGGAAGGTGCGACGGTTCGTCAGCCCACCCACCAACAAGAATATTTGTCATCCAAGTAATTTGGCAACGGAATGAACAGCCGAACAAATGAGCCAGGAGGGTAGCGGTGGCAGTAAGATCCATGACGTGCACACCGATCTGGGAAGAAACGTGGGCGGGTGGGATTTGGAAGGCGTATATGTGCGGAGCGGGCACACCTAATCGCAGGCCTGCCAGCCCACGGGGTTTCTTGCAGGACACAAGGCATGGAAGTCCGTTCCGAATGGCAAAAAAGCTCACTTGGCTGTGTTGTCGTTGTAGGGTTCTATCCTCTTCAGCTTGAAGTCTTTGAAATTTTCTGGATCAAGTGGGCTCTTCTCCTGCTTGACAGCGGGTTGTTGTTTGTCGTGGAAAGCGAGACCGAGGTAGGTTCCTGCGGCAACGGCACCAAATGACAGGAGGTAGCTAGGCAGATTCGACTGCTTCTTGGGGGCTGCCGAACTTGCATAACGGCGTGCGCCGGAAGACTTTCACCGAAGATTGCAGTGAGAAAAGAGCGAATGAGTTCACGAGATCCAACTCACTAGCGAACGCGAGGCAAATGTTCTGACGGCGAGCGATGCCATTAAGATTGTGGTTTGCCTGAGGGATAGAGTGGGGGTGCGAATGAAGAAGCGGTTCGCGTCGCCGCCGGAACAGTAAGCGAGCGATTGCATCATACGTTGCCGTCAGGGCGTGCCTGCAACATTGTTTGAAACGCCAATTAAAATCAGAAAAAATACACGAATATTCTGGCGAGGCGAGGCGAGGCGAGGCGAGAGAACCAAGCATGGACGGAGGAGAGGCGAGAAGGCATTCGGATGAGGCAGCCAAACAGAGGCATCGGCCACTCATTCTGATCATCTTCCTTTATCACGCACCGCCATCCGCCCATATCTTGCGCGTGTCCCATGTCCTTCGTCAAGCTCAGCATCTTCGGCACGTCCTTCGAGGTCCGTGCACTCGCCATTCCGGACGTTCATTGTTTGACCTGGCTATCGATATCCACAGGTCACGACTCGCTATGTTGACCTGCAGCCGGTGGGGATGGGTGAGCATGCATTGCATACCGATCTATAGCGATACCGATGTCATACGTTTGGCGACAGGTGCTTTCGGGCTGGTTTGGTACGTCCAGCCTGCATGATCCTTGGTCGGCGCCGTACAAATGAACCTGCGCCTGAAGCTCGGCGAAGGACCAGCTCAAAGGCTCTTCAGTTGCCATCAAGAAGATTATGAAGCCGTTTAGCACCCCCGTCCTTGCCAAACGGACCTATCGTGAGCTCAAGCTGCTCAAGCACATACAGCACGAAAACGTGCGTCGCCGTGGATGATCGAGGACGTGTCTGACCCACTACGAGCAGATTATCAGTCTAAATGATGTATTCATCTCACCGCTAGAGGATCTGTGAGCCATATGCGCCTCGTCCAATTCGTCTGCACTGACTATGTTTCCATGTAGGTACTTTGTTACAGAACTCTTGGGAACCGATCTCCATCGTCTCTTGAGTTCACGACCGCTAGAAAAGCAATTCATACAATACTTCCTATACCAAATTCTAGTGCGCGTCGCCATCTCAGTTTGCATCATTCCATTAATCTGATCTTGCTCTAGCGAGGTTTGAAATATGTCCATTCTGCCGGTGTGGTACATCGTGATCTGGTGTGCTGTTTGATCTCCGTCCTCACTGCAGTGACCAATCAACCACTAGAAACCTAGCAACATCCTCGTCAATGAGAATTGCGACCTCCGGGTACGTTCTGCGATCATCATACCAAAGAGCTAGTCTCAATGATTGCCAGATATGTGACTTCGGCCTTGCTCGTATTCAAGATCCTCAAATGACAGGCTATGTGTCTACGCGATACTACCGTGCTCCTGAAATCATGCTAACATGGCAAAAGTACGACGTTGCCGTCGATATCTGGAGCACAGGCTGCATCTTCGCTGAGATGTTGGAAGGAAAGCCTCTCTTCCCAGGGAAAGACCGTTAGTACCTTCATCAGTCACGTCTGCACCTGGCTCAGTCTGTCCCTCCTTCTCTCTAGACGTCAATCAGTTCTCGATTATCACGGAGTTATTGGGCACACCTCCAGATGATGTCATCAAGACTATCTGCAGTGAGAACGTGAGCACTGTAATCATGTTACACATCCTATCTCAGTATCACTGACGACACTCCCCTTATTTAGACCCTCCGCTTTGTTCAAAGTTTGCCGAAGCGAGATCGAGTACCTTTCAGCGAAAAACTCCGAACTACCGATCCAGATGGTGAGATTTTGATTGTTGCTTCGCCCCCAAGGTATCGAGTTTACTGACCTTGTCTTTTATCTGATAATCCATGTCGTCCTGTCATGGTGTGTAGCCCTAGACTTGCTGGAGAAAATGCTTGTTTTCGATCCACGGAAGCGCATTGATGCGACCGACTCGTTAGCGCACGCCTATGTCGCTCCGTACCATGATCCTACGGATGAACCTGTCGCTGAAGAAAAATTCGACTGGAGTTTCAACGATGCCGATCTACCTGTTGATACATGGAAGGTCATGATGTATAGCGAAATTCTAGGTACGTCTAATTGACGGCTTCAAATGATCGACTGACCGCCCACCCTTTTGCGTTTACAGACTTCCATCAAGTCGGTGAGCTAAAGCCCAATGAATTGACGACGACAGCTGGAGGTGTTCCCGAAGGTGCATTAGCTGGCCAGGAAGAAGAAGAGGAGCCTGCGCCTCAAGCAACCCCACCGACTGAGCCAGAGGAGTCCGAGTAGAAGGGAACATGGCGTCGCCCCTTATGTATCACCACTTTCGTTCGCTTTTTGTCGCCCAACCTTTCCCGAGCCGTACACGCCAAACTCGCGCCATCACCTTACTCCATCCTGCATTTCTTTGGATTGCCACAATCATTGCTTACAGCGATCGGCAGAAAGGCGAGGGCTTGTGATTGATTCGACACCCCATCTATTGAACGCCTATCACTCTCCTCCTTTTCGCTCGAGCGATACCCGATCACTATATTTCTACTACTACCATCCATCCACGCATTCTCTTTCTCCCTACATAATTTCTTTCCCCTCCTCGCATCGACCGACTGTATGTATGATTTGAAGAACCAGCCCCCCGTCTCTCTTCCCCCAGAATGTTTCCGTAGTATTCTGTAGTTATTAGCACTTGTACACTACACTATGGGATCACGCATGATCAAACCAACATTTGTAGAGTTTGAATACAAGCTGCGAGGCTACACGAACGATGCACTCGGTGACGCACACAATTTCTGTAGCTCAGGCCTCCACGTTTGTCACCCTGATTTAACAAAATCGGCCATCGGACGTCCACTAGGCGTTTACGTTCTGAAGGAACCGCCTCAAGGGAGGTAACCCTACCACCATCACCTGTCTGATGCCCGAACACATAGTAAACCAGTCTACATCCCGACCTTACAGGACACGCAACGAGTTCGGCCCTCTAGGCTGCTTCTATTCTCAAAGAAGGGTATGCTACTTGATACACTTGATACGATATTGATAACTAAAGGTAAATGGTCAGTATTCTTGGCTCGTTAATTCATTAAGATGCGAAATGTGGGTTTGCCCCGCTAATTCCCTGCGATCTGCCTCTGTTGTGCGAGAAGGGTAGTCGACACGGCAGGGCATCCTTTCCCAGGGCCATTCAGATTCTGCAATGTGACGAGAGCGGCCTGGATTCGATCCAGTTGCGAGCGTTGAGAGTTGTCAGTAGGGAAGGTCACCGGGACGCTTGGGTTGTTCACAGCTTTGCCCGCAGCCACATTGGCACTGAGAGCCTATAAAGAAAATCTGGATGGGGATAGAGACTGAAAATATGGCATGAAGACTCACTTTGATAAATGTTGCACGATCGGGAGGACAGGCGCAAGGAATCTTAATGGGTTTGCCATCGGCGCCATTGACTGCGCCATCGCAGTCGCCCGTGCCAGTGGGATTGAGGCCGGCTTTGAAACCAAGGTCGGGGACGAGGGCGGGGTCAACACCACCGGGATTGGAGGCAGCGTTGCTGGGTGCAGCCGGAGCGGGTTTTGGAGCTGTGGGAGCAGGGGCCGAAGTGGCGGGAGGGGTGGCAGGAGGTGGCGGAGCAGTACCTTGCTCAATCGCCTTTGCCTGTGCAGACAAGGTAGTCGACACAATGGGGCACCCTTTGCCTGGTCCATTCAGATTTTGCAAGGTGATGGATGCGGCGGTGATGCGGTCCAGCTGTGATTGCTTCGAATTGTCTGTGGGAAAGGTGACCTTCACAGTGGGGTTGTTCACAGCTTTGCCAGCGGCTACGTTTGCGCTAAGAGCCTGGATGAAATGAAAAAGTCAATACGGCCGGATTGAAGATGAACGAGACATAAGCAAACCTTGATGAAGGTATCACGATCAGGAGGGCAGGCACACGGAATCTTGATTGGCTTGCCATCGGCACCGTTGACTGCACCATCACAGTCACCAGTGCCAGTGGGATTCAGACCGGATTTGAAACCGAGGTCAGGGACTAGAGCGGGATCAACACCACTGCTAGGATTGGTTGCTGCGTTGTTGGGTGCAGGGGAGGCGGGTGCGGGTGAGGCGGGCTTCGGGGCTGGAGGAGTAGGGGACGAAGTGGCAGCAGGGGCAGCAGGAGGTGGAGGTGCTGTTCCCTGCTCAATCGCCTTTGCTTGCGCAGACAAGGTAGTTGACACAATGGGACACCCTTTGCCTGGTCCATTTAGATTTTGTAAGGTGATCGACGCGGCTGTGATGCGGTCCAGCTGTGATTGCTTCGAATTGTCTGTGGGAAAGGTGACCTTCACAGTGGGGTTGTTTACAGCCTTGCCGGCGGCTACATTCGCGCTAAGAGCCTAGAGGAAATGAAAGTCAATGAGGCCGTCAGACTGGCGACGGAGGGAGTTAATGAACAAACCTTGATAAAGGTGTCACGATCTGGAGGGCAGGCACACGGTATCTTGATCGGTTTGCCATCGGCACCGTTGACTGCACCGTCACAGTCGCCAGTACCGGTGGGATTGACACCGGATTTGAAACCGAGATCAGGGACTAGAGCAGGATCAACACCATTGCTAGGATTCGTTGCTGCATTGTTGGGTGCGGGGGCAGCGGGTGCGGATGATGCGGGCGGGGCGGGCTTCGGAGCTGGAGGAGTAGGGGACGAAGTGGCAGGAGGGGCGGCAGGAGGTGGAGGGGCTGTTCCTTGCTCAATGGCCTTTGCTTGAGCAGACAATGTCGTCGAAACGACCGGACAGCCCTTGCCAGGTCCATTCAAGTTCTGCAAGGTGATGGCAGCGGCAGTAATGCGATCCAATTGAGATTGCTTAGAACAATCTGTAGGGAAAGTAACCTTCACGGTGGGATTGTTGACCGCCTTCCCCGCGGCAACATTGGCATTCAATGCCTGTATGGGCAGAATGGGTGAGCATGAGTTTATAGTCACAAACAAATGAACTTACCTTGATGAATGTTGCACGGTCCGGAGGGCAAGCGCAGGGAATTTTGATGGGCTTGCCATCAGCACCGTTGACAGCACCGTCGCAATCACCGGTTCCAGTAGGATTCAATCCAGACTTAAAGCCAAGGTCGGGTACCAGGGCAGGGTCAACGCCGCCAGCTGCTGGTGCTGGCGGCGAAGGCACTGGAGCAGGTGCAGCGGGCTTAGGGGCAGGCGACGTGGCTACAGGGGGCGTGACAGGGGGCGGAGAGGCAGTACCTTGATCGATAGCCTTCGCTTGCGCAGATAAAGTGGTTGATACAATAGGACAGCCTTTCCCAGGACCGTTCAAATTCTGGAGTGTAATAGATGCAGCGGTGATTCGATCGAGCTGAGATTGCGTAGAGTTATCTGTAGGGAAGGTGACCTTCACTGTAGGATTGTTGACGGCTTTCCCAGCGGCCACATTAGCGTCAAGCGCCTAAACACCAAACGTGAATACGAAGACAATCAAAACCGGATATGACATGTCAAACCTTGATGAATGTCGCACGATCTGGGGGACATGCACAAGGAATTTTGATCGGTTTCCCATCTGCGCCGTTCACAGCCCCATCACAATCACCGGTTCCTTGATAAAAGATATGTTGAGTTTACAAACCGGGAAAAAATATGGATACTCGCACCTGTTGGGTTCAAACCAGCTTGGAAGCCAAGGTCTGGGACCAGAGCTGGATCTACAGCTCGTTTTATCGGTAGAGAATGGACTGGCGCTAGGAGAGCGGCCAAACTAAGAGCAAGCGCAATTTTCATCATCATGAAAGCTGAATTCAAGCGATTGTCGAGTCTCAGGGAACGAACGACTAGCGTCTTTGACAGAGTTGAAGGAATGTGAAACGAAGCTAAGAGCCGCGTTCGGAAGGAAGACTCGACACAGTCGAGAAAAGGGTGGAGGGAATGAAGATGGTGGCGGAAAGGGAGAAAGAGAGTTGAACCACGTCGGTCCCTTGAACCATTCTTATAACCTTTCCGGTCATTGTGCTCGACTCCATCTTGAAAGGATTTCCATCACGTGGTGAGGCAACCATCACTGCTGCCCGATAAGCTCGCGACCCTTCCATTTGATGTCCATAACAAGAACTGGTCATTGTTCATTTTTCCTCGAGGAGGGACCTAATGGTAGAAGCTCTGTCATGAACGTGTGTGAGATAGGCGTGCTACCTAGAATTCAACTTAACCAGCAAGCATCGTCGTTCGTCGTGGGCTTCGGGTTGGAGAACCTCATTCAACTATCATAGTAGTATCCATCACTGAACCATGTGCTGGTAGTGCACCAGACATGAGAAAGCCTTGACTACTCGGTTAGGCCTGTTACGACAGACGAGGTTCGGCAAAGGTTCGTTATGTGATGTCGATGTGGGAGACAAACAGCGTCGAAGATGTTTCAGCAACGAATCCCGTTTATCTGAAGCTCCATATATACATGTAGGCCATCCGCCCATATAAGACTGCATGGTTGGTCGATCACTCACCGGTCAGCTCCCAAGCTCAGAGATAGAGTAAAAATGCCAACTCTATCTTGATGATGGTCAATCGATACAAGTTATCGATGTCGATATATTGGGGCAACGAGCAGGTAGGCTTGACAAGCGACAGAAAGTGTCGACCGGATGATGTCTCAGGCTGGTCTGATGAGTAGTCCCACCCAACGGTCGGATCCGGCGTGGTTGTCGTGTCGACAATATATTTGTGGTGAGGGGTACACCTGCGTGAGGGCGTGATGTAACGGAATGTCTCCTTCCTAAAGCATGTGTTGATGTGTGCCCCTTATACTACCAAACCTAGTACGTTTCCAGTGTTAGGTGAAGTCCTTGGGAGGGACAGCGTACCGGACATACCTGCTGAACCAGAATGGAAGATGGAAGAGCCAGGGTCTCCCAGATGTCGCTGCCAGAGTGCAGGCTGCCAGACTGCATCTGGAAGAACCGACTTAATCGCAAAGTGGACTCGAGCATAGTGAAAGTGGCTGAACTAGATACGATCTGGAGAGTAATATCATTCAAAATCATATTCAGTGAGAAATCGATCAGAGAAGAGATCATGCGTGAGCCCCGTTATGTTGCAAGACTTCTATCGTTTGGCTGCTAGAACGATGAGACGGGGGCCTGATAAATCCCTCGGATCACTAGTGGTCAACCCGGTTTCATTGATCGGCCGTGTCAACATCGCATCGGGGAATACGAAAAGGGACTTCTAGACAACAGAAAAAAATCCAGGTCATGCATCGTTCAAGCGTGTGGGGTCATACCTTGGCTCAAATTTGGCCCCATACATCGAACGGAACACAAAAGTAATTCATATTATTCATCTTCCAAAACATCTCCCGTTCCTCCAGCATCTCTCTCCTCACCTCCTCAGCCTCAGCAGAATCCATCAAGCCTTCACTTGCATCGACTATACGCTCCACAATCTCTACGGGAATTTTGGAGTCAAGAGCATTATCGAGGGCTTCGGAAATCCACTCCTTCTGTTGCGGCGGTACGTCTGCGGTGGATACAACGGTTTGGTGCCGTCCAATGTCAGATCCTAGTTTGGTGTTGCCAGAGAGATCCGGATCTATGAGCCAGAATAACACAAAGGTGATGTGTCCGGGTTTAGTAGGATCAGTTAAGTGGAGAGGCGCGACTTGGTGTTGATAGATGTTAGGGAAAACGACCCCAAGGCCAGTTCCCTGTAGAGGCACAGAGCCAATGTATTGGTGACAAGGATCCACATCGCGCAATCCCCAGGTTCGCAGCGTGGCACCCGAGTCACCTAGCATGAATCCATCAGGGTATGTTGTTGACATACGGAACTGCAGGGATGCCGAAGAAACATTCTCCTGCCGACACAACCGTAAAGAAAGATTCAAAGTGGATTCACCAGGATACTTACGCTGGACGCGACGAAGACAGCGCAGGCCGTGATCCTCTCATTCCGCATGCCTTCTACGTGCCATTGTGACCCTGGATAGACGGTATTATCTTGGTCCTGCGCGGGGTAAAATGTTACAATCAACGTAGAGAGAAATTTGCATGAATCTCACCAAACGAATTTCATTGATCGACACCATGACCTTGATCTCCCTATCCAACAAGCTGACGGTGTGTCGCCGAGTGTCAAGGCCACCCTTATAGCCTGAGGGCGGCACATCGGGGAGTTGGATGGGTCTATTCAGTGACCATCGTGTCATCTCGGACTCATAATCTACCCATCCTTCTTCGTCGTCGGAGTGCTCAGGAGGTTCCGGTTCATCCCAGACAGAATATCTACAGGCTCCGGAGATTCTTGGGGTAAGGGGGTTAATGCGGTGCAAGTCCGTTAGGGTATGTTCAAACAAGGGTATAAAGGAAGCAAGGACAGAGGATAGCAATGAATACAGAGCGGAATGACGAGAGGGATCGAGGTTGTTAATATATGAACGAAATTCAACGGTGGGGAGTGTAGTGGGTGAAGTGGAGGATGAGACGTATGCAATAGATGGTAGGTGAGCAAATCGCCTTGAAATTGCATAACCGTCGGCAGTGTTGAATGGGTACCGCGGCGGTTGGAGGGTCACTGGTCCTTCTGGAGAGGAGACAATCGTCTGGTCATATATGAGGGGGAAAAGGTACGGGTCGAGAAGCCAACTCATCGACTCGAACCTCGAGCCTGCAGCATGGCGCAGCGCTAGAATGCCTTGCTGAAGGTCTGCTAGCGAACCGGCGTCTAAAATATCGTTGGACTCCCAAATGCGTTCGAAGCAGGCTACCTGACTACGTAGGGGTAAGCCCTCCAGTCAGGCAGGTATATTGGAAAGTACCATTTAAATCTTTTGTCACGGAGAGCGATGTAGCCAGCTAGTTCTTCTAGAACATAGTTTACCTATACGGGCAGTCAGCATAGCAAGGAAGGGAGCTTGGCGTTTGACAAACCTGTGTTGCTGACAACTTGATGTCAACGGAGCCACCTGGTATGCGAACCTTCCATGTATGTGAAGAACCCTCTTCTGCCCATTTGGTTCTGACCTCATGGTTAAGGTAGTCTCGAAACCATTGAGGCTTTCGCCTGAGGTCATAAGAGAACTGCGACATCGCCAAGTCGGTGAGCTAAATCAACGACGGTGAGGGACGCGGACATGACATCGACGGAAAGTATATCTGACCGTCCTTGGAACATCTGGCAATGAATTGTCGTCAATACAGGAGTGGACCAGCCAGCGAAGTGAGCACACTGCGTACCTCCTACACCTGTTGCAAATTGAGTAGCATCCATGTATGGGTGGCGATACCCAGGCAATAGATCTTTCCTAGGCATTTCGTGGTGGTGTCTTCGGCAAAATCAGGACGACTACTTCCATGTTATCTCAGCTGGGAATGCGGTTCTTGGAAGCTGTCTGTTGTCACTGAGGGCGCCATTGATACCGAGAGGCTTGTGGCGTGAGACGCCAGATAGGAGTGGAGGGGTCAGAATGGTTCGTGGTTCGTCAGTATATCGTCGGTGTCTAGCTGAGAGTTTCATCAGCTTCGGGCAGGAATCAATAACAGGATTTTAGGCACGTTTGCAGGCAAGGTGCCTAACTAAGCAGTGGCGGCCGCTGTCCCCCTCGTCGACGCCGACTTTGACGCACGTGAGGTCCCTGAATGCGGCTTACATGGGAACTCCGTGATTGCAGGGACGCCTGCAGAGTCCTTGGGTTCAGGCGTCATAACAACACCTCTCTTTCAATCGGAACATCCAACTCTACTCTGCCATGGTGGGTTCTTTGCTTTTTGTATTGGCTTCACGAGTTCAGAGTCGCAGTCGACTTGGGAAGTTCGTATGTCCAACTCGAAGGGATTGCCCTATTTCTTCAACACCGTCTCCAAGACGTCGAGCTGGGACCCACCTTCGGAGTTAACTCAGGATGAGATTAACGCTCTGCCTGGTGCGGAGCACCTGAAGCAGGGCACTGCGTCTGGGGGAGGCGGAAAGCCTGGGCAGGTGCGCGCAAGCCATTTGCTTGTCAAGCATAAGGACAGTCGGCGTCCTTCCAGCTGGAAAGAAGTGTGTAACACGGATCCATGTGATGTGATTGACTCACTCATCTTGAGCTTAGCCTACTATCACTCGCACGAAAGAAGAGGCGATTGACATTCTCAAAGGCTACCAAGCCGAGATCGGTGACTCCGCAGAAGTTTTCGCTAAACTCGCGGGAGAGCACTCTGACTGTTCGTCGCATTCGGCTGGCGGCGACCTTGGTTTCTTCGGGAAAGGTGCAATGCAGAAACCATTCGAGGACGCTGCCTTTGGCCTGGAAGTCGGACAGATCAGTGATATCATCAGCACAGACAGCGGCGTCCATCTGGTGATGAGAACCGCGTAGACACAGGCTGGAAAGATAGGGAAGAAGAAACAAACCCACCTGTATCAATATAGAAACGAAGGCGTTCATCTTTGCTCATTGAATGAACGTGACCTATTGGAAGATCGATCCCGTGGATTCTTTGTGAAACAAACATTAACCGTGGCCCGTGTACTGGGGCCTAAACTCCTGGTTCACCAGGGTACGTAGATTTCGCATTCTTAGAAGATCTAGGGTTCACTAACGCCTCAGAACTTGCTCTCTTCCGCTGCAGCGTTTGACTAGCTTTGTCGTCGCACTCCCTAGTAGCTGGACGTCATATCTCCGACATTCCTTCTGGGAACACGTCCTGGAAGAAGACATCCGTGGTGCTCCAGTCGCCCGCTGGCCTCGGGTTTCCTGCGGCTCCCCACTTCTGATATGCTGAGCTTCGATTCGGCTTGAGCTCTGAATCGACACACTCGTGCACAACTACTAGTGAGAATCCTGAACTCGATTGCACTCAAGCGCCATGTCAGCAGAGTCGGCGCACATATCCTGCTTGCTAATGGGGTCTGAGCGCTGAGCTACAACTTGCCTGACCCTGGAACTGCTACCGCCGCTTAGCAGATGTGTAGCGCAATTTCTGTCATCAAATGGCCCAGCCAATAGAGTGGCCGGATCTTGTTGGTTTACTAACAATATTACACTTCTTTCCCGCTACTGGTCTTTGTCAGAGCTTCTCTTCACCCGTATGTTCGAACATGTCGCTGCGTGACCCAACACGCCGTGAACTATATTCCCCTTCTGACCCTGTTCCCTGAGTCATACTGAGCTTATTAACTGAACCTGGAAGGAACCGAGTAATTCGCAATTGCAATCCCGTCGAAAGCGTTCATCTCCCTCAACAACGACCGTCCCAACGTTCTGACTTCAAGTACTATGGTGCATTCGATTTGGCAAGAATTGTCTCGAGGGCTGCCCATAAACTCATCATGGGTTGAAGCGCTCGTCGTCTCGTCGCTTTTAGCACTGTCCTTCGCCTGGATACGACAGCAATCAAAGCCATCGAAGGTGGAGGTGGCCAATGAGAGTCCACGGATTGCAAATGGGCAAGAGTTGGTACGGAAGAAACCTGGCGAGGTGCGGTTAATCAAGATTTTGGTTCATCCAATCAAGGTAAGTTACCCTGCTTTTCGAGCAGGAAGCCTAGCGCTTTTGAGGTGCCCCGAGCGTATCATGTAGCTAATGTCTTGTCATGCATCTTAGAGTTGCAGAGGGACATCGGTCCAGAATGCCAAGTATACCCCTGAAGGTATCGAGGTGCGCTGACTACCAGTTTTGCTTGAAGTTGAATTCGTGATGAACCCCACTGCATGTAGAACGACAGGAAATGGTGCTTCATCGATGCAAAGACTCACAAAGTCCTGACTGCGCGAGAGCTTCCGACGGTGCGTCCCAAGTGTCAGGACACGACCTTTCGCCGCCGTATTTACGACGAGGGTAGATGATGCTAATTGATCCGCAAATCCAAGAGGACGACAACTCTCCTCATGGTGGAAGCCTGGTCATCACAATCCCCGAAAAGCCCCAGCCTATAGTACTTTCAATCCCCCTACAGCCTTCTGAAGAAGTGCTGAAATCATGGTCGATGTGAGTGCTCTTCCAATTTCTGCTGTGGTACGTTGGATCAACGATAACAGCGTCGGCGACATCGCGATGTGGGACCATTCTGGCATTGATGGCTACATTGTACAATGTTTGCCATCAGCTAGCTCCCCATCCGACCCCACGCCCAATCCTTCGGAGATCTTTTCCCGCTACTTTTCCCGCGAAGTGCTCCTCGTGGCCAAAGGTCCCCGTCCACGTATATGCACTCCAACCACCACGTTCCCGAAGCTTCAAGCAAGCGTGGTCTACCAAGATGGCTACCCTTTGTTGATCATGAGCCAGGAGAACATGGTCGACATGAACTCGTGGATCCAAGATATGATTAGCGAGGGAGAAACAACTGGGCGCCGGCTCATAGGTGACGAATGGCGAAGTGGTGTTTTGAATGTCGAAAGGTACGCAATCTCAGTCAGATGACAAAGTCAGAAAGCTTATCAAGCTTCGGCCGCATTATTATCTTAGGTTCCGTCCAAATCTCGTTTTCACCGGTGCAGGGGCATATGCGGAAGATGATTGGGAAGAGATTGCAATCGGACATACTAAGGAGGAAGCTCAAAGCGAGGATACACCCGTTATTACTCTGGTCTCCAAGTGTCAGCGATGTTTGGTAAGTCTTCCTTTCGCCTACTGCATCCCTAGTCGCTTTCTCATTCTCCACGTTATATTTGCTATCTTTTGTGGCCAAAATCTCATGAACTACTGCCATGACATTGCGCCTCGGCCACTCTCTCCCTCGTGACAAAAATACTCTCGCTATGTCCATGGACAAATGACGCACACCTTGCCTACGTTCCTGACTTCATATCCCCTTCCGTCCCTGGCTTCGCACCATACCTCGTGTTCGTTATTTTCGGACCGTTTCCTAGCTCCCCAACGTTTCGCCTGAGACTGGCATCCGCGACAAAGCAGTTCCTTACAAGGTAATGATGAAGCACCGGATTAACGTAGACCGCGTCGATAAACTCAAGCCGTGTATGGGAGTCAACGGCACCCCCAAAAGCGACGGTGTTTTCCGAGTGGGAGATTGGGTGGATGTAAGGAGGTTCGAACGAATCTGAGGCGTTTTGAAACGCGATCAGAGGCTGGTGCCATGTGGTGAAGGGGCTGGGCTTGGTTGCGTATTCTGGGTTTGGCCGTAAACTTGTGCAATTATAGGAAAATCAAGTGCGGCGAGGAAGCATTTCGGGGATGAGTTGGTTCGTATGTCTGTCTGTTGCATATGGTTAGTTTTCGAGATGATTGTTCCGAATGTCGAAACGTTGAGATCTCCAGTATTGTGGCGCTCTGATGCCGCTGGTACTTGAGTAGAGCTGAGCAACTGCGGCAGGTTGTCTCATGGATAGGGGTAAATAGGGGTGATAGGAGCATGCAGCCCCATACTTCTGACTGCTGCATCATGCAAGGATGAACGATGAATGAGTACTGAGCATTTACTTCATTCTGACACCCAGCCGGAAGGGAGGTAGACTTGATATCGAAAAGGTGTTGGGACTGCGATAGGCGACGTCAATGTACTGAAAGTGACTTGCGGCACGACCTTATTCAAGTAGGAGGGTGGTCAACGGCACCCACATTGCAACCATCTGATCCCAAGTACAGCCAACCAGACACCTTCCCAGCAAAGGGGTAGCCCTTACAGAATCTGATTGATGGGGGTAAATCGCTTCACCATTGAAATTAGACAACGGGCATCATGTTAAGTACTAAACTCTCACCATCATCGCTTGTGACTCCGAGCATTTGGGAATCAGTTTCTCATCCTGATCTATGCGTGCACTGTTTCCGAGGTGGGCGGTGATGGAGGCGACTACGGGGATGGCGCAAAAGGAGAGGAACAGGCTCAATGGTGCGAGCTCACGTTCACCGGACCGTCGACTGCCCCAGGTAGCGCTCGCCACACCTGGTCAAGACTAGTACGTTGAGGAGGCCTAGCCCAGAATGCCCGACATGGATGTTACAGATTGAAGGTGAATTCGCTGTCATTCATATGAAAGCGCCTCGAGCCGTGAGTAAACTTCCCAGTCTGCGTGCAGCGTGAGGATGGCCAGGCACGGTGTGTATGATACCGATAGTGGCCTGTAGAAATATGCAAATTCGAGCGGTAGCGAATGGTTTTTGCGGCCAGATAGGAAAGGAAAAGGCAAGTCCTGCCGTTGAAATATCGGGAGATCAGGGCCCCTCTGAAGGGAGCATCACGTGGGAGTCGTGCACAGCAAGCGTATGTGCCTTGGCATTTGACAGTCGAGTGTTGCTGAATTGAGAAAGGGTTGCAGGTGTTTGAATCCCTGCCTGAGCACTGGGGCTGCCCATCGCAATCCGCAATCCTGCTCTTCACCATCACCCACCATTGCCGCCTACCTCCAATTCGCGAGCCCCCCGTCGTCGCCAGCCGGTGGCTCGGCCAGCGGGGGCAAATGGCCCTCAATATTGCGTCGACCCCAGCTTCCCCCTAGTGCGACCACCACGCCCACGACTGCGAAATCCGAAAAAGATCCCTCTCCGCCAGTACTAACTACTGCGGATGCGAAGAAGTTTGGTCTGGAGAACGTGAGTGGCATTCTCGTCCAGGTTTACCAGACTCTGACGGTGATGCTCGACGGATTAGTTCGGGAACACTTGGTGCGTTGTGCGCTCTGTCTCCATGCACATCGCTGACGACTTGCAGCTACGTAAATTCCGTCATACAGGCCTTGTATTTCTGCGCGCCGTTTAGGCAGCTTGTTGTACAAGCATCCGACGATTCTGTACCACCGTTACCTTTCCCGTCACCACCCTCACCCGTAGTTGCGGCCACTCTACCCTCCAAATTCCCCGTGCCGGGGCCTTCACACCGGAGGCCTGAACGCAAGCAGTCGAGCACAACACCGCACACGCCAACCCACTCTTCGAACGATGTGCCTTCGGTCAATGGATTGTCGACACACAGCGTTCCTTCATCATCGCCGACATTAGCAGTCTCTTCTGTTTCATTGCCTACACAATCGTCGCCGACCTCCGCAACCACCCCCTCACCTTCAAAGCCTCCACTACCAAGTACCCCGTTTCCAATCCCTCAACATCCCCAATCTTTATTCTCTGCGCTGCGATCTCTTTACGTGCATATATCAACTAACCCCGCCGAACGAGGCACCGTTGCTCCCCGCGCTTTCATAGAGAAGCTCAAGGAAGTCAACGAAATATTCCGATCGACGACGATGCATCAAGATGCTCACGAGTTTCTCAATTTCTTACTCAACAAGATAGTGGAGGAGATAGAAGAGGAGAAACGGTCGGCTCAGCAGCTCCGAGAGAAGGAAGCACTGGTCAGCGGCGATGACTGTGAGTCCTTCGATCTATATATGCCATTATGTTTCGACCAGTCTTTGACCTCGGCCTTTCTAATCGGAACGCTGAATTTACCCTTGGTTCGCTCGTATTTGTAGTGTCCAACTCAATAGCAACGTTGTCACCCACAATCGTTACAACAACTTCAAGTACTTCAAACTCGGGTACATCCCCACAGGATGCCACGTTGGTGCATAAACTCTTTGAGGGTGTGTTGACAAGTGAGACGAGGTGTCTGACCTGCGAAACCGTACGCGTCATAATTATATGCTACTGAATCCCCCTTCGAATACGACTTGGCTAGGTTTCTTCACGCGACGAGTCATTCCTCGACCTCTCCATCGATATTGAACAGAATTCGAGCGTCACCGCCTGCTTACGCCAGTTCAGCGCAAGCGAGATGCTTTGTCACAAGAACAAATTCTTCTGTGATTCTTGTTGCGATCTGCAGGAGGCCGAGAAGAGGTGAGTAGCTTGTCCATCATGTTTGTCATTACTCTTCTATCGAGTATGTCCGCATCGATGAGATGAGGCTTACGCGACTTTTTGCCGATGTCCGGCTATGTCGGGGCCGGCTTGGAGCCTCATGCACCCAGTCGGCCCGTCAGTTTGATATTTCAATGATGTTTGTTGCACGGCATATTGATATGTGACCTTTGCAGAATGAAGATTAAGCGGCTGCCTAACGTCCTTGCTCTGCATCTCAAACGCTTCAAGTACCAGGAAGATCTACAGAAATACGTCAAACTCGCATATCGTGTTGCTTTTCCGTTCGAGCTACGACTGTTTAACACGGTCGACGATGCAGAGGATGCTGATAGAATGTATGAACTCTTTGCAATAGTTGTTCATATCGGAAAGTCAGTATCAATGGTTCTATCTATCGAGAACTTTGTTGCTGATCGAAAACCCTTACAGTGGGCCGCATCACGGCCACTACATCTCGATCGTTAAGACCCTAGGTACCTGGCTCGTGTTCGACGATGTCAACGTCTCTCCCATCGCAGAAGCGGACATTCCGAAATACTTCGGTGACCCTGCGGGATCCAGCACCCCAAATTCAGGGTCAGCATATGTGCTCTACTATCAAGCAAAGGATATCGACTTAGCTGGGCTGGGGCTCAAGGAACCCGACCCCGAGCCGCTCATAGATGGAGGTGAAGTAACGTTGAATGGGCTCGGTGTATGCCTGAACGGTGGTACTGTAAGCGGAGGGAGTGTTGATGAGACACCAGCGATGCCTCCTGGCCTTTCACATGAAGGGCTAGCTTCCAGCACGTCAGATCACCCTTTCGACCTGCCGGTGACACAGCCGCCGCCTACATTGCTCGTACCTGCCGCCGGTCCTTCTGAAAATGTTCCTGATGATGTCGCGTCGAGCATGAGCCCACCCAAAAGTATAATCGGAGTCTTCGAAGGCATGAGAATACGTCGGTCGGGCAGCACCAATGGTCATGCGAACAAGCAAGCTCGGAACAGCATCTCTGATGGTCGCCACTTCGATTCGTCTGTCAGGCCGCTCAGTGGGGTAGGATTCGGCGAGAAGCTAGCTGAAGAGGAGGAGAGCATCAGGAAAGAAGGTGTGGAGAAGGACAAGACCAAGGAGCCTGGGAAGAAAACTAGCTGGTTCGGGAAACGGAAAAGTTTCAGGTTAGGTGACAAGGACAAAGCGCGCGGTCATGGAGCTTCAGCGTCAGAACACAACCCTCACTCCGACGGGCAAGATCCTAGTTCGTCGTCCGGAAACCTATTCAAAACTATTGGGCACCAAACCAAATCGCGTCTACCTTCGGAAGCCGCTAGCCTCTTAGATCATTTGCACCTCGGACATGATCACACCTACCACAACAAACATAGCCATAACCACAACCACCACGCGACTACGGAGAGCTCCACCGAACTGAATGGATCTGACCCTCCTGACCACCGAAGGTCATTCAAAGTCATGCGAACAAAGCCCAGCAATAGCACTAACGTCTCCTTAACGATGACGGAATTAAATGGGGACGTTACGAATGGATATGAATCGGGCGTCTCTACCTCATCATCGCATGCGTCTGCTTCATTACCGACGTCGCCTCCCATCGCCGTAAGTCGGTCCATGGACCACTCGCCGCTGACGAACGGAACAGACGGACGACATCTGCGGCCACTTCCTCCCGTTCCTAGGTCGCCTGATCATAAGAAGTCATTATCAAGTCTTCCCAGTATGAAGAAAGACATACTGCGTGGTTTACCTTCCATACCTAGACCTTCTACTGCTGGAGCTGGAGACAAGCCTTTCCCCACGCCGTCGCTGGAGCCTCCTGTGCCCACCCCTGCAATACCTCCAGAATTCTCGAGGCATGTACGACAACTGAGCAACGGCATCAGTGTGGGTTTAGCAGATGCCCACGATGGCCCCTTCAAAGGGAAGGGCAAGGACGTTAACCAAAATCATGAGGATGAAGTCAGCTCAAGGATGTCGGTAGTGCCGGACAGCGCCAGTTCAACACAAGCTATGATGTCCTCTCCAGATGTTACTCTCACATCGACCGCCACTGTCGGCAGCGGAACTAGCAGCACCAGTTCCAATCTGAAGCGGGCGACCCGCAAACTCAGCCTGACTGCGCCTATGCTCTTCGGGAAGAAAGACAAAGATAGGGATGATCGGCATCGGGAGAAGAGCCTGCGGGACAGGGAGAAGACCCACGACCAAACCAAGGAGATATCGTTTCCCACAACGCTGGCTCCCAGGTTTTAATGTCGAGGATTCGATTGCATCATCCCCAAGGGATCCTTTTGCTTAACTACTTTTAATCCGTTTTTATTTTCTTTTATGCTTTGCCACCTCGCCGTTCCTCATTGTTGTGTTCTCTTCATCCTCATCCTAGGAATATCTGTGCAACCATCTCATACCATTCGTCAGCAAGACTTACCCTAACCTCATTCTCACCAATCAAGCATACGATATTGTTGTAAAGTACATTAACTCCTATGAAGGCTAGTATTATCATGTATATAGACTGATACACTGTTACTCGGACACATCTATTTCCTCCTCCGAACCCCCTTCCTTAATCCACGAACCTCCAGGATCATCAGATGTGCCTGGACTCGTGAGGCAACGACTCCGAGAGTCTCATACATTACTAGTATCCATTTCCATCACGCGTCCCTCGATTCATGCGAATACGTTTGAAAACTTGTGAAAGACTAGACAAGCCCCTTCACACGTACGACGGTGCCATTATCATCATTGTGCCTCTGGGCTATCCATCACACTCTGGCATTCATGGGAGGCTCATGCAGCGCGACTCTCCCAGAAGGGCAAGAATTGATCGATTGATGCTCCAGTGTCATCGCTGATTGACGTCGACTATATGGGAGGTGGTATGCATGCAGTCTGCAAGGACTGGCATCTTGCGTCCTGAGTGACACGCTTTTGCCGAGCATGCGATAGATTGATGTAATGACAAGACGATACTCAAGATGAATTTTTCTGTTTCCTCCATGACCCAAACCATCTACTCTCCAGCGGAGTGCACTGCGCGAAGTCTAACACCCGGATACCCTGGTCACCTTTCGCGCTGATACATACCCTCCCAATACCTTCGTCCCAAGTTATTGCAGCCAGCCCTTTGCTTAGTTTCTTAGTCCAGATGGTTGGCATCTTGACGGTTGAGAAAACCTTGTGAGGCACTTTGAACCGCGGGTTGCGTAAAATGTCCCCAATATCGTCGTCGGGGTCATCAGGGAGATCGATAGGTCGATAGCCAGGATCGATGTATTTTCTGAGGTTGAGCAAAGGCGGCGAGTCCGAGCGATCATCCTCGGGGGCGTGGTATATGATTGCGCGATCCGTGCCAGGGAGCACGTGTGCAGCAAACGACTCTGTTAGGCGCACGGACTGGTCGGTGAAGAATCGTGTTGTGTATCGGTAGCTTGTTCTCGCAGGACAGTCACCTGAGGCAGGCTGAAAGATGTGCTCCGGCCATAGTTTGTAGTGGATGATGGCATTTGGATCGATTGTTCGAACGAAGACGGAGATGGGGGGAGGTGGTCCGCTAAAAGGACGAAGCTTCGGGTGGTCAGGGCTTAGGGGAGGTGCAATGTACTCCGAGACGAAGAATTCAGACATTCGTCTGTCGTCGAACACTTCTTGATCGCGGGGGTGATTGCAGAGTTTCTCTCCGATCGTAGGCATGTCGAAGATCTCCATCAATGTGAGTGGCAACGCGGAAGGATCATTTTCATCAGCCATTTCCACTGAGCGAATTACGAAGAGGTCCCTTTGACCGGGTAAGGCTCTAATACAGTTAATTCTGTGAGGCTGAATAGGCGCATTAGAGCAGGATGTCGTCCAGCTAGGGCAGATCAACCCACTTTGTTGGGATGGTCGTGCAACGTTCTGCATTGCAGAAGGGACCGGACTCCGGAATTGAGGTTTTTAATGTGTATCCTGTCCGGTTGTTGGACAAATGCGATGAACGGATCTTCGTTAAACTCGAAAATTATTGGGTGGTCGATGCGGTGCCGCGATCCTAGGTAGGCAACAGAACGGAACGGAGGGCCCAGTCGAGCTACGAGATTGTAGAATTGCTGGGTGTTTGGACGCACATCGCGGTCGGAAACCATCTCCAGCTGTTCTAAGGAAACATGATAGCATATTAACTCGTAGTTGAATGGCACGGGACCGTCGATTTCCGCGTCGGGCGAGAAAGTAGAGGCAAGCCTACAGCAACAGTTAAAGCGATGCTAAACTACGCGACAACTGAACCTCACAATGGCAAGGATTTCTTCTTGAACATACGGCGAACGCACGCAATTAAGATGCCTTGCTGGCCCTTGAAGGTGAGGTACTTCGCCTGTATGTGAAACACCCTAATTCCGGTATCCGTGCGTACAAGAGGGATGCAGCCATTGGGATGATCGAGCGCGTATATCGTGATGCCGTATGTGTAGCTGTTCTGATCCGTATCAGAGGAGATGAGAAATTTTCCACCCGGCAGAAGTTTCATTTCCAGCATGACTCTATCCGAGGCAAGAACTTTATGCCTCCGCACTGCGGTATTATGGTTTCTCCAGTTATCGTCGAGACTTATGGCCCGTGTAACCATTTGCTCGACCTCGAAATCATTTCGCCGAAGTGAAAACCGGTAAGTCGGTCGGAGTGGGGGAAGGGGAAGTTTCATGCTACTCAGGAACCGCTTCCATACGACTGGCTCATGAGTCAGGACATAGAACAGTTGGTTAACCTGGGAAATAATAATGGTTTTGGTCGACATTCCTCAGCTATGAGATATGAGGCTCACCGTTCGCAAGCAGATAATGTCTTCTACGTGAAGAAAACTGAAAATAAGATCGAGAAAAATGTCGTAAGGGAGATCAAGGATAGAGCAACGAGAATGGGTAGGGCCGACCCTAAGCAATGCGAAATTAGCGAGAAAGCTGGAAACGGAATTCTGTGTAGTCATTAGGGAGTCAGAGTGAGGGCTCGAAGGCTCCGATTTTCAACTCATTTTGAATGCAAAGTCGCGTGTAGGACCAGCAGTGGAAGCAAGCCCTTGTACAAGAGAACAAGGCGTAAAGACTACGGTGTTTCCAGGTGCCTTGTATTCAGACATCCTTGACGAGGGACGAGACATTGCAACCTTAGCGCCGAACAACACTTTCCGAATGAGGAAGTCCAAAACCTCCAACAACATTTACTTTACAAGCCAAAGAGGTGAGGGTGACGAGCAACCTAATCATAAGAATCAGACTTCGTAGCCGCCTTACGTACTGTATAGTGATTAGGCACTCACAAAGGACCGCGCGCGTTTCCCGAAGATATACATCGGGATAGACGCCAGCCAGCAGAAGGCTTGACAGCTGGCTAGAATCAGAAGGGAGATCTTCACCCCTCTATGGAGGACCATGCCGTTCGCAAAGAAGGTGAACCCGTAGAGAACAATGTTCTTCATAAAGTTGGAAAGTGCCAGGACGTGAAGGGCGGCCGGCCCATGAGTGTCTAGGAGGTAAGTGACAGCGGCCGAGCCAGACACAACCATGCTGAAGTTGGCCATTCTAAGACGGCAAGTAAGTGACAAAGGCAAATTTTAAACTAGACCTCACGTTATACATGCGACCTTCATAAATATCGTTAGACAGTGACGGTAATGACTGACTCGCTTGGGACTCACCGCACCAATCCAAGGCATGTTATGAGTCGTCCCAACAGCCCAACCAGCGTACCCAAATACACCAAACAGCATGGACGAGATGAAGATGATTCGAAATTCTGGTTCATAGATACCTTTGTTTCGCTTCGAGAGCCACACGGTACCCCAATCGGTGAGCGGACCGGTGAATATCATCGCCAAGACGATGCCGACGATGCCACCAAGATTAGTCAGGCCCTAATGAAGTCGACTTGGTGAGTGAAATCAAAAGAAACGACACAACTAACAATTTCCCTGGCGTTAAAGCCATACTCGATGGTGAAGATTGTTGACGAACAGATGGGCATAAGACCTGGCAAAGTATCTCAGAGAGTAATCAACTCAGATGAGGGAACCACGCACTGAGCCAGACCGTTTGCATTCCATGGACCAAAAAAATGAAAAGGGTCTATGCAATGTAAGTCGCGTATATGGCTGAACGTTAATGGACTCACAATCGGGGACAACAGGAAGGGGAAAGGTCTCAAGAAAACTCTGATGATGTTGGCGTTGGTGAAGGTCCCGTGCCACAACTTGAGTTCGGAGAGATAGCTGTTGCGAGTTCGTTCGACGGCGGAAAGGCGCTCGTGCTCGACAACTGCGGATTTCTCTAGGCTGTGCTCTTCCGACGTGCTGTCCGTTTGAGAGAGAGGGTCGCCTCTATAGGTGGTCTGCAGTGTTGGGTGTGAAATTCGCCATCCATTGCAATATAACTGGAGCGCACCTCCGGGACAAAGAAGAAAACGAGTAGGACTGCAATACCCAGTGGGATGCTGACAAACCAGAACCCCATCTGCCAGGAAAGGTTCGAGATCACATAACTGTACAACAGTGGGCCCCTGGGCAAAGGTCAGTCATGAGGCGCACCCAGGGGCTGTAGCATACAGAGTAATCCCAGCCATGATGGAGAAAGACCATATTACGGATCGAGCTCCACGTTCATGGACACTAAAGGATAAAGGAAATTTTGAGGAAAGCTCCGGGACTGAATAGAAGGCGTACAAGTAGATTTGTTCAATAGTTGAGGCCACCAAGCTAGATTACCGAGTTAGACCAGAATGATTTTGTGTTGCCGACCAACCTCTGTAGAGCTGACATCCCAAGGCCTTGAAATACACGAGACGCTCTGATCGAGGCCAAATTGGGGCTTAAGGCACACCAGATGCATGAGATGAACATCTAGGGTCTGTAAGAGCTAGTGGGACATTGGGACGGCTATATCACGCACCAGGGATACAGAACCGAAGTAAACAATTCGGTGTCCAAATTTCGTAGCTAGAGTGTTTTGGAGAAGCCTGTATCTAAGGTGAGGTGATGGAGTAGTGAGGAAATAACGACCATTACATAAAGCAAGCAAGACCGAGCAAGATTGTTCCAAAACTTGAGGCGACTTCATCAACAGAGACGCCGAACTGTCCCGATAGCAAAACGTAGCCTGGTCCTACCATGGGTGACAGAGCACCATCCAGAGAAGCAGTAAATGCTCTACGCCAAACTTGTGAGGACATGTATCTAATCTCAAATGAAAGGCAGTTTACAAGGTCCAGAAACACGCTTCCTTTTTCCATCTGGGCCAATTGAGCCTGGAGCGTCGTTTAAATTGAGTTAGTGCTAGGAGACGGAGAGGACCATACGGGTCATTGGGATCATCGGATGGTTGGGGTACCAGAATTATGTGAGCATGTCGCCCTGTTCCTCGCTTAAGCCTCTCCGCATCGTGAACGGCAATCTGTGGAGGTGGTTCAACATAACGTAGTTGTGAGAATGACTGATATCAGCATACTTGTTGTCCGTGAACGACTTGGAGATCGGATAGCAGCGCAGTACCGGGCACGTCCTTAAGGTGCTTGTCCGCTGGAAGGGCATTAATAGTACATTGCATGCAGATCGTTGAATCCTACCTAGAATACCAAAGCTCATCGTAATGGATGTGAACGAAGCTGGGGAGTTACGCATTCGTGCTATTTATACAGGTGTGACGGCCTCCGTAAACCCGAGTGCAAGGACCCTCACGCAATTGGCCCCAATGGACAATTCAATTAGCCGACATGAAGAGGCATTCCAGGGAATCCACCCACTGTGCTTATGAGAATTCATGGGAGGCTAGCTGATATGATTCAACCAAGATCCAATGGTGAACAGCATCTGATGAGCATCGACCTCTTCCACAATGGCAGCTGGATTCAAAGATGGACTCCTCAAGTCACCTGCTGCAAAGGACGAGTGACTACACGGTTCAGTAGCGGAGGTAATGCTATATGCGCTATGAGAACGCTTACTGAGGGATTCGACGGGGAGACTGGGTCATATGCATAAGACCCGAACTGTCTCGTACCAATTAACCAATTAACATCAACGGTGTGTTGGGTCATATGTCTATATGTGTGTATATATGCGGCTTGTACGCCTCAGAAGTCGCAGGAGTTATGATTTTAGCTATCTACGGTAAAAATTTCGCATTCGTCAGTCCCGAGAGTAGGGAGAAGGAAGAATAACGTACTATATACAGTACTCGACCCTCCCCTACCCAATCACTGTCAAAAGAGTCCACAATCCTAACAGTCCCAAGCGAACGCTCAGCTTTTCTTGGTCTTCTTGCTCTCAACGAAGAGGACGCGCTGCTTGACTGTAACATAGCAACGTTGGAATAAGGCAGAACGAGACAATAAGCACCGGGCTTACCGACAGGATCATATTTAACCGCAGATAACCTCGGACCCGTCCTCAGCCTCTGCGTCGTGTAGAAGAACCCAGTTTGAGCGGTGGAAATTAGTCGGACGATGAGTGTGCTTGATTCATTTGCATCGTGTTGAATCATGATGTGGGTTACCGTTGATAATCAGGCATTCATAGGTAGGAGGGGACGGTCGAGGAATTCAATTCGTATGTGTGAAGCCTTCAGTTGAGTGCCCGAGCTACGCAATGAGAGAACGACGAAACTTACCGAGCTTTGGATTTCGGGGCCATTTTCGCTTAAGGCCTCCCAGCGCTGCAGGCTACAAATTCTCGGGGAGAAGATTTGTGACGGAGGTGGTGGCGGCTTGTCGAACGCTTAAGCGCCCATCCCTGCCCGCCTGCCGTTAGGTTTGCTGAGAGCAATAATTTCCGAGTGTCAGAAATTAGTCTATTAGTCTCTCAAAGCATCTAACTATATAGGAGATACGGGCAGGTCCAGATATCAACAGTATTCAAAAA
This sequence comes from Pleurotus giganteus, assembly GCA_032158425.1. Taxonomy (NCBI): domain Eukaryota; kingdom Fungi; phylum Basidiomycota; class Agaricomycetes; order Agaricales; family Pleurotaceae; genus Pleurotus; species Pleurotus giganteus. Next base: position 4,102,865 of record JAPEHR010000002.1, read on the forward strand.
GTCCGTTTACCTCTGCGTACTATATACTCTACTAGCCGTAAATTCATCACACATTAGTTGAGCGGCGGTTCACTGTAACCCTGCGGGTTTTTGGTCTGCCAGTTCCACAAATCGCGGCACATCGTTTCAAGGTCATGACCAGCCTTAAAGCCAAGCTCCTTCTCAGCCAAAGCTGGGTCGGCAGTGAGATCGGGGACATCGCCGGCACTGAGTGGGAGGAAGGCAAATTGAGTCGGTATGTAAGGAACCTGAGGGGGAAGAAACTCACCGTCTGCCAATGACTACGCTCTTGTAGTCAAATCCCGTGGCCTTGCGCATGGCCTCAACAATTTGCAGCACGCTCATGCCTTTGCCCTTGCCAAGGTTGTAGGCCTTGTAATTCTTCGTCAGGGTGTTGTCGAAGGCCACGGAGCCCGGCGCAAGGGCATCGAGGGCAAGGAGGTGACCATCGGCCAAGTCCAAGATGTGTAGATAATCGCGAACACAAGTGCCATCCCTAGATATTTCAATTTCAATGTCAACAATGGAATAACAGCGCAAGCAGGGACATACGGCGTTGGGTAGTCGTTTCCGAAAACTTTCAAGGTGTCTTCCTTGACACGACCGATGGCCATGTGAGCAAGTAGCGGCAAGAGATTACCGGGTCTGCCTTTGGGATCCTCCCCGATCAGACCAGAAGGATGTGCGCCAGCAGGGCTAAGAGCAGGGCATTAGGCCCTACAAGGGGCGAGATAAATGGACTCACTTGAAGTAACGAAGGGAGATGGCCCGCCATCTATGGGGTTCCGCTTTTGGATGGCTCTTTAATTCGGAATACAAACTCACAAGAACCATCGAAGACATACCGGTACAAAGGTCTTGAATTATCGTCTCAGCCATGACTTTCGTCTTTCCGTACGGACTCTCTGCCTGCAGACGAGTCGTTTCGGGTATGGGTATGATGGGCGGCGTGCCATAAACCGTGGCAGAAGAGGAGTATACTATCCGCGTGCACTCATATTCCGACATGATCTGTAACAGCGAGATCGTAGCAGCGACATTATTGGCGTAATACGTCAAGGGTATTTCGGTCGATTCGCCCACGGCCTTGTACGCCTGCAAAAATAAACAGTCGTCACACGTCAGCCCTCTAATGAAGAGGCATTGTGTAGGGACGCACTGCTATATGAATCACTCCCCAAATGCCACCGTTGCCATACTTCTCGAAGACCTGCCGTATTTGCTCTGGCTGTGTCAGATCGCAATGGTGCGCATCGATCTCCGTGCTCTCGATATCTTGTTCAGAGGAATCTTGAGGTAATTCACTCTTAGAGAGCTGAGATACGCGGATCAAGGCTGTGGAATGGGAGTTGTGGTTGTTGTCTATGGAGATGACTTTGTATCGCCTCGTTTTTTGAAGAGCATAAACAACGTGCGATCCTAAGGTTGTATATTCATTAGCCTCTTCCATAAAAAAATCAATTGAGATGCACACCGATGTAACCTGCTCCTCCAGTAACCAGCACGCGCTACAAACAAGAAACGCAACCGTGAACGCCTGAATAAGGCAGCAGGCGAACCAACATTCGTGGAGAACGCACTTTGAGAGGTAATGGACCTTCAGCCATTGTTAGGCTCTTCAGATGAGACTCTGATGTGTGATCGAGGGAGAGGTATGGGTGATGTTCGGCTCTGACGCGCGAAAGTCGCAATGGCCTATAAGCGTTTCGGACTTGAGCGAAGGATTTTCTCAATCACGCGTCCAGGCTGTTCACGAAACATGTGGTAAAAAGAAGATAATCGAAGCGGTGGTTGCGTACGTATAAATATAATGGAGGGGCAACTGATATCATGATGTGGGAGAAACTAGCTGATACATACGTAGAGTAACTCGGATTACGGAGAATCAATATACAATACATGGTCCTGCTCAACGCTCGTTCATCTTGACATCGCCCTGGGCATCCATAGCCGGCTTGGTTGCTTCAGTATCAGCCTTGGAGTCAGGTTTTGAGTCCTCCTGCATGGGCTCAGCCTGTTGAGCGGGAAGCATCGGACTCCCTACGCCTATCTCATCCGCAGTGGCAGGAGTGGTGCCTGACGCCTCGTCACCCTTGACTTTCTCTTTCTCAATCTCCTGCGCAAGAAGTTCGATGTCACCCGTTCCGATTTTTCCGAAGTGTTGAAGATGCGTGTCGCGGGCCGTACGGAGTGCCAACCATGCCCAGCGGGTTTTGTTCTGAAAATTCGCGAATGTAAGATCGGAGAAATATGACGAACAGCGTATACGTACTTCTTCATATTTGGCAAGTTGGTCATCCACGACGGCTGGAGGTATTGGTGTTGGCGTGGAGGCCGAGGGTTGGGCGGGTACAGGGGCCGGGGCCGGTGAAGCGGAAGCAGCAGGAGCAGGCGAGGGTGCTGGTGTACTACCAGGTTTAGCGGGCAGTGAGGGATGTAGTGATGAGCCTGCTGGTTGCGGAGTCGGAGCCACTTCTGACTTGACTTCCTTTTCAGATGGGGTGGGTAGTGGAGGCGGCGCAGGCGAAGCGGGTTTAGATGCGTTGAGGCGTTCAGCAGTCCTGGCCAGAATTTTCTTTCGCATTTCCAGGCGTGCATCTTCTTGTTTGACCTTCTTTACGAAGTCCTTCACATCGCCGGGTCTGGGATGCATCGTGAGCTGGGAAACGCGGGATAGAAAGTGTGTGATCTCACTGGAACGGAGCTGCCAAATCGCTCAGCTCACGATAACCCATCTCCCAGATCTCGGTCAATGGTTCAGATCCTAACGCCCACTCCCATTCTTTCGGCTTCTCCCTCATCTTCTGTCTCTCCTCTCGCGTTGCCTCTTCGAGACCCACCCGTTTGCCATCAACTTCAGCTGACCACGGTTCCTTATCAAATGGCATACACAGCTCATTTTTCCATTTGACCCAATTCTTCTCTCTCTCGAGAATAATAGTCACAGTCTCGGCAAATGCCCGACCATTCGGAGTGGTTTGTCGAAGCTCTTCGAAAGCTTTATTGATGATTTCTTGGACCCATTGGGCCTCTGTAGGCCCCAAGACGAAATCCATATGCAAAGAACGATTGCGCGGGGTTGACCAGATTTCCTTGCTAGTTTTCGTGAAGGTGAGGAGGTGATTGAGTAGAATGAGTAGCTGGAACAGGAATTGGCGGCGGAAATGCGTGTCGGCGATCTGGACCAGGTTAGCCGATCAACACAGGTATTCAGCGCAAGACGAACCTCGAGGTCCAACAAGTCCGGACTTGTCAAGAATTTTGCAAAGAAGTATTCACTCGTTTGCAACTCCTCGGCCGTATCTAGATCGCGCCTTCGCTTGTTGGCGTTATTAAGGCCGGCACTGGCTCTACTACCCATCATGGCACGTTCTTTCGCAGTAGCTTCCTTAATGACTGGAAGCACTTTATTCACCGCGTCTCTGAAGTCATCAAAAACACCAGGATTGGCGAAGAGCGGTGGCTTTGAGAAATATAACTGCAGAGACCAGAATGTACGATAGAATTCTACAGCACGACAGTCAGATACTCAAATAAAATGAGAAGTTTGAGCATCATACCTTCCTTCTTATCTGATCCGTCCGTTGACATTTGGGCCTTCTTGTCCTCCGGGTTAGGTTCATCCACGTCCATCTTATTAGCCGACTCGTCCTGCTTCAAATTTGAAGGTGGTTCATCGACTTTCATCGCATTCGGGTTCTGAGCCTCGCCGTTGTCCTTCTCCGTGCCGACCTTCAATCTATCATGCTCACCTACACTTTCCCAAGTGGGTCCATACTCTCCACGCAGATTTACACCACTCCGCTCGCCCAATGGGAACACCGTGCTCAGAAACGTCAAAATCCGTCCACAAAAGATGGTGTTAGACCCCATCTTCGACAGCCGTCGCAATAGATCATTAAGCGTCCGTAGAAGGTAGAGGGCCTTGCCCTTCTGGGGCACCATGCCCACCGTAAGTCGCTGGGAGCGTGATTCTAGCCATGAGAAGATATGAGAACATGAAGCGATCGTCTGAGTCTCCAGAAGGTCCTGCAAAACGATGAAAGGGAAGGTTTGCTCGCAGGCATCTAAAAGTCCGCCAATAATCAACACTCTGGTGGAGTCTGACGCAATATTAAACAAACCGTGCTCGGTGAAAGTCAACGCGAGGTCTAATCGGTCGCGTAGCTTGTCGTAGTATTCAAGGTCTTTGGCCTTCAGCGCCTGGCCTTCCTTCGTCTACGCCGCTGTTCAGCTCCTGAACAACACGAAAGTTCACCGTACACACCGCGTAAGTCAGGATTTCATTCTTTAAAAGGTACTCCCAGATACTCTTCCGGTTCTCTGGCGACCCCTTCTTACTCGTTCTCTCAAGGGTCTCCGCGACAAGCTGGTCAAGACGTGGTTGTGTGACAGGCTCAGAGTTCAGCGACTGTACGAGTGCATTGAGGTCAGCCTGCAACTTGAAGGAGCTCATGAGACCCGATTTAGGCGCTGGCCCTATCGCTTGAACCGTTCAACACACCTCTCCGAGCCTTTCTCAACGCTCCCATCCTCCCCCCACAATTATGCCTTCAAACGAATCATCTCTACCGAACGGTGCGGGATCACGCCCGGCAAATCAAGGCACTACAGCACCTTTACCCTCGACTGGTTCACTCGATGCCGAATTGGCTAGATTAGCAGAGCTCTTGAATCAGCCGGTCTCTGACGATGGGGATTCAGATACCCGACTCCAGGAGCTCTCGTCCTGTTTGCAGAGTGCCGCTGAGATTGCAGATGGCATAGAAACACGGGTAGACGGTATAATCAACCATCTGGACGATCTGCTCGAAGGTTTAGAGAAGGCGGCAAAGGATCAGCCCCATAAGCACGGCACGAAATAGTGGACACAATCAGGTGTTGTTTAGGTGTTTCCTGAGAACGGGGGGAATCGCGTTGACATGATCTCGGACAGATACCTTCGCTCCATGCAAACGGCGGACGAGTTCATATCTTTAGGAGTGCGCGCGTCAATCTGCTACGGTGGACAATAATATTCCCTACTTCAAATCAATAATATACATGTTCGTAGGGTTGTTGGCTTAATTTACTCTTGGGACAAATCAATAATCAACTTTCCGGTAGATACACCGCCCGTTAAATCCTTCTGAGCCTGCTTTACACCCTCCGCAGTAAATGGGTACTTCTTGAATATGTGGATCTTTAACACCTCTTTTGAAACGAGGTCAAAGAGTTTGTTCCCGTAATACAGTGCCTCCGAAGGTGTGTAAGTGTAGTTACTCATCCTGAAAATGGTCTCTGAGTCGAAAATCGATCTATACTCTGTAATTGACGTACGTTGGGCGAAGAAGCTTAACATTCTTCTCGACGAGTTTGAGGACCGGGAACGGTGGAACGGCTCCCGATGCATTACCGATCGAAACGATCGTTCCTTTCCTCTTGATCATTTTGAAATTGTTATCGAACCTACGATGCTGGCTATCAGAACCTGAATTCAAACTACTGAATCGGACACGCACGTATCCTTACCCACACCGTCGAAGATCGCATCTACACCTTCTCCAAATGTGATTTCTAGTACGCGCTGCACAGTGTCCTCGGTTTTGTACAAGATAACATGGTCGGCTCCGTTTGCTTTGGCTAGCTCGGCCTTCTCTGGAGTCGATGTTGTTCCAATTACCGTGGCGCCAATGTATTTCGCATACTGAGTCAACAGAAGCCCAAGTCCTCCCGCAACGGTGTGGACCAACAAGACATCGCCCTTCTTCACTGGGTACGCTTCCTCCATGAAGCTGAGCCCCGTAAGGCCTTGTAACAAAGCAGCAGCAGCAGTCAACGTGGATACAGATGGAGGAACGGGATAGACGAGTCTGTAGGGAACGGCGATAAAGTTTGAGTGAGCCCCGAGCCAATCCTAAAAGTGCACACCGTGACTCAGCCTTAGCCGGCATTTATGCCCAGGAGACAGCAGACTTACCACGGCGACTCTACTTCCTACCTCATACTTTCGGGCTTGGAATTCCGGATCGTTAAGCACTGCTGCGTCTGTGGGTAGAGCAACCACCGTTCCCGCGGCCTCTTTCCCCAATACTGCGGGGAGGGACTTATAGGGGTACAGCCCTTTTCTAACCGCGTCTCAGCCTTTTGTTGGCGCAGCTACAATGCACAGACGTACCGATAATACGTATCAATGAAGTTGACCCCGAAATACTAACAGACACTGGGTCAATATGCATTGCCTGTCCCCGGATTGCAGAGACGTACATCGACCTGGTGGATTCCGCCATCTAGTCATCTAGCTCATTGCACTGGTAGTATTCAGCACCCACTTTGATCACAACGTCGGACGCTGTTGGTTTGAACGGTATTGTCGTCTTCTCGATAACATCGAAATCTCCAGTCTATGTCCAAGCATATGTCACATCATTCCTGACTGTAAGTATCCACTGACCTTCGCAATCGTGATTGCCTTGATGGTGCTTGGGATAGACATTCTTCGAAGCTGATTCGTGAAAGCCAAATGCCTGGACAGGTGGTAGGTGCGAGATGCTGCAATACGGGTGGGATTCAGCAGCATTCAGGTTAGTCAGCTTAGATATGGGACCCCGCCGGTTCATGATGAACCCAGAGCCACACGACTGACAAACGACGCAAGGGATGACGAAAGATTTGACCACCGTGATCTGATCACAAGAAGCCCGATCACAACCACTCTATCATTCGCTCCTCGATGTACCCTCTAATGATAAATCGTATATCGTTACTCTACCAAAGAAATCCGAGCTCTTTTCAAACACGAACTTGATACCAACGATACCCTGAGAACCAGGGGAAGGAGGAAGATCAAAGTCCTGTCTACGGTTGACATCCTCGGGATATACATCCGCTAAATGTTCCCAAACGGGCTTCCCTGATGTCTCTGCAGAAGACGGGATGATGATCTGAATAGAACATTGCGTTGCAACGAATCCCCCCTGGAAAGTAAACGAAAGGCGCTTTGGCATGACTGGCTCAGAAAACAGCAGTTGGATGCATTGGGGTAGGTCCTAAATATTATATCAGACCATGAATCCGGCCTCCTCCTTGCGCGAATACCTGCTGAGATGTCCAACATGTCTCTGGACTTCCATCAACCAGACATTTCTTAGCTCCGCCTTTGTCTGAACTGACTCTGATGACTCTATGAGTGTGCGCGAGCGAAGTGATCCATTCGAGGAAATTACTTTATCCTCGTATCGGACGTTATCAGAGGAGCCAAGTCGGTCATCGAACCGAGTCGAGGATAGGCGGGAGGCAAGAGAAACCAGAGCCTGAGCTCCTGAAGGTTTGGGCACGTGGAACGCAGAGAATAGGGGTCTTGTTCACGAGAGAATCATTTTCGTGCAGCAGATATTCAGAGGAAAAAATGCGTAGATAAAGGAATCGCCACAGAATACTTCCATAGTGATGGATTTGAGCAAATAGAGTGCGTTCCGCGAAAGTTAAACAGTTACCCCTATCCCAACAACTAAGCGTGGGAAAAGTAGTTTAGACGAGTGGCTCGAGCTAAATTGCGATTTAGTGGCTCGCCATGACGCTTTCACACTTTCTTTCACCCACCGCCACTGTCACGAACGATGAGGAGCCTATTTAGTAACAACTCTAACGTCTCTGCCTCCCCTCTTCCTGCTTGGCTGGCGAAAGTGCAAACGCTACCTCAGCATCGCAGAGCCGTTCTGGAACTTCTTTCAAGTCGCGAGGCGACGCGTGCCTTGGCTCGCGATCTATCTCGCCCGCGTGGTCGCGTACCGTCTGAGCTGCGCGGCACCGCTCAGCACTGTGCTATCACCCAGGATATGGTGGACCATTACTCGGTCGCCCATGGCAGCCACCCAGAGCACGAACGCAAAAACCGTTACTATCAGCTGGAAGCTTACGATCGGACTCGTGTCGTCGTCAAAGATGCGGATAGCGAGTCCACCGACAGTAATGGCGATGTTTGTGGCAGATATCTGAATGCAAATTGGGTGCAGGAACGGTATGGTCGCAGGTGGTGGATCGCTAATCAAGCGCCGTTGCCACACACGGCGCACGCGTTTCTCAGCGTTGTCCTACAGCCGACAGCCGTTCCACCAGAGTCACTTCGTAGCCACGATCAGACACAGCTCACCCCTTGTCGTGTTCGCACCGTCGTTCAGCTCACCCAAAATACCGAGGGTGGTAGAACCAAAGCCCATCCTTATTTTCCAAACCAAGTCGGCCAGTCGATCGTTCTAACGCCGGAGGGTAACTGCGATGCTCTACCACTTAAATCGACTCTACTAGAGACTAAGCATCATCCAGATGCACTGTGCATTGAAAGCATAGTGTCTGTGATGCCAGTGGCACGGCACAGAAATGCCGCGGCAGCGAGTTCTGATGAGCACGACGAGGTGGAACCGGTTCTATTCCGTCATATGCTGTACTACGCATGGCCCGACTTCGGAGTCCCATCATCAGAAGACCGCTCGAGTTTACTGAATTTCGTTCGCTTGGTGCATATGGTTAACACAACCCCAGTGTCTGTCGGCGAGCAGCAACCAAATGATTCCCTTGATCCACCCATCATGGTTGGGTGTTCCGCTGGCATAGGCCGAACAGGCACTTTCATTACGCTATCTTCAATGCTGCGTACTTTCAACCTTCTTTCACCCTCGTCGTTGAGCGACCAGCACCCCGAAACCGCGTCCCAGCCAGCTCGTCCAGCTTTCAGCGTATTATCATCGTTCCTCCACAGGCGTTCGGGCTCGCGGTCTAGCATTGACAGCATAAAGATGCCGTCCCGATCACCATTAGGACCCATTCCTGACCAATTTTCCGACGATTTGGTTCTTCAGGAGATAGATTCCTTGAGAGACCAACGGCCATTTATGGTACAGCAGGATCAACAGGCGATACTTGTCTACGACATGTTGGCATCCGAGTTGTCTGCCAAGGGCAGTAGCGTGGGGCGCGAGTGACGGACGATGGCTTTTTGCGGACGATTCTACAACTGTTGGACATTATCCTATTCATACATATTTGCGTTGGAGACTAGTCTTCGATGATTACAATGCAGGTCAGTTTGGGAGGCCAGAAGCAGAGCATTTATTTCGGGCAGCAACGAAACCCATCGGTACTAGGCCACACTTGATTAGGACTTGTATCAAACATTCGCTGATGATTCTTCCTTTGTGTCTGGTAACTTGTCGGCAGATGATATGGATGGAGGGCCTTCCCGGAGATTCATTTCCACATTTACTTCCAATGTCTATTTATACGGTAATGGTCTGTCATATTGAAGTACGCGAAGGAAGCCAGAAGCACTGCGTACCTCTTCACCATCTCGCCGTGTTGTCCGGAAAGAGGGTATCATAGTTAAATGGGTCTGATTCTGATTTCCTGACTTGATGTACTCGCGGGCATTCAGATTGGCCAAGAGTGTATTGCAATAGATGGGCGAGATCACCAGGTTAAGAGATACGAATGCGAACGTATCAGGCCATGCAGACATCTAAAGAGACGATGGTCAGAAGTCAAACGACATAGCAGGAGGAAATATATATACTGACAGTGATCAAAGCGAACAACGCCGTGAGCGCAGTCCATGTGCCCGTATTGATACCTATAAACATGACTCGGTAGATAAGCTGAGATGTTCTGGCATGACGGCCAGGAGTCAACCAACGAACACATGAAGACAAGTAAACAGGCATCCCACTGTTTAAGGATTTCGCCATCTCCTCTCTGTTTCCACAACATGTAGAAGAGAGTGAGCGTGATGAGAATGTCCTCAACAGCGCTAACACCCCATATCGACTTGAGAAGTTTCTGGGACAAATTCAATTATTCGCATTGCCGGACGAGGAGAGAAGACGTACTTGGAGGGCATAGAACTGGCTTATAGAAACCTGTTGCAGGCTGTAGCCAAATTCGTAAAGTTAGCCTAAGGAAGAAGCGAACGAATTAATGCTGACTTGAGAGCAAGGAACGCTGCCAAGTCGGCATCAGTAAATACCCATGGGAAGGCTATATGCACGAGGCAAAAGAACCCACCAATGTAACCCGCTGAGATCGGGGAGGGGAGAGGGCGTTATTGATAATTGCAAGTTGATGAACCCTAGGACTTACCAAGTTGGTACACGGAAACAGGAATCTATATCAAGATGACCATCAGGCAGGCGAGGACATTTGTGAAGGGAGAAACATACGAATATTGCAGGAATTATCCACCTGCGTCCCGAGACTGTATACTCCTGTTAGCAAAATATCACCAGATCGACAAACTGACGAAACACTGACAGTTCCAAATCCTATACACAAAGAAGAGTTGACAAGGCAACGCTACCAAGCACTTCATAACGGGTTAGTAGTCGTGTTAATTGAGTTAAACAGGGCTTAAGAACTCACGGTAAAGAAGGTAGCCCACTGAGGAGTGCTTCAGTCCTCGTGGTACAGGAATGGATGGAGAAAGAACGTACTAGATATTCCCTAAAGAGCAAGGTAAGCGCTCTGCTAAGCCACGGGATCGCGATGGATAAAGAAGACTATACACACTCTGATACAATGAACCCGTTATCCGATAGCACAATATCGACCCAGACTATGTAGGGAAATGGTCAGCGCTAGGACTAGGGACATGGGGACAGAAATTCTCCTTACATCCACGGTTAGTAAGGATCAAATGGGCCGTATCACAGCCCCTGGTGCGCGTCGCATTGATCATCTCGCAGTGACAGACGTTGGGTTCGTACGTACAAAAGCCATAGAACCTAGTGCAAGACATTAGCCACCACTAGCAACTTTGTGAGTTGTGAGAGAGAGCTCACCAAGGCCTTGATATAGTTGCTATCGTTCTTACGGAAACTAGAGGTAGTTTTATCAGCTCTGTGCCGCCGAAGACAGGGGCTCAGGTCAATGGACCACACATACTGGAAGAAATAAAGGAACCTGCGAGACGCCAGTGAGTTAAGACTAGGATATGAAGATGAGAAAGGCCATACGTCTGAGTGCAGGAAATGCCCCAGAGTACGTTGTTCACCAAGACTGCAACATACTCGACTTCTGCCTGCTCTATGCCATCCCACGCCATGTCGGTGAGTAACGAGCGACTAAACCTGAGGGGATTGGTTTATATATACCTCCCGTTCAGCCAATGCCTTTTAAGCAAAATTCAACGGCATAAGGGCTGGGCATGGACATATGACGGAAGTCAACCGCCCATGGGTGATCCTATCACCGTATCGAGTCGTTATTTCAGCCAATGTGGGGCCGTTATCGCCACGGAAGCCGTGTGAACCATAACTAACCCACAGCGGGCGCACCCTGCCGATGCCGGGATGGCCTTCAGCGTCCAGTGAGAGTGATATCGCTCTATTGAGCCTATGATGAGAGCGTTATGGCATTGTAGACAGCCTGTTTCCAAAGGGATGGAAAGAACCAGCGGGCTCATTGGATGTGAGAGGGGACTGCGCTAGTTGGGGAGGTTGAGCGGCGGTGAATGCGACCCAGCGGAGAATGCCGAGGAAGATCATATTCCTTGTAGAGACAGGTTCAGCGTACTGTGAGCACAGATCTACCAATAGAGGCCTGTTATTCGTCCATGAGGGAACCAATGGATCCCCGCCCCTCACTTAGCCGCTTTTGAAACGACTACCTCAACATGCTTGCGGAAAGTAGGAGTAAGATGACACTGGAATTTGAGGTCCTCGACACTGCCAAGAAGAGATGAGTGATGAAAGGCGGAGGTTGTACGGTATATTACTTGCCTTGTGTCGTGGAGTTGTAGGTTCAACTTACGAAAGACATTAGCAAACAGGAGATACAGTTCACACCAGGCGAGACTAGAGGAGGAGCAGAGTCAGAAGTGGGTCCAAGAAGGAACGTGAACCACCCGCTCACTTGATCCCCAGACACATGCGAGGCGCTTTGGAGAAAGCCACTATATGACTATCAGAGGCACCGGCGTCCTTGTCCAGCCATCTGCCAGGGAAAAATCTATGTGGATCGGGGAATAATACTCTACACAATGTTAGTTGTGATGTGTACGAGAGTACTTAGAAGAGAGCGAACATACGGATCGTAATGGACAAAAGTCACGCCCATGCCAACTACAGCCTGAAGGTTTTATGTCGGCACGTATTACGGTAAAATGTGAGAAGTTACCGTACCCCCACAGGCACAACGATGCCCCCAATAGTCGCATCTGACGGTGCGACGATCCTCGGAAGAGGCGTCGCAATCCCGTGAGAGAAGCGCAGTGATTCCTTGATGACGGCTGTCTAAGAATCGGCATTAGTCTCTGGGAGTCGTCCAAAATTTGCCGGATGGGGCTTACCAGGTACGGGAGTTTCTCAAGGGCCTCATACTTGATGGGAACACTTGCATCCGGCCACGCATCTACCAATTCTGCTTGCAGGGTCGACAAGATAGCCGGATCGTTGAGAATGTAGAACGTCCCGACGGTGCATGTATTGCCCACAGTATCACTTCCGGCAGCTACCAGATTCATAGCTTCCTCCAACAAGGACTTCTTCGACGGGATAATTGGCTGGCCTTTGGCGGGGTTGGGTGTCAATAAGTGATGATAGATAGTGTCGTGGGTTTGTTGCGTCAACAGTTCCGGTTGGTCCAGTAATTCATCGATCTGCTGGGAAAGACTGTTCATCAATTGAGCGGGGCCGAAAGAACCTTTGCGGAAGCGTTTGAATAGGCCATCAAGGCCCAATAGCATCCCGTAAACGAATGGGAAGTGTTTGAAAACTAGAGCAAGGGGCATTAAGGCCTCAACTGCTAGAATCAGTGGATGACATCAAAGTCTCGAGCAAAGCAGTATGACAGAATGATCTCCAAAGTAGTGCAACGGTAGGCACGATGCGCGTCAACTGGCTTTGACGATTCATGCAATAGCTTGTTGATGAATTTATCGACCTGAGAATTGTCATAATTTAGTCAGGCAAATACCAAAGAAGAAAAGCACCAACTGTAGCCTGGATACAACTTGCAAGTTTGATTATGGCTCGTCGAGAGAAAAGCGGGCTTAATATGTCCCGTCGAATTTTTGCTTCTTGAGGGTCGATAAAGCAAAAGGACGACTCGTCTTCATGGAATGTACCGTACAACCGTGGATCCTTCCGAAATTTGGAACCATTTACGTAGATGTCGCGATGGTACTGAAGGCCTTTGAAATGGATCTAGAGCATCTCAGCAATGATGAAGATGGCACGAGGACAAACAACCCACCTCGTTGGGAGCAACCCGAACTACTGGACCTGAGGAGAGGGGATAAACATAAGCGGCAGAAAAGGGAGGTGAAGAAAGAAAAGTACCGTAACGCTGATGAAGAATTTCTAGATGATCCAAAAACGCGCCGTCAAGGAAAACTTCATAGTAGGTTGAGTACCACCATGTCGCTGCCGCCAACTTGGGTCCAGGAAAATGACGCAGAGGGTGGAAGAATAGATTATAGATGACTTTCGAGACGCAGTAAATAGCAAAAGGAGCGACAAGTGCAAGAGCAGTAGCAGAAGTTATCATGTTCAGTGATATGGAAAGAACGGTAGTTGCATGAAGTTATATGTGGTTGGGGAGGCTGTCCATCGAGTCTTCCAAGCTTTCGCATTCCACGCTCGGCGCAATTTTTCATTAGCATGTATGCGCGCCAAGTTGGTGACTTTCGAGGCTGTTCACCATTACGGCTGCGCCCGTCATCAACTGATAGTCAGGAACGAAGGCATCATGAGAGCGAACACCCGCAAAGATGGCTGCTTGGTCGGATCGCGATAAAACCATGGGAACTTCTAGGGAACACAGAGGGAGCCCGACTGGACAGCTCACAACATGTGAGCTGGGATCGGGGCATGTTGGCCGACAGTACGTGCCATTGGCACAGCACATTCAAAGACATATGCGCCAGGCTGAGGAGGTGAAAATAGAGTGGTCCTTGCTAGCGCTTACAAGCCACGATACAAGGGTTGGTCGATGACCACTGAAGTGGGTCCACGAGTGGATGTCAGCATTCAAGTCGTAGCTGTAAACTGAGGTGTTTGTCATCTTCAGGAAGTTTGGAGCTTCAGCAACTTGGCTCGACATGGCGGTGTGTACGTCCCTGGACCAAGGCTCACTTCCTTGGCAACCCCCGCTGTTGACTCTGCCATAATTCCTGGAACATCTGGATGTAGTTAACGCCTCATAAAGCAGTGATTGATATACGGGCACATCGAAGGGATAGCCAAGTCCGCGAATGAAGCCTTGTATCGCACAAGACGCGTCTCGAGCCTCGGGGTGCATTGATCTGATGATAGAGTTGCAAGCATGAGTTTCCGACGTATGATATTCAAAGGAATAGGCTAGCTCACAATTGGATATTGTTGCCCTGTATCTTGTGGCTCTGGTGGGTGGTAAATTTGACGCGCGTTGACTCGCTCTTCGTCTTTCTATCGTGGAACGCGATGCGCGTATTTTACGACGTACGATTCTTGACGACTCATGGTAAGGCTCCGTGAGGGAATGCAGCATGGCGCAACTGTGAACTTGAAGGTGTCGAAGCTGAAGGAACGCCACAAGCGCCGAACAAACGGGCTGGAAACCAACCTCTATAGAGCGATAGTCGATACTATTTACAACCTCCTAGGATTCTCTGCGTTGGCTTCCTCATGTTGCATTGTCAGATCATACTGGCGTGCTATTTGTCGAGGAAGTGGGTGCTCGGTGCAATATGGAGACCCTCTAATTGCCACTCCGACACCTGATGCTGAGCCCACACCGCAAAACAATATCCTCGTGTCTCTTCACAATCCTATGTCTAACTGGTGGTCATTTACGACTGTCTGCTCTCGAAACAGCCTATCTGACAGAACAACAACAGGTGCCAGGGGTAGACAGCCACCACCAGATAAGAACACCTAGATCTGTCTCCTCGTTACGGCTTTCTTTGTTCTACGCCCCAGCCTGCCAATATCCTTGTTGTTTTCGTGGGGCTTTTCCCGACAAATCTCGCAGCATAACTGCTTTGGGATTGTCTCGCCAGACAAGCCGAGGGCAGTCCTTCTGAATATAAAACCTGCCTCCGGAACAATGGTTCTCGAAGCATCTCCTTTTACTTGCCTCACTACCCGTTTCTCTTCGATGCGAAGCGTCTAGTTCATCAACGTTATAAACCACTATATGCCTTGTATCTTACGCCCCAAGAGCTGCCTAAAGCAACCTCGTCGTCCTGATAAGCGCCGTGTTCGCTTCCAAGTCGGACCTACATACCACAGGTATAGCCCGCTGAGTCCTTACTTCCCTTCAAGCCCCAACACTGGTGTTAGCCTGGACACCCGTACGCCTCACCTTGCTGATATATGTATGCTTCTTGCTGATTTTTTGGATATAGCCAATCGAATGAACACCTCAGCATATCATAGCAACTACTTGATCCCCACGCCACCTCAACCATTTCAAGCCTTACCGGCCACGCAGGTCACGACTCGATGTACGCCAGCAACCATGTATACTCCTTTACCACAAACATCCACGACACAGCAATACACCTGGGCAGGACCTAACGGAATGCACACATT
Source organism: Pleurotus giganteus (assembly GCA_032158425.1). Taxonomy (NCBI): domain Eukaryota; kingdom Fungi; phylum Basidiomycota; class Agaricomycetes; order Agaricales; family Pleurotaceae; genus Pleurotus; species Pleurotus giganteus. The sequence goes on from JAPEHR010000002.1 coordinate 4,118,407, forward strand.
CACTCCAGTGCCTCAACCCTCGCTCACGCTGGGTCCTCCGTCTCTGCCAGCCTTCGTCCCCACAGGCCCGTCACAAACCTTCACGTCCTATGCGCCAACTCAGGCTGTATCAACCTTTACCCCAATTCCTCAGGCCGTTTCTACGTTCACCCCTGCTCCACAAACCTTTGCGACCTTCCCTGCAGCCCCGACGTCGGTCACCACATTTGCTCCTGCCGCTACCTCTCTTACGACTTTTACTCCCACTCCAGCCGTCTTCGCACCACTTCCGCCACAGCCTCAGGTATACACGAGTGTCACCACCCCAATGACGACCTATGCACCTGCCCTGTTGGCACCTCCAGTATGCTTCGGACCTCAAATCCACCACAACCTCTCTAGTGCTACCGCCTCTCTGGACTGGGATATGATATCTCCTTCGTCAGCAGCGAAACTCAAGTCCTGCGTGGCCCAAGCCACAGGTACCTCAGGAATTGATCCATATACTCCCGCGCTTATGCCCCCGGATGCGCTTCGTAAGATGACTTTGTCCATCCCGAACCTCGATCACATGCGGACTCTTTGGGGCGACATCCTCGTCACTCCCCATTCAAATGACTACTCTCCGATTACCATCGTCGACGTTTTGACCTCGGTTTACCAATACATGCACACGCCCATTTCCTCAGAACACGAAGCATACATTGAATCTCGGTCCCCGGGGCTTTTGGATAAAGGGTTTAATAGACGAATGTCGAGATCGCCGAATCCGGCTTGCTTCGAATCGAACAGAGGCTATGTACGTGTTGATGCTCTCGGCGAATGGACAAAGTTTGTGGGGCTGAGACCTGCTGAGTGTGGTGGTAGTGGGGGAAAATATTATATGGATATCGACTCTGGGTGTGCTTGATGACACTTTTTCCTTCTTCACAACGAACTTCACGACGATGCATTCCCCTTACGAATTATTAATTATCATCTACTTTAGTTATCTATTTATATTTCTAATTGTGAATCTCGGCCTCGTGTGGAGTAATCATGGAAGCAAACGAATTGACTTCTGGGCATGTTCTTGCCATCCACCTGGATTCGTCATCCATGAGACTTACTCTCCGGGTTATCATAATTGACGTCGAGAAATTCTAGCGCGCTTTATTATCCCGAGTCCACAATGAAGAACATATCATGTGTCAGTCAAGCTTGAGTGCTGTGGAGCGCTATCCGCCGTCCAAAGTGGCCTTTGAGTAGTGCATGTCAATTATATCGACCAAGAATCGAAGCTCGCGGCCTAGTTCGTTCGCGGTTCGGTCACGGAGTCCCCTCTCGTTACTCTTAAGTATGACACCACGTGAGCGGATGAGCCAGTTCGGTCCGGACTCCGGTCCCGCGCACTCTCGGTTTACCAGTACCACGACTATGGCACTATGCTCCAAGATCCAAACTTTGGCACGTCATCTCGCGGCTACGATGAGTTGAAAATAATTTCTGATATATCGCATCTCAGAAGTCCTCGATACCGACTTTGCCGCACGAAGATCCCCATCATGGCTAGCACCCATCGCCTTCTAACCGGGCTGACGATTGAATGGTCTTGCCGTCTACGTCCTTTGCGCCGTGAGGTCAAAGTCAACGTTTGATTAGGGCTCTGTAAGGGCAGCTTCGCAAGTTATGGAAGGATCCATAGACGACTATCGCTCTTAACCACCCTCGTTCTCAAAACTTCTACTTCGGCTCGATAATTCTTGTTTGACAGAGTACTCACAAAGCGGCATGGATCAATTATCCCTTAATATTTCAAGGTGCGCCCAAGAGGGAGTATTTAAGCCTACCACAAAGAACCCTCTTCCCCAGCAGCGCTTCCAGCCCGCTCCTCGGTCAGTATCTCTTGGAGGTCCTCTACATCCTTTACACTGACTGGGCCTTTCAGTATAGTCTCTATACCCATCTGTATACCAGATATCATGCGTTCAACCTTACTTGTCCTCATCCTCGCCGCTGTCGTTCTGGCCAGTCCCATCGAGGACGCCGATGCCAGGAGGAGGGGTGGTAGGAGGCCCACCTCTAAGGGTGGTTCCGATAGCAAGGTTAAGGATGCCCTTGTTAGCGTTGCCGGAGACTTTGTTAACGGTGCCGCCAGCGGTACCAGTGGCGCACTCGTCGATGCTGCTTTTGATGGAGGTGATACAACTACGGACGCGTGAAGTCATTCAATCCAATCCGATGATCACGACTATGCATGTATATATACGCGTGAAGTAGATATTGATGCATCCGAGACAAATGACTAGCAATTTCCAAGAGCCGACCTAGATTCAAGCCATCATCAAAGGGTCATCTATCGTTTGGCAAAGCGCAGGAAGCGAGAAGCAACTAGAAGAGAGTCACAATCAGTATAAGGAAGAGGATGTCGCGGGGTGAGACTTACCGACAGTCGCAATGACATTGAAAACGAAGTATGCGAAAAGGACGAAAACATCTCGCCAGCGTTCATCAAAGCTGATGTTCAGTGGGGTGTAGAATTCATCACCAAGGGAGAACTGGCAATAGCGGCAACCTGAGGTGGCATTGATGTTGTCGACGTAACCTCCGGCAACGTCCACGAACGATTGCGCCCACGATCCACATGTCTGACCCGCAGGCGGGTTAAAGACGGCGAACTCGTCAGGCTTGCACCGTATGGTTAAGCCACTGGAGGGCACTGTCAGTCACCGCGCATCAGAAGACGACAGCAGACTTACTGAAGTTCCGTGCTGACTGCCGCAGCCATTGAACGAGTAAAAGGGACCAACTCGTAGATCCAAGACCTCCAGAAGGTATTCATCGAGGGGTAAGGAATGGTGACACCGCAGAAAGTAGAAAAAAAGAGGCCGATGAAAGGATTGAACAACACGGCGACTTGCACACTAGGGCTAATGGCGGCGATCAACTGGCCGAGGGAGACACCAAAAAGCAACATGAAGATGATGATCAGGAGCTGGAAGCCCGTGCCATTGAGGCCAGCAGAGCCTTGTCCGAAGCCCATGGGATACACCATAAGAACCCAGTAAACGATGCCGCAGAGAGCGTTGTATGGGATTTCACCAACAAGCTGACCAATGGCAAAAACGAATGGTGAGTAAATTCTACTGGAAGCCTCACGAATGAAAATTCCTGGCGGCAATGGGATAAGAGGTTAATTGGAATAGAAACAGGTAGAGACCTACTTCGATTCATAATGAACACTGGCTCGATCTGGGCCATGACAAGGGAGGGCAAGAGGCCAATCCAGAAACTGTGGAACGGGTCAGTGCCAACCTGATGAGTAATCGACTAAAGAACTGACATCCCGAAGACCCTGAACTGGAGGTCGCGAGAGCTGGTGCCCAGCTGGAGGAAAGATAGCGATACGAAGAACGAAACGAAAGCGCATACAAAGAGACGAGAGAAGATATAATCCGGAGATCGCCACAAGGCACGGTTGTTGCGCTGGACGACGATCTTAAGTTGATACCAGAAAGGAGTGGCAACTACAGTAGTGAGCTCGTGAGCAAATGTATGGAAGCGATGATAGACATACATGTTGAGGTGAGATTCTTCTCATGAACTGGCCGGGAGAGAGCTGCTTTCTTGAGGTCATCGAGCTCCTGGCGGACCCTGACATACTCAGGGGAGTCCAACCAAACATTCTTCCAGTCACGATCGCCAATCCTTGGGGAAACACCAGCACCGATGGCCTCGAGCATAGACTCCGCCGGATTAGCGTTGGGCGGGCATGGTGCACCCTCACGAGCGAAATAGTCCCGTAATACCTGAGAATCAGGACCGATGTCGCCGAAGTAGACGGTCTCACCGCCGCGTTCAAGAAGAAGGAGACGGTCGAAGCTCTCAAAGAGGAGAGAAGAAGGCTGGTGGATGGTACAGAGAATGGCTTGACCTTGGTCGGCAAGCTTTCGGAGGAAACGAACAAGATTCCAAGCACTCTGAGCATCAAGACCGGAGGTAGGTTCATCCAAGAAGAGCAGGAGCTCCGGCTTACTAGCCAACTCGACGCCGATGGTTACACGCTTGCGAGCTTCGATACCCAAGCTGAAGATAAGCGCCTCCGTAAGGGTCTGCAGTTCCAAAAGTTCGATGATCTCCTCGACGTAAGCATCCTTCTCTTCCTTAGGAACGGAGGCGGGTTGACGAAGATAGGCAGAGAATCGGAGAGCCTCGCGAACAGTTGCCGTTCCCTCATGAACGTCCATCTGTTCGGCGTAGGCGGTACCACGAGCGAAGTCTGAATCAAGAGGACGACCGTCGACAAGGATGTCCCCACTGATCACGCCAATGTTTTTGCGCTGAGCGAGTACGTCCAGGCAAGTGGTCTTTCCAGCACCACTAGCACCCATGAGAGCAGTGAGAGTTCCAGGCTTCACGTATCCATAGACATCATGAAGCAAGCGACGGGTCCCGCCGGGAACTGGGACAACGTAGTTCAGTTTCTCCCACGTGAAGACCTTGCGATGTTTCTGAATAGCGAGACTGTTGCTGACATCGCAATATTAATGGACGCAAATATAATGGAGGTGATGCGTACCCGTTATCAAAGGTGATTGGGGGGTTGTCTACATCGTCCCGAGTCTTCCCTGCCCTGCATGCCTTCTTTTCTTGTTGAATCTCGTTGAGCTTCTTGGTCTCGGCATCGTCTTTAGCAAAAATATTCACGCTAACGTCGAAGGTATGACGCTAGCCAAACCGTTATCAACATTGTTACTCAGTTGGAGGAATGACTTACGGGGAACACCTCAATAACCAAGATCTGCGTGAACATAAACAAGACAAAGAAGCCAAGAATGACAAGAAAATCGCGGCGCCAGATGTTTGCAGGGTTAAGGCCGTAGCCTACATCGATGTAAGAACTCCCTGGTATAACGTCCCTTCCTCCTTCAGCGCCGAAAAGCGTACAAGCCTGGTTGGGGCCCAGGCCATCCCTGGAAATAGGAGGCAGGGGTCAGACTGGCGATGTTAGGAGACAAACAGACGTACGGATATTGATCGACGAAGCCAGGGATGTTTCTGGGGACAACTGAATTACCGTCGCAAGCGAACTGAAGATATCAATGAGTATCGATCAATGGCGCAAGAACTGTGAGCGGACTTACGGAAATCCGCATGAACTCGTTCTCCATTACGCCCTCCCACGCTGTGTTTCCAAGGAAAGTCAGTGAGCGCAACGACATAGACATGAATGTAATAATAATATACCATATGCGAGAGGGTTGATGTAATACTAAGGGGTATATCAGATATAGCAGGGTAGCACGCAGTGGATTGTCACATACAATCCAAAATAGCCAGCGTTTCATGCTGCTCACTGGAATCATGTAGCCACTGTACTGAACCAACTGTCGCGCATGGTGTCAGCCCGAGGAGAATCAAATAAAGATATGGTTGAATTTACGTTGGGCATGAAGAAAGCTGCAAGCCTGAAGCAAGTATGTACTCGTCAACGGAACGCCTGGGGATTAACAATTGGCAAGCCGGCTCACCTGAAGGCCGCATCGAAACTCGGGCACAGCAATCCGACAGTCCCGAAAAAACCTTGCATGGCAAGGAAAGCGAGATAGTTGAATAGGTGGAACGTCCAAAAAGCGCCGGCATTGCGGTTCAGATTACACATGAAGTAAATAATAATGTTGAAAATGAACACGCGAATGGACGAGAAGGGTACGTCGGAGAGGAGATTAGCCACTGGTACGACAGCTGGGCGGTACATGCTGTAACTGGTCTGCGGCAGGGCATGAGGGACAAGGCATGAGAAGACAGCTTGTTGGATAGCCCACCTGTTTGCGAAGGATTGGCCGTCCAATCATCGCCATTGGGATCTATACATTTAGTCAGACCTATACTGCAGATAGAGTAAATAAAAACTGACTTGACTGAATGCCTCAAAACAGGTAACCATCAAAGCGATGAAAATGACGCTATACATACATTAGTGGTGAGAAACGGGAGCAGATACTCTGAACCAACCTTCCGCGAGTAAAGGCACCAGCGGAGGTGCTTGGCAGATCAAAGTACGCTCCACCTATAACGAGTGCAAGAATGGTCGTCAATGACATGCTCGTATAAAGTTGGAACCGATCTTGCAAGCGCTGTTGGAGCTGCCTAATTGTCAGGGCGCGAACTTGACCCCAGAAGCCGAGTGTATAGGGACTCTTCTTCGAAACGCCTTTCTTCTTGTCAGCAGCAACAGCTGCCCGAAAAGCTTCCTGGTCGTGCTCCTCGTTGTCCATTAAAATTTTGTACTTCTCGCGGCTGGTATCTAGGTCTTGAGCGTACGAAGATATGCGGAAGGCGTTCTCGAGGCCGTCGGGAGAAGAAGGTACGTCACGGGCAGATCGACCAGGGGCAAATTGACGTTCGTTAGGATCAGTGCAGCCAGTAAGATAATCGGCGGTGCTCTGTCGCGGGAGGGATTTAAAACCGAGGCCTTCGAAGTAGGCACGGGCTTCAGAAGGAGGACCATAGAATACCTGACGACCTTCATCGAGAACCATGACCTTGTCGAAGAGCTCATAGATACCTTCGCCAGCTTGATACAGAGTGACGAAAGTGGTTTGGCCGAGAATATCTGTCATGACGCGCAAGCTCTTCGCGAAATCGAGGGCAGTCGAAGCGTCGAGACCACGGGTCGAATTGTCCCAACACTGAACTCGAGCACGGGTGGCCATCATTTCTGCGATACTGACACGTTTGCGTTCGCCGCCGCTAATGCCACGAACGAACTCATCGCCGACGAGGGTCTGTTTGGTGTGGGAGATGTTGAGCATGCGAAGAAGCATGTTGAGGACCTCTGAGTCAAATTCCTTGCGTGAGACACCAGGAAGACGACCGTTCGGACCAGGTGACTTCATTGAGAGAGCGAACTGAAGAGTTTGAGCAACCGTGAGAGTGGCAATATGAATATCATCTGCGATTATTAAACCGTCAACCAACTGAGTGAACGGAGTAAAAATGTAATCTCAACCTTCTTGGTTGTACACGACTTCACCCTTGTAGTACTTGGCCATTTCGGCGGCGTCCATACCGGCGTAACACACGTCACCAGATACACTGAAAAGTTCATCTCGTTGGTTTGCAATGGTCTTCAAGAAGGTGGTACATCCGGCACCAGGACAACCCAGAACAAGACACATTTCACCAGGTTTCAGGATGCCAGATGACCTTGGCATTCGGTGTTAGTACATTAGCTGTGAGAACGTCGTGGTCCGCTCACTTGTGCAAGATGGGGCGAGTTGAAGGGGGCGTGGAGGGGAACAATGGGCGGATGAGTCCCCAAACCCAGAACAGAGGAGAAAGTCCGAAGCCAACAATAGCCCCTGGCCAAAGTTTAGGCAAGCACCCCACTCGAAAACTGAGACTTACCACCAAAAGTGGGTGCATAAAACTATCCCAAACATGGTCATCAGCTCTACGTCCATAACATGTTTTTGTAGAAACCTACCTTGGTACCTACACCGCCAACGACCTTTACTTCCAGGTCGTCCCATGTGACGCCGACGTGCTAAGTGGGTGTAAGCGAAGCATGTAAGAAACAAGCGAGCAAACCAACTTTGTGTTTGATACCGGCCGCTTGGTTGGCGTCATTCGACGATTGAAGGTATTCTCTAAGGTCAAAAAGTTCCACTGCCTCGGAAGTGGCTTTCTCGACGTCCTTCCCACCGTGGCTCCATAGTGCGTCTGGGGACTTGATCTTGGTGGCTGCCCGACCATCCAGCTGGATGGAAATTCGGCGCAAGAGTTCATTGAACTGTCGCTCAGCATCGGAAACATCTACGTGGCGGAAGTGAGGCAGCTCCCCCACGTTGACACGACACAAGGTGCTAGAGACTGAGTCGGGCACCGCATGTTTGTCTTCGAAGAGTGTGGGGGCGCTCGCCATTGATGCTGGGATATGTGCAGCCAGGAATTGGGCATGCAATGGCTGGGGGGAAGGTGTCAGCAAAAGACTGCATTTTCCGGGTTTATCAAGGTTTGAGAAAGGCTGGAATCGTCCTGCGTGAAGCACTGAAAGGACTGCTGCTCGCGGAGCTCAAAATTTGTTCGGGCATTGAAAACAGTCCTCGAATTCAGGGTCCTTCACAAATACTGACAATTCGAGACCTCAGTCATTTCTCTGCTACTTGCTTCTACATTGTCATGCATAGAACATTACCGCATAGGAACTCGCCTACAAATTAATTCTTGTATCGCAGTAATAGTAGTTTGTTCCTTTGTGCGCAACTCACCTACTTTCCCCTGTTCGCTCGGTAGCGTTGGTTCGGTAGCGACACGTTCGATGAGTCGATTCGGACCCTTGGCATTCGGGGATCGTGAGTCATTCCTGGGATTCGGAAACGATAGGTCGAGTTATTTTCTTCTGCTTGGGTGCTCCGTGATTGTGTGAACCACCCACACGAGGGGGGGGCATGCAGCGCCAGCCCTCAGAAAAAAATCAACACACGAACATGCTCTTCACCTATTAGCCAGTTCGCTGCTGTCCTCGCCGACCCCTACGCCAATAATGATATACAGACGCTTTCAGCTACGGCTACCCACCTAACTGCAACCCAACGAGCCACCAAGTGGGTGGTTTTGTCCATATATGATATATATACATATTATACTAATATTATCACGATACAGGTAAAGCGACGGATAGCGACGATGAAGGTATGTATGGAGATACATGCGGAGGGATGTCACGGTGAGACTACATGGCAAGGAGCTGGACAGTCGGTCATATTAATCAGAAACCGGGTGTTGCTCAGTCCGTGATGGAGAGGAGATGAAGAAGAATATGAGTATACACAAAGACATTAAAGATAAGCGTAACCATTGTCAGCGTCTTGGTGCCTCATGGACTATCCTCGACGTGCTCCACCGAATCGACAATCTCATTGACGAGTTCTAAGGTTACACCCGGAATGATGCGCTCAGCGTCGGTAAAAGCACGCTGCAGAGCGCTCAGAGCTACCCGTGCTTCCTGGGATGAAACTCGGGGGAATAGCTGATGGGGGATCGGTAAGTTACCGAACCAAAAGTGGTCTATTATATACAAACTCACGGAAGCGATAGCAGGTAGGATGACAGAGTCTAGCATAGTAGTATCCGGAAGTTCATCGTCTTCTAAATGCATCTGAGCCATCTTCTGTTGAACGGAATTTGGATGGGGTTCTGGGTACGTGTCTACATATTGATCGTCGTAGTCCTCGTACTCGTCTGAAGGCTCTCTTTGAACTGGATGATGGGCGCTGGCTAATGTAGCCCCAGCAGAGTTGGATGCAGAATTGGTATGACGAACGGTGGCTTGATTGTCGGTTTTTTGCCGGGTTGGTGAAGCGGATGGCGGCAGCGGCGGGAGCTCGCCTTTCGATGCGAGAGATGAAGAGAACTTTGTACTAGCCGAAGAACCGGGTCGACGAGTGGACGAGCTATCTGAAGAACCATCAGATCCTGTTCGATTGACGCCATTGTTCTCCCAGGTCAGAGGAGGTCCAGAGACCTGAATGTTATTCCGCCCGATGGTCCCAGGCCGGCTGACGTGCCGCACGGTTCCGAAATCCCAAAGGTCATCTGGGTCTCCGGATTCCGGACTAAGAAAAGCACTTAGATATATGACGGTGATCAAAAGCGAAAGAGGAATACAGATCCGACACCATGTCTCGCTCCTCTTCTTCCAACCTTTCCCCACCTTCTGCACGCCATCGTTCATGGCGCTCGATGAGTTCAGTGAGATAGCTGGTCTTCTTTGCCATTCGAACGAACTTGTGCTTGAGTAGCTCGCGTGCGGACGGCCGCTATAAATAAATCAGTGGACGGTCACAAGAAATGAGAATACGCTAAACACTGACATCCTTCGGATCGCGTTGTAGACAATAGGACACAAATTCGCGGAAAGGCTTGGAGAAGTTACCCTCTAGCGTAGGTGGGGGATTTTTGGGTATGAGGAATAGGACCTGAGGGCGGATATATGCGTGCAGAGATCAAGGAGCAACACAGGGCTCACCTTCATGGGGTGTAGTTCAGCATACGGGGGTTCTCCTTTGGCAAGTTCGATGGCAGTAATACCTAGACTCCAGATATCTGCTTTATGGTCATAACCACTTTGCTTGATTACTTCCGGAGACATCCAGTACGGTGTACCAACGAATGTATTCTTCTTTGCAGACAGCGTCCCAGAGAGTTGTCCGGAAACACCAAAGTCCGCCAGCTTAACTTCTCCTCCCGCTGAAAGCAAGATGTTGGCAGCTGAATGGTTAAAAGTGAATATACCAGAGGTAAACAGGGATGATGAAATTACCCTTGATATCGCGGTGAAGCTTTCCCTCGGAATGAAGGTACTCGAGGCCTTTCAGTAGCTCACGGACGATGATAGCGATGTACTCCTCTCTAAATACGCCGGGCTTCATCTGAACGGCCATGGGTCAATACTCACGATGGAGGGCAAATATCTTTTACCAGATCCGAGCATGAGCCGCCGGAGCAATACCTTGGGATGATCAAAATTTAGTAACATGACATTGCAGCATAAAGGAATTACGAACTCCATGACGATCCACAAGTTGGATCCCTTCAGGTATGAACCGTGGTATCTGAGCAAGAACCGATGTCAAGGAGAAGGGAGATCAACGGCTCTGATAACATACTTAGTGACATGGGCCGAATCCAACTGGGAGAGAATCTGTATTTCTTGTTGTATATCTTCTATTTCATCCTCCGCACTCTCCAGGTCAATTATCTTGATCGCGACCGTCTTCTGGGTCCGTTTATCATAACTAGACGGTCTTCGTAACGAGTTTATGAGCCCTCCAGCAATGTGCTCACCCTTTATACACCTCTCCAAATGACCCCTTACCTACTCCAGCCGTCAGGGTAGGCTGTCAGCCTTGTCGGAACCACTCACCAATCCTATTCTGCTTAACATAGAATTCCTCTGGGTCTTGATGACGGTTGTCCTACCGGTGCGAGATCAACGGTAATCGACACTCTGTGATAGGCGTCTTGGTGCTCACCATTGAGGGAAAATAACACTTGTGGATCTACTGAAGCAATGAATTTGTGTTGAGTCGTCAAAGAGCGTTGGTGTCGTTCGGATTTTAGCCAACAGAGGCGAAAGGTTTGGAAAAGTAAGAACTACCGCAGTAATCCAAATCAAATGAGTGCGTTAGATACAGAGATGCTGGCGTCCGTGAACGTAAACGGTAGAGAAAATGAAAGCGGGATAATGGATTTGGCCAGATATATGCTGCTCAAGGCCACCAGCGGTTTTAGCGCCCAGCACTGATCGTGTTGATTCCCTTATAGAGACATGCCGAATTGCCACCGAATAGGATATAAACTACAACCTTGGCGCACAATCTATGAACCAGACATCTGCTCACGAGGTGATACAATCATGACATTATATTATTCATCCGCCCCTAGCGCTGTACATTTTTCATCAGTACTGTCCTGAGATCTCGCTTTGGACTCAGGCTGGCTATGTGTGATTGAGAGAGGCGGCAACGGCGGCAATGGGGCGGTGTGAGTAAGGCGCAGAGTCGGGGGCCTGGCGGGTAGTTTGACCAACGGATAGCTTCTCTTTAAATTCCCAGATTCTTTCTTCCTTATTGCATTAAGCTTCGACTTGTTTAGCCCGTCGAATCCGAAGCCTGGGCCCGATTCATCAGAGTCGGCAGGTGAAAGCGGCTCCGGGGGGTAAGGGTGTATCAATCGTGACGTCCAGTGCCGTAGTCTCTTTCCATAGAAGAATAAGATGGCCACAAAGGCACAGAGAAGAAGGAATAGCAGCAGCGCGACGCCCATAGTCCTAGTGTCATTAGAAGCTTCGTCATTGGTATCGGAATGGTAAGAGTGTCGAGACGTGGCGCCTTCGTTGCGACGTATATTGCTCTATCCAAAGGCGGGTCGCATTAGGCTAATCCAGTCAACTGAGAAACGCCACGTACCTGAGCGGACGGACCAGCTAGCGCGGGATATGCATGGACGAACGGTATCACGCCCAGCGTGAAATAGCCAGCGAGTAGTTGTGAAGCAATCATAGGACAGTTGTACAGTCAAGACAGGCATAAGACAATTCTGTTAGTGAAGCAACGACGTGACCGATCCCGCTGCTTGTTTGACCAAACAAGTTTCCCAGGCGTGAATGTCAGCACATCCGTAATCGCCTCGGGATACCCTCAACCATTCTCGGTCATCAAATACCGCCTATTTCACTGTAGCCAGGAAAGGTGCAACTGCGAGGCGGCAGAGCTGCTAGTGTTATTGAACCGCCGGAGAGGATCCCAAGCATTCCCACCAATGTGAAAATCAAGTAAAAGAGACGCACAAGTCCCGGAACGAGTCTAGAGAATCAAGTTAGATCCCCGAGTCGCAGAGGGAAGGTACACGTACAGAGAAATTCCCAGCAAGCCTTCTAGCCAAGCTGCTAAACGGAACGCAACGCTCTAGACGCATCTTGGTGCTAGACGACTGGTGAAACTATCCAGGTGCTGGTGGCCCAATGTGTCCGAAGTACTGTTGGTGGCTATGGGGCCAACTACTTCCAGTCTCGGGTACGAGTTGGGCAGTGAGATACAATCCGACGACTGTGCAGGTACACTCACAGATGCAAACAATCCTCAACGTGGCCGAGCCCAAAAAGATAGTTTGGATGCACGCTGCTCGCTATGGATTTCATGGGATGGGAAGTGCGGAAAACGGCCTAGCGTTGCGGCGGAAACCAGCAATGTGGAGAATCCCAGGCTTCGACCACGTGGCCAAACCATCCCATAACATTTACCCGAAAAAAGAGAGGGATATAATGTGCAGGGGGACATATAAAAGCGAGACTAGTCATACAACAAAGCAATCATGATATTGCAAGCACAGATGCATATAAGCAAGGAGATTGCGAGTGAACAGAACGAACGAACGAACGAAGATATTACAATAATTGCAAGCACATGCATATGAGCAAGGAGATTGCGAATGAAGAGAAGACCGAACGAAAACATTGCAGGAATAGAAGACGATGACCATGTATGATCGAGAAGGGTGTTGCTGATAATCCATTGGGGCCAGAAAGCGAAATACATGAATCACGAAGTCGGAGTGGGTATTTTTCGATGTTCCTAAATGTTTAGATAGAGCGAAAGGCAAATTAACGCAGCGTTGCGGAGATAGAGTGGAAGGGCTTACGGGGTAATGTGTTGTTTCATAATCTACATGAACGAAGGCTCGTTCGACGCTAGGTAGCGTTTCAAGTTTATCTTGCAGGTCCTGGCTGAGATCGTGGGCTTTCCAGAGAGGTGTTTTGGCGTCCATGACAATGTCAACCTCTACGAAATAATCCTAAAGGACGGTGTGAGAACCTGGAGGGGAGTTACTATAATGAATAATCACCGGTCCACTCTATAAGTCGTGCACCATCAGCTCATTGAATGTCAAGCAAGTTACGATCGACTTACATGATAGGCCCGTACCGTATCGATTTGGTTTATTTCTTCACTGAACGTCGCCACTTTATAGATCAGGAGCTGGAGAAAGCTATGGGGTGCAGATTTTCCTGCCAACAATTCGAATTGCCCATAAATCGTGCGAGTCCAAGCAATAATGACGCCAAGTGCGATCTATTGATAGAGCCACAGGTCAGCACAGAAACAGGATGGACTTGCAGAAGAAAGTTACAATTATGGCACCCATTGGGTCGAGATCTGTCAGGAATATCATTAGTGGCTAAAAGGGATATATGAGGTAAGATACGGACACCACTGTAGCTTGCTCCCACCCGTGGACATCAGGATGCCTTTGGAGAGGGTTAAGAACACCTTGAAATGGCCAATCTGTATGGATCCATACCAAAGGAGTTGATGAATAGATCATTGCGATGGTCTTCCCAGAGGACCCGAACTTGACTGGAGCTCTTACGCAAAGAAAGGCAGTACATAAATAGCAGAAACTTGACGCCTATTTGTGAGTTAACACTAGCCCACGGACCATGGTACAGGTTACTCACCTAGAGCCGACGCAACCGCAATAATAGAAGGAACATGAAATTCCTTTAGATCGTTATTTGTTTTGGTAATTAATGTCCGCGCAGATTCTACAATTACTACAACGTTGACAGCGCCCATGCTAATAGGGAAATTATTCAACATTCAAGCTGAAGCAGGTCGCGCTTACAGAAACCCTGGAATCCGAGTCAGCAAGAGAGCGCGAGGGAATGTAGCATGACTTGCCATATGATATGTTTCCTATGGTCTCCAATCTCGCGCCACCTACGGGCCAGCGATTGACGTCCATGTGGTTGGCTTTCTTATGGAGCCAAAATAGTAGCACATTACTTCCGATGTCAAATACAGAGTCGATTCCGGTTGCTAAGAGAGAAAGTGATAGTGATGAGATGGCAGCATACACTACGAATACGCGTTAGAGTGGGTAGACGGATCAAGAAAGTTCATTAATCACTTTGCAGCACACATAATGCGAGATTTGCGATGAGACTGGCATAAACGGCAATTTTTACCTTTTGAACACAGAGTCAGAGGAGCCACTAGGCGCGTGGGAGAAGAGACGACTCACAGGTAGACGAGCTGCCTCTTCCTCTTGTTTGGCCTCCTCGGTATGATCTTCCATGGGCTTAAGCAGTGCACCGATAAGCTACATGGACGTCAACATTCAAGCTCGCGTGGGTGATAGCCAGTATAATGCCAAATTGCTCACTGAATTCTGGCGACGCTGAAACTTGGCGAGCTTCTTGCCCTTCCGTCGGCGTCGCAAAGCCCTGAGTTCTGCTGGAGTCTTCAAGCCATCTCGAAGTTGAAAAGGGTCGGAGGGAACGATGGTGGGCGAAGCTAAGCCTCGCTCGATATCCACATTGGTGCTACTGAGATCGGGTACCGTTGTCTCGGAGGCCTGCATGATTTCAGGGTAATGGGACAAGAAATGAACAACAATTCGGCCAAGTAAGAGGCAACTCACCCGAAAGTCAACACTTATAGCGGACTGGGACGACGAAGATTGCAAGTCCCCCTCCATGCAGACTCTGAATCGTGGGCACAATGTCGTTGCAGAAAACTTGTATGGCGAGTGGTGGGAAACCCAGAACAGTGGAAACCGATCTCAACTCAATCTCACGACCCAAAATATCGTATCCGCAAGCCGTTCCGCAGCTCTGGATACACGCCACCAATACTTCCTTCCAGCGTGGGTCGTCGTCGACAGTGCGTGAGAGGGCGACAGCAGCCTTTGGTTCAAGCTAGGTCCCCAATGACAGTCAATAGTGCCTTTGAATCTCCGCACTATGCAGCGCTCAAATCCCCCGTGACCACTGGCGAGGCAGCTTTTGAAGCAAAACGATGGCATCACAAAAGTGATGTCGAGAGCAGATAATCGGATGTGTGTTCGGCAAAGCCTAATGGAAATGCGTGGTCATGGAAGTACTACTATTCACTGGCTGCCTCGAGTGGCATTAAGTCAGGGAAAATACGATGTTAGACCGCTTCACATGAAGCCATGGCGGAGGCTCTTCGACGTTGTGGCGGACCCAATTCTCTGTTTCGATCGCGCGCTGGGGAACGGGAACAAGGATTCGGGATTCGTTATCTTATCCATCTTATCATCGGAGCCCACAAGACACGTGGGTTTGATCCCACATTTCAGATAGCCGAGGCCCGAACTCTCTCATTCTCCAACGACCATGACGGAGGAGCACCTCGGGCAAGGCCACCTGTCAACCCTAGGCCCATTGGTCTTCTTTCTAGCCGTACTGATGTGAGAATTTATTCCAGTCCGCTGTACGGCTTTCCCTGACGCGACCTCGTAGGTTCTGTGCCATATTGTGGTGTTTGTTGTCTTCTTGCCTGGGAGGACCCATCCTAGAGTCGTGCTCCAATCTGTGGGAGTTTTTGCGCCTTAGTTCACGGACATCCAGTGGATATACATTGATGACGAGGCGGAGAAGAGCTTTGGGTGAGGATGAAGTTTGGGAGATGGAAAACAGAGGGAGAAGGTGACATCGGTGGTGAATAAATCGCATGCTAATTCGTCGATATCACCAACTGATTCCGCTGCTTCCTTCATCTCATGCCCTCGGTTATCCGATACGATAAGGACCATCAGCAGTAAGATTATTCCCAGCCGGGGAGTCGGCTCATTCCATACAACTCTCATCCTCACCTGATGCAGCTGTTTCCATTGTTCGCGCCGTCATGTCACTTCGACGTTCTGTGAAGAATATACATGGCTGTCAATACTTCGTACGGGTAAATCCCTCCCGTGACACGCGAAAGTATCGTGTAGCTTCGACGAGGGGACTTCGTTCAGTCTGCCATCTTGAATCGCGTCGCCCAGGTCTGGAGGCCTTGCGTCAGACACGCCTTGCACGAGAAGAATATTCAAACGAGATATCCTACTCATTATCTGCTTCCTTCAATGCTGGGTTGCTCATTCCGACGGATGCCAAGCCATTCTGGCTCTTCAGCAATCCGGTTGTCTCTTACTCCACTCGTTTCCTCCACCTTATTGAGAAGGGCGGCATAATTTCGCTGTATTACTCCCGTGTAATCCTTCACGACATCGCCATGTAAATGATACCCATTACAAGATTCCATCCACGGAAACCCTCCGTTGGACATCTTGCATGGAACACACGTAGACATGCTCGGAATAAAGCAAGTCGCCCTCCCATACCGTCGGGATGCTCCAGCCTATAAAATTTCGTTCGCAAACCCTCCACCAATTTCAAGTCATTCATCTGTTCTTCCGATAATACTCACATTCGTTTCATAGCACATTCATTTCATGTACATCTTATATTTCCTCATCACGCTTCTAGTCTCTTTTTCACTTTGTTCAGGTGCTCCCACCCCTCTCCCCGCAATCTGGCAACGAGAACATTCCTCATTCGAAAACCCATCCTTGCCGTCTGAAGTAGGGCTA
The DNA here is from genome assembly GCA_032158425.1 of Pleurotus giganteus. NCBI lineage: Eukaryota > Fungi > Basidiomycota > Agaricomycetes > Agaricales > Pleurotaceae > Pleurotus > Pleurotus giganteus. The sequence goes on from JAPEHR010000002.1 coordinate 4,135,312, forward strand.
TACTGTGAGTGCTCCGCTTTCGTTAATCCTTCTCTTCTGATCCTCGGAAATTGCAGCTCATCCCTTCGATAAAAGAGGTCTCTTTGGCTTACTCGGAGGACTACTCAACGTTGTACCCATAGTTGGGCCTTTGCTTGGGACACCCATGTTGATGATCGACGACGCGATTGCCCGTGCAATCGCCAAAAAGAATGGCCCAGCAGAAGCAGCTGCAGTCAATGAACCCACAGCAGACTTGTCAAATTTTCTGGTCCCTGGTTCGGAGTACATGGACTCTATAGGTTTTACTGTGGAAGGGGCGCCGTCACATGTATCCCTTTCAACAACTCGTCCGAGCACACTCATCTCCGTGGCTCCAACAAAGACAATCCAAACGCTCAGTGCAACGCTCGCCGGGGCTAGAAACGCAGCTAATGTTGCCGATATCCATGTCGTGCCTCTTCATCGCCCATCTGACACAAGCACTCCGTCTGCTTACGCTTTTCCTTCACCCACGTCAACGCCCTGCTCAGATCAAGCATCAGCACCTTTTTCATACCCTCATTACACTTCGACGCCGACCACCTCACCCTCTGCATCTGTCACCTCATCCTCACCAATTCGCTCGTATGCGCCTACGATCTCATGCTCAAATGCATTCGTTACCTCCGCGGTCCTTGTCAGTCCGACGACCAGCAACTGACTGCGTTTAAGAGAAAGCCTTGCTCTCCTTTTTCTACTGTCCCCATGTTTTCGTTTGGATAAAGTCTTCATCCTACCATTGTTTTTCTTCCTTCCTGGTTTGACATTTCCTCCAGTATCCTATCCCTTTCTGGCTACTTTGCTTCTGGCTTCGTTTCACGCTTATATGTTCGACTCACGCAAATTCGGCCACCATATTCGGCAGTCCACCTTCCTGTTTCGGTTTGGTCTACCCACTATAAATAACCCGCTGTTTGCTTTGGACATGTTATTATTCGCTCGGCATAAGTTTGAGTGCGACGCGAAAATATCCCCCATCCCTTTCTCTCTCTTCCACACCCCACCTAACCCTCACAACCTATCCCCATCATGCGCCTCCGGTCAGGCTCCTCGTTGCTTGTTGCCACCCTGGCGGTGTCTTCCTCTTTACCTTGTCTAGGCGCACCCGCGGGCGGGCATTCATACGGTTCTACTGGCGTCATTCACGATAGGGACTACCCCTCGCCGGCGAGGGAAAGGCGGATGACTGTCACCGACCTTGAGGGTCGTCACCGGGGCGGAGGGCTTCTGGGTGGTATCGCAGGTCTTGTAGACGGCCTCCCTATCGTCGGTGATCTTCTTGGAAAGGCGATCGATACCGTGGGCGGGGCAGTGTGCGGCGAGGCCGCTGCTGAAGATGTGCAGGATGACAATCAAACCTCTTTCACCGACGCTGATTGGCAAACGTTGCAGTATCAAATATCTATGGTTTCCGAGATTGTAGCCAAGGCCACCGATGATCAGAACCCGCCTTCTACCACGCCGGATTCTGGCACGTCAGATTCGATCACGTCGACTTCAACGAGCACTACGCCCACATCAGCTCCTGTTGTTTGGGAATTACGCATTTCTCCAAATCAAGATGATACAGGTTCTATTTCTTCGCCTACGATAACGACTACCGAATCTACCACCGCAATCTCCAGCTCGGAAACGTCTTCCAACAGCGCACCTACGGCCACACCCTCGCCGGGCTTGGAGGGGGCTCAATCGTCCCTTGAAATCAAACCCCTTGTGAACACGCAACTGAGTCAACCCCCTAACGTCAATCCTGATCGCGGCAGCGTGAGCTTCCCTGCTACCAACTCAACTACACCAGTCGGCCCACCCGCCGCTCCAAGCCCAAGCCCACCAACCAGCCCACAGGTCAACGCGCCCCAGTCCAACGCGCCTGTGAGTGTTCCTCAGGCTCCTGGCAACGGCGAGCCTGCTATTGAACGAGGATTCAGGGCCCCCTTTCACCCCTTTCTTTCCCTATGATCATAGGGTTTCGGGTCTAAAGCCGAATTCCATTTTATGTAGAGAAATTTTCTTCTTTTCAATCCTCAGTCTTAACCACTACGCGGTTGCGACTGAGGTATGTCTTTCTCCACCCCAACTCGCCTAGATACAAAAGCTTACGATTACTGTAGAACTCACTACTTACGTTTGTTCGTTCTACAGGTAATTAGTCAATATAGAGTCTTAACCACTACGCGGTTGCGACTGAGAACTCACTACTTACGTTTGTTCGTTCTACAGGTTATGGGCCCCGGTGCCTATTAAATCTGAAAGTCGACAACCGCTACTCCCTGTGCTTGCTGCATAACTGAAGACTCACCAAACCTTATCTAAACCCTCAGAAGCCCTAGACCATGTCAGGCGTTATCAATACCATATGGGAACTCCCGACCGACGAGAAGTTCGACGGTCTAAAACCCTTCAATCCCTTTAAAAACAAGATTGAAGATGTCGCGCGACAATGGGGCCTAATCGGCTACCTCGAAGGGACAATACCTAAACCGACACCGCCGGCAGCATCGATCGTTCCACCTACGATTGCTGCTCCGACTGCGCCAACACCCTCGATGCCCTATTCATTAACCCCTTCGTTAGAAGAATGGGTATATCGCGACGGGAAAATGAAATCCACGATCTCCATGAATACGCTCGATATCCATTCGATAGTCGACGACGTCTCAACTAAATCCTCCGCTGAAGTCTGGAAGGATTTAATTAACACCTACCTCCTTCGTGACGAGATCCGGAAGAACCATGCTGACAACGCCTTCAAAAACTTGAAGTTCGCCAGCGGATCTGGTCAAACGCTCGCCGAATTCTTCAACCAATTGAAGTTGAAGAGAAAGGAGGCAATGGACTATGGCAACAGGTATTCAAATGCAGAGTTTCGGGCCACCATCGTGAACGCCCTACCTGGGAAAGAGTTCGACATCATGCTACAGGCACTCTCGAGTTATGAAAACCCTGCAGAATTGATTCAACAAATCGAGTACTTCTACTCGAGGGTAGAATCTAGAGAGAAAACTGTCGCCTCCAAAAACTCGCAGCTTCTCAAAGCAGAATCACACACGGCTACCACGGACGACGTCGTTCGGGCACTCAGCGCTCGCGTTGCCCAACTCGAAGGCGCGACGCGGAAAGACTCGAAGGATTCAAAAGATTCACGAGTCTGCACAAATTGCCAACGGTCAGGCCACCTCGCCGCGGATTGTTTCAAGTCTGGGGGTGGAAAGGAGGGTCAGTATCCCAGTTGGTGGAGAGGAAAGAAGGAGACCACTCCGACTAACACATCTTCGTCCACCGCCAACCTGACCTTCTCCACATTACCACAGCACTATGCTCTCCATGCATCGTCAGGGCCCAAATTTACTCCCAACGTTAACGACTCCGCAGGGTCTGATGTGCCTGACGGTGGCAACCTCGACACGCACCCAAGCCGCGATCAACGTATCTGGTCGGAGTCAGATTTTACTGACATCTGGGCAGGGTCTGGGGAATGGGATTCGATGCCACTAGACGAGAGGATACGTGCCTTGAATACAACCATTGGCCGCATCGAGAACCAAAAGACCACCGTCCTGGATTCGGGTTCGACTGACCACTTCATCACCGACAAAGGGGCCTTCATTTCATACGAGTCGATCCCCTACACCGAAGGTACGGGCTCGAAGAAGGGAAGCAAGTTCCGCATCATGGGCCGAGGACGAGCAAAGAAAGTTTTCGTCGAGGAGGGTGTGGAGCGCACGATGACGTTCGACGCCCTACATACCCCTGACGTCACGTCTGATCTAATCTCCGTTGCTAAGCTCGACGAGAAAGGCTTGACCGTCGTCTTCGGCAAGGGTCTTGGTCGCGTTTTCGATGAGCATGACCGTCACTTCCTCACCGCGCATCGTCACAACGGGCTTTATCTCATTGATACCCCACGAACCGATGATATTCAAGCCCTCACCGCTCACTCGCTCAATAAATCTGTCGACCTCGACACATGGCATCGCCGTTGGGGTCACGCGAGTACCGACAGGATTAAAGAAGTCGTACGCAAAGAACTCGTTGATGGTTGTGTGATTACGGGGAAAGGGAAGGTGCCAAAATGCGTCCCCTGTATTCACGGGAAGGGTGTGCGACGTCCCTTCGATGGCGACGTCGTTCCTTCCTCTACCCCTTTAGAACGTGTTCACACCGATCTGTGCGGACCTATGCGAGTCACAGCAAGAAACGGCTTTCTGTACTCCATGCCAATTATCGACGACGGAACTTCCTTCACGAGGCAATATTACCTAAAGAACAAGGAAGCAGCGACAACCCTCGATGTCATTGAAACTTACCGCGCCGAATCCGAAAGGCAGACAGGGCGGAAGTTGAAGGTTGTTCGCGCTGACGGGGGAGGTGAATTTGACAACAATTTATGGCATGATTGGGCAAAGGGTCACGGTATCGTACTCGAAGTTACCCCCGCCCACTCTTCCGCTGCTAACGGCGTAGCCGAGCGTCGCCATAGAACCGTCTTCTCTCGCGTCCGCACCATCTTGTTCGAGTCCCAATTGCCCAAGAATCTATGGTGCTGGGCGGCTTCCTACATTGTCTACTCCGATAATCTTCTCCCTTCCTCGCGTCACCCGGGCATCATCCCCGCCGAAGCCTTCACTGGCAAACGTCAAGACGTCGGCCACCTGCGCCCATTCGGTTGCAAAGCATACGCGAAAATAGTGGACGGCAAACCAGGCAAGCTTGACGACCAAGTCTACGAGGGTCGGTGCATCGGGTATGACGAACGAGGCGTATACTGGTTGTACCTGCCAGACGGGAAAATTCTCCGAAGCCGGGATGTCGTCTTCGATGAGGAACCACCGAAAGTGGGGGAGTCAGCTCGGGTATTATCCTTAGACGATTACGATTTGCTTCCGTCGACGTTGGACCCTGCGGATACCGCGCCGGCGGAACCTATTCTGCAAGACCCTGGTATCATCGACCCTGATGGCAATGATCTCGACGATGTCCCTCCACCCAGAACCCCTTCGCCCCCTCCTCCTGCTCCTCTCGTGCCTCCACCAGCTCCTCGTCGATCAACACGTGTGTTTACTCACTCCAAGGGTATGCAGGACTCCATCGAGTCAGCTGCTCGCGAATCGGCCGCCATAGAGGAAGGCCGTGCTTGGGCTTCGGATGACCCCGCCTCTGAGAAATACTCGGCCCTACTCTCTGAGAGGTTTGTCCCCGAGTCCCTGAACATCGTCGACGCTGGCGAAAATGTGGCGCTCGAAGCAATCGGTGTTCCGCCCGTTCCGACGACCTACGCTGAAGCGATGAAAGACCCCGAGCGTTGGGAACCGGCCATGCGGGAGGAATTCCGCAGACTGGAAGCGTATCAAGTGTTCGGCCCGGTGTGTGACCCTCCTCCAGGTGCGACCGTCCTTGGCGTTATGTGGGTGTATGCCCACAAGTTAAACGGAGCGGGGGAGATCGTCGATGAGAAGGCTCGCCTTGTCGCAATGGGTCAACACCAGGTCGAGGGGAGGGACTATTACAAGAAGTTCGCTTCCGTCATGCGCTTAGAATCACTCCGCATGCTCTTGGCCACTTGGGTTACCCTCAATTATCACATATGGCAGATCGATTTCAAGTCGGCGTACCTCAATGCTCCCATCGACGAGGAAATCTACGTAAAAGTACCAAATGGGTACAAGCCAGGACTTGAAGGGAAGGTCATGCGGCTCCACCGCTCCTTATACGGTATAGTCCAAGCCGGACATAATTGGTGGAAGGAACTAGACAGCACTTACACCGACCTTGACTACAAGCGATCGGAAGCGGACCAATGCATTCGCGTGAAGAACACCGAGCGTGGTGAAACGATGACGGGCACCTATACCGACGACACTCTCGGCGGCTCTTCCACCATTGAGGAGGCTGAAAGGGCTAAGGCAGAGATTGGCGCACGGTACATCGTCAAGAGCACTGACCACGTCAATTTCTCTCTAGGTATGCAGCTCAAACACGACAGGGAAGCAGGTACCGCGACTCTGTCGATGCAAGCATACTGGGAACGTCTGCTCGCGCGGCATGGTTTCGCAAACATCAAACCGAGGGCTACTCCGTTCGCCCCAGGGACCGTCCTCAGTAAAGCCGGAGCTCCGTCTAACGATGCCGAGAAATCCTTCATGGCCGACAAACCTTACGATGTTATCGTCGGGGGGTTACTATTCGGAGTCGGAGCGATGCGACCTGACCTTGCCTATCCGGTAAACGTCCTTAGCAGGTTTAACAGGAATCCAGGTCCCCAGCATTGGAAGGCCTTGGTTCATGTCCTTGGGTACGTGAAAAAGACCATTGGCGTTGGTCTAACCTACCGCCGCGACGTTCCGAACGGTCTCGTTCCCATCACCTACGTCGATGCCGATTACGCTGGCTGCATTGATACCCGTAGGTCCACTATGGGAATTCTCACCATGATGGCAGGTGCGCCCACTTTCTGGATGTCCAAGCGTCATGACACTGTTGCCTTGTCCACCGTCGAGGCTGAGTACATGGCGCTTGTGAAGGGCGCACAGCAAGCGACATGGACTTACAGCTTCATGAGCGAGATCGGGTACCCACAAGCGTTGCCAATGGTAGTATTCGGTGACAACCAAGGATCCCTCGATATTAGCGAGAACCCTGTCCAACACGCCCGCGCGAAACATATAGATATTCGGTTCCACAAAATCCGCGAACTCGTATCTCCAAACACCAGGGGTACCCCGAAAATGAAAGTCAAGTACATACCGTCCGAGGAAAATCCAGCCGACGTTCTCACCAAAGCTTTGTCTTCAACTGCCCATGCTCGACAATTGTCTTTATTAGGGTTCTCTCGCGGGAGCACCTGAATCGGGGGAGTATTGAACGAGGATTCAGGGCCCCCTTTCACCCCTTTCTTTCCCTATGATCATAGGGTTTCGGGTCTAAAGCCGAATTCCATTTTATGTAGAGAAATTTTCTTCTTTTCAATCCTCAGTCTTAACCACTACGCGGTTGCGACTGAGGTATGTCTTTCTCCACCCCAACTCGCCTAGATACAAAAGCTTACGATTACTGTAGAACTCACTACTTACGTTTGTTCGTTCTACAGGTAATTAGTCAATATAGAGTCTTAACCACTACGCGGTTGCGACTGAGAACTCACTACTTACGTTTGTTCGTTCTACACCTGCAACGCCAGTTTCCGCGCCTGCTCGCCCTATCGGTGATGCTAAAACGACTGAGTTTGACATCAAGATCAGTGGATGGTAGTATACTCGAGTAGATTGCTGTATTGCTACTGTATGCACATTGCAGCGTATCTCAAAACATTTGCTTAAGCGCTCGTTTGGCGCTCAGAGTGATTGACCTGGAGGCTATTGACATCGCTTGTGAGCACGATGCCCCGTCCCCGACCCCTTCAGCTTGCTTCAGGGACGCCTACTTCTGCTGGCTACCAAACTCTGACCCCCAGAACTCCACATTCTCGCTCAGGAAGAGCGGAAGAAGCGTTTTCTGACATCGAACTGGACGAGATCCACGAGCAGGATGCTGACGAGGACTACAAGTCACCCCAGCAGCAACAGTCTAGGCCACTCCTCACATCAACGAGCAGCGGTTATCGTGGTCGAGGAGATGAATTTGACTCGCGGGATACCTCAAAAAGCTCGACGACAGGCTGGACCTGGGCTGGCGTGATCTCAAAGCTGCCGTTGGTTTTGGGGGGACTGACAGCTGGTCTGCTCCTTTTCCTTATCCTCGCATCGTATCAGCGGCCAGAAACGTTGCATAGAATTATTGGCGCTACGGTACCGTCGAGCAAGCCCTCGAAAACGGTCACCCAGCCACAATCCAAGGCGGATGAGACATCCAGCCTGTCTTCGCCTGCCTCTACTTCCTCCCAAGTTGCTCACACAATGGCCGCTCACCCCCATGATGCAAGCCGTGTCATTTCCTACCAGGGCTATACGGACTTCCCCCTTCACCCAAATGATTACCGCGATGAATGCGCGAAACTCAATAATGGGTTCATGCATCACTCGGGGGGATTTTGGGATCCTCCTTCGCACGGACCGGCGGACGTAGAGCATCATGACGCGAACGCAAACATATGTAAAAGTACAATAACCTATATGCTTGATGGGCATGTTGGGCTACTCGCGGATTTGGCGTTAATGGCACAGGTTGCCGCCCTGGCGCGCGAGGTACGTGTTGCTTCACATTTGTTATTGGGTATGCGCTCAGATTGTGGTTGACTCAGAGGAATAGAACATTTTTCGTAGATGACTCGTATTGGGATCGCGGCAAGTACGACCATTCGACTCTACGTGCCTATATGCGTTTAAATCGTGCCTGTCATACAATGTAGATGGACGGACTATTTTGTGGATGTAAGAGAAACTCAGCCTGGTGTCCAACCGAATTGCTTGCCCCCTCCGGCGGATGGTTTGTGATACCTCCGTCGACCTTTCGGGCTTGGCTTATCTCCTGCTTCAGAGCTCGTCGCATGCCCGAGGACCGCCAGGTGCGTTGACTAAGTACGCGGCCTCATCGCATTGCGCTCACAAGAAGTCTTATTAGACACTGGGTATGCTTTTCAAATACCCTTCTCTATTATGTATATGTTACGAAACTACTCACAGGTCATAAACTCAAGGACGGCCAAGTTTCACCTAGGTCATCCCTTCTCAGAAACATACGAAAATCCGTGAGTTCCCACTGGAATTATATTTGATCGGCCATAAGACTTTCTAATAATATAGGTATGGGCGGGGCTTGCACCGCCTTAAGCCAATATTCGACATGGCGCGCCATTCTTTTGTCGACACGATTATTCCGAACCCTCAGAACAAACAATTGATACATGCGGCTCGAGAAGAGTTTTCCAAGCTCATGGCGTCTAGTACGGCAGCACAGGAGCGCTACCTAGGCGTTCACGTCCGTCGCGGTGATCGTAAAGCCTCGTCATGGAAATATCATGGGAAGCATCTTCCCATATCTGAGTATGTCCACGCTGTGGCCGACACTTGGGACCGAATCAGCCAAGCCGATATGTCCAGTTCTATGCAAAGCACACCTCAAGGCCCATTTATCTACCTCGCGTCTGACTCCCCCGGAGCTATCACTGAGTTCACATCGTCTGTTCATCAAGAACATGTCTTTTATCTCGGCAAAAGCCAACGCCCCAAGCTGAGAGCGCTGGCTAGCCCCGACGATTACGTTCAGGATGAATTTGATAGGTTGAACTTGCCCGAAAGGATTGCCGCAACGAGAGGGATGATCATCGATTTCGCCATGCTCAGCGGAATGTGGTTATGGAATGGAACTCTAGGCCCAGAGGCCACGATATGCACTATCTCGTATGTTCGCTCATTTCTTTCAGGGTAATAATGCTGAACCTTGTATAGCTCGTCGGTGTGCCGTGTGTCGGCTGTGGCATTCGACTGGAGCCCCGCTTTCGGCGAGTTGGATTCTATGGGAAACATCGACCATACAAGAAAGCGTTGGGTAGAAATAGACGAGAAAGGGCAGGTCATGCCTATATGGCAAGCCTTTGAGCTCTTCTTCCGATGATATCCGACCCACACGCCGAAGGCGTATCTCGTATCTCTTCGATTTATTATGCATCCTTCCGTCTTACACCGCTGACGACCGCCCCTTGGGTGGGGCAACTCTCAAGATCGTTCCACTTTCGTAGGTTGGTAATACACAGCACGGATAGCTCGGACTAGGTGGAAACATAAGGCATACACCATATAACCCCTTATTTGCCCTTTGACTGGTTGACGCTGGCCCTCCGCAGATGACGCCTGTCTCTATGACGGTACCGGTGTAGTCAGTACGACGCAGAACTAGGGAACCATGAGCATGCCCACCTCAAAAGATGCCGTCAGCGCAGTTTGCGGCATTCCCAGCGTCAGAACTTGGGACGTCCAATGGCGATCCGCTACCTGCCTTGCATTCAACTGTGGTCTTCGCTGTTAGACGTGCTGTATTGGAGCCTTCGTTGGCACTCACTTGTCACACTGCGTCGCAAGCTGTCGTTGACAGGTGCGGCACAAGCTAACGCGATACAGAGTGCGACAGTGAATGCGATAGAGGTGGTTTTCATGGTGGTAGTTTTGAGTGCTGCAGGACACAGAGTCTCTCAGCTCTAAAGGGACCGCCTTTATATTTTTTGGCCTCGCCTCATATGCCCCTATTTGGCTCCTGATCTTGGGAATGCAACTTAGGCAAGTATCAAGATCTGGCGTTCAAGCTCAAGGGTTGCTTCCCTCCGATGGGGCCGCCTTTCTTTTGTTTTCTGTTTTCTTGCTGCATTCTGATATCAATCCAATACGCCCCACCAGATCAGATCTTCCCAATGCATACTCCTGAGGGTACTTTGGCTCGGCCAAATGCAGGTCAGCTCCTCGCCCACACCCATCGTCGACATGCCCCAAGACCTCAGGTATTCTTTACTCGCTGATGAAGATGATGATGCCCCAAGTATCCGCAGTATGTTTTCGCAGCTTGTACGCCTGCCATAGCTCATGTCGTCCCAGATACTCAGGGCAAAGGACCAGGACGTCGCATCGAATATCTCTTCCTTGCAGTCGCCATATTTTCACTCTTAGTCTCCCTAGCAAGCTTTACCTACACTTACACTCGACTACCCCGACAATCAAACAGTAGACGCTTAGAGATTGTCAGCCAATACATCGGTCTTGATCGAGCCGTCTACCAGGAAGACTCCCCAATTCTACCCCCCATACTCAATTATCCTTCTTTGATTACTCGCATCAACGCCTCAGAGCCTACCAAACCCTCTCAGGAAAGCTACCTATGGGACTCCACCTTCGGCACAATTTACCTTCAAAAGCGTCTGTTTATCGTCTCCTCTGAGGTGAGCAACTTTCTTCGCGTCTGCAGCCATTTTCCTAACATTAGTTTCAGGTTTCCACCGTTGTACAGTTCAGGGCTGGTGACTTTGGCTTTGAGAATTGCACTCTCAGAGCAAACCTTCCACCTGACCCTGGCGCGAAGTCCGTACCTGACAACGCATACGCGGTCGATATCTGGAGGCTCGATGCGCTTCATATGGTCAGGGCCGACTCAGTTACATGGAATACTCGTCCAAAACGTGTGTCTCGACTCGCAAACTGGTCCCTTCGACCAGGCCAGCAGCTTGAGTCGAGCCCATTCTACTGCCCTTGGGGCTCGTTTCACACATTCGAATTCGCAGGCACTTCGGACGTGACTAGATTTCAATTCATTCAGGACGCCACTGAGCATGAAAGAGGTATCCGTCCTTCGTCCCGCTGCGTGCACAAACATTGATGTCAATTGAAACAGGTATCCTCCTTAGGCAATCCCAAGGTGCACAGCCCAAATAATCCGAACGTGTCATTTCAATGATCGGTCTCTGTATCCATACTCTATTGCTAAATTCTTGTCGAGATCAGTAGACCCGTTCCCATCCACCGCGTAAACAGCCGTAGAAAATGATGGCAAACTCCCTATTCCAGTCTGAGACGTGCGCGTGAACTCACAGTCTCCCACTAGCATACTTGGCGTGTATGCACACTAAACTACATATGTCAAGTCGCTCGGTGATGCTCAAGAGCCTTATACACGACACGCCAGTCCTGGCACGTACGGAGACCATACGGTTGTACAGCGTGAGGTCCAAATGGGTCCACGACGGGTTCTAGCCGCAGATCTGGCCTGCACATTAGAGTTTGCCGCAGGTAATTGAGGCAATGGCGGCTCATCGAGCCATCCTCCCCCTGCGCCACATATGCTTGTCGGATGATATCCAGACACTTCAACTGATGGAATACCGCCGGCATGAACAGTAGGTTGTCCGGCCCGGCACGAATGATGCCGCTCCCTGTGGGGATGAGGGCGGCCCATTCCTTATCTGCACGAGAGGCATTCATGGCGTAATGTCGGGAGTTCTCAATGAACATTGAGACCGTGGGCATGTGCCCGACGTCCCACACGGGGGACACATCATGGTGTCCTGCAGCTATGAGAAATGTAAGGTGTTGACATAGCGAGGACAGGGAATCACACACGTAGGGGCAGTTCGTGATGGGTAGAGATCAGTCTAAGCAGGACCAAGAGCAAGATAGTGGAACCACAAAATGCAGCGACACCCAAGGGCCTGGAAGGAGCAACCATCACGATGGCTATGGTTTGGGGTTAGTACTCCGCTAGAAGATTTGATAACGGGAACGTGTATGATCTCACCGGAGCGAAGGATTCTGGCAAAGCTGGGCGGTGGCGTGTCTACTATTGAATGCCATAGATATATCTGCCGTGAGTCTTATATCAGTGTGGTATTGCGTAATGTTCCTCTATTGCAAGCGAACATTCTTCCCGCCCCACCAGCTTCCTTATTGACGTTATACACAGCTCTGAGTGTCAATTGGGATTCCGATCACCTAGAGCACCTTTAAAGCTAAATCAATCAGTGAAAGAAACGCCGTTTGCTGCGGGAGATAGATGTGGAATCAGTTTACTTACCATAGATGGGTACAATAAGATAGATTACAACCGAACGGCGAACCTGGTTTAAGGATATGGTCCGTGTGAATCACAGCCGAGGCGTCCGAGATTCGTTTTGCTTGTGTCGCAAAATGGATGCGTCAAGATCGAGGCCAGGTATGTGTGTAATGTCCAGAACAATTATGGTTATCACTAAGGCATCTTGAAAACTGCGACAGGCACATGGGCTCTTTTCCACCCCAAGAAGAATGTCATACCTTTATCTGCGTCACTGGGTTGCTATCATCACCGCCCTCACACTGTGTGTTTCGGTCTTGAATGCCTACCTGGCAAAGACAGCTTCAGTGCTGCAAAAAGGAACGTACTGTGAGTCCTACGCATAGGATGAATAGTGATGTAAAATACTTACAGCGACTACTACAGCGTATGTTGACGACGACTATCCCGAATATTGGGACGTTGACCTGGGCGATCCAGTTGCTATGGCCATCGAGGAGAGCGAGCACTATCCAATCCACGGTGTAGATGCACAGGAGGAGTGGGCCTCAACAGCCTCAGCCGGCTTTGGCTATGTGCGGTTAGGTGACCGACGTCGCGCATTCGCAGTGAACTTCTTCCACCAGATTCACTGTTTGCGAGCAATACGAGATGCTCTTGCGCACACGAATCGGAGTCCCGCGATAGAAGGTCACATTCACCACTGCCTGAACTTCATTCGCCAATTAATCCTATGCTCTCCGAACTTGACACTGGAGCCAGCGGACGTACTAAGCAGGGACTTCAGAGCAGAAAGGCAAGGCGCCATACACGTCTGCAAGGATTGGCGAAGACTCTATGAGCACATGTCGGAGAACTGGAAAACATGGAAGGCGGAGGGGAATGCCACGAACGCTTGAACCTGGTGGTAAGAATAGGGGCTAATGGGACGAACACGTGGGCGGAATATCGTCGTAGTTGTAGTTGACTCCCAGCTCTTCTCCGTAGCCAGCTGCCATAACCACCTTTCCTGGATCTCAGCTAGTCAGAGTCGAAATTCGACACAAAGATGTAACCTTCAATTCTTTGATAACGTTGATTGGATGGCGGTATCGTACCGACATTTTCCGAAAATATGACCGTGGATTCTAGTGAGCATTCATCAGCTTTCCCTGGACCTTACGTGTTCTAATATTCGAGTCTCGATAAAAGCGATCATATCGCGACATGATCTGTTGGGGCGCGGTGATGAGCAGTTCCAAAAATGGTGCCTTGTGACCAACCAAACAGAATTGGTGAGGGTTAGCGCTGCGAAAGCCTTGAGGGCCAGCGACTCACCAGCTTTTCCCAGCTACAAATTCTGCCACTCATTCTTCGCGACTGGGCTGACGACTCTGCTCGATGATTGCTGCCACAGTTCTGGCCCTTATCATTCCTTTGGTTGTGTACTGGGTCTCCATAATCATATACAACCTGTACCTTCATCCCTTGCGTCATTTTCCGGGACCTAGGCTGGCGGCAGCGTCGTGGTGGTACTCAACGTACTACGAAGTCTTCCTTAATGGCGCATTTCTGGACCAGCTAGAAGTTCTGCACAAACGTTACGGTACGTTTTGTTCCTGAGCGTTCGCTATCTCTTGTGACCTGTTTTCTTTAGGCCCTGTTGTTCGAGTTGCGCCTAATGAAGTAAGTTGCTTTTCCCAGTAGATCCCGCTCGTAGCTAAGTTGTCCAGCTCCATTTCAAAGGGCTTCAGTATCACCGCGACATCTACGTTAATGGATCAAAATTCCGAAAGGATCCCCGACTCTACAGTACTTTCCATGAGGATGAATCGTCATTCTGCTTCATAGAGCCCCAAGAAGCTAGGATTCGCAGAGACATATTGAGCCCTCTGTTCTCTCGACGAGCAATCATCCAACTCGAAAGCTATATTCAGGCTACGGTCGGTGTTTCTGTCGCTTGCTTATTGACTCCCTGTATTGAAAGGAGTCGATAGATTGATAAATTCGTGGACAGAATGCTGCAAGAATCATCAAAGCCTATTGATGTACACCGTGCTTACCGCTGCACTACTTTGGAGATCATCCTTTCATACTGCTTTGCCCGAGACTTCGATATTCTTGGCGCCGCAGAGTTTCGCAATCCTTTGATTCTAGCAGTTGAGGCCGTCATGCCTCTCGCTCTAGTTTTCAAACACTTCCCATTTGTTTACGGGATGCTTCTAGGCCTCGATGGTCTATTCAAGTGCTTCCGCAAGGATTCCTTCGGTCCCGCCGAGTTGACGAACAGTCTTTCTCAACAAATTGATGAATTGCTCAACAATCCCGAGTTATTGCAGCAGCAAAGCCATGACACCATTTATCACCATTTATTGACGCCGAACCCCACCAAAGGCCAGCCCAGTATCCCATCGAAGAAATCCTTATTGGAGGAAGCCCTGAACCTGGTAGCTGCAGGAAGTGATACTGTGGGTAATACATGCACCGTCGGGACGTTCTACATTCTCAACGATCCGACCATCCTCTTGACCCTTCAAAAGGAGTTGAAAGAAGCGTGGCCAGATATAAGTAGCCCTGTCAACTATGAGGTCCTAGAGAAACTCCCATACCTTGTGAGACCTCGATCGACACGTTTGAAATCATCAGGACTTAAGACGATTGTAGACAGCCGTCATAAAGGAATCCCTTCGCATGTCCCATGGTATTGTCACTCCTCTTCCGAGGATTGTTGCACCGACGGATACTGCTATTGGCGGCATCGTTGTGCCTGCAGGCGTAAGTGATCTCGTCATCATTCGCGATGGTGCATACACCTACTCATCGTTCGTCCCTTAGGCTGTCGTTGGTATGGGGGCGACCTTCGTCCACCACGATCCGCAAGTCTACTTTGCGCTTCTGTGTCTCTCTTACTTATGATAGCCAATTTCATAGAGGGTTATTTCCCGATCCCCACAGGTTCTTGCCGAATAGATGGCTTGATGAAGACTCCTGTGCCTCCTCCGACAGCAATATCGTCGCGTTCTCGAGGGGTCCACGCATGTGCCTGGGTATCAAGTAAGTTCGCTACCCCTCCTCTTTGTTCCGCTTCCACGACTTTATAGTTTGGCCTGGTGCGAATTGTATCTCTTGTTCGCCAATACCTTCCGTAAGTTAGACCTAAAACTTCACAATATGAAGTGTGTGTCTCATTGATTTATCGTCTGCCAATCTTAACATCCTTCCTTGCAGAGTGGATGATCTCAAGTTTCGTTGTCACCTCACTCCCACATTCCGCAAGCACGTTGAAGTAGACGTTTCCAAGGCAGCTAATTGAACTGATATTTTGGATGCAAAAGCTGTGTCGCTTCTTAGCTTTATGCCCCATTACGCTGTTCCTCTCTGTGTAGCCAATGGGATCCTTCTCATTCTCCCGATGTTCACACACCTCCATACAGCTACTTCTGACAGACAGGCAATGTGTAATTCCCTGGAGCCCGCGCCTTCCTCTGTGCTATTACTGGGTTCACTTCTGCCTCCCATACCATACGATCATCGAACCTAGGAATGCAATGACTCATCAGAGTATCAACTGACTTGGATCCATCTGCGGCGATACCAGTCCTTCAGATCGGCGAGAGTCACTTTGCGATATGATAGGATCAGATATGTGGAGGAGAGGCTTTCATATTGGTTGGAATAATTGGGCGAGGTGATAGAAGGACACCATAGGCTGGGAGTGCGGCGTCCCTAGGTTGCATGATACGTTGGAAGCTGCATCGACGCGGCGACATCACCTATGGCCGGCTGGTGTGTGCTCGGTATACGAGAATATCACATCAAACCTTGCTCGAATGCCATTGGTTGAGGCGAATGTTATATATCAGCCAATCCCCGCTGGTTGGTAGCTCACTATTCGTTAGCCACCGACATGGTGTGGGATGGTATAACGCAGGCCGAAGTCGAGTACGTTGCAGTCTTGGTCAACAACGTATTATGGGGTATATCCTGCACTCAAACGTAATGTTATCTTCATCTTCGTCGCTACTTGTAAATGACTCGTCCTCGTAGCTTTCTATATTTCTTTCAGTGCGTGGATAATCCCCCCCCCAGTCGTATGATCTGAGGGCTGACGATCTTCAGCTTCCATAAGAATGATAACAAGTACATTAAGGCCATGGTGAGTGCCTTCAATCATTCCTGGACATGGGTTGAAGGCTTTAGCAGGTTTTATGGCTCTTGTGCGTATGAATGTAGCCACTTGTAGCGAAGGATCACGACAGCAGACTGTTCCAGAGGTTGCGATACAACCCATCTGATACTGACCAATCGTGGATGTAAGTAGGATAGTTACCCATTCGCTGCCAGCGCTCTAGCACTGACCTTGCACTGAAGTCTGGGTGGACATTGTACTTTCCAGTAACGGATTCATCGTATCCGAGTATGGATAATCCTCCTGATGCTTCATGATCCGAGGTCCAGCTAAAGCCTTGTTTTTACTTGCAGAGAATATTTGGTACGTAGCCTAGTTAGCGCTCCATTCACAA
Source organism: Pleurotus giganteus (assembly GCA_032158425.1). Taxonomy (NCBI): domain Eukaryota; kingdom Fungi; phylum Basidiomycota; class Agaricomycetes; order Agaricales; family Pleurotaceae; genus Pleurotus; species Pleurotus giganteus. The sequence goes on from JAPEHR010000002.1 coordinate 4,152,300, forward strand.
TGTTGACTGAGCCCTCCTCAGTGGGCTAGCTTCTTCACCGTCAGTTCTGATCAAGTCCTCTCCTAGACCAATATGCGCTAACGTCTTGAAGTGCTTGGTCGCGCTGCCTTGTCAACTATTCTTCGTGTATCGGATTTGGAATTGTCAGTGGTTCCGTCAGGATGTCGGATTGTTCTAATCGAAGTATGCAGTCTCGGGACGCATGTGGATAATACCTGCACTATTTGTGCGCTTGATTCTCTAACTCTACCGTGTACTCCTGACGAAGCAGATAGATTCCTACTTCAGTCTACCAACTTGGTACGCCATACATTAACGTTATGCTACACCTAACCAATTCCTTTCTCGACTCAAGCGGGTTATATCGGTATGTAGTCATGGTCGTCCGTTCCGCCCATTCTCACGCTGATGAGCAATTCTAGCTTTTCTTGCTCTCAAGTTTGTCGATGGCATGGCCTTGTTATTTCTTCGCTAGCTGATGGTGAAATTGAATACAGTTTGCAATCTGTCTCTTTATCCGAGTTTTACGCCCTTCAGGTACGTTGTTTCCTTGTCCAACCCATGGGTTAGCTTAGCTCTTCTTAGAAACTGCTCAAGTCCATCTGGGGCGTGAGCGCTGTTGAGGACATTCTCATCACTCTCATTCTTTTCTACATGTTGTGGAAGCAGAGGAGCGGCGAACTCCTTAAACAGTGAGATACCCATTTACTACTTGCCTCTCAATGTTCTTTGGTTGATTTCTCCCTCTAAGAACATCTCAACTCATCTACCGAGTCATGTTTATATGCCTCAACACGGGAACTTGGACGGCGCTGACCGCACTGTTTGCTTTAATCACAGTCAGCATACCCTCTTGTTACTTCCTCGCCATCTTATTCCTTTGTGACCAGATGTCCGCATGGCCTAATACCTTTGCATTCGTATCCCTGAACCTGGTCATCTCTCCAGTCTACTGCAATACCCTCTTGGCCAATCTTAACGCCCGAGAGTACCTCCGATCTGGAAATCAACTCGAGACCCATGTCACGATAATGCCATCGTTCCGAAATTCGAGGGCAGTTGACGAAGAGGTACACCAGTATACGGTATTCTGATGCATCATATACTGTAGTTACAGTGGATGCATGATACATCCCTGCCTGCAAACACCGTGTACGGATTGATACATCGTGAAGGCTAGAGAAGTTTTCCCGAAATGGATAGCCACTGTCTGCCAAACGCACTTCCTCGGAACGCGCTCCGAAGGTTGATCGATCCGATCGGGTAGTCGATCCTTTCCTCGCACTCCCTTCTGTCCTTCTATCGACAATTGAATGTCAAACATATCCTGTATTCATGAAAACAAGATAAATGTTCAGTACGTTCAGTCCGTACGTGCCCTATCCTAAGTGTATTAATATACAGTTGACCGCACGTACTTAGTACTTACCGAATGGTGGCGTGAAGCCAAAAGTATTCCGTGCCGAACATGCAGTCCTTGTGCTGTACTAGTAGCACATACACGACTGGCGGCCGTTGCCTCGGAACGTTCTTACTCTCCATACATAGACCATACCCATCAAGCTCCTCAGTGGCTCCACCTTCCTTTTCTTTGCATATCCTCCCAGTCTTGAAGTCTTCACAACATTCGGGTTGCTTCAGGACCGATGAAATGCAGCTCGGCCATCTCAGAGCTGCTCGTACTTTTGCCCCCTCTCTGATTCTCATTATCGAGTGGTGGGCCTGGGAATGGTATCGCCTCCCTTTCAGTTCGCGTCACAGAAGCTCGTACCGGTATGTTTTCTACGGTGAAACCCACAGAGCTATACTTGCCTGGGGACTCGGAAGCTCAGAGTCGCTTTAATTACTCGAAATCTTGTCATCTTATGTGCTATGTATGAAGGTGCGCCACATCCTATGCACGACGTCGCTGGTAATAGGTGAGTGTCCATTGACTTCGATATCGAGATCTGCGAGTACCTCATCTGACCTTTATTCATTTTGTCTGACTTTTATTCATATCGTGAAGATTATCATCCCAGGTCATGCAATAATTATCGAACGTTGAATAGGATAATGGGAAAGGAAGAACTGCCAGTCCAATAGTCCGTCCTTGAAGGGGAATGCCAGCAAACAACACGAGGCCCCTATTGCATTTGCATCATGTGACACCGTTCGAATCCTTTCGACTTGAGACTCGAAGCTCGAATGCTTGGGCTCGTTATCGCTTCTTCCAAATCCATTTGTGTCCGTAAAACCCATATCACACTGTTAGGAGTCGAGCGGATGATTGAGCGCGGGTTTGATGCATGTCTCTCTAGTATGTTTTTCCTTCTTTCATCTTTTCTAGAGCGCTCGTTCGCGTTGTGGTTCCGGTTGTAGGTACCCCAGGATTTGTCCTGCAGACTGCAGCTCAGCCATGAAGGAATCAAAGAACGCTGAAAACATAATATAAATGTGTTTTTCCGTCGGTTCCCTATTCTAATTACGTGGCTCGAAGAAGTAATGTCAAGACTGACATGATCTGATCTGTCGATCGAGATGTGCGTCGCCTCCATTCACTGTCATCGCATTCCCAATCGCAAGCCCGGGCCCACAGAACTATCCAAAAAGGGAGCCTGGTCTCTACACGTGCCACTACTGAATGATGCATCATCAAGCCATGCGCCTGATACATCACTGGGGAGGTACTGTCGTCGTAGTAAGGGATGTATCATGAATGTACGGTAAGTACAGTATTGTTATATATCATTTTACCGTATACGCCTGAGAGGTATGCGGTTCTGCCACGCTTACCCTACCGAGGTGACAGAACATCCTCACAGATGTTGGAGGTGAATGTCGAAGTAGGCCATCAGGGAGAAAACAGCACCTCCATATCATCTGCAGAGCGGCCCGACTCCAAGGAAGATGTGGCTAAAAGAGTCATTGATTGTGTGACGCAGGTTGTGAAAAAGGAATATGCTGTGAAGGACAGAAACCCTTTGTATGACCCGATGACTTCTATCGGGAAGTCCGGTCCAACCTAGCAAGTAAGTAAATATGTTTGGGTGGCATTATAAATCCCGATGGTATAAATCCTGGCCAAGGGAACCGTACAGCTTGGCGCGCGGCAGGAGTTCCAAGCTAAGGTTGAGTTGAATCGTTCCAGCCGATGTCTTAACGATAGGCGTACCGTCATTCTCCTTGTTTATACCCTTTGTTTGGTCTAATCTACCATTTCGAGGTGCCAAGGTACCGCCACTCCTCGACAAGGCCAATCATCATCGAGGAAGGCCGCCCGACCCTGCCTTGTGCGCCTCAAGATTCAGATACGAACAAACATTGGGTATAAACAATGGCGACGAGGGTACGCCTATCGTTAAGACATCGGCTGTCACAACCATCAGTGTTCAGTCTGCCTTGGGCTCCCTGACAGTGGCACCAGCGTCCCACTTCAACCTCTTCGCGGTCACCTGACCACTGACACTTCCTGAGCCGTACTACTACTAGCGAGCACTACTCAGCTAGCTCGCGATCGCAAACGACCCGCGACGAAGGTGCTGACGGAAACCAAAAAAAACTACACTCCTTGATCCGTGGATGGAACGATCCGGGGTACTCCTCATGCTTGTTCTATCACCAATGTACTTGTCTGAGTAATCTGATAGGAACGAGGAAAGATGCCTATGTACTAGCGGTCGCCATCTTTTTCTTCCCTGATCCCTTCTTCTTTGTACGCACGACCTTAACAGGCTCAGGCGTTCTCGTTCGGGGAATGTCTATATCTTCTGTTGTCTCGTATGCGGGAAAAGGTGAACTTCTGGAAGGTGTCAAGGCCCGAGGGGTAGATGGTTGCTGAGGGGACGCGCGCGAAACCACCGCACCCTCAGGCATTTCGCCTTCTCTGTCGATGACTGGTTGATAGGGATAAGGTGTGTCGTCTTTGAGAATTGGTGCACGGGATACGATAGGTACTAAACGGGAGTTATCAGGATGGGAGGTAATTCACGTAAGTGTGATACATACCATCATGCAGAGGGGGCATATCCTCTAATCTAACGATTGGTATGGAGTCGACATCTTCAACGACTGAGGCTTTAGGAGGTGGTTTGTCGTCGATGATATAGTAAGGATCATCCTTCAGCCTCTCTAGGCGTTCCGCCCTTCGCTATACTCAGCGGTTAGAAGTACATTGTGCACACACGTCAACTCACTAACCTTCTCTCTATCCTCCTTCTCCTGGGGTGTCTCCACTTCATGTTCCGGTGGAGTCAAGGCATCACCATTGCTCAAGCCCAAATGAGCTGGTTTCTTACCTTTGGCTTTGCCTCCGTTTGGCTCTTTTCCTTTTCCTTTCCTCACCTTCTTGACCTTCTTTGTAACACTTCCACCGGCTTCCTCATCCTCTGGGGGAGTGGAAATGACGGGAGGAGGTACTATCCAAGCGTCCAGATCCAATCCATCGGGCACCGGCACGCTGGCTTGGGCTGTGATGGCCACTGGATTGAGTTCATGAGAGGAGAACAGGGGTTGTATAAGAAAGAGGCTTTTCGGGAAATGAGGCTCGGCTGAGGTTGCCGGCTCGAGCTCCTCCAGATTGTCCAATGAAGGGCCAAGTCGATGAGTAGGTTTCGGCGGGTATGTGCTGAGGTCAGCTTTGACAAAGCCAAACAATTGAATGGCGTTCGCGGCCTTCGCGGGGTTGTCAGTAGTACTCTCTGGTGGGATGTCGGACCTACTTACCCTCTCTTGAACGTCAATTTGCGGGCTGCTGACAAATTCTTGTACTCTTCCAATAATCATGTCCACAATTGCCTTGACCTCCGGTAGTTCATCGTTGCTGAAACTCCAACGCTGCGCTTGCTCGGTGGCCCAATAGCCAAAGAGCTTCATAGCTGCTTGAATGTACACCGCTATGATCTCAGGTGCGAGATTGGACATTTCTGGTCTCATAAGGTGGGGGAGGAGCTTGTGCGGCTCGGCGAGTTCACTGACAAAATATGAGTACATGATAGAATGCAATTATCCGGGGGAGCGCACCTACAATACTCGCCACATATCCACGCAGCAGCCCAAAGCACCTCAGAGCAACTTCCTGTATCTTGAGCGTTCTGCACCATAGCATCATCACTAAGTAGCGTATACATCAACTTCACTGCATATCGTCGTGCGGATTTGACTCGTCCAACTATATCCACCAGTTGATCACGTATGGCCTTCCCAATGTCGACGTTCGCGACATGGGCCAGGTCAACGAGAACAGAGAGGTACCATTCAAAGTTAGTAACATTCTCATACATCGACTGAGAGCACATGGTGAGGATTCGATCGGAAAGGACAAGACGGTAGGCTGGTGATTGTGTTGGTGGAATGTGTGGTTTAGCGCTAGTGGGCGAGGATGGAACGGTGTGCTGGGCCAAGGATTGAGCGGCAGTTGGCACGATGGATGTTGAGGTGTCTTGGGCGAGATGAGAAAGTATTTGTTGCACGATGGATTGGAGGTTGTTTTCATTGACCTGTTGCCATTAATAAATAGTTGACCAGACGAGTACCACAATATTTACCATTGCTGACACCAGATCAAGGGCACGCATCCGTATACTAACGTCTTGGTCGTTAAGGCTTGCAAGGATGGTATCCTGGTATTCAGCGACAAGGTGCGGGTGTGAAGGTACAATCTTGACCATAGCCAAAAGAGCAATGTACTTGACTACATAGATCTGTGAGATGGATTTGATGCGAGCGGTAAACAGTCAATGACGAACGATTCTGGTCGGGATCTTGTATGAACGCAGCTAACTTTGAGACGCACAGTCTTGCCAAATTGCTTCCTGAAGGCCCTTGCAGCATCCCTCCTATGATACATGTGTGGACGCATTCATAGAGTAATGATATTGCAGGGGTCGTGGAAATCAGTTCTGTTATAGGTGGCTGGAGCTTCTTGACCAGCCGGGGTTCGAGTGGTGATAGTGAGCCAAACTGTGACACCATTACGAGTCAGTGTGATCCAGTCCACCACCAAATCCATAATAAACTTGCCAGTTTGATGATCTTGATGAGCATCCAGTTATTTGGTGAGGTCGTCATCAAGTGGAAGAGCTGTGGAGCTAGATCTAGGTAATCTGCTGGATTACGGCGCGCTAGCTCACACAACACATTCACAGTCGCAGCGATGACGCCTTCGAGCACGAGCCGATTGAATGAACTACTCAAGCTACAGGAGGAGTGATCGACGTACCAGGGTCCGGGTCTTCTAATTTCTCTTTCAATCGACCAACAGCCCGCTCCGTAATATCAGGGTAAGCAACGAGCACCTTGTAAAGCATGAGAACGGCGCGCTTCCGTATATGCGCGCGAGAATGCGTCAACATGGTGATCAGCTCATGGGAGAGGTCGCGGCCCAGGTCTGAGGTGATGATATGTGAAATGCCATTCAAAGTGACTGCAACATCTGCCGGAGTTGATGTCAAATCCTGGATGCAACACCTCAAAGGAATGCTCAGACTTGAGCATGAGAATGGACGTACCTTCTTGAGCAGGTTGGTAGTCAACATCAAGACATCCGTGTCCTGATTAAATGACTGAGTAGCAGCCAGATATCCGACCGTCTTCAGGTGGTACTTTGGGGAGGACATGACCTCCACTACGTGAAATGATGCCCAGCTCATGTCATACCCCAGCATGTCGAGCTAATTTTGCCCATAGTCGCGTTACGGCGCGCCAACTCAAAATAACGCAGTCTCGGACTCACATAGGTCAATTTCAGCACAGCACCAGCCTTTAGCTCCATGTCGTCACTCTTAATCTCCGTCCGTATCTCGTCGACAGCCTTCGCGATGAACTTGGATTCATCCTTCTTATTTGCCCGCAGCCCGCGAATTAGATCCTGGAGAGTACGTTCCCACATATTGCTCAATGTGATGTGCTTTGATACACCAGCACTGATACGCTCGTTGTGCAGTTCTCGAAGTTAGATCAATGGCCTACCGCCGTTGAATGGTGGTTGAGGCATAGAGACTGGATGAGCGCTTCTGGCCAGCGCTCCGTGTGAATATGCCCCTATAAAGCCCCTATATAAGAGCGCGACCATTCTCGTCTCGTAAACATTGTTTTCGTAAGTGAGAACTCATCCAATTAGATTACGATGCAACTACTTGCATAATCCACTGAACACGTACAAAATTTCGATACAGCGAGGGTGACGGAAGAACGCTAGCAACATGGCGACGGGGCGGCGGGCCGCATCACGGTATCGCCATAAACACCGACGCGCTCAACGAACGGTTCCAGATCCAACGAAGTGATCACTCGACCATCAAGCGGGTTAACGACTGCGCACCCTTTTGTTTGATGACAATGATATCCCCGATATCGTTTCGTGTTTCGGTGATATGGTTACACACAAACGGGCCCCCTCTGTCCCATAAAGTCTCTTCGGAGAGCCTAGCATCTCTCTATTTGCGCCGCTCTCCTACTTCCCCTGGGATGCGACAACAGAGCTAGAGCTGAGCAAGCATGACGGAAGACTCGGCTGTACCTCTTTTCAACTCTCCCGCATACTTGTCTAGTTCATCGTCTGGCACATTTACTTCAAATGATCCATTATTATCCAAACGGCACTCCTACGATGATATATCACGACAGTCCTATAGCATCCAATTTCCCTTGGTGAACAGCGACGAATCTTTTCAGGGCCTCTCTGGCAATCACTATCCACCAGCTGACCCCCATGCCTTGTATCTACAGCCTTTCTCGCCTTCTGATAGCGAATCTGGTGCTGCTGAGACTACCCAATCAAGCGAGTACTCGTTCTTGGCTCACAGTCCGCCACCTACGCTGCTTCGACCTGCCAGGCCGATGCTTAGAAGTACATCCAGTATTACGGTGAAACGAAATCGTTTTTGGGCGTGGCCGGGTCGGAAGCGGAACCAATCACTTCCAAGCTGTGCATCTCCACCGCTTGAGGCCGCTGCCGGAGCTATCGAGAATGAGACGTCTGCCCACGCCCCCTCTATCAGATCGGTCAGGTTCCAAACGCCGGAGGATACCCCAAAAGTGAGAAACCTATATTCGTGCGTTATAATCTGGCTTACCAAGTGCCATAGGGTGAACATGATGTGGCCGGGTATATACCCTCTCCACATCCCCAGTATCGCTGCCGTTCCATCAGCACGGGTACACTCGCATCACTCGCATGGACAGGCCATTCCTCCTCCTCCTCCTCCTCGCCATCTCTTCATCCCCACTCAAGCAATGCGACCTCTTTTCTCCTGCCCTTACCAGGCAGCCCCAGCCCTCCTTCTCACGAGACGGCTATATCTCGCTTATCCATGGATGTAAAGGAGTCCCCAGCTTACCACCATTCGCGTCATCGTAGACGATGGACGCTAGCCATTGCCATGACCGATGATAGAGTCACAGACGAGGCTCTGGTTGAAGGTCTTGAAAAGGTTCGACTAGCAGCACAAATGTGGGAGTGGAGATTTGGTTGTTCTCCGGCCTCACCTTTGCCCAATCAAGAAGCGAGCTCAAACTCGAGTATCGATGACCATCCTATCTCAAGCTGTCCTCCTCACAAGTGCCCAGCTCGCTCGACATCCGATCCTTCTTCTGCCCAGACTTGGCAAATTGCTCGACGGGCACTCCTAATCTCTAGAGAGATTATTCGTACGGAACGAAATTATCTGACATCAATTCGTCTCCTGGTTAACGAAAATACTTCAACGCCACCGCCGACACTCATGCTGACTCTATTGGGCTCGCTAATGACAGTTAGTCAAGCGATGTTAGCAAGGATGGAACAGAACCCCAGCGCTCTGGGAGTTGCGGAGGCATTTGCCTCATGTGAACCGACCCTTCAATCCGCATTCGTTGACTGGTGCGCCGAAGTCGGCGAGTTCTTAACACCATCAAGAGAGTCTGGAGGAACCAATGGGTCAAGTTCCAAGTCTCAGAATCGGAGCGATATAGCAGGCCCTTTCAAACGAAAGCTGAGATCCTTGAAGAAGTTTAGATCCCCCAGTTGCCTCATTTTGCCTGAGAGGATAGCCCTAGGCAGGCCCAAGTCTGCTCTCAGTGACATCGCTATCTTGCCAACCCAGCGCGTCTCACGATATGTACTTCTTTACAAAGGTGAGCCCCATTTTACCAAAGGTGCCCAGATTCACACCCCCATTTGGCCAGAATTGCTTCGATTTACTCCTCATTCATCTCCGTCATATCATTGGGTCCAGACTGCAGTTAACGCCGCCTGTAATATAGCAGCTCAGTGTGATGCTGCCCAAGATAACTCGAGATTTCTGAAATAATTGCTCCTATATATGTAGATAGGGAACCCCTGGTTCTCTCCCGTTCCAACTTCTCGAATGTACGCCAAAGCTGCGAAGGCGTTGTATTTATAGTCGTACACGATAATAACATAGAACATGAAGATAGACGAGTTCATTAATCGATTTTGATAATAACCTTCTCACCGCTGACTTTGTTGTTCCTCAGCAAATCCAACCCCTTATCCACCCTGTCCCTGAACGAGCCTTCGTCGAGAAGCAAAATCTTACTGGGCTTGATAAGGTGTGCCTCCAGAAGTTTGGGCAATATCTTCGGCATGAGATTGTCTCTCAAGAATTCATCCTAACGTGAAAGTGATTAGTATGGCCGTCAAACCTGGTATAAATTGATCGTGGCACATACTTGATCATAAATGAACGTCCTGACATAGACGATTTTTGTGGTCTTGGGAAGCACATTCCACTCTTCAGGTAATTCGAAAACCATTCGTGACCCAGGCGCTCCGGTGACGGAGGTACCCTCTTTGATAGGCAGCAGAAATGCCAATGTCCCAGACGGACTGATGACGCGAGAGATTATTTCGATGGTAGTCTGAGATGAGATACAATCGACGGCGTATTGGACGAAGCCATCTCCCGCCGCTGCCTTAGCAATGTCTTCCTTCAATGTGGGGCTCCGATAGTCAAAAACACTGGTAGCGCCAAGAGAGTGAATGTAGTCATGGTGCTTTGCTGAAGCGGTGGCGATTATATTTCTGTATCCAGCGGCGTGAAGAAGCTGCACCATATACTGCCCGGAAATGGCGCCGGCGCCGTAGACTAGGATAGGAGCGGATGAAGAGGGAGGGCGCTCCAGGACAGGGAAATCCGGCATGGGTAGGCCGAGCTGATTAAAGAGCGTGTAGAAAGCAGTCACAAAATTGTCAGGGATAGTGGCCGCCCCAGGAAACGGCAAAGAGTGAGGAATCTAACCAACACAGTGAGTAATAGCCAGAACCAAAGATAATCTTTCTCACCTTTCCGACAGCACTCCTAGGTTGAACGCTGTACTGTTGCAGAGCCTTCCTGCTCGACTCATTGAATGTGTATGCAGTTACTCTGTCGCCAGCCGCAAAATCGCTGACTCCAGAGCCAACTTCAGCGACTACTCCGGATGCGCTAAATCCAAGAACATGAGGGTACTTTTCAACGAAGTATCCAAGGTCCGTTTGGTAGCCGTCGAAAGCAATCATGCCTCCATAGGCATGTTTGATGAGAATCTGCCCTGCACCAGGCCGCTCTGTGGGGACCTGGATTTCGTCGAAGGTGTTGAGAGCTGTGGTTGCTATTGCACGGTGGGTTGGCGTCGTCATAGTGCTTCAAGATGGAAGTAAGAGTGACGCAGACTTTATAGGGGTTGTGCAGCGCAGCCAAGCTTGAAAGGGTGTGTCAGCGATGACACACTAGGAAACTGGATGACGCATCAATTTCGATTACTCATGCTCAACCCAGTAGGCCATGAGGGAAAAATACTTTGTCCGAGTGTCTACCGTTTCACATGCATATGAGAAAATATTTCTGTGAGATGAGCGAAGGCGGACCTGAAGCGCCGCCGATCATTATGTAGACCGAATCTGGGCCGCCGCTTTCCTGTTCCGGCCAGGGGCGCAATGTTCAGTAACAGGTGGTCAACATCCAATTCCTAGGGACTATGAGCGGCTGACGCAAAAAGTGTCTGGGTATCACAGTTTGCAACTCAGGTAGGACGCCATCATGATCAAAGCGCGATCAAGCACCCACCACCACATGACCTTGCTTCTCCAAATCCACGGCAACTCGATGGGACAACTTGGGTATATCTGGATGGCGTTCGCTTCCCACATCCAAAGTTAGATAGCCAAGCGATAAGTTATATCCTATGATCTATAATTCGGTTTTTAATCCCAAACATGCGAGTTCGATTAATGGGGACAACATGGCCTGAGATATAAAGTCAAAGGCGGACTGATATCCATAGAAGAAACTACCCCAATGGTTTCCGTACCCCGGGTTGACCTTGACCTTGCTGAACTTCTCAATGGATCCGGTCGTCCTCGAGTCAACGGACTGGGTCGTCCAACCTTTACCAACGATGGGCTGAACGACAAGCCGACGACCATATCACTTCCCAATGCTGACCCTTCAGGGAAAGCAGAGACCAGGTTCAGCCTAGGGGATTTCTTCATCGATGAACCTCGACCCATGAAGGTCGTCGTGATTGGTGCTGGCTTCAGTGGTATCATTGCTGGTATCAGGTGAGCACAGCCGATTGTAGAAATTCCACTTTAACCGCATTTCATTAGGTTTGCGCAGAGGGTCCAGAACCTCGACTTGACCATATACGAGGCCAATTCGGGCGTTGGTGGGACGTGGTACACCAACAAATACCCGGTGCGCATCCAACAGTTGTCTGAATGCATGGTCAGGGACTCAAGCACTGAATCAGGGGTTGACCTGTGACATTCCATCACACTGTGTGCGTATGAATATGTTTTAGAACAGATATAATGCTAATTGAGGAGCAGTATCAACTCACCTTTGAAGACAAGGTACCGTCAGGTCGCTTGTCACAAATACCCATGGAGCTAACGACTTCTGGATAGATTGACTGGTCATCATTCTATTCCCCTGGACATGAAATATTAGCATACCTAAAGGGCGTCGTGGATAAATACAAGCTTATGCAATACATCAAGCTACAACATCGCCTCGTTCATGCTAAATGGGACGATAATGCAGGGAAATGGCGCCTTCGTATTCGTCGGCCAATGGTACCGACATGCGAAGCCGCTTTCAGAAAGGTGCCACCGAATGAACATGCTTTGGATGATCCCCCAGCATTTGAAGAGTTTGAGGATACGGCAGATATCCTATTCACGGGGACAGGCAGCCTCACTCGATGGTCTTGGCCCGATATCAAAGGCCTCGACGACTTCAAAGGAAAAATTATACATAGCGCGCAATGGGATGAGGAGGGTCCCGGAGGCTCATGGGAGGATGGCGTGAAAGATTGGAAGACCAAGCGTGTAGGGGTCATCGGCGTGGTATGTATAGATCCGTTTCCTCCGCCGACACGGGAATGGAGTACCAAATATGCCACAGGGTTCCTCCGCAATTCAAATCGTGCCTGCCTTGCAGCCCAACGTGGGGCATTTGGTGAACTACGTGCGAGGAAAAACCTGGCTTTCTGTCCCGTTCTTGGATGACTTTCAGCGAGGGTTGGCAGATGGAGAGCAGGTAACAAACTGTGAGCGGCAGAGTAATATGCGGATGCCAATTCCTGACCTGCGAGCTAGACAAATACACCGATGAAGACATTGAATCTTTCAAAGACCCAGAAGTTTACAGAGGATTCCGAAGGAAGATGGAGTCCGACCTGAATGTGAGCGACGAAGTAGCTATAAGCCATGGCTCTCTCTCACAGTCTTTATGGTCAGGTGGCCCAGGAGGCGGTGATGGTTGGCACGGAGATGCAAGCGATGGGGCGAAAGATCTTCAAGGTGCAAATGATAAACAGATTATCCAAGAAACCATGGATAGCTGACCACAGTCCGTCGTCTTCTTAATTTTGGCCGTTAAGTTTGATTGACCCCAAATTAGTTATTCCCGACTTTCCGGTGGGCTGTCGTCGGCTAACTCCAGGCGTGGGTTACCTGGAAGCTCTGTGTGAGGATAATGTATGTGTTAGGAAATGCGTGTTTTCAAATACTCACAATAATGGCCATCTCCAGGTCGATTTCGAGCCAAGGCTGATAAGACGTGTGACGCCTACTGGAATCGAAACTGTAGATGGGAACCACAGGGACCTAGATATCATTGTGTGCGCGACAGGTAGGCCATTGGTTAGCCTTCTCGTCTAATGACAAAAACGTTTATCCGTGCCTAGGATTCGACACTTCATACCACTTGGATTACTCCCTCATCGGCAAAAATGGGGTCGATCTTCGGGAAAAGTATACTCCACATCCTCGTACCTACATGTCGGTTGCTGTAGACGGCTTCCCGAACTGGTTCCAAGGGTTCGGACCCAATTCTGGGGTTGGTGCTGGATCTCTACTCGTCATCTTAGAGAAGCAAGTGGATTATGCCGTGGAAGCGACATTGAAGATCCAGAGGGAGAGAATTAAGAGCATGGAGGTCAAGAAAGAGGCCGTTGACGACTTTGATGAATACCTAGAGGTAAGAGGGAACACGTTTGCGGTAATCTCGTAGTGACAATCGGCTTGCAGAGTTGGTTCCCGAAGGTATAAACTTCAAAGTCGACGAAAAACGCACGCTGATCATTGTGATATATAGACGGTGTTTGGGCAGAAATGTCGTTCTTGGTATAAGGTAGGGAAGGAAGAAGGTCGCGTCGTTTCATTGTGGCCAGGTGATTATCCTTCGTTAGCACATCTCGTTCAACTGGTTGAGCCACTTCAGGATCTTGTCTCCATGCTGTCGAAGTACTCGCAAAGCCCAGGTGGGAAGACTACAACTATGACCGGTTAGACAAGGACGTCAAGAATCGTTTGTACTTCCTTGGCTGCGGTCGTACGAAGAATGAGAAAATTAGTGGAGGCGATTGTCAGTAACATCTTATCCTTCGTCAGCGTAGCCTGACAAACTACACATAATAGTGGCCACTTACCTTGACCACATTGATTACCCGCAAGGTAGGGTTATCCGGCTTTGAGAGCCTAAATCGTTACTAATATTCTTCTAGTCCCCGAATGAGTATTTCATGCGACTCTCATCATGCAATGTAGTTGTTCTAACATTCGTTCCACCAGCAGTGTAAACGTAAATCAGCTAGGATTATGGATTGGCAATATATGAGCAGGGCATTGACTGATGTGCTCGCGACGCTCGCCGAGATCACTCATAGGCTCTGGATACAAACCATTTCCAGAAGCGCACCAGCACAGTTTGAAGGTTAGATTGTGTGCGCCAGAAGAGTTCATGTCCCTGATATTGTAGACAGAGGGGTATAAGAACGATATGAAGCAACGTCAAAACATACCCTCTCGAGGAGGGATAGCAACTGGTGCCGGTCGATGCATTGCTGAACTACCTGGTCTGTCTCTCGACCTTGGGGGAGGTGCAGGACTACCCCGCAATGCCCTCGGTGGTCTCTCCCGAGCCATGGCGCTAAGATTGGCGTCAGCCGCCTGACGGACCTCAGAGCTTCCTGGTGGAGGTGAACGTGCTCGACGGGGAGAAGGTGATACAACAGGAACGGGAGGCGGGTCATCGATGGAGACGGAGGGTGGATTAGGCGTGCGAGTCCGCGTGGGGGTGGGAGGCCGTGAAGACGAAGGGAAAGTCGCAGAGGCCGGATATGTACTACCTGGGAAATCTGAGCCTAGACTGGTTCCGATAGATACAATAGATGCAGAGACAGGCTGTGTAGGGAGAGGTAGTGCTGGAGAACCCCTTCGGCGTAAAGGAATAGATGGCAATTTGGATGGTGTGCCCAATGTGGAGGTTGATGCAAGGGATGATGAACTGGGACTGAGAAACGCCGAAAGCACGGATGAATCCACGTCCTGCTTCGGCACCTGGATGGAATGGGCACGGAATGAGAATGGCTTTGACATCCTTGACTCTGCTTTGGACGGCGGATCCTTAGCAAGGAGCTCATCGAGTAAATATCTGAAATCTAATCCATATTCTTGGAGAAGCTGCTCAGAGGCCGTTAACACAGAGACAAGTAGAAATAGAACGCAAAAAGAAGCACCTTCTTGCTCTGTGCATAGGTTATCCGAAGCGCTTCATCTACTACCCCTTGCTCTACATCTGACCCATAGACCTGTGTTCTAAACACTTCAGAGTATGTCTCAATTTGTTTTTTCGACCATTCTACGAATGCTAAATTTGATCAGCAAAGAAGAAGAGGGTGATGTAACTGAGACTTACAACTCGCTACTTCATTCTCCTTAAAACTGGCTAGGAACCAATCCGCAGTGTGCTTGATCGCGGTGAACCACACCATGCACATTTCTCCAACGTAGGTAACTATATCACCACTGAAAGGAATCTTCCTTACTAAGGTCTTCATAACGCCCTCTCTCATCTCAAGGAAGGTACGACGGGCGGAAGATCCGGCGTCTAACCGAATGAGAAGCGATATGAGATGGACAACGGAGGTTTTCCTGTTGCTTGGAAGGGCCAAAGAGGAGAGTAGTGATGTAGTGAGGAGGCTAGTCAGAGGAGAAAGTTTGCTGGACAATGTCGGAATTGTCGACAGTTTTGACTTGCCTTGAATCAAGTAAGAAAAAAAAATACCGAAAGAACGTGAGCCATGCCTTCTTCAACAAGCCCAACCGCCTTATCCCACTCCTTCAGAGCAATAGATACAGTAAGATCGTCAGACCACTCGCTGATCCACCTAGCGTCTCGATCAGCTTTATCTTTCGCCGCAGAGCCTCCTTCCCCCGCCTTTTCTGCAAGTTCAGCCATCCAATCAGGCATGGGAGGGGATTTCTCCGTCCCACCAAGGCCCATCATCATGGTTTTACGCCTTTCATGTTCGCCTTCGCGCTCTTTCCTTTTCTTTGCTGCCAACTCATCAGCCACTTGACGAAACTGTGTGAGCAGTGTTTTCTTATCGGAGGATGACTGGGTACGGTAAACGTGGGTTTCCTTGCCATGCCGTATCTTGTATACGTTTGTCATACCTAGGAAATATGATACGAGTGAGGAATGGCTGGGAAATAGGACATACTGGGTGAGTCTTTGGTGTCTAATACTAGCATTTCATTTATCGGCCAGCATCGTTCCGCAACGAGTTTGCCCTCATTCCCAGAACTACCAGCATTCATGCTCGCGGCAGCCCCGTTTCGGCGGCGGCGCCGTGCTACAAGCACCAGATCATCTAAAACCACGAACTTGACCTTGCCAATGGGTTTGTACGTCGCAGCATTTAGAGCAAGGACATCCTCCATCTCACCGATGACATGTCTACCAGGGACGTTTGGAGCGAATTTGGAGGAGCCTTCGATCTGTGTATGCAGTGCTTGCATTTGGTTGAAATACATGATACGAAGATCGGCCATGGAAGAGCGACGGAATGTAGACATAGCAGAGGAAGAAGATGAGGGGTCAGGGACGTGGAGCATGGTTGGCATAGACTTGTATTCTGAAAGCGACTCCTTGAGTTCGATGACTTCGTTCTCAAGAGTCGATATTTCCTTAGAGATGACGACAAATTCTGCGTAACTGTGAAGTACACGTTAACGGCAGCACGATAACATGTCACTACGGCATACTTTTTGAACACATTACGCTGGAGGTCAGATGCCACACCATCCTTGGCACCACGCAATGAGGATTGTAAAGACTTCAGCTCGGCTTCTGTTGAATTAGCAAGCTTTGCCTTCAAATCTAACCCTCAGGTGTCAGAAGCATCAGTAGTGCAATGTACACGATAGTAGGCGTACAGGCATCTGGGTCAAAGTCGTCGTTGTCTAGCATTCGTTCCAGGTCGTCGTTTCTTCGTGAATCATCAACGCTGCGATCAACGACCAGCTCTTCTTGATCTCCTTCCGCATCGGCAGCGCGGCGCCTCTCAGCTGCAGCTCCGACACCAGCAGGCAAAGCAGGCACCGCTGGGACAGCTAATTCCGTAGGGCCAGAAATGTCTGCATACCGCGTTGACATGCGTTTCTTGATTCGGTCGTCGACCTTGGATTTGCGTCCATCACGAGCTGAGACATTGGCCTTGGCTAGCCTGCTAGAGGTAGGTGCTCGTTGCGGCTGACGAGGAGGAGCCTGAGAGCGTCTTGTCCGTAGCGACTGCATTGTGGAAGGGCGGTCTCTGGTGGGCTTCACTGCCTTTCACAATTTCATTGACCGTGAGAGAGTAAATGTTTCCCACAGTCAGAAACTTTTACGTGAAGCTAGCGCTGCCTGTGTGGATTTCGAGATTTCTTCCCCAACATGCATTAGTGCTGCCCAACCATCACTTTGAGCTCAGCTGCACATATACTGGAAAATGAATTAAGGTAAGGCTATCGGTGAGAGAGGGATGCCCCTGTTTCTCGCAGGGCGCACGTGGGCGCCTACCGAGTTTGGTCAGCTTAATGAACGCCAAGCAATGAAACCGAGTCTGCGGTGAACGTTCATTGCCTCCCTCAGGCCGTTTGTGTCAGATTTGATCCTGCTCTGACCTTTCGCTTTGTGAGTTTGGGTCCGCTGTATCCCATCCGTAATTCAACGATTCTCGCTAGCTCAGTACTCGATTGGTGCCACACTTGCCGGAGAAATTGTTGCTGTATTCGGTCCCCTCTGACGTGAGTTGACAGAAGCATACCAGGCTGGCCGGCAAGGAATCTTGACCAACGCCTCCGCAACGATGTACGCGAACGAGGAACCATATCACCCTCCCCAACCACCATACGCTCAGCCTCGCCACTCCATGTCGAGGGAATTCGAACCACGGTCTGACTCGCCTCTCAACTCAGTGCGTTCGCAGGCACAATTACGGCCGCCTATGCCACAAGATGTGTATGAGCCAAACGGAAGCCCAGCTGGATACGCAGGATCGGTGGGAAGTGGAAACGGAAGGAGTGGTGGGCCTGCAGTCCCTGTCGGTGCTGGGAGCTATGAACAGGAGTCGCAATCAGACGTAGGGGAGGATCCAGAGGATGACTTTTACAATGGGGACGTGAACCAGCCTAGTGTCGACGTCGCATTCCCTTCCGCTCGTTCGGCTCGCTCTCAAGCAGGCGGTGGGGCATCGATCACAACGCAGTCGATACGAGCGCCATCGCCTCCCCTCAGTGGGCCCATCTTAGATCACTCACATCTGCGCCCTGGGAACAATGCCGCACTTCTGTCTCACGAGCGAACTCTCGAACTCTACCGTGCTAATGCTAAAAAGACCCAGGATCCCGACATTCAGTTCGAATTCGCTGTGTTCACCATAGATGCCTCCAAATCCATGCCAATCCCCGCAGCAACACCAGGAAATACTCTCGAGGTCGAGAAAGCCTTGGATAAGCGGGACGACCTTATCCGCGAGGCTACCTCGTTGCTGAAGCGTCTAGCTGACCGTGGTCACCCTCCATCCCAGTACTTCCTTGCAGATTGTTATGCTAACGGCATTGGAACAGTCAAGAATAAGCAAGACTTCGACCGGGCATACCCGCTATTTGTCCTGGCTGCCAAGCATAACCACCCGGATGCAGCATACCGTGCTGGGACCTGTTGCGAGAACGGTTGGGGATGTAGAAGAGAATCCGCGAAGGCTCTGACATTCTATCGTAAGGCTGCGGCATCTTTACACCCTGGCGCCTTGTACCGGCTGGGGATCGCGGAACTTAATGGAGAGCTGGGATTATCGAAGAGACCCAAGGAAGGCGTGAAGTGGTTGAAGCGCAGTGCGGAACACGCCACAGCCGAATTCCCCCATGCTCTACATGAGCTTGCGCTGCTACACGAGAGGGGTATTGATGACGTTGTCTTCGTTGACTATGAATATTCCGTGGAATTGCTCGCCCAGGCGGCCGAATTGGGCTACGCACCAAGCGCCTACCGCTTGGGCGAGTGCTACGAATATGGCAAGATGGGCTGTCCTCAGGACCCAGCCCTGTCCATCCATTATTACGTGCGTCCTTGCCCTCTTCTCTATCCTTTTATCTTACCTTTGCCTACAGAATATTGCGGCTCAACAAAACCATCGAGACGCGTGCTTCGCTCTTACAGCATGGTATCTAGTTGGCTCGCCAGGCGTCCTTCCCCAGTCTGATACGGAGGCGTACCTCTGGGCCCGGAAAGCTGCGGAAGGTGGTTTGGCGAAAGCTATGTACGCTGTGGGTTACTTTTTGGAAGTAGGAATTGGTACCCCCGCGAGTATGCCAGAGTAAGCATTATCTTTTCGTCGGCCTGCTCGCCACCGACCTTTTCCTAGGGCCATTGCCTGGTACAAGCGAGCCGCGGAGCTGGGTGATAGGCGTGCTGCTCAGCGTCTAAAAGCTTCACAAGATACACCCATGCACCAGCCTGGGGGTCCTGGATCGGTCCTTCATAGGAATGAAGCCGATGGGAGTCCAACGAAGGGTAAGGATGGCAAGGAATGCGTTATCATGTAGCGATTTTGCTTCCCTCTCATCCTTATTAGGCCGCGCCAATGGTCGTTGCATAAAGCCCCGCCGAAGGACGATCACTTTGCTACTTGATGCCTGCCCGCTTACCTTATTCACTGGACTCGCTACATTACATGCTACAAGAGACGGAACCTTCCCATTTCATATTTGAATAATCTGGATTTTCTTTTTTAACTTTTGCCCTGGTTACATACTGTTCTCTACCTTACAAACCGACGTTAGACAAATAGCTACTGATCACTAATTGTATACCTGCACCAATTTATTTGACTGTGGATGACTTCTGCCTTCCTGCACATGTTGTTGGCTTCCTTACGTGACTTCAGACAGAATTTGTAGGCCAAGCTCAGATCTTTGATTCTACTTCGTTCGTGGATCACAACATGCAGTTGGCCAGGGTAGCTCCTAAATGCTCTCAGGGGACATGGGAAACCCAAACAACGGTACATAAGAGCGGATCTTGCTTGTGCAACCTGTATATCATGGGCCGCTTCGAAATTTATTCGATAAAGTACCCGGAACCACCATACTGTGACGAGAATGCGCCTCCATCGTCCAAATGTTAACATTTTGACTTCACGAGCAACCTCTGCTTCAGCAGTAGCCAATGGTCTTGCACGCCGACTACCGACCATTTCCCAATTGTCGTCGCGGAACACCCACCATTCACGTAGTTCCCGACCACAGGCACGCAATACTGGACCAGGTCAAAAGGGTTCGATGGCGTCGCTGGCTGGGTGTTCTAGAGGCTTCGCCACAGAGATACGGGAAACAGGTTTCTAAGTCGGTTCTACTGTCGCTTCGATGCACTAACATATGACGTCTTTCCAGAGCATCCGGTTGATCGAAAACCTCATTTTGATAAGATTCTTATTGCAAATAGGTATGTTTGGCATTACGAGAGAGGTTCGTTTAATGACGATGTTCGGTAGAGGAGAGATTGCGTGCCGGGTAATTCGTACGGCGAAGAAGCTCGGGATCCGAACTGTTGCTGTATATAGCGATGTGGATAAGGGCGCGATGCATGTGCGGGAAGTGAGCGCGGATGAGTTTCTTAGCGGGCATGAAGGCTTACCGCTTGACAGGCAGATGAAGCATACTGCATTGGCCCTGCTCCCTCTGCAGACAGTTATGTGAGTGGCACTATTCCATTACATCAATGCTTTCTCCTAAGCCTCTGTTCTAGCTTCGTATGGACAAGATAATTGAAGTATGCCATAAGACCGGGGCGCAGGTGAGATCTTTACAGACCTCATCTGCACTCCTCTAAGCTCTGCAAACCCGCAGGCTGTTCATCCTGGGTGAGCTTGCATCACCTCCACGAACCTCCCCTAGCTAACAACTAGGCCATAGGTATGGCTTTTTGAGTGAGAATGCTGTGTTTGCCGAGCGACTTGCCACGGAAGGGATTACTTTTATTGGTCCGCCACCCTCCGCCATCATTAGCATGGGCTCGAAGAGGTCAGATTCACGGCGATATTCCATTCATTGATACTGACCCTGTTCCTGCACCAGTGAATCGAAGAACATCATGTCAGGTGAGTTGACCTCTTCGATGACCATCATCTCACGTCTTCATTTCCCCAACCCCCGTAGCCGCTGGTGTTCCTTGTGTCCCTGGCTATCATGGTGATGACCAAGATCCACAGTTTCTCTACTCCCAGGCAAAGGAAATCGGGTTTCCCGTGCTGATTAAGGCCATCCATGGGGGAGGTGGCAAGGGCATGCGAACCGTCTTAGAGGAGTCTGAGCAAGCTTTCAACGAAGCACTCTCATCCGCCAAGCGAGAATCCTTGAAAGCCTTCGGCAACGATACCGTCTTAATAGAAAAGTATATAACGCACCCTCGGCACGTTGAAGTGCAGGTGTTTGCGGACCAACACGGTGAGGTTGTCAGTTTGTGGGAACGAGATTGTTCAGTGCAACGGAGAAATCAAAAAATTATTGAAGAGGTCAGCGGTTTCATGCATGATGACTGGATCAACTCTGACTCGACATTCACAGGCTCCGGCCCCAGGTCTATCACCTGAACTGAGAGAAGATCTGAGTGCAAAGGCAATCGCTGCGGCCAAAGCCGTCAACTACGTCGGTGCGGGTACTGTCGAATTCATCTTCGACAATGATACTTCGAGATTCTATTTCATGGAGATGTCAGCCCGTTTCCCGTGTGCGCCATTTGGACCAAGCCGCTTACCTCATGACGTAGGAACACGCGGTTGCAGGTCGAACATCCAGTGACTGAGATGGTCACAGGTTTAGATCTCGTAGAATGGCAGCTGGAGGTGAGCTTTGCTTCCCGCCTTCAGTGATGTGGAACCTGACCTGGCGGTTGAGGTTGCTGCTGGTAATCCTCTACCATTGATCCAATCTCAAATTCCTCTTATTGGGCATGCTTTCGAAGCGCGTATATATGCCGAAAACCCAAGAAACAACTTCCTGCCGGATTCGGGCAGTCTACTGTACCTATCGCCTCCAAAACCTACCCATACGTTTGCCCCAGCTCTTCCCCTTGCATCACGCCAGGTTTCTGATGCTCTGACTCCCATTTCGGCTGCGCCTGACTCAACAAGACTGGTCCCTTCGATTCGGTTAGAACAGGGATTCGAGCAAGGTGCCCAAATTGGTGTCTTTTATGATCCCATGATCGCGAAGTTAGTGGTCCATGGCCAAGATCGTACCGAGGCTCTGAGAGTACTTCGTAAAGCTTTAGATGACTACCATATCGTTGGGGTGTCTTCGAATGTTGAGTTCCTACGAACTCTTGCTGGCAATGAAGCCTTCATTGATGGACAAGTAGAAACTGGGTTCATTCCTGTAGGCCTTCTTCGTTTCCGTGGAGCCACTCCAATGCTAATTGTGTTCGTTCTAGAAACACACTGCGCAGCTATTCCCTCCCGTTCCAGAACCACCCCGTGAGGTCCTTGCTCACGCTGCCCTCTTCGTCACTCTTCGGGAGCACGCAGCCTGCAAAATTGCTTCTGGCTCGCTAAGCTCGCCCTGGACCACCCTCGCTTCCCGTCGCTTCGGTGGAGATCACCACGAGCGCATAATCACCTTGCAATCGGAAGACGCATCCAACAACGCACCACCAGTCACAGTACATGTCAAGGCTTCATCATTACCAGGTCGTCACAACATCTTGGTGCGGACCGAAACCACGGAATCCTCGTTTGATAACGTTTCGGCTGAGCTCGTCTCGCCAACCAGGCTTTCTACGGCCATCAATGGCGAAACACTTACGGTCACCGTTGTTTCACAAGTCCCTCCACCCGATGTTCCCGCATCTTTGTCTCCGAATACCATGGAGAGACTACACGTCTTTTACCATGGAAAGAAAACCACGCTGGTCGTACCCTCGCCTAAGTGGCTTTTATCGTTAGGCAATGATGTTACCAAGTCTGGAGCGAAGGGCGCTCTCAGGGCGCCGATGCCTAGTCTTGTGGTCGAGGTCAAAGTGAAAGTCGGTGATAAAGTGGAGAAGGGACAAGCAATTGTTGTGTTGGAGAGCATGAAGACAGAGACAGTTCTAAGGGCCAACTTTGATGGTGTTGTCAAATCTGTTGGGTGTAAGAACGGGGAGATGGTAGCAGAAGGTAAGGAATTGGTAGATATTGAAGAAGCAGCCTCGTGATCATCGGTACGCATGCTCGCTCTTGCGAGCATTCATGGCTTCTCACAGCTTCACAGTGTAACTGCCGTACAGTACTTTAATGATTGGAGATCGTCGGCCACTATCATCATCTCGTGGACTACTTAAGCCACCCTAGCTCGCTTGGGCTGTGATTTTATTGGACCAACGCCAGCGGTAATCGGACAGGGTGGAGCGCGTGATGAATTGCCTGGATAGCTGGATGGCTCATGTTGGCGCATATCCTATACCTATCCTCCGTGCTCGAGGCGCTCCCTGGCCTCTATGGGGTAATGTGTGATTTTTGATTGCACCCTCCTCCTTCCGACATTATTGGAGGCTATGTGCCTTGACGATCTAGGAAATGCAAATCTTGGAACTAAGCAGTATAAGTACTCGGGACATGATCTAGCATTCCAGATATCTCTTTTTGTTCCTCTCCGCAATGGCTGTGGTCCCTCGAAGAGAACTATCCATCGAGCAATTCACTCTCACCACTCGAGACGGTCTCCAAGCACAGGCTAACAGATACAGAAGTCGCACTTCGACAAAGCAAGGGACTTTGGGAATAACATTGGTGTTTGCACATGGACTGAGTTTTCGTGCGTATAGAACCATTCTCCAATGAGGTTGGATTGAATATTGGTAAAGATAAGGAGCACTGGGAACCACTCATATCAGAATTATTTCGGACAGACCTAGAGTCAAGCTATCCAGTGATTAGAGAAGCTTGGGCCGTCGAATTTCCCAACCACGGACAAAGTGCCATCTTGAACGCGGATGAGCTGCGCCGCCGGTCCCACTTCATATGTGAGTGCAGCCTCTACATGGGGTTATTAACCCTCGTAATTGATAAGTGTCACTCCCCGCAGCTTGCCGTGCCTATGGCGACATATTCTCAATTCTAACATGTTCGGGTTTGATTGATCACAAGGACGAGATCATTTTTGTTGGACATTCAGCGGGCGCGACGGCAGGGTGACCATCGTTTCCGAGGCTTTCCCTTTTCTATCGATGCTAAATCGTTTCGCAGGGTACTATCCACTTTGAATCATACGTCGCACGAAATACCGTACAGCTCCATGATATTGATTGAGCCGATGATGTATTCTCAGTGTCTACTAGCGAATTCGGACGTACGGAAATGGATCGCTGGGATAACCAAGGCTTGCATTTCGCGACGCGATACATGGCCTTCCTTCGCGGCCGCCAAATTGTGGTTAATGGAGAGAACTCCGTGGCGACTGTGGGACCCAAGAGTCCTAGATATCTACGTGGTGAGTTTTTCCACCTTCCACTGCACCCGTCTCTCACAGTACCCTTAGCACTCGGGCGGCCTTTCGCAGTTGCCGACATCTCAATACCCCGACGTGTTGACAGGCGTCACTCTGACTTTGCCAAAATCTGCACAAGGTGCAAGCTTTGGCGACGTCCAGACACAGCATGATGGCTATGAGCAACTGAAGAAAATACCGCGTTTGGGTGTACCTGTTCATGCCATCTTTGGATCACGTCCCGACTACATGTAAGTTGGAGTTTCAGCCTTTTTCTAACCTCGGTATCAAACTCGATACAGCCCTGGAATCGTTCGTGATAACATCTCTGCACTGCTCAGAGAATATCCTTGTGGATCCGTCTCATATCTGCAAGGCGCCTCGCACGAGGTACTTCCCCTTTTTCACCCTATCTCTCAATTCTGTTTTCTAACCAATGCTGCGATCTTGTAGATGGTTCAAGAATGTCCGAAACGATTAGCAAGGGCTCTATTGGCCAGAATTGCTCAAGACAGAGCACAATTAATGCAAAGTCGATTGTGACACTCACACTATCCTCTCCCCCTATTTTCCTGCCCCTATTGGGAGCCTCACTAGTTTATCACCATCGTAATTAACAGTACGTAGAACGGCCAAGGCAATAATATCGATAATGAGAACGCTACCCAAATTCATTTGTATGTCCCCTCAGCCGACAGATTCGAATATCCTGGAAACTGGCTAAGCAGATTCTCAGGATCTAAGTTTGCCAATTGTGGGCATGTAACATCCTTCGGCACTAGACCATTGAGCACACCGAGTAATGTTTGAAGCGGCCCCAACCCCAGTAGGAGGTCAGGTACTTGCTTCAACACCATCTCACGTACGAAACACGCTAACGTGCTAGGGTTGAGGAGCGATGAGGCGTCATATAAGCCGCCTGTAAGATTCGCCAGACTGATGCCTGTGAAGGTGTTGGTTCTCCCAAGGTTCCCGCCCACAGACAAGAATTGCGGGTACTTGCGCGCTGCATCGATCAGGTCAAGTAGGTAGTCGGGAAGTGTGTAGTCGATGGGACGGCGATACCAGTTATCTGGGATGCGTTCGTGACCATGGGCAAATGAGAAATCCGGATAGCTATAACACGTGGGAGGGAAAGTTGATGAGCTTGTCGCAGCAGCGAGAGGTATGACAGGGTATGACAGATACCAACCTTCCAGAGACACCGAAGAATGATTTCAATACATCCTTTGACAACCGCCCCTCAGGAAATTCCGCCGAGTGATTCGACATTAAGCGGAACTGGAAGGCATAAGGGGCAGCCTGAACAACGACGCCAGTGACGATATCGTTAAAGAAGTATGGATTGTCATTGATTGAGTGCTGGAATCGGAATGCGCGGTACTCTGTCAGGATCTTCAGATTGTAGTTCGAATTTGCTTCGCTTTCATTGAGTTGCAAAGCGTAGAGAGCCTTGAATTGCTCGGGAACGATCTTGTCAGCATTGCCGCTAGCAGAATTATATATTCAGCCGTTGGCAGCGAATTTGAAGGGCTCCTTACTACTGGTAGAGGTCGCCACGAGTAGGCGAGACGTCAAGTTCGAACTTGTTGTGGGAACCACTGAGTCCATGGGGTTTTCCTAAGAGAGGAAGTCCGACTCGAGAGTCTGTTCCTCCAATTGAGAGCCTCAGTCCGTCGCCAGATGTAGCCGCAGCGTAGAACGCCTGCAACCTGTTAGCTGGTATCCAACGTGCAGAATGGGACCGGTGGATCTAACTAAAAACGCTCCCAAGTCTACGCTCATTCCAAACACAGTGTTAGCGGCCTCGATGATCTGGAATGTTGTTGCGATGCCATTCCGAGGTATGTAGGCGCTAGGGTACATGGTGAATTGCAGTGCGACCCGTAAAGCTCAATAATGACAGACTGGTTCGCAAGTACGTTCTGTTGGCGAGTAAGTATTGGTCGACGTCATCATAGGGCTAAAATCATGACGAGATTTCTACACACCATTCCCGGACATGGTCCTCGTTGATCACCTGGTCTAGGTGCCATCCACCGATGGGGTCCACTTGTTCTAATGCGCTGTGATGCACTGAAAGGGGTCGGTATGGGACTTCCCCAGGGGAAGCGTCGACTGTGGCCATCTTTATGCAGAGGAACAAAGTCATCCCAGGCTACCGCCAGCGCTTGTGTGATCAACAAGGCAGAAGCAACGGCAACAAAAATGTTCATGAGTAGGTTTTGGGTCACAGAGCGCAGGGTTGCAGTTCTTGATCTTATACAGACCCCCTGCGATCATGGGGGAGGGATCAGGCGGGCCTTCGCGAACAACCTTGTTTGACCCGAGCTTGCATGAAGCAGTGTCTTGCATTTTGGAAGGGAGAACTGGGCCAGCATTGTGCCACTCCGAAGGGAACATTAAAATCGAAAGGTTCTACTAGGCTATCCGCTGAGTAAATGGAAGTGCTCGGGGAAGGCCGTGATCATTTGAACAGTAGCTAGCAATAAATGATACCGACGAAGTTCCATAACTTCAATGGGTAGCGAGTCCGCGTCCAGCCATCCGACTTCGGAGGGAGATAGGTGCCTGTCAAACTGAGGACAGTAGTGCAAGGCGTCGTTCATATAGTCAGCGCCGTCGCGAGAAACGTCGCAGAACGTGCCCGGGAGATCATCCACAGCCGGAAGCTTGGATGCAATCGATCTAAGAGACTTCATCAGATTTTGAAACATGTTCAATTGAGGGAACAGGAAATCTGTCGTCGGCTGGGAAGAAAATAATTGAGAATTGCAGGGAGCTCAGTGATGAAGAAGAAAAAGTCCATTAGGTTATGGGCCCCACTCTCTGCCTGGGAGTCGAACCCAGCTTTCGCGCGGTACTCAGCGAGCGCATCCTCAGGCATGACAGGCGCGTGTACTAACCGATATACTAGCAGAGACCCTATAATCCCCTCGGCAATGTCTTTGTTGAAAGCACGTCCAATGGAATATAGTCGTTGCTGATGACACACGTAGCATTACGAAAACTTGGACAAGGTCCCCGAAATTCATGACGTAATGTCGATTTCTGGACATCGGCGCCGAGCCTGATCATGATCGTCGACTGTTCAAAGCAATGCAGTCCGACATTCCATCCTGGGTCCAGACGTCGAGGCTTCAAAGTTACTCATTTCTGGCGACAGCTTCAAGAATTGCTGGCTGGCACCTAGTAAGAGCCCTTCGACACTGTTATCCATATCTTCGCCAAGTCGATGTGTAGCTTCTTCAAGAGGAGAGGACCCGGAGGCCAATTGTGGACATGATTGATTGTGTCTCCTGCCTTCCACAGCCAAGCTTGCACTCTCTATATCTCGCTCGGTCCGGAATTAGGTGAAAATGATGACTCTCCGCAAAGTCGGTGAAGCCATGAAAGCCTCATATAAAACTGTTCCATTGGCATGGCCGTCCAGCCCAATACATCACCCTCCGCCTACATTATCGTATCAGCCCATTAATTCACCAACTAGCAATGTCGGGCATCGAGCGCTCCGCTCTCGAGCACCATCCAATTGATGACCATCCAGAACCAATACCTGGTGTCATTTCCAACGAGTCGGACGTCGTCCACGCCGAATCTCGCCTCCACCACCACCATCATGGTCGTCCCCGACACGCTCGCACAACCTCCCACGTCGAAGTCGACTTCTTCGATCGTCAGGGATTTAGCCAACTTCACCGTACGCTAACCGAGGCATCGCGTCGCACTCCAGGACATGACCGGACACGAGGGTCAACCGACTCGGAAGTGACACTCACATTGGGCGAGGGTCCGTTTGACTTGGAGAAGACCGCACGGGCACTTGTTCTGAAGTACGTCACCGTGAATTTGAGGATAAGGTATTGCAATGCTCAACATCTTCCAGGAGGGAGGAAGCTCAGATTAAGACCCGCAATTTGGGTGTAATGTTCAAAGATCTGCATGTATTAGGCTTGGGCTCGTCAGCCTCTCATCTGCCCACCCTTGGTAGTGTTCTGAACCCCCTCAACCTGCTAGAACATATCCAGACTCTCCGTCATCCTCCTCTTAAGGATATTCTAACCGGATTCGAAGGCGTAGTTCGTCCAGGGGAGATGCTTCGTATGTCACCCGTTTTGTAAACGCTTATATCGCTAACATATCTTCCAGTGGTACTGGGCCGACCAGGATCGGGATGCAGCACCTTACTGAAGACGCTAGCCAATCAACGAGCTGAATATCATCGCGTCGATGGAGACGTACATTACGACTCACTCACTCCGGACCAAGTCGCCACGCACTATCGAGGGGACGTTCAATATTGTCCTGAAGACGACGTACACTTCGCTACTCTGACTGTTGACCAGACGCTCTCCTTCGCCGCCAAGACCCGTACGCCGCAGACTAGAATCTCAGCCACTCGCGATGAGCATGTTTCTTTCATCACTACGCTGACGACAACCATCCTCGGCCTTCGCCATACTCTCAATACGCCTGTCGGAGATGCTTCTATCCGTGGAGTGAGTGGTGGAGAGAAGAAGCGTGTCTCAATTGCCGAGGCTCTTGTTATGCGCAGCTGCATCAATGCTTGGGACAAGTATGAGCTCGATCTCAACGGTGAATTAATTGCTAACTTGTTTCGTAGCTCTACTCGCGGTCTCGATGCGTCCACTGCCCTCGAATTTGGTCGTGCTCTTCGTATCACCACCGACATTGACAAACTGACCACGATCGTATCCATCTACCAAGCTAGCGAGAACCTGTACCAGCTTTTCGACAAAGTGTGTGTGATCCACGAAGGTCGTATGGCATACTTTGGCCCTGCCAATCAAGCTCGACAATACTTCATTGATATGGGATACGAACCGGCCAATCGTCAAACTACCCCGGACTTTCTTGTCGCCGTCACTGATCCTATGGCTCGCATCCCTCGCTCCGGCATCACTGGCCAACCTCGCTCACCTGAAGAGTTTACTCAGCACTTCCGGAAGTCGGAAATGGCGAAGCTTAACCGTGAAGATATGCAGTCTTACGAGCAAGAATTTGTTGGATCCTCCAAGCTACTTCATGATTTTGAAGAAAGTGCAAGACAAGAACGTGCCTCTACGGCGAGGAAATCAAGGTACGTATCGCGGCTTCATCTCGACGCCAACTTTGTCTGAGTACACACTTTTAGTCCATACACCATCTCAATTCCCATGCAAATTCGAGCAGTCATGTTGCGGCGATATCAAATTCTGATGGGTAACAAGACGGCCACCTTTATGGGCATGTTGTACGTCTCTTCCATTCTCTGCAAGCGATGGTGACTAACCTCATGGTTTAGCTCGTTCATATTCCAGGGTATTATTGTCGGCACTGTCTTCGTAAACATCCCCAAATCTACGGATGCATACTTTTCTCGTGGCGGTGTTCTTTTCTTGTGCGTAGTTCCGTTGCCCATCTGGCCCCTATCTTACCCCTCGGCCTCCTAGCGCGCTCCTCTTCTGTGCCCTTTCCAGCTTGGCAGAGCTCTCTACCCTTTTCCATCAGCGCACCATCGTATTCAGACACCAGAAGGCTGCATTATACCATCCGTTCATCGAAGCGGTTGCCCTTACGCTCGTTGACTTACCCATCACTCTTTTTAACTCGGCAATCTTCTCCATCCTTCTATATTTTATTGTCGGCCTTCAGAGGTCGGCAGGTCAATTCTTGTGAGCACATTAAGTCACACTATTATTGTCAGTGGTTTATGGTTTCTCCACAGCGTCTTCTACTTGTTTCTGGTGACATTGGCGCTCGTAATGAAAACCTGGTTCAGAGCTGCTGCGGCAGCTTTCAAGTCTGAAGCAACAGCGCATTCCGTGTCTGGTACGCTGCTTGGCCTTCCTACCATTCGCTCGATGTCCTAACACAGATTTTCAGGTCTTTTCCTACTTGCATTAGTCATTTATACGTGAGTCCACTGCATCATCTGTTTCGCTTCTTTCTGATCCTCTATCTTCAGTGGCTACACTATCCCGAAGTCGTCAATGATCGGGGCTCTCAAATGGATAACGTATATTAACGTAGGCAATGACGATATCTCTCAATGCCGTTGTGTGTCTCATCTTTTCTTTTAGCCCCTCCGGTATGGCTTCGAGGGTGTCGTGTCCAACGAATTCCGTACTTTGAACGGAAGATGCGCGAGTTTAGTCCCCCAGGGTCCCGGCTACGAAAACATTACCCTCGCCAATCAAGTCTGCGCTA
Organism: Pleurotus giganteus; assembly: GCA_032158425.1. Taxonomy (NCBI): domain Eukaryota; kingdom Fungi; phylum Basidiomycota; class Agaricomycetes; order Agaricales; family Pleurotaceae; genus Pleurotus; species Pleurotus giganteus. The sequence continues at coordinate 4,182,766 of JAPEHR010000002.1, forward strand.
CGGTCGGTGCTGTTTCCGGCCAAACCACTGTCGACGGTAACCGATTCATCAAACTCGCCTATGATTACTCGTATTCCAATACTTGGATGGTATGTTCTACCAAATGCTCCCACCTTCGATGCTGAATGCTTTTCTTCATAGAATTTTGGTATTATGCTTGCATTCGGATTCGCTTTCTTCGTCGCGTTGCTAGTCTTCTCTGAATTCAACACCGCCCTGTCGACGGATACATCGGTTGTGTTGTTCAAGCGTGGCTCGAAGCAGGTAAATTCAACATCCGGAGGCGATGACGAAGAGAAGAATGAGAAATCGCTCGTCGGTCTCGAAACTTCTTCGCAGGACGCTCGGGCAAAGGAAGGAGGCAGCGCGATAGACGACGTATTCTCTTGGCAGCATCTCAACTACACCGTTCCTGTTAAAGAAGGTACTCGACAGCTGCTCGACGACGTCTCTGGCTTTGTTGCCCCCGGCAAGCTTACCGCCCTTATGGGTGAGTCCGGCGCTGGCAAGGTGCGCCTCTTATTTATCGTCTTTGAGCGCATTCGTTGATTTTCGGTCTTAGACTACCTTGCTCAATGTCCTCGCTAAGCGAGTTACCATGGGCGTTGTCACTGGCCACGAGTACGTTAATGGACATCCTCCGCCTGCGGATTTCCAGGCACAAACCGGTTACTGCCAACAAATGGACACCCATGTCCACACCGACACCGTTCGTGAGGCCCTCCTCTTCTCCGCCAAACTTCGACAGCCTGCTTCTGTTCCTATCGCTGAGAAAGAAGCATAGTGAGCTCTCACATCACTCTTTATCGTTGTGGTTTTCATTGTTATATAGCGTCGAGACCTGCCTTAAGATGTGCGGCTTGGAAGCTGTTGCGGATGCCTCTATTGGATCCCTGGGCGTCGAACACCGCAAGCGTACAACGATCGGCGTGGAGTTGGCTGCAAAGGTTTGTATATCCGTTGCTTTCCTTGTAATCTCACCACTCATATATTTTTCTTAGCCTCGGCTACTTTTGTTCTTGGATGAACCCACATCCGGCTTAGACTCTCAGAGCGCATGGGCCATCATGTCATTCTTACGCCAGTTAGCACACAATGGTCAGGCGATCTTATGCACGTAGGTCTCGTCGCCCACTCGAAGTATCTCAGATGCTGACACACGTTGTTTAGAATCCATCAGGTACTACCCTATAGCTACTTCTCGCGTTGCTGACCGATAGCTGACACCTCATTTCAACTTGTAGCCATCCGCGGAACTATTCCAGGTGTTCGATCGTCTCCTTCTACTGAAGAAAGGCGGTCAAACTGTGTACTTCGGCGACATCGGACCTCGTTCTACCACCATGATCAAGTACTTTGAGACGAATGGATCGCGGAAATGTGGGCCTGATGAGAATCCGTGAGACTTCTCTCCTATCCAATGTACCCCTGTCCCCTAAGTCCCGTTTAGGGCTGAGTTTATTCTTGATGTTATCGGAGCTGGAGCTACAGCCACGACCGATAAAGACTGGCACGCTATTTGGGAGAATTCATCTGAATCTCGTGAAGTTCAGAACGCTATCGAGGAGATTCATGCGGAAGGGCGACGTCGGGGTGCCGTGCACGCCACCCTCCAGAACAAATTCTCTACCTCTTGGACTTATCAAACCATGAATCTCTTTCAGCGCGACCTCCGTAGCCATTGGCGCAATCCTACATACTTGCTTGCAAAGATTGTTCTCAACGTTGTCGCCGGCCTCTTCATCGGATTCACATTTTTCAAATCCAAGGATACGCAGCAGGGCGTCCAGAACCGTCTCTTCGTAAGCCTGTTCTTTGAAGTTAATTTTAATGAGCTGACATATATCTAGGCCATTTATATGAGTATCATTCTGGCTGCGCCTTTGTCGAATCAGCTTCAGGTACCTTTTATTGAAATGAGAAATATCTACGAAATCCGAGAGCGACCAACCCGGATGTACGGCTGGACGGCACTAGTTACGGCGCAATTCCTCGCAGAACTTCCGTGGAATATCCTCGGTTCTTCCCTTTACTTCCTTTGCTGGTATTGGACCGTCGGTTTACCTAACGATCGCGCCGGTTATACCTACCTAATGCTCGGCGTCATGTTTCCTTTGTACTACACGACGTTTGCGCAAGGACTTGCTGCTATGGCGCCCACTCCTGAGTTGGCTGCCATCTTGTTTAGTTTCCTGTTCAGCTTTATCATTACTTTCAACGGCGTTTTGCAGCCGTTTCGGTTGCTTGGATGGTGGAAGTGGATGTAAGTCCTCCCTCACTGACCTCCCCATCATTAAGCCTGACATTCGAATGCAGGTATCACCTATCTCCATTCACTTACCTCATTGAAGGATTACTCGGCCAAGGCATGTCCATCTCTTTGAATAACTGAACTTGCGCATTCTGACCCGTCTTTACTTAGCCCTGGGTCATCGAGCCGTCCGATGCGCAGAAATTGAATATGTCTCCGTCGATCCTCCCTCCGGTCAAACATGTGCTCAATACTTTGACAAGTATATCTCCTTCGCAGGAGGCTACCTACGCAACCCAGAGGCATCTGCTCAATGTCAATTCTGTTCCATCGCTACTTCGGATCAGCTCTTGGAACTGAACTTTAACATCAAATATTCGCATCGGTGGAGGGATATTGGGTTTATGTTTGCTTTCATCCTTTTCAATGTACGTGTTCTATTTGATAGACATCACTTGGAGGGCTAATGGAATGGATATTGCAGTTCGTGTGCATATATTTCTTCACGTACATTTTCCGGATTCGACGCAGAAGTCTCCTCGCTTCACTCAAGGACCGTATCACGAGCCGCAAGGCTTCCGACTAGATATTTGTGCATCTGCTGACCATTCGCCACGGACTCTCCACTGCTTAGTTTTTTTGTTGCTCCTAGACAGTATGGTTTTTTGATAACGTCATCTACTGATTTACGCGCAGATACGCCCTTAGATAGAGGCTTCTATGATTAGTGGAAATTTCTAATACAATTCAGTTCGTCATTATATACTCATCAACTTGGAAGAGAGCATTGATGGCTCTAAAGCGGCTACCTATGTCCAACTTACTTCACCTTCAGATGATCATGATGGTGTACCGTGTTGCCGCACAGCTATATATATTGTATGGACGATCGAAGAGCTGAGGCTCAGGGTTATGGCAAAGTCAGGGTCTGGGCAGATAGATGCGTCAGCCTCGACAGCCTCGACCTGTGAGATATGTAAGCGTCGGCTGCGACGCGTGGGTGCACCCTGTTGTCCCCAAGCCGGCTGACTGTGGACCAGCACCGATTCAACGGTCCTCGCAAGCGACTTCGGTAGCTTCGGCGGGGAGAGTGTTCCATCGCGGGGAAGCTGCAGGTGCCGGGTCAAAGATTCGGATAAGCTATCATTCAAGGTACTGTTTCGATTCAACAATCCCGGTGTCATTACCTTGCAATGAGGTGACCTCCGAAAGGAAGCCCCGATGAACTAAATTGCTGACATAAGGCCTTATCGAAGACGGAGGAGGCGTCGGCGCTGAGCCTGAATTTCGTCCTTCGCTTGTTCCATCTCCCACTTGTCTTTGGGGCATCGACGCCGATGCAAGTACGGCCGGAATTTATTTTCAATCGGATTACATGAAACTTTGCTGACGCCGGCACTTAGAGGTCCTATGAGTATGCCGCTTTGAGGTGAAGCTATGGATGGTTGCCAAGGCTGCTGCGTAAAATCTTCATGGGGAGTTTTCAAACGTGGTAACTGACCGGCGCCAGCGAATTGCGTATGCTGGCTTCCGGCATCAGGCCAGGGCTGAAATTTCCACTTTTCGGTCCGAAATCAAGGCGTTAGGTGAAAATGATGACTCTCGTTCTACGCAATTTGAGGACGGATGTGCGGATTCAACATCGTCACGTCTGCCAAGGGTGATGAACATATATAATACTGTTCTGAGGGCTCGGCCGTAAGTCCAATACACCACCCTCCACGTACATTATCTTTCCAACCCATTAATTCAACAGCTCGCAATGTCGGGCATTGAGCGCTCAGAGCTCGAACACCATCCCAATCACGAGCATCTAGAGCGAATAACGGAAGGTGTCGTTTCGGACGAACTACATCACGATTCACCTTCCGAGCCACACGACGTGCCCACCGAATCTCACCATGGTCGTCCCCGACGCGGTTCCGCTGCCTCCCACGTCGAAGTCGACTTCTTCGATCATCAAGGGTTTAGCCAGCTTCAACGTACTTTGACGGAGGCGTCGCGTCGCGCCCCAGAACATGATGTGGAGCGAGGGTCAACTGACTCGGAAGTCACTCTCACACTTGGTGAGGGTCCGTTTGACTTGGAGAAGACGGCAAGGGCACTTGTGCTGAAGTACGTCACTGTACCTTTGAGGATCACTGTTAGAATAGCTAACACGATCCAGGCGGGAGGAGGCTCAGATTAAGACCCGTCACTTGGGGGTCCTGTTTAAAGACTTGCATGTCGTCGGCTTGGGATCGTCCGCCTCTCATTTGCCCACCCTGGGTAGTGTTCTGAATCCCCTCAACCTACTAGAGCAGATCCAGACTCTACGCCATCCCCCTCTTAAGGATATTCTAACCGGATTCGAAGGTGTAGTTCGTCCAGGGGAGATGCTTTGTAAGTCGCCTGTCTCGTAAACTTTTAAATTACTAACATGTCTTTTAGTGGTACTGGGCCGACCCGGGTCGGGATGCAGTACTCTGCTGAAGACTCTGGCCAATCAACGAGCCGAATACCATCGCGTCGACGGAGACGTACATTACGACTCGCTCACTCCGGATCAAATCGCCACGCGCTATCGAGGGGACGTTCAGTATTGTCCGGAAGATGATGTGCACTTCCCTACTCTGACTGTTGACCAGACGCTTTCCTTCGCCGCCAAGACCCGTACGCCACAGACAAGAATCGCGGCCACTCGCGACGAACATGTCTCTTTTATCACTACGCTGACAACAACCATCCTCGGTCTTCGCCATACTCTAAATACACCTGTTGGAGATGCTTCTATCCGTGGGGTGAGTGGTGGAGAGAAGAAGCGTGTCTCGATCGCCGAGGCTCTGGTTATGCGAAGCTGTATCAACGCTTGGGATAAGTAGGTACTGGCTCTCATCGTGGAATCATCTACTGACGGCCTTTTAGTTCTACCCGTGGTCTCGATGCATCCACCGCCCTCGAATTTGGTCGTGCTCTTCGCATCACCACTGACATTGACAGGCTCACTACTATCGTATCCATCTACCAAGCTAGCGAGAACCTATACCAGCTTTTCGACAAAGTGTGCGTGATCCACGAGGGTCGTATGGCATACTTTGGCCCTGCGAATCAAGCTCGACAATACTTCATCGACATGGGATACGAACCAGCTAACCGTCAAACTACCCCGGACTTCCTTGTCGCCGTCACCGATCCTAACGGACGAATCCCTCGGGCTGGTATCAGCGGCCAACCTCGCACGGCCGATGAATTTGCTCAGTACTTCCAGAAGTCTGGGATTGCGAAGCTTACCCGTGAAGATATGCGGTCTTACGAACAGGAGTTCGTCGGCTCCTCTAAGCGAATTCGTGACTTCAAGGACAGTGCTAGGCAGGAACGTGCCTCTACGGCGAGGAAATCCAGGTACGTGCCGTTATTTTTAGCATTAGATTTACCTTATTCCTCCGTTTCAGCCCGTACACAATATCAATCCCTATGCAGATCCGATCAGTCATGTTGAGACGATATCAGATTCTAATGGGTAACAAGACTGCGACATTCATGAACATGTTGTACGTACCTTCAAGTTAACTAAAAATGATGGTAATGATGGTAACTCATGTCATGTTATAGCTCGTTTGTATTCCAGGGTGTCATTGTCGGCACAGTCTTCGTCAACATCCCCGATTCGACAGACGCATACTTCTCTCGCGGCGGTGTTCTCTTCTTGTGCGTAGCTCCTATTCCCCCTATACCCCTTTTTGATACTGATTTCCCTTATACCCCAGCGCCCTTCTCTTTTGCGCCCTCTCCAGTCTGGCGGAGCTCTCCGCCCTTTTCCAACAACGTCCTATCGTCTTGAGGCACCAGAAAGCTGCATTATATCACCCCTTTATCGAGGCTGTCGCTCTTACGCTCGTTGATTTGCCCATCACTCTTTTCAACTCAGCGCTCTTCTCCATCCTTCTGTATTTCATCGTCGGCCTTCAGAGGTCAGCTGGTCAATTCTTGTGAGTAGTTTTACCCGTAGCACCGTTATTAGCGTCTTACATCCATCATACAGCGTCTTCTATTTATTCCTGGTGACCTTGTCGTTGGCAATGAAAGCTTGGTTCAGAGCTATTGCGGCCGCATTCAAGTCCGAAGCCACGGCGCAGTCTGTGTCTGGTGCGCTCCTCGATCCTTCCAACCATTGGCCCTGTGTACTCACGCTGACTTGTAGGTATAATCCTCCTTGGGCTGGTCATCTATACGTGAGTCCAATGCAACGCTTGTTTTTGTTTCCCTTCTTATACATTGCCTTCAGTGGTTACACTATCCCGAAGAGGTCTATGATTGGGGCTCTGAAGTGGATAACATACATCAACGTAAGTGACGGACATCTCCAAATGTCCTTATGTTGACCTTCGATCTTTAGCCCATGCGCTACGGTTTCGAAACTGTTCTGTCTAATGAGTTCCGTACTTTGGACGGAAGATGTGCCAATATGGTCCCTCAAGGTCCCGGATACGAAAATGTTACCCTTGACAATCAAGTCTGTGCCACCGTCGGCGGTCTTTCTGGGCAAACTACTGTCAATGGAAATCGATTCATCAAGCTCTCTTATGATTATTCGTATTCTCATGCATGGATGGTGAGTTATGTTGATTCTCCCTTAGCAGTAACTTCTGATTTTTACTCTCTTAGAACTTTGGTATCATGCTGGCTTTCGGAGTTGCCTTCTTCTTCGCATTGCTGGTCTTCTCTGAATATAACACGGCCTTGTCTTCGGACACTTCCGTCGTGTTGTTCAAGCGGGGCTCGAAGCAGGTCAATCAGAAAGCCGGTGGTGATGACGAGGAGAAGAATGAGAAATCGCTCATCGGTCTCGAAACTTCTTCGCAGGACACTCGAAGGAAGGAAGGAGGCATTCAGACTAACAAGATGACCGATGTATTCTCTTGGCAGCATCTCAACTACACCGTTCCAGTTAAGGAAGGGACTCGGCAGTTGCTCGACGATGTTTCTGGTTTCGTTGCGCCTGGAAAGCTTACCGCTCTGATGGGTGAATCTGGCGCTGGCAAGGTACGCCTCTTATCCATCGTCTTTCAATGTCTTCGTTAAATTTGGGCCTTAGACCACTTTGCTCAATGTCCTTGCTAAAAGAGTTACCATGGGCGTTGTCACTGGCCACGAGTACGTTAATGGCCATCCTCCGCCTGCGGATTTCCAGGCACAAACCGGTTACTGCCAACAAATGGATACTCACGTTCCTACCGATACCGTTCGTGAGGCTCTCCTTTTCTCGGCTAAACTCAGGCAACCTGCTTCTGTTCCTATCGCTGAGAAAGAAGCCTAGTCAGTCCTCAGGCCACTCCCTACCATTGCGATGCTAATTATCATACAGTGTTGAAACTTGCCTGAAGATGTGCGGATTGGAAGCTGTTGCAGATGCCTCTGTCGGATCCTTAGGCGTTGAGCACCGCAAGCGTACAACGATCGCCGTGGAGCTGGCTGCCAAGGTGCGTATATGCGTCTCCTTGAGCTTGGTAATTCTAACCCTCGTGTGCTGTTCTTAGCCTCGTCTCCTTCTGTTCTTGGACGAGCCCACCTCGGGCTTGGACTCTCAGAGCGCCTGGGCTATCATGTCCTTCCTTCGCGAGCTAGCCGATAACGGCCAAGCTATCCTATGCACGTAAGTCTTTTTACTTATCGAAGACAATGTAGAGGCTAATGCGTGTCGTCTAGGATCCATCAGGTACTAATCTACATTCCAATATTGGTGGCACCGCTGACTTGCTTTCTAGCCATCCGCGGAGCTGTTCCAAGTGTTCGACCGTCTCCTTCTACTAAAGAAAGGTGGCAAAACTGTGTACTTTGGCGATATCGGACCTAGCTCTGCCACCATGATCAACTACTTTGAGAACAATGGCTCACGGAAATGCGCCTCTGACGAGAATCCGTGAGTTTTCACTCTTAGCTAATCTACCCCTGTCTCCTAAATGCTCCTTAGGGCTGAGTTCATTCTTGATGTTATCGGTGCTGGAGCTACGGCGACGACTGATAGAGATTGGCACTCCATTTGGGAGAGCTCTCCCGAGGCTCGCGAAGTTCAGAATGCTATCGAAGAGATTCACGCCCAAGGGCGGCAGAGGGGAGCTGTAGAAGCCACTCTCCAGAGCAAATTCTCTACCTCTTGGACCTACCAGGTTTCGAATCTGCTTCAGCGCGACCTCCTCAACCACTGGCGAGATCCTACGTATTTGATTGCTAAGATCATTCTCAATGTCATTTCTGGTCTTTTCATCGGGTTCACGTTTTTCAAAGCTAAGGAGACCCAGCAAGGCACTCAGAACAAGCTCTTCGTAAGCTTGGTTTTTTAAGCTAATGGTGATCGGCTGACATTTGACTAGGCCATATTCATGAGCACCATTCTGGCCGCACCCTTGTCGAATCAGTTACAGGTCCCTTTCATCGCAATGAGAAATATTTACGAAATCCGAGAGCGGCCAACTCGAATGTACGGCTGGACTGCCCTCGTTACTGCTCAGTTCCTGGCCGAACTTCCGTGGAATATCCTCGGTTCTTCCCTTTATTTCCTCTGCTGGTACTGGACTGTCGGTTTCCCCAACGATCGCGCTGGCTATACCTACCTGATGCTCGGCGTCATATTCCCTTTGTACTATACGACGTTTGCGCAAGGAATTGCTGCGATGGTACCTACTCCAGAGTTGGCTGCCATCTTGTTCAGTTTCTTGTTCAGTTTCATCGTTACGTTCAACGGTGTTATGCAGCCATACCGTTTGCTTGGCTGGTGGCAGTGGATGTAAGTCCTCCCTGGCTGACTTTGCTGACACGAAGACTGACTTTGGAATGTAGGTATCACCTATCTCCATTCACTTACCTCATCGAAGGATTACTAGGCCAAGGTTCGTCAATGCTCGGAGCATCTAACGTTGGCATTTCTAACTCATCCTTCGTTTAGCTCTGGGCCGTCGAGCCGTTCAATGCGCTGACATCGAATACGTCTTTGTCGATCCTCCCTCCGGCCAAACATGCGGCCAATACTTTGACAAGTATATCTCCTTCGCAGGAGGATACCTTCGCAACGCTCAGGCAACTGCTCAATGCCAATTCTGTTCTATCGCTACTTCGGATCAACTCTTGGACATGAACTTTAACATCAAATATTCGCATCGGTGGAGAGATTTCGGGTTTATGTTTGCTTTCATTCTTTTCAATGTACGTGTTCGATTTCTCGTGGCCATTATGGGCGAACTGATTGAGAGGACATTTGCAGCTCGCGTGCACGTATTTCTTCACTTACATTTTCCGTATTCGACGGAGAAGTCTCTTCGCTTCTCTTAAGGACCGCCTCATGACCCGCAAAGCTTCGAACTAGATCATTTTGTACATCTCCGGTTTGCACAACGTTCGCCATGGACACTCCACTTCTCAGTTTCGTTTCCCTTAGACAGCAAACAACCTTTGATGACGTCCTCTCACCCTATTTACGCGCATATACGCAGTCATAGATAGTAGAAGAATTAGAGGGAAATACTTGTATATAATGGCTTCTATGATTAACTACAGTTTCTAATACAATTCACGTTCGTCTCTACACACCAACTTGTACACATAAATATATGTTACCTCTTGGAGGTCATGCACTAACAACTGGGCTATCTGCTTCGCCTCCAGGCGTTGGCGTAAGTGGATCTTTACCCGAGACGAACGCAGGTATGGGCATCAGACGATCATTCATTGGTAGTTTCGGGGTATGGAAAACTAGAGGGTTGGGATTTTGGGTGTTTGGGGGCGTGACAATTGCATCGTCTTGTGAACTTGCAGGCGATGCTGGGGAGATTTCGCTTGTATCGAGTGGAAGCAGCAGTCGACGTGGCGCATCTTCCCTAGCCCGGATAGCTGCAACGATCGCTTTGAACTCGTCTTCTCCCGATGGAGCATCTGGACCAATAATTTCTTTGAGCGTTGGATCTGTGTATGATTTTGATCTCGAGAGGGCTTGTCGGAGGAGTTTGGCGTCAGCGTTGCGCACGTTGACGTGTGCTGCGTTGAATTGGTTTACGCAGAATTTGGTAAGACCCCAGTGGTTGTCCAGATATTCTCCCTAGAAATGATGGCGTCAATGAGAAGAAAACGAAAGGATAATAAGGCGTACCAAACGGATATAGGAAGGAACCAACGTCTGCTCAACATCTTGCAGAGGCGACTCAGAGAAGCATGACGGATTGGATTCTGCACCCCGGGCGATCATCACTGAGTGTGCCCCGGTCAACGTTCGTACTCTCCTCGCGTCCTCCCATCCCTGACAATCACCATTCTCAATCACTGCAATGCCTTTCCCCATCCCCTCCACAAAATCCACAATCTCCCTCAACCTCTCGACCATAGCAGGATCCCTATCCCTCATATTCCTCGTGCGACAATGCACCGTCAACGCACTTATTCCCGTATTCACAATCCGCTCAACTAGCTTCAACGTAGCCTCACGATTGGGCAAGAGGCGAATTTTGGCCGAGACGGTGATTTCTGGGGGCATGGCTTCGCGTAGGGCAGTTAGGATGGAACAAAGGAGGTCGGGGTTGGTTAGCAAGGCTGCACCCATTCCGGAGTGTGTCGAGAATGGTTTGGGACAACCACAGTTGAGATCGATGCCAGATATGTCCTTCATGACGGTTTTGGCGGCCTGGACTGCGAGTTGTGGGTCTGCTGAGCCGATTTGGTATATTAGGTAGGGCTTTTCGATGGGGTGGGTCGTGAACATGGCTCGAGATTTCCCGTTATATGAGATTACGCCAGTAATCGCTGTTCATTTGGTGAATGAATAGCAAAGAAAGCATATAACAAGCCACTTGCGATCTACAGCTCGTTCCGCGTGTAGAATGGCCTTGTCGACCATTTCTGGACCCCATACCAGCGTTGCGCCGTGTTTCAGAGCGAAGAGCCGAGTTGGCACTACTTCAGAAATTAGCGATATCCTTTGCGACCGAACTAACTCACGCACGAGCTCCTGAGCGAACCATGGGGGCCAGGAAGACGCCATTCTTGAAATCTTCCGAGGTTAGATGCGATATCTTGGGTCGCTTGGTTGGTCGAGGTGTGGGCGACGTTGAACGCGATGGCGAGTGTTTGGACATGGCGGCGAAGAGTCGACGGATCATTGCAGAGGAGCTTGAGGGTGAAATTGTTACTACTTGGGTGCAGATGCTAGTATACCTACAGCGGTTAGACATGCCACGGTCTCTGCTAGTATATCGGTTAGTACACGCGCCTGTCATGATAGATGTCACTGCGTGCGCGCGAAAGCTGGGTTCGACTCCCAGGCAGAGAGATTTGGTGCGCGTAGCAGTCTTTTTCTTACTCGTTGCCTACCACTCACCTGCCTCAACTTGGCGTGTCAAACCATCAAGTTGGTGATTGAAATTTACCAGACTCATCCTTGTTGAAAAGGCATGAAGTATGAGCAGAGCCAGATACGTATCCTGGAGGATCGTTATCCTCAGCAGGCTTGGCCATTTAAGAAATTGAGCGCATGCGCATGCGGCAAAGGTGTCTATCACTGCCGATGATTACGATTGTGCCAATTGACCATTCAGCATGCTTTTGCCATTTAATTGTGAGTACATTATATCCAAAGTAGAGTACCTATTGCTGTAAGACGAAGATGGCTGTATATGCAGGGACTACGATGTAGTTGTTGGCCTTGAGGTCGATCGTGGTCTGCATAGTAGTCACGTTTCAAAAAATCATCTGGGTAATCAACCAGCGCAAACCACGTACCTGCCACTTCGCAACACCAGCCGCGCCACCGAAATGACGAAGGAAATATTTGCCAGTGGGGACGTTGGACAAATCCAGAGCGACGGGTTTGGTGTCTTTGTTGACGATGACCAATGACAACTTGTTGTTCTCGGTTCCGGCGTAGACACCAAGGACATCGGAGTTGGGTGTAGCGAGGTTAACTTGAGCGCTGTTGGCACCGAAGTAGGTTCCGTATCTGAAAACATGATAATTCAGAATACCAGAATCGCGCGAGACCATCAAGTGACACATACCCTCGGAAGAGCCAGAAGGCCAAACCGATAGGACCCATCTCATCCGGCTGATACCAATATGTCGCAGCGTCAACCTTGTACTTTCCGAAGATACCCAATGAATCAGCAGTGACGAGACCACCAGTGATATCGTTATCGTTTGTGGAACTCCATTCGCTGATTGCCAACTTGGTACCGGGGTAGTTGATGTCAATCAAAGTACGGAAACGGGGGACAAGTTGAACGGTAGTGGGATCCCATTGGTGGTTTTGGGGGTTACTTCCAACCCAAGATTCATCGACGTACGTCTTGTCCTATGGTTCGTTGTGAGTATATAAGAATGGACAGACTCTAAAAAATAGCTTACCCAGAGACTTCGAGTCATCCTAAGCCTCAAAGCCTTCGCGGCATCGTCGTTGGCACTAGTATCCGGCTGGAAGTAGTAGTGGATATCCAAATAGTCTAGCAAGCGGACTCCATTGGCGGTCTCGGCCTGTTTCATCTGTTGCAAGAACCAAGGCAAGAAGTCAATGTTGAAATGTGCGGCATTGTCAGTGTAGCCAACAGCGCTGGTCCAGTCTGATGAAACGCTATCTCAGCGGTGCGTCATGTCAAGGAACAGAGTAACACACAGAACCACCAAGAGCACGTCATTGGGGCAGCGACAGCCACGTCAGGCAACGCGGCCTTGGCAGCCTTCGCAAACGAGACAACTCGTGAAAGCTCTTCATCGTAACTCATGGGTCTAAATGCCAAATACGTCAGGTAGTCATGACCATTAGATTGCGGCAAGGACGAACTGAGGGTGCATGTCTTGATGTGTGCTATGGGCGATCTCAATCTCATTGTCAATAGCGAGAATGAATGGCTTGTTCTTGAGCCCGGACAGCCACTGTTTCGCAAGAGATGCATTCCAAGGGGAGTAAGCACGCGTTGGATCGGTGATAGGGGATATAACAGAGCCATTAGAGAATTTGCCATTCCCCGCATCAGCCTTGTAAGGATCGAAAGCTTGTTGATCTACACCGGCCATAAGCAAAATGTGCGAGCCGAAGGTCGGAAACTTGAACTTACCTGGGTAAAGGGTTCGAGGATATGAGTAGGAAGAAGTGTCTTTGGCAACCCAGTCCAAACTGCAACGAGAGCACGAATTATTCTCCGGGTTTCAGAGAGCCAATAAAACGACTCACGCTGGGACAGTCAAAATGGTATCCGAGCCAGCCCCTTTGACCCAGCCAACCCACGCATCAGCCGAGCCCCAATCACTGGCGCGATTTTCGAAATACCAGTTGTTGCCAGCATTGGTGAAATCTCCAAATGGGTTGTAAGGTGTCACAGCGTTACCTCCCCATCGAGAGAGTGTAACACCGAGGTGCTGAATGTAACTTGCGCGTGGCGGGAAGTTAACACCATAGATGTGGGGGTTGATGGGGTAGTTTACGGCCTGGACGATGCTGCATCATCAAGCGATGAGAATGACTGGATGAAAGGGAGCGAACGGTAGACGTACCTTCCGTACTGCACCGCAGGCAAGGTGTAGTTGATCGCCAAGTCGCCGGCAGTGATGCTGAGAGAGCCAGGAGCAAGGGAAGACTCAAGTGCAAGGTAGGTGATAGACTTGGCCGGTGCATCAATTGGGTTGTATGATGTGCTAGTGAAAGAGAGAGTCTAACCGAGGGATAGCATAAGTATGAATACATAGGGCAACGTAACGATCAGCTAACCTTGCCGTTCAATTTAACTGTGACATCGCTGAAGTTGACGGCGCCAACAGTGGTGACGGCTACGACGTTATTGGTTATAGGCTCTGCGCTGAGGAACTTGGGCGCAATGACAATCGACTAATCTAAATTAGCAACGTTGAAGGGACGACGAGATGATTAGCATACCTCCACGAGAACGATATTGTCGAGATGGTACTGGGGAAAGTTTAGCGATAATAACCACTGGTGGCAACAGGAGCTACTTACAGTGGCGCCGTCACCCTGTGCTTGGAAACTTAGACGGTCCCAATTGTTATCAGGCTGAGAGGCGTGGTAAGCAAATGCACATAGATGGGACGTGGTCAAGGAAGCTCACGAGCTTGCCTCCAGTGCCAGGCAGGTTATTGAAGTCGATCAAAAGCGAAGTGAATTCGCCTGCTTTGACCGACTGACTGATAGACGACAGCAAGATGGTAGATGATGTAACACCATCCGCAACGGAGTCGAAATAGATGTTCAAAGGCGGTTGTGCACCCTTTATGTGGATAGGTAAGTGAAGGGATAATGTATTCATCCATAAACGTACCGCGATATCGAATCTCAACCCCGCATAATTCTTGAATGTTCCTTGGCTTAGTTTCACAGAGACCGCAGCCCAAGCATCGGAGGTGACGGAGATACTGCTGGTGCCCTCGAAGAGGTCGGTCGCGCCGAAATTGATCGTGCTACTCCAACTCCAGTTTTCCCATCCAGACGCCAATGCGTTGTCGGAGTAGATATTTAAGTCATCCGCTCGAGCGAGGCGGGCGAACAGCGACGCAGCGGTGAGCACTGCCCTTACTGAGAGACGCATGATAGCCTGGAGAGGATGCCAAGGGACTCCGTCGATGGTTGGTTAAACCGTTGATCATTCTCGAATTTATACGTCTCGTTTATTTCGGTTTGCAAGCTTCAATGAATTTATGGATATAGTTTGGATGAAGCTCGGCGACGGACGAACGGCAAATTTACGGAGTCACCTTCAGAAGCTAGGGGTAAATTTCGTCGTCCGCATTCTATCCGCACACTTCCCTTTGCTGTGATTAAGGCCTGCATGAGGTCCCGAGCGTTTACATTCAAAGACGCAGAATGACAGAGCTGGATAACATCATGTCACTGCTATTTGACCGAACAGCAAGTGCATTGGGCCCGTCGGGATTAATTCAACGAATTTGAATGATATTCCTGATGATACCGATGGTCCATGCTGATGCGTGGGGGTGGTAACGCATTCGAGATGGCCCACGCTGTCTCGCTAGAACGAGCGAATCCGCGATTGCCATGTCACTACTGCTGGGACTGACGCAAGATTTAAGGAGAGTCGCGATCAGACGGAAAAGTGATGCAGCGGCGGTTCCTCGATTCAATTGCTCGGTCGATGTGAAGACGACTGTTCTGGTTCTGGAATGGCGCGACCGGTCACGCGTGACCTGACGCGTCGCGTCCAGCGCTTAGGCCTTGCGCTCCGGCTTGGCCACAGACATGATGGCTGATGCTCCTCGTCCCATACCACCAAATCCTCCTCGATGGACTCCTCCAACCGACGCATCGACGATAGAAATACCAGGTCTCGACGCTACGGCCTCTGCCAATGACCAGATAGACCAAATCGAGCAACTCATCACCATCAAGCTGCAGGTAGGTTCGCAGATCCGGTTCATCACTATCACAAATGATTGAAGACAAGCATTGCATAGAATATTGATGAAAATTTCTCTAAAATACACAATCTATTGGCGACCCGTTTGTTACCAGCTGTAAAACGGTATGCTGTCGGTACAGAGCCTGTTCGAGAGGCTGCCAAGGTGTGTTGTTGACCCCCTTTCTAATGAATGGTGTTGGCGAACTTTATTAGTTTTGGACGTCATTTTACGAACAGGCAGCTCAGATCCGTATACCAGCACCTGAGGACTATTCGTCGATGAATGAGCAATCCCTCAACCAAGAACAGGAAACTACCATGACCCAACCTCCGGTCATAAGTAGTCGTACAGAATCCGACTACTCTGACGACAACGATCATCAATCCGCAGAGCACAGTGTAGCATCTACCGATAACTCTTTCATGCCCACACAAGCCGCGTTTTCATCTACCCCAGCCACCGCTCATCGTCAGCGATTGGCGCACCCGCACGATAGCTTTGCAAGCCACAGTTCTGATGATCCTTCGTGGTCGGCATCTTTGGAGTCACCATTGGTTAGGATAGATAGAGAACTTCAAAAGCTATCAATGGATGAGCCGTCGTCGATGCCATCCTTCAAACAAGCCACCCTTCAGCAAAGTATATCACACGACCAAAGCATGATATCGAGGGTCGATAAAGGGAAGAGCAGAGAAGTACCGGGCTCCCTCCTGCGCGGTGTGCTGAAGAACACCGTCGATATCTCCGCGGCCCCTGTGTCACCTCTCAAGTTGAGAAAACCGAAGACACCTGTGCCAAAGAGCTACAACCCGTATCTACCTCCAGACTCTAAACCCTCCCAGTGGAGTGGTCTCGTTGACCTTTCTGACCCCTCTTCGCGAACCCCACAACGTTTTCGTCTTGACCCAGGTTCAGCGCGTCGGGCTTCCACCACCGATGACGACGATGATTCCTTCGATGGTCTTCCACCTGGGATGTCGCCACCAAGACTCATGTCCCCAGCACGTCCGCCTCGCTCTGCTGTTGAACTCGGACTTGGTCGCACACCTATTAGAGAGGCCGCTTCTCGGATTTCCCATGATATCGTTAGTGATCTCCAGCGACAATCGGCCTTCTCTTCCAGACAAGGATATGGGCAATACAGTCGTTCTGGCGTTGAGTCTAGTATGAGCACGGTTCCCACTCCACCGTCGCTATCCCGATATGCCGCACGGGATACCGACAGTAGCGTTAGTATTGGTGCCGATAGTATAGAATCAATGATGCGCAGAGCCGGCCTCACCACACAACCACCTAGCCAAGCAAGCAACCATCCTTCAACGTCGGCAGATCTTTATGCCTACCCCCAGGTCGCCGCTGAACCCGATCTTGATGCCTCCGCTTTCGGGGATCAACAGGCAGCAGACATCATCCAAGATCTTCGAGATCACGATTCAGACTCTGATGATGATGATGAAGTTAACAATACAGCGCATCCCTCCGCTGCATTCCTTATGGCATCTCGAGGACGTGGTGCAGATGACTCCTTCGGCTCGTCAAATCACTCTGGTGACTCCTTTGATGATGATGTCGGTGGGTTCGAGAATGTGGCTCCCGTTCACCCCTTCGCGGGTACAGTAGTCGACGACGGATTTGACGACTCGTTTGACGATGATTCGTTTGCTGGGAATGGGATGGGTGGTGTCGTGACTGAGGAAACGGAGACGGTGTTCGGTGTTCCCCCTGTTCAGAGGCGAACCGGTCCCGACGGCCAGCAGCTCAGGATGCTAGGCGAAAACTTGCTACAAGATACTATTGGATATACAGCACAGATGGGACCCGCGGGAGCCACAGACAGTCCGACCCCTGCCAATTGGCCTGGTGCCAGCAGGAAATGAGGGATGTTGATGTAACTATATGCACTATCTTCAGCTGCTGTAGTATAGTTTGTGACTCAGCTACGTCACTGGCGCAAGTGTAAGGTAAAAAAGAAGGTTGTCATTATGGTCGTCGTCACTACATGGTAGGTGTCAGATCAATATCAAGGTACAGTACTTCAGGAATGAACGAATGTCTACAGGATGCACGCTACAAAATACAGCAAGAGGCCACGTCTGCCACTATATTGTTACACCTTTCTCGTTGTCTCGTTCATGCAATTCACTTGCACGTCGTCAAGACTTTTTCCACGTAGGCGGCGATGAGCTGGTGCGTAGCCCTCGAAGGCGTCCTGGAAGCGAAGGTTGTTTGTTGTTAGTATCTGCGCTTGTTGCTGCTAATGAATGCCAGCTCACCCTGGTAACCAATAGAAGGTTGAGTCGGGACTCGAGCAAGCACCGCTCGTCGACGCTGAGCTGGAAAGACAAGCGCCTTTGCTGGTGTATCCGAATGCTTGGTATCCTGGAGATGATCCCAAGACACCATCCCAAACGGTTTTGAGGTCAACGAAGCCTACGTTGACACCGTATCTCGTGCGAAGCGTGTTAAGGCCTGTATAGATGCCTTTCTTGAAAGCATCACCTGAATCCGTCTCCTGGACACCGCGACCATAGTTGTCGACCACCAGGATATGTTTGGCGTAAGTAGGATAGGAAATAAGTTCAAGGATTGTGTAGATTATGTCGCCGGCAACGGTGTAGAGCTCATCTTGGCCAGTTTCTGTGACGTCACGTTATTCAGCATCCCACCAACATACAGACACCGAGACAAGCGAGCGTAATACCACTTACGTTGTACCAAGTCGAAGTCACTATGTTGTGCGCTTTGTAAGTCTATCGTTCGCAATCACTAATGTGGACTCACCCCATCCCCAGGAATATCGTGTATAGCGTGGTATCATTATTGAGTCCCTTGCGTTGGTTGATATAATTGTGTGCTACGAAGGATAATGGGTACGGTGAGTGATAGCCAACCAAAAGCCCATGACGCGATCTTACCTTGAGTGACAAAGTCGTTCGCACTAGAAGTGGGAGTGACAAGCGTATTTTGGGGCCACAGGTTTTTATCTGTGATGGCGCCGATTTCCTGATGTGAAATCCAGTGAGTTTTCTGCAGTCCTGCACATATCGAGGGCCCTTACAGCGTAGTCGTACAATGTTGCACTAGCACCAGCAGCTAAATTCTCGACCCACACGGGTCCATTACTCGCCCTACCACCAGCTCTTGGGTTCGGTGGTGAAAGAACAGGAGGCGGTAATGGAGCTCCGTTGTGTGCTCCTCCATCAGTCCAAGCATCCTAATCAATATGAGCACGTATACTTCTGAATGAGGAGACGATCACGTACTCCAAAGGCGACGATGTTATCGTAGGACGCCAAAGGTTTAAGGCCAATATTGACATCCCCAAACGCCTCCCCAGGCGCGCCGCACTTGGGATCGACAGCCAAGCGAATGCTGCTGGACGCGTCTCGGGGAAGTACTGCAGCAAAAGCAGCGCAGACGGATGTCAGTGCGAAGATGGATCGGAGCATGGTGAACCAGGTCCCTGTCCTACTTGTGATATCAACCTGAGCTATTTAAGCTGTCCGTCAGAGGGCTCCCTCAGCTTCCAAGAATAATGTAAACGCATTAGTCAGGAGAACAGAGGCCCAAAACGGCATGAATCAGCTGTATCGCAATCGGAATTACTCGAACCGTGCTTTTTCCGTCAGCGAAGCCTGTCATGCTTGTCTGGGGGAGGTATGTGCTCACCTTGGCCCCACGTGGATGGGCGAGAGTTGAGGTGGCAAAACTGCCTCTCACCTCGCTAAACCAAGGAAGGCATCATTCGACCCGTAGTGCGAGACGACCGCTCCTGCCATTAATAGCCACTCGAATATTGACCATGTCACCGCGGGGAGTAGGGGAATCTAGAGTTGCCTCGCGAGATGTCGCTTTGGGAACCCTGGACTGGCTGTGGCGATAAGGAAACGATGGCCAGCAAATGGATTGACCCTACCCTCCAAGAGGATAACAGCAGGTATCCAGTTTGTCCTGCTTCCTGGCGGCCGAACGGAAATTGCCTCATGCCCCAGCAGGGGTCCACATGGAAATACACCTTGGCCCTTAGAATTCGCAATCCTTCTCGGATTGCTCGCGTTCGACGATGTGGAGCACCACAATCAAGCAGACATTTCCAGATGCACGCGATTTGATTATCTGCACAATTGTGCAAGGCTTCAAGATACTGACCGGACTCTGCCAGGTGGCGACTCGCTCGCAAGATATATCAAGCCGCGGCTTCGCTGTCAGGTGTTTGTCAGACGATAGCGTTAAAGGGGTGGTCATGCTCTGTCGAAGGTAAAAAACATGCGTAGTCCAGGGAATCGCGAACCGTATGATCGAGAGGGAGTATCTGCGCATCATGACAACATGACAGTTTCCCAAACAGCGACGAGCGGAGGTAAATCGTGGCTCCGAAGTCCGGCCCTAACAGCATCATAAAAGCAAGTGATGTTTTCCATTTCAGTGTCTCTTGTTCTCAAGCCACCTCGTTCCCCGCCAAAGTGGGATAGGCATGGCATTCTCGGATTATCATGATGGGCCACTGAAGGGTCACTGGACGCATGGACAACTCGCCAGTACACATAGGACAAGACTACCCATCGCCTATTCGCCAACGAATGTTGAATGACAGGATGTGCTTGGTACGGGGGAAAATCCATACGAAATGAGAAGGGTGTATCATCAATCAGGTCCGTAGATCCAAGGCCGCATTTCAGCGCTATTGCCGCTCACATCGAGTTTGTGTCCAGATATTCGCGCCAAGTGGCCATTGAATGCGGGTTTGTCATCATCACAGAACTACGCACGGGAGAACTCATTCACTTACGAAAGCCCTTGGGATCGACCGAGAGGCCCTCAAGAACTGAGCTATTCCTGCTCCCTCTCACCGGCCGCCACCTTGCTCCTTTTGCTTGCCTTGGCCACTGCGTTTGGTCGCACAATCGAGTATGAGACTAGGCTTTCTCCCGACTCATTCGGCATCGGCAGTCAAGCATCCACTTCGGAATAACAATGTAGTTCATCCCCGAGTGACTAGTGAGTGATTTGTGCGTGGTACGTTATGTGACGACGGGGAAACTGACATCATTACGCATCAGGTGGCTGCGGCTCGTTACAAACTTGGGAGTGAACAGGACAGTATCATATAGGCTAAACAGCCTATGCAATGCGCTATTCAGTGAAGATGTTGGATCACGGCAGAACCGCGCGCTCTCCGTGTCCCGTGAGGGTTGACGGCATTGTACCTTGAGGAATGATGGCAGGACAGAGAGCCGTTAAAAACCACATAAATAACGACAGATTGCCTCTTGAGTGCAGTAGCCTTCGTTACTAGGCCTGAAAGTCAATGTGCTCGACCGACCCCTCCGTTGACGCAAGCCCGTGCCCCCACGGAATCGTCCATCGTCACCATTTACCGTCCATGCAATGGAACCTCCTGGGCCGATTGTCCGACCACCAGCTGCGCCTGCGTGTCTCGTCCCAATCATCACAAGTTCACTCGTCATACCAAAGCTAGGACGAGCCCCCACTTATATCATTCGCCCTTCTGGCATCATCCGAAGGATGTCAAGTCGTATCCTACACAGCACACTCGACATTACTTCGGGGCTTGGTACGGTCCGCTGACAGTCCACAACTATCCCATCCAAGCGCAAGTGCCAGTCGTGTCGAGCTTCAGCTGCCGCCACGGACCGTTTGGATTAGTGTCAACTGAGCAACGCTGGCTTGTGACAGCATCTGACCTATGTTCTCGACTTCCCGACGCCGACCTACGGACACATTTTGTCGATATTACGCCGGAAGCGAAGGGCATAGGCGCCCCAAACTGCAAATCCTGGAGGTAAATGCCTTGAAATAGGTTGGTGTTCCCCGGATCCGGCGGGATGTGGGGACCGCGGTGGCTTCTCCCAACCACAGGTAACTGATCTTGCCACATAGGAACTTCTTTGATAATTGAAATGTCGACGGATCGTGGGCAAAAGATCACAAAACTGCTAGTGCATGACGAGGGAGCATATGTTGCGAGAAACATTCCGGATGAGCTCCATGGTGTTTCTTCAGTGTCCACTCCATCATGAGGCCTGGATGCGGAATGCGGAGTGAGGCTTTCGTACGTATATAAGGATGGAAACGATGAGGTCTTCATCGACGAGATAAAAGTTAGTACCCGCCACACCCTGGAGACTTTCACGCTGACGCACAGGGCCATGTTCTAGGATGCGCGTCTCCGCGCCTTTCAGAGCCATCGCAGTCCTGCTGCTAGCGGGTAGCGGGTCGTTCGCCCAGACAACTATCAACTTGGATACCCCGTCATTTACAGTTCAACTTAACCGAGATGCTCAAACTCTTTTCTCGCTGAAACCGAAGGGCGTTTCTGGGGGATTCGACTTCGTCCCGTCCGATCAAATGTCCCTGCGCTCTGGGAATGGGCGGTATCACCTTGGTGATATAACCTTTCGAGCCAGGCGCGTCGGGTCGACAGCTTGGGTTAGCGGAGACTCCGCTGCTTCGCGCCGTGCCGTCACTGCTCTAGCAGCATCTGGCAACACACTCGCGGCTGCCAACCTATCTCCCACTCTACCATCAAACTCGCTCCTCAACATCACCCGCCGCTGGGTACTCGACAACAACCAACTCGAGCTACTTTTCGACGTCACGAACTCCCAGACCGCGGCTGTTGAGATCGGATCCATCGGAGCACCCTTGGAGTTCAATAACGTGAGTTGATTTCGTTCGTGTTGAGGCTCCCGGCTGACAGATGTATTATAGATCTTCACATCCCGTACTGCTGCCCAAACAAACGAGCTTTGCAGTTTGTTTGATCCCTATATCGGCCAAGACGCTGGCTACGTCCAGGTTACTCCGCTCTTGGGCACGCTACCACCGCTGCTCGTACTTCCAGTGGGGAAGTCACCCTTGGAGGGTTGGAGATTCCTTCCAGAATCTACGTCGGGTGCGCCAAATTACCAGTCCCAGACTTTCGAGGGGCTCTATGAATGGCAATTCCACACTCTCGCCTACGCTCAGAACGAGTGGTCTAGTGTAACTCCTTGGAACGCTGCTACGTCCACAACACTCCAGCCGGGCCAAACTCGAACCTACGGCCTGCAGTTCAGGCTAGGATCGTCGATTCGAAACATCGAGGCCACTCTTCAGGCTGCTCGTCGTCCTGTGGCAGTTGGTATTCCTGGGTATATCCTCCCCACCGATCAAACAGGGAAGCTCTTCCTAAACTACCCTTCAGCTATGCAGTCCACCTCCGTGACTCCGTCAGGCGCGCTAACGTTGACGACCAACACCGACGCTAAGACGTCGGGGTGGGTAGGATACACAGTGATAGCCAATACATTCGGCCGGTCGCGACTGACCATCACTTACGCTGATGGCACAGTGCAAACAGTCCACTACTTCGTCACCGCTGGTGCGACACAGACGATAAGCAACCTAGGACGGTTCCTAACCACCAACCAGTGGTTCGTTGACTCATCCGACCCTTTCACTCGCTCGCCCTCTGTGATCAGCTACGACCGAGAGGTAAATGCGATCGTCAAGAACGACCCCCGAGCCTGGATACCCGGTTTGAGCGATGAGGCTGGTGCCGGATCCTGGCTTGCAGCGGCCTTCAAGCAATTCATCCAACCGAACGCGGCGGAATTAACGAAGATGGAGCAGTTCGTCAATCTTACGCTGCGAGCCGCTATCCAAAACCCCGACGGTATGTTGTTATTCCCTCACGCAGCATGTGGTTTCAGCTAATGTTGGGCTCAGGGACCGTGAAAAAGGTAATCAATAGCCAAATGTCTCAAACTTGACTCATCGCTGTCTTCAGTCGGTATTCTTCTATGAACCTGCTACGGTTCCGAATTATGTGTACCCTTCTTCGATCAACTGGGGTAATTGGTGGAGCTGGAATCGCGCTGCGTCATTCGCTATAGATCGTGCGTACGACTACGTGCACGTCGTCGCTGCTTATTGGTCGATGTACCGTGTGGCGCGCAATTATCCTGGACTGCTCAGGACTTCGTGGCAATGGTATATCCAACAAGCGGTTCTGACAATTCAGGCCATGACTGGAGGAAGAGTTGGCTTTGTTAATGATGGACTGATGGGGGAAACCGTCATTCGGTTCCTTCTAGACGATCTCAAGCGAGAAGGTCTCACCGCCAACGCTACTTTCGTGCAAGGTAGGATGCAAACTCGTGCGACGGCATGGGCGGGAACCCGATATCCGTAAGTGACTTAAGACCGCTTAGCAAGCCCAACGCACTAATGCCGCTACACAGATTCGGATCGGAGATGGCCTGGGATTCTACAGGTCAAGAAGGTGTGTATGCCTGGAGTAAATTCTTCGGCAATGCAGCGACAGCGACAAACGCCTTAAACTCCATCCTCGCGTATCAGCCCACCGTCCCGCACTGGGGTTATAACGGGAATGCTCGACGATACTGGTAGGTACCAAAAGCTAGTCGAGCCTGAAAAGTGTCACTCATGCGTGTCCGATAGGGACAACATCTATGGTGGAAAACTCCAGCGGATTGAGCGGCAAATTCACCACTATGGGAGCGGTCTTAACGCCCTTCCTCTCATAACAGAATTCCAGGCATCCCCTAGCGATTTCTATCTCCTTCGCGTGGGATATGGTGGTTTGAGTGGGCCTCTGTCTAACATCGATAATGGAGGGTTTGCTGCCGCTTCCTTCCATTCGTTTGCGGATACTCTAAAGTGGGATGCATATTCGGGAGACTACGGACCGAATTTCGCTGGTCTATCCATGGGCATCGGTGCGTTCTACGTGCGGTCGTAGAGGAAGATAGCTAACCGGTGGCCAGGAACGTTCATCATCAATCATCCTGACTTTGGATGGCAAGCATTTGGCGGAACAGTGACGGCCACGTCACCAGCTGTCCAGGTCTCGGTGAAGGATCCAGTGAGGCGTCGTGTCTTCATTGCACCTCTAGCCGCCTTGCTACAGCTCGACGCCGGAGCGTTCTCCACCATCTCGTACAATCCAACCGCTCGAACTGTGGACGTCACAATCGTAGCAGCAGCCGATGGCGCTTCATCCCCTGCCAGTGCCCCTAACGGCCGACTTGTAATTTCGTAGACAGCATCGGTCTCTGGAGTTGGCGTCTTACGTCCTACGACAAATCTTGCCCAAGATGCGGGAGCCTTTGTCGTCCCGATATCCGGAGGGCAAGGAAGGGTTACGTTGACGCTTTGACATACAATAGTTGTTGTGACGTGAATTGTAAGATATGTTTGCATGATTTGATCAATGTCATTTGTGTTGCCACCAATCTCCGAGGTCAAGCCTAAGAAGCAAGTCTTGTAGGCATTGAACCCCACGTAACGGCTGCTTCTCCGCAAGCATTGACATGGGTGCACGCGATAACTGGCCCTTGTCGTTCAAGCCTCTCAGAACTTTGACCTATTGATCGGTAAGCATAAGGATGGTAGCAATGTCTCAGGGTCACTCACCAATACCGTCATCTTGGCAAGGAATTTGGTGTGCAGATTACTCAGTAGCGGCGCAGCTTGATATTCCTGCAGATCCCCTCGCTTAAGTTGTCCGACCAAGATTGAGAACTCGAGAACCAATTCCAATGCGTGACGTAGCAGATCGCCGACATTCCGTTGGCCAGACCGCAACAGTAGAGCGCTGAGAATGTCATCCAAGACGGACGAATGAGCCGAAGCCAAGGCGAACACATCCGTAAAACCACTTTCAGTCGGATCGACATTAGGTGACAGTTGCTTTATGAACCTATCAAAGTTCCCACCAATAACAGTGTCGTACGTGTATTCGCATACCGCGGAGACAAAGGACTGTACGATGAACCGAAAATGTAGAAGTAGTTTATTTGACGGGGCCAGTGTAGGGAACAGTGGACTTTGTCGGACCATTCGAAAGGCGGCTTGGACAGCACATTGCACTAGAAGAGGATCACCTCAAGTAGAGTCCGAAGCATCATCAAGGTACACACCTCTGAGCAACCTCAGTAGAAAGGCAAAGACTCTCTGGTACTTCGAAAGAACTTCTGGGGTAATGACGACCTCGAGGGGATGGGGAGGCTTATAGTCCATGTATAGGAAATCTAGAGCCCTAGACACACGTCAGATCCTGATGGTGAAACTTCGCGACATTACGCACTCAATGGCTGGATATGCCCCGTCAGACATGCATCGACAAGAGAAGTATAAGAATTGTACTCACTCAATGGGTTTAGCCACTTCTCCCTTCCGGTATCTGCAGGTAAATCGCGAATAGCAAAGCCAAGTCTAAATTCTGATTCCAGCAAGATACGATGGCGACCCAGCGCAGCCGAGTCAATCTCTTCAGACATAAATGGAAGTTCAAGAGAGTCGACAATGACAGTTCGAAGCAAGAAGCTTAGGTCAGTACCGACAGGCGGCCAGGTATCGCGTTGCAACAACATTGATGCGAGGCCAACTGGCCAGGTATTACGTCCTGACTCGTCAGCATGGGTCGCAACGGTTGGCCGCCCTATCAGTATATGGGTTTCTGGTGCCTCTTTGGAGTCGCTGGAATCAGAGAACAGGGCCCCCACCATCCGAGACTTAAAGCCATCAGAGGTTAACAGGAGATAGGATCGTAGCAGATGCAAGTGGGTGGGCAGATGGAGGTATGATGTTTCAGTGAGCAGCAAGGTTAGGAGGGCGCTTGACAGCCGAGCGGCATGCCGGACCAGAGGTTCAAACACAAGAGAACATAGCTGGGGCAGAGTTGGAGTGAGGGAAGGCAGCGCTTGAGGGAAGGATGCGACGAAGTCTTCGAACTGACCCTCGTGTGCACTGGGATAGCTGCGCGAAGGCGGAACTAAGTGGGAGCCAGGTTCGAGATCAAAAATCTGGAGACCAGCGAGCTCCGGTTTGTATAGGGAGGTAGCAAGGTTTTGCTGCAGTAGTTGGGTGACACTCGTAGGCGAAGGGGGTAGACTGTCTCCTCCCCAGGCAGCAAGAACTTGATCCTCCCGCCAAAACCATTTAATATCGGGATAGGTGGCCGACTCAGTGAGGATTGGGTGCTCTGCTCGAGCAGCTCTAAGTAACTTCAACGACTTCTGTGCAGCATTGATTCCTTCCACGAGCTCTGGAGGGAAGAAAGGAGGTAATGGCTCGGCATTATCCACAGAGTCCGAGGAAGCATCGTCCATATCTTCGTTGCGCTTATCGCCTTCCTCGGTGGCATTCGCCGGGAGCGAGTGGTCGTGAGTGACTAAGTCATCAGATCCAGGTAATAACGAGGGTGACCGTTTCCCGTATCCAACAGAGTCACAAACTTGCATAACTAGGTCTTGGGACACGACGGATATCATGTATGCGAAAAGGGCTCTGACGAGGAGGATAGAGTCCCTTTCAACGGAAAGGTCGAGATGATGATAGATTCGGGAAAGGAGAGCTCGGGGTGTATGATTGAATTCTGGGTATTCGGTGGGCGTGAAGTGCTCATCCTAGACTAATGGTTAGCAAGAATTCTGTCTCCAAACAAATCAGCTTACTCTATTACACAATTGGGAGAGTGCGACCAGAACCTCGTGGAAGGGAACGTATTGCATTCGCAGCGACGACAAAGTCTCGTTCGAGGGCATAATCAGACGGTCACGAAGATACTTCAAAATCGTCGATAGCACATGCGAAAAGGCGTTGATTGTGGGACCTCCCATGGCGTAACTATGCCAGTCGTAAGCATACAATCAAGAAGAACGTTACCACACTGACTCTTGACGAAGCATCAGGATAAAGTTGTCGAGGCGGTGCAAAAGAGTGCCAATTGAAAGAAAGAGCTGAGTGATGCTGAGATCTGAGGATAAGCTAGGCAGGAGTTTTGTAAGATCTTGACCTACCTCCTCCCGACCGAATCTTCTTTCCCATCGATGATTAGAAGGCCACTATTGCCAGGCTGAACACCACGCAGGAGAAACTGTTCGGTTGTCGCATCCCAGGTATGCAAGAGAGACGAGGAGCCCAGGGCACTAAGCCTGAGCGAGTGCAGCAACTGACTCTCTGAAACATGTACAATGTCTACCGTCGAGTCGCGTAGTCGAGGAGTGAGGCTTACTAGAATGGTGAGTGACGGGTAGATGACTGCAAAGAGTGACTCACTGATGGCGAATGGATACGAAAGTAGACTCGTCTTGCTCAGAGAGAAAGGGGGAAGCGGCAGCAGCTTGCTGTGATGCAGATAGTGTGTCCCAAGACGCTATTTTCCTCTAACATATTCTCGTTGAATGAGTCGATCAACTGTCGGCAGGAAGCCTCACCTTTGGGGTGGGTGGACGTTTTGTCGGTTTCACTGATAACTCTAGTGGCAGCATGGGATAGTTCTTGCCATCGTCGCCCTTCTCCCTCCCATTGGTGACGCGTGTAGGCTGGGCCTTCCGTCTGTTCAATGTGTCTAGAATCGGGTTCTGGGGGGCTTCCAACAGTCGAGGGATGAAGAACTGGGGACCGATGGGAGTAAGGGAGCCAAGTATTTCAACATGCGAGGCATCCAGGTCGGCATCGAGAACTTGAACATGATCCCACATTGGAGAGAGGCCAGTCACAAGTGACACTCACTCAGTCTCACTGTGACCACTGACCGCGGAGGCACGTGGGTCTCAGGGGATAGGAGCTCCCTGGGCCTAGCTTCTGAATGTCACGATGAATCCCCAATATCACTTGACGATCTGATTGCGCTCAAATTTTTGTTCTTACCATGACATTATATGATATATAATTTATGATGGATCTACCTGTCCAGCTTGGTACTACCGTAGACGCTCGCATCGTCAGAACGGGTGATGTAAGCTAACTCAGGAACAACTCGAGACAGCCCACGCGCTGTGATCTCAGTCTGCGAGCATTCAGGTCGACCTAAGTTTCTCTCAAGCTATATATTCATTGACATCCTTCTATAGTTACAGCCAAAATCGTGCCTAGTCTGACGGCCACTAATGAGCCCCTACATCACCCCTCTGGACTCCTATCGGAAAGAAATCCGAATTCTAACCGTCCACCCTGGGACTCCATCTACGCCAATCCAGTGTTCATCCAGCGTAGCCTCGCTGAGTGATAAGCCAGACTTTGAAGCGCTATCATATGTCTGGGGCGATTCGTCCACAACGCAGCATGTCGTCTTCAACGGCGTACCCTTTCATGTGACTTCAAATCTGGCTATCGCCCTTCGCCACCTTCGATCAGTGGACAAGCCACGAAGAATTTGGATCGATGCATTGTGTATTAACCAAAGTGATACCAAGGAGCGCAATGAGCAGGTTCAGATAATGGGAGAGATCTACGCGAGTGCAGAGCCCGTTTTGGTGTGGTTAGGGGAAGGCACAGACGAAAGTGACCAAGGGTTCGACTTGGTGTCTAATATTGTTGATGATGTGGATGACGATGAAGATGTTGAGAGAACGATTTTCAGCTTCTTTATCGACCTCGTTAAAAGACAATGGTTCACTCGACTCTGGACGGTGCAGGAAATGGCGTTGGCAAGGCACGATCCACTCGTTGGGTGTGGAACCAAGTGGGTATCATGGAGCGTCCTACTGAAGGTATGGCAGAGAATAGCGATGAGTCAGTTCAAGAAGATGAACATGGCCGACCAGTCTAATCGCCCTTCCGGCATCAAACTTGACCTTCTCAACAACATTCGCAGTGCTGTATTCGACAACGCAGGCGAAGATCTACAGGGCCTCTTACTCGATACCCCCTCCTCAAAGGCATCAGAACCAAGGGATAGAATATATGCGTTACGAGGTATGCTGCCAGAAAAGGATAGGATGAGCATCACCGTGGACTACAATCGTTCAGTGGGAACAGTCTACGCTGAAGCGATAGCCCACCTCTTCCAGAAAGGCCAAGGTCCATTCACCTTGTCAGGCTTAGAGCTGATGGGAAACTCTCCTGATACCTCATTTCCCTCGTGGGTACCGAAATTCGGGAGCGATGGACTGCTCAGACCGACACTCTTTCATCCTCCGGGCGTTGGGGTCTCGGGGCCTGGAAGCCAGTGTGAAAACGGGGTCATCGACGAAGATCTGAAGATCCTTCGAGTGAGAGGGATGTATATCGATGTTGTCGTCGACAAACTTACATTCGGGGAAGGTAACGATTGCATACATCAGCTAGCGCAAGCAGAAGCTCTGGTAAAGAAGGCACGTCAGCTCGCGGCATCAAACGTTGCGAGCCGTCCATACCTTGACAAATTCAAACATAAAGAACCACTATGGAGAACGTTAATCACAAACAAAAAGTACAGTGGAGCCACGCGGGAGGCAGCCCCCGAGTCCTATGAAGAAATGTTCAACGATCTGGTACATCGCAGCTCCAGCATCGACGAGGACAACGAGAGCGATCCCGCACGAGAGTATAAGTTGAACTTGGGAAATCATATATCGTCAAACTGCTTCTTTATCACAGAAACCGGCTTCTTCGGTATTGGTCCGAAGGTGGTCCAGGAGGGGGATCATTTGGCGATATGGTTTGGGGCTCCAGCACCGTTTATATTGAGAAAGAAGGAGAGGGATCAAGACGGGCGGCAGGAAACCGTCTACACAGTCCATGGCGTCGCTTACGTTGCAGGGATTATGGATGGTGAAATGGTGGATGAGGTATATTGCGAAGACTTAGAAGACGATGTAACTTTTGTGGTGGAGTAAGATACCAGAACCATTACGTGGAAGAGCGGAAACAACAGCTCCAGAAAATGAATATTGAGTGATTCGATCTACATCTGTATTGAACTTGGATGGAGCTTCTAATTCAAATTTCGTGCTCACCGCTGATGTACCGATGCAACGCGGAGTATCAAGTATGTGAAGGCTATGCTAGCAGGTTTTCTTTGAGGTTTTGTCCCATTGGATGAGACAAAGGGGGGTAAGGAGGGAAAACATAGGATACAGTGGCATAATCCCAGACTGCGGTCTGGCCCAAGAAGATATCTAACACGTTGCCCCCAACTTCGATTCGGTCGAGGGGCTCTGGTCAGTCTGCCGATCGAATTTGACATCCACAGAAAGAGGCCGCACGGGATATGTAAACGTGTCTCTGACGGTGACAGGCTCCGTGTCGTGTGGTTTGTTGGAACGAAGCATCGTACTGAATTGACGAATGCGAAGATCAGAGATTGGAACCGTCGATGAATTCGATGTGAGGTGGAGCTGGATTTGGAGGATAATGAGGCAGAAAGTAATTCCCTGAAAGCGTGATAAGCCTATGAGAGACAAATCCATCCTCCCTTAGATGATGATTCCTCACCACAAGAGGTGTGACTACGTCAAGTGCAGGATATTGGCCATTGGAGCCGGACACGTAGGCGATCATGAGTCCCAACAGGCTAGTAGCGTAGAGGGCACCACTTTCAACCACGGCTAACAGAACAGGTGTCAGGGACACTTGACTGCTGTGGGGGCTTCTCCCTCGGTAGATGCGCAAGGCGATCGCAGCTAGATGCGTAGGCGAATGGTGAGGGCATGCCGGAGTCTGTGAGCCTCGACTTACTGGTGCACAAGATGTTGTTGCACATAGTGAGGACGAAGAAGGTCGTAATCAAGGGGGCGGCAGTATCAAAAATAGTTGACCCAGGGGACGCACGGAATAATGACCAGCATACTACTGCCCCAGCGCCTGGTTCGATCGTCAAGAACACAACACATTTTCAGACAAAACTAGGCTTACCCGCGTCCGCTAGCATGAAAAGTCCAAAAACGATCAGGATGGACAATTTTTGGCTATATAAAATATAGCATCTCCAAATCTATTGAACTGGGATTAACACCTAACACGGCCGTCATACCAGAGGCAATCATACCACAATGCCATCGCCGATGAGAGTCTGGATAACATAGAAGGGCGACTTGGCCACATGTAACGCGTTGGATATGTTGCCGTAGTAAGAAATCGCATCGATCGCATGACTATCTTCAGTTACGAAGGCTTGCAAGACTCGAACAAAATCGATAATTAAGTGCTAATGACGACAATTAGTAGGTATCCGAGGAACAAGGAGTATGAATGACTGCCTACAGCAGTTGCAACTGCCATCATGACTACAGCCAACGGTACCAGCCTACGACGTTGAGTCCGCCTTCCACTATCAAGCATCAACGTCCAAAGAGTTGGCCAGAAGAGGGCGAAGAATACGCCTAGGGCATTCTCTTAATCACTGCATGTCAAGCGGGGGATCCAGCCCACCATAGAGGAGTGTCTCGAGGAACAACGCAAGCAGCTCCGCCTTGTCGATAGGGATGCCCATGGTCAGTGGGTGGGGTGCTCAGATGGTAAAAGGCTAGTGGTGACGGTAAACTGAGCTCTCGATACTTGGATATGACTGGCGACCGCGGTTTCATCGTGGGAGCGTAGAACGCTGAACCATTCGAGTTTGCATTCAGCGCTAGCCACTGCTTGGGCTGTAGATCAGACGGTCCGTTCCATTAATATCTGTAGAAGCTGAAGCCGACTAGTTCCATAAGTCATAAAGACGTCCACGGGGTGATACAGTAGCGTTGTAAAAGAAACGAAAAGATTGAAGATGATACGCTTGCCATTCGGCGCTCCAACTAGGCCGCAAACCCATTGCAGCCGGAAACGCTGTTGATCTTCGATCCCGCGACTTTAGCATAGCTATCTGACGAACGGAAGGTCCATTTGCCAAAGTGGCTATGGGTGAGAGAAAGTCAATTAACGATTGGACTGAAGGGGAATTTGAGGGTGGTGGCACGAGTCCTTGACAATGAGTTCCATAGGCATTGTCCTGGGTGTCCTGGGTGCGTCTCGCACCCACGAGCAGTGAAGCTGGCTGTTTTCGGCTCTGTCAGAATCTCAGAGGCAGTCATGCGAATAACAACCTACAATCTAATTGCTGGTCCGGAGGAAATCCAGGCTGTAGCCCTCCTGACGAGATTTGAGATAGTCGGCGATATCTGTTCCGTAAGATTGGTAGCTTCTCTGACAAAGTGATACACATGCAGCGGCGGAGATGATGGTTCAATTTCTGAGTCACCCATGGAGTATACATGGCGTCTATCTCCAATCTATCTCTGCAATTAATCAGTGGTCCTTTGTTTGCGAACTGTACAAGGGTGGGCCCAGGAGGGAGGTAGACGAACCTATAGTTAACCAGGATGCACAACTAACATGCTAATAGGTCCACCTTTCATCACTGATGCCTACTATCAAACTCTGCCAACAACACATGCCTCGGATTGCAAGGCGGGTGTTCCGGACAATTCGCGACTACACCGTGTATGGGACGATTTGATGCGGTGATTTCGTAGATGGTCAGCACGTCACAAGGGCAAAAACAGAACACAACACGCATATAAAGGATTTCTGCACATCAAGTAAGGGGTCCCCCGAGACCTTGACGGTGAAAGAGACAGTGTTGCATTTCAGGTCGTACTGAACGCGTGCACGGACCTTGCATGGTGCACAACGCAAGTTTAGCATGAAACCTCGCGCAAAGTGCAAATGACAGGTCTTTCGAATTTCAGATTTCAAGCTTCAAGCTGCCCACCCTAGCAGCAACCCGAACGATGAGGGCCTGAATGACGACGCGTCGCGCGAAATAACTGGCGGGCAATTGGAAGAACGGGACGGTACATATCCTCCCGAAGACGGGGCATTGTCGAGTGTCTGATATGCGTAACAGGTGGTTGGCGCGCGCGTAGTGGGGAGAAGTGACCGTCGTTGGGAAAGGTACGCTCTGCGATGGCTGGTCGTTGTGCCCTGCCAAGTGGAGCGGAGATCAAACTTGGTCCTGGCGCCTACAATAGGTGCTGTAGCAATCTCTTTTGGGACGTCGCCCAACTCGCCAAGATGACATGTTTCATGAGTTTGACTCCGCCTCTCTAGTATAAAGTCGAATGGCGAGGCGAAGCAATGAACACCTCGCCCTTCAGTTAACCCACTGCTGCGACGATGGATCCACTGGGCTCCATGCCATTCTCAGGTGCTTCCAACAACAGTTACTTCCTGGACAGCATGAGGATCATACTCCTCGGTACCCTGATGGAAGCTGGTCGAAAACTGTTCGAATGGCTCGTCGTACGATTCAGGTTTAGTGAGTCAGCCATTGCATTCAATGCATCAGCAATCATTGATACATACCATCGTCAGGATATGCTGTAACCGTTGAATTCAACGAGGCCGACCAGACGTATCCATGGATCGTCCGTTCCTTGTGAGTGCTCGTTTACTCCGCAGCAATGTATTCAGCTCACACATGTCGCATTAGACACATCATCAAGTTTGGCGTCGGGCCAAACAATTTCAGATCGGTGCCAAGACCGGAAGGTCTCGATTGGGCGTCACCCTCAGCGAGAGAGAGAATGCCCTCGCGGACTATATCCCCTTATATGATGCGCCGCAGCTCTTTTGGTGGCAGGGCTATTTCCTGGAAGTAAAATGTGATAGACGAGAAGATAAGGTCATCTATGATGACAAGCCAAAGGGAAGGATACATCTCTCGTACGTTCCTCACGCTGGCCGAATTAAATTACGGCTGAAATTTCATCCTATTTACAGAGTATTTACCTTAGACGTCTCCGTAGTCGACAAGCTCGTGGAAGAAGCCAGAGAGCTGTATACCGTGGTTGCAAGGTCGAATGTAACTGTTCACGCTGCTAATTCGGTCCGTGGTTTTCTTTTTTATCCTAACGGGAAGTCGCGTGGATCTAACCTGCTTGTGTAGCTAGCAGACATGTACACTCCAATCTGGAATGACGTGAAACATAAAGTTCGACGCCCCGTCTCTTCAGTCGTCCTACGATCCGGGACAATCGAAACATTGCTCTCAGATATGCGAGAGTTTTTGGGCGCCGAAGATTGGTACGTCAACGCTGGCATTCCTTACCGGCGGGGTTACTTGTTGCATGGCCCGCCTGGTACTGGGAAGAGTACGTTTTCAATTCTAAGAAACTATACTCTCTAACTATTTATCACAGGTTCAACCATATATGCGCTGGTAAGCTATCACATATCAAGTGAATACGGGCGACTCAACTATCGGAGGCCGGCGAGTTAAACCTGGAAATATACACTCTATCCTTGGGTTCGAAATTGCAAGTACCTTCTGTTTAACTCAACCAAACTTCTCACTCAATTCTGACTCTAAAGTGTCGATGATTCGTATCTGCACCGAGCAGTATCAGGCATCCCGAGGGGCTGTATCTTCTTGATTGAAGACATTGATTGCTCCTTCGTGTCTCGTGAGGAAGAGGAAGAGGCCGTTCGATTGCCACGACACTCGGATGATCCGTACGAAACGGGCGCGCGGCGCACAAAGAGTGGGGTAACCATGTCCGCCCTTTTGAATGTCATCGATGGCGTTTTCAGCGAGGATGGTGTCATCTTCATTGCCACGGTCAGTTATTCGCACTCTGTACCGTGACTCTGGAATGACTGATTGAATGCCTCTCTCAAGACGAATTATTATGATCGCCTGGACCCAGCTCTGCTTCGCCCAGGCAGAGTCGATTTGAAGGTCGAGTATTCCTTGACCTCACGCGCACAAGCTGCCGCCCTCTTCCGGAGGTTCTATCCTCAGCCTGCTTTTGTCGCTGGCGATGACGAAAAGAAGACTGCCACCGTCTCCATTGATACTCTCGCACAAGATTTCGCAGACGGTGTACCGGAATCCCAAGTCTCCACCGCTGAACTTCAAGGCTTTCTGTTATTCCATAAGACGAATCCGGAGGCCGCAGTGGCGGGTATACAGGAGTGGGTTGAGAGTGAGCTGACTGCTGGAACGAGAAGAACGCGAAAGACTACGGAAGGAGAAGTTAGATGCATTGTTGGATGTTAGACGTGCCTCGGAGAGCGCTGCAGATAAATCAGCCAGTATTCCATTTGAGGCGAGCTCTTCTACCACCACCATTGCAGCGGAAACCTAGATCTGATCGTTCATCTAAGATTCAATGTGCTACGAGACTACTGTAGCATTGTAGAGACACACGACACAATTGACAGTTGTATCCCATACTCACGTATCCCAGTTTCTGCTTCAAGAAGTCTATGAGCGAGATCCTCGTGCGTACTCAGTGGCCCTGCTATTGGATAACTGGAGGATAGATATGGATGACGAAAACCTCCTTGTATTTGTGCCAACAAAGTTGTGTCGACGGGGGTTTGAGCAACTGCGTATAACGACCAGAAGTCGAGTATGTGGTTTCACGGTGTCACATATGTTGCAGGAATCATGGATGTTGAAATGGTGGACGAGGTATATTGTAAAGATCCGGAAGACGACATAACTGTTGTAGTAGAGTATGAGTGATGCATTGTATGTGGTGTCCTGAAAATGCTATACTTTCTTGGGAGAAAGTGGGACTGAGTACCGGGGGTCGGGGATGGATGTTGTGCGAGTTGTAGACAGATATTCTAATCTAATTGGGAGCTTTGCGACTCACTAAGCGGTCCTGGAAGGAAGCGAAGTGGCTTCTACGCCGAATCCGCAATAGATAAGTGGACAAAATATGAACGGCAACTCAGCGGCTCCACCCGACCAATTGGAACCACCGAGCCAATCGACGCACATTGGTCCAATACAAGCAATCTCCATATCTATGTCATTGTCCCCGATGCTGATTCGCTCGAGCTGCTCGGCGTACCATCCCGAGGTGCATTGCAGTGTTGGTCAGTCTGTCGATCTAATTTGACATCCACAGCAAGAGGCTGCACGGGATAGGCAGACATTTGGTCCTCTTCGCCTGTGACATGTAGCTCTGTGTTGCATCCTTTATTGGAACGAAGCATTCTACTCAATTGACGAATGTGGAGATCAGAGATTGGAATCGTCGATGAATTTGATGTGAGGTGGAGCTGGATCTGGAGGATAATAAGGCAGAAAGTAATTCCCTGGAAACGGGGATAAGGGACAATCCATCCTCCCATAGATAACGATTCCTCACCACAAGAGGTGTGACTAGGTCAAGCGCCGCATATTGGCCATTGGAACCAGCCACGTACGCGATCATGAGTCCCAACAAGCTGGTAGCGTAGAGGGCACCACTTTCAACCACGGCTAACAGAACAGGGGTCAGGGACACTTGACTACTGTGGGGGCTTCTCCCTCTGTAGATGCGCAAGGCGATCGCAGCTATATGTGTAAGCGAGTGGTGAGAGCATGCCGGAGTCTGTGAGTCTCGACTTACTGGTGCAAAAGATATTGGTGGTCATAGTGAGGACGAAGAAGGTAGTAATCCAGGGGTAGGCAGTATCAAAGATAGTTGACCCAGGTGGTCGATGGAAGAATGACCAGCATATTACTACCCCAGCACCTGGTTCAATCATCAAGAACGAGGTACAAGCTCAGATGAAAGCATGCTCACCTACGTTCACTAGCATGAAAAGTCCGAAAATGATCAAAATGAAAATTTTCTGGTTATATAAAATATAGCATCTCCAAACCTATCGAACTTCAAAATTGGCAGTTGACACAGGCGTTATACCAGAAATCGTACCACAACGCCATCGCCGATGAGAGTCTGGATCAGATACAAGAGCGAATTGGCCACACGCAATCCATTGGATATGTTGCTGTAGTAAGCGATTGCGTCAATTGTATGACCGTCTTCGGTTACGAAGGCTTGCAAGACTCGAACGAAATCGATAATTAAGTGCTATTGATGACTATTAGCAGATATCCAAAGACTATGAATGACTGCCTACAGCAGTTGCAATGGCCATCATGACTATAGCCAACGGTACAAGCCTACGACGCTGAGTCTGTCTGGCACTATCCTGCATCAACGTCCAAAGAGTTGGCCAGAAGAGGGCAAAGAATACGCCTAGGATATCCTCGGTCACCGTAAGTCAAGCAGGGTGGATCCAGCCCACCATAGAGGAGCGTCTCAAGGAACAACGCAAGAAGCCCCGC
Source organism: Pleurotus giganteus (assembly GCA_032158425.1). Lineage (NCBI taxonomy): Eukaryota > Fungi > Basidiomycota > Agaricomycetes > Agaricales > Pleurotaceae > Pleurotus > Pleurotus giganteus. Next base: position 4,220,244 of record JAPEHR010000002.1, read on the forward strand.
CTTGTCGATAGGCATGCCCATGTTCAGTTGGTGGGGCGCTGAAATGGTAAAAGGCTAGCGGCGACCGTAAACCGAAAACTTTGTACTTGCATGACTTGCGACCGCGGTTTCATCGTGGGAGCGTAGAACACTGAGCCGTTCGAGTTTGCCTTCGGCGCTAGCCACTGCGGTGTGCTTGGGCTGCAGATCAGACGGCCCGTTCCATTAATATCTTTAAAAGCCGAAGCTGACTAGTTCCATAAGTCAAGACATCCATCGAATAATACAGTAGCTAAAAGAAAAACATGATTGAAGGTTACATACTCGTCCTTCAGCACTTGAACTAGGGTATACACCCATTGCTGCCGGAAAAACCGTTGAGCTTCGATCCCGCGACTTTAGCACAGCTATCTGGATGAAGGGAAGGTCCAGTGGTCAAAGTGGCTATGGGAGAAAGTCGATGAATTAATTCTGAGTGTACTAAAGGAGAATTCGAAGGGGGTACCATGAGCTCTGTATGACAAGGAATTAGGCTTGGTGCGCCTTGTGATCGTACGACTGAGCCAGGGAGAAGTGAAGATGCATGTATTCCTGTATGCGATCTGTCAGTATCTCATTGGAAGGCATGCCAATGCTAACCTACAATTCAGCTGCTCCAGCTGTAGCTTTCCTGACAAGACTTGAGATAGTCCGCAATTCCGTCTCCGTAAGATTCCGACTAGTTGACGCACATGCAGCTGGCGGAGATATCGATGAGGGTTCAATTTCTGATCACCCATGGAGTGTACATGTCGAGACTATATCTCCGCAATTGACTGGTCCTTTCTTCGTTCCTAACTGTACACAGGCGGGCCCAGGGGGGAGGTGGATGAACCCTATAAGTGACCATGATCCATAGTCAACATGCAAATAGGCACACAATTTTCACCAACACTACCATGAAACAAATTCTGCTAACAGTGAACACGCCTCTATTGTAAGCCTAGTGCTCCGGACAGCACGCAGTTAGGCCGTACACGGGGGAACGATTCTCCGGCGAGTTCGGCTCAGTTCGTTGACGGTCACCGCATCACAAGACGCATGACACAACAGGCATACAAAGTATTTCTGCACATCAAGTAAGGGATAGTCCTGAGATCTTGACGAAAGAGACACTGTTGTTTGTCGAGTTCGTCATGTTGCACGTGGACATGGAGCTCGCGTGACGCGCAACGAAATCAAAACTGAAACCGAAACCTCGCGGAAAGTGCAAATGACGGGTTGTGAGCGGAGAAAACAGAAAAATCGGTCAGGGAAAGGCGCAGGGAATGCACGAAGGTCATTAGGATGAGCACAAAACCCCGCATTCACTAAACGACGGGCGCTTCTGAATCTCCAACCTCTTCATTTCAAGCCACTCAGACGTACCTTGCACCGTACATGCAGTATCCCATCTGGTGTTTGTATTTCGTCTCCATCGTTTAGTTGAACAGGCTTACGCTCGCCATCAGCTTCCGCCTCGTATGGCTTTTCCAGGCTTCCTTGTGTTTCGAGGGTGCAGGCGACTTTGGCTGCCGTAAAAGCGCTCCTTGATCACTCAAATATGCTCCAATCCAACCTATTCCCTTGGTGAATGACTGCGAATTCATACCCTCACAAGATTGTGGCGTCGACCCTCGATCGATCGATCCCCCCTAGGTTCCCCTAGGTTTCTCCTCATGGAAAATGACATAGCCTGCCGCCTTTGCTGGCAGAAACGAATAGGTGAAAAAGCCTTGACCTTGTGTCTATCATCCACAACAATTTATCTCATTCTTTTCAACGGGAATATTATCATCTCCTAATAATCTGCGCCACCGTGCCAGATATGCTCCGTATCCGCATCTCTCCTATTCCGTTCAGTATATAACGGCCGTCAGATTCTCTCCTCCATTGCTTTGCTTCCCCAATGTCGACCCCCGTAATTGATTCGAAAGAGATTGCTTCATCCTGGTTGAACGACTTCGCTCGATGTCTCTACGCGAGCGACCTCGATGGGGTGCTATCGACTTTGCACCCTAACGCTTGGTTCCGTGACGTTATAGTCTTCACTTGGAATAATCGTTCGCTTGAAGGCCACGATGCGATCCGCCAATATCTGAAGGACACCTTGTCTCTTCCTCAAATCTTCAATATTAAGCTCGCAGGAAAGCAGCACCTCGACCCCTATGCTGGGCCCATCACACCGATGCACTCAGGCATTGGGGCAGGATTTACCTTCGAGACGAAGATTGCGCATGGACAGGGGTACTTCCGGCTCGTTCAATCGGACGGGTGGAAGGCCTTGACCGTGTACATGACGCTCACCGACTTGAAAGGGTTTGAAGAGAGTGGTCCTGAACTTGGTCTTTATGGACAGCATGCATTGGCGTGGGAGACGGTCAAGCAGTCACGCATTGACAATGTCGAGAACCATCCGCAGGTCTTAATAAGTGAGCAATTATGTGTTTCGCTGACGTTACACACTAATTGCAGCGGCCCCTTGTTAGTTGGCGGTGCACAAACTGGTCTCAACGTCGCTGCTCGTCTCAAACAAATGAACATTCCGACAATCGTCGTCGAACGAACCTCCCGCGTTGGGGATGTATGGCGGGATCGGTATCCCACTTTAACCCTTCATACGACTCAACACCACCACCGATGTTCGTCATTTAGTTTCCCTGATAATCTGATAATTATATTAATGTCACCCAGTGTTATACCATTCGTATCCTTCCACCTGGCCGACATACACCCCTCGCGATAAGCTTGCGGATTGGTTTGAGCAGTATGCCACATCCCAGGATCTCGTCGTCTGGACCAACTCTCAACCTCTCCCCACCCCGACATACGATCATCACAATCAGAAATGGACAGTGCGCATTGATCGTGGTGGTAAAGAAGTTGAGATCCATCCATCGCACATCGTTGTCGCCGCTGGAACACTCGGAGACCCACGTATCCCGACTTGCCCTGGAGTGGATAAGTTTGCGGGAACAATTATGCATGCAAGGGAATTCTTTGGCGCCCAACCGTTCAAGGGAAAGCGGGTGGTAGTCGTTGGTGCTGGAAATACATCCGCCGACATCTGTCAAGACCTCGACTTCCATGGCGCGCAGAGCATAACGATGGTACAACGTTCCAGCACCTGTATCATACCCTCGGAGAGTTTGGCGGCCATTTTAAATACCCAATGGCCTCCAGGCGTGCCGACCGACTTAGCTGATTTTAAAACTGCGTCCATGCCATTTGGGTTTTTGCTGAACATCCTCCGCGCAGCCGAACAGAAGACCTGGGCGGACCACAAGCAGATGTACGACGGATTGACAAAGGCTGGCCTCAAGTTGAATATGGGCATCAGGGGCGCTGGGATACTGAGCTTAGTGTACGAGCGATTTGGAGGTACATCCAACTTCCTTTCTCTTTAGCATTGACTCTGACTTCTTCTCTAGGTTACTGTATGTTTTGATTGGCATACCCGCTTAGTCTCAGCGATGACGATATTCTCTCATTTACAGGGGTCGATGTTGGCGCTGCCGAGCTCATTATCGCTGGAAAGGTTAATGTCAAACAAGGCGTCGAGGTGGATCATTTCACCAAGGACGCAGTATTCTTTACGGACGGCTCCTCGTTGGATGCAGACGTCGTCATTCTCGCGTGCGTCCCTACCTGTATACGTATTACTATCACTTACGATTCCACCCATTCTATAGCACTGGCTACCACAACATCCGCGACACTATGCGTGGTCTCTTCGGTGATAAAGTGATCGACCAGACGTCTCCTGTGTATGGAGTCAATGAGGAGGGCGAAGTCAAAGGAGCATATCGCCCTTCTGGCTATCCCGGGGTAAGTATTCATTCTGTTTGATTCTATCGCAACGGTGTCGATTAACTGCCCTTTCCAGCTGTGGTTTGCGACAGGTGACTTCCATTTCTCGAGGTATTATTCAAAGCGTATGGTACGGCTCTTCATTCTCCCAGCCCCGGAATTTCGTGCTAATAACCTTATCACAGGCGTTGGAAATGAAAGCCATGTTGCTCGGTCTTCACAAGTAGACCCGTTCAGCAGTATCTTTTCAGTGGTTGTATTAATATCCTGCTGTACAATACCCATTCATATATATACTACAAGAGTTGAGACAATTCGGATAACACTCGGACTCGAGTTTGAACGTTGAACGTTCGAACCTTCGACGTTGTCAACCTCTGAGCGGTGAACCGTGTCTCGCCTCCTCTTGTTCAGGAGCCCCCTTTTTTCATGCTCCGCGTCACTGCAAGTTCGCTTGCAACCGTTTAATATTGAGGCGGAGTTTTCAGCCGATTCTAGACCGGCGCTTGAAGTACCTTGCAAGCTCTCCCACTGACAGTGACCACGCTACTTTTGCGGCGTCGCCGCCTCGGTTTTGATATTCACCATAGAATGACTGGCCTTGGGCTGCTTCTTTGATGGACGCCTCTCAACCTCCGTCGTCACAAGACATGACCGTGTCTGGCTTACACACCTCCGTCGCATCATCTTCCGGATCCATACCCCCAAACTGCAGAAGTTTCACAGCGGTCTGCTTGTCAATCGTGCACAACGCGGGCCCCACCCGGTGCTGACGGAATGGGGCATGAAATGGCCGATGTTTCTCCAGGCTGGGCTTCTGTGCGGCAAAGCCGTCTTCAATGCTGTCTACATCCCTTTACCCTGTGAAGTATAACGGTCGTGGATCGTTATATGCGAGCGGCTGCAGCACTCGACATATCCCCCACCGGTACCTTGGTTCGCCGTGGATTGGCTGCCACTGCATTTGAGCTATGTCTTTGCTTCATGCTTTCTCTCGATGGCTCCCACGTCATCCCCAGCATCCCACCTCCACATACCGGACCGAGCGACGGACCGTGTAGGCATCAGGTGGTGATATTCCATGAGGATGCCGTAAAAGTGGATAGTGTCCGCTCAATGCGCGGCAGTTGTCCAAGTTCCATGTAGTGTTATTTGCCTTTCTCGTAACCTCCCACCTTGCAGATGGTTGTTAATAATTCTCTGGACCCGGTGTCCGCTTTGGAGTTGCTTCTCTTCTTCCTTCTTCCTGAACGTCTCTCTGACAGTCGAATCTATATCAGATCCACAGGTAGCTCGTCCTCTGTCTGAATAGAAGCGATACCATGGATAGAGCTGTTCCCCGAAATCGTCGAGCTATCCTTCTAGCCATTTTCATCGCGTTTGGTACGCTCTCTCTCACTAAACGTTAACGAGGTCACTTATGACCATCCATCATCTCAGGTGGTTCGTTCGTCTTCGCGCTGCTGTTTACTACGATGTGAGCTTTCCCACCTCTTAATCCCACCCGAGGCGCTCACAATACCTTCCCAGTGACACCCTTCGCTCCTAGGATTTCTGTTTGGATATGATATTGGGGTTATTTCAGTGCGTCCAACCCACCTACAGCCCTTCATACCTGTGATTCACGGGTCCTCAGGGATGTTTGATCATGCCAGACTTCATCGACCGGTTTGGAGAATTGCGGGGCGACGGGACCAAAGTCTTGACACCCTCACGCCAATCCATAATTACGTCGCTGCTCTCAGCGGGGTACGTCTACAGTATGATGCCATGTTTCTGAACTCACGATCGCGTTTGCAGCACCTTTGTGTAAGTAGCAACATTCACAGCTGTTTCAAGACTCATCACTCCCTTAGCGGCGCTATCGGCCAAGCGTTCACTTCTGACCGCTTTGGACGACGTGGGTCCATTCTCATATGGTCTGCAATATTTACGGTCGGTGTTGCGATACAAACGGCCACGACTTTCTCCGTCGCCCAAATTACTATTGGTCGATTCATCGCAGGTCTTGGAGTTGGCGCGATGAGCGCTATTGTCCCGTAAGTGTATGCTCTCCAATTTGTTACCTTACTATTGTTGACTCGGCAAAGCTTGTACAACGGTGAGACAGCCCCCAAAGCACTTCGAGGGACGCTTTTGGTGTTGTACCAACTGCAGATTATTATGGGGTATGTGGTTTCCCTTACTCGGCCTTGCATCCTCAGCTGACATAATCTTGATTAGGATCTTCCTGAGTTACATCCTGGATCTAGCCACCCATGCAGTGCCCAACTCTGCTTCATGGCGTGTCCCCGTTGGTCTTCAAATGGTCTGGGGACTTATCTTGCTTTCTGGCATATTCTTTTTGCCGGAATCACCGTGCGTTCGATTTCTCTCCCACCTGAATATGTATGTATGTTGATTCCGTCCGACCGTAGTCGGCATCTCCTTGGTACCAACCGTGAAGACGAAGCACGTCGAGTTATCGCTGAGCTTAACAGCGTACCCGCAGACGATCCCCTCGTAGCCGAGATCGTCGAAGAACTTGAGTTTGGCATCAAAGCCGAGAACGAAGGTGGAAAGGCCACCTGGCTGGAGTGTTTCTCCACCAGAAATGCGCTTTGGAAACGTACTGGAAATGGTATGATGTTGCAATTTATTCAGCAACTCAACGGGCAAAACTTCTATTGTGCGTCCAAGCCACGATTTGATGTGCGGCTCTTAAATTTCGTGCAGATTATTATGGCGACACGTTCTTTGAGAGTGCTGGAACCACGTACGCCCACAGAACCTTTGCTTCCATTACCTTGTACTGATTGTTCTCTGACTAGCTTGAGCCCATACGTCATCCAAGTCATCCTAGGAGCTGTTTCCGTTGTGGGCACCATTCCTGCTCTTGTATGCTGCTTTCGCCGATTTTATGCAGAGAAACTAACCCTCCTACCTAGTACTTGATTGAGACATGGGGTCGTCGAAGGGTGAGCAGTCAAAACTCTGAAGTTATTCTATCTCAACTTCTTAACAGTCGCTTCTCACGGGCTCACTTCTCGAGGCAGCGTGCTCCATCATTGTATGCTATGGTGATCTTCAAGACGTCCTCCACTCACTGACGAGCCTTAGGCCGGCTTGGTTGGCCATTTCACTTTGGCACCTGCCCATACACCCCGAGAACAGCTCTCACAACGCAACAGACAGGGAGGTATGTCTCAGATCCTCAGTTGGGAGTGTTGGCTCGTATTCAAACGTGGACTAGGTGATACCTTGATTGCATTCGCTGTCTTGCATGTATTCTCCTTCTCGATGTTTTGGGGACCTACGCCCTGGGTGTATCTTGGGGAATCATTCCCTCTGCGTGTTCGTGCAAAGTCTATTGCGCTGGGAAGGTACCATTGCCATTGATGTATGTAAGGCTCTTACCCATTCACTTTGTTAGTGCCACCAACTGGATCTGGAACTTCTTGCTCAGGTGAACATTCATCCTGTTCTCGCTGGTGATGACGATACTGATCTATGTGTAGCTTCTTCGCGCCTAGAATCGCTAACGAGTAAGTTTATTCCTTGGAGTAGCGTGTCACTGGTGAACGCCGGTATTTAGCATCGGTCCCCTAATTCTCATGATCTTCTTCGGCATGCTTATCTTCGGCTACGTGTATGTTTACCTCTTCATACCCGAGACTAAAGGCCTTAGCTTGGAGGAGGTGCGCTCAGCACAGAACATCTCACTTGAATTCTGCTGACTCAGTTGCTTGCAATTCTAGGTCGACGAGCTCTACCGTTCCGGTGTCAAACCTTGGCGGTCTGCAGGGTGGCGACCCCACCTATCTGAGCAATTCCACAAGGAGCACCCCTCTGACGTCCGCGAGAGTGATGAGAAACAGGAAGGCGCATGATATGATAAACGCGGAGAACATCATGAGCTCTCTTATCACCGTTTAGCTCATTATGCACGACTATCACGAATCTTACTCACGGAACGCATGTCTCATAAGAATTCCACGCAGAACACTGCGACGCGGTGCGATTGTATTTCCGCAAGAACAAGCCATCTATTATAGGGGGCTACTGTGCATCAGGGGTCTCAGACTCAAGAGATCGAGACTCCCAGCGGTGTCACCTACCATCAACAATCCGTGGCTGGAAGATCCAAACGCAACTCGGATCGCAGTTCTGAAGATGGTTCTTCGTTGCAGAGTTGAGTCCACGAGCCTATTGATTTCCTCGTCCGACACCACAACGGAACTCGCTGTTCCTCTACGCTACCACTTCGTCAACGATCTAGGTGTCAACAATTCGTTGTGCAGATCGGGAGTTGCTAGTCGTAACCCGCTCTCTCCCTAAGAATATCCTCGAGGGCCTGACAACACTTCATGCATGACCTGGACCTTGATCTCAAAAAGCATCTCCTGTTCCCTCCATAGGTTGCTGTCACGGCTACAGTCTGTCACTGTCCTTGCCGCAAATCAGAAAATCAGTCAGACCAGCAACCAGTCACCGGCCAGAGTTATACATTTTGCTTGCAAAGAAGCCCAGCTGATGGCGGAATGCGAACCATGTTAAGTGATCTCAGTCATGACGACAACGGTACAGAGGGAAGCTTGCACCAGGACAACGTGAGTTAGGTTGTTAAATTACACCCTAATACTTCCTCGTATGGCCAAACCGACCCGATATCCCAGCGTTTACCAAGGGCGCAACTCGTTCCCGAACGCTTAATCAGTTTTGTCGAGTTGTCGATCGGCCATAATAGGTCGAGATGCATCAGCTTGACACCGATGAGGCCCTATGCGGGTCTACGGAGTCAACGCAATCCCTCGCTGTCCTACAATACGCCTCCTGCTGTGCCCTTCTCGAAGAAGATAGCAGAATAATCCGTTAATCGAAATTGAAGCGCTGAACTTCGCGGGATCGGTTTGAGTCGTTGGATGGGAGCAGTGGGCCCCGGATGTAGAGCAATCTGTAAGAATGGGTAGTGAATAAGATTTCCAGGAAAGGATAGCCACGTACTTCTCCGCTGACAGCACCACTCCTACCACTGGACAGCGGGCGAATTTCCATGTGGTACGTAGCTAACTGGAATAGGTGACGAAATAGTTCGTCGGGCTCAGAAGGTGTTATCAGGTAGTGTCGGACGAGTAAGGTGCAATTGAACTGAATAATCATCAGAAAAAAGCGCCGGGAAGTGGTGTCTGTTATGCTGACCTGGATGCAGAGAGCACGAACTGCACGATAAAATCTCCCGATGTCCAGAGTCTTGCACCCCATCCAATGTAGAGACGAAATTCCGTCGAGGACGACGTATGTATGCGACCCTTCCTCGGCTTGGGTCAGCGCCGATGATATGGAACTGTACAGCGCGGTCAACTGGGGTGCATCCCCTGCAATACGGGATAGGTCCAATTTCGAACCGACGTCGATAAATGAAAGCGCTCCAGATGTTACTTTCTCATCCATGTTCAAATTATGCTAGCATCCACGTTCAACAAACAATATGTTAGGTGAATTCTATTCATTGAACCATTGAAGTGTGTCCCACCAACCGATTTGGCTCCAATCGCCTTCCATCTTGATATGTCTGGCAACAATGAGACTATGAGGCCTCGGTTGGACTTTGACTCCTTCAGCCGCGAACAAACTAGCGAATGGATGAAAAAATCGGCCGGCGATGCCAGTTCATCGGTAATTAGTAGAACAATATTGTTTGGGAGGTCGTAAGGTGAAAACATCCAAGCGGAACTGGTGAGTGAGACGACGATAGGAGTGTGTTCTAAGCGCCCGTCACTGTTGTTGCTTTTCGCTGTCTTGTGCTGGTGGTGGTAGCTCCACCAACCGCTGCACCAACGCCAGAATACCATACCTCGAATCGCAAACGGAATTTGTCGACGGCGAATAGTGTAAAGGTCGCCTATCACCTTCACCAACGATGTTCTTCGACTTGAACGTTCCAATACCAACCATCGCCTCCACCTCCTCCGCGCAGTCAAAGAAAGGCAAGGGAAAGCAGACGCAGAATGGACCAAACCCTACGATGGAGGCGCTCTTCTCAGCCACGCAAGTGGCGTCAGTGGAATCAAGAATCGATTTACTTGTGCAATGTAAGCACACGCGTTTATTGTCGTTGTATCAACACCCTCACGATATGTTCAAGTAGGATATTCCGTGTTTGCCTTCAACCAAGTCGTGCACAAGAAAGTTGACCCTAAAGTTCATACCAATGTTTTGGATGCTCTTTTGCGACAGTTAAGACCTCGACAGGGAGTGATCTATTTGAAGAGGTTGACCATCGTTCTTGATGAAGACAGCGAAAAAGGCTTCGGTTTGGTGCGTGGATTTCTTTCCCCAAATCCCATTCAAATTGACGAGGTCTACAGATCAACGCTAATACCCCTCTCTTCAATTCTTACGATCTGATATCCTTGCTGCCGACTACCTTGAACGCGTTCTCCCTAGCCTGCCTAACTCACAGCCTGCCTTCTCCACTAACCGCACACATAATATCCATCCCGTTAACTCTTCCGCGACTCCCCTTCCGCATGAAACACACCCTCGTTCGCACTGCGCTCAAAAATGGAGCGGTATTCGAAATCACTTACGTCGGTGCTCTAGGAGGGGAGAATGATCCGTCTTTGGTCAACGCTGATGCAGCCCTGAACGATGCTAGCGCGAAGAGGAATTGGTGGGCCGCTGCTAGGGAGCTTTGTAGAGTTACGAAAGGGAAGGGACTGATTGTGAGCAGTGGGACGGCTGCAGAGGCTGATCTTAGAGCGCCGAGAGATATTGATAACATGCAAGTCTCTTTGTTCTCGTTCGTATTCTTCAACGGCTCAACGTTCAATAGTATAACCCTCCTGGGTGTCCCACAAAATGTCGCTCACGACTCCACGACAACTGTCCCAAAGTCACTCGTCAAGCGTGCCGGTGAGTGAATACTGCGATGGTAAACTCATTCAGTCTGTAACCTTCTTGTTTGTAGCGACGCGAAAAACATACCGAGCGGTCCTTTCTGAACCTCGAGTCGTCATACCAGATGGATATTTGGAGAAGCAGCCCGAGGCTACAGTTGCCCCGACTGTGGTCTCTTCTGATGCCCCTGCTGCTACCAATGTCAGCGCTCCAGATCCCCAAAACAATCAAAACAAGACTGCTGTTGATGGGCAATCTACACAGGCCACAGCCAAAAAGCGAGCTCGCGATGATGCTGCGAAACCGCAGAACGGGCCAGGGGAGGGTGAATCAAAGAAAAAGAAGCGGAAAAAGAATAAAGATGTACGACCTAGTGGCTAGATAGCTCCATTCCAGTTTTCCACTGCTTCCGAGACCAGCAGGAGCATATGGGACCCCTCAGCTGGCCCCTGAGTTCTCCTAAGTGTGTCCATATTTGGTTCGGTTGGTTCCGCCTGCGCGCTATCACTGAATGTTCAGAACACCAGAGTCGCCAGAACCTCCCTCTTCTAAGCCTTGTGCTTACGACCAACATGTCGCCTTGTCGAGGGACGCAATACAACCATCTATACTCTATCCATGATGGCCAGCCCATTACCCGTTGTTGATGGCTCCCTCATCTGACGGTCACTGGTCGCTTCCCGCGTCCAACTTTTGTGCCGAATGATCCTTCTACTGGGAGAAGTTAAGGAACCAACCACAAGATGCTCGGAATATCCATTTGGGTGGCTTGTAATTCGAGACACTCCAGCCGACAGTACGTCTCTGACCTGTCCGTTCTCATCCGACGTCCACCATTCGTAAGCCCAAGGGCCAATTCGCTGCATTCTGAGACGCCTCTGGATTGCAACTCAAACGGTGGGGCGGAAGGATATCAACGGTCATTTCTATGAATGGGCAAATCTTACGACCCCATCATCTTCGCTACGCTGCATCAGCCAGCCATTATGACCACCCCGTCGTTGACGTTCGTTCCACATGAATTCGGTCGAAATCATGATGACCTGTCGGGAGCGCTCAATACCCGAGTCTCATTGGTTGGAGATGATTTATGATTGTTTTCCATCAGCTTCCCACATCTCACTAGCAACGCCTAATATGCACCCCATCTCAATTTGTCCCCAAGCCCAGCCCGAGCCTGTGGCTTTTTGACTGTTCCTTTGACGTCCATGATCGCTATGCACTAGATATTGCTGACGCTGGTCGAATCTATCATTCTCCATTTTCCCATTTCTACCTCTGGTTATAGGTTATTCTTCTACGCTCCTTCATCTTCCTTATTCTTCGTGCGTCCTAGGACGTAGCATTACCGTCCAGCAAAGCCATGACTTCTTCGAGGAGTCGCGCATCCTGGAAACGGAAGACGGGAACTTCCGCTGGGAGCCTGTCAGGCGGCGCTACAGCTGGTACGTCCTTGTGTGCTTGATGCTGTCTACAATCGGTGACGACCGCTTCATCAGACGCACCGGAAGTGCAAGCCACTCCAAATGCCCAACAGGGATCTAAGACTGGGACGGACACAAACGGCGCTCGCACGTCGAACAACGATGCATCTGGGACCAGTGAGTTCGCATTCACTTTCTTGGATGCCTTGTAGTCTGACGTCTCCCGCCGTGGCAGAATCTAATTCCAGTAACTCATCCAGCCAAGACAGTGGCTTGAGCTCCACACCTTCCAAGGCCGTTGCGCAATCATCCGAGCCTAAAACCCCTTCGGGGTCGAAGCCTTCAGTGCCAACCCCCCCCTCAGCTAACACACCTGCTGACAAGCCGCCGACACCTACTCAAGACAGCTCAGTTGCTTCAGGATCTAAGTCGCCTCCAGAGGGCTCATCTGGAACTGCGCAAGAACCCACAAATCGTCCATCCAAGGGTTCGTCAAATGTTCCTCCCGCCTCGGTTTCGAACAGCCACCCGGCTGCTGAATCCTCAGCGCCCGCAGCTGATGGATCACGCGCTGGAACCTCTGCTCCAGCAAACACAAAGGACACCTCATCTGCTCATCCTACCGCTGCGCAGTCTGGCGCCTCATCAGAAGTCAATCCGTCCCCTTCTCCTGGTGCATCCATCTCCAGCACCTCCAGTAATAGGAAGTCCAAGGATAACTCTCCTGTGTCGTCGGAGTCTCCAGTACAGGTGCCTTCTCCATCTCCAACAGCTGGTACTTCATCGCCAGAAGCTGCTGGTTCGTCGTCTTCTGATGCCATACCGACCGCCGTCGGCAACAATCAGGCAACTGACAATGCCATATCCGGGTCCCCTTCTCCTCAAACCCCGGACAGCTCAGCATTCTCAAAGACAGATGTTGGAAGTTCCCAGCCAACAGCATCTCCCGAACCTTCACAATCACCGACCGCTGTTGGACCCAACAATCCCATCAGCACGCCAGCGTCGCAACCGTCATCTGCACATGTTCCTTCTGATTCTCCTGGCTCCATTTCCATAGTCAGCCCTCCTTCAACCTCTCAGAGCAGTAGCCCTACATCAACAGCTCGTGGCAGGAACCCCGCGCCCAATCGAGGTGGCCACTCACCTGCGCCGGCTGACGTAGCAACATCAATTGTCGCTGCTCCCACCGAGGCACCCACTCAAGCGACTCCAGCAAGTGGTTTGACTGATGTGCCCTCGGACGGCCAACCTACTGCCTCACCATCGGCAACCCGAAATACCAGGACTAAGACTAAGTCCTTTGGTCGTGGCGGAAGTCAGCAGACCTCTCCACCGACGAAACCTGCCAACAATCCTTCACCTTCTGCCGATCCTGTGACTGAAATCGACAACTCGGGTGCCACCTCTCCTACACCCACACCGTCGTCTGGGCCTCCCAATCAGACCAACAGCCCTCAACCCCCGACCACCAACAATGGCAGTCAGCAGGGCGGGAGCAACCCTCCCGGTAAGCATAATGGCGACAACCGCCCAGGCGGGCCGAACAACACCAACCAGAGCAATAGCGGCCAGGCCAGTCAGCCCAGCGATGGGAGCCAGAATCCCGACACCCATGCTGATGCAGGTGGGAACAACGGGAACAATGGAGGTAATGATGGTAGTACCAACCCCGACAACGGCGGCAAGAAGAACCAGAACGACGCTAACCCCCAGAACGGTCCGCCAGGAAAGGATAGCCAAAACGGCGGCAGCCAGAGCGGTCAATCCGGGGACAGCCAGAGTAACAACGGTCAAAGTGGTGCTGGCAGCCCAAGCAATGGTGGTCAGAATGGCCAGAATGGCGACAAGAACAACGGCGATGCGAGTGATCAACCTGGCAAGGGCGGGCAGAACAACGCTGGACAGAACGGTCAATCTGGGGACAACAAACAAGGTGATAACACTCCTCCCAGCGGTGGTCAGAGTGGTCAGTCCGACAGCAAGAACAACGGCGATGCGAAGGATCAACCTGGCAATGGCGGCCAGAACGGTCAAACCGGTAGTGGTCAGGATGGGCAGACCGACAAGAATGATCAACCTGGCCAAGGCGGTCCGAACAACGCTGGTCAGAACGGTCAATCCGGGGACAACAAGCAAGGTGATAACAATCCTCCCAGCGGTGGTGGCCAGTCCGACAACAAGAACAACGGCGATGCGAAGGATCAACCTGGCAAGGGCGCTCAGAACGGTCAAACTGGGGATAACCAGAGCCACAATGGTCAGAACGACAACAAGAACAACGGCGGTGCGAGCGACCAGCCTGACAAGGGCGGACAGAACAACAGTGGCCAGAACGGTCAGAACAGCACTGGTCAGAACGACAACCAGAGTGGTAAAGACAAGAACAACGGCTCGAATGGCAATGGCAGCAATAACACTAGCGGCCAGAACACTGGCGACCCGAATGCTCAACCTGCCAAGGGCGATCAGAATGGTAAAGGCAACACTGGCCAGAATGGCAAAGATCAGAACAACGGCCCGAATGGTAATAGCGGCCAGAACAACAACGGCCAGAACGGCAACAACAACCAGGACGGCGCAGCTGGAAATAAGGACAACAACGGCCAGAACAACGGTGGTCAAAAGGATCAGAGCAGCAATGGTAATGGAGGCCACAACGACCCAAACCATGGTAGTCAAGACGGCGGTGGGAGGAATGGTCAAGGCGGGGGTGATCAAGGCACGGGTCAGACTCAGAGCTCGACGTCGCAGGCTTTTCCCGAGCCCACTATCGCGCCGGGAACTGATAGCACCTCGCCTTCCGTCCCTCCTCCACCAGCCTCCGCAGCGAAAGATAATGACAACTCGCCCTCTCAGTCTTCATCTTCCAGGCCATTGGCCAATAGCTCGTATGCTTATTTCTTTCTTGAGCGTGTTATTTAAGACATTGACACTTAGCTCTTGACAATGTAGGGCCTTCAAAGTATTCGCACCATCAGCAACACCATTGACAGAGGTCCCATCAATGCTTCCTGACGTTGCCTCCGGGGGCTCGGCACAAGTTGTAATCTCCACGACCACGGTCTGGACAGAGGCTAAGACTACTATCATGCCTACCACCACCGTCGCTCTCCCTATGTTGGTGACGATCGATGGTCAACCGATAACAACATCAACGACAGTCACCGTCACGGATAAAGCCACTACTGCCTCCTTTCCTACCATGTTTACATCTACCTTGACAACCTCTATCTTCCCAACCTCTATCCCCACCGGCGGCATATCTTCAGCCCAATCATCGTCCTCCAAAACCGGCCCCATCGTCGGTGGTGTGGTTGGCACGCTCATTCTTCTC
Organism: Pleurotus giganteus; assembly: GCA_032158425.1. Lineage (NCBI taxonomy): Eukaryota > Fungi > Basidiomycota > Agaricomycetes > Agaricales > Pleurotaceae > Pleurotus > Pleurotus giganteus. Next base: position 4,235,691 of record JAPEHR010000002.1, read on the forward strand.
GTCGCTGCTGCTGTTCTGTTTTTGTGTATGCGCCGCCGACGCCGTATTCGACTCGATACGGATGCCATGCACGACCAAATGTCCGTGGTCAATCCCTTGCCTCCTGTGGTCACTGTGACGTCTCAGCGAACACCATCGCCCCCTAGCGCATCTATCGCCGGATCCTATCAGTATACTTCCTCTGGACATGGTGCCCTCGTATCCAGCCCCACGTCACCAAGTCCTACAAGATCACTCTCAGGTACAGCTTCCATCCGCAGTGCAGGCTCCAATACCAGCGTCCCGCCTCAGCGTCGCAAGCCTGTGCCTGGATACATAGATATGGACTTTGGCACATCCTCAGGTTCCAATCTATCAATGTCGCCGACTAGTAGTGATTTTGCCAATCGAATCTCGTCAAGAACGTCTTCGTCCAGTGCTTCCGCGGAGTTCTGGACTCCCTTGGTCAACCCGTATGGCAAACCGGAGTTGCCCAGTCAAGTTGACCCAGATCCCTTCCAAGACCCTCCGAGTTCTCATGTTGCTCTTGCTGCTCTCGCCCTGAGCGATGACCCTTTCAAAGACCCTATCCCTGCCAATGGCAAGGCTCATAACCGTTTGTCTGTGCTGTCTGGGACGTCCTCTCAGCGGAGTGCCTCGCCTCAGGTGAGACAAATTGCTTTACCATGTCGTTCCGATGATTGATAGTTCCCTTTTTAGTTTGGTTTGGCAGTTTGAGCCTAGTGTTTGGAACTTCCCTTCGCCAGGAATATACCTTTTCCTCTTCAACCGAGACTCTGCTGTCCTGTACTTGTTTTCGAATTTGCGCTTAGTTATTTAAATGTACCCTGCTGTGTTGCATTTGCGCTCTCGCATTTAACAAATAACATAGTACTAACTATATACCATAGTCGTACCAGCTACTCGATGTAATCGTGAATAGACTCATACCGACGGAGACCATGGTCATTGGCGCTCCTGATGTAAAAATTCCCATATTTGGAAAATGTTCAACTCGGGGAAATTTCCATATATGGCAGATGTGACGCCAGGATGATTGATGAGACTGACGCCTTCAAGTTCAGTTCACGTCCATTCTCAGTGCCACTACCTATGTAAGGGGAACATCTATCGCTGTGTTATGCAAGTACAATCAGCAGATAACGGACAGAAAATGTGCGTGCCACCAAGAAGCCTGACGTGCAGTACAGCATCTCTGCACCAATTCGAAGGGAGCGAATGACCCTCCCCCCCCAATCAGGGAAGCCGTGACAATACCCTCGGGGTACCATCATCATGCAGTGTTGTCAAAGGACTGATTATGAACTTGGCGCGATTTTATGTGGCAGAGAGCCCACTGCTGCTACTGTGCTCTAATCGCAAAGCCTCAGCTGCTTCTCGAATGGTCGCGATCTTTACCCGCATAACTTGGACGGCTTCAGGTAGCATGCGCTCAGGGGGGTATGCGCTTTCCGACTCGACGTTGACTACGTTCAACGTTGAAATTAGATAGCGCAAGGGAGAGTGTGTCACTTACACAAAAAATAATCTCTGATGCGCTTGAGTTGAACACACCCTTCGAACTCGGGATGTCGAAGGACCTCTCTGCTGACAGTATCATCTCGTGAGGCTATAGGGTCTACGATGACTTCCTGAGTGCCCGGGTCAATGCAGATGACACCTGGGGAGAAGCAGCTTTGGAATTTCTTCACAAGATGTGGAGGAACAGGTTTCTCTGGGTTCAGCTGGATGTACGGCAGGAGGCGGTAGGAAGCAGTAGCTATGGCGAAAGAGGGTGATGAAACCAGATTCGAATTGGAAGAGTCGCACTTTCTTACCGACGGGACTGAATTTTGCATGATCCTTGCCTACTCCTTTGACGGCATGCAACTCCATGTTGACCTCCTGCGGAGGGCGAAGTTTGGTGAGAACAATGTTGGGGTTTGTCGGCGCCGGATGACATTTAGAAAAGACCTCTAGTTGTTCGCCAACGGGCTCCCAAGTAATGTCTCCAGACAGCACTTCGTGATTGATGTATAGTTCAGACGCTTCCGTGGCATCTTTCCGCGCCTTCGGATTCTTGGTACATGCTACACTCAGCTTGAACACTAAAGTGTTTCTGTCCGTCGGCTGTTCATCGGGGGCTAACCTAATGAGATATGATGCCAATACCAGACGGGCCAGAGAACGCACATTGTTTCATCTCCATCACGGAGGGGTCCACATTCAACGGCACCATACCAATTCGCTGAGCCAGAACTTCATCGACTACAACCGACGTGTTGTTCCACACGTACACAGATTCAACACAAATTGTCGGTACCTACGCCTAAGATTAGATATCCTCCCTCGTCTAACGGATCCTGACATACCTCGGCAATCATGATCCTCCTAAACGCGTTCGCAATCGAAGCATCCACACCAACAATGTCAAAGTCAATCGACCGATTCGACAATTTCTGCACCGTGACGTCTAAATTCTGTGCAAACCCGTTGAACACGGCAACGCTATGCAGCGAGTTGCATCACCTACCCGTCGAAACTTCTTCAGTGACCACGAATGATCTTCACCAGGATAATGGCCCGGAAAGTCGGTACTGGATACATCTGCGACGCGTTCAGCGCGTATGTTTACATGGCGCCGAGGATCTGATAGTGGCCGCATGTTACAACCTGCGCGATGATGATGGCCAATTGGATTCCGAGTGTCGGTTACGTAATACCGCTGACTTGACTCGCTCAGTCCAACCACGAACGCGGCTGGATCCGACGTCGCGTCGCCCACTGACCCAGCAACGCAAAGCACCATGGCCTCGACGTGTAAACGACATCTGGTCGCCAGATAAGACAGCTTCTTCTCTTTGGGTCCAGCGTATAGGTCACAGAAGAGGGCCTAATATGATCAGGTTAGCACACAAGTAGGAACGAGCTTGTCATCAACTACCTCGCTGCGTTAGGCCTTTTACGCGAATAAGAAAGAGTTGCAGTCCCCAAGTAGACGCGTAATTGATGTCATCCAACACAGGAGCAACGAATTGTGCCTCCTAACTTCGGCACGGATGCCTGATCAGAGCGCGGCTGAGCTGTGAGTTCTCTTCCAGCATCCTTTCATTGACCTTACGTTTGGTTTGAGTTTTGTAGATGCGCAGCTTAATGAAGAGTTTAATTCAACGAATCTTGCTGCGCATCATGCATGGTGTAGTGATAATTAGCGAAATTGCTACCTTACATGGATTGGTTCTTGGCCTCAAGGTCGATTGTGGGACATCTCGTGAGGCCCCTTTACGCTCCTCCCTTCTGACCATCATTGGTGGGTCCAATATCACGTACCCAGAACAGCTGTTCAGCATAGTTTCAAGGCTTGCTGCCCACTGATTTCCGTCTTTGATGAGATTGCAGCGCGTGCCGCAGCAAATTACGTAGATTGTTGCCTTCAGAACAAGCATTTATATCCCTCGAACCTCCTCGCATTTCCCCTCCTTCAGACATGTCTCGTCCAACTTGCCGATTTTTCAATAAGCCTGGTGGTTGCCACCGTGGCGATAAATGCCTCTTTTCACATAACCCTAACTCCAGTCCCGATCCAAACAGCAACGAAGCCAGTATCAGCGGAAACCCGGATTCATCGCCAAGATCCCAACCCAACGTCCCTCATGGCGCTTGTCGACTTTACTGGACCAGTGGGAGCTGTCGCCACGAATTCAAGTGTCGATATCGACACGTCTCCCCTCCTGATCCATCTGTCGCATCCCCTCCCCAGCCCTCGACTTCGTGGAGAGCACCGGCGATCGAAGAGGTTGCTCCTTTCTTAACGCAGGAGGGGCTTAAGAAATTGGTAGGCGGCACTGATGGCTACTTCGCAAACCCTGCCAAACCGATGAGCCCAAACGAGGCCCACAACGCTATTAAACGATTCCTCTTCGACGATTACCGTTTCAGAGGACCACCCGATATCTACGCGTTCATGATTCCCTTGAATAGCGCTTCGTCGAACAATGCTCTTTGGGTAGGTCGCAGCAATACTTGTCTATTCCACGTTAAGCTCACGACCATCATAGTCACTGGAGGATGGACAGGTATGTGGCATGGAAAGATCTGAATTTTATTACTTATGATAACCTTTGACAGCTCTTTTTCTCCGCGCTAGCATCTGTGAGCCTCTATCGTTCGTCTATACTTGCCCCGATTAACGACGGTATGACGTCGTAGGGAAATGGACTATTGCGCATCGACGATGTTCTCCGATGGCCCGAAGCTGCCATCTCCCCTTCTACACGGCAAACTCTTTCTTTCCAGCGAGGCATCCTTCCGCTCATGAGGGTATGCATTCTCGTCCAGTGAACCTATGGCCCTGCTGAACTCTGTTGTAGTTTTTCGCTTCCGATTTTATAGTCAAGAGCACGTTGAGTCACCTCATCAAGTAGGTCTTGCTCTCTATGCTGGTTTTTGGATGCTAACAAATGGGCCCAGTGCATTGTATTCTCGAGTCCTCGAAAACTTGGATACTTTTGCTGGAACCATTGAGAAGTGCTTCTCCGAAGCTTTTGCAGCCGGCTCATTTAACGACCCCGCTCATCGGCAGGCCAATTCGCCAGTTGGTCATCAGGTTATCGTCGCACTGGCGGCTATTCTTTTTGAGTAAGCCCGTCCTTACGCACAACAACTCTTACGCTTACGTGCATCGTGTTCCATAAGATGCTTGAGTCGCTTCAAGAACGCCAGTGTGACGTATCCAAGGCTTCCCACCCTAGGCCGCAACCTCCGCCAGTGGTCAGACACTTGGATCGAAAGGGTGACTTCTACGCCCCCTACCGTTGAAGATCCTCTGTGCAATGCCCAAGCAACTTCCCGCGATCATATTATTTCTCATTTGCGAGGTAAACTAGATCGTCTCCTTGCCATCGTGAATCGCGAGGAGAGGCGAATCAACAATCCTCCGCGTGACAACCTTCCTATCAGACCAACATATAGTTCGAATGAAGGCCTACTCGCTGCCCTCCATGCTAGCTATGACGCGCCTGGGGAGCTAAGATCGATGGGTCCTCGACACGATAATGACTTCGTAGATATCGATTCCATCCGCATCGCGCCAACAAATCAAGAGCTCATGTCTCGGCTTCCACCCTTCCTCCCCGCCAACATTTATGGTGCCCCTCATCACCACCCCGAAGATAGTATGCTCCGTCTACTTGACACACAATTTCGTCTTCTCAGGGAAGAGTTAACGTCAGTGTCAGCTTTCCAATCCGCGTATATATTGCTAACTTTTCTTTGCAGAGCGCCACTTAGATCTGCGGTACAACTTGTATCCGAAGATATTGACAAAGGCCTCTCCACGAAAACCCCTCTTTCTGAGATCTTGAAGAAGGGTGGGGGAAAGTATCGCTCGACTGGTCCAGAAGGTACAATGTTCAACGTGTATGCCGGCGTCGAGTTTCACGCCTTAGTTCCCGATCGCCGTGGGCTCAGTACTTCGTTTTCGTTCACTGCTCCCCCAGGCCGCGCCCGCTCCCAAAATGCGGGCGTTCGGGCTGCATTCTGGGAAGGCATGAGCGGCAAACGAATGATGCAAGGTGGGCTGGTAGCCCTTATATGGAAACGCGGCCTCGACATTCGCACACACCTGGGACTGTTGTCCAGTTCCGTCAAAGAGTTGTCGTCTTCTGCTCGGGAACACCAAGATGTGGTGTCGGCAAGAGTGGTATTCTTCGATCCGGAGGTCGAACTCCAGATTCTCAACTCTTTTAAGAATCCGACGCTCGATCAGGAGGAAGTTAAATTACTGGTGGAAGCTCCAGTGATGTACGAAGCCATCCGACCCTTCCTCGAAGCGCTCTGCGTAGAGCCTGAATCCCTCCCTTTCGCAAAGTACCTGCCACACCATCCCCCAGGTTACTTCGACACCTTCGCAGTGAGCCCACCGCGATATGCTACGACACCAGGATTCCGCTTCCAACTCGCTAGCCTTTTCGATCCCGAGGCTGATGTCGATGATTTTGTGATGGACGTTTCTCGACCCACTTCTGTTGAAGTGGCACGCCAAGTTCTCCGACGCAGCCGTCTTGACCCAACTCAGGCCGATTCAGTAGTCGACGCACTCACACGAGAAGTGTCGCTTATTCAAGGGTACGTTATGAATGTAGTTATGAAGCTTTTATCTTACATGCTCTTCACCAGCCCTCCTGGTACTGGCAAAGTATGTTTGTCTTCTACCTTGACCCCATTATCACAAACCTTATTCTGCCTCTAGTCGTACACAGGAGTTGAACTCCTTCGCGTACTGATAGACAATGGCATCGGGCCCATCCTTCTAATTGCCTTCACCAATCACGCGTTGGACCACTTACTTTGCTCCGTGCTTGATGCTGGTTTCACCTCGAAGATTGTGCGTCTGGGGTCTCGTTCTGCCGATGAACGCATTTCGCAGTACTCTCTCGAGACGAAAGAGTTCGCGGCCGGTCAATCTCGCCTCCACCGAACCTTTGCGGCTCAACACCGGTCCCTTCGTGAAGTCGAAGACGAGATCAAGTCGTTGATGAAGAAAATAGTCAAGACTCATGTTTCGTCCGAAGAGCTTCAGCAATTCTTAGAGCTCAATTATCCCGATCATTACGAACAAATGTATAATCCACCTCAATGGATACAGGCCGTGAAACGACTTCAAGAGAGCCAAACGGAAGGGTGGCAGCGAGTTGGTAAAGGTGGTCGCCACCACGATGAAGGCGAAGATACAACAGTATACAATTTCTGGAAATCTAGTCAAGACCTCGAGTTCTTGGAAGTTGCGCACAATCCTCCCCCGCCTCAACATATCGAATCTTCTATTGCTTCCATGACTAACGCCTTCGCCGTGCTGGATATTGCCTCCTCGGACCCTACCCTACCTGACCCCGACTCTCCTGAGGAGCCCATGCCACTGGAGGAGGCATGGCAGTACTTGGTCAATGAAGATGAAGAGACAGACCAGGAGGAGGAACCCGACATCACACGTACCGCCGCTGACCTGCATATTGTCTCTGCCATGGAACCTCCGGAGGTATCTCAACCTCCTGCCATTCATGTGTCAGATCTTCAAGATCCTAGCATTTTCTTTGATGCATACGGTGTCACTCGACCCCTTATTCCATTCTCTGATCGATCCCTAAGGTCTCTCCTGGAGAACGATGACATTTGGGGGATGTCTGAGAACGAGCGACAGCGTCTTAACACTTACTGGATGGAAGAACTTCGGCGTACCGCCCACGAAACCCACATTCAGGACTTTATGTCACTTCGCAAAAAGCATTCAGAAATTTTAGCTGAATATAATGAAGGCCAGAACGAAGCAAGTGATTCCCCCCTTTGAACGCTTCTACTTAGCAATTTCGTTTAGGTGCGGCGTCAGCTGTTGCAGAACATCGACATCGTAGGATGCACTACTACAGGTATAATCCCTAATCCCTTTGTCCGCTCCTATGAGCCCCTATCTAAGCATGTTTTTATCCAGGTGCTGCGAAACTGACGTCTTTACTCAAGGTAAAAGATGCTGTGCAGCCGGTGTGCCACATACAAACTGACCAGTGATGTACCAGGGGCTTGACTTACGGGTCATGATGGTTGAAGAGGCTGGCCAAGTTCTTGAGGCCCACATCCTAGGCAGTTTGGTTCCTTCCATCGAGCATCTCATTCTTATCGGGGACCCCTTGCAACTCCGGCCAACCTTGAATAACTATAGTATGCTCCGATTAACCTTGAGTTCAATTGTGCGGTGCTGATCGATGGCTAACCATAGGTCTCTCGATGGACAGCCGCCGAGGCAGCCAGCTGTTCAAGTTTGACATGTCTTTAATGGAGCGACTCGCTCAAGCAGGATTGGCTATGTCGCATATCGACGTACAAAGAAGGATGCGTCCCACAATATCCAACCTAATACGGTAATGCTGTTTGTTTAAGCTCCTTGGTGAAATCCTTTTGACTTGTAATCAGGAGGACGCTGTATCCATCCCTGGAAGATCATCCCCTTGTGAAAGAGTATCCTCCAGTTCGCGGCTTAACCAACAACGTCTTTTTCTTGTCTCACGAACATCGAGAAAATTCGCAAGGCGACGAGTCCGCAAGTAAATACAATGTGTTCGAGGTAATATATCTGGATGTGGGTAGAAAACACCCCTGATTCCAGGAAACTTTAGGTCGATATGATACGGGATCTGGTTCTCTACCTTCTGCGGTATGGGCTCATTTACAGTCTCGCCGGTCGAATCATCTCACTAAACAATTTTCATAGACAAGGATGCTACTCTCAGGATGGAGATATTGTAGTTCTCTGCGCCTATCTGGGGCAACTTGCGCGTGTCCGTGATGCTCTTGCTGGTGAAGTAGTTGTTGTGATTGATGAACGTGACCGAGAGAATCTTGCCGATAACGAAACTGAATCAAGCGATGGTGATTTGCCCGATTCAAGTGCGATCGTAGAAACATCCAAAGTCACGAAAATGGTACGCGAATGTGTATTCAGTATATCGCACATATCTTACCTCCCCCAGGTACGATTACGCACTGTCGACAACTATCAAGGAGAAGAGGCAAAGGTCAGTCAATTTCTCATTATCATACCATTAACCTCAGCTCCATTTAGATCATCATATTGTCTTTGGTGCGCAATGCTGGTGGCAACGACGATGATCATGAAGAAGATTGGGTTCGCTCTACCCGTCCCTCCATTGGGTTCCTCAAGGTGTGTTCTCGTGCCGACATATATATTCGTAGCCCTTTCTCACAGGATTCTTCACTAGTCCGAGAATAGAACTAACGGTAAGCAATCCCACATTGGACATATAAAGCGGCTGATATTCTTCAGTCGCCCTCTCCCGTGCCCGTGAGGGTTTGTATATTCTTGGTAATGCCGCATTACTTTCGTCCAAGAGTCGCATGTGGAGTGAGGTGCTGCATGAACTTGGAAGCCAGGATGCAGTAGGGCCAGGGTTCCCTGTTGCTTGCTCCCGCCACCCCGAGTACACACAATTGATAAGTCAACCAGGACAGCTGTCTCGTATTGCCCCTGATGGTAGAGTGTTTCTAAGCATCTTCAGTGACCTGTACCTAACGTCTTGGTACAGGAGGTTGCTTGAGGGCTTGTGACTGTCGCCTTCGATGTGGGCATCTATGCCCGTATAAAGTATGCTGGGATTTAGCCGAATTTGCTGACACCTGCTGACGGAGTTGCAGTGTCACCCGGATGACCCAAAGCATATTACTGTCTCTTGCATTCAACCTTGTAGGAGACTATGTCCTAAACGCCATCCGTGCGATAAGCAATGTGCAGAAGACTGTGGGAGCTGCAAATTTCCAATTCTTGATGTTACGCTTCCCTGTTCGCACGTTGCTCCGTCGGTGCCATGGTACGTTCAAATCCGTCGTCGCATATCTACACGAACTGAATCTCATTCGACTATTCCACCTAGTTATATGATGGTGAATTTGGACGAGGTGACTTGCAACGTGCAAGTGGAAAAACCTCTCCCTGCTTGTCCGCATAGCGCTACCATGGCGTGCTCAATGGATCCTGAGCACTATGTTTGCAGAGATATTTGTGGAGGCACATTGTCATGTTGCGGCCGTACTTGCAAGTCAATGTGCTCTCAATGCCAGGAAGCAGATGGTGTGCACAGGGATCACCCCTGTGAGAAGCCCCTATACTGCGCCCATCGATGTGCGGAAGTATGTTCCGAAGATCACCACCATACATCCTTCTGCAAGGAAAGGTGCCGTCAGGAATGTGCTCACACTCAGTGTAAGAAAGCATGCTCAGCACTGTGCGCTCCTTGCCAAGAACCGTGTACCTGGTTCGTGTTCTATTTTCTGGCGCTGTAAATATGTAGCTTATGGTCATCTCAACTGCTCATAGGAGATGTGATCATCACGCTTGCCCAGTCCCATGTGGTTCAGTCAGTGCTGTAGTTATCTTATATTTCCCTCCGGTCTCATAGCTTCACTCTCCAGATTTGCGCTCGATTACCCTGCAACGTGCGCTGCCGCACAATGCTCAGCTGTGGTCATCGATGTCCATCTGGTAATGCAACCTTACTTCTTTGTATGAAATGTTATGCTAAATGTGGCTAATAGTTTGTGGAGAGGATTGCACGATTCAAGTATGCAACCTCTGTGCCGACACCACCACCCGTCAGCAAGTTGTCGACATGATCCTCTATCGAACACTGGAAGACGTCGACCCTGATCAAGAAACAATAGACGACATGACCATTACGTTACCCAAATGTCGCCACGTTTTTACTGTCGAAACTTTGGACGGCCACTGTGGGTTATCGGAGTACTACCTGCAAGACAGCGCAGGAAATTGGACGTCACTCCGATCTCCTGAGGATTCAGAACGCAGAGCGCCTCCCGTATGCCCAACATGTCGAGCTGCCATTACCTCCCCTCGGTATGGAAGGGTATTTAAGAGAGCGGACTTGGATATTTTAGAGCGAAATGTCATCGCTCAGATGACCCAGTCACTGACCAAAGCTCAGGAAACATTGGGAAGTGTCGACAAGGCCCAATTTCAAGAGCATCTTCGGGATGCGGCTGAGAAGGGTCCCGCCTCCAAAGTCACGACGCCACCGCAATCTATGAGCGACCTCAACAAGCAAGCCGCAGAACGCAAGAAGGTGCTCAATAGTGATGAACTCACGATCACACCACCCGAGGCTCTCTATCCGTCTAACTCGAGCCTTCATTGTGTATCGGGCGAAGTGGCACAACTTTGGAAAAAGCAACTGCAAGCTTCTCGCCTTGATTGGGTTTACCGGCAACTTAGTGCCATTACCAAAACCCGCTCCTCTCATATTCATGCCTGGGAAGCCGCATATTCATTCCTCTATCAGCAGGAGATGGAGTTGGCTACCGCGGATCCGGGGCATGCACCACGGCGTCCTATGGAGCATTCCCTTCGGATGGCAAGGATGAAGGTTGGGCAGCCTCAGCCCCGAGCTGACAAACGCTTCGTCGTCGAGGGCATCTGGCTCTCGCTGAACCTCAGGCTTCTCCTGGTTGAATGTGCCCGTACCTGGTATGAAGCATCAGAAAAATCATACACACCTAAAGAACGACAGAGATGGGCTAGATTCATTGGTTTTCTGTTGGACAGTTGTACCCGAGATGCCCAAGTTGCCCTGAAGATGTCTGAAGAATCCGAGTCACATCGCCAAGTCATCACTACCACGCTTTTCATCATGCGCACTGACCTTCACAAATTCACCTTCAATGTGAACATGTCGAAGGAGTCAGCGAAGTGTTGGCAGGAGACACGCGACTTTTTTGTGGATGCAGCTAAGAAGAAAGTCGATGAAGTCAGGTCCGAAGTCTTGGCTACCCTGGATAGTATCCCTCCACTCGAGTCTATGGATAGTTTACGCTCGGAATTCCAAATCAAAGGGTCAGCGATCATAGATGAATGGACAGCGTTGGCCTCCAGCCTGCGCCTTGGTTATTTCTACAAACCCCTCTCCGTGGACGAACAGATAGAGATAGTTCGGGCATTCAAGGAATTCAGTAAGTCCAATCACTCAACTTGAACAAGCTTCGAGAAATCTGACCCTTCACGGTCAGGCCACACGGGGCATTTCTACAACTGCTCAAACGGCCATACCTTTGTGATCACCGAGGTGAGCTTGTCCCATAAATCTCTTCATCTCTTCCCTCGCTGACTGTTCATCAGTGCGGCGGAGCAACACAGAGGGCCAACTGCCCTGAATGCGGGGCACCGATTGGAGGGAGCAATCATGTCCTCGATTCATCCAATACTAGGGCCACTGAGTACGAGGATATCGCTCGTACGCTTGGGGCACAAACTAGCCCTTGGACATGGGGTAGATGAGGGGGTATATAACGTCGACTGTGGCCTGTATAGTAGGCCTGTAGCAAATATTGAACGGTAGATGTCAGATCTAGCTTTCCGCGGCGAAAGGGGGCGTTGATGGAATACTGAGTGATTTATCTGTAGCGCTCTCTGAGGCATATCTAGCACCCAAAAGTGCTTCCAACTTCTCTTTCCGTAACCTTTCACGTTCTTCCCTTTCCCTACGAGCAGTCAGCTCACTCTCAACCCACTCCTTTATGCCTGCGACTGCGGCTTCTGGGTTCGTTTTATGGAACAAAAGAAAGCCTTGCAGCTCAGCGGTGGAGAATTGGGATTCCGGTACCCCGTCTGCGAATTCTTGTGCGAGAGTATCGATAGAGAGGGCTGTCTTCTCATCATCGCCAGCGACAAACGCAGACTGAGGATAGAATCTCCGGAAGAGGGCGGCAGCTTGTGCGCGTGAGGTCAGGGAATACTCGACCTTGAAATCGACTCTGCCTGGGCGAAGTAAAGCAGGATCCAGGCGATCATAATAATTCGTCTTGGGAGAGGGAATAGTCACCACAGAGTCACGGTACATGGTGCGATTAACTGACCGTGGCGATGAAGATGACACCATCTTCGCTGAAAACGCCATCGATGACATTCAACAGGGCGGACATAGTTACCCCATTGTTTGATCGTTGGCCACCCGTTTCGTGATCTTCTGAGAATCGTGGCAGTCGAAGGGCCTCTTCCTCGACCTCACGAGACACGAAGCAGCAGTCAATGTCTTCGATCAAGAAGATACTGCCTCTCGGGACACCAGATACTGCTCGATGTAGATACGAATCATCGACACTTTAGAGACAAAATTGAGCCAAAATTCCAGTGGAGTCAAACAGAGTGTACTTGCAATTTCGAGCCCAAGGATAGAGTGTATATCTCTAGGTTTAACTCGCCGGCCTACGGATGACTGAGTAACTTGTATTTCCTTGATTTGTGATAGCTTACCAGCGCATATATGGTCGAACCTGTGATAAATAGTTAGGGAGCACAATTAGTGAGAATTGAAAACGTACTCTTCCCGGTACCGGGCGGCCCATGCAACAAGTAACCCCGCCGGTAAGGGATCCCAGCGTTGACATACCAATCTTCGGCGCCCAAAAACTCTCGCATATCTGCCAGCAGAGATTCGATTGTCCCGGATCGTAGGACGACTGAAGAGACAGGGCGTCGAACTTTATGTTTCACATCATTCCAGATTGGAGTGTACATGTCTGCTAGCTACACAAACAGGTTAGACTCACACGACAATGTGGACTTCCCGTTAGGATAAAAAAGAAAACCACGGACCGAATTAGCAGCGTGAACAGTGACATTCGACTTTGCAACCACGGTATACAGCTCTCTGGCTTCTTCTACGAGCTTGTCGACTACGGAGACGTCTAAGGTAAATACTCTGTAAATAGGATAAAAATTCAGCAGTAATTTAAATCGGCCAGCGTGAGGAACGTACGAGAGGTGTATCCTTCCTTTGGGCTTGTCATCATAATTAGGCTTATCCTCTCTTCTATCGCATTTTACTTCCAGGAAATAGCCCCGCCACCAAAAGAGCTGTGGCGCATCATATAAGGGGATATAGTCCGCGAGGGCATTCTCTCTCTCGCTGAGGGTGACGCCCATTCGCGACCTCCCCGTCTTGGCGCCGATCTGAAACTGTTTGGACCGACGCCAAACTTGATGATGCGTCTACGCCTGTGAGTTGAACATTCATTGCTGCGGAATCAACGCACGAGGAACTGGACGATCCACGGATACGTCTGGTCGGATTCGTTGAATTCAACGGTTACAGCGTATCCTGACGATGGCATGTATCAATAATGGCTGTTGCCGTGAAGGCTATGGCGAACTCACTAAATCTGAGTCGTTGGACGAGCCACGCGAACAATTTTCGACCAGCCTCCATCAGAGAACCAAGGAATATCATCCTCATACTGTCGCGAAAGTAACTGTTGCTGAAAGCACCTGAGAACCGCATGGGGCCCAGTAGATCCATCGTCGCAGAAGTAGTTTGGATGAATGACGAGGCGTCATCCCTGAGTGTCGCCGCTTGGCTTTTTATGCTTCTGGCGGAGTCATCCCTAGTCAGGCACCGACTTACGGAACATCTTGGCGACTCGGGCGACGGGCGCTGGCCACCGTGCCCAACGACGGTCACTACGCGCGCGCCACCCTCAGGGCTGCACATCAGGGACTCGAGAACGCCCCGACTCGTGCAAGCGGTCTTCAAGAGGATCCCCGGCCCAGTACTGAAAGCCAGCGCGTACATCCCACTCCGCCCAGCTCGCAGCGATGGGACTCTCGTACAACCTGCTCGCCTTCTTCGCCTCTATTCACCCTGCTTTTCCTTTCCAACTGGGTGCTTAGCGTCTCGCGTTTCCTGTGTATCGTGGAGGGTGGCATGGCAAGTTACGACCCCTGGGCCCAGCTGGCCGCAAGCCCATCTACTCGGATCCCTCCCCCTCCGTCCCAACTTTGATACCTCTGTGATGCCGGTCTGAGTCGACACCTGTAGAGTACGACGCCTGCGGTGGTTCGGGGACGTCGGGGGTCATGGGCGCTTCTTAGATGGATCTCCTAATCACCTGTGGAACAAGGTTGAGACATCGTATCTTCCATGTCAACACCGCTAACATCTATCTGAAAGTTACATTGTAAATCCAAAAAGCCCATAGGGTCCAAAAGATCAAAGAAACCGAAGGCACGCTACACCGAGAAAGAAAAGAAAAGAAAAGAAAATGGAAGTATAAATCCGAACACTAGCTACACAAACCCCCTTAGATCCAACCATTGCGCCGTTTGACAGGCCGTATTATGTCTTGTAGAGTAGTCTTGTAGAAAGCGAATCGTGAGGTGAACGATCAGATCAAGCTTTCCGCTGCAATGGTCACGGTGGTAGGCGGTGTTGTAGAAGAACTCCCCTCAGATGGAGTACTGGTCGATTTATCTGCAGCGCTCTCCAAGGCACGTCTAGCATCCAGCAATGCCTCCAACTTCTCCTTCCGTAGTCGTTCTCGTTCTTCCCTTTCCTTACGAGCAGTCAACTCACTCTCAACCCACTCCTTGATACCTGCAACTGCGGTTTCCGGATTCGTCTTATGGAACAAAAGAAAGCCTTGCAGTTCAGCAGTGGAGAATTGGGATTCCGGTACACCAGATGCGAATTCTTGTGCCAGAGTATCAATGGAGATGGTTGCCTTCTTCTCATCATCGCCAGCGACAAACGCAGACTGAGGATAGAACCTCCGGAAGAGGGCGGCAGCTTGTTCGCGTGAGGTCAGGGAATACTCGACCTTGAAATCAACTCTGCCTGGGCGGAGCAAAGCAGGATCCAGGCGATCGTAATAATTCGTCTGTAGAGAGGGATTAGTCACTACACAGTACATGGCATGGTTGACTGACCGTGGCAATGAAAATGACACCATCTTCGCTACAAATGCCATCGATGACATTCAGAAGGGCGGACATGGTTACTTCACTCTTTGGTTGTCGGACACCTATTTCGTAATCTTCTGAATGTCTTGGTAGTCGAATGGCCTCTTCCTCATCCTCACGAGAGACGAAGCAACAATCAATATCTTCAATCAAGAAGATACTGCCTCTCGGGACACCTGAAACCGCTCGGTGTAGATACGAATCATCGACACTTTAGAGACAGAATTGAGCAAAAAATCCAGTGGAGTCAAAAAACAGAGTGGACTTGCAATTTCGAACCCAAAGATAGAGTGTATATCTCTAGGTTTAACTCGCCAGCCTACGGAAGTTGAGCGGCTCGTATCTACTTGACTGGTGGCCACTTACCAGCGCATATATGGTTGAACCTGAGAGTGATGGTTAGAATACATTTTCGGAAGATCGAAAGACGTACTCTTCCCGGTACCAGGTGGCCCATGAAGCAAGTAGCCTCGCCGGTAAGGAATCCCAGCATTGACATACCAGTCTTCTGCACCCAAAAACTCTCGCATATCCGCCAGCAAGGATTCGATTGTCCCGCTTCGTAGGACAACTGAAGACACAGGGCGTCGAACTTTATGTTTCACGTTATTCCATACTGGATGGAACATGCTTGCTTCCTATTGCAAATAGATTAGCCCTAAGCGACATTGCCGCTATGAACAGCAACGAAATGGACGGACCGAATCAGCGGCGTGAACAGTTACATTTGACTTTGCCACTACGGTATACAGCTCTCTAGCTTCTGCAACGAGCTCGTCGACTACGGAGACATCTAGGGAAAATACTCTGGAGAAGACGATGAAATTTCAGCAGCAATTTAAATCAGCTACCGCGAGGCACACGTACGAGATGTTTATCCTTCCCCTGGGCTTGTCATCATACCGATATTTATCTTCTCCTCTATCACACACTACTTCCAAGAAATAACCCCGCCACCGAAAGAGCTGCGGAACATCATACAAGGGGATATAATCGGCGAGGGTATTCTCTCTCTGGCTGAGGGTGACGCCCAATCGAGACCGCGACGTCTTGGCGCCAATCTGAAAGCGTTTGGATCGACGCCAGACTTCATGATGGGTCTACGTCCGTCAAACGCTACTTATGAGCAGAATGTGGCGGCGAAATCAACGAGCACTTACGAGGAACTGGACGATCCATGGATATGTTTGATCAGCTTCGTTAAATTCGACAGTTACAGCATATCCTGACGACTCATCGATCAATAACTGCAGTTGTTGGGCTGAGCGTGATGGCCACTCACTAAATGTGAATCGTTCGGCGAGCCACTCAAATAACTTGCGACCAGCCTCCATCAGAGAACCAAGGAATATGATCCTGATGCTGTCGAGTAGGTAACTGTTCTTGAAAGTGCCTGAGAACGGCATGAAGCCTGTTGGATTCATCGTCGCAGCGGCAGGTTGGAGAAATGGCGAGGTGTTCATTACGGCCCTCCCTTCGCCTCGTGCACACCATTAGACTTTATACTTGAGGCGGAGTCATACCCAAGCGCTTATAGAACACAGGCATCGTCGGGGCGATGTAGAGATCACGATAAGGAAGGAGAATTGGTAACAAAAACGACAATTCGCGGTGTTGAACAGCCTTGGATGCTACGGCGCCTGCTCTCTACACGAGGTTGTTAGCTAGATATATAACAGGATTCTAGCTTTACGGAGGTATGTTGCTCCGGCCATTGTTAGGCTCGTCCAATCTGACATCTGCCAGGAAGGCCTGTTTGTCGGAGAAAGCTCCGTGAAAGCACTGATGTCATCATAGACGGACGTAATGGTGATAGCAAGGTTTCATCGCCCTACGTGAGTAGGAGCACGCGTCATCAAGATGGGCCGGGATGATGAGAACGCGTGGCGGGAGGGTATGAGGACATGGGCGCTTCTTAATGGAACTGGGCGCGACCATTGTCTAACTCCATCCCCTGTGGTAGGAATTCCTTCTTCTAATCACCCGCAGGAGTTGCGTTAAGACCGTGAGCGCTGCCTACTATCGAAGAACAACGTCGAGACGAAACAGGATAGTATCTTCCCTGTCAACACTGCTAGCATCTATCTGAAAGTTACATTGTCAATCCCAAAAGCCCATATGTCCAAAAGATCAAAGAAACTGAAACCCAGATATTGCACCCAAAACCGAGAAAGAAAGAAAAAAGAAAGAAAGTATAAGTCCGAACACTCTGCACAAACCCATTATCTCACCCTTCGGTTAAATCCAAACCTTTGCGCCATTTGAAAGGCCGTATTTCCATCTATGTCACCCAGTAATCCGCGCAAATCCATAATCTCGCTAAGCCGCACTTCGTGATCGGCGAATAAGGGGACTTTGATATCCAACACCTTGAGCGACGGCAGGAGACACATGGCGTCGGTGGGATGTCGGCTGAGGAGAGCGATGAAGATGTCCGAGATGGGTGCAGGCCGCCTTCCACCTATTTCCAACTTCATCAGCTCCGGTGTCTGCTTCAGACAATCCAGAAACGCCGATTCGTCCTTCATATAAGCGTTGTATAGATTGAGAATCTTCAGCGAGCAAGACGACCGAAGAATGAGGTTGCAAATGGCACGACACGAGCACCCCGAGTCCCAGGCTTGGTCGCCGCGACCCATTAACGGCGGCTTCTCCGATATGCGAAGGGTGTGTAGCTTTGGCACAACCAGCGCTGCAGAGAGACTCTTGAGATCATCCGCATTCTTCCCTACAAACCCAAGATGCAATGTCTCCAGCCGCTGAAATGTGATCGGATGGTGGGAGTTTTGAAGCGTTTGTACGATGTCCGTAGAGCAGTGCAAATCAAGGTCGATCAAACATGAAAAGCGGTCGGACAGCCAGCCAAGGTCAGCCCCGATAGCGAGACGGGTGATTTGGTGGAGGGGCAATGCCTGGGAACAGCAAACAATGTCCTGGTCAGAGAGGCACGGAGGCTCCGTCATGACTTTGAAGCCTTTGACTAGTGGTCCGAGGAAGTGTACGACGCGGAGGTTGGGAAAGGGAGACTTCTGAAGGAAGATAGTCTCCAAGAGTGACGTGTGGAGCGAAAGTTGATGCCACCGGTGTGATTCACCGAGAATGACATCAAAAAGTGCTCGGGGATGTCGAGCGGGAATATGGACGGACAAGGGAAGCCCCCGGGATCGTTGAATCCACAATTTGAGTAATTTCAAAGCCCCATCGAGCACGGCCGGTGCGACGTCCCATAGCTGTATATGCGTCCAGTTACGGCGGTCGTTGATGACGATGTCTCTCCAGCGGCTACAAACCTGGGCGAGCGACATTGGAGGCTTTGCCATGATGGATGGGTGGGTATTGATCGGGTCTCTGTGGTGGCTGATGGGTCTACCAAGACATAGGACAAAGATCTCGGCGAGGATTTCTGATGGAAAAAGTCGGACGCAAGACAACAAGCTCTGACAAGCCTGCCGCTTCTCAACGAGCTGATTGCGGTGGTCGTCGAGTTGGTCCCTCTCCTCCGAATCAGGGATAGTGTGATTGATGTGCTCCTCGATTTCCTCGATCTCCTCATCAAGTCTCGGTACGACATCAACAACCAACTTGTGGTGCTCCAAACTTGGTGCGTCGTTCGTTGGCAAGATTTTGGACAACGAGGACGATGCAATCAGTTCCGAAGCCGACGAGGGCCCGATAAAAGCCCCACATGCACCGCAGAGTACCGTAGGAGCTGTCTCTAGCGTCCTCGCAATCATTTCGACGGGCCCAGGAGGCGACGACAACCAGCCAAACTTCTGAGGATTGCGCCACAAACGGCGGAGGTTACGATACCCTGATCATGACAGTCAGAGCGGAAAGGCAGTTTGAGGAAGAAATTCACCGTTTCGCCTGTTGTTGGTGCAGTCTGGTGTGCTGCATGAGATTAGGGTTGGGGCGCTTAATCTGCGTGACAAATATTAAGGGCGCTTAAATTGCCAAGGCGCAGTGACCGTTACTAACGGTGGCGTTCAACAAGGTTCCTTAAAGTATTCCGCCGATAAATGCAGTACCTAGGCAAGTATGAGCGGTCGTTTAGAAGCTGTGAGGCATGCAGAAAGCACTAGAAAGGCCTCATACCGGGGAATGCCGGGGATATTGTCACCTGAGAGAAAAAAATACAATCCAAAAATAAGACGACTGGAATGGTTAGCTCAGAGGCCAAGACTCCAAGGATGCCGCATGCCGCATATGAGACTTCCTTTCGCCACCCCCTCACCCTTGGTGCATCCCGACCGTGTCCTGGGACATAATACCGTAAATTGGCGCGAGATATTCAATGAATCCCTGCACAAACCTACAAGCCACCATAAAGAGCCGTAGAGATCGTCGCGGACTTTGCGAGGCATTTGCTTCCGTATAGCGCCCATATATTCCCATGTGAACCCTGGGAACTGAGCTGCCAGCGCAGTTCGCGGTCCAGGTTGTCAACCTGGCAGTAAGCGAGTGCACATGGGATAAGCGGCAGGAGGCGAAGAAAAACACTTGTCCTCCATTGGTGACGTGACGGCGCATGTGGACTAGAAAACGAGCGGGCTTGCTGTTGAAAAATTCTTCCGGTCTTCTAATCTATGACGTTCTCCTGGCGCTGTGGGACCAACTCTCACAGACATACCTGGCTTTCTTCCATATGAAATTCTATTCGCCCTGTGCGAGCTGGTGCGCCACAAGTCGCGATGGATGGCTGGAACTATTGGGCATGCTTAGTGGACGCAGCACACGGCGCGGCTGGCAGTCCTATGGAAGAAGACGATGATGTAATTCTTAGGAAGCGACCGCGCCCCGGCGACGAAAACATACTCTTTCAGGCAGGATCTTTGTGATCAGCTTCGGAGAACGACGAAGGGGCGCTGTCCCACGCTCACAAAATGAAGGGTTACATAATATCGGAAATAAGGACGTGACCGTGACGCATGTACCTAAAATGGGGATAATTCGCACGTGGAATGGGCTTGGAAGCTTCTATGCTACTAGCCGTTATTATTTCAATTTGAATTATCTGCTTGAAGCCAGAAATATTCGTTTGCCCATCCGGCTCTTGTTCCCGTTCCTTGACCTCTAACCACCACCATCTCCCGCTCGTTCCCCCCTCATGGCCAAGCTGCAATATGAGGAACCACCAACGTTGCCAATGCTTCGCCCACGCGCATCCTCAGATCCCTTGACCGCTGCCTTGGCACCGCCGCCAGGGGAGACGGTAGAGCAGAAGGAGTTGAGGCTGAAAGCAGAGGCAGAGGCGAAGAGAATCAACGACGTAATTGACGATATGTTGAGGCAGGAGAGGAATGACAGGAAGCGGGCCAAAGCCGAGGTGAAGGTCCTGCTGCTGGGCCAGTCGGAGTCTGGTAAATCCACGACATTGAAGCGTGAGTATCATGCCTTGCACCGATAAACGTTCGCCTCTCCTCGCTGCAATGCCGCATGTTGTTCCAGTCCGGCCAATATCCACGCGGACGATTTTGTAAGTCTCCAGTCTTTGATTCTCGCTCTTCGGCACTGATTCCCCTTGCACTTATAGTTCTTGTGTTTATGTCTTTCTCTTTCAAATCGGTGCTGACCCATTATCTACGCAGAGTTCCAGCTTCTACATGCCCCGGACTCATTTCACGCAGAACGGCTAGCTTGGCGAGCCGTCATCTATCTCAACCTAGTCAAATCTATCCGTCGGTAAGCTTCGACTCAACTCATACATAAAGTTACAAGCTGAGCATGGCGTCAGCATTATTGAGGCACTGTCGCCAGAGCCAAATGATGTCGATGAAGACGACATCGATTCTACAGAAACTGCGTCCATCATCATCACGTCGAACGGACGACCACCCTCTGCCATCTCTGGAACAAAGGTTCCCAACTACGAGAGATACCGAGACCAGCTCGAACCTCTTACTGCCCTGGAGGATCGTCTCATTCGAATGTTATCTTCCCCCGACGAGGACGAACCTACTCATCTTCCGTTCAGTTGGGATGCTTCTCATGCCAATGGTAACACGCATGCCGTTCACAACGGAGTAAACGGACACGACGGACATAGACATAATGGATGGTCTAATGGCCGCAGTGTGCCCGGGATCATTATTCCCCAAAGCAAGCCACCACCATACTCTGTTCCTGTCACACCCCTGACGGCGACCACCTCCGCAAATCGGCCCGTTTCGTCCAATGGCCACGGGAGCAAAGGTAAAGAAGTCGTCATGCAAGCCACTACGAATTGGAAGAAGGCCTTCGCCCTGGGAGGGAAGTCTAAGAGCCCGAAGAGTGCACATACTGGGGAAATTGAAGGATGGTGGGAAGATCCGGACGATCCTGTCCATGCTCTGAATGCATGCGCTCCAGCTATGCTGGAACTCTGGAAAGACCCAAGAGTGAGACAGCGACTGCATGAGAAACGTCTGCGATTGGAGGAGAGCAGTGGCTTGTGAGTCTTGTGCTCATCATTTTACATGCCGGCCTTTGTTCTAACTTCCCCTCCTCTAATTTTAGTTATCTCGACGAGATACCTCGGATTACGGCAAAGATGTATATGCCCACGGATGGTGAGCTTTGTTTCGCCCTTTCCGGATGGTGCAACTAACCATTGTTCTCCGTCCATTTTTCCACCGTCGGAATTCCCAGAGGACGTTCTCAAGGCACGGCTAAAAACGATGGGAGTTGTGGAGCATACCTTCTCAATTCCTTCTGGCATGAACCGGGGCGTTCGGTGGAAAATATACGACGTTGGTGGCGCCAGGAACCAAAGAATGGCATGGGCTCCGTACTTTGAAGATGGTGCGCGTTGCTTCTTTGATTGATTATTTCTACCGCGTCAGGTGTGATGGATCTTCTGATCTTTGATTCTTCCCCATAGTCAACGCCATAATATTCCTTGCGCCCATCTCTGCATTTGATCAAGTTCTCGCTGAGGTCAGCAACATCCCGTGTGCCTACTTCCGTTCTCGGCTGATTCTTATCATCGTATTTCATCATGCAGGACCCAAGGGTTAACAGGCTGGAGGACTCGCTGTTACTTTGGAAATCTGTGGTGACCAACAAACTGCTTTCCAATGTCAGCATCGTTTTGTTCTTGAACAAATGCGATCTTCTGCAGGCAGGTTCTTTGTCAGGTACAGGTCACTCTTAATTGATTGATTGCTCTTCTTTTCTCCATAGGCCAAGCTAGAGGCAGGTGTACGGTTAAGCCATCATATGATCTCATACCGCGGATCGAATGACTATGCTTCGGTGTCCAAGTGTATGTGTCTCCACTCTATTTGCGGGTAACTCAACTGATGTAGATGGCTGTTCGTATTAGACTTCCGACACAAGTTTGGAGTGATCCATCATACGTACACACCAAATAAGGAGCGTGAGCTGTATGGTGAGTGTCTATTCTAATGGTCCTGGATGTGTTGGCATGGGCATTTGCACTGACTGTTCGATGTGATCGCAGTACATTTAACCGCCGTCACGGATACTCGTCGAACAGCTACGATCATATCAAGCGGTAGGGTCTTTCGTTTCAAGCGAAGCCACTGTGTTGACTTGGAGTTTCCCAACAGTGAGAGACATCATCGTCAAAGGCAACCTCAGAGATCTGCGGCTGGCATGATTAATGCAATAATCGCCTCATACGACGGTACTCATTCTCTGCCCCCCTCCATCAGTTTGGCAACACCTTTCTCACTCTTTTGGACTTTTCCACAAACACTCGTTTTACCCAAAACTTATGCTGTCATTCCAGCTGCTCTGCTTTTCGTTATTCGTCAGCCACATCTGCTCCTTGTTTGATACATCGGGATGGATCCCTTTGCTATTCATGCTTTTTATTGCTTAAACATCGATTTCACTGCAATTATCGTACATGCTCTTCCATAGTAACGTTACCCCCAGTCCCCATCATCATCAGTCCCCTTGTTTTACGTGCACATGAGCCAACTGTTTTTATAGCCATAGTTATATATCTCCACCTAACCCTTCCCTCTATCCATACACACGTTTCACTACGACCTCCACCATGATGGTTACACTACTTTACTGACCTGACGTACATAATGATTTCACGACCCCCGTCGTTAAAACCTTTCTCAGCTCAGCTGTCACTGTAGTACTTCGGCTTCTCAATGTAATACTACGCAATTTATTCTTTTCATGTAGTAATTGTAATAGGCGTTTAGTTCTTGCCGTGCTTCCCGGTGGTGCTGTAATTATTCATGTGAAGAAGGGCCAATGTATTTGGTGAACGACGTGTGCGGGGATCTCACGAGAAGTCGTGTATTTATGACGACGGCGGAAGTATTAGTGGCCGCCCACAAGTGCGGGGGCCATATATCGAATGTCATATATCAATTTTGGCGCTCCGTTGGAGCTTCTTGCGTTGGTCGGAAACTCATCTGGATAGAGGAAGAATCATTATTGTCGGATCGTTCCAATCGCCGTCCACCGCGGAGGCAGCACATTGCTCAGCTTCGTCGAAGCTATGTAACGAATTTAGAGTAAAGATACGCGTACAGTTGGTGAGATCTTCTGCCATGGAGGGAAAGTGCTAGTGAGGGCTAAGAATCGAAAGGTCCGAACTCCAGACTACTCAGCCATCTCCTCGGGAGGCGGTCCTTGTTCTGCTTCTCGCTCTTTTCGCACCGCCTGTACAACGTCGTCCACACGAAGGAGCATTCGCGCGGCCTCGATGGCGGTTTTGAGGATTTGGACCTGTGGAAAATAGGAATGAGAATGAAATAGGGATGCCGTGCGCGGACAAAGGGTCAAGAAGGAAAGGTCAGTCACCTTGACGCTCGCCGATTCATACAAGCCATAAGTTTTCATATCTACGATCTTCCCTGTTTCCCCATTCACACCCCATGAATTCTCACCGTTGGCATGTTTAGCCTATAAAATTGGGGGCAGGCTTAGCGATAACGTAAAACCGGCGGCAAGAGGAAAGGAAGGGACGGACCCTCAGTTCAGTGAGCACGCGGATTGCATTGCCTCCACTGTTTTGGACAAGCGTTCGGGGGATGACTTCCATAGCATCAGCAACAGCACGGAACGGCCACCCTTCGACACCAACGACTGAGCGGGCCTTCGCTTGCAATCCGACGCTTATAGCCATTTCAGTCGCACCGCCTCCTGGAGCCAACATTGGGTTGAAGACCACATTGCGGGCAACGGACATGGCGTCAGCGAGATTACGATCAATCTCGTTAAGGATATCTTTTGAGGGGCCGCGCAGAAGGAGAGTGCATGCTTTGGGGTTATTGCACTCCGTAAGGAAGGTAAAATATCTAGAAGCGAGTAGAGGTTGTCAGGCGCATGCTCGGTAAATGGAAGGAATTCGTAGTAGACTCACTCGTCGCCAATCTTTTCAATGTTGAAGAGCCCACATTGTGTACCGACGTCAGATTCGCGGAGGTCTTCAACGCGGTTGACAATGGTGGCACCGACGGCCAGCGCGATTCGGTTGTTGTCCGATTTTCGCACCCGGCGAATGGCAGAGACCTTGTGTTTCTCCATAATACCCTGTGCAATATCTGCATCGCACGTGAGAGAAATTCGTTGAGGTGTGAGGGATATGCTCACCGGAAACACCTTTCTCCGTAATGATAAGGTCAGGCTTGAACTCCATAAGTCGATGAACGAGGGTCTTGACTTGTTCCTCCTCGATAGCCTGCGCCCGCTCCCAATCACCCTCTTTGGAGAATTCCATATTTGTCTGACTCTCCCCTTTCTTGTACTCTAGAGGACAGTCCAGCAATATGATTCTGGGGTTGACAATCCGCCGTCTCATGTTGGGATGAGTAATATCCTTGTTGAGCATGACACCACTCAATACTCGACTCTGTTCAATCTCGCCACCCGGGATCTTCTCCACACGTGCATATCGTTTGATATCGACAGTCTTCATTCCACCTTCGTCCTGCGCTACAGTCCGCACCGCTTGTAACGCAAGATTACACATGAGATCTGACCACCGAGCGACGAACTTGGTTCCGATAGATGATTTTATGAGGGAGAGCATTTCTTCGTCATTATTGATATCGATGGGAACAGATATCCGTTTGATGATTTCTAGAGATTCTTTCAGCGCCTTGTTATACGCGGAAATGATGACCACTGGGTGAATGTCGCGTTCCAGCTGCGCGAGGGATTGAGCCAATATTTCCCCAGCTGAAAAGCCGCATAAATATCCCCTATGTTGTCAGAGTACGACCGTTTCATACCGAGTATGATCACACTTGTCGTGCCATCACCACACTCCTCGTCCTGTGTCCGACTCAGCTCAATCATGTTCTTCGCTGCGGGATGTGCCACGTCTATTTCGCGTAAAATCGCGTTCCCATCATTTGTTAACCTGAAGGCGTATGCTGAGCTGAAGCACTTTGACTAAAGTAGCATCGAACTCACAGAATCCCTCCCATCGGGTCCAATATCATCTTCAGCATCGCCTTGGGTCCCAGACACGTTCGAATAACATCAGCGACCGTCTGCAATGCATTTCAGCCGTCATCGTCTCAAAGCACGGACGATATATCAAACCTTGGCCGCCGTGATATTCGAGATTTGGGCTTTACGCCCAGACTGCCTCTCCGGCGCAGTGTCTGCAGATTCTATTCAGCATAAGAAGAATAATACAGCAATCCGGCATACTCATCACGAAAATTGGAGTTTGTCCTGACATCGCGAAAGATCAAACCAAGAGACGGAATTTTGTGAGTTGAGTAACTCTGATACAGGCGCTTGGGAGTAATTTATGGGCGCTTATCGCATCCTCAGGTCGTCCACATGCTCCCTCGCCTTGCTTCGCGTCCCGCATCGATTTACGCGTTTCGAGCTTGCAGTTCTCCTCCCTTTAATCGATTCTCAGCGATAAGGACGATGTCGAGCGTACAAACGCACATCACCTTGAGCGTCGTGTCCACCCAACGTGAATCATCATTATTAGTTGTTGTGGAACGCCGTTCACCTCACCGCCTGCAGACGCACCGGCTGCAATTGGGCCTTACTCTCAGGCCATTAAAGTAGGGGACCTTGTCTTCTGCTCAGGATGCATTCCCATCGATCCCTCAAATGCGCAAGTCGTCGAGGGTGGCATCGAAGTCCAGACGGAGCAGGCCCTCAAGAACCTGCGCGCCGTCGTAGAGGCCAGCGGCAGTGAGCTTGGAAAAGTGGCTAAGACGACAGTACGATGCGATACAAGCCTTTATTGGCACTAATTCATTGGCTGGATCAGGTCTTCCTGAAATCTATGGATGATTTCTTGACCGTCAATGGTATCTACGCGAAGTTCTTTGGTGATCATAAACCGGCACGATCCGCTGTTGAGGTCGCAAGGCTTCCAAAGGATGTTTTGGTTGAGGTGGAATGTATTGCTAGGTGTGTAAACGCTTCATCTACCAGTAAATTGTAAACCCAAGGATGCGCCGAAACTAAATACCAACTCAGCCTCAAGTAGTTATCAGTTCCCCGAACGAATATGATAAGTTCCTCTGGCATTTGCTTGAACGATACTCCTCACGAATCCCTTTGGCCAACCTTGTGGAACGGCTCGTCTACACAATGCGGTGTTAGTTCGCTCTCCAAATTTCCCCATTGCTAGTGAGTTCACGAGAGCTATCCCTACTGATTCTGAGCCGAACTCCACGTCGTGGTGCTTACCGCCGTCCTACGAACCGTATATGAGCGATCTTACATCATCCCAAAGCTCACCCCGCAAGATCGAAATCAAGAAATATATTTCAGTTTCACAGGTTAAACAAGACAATATATCCTTTCTCCCAGATGTCCTCCTTTGCAAGGTCAAGACCACCTAATATATGACGACATGGTCAGCAAGGGATATGCAAGCTTTGTCAATCGCTTACACAGGTGGGCCGGGGATGGGGTATGCACCGGTGTCTGAAGGATGTTAGTGAACTGTCCGCCGGAAACACACAGTGACTCGACCTACTTGTATAGACGTCGTAGACCTGGGGATGGGACCAGGTCATTCTCCCGCATTCTAGTAGGATAATACTGTCTACTTACAATACCAGGTGTAGACGCGGTGTATGCACCAGGGAACGACACAAAGCTGGTCGGAAGTGCGGTACCGGACCCAGTTACTTCAACTTGAATGCATGAAGGGTACACCTATATTTTTAATTGCGTTATAATACGTTCCATTTGAACGCCTTAGTGTCTTACCTGGGCACCTGGGTAGCTCCACGCTGAGATAAAAGTCAGGATACCTGGCACAAGCCGTCTGTCCAAGGGGCTTACCTGCATGCAAAGCAATGCTTCGTGACATACGTGAACTAATTACTGGCCATTTGATATAGACTGCGTACTCACATTTCGTGGCGAATGATATATTGGCCAGGTCTCAGCCTTGAGGGAATCCTGAAGGTATAGATATGATTGTTAGGGTACAAGCCTCCTGTGGTGGCTGCCCATTTTCCGCTGGCGTCCTTCCCGGCTTCAGCAACCTTGAACCAAACAGCACTAGGGTGAAGGTGTCAGGCTGTTTGAGGCAAGGGTGGTATGAAAACATACGAATTGGCAGGACTCCACTTGGTGATATCGGAAGGAGCTCTCGCCATGTAGGTAATAATGGGACCCTTTGGTTGACGTCGGTGAACAATTATTTGACTCATGGATGATGTAGGTGATACTTACAACATGCGAATCAGGCCATGTCGTCCAGTTGAGCTTGACCTCAGCACCGGCAGCGACGGTACCGACAACGGGAGCTGGAGCGGTGGTGAATCCGCCCGATGTCCAACCATTGCATTGAACACTGAAGTCGTTTCAGTCAATACGACCATCACATTGACGGAGGACGCCCTTACTCGATCAAAGAAAGGTCTTCCACAGGCCCTATCGAACGCGTCGGGTAAGTAACGGCGAGGGGATGCAAAAGGTGGATGCAGACCGTTGCCTGGGATCTTGCGGATGATGCGTTGAGGGGGTGGGTTATAATAAGGATCAGTGTACGGTAGGTAGCCCGTGTGCTTGGTTGAGCCGAGGGTGACCTCCTGGACGTATCCATGGGCGTTCACCACAGTGAACGCAGTAAAGACGGCGGTCGTGAACGCAAGGATAGACTTGAACATCGCAGTTAAAAGCAAGTTCGGTGAGCAACTTGAATGGTGAGATGGTTCACAATCGTTTCTGCTTTTATACGGTGGAGTTCGTCCTTGGTTGGTGTAATCGCAGATTCTCCATTCCTAGCAGGTATGAGGGGGTGCAGAAGTTGCAATGGTCATGAGGTCGGTCGAATGAGCCGATTGTGCTGCTGTTGGCAGGTTCCACTGCGCAATAAAGGCGCTTTCAGGATGCCAAGATGAGTCCGCACATGTAGCAAAGAGTCTTGCTGACCGTAATATCGTATCACAAGTCATGAGAGGTGAGAGCAAAGCCTCTGTAGTCGAATATATGATGCGATCAGGAACCAGATGCCATTGGATTGGACGGCTTTCATTGTTGCGGGGTAATGGTAGCGGAAGAACCTTGGTCCGAGGAAATACAGTAGACAAACCCCCAAGGAGATCTACAAGCCCAGAAAACCAGTGACAAATCGTTTGTACGGGTGTATTGTCTACCGCTATAGATGTGCCTAGACATCATGATGGGCAACGGGACACTCAACACCCATCCTATGTTTTTCGCTCTAACTGAGGGCGACATGGTGGGTGCTGGTAGAGGGAGAGACGCATCTTCGTTGAAACTTGGAAGTGAATGGCGTGGCAAGCATGACGTGTTTCAAACATCAGGGCCGAATAGGGGAGAGAGGGGGGAAACAGATCAAGCGAAATTGGTGCAATATTTATCCGTATCTACGTTCATGATGCTTCAGACGGACCGCTAGGCCCACAGTGTGGGTTAGCTGCTTCATGCATCAATATTGTTTGCGTAGAACTGGATCTTGCGGCACGGGACAGTTTTCCAAAATGATGGGATTTATTTCGTAGACTTAAATGGTAGATTACAACCACATAAAGCTCAAGCAGATTCATCTTAATTTCCGCCAGTCCAGCTGCGAGATCGTTAGAATGAAAAAGCGCGGGGAGAGAGATTAGGGGACACTTACACAGCAGGACCTGGGACGGGATATGTACCAGTATCTGAAGGAAGAAGGGTAAGTCGCTGCCTTATGTGGAAGGTGACAAGCATACTTGTATACACATCGTACACGATACCCGGCGTGGTTGGAGTGTAAGCACCAGGGAAGGAGACAAATGAGGTGGGGAAAGCTGTTCCGGAGCCAGTAACCTGAACCTGAATACAGGAGGGGTAGAACTGAGCACCAGGGTAGGCATAGGCGGAGTGAAGGGCGATGCTAACCCCATAGTAAGTACTTGTACGGGTGGTTCAAGAGAAGCTAGCTACTCACATTTCATGACGGATGATGTATTGACCGGGTTGGAGTCTAGGAGGGATGGTGAAGGTGTAGATGCTGTTGCTCGCGGTCAAAAGGTCGGTAGCGGCCCACTTCCCGTCAGCAGTCTTGCCCTGTTCGTGAACTTTGAACCACACAGCGCTGTCCAGGGAATTCAGACAGTGCAAATTAGTGCGTGACCTTGTGCCTACCTTGTGCCTGGGCTCCATTTGGTGATATCGCTGGGAGCGCGAGCCATGTAGGTAACCAATGGACCCTGGTACCGGCATTAGGCGGAAATAGCGCAAGACGTTGGAACGCACTTTATGGCTGTCTGGCCACGTAGTCCAGTTCAGGTGAACTTGGGAGCCTGCTGCGACGGTGGCAAAAATGGCAGCTGGCGCACTTCCAGGCTGACCGCCATCAGAGTAACCATTGCACTGGACACTGTTGCAGAATAAGAATTCCGATTACGCCATAGCGCTGGTACTCTCTAACTCACTCAATCGAGGTAACATCAGTTACGGGACCTAAGGGTAAGTCAGCAAGTGGTGATTGTAAAGTACATTTGTAAGGTAACTGACCGTTGCCGGGGATCTTGCGGATGATACGCTGAGGCGGAGGGGTGGTGTATGGATCTTGGTATGGTAGGTAGCCAGTGTAGGCAGCTCCTGGAACAGTCACTTGTTGGACATAGCCATGGCCAACGACAGTTCTGAGAGCAGCGAAGAGCGTTACAAGAGCGAGGGTTGCTTTGATCATAGTGCTCGAAGGAGGGGATTTGGGACCTTGGTGGCGAAAACGACGCTCCCTGTGAGGCTTTTATGCTCTAGCAGACCGCGGAAAAATGGCCTCATATACACGGTGAAGCGCATCGGTTAGCGAACCACTCGGCTGTAGTGACGAAAGTCATTCCCCAGGGTGATGGAGGAGCTGTCAGCCACAGTGGAGAACGGAGAAACTGGCACAAGTTGCACGCAAACGTTTATTCTTAGATTCTGAGGAGACTTGCAGCCCTTCC
This sequence comes from Pleurotus giganteus, assembly GCA_032158425.1. Taxonomy (NCBI): domain Eukaryota; kingdom Fungi; phylum Basidiomycota; class Agaricomycetes; order Agaricales; family Pleurotaceae; genus Pleurotus; species Pleurotus giganteus. The sequence goes on from JAPEHR010000002.1 coordinate 4,266,345, forward strand.
GGAACATATAGAAAACATACGCGACGATTGCGACATCAAACCGAGTGGAAACAGGTGAGGATCCAAAGAACCAACAGAATGTGGAGGGAGAAGTAGCGAAGAACTTCTCCGTTACGCGTCTGGGGTAACGCCAGGACCTCCCAGTGTGTCATTCGCGAAGAACCAGATCACAGACACCAAGGTGAAGGTTGAGTGGTTCGTGACGCGTCTACTCCAGTGGATGCGCGGATAAACTTGACTAAAAATATCGGATAAAATGCTTATCCGTAACCGAGGTTATATGTTGCCCAAGACATATTGATCAAAGGATGACGACAACGGATCACGATATCGCCGCAAATGCATTCAACGACAGACAACATCTGCGTGGGGTGCGGAAGTACCAGCGGGCCGTCGAGTCCACAAGACCAGCACAAGACCACGGAAAGGTATGTGGGCCAAAGGAATAGCTTGAAGACATAAAAAAACAAGTAGGCACGTCGATGTCAGAAAATGCTGGCACAGCGACGCTGCGCACTCGGTGAGTAGAAAACCTTGGGTCGAAGGGTCGAAAACAAGATTGCACGAGCAGGTGAAATTGGCATAGGACACGACGGCACACAGTGCGGTTACGACCGAGATAGCGGCGTAAAGCTATTGGCGGACCGGCGGTCTGTTCGTGCCAGAGGCATTTGGACTGAATGTAAGGATTCTAGCGTAGCGTGATCATCTGCTTCGCTCCAAGTAAGACAATTATGTCCACAAACAGGCAGCATTCAAGCAGCATGCTCCAGCTCCAGCTTGTCCGGGTTGCGTGCGCTCACAAGACACGGCGAATATATGATCGTGTTTCAGACTTGATTTGAAGCCATTGACTTGGTCGTCAATGTGAGCCACTAATGATATATTAATACCGGTATCGGTTTTCAGGTAGTTCGCGTGTCCTCAAAGCGCGTCTTGCGACGCGTTCCGGAGCTGGAAGGCTCAGGCTGAATGTGTTGGAAAATGAGATGAACGTTGAACCTGATGTTGAGCGACGCGTGGGTCGACTGTTGAAAGTTGTTTGGTCTACATGGCTGGCTTCACCACCACTGGTGCTTCACCGGAACTTCCTGGCCTGCATCATGCAGCTGCAATATGAGGACTCTGATTTGCGCCTACATCCTTTCAATGTGTCATAGCCTGGAATCCGAAGTTGATGTCCACGAGGCAGCTCAAGCCACAGCGCTGATTCCGAGTGGCTTCTTCTCGATGTTCTGTTTCTTTCCTAATGACCGCGATTGGAATCGACTTGGGTGCCACTTCATGGTAAGCTCACCATCTTCACTTGAAGAGGGAGTGACTGACATCCTTCAGCCGTGTAGCCGTTTGGAGAGGGCCTGAGGTGGAGGTCTTCTCCAATGACTACGGCAGTAAGTCCACCCCACCGTTCGTTTGTTTCGCCGGGGAAGAAATAGTTGTCGGCGAACTTGCGAGACGTCGTGCCTACCGAGCTCCCCAGAATACGTCAGTCCATCATATCCGCCCTTGATGTCACGATGATGAACGCGTATTGCTAGTATCTTCAACCTGAAGAGTCTTATCGGCTGTGAAGGTGACATACAACGTTTGGTATCGCAACTTCCATTCGTAATGGAAACGTACGGTGGTCGTTCCAGTATCGTCGTGGAACATCGAGGTCGTATAGAACATCATGTGTGTGCCCAACATCCACCACTGTGCGAGTCCTCGCATTGAATGCCTCCCCCAGCTGCCAGAGGAAATTCTCGCACTTATCCTAACTCAAATCCGCGAAATCGCACAAGCTCGACTTCAAACCCCAATAACAGACGCCGTGATATCCGTACCGAGTTTCTTCAATGGCTTCCAGCGAGAGCTGCTAAGGTGGCGGCTAACTTGGCTGGGCTGAAGGTACTGGATATGCTCAGTGAACCTGTGGCAGCTGCCATAACCTTCACTCACAAGCTCCACCAAACTAGCCCAGAGCGGTACCAATCCGAGCGCAGAGTCCTTGTACTTGACTTAGGAGGAGGTTCGTTCGATTCAGCGCTCTTGACGATTGAGGCAGGTATCATTGAGGTTAAAGCGATGGCGGGAACGAGCGACGTCTATGGAGAGGCTTTTGACACAAGACTGGTAAATTTCTTCGTTCAAGATATCCGCAAGCAGCATAAGAAAGGTAAATGCATTCCCTATGTCGTCCGAGGTGGCTTGTATTTACAATCAATGATCTTTTGTAGACATCGGCGACAATGAACGAGCCCTAAGACGTTTACGTGATGCATGTGAATCTGCCAAATGTAGCTTGTCCTTTGCCACCCATGCATCCTTCGAAATTCCGTCTGTGGTCGACGGTCTGGACTGTGGTATGGGGATCTCTCGACACGAATTCGAGTCACTCTGCGAGAATCTCTTCGAAGACATCCTCAAGCTAATAGAGGACGTCCTCGTCCGAGGCCACAGGTACAGGTACGACGTTGATGATATTGTGCTGTGCGGTGGGGCAAGTCGCATGCCGCGTGTCGCCACGATTGTTTCAAATTTCTTTGGGAAGGAGTGTGAGCGGGGCGTCAACGAGTCCGAGGCTGTTGTTCACGGTACAGCCGTTGTGGCGGCGCATCTAGCTGGGGGTATCTCTGGATTTCTGTCAGATCTTATGGTGCTGAACGCGGTGCCACGAGCAATAGGGTTTGTCCAGTCTGTCCTAGGCGCCCATGCACCTTGCTGATTTATTGTCCTCTAGCGTCGAGACTCACGGCGGTCTCATGTCGACAATAATACGACGCCATGTCATGATTCCCTCGAAGAACACGGAGACTTTCACCACGATTATGGACAACCAACCAACTGCGGTCATCAAGGTCTTCGAGGGAGACAGCTCGTGTACTACAGATAACAAAATGATCGGTGTCATCCAGCTGACAGACTTGCCGCCAGCGGCCAAAGGGACGCTCTCCATCGAAATTTCCGTATCCGTCGACGCTAGAGGGAGCATATTTGTCTCGACGAAGGAAACACAATCGGGGCGATTAGAGTCAACTGAAATCTCCTTCAACCTGAAGGAAACATTGCCGTCGTTCAGTGATCCGTATTCCTTGCGCTGGGGAATAACACAACTACCGCAACCAGAACGTCCGGAGGTGGATCGGATGTCTGAGGGTACTGAAGATACAATCGAGGCGGAAGCTGACTATAGTACTGAATGGTCCACAGATTCTAACCTCGAGCAGTTAGAGAGAGAGAGTCAGGTTAGTTGAGGAGATGCAGAGGGGCGCAAGAGAGTAGCGCTGAGTCCCGACCTTTGTGAAGGCGCGAGATAGCAGGTTCGTGCCGAGGTATTTGGTCAGGCATCATTCAACCAATATCCTGCTAGTGGTTTGCGCATAAGGGACAAGACCATGGCGGGCTACGGCCATGTACGCGGGGTAAGGTGCAATGAATAAGAATCAACTAGGACCTGGGAACTTGGATACCGTTGCATCAGGCCCCCTAGTAGAATCGAGAGGTATTATCTCTGCTAACAGAGCGATTTCCTCGGGTTCGAGACCACAATACTCCATTGTCAATTTCTCAAACCCAAACGTCTTTCGCTCAGTGATCCACTGCCGGAGTCGTGACACAGTCCGAGTCGACTCGGGAATGAAGTTGACTTCTCTAAGACGAAGTCGGCGAAGGGATGGATATGGAAGCGGATTAGTACCAGATGATTTGATTTTCATCAGCTCGTCAAACGCATCGGCCGCATGAATCTGAAGCTCTTCAATCGTCTGACATTCCTGCCTGGGAAAGAAAGGGAGGAAACTATGTCGTGCCATCCTTACTATCTTGATATCGGATAGATAAGACTCGGGCAAGGAATCTGGGCCGGGGGAAAGACGCAGAGCACGCTCTTCGAGGGGCAAGGGTGCACTTATCATGAATCCCACTCGATTCCCTTCCAATTGAATGGTGTCGGGTGGACTGCGTGTGTTTATAACGAAGAAATCCATAATGTCAGATATCACTGAATTGACGATAGCGGTCGTCAAGGAGACATCGAAGTTTTGAATGGTGTTCACCAGTGGAGTTGAGGATTTCCTTGAGAGCCCGAGGATTGGGACCCCCATAGAGAGCCCAAGACCGCAGGGAAAGTTGAGTCGCAGTACAGGGGGAGGGTGAATTGGTAGCATCCATGTTTGTAGGCAGGCGGACGGTCAGATTCGTGAGGTGAGGGAGTCTTGACAGGAAGGCGAGAAATGCTTGGACATTGAGTGGAAGACCTTTGTCGGATGGTAGCCATTCGCCGCACAGAGCAAGCGTCCTGACATTGGAAAACCACGACGCATTTACGGGCATGATCACGTTGTTCAATTGAAGGAAACGTAAGCCAGGGGCACTGCCGCAGGCAAAGTCATCGGGAATAATGTCGGTGCGAAACCCGGCGAGAGAGAGCTCCTCCAAATTGGGCATGGGTTTCGTGAGGCCAAAGAGATACTCCTTGTTGTCGTAGACGCGAAGAGACCTGAGACGGTCCGGGGATTGATGGATCTGCTCGAAAATATGTCGGAAAAATCCTGAAGGCTTGTGGTTGAGATGCAGAGATAGAGGGGTTGTCCTGGACCGTACAAACACTTCATGTACCCATCGGCTAGATGATGGAGCCCAGGAGGGAATGGTTGCCCAAAGGCTCGGCTCGCTCAGAGCAGTGGTTCGCCATCTACGGCAGACGTGGCTAACAACCGCCCATCCTATCCAACGAGGCAAAGGGTATGATTTGATAAAATTTTCCGGATTCTCGGCCAGCATCGCAAAGATCATCGCAAGAACATCCCTTGGGAGCTTTCTCGTTCTGCTGCAATCCGCATTGCGCGCTTCATGTAGCCGGCGTATTTCAGCATAATTTGAGCATGCATCGATCTTCATGTCGTATTGATCCTGAAGGGCGTCTGGGCCAACTTCGGGGATGATTGGGATACCCGCCATGCTAAATCATTTCAATTCAAAAACATGAGCAAGGCCGTTCGATGAGTTGATTTTATTCTCACTAGCTATGGATGCAAAACGGATTTGAAGCAGGCTGGAGACCTATGTCGAGAATACGGTTGGAGGGAAGGCTGAATTGGAGAGATTTACTGTTTTGACGCCCATTGTATATTAGATAAGATAAGAATTCCTTCTTTCGGATCTGTGCCAACGGAGCTGCCTGCGTGGACCTACACCAGATTTTCCGTCGATGTCGAGCTGATGGACGTCAGCAGTTTCCAACCTGGTGGATGTTTAGCTGATGACTGTGCTATCCAATAGAGCTCATCCGAAGCCATGTCGATGAGGATGTCACGCGGCAGAGCTACCATGAGGCGGACCAAAGTAGACTGGAGAGAAAACAAATATGACAGTGCCATTAACTACAACGGTACGAGGGCAAGGAAGCACCTAATCAATAGCTTCCACAGGAATTGTCTTTGATAGCATATGAATTTCCTTGGCGCTGAGACCGCAATTCTGGATCGTCAGCTTCTCAAGGCCGAATATCTTCTTTCGCTCGTTGATCCATTGCTTAAGTCGTGGAATGTTCTTGGACTTTGGCTTGAGACTGACTTCCCGAAGGTGAAGTCGGCGTAGGGATGGATATGGAAGCGGGATAGTGTCAGATGGTATGACTTCCATCAAGTCGTTAAACACATAGTCCGCATGGATGCGCAGCTCTTCAATTGTCTGACATTCCTGTATGGGAAAGAAATGGCCCAACCAGTGCCTTGAGAGACGCAGGGCCTTGATGTCGAGATGAGATATACTTGAGGTCAAGTCTGGGGCGTTGCATCGAAAAGATAGGCAACGCTCGTCAGATGGTTCGCGTGCGCTCGTAATGAATTTGATTTCATCCCCCTGCAGCTGAACGGTGCTGGGTTGATCACGGGTGCTTGTCACAAAGAAGTTGACAGTGTCATGGAGTGCGGAATCTGTTACATCGGCCCGCATAAACACAAGGGTGTCCACCACGATGGACTTGAGAATTTCCTCGAAGGCGTTGAGGTTCAGATGGCCATAGAGACTCAAATATCTTAGTGAAAGCGTGGTGACATCTCCAGGTGAAGGACAATCGGTGGCATCCATATTTCTGGGCAAGCTGACATAGAGATCTACGAGTCGAGGGAGTCTTGATAGGAACGTGAGGAATGACTTGACGGTAAGCGGACGGGATTTGTCGGCTGGTAACCATTCACCGCGCAGCACGAGCTTCCGGACGTTGGAAAACCAGGACGCATTAAGGGGCACGGCAACGCCGCTCAGTTCGAGGCGATCTAGGCGGGGTGTACAGCTGCCTGCAAAGTCACTGGGAATAACGGCTGGATGGCCCACGGACAGCTTCTCTAAGTATGGCATGGGTTTTGTGAGACCAAGAAGATAATCTTTGTTGCCATCGACAGTAAGGGACTTGAGACGTTCCGGGGACTCGAGCATCTGCTCGGAAATATGTTGGTAACGATCCGAAGGTGTACCAAAGAGGCGCAAAAATAACGGGGCGGCCCTCGAACGCAGAAACAGCTCGTTCACCCATTGACTGGACGAGGAAGTCCAGGGAGAAAGATCCGTCCACAGTCTTGGCTCGCTGAGAGCAATATCCCGCCATGCACGGCAGACATGCGTCACGATGATCCATCCTATACACCAAGGCAGGTTTGAGTCGTATCGGACGTAGTTCACGTTCTCAGCCAGAATCCCAAAGATCATGGCGAGGACTTCCCTGGGGAGCTTCCTCGATTGACTGCAGTCAGCGTTGCGTGCTTCACGCAGCCGGCGTATTTCAGCGAAACACGCGTCGATTTTCGCGTCGTATTGACTCTGAAGAGCGTCTCGGTCGGTGGCCATGACAAGATCTGCAACTGTGCGTGAGTGTTCAGTTCTGAGAGCGAACAGAGAACGTCCTCAAGCGCTCAGCAAATTCAATAGGGATGTTCGCACGGTCAGTGTTGGCGATGAAATGACCTGTCTCGACGCGCGTCCCTACACCAAGCCTCTCCCATCACTTCGCCATGTTCGTTACGCGTTCAGAGTACGGTCTGTGTTCATTCTCATTGAAAATGCTCTAAATCCCTTCTGACGAAATTCATAGACCGAGGAGTCAACACATTCTCACCTGAAGGCCGTCTATTCCAAGGTGCGCTGCATTCATGAACGCTGGGCTCCTTGCTGACTGAATCCCAGTTGAATATGCCATTGAGGCTATCAAGGTTGGCGTTATTGACATCGACTATGGATGCATGTGGCTTAGCGATGTCTCTGTCAGCTCGGATCGACAACAGTCGGCGTATCTACACCCCACGGCGTCGTTCTAGCCGTTGAGAAGCGTGTCCAATCCCCCCTTCTCGAATCCAGCTCCATAGAAAAGATAATGGAAATCGACGCACACCTAGGCTGTGCAATGTCAGGCCTCGTCGCTGACGCACGTACCATGATCGATCACGCACGAGTAACAGCGCAGAATCACTCATTCACGTACGACGAGCGGATTAAGGTGGAGAGTTGTACTCAGGCAGTGTGTGATTTGGCTCTGCGGTTTGGTGAGAGTGTGCATGATGAAGAAGCTATGATGAGCCGGCCGTTTGGTGTTGCGTTGTTGATTGCTGGTATTGACGAGTTGGGACCACAGCTGTGAGTGGCACAGGACTATTCCTCGACGATCGTGCTTAATATTTGGTATGATGCAGATTTCACACAGATCCTTCTGGAACCTTTATGCGGTATGACGCGAAGGCGATAGGTTCTGGCTCAGAAGCGGCGCAGAGCGACCTACAAGACAAATGGCACTCTGTAAGCCTATTTATTGGTCTTTGTTCAGATTTTACCATCCTCTTTCCCTTAGCAAATGACTCTCCAAGAAGCTCAAATCCTGACGCTACGGGTGCTGAAACAGGTGATGGAGGAGAAGCTTGATCATCACAATGTTCAGGTTGCTCAGGTATGGCTTTCACTTTTGACAAGTTTCTTGTTCCCGACGCACAGATTCTCTTTTCTGCGTAGGTCACACAGGAGAAAGGTTTCCAAATTCTCGACGAAACACAACTCAAAGATGTAATCGAGATCATGTAATTTTACATTCTACATTCATTTTGGACTGAAATCGCGATTGATCTTTCGACGACGGGAGCATCAACTTGCACTGACTGAAATCAGGCACCTTCAACATCAACATCGTCGGCATCTCATCTTCTGGTAAGCAGTGCTACCTCAAGCACTCTAACTTTTGCTTCTAGTGCATCATGCCTTGCTTCGAGCAACCTATACCTTTCTTCCATCTGACTCAATCTTTCCTCAACTGCTGATGTAGCCGGGCGCACAGGCTCAGGCGGGTTAGGTGGCAAGGGGGCGAGGGGGTTGGGCATCGCTGCGTAGGCATTTGGTGTCGAAGCGAACATTCCCGCGGGAGGTCGGGGTGGCGGAGGCGGAGGGTATACATTTCCCGCTGGATATGGCGCTGGTGGAACTCCATGCTCAGTAACTCCAAATTGGGCCCATGGGCTGGGAAGCGTTCCGAAGGGATTAGCCATTGGAGTAGGATTGGGCATATAGCTGTTTGGTGAAATCGGCGGTGCTTGTGGTGGTGCATTGTTGCGTGGGGGAGAAGCAGACACATTCTGATTTGTTGTCGCTGTCGTTGGTGGCGGCGGTGGCGGTGGGGCAGCTTGACTTGCCGCTTGTGGTGGTGGTTGCACTTGTGGTTGCTCATACATGATTGGCGTGATGCTATTGCTGGTAAAGTTGAAAGCTGCCAACGGGAATTGTTCTCCCCGGTCGAAGCTAAGATCAGTTGTTGCTGACATTCCGGATTGTGTTTCTCGTGCTGTGACAGTCACCTTCATCGCAGCGTCGATGTCAATGGCGATTTCAATAACTAGGGTGCCCTTTGGTGTGGGAGGCAAGTTCGTTAGCTGGACGACGCCTGCCATCTTATTATCCTTGGTACGTGCTCTATCTCCTTCAAATATCTTGATGAGAGCCGTCGGCTGATAATCGACGACGGTTGTAAACCTCTCTGATTTCTTCGTAGGGATGGTGGTGTGTCGCTTGACCAGCGTCGACATGACACCGCCTTGAATCTCGACGCTGCACTCCATTAGCGCACAGCGCAAGAAACGAATGAAGAATACAACATACCCAAGAGACAACGGCAATACTCCTAACACCAATGTCTCCATGAGAATGGGAGACGTATCGCCCGACAAGACCGCCGCTGTCGCCGTAGTACCGTAAACCACCGCCTCATCCGCATGCACACCCTTCCCAGGCTCCTTCCCAAAGTAATCTGACACAAGCGATACAAGGCGCGGGATACGACTCGAGCCTCCGACCATGACGATCTCGTCCACTTGTTCCTTTGAACTTTTACCCCGCCGGAGGACGTCGTCGATTATCGTTATTGTGGTACGGAAGAGATCTTCGCAGAGGGACTCAAATTGTTGCTGAGTTACGGAGACGCTGTAGTCGAGGTCGTCTGCAAGGGTATCGATGTCTATGTATGCTTGCGAGGCGATGGAGAGGTTTCGTTTGGCTACTTCGCAAGCGTTGCGTAAGCGACGTAGAGCTCGTTCATTTCCACTGATATCTGCAGCATTTATCTCAATCAAGTCCGGGTCGAAAAATACAGAAGTGATCCAACCTTTGCGGTACCTTCGCTTAAAGTCTTGAACACAAAAGTTCACCAACCTCGTGTCAAAATCTTCCCCACCAACCTCGCTCGACCCAGAAGTAGCCTTAACCTCGATGATCCCGCCTTCTATGGCCAAGAGCGCCGCATCGAACTTGCCTCCTCCCAGATCCAGCATCAACACCTCACGCGTATCTTCGTCAGCATCTTGGTTCGCAGCCTGCGCATTTTGCTTCTTATGCGTATACGCAACGGCAGCCGCTACAGGTTCGCTGATCACATTCAGCACATTCAATCCAGCCAAGGTGCCTGCGATCGTGGTAGCCTTGCGTTCGAATCCTCCGAAGAAGCTGGGGACGGAGATGACTGCATCTGTTACTGGCTCTCCTAGACGAGATGAAGCTACCTCGCGGATTTGGCCTAGGAGATGGGCGAGGATTTGTTCGGGTAGCTAGAAGCATGGACAGTTGGTCAGATCGTATAATAGTATATGGTACGAGAACGTACTAAACGCTGCAGCTGGCCGCGATACTCGACGAGGACGTGGGGACGACCGTTGTATGTTTCCATCCGATACGGAAGTTGGGAAGCGACGCGCTGCGCAACATCTTCATCGCTCCCAATGAACCGCTTCACATTGAATATCCTAGGCTCAGTCCGTCAGCGATATCTATCAACAAGAGTAGGCTAGATCCAAGGCCCACGTGTTCTTAGCATTTCTGTAAGCTCGATTCTTGGCAGATTCGCCGACAACGAGTTCGGCGCCGGAGAATGAGACGAAGGAAGGCGTAGATTTGCTACCGTCCTCGTTGGAGAGTAGTTCTACGTGTGTTCCTCTCCATACACCAACTCGACTGCAAGTAGTAGTCAATGATGCGGTGTCAATAATGATAAAAGCATTGCTCCAGGGCGACTGACCATGAAGTAGTACCCAAGTCAATGCCAATGGCAGGCATTATGTGGCTGGAGGTTGACAAAAGGTCGCAAGAAGCAAGTACATTGCTTCGGCATCAGCAGGTGCACAGCCTGAGCGTCAACGAGATCTAGTACCTTGCAATTGAGAAGCTGATCCTCTTGATCTGGTCGAATTATCGCAAAATTAACAATCGCATCAAATCAATACTAGCAGCAACTGGTTTCGATCCAGTGACCTCGGGGTTATGGGCCCCGCGCGCTTCCCCTGCGCCATGCTGCTGACTGTCAGTCAAAGAAATATGATTTCACTAAGTACATTTGCTCAAAATGGGCATCTCTTTGTGCCTTCTGATTCTGCCACATCCTAGAAGCTACTCAGAAATCGGTGTGCAACTTAGAATCCGGTTACCACTAGCTGTCCAAAATATTTTAGCCCCCCTGAGAATTCAGGGGAGCGATAGGGGTGTATAGTAAATTTTTATGGGAGTTCAAATTCTGTAACGTAACTCGAATGCTAGACCTGATCGCGACATCTCTTGTATGTTGGGCGCTCTTTCGCAGTTGAAGCAAGGTTTCTAACACGCCAGCTCGAGGGCTTACTATTTGGGCAAGACGTATAGTAGTTTGCTAAATCCACACAAGCACCTGTCAGCAGCATGGCGCAGGGGAAGCGCGCGGGGCCCATAACCCCGAGGTCACTGGATCGAAACCAGTTGCTGCTACTCGCAGAAACGAACTCCCAAACTTTTTAGAACAGCAACAGGAGACTTGCGGTCCACCAAATCCAATGTCAATACCAAATATAACTTATCATCATCACTTGTTACTGCTACTAGTCCAAGCATCCCACTCTCTCCTCGACTCGTCCATCTGCCTGCCTACCAACTTGTCGTCCATACCCTCCTTGGAGTCCGAGTTTGAATCCGAGTCAGACACATACACCTCGGCCAATTTTCCACCATACACACCCTCTACCAACGCCCTCCTCAAAAACGGCACAAACACACCAAAGTAAACCTCTCCAAGAGCTTTCACAATCCTCACCTCCGCTTCATCTTTCTCCCCGCCAACGACGACCGCGTACCGTATCAACACCGAGCCACACCGAACCAGCGTATCCTCCATCAGCACCACTAGCCGACTCCGCACGTGGTGTGGTGCTAATAGACGCAGACCATTCAGCGTCGTTAGCAGCGCATTCGTCAGGTTAGCTAGCGGTGGGTATGATGCGAGTATAGGCGGGGGTACGTGCACCGGTGAGGAAGATGAAGATGCAGACGCATCAGGCAACGGAGGGGAGCTCGCAAGGTTACTCGATACCACCCATTTCGAGGGAGCTCTCTCCACCCGCGGGCCACTCTTGCCGATCCCAGATCTCCTCTTCGATGCGCGTTGAGTAGTAGTATCAGCATCACCTTCTCCAGATGAGAAGCTTTTAGTTAGCTCTTGCGTCCAAGTTTTCTCTGCCGAGCGTACTTCCCGCCCGACTGCAGCAACGACGGCGTCGCCTATTATCCCAGCTAGTAACGCACGGAAATCAAGCCCCACTCTCCCAAAGGCTGACGCACAATACGTCAGCTGTGTCAGGAGAGACGGTAGGGCAGACAGTGCAAGAAGTGTTGACGCGGAAGACAATGTAGGAAGCAAGTGTTTTGTCAGAGCATGTGACCCATATGTAGATAGCAAGGAATGCAGTGAGGCGTGGAGGTCCCGACGAACTTGAAGGCTCTGAGCTGAGGTGGGGGAATTAGGTGAAGAGGTAGACAATGGAGAACGTTCCAGGAAGATCGTGGTATACTGTGTGATGATATCATACACACCCTCTCGCCAGGTGTCGATGTATTTTTTGAGGTATCGTGCAATGTCTTCCAGTTCCCTCTCCTCCAGCTGTCGGTCTCCGTCGCTGACGCCGTCATCCGCCTCCGTTGACGAACCTTTTCCGTCCTGCATGGCGCGTATCACGCTTTGAATATCCCTCCCACACCCATCCAGCGATGCTATAAGGCAAGCTTCTCGCCCAGACAAGAACGCCAGCGCAATATGCATTTCCGCTTCAATAACCTCATCATCTGCATTCGGCGTCTTGCCATTAATGTTAACTGGGTGAACGGGAACGGAGGAGGATGAAGAGGAGATCGCCGTACTATCGTCGCGCCCAAAGACATCCATCCGACGCAGAAAATTAACGGCTTTCCATAAGGCTGGGAGCTTACGATGAGGTTCGTGTAATGTGGCCAGGAGTGAGACTAGCATCTGGGTCATGCTTTGATCCACCTCGGCGAGTATGGAAGATATTATGAGGGGAGGAGAGCCCGACGATGGCTTGAATTGCGTCTTGAGGGCTGTAATGGAATCATCAGTGGGGGTTGACGATTTTCGAACGAAAGACGAAAAGCGTGGGCCAAGATAAATGGTCCAAGCATACGTCTCCCATGGTACAAAGACAACAGCGTATGCACTGAGAGTCATAAAACACATACATTCAGTTTGCGCGACAGCGTCACCGCCGATAGCATTGTCCCCCTCGAACAGTTTCGTCAAAGACCTCGCATGAGCCGCCAACGCCAAGGCCTCTCCAAAATACCCATTCCGCACACACGTATCAATCAACAAAGGGATGTCCAGTAAATCCCTCAGCTTCTCATGCTGTTCCAAAACCACCCTCGCGCGTTTGCGCTCTTCGAGGACAGCATCCGTGCGATTCTTCCATCCACTGGCGCATTGTTCCAGGGCTGGTAGGCTGTCTGAGACCAGAGCATCCAAAGACGTGGAGAGTGAGTCCAGAGACGCGTTTAGAGCAGTAGCAGATTTGTGGACGGCGAGAAAGGTTGGGTAGGATGTGCTTGCGAGAGTGACCAGAGACGAGGTGAGGTGGTGAGCCTGAGTCTGGAGAACGGTCGGCTCTGCGAGCAGGTCAGACAGGGGGAGAGTTGTGAGATGCTTCAGATAGTCGTTTGTGTCGGGCGTGGAGGGTGTGCCCACGATGTCGGCCAACGTCTGCGATGAGTCGCTGGCATCCATGAAGAGTGCGCGAAAATAAAAAGCTCTTCGCCTGGGAGTCGAACCCAGCTTTCGCGCGGTCATCACACTCGACTACTGAACTCATGACAGGCGCGTGTACTAACCGATATACTAGCGAAGACCTGCTGTAACGTTGGTTCCGTGCTGTTAAGCCTACTATTTCCAACGCAAGGTGCAACACCCTGAGCCGCCTTTCACTCCGAGCTGGCAAGCCTTGCTCCCCCACCTCTTAACCCAGCAATCTGCATCAAGAGTGCTGGTACGAAAATAGTTCTGTTGTACAAGTCTAAGCAAGGCTAATTCTATTCGGGTCCGTTGATTCTCTCTAGCTCTATTGAGGTTCAACGTCAATAACTGTGTCATAGAAGTCTTTCATAAGCCTTCTCTGCGCATCGACGCCCTTCTCCGTCTACAGGAACGCTCGAGTCAGCAACTATATAATGTGAGTCTCATGGAGTCACATACCGCCGTGTCTGCGATGGCACGAATCACCAGATACTTCCGTCCAGTCAAAATCTCCTCAGTAACGTCTCCGAAGGCGCTTGAGCCGGAAGTGGCAGCGAAGGCGTCATGAGAGCCGGTCACGACGCATCCAGCCTCTTCTGCGACGACGATCCCAGCACAAACGTCCCATGGCCAGCACCCAATTTCCCTACCCAGTCAAAAGCGCGATCTCCTTAACCTTCGTCGTCGACCACCGAGATAACACTTGAACCTACCAGTACATATCGAGCCCGCCTTGCGCAACCATCGCATAGTTCAACGCGGCACTTCCCATAGACCTTAGTGAATGGGCCATTATGCCTTTCTCGACCCCTTTAGAAGGATCTCCAGCCAGTCGCATGAATGACGTCCCCTTCGCGTCGATGGTGGTCGATCCGCGATCAGAGCCCCACTCAACAGCTGGATGATCAGGTCAATCAAAAACAATTGTCGATGGACAAGATGGATTCCAGACCTAGAACGGCTTGGGAAAGCGAGGCCAAAGGCTTCGGGGGATGAAGTGGGAGACGAGTCGCTTGACCTCCGTTGCGGGTAAGGAAAGAGCCCTGGCCTTTCAGTCCGTGGTACTGCCAGATCCCCTGAGCAAGAACTCATAGCGGCCATTGCGGATGCGTTAGCTCACAAGATGATCTAGGAAGGGGTTGTATATGACTCCCAGGACAGGTCGTTTCTTGTAGATCAAGCCCAAGGAAATACACGCGAAAGGGAAACCGTGGACGAAGTTTGTCGTCCCATCTACGCGTACAAGAAACGATGAAGGATTGGGGGCGGACGGGGAACCAGAAATGATGAGCACTGTCAGCGGGTCGGTAGCACATCGGAAGCCTGGCCTACCGATTGGATCGACGCAGAATGTTGGATCATCCGTCAGCGGGGAACGCGATCCAGCGGAATATGATTCCTCTCCGATACTGCATAACACATCAGTCATCCAAAGTCGTCATCACCCCTCACGGTCATCACGAAACAAAGGCGCACAACTTGAATCCAGCGAATCTTTCCGCAATCCTTCCTTTGACGAATTCCTCCACTCTAACATCATATTCCGTCACTAAATCGACGGAGTTTTTCTTCTCCCCAATGTTGCCGTTCCCTCCATTTCCCGTGGCGCGATGTATGGCGTCCGATCCTTCGAGGATGATAGCACCCGCTTCTTTAGCCAGGCCGATAGTGAACTCTAGAATCGATTCGAGGTCTGACGAAGTTGGATCCGCCATTTCGCGACGCCCGCCCTTGGAGGAGTTAATCGTATGGCCGATGGCTTTCTAAGGTCTATAGACGAGGGCAGGTAGGACGAGATCAAGGCTGATCAAGGTGGACAGGGTGCCCGACTGGATAGGGGCTACATTCCTCCGCTGTCCCACGGTCAGTAGCGACCGCTGGTGAGTTAGCCATTTCTGCGATCGCACAGCATACGGAATGAAATGTACGTTGACTCTGCCCCCCGCCTATTAGTAGAAAAATTGAGGAACATTCACGCTAGATCCGGCCCGCATAGGAGGAGCAGCGACTTCAGCCATGCATCCAGAGTCCAGACAAAGCTCTCTGAATCGCATTACATGGTATTCAGCGGCCTTCACAGCCTTTGTTTCAATTATGCGGCCCCTAAGCGTAAAGTGGTAGTACGGCCGTGCATCTGACCGTGCTGGGAACGGGAATCTGAGCCCACCGACGTGTATGAAGGTGACGAAGCGCTAAAGTAGCGCTTCCTATTAGTTTCCACAGTGGAGTAAGTCATTATTATCTCAAAGTCTTATAATAAGACGGTACTGACCAAGGAGTTAACATGATTCAGGAGAGACTGGCGCTGGTGGATATTCTTTCGAGCTCCGCGTCAGTAGTCCTTGTGCATGGGCGCCTGAATTGAAACATTGGGCCCGGGACTAACCAAACCACGGGATCGCGGATGACTTCAAGCGGATGGTCTCTCGGTCTCCCATGCCCGCTCAAGTGAAAGTTCTGGCCTTCCACATGTCGAGCAGTGCTCATCATTGAACCATCCGCCTCGGATGCAAATTCATAGTGCGCGACATGTAGGATGACCGGTCCCATTTTCGTGCTCGACCTCCTTTAGCGGAGTGACCTTGGCCTTTTGGGTCAGTGGACCCTCGAGTCAGCTGTAACTGGTCCACCTCGAATCGACCTACCCGCTAGCTTCATAGGGGCTTCACCGTCGTATATAACATTTGACCAAGTTGGTAGGAATGTTGGTCACCTGGATCCTTCTCTCTCGCCGTCCTCGCAACTATGCTCTACCAGATTCCTTTCATCGTTGCCCTGCAGGCGCTTTCTGTCGCGGCTCTCCACCTCGTCGCCCGCCAAGGCCCAGACCCCTTCGTGGCGCTTCACCCCAATGGTGACACCACCAAGTGTTTGGAAGTTAAGGGTAACGTCCGTGCAAACGGCACTCCGGTTATAATGTTAGTTTTTATCCCCGTTCGTACCCTTGCAATGCTAACGCCTGCAATAGCGACGATTGCAACGGTGGCCCTGCTCAAAGGTGGGACATTTCGAGCGGCTCAACAAAGGTTAAGCTCGATGGGTCGACCTTCTGTCTGGATGCTGGCCCAAGTAAGTAATTGGGTGATGACTTAAGGTCGCACCTCTAAGCGTCATCGGCAGGTCCCACGAACGGAACCAAGATGAAGATTTGGACGTGTTTCAACAACCTTCCCGCACAACAATGGTTCTATACCGCCGACTTCCGAATTGCTTTGGAAAACCAAGGTCCGCCGCACTCATCCTGAGCTATCAATCTCTCCACTAAGCTGCAATGTCATTAGGTTTCTGTCTCGACTTGACCGACGGCATCAAGACGGACGGTAACGTCGTCCAGGTTTGGCGCTGCACAGACGGGAACACCAACCAAATTTGGACTACCGGGGCCCTTCCTCCCCCTGTCTCTCATCTACTCCATCCTAACGGCAACACCGCGAAGTGCGTAGATGTTTTGGGCAACATCAGGACGAACGGCCAGCCCGTCCAAATGTGAGTTTATCTATTGCGACTCACCTTTTGCACTCAACTCTTAACTCTCTTCGACAGCTTCGACTGCAACGGAACTGGTGCTCAGAATTGGGTGATCGTGAGAGGTAGCACCAAGGTTCAACTGGCTGGTTCGTCTTTCTGTCTAGACGCCGGCTCTAGTACGTCGATCTCAGTCTCCTTCCCTCCCGTTCCCCGTATGCTCACGCTCGTGTCCTAGGCCCCGCGAACGGTGTTCCCATGAAAATCTGGACCTGCTTTAACGGCCTTCCAGCTCAGCAGTGGTTCTACACCGGCGATAATCGTATCGCCCTCGAGGGACAGGGCCAGTGCCTCGACTTGACCAACGGCGTCCTCACCAACGGTAACCGCCTCCAGACTTGGCAGTGTACCGACTTCAACACCAACCAAATCTGGACGGAGTAAAAAAGCTCGACCGATGCTTCAGGCGAGTATCATGGACTGTACTATTGCTTTGGATTGGATTACGACTGTATTACGATTGTACTGTATTCTTGATATCAGGCTCAGCGGACCGTTTCTATGGACTACTGTACCATGTAACGTGGACTAATGTTGCCACATCGTGTTGTATCTTAGCGTTCTACCTTATTGTCTATGATCATCGCGACTGTATTTTAGCTTGCGCAGGAATGGAATGGAACGAACGCAATGCATCCTGAATTGGTGTGCTCTTCGCGCATCGATCGTAAGTCATGTTGCGTTAGGGGCCTCCTATCTTCGGCAGGTTTTGTTTGAATGGGCGCTTGATTTCTCCCGCGCACTCCCACCAGCCAAAACCTGGACGCTATACGCACGATGCACCATTCTGCTAACAAACTGCTGAACAGACAGCCTTCCTGCATGCGCAGAGCTATCCATCGGTACTTTTCAGCTCGAACGACCGCCTACCAAGTCTCCGGGTTTGCATCGACATCTGCGAATAACTCCTCGAGAACGTTGACTGGTAGTGTCAAGTTGTTCGCTGATGCTGAGTTAGAGGAATCGGGAAATGGCAAGCATCGCCCTCAGAATTCGGCACGTCTACAAGCACTGGAGGATCGAGAAGACAATTGGACTGGCGACGAGCCAATGGAACACGCGGTATTGCGCATGCTTGTAGATAAGTACAAACCGCTACGAACTGGTACTGTACAAACGGCCGAGGAGAAGCTCAAGCGGAATGTCCCAACTGTTGCACCCAGCGACGCTGCCGAACGTGTGGTGGAGCGAGTAGAGGCTCTTGCAGAGTCGGTAGCTGATGCAACACCCTCGAGGAACGTGCTGTATCCACAATCCGGTTCTTGGGCCACGGAAACGCTACTACCGTCGATTGAAGGTCATAGACCATGGCATACCAGCTTTAAAGTACCCTCACATGTGACGCCATCCATTCGGACTGCTACCCTACCCTCATCCTCACGATCGACCCAAGGCAATTCTGCTTCCGCCGACGAGCGCTCGAGCAGGGTCGAACGTCAGCAGAAGAAGCGTGCAGAACAGGCTGGAAGGCTTGTGCATGCAAGGGACTCGACGTTGGATTATCGCTTGGGTATCAGGGGAGCTCAACCACAAGGACAGGCGGCGAATCCGATAAGCGCCAAAGGATGGGCAAGGTTGGTCGAGGATAGAATTGAGGTTCGTATCTATTCGACGAAGATGACTGATTGCGTTATTAACTCGTTTTGCAATCAGAGAGCCAAATCCAAAGGCCTGTTCAGCAATGTTAAAGGCCGAGGTCAACCCATCGTCCGCAATACTGACGAGCACAATCCATTCATAGCTAGAGAAGAGTTTCTCATGAACCGCATAGTTCAAAGGAACGGCGCGGCGCCTCCTTGGGTTGAAATTCAACAAGGTCCGTGCAGATTAATCTCGCTAAAGTCCATACGGTCGATTAATCAAATTCTCCATAATATCAATACCAGAAATAGAGTCGGAGATCACGTCCTTTCGCAAGATCCTGCGTGAGGCATGGGTACGTTACGCGCTGCGCTCCTTGACAATTGGATTTCACTCGTATCCGGGCTCCCACCGGCCCACCCTCGCCGAAGTCAGCGCCCTACGCGACACTACGTGGGAGGAAAGGGAGTGTGCATACCACGATGCCGCAGTATCACAGCTCAACGCGCTCGTACGCAAATATAACACAGTGGCGCCTTACGCCGTGCGACGCCCGTTGTACACGCGTGCGACTGAGTTGGACAGGATGTACAGAGACAGTGTAGAAGCAATAATGAAAGGACTAGAAGAGCGGATGAAAGCCCCGACTTATAGCAACCTGAAAAGTGAGCCAAGCTTAGGTGAAGATGGCGACGAGAAGACTCGTATTGGCTCTGAAGAGGACACGAGCGTGCTGCGTTTACGTGACGTGTTCCGCCAGTGGGTGGAGAAGGTGACAGTGTTGTTACGCTGGAGGTAACTTAACTCCGTAAGCTTGCTACATACCTCATTGCGAGTACGTTCCCATTGTCGATTTTCCACCTTATTCCATGCATGACCAACTCCTTCTATAGAATTGCCTCCGTTGCTAATCGGACCTGGTACCCCTTCGATTTGCTTCCACACTCTCAATCTATCGCCGGGGTGCCTGCGCACCTGTGATTTCCGTTTCTTGCGGGACCGCCTTCCCTCAGCCGTCTTCAGCCACTCTTCAACCATGCGTACGTGAAGGACATTCCGATGCAAATTGGTCGGAACCTTCCAGCTGGCTCCATAGCGCTTTCGAGTCGCCTTAACTCCTTATCATGAGACTGGTTGGCCTTATCACAGCACCATGCAAACGTACACCACCGCTCAATGTCCCTTGCGACTGCATGAGGCTTTTGTGGCGTAGAGTCCAGCACGAGCCTTCAAGCCTTAGCTGCAGCATGCCATAAACCGGATTCTACGAGCAAAGCAGTCGTATGCCATCAATCTTTACTCCGTCAAGCGCAGTCATGTTCGCCGTCAGTGTCCGTCACTCAACCAGACATCGTCGAGGGTTACGCTGATAGTGCCGACGCGTTGGATTATCATCGATATATCATCCTTGATGTCGAGGTTGGCCTGCGTCCCTACCATCTGTATGATGTAACTCTTTTACCGTGGGTTGCAACTGATGGCAGTTGCCGGTATGACGTGATCGTATCTGCATACAATGTTTCGAGTGCTAATAACATGCCAGTTCGAAGTGTGCACGGCTCCGACAGCCTGTCAGTTACAGCGGTGGCCACAGGCCAAGCTCCCCTCTACTATGCTCATGCCTCAAATCACGAGCGAGGACGTCAAAAGTGCCTTTCGCTTCGGAACAGGCGAAGTCAGGCCCCCGCCTTCATGATCCCGCCACGCCAATACCACGGTGTGCGAATTTTCGAAACGACCTGAGGCCGCCCCAAGAATACAGTGCAGATTCAATATTGAAAATTGAATTAACTTCATCGTGACTATGATCTAGTCGTTAAACGGTTGCTCTGGGGTTGAGTACGGCGAAACTTGGCCCCCATTGATTCCCAGCCCTATGTGGCGGGCGCCGACCATTGTCGGTAAGAAAGTAACCCTGGAGATTCACTTCACAATTTTCAGAATCTGAAACACTGAAACACTGACCGACGGCAAGTAGCCGAACAGAACGGCTGAGCGGCTCATATATAATGCTGTATCCTCGACCCCAGATCCCAGATTATGTGACAGTGAAAAGCTTGAGGGTTAAAAAAATTCAATTAACACACTCATATACTTACTTAGAATCTCCTCCATTTGGCGGGACAATGGGCGTATCCTGGGGGCAGGGCTCGAGGCGGCACATATGCATGGAGAAAAAGTATCGCGCGATAATGCGGAATGCCGTCATTCCAAGGTAACGAACATTGCTCCTGCGTGATGATGGCAGCTTGGGGGCCCCGGGAGCTGCATATGATTGGCCCACAGTACCGCACGGCGGCATCGTGGTTGGCCCGTTGTCCTTAGGGCTCGGTATTCTCTGGAAATTGGAATACTACTTACGAGATTTGGTTGGGGGAAAGGGTTGTCACAACGTACAATGAGAAGGAACGCCACACTTCTTTCACCGACGGACGTGTTCTTGACATGACACTGTGAGCATGGTTCAAGTTAGTTGAATTCTGAATACTATTTCGAGGGGTAGTAGGAAGGAGACAAATCAGGACGACAATGGCACGTCGACGAACCAACCACATCTTGCATCTTGCAAAATCTGGTTCGTTTGAAATGCACGGCCATCATACCATAATGGAGATGGGGAATGAATATGACGGGGAGGGATCTGGGTCTAGATTCTTCAAGTCAAAGCCATTGAATGGGCCATGGACATCAAGTCACGAAAGGCTCGGGGACTAGTGTGGGCAGAGTGGAGAAGATCGAGTTCAATGTCCTGATGGCATTTAGCAATACGACACCGCCAGTATAAGGATAACAGACGTAACGGAAGCGAGATCAGATATACACTACATGCTCGAGTATGTTGAGCCCAGTCTCGGACACCCTTCTGATGTGATGTCGAGGGTATAATATGCTCGAGATGCGGCGTCCGCCGTGGAGATATTAGGGAAGCGTTCAGTGATGTCGCGGTGCCCAGACGCCGTTGCGTTAATGTTTGTTAGTATTACGATCGATGCCCACGATGTTGTAATATCTGGAGAGCTTGTTATGGCAGATGAGTGCTAGTTGTTCTTCTCCGTGGACAGAAGAGGGAGATACAGCCAGCCTTTGAGGAATGATGCGCGTATATTGGGTTAAGCTCCATCGCACGAGATGCAAGGGTGGCCTGTACGTGAAGCCCATGCCGCCTCGCTCGCTGGACATAGCGAGCTAAGCACTCTTATGACGTGCGGCTGTGAGAATATCGCCTAAGAATAGTTCATCATTGAAACAGTGGCTTTTTTAGGAAGCCTGGATGTTTTGCCTGAACGTAGGTAGCGGAGGTGGGCACGCGTGATCATACGTAGCCTTCTCAGCCGTGCGAGCCGCAAGCTTCTGGAATCTGGAAGATTTGTATGAGACTTTGTAAACAAGAATAGGGATACACCGCATGCCTATCGGGTGGATCTGATGCCTTGCAGATGTGCGTGCCGCGGACGTTTCAGCTAAGGTCGCAGAGGATACCCCTTTCTTCCACCCCTAACACCACGTGCTAAGTGGTTGTAACACTGCAGAATTGGGCAGTTCCAAGCTCGAGCGCGAGTGGGAGAGGTGGAAATAAGACGGTTATGCTGAAAAGTGGGGTGTTGAGGAGACTCGGGTCTTGTAGACGACGAACAATAGGCATGAGGCCCTGGAGTCAGAATCAGGGATCATGCGACCTTGAGATAATCGGTGCCTCCCGACTCAATGATAGTATCTGTTCATCGAACACCTAGACCAGTCATCGACATCATTAAGATCATGTTGATGAGAGTAGTTAAAACAATGCGCTCACTGGTGACAAATGATGAAATGAGGGTTCCATGTGGGTTTCATAGATCGTGAGCCTTGAGTTCCCTGTAGCGAGCAACGAAGAACATTCCATTCGGGAGACTGTATATGTTCTATAGTTTGAGAGCCAAGTTTCATGTGGAGGCTGTTCTGGTGGTTCTAACGGGGTTCTTTCCATAGCGAGGCAACTGGGTGGTGGAAGGTTGACCTGAAAGGGAGATGGAAGCATGTGCGTGTGTCGCGCGGAATCGAACTCGGGCAAAGAGTTCTCTGAGAAAGAGGGTGGATTATGGTGACTGGTAGCTCGAGTTACCGTTTCTTAGAGATCCGGAAGGAATAACCTATTCGCCAGCTTAAACTACCTAGCTGTGCAAGCAGTTTCGGTAGTTCCGTCGCTTGTTCTGAGCCCGGCCTGTGAAGCTTCGAGCGCTGTAGGGTAAAATTCGGGGATGGGAAGACAAAAGGGATTCCTTGGTTGCCCGGAACAAGAGCGAGAGTGGTTAGTAAGTACGCATGAAGAGGTAAAGTTAAAGCTTTGATAATCTCCGTCTCTTCGATGATAGTTTGATGAAAAGAACCTCAAATCGGAATACTCCAATGGATCAGCAGAAGGTTGTAAAAGTTTGGGCGCGTGGGGTGATTGGCTGTTGCCCGTTAAAAGTATGAGAAAGAATGGCAGGTTGAGTGTTCCACCGCTCGGCACGGGGACTAAGAACAAGTCACGGACGCAATTCGTCAGTAACAAACCCCCGGGGCACGACCATCCCCAGTCGGTGGTGTTGAGCATATCGTAACCGCAGCAGAAAACCAATTGCAGCCTGAAATTCAAATGAACGCCATTCGCTGGTGGAAGAAATGGAACAAACCTGAGCTGGGTGTCCAGCGATGACAACCCGGTTTCCCCTTTGCGTGTTGATAGCCCCGTAATTTCCCTGCATTTACGACATTGTGAAGGGTGACACGCCTATAAGGTTCGAGGCGCTCTGGTCGGGGAAGTGCAGTAGCCAACGGGGAATTCGTACCGCCAGTCCAGTCAGTTCGCCGAATTCGCTGAGTGCGTGCCACGTTGTCGAACAAGCGCCCGAGCGCTCAACATGTCGCTCTTTGTTTCGAGCAAGTTGCTCGCAATGTTTCGTCGACACACGCGTCAACCGGTTGCATACTCGTCGAGAACGTGTATTTCATCACCAGCAAGTGGTCCAAGCGAGTCGGCACGCGCCAGGTGCGTGGCAGCAACCAGCCTGGCGGGAGTCGGGAACGTAAGAGCCGCGCGCCCTTCAATCAGACTCTGGTCGAGCAACACAGAATTCCGTAGACGCCACCTGAGCAACGCGGCCGAGGACGAGTGCAAGTGACTCGACCCAAATTCAAGAATAAATTGGCTGGTCGCTGATTCTCGTGGGAAGGCAGGAGGCAATACCGAGCCGAGGAAGCGGTAGTTCCCACGGTGGGTGTAATTCTTGGGCACGGCGTCTTTCCCTTTTCTTTTGTCTGCATCGAGATCTCCGATGCCGCATCCTGTTTTGCTTTGACACACTCCCTCCCTCTCCCTATAAATACCTTCCCTCTGCTCGACGCCTCCTCTCCTGCCCTCTGCTCATCACCCACCCCGCCCCTCGCTCACCTCGTGCTCACCGTCCCCGGCGACGACGACCAACAATGGGTTTCTTCAATTTGCTCGACTTGTCCTCAGGCCCTAGCGTGCGTCCGCTTTGTCCTCTTGTCTCAGACCTCTTGTTCTGACTAGCTTTTAAATGCCTCTAGTCTGTAGAGCACATTGTGTCAATCGACTTGACCACTGCTTACCCACCGCGAAGGCAGCCACCGCGTCGTATCGTCAAAATCCCGACACCGGTGCACATGCCCATGGAAGTCATCCTGACCATCCTCGAGGCGGCTTATTATGATGAGAACCTCCAAGCAAACGACAAACTGCTCAAAGACTGTGCCCTAGTCTGCAGGAGCTGGTCCACCCCCGCCCAAAAACTATTGTTCAGCAACGTCACGCTCACAACGGAGCGCGCGTGCAACGCTTTCCTCGATGCCGTAAACCCTGTCTCGGAGCGTGGTCGCATGCTTGGGGAAGCGGTCATCAGGATGCGTGCTGTCCTTGATCTAAACCAGCCCTATCATCTGTCGCAGACGTCGTTTGCCAGAGCGGTAACTTCCTGTCCAAACTTGTATGAGCTCAACTTGGCAGTTTACGGCTGTGGTGTTCCGGGAGAGGATGTTGTTGGGGTTCCAGATGTCGCGCGCATGAGTCGACCGGCACCTTCCTTTGACGACCATACCCTCACCTTGCTCAAGTCGGGCCCCCGTATTCGCGCCTTGACTTTCTGCAACTGGTCGGAGAACCGCCAATCTTTGTCGCAACTCCTTGATGTCTGGCCGTCGGTTAGATCGCTTGTCATCAGTGGAACTCCTCCCCAACTCCCTTCGTCATCCCCTGAGCCCTTCCAATGTTCCCTTGAAGAACTGCGCATGAACTTCCAGGCGTCCCCATCCTTCGATTTCATGAAGTGGTTGCTCCACAACTCTGCTGACACGCTGCGCATTCTCGAGCTAGAACGCGAGCCATCTACGGAGCTGCTTGACTACCTCGTCGCAGCCCATGGACATGCTCTCTACTCGCTTTCTCTACCTGCATGCGGCTCTCATGAGCATGCCCTGGCGGTTCAGCAATGCCGTCAACTTCGCGAGCTCAGGATCGAGAGTCAATGGGTTTCCCCCATGGTGTACAAGAAGCTTCCCGAAGAGATTCAGCATGTTGCTTTCGGGCTTGATAGGGACACTGCCTTGCAGCCCGTGATCGATGTGGTCAAGTCTCGTTCCAACCTTCGTGCCGTTACAGCGCACGTTTGGAACGGTGGCGAACTGCACCCTCAACTCCCTGCCCTCAAGATTGCTTGTGCGTATCGTGGTGTCGAGCTACGAATGACGGGAGATATGCAAGTCTTCAGGGCCTTGACGGTATGTGTGCTGTAATCTTCGCCGCGTCTTCCGTCTTCTCACTTCATCCGCTGCTTTAATTCACAGAGAGGAGATCCAGTTCCCAATCAGGGCTCCTTCCCTCGCATCCGATCAATCGAGAACCTCAACCTTATGCGCTGTTAGTCGTCGTGTACCATAGGCGCTATCACTCTCCCATCATCCGCTCACGTCCAGCCGAACTTTATTGAGCCTCAGTTCATCCTAACGTCCATTCATTTCATGACCTTTATCCATCTCACGAGCTTGCACGCCATCTGTATATCACCATCAACTACATCATTCATCCCACAACCCCAATTTACTAGTTTAACCACGCATTCTTCGATCTGTATTCTTCAGAAGCCTCCCACACCTATCCTAAACTTACTACTATCCGCCCCCTTTATCGACTATCATGGTACAATGTTCGCTCAGATATAATCGTCATCACTTCACGTATACGTATCTCCGCCACCTACCTCCGCGTAGCTCACGTCCGTTTACTTGTTCCCGCTGAAGTTTGAACAGCTTGTACCTTATAGCCACTCACACACAACAACTATATTACACTCTCACATCTCTATTCTACGTGCTTCGTTATTAGTCTTTGGCTTGCTCCGTGCCGTCACTCTCTTTGAACTTTTGGGGTGGCCGGGTGCTCGCTTTTTATTCTTCCGCACAGCTTATGACCTTCCATTAATCGATTTACTATTGTTTCTTCGGTAACTTATGTGTACCGAATTTTGCCCTTTTTCTTATTACTTACTAGACATTTTTGGCCTACGTATTCACCGTACGTAGTGGCTTAGATCGCGCCAATAGATAGATGGATGACCGGCGCCGCATCCCGTCTTTGCCGAGAGACAATGGAATACTTAGTTGGTTTCTTGACCTGCCTTGGGCTATCCATTTCCATTTGATTACTTTGTACGTTACATACTTTTCCGAGAGTCCGGTTCGCCGTTGACGGATGAAGGTAAGGAATGATCCAGCTGATGATCCGTTTGATTCATGTTCTTGTAGCCGTACACGGTTGTACGCGACGACTGTCAATGTGATATGATATGATGATGTGATGTGATCAGTATGATGTTTACCACCACCACCGCCAGAGTTGGTGTTTCGGATTGAAGCCACTGCCAGATATCATCCACTGCCTGTAACTCTGACTGGCGGCCGTCATGTTCATCACGGTACTTCCATTTGATTATCACACCGTCTCGCTGAGACGCGTTCGCGTCAAAAAGTTCGCGTCGCGCTTTGACAATAACCGACCCTGACGCGCGCCTGACGACTGTAGTCATACTTGTCATTGACTCGAGTAGGCCGTTGCGGCGATCGCGATCGATCAATAAATATCAATGATCGTGCCAGCAAGAGCCCGGCGTCATATATGTACCTATTCGGATTAGTTGTGGATGCTTGTGGACGCCATTGTTCTATGATCAGGGCCCGCCTCACCGTCAAGGGACGCCGAGTAGAATATGTAAGGATGGAAGGAAAGAAGGAAGTACGTCCGAGTCGGTGTTCCGACGTGCGCAAGAGGGAAAGTAAAGGACTTGAGAACAATGGGCGGGATACTTGGCGAGACGAGCGAATATTTTGCCAAGTTGGGTATACAGAATTCAAGAAGCAGAGTCAACGATGTGGGTGGAAATTAAATATGAAAACTTTATTGGCGTCGTCGTGTTTAGAGAGGCGAGAGGCGAGGGAACATGATATCTGTACTTGTTTTATGAGATATGAGGGTTGAGAAGCGTATACAGTGCCGTAGAAGGAATGCTGAAGATGTCTTTGAAAGGACGGACCTGTGTTCCGTTGATACCTTATAGCAAGACAGTTCATCAGATGGAATAAAATAATGAAGACCGTATGAGTCCAAGGGGCTATCGTAGGCTTCTATCGTCCAGCCTCGAAGTATCCACGCGGTATGAGTTATGTTCTGTCATGCCGTGAACAGAATAGCACGTCTTGCGAATTCTGGTGATTCACAGAAAGGGTAAGTGAGATCTGCCACTCACACAGGCCTGGTATTGGGGCGATGATCGTGATCATGATCAAGTTTGTTAGAATCAGATGAACAGCAGACACAGTCAGAGTCATGCTGGAGTCATCAACGTTGTTCTCTTCGACCTGCCCGATGCGCCTTCAGAGAACATACGCCATGGATAATTCATAGAAGCACCCGGCTTGTGGAGGGCTGTATTCTATCGTCTGGTCTGATGAACGTTAGAAGTCGGCTGTGCCTCTCAGAATGTAGAACAGCACAGATAGGAGGCTCTACCACCGCTGGTTGGGCGCGGATCCACATGAATTCTTTCATTTGGCTGATATATATGATATCTTATGAGACACCTGGGCATGGCAAAGGAACGCCGTGGTGAGTACTCTTGGACATATATGACGCAGCTAGCCTTAATACACACCTGGAAGAAGAGACGTTCCCCGAGATGCAGCTAGCGCGAGCTCTATCGGAGAACTAAGTTCCGCAAGGCATCCCTCCGGAGAAGACGTTGATACAAAGACTCATGGCACGGAATACGCGAACCACGTCATAATGATGATTCGGCCGTCCGCCCTTGAACTGGTAAAGTGGTTCTCTAAGCAAGGTGCACGGCGTGGTAGGAACGACGATCAACTCGGAAGCAAATTCGGATACAAGCGCTCATGCAGCGGAGTTTGAAGCGGATTCTCGTCCATTGACGAGCGCTTAGCCACTTGTTCTCCGCCTTCCAGCTAATGTCGTCGTCGTTGTCCTCCGTGGTCTCTAACCTTGTTAGGGCCCAGATGGGTACCTCCGTATCAAGCACAGTCACAGACGAGGACCTCGACAGACATGTCGCAGAACTCATACTCAAAGAAGCCAAGCGAAAGGCTGAAAAATACAGCCAGCACGGCATACGAGCCTACCTTCGCAGCAACATGTGAGTACAATCCCGCCCTTTGCGCATGCGGACAAGAATTATTCAATCCCTTGTTTGAGGGATTTTAGTGTAGATAGCAATGCACCGAGGACGAACAAACGGTTTTTGACGTCTATCATTCGGAGTACGGACGACCACAACAAGACGGTGCTTAGGGCGCAAGCTTTGGCTGCGGAGGAGGTGAAGAAGGCGCGCGTAGATGCTGAACGCAAGGAGAGGAGGGCTAGGGCTGAGGAGGCTGTGGCTGCGGAAAAGATGAGACGATCAAGGGGCGAGGGGAGCAGCAGTAACAGCAGTAGTGGCAGGTCGAAGCGCAGGCGAGCTGAGGAGGAGGACGGATGGGACCACTGGGATGGAAGGACGGCGGATAGGAAGAGGAAGCCGAGGGACTGGGAGACTTGGGACGGGAGTGAGAGCGATGCCACCCAGGATGACTATGATCGTACGCGGGACTCCGATAGGAAACGCAGGAGAAGGCATCGCTCTAGCAGTCGGACGAGGGACAGACATCATCATCGCCGTTCCAGGCGTCATGACTCTGAGAAAGACGATTCATCAAAGCGTAAACGACGTCGCTCTCGTAGCCCCTCCGCCGACAGAGCGGACGAGAAAAGGAGCAGACCAAGATCTCACCGCGACAAACCAGATTCTTCTTCTCGGAATAGAAGATCCAATGAACACTCAGATGACGAAGGCTCTGACTACTCTCCGCGAGGGCGCCGATGCGACCGGCATCACTCTATATCTCGTTCTGGCTCACACTCTAAGTCTCCACCACATGTTCATATCCGTGGTTCGGATTCGTGTTCTCGCAAACCTTCACCCTCTCTACGCCATGATTCGCGCTCGATTTCGCCTGCTGCACGAGAAGCTGAGCACTCGTGGAAAGGGAAGGAAAGGGCTTCTAGTGGCCTTCCTGATACAGCTGGGCCACCTCCACTCGGCTCGAGGAACCATTCATCATCTTCTCATACTACTATGTCTATCAGCGAACCAGAATCTCGCTCTTCTACACCAGGCCCCGATCCCCTGCCGACCCTCCCATCGAAGATGGATAAATATTTTGAGGAGTCGTATGACCCTCGTCTCGATGTTGCACCCTTAACAGCACCGAAGGTTCCAGCAACTGGGTTGATCAACGATGAAGAGTTCTATGGGTGGGATGCTATGCTAGAGCTGATTCGTCAACGGAATGAAGATAGGATTGAGCGAAAGCGCTTGGAGAGGCTGGGAATCTCTGTGACAAAGACTGGCAAGCCGAAGGAGAAGAAGGATCTGGGAGGCTCGGCTGCTATGGATGCACGTTGGGATTCTGCTGGTACCAGCATCATGGAAATCGAGTACAAGAAGCGGGGGTCGGTGAGAGAGTGGGATATGGGGAAGGAGGGATTTTGAAGCAACTCGGATCTGCATTTGTTGTCTTTGCATCTTGATTTATTTTGCCCATTCCTTCGCTCATTCATCAGTCTTAAGCTTGCATATCAACTGTAGAGGCTATAGATATTTATTTATTATGTTGGCAATATGTAGCTCTCATCTGGGCTCAAAGGCAGTGCATATATTACAATTGTGGATGATATACGACTAGCAATTATTTCTACAAGATTTGGACTTTCGGCCACTTGTACTGGGGTCCAACCTGTTGCACACACATGCTACCCATCTTATGACCAGCCTCAACACACTCATGAAGCTCCTTCCCAGCAACATAAGCTCCCAAAAACCCACCAGCGAAAGCGTCTCCAGCACCATTTGTATCCACAATCTCATCATCCTTCAGAGCATGCACAGCTACGATTTGCGGGCTATCCGGCTCTTTAGAGCTGACATACACGGTCGATTGCGCGCCTTGGGTGAATACAACAATGCGGGGTTTCGATGCGTTGGATTTCGGGAGAAGGGCGATATGCTTTGCAATTGCGGGAAGGTCTTTTGGATCGGGAAGACCGTTGGCAGAAGCGTATGCCTCGGCCTCGGCTTCATTTCCGATGATGATGTCGCAGAACGGGAGGACTTGTTGGAGTTGTGTCCCAAAGAATTGAGGGATGAAGGGGGCGGAGAAGTTGAGAGCGAAGGTCTACATTTAATAGATGGTTTGAGTTGGCGATTTGTGCGGATGGAAAGGAAGGGTTTTTGTACCTTGGCGGCCAGAGTAGACTTCTGGCTTAGCTCGACTACGGACTCTGTACCGTGCGTCAAGAAATAGCCTTCGACATAGTAAACCTTGGCGGCTTCAACCAATGGTGCGACTGTAGGGGAAGAAAGATGGGACTTGTCGAACTTCTCCGCCGCACGGAGGGTGGTTACGAGTGACCTGAGTTAAAAATCAAGTTGTGGATGTTAGAAAGCGTTCAACGTTCTCGAAGTGGTGGAGGTTGGATGTACCTATGGTGACCAGTAATAACGACAGCACAAGCTCCCGTCTTTTCGCCCGTTTTGACTTGATAGACTTGATCTAGGCCTTCGCGCTGGTTTGCAGCTTTTAGCTGCTCAGCGAGATCGTCGTCGCCCACACATCCGGTGTAAACGACGGACTTGGGCGGCAAAATGTACTGATTGGATTGAATACAGCACTCTGCGAGTCCTTCGACGAACCACCTACAGCAGCACCACGAGCAGCGTTTTGCGATGCACCACCAGCGACATAGGTCACCTTGTGGTTCTTCACGAGGTCTTCGTAACTTTGGAAAGCGTCAGATACGCAGCAAGTGAAGTATATACCAACTCACATAGGCAGATGTTTGTCCTCGGCCAAAATGGCATCGTTGGCCTTCAATTCGTACTTTTTGAGGACCTCATCGCTCGTAACCTGGATGTCGAGCAAGGGGTTACCCAAGCAAAATAGCGAGTAAGAGGAAGCCATGGGAATTTAATGTGCCAGCGAAAGTCAAGTGTTGAGAAAGACTTCAGCTGTGATATATGACAGTTGACTTGGACCCGGGTAGTCGACAGAGTTGGAGTGATACCTCGGTATCATGATCATCGATGACCATGAGCCGTGTCGGGCGCTTATTAGGCCGCTCTCAGAATTGCTCACTTTCACAACTTGTCATGGCCACTGACCGAGACTCTCTTCAGAGTCAATACGACGCGAAAATCGACGCGTGTTTCGCTGAAATACGCCAGCTACGTGAAGCGCGCAACGCTCTTGAGAAGGCTCCCCACAGAAGTTCTCCATGACCTTCGGGATTCTGGCTGAGAACACGAACGATATTCAATCCTACCGTTTGCCTCGTCGGATAGCATGGGTTGTCGTCACACATGTCTGCCATACGTGGCGGAATATTGCTCTGAGCGAGCCAAGACTCTGGACGGATCTGTCTCACTGGGCCTCCTCGTCCAGTCGATGGGTGAACGAGCTGTTTCTGCGCTCGAAGGTAGCGCCGTAAGCCTTCGGAATGCTACCAACATATATGATATTATATGCGAGCTGGTGCTTCAATCCCCGGAACGTCTCACTTCTCTTACTATCTACGACTACCAAAGTCGCTGTCAAGATTGATGCTTCGCTGAAATACGCTCGCAATCCATAGGAAAGCAAGAAACTTTCCGTCCAACGGTCACTGGGATTCTGGGCGGAGGAGACCTCTAGCCATTCAATTTCTAATGGAAATTGACGGTGTGTTACATCGTTCGTGACTGAGTGGAGGGCAAAACTTGATGTGTCGTTAGTGTCAGCTTCCCCCTCACAAATACCTTCTTCAGTTCTGCATTCTCCCTGTCCAGCCCCTCCACCTTCCTCGCCGCCACCCCCATCTTATCAAGCAAATATGCAGCTCTCGCATCGCACGCCAAATTGAACAGCAGATGCTACCACACAGCATCGACTACAAATTTCGGAACGGTCATCCCTTGCCTTGCTCCACGAACCTCTTGGCTTACTTGGCTTGACGTAGGTGGCCCCTATATCTCCCCTGTTATGACTTCACCCTCTGCCACTCAGGGGTTTCGGACTTGGTTCGCCACGCATCATCATTGGCGATGCCCTGCGTTGTTGAACTACCGGACGAACTGGTCACAGAAATTCTGAAGAAGATCGAGCTATGCATTTAAAAAGCGAAGGAGGTACCTCCAGTCAACCTTGATCTTCCTCTGGTCAGATCATCGTTAGCAGGGTTCACAATTCCCCTCATGGGATGCTTCGACATCCCACGGCGTAGCCTACGCGACTGGCTGACATTTGTCAGAAGGGACCTGGTGAAGCACACAGGTCCGCTCTTACGGTCCGTCTATGAATGCGATCTATGTGGGGGCCATAGGAATTGTCCCGGACGTAGCGGATTTTCTATGGGGTTCGTCACCTATCTTATTAAGACTCTCGCGTAGAATCGACAACCTTTGGTTTGATATGCAGCTTCCTGGACTTTCCACCACCTGTCGGTAAGGACTCATAGACTCTTACTGCGTTTCCTTTCTCCTCAGTTACGTTCGAACTAGATGGAATATGCCCTTCCCATCCTGTAGCGGAGAACATCAAGCATCAGCATCGGAAGCAAAGGACATCATCATCATGGACAAACCCGGAGAGCTTCTCTTCGTCTTTTAGCTTGTGTCTCAGCCTCTACTGTTGGACTGAGGTATAATCAGGCTTGCTCCCTTGTAATAAAGTCTCCGTTGGCGCAGTCTCTCGGCGCTCCGTCGTCTGTTCCAGAATTAGTCCGGTATACGCATCAACTATTCTTCCCCCAGGCCTTCGCCATCTCAGCTGAAAGCCTGGGCTTAAACAAGATGACTGGAAGCGGTACTGGGACATACAGTACCTGGACCTGGAGAGTAAATTCGATTCTCGATTTGCGGTAGTCAAGGTGACCACGATTTTCTCTCATTTTCATGATGAATTCATCAGTGAAAAGTGTGAAGGATGAAAATCA
Source organism: Pleurotus giganteus (assembly GCA_032158425.1). Lineage (NCBI taxonomy): Eukaryota > Fungi > Basidiomycota > Agaricomycetes > Agaricales > Pleurotaceae > Pleurotus > Pleurotus giganteus. Next base: position 4,299,551 of record JAPEHR010000002.1, read on the forward strand.
TCGAGGAGCAGTCGCAGCCTTCAATTATTGCTATTAGTGCCGCCTCTTACCCGTCGCGCACGTGGTGGTAACCGCGAGGCGGCTACAGCGACAGGCGCCGAGTGCACATTTCGGGACCTTTACATCGAGGGCCGTTTGTCGGGGAGGCTTACTTCTTTGGCGGTGTAATACCGGCCATTCTACGCTCCTCGTCAATCATTGCACGTTCGGCCACTGCGGTCAGTTGACCATCCTTTAGATCCCTCTGGCGCATCTCATTTCTCCGCTTAAGCGTAGGTTGGATCAGATTCGGAGCGGCATGCCTTCTCTGGGCCATATCACCGCCTCTTATATTGATTATCCTCCCTGATGATGTCGGAGGAAGTATGAACGTTTTATTAACGTCCCTTGGCATCTATTCTTAGCGACCACCTAAATTTCCGTGTGATCATGGAGACGAAAAAGCTCGGAAAATCTCCGAGGGTGGATGACGAGGCAGCATAAATACTGGCTTGCTCTGCAGTAAAGTGTCGTCCAACAACAACTACCCCGATGAACAAACTCGGCCTGGTTTCCCTTGTGTTCGCAGCGACCGCGTTCGCCCAACAGTCGGGTGTCACGACGCGTTACTGGTATGTACGGTGTCTCGTTGTCATGAAGTCCCCATTTAACGCGTCGCTTGTAGGGATTGCTGCAAACCTTCTTGCAGCTGGTCGGGCAAGGTATATCTGTTTGCAACCGTCGGCCGTTCCGCACGTCCTCAGCTTAAATTGTAGGCTCAAGTCAGCCGACCGGTCCTCACTTGCAATTCTCAAGGATCCACCCTTACCGATCCCGACGTCAAGAGCGGTTGTGACGGCGGATCTGCCTTCACCTGCGTTAACAACTCTCCATTTGCCGTCGACGCCAACACCGCGTACGGCTTCGCTGCCGTCAGCATTTCTGGCAGCACTGAAAGCGTGAGCCTGTTATTTTCGCAAAATGTACCGTTTATTCAGTCATAATATTAGAAATGGTGCTGCGCATGCTATGGTAAGGCCATTTCGCCGGTGCCAGGTGCCACAGCCCACTGACCTTCTGCTAGAATTGACGTTCACCAGCGGGCCCGTTCAAGGCAAGCGAATGATTGTGCAAGCCACCAACACTGGCGGTGATTTGGGTTCGAACCACTTCGATATCCTCATGCCCGGTGGCGGTGTTGGTAAGTTACCAGTGCGCGTCCAGTGCGCGATCACGCCGCGTTTACTCTCATTCCAGGTGCCTTCACTCAAGGATGCCCCGCCCAATTCGGTTCATGGAACGGCGTAAGTCCAATGGTTCACCTATTCGCGATACTGGATTATATGTCTTGTTCAGGGAGCTCAATATGGTGGTCTAACCTCAAGAGACCAATGCAACCAGCTTCCTTCCTGTTCGTCCGCCTTCTCCTTGTTTGCATCTCCTACTGATGCATCGCCTCCATAGCACTGGTTGCAGGCTGCCAATGGCGCTTCGGTGAGTCGTGTTCCACAGAAAATCCGGTTGGTGAATGCCCGACTTATATCAATTCCGAACAGATTGGTTCCAAAATGCCGATAATCCAAACGTTTCCTTCCGCCAGGTGCAATGCCCAAGCCAACTCACCTCCATCTCAGGATGCTCCCGATCCGATGACGGCGGTCTACCAAACCCCTCCTCTGGCCCCCCTCCTTCAACTTCAAACACCCCGCCTTCTTCGACTTCGGCGCCTCCTACGACCCCCACTAACAACCCCGGCGGCACTGCTCCTCAGTACGGCCAATGTGGCGGAAACGGGTAGGACATTCGGCCTGTCTGTTATAGATTTTTGACAAAGCTCTTGTGTAGCTGGAATGGTCCAACGACTTGTGCTTCGCCGTTCAAATGCACCAAGCTCAACGATTGGGTAATGTGTCCTCCTCAATTTTCCTTGACTTGACACTGATTCCTGAGGTCTGCACAGTACTCGCAATGCCTCTAAAACTTATTTATTAGCAACACCAATCTGTGACATAAGAAGTCACCAGAGGATACCATTGTATATACAGTATCCTACAAGAGCATTTAACTACATTCGTTTCCGGACCCGTATTTACACGTTCGTTATATCCAACAATATCATATTCGTCGCGTCGCAAAATTTATCTTGATCTCTACGACAGGCAATACTTCAGCTTCGTCAGTCTTGTTTCATACCGTTCACCCGAATGCCACCCCTCGTCCAATGCTCATTTCCAGCAATAAAATCGGCTCGCACCACTTTTCCCCTCGATAAAACCCTCCCAAGCCGTTCTACCTTGACATAAACGCCCTCGACACGACCATCATAATACGCTGAAGGTTTCTGTACCATTTCCCGCAGTTCCGACTCGGAGGGCATGCAACCTTCGAGAAGCATAGGCACCAAAGTCAAAGAGGTGCCAGAAAGCATGAGACGAAGAGTTTTGATATCGGTAAATGTCTCCGTGCTACGATCGTACAAATCGAAGGTTATGAATCTATCGGGGAGGTCAGAGTATGGGATAGAGTGGGTTGCATACATCCACTCTCCGAAAAGGATGTAGCGTTCAGGGAAATACGGATCCCTATCCAGGATTCTTCGCAAGTCCTCTTCGTGCTTCTCTACCCAATGTCCGAGCTTCTTGAACTGTTCGTGGGTGGATGAGTTCACGTAGTGAGAGCGATTCTGGACTATGATTTTGGAACGGTCGGAGGACAAGGAGAATCCCATGTTGGCACCGTCGATCTTCTCCGTGATGGTGACACGGGAGTCGGAGGGAATTGGAGGTAAAGTGGCTATATCGACGTGCAGATCGTCGCTTGTTGCAGCGCCGAGATTCAGCAAGTGTGGCGTACGAGGGAACTTGAAAATGAGGATAGGAGGAGACAATAGATGAACGAGATCGTCGGCGGCAGCAAAGGATCGAATTGTAACGACAGCCTTGAAGCCTTCGTCCAGCGTCGGTCGCACAAATATCTTGCGCATCTGTTCGACGGCATTCCGTACCCTGTTGCCCGGGGGCAATGTAGGGTGATCTGGCCGTAGCTGAGCACGGGATGTACACAGTGCGGGATCGTAGTCGAACCAGATGGCGACTGGGGACTGTGCCCAGTTAGCTGCAAGGGCGAGCCAAGTCCTTCTGTCGTCAGTACTGGTGTTGCATCGATCTAGCAGGACACGCCCCCGTGCATGGCCTATGGCTGTCTCACAGCCTGCCCTACTCCCGGAGTCATCCTGAGATATCCTCGTCCACCGTTTAGGATCACGAGCCAGAAGGCAGCTGGAGAACCAAGACTTGCCAGATCCAGGCAAACCCACCAGCACGAAAAGATCGCTGTCCCATCAATTTCTACCTCACATGGAGGAGGTTCGGAAGGAAGCTCTGGTAAGACTGACTGCCGTTTCCAAATGGCACTGCACCATTTGGATACAAAAGCTTTCTGACGGTCCGTTTCGATACTTCCAGGTCGGATAGCGCGTAGCGAGGAGACGGCTTCTTCAGCGGCCATTGTAGGTTGCGCTTGGTATGGGTTGGGAGGGTTGAAGCCGTATGCAGAGAGATAGCAAGCTGCAACGGTCCCTGCACGTCCCTTACCTCCCCCACAATGAACTAGCAGGGGCAGATTTGAAGCATCCTGAACGAGGTGCATGACCAAATCCACTTGTTCGATTGAGGGCGGATGTGTATTGGTCACGGGTAGAAATGTATTCTTGATGTTCTTGCCTGCGAACCAGGCAGACGGAAGTGGCGTCTCTTCAGTAAGGGTCAGGACATGGCGAATACCAAGGTGAGGGGATGCGAGGGCCGTAATATGCTCTTCACTCTGAGGTGTGGACATAACGGCTATTTGAAAAGGTACTAGCCACCGAAAAAATCTGGGCAGCTTTTGGAGCGGCTGGGTTGTGGCCGGGATAAACAGGCTATGTCGAGGTTCTATGCAAAGGGTGGGTACTATGCCAAGTTTGGCAATATGCAATCGAAGCTGGGGAGGCCAAGGAGCCAGCAACTGAGGCAGGATCTCTTCTGGCAGCTGGGCGTGCTCTGATGCCTTAAAGACGTGACCCCACTCAGTGTACGATGAGCAAACCACTAACTGTTTGATGCAATACCCTTGGGCCTTGTCGTCGTCAGTTCGGTCAAAGGCACAAGCGTAGGAAAGCATAGCCAACTTGTAAGATTCCAGTCGAAATGCAGAGTCGGCTAGCCGAAGATAGCCATGGTGGGTATCAGGAGAGGCTTGAATAAGCTGCACACAGAAAGGCTGCTGTCTGGAATACCGGCGAAAAACTTGGAGCGTGAAGCAAGCGTGATCAAGGAAGTCGCGTGAACGGTTGTTAAGAGCATGATCAGGAAGCAATGAGTCAATCCCCTTGTCCATGTCGTGGTTGTCTTTGGCAGAGAGGGTGATGTGATAGTGCTTGGGCGGCAGGCCCAGCTCCTTGCGGAATTGCTGGCCAGCTGCCCAAATGATCACCACATAATATACGCCAGAGATTGTGTCCCCTCCAATTCCAGCAGAGAAAACATGTCGGAAGTCTGGCTGAGATGAAGATAGCTTTGTAGCGACAGTGATATGATAAGCCATAGAGGTAGGAGCTAGTTGCGTCTCCGCTTCTATCAACTGTGCGACGGCGCTCTGTGCCATTTCGTCGACCTGCGAGCCGAGCAAAGCGATGAATCCCCGGGTCTTCTGCAGCGACAACGGCATGATGGATCACTCTGAAAGGAGGCCAAGTCAGGACTGAGATTTGCCAGCCGGGAATTTATAAGGAGTATTCAGAGAGAAATCTCGAGTCATTCTGGGATTCCGACTGACATCAGTGCAGCGCCGTCTCAGAATCATGAAGTCCCGGAACCGAGCCTCTCGCAGGATCTTGATTCTTGAGTCGAGGTCAATGAGGTGACACTGAAGTGAGGGCGGCATCCAACTTGAACACCGGAAGTAACACCAACGCCTTGTTACGTAAGCAACTAAATTTCTCAAGCCTTGATCTCAACGACCACCAGCCCGTCGTGGACGCACAATGGCGCCCATCAAAAAGACACCCTCAGCTTCGAAAACAAAATCCTCTTCGTCCGTCTCGTTGAAGAAAGTCAAGGGCGAAAATTTCTACCGAAATGCTAAACAAGTCGCCCGACTAAAGATGCTCACTGGCGGCAAGCCAGTCCGGGATAAGGATGGGAAGATTATTCAGGCTGCTGCCTTTCAGAAGGGAGAGGATGAGACGAAGCCCGGGAGAGTGCAGCCTGATCGTCGCTGGTTTGGTATGTACTGTGTGTCGATTGTGGCCACTGTCGCTTACCGTGTAGCATAGGAAATACTCGAGTAATATCCCAGACAGCACTGGATCATTTCCGTACAAGCTTGGCTACCAAAAAGGATGACCCATACTCCGTATTGTTGCGCCGGAATAAACTGCCAATGGCCCTCCTAGACGATGCAGCCAACCCTAATCTCCGTAAAGTAGGCTATCCAGCTCGTTCCACGTCCGTTTGATTCACCATTTGTGCAGCGTGCGCACATCGTGGAGACTGAACCTTTTGCGGAGACGTTTGGACCGAAGGCCCAGCGAAAGCGACCGAGGATTGATGCAGGAACCTTCGAGGAACTTGGGAAGATGGGTGCTGCTGCTGCCGACAAAGCGGACGAGGTTGCAACGTCGACCGGTATCGGTGTTATAGGCATGCTCTCTCCTATGGCGTTTGAAACAAGGCCTCACTCCTCGTAGAACCTCTTGCATCGTCTGTCGCCGAACCTCAGACTCATGCAGACTATTTCGAACCTATCTATGCCAAAGGCACATCAAAGCGCATATATGGAGAACTCTACAAAGTGATCGACTCGTCCGACGTAGTGCTTCATGTCTTGGATGCCCGAGACCCAATGGGCACGATCTGTGAATCCGTCCTCGAATATTTGAAGAAGGAGAAAGCCCACAAGCAGGTCGTTCTAGTCATAAATAAGTGTGACTTGGTGCCGAGCTGGGTTACTGCACGATATATCCAACACCTGACGCCTCGATACCCCACCATCGCATTCCACGCATCGCCTAACCATTCATTTGGGAAGGGATCGCTCATTCAACTCCTACGACAGTTTGCTCAACTACATTCGGATAAAAAGCAAATTTCCGTGGGCTTAATTGGATACCCCAACGTTGGCAAGAGTAGCGTCATAAATACCCTCAAAAGCAGCAAAGTCTGTCGCGTTGCACCAATACCAGGAGAAACCAAGGTGCGTCTTAATAGTCAACCTCAGTCGCTTACTCAGGTGTTCATTGGAGTGTATAGGTTTGGCAGTATATCACGCTAACTCGCCGCATATACCTCATCGACTGTCCCGGTATCGTGCCCACGTCTGCGAAGGACGACGACACCTCCACTGTACTGAAAGGCGTTGTCCGCGTTGAAGCACTCCCCACACCGTCAGAACACATCCCTGCCCTCCTTAAACGGGTGAAACCGATATACCTATCTCGCACGTATGGAATAGATCTCCCGAACAAGACTAATTCATCAGAAAGTTGGGATCCTGAAGTATTTTTGGACCGTCTCGCTCGAATGAAAGGACGACTGCTGAAACAAGGAGAGCCTGATGTCGATGCCGTTGCAAAGATTGTGTTGAGTGACTGGGTTAGAGGACGTATTCCCTTCTTTGTGCCGCCACCAGAGCGTTCGGAGGAGCTCAATGTTGCAGAAGCTGAAGAGGCGAAGAAGAAAGCGAAGACCTCGGATGTGAAGGGTAAAGGCAAGGCGACAGACGTAGAGCAAAATCTCGCTCCTAGCGTGAAGCAGAACCTGGGATCGATAATTCAAAAGAATACCTTTGTCCCCGAGGATGTGAGGCCTCTGGATCAAGAGTTTGATCAGGATGATGAAGAAGGCTCTGGAGATGATCCCTCCGAGGGGAATAGCGACGCCGATGAAGGAGATCAAGAAGAAGAATTGTCATGGAACGATGTGTTCACTGGCTGTGAACCTGTGACGTCGGCTAACGAAGCGGATCCTTCCACCGCAGGTAGGCATTGCGATCGCTTCGGTATCACAATGCTTGGCTCACAAGAAGCAGATACCAAGATAAATGTCGACAATGATGAACAGCCAAAGAAAGAGCCCCGAATGACAACGAATAAGGTGAGCGTCAGTCTTTGACGACCTCCAAGTGACTCACCAGCGCATCTCCATTTAGAAAAAGGCGCAGAACTTCTACACGAACCACAACGTGAAAAATAAGAATCGGAACAAGGCAGTGATCATGAAATCACTTCCCGTCGGCAAGAGGACGGATCGGAAAGGGAAGAAGGGCGCATCATGATAATCATGGATCCGGAATTGTAGATTGTGAGTATCCATTCCTTCCGCAATCCGGATACTTGTTGACGGGGTTTACAGACTGTAGATCTTTGCGGTGTAACTCGGTACTACAATCCACTACTAACGTGGGTCGACATTCCTTTGCAGACATTAAGCGCACCGCAACCGCGATAACGCCATGTAAGTCGTGTAAGTACTCGTCGTTGCGCAATGCGCCCTGCCAGCACTAGAACTACGCTTCGAGGCTGAACGGATTTGGAGGGTCACCGTGGGAATGGATTATATCGGAGGACCGCATATAAGTCGGGCACTATCACCTCCCTCAGATTGCATCAGCCTCTTCTTCATACCACCATGTCCATCACCAAAATCCACGCTCGCCAGGTCAGTTTGGTCAACATCTCGTTGTGGTTTGGGGATTCGACGCGACCTCTTTCGTTCAGATCTTCGACTCTCGCGGCAACCCCACCGTTGAGGTTGATGTCTACACCGAGAAGGGTACGACCGTTGCTGAGATATCGAAACGCTGAGATCTGAAGGCCCACTCATGGATTAGGCCGCTTCCGAGCCGCTGTGCCTTCTGGCGCCTCGACTGGTATTCACGAAGCCGTCGAGCTTCGCGATGGTGACAAAAACAACTACGTCGGCAAAGGTACTCATCATATCGCTTCTGCGTATCTGATTTCCCGATCTCAACCAATATGCACGCCAGGTGTCCTTAAAGCCGTCGCCAACGTGAACGACACGATCGCACCGGCTCTCATCGGCTCTGGCCTCAAGGTTACTTCCCAGAAGGAGATCGACGACTTCCTCATCAAACTGGACGGAACGCCCAACAAGGGGAAGCTTGGTGCCAATGCTATCCTTGGTGTGTCTATCGCTGTTGCGGAGGCTGCTGCCGCAGAGAAGGGAGTGCCGCTCTATCAGCACTTGGCTGATCTCGCCGGAGTCAAGCCACCTTTTGTGCTGCCTTGCCCTGCATTCAACGTTATCAATGGTGGATCGCATGCCGGAAATAAGCTGGCTTTCCAGGAATTCATGCTTCTCCCTACTGGCGCAACATCATTCACGGAGGCAATGAAGATTGGTACCGAGACTTATCACACGTTGAAGAAAGTTATCAGCGCAAAATACGGCATCGATGGTTGGTGGACTTAAGTGCTGATTTAACTGGGCAGGGGAACTGACACCTTTGTATCAAGCCGTCAACGTAGGCGATGAGGGTGGATTCGCACCCAACGTTTCTGGCGCTGACGAGTCTCTGGAACTGCTCACTGAGGCCATCAAGAAGGCTGGCTATGAGGGCAAGATCAAGATCGCTCTGGATGTCGCCTCTTCCGAGTTCTACAAGGAGGGCAAGTACGACCTCGACTTCAAGAACCCCAACTCCGACCCCACCAAGTGGATCTCTGGCGTTGAACTCGCCAACCTCTATCTCAGCTACGTCAAAAAGTACCCCATTGTCTCCATTGAAGATCCATTCGATCAAGATGATTGGGAGGCCTGGACTCACTTCACTGCTAACTCTGGCATCCAAATCGTTGGCGATGACTTGACTGTCACGAACCCTCTTCGTATCAAGACCGCCATCGAGAAGAAGGCTTGCAATGGGTTGCTTCTTAAGGTCAACCAGATCGGTACTATCTCGGAATCGATCCAGGCGTTCGTAACTTTCCCCTCTTATTGAATCCGTGGGTTGACACATTGTACAGTGCTCAGCTCTCTCAATCCGATGGCTGGGGTGTCATGATCTCGCACCGCAGCGGTGAGACCGAGAACACCGTCATTGCTGACCTTGCCGTCGCTCTTGGTGTTGGCCAAATAAAGACTGGTGCCCCAGCTCGTAGCGAACGTGTTGCCAAATACAACGCCCTCCTCCGTATTGAGTAAGCAACCCACCGTCTAGAGCCAAAACTTTTGATGCTCAATACTGCTGCAGGGAGGAACTTACTGATGCCTCGTTTGCTGGCGACAAGGGTCTCTCTGCTGGCCATAACCCTCCTGCTCTCCTCAAGAAGTAAAGTCACGAAAGATAAATTGGAATTGGAAGGACTTGTTGTCATTATTAACGCTTAGAACTTGTATTTGCATGATGTACTGACTAAAGAGTGGAAAACTCGTACTTGACTGTGCTGCCGTTGACTGGTTGACCAACGAAACAACTTTCTTCCTGCGGTGTCTTGTGCTTTGTGGCCGAGAACGGAGCCCCTGTTACGATAGGGGCGACCTTGATCGCGGGCGCCAATTTGTCTTTTCCCCGACGACTTCAGCTAGCAGCCCTTTGGCTTCCGTGTCTTCTCCTCGAGCAGTATCCGAGATTCCTGGCGCACCCAGAGATGCTACGCAATTGCCTAGCTTCCAGTATGCATGAGCTTCAAAGTAGCTGTCGACTCTCCTGCTGAACTTTTTCTTAGCCTCTCAAGTCCTCCGTCCAAGATGCGCTGCTCTTCATACTTCATCCGTTATACGCGCGGAAAGTTCAAGGAAGCAAATAGCTCGCATTGTTAAGAAGCAAAACATCCAAAAGAAGGAAGAAAGGCAGCAACAAGCACTCCTCCACAAACCCAGCCCGGTGCTTGGGACTCGGCCGGGTGAAGAAGCGAAATGGCAGAATTGCGACCTGGCGAAGGTGCTGGTCAAGGAATCCGACCTGAACGCTTCCGAGCCTCTGCTTCCAACTGAATTGCCAATAGGGACTGTCCAAATACCCAAGGCAATGAACTACGGTATCGCCGGTGACATCCAAGAGCAGCTCTTTGAACAGCTCCCGCGTCTTTCTTCAGAAGCTGGCCTGGAAGGACTGTGGCTTGAGCGGAAAGCGGAGAAACTGGCGCAGGGGGTGGATAGAGAAGTGGACAAGGCGAACATATTCGCCAAGGTCGTCGACCTCAGGAACGCCAATGCTGCTGGTATTGCATACGAAAATCGCAGGAGAATCATTGCGGAATTTTCTGAACCGGAGAATCCGTTTGACACGGGACGTGCTGAAGTCCAAGGTGCGTGGCTCTGTTGACTTCAACCAGACGTATGAATCCTCATTCGTGTATCTACCAGCCGCACTTTTGACCTATAAAATCCGCAATCTCTGGGACCATCTCACTAATTTCAAGCGTGATGTCGGTAATCGACGAGGCCTCAGGAAATTGGTCCACCAACGAGCGAAGGTGTTGCGATACTTGAAGCGTACAGACCGGAATCGTTATGATATTCTCCTCGAACGGCTTGCCCTAGAACCATCGAGTGTTGAAGGGGAACTCGTTGTCTAGTGTTTCCTAGTTATTTTGTCGCAATATACCATTGTTTGAAAATGCGTACTGAGACAATGCTTTGACGCGTAAATTTGTGCAAACATTGGGTACGCGACTAGCGGCGACTTGGCTCGCGACGCTCATCATCACCTTTCACGATCTCGATTATGACGACTCCAGAACTCATTGCAGAGACCCTGCGGGGAACGCTGAGCACCGATGCAAACACCAGGATGGCAGCTGAGCTTAGGCTCGCGCAGGATCTCGCGAAGCCAGGCATGTATCCATCCCATCGCCTGCCCCCGATAACGCGATTCACGTCGACCAGAGTCTGCTCTCGCGCTGTCACAACTAGCCTTGGCTCAGGATGTCGATTTACCTCTGCGCCAGATGAGTTTTGATGTTATCTTCGTGTTCTGAACTGCTCTTGATGACTAGGATGTCTTTTCAAGCACTCTGCTAGCATTCTTCTCAAGAAGTACGTTACTGAGCGTTGGTCGCCTTACTTCCAAACATTCAAGGGCTCTGCTCCTCCGGTGGAGGTAGGCCCGTCCTGAAACTGCAGCAAGGCCGCCGCTGATCACGACGATCGCGTCCTTTAGGTGAAGGCACAGATACGACAGGTCGTCTTCCAAGGCCTTTCGGATCCCAGTCGAAAAATCCGCTCTCTTTGTGTTTGTCGTGCAGATATCTTATTGCGACGATGTGCTGATGTGCTGTCTAGGCCGTTACATTGTCGTTAATTGCTCACTGCGACTGGCCAGATGAGTACCCAGATCTCCTCACCAACCTCCTCCATCTCCTTTCGTCGAGCTCATCAGACTCAATCCATGGCGCGATGCAAGTGTTCACTGAGTTTATCAAAACCGATTTGACGGAGGACCAAATATTACCTATCTTGCGTGAATTGCTTCCCGTGCTGTTGACCATTCTGGGATCTACGGACCACACCCCGTTAACTCGGTCGCGGACTGTGTCTGTATTCCGGCAGTGCGCTACCGCTTTGTTCATGGTGAAAGACCAACACCCACAAGCCGTCAAGGAAGCTACTGCGTCCGTTCTTCCAACATGGCTCGAAGCGTTCAAGGTCCTCCTCTCCATCGACCCCCAACAAGACCTCTCGGGTCCTACGTGGGACGGTTTGTCCGTGCGCATACAAGTGTACAAAACGCTGGATATTCTCCATACATCATTCCCTAAAGTGTTGACTCCGTACCTCCCCGATCTTCTCTCTGCGTCTATCGACCATCTACAAAAGCTATATGCGCCCTTCTCACTATATTACCTGTCTCTTGATGGAGGTGATGCTCCTGGTACTACTGAAGATGAATCAATCGACCTCGCGCAGCTCATATGCCCTATTCTTGACTTCATTGGTGCTGTTACAAGAGGTGGGAAGGCCAAGGCGTGGTTTGACGAGAACAACACCACCGCTTTAGTGTCTGCAACTTTTAACATCGCTCAGATGACTGCCGAGGACGTGCGTTTGGACTTCGGTTGTTTGGATATTATATTGACGCTACGCACAGGAAGAGACATGGGCGTCGAATTCGAATGCTTTTGTAGCTCAAGAGGACGATGATACAGCTTATAGCGTTCGGGTAGCTGGGTTTGATCTCCTCAACGTGCGTCCACATTTGTGTGCCATCTCCCGGCCCCACTCAATCTGACCGTTACAGTCCCTGATCGACAGGAGTCCAGTCCAGATTGCTAAGACCTTCCAGAACATAATCCACCAAGTTGTAGCCGCTTCGACCCAGTCCAGGGAAGCTGGTAGTCAGGATTGGTGCGTTCAAAGATTGACTGCGTTTATGATACATGACGTTGAGTGAGCTCATTATAGGTGGCGACTGTTGGAGGCGGCCTTGGCTTCCATAGGATCACAATCTGACGCCCTCTTAGACTGCCTTGAAGATGAACATGATGGCGGGAGGGAGAAGCCCATCGACATTGAGAACCTTTTGGCCAATGTTGTACCCTCTATTTTGCAATTGTCAGGTAACATTCTACTCCTCCCATCCTAATGTATACCCGCTCTAATCTGGTCGTTCACAGAGTTCCAATTTTTACAAGGCCGTGGGTTTGTCTTTGCGAGTCAATTCGCGAAGTTACTGCCTCTACAGCTGGCTGGGCAGTACCTTGAGGCTGCTATCCAAGTTATCGAGGCTGCGGAACCTGGCATTCCTGTCAAGGTATCTGCAGTGAAGGCTCTCCATAAGTAGGCCAGGTTACCCGCATATATGCTATTCCTGACGCGCTCTGCTTTATTGTGTAGCTTCTGCCAGGGTGGCGACGATTCAGCCATTGAACCATTCATTGAGCGGATTGCGAAAGATTTGGGACCTTTCCTACTTGTCACGTCCGAAGATACATTGACACTAGTTCTTGAAACGCTTTCCGTCATTCTGGATGTATCGAACGGAAGTTGGGTCACCCCCGACCTGGCTAACAGTCTGGTCATCGCCATGCTAGATGTCTGGTCAAAGAACAACAAAGACCCTATCTTCGTGTCAATGTTCACCGACATCTTGAAACATCTCACTTCGTCGCCGGCTCCAGGGGTCTACCCAACAGTCGTCAAACAAGCGTTACCGACGTTGTGTAATGCTCTCTCCACCGCCAAACCCGAAGAATCGTGGGTAACGAGCTCTGCCATAGGACTGGCTGGTAGTCTTGTGGAAGGATCCCCGGAGAGTGGATTGGGTGAAGGATTTTTTGCTATGCTTGCGCCTCCATTCTTCAAATGTCTTGCTGATGCTGAGGATAGAGATGTCCTTCAGGTGTGCCCGTCGTTTGGAGGACACTAACGTCATGTACTGATTTACCACTCAGAATGGTGTCTCATGTTTAACCTTAGTGGTCCGCAAGGACTGCAACCAACTCCTGAGCTGGAATGACGGAACAGGTCGAACAGGTCTCGATCACACCCTGGCTGTCATCGCCAAGTTGCTTCAGAGCGATGGTGAATCCGGTAGTCTGTTCATCGGTGACCTCATCATCCACCTCTTGCGAAATACTGGAGACGCTATACTACCTGTTCTTCCTGAATTGCTGCAAGCTATGTTGAGTCGAATGAGGACTGCGAAGACAGCCACATTCCTGCAGGTATGATTCTTGTTCAATGTGTTCGATCGTGACTATTTATCACACTGGAACAGTCCCTCATCATTCCCTTTACATACCTCATCCACAAGCAGCGAGACACCGTACTATCTCTCTTGGAGTCAACGACCATCGATGGGCGATCGGGATTAGACATCTTAATTCAGACATGGTGTGAAAACGCGGAAACATTCCAAGGATTTTGGCCATCTCGACTCAGCACCATCGCCCTCACTCAACTCTATGTATCCGAACGACCGAGTTTGCAAGATTTGATGGTTAAGGGTGACATCATCATCAAGCCGGAGACTAGGAATGGTGAGTGTTCCGGTTTGTTACAGGTTTTGGATATGTATCGAATCAATGTATAAGTGATCATGACGAGGTCTCGAACGAAACAAAGTACGATATGTGGAGGTGTTGAGTCACTTGCACTAACGGATTGGTTGTTATTTAGTACCTCAAGAGTTCACATCCGTTCCTTTCCCTGTCAAGGCTCTGAAAATCATCTTGCACGATGTTCATTCTGGTGGCGAAGCAGCTGTTCTGTCTACCACAGGGAATGAGGCTTATGATATTGACTCTGATGGGGTATGTCTGTCGAGGCCTCTACTGTACGTATATGCTAATTGTTTATCAAGGATGAGTGGCAAGATGAAGAACCTCATGGTGGCCTCAAGGAAGATGAATTTGCGTTCCTTTCCGATTTGATCGGCCCCAAAGGCATGGCTTTCGATAACGACGATATTCTTGATGATAGCGACGATGAGGATCTGAAGAATGACGAAATATCTAAGCTGGACTTGCAGGTTTGTCCTCCTACGCCTCAACTGTACTAGCAAGTGCTGACCAACCCTTTAGTCACATTTGTTAGGCTTCTTCCAAGAATGTGCGGCAAGAAATACAAGTAATTTCGCAAACATGGTTGAGCAAATGACCGCAGAGGAAATTACAGTCATTCGTAGACTAGTCGAACAGTAATATTGAATCCGCTTTTGTACACTTATTGATATAATTTGACCGTTATACAGTAGGGAACATCGTGCAAGCTCAGCTCAAAGCTGACATTCACTTCGTAACTCGTTCCAGAAGCTTTTCAGCCTCTCTCGACGGTGTTCTCTCGGGGTCTCTTTGTAAATATCCTTCGCTTCAGATGCAGTGTTAATACCGATGCAAATCGGGCAGGGCATATCCCATCTACATCAGAGCATGATGAGTCAAAGGCAGGTACAGGAAGATGTGGCGACCTTACCCACAGCTAGCGAAGAGCTCCGGAAAGCTATATGCATGGATAAAGTCAATAATTCAGTAGATAGAGAACGCATGTAATGGATAACTAACCGTGTAGAGAATCCGCCACAGCCGGGGCAAACGCTCCTAGATCCGTTGCAGGTCCAGCACTCATAGGCCCGTCGTAGGAGACTACCGCTATTCTTAATCAGCTTGCTCTTTGGAAATTTCTCCCAAATGACTTTGTAGGTTCTGCGAAAATATTTCCCGGCCGAAGCGTCCTCGAAGGGTTATGTGAGCGAGCTAGGCTAACGAAAGCCCATAAACTGTAGCTTACTCGAAGCACCTTATCCGCACGGTGGATGCTTAGTTTATTCTTGTCTACGAGGATGTAGCCATTCTCAAGATGTTCAGACAAGGCGCGGCCGAAATGGATGTTGACTGAGGTCGAGGTCGCGGTTGCTCCAGCGGCTGAATCCACTTCTCTGGATACGTCACCGAACCAAAACGGCGTTACTTTCTGGATGGTTACATTATGTCCTTCTATGAGGTCGTAGACTTCCACGTCACTACTCATTCCGTAGACTTCGCGTCCTCGAACATCATGGAGGTGCTTATAGAGCGTTTCATCGCGGTGCGCGGAGAAGGCGGAGCAGGTTGAGGCGAAGGCGAGCGCGTCAGAGGTTGATTCCATGATTTCGATGATTTGTGTGACAAGTTCGTCCGGCAGGTCAGAAAGATAGGCCATCGTGGTTGGTGGTAAAAGTGGACTCGGCTTGAAGAACTGGGGGAGCCGCAGGCCTTCAGGGGTTAACGTTAAGCCCCTATGCCGTTTGAAGGCCTAGGCTTAAGCTTAAAGCAAGACTTGACCAAGACACAATTTCTTTTGAGCAAACGACCACAGAGAAAGTTACTATTCGCACACTATCGAACAGTAATATCTTAATCCACCTTTGTCATAATCTGACCGTGATAGCAAGGACCGTGTAGCTTGCCGTACTGCATCCTCGGCTCAAAGCTGACATTCGCTTCGTAAGTTGTTCCAGAAGCTTGTCAGACTCTCTTCATCATCTGGGTCTGCTTTAAAAATATCCTTCGCTTCAGATGCAGCGTTCATCCCGATGCAAGCCGGGCAGGGCATATCCCATCTACACAGGGGCACAATGAGTTGGTCACGCACAGGAAGATATGACAATCGTACCCGCAGCTGGCAAAGAGATCTGGAAACCTATATGCGAATGGATAAAGTCAAAGATCCCATGTCTAGCCGGTGAGGGTGTATAATGGATACCAACATTCTAGAGAATCCACCACAGCCTGGGCAAACGCTCCTTGCCCCGCCGCGGCAGAGCCTACATTGGAATGTCTGTCGAAGGATGATAGCGCTATTCTTAAACAATTTGCTTCTCGGAAATTTCTCCCAGATGACCCTGACGGTCGAGCCAACAAATTCGGAAGTGTCCTGCAGGTGACGTATCTGAGTGAGGCGGCATAATGGAGACCAAACTGAAGCTTACTCCGAGAAGCATTTTATTCGGCTGATGAACGACCAGCTTATTCCTATCGACTAGGATGCACCCATCCTCTTGAAATGGCTGACATGGAGAGAAAAATTCGCCGAAATGAACGTTGACTGAGGTCGCGGTCGCTCCGTCTGAATCCACTCCTCTGGAGACTTCACCGAACCAAAACGGGGTTATGCTCCCAAGGATGTTATTAGTTTTCCTGATGAGGTCGTAGTATTCAACTTCGCTACTCATTCCGTAGACTTCGAGTCCTTGAACACGACGAAGGTGCCTGTAAAGCACCTCCTCGCGATGTGTGTAGAATGTCGAGCAGGTAGAAATAAGCGCGAGCGCGTCAGATGTGGATTTGATCGCTTCGACGATGCTTGTGACAAGTTCGTCTGGAAGGTCAGCAATACGGGGCATGGTGGTGGTAGAGGCGAACGAATGAGCTGGGAGACTCGGAACTTTCTGTCAATCATTATAGGGGCTCCACCCCTGTCAGAAGCTTGACACCGGCAAGTAATTTCGCGAATACGTATACGGCTGAGCAAGAGGAAAACGTATGGTTATTCGTAGACTATTACGGTAATACTTGAATCTGTTTGGGAATGTGTATAAGGTGGCTTGAACAAGTTCTGGCAAGCCTCAGCCAGGTGGGGCGAGGCTCTCGATTCGGACCTATACAAACGATGGGGGCCCACTGCATCAGAGGACTCTGCACACACGGCCTCAAGGAAGAGATGAACGTACACATTTTAGATACAAGGGCAGTAGTATAAGGCGTGTCAGCATACCTCGTGCTCAGCCAACAGCCGTTTTGAAAAGTCGGCATTCGCTTGCTAACTTTTTCCAGAAGGTTGCCAGCAACTCTCCGCATCCATCGTCGTTCCAGTTTTCATCGAAAATGGACTTCGCTTCAGAAGCAGCGTCCACCCAACAACACAAACTGGGCAGGGCATCTTCCACCTAAGATGCAGACCCAGGAGAAGAATGAGACGAAGGCAAGCCCAGGAAGATGTGGCAACATCACCCGCAGCTAGTAAAAAGATCTGGAAACCTGTATGCCCATGCGCTAAGTCAATCACCCCATTGGGTAGACGGAGAGTGTATGTGGATACTGACATCCTAGAGAATCCGCCACAGCCTGGGCAAAGACTCCTATATCCATCGCAGAGCCCACAGATAAAATTCTGTCGTAGGAGAATACCGCTATTCTTAATCAGCTTGCCCTTTGGAAATTTCTCCCAGACGACTTTGAAGACCATGCCACCGAGACATCTATATGTCGAATCGTCCTGTATGTGTTATGACATGTAAGCGAGTCAGACCAACGAAACCTGTAGCTCACATGAAGCACCTTCGTCACGTTGTGAATGACTAGCTTGTTCTTATCGACGATAATCCAGCCGGCCCTCTGATCTTCCGAAGTATCCTCGGATGGTGGAAAGAAGAAGCCGCCCAGATAGAGGTTGACTGAGGTCTCGCTCGATCCGTCTGGATCTACTCCTCTGGAAACTTCACCGAACCAAAACGGCATTGTGTTCTCAACTGTTTCGTCACGTCCCTTGATGAGGTCGTATACTTCAATGTCGCTACTCAATCCGTAGACTGCGCGTCCTTGAACGTTAAGGAGGTGCCTATAGAGTACATCTTCGCGATGGGTGTAGAATGTCGAGCAGGTAGAGATAAATGCGAGCGCGTCAGAAGTGGATTTAACCATTTCGACAATTTTTATGGCAAGTTCATTTGGCAGGTCAGTAATAAGGGCCATGGTGGGAGAGGCGAAGAGAGCCTTCAATTGCGTGCTCTACCCCTGACCAAGTCATCGTTGGTAGGAAACTCGTAGGCTAGTCATATTTGAAATTCCAGATCCCGACTTGATCCTTACTGTTATTTTGTCCACGATGCCTTTGCGATGCCTCCGCTTGGGCTAAGCTGACACAGCTGCAATGGGGAACGGTCATGTTTGTGGCACGTATTGAAGATGTAGATGGAAGTAATTACATAGTATTATATAATGGAAATGCGCGTAGGAACCGTTGAAGTACGAAGGTTTGACACCCTCAGCCACTGGGAGTAGTGACAAACGGTGAGCGACCCCTAAGCAGTAAGGGCATCTTACGAAGGGACAGTAAGGGGTAAAGGGGGGACGGTGACACTGCGCATTTCGCAAGACTCAGCCTAAAGCCGGCAGTCACGTCGTAACTTGTTCCAGAGGTCTTCCATACCCTTCTCATCGTCCTTGTCGATAAAATCCTTCGCTTGACACGCAGCGTCCGTTCCGATACAAACCGGGCATGGCATATCCCATCTACATAGGAACAGAATGAGTCAGAAGTAGGCACAAATGGGCAACCTTACAAGCAACTGGCAAATAGATCTGGAAAGCTATTTGCCAATGCGGAAAGTCAGTGACCCCGTTAAGTCGACAGAGAGTGTAATTAATGGATAATTGACCTTTTAGAGAATCCGCCACAGCCCGGGCAAACGCTCCTAGATCCGTCGCAGAGCTGGCATAGAAAATTCCGTCGTAGGAGAATACCGCTATTCTTAATCAACTTGCTCTTCGGAAATTTCTCCCAAGCGACTTTGACGATTGTGTGTCTAAATGCCGAAGTGTCCTGGATGATATGAGTGAGGCAGGCTAACGAAAGCCAATCAATTGGAACTTACACGAAGCACTTCCTTCGCGTTGTTGATGATTAGGTTGTTCCCATCGACGAAGATGCAACCATCCCGTTCATCTTCATCATCTTCATCATCCGAATCCGAATCCGAATCCGGCGAAGAGAAGAAGTCGCCGAAATAGAGGTTGACTACGGTCGTGGTCGTTCCCTCCGAATCCACACTTCTGGACACTTTCCCGAACCAAAATGGCAATATGCTTTCAAGTTTTACATTATCTCCCTTGATGAGGTCGTATACTTCAACGTCGCTACTCAATCCGTAGACTTTGCGTCCTTGAACGCGACGTAGGCGATTATAGAGGACTTCTTCACGAAGAGTATAAAAGGTGGAGCAGGTCGAGATGAAAGCCAGCGCGTCAGAGGTGTATTTGATGTTTTCGATGATTTTTGCGACGAGCTCTACCGGCAGCTCAGCATTAGAGGGCATCGTGGTGTTGGTGGTGGTGAGAATCGAGTGCCACTGGCTAATGGCCCTTTTATAGTGGTCAGGGGTCGTGTAAACAGGCGCCCATACTCTCTGCCTGTGGCTAGATTGATTCCATGACCACCTCATAAACGACCAGTCTCGATCGCAAAAATCGCAGGAGTACTACCAAACGCCATGAACGCCGATGATACGTCAAACGACTTCGATATTGAATCCCTCGTCCATCTAGAACAAACGTACTTATTTATCGACTGATTGCAAGTTCACGTCTGATTCTTCTTTTCGACGCGTCCTCCTTCCACAGATTCTACGATTCTGGGCATAAGGATGGTTACCAACACGGACGTATACACGGATTAATCGAAGGACGCGCCCTCGGTCGTGAAAAGGGCTTTGAAATGTGGGAAGAGCTAGGATTCTACGAGGGATTTGCGTTGATGTGGAAATCAATCATCGCACAGCGCAGTGCAGAGTCCGACGAGTAAGTGGGCGTATTTTCGAGCTGTATGTGTGCAGTCGGTGGTTTGGCTGAATTGCGATTTTCTCCCATCTAGACGAACGTTGAACCATCTCAACCACCTGCTCCAACTCATCTCACAATTCCCCCGAGTCAACCCCTCGTCATCAGATACAGACATCGACATCCCCAAGCTCTTCAGGCAAATTCGTTCTAGGTACAAAGCCCTCTGCGCCACCCTCGGCGTTCGTCCAAGCCTCCGTGCC
This sequence comes from Pleurotus giganteus, assembly GCA_032158425.1. Lineage (NCBI taxonomy): Eukaryota > Fungi > Basidiomycota > Agaricomycetes > Agaricales > Pleurotaceae > Pleurotus > Pleurotus giganteus. The sequence goes on from JAPEHR010000002.1 coordinate 4,319,768, forward strand.
GCGGACGGTGCTCCTTTAGAGGGTGGTTTAGAGCAGCATGATCAAGGGACTGTGAAGAACGGCAAAGCAAGTAAACCGTCGGTATGGAAGGTGGATACTGCTCCTATGTCTCTCAACTTTTGAGTGAGTTAAACGCCAGTGGATGCCCTCTCATCACTAAATCGTCGAAGTCTGTTCAGATGATGCGCATATATCGATTCCGCGGATAGAACGAGGCACTGAATCGTCTTACGGCAGCGAGTGAGGTTAGACTGTTAACTCATATTGGCAAAGCAATGCTTTTCATAATAGTACAGGATATCAACTAAAGGAAAGACGCCGCGAGAGCTCGCTCAATTGCAGCAATTTGAACCACCAGCGTGTGCACCGTTAACAAAAGCAGGTTTACTCAACGGGTCATTTGTTCCAGGAACATCCATGCTGGGATTAAACTTGAAGAAGTTATTTGGTTTGAATGTCAAATGGATCGTCTCGACAGGCATGACTGGCCAATCCTCAGGACGAGGTATATGGGTTGTACCTTTTGGTAGTTCAGTGGTGGACCGAAGAGATGCAAGTCGAACGACTTACCTGCAACGATATACACGAGGATATCCTCGTTGTCAACATTCCCCTCCGCTTTTACCCATTCACCAACTGAGTCGGTGGGATTAGTCCTAGTCTGCGGGACATATTTCCCACTGGGCCACATTCTGGAGCCTTTCTCTCCTTCCACATCTCGACATACCCAGAGTGCATTCTCCAAGAAGTTCGCCCTCTTCGCAACCCACCCATCCGCCTTCGCCAGCATCGGAGTAGCTCCACCCTTAACGCCTAGCGCATATCCAACGTTCTTCCCAGACGCGTAATGTTTCCTTGCCGGGTTAACAATCCTCCACCTACGTTCCTTCTCGAAGTCGTACGGGCGACCAGATTCCTTAGTGAGGAGAGTGTCCACAGATCTGAACGCGTTTCCAGCATAGTTCAACGCCGAGCCAGCGGGTGCTTCGGAGGGCAGGATGTCGGATTCGATGACAGAATTGTTAAGGCCGTCTACCATAGGGTCGATACGCATGCAAAACATGTGCTGGTGGTAATGTGCGTTGACGTTGGGTGCTACGGTTGTACCGTATGGGTTGGGCTCGCCATCGCCAGCGATGTACACTTGGAGAATCCCAGTAAGCCGGATCTCCAACTCGATGGTACCATCTTGGTAGAAATGGTAATTCCAGATGTACTCTGGTCATGGTGATAGGTGAGTTGACTTAATGTAGATGCAGTCGGAGATGAGACTAACCGTAGTTTGCTAGAGTGCAAACCATGCTGACTACCAGCCTGCGTCTCCGAACAGTCTGGGTGCGTCCGTTTGGTCGATAATCCGTATGCTTCCAGAGCACACCGGAGTCTTCTTCGTGGATGCATATGACGTTCTTGATCACGATGGCTTCACCGTTGTGCCCAACAAACGCGCCGGGCTATGCTTTCATGAGTTTCACTCGCCATTCGTCAGCAAAAGTTACTTGCCAAATAATGAATCTGTCCCAGGCAATCGCAGCCGAGCGAGAGTTCGTTCGCCATGGTTCCCATACCGTATTCTCCTCTTAACATGAACGTCATTCAGAGCAACTCGTTGAAAGCTAGTCTCACTCACGTGTCGAAGGCAAACTTCCTCGGATGGGGAAACTCAGGCGCACCATACGGTACAACCATCTCTGCCAGCGAGAGACGGTAGAAGATGGGCCTTACTTCACCATGGTCGTTATACGTTATAGTCGAAAACACCAAACCCTCCCTATGATGGAACGCTGTCCATCCCAACAAGGTCAGCACGGATGAGAATGGAACATAGTAAATGGGACTTACAAATGTGCATTTTCCAGTTTTGCCACTCAAGTTCGTTCCCGTTCATCTTGAAGCTAACACCTTCAGGTTGAACAACATGCAGCGGCTTTATGTCGTCCCTCAGCTTGAACTCCGGCTCCTCCTCCTTAATCAGGTCGGGCAGGAAGTCAAATTTCTTTGTGGGAGGAGGGATACGGTCTCTGTTCACTGCAGCGAAGGAATCGTCAGGCGGAAGCAAAGAAGCTGGAGGCGCAGTAGCGTCAACGGAAAGCTTGGGCCCGTTGGGCGTGGAGTCCCATACAGCGGGGAAGTCGATGTGAAGAACCTCGTCCGAGTTAGCGTCTATGACGGGTACAAAGTCCTGTAGGGCCCGTGAGTCGTAGATGATGCTCGGTTCCAAAGTGAGACTTACCATCGGGTGGGCGTATAGGTTCTCGTGCTGCCCATACCTTGCAAACACGAACGCCTGCTGGACACGCCGGCTTTGGGGGAAGCGTTCATCATATCCGATAGACCACCCGTCACAGTAGATCTGTTCGGGCTTCACGCCTGCGTTTACGGGGGTTTAGTGGATATTTCAGAAATGAAGGGGTTACTCACCAACTGCAGCGGCTAGCTTCTGAACCCGTGGATCTTGGCGCACGACCTTCTCACAAGCGACGAGTTCCTCCACGGAAATCTGAGGCTGCACCCCCTCTCCGAGCTTCTCAAGCGTGTTAACGACCCACGATCCTTCCTCGAGGGCAAGGATGGAATTGTAGGAGTGTCTACGGAGAGTTTAGCAGGCGGGCGTATAGTCCAGGCTATCGACGTACCCATTAACCAGGTCCAAAAACTACAGCATTCAAGCATTAGACGCTACTCCTAAGGATTGGAATGTCACTCACATCAACTTCAGCCTTACGGACGATAGGACTTGGAGACTCTGGCTTTGCGCCAGGCGCAAGGGGGATGCCAAGAGCTGCGAGCACGGACTTTTTCGGTGGGGGAAGGAGATAACAAGTTATAAACTTGATCGCCTTAATACCCGTATCTTTGGTGGTGATGTATTGGCGTAAAGCCAGACAAACCGCCGCAATCTGTTAACGTTCAGTCAGTCATATACGGGTCATATATAAGACAGAAGCCGCACCTCGTCCGGTGATAGGGGATCCAGTGGGTGCTTGAACTTGGATAGGACAACGTCGGCGTTACTTTGAACGACTTTAGTTGCCGTCTCCGGTGTCGGCGCGGTGTTAACTGATTCGTTGGGCATATCGCTAGGTGACCGTTTGTTCCGCTGGTACGACGAGGCAGAATTGCTATTCCTCGATCCCAAATGCCTCTTATAACTAATCGCTACTTACGGCACGTGGGCCCAGAGGACTCTACACGAGTTATCAGCTGACGGGGTACTGAATGCTATCTTCTCATGGTCGGACTTGTTCCCGAATGGTACATGCCATTTGCAATAGGCGCTCCGGCTCTCGACGTTGGGTGTGCGGGGACCGTTCCCAAGCGTAGTACCAAATCGTCCAATCAGAATGCGGAAAAGCCTGAGCGCCTTTCCGTCCGATTTCCGACTTTCCTTTGGCCATCGCCAAAATTCAGAGCTCCAAGTTATCTCAGGAATTAACATGGATTTTCTATCGCTCGTGTTTATGCAAATAAATTTATGCAAGGGTTCGTTTTATCCCGCCTTCTGAAGTTCTGATGGCCCACGGGAAGCCTGGGATGTAGGAAGACTCTACATCCGCACTGTTCCTTTAGCCCGCGTTTTGGCGATGTGATGCGTGCGAAGGGCACTTTAGCTCGTGCTTCAGTATGAGTGAAGCCCAGAACGTGAGGTGGGTGCTGGGGTGCTTGATGAATCGTTCGAAACGCACGATGGGACAGAGAATAGGGGTGAAAGGGGTCGCACGTGCGCGTGCCAGCCAACAGGGGCTTCGCGACATACGCGACACCGATGTTGCTCGCAACCGAGAATCGTTGGCTAAATAAGGTTGACATATATACAAAAATACAACACATATGCTACTGCTGCTTGTATTAACTTGTCATCACGAGCTACGACGAGCCCGGAAATTCTATGGTGTGGAGGGAAGGGAAGGGAATAGCCAAGCTAGAAGGCCGGGAGGTATACTTTACATAAGAGTCAATGAATCACTACCGTTGAGGGTAGAAGAGGGGAGGGACGCATGCATACGCCAAGCTGCCAAGCTTGGACCATATGAACCCAAATGAACAAGGGGAGAAAGAAGACACGGGACAATGTATCACTGGAGAAGAAGAATCGTCCGGACGGATAAAGATAGCAGTATTGTTGTGAGGAATGCAAAGTTGATGATGAGCACTAGTAGAATTGAAGCCGCGAAAGGAAATGAGCAAAGCTGGAAAGCGAAAACGAGAGCGCCAGGAGAAGAGAAGGGAAAATATGCGCAAGTGTTGCTGATTGATGAGGGAGATAATACACTACTTTGAACTATTCTTAATAATTTCAGATGTATGGATGCAAATGCCGAAGGTCATGAGAGGTCGTGAAAGGTCGTAACGGTATGTGGTATCCATCGAAGCTCGAATAAATAACACCTCTGAGGAGGTCGAAAACCGCGCGAAAGAAGAGAGAATAATGGGCGATGGGTTGGCGCTTTCAGTGGTATGGAACGAATCCGCCAGGCAAATATTCGTACATCGAGCCAGCACGGACATACGGAGAGTTCGCAGGGCTCACGTAGCCAGGAGCATGGAGAGGGGAGCCTGCGGGCATATATCCAGGAATTTGACCGCCTTGGTGAGGAGGGGTCATGGGAATAGATACGGCCATGGATGAAGCGACGCTAGGCGGGTAGGCGGTATAGTTCACTGGGGGATAAGCAGGCGTCGGCCCGCGAGGATATGCTGCAGCGGAACCGGCGAGTGAAGGGGCAACCGAAGGAACATCGACGGAGGCAACGTAGGGACTGTGATAGGAATAGACTGAGCCAGCTACGCTCATCGTCCCCGAGCTTGCAGCCCGATTTGTCGGAATGGTGGTGACCGGTTTCTCGCCTATCGGCTCAGGGGGGAGTAGCCCTTCATTGATGAGATAGGACTTTATCGGATAGGCCGGCACGACGGGAAAAGTAGGGTATGCCGGGCCCTTCCAATCCTCCTCATCAAATTCATCATCGTCTTCGTCCGAAGATGGAGATAAGGAGGAAGATGAGTCCGTTGTAAATGGTGAGGGCGATTTCTTCAGACTGGGAGGGCGGATGCTGCTATGCCGACGAGGGGGACGGATTGTGACTTTATCCGCAGCAACCAAGGGTCCAAGCCAAGGGGAGTAGCGTTCGCCTGAGGCGGGGCGCGAAGACCTGGAGGACTTAGTGCTTCTGCGCGTCAACTTGCGCTCAAGGCTGCATCCGGGATAGATCGCGATCAATTGCCTCTGCTTAACTAGCGCTGATTAGACTCACCCGTGCCATGTATGGTCGCTTTTCTCGTCAAGCAGGACGATCAAGATCTCAGACGATTTATCATCCGTCCTTCTTGTTGGTGATGTGCTTGCAGGTGACCTCGAGGTTGAACTCTTGCGATGCTTGCGGTGGAATTTCTCCGATTTCTCCGAGCTCTCTGACTTTGAGCTGTCTTCGCCAGAATTCTCAGATGGCGATCGGGACGCAGCCAATGGCGACGACCTCTTGGGCCTGATTGGTGAAATGGAAAAGCTATGAGTATACAGCCGGTATATCGATAATCAAGAGGCAGGCGCGCTCACTTGTATCGATCGTTTGAGCTTGAATTATCTTCAATTGAAAGGTAAGTCCGATCAGAGGTGGCTTGAATCACAGCGACGGAATCTTACCTGGCGTCTTGGGTGCTTGCAAGGCGTCTGTAGGAGGTTCGGAGACTTCCATGATCGACCCACGGACGGAGGCTTATAACACAAAAGTCAGCACACCAAACAAATCGGAACTACAAGAGCCCGGTCGTACATGTCGTACTCGAACTAGATGGAGCAATACGGCGTCAGCAGGTATATCTTAAGCGGATATGAAACGGGCTAACCTCGTCGGATCAGGATTGGTTACAAAGAGCGGGACTGAGAGTACAGGTTGCGGTCAGCATCCAGATGATCCGGACGGAGAATAAGCTCACGTCGGTTGCCTAGTGGAACACCTCGAATCATGTTTAGCAGGGGAAGAGAGACAACGCTAGACGCGCTGAATCTGTACAATGAATCAGCCATGTGCTCATAATGAAAGCATGGCAACATTCTCTCACCTTGCCGGTTCGATGACTTCGGTTGGTTTAGGGGGGTTGACTATGCGATATTTAGGTAAAACCCTTCATTTCATGTGCGAACTGCATCTTACTCGGGGGAGGAATGGTCTTGGCCGGTGAAGTGGCGTCAGTGGTGGGAAGGTCCACTTTTACTTCAGTAGGAAGTGGGGCTGGAGGTGCTGCAGATACTTGAGGAACAGCCTCGAAAGGAGATTCACTAAGGACTCTGTTGCGAAATGAAATAAGTAAGCGAGGCTGATAACGATGTGAACGTACGAGAGGCGTTTGTACTCCTTGTCCAGAGCCTCGGTCACCTTGTTAAATTCGGCGTCCAAGAAGCTAGCTTTACGCTCTGGGCCTACGTGCACGGTGAAGTGACGTAGACTTCTAGAACGACGGATAAATACCTTTGAGAGGGTGGGTTCTCTGTAGGAGTGTGGCGGTTAGGCCAGTTCGTTGGGATAGGTACAAACATACCGTCTTGCCTTTCCATGTCATATAATAGTCAACTACTTTACGAGCTCCATCAGACGCGGTGAATGCGAATACTATAGGTTGCTGAAGCGGAGGGGCCTTCGGCGAACGTGCGTGCTTAGGTTCTTCCTTCGGCGAGCTCTCCTCGACCTTCTCTTGGCTATGGTAGAGACCCGTTAGCGGTGAATTAGTCGCACAAGACGCATAGCAGCATACCCAACATAATCCTCATATATTGACATAGCCTCCGAGCCCGTCACCACTTTAAATTTACCTGCGGCATCATTGGGTGCTTGGCTCAACTCCATCTCGGCGAGTTGTTTCAGAAATTCAGGACCGTACGTAGAGCGACGAACTCGCTCGCCGTTCGAAGCATCATCGTCGTCTTCCCTTCGCGTAGTTGAGACCACCGAGTGCCTCTTATGCGGCGCTCTTGTTCCCTTTTCGCTTGTATCTACTTTGAGCGATTCTTCCTTCCGCGACGAAGACTTCGAAGATGCCGTAGAGTGTCTCTTGTTCTGCGTTCTCCTCGCTGAAGATGTTACAGTCGACGCGGACTTGATTGATGCATTGTCAGCGCCTTCAGGCGTAGGTGATGTCGAAGTACTAGGCTCTGGGGCGTTGGCGGGTTGGCTTGAATACGACGGTGGCGGCGAATCTGATATTATTGATGGGGTGGACATAACGAATGGGTAGGAGAAGAGGGTGAACACAGCTCAATGTGAGCACCAGCTAATGAATGATGATATATTGGCCCAAAGAATCTTTTTGCAGGGGTCCAAATCGAGATTTGTGCAGCCTCGAGGCGGCCACAAGGCTTCTCGGGCTTTTAAGATCAGCGAGAAACGCCAAATGTGAATCTCGGGAGATAGAAGGGGATGTTAGCGTTCCCTTGAGCTTGCAATTGTCGAGGAGCCGTGATTTGAATGTGGTGGTACGAAATCAAGGAAGGAAAGGTTGTCTGCTCAGCCACACATCTCGTCGGTCGCCAACACTCTCCGCGAACAAAAACAGAAACGCTTGACATCACGAATTCACACATTCTCAATTTAGATATCAAAGGCGTGGCTTGGCTGAGACCATCAATCGATTGGGTGAGACGCTGCGGGTGTAGTTTCAGCTGTGGCGAGATGACGCCCACACAGCAGGACAATACACATCAGATTGGGAGAGGGAGACGCGTACTTCGCAATCAAATGGATATGCCGTAACGTTGTATTGTCCTCGACGTACACAGATTAAAGGGGGTATCCATGTGGATGGCGGGCGACCATAATAAAAGGCAGATGTTGCGAAACCAGTTCCGAAAGAAAGCAAACCACAAAACAAAGCAGGATGGAACTAACCCGACGCTGAAATAATCCGCGCCCATCACACCTGCGCCCACAAACATATAAGTGAACAATAGCGAACACAAAGGACGAATATAAGAAACGCACCAAACTGAGCTCAAGGGTCCATACTCTCCGTGCCCAGAGCTTCACTGTTTTGGGGGGCTGCCCATCCGCTTCTGGCAGCTCGATATCAATACCGTCCCACCAGCATTTACGCTATGACAGCCAATATGAGCGATGGAAGGACAGTGGAGCGTTCAGCCATACGTACCGCGGGTTTGCGCCAGAATAGAAGCAGCTTCTGCGCTGTCGCCATCTGGCCATAGTCAACCGTAACGGGCCGTTCTCCATTCGCGCCTGTCGGGTGGTGCATGATGCCCGTCTTCAGCAGCACCAGCGCTATCGAGGAAATGCAGCATCTTGAAGGCTCCAAGGCGCGGTAGCCCCATTCGTCCTCGCGATCAAAGCCACTGGCAGTGAAATGAAGAGTCAGCATAAACCCGAGGCGGAAACACTGCGGAGTGAAATTGTAGAAAGGACATCGGCTAACTGAAAGCCACAGCTGCTTCGATAGAGACACGTCGACCTCAGTCCGCCTGCAAAGAGCCAACGACGTAGAGAAGCCTTTCCATCTAACTGCGCATCCATCTACCTAAGCCAGGAATGCCATATGGCCTCGTCGGCGGTGGGCACCAATGGAAACAATACTCCCCTCCGGTGTTTGCTTGGCATACAACCAAGGGTTAGGACGGGTAAGCTGAAGTGCGTCTATCGAACAGCCAGTAGCTGTAACGTGTCCAGCCGAGTCAAAGGCGATCATTCACCGCATCGCCCCATGGAAGAAGCATGTCCAGAGAAGTCAAACCACCCACCTCATGCAAAGCATATCTATCAGATGCTGCTCCGCCAAATTGTTCTCTTTGTTCACGTTCCTCTGCAGCGCAGTAAAGATGTTCCTTTTCTCCATCAAATAATCGCCACATTTCCTCTTGAGGTTGAGGAGCGTCTCGTTTGCGATGCCATTCTGGTCAGTTGCTGCGCCACTCTCTTTGGGCGGTATGGAGAAGTACTCTAGTTCCTCCCGGAGAACAATAATAGCTTGCTTGGAAAGCAAAGGGTTCTGTGACGTTGCAGATCCAAAGTCAGACGGAGGAGAACCATCGAGTAGATGTTGTTGGGCGCTGAAGAGGCCGGGGGAGGTGGCAGTCCCGTAAAAGGCTTCGGAAGCATTACGGAAGAAGGTGAGCACATATTGGAAGCAGTCTGGGTCAAACTAGGTGATCCCCCGGTCGTTGGGATATAAGCAACGGTCAAATCAGAGCAAAGGTCTGGAACGTACATCGACGCCATACACTTCCTCCTCCTCTTCACCATCTCCACCGTCCGACAGGGCTACACTCTGCCGACTTAGAACCAGGCCATTTGGAAACAGGCACAGCAAAACGGATTCAGGTAAGTTCATTATCGTCTCGCGGTCAACCTCAAACCGACGACCACGCAAATCGAGGAGTAGACGAGTCAGTAACTGGGGCTGAAGGTTGGCTTGCGTCGGGGTTTGTGAAACCTGAGTTATGGGAGATGATGCGAGGTTGACTGTCGCCATTGTTGATTATGGGGTCGCCGACACGGTCGTCGTCGTTGAGGATGGAAGTGGCAGACAATGAGGCCTGCCATTTGCCCTGAATCATGCTTACGTAACGACAATTATTAGACGCCTATGAGCCTGAGTTTACTTGCAGTTTACAACAGAGGATAAGAACTGGCAGTGCGCAAAACCAGTGCGCAAAAGTAGAGTATAATAAGACAACTACTAAGCTTTCAGAAATTATCTATATATTATCAACGCTGCACAAAAAATTGGAAAGCAAATCCCTGTGCTGGCCAGAAAGGATTATGCATCAAGCGAGAATCGAACTCGCGGCGGGTCGAGACAGATCATTGATCTACCCGATGGCAACGACCCAGGTTACCACTACCCCATTGATGCTTGCAGAAATCCCTTATGAATGATGCATAAATAACCTTACTGTAAATCATGGTCCTCCTATGAATACAATCTTGGAGTTCGGTTTATTCGACTGTGCGAGCGATGCCCCGCTTGCATTACTTGCTCTAGGTATCTCAAATGTGTTTCATCCGCGTTTGCACGAACTCCCCATGAGCGTAGGCGTTTCACGGCGGACCGCAAGGGGGGCTCATCAGCAATACCAGTTTCAGAGTGGATGGATTCGGCGTCCTCGAGAGGAACGACGGGCGGGATGTCTAATTGTCTGCCCCAGGTCGGGGGAAGATCAGCAAGGCTAGGTGTCATCATTATGAGACTAATCGTGACGATAGCATGGATGGAAGGATGACATACTCTTGAGTTATATGGAGTGTGTGCTAAAATGAATAGTGAGTTACAAGTAGAATGAGGGTTTCGTCGAGCGTACTAACTTCAACGTTCCAAGGCCGCGAGATACTGGGGTCGCCTGCATCTTCTGGCGTAAAGGACGGCGCAACTGCTTCGTTTGTCCCACAAGGACGGATTGTAGTTGCTGCTAACACTCCAGACGCAAGGTGGCCAATCTTATTCTTCACTACCTCAGCGATTGCAAAAAGCTTAGTGCCCTACACAACATGATCAGAATATCGACGAAGAGAACGAGGGATACTAACTACAGGAGGCTCTTTCCCCTTCCCGTTGATCGACCTGTCTCTCACGGTACGCCAAACTCTCATCCATTTGTATTGCGAGTACCATCTGCCTCCAACAAAACCATTCCCATAGGTAGATTGCTTCTGGCTATTCTTCGACTTCTCCTTTAAAATTGGAACTGGCGCGAACCTCATCGTAGGTCTTGGACCATCCGCTAGATTAGAGTCTCCTGCGGTACGGATAGACACGTCGTTCTTATTCACAAAGGTGTCTTGGGAAGCGGCGAAGGAGTGGTAGCGTGTAGCAGGTCCTGCAAGGATGCTGCAATCTCTCGCAAAGTCGTCCGGACGATGGATGGAAATGTTCTCGATTACGTTCTCGACTTCCTGGGTGAACAAGTGGAGAGATTGCGACATGAACAAGGCTTCAAACGCAAGGGTAGAGATGCGGCTTTAGTTAGCAATGAGTCTCGATTTATACGGAATCGCACGACGATGGTAACCTAACGCTCAACAGCTGGTCAATGCCGTGATGGTGCAATGGTGCTCTCTGTAGTTAGGGACCTGTGGTCAGAGCTGTATATTTCGAGTTCGTTGTGACGCGACCGAGATGAATCTACATCGATTCCTCTTCGCATATGAGCATCGCCGCCCTGGAGTAACGAGTTGCCCCTGTGGCCAGTGTTGATCAAGTAGGCGCCCGGCTTGATTTCGTCGCACCTCATTGCGGCGAAGACGGAACGACTTCACGTCGGGTACCGTGGACCCACGGCGTTCACCTCAGTCGAATACAAAGTCGAGGTGGCATGCTGAGTCCTTCGGCGGTCGGAAGCCAGGAGTCGTTGCCAGAACCTGGAACAGCCACCCGAAGCCGAAGACGTATTTTTGGCTGAGAACATCAGCCATGCCATGCTGGGAACTGTGGGTAAGGTGAAGAAGCAAATCATCATGTTACGGAATGAGAACCTTTAAAATAGCTATGTTGGGCTAGCGAAGAGGCTATCTAGCCATCTACTACTTCGTTGCGTCGGAATGCAAGCAAACGATGAAAGCCAGCTGGCGGCGAGCAAGAAACCATGCTTTGACTGCCTGGGAGCCATAGAAGGGACACCCAGCACATTCCACGGCCTAGAATTGCTGCCGAAGTCGACAGGCCATATGTTTGCGGCGTCAAAAGGCCATAAAATTGACTGAATGGAGTTTCACTGGTCGCGGTTGATGCAGCTGATCCACGACAGCAAAGGCCCAATGACTAAGCAGAGCTGGGCAACGAGCTTCGTTGAATCATGGGAAACTCAGTTCCAGAGCAACAACAACCTTCTGGCGGCAAGGCCTCTCCGTTCTTTACTCTTGACCACTACCTCACCTTTACTTTCGCTTTTAATCCCTTCTTTTGCGAACGACCGGCCTCTTCACGGCCTCGTCCAGGTTCTGGTTAGAAATCCGCTATTTTATACGGACGAGCAATTTTATACCTCCCAACCACGATGCTGCCTTGCGCCTTACTTGCGCTGCTGGCTCCGCTTCTTGTCGTCGCACAGGACGGTGGTATTTCAGGTCCAACGTCAAGCCCGGACGCCGCTGGATACTCTTGTGATGCCTCAAAGTGTCAGCTACCGAATTGCAATTGTGCGAGCGTGAACCCGCCTGGTGGGCTTAAGCCAGTGAGCAAATTTATACTCGGTTCAAAGACTCTAAGACTGTCGGGAAATGCTAGGCAGACGTCCCCATGTTCATCGTTTTCACGGCGGATGATGCCATTCAGTCGTACACTCTCGACTCCGTAAACCAATTCCTCGCCCACCGCAAGAATCCCAATGGCTGCACACCAAGGATGACGTACTACACATCCCTCGGCTACACGAATTACAGTCTTGTAACCGGTCAGTAATTTCGCCGTTCGTTTCGGGATATGGCATTCCTCATAGCAACTAACTTTCAGATTGGTACGTCGCTGGGAACGAGATTGCGGACCATACGTAAGTCACATTTCACCACTAGGTTGTTTATGTGTTCTGACTTTTACAGCGTTACCCACGTTGGCGATCCTTCCGCTGGTGAGATCAACGGCAACCTCATAGCTCTGAACGCACTGGCTGGGATCCCTCTCTCGTCCATCAAAGGCTTCCGTGCGCCCTTCCTGAACTACTCAAAGGACACCTTGACACGCCTGTAAGTGATCCTTTCGCCACTCTACCGCCAGTGCGATTTACCCCATTCCGTCAGTTATGAATCCAAATTCACATACGACTCATCCGCTACCTCTTCTGTCCCAGTCACTGATCCACACACGGATGCCTTCTGGCCGTATACCCTAGACTATGGCATGGCGAACGACTGCTTGGAAGTATCAGGAATTTGCAAGGGACAACCGAAGCTTCCCGGATTCTGGGAGATTCCCATGTATGCCCTCTTCGATAACCTCGGTGTCGCCGGTCCGCACTTGATGGACCCATGGCTGTAAGCTATTCTTCCGGAACCGCCTCAGTCCTTCATTACTAATTCTTTCATCAATTGTGATTTAGTGATGCTGCCAACGGAGATAGCAAGGTCAATGACACTGCTACCCTAGAGTATATGCGCAACACCTTCACCGCACACTACAACGGTAACAGGCAACCTATTGGTCTTTACACTCATCCCATCCACCTTTCTGTATGTCCTTGAATTTTCGAAGATTCTAACTTTGCTGATATGTCATGACTCGGACTCGTAGCGTTCTGTTCCCGGTTCCACTGCTACCAATTCTACTATTAACATGATCAATGCCTTCTTGGACTGGGCACAAAACCAGCAGAACGGTAGGGTCGCTTATTATCCTCGCAGCTAACTGATTTATTCATCCCGTTTACAGTATGGATTGTGTCAAGTGAACAACTCCTTGATTGGGTTCAGCACCCCGTCCCCGTCTCTCAGCTCGACAGCCTAGCTTCTCTCAAATGTTCCACCCCTCAAGTCGACGCCAAGATTTGCAACGGTATGCCGAACAATGAAGCTGGTCTCATTCAGCACTGTGCCTTCCCCGACTTCCCATTCTATACCTGCGTGCGTTTACAGCCTGTGTATTAATATTGACACTGACGCATATATGCACATACCCAGTACGGATGTCCGCAAGATCACCCAACTGTTGAAAAGCCGAACCCGCCTCAGCAAGTTGCTAGTGGACAGCAAGCTCGTTTCCGCCGTACGTTTTCGCATCGACTGTTCGCTTATTTTGCTCATGATGTATGCTTACCATCCTAGTCCCTCAAAACTGCTCTACGCCATTCTGGGACCCAATCAAGGGCGAGTGTATTTGCACATCAAGCAGCTGTTCCTTCGCCGACAACTCGAGACCTATCGGCGTGAGTACCCATGGTTATCAAGGCTCTGATATTCTGTATAACATTGATGTGCCTTGCAGCCCAATGGTGCTAACCTCACTGGTGGTGGTACCGGCGTTTTCGACGACACCTCGACGTCGAAACCGAGCTACGTGCCTTTCAACAATGCCCTGCCGGCCATCTCACTAGACATTTTGCCTACGATGTTGGTCGGTGTCGCCGCCGCTCTCGCAGGATCGTTTAGCCTTCTCTCTTGGCTTTAAGGGGATCACTTGAACACTGCTTCCTTGCATTGTGCCATCCCTATTGACCGCATTTGCATTGCATCCATTATTAAGTATAAGCATACCTACATAGAAGGAGCCATGCGCATTGTTTGGACTACACCTTCCATTTTATTGGGAATATTTAAGCATTACGTTGGACTATAGCTTTGGATTCCCTCTACCTACGCATCGATCCCCCCCCTCTACCCCTCTTCGCCACCTCTTACCGCTAGCACTCGTTTCGGGTGTTGACAGTCGTTACCTGGACCATATACTTCATTCTAGTTAATGCCATCTTTTCGAATTGTAGATAGTGTTTGAGCTCAACGACTGGCTGTTGGCCAGCTGGTCTAGCTGCAATGCCGGGTTTTCTATTGATCAGAGGGCCGTCGCTTGGCTGGTGGTCACTCAATTGATTTCACTTTCTCTGATCTTGAAGCTACCTTGAACGTTTGAACGGGCGCAGGGGGCGTATGAGGAACTTGTGGCTTCGGGAACCATGGGAATGTCAGTGAATGTCAGTGTCAGTTAGTGATGAACTAGGAAGTATTGACGGACAGGTAGTGCTGATGCAAATTCAACTTCTTTGAATTGACAGTACCAGTTGATGCTCTTGCTTCTAGATCGGTTACGGCACCTCATCGCTTTGTGTGCGAGATCTCAGCACTTCAACGCCAGCCCTCTGGCTATGGAATGCAATGACAGTGTACGCGTCGCCTTCGACCTCTCAGGCTGAATGTAGCTTTCGGGAGAAACGTGCACTCAAGATCAAGAATAGGGAGTTAGACGTCATCCATCCGCCATTTAGTGTTATGCATGTTCAATACGCAGTGCAGATACATGTCATACGATCTCAATAGTTATGAAACTCAATAATGTACAAGTACAGTCAATACAGTCCATGAAAGTGCGGCTACTAGATATCCGAAAGAAAGCCAAGTCGACAGCGAGGTATACTAGAAAGATATATAATGTAACACTAGCATGCGAGACCACGCATATAATCAGCGAAGGGGGAAAGCGAGCGTAAAGCTCAATAAGCTTATGTAAATCATACATCAACTTTTAGGTGCCTGTAGCGGGGATTATCATAAATAAGCCACAAAGGGCGGAGGCAGTACTCACTATGACTTTAGCGTCAAGAAACTCTGGTTGTTGAAGGGGTCCCCATTAGTAGGCCCGAACGTGCCAACCCGCGTCGTCTTCATAGCAATATGTGTGGGTTTAGGACGTGAGACGTCATCATCATCATTGTTCCACGGCTTCACATCAGACATCTCCAGGTCGCCACTCAACATCCGGCGGTTATATTCAATATCCTGCTGATGATGCTCTTCTTCCTCTTCGTACGCCGGATCGAGATCGACGATGAGTTCGCCTTCGCGTTCGCCGTGACGCCACCGGACGCGGGAGAGCTCTACGTTGTTGAGGAGCCAGGCTGTGTCGGACCCGAGCTTTGCTGCTAGGGACTGAATGGAGAGCATGATGTGTGAGACGCAGACGGAGGTGATTCCCAAGACGAAGCTATTGCCGTAGGTAAATGTATTGTTATGGGCAGCGCAACCGGATTTGGGGCAGTGCCGAAAGACGGGCGTGAGGAGGGTAGTGAAAAAGCCGAACGGATGTGAGATTAAATGTCGCAGAGGTTTCCGTCGGTGCAACAGTATGAGGAGTGATGGTGATGGTGATGTATCATCAGTCAGGATTAACAACTAGAATGGGAAAAATCCGTGACTCACTTGGAAAAAATGGCAGGGATGTTGATCTGTGTTAGGCCAGTGAGCTAGTGTACAATGGGGCTAGCGAAAGGCAGCTTACATGAGGTGCACCGTACATGAACGAGCCTATCGCACTGAACCCAAATGAAACTGCATTGACACATAAGGAGTTGAGCGAGTTGGGTAAAGAAATAGCTCACTAAATGCGACAAAATAGAAGAACCCGCCACTGTAACGGCTTTCTTAGCAAGAATGAGAGAGAGGTGAAGTCGGCAGTGACATACTCTTTTAGTAACCGCTGCATGACAGGACTTTTCTTTAGCATCTGTCGGTTTCGAAGGGCTCGGACAACGGTTAACATATACAAGATGGTGTGCAGGACCATCGGTGGCAGATACAATCGCCAGAATCCCTTTGGCCGCTCAGCTCGACAGCCCTTAATGCCAAATGCGACTAAAGGCATAAGACCTCGCAGTTGGGAGGCAGCAATGCAAGCATACACAAGCGTCAAGGTGACGGAGACGGCGAAGCACACCATCACCCCGTTTCGAACGACCGTTGAGTTAGAGAATAAATAGTACACTCGAAGAACGAGGATGGCTGGGAAATATGATCAGCCAAAGAGTAATGGGAGAGATTGTGCACTCACCTTGGACTATTCCAAGCACCAAAGCGGTCAGCACAATGCATGCTTGTATTGACCTCTGGCAACTTTACAAGCATGAGGACTGGTGATAAAGATTAGGGTAATGTAGACGTACAACTATTGAGCGAAGTCAGAGGGAAGGTTAGACTTGGCAATGGGTGTAGAATTACTCACTAGGAGTGTTGGCGTAGTTGTTTGAAAACCTGACAGCCAAGCTTAGAGCTGCAAGCCGATAGAAAGAGCTATAGCCAACGTACAATACAATGGGAAGCTATCGAGCAGAACGTCAGTGGCAGCAAGTAAAATAGAATGAAGAAAAGCGTACAATATGACAATTGGCGTCGTATAGCGATTCTGTGATGCAAGATTGAGCGAGGGAGCAAGGAAACAAAGGAGAACTCACTGCCAGAAAAAGCATACGCGATATGGACCAGCGCCCACTCCAGAAGCATTTTATCTGCCGGAGCCACACACTCTGTGAGATGGGTGGTGCAATAAGGAAAGGGGGAGAGTTTGACCTCGTCATCCAGCGTGATAAGCCAATCGTAAACCAACAGAGCCAGTGTAGCGATCGTCAAAAGGCGGGCAGCCTCGCCTCCAGCAAGGGACTGTAGGATGGCGGGGTTGGTGTAGTCCTCTGGCACTATCTCCATTGCATGTCGAGGGTAGAAAGAAAGGAAGATGAGGGGGGCTGAGCGCGTGTGGTACTGAGAGAACCTATGGGTCTTGAGAAGCCCAAGCTGTGAGAAGCCGTTACGGAGCGACAAGTGGTGAGAACTAACCCTCGAGAAAAGAAACTGAGGTGAAAGCTCTGTCGTTACATTTAAACCGAAGAATGACTGAGGTTCCGTGCCACTGGCAGTCGTCACGGGTTGATCGTAAGGGTCCCTCCGGAACCAATCACCTGGAAATTGACAGGTACGATAGCGGGACGAGATGTCAATGATGAGATGACATGGACAGATTCAGACATCCTCGGAGGAACAGAGTTTGATTGGAGACAGCCAGATCATTCAAATCTTGGCTTCTCATCAAACAAGGAGTCGTAACGGTGTCGTAGCGTTTCATAACATTCCCGCGCGAGCTGTGCAGCTGAGGAACGGATAATCCTAGGTTCAGGTATCCAGCCGGCGCCTGGGAGCACTTCGAGGTAAAGAAGCAGGAGAAGAGTGGATGAACGTGAACTAGCGGTATGATTTTCATCCGCAAGTTGCACAAGGATGCACAGTTATTGTTCAGGGGCTTCAGGGTCCCGAAGACTCATCGATAATTGGCAGAAAGCTTGTTACGGCACGAGGACAGGAAGGTCCCGAATATCGGGGCCACCAGGTGCAGCACACTAGAGTACAACTGGGCGTTGTCAACAAGCCATGGGAATCGAACACAACAAAGCTCACCAGTAACATGTCCGCGACGTACCGTTCAGTGGCAATTGCGCAATTTACCATCGGACGGTTGCCTTCATCGATATCGATCTCTTGGCCATCGTCCATTGGATTCCTAATCACTGACTGTCGTAGACGAAGGGTTTGACAAAGCCCTTGATCTCGACCGCGCCACCTCCTTTGAAGCTTGGGGAGTACAACTCAAACCTACCACAGGGACACTAGGTTGCCATCAATTATTGTATGCGCCAGACAGAGAGTGTGTGAGACAGAAATGAACTGGATTTATTGGCGGACTCCGTCGAAGTATGTATCGAGTGGTATGAACTATCGTATTAGCCTAAACTGTGACTAGTTAACATGTAGCTTACTGGTTACGTGCCTGATACTGGGGTATATTATTGTAACATGTTGCTTGATGTGTTGAAACGAAATCTATGCTGATGTGGATGACGACAAGAGAAAAAAGGCGTTTGAATCAAGCAGGCAAACTTGCCACCGACCTTCAACGGCATGGACAGCCGCAGACAGACGTGCAGGGATTGATGGTGGATCGCTATTGAATGGCACTCGCTTTATCCAACAAACCGCGAACTCTCCGACTCAATCTCTCCGCCTCCATCTTCCTCTCAAAGACTTGATGTGCAGGTGTTCTCTTTCTTGGCAGCCACACTTTGCCAAAGACGGACCGTCCTTCTTTGTCATTGGCTTCCTCTTCCTCGCCATCTTTCATCGACTGGACCTTTGCACGAGCCTCTGCCCGCCGTTTATTCAGCTCGGACAAGTCGACGACTTTGGGCGATGACGAGAATTTCAACACATCCCTATACAGAACCTTTGTCTCTGTAGCAAGGGAACGTAGAGTAGGGCGTGTGCGAGCCGTATCAACGTCGGAATCAGACTCCCCGTCATCTTCAGACGACGGTGTTGAGTCCAATTCTGGGGTAGGCTCCCGAGTGACGGGGATGGGTTCGGGCAACGGCGGTAATGCTTGGATCTCCCGCACAAGGTCTTGCCCCTTCAAGTAGGTATTTTCCATCCGTAGATAACGAACCGTACCACGGAGCGCGTCGATCTAAAGCGACTATTCAATAATCTACTCAGTGAAAGTATGGGGCATACGTACCTGTTCCAATAAATGCGATGTTTCCAAGCTTCCTTCGATTTGGGGCGCTTCCGCTTCGACAACAGGGGCAGGTCCTGAACGCACATGTGAATACTAAAGCAATCGCCAGAAACCAGAAATAATCACCCGGACGGTCTTGTCCAGCCGTCAAAGCCCTCAACCGAGCATTCTCTCTTGTGTACTCATCCACATCCGCTTGCAACTGAGTCATTTCATCGAAGAGATCTCGTTCTTTCTTCTGTGCCCCGGAGAGATCGCTCTCCAATTCAGAAATGCGGTCGGTCTGCTTCTTCATGGATTCCATCCGTCGCTCCATCAGCTCGATCTTGACGACTTTCTCTTGAATATTTTGGTCGCGAGACTTAAGCGAGCGAGCGAGAGCCTGTATCTCATCATTGAGCGAAGCAACCTTGCGCTCTGCTTCGACGTTGACAGCCAGGGCAGCCTTGATCTCGTCGACCCTAACCACCCATGGTGCCATGCCAGACACTATCAAATGTCAGCAATCTCGAGAAAATGTATCCGTGAATGGACATACGTTTGATGACATTCTCCTGCTCTGACGTCAGGGGTAACAACTTGCTGGCAGACTGACTGAGCAAGCTAATGCGATCCGTAACGGCTTCCCACCAAGTTTCACCTGGTTTAGCGTCTTTAAGGACCATCGACTCAGCCGACTGTTTAGCAAACGACAGGACAGTTGTTAGTTGGAATGATGATTTGGCACTCCTAGCATCATTTCGATGGGACAGGATCAGTTGTGCAAGCTAAACCCCAGACCAGTGAGAAAAAAATGGGAACTGGAACCATCACTGCTTACAGAGATACCGAAGTTGAGCAACTCATTCAGCATGTCAGTCAAAGGTTTGAAATAAGGCATCAGATGGGGTTTGAGGGCAGCTGCATCCCGGACAACATCCTCCAAACGCTTCGTGATTTTCCTGCCAAATGATTAGCATGGAGGCAAGGAAGCGTGGTCAGTTCGACGTACTTCGATAATGTCCTCGGGGCTTTGCATTGATCAAGGATGCTTTGCATTGGCTGGAAGAACTCAGCTTCTGCATCAAACCCTCCCAAATCAAGAACCACATCTGAAAGAGAACCCAAACTCGTCAAGGTCATTGACAGATCCATGCAGACACCACTGACCTGGATCTTTAAGGATGTCGGTGACTGCTGTCTTGCTCAGACCAATGGAGGCAACAAACGAGTCTAGATCATTCTCCAGCATGAGAGCATGTCCAAGCTCGGCTTCACCCATATCCAACTGTTCGTATCCGCTGAAGTATGCTTCCGCAAGATGCTCAAACTGGGCCTGTATCTTGGCTACATCAGCGACACACTCCATCTCGCGGAACTCATCACGACGAAGTAGGTCAACATGCATGTCAATACGCTTTTCCAGCGGGGCTATTTCAGGATAGAGGCGGCCGAAAGACAGAAATGAATCGACATCACAACGGCGTAAGATGGCAGCGAAGCGTTTGCATAGGGTGGAAAGATTGGCCAAATTTCCGCGCATCTATCGAAGTGGTCACAAATGTGATCAACGCACTGTGTGATTAGAGAGAGGGTACCCACGTCGCAAATACCCATGAGAACCTCGGTGACAGGCCCATTGCAAGAATCAGGGAGACCATGCGCTTGCGCAGCAATGGAACTGATGAGGTCGGCTTTACCGGCCAGTCGATGGAAGAAGAAGTAGCAGCTAGTGGCGTCACTGTCAGATTCCACATACATTTGTGGGAGATATGGCTGAGCATCGTGATAAACATCAGTACCCATCATTGTAGGATCAGAGAATACCTGAACGACAGTCAAGAGCTCTCGTGCTTCCTTCGCTTCGAGCTTCGCAACCTCTAACTCCATGTTCCGGGCCTGATTCTTGGATGCAGAGGACTGAAGCTTGAGGTTGAGAGCTATCATAGCGGCAGTCTGCGAGGCCGCCCGATCAGACTCGGTCTGGGCCGTTTGCGTTTGCGTTCGAAGAGCATCAAGGTCCCTTGAGAAAAGTTCAACGTCAAACGAGACGAAACGGTGACAAAAATAAACGTACCCTTGGAGCTGGACGACCAAGTCTCTAAACTGAGAGATAGTGCCCTCCAGATCCTGGCAGCTTTCTTCCAGAACTTCGACTTTGCGGACTTGGTCTCGAATCTCTGAGTCCTTCGCATCTGCAGACAGTTGAGCGGAAGACAACTAGTAGCAACATCCATCATACCAAGATCCTCTTGCAAAGCCCTCTCCGTTTCAACGTGATTTTCTTCCAGCTCGTCGTTAAGTTCTTTGAGTGCCTCTAGATCTTCGATCGTAATTTGCATCTCGTGGATTTTCTTGTGGAAGCTTTGTTAGCATAGGGAGGAATGGATAATATGGGGTGAGACTTACTTCATTGAGAATATCATTTCGCTCAGTGAGCTGGACAAGTAGCTCGTCAGCCCCAGCAGCAGCGTCTAGCTGAGCCTTCAATTCATCGATAAGGATCTCAGCATTGGTCAGCTGACCAAGCGTGGCCTCATATTGGGCTGTGATGCGTATAAGAGGAACGCTAAGCATGAGATGAAAAGGTTGTCTTACTCTGTATTTCGTCAAGGCTGTCCACGTCTTTCTCAAGTTCAGAGATACGTCGACGATGCTCCCGCTCGTTCTCCTGCGAAATATCGCGCAAGCTAACAAAAGCGTTCAAGCATATCACACACTCAGATAAAATCAAACACACACCGAACCAAAGCTTCCTTCATCCTCTCATTCTGCTTCTCGAGCTGGATATACGCCAGGCTATCTTTGCCAGCGTCCGCAGTGATGCCGCCTTCCTCAATCCCCTCTCCACCACTTCCACCCTTTTTCAAAACACCTAGCTCAACTTCCAAAACTGCAACCCTTTCTTTCATCTCCCTGCACTCTTCAGTCGCGCCCTCGGCCTTCTCCTCCGCGACTTCCCTGTCAAGCATAGCCATCTCCACCTGCTCACTCAAATCTTCAATTCGCGACTCAAACGCCTCCCTCTCCTCCTTGGAATCATCCGCCTCCTTGCGCGCTTCAGCCACGTCAGCTTTCAGCTGGGATATCATCGACGTCAGAGTTGCGATGGTACTCTGCTGCTGAGTAAGTTTTGCCGTAAGTTTCGGCTTGATGGTGTTGAGAAGACTCTCGCTCTCGGAAAGTCTAGTCTGCAGGCTCTGGATTGTGTGCTGGTCAGACGCCGATTTAGATTCATAGAGACGAAGCTTTGAAAGGAGGGTAGCCGTGCTATTACTTGATGTGGACTCAAGCGAAACGGAGGGGTGAATTTGCGGAGGAGGAGCCTCCACTAGTACTGTGTCATGACTTCTGGGCGGTTGTACAGTCGAGATGATGGGTGATGTGACCGGACTTGCAAGGCCCTCTTCTTCTTCACCAGGTAACTCAGGTGTCGTAGCCATGGGGGGCGGAGGGGGCGGCTTCATGGACACCGAAGCAGTCTGCTGCAATCTCACTAATTGAGGCGTAGGCTGTGATTGAGTAGGGGGACTGGTCGCCAGCGGTGAAGAGGTCCTCCTAGCTTGAAGCACATTTGCCTGGGTACTGGGCGAGATATTACGCGCTCTTGTCCGAGTTGGAGACGTAGAAATAGATGCCTGTAAGTTAGCTGGCGCCGAATCCTGCGAGTGGGCGGAACCGCTAGATGACTGGCGGAGACCTAGTGATCTTCTGGGCTGGAGAGATGGCGTCGAAAGTGATGGAGCGAGAGGCTTTGTTCCGGCTGTAGGATTTCGTTTGGTTGGTGATGCTTGCCCACTCCTGGAAATGGGTGTCCGTCCGCCAGCAGAGGACGCAGAGGACGAGCTAGGTTTCGCAGGACTGAGCGAACGGGGTGACGAACGGGGTGACGAAGGAACCGTTGATGATCGCAGAGAATTCGTTCTCTGATGGCCTAGCGTAGGTCGCGTAGCTGGTGCCCGCTAATGAGAATATCAGACCGCCGACTTGCGTACGTCATTTCCTGGTACGCTGCTTACAGGTGTAGGCGGTTCCTCCATGCCGAAGGTCGCTTTGACCTGGCTGGGCCTGACGAACATCCCAAAGCCCATCTTGCAGGTAAAGTACGCTTCTCCGTTGACCGTACCATCGTTCTTGCCTTTCTGCTCGTACAGCTCGATACCGACCCAGTTGCCAGGCGCGAAGTTGGTGGATCCAACGAAACGAACGACACCGCGACCTGCGGGGATTTCAACGATCGTGCCGGTGGCTACATTGACGACCCCAGAGCTCATGGCGACGAGCACGGCCTGCTCGCTGGGTGCTGGTGAATGAGAAACGTTTTGACGCGATACAGAAGGATACAGTAGTAGCACGTGGCCGCTGATCAGGAGACTCAGGAGGGAATAGGGGTATGCCTGAGGAACCGCTGCTTGGGATCTAGCGGGGGCGACTTTAATTGAGTCTCTATTGTATGCTTCCACAATTTATTAGTCTCCCAAACACAATTCTCCTAAGAGCCCATCGCAGCAACAATCCTCAGGAAGAGGGTATCTGATTTGAAAGAGTGGCAACTTGTCATTGTAGCATGAAAAGGTGACCCAATATTGATGATTAATCCACGTTGTGAAAGGTGTACTGTATATAATATCCGTCTAATATTCGTCATAAACCATGGACATAACCTTCTTAGTGACACCCTCTATATCTTCATCAAAATCATCAAGATTATTCAAAACCCGAAGCTTCAGGATGCCGGTTGCATCGAGGTCACGTAGTTGATGTCTGACCTGCGCCCCGAAGCCCCGCACGTAGGGATACTCTTCCAAATCCACATCCACAGGGCCTAAGATGTTCTCCCGCTGCTGTATCTCCTCGAATTCAAATGCTAGTAAGAGCGTCCTGAACCGTCCCGAGGCGAGCAGTGGTGGTACGGCAGTAGCCAATGGACTCCAAGGGCAAGTCGTCAAGGCATTCTCTTGCATAAACAGAAAACGAATCCGAAATGAAAGATGCTCAAGCTCGCGCAAGTTGCGCAGCGGAATACTCTGGAATAATTGCACTACGGACTGCAACTCCGTTCCAAAAAAAGTTTCAAAGTGTAGGTGCCGTAGGTGACGATAGTCACCAAGGCTGCTAAAGCTGGGGACGTCGTCTATGGGATCAAAATTGTCTACATTAGTGAAAAAAATCAGCGGTTATTCGACGTTCATTGGAGAGTGCTTACGCCAGTGCCTCAGAGATAGGCTCCGCAGGGATGCAGGAATACAAGTGGTGAGAGCTTGCGCATTATTGAAGGAAGGGCGCCCGTGACCAGATAAATCCTGGTGCAAGATCTGGAGGTTGGGCATGGCGATTGCACCACCGAAGTCGGGAATTTCTCCAAAAACAGAGAACTCTCGCAAATTGACCAACACGAGGGGATCAGGAATGACGTCTGGAGGCGTGTAACGGTGGGTGTCTACCAGGGACAACAACTTGATTGTTTTTGAACAATGCCGGAGGAGCTGGAGAAGCTCATCCACCGACGGTGTGAAGTGAAAAGTTATGAGATGCAGGGCTTCGAACATTGGGTTGCCAACAACATGCTGAAGTGCGAGGACAAGAGGGGCTGGGAGATCTTCCCAAGCGAAAACGTGAAAAAGGAACACGGAGAGAATCTTGACAATTGGGAGAAGTTGAAGAAGTGAGGGCAATGCCTCGTTGTTCAGGAGCCGTTCACCGATGCGAAGCTCGACGAAACGAATATATTGGCATGTGTGAGTCGATGCGGAAAAAAAGCGCAAAGCTCTCCTACACTTCGAAACTGCTGGTAAGGTAGGATGTTCAAAGTGTTCCAAAACACGGAGTTCGCGCAATAAGGCCTTCTGTGCCGGGGCAACCCACGAACGACAGACCAAGGCGGATGCAGAGAGTGATGCGTTATCCTCTGCTTCCCGGAAATGTTGCATAACCGCGTCGACGAGCTCAGCTGGGAGCTTGGACATCCTTCACAGCGAGTTTGGGATGAAAAGGCACGTACTAGTAAACCAATGATCGCGGTGGCAGCCTAGTGTTGGCTGCCCGGGCCGCCCGGGCCGAGGGAGAAGACATAAAAGACGTAAAGACGCTACAGTAGATCAATGCTGAGTGTGGATATTCAATATTCATGCATCATGCATCATGCCCTAACATGATTCACCTTGTCAAGTGTGTTCAATATACTTAAGATTGCTCGTCATAAACCATGGACATAACCTTCCCGGTGACAACCTCTATCTCATCATCAAAACCATCAAGATTTTTCAGAAGCCGAAGCTTCAGGATACCAGCTGCATCGAGGTCACGTAGCTGATGTCTGACCTGCGCCGCAAAATCCCGCACGTAGGGATACTTTCGTAAGTCTACATCCACTGGACTTGCTATATTCTCCCGCTGCTTCACATCCTCGAATTCAAACGCTAGTAGGAGCGTCTTAAGCCGTCCAAGGCGAGCAGTGGGGGAACTGCCGTAGCCAAGGGACTCCAAGGGCAAGTTCGCAAGACATTCTCTCTCCCGAACATAAAAGGAATTCGAAACGACAGGTATTCGAGCTCGCGCAAGTCACGCAGCGGAATAGCCTGGAAGAACTGCACTATAGACTGGTTCCAAAACAGCTTTCGAAGTGTAGGTGCCGCAGGTGGCGATAGTCGCCAAGGCTGCTAAAGCTGGGGACGTCTTCTATGGGCCCAAAACTCTCTACAAAAATTAATTAGTGTTTATTCGAAGCTGATTGTAGATCACCTACCCCAGTGCCTCAGTGATAGGCCTGGAAGGGATGCAGGAATACAGGACTTGAGAGCTTGGATATTATAGGAGGAAGGGCTAACGTCACCAGACATATCTTGGTGCAAGATCTGGAGGTGTGGCATGGCGATTGCACCACAGAAGTCCGGAATTTCTCCAAGAACAGAGAACTACTCGCGCAAGTTGGTCAACACGAGGGGGTCGGAAACGATTTCTGGGGTCGCGTCAGGAATGCAACGGTTCACGTATGTCAAGGACAGCGTTTTTATTGACTTTGAGCAACACATGAGGAATGGGAGAAGTTCATGCCCTGATGGAGTGAAGTTGAAATATGTGAGACGCAAGGTCTCGAACGTTGGGTTGCTAACGATGTGCTGAAGCGCGAGGATAAGGCGGGTTGGGAGGTCTTTCCAATTATAATTGCCGTAAGCAGACACATGGAGAGGGTCTTGACTATTGGAAGGAGTCGAAGGAGAGAGCGCAACGCCTCGTTGTTCAGAAGCTTTGTACCGATGTGGAGTTCGACGGAACGAATATATTGGCATAAGTGAGTCGATGCGGACAAGACGCGTAA
Source organism: Pleurotus giganteus (assembly GCA_032158425.1). Classification (NCBI taxonomy): domain Eukaryota; kingdom Fungi; phylum Basidiomycota; class Agaricomycetes; order Agaricales; family Pleurotaceae; genus Pleurotus; species Pleurotus giganteus. The sequence goes on from JAPEHR010000002.1 coordinate 4,346,040, forward strand.
ATCACTCTTGCGAATAAACTGCAAATGGCCCGGGCGTATCATTCTCGAAGGATTCCCCAATCCACAGTTCGCGCAACAAGGCCTTCTGAGCTGGAGCGACCCACGAGCGGCAGACCAATGCAGATGCAGACAAAGCGGCGTTATCCCCTGCTTCCTGGAAATGCTGCATAATCGCGTCGATGAGCTCAACTGGGAGCTTGGACATTCTTCAAGGAGAGGTGCCTCAGCTGAAGACGCGGCCGAACCACTGCCAGCTGCGAAGGAGCAGGACAGGGATTGTTGCGGTAGTACAGAAAGTCGCCGGGGGCGCTTCATGATTCGTAGGTTTCGGAGGTTTGTCACTGATCAGGCCTCTAAAACCCTGGGTCGGAAAATCACCAGGCTGAAAACCAACCTCTATGTCATAGTCAGTACTCTCAGAACAGCCAGTAAGAACGGACGAGCTCCCATACGAATATCCAAGCACGTACACCAAGGTGTGGGAAGTATAGTATACAAACATAAAAAAAGATTAAAAAATAAAGATAGAGGGGGTGCGGCGGGGGCTGTCGGGGGGCTATGGTATCAGAGAATATTTTGGGTTGTTCTATGCACGTTTTGAAAATCAACTTGCGGTGGGTGTCGGTGTCGGTGGGCGGGGGAATCAAGGCTTCAAGACGCTATCATATCCTGGAGATAACGGGGGAGCTCGAAGCGCTCAGACTTTGACTTTCTTAGCCTGTGACTCGGGTTCTTCCTCGCCCTCGACGCCTTCTGTCTCTTCTAAAGAGCGTTTGGCCCCTTTGGTGGTCGGGGGAACTTCGGGCGGCGCTGCTTCTTCGGCGTATTCATCGTCTTCGTCGCCTTCTTCCTCCTCCTCTTCCGGAGCTTGGTGACCCTAAAAAAGAAACGAGGGGGTCAGAAGCGACGAGGGAGGCGAATGGAAAAAGAGAGGGAAAGAACAACGAAATTGACGTACGTCAGCGAGTAGGTAGGCCGTGAGGTTGGCTTGTTTCTTCGGTTACGGAGTCAGAGGGGTGGAAATATAAACTACGTCAATAATTTACCTCGTTCTCGTCTTCAAGTTCCTCTTCCTCCTCCTCCTCCTCACCATCATCTCCATTTTCAACGCCATTCACATATTCTGTGTCTTGGTCGTCCTATCAGGAACATCATCATCAAGTGTCTCCTGGTTACAAGCGCCCTGCTGTTCCGCGGGCCCGCCCGAGCTTGGGCGCGGCCTAAACGTGACGCATAATCGGGTCCCCGCTTACCTCGACTTCGTATTCATCGCTCTCCTCATCTTCCTCTTCCTCGTCTTCGGCCCCCTGATCGACAGCTTCCTCTTCGACCGCTCGCGCCTTGGCGAGCTTCTCCAATTCCCCCTTGGTAATGTCACCGTTCTTCGCCGCTGCTGCCATGCTAGTACTTGATCGCTTTCGCCGTAATGCTCAGGCGTGTGTGTGTGCTTCAGACCAGTACACCTACGCCGAGGTGGATTACTATCACAATACTCCGGTCCGAAACAGCACTGAGGCTCGAAAATGGAGCCTAGTGGATACGAGAGCACTCACGGGGTAATTCCAAGGCTTTGGGGCACGCTTTAAGGCAGGGGGATGGGGGAGAAAGATGGGGAGCGAGAGAGGAGTGATACTGGGTTGATGCAGGGATATTTGGTAGTTGGGAAGTCAGACGTTTGGTGAGAATTCGTTGGGTAAGTGGGGTTGGTCCGCTCGGACCCAGGGGCAGGCGCTAACTTGCACCCCTAACCAAGATTAGCACGTGATGACGTCGCGCTGTTCCCGTGATTTTCCCCTGAATATTCGCTGCGCTGAACTTGCGTCCTGCCATCCTTGTTCTTGAGCACAGAAACTCTGTTCAGTGAATGGTGCACAACGGATGCAGTATCTTGTTCTCCAACACGTCCGACCGCGACCTTGCCTACCGTTCGACTTCAGAACTCGAAACTCGCGACGCTGTTCGAGTCCTGCTCCAGCTCCACCTTTTTATGTATCTAGCCATGAATCCTAACACTGCTGATATACAGGTCTCGATGCCAATTCGACGCACATATTTACACGACATCGCTGCTAATTATTTTCACCGGTCGACACGCATTAATAGCCATCCCACCGCCACCGGCAACTTCTGCATCCGTCATTGGCCTCATCGGTCTATGAAAGTCTGGAGACCCCTTATTGTCTCTCCTGGAAGTTACAATCCCTTGACTACGCTTTGTTTTATGCACCCACAGCGCTGAGCAGATGCATTTCATTCCGGTGTCATAGGGTCATGCACAAGGTGGACTAGGACTCACATCCAGGGCAACTCTTATCCACGGCGTTGATGTTCTTGTGGAGATGCTTTTGTTATGACCATCCGGTTATTGCTCTAATTGTCATAGTTTTTTTCTCTAGTTCGTATTTGTCCCGCGAGCTTCGCTACCAGGAACATCTGCACATTTGGAGGTTGTTTCGATATGCTCTGCTCGCTAACGGCCGCCACCGCATCCCCTAAAGAAGATGAAAATTCATCACACACTGTCCCAGCTTCGCATTGGACACAATTTTGTGATGCGAAATCTGTTTTGATGGTGGGTCATGCACAGGAATGATTTCCCTAACGGATTCATTTGGACCACCCTGCCGTGTGGGAGCAGCACGAGCAGATTAGCCTTCATTCAGCCGCATAGGAAGCAGACAACGACAAGTCCGGTCTATCTGAGGCCCAGGTGAACGATGACAATCATGCTTCTGGCAGCCAACCAAGTAAGGGCTTCTCTGCAGAGACAGTGGACGTCATCCATCCCTATCAAATCTACAGAATCACCATGACCATTCGATCAAGGGCTTCTCATAAGCTTGAACATGTGCGGGGCGTTCAAAGGCCATCGCACTGTTTCTCCAAGGCTGTGGCGCATAGCTGTAGTACGTCCTATCCTTATATGAGCTAGCTTGTGTTATACATAACGAACGCGCCAGCTATCTTGAATGCGCAGCCAAGTTGACCTCGAAGAGTCTAAGCACGTTGGCCAAATAACGTAGAGGTCTTCGTGATATTTTGGCTCAGCAGCTTCCCATGCACCACAGCTAGGCTACTGACAGTGTGAGCATGTGTGTTATAGAGATGGTAGATCTAGCGCATACTAGACTTGTGCTACACAGACGAGGTGCTGCTGCTGTCGAGTCGATAAAAGGAACAAGCAATAAAATTGACCGTGGGAAACCAAATCAGGGACATGTTTTACAGATGCGCAATTAGCTAAGTCAGCAAGTTACCCATTCATTCTGACCTGCAGCTAGAACCCAACTTCATTTCTCTCCCTCCTCTTCTTCTCTCATCATCATCGCCACCAACCCACCAGGTCGACCAACAATTTCAAGCGTGGAACACGGTGACCATCGGAGGCAGCCCTAGAAGTCTTGTTTCCGAGTCACCGCGCCTCGAGGCAACGAGCAGGCAACACTCATATTAGCGGAATTTGCCTGAACACGCTTCAGCTGCGACCCAGATCGATCTTTGACCCTTTCTTTTTGTCTACAATCAACTAATTATTCGACCGTTACATCCCAGTCAAACGTCGTCGACGTCGTCGCCGTGGTCGTCGTGCCGATTTCTCACTAACTCGCTCACGACATCGCATGCCAGGTACTGCACGCCTGGCTGCCAACCAGACGTCGAACCCGCCATCGAAGAAAAAGTTTAGGACCGTTCTTGGTTTTGGGACCGTCTTCAAAGACGCAGAGACCGACGTAGACGCTGCTGCAGAACCCACACCTAACTACTCGTCGCTAGGTCGCAATTTTACTTTTACGCGCAAGAGCTTCGACGCCGCAAATAGCCTTAACCCTCGTCGAAAACACAAACCCGGCAGCGCCAGCGTCGCCGACCCCTCATTCTTTGCGCCCACACCGATTGGCCCCACCATCAGCCCCAGCCAACCCTCTCTCCTTAACACCCTCATCTCCACTGACGGTATGCAAGATATTGACGCGGCCGAATCGCGAACTACCTCTCGTAGACACCCAGTTCGTGTGGATAATCAGGATGGACCCTGGAGTATCAGCGTCGCCGAGAGTCCTCATAGTTCACGGTCTTACAGTCTTTACATAAAGAGTGAGTGGCCTCGATTCATTTCCCATTAGCCAAATATACATTCTGGAATGTATATACTCGGGTTTAGTCACGGAGACTTCTCGTCATCGGTCTTGTGACGCCTCATCCGTTACACTGTCAATCCATAACTCTATGTGATTAGTGTGCGCCAGATAACTGACTGTTCCACTGCCTTAGCTCCGACCCACAACCTCACTCTCACTCGAACGGCCGTGGAAATAGTCGAGCTTGACCAGAAGCTCCGTGACTCACATCCTAGCGCGACTGTCCCCCCAATGCCTATTGACCCTGCCACCCTTCCCCCACCTCCAAAGCGCAAATCCACATTCTTCAATACTCTCTCCCGACTTGCTTCACCAACGTCGTCGCGAACTCACCGAACCACTTCCGGTCGCCGGGTCAATAATGCAACAAGTACGCCATCTGCACTCCCTACGCCGTTGACCTCGCCGTCATTGGAAGCAAACGACCCATTCTCCAGCTTTACGTCGTTAAATGGCGATGTTTCGACGGTCAGCATGACACCACCGTCAGCCATCAGCACTGCCATTGCCTCCTACCTCACCACCGTCTCGAATTCGCAAATTTTGCGCCAGACTCGTGTTTGGAAACGCTTCGTACATGTGCGCACAGACGATTTGGAGAGCGTGCGGGTCGAACGTGCCATCAAGCGTGTCAGGTCTGATCTCGCCGCCCATATTGGACTTAAAACCTCCGCCAAAGTTCCACCAACGTCAATACAACCCGACGGAGATGTGAACGGAATCGCCAGCGATAGCGTCGATTCTAGCGTCGTGCCAAGCCAGCGGACTAGTGTCCACGAAGAGGCTGATGCTAAGGATTCTCAAGCTCAGCCCGTAACCGCGGAGGGTGAAGGCGGTGGAGTCCCTGGAGATGAAGTGAATGTCATTAAAGATGCCGAGGTTGGGAAAGTTGTTGAGGAGGAGGCAATCATTGACCCGGACTTGCTGCAGGCTGTTAGCAGGGGCGACGAAGGGCAGGATCAGGTTGATTCCGATCACCAACCTGACGCAGATGTGAATACAACGGAGGGTGTAGAGGATGCTCCTCATGGAGCCACCACGGCAGTCATCGACGGAAGCCCAATTGCTCCCACTGGCCCGTCGCACGCCGCCGAGGCTACCGAGGTTGCTGCGCCTGTGCCTGCATCATCTGATGCAGATGCTACCAGCGCTCCTCCTCCAACCGCAGCGCTCCCTAACGGCACTGCTGGCCCTCCGCTTGAGGAAGAGGCCCCATCGACACCCGTCGCTGCCGAGCCTTCAGCAGGAGGTCGAATTCATCGCTCCAAATCCGCGGACCCTGACAAAGCCAACTCAAGGCTCTCCCGTGCGTTCACTTCTTCGGCCGCTTCAATATCACAGGATCCCGCCTCTTCTCAGACGGAAGATGATTCCTCCATGTCCACGACTGGTCGAGCGAAGCGGAAGAAACGTTCCAAGTCGGTTGATCCTAATAAGGAGAAGAAGAAGAAGGAAGAGAAGAAGTCTCAGAGGAAGGTTGTGATTGATGATTTTGAGATGCTGCGCGTGCTTGGAAAGGGGTGCGCTGGCAAGGTCTTGCTTGTGAGGCATAAAACGACGACGGACTTGTTCGCGCTCAAGGCAATCACGAAACGTCACGTGTTGGCGCATCAGGAGTTGCAGCATACATTGACTGAGCAGGCGGTTCTCAAACGAATGGCAGCTGAAAACAAGGATCCGTTCGTGGTCAAGCTTTGGTGGAGTTTCCATGATAAGGAGAATTTGTTTTTAGTCATGGTCTGTTTTCTTTTGCATTTTCCTCATGCGCCCAGCTAACCGTGCTGCGTAGGACTTTCATCCTGGCGGGGATCTTGCCACTCAACTGGCTCGCTGGGGCCGGTTAGGTCGAGATCGTGCTCGTTTTTATGCCGCCGAGATTGTCGAGGGTGTTGAAGGCCTCCACGCGGCTGGTGTAATATACCGCGACCTCAAACCTGAAAATATCCTCATTGGCTCGGATGGCCACATTGTGCTCACTGATTTTGGGCTCTCGAAAGAATTCCCTAGAGGATCGGCAGCCATCACAGCGCCCTCCACGCCATCTGGCTTGCCCGATGGGGGTGACTTTTATCCGAACATGTCTCAGCCAGCCACACCGCCTTGGATGAAGGGCGAGAAGGGAGGGGAACTCGCTGCTGGATGGCCTGGGCAGCCAGTTGGACATAATGACTCGACGAGCACGTTTTGTGGAACCGCAGAGTACCTGGCCCCAGAGGTTATCCAAGGTCTGCCGTACAGCTATGAAGTCGATTGGTGGAGTTTCGGCACCATGCTTTATGAGATGCTGACTGGAATCGTACGTTTCTGGTTCTTGTCTTACCTATATGCGCTGAATTGAAAGGTACAGACGCCATTTTGGGCCAACAATCACTCTGATATGTACATGAGGGTGCTACAAGATGAACTTCAATTCCCCGACGACAGAGCCATGGACCAAGATACCAAGAGCTTGATACGCGGAGTGAGTGTACTTCGCCTCCCCGCTACTGTACCCTTCTAATGCATCACGCAAATATAGCTCCTCCAACGGAACCCCGCACTACGGATCTGTGAGCCCCGAATCAAACGGCATCCATACTTCTCGATGATGTATGTTTCTTGATTCATTTGGTGTTTAGGGGGACTTATCGCCCTACAGAGATTGGTCGCACGTCTACTATAAACGCTACATACGTGAGTTTTGTGCTCTTGTTGAACGGTTCTAGCCGCTGAGTAAAAATAATTTTAGCCCCATACATACCCCCTATCGATCCATCCAATGCAAGCGATACCCAGAATTTCGACGACACTTTCCTGGATATGGAACCCGTTCTAGACGAGTTCAACGAGGCAGAACAGACAGATACTGACCACGAGCCACAGACGGATACAGATCGTACTGATGGCGAAGAATCGAATACCACTCCTTCCCAGTCGCGTAGTTCGTCGATACATCCTCAACCACGGCAACCGGAAAACGAGGAGTCTGTAGATGTGTTTGATGGTTATTCTTTCAAGGGTCGACATTCAGTTCTAATAGATGATGACGATGATGAGTCCACCGGGTCGTCTGAGGTGGAGAGCGAGGAGGAGCCCGAGGTCCGGACGGTAGAGGGTGCCCAGCCACCAGCACCGGAGGTGGAGGTGGCCGAGCCCAAAACGCCCGAAGCACGGCCTCATCCTCTACCAGACGTCGAGCCTCGGCCTCCCTCCCCTGTTATCGAGGAAGTCGAGCAACCACAAGAACCTGTTGTCGAGGACAAGCCAGCCGAACCACCGACGCCACCCGAGTCTAAACCGGCTACGCCTACCTCTGAGATCAAGGAGCCCCCAAGCAAGGAACCAGCGCCTCCTTCTCCCATCGTCGATGGCTTGCCTGCCTCCGAGAAGCCCATTAAAGAGGTCAAAGTCGTTGCTCCCGCCAAGACAGCTCCACCCAAACCCGTCAACAATCGCACCCACCGCCCACGCCGCGAGAAGTCCGGAGTACCCGCACTGGACAAGTACCTCTCGGATACTGCAGACGAAGATCATCGCGCTACCGAAAGAGAGGAGGATGATGAAGACGACGACTGGGATTTCATTGAAGCTGTTGATGGAGAAGACCGCAACGGTGCCAAGGGCACAAGCTTGTTTGCTAGAGGCGTCGTGGATCGTTACCGATTAGCCGTCTTCCGCAAAGCATCTACACCATCACGTTCTGCCGCTCGTTCTGTGTCTGGCACTTCACAAGCGTCTCAAACGACTGATGTAGGCGACTCTCCAACGCCCTCCCAACGACGTGGACGCAACCCTGGTTTGACCTTTAGAAGACATCCTCGCCAGTTCTTGCGACAGAAATCCCCTCCTTCTAGCTATTCGTCTAAGACAAGCTCGGCGACGAAGTCATTCGCAACATCCGCTTCAGCTACTCTCTCTCCTGCTTCGACTGCATCCAGTGCCGGATTGCTGACACCGTCCACCTCTATGGCAGGCTCTTTACTTGCCTCTCCCTCTCTGAAATCCAAAGAGTCAGCCACATCAGTCGGAGATCACAGCATGTCTTCTTCGCAGTCTGGCGGGGAAGCACCGGGGGATGTCACAAATCTTGACACCTTGAAATCCCACCCCGAGGAGCCAGAGAAGCAGAAAAACAAAAAGCTGAAGAAGTACAAGGAGAATGCCGAGAAAGTCTTCTCCATCTTCTCTTCTCCTCGTTAACCTCATCCGTCACTTCTTGATCTTATATATACGCTTTCCTTCGACTTGTACTCTGGGCCATCTCTGCAAACTCGTCAATGTTAATTGTGTATGCATCTCTTGTTATTGCTCTATGCACCTCGTCGGACTATCTTACCACACTCCTTTATTACTATAAATGTTATTGACTTTCAAGGTTGACCTGCCGGTTCGTGGCTCAACCCATTATAGGTTCCTTCATATCGTTGCATTGCTTTCGAGCCAACTATTAGATTCGTCGTTCTAATTCTTCACACTCATTGTCGGAACACTAGTTTTGATCCCCTTTAGAGGTCCAAACAATCATAATATGTATATTGATTTGATTCAGTATGAAGTAATGAAGTCCAAGATCAAGGTATATATGTAAGGAGACAATGTCACTATGCGATGAGGGGTATTAAACGCACCAGTACCTCCGTTTGGGGCGAGAGTGATCATCTTCCACCACATTATTAGCTCTGATCACTTTCAAAAAGACACTCTCCAAAGTCGCCTTTTCTACGGTGTACTCGGAGAAACCGCCCTGGCTTGATAAGATGTGGAAAAGGTCGGGTAATGACAGACCATTCTCTTTCGCAATCGGAACCTCAAAACGTGTCGCAACATCTTCGGCTAAGCGAGAGCCAGGGATATTGGCCATCAATTGTTGGGCACGAAGAACGTCCTCTCTGGAGCGGGTGGAGAAATGTACTTCGTACATCGCATAGCGAGCAGATAATGATGCTGTGGTGTCGACGGCTTTGGAGGCATCAGCAGCGGACATAGGGTATCAGATTTTGCTACTAACCTAGCATTCGTTTGGCAATGATGCCGACCTTGCTCGCCAACGCCGAAGCCTCTTCCATAGAGTCTAAAGCCACGTTCTCAGCATTCATCACATATAGAGGTGTGCAATGACGTACGAGTTGTAATGATGACGGCTTTACCCTGCGCGACGTTTCGCAGAGTTCCCCACATATCACGTTTCATTTTGGCATCGACACCGGTCGAAAACTCATCGATGAGGATTACACTCGGGTTGCCTAAACATATGTTAAGCGGTTTGGCTACCTCGGCGGACGTATTGAAGACTCACCCATCATAGCAATAGCTAGAGAGAGTTTCCTTTGGTTTCCTCCGGACAACTTGCTGGCGAAACGATCCGAGTATTGGCCTAATCCAGTGGCAGTGAGGAGAGAGTCTATCGCTACCAGAAGCTCCTTGCTCGTCAATCCTTTGAGCCGTCCATATGTCAACAGGTGTTCCCGAACGGTGAGCTGGGCATCGATGGCAGTAAATTGAGGACACACGCCGATATGAAGGCGAGCTTGTTTTGGACTACTGATTGCCGAAATCCCATCTATAAGAACATCGCCTGAATCAGGTATAATATCTCCGCCTTTTGGAGGGCATTAGATACATCTACTGTTGACGAACAAATACACTCACGGATAACGTTAAACGTGGTGGTCTTTCCAGCGCCGTTCGGACCCAAGAGTGCAAAGATAACGTCCCGAGATACGCCAAAAGTAACATCGTCCACCACCTTATTGGCACCAAATGTTTTCGACATGTGCTGAACACGCAAAAGATCCTTCGATTTCATTGTCATCTCCGCTTCATGGCTCACATCCATCTTCTCTAAGTGAATTGTGTTGGTGTCAACATTTCCACGGCGGCGGGTTACGAAGGCGCCAGAATCCACCCATAATAGGACACCGAGAAGGACAAGGCCATACACGATGAGATATAGAATTGGGCCCCCATAGCGAATGATAGCGCCCATGGAAGAGGTGGTCACAGGTGTCGAACCATCGCATAGGAGAGAGAACAAGTTCACGGAGACAAGCCCTGCACGCACCTGTACAGCAGTTAGACAAGACAAGCAAGGAAAAGTGTACAACTGACCACACTGGCGACGGGTGATAGTATGGATAAAGTAAAGTGAATGATGGTGATGATGCGGTTAGCCTCGGATGTCTTTGCGTAAGTTAAAGTCAGCAGGTATCCTGCGATGTACAGCTGTCGTGGGTTAGAATAGAAGGGTCAACGATTGAAGGGACACAATTACAAGGAACATGATGATCTGATATGCGGCTACTCCAGCAAATGCAGCAAGAGGAGATGGCAAAGCTACTGCGATGCAATATGCAAACAACGCGCCAACCATGCCATACAAAACTAAGACAAGCCACTAACGGATGGGGTGATTCAGCTAACGTAGACATGATCAGCTGTAGGACACGTACAAATAGGCCCAAGCCGTGGAATTGATCTGAGAGGACGGTAAAGAGGACCACTATGATCGTCGATATCACCAAAACGAAGGTCGTGTCAAAGAGCAAATGGCCGAGCCACAGGCCTAAAGGATTGGATAGCCCGTTTGAAAACTGCATCGCTTGCACAGCAGATCTGCGTTCTCTACAAACGTATAATGAAAAGAAGGCAGGATACACCGCCTGAAACTCGGGTGTTAATATTAGAATGAGCACATTGGAAGTGGAAAATCGCACCATGACTGCACCGAAGAATGCTATCCATTTCAAAGCAACGAGGGTCCCAGCATTCCTGGAGGGAAAGGGCTCAAAACTAGCTTGAATGATGGTCGGTGTGCTAGCAGAGTTGCCTGAGGAATTGAGTGCTCTATTGTATAGGATATTGGAAACCAAATTCAGCATAGCAGGTCCGTGGATCCCGGGGCTCGAGGCTTCCCAAGCGAATAGAGAATTCGATCCAGAATCCATAGAAACACCTCCAACGGAGAGGTTCCTATAGCTTTGTTTGATCGTGTCCACGAATGATGCATTGTCTGCAGTATCGGTAACTCTGAAGAGTGCGGTGGAATTGCCCAGAGTCGATATAAGTCCAGGAGGCGAGTCGAGGACCGGTGATGACTCGAGGCCCTCAAGGGCGAGGAGTGGGGACTGAGGCAGGTAAAGAGGTACGTTAACCGAAGGACGGAATCGCACTTCGCAGGTCTGCGCACGGTCCTTTAAAAACACCAAAGGAATGACGGCCCCAGCGATTGCAATGAGAACGGTTAACAGGGGGGACAACCAGCTGCGTCGCATGATCAAGCCTCGTTTGCGGAATATAGTGAAGGCCTGATGATAGGGTGGGGCATGGCGGCTTGTAGCTAGCTGCAAGACTGGAGTTTCCAATCTCGGCGGGTCGACTAGAGGGCTGGTACTGTCCAGGGATCTTTTGCCTGAGTGCCCGTTATGACCATGTCGCGTCATGAGGCTAAGGAAGATGTCCTCGATGGAGGTCCCTAGGACCTCGTAAGATACGATTCCAAACGGTTGTTTTTCCTGCTCTATCATGCGTAGGGCAGTCTCGACAGTAGTTGATTCTCGAGACTTGAGATGGAGACATACAAGGGTCGGGGACGATTCAGATAGATACGTATGTGGGGCAATTGAACGGACCCGGGCCAAGACTTCGGATCGAGCCATGTCCAGCTTGTCGTAGGAATGGGATGAAGAGAAGTTGATCTGTATGCTGTAACCCTCTCCAAATTCACGCTTCAACGAAACAGGCGTGCCCTCAGCGATCAGTTTGCCTGGGGCAGCGAGAATGGCAATTCGGTCAGCCAGGAGGTCAGCTTCATCCAAGAACTACAAAAGCCAGTGGTGAGGTCAAGTAGGGAGATAAAAAAAATGGGGACATACATGTGTGGTAAAAATAACAGTCCTTTCATGGCGAACTGACGTCAATGTTCTCCACAGAGCCCGACGAGACAGTGGGTCAACACCAGAGGTACACTGGTAAAGCGTTTAATAAATGCTATCACAGACAAAATCAACACTAACCTCATCAACAAGAATTACTTGATGGCGATGCTTCGTCAACATTTCTTAGAGGGACAAAGATCGCACGACTCACTCTTGGAACCCCCGACCAACCCAATCGCCAGCTGTAACTTCCTCTTCTGCCCACCGGACATAGTGCCGCTGTTGGAATGGATTTTAATGCCGAGATCGCAGTCTCTCAAGAGCTGCTCCAGATCTTCATCCGGAGGCGAGTGATCTGACCGCTTGACGGCTCTCCATACACGTAATGTTTGGAGGCATGTAAGCTCAGAGAACAGGACATTCTTCTGTGGGACGATGCCAATGGTACCACGAGGAGGACGTGTTTGCCTGCCTTCAAAAGTGACAGAGCCATTTGTCCGACCAGTCAGGCCACCGATAATAGACAGAGATGTGGACTTCCCAGCGCTGAAGGCAATCAGTCAAGGTAAGGGTTCAGACAGGTGTTGAAGACACGTACCCATTGGATCCCAATAGGACGTAAATCCCGTATTTAGGAATATTCAGGGTAAGGTCAGCGATAGCCGTCACTAGTCCGCTCTTTGATCCAAACATGGACGTTGAAAACTTTTTCTCAAGATTCTTAACCGAGATAGCGATTCCCTCTGGGAGAAGTTCGACGGGGGCTGTAGGCCGTCGCGACCAGAATGCCCACCGGCTAGTGCTCGCGCCTTTGGGCTCTCTGGCATCATAAAGACGGCGTTCCCAGAGGACGGCGAAGTAGGGCCACATGAATATATTGATCTAAATAAAACCGTCAGCAAACGACATCATGGTGGTTGACATATGTCACGAACAACTGCGGCAATGATGAGCGGTAGAAGGCGAAGTTTGTTGTCGGGATCGGGGTCGAATACGTTGGTAGGGAGTTGATGGAGTTCAAACCCACATATTGCTCTAATCGCGAATATGTAAAATCCGGGAGGGAGTATGAGGCTGAATATGAATGCATCACCAGAGGTCGCTCGGTTGAATACCAAAGCGAGAATGGCGATGAGGATGGAAAGGAACGTGGTAATTACTGCGGCGAGTTGGGGACTCTTGCCGAAAGGAGCGGCGACGAAGAATGACCAGCTTGCTAGGGAAAATCCAAGGAGCAGATGAATGACAAGAATGAGTCCAGCGTTAGACTCGGTGAAGATGCGGTAATGCCAAATCAGCGCAACGACAATCCAAGCAGGAAGATAAGCGAGGGAGATGCTGAGATGCCATGACCTATCCAATATGTCGGCATACGTGGGCTGATACTATGAAGAGGGGTTACATACAAAATTCTAGCCGAGTCCATAAGGCCCATGGCCTTGAGGTGAGCGGTAAGCAACTCGGCTCGCTCGGTGGCAACAGAACCAGGAAGCTGGTAAGCGATACCGATGTAGGCAATAAACCTGCAACAAATCAGACTTGGCAGCAATGAGTTGGGGACGAAGCTTACAGTCCAAGCACCAATAGCGTCCTCAGACCGCTGATATAACCTGAAGCAACGTGAGCTTTGTGCTTGGGTACCAGCTCTTCGACTTACTCAGCCTAATATCCCGACTTTGTTCTTCATTAGTGGCGATAGTGAACGGCCATTCGCGCGGAACTGGAGCTTCTACACTGGTCTTTAGTTCAATGATGGCCTGGGATGAGTGTCAGCGCAATCTGCTAAAGACGGCGAAGAGGCAAATCAGCATACCTGGTCGATGGCCCACTGTAGGGGCAATATCCTGTCCTCGAAGTCACTGTTATGCTTCACGACATCAATATGGCTAAGTCCAGCGTCCGCTAGTATGGTATAATTGATGGGCGCAGAGGGACCTCCAGAAGCCGGGATACTATGAAAGGCGATGGCTGCGAAGCATTCAGAGAAGAGATTGAAGTTCTGCGGGCAAAAGTCTGGAATCTGGGCAACAGAAGCAGCCTGTTTGATATTGCGCATTTGTCGTTCGTTGAAACCCTTGGTTACCCGAGCCATGATTTGGGCAGGCGATGGGGAGCTCGTACCGTCCGTTCCATCTGCCCATAGTAGAGCCATTGAGCCATCGTATTTGTCCAATAACGATGGAACGGATATGGCGGTTCCTAGTCCAAGCTGCAACAGACATTGGCTTCGGGCTATTCTTATCGTTATCAAAGTACACGCACATTATTAGGTTTAGATAGGAACGATTGGGCAGTGGCCAAAAAAACTCCATATGCAATGGGAAAAACGAGGCATCTCGCTAAGTTCAGCTGTGGAGGGCGTGGAGTGTCAGCACGCGAACTACAACACGAATAGAAACATACGAAAGGATGCCTGCTCAAAACTATCCAGTTCTTCCAGAACAATATGCCGAATTGACGCCAGATAAGTCCAGCCATTGTATGCTCGTGCTAATACTCGGGAAATTTACAGAGAAAGCCAGATCATTAGCAAAGAAGTGGAAGAAGTGGGAAAAACGGGTATGAGACTGCAGACTGCAGGCCTCTTATGCCCAAACATCAAACACTATAATTATTGCTGCGCATGTGGGAGCTGTGATCTCTACGTCGACGTGGGTGAATCTAGTCGACATTGAGATAGTCTTGGGCCGATCCGATCAGGCACCGGCGCCCTTAGCGCCCAAGCTTGGCAACATGTTCGCGGTTCTTTCTGAGTTCTCTGAAGCAATTTTGGAATCGATGCTTCGACTGTATTCGGCTGGCTCCAATGCTCATGGTCAGCTCTCAAACGGAAGCTGCGACGACTCACATACCTTCACGCCCTGCACTGTCGCACTCGAGGCTGATGCAAACATTCGCGAAATAATCTCCATCGTGGGAGGCGCAAACCACACAGTTGTGCTCCTCCGTATTGGGACTATTATCGGGATTTGGGGTTGCGGAAATGGTCTCAAGGGTCAGCTCGGTCCATCTTGTCGGGCGCAAATCCTTGATGAATCAAGAACATCGATATTGCGCCCTCTTGATCTTTCTGGATCTCCTTCGTTCCAGCTACCCCAAGGTGCCACACCTCATCGCATTGCTGCGGCATGGGAAACCACTTACATCGCGTTTTCTGTCCCTGGTGGCGACGATATCCTCATTTCCATGGGTTCAAACGAATACGGTGACCTTGGCGTCGGAGAAACCGTCAGTCCGCTTAACGTCGTTCGTTTCGATCATATCTTGTCTTCACTTGACTACACACGGCTGCGGATTGAGGGACTCGCAGCAGGGCCACACCACGTCGTTGTTGAACTTTTAATCACTCACAAAGATGCATCCCTTTTTTCTTTGGTTGTTGGCTGGGGTGCTGCGCGTCATGGACAGCTTGGAGATGTTCTGGGTCCGACAGGAAAACCGCTACTTTTCGTGTCAATGCCTCATGTCATTTTGAAGCTAGGGGTCGACCGCGTAGCTTCTATCGGAGCGGGAAATCAACATACCATCATTTTACTCCGCTCTGGCAAGATTCATGCCTATGGATCTAACCGCAAATGTCAGCTCTCCGCAGTACGTTCGCTCACCCATGTCAAGGGAGCTGGGTGTACGTGGAATGGAACATACTTCCTTCGAGATCGCCAACTCCTCTCCACTGGAAGTCATGCCAGAGGTCAACTCGGCCGAGTTCTTCCCAATCCATTGGAGGCCATCACTCCTGGTGCAGTCGAGTTGCCCAACGGCGAGTTGATCCGCATCGCGTGTGGTAGCGAACACGTTCTTGCGTCCCTTCTTACCACTCAAGGAGACGAAGTTTGGGGGTGGGGGTGGAATGAGCATGGCAATTTGGGGATGGCCAGCACGGATGATGCTACCGTCCCCGTTAGAATTTGGCCGAACGTGCCAGATTCGACAGCTCAGGTGGTAGGAATATGGGCTGGTTGTGGGACTAGCTGGATAGCGGTGGGATGAATTGGTCTACCTTCTCATCGCTGTATCAGCTTTGTTCTTGCTGGACTACATTGGCGTCGGAAAGAATCCAAAGACCGTAATCCTCTGAAGTCGTATTGGGGCATTTTCGTGGTTACACACCATCAACGTCGCGCATACATGCGCTCAAATACATGCACATCACACCAGCCTACCTCGAGATGCGTGAAGGAAGATCGTTCAATCGTCCTCCGCTAGGCCCATGTCCTCGTGAATCTGCCGAACGGTCGTCTCTCTCAGGTGGGCCAGCTAGTGCATGGATCAGCTTGATTGGAAGTGATTGTTGGAATATTCTCACCCTCCCAATCAGAATCTAGCGCCAATGGTCAACCTTGACCACAAGGAACACTCGTGATCTCCGTACCTGAGCTGCATCTTTCGCTTCATTGTAGTCGTGAAGCAGCTTTATGTGCCTTTTGACAATGTCCTCAGCGTTGACTCCTTCGCTATGATACTAACGTGACGGAGTGGTTTGTATGAGGTAGACAAAAGGCTCACCCAAGTTGTTGCTGTAGTCGGTCGATCTCTTTCTGCAATTCAGCAGTCCGCTCTGCTTGCTTCTGCATCGCCATAAAAATCAGACAAAGTACAATGATGGTCAATGTTACCTTTGGACACGTAGAACTGTACATTATTGGCTCGTAGTCGGGGAGCAATTGAAATTATTTCAGACGAGGAAGTAAACAAGGGACCAGCGCTTAGATCAGTGCATTTATCACGGTAGCTGTCGCACAGGCGCTTAGTTTGAGACGGACTCACGGAGGCAATTTGCACGTCTGTGAGCTCTTGATTCTTACCATCATGGTCCGCGTCGACTCCAATGATTCGGTGAGTGATTCTCGTGGCTCTGCAGAGTGACGCGAACAACATGGCTTGTTTCCAGGAGATTCCGTCCAAAAAAGAAACGACACAGCGGAAAGCAGCTTCAAGGAGTAGGAATCAGTCTTCGGGAACCATTTGGCCTTGTACCATGGCTGGCTGCAATAAGCAGTTTGCGCGTGAAGCAGACTTGAAAAGGCATCAAAGAACAACCAAGTCACATTCAAATCCGGGCTTGTGAGCTTCTATGTTTATCTGCTGACTTTCAGCGACTTTACGTTGTGGCTTCTCTAGCGCGTGCCCTCAATGTGACGCAACCTTTACCCGGGTGTGTCAGACTGTTCTCGTGCTACCCACCCACCATTAATCGAAACAAGCAGATGGATGCTCTTAGGCGGCATCAGCGATCAAGGTACAGCATACCTTGTTCACCAAGCCTGACCCGCTATTCTGAGGTCTTTCTTCAGGCACAATGGCGTAGTTATCGAAATATCTCCAGAACAAATGGACGCGACCTCCAACTCCAGAAGCAGCAGTGCAACGCCGTCCCTGAAGGGCAAGGAACGAGCCGATCACCATGATTCTCCCATACGCCCAGTTCCTGCGCCCTATTATTACCCACCTATTCATTCTTCATCTGGTATGTCCTGTTTATCGTCGTTTTGCCTTTGGCGAGCTTCTATCCTTCTCGCAGCCCCGCCGACTCGCCTACCTCCTATACAGCTGGCTCCCCCGCTCGGCCTGCCAACATCCGCAACTCGGGTAAGCCCGCCAGACGATTGGGATCCCTCCCAGCCGTGGCCTCAGCCATCTGGCCCTCAAATCATCACTCCAAGCTACCACGCACGTCATTATGCTTCCTCCAACTATAGGCTCCGACCAAGCGACAATCCCCAGCCTGCATCGAAGTCCCATCACGATCGCTCCGCGAGCATCTCTTCGTCGGAGTCCCCGGCCCATACGCCGCCCCCTGATGGCTCCAGCTCGCCACCGCTAAAGCATCCCGTTCTGCCTATGGAACCTGTTATCGACCCGTCACTTGAGGCCGAGAGCGTTCGAACGTCGCCTTTCCCTCCCTCGAAATCAACACCGCGGTTGAATGGTCGAAAACCGCTGCATGTAATGGGTCATGAAGAACCACAGACTGCCCAGCGGCTTGCGTCTGCTGACAATGTCCTGACTGAGAGTGCCTCCCCGTTTGAGAGTGGGCCCAGAGCGATAGCCAGGCGATCGTCATCGTCAGAAATTTCTAACAATCCGGCAGCGGAAGGCTGTTGCTCAACACGGCCCATGGATGAGATTATCACCGACAATGATCAGGTTCAACCTATCCCTATGCTCAATCCAGGTTAGTCCGACGGACTAAGCTCTCGCATGGCTTCCTTTAACTTTGTCCTCCCAGCGGAGCTTCTGATGCAGGTAAGTCTTGCCTACTCTTCCCGCCGTTACCGGTCAATTGACCATTAGACACAACATTGTTTGCATAGGAATCACTCGCTTCTCCTTGATGTTTTAATCAGGACGTTCTTCTACACATATCTGGATGGACACCCTCACTTCCTCATAGACATATTATTTACTAGCATAAGATTGTGTTTATCGTTTCCTCTGGATTGTTTACGCACTTGAGCCAGAAGGTGTATTCTGATTTCGTCCTCTTGCCTGCAGGCATCAGGGAGATCATATGACGAGAGTACCGCGGAGCACGTGAGCTTAAATTGCACTACCTTATCCTGCGGCTAGTATGGGCTACTCCTTGCCCTCTGAATGAAGCGTAAGCACACAACAAGTACATTGCGGGGGGTACACTAATTTTCGGATGATGCATCTATATATAAATTAGCCCAATTCCATGAAAATACCATCAGAATTGATCCAAGCAAAGCTGTACTTTCTGTCACGGTTGCTGCAGGGCGGTGCAAGCGGACTGGGGTAGTCTACAGATATGTATATATGCTTGATATAATGTACCATATTCCTGCTGAGACAAAATGAAATAGTGCACTCTGAATGCAACTCCCAAGTCCGTGATCAAACTACTGAAATCTAGGAGGGCCTCAGCTCTAGTTAGTTCAGCAACCACTCTACCCCGTACATGTAACATAACAACCTGCGCAGCAAGGGAGGTGTCTGAGGTTGAGGTTGCATCGAAATTCAGGGGCACTAGGGGGTGGCAGTGCTCATATAGCCTCGAACCTGCTGCACAGTTAGATCTTAGAGATCTTCACATACACAAGCATGTCCAGTAATCATAATTTATTATCCAAATGATTTTATGATAAAAACATACAGAATGCATCCATGTTGTGAAGATAGCAATATTATAACTCCTATTTGTATGCAAAGTGTTACAAATACAGAGAAATAGCAACAAATACTACAACAATGAATGCCTCTTGGTTCCTCCCAACCATCCAAATTGTCCTTGTAGAGTGCTAGTGAGTAGTCTGTTTTTGAAGCACTGCATCATCATTTCTAACCCTTGAGCAAAGTATATCCATACTTGCTTTTAGCAGATCATCATATACCAGTGGTAAGTAGCCACTTTAGCCATTGAATCCTAGCTCCAGACAAACTAACACCGGGGTAGACCCCAGAACTCCATTCTATGATGGAGTGCACGACAAAGTCATTAGATGCTTTGTCAAATTTGAAGAAGCAGGCAAGAGGGTCATCTCGTCGTGCAGCCCGAGATGGCATGGCAAAAACGAAAGTTTTGCTTGCAAATTTGGACTATGTGCCATCTCCTTCTTCAAGAAGCAGTAGAGGGTCAAGTTGTGAGGGAGAGGACAAGAGTAGAGGTGAGCTGGATGAGTTGGTCCAATCGTGTGAATCCGCACCGATTGTGAGAGGTGGGCTTGCATTTCGTACGCCGCGTGTTGATTTTATCACTCATTTTGGCCTGTTTTAGTACCGAAAATCACCCCGGTGTCCACTCCGCCCTTCCAGCCTGCCATCGGACCTCCTCCGCTACTTCCGACACACCCAGTGTCTGTAGCATATGGGACTGTGCCTCTTGTTCAGGTTGCCCGAAGGCGTAACACCTTACCATCGATGCCATCGTCGCCCAGCAAGAAACGGCTTGCACCTCAGATTCCCACCCAGGGGTCCATTTCCAATTTAGGCAATGAAAGTGATGAAGTCCTCCTAGAGGTTGATGACCTCGTACAACCACCAAAGGATAGCTTCGCATCCGCAAAGTACACCGGCTTCGTAGTTCTACATAACCCTGGCGGGACAACATTATTTTCTCGGCCACAAGCACTCTTTGAGCCTCCGGCATCTACCACACCCCCTCTTAGCTTCCTCTATGAGTACTTCGCCAAAATGGTGGATGCAATGCCAGACGACTGAGTGCTGGGTATCACCTTCCTTAGCAAGCCTCGTTAGCTCAATATCGTTTTCATTTGGCAATTCACAAGTTTATGATACCATGTTAAGAGGTCAACAATGGACTCCTTACATCTGTCGGAAACCTTAAACGATAATATTAGATAGCAATATGATGAACACAGCAGGAGAAATTAAATAATAGTGAGGATGAAGCACGAAGATGCCGACATTAACTCATCTTGCAACCAATAATGCGCACTGGAACAAAAAGGGAAAGTTAGCGGATTGCGGCCCAGTCATGTGCAACGGCGTACCAGATCCATCAGGCTCTCCTAGACCGTACAACATTTCTGTAGGATGGAAGACAAGGGAAGTAGATCGCGGTATGTATGAACTGGGTAGAGGGCGTGGAGGATAAACATTAAGACCGGTGGATACATTGAATTTGGAAAGTTCGTTATCGAAAGATTGGACAACAGTGCGCTGCGACTTCCAGTAAAGGGGTGTTATTGCAGAAGTACTGTGACGTAACGTAAGTAGCGAAGTGATGCGATGGAAAAGAGACGTACGCCGCGAAGACGCGAGTGTGAGGATGGACGTCGAATGCAGAGAGGCCATTAGGGAGTACATTCCATGTCTTTTGAGAGGACAGTGAACCACGGAGGTCCCACAACTTGACATCACCTTCCAGACTGGAAACACATTCATTAAAACGTTAGAGCCAAAGGCACAGACTGCACTGCGTACCTTGCAGTGAAAAACTGGCCACCTGATGTCGGATGCCATCGGACATTCTGGACCCATGACGTATGTTCAGTATATTGCCTGACGACGGCATCCTCAGCTTCCATTCGACGGTCAAAGACCTTGATAGCTCCATCAGCAAAGCTAGCAGCAAAGACACAAGACGTGTTGCGGTCGGACACAATGGAAGTAACAGGGCTGTCCGCATGGGTGAGAATGTCCTGATGCACAGGGTCAGCATATATCATAACATTCATAGCGGGGGTGGGCGTACACTTCGGAATAACTCTGTGTGAGCATCCCAAATGCGGATGGTCCGCGAGTCACCGCCGACAAATAGGAGCGCCCCAGATTGCCTCCATTCAGTCACAATGCCACTTCCTTGAGGCAACTGTAGGAGGTCTTGTAATCCTCTAAACGAGCTGACCATTTGGACCGGTCCCTGATCCACAGCAGGATCATAGTTGCGATACAGTCGTACTACTCCATCGGCTGTGGATAAATTAACATGAATTAACATGTAGCCCTTGGTGGAGGGAGCGGCGAAGCACTCACATGTCCCAGTCAGTATCAGGCCGCCAACGTCTTGATTAATAATGTGAAGGGAGGTAATGCTAGTGCCCTTTGGATTGCCATTACAAAATTGGCTGAGCTTTTTCTTTTGGGACCAGTCCCAGACACTAGGATGTGCGTAAGGAGGTGTGGATTAGAGCCGGTAGATGATACCTACGATACGGCGTCGGCTTCGTTTGCAATGACCAAATGTTGATCGTATGCATGGAAGGCCATGGTAAGCGGATGTCCTTGGACATGTATGCTAGCTACTGGTCGATCCCACCGGCATCTCTCTGCATGATTATCAAGATAATGAGAATGAGATAGAACAAACCAATGCTGCAACTTACCGGCCAGCTCCGCTTGTTTTGACGTTTCATCAATGACATTCTCATTGCGCTGCTGCCGCCAAACCTGATAATTATATTGGATACTACCAGGCTCGTCCGCTTCCGTTTGCTGCAAGCACATCAGCCATGGAATTGGGAGGGCGACGATGCATAACTGCTAACTCACTCTCATCTGCGGCTCCGTGAAATATTCGCAGCACCAATCGTAGAACGAACTCCTCAACGGAAGGACATCCTTTATACCAGCGCCATACCCAAGACCCAAAATCACACTACTCCCAGAGTCCTGCGAGAACGTGCTGCTACACGGGCTGGATGCCCCATTGCTGCGTGAATGGGAGTGGTGATGGCTAACTTGCCTCTCAGGTCTCTTCCCAGCTCGTCGGCGAGCCCGCAGCCGCTCCATGTCATCCTCGAAAAGCGCATCCATCACGTCACAGGCTGATATATCTACCGGAGAGTGGGGCAAGGGGCTTGATCGCCGAGAGGGAGATGAATCGTCATTAGATGGTGTCGATGGTCTGGGGTAGGGAGAAGTATATTGAGCGACATTTAGATTGGGTGACGGAGGTCTGGAGACGTCAAACATATCTCTCAGTCCGTGACCAGGCGCCACGGTGCCACCGGGGCTGGGATGCGTCACACCTATGGCTGGACTCGGGGCAGGCGGAGGCGTGTTTGACTCTTCGGTCGAAGGAAACGCGATACCTCCGGCTAAGGTCTTAAGCGCATTCGCAAATGAGGATGTACGTTTAAGAGTATTCGAGACTCCAGTTGAGATACTGCTCGTCATCGTTTCACTCCTGATCAATCCAGGCCGCGGCGGATTAGGTGAGGGTGGGCTCATGGTACTCGAGTGCTGCATCGAGACGACTCTAGCGCGTGGTTGAGGGGAAGCTCCGGAAGCTGTCCTGATGGACGATGCCATGGGTGGCGTTTCCAAAGTCGATCCTTCGAGTCGCATGAACGGGGATTCCAGAAGCAGGGCAGTAATATAGTCGACAAGGGTCTGTGCGTTGGTTGCAACTTCATTGTATGGGTCGACAGAGAGATCGAGTAGAATGACGTAGATGGTAAACACCGAAGAAAGGACGATCCGATGTTCATCTCTAACCGGCTCATCGTCATCTCCAATGCTGTCCAACCACTCTGCAACGGCTTGACTCGGAAGGTCATCATCTTGTTGATGCCCACTCGAGGCACCTGTCTTCCATCGCCTATCTTCTTCCCAATAGAGCCAAGCACAGACAACAAACCATCCCCGCCATTCCTTGACTAAGCAGCTTATCACCACTAACAGTTCCTTCCTGCACATAGGGCTAGCATCTCGCTGTATAGCCAGGGCGGCACCGATCACAACGGCGACTTCCATCCGTAAATGTATCATTTCCTCCAGTTGATACATAACACCAGTACCTCCTCCACCATCCCCATTATCGTCCGGACCTTCGATTCGTCGACCACTAGCTCCCATGAACGTGCCGAGGGCATACAACGCAGCGCATCGAACTTCAGGCGACGGATCAGTCAACAGCCCAATGAATATATCCTGGGAGCCCCGATCGACGCCGTATATCTTTGCCTCATCGTGCCCACACCACAGTTGCGCGATACATAGCGCCGCCCACTGACGTAGTAGGAAATCCTCCGAATCCAGGCGGTCATGGCAATAATCGAAAACGTGCTCCGCCCAGGTTGCACTCTGCCCAGTAACGAAGCCGCGCGATATCGCGCTGAGGATAAAAGCGCACATAGCCTTATGTTCCGATGAATTGGGAAGAGCGGTATGTGAGTTAGTATCGTCATCCCGTAGTGATAGGACTTTTGTGAAGTAGAGATATCCTGGAGGTTGTACTAGGTCCTGCTGGACGGTGGGGTCGACGGCGAGAATGCGGGCCCATATGAAAATAAGTACGGGACGGAGGTCCGATCCGGCTGCACCAAGTAGCTTGGAGATATAG
This sequence comes from Pleurotus giganteus, assembly GCA_032158425.1. Taxonomy (NCBI): domain Eukaryota; kingdom Fungi; phylum Basidiomycota; class Agaricomycetes; order Agaricales; family Pleurotaceae; genus Pleurotus; species Pleurotus giganteus. Next base: position 4,369,802 of record JAPEHR010000002.1, read on the forward strand.
GGGAAGATGCCGATGGAGAGGACGAGATGGACGGCCCAAGGACCCAGGTCAACGAACTGGGATAGAAGGATGAGCGCACGGAGTCGATGGGGCTGCGAAAGGAGAACTTGAAGTACGATAGGCAACTGATCAGGTGGTTTCCTTGGTACCAAGTGCTCCGAACTCCAGACAGAACGCGAATAGGCCTGATATTGTTGCTGGTCTTCGCCGCTGACTAATTGTGGGTTGGACCCATTGCTCTGTTCGCCTAATGTCCCGTTAGATACGGGCAAGGAGAGCGGGCCACGACGCGTCAAAGCCGAGCCTCCTCTGGATATCCAGACTTCGAACGCCTTCAGCTGGTCAGTAAAGAACCTGTTGGGGATGTAAGGGATAGGTTTGGAGGGGTCCAAATTGACGGGATTCGATCCCACTCGTCCTGTACGCAAACCAAGGCCCATAGGTTGGAAAGGCTGATTCGGAAGGGTCGGTGGTGGTATTTCGGGTTCCTTATTCAACAGAATTGGAAGCTGCCGTATGCATGTATCCAGCGCTAGATCCCAGGCAGCCCACATATTGTGTGTATTGGTGGGAGGCAGCGGAGGGTAAGTATGAGGCGTGCATCCGTAATTTTTCATTATCCGCTCTGCAAGCAAGAAATTCCGAAACAAAGACGCGATGAGCAAGTCGCATCGGTACAACCGGGTAAATATTTCCCTAGAGAACGTCGTCCATGCGATCGTATCCGTAATAGCAGTGAAGATCCAGTTGAGTTCGCCAAGGGGAGTTCGGCGGTCCTTGAGGTCTCCAGGAATCTGCATTACCATACTGGCGCTGATACCGTACGGTAATTCGTGTGTGAGAAGGAAGAAACGCAGGGCGATATCGATAGGCGAGGTGAGGCACGAAGTAAAAAGGTCGGCAGGAAGTTCAGGACACGTAGGTAGGGTTTCATGGGCCATGCACGCCGCAAGCTGGACCGAGTTCAGGAAAGGCTGGATGATGGTCCCATCAAGTCGAACACCGTTATTAGCCAAGATCTCCCTATCGCGTCGCTCCGCAAATAGGTTAAAGTTGGTCAACAGATTCCCGGCTGCGGAGCAATCCCAGATATACACCCCAGGCGACCCCAGCCAAGTCTGTACTTCAGAAAGGGACACGGGGATGTATTGAGTATAGCTCTTGTTGAAGCACCACAGCTCGCCGCTCGCTGTGGGCTTCGGAACACCATGGCCATTGTAATAGAACAGGACCGCATCATCTTTCGCCGACTTGCGTAGGGCACGGCAAAACCTGCTCAGATCCTCGAAACAGGGATCCAAGATAGGCTTGTAGACCATCTTGTTGCTTAACCCTTCGAACTGATGTTGCAAGTTGCTTCCAATCGCCTCGAGCGCCTTATGTGACGGCATCGTATGGGGATCAATCCAGGTCTCCATTATGGCACATGGATTTGTTTTGACGACGTCCGGAGGATCAACGTCGATGTTGAGGCATATCACGAGCGCTGCGTTTGCTGTCTTGAGTTTTCCCGGCGACTGGCCACGCCACGGAGGAGGTTTGGCTGACCACGGAGGTGGAGGCGATGGGTTTCCGCACGTCAGGTGCCGCTTAGCTTGCCAGTATACCATAGGTGGCGCCATATCCTCTTGGGATGTTTCAACAGAACCATTGACGCGCGCGCCGTCTCGACTGTGGTTGCGGTCCCGCTGAGATCGTGAATGGGACTGAGATGGGGGATTGGAATGCGCGTATGACGATGGATCAGAGTTCTGGTAGTCGCGCTCGGTTGATGAGTCCGAGCTCTGATTATCTCGGTTCGACCAAGGGCCGGCTCCTAAATCATACGGTTCCGTTCCAAATGTGCCCAGCGGACGTAGAGACCAAATAACGCACCAGTGGCAAACTTGGGCCCATTACGAACATGATTGTTTGGGTGATTCGCCATCCTTCTTTCCCAATCACTTGTCACTTCGCTTGACACTGGTAGAAGCTCAGTACCATCGACGGAATCTCAATATGTCGAAGTTGAGTCGGCTGGGAGACGTGAGCGCGTCAGATACGGCCCTGCAGTTCCCCTTCATTATGACACCTACCGGACACCTTCAGAAAGCGATTCGGATAATGTGGAAGCGCTGCACAGACGGCAATGAGTCGAGGCGTTACGGATGACGAAGGCACGAATCAAGTGCACCTAGCGTCTAACCCTGTGTGACGTTGTTTGATATAGAAGCCGTCAAGCATTGGACTGGGCGCCTTTATCGCCAGGATACCATTTCTTGACCTAATCTGCCAGCGCTGCCAAGAGTGCTGTTGTGAATCTGTTGTGAATATACGATGTGGTCGTAGCTGTCTTGCATGAACCGACATGTAGGAGAGCATGGGAGGAAAGTCCGAGTACCATGGCACCGTACACAACACACGAACGAATCAAGCGAAGATCTGACAGCGACGCTGACAAGTCTTCCAGTGAATCTTGAAGGGAATAAGTATACGTGCGCAAGTAATTGTGCATGAAAGTTGAGCGAAAATTATGCATAGGATCGAAACTACACAGCAAATAAGGATGTACCAGGAAAAATCGACATGCCGTAGCCTAGATATCGTCACCACAACACTTCCTAGACTGGAGATCCTCTTGAGAGATCAGAGCGCTCCGTAGAGTCACTACTGGCACTGTCATCGACGGTGGGGGAGCTCTCACATCGCGCAGCGTGGCATTTCTCTCGAGGAAAAAAAACGCAAGTGGCTGTGGCCAACCCTTATATATTCTGGAAAAGATCACACGACCACGTGAGACAAAGAGAGGGTCACCGGGGTTGCTCCGAGCTCGGAGCGTTCGTACCGACTCGTAGCAATTAATAGTGTCACTACGGTATCAGCGCAAGAATTCGGAGGCGCACTTTAGCCGAGGCGAATAACTTCGCCGCGCTGAGGGTCTGTGCCTGTGCTCATCAAGGGATTATGAACATGAGTGCAACCAGGCAGCCTTGGCTCACGACGTTGGTGTCAGTATGCAAGGTGGAAGCGAGATGAAATCGTTGAGACGTGCCGAAAAAGTGTGCATCGAAGTGGTGATTCAGATCAGCTGGAGTCGGCAAATCGATGGTATCCATGGAGTCGAAAATACGGTGAAATTTCGAATTCGTGGTGCGCATGCCAATAAAATGCTAGCAGTGCGTTTACCTCACCATGCCATGGTGGCGCATGGGTCCTAGAGTATCGGTCAAACGTTTTGCGCGTGCCGCAGCTGGTTCAGGGATGATAGACAGAAATGGATATTCCAGACATGTCGGTGTTTGCAATGGTCAGTTTCCAAGGTCTGGAACATGGACGTATCTGTCAAACACCATCACAAACGGAACGGGGGCGTGGAAGTTCATATACATAGGTAGCGCAATAGCGCCCTTGTATTGCTCGATAGCTTGATTGTATCCATAACGTTGGCGGCCTGAGCTTCGAGTCTCGCTGTACCGTTACGTTGCAAGGTGAGCGAGAAGGAGCTCGAGCGAGTTGCAGCTCAAGCGCTAACCATCCCACGTGCTCCAGATCAATTTTGGCCAAACAAGGTTACACGCCGAGTTGCTTGACTTTCTCTTCGCTCGCCTCCTCTTCCTCCCTTCTCGTCGTCCTCAACAGCGAACACACGGTCGAGCTCGCTGCCTGGGTTAGTCTCCTCGTTGCTCGTTTGGCTACATCCTGACGCGCAGTTCCAGGCAACACCTCTCGCACGTCCCGACACTGTGTCAACGATGCCCCTGCTCGGTGGCTTGTTTTCGAAGAAATCAAAGACCCGTACGCCAAACGGGTCACCGCAATCGGGCGGTTTCCCTTTGTCTCAATACAGTTCAGCCACGTCTGAGCTGGAGTCTTCTCTTTCATGCACATCGGTCTCCCCGACAACAGAGTACGTTTCTGCGGATTCTTCCACCCCCTCAAATCCCAATGGCAGACGTGCCTCGCCTGGAGATGTGTATCCTACCCCAGCTGCCTCTTCAAGCAGGCTGAGACTCCCTTTCGGCCGCAAAAAAGCGTCTTCAGCTTCATCCCTTCTTCCACCAACGCCAATCTCTCCCCCTCGACCGTCATTTACTTCCCGAACCAGCACCGTCGGTTCGGCGGACACAGACACTTCTACAATTGACCGTCGACATCTACGGCCACCACCCTCTCGATCCGCGATATTCGCAGCTTACGGGCGCGACCCGAGAGGTGCCCAACAATCTACTAGGTCACTTCCAGACGAACGGATATCCAAGCCCGATCCCCCTTCGCCTCCATTACCCCCATTACCCCAACAAAAGCGTTCTTTATTCAATTGGTACAAATCACATCCGAAGTCGGAACCTAAGATTCAAACCTCGAAGCAGCCCCTCGACACGAGTCTTACCCCACCTGATGATTCCTTCAACCTCAAGTCGTTTCGACACGTTCGTCCTGGCTCCCCCACCCATTCTGATATTTCAAGCACCTCTCTATCCAACCTTCCTCCCCCACGGCCTCGGCCACGAGGAACGAGTACTGCATCAGATTCGTCCCAACGGATATCTGTTGCTGCCTTCCGCGAGGCACAAGCACGACGTAGTCAAGCAGGCTCACCCGCTCCGTCCCTCCGTTCCCAGAGTCCTCAGGTACTCCCCATCACCGGGAGTAAAAGCCACAATGGAATCGACACTAACCGAAGCAGCTCCAATCTTTCTCATTATTATACATCATCTCAACCACCAAACAAGCTCAACACGCGAAGATCATCCGTTTTTGCCGACGATTCCGACACAACGGCAACATCCTCTGAAGAAGCGGAGTCAGATGACGAAGGAGAGGGCGATCGACGCCCGGGTGGTAATTCAGGCCTTGGCCGGAGACGGACGGTCACACAGCGAAGTTCTAACAAAGCTATCGCTGGGAAAGCGCGTGCTACGCGTTCTGAGATGGGTCACGGTACCTCGTGGAGTGGAGATAAGCTCACCGATAGCTCATCTCCGTCGCCATCTCCTTCATCAACTCTAATTCCACCTCGCCAACGTGCCAGCGTTTCAACTAGTGCATCTATGCCCAATGCTGCCGCCAAACGGGCAAGCATTCTTACCAGTAACGGTGAGACTGTAAATCCTGGTGAGCTTATCGATTCTTCTACCCCTCCCCTGATTTTGCGACTCATTGTTTTGTGACTCAGCCGTCAGTTCTCGGCATGTCAGAGATTCCTCCGTCCACACTGTCTCCGCCAGCAGGCCCGCACCTGTTGCCTCTGATTCAGACTCGGACTCTGATACTGATTCCGACGATGCTCCTTTAGCCACACTGGTGCCCCCACGTCGTCCTGGTAGCGCGATGTCAAACGCGTCGAGCTCTCGATCGAATCACAGCACACCTCAGAACAGACCGGCGCCTTTGATCGACATTAAGACTCTGACTACCAAGAAGCCCGACGACCCTTTCACTGTGCCCAGATCGAAATCCAATGATGAGGCATTTACCTCTGGTCCCACTTTGATCTCAAGTGGCCGCAGCACAACGAGCCCCACTCACCTGAGAGTTGATACGAAGAAGGACGGTCCTTCCCCTCCGGCCAGTTTCGTTCTGCCTCCGTTAGAGCTTGATGACCATTCCTCGCGATTTGTCTCGTCTCCGACGTCGATGTTCTCATTGGCCAGTATGACTACGGCCCCGACCACCAGCACGCCAGGCACAGCGCTCTCAGAAGGCAAGAACGCTAAATTGTTCCCTCGCCGCGTTGAGTCCAAGGAGAGTACCTCTTCGCGACCGGACAGCACCGCCGATTCGATCCTTAGCAAAACTACCACTAGGGATGCCAGCCCGACTACCCAGGAGAGGCGGCGAGAAGGCCTTAGTGACCGCTTGACCAAGGTCGTCCAGCAATCTGTTGGGCCGTCTAATCCCGCACCGAAGATCGACCCTATCCTTGTGCGTCAGTCACGGAGAACTTCATTTGACGTCACTTCGTCGTCCCCCTCGGTTGTACGTGAAGGAGAGGAAGATAATCTCAATGGCGGCAGTGGCGGCGGCGGCGGTATCCGTCTCGTTGGTGGCGGAGGAGAAACTGGGGTGGTCCAAGTCAAGGGAAAAGGGAAAGAGCCTCTCATCGAAGAACCCATAGCGCCTATTGTTATTAAGCAACGTGTCCCTCCTTCCTCGTTTGCGGTTACCTCGCGTCCGCAACATCGGAATCTTGGTTCTGCGGATTCTACGCGACAACGCAGCAGCACACTCCTTCCGTCGAATTCTCCCGCTCCATTCTCTACGAATAAGGCTACAGTCAGCTCTACCAACGCTACTGCTGGAGCCTCGAGTTCATTCAATTTGTCTAATCCGAATAACAACAATACTTCTGGACGATTGAGCCCGTTGACAGCTCCTGGCACCAGGCAGAGAAGTTCGACTATGATGCCATTAGGTGGGGGGTCGTCTAACGTCACGGTGTTCCCTGCGCCTACGAAACCTTTTGCGAAGCGGACCGAGAGTCCTGCGAGCTCGACAGGTGACTCGAGTAGTGGGCGTGCTCCTCTCACGCCGAGGGATGGAAGCTCTGTCGGAAGTTCAAGTGTTACGACTGGTGGTAAGCGGGACGGTGGTGGGAAGAAAGAAGAGTGGGGGTCAGGCGTGAGCGGACTAGCTCTGAATGGAGGGAAGGGTGGTAAGGGTCATATCAAGAGGCATAGCGTGACCTTTGAAGATCAGAGTGATCTGAGTGGTGCGAAGGGTGGGAAGAGTGGCAAGGAGAAGAATGCGGAGTCGCCGGAGGATGGCGAGCAGAGGAGGAAGGAGCGGAGGAGAAGTGAGGCCAAAGCTGCCATTGAGGTACGTCTGAATGTCTTTTTTGACCCTGTGTTTATTATTAGCCCTTTTTCGGGCGGTGGATGGTTGTAACTGATCTGCAATTTCGTTTTGACAGTTGGGCAATGTAATCAATGGACGGGGACCGATTGTGGATGACGATGACGACGAGGAGGATCAGCCTATCAACCAAGTATACGGTAGCCGGATGGGCATGATGAACCCTATGATGACCGGCCCTGGCATGTCTATGCCTATGGGTATGAGTCCCATGTCCACCGGTTCGCCCAGCTGGAATGGTATGGCTGGCTGGCAACAAAGCCCGCTAGTCCCCAGTCAATTCATGCCCACCCCTCCTGCCGACCCTAGTTTCCTGGCCGCCCACCAACAAGCCATGATGATTGCCAAGCAAGCGTATCAAATGGCAGTCGCTCAGCAAGCTATGGCCGCTGCGGGCGAGGAGTGGGAGAGGAGTTCAACCATTGGCGGCTTCGGAAGCGGGGGAAGTGTTTATGGTGGGAGTGTGTACGGTGGGGGCACACCTGCCCTGGGTATGGGTATGGGTGGATGGGGAGGTGGTGGGATGATGTTCCCAGCCGGTCCCAGGTCGATGTACGGTGGTGTTGCGCGGAGCGAGTATGGTGGGGGTATGGGTGGTAATGGAGGGGCTGGCTGGGGATCTAAGAGCGTATACGGGGAATCTTTCGGGCCGTCTACGAAGGAGGCCAGGCGCGTGAGCCGGGGCAATTTGCTTCAGATGAAGCAAGGGGCTGGTCAGCGAGACTCGGTATATTCGATGTCCCAAGGCCAACAGCAGTCGTCCTCGCGCACACGTACGACAAGCACACCGGCTAGCCCAGGTCGAGCTGGCGGTGGTGTACGCAAAGCACCTCCCCCTTCGAGTTGGAGAGCAGGCGTATGAGACTTTTTGCATCTCGAACGTCCACATTCATTAGCATTTCTTGAACGTTTTTCAAGGACGTTTGTTAGGTTCTGTACTCCATATTATTTATCATCTTCACATCTTCAATCGCCTACGGTACTAGACCACCTCTGTTTGCGGGACACAGCTATCAGCCAACTAATCACTTGTAGTTTCTACGCACGTACTATTCTTTTTCTGCGATACCACCTCACAGCCATACTATCCTTTGATATCTTTCCATTGGTACCATATCAAACGCGCTGAATGTAACATCGACATTGTTGAAGCTCAATCATGTGTCCTGAAGCGGTCACTGGCGCCATGCTGATTGGGAACGCCACAATCCAGGCAGTAGCGCCGCCGCGCCACCAGCGAGTGACCGTGCACGCCGGCCGAAAAAGGTTCCCATCATGCGTCGTGGAAGGCCCTTATCGAGTCTTGCTTGCGTCCGAGAATGGTTTGGTTCCGTGCAGAAATCAGATTCCGACCAACAGAACCCTGGATTCAAGCGGTATCTCGAGGAGCTGCTTCTCGAGAGCTCTAATGGCCAGCTCTTATTGTTGGTGCGGCTGAAATGAAAGCTTGCAGGCGCAATGAGGCCATGTTCTCGTCGACTTCGAGAACGGCGGACGCCTTGCAGCGCAGGCCATGCGGGAAAAGCTCACGGTGTGTCTCTTGTAAGGCTATTATCACCGATTGAGAACTGATGGCCAGGGTTGCAGGCTTCTGGTTCGCTCCTGCCCGGCAAGGAAGGGGTTGTATCAGGAACACCGGGCCTCCTGTGCTGGGCCTTGATTGGGGGAATGTCAGATTATAAAGTCCTGAAGGGATTATTCGTCCTCGTGTTCCCCCTTTGCGATACCTTGTCCCCAATTTCCAAACCGCCCAAAGACGCCCACAGACCGCATCGTGCATCCTGCAATGCCTGTCGAAAGAACCAGACGATCGAGGCGTAGTGATGCGGACGGTGAGTGTGATCGATCGACCCCACACAAGCTTTCTAACCATGTCATATGCGATGGGAACTTGCTAGGTGCTCAGCTCGTATGGACCATGCCTGTCGAGCCAACCCCCCCGTCGGGCATCACCTTTGCTGCGAACATCACCCCGGGCACCTTCAACGACCCCCCGCCCCTCGTCGACGCTCCCCTGTATCACTGCGGTGAGGCGGTCCTCTTCCCCCCGCCGGACGAGTGTGCCCCCTCCAGGCGCTCCGGTCACTCCAAGAAGAAGCCCGAAAACCATATCCCCCGTCCCCCCAACGCCTTCATCCTCTTCCGTTCCTCCTTCATCAAGTCGCAGCACGTTTCGACAGAGGTCGAGACCAACCACAGCACCCTCTCCAAGATCATCGGTCTCACCTGGCAGAATCTCCCGAACGAAGAGCGCCAGGTCTGGCATGCTAAAGCCAAGGCGGCCCTTGACGAGCACAAGCGCAAGTTCCCCCAGTACACCTTCCGCCCGCTGCATCAGAAAAGCAAAGGAGGGACGGAGAAACGCAAGGTGAGAGAGGTCGGGCCGAAGGATCTGAAGCGGTGTGCAAAGATAGCAGAGTTGCTTGTGGAAGGGAAGAAGGGACATGAGCTTGACCTTGCTATCCAGGAGTTCGACAAAACTCATGTCCCCGAGATCGTCACCAGATTCGAGGCCCCCATTACCGCGAAGGCATACCGACGATCCAGCTCTGCCCCCATTCCCGACAGCACCGACGGCCAGTCCTTCCTCTCTTCCTCGTTCCCTGTCAAGAGGTCTACCAGTACTCAACCCACTCGACAATCCTCCCCGGCGCCTTCGCTGTCCCCCTCCCCGGAGCCCGCCGTACAAACGCCGAGCCCGCAGGAATCCACATTGGAACAGCCCTGCAATTCATCTGTCTTCGGTGGAGAGCCATTCGGCGCTTTTGCCTTCCCTTCTTCCAGGCAAGAGTCGCCCTTCGTAAGTCTCGGCTAACGCCACAGTTCTCCATACGCTAACCGATATTATTTTTTTTCGCAGGACTTCAATACTTTCTCCTTCCAGCAGACATCCTCGCCGTTGCCGATATACGAGTGTGACCCGCTATCTCCTCCCCCCTGCAGCGCACCAGCTGGACTTGATATGTACAGTATGCCGCCCCTGGTCATTCCTCCTGCTCCGGATACAGCGCTGGCCGCCAAGGCGAGGGGTCTTTCCATCGACATGTCTTTCCTGTCGAACTGGACAGCGTCCCCTCCTTCCCCAACCTGCCCATCTCCCGTACACTCGGCGTCATCAATCGACAGCAGCGCACCCAGCACCCCGTCCTTTGGCCACCATTCGCCGGCCTTCATGCCGAACATGCTCTACCCGGAACCCTCTGAGATCAACCTCGACATGTTCGATCTCCCGAAGCTGTCCAAGTCGTTCGACGAACATTCACTGACAAAGTCACTTGAACAGTTCCACGAGCACCAGCAGAACGGAGCCTTCACGATGCCCTTCGAACAGTGCAATCCTGAGCTGCAGTACAGTTTTGACCACTTGCAACCTCTACCGCTCGACTTTGGGCCCTTTGGCGTTGGCAGCGTATCGCAATACACCATGTGAACCACCCACCCTTCCTTCCCGTCATCCCTTTGACATACACTCTCCTTCCTCTATATTCCTCTCCTTCCTCCCTTCAGGACAACAGTATGTCCCCGGCGACCCAAAAACTGAACCATCGAACACCGTAGTCCCCTCTCAATTATTTATCTCAAATCGACTGTATTACTAGCTGTCTCCCTCTCTGCTTATTGCCTAACTTGCTTCCCTTTAGTCAAGTCAAACAGCGCAACTATATTCATCACTGCCAGCCCTTGCTAATTATATTGCGAGGTGCCCTTTTCCTCTTCCGATTCCACGCAACCACGTTGCATTCCCCTACCCTATCCTTCCCTTCCGTCCCTCCAAACTCAGCATCATCATCGTGGTACCATCCACACACACACCGTGTACGTATTCAAATATTTATCGGTGTTGTTCCACTTCCTCAGACTTCCCTTCCCCATTGATTATCATCATCCACCTCCGACTTCCCCCATTTTCCTCTCTCCGTTAACGTTGCGACTCCCACCATTCTTATCTCCGCCTCCCCATCCGAATCCCGCTATCCTTATTCAATATTCATTGTATATACGCTTCATCCAAACTGCCGCCTTCGTTCATTATCTGTTTCACTCCAGGTGTGCATGTACTGCTGCTGTTGTTGTACGTGTTGTTTATATTCACCATCGATATCTACGGATCGAACACTACTTGTGTATAGATGACGTTGGCAAGAAGCCAGGTTGCGTTTTTAGATTAGTTTAGTTACCAGTACACCTGTCTACTGCTTCCCTTGCATACTACGTACTACTCGAATGTTGGAGATTCTATATCAGCCTTGCTTAGCCGAGGATGTCACGACTTCATCATGTATCATAGTCTAGCCTCATTTCTCGTACATACTGCCCAGCACATATATCTATATCTATACCTACCGATCACGCCCCCTCATGATCGATGATATCTTTTTTTCATGATCATGATGCACCCGACGAATTACGAGAACCGGGTTCGTCGGCAAGACCAGCTGACCATCTACTTGCGGGAAAAAGAAGCGAATTAATGGTGCGAGAATGCGAGACAGCGCCCACGGACTCTCGCAATGGCAAATCTTACCTCACTGCCATCTCGACTTGGGCGAAATGTTCCATTAGAACATCATTCGAAGGTATATTGGGAGGCTTCTGGCTGGCTCGTGTCTGATAGGTTCGCCCGATGGGACAGATAGACAGGTACTCGGGGAATGAGAAACATGTCATTGAGTACTGATCACGAGCTCTGAGCTGGACAACTGCAAGGGTAGAACAAGACCCCTCGTTTAGCCTAACGTTAGCCCAGGAATTATTACAAAGTTTATCACCTTTTTCCATCCACTCGACCTCGTTCACCAGCAAAACGTAAATGAAGTCATCGACGTTGCTCCGGAAGGGCCATCCGATAGATAACAAGGTTAAAATCACTAGTACGCGTCGAGGCATCCATTGAAGGAATAGCTCACAATTGATTGAGCATCCTCGACCTCGAAAGCTTTTGGGGGTGTGGGGACTAGGGGCGAGGGGGACTTCGGGCACGTGTGAAAAGCCTATATGACCCAGAGAGCAAGCGCACCATATACGGGTACATGAGGTTTCCCGGATTGACACGTTCGCACCTTCGGCTTCGCACCGTCCAAGTATTTCGCCACTGGGATTCAGGGGTGGCGACAAGGGGTAAAAAGGGATAAGAAGGTTATGTCGGCCCAAAAGGAGGCCCTGCTTTGCTCGGTTGGGTTGAAATTTGAGGAAAAGTAGGACCGGAGCGTCACGGTGTCTTCGGCGGGTCGGCGATCATATTACTGCGTGGTACAGTTGATACCACTTGACGAAGAGATGGGGCAATCATAAAGGCGGTTGATAAGGGGAGAATGATTGCCTTCAGTTAACAGTTGAATGGTCCTTGTTGGCGCATGAGGGGATCGATGACGCTTACGGCGCCCAAGAGGGATATCGTCATGTGCCTGTGGCGGGCCAGCGTGGTCAAGCAAGCTGCATCGGGTGTGCTGAAGATTCACGGTAGAGGTAACCATTTGGCTACGTTTAGTACCGCTCCATCCGGCATAAAGCCCCATGAGCGCACCGAGGATTCAATATCGTCCACGCGGACAAACTCGGAGAAGCCAACCTTGTGAACTCTAGCAAACAGATAGTTTAGCATGTGGTCACCCGTGGGGGCCACCGGTCGCGGATATACATAGCGGGTAAATCTTGGGCGGAGGGCTCGGGAGTTGTTGAGAGATGCATACTGAATCGTTGGGGACGGCTAATGGCCTAGGACGGAGCTTCCAGGTAATCAAGAACTTTCGAACCATGCGAATTGACCAAGTTCTCGACCTCCGCTTGGAATGTGAGTGAGGAATTAAAGTGTCATTATGGTATCCGGAGAAAGCAAATGTGAGGTGATCCAATCCCACATTGCAAGTAAGGCTCAAAGAGACAACATGTGGTGCAGCATCGGATTGCGGAACAATCAATCATCCTACGATGCCTACAGCAATGACCTTATCGTCAGTGAGCAAACGGTCGGATGATTGAAGCTTGCCTAGCTTAAGCTCAGGGATACCCTAGACAGCATGACCCCACCCACATCTGTACAAGAAGCTTCGGGTGCTAGGCCCTCGAAAAGACAAATCCGGGCTAAAAACTGGGACAGATAGTGAATGTTGTCGACGCCGGCTGGTAACCCAGGATACGAGGTTTGAAAAACTGTCGGCGCTGAGCCCAAGCGAATTGCCCTGTCTCAGTCTGAGGCGGCCAGTAGCAGTCAAGTTACAAAACCCATTGAGGTGATATGAAGAATGGAGAGATCGGCATCCACGGCGTCCAAGGCGATTCCTGCAGGAACGCGGTAAACTTGTCCCTCGTAAGACAAACGCTTGCATTGCAAAGCGACTATAGGATTCCCCTGCAGGCCCATTTCGTCGCCAGGGGCCGGCTGTCCACTTTCAGGAAGTAAGACTAAGGACCATTGGACAAAGTGCACCTTGTTGGATCAGGTGGAATATGAAAACTTCGTGATAACTTGGGTCACCCTCAAGATATCACTTTGGACACGAGGGTGATGCAAATCTTAGACCGATCAGCCATGCCTAGTGACACCACCGCCGCAGGGCATCGGTAGAATAGAGAACTGATGACTGATTAACGTTAGAATAGAGATTCAAGGGTCAAATACAAGGCTCACCATATCAGCGAGCAGACTAAAAGTAGAGCAGTGCCACATTGATCGCTAAAAGCTAAGATCGTCGTCAATGTAACAGGTATAGAACAAGGCTCTGACATACGAAATTCAAAAGAGAACAAGGCGTAGCAGGAGAGCAACTCCGCGACTGAGTCTGCAAGTAAGTGACCTTGGCTATGGCGAGCAGGCTAAACCGATGTCCCAGATTCCACTTTTTGTCCTTTGTTCCCTCCAGGAGAAACAAGAAGAAAAGTCGCGTCAGAGGACCTTGGATAGGCAGTGGTTGAACTTGCTGGAAAGAGAAGAGTGCAACATGCATTGAGCGCTAAACTTATGGAGCCCAAGCGCCGTGGCTCGCCCGCATCTTGACCACCGCGACCATGATCAAGCCACGATGGCCTGCTGAAATGCATCAGAACTTACCACACGACGCACCGACCTAACGGGTTTTGACCGGACAAAAACTGTGACTAGATTTCATGCTTGTGGCCCGAGAGCGTTGAGTCATGATTCCTTCTTAGATACCAATGTTACCAGAGTTGCAGGAAGCAACTTTATGTACGCAGTACGGCTGGGTTGCACAAATCGTGTCATGCACCATGTATCTTCTGTTGAACCGACGTCGTCATCGTAACGACCGCAGAACTATGGACTGCGAAGTATTCAGAAGATATTCCGAAGATCCACGACCAACCCCATGGTCACGGTCTGATGCAAACGATTGGTATCAAATACTATCGTGCTTTGTCTCCAGACAGTCATGTTGACTTCGCACTCTTCCTTAAAGTACTCGAGACTCTCCGACTGCCTGTTTCCGGCAATATTCCATTGAAATGATACTGCTCCTGGTATCCATTCCGGCTCTGGGACCGTATCGCTCCCTGAGAGGACTCCGAACGCGAGGCAGAGGTGGAGATAGTAACGCGATACCCTCGTTTTCGCGGCACCATGTCGGATCGTTAGTGCCTAATCAATGGCTTTTAAGGCCACAACCTCGGTCTCTGCTTGGATCACCTGAATTTCCCCAGGGATCGGTGCTACTTCCTCGATTGTGGATTGCTATGCAGATCCTAAATTAATTACCCGCAGTGGTTCTTCCTTCTTTGTGCATTTTGGCTGACTCAATTCGTCTTTGCCTCGAGCACTCTTTGGTGCTAACCTGCGAAAATTTCGGTGTAGTGCACCCCAGATAAGTCAGCTCCATGCATCCGACAAAATCCCTCCTTTGCACCGGCGAAAGTGGCTCATCGTGGTGTTAGTGTAGAGCGTCGATGGTCGGACGGTATAAAGTCCTCAAAAGATGGATGTTCACTCAGTCGTCTCCAGCTAATACCGATGGCCTTTGCTCTGCTCGCAGTGATCGCTTCTTCCTTCATATCTCAGGTTGTCGCACACGGTGGCGTAACCTCGTACACCATCGGAGGCCAGTAGTATCGGCCTCAGCAATGAAATCGTTACTGACCCCACATCCAGGACAAACATATGCGGGCTGGCAACCCTACAACGATCCGTCTAGCCAAACCTCCATTGAGCGACCTTACAGTAAGTGTGCCCTCCTACCGATCGTCAGTGGCAACTTCCATCTGACACTAGGTATCTAGGCTCATATAACCCGTGCGTCGTCCACGGCAGGTGAACCAATAATGCCTAACTTTATCGTCGTTCTAGCATCTACAGCGCCACGGACGCGGTGAGTCGTTTCGATATTTTGTCATTCCGGCATGGTTGAGCATCCCCTAGACAATAAGCTGCAACAACAACGGACAAGCGGGTCCTCATCAGCTGTCCGCTAGCGTCCCTGCCGGCACTGAGATCGTCGCCCACTGGAGGTGAGCTATGCACCGGTAATTCCAGAACATCTAATACCGATTGTTATGCAGTCAATGGACCCATGCTCAAGGCCCCGTCATGGTATACATGGCTAAGTGCTCCGGAAGCTGCTCCTCGGCCAACAGCGCTTCCCTCGACTGGTTCAAGATTGCTGAGACTGGTCTTATTTCCGGTACCTTGCCAACTGGTCAATGGGGAACTGGACAGGTTATGAATACCCTTTCTTACTCGGCGAAGATCCCAACTGCGCTTGCACCCGGAGAATATTTGATCAGGGTGAGCGCGATATTGTCTCAGTTAATGTGGATTGTTGAGGCTATTGTTTTCAGCACGAGCTCCTTGCACTTCACCAGGCTAATACTCCCCAGTTCTACCCCGAGTGTATGCTTTGGACTCTGCTGTGATTCTGACCATAGATCGATGACTCCCCTCTCTGTTCAGGTGCTCAGCTTACTGTCACCGGAAGCGGGTCGAAGACACCCAGCGGCCAGTATCTGGCTAAATTCCCTGGTGCGTGCTTTGTTGGCTTTCGCCCTTTCCCTTATTAACGTATTTTGTACCTAAAGGCGCATATAGCGCGTCCGACCCTAGCATCAACATCAACATATACACCACGGAAGCAGCTTCTATCACCACCTACAAGGTCCCCGGTCCCCGTACGTCTTGACTGCCATTTACTCCCGTAGTTTGATTAACCATGTGTTGTTTTGTCCGCAGCTGTTTGGAACGGTCAGTAAATGTATATTGGTGTAGCAAAATTATGCTGTTATCTATCACGCGAGTATGTATCGATACCCATGAAGGTGAAGGATCTTCCTCAAAGCGATCGAATGGCGTATCCAAAGAAATCTTTACATTTAAATTAGTTATTAGTACACAAGGAGGCGCTCGTCCACGAGGTATCAGAATCCAACTAAAATTACAAGAGGCTCTGGGCTTGAGTGACAAGTGCCTATATTGCACATAAGCACACAACACGGATCACGACAAGACAATATAACTCACTTGCAGTCTACCCGGGTCAGCACCAACCAATTCGTCAGTCTGTTGCCCTTTGAAGAAGAGCTTGAAAGTGGGCATCTGGATGACAGGTAACATGAGATCTCAACAATCTGGCGGAGGCGGAGGCTAAATGGTTACTCACAGCCTTAATGCCGACTTCCTGGGCAACATCGGGAACTGCGTCGACGTCGACCTTGTAGAAGTCAACTCTGTCGGCGAAGGCCTGGTTATCGGACATCTTCTCAACGACAGGAGAAATCATCCTGCACGGCCCACACCATGTGGCCCAAAAGTCAATGAGGACGGGTTTCTCGCCGTTGATCTAATGCCGGTGAAATGAGATAAGCTTCATCTGCTGTATCGTTATCAACCGATTGACGTACGATTTGGTGGAACTGTTGCAAACTCTTGATTTCGACGACTGGCATGGTGATTGGAGATGTAGGATGTGCTGATAGCGTTCGATGCGATGGCGGTAAGGTGCGGAGGGGATCTTGGAGGGCGCCCGCTTTTATACCCGTCTGAACAGATGATCATGATCTTTTGGTGAGCGCATCACGTGGGACCCTGACTAACGATTTCGTGCTCGATGCATGATGAACGGCTACGATGGCCTCGATGAGCAGAGCATGAGCGTGCACAGCTCGGTTATCAGCGAAACTGATGACAGATGGATCGCATAGGATTTGGAAACGAGGTCCAGTGCGTCACCGAAGGAGGCGGGTGAGGTGATTTTGGCGCTCGCGATGTTCCATTCCACTTAGCGCCCAGATTCTGCATTTTCCACAATCCTTGAACCCATCGCGTTGCGTCAGCTTCAAGATTCACTACGATGCATCTGATGTATACGTTGGATGAGAATGGGAACAGGGTCTATACTCTGAAAGTTTGTAACTCACCCGCGTCGCCAGACTGTGCGTTATTGATTTTTTGCAGAAAGCTACAGATGCAGGCCGCATCACAAAATCAGCGCATCCTGGTAATTATCTCCCTTTTCTCGTGCTACAGACATAGCCTGCGTTTCGCTCATCGTCTGAACCCGTTTGCAGCTCGTTTTTCCCCCGATGACAAATTCTCCAGGCATCGAGTGACTATCAAAAAGCGCCATGGCGTACTGCTGACTCAACTACCCGCGAAGCCCATGTGAAGGCTTTGTCGGCACAGATTGGCGGTTCAGAGACGACGACGCTCTCGGTTTGCTTACGAACAAGGTCTTCGAGAGCACCTGGGAGGCGGGAGCATGCCATGTTGTACTTCGTGTGTATAATCACTGTAATACCGTCCGCGCTGATTGTTATTGGGCTCGTCCGTCTGTCACCAGTTTCGTAGCATGAAGGAAGGATACTGGAAGGTCTTTCGTACCACTTCTCATCCGCATTTTTTTGTGTAGAGCGAGTTGGTGTTGCTCGATGGGGATATCCTCAAATCCATATTCTCCCACATCCAATTTGCGCAGTTACTGCCTGACGACCCCTCTGGCTTTTCCCTCTCCACAACCGTCATCTCTCATACCGGATCATGCGTCGCCTTGAGGCGTTGAGGATCCCGCAGCGTCCTCTGGATCACTGCACGTTGTTATCCAAGGCGACCTGAATCGGTATTGATGATACTCAATCACATCACCTGCAGTTCGCCAGTTTTCACGTTCCAGGTCCATGTGCTGTGCGCCAGAGTAGATTTCACCTCGAAACATCGGATCACAGCAAGATGGGCGTACATGGCGGAATTGATATGAAAAGACACCAAGTAAGCATGCCTGCAGTTACGAGACATGGTGTTTTACGGTCTCCCAGCCCAAGGTACACGGATGTGTCATCGGCCGGGCAATCAACGAATCCTGCCGAGATTTCGCACCGAGGAGTCTTGGAAGTACCCACCACGAGGCGGTATCTTAGTCACTTGGCGTAATCCCCGCTTTGTCATCCCTGGGCATCCGCTTGCTTGGCCCGGCAAGGCTTGCCATGTAAATTGTTCGTCACATTTCTCTCTGCTTCCGTCACCTCTGATCTACTTTCAAGCCATATCGTCAATGTCGAATTCTGAAAGGACTTCCCAAGTCCTAACTAAACCCGCACCTGGAACGGTGGTTAGTCCTATCCATGAATATATCGAGGAACAACGAGCGCAGATAAAGGCGCTGCGGGAGGTAAGTGGCACTGCTTGCGTGGCTATTTTGAGACATTGCCAACGATGCCATTTTGTCGTATAGTATGCCGATTCATTGGTATTACCCGACTCCGATCCATACCGTCCATGGGAAGTCCGCTGGCTGAACAAACCCGACACGATACCCCGCTACATGCGTGCAGCCAAGTGGAATTTGGCCGATGCGCAGAAGAGGATAAAGGCCACCTTGGAGTGGAGACGGGAATTTAAACCCGATTTAATTCCTCCGGATGAAGTCAAAATAGAGGCGGAGACGGGTAAGATGTGAGTAGCAGGTTGCAGGAACTATGCCGTATGGACACGCTTACACTCACTAGTATATTGACCGGATTTGACAAGGATGGAAGACCTATCATTTACATGCGCCCTGGCAGAGAGAACACAGAGCGTAGTCCTCGACAGCTGAGGCATCTGGTGTGGTGGCTGTAAGTGCTTCCATTTCATCCATTCTATGTCCACGCCGTTAACGTTGTGTGAACGTTTATGTTAGTGAACGAGCGAAGGATTTGATGCCGCCGGGGCAAGAATCACTTGTCATCATCGTCGATTACGCTAGTACTACCCTCCGCACCAACCCCTCCATCTCCATTGCGCGCAAGGTTCTGCATATCCTCCAGCAGCATTACGTCGAAACGCTAGGAAGGGCACTTGTCGTCAACCTTCCGTACATACTCAACTTCTTCTACAAGGGTATATCCCCATTCCTCGACCCCGTCACTCGGGACAAGGTGAGTTGCATATCGATTCAAGAATCCTTGCGTTAGTTAATGGGAACTGTTTGGACAGATGAGGTTTAACCCCGATTTGTTGGAGCTTATTCCTGCTGAGCAGCTTGATGCTGATTTCGGGGGTGACTATGCGTTCGAGTACGAACCAGAAAGTTACTGGCAGCAGATTGTTGAGTACGTGGCTTTCGCTACTTCCTTCATTGTATCTGCGAATCTGACTGTTGTCCTTCTCTTTAGAGCGTGTGGTATTGCACCTGATGGTACACGTGTCGATGAAGAGACAGCATCGCGATCGGCTTCTACGGAATCGGAATCGCCCAGTGCTTCATCATATCCATTGTCGTCGGACTCTAGCTTGAGTTCTGGACAAGTTACGCCGGAAATCACGGAGAAGATGGCTTCGATATCGATAGAAGAAGCAAGAGACGAGCAGAGAGTGGGACTTCCGACTGTGTTGAGCGCCTGACGCCGGCGCATTGTGATGCGGCTAATGTATTTGTATTGATTATGTGCTTTTAGATGTGGTGTGCTCCATTTGCTGTTTGTTGTTGTTCTGACTAGTAACTAGAATGTATGATACCCATGACGAATTATATCTGCCACTCAAAAGATGAGCGCTTGAGCACTGGGGCGGCGCTTAGCCCAAGGCCCCTATGACTTGGCCCCTATCGACTCCAGTCGGACTGGAGTACTGATTGCCTGCACAGTTGAGCTCCGTTTTAGCAGCGATGTGCTGCTCTCCAGTCACATAGTAGCTGCGAAGAACTTGGAAGTGCAGCGGACTGTCTCAACTCAGTACAATCAGGAGGCTAGGGGTGCAAGGTACCCAGTCCTCTGTCGCACTCAGTTCATTTAATTTATAGCTCCTCGCGCGGTTCGGTCTCCGAAGCTCAAAACTCTCCAGAGTAATCAGGAAATGTTGTCGTAAAGTGAAACGCTATATGGGCCGCGTTCCAGTGATGGGTGCAATTGAAGGAGGGCGTTCTGACTTGCTGTTGCAGGGCTGACGCATGTCAATGGTCTGTTGTGTTGACCATTGGTAACTTCTGCACAACTTCCAATCAAGTAAGGCGTCGTTGCCGTGCTAAGTTGACTCCAAGCGATCGCCCAGTCTGCGATGGAATAGAAGCCGCGCCGATGTCGCCTGTCTTCAGCCAAGTGTGCTGGGCATGGAGAATATAAATAGGTCATTACGGATGACGGAATGAGCATGCCGTCGACGTCGAGAACATATTCCTTGCGGCCAGCTGTGTCAATTCAGACGTGTCCATCAATTACTCCGACGACTCCTGCTGGATACGCGTGAAAACATCAATTGGCATAGTTATATTTGCACGAACGTTTGCTTTTCAGCTGGCTTCTATCGCTGATATCTGTGCAGATGTACGGAGACCGGGCCTCATTAGATTTTGTGATGCCTGGTACTTATGGCCTCGATATGTGGGTTCAATCTCTTACGTCTGTCCTTCAAGATGAGCATGAGGTTGCCAGTGATGAAAAAAAAATCACAAAAATTAAGCCGAAGAGTGGAGGGCGATATTTCCCGATCGGGGAGCGTGGGTAAGATCAACCCTGAGACATTTTGGGCCTGTTCCTTGGTTGGTCCTTGCCGCCTGTTCCAAGTGCTCCTCGTCCTCGCTCGTTGCTGGCAACCTTTCCTTTATCCTCATTTAACTTGTTGCCCTTCCTTTGCCATCGAGTCCCCCAATGGACTACAGAGAGCAGCGGCCGCCTCGCGCTGCTCGTCCAGGACAGCAACAACAACAACACCAAGGCCAACTGCCTCCGCCGACCATTCAATACCCAGACAGATCCTCCTCTCCAGCTCGTTCCCATATACCCCACCACCCCGCGAATGTATCATTCCAAGTTAACGAGAGGGGTCACCAGCATGCGCCGATAGACCAGAGAGCCCAACAGCCCTACTATGCGAACGACCCCGAAGCTTCAGATCCTGCGAGAGTGGGGAGGAAGAAGAGTTTGGTCAAGCCCGACAGGGAAAAGATAGAACCTGGTCATAGGCAGTGGCATTATCGCAACCACGCAGCAGCTCAGCTTGAGAACGAGGGACACGGCAGGTTTGGAGTGATGCCTTCGGGTGCGTGATGGTGCCCCTTATTTTCTGTCCTTCCTCATGTTTTTTCGCTGTAGCCACGGGGAATTATCCTTCGCAAAGAGGTGGTTTGCGTAGGGGGAAATCTCTCCTTGGTAGAGAGGAGGACGTCCACGAATCCGGCCTGGCTTTGTTCAAGCGCAGCGCTACTTTGCGTCGCAAGCGCCAATCCTCATCTGCCTCCCACCAAACTAACGAAACCGCTCGGGAATCTGGCTGCTGTTCATGCTTCGATGGAATTGCACCTGGTCCAAAGGGACCGTGGATGATTTACTGCTGGCTGCTTACCTGCTGCGTACCACCTATACTGCTCCGATCATGCGGTGAGTTATGCCCTTGACTCTCCTTACTAGCTTTTTCAGCCACAGTTCTCAACTTTTTGTCTCATCACTAAGGCATTCGAAGTCCCGAACAGCAGCGGGCCTGGCGGGAGAAGATGGGGCTTATTGGCATTATTTTATCTCTCATGGCTGGCGTGGGTTATTTGACGTTCGGCTTTACCGAGAGTGTGTGCGGGAAGCCACCTAACAGGTTTCATGGGACGGAAATCGGCACGAGTTCCGTTGTCATACACGGATACGACTACGATTTCTCCAACTTCAAGCACCCATCTACTGGAGCCACCTTCAACGGCCAAACCAATCCTCTCATTCAGGGTAACTGGAACCTAGGAGGCAACGACGCTTCATTTTTGTTCCAGAAGACGAACCAGAATTGCCTTGGGATGATTTCTCGGGCTAGCACTTCGAGCATTACGGGCAATGGGAACAATCTCGACTGGTACTTCCCATGCAACATTTATAATACCAAATCTCAGGCCAACTTGACCAATTACGAACGCTCTACGACTTGTCATCTCACGTCGGGCGCCAGGCAACAGTTGACCCAGATGAAGCCCGAAGGCCAGGTCTTCTATACTTGGGACGATGTTCGCAACCCCGCCCGTAACCTGGCCGTTTTTGAATCGTATGTCCGGAGGCTTGCTTGGGCTATATTTGTCCTTACATATTCATCCACAGCTCTGTGCTCGATCTTGGTCTCCTTCAATGGCTCCGAACTGCCCAAGTCGTCTATCCCCCCATTTTCGATCAGATGAAGACCTTGAACGGCCCCTACAGCAATAGAGATCTCACCATGCTCTTCCTTCGCACGAATCAACGTAAACTCGGCCATTGTCTCGAGGATATCGTTCGTGTCGGTTTTATTGATACCAACACCATTGGTTGTGTTGCCTCGGAAGTCGTCCTCTACATCTCCCTCGTCTTCATCATCGGTGTGGTCGCAATCCGATTCATTATGGCCGTCATGTTTCAGTGGTTCTTCTCCTGGAAATTGGGCAACTTCCCTCGTGAGACGTATGAGCAGCGCATGGCCCGTTCCGCGGAGATCGAGAATTGGACGAGCGATATTTACCGCCCCGCGCCAAGCGAGTATCGCCCGAATGTCGGCAAGAATGGCTTGAGATCTAAGATCAAGTTCCTGCCCAATCGCTCGAGGTTCACTCCGGCGGAGAACCTGAAACCAGGTCGTCCGACCACTACATACGGTATGCTCGACTCGTCTTCGTCGAATTACAAGCGGAGCACGATGTATGCCGCATCCGCGAAGAGTGGTGTCAAAGGTACCGAGTCGCCCAGCAGATATTCACGGAGCACCACGTCGTTTGGTGCAGGCTTTGTGGACAATCAGTGCCCCTTCCCACTCCACAACGTGGTTCCCCAGCCTCCCCCCGATTACGAACCCTTCAATTTCCCTTTGGCGCATACCATTTGCCTCGTCACAGCATACTCGGAGTCGGTGGAAGGTTTGCGTACAACGCTCGATTCTCTTGCAACGACGGACTATCCGAACAGCCATAAATTGATTCTAATCATTGCTGATGGAATGGTGAAGGGTGCGGGGAACACTACGACCACGCCCGAGATCTGCTTGTCCATGATGAAAGAGTTTGTCATTCATCCGAACGAAGTGGAGCCGCATTCATATGTCGCCATTGCTGATGGACACAAGAGACATAATATGGCGAAGGTGTATGCTGGGTTTTATGACTATGATGACGCGACGGTGGAGAGGTCGAAACAACAACGTGTTCCTGTCGTTCTTGTAGCCAAGTGCGGAAATCCTCTCGAGGCGAACGATGCCAAGCCCGGTAATCGAGGCAAACGCGACAGTCAGATTGTTCTGATGGCCTTCCTCCAGAGAGTGATGTTCGATGAACGTATGACGACCTTTGAATACGAGTTCTTCAACTCCATATGGAGGGCCACTGGTGTTAGCCCGGATCGGTATGAACTAGTTCTTTGTGTGGACGCGGATACGAAGGTTTTCCCGGACTCCTTGACGAGGATGGTCAGTTGCATGGTTCATGATGAGGAGATTATGGGTCTATGCGGGGAGACGAAGATTGCCAACAAAGCTGAGACGTTTGTAACTATGATGCAAGGTAAGTACCCCACCTCTGGTTGAATGTCTGTGTGCTCACTTAGGGTCCTAAGTATTCGAGTACTACATCTCGCACCATATGACGAAGGCCTTTGAGTCCATGTTCGGTGGCGTCACTTGCTTGCCAGGCTGTTTCAGCATGTATCGTATCAAGGCTCCGAAAGGTGACTCCGGCTACTGGGTACCCATCCTTGCGAACCCTGATATCGTCGAGCACTACTCGGAAAACGTAGTCGACACCTTGCATAAGAAGAACCTGCTGCTACTCGGTGAAGATCGTTACCTTACCACGCTGATGCTCAAAACGTTCCCCAAGCGCAAGAATATGTTCTGTCCCCAGGCTGTTTGCAAGACCGTAGTTCCTGATACCTTCCGGGTGTTGCTTTCCCAGCGCCGACGATGGATTAACTCGACCATCCATAACCTGGCCGAGTTGTTGCTGGTACGAGATCTTTGTGGCACCTTTTGTTTCTCCATGCAGTTCGTTGTCGGAATGGAGTTGGCTGGAACCCTAGTCCTGCCGGCCGCTATCGCGTTCACCTTGTATCTGATCGTCGTTTCCATTATTCCTGGTGGCACGAATACCACAATCCCCCTTGTTCTACTCGGCATTGTCCTCGGTTTACCTGGTCTCCTTATCGTCGTCACTTCGAGGAAAATTGCGTACATTGGGTGGATGCTGGTTTACCTTCTGTCGCTACCGATTTGGAACGGTATATTGCCGGCGTATGCGTTTTGGCATTTTGATGATTTCTCCTGGGGTCAGACCAGGCAGATTGCTGGCGAGAGCAAGGATCATACGGGTGATAAGGAGGGAGAGTTTGATTCCTCGCATATAGTCATGAAGAAGTGGGCCGAGTTTGAGCGAGATAGAAGGTGGAAGAGTGGTACTCAATCGCGGGATTCGACCTTCTATGAGAAGAGGTAAGCGATAGCGGATCCTCTTTATCACGAAAACGTGTGTTAATTGTGCGGCTTCCGTTAGGGCTGATAGTAATCGCTACTCCCTTGCGTCCAATTCGGATACCTGGCATCCCCCTTCTAATGGCTTCGATACCAGCACTGTCGATTCGGCTAACGGCAGCCCAAGTCAACGACCTCGTCATGATAGCAACGCTCTCCTTATGCTCCCCGCCCCTCTTTCGGTCAATAGGAATGTAATGTCTTCCTCTTCATCTGTCGTCGGTCCTTCAAGATCCAGCGAGGATCAAGCATACAATTCTGACGTTGGATCAAGCTCTCACTTACGTCTCGTTCCAAGCCCCAAGTCTGGAGATCAGTACAGCGAATCGAACGAATCGACAATCTCTGGGTCTGGGTCTACCCCCGTTCGTTACTCATCACCTCAGTATGAATCACCCATACCGCGCATGCCTCCAAACGTCAATATACGGAACACGCCAGTGCAGACTGGCTATGCGACTGAGGCCCACAATCCGTTCGGCAGTGGCAACTTAGTGCAGTCGCCTGTGGGGTACGAGGAGAGTAGTGGGTATAGCGCTGAGCCCGAGGACGTAGGTGGGTTCGCTGGTGTGGGCGCTGGAGGTGGTGGTCCTGCTGCTGCCAACCAAGGGTACAGAGGAGTTACCTTGACCGACAGTGGCCCAGTTCCTGGTCCTGAGGGTGTCCGAAGAGTGTCTCGGGCAGGTGGGAGAAGAGCTTCATCGCAAGTACCTCCCCAAAATCGATACTCGCGCAATTCGGGAGCATACAATCTACCGCCGGGAGCTGCGCCGCCTCAGCCTCATTACGGGGGATACAACTAGTCCGTTCCATGCTGGATTCTTTTGTTTGCTATGGCTTCCTTCTGTTTCTCCCTCCCTCCCACACGGACAAAACTTCATTGAACAGAGTATAATGACTTTTGGTTCGGGGTGAGGGCTACCATCTTTTGGACACCTACCCCACCGCCTCACCTCTAGACCACGCCTCGGCTTTGTCTCCCAGCGTCTTCCTTGGAACCTCTCATGTTACAAATCTGATCCCACAGACAGTGCTTCGTTCATGACGACCTCTTTGGTTTACTCACTTTCTTGTGCCCTCGTACAATTGCTCATGGACCTTATCTTTCCTTCTCTCATTCTCATGTCACCATCATGTATATCCCGTTGATGCCGCACCGTACCGCTTACCCTCCCTTATCATTAGCATAGGTTATTTAATGCCATCATACAACTCCTCCTCAATGCCATTTGATGAGTATAGCTATTAACTCGTTCGTTTGTCTTTCGTTTGTCTTGGTTATAAACGTAGCGTATCCTTCCTCGCGAAGTATACCAACGTACCACACACGCTTACGGTATTACTATTAAACATACCTCTTTGCTTGCTACGCGTTCTCCCCTGGTGGAAACGACAGGGTGGGAAGCATCATCAGGAGTTACATATCAGATCAGGAGGACGCGACTTGATCTCAACCTTCGAGGTGACCCTCATCCTTTATCTTCTGCAGTAAAGCTACTGACACGAGTAGTCACTGTCAAAACTGCGTACCGACAACGAAACCCATCATGCCTGACGCGGACGTGTCGGAGATCATCACTCCGGAAGAAATTGCAAGAATGGCGGCCCAGATTCGCGTCTCTGATCCAGAGGTCGATAATGGCGCATTCAGCTCGCTCACTCGCAGCGACGCCGTCTTATGGCTCAAATCAATAGGTGCCACGGATTTGCGATCCCGTTCGGCTCCCGACGAGGAAGTGTTTCGCAGACTCAGACTCGCGCTGTGGGACGTGCAGCGAATCGATAACCTTTGGCATGGGCAGCAGTTCACTGATACTGAGAGTCCGAAATTGAATCCGGACACGTTCTCGAGTTGGCCTAACTGGAAAAATCCACACCCAGAACTGAATAATGATCGTATTGGCGCGGTTGCGATGGATGGATACAAAGATGCTGCGAGGCTTAATACGTATGTATCAACAGCCCTTTCCACAAAATTCGCGTCGTATAATTACTACTGACGGTGGACAATGATTTTGTAGATATGTTATGCGCCACTTCTCAATGTCTGCATTTACTCAGGTGGAGAATGCCTCTGGGACCATGTTGAACTTAAGCGACGACCCTGCTAATTCGTGGAAAGATGCCAAATCAAAGATGAGCTGCGTTTCTTTGGACATTACTCGCGACGGTACTACCTTTCCGATGACTTCGTTTGTCCGATGATGAATTAGCTCTTGTCACAGGCGCTTTAGACCACCCGTGGCTCACATACTACTCTGAGGATCAGCAGAAGAACCCGTTTGGTTGCCTCCTTATAGAACTCCTTGACGTGAAAGAATGTCCATGGCCCGAGCCAACACCCAAGGTACATATCAGTTAACCAACGCGCCTACGTTACGATTGAGCTGTGCAGTTCCTAGCGCAACTAACTCAGTCTCAAGTGGTAAAATTCGGTGCTGAGGAGAATGGTAAGTTGACCCCTTCTTAGGATAGCTTTTGAACTAAAGTCATAAAAAACGACCGAATCAGCACCCCTAGTTCCAATGATGCAAACTCCCAAATTTCCCCTCATCCTCGTGAGGTATTCGTACATGGAAGGAAGACCAACGGTATTAAAATATATCTTCCGTTCGATATCTATGTATATAACCCTGCGATTGCATTATCAGGGTGGCTCTAAATTCTTGGAACGTTTCCAGGAATTAACTCGCGAAGGCATGCCTGGCGCAACACCGATTCAAGTCAACAAGAAATTCAAACGCCACCTTCAAGCAGGAATGCAAACGGCTGAAGCCCACCTCCGCATGTTCGCGCGGATACTTTCGTACAATGCCGATCTTTTAGATCCTGATTTCACTTCGCACCTGCAGTCTCATTGGAATGGGATTAGTCAGGAAATCGAACAGGAGACAAGGATTAGCTTCATTGTGCCGTGTTTGAGGTTGAGGTGGCGTGCTCTAGAAGAAATAGAGACTGGGATACGGCCTAGGATCTTGGGAACATCGTGCCATAAATGCGCCAAACCCGCACAGAAACTGATGTGCAACTCGTATGTCATCTAATCGTATTCAACGTTGTGTTAACATTGTTCTTAGATGTAAATCCATCCATTATTGCAGCAAAGACTGTTCTGTCACCGACTGGCCGAAACACAAGTTCAACTGTAAACTCAGTAAATATCTCCTCACCAACTCCTCGGATACGTCTACATTCCCGCCAGGCACCTTCTACGTGCCTGCGAAGACTTACGTTGAATGCGTCTTAGAGACTGGATTCGCTGTTGAACAAGAGGCCCTCAAATATTCCGGTTCTACCAGTACCAACGAAGCCCACAAGAACGAATACGGCGATACTCGGTTTATCATCCAGACACACGTGCCCAAGAATTATACTCACTTGGGTGGGCAGTTCCGTGGTCAGACTGTGTTCATGTGGGATCGGCGCAGGAGCTTGATGTGCAGGACTGGACCCGGGGAGCAACCTGTGTCAAAACATTTTGGGTTGCCATACGATATTTCATTCCATGAGAGTGGATACGCGGAGTATATGAAGCTGCTGAAGGCCAAAGGGTACAATACTCCGCAGGTAGGTCTGCTTTTTCTTTGGGCCCGTCGTGTTGGTGATTGTCTTGAGCTGGAGTGAGTATTCAAATGCCTGCCTGTTATCCTTTCTGACACGATTCAAAGTTTGAAGGATCTTCCTAACCAGAATGATTGTAGATGGAAATAGATGCCGCAGTGTACAATAGCTGGGGGGCGAAGCAATAGCTAAACCATATTCGTTGAAGAACAAACTGACCCGGGGTAGTTACAAACCCCCGAGGTAAGATCTTCCACAGCTAGCTGCAGAAGCGAAACGGTGAGTCCTTTGCTTCTCGTCACAGCTGACACAGCCAGTTGGACAGGGGTTGACAGGGGATGCAGCCCATGGGCTTCCGCCCCTATTTCGCTGGCGGTCATGGCTCCGAGCCGTGCGGGCTTGCGGCCGCTAGTGGGGGTATTTAGAGCGCAGAGGCATCACGTTCGAGGTGTGTACTTCGGAGTACCTCAAACGTTTGAAGACCTAAAACCGCATCAATTGGTCGCCCAAATTGGAGAGTTCTGCCTCATCGTCGGGATTGGGCCCAATCACGGAGGACCGCCACGGCCCCTGACCAAGCCTTATCCTCTTCTTTCAATTGGTTGTCCAGTACATAATTCTGTCATCGCTATGACTCTCGTCCCTTATCTGCTTAGCTTCTCTCCGACTCATAGCATTTCACCTTATATTATCCCACTGACACGCATCAGTCCTTTATTCCTCTTCTCCCTGAACCACCTTCTACACCACCCACTATGTCTTTCGAAACCGTCTCCCCTCTCCCTTCCGCCACCAACGTGAAAGACCAAGCTCCCCAATCTCCAGTCGACGCGGACCAGTCGCTTTCGTCGTCCGCCTCGTCCTTGTCGTTCTATGCCGCGAGTCTGAACATGAAAGACCGCAGGGCGTATGATCGCGAGAGGCAGAAGACAAAGAAGACTGCCGAGTTCATCGTGAGCCGTGCTCAGAAGGAACAGAACCCCACCCCGCCCGGAACATTGAGTGCTCCGTTACGCGCCCTTTGGGCCCGTACCGTTTCAGGTGGCCGCCATCGCGAGCATGCTCATGCTCAGCACCGACAGCCGCAAGATGCTTCTACATGCACTCCGTTGGCTGACAATGTTCCGAAGAAGAGCCTCACGTCGTCGGTATTCACTGCTCCTTCTCCTGATGACGACGCAGTCACGGTGGAGTTGCCCAGAACGCGGTCATCACGGCCGCGCTCCCCCGTTTCTGCGAAGTCAGGCCATACCTTAGTGAAGTCGGATCCTCCGAAGGCCGAAGTTGCACTAGCGGATCTTATCAATACAACGCCCCGTTCCCCGCGGAAGCCACGAAAGGGCAAAGGTATGTTCGATTCCTCCTTTCGCTCCGCAGTCGCTTTACAGCGCTTGCGGACTGAAATATGCCGATACTGACTAATACTGTTCTTCGTTTGCAGCTGGGGACTTCGAGCTTGTTCCCCCAATTCGGTCTGTGATAGCGCTAGATGATTGTGATACCCGCGACCTGGGTGATAACCTTGCTCTCAATGAACCTTGGGAGCATATCCATGTCACAGCGGCTGGAGACGGCGACCTTGAGTCCGGTCCTGAGCCTGAGGTTGGCTTGCGTAAAGTGCAAGGCCCCTCGTACGCTGCGGTACTCGCAATGAACTAAGAGCCCCTATTCACGTTACTTCGCCTCTTGGACACCACGTCTGTGTTGGTTGGCCATCCGTTTCTCTCTCCCTCTCGAGAAGATTTTAAGTTATACTTCTTGACCCTTTCACAGTCGACATGCAGTAACGACTCTACACAGATGAACTGCAGCCGTTCTCTTTATCACCACATACCACGTATATGACCCAATCCTTTATGGAGATACCTTGTACCACCACCCCTCATCATCTTACCTTCATGCCTGCATCCCACTTCACGTCCTAGTTACTGTTGGACTGAGGACTTGTACTTACTCACCTCCCGCATACGATACCTCCTTCATTCGTTGTCACGATCATAGATAGAGTTGCCTAGGATAACGCAGATAAACACATTCATTTGTAACAATATACCATATAATAGAGCATATTTAATGTGTAGTTGCAGGTGGTGCTAGATGTTTATCAGAATCATGACGACGTCAGTGTCAAGAGAAACCTGTCGGAATGGTCGGCTCAAATATAGGAAGCGGATGACCCTGGGGACAAGGAATGCCGGTGAGATTCAGAAGATTGTTCGCTTGGGGGATATGAGGCTTACCTCTGTATTGAAGACATATTCTAGTTGGTTCGGCGATTCAGCGCAACCGATTATCACCATCGCTATAAATGACACTTACTGTCGAGTGGGAGAAGCTTATCGTCCGAAAAGATCAAATAGAGATACTTGAGGGTCTCGCTCTACAATGACCAAGGGTCAAGCAGATTACTCTCTGGCATGACATCATTGCGATAGGACAGGTGCACTCACCAAGAAGAATGTTTCCATTCTGTCTTCCTTTCTGGGCTGCACCTCATCCACATTAACGATGCTGGCATATCCACCTGTATCCACTTTGCAGTGCTTTTCGATGGCTTGGAAGATCGCCCAGGCGGAATTACGATAACGGAGGTCGCCTGTAAGGCGATATGCGATGAAGAGTGACTCGACGGTTTCTGGGCGGAGAATGTAGCGTGCATCGAATGGCGCTTCTTCGCCTGGCCTAGAAATGACGTTAATTCGGAAAAATGGAGGAGATAGGTGGGGAGAAGGGATGGATATGGTCATACGCACTTAGCGCCTTTGATATACCAATCATCGGGTGCGAATTCATTGACGTCCATTCCATCACTAGGTATTCGGAAATGGACCATCTCGGGTGCAAGTCCGCTATGAAAGGATTAGTTAGGAAGGTGGTAAGTAGAGGGGATGTAACGGTTGACACACGTGGCAGTATCATGGGTGCGCATGCAGGTTTTGATGAGCTCTACTCCCGTCTTCCAATCTCTCCAGCCGGCCAAGGAGAGTTCATCTTCCTTGGGTGGAATGGACACAGGATGGACCAATGCTCCCGTCGTAGTCGCGCCGAGCATTAATGAACCACCGAAGAAACACACCAGATGATCTTGCTTAGGTGTAAGACGCCACGAGCTAATCAACGTGAGTTAGTCTAAGGACGTCGCGGGGGGTGCTATGCGTACATTTCACCAGTCGGATGCTGCTCGGGTATTAGTTCAGATGTGTAAGTGAGGTGCGTCTTGAAGCTTTTCTGGACTAGATGATTGTGAATGGCCTGCATTGCATCCTCATACATCTAACGGAGGCATTAGCATACACTAACAAAAAAAAGCGACTTCTGGCATACTTCTCGGTATACAATTTCTGTTTGATTCTGAACATCCTGTTAGAATGAAATTGACAGAACAGACAATGGTGCTGACAGTTTGAAGATACTGTTTCCTAAGGTAATATGAGGAGCAGAGTTGGATGGAAGCGGCAAGGGACTGACAATAAATATTCGTAAAACGAGTCTGCGCGAGATCCAAGCCTGATAGCGGACGTGATAAAGTGCCCATCAGCATGACTAGCGCAATCCTTCAGTCACTTCATTGCGAGGCTGTGGAGGAAAATACCTCATATATATCGATGCAAGACCGTGCGGTAGCCGGGCTGCCTTGATGATGGCTATGGCCTACGCTGAAGAGTCAGCTGCCGAAGAAGTAGCTCTCACAGCACCCACATTTTCAGCGTTCTTCCAATAATCATCGTTGCCGGTAAGCGTGCTTAATTGTCTAAACTCTAGCTGCAAGGTACCAGCTTCTGCGGTGCTGATTAATTCAGGCCAATCGTCGTTCGGGTAGCCTTTTCTTTGGGCAAGGTTGATGAGAGACGTAGGGAGACCGGAACGTGTCTCAAATGCAGGTAACATTCGGTCTGCCAAATCAATTGCTTTGTTGAGGTAGAGAGGATCGGGGTGAGAGAAGGAATGTGTTAGCCCAGCCATTCCTGAGGGTGCGCGAGGTAGGAATGAGGAGAGGTGGTAGGCCGACAAAAGGCCCCCTAGAGCACGAATGGTAGTCTGTAATGCGTGGGTGGTGACTTGAGGTTACTGGAACGATATGGATATGGATGTAAACGCACTTCAAAAGTACTGAACTTCGCGTCTCTGTCAAAAGATAGTTTGGTATTAACCCAATGTCGAGCCCGAGTGTACTCGTCGGTCAAGCCCATGATGAGCATCGTGTCGAGAGAATCTACAACAGTGTAACCAATCCCACCTGCTGCGGTAAGGTTGGTCCCTTTCATGCTGATTGGGTGATACTCATCGTCACCCATAGCATCTCTCTCTTAGGCACCAAGTTGGGTGAGGAACAAAAGGAAAATGTAAGGTAATAGCTTACCATACGCTAGCCAAGCATGCTGTACGAGTCCTCGTAAGACGAAGACAATGGAAGAGATAGATAGGGACTTACCTTGAATGCATCCACAATCGCCTGACGCTTGGGTTCGTCCGCAGGGAAATGAACAGATCCTCCGGTCGTTGGAACCGATTCCCAATGGTCGGACGACCCAATCCATTCGTCTAAGACCAGTTTACCATAGTCAATTATAAGATTAGAGTTCTTCCAATGCAAATGAGCAACAATTCCCGAGCTGATGATCAAGCTACTCACAAAATACGACAACAGTCCGATTCCAATGAATCCGAGGGTATAAATGATTTTGGACCTGCCATGGGTATCGTCGCGCTCCAGCCCCTGTAAATAATGTAACAGACGTCCATATTGCAGAGAAGAAGTTCGCACCTTTGCCTTTGGAGACAAACTTCGCTCTGAACCCGCGTCTTTTCTGCGCTTTCGCAGTCCAGCAGCTTGGGACATGATGGCGTGGAGGTAGAAATGTTTAACCCTAACCTCAGTGCAACGCCACATGTTACTCCGTCATGACGTCGTCAAGCTCTCAGTACTTTTCGTTTGGGAGGGGCTACCGGTGAAGGGCTGGATTTCTATTACATCGAAGCTTATAGACACATTTATTTACATGAGAACGACCAAGGTACATGGCCTTGGAGTGTCCTTGGACACTATTCATGAAGCCCAGCAACGTCTACTGTATCACTCGTGCTGACTCGTAGGAACAAGTAGCTCAGCCTTGAAGCGAGAAGCCATAATTGATTGCAGCCCCGCGCACTGCGAATAATGTTGAGTGATGGTGCTTGTAGGCGTCAAGGCTTGATGATGGCAGAACCTGCATACGGATACCGTTGTCTTCAAGTGCGCTACCAAATGGTCCACGAGCTTGGATCCCTCCACGTATATCCCGCACACACGATGCCCGGCCCATCGACACTGAACCTTTTGGTCCCAACAACCATTGGCATGGGATGCAAGATGGCCAAGGCCGTCCGGAGATTTGGAACTGATGGCAACTCCACACGGAAGACCTGAGCCATTGTCGGTCCATCTGCACTTAGTTAAATAGAAGTCGACAATGGCGGGGAGGAGATCTTTCGCAGATATTCCAGACAACGCCGAAAGTGTATTGAGCGTCCGGACTTGTTCGAGATGCTGTGGAGACAACCTAGCAAACGAATCAATCAGACGTGGCCAATGCAGCAGCAACTCAGAGTCATACCTAATCATGCATGCATGCTGCTCGGAGACTTTCCACCGCCCTTGCTCACCAGCAGATTGGTTCTCCAAAGCGAGTAGCAAGCCGTCAACCCACTCCTGCGCCTGGGTAGGCTCGGGGAAGAGATGAGATGGCCATAGATGCATTTCCTGGAGTGCGCTGCTTTTATTCATTGTCGTAGCCACTTAAAGATTTGCAGATGCACCAAAGTACGTCAAGAGGTTGATGGTGAGAGGAGAGGTGGTATGGGGATTTTCGAGACGAGAGCGGCCTTATATTGGCGAGTGTGGCTAGCGCTGTTGCCTTTTCCGGCCAGAGGACTCTCGCCATTGTGTCAATGAGAGCCACAAGGAGTGGCTACTAATAGTAAGCAAAACAGGCCACATGAAGATGCCTGGGACCACTCGCTGGACATGAACGCCAAAAGCTTCCATTGGGCTGCTCATGGCGAGCCTTATTCGCCTTGTCAGAATCGGGAAGCCGGCTTGAGTGTTCAGATTCCTAGCCAGCAGGATGCATTTGAAGTGATTCAGCGCATTCGCAATGTTGGTAAGAAATTGACCGTGCACTTGTAGAACAGCCAACAGTGTGAGTGCAAGATGCGCCGCAAGGTCGCCTCGAGGAATTGGCATGGAATCCACCTGGGGATTGCAGCGATAACCAAAGAAGTCTTGTGACTACAGAAGACGGCAGAATCATGAAGGCGTAGCCCGGCAGCTAAGCCAGTGTAGAGGTCAGATCAACGTTATTCGATCGACATCATAGTCAGCTTTGTCGACAATACCAGGATGTCTGTAAAAAAGTCCTGTGAGAACACGTTGTATTGTTCAATTGGATGATACGCACCCTCATAGAAGCCTCAGCGAATATGAACCATCACGCATCGCCGCAGTCCTCATTCTCATGGATGGAACAGCATTGGACCTTCTTCGGGTAGATCCTGACAATTCGGATGAGGCTGGGCTCATGTATTAAAGGGACAGAGGGGGGCTCACCTCTCTCTATATCGTTGCGCCAAACGCATACCGCGCACTTCACTCATGGATAATACGAACATCGGAAAAGTGTTGAACGCATCGGCGTCTCACGTCGCTGCACTGACAAGCGGAATCGACGCCAGCACAGAGGTCGCCACGGTGTGCATTGGAGGGCGATCTTTGGGCCAGCTCCTAGTCTACACCTCAACTTTCGAGTTAGAAAGCCGGTATCAGGGAATGAAGAAGGCCTTTGGCGATGATATGGAATTGTTCCCAACGACAGGGTCTTCTCCCCCACAGGACTTGGCGGCGGCCGACTACGACAAATTGATTGCCAACGCGGAGGCTTCGCATGCTGCAAGTCGTGCAGCATCATCCAATATTAACGTACGGCCGTCGCAAGAAAGCAATGCACCCCCATCCCTGGAAGTAAGGTCACCCCCAATTCGGGCGACTACCGCAGGGCAGGAAAGCCCATCCACCCCGACAGCAGCGAGCAATGGTACGACTTCTCCAGCTTCAGTCACTCGCACCAATCCACCCAATCCAGAGCCAACAACACGCATATATCCACCCTCCCCGGCGGGAAATACAGTCCTTCCAATCGATGAACCGAATCCATTCTTGTCCGTCCACGCCAATTTTCCTATTATTAAGTGGGGCCGAAGCGTTCACCACCCGTCCCTGACGATTTTGTACACGCTTATTGCTCTAGGATCGATGGTTGGCCTATTGATCCTCAAGTGGTACAAGGGCGGAACATGGCTCTTCGAGATCGTATATTTTATCACCTTCCTAACCATGAACGCGTACACGATGACGATGCTTGACGTTCGGCGAGAAATTTGTTACATCGAAGCGAGCAGAGCAGACGTGAGTCAAGGAACGGAGACGATGTGGGACGGTCTTAAGACTGAAGCAAAGCCTTTTCCGGAAACCAAGGAAGAGGCATTGCAAAATCTAAGGCGAGGGTTCGTGTGTCACCACGCAGGTAGCGACGTGCTACTCATACCGGTGATGGCTGTGACGACGAGGGTAGAAGATGCGCCAGCAAGTTGGTGGATCCTCCTCAACGAACTTCGAGCGCCCATTGTCCAGATAGGCCTGTATCTCTTGCCCTCCGACAATATCGACTGGGTCGTTATGTATGGAATCGCCGCCTACGTGCAAGCACGCCTTCAACGCGCTGTAGCGGAGAGGTACGTCAAGGATGCAAAGACGCGTAGGATCTTCTGGTTTAGGAAGCTCAAAGCACATGCATTTCCAGTGCATGAGCGTACATTCCATCTTGATTGCAAGCGTGAGTACACCTGAATTACTGGGATTGCGAGTGTACTGACATGTTGATATATTCAAGTCTTTTCTGGTTGGACCATGGATCCGTTCAAGGAGCGAAAACACGGATGGAGGTGGTGAGATCAGACTGTTGGGTATTCAATGTTCAATATCCAGTCTCTAGGGGAGGTGATCAGCTAGCTGTGTTGGGTATTTTACGCGTCTCTGACGGTGCCCACATACCGAAATGACCTACTCTCTGCTACGCACAAGCGTGTCTTGTATCCTCCCCATCCGGCGCGGGCGGTCGAGCAGCCCGCTTGAAACCACTAGACAATTTCATGGCCGGTGGCTTGATTATTAGAGTCGCAAATCAAGATATTGAACCGCTGAACATGATGGAAGAACTGAAGACGAGCGCCCACCAACTCTTCGCGGACAGTATCAGACTAGCGCCAGTCCATGCACGTCGACAACGTTGAACCATGACTCGCAGGGATATAAAGGCTCTATGATTCCTCGTCTTCCTGTCTCGCTGGCGTCGCCACTGCAGTATGAAGGTCGGGTTTGGATGGTATTTAATATACCTAGCACTTATCATGCATAATCGTGACCAGACTACAATCGTCAATGAATCAATGATCACGACGCATCGCGAAAAGCAGTTCAATGTACTTGACCGAGCTATAGTGCCAAATATCTCCGCTTCATATTAGTGTCCCCTAATTGCGTCCCACCCGATCATGGTCTCAGTGGGTTTCAGCTGTGTCTCGACGTTCACCAGGCAATCGAAGAATGTCCCTCATCCAGAATGGCGTTGTCAAGAGCTCAGAGAGCGGTAAGTTTGTCTGTCTCAATGCTTGCTTGACAGCTCAATCACGGGCGGGCGTAGGTGAACTTCGAGCATCACCGGCACCTTCCAAATTCACAGTGAACAACCTACCGAACGAAATTTTGACCAGAATTTTTGCGCTAGCGTCGCGGTTTGGTCTATGGTACTCGGAAATGCCTTACCCCACAATTGACTCCAGTTCCTTGATTTTGGTCTCTCATGTCTGCCATCATTGGCGCAGTGTCGCCATACACGGCGTGCACAGAACGATACTTTTGAGGCGCTTGCTTCAAAAATAACGCAATTGCATTTGTAATACCATTCACATACTTCAAGGCCAAGTATCGAGCACAGCCACTTTCCATACTTTGAGTGAAAGTACCGAAAAAATATCACAGAATTGCCTAAATAGTACTGATTCAGGGTGAAACCGTACTTTACCCTTACTCCTTTGTTTCTTTTTTCTGATTACCGGGCAAAGTACGGAGTTCCCTCGTTCTCGTTACTTTGTCCCAGGGTACCCAATTAGTATCGGAATGATATTAGATAAACAAAGGCTATTTCGTTACTTTGCGCCTCAAGTACATCAATAGTAACGGAATAGTAATGAACAGTAAAAAATTATTTCGTTACTTTTCCGTCAAGTATAGCAATGCTAGCGTTATGATAACGAAATAGTAATGAAAACGGCACCGTCGGGTGATGCCACCGACTCGGATAATTCACTCCTTGGGCCAGCCAAGAGAGAAGCTCTGTCATTTGCTGTTACCTCATTTCTCTGGTGGATATATCATATTTCTCTGATCTGACGGAGAAGATCAGAATGTGCGTGGAGTGGTAAACCCGACGCGCCAATGGACGCAGATGGTATCATGGTGTTGTAAGGCTCGAGAAGGTTGGAGACGAATTTAGTCGCACGGGTGCCTAGACCTCAAAGCATCGCGACTCACTGGGCACTGGGCGGGGTTGGACTCGGCGGTGGTTAGTGCGAGGTTGGGATTAACCAGCATGACAGCATTGCAGGGAGGGCACAATGACGGTAGAACGAAGCATGCCAGTGGGCTGCATGTTACGGGAAAAATTTCGTGCTCTTCCTATGCCTGCAGTGCTGTACGGAGGATCCAGGAGGAAGGAAAAGAGGGCAGGGACCTTCAATGTACCTAGGTCAAGATTTAGCATTGGAGTACCTTCGTCGTCACTACCGGTCGTGAATCCTTTGTCCACAGAGTTCTACCGGAGACTATGAATTGACTCAATCAGTGACAATGACCCTCCTCTCACTCACGGCATATAGTGCCGCGATATCCGTAAAGCTTCAAGTTGAAGCTTTCCGATTCGCCGGTAGGGCTTCGAGCTTCAAGCCTCTAGGCCCTCGTGTGGATTTTATCCATATCTACTAAAAGAGACTCGGGCACGAATTCAGGTTGTATGGTGATTAACTGCTGCTCATTCGGCCACATGCCCACCAAGTGATGCGATAGACCTATAGAGCTGTGAGCAATGTCGTCTGCTGAGGGTTAGATGAATGACCATGCCCTACCGTGAAATGCCTTGAGATCACCAACAGTAATTCTACGCTATGGGGCGAGAATTATAACAAGGATAGCAGAAAGTGGAGAGATATTACCGAAGCATTCCTGACTCTGTTGTTGGGCGGGAGTTGTTGGGCTTGGTCGGCGTCGCGGGAACAGCTGGAACGGGAGTGAATAGCTTTACTGAGTCGAGACAGCACGTACCTCCCATATCAGGTGTCGAAGGCCCCATCTCAGTTGAGCATGTATATCCAGGGTTATTGCTATGAGCGGCTCCTGTCCTAGCAGGTGCTCGCTCCCTTGGTTTGTCCAAAGGCATCAACAGGCGCAATATCCATTGGGTCGCGGCTGCCATCCTTCAATTGCAAGGAAGGAAGGCCTGTTACTTCAGTAGGGCTTCCAGCCATACCGTATACTGGTATGCCGCACGTGTCATTTCCATTACTATTTCGTTATTATAACGCTAGCATTGCTATACTTGATGGAAAAGTAACGAAATAATTTTTTACTGTTCATTACTATTCCGTTACTATTGATGTACTTGAGGCGCAAAGTAACGAAATAGCCTTTGTTTATCTAATATCATTCCGATACTAATTGGGTACCCTGGGACAAAGTAACGAGAACGAGGGAACTCCGTACTTTGCCCGGTAATCAGAAAAAAGAAACAAAGGAGTAAGGGTAAAGTACGGTTTCACCCTGAATCAGTACTATTTAGGCAATTCTGTGATATTTTTTCGGTACTTTCACTCAAAGTATGGAAAGTGGCTGTGCTCGATACTTGGCCTTGAAGTATGTGAATGGTATTACAAATGCAATTGCGTTATTTTTGAAGCAAGCGCCTCAAAAGTATCGTTCTGTGCACGCCGTGATAGAAGCCTCCTGTCTCTGGTCCTACATCGATTTCGGATTCCCCGCCCTTGTTGAACTATTCCTCTTGCGCTCCCAAT
The DNA here is from genome assembly GCA_032158425.1 of Pleurotus giganteus. Classification (NCBI taxonomy): domain Eukaryota; kingdom Fungi; phylum Basidiomycota; class Agaricomycetes; order Agaricales; family Pleurotaceae; genus Pleurotus; species Pleurotus giganteus. The sequence continues at coordinate 4,409,223 of JAPEHR010000002.1, forward strand.
CGGCACCCCTTACCATTGTTTGCCGTTTCGAGATGGATCCCCCTCCCCAGCTCCGAGTTATCTTCACCCAACACACCGAGCAGATACGGCACGTTTTTGTGGCTGCATGGGGCGACATTCCCTCGTTTCTCGTTGATTTTATTTTCCACGGCTCTACGCCTTCATTGGAGTCAATGTTTCTCATATCGTCCGACGGCTCTACTCTCCCGGAAAACTTCTTTGGCAGCCATTTGCCTCGACTCTCAAGAACCAAGCTAGTCAATATCAGCATGCCATGGTCGCCACCTCCTTTTCCTGTTGGTTCACTTTCTCATCTCACCTTTGGTCAAATCCCTCGTCTGAGGCTTCTCCTCGAGATGCTCCAGACACAACCGAATCTCATCAGCCTACAACTATACGGATCCTTGCCCCCTGCCGAAACGATATCACTTGCAAGGGTGGAGCTACCGTTCCTTCAAGAGATCCGACTTTCAGGCAGCGCACTTGCAATCCAGTCCTTCCTTGGGGGCATCGCGTATCCACGAAACACCACCCTGACTTTGAAGATCGAATCTATGTATGAACATTCAGAATATCTTGCTCAGTTTTTCGCTGCCCAGACAAGCACTATTCGATCCCTCTACATCTCAGATGAAGACGATGTGAGGGAATCAACTCTTCGAGCAACCGAGGAGGACTTCGCAGGGCAGTCACACCTCCAGTGGCGGAATGGTTTCTTCACCTCAACGGTTCGCTTATACAAGGAGATCGACCCTGTGTCCCAACCGTTAACGCCACACCTTGCTGCTTTATGCCGTCGTCTCAATCTCTGTGATGTCACTACACTTTACTGCACAACTCCCCACCGTCAGAACGACGAATGGTGGAGCTCTATATTCGAGATGATGCCCAACTTACAGAACATCACTCTTACTGCGAAACTCGTTACGGTTCTGAGAGATTGCTTCGGAGCTGGAGCTGGAGCCTCGGATCTCCAGCTTCAACAATCGAACTCCCCTCGTCTCCCCTTTCTCCGTGTGATTACCATCCTCGAGCTATGGCCAGCCAAGTCAGGGAACTACAGTATGATATTTGACGTTCTCAAATTCAGGCAAGACATAGGCGTTCCCGTGAAGAAACTTTACCTCGAAACTTACGTGCCTGAACTCCGCACTTACCGGGAAATTTTTGAACGTTTCTCAGGTAGCCTCGATGACATCGAGATTATTGGACGGGACACCGATGGCAAACAATGGTTTCCTAGCCAGCCAGTATGAACATGTGAGCTACAGATACAATCACAAGAGTTTGAAATTGTACATGATACATGCAAAAAGTTCGAGTGTCTGCAAACCACTACAATACAACGGTAGATAGGGAACACACCAAGTCAATAGTTTTCCTCTTCCAGATCAAAGGAGCTCTCATCTTCCTCGCCGGGGTAAACAGCAATCTGAGAATGCGTTAGACACTAAGATAACGAGGGAAGAAAGATCGCACCTCAATTGGTACAGCCTGGATGTAATGTGGCCCGTCAACTTCATCGGGAATGTCACCCGGTACCTCCCAAACGACTTCACATTCAGGACGATCCCTGCCCAGAGGAGCAGGGACAACGAGATGGTACTCAAAGGAGACATTCACTTTCTGTTTTCGCCTCTTCTTTGAACGAGAACGACGATGATCCCGAGGAACCTCTAGAGACTCAAGCTGGTCCTTCAGTTTCTGCAAGAATACATAGCCTTTCGAAGATCCTTTGTGCGTCGCCGAGATGGTCATTTGAAGAACGACAACCGTGACCTCAGACCGGTGCCACCGGAGGTAGAAACCGTCGAATAGGGGGAAATTACTTTGATAAGGGATGTAGAGATGGCTACTTTGCAAGAACCCACTGTATAGGCCCTCGTTGCGAAAATTCATGACGTGACGAGCGGGGGATTTGCCAGTAGTCCGATACGACGTGGAGATTGACCTATCACGCGCGTCAGTGAGGACTCCAAAAGAATATCCAACATGTACGAAGTTGATGCCCGCAGCCGTCCCGGCTCAGAGACTGTGGTGGCTGACGGAAGGACCCATGCAGCGCTGTTCCATGTTGCAGGAACTGGTGCTGGGAGAAGGGTGTGGTGGTCAGCACTGCATAGGATGTCAACAGCGGTGGCTTGAAAGACCCATGACGCGAGCAAAGGGCTCTCTCTGTGTTCGCGGCAATATGATATGAAATTTTCTGCCTCCTCCTCATGCAGTCTGGGAAGATAATGTTGAACACATGATCGGATGTATTCCGACTTGAAATCGACGGCGACAGAGTCATAGGACTCTTCGGGGGCTGATTGGTACATAGAGACAATGGGGTGAGTTGACATGTCATCCCCCACGAAAGAGCGAGCGTGGTAGATCATCCTGAGCAATGTGGTAGTAGTCAGACAATGAAGCGCGCACTCTTGTTGTTTCTGGAGATGGCCGGGGTGCCAATAAATAGCATCGGAAATATCTCCAGGAGCCCAGCCCCATTTACTTATAGCTTGGTCGAGGAGGTGCGAAAGCTGGGCATGACCAATCCTCATCGTCCGAAATTTGGGGTGGAGCTTGAGCCTGACGAAGGGTCAGAAAGCTTCGATGAATAAAACACTGCTTACACATTAAGCAACTCCACCCGAGTCCATTGCTTCACGCACCACATCCGTCCACCATTCCGGCTGACCCATTTTATGTATCGGTGATGCGGCGGTGTGGCTTGAACGATGAAGAGGCAACAATTCTCAGTCGCAGGAGCAGGCGGCACCTGATTGTCAACTTGATCGGTATTGAAGAGAGCCCAAGTGGATTCTGGGATTCCACGCAGACAACCGCCACGCAGAGACCCGTCGGCCACTTGTACGCCATCGGACGAGAAGTAGTAGGCCTCACTGTACGAAAGAGAGAAGAGGATGGGCTCGCGGTCAACCAGCTTCTTGAGCAGCAGGAAGTAGAGACAGTAAGTCTTGCCCGTCCCTGGTTGGCCAGTCAGAACGACCCCAGCACAAATTCGATTATCGGATTGCAGCTCGCCCAGGCGCGAGTAGACGTCGTGATATTCTTGTTTGATGAAGACCCAGCCTTCGGATTGCTTGAGGAAGCAGTAGTGGTTGGATGGCAAGTATACGACCTTGTTGGCCTCCAGCTCAGTTTTGCGGTCGGCTCGACCCCACCAATCTCTCCAGACGTCGCGAAAGTCGCCTTGGTGCAGTTGCCATTCAGGACTTTCGAGGGACATTGTCGAGTGCGTGATAGGAGAGCGTTGATGAGGTCAGACCCAAGCCTGTACATTCGACCCTGACGCTCTAGCTTTCCCGCTCCCAGCATCGTTCGTGCTGAGGGCCTCCACACGTCGTTGACATGTCGGTCGATGCTGGGCCTGCCTTCGACTGCCTTCGCACTCACATTCTCTCGTCCGTCCAGTAGCAGATTGAGAAATGGCAATGCTGGTCCACGGAGATTAGTTGATAGAGGTCATTCCGTTTCCCTTTCGCCTGGAACTAACATTAGCTCTTCCAGATGCGACTATAATGTCAACGCCTTATCTTTATCGTCCTGTATTTCTGGATACTATTAATGCAGTGAACCACTACTGAGTACGGCTTTATGCGTGAGATAAGAAAAGCGCATATCACTCTTCGTCAACTCTTTCGATGGCCATCGATTTGGTCCCTTTGCCCCTTCCTGCTTCAGCAGATGCGTCGAAGTTGGCAGGATTTGGTAGGGAAGTTCGAGGCCTAAATCCTGCTTCCCTTTCGGACGAGGAGCTGCAGCAGATCCAGGAAGCGCTATACACGGTGCGTCTTCAAAGGCTATTCTCAACCTTGGATTGACGCTTCGTTCCACGGCACAGTACGATATCCTCCTGTTTCGTGATGCCAACTTGACCCCGGAGCAGCAATACGCCCTGACCAAGGTAAGAACATCAGTGCTGGCCATACGCATACACCCAACCCATCGCTTCAACATAGGCCTTTGATCCGGAATCTGAAAACTACGGCCATGGCAATAACAAAGTCGACGCCGACAAGCAGTCGGTCCTCCATTTCTTTCTCAAAACGATTCCAAGGGTGCCTCAAGTCCAGTTAATCGGCAATGGAACCATCTATGACCACGAGGGAGTTGAGCAAGTCCATCTCACGCATCCACATCATTCGACATTCCATAAAACCCGAGTATCGCCAGAGGACGAGGCTGAGTCGTCTTACACGCGCTTCTATCGCGGGCATATGGACGCTGCACTCTACGATCTTTCGCCGCCTAAGGTTACTACTCTCTACGGTCTCACAATGCCAGTAGGCATACAGCAAATCGTTCGCTACGATGATGGAACTGGCGATGAGCTTCCTGTACCCCTCGGAACAACAGCATTCGTGTCAGGCAAGACTATGTTTGATATCCTTCCGCCTGAACTCAAGAGCCTGGCTGTACGATCGAAGGTCAAATATAGCCCGCATCCATTCGGTTCGTCTTTCTCCCTCAATCTCCCTCGTGGTTCGAGGTAATCATGCGATTCCTTTTAGTATGGATGGCACCTGCTCGCGCAATGTCCACCGGTCTAGGCATTGAATGCGATGGACAAGAAATACGGCTCAATGAACTCCCTGCTTGGGAAGAATCCAAGCAAAAGGTTTACCCTGTTGTAAGTTGTTCTCCCCAATACTTGATGCTCTGAGACCGACCCTCGCTAAGACCTGGAAGAACCCTGTTACCGACGACCTCCATTTTCAAGTTCATCCTTGTGGCGCTTCAGAATTGTTTGTAGAGCCGATACCAAAGATGTACCGGCGAGAAGGTGCCTTGTATGCGGATGGTGCTCACATTACTGATCTCAAGGTGGTTCGTGAGCTGCTTTACAAAATGCAGCGTCCTGCCATCTCACCAGAGGTGTGATATATCCTTTACTGCGACACCAATGACTCACTGGTGTATCCGTAGCTCATATATCCCCATGACTGGTGTGTCGTCTCGTAGTTTGCTAGGTTCTTCTGCCACAATATTCGCAATAGGCGCGAAAAGGACTTAGTCCTCTTCCATAATCGGGGCGTCATGCATACTGCAGTTGGCTCATTCAGGCCTGACCAGATTCGTATATTCCATCAGTGCAATCTTGCCGCCTCTGACGAGCCTATTGGGCCTACTGCAAAGGACATAGAGAAGTGGACGTAATATTTACGTGTATCTGCTACGAGACGAACACTCAGCTCTTTCTAACCCGCATGTGCGATAGGCTTTAACGATTGACGTGCATCCTTCTGCAGCTTGCAGCTTGCTAGCGCCGCCCGAATATATGCTGCCTGCATCACCCCTAGAGTTTGAGTCGCAGCATTTTTCGGGCTTCCATCGTATTCGCATCAAATTCGGCCGTCGGTGTTTCGAATGGAGGACCGTGCAGCACTCACGATGTCGCGGTTCAGTACAGAGTGGCTAGCGCTGACCAGAAGAATTCTCGGCCTACCGAACGCTCCCGAATTTGCTGCTCTCCATACACCATTCTCGCTTGCTGTGTGGCAATTGAATGCGCCTGCACTAGCTGGCGAATGTGCTGTCCCTAACTAATGCTCTTCTCCGACCGTGCCCAATGTCAGATATTTCGTTGAGGCAGGCTATCCGCTCCAGTGTCGATTTGCATCCGAGTTGGCCAACTTCATCCCGAGCAAGTAGTTCTACTGCCATTGCACCACGAGCAAGCCGTCCGATTACATTTCCCTCCGTGTCGTATGTCTTCACCGCTCCGATTTGTATTTAAGGAGGCTTCGGTTTGCAGTTTGCTCCTTACCCAACTCCTCCCTCCTTCCCAAAGGCGAGTTTCATCCATTCTCCTCTTTGGATATACCTATCTAATAAATTTACTATCAGGTTGTCGAGTTTGCGTACCACCAAGGTTTGAGATCATTTCAGTATCGACGTTTGCCTTGACTAATTATACTACATTTCTTTTGGTGCAGGCCTGATTGTCATCATGCGTCCCGCCCTCCTCGTCCTCGTCTTCGCTGCCGTCTTTGTCGTTGCCAGGCCACTCGAAGCCGAGGCTGATTATGCCGATGCTGTGGACGGTGTGGATAACATAGATGGCGGTGGCAAGAAGAAGAACGGCGGCGGCGGTGGTGGTGGTGGTGGTGGCAAGAAGAACGGCGGCGGTGGTGCTGGCGGCAAGAAGAACGGCGGCGGCGGCGGTGGTGGTAAGAAGAACGGCGGAGGTGGTGGTGGCGGTGGTAACAAAAAGGGCTCTGGAAACCGAGGGTCCGGCAACAACAGGGGTGGAAACAACCGGAAAGGCAGCGGCCAGTCTGGAAACCAAGGTTCATCTCTGTCCGACAAGACCAAGGAAGGCCTCGCAGCGCTTGGGAAGGGTATTGGGAAGGGTATTGGCTCTGGTGTTGTTGACGCGGCCACTAAGAAACTGGGCGGTGGCGGGCAAAGTGGGCAAGACCAGAGCCAGACAGACCAGAGCCAGACAGACCAGAGTCAATCGTCGGGCACGGATGATTCCCAATCCGATTCTACTACCGACTCGACTTCGTCTGGTTCGACGGATGGGACGAGCAGCGATGGAGCGTCCGACTCCTCCTCCCCCTCCTCATCTTAGATGGGAGATGCTGTCGATGTTCACATCGATAGATCGCTTTAGTCCATACAATGTACTGTATTAGGAGCAAGCCTGACCGTGATGGCGTTCCAAATGTACAGAATTGAGATTCATGGATGACTCTCGTAGCCTTGGGTTGAGGGAACAGCTCAACTGTGTCAATCTGCGACCGAGCTTTTGAGCATTCATCGGAGCCCCTGTGAACCCCCTATGAACTCTAGGAGAGTGCGCACAACATCGGCGGCGACATTGAAACGAGCAAAGCTCGCCTTAAGCATCGCCCTGTTTAAGTCGGAATAGCTATCTGAAGTCCTTGCATACTCTTTCCTCGCGTAAGAAGCTGAACTCTGGGGAGATCTGTGGACGCCCCGTCAACCCCAACGATGTTATCAGGGCCGTCATCTTAATTATTGTATCGTGGCGCAGCAAGGTGGACGGAATATGTGGATTATTCTATGGGATGCCTCTGGCGACTCCTACACACCAATAGGGGCTGCTCAAGATGTGCTTTCGCCGACAACTCGCTCAAACCTTGAAGCTTGACCACGGAGATGATTACTTGAGGTGTAGAGGATACGTCCATACGGAGCGCATGTTACAAAGGACGTTAAATACAGGAGGAGAAAACCGAAGACTTGTCGTATGTATCAACAAAATCCACAATGTCATAGGACTGTAAGGAAATTGTTCTTTTTAAGATAACTTGATGAACAACACAAACGCTCGACCGCCAACGGCTAGCGGGAACCGCCCGACGTTACTACGGACCAAATCTGGTTGGTATCCAAAGCGAGGCACTTGGACGTCCCAACAGGGGTGCCATTCGACAACTTGCCGTCGGGGTCGTTGAGGCACAGAGCTAGCGAATACGAATGGCAGTAAGTCAGTCGCGGCAGGAGAATACGGCTTCGCCACGATCAAAAGATAACTGACCTGTGCCTTGGATAGCAATACGCAAGTCGTTAGTGTAAACCCAAGCTTGGGTAAGCGAGCTACTGTCGCACAGTGAAATCTTGACTGCGGTGGTGCCACTTGTGGCTATAGGTACGTCGTCAGTATAAACGACGGCGAACATAAGCATGAAAACTTACTACTACTAGCGTCCAAACAGTAAGTGGTTCCAGATAGCCGAACTTGGGTCGAACCGTGGCTGATGATCCAATTCTGAGCTGGCGAACGATTGCAATCGTATCTGCAAAGCGAGTCGACGGCGTCAGATGAACCATGCGCGGAGGAATGGTACACGTACATTTGCACAGGTGTACCATCAGATCTGACGTTGCCCGTGACATCCAAGCATTTCCCTATTATCCCACCCGGGTGCAGCTGGACCGCTTGGCCTGACTGACGAGCGGTGATCTCAATCTCGAGACCGAAAACCAGAGAAGCCAGCAAAGCCACGATGATAGCAATAGCAGTTCTAGCGAACATGGCTGTTGGTGAAAAAAAATGTGCTGCTTCTAAAGGGCGTGTTGGAGACAGACGGACACTGAGAGAGTTGACAGTTGATGCGGAGGGGGGGGAGATGGATGGATGCAAGACGAAAGGAAGGTGACGTCGAACAAGCAAGGGGGGTTTTCAGAAAGATACTTGGTTAGTTTTTATTCTTGCAACGTGGACGTTCAGCGGATGGCGCGAGTCAGCTTCGCCATCGTCGACCTCCATCCGCGCGCCTGAGGGGTACTCCTATACGAAAATCGCAAACGGATGTAACCTGATTTATTGTAGCACTGACTAGTTTGGTTGTCGTCGCATGGCACGCGACGATGAATGGTAACATGCATGAGCTTTGTGGCGGGAGGCCTACCGGGGATGAACATCGTCCAGATCCCTGTTGTTGAAATCCAGAAAACGAGTTCTTCAAATCTGCGTTGAGATCTTGACTGACGACGTCAGCTTTGCCGAGAATTGGATCGGGTGTAGGCTCGCATCCAAAGTGGTTGCCAAATTAAACTCCTGAACGGAGGCCACCGGCTTTGAAAGTGACTAGACGAGAAACAGCACCAGGCGAGGTCCATCACGCTACCGGGACCAAGTCATCTGGACAGTACGGGTTGAAAAGTAGCTAGCTAATGCGAAACAAGCTTATAGGTGATGCTGTCTACGAGAGCAAGGCCACGAGCTATCGGAAATTCTTGGGATGGTAGTGAATTGTAGCCGAGTTCGAAACGAAAGTTGGACATCTTTGATGACGAAGGAACATGACAAGGAAAATTGCAGAAGGGCAGTCGGGAGGAGATGGACGATGTCGATGAGCGAACCAGATGACAGATACTGTAGAGGCAGCGAAAAACGGCGGAGGCAAATATGGGCTGATGATGTCATTTCAGATATAAAGTCGCCGACCCCTGTGCTGAGTGCTAAGGGGCGGGCGTCAAGTTAACAGTGTGTTTTGAGTGAAAGCCGTTCATCGTAGCACACACCTTGTATGGGGATTGAATTCATGGGACCAATGCTTCTTCATGCCAATCCACCGTATCACCATCCTTCGCAACTTGCCGCCAAAAGCGCGTCCTCCGGTTTGGGAAAACCCCGAGTTCAACATAGTCAATCTCGAGTGGGTCAATCAGCACAAGGGCAAAGTTCCGTAATGTCTTGTTCCAATTCTGCATTTTCTTCTCGTACTCTATGTATACGAAAGATCAGAGAGAGGACAGAATCAATACTTAATTGGTGAACTTACCTGGATCATCCGCGGCCGGCTGCTCAACGGTCTCAGGCCACTTTTTCGCTTCGTCATAGCCGCCAGGCAGCTTCGACCCAGGAGTTGGTCTACACCAGGAGGCTTTCATGTGGGCCGACATCGTCTTGAATACTTCAATTCGCTTCGTCTCCCAATTGAATCCAGGCTCTTTCGCCAACAACGCGTACGCGCGATTCAGACCCGCGTTAACGTGGTGGCCACCGTTGAGAGAGGAGAGTACGCCGAGCTTCAAGCATTTATCATACATCTCGAAGTCGGGAGAGGGCACGATGCTCGCTTTGCCAAAGATACGATACTGCTCTTGGCTGCCTTCAATCCACCATGCTATCTCAACGAAGGGGTTGGCAAGAATTTGAGAGACCTTCGGGGTACGAATGTCCGTCGAGGTGAGCAGTAGAGGCAGTGATATGTTTGCTTCCGGGGAAAGGAAGGACCGGAAAATGTGCGAGCGAACGTGGGCCCGACCACTGGAAACGGTGGCTATCTGAATCACTGATGCGAGATTATGCGATGTTGATGTGGTGGGCATGGTTGAAACATCACACCTATGGCCTTTTCATGTTTGGACAATGCAGACTCTATCGCGGTTTTCCAGCGGGGTGCTGAGGCCATTGAGGTGGTTGGGAAGAGGTACTGGGCGCTAGACCGCCTTTGCCTTCGAGTCCCATCATGATCTTCACCAAGAATACCTCCATGATTGCATTATGATTGATATTGAGCGCTCGACACGCTGATCTTGCCCAGGCTAGGCTGAAACACCGAAACACGGAGACCCTGGCCATTTGTGTCCAGGTACCACGACAACAGCATTTGCCTTGCGGCAAGAATGCATGTTTGGGCGCTCAGTCGTTCTTTTCGCTTGACTTCCAGCTTATCGACCACTGTCCTTTTTGCCCAAGTCGCTCCTTGAGCCCCCCGACACATTGGCATGCCGCGGGAGAACAGCTTCAGCGACTCTGACGGTCGCTCGTTGACCCCAGATCTCAGCGAAGAAGAGGACGTTGAGGTCGCCTCGCCAACCCACTCGACTGCTCCCAACAACGGGCCCGGTCTCCTCAACAACGGTGGTGTGCATGCCCGAGTCGCCTCACCGTCCCATCGAAGCCTGCGATCCCACGCCCCCACGACAGCGTCGCATGCACGTCCCATCATACCACCACGCGAGAGATTCAGGAAGGCCGTGCGCAAGATCATTGCGCTTGGTCGTTCCGCATCCACGTTCTCTGGCACCCGTCGCGGCGTGGGGGACGAGCCGGGTGTTGACCCTCGAAGAGATTCGGCATACATCAACTGGGGACATATCCACCAGGATTGTGTTATTGAGGTCAACGACTACAGCAGCGTCAGGAGCTCTTTTGGCAAAATGACGAACAAGGAGTTTGTTGGAATGATGCAGGATGATGCGGCGAGCCAGCGGGAGCCTTGGGTCAAAGTCAGGTGGATTAACATTGGTGGAATTAGTTGGGATGTGCTGAGCGCCGTCGCGCTCAAGTATGGTACGCGATCCTTGTTACATTTTTCTCACATGACGCGCCAACATTCTTCACAGACCTCCATCCCCTGGCCTTGGAGGACGTTCTTCACCAGCGCGACCGCAACCGCTCCAAGGCTGACTACTACCACAAGCACCTCTTCTTACGCGTTCTTTGCCATGAACTCCTGGACCCAGACGACCACTCAACCTATACGCCCCCACACCTCGCTTCCTCTCGGCATGGACATGCTTTCCACCGCCATCCAGCACGGGGATCCACCTTAACCGAGCTCCCACGCTCCACCTCCCCTGCTCCCTTCACCCCGGAGGATAAGGAAAACAGAGACCATCGCGCAATCAATGGTTCCCATGAGAAGGGGGAATTCGGTATCGTGGTGGAAGCCGCCCCTCCGAGCAACGGTGAATTTGGTGCCCGGGTGGAAGACATCGATCGAGATAACACGCTCTATGGCAACGGCACTGACGTCCCAACTAAAAGGAGAAGCTGGCGCAGGTCCAAGTCGGCGATGTCAGGGCTAGACGTGGAAAAGGGTGCTGACCCTACGCCTACCGGACGGCACGTAAATTTTGGCACGCATCCAAAGAAGTCGACTGCCGCGCCTTCTGAAGAACGCACTAGCAAGTTGTCAAAGTACGCTGGATTGGAGGAAATGGTGAGCGTAAAAATCCAGACTTCGGATGCATTGAGAAGCACCTTGCTTATCGCGAGGGTTAAATGACAGGGCGATGAGCATCGTAAGCTCGCGGAAAGAGAGGCATCTGTCGACCAGCTCAAGAAGGGAGAGCGGGTGAACGTCAAAGTTTCGCCTATGTTTATGTTCCTGTTTAAGGACGGTAAGTCCTTCCTACTTCTTGACCGAGGGGATCGTCTTGACGTTGGTTATGGCAGGCACCTTCATCACCATCCACCCAACACTGGATACCAACTTTACCATGCCCATTATGCACCGGCTTAGGCAACGTGATACCCTACTTAGAAGGAGCGCCGACGCGAGTTTGTTGCTGCAGAGTATCCTTGATCTGAGTAAGTTTCTATTGGCTTTACATCCATATCACCACCAGATGAGCTGACACCTGTCGCTCCCAGTTGTCGACCAGGCACTCGAAGTCATTGATGCGTACCACCTCAAAATTAAAAAGTTCGAGCGCGACATTTTGCTCAAGCCCAAAATGAAAACCGTACGCAACTGTAAGTCTACTAATAGTTTCCATCTCAACGTCTCCATATCCAATCTGACGACCAATTAAATTACTCAATTAAGTGCATATCTTGTCTGGTGACCTCATCCTCCATAAGCGCACGTTGGAGCCAATCAAGACGATTGTGTACGGTTTGAGGCGTTATGATCTTGATCGGTGCGCCGCATTGCTCGAGGCGCATACCCAGCCGGGCCAAAAGGAGAAAGAGCCTGTCGTCGGATTCATGACCCATAAGTCTAAGATTTACTTGGTGAGTACATGTTGCTCATTACTTATTCTGATATGCCCGCCGCTCTTTTTCCTCGCTCTGCCTACGGCATCCGAGCCCTTTAATCCCTTTAGTCGGATCAAGACAAACTAATTTGGTATGATTCAATATAGGCCGATGTACACGACCACATGGATTACATTCTTTCGAGTTTGGAAATGTTCGCTGGCATCGCGGAGAATCTCATAGATTACACCTTCAACGTATGTGCAACCCCTTTTCTCATTTCCGGGAAACTTGACGGTGATAATGTGGGACCCTTTTCTTAGATGGTTTCGTACGAAATGAACGAAGTGATGCGCCGCTTGACATTGGCTACCATTATTTTCCTACCTCTTACGCTTCTCACTGGGTACTTCGTAAGTCCTTTCCATTGTTGGCTCGTTCTTGTTCAGTGTGTCCATTTTTTGAACGTCGGAATGAATGAATGTAGGGTATGAACTTCGAGAGCATGTGGTCCATCCGACACTCCGATGTCTTGTACGTACCTCTACCGTATTTCATGTTCCCCTTGAGAACTCTCTCACTCATCGGATCTGTTTTTTATTTTATTTTAGATTCTGGATCATCGCGATACCCGTTATGTGCATCGTACTCCCCGTATTCATCGCGCCGGATTTCGTCAGGATGTGGCATTATATCAAGAAGAAGGTTGCCACCAAGAGAGTCATAAAGGTGTGCATCATACTCATCCTATGTTCAGCGCTCGCTTACTTTTGATGTCATCATCACCTGGAAGACTTACAAGCAGGCATAAGTTAATAGCTTACACAAGCCGCATTCGTCTTGCTCGTTCTCACATCCTACGATTATTACGTGTTACGTGTTTCCCATCCTTCCACTTCCTTCCTATCTTCGCTTCGGGCATCCGGTTTTGGGTTTGTCGGCGCTACTATCTGGTGTGGTAGCCACAGCACATATAGACTCGGACTTTCGTTTGGTAATAATGTTCTATCTCGTTTGATGCTCTCATCTGCAGTGCTTTTCTGCGTATACATCGTCAACATGTCTTACCTCAACGTACTTACATATCTCTCTGGCTGTTTTTCACGATACATACGGCTGACTGACAACTCAATTGAAGTGCATATACATATAGCACTAGCATTAGTATGGCGTGACGTTGCCGCTTATCACGATCTCAGCGGAAGTACTTAAGGGCGCAGCGAACAACCTGTGACGCAAACGGATGGACGGACATCACCGGTCACCTCCCGATGATCGAATTCGAAGCTCTGATTCGCTCAAGATGACAAAGAATGCATGTATGCCGGCATGTTCACGAATCACGAATCACACTGCCAGATAACCTCAAGGCCTCAAGCTCAAGCCTCCGAGTCAGCCTCAGTCTTATAAAGTCTTATATAACGTAACGTAAAAAGAAAAACAAAGTGTAAATGTATTCCCAAAAGCCCAATTCCTAAAAAAAAAAAAACAAAAACAAAAAACACGGAGACACACCGTGACAGACACAGACACACACACACAGAGAGAGAGAGAGTATAATCGTACACATAGTAGTAGCAGAGAGTCCCGAGGAGCGGATATGGATGTGGATATGGATATGGATATGGATACAGTGATAGGTGATAGGTGATAAGTGATAGTGAATTCAGCGAGCCGATGCGAGGATGGGATGAGTAGATTCAGAGCAGCAACAATCAGTAGGAAGGATAGGATAGGATAGGATAAGTAAGGATTAGGGAAATGATGGACGGTATGGGTAAAGGATGGTGGATAGATGATGGATGTATCGATAGGGCAGGTAGGCAGATGTAAGTACTTTGTAGCTGTCCATTGGATGGTGGATGGTGGATGGGGTGGGTCATCATCAATATTCGTGAAGGGGTCGTGATAATACCTCGTAAGCGGGGACGATTCTAGTTTAGCCTTACGGGTAGGTGTAGGCAGGTAGGTAAACGGGCGGAGAAGGCTGGAAGACGGAGGGTACGAGGACGATTTGCATAGTGGCGGAGAAGCTATTGTCTTCGTAATGAGATATTTTGCGACCCGTGACGAACGAGGCCGAGATCGAACAAGCATCGAAAAAGCATCGAAGGACAAAAGGAAGAAGGAGAAGAAGAAGAGGCGGGTGGGTGGGCGGAAGAATGAGTGAGATCGGGCTATACGAGTACACGGACGGCGGGGGGCGGTGGGACAAACAGTTCTACGACGAACTCCGTTCACGCTCAGTTGCGAGGAAATGAAAAAAAGGGTTGTTGGGTTATGGTTACGTATATCATGTCGGATTTTGGGAGAGACATGAGTGGGAGCAAGCAAGTAACGCATATTTTGAGGACAAGGTGCTGGCACTGGCGCTGGCAGGCGCGGGAATGACTGGATGCGAGGAATGCGAGGAAATGCGAGGAACGAACGAACGAATGGGCGACTCTGGCGGGGCCCAGAAGGAGGTGTGGTGGGAGCGAAGTGGGAAGCGGGGATTCGGGGGGGCTGGAATGGCTGGCTGGCTGGGCTTCCATGTCACGGATGGATGGATGGGACATAATTCGCATTGACAATGATATCCGGATCCAGGATTCCACAGCATCCATCCATCCGGTTCGTGATTCGTGATTCGCTTCCGGACGAGGGTACATCTTGGTGAGGACGTGGCGGACGGACAGACGGAGGGGAAGCTGCTACGCAAGGCCAGACAACATGGATGGATGGGGCGTTCAAAAAAGGATCCCTGGGACGCGCGAACCACCACCACCACCACCCGAAGGAGTAATAGGAATTGGAGGAAGCAACCTCAGCGCCTCAGCCAACAATCCCAATCCCGAAGAGAAGAAGAGGAAGAAGAAGAAGAGATAACCAAAATATATGGAGATGATAGATATATGATAGATATCCGACCGAAATATATAAATCCAAATTCCATACGATGAAACACGGGAACACGGGAGGGGAGAGGAGCCATAAAAAGAAGGAAAGGAAAGGAAAGGAAAGGAAAGGCGTATAGACATGAAGGAGAATAGCCACGGTGTGGCATAATAATCGCTAAAAGAGAAAGTTGTTGAGGTGCAACGCGGCCATAAGCCATGAGGCCTAGGCTCGAATGCATAAACGAAAAAAGAAAACAACATGCATATATCCAAGAAAAAGCACACATACTTAGTAACCAAAACCAAAAAAAAAGAGAGAAAAACAAAAACCACACGCCGTCGAACGCGCCCAGCGATCCAGAAGAACGACGACGACGACGAGATGTAGTTGGGGCCTGACGTGGACGATGCCAGGTGGTCGTCCAGCACCACGAACTCACTCACTCGCCCCAAAAAGCCATCAAGGCTGGACACTCCGATATCCAGTAAAGGAACTCTTTGGCGGGGGCACGTAATCCTTATGCACGCGCATATGCTGGCCAAGGTTGTCGTGCCGGCTGAAATCCTTCCCACATCCCGGGTAAGGGCATTTATGCGCTATACGCACCGTTAGCAAAACCAAAAAAAGTGAGGTAGAAGAACAGGAAGGGGGGAATAGGAAAAAAAGAAAAACACGCACGCTTATCATACGTATGTATACTCCTCACATGCCGCTTCAAATGCTCCCCGCGAGCAAAGCATTTACCACACCCCTCGACGGTACACGTATACAACCTCACCCCACCGGCCTTGTTCCCCGTCACCCCACCACCCTCTACGCCATCCCTCCCTCCACCGCCACCAACACCGCCACCGACACCGACACCAGCGCCAGCGCCGCCCGCCGCCCTCCCTCTCTCATAATTCCTCCCACGCTCCCGATGCAGACTCGCCACTGTCGGGACTCGCCTCCCTCGGGACTTTTTCGTCAAGTTGGGTACAGGGATGGGGATAGGCAGCGGTGTACTCTGTCGCGTGCGTCGTTTCAGCTCGACGTTACCACCGCCACTCCCAGCACCATTTCCACTCCCAGCACCGCTACCACAATCGCTATAACACCCAGGAAGGAAGCTAATCGGCGAGGTGGGCGAGGTCGGTGTCAACGGCAAATACGCCGAGTTGTTGGTCGATGTCGATGTCGATGTGGAGGCGGAGGAAGAGGAACAAGCGGTGCTGCTGCTCACCTTCCTTGTGCGGATAGCATGAGCATGAGCGGCTGCTGCGTCATGGGCATGGGCATGGGACGTCATGATGTCGGAGTAGTCGAGACTGGGCGGTGGTGGTGGTGGCAATACGGGGATATCATCGCCGTGATGAGCGTCGCTGAAGGCATATGGAACGAAGGCGTAAGAATCGTCGGGCGTGTGTTGTCCTTGTCCTTGTTGCTGCGGTTGGGGGTGTGAAGAAGAAGAATGTGATTGCGAGTAAGAAGGTGGATAAGGCGTGTATCGGACTGTACGTGTAGGAGTCGCACGTAACCGCAGTACACTCTCGCCTGTCAAGCCGGCCGCGTTGGGTGATACGTAAGAGACGTTGTTGGTGCCAGTGGGCACGCCGTCGTCATCAAAATCCGCGTCTAGATCTTGCCCTCGCCCCACTACCATCATCTCAGAAATGCGCTCCGGGGTGTAACCGTCGTGGACGACGGGCACTCGCGATGGCATTTCTGGGTCGTCTTCGCCCTCTGCATCGACATCGCCTCCCAGACCATTCTCACTTCCCCACGGCTGGGCAGCTGAATGGCCATTTCCGTCTATGGGCTGTGCTCCGGTGGTGCAGCACAGTGTGTCGTCGCCACCGTGCGATGTGTCGGGTGGGTACACCGCTCGGGCTTGCACGATGTCCTGAGGTCGTATGCGGTCGCCCATGAGAGGAGACGCCGATGGCGAGGCGACGGATACGTCGGACGGTGAGATTTCGCCACTCCCACGTGCATAGAGTCCTGTGGGGCTAAAGTGACCTCTAGGACACTCATCTTGTGCGCCGAAGGTGTCGGCAGACGAATAGGGCATCGACTGGAGGCCTTGGGAATGGGCTGTATGATCATCACTAAACGACTCGGGCTACACACGGAGCAGAGAGACATACCCAAGTCGGTTTGGACGAATAATGACTCCAGTCTGGATCTAGCGCTGGCTACTGCCTCAGGCTGAGAACCAAAGGCGCCTGCGATAGAGGGCGGGGCGTAGCAGGCTGGGGGAATGCCTGGGTGGAGAGATGCTTCTGGTGGGTCTGGGTGCCACGGCATGGTAGAGATGCCGAAGCGAGGCAGGCGACCTGCGTCGGTGATAGGAAAGTGGATCATAGAAGAGCTTGGAGCACGATCAAGCGGTGGGGATGTATGCGGCGGTGGGTAGGAGCTACTATGCCTCCTCTCAGGCGGGGACCATGGAGCGAGACGGTGGTGATAAGTTAGCGGGGGCGTGTAAGTCATTGCTGGGGTATCGGAGGGAAAGACGACATCTGAAGCAGGGTAGAACGGGGGCTGGGAGGGAGGACTGCGTCGTCTCGGGGGTGTGTAATCTGGGCTTGCGATGGGGAAAGATGGAGAATAGGGCATTGTGTACTGAGTGCGAGGGGGGACGGCGTGCATTTTGAAAGCGAGAGAGAGTCAGGAGGGCGCGGAAGAGACTGGTGCGATTAGATTTAAAGGTGCGGAAAGAGAGCTGGACCAGTCGACGAGCAGCGGATAGTCGGGAGACTGGGACGATGACGGTCGCAGCACAAAACAAAGCCTCACAGCTGACTCGCTCGATCGATCAGCTCGAGGAAATCAAATCAAGCCCCAGCCCGGAATATGCATTGCCTTGCACCATCTCGTCGCGCACTATATATAATATCCGAATCGAGTCAGGTCGGCGTGCTGATTGCCTTTTCCAGCCATCTCTCCTTTCCAGCCCAGATCGGTTCACTCCCAGCCATAGGCTCGTAACCAGCCCGCCTATGGGGTTGTCGCTTAAAAAGGAAACCGCCGATAGGCGGGCTGGTAAAACTTGTCGAAATTTAAGAGGCCAGTCATTGAGCTCCACTGGCCGTGATGCCGATGTCATTTTTGACGGCTCACATCCGCATTTGGCCATGTTGTCCAGATTCCATCTAGCTTCAGAACAGCGTTCGCCATTGCTTTTGTCGCCATTTTGTCTTTGTAGAGGGACCAGCCATGTTATGCAGCTTGATTTTGTGCTGCTATTCCTGGGTTACCACCAACCCATGATCGGATCCTCCGAAAACGCGCCACACATCATTTCCAGCCAAGGATGTATTCACCTGCAACACTTTTATTCGCACAAATACATCTGCGCACATCCCGGACATGTAGAAAAGAAGCGGTAAGCATAAAGACGAGGTGTCATTAGACTTGCACCAGAAATATAGTCTGCTTATCAGGCAAAACACTACAGAGCAAGTGAGAACGCGATGGCGAGACGAGTCTGAATAGTAGATCGGATCTGGACAACACAGCCAAATGAGGACGCGAGCCGTCAAAAATGACATCGGCATCACGGCCAGTGGAGCGCAATGACTGGCCTCTTAAATTTCGACAAGTTTTACCAGCCCGCCTATCGGCGGTTTCCTCTTTGAGCGACGACCCCATAGGCGGGCTGGTCACGAGCCTATCCCAGCCACACGAGGCTCACATCCCATTCCGGCTCAATGCTCCCCTTCTCAGAATGATCAGACCACCAGATCCAGACCGATCCATGCCCTTGGCCTATTCCAGCATCGTCTTCTCCACACTTCATCTCCGATCTGTGTCCTCTCGAGACTTACCGCCATTCAGACGCGTCCGTTTCTTCCTTTGTTCCAGTTCGGAGTGGTTCCCCAAGGCCGAAAGCAATTATAGATATCCCCGTATAGCACTCGCCCGTTTTGGGATATGTTTTTGGAGAGGCGAGGCTGTGCTGCCTCTCCCAACAAGCGGAAATACGCTCGCGCACCGACTCACGGTTGCTGCACAATCCCCGGCAAATGTGACGTGCCCTTCCTCGTTCACCGCCCGCTAGACACATCAGGCACAGCTATTTTCCCCGAGTAGGCAGTAATGACGAGGTCCCTCCTCAATTTCGACCTGGTTCTCATATTTCCCTTTCAGATTATATTCCTAGCTTTAATATCCGCCGATACTCGGTCACTTGATGCACCCATTGCGAGGCGACTCACTAGGTGCTCGCTTTCGTCATCAAAGCGGTTCACCTGCGCGCATGGCAAGGTGCGTGTTTGCTTTTACTACGAACGGTGAATTCCTTTCCTCACAAAGCACATCTATTGAACCCACATGCCGTACGTGTGTCCTTCCAAGTCTGACTCGACCTCATCATCATCATCAAGCTAACCGGCCTCCATTCCTACGCGCCATATGTACGTACCCATCTTTCCAAATATATTCCATCTCTCATCGCTTGAACCACATACACACATATATATACGTTTTATATTTCACACATACGCAGCAGCAACATAGGTGACTCGATTTATCCGTCACAGGTTGGAATGACTAACTTGCTGGCAGCACCCGAGAGCGCTCCACTCCACATTCAACCGTCAGTCTAGTGATAGCGACGGCCGCACAGCCTCGGCATTCGTCTGGCGGTAGTAACATGGAACACTGGCACACTGCCTCCCGCCCCGCCCCGCCCCGCGATCTCCGAGCTAGAAAGACACAGACTCTTAATTCCTTCAGTGGGCCGGTCACTAGTCAATAGTTAACTTCGCCTTCGACACCGCTGTCTTGGGTTCCGGTGTCCATCCACCC
Organism: Pleurotus giganteus; assembly: GCA_032158425.1. Taxonomy (NCBI): domain Eukaryota; kingdom Fungi; phylum Basidiomycota; class Agaricomycetes; order Agaricales; family Pleurotaceae; genus Pleurotus; species Pleurotus giganteus. The sequence goes on from JAPEHR010000002.1 coordinate 4,429,093, forward strand.
ACTGGGATTGTAAGTCTCCTCGTGCGCCGTGGACATATCCTACTGGCTGGCCCAAACAGCCTCGCGCTACTAATCAGCCTCTCGGAGCCATTACTGTACCTACCGTCACTATTCGCAAGATAATCTAAACCGAAGCACTCCATCCTTGCCCCCCAAGATCCATCCCGCAACTCGTTTCCCTGTTTACCTGTTTACTTGGGTTCCACCCATCCATCCTTCATTGTAAGTCTCCTCGTGCGCCGTGGACATTTCCTACTGGTTAGGTTAGCCGGCTAGCTGGCCCAAAGAAACAACAGCTTTGCTGAACCCATAGTTCCATCAGTCGCTCGGAGCCATTACTTTAATGTACCTACCGTCACTGTTCGCAAGATAATCTAAACCGAAGCCCTCCATGCATCCGTGCCCCCCAAAGATCGATCTCGCAACCCGTTTACCTGTTCACCTATCTACGCTTCCTTCCTTCCTTCCTTCCCCCTCCTTCCCTTCCCTTACTTTGCCTTTCCTTTCCTTTCCACAAGCTTGTGGCTTGTGGCCAGTGCAACATCAAGCTCAATCTACATCGCTATCTCCAGGTGACTCGGACCTCCCATATCTGCGCTCTTAAGCCACCCTGCCACACACAGTACAGTAAGTTTCTAACCGTGCACGTTAACAGCAGCCAAAGCCTGTGCTTACTGAAGGTGGTCGTGCTTATCACTGACTCATCACTGATCACAGTACTCCAGTACTACTCAGGCTCAGGCTCGTGGTGTGGAGCCCGTCCGCCTGGCCTGTTTACTTACTTACTTACGCATGCATGCATTCCCGTCGCAACCTTTCAACGGTTGCCAAATGCTAAATTGGAGTTCATTGTACTCTATGGCCCACTGGCCCACCGACCGACCGACCGACCGACCGGCCGTTTGCGACCAGTGCGGCAGTGCTAGTGAGAGCCTCAGCTCTCGGGCCTAACATCATCCGCAGACACGCCCTGCCGGTCTGCCAGGATGTTAACGTACAAGGTATGCAACATGCACCGGTCCATACGCATCCATACTGATTGGGTTAATCAACATGTGCATGACTGGGTATCTGGGTATCTGGGTATCTGGGTGTAGGAACCTGAAGTGACGGCTACAGTAACCCGCAAGCCCGCAACGTCAACCCGCGGCCGTCAACGTTACATATACTCTACTCATATTTCTCAACGGGCAATTGCCAGTGGGCTCTGTTCGGATCGCTTACATTTACTTAGCTTTGGTTACCCGAAGACCCGAAGTGACTCGAGAGAACCAGAGAACAACTACCAACTACATCCACTCTATCCTCGAGGCGTTGGCACCACTTCGACTTCTACTTCTCTTCACCTGCGTCACAGAAACGTGAGTGAGTGGGTGGTGTGGGACTTCGCACCATCAACTATGTACTGCAATAGCTCACACCGCACGCCGGCAGTTGCAGGTAAAAGAGTTCGCCACACTGGCAATTAGTTCTTCGTGGGTTCGTGGACCCTGCAATGGACGGCGTGACGCTTACTTACTCTCATCTATCCATCTCGATTCGTATCTTTTAATACATCATTACATCTTCTGAGCGTTTCCTTCGGCCGAGTAGCACTAGATTAATGATTACTAGTACTTACCATGGTAAACCGATGGTGACCGGTAATGACTACCGCTAAGCACCGTGTTACGCTGGACGAGTTGACGTTTGTGAGTTTGTATATAACTTATATATATATAAGTATATTCTTTCTTGAAGTTCTACATCGACGTCACCTAAGCAGCTAAATACATCAATACATTCCTATTCCTAACGAGCCTTCCACGAAATCTACACCCGGACAACGCCAATTATGAAATTACGCCGCCCCTTCGATTAGAACGTTGAACGTTGAACGCCCATTCGCTGGCAGTGGCGACGACTGATTGCAGTACCAACACAGCCAATGATTCTCTCTCTGCCCTTCCCTCAGTGTACCCCGTGCGCTATGAGCAACTCCTGTCACCCAACCTCAGCCACGCCGCACGAATCGAATCTCTCATTCTTTCGGACATTCTTTCGGAATCGCTGCCACGGGGCACCCGACTCGGAGTCCGATATGTATGTGTATGTGTATCTGTAAGATGTATGTAAAAAAACCGGGGGATCGCGAAGGTTAAAGCGTCGAGGGAGAACGTGGTCGAATCGCATTCGCATCGCATGATCAACAGAGCAGCGGATCCTCTGCGTGTACCTACCCTACCTACCTACCTACCTGCGTGCGTGCGTCCATGCTGCGCTTCGGAAACGCCTGCGCATGCATACCAAATGTACACGCGCACGACGAACACACGAACGAACGCCCGAACGCACGAATCAACGAAGGCCGACGACCCCTATCTGCGAAATTATTCGAGTCTTGTGGTTCCGCGGAACAGTAACTCTAAAGACGTCGAGGGTGGTTTTACAGTATATCGAGGAAACGAAAGAGAAATAATACCATTCCTAGGTCGAGAGCAAATTATTTTGATCATGATCAACCATGGGTCGAACGTCGTGATAATATAAATTCAGGGCAACCCAGCCCATGAGTCTGGAACTGGATCCAATGCCAACGGCACCAAATATCTAATGTAAATGTAAATAGCAAATCCGTTTTATCCGCCGCCGCCTCGAACACAACAGAACATAACACCAGGCCCTGATCGCACCGCGACACACACATTTCATATGAAACTTACTGATGGTCCACCGATCCGTGCCTTAAGAGAACATACGGCTTGGTACTAGAAAGACCAGGCAGGGTCCAACGGTCCAAGGCGGTTCAGGATTACGAGTACGATCAGAGTATGGCGATTGATTGGCTCGAAAATCGGTGGAGCGAAATTACACATTTTCCCTCAATTTCTAGAAATTATTGCCATTCGTCCGCGGGTTTGCGGGAAAGGCAATTGAAGACCGTCGCTGCCGGCACCTGAAATTGAAAGGCGGGCCCTCTCTGGTCGGTGTTTAGCGATTGGAGGAGTGACGGCGGTAAAGGGTAGATCGATTGGCAGATGGGCAACGGACGGTGTGACGATTGACGAATTGGAAGAGCTGAAGACTCCCAGAACAGTCCTTCGGGTGTGTTAAGGTGTGTCAAACAGCCTGTTTTCACCTCCGTGGACCCCATTGACAAGTAGTATATGTGTCTGATTGTAAATCTCGGAACGGACTGATGCCATCCATGACTACTGCTGTAGAGTTATATCGAAGTCGGTTCGGCCCAGTCAGATAAACGCTCGCCAGGACAGAAATAGAAGGCCATTCGGGGATGCCAGAGCTGGCACGAAACTCGCAGTCCACCACTTGATTACGACTGCCCTTGGCATCGCGAAAGCGCCAGTCCGTCCGGCCGTCTGAGAATGTTACCCAGCCACCATGGGTGCATCCAATAGCAGGCGAACAACAATGGCCGTTGAGTGCATTGTACGGCAAGAATAACCTGGATGTCAGCTTCCATAGCTCCAAAAGGCGAGCTGAGGTACTTCGCTTGCGGTTCTTGGATGTCCAGACCGACTTGCGAATCTAGCTCACACCAACAAGCGCCAACATGAGTCGGAACCAATGCCCCACGAAACCTCTCTCTCTCTCACTCGCCCTCACTCTCCGTATCTCATAGGTGTGAAGAGCCCCAACGGTCAGATGATATGAGGGACTTTTCACAAGGAGGGCGATCTGCCCGACTGGCCGCGGGGAGAGCACAAACGGTGGCATTTACTGGAAACCTCCAGCTGCGAACTGATCAGTACCGCTATCATGGCACCGATTATCCCAGACCTACCGAGTGTAGACCGGAGGCTTCCGAACGCGAACGGATTCATTGACGTTTCGAATGGACAGATAACAAATTCGGGCCTTGTTCTTCATCGAGTTCATTCCAGTTTGCGAACGAACCAAGGGTATCTATCACCTGTGGGTGAGAAGAACTTGGATGCGAACAGAGGTACGTAAATGTGTGAGATGCACTTACCAGCTGTCTTTAGCTTAGCAACTTGTTAGCAACTTGCTGAACCGTTGCGAACATACAAAGTAGATATCCAGATTCCACAGAATCTTCCCTGCCGCCCAAGTCAGTTCAACGCGGGTTCTCAGAAAGGAAAGGAATCACCATCACATGAGTAAGGCGCATGACATGGTGGAATATGCCTTCCGAAGGCCGACCCACACTGCAATGACGAGAATCTGTCTTAATAAGGTCAGTAACCCGGAAGTGTCAAAACGTAAATAAATGGTCTCGGGGCATTACCTAGCACGGGGAACAAACTCTAACTCTATTCCCTCGTCCATTTCGGTATAGGGCGTCCAAGTCCTTGGCGACTGAGGCTCTTGCTATTTCATCATAAGTTGAGCAGAAGTTGAGTTGGAAACCAGCCGTTGTTCGGCTGTGATGTCATGTAATGAAAGCATCAAATCTCCAGAATCAGATGAATGTGGAATTCCGTCACCTGTTCGATTCCACAGTTAATCAATCAGTTCGAACACTATTCAGCTTCGTGTGCGGAGAGTCATCGATATATGGGGGCGGGGGAATACGGCCGCTTCACTTCTGCCTATGAACGCAAGCGAGAATACCGCCACAGTGAGTTTACTAGCAGGCGCTCCAACGTGAGCGCGTCCCAGAAGTGCAGCTACAGTACATAAAGAACGTCAGAAAGAGCTTCACGAAGAAATGCGTCGCGTACTGTGTGGATGACGTGCAGGCCAATCCAGCTCGCGTCCTACACGAATCGCAACTCCTCGTTCCTGAGTCGCAGAGAATGGATGGCCTTCATCCGCGAAGCATTGGAGAAGGGAATCAATAGACATTCTTCCAACCCACTTCCGGTGCTATCTCACCGACAAGGAACGAGAAACTCGACGATTCCGTCAAAAAGCCTTTACCCACTGAATTCAACGGAAACCTCGTTCTGGCAGGTTACGATAAGCACCTGATCCCCGTGTGGGTATAACCCGCAGTATCGGACCATTTCTTGACATCGAAGTGTTCCTCAAGAACTGCAAGCGAAACGAAAATAAGGGCGAACCATGCCAGATTCTCATGTTCTTGCAGGTTCCGAGTTGCACTGGGGATAGCGTACGGAAGGCGGCGGAGAGATAAGCTACGTGGACGGCTTGAATTACGTGTAAATGGAAGGCAGGCGATCGGCTCGTCGACAGTGTCTCGACTTGATAAGATGGTCGGGTTGGTGGGAGTGAACCACGGATACTGGCGAGCTGCTGAGCCAACATCCACAAAGGTATTCATGCCGGAATGCAGTATGAGGGCCTTGGAGCGTGATAGCGGGGCGTGTACGTTGTGAAGTGGTCAGAGCGGTGCCAGGTCGTGATCGCAAATAAAATTAGCGTGAGCGGCGTTGTTAATGGGTTATGTCGTTTCGTTTTATGTAGGTAAAGCTAGCGTTTCCCGCGTGTAACCAGTGCACAGAAACATTGAGAGCAGGGGAGAGTGCAACAGCGGCTAGCTTCTGAGGTAGCTAGTGGAAGAGTTTCTCTCCACCTACAGTCAATAAGCAGAAGTCATCACATAAAAAATTTGCGGCATTTCTTACTATGCGAGAAGGATGAACCAAGACAATCAACGGCTCGGTCTGACAACGATAGCCCGAGGGTAACAGTTGCGAGCTCCTAAGAACCAAATTAGGGGTCGACAGACATTCGTGCTGGTTCACAGCCGCAACGTAGATCCTACCTGGCAATCGGTAGAAGGACCAATAGCTCAGAGCGTAGCGGTATGTCAAAAGCCTATGTCAGACTAGAAGACCACTATGCTCGCTATAAGCATAAGAGCGCGATGGTTGACCACATGTTCGATGGTCTTCAGAACGGACTCAGTAGTGCTAGAACAACCGGGAGCACTACGAGCTTGGCTGAAGCACGAAAGGATTCACGATCCGTAGGATAACCTTCGCGACTAGAAACTTGTCAGGTTGCTTTCAGAAACCGGGGAGGATAGGTGCGGACCTTCTACGGGAGACTGACTCCGCAATTAACCTTCGCGTCAACTTTAGGACGGAGAGAGATGAGTTACGCCTACGATGACTGACGCGACCATGGTGACTACTGGCGGTGGGGTCAATAGAAGGGCGTCTAAAAATAGTATGTCAAGGTAATTTGAGTTAATTTTTTCCTTCGACATCTTGGCAGCACAACGAGCGACGCCAAGGGCTTCAGATGTGCTAGCATGGTGTTGGTAACCGGTCACCAGTCAGGGCCATACATTCGGAAAATTTGCCCATTGGTACCGGTAAGAAACTGGGTGCAACAGCCAAATCAGAGCGAACAGTTCAATAAGACAGACAGGGAAATGGTGCAACTCGGGCGTGCCAACCCCATGGCCGGCAGCGCACTTGACAACGGTGAGGGACTCTTAGACGGAGTCGGGGAATGTTTTGTGACATTGAAATGGTGAGGGAAAGAAAGAAAGGTGTTTCTGCTGTGCGCTCATGCGACTGTTTGTTCCCGAATCTCCACGAACCAAGAGCCATGAGGCTTTCGCGAGGCGACGCGTCGGAAATTCGCATCACGTGGTGGCGCGAGATCAGGGGCAACTTTTTTTCCAGTGCCTTGTCAACGAGGTGTGAAATACACGAGGAGGACGTTTCAATTCCCAACGCATGCAGATGTGGGCGTAACCGCGTGGTTGGTGACGTTGAGCAACCGCACTTACAGTGCATCCAATCTGCATTTACTTTGCACAACGGACAAACACACCACATTTTATGAATTACGGATCCGATCGCAATATCATGCAAGATAACGAGTCGGGTGAGACGTAATACCTATAATATTGACTAAGAAGGCAAAATGGCAACAAGGGAAAGGCTCAAGCTATCACGCGGTATCGGCCGACAACATGAAGGATATCGGCCCATCAGTGTACTAGCTCTGAGGCTCACTCTCAAAAGGGCGATGCGTACGAGCTTTTGTGCATCTGGATCTTTCTGAATCTTTATTCGTCTGCATTGGAGAATGTGATGGCGAAGCAAAGATAGGGGCGAGTTGTGTACAAAAGGCTGTGGGAAAACAAGGCAATTCCCGGATGCACGTGGCAGACGAACCAAGCACAAACAGAAAAATCTTCCTCTCGAGTGTTGCAGAGAGGGGCAGCCCCTGTCATCACCCACCACTCTCGCCCACCCCAGCCAGCATTTCTCGTATTCTGCCCGCCTTTTGTCGTAGGAAATTCTCTTTACCATACGACCGACCCACCAGACGCCAGGAGGCACCCTCTGCCACGTCAGCGCCACTCCTGCGAACAAAAACGCAACGCCCGCAACTCCCGCCTATTCTCTGAAACAAACGGACGGATTTCAAGGATGGTTTTGGTCCACAAGCTTAAACAAATGGAGGAACTGGATCTGAAGCAGTTTAGGGAGGGAGAGGATGACGCAGAAGGAGAAGAGACCACTCCTGTTGAGGCACCCGAAGTACGTATTCAGTCCCCTCAGTCCCCTTTCCGACCCGCCTGTTCACCAATTTTGCGATAGCCCGCCCCGCCTGCTCAACAGTCGCCTCCACCTGAAGAAGAAACACACTCTGATTCGCAAGCATCTTCGAAGAAGAAAGCCCCCTCGCCCCCTCGTAGGCCGATCACTCGATCGCAGACTACGCCTGGCGGTTTGCGGCCCACTTTCCGCAAGGTTCAACAAGCTACCGACTCTGATTCAGAGAGGCAGCAAGCCTCTCCTCGTGGTCGCGGGCGACCCAAAGGCGCTGTCAGCAAGGGCAAGGGCAAAGAGCCTAGGAAGCCTAGCAAGGCACCGCCACCCACCGCAGGGAAAAAGCGCCCTATTACCGAAGTAGAATCTGAGGATGAGGGGGAGGACAGGGGTGCAGGCCGGAGGAGGGCTTCATCGGAGACTTCAATCTCATTTTCGTTGAATATCTCGAGGGCCAATACTGAACCCCCTCCTGAGACAGCCCCTGGACCGAGTCAAGAGGAAACATCCATCAGCGATGCTACTCGCGCCATACGTTCGCGCGCTACCTTGCCTGTCCCAGTTCCGAATCTCACCAAGAAGAGTCGTGGTCGCAGAGTACCGACCAAAGCCGCTGTAGGAGAAGCTGAAGCCAGTCAAAAAGACGCTCGCTTGTACGTCTGCACCGTTGAGGGCTGCGGAAAATGCTTCCATCGAGGCGAGCACCTCAAGCGTCACATTCGATCCATCCACACCAACGAAAAACGTAAGTAATCTATGTTTCGACCAGTTTCCACTCTTTTCCCTGATTTCCTCCGTTGCACAGCATTCAAATGCACACATCCCGCTTGCGACAAGTTTTTCAACAGGCACGACAACCTTTTACAACATCTCAAAGTGCACAAAGACCCCGCCCTGCTCCCGATCGCCAAACAGAACGGGAGGGATCAATCAGGCCCATCGGGCCAAGCTGGGGCATTGGGACTTGTTCCACCAGGCTTCCTAGCCAATCTCCCCACCGGACTTTTCCCTCAAACCGGTGATCCCGCTGTCGACTTTTCTACCAATCTGGCTATCGCACTTCTGTCTACCCTCAGAAATAGCGTTGCTATGCAACAATTCCCTGCGCTTGCGCCCAATCCCGCTCCTCCTGCTCCCGCTCCCGCTCCCGATGCTTCGTCAGCTTTCAGGAACTTGGGCATGGAAGTGTCATCTTTGCGCACCGAGATGCCTGGACCTGCCGGCGCTCCTGCTGCACCGGGCGGCCCCGTACCCAATGGCAGCGCCGGACCTAGTGCCCTACCTGACCAAAGCCAACAGCAACAAGCCCAATTACAGTTCCAGATGGACTTGAGTCGTCACCTGCAGCAACTAGCCCAACAAGCCCAGCAAATGCAACAAATCCAACAGCACCAAGTCCAGCAGCAGCAGCAGCAGCAGCCAATGCAGCAGCCTGCTCCCGGCGACGTCCAGATGCAAGCTCCGCCCCAACAGGCGCCTCCACACATGCAGCTGGCTGTCCACCCCGAATTCGCTATTCCTGTTGCTCCCGGTGGTGCTCCTGTACCTGTGGCCGTCTCTGTACCGGTGCCAACGCAGGATCATGACATTGATCCCAGCCTCCCCCGAACCCAGCCGATGCCGGTTGCTGTGCCCATCCCCGCTGCCCAGGCCCTCCTTGCACCAGGCCAACCACCACAACCTCTCCAGCAGCAGCAGATGCAGCAACCTCAGCCGCAACCGCAAGCCCAGCCCGCTACCCAGGCTGCACTTGACATCCAAGGTCGTTCCGTTCAACCCCAGCCTCAGCCCGTCCCAGAGGCGGGAATCACGCATGCTCAAGCTCCTCCCGCACCTGAGCAAATGCAAGATGTACAAACCCATCCCGCAGAGACTGAGCCTGAACCTCCGCTCATCGACTCGACTGCGTCAACCCCCAGGATGGCTCCAGTGCAGCTCCCTGTTGAACGCGCTCCGGACCAGCGCGCCCCTCAGACCGCCCCAGCGCAGGAGAAGTTGGCAGCTTTAGAGCCAATGCAGGTTGACGCTCCTCAGAATGCTCCGGATCATATGCAAGTGGATCAAATGCCGGCTCAGTTTCTGCAAGGAACTCAAGCTCCGGCCCCAGTTTAGGCCGAGACCTTGTTCCTCACTCTCCAGCCAGCGTAAAAGTCGGCGCTATAAAACAATTCAACGACAGTACTAGCGCCTCATGGAGACCAGCGTGCGTTTCTTTAATTTTTCTGTGTATGCCTTCCCTACTCGGTTTGTACATTATGAATATACATCCTTTGTCTATTCTCCCCTTCTCCCCCTCTTAAGGTGACTGCTTTCATGGTTGTTGCTCTGTTGTATCGCTATCATACTGGCATTATCTTTAATATGCATATGGAACTCTTCAGCCGCCTTCATTTTCTATTACATAGTTTGTATATCGTGACTCCTTTCTTTCCTCCTGTCCCAGTCGGCCTGTTGATGAACGTTTGTGATGTCGAGGTTGGTTGGCTTGCCTTTCAGCCCCTTCCGCCCCTTTACTTCCCTATCTTCCGCTTTTACTTAGTTATACATGTAAAAAGCCCCCAGATAAATGCCAGTTTTTATTTCTAATCGAGCCATGACCCCAGACTGTGTCGGTTGTATGATCTAACCATCATCTAGCTTTCTGTGCACTGAAGCTATCAGTACGTCCATGTTCCCTTTGTCTTTTAACTCATGACTCATGGATGTGTTCGGCGTCTTGGCTAAAGTGTAGATAAGGAGCCGGAGTCGGATACTACCCGGGTCAAACGTTCTGCTGATATTTTGCTAGTACTCCCGGCTCGTCTTGGGCTATGAGGTCCATACAGCTGACTTCAGGCACGATCCCTCTCTTTGTTCGCGGTCTACAAGAGCTCAATCAGATTTAGCTTTCCATGTTCTGCGCCGCTCTCTATTCGCACTAGTCAAGGTACTCTCCAGGCCGATATCGTTGCCACCTCCTGCATTCTCTGCCATCGGCTTTCTGATATCTTCGGAATTTCCCTGTGATATTATTGATTTATATCGCGATGCTAGAGTAGTCAGGCTTGAAGCTCAAGCGCTGCTCTCTAGCTCCTGCGATGCGCTTTCTACCTCTTCTCTGCATTCTTCCTCTGTTGTCTTATGCTGAGCCTGTGGTTAACCTAGGTGGAACCGTCGTAACTGGAGGGACGCTTAGCGGCCAGGAGTACTTCCGCGGTAAGCCTGTGCTAACCACTTATACGAACGATTCGATTCTCATACAACTCTCTACACAGGTATTCCGTACGCGGAACCCCCTGTAGGTAACTTGCGCTTTAAACCGCCGCAATTGAAGACGACTCTTGGTGTCGCTTCATTGGTCGCTACCAGTTACGGTCCCGGATGCCTGCAACCAGCGAGCGCTGTGAGATATCTTCCTGACTATTGTTGACACATCCTTAGAACATGATCTACCTGTTCGCAGCTTTTGCCAGCACAGATATCCGAAGATTGCTTGACATTGAACATCCAGCGTCCGGCTGGTGTTGACAGCTCATCGCGGCTTCCTGTCCTAGTGTGGATATATGGTGGTACCTTCATTGGTTGGTATTATCTTTTACATATCTTCCTGGGTTCATTGATATCCCCGCAGTCGGTGGCTCATCTACTTATAATGCCGATACCCTCATTGCGCGAAGCGTTGCACGAGTATGTCATTCCTAACTTTTTTCGCAGCACGTCTTCTAATTGCTTTCTGCTTGCAGGGAACCCCTACCATATATGTCGGCCTGAACTACAGAGTGGGCCCCCTAGGCTTCCCTACAGGCCAGCAATCCTACAACCTTGGCATTCTGAATCTTGGCCTCAAAGACCAGTCGGCCGCGCTTGCGTGGATACAAGCGAACATTGCTGCATTTGGAGGAGATCCCAGCAAGGTATGTCTGTCGAATGGGCCAATCACTATGCGCAATACTAAAGGAAGCGTACAGGTAACTCTGTTTGGAGAAAGCGCTGGATCAATTGCCATTGGTATTCTCCGACTTCAGCCCGATTTTCATAAGCTAGCGAGAGCAACAGTACGTGTTTATCTCTTCGCTTGACTCTTGTATCCCTAATCTATTATGTAGATCTTGGAATCGGGCATGGCATCATCGACTACCGTCCGCCCAGGTGTACGCGGAGCCGCGTGGAACAAGTTTGTTTCCGACCTTGGTTGCACTGTTGAGACCACTGCAGAGCAAACCTTGACATGCTTGCAACAAGCGGACGCAAAGGCGCTGAGAGCACTCGTAGTAAACCATCCCATCGGCGCGTTTTTCTTTCCAGAGTTAGATGGTCCTAGTGGTGTACTCCCGGACTACCCATCACGGCTCCTCAGGAAGGGTAAATTCACGAAGATTCCAATTCTCTTAGGGACCAATCTGGATGAGAGTCCGTCTCCCCCCTCCTTTTGCATCAATGTTTTTGTTACTTATCATTATTATCAACAGATACGCTGTTTACGCCTACGACCGTGAATTCGGAAGCACAAATCAGAGATGCTATCCTTGCTGGATACCAAGCTCCAGGGTCCGAAAACGCTGTCGGCCGCGTCGCGGACCGGCTCCTCAAGCTATACCCTGACATTCCCGCACTTGGTTCGCCCTATGGCACTGGAAATGAGACGTTCGGCATGAGCAGCCAGTTCAAGCGCATGGCCTCCTTGCGTGAGTTTTCTCCTAGGCTCTACTCAGGGAGCCATCTCATGTCGCGATAGTGGGAGATATGGGTTTTGTCGCTCCTACTAGGTTTACTGCACGGACCTGTGTTCGTTATGGCGTTAAAACGTACGGCTATCTATTTACAGAAAGACATTCAACTAGACCGGCATATACGGGAGGTATGTAAATTACGATATCTACCTGGGCCTGTGCTAATAGTTTCAAACTTTTTAGTCGCCCATGGCACTGAGATTCCTTACGTCTACGGAAATCCCAGACCAGACCCTGTTCCCGCACCAGCTGCAAATTTAGCCCTTGTGATGATGGATTATTGGCTTTCGTTCGCATCTGCTCTCCATCCGAACGACGGTCAAGGCAGTAACAGTGAGTTTTCCATCTACTGCATATCCTACTGCCGTGCTAACTAGGGTCGACAGGATTGCAATGGACCCCATATACTGCCCGAGGACACGTATGTTCATTGGCCATCGAATATCATCGTTTTTGGCTCACCCTTGTCCCATTAGGATCTCATCCAGCTCGACGGCAGTGACACGAAGATGATCAAAGACGATTTCCGCGAGAGAGGGATAGAGTATATCATTGACAGTACCGACGCCTTGGGAATTTGAGCTAAGGAGGTCGAACAGAAAGTACTGTTCGTCGATGGAATATACCAGTAGCCACCCCTCGCTCTCAAAATATTTTTTGAAGACATGAGTGCAACTCAATTAGATGCTTGAGGTCTTGATCCCAGCTAGAGATGTTCTGCGCGTAATAATATCCAGAAGTCGGTAATATAATGAAAATACATAAACTGCTTCAGGTTGGGCGCCTCATGGCATGAACCTGTCCGAGTCCAATTACTGAGCCAACATGAAGTGGGCCTACGCACGGAACCATGGCTTACTTCCATTTCTGCTATTGTCGCTATACTGGCCATTCGTGTCTGGCAACACTGAGATAGTCAACTTCGGTGTTGAATCTTCCAACGGCCCACCAACCTCATCCTTGCCAGATGTAGTGTCCCAATGGTACGTCAGTTTCCTTACATGCCTCGCTGGTATTCACTCATCACCCTTATTCTCACCAAGGCAGGCCACGTCTCAGCTTCGAAACAAATGAACAACGTTTCGACGTCCTTCCTGCGCGCCTCGGTACACCGATGACGTCGGTATGCGAGACTGCCATCGTGCCTGCAGACGGGGTAGAGGTCATCCCACAATACGGCTGTCCTCACGAACTCTGGCTTGTGCTCGACCTCGCTGCTAGCTCGTGGAGTGGATATAACAAGTTTACCCTTCGCCTCTCATGGCCAGCTTCCGTGCGTGCATTTCACCGCTTCCGGGTCCTCCAGAATGGGCTGACCCATCTCCTTTTCCTCCTTGTAAAAATACCACCACACCTTGCGCTTCGACTTGTAGTTTCCAACGGACTTCCAGCTCCAAATCTACGATGCGGACGCCCTTCTCCGAGTCCTGGAGAACCGCTTCGGCCACACGTACAAAAACACGACCAGGAAGCCATCGTTGAGCACCAGGATCAGATACGCGCATGTCAAGGTAGTTGATGCCGGTGTACTCACCCCAAAATCACCCCCATCTCCGTCCTCGCCCGAAAGAACACCTGTACCTTTCATCCTGATCCTCGAACCGCTATACTTTGGTGTTCTTCCTGCTTCAGTAGTCCCCACGCTGTTTCTAATGTTGCCTGTAATCGCTTCTGCATTCATCTTCGTGCCTAGGATCGCCACTCATTTGGAAGGCATCGCGAAGGACGCAAGGCAAGAAATGGCGAAGAACAAGGTTCAATGATCATGTGGCTCGAAAGAAGTACAAAGTAGCAGTGGTAGTCGCCTACGTTCATTACGCTGTTAATACTATTCAAGCTTGTACGAGTATCATCTGGAGAATAGTGACAAATCTGCCTCGACACGCTGCTGATCTACGCTAAACACACACAAGCGAGCATACATACACGACACCGTTAGCATACACATAAACTAGCACATCACAATCCGGGTAGCCGGATGAACAGGACCATGGCAAGTTGAACCAACTGGGAGACTCTGCAATGAGGGGTTCAGTTCACATCGGGGGGCTTAGACCAGAGCGTCGAATTCCAATTCAGGGAGATGAACTGCACCTAGCCAGGCTAGGATGATTTCAACGCGGGGGCCATGAAGAGGGATATTGATGGATAATGGCTTCTTCTTTATGCCTGAGGATTTCTCCAGAGCAGCCTTATCTGCTCGTTGGCGTTGGCGTTTAGCCACCGGAGCAAGGAGCATACGAATACAATCCAATGCCTCGAGAGAATCAGGTCGAGGGGTGTCACCGTTCGCAGACGCGCCAGTAACCGGATGGTCCAGCGGCGGGAAAACAGACGAAGAGGATGAGGATGGAGCGAGGGGATCATATTCGCTGGCACTAGATGTGGATGTGGATGAAGGCGGACGCAAAATTGCCGATGGCGTTGGTTCTACCGCCTTCGTCTGCGCGCGGTCGGCCGATTGGGAATGCGGCCGGATGCCATGCTTCCAACCACTGGCCAATCGCTCCAACACTTCCACAAATTCTGCCTGAGCCATTGAGCGGGGAGGAAGGAATATAGGGTACCCTTCCAGCCCTTCAACTAGGCTCGCTGTCCTGATGAACGCCGGTAACAACTCGGCAAATTCTCCTAGCAGGAGTTGACAGAGGAGAACGCTGAAGTGAGATTCGACAAGCAAGGGATGATATGTAGTAAACATGGCCAATGCATCTGGAATGGGAGGCATGTTGGCCGAGTGATTGCCTGGCCGAATTGCTTCGGTCAGCAAGAACGCGTACTCTGTCCGGTGGGCCAAGTCTCCAAGCTCTAAACCATCGGAAGGCGATTCCAAGGTGTCAAAATGCGCCAAAAATTTCTCGTGATCACGGATACACTTCTTCAGTAATCCGGTAATTTGCTCCTCAAATTGTGGTTGTGCCAAAACACTGCGGTACGCTCGGGATTTGGCACCGTTCGAAGCGCCTAAAGGTCCATCGGGATTTCCTATCTCCACACCACCATATTTTCCGTTCTCAATATAACAGAGTCTGAGCTCGGAGCCATCCACGGTTGGCGCCTTTCGAACCCCCTCCAGCTCTAGGATCGTGTTCTCGATGAGAAAAACAGCATGTTGGAGGTAAGAAGCGCCGCGCAAAAACAACACTTGGGGCTCGATAGGGTCAGGCGCGTCGGGAAGTGCAGATGGGTGGATGCATAGTTTCTCTCCGTCTGGGCCTTCGATCATATTATCTGCATTAACGCTGGTTCCACTTGGCGGGGCCTGGCCATTGGTTTTGCTCCCGCTACCTTTTCTCTTCTTGCCGTTCTTGACGGTACGCTGTACGTCTGCTTGCCTGCCATTGGACATGTGAGCGACTTTTGCTTTCCGAGCTACGCGGGATTCCTTGAGAACATGCGTAAAGTCCTTTGCCGCAAGGGGATATTCATCCCGGAAGCAGTGGACTATACCGCGAGTGCGATAGAATTCAAGACGCTGGGGTTGCGCCGCGATGAGTTCATCAAGGACCTGAGTTGTTGTAGACTCAGCAAGTTGACTATAACTTCGAAGGTCAACTTCTCAACAGTAATCAAGACCGATATACTGGGAGACATACCGTGAAGGAATCTTCTCGTGAAAAAAGTGAACATATTTCGCGTCGACGTCGTTGGGATCTAGCGCAAGAGTAAACTAAGGGAAGTTGGCAAGGCTAGAAGTTACTGACCGACTTTGAGGACGCGTTCAGCAACATCGTCGAATACACTGCCACCCTGCATCACCATGACACTAGAAGCAATCTCATCTGCCTTGTATGCCAGCGCCAACTTTTGAACCGCCAATGCTCTCAAACGGTGTATGCGCATCGCGGACATTGCTACATGTCTCCCTCCATTCGGACTGCCAAACGGATTGAATCCTAATGATTGCGGCGATATCCACGGGCTCGTGCTGATTCCAGCAGAGCCACCACGCATAGATCCCAGCTCAGCAGCGGAAAGTCCGGACGAGGCACGAACGGAGAGCTCAGCCGCCTCATCTACCAGTCTTCGAATGGAAGCAACACTCCGGAATACTCCAGGATCAATGGGAGGCGGTGTGGCCTTGCCAGGCATGGGTGGCGGTATCGGAGGCGGCAAAGGTAGCAAGCTTGCTCGAGGGGAGTCCGGTGGTGAGTAATTGGTCAAGGTAGGGAACCCCCGGTCTCGTTGCTTGCCGAACTGAACATCTTCCTTGAGTCTACTAGCGGTCGGCAAAGATGTATGAAAATGTGGGATTCGCGGTTCATTGCCAGACAGTGTTGCTGGGTCCAAATTGAGCACAAGCAACGATTCCAATAATTCGATGGGTAATTGTAGCCATGGTCCCTAAAAATAATTGGATTGAGCTTCGGAAACAAAGGGGAAGTGAAGACATACATGATAAGAGCTGATATATCGCCAATGTTTATTTCTGCTGATGCAGAGAACCGGGGGGCGGTCTGCGTCATCTATCTCCTTTGCGCTAGCGGCTGCTGCCTTCGCCTTCGCAGACTTTTTGGGCTTTTTCTTTTTCTTCTTCTTCGCGGCAGGGCCAGTTTCAGCACACGCATCAGCGTCGCCATATATCTCTGCCGAGGTCGTTGATGACGGTGTCAAAATATCGGAGACGCTGAGAGCGAGCTCGTCGGATTCTGTGTTTGTGGGAGATTCCTCCATCGAGGGGGACAGCTCCTGGGTCATGGTCGCGGTAGCCATAGCGAGGGGGACTCAGAGTTCGAGGGCTGGGAGCATGAATCGGGAATTATAAGCGAGAAATCAAGGAGCTTCAATCAACGGACGCACTGTCTCCAAAGTGAATGCCGAGATCGAAGCGAGATCTCACAATCATCTATTTGTTCCCACGGTCAGTATTCCACGTGGCGTCAAACACGCTTTGACCTTTCTCCCGAGCATTTACGCGTACCAAAGCTTGATGGGGACATCAGTGAACTACGCGCCCTTTTATTACAACAAAGGGTCTCCATTGACGGCCTTGTTGCGATAGCGGGCATTATGCGGAAAGCTGTAAGTGGTATTCTGTATTGTTGCTCTCACTGACATCCCACGTTTTCAGTGAATTGACCCACGTATGTGCGCTCATCAATCCTCTATGGTATTACGTTGTTCTATGATGTCGATAACCTAAACGACCTTCTAATGTTGGGTTGCCGTTAATATATATCGGTGGCTTGACGAATGCCCTTCTCTTCGTCCTTTCACTTCACCTAATGAGCTCCAGCACTTCTGAGTCAATTGACCCTCTATCTGGCGTGTACAGCTTCACCGACACCCTCAAAGGTGTTTACTATGGTCCTGGATGCCTTAAATCCGCACTGCCAAACCTTCTTGGTGTACTCAATGCCCGCAAGGCACTGATTGTGACTGGAAAGACTTTGCACGAGAAGGTGGGATTATCTTGTCGATCTACTCGTCGTTGTCGGCTCACCACTTGTCACGTAGACTGACGTCGTACGACGAGTGGAAGCTGTCCTCAAAGAGCGTAATGCCTACGCCGGTACATTCACCCAAATCGGCGAGCATGCGCCTATTTCCGATATCAAGACAGGAATGCAGGCTTTCAAGGACGCCAGCGCCGATATTATCGTTGCGGTTGGAGGAGGCTCGCCAATAGATGCTTCCAAGGCCATCCTGTACTTCTTACACGAAGAAGGCGGTCCGCAGAGGTATCAGGTCGCCATTCCGACTACCCTCAGCGCGGCAGAGTACACGGTGACTAAACCCACATTTTCTAGTGCTTAATATGCACTCACATGCGCAGGTATGTGCAGGATACACCGACGAGGAAGGCAAGAAGGCAGCAGTGTTCTCCTTTGAAATGGCTCCTGCCGGTGTTATCCTAGATGCGGAGTTAACCCTTGCTACCCCTCCTCGCCTTTGGTACGTAACTCACACACGCTTTCCGAAGCTCCTCCTTGATTAGTGATACTAGGCTATCTACTGGCGTACGAGCCCTTGATCACTCCGTTGGTAAGGACAACCCCTTCCACCTTTCCCTTCGGCTAACTTGAAGCAATCTTATCAGAGTGGTTGTACAGACCTGGCGTCCCGCACCCGAATAAGGCTCTGTGCTACTCTGCCCTAGCAGACTTATTCAAATATCTTCCTCTCTCCAAAGCTGACCCGTTGAACATTGAATACCGGCAATGGCTGCAAATTGCGTCTTGGATGAGCCTCTGGCCTTTGAGATTTGAGGGCTATGGGTATGTGGGTTCCGTTGCGATGTTTTTTCGTAGTGTATTAATTCGATGGGATAGGGTGGTCGGTTTATCGCATGCATTGGGCCATAAGCTGGGTGCCGCATACGGCATCCCCCACGGCATTACGTCGGTATGTCAGGTTTCCTTCCTACATAAATCACAGTTTCAACACAGTTCGGCAGTGCATCACACTGTCCCCAGTGGTCCATCTTCAAGCTGACATCGCTTCTCCCGTCGTAAAACAATACCTATCGAAATGTATCTTCTATCTCGGTGAGCCATCCACAGGCTCCCCTGAGGGAGACATTCGAAGACTGTCTTCCCTTATCAAGCGGTAAGACAGCCTGACTTCGTGGCCGTTGTGTCCTACTGATATCAACCACTGTGCCATGTGCTTCCTGTCACAATCGCTTGACCGTACAGGCTTGTTGTCGATTTGGGTCTAGAGACGAAAATGTCCGAATACCAAGTCCCTCGCGAGGACTTTCCCAAAGTAGCCGAGCAAGTCTTAGGTACTCGGGAAGGACCTACGTTTGACAAAGTTGTTCAGCTTCTTGAGGGCTTGTATTAGCTTACCGTTATTGGAGCGCGAACCATTTTGAGCCATTATCCATAAGCTCCTATTATGCGCTTTTTCAATGTCCCTCACATACCCCTGGCGACCGCATACACACGATTTTTACGAGATTTGGAGGGATTGGTGGGGTAAAAGCGACCAGAAAACTGAACTGGAGGCCAACAAGGTCGTATTCTTGCAATCTATCGTCAGCTTCCTGACGCAATCCAATGGCGGTCTCTTCATCCGACAACATTATCATGATGTCTATTCACGCATTAAGGAACTGCAAACCAGTATTCCGACCTGTGGTGGAGTCGTTCTAACTGGACAACCTGGAACGGGCAAGACCTACGGTCTTTACTTCATGCTGCTAAAGAAACTGGTTGACAGCGAGCCCGTCGTGTTCCGCCCAGGGTCCGAGTTCGCCTACTACTTCTCATCGGACGGCGTACAAGAGGTCGATGGGTCCCTGCCTAGCGGCTGTCTCCGTGGAATCCCGCCGTCCACTTGGGCTCTTGTCAATACTGATGAAGATGACAACCAGCCTCCTGGTGCACTGACTGTGGGTAAAGGTAGACTCATCTTCATCGTTCAGGCCACATCGCCTCGTCCTTCTCGATACAAAAATTGGGTCTGTCAACGCAGAGGGAGGATATGGTGCGTGAAGCGGTGGACTCGGGAGGAACTCCTCCATGTGTGAGTACGCAGGGATTTTCACGTTGGACCTTTCCGACCATTAGCAGGATCAAGATCGACGCTATGTTTCAGAGGAAGCGGATGGATCACGTCCAGTTTCCAAACCTGCTCGATCATGCTATTCATAACTGGGGCTGGGCTCCTCGAGATCTTGTTGATATTATTTGTGACGACCAAGAAGAGTCTTTCCAGATACAACTCGGACAATCCCTTAAGCATCTCAGGACTCCGGATGCATTGTTCGATATGCTCGACCAAATTCCCGGTCCCGTCACGGAGGACAGGTTATCTCAGCAGGTAATCACAATGTACCAATCAATCTCCAAAGTGTCCCCGAATAGCGATGACCCAGTCGTCATCGATCTCAGGTCGCGATACATCCAATCCCGTGTGCAGCATCGTCTTGGTCGACTGCATTGGAAGGAAGCACAAGAATTCATCGCATATTGCCGGCCCCATGGAGAAAAGTCTGCAGTTGAGGGGTGGGCCTTTGAAGCTGCTGTTGTCGATATTCTATGCAATCCTACTCACCCCATCCATCTTCCGCCGCCAATTTATGCGACGCGGAGCGGCGCTCAACGGGGCGTTCAACATCGCTCATCAGCTGCTACAGTCGCTCAACCTCAACAACCGCGGGCGTCGACTTCGTATGGCATCTCTAAATATTCACCGGAGTCTTCACTTATGTGCTTGTGAATCTAGGTCAATTACCGGATCGAACCCAACTACTGGCACATCATCCGCTCGTACGATCGTTCCTTTCAAGACTGTTCAGGACGTCGTCTTGAAAGATGATAATCTCTATCTCCCTTCTCAATGCAATTTCCCCCTTTTCGATGCTTTCTATCTTCGATTGCAAAAGTCCAGAATCACCGTAGTCGTTCTTCAAATGACCATCTCAATGGCTCACAAAGGGTCTTTCAAAGGTTATGCCTTCTTGCAGAAACTGAGGGAACATTTGGAAGCTTTGGCGACTCCTCCGAGTCAGGACCATGATTCACCGCCTATCAAGAAGCAGAAACTTGCTTTGGAGGTCTCCTTCGAGTACCATCTCATTGTCCCTTGTCCTCCGAACAGGAATCGTCCTGAACGTGAAGTCACTTGGAAGCTACCAGATGGCATTCCCGATGAAATTGACGGGCCCAGTTATGTTCAGCCTGTCCCAATCGATGTTCGCTATTTCTTCCCCCTCTATGGCGTCGCTTTAACACAATCTCAGATTCCTCTTTACCCTGGTGAGGAAGACGAGACCTCCTTTGATCTGGAAGCCGAAGAAGTCAATTGACTGTATATGTATTCAGAAACTCAGAAACACTTGTAATTGTGTCGCTCGTGATCTAATGTTGGGGGTTACGAACTCATGCCACTGGTAAAACCATCGAGGTCCGTCCTTCGAAGGAGCATAAGTGTCCAAGCATGATCCAGTAATAGTAGAGATTCTACATTGAAGTTCGCCTCATCATCCAACGAGATAATTGATAGATTCCTTCGACACCATCTACATCTCCCCTTCAGAGTCATACACATACTCTCCATACACAGGTCTCCAAACCCGTTCCCTTGCCTTTTGCCGCACCTCATCCTTCTTCCACTCAACGCCAGCTGACCCCTCTTCGATGGCTTGTTCCGCCACAGCGACGCCGATTTCGAAATTGACTTTCGGTGCGTCGCTGAAGTCGGGCAGGAGGGAGTTGTCTGGGTCGCTGAGAGCTGGGGAGAGTGATGCGAGACGCTGGGCACCAGCTATGATCATGGTGTCCGTCATGCGCCGCGATTGGCTCAGTACGGCGCCGAAACCAAGACCTGGGTAGATCAAAGCATCTGTATTAGGATTGGTGAGTATGCAACTGCGAAACGTTGGAAAGGCAGCGCCTTACTGTTGCATTCGGCGATACTGTAAATTGTTCAGTCAGTTTACAGTCCCACTGGTTATCGGAGTCCATGTCCAAACTTACTGGTACTCCTTCCCATTTGGCATGCGGGCAGGCGGGAACGGGCTTCCGGTAGCCATCAAGGCTCTACCATTAGTCCATCGATTCGCATCCGCAGGATTAACCTCAACCAATTTGCTCGGATTTGATAACGCTAGGATAATGGGGCGCTCGCATCCTTCTGCCATAGCCTTGACGACTTCTTCCGTAAACGCCCCGGCCTGTGTAGAGCACCCGATCATCACCGTGGGTCTCACCCTCTTCACGACCTCCAACAGTCCGACTTCTCCATTCTCATTTGTCTGAGCGCCTTCCCATTCCGAATCGGGTCGTACGAAGCCACTGGTGTAGACATCCGGGCGAATGAGGGAGGTGCCGAGAGATTGTTTTACCAGACCGTGCTTGTCGAGCAGGTAGAACTTTTGGGAGGCGGAGGAAGGAGATATTGAGTCGGTGGCGACCATGGCGTCACGGAGCTGTTGAGCGATACCTAGGCCAGCTGATCCAGCTCCATACACTACGATACGCTGGTCGGAGAGCTTGGTTTTAGTCACTCCAACCGCGGACATGATGCATGAAAGTGCTACAGCACCGGTCCCTTGACTAAATCACATCGTGCTGAATACCAGATAATGGCTTATAGCAAGTGAGATCGACTTACATGTCATCGTTGAAACAAGCGTGCTGAGTGCGATAGCGTTGCAAAACTCTACGGGCGTTGGATACACCAAAGTCCTCAAAGTGCAGTAGACAGTGCGGATGATACTTCCGCACAAGCTGGACAAATCTATACCGCATCCATCAAACCGGTAAATTCGCTAGGAGGTATCTTAAAAAAGTACTTGCCTGTCAATAAATTGGTCGTATTGCTCGCCACGAACGCGTTGTTTGGGCCAGCCCTGTCGAAATGCACTATATGAGGCTGGATAAGTTTCAGCTACGGGTGAGGCACTTACAACATATAAGTGGTCGTTAAGAAGCTCTTTGTTATCCGTACCCACATCTAGGGCGACAGGCAGGCACTTGACGGGATCAATTCCACCAATCAAGCTGACTCAAGGTTATCAAAGATCACAAAAGGTACCGAGAGGGAACGTACGAGTATATGGCAGATTTGGCCGTGCAGATCTACATAAGATACTGGTCAACACATGCAAAGCATATGATGAAGGTTGCGTACGCCAATGCCCTACAAATTGCCACAAGTTAACTACGAATATCTCTGTATGATTCCCGGATCGAGGAGACTTACCCCGACTCCCTGATCCCCGATTCCAAGAATGGCTTCGGAGTCAGAGCAAACAATGAGGTCGATGTCCCTGTCCTTGGTTTGCTCGAGATAATCCCTTTCCATGCTGTCTTGATCGCCAAGCGTAAGGTACAAACCCTCACTTCGGCGGAAAAGGTGTGAATAGTTTGCGATTGCCTCGGCCTGACAAAACGAGTTAAGAGATGCGTTCAGAGCACAGCCAACCAACAGCCAACCGTACACACCTGTGTTGGGGTGTATATTATAGGTACCAGCTCGCTGAGGTGCTTGGATATCAATGCATAATATAACACCCAATTCTGGTCCTACAACAGCGGTCAATACGAGACAGTCCCTGAGCCAATATCCTTGCCTTCAAACTCTGTAAAAATGAGTTCTTCCTTATTGGAGAGTCCCGAGACCTCAGCTGGTTACGGGTCCCGAAGTAACACGAAGGGATCCGTCTTCTTAATTAGAGCGTTTGCGCGGGCGCTTCCTAAAGTGGGCGGCGATTTCTTTGAATACCGTGATAAGCGCTCGCTTAACTCGCTCATAACCGCGGCTCGGTGCTCATAGCGGTGGACAAATTTCAAATAATTCGAAAAATTCCCGAAAAGGAAAGAGGAAAAAGGGGAGAAAAGGAGACGTGCCGAATGATATCGAGCAAACGAGGATTCGGGTCCACGAAAGTTTCATAGCAGTGGGTGTGCTGACTGGCTTAAGCGTAGGTGAAGCTATTTTTTTCGTTCCGGCCTGCGGCCGGTCGCTCTGGGATTAATTACAGCAACAAAACCAATCAATCTCAATGTTTCTAGAGATTACCAGCTATCAGTAACAATTCAGACATGTACATAAGATAAGGGGACAGGTTAAGATGGTTTTCAATGAGTCATTACCTTAATGCAAGCATTGCCCAACAATGCAGCATAGATTTATTGCTCAATTTCAGGCCATTCAGAGACTAGTTCAGTCCCAAATTATAGGACTTAGCTTCCACAAGCATCTGGCTACAAACCACTGCATTTGAAGACCTCTGTTCACTGTACTGAAGCTATCATGAGCTGGTTTACAGACGACGACGCTGCAATACGAAGCTGCAAGCGCCCAGCGACCCAGCCAATCAGAGCCAACGAGTCCCGATTGGGAACATTAGTCACAATTCTCGCTCGCGTGGCGGTAATTGCGCGGTATTATCCACCGCTATGATTATCGAGCCATAACCGGCTCGGTGCTCATAGCGGTGGACAAATTTCAAATAATTCGAAAAATTCCCGAAAAGGAAAGAGGAAAAAGGGGAGAAAAGGAGACGTGCCGAATGATATCGAGCAAACGAGGATTCGGGTCCACGAAAGTTTCATAGCAGTGGGTGTGCTGACTGGCTTAAGCGTAGGTGAAGCTATTTTTTTCGTTCCGGCCTGCGGCCGGTCGCTCTGGGATTAATTACAGCAACAAAACCAATCAATCTCAATGTTTCTAGAGATTACCAGCTATCAGTAACAATTCAGACATGTACATAAGATAAGGGGACAGGTTAAGATGGTTTTCAATGAGTCATTACCTTAATGCAAGCATTGCCCAACAATGCAGCATAGATTTATTGCTCAATTTCAGGCCATTCAGAGACTAGTTCAGTCCCAAATTATAGGACTTAGCTTCCACAAGCATCTGGCTACAAACCACTGCATTTGAAGACCTCTGTTCACTGTACTGAAGCTATCATGAGCTGGTTTACAGACGACGACGCTGCAATACGAAGCTGCAAGCGCCCAGCGACCCAGCCAATCAGAGCCAACGAGTCCCGATTGGGAACATTAGTCACAATTCTCGCTCGCGTGGCGGTAATTGCGCGGTATTATCCACCGCTATGATTATCGAGCCATAACCGGCTCGGTGCTCATAGCGGTGGACAAATTTCAAATAATTCGAAAAATTCCCGAAAAGGAAAGAGGAAAAAGGGGAGAAAAGGAGACGTGCCGAATGATATCGAGCAAACGAGGATTCGGGTCCACGAAAGTTTCATAGCAGTGGGTGTGCTGACTGGCTTAAGCGTAGGTGAAGCTATTTTTTTCGTTCCGGCCTGCGGCCGGTCGCTCTGGGATTAATTACAGCAACAAAACCAATCAATCTCAATGTTTCTAGAGATTACCAGCTATCAGTAACAATTCAGACATGTACATAAGATAAGGGGACAGGTTAAGATGGTTTTCAATGAGTCATTACCTTAATGCAAGCATTGCCCAACAATGCAGCATAGATTTATTGCTCAATTTCAGGCCATTCAGAGACTAGTTCAGTCCCAAATTATAGGACTTAGCTTCCACAAGCATCTGGCTACAAACCACTGCATTTGAAGACCTCTGTTCACTGTACTGAAGCTATCATGAGCTGGTTTACAGACGACGACGCTGCAATACGAAGCTGCAAGCGCCCAGCGACCCAGCCAATCAGAGCCAACGAGTCCCGATTGGGAACATTAGTCACAATTCTCGCTCGCGTGGCGGTAATTGCGCGGTATTATCCACCGCTATGATTATCGAGCCATAACCGGCTCGGTGCTCATAGCGGTGGACAAATTTCAAATAATTCGAAAAATTCCCGAAAAGGAAAGAGGAAAAAGGGGAGAAAAGGAGACGTGCCGAATGATATCGAGCAAACGAGGATTCGGGTCCACGAAAGTTTCATAGCAGTGGGTGTGCTGACTGGCTTAAGCGTAGGTGAAGCTATTTTTTTCGTTCCGGCCTGCGGCCGGTCGCTCTGGGATTAATTACAGCAACAAAACCAATCAATCTCAATGTTTCTAGAGATTACCAGCTATCAGTAACAATTCAGACATGTACATAAGATAAGGGGACAGGTTAAGATGGTTTTCAATGAGTCATTACCTTAATGCAAGCATTGCCCAACAATGCAGCATAGATTTATTGCTCAATTTCAGGCCATTCAGAGACTAGTTCAGTCCCAAATTATAGGACTTAGCTTCCACAAGCATCTGGCTACAAACCACTGCATTTGAAGACCTCTGTTCACTGTACTGAAGCTATCATGAGCTGGTTTACAGACGACGACGCTGCAATACGAAGCTGCAAGCGCCCAGCGACCCAGCCAATCAGAGCCAACGAGTCCCGATTGGGAACATTAGTCACAATTCTCGCTCGCGTGGCGGTAATTGCGCGGTATTATCCACCGCTATGATTATCGAGCCATAACCGCTTATCTATGAGGACTTAGATTAATGATTATCTTATCAGTGTTTGTTTATCTTATCGTGACTCACCGCGGTCAGTATTACATAAATCTAAGTGTGGGAAAATTCTTTCGAAGTACTGATCGTCGAGCTGTTCAGAGTTCCGAGTTCCAGAATTTCTCCGAGCTTCGCTGCATCTAAGCAGCAAGCTTAAGCCATCTTCAGCATACCTTTGCGACAACACTTGAAGCATTTCTTCGGAGGATGAGCATCTCTCCATACCCATGATTCCCCTTCCCCTTCGAACATGAGCCCGGAGCCACCCCCAATTCCAATTTCGCCTTTAGCACTCACCTCTGAAGATGCAATAGTTCACGTTGAATACGACCCGAAGAATATTCCTGTGGACGCAGCTTGTCTGTATCAGCGATACGCATTCGAGGACGTTCGGTGCACCGCATGACGATGTACTCCTCTTATCTCCAGTAAGTTGGATGCTCTCCTCGTTGGGTCTCCCGAATTGCGAGCAGCTTACCTCGTCAACGTACCGAACGAGGACCAAGGTAGAGCCATGCGGTCGGCGATTTTATCTGGAATTGTTCGGCGCGCTGAGAAGCAAGAGATCGAGCTCGTAAAGATGTTGCAACCTTGGCTTGACTTCGCGAAGCGTGGGGCACTACCAACTTATCTACTGGATATTGCGGTGGCTTTGGATCAGCTCATTGCTAGGCTTTTGGGCGATGCCTTGGAAGGCCGATCAGTTTCGACCAACGAGAGTCTTTTGTTAGATATATTCACGGCGCCTGGTACGTGTCAAGTTCATATCTTTCCCAGACAGACATTCTGTAAGTTATCCGTCCTCCTCCATCCAAACATATCCGAACGCTTATAACTTTCCTTGATCCAGTCTCACACACGGCCCACCATACAAGGCGTTCGACGGGACCTTTGGTCATGAAGCCCCCGGCGCCAAGATCATAGACTGGAGCATTACTCCCGATCGAGCTGCGGCTGCTGGAAAAGGTGTTGATCTCACGTAAATTTATTAATTCAGTCACATACCTTCAGTCATTGTGTTCAGCACCGGCTGCTCCCCCAGCACGAAAAGCCAGGCCGATGTGGAACCTTACCTCCTGCCCGTTGAACCCATGTAGCTAGAAGTAAGGCAGGATTCTTGACGGGGCCTAGTTGAAGGGTGTTGAAGGGTCCTCCAATTCAGACAATTGACCTTTTGCGAGATCAAATGTAGTGCAACCACCTCAGAGTCATCCCAGATGGGACCCGTACATGCCATGCTGTGCATTGGCCCACATACCCAAGTCATAGGCACGTTCGCATTGGTCCTCAAGCGTGTTCACACGGCACGGGAGACGACCTTTTAAGCCAAACGCGTCACGCTCGGCGATGGTGAAGGCGGTTCCCTTGTTGAAACGCGGGCTGGTAAGGAGAGAGCTGCCTCGCAGAGCAACGCGAAACTGGGGCTTCGGGATGCCCAGGACCATGGTGGGGGATAGAGAAGACACGGAAGAGTGATGCTGTGATGAACGGGGCTATTAATGTACTGAGACACGGGGTTCTGGACCTCGGATAACTTCAACCATGCTGTCACCGTCTCTTGATAGCGCACCCCGCAGCCTCCGACACCACCACGTTGAAAGCTTCGGTGGCCGGCATGGCAAGGGTAGGAAATTAAGTCATCAAGAAGTGACCAAGAGTGATATAAGGTGCAAATCTCGGCAAATCCATCGCAGTAAGGTCGTTCTTCCATGAATTTGCGGTCGCATGTGCGAGGCCGTGGCAAGCGATGAGCTCAACGTTGTGGCGCAGCCTATCTAAGCGCCCATCAAGCGCCTCGGGTTGCTCTCAACCATCATGTCTGTTTTTACGCTGTATGACATGTTCACGAACTCGACATCTAGAAGCCTGCTTTTCCTCGGAAATTGTGCGGTTGGCCAAATTTATCCCGTAGTTTGTCACAGCCGCGGCACTCGACTCGCGATGCTAATGCCGGCGGCGGCCCCTGCCCGTGGTTGCGCGCACGTTGAATGATATTTTGCAGGGAAGGTGCTTCTATCATCTCCAGCGCAAATAGCCAAACTCCAAATATACAATTCTCGTGTTTCGATGCTCATTCTAGCCTGGCCTGGTTGATGATGCACGATGTGACCATGCTAGGTTCGATATTACGCGCAGCGAAGGTAGTTTTATCATTTCGGTTTATATCGGATCGGTATTACATAAATATGGCGCACAGCTAGCTATTCATTGTGGTAAAGAATAGCTTTTGCTCGCCACCGCTACCCGTGCTTTCGCTTCTGAACGGATCCATGGTTCACCCGGAGATCACCTCAGAGTCCC
The DNA here is from genome assembly GCA_032158425.1 of Pleurotus giganteus. NCBI lineage: Eukaryota > Fungi > Basidiomycota > Agaricomycetes > Agaricales > Pleurotaceae > Pleurotus > Pleurotus giganteus. The sequence continues at coordinate 4,457,436 of JAPEHR010000002.1, forward strand.
CACAAGTTAGTCTCTCACAACGACTTCGGTACTACCCCACATGCCTTTGCATCGTTTGCTATCAATTTCTGGTACAAAGTGTTGAAACCTTGCTTGTTTGGAGGCAGCGTGTACCAAACGATCCAGTCGATGAAGGAAAAGAAATTGGGCGAGCAGTGCACAAAGTCTGTCAAGTGTCAATGATACCACTCGCAGCAGCGTCTTTACTCTCCTCTTAGCTGCTATTGACGGTAGGGGAGGAGCATCGATCCTGAAATGATGCCTTTATTCAGGATGCCAAGCGATTAACTTGCGAGGATCCGGAGCAGATTTGGTTCGCCGGTGAAAGGAATGGATGACTAGCCGCTGGTGAGATCGAGTAGGCATTTGTTGTTGCCTCAACGTTGGCTGTGCTGACAGAGACTTAGGCAGGCCGCAGCCTAGGCATGGGGAAGTAGTGTTGGCCGCTGCAATTAAAGTTGCAGGGTTTTCCTTCCCCGCGGCAGTCCTATGATCGTGCCAAGATTGTTGTTTGTCCGTTCAAGTGTTGAACATATCTTGTCCCCTTTCCGGGCTGGCGTTGATGCCACTCTTTGGAGTGTCAGTTTGAGCTGCTGTCGCTTTCAGAACCTTCCCGGTGTTCTTGTTGAGGGGGTGTATCAGAATGAACCGATACTTGAGGTCTAGAATTCTCCCGCTTTTTAACTGTGTGCTTGACTCACGCCTTGCCTTAGGATCCTCCTTAATAAGTGCCAATGCTGTCTCGCTAGAGTGGCGACTCATGGTGCTTCATATCCGTGCTAGCGTCTATGAGGGTCCAGCTCCGATCGAACAATAACATATGTGCCCGTGCCTTGCCTCAGTCGTACATCGAGCTATTGTGACGAAGCTACTGAAACGACGGTATAGTGCGCATTGTTCGTGTTGGCCTAGCCGATGTCTTTGACAAACTTGGTGAGCACTTCTTTTCACGCAGACGATAGTGTTTGGATATCCATGGCTAGGCTCCCATGATCATGTCGCGAGGCGATGCACAATGGCCGCTGCGCTTGCTTTGCCGTCGAACTAAACATAGAATGCCACAGACTATGCTGTGCTCCATTCCTGGCGTTGGCAACATTAAGCCGCGGATCAACACCGCCATCAGTGCCTCATAGCAATATTATCCACAATTGCGTTATTATGACAGATTCCTTCAAAGATCACCTCCCCAGTCCTGCCTGACTCGCGACGGTGGATGCCTATATAGCGGCGCAAGCTCAATGATTTCAGTTACTCTTGTTCACCGAGTCTGGTCCCCGCCTGTGACGTCTTGTCACTCGACTTGGTTTTCTGCAGTTGGAGCGCTGCTCAGATGCTAGTCATTCTTGGTGCCAAAGCTCGGTTCAAGAGACTGTGGCCAATGTTGTCTCTGGTCACCAGTCGGTCGCCATGTGCCACATTGGCTGATATAAAACTGCTCATTTTCTTCCGAAATCCTCAAGAAATCCCCCCAAAACCTCGTACCTCTCGTTCATATTGCTCGACACTCCATTCACGACAATGAAGGCCAAAGGCTACGGATACCTCCTGCAAAAGGACCCTCAGGCCCTATGGGCCCCATGCCCTCTTCCCGACTATGAAATGAACACTTCATCGCAAGAATGGGTCGCTACCTTGATGGCTGCGTTGGAGAGTCAAACTGTCAGGGGAGGGTCGCAGGGACAGACTTCCGGGCACGATCGTCCTAACGACTCTCCGTACGTAACTCCTGGATTAGCGGTAAAACGCGTCAGTGATTATGGACTGAATCATCTAATTACCTGGCAGGTTGACTCCGGAGCATATCGAGCAGCTTCGAATGATCAACACACTATCTATGATGTCAGGCCTCCCTCCGAAGGAACTAGTGCCTGCTATCAAGATCGTCTACTTGGACAAATGCAAGTGGTCTGATCAGGGAACGTTCAAGCCCCCATGTGGCGCGACTATCAATCCTGCCTCTGCATCTGGCCTGTCCCATCTTGGCGGGCATCGCTATAACTTACAAGAGGCCTCCATCCAATGTAAATGGGTTCAAGGTCGTCGGATCTGCGGGCTGTATGCCAGTGGAGAGATGTTGCATGCCCACTTGTTGACGCACATGGAGTCCACTAGGGTTGAGTGCAAATTGTGTCACCATCGGGAGGTAACACCCCGCCTTATCATCAGACGTCATTTACCACAGTGCCCGTCTCTCGCTGAGGCGATAGCGAATAAGCAGAGGCAGACTCATGAGCGTAAATAGACTAATTCCTGTATTATGATTATGCTTACAACTCTCGAAGAGTAGTCGCACGTTGTTTCGATATCCATGTATCTCTTAACATCTTATGCACCATGATTCATCTCATCTCGTATTCTGCGCTGTCTTCCACCCCAGACAAGCACAGAGAAATTGTCAAACATATGAACCACAAATCAAATTGAAGCCTTAGAACATCAAATCATTTAGCATCGGTCCAAACCGCTGTTCGGTATATCTGTCAAGAAGCTGCATCGCTGATAGCTGAGCCTCCCTATCCACGTTGCTGACAGGAAACCATTCTTTACCAGTCGTGTCCCTGGCAATAATCTCGATGTCTTTGAGATTAGTTGAGAAACGGTCAAAATCTTCCTGGTAAGTGGGGAGTTCAGGCACGTAAGTTTCGAGGTAAAGTTTCTTCACGGGAAAGCCTATGTCCTGCCTGTATTTGAGGGCGTCAAAGATCACCTCGTAGTTCCCTGACTTCGCCGGCCATAGCTCGAGGATGGTGATCACATGAAGGAAGGGGAGATGAGGGGAGTTCGATCGTTGGAGCTGAAAATCATCTGAGTCTCCAGCTCCAGCCTTGAAGCAATCTTTCAGAGCCGTAAAGAGTTTCGCAGTGAGGGTGAGATTCTGCAAGTTGGGCATCATCTCAAATATGGAGCTCCACCATTGGTCTTTCCAATAGTGAAGGGTCGTGCAGTAGAGTGTAGTGACATCACCGAGATTGAGACGACGGCATAAAGCAGTAAGGTGGGGAAGTAATGATTGGTCTGCAGTGTTCTCCTTGCATAAGCGAATCGTCGAGTTAAAGAAACTCCTCTTCCACTGCAGGTGTGATCGCCCCGCGAAATCCTGGTTGGTCGCTCGAAGAGTGGATTCCAACACATTGCTTTCATCTGAGATGTAGAGCGATCGTATAGTGCTCGGCTGTGCAGCAAAAAACTGGGCAAGATTTTCTGAATGTTCATACATAGATCTGACGGTAAGAGTCAAAACGGCGCTTCGCGGATATGTGATGCATTGAAGGAAAGACTGGAGTGCGAGTGCGACACCCGAAAGCTGGAGTTCTTGGAGCATGGGTAAATTGACTATTGGAAGCGACGTTGGTTCAGGAGGAGGCAATGATGCGTGCAGCTGTAGGCTGACGAGACTTGTTTGGGTCTGGAGTGTCTCAAGGAGAAGGCTCAAACGAGGGATCGAGCCAAGGGTCATAAACAGATGAGTCAGTGAATTGACGACAAAAGGAGGTGGCGACCATGGTAGGCTGATATTGAATAGCTTGAGTCTTGAGAGTCGAGGCAAATGACTGCCAAAGAAGTTTTCGGGGAGGGCAGAGCCACTGGACGATACAAGAAACACCGACTCCAATGAGGGCAGAGAGCCGTGTAAGATGAAATCAATGAGAAATGATGGAAGGGCATATAGCGCAGACACACGAATGTGCCGTATGTGCCGGAGGTGTTGAGTAAAGATGACTCGGAGCAGGGGAGGGGGGTCCATCCCCAAACGACAAACGATGGTAAGGGGGGCCGACTGGCAGCGCGAGAGGAATAGCTCAACTAGGTCGGGAAACTCAAAATCGATGTAGGACCAGAGATAGGAGGCTTCTATGGCCACTTCGCGCCAATGATGGCAGACGTGCGAGACCAAAATCAAGGCATTCGTGTCAATCGTGGGGTAAGGCAGGTCCGAGTTCCACATGCCATAACGCGTCACTAGCGTCAGAATTCTGGTTAAGATTTCGTTTGGCAGGTTGTTGACTGGGAACTGGGAAAGTATTCCTTGAAGATGTTGTGGTTGAGCGGCAAAGTATTGAGATAGGAAACCAAATCTTACCACCCTCCGAGTTATTGACGAGGCCTTGCAGCTGAGCGAGGGACATTCTTGAGATCCAAGTCGACGCAAAGCCAACGCAAAGCCGCGAAGCGTTACGTCACCTTGAGACGCGTTTACATCCATTTGGGAAAGGGGATCAGGGGGTTGTAAGGTAGCCTACTTACCGTAGTTCCATCATAGCAGACAACGTGCTGTATGCCTTCTGGCGCTGTTAGCCCACAGAGAGCAGTAACCTTCGGCGGCAAAAGATCGTAGAGTGCAGCGTCCATATGCCAGCGATAGAAGCGCGTGTACGACGACTCAGCCTCATCGTCTGGTGATACTCGAAATGTCGAATGATGTGGATGTGTGAGATGGACTTGCTGGACTCCCTCGTGGTCATAGATGGTTCCATTGCCGATTAACTGGACTTGAGGTACCCTTGGAATCGTTTTGAGTAAGAAGTGGAGGACCGACTGCTTGTCGGCGTCGACTTTGTTATTGCCATGGCCGTAGTTTTCAGACTCCGGATCAAAGGCCTAGTTGAAGCGATGGATTGAATGTATGCGTATGTCCAGGACTGATGGTCAATTACCTTGGTCAGAGCGTATTGCTGCTCTGGGGTCAAGTTGGCATCACGAAACAGGAGGATATCGTACTGTGTCGTGGAACGAAGCTTCAATCCAAGGGCATGAATAGCCATTGACGACGTACCATGTATAACGCTCTCTGGATCTGCTGCAGTTCGTCGTCCGAAAGGGAAGCAAGACTCAAGCCTCGAACCTCACGTCCAAATCCTGCCAACTTCGACGCATTTGCTGAAGCAGGAAGCGGCAAAGGGACCAAATCGATGGCCATCGAAAGAGTTGACGAGGAGTGATGTGGGCTCTTCTTATCTCACGCATAAAGCCATACACAGTAATGGTTCCCACCGCATTAATGGTATCCAGAAATACAGGACGATAAAGACAAGTAGGTGCATCTGGAAGAGCCAACGTTAGCGATGTTGAGGCGAAAGGGAAACGGAATGACCTCTATCAACTAAACTCCCTGGACCAGCATTGCCATTCCTCAATCTGCTACCGGACGGACGAGCGAATATGAGTGCGAAGGAAGTCGAAAGCAGGCCCAGCATCGACCGACGTGTGGAGGGCGCAAGCTGGGAACGGGAAACTCAGGGTCGAATGTCGGGGCTTGAGTCTCATGACATCGCTCTAGCTCTCCTATCACGCACTCAACAATGTCCCTCAAAGACCCAGAATGGCGGCCGCACCACGGCGAATTTTACGACATCTGGAGAGATTGGTGGGGTCGCACCGACCGGAAAACTGAGTTGGAGGTCAACAAGGTCGTATCCTTGGAATCTACCAATGGCGTCCTCCGGCGAATCTGCTACGGGCTCTTCATCAGACAAGAATATCACGACCTCTACTCGCGCCTGGGGGAGCTGCAAAATGAGACGCGGATCTGTGCTGGAGTCGTTATAACTGGCCAAGCAGGGACCGGCAAGACCTACGGCCTCTACTTCTTGCTGCTCAAGAAGCTGGTTGACCGCGAGCCCATCCTCTTTGGACCTGCGACCAATCTAGCCTACTACTTCTCATCCGATGGCGTACAAGCGGCCAACGGGTCTCTGCCTGGCAGTTGTCTGGATAGAATTCCGCATTCCACTTGGGCTCTTTTCAATACCGATGAAGCTGACAATCAGGTGCCACCTGCCTCGGTGACGGAGAATGGTCGCGTCTTCATCGTACAAGTCACAGCGCCTCATCAGCGATACATAAAATGGGTCGACCGGTATAGTGGAAGCATGTGGTGCGTGAAGCAATGGACTCGGGAGGAGCTGCTTAGGGTGTAAGTGGCACGCAGTGTTGTGTTCATTGAAGCTTTCTGACCCTTCAGCAGGCTCGAGCTCCACCCCAATTTCCAGACGATGAGGATTGGTCGTGCCCAGCTTTCACATCTTCTCGATCAAGCTATACGTAAATGGGGTTGGGCTCCTCGAGATCTTTCCCGTTCTATCTATCAGGAGTTTGACGAGCTCCAGAGGCAACTTGAATCCGCGCTTCTCTGTCTGACTACAACCGAATTGCTCCAGATGGTCTACCACGCTCGCTGTTTCGTTGGGGATGACATGTCCTCTCGCCCCATCATCTCTATGTACCAGTCAGCCCCCTTGAAGATCTATGACGCTGTTGTCGTCGATTTGAAGTCGGAATACATCCGATCTTGGGTTCAACAGTATCTTCCTAGGCTCGATAGGAAGGAGGCTGAAAAGTTCATCTCATATTGCCGTGACCGTAGAGAGTGTAATTTACTCGCGGCATGGGTCTTTCAAGCCACCGTTGTTGATATCCTATGCATTGCTAACCACCACGAACTTCTCCCACCACCAGCTCCTGCAACATGGAGCGGCGCTGCATGGGTCCTTCAATCGATCTCGACCGACACTACCACGTCTCAGCCGGGACAGCTGCAGGCATCAACTTCGTACATGCTAGATATTCTTTTGGAGTCCTCGCTGACGTACTTGCTAAACTAGGTCATTCTTCGCATCTTATCTAGCCAGTGGTGACTCCCCTGCTCGTCAGGTCATTCAATTTAGCAACAAGGGCCTACGCAATGTTGTCATAGAAGCTGATAATCTCTACATCCCTTCTCAGCGTAATTTCCCCCTTTTGGATGCTTTCCACCTCAGATGGCACCAGTCTGAGGTCACGGTCGTCGTTCTTCAAATGACCGTCTCGGCGACCCACAAAGGATCTTCAAAAGGTTATGTATTCCTGAAGAAACTGAAGGACCATCTTGAATCCTTGGCGGTTCCTCGGGAACATCATCATTCTCAATCAATGAAGAGACAAAAACCGACATTGAATGTCTCCTTCGAGTACCATCTGGTTATCCCTGCTTCTCGGGGCAGGGATCGTCCTGAATGTGAAGTCATTTGGGAGGTACTGGGTGACATTCCCGATGAAGTTGATGGGCCTCATTACGTCCAGGTCGTACCAATTGAGGTGCGATATTTCTCGTTATTATTTGCTTAGTTTGTGACGCATTCTCAGATTTCTATTTACCCCGGCGAGGAAGATGAGAGCTCCTTTGATCTGGATGAAGACTACTGACTGCATGTGCCCGTATTCGCTGTTGTCTCTGTAGTGGTTTGAAGACGCTTGATATTTGGGCATGAATGTATCAGTATCGCTTTTGTGGGCTTAAACTCTCGTAACTGTATCTTTGGTTCGTATGTACGCATACATCCTCGTCGCTTGCTTTGGTAGACATTCACTACCCTCCCTAACTCCTGAACCGCGTGACAGGGGGGAGTGTCACGATTTGGTCACGATCACGATGAGTCCAACTGACCTCAAGGGCGGCCACGAACATCTCGCATCTCGAATTGAACATCACTCAAAATGAGCTCGTTTGCGTATCTCTCTCGCCGTCAGTTGTTGGGAGCACGTCGCTATCGTTTTCGCACACTTTGAGCTCCCTCGGGCTTCCACATTGCACAACGTTAAGATGCTAATAATGGTTGACCGACTTCCCTCGTTCCTGAGAGGTTCGTTGGAGGTTCGCGCCACACTCATCTCCTGGATACCTTGAGCACTAATTATTGCCACTCAAGTTCTCAGACCTTATTTCTACCGATACGGAGGATCCTGACTCCCACCTCATTTTCACTATGGACTTTCGTGTCAAGATCAACCTTATGACTCTCAAGATTCTCGCATTAGTTATCAGTCCCCATGACTTGCCAGCACTGGAGATGGTTCATTGGGCTGGGTACGGAAATGGTACATATGCGTACGCTACCTCTCCAGCTTGTTTGCACTTTGTTGACGTGGCTAATCAACGTTGGTGCAATGTTCACGATCAAGGTTCAATGACTGGCACTATAACTGTATCGGGGAAGATTGCCGTGAACATGGGCCACTCGTGTATGCTTTTACCCATCCAGAGGTGGTTCCGTGAGTTCTTGGCCTTAGCTGTGAGGTGATTCTTCCCCTTTGGCTTACGTTTACGATTCGTAGCCGAGGATTCGTTAGCCTCTGTGCCCCATTCTTCAACAAGGTCTTAAGTAGTGGTGTCACCCGAGTAAGTCCCTCACTTGAGGCTTCTTCAGCACTGATCAATCTTTCGTATGACAGGCCCATATTCTTATTCACGAAGCGGCCCACTTCAACGCCTCCGGCCTCCCAGGGCGGTTGTCAATGCAGACAGTTATGCCTGGTTTGCGAGGAACCCGAAAGGCTGCAATCTTCTGAAGTGTACTATCGTTTGATGCATAGCTAGCCCTCGAAGTCTGTGATGGATATACACGTGTGCTTTGCCCCGTCGTGTATGTTGAATCAGATGAAATGTATCCGGACGCTCGAGCGCCTCAAGATTGGATCAGCCGGTCTACTGTCACTTTGTGGCCTTGTTCATGACAACTTCGTCATCCAAATGCCGAGGAAATGTTCCAAGTCTTTCCAAAGTGCTGCCGAGAGCCGCATGGTTTCCTCGATCGATATGGGCCGGATGACAACGCGAACTCTTGGCAACTGGAGTCCATGAGGAACACAGAAGCCGAGGTCAATACATTAGAAGGTTAGAGCAATGTCCCTTAGGAGCACAATAGCCACCTTACCCTCCTTTTCTTCCCTCAGCAAGGTTGTGCAACCTCACTGATTCCTTCGGGTCAATTTTGACGGATGAACCTTGGATCAGACACGGGGGCCGTCAACTGAGAGCCTAACCTCCCCTAGTGTACGTGCAACCCGTGGATACTTCGCTACCGTCTTCAACTCCTTCAAGTTGACTTCGATGTCGTCCACAGCCAGACAATGGGTCAGGCTGAACAGTAGAGGCTTAACCATGGAATAAGAATCGGTACGCAACTTTATTTCCGAGTATAAAGGAGGCTGCAATAATTTTCAGACGTCACCGGTCACCATTCAACTTCTTGAAAGTAAAAGTAGGACTCATGGTCTCTTTCACTTCTCTGCTCGTCACCGTCACCGCTGCCATCGGTGCTTTCGCCGTTTCACCGTCGAACTCGACGGAAGGGTTACAGCTCCTCCACGCTCGGGCTGGAACACCCAGCGCGACCGGAACGAGTGGTGGCTTCTACTACTCCTGGTGGACCGATGGTGCCGCCACGGCCACCTACACTAACGGCAATGGAGGGCAATACTCCCTGCAGTGGTCGGGTAACAATGGTAACCTGGTCGGTGGCAAGGGATGGAACCCCGGAAATAGTAATAGGCAAGAAGGAGTCCCAACCTCGGCTAGATGTTGAGCTAAATTGGTCCTGCAGAGTTATCAGCTACAGCGGCACTTATACCCCCAACGGCAACAGCTACCTCTCTGTCTACGGCTGGACTCGTAGTCCTCTCATCGAGTACTACGTCGTTGAGTCGTACGGCAGCTACAACCCATCTTCAGCAGCTTCAAAGAAGGGATCGGTGACCTGCAACGGCGCTTCTTACGATATTCTCCAGACCACCCGAGTCAATCAACCTTCCATCGACGGTACACAGACCTTCCAACAATTCTGGTCCGTCCGCAATCCCAAGAAGAACCCGGGAGGCTCGATAAGCGGCTCCGTCGACGTTGGTTGCCACTTTAAGGCTTGGGCTGGCGTTGGGATGAACTTGGGAAGCCAGCACAACTACCAGATTGTTGCTACTGAAGGGTACCAGAGCAGCGGATCCGCTAGTATCACCGTCTCGGAAGGTGGAAGTAGTGGTAATCCTAATCCCCCTGCCCCCACCACCACTCCTACGGTGCCGACACAGCCGCCTTCTTCCCCGGGCACTGTTGAGCACTGGGGACAATGCGGTGGCCAAGGATGGACTGGGCCCACTGGTGAGCATTGCTATTTCGTGCACTAGAAATTACGCTCAAGCGAAGTTGTACGGTATAGCCTGCGCATCTGGCTTTAAGTGCACGGTTGTGAACGCATACGTGAGTACCTTGTCCTCTGTTCTGGTCATCGCAAGTGTTTTACATCTCCGTTGTATAACAGTACAGTCAATGCCTTTAGAGAGTGAGAGTGGCATCAGTGGCGTTTTACGTTGGGTGACATCTAGTGTATCTAATAAGTTACAGCAATACTTCAAAGAGTTGATTTCCGCCCCACGCACTCTATGTATGAAAATCCACGACATAATATGCTTTTCTCGCCCAAGGTCATGACAAATTTTCTCTTCGTGATGACTTCCGAAAACGTGTTTATTCCGTGTTTGGGCAAAAGTGACGTCAGGGTTCAAATCGTCCGATCCTTGAAATAGTTCCGCCCCTCAACATATCCCATATCTCTTGACCACATCCTACCCCCCACAAACTATCTAACGACTCCTTTGTTTTCACGACAATTAATCTGATACGACTACCGCAACGATGGGCATGGACACGCATATTCGTAGAGGCCATCCCAGTAAGCACCGGGTCAACCGCAGCGATTTATGTCGATGTTTGACCATGGCAATCAGTCGTATTTGGGCTTCTCATTATATTCGGAATCATCGAAGTGCTCATTTTTTCTCGAATAAGCGTATATCGCGTACTGACCTTGGGCGGACACGCAGCTGTCAATATCGGCGTGGCTGACGTCGCGATTCAACGTGTGTTTCATTTTTCACCGACTTGGCCTAAATTCTCATTACGCGGGACTCTCTACTTGATTCACAGGCCCGCCATGACTTTTTCAGTCTCACTGAACGCGACCGTGTGCGATTTACCCTGTTCACATCAATTTGGACGGTTGCCTTCTCGTTTTTGTACCTTATACTGTTCTGGCATTCTGCGACCGGATCAGTCTTGACGAGCGTCGCGTCACATTTGCTTTTGTGAGTATCGCCTTTTACCTCCCATATCCGCCTTGCAAGCTGAAGAACATACGTGCCAGCCTATCCATCACTTGGGTCTTCTGGACTGCGGCTGCCGCGTCAATTACGGCTGTACTCGGAGGCGGCATTAACTGCAGGTGAGTGCATATATGCGCATTCCTCACCCTGTTCTGATCTACCATCCCTACCAGCCATACCGCGGTCAACTATTGTGCCCAACTGAATGCGCTTTTGGGATTTGCATGGGTGGAGTGGTGAGTTTACGAATTGGGCTCGGCTTGATGCGTTTGCTTAATACTCATAACTAGGATCTTGGTGACACTGGCCATCGCCGTCGTCATTATCCGCGGAGTCAGCGCCGCCCGTCGCGGTGATGGGTACCGTGGTCCTCTGGTCGCGTAACACCGCAGCCTCTGGTTCCGCGCTCCCATAACTGGCTTCGTTTCTCTTAACTTTTCTCATCTCCCTCACTTTATTCGCATTCATAGTGATGACCAGTCACGCTTCCTCTATGAAAAATGATTTTTTACGATCAAGCTACTGTACGACTCCCGATGGACCTGCAGCGTGTAATATCGTCATGTATTTTTGGTGTTTCTGATCCTCGAACCCTTGGTACTTTGACGACGAACTTTCAAGTCATGTGTTCCCCTTGTAGTAGTTTACTTTGTATCAACTATACGTTTGTTGATTCCATTCACCGTGTCATGCATATGTGAACTCTGTTTTGACCAAGCCGGCCGGGGTGGGAGTCGAGCACATTGTTGGACCAATCTCGCGGAACTAACAACTTGAGTGCGAACTTGATGTTATCTTGCAGCGTCGTCGGTTCAACTTAAGAAACGTTACCAGGCTTCTACAGTGTTTCTGTAGTCCTTGTAACACTACTATTCCTTGAAACAGTTGACATTTGTCGGATCAGAACTAGAAATATCACCTGGACACAATTGTGATAGGTGTATCTACCTTGTATCTAGCTATGAAAATATTTACAGCAGCTGAGAGGGAGATGTGCGAGAGCAAAAAATCGGATACTCATCTGAATGAGCAGTGAAGGGCACGAGGGCTATGATGGGAAGGGATTTACATCACAAAGACTTGGAAGGAAGTCCTGAAAAAAATTGGATGCAATAGAGACATGTTTGGGCTATAACTTTTCTCTACTGTTCATGATGGCTCAACCTCAGTTGCATGCAGGAAAAATGGTACAAGGTCTCAGTCGGTCAAAGTGGTGATCTTTGTTGATTCTCACGATCGTTTCTGGCGATGCGTGTGACTCGCGTGTGACTTCCGGAGCGTATGGGAACTGATCGGTCACGCAAAGTCACGGTGTTTCAAGGAACGGTGAATGGCCAAAAACCTAGGTATGCAAAACACTCCTCAGATCAGGACCTGAACCTCCTCTTAAATTCACCCAAATATTTCTGCAGGTACTCAAGATACGAGGTATTAATGTGGTGTTATTGATCAGTAGATAAAAGTAGGTGATCAAGCCTAATTTCCTTATCTCATCGGGTGTTACAAGGACTACAGAAACACTGTATTCTAAGGAGCAATGTGGCTGATCCCTTGCACATGAGGCCCCTGATAAGCGTTACAGGGGTGAAAACGCGTGACCCTGACCTCAACAGGCGCGTCCTGTGGACCTTAACTCAGTCCTTCCTCCTTTGCCATCGCAAGTAAGTCCCGATTATTATCGTCTCGTGGATGTGCTAATTGATGGCATTCTAGCATTACTTTCCTGTTACAAGCTTGCACCAGCCATGCCGCCTGCACTGAGCACTTTGCTTGGAGACCAGCTGGCTTCTCGGGACACCTCTCTATGTGAAGGCGCACGACAACTACACGGGCAGAGGAACGAAGCATGTAGCCCCACATCAAGCCTTCCACCGGAGATTCTCACCGATATCTTTCTGCTGCTCGTTCGTCACTGTATCAGAGAATCGACGCTCTCGATTTGGTTCCAAGATCAAGCCCCATGTTGGTCCTGGACGGTCGTCACTCATGTATGCCACCGATGGCGTAGTGTGGCTCTTAGCTCCCCTCTGCTGTGGTCCTTCATCCATGGTGGCATCCCTTCTGGCTGGCTCGCAGAGATGTTCGTACGGTCCAAGGAGGCTCCACTTCATCTTGCTACCATGAGCCAGAGCACTCTACGACTTGTTAGTCATATCCTTTCCAAGGACCCGGCCTCGCTTGGACGATTCAAGGAACTTGAACTGGGCACACAATTCTTTTCTGGAGACAAGAAGGAAGATTTGCACATAATTTCTTCCCTTACCTTTCCATCCCCTTTCCTCCGCAGGTTGGTTTTAAAAACGCACAAGACAATCCTTCCCTCGAATTTTCTGGGTGGATATGCTCCGAATTTAGATTTTCTTTCCTTGGATATCCCTAAGGTGCCATTGGACGCTGCGTGGCTATCAGACCTTCGAGTATTGGAGCTCATCGGTCAATGGGAGGGTATGGAGAATGGCGCGATCATATCGGTGACCCCCGCCGTGCTTCTTGCCGTTTTGGAAAATCATCCCCGACTGGAGGCACTGTCCCTCACCTTCCCTCGCCACGGAAATCCGGATACACACCTGCCCCACGGAGAGATGTTTCACTTCCCATTCCTGAAAGAAATCGAGTTGTCGTGCCGCCTAAATGAGGAACTACCTTGGTTCCACATTCTCCGCCATCTCTCATGCCCCAAGCTTGAATCTCTGACGACTAACTGGCCACTCGATCTACGTGCAGTCGAAAGTATCTTCGACGCCACTGCGCTTGTCTCATGCATCAAGGCAGTCTGGACCTTCTTTCAAGCCAACTCTAGTCTTTCGTTCCCAGGGAAACTCGTCGTGATGAATGTGGACGGCTCGTTCGAGATACATGAGATCATCCAAGATGCAGCCCCTCGCCCTCGTATCACTTTCACCCAGCTCTGTCATCTCGACCTTGACGTATGGCCTACACTATGCGACCTCACTCCCAAAGACAACCTACGGGTGCTACACGTCGACAGTACTCAAGCGCTACAAATGCTAGGCTCCGTTCCAATCGAAGAACTTCACATTGACTTCTATGGACCCCTTTTCGCAACCGGTACACGGATGGGGCTTTATCCTCGGCTGAAGGCCATTTGCTTCATCTCCGCCCATTTTACGAGATCGACAATACCAGCGTTACAGCGATGGTTGACTGATATTCCTCCCGACGTTCAACTCATCTTCCGTAATTGCGACATGGGCAAGGTCGATGTCCAGGCCTTGAGACAAACATATTCCTCCATCACTTGGAACCCCAACTGAATGTCTCTGGAGTGGTTTGTGTGTGTGTAGTTTATTTGTGTGCTATCCCCAGGTTTTATTTCTTCCTTCATAGCTATAGAATAAGGCGGGCTTACCTACGATGCTGTACTCCTTGATTCTTTTGACATACACCAACTATTATTACACCCGATTTCACTTCGCTCGGCAGTGAAAGACCGATATATTCATGGTTCTGATAGCGTATACGTATCCCCTCACGTCCGTACACTTATGAAATCTTAGTAGCAGCTAGGTCATGAAATAAGATTGAAATTACCACACACTCCCACCGAACCTCCTAACGTGTCCTAGGGGCGGGCTGGAAGCGAAACACCTGGTATATCGTTCCTTCTTTACCTTCTTTCCCATCACCACCAGCGTCAGCCACGCTCAACGCCTATAGCAGGACAATCGCCCTCTTTCATAGGCTTATTTTGAGGGCAATTTCCAGATAAAATCCGCCAAGGGGCAAGGTGTGGTCATGTGAGTGCTACAGCGCTTATAAACTCTGTAGGCGCTCAAAGCACTGCCACAACCGTCAGCGAGAAATCAACCAGGTGCACACCAACGACGACGACTGAACCGTGCATCGAGTCGACTATAGTTCAGTAATATACCCGAAAGTGGTTCGTAGCTCACTGCGATTGCATCCGAATCTGTTGACCATTTTTGCTTCAGAACCCATTAATTAGAGTGTAGCGAACATCATGCCCCTCGAAACTCGACCGGCTTCTGCAAGGGATTCTGCGCCTAAACTTGAGAGTCATTATGACTTGAAGATACAGGCTTGTTATGCAGAAATACGTCGTTTACGCGAAGCGCGTAACTTTGATTGCAGCCACACCAGAAAACTCCCTGCTGAAATCCTTTCCATGATCTTCAGCATTCTATCCGAAGACCAGAATGCCATTCCTGGATACCCACCCTTGCCTGCTACAATTGGATGGGTCGTTGTCACACACGTCTGCCGCTCGTGGCGGACTATCGCTCTGGATGACCCGAACCTTTGGTGCGACCTTTCCCACCGGTCCCTGCCTAAACGATGGCTAAACGAGATGTTTACGCGCTCAAAAACTGCCCCGCTATCTTTGCGTCTCGACCGCGAGCCATCCGACTCCCTTAAGCTCATCGTGGAGCAGGTGCTGGAACAGCCTGAACGGCTCAAGGCACTTACCACTCGCAAGGAGCGATATCTTCACCCTCTCACCAAGCCCGTTCCTTATTTGGAGAGACTCACAATATGCGATGCTCTTCTTCCGCCGGACTTTGTTGGGGGACATGCACCTCGTCTGCACTACTTGGATGCGCGCAATGTTCTAGTGTACCTGGACGCACCTTGGCTCCGCAACCTTCAAACACTCCATTTATCCGGCAATTGGTCGCCAAAGGACCAAGAAGGACGCTCACTCAGCGTGAAGGCGTTTCTTGAATGTCTGTCAAAGCTGCCCCATCTCGTAGATCTGGCCGTGACCTTGCCACCGAACATGATTGCCACCGAACGTCCCTCGTCTGGCACCATTTCGCCATTTACATTGAATTTCCTCGAGATCGACGTTGGTACTTCCGTTGGCGCGCTCGATGAAATTCTTAAGTTTATCGTAGTGGAGTCCCTTCGAAGGTTCGACATTCTATTGCCATATACCACTGCGAGTGTAGCGACAACGGGCAAAATGCTCAATTCATTCTTAGCGACTGCTCAGCCTGACGTGCTTCGATGGGACATTCGGAGCATGGATCTCATCGTAAGCCCGCATGGCAACCTTCACGAACGTACCTTCCGTATAAGCCCACCCATTATTTTCAATTCCTCAGCGACTCATCTACCCAAGATGAACATCCGAACCCTGGGTCTGACGCCATGTTTTCCACCGACTTATTTTCCCCTTCAGGATTGTCGAACCGTCGAAGAACTCCAAGTCGAAGGAGATGACACCCTGATGGCTCTGGAGCTTCTCAAACCTTCAGATGCTATCCCAGTTCCATACCCATGCCTTCGTCGGCTTCTCTTGCGTTCGGCTAAATTCACGCCGAAACACAAGTCTATTCCACAGCTGAAGAGTTGGATCAAGGAACGGCAGAAACTGTTAAAGCTGGAAGAGCTGATACTCGAGAATTGTGGTCTCACCGACAACGATGTTGCTCTGTTGTCGAAGACAATCTCAGTTGTCTGTCGTTGATGGTAGCGGATGCACAAGGCTAGATGTGCATGTCACCGTATGCATCACTGCCCACGTCTCGCTCCTCCATGCTGGTCAACCATCTTCTAGCCCAGTCCAGCTTGTCTGGTTAAGGACCTCGCGGCCCCAATCCGCAGCGAACCCTGTATAGATAATGATTTGCCTAAGTCAGATAGTCCGCGATGCACACTATTATCCGACTCGTGATCACATTTTTGATGCCATGACATGCCGCGTGAGTTGGTCAGAGATGGTTGGCCGATGACATGGCCCTTTTGTCGTCCGCCACCTTTTTATGCACTTCCCATAACACAATGATACTCTGCTCTGCTCCTCCCACACGATTGACCGACCATCGCTTCTCAGCCGACACCGACATTCAACAGTCCAGCTTTCGCATTCACTAGGCATTTTTCAAGGCATCATGAAAACACGTCCTCATCTCCCTGTTAAGCTCGTCAAATCCCTTAAACTCATCGACAACGCGGAGGAATCCCTCAGCTATGATCCGACTTTCCACGTCGTTCGCCTAGACATACTAAACCCCTTCGACAAAGATTTCGACGCCAATACACTTCTAGATATCCCTCGTATGAGGGGTACGGGTTCGTTGGATTATCGGTGCACATATCTGCATGACGCGGTTTATCATGGAGATGTCATTCTCGCGTGCGAGATGATTCGTCTAGGCGCCAATGTACATGTCCCCGATTCCAGTGGATACACACCTCTGCTGATTGGAACGATGAGGCTGGCTAAGCTCTCCCATGCGAAAGAATCATCATCTCGTCCCCCCTCACCCTCTCATGGGCCATATTCTCGTATATCCACCATCGTCCGCATCCTTCTCGAGCATCTGGCCGACGCGAATCACATCTCGGGTACCCGCACGGCACTCCATTACGCTTGTGACACTCTTGATTGGAAACTTGTTGCGCTGCTCATCAACTACGGGGCAAAACCATCTCTCCGTGGGACTGATCCGCTCATCCCGTACCTCAAGGCCGCGGATGCACAACGCATCCAGACATTTCTCCAACAGTACGATCGTATCAAGGACAAGGCACCCCACAAGAGGCCCTGTCCTTGCTTTTCGGGGCTGTTGTTAGAGGAGTGCCACGCGAAGCGTGAGCAACCTTACCCCGAGCACCATGCTTGTCCGACGGCTCTCGGCTGTCAGGGCTTGAAACCTTACAGCGATTGCTGCCTCCCTCGGAGAATCCAAGCTCTCGAGGTTTGGGATACGAAAGCCCAACGCATTAGGACAGAAATCAGCAATCCCATATACCCAGACCCGGAGGAAGATAGGGAGGGCCATCCTATGTTCGAGTTACGAGAGAAATTGGCACGGTACTTTTCAGGGGGTCTAACCCTTGACGGCGACGCTGTTGATATAATTCGATTCTTCGCATGCGACAACAAGACTTGCCCTGATGGTTTGAATGCACGCGCCACATGTGCCTACAAGAAACTTGGGGAATATTGCTCCCGAGCACTCACGG
This sequence comes from Pleurotus giganteus, assembly GCA_032158425.1. Taxonomy (NCBI): domain Eukaryota; kingdom Fungi; phylum Basidiomycota; class Agaricomycetes; order Agaricales; family Pleurotaceae; genus Pleurotus; species Pleurotus giganteus. The sequence continues at coordinate 4,475,304 of JAPEHR010000002.1, forward strand.
CAGATATACAAGTCGACCCCGCGTTCAGGTACGCGTTGAAACGAGCCTCATTTATACCGTGGTAAGTAACTTCTTTCTCATTTGAATATTTTGTTTACGTACCTCGTCGTTTCATTGCCAGGCCCGTGGGACGCCAGCGCACCAAAGAGTTTTGTCGTGAACGACAAGAGCGGTGGAATACCCTTGTTGACCGATACATCGACAAGGGAGACGACACACGTCCCAGAGCTGAGATCGAACGAGCTGCAAAGCTTGGGAAATATCTTGGAGCATACGAACCCTCCTGCGACTCCGTGGATTGCCATCGTTCCTGTCTTAGAGACGAGGAAGGAAAGGCCCTTATGAGATGTACGCGATGCAAGATGGTATGTTTCGGCGTCTTTGAAAGCCTCCTCCCCTTCCCAGCTGATTGAAACATTCTGTGGTATAGTCGACATATTGCAGCGAGGATTGTCAACAGTCAGACTGGTCGAGACATAAACGAATATGTGGGCAACTGGGTCAGAGGAGACAAGCTCTTCCATCTCAGGTACTTCTTGATCGGTACCTATGGAAGGCTTTGGCAGCAGAGCTACCGAACCTATCAGGTTCCTTGGAAGACGATGTTGTACCATCGCTCTGACGGCCGCTGCGGCGATGATTGACTGGCTGCACCCTCCCGTTTACCGAGTGCGCGATCAGTGACGACCGGTGTCGTATGGGGGTCATCTTCGGTCCTTGCTTCGGGGTCCCGACAGGAATGGCAATCAGCTGAGCCGAGCCCTTTGCATCTTGACTGCGAGACGATCACATTGAACTATTGAACTACTGCCTACATCGTCGATCCTAGAGTTTCCACAGCATCACTTGCTACGTATCATGTTTACAGGATTTCAGAGACACTTCTAGCGAGCATCCTGCAAAGCTACCAGGCTGAGAGAGCGCAAGTATTGATTGAGACATACAAGAGCATATATTGACCAAAGATCGGTATTGAACGACTGGCCGATGAATGTGGCTTCTTTGACGCATCATATTTCACCTTCTTGAGGGAGCGCACACAGAGAATACACAGGACCTTGCCGTAAGTGTATTAGTTCTTCATGCTGAAGACGCCCCACTAACCGAAGCAGGCTCCTGAAATTTATAGGGGCCAGAAGAACGCGTGACGTCACGCTTTATTACAGACACGAGGCAGCTTTGCTCCCTTCTCTGCCTCCAACTTCAGTCTCGACGCGTAAGTGCTAGTCGACGCGACATTATTATTTTCTTGAAGTGACGCTGATTCTATGCTGAAATCTAGGTTCTCTAAGTAGGTCTGGAGATGGCCTCCGAGCGTGCTTTTGTGGAGGAACAACTGGATGATCTGATAGCCCTCCAGCTGGAGGGCCTCAGTCGCCTATATGAGAAGAAGAACGAAAACCGCAGACTATTCCTTCCGCCGGAAATTCTCTGTACGATCTTTGGCATTCTCGTGCGAATGGGCTCCCTACTTGAAGGCCGTCGAGGTTGGCGTTGGACCGTTGTTACCCAAGTCTGCCGTCGATGGCGGCAAACGGCGCGGAACTTACCCTCTTTATGGACTTATCTCGACGGCAAAATCCCTTTGGACTGGCTCAAGGAAATGCTTTTCCAGTCTAAGGGTGCTCCAGTTTATCTTGTCGGCTTGGACAAGACGACAGTCCGCCACTTTTGTGGCCTCCTCCCTACAGATCCAGGCACCTTTGGACGAGTCAAGGAGCTCAGCCTCCCAACCGATTTCTATTTCGCAAAGGAAATGACCAACCTTCTTTCTTCATTGACCCACCCATCCCCTCTCCTCGAGGAACTAACTATATGCGCGCGTGGGGCATTCCTTCCGACAAATTTCTTGGGTGGTCATGCTCCCAACTTACAAACTGTCTCTCTTGACATTGCCGGGTTGCCATTGAATCTCCCGTGTTGGTTTAGGTTCATGCGAAGGCTGGAGTTGTCTATCTCAAGGGTCCCGGTGCAAAGCGACGCAACTTTAGCCATAACTCCCATTGCCCTACTGACGGCTCTGGAAGATTGCCTTCGCTTAGAATCACTGTCCATACACTTCCTTGGAATGACGTCTGGGCCTCTTACTGAAGGAACTCGAACGTTCAACCTCCCCTCTCTGAAGGATGCAAATCTCTCGTGTCCAAGCCAAGACGCGCTGCCTTGGTTCATGATTCTTCGCTATACTGCTTGCCCCAAGTTTCACTCGTTAACGACGCACTGGCCTCGAAACACCCCCATCGATTCCACTACCCTCATTTCATCTATTGAAGCAGTTTGCACGTTCTTCGGAGCAAATTTCAATGTTTCCCTCCCAACAAAGCTGGTTATCGAGAAGCGTCGAGCCTTCCTGTCGCTTTCCGAGATCACCCATCGTACATCCCCCCATTCACCCCAGGCCCTGCAGCCCCGTGTCAGTTTTACTCAGCTGGGCATCAAGCCTAATGTGCTATCGAAAATATGCAACTTACTACCAAAGGAGAATTTACGAGTGTTACATACCGACACCATCGCTGCGTTGCCAGCCCTCGGCAGCCTCTGCATAGAAGAACTGCATTTAGAACGGACATCTGCCGACCAACCCATTTTCCCTTCAAGCCTTAGGCTGGAGCATCATCCTCGCCTACAACAGATCCATTTTACTCGAGTTTCTTTCACTCCTAGGACTCAGACGATACCCGCCTGGAAACGATGGCTGACGGAACGACCTCCGCTTCGCCTCTCGTTCACCCGTTGCTTGATCACTGAGGCTAATATCCTGACCTTACGGAAGACACCTTCCTCTATCACCTGGGACGGTGTCGAAAAACTGGACTAATTTTTCTAAGAGTGGCGAATCGCAAACCTGAAACTACGTTGCGGACCCTTTGACCCTACACGAGGGCCTATGGCATTGATCAACTACAATAGAAATACTGTAACGATTGTCCCATCTGCGCTTGGTACTGTAAGATTCTAGTGTCCTATGCTCTGTAAAAGTGATGTTGTCAGAATCATTGTACGAATGAGCAAATAATACTAGGTGAGGGTGGGGATATAAGCCGAGACAGGTATACTACAGCACGAATGTGTCCGTTTAACGCGTAACAAACAGTCTTCTTTGGGGGAACCGCGGTGAAAGGAACGAACAGGATAAGTTATATGAGTCCATCTTAAGCAGTAAGATGTAGGCGTCCGTCAACGGATGAAGATGAACGAATGTGGAAGCAAGCACAATTAGAAGAAAACGAAGCCAGTAAGGAAGGTGGCAGAGAGGATAGTCCAATGGAGCCATGAAGGCGAAGAGCGGAACGCTGAATTGCGATTCGCGGTTTGGGACGTTGGGCTGGAACTTGAGCCCGAAGTAGTGGAGGATGGCGGTGACACAGGCGATGGGACACCATTGTATTGACCGCGGATAATCTCCGCTGCCAGCTCGGCAACACCGTACGTAGGTGCACCCAAATGAGCAGCGAATGAGATAGGGAAGATTGACGAATCCGCGACACGGACATTGGCAGTACCGTATACCTGCAGCTTAGCGTTGACGACACCGCCGAGGTTTCTCGGAAGCATGGCGCAAGTCGATGAAGGATGGAACTCGGTGCTGACATGGCTTGCGATATAGGCATCCCACTCGGCGTCGCTGTTAACGCTAGGTCCAGGAGCAACTTCGTCTCCCAGTGATTTCGCCAAAGGATCGGTACGACCGATTTTACGAACGAGCTTGAGGGCTTCACGAAGAATGACTTTGTCGGAATCGTGAGAGAGGTAGTTCGGGTCGAGGACAGGCGGATCGAAGACGTCGGATGAGTTAATGGAGAGACGTCCAACGGAGAAGGGATGTTGAAGACCGGCTTGGAGGGCAACGGTGCCAGCCGCGTTGATGCTGAGCAGCAGCTCGGCTTGACCGACGTCCGTGCCGTAGACATTGTTTGCAACGGTGGAATAAATGGCCTTGTCGCCCTCGAAAACTTCGGGGTTGGCAGAGTTACCGCTAGCAAGCGATGACGGAGCGCCCTTGACGATTTGTGATTTCAGCGCATCAGCGGCTTCCCCGCCGAGGAGCGTGGAGAGCGGGATGTAGGCAATAGCAGAGTTGACATAGGACAGGAATGTCGGAGAGTTCTAATGATTTGAAAAATTAGATTTACGACCAAATACACGACAGGAATGTTGCTTACAGCGAGGTCGCCACCGTTCTGGAATATTTTTCCAGCAGTGTCGAAGTTGGCATTGAAGGTGACACCGGTGCTCTGATAACAATCAGCGGGACGGAAAAATAAACGGTGAAAAAGTAGCTTACAAGATGATCGGCCATGTGCTGGCCGACGCCAGGCAGTTCATGAAGAACCTGGATGCCAGACGCTTCCAGCGTGTCCTTTGGTCCAACGCCGCTGACTAGGAGAACATGCGGACTACCAACGGCACCACCAGCCAAGATGACTTCCTTGTTCACCTTAACCGAACGCTTCTGTGCTCCACGTTGGCTGGCGAATTCAACGCCGGTAGCTGTGAGGTTGTTGGAGTTGGAAGTGTTGAAAATGATGCGAGTGACGGTGGCATTGGCGAGAATGGCCAAGTTCGAGCGAGGAGGTAAGGGGTCGATATATGCGGACTTGGAGTACGAGCGAGTCCAGTTGGTCGGGTTTATGGAGGACATCGTGACATAGCTGCCAGACGTTTTACCTCCAGCCGGATCTGGGTTGGCCGGGACGCCGACAGCCTCAAGGGCTGCAATCCAGTCCCTAAGCTGAGAGAAGGAGCTGAAACGGTATCGATTAGAATCCATGTGCTGTGATTTTTTTAGAATGATGCTTACTATCCAGGGTATGAGTGATGCAAAGGCCCGCTTGTTCCGTGAAGAGACGTATCGAAGCGAACATCGGCTAGACCTCGCACTTCATCGGTGGGTGGTGTGAACACTTCGCTCTTTTTCATTGCACTGAAAAAGCTTGTCCATCCCCAAGCTTTGGCGGCGTTAGCGTCATCAGCGGCAAGGAGGCCGCTCCAAGCATCAACCTCCACTTGGGCAGGCCGGGTCAAGTACATGCCGTTAATAGCTGAGGAACCGCCAAGAACTTTGCCTCTGGGCCATGTAACTACACGGCCGCCGAGGTTGGTTTGTGGGACAGTACGATATGCATAGTCGTAAGACGAGCCAATCTTGGATTGGTAATAGGCAAGCGCTGGGGCATCTATGTCATGTCGGATCGCGTCACCGGTGTCTCCAGCTTCGAGAACGAGTACAGTTGTGTTGGAATCTTCAGAGAGCCGGGAGGCGATAACCAGACCAGCTTGTCCACCACCAACTATAACAAAGTCGTACGACTCTGCGATATTACCGTCGTAGATGATGCCTCGGGGGGATAGTGTTCGTGTCGGATATCGATGAGGGTAGCATGATCCGTAGGAAGAGAGGCCTAGGAGTGTTAAGAGCGCAACCTCCACTGGCCACATATTCCGGAAGAGTGTATAGGTGTTGGGAGTATTGAGTGTTGATCGAAAGAATGAATGTAAGTTGGGTAAAAGTTCACAGTGTCAGGCGAACCACGATTATATACCCTCTGGCAGCAGTCATAGCCAAGATAAAGGTTTTTATTGAGGGCTGATATCGCCATCGAGTGAGCGTGTGGCTGATTATTAATGACACTCCAGAGCAATAGCCTGACTGAGCCAGCGAAGGAGGTTTGCCTAGGTCCGTTACCCGAACGTGCTAGGCAGGGACTGGATCCACGTTACCGAGAACTTCCGCAATGATTCCTTCGCGGAGGCTAGTGCCCGTCCGTGCTTGGCGTGCCCAAATACAAGTCCCATGAAGTCCTGAGACGACCTTGACGACAGTAATGAAGCCGGAGGCGGAGAAGGGCCCAGAATCGCTCAGCACGTGCTCCACAGGTCGAACGAATGGTCATTGCGAATGGGAGCCATTGGGAGGTTTAACAAAGGTCACAAAGCCTTGCTAGAGCCTCCCACTTGTATTATGGGCCGGCGGGGACGGTAGCCTGCATGGCCGCACCCCGGAAGCTCGAAACTTGATGAAGACAGCTGGGACATAATGGAGTTAAGTTACACTAGCGAGTCTGATCAATGATGGGGCCACATTCAATGTTTATGCCGTTACCTGGCAAGAATTTGCGACGGTCACATTCTCATCGTCAAGGACCACGAGCAAAGGGTCTGGGGGACGGCAGATAGCATAGGATCATCGTGATAGATGGTTAAGCGCTCGAGCGCCACACTGCGAGCCTGATTGAATCCAGGCGCACGACTCGGACTCGGACCAGTGCCGTCTAGAATAGTGTGTTAAGGTAGGCTGCAGACTCCTACTCAACGACTAAGAACGCTGTTCTACTCATAAACGGATTGGTGTTCAATGCCAGGCACCATTTTCTACTAAGAAGGAACGCATTCTCCACAAGTTATGGACCCCAACGTCGACGATGAAAGACATTGGAAAGCAGATCACTAGAGCTGTGGCCTTTCATGTTTTCGTGTGATTGGCATATGCGGCATGGATACATGTCATGGAAGGATGTAGTGGACGAAGACACAGACACATAGCACTTAAATGGTGGTCTCGTATGGTACAGGCACCATGGTCTGGGGAATATTTTCTGATGTTGAAACAGTATGAGCCTCCCGAGGAAGAATCGGCTTGCGCTTTAGGTTAACCCGCTCTGATACCAGTAAACCAATCAGTCATGTCGGATTTTCAAGCAGTCACTAGCACTCACCGCCCTTCGCCTTCGCCTCCGCGTGTGCGTCGTGATTAGCCTTCACCCGGTCCAAGAACTCCTGTCGGCATTTTGAATGCCTTATGTGCTCCACACGCAAGTTGACGCGCTTCTCAATGTAGCGGTTGCCGACGACCTTGTAGACGATGACACCTACAGCGCTTGGTGTGACGTTGTAGATGATACCAGTGCGTCTACCAAAGAACATTCCCGTCAAAATTGGGATTTGATTTCGAAAGAACGGACGGACCCATGGTAGTATTTGTGAGGCATACCCTTTTGTTGGGCAGCGTTGGCCTTGATATCGACGATATCACCAACGCGGTAGTTGATGAGGAAAGTGGAAAGTTTCACGGGGCCATGTTCTACCATCCATTATTGTTACACTATTCAATCCGAGCAGAGGTTCGGCGGAGACATACCCTTGAAGCCACGCTTGAACATGTGGCGCGTGCGCGCGCGGTAACCGAAGGAGTGAGGCATCTTGAGGGCTGTATTCGGGGCGAGATTAGCCCAAAACTAGAGTAGATATCGTAGGGCACTCACAGTCGGCGGTGTCGTTGGCGTTGGCGTTGAAGGATTGCTAGTGACAAACTCCAGTGTTCGGAAGATCCCGAGTGGCTGATGGTGCTGTACAGTTTTACGTGAGGCGGCTGAGCCTACTTTGTTTGTCTAAATTTGTCGCCCTCCCTTCAGCTACACCAATTTTGTGCCGCGGTCGCTGGTAAGCAAGTCCACCACCGCCGACACCATCAAGCAAAATGCCCAGGTAAACGTTCGATGCACTGTGTTGACGCCAAGTACTTCGCGTACTGAAATATTGCTCTAAAGGGCTCCAAGGAACCACAGCAAGACGTGAGCGTTTTATCCTCAAGATCCACTTGATGTGGATGGGATGCATGAGAGCTGACATCGGCCGTGCCCCATTATCCCCTTGTCTTTTACAGTTACAAGGTCCCTCGTCGACCATTCGAATCCGCTCGTCTCGATGCCGAGCTAAAGGTTTGCTATCACCTCTTCATTTCACTTCTGATCTCATTCCGAGGGTTCTTGTAGCTCGCTGGTGAATACGGTCTCCGCAATAAGCGTGAGCTCTGGCGTATCGCCCTTATTCTTTCCAAAATTCGTCGTGCCGCTCGTGAGCTTCTCAAGCTCGATGAGAAGGACCCCAAGCGTCTCTTCGAGGGTAACGCTTTGATTCGACGACTCGTTCGCATCGGTGTGCTCGATGAATCCCGCATGCGTCTCGATTACGTGTTGGCTTTGAAGGTTGAGGATTTCTTGGAGCGTCGTCTACAGACCCAAGTTTTCAAGAGCGGGTTGGCTAAGAGTATCCACCATGCTCGTGTTCTCATCAGACAACGCCACATTCGGTGCGTAATTTCATGTTTTGTCTTACTATGCCATGTTTATCACCTCTCTCTAGCGTTGGCAAGCAGATCGTTAACGTCCCTTCCTTCGTCGTCCGTCTCGATTCCCAGAAACACATCGACTTCGCTCTCACATCGCCATACGGCGGTGGCCGCCCTGGCCGTGTTAAGCGCAAGCGCGCCGCTGCTGCTGCCAAGAAGGAGGAGGGTGGTGACGAGGAGGACGAAGAGTAAACGTATCGCTCTAGCATGCTTTGATATCATCTTCAGGTTTCGTCTGTATGTTCAATATGTTATGATGCATGCCCAAAATCTTGCCCAAGTGTGGCCCCGATGAACGCGTATTATCTCTTGTTCGATCGCAAGTTCAGTGAAGCCGTTTTGCTCCAATGCTAGAGCTTAGAGCCTCAGCTTCTCTTATTCGCCCATATGAGTATTTGCACATGCAAGGGAACGATGCCGATGGCTCCTAACTTCGCGATCGTGGGCGCTAAAGCTAATCCACCTTCTCTCATCCAACCGAAATGGCAGAGGCAGCAGCCATCCCAGCACTTGATGCCATGCAGGGCATCGTAGCAGGTGCTGCGCCCGAAATACCCGAACCCTCTGAGCCCCCACCACCTGAGGAACCCGAATTCAAATCCGAGACTCTGTACGTCCAAAACCTAAACGAAAAGGTCAAGGTTGATGGTGAATTGACTACGTCCCCTTGCCTTGGAAATTGCCACTAACTAATGTCGTAGTCCTTAAGGCCTCGTTACGTGGTCTATTTAAATCTTATGGTGAAGTACTGGATGTTGTGGCACACGATAATCTGCGGATGCGCGGCCAGGCGTTCGTCTCGTTTGCCTCACCTGACGTTGCTGCGAAGGCTATGAAGGAAGTCCGAGGGTTCCCGCTGTATTCAAAGCCTATGGTATGTCGCTGAGGGCTTAACCGATGGTATCTAAGCTGATAAATTCGCTAGCAAATATCGTTTGCAAGGACGCGTTCGGATGCCGTTGTAAAGAGGTTAGATCCTAATCGTTACGACGAACACAAGGCACAGCGGGATGAGCGCAAGAGTGGGTAATCATTTGTGACCTCATCTGCGGAAAGAAACTGACAACAGACCCCAGAAAAGACGAGATATACGAATCCGTTAAAGCAGAAATTCCGGGCTAAGCGTATGGCTGCTGAAAGTACGTTATTCCGATCTCTGTCTCTTTGTGCGCCTCACTCATCTACTACCAACCATCAAGTGGACGGCGTGTCAGCTCTACCTGCACCTAAACGGCCGAACGTCCAAATGCCAGACGAATACCTCCCACCAAACAAGATTCTGTTCCTACAAAATCTACCGGAGAGTGTTACGAAGGATCAACTTATGGCCCTCTTTTCCCAATATCCGGCCCTCTACGAAGTACGTCTTATACCGACGAAAAAGGATATCGCCTTCGTGGAATATATGGACGAGAACAGTGCTGGTGTGGCGAAGGATGCACTACACAATTACAAGCTGGATGGAGAAAACAAGATCAAGGTCTGTTCGGTTATGAGCCAGGTACTCATTGGGCTAATAAATCGCTCAGATCACGTTTGCGAGAAAATAGCCGTTTCTCTCACTTCACTCTCGGGTTTCCATTCTTGTGTGGCTCTCTCTGGCGTGTATGTGCCCTTCTACATGTATTTTCGTTCAACCGTACACGTGTAGCTGCTAGTATACATTCCCTCGACCTTCTCGCTGGTCGGCATGAACCACATGAACCGAAAATTATGTCTCTGTAGGTAGTGCTTTGTATTATAGAAATGACTCCGGAGTCCACGGGCGCTAAGCTGCTTGCAGTTGACCGCCGATGCCATCTCAGAGGTCTCGTTCCCGTTCCCGCTCCCCAGCTGAGTCGAGATCACTACCCTACGATGCATCTCCAATATCCGAGTCGGACTATTTCTTGAAGAGTTCAGAATTCAGAATATGGCTGAAGGATGAGAAGCGAAAAGTCCGCATCCTCACTCAAGACCAACCGTTTTCCAATGAATTGACCTGGTTTCTTCTCGCAGTACTTTGACGACCTTTCGGGCGACAGAGCACGGAGGTACGGTGCTTGCCCATCCCTTGCATGAGTCTAAAATGTAAAGCACAGCTACTTTCGCAAGTTCGTAAAGGTGCCCGGCTAGTATATTCTGGACGCTACAGCAACCAAGCTTAATGTTGATTGTTACAGGCATGGAACAGGGGCAAATTATCCAGTGAGCCTACAGTATTACGCCCGGTAACCCGCTGACACCTCATTCATTGTCATTCATAGAATCGCTCTACGCCGGGGTCGATTCCAGCGCGATTTCCGCAAATAGCCAGACCAGCTACAAGTGGTCGTTCGCGTCCAAGCAGTCGCGAAGTGAAACGGAGGCCATAAATGCTGCGCGACATCAAATTGCTGCTGCTACCAGCGGGTCTGCAGTAACAGGTAGTGGCAAGATGCAAGGTCCGACTTTGCCTTCGTCGTCGGACCTCGCGCTCGCTCGTGAGCTTGAATCAGAGAATCGTGAGGAGGAACGCAAACTTAAGCGCAAGCGAGACAAGAAGGAGGCCAAAGAACGTGTAGAGGATATGGTGGGGCCGAAAGAGGTGGGACGAGAAGGGATGTTGGAGAAGAAACGTGCCAAACGCGAGAGCGATCGCACATTTAGAGAGAAAGGGGAGGATGGTTTTGAAGTGGATGATTCTACGTTGATGGGAGGTGGTGATAGCTTTAGGGCTGCGTACGTCCACCGTCCACCTCGTTTCCCTTTCTCAGATCTTCTCACTAATGTCAACTGCTTACTTCCTCAGCATTGCAAAGAGGGATTCTGCGAAAGAGCGATATAAGCAGAAGATGGATGATCGTGCGTATGAAATGCGAGAGCGGGCGAATCAGTTCAGAGAAAAGGAGAAGGCGACCATGGATATGTTCCAGCAGCTGGCCAAGCAAAGGTTTGGCTGATCCCTCGAGCTTTGAGCTCTACAGCCCACCATTCGGGTTGACGTCTAAAGTACGTACTATGCGTCGATTTGGTGCTAGCCCTACGTGGTTGTCGTTGGCCTTGCCTTGGTTTTTGTAAGCGTAGTTCAACAACTACGACTATGGACTTCTTGGAAACCTACAGTGACATCTGGTCAATGTCTGCTGTCGCTGACACGGCCTGGCCCGGCAAAATTCGAGGATAACCACCCACGCTTGGGTAACTATGTCTCATATGTAGATTCGTTCAATTCACTTGTTGAAGCGTGGCTGATCTTGGCCTCGACGATCTTTCCTGATGCCTTTCATCCCATGTTGTGTGCTAGTCCTCGGACCTCGATGCAAGCCACCCGTCAACTCTACAGCTTCCGCCACGAAGAGCCAGTCAGTACCTATTGCGCCATATAAAAGGATACTTGCGTCTTCTTTACTTCCTCAGTGAATTTCCATTGGACTCCGAAGTAAGTGAGCCTTCCCTCTTGCAGCATCTTAGCGTTGATTCTGATATTTATTCTAGGGCCCTTTAAATCATGCAATTCCTTAACTTCGTCGCCTTCGTCGTCCTCGTCGCCACTTTCGCAACTGCGAACATGGACGCCAAATGTACCCCGAAGGGTAGCACATGCACGATGGCGGCGAAGGGCTCATGCTGCAAGCCTTTCAAGTGTACGCCCGCCGATGGAGGAAACAGCATTGCGACCTGCGAGTGAAAAGGACTAGCTCGAGGCAGACTCGAGTCCCCCTACTACTAGTCATACGTTACTTGCTAATCACTAATGGAGGAAATTAATCGGGATTATCAGGAGTACATTCCATGGAATCGAGCAAAAATTTCGGTCTGACCATCCGCAAAGACCTATGTACCTCTAGCAGAGGGGATATAATCGACAGGAATTGACTTTTCCAACAGAGCAATGTCCTCGTCATTGAGACCACAATCCTCAATGGTCAATTTCTCAAGGCTGGACGTCCTTCGTTCGTGAATCCACCGCTTTAGTCGGGAAATGGTCTCGGATTTTGGCTCGAAATGGACTTTTCGAAGATGAAGTCGGCGGAGGGATGGATATGGAAGGGAAACGCCGCCGGTAGGTTTAAATTTCGTCAGCTTTGCAAACGCCATGTCTCCATCAACTTGGAGCTCTTCGATCGTCCGAGATTGCCGCATGGGAAAGAAAGGGGAGAGGACGTGTTGGGACAGTTTTAAAGTCTTGACATGGTCAATGGATAGATCGGAAACCAAGGTGTCAGTGTAGAGGTTAAGACTAAGGGAACGCTCTTTGGAGGCAATATGCGCGCTTTGAATGAATCGGATTTGGCCACCCTGGCATTCTACGGTGTCAGGATGAGCGCATGTATTGGTCAGAAAGAAGGCGGCAGTGGATATTATGGCAGAGTCTGGGACATAATCCGAGAGAGAAACTTCGAACTTCTCAAGTTTGTCTACCACGGTGGCTTTGACAATTTCGACGAAGCCGATAGGACTGAGACGGGCATCGACCTTCCAAAACTTCAGAGAAAGTTGAGTTACATCCCCGGACGAGGGACAGACAGTGGCATCCATGTTGCCGGGTAAGCAAACGGTCAAATATACGAGTCGAGGAAGTCTTGATAGGAAAGCAAGAAAAGACTTGACAGTAAGCGGATGGCTGGTGTTGGTTGGTGACCAGTCACGGAGCAAGGAAAGTACCCGGACGTTGGAAAACCAGGATGCGTTCAAGGGGATGATAACGTCGTTCAATTCAAGGCAATGCAAGCGAGGTGCACGGCCGCACGCAAAGTCATCGGGAATACTGCCCGTCCGGTTCAAGGAGAGCATCTCCAACGATGGCATCGGTTTCCTGAGGCGATGAAGATAATTTTTGCCGTTGATGGTTAGCGACTTGATACGCTCTGGGGATTGAAGCGTCCGCTCGCAAATATAATGGTAAAATCCCGAATTCCTGCTAGTGAGGTGCACGGATAACGGGGCTGCCTTTGAGCGTATCCACATCTCATTCACCCATCGACTGGACGAGGAGTGGCATTGGGAAAGATCCGTCCACAACCGTGGCTCGTTCAGAGCTGCAGTCCGCCATGTGCGGCATACGTGCGTGACGACAGCCCATCCTATCCAGCTAGGTAAAGTTGGGTATGATTTGATATAATTCGCGTCCTTCGCCAAGGTTTCAAAGATCAAGGTAAGAACTTCCATCGGGAGCATTCTCGTATGACTGCAGTCAGCGTTGCGCGCTTCACGCAGCCGACGTAATTCAACCAAACACGCGTCGATCTTCGCATCGTATTGACTCTGAAGAGAGACTGAGGCAACCTCCAGAGATTCGGCGGTCATGGCAAGATCCGTTCAATTCTTGAGAAGGAACAGAGGTTAAAGATTATCAGCAAGTCCATGCGGCATGAAGATGGGCTCACCAACAAGGATGCGAAATAGGCTGGAAGCCAATCACTACGTCGAAAGTGTGATAGTCGTAGTCGATAGTGGCTCTGACGCGAAAACAGGTTTAGATGATCTATCTATCATGATGTTTTTGTTGATGGGGGATTGACGCAACAGATAAGATTAGATGCTATAGATCCCGTCTCTCTTGCTTGCGAACAGTCTCGATGTCAGTGCTCTACTCCTTTGAAAGAAGCGTTATGGGTGTGATACGGTACCAAGCGTGTAATAGAGCTCGTCCAGAAAGCTATCGATGATCCATGACTCGCCATGCTCATCCTGCACATCAGGATCATAGTCCCAGCAGTCGCAGCTGCAGCACCCATGTCTATGTCTGATTGTTGACATTACTCGGGGGTTGGAACAGCGAGATAATAAGTATCAGTGGCCGGTAACTGAAATTGTCTCCGCCAAAAGAGCAACATCCTCGTCGGAGATACCACAATTATCAAGTATTTCGATAGATTCCGCTGTTCCTTGATCCACAACTTGAATTGTGTGATGTACTGGGACGTCACGGTCGGAAAATGATGGTCCTGGCGTAAAAGAAGTCGACAAAGGGAAGGATATGGGGCGGGGATAGTACCTGAAAGTTTGATTTCCAGTGGGTAATACTCGAGTATAAGGCAGCACTTCCATTGACTTGAAGTTCTTCGACGGTTCGACAATCTTGCAGGGGAAAACCAGTCACCGGCCTATCTGGTGTCACGCTCAACGTTCGAATGTTCGTCTTGGGTAGATGCGCCGCTAAGGAAGCACAAGGGGTGGATAAGCTTAGATGGAAGGTGCGTTCGTCAAGGTTGGCGTGCAAAGTTACGATGAACTCCATGTTATAATGATCCCATCGAAGTACGTCAGGGTTAGCAGTCGCTAAGAATAAATGGATTACGTTGCCTAATGTCTTCAAACTTGAATCTGTGGGCCATGATAGCGAATGAATGTCAAATCTTTGAAGGGAATCCACTGCGATAAATTTGAGAATTTCGTCGAGCGCCGTAGGTGCAGTAGTAACTTCGATCTTCAAAAACTTCAATGAAATCGAAGCGATGCTGCCAGGTGGAGGAGAATCTGTGGCAATCATGACCGGCGACAACCCTATGACCAGATTAACCAGATGGGACAGCCTTGACAGAGATTCAAGAAATGTCTTTACGCTAAGCGGGCATCCTTCCTGGGACCAATCACCGGTTAAATGGAGTGTTCGAAGATTAGAAAGCCAAGGTGCATCCAGAGGCATCACCACATCGTACGCATCAAGGTAACGCATGCAGGGGGCTTGTCCTCCAACAAAGTCGGGTGGAAGAACATACACATTGTAGTATGTTATTGAGAGGCTCTGCAAATAAAGAGCGGGCTTGGTGAGAGGAAGAAAAAGTCCTTATTATTAGTCGTAAGCGTTTTGAGCCGTTCAGGGCGTTCGAGGACTTGCTGAGCGATATGCTTGAGGGAGTCAGACACCTCGAGATCGAGCCACAAACGTAGCGGGGCACTTTTGGAGCGTGCAACCATCTCGTCCAGCCATCGTTTAGGCAGCGGGTGAAGGGGAAGGTTGCACCAAAGGTTCGGGTCGTTCAGAGCAATGGTCCACTTGACATGTGTGATAACGACCCATTTGATCTCAGGAGGCAAAGCTCTGTATCCAAAGGGAATGCCAGTGAAACTCTGGTCCGAGTCCTCAGAGAGAACGGCGAAGATAATGGAAAGGATTTCAGTGGGGAGTTTTCTGGTGTGGCTGCAGTCGGAGCTGCGTGCTTCGCATAGGCGACGTGTCTCTGCGTGGTGTGCCTCTATCTTCGTGTCATATTGACTCTCAAGGGTTGCAGAGTCTGCTCGAGTTTCCAGGACCATGATTATGCCTTGCAGAAACAGTCAGCTATGATATGGTCCAACTGGCACCTCACTGATCTGAGCACCAACGGGATGATGGTGGTCAGAATGGTGGACTCGGAGTAACTCAACTACTATAGCGCGCGGCCCCTATCGAGATAATGGAGGATCCGCAGAGGTAGTAATCTCATAAGCAACGCACCAACTGAACAGTAATAATTACACGATGGTATCTCAACAGTTCCTTTCTTCCTCGCGCTCTCTCGAAAAAATTCTACTCGTGGTCGTCCCGTTGCTCACAGGCGCGGGGCGACCGAATTGGGCTATACTTCTGTCCGCGTGAGTTCGGCTCATTGGAACACAGGATCAACAGATAGTAACAGGGACCGCCTCAGTCAACAAAGCAACCTGCTCATCACGGAGACAAATATTCTTGATTAAAAATTCTTCTAAAGGTGCCAGCTTCTGTCGCTCATCGATCCAATGCTTGAGCCGCCGAATGCCTTCTGAATCCAGAGCGTTACCGTCTGATGTAAAACGGAGCCGACGGAGGGATGGATAAGGGACCAGGATCGTCTCGGAAGGCTGGAGGGCTAGGAGTGTTGTTAGACTCAATCTGCCTTTGACTTGAAGCTCTTCCACCGTTTGACAGTCTTGCAAGGGAAATCCCGTATGATCACCCACAGAGACCTTCCGTATTCTAATATGAAATTTGGATAGATAGGCTGTCAAGGAATCGACGGGGAATGCTGGAAAGAGATGGAGAATGCGCTTCCTGAAAATGTCCCCAGGGCTGACAATGAGCTGCATAGCGTTCCCATACCACCAGAGTTCATCGGGACGAGCGCGCGTTGACGTTACGAAGAACTCGAGGGCCACACACATCGCGGATAGCTCTCGGTCACCGGGGAAATATGTCATGAGTAGAAAGGTCTGCAGCGAATCTGTAGCGATGTATTTGAGGATCAACTCGAAAGCGTGACCACTGGATTCCACGGCAATCTTCAGGTGTTTCAATGGAAGTTTAGTGATGCTTCCAGGGGAGGGACATGTGGACGTGTCCATATTGTCAGGCAATTCAATGTCCAAATCTACCAGATAAGGGAGACCTGAGATGAACGTAAAAAGTGTGCTGACACTGAGCTGACAGCCTTCTTCGGGCCACCATAGACCGGATAAGCGGAGCGACCGAACGTTGGAAAGCCACAATGCATGGGACTCGATAGACACTATGGTGTTAGTTGCACTGAATGTATGGAGGCGGGGCGCGTATCCGGCAATAAAGTCTTCAGGGATTACACCTGAAGATACCTTCAGGCTTTCCAAGAAGGGAGCGGGTTTCGTGAGACCGAGAAGGTATTCTTTGTTGCAGCTGATATTCAGAGCTTTAAGTCGCTCCGGATGTTGGCGAAGGCTGTCGAAGACACGCCCAGTGGACGACTCATAGACAAGCAAAGATAAAGGGGCGGCCATCGAGCGCTTAAACATCTCTTCCATCCATCGGCTCGACGGCGCACACAAGGGAAGGTTGGTCCATAGTGTTGGTTGGTTCAGCGCGGTGGTCCGCCATGAGCGGCAGACATGAGTGACAACGACCCAGCCTATCTTCATAGGCAAGGTTCGGTATCCAGGCATAGAATTCCAGTTGTCAGATAGAATGCTAAAGATCATGGAAAGGATTTCAGTAGGGAGTTTTCTGGTGTGACTGCAGTCAGAGTTGCGTGCTTCACATAGACGACGTATCTCTGCATAATGTGCCTCTATCTTCGAATCATACTGACTCTGGAGGGTGACAGAATCCGGTCGAGTTTCCAGGGGCATGGTGTCCTTTGAGGTCGGTTAGAGAAATCGAAAAGCAGAAGTTGTCAGGCCGTGCGATGTGAGAGTGTGAACAAGCGCTCGCAACCGGTGTGGCGGAGCCGATGGAAGTTGCAGCCAAACATATACAAATTGTAGCCACCATCCCAGCCCTGTCCCCCACGTGCATTTCTTACTTATTTCCCATTTCTTTTCTTTTCGTTCAGGCCTCGTTGCGTTGCTTTCCAAGTCCTAGGTGGCACGATAAGAGTGGAGCAAGAAAGATGAGTGGAAAGCACGACCTAGGCATGGTTTATACTGCGGCCCTCTATTAGAATTTTCAATGCGCAACTGTTTCCTTGGATGACGCCGCTGCACGTAGAGATCCATTATGCAGTAGCCCATATGTCGCGATCGACCGTAAGCAAGCGACATAGTATTCGAAGCGGATCCCTGCCAACTGGGTCCGCGGATCCATAAGGTACGAATTTGATATGGCGAGTTTCGTGTGATCAACCCGCGGGCGATGGGTGATGCTTACCACCAGGATATTCGGGAACGAAGTCCTTGTTGGTGTCGAGGCTCTCATATCACTAGTTTCTTGACACGCTATATCATGAGGGACTACTATTCGTCTTGTTAGTGAGTAGGCCGCCGCCGTCTTTACTGCTCACCGTGAATGGCTTCGTCCGGCTTGCTGAATTTCTGATTTCCTCATCTTATCAGGCATAGTGATCGTTTGAATTCATCACAACATGTCCATTATTAGGCCAGAAAGAAGCTCTCGCATCTCGCAAGCTTCCCAACTTTACTCGAGTATTCTATGACCATAGGCTGCCCATCGGAAACTCGCTTTCAACCGTTAAAAGTATCTTGCACCTCCGAGTCTCCGTCTGCTCACTTCCTCCCCTCCCTCTCATAGGTGTGTACCATTTTTCTACCGTCGTCGACGTTAAGCAATTATTTGACAAATGCTCAAGCAATGGGCAAGCATGATATCGAGCATCAAAGCACGTCCGACTCGGAATCCAACTCATCCGCACCGTCTCTCACTACTACTAGGTCCACAGACAATTCAGCGGTCATAAACGAGAAGACCACTCAGACATCCTTCCCTGAGACCGCTGACCCACTAGTAGTAAACTGGGATGGTCCCGAAGATCCTCAAAACCCTCACAAGTTGCGCTTCCTTTCTCCCTTTACGTCTTCGATAGCCTAACCGATTATTCCTCGTTTCTTTCTTCTATATAGTTGGTCTTACAACCGGAAATGGGCGGCTACCATCGTCGTTTCCGCCTTTACTTTCATTAGCCCAATTTCATCAGCTATGATTGCCCCAGCAAGCCAAGCCGTTGCCCATGAATTTGGAATAACAAACACGGTAGTCATCGCGTTGACTACCTCCGTCTTCGTCCTCGCATATGGTATGTCTATTTCGAACTCTCTTGATCTCTAGCACCCGACAAGCTCTCCCCTTTTTTCCGTTTCAGCTATAGGCCCACTGGTGCGTACTCTTATCTCTCATCCCGGATGCCCAGCAACTAATGTCCGAATATAGTTCCTAGGTCCACTAAGTGAAATATTCGGCCGTTCAAAGGTGCTCCAACTTTCAACTCTCTTCTATCTAGGTCAGTCTCCTTACCTGCCGTTCAATTCCATGCCTTTCCAACGACCTTTGTAGCTTGGAACATAGGCTGCGGGTTCGCTCAGAACACAGGCCAACTCATCGCATTCCGATTCTTATCAGGGCTCGGCGGTAGCGCGCCCCTCTCGGTCAGCCCCCTCTTCGACTACCACGTCGACTGTTATTTTACCCGCTCATTCAGATAGGCGGCGGTGTGATCGCCGATATATGGCCACCGCATGAACGCGGAAAAGCCATTGCTATATTCTCCCTTGCACCACTACTCGGTCCCGTTGTAGGCCCTTTGGCGGGGGCTTGGATTGCCGAGAAATCGACATGGCGGTGGGTTGTAAGTGAATTCTATCTTCTCGCACCATGCTGAATTAATTACGGGTGCGTTAGTTTTGGTCCACCAGCATCGTTTGTGTTGCGATTCAAATATCCGGCATTTTCTTCCTTCGCGAAAGTGAGTTTACTCCCTTCGATGTAAGCATACTAGTCGTTGACACATTCTAGCTTATGGCCCCGCTCTGCTCGCCGACAAGGCAAAATCCATTCGCAAACAGCTCACAGCTGATGGCAGAGGGCAGCGAGCTGTTCGTACGATATATGATACTAATGACCGCCAGTGAGTAACCCATTTCCCTTCCTATCTGTTGTGCCACATTCTGACTACCATTAATAACTAGATGGAAATCCATCATGCGGGTATCCCCTTCGTTATCTGGTTCACCGAGCCGATTGTGCAACTTCTCGGTCTCTGCATGTCGTTCATATATGGAGTCCTCTACCGTAAGTTATTGACTCCTCACAAATACCCTGACTGACTATCATCTTGTGCGCCAGTGTTCCTAACCACGATGCCATCCATATTCCGAGGCGTGTATAATCAGGAACCAGGCATCGCGGGGCTGCACTACATCGCACTTGGGATTGGGTTAGTCGCGGCGTCCCAGTTCAACGCCAAAGTTATGGATGCGATTTATATTCGACTCAAAGAAAAGTCAGGTGGTGTTGGGAAACCTGAATTCCGTTTACGTGAGAGCTGGTATTTTTTGCTCTCTCCCACCCTCTAACAATGTATTTCGTGGGATTGTTCGTAAAACAGCGACTATGATGCCAGGATCCCTACTCCTCCCTGCTGGGTTACTCATTAATGGATGGACGGCGCAGTACCACGTCCACTGGATCGTTCCTGACATAGTCAGTCAACACTCTCGTACCCTCATCTCACTAGTTACTTATAGACTTCCCATCACTTTCCTAGGGTATAGTCCTCATAGGCGCAGGAATCATCCTCAATTTCCAGGCGATCCAAATATATGTCGTGGACGCCTTCACTCTCCACGCCGCTTCAGGTATGTGCTAGAATCGCCTTCTTGACACCAACGATGCCTGACCTTCCACTTTTTTGCCGCATACTATATTTACCGATTGTCTACGATAGCACTCGCATCCGTCTCATTTTTACGCTCAATAGCTGGTTTCGGTTTCCCCTTATTCGCCCCGGCGATGTACAAATCACTAGGATTTGGAACAGGAGATACAATTCTAGCTGCGGTGTCACTGGCCATCGGTTGTCCTGCGTACGTGAATCCATTTATATATACTTGCTTCCGAGCTGATTTTGACTCCTTGCTTTGCTGTAGACCTTGGTTATTCTGGAAGTATGGCGAGAGGATAAGGCAGGCGAGTCGGTATGCCCACAAGCCAGCTGTTAAGGAGTAGGGTTAGTTCGCCAATGCAAGGAAGGTTCGCTTGAGAGCGCTCTCGGGTGACTGTGTTCGGCATTGCGCACTTCAAGGAGCCCGCGTATTTCAGCAGAACACGCGCTGATCTTCGCATTGTATTGACTCTCAGGAGAGGTCTAGGATTCATATTTGGGAGCTATGGCCACTCCTGATGGCATAGTTGAAGACAAATGAGTAGGTGCTTACCAGCGATGGACTAGACCACTGGATCATGACAGTGGCTACCATGCCAGATCGTTTTTCGATTCCGGGTCTGAAAATTTGATAGAGCTTACAATACCACGACTAGACTCCGTCGCTGCACCACAGACAGGCTTGCCTACGCGCTGTCTTCGTTTCGTGGAATTGATCTGTGGTTACACTGATACTACGTTACAGTTACATGGTCAGAGTATGCTCGACAACATCAACGGGGATTGTTTCTGACAAGATACGAATTTCCTCCGAACTGTGGCTGAGACGGCAATTCTCGATTCTCAACTTCTCCAGGGCAGATGTCTTCTGTCGTTCATCAACCCACTGCTTGAGTCGCGGAAAATTCTTGGACTGCAAGGTGAGGTCGAACCATTCCAGGCAAAGTCGGCGGAGGGATGGATAGGGTACAGGGTGAGGTTCCAGCTGCATGAATTTTTCGAACAGAGGGTCCCCGCGAATTCGAACCTCCTCTATCGTCCTACACTCCAGTATGGGAAAGACAGGGAAGCACCCATGGTCAGACACATACAACGTCCTGATGTTGACGTTGGATAAATAGGGGTTCAAGGAGAATGGGAGGTGAGATTGAATACATAGCTCGCGCTCCTTGAAGGGTCCGCGTGGGCTTGTAGTGAATATTATCGAGGTGTAGAGCAATTGAACAGTGTCAGGATGAGCGCCAGTGCTTGTCACAAAGAAGCTGATAGAGTCACGGATCGTAGACTCTACGACATCGATCCACATTGAGACAAGCGTGTCCGGCACTACGAGGGACTTGAGAATTTGCTTGAAGGCCCTAGGGTTCGGACAAGTATCGACCTTCAAAAGCTTCAACGGAAGTTGGACGGTATTCCCCGGTGAGGGACAGACAGTGGCATCCATACTTTCAGGTATGCGTACGGTCAATTCCACAAGTTGAGAAAGTCTTGATAGGAATGCAAGGAAGGACTTGACGGTAAGCGGATGGCGGGCGTAGGGAAGTGCCCATTCGCCGTGCAGGCAAAGTGTCCGGACGTTGGAGAACGAGGATGCCAATGGGTCCAAGGGGATGATAATGTTGATCAATTTAAGGGAATGCAAGCGGGGTGCACTACCAAACACAAATCTATCAGGCATAAGGGCCGGCTGAAGCTGCATAAAAGAGAGCTCCTCCAAGTATGGCATGGGTTTCGTGAGGGGCAGAATAAACTCCTTGTTGCCGATGATAGTGAGGGCTTTGAAGCGCTCTGGGGATTGAATTAACTGGCCGAAAATACGTTGGGCAGCTTCCGAAGGCTCGTCGTCGAGGCACAAGGACAAGGGGGCTTCCTTGGAGCGTACAAACAGCTCGTCTATCCATTCGCTGGACGAGCAACAAAAATTGGACTCGGAAAAATTGGTCCACAGGCTCGGTTCGTTCAGAGCAATCTCGCGCCACATGTGGCAGACGTACGTGATGTCGACCCAAGAATCGATATAGTCGTCCTCCGTCGCAAGAATTTCAAAAATATTGAGAAGAACTTCTTTTGGGAGATTCCTTGTGTGACTGCAGTCAGCGTTGCGCGCGCCACGGAGCCTGAGTAATTCAGCGGGCTCGGAGCAAGCGTCGATCTGCGCGTCGTATTGACTCTCAAGAGAGGCTTCAGATTCAGGGGTCATGGCCGCTTCTGAAAGCCCGTAGAAATCCAGAATGCTTCAATCCTTGAGAACCAGGTAGAAACATTTGAGTATGACATGCATGGCATCTGGGCAAGTCTGAATTGGTGCTCACCAGTGATGGACGTAAACAGAAAGAAGCAAAGAAAAGGGGCGAGCTGACGTTGGGCTGACGAGGTTTGATGCGGAGTCTGAAATATTAATCTGATAAGATTAGATTGGGTAGCCCTACCCTTGATCATGCTACTGTAGCATGTTGACGCTACGCTAAACATTTCAATTGTATTGGAGATACAACCTTATAGGTGTTGATGACTTGCTATGGTAGATCCTCCAAACTCAGTATTTCTGTAATGTCGACCAGTTTCAAGGTGCATAGTATGTCCAACGCAAGTCTGCTGGAAAGGTTGCAGTTATCAACGTTAAAAGAGGGTAATGGGGATCACTTCCATCAACGAGGCAACGTCCTCGCTAGAGACAAGACTACCCTGAATGATGAGCTCTTCTAATGGTGCCAATTCCTGCCGTTCAACCATCCAATGTCTGAGTTCACCAACCCCATAATTTGCCCTCTCGCGTAGGCCCCGCGTTAGACGGATACGGCGAAGGGATGGATATGGGATTGGGATAATGTGGGACGGCTTCAGGAGCCGAAGCATTGACATGAATCGTATGCTTTCGACTTCAAGCTCTTCAATTGTCCGACGTTCTTGCAAAGGAAACCTAGGCAGAGATTTCTCCGCTGAGACTCTTACTGCTTTGATATCAACTTCTGATAGAAGGTTCGACAAGGAATCGAAGGGGAATGGCGGAGAGAGATGAAAACCACGCTCTGGAGAGGCATCGTTGGGGCGTATAACGAGTGCCAAGGACGGTTGTTCCCACCACAGTAAATCAGGTCGGGCTCGCGTTTGCGTCGTAAAGAACTCGACGGCCTTCCATACCGTTGGCAAATTCATCATGGGGTCCAGCATTTCGACTTCGAGCTTGTGAAGCATATTCATGTCGACGACTTGGAGAATTGATTCAAAAGCTTGCATAGCAGATCCCACTTCGATAGTCAGGAATTTCAACGGAAGTTCAACTGCGCTTCCCGACGAGGGACATACAGAAGTGTCGAGATTCACAGGCAAGGTGATGTGCAAGTTCCTAAGGTGAGGAAGACTCGATAAGAACCCCAGAAATGAGCTGACAGTGAGTCGATGGTGTTGTTCAGTCGGCCACCAATTGCCCCTTAAGCTCACAGTCCGAACGCTGGAAAGCCATGCTGGATTGGACTCCCAAGGCATTTTAGTGCCTACTGCATGGAAGATACGCAAACGAGGCGCGTGTCCGCTGAAGAAGTTCTCGGGGATTGTACTTGAGCAGACTGTAAGCTCCTCCAAAAAAGGTGCAGGTTTCGTGAGCCTATGAACAAATCCATCGACGTAGCACCTCAGAACTTTCAGTCGCTCGGGATGCTGCTCTATATGGTCGAGAATGTGCCGGATGGAAGAAAGCTGCCCATGGAGTTCCAAAGCGACAGATACAGGAGCGGTCTTCGAGCGGTTGAACATCACTCCCATCCATGTGTGTAAAGTGTAGTGACAACGGAAAATGTTGGTCCATAGTGTCGGCTCGTTCAGGGCAACAGTACGCCATGTGTGGCAGACATGCGTGACAACGACCCATGCTATCGTGGAAGGCAAAGTCTTGTAGGATGGGATGGGATTCGAAGATTCGCTCAAATTCCTGAATATCATAACCAGAATCTCGTTCGGGAGCTTTCCAGTTCTACTGCAGTTGGTATTGCGCTCTACACGAAGGCATCGTATTGCTTCATGTTGCCTGCGTATTTCAGCAAAACACGCGTCAATCCTCGAGGCGTAGTGGCGCTCAAGGGAGTCGTGGGCACCCTGCTGCATCTCTGGTATCATAGTGGTCCTGTATCTGACATCAACTATGAGCGAGGATTGCAATATATGGGCTAGTACTCACGACGCCCGCTAGGTAACTGCTGCAATTGAAACCGTTGCAACGCCCGTCGCCGAGCTGAGCGGCGACTCAGAAGTGTCACATGACCTTGGATTGTCGACGCACAGACCATGAGTCTTGAGTTCGGTAACTCTCCTCAACCTTTCACGACGATTGCCATACATCGGACTACGGCCTGCATAACGATGGGGAGGCTCTGTGCTGAACTTGGTTATGAATCGTCGCAGTACGGTATCAACAACCGGTAACTCTTGCAGCTTGAAGATTTCCGATTTCCTTCGGGGCAACTTCTCGCATGCGGAATCGACGAAGCTACCCCCAAGGTCGGTAAGCATTACTGCCGGGAAATACTATTGTCATCAATGACCGATTAACCAATGAAACACAGCTCTGTGCTCCGTTGAAGTTTGGTTCCGTTCAGCAATCGACACATTCTTCTCAGCGACGACACTGTCTGACGTCCATTGGCTTCTTCACTCCAAATTGGATACATTTGCTACTGTGGCCGAATCGCCGAGCTGGAGATACCGATAGTTGGGTTGAACGCTGCTCTGCATAGGCCCAATGCGTTGGTGCTACCCGTTCCGAGCCCAAGGTATCTCCCTTTGCGGGCCAAAGGCGGACATATCCACGGACACGGGAAGAGCTGATTCGTACCCAAACAGTCTCAAGGCAGGACGTAAAGCGCACAACGTGCCAATGCGATGCTGTGGATCTAGCGGGCTCAGTTCTCGAACGATCTGAAGCCTCGTAAGACCATATATTCTGGCACGACTGTATGGTAGCTTTCCCGGGCGACCCACACCGTAGCCCGTATATTACTTCGTATACTGTACACATATTACTGGAACCATGGACAACGATTTCAATGTTCCGGTATCTGACCTCTCCTCAATTACTACCGCACAACTAGTCTATCTTTTCTTTCCTCAACTGCGCCTCCTCTTCTTTCTGGATCTGAGCATCTATCTTCGCTCCTCGCGATGGCTCGTTACCATGGTCCCTCGCCGGCTTCAATGGGTCCGTAATCTCTCTCGGGCTAGGGTCTGTTTGTGCTGCATTCTTTGCTGCCAGTGACGCTACTCTGTTCGCGATTGTGCGACTATCCCTATTCCTCAAAGTTAGCTCCCCTCCGCAACAGAAAACATCATTGAACTCACTTAGAGTCGTTGTCATCGTGCGCATTGAGTTGGCCGGCTTCAAATCTTGGTGCCTCCTGCTCTTTCTGGTTTCTATGCGCCGTTACTCGCGCGTCACAAAGGCGGCTTGATTCAACACAAACCTCTCGTCACCGTCGTTGTTGGCTTGGGAATTCCCGGCCTTAGAGAGTGTGCCCATAATGTGAGTTTTTTGTGTTGATTGCGAAGTGCGTTGATGCTGATAATGATAATGGCAAAGACATGCATATGGACGCCCTCGCGCTAGCTTGTATATAAATGAAATTATCCAGGTCAATTTCGTCATTGAGCCACTTCAACTAGTTGACGTCATTGACTATCCTCCAGACCCAAGCGCCCAAGATCGATCGATCACTTACCTCCAAGACCCACTATCAGCTGGTGAGCAGGTCTATGTTTCGCATTGACGTCTGTGACTCTTTGTGAGATGCCTGCTTTTTGGGTGAAGGCTTTGGCGCAATGCTAAACGATTTTGGAACAGCTACTGCCCACGAAAATTCAATGGCTACGCATTGAAAAGCCCATCAACGGAGCCGCATCATGTGCCTTCGCCGTTGCATTGGCTGAATGAAGCCTTAGGAGCGCGCCTCTTGGCACGGTGCTATTTTATTTTGCAAAGTATGGGGAGCGCTGAGAAGTTGGATAGAGGTTACTTTCTCGTTCGAAGTCAATATCTGCTCGGGTAGTTAGTGGCCAACAGTGTACCCGATAACCCAATCGTAGAGCGAACTGCTCGACCGTTTGCTGAGGCTGACGGCGATCTCGGCGAGGGCGGTAATATAATTTGATAGTCTTCCTTTGGAGAGGAAGTCGAGTGGGAAGCTTTCTGCTGAACAATTTTACCACCTGATGGTGCTTGTGTAAAATGAGTATGTGCCAGTGCTCACCTAGACTGTGACAGGGATTCGTCGGCGACAGATGGGGTAGAGAACAAGCGAGATATAAGAATATCTCTCGACCGCGACATTCCGCGAATGTGGCATGAGTGTTCAACTAGTAATGTGAACTCATGCTCCCCGCGATGCTCATAGACTGCAAGGCGAACCGAGTAATGCCGTGGTTATATGTGCCGAAGTCCTTTTCAAGACCCACCAAATGGAGTCTATCCCCTGGAACGTAAACCACCGGAAAAGAAAGGTTCCATCATCAAGCTGCACCAACCGGTGATCCGCACGTTCGCGCCTAGCAGATATCTCCGTGCTATCATCAAATATGATTGATATTTATCATACATAATACAGAGGGTACAGAGAGTACAATAGGGTATGCAAGTTCCGAAGATTCCCAGCCACTAGGTGGCTGCAGAATGATATACGGATAAGGTCCTTATCGGGACTTTTGAGAGCGAAGAGAAAACATTCCGCGCTTAGAGGGAGCAGACTTTTGACGAGTGGACTTGAATGCGGATCGCCGAGGGGGACCCCATGCATTATCTTCCAGATCGAGCATCTGGGTCTGCCAGCAAAGAGCTCCGTCAACCAAAGCATCAAACTCGGAAAATGGGTGTCATACGTCTATGGAAGCGGTGTCCGCATCAGGGGACAGGCGGAAGAAGTCGTCTCTTGTGGGAGACCTAGGGTCTGGAATGATGGCTGGCCAGACGCGATGAGAAGATTCGTATGTTGACTACATGTCGAAGACACGAGATGAGCACATGTCAGAGTGGATAAGGAGAGTACGCACCCTCGAAGGACTTGGCTGCCAGTTTGACTCCTCAGAGCCGACGGAGAACTCAATCTGACGGTGGCGAACATGAGCAATGAGTGCCTTGTCATGGCCTAGATACTTACCAATGTGCTGCACTCCGATTCCATTTGGGAAACGGCGGCTAAGGTGTTGGTATCGGAGTCTTCGCTATGCCTCTGCAACGCAATTGCATCAGCCATCGCGATGATGCGGTACTGAGTTGGGGGACGTACCCTAGGCTTCAAGGTACGGGTTACAGCCAACTTGACCGTATCCTTGAAAGTTCTCTTCATGGGCCGAAAGTCTGGCGCCGCTGATTCCTGGTTGAATATGTCAGCCGTTGGTATCGAAAAGGAAAGTGAGAGGATCACCCACGGAATACGAGTGTACCATTGCGTCGGGGTATGGAAGGGATACTTGGTATGCGAGATGAGGGGGGGCATCCTACAACGAAGGGGAGGTCTTTAAGTACCCTTGAGCGGGCCGGATCTGGAGGAGGGTTCAGTGTTGGAGTTTCTTCATAGTACCTTACTTTCGCAAACAAGTGACCAAGAAAAGACGCGTGACGGCATTCGGAGCCACAGCGCGAGGTACTCGGACCTCCTGCTTCGTCTTACGGCTTTACGCCCCATCCCCGAAAGTGGAAGCGAAAGGGTTCGGTATTGCGTTGTCAGCTGCGTGATATACAGTCCCAGTGTGACGTACCAGCACTTCGGAAGGTTATCGGTAGTCCCAAGACTTGCACATGCGACGCCGAGCGGGATAGAGAAGTCCGTACAACAGCCATGGCTAAGGGATGGCCTGATGCTTCGACTTCTGTTTGCTGACCACGACATAAGTGGATATCATGTGATGGAAGCTGAGCGAGAAGAATATATTTAGATAGAAACAGCACTCCTGCCAACCTGAGTGTGGGTGTTAGTGATACATATATGGTTATTGGGGAAGCGACAACCCCATCAACCATCATACTCCCATCGAGGCGATCGCCACAATGCAGGTAGCGCAAGTAAATCGGCGTTCAGCAGTGCCGAGGTTGGTCCCAACAAAATCTAGCGGCCATCAAAATAGAGGTTTTTGCAACAAATGGGTCTTCCGCTTCTTATCGCACTATGGTGCTTGAGGGAATCGTTCGGCTGCGTGAGGTAGGAAATATATCACATGGGTGACAACGAACACAACTGCCTTATGGTTGAAGGAGTAAATATATGCTGCATTAGATGATGACGAAAACATACTAAACGTGACTACCAACTTCTGCCGGTCACGAGCTATCCATTTTATCATCGTCCAGTGCCTGCGTCCCGTCGGGTATCTCTTCGAATACCAGCGATCCCTGTTGTTCCTTCAACCATTGAACACTGCGTTTTTCATCCATGAAGTATGTGTACGCCCTTCTCAGGTCTTCTACTCCAACTTGCTCGGCCTTCCGCTTCCTTGCTAGGACCTGAGCACATGAGATCAGATTGAGCGCGTAGCGCAAGGTGGTTTGCGTGGCCATCGAAGTCAGGACAGTTGTAGCTTCGGCTGTGAGTGTTACGTCCTCTTCTTGACATCTAGAACGGGGGCAAGTTATATTTGGTCTCATTGAGCATGCTGAAAGCATCAAATTCCAGGAGGGCCTGCGAGTACCCACCGAATCTGGACTATTTGCTGAATGTCCTCCTCGGTGTACGGTTTTGTGCTAACAATAAGGACACGGTCTAGGAGGTCAACAGGTAGGCCGTGAGGACTGCGGAACTTCGTCCCTCGGATCCGCGACATGCCGCGATTCGAAGCCATGATGACCAGCGGCGAGAGTTCATTCTCAAGGGCGCGGTTGAGGAAAGAGAAACATTCGATATCAAGCATGTGAACTTCATCGATGAAAAGAACCTAGAGAAGACGTGAGGACAGCGAGGTTGCGTGTTCCATCTCTCAGCTTACACCAGGAATGATTTCAGCCTTGCCCTCCTCCCTCCATTCAGCAACTTTAGTGTTGATCTGGCTCCTAAGTTCAGGTTTTATTTCGCCGGTATCGCCAGCGAAGAGGGCCAAGAATCCTTGCGTACGGCTGTTAATCACGTCGATTTCGTGTAGAGACACGGTATGAACGACTTCTTTTCGTTTTTGAATCTCCCCTTCAGGACATTGTACGAATTTGGTCTTGTGGTTTGTCAGATTGGGGGCGGAACGGTCATGCAAATGGAACGTACATCAGCTCCCATTGCATCGTAATCTCGGCTTCGCGCGAAGGACCGTCCAAGTTTAGTGATTTTCCCCGACGTTTTGTCGATAGCAATCACGTCCCCAGCTAGAACCTTCTCCTTTGACAAAGCATCTATCATCTTCGTTCCCAAATCATAGATGGTCTCCATGTCAGTTGTCTTGATTGTCAGCTTGCCAGTTTTTGTAGCCTGGTCAACCACGTCACTTTGTAATTGTCGAAGCAGTCGACCAATATCACGTACGCCAGTCAAGCTTCGATCGATCTGTATTTCAACAACTTCACCCTCTACGAGTTCAGTTTCTTCTTTTATCCGCACGCCAATGCTTCGTCGGAACGCTTGTGTGAGAGCCTCCGTTTTGGACATTGATAGGGAAAACACCTCGCTTGCAGCGATCATTGTAAATGGTACATCAGGGCCTAAAGTCTGAGCCATACCTAGCAATGGTCAGATAGGGTGAAATCACCAACATAAACTGACGTACCCAGCGCAATAGCTGTCTTGCCTGTCGATGGAGGACCAGCGAACAACATTGCCCGTCCAGCAATCCGTCCTTCTTGGACCATTTTGAGGATCATGCCGGCAGCTTTACGCGCCTTGGCCTGCCCAACCATACCCTGGGCATTTGCTCGAGGCTCAAGTCTGTCGTCGAGACCCAAGCCACGGATATGTGAATGTGCACCTTTGGGATTTGCCTTCAGCTCCAGTGACCATCTCTTGCAAAGCTGAGACTACCTATCCGCTCCATTTTGGTGATATCCCGAAGCTCTGAAGTCCCCGTCGTAATATTCATAGCCTAGATTCATGGCGTTTGAGTGAGATTGTAATTATTGATGAATTTCTGCGTACCATGGTAAGGGGAGGGGAAGAGACGCGTCAGTTTGGCGGGCAGAGTCATGCCAAACACGGCCGGCAGCCTAACATCCGAATTTTCCTCATTTCAATTCCACAGCCTATGTTCTCCGCCAGAGCCAGCTTTGGCCGTCTGCGTTCTTGCGTCTCTTCGCTTCACGCTTTTGCTCCTGAAACATCGAGATGTGCTAAATATGCCCGGCTAAACTCGCGAAGTTACGCGACTGAAACTCAGGTGGAATCCGTTGCTGACGCTTTCGTCCGAACCACCGCGCTCTTCAAAACATACAAACCCGTTTCTAATGGTATCCGGCATCTACGACGCCCGATAAATGACCACCTCTACGAAGGGCGACCTGTACGACTTCTCACCATCGCCAAACGCAAAAAGGGTGGGAGAAACAATCGCGGCGTTATAACTGTCCGACACCGAGGTGGTGGACACAGACAGCGAATACGAACGGTCGACTTCAAGCGCGAAGCTCCCGGGGTACATGACGTCGTGCGCATAGAGTATGACCCCGGCCGTTCAGCCCATATAGCACTCGTGCGGAATCGGGATCCAACTGCTCAGGGTATGAAGAAATGGAGCTATATTCTTGCTACGGAGGGCATGAGAGCTGGCGATGAAATACAGAGCTTTAGACAAGGGATACCGGAAGGCTTCGTTCCAGGCTTTGACGAGATGCACAAAGAGGAAATGGAGAGGAAGCTGGCGGAAGCTGCAGAGGAGGGCGAAGAGGGCGCAGAAGGCGCAGAGTCAGCGGATAACTCGGCACACTCTCTTGCTATTGGCATCTTGCGCACCATGACTCTCAAGCCCGGCAATGTATTGCCCTTACGACTGATTCCGCCTGGAACAGTCATCCACAATATCGCCCTCTCGCCTCAGGGCCCAGGTCTTCTCGTTCGCTCAGCCGGCTCCTTTGGTCAGGTCATTACTCACGAGGAAGCTGGCCGTTACACCCACGTCCGCCTTCAAAGTGGCGAAGTGCGCAAAGTCTTACAAGATTGCTGCGCCACTATTGGCAAGGTCAGCAATCCGTTGTGGAAAGGGCGCCAACTGGGAAAGGCTGGAAGGGCCCGTTGGCTCGGGCGAAGACCTTCGGTGCGGGGTGTTGCTATGAACGCGTACGTTTCATTTTCCATGTATGGCTTAACGTCTCATTCTCACCGTCTGTTAGTAATGACCATCCTCATGGTGGTGGACGTGGTAAATCCAAGTCGAACAAGCACCCTGTATCTATTTGGGGCTGGGGGACTAAGGGCACACGGACCAGGAAGCCTGGCCCGAAGGGACCAAAGAACAGCAACAAAATGGTTGTTAAAGAACGGCCACGAGGAAAGGAGAAACGCAGTAATTAGAGCTCTGTTTCCCTATACCATTATCATGCGCTCAGTTTCAGACAATCCACTGCAACGACTCCGAGTGATGCAGCGCCCGCTTGTCTACGGGTGCTGGGGTGATAACATATCTGACGGCTCTGATTCATTACGTGCGGAGCCGCTCTGGCCGTACGTATAGGGTCCTCATTTTTTTTGCAGACTTACTGAGACCACCTTCGCTCCTGTTCACGTTCGTGCGTGTGGCCCTTGCGACGACGAGGGTTCTTTCAAGGCCTGGAGCTATTCACCACTATCTTATCTTATCTGCAGTGTTTCAGGCTCCGCGTCAAAACAGTGGTCAGGTTCAACAGCGTCGTGGCTCGCATCAACCCATCTTGTTTCATTGTGTAGGTTTGCCTCAGATTGAAGCATTCTACACGCTCACGCGCATTTTCAGGTTGCCATGACCGTTGAATCCCAAGAGTCCCTATCAAGTCAATACGACGCGAAGATCGACGCATGTTCTGCTTACGCATGTTACGCGAAGCGCGTAATGCTGACTGTAGTCACACTAGGACGCTCCCGAGGGAAGTCTTCGTCATGATATTTGAGATTTTGGGCGAGAATGTGGATGATATAAAGGCCTACCCTTTGCCCTATCAGATACGCTGGGTTGTCGTCACACATGTCTGCCGTACATGGAGAAACACTGCTCTGACCGAGTCCAGGATGTGGACAGATATCGCTCGCTGGGCTTTCTAGGGGCCGGAGCGGATCAAAGGTGCCTATCACTGCTGCTACGGTGAGTCGCGTGGAATTCTATACATCATGCACACTAACATGTCAACCGCTAGGTCATCAAGCTCTGGTATTCTGCCACTTGGCTCGGACTTTGCGGTCGAAGGCATAAACCCCTTGCTTGGTTTTTACGCAGCTGTATCTCGACTCTCCATAGAAGGTGACTCTCCTCACGGCAATAGGGATGGTGAGCGTAGACCGGCCTCCCAGCTAGGTGCTTTGAGTCTTTGACTAACCTTACTTCTAGGTTGCCCAACCAGCGCCTAAGTCGCGCTCAAGCGCTCAAAGGAATGACTTACGACGCGGCCTACGCAGCATTTGCTGAACAAGAGCGTGGTTCGCTGATCCCAGGAAAGAAGGCCGACTTCGTGATTCTGGATCGAGACATTATGACTGTGCCTTCCATGAAATACTGAAGACAAAGGTCGAAGCTACGATCATTGATGGTAAGGTGACATACGGGCCATTTAATTAATCTTAGGACTTATTTATTTTTGTCCTCTAGTCTCGTGCTCCTCCCATCCTGTTACTCATCTCCGCTTGGATTGTTCGACGCTAGGCTTGCCGTTTCCTCGATGATACGCCCCGGTCGGAGTGAGCGTGGCGACTTTTCAAAGCGACCTCTGCGAATCACCCTGTGCCCCTCCACTATGTACTCGCCATGGTCACTTGAACGGCGAGCAGTGAGAGTGAGCTGCCTGCTCAGACTCGCCTCAAGCGACCCCTTCGTGGTAGGACTATAAAGGATTCAGGTGGCCGTCGTGGTGGTTCCATACCATAACGAACATTCATCCGCCTCCCTTCTCATCGTGACATCGTCAGATATGACTACCACCTACAACTTTGTTGCCACCACTACGATTAGCACAATCATGCGCGATATGGGTCGCGACATGCCAGCCCCAGAACAACCCCCACCCATTCAATGTTCGGTCTGCGGTTACACTGGGGGTGGCCACTATGCTAATTGTCCAGCCATCAGGAGATAATGTGAGTAACTTCTTCCTCACATGGAGCATCCTCTGATGCTATTTTGTATAGGAATAGCAATGCTCTCCGTATTTATTTGGCATCCTTTTTGTTCTCAAGTTACGATCAATATTCTTATACTTATGTTTTCCGTTTCATTCCTATTATACATTCCTCCATTTGTGGCTCCGACATAATAAATCCCTTGCCCCCCAAGGAACAGTCCTAATGGCACTGGTCAACCACCGGTGCCCGATGTTCGTTTGCGCGCAGCAACTTGAAGACCCTAACCCACTTCTCCATCCGGTCATTGGAGAGGCATTGGGCCAAACACAAATTGTTCTATGAGTGTACAAACAAGATCCGAATGTCTTCCTATGCTGCGATTCCGATAGTTAACTAACACTGAATAGTAAACGGCGATGGCGGCTCGAGCAGCTTTGGAGTCGTGGCGTGGCACGAATCCCTCGATGAGCGCTGCGCGTTGCCGGTTATCCCCCAGTGCCACCACCTGTCGTTTATCGCCACCCCTCAGTAACAAGACGGCACTCTTCTAAGTATACTTTAAATCCTTCGTCTAGATTCGAACACTATGATTTGGCTGTATTTCTTCCGACCCGATAATTGCCAGTGGAGCCAAGGATAAGTACGAGAAGGTTAACAAGCTCACCACGTTTATTGCCAAATTCTTGAATGACATTTATGATGTATTCGACAGCTCTATCCCATACGATCTGGCCTCCCAGGCTGAGTCCCAGCGCCCTTGTTCCCACTCATTTCGCACCAGATAAACGGTGGAGCAGGTGCGTCGAGTATCCGTGAGCCATCTACAAGCGAGCCGCCACGCGTTTCTATCCGTAGTTTCATGGTGCAAGATGACGACAGGCATGTCAGTTTACTGTCGCAGTCGTTATTCTACCTCAATCTAATCTTATCGCTTTCAGACTCCGCGGCGTACATATGTGGCACAACAGTTTCGTTTCGATCATCGGCGCTTGCCACAGTCGCACTCTTTTGCTTTTGTGTCCATCACTGGTGCACTGGTGAGCTCCAAGTTCATACCAGCCGCGCCGTTTTGACCATAACCTTTTAGTATTCCTTCTCAATAGTTGAATGCTCTACACATCCTGTCATGACTGCTGAATCTCAGGATGCTTCTCGAGACTCGCTTCAGAGTCAGTACGACGCCAAGATCGATGTGTGTTTCGCTGAAATACGCAGGCTACGCGAAGCGCGCAACGCTGACTGCAGTCATTCAAGAAAGCTCCCGCGGGAAGTTCTCACCATGATCTTTGGGATTCTGGCTGAGAGGGATAATTACATTCAATTCTACCCTTTGCCCTCCCAGATTGGGTGGGTTGTTGTCACGCATGTCTGCCGTACATGGCGGCGCATTTCTCTGAGCGAGCCAAGGCTGTGGACCGATCTTTCTGACTGGTCTACCTCGCCCAGTCGATGGGTAAACGAGCTGTTTCTGCGCTCGAAGGCAGCCCCGTTATCTTTGCGCGTTCGTGGCGACATTTCGGATTGTTACCAACGGATATGCGATCAGATGCTTCAATCCCCTGAACGTTTCAAGTCTCTCACTGTTAGCGACAAAAAGGAGTATCTTCTTGGTCTCACGAAGCCCATGCCGTACTTGGAGAAGCTCTCCCTTGCCGACGGAGTCATCCTTCCTAGCGACTTCGCGTGCGGCTGTGCACCCCGCTTATTCTGCCTTGAATTGAAAAATGTTATCATCCCCTTTAATGCATCCTGGACTTCCAACATCCAAAAACTTTCCCTACGCGGTGAATGGTCGCTGACCGACAAAGGCTGTGTACTCACTGTCAAAGCATTCCTTGCCTTCCTATCAAGACTCCCTCGACTCACGGATCTCGATGTCTCCTTACCCAAACGTATGGATGCCACCACTTGTCCTTCACCGGGGGATGTGACTCGACTCTCCCTAAAGACATTTCAAGTCATTGTCGGATCCTCATTTACAGCCTTCAAGGAAATTCTCAAGTTCACCGTCGTAGACACGCTTCAGAACTTCCAAGTCTTTTCGTCGGACGATCTTACAGGCTCTACAATCCTCGACACTATCAATTTCTTTGTGGCAAACACGGGGACTCAACCCGACACCATTCGATTGAAGGGGAATGAAATCCAATTCACCACAAGAGCGCACGCAGGTTTTGAAGAGTATTCTTTATGTCTTCACCTGTCTTACCATCATCAAGACCAAGACCCCTTGGCCCCTTATCTATCTCATATCAATATCAAGACGCTACAGCTGTTCAGGCACGATTTCCGCACTTTCTTTCCCATGCCGACATCTCAGACCATCGAAGAGCTTCAAATTGTTTCAGTGGACGCGTTTGACGATCTGATGGAACTCATACCAACCGCCACCATTCCCCTTCCTTATCCATCCCTCCGCCGACTTTATCTTCGTGCAGTCCCTTTCACACCCAAGGCCAAGAATATTTCACGACTCAAGCGATGGATCAAGGAGCGAAAGAAGATGTTCGGCCTTGAGAAATTGATTGTCGTGAGCTGCGATCTGGGCCCAAAGGATATTCATTTGTTATCAAAGACAATTCTAGTCGATGCTATTTAGTAGGTGTATCAACCCCCGCCTGTAATATCAAGCCTATCGTAGATGTTCGATTATTTGATGATATCCATTTAGCTATACGAATGCCTCACTCCACATGTACAGTTCACCTCAACATGTAACGGATAAGCAGCGTCATGTAGAATGTTTCGATATCGACGGAGAACGGTGCCCCTGGAACCCCTATGGCGAATGGCTAGATAAGATTAGATAAAATCGATGAGCGTTTTCATCACCAACCACAGCCGTACCCCCAACTCTCCTCCGAATTGAAGCATTCTACTTATCTTACTCACCGGCGATTTAATCCACTGTCATGACCACTGTCGCCCCGGACTCTCTTAAGAGTCAATACGACGCGAAGATCGATGCATGTTTCGCTGAAATAATACGCAGGCTACGTGAAGCACGCAATGCCGATTGCAGCAAAACAAGAAAGCTCCCAAGCGAGGTTCTTGCCATGATTTTTGGGATTCTGGCGGGAGACGAGAATGAGATCAAATCCTACTGGACTTTGCCTGGTTGGATGGGTTGGGTTGTCGTCACGCATGTCTGCCGTACATGGCGGAGTACCGCTTTGAGCGAGCCCACACTTTGGACCGACTTTTCTCACTGGAGCTGGACGTCCAGACAATGGCTAGAGGAGTTTTTTAGGCGCTCGAAGGCTGCCCCATTATCTTTATCCCTTCGTTGCAGGCCCTCGGGATTTCAGCAACACATCTTCGAGCAGATGCTCCTATTCCCCGAGCGTATAAAGTCTCTTGACATCTACAACAACAAAGAATTTATTCCTGCTCTCACGAAGCCCATGCTCTACTTAGAGACGCTCACCGTGACCCACCCTGCCATTTTCCCCCCTAACTTCGCATCTGGTAGCACACCCCGCTTACGTTCCCTTGCATTAGATGATGCTGTCATGCCCCTTCACGCATCATGGTATTCCAACGTCCGAACACTATCCCTGTACGGTCGCTGGTCGCCAGACGACAAAGCGCTCAGCGTCAAATCATTCCTCCAATTTCTTTCAAGGCTCCCTCGACTTGTGCATTTGACTGTGAGCTTACCCACAGACATGGACACCACCATCCTTCCCTCGCCAGGGGATGTCACTCAGCTTTCCTTGGAGTCATGGGTAGTCTACAACTCTCGTGATCCTATCGCCTTCCAGAAAATTCTCCAGTACATCGAGGCACATACACTTCAGTGCCTTCAAGCTTGCGATGTCGCAGATTCTGCCATCCTCGACACTATCGACTTCTATATGACCAACAACACACGCGCACAATTTGACACTGTTCAATGGAAGGGCAATGAAATAGCACTCGTTGTCAGTGCCAACGAAGCCATTCGACTTTCTTTTTCTTTTTCTCCTTACCTATGCTACTTGCCACCGTCATTGGCCTCTTATTTATCTGATATCAATATCAGGACATTGCAGCTGTTAAAGTTTTGCCAGTGGTCGTCGCATTTCTTGCCTATCCAGGGATGTCAGACAGTTGAAGAACTTCGAATCGATGCAGACAATATGTTTGATGAACTGATGACAGTCAAACCATCTCCACTTCTGTATCCTTCCCTCCGCCATCTTCATCTGAGAACCCTCAGTCTCAAGCCAGCAGCGCAGAACATTCCACGCCTCATCCAGTGGATCGATAACCGAAAATCGATATTCGGGCTGGAGAAATTGACGATTGAGAATTGCGGTCTCGACGCCAGTGAAATTAGTATGTTATCGAAGAAAATTCCCGTCGACGTTGTTTCGTTAGGTGCACCAACATAGCCTGACTTGTCACTGGCGTACGTACTTTGGTACTCCTGATCTAATCCTATCTAATCCCCGTATAAGAAGGGAATTGTTGATCAATGGTCTCCTCTTCCTCGTTCCACATCCATTGTGGTGAGCACTGACTCATACGAGCCGCACAATCGAGCTCATAATGCCTTTAGTACTTTATCGCGCCATAGTTACTCGACTATACATTTGTTACTCCCATTCACCGTCTCACGCATATAAGAACCCCATGGTGAGCTATACGTCTCTTTGTGTATCCTTGGGTGAAGAGGTGCAAGCAAGGGGTGACGCGGGAACACCCACGTAAGACCCAACGGCCAATCCCTTAGTGTTAGGGTATCAGTATCGAACCTATAGCTCGATGAACGGTAGAGACTCACCGGGTCATGCCGACCCCTCTGTCGTGGAAATATCAACGGTCTAATAGACAGAGGCAAGTTACGCACCTATACCAGGCTCTAACGTGCATCATATTTGCGAAGAGCCTCAACAGTCGTACCAGGGTCCATAGCAGGGGAGTCCGCGGAAAGGGAGGCAGCCACTGAGCGCATCACGCCACACCAGAACAATTGCGAAAGGAGACAGCAGTGCAAGGCAACGTTTAGGGATCCAAAGGCCATCCATGGGGTCCAGAACCAGCGGTAAAAAAACATCATCGTTTCAGTAGCCTGAAGGACCAAAGGCGTGAATTGTGAGATCTGCAGACGTCGAAACTTGAAGCAAGCGTAGTACAAGCGCAGCGGAAGGCAAGGTGGTGATTCATACACAGCAGATGAGATCCACGCCGCGCTGGTCGGCCAAGATACCTTGATGCAGGGGAGCCAGTTCTTCCAGGTCCACGGCGAATCCGGCATTCTGTAGAGATACATCATAGTACGGAGGGGTCGCCTACTAGCCTAGTCTTGATGATCATAGAGGGGCAGAGCATTAAACACGACTGCTAGGATCGGTTGGTTGGAGTGAGTGGGTCAGGATAGCCTTTTGTCCAAATAAATCCTCCACAGGATACGAGGTACGGCTGAGGCCAGAGGATACAATAGAAGTCCGGCTCGAATTTTCAGGAAGGATCGGACCAGGAACCAAATAAAAGAGCAGAAAGAATTTCCAGGAAGCTAGGACCTGGATAAATGCGAGGATGAGTTGAGTTTCTGCTTTCATGACCAAAGGGTGCAGAGTACACAATGAGCCGCGATAGCCAGATACTGGAGATGATCGATGGGTAGGAGAACTGGCCAAGGGTCTTCAGGTAACCGTCGAGGAGAGCGCCGTACCCTCGTCTTCGAAAAAAATGAGATGGAGAGGCATTCTAAGGCGACCAGGTCTAGGCTGAATCTTGAAAGAGGTTTAGGCCATTGGGCTCGGAATCAGTCAGAGAGAAGGCCGTTCGAAATCCTGGCATAGATAGGCCCTGAAAGCTGAGAGGGTCCGCGATTGAATCCAGCCAAGTTAAGATCCACCACGAGCCACGATGGATGAATAGATGAAGAGTAGTACGGCACCGACAAGCAAACAATGTCCACGGAGCAAGATCGGAGGCTTGGTGTCGAAGAGTAAAACCACAAAACCCTAAGCTAGATAGAGATCGACTATCGGTTGTGCGGCCAGACATGTCCAGAGGTAGTTAAGGCATCCATGAATCACCCTTCAAGGCTAAGGTCGATATAATGCGCTTGCTGGCCACTAGCAGTACGATCAACAGCACCAGTCGGGTCATCAATAACCGAGCGTAGGCCGACGTTGCGGGTGAAGAAAGACCAAATGAGGAGGCAAATCCAACAGGGGGGTCCTTGTGACTTGGGTGTTTGTAGCAATGGCCGTGAAGGACAATAATCAAAAAGCGATATCAAAGAGAGGCCACAAATGTGATAGGAGAACGACGAGAATGCGGTGTCCGACCAACAGAGCGTCCAGGTAGTGAGGACTTGACGGCAAGCAGAAATAGAGACTACGATAACCAGAGGAACTCGCCGAGGCTGAAACATCCAGAAACCGACCAGGAAACAGAAGGCGAGTAGTCGGGAAGTTCATTCTCAACATCACAGTGGCCACAATAATTGAAGGTCCCCAGGTAGCTTCGACGCCAAGTCCATGGCCACGCTTCCAGCGGATTCTTGAATCCTGCAAGGCGGTGAGAAGAGAAATTGAAGACGAGTGGCGGTAGTGAAAGAGGGGGAGAAGATTGAGGTGCGGAAGAAAGAGAGGTGGCGAACATTAGCCCCCTTTTATATGTTTGGACCGGGGCTTTGCCACAGGTCAATGAGTCCACCTGTTAGCCACACGTCCACAAAGGAGTCTACTTTGAGCCACACAAGCCAAACACAAGCTGGCGCGCGTCACTTTATCGCTGTTTTCTGCAAACCCCGTCAGTATGGCCAACGTCAAAAAAGCCCATTATGCCTTGATTACGCCGGCGGGATTGTCAATAGCCAGCAAGCGTCCGACTCACCAGGGTCCAGCATTGCAAGCTGCGCAGCGGTGGAAGTGGTCCGGCGGCCAAGTCACCCCCTTATTTAGTGTAGTGTGTTTTTCAAAAAAACATATTGTTTGACATATGTATGGTGAGGGGCAAATCCACTACCGAGAATGGCGGCTGACTAACCTCTAAGCGCCCAAATTCGTGTCCAACTGCTCATTCTCCTCAGTCAGGCATCTTCTCCTCTTTTGGTCGCTTCATGTGGTTCTTGAAGATAAAACTAAGACCATGCTATGTCATGCGAAGCTTAATTGTCCATGTAATGGTGAAGGAGACCGCAAATTGTGTTTATTCATTTTGTCACACTGCTGTCACAGCCTCAGATTTCGGTGAATGTCACGCCTCTTCAGCCAAAACCAATTCAAGAAAATAGCTTCTCCCTCGCACTTTGGTACTACGCCATACAGACGAACTTTGTTCAGAACATCTATCTGGAGAGATTGTTGGTTGTACATTTTTTGTAGAAAATTTATTTCGTGAGATATGAGTTTTATCACTGGAGGCTTGACTTTGTTGCTCTATCTAAAACCAACATTCACTAGATAATTACATTCCTTTCATACGTCTCCTATAACTCTAAGCCTCAAACTGCCTGTGTCGACCTAGAAACGTGAAGCCGTTTTGCAAGTGAGATATAGTGGATGGCAAACAACGACAAATTCGCCATCGAGCCCAGTGGATTTGCCCCTCACCAATATGTATATCAGCGTCGACGCGACATCGGTGTCGTTGTCGAGAAGCCGGGCTAAGGCCGAGGCCCTGCCAGTGGCCATTTGATTCCGCGCCGCTCACGTGATGGCGTGCCACGCGTATTGAAACTCCGATAGTCGCGACCGCCTCCTGAATTTCAACAATTCGCGTCGTGCAGGGATCCGGGGTCTGTGCACTGTGACTTGGTGTGATGCGTCCTAGGTTACATAAATAACACGCCAGTCTGACCCACACTCTCTCCTCGACCATCTCCAACGACCTCAACGTTCCAGGCGACCTCGCGTGCTCGCCGTTTCCCTCAACGCCACCATGTCGATGACGATAATAACGCTGCATCCGACGCTATCGCGCACGCTCTCGGCGACGAGCATTTCTTCTGACGATACGACAACATCAACTGGACCAGCAACACGACGCACACGCCGGCGGTTCAACAGTGCCCAACTCGCCATGCTCGAACAGCTTTACCACGAAAACTCGCACCCGACACGTGCAGAGCGCGACGCCGTCGCCAAGGCGGGAGGAATGTGAGTACTCGACTTTCGTCATACATGGAACTGAGTAACTGATTGGTTCATTGCTAGGGAGAGCCGTTCGGTGACGGTTTGGTTCCAGAACAAACGCCAGACTGAGCGGCGCGTTGCGCTGCACAACGCAACAAACAGCCATAAGTTACGATCATCATCTACGCGCAGACGTCGTGCATCATCGCCGTTCACATCCTCATCCTCTTCACGCTCTTCACGACCTTCCCTAGACCGCGTTGCTTCAAGATCAGAGCTATGGGCACCGCCTCCTCCACGGACTCCAACACGCCCCGCGACTCAGCGTTACTCTTATTACACCAATGACACTCTCGAGCATGAGCAGCCTTCGAAGAACATCTGGGATAACATGCCGTCCTCTCCAGTCGCCCCACCATTCAGCCCTCCAGCCCGTGATTACGTCGAGTTCGGTCGTGCTCAACATAAACGAACTCTCGAATGGGCTTGCGCCGCAGCCCGCCTCGCCGAGAAGGATGGAATTAGGCAGTATAGGCAAGAGGCCGATGACACCGATGATGAGATTCACGAAGCTATCACCCCACCAAGTACACTGGGTGCTAGTGACCGTAAATGGGATTTCATCGGGAGAGGAAGGACCTTGAAAAGCCTTGATGTTAGTCGCTTAAGGGAAGAGGCTACGCAGGAGGAAGAAGATGAGGTCATGAAGGCGGCCCTTGCATTATGTGGACTTGGTAGAAGATGCTAGACGACCTGGCGGACAAGCGAATGTCATATTACCCTACAGTTCATATACCAAACCCACTTTGTATACGGCCGGAAAATATCTAATGTGCATCCTCTTCAAACAGGCTTCTCATGTCACTCATACATAGTCGGCGCTTCAACTAGGGACTCGTCAACCTATTATCCCTTTCGGCGCTTATTTAGACTTGAGTTCCCTCTCCCTCCGCCCTCTTACTGAGCCCCAGCGGCGAGGGACATTGCTGGTCTTGGAGGATCATTAACATTGCCGGTTGTCCTCGGTGATGGTGCGGTGTTCGTATATATTCCGAAAGCATCAAGTGTCCCCAGGTCTTGATATTGGTATGTCCCGTTTGATCTCCTCAAACAGTGGACGTGACATAGTTTATAGAGGTTCTCTTAGTTCCGGTTTCTCCTTGACATCGTTTATGACGAAGTTTTCGGCATCCTACGTCGCAAATGTATCTTCCTGTTAAGTAATTTTGAACATCACATGTTGAGCGCAAGAAACAATTTCGTCCTCGCCCATCAGACGATTCAGATTCAGGCCTTGCGGACGCGCAATCTGGCGGCTCGAGCCTCGGACGTCCCTCAAGTCACCGTTCGACTGCTGTTTCGTTCAATATGGCTTCTTCAACAATGATGCACGTTACAAAATGGAAGATCGGAGATATGCTAGCGAGTGACGAAAACTGGACATGCAGGTATCATACTATGAAGTCGTAGAGGTAAAGGCCTTTCAGCAAATGAAAGCACTCTGCTTCTACAGGATTTTAGGCCTGCAATTTAGAACATACGCGTCAGCAGCTGTCAAGACAGCAAATACGCAGCATCCCGAACCTTTTCGAACTTCTCGAGGTCAGCCCAAGCCTTGCTCTTAAACAAGTTCGCAACTTTATCTGCCTGCCCTTTAGGAACCTTGATCTTTTGAGCGTTCCCACTAGCGTCGGTGAACGCGAATTGAGTGGGGGCGACGCATTCGCTTGCGTCCGCTCTCTTGACCAAGCTCCCCGAGTTGATGA
The DNA here is from genome assembly GCA_032158425.1 of Pleurotus giganteus. Classification (NCBI taxonomy): domain Eukaryota; kingdom Fungi; phylum Basidiomycota; class Agaricomycetes; order Agaricales; family Pleurotaceae; genus Pleurotus; species Pleurotus giganteus. The sequence goes on from JAPEHR010000002.1 coordinate 4,518,471, forward strand.
CTTGGACGGACAAGGCTCTATCAAGGCCTCCACTGTTAAAGCACTTGTTGCCAGGACCAAACAAGTTCCCAATAAGAGCATTTGGGTCGCAAGCGCCCAAGGTGCTATTTCTGAAAAACTGGCCTTGCGTGCCAGCGACCATGTTGGTGAACTCGACAGAGAAGCCGAAGCCGGTGGGGAAGAAGCCGCAGCATGAGCCTATTGCGAGGTTGGGGCATGTGAAGCTAGCGCCCCGGCATTCGACGGTGGAGGCGAAGCCCAAGGCGTCGACGGCTGCGGCGGAGGTGGCGAAGAGGGCAGTGACGGCTGCGGCGACGGCGACCGAAGGCTTGATGAACATGATTGCTTTCGAGGAGGTGTTGACTGGGAACAACTGTTGCTGCTGCTACTTCGCCCATTCCTCTTTCCCAGCTTTTTATACTGCAGCACTCCGGTCTCATTGATGTTCTTGCTGATGGCAGACCGCACAAATGGGTCAAGAACGTGATGCACGCGCCCGTTGTTCTTTGCGCGTCCTGGGTGTAAGAGAGCTAAAACTTCAGCTTCAGCGTCCATCAGAACCAATTCTTGCTTCCACGCCTGCCACGAGCTGGGAACAATCGGCTGGATCAACTAATGTTCTGCAGTAACGAGAACAAGCCTCATAGTCTCCGCTCTTCTCAGCGCTGTTGTGCACAGTGCATTGGCAGCTCCGATCCGAAGACTCGTCCGCTAGACGTCGACGTCGCTGGCTGCTCATAGCAACTGTCAACACAAGTCGAGCTTGTAGCATGACAGACCCCGACGACTGCCGAGATCAAAAACTCGGGGTCCGCATGCGGCATCGGCAAGCATCACTACAACCCGAAGCACGTTCTGCTGAGAACATTGAACCCCGCGCGAGGCTGCAAGCCCTTCGAGTGCCTGATGACCTGCTGTGGGGCACTGCGCCATCATCCATGATTCGAGATGCATCTGCACCTACCACATAATCTCCGTGTTCAGCTCCACCTTTGTTTTGGAGGTTAAGCCCGCAAATTCTATGGAAGTCTGATATAGCGCTCTGTATCACCGGCGGGACAACTGGCGTGTCGTAAGTCAGACGTGGCGCTTCGTAGTTAAACTGGGCGCAATATACTGCGCGAAAACCGTGCGATGTGAGTGTCAGGCTTTGAAGAGTGATAGATATACATACTAACTGAGGGCACGTCCTAAATACCTGCCACTGGCCTTCCATTGCTTGGGAAACTACACCCCGTTCCGCTTGTCCGCGGATCTCCAACTCCGGTGCAGGTCTTGTCCCATCACGGCCACGGACCAATCAGGATGAAGATTTTCTCAAGTGGTAAGAGAACCAATCCAGCTGAACGGTGCTCGAGGTTGAACTGAGTATCCATATCAATCAGATTTCGGTGGTAATGATAGGTATGTACGGGCCTCACCGAGAGGCGAAAGTTTGCAAGCCCTGATATTTACGGCGCCCAGGAGAGGCGAGGCCTGTGTGGGAGGAAATGCGAGGTAAAACAATTTTACTATTACTATCTGACATGTGGTCATGTTACCGTGTAGCGACGACTCATCGGGAATACGTTAAAATACGGAAGAGACGCATCGGCAATAAGGATTGGATTGGTCTCAAGGAAGTACTTATTGGAGGCGTTGAGGCTGGCAACAGAGCACGTTCCGGAGGACCACCTTCTGATGATCTACGACCACGTATAACTGACGCGAGCTCGTACAGCGCGCCCTCAGTCGACTCCAGTCAAACAGCAGGTGAGAGCATCAGCCGGAGAAACTGAAATTCCTAAGGCCGCTTCGAGTGCGCTGACAAAGGATCCTCACTCCCCTACAGGATTCAAGCCATTATATAGCACGTACCGCTGCGAGAAGCCCATGAGCAGAACCAATCGTCCTGTTGAGGTAAGCACTTGGTTTATTGATCATAGGATAAACCTGCCTAACTGTGGGACACAGCTCCTGATGCTGGAGAACCAAACTTTAAGCGCTCTACTCTTGTTCGTGAATACGCACTGAGTACGCTTTGGCTTCACCTCCAACCTACGTGCTCAAAGTTTCTTTATAGTCGGCTTTCATGAAGGACTGCACGCCGATAACATGCCACCTGGCAGAAATCACCTTATCTCATAGTCGCCATCCTCGTAGGGTGGTGACCACCCTTTCTCATTCCCTCAGAACGTTGTCACTGAGCAGGCACAAGGGCCTGCTCCCCTGTGCCTGAGGTACGACAATCTAATCACCCCCACTCCGCCCAACCTCTTCCGAATAACGGCGTTGCATTGGCATACTGTACGTCGCTTGGTCATTGAACTGTTTGAACAGCAAGCTTGGGACCATGCAATCTCAAGTAAGGCATGGCTTAAGTTGTGCTACCATAGTCATCCAAACAGCTTCAACGTCTTCCAAGTGGTGACTTCGCCTGTGACGTTGGTCTAAAGTCGCTGAACCTGAATCTACAAAGGACTGGACACATTTCAACTCCGATGGTTCTTTGGTGAGGATACACTTTGACGTACAGTCGTATGTTAATTTTTGCGACCCTTGCTGATTCATTGCGCCCTTACTAGTACTTCGCCGTCTCCTACGCGACTGCAGGCAGCAGTAGATGCACTCCAACGAAATATCCTTGTGCAAGGCGGACTCTTTACACGCGTGCTGGAATCGGTATAATTCGCGACCTAAAATTGTAGCCTCCGACATTTGACAGCCCTGATTTTTTATCTCCGTGACCGACGAAATGATTGAGCGATCGTAGTTGACTGCCAAGGCGAGCGTTTCAAGATCGGTGCTAAGGACGGATTCTGGTATATAAGTGGCAAGTCGAGTTTCGTGTGATGGCAGACTACTGTGCTCACTCCGAGTCGGTAGTGTAGTGGCCTGACAGCCTCCTCGCCATGAAGGCTCCTCTGGTTCTCGTTGCTTTCAGCTCCCTCGCATTATTAGCTTTTGCCTCTCCGAGGGATGTATGTAAGCAAATCGAGGGCGCCATTTCCACGTCGAGTGCTGTTTACTACCCACGTACGCCATATGTTCATGGTTGCTTCTGCTTTCATGCTCATGGGCTTGCAGTCAATCTTTTCAAGTACAACGAGGGTATTAACCACTGGGCTTCCTCGAGCACACAGCAGTCAGCTTGTGTTGTGGAACCTGGTACCGCTGCAGATGTCGGTATTGCAGTATGTTTAGCACCGTCCCTCATATTGCACCCATGCTAACATGTCGCCAGCTTAACAAGATTGCTGCGTCCAGAACGCCTTTCGCTGTGCGTAACCCTTGTCTCCCTGCTGGACAAAGCCCTCGCCCACGCCGTATCATAATGTTAGGTGAAGGGCGGTGGTCATGCTACAAATCCTGGTTTCTCATCTACCACTGGCGTTCACATCACGATGAGCAGATTCAACCAGATCAACTACGACGCCGCATCTCAAACAGTCACCATTGGCTCTGGCTTGATTTGGGATGATGTCTACGCTGCGCTCGAACCCTATGGAGTGAATGTTGTAGGTGGTCGATTGACTGGTGTTGGCGTAGCTGGGTTCGCCCTAGGCGGAGGTATGTCTATCTCGATGTTGTTGATTGTGGGTGCTCCTCATTTCGCTTGCAGGGTATTCGTGGAAGACGAATCAGCATGGGCTGACTATTGATACTGTCACCGCTTACGAACTGGTGAAGCCCAATGGCGCAGTTGTCACCGTCACCGAGGCCTCCGACCCGGATCTTTTCTTCGCTCTAAAGGTCAGCCCCGAATTCCACATTTACCTACTAGGCTTTATCCCCTTTTTTAGGGTGGCTTCAATAATTTCGTAAGTCCAGTTCGTGCAGTGGCGGTGGTTGCCGACTGATCATCCAATAAAGGGTATCGTCACCAAGTTTACACTCAGGACCTTCCCTCAGACTCAAGTTTGGGTAGGTAGCTCACCTGGCCCGTGCATCCATTCTCACCTCGATGGTGTAACAGGGCGGCATGATCACTTATACTGCCAATCAAATTGACAAAATCCACGCTGCAACTACTAAATTCTCTGCCCAAGTCACCGACCCCAAAGCCTCGATTATGACCCTGTATAACTTTGTAGTTGGTGAAGTACGTGGTTGCGAATGCTGTTGCTGTATCTTATTGACGCAGTTTTATGTCAGCCTGGCGTGACACTCTTTGTATTCTATGATGCTCCTACTCCAGCTCCGGGCATTCTCGACGACTTTTTAGCTATTCCTCCCTTCACTAAGGATATTAAAACTCGTTCCTTCCTTTCTCTTGTCAAGGCCTTTCCAGCACCAGCATTTGGTGGTCAACGGTAAATATTCTTTCGGTTTGAGGGGCGCCCCTGTCTCACCTTTTTTGCTAGGACCCTTTTTCACACCGTCCCTTTGCTTGGGTCTTCAGAGAACCTCCTCAAGGCCGTTGTCAACGAGTCTGTCGTATGTACTTTTGAGCCGTCGTCTCGTCCCACATTCACGTTATGCTTTAGTTCTGGGGCCAACGCCTCGGTCTCAAGTCTGCAACTTTCCTCTCGTACCAGATCGAACCATTCCTCCCTACCATCCTTACCCACGGCAACAGCGCGTCCGCGTACCCTCCCTCTCGCGATCAAGCTTTCCATCCGCTTTGTCTCTTCTTCACGTGGGGCCTCGGGATTTTCGACGATGATTTCTATCAAGCTGTCAAACTGACCGCTGCAAGAATCCGGGAAGTGGCCATCGCTGAAGGTCAGGGCACGAGCTTGAATAGCGCACCCTTGTATGGCAACTACGCGCTCTTTGATACACCCCTGTCCGACATATATGGAGCAAAGTTGCCGGCGCTGCGGCTTGTCAAGTCGGCCGTTGATCCTGATAATGTTATGGGTTTGGCTGGAGGATGGAAGCTCTAAGTAGCTTATCATTCAACTACAACTTACCGCTCGTTGGTGGATTAAGTATAAGTCTACGCCATACTATTTTGAGGCGGCAGAACAAACTGCTTATTTGCTTCCACACAATGCCGACCTTTGACACTAATGTTGCCACTCATGTTTACAAGTGTCCATGAGTTCTGGAGTATTCTATCAACGGCGAAACAATTCCCCTTGAAACTGCGTCGGAACGAAAGGCTTTCGGTTCCCAGCCTACGATGATTTGCCGAACTAGATTGGCGTAACCAAGGTATCAAGCCCTGGAACTTGCAAGGAGAGGAACTCGAAGTCCATGGCAAGCGCCTGGCAATCAATTCAGTATCTAATCTTATCGGATCAGTTTGATTTTCAGACTCCGATGTGGCGCAGAGAGTCACCGGCTCCTAGTCACGGTACCGCGAAACTTGACCAGCGCCGTTCACCCTCAGAATTGTATTCTCGCTCCCCCGCAACTTCATCCGTTGCCATGGCTAATGTCGCGTTAGACTCCCTTCAGAGCCAGTACGATGCGAAGATCGACGCGTATTCTGTTGAAATACGCAGGCTACGCGAAGCGCGTAACATTGACTGCAGCCACACTAGAAGGCTCCCAAGCGAGGTTCTTGCCATGATTTTTGGATTTCTGGCCCGGGACCTAAATCATATCTGCTACTATCGAAATTTGCGTAGGTTAGGATGGCCTGTTGTTACGCATGTCTGCCGCACATGGCGAGATGCTGCTTTGAGGGAGCCAACGTTATGGACCAATCTTTCCAGCTCGACTTTCTCGTCGTCCAGTCGATGGGCAAACGAGATATTTGCACGCTCGAAGGCAGTTCCATTATCTTTGTCCTTTTCTGCCTCGCCTTCAAAAATTGAACATCGGATCTTCGAGCAGATGGTTCAAACTCCTGAGCGTTTCAAGTCGCTTACCCTCTGCAGCAACCAGGAATATCTTCTTGCCCTCACGAAGCCCATGCCGTACTTGGAGAAGCTCAGCGTGGGCAATCATGGCTTCATCCCCGATAACTTTGCAGGCGGCTATGCGCCCCGCTTACGCTGCCTTGAATTGAGCAGTGTTATCGTGCCCCTTAATGCATCCTGGTTTCCCAATGTCCAGAAACTTTCCCTAAGCGGTGAATGGTCACCAACCGATGCTGGCTGTCAGCCCACCGTCAAGTCATTCCTCGCACTCCTATCAAGACTCCCTCATCTCGTGGATCTTAATGTCACCATGCCCAAAAATATGGATGCCACCATTTGTCCAGGGGATGTGGCTCGACTTCGCCTGAAAACCTTTCGAGTCTTTGTCGGATTATCTGTCCCAGCCTTCAAGGAAATTCTCAAGTTTACTGTGGTGGACACACTTCAGAAATTCGACGTCGTTTTGTCGGACAATTTCGGAGGTTCTGCAATCCCCGACACTGTCAATTTCTTTGTGGCCAACACAGGCATCCAGCCTGACACCATTCAAATGAAGGAGAGTGAAATGAAATTCATCATACGAGAGAATGAAGCCTTCAAGGAGTATTCTCTACGCCTTGACGCGTGCCGCCGTCAAGATCCCTTACCTCAGCTATCTCTATGTCACCTCGACAACATCAAGACACTACAGCTGTCACGCCACTGTTGGCGCCCTTCGTTTCCCATGCCGGCATGTCAGACAATTGAAGAGATTCAATTTCAGGGATTCAATGTGTTGGATGAACTGATGACACTCGTACCGTCCGACACCATTCCTCTTGCCTATCCATCCCTCCGCCGACTCCAGCTTCGACAAGTCGATTTCGCACCCAAATCGAAGATGATTCCACGACTCAAGCGGTGGATCAATGAACGAAAGAAGATATTCGCCTTGGAGAAACTGACCGTCGAGAAGTGCAATCTCGGAACCAAGGATATTAATTTGTTGTCAAAGACAATACCTGTTGATGCTGTTTATTAGGCGCATCCTTTCACCAGTAGCGCAACGTAGTATTGCTGTAAGGCCCCAGATTCATACGCTATTTAATGTCCGTTAGGAGTGACTGTATCTATATTTTATCAATATCTCGTTACCTCACTGACGGCCGTGTCCGATGCATATCAGTAACTATGGCATTCCAAGTGTAAAAGTATTATTTTTACACCGCTATCTGAAAATGATGCCCCCCCCCTGGCACAAGTATGCCCCCCCCAATAAGATAAAGACATTGTGCAAAATATCATAGTAGGTACTAAGAATAATGGGGGGGGAGGTGGATGCAGCGGGGGGGGGGGGATTTTGTTTTGGGGGGGGGGGAAATTTGGCGGCCAAACTAGGTAGTTAGACGCCGGTGGTGCTTACATGTTATTGACTGTGGGACACTTATATTGACCGTGGGAGTCGTTGGGAGTAAACCCGGGTCTGAGATAAGACGCCGGCGGTGCTTACATGCTATTGACTGTGGGATACTTATATTGACCGTGGAAAAGTTAATCCGAGGAGAAGCCGTCGTTTCATGAGAAGGCTGTCTCATTACAGAATGGCCATTCTCGCACTTGTAACATGCTTGAAGTAGAAAAATATCAAGTACATGTAAGTATGTATGATGTTTAAAATAAAGAAGAGCCGTAAATTGCCAAATCTTCCTGTCCATGGACATACTTATGCTTCATATCCCTTACCCTGTATGGTGTGCCTCATCAGTACCTTTCATGTAATACTAGAGCATTGTGCTATGCTGTCTGCGGTATGTATGGGCATTATGGCATAAACTGAGTCTGGAAGTGAATTCACCTTGACGAAGTATCTAAGGGGCACCCTTGGCCCCTGAAAGATCTTATCTCGATCTTATCTCTAATTGGCACATGATCTCCATGATCATCTTATCAAAGTCTTTATCATATCTTATCTCAGACCCGGGTTTGCCCACGACTCTCAACGACTCCCACGGTCAATATAAGTGTCCCACAGTCAATAACATGTAAGCACCACCGGCGTCTAACTACCTAGTTTGGTCGCACTTTCTCCCCCCCCCCCCGCCAAATTTCCCCCCCCCCAAAAACAAAATCCCCCACCCCCGCTGCATCCACCTCCCCCCCCATTATTCTTAGTACCTACTATGATATTTTGCACAATGTCTTTATCTTATTGGGGGGGGCATACTTTTGGCAGGGGGGGGCATCATTTTCAGATAGCGGTGTAAAAATAATACTTTTACACTTGGAATGCCATAAGTAACGATGGCACGTTCTCCGTCGCCAATCATCCATGCAATATCCTGCTTCACCCACCCGAAGCTTTTGGGCCGTTCTATGCATAACAGAACCGATCGTCTTTCCTATCATACAGTCCTGTGTTCGACGAAAGGAGTCCAAGCCAGCAAAGCGATGGGATTCTGTATTGTGTTGATCAAGCAATGGCGCTAGGCTGGATGAGTGTGTAAACCGACCATTCAGTCTCCCTCCTCTCCCTCCTCTCCATTCTCTTCGCCATATTTCAGCGTGTTCTTTGTCTCCTTGTTCCCCTCAGCAGCTCCAACTGCGTCTCGCCACGCCGTCAGATCCTCCCCGATGGCGATTCTGGCCTCCTCAATAGCGCCTCGCAAGGATTCGTAGTAATTCTTCGGTGTGCCACCATCAACGGGGAACGTCAGCTCCTTTCTTGGAGCAAGTTCTGAGGGATGTGTATCCGTGGGTGGGTTTATAAGATATGTGACTGTAACCGATTTGACCATGGCCCGCCTCTTGATGGAATGTGTATTGATTGATGGGTTGTTGGAACGCCGTTGTAGGACGCGTAGCTGTACTAAATTATGAGGGAAAGCAATAAGTCAAACGCTCAATGAAATTCGTAGGATGAGTTACTTTGTGGACGATGCTTGCAGAGGCCTGAGGTCATCCGAGAACCCCGATTTGCATGATGAGCCCCTGTCCCGTTTTATCCGTGTTCAAACTTGGGTCGCGTCCTGTCGCGACCACTTCACATCGTGCCCTACCCTCGCTTAGATTGCACACAAGCATGCTGGACAAGATGCCTTTATGGAGAGATCACGTCGAGGGATCGTCAGGTTGGATTGATAATCCAAGTGAGTATTGTGCTTGTCGTTGGATTCTACACTCTCCAGCTTTGATTTTGACCGTGCAGGCTTCGATCTACGGGCTGAACTGTGGGGAAAGACAGCGACGCTACCCAATCTTCCTTTCACCGGCTTCATAACGCCCACCTCGAATCCACACCAAATTCTCATTACCACGCATCTAGCAACCGCCCGTCTCGCTGATTGGGCCCAATGTCCATCCGTATCTCTGAAATGGAACCTGAGTGAGGCAGAGACATGCACGCTCTTCGCCAAAATCGGCATTGTCACTCCTCCTACGACCGCTTCCGCACCGTCGTGGGTTGAGAACTTGCGTGGTGACCCAAGGCGTCGCGCGTTTTCCGCCTTGGAAGCTCAGACGCCCGGCTATTGGGAAGACAAGCGCCTCGAGATCCACCGCCACCTGACTGGTCGGCCGCCTTTACCCCCCTTGAACCGCTTCGTCCTTGTCGTCCTCGAACCATATCGCGTTGACTGGAAGGATCGCGACAAGACCATCCTGGCCAATCGGAGTTTAGAGGACAAGAGGCTTGGGCGGTCAATTTGGGACGAAGAAGTCAATCGAACGGCCTCATCCGCCTCGCCTACAAAACCCCAGCTGCAGGAGAACACAGCCCAACACACGCCTTACGTTCCCAGATTGCCGCCGAGGATGGCTCCTCCCTTCACACCTTTGGCCTCTCGACCAGGTCGCTCCAATGCAGCTTTAGGACTGGTGAGTGGCCATTGAGCCTAATGAATCTCATCTACTGAACCGCATTCTCAGAGCCCGAACTCGGCTATCGTCGTAATTGACAGTGATAGCGATGATAATGGTGACGCGCTCCCCAACCCTTCTATCTCCTCGGCTCCTCGGTTGAAGCACAACAAGCCTCCTCGGGTCATGACCAGCGGGCTCTTTCCTAGCGCTAGCTCGAGCGTGTCCGCACCCCCTGGTCCCCCGATTACGCCCAGCCCTGAGCGTATCACTGCCCGCGAGGCTTCTCAGCTACAAACGATTAGTCGGTCTCTGTGGCCCAGTCTGACCCCTGCGTCTAGCTCGTCTGATGCGGATGTTGTGATGTCTTCCTCGGATATTGAGGATCTCAGCGATGCTGCAGGGAGTTCGAATCGTGACAAAGGCAAGGCCCCCGAACTTGCCAGTGAACGAGCATTTAGTGTCTCTGCGTATCGTCGACGTCGCAATCGTCCCAAATCCGTCTCACCCACAACTAGGACATCGGATCGATATTCCACACCCTCCAGTTCTACTGTTACTCGTCGCCATTTCAAGCCCCCTGCTACCACTTCGCGCTTGCCGCAATATTCACACAGACAACTGTCAAGCTCTGATGGTGGCACCTCTTCCTCACCAAGCCCACTTTCGTCCTTGCAACCCTCTATACCAACCACGTCAGCCGGCCTGACATTTCCCCCTCCCTTTCCGCTTTCCCCAGCCTCAACAATTTCCACCGATATCGAGCCGATCTCACCAACACTGGATGCCAACCTCACTTCGGTTACCGCTGTCACCGACGTGGATATGGACTTCCCCACTCCCTCAGCAGGAGAGTCCCCTCCCACAGACATTTGCCCGGCCCCTGTACCCCCTCCGGAATCTGTTACCTCAAAAATCTGGGACATACTCGACAAGGACGATCGCCCGCCATTCGTCATCGCGCACGACAATGATGTGGTTAAAATCGTTGACAAGTATCAACTTGGTTATGGGGTCCGATTCGAGTTGGCGAGGGGAGTATCGAGGGGGTTATGGACTTGGCAATATGCACAGGAGAAGCTGTTACAAGAGAGGGAAGTCGAGATCGATCCAAGGAATGGGAAAGTGGTAAACTGGGATGTCGACCCCGGAAAAATATACGCTGCCCCTACAACAGCCCGGAAGACTGGTGTCGCCCTCCTTCAGGGTGACAATGTTGATGTTGCCTGGCGTGTTGATGAGCTGATCCGTGGGAGGGAGAAACGGAAGCTTAAGCCTAATGTCACGCTCTGGTAAGTACTGAGTCTTGGGCAATTGGCTGATGTTGAACTATCAAATGATAGGCAGGAACTCGATCGAGAGGAAGCGGCGATGGAGGAGGGGCTAGGGCGGGGCCTTGGGCTTATGGGTGACTATGGAGGGTTTCGGGGAGATTGGTACGGCGGACGCATACAGGTTGTCTTTCGCGCGGACAAAGATAAAGATGGCACCTACAAGATCCTTGTCGAGCCTCTCGAAAGCCGGCGCTCAAACTACTTCGCTCGAATGCTTGGGTCTAGGCGACTTGCTCAGCTTCGAATTCCCGACGATTACCTCCACAAGGATATGGAAGGAATTCAAGAGTTCGTCAAACAAAAGTTCTCGTTTATGGGGACTGTTTATACCCCTTTTCACGCGAAGGATGGCAACTCGATTTACCTCGTAGACAATGCTGTTTCGGTTGGGGGCCGGACGTCGCTTGGTGCCATATGTGAGTGGCACAATCCGATAGAGTTGAATTGGAAGCAGGTTTGAATTTGTATCAGCATCTGGGACGTAGTTCTCGCTAACTAGTGTGTCCAGCCCATCGCGAAGTACTCCACGCGAAACACAATCGGTTTTTCCAACTCGATCCCGGTCTTGGAGTTTGAAGATGAGTGCATCAGCTTCGAGCTCGATGATCTTTGTAAGTAAATAATAATTTTGCATGGATACTTGTGATACAACGATCCACAGACGCGACAGAAGGTCTTGCCCCGGGTGCCAAGGCTGCCTCCCATCAGACCATGACAGATGGTTGCGGCTTCATAAATCGGGCGGCTATGCTCGCAATCAGAGCCAACCTTCCTGGTCTCGAATCCCCGCCATCCGGTGCGCCATGAATATTGTCAGTCATACTACCATGCTTACTCCGTCCCAGCCATCCAAGCCCGTATTGCCGGAGCAAAGGGCGTTTGGATACTTCATCCTAACGACACCTCTACAGAGCCTCGCATATGGATTCGGCCTTCACAAAACAAGATAAAGCTGCTTCGACCTCTCGATCGTGCTCACCGCATTTTCAATCTACTCTCCATCTCGCATCCAATGAAATACTGCTCTCTGTCGATACAGAGCATTTTGAATCTAGCATTCAATGGCGTCACCCATGAGATCCTGGCAGCGAAGCTTGAAGATGGGTTGACTGTGGAAGTCCAGCCGTTGATGGAATGGAGCCGCCCGAACGCGTGGGTGCTTCTTTACGATAGCGTCTGTCGCCTAGGTGGTGTTGGCTCTAGTCGAGCGGCCAGACACGCCAGAGGAGCGGGTCGAGCCTTGGGACTTACTGGTCGTGATCGAGCGGTGGTTGAATCGGAGGCTGACGCCGACGACACCGACGACGAAACAGGAGATGGGTTGGACGTAGCTTACACGGGGAGGAACCAATACAATGGCATGCCTCTTGTTGCACACGAGGCACTCGTTGAAGCCCTTCAATCAGGTTTCCGGCCATCGGAGTCGGAGTGGGTGTATGACAAACTGCACACCGTCTTGAAGATGTGCATTTCGAAGGCGACAGCGGAGTATCGGCTGCCTGTCCCGCAGTCCACTACTGCCGTAATGATCCCAGGTGGGTTATGCTCTTGATTATAAAGTTACTGATATTAAGACAGTTCCTTGGTGTGCTGCTGTATGCGCATTTTGAGATTCCGTGTATAAGGCAGCAACTGTTGGTTGGCTCTCTTATAGGCTTGAATCTGAAAATGTTTGTACTGCATCAGAACGGGACGAGTCTGGTTTCGGAATATGATAGATACTGAATGATTTTACTAGATCCATTAGGCATCTTGGAAGAAAATGAAGTTTTCTTCAAGCCGTCAGTACCTCTGAAACATCCAACAACGGGTGAGCTTCTCCACCAGTTGGAGGGTGAGGTTCTGGTATGTCTCGTATCCATCGTCTTTTGTGTTATTCTAACCCTATTTTGAAGGTTGGAAGGTTCGTCGCTTATGGGCGATCTTATCGTCTCTTCCTAATGTATGTCTTCAGATACCCCATGCGGGTCGCTTCTGATATACAGAAGGTAAACTTCAGTTCCAACTTTTTGCATGTACGCTGACACACTCTAGGTCATTGCTGTCAATAAGGTTGAACTCCAGAACTATGTAGATGTTCTGGTGCTACCGACGAAAGGTGCACGGTCCATGGCGAGTATCCTGTCTGGTGGTGGTGAGCAACATATCTTAACTTTGCTCGCGATTATGCTCATCATTCCCTTCAGACTATGATGGAGGTAAGCTATCTCATCCTATTGCATCTAGACGTCATCTGGAACCTGTCTAGACGAGGATATCATCATCTGGGACCGTGATATCGTAGAGTCCTTCACCAATCATCCACTAGTTCCCGAGCCGCCCGACTTTCTTGAAAAGCATTTCGAGAAGCAGGTGGAGACGGTTGAGGATTTTTGCAGTAGGGTCTCCAAAATGCCGTTGCGTCAAGCTCAACGGGCTGTTCTCGATGTTCTGCTCCTCAACGTTTGCGACTCCAAGGTCGGCCTCTACTCAAAATTCCACGACTGCGCTGTCTGGAAGCACGGTCTCAACCATGAAACGTCCATACTCCTTGCTTATATGTATGTATATGTCATCTAGGGAAGGAAAGCCTAATTGGTTGATTACCCACTACAGGTTTACAACGGTGCTGGATTCTCCTAAAACGGGTTTACGGGTTAAACCTGCCGTCTACAAGAAACACATGGCCTACGATACCAAGACTCCCTGGGATCCAGATCCCAGTATACCGCTGCCAGGTCACCTCCGTGAGAGGGAATCCGAAGGCAGCTTTGTACTCAATGATCTGAAGAAAGCAGGGTCCCTTCTGACGGACGGGCTGTTCGTTACTTTTGAAGCCATTGAAAAACGCTTGGATACGCTCAACATTCGAGATCCAGCCCTCTTGGAGCCATACCAATGGGCCACTAGAACTGTTGAGAAGGCCCCCGGCTTCGCTCCCTTTCAGACTGAACTCCAGTCAATAAAGGATTTCGTCGACGCGTTTCGCAATGACTACCCGAAAGCGTTTCCGCGGGACACAAAAAATAAGGAGACCACCAAGAAGAAGGGTGACAAGGCTTTGAAGATCCCGAAGCCGTTGGAAGTTTTCACCAGGGACTTCATTGCTCAGCTTCCGCATACCGACTTCATCGCCAACCCTCTGAAGGTTGCGGCTTCGTATGCATATTCGGTTCATCCACCATTCGCGTTCAATGTTGCATTCAAGACTTTATGTCAAATTAAAGCCGAATCGTTGGGCATTGCCCCTTGTATCAGACCCTTCGATGAGGGGAGAACGATGCATCCGCCCTACATCCGAGCCTCAGCGGGGAGGCACGACGAAGACTAGATTAATTCATCATTTTGTGGTTTGTTTCTGGCATGCGTGTACATAATTGGGATTTAGGATTTAGATTTGTAGATATCGGGTGTTTGTCTTCTTGTTGTACCACTAGCTTTGTTGCTTTCGACGCATTGTTTTTGATACCGTAGCTCTACCTGTTCATATGTAATACATGTAAAATCATCGCACTGTACGTAGATATTCTCCTAGCATCTGTACAATCACTTGGTGTGCCACCTCCTTTGTACTTGTATAGTTGTACTATAGTGTAATCTGGGCTGGCTCCGATTGGGCCATCGCCATCTCGAACGATGGTTGGAGGATGAAAGCATATCATTATATTCATGAGCTGATATCAACGTTGAATACCCTACGGACCGACAACCTTCCCCACTCATTTCAACCACCTATACCCGACCACGCGCCCACCCAATCTTAAACAGCCTATATCCAACTTCATCAACTCGACCAACGCCACCAGCCCGACGCTGTATTTCTTCCTTCGCCAGTATTACCAATGTCCACGCTTCTTCCCTGTGGCGATCGCCACCATCCTCTGTGCTGCGCAAACGCGAGATGTCGGGGAAGACGGCATCGACGGTGAGGTACAAGCCCTCATGTCTCCCAATCGAACGTATGGGAATGAGGAGCCAGAAAACACCTCCACCAACGTAACCGTCACCCTCCGGGTTCAGAGAAGGTTTGGCTAGGAGCTGCTCGACACAGTCATGTATCCATTGCGCGTGATGGGGGTCGTACACCACATCCGCTGCCAAAATGATATCGAACGGCTTGTCAAATGGATCGCGATCATAGACTGGACTCTCCCAATCCAACTTGGATACGTGAATAGGAAGTGAAGGACCGCACGCGGGGAAGTTGACGTCAACATTGATGGAGAGGTTAGCGAGGACATCTGGGTGGTAGTCGGTTGCGATGACAGTTGAAGAGGCAGGCAGCAGTTTGGCAGCAACGATGCTGAGAAGGCCCGTGCCAGCGCCTAATTCGAGGACCCTCGATGATTTGGATGGATCGAGCCCGAAGTCAGAGGGGGCGCAACAAATCCGTTCCGCGAGGATGATGGCGCTCCCCCAGCTTTGCAAGCCGACAGAGGTGTGGTCCTCGCTGAGAAGGGCGGCATCATTGAGCTGGACGTCGAGAGTAGTGATTGACGGGGAAGATGAGTCAAGGGGTGATAAGCAAAAGGAAAATGTCCTGGTAATCGCAGCAGCTTCTTCGTCTTCAGGCTCGATGCCGGAGAAGGCAGAAAGAATCTGCGATGCGATATCGACTAGTTGAGAGCGTGCGTCGGTGTCGGCGTCGTCTGCAGAGCACACCCATGCGTCTGAGCGAGACACAAATCCGGTAGTCCATTTGATTGCATAGGCTCGCTCGAGCGCATCAGACCTTAGAATTTCTGCTTCGTCACCCGTATCGGGGTCATCGGGAGATAGGCGGCTGTTTGATGCTGGCCAGCTGGCATCAGCGCCGACATCCTCGTCCGAATCGTCGTCTCCTTCCGCAGACGCATAACCGGAGTCGGGAACAAGCTCGTCACTGCGAATGCGAGAAACCGGGAGCCTCTTTTGTCTGACTTTCGATTTCGATGTAAGTGCTTGAGGAATGGATGTCGATGTCGGCCAATATAGATCACGGAGAGTTTGAAGAGCGAATGCAATCGTCGATGAATCGACTTGAGACATTCTAGCGAGCGGTGGAAGGCCGGTCGAAGGTAGCCATAAAGGCTGAACGGTGGTAACCATCTTCTTGTTTCTAAAATGCCAAAGAAATAACTTCTATCGTCTAGTCGTTCGAATGCGATACTTGCGTCTAGGTTCTAGTTCTAGGAGATTGTCTAAGCTTGAATAAATGAAAAAAATCGAGGGAAGCGGGCTAAACAGCACGAGAGGTTCTACAACACCCCCGAGCTGTTATTGAGCAAAGACAAGCATCTTGAAAGGCTGGGTCGAGGTGGTGGTGAAGAGGAAAGATAAGAGACGGAACTGGTGTGGCTGTGCAAATTTTTGAAGTCGGTCCGGCGTAGGTGTTACATAAAAGGTAAGAACGTTCGCCAGTTCAAGCGCTCAAAACCTGGAACGTGCTCTGGTCCCAGCGAATGCCTCTTGTCGCAACGCACAGACAAGTACAGTACTTGCAGTTTTGCTGCCTTGTTACCGATGCGACTCTTCCCAGCGCGTTACCGTATTCCCGATGAGCCGTTGCTAGACACTGTACGAGGAAGTAACCGTGGCATGGCCTCATGCAACAAATATGCCAACTGTCACGCCTAACGGATATTCAAACAATGTATGATAATACCTGGGGACATTAATACTAGATTACGTTGCCAGAGAAAGGATGTACCTAATAAACAGCATCAACAGGTATTGTCTTTGATAACAAATTAATATCCTCGGGGCCGAGATCGCACTTCTCCATGGTCAATTTCTCCAAGCCGGATATCTTCTTTCGGTCATTGATCCATCGCTCGAGTCGTGAAACATTTTCGGCCGTGGGTGTGAAAGAGACGTCCCGAAGATGAAGCCGGCGGAGGGATGGATAAGGAAGAGGGATGGTATCGGATGGTATGAGTTCCATCAGCTTGTCAAAGGTGTCCACCGAATCGATTAGAAGCTCTTCGATGGTCTGAGATGTCAACATGGGAAAGAAAGAGTGGAAATAGTGTCTTGACAGGTGTAATGTCTTGATGGTGATATGAGATGGATGCGAGAACATGGACTCTGAGATGTTGGGTGGGTGAAGGTTTAGAGAATACTCCTTGAAGGTTTTGCGTGCGATCGTGGTGAATGCGATTTCACCACCACGCATTCGGATGGTGTCAGGTTGAGTGCCTGTGTTTGTCACAAAGAAATCGAGAATGTGGAGGAGTGTAGAGCCTTCCAGATATTCCAATGGCGCAAAGACTGTGAATCTCTGAAGTGCGCCCACCACCGCGAACTTGAGAATTTCGTTCAATGCTGCAATAGAGGGTCCGACCAAGACCCGAAAGGTCTGTAGGGAGAGCCGAGTCACATCCCCCGGTGAAGGGCAAATGGTGGCATCCATATTCTTGGGCAAGGTGACACTGAGATTCACGAGCCGAGGGAATCTCGATAGGAAGGCAAGGAATGACTTGACAGTAAGCGGGCTGCCGTTGTCGGTTAGTGACCATACTTCAGGTAAGCTAAGCTTCCGAACATTGGAAAACCAGGATGCATTCGAAGGTACGTCACGACAGAGGAATTCCAGGCAACTTAAGCGGGGCGCACAGCCGCATGCAAAGTTATCGGGGATGATGTGTTGGGAGCCCACGATGAGCTTCTCCAAGAATGGCATGGGCTTCGTGAGGGCAAATAAGTATTCTTGGTTGTTGTAGATGGCAAGTACCCTGAAACGCTCCGGGTATTGAAGCATCTGCTCAAGGATTTGTTGGTAAGGTCCCGAATGTGTGCCAACAAGGGTCAAGGATAATGGGGCTGTCTTCGAGCGTACAAACACTTCGTTTATCCATCGACTGGACGAGGTAATCCAGACAGCAAGATTAGTCCACAGCCTCGGCTCGCTCAGCGCAATATTGCGCCAAGTGCGACAGACATGCGTAACGACAACCCAACGCATCTGATAGGGCACAGGGTAGGACTTGACGGGATCCGGCTCCTCAGCCAGAATCTGAAAGATTATGACGAGAATTTCACCCGGGAGCTTTCTAGTGTGGCTACAGTCAGCGTTACGCGCTTCGCGTAGCCTGCGTATTCCAGCAAAACACGCGTCGATCTTCGCGTCGTATAGACTCTGAAGGCGGTCTGGCGTGACGTTGGTCATGGCAACGGATGAAATTGCGGGCGAGCGAGTATACAATTCTGAGGGTGAACGTTTGAACGCTGAACGGTGTTGGTCAAGGTTTCTTGAACCTTGTTGAAGGTGGCGGTAGCAGTAGTCTACGCCACATCGGGGCCTGAAATCAAACTTCCGATAAGATTAGATAATGATTTCGAGTCTGGTGTGGAATCAAATAAGCGGTTTGTTCTGGCACCAAGAGGCATGGCTTACAGGTATATTGAATTTAACACACAAACGAGCGGTAAATAAGAGTCGATAAGTTACTCAGAGCTTCCATCCTCCAGCGAGACCCATAACATTATCAGGATCAACGACCGACTTGACCAGCTTCAACGCCGGCAACTTCGCTCCAAATATGTCTGACTGGGGTGTATCGAAGATAGCGTAGTTGCCATACAAGGGTGCGCTAGTCAAGCTCGTGCCCTGACCTTCAGAGATGGCCACTTCCCGGATTCTTGCAGCGCTCAGCTTGACAGCTTGATGGAAATCGTTGTCGAAAATACTGAGGCCCCACGTGAAGTGGAATGCAAATGGTAGGAAACGTTGATCACGAGAGGGAGGATATGCGGACGCGTCGGTGCCGTGGGTAAGGATGTTAGGAAGGAACGGTTCGACGCGGACTTGAGACCGAGACGTTGGCCCCAGAACTAAAGAATAATGTGAATGTGGGACAAGACCAGGACTGAAAGTCTACATACGACAGACTCGTTAACAATGGTCTTGAGTAGGTTCTCTGAATATCGAAGCAAAGGAACAGTGTGAAAAACGGCCCTAACAAAAAAGGGTCAGTCAGGGGCGTCGCTCAGAAACTGAAGAAACTCTACCGTTGGCCAGTAAACAATTGTGATGGAAATGCCTTAACAAGAGAAAGGAAGGAACGAGTCTTAATATCCTTAGTGAAGTGCGGAATAGCTAAAAAGTCGTCGAAAATGCCCGGAGGTGGAGTAGGAGAATCGTAGAACACAAGGAGCGCCACGCCAGGCTGACAGAAAACCTTGTCAAAACATACAACAAAAGCATTCAGAAACATGTGACGTACTTGACCAAGCAGGAAGTTATACAGGGCCATAAACGAGGCCTTGGGGTCGGTGACTTGGGCAGAGAATTTAGCAGTTGCGGTGCTGACTTTGTCAAGTTGATTGGCGGTATACGTGATCATGCCGCCCTGTTACACCAAGAAGATGAGAATAGATGCACGGGCAGAGTGAATAGACCTACCCAAACTTGAGTTTGAGGGAAGGTCCTGAGTGTAAACTTAGTGACGATACCCTTCATTGGGGATGATCAGTCGGGTACAGCAAAACAACCACTGCGCAAACCGGACTCACGAAATTATTGAAGCCACCCTGAAAAGAAAGTGAAGCCAAGTAGATAAATGCGAGATTTAGTGCTTACCTTTAGAGCGAAGAAAAGATCCGGGTCGGAGGTCTCTGTGACGGTGACAACTTCGCCATTGGGTTTCACCAGTTCGTAAGCAGTGATAGTGTCAATGGTCAGCCCGTGCTGATTTGTCTTCCAAGAATACCCTGCAAGCTAAATGAGGGGCACCCACGATCAATCACATCGAGATAGACATACCTCCGCCTAGGGCGAACCCAGCTACGCCAACACCAGTCAATCGACCACCTACAACATTCACTCCATGGGGTTCAAGCGCGGCGTAGACATCATCCCAAATCAAGCCAGAGCCAATGGTCACTGTTTGAGATGCGGTGTCGTAGTTGATCTGGTCGAATCTGCTCATCGCGATGTGAACGCCAGTGGTGGATGAGAAACCAGGATTTGTAGCATGACCACCGCCTTTCACCTAACAATATCTGCGTGGGCAAGGGCTTTGTCCAGCAGGGAGACAAGGGTTACGCACAGCGAAAGGCGTTCTGGACGCGGCAATCTTGTTGAGCTGGCGACATGTTAGCATGGTCGCAATGTGAAGGACGGTACTAAACATACTACAATGCCGACATCCGCACCATTACCAGGCTCCACAACACAAGCTGACTGCTGTGTGCTCGACGATGCCCAGTGGTGAATACCCTCGTTGTACTTGAAAAGACTGACTACAAGCACATGAGCGTGAAAGCAGAAGCAACAATGAACATATGGCGTACTCGGATAGTAAACAGCACTCGACGTGGAAATGGCGCCCTCGATTTGCTTACATACATCCCTCGGGGAGGCAGAAGCGAATAATGCGAAAGAGCTGAAAGCAACGAGACCCAGAAAAGCTTTCATGGCGAGGAGGTTGCCAGGCCACTACACTACCGACTCGGAGCGAGCACAGTAATTTGCCATAACACGAAACTAGACCATGCGACTTATATACCAGTTGTCGCTACCACGCTCTGACAACTAGACATGGTCTCAAAACGCTTGCCTTGGCGAGAAGCTACGATCGCATAATCATTTTTTCGGCAACGGAGCAGGCTGTGAAATGTCGGAAGCCGCAACGCCAGGACGCGAACTAGTCCATGTCGAACCATTAGCTAGGCATTGTAGGTTCCCAGTTGTCCGGTTGGCGAGACATTATCCCAGCTCGAGCACCAGTCCAGAGAGTCCGCCTTGCACAAGCCCATTTCGTTAGAGTGCGCCTACTGCTGACTGCAGTCACGTAGGAGATGGCTAAGTAAGGCCGCAACGAATTAGCAAGGGTCGCAAAATAGCCATACGGCTGTACGTCAAAGTGTGTCCTCACCGAAGAACCATCCGCGTTGAAATGTGTCGGGTCGTTTGTAGATGCTCGGAATATCCGACGGGCTCAGCGACTTTGGACCAAGAGCGGACGTGTCAATCGGTGGTTCTGTCTAAGACTGAGCCACCACTTGGAAGACGTTGAAAGTGTTCGGATAACCATAGTACCTGGCATCGCTTCAAGCTCTGTAATTAGTGCCGTTCGAGGTATTTACGCTTATATGTAGCACTCACTCGATGGGTTGACAGTATGACTTCGGGGCGAAGTTCCCCCGCCATGCAAAGGTAATTCGGAAGCGAGTTGGATGGGCTGAGGGGGCGATTAGTCAACCTCAGGGACATAGGACGATGTTCGTTCGAATAGTCCTTGGCCACCGATATGACTGTGAGATAGCTCATAGCTATGGGATGCTACCGTGCATTTCATGAGAGCCAATGCAATTCTAACGAAACTCCATGGTGAAGCTAGAAGCCCGGAACGTTGAACTCTTGACAAACGCTTGAACGCAATGCGAATTGAACGCGAAGTTGCTGAAGACGGGCGCTTATACACAGCCACCCACATCTGTCCACCCGATAAGATTAGATAACGAGATACAACCACCGCGCCTATGAAGGTTCAACCAATTTTTGTCTTACGCCATTCTGGTTCGACTAATCATCACAAACTGGGGACCGCTCCAACGACGTATCCAAGGACCTGATTTCGCTGCTGATATCCATTATCATAGTCTCAAGCACACTGGGAAGCAGAGAATGGCTTGCTTTGGGTCTGTTCTGTCACGGTAGATGGTGCATTCGAGGTATTTCATTGTCCTTCAACGATATGCCAATGGTAACACTGCTACTCCTTCGAAAGGCTCTTATAACTCATACCTTGGAGGACCTTGGCCCGTGCATTGACGAATGTGAATCAACCCCTAACCACGTACCGCACCACCGCTCGTTCGATTTTTCAATCGAAACCGTATGTTCTCCAGAATTAAACGACTACATGCTCATGAGGCATTCCAGAGCTCGCCACAATCATGACCACCGACCGAGACACTCTTCAGAGTCAATACGACGCAAAGATCGACGCATGTCTCGTCGAAGCACGCGAGTTACATGAGGCGCGCAATGCTGACTGCAGCTTCACCGGAAAGCTGCCGAGGGAAATCCTCACAATGATTTTTGGGATTCTGGCCGAGGACACGAACGAAATTAAATCCTACCACACGCTGCCTAGTTGGATTGGATGTGCAGTCGTCACGCACGTCTGCCGCGCATGGCGACCGACCTTGCTTGCCAGGGTTCCTCATCCTACAGGCCATGGTGGACTACTCTGAATGAGCCAGTGGGGTTGTTTCACTCGACTCCCTCATCCAGTCGATGGCTACAGGAGTTGTTTGTGCGCTCGAAGACTGCTCCATTATGCTTGTACCTTAGTGGTGCGCCTTCGGAGTCTTGCCGATATATCTTCGAGCACATGCTTCACTGCCCCGAGCGTTTCAAGTCCCTCACCCTCTATAACAACCAAGAATACCTTCTCGGACTCACGAAACCCATGCCGTACTTGGAGCAGCTCTTTCTGGGCACCCGTGTCGTGATCCCCGATAATTTTGCATGTGGCAGCGCACCCCGCTTACATTCCCTTGAATTGAGCAACGTTGTCATGCCCCTCCATGCATCCTGGTTTTCTAACGTCCGAAAACTTTCACTGTTTGGTGAATGGTCACCAACCGACGAAGGTCATGTACTCACCGTCAAAGAATTGCTTGTATTCTTGTCAAGACTCCCTCGACTCGTGGATCTGAGCATCACCCTGCCCGAAAAGATGGACGCTACTGTTTGTCCTTCACCAGGCAATGCGACTAGACTCTCCCTGAAGAGCTTGCAAGTCGACGTTGGACCCTCTATTGCGGCCTTCAAGGAAATTCTCAGGTTCATGGTGGTGGACAAACTTCGGCTATTTGTAGTTGCTATGCTGAGCGATTTCGAGGACCGTGGTGTGATGGTCGCTGCTGTCAAATTCTTTGAGGCAAGCACACGCGCTCCATCCTATGCCGTAGAATGGGAAGCGAATAGTATCACGATGAATTCTCGCGACGATTTTGAAGAGGCTACCTTCCATCTTTTGGCACCATTGGAATCCACATCTTTCAGTTGGGGCTCCTATCTATCCGATATCACCATCACTATGGTGAAACTGCGACCACACTGGCTCGAATTCGAGTCCTTCTTTCCCATCCAAGAATGTCAGACGATCGAAGAAGTTCAAATAGATGCGGTTGACGCACTGGAAGAGCTGTTGCATCTCAAACCATCGGGCGCGACTCCAGTTCCATATCCATCCCTCCGTCGGCTTCACCTTCGACAAGTCAGTTTCACGCCGAAGACCAAAAATATTCCGCGGTTCAGACGTTGGATCAGTGAGAGAATGAAGGTATCAGCGCTTGAGAAGCTGATAATTGAGAGGTGTGGGCTCACGACCAAAGAAGTTGCTCTGCTAGCGAAGACAATTCCCGTCGATTCGATCCCGTAGGGCACATTATTATTGTCCAGTGAAAGGGCCGTAGTAGCATCATGATATTCACACCTCCGTGTAGTGTAAGTGCTGTCGTATAGTCTTACTCAGTACGGAGTCGAGATGCAGATGAGATGGGCGGACATTTTATTGGAGGGACAGTTGACTTGGAGGCGGCGCAATTGACTGTGACGGGGAACCCCCGTCGTAACTCCGGACCCTTTAATAAAAGTGTTGGGGCATTAGTATCGAACATTTAAGTCATCTACGGAGACACTCACTGGGTCATACCGACCCCCTGTCATGGTAATATCAACGATCGACTAAGCAGCAGCAAGTTACGCACCAAGATCAGGTCCCTTGGGATGCATTCATTCTGGGGTTCGCGAACAGCTTCAAGATTGAGGACTTTGAGGACTTGGGCAAGGAGGGGGTAGGGGAAACTGAAGGACACCAAACAAGATAGAAACGATAGTCATGAGCAGAGGAGGTCCAGTTAACAGAAGGTCCAGATGCGAGCCATGGAGGTACCGAGGAAGACAGAGAAAGGAGTTCAGGATCAACACACGAAATCAAACTAACGCCGTTTTGTCGTCACAGCGGCAAGGAGTCAGGACCGTAGACTTGCGTCTGAATGAGACAAGATCCCGCAGGAGACACTTGTTGAGAGATAGCAAGAAGAGTACATTAGAGTCATGTCAGCAAACGAGGATGTCTCGACGCCAGAAGATTTGATTCCATGGTCTTCACCACAGGCACAAAGTAAGAGAATTGTAAGCCACACAGTCGGGAGCGCAGTGGGTGGGGTATCCGCACGGTATAGAGAGCCTCTTAGGGCGAATGAACCTGCGGCAGGTCTTGATATATGCTTGAACCAAACGAGCTGAGCTTGTCCGAACCGAAGGCCAGTGTAGTTGAGGTATATTGGCATTGTTAGCAGCCAACCGCGAGCAAAGCCAGGGTCTTGGGACGAAGTACAGAAGAAACAAGAGACCTGAGAGCTGAGCGTTCATGTTCGGGACGTAATCACCAGTGTTGGACAGCCAGAAACCATGGTGCCAGATGAAGGGTAGCCACGAAAGTAGATTCCACGGTGAGGCTGGAGTTCCTGGACCGAAAGAGATACCAGACGATCGCCCAGAGCCAAAGATCAATCGTCAATCGAGGCGACCTCAGCGCCGAGATCAAAAGGAGCCCGATGTCGAATAGCGACCAGAGGGCAAAGGCGTTTTCGTCAACTAGAGGCCGCCAGAGTTTCGATATCCAGAGGAGGCTACTAGAGAGGCGTGGCAGACAAGGTCGGTACACAAAGGCGGGCAAATAGATAACGGCGAGATGGGCCACAGGACAAATTATGCGATAGAGGGTAGACAGAGGAACTCGCCAAGGTTGAAACATCCAGAAATTGGCCAGGAGCAAAAGGCCAGCATTCGAGGGTTCCATTCTCTATACGCGGCAGCCACAGCGGCGAAGATATTCCATCCAGGTGGGTTCGACGTCAATTCCAAGCCGGACATGCATCGCATACTTGAATCCTGGAAGGCGGCATGGAGATGAACAAAAGGAGACGAGTGGCGGGTTGGGAAGAGGGGGAGAAGGTAGTGGTACGGAAGAAAGAAAGGTGGTGAGCATTAACCCCCTTTTATATGTTGGGGCCGGGGCTTTGCCACAGGTCAATGAGTCTACCTGTTAGCCACACGTCCATAATGGGAAAGTTGGAGTCTACTTTGAGCCACACGAGCCAAACAAGAAGTTGACGGCATTTCAAGGGCAAGCTCTGTCAGTATAACCGAAGTCAAAACATCGCCATATATGACGTTAAAAATTGAAGCAAGCACTGACCTAGATACGTTTTTCTACGGTGGCGGGAACAAGACAATGGACCACTTGAAGACGCGCGCCGCTCACGTGACGGCGTATCCCGGTGATGACACCAGGAGATAGGGGATCCGGATGCCAAGCGGGGGCGCTTGCAGTTGGCGCATCACTGTGCTGGCATGAGCATCACACGTTTGGAGATTCAGCACTGGAATTTGTGAAAGATGTCAGAGGCGACTGACGCAAAAAAAATACTGCAGAATGCATACTTTCATCATTACCTGACTTACCTCCTCAATGACTACTTTCATATCGTATCCGCGGCTTCTAAGTGTTGCATCGGATGAACCAGCAAAACTGCGCCCAGGCGTGAATGGCTTCAAATCCCAATGTGGTGGCGATAAAGTGATGCAACTGGCGATTCCGCGGAAGAAACGGGAGGCGCGGGGGAGTGAGTGTCCAGTCGTAGTGCTATTCCCCGCTGTACTCTACGCCTCACCGCTACCGAGCCGTTGAGGAAGACTATCTATGCAAGCTGAAGCGCTGATCGTCGTGTGGATGAGGGCTCGTCAATTTAAAAATCAGAAATGGCTAGCGATTTTGGTGCAGTGCAAGCATGAAAAGTAATGGGAATTGTTACAGCACACATCGAATGATGAGGCTGACTTTGATCAACAATTTTCGAAGTGGTGGTAACGAACGAACGACCGACCGATGTGCAGTTTGTCCCTGGAACGCAGGCACAGCCAATTCTTATGTAAGATCCCTTCTCGCCGCTGGTGTCGAGAGCCTCCCTACTTGCAGCTTGTCTTCCACCTTACTCCTCATCCTATTGCTCCTTCATGCTACCCTCATTCTAGCTAAGATGCCTGGAGCACACGACGAAGAGTGAGTCGACTCACCAATCCGAATTTGGTTCCAACTAACCGGCACTGCCTGCTGCCTTTTGCAGACCGTGGTCATTCACAAGTGAGTCACACTAAGCACTTCTGCGGGCGTCTCAGCCTCCTTGACGCCTCGCGAATCATTGTAGTTGTGAAAGTCCAGGGCCTCTCATTCATGAGACCTGAGAAGTCCTGGAGACCAATTGTCACATTGGAGATCGATAGCCACCACCGCCATGAAGTAGTCATGGGCTGTGATGGCCAGAATCCCAATCTCAAGTCCCCGTTTTGCGTGTAAGCTACTTTCTCGGAGGACCGGAGTACAGGTACTAACACTGGAGTAGCCACGGCGCGCACAATGGTTCCAAAGTTGAGCTCAAGGTGTGGCACCGGTCGCAGAGCAAAAAGAAGGGGAAGAAGCGCAATCTCGTCGCTACGTGTTCTCATCCCTTGGGCGACCTGCTGAAGAAGCAGGAACTGGACTCCAGTGAGTTATGCCCGACTCATTTAATCCTGTTGTAACCATAATTTAGCCATCCACTTAGAATTGGAGCTAAGGCTGAATTGCCAGACGCCTACGAGGAAAAATTCTGCGAGCAAGGGAAAGCCTCAAAATGGTGCCCAACTACACCTTCGTCTGCACCCGCCATCATCAGCGCGGTCCCGTCGACCAACTGTCCCGCCTCTCAGCGAGCTTCACTCGGAAGCTGAATCCTGTGAGTCCTGTCTGTGATTCTGTGGAGTATGCTGACCGAAGGTCACAATTCAGCTGCTCAAGCCCTCTCCGATACTCTTACTCCTCCTTTATCGCCAGCCAGCGACAGCTATGACGAAGATGATTGGCCAGAACACCCTCCGTCCACCAAACCTATCCGCCCATTCTACATCGACACTGACGACGAGTGCACTCTCGATGCAGACGAAGGCGAAAAGCGACCTCTTCTTACTGATTCACAACGCACTCTCGTAAACGACACGGACCTTTGTTTCGACGACCCATTGGCAATTGTACCCTCACCTGAGGGGACCCTTCGAATATCTCTGACGTCAGGCCCATTGAGTTGGATAGCAGCATCCATGCTTCCTCAGTACACGGAAAAAATCGATGTTCCTACCGACTTGTCTCGTACAGAAGTGGCGCTGGCCGCGTTTACGATGTATAGCGAGCTGAAAGCAGCCAGATATGATTCACAGTTCGAGGCCGTCTTCTCAAGATTGCAAAGAGAGTGGACATTCATCGGAGGATTGGTACGCAGTAGTTCAGTACCTTCTCTTGTCACAAGCTCATCGTGCTCTGTCTAGCTTGTTGCCATAGCTGCGTATGTAGTCAGTTGCATCAGGCCATAGTAAGCACGCTAACAATCACTGTAGCGTTGACACCGCCGTATTTGCTATCTCCAAAGATGCAATATTTGAGGTCGACCCTTACGCGCGTAACGCAATTGCCGCCAGTAGCATAGCTTCGGGTCTCGGTATCGCCTGCGACGCATGGTTCCTTCTCCGTTATAATTGGGCCGACCTACAAACCTTCATCGTGAGTTGCCCATCCCCGCCTCCCCATACCACGTCTCTAAACATATCTTTACCTAATTTCTAGCATCGCGCAAGGGATGTCTTCGATTCATATTTCTTCTTCGCCATTTCTGCTAGGGTTCCCTGTTTATGCATGCTCATATCGGCGATCTCGCTGCTCGGATTTTTGGGGCGCGTCGCGTACAACGTGTGGCCCGAGGGCGTGATTGTCGCGTGTTTCTTCGTGGGCATGCTCATGACCCTGCAGTTTTTGGCCAAGGGCGTGGTGCTCTTTGGTCACGCAGCTCGAGGCGTTAGAGGAAAGGTTGTTAGTGGCATGTCTTGGGCGACACGACGCGACGTCCCGTCTCAATGAACTCCTTCAGCTTCGCATTTATCTATTTATTTACCACTCATTAGCATTGTATGATACCACGCATGAAAGTACTTACCTATCGGACTAAAATTCGTTTTGTTCCATCTTGTTGGCGTATATCTGGGAGTTGAAGATGCATAGTGGTATAGCGATACATATGGCAAGTGATGTTAAGACAACAACAAAAGAAATGCTGGACAGGGAATTTAGTGGAAAGCAGGAAAGAGGTGACGAATTGGAGGGGGATATCATGCATCGTCCGTCATTATAGCTATAAACTCCTGTTCATTAATTTCACCATCCTGGTCAAGGTCGAACTCGTCTATCATCGCTTGCCTAGGAGGAAGAAACAAACGAGGTATGCCTCAGTCAGCTAACGCGTCTTAAGCATGAGATGATGGTGCGGTGCATGCGTACAGCTCGTCATCTTCTAATCGGTCCCCAATTTCCTTCGCTACCCGCCGTAGATTTCGAAATGAAATCTTCCCTGTGTTGTCATCATCGAACAGCTGGAAGGCCCGCCGTATTTCCTCCATTGGGTCTCGCGCTAGTATTCGTTCGCTCACTGTACACACCAGCGTCAGCTCAGCAAACACAAACACATAATTGTAGAGAACGCGCGTAGAATGAGCCATCGACGCGTCCCAGCGTGGCTTGTGACACGGCTGAGGCAGAATCTTCCACGCAAAGCCTCAAATCTAGCACACTCACTGATTTTAGCAAAATCCTCAAAGTCCATCAATCCATGGCCCGTCTTATCATGGTCCCTCAGAATCTTCAGCACCTCCGCCTTCTTCATATCGAATCCCAACGCACGCATAGCGACCTTGAGCTCGTGGTAATCTACACAACCGTCCTTGTCCGTGTCAAATAGCTCGAAGGCTTCTTTGATTTCTTGTTTTTGCTCGTCGCTGAGTTCGGGACGCGTGTGTGTTCGTCGTTTAGCTTTCTGAGCTGCTGAGGAGGTGTACATGGCTGGTGGTGGGGGTAACAGAGGAATTCAAGAGTGTGGCTGTCGTAAGGGACGTGGGACCGAGCTTGGGCTTGGGTCCTGCCGCGAGTTCACGTGACGTGCGGCGCGCGGCTTCAAGTACCACTAGTACCAGCTCCTATTCAGCTTACTCTTGAACAACTCCAACAACCTCGCGTATGGCTTGAATTCTTGACGGTGACTCGCGTCCATAGAGGGTCAACAACTTCATACTCTAGCTGCTCGATCACCGGGCTTTATTTCGATCAGAACCGTTCGTTTCCATGATGCTGAAACATTCGTTATACACTAATGCGACTCGCGCTTCAGAGCCCACCATGGCCGTTGAATCTCAGGAGGCTTCTCAAGACTCTCTTGAGAGTCAGTACGACGCGAAGATCCACGCGTGTTTCGCTGAAATACGCAGGCTACGCGAAGCGCGTAATGCTGACTGTAGTCGCACTAGAAAGCTCCCGAGGGAAGTTCTTGCGATGATCTTTGGAATTCTGGCCCAGAACACGGATGTTATCAAATCCTACCCTTTACCCTATCAGATACGATGGGTTGTTGTCACGCATGTCTGCAGCGCATGGCGAAATACTGCTTTGAGCGAGCCAAGGCTGTGGACCGATCTTTCTGGCTGGACTTCCTCGTCTAGTCGATGGGTAAATGAGCTGTTCGTACGCTCGAAAGCAGCTTCATTATCTTTGTCCCTCGCTTGCCAACCTTCGGCATTCTACCGACAGATGTTCGACCAGATGCTTCAGGTCCCAGAGCGTTTCAAGTCCCTTTCCCTCTCCAGTAACGAGGAGTGTCTTCTCCGCCTCACTAAGCCTATGCCATCCTTGGAGAGACTCTGGGTGGGATACTCAGCCGTGATACCCGATGATTTCGCTGGCGGTAGTGCACCTCGCTTGCGTCACCTCGAATTATTCAGCGTCGTCGTGCCAATGAATGCACCCTGGTTTTCTAACGTCCGGACACTATCACTGACCGGTGACTGGTCACCGGCTGACAAAGGTCGGCCTCTCAGTGTCAAATCATTTGTGGCATTCCTGTCAAGGCTCCCTCGACTCGTGGATTTGAATGTGCAGTTGCCCAAAGCCATGGACGCCACCATCCTTCCCCCGCCGGGAGATGTCACAACGCTTGCCTTGGAGTCTTGGAAAGTCTACGACTCTTCCGATCAGATGGTCCTCAAGAAAATTCTCCAGTACATTGCGGTGCATGCGCTTCAGCGGCTCGAAGTTAAAAATGTCGCAGATTCTGCAGTCCTCGACGCTATCAACTTCTTTATGACCAACACCCGCGCTAAGCCCGACACCATTCGATGGAAGGGAAATGAAATCGAATTCATTATCAGTACAAACAAACGACTTTCCCTGCGTCTCTTTGTACTCCGACCTGCACAGACCTTCGGCTCATACGTATCCGACATCAATATCAAGACGCTGCAGTTGGTGAAGCGCTGGGCGCCCACAGTCTTCCCTGTACAGGATTGTCATACGATTGAAGAGCTTCGAGTTGATGCAGACGATGCATTTGAAACCCTGATGCAACTTAAGTCATCGGACATCACTCCGCTTCCGTATCCATCCCTCCGCTGCCTTGTTCTTCAAAACGTCGTTTTCACACCCAAGACCAAGAACATTGCCCGATTCAGAGAATGGCTCAGTGAAAGAAAGAAGGTATCAGGGCTCAAGAAGTTGGTTATTAAGCGCTGTGGGCTTAACTCTAAGGAAATTGCTCTACTAGCGAAGACGATTTCGGTTGACGTTCTTCTGTAGGTAACCTAGTATCACTGTAATGTAGCGGCTGTAGGTACGACATGTTCTTATTATTATCGTCTATTGTCAAATTTCGCCCAAGAATCTAATCTTATCTCTTTCCCACTCCCCATCAAGGTTTGTGTGGTGCGTGTTTGAGCATTCACTCAATTGTGGGCGTTGACCATCGTACTCTCGACGTAGAGGCTGGTTTCCAGCCCTCACCCGCACTCTTTCTTGCTTTGTGTTCATCGCTGGTAAGCTCCAAGTTCATACCAGTCATTCGGTTTTGAACATAACTTTTGCGTTCCTTCTCAAGATTTGAACGTTTCTTCGGCAACCTCACATCTCACCATGGCCACCGAATCTCAGGCTGTTTTTCGAGACTCGCTTCAGAGTCGTTCTGGCGCGATCGACGCGGATGTCAGCTGAAATACGCAGGCTACGTGAAGCACGCAACTCCAACTGCAGTCATACGCGAAAGCTCCCGAGAGAAGTTCTCGCCATGATCTTTGCGATTCTGGCTGAAGCTAAGAACGAGATTGAAGACTACCCTTTGCCTGGTCGGATCGGGTGTGCTGTTGTCACGCATGTCTGCCGCACATGGCGGAATATCGCTTTGAGCGAGCCATCGCTGTGGACCGACCTCGCTACCTGGGGTTATTACTCATCCAGTCCATGGGTAGACGAGCTGTTTATGCGCTCGAAGGCTGCCCCGTTATCTTTGTCCGTCCGTGATCACATTTCGGATTGTTACCAACGGATATGCGAGCAGGTGTTTATAAGATCCCCGGAGCGTTTGAAGTCCCTTGATATCCGCCACAACAACAAGTATGTTCTCAGAGTCACGAAACCTATGCCCTACCTGGAGAGCCTCTCCCTAGTGAGCGAGCGCAGACTCGTTCTCCCTGATAACTTCGCATGCGGCAGTACACCCCGCTTACGATCCCTTGAATTAGGCCACGTTGTCGTTCCCATTCAGGGATCCTGGTTTTCCAACGTCCGCACACTTTCCCTGTGGGGTGCATGGTCACCGTCCACCGAAGGTCGCCCGTTTACCGTCAAGGAATTTCTTGCAATGTTGTCAAGACTCCCTCGACTCGTAGATCTCAGCGTCAGATTAGATACACACATTGGTGCTACGGCCTGTGCTTCACCAGGGGATGTGATTCGACTTTCCCTGCAGGCATTAAGCATCTTCGTCGGCTCCTCCATTAGACCCTTCAAACAAATTCTCCAGTCCATAGCGATGAACACACTCCAGTCATTCGCAATTACGATATGGGTCATAGGTGATGCGTGTGGAGCCATCAGCGAAGCCACGATGTCGATTTCTTTACAAGAAGCATACCCTCTCCGTCCTCCGTATACGCCATGAAATCGAATGGTATGGACAACATATTCATGACTCGCCTCCGCGATGCCTCAGAAGGCTATACCTTTCGTCTCCGTGCGCCGCTCCAGTACAGCAAGTTAAGCGACTACCTCCCTAATATGAATATCACAATGTTAAGACTGCTACCGCAACTTGAACTCTTCCGTAATATCCTTCCCATACAGGAGTGTCAGACGATTGAAGAAGTACAAATAGATTCAGCTGATCTGTTGGACGACCTGTTGCTCCTCGATCCATCGAACACGGTTCCATATCCATCCCTCCGCCGACTTCTTCTTCGAAAATTCATCACGCCAAAGTCTGAGGCCATTTCACGACTCAGTCGCTGGATTGGTGAAAGAAAGCGGCTATCAGGGTTCGACAAATTGATACTCGAGGAGTGTAAACTCACCGCCGAGGACATGGCCCTACTAGCAAAGACGATTTCAGTCGAGACTATACCGTCGTAGTCGTACAAAGTGATGGTGTCCGTGTCAGGTTTATTATATATTCTGACTGTCAGTCTTGGACTCTGGATTATCTGGGTATTATTGGCATCGGTCTACCTCTCCTCCTTCGCAGGGTGTCCAAGTTTGCTTGCCGGAAATTGCTTGTTCGTGGCCTTGACAATGGACCATCAACCAAAGGAAGTCCTGAGCTCTCATGCTGGCTTGTTCCTTCGAGGTGATTCAGAGATGTGTGGATGCCTTTACAAGTCAATGGTCATGGTCACGTAGGAGTAGACTCTAGGTCGTATGTTCAACGGCGTCTTGACGGATAGGTCAAGGCTATCTCTTGTGTATCTAATAATAGCATGTCTACAGTCTAGGAGAATAATATGCTTTGCGCACAGATTCGAGCCTTGTAAGGCGAAGGCGACGAGAAATCCAAGGGTGTGAAAGGGGCTACCACGCTCTCACGTGATCGGAACCCCCGATTCCCAAGAGCTTTTACTCTTGAGCTTAACCATCAACAATCTCGAGCGCGTACCGCTTGATTTCTTGACCTCGACTCGCGTCCTTAGAGGGCCAACACGTTCGTATTAGCCGCACCATCGTCTGGCTTTATTTCTATTAAACCGTTCGTTTTCATGATGCTGAAACATTCGTTACACACTCATGCGACTCGCACTTCAGATCTCAGAGCTTACCATGGCTATTGAGTCTCAGGCGGTTGCTCAAGACTCTCTTGAGAGTCAGTACGACGCGAAAATCGACGCATGCTTTGCTGAAATACGCAGGCTACGTGAAGCGCGTAATGCAGATTGCAGCAATACCCGAAAGCTCCCAGGGGAGGTTCTTACCATGGTTTTTGGGATTGTGGCCAAGGACGCGAAGGATAACGAATCCTACCCAAAGCTGCCTAGGTGGATTAGCTGTACCACACATGTCTGCCGTAACTGGCGAAATATTGCTCTCAGCGAGCCAGGATTATGGACCGACCTTTCTCCCTGGGCTGTCTCGTCCATTGGATGGCTGCAGGAGTTGTTTGTCCGCTCGAAAACTGCGCCGTTGTCTTTATATCTCGATGGCGAGCCTTCCAGTCATTCACGACATGTTTTCGAGCAGATGCTTCAGTCCCCAGAGCGTTTCCGGTCTCTGACTGTCATCAACAACAAGGACTATCTTGCAGGTCTCGCGAAACCCATGCCGTACTTGGAGAGCCTCTTCCTGAGCTCCCGAACTGTTATCCCCGATAATTTTGCACGTGGCAGTGCACCCCGGTTACATAGCATTGAGTTGAGGGGCGTTGACGTCCCTCTGAATGCGTCCTGGTTTTCGAACGTCCGAACTCTTGCCCTGGTTGGTGAATGGTCACCAACCGACCAAGGTGGCCCGCTCACTGTCAAAGCACTGCTGGAATTCTTGTCAAGACTCCCTCGACTCGAGGATTTCAGAACCACCTTGCCCGCAAATATGGCGGCTTCTACCGGTGCTTCACCGGAGGATGTGACCCGACTTTCCCTGAAGGCATTATGCATCGACTATGGAGCCTCTGTGATAGCCTTCAAGGAAATTCTCAGATTCATGGTGGTGGACACGCTTCAGTCATTCGTAGTTGGTTCGTCGTCTCGGTCGTCGCCTCCAGCCCGACGTTGTGATGCCACAATGGCCGATGCTCTCGATTTCTATGTGACAAACACACGCGCTCCATCCTACTCCGTTCGATGGCACACGGTGACGGATCAAATCCTGCTCATGAACAACCTTTACGGCGCCTCAGAAGACTATGCCCTCCATCTCTTCCCGTCACCCCATTGCCGCACTTTAGATAACTATCTCCCTAATATCAATATCACGATGTTAAGGCTGTCGTCGTACGCCTTGCAAATGTTTCCCCTACAGGAATGCAAGACGATTGAAGAAGTCCAAATAGATGCGGTTAATGGGTTGCACGAGATTCTGCATCTCAAACCATCTAATGCGATTCCAGTTCCGTATCCGTCCCTCCGCCGACTTCATCTTCGAAATTCCTATTTCAAGCCGAAGACTAAGACTATTGCACAGCTCAGGCGTTGGATCGGGGAGAGAAAGAGGCTATCAGGGTTCGAAAAATTGATAGTTGAGAAGTGTGGTCTCACCGACAAGGACGTTGCTCTGCTGGCAAAGACGATTCCAGTCGAGAATATTGAGACTGCCCGGTCGTAGTCGTAGGCGTACCTTTCACTGGTTATGCACGTATGTGCCCTACTATCTCTTACAATGCTATGGGGAGGTATTATGGCCAGTTAGGGCTGCAGCATTTCGCCCACGCATCACATCTAGGAAAATTCCTCAGGAGATCCTCGGTCCAGTAAAAATCGCAGCGCTCGCTCATAAATTTCTCAAAACCAACCTCTGATTCGAGAGTATGATAGTCGATAATCTTGGAATAGACCTATGGAAGTGGTAGAGATCAAAGCAAGCGACAGAGAGTCCGAGTCAGGAGCTTTGATCATCAGAGGCATAAGCGCCCAAGAACACCTTAGCTTCCACCACAATGGCCGACGATGCACAAAGCCCAGAGATAACCATTAACATCAAAGGTATTCCGTATACCTGCCTTTCCTGTTGCTGTGCTCAATGATA
Organism: Pleurotus giganteus; assembly: GCA_032158425.1. Lineage (NCBI taxonomy): Eukaryota > Fungi > Basidiomycota > Agaricomycetes > Agaricales > Pleurotaceae > Pleurotus > Pleurotus giganteus. The sequence continues at coordinate 4,553,538 of JAPEHR010000002.1, forward strand.
TGGATAGGTCCCAGTGAATTGAAACTCCAAATATCTATCAGCCCCGACAAAACCGTTCGTGACTTGAAACAGGCCATCGCTGCGAAATCCGATGCTGAGGCAGACAGACAAAGGCTGATATACTCTGGTGCGTTCGGTGGCGCTCCCACACGTTGCCAGTGCCCATTGGCTGAAACTCCCTGTCGATGCAGGTCGCGTTCTGAAGGTGACATCATATGATGGAGGTCTTTGTTGCCCTACTTAATTTCGCTACGGACAGGATGAAGATCTGCTCTCGGTGTACAAGATACAGAATTCGCATACGATTCATATGGTCAAGAGTGCTGCTCGCTCTGGAGGTTCCTCAGCGCAATCGTCGTCTGCGCCACAGCCACTACCAACAATGCAAACCGGTCAGAACCCCCACGACCCACTGACCCAGTTGAACAGCCACCTAGGTTATGGAGCGATGGCTGGGCTGAATCCTTTTGCAGAGCTAGGTGTCAATCCGAATGATCCCAACATGGTGAGCCTGTACTCAAAATATTATACCCGAGGACAAAGACAAATGCTCCAACCTAGATGCAAACTCTTATGAACTCGCCCGAGTTCATGCAGCAAATGGCTAGCGCGATGTCAAATCCTCAGGTCATGGACCAAATAATTGCATCGAATCCTCAACTAGCTGCGATGGGACCACAAGTCCGGGAGGTGTTTCAGAGTGATCAGTTCCGCCAAATGATGTCAGTGAAGCCAGCTCGTCTATATATCTACCCACGCCTCAGGGTCTAAATTCCATTTGTCAGTTCCAATCCAGATCAGCTGCGTACGATGCTACAGATGGCGTCCATGTTCGGCCCAAGTGGGGGCGGCGGTTTCGGTGGTAGTCCGTTTGGGCCCTTTGGCGGCGGCGGCGGGGCGTTCCCAGCTCCAGGCGTCCCCAACACCGGCAGTACTCCGAGTACCGCCCCGAATACCGCTTCAGCCCAACCCCCTGGAGGTGCCACTGGCGCAGCACCCATGCCGCCGTTCAATCCCTTTGGTTTTGGTGCCGGCGCTCCTGGCGCTCCTGCCACGGGAGCGGCACCTAACCCATGGTTCAATCCGGCCTTGATGCAGCAAATAATGGGGGCGATGGGGGGAGGTGGTGGTGGTGCTTCTCCTTTTGGTATGCCTCCACCAGCGCCTGCCGACTCCCGGCCTCCTGAAGAACGGTTCCAAGTACAACTCCAGGTATGTATTTTCGCCCTGCGGCTTCGTATATCTCTTTACGCATTTGCTTGTAGCAATTGCAAGACATGGGCTTCACAAACGCATCACAGAATATACGCGCCTTGTTGGCCACCGGCGGTAATGTGCACGCTGCCATTGAGTACATCCTCGGAGGCGGCGGATTATAGTGAAGATTTTGTTCAGAAGGCAGTGTAACCGTAGTATGTAATTATCTGGAGGTGCCATACACTAGAGACTATCCTACTTAGCATCCGGATGTGTTGTCGTTATCATTGACCCTCTGTATCTCAGCTGATTTCTTGCGTAGTTGGTATGATTGGCGGACGCTGCACCAAAGATATAAATGTAATTGATCAACAACATTACCCGGGTATATACGGCTACTGTATTCGTGCATGTAAAGTAAGAGTCCTCGTTTCTAACAAGCTAATAATCATCAAGAGAGAAAGACCTGTGGAGACTACTACATCCATCTACTTAGCCATCCGAGTCAAATCGCTGCAGGACGCAACCTATTGACTGATAAGGATTTTGTCGGATGCTACGGGGAATAATGCGGCGTACCCTTTAGTGGGTGGAGATAGCATTCCTCGAAGCACGGTAGGCACGCCCGACACTGCTGGGGGAAGAGAAGTCATTCCAGTTGTGGCCACCAACGACGACGGTGTGGCGTCCAACATCAAGACCGCTGAAGCCAAAGTCGTGGGTGCTGATGGAGCCGGACTCGTCGACGATGTCATTGAAATGGCTGACAATGTTAGAGTCGTAGCCGACACGGTGACCGGAGATGCGACGGAGATCGTGATCGAAGTTGGAGAAGCTGGCGTGGAATTGTTGGAAGACGATGGTCTGGGTCTCTACTTCACAGATTTGTTCCGTGATGATGCTAGGATATTGGATAGAGGTGATCAGAGAGAGTAGATGATTGGGCGGGGGTGAAGGTGATGGATAGCTTACCGTTTGGCCATCTCTTGCAAAACGACGAGGCGTTGTTGGATGATTTCGATAGCCTGGGCGTGGCAGACGACAACATTCTGTTGCTCGATGACTTGGTTGAAATGGACTGAGGCATCGAAATTGTCGGAACCGTAGAAACGGTCGAAGTTATCCAAAGAGGACAAGCCTCCCCAGTGGTTGAAGGAGACCGAGTTTCCTCGGGAAACTAAATTAGGCAGAGGTAAGTCAGTGTGAGAGACGATCAACACAACGGCATAGGCGGGACTACTGACCAAGGTCCTTCGAGGAGCCGCTGCCATAAAGGACAGGAGTGGACATCACTCCAGCGACGAGGGCAGAGAGAGCGAAAATGGCAATCTTGGCGAACATGGTGATTGTGTTGTTAAGGATTGAGAAATTCGAGGACTAGGGCAAATATGACGGTGAGCTGTTGGATGCCCACTCGAGAAGACGAAATCGTGTACCTGTTAGTGGCACGAATGAATGGCTACCCTGAAGGGAACTTGAAGGATCGAAGTTCAAAGAGCAAAGAACGAAGTAGGGCAACCTGGCCGAACGAAGGTAAGAAGGGAATGTAGAAGAAGAACGAAGTGAGGAATCAATCCGTAAAAGTGGCCTACCTTTATATTCCATCGCGAAGTGCCAGACAGGATATCCGGCTCGGAAAAGGCAAGAAGCTGGTGACACTACATCGAGCGCGCAAAGTCTCGTCGTTTGACATCGATACTGAATCCAGTGCTTGCACCGTCACTCTGGGTCCGCATGCCCCCTTGAGCCTGGGAGAAGGGAATTACATCAAGCGAAGTGATTGGGCGCGAATACGGAATAACGTTCGACGGATGTGACGGGTTGTCTTCATGTAGTGAGCGCTCTTGACGACAGTGCAGTTTCCGGGAAATATTCCACGCGTAACCTATCCAGAGAAACTCCTTGCTACGCGGATCTATCATTAGGCTGATGTAGGCGTAGACGATAGGCGGAATATTTGCCATGTAGCGTACCATCCTAAACTCGGTGCGTAGATGAAAGACAAATGTCTGGTCACAGATCACATAGCAGAAGTGTCGTGAACAGAGGTCAATGTGCACATTTTCTTGGTTGCATGGGCACTGCGAAGCCGGAAGTAACTGTCAACCAGGATCGGGCGCGAGGTGAGTCGGAGCAAATGGGGCAGAAGTGGGTGATGCCAAGACAATGAGTATCAGCTTTGCTGTGAACAATTGCCCGCATCGGTGGCGCACGGATGGCCACTGGACGGCAGTGATAGATGCGATGCCACTGTCAATTTGGCCTATATGGCAGGTGTGTGCATGGTCGACGATAATGGTGTGGTATGAGACATTGATCATCATAGCCACTGAATGCGAGAAGAGAGTCTGGGAAGACTGGAAGCAACTGTGCGTTCGTAAGTGAAATAGTATACATGAGCTCTGTGATGCGGCTGTGGGACTGTTCAACGTTGACAACGTGGGCTAGACTCCCTGCACGGTTTACATCAGTGAGAAGGGGCCCGGGGTGAGACCCAGCTTAATGGATGTTCACTTTGCCATCATGAGCAGAGGCCATGGGCCCAATGGGTGGTGAATGAGTTCGAGACCCAGGATTTGTGCATTGTTGTGAGGGTAAGGTGAATGACGGTGAAACACGACGCCGAGAACCCCGCCCAAAAGATAAAACTGCGCCCGGTACAGATGCTCCGGCTGCCAGATTAAAACCATGAGCAGGTCGCGCGTACATTCGTTATGCGTTTGAACTAACGGATGGACAGTTCAAGTGTTTGCCAAGGGATCAAGTTGCTATGAGCTTTGATGGGAGGAACTCTGACAGCCAAAACGATGGCCAATACATTGATGAGGGCTTACGCGGATAAGTCGTATGGGACTGCTGAATTTTAAGGTGGTGACTGGGCGCACGTCCTCCAGCAAGAGACATGACGTAACAGATTCAGACGGGCTCTCCTGCTCAACGTAGGCACACATGGCTCCGAGGGTAGGGCTGCCTACTCAGTTAACAATGCTCGGTCGTTTGATTGAAAGGAGCTTACAAGGGCAAAGCAAGTAACGACGACACGCTTGCCTTCACTACCCTCACCGGCCCTTCTAGCTTATGCTTGCATTGCCCCCGTCCGATCCAATCGAAATTCAAAACCGTAATGAGAACCGAGATAATTACAGCATCAACAGCAGATAACTGGAATCGCCTTCCTCAAGGAAGCTATATCTTTCTCGGAAAGATTACATTCCTCGAATCTCAGGTTTTCCAACTTTGATAACTTCTGTCGATCCTTAAACCATCGCTTCAGTCGTGGGATGAGCTTGGATCTCGGATGGAAGTTGGCGTTGCGCAAGAGAATTCGACGAAGGGCAGGATATGGGACGGGGATATCGTCTGAAGGTTTGATGTCCATCAGGTTATCCCATATATGAATCCCATCAACCAGGAGATCTTCGATGGTCTGACAATCCTGCAAGGGAAAACCAGGCAGTGACCAGTGCTGTTGAATTGACAATGTTCGGATGTTCATCTTGGGTAGATGGGTCGGAATGGAAGGGATAGGTATCGATGGGCTTAGATGGAAGGTGCGTTCGTCAAGGTCGTCGTGTGGGCTTACGATGAGCTCCATGTCATGGAGTTCCCATCGGAGCACGTCAGGTTGAGCACTCTCTAGGAACAAATTGGCCACTTTGACCATTGTCGTCAAATCCAGGGGGTTATATCGTAATCGAACGTCGAACTTTTGAAGGGACTCCACTACGATAAATTTAAGAATCTCATCGAGCGCGCCAACTGAAGTACCAACGTCGATGTCGAAAAACTTCAATGAAAGCCGAGGGATGCTGCCAGGTGAGGCAGACTCGGTGGAATTCATGTTTGCTGGTAGGGTTACAGCCATATCTAAGAGATGGGGCAGCTTGGAAAGGCATTCAAGAAATCTCTTTACGCTGAGCGAGCGTCCTTCTTGGTTTGGTGGTGACCAGTTACCGAGCAAACGGAGAGTTTGAAGGTTACTAAGCCATGGTGCATCCAGGGACACCAGAACGTCGAACCCATTAAAGTAACGGAGGCGAGGTGCATGTCCACCAAGAAAGTCTGGCGGAAGAAGAGCGTCACTTATTGAGAGGCTCTCCAAATAAGGAGCGGGCTTGGTGAGAGGGAGAAGATGCTGCTTATTGTTAGTTGTAAGCGCTTTGAGCCGTTCAGGGCATTCCAGCACGTGCTCCACGATGTGTTTGAGGGAGTCGGATGGCTTGCGATTGAGATGCAAAGAGAGTGGGACATTTTTTGAGCGCGTAAACATTTCCTCTACCCATCGGCGAGGCAATGAGGAATAGAAAAGGTCGGACCAAAGATGCGGGTCATTCAGAGCAGCGGTTCGCCAGGCGCGGCAGACATGAGTGACGACGACCCATCCTATCTGGAAGGGCAAACTCTTGTATGATGCGATGGGATTCAAGCCTTCGGCCAGAGTTCTGAATATCATGGTCAGAATCTCGGTCGGTAGCTTTCTTGTTCTACTGCCGTCGGCATTGCGTGCCTCACGGAGCTCGCGCATTTCAGCGTCAATCTTCGCGTCGTATTGGCTTTCAAGAGTATCTTGGGAACCTTGCTGCGTCTCTGGTGTCATAGCGTTCCTGGAGGCAGCAACTTCATCAAGAATTTGGTTCGGCAGAAAAGGATCCTGTCAGACATAATAATGAGTAAAGCGTTGTACACTATGTGGTAGTATACTCACTATACCGTGTACGCCAGCCAACGGTGAGGAGCGCGAACAACGCTTGACATTGCACTGCCACAACAGCTTCAGATTGTAGACGCGCGTATCACATGACTCAGCAATTTCTACGGAAGCGCTCAACTAGCGCCGTACACAGTCTCCGAGTTTGTTGACAAGATCGCATACACAACGTTCCGAAGTCCTCTCCCAAAGGGTGGAATACACGATGACCGAGGAAGCATTTCAAGTTTGTTTCAAGCACTATTCAAGAGTCCAGCCATTTCACGAGTAACTGTATAACATTCAAACTACACGTTTCCAACTGACCACGGCACTGTGGGACTATGATAGAAAGTTTTTTCTACCCCATCCCCGTGTCCCTGGAGTAGGTGACCTCCGGCTCAGGGCAGTCCCAGCCATTTCTCAAGAAGAACATTGAATTTAGGTGTCCCCAAGCCTAAATGATCGGAATAAGTACACAGTAAAACGCTGGGCATGAAGTGGCTTACCAGAAGCAGGGTCCCAGCCAGGTACACTAACGAGATCGTTGTTCAACGGACAAGTTTGAGAATAAGAGGAGAGCCACTCACGCAGCAAAGCCGTCATCCCGGACACCTTGCACTAAAAGAGAGATAGTAAGTTCAGTATCGCATTCTGGTAGAGATGCAACTTACATCCTTTGCAGCCTGTGTTCGCTCCATGGACCACATCCCGGAATGCCGTCGAGAAGCCAGACGAATATAGCTGAAGTTTTTAGAGATTACGGACTGCTACAACGCGAGCAAAACTCACTGCAGGATTAATGAATCCTGAACATGAAGTTAGTATGAAGAAGGCGATAATCAGGGAACTCGAATGGCGTACCGACTGGACGTTTTCCCTTTGCGATGCGTGCATCATTGATGAGTGTAATCATCGCGCCAACTACTGGCGACGATCCGGATACACCACTTGCAAGTGATAACGCACCACTGTCTACGGAGACAAACCGATTGCTACATCGACCTGTGAGACTTGAGTGTAACACGGAGCGGAAGCGACCCACGATATCACGCTGAGGTCCGGGTATCCTCTCTACAAGTTAACATCAGAACCAGATCAACCTCTGCGTTAGATCCACTCACGCCACGAGAGTTGAACTGGTCAAATTTGCTAGGATTACTTTGCTTGAGGCCGTCCAAGTACTTACGAACCGTAGCCGTCTGGTAGTCCGGGGTAGGGAAGCGCCGACTGAACCCTCCTCCGCCAGACGAGAAGAATCCCATTGTGTGATCAATGTTCGTCACTTCCTCAGGATCCGGGTCGGTGACAGTGGCGTTAGCTCGCAATTGTGTTCCACCAACCTGTCAAGAAAATAGTATTAGGGAGAAGCTCAGAGTATTGTAATTGAATACTTACACTTGTAATCCAAGGACACGATCCTGGCCACGCCGGGTTGAATAATGTCCCGTTGGGGGAGACAGATCCTAGTACGAGAATGAGCAATTAAGTTGGCTTAGCAGTAGGCGTCCGCTTACCGTTCTTATCCATACAATAGCCCCTCGTAGCCCCCGCAGTGCCCGTGTTCCCCGCTCCATAGATAACAGTAACACCCATCAGCCCCAACTTCGCATATTCATTACACTGCCTCTTCGCATAAAATTCGGTCAACCTCCCCTCTTCATCTCCTCTTGAGACGGAAATGACGTTGGGAGGGCGAATGATGCCACAGGAATGGTCATTGAACGCGCCTGGTTCTGGGATGGGATTGGGGAACTGGGGATCAAAGTTGAGATCATCCCCGCCATCGGATGTGCAATAGGAGCCATCGACGGCGTCGAGCCATTCGTTGAAGGAGGTTACGCCGAATGGACTGCCTGCAGGAACCGAAAGGTCGACGTCATGACAGGGTGAAAATAATTGGGATGTACGTACTGACGGTTTGGTCCCCGACCTTAAGGAAGGTCACGTTTTGGGGCGCTGCCATGGACATCGCGTATTGAAGGATCCAACCTGCTTCTCCGACGCTCGTATCATTGAGGGTGCCTATAATAAGTAGAGGAGATGTAGTCAGCAGCAGTCAAGCGTGACGTCCGGCGCACGGCGCACCTCCATCAATAGAAACGAATTCCGGTGAATGGCCTACTAGACTTGGCGAAAAATTCCTGAAAAACATGTCCAAGTCTGACTGCAAATACGTATTGGGATGGATATTCACTAACATTTATCAGTAAATACACATTCAATAACGATGGGGATATTGAGCTCACCGACAGCAAAACTATTATTCGGGGCTGGAGTTGCCGGCTTGTACGTGATATTGTACAATGTTTGCAAGCACACGGGAGCCATAGCGATGCTACATTGCTTAAGATCCACGGACCCATTGCCGCTAGTTTGTCGACGGACAATATCTTGCTGATAAGTAGGGATGTCAGCGGCGCGGTGCGTATGACCCATTGGAAGCAGCTGAATGTTGGACTGAATAGTCGGTATAATGAAGTCTACGTGCTCGCCAACATGGACCGGTAGCTCGTACGAATGACAGCCTAAAACGGGTCGTCAATCAAAATGAATTGCTTGAGAGGGGAGAACTTGCTCACCGACAGATTCTTCTCCAGAATCCCGCTTGAAAACATGGTATTGCGTGCGCAAGAGTCGCTCTGCTTCGCGGACGGTGACATTCATTACGTCTACCCATCCTTTGTTCCTCCGTAGGTTGATCCTTCCTTCTTCAAAGCCGGAACCCACGAGCCATCTCTTCACGGTGCTCACGGAATGACTCGAAGGGGAAAACGTTTCAACAACGCGTTCCGGGGACCAATGTTGACCGTATGTCGGGGAACTGGGATCAGATACAGCTAAGAGCAGCTGAGGTAGGTCGTCGAGATTTCTTTGTTTCAGCCCGATCCGAAGGGGGATGATAGTGTCCGGGTGTAGACTGCGCGACGAGGTGTACGAGGCAGCGTCGTCGCGTTTCTCATGCACATAGAAGGTAGATGCGGCCACGAATATGTCAGCGCCACAAGCAGCCAAGGCAAGGCTGATTAGTAGTAGGTTGGAAGACCAGCCCATGCTTGTCGAGACCGGAGGAATCAAAGGTAAAGATGGTTGACCTCAACACCAGCGACTTTATACTTGCAGACTTACTACGCATTGCGGTAGGTAGCAAGGGTTCAGGTACACAGGACGTCAAATGGCTACTGATCCGATTCAAAGGCGCGTCCATTCGTCAGCAATCGTCGTGGATTGGCTGTTGAACTGTCCCGCAATTATAGCTTGCCCGCCGCCCGAGCTGCGCAGCAATTTGGCAGCAGTATGGACCTGTCACTGCGTCGATGTCAATCTAACACACACGCCCATTGAGCGTTACGTACTCTTAAGCGAGAAGGTCCTCCTCCTCCTCCTCCGATGCGACAAGAGCGGCAACGAAGGGCTGTTGACCAACATGAGCGTTCCGTACAGCTGACATGTTAGGCGGAGAGCTATTTTTAGAACGCGATGTTTTTTAGAACGCAATGTTTTCTATGTATGATAGCTGAGCCGAACAGAGCCGAACGCAACAGCAGAGCACGTTCGACTCTTCGAGCGTCCGAAAACCATATGCTATCGCAAAAGACGATAGGGTGAGGCACGTATTCCATTAATAGGGGGACCTCACTAGATGAACGGAGGCTAACGATGACGGCCTTGGGACGCGGATGGCAGCATGTCGCAATTAGGGGGAGGAGATCGCCAGCCTCCGCTACGTCAACGAATCGAACGATTCTGAACCTCTTCTACTAAAACTTCTCAAACGAGATGCGTACACAGTTAATAGCGCTCACCATATCCTGCGCAGCAGCACTCCACGCGCCTGTCGCGAGACGACATGCACGCGGAAACACTCTCGCGACTAGTTCTTCGTCAAACATGCCCATGACGCTGGTAGGGGCCAGAGCATCCGCATTCTCCCCATTCTCCGATCCATACATTGAGGCGATACCCACGAGAACTGCTGCGAAGTTTACATCGATTCATCCTGTTGGGAGCTATGGCCAGTGTTTAAGCGTTAATGGTTATACAGGGGAGAGCGGCACTTCAATCGCAATGTACGCATCAGGACAGTACACAGGACGGTAGCGGACTAACCACTCCCTAGGCGCCAGTGTATTGGCAGCCGTGCCCAGAAATGGGTTGCTACTGACGGCGGCACGAAGATTCAGTTAGCAGAGACAGACTACTGCCTCGATGCTGGTGATTGTAAGTCCTGTTCGGAGAAGCCTTCTTTCCGAGGTCACCGATGAAATAACTTGTGATCGCAGACGATGTTGACGGAGGTCCTCGAATTCGCCCGTGTGAAGAGCGGAGACTCAGCCAGGGTTGGTATCATAACGACGACGGCCACATTGCAAGTATGAATACAGGTACGTCGCGCGAAATCTTGCACAGAGAGCGCCCACGCTAAAGCCTTCGTTAGGACGATGTCTCGAGGTTGTGGACAACGACGATAGTGTTATTCGTATGGTTGATTGCCAGGAGGAGTACAAGCAGCAGCTATGGACGATTGTATATTGAGTATCAGCTGTCGGCGGATACAGAGAAGCACGCACACATCACCCCTCCCAGCTAGTCCGTCTCTTGACGAATGTCGTAATCTAATGGTACATATGAGACACCATACGCTCTAAGCTGATGCGAGGGAAGTCTTTGTGCCAATGAGCAGACGCATATTTGGGTCTAGATGAATGGTAGAGGTTCATTGCAAACGCGGACTTAATACATTGAAGCAGTACGCGATAGCGACCTCTGTCGGCCGTGCACTCCCTATTGTAGATCTTTATTTCTATGCAAGGCTAATGCATATGAGCAAAAGTCTATGACTACGACAAGGGAACAAAACGTACCGTGATTCCGAATGCGGCCGTTATGACGAGCCGTAAAGCTCCTCCTTCGTGTTGATGCCTTCACATCAAGGTGAGAACGCGCTCGAGAAGGAAAGCTAAGCACGTACCAAGCTCTTCCCGCACCGGCTTCAGCTCCTCCAGATAGGACTGGTACTGTTGCGTGTTCTCCACCTTTTCCTTGATACCCTCAAATATCCGAACAGCTGTAGCGTAATCGTCCACCCGTCGTGCAGCTCGCAGAGCAGCCTCGATGACAGAGGGCGCAGGAACAAGATCGTGGGCGAAGCAATTATTCAACCCTCGTTGGACTTCGAAGAGGTCTTCCGCATTTTTGAAAAAAGTGACATAGCGGTCGGTGAATTGTTCGAACGTCTCTTGTGCGTGTCCGCTGGCATACCGGGAGAAAGCAGGGGCAACGCGGGTTGCGCTGAGGGTAGGGCGCACAGCAGCGCGAAGAACGGTCGAAACGATCTGAGGGCGCATCGTGGTGGTGGATGTGGTTGAAGGTGAGCGGAGGAATTTCTCGGGATAAGCCGGCTATATTCACTAGGGCCCTGACAAGCGCCGCCGTGCTCGCCCATCACTACATCAGGTCTAGAGTCGCATGGATCATCGTAGAGCGCACTGGACGTTCACTCACTGGGGCCTACACGATTGGATGCTCTGACCATCGAAATTGTGCATCCACGACAGCAACGAGGAGGCCCTCAGGCCCAAAGTTCATGGACTACTACTGATGAAAGATGTGAAAAGTGTGGGGCCGTCGACGGCACAGCTTGCTATTTAGTAGGACTTATATATTCAAATGCTCCCCGCCTAAAACCCATTCATGGATTTGTCAAGGTCATGGACGTTTCATTAAGTTGGGCTAGACAGTTCACGACTCGACAGTATCAACACTGATGAGCACGATCCCAGCTTCGCCTGCTCAACCCAAAGCGAGGTTATACCTTGCGCAAGCGTCAACATGATTCACGATTGGATGAAAATGTCATACGTAGTAGGAACGTTTTTCTGTTTCAGGCCATTGATCGGGATAGGAATACCCAGTTTGCCAAAGATGGTGAACGCTCTGCAAAACCATAATCAGTCTATAAAGCACACCGTGGAGTTGATCTACTCACCGAGCGTTGACATCGGTATTCAACAGATCCAACACACCCAACGGCACAATTTCCAAAGCTGCCAGCGCGCCTTGCGTAAGTAATACATCCTGGATGAGACCGGAGTTCACAGTCTTGAATGGCGGAAGGACGAGGCCTTTTGGGAACGTGTGGTCGAACGCTGCGAACTCGGTTCCGTTGATCCCAGCTGATGACGTGATATGGTCGATTGTGAGCTCAATGGGAAGGGAGTTCGTGACTGAAAAGATCCTCAGTATCGGGCATGGGAACAATAAGACGGGTTAACGAACTGTCCACCGTAACGCTAGGAAGTACTATCAGCACCAGCCAGCTTCGAATTCAGTAAAGCAATCTGCCACTTACTTGACCTTGTTGGTGACCAAGCTGTCGAGCTATTGAACCATTCAGGCGTGTGTGAGCGGCCAAAACGGAGCCAGAGGGCAATGCTACGTACGGTGAGCGTTACGTTGATGTCCTTGACGAGGTTGAGCTGCAAGGCATTGATGATATCGCCAATGGAGATGCCAGTATCGCGGGCATCGACGGCGGGCGCTGCACTGACGCAGGCAAGTCCCAGCAACCAAACGAGGGCGAAACAAAGCCTCGATATCATCTTGCACGTAGAGAGAAGAGCTCAGAAGGTGGGCCCAACGGGTGCCCAAAGAACCTGTGGCATCCTTTATAAACACAAAGACTATTGCCGTACCCATTCCAGGCGGAGGGAAAGTCGCATTTTGATCAGAGTCGTGATGGGAAGCTTTCCATGCGTGCGTAGATCAGATGATGCGAAGTCGAAGAGGCTATAGCACATGCGCATCTCCAGGTGATTGGTATGGACACGCCGGCTTAGGCGGTGAGAACACGCTTCGTCGTTCCTCCGGAAGTGCGGGGTATCAAACGATGGCTGCTTTTAGGATTCGAGGTACGAGGGTAAAATCACATTGGAACCTGTTGATACAATGCATAGATTAACAGCAAAATCAGCACAAAGATATTATACAAAATGTCCAGATAGATGGCGTAAATGAAGATGGTCACCCAGCTACGTTTCGGGATCCGGTTGTGGCACGCATAGAGACATGCCTGGCATGAGATGATCACAGTCCACTTCCGAGTTCAGCTTCTGAAAGTCCTCCCATGGGCATTGGTACGCCTCCGCAACCTTCCAGCAAGTGTCTCCTGGGCGTACCATGTATGGCCGAGTGCCTTCACTGGGGCAGGAAGGCTTGTCCGGTATCTCGATAGAAACTGAGAAAAATAGCTTCCAGGCTAACAGGACGATGACTCCAATTCCCAGGAAAAAGGGGAACAGTATCCTGTAAGGGGAGTCCACGGGATGCCGGGGATGCGAGAACTAGTAGAGACAAGAATTGAGCCGTCGGAGGGAACAAGTAAGATGACACTTACTCCGTCGGTGGCTAAGGGTTGATACCCATCTGACCTCGTTGTAGATGCCTCCAGGTCAGCCTCACTGTCCCCAACTGCGATTGGTGCGCTGCTGACTGCGGTGTGAAGCTCGAAGGTGAGCGCGCGTTGGGATTCCCAGAGAATGCCACGAACCTGGTGTAAGGTCTCCGAATTCTGAGCCTTCTGGCCCCTGGTAAAGCTGCCCTGCGCTGTCGCGAAAATAGTAGCGTCCGGAATCTGCATCGTAGCCAACGCGCTTCATGCCTTCAGGCAGGCGGTATTCGTCCTTCGCAAGTTCAAGGTTAGCATGCAAACCAGAGCAAACGTGCGAAAGTGGTACTAACTTCGTCGTACTGCGTCCACCGACCCATAGTTGATGGATGTAAGAATGTGAGTTAATGTTGTAAGGAGAAAGGGGGGCAGACATTGGTGAAAGCGCCCGACAGGGGCGGTCTCAATGACCGCTGAATTGTCCAGAGCTCTTGTCCAGAACTCTGAACGTTACTGGTACCGAGTACTCATGTATAATGCAGCTACCAATTACAACGAAATCGCTGTCTACAACGTGAGAGCCTCTAGTGCACCATCACCCGGGCAACCCGAGTCCTCCAACCAACTGAAAGGCCAGTCGCCGTCAACCAAGGACCGCTCCGACCTTGCAGTAGAGAGAGGAACTGCCACGCGCTCGTGCGAGATGACACCGCCCAGAGTAAGGACTTTCAACTTTGGGAGGAAACTTGGCCTAGATGACAATGCCAGAGCTAGGTCGCGTATAGTATCAACCACGAGTGAGGTCTCTATATGTAGATCCCAGTCGTCTCGAATGCATAGCTTCCGTAGATCGGGTAAACGCTCGAGTAGCCTCGTGAATTCTACAGCGCCTTCGGGATATGTGTTATGTAGGATCAAAGTGTCAAGACAGGTGGACGATGCGATTATATGCTGAATCGCTGCTGTGGGCGTCGGGCTGAAACCGCTAGCCTTGATGAGGATCAAAAACTTGAGCGATGGAAAATCAAACTTCTGGAAGGTAGTCGAACGACGAGTGTCGGAGGGGTTATGGAGTTTCAGGTATTGTAGACGCGGGTGAACGAGAGGCTCGGACCTAACACTAACGCCCAGCTTGTGGATAACATCTAGTGAGAGCAGATTTGGCATTTGGGCGATGACCCAGGGAAGACTACTGGTCCCAGCGGCCAAGTGCGTGATCTGGGCAAACGGCAGCTTGGAGAAGTGAGGGAGCTCCTTGTGTATCGCCTGGCAGTGAAGGACACGAAGCATGGGGAACTCTTTCCCCGATTCCGAGAGTTCTTTCAAAGTCTCGGAATACGCGTGTAGCACCCGCAAACGATGCGACTGCTGTAAGATACTAGGATGGGGCGGACGTGAAAACGACTCTACAACCATCAATGGAGAGTCGCCGCTTCTTGCAACCCATAGATCAATAAGAGGTCCGCGCAGCTTTGATACATCAATTACATTCCAGATGCGAGCATCCGATGTCACGACGCTCCGCCACCGGCGACAGACATGAGAAAGGACGAGCGGTAGCCACATATTCACAATGGGCAGCTTCGGCAGGTAGAGGTAAAAGATTTCGATGAGCAGTTCGTCTGGTATTCGATTGACAGGCAACAACCGATTTCGATGAACTGCACGATTGAGCGATAGAGCGTCTCGAACACGATTGATGTGCCGCAACTGCGCATCGAGGTCTGCAATTTGCTTGTCGAGCGTATTGACGAAGCCGTCGATGCTACTCGACTCTTCGAGAGTGAGAGCTCTGCATGACTCGAGCAAGTGGGGCACAGGAGATAACGAGAGCTGATCGTCGAGTGGATAGACCAAGGACATCTGTGAACAAGCATCAACAACCATCCTAGCAAATGAAAGATTGAATCTATCCTACGTTCTACCACTCCTTAGACGATCTGTGGTCCTGGGCTGGTTGATAACATAGGCGCTCAGGTCGTCAAGGAGATTTGGTCATTCCACCAGACAAACATCTACGCAGGCCTTCAAGAGGCATTCGTGCCTCTCTAAATTACTATACTGCGAAGATGCACGGGAGGGTGATGAGAGGGAAGGATGGAAGCTTAGAGAATACTAATCCACGGGACGCCAACCGGACTCAATGCCGAACAAGCTAGCCCCTAAATGTCCGGCTTCTGATCACATGACCTTTAAAACTGTACAGTTTTACAGCCACCCTCCTGGCCGCTTCGCTTGGAGAACGCCTCAGATAACGCCTCCGTCCACTGCGACCTCAAATTCCCCAACAATGTCGACCGATCTTCAGTGGCTCCTCCTCCGCGTTAGTCCGACCTATCTCCCTATTTGCTGCTTAATGCCCAATCCAACTTGCCTTTATCCAGAACAACAACTCTTTCTTGGTGAAGCGAGTTCGCGAGGGACCCGTCTTCTCCAAGGAGCCTGTA
Source organism: Pleurotus giganteus (assembly GCA_032158425.1). Taxonomy (NCBI): domain Eukaryota; kingdom Fungi; phylum Basidiomycota; class Agaricomycetes; order Agaricales; family Pleurotaceae; genus Pleurotus; species Pleurotus giganteus. Next base: position 4,569,256 of record JAPEHR010000002.1, read on the forward strand.
CGTGCGTTCATTTCAACCCATCTATGCTCATGGAATCTCATGTGAAGTGGTATTCTTTAGGGTAACCTCCGCAACCTCCACTCACACAAATTCTCCGGTTTGGCTAACGACAGGGTGGGCTTGTTCGCTCTTCATTTTTGGGCGATATGAAGTTGTGTCATTTTTGCTAGACGATTGCCATCTCCGACTCCCCGTCAGGCATCCAAATCACTTCGCGCAAGATTAAGGCCACCACAGACCAAGTAAAATCTGCTTACGCCACCTCCAACATCCGACCACGATCTGGTGGCCGTCGCGCGCTCGGTGTAGCCTCACAGTATGCCAAGCGCAGATACCGCCCTGACCTCCGCACCGTGAGTGCTGACTTTATTTACTTTCCTTTATTGTTTCTCCCCTCCCTGTGTCTACTACACAAAACGCAATCTTCGTTAGAACCCTCTGGATTCGCCTCTGGCGCGTGAAGGAAGGGCGTGGACACGTTTGCAATACAAACCCAGCCTTGGCGGAGTCGATCAAACTCTCCAGGGATATCTCGCCGTTTCGCTATCGGAGCCCGCTCGTGTACTCACCGCGGTGACACCGACTCTATGGCGATGACATTCAAACTTATTTTTTTTTCCAGTTGATCTTTCTCACTTGCACTTTCCTTTCTGTCACTATGTGTGGGAATGACGCTGACGCTACTGGATGTCGTAGGCTGCTCTTGCTCGCGTTTCCGCCCTCGTCGCTGCCCAGAGTGGTCCCAAGCCCACGCCAGCAAAGAAAATTCGGGGAAAGAAGGCTAAGATCTTCTTCTGATCGAGATTGTTGTATCACCTCGCATGCATCATTGTTATATCCTAAAATGCTTATGGATACATCCATGCAATATGGCATTCTTCATTTCATCCACCAACGTGTACCACGAGTGACTATAATACAAGCAAGCGGATTCGCTTTCATTCATCGTAACGCCTCCCATCGTCAAGCTTCAAGCTCCGAGACCCTTACCAGCTGGTTGAGCTATTCGTCCGGCTGCACCATAAGCCTTCCCACCACTCTGAGTATCTCGGGTAGGCCTATTCGCCTCCAGTTTGTTATGCGCCAGCTCTTTCAGCCGGTCGTTACTCTGACCATGCTTTTCTTTCTTCGATGACTCGTCTTCGTTATGGTGCGGAGGTGGGTGGGGCCGATCCTCTCCAGGAGGGCCCGGCCTGGGGTAGTCGTCAACAGCTGCGTTGGGCTGCTCGGTGTCGTCAACCGGTGCTTGCGATTCACTACAACCGGAATATAGGTCAACTGTGCATTGGATGGCCATTTCGTACTCACGAGACATGTGGTTTATGTTTGGATATGGATTGTCGTCTCCCACCGACTTTAACTAAGGAAGGCTTGTTAGTATCGCTCTCATACACGACGAATGTCAACGACGACTTACTTGCGGGGGTATGGTGCGCTGAAATGGTGTCGGTCATGCTGGTTGGGAGGCTGGGCCTGTGGACCAGCCCTGAGTTCCGCTAGATGAGCCCCTATTTTCACCGTCACATGCTCAGTGAGTTTAGGCTTTCAGCCAACTTTCAGCTGGACTTCGAACTTTCGAAGTCGACAACCGTCACCCGTGGCGACCAATTTCCAAAATGCTGGAGCGAGCCAACCGGCTGCCTGGTGCGCAACCGCAACCTGTTTCACTACAGCATCCACCGACGGCGACCACCACGTCCAGAAAACGAAAGCGACACCCTTCGCCCATGCAAGCTGACTCGGCTCAAGCATTGTTGACCCCCTGGTTGGAGAGGATGTCATCGGAGCATAGAAACGAAGAGAATTTTGAGAAGAAGTGAGCATATATGCTGCTTGTTACTCTTTTTCGTGACGTGCTTTAGACTTCACCACGAAATCCTAGCATACACTCGTTACATGCATCCAACGGCGCAGGAAACCGCTATGCGAGGGAAGGTATTTTCCATGGTCGAAAGCGTCGCCAAACGACGATTTAATGATGGAGTTGTCAACCTTTTTGGTAGCGCAGCTTTTGGATTGACCCTGCCGACGAGGTTCGTTGTCATGTTATCGCTTCTCCTATGCAACTCACTTGCTTGGGCAGCGATATTGATATCGTGGTCTCTACTGAGACTCTAACACAACCATACGAGTACAAGAGACCTATGTTCCAGCTGGCTGGCATGCTTAAACGTGCTGGCCTTACCGATAACTTGGAAGTGCGACACCGGGCCAAGACACCCATTCTTAGCTTCGAGACTATTGAACAGCTTGGTTTGTTATTGGTCACGCCTATCCCGCACCGTGACTCATGACAACTCAGGCGCATATGGCGTAGACATCGGAATCAATAATAACGACGGGCTTGAAGCAATACCCCTTGTCAAAGATTTCATCTCTAAAATGCCTGCGTTGAAGCCACTCGTTCTTGTCATCAAGGGATTGCTTACCCGCCATCATTTAAATGATGCCTCCAAAGGTGGACTTGGCTCTTACGCCGTTATATTGCTCGTCATCAGTTTCCTTCAGGTAAGCATGCCTGTCCTTCCTCGTTTCTTATAACCCTCACACCCTCATAGTTGAACCCGACTGAACGCCCTCGCGAAGATATAGAGGATCCTATGGGGCGCGAATCTCTGGGTTCAATACTCATTGACTTACTCCTCTACTATGGCGCTAAATTCCCATACACACAATCGTATATTTCCGTCACCGAGGGCAAGCTGCTGCCCAAGAGTGACGCGAGTTGGATCAAGCCTCAGAAGCCGCTTAGCCTTGCCATCCAATGCTTGGTTAAACCAGGTATGTTTCATTGTCAGTTCCTCCACCTCCGAGTTTCTCATCCAGCGTGTTCAGAAAATGATGTGGGCAAATCCGTGCAGCGACTTGAAGACATTTGCAAAATTTTTAGGATGTCCAACGCACGGCTGCTTACGTGCACTGTAGAAGATGAGTCGATACTTGGTTCTATCCTGGGCGTTGAGCAAGAGGTATGTTTGTTATAACTTTGTTTTTGGCTTTTCATTCTTGCTAATTCAGTCATTAGATGATTGATCGTCGAGCGAAGATTGGCCAGCTGGCCAGCGTTCACCTGAATCCCCGCAACTTTCACAATTCAAATGACCGTTGGCGATCTGGTTCAAATCGAGGTTTTCCAAGTCCCTACCACAATCACAATCACAACCACCAGGTTCACCCCAAGGTCTTCGGTGCCAGCTCCTCGAGACCCAGAGCCAATCAGCCCTATGCTGGCCATCCTTCCACGGATCATTCCTACCATGAAGATCGATACTCGAAGCAGCAGCCTCCTTCCAGAGGTGGCGCAAAGAGACGGAAAACATAGCGCTCATCATATCCCCACCGACAATCCACTTGTTTTTGGATACCACTTCTTGGACTGGTTTCGTTCTTGGGTTTTGCATCCCCTGTAAAGATGTATATCATAATTTGCTTGCATACGCCTGCTTGTGGAGAGCCGATCGACCCTTGGGGCTTGTGGCGAGCGGGTGGGACAACACTGCCCATAAGTTGTTATGTCCAGCATGGAACGGCGTGGGCTAGGCTGAAGGAGATGTCCTGAGCCCAACATGGACGACGAGGTCTGTCGAAGATAGTTATGCAAGGAGGCGGGAGTTCGGCGCCGATCTCGTGCTGTCTGCAAATGGCTCCTGAGTCAACCCATGATATCATCCACTTGCCCCTTGCTCACCTCCCTTCAGCGACATGTCACCACGTTCAGCAAAAACGAATCGGTCGAGACGTTTGACAATGATTAGCCCCATGAAAAGACGGTCCACATCTGTGAATGGGCAGAAGACAGATGTCTACGAGAAAGGGGATTATCCGGAGCCTGTAGAGGTTTCGTCTGACGATAATTCGGATTCAGAGGATGGTGTCGACGATTTGGGTATAGGAGAGGATGATATGCCAGTCACTGGCTTCGCCGTTGCCAGTAATAAGCGGAATACTGACTTCCATGAACTTTTCCCAATCATTCCAGATGGCGACTATCTTATTGAAGGTGCGCCTTGTTTTGGCTCATTTATCGGTAGTTTCTGACACCTTATAGACTACGGATGTGCCCTTCAACGTGAAATACTAATTCAAGGACGACTATACGTATCTGAAAATCATATATGCTTCCATGCGAATATCCTTGGGTGGATAACCGATGTGAGCTTGTGACCCCTGATTTACCAACTGCTTGCTCATCGCCATATCTGCAGCTCTCTATCCCCATCTATGAGATAACTGTCTTGGAAAAAAAGATGACCGCGTTGGTCATCCCGAATGCCATCCAAATAACTACGCGTCAAGCGAAATATACCTTTGCTTCCTTCCTTTCTCGGGACACCACTTTCGACGTGATATATAATATATGGCGCTTAGCTCGGCCGGAGGATTCAGCTAGCTTATTGTCCGCGAGGTCTGATGAAAGCCAGGAAGCCGTCGAGGCTAGAGAAGGTCCTGCGGTGGCCCCTAGCGGGCCTGCCAGGACTTTGGCGAAGAAGGTAACACAGTGTGCTTGTGGGAGGGATGGGTTGCATTACAGTGAGCTGGCTCTTGAGACGATTGTCCCAGGGACGCCAGATAGGATATACAACCTGATGGTTACGAGTGGCTTCATCAAGGACTTCATGAGGGTGGATCAGAAGTTACTTGGTGCGTAAATTTGCCCTCAGTTGTCTCAAGTATTTTCTGATCATCACTAGACATTCAAATATCTGACTGGACGCCTATGACCTCTGGAACAAACCTGCTTGCTCGTAATATGTCCTACATCAAACCGCTTAACGCCAGTGTTGGTCCAAAACAAACTAAATGCGAGATTCGTGATGAAACGCTGCATTGCGACTTTGAAGACTACGTGACTACGCTGACGATTACGCGTACGCCAGATGTCCCGAGCGGTGGCGTTTTCTCGGTCAAGACCAGGACGTGTCTCATGTGGGCAAGTGCTGTCTCGACGAAAATAGTTGTTACGACGCAGGTCGAATGGACTGGTCGTAGCTTCATCAAGGGTGCGCCGGCATCTGTACGGCTTCACTAGCACACTGACCCTTGGTGTAGGCATAATTGAGAGATCTGCTATTGATGGACAAAAGGTGTATCATGCCGAGCTCGCGCATGCTATGCGTGCCTACATTCAAGAGCATCAGTCTGAGTTCATGCCAGAGGGTGTGGATGCAGCTGCGATTGCTCCTGAACTAGAAGGAGAGATTGTCGGACCTCGACCACCACTGAATGATGAAGAGGAGCGTAAGAAGCGCGAGCATGAGCGGAACCAACGAGCTTTTCAATGGGCCTACGACACCTTCGAAGGCGCCTTTGGTGTGGCGAAGCGTTCGACTTCCGGTGCTATCGAGCTCATTGGGGACGCTTGGGAACAGTCGTCTAACACGACTTTCCTCTATTTCATCATCATTGGATTGATCATTAGCAATGTTTGCACGTTGTCATGGGTGGGGAAGAATCAGGCTCGTGAGTACCGACAGACACAGGAACGGGAGAGATGGGTGCGGGGGATGGTTACTGCGCTTTGGGAAGAGTTGGCGGCTGGGAAGGGTCCGGCTGGCGTGGCTGGTCCTGCAGGTTCTACATCCGCTCCTCGACATCCTTTGGTGCCAGAGCAGTCGGTCTTTAGCGGGGCCGCTTCTTACACTGATGAAATCGGTGCGCTCGAGAAGGCATTGGATACTGTTGAAGAGAGGGTGCGTCTCCTCCGCGACAGCTTGCAAACGTCACGGCCCTTGCACGAAGTGGATTGAGCGAGGTGTGGTGTCTTTCAATCGACGCCTTCAGGCCGAGAGGATTTACCCATTTTATGCACAAGCGGCCTCCAATTGGTGGATGCCTTCTCGCCTTCGTTGGGCTTCTGGGTTTCGCTCTTCGATGTCCATCTTGACCAATCCCACCTGACGTCGCGCTATTTCAACCTTTACGCGTGGCGTGAAGATGGATATCGCTCGGGACTGGAAGAGACGTGTCGCGGCTGTGTTTAACTTTCGAGGATCTTTCCCAGTATCTTTCAGCCAACCATGTTATCTACCAAGAATTTAGTCGACTAAGGCTTTTTTGGTAGGCGATTAAAACGACACACTTTTCTCAGCAGCCTAAGCCTGGCTTTGGCTGGCCATTCGGAAGGTCGGCGCCGTGACCGGGTCGCTGTGAAACAAGCGCGGTCCTCTTGGTTCCCTCGGCGTTCTTTGACACGTTCGTGCTGTTATGTGCAGCGTTCGCAGCAAGTCTAGTCATTTTGTCGATATTAAGGGTGGCGTGCACACCCTTCCACCATACGCGTTCGGAAACCACTTACTGCACCTTCTTCTTTATTCCTCGACTCGGAACGCTTCGGCTCATGACGCTATCTCTTGGTCAGCGCTCCAGCGCAATCATATGTAATATTGCTTCCAGCCACTTTCCCCGCCTCCACAACACTTGCCCCATACTCTGAACTGACAATTCCACATCTCAACAAGACACACACATCTCCGACCATGCCGTGCTGGTTTTGATTTTGCCCACTCCTCTCGTTTAGTTTAGCACCTAACCCGGGAAACGGACCTAGATGCCTACTTCCGTGGTTCTGAACTCTCATGACAATCACCGCCCTCTCGCAATTCACCTTTTCCCATGACCGATATCGAGAAGTCTTGTCTTGGTCACTGCAACTATTCACCCTGTCTCTGCAGATCCAGGCTTATCGTAGGAGCAGCATGAGGGTCATAAATTGCCATCGCCATATTTCCATCGTTGCCCCGCCCTTGACCCTCTGTATATCGCACTGACTCTCAGGGGTGCTTGGGAGGAAACACGGACTTCGACCCTATCTTCCGAGACCATCAGCGTATCAGCGTTGCTCCTTGTCCTATTGCGTTCCCAAGCCGCCTTTTCTTCGCCTACCCAGTCATTGGGTTTCTTCCATCAGTAATTCTTTGTTCCTGTCACTTCCTAGACAGGGGGTGACAGATTCAGCGACTGTACAAACACGCGTTCAAGGTTTGTGCATTCTCCCATCTCTGGATACTTTGCTTAAGCCTACATCGTTCAAGGGGTCATCACACCACTCAAGGTTATATACTACCCACGAATCATGAACATCAGATGGTGAATTTGCGTGGATAATCGCGTCATGCCATGTTACCGCTTTGTTTCCTTTGCTAGATTACTGAAACTAACGAGCGTTACCAATAACATTCCATTGTGTCAGTGTCAAGCGTGGTGAACTCTACGATAGGGCTTTCGTAGTAGTCCTTCCAACTATCAACCGTTGCCATAACTGGTAGTGCTAGCGGTATTTTTTCCATGATGTTCTTGGTTGATGATTCCCTACGATTTCTGCATCATCTCAGTGTTCGCTGTTCACATGCTAAGAGGTCGTAGTTATTCAGATCCGTTCGACTGGCTGGGCTTTCACAGAAGACGCACAAGAATCATGGCGTACGATAACATGTCTCTATTATAGGATCAACAACTGACGATAACGTTTAGAAGCAATTCGTGTGTGTTAGAAAGCTGCAAGAAAGGACGAGACCTTCAAATATCCTTCCTTTCAGCTCCACGCACTCATAGTAAAGAGTATGAGACATCCCCGATAGTCAGCGTGCAAACTTATTTACGTTAGAATGCAGCCTTCCCAACCCAGTCGCGATGGTCAATCGGCTCTAGCAGCTGTCTTGGAGGACGCAAGCCTGAGGAGAGCAAGGTTGGGGCCGTTGCCTTCAAAGAAATGTTCCCGCGCTGTGGGGGTGTTGAGAAGATCAGGACTCGAAATATATGTTCTCAAAACCTCCGAATTCTAAAGACGGGTTTACCTCACAGCGGCCAATGACTGTATGGGTATAGTACTTTGGTGCGTTCAAATTATCCTTTCAGTTTCCCATGCCAATGATCGATTTAGATTTCTCTGTTTGTGCTTCTTCGGGGAGTTCACTACCTCGCTAGTTGAAGTTTCACCAGTACTCCATGAAGGACTTGCTGGTCGAGACGAGGATCTGTGGGACCTTTTCATTCATCTTAGGACTTGCGGACGCCGTAAGTGCGTACCAAGGGGAACAGCCACACCCTGCCAGACGGTACGAACATGTTAACTTTCGTTGCTCGAGCCCCTCCGCTGACGTTCTTGTTTGGCGTACCCCTCCTTTACAGTAGCCGATTTGTTTACCCACATCTAAGGTGTCTCACAACCCCATGCTTCTGACGTATGGTTTGGTGGTTACCACGGCGGGTGCTTACTGACCTATCAACTTCCAGGAAGAACTGCGCTATGATAATCTGCTGTATCAGATGGAACATGACTTCATGTGTCTTCACGACGGCTGCTGAAGTCAATTACTTGTCAACGCCGTTCTATCTGCCCCGAGGTGCGTTCATAATTACTGCAAGGATATACCGCGTCCATGCTGTCTGACATTCTTGTTGTTACAGTTAGAAACTACTCTGAGGCCCATTTGGACTCTATACAATGTCAGTGTATATCTTGGAACCTGACAGGACGTTGGAAAAGAATGCAGCGCTTGCATACCCCGCGTTTCAATGACTACAACGAACTGCCATGGTGGGATGTCTCGCCAGGAACTCCCAATATCCCCAGTTACTTGTTTCAACGAGGCGAGTGTGACCCGTCCTCAGCGTTTTACAATCAGATATTTGGCGTTTTGGGGACCCAGGCGTTCGTATCGAATCTACGTGTCAGCAATCCGTTTACCAAAACACTTCAAATGGCGACCCGATCTTTCATTGAAGTGGGGCTCGGCTCGAAAACGGATCTGGAGCACAGGTGTATGAGACTGTTATCGAGCGCCCCAGCCCAAGGCACAATTCCGACCAAGGTCGCCTAGTCTCGCCCCGGAGTTTACAGACCAAGTGACCACATGACGTACAGACGCTGAACATGTCGTTGATCATCTAGCACTGCCTTCCATTGAGCGATGATAGAGAGCGTGTCTGGTGAACGTTAGGTACAGTGATATGGAAAGTTCCTTGTGAGTCTGCTAAAGAAACTGAGTAATCCTCGTTGATCAGCGCGTTATCCCAGCTGCCAGTGTGCGCCACATGGAGCCAGGGTCCAATTAGGACTTGTTGATTTGAAGATCATCCCAGATGCACACTACAATTGAGTCCACACTGATGGAATACTCTACTTACTGTTGGCAAGTTGGTAGCCGCGTGAGTGGGTTCTTGTACGGTCGATCATTCCGATCTGAAACTTAGTACGTCCGCGTCAATTGGGCATCCAAACTCAACGTTAGCACTTCGCCCAGTCCTGGAATTTGAATAGAGGGCTCCAGCGGCAACCAACTCACTACTACACCAGTTCATCCTAGGCGTTGCCCATATGACATGCCTCAGCAATCCGAGAATTCCATGGTCCCAAGCAGATTGGATGGGTATTCGTATCGCTAAGTCGGCATTCGCAGTTGACGGTACAGATAGGCACGTCTATTCCCCGAAACGGTCTCTCAAATGGCCGACAACCAACCGCACGAAACCCACTGAACGGATGCCAGGTCGTGAGAATCATCTCGCGCAGGACCACTAGCACCTTGTCTGGACGCTCTGGTTTTGGCGATGATACTATTCTTGGATTCTTGGTCGTAATATCGTTCACCTGACGGTTGTGACTTTTCTTGCTCGGGCGCTCTGTTGGGCTAAAATTGACTCGAGTGACATCGCCAAGGCCTACAGCTTCGGCCGATGCGCGATGGGAAGAACCCCTCACGGTTCAACGGTTTCTCACCACATATCCATATCGCTACGCCACATTCAATGATCTTTCTAGGTCTGCACTTCTAGGCTAGGCTTATCTGGACCCAGGATGGACAACTTCTGTTTGCCAATACTTGGAAGTTGTGACGTTACTTCGCTCCCATAGACGAACCCGAAAGGGAACCATTCTCCAACGAAGACCAACGAAGTCGGCACAAGCGAAGTCAGACCATTCAATGGGTGAGCAATAAACCGGTGAATTCCATGGGTTTACTGTTCTGTAGCAGGAGACTTGTCGGGCGCCGTAAACGCTTCGTAAACGGAATAGCCAGGTTTATGGAATGCTTTGCCCCACAACTTCTCTCGACGAACAGCGTAGAACAATATTTCCCGAGTGGGTGGCATTATCCACTAGGAACAGATTGTCAACTGCGGTTGGTGCCCACCGTTCAATCGTGGTATGTTCACCTCGCAACTTCATTTTTGTTTAGCCGATTTGGACTGTCTTGAGGTTCGGTCTCTGGTAAGGGGTGGGTCTTACGCTCCTTTCTTCTTGTCGAATGACTTCATATGGAATAGATCACCTTTGAAATCCTCACCGCTCTCTCGGCTGGGTTTTCAATTCAACCCTTGGCTTCCCCCTTGTGGAATGTCTCGACACCCCACACTGGCACTTATCCTTATCTTGACCCGGTAGGTAGAATTGTCCGCTGGCAATTCAACGTGCCTGATGCTCAATGCACATGTATTAAGCTTTACACTTCGACTTCCTTACATAGCTAGTCCGGCGCGCGTGACGTCCACCGTTTACCATAACGATGTCAACATTGCTCATCTGAGAGTTATAGTAAACACGTCCGCTCGTTTACGCATCGTCTGGACTCTCCGTTCATTCTATGATATTCCACACTATCATCAGAATAACGCCCCACGCAATTCAGTTTACGCTTCGGGAAGGTCGAGCTTTCCATTGAAGGCTGGTACTCTCACTTACTGATGCTTGCCGCAGGAATCTATTTCCCCAAAGTTATCGTGTTACACCATATGATGTGGGTCGTGTGCATGTGGTTACTTACTTGAGACTGAGATAGGTCCATCGGACTCAGAGTTGCCGTTACATTCCCATGTAGCCGTTCGAGGACAATGTGAGCATCGTCTTGGCCAGCTGTTTATACCTCACGACTGTCGTCATTGCTAAGCCGAATGAGACTTTGGGCGTTGACGTCGTGGGTTGAAGCATTATTGACGCTGTACCGAGGGCTTTGATCGATGGATGCCTTCTCTTTCTCCTCGGCTGCCGTCAGTTGACCAATCGCCATCATATCTTCTGGAACTATCTTACACGCGGGCTAGCACGCAAATTTCGACAGGAGTAATCGAGTTGTCCGATGCATCCATGTAAACTTGGCCATACCTCCAAAGTCCCTCAACGTCAGTGATGCACAATCTACTCTCCGTAAGTTTTCTGTTCCGTCTCATATGGAGCGTTGGATCTCGCAACAGGGCTAATCGCATTCTAGGCCCATTGACCCACGTAGACCATGGGAACGCCAGTCTCTCAAACGTCGGTATCCGGAACCCCTGGGTACAGTGACGCCATGTTGATGACTCGTCTAGCCCATGGTGAGAGCGATGACCGACAATGATGAAAGACTGTATGGTACGATACTCTCTTGGGAGGGTGTTTCGTTTTTGTTTGTGCTCGATCTGATGATCTATAGCATGAAAATATACCGCCCCGATGTGATCATTAGATGTTCACCGTCTAAATTTTACATCTGTCCGCCAAGTGGTTGATACTACGCGAGGTCCTTTGGACGAAAAGCTACTACACATGTCGCTAGAAGTCGGCTATTTCTCATGGATTTCGCACCGCAGATAGGATATTTGCAGTACCCCGAGGGAGCCATGCGGAAGACCGTGATATCTGAGTGGAAGGGACAACTTGACGATGCTATGCGAGAACTTCTCGTCTAGATCATGCACATGTAGAATCCCAACGCGTGATAGTGAAGTCGCATATTCTTGCGCCTTGCTTGCACCAACAGATTTACTCATGGACTGGATTTTACCGTCATGGCATGGGTATTGTATTTACTCATGCCCAGCGAGTCCCCAGGCATCAGGTACAGATGCTGTAGACTCGGGTTAGGTTTGTAATTGTGGGCAGGCGGCGAAGCAGCCACTAGTATCAATTTTGAGGTACGAAAGTTGGTGGTGAGTTTCCATACTAGCCGGATTGAAAGGGGCATTATTGAAGTTTGAAAAGAACTGCCTGACGCCGTCTTCGTTAAGCATATCAGTAAAATGAATGAATGTACAGATGGCTAGGGGGTGGCTAGGGGCATTTCGGCTGTATTTGTCAATATTTGGTTCCACGGATCAGCTGTTCGACGGGTTCAAATGACAAGATCTTCTTTCCTGCCATTTACTTCCAAGTTCTCAGCTCTGTTTGCCTACGCAGCCCTTCGCGGCTTTAGAATCTCCTTGATGCGCCTTGTCATACTCCACAGCTAGTGAAAACTGGCCAAACTGGTTCCTGCTACGCTTCGCGGCCTCGCAGTTGAACCTCCTCCACTCAAGATTCTTGTTGTTGTTGGCGTTTGCAGCCTACTCACTTCCGTTGCTCACGCGAGTAGGTGAGTGGTTGAAGCGGGTCACTTAACAATAGCACCAATGACGTGATTTCCCATATGCAGACCTACCGAATATCTGGATCCATGGACCTTGCTTATAACTACTCTTCGTCCACTCAGAAGTCGCATCAGTTCCTCATGGAGGTAAAAACTTATTGGTGCGGTACTACGGTAACCTCGGGGAGCTATGTGCGTCTTGTTCCCATGCCGCTGAGTGCTAGTCGGGTGCTTCGGATCGTACACCGACTTTTGTCCCATAGTCTGGGCTAGTCTCGCGCCTGCTACCTGTTCCTCAGCCCAGGCCTTACTTTGTGATTCGTACACGTTTGCTACCTATCTCCCTTGGCCTTTCATGAAGCAAGACTAGAACTCTGGTGCCATTCTTCGATTGTGGTTGACAATGTCGACACTCGGTCGTGGCGTTGGCTGCATCATTCTGCCATCCAACGGCGTCAGCACTTAAACCCCTTTACGTCGATGTCCGTTGCCTTCTTGCGGCTGTCCGTTGTCCCGCTCACGACTCTTCCATAGGATCAGATTGATGCACCGGTCAGGTAGTAGGATGTGCGGTCCTATAGGCCGTTTCCGTGATTCTCTTCCGTTGTTCGCGCCACCATACCTACACTGCATCTCCCAGTATCGGTCCTGATCACCGGTTTCACAGAAGATCGTAAGTGTGGATATTCGCATAGATAGATCTTCTGGCTAATGACTGCGACTTAGCTCTTCTCATCCGCGTTTAATTCTCGTCATTATACATCGTAATTGCACTGGTCTTCAAGCGTTGAAGTACTCCACATCTTGATTACGAGGATAAACGTCGCCACGCTATTTCCTCACCATGCGTCCTTCGAGCCAACGGCACCATGAACACTATGTAGTCGCTGGGAGTAGTCGCTCCATCGGCGCGAGATCCTATCTTTCGCTAGAACTCACACACCGGTAGTACAGAAGCCTTCGCCGCCACCTCCAAAGACACCCGCTCTTTCTAGCTCGTTGTTCTTCATACTTAGATGTCCTCTGATCCGTGGTGTTGCTTTTGTACTGACATTGGGGAAATATCGCTACACTTTGGTTTCTTACCAATGACTAGGAAGCATCACCTAGTTGATCGCGATGCTACAGCGGTCGTGTATGCATCAATCTAGCAAACACGGTGTTCCCTATTCTAGCGCCGAGATGCCAGGGTAGCGCTCCTCAGTCAATTACGGCAGGATTGTTAAGAAGTGGGAATTGTGCCTACTTCGTGAGTCTGTGTTTAATTTCCGAGTGAGCGGCCTGATGTTTGTTTCGCATCCTGACTTCTTTTATCTTATCGCAGTCAAGAATACCTTTGGTACCCAACGTTCGTCCTATCCTTCTATCAGAGAGGGCGAAGTTGCTCACGCTTACGGAATTTCATGTAGTGTGAGTACTTCGCCTTTCAGGGATCAAGGAGCTGCAACCAAGTTCTACAAACGTGCTGACTGACGGTTGGCCGAGCTCCTTCACACTTTCCAAATCACTTAATTCAATTTGGATGACAACCGCAGCTTCCAGATGATTGAGAACGTCTCGAAGTCTCCGCCACTAGAAACGGCGGTATCCTACTCTCTATTTCCGCGGCAGCGAATGAACTACGCCCCGTGGTTAAGGTCTGTGTAATGTGGTGCGATGCACTATTTATATTCTTCCGTACAAAGTACCCCGTCTCATCCTTTTGAACTAGTTTTTGGAGTAGGCGCTCGCTGGTGAGAACGAGCGGTGTCTCTCAAGAAGTTTGATTGTCTCCTCGTGTAGCGGAACGGTGAGAAGCGTATTGGTTTACCTTAGGCTGGTTCCAGGTTGGGGACGAACTTGAGGCGTTCTGGCAACTGAGCCCCTGAGGCTAAAGGGGTTTTGGTCACCTGACCAACAACCGAGTCGACCAGGTCAGACTCGGAATGGTGTAGGCTGGTGGAAACCAACCTCTATGTCGAGAGTATGATAGTCGATACTCTTAGGAATGGTGCTCAGTCCTTCACTCGGGTCTCGTTTGTCCACGTCGGACACTAGTGTAAACAGTGAGTCTGCCAGCTTGCGCATTTTGCAATGACGTGACCAGTACTATCTAGCTATAGGCTTCGATGGCACCTACTGATATTCGTTTCTCCTCGTCTTTGGAGATGGGTGGTCGACGTCGAGTACCTTTGCTCTTATCGGTTTGGACAGCTAGTCCAAGAACCATACGCTCGCAAATCCTTGCGTGTGTCGCGTCAATTCTGCACCACATTCGTCAGACCAGGGCGGCTGAAGTCGTGTTGGACTCTAGCCATACCTGAAAATCTTGGCTTCTCTGTTACCGTCGGCATGAGAGTGAGAAGCACAGCCCACCTGACAGTTCATTCTGCCAAACTTGTCTAACCCTGCTAAACAGTTGCTCCATCAGTGCCCATTAGTCTCCGCTTCAAACGATTGGATCTTGTATTAAGCAATGTTCATTACTTCATTGAGACTGACCTGAGCGACATTCCGCTGGTATCATTTCAGCCGAAGTTACTTCCAAGGCCCCTTACCTCCCCGCACGGGGCATTACCTCTATAGGTCCATCTGGGCAGCATCTAGATGGTTCCTCCACGCCCTCCAATTCGTGATCACACTCACGCCGCAGGGCTTAGCGGCGCCGCACAGCTCTCACCTTACCCAAGAATCAGATTCGAGAATACATTCATACTTGTCCGATTTTCAACTTTTGTCCCCGACTGGCACTGTGCGACCTCAGAACAACTTCTGCATTGTTCCACCATCAGTTTGAGAATGACAGATATCCACCCAGGTACACGCGAATACACCCCCAAACCAGCGTTACGGCGACATTCGGGTCGTTCACACCTTGGGTGAGTCGAGTCTTTCCATGTGGACAATTTGGGAGGCCATGCATAGCGGCCAAGGTCTTAGAACCCAGTGGCGGCTGCCGCCTTACCCCCAATATGCAATACCCCACAACACGCCTTCCGAACCCTATCTGCCCCTGCCCTGGGAATCCCGAATTCACTCCCCGCCCTTGACCTTCGCTTTGTCCACCGACATAGTCACACTGTGCGGCGAGTCATCTGGTCAATGATCAAGCAGAGATACGCACCATTGGTTCCTCAACTGGTCAGACGTATGGTCCCTTGCTAAAGGTCCCTGCCAATACCTCTTTCCAAACATACTCAAGACAACGAACAGAAGATCGACTGGAGAATGCCGTCGATCCTACGAACGAGTGAATCAAATTGCCCATACATAGGAGGGCCTCCTATGTTCAACTGATCAACGTTCAACTACGATTAAGGGCATAACCATTCTCGTTTTCACGATGTGTTGCCTGAGAGGGTAATTCGTCGGTCAGTCAGGCCCACCCTCCGCATTGTGCCTGTGAGTGCGTTCGTACGCGCGAGTCAACCGTCGTCACTACGATAAGGTAAATAAAAATCAGAGTTGCTTCACCGGACCGACGTCGACTATCGACGTCAATAGATACCATGGATTACCTTCGAAAGCAGAAAACAGCGGTTATTTTTCTTACCCTACGCTCGCCTTGGGAATCACGATCAGGTGGTGGCTTGCAATTGGTTTGTTTCAGGCTGAGTTCAGTCTCGGGGACAATATACTGCTGTTGTACTCAGGCTACTACGGTCATTCGGACCTGCGTGCCATTGTTCGAACGTCTATCATATCACCTTTTTATCACCCGCCGTTTGCGCGCACTCACGCCTGCATGGCTGGTGACTGGCCTGGCAGTGGCACGAGTGATAATCTCATGCGTTCAAGCAAATTCTCCCGAGAGCTGTCAACAGAGAAGCAGAAGCGTGTTGTGTATCGGAGTAGCTGTTAGTGTTACGTCGACAATCAAAATCGTGATTTTAGCACGACGTGCCTGCCTGACTGACCGTGCATGACGTTGCACTGATATTAGACTCGCAGCGCACGTTGCAATTGGATAGAAATATTTGTCGACGTCACCGTCTTATAACTTATCGATAACGACGACGCTGCGCGTGCTACTAGTAAGAATATCCGTTGGCACTGTCGAACATGTTAACGAGACTAACTTTCATACGTAGCGTACACGGTGTCGGAGGCGAATATGTACATGCGGAGCAGAGAAGATAACAGGGAAAGCGGTGGTATGTAATAATGAGATATTGCAAAAAAACAAAAAAGAAGAAAAGGTCTTGCACCTATCGTGCTTTTCGGCAATGAAGCAAACACTCAACGTCAACGTCAACGTCTCCTCGCCGCATCACATCATCCTTCTTTCTTTCATCCCTTCCTCCGACCACTCCTTATCGCGTTATCGCAGCGCGGGTGACGATGTTCTAGCCTGAGTGCTAGGCCTCGGGCTTTGAACCAGAGAAGTTCCTGACAGGCCGCCCGATGATAATGCCATGATAGCGAATTCGAAGTCCCACTAGCTATGCAGTCGCCCCTTCACCGCGACCGCATGCTAGCCTGAGTAGCGAAGCTTCTAGAGCGCGAGGTAGGTGCGCCAGTATTAGTCCGCGGGATACATGTAACAGCTGTGTAAATTTCCTGAGCGGGTGAACATTTTTGAGTGTTTTGAACGTAGACATATATATAGCTGCGGGACTCGAGAACTTGGGATTGGATTGAATTGAATTGAATTGCGGTTGATTTGATAGACAGATCGGCATGCACAGTCGTTTTTCGGAATGGGACGTCGACGTCGACGTCATCGACTTCCATCATGGGGGGCCCTCGGGGTATCCAGATTCCAGGAAAGATTGAAATGGACGATGATCATGATATTAGCTATAGAATTGAAAGACTCGAAGGGAATTTTCGAAGGTGCGCAGAGCGGAGTGGGCGTAGACGTATCACAGCGGGGAGGAGAATTGGCGGTAGCGTTAACGGTACGTCGATAGACCGATGTGTCGTAGTTGGGGAGGGAAGATTCGGATGTAGTGGTATAGGTAGGATGATATATATGACCAGTCGGCTCGGCCATGGTAAGAACGGAGGATCGCTACGTTTGCATTGATATGAAGTATGTACACGGATTGCGCGAGACTGAGTCTGGATCCAGAGAGGAAAGTGATTGCAACTTGGTGTGGATGATGGATAATGGATAATGGACGTAATTATGTATGTACAGGTTTTTTGCAAATTTGCGACGTCGACTTGGATGTGGATAGTGGAGGGATAATCGTATAAGGAAAAGCAGAAGGAAAAGCAGAAGGGGAGATGGATAGAGATAGACGGAAATGGAGATGGAGATGGAGATGGAGATGGAAAAAGAGAAAATACTGTGCGTAAGACGGGGGGAGATAATTCATTACTATGCATAGGTAGATGATGAAACAGATGAAAAGAAACAGAGAGGTGAAAAACGACGACATAGTAGAGACTCAGAGAACTGGAGGAGGGGGGAAAGAGAGGAAGTGAAATCGATATGTAGTAAAACGAGACTCGGGACGAGAATATGGAAAAACTTGAAGAGACGAGACGAGAATATGTGAGCTGCAGGAAGCAAAACTTGAAAAACTTGAAAATATCGATAAAAAAACATGGAATTCGAGTAGTAGTCCTTGTTCTTGTTCGCTTCCCTTCAACAGGAACGCCAACGCCAACGCCACATCAACCTCCGAGCCCGTAGACGTTTTCCGTCATCGACCGACCAACGATACCGCGATATCAATATACATACCGGCGGCATACCTAAAAGGAGGAAACAAGCAAGCGTCGATGTCAGCGATCATCCATCATCCATCATAGATCACAGATCATAAATCAGGAATGATTGTAGCCAATAAAACAAAATAAATGAAGGGATGAATGAATCCCAAAGTGAAACGAACGTTATTCGGGTCCGTCCAAGAACAGAAACGAAAGAACAAGAAACCGAACAAGAACGAGGAAGTAAACTCACCTCCTACACACAACACTCAACCGACAACAGCATTCGGCGTAGGCCCACTCGCAAAGCACCACTGCCTCACAAACGCCTTGTACAGCTCATCATCGCTGCTCCCGCTCGAAATCCTCTTCAACCCGCCTCGGATTCGCTCTCCCCCTCCCGGTACTCCTCCCGGTACTCCTCTCCCTATTCCACCTTGCTTTTCATCACCACCACCACTGCTGTTGGCATTCTTCCGAACCTCCTCAGCGTCGTCTTCCAAAACAGGCGACAAGCCCAAACCCAAAGACACCTTGGGCGTAGCTACCGTCAGCGTCGGCGTAGGCATCGTCGGCGTCGTCATATGGGTATCGAACGTATCCTCTCCAGGCGGCGATGCAGTCCTCCTCTTCGCAATAGGAACAGGAACAGGGATAGCCGCTCGTCCAAGTCGCCCGACATCGCTCGGCGTCACCACCTCCTCTTCCTCCTCATCACTGCTACTACTCATCGTACTCGCGCTGGAAGACGAAGAGGAAGAAGCGGTGCTGGAGATGGAGAGTTTCCTCCGCGCCGGAGTTGACGAATTCGGAGTAGGCACAGCGGCGGTGGTGGTGGGAGTATTGGTCGTCGTCGTCGTCGTCGCTGTCGTCGTCGTTGTAGAAGATGGAGCGGAAGAAGTAGGCGTAGCAGCAGCCGGAGAAGTAACTGTCGAACCCGGTCCAGCCCACGGCCAATGCAACTTCATCATCCCCGAAAACGTCGTTCCCGATCCCGAACCCGCCATCAACCCCGAACTAATCGGCGGAGAGCTCGACACAGAGGGTGAGGCTCCCCCTCCCCCAATCACAGCACCAACACCAACACCACCAACACCAACACCAACGACAGGAGTGATAGACGTAGCACGAGGAGTGGGAGTGGAGGAGGTAATGAGAGAAGGAGATGTAGTGGTGTCACCAAAAGGCACCGGACTCGCATTCCTGCTCCCCGCAGGACTCGAGACGGGACTACGCTTCATCGGGAAGGGGATAGCCGATACACCCGGGGCTGCACCCGCACCCCCCGCACCCGTACCCGTAGCGGCTGTTGGAGTCTTGAGAGAGGGCGAGGGCGAGGGCGAAAACGAAGACGACGTGGTTTGAGCTTGAGCTTGAGTCTGGGACCGAGGAACGGAAGGCGTTGGCGTCGCAAGCGAACCCAATACAACCGGAGGACGAGGAGGAGGAGGAGGAGGAGCTCGCCCTTGCTGCTGCTTCTCCATCTTCTCCCTCTCCCTCTCCTCCCCTTCCCCCTTCTTCTCCTTCTTCTCGTCACCAACCCTCACAACTCCAACTCCAACACCCACAACCCCAACACCCACACCAACGGTCCCAATCCCAGCTTTAACACCACACCCCGGCTTCGCATAATTCCTCAAACTCAACCTCCCCAACCATTCTTGTGTAACGCGCGCTTTTTCACGCTCCATGCGCTCCCTCTCCCTCTCCCTCTCCCTCTCCTTCTCCCTTTCCCTTTCCCTTTCTTCTTCCTGATGCCGTTGAGGAATCGACAACGACAACAAGCCCGACGACGACGACGACGACGACGATGAAGTCATTTTGCTATTATCGTGGTGGCCGTCGTCGTCGTGATGATCAAACATCCCATACCCGCCATACCTATACCCCCCTCCAAGCCCTTCTCCTCCTCCATACCCAGAGGAGGAAGAGGAACCCCAGCTCGCCTGACGCTGCGGCTGCACCCCCACCCCCAGCCCCGCATACGAAGGCGAGGTGGCGGAGAAGGGAGGGGAGAGTCCGCTCATGGGGATGGGAGTGCTGCTGGTGATAGTGGTGGTGGTGGTGGTGGGCGGGGAAGCAGATATGGGTACGGCTATAATAATAATAAAAAGTAGAATAAATATTATGTCAAGGGGAAAATAAGCAAGAAGAGACGGAATGCGTATACGTACCAGGAGGAGCACTAACGACGACTCTTCTGCGGGTTGGAACGTTCAGAGGACCGACTGTAGCCAATGGAACCTTCTTCTCCTCTCCCTTACTCTCAAGGTTCTTCTCACCAACACCAACACCAACACCTCCTCCAGCAGACGAAGACTTGGTGGCAGCCAAAGTCGACGAAGAAGACGCATTAAACCGCAACCGGTAATTCCCTCCACAATTATTATCCCACCACTCCTGTCCTCCGGCCCCAACACCACCATTCGCGCGGAAACGGGCAACGAGCCAAAGCGTCCTCTCAGCGAGCGTAGAGACATAGTCTTCCAGGCGGATGGTGAACGCGAAGCGGTCCCATGAGCCTACGCCTAAACCAAAACCATTATTACATTCAATATACACAAATGAATGAATAGTACTCACTAGTAGCAAGAGGTGATGAACCACCACCAAACCGCCTGCGAATCCCCTCTGGCACGACCTCCAAACTCTCTACATACGTCGCTGCGACCTCGGACGTGGTCATCCACTCGTCGAGAGTAAACCGCACGCCGACGCTCTTCTCGTATGCGAGGTTGCGCACGACGAGGGTGCCTTGGATTGCTAGGACGGGGTGTGCTGACGCCGACGACGACGACGAGGAAGAGGAGGAAGAGACTAGGGACACCGATTCGAGGTGTACGTTCGCTGCTGCGGATGGACGAAGAGCGGGTATGGGCGAGGAAGCGGAGGTGTCGATGGAGTGTGTTATATGCGAGGGTGTTGTTGACGTCGTCGCTGTCGCTGTCGAGGGTATTATTGACGACGACGATGACGAGGAAGAAGCAGTCGAAGTCGAGACAGTGGGAGTACCCGCGGGCGGCATCATCCTAGGGAACGGATACCCTCCAACTTCCTTCTTCGTCCCGCTCGCACTGGGATTAGGATTCGAATTCGTACGCACACCCCAACCCCACTTCATCCACCCCCCACTCATCCACCCACCACTCCCACTCCCACTCCCTCCAGCAGCACTAGAACTACTCAACTCGCCCTCCGTCTCCGTCTCCGTATTGCTATCCTCCGCCGCACTCAACCCTCCTCCCTCTCCCTTTCCTCCTCCTCCACCAGCACCAGAAGAAGTATGATGACTCAACGAAGCGGGTTTCGCAGAGCGATTGAAGACGCGGACGGAAGCCAACCCGTCGTTATCCGCAAAATGCACGTTTTTGGGCGTGAGGACGGGGATGTCGTCGGGGTCGTCGTCAGCGTGGGAGTGGGTGTAGCTAGTAGGCGATGAGGTAAAGTCGCAAGAGGGATCCGTAGACGGGGTGTTGAGAGACGAGCCGTTGTCCGGTGTGGTGGAAGACGTCGAGGCAGCAGATTCGCTTGCAGTGTGCCCTACATGGCCACCTGCAGCTCCTCCGGCAGCAAGGACATCACGCCCGGGCGTGCTGGGTGCGCTCCGCGCCCGCATATGGAGATGGTAATGCATCGCGCGGGTATAGTTGCTGGGCATATGGGGTATGACGGAGGATTTGGGGAGGTTGAGGGGGATGTTGGGCGAGGAGGAGGATGATTTGAGAGAGGATTTGAGGGGTTTTCCGGTGGAGAGGAGGATGATGGGGGTTGAGGATGTGCGGGAGACTTGGGGTGCGGTCACTGCGGGTGTGGTGGTGGGAGCGGTAGTGGTAGAGGTGGCTGGAGTAGGGGTGGTGGTAGTGATGGAGGGGAGGGTATTTGGAGGAGTCGGGGATAGCGGGGATGAGCGGGGGAAGGGGACGGAGGTGGTGGAGGAGGGGGAGGTGGAGGGGGACTTGTAGGGAGAGTAGTGGTTCCTGGGGCGCAGCGCAGGGGGTTTGTCATCGTCCATGCGAGTGTTGAGCTGCAGCTGCGCGTGGGCCATGCGGAAGGGTGTGTTGGGTTTTAGTTTGAGAGTGGGGGGGTTCGTGGTGTAGTTGAAGGACTTGAGGGCGTCATCGGGGTGCTCGTCGTCGGAATTGTCGTCGTCGGTGTTGTCGTCGCGAAAGTGGAACATCGCGGTGGCCGACGAGCGGCGGGGCAGCGAGGAGAGGGGCGCGAATGCTCCTGGGCCACGTTCATTGGAGAAGGTGACGTTTGTGTTGGGGGAGCGATGGGGCTGGGTGTACGGCATGGGCTTGCAGAGGAAAGGAGGAATGAAAATTGGGTGCTAGTAATAAAAGACTTGCTGTGTCGCGTCTCACTCACACTCCGGCCTCTCCGATCCGATCTCTGCTCTTATCTCAATTCACTCCAGATCGTAGATCCTATCCCCAAACAGATTTCATCGAACGTTCTTTTCCCTCCCAACGAATCAAGGTCTATGCCCATGCGTCTATCCTTCGAATTCGCTACTCCCATCCGAATCCGAATGCACCTTCGATTACATGTACGAGTAAGAACAAGCGTGACTCTTATGACAATCCTATCCCACTCTATCTACCCTCACTCCCATCACCAAATCAAGAAACCACTGGTCTTTTTATCCGCTCGTGCCCACGGTCCCGAGCCCGAATCCCAGAACCTCCCAGCCTTGACGCGTTGCGTTACCAATCCCTCGCATTGGGTGATTTTGACAAATCAACCTCACACCACCACGCCCGCCTCTAACCAGAATCCACACTCACACCTGGACCTGACCAACGATCGAGATGCTGTAAATCCCACGTTCAACCCAGCGATCGAACCAATCACCGCGAGTCTCGCACCGACCTCACACTCACAAGCAATTTTTTTTGAATGCCGATTTGTAGACAAAGCGCCGAGGCCCCGTCGCTCTCGCCCAGTATTGCCCAATCATTCGTAATCAACCCATCCATCGAACCCAGGACCCTTTCGTCCCGCCTATCAGTGATCAAAATCCAACACTGGGCCAGCGTCGAGACCGCCTCTTTCTTACCCACCGAGACCGAACGACTGTTATCATCCGTATCCCTCCCCTCCCCTCCCCCTTTCTAGACCATACGTACCGCATTGTTGTTCGTCGACCACCCCGGGACCTCAACCTATGTATAATATATACATGTGCATCGAGTATGGTCAAAGTCGTCCCCCCAATGCAACGCAGCACAATGGAACAATAAGCGAGATTTAGAATAATTCGCTTCGACCACTTTCCGTGAACCCCAGAAATTGTATTGTAGGTCTAGACAAGAGACTCTCCACACCACACCCTCGCTATTCAGTTCGAGGCGGTGCGGCGATCTTCGGGTACCGAGTCCATCGTGCGTACGTACGCCCAGTACCAGTGCCCCCCGAGTTGGTTCTCCGAGTCCACCCACAAGTAATGAGTATCTGATTACCTAGTAGTCGGTCGACGATCGTGATCGACCCCAATACCCAATATTCATCTACTATGTCTTGACTTGCGTGTTGATCTCATTTACGCCTCCGAGTCCTCCAAGTTCTCTCGCCACCTCCAACCTCAAGAAAGAACTCAAGGTGCTCGGCATCTCCCACTCCACGAACGTTCATCCATATGCACCCACTACCACTTTTCGACTCTTGGGTGTCTCATGTATGTCTGTTTTGTTTCTTTGGTTACCGAGCGTGCCCTGAAACTCCTCCCTTCCCCATTTCCCAGCACTTCCCTTCCTTCCCTTCCCTCAATTTACTTTGGCACCTGGTGGTATACAGCGCCACCCACCCACTCCTCCTGGCGGCTGGCCGCCCTGACCAAGACAGTCCTCTGTCCCCGACTGCGTGATGTGTTTCTACAAGAAGCTTTCAAGTCCCCCAAGTTGGTATCTACCATTCATCCAGCCATGGCCCATCATCGATATCCAATCACTCATAATAATATAATATAATATCTCCCCCACGCGTACTGTACACAATACACACGGAATTCGCGATCGAATATTCGAAATTTCGATCCCTCCCTTCCCCATACTCTTCCCCCCACCCCACATACACACGCACACACACAGTGCATCACCCCTGTTTAACGAATGTCACGATTGAGGCCTTGAGGTGTGGAGGTGAGAGTGTGGAGGTGTGGAGGTCAGAGATCGGAAGTTGTTCCCTGCCTTTTTCAAGTAACTTAGTGGCAAGGAGCTTGATAGGGGTTGACAGGAGCAAAGTAATCAATCGGGTGCATCTACGCGTTCAAGTTGACGTCGACGTCGACGTTAGCAGACTCGGACTCGGCCTTCCAGTCGGAGGCGCTACATATATAGACTACCTCACGACGCTAATGGAAACCCATTTACCCGGAGCTCGAAACCAGTGAACGTTACAGTAACGGAATGATCATGATACTAAGTATCGTACGCGTGGCCTACATAGTCTCCATCCGTAAACCCCGGGGAAGTGCGTAGAGTATAATTATTATTATAATAATATACTGGATAGCACGCATACGACGCCATAGTGGGATAGTCGCTCATCGTGCATTGTGGCTCCACCGGATGTAAGTTTATATTATACACCATATCATAGAATTTGTGCCCTTATCAATATCCTCCAAGGGTTAATCCGTAACCCGTAGTCATCGCGCTGTTAGCAGCTACTTTAGCTTTAGCTTTACCGTTAACGCAACGTTAACGATATCGACCAATGCCGATCCCCCGTTATAGATGCCAGTGTATGTGCAGGAACGTCATGCCTTCATACCTTAAGCTTTAGGACTCGAGGCTCAATCCGTCGGTGGTGACTGGTCCGAAAGCTACGAAGGTAGGACATGCACACCGCCAAATTGGTTTACTCAGCACTGCTCGGACTCGGACTCGAGCTTGAGGGTCTGAGCGTTTGAACGTGTGTATGGCAGCGCGACTCGGATATCATCAACCTAATCGGCTTCGCGCGGCGTTTGAGCTTAATACTTCGCCATGGAGCGGTGTGCTTCTCATCGAGAGCTAGGTACGATGCACAATGAAATGCGAATGACAAGTTCGTTCGTGTTTCTATGATATTCTGTGCAATTATGCAGCGCCAGTATTAGTATGTCACGATGCGATAGTAATACTAGTAGGAGTTATAGTCTAAGAAGGATTGACTCCACCTTCCCTCTGAATAATGCCAGCACGCTGCAGGCCATCGTCCACAGACTCCACCGCCCCACCACTTCCGCTTCCTCTTCCTCTTCATCAATTGTTAGCATGCAGTGCGCTCCAAGCCGTCATCCAATCGATATCAGTATCGATATTGACGAAGATGGAGATAGAACGATGTAGGAATTTATTCCAGAATTCGAACGAACGGGTATTACTAGTACTACTACTATGTCTCGTAAATTCTAGCTCGAACATCCACTCCACCTCCGCGTTCGTCCGAAGAATTATTATAAATAAAGGAAATAAAGTTAAGGAAGGAAGGAGACACTCCAAACGCATGGAATCCGAAGGCGCGTACGAAGGCTTCCCAGTCACGGTCCTCGAGCTCGGTCTCCACTTTTCATTTTGAGTGCTTATAGGGGCGGCCCCTAATCGGCGCGATTCGATGTCTCAGGGTTTCATCGCGCCACTCCACTCCACTGCAACACGCCACGCCTCGAATGAATGAATGAATGAATGAACGCAAACGCGATTGCGACTCACCCCTACGGACTTTCCAACGACTCTCGTCTCAAAAAAATCGCTACATATCGTCCACCGAACGCGGTACGAGAACTTCCAATCGCGAGGGATGCCCCACGCAATGGAAATTGAAGCGATGATCGATGAACGTTTGAACGTTTGACCGTGGAACCGCTCACGTTCCGTGAAGGTCTTCGCGTCGCTTACAGTACTGGCAAGCCCAAGCCAAGCCTGACTCGGAGCCCACGCACCAACGCCAAGCTATACTGACCAACTAACTACCTGCGCCTATGCGTTGGCTGTTTTGTTTTTCTTTTGTCATCACGGACTCTACCCGGACTCGGAGAAGCCATTAGTAAGAAGATCATCCTTCCTTCCTTGATCACGATTCCATTCACATTTTCACTAGTACTCTCATTTTCACTTGAACACACCCACGTCCGGGTCATTGAGGAACAATCGACGATCGAACAGCAACAATCGAAGGAACTCGGAAATCGTAGGAGATTAATTTACAGGATTTTTCAAGTATCGTCTGATTGATTCCTCGGCGCTCAGACATCATCGGAGGCGACCGGTGACCGGTAAGCAAATTCATACTACTTGCTATCTACTCAGGATTGATTATGCATCAGATACCAATCACGCATTCCGAGCTTCAAGCTTGCCCATTCTCAGCACTCGGGTTCGGATTCGGAGCGAGCGAAGGCTTGAAGCTAATTTGATTATGTGTATGTTTGTTGGATTTCCGAGTCCTCGATCGGAGCGCTTCGACGACATCGACATCGGCTAGCTAGTCGGCGGACATACCTACATATCAATATCACGGATGACTGGAACGTGCGTATCAAGTACGTCCCGCGGGGACAACCGTGAGCATGCATAGACGACGGATGTTGGCTGGGTTCGTCGGATACACTTGGACGCATGCTCATGCTCACTTGCCAGTATACGTTACTTATGTAAGTCCGTATCATACATGCACGGTCCACGCAGTCCACTAACGTACTGCGCCGCTTCTTCAAGATGAAAGATAAAAGATACCCAAAGATCTTCTGCACTTTTCCCAAAAACATACGATACTCGGTCAGCCCAGCCCAGGATCCGGATTTGCGCGTGCTGTGCTCGAAAGCCGTAGTGGGACACGAAGGAGGAAGGAGGAACGCCTACGTAATTGCCAGCGGACGGACACAAGATCTTCCTCAAGGCTCACAGCGCATGCAGCTGTTGTTTTGAATTAACCTTCAAAGGTGAGTCTCTCTCCGGACTGTATATCATATGACAATAGCTTCAACAAGCTGTAGATGACTTGGAATCGATGTCACAGCCTACAGTCAGCCATTCATTCCGATACGATAGATAGATAGACCTCATCAGCCTCATCGACGGACCATATACCCTCGTGCACGCGTAATCCTCGTGCGCTGCACATGCTCCGAGTCTACGTGAGTTCATATCAGGTCGATCTTATTTACAGGCCTGATCACCCGCGAAGAAATACTCCCGTTTCCCGTTTTGCTTCCGTGGACGTGGACCGTTTATCACATTTTGGATTTACCGCGTGACTGGATACGGAGGCGATCATGCGGTCATGCGGGAGGCGTACGTTGTTGGCCTTTTATGGCGGATGAGGATGGGCAAGCGGATGGATGACTTTGGTGTTGGTCGGCGGGAACATGTGGTATGTTTTAATGATGTATCATACATATCCGTATGTTAACGGCTCATGTCTTCCGAGATGAACAAACATATCGTATTTTTGTCGCCTATAACTTGGGCTCTTTGTCCACATCTGGGCAATGTCGACGTGTGTATATCCTTGGCATCGTTAACGTTCATACCGCGTCCTTGATCTGGCAACGTCAAACACGATAAGCATTGCCTGCATACCTTCTACGGCGACGCTCGATGGATGATGCACAACTGCGTTCTTGCAGCCTCGAGGCTCTAGGGGAGGGAATCCTCGATACATACTTGCGGGTACCTTGGTCAGTCTTCCTTCTATCTTTGCAACGAGCTTCCCTTCCTGCGACGTTAAGTTTACTATTGTGGGCTGAGAAGTGACTCTCCCCCTAGCAACCCTAAACGCTCATCCACCCTGCTCCGAATGCGTCCTGATGCATGTCCTTAGACTCTATCTAACCCATACCTATGGCTATCGATCGGTTTACTACTCCGGCCTCACGACTCGGACAGTAAGTAAGTACTAAGTATTAGTATTGACTCATGCTTGTACGTTTATACAGACGCCATACCTGACATCCTTCGAAGGGATTTGATCTCGAGTCAGCCCGTCAGCCCACGCCCATCATCCATTTCCATTCCTTAGCGGCAGCCAGTGGTAAGCGGTAGCGATCTGTCACTGCGGCTTCGATCATCAACATCTGAATCCCTCGTCGCCAATGCCCACACATTCATTTCCGAGTCTCGGCTTACTGGTATTCTATTGTATGCACATTGATGATTGCACACACCATGGTCTTACCTACGAACTGATATTCGCTCAGGCTCGCCGTCAACGCCCGATCGATCATATATGAAGGAATGAAGGAATTTTCCTCGCTTTCAAGCTTACGCCCTTAGGGAATACATACAGGGATGCGTGGGCGAAGCCAATGAAGAGGCTTCGGCGCCGATGTTGACGGTTCGGGCGTGAGTCCCGTGGCTTGATAAGGTGGGATGCTGAATATAAACTAGTAGGCAGGGGTGCATGGATGGTAGCAGGCACCGACGCGTTGCTGTCCATGTACGTAAAAATAACGAGTCCCATTTGGGACTGGGGCTTGGCCAAGGGACGTCCAGTGCTGAGCGTTGAGGTCTCAGGTATGTACCAACGATTTGGGTTACTATAATCTTGTGCACCTGACAGGACGTTTATTATTATTATAGAGTCTCTGCGCCTTCGGGGCAGCCCTTTGTTTCCAACCATATGCAGCGGCGAATTCAATTTCGATGCAGAACAGATGCAGCTCCACAGGAGAGTACTAGTCTCAACTCTCAATTTATTCATCGTGTCAACTGACTTGTCTTTTACCTTTATACTCACAGGAACAGATGCGATGGGACCCCCACTTGGCAGCCGCCAGACATTCTACGAGTTTCCACTGCGCATGGACACGCGGTGTACGCTAGTAAGGCACAATTTACATCTACATCAACCCCAGCGTGCATCCCCGCCGGCTTGATCATGATCAGTCAGTAGTAACTTGCCAACTTATTCACTCGTGCCGTTGAGTTCTAATTCTAATATTTCCTGAGAAGGTACATCTGTCCCTCGTGGACTCACCATGCCGGCGTGGCAACGCTCACATGTAGCTCACATGTCCCATCACGGCAGCCTAAAGTGTCCATCTTGGGGCACCCGGCATGGACATACCGTCCCAAGCCCTAGGTTGCCGGACGTTTACGTTACCCATGGGGTCGTGTCTGTGTCTATCTTTATGAAGCAGGTAGTGACTACTGGATACGCCTGGGTGAGCTTCACCGGGAAATATGGATTTCCGAGAGTCTTATCGTTCTTTGTGTGAATCTTACTAGACAAGGCTGACAGTTTGGTATCCGAAATTCGCCTAACCAGAAATGCATGTCGATCCGAGGCGAGTTGCTATATGGAAGCGTGTATCCCCACTGTGGGTCGCACGACCAGTTTCTACGAAGTTTAAGTCGAGGAATGCGCAAGAAAAATACAACCATGTGAGGACGAGTTCTGGCGTTCTCTAATCCTGTCTCCTTAGTACGAAATCCGAATCCTCAGGTAGCTCCAGCGGCGGCGAGGGTTCTCATCAGGGCTTACGGAACGTGTCTCGCGACCAAGAATCCTCAAAATCAACTTAATACTAACGTAAGTTAATCTTTGACGCTTTCTATGTAGAATTGATCACCCTACTTGATTGCAGAATTGCATAGAATGAGAAGCGAGATTTGGAAGGTCAGCAGTCACGGCTATACTCCAAATGCATATGAATGTCAGTCCCTGGGGCCATAAGATGAATTCTTGGGAGAGGAAGCTCTGGCACCGAGGATGAGTACCTAATTTCCTACCCTAGCCTTCGACTCTCCGACAATCAAACCTGTCCTGAGCTTGAACTTCCTGGGTGATTCGCAACCCTGGGCCCCGTCTATTCGAATGCGCATGCTCAGTTTACGTTATGAGGCGGTGAAGGCTCAAATAATCCAATCGGCTGGCTAATGGACGTCGCGTCGCAATCCAACGTGCTTCAACATTTGATACTCAACCTCCAATGTGAACAAACAACCTGTCGAAGGAGATTCATTGGGCCTTCAGTTGTATGAGTTACCGTATGGAGCATGGGTAGAGGGTGTTCCTGTCAAATGAGATTGGCAGAGTACATACACATTATGTGTATATGTCGCTCGGCGGATGCTGTAGGTATGTGTTCCCTGCGCCATTAAATGAACGGCTGAATCAATTCTCATGATGGATGCATATGGCGTCTGTTTCAATTTGAGTGTGAGTGTTGGTGAACGACTGGCCGCCAACGGACTTTGAGAGCGGCGTCGGAGCCGAGGGAACAAATACCACAGTTACAACCATCACTCCATGTGTACGTAACACAAGCCTTGATCTTGTTCAGCTCTTTCCAATTATGTCGAGGTATCCATCCCTGGAATTGAAATGATAAAGCGCGAAAAGTGAGGCGTTCATCCAACTTGGATAATTGGTACAGCTTTCGGCGTCCATCATAATTCCCTATCTCCATGGTTAGCTCTTATTCAATCACGATCCCATGTCCATTCTGTTCACGTTCGTCTTCCACAATGCGCCAATCCCATGAGCACGCCATCAATCATCAACAATGCCGACGCATCGACTGGTGGGCCCTGAAATTTCCCTTTAACCCCTGATTAGGCGACGAATAGGGGCCATACTACGCCTCGTGTTGAGACGCCTCCGCCTAGTAGACGAGGCTAGCGGATCTTGAACAGCTTGGGCTGATTGCGGGGCAGCTAGAATGTGGGGTAAAACCACGCTTAGTTCCTTGATTTGAAATGAGCACAACGCTCACTATACGCGTTCAGGAATGATCGCTGGGGATATTGTCTTGGCGGTTGGAAATTCCACGACAGCACGACGACAGCATACGTCCAAGTCGAGGCACAAGTGAACCCTTCCCCACATCCTGACCAAATGATAAGCACCAAATGGGGTACCCAAGGCTTAAAATAACGCACGACAGACTCGCGTTGCGTAGGATGTCACCAAGGTGGGCTCTCGTACTTAATCGACCACCTACTGAGGAGTAGAGCCCGCCGAGCAAGCATGAAGTTCAGGCTTGTGTCTTCGCCAACTTGAAGCTTGCCTAGGCCGCAAAACCGAATATCACTGTCTCTGAGTTCCCGAATGAAAGAGCCAGGCCTCTTCCAGGTCTCCATAAGTACCACGAGAGTTGAAGGATGGCAATTCAGAACCATAGTCCATAGTCTCGCTCCACTCGCATCAATCGACGATGTTCTAGGCAAGGGCGCGTCCTTGTGAAGACCCTCGATGATCTCCGTCATACGAAGTCTAAACGAGGTTAGTTATTCGCGCTGTGGAGAGAAAAGTCTTGTGCTAACTGGTAAGGAAGTTGCGGCTGTTGAGTGGATAGGCTGCCCAAAGGACGATTAGAAGGCCCCTAGACGAGGGCTTCTTAATGCCAAAGTTGCATTGCGGTGGGAGAGATCAACCGTGTCGAGGAGATTGCCATGAATCTAGTATGAGACAAAGGAGTTCATATTTAGCAGCATCCTAAATCCTGTGTCAAAACGGACACTCACGACATCGTCGGCGAACGCTCCAGCCACAGCGTGTGTCAATAAGAACGATGGAGGTAGCGAATGCAGCCCATCTGAAAAGCGTTGTCGACTGTGATGCGGTGCCAACTGGAGCGATTGGGCGGCCTTGTTACACGCGACCGATTGAGTATCATGACAGCCCAGCTTCCAAGTGGCTACACTTACTGGATTGGCCAAGGTCGGGTGATCATAGCGACGGAAGCAAAGTGGGATGTGATTAAGCCTAAGTGATCTTCAGGAAGGCCAAGCTCGATGATCGTGACCTGACATTCCCTGTCAATCTCGATGAATTCATGACGAATTGAATATGAATAATGACTTCATTACCACCGTAGATAGATCCTGCGAATGCACAATAACAACAACGATGCACGAAATGCCACCCTCAGGTCGCATCTACGAAGCATACGGATAGCCTCTACGTCAGACCAGGAGACGAGCAAACCTGTGCGGACTGATATCACATCCCACGGTGATTAGGTCCAACATGATACGAAAAGGCTTGATGCATGAAGGTCATGAAAGCATGGAAGTAGATGCTTGGAGCTGCTGCTCCCGATCGGTGGGAAAGGGGCAAACTGACCCGGAACGATGGTGTGCAATGAGTAGACAAGGTTGACTAGACACAAGGGCAAGTCCCTGAAATGTCAGACGTACGATGTGGATGAAGGGAATTGACATACCACTGCCACCGTTGATATGGCACAGATGAAATGAGAATTCCTGACTCGCCATGCCTGCTTTCTAGCTGAACATGGGTCCATTGACGTTGATTAGCTCAATGTGTTCTAGGTGAGGAGGTTCCATCGGCGGCTTTTACCTCCACACCGGTCGAAGACGATGGTCCTGTGACGACCGCCTGGATAGAGCTATGTGCGTCTAACCGTGATCAACTCTCCGACTACGTTTGATTGGTTAAAACGAGGCTATCTCACCTTGAGAACCTGGGGAAGCACAGGCGATTCCCCATAATGCAGAGCCACAACTCCGTTCTCTGAGTGCTCTCCACAATGCAGAAGGGTCTGCTTAGAACTCAGCAATCCTATCAGGGCAGAAACATTCACCGACAAGGGTTCAGAGTCTGGGACAGAGATCATCTGCCAGACCCACCAGTAACTACGCAAGCTTCCCCATCATACAGGGGAAGACATCGTTTGCTACCACGGTTACTGCGCATTGTCTTCGCAGAAGTTGCAGCGCTAGGAGATTTCCGAGCAGGCTGAAAGGGAAGCAGGACAATCGCTACCAGTATTCCAGAAGGCCCAAAAATGATCAGCCTTCATCACCATTATGGTTGAACAATGATATGATGCACAAGGCACAAGAAGCCACCGCACAGTGGTAAGGGAACGAGCCGCAATTTGAGGGAGGTGGAGCGTATTCACGCCTGTGTCTGAGTGCAGGAAAGGTGAGCGGAACGATGACTAGCATACAGAGCAGAAACTGACAGCGTTTACATGTCAACATTGGGGGACAAGGTCTTATCACGGAGTGGGTTCAGGAGACTCTAGCTTCGTAGGCCCATCCTTGCAATGAAGCACCAGGAGACTAACGGACCGGCCACCATGGTGCATGGACAGGGTTGGAGATACTGCACTTCGCAACATGGAACGGCTGGGAACAGATCCTGGGAACACCGACCATTGGTCAGGCTTTGGCAGGCCGAGTTTTCCGTATAACGCTCCACCAGAAAAGAGATACTCTTCTCGTATACACGTGATGTGAGAACGGGTCTAAGGGTTGCGTTCCTAGAAGTAAAATGCTGAATATAATTATCGAACTCATGCAAGTATCAGCAGCGGGGCATCTTGCCAGTGCTGGAGATCGTGCAATTCCATGTATCATCCCATAATAAAGATGGCTAGACGATAGAGCTGGGCGGCCCTAGTGAGCGTCCTGAAAAATGACATAAACATCGTCAGTAGACATTCTACGACAGCACCGAGACACAAAGCCTACGGAGCAGCGGATGCGTCATTTGATAACCAAGACCCTCTTGTCTAGTTCCTCCGCCTCGTATTCGTGGGCGAAACAAGGAAGTATGGCATGAATTTCCACAAGTGAATACCCAAAGCGTTCAGAAAATTCGGTAGGAGAGAGGCCGGCCTCAGGAGATTGATAGCCCAGGAGAAAGGTCGGCATCGGTGGATTTTCAGGATGCCAACTTAAGCAGGTAACATGAATGAGGGGGATCAATATCTCAACCATCCGCGGTGGCCAAGTGCCAAATGTCATTCCGTCAGTTGATGCGCCATAGTGTGTCCATGCTAGCGTGAGGGATGATATGGCAGCTATGCGGAAAAGATCAATCTAAGCCGTCTTGAGTCCGGCAATTAGGACCGGTAGTTTCTAAGGTAGGGAGATCGTCCGAAGGGCGGAGGGGCGGCAATTGGCATAAGGAAACGGGACGGAATCATCGAAGCAGGATTTGAGGGCCGTTTCTCCGGATAGCGTGTCGCGTTAGATTGATTCCAAGTGAACGCAGACGGATGTTTTAAAGGCTGAAAGGATCGGAGATGAAGGTCCTCATCGATGGTAGATACCGCTCCAGTGAGCCGATGTTGGAGTGTTCTATCTTGAGTTGCGGGGGTGGGGAGGGGCGGAGAATTTAGTATTGCGTCCGACTGAGGAAGATATATGCGCTGTTATGGAGGCGTCATCCAAATCTGGTGCTCGCAGCGTGTAACATCAATTGACCTGGAAACTTAATGGGTCTCAGTGCCTTGACATCACCGTCAGAACGTCCTACGAAGGTCTCCCAAATGTTCTCGGATGCGGAACCGACATACCGAGTATTGCCTCCCGGAGGATGTTACATCAAATCAAGCCAACGGTGCTGGGAAAGGAATGCTGTTGGCCAGGATTGGTAGTATGGGAGGGCTTACGGAGGTGTCAGGAAGAATAGCGTCCTTTACGAAGCGCATAGAGACCACCACCGAGCGTGCGCCGCGAAAAAGGCACCGGTACTTCGTTAAGATAACTCCAAGCTAGAACTTTTTAAGATCTAGTGGACAGCTCGTGGAGTCAAGCGCATTTTGCGCGGTCTTTCCGGCCTCGATGTCGTGTCAGTACAAAGATCATCGGAGGAGAGAGCTCAGTAAGGTAACATACCAGTATCACCGGTGATACCGACACGGAAGATGTAGCCCCGCCTAAGTTCATGGTTGAGTTTCAATGGTCGCTAACACTTCCCAAGCAACCCTCTTTGCGGCCAGGGATGTGAACGTCAAATGACAGTACGGGTGGCATAACCATCCCAGAATGGCGCAACGGTATGCAATGCATGTGTATGCTCCTAGAATGGGTAGTAAGATATTCATCATGATGAATCATATATAATACAATTGCTCAGAGATAAACGAAAAGAAAGAAACAAAGGAACGTGTGGTGGGGAGGGAGGAGGGGGTTTACCAAACCTCACTCAATCCACTTCATGTAAAGACCGTACTGTTTGCAAGCTGTCCCGAAGGAGACGCACCCTCTCTTCCACCGTATCCAACGCCTTCTCGAGTGTGCTGATCTCTCCGCTGTAAGACCCAGCCCCGCCTAAAGGCGATTGCGAAACGGGGACCAAAGGGTCTTGAGGGTCGGGCGGAGCGCCTGGGGGACCAACGACGCCAGCCGGACCCTTCCCAGCCGCCAGCTCCTCCCAAAGCGCAGTGACCACGCCTTGCACCCACTTCTCCCGCTCCTGGGTCCGCCTGAGTTCCTTAAGCCGACCCTCTTCCTCCTTCCTCCCCATACGCATCAAGGTCCAAATGTTGCTAAGAACCAATCCAACGATGATGAAATAGAGGACAGTCGTGCTGGACGATTGCTCCCACGCATCCCCGATAAGCTCGATCGCACCTGAAGTCGAACGCTTCGCCACACCAAACGCGCCGTCGAACGTGTCGTAGGCCCACTGAAAGGCTCGTTGGTTCCGCTCGTGCTCGCGCTTCTTGCGTTCTTCCGCGGTGCTGAGTGGGGGTCCAGGTCCGGGGGTGGTCGGTGAGGTGATTACTTCTGGCTCGGGAGCAATGGCAGCTGCATCAACGCCCTCTGGTATGAACTCGGACTGATGCTCCTGGATGTAGGCGCGCATTGCCCGGTCTAGATCGGCATGATACACCTTTTGTCCATCAATGGCAGATCTTTCGATTATGCCTATACCAAGAGTCAAGCTAGAATGGCAGCGGAAAGGACAACGGCGTACCCTTGATGAAACTACGCCCAGTCCACTCAACCTGCGTCGTGACAACTACTTTCGTAGAGACCGCACTTGCCCACATGATACACGTCTTAGTCTTGACGGAGAACACACCACCGCTCGGGACATCCGGCGTGCGCGTCGTCGTCAGCATAGTGACGTAGTCTTCAAAGTCGCAATGCAGTGTCTCATCACGAATCTCGCACTTAGTTTGTTTGGGCCCGACGCTGGCGTTGAGCGGTTTGATGTAAGACATATTCCGGGCAAGCAGGGTTGACCCAGAGGTGATGGGCGTCCAGTCAGATATTTGAATGTCTAGTGAAGATCAGAAACTACTTGAGACAACTGAGGATGAACCCACGCACCAAGTAACTTCTGATCCACCCTCATGAAGTCCTTTATGAAACCACTCGCAAACATCAAGTTGTGAATCCTATCCGGGGTCCCAGGGATGATCGTCTCAAGGGCCAGCTCGCTAAAATGCGACCCTTCCCGCCCACATGCGCACTGCGTCATTTTCCTCGCCAGCGTCGCAGCGGGCCCGCTAGGCGCTACCGCAAGACCCTCCGTACTCTCAGCAGGCTGGCCCTCGCCAGACTTCGCAGACAGCAAGCTAACTGAATCCTCCGGCTTCGCTAACCGCCATATATTAAATATCACGTCGAATGTTGTGTCGCGAGAAAGGAATGAAGAGAATGTATATTTCGCTTGACGCGTGGTTATTTGGATAGCATTAGGAATGACGAAGGCTGTCATCTTCTTTTCTAGGGCGGTTATCTCGTAGATGGGTATAGAAAGCTGCAAGGATGGAGGACGAAGAACGGTGATGAGGGGGCGCCTGGTGGATTAGGGGTCATGAACTCACATCGGTTATCCACCCAAAGATATTGGCGTGGAAGCATATATGGTTTTCAGATATGTACAATCGTCCTTGAATGAGTATCTCACGTTGAAGAGCACATCCATAGTCTAGAAAGGCTCAGATATCGTCTACGAAAGATAGAAAGCATACACACCTTCAATAAGATAGTCACCGTCCGGTATACTGGCGAAGAGTTCATGGAAGTCGGCATTCCGTCTGTTGCTGGCAACGGCGAAGCCAGTGACTGGAATATCATCCTCGCCTATGTCCAAATCATCAGCACCATCCTCCGAATCCGAATCATCGTCCGACGAGTCCTCCCCAAGACCCGAATGGTCAGCTTTCTCATCGCCGTACATGTCCGAATTGTGTTCACTGTTGACAGATGTCGACGGCCGTCTTTTGGTAGAATTATTCATCGTCGAACGCCTCGACCGACTAGTCTTCGCTGAGCGTGGTGACAGGTCTGCTGAAGGGAGGCGGGCATGCGATGCGGATGGCGGGGAGCCTGCGAGAGAGGCTTTTCTCGAAGATGGGGGAGAGGAAGGCTTAGTGGATCCAAGAGTCAACGTGGGTGGTGTTAGTTGCGCGTACTGCGGCGCAGACATGGCGGGATTCGCCATGGCGAGACCGGAGCTTGCAATAGCGCTGGCAAGGGCGGATGGCTTGCGAGTGTTCGATCGACCCCATGCGCGCTTAGTTGCCTGTTTAGGCTCGGGGGGTGACTGTATGGTGTTGGCGCCTAGTAACGTGGGCTTTTCAATGTCGCGTGGCACGTTGACTGTCGCGCTGCGCAAGGGACCTGATTTGAGACCGTTGATAGCTTGGGTTTCAGGTATCTTGAAATCCTTGGGCGATTCAGCGATAGGCGACATCACAAGACCCCCATCCGTGACTGTGTTGTCGTCAGCGCCCTGGGCTGGTGTCGTGGCTGCGCGCTGGTGGTTGGTTTGGACGGGGGGAAGCGCCTGCTTTAGTGACTTGTTCGATTTCTGGTGACGCATCTCGGGAAGAGGAAGAGCAGGAGCGGAAGGTGAATGATTGTGAATGAATTCGCGAAGGTTTCCGGTTGAAGAGGATGGAGTGAGGGTGTGGACGGGGTTGTTGGATGAAATGGTGGTTTCGGTCACGGACGGCTTCATCGCCCCCAGCGTAGGCGTAGGAAGATCGTCGTAATGTGCCGAACTAGGGGCCTTGGCATCGGACTTTTCCGCCGTCTGCTCAACTGTCTTTTCAATCGGTTTGGACCCTATCAGACTGTGCTTTGAACTATTCGGCAAGCCATCGAAATCGCTCATGTGTGGAGACGGCGGGACGACGGTGACATTGGGATTCGTGCTGCCGGAATCTGACGTGCTGAAAGTTTGCACGCTTGAGCCGTGGGTGACGTTGGATATGGTGCTGAAGGCTGACTGG
Organism: Pleurotus giganteus; assembly: GCA_032158425.1. Lineage (NCBI taxonomy): Eukaryota > Fungi > Basidiomycota > Agaricomycetes > Agaricales > Pleurotaceae > Pleurotus > Pleurotus giganteus. The sequence continues at coordinate 4,607,158 of JAPEHR010000002.1, forward strand.
GTGTTGGGGCTGCCACCAGGTTCAGAGGCTGAGCTGAGGGTTTTGCGGTGAGATGGGGACGGGGAGCGGCGACGAGCGATGTCGGACGACAAGCGTTCGCGGGTATTGGTTGCTGGTGAAGCCTTGACGAGTTTGGCAAAGAAGTTGGGGGCCATCTCGTAACGAAATGCTCCTATGAACGTGGAAGAAGACCTTCGATCAGCTAATGGCCATCCATTTGACTATCCCCTCCTCAAACCTACCTGCTGGCGGACGTCAAAATGTGATGCGGCGTTTGGGCTTTACTCAATGCTCAGATGTTGGATTCGAGGCCGGCTCGTAGGTATCTTTTTGAGGTAAGCGAATCGGCTGTCAATTGAGAAATGCCTTTTCAATCGTCAATTCATAATATAGACTTTGTGGAGGTTCGCTTCTACCTCGATCACTCTGCAGCGTGTCTCAAACAGCCGAGAAACTCGTGGCCACGAAAGTTATGCGGATCTTGAACGTGAAAGCCCAACTGTGGGGTCGTCGTCGAAAGCGTTGCGGTGGTGGTGTGAAGAGGTGGGTGCACAGACGGTGATTCTGACCGCCGAGCGGAAACGAGGATCGTGGGAACCACGGAATCAATTGCCAGTGCGCGCACTGGAGATCTGTCCGAAACACTTCCACCACTCGTATTGATGCTTTGCAATTGGAAGAACTGCAACTTGCAACTCAAACCGTCGGAGACGACTCTAGTTCCATATCCATCCCTCCGTCGACCCCTTCCTCGACAAGTCAGTTTCACGCCGAAGCCTCAGAACATTCTACGGTTCAGGCCTCAGGCATTGGCTCAGTGAAAGAAGGTGCTATCAGGGCTTGAGACGTTGATCACCAAGGGCTGAGCGCTGAGGTCTCACAACCCAGGAAGTTGCTAAGCTAGCAGAGACAATTCCTGTTGAATCTATTCCATATGGCGGAATGTAGATGAGCTAGGCGGGAAACTTGGCATGTAAGGCTGACTCTGAACTCCTTGTCCAGCTCGTAGTAGGAGAATGATTTCAACACATAACAATGCGGTCATTGTTGAGAGGAGTAACAGGCGATGAAGCCGTCACTGAGATGTGTCTATCAATACCGTTTGTTCTAAAGGAAATTCCGAATACCAGATTTTATGCACTGTGGAATGGATGTGTTAACCAAGGCGCACCTCGAAACGGGACTACTGACTGTGTGAAGGCACATCCAGCGAGCACACTACGGCGTCAACGACGAATCTTGGGGCGATCAATGCTAGTAACAGGGACACTCTCCGCCAAAGACGCGATGTCCTCGGGGGTAAGGTCACAATACTTAATGGTCAGATGCTCGAGCTTTCCCTGCCCTCTGTGCTGATGGAGCCAGCGCTTGAGCCGAGGAATGACCGCTGGTTTGGGATTGAAGTTGACGTGTGTTAGATGAAGTCGACGGAGAGACTGGTAGGGAAGGGAAGACGTGGAAGCCTGAGACGGAATGAGATGTAGAAGCTCGTGAGACCCAACAAGAAAAAGTTCTTCGATCGTCTGGGACTCTGGAAGGGCGGACAGGTGAAATGGATTGAACGGTAACATTGGATGAATAACCAAGACTTTGATGTTGACGCCAGTAAGAGACGAGGAAAGGTGAGCCGGAGAGAAAGTTGAGTAACCGGAATCAAGGAAGAGAAGTTCCCTAAGATGGCCACGAGAGGTCGCAGTTAGCTTCATTTCGTATGGCCGCCACTCGAGGGTAGCCGGCTCATGATGCACACTGGAAAGGAACGAGTTCATAGCATGGCGGATGACAACGGCATGCTGGTTTGTAGTGGGAGATATTCTCAACATGAACTTCCGAAGGGAACTTGATACGATCGAGTTGAGGATATGTTCGAAAGCTTCGACTTTGAAAGGCGCATGGAGGACATAGGAGATGTGCAAAACCTTCAAAGGCAGGTCAAGCGTAGCTCCTGGGGGGTGACCAACAGAAGCGGCTAGCGTTGGGGGCATTGTCATGTCCAGTTTCTCGAGATGAGGGATGAGACTCAAGAGCCGAAGGAACTTCGTTACGTTCGTTTGATCTACCCCTTCGTTGGTCAGTGACCAGTCCCCTGATAGGTAGAGCACACGGACGTTGGAAAGCCACGACGCATGAACGGGGTTCAGTATGATTTTGGACGATTCAAACGAGCGCAGACGGGGGGCATATCCACCCAGAAAATTGGGAGGAATAACTGCAGGGCCATCTATCTTGAGCGTCTCTAAGCACGGTGTGGGTTTGGTCAGCTGGAGAATATATTGGGGGTTGCGTAGGACGGTAAGAGCCTCGAGTCTCTCGGGGGACCCGAGGAGTATGTTAGACACACGTTTGATGGTTTCTGACGGTTTGGCAGAGAGATGCAAAGAAATGGGAGCAGACTGCGAGCGCGATATCATTGCCTCCTGCCACCGACCTCGTGGACCGTTTGGGGTGAAATTCGACCACAATCTTGGGTGGTGCAACGCAACGTTGCGCCAAGTACGGCAGACATGGGTCACTACGGCCCAGTCTGCGCTGTGTGGATAATCACTCCAGTCCCTCGTGGTATCGCAAGGTCTGGGAGCCAAGGCCGCGAACACGGTACATAACACTTCTGCCGGTAAGTGTCTTGTATTGCTACAGCCAGCGTTACGTGCTTCGCGTAAACGACGTATTTCGGCGTAGTACTCTTCGATCTTCGAGTCATATTCATTCTGCAGGTCCAGCAGCTTGGATGTCGCGGTCGTTATTGGAGACATGGGGAGGCTCCCATCGGCTCGCAACATGTCGCAATCGAGAATCTGAGACTGAAGCGCGCGTGAGCTTGGTTCCAATAAGATTACATCAGTGTGAATTATGCACAAAAAAGAGAGCTAACTCACAGATAGACTGTACGTGGTTGAGACGACGAGCTCAGAGTGCGCAACGAAGCCAACGGCTCATGTCTTATGTCTGTGGCTAATCAAGTTTTTCAAGATGCCATAAGTCCCTATAAAACAGGGAGAATTTCAAGTGGCCTATGGCGCAGTTGGTAGATTGTCTCAGGTGTTGTAACTTTTTCCCAGGACGTTGCGTGTTCAATCCCGCACGAGTGAGTAATGATATATCCACTAAAATTTTTGTTCCGGCCTGCGGCCGGTTATATACTTGACCTCACAACACACACATATGTTCTGGGTAATGCAGCAATAATTAGGGCAGATGGATGGCAGTAATACAGGCTGAGTATGGTAGCAAAAGAATCAGAATTGGTGCAGTGAGAAATCTACAGAAACTGAACTAGTCCTGGTGCTAGTCTAGCATTCAGAGATGAGGGATAATGACAATAGCTTGGTAGTACCAAGAGTAAAGCACTAAAGGACCCAGGAATAGTGTGAATGTGGTGAGATGGGGGATAGTGGACAAAAATGTGAATATCATGTCGAGATTAGTTCGCGCCATGTCCAGTAGGGACTCGTCTTGAAGCTCTCATCAAGGGCTTTCAGGCAAGCCTGGGGTCAAAGAAATCGAATAACACGATCTGCAGGAATAGGGAAATCAATTTGAAAAAGGAAAATGAGTAATAGCGAAGTCGTTTTTGAACGAAGCCGCTCGAGTAGGAGCTCAGAAGAGAGCTATAATATAGAAGTACCTAGTACAAGTTGAACCGAACCAATGTCAGCATTCGCTCCTGAGTTATAACCTGATTTTTGACTCGCACCTGATGAAAACCCCCCAATTTGACCCAGCACCTCACAGAACACCCTCCAGCTCTGTTACAATCCATCCAGTCATAACCTGCATCATACTTGGTGGCTGGAGCAGCTGCAGAAAGGAGACAGATGGTGGAGAAATGCCAGGGAAAGCCCAGGACGATACGGAGAAGCTGCTGCATCGGAGCGTGGGAAAACGCTACCTAAAGAATCAGCCACTTTCATTGGCTGTGCCATAAGTCCTGCCATATGCCCGATAAGGCATATGGCAGCCACAGACACAAGCAAGCCAACACGGTCACTGACATTACAGTCGTGTGAATTGTCATGTGGCTGACATCAAACAGGGGAGGAATTCAGGAGCCTTTCAAGGCACTGGGCCAACAGGGGTCGAATTTGTCGAATTTGCCCCCACCTGTCAGTTCAACCATGAGCACTAGTTACTAACTATCGCCGATGGTAAGACACTACACCCGTAACGCTCCGATGGATAAAGCGATCAAGCTTCTTGAGAACGCCGTTGGTTCTCACCTGTGAGACTGCGCCCTAAATCTAGACAACAGGATGAGAGGAGTGCTTTGTACGAAAGAATATAAATAGATTGCATGAGCACGTCTCACCAGAGTATTCAAGCCTTAATCGCTCCGATTCATGCATGGAAAGGGCGTGGTTCAACCCCCCCCCGCGGAAATAGAGAGAGCGGGTACCGCCGTTCTAAGTACCGGAGACTTCGAGATGCTTTCAACAATCTGGAAGCTGTGGTTGCCAGCCAAACTGAATTAGATGTTTAGCAAGTGCGAAGAAGCTCAGCCAACGATGTCCAGCACGTTTGTGGAACTTGTTTAGACCTTCCTAATCTCTGAAGGGTGGCTTAGAGAAGTACTCACGCTAGATGAAACTACGTAAGCCTTAGTGAGAGCTTCACCCTGAGCGACAAACGTTGACGTTGGGCTTCTCTGTGATAAGATGAAGTTAGGGAGAATGAGAAACAAAAATCAGACCGCTCACTCGGAAATTAAAGACAAGCTCACGAAGCACCGCTCACCAGGCACAAGGGTAAGGTGCTTCCTATCTCTCGACATACCTGTCGTAACTGACTCAGGGAGCGCTACCCTGGCATCTCGGCGCTAGGAGAATCGGCGTCGGGCGTACCACAGGCGTAAAGAAAATATTGCCTGGCTATTGCAAGGAAGGTGGTGGGGTATTTCTGTCCTTGCAAATCGCGGGATGGAGGGTATCCAATGACACCAAGAACAGAATACGAAGAGCGGGAGGAGCGGGTACCCATGGCGCGAAGTCGAAGTGATGAAGCTTCTGTAGTACCGGTGTGTGGGTTGTAGCGAATGATAGGATCTCGTGCCGATAACGCGACTAATCGCAACGGCTAGAATCTGTTCATGGTAGCAATAGCTCAACGCACGGTAAGAAATTAGTGGGCTGGCGGTGACATTGATCCATCTTGTTACCAACGAATCGCGTAGTACAATACCTGCAGACCAATGTACGGCTGTATGGTATATGTGACGAGAACTAAACGTGGACGAGAAGGGTTAGCTCTCAGCCACTTGATAGGTCTTCTATCAAGCATGCGAATGTCCATACTTACATTCCTATGCGAAACCGGTGATCAGGTCCGGTATTGGGAGCTTCGATGTGGACATAGTGGCGTGAACAACGGATGAGGAGGATCGAGGAAGCGGCTTGTAGGACCGTACATCCTGCGCACCACTAATGTTGTGAGTGCATCAATCCGATCCTATGGAAGAGTCATTAGCGGGACAACGGACGGCCGCAAGAAGGCAACGGACATCTACCTAAAGGGGATGAATTTCTGACGCAGATGGACGCCAGAATGATGCAGTCAGCGCCACAACCAAGAGTTGACGTTGTCGATTGAGATCGAAGAACGGCACTAAAGTTCTATTCCTGTTTTATTGGAGCCTAGGGCAGAACGGCAGCCAACATGTGTGAATCAAGAAATCGCCAATGGGCTGCTACACGGGCAGAAAGCGTTAGCCATCATGCAGGCGCGAGACCAGCCCAGAAGACTGGACAAGCGTCGGTGTACGATCCGATGCCCCCGACTAGCTCTGAGCAACATGGGAACAAGACACACATAGCTCCCCGAGGTTGCCGTAGTACCACACCAGTGAGTTCCTCACCTCCATGAGGAATTGATGCGACTCCAGAGCAGACGGGGAGGAGCGAGAAGTTGGTTGATGTATGCAAATATTGCGATTGGTCCGCATATGGGAAAACTACGATCTATCGCGTTATTCTATTCTTGGGCATCTTGGATTCGATTGACCGACGTACCTACTGGTACGAGCAGAAGCGCGAAGCCTCCAAAGGTCAATATTCAATAGCAATAGGGCTATTGAGGCGGGGTGCCAAAAAGCCGAACTTTCAAGGTCGCAAAAAGATTCAAAATGGTGAATTTGACTGACCGTAAAGTATGACGGTGCGCATCAACGAAATTATAAAGCCGCGAGGGGTTGGGTAGCCAAACAGAGCTGAGAACTTGGAAGTAAATGGGAGAGAAGAAGATCCTGTCATTTGCTCCCGCTGAACAGCTGATCCGTGGAACCAAATATTGGCAAATACAGGAGAAACGCCCCTAGCTACCCCCTAACAGTTGCACTCTGGTATCATTCACTACGTTTACTGAGACACGTAGCGTGTACAGCATATAATCCAGTTCATCTTGAGTTACACTTACTACCTTAGTTAGCAAGCTCAAATGTAGCCCAATGTCGTCACCGATATACACACCGGCTCCTATCAGGACGTAGAACGTAACCATAGAATCCTCGTCCAAGAGTACAGTTCAAGAAGGATATAGGCCAATCGGCCCAAGCTAAACGCTAGCGAGGATCCATCCACCAGGACCAATAAGTAGACCTCTCCAAAAAAACTGCGTCGCCAACGTGTATCGACAAATCAACTAGTTTGATAGGTCTTACCCATTCTCAACATGTCGGATAGCATACACAATGCGTCATGACAATCAAGTTGTCCCTTCCGCTGAGAGACCCCGCTTACACGGGCTTCCGCAAGACTCCCTCGGGGAGCTGAAAAATGACCTATCTTGCGGTTCGGGATCCATGGGAACTAGCCAGCTTCTAGAAATGCTGTCTAACTGGTTTTCGCCCGAGGGACCTTGAGAGTCATCGTCTATATTGGCGGAAGATAGAAAATTTTACCCGGTAGACGACTGACTTCAAACTTGTCTTTCACACTATAGATCATCAGATGGAACACTGAGCGTAAAACGAAAAAGCTTCACATGAGTTTATCGCACCATGCACCATGTCGCACTGTTGTCGGACATCGCTCTCACCAGAGGCTAGACGAGTCATCAATATGGCGTCACAGTACCCAGGGGTTCCGGATCCCGACGCTTTAGAGATTGGGGTTCCCATGGTCTACGTGGGTCAACGTGCCTGGAACGCGATTAGCGTTGTTGCGAGAATCAACACTCCGCACGAGACAGAAAAGAACAGACATACGGAGGGTAGATATGTCCACACTGACGTTGAGGGACTTGGGTGTGGCCAAGTTTACATAGATGCATCGGCCGACCCGACTGATCGTATGTTGCTTCTGTCGAGATTGACGCGGTTAGCTCCCGGGTTGGATAGTTCCATGAAGATAGATGGCGATTGGACAGTAGCCGAGGAAAAAGAGAAGATGTCGGTCCATCCATCAAAAGCTTGGAAGAACATCGATAATGTTTGAACCCACGACGTCAACGTGCAGCGTTGCTTCGAGCTTGCTACGAACGACAGCCGTGAGGCATAATAACTAACCGGCAAGAAGTTCATGTTGTTGTTCTTGAACGGTTATTCGTGAGCGCAACGGCAAGACTGAGCCCGGCTGAACCTGTCTCAATCGTAAATCAGTAACCACATGTAGACGACCCACATGAAGTGTTCAAAAAGCTTGATAGCCTTGGGGAATAGATTCCTGCAACGAATAGCAGTAAGTATGTACCTGAGACCTGAGATTGCCAACCTCGCAATGGTATGGTCATCTTCCAGAAGCGTCAACTGAATTGCGTGGTATCATTCTGACGATAGCGTAGAATGTGATGGAATGAATGGGGACTCAAATGATGGGCAGGAGAGGTCAAGATAATTTTACTGCTCAAGCCGGGCAATGATGACAACGTTATCGTAAACGGTGGGGTCACGCGCGCCCGAATATCTACGTAAGGAAGTCGAATGTAAAGCCTAATATTAATGCGTAGCGTCAGGTTCCTTGAGTTGCCAGCTGACAATTTGACCTACCAGCTTAAGGGTATGTTGCCTGGGTGGGGCGATGTTCCAGAAGGCGGAAACGAAGGGGGGCTGAATTGACATTGTAAAGCCGATGGAAAGGGAGCCTCGGACCCATGCAGATGTCTTAGGCTTTCGTAGGCCTCCAAGACAGTCTAGAACGGCTGAATCAAACTATAGAGGGGGACCAGATTGTGTTCGGGTGCCAAAACGATACGCAGGAGTAGCAGGTAAAGGTCTGCTCCCAGTCCTAGTCGATCTTGATTCGTAGCAAGTCGCCTGGCCTGCAAAATATTGCTCTACCGTGTGCGCCGACAGGGTAAGAGTACTCCATAGGCTACGAAGCACTGCTGGCGCCTGGAACGTCTTCTGCTACGCATGGACTAACAAGAGGTAAGTCCACGGATTCACCGGTTTAATGCTCACCCATTCAATAGTATGGTACAGCTTGAGGCCTTCGCTTATACCGACTTCGTTGGCCTTTGATTGAGAATCGTCCGTTTATGGCTCGTTTATGATGTTATGGAGGGAGATAAGTCTTCTTTCGTTCCCAGTTCCAGAAGAGCCTAGCCCCGAAGGAGAAGACACAGACGGCAAGACCACTCGATGTGGCGTAGCAAGACTAAGGAGCAGGTGTTGAGCCGTATTTCTGTGAGGTTCCTCTCTATTCGTCGTGAGCATATGCGCATCGGCCGAAGAGAAGGAACACCGTGACAATTTTAGTGCACCAGAGCGCTTGTTGCAAACCAAGGGCCACAATCGTCAGGTCAACGGTATTACTAGTGACAAGAACGGCGCTGTCAAGAAAGGCTAGACGTTGACGGAGAGGCCTCTTAAAAATGGGCCCATTTGCCAGCAGGCCATTACGGGACCAGCGAGCGGTCAAGCGCTCGTCGACATCACTTGGGATTCGGACTCGGAGAGAGGCTGACCTAGCCTTTTGTTACCGATCTAAGCACCCATACAGTCTGCTCGGGACTATGAGGTCAGAGTGTTGTGTGAGTATCTTTGGGAAAGTTATAATTAGGTGTGGCTTAATGGACATAAATCCTTGTTGTGTGACCTAGGGCTTGTAAGTTGTTCGATCGAATTCATTGAAACTGGACGAGCGAAATTCCACACTGTGCTAACCTTGGATATCCCAATGCCGTGACGTACCAAAGTCTGAGTCGAACTTCGAAGGACCTACGTCTCCACACACGACTGCCGACTTTCCACCGACAGGTAGTGTTCCTCGAGTCGCGTGTGTATATTCTCCTTCCAATCGACACATCCCAATTGGTCCCTGGGTCTATGAGACGACACCTGCCGATATAACCTTAATGATAAATAATACGCCGGTTTATCATTCGTCCGAAGGAAAAGCTTGGGTGACCTGCTGAGAAGGATAAAGTTTCCTATCGAAGTGGAAAGTCGACGCTTGCCCGAGCACAAAGGGAGGCGAGAAATTGTCCTTGGAGCGAGAAGTGATCAATGCTATGTACAGCAAGGATAAGATGAGCGCGCAAAGACGGCGAGTACCGCTGCAGCGACCAAGAATTCTTGATGTCGGGCATGGGCATGAGGACCAGCATCTGATGAGAAAAGAGGGTGCGTGCGAGGGCGGCGATTGAGAACTACGGAAGTAGGCACTGGTATTTGTTTCTCCCAGCTGGGTATTAGACTAGAACTCGTCGTAGTCAAATCCTGTGATTGATGCTAGTGACGGGGACGCTCTGGGCCAAAGACGCGATGTCCTTGTCGTCAAGGTCACACTGCTCAATGGTCAAATGTTCGAACTTCGCCCGTCTTGTCTGCTCGTGAAGCAAGCGTGTGAACATGGGAATGACTGTAGATTTGGGCTCGAAGTTAATGTACTTCAGATGAAGTCGTCGGAGAGATGGGTAGTTGAAGGAGAGCTGTTGGAGTTTATGACGCCCTTCCAGAAAGAGTTCTTCAATCGTATCGGACTCTGGAAGGCCGGGGAAGTAAGATGGGCTGAAGAGTAATAATGGTCGAATAATCATTACTTTGAGGTTGACGCCGGAGAGACAGGAGGAAAGGGCGGTTGGCAAGAGAGTATCGTAACCGGCGGCAGGGAAGAGGAGTTCCCTAACGTCGCCATGAGAGGTTGCAGCCAACTTCAAAATGTTTGCTGTCCACTCGAGGGTACCCGGGTCAGGATGTACATTGGAAAGGAAAAAGTTCATAGCGTGTCGCATTGAAAGAGTGATATCGTTTGTGTGGAACCCGTGTACTTTGAAGACGAACGTCCGAAGGGAGGCCAATACGATCGAGTCGAGGATCTGTTTGAAGGCACCATCTTTTAAAGGACTATAGGAGATCTCCAAAACCTTCAAGGGCAGGTGAAACATAGCTCCCGGAGATGAACCGACAGAGGGAGCTAGATCGGGGGGCATTGACATATGCAGTTTCTCGATATGAGGGAGGTGACTTAGGAACCTAACAAACGTTGCTACGTTCGTTTGATCCACCCGTTCATTGGGAAGTGACCAGTGCCCTAATAAGCGGAGGATACGGATGTTGGAAAGCCACGCTGAGTGAAGAGGCATTAAGACGATAGAATATGATGTGAACGAAGATAGACGAGGAACACATCCGCCCAGAAAATTGGGAGGAAGGGCTGCGGGGCCGGCTATCTTCAGCGTTTCTAAGTACGGTGCGGGTTTGGTCAACCAGAGAAGATATCCGGGGTTGTGTAAGACGGCAAGAGCCTTGAGTCTCTCGGGGGACTCAAGGAGGATGTTAGACACGCGCTTTGTGGCTTTCGAAGGTTCAGCGCAAAGATGCAAAGAAATCGGAGCAGACTGGGAGCGCAATAACATCGCCTCCTGCCACCGACCTCGTGGACCGTTTGGAGTAAAAGTCGACCACAACCTCGGTTCGTTCAACGCGGTGTTGCGCCATGTACGACAGACATGAGTCACTACAACCCAGTTTGCGGCGTAGGGATCATTACTTGGATCATCGCCAATTCTGGGGCCCAAGGCCTCAAACACTGCGCATAATACCTCCGCGGGTAGGTGCCTCGTACTGCTACAATCGGCGTTACGAACTTCACGTAAACGACGTATTTCGGCAGAGTACTCTTCGATCTTCGAGTCATACTCACTCTGCAGGTCCAGCAACTTGGATCTAGTGGTCGTTGCTGGAGCAATGGGGGGGCTTCCACCAGCTGGTAACATGTCGCAATCGAGAATCCGAGACTCAAGCGCGCGAGCTTGGCTACAATAAGTGTGGATTATGCACAAAAAAGAGAGCTAACTTACAGATAGACTGTATGTGGTTGAGACGCTGAGAGTGCGCAACGACTCAGACTGACATTACAGTGTGAATTGTCATGTGGCTGAAGCGCTGACATCAAACAGGGGAGGAATTCAGGGGCCTTTCAGTGACGGTTGCGGCCATTGAAATGCGAGATCGCTACTAAACAAGGATAAGTTGAATGGGTAGGGATTGTGAGCATTGTTGTAAAAATTATTGATGTCTATTATGGGGCCGGTATGGTGTTGAGGTGCGCGACGGCGGCGAGTATCACAATCAGAATCGCAGAATCAGGCAATTATATCTGTTTCTGGCAGCTAGGTATTAAAATAAAGAAAAAGATTCATGAGTCAAAAGAATGCATGAGAAGTAAGCCGGTAAGACAATCTTGCACAATGTCGAGCGAGTGAGAAAAAGCCTCTTCCCATTCCTCTGATGCGCAATACCAGTAAGTTCAGGACATTTGACATTTCAGAATGAGACTACTTACGGAAGGTAGAAGCTTCCCAGTCATTGATAACAGGGACCACTTCGGCCAAAGACGCGATATCCGCATCGTTAAGGGCACAGTAGGAATCAACGATCAGATGCTCAAGCTTCTTTTGCTGTCTCTGCGTGAGGAGCCACTGCTTGAACTGGGGGATGACCGTTGACTTGGGATTGAACCTGACATTCTCCAGATGAAGTCGGCGGAGAGACTGATAGGATGGCACGGTAGAGAATGGAATGAGGTTTTGGATATGATGACCCCCTCCGTGAATTAGAAATTCTTCAAGGTTGACGCCGGAGAGGCAGGAAAACAGGGAATATGGATGAACGTTGTCAAAGCCATTACAATACACTGAGCACCTCGTCAATCGGCCACTGGAGTTTGCAATCAGCTGGATACTGAGTGAGCTCAACTCGAGGGTGTCCGACTCCGCATACACACTGGCCAGGAAAAACTCCATAGCCCGAGGAATTATAATGGAATGGTTCCCATTCAACTTATTTATCGTGAACTTCCGAAGGGAATCCAATACGATCGAGTCAAGGATCTGGTGGAAGGCTTCGATGGGATGACGGACAGTTACTTCCCAAACCTTCCAAGGCAAATGAAGCTTAGCTCCCCGGGGGAGACGAACGGAGGCGTCCAACTGGGGGGATATCGAGAAAAACAGATCTTCAAGATGCGGGAGGAGATTCAAGAAATTAAGGAATGCTGGGACATTGGTTTGGTCTCCACTTTCATCAGCGAGTGACCACGATCCTCCTAGGTAAAGCCAGCGGACGTTGGTAAGCCACGGCGCGGGGAGATGCAGTTTTGTAGGGAACTGGAAGTCATATGACAGATGAAACTCTTCAGACGAGGTGCGTGTCCACTTAGAAAGTTGGTGGGAAGGACCGCGCGGGAATATAGTTTGAGCACCTCTAAGGATGGCGCGGGTTTGGTGAGCTCGAGAAGATATTCGGGGTTATCCAAGACAAAAAGCTCCTTAAGTCGCTCAGGGGACTCGAGGAGTATCTTGGACATGCGCTTGACGGCCTTCGAAGACTTTGGACGGAGACATAGGGAAATCGGAGCGGATTGCGAGTGCAATATCATCGCCTCCTCCCACCAGCCGTGTGGACCATTCGTGGTGAAATTCGTCCATAACGCTGGGTGATTCAATGCGGCATTGCGCCAAGCACGGCAGACATGGGTCACGATCAAGTGTGTGCTGTAATGCCCCGAGGGCTCTAGACCCTGTGAAACGGCAGGAGCCAACGCCTCAAACACTGCGCATAATACTTCTGCGGGTAGGTGTCTGGCGCTGCTACAGTGGGCGTTGCGTGCTTCGCGTAAACGTCGTAGTTCGGCATAGCACTCTTCTATCTTCGTGTCATATCCGCTCTGAAGGTCTAACAGCTTGGATCTCGTGGTCGCTATTGGAGACTTGGGATGGTTGCCATTGTCGGAGTCCGCTGGCATGTCGCAATCGAGAAGCTGAGTGTCAAGCTCAAGCCTTGTACCATAGATCGAGTCAGTATGGAGACATGGTATGCATAGATAGTGGAATTCGCTTACGGATACGGCTTGGTAGTGGGAAACAGCAAGATTGATTTGCGCAATGAGGCGACCAGTGGTGGGAGAACCTGAAGGTTGTGTGAATCGCCATGTGACCATCCAGCGAGGGGTCGCTGGATCAACGACGAATCCCATGGCAATTGATGCGCGTTGCGGGGGACGCTCTCTGCCAAAGACGCGATGTCCTCGCCGTTTAAGTAGCAACGCTCAACGGTCAGATGCTCGAGCGTCACCTGCTCTCTGTGCTTGTGGAGGCGGGGAATGACCGGTGGTTTGGAATTGAAGTGAACCTGTGTTAGATGAAGACGGAGTGAGTGGTAGGCAAGTGAGGACGTAGAAGACGGAAGGTCTTCAAGCATGTGGGACTCTGGAAGGGCGGATAGATGAACGACAACATTCGACGAATAACCAATACTTTGATGTTGACACCAGAAAGAGACGAGGAAAGGTCGGCCGGAGAGAAAGTTGTGTAACCAGCCTCAGGGAAGAGGAGTTCCCTAAGATGGCCACCAGAGGTCGCAATTAGCTTGATTTTGGCAGCCCCCACTCGAGGGTATCAGGTTCATGATGCACATTGGATAGGAACGAGTTCATAGCATGGCGGATGACATAAGGTGGGAGAGGGCAGCGATTTTCACAACCAGGATCACGGAAGTAGGCGTTTATATATCAAACTGGGGAGATGCATAGAGGGAATAAACAGATCGTCGGGGCAAGTAAGAGTAACGAGTGTCATATTATTTCATAGTGAGAGCGACTTAGCTAACGATAGACATTCAGAATTTCATGACTGAATGTGCAGGCGTGACACTGGGTGGCTGGACAGTGGGGAGGGGGAAGGAACGAAGTCAGTACATTCGCACAGTGCCCTTGCTTTCTTTCGTTCATTCAGCATGGTTCAGCTTGCTCAAACTCGCACAATGTCGAGCGAGCGAGAAAAAGCCTCCTCCCATTCCTCTGATGTGCAATACCAGTAAGTCCAGGACATTTGACATTTCAAAATGAGACTACTTACTGAAGGTAGAACCTTCCCAATCACTGATAACAGGGACCACATCGGCCAAAGACGCGATGTCCTCGTCGTCGAGATAACACTGGCGGTCAACGATCATATGCTCAAGCTTCTTTTCCTGTCTCTGCGTGAGGAGCCATTGCTTGAACTGGGGAATGACCGTTGCTTTGGGATTGAACGTGACACTCTTCAGATGAAGTCGGCGGAGAGACTGGTAGGATGTCACGGTAGAGAATGGAATGAGGTTTTGGACACCATTATTCTTTCCGTCAATCACAAATTCTTCAAGGTTGACGCCGGAGAAGCAGGAAAACAGGGAAGATGGATGAACGTTGTTGAAATCACCACAATACAGCGAGAACTTCGTCAATCGGCCACGGGTGTTTGCGATCAGCTGGATATTGAGTGAGCTCAACTCGAGGGTGGCCGACTCCGCATGCACACTGGCCAGGAAAAACTTCATAGCCAAAGGAATTATAATGGAGTGGTTCTCGTCCATCGTGCTTACCCTGAACATCCGAAGGGAATCCAATACGATCGAGTCAAGGATCTGGCGGAAGGCTTCGATGGGATGACGGACAGTTACATCCCAATCCTTCCAAGGCAAATGAAGCTTAGTTCCCTGGGGGAGAATGGAGGCGTCCAACTGGGGGGATATCGAGAAGAACAGATCTTCAAGATGCGGGAGAAGATTCAAGAAATTAAGGAATGCTGGGACATTGGTTTGGTCTCCACTTTCATCAGCGAGTGACCACGATCCTCCTAGGTAAAGCCAGCGGACGTTGGTAAGCCACGGCGCGGGGAGATGCAATTTTGTAGGGAACTGGAAGTCATATGACAGATAAAACCCCTTCAGACGAGGTGCGTGTCCACTTAGAAAGTTGGGGGGGATGACCGCGGGGGAATATAGTTTGAGCATCTCTAAGGAAGGCGTGGGTTTGGTGAGTTCGAGAAGATATTCGGGGTTATTCAAGACAAAAAGCTCCCTAAGTCTCTCAGGGGACTTGAGGAGTATCTTGGACATGCGCTTGACGGTCTTCGAAGAGTCTGGACGGAGACATAGGGAAATCGGAGCGGATTGCGAGTGCAATATCATCGCCTCTCGCCACCGGCCTCGCGGACCATTCATGGTGAAATTCGTCCATAGCGCTGGGTGATTCAATGCGGCATTGCGCCAAGTACGGCAGACATGGGTCACGACCCAGTGTTTGCTGTAATCCCCCGTGGGCGCTAGACCCTGGGAAACGGCAGGAGCCAATGCTTCAAACACTGCGCATAATACTTCTGCGGGTAGGCACCTGGTACTGCTACAATCGGCGTTGCGTGCTTCGCGTAAACGACGTATTTCGGCGTAGCATTCTTCAATCTTCGCGTCATATTCGTTCTGGAGATCTAGCAACTTGGATCTCGTGGTCGTTATCGGAGGCTTGGGATCGATCTCATTGTCAGCTGGCATGTCGGAATCAAGAATCACTGCGTTTCCGAGGAAGCAAGAGGGCTGGCTGGTGCGATCGATAGAAGCTGTATTGGGTGTAATGGGGTGTGTGGTTTGAGAAACGGCGGTAACGAGTCAAGCTCAAGCCTTGTACTATAGATGGAGTCAGCATGGGGACATGATATGCATAGATAATGGAGTTGGCTCACAGATATAGCTAGGTAGTGAGATCTCACCGCAACGAGATCGATTTGCGCAACGAGGCCTGCCAGTACAGGAAGGTTGTGTGAACTGTCATGTGGCTAGTATAAAACAGGGGATGGATATTCAGGAGCCTTTGGTTTTCGGTATCGGCTGCATAGAGCATACAGGGTAAAGGCGCAATGAAGCGAGAGGTCGCTACATCAACGACGAATCTTAGGGGGATTGATGCAAGTAACAGGGACGATCTCTGCTAATGACGCGATGTCCTCGTCGTTTAGGTAACAATGATCAACGGTCAGATGTTCGAGCTTTGCCTGATGTCTCTGCTCATGGAGCCAACGTTTGAGCAGGGGAATGACCGATGACTTGGGCTCAAAGTCAACGTCCTTTAGGTGAAGTCGACGGAGACAACAGTAGGGAAGTGGAGATGTAAAGGATGACAAGAGCTTTGAGAGTTGATGATAGTGCCCTTCAAGAAAGAGTTCTTCGATCGTATGGGATTCCGGAAGGGAGGGGGGAGGCGAGGCGTACATGGATGGCGGATTGAGGACTAATATTTTGATGTCCACGCCGGAGAGACAGGAAGAAAGGGCGGATGGAGAAAGGGATTCGTAGCCAGAATCAGAGAAGAGGAGTTCTCTAGGGTGGCCTTGAAGGGTCGCAGTTAACTTCAAATAATTCGAACCCCACTGGAGGGTCGCCAATTCGGGGTGCACATTGGCCAAGAAAAAGTTCATAGCATGGCGCATTACGAGGGTGTCATGGTCTGTGTTGACTGCAATTATTTTCAATGTGAATGTCCGAAGGGAACCTAATACGATGAGGTTGAGCATCTGTGCGAATGCTTCGATGTTGAAAGGTGCGATGATGATATAGAAGATTTCCAAAACCTTCAAAGGAAGGTTAAATATCGTCCTTGAAGAGGAACCGTCGGAGGTGGTTAACGTGGGAGGCATTGCCATTTCAAGTTTCTCGAGATGAGGGAGGAGGTTCAAGAACTCAAGGAACGTTGTTACATTCGTTCGATCCACCCCTTCGTCGGTAAGTGACCAGAGCCCTGATAAGCAGAGATTACGGACGTTGTAAAGCCACGATGCGTGAAAAGCCGGTAAAACGACAGCGGATGATGCAAAGGAAAGCAGACGGGGAGCACTTCCACCGAGAAAATTGGGAGGAAGAACCGCAGGGCCCACTATCTTGAGGGTCTCCAAGTACGGTGCGGGTTTGGTCAGCTGGAGAAGATATTCGGGGTTGCCCCAGACACTAAGAGCTTGGAGTCGCTCGGGGGACTCGAGGAGCATGTTAGACAAGCGCTTGATGGTTTCCGAAGCGCTGCGACTAAGGCGTAAAGAAATCAGAGCAGACTGCGAGCGCAATAACATCGCTTCCTGCCACCGACCTCGGGGACCGTCTTCAGTAAAATTGGTCCACAACCTCGGTTCGTTCAACGCGGTATCGCGCCACGTACGGCAGACGTGGGTCACAGCTACCCATCCAACGCTAGGTCGCCTAGTCGAGCCGCTTGGATAGAGACCAACGACTTTGGCCAGGATACCAAACACCGTGCATAATACTTCTGCAGGTAGGCGTCTTGTGTTGCTGCAGTCGGCATTGCGTGCTTCGCGTAAACGACGTATTTGGGCATAACACTCTTCAATCTTCAAGTCGTACTGGTTCTGGAGGTCGAGCAACTTGGAGTTCGTTGTCGTGTTGGGTGACTTGAAGCCCATACTGTCAATCTGAGGCTCAACGTCAAACCCTGTACTAGGTACGTGAGCCAAAATAGGCGCATAATGCACAGAATTGAAACTCACGGATATAGCAGAGGGAGGAGACGGACCCCCGTGATCATGGATGGTCTCGCGGGAGGGACTCCCGGACCGCGTCGAAACCGAGACCCATGGACTGTCGCCTGACTCAAGTTGAACTTGGCTTGAGGCTTTCGCGAGTTGGCGACTCGCCATTTACGTTTATCACGTATGGATCACTTTAATTCTCCAAGTGTACTTTTACTGGTGAGGACCATCATCCTGCTACTCGCATTGCTCACAATCCCCTTGAATCAGACGTCAAACTTTACAGTTTCGATATAATTCTGATTCTCTTGTTGACCTCGCCACTCCCGCTTCGACATGGGTGCAGTAGGATCCAAGTCAAAGGAACCAAAGCCTTATCCGTTTCCATTCCCTCAGCATAACCAATCGCAATTCTATCCAGGATACCAGGGGCTTCCGCCGTGGGCACCAGGCCCGTGGCAAGGCCAGTACGACGAGAAGATGATGTCGATGGCCTATCCTGGAGCCCATCGCAAGAAGAAGAAGGGGAAGAACCAAATGATGAACCAAGGCATGGGCTTGGGATGGGGACAAGGATACATGCCCTTTCCTTATCCCCCCCCGCCAGGATATCCCATGCCGCCGTACAGTGCGTAATTTACCACAACGACCATAACCGATCACTCATAATATCTTATGTACACTCGCGTAGTGCCTGGAATGATGCCGGGAATGCCTGGTGTCCCCGCTATGCAGATGCCTGTCCCCCAACCAGCTCCAGCGGCTGGGCCCAGCTCAACCGCTCCTGTGATACCTGCTGGTGTAGTTCCTCCCCAGCCACCTCAACAACCAGTGATACCTCCGATGCCTACTGTGGCTCAGCCTCAACATCAAGCTTCTACGCAGCAACCTCCGCCACTTTTCACTCCCGGAGATGGAGCGCAGCTCCAGTCCTTCCCCGGTGCTGAACTTACGTCCCCTCCGCAGCCCCCTCGTCGTTCTCAGACTCCTTTCCACCGCCGCCCTTCTAATGATGACAGCGATGATAGTGATACCCCCACACCTGCGGCTGCTGTTCCTCCTCCCCCTGTTCTGAACAACCTTGGTGCTGATCTACAGCGTTCTCTGTCACATGGACATGAACCTCGGACACCCCCTCATTCGCGTCAGCCGAATCATAGCGAACATATTACCGCGGTTCTTGGTCACCATACGCCTGCCCCGGAGAGTGCCTTTGGTCCTCCTGGTGGTCGCCCTCAAAATCCTCCTCGCGCCAACCCTTTACCTCCGCCACCTAAAGATCTTTATGATCTCACGCCGTATAGATCTCTGCTGAACCTTCCCCAAACCACTACTCTTCTTAGCGCTGCGTATGGCTCAACTGGTGCCAATCCCCCTAGCACAGCAGCTAATCCAGCCCCAGTTATTCCCGATTCAGACATGGCTCGATCACATACCGAAGCAAAGAAGAAAGGACGTGGATTTGGACTATTTCGATCGCTAACCAATGCGGGAGGATCGAAGCATCGTCCCGTGAATATGTCTGGTCCTTCGACGTCCACCGCTGGTGCTGGACCCTCCAGCTCAAGTCAAGGCAATCGCTTCAACCCGGTCTTCGCTCCCGCCAATGGCCCACATGTTCGACGAGCCAGCGCCGACGATCGCGCTTCTGGGATGTCTACCCCTCCTACCCGGCCGCCTGAAGCTAATCCTCGTCCTCATCAAACCACTGAAGCTGCTCCACCGACAACCATCCCTCCCAACCCCGTATCAGGTTCACACATTCCTACTCTGGATCCTTCCCTCCCCGCGGTGCGCTTCACTCAATCTAGCCCCCTCGCTGGGTTCCTCAACCACTCGCCTCATCGTGTCTTGTACCAAAATAAAATGTATCCAAGCGCAACGCATTTGTTTGAGGCGATGAAGTACCTTGAGGGTGGGCCTGGACAACCGGCAAGGCCTGAGCTCGCGGCGAGGATTCAAGCGTGTTTGAACGTCGCTGATGTGTACCCACTCAGCGCCGAATTCCAGTCGAAGGGTTGGGTTAGGAGTGACTGGGGTTTGGCTTTCAATACCTGCGTACGTGCACCCCATCTATTTAATCCGCATATATAGCAGCTAGAACTGCGTTTCTTGTTGTAGATGGATGAGGTGTTGTACCAGAAGTTTAGACAACATCCGAACCTTCGGAATGACCTCATGCACACGGGCATGGCATCCATAATTTATGAAGACCCGAACGATGATTATTGGGGTGATGGTCCCAATGGAGATGGAGCGAATGAGCTTGGAATGGCGTTGATACGAGTGAGGGCCCGGTTGAGGGCAGAGGGCTATGGGATCTAAATATGTTGGGCATCTGCTCGCGCTATCCTATCAACTTCGTTCGTTTCATATTCTCCGAGTCCTTCTCTTCCAATACGACCTCTACGAGCGCTTATCCGATATGAAAGCTATGACCTTCGTTCACATTGCTATCTACAATGTTTCGCTGATGTTATTCGACGGGCTCGTTGTTTCTACATACATTCGCTGTGTTCGTTACATGTGCTATAAGTAGAAATTATGCTTTTAATCCCCCTACTGGTGGGGCACTTGGGGTAGATATTCATAAGTTATAGGAGGAAGAGAGGCGCAAGTAGCTTGCTAGACGGGGACATTTGGCTGAGTGGTAGTAATTCGCGTAACGGGAATGGTCTTTGCCAGTACCGCGACGTCTTTGTCGTTGAGGTCGGAGTCCTCAAGGATTAATTCCTCGATGGCTTTTGAAGTCCTTTTCCGTTCATTAAGCCAATGTTTAAACTTGGAGATCGTCTTGGCCTTCGGAGTAAAGGCGACCTTCGTGAAGCGAAGCTTGCGGAGTGAAGGGTAGGCAGGTGGGTTCGAGGAGGATGGCAACACGCTCATTAACCTAGATACCCCGGTGAACCCATTTATTTCAAGGACCTCCACCGTGTGTGATTCTTTTAGAGGCAAAGCAGGCAGTGCCCATATTGGTAAGATAGCTACGGTTTTGATACCGAAGTTTGCCAAGTTGGCAGCCATAGAAGGGGGTGGAAATGGAGGAGTGAGACGGAGGATACACTCTTTAAGGCTGTCACGCGAGTTTGCAATAAGGTCCATGGCCGTATCAAGCCGCCTGAGTACATCAGGTCGAGTATGGGTATTTGAGAGGAAGAAGTTGAATGCGGCGTCCATTGCAGGGATATGCACGTCACCGTCGTTGGGGAGAGTTACGTCGATCTTCTGAATTACGTCCGAGTCCAAGGTAAGGAATTTGAGCATTCCCTCGAAAGCTTCGGCTGCGCCGTTGACAGTAATTTTCATCGTCTTTAACGGTACGTGGATGATGGTTCCAGGAGGGGGGCGGACGCTAGCATTCATGTCCGTTGGCAGCGACACATCCAGATATTCAAGACGGGAAAGGCGTTGGATCATCGCGAGAAATGTTTGAATATTTAAATGGGTTCCGTCTTCATTATTGGGAGACCAATCTCCCTGGAGGCTAAGGCTGGTGAGGTTGGATAGCCAGGGTGCGTCCAGCGGAATTCGGACGCCAGACGACAGTAGGTAGCGAAGGCGCGGCGCGCTAGCACCGAGAA
Source organism: Pleurotus giganteus (assembly GCA_032158425.1). Classification (NCBI taxonomy): domain Eukaryota; kingdom Fungi; phylum Basidiomycota; class Agaricomycetes; order Agaricales; family Pleurotaceae; genus Pleurotus; species Pleurotus giganteus. Next base: position 4,628,460 of record JAPEHR010000002.1, read on the forward strand.
AGTTTGGAGGTAGAACCAGCCCTCCACGGGCCGTAAGGTCTTCAAGGAAAGGTGCGGGGCTGGTGATCTCGAGACGATACGCCGCGGAGGCTGAAATACTGAGAGATTTAAGTCGCTCGGGCGACTGAATCACAGACGCAAAGATGTCTTTGAAAGCTCCAAACGGTTGTGAGTCAACGATTAAGCACATTGGTGCAGCCTTAGAGCGCTTGAACACATCTCCATGCCATGGGCTCGGCGCAGTTCTATAAACGAGCTTTGTCCAGAGTCTCGGCTCGTTTAGGGCAATAGTCCTCCAGGAGCGGCAGACATGAGTCAGCGCAATCCATCCGGTCCCGGACCTTCGGGAGCGCGGAACGATGAATTCACCTGTATAAGATGAAATCGCGAAGATCATGGACAGAACTTCTGCCGGCAGCTTTCTCGTCTTGCTGCAATCAGTGTTTCGCGCTTCGCGTAAGCGACGGATTTCAGCGAAAAACGCGTCGATTTTCGCGTCGTATTGGCTCTCTAGGCTCTCTATCCCATTTTCTGGCGTGTCTGAACACATGCCGTCCTCAGAACTGGTGCTAGGGATGCTAGGTGATGCCTTGCAAGATTTTTCCATATCTATTGAAGATCTTTTAGCATTGGTGGGCTGCGTGAAAATGACACGTACTTGAATGGCTTCGGTATGAGTACGAAAAAAACCTTGCTGAGCCGCTCACCGACTGATAAGGCGGCAACACTGTCCGCGAGATGTCGACCGAAAATCGGCCTGCATCCGATAGGGGCTCCTCAAAAACGCGTGTCACATGACATCAACATGACTGGCTTCAAGCTTGGGGACCGCGAGCTCAACCACATCCCTCTGAATGCCTCCACGAAGATCCTCTCGTTCGCGGGCCTCTGTTGAGCCCACGCCTCGTCCGGAATCCGTAGCGCCTAAACGGAAAAGAGGGAGCCAAGTTCCCGACGTCGACAGCTCGCATTTGGAGGAGAAAGAGAATATCATCAAGCCTCCTCGTACAACCCGAAGGTCGTCCTCGGTCGTCAAGTCTGAACCTGTTGATGCGCCTCCTGCCAGATCAAGAAATTCCGCGCGCACGAAGACTTCTCTTGCTGATGTCCCAGAAAGCGATGAAGAAGCAGATACACCGCCCACCAAGAAAGCGAGGCCATCTTTGGGAGACGATGAAAGCGATGTCGAAGAGGTGAAGCCGGTGAAAACGAGTAGAACCTCTTCAAGGAGAGCGCCAATGCCGTAAGTGACAATTCCTGCATATCGTGTTCTTCCTTGACTGACCCCTATAAAGGAGGGCTAGCTCTCGCACCGTCTCTAATTCTAGCAAACCATCAAGCCTTTCTAACGCAGGGAATGACATCTCTGCGCCCATTGTAGTCTCTGACGACGATGAAGAGGTACCTCCCCAAAGGAAGACTCGTAAAGGCAGCGCGAAACCTGCGCCATCTCGCAACGTGCGCGGCAGCCGTAAGCCACGCGTCAGTACACCCGAACCGCCCTCTGACACTCAAATGGACGCGTCGGGTGGAGCTGACGATGCCGAGGACTCTCAAGGAGACGCCGTTGAGACAGTCCATGCTGATATGTTTGTCGATTCCCGCAATGAAGACGCGCCTCCCATTCCCGCCAAGTCTCCCTCGCCACCAGACCCAATACCCAGTAGTTCCAAGTTGAAAGGCAAGAGCCCCCAAAGAGAGGAACCCGAAGACGAGAAGGAAGAAGTATCTTTGCTAGAACCGCCACCGATATCCAAGCCTGCATCTCAGCCCCAAACAGTCGTTGAGGAGCCCGAGACACCCAAATCCCGTCTCGTCATTTACAAACTTGCCCTTGTCAACTTCAAGAGCTACGCTGGTCGACAAGTAATTGGCCCCTTCCATAAGGTTTGTTCTCCTTCCTAGCGACATTATGGCTAACAACTTTAACGCGTTATCAGTCGTTTTCAGCCATCGTTGGACCGAATGGCTCTGGCAAGTCCAACACTATTGACGCCCTCCTGTTTGTCTTTGGATACAGGGCGGCAAAGATGCGACAAGCGAAACTTTCGGAGCTCATTCACAACTCGGCTATGCACCCTGATCTCAATGAATGTAGCGTTGAGGTGTATTTCCGCGAAATTATCGACTTGGTACGCAGCGCCTGGAAGCTACGCGCGTCTTCACTAATTGCAGCGTTTAGCCTGGACCGGATGCGTATGAGATCGTGCCAGAGTCTCAGTTGGTTGTAGCACGTCATGCCACCAAGGCCAACACCAGCAGGTACACTATCAATGGCAAGAACAGCTCATATACCGAAGTTCAAACTCTACTCAAAGGCCGAGGCATCGACCTTGATCACAAACGGTTCCTTATCCTTCAGGTATCTCCCATCTCACTTGTATTACGTGACGTTGGTTAAATACATCTCCAGGGTGAAGTTGAATCAATTGCGCAGATGAAGCCGAAAGGTACCGAGCATGACGATGGTCTTCTCGAATATCTTGAAGATATCATCGGAACATCGAAATACAAGGAGCCAATTGAGAAAGGCCAAGTTGAGGTCGAGCGGTTGCAAGAAGAACGCGGCGAGAAGCTCAACAGGTTGAGGATTGTCGAGAAGGAGAAGAACGCTCTTGAAGCCAAGAGGCAAGAAGCCCTCAACTTTCTGCGTCTTCAGAACGACCACGTCAGGGCCCAGTCGACCCTCCTTCAATTTTCCTTGTGGAAGTGTCTGCTTGGTGATCAAGAATTAAGCAAAACGCTGGTATGCATTCTAATATCAGATTCGGCTATTCTTGCTTACACAGTGGATCACAGGCCAAGCATAAGACTGATCTTAAAGAGCTGGTTGATAAGAACGAAGATGACATCACACACTACAACCTTCTTACCCAGCATTATGAGCAGCGTGAAAAAGCCTACGAGGTACTGACCCTCTCCATCTCCCCTTCCGAGATTAACACGTGAGGACAGGATCTTCGTGGGCTCGTCGCTGTAGCGATGAAAGACCTTGCTAAGCAGGAGAAGGATGAGGTCGGCTTGAGTGAACGGCGCAAGCATGCTAGCGCCAAAGCTAAGAAGCACAAGAAATCTCTACAAGAGGTTAGTTGCATTACGTTTGCCAATGCATCAATGCTGACCGTTTCTTAGGATGAATCTGCGAAGGCCGAAGCTGAGAGGATCATTGCAGAGAGTACCGACAAGAAAAGGAGGGCCGAGAAGAAACTCGAGGAACATGAGCGAAACCTCGCCGCTGAAGAGAAGGAGCTTGAAAGGATCCAGGATAGCTTGAAGGGTATTCCTTATCGTCCGTATACTTTGAGTCGACGCTAAGTCGTCCATTTCAGACAAGACGCAAGTTTTCTACGACCAAATTGAAGCGAAGCAGAAGGAACTTGAACCTTGGAAGGCCAAGATCAATATCAAGCAAGCTGAGATCGACGTCGCTACCGGCGAACGAGATGCGCTCGAGAAGAAAGCGGAGGAACTGAGGCAATCCCATCAAGAGGCCGAGGCTACGCTTGAGCAGTTACAAACTGATCAAACGTCCAAGGTGCGCAATTGCTAGTTTGAATCTGACTCAGCTTAACCCGGTACCGCTTCAGGAGCAAGAGATTCACACCGTCAGGACGCAAAAGTCTGATGCAGAACAGCGCGTTCGGAACTACAAGCAGACTGTCCAGGTACGCACTATCCATGTCGATCTCAGCGCTGCTCACAGTCGATACAGGATCTACAAGGCAAAGTTGAAGACCTACGTAGGAAGGCATCCTCTGCGAGAGGTCGCATCGACGAAGCGAAGGCCTCCCAAGCCGCCAATACATCCCAGAATCGAGTCTTGGATGGTTTGAATAGATTGGCTGCCCAAGGGCGTATCCAAGGATTCAATGTTAGGCTATTCCCTAGATAACAGTCGCCCATAGCTAATTGATCTCAATTATAGGGCCGTTTGGGAAGCTTGGGTACTATCGACGACAAGTACGATGTCGCTATATCTACGGCTTGCTCTGCCCTCAACAATATGGTGGTCGACACCGTCGATCAAGGCCAGGCTTGCATTGACTATCTTCGAGCGCAAAACCTCGGACGCGCATCTTTCATCGCTTTGGACAAAGTCCCCGCTGACCCAGGAATGCAGAAGTTCCAGACCCCGGAGAACGTACCGCGCTTGTTCGACCTCGTGAAGCCTAAGCATCCACGCTTCGCGCCTGCCTTCTATAAGGTGCTGAGGAATACATTAGTTGCGAACGACCTCAATCAGGCCAATCGTATTGCGTATGGTTCCCAACGGTACCGTGTTGTCACGCTCGATGGTGGCTTGATCGACCTCACTGGTACCATGTCTGGTGGAGGCAATTATAAATCTAGGGGTTTGATGAGCTCCAAGTTCACTGCCGAAGCCGTCAGACCCGAAATCCTGCGCCAGTATGAAAGGGACAGTGAGGAAGCTGCTACCCAGCTCAATGCCGCTAGCCAAGAGCTTCGAAACGCCGAATTAGAACTCGAGAGAGTCCAAGCATTGATCCCAAGGTTGACCACGGACCTGGAGAAACTGGAGATGGACATCGCCAATGGAAGGAAGAAGATCACCGACGCTGAAAAGCGAGTCCGAGATCTAAAGTAAGTCAGATTTGTCTAGCGACGGTCTCTTGCTCAAGTCCTACAGGGCGCAGAGCCGACCTGATGCTGGGGATCTATCTCGAATCAAGAAGCTTGGCCAGGACATCGCTTCTTCCACATCGGAATTGGAGGGCCTCAAAGAGAAATCGGATAAGATTGAGAAGGCTATTGATGCGCTGCAGAAGAACATCCTTGAAATCGGCGGATCCCGACTTCTAGCCCAGAAATCCAAAGTAGAGGGGCTCAAACTTCATATCAACCTCGCCAACGACGACATCACCAAGGCTGAAGTGAGCATGAGCAAAGCACAGAAGGATTTAAAGAAGCTAGAGACCAATATTGCCGCGAACTTCTCGGCACTTGAGGAAGTCGAGGAGGAGTTGACCAAGCTGGACGGAGAACTTGCCGACATCAAGAGCTATGTGCAGAAGCTCAGGATTAAGGTTGACGACGCCCAAGGGGCAGCTGATCATTCGAAAGAGGATCTAGATAAGCTGAAGGCTCAGCTCGATGAAAAGGAAGAGCAAATACAGGCGTTTAAGGAAGAGCAGGCGAGTTGGCTAGTCAAATACTGCTGCTTCTCCTTCATGTTCTTTTCAGATGGATTTAGAGCAGAAGATAACAACGGTTCAGCGTGACCTAGACGAGAACCAGGCACATATGGCCAAGTTCGAGCAGGACCACAACAACCTGAAGCTTGAAGAGATCGAGTGAGTTAAATTCACTCTCAGGACTTGCGCAAGCTAAGCACCTTGCAGTGACGATGACGACGACGATGATGATGATGACGATGATGACGATGGCGATGCTGCTAACGGTGCAGGTCATCCTGAAGTCAAGGATGAGCCTGGCCAACCGTCGAGCTCCAAGCCCAAGAACCGAGCACGTACCCCTCCGAATGAGCTTCACATCTACAGCGAACCGGAGCTCCAGAAATTCAAGTATCGTCAGCTGCTGGCTGAGAAGGAGTTGCTCGATGGTGCGTAGAGATTTCTGGTACCCCGAAGGTTTTTTGCTGAATATCACCATCCTGCAGAAAGGGTGAAGAATGCAAAGCCGAACATGGGCGCTTTGGAAGAGTACCGACAACGCGAGGAAGAGTACTTCAGGCGAGCCAAGGACCTCGACGATACGACAGCTCAGCGCGATGAGCAGAAGAGACTCTACGATTCGCTCTGCAAGCAGCGACTTGATGAGTTCATGGCCGGCTTCACGTTGATCTCGTTGAAGCTGAAGGAAATGTACCAAATGATCACCCTGGGGGGTAATGCCGAGCTGGAGTTGGTAGACAGCATGGATCCCTTCTCGGAAGGCATCATTTTTAGCGTCATGCCACCCAAGAAAAGCTGGAAGAATATTTCGAACTTGTCCGGAGGCGAAAAGGTTTGTTGTCCTTGCCCCCCCCCCCCCCCTTTGCCCATCTGATGGAACGGATTACAGACTCTGAGCTCTTTGGCCTTGGTCTTTGCTTTGCACGTTTTCAAGGTGAGCGCAGACCTCATCACTACTCCACCATATCTCACTGCATTTCTTCCCCAGCCGACCCCTCTCTATTTCATGGATGAGATCGACGCCGCTCTCGACTTCCGGAATGTCTCCATCGTTGCAAACTACATCAAAGACAGAACGAAGAATGCGCAATTCATCATCATTTCCCTTCGGTGCGTATTGTGTTCACCATCCTTCCGTTTGGCACCATCTCACCGACCTTCTGCAGCAATGATATGTTCGAGCTGAGCCACCGTCTCATTGGTATCTACAAGACATCCAATGCCACTAGAAGTAAGTGCTTCGATATTCTTATAAGCTTTAGCGCAGCTAACAATGAATAGGCATCTCGATAGACAACCATGCTCTCGCCTCCTGCATCCCCACTGCGATACCTTCCCGCGCCGCTCCTGAAGCGTGATTGTTCGGGTGTATTTTTTTTGGTGAACTGGACGAACGCTTGTACCTTATTCTCTTGTTATTCTAACTGACATGTGTATATTATGATAACCAATGGGTTTTGCCGTAGCATCAGGCTCGCCTCCCCGCAAGGCGATGTGCAGGAGGATACGCAGCAAGCTTTTGAGCTTCGGACATCTGCGAGGGGAGAAACCCGGGTGTTCCAAGAACCATTTGATGGGCCAGGAGAGTCGCGTGGATGGGACTGTGGTGGACCACCGATGTCCTTAGCCGGCCTGGAGAGCCACAGCTGGACTCCCTGGCTTGAAATCCAAGAACAGTAAACATCACTTCCATCCATTACATGCCGTTAATATGAGTTCCCAAACAGAGCAAAGTCCTTCTGCGGTGTCTATGGGGGTGCATCATCTCCCTTGCTAATCGTCATCTGATCCAGAGTCTGATCCAGCTTCTCCGTCGTCATCTGTTTCGTAGTATTAGTTTATCTGATCCTCGTGCACTTCGACAAGCCTCCAGGATGACTCACCGTCCGCAATATCGTCCGCTGACACAATATTTAGAGCCTGAGCTTTGCGGATATGGGCAAGGATCTCTGCATCGGCTTCGGAATTAGGGGAGAGAAGATCAGACGCTGTCTCCCCATGCTTGTTCTTCAGCCTATCAACAGGCCAATCCATCAGCGATACGATGTCTCAAAGTCCCAAACGCGGGCGTAGAAGCCAGACACGACGCACGTTACGTCCGCACCTGCGTCCAACAGACTCTCCACGACATGCAGCCTCAGCTCCTGATCTTGGAGCTTGACAGCTACATGCAACGGGGTTTCCTTCTCGATTCTGTTGATGGGGTCAACGTCGCAGTCTTCATGTGACAATATGTGCTCGAGTGCTTCAGTGCTGCCGTATTGTACGCTGCGATTTGACGATGTGAGGAGGAAGCGGATGCGCTTGTTGAAAGCAGTCAACTGACGCGTAGTGAAGGGCGGTGTTTCCCAAACTAAACTCTAATCAACTTCTCCTGACCCCAGCAGGTACACGTTGAGCACACGCACCCATCCTGATAGTTGACATCAAAGCCCCCTGCCTCGAATACCTCTAGAAGAAGGTCCTCATTGTCGGACCGAGCGGCAGCAATCAGTCGCTCGTCTATTGAAATCGTGGCCGGTGAGTCGCACAAGCTAAGCTAAATGACGCTTCATCTCGTACATACTGTTGGTGGCGCCCTGCGATTCCATGGTATGTTGGATCCGGGGAGGAGGTAAGGAGAGGAGTATGACCAGCGTATGTTCAGTGATCGAATCTAACGCCGGGACGGATGTTCAACATCTGCATGGCCGTGATCCATCACATCAATACCTCACCCTGATCTCATTCCCGGACCAGGCATTTCGCTCCGGGAGTACGTCCTCCCATGCACGCCATCGATATAACTTCGGGCTATTATAGGACCCGGGCCTCTCTTGGACCAATGTCTTCTGCAACGCTGCTTGTTCCAGCCGTCCTTGCAGACCAGTACATTCACTGACAATGGATGCTGTCACTTTACACAGAAGAATGTCGCAGCTCTTTGGATTCGACGCTACCTCTAAAGCATCGGTATGTCTTCGAAACGCAATCTCTCATGAGCCTGCAGCTAAAAACCTTATCAGGATGCGGCCAAAGATCATTCCGATTCGCTAATCCAGGCAGGGCCTTTTGCTACGGTGTCCCGCACATACGGTGTTGTCGCTGGTGCTGAGCCTCAATGGCTTGCCGTCAAGGCCGCGAGTGTGCACCGGAGTTCAGCCAAAGAGCCCCACGATATTATCAAAGAATTGAGGCACCTTTCGAATATTTCACATCCTAACGTAAGTCCAGTAGACCTCTTCTTGACGAACGAAGGTACTTGAGGTTTTTCTAGATCATTAAAGTGCTCCATCATGAGCGTTCCAACCATACTCTACTTTTCAAGATGCCATACATACCGTATTCCTTGGTCGACCTCCTTGCCTCCCCCTTGTTCGCTCCCCATCCTTCACCGTTCAGTACGCTAGCCCTCGCAGATCCCGACTCGCCTGCCATTGAAAGGCACCAGACTGCCTTCAGTCTGCTTGCCAAATCTCTAATTTTCCAAATTATCTCTGCCCTAGCTTACCTTGATTCGAAGCACATAGCGCACAGGGACATCAAGCCTTCCAATGTCCTTATGACGCCCGAGGGCTGTGTCAAACTCATCGACTTTGGCATATCCTACCGAAGGGGCGAACGCGAGAGGGAATTTGCGAATGATTTATGGCCCGAGTACAGGGATAAGCTGTACTTTGAGGTCTCCACTGGGTATCTCGGCCTTCCGTTCGCATCTTCAATACTAAATGAGCTTTTTCCAAGGCCTTATCGAGCGCCAGAGCTCTTGTTCGGCACACGAAATTACGATACACATGCCGTCGACCTCTGGAGCTTAGGCACAACCATTGCTGAATTCTTCACTCCTATCCAACTCTTCGAGGATGAGGACGACGACCTTGCATGTCCCTTCCCTACAAGCACATCCCAGCCTTCAGCCACCAGCATCCAGGACAACGCTGGCGACGAAGGCGATGACAATAGCAACGGCCCCGAACCTCTTAAACCATTCATCCTTCCACCATCATACTCTTCTGGTAAAAGTTTCCCTATACTCGGTCCGCGATGCCGTTGGGCACGTCATTCCCTTTTCGACGCGTCGCGTGGAGAAATCGGTTTGGCATGGAGTATTTTCCGGATTCGTGGGACGCCGAATGAAGATGTGTGGCCTGGATTCGATGATCTGCCTGATGCCCAGCGGGTCTCGTTCGTCGATACGCCCCGAGTGGCGTTGGAAAGGTTCCTGCCTAATTTGCCCCCGCGCATGCTGGATGCCAAGGTTTGGGATGATTATGATTATGACGAGGATGAGGATGAGGAGGGACTTGAAGAGGACGGCCTTGATGATGCCGCCACGCCGCTCGGCCTGATTGAATCATTCTTTATTTACCCGCCTTCAAGCCGTCTAACCGCATCGGAAGCTTTAACTCACCTGTGGTTCACGGTTGAGCCACCCATCCTTCTCCCACCGTCATATTCAATGTGTCGTTCCTCGACAGTCTTGACCTCAACGGAGTGGGAAGGGAACGCTCTAGGCCATTTCTTGCGAAAGTCACTGGGATCGTTTGCAACGTCCGCTATTCCACCAATGCCAAAGAAGTTGTAGTGAGTTCACACATAACGAGCGGCGCTGGCGAAGCTCTTCGATTCCTTACTCTTTTTCTTGGGACCTTGGTTTACATTTGAGCTTATCCTCATTTTTGACGACTTTGTAGCATATATTCCGTACCAAGGTTCTCCTTTGCATAACGAATTATGGGAGTTGTTCATGCTAAGTCTCGTGTGAGTCCGGATACTTAGTGACTGTGTGAAAAGATGTTTGATCGTGGAGTTATGCTATGTCACTAAGTATCAGGACACCGTTAAAATAATTATTTAGATAAAACCTCCGATGCTTCCCATCGCTGTACGCCGCCTAACCTTCGTCGTTAAAACGTTTAAACGTTAATACATGCCCCTTCTCGGTCCTAGTGACGCGAAATGCCGCACGTGTGCACGTATTATGATCAGAGAGTGCTCAGACTTGATTTCAATCAGGTTTGACACCGATGGCTGGCCGCGTGCCAGCCAAAATATCAGCTCTTGTCTTGCTCAAGTGGATTTCACCTCAGAAAGTGGGCTCCACGAATGGGATAACTTGAAATTGATTCTGCAAGTAAAGTACGTTTCGCATCTGCACCGTGAAGGCCGTATGACTGACTGTCCTGCAGGTTGCAATTCGGTCTGGTCTATGGATCATAGTCACTTTCGAGGGGTCTTGAGAGCAGGACCCTTTGCCCTTGTCCGTCTGACGAGGGTCTGAAGCTAGAAGGACCACTTCTAGGTCGTCCTGTCTTTGTCCTATGCACAATCAACTGGGGTGCATTTTCCTCGTTTCCGAAGAGAAGTGTGCCTCACGTGTTATAAGTAGCGATGGTCTCTTCTGTGACGCTGCGTTGACGGCTCGATCTAATAACGCAGTGAGTTCAAACCTTGTAGTTCATTAGCGGATATGATCATTACCTGATGTAGCATCGGTCCGAGATGTTTGGAGGGTGTTTAAGCGCTTTCTCCGTTCAATGTGCCTTGTGCCGCGTCTTGCCAGCAGCGGACATGCAACGGCTCATCGTGCATCGGGATCTCTTGTAAACGACACTCTTCTGCGTAGCAAGCACGTTCTCATAGCTGGACCTCTCCTCTATCCGAGACACGGTTGAGGGAAGAGCTGTTCGAATTCACAAGTAGAACCCGTAACAATTTTTCAGCATGCCTCAGCCCTCCTGCCTGTCGGTAAGCATGCCAGTCTCGTCCGCAACCATTTATTATTCTTATGCACTTCGTCCGTTTAGTCGTTCGTAATCGATCGGTCCCTGTCTGGAAGCTCTCGTGCAAGATGAGGCGTAGTTCAACCGCCATTGAGACGTCAGAGGGCACGCTCTAGGCCCATCTCTCGTTCTTCACTCGCTGTTGTCGACTTCCCGGGTTTGATATTGTCCATGGGCGTTTGCCAATTCTCCACCGGGACACGCTCACCCATGCCCTACTTCATCTAATACCAGACTCGGATAAATTTGCTACATCGGTCCCGAGAAAGGAATCGTAAACCTTTTGGGGGATACCTGGTTTGCATTACGGTCTCGTTTACGCACAGAATGATCGCGTCGATATTCCACATCCCATGAAGTCGTCTAACCGCGACATCGTCTTCTCCGTGGCACGCAGTGGAAAGATGATGTCCATCCTCCCCTCAATCTTACACCAACAAAGTCCGAATGCCGCATGTTTGGAGCTTGAACGTTTGAACGCCAATATGACGCAACAATCAGTGCCTGCTACGCGGAGATAAGACGTGCTCGCGAGGCATGCAACACAGATTGTAGCACCATATGCATTAGACGGTTTCCCAGCGAAGTTTTGTCGATGATCGATGATCTTTCAGCTTTTGTGCGACGAGCTCGAGGATGATGACGACTATGATCGCATTGGATTCCGTTTTGAACCCAAATAAGTATTGCTGACCCATGGGTGCCGTAGATGGTGGACTATACCCAGGGATATGGATCTCACTCGTGTGGAAGGGTGGTGTAGAGACCCTCATCCAGTGTTGAGCGCACCCCTTGTCCTTGCAGTGCCTTCATGCACTATGCGCCTATCCAGGATCATCCATTGCACAACTTAATTGCTAATCCAGATTCGTAGAGGTGTACCCTCACGCCAACGCAAGGTGAACTAGGACCTCGAAGCAAGAAGTAATGGGAAATAAACAAACGCCCACAAGATTTCCCAAACAATGGAACATGCCGTTTCGACGCGTCATCATGCCATCCATCAAGAATATCTTGGTGACTGATTTCAAGTTGTGCAACGGCTTCCGCCACACCGCTGCTATATTATACCGGTACGAACCAATTAGATACCTTCATCGCGAAGCCTAGGGAAGTTGATGAAATTAAACGCGAGGCTAGAGACACTCTGTCGTTAGGCTTAGAATCATGGCGTGTCCGCTTGGTACTGACTCCTTCGATGCCGCTCCGACGCGTGTCATTCCCGGCACATCCACTTCATATATCTTCCTGACCTTTGAACATCTTCGGTGAGCGCCGTAGCCAATATTATGCAGGCATGGTACGTAAACACACTCCGTATTGAAGCAGGATAAGCTTATGTTTTTTTCTAGCTAAAGTTGGCGCGGCCAAGGGTCCAACTTCGTACATTGCCCCCCAGGTGCTATGTTTTATCAAAACATTCAGCCCTCAGGCCTAAGCTCCACCGCTCCTTCGGGCATCTTGTCCCATCCCAAAATCCCTCTTCATCTGACCCGTCGGACCAGCCCGAGTCATTTGCCAGCCGTTTCAAGAGACTCCGTAGCAAACTGCCCGATTATGACCAAGTCGTACTCGGTACGAGTTTCATTTCTCGTCTACGCTACTGTATGCAAATTTACCAACGAAGCGCAGTCCTAAGTACGGGTATAACGCTGCTTAACTATTATGAACACCGAAGAAAAGTAGTTAAGCTCCTTGACAAGCTTCAAAGCGCCGACGAACGTCTTTACCATTCAACTGAATTTTCTGATTTTTCGCAAGCTATCGACTATCTTTCGGAGCTCTCTGGTTGCTTTCGAACAGTTGGTTATCCGGCACCAGAATTTTCGGATGGCTGGAAAACCTTACCAGAGGAACTTCCCGACAGGGTCCAAGAAGTACATCTTTTGGTACAGGATGTGTGCGAGAGCATCCACTCTGCACTTTTAGACCGACATCAGGATATTAAGGAGATGGAAAAGGCACTTCGAGATTTTGTTCGTGATGAGTTGTTCCTGACGGCCCTCAAGCTGCTGGCTGTTCGCACGGAAGCATTAAACCGCCAGATGAAGGACAAGTTGGGACAATGACTCCTGTTCTCCTCTATCCAGTAACTCCCTTATCCATAGCAATAGAACGTATGCGGCGGCACCGTACTTAAGCCTTCAAGCAACTAGTACTAAGATAAGGTAATTGTCCGTAATCACCCGCCGGTGACATAGAACGTGGGCAATACCATGCGGTGTACTTACTGGCTATGTAGCAGTGCGCGGCGGTAGCCTCATCAGCCATGTGGCCTCGCGGCTGCATTCGACTCCTGAGGCCCCCTAGCTAATAGGTCACATGACTTATGTCACTAGTGGTCACGGTTTTCGTTCACGCTCATGCTTGCAGTTCGTTGTTACTCTAACCTGTACTCGTTTTTGTAGTCGCTGGCTTGATTTAATTTAGCTGGTGTATCTTTGTGAGTCGATACTTTGATCTTTAAACTTGAATGGCAGAATGATCTTGGCAAAAAGGGCCCTAGTACGGACTTCGACGCCCATCTACTCGACTATCTTATAGAAGCCATCATAGTGTGAGCCTAGGGTTAGTCCCCTTTCTTAAATGTCTCGCAATCGACTCACGGTCGGTTGCAGGCTGCCAGCGTGTCGGTGTCCCTATTTGTATTGCAAGTATTTTTTGTGCTCAAGATTACTCTCGACGTAGAGGTTGGTTTCCAGCCTAGCTCCGTTCCATCTGTCGTCAACGTGGGATAAATACTACCAGCTATTGCCTTTGGTCGATTCACAAGATACTCACCCTGTTGCGCCAGCGGTGCGTTGAGTTAGCCCAGTACACCGTCCCATTCTAGTGCGTAACAATCTACTTTCCAGCTGCAACGTATTTGACGTTACTACAGAGCCCATTTACCGAAGGCTGCGATATGTCTCTCAGTGATCTTCAGACCCAATACGATGATAAGATCAGAGCGGCAGTATCTCGCCCTGCAAAACGCCGTTTACGCGAAGAACGCAATGCTGTTTGTTCCCCTGCTGGAATGTTACCGCCAGAAACATTGGCCGCGATCTTCCAGATTCTGGCGAACAACCTCAGCGACTCGTTCTATTCAAGGGAGTCTTCCAGTATAGCGTGGATAGCTGTGACCTATGTTTGCCGGACGTGGCGTAATGCCGCCCTGAATACCGCCACTTTATGGACCAACTTTATGGGGGACCCCAGTGAACGATGGCAGATGGAGATGCTGGTCAGAGCCAAGTCGGCCCCGTTATCCCTCAGTATGTGGGGCAAGGCCACAGGAACCATTCAACGTGTTTCAGAGATAGTGCTCGAGTCCCCCGAACGGCTCAAATCCCTCCGCGTCCATTACTGTGGATATCATCTTGAGCTCACCAAACCCACCCCCAAATTGGAGAAGCTCGAGATAAGTCACCCTGAGCGCCTCCCTTCGAACTTTCTAGGGGGGTATGCTCCACGCCTGCGCTCGTTCGTGTCGAAAGGCGTCGCAATGCCCACCGATGCGCCGTGGATGTCCAACCTCCATACACTCCATTTATCGGGCAAATGGTCGCTTACAAGTGAAAACACCCAAGTGCTAACGAGCGTCAAGACGTTACTCCAGTTTCTGGAACCCCTCCCTTTTCTCGAAGAACTGGTTCTATCACTTCCTTCCTCTCTTCACGCGCATCCCGCCCCTGAGACGGTAGTTCACCTTCCCTTGAGGGTTTGGGAAGTCAGTGTTGACGATTCCTACCAACCATTCAAGAGCGTTCTTGACGCTGTCGCATTGCATTCCCTTCGGAATTTCACGTTGCACATAAATCTGTACGGGGAGGAAGAACGTCTTTCCACTCTGCGCGAAGGTCTCTCTTTCTTTGCATCAAATACCGGTGCCCAGGGCATCATTTTGAAGTGGGACCTGGACAATATGCAGCTCACTGGGAGCTCTGGGGCGACCTTCCGTCTTCCCAGCCTCTGGAATTCTGCTTCTCGAAGCGCCTTGTCCGCCTGTTTCTCTGATATCGATATCAAGCGATTGGTGCTTAACGTGGGGGACAGGGGGTCTCGTCATTATCCTCCCTTGCTCTGTGTAGGATCCCACTCTGTCGAAGAACTTTACCTCGAAGAGGCCCTCGAGCTCCATAAATTTGTTCCGTTTCCCTATCCATCTCTCCGACGCCTTCACCTCAAGAGGGCTGGCTTTACACCCAAGTTTGAAGTCTTGGATCAATTGAAAGAGTGGATTCGTGGACACAATAAGCTTGAGCGGCTTATTCTCGAAGGTTGTCAGCTTACTAAAGCTGACGTTGCGTCCTTGGGAGAGGTAGTTCCCGTTACCCCCATCAATACGCTGCCGTATTAGGTTTCTCTCGACCTTTTGGATCCTGTACGTATTGCCTGGCATTATTAGTTTCTCGAACCTAATCCTGATTTCTAGTCAACTTTTGTGGTTGGGACTTTGTCTTTAATTGTTATCGGTCAAGACCCTAAGGACCGTGGCCATACCATCAATTTCTGTACTGTCTCCCCTGTTGTCCCAAGGCCCCTGTTCGATATCAGTCACATGACATTCAACTCCTAATACGATCCTATGCCCTCCTCCTTTCCCTAGCTATCTCCCGTGGGTTTCAAGTCTATTGCCTGCGCATTATATTGACCCATATAGGCTCAATCTAATAGTACCGAGCTTTGAGCTTTGGGTTCGCTTGCGACATGTTGCGAACCGAAAGTGTAGCCCCCAGAGTCTCTGGTGACAGCTACGACCTCCAACTCGCTCGACCTCCTCCTAAACCACCATGATTCGAAGATACAAGCGTACTTCGCCGAAATGCGTCGTTTATGCGAATCACGCATCGCTGATTGTAGCAGCACAAGATAGGTAGCCGCGGAACTATTATGCGCTGTGTTTGGCTTCTTGGCCCACGACCCCAGTAATCGCGAAGGCGACCGGCGTCACCGGCCTTGCGTAGGGGAATGAACCTACCTTATGGACGAATTTCACCGAAGCCGGCCTACGAGGTCGGTGGCAGGAGGCGATGTTCATTCGCTCTCCGTCTGCCGGTTTCTTCGCATCTCTGTCCAAACACCATCATGAGATGGTCCTTGGATCCCCTGAAAGACTGAAGCCTCCCTCGGTCTTAGATGGGTACGATTTGCAAGGACGTGGATATTCGTGTCATGCAGTAGGGCAGTTTTTCCTACTAAAGGACGTCGGCTTCCAACCCAAAATCAATCGTCATAGCCCAGCTGAAACGCTGACTCCACAGGCTGAGACAGCAAGCGAACGTCGAGAATCTGACTGTTGAGGATTGTTAACCTGACAGCGAGCACATCGCGTCTTTGGTCGAGATGGTTCCTGTTAACTTACCAATACCGACGCATTTTGTCGTTGATGGGCCGTAGTCGCAGTTTGCGCGTTAAGCTTCACCGGTACATACCTAACCAAGTCTTTGAATGGCATCCCCGACTGAACGCCTTATCAGTTACGAGGATAATTCCATTTGCGTTTGGAAGAGATATATACCTCTTCGGCTAACGGACAGTCGCTGCTGAAGGCACCAAATTGTCTTAGTAACGGCCGGATTTCATATCCATTGGCTGAGCTGGGGTCTACCTCTTAGTCACCGTTATAACCTCGCGTCCACCCTCAATTATTAGTTGGGGAGAATTACGTCAGGAAAAATAATACTACATGGTGCTCAGACCTTGCTTCAGGGATGTTGGAAACCTTCAGAACCCTCCCAAACACCCTTCTGGTTCATCGGCAAAAGTCACCGCGTACTGACACCCATCGAAGCGCCCAACCTTCTCCCTCATTTTCATCTTACCACTTCTACTTCTACTCCTACAAACCATCAATTCTTCTGCCAGGTATGCGCTCAGCATCGCTCGGCTGTACAGTTCGTCCGGTGTGGGCGTAGGTGATGGTAACCCTGGCAAGAAAGGCGCAGTCTTCCCGGTGTCCACCGTAGGTCCTGGTGGGGGCGGCATCCCATCTAAAGGCGATGGACAATCTTCAGAGTCCGATTCGGACGAAGGTGGCGAAAGATCGGGGAGAAGTGGCGGGACGGCCGATGAAGGAAGAGCCGAAGCGTTATCCTCCACCTCCCACTCGCAGGCCTCGTACGCTCTGGGGTGAAAATAGCTCCCTTTCGGACTACGTGTCCGGGATCGAGTCGAGTGGGGAGTATGGCGGACCCTTGTCCCTCTTTCTGGGAGGGCGCAAACATTGCGTTCAACGACGATGGGTGCACGGTCGTACGTGCTAGGTGAATGGGTAGGGTAGGTGGAGGAGATCAGCCGTGGCGTTGGTGGGAAGTGAACATGTGGGGAATAGAGGTGGGCGGACGAACAGGATGCGAAGGGGAGTAGACCGAGGGAAGGTGATGCTGGAGTCGCGGAGGAACTTGTTGAACTAGAAAGGGCAGATGGGTCAACAAGCGACCAGTCATTGGGGTCAGCGCCTCCGTAGCAGGGTTCAAGTCGGGGCAAGTGTTTGAGAATAGGCCGGGAACACATTAGAGGTTGGGAAAGATGTAAAATTACTGGGCGTGAGGGGGGTATTATGGGTGATGTCAGACTTGTGGTAAGCGGCGGTATATAACCAACCAGTCCTCCTGCGAATAGGAGAATGGCAGGGTGCTCAGGCGGCCGCCCTCCGAGCGAGAGAAAGCAAGTGTTAAAACATGCCAGAAACAAAGCAGTCGTCGATAAAAGACACCTGAAAAACACAGCCTCGGGCTTCAGGATCCGTCATCCGAAATGGACGGGAGGGCCGGGTCGATCGTACTTGCGTCCTTTGTCCCGCGTCACGATCTATCTGGCTTTGTTCACAATCTATGGTCGGCGTTGTTCGAGAGGCTAAGATACAGATATGGGAGGAGAAAGCATGGGCTTGGGGAGGTAGTGTGTTGCACACTTCGCAGTTTCAGTTCGTCGGTGCACTGCGTGACCCACGGCTGTGAAACGGCACAAGCGGAATATATTTCGTAGGCGATGGAGGACGGATGCAGGAGACCATCAAGAACGCAGGGATCGTGATCTGCGCAACGAGGTGCTCATCGACTCGGCCGGGTGTAAAGACTTGAGTAGCCTTCCATATGGAGACCGGGGGGGGGCCAAACTCGCGCACCTTGGTTGGAATATCACCAACAAGGATCTCTCAGTATCGACGTGAAGGAAGGCGAAAACATAATGGATGGAATTGATATATAAACGTGATTGATGTGAATGCAAGATTGATATCAAAATATTGTACATATGGATGAACAAATGGCGTGTGCAACAGAGCAGCGTGGAAGAAGAAAAGCAGCAGCAAAACATATCGAAAGGGAAAAACAGGAATTCGGGAGTAAGATGGGTGCAGAGTTTGCAACTGGCTCGTAGTGGGTGGGATGATAGGTGTGAAAGGTGGATAGAACGTCCGAATTGCAAAAATTATCAGCACATGAAAAACTGACCGTATATGAAAAACGGCTCGCAAGAACCTGAACGACCAACTATACTTAATCAAGGTCCCCGTTTACGTCCTGACCAGCTTGACCATCACCCTTCACCTCTTCAAGACCTTGTTGCCCGATCCCCCGCCCCGCTACTCCATGGAGATGAAGCACTGCCGAGAACGTAGGGAATGCCGCAAATGGATCATTCGGGGAAGGGGCTGCGACAGTTGATCTCGGCGGCGGGTTCAAACAGAATTCCACTTCGTGCTGCGCCCCAGGACTTAGGATAGACATCAAGTCAAGCATAGCGCCGTCAAGGCTGCGGTTGGAGCTCTTGACAAATTTGTGGTTGGCATAAGGATATTCCTTGTACTCGTCGTCGGAATCAGAAGATACCGATTCCGGAACGTCAACAGAATGTTTCTTGCGAGGCAGCCCGGGAGACCAGAGCATCTCAGGCTTGCGCCCCATGACGAGCTCAGGCACTGCAGAGAGCGGCGCAGCTGAGAGGGGAACAGGACTCAACAAAGACAGGCGGGGGACCGTCAAATATTTATCTTCGGGGTCATCTTGTTCTGAGAGGAACTCCTGGAATTCCGCAGCAGAGGGAGGGTATGCCCACGCGCTCGCAGCAGCTTCTTCGTCGTGCAAGTCGACGAGAGAGACGGAGCGCCAGAATGCTCTGCTGAGCTGTGAGCTGGGGTTGGAGCAGTCGCTGCCGGAGGCCGAGCCTGGACTGAGGTTCAAAGGCGGTGGCCTAGTGGAGTGGCTGTTGCTTGGAGAGGGTGACATCACTTCCGGGGATGTGATTCTGACAGGCTGGGAGGAGTGTACGTTGGATGCGAAATGTGTTTGTCGCAGCGGTGAAGATACACTGGGGGCTGCGAACAAGTCAGCGAGCTTCAGTTCGCCGTGGCCTTTCCAAGCCACAACACGATGGGGTTTCTTCTTCACTTGGGTATTGCTAGTGAGAGGGATGCTTTCCTGGTCCTCCGAAGGCGTCAGAGGAGGGGATGGCCCTGCCGGATAAGGAGACCGAGGGTAGGGCGAACCGGATGAGAGGGTAGTATTCTGCTCACTCCCTAATTGACTATGGGGGCTTGGGAGAGGAGTGTGAGGAGGTAGAGCTGCAAACCGGACGAATCGGTGGAACACGGGCGGTGGAGACTTGGGATCGACTGCAGAAGGGGACGGAAGATCTGAGTCCAAAATAGGTGGGTCAAACTCGGTATGAGGGATGTCCACTGGGACTATACCATGACTGAGGCTGTCGGCGAAGGAAACATTGTAAGTCCTATCACCACGAGGAGGGAGTTCCAGCGGGTTAGGTGCAACATCTATGGGTGCTCGGTCGTACGCCGCGGAAGAGTGGGTGACGAAAGTAGATGAGATGGAGGGGGTTGGAGGAAAGTGAACATGGGGAGATTTTGGCGACCTTGGAAAGGCCGAAGATGGGGTATTGATTGTACGGGATGATGAGAATGGGAGTGCTAGGAGAAGGGGTGAAAGGGCCAGCGATTTACGCTTGAGAATGGGTTTGGGAGACTTGAGCGGCTTCAGTGAGGTGCGTCGGGAAGCCCGGAGGATAGAACTGGACATTATTAAATCGTAATATTCGTGAGGTGTTCGTAGACGGTTACTCGTTATTTGGGGCCCGTTAACAGTCCTTGACCAGCAAGAGACAGCTATACGAGCAAACTAACACCGTCACAATATTTAGTATTCAAAGAACGGTCAAAAAATTAACGGATCAGACGCACAGTTTAGAGGGGTGGAGAAATGGTCGTTTCAAAGCTACCAGAGCCCGAAAGGTGGGGGGCCTCGAGTCTGGCGCACAGTGGTATTTAAACCGTCAGATCACCCGTGGTTGTCATAGCGAGTGCCTCGCGGTGATCCAGTCGGAGGTGAGCCATAGCACTCGATAACCATGTCAGCGTATAGCCGCACTCGGCAATTGGGCTGAGAAATCATTGGCTGTGCAGACGAGCGAGGCAGGTAAAACAGCGACGAAGCATGGCTCCGATTCAGAAACGGATCGAGCCGGCTGAGCGCAGTTTCAGTTCATAAATCACCTGTGGATCTGAATTTTGCGAATCCATCCATTTACGAGGTGATATTAGCCAGATCTTGCTGGAGGCACTGATGACGGACGCTGAGACGGACTCGGAGGAGCACTTGCTGTTTCTGCTCCGGCGCTACAATTTCAAACGACTCCGACGTAAGCGGTCACATGAGTTGAGCTTAACGCGACTAGCGCCCATGACTCTGAACATTGTCCTCTCTCCCCGGGCTCCCAGTGGGCCACTCTATCACCTTTCTGGTGGCTGACGCGTCGCTCATTTTGCTGGACTCGATCAAATTTTCTCTCATTTCTAGCGGCAAAACTTACCACGAAACCTTCTTTTGCGTCTGAATCACTTCAATGGGTGTCCCGGGCTTATGGGATGTGAGTCTTGTTGTTCTTACCGTTTCATCAGTGACCTGACCCACGAGATTTGAAGGTACTCCGTCCAGCCAGCAAAGTAAGATCCCTGACAGAACTCGCCGTCGTCGAAGGGTTTGATGCCAACACCAATGGCATGCGTGGCTTTCGAGTCGGCATCGACGCCAGCATCTGGTTTTTCCACGCCAATTGGGGCAAGGAGGGGGAAAATCCAGAGCTGCGAACTCTTTTCTTTAGATGCGCGACACTCTTGAGCTCGCCATTTCTTCCCCTGTTTGTTTTCGATGGACCGAAACGCCCAGCGTTCAAGCGGGGAAAGAGAATCAACACATCTAGTCATAAACTGACAAACGGGATGAAATCTATAATCGAAGCATTTGGGTTCGAATGGCGAACGGTAGGCGGTTGTTGCTGCTGATGCTTCGTTGGATTGACCAAGGTTTTTTAGGCTCCTGGTGAAGCTGAAGCTGAACTAGCATACCTTAATCGTATCGGCGTTATTGATGCTGTCCTTACGGATGATGTTGATACATTTCTTTTTGGCGCCACCATGGTCATTAGAAAGTCAGCCCACCCGTTCTGCTTAGATTTCTGACTTAGTCCCTCGCAGCTCTAGCAATACCTTGTCCGGCAACAAGGCTAATCCCGTCCTCAATTCAGACGGTCGAGACGACAAGAACCATTCTGCTATATACCATCTCAACGATATCAATACCCATCCCTCAGTCGGCCTTGATCGCGGGGGACTTATATTAATTGGCCTCATGAGAGGCGGTGACTACCACCAAGCAGGCGTTGCTGGATGCGGCCCAACAATCGCATATGGGTTGGCTAGATGCGGCTTCGGAGAGACTCTTTACCAGGCCGCGATAAACCTTCCTGCCGACACTCTGCCCGGATTCCTGGCTCACTGGCGGGCTGAGCTCTGCCATGAACTGCGAACGGATTCGCAAGGCCACCTCGGCAAGAAATACAACGCTCTGTCAAAGAAGATCCCTAACAACTTCCCGAATCTTGAGGTCTTGGAATCCTATGTTAATCCTATAACGTCGGAGAAGATGGGGCGGTCGATTGAGGCGAACAGGCCAACATGGACCAAGGAACCGGACTTGGGCAGGTTGGCGGAGACTTGCGAGCTTTTCTTTGAGTGGGGGTTTAAGGAGATGATCGTCAAGAGGTTCAGAACTGTCATTTGGCCAAGTGTCGTTTTGAGGATCTTGAGGAGATCGGTGTTAGATTCCGAGGCACGCACGAACGGAACCATGGCCCCATGCACCCCCAGGAAGAAGAAATCTAATGCGACATCCACGGCCGCGATGGGAACGCCATCTAAACTGATAACGAAGCATTTCTCCTCGATGAAGATCGTCGACGAAGATGACACGGACGAGGAGGACGACACTAATCTGGTTATCAAGATACATTCGACGCGTCAACACGCCTCAAGAGACAAGATGTTGGAATATCGTTTGGAGATTGCACCAGCGCACCTAGTTCGTTTGACCGAAGCCGGGGTTAAAGGCATCCGGCGGCCTGAAGACAAAGATGAATGGGCATCTGAGGATGGGGAGGACGAGGAAGACGACGAGGAAGACGGAGCGAGGAAGAAGAAGGGTGTCAAGAAGCCACCTCCCCTTCCTGACTCACATCTGCGAGTATGGATGCCTGCAAGCGTAGTGAGATTGGCCGAACCGGGGCTGGTAGAAGAGTTTGAGGAAGTGCAGAGAAAGAAGGCGGAGAAGAAGACGAGGAAGACGAAGGGGGCTACTGCGTCAAAGGATAAAGCGACGAAGTCAACGTCAAAAGCGTCGACAACATCACGGTCAACTGCTAAGGGAAGAGGGATGGGAAAGAAAGCTGTGGCATTGGAAGAGGAGGAGGAGGAAGAGGAGATATTTTTAGATCTGGAAGCGCTCAGAGAAGAGGAAGAAGAAGACGAGGAAGATGCCTTGCCGGTGCACGTCCCTGTTCCCAAAGCGCGCGCTATATCAGGAGCCTTGAGGCCGGCCTCTGCTGCTCAGACTTCTACGACCATGAAGTCGTTTTTCGCTGTGCAGAAACCCATCCTCTCTGGCTCACTGGTCAAGGAGAGTTCCGCTAAAGCTCCCAGTGGACTCAGCGGATCCCGGGTATCTCGAGAGGAGGAGGAGGAGGAGGGCGTTCCCATCATCGACTTGACTGCACGTGGACCTCGCGCAACTCGTTTGCCCTCGAAGTCGAAATCCAGCTCTCAGTCCACTTCAGCGTCTGCTAGGACGCTGCAGTTATCACAATCTTCTTACATGTATGCTTCGGATGAGGATGATCAGGACGAACGACCTTTGCGGGATCAACCTCCCCCGAAGTTGAAGTTTACTTCAACGCCTAAATCTTCACCATCGAAGAAACTTAACAGTCCCCAGCCTACCTCCACTCCTTCATCCACCAGTGCAACCGCAGTTCCCAGCTGCGATCTTACTCCACGGAAATTTCCTCTTGACGACTTCCCCGATTTCTTCAGTCGCCCTGCTTCGCATTCACCCTCTCCTCCACCAGTCACATCACCCTCGAGGCGCAAGAAAGCTACCTTGTCGAGTTCTGAAGACTATTCAGATAGTTCACCTTCTAAACTCCTGAAGTCACCCCGAAAATCGGCCCACCATACTTCTCCTCGATCCAAGGACCCCAGAACGCCTAGTCGTGCACAAGAGAGTTTCTCTGTAGAACGGCCTGGTTCGCCTTCGCCGTTTCGACCTCCACCACCGGCGAAGACTGTTCATGGAAGTACTACTACGACTTTGGCGCACATTAAATCCCATCACCGCCCAATCGACATCATCAACCTCATCTCAAGTGATTCTGAACCAGATGTTGATCTGACGAAGGTACCTCCGCTGCTGGCTGCGAAGGCTAAGGTGACCAAGGCCAATGCGAAGGCGAAGGCGAGCAAGGCAAAGTTGGGGGATAATCAGAAGCGAAAGGCTATACCAGCGAAGACGAAGATGATCTCAACGGATCTTATTGACTTAACGTGATCTTTGGTTCTCTGTATTTGTTTTGGAAATCAGTGTTGTAGTAGATGTTGTATAGTTGCTGGGTCTGTATCTAATAGTCGAGGCTGCCATGTCGTCTTAGGCCATCAATGAACTATCGATCTTGTTGCTCGGGGTCTATCCCGAGGTATGCCGCATCGATGTTCTGCCCAAAAGACCGCGTGCGATGTCACAAGCTCAAACGTACCCAGGCAAGTAAAACATGAAGCATGCGGGGTTGCACATTGCTGCTCGGTTGCTGTTACTTCCTGCTAAGGACTCGGCGATCCGGCGTACTGGCTCTGCAAGCATGGAGCAAGGATGCGTGCCATAGCGTGGGCTGCATTCGCCTTAAACGAGGCGTGAGCTTGAATGTGAGTGGTCGTGTTTTCACGCAGCAGCTAATCGATGTGACTCTTGAAGCAACATCGTGTAAGTTTCGAAGCCCCTCTCCTCGAGCCCCTGTGAATACGCGTTCTAGGGTTAAGGTTAATTCCTCCTTGTGACCGCTAATCACGACCTTGCAGGTGCACATGTCCAGTGAGGGTCCGGGAGATGTTATCTAGAGCATCTTTCCTCGCAAGGTCCCCTTCTTATCGCCTTTCTTCCCTGGTTCGCAGTATGTCGTCCTCCTCCGCGTACGTTGTTCCGTTCGATGCTCAGGGAGCTTCTCAAACGAACATCTCCAATGTCGATCCTCCTAAGTTGTGGGCCACCGTTCCTCAGGGAGACAAGGTGCCCAAAGTTGGCACTACTCGGGTGTTCTTTGATACCCCCGCCACCAAAGTCACGGCTTTGTCTTCGCTCGGAGAGGGTTTCGCGTCGAAGAAGGGAGATGAGCGTCGGGAGTTGGTTCGAAAGTCTGTCGGCAAGGCCGTAAAGACCCTTCGAGAGCTCGAAGGCGTAAAAGAGGTGACTGTAGATGCGTCGTTGGATCCCCATGCTGCAGGTTTGGATTCGTCTTTCCTTACGTTGTGTTTTCTCATGCTTTTCATAGCTGTCGCCGCCCACCTTGCTCAGTACAAATTTACACTCAAGACTTCACCCCCATCGCGCTTTGATCCTAACTTACAGGAGCCAATCCCCGAGAAAATTACCTTCGCCCCCCATGAGCCGTCCCCAGAATGGGATCGAGGTGTTGAGTATGCCAAAGCTCAGAATTTGGCCCGCACTGTACGTTCATTTTGAAGTCGACGCTCGAATTTGAAATCAAGCAAGCTGCTGTCTCTAGTTGATGGAATTGCCTGCCAACATCATCACGCCAACGGTCTGCAACTCTGTCTGCTTCATATCAGCATCTTCTCATCTTCGGTTAGGCCTTCTGCGAACGCGTCAAGGCCGAGTTTGAGGGTATTCCGAACGTCGAGATATTCGTTCGTGATGAAAGTACGTGATGCCGCATGCGACTTTTTCCCTGGTTTCCTCACAGCGCTCCACAGAATGGGCAGAAGAAAAAGGCATGGTGAGTGGTAACGTCCTTCAAGCAGTATGGATAACTCAACATCGACCAGAGGACTTTCCTCTCGGTGACCCACGGCACCTCAGAGCCTGCGAAATTCTTGGAGATGTAAGTTGATTATCCTTCTGAGTGGCGAATGTACATACTCACTTTCGTATCCAGCCATTATAACGGCGCGGCCAACAAGGATGAGACACCTCTCGCTTTCGTTGGCAAGGGTATCACCTTCGATTCTGGAGGAATCAGCTTGAAGCCTGGCGCGGTATGTTCCTTTGTCCTCGTGTCCGATTGATGGCTTCAATTCGACCCACTTTCAGGGCATGAAAGCTATGCGTGCTGACATGGGTGGTGCCGCTACCGTTGTTTCCGCCGCCCTTGCCATCGCCAAGCTCAAAATCCCGTACATTTCGTCTATTCAGCTACCTTTTTGCTTTTCTGAATCTTCTATAGGGTTAACCTGCGAGTTGCCACGCCTCTTACTGGTATCTTGATGTCATTCTATCTTCCTTCTATCTAGTGTTGACCCGCAACTACAGAAAATATGCCAGGTCCCAGTGCTACCAAGCCTGGAGACATGTGAGTCTACTTTTCTTTTGGCTTGTATGTTCGTGTGTTTGATTTGTTGCCGCATTCCAGTATTTACGCGATGAACGGCAAGTCCGTTGAGGTTGACAATACTGATGCCGAAGGTCGCCTCGTGCTATCTGTGTGTTTCGTGTCCTATTTTCGTGTCTTATGGTCCACTAATTCGTATTGAACGATTAGGATGCTATTTACTACGTCTCATCGACATATAACCCCCATACACTTATAGATGTCGCTACTCTCACCGGGTATGTTTTACTTCTTTCATCGTGAATTCTCGTACCCTAACGTGTCGATACCAGTGCTATGATGATTGCTCTCGGCGAAGTGTACTCTGGCGTCTTCGCTGTGAGTTATTTTTCTCGCGATGGCTGATCCTTCGTAGAACCCCCTCACCGATTCTTGTAGACCTCCGACGACCTGTGGCAGAAACTCCACGCCGCTGGTGAGGTTGAGTTCGACCGCTTCTGGCGTATGCCCCTTGACGAGGACTACGGTCCCCAAATCCACTCTTCCAACGCCGACCTCCAGAATGTCAGTTCCCAAGTCTAGCTTGCTCCAGTCATGCGAGGATACTGATCTATATCAATGTAGACTGGTGGACGTCCGGCTGGAAGCGCCACCGCTGCTTTGTTCTTGAAAGCCTTTGTGGATGGTCTTGAGCCTAAGGACGGTGCCGAGCCATTGAAGTGGGCTCATATCGATATCGCTGGCGCCATGGAGCATACTCGAGAGACGCCTTACTTGGAGAAGGGAATGACTGGCCGCCCTGTTAGGTATGGTTTCGTCCTTTCCCAATCATGTTGTTACTTACGTTTCTACCCAGA
This sequence comes from Pleurotus giganteus, assembly GCA_032158425.1. Lineage (NCBI taxonomy): Eukaryota > Fungi > Basidiomycota > Agaricomycetes > Agaricales > Pleurotaceae > Pleurotus > Pleurotus giganteus. Next base: position 4,655,121 of record JAPEHR010000002.1, read on the forward strand.
TCCCTTGTTGAATACGCCCGCCGTCTCGCCGGCAACTAATCACGGGAATGACAGCCAGTTGCAATTGATGGCGCTGGCGCTAGTGTATGCAGACGCTAGGCCTCATTTTCGAGCATGATCTATAACCGTGGACTGATAGATACAATGTATAATCAAAACTCAATATCTTTACCCCTCAATGCCGATCCATTTGTTGCCTAATGCATCAGATGCAGGGGCTGAGGCTGAGCGGCTCACTCCTGACCGGGACCTCCTAGTCCCTATCGATAATGTTCCCACAATAATACACCTTAGCGCCCGTAATTAGACGTACCACTTGACAGCCTCGTCACCATCGTTTATAATGGCCGTCAAGCCTATCGCCCCAGTTGGCGATATTTTCGACGACGACGACGAAGGATGGCAAGATATGCCCGTAATTCGCGAAGACAAGGAGGCTAGTGGACTTGATGAAGAGGATATCAAGAAGTATCACTATGTCACGCCCTCCGCGAATGGTTCGCAGACGACGAACGCTACGGGGGCCATTATAGATGTGGACGCCGTCGGACGGGAGTGGCGGTCGAAGATTGACCAGAATGAGAACGACTATACCCGATTGCGGATGAATGAGGAGGAAGACGCGGATGAGGTGCATCTGCGGACGAGGTACCTGTTTGATGAGGACAAAGCTATGACCCCACTCAGCCAGATGCAGGCTACGAAGAACCTTTTGACTGAGGCGCAACGGATAGCGTATGTCGGGCTATGTGCGCTCACCAGTCGAGAGATGTCCGTCGCCCTCAAGTCTGGCCAGAGGAAGGAGCTCAAGGCCGCCGCCGCCAATATGGATCTGTGGGCGATGAAGATTCTGGGGAGATTATATTATCATATGGAGCTCGAGACGCAAGGTCAGCGTTGTCTTCATCCTAGTCAATATTCTCATCTTATTTTGGGAGGCAGAGCAGAAAATGATAGAGAATCTTGCGCAGCATGGCGTGCAGGCCATGGATCTTGTGCCCGCGCTTATGACGACTCATACGGTCAACAATCCCGAGTATGACCCCGCTGAAGCTCGCCGGAAGGCTGAAGAGGAGCAGCACCGAGAGCCTCCCCACTTGGATGATTCGGACGATGAATCTTTGTCAGGCCAGACCGTCGTCGAACCCCCTCAACAATCCCACTCGAATCCCGCCTCACCTAAGCAATCCCCCAATCCTGCATCCTCAAGCCCCCACAAGTCGCACTTTCAGACCACTACCAGGGTCTTGCCAGACACTTCTACATCCGCTATTCCCGGCGTTTCCACTACACTGTCTGCAGCGGATGAGAAAGTCACACTGGATATACGCTGGACTGTTCTATGCGACCTATTCCTTGTCCTCGTTGCAGACAGCGTTTACGATGCTCGTTCCCGCGTTCTTCTTGAAAGTGTCGCGTCTAAGCTGGGGCTAGGTTGGATAGATCTTGTCAAGTTTGAGAGCCGAGTGACAGAAGCGTTGGAGATCCAGGAAGATGTGGAAACGATGGACCAGAAAGGACTTGTAGAAACACGGGAGAAGGCTGCTCGAAAGAAACGGTACATGATGCTTGGTCTAGCTACGCTAGGTGAGTGGTATTGCACGATTTAACAAGATTACTCACATCGCTCGATTAGGTGGAGGCCTTGTCATTGGCCTTTCAGCTGGTTTATTAGCTCCCGTCATCGGAGCGGGACTTGGCGCTGCTTTCACAACGATTGGCATAACGGGAACGACCGGATTTCTGGCTGGTGCTGGCGGTGCTGCTGTGATCACCACGGGTGGTGTGTTGACTGGTTCGGGCATAGCAGCGAAGGGAATGGCGAAGCGAACGAAGCAGGTTCAGACCTTCGATATTCTTCCTCTGCACAACAATAAACGCGTGAGCTGTATTCTCACAGTCCCAGGGTGCGTTTTCTCGCCACTGCGAGTTATAGCCACAATTGTTTATGATATACATCACAGCTTCATGACCAGTACTTTGGATGATGTGCGATTGCCGTTCAGTGTCTTAGATCCTGTCGTTGGCGACGTATTCAGTGTGCTTTGGGAACCCGAAATGATCACCGAGACGGGTAGTGCCCTCAAGATCTTGACCGGAGAGGTCCTCACTCAGCTAGCCCAGACTGCTCTCGCAGCCACCGTCATGACGGCTCTTATGAGTGCACTGCAGTGGCCTATCAGTAAGTCTTCATTACTGGCTTGTCTCTGCACATCAAGTAATCGCCTTGCAGTTTTGACCAAGCTTGGCTATCTGATTGATAATCCTTGGAACAACGCCCTCGATAGAGCAAGAGCGGCTGGTAGTATTCTTGCTGATGTCCTCATACGTCGTTGTCTCGGCGTTCGCCCCGTTACCCTGATCGGTTTCTCCCTGGGCGCCAGGGTTATCTTCTATGCCCTTGTTGAACTCGCGAAACAGAAGGCATTTGGTGTGGTTCAAGATGTCTTCCTACTTGGTGCTACCTTGAGCGTGTCGAACAAACTTTGGCTCGAAACACGCAGCGTTGTCTCCGGACGATACGTGAATGCCTACGCCAGAAACGATTGGGTGCTCAATTATCTTTTCCGAGCCACAAGCGGTGGTGTTGGCACGGTCGCTGGCTTGCGAGCCATTGAAGGTGTACCGGGGCTCGAAAATGTCGACGTCACGGATAAGATCGCAGGGCATATGAGTTACCGGACGTTCATGCCACTGATCTTGGATCAACTTGGATTCCCCGTGTTCTCAGACTATTTCGATGAGCCAGAGGTACGTTGCATCATCTCGTGCTACCATTTTGAATATAACTCATCAGACGCTAGGTACCCGACTTTGAAGAAGAAAGGATCGTTGTCAGAGAGGAGGAGGAACCCAAGAAGAAAGGCTGGTTTTCACGGAAGAACACGAAGTCTTCCACCCCAGAGAAGGTTTCTCGACCGCCGACTGCTTCAAGCTTTCACAGCAGGACTCAACCATCGTCGTCTACAAGTATATCTGACGATGCCTCTCTTGACGGCGATCTCCCACCTCGGCTCGACGAGAAAGGTAGCGGCGATGCAGCTGCCTCCGATTCACCGATACCAAAGGAGCATGAATCTCAGGCGGGTGCCACGCCATCGGAAACCCAGCCTGAAATTCCTCTGCACGCCGGTTTCGACTTTACCGCTATCAAGGAGATGATACACGAAGCAAATGAGAAGCCTGGAACTTCCGAACTTGGGAGGTCCTATGATATGCCTCCCATACCGCCTCCTAGTCAGAGGTCAGAGAGCACTCCCCCTACCCAACGGTCCACCCCAGTCAAGGAAAAAGAGGCCCTGACGCCTCCGTTGTCCGCTGGTGGTCCCCGACGTGGCGATCTCCAGACTACATTTACACGTTCACTACAATTGAATGATGATGACGATGAGCTACCGACACCCTCCGGAAGTTCCTATCCACCTCGTCCCTTCGATATAACTCCCTCACAAGCTGATTTTGGCTCAGATGTAAGAACGGCAGTCCCTAATCGTCAACCACCTGTCTTATCTTTTGGTGACGAGGATGGTCCGGTGTGGTCGCCTGGGGGATCATCTAACGGATATTCGTCGGTGGGCTCATTCGGAGCGGTTAGCTCGCCCTTGGTCTCAAATTCCAACTACTCAAACTTCGGAGCGTCCTCAACTTCGTTTGGTTTATCGCCCACTCACAATCCTTTCGCAACAATATCGCCCCCCAATTCGGGTTTAACGTTTAGTGGTGCGGATGGATCGATCACCTCATTACGTGGTGCTTTGTCTCCGGGTGCCGACCCTTGGGCACTTCCAGACGATACCAAGAGGAAGAACGACCTCAATCCGAACCCTTGGTAGTCGTTGGTGCTCTCGCCCGTATATGCTGTTTCACATATGTCGCTGTGATACCTTTCGTCATTCTACAATTTACCACGCATCTTTGTCTTGCTTTCACTATACGCACGTCGCATCTAATACTTGACACCGCTGGATGTCGAGCCAATGTATTCCGTGGGGGTTATGTATAATATACGAGTAGAGTACAATCGAATCCATGGCGATCATCCACGGCACGCACCAGCACGTCGTCCCAGGACATGGCCATACATTCAAGAGGGCCACCCTACACATTGATGATGTTAAATGAAGCGTGAACGACGCGGAAAGGACATCCACCAGCCATGACGGTGAAAGGCTACGAAACCTCCTCCACTCGTTTCGCCCGCGCTTCCAGTCTCTCCTTGAATTTAGCTTGCGAGGCTTGTTGATTGGCGACTGCCCGAATTTTCCGCTGTCTTTTTCTTCTCCCACTCCCTCGTTTTGCGCCGTCTATTTGGATTGGCTCTGTCATCCGCTTCTTCTGTTTTGCCACCTTGTCCGAATGAAGCTTCTCGCGTTTCTTATCACGTTTGCGTAAGGAGCCCATGGAGGACTTCAATAGATTGCCATAAGCCAAATAAAACTTTGTCAAATCTCCTGAGTCAACCTAGATATAAGTAAGATACTTGAAACCTGAACTCAAGGAAGGGGGTCATCGAGAACATACAGCTGTGGAGAATTTTACGTCCTTTCCGTCAGTTGCCCGAAGCAGGCAGGGATACTCTTTGGTATCTTTTGATCTATCTGCGTCCTTCATAGAAACATGGCCACCCTCGTAGGTCACTAGACCAATTGTTTGAAACCTGGTCGCACGACATAAAAGAGGTATCGGCGACCCACATCGTTTATGCGTCAGCCAGATGGTCCCTCGCTCAACCGACGAAACAAACAGTTCATTCAATTTCCGAATGAACTATAAATGATATCAGCATCCGATCCATGTCATCCAATGTTGAAACGTACAGTATCATTGTCCACCAGCTGCATCGCAACGAGGTCGCTGGTGGAATTTAACAGATGTTATCGGCGCTTAACTTCGACCCACTCTACATGGGCGCCTAACTCGTCAGAATTGCACAACTCTTCGCGCATATGGCTCATATGTCAGTGGAATATCAATATGAATACCTGCATTCGAGATGACCAAAAGTCCGATACTTTACTACGAAGACGATGTCTACCTACCCATCTCCGACTCGCGGTGCATCGTTGGTCCTGTCCTTTCGATTGAACACCCGGACGACCTTGATCGTTGGTGGTGGTTTACTGGCTGCATCTCGTGCCTTCGCTGCATTGGAAGCGGACTCGAACGTTGTTATACTTGCGAAAGCAGGGGATGTATGTGACGAGCTTCGCTGGAGGGAGCAGCGGGGACAGCTCGTTGTTCTGGACGTTGACCAACTTCCACGATCCTCTGATTCGTCAGATGAACTGGACGAACAAGTTTTGAAAACCTATCTCTCTTCTAATCCCGGCAGCGTAACGTTCGTTTGCATCACGGACACCATCTCCGGTACAACCAGGCGATCCCGTGCCTCTGCTGGTCGTATGTATCGTGTCTGCAAAGCGCACAACGTCTTGGTCAATATTACGGACATGACCGAATACTGTGACTTCTCCTTTACATCCTCTCATCGGTTCGAAGACTCGGATGGGGAGAAGTCTTCACTGCAAATTGGGGTGACAACGAATGGAAGAGGTTGTAGACTTGCTGGTCGGATCAAGCGGGATATCATTGCTGGACTACCCAAGGACGTCGGCAGTGCTGTTAGTCGAGTTGGAGATCTGCGGGATTTGGCTCGGGAGAAAAGCGCGGAAGCCATCGCATCATCGCTGCAATGCCCTCAAGAGCCCAGTCAACCCATCGCCGAAGAAGAGGAGGTCGAAGATAATTGCGTTACAACGCCCAATCGTCCTGTCGCCCAACGCAGTGATAAAGAGTCGCCGTCTGACGTTGCTCGTCGTTACATGAAATGGGTTGCTCAGATCAGCGAATATTGGCCGCTACACAAGCTTGCGACTATGACTCGCTTAGACATGGGGCACATATTGACCGCCGACGGCTCTCCGACCTTCTCACTACTCCCCTCATCTCACCCTGCTTCGAGCACAGAGCCCATTGATGCTGGTCAATCTGTCCATAGCCTCTCGCTTTCAAGCCCACAGACTGGCCGTATTCTCCTTGTAGGCTCCGGGCCCGGCCATCCCTCACTTCTGACCATGGCGACGCACTCGGCGCTCACAAAAATGGCCGATGTCGTCCTCTCCGACAAACTCGTTCCCGCCGCCGTTCTCGATCTCATACCATCTCATGTCACCATCCGGATAGCGAGAAAGTTCCCTGGTAATGCAGAAGGTGCACAGAATGAGATGATGGAAGCCGCGCTTGAAGCCGCGAGAAAGGGTCTTTGCGTCGTCCGAGTAAATATCTACTTGGCTAGGGTTCTCTCAAGTATCTGACATTATATTATTGATTCCAGCTGAAGCAAGGCGATCCAGCCATCTACGGCCGCTTTGGTGAAGAGGTGCTATACTTCAGAGCGCATGGCTTCGAGCCATTGGTGATCCCTGGTGTTTCATCTGCCATTGCGGCGCCTACATTCGCTGGTATACCTGTGACACAACGGGGAGTCGCCGAGTCACTTATGGTTTGCACCGGGGTCGGTAGGGCCGGAAAATCAGTCGTTCTCCCTGGCTATGAGAGGGGAAGGACGCTCGTCATCCTCATGGGGGTAGCAAGGCTTGCGCAGGTCGTTCGAACGTTGACTGACATCGGCATCTCCAAGCATTCAGACGGTGAGGAAGGAAAGGGTCAGAGAGATGGTCCTGCGTATCCGCTGAATCTGCCGATTGCCATCATTGAGAGAGCGTCTATGACCGATCAGAGAATTATCACTTCCACGCTCAGAGATATAGTCCGTGCGCTGGAAAGTTGTGGGGAACAACGTCCTCCAGCGATGATGGTTGTAGGGTGGTCTGTACTGGCCTTGTGGGGAGAAGGGGATACAGAGGTTCTGGACACGAAGGACATCACGGATGTGGATGAAGAGCGTGTACGGAAATGGCTTGGCTCAGGTGTGCCCTGGAGAGTTAGAGAAGGCTTGGACGAGGGATGGCAGTACTTCTAGGATAATATACGGTTGTAGTGTACCGCCTACGTTAGTTGAGAACCCCTTCATATGTGATTTGAGCTGCGACGCCTACTCCTACTAACATATTCCTCGTCGAGGAGATCTGTAGGGTCTAAAGCGTAGAAATAGGAGCGCCCCTACTTTCTGTAAGGGCGTGATCGTGTGAACGGTGCATGTAGCCATGTACCGACCGTGAGAAAGGAAAGCCACCCTAACCCTAGACGCAGTTGAGTTGGATGGCTATGTTTTTCTGTCTTGATATATTTTCGGGCATCCCAACGTCTCCACCTCCAGCGTACTTGCCCTAACACCACATACAACGCAATGCCTACACCAACTTACCGCAAAACAAATTAAGCAGTCTTCCCATTGGCATACCCATTTGAAACGGCCTTCGCGGCTTGCCAATGCCCTTCCTTATCTTTCTTCCTCACTGTAAAGCAAGCTATCCCCATATACTCCGTGATATCATTGATGACCAGCGTGCAGAAACGAGCGTAGGCAAAGAAGGACAGTGCCAGCGTGGTGTAGACGAAGAGTGTAATGTTGTGTGGAGTGGATTGGATAATAGGCGGTCTGATGATAGGCCGCGAGGTCGTTAGTTATCCGATAATGAGACATAAGAGGTGAAGAAAGTACCTTCCAATAAGTCGGGGAAGATTGGCATCTATGGCGCCAACGATGCTCCAGATCCACATCCAGTCCCACATAGGGAAGTCGGAGCTAGTTACGTGTGCTAGGATCATCCGGCCAACGGTATGCGCGAACTGTAGTCCCCAAGCACAAAGGAAGGGCACGAAAATGCGTGAGTGGATGATAACGGAGTTATAGTACGTAGGTTGGGCAAGCCAAATGACTTGAAGCGAGGCGGAAAAGAGGAAGGGGAGGAGGTAGACCAAGGGGCGAAGAACGGACTTGTTGGCAGCCCTATTGGCTCGCCAGACGTTGGCGTAACTTCAAACCGGAAAAAAGAATTAACCGACTGGAGTAAGATGAGAAGATGCTGCAAACCTTGAGACGATGTTGAAGGCCAGACCAAAAGCACCAAACACCATGAACGTCTCATTAAGACCAATGTTGGGTATATTCTTTTCGAAGAAAGGGATTCGATCCAAATGAGTAAACGTCAGAACGCCAACGTCCCAGAACCGGGGGCCGTAGATGCCGCTTATAACATAGATGACCACAATGAAAAGGATGCCTTCGACAGGGCCAGAAAAGACGCCGAGGTAGAGTTGGCCCGTGTGGTATTCTTCCCATGTAGTGAGGTAGAAATTGGCGAGGGTGGCTATTTGGGAGGCGACGGTCCACCATGACCGGCCGAGATTAAGTGCTTGAGACGCAAGGATGACCTCTAACTGCACCAAAACAAATCAGAAAACGGATTCGGAGGACTGGTGGAATTCTTACTGTGGTATTTAGAGCATCACATCCGTGATCGAACATTTCGCCCAGGGGTCCAGCCATACCTGTGCGTCTCGCTTGTTTCCTGCAAACGTCATGAGCGTTTTGGAAAAAATTGATTTGCAAACGCAGCTGACCCATCTATTGCGTCAAGGGTCTGGTAAAGGAATAGTCCCGCAGCCCACCTGCGAAAAGGAGATAGTTAGAAATCGATGATGTAGTGCGACTAATTATAGACCACATGGTGGGAGAAGGAGGGCGAGGAGGACGAGGAAGGCGAGGGGATACCACTAGTTTGCTGCTGAGGTTACTCGAGTTGGATGCTCAAACGCATTCAGCAATGTCAGCCATTCTGGCCCCAATCGCCTCCTCGTACGCCCGTCGCCGGAAGAACCACAAACCAACCAAAACCCATATGAAAAATTTTACGCACGTAAAATATATCCATTGTGGAGGACCATTCGCTCCCCCTTTCAGCGTCAAATAATTAGGGTCATAATATATCATCGTCACAAAATTGAACAGGACTAAAGACAGTCCGCTGAGTGTTATCTATAGCATCCCCTGCTCAGAGACGGAATACCAAACAATCTAGCAGAACATACCGTATTCGGAGCTATCGTCAGAGGCCATAAAGTAATAAACCAGTTCCAAAACGGAGACAAGACATGTCTAGAAAGCAAGGATCTGTGGTTCGAAGCCAGAGGTCACCGTCAGATCGGGGACATCATGCGACTTTTCGCGACACTCAACTTGTCGACGCCCTTGTAGGAGTATTTCCGGAGGTTTTCTAGCAATTCATGTGGGATGTAGCCCATCGGAGCAGTCGACGCGCTACGCACGCTCTAAAGGAAAAGAAAGGGTATGCTACACTCAAGAATTTTCTTCAGCTCGCGTGAAATTCCTTTACTCACCGGCTTCACTTGTTTACTCCTGTTTACCGGCAGCATCAGAGAAGTTTAGTGGACCAATTGTCAGAGGCACGTTGGTCGCACAAAGCTTCTTTGTCTCAACAGCTGCAGAAAGTTCAGTATATGGAGTTTGGAACGTTGCGAAAGCTGCGACGATAGGGGAAAATGTGCTGTCGCGTGCCTTCACTCTGACATAAGAGCGTGGGGCCCCTGACTGGCACCCGCGAATCACGTGGACAGCCCCTAAGGTTAGGAGCCAATGGTGAGCTCTCAATGAAGGAAGACGAAGCGGTCATACACGGTAGGACAACCTGACGAGAAGCATACTAGGGTCCTTACCAGAGAACGACGAGACAATTGAGCAACGTAACTTATTAACTCTGAATTTGTCGGCATACCCAAAGTCGCGATCAGGGAATACAGCCAAACCAGAGGGGGTTTAGTATCTCACTATCAAGGGGGAATCGGAACGGAGCGCTCGGAGACGCATGAGGTAGCGAACGATACGAGAATAAATGCAACTCACCGGATCATTGCTGGCGAATAAACCACACTATCTTGTCTAAATACCGTCTGCGACTTTTATCCGCTGGACGTGCGACCTTGTTAAGTAGAGGTAGTTAAGGGAAGGCAGAAAAGTAGATGCGCCAGTTCATTCTCCGAGACTAGGATAATGGTGGAGGAGAGCTCCTGGCTAACATAAGGTTTCCAAAGTGCCGAACGGATTCGTCAGCGTTGTAGCGGATGCTATCATTCCCAAGTAGTGTTACGAACTGAGTAGTATTACGATGTATCCCTAATTTGCACGTTAGCGAAGGACGAAAGGAAACACCTGAGAACACTTCACCTTTCAGCAATTCTGACCCAGAAAAGCATTGTCGACGCATCCGGGACAGAGCTCACGGAAGTTTATTCATCCATCCAAGTGGGTAGGAACGACGGGAGGCGCCATCAAAGCTATGACATAGTGATTGGAGACTCTGTGCCTGTCAGCCAAATGATAGGCAGACGACACGTAATACCTGCGTCTTAATAAAGGTCGCTTTGCGTTCGTCAACGAGGCGGATGATATCATGGTTTGAGAAGCGGTTCTATTTCGAACTCGAGTAAAACAGAGCCGTTGTTCGAGACCATCTTTACTGGGCGTGTGCCATCACCAGCCCGTCTAAATCGCGTCCGTCGTTAGAATGCATGACGTAGGACCAAGGCAAGAGAGGTCTTCAGAAGCTGGCCGGTTCTAGCGCCAACATGTTGCGCGCTTGGGAGGCGTCTTCTGCTGGAACTCATTTCAGGAATTGACATCCTACAGTCAATGTGAGGAATGAAGCGAATTAAGCGCAGTCTCAGAGTTATCCGAAAAACTGCTAAGTATACACCTCACATTATTAGGGCTCTTGATATCGCTGCAACGGTGTCGGCAGGGGATTTCGGTCACTGAGAACGTATGCGTGGAATCGAAGTAGTAAGGTGGTAAGGGGAGGTTCTTGGCAATGACCGTGGAGTTAAGTGAATAAACGGCGAGGGCGGTGTCGCGGAGATCCTCTGAGTGCGCTGAACGATACAACTTGGAATTATGGTAGCCAAAGCCGTGGGAATCCGCAGCTGATGGTGCACCATAAACACGCGACATACGCAAGTTCTCTTCTGTCCTCCCAGTCCTCTCCACGGAGACTCGAGGTATTCTGGAATAAATTAGAATAAGCTCGCGTCTAGAGCACCGAGTTTATCCAACTTACACAACAAATTCGCCTCGTTTGCGGCGGGGAAATGTGTTTGACCGCGACGGGAAGCTAGTTTGCCTGTTTTTGTTCATCTAGATTTAATGCTACCGTCTTAGCTAGATAAGAACGGAAATTTTAGCTGTTAGTTTGGCTCAAGATAAAAAGTGGCAAGGCTGTACTGACAACTTTAAAACACTTGACAAACTATGATGATCCGCTTGACTCTGGGATAGATGTATAAAAGAGGGAGTTAGTCGCATTCCCCTCATCAGGCTACACCCTCTTACCCCACAACCAACGGCTCCGAGAACATTGCAATATCGCCATCATAGTCGGAGACGACATGCATACCACCATTATCACATGTGAACCGATCTCTTATCACCATCATCCACCTTCATTCTGCGGCGAAAGTTGTTCGCGAGATCAGCTACCACCACCGCCACCTATCCAGTGCTCAGTTTGCGGCATGACGGGAGGTGGACATGCACAAGACTGCCGTGCCAAATGATCTCACCGTATGCCCTCTCCAAGTCTCACTACTTCGCTTCGACTGATGGGACTTGTAGCACCAGAGAGTCGGCTCGAGCATCGCCGCGTGGTGGCAATATCTCAGTATGAACAGCTGCCAACTACAAGCTCGGCTTCGAGTGGAGGCGGAAGTCACGAGCCTGGCAACTCGGGGAAAATACGCATTAATACCGTATCGTAGTTATTGGATCTGGTTCTCTGTTTTAAGAAATTTCTTTGGACATCTGACGGACATTAGTACATACGTTTGTGTTCGTTAAATTGTACCCGAAATCCGCAACGTTGGTCGCATTTAGGCTCAAGGCAGCGACGCCTTCCTGAGAAGATGTGTAGGAATGACGCCCGCTCTTGGGCCGCATGAGGACATAATCGAGGGTCTGAAGTACCGTCCTTTAGACAACCTATGAGGCGCAAAACTAGGTGGTAAGTGGTCTTTACGTGATTCAGCTTCAAGGGTAGGCGGAGAAGACCTTCAGGAATGATTCATTCGTGTGTTCATTTACACTCCCACGGTAAGGTTCAGTTCTCCCACGATCAATAAGTATTCATCAGCTCCGATCTGATGGCACTGTCAACTTCAAGTTAATTTGTCTTTCGCTTTCTCTCAACGAATCTTCCCGTCGAACTGCGCTTACTGAGTTGCAGAAATGACTTTCTATGAAGATAATGCGGACGATGCCCGGCTACGCGAGCATATTCATCATCTGCTCTTGGACTATGCTCTCACCCACCTGACGACCGACTACGTTCAATTCACGAAGGATGCTGCTAATATTGTCAGTTTCGCTAAATTCGACTATTCAATTCTCTAATTTTGCCACCCTGACCGCAGTTACTGTCTAACCTGGGAGAAATTCCCTCTCACGATCCTAAATCTCTATACCTCCCGGTTGACCCATTTACAACCTTAGCCAGGATTCACCAACTGCATAAGTTAGCACCATACGAAGAGCGTTGGATGACCAGCTCAGCAGACATGTTCACGTACATGAAATCAGCCCTCAAGGTACCTCCCGGACAATCAAAATCCGAACGGGCATGGGAAGCTGATTCTGATGAAGGGAGTACGTTGAATCCTGTATTTGGGTTCCTTTCGCTATGTGGCTGATTCGCCATTCTGAAGGATGTTTGCTTTGGGAGTTTTACATGGATGAGCCTATCCTCTCACGTAAAGCTATGCGAGAAACGCCGAAGCTTGGAGAAGGCACGGCGATAGCATCGCTACCCAGGACCGTCGCGTCCGTTGTGCGGACTCAGACCCTCACCGCCTTGCTTCCTATGCCTTTTGAAGAAATGCGACAGGATGTTGATAAGACCTTGCGAGTCGCTGAATGGTTTAAATTGCCCTTACAAGCGGCTGACTTGTGAAACAGGAATCTACGCGTTCAGCTTTCTAAGACTGAGTTAGCATCAGTAGCTGAGCTTATGAAGTCCACACAAGCACTGAGTCGCGCCAAGCCTGACCAATCCGACAAATTCGCCCCACCGCCATCTCCTGAGTCGCGGACGCCGTCGCAGTCTCGACCGTTTTCTCCCTTCGAACCTATCTTTCCGCGCCATCGGCGCCCTGGACGTGTAGCTGACGGAGCTTCTTTATCATTGGGAGTAACGTCATTTTCAGACATTGACTCGTCGTTATTCGCTTCGGTAGAGAACAGCGATAACGATCTCCACCTGAAGCATCTTGCTGTTGTGAATGGATGGGGTATGGTTCGGTCTCTGTTGGTGCACTTTTACTCACTATTTACCGATGGATTGGCTCGCAGAGACGTACACAACTTCTCCTTCCAGCACGGCAAGTCATGACAACGAAGAGGACGAACTTGATGAACTATTTGAAATATCATCACCGAATACCGAATTGCTGCCTGCCCAACTTCTTGCAGATGCTACCATGGGTAAGTTACTCTCATATTCGCTTAGACTTTTTTAATTTTATCGGCTAGATGAGCATATTATTCCCCGTAAAGGTCGGCCAGGGAGCGGTAACGCCAGCTCGGCTGTGTTGCATGATACCAAGGCGTAAGCGTGACCCATATCTAGGCATGGTATGTTCCTAATCAGAAGTTTAGATTAGCGGCATTATTACCGTTCTGCGCACCAGTCAAGGGTCTCGTAACGCCTGCGCGCAAACGGAGACCGTCAGGGCAAAGGATATCTCCAATCATAGCATCGTCGATTCTTGGCCAACCCCCTTCTCCACCCGCATCTGCTGATGAATCAAGACATGTGCCAGGAAGTGATGACTCACTCAATGCAGATTTACATGGTATATGCGCTGGTCTTAGCGAGCGAGATATCAAAGATGTGATCTTTAAAGAGCAGTTGGAAGCTCAACCTCAAAGAGATTCGTTTATGGATGGTCAGCCCCAATGGTTCGGATACGTGACTTTGCTATTGACCCACTGCAGTCCCCATCCTCCCACCGCCCAACGTCCACAGTGTCCGCATCAAAATACCCACGAATCTCGCGGAATTTCATAGCGTCCAGAAATCTAAGACGGCCACAAAGAAGTCAGTTGATATTGCCCGCTATGACCACGAATTCCTCGCGAAGTGTAAGGGGATGTTCACTCTTAACACGCAGTTATCTTGGATGTGGGTATCAAGTTTGTCATCCTTTCGTGTTTTCTCTGCCTCTCGCTGTCTTAATCAGTTTGACATTCAATCCTCTGTAGTCCCTGGAAGTCGGCCACCCAGCTTCCTACAACCGATATTATCGTTCGCGTTGATGACTGGTACCAAAGTCCGGATGAACAAGACACTCACATGTCATGCGATCAGCTTTTTCGACAGGCGTTCTTGACGGATGAATTCGACCATGCTGACCTCGACCATTGGTCCGACGACGGCAAGGACGTCCCTCCTACCGCTACTGACATATTCATGGCTGCTCAGCCAGGAGGTCTGGATGATTCGGATATCATTTTGACCAGACAGGAACGAAGGCGGTTAGCTGGTCTGGATCCATATGCGGCCTTCGCAGCTACCTCTCATGACGAGCACGAAAGTACACCTCTGGCGATGGCTACGAATCAAGCACCTACTACCTCTGACCCGCCGGTGGCTGCCACTTCATCCACACCGCATTTCATCCAGGCAGGAGACAGCGACAAGGAGAATGACAATCGCGTCTCTTCCCTTAGGGCCACAAAGAGGAGAAGATTGGCATCTCGTGAAACCAACGTGGACGATTCTGGCGTTGGACTTGAACCCTTTGTTTCTCATGGCTCACTTGACTGGCCGAATGACACTTCTAAAGACCTTCCAGAGGTCCCCTCTGATTTGCTCAACGTCTCGACTGATTTGCTTACGGGCCCGATGGACTCGCTCCCTGAGGACTTGCCTGCCATCCGATGCTCCCCCGTTGCTCTGGGCTTCGCTGAATCGGCGGGATCGTTACCGTCAACTCAAAACGAGGCTACCTTGTCACGGCCCCTAGCCGCTGCGGTGAGGCCTCGTTCTACTGAACCCCGAACACTTGGTACGGCTTCAAGCCAGAAGCTTGGCGTCTGGGATAAACGTCGTGGACCCCCTTCCCCGAAGTTGGCCGTCGTGAACGATTTTTGCACCGCTTTCGAAACCTCCTGCTTTTCTCACTTTCTTGCTCCTAGTATGTTTGCTAAACTTCGCGCGAAAAAGGTCTCTGAGCCTACGGTTCACCCATCCAATGACGTCAATTTACCACAATGCCCTCCTCCAGCCGAGCCCGAGGCTAGCGGCATCCCAGTTGAGATATTCGACGCCAGTACAATACGCCTCCCCGAGCGCTGGGAATCTCCGCAGGCACCCCATCGCTACCTATGCTCTATGGATGTCATCCAGAAGCAAGCACTTGCCCGGTCTTTTCGCTCAGCCTCAGCTTTGATCGACCTCGTCGAACGTGAAAGTTTGAATGGGGTTCATCTCATTTTGGATCCTCACTCAGCTGTCCTTCTTGTTTCTCTACTGGCACTACCGTCGGAGTGCGATCGCGTGGCCGCTTCAATTTCTGAACAATCTTGGCGATTCTCTCAACTCTTGGTAGTATTCGAAGCCTATCCTTCATCGATGTCATTGCGTCCCAGAGATCAAGAGTCGAGCATCTACGCCTATACGCCTCCTGTACTAAAGGCCGTGAAGAAGCTTAGAAGGGACCTTGGAATCGCCCAGGCTTGTGAAAACAAATCTGCTGAATGCCAGATCTTCTGGGCTTTCGCAAATTCTCCGCAGGAAGTGTCCACCTTTGTCAGGCTGTTCGGCGATTCGGTGGAAGCCAGAGACCAATCTGGAGTTCTCTGGGGACCACGCGAATGGCTCGATGATGATTTACTTGAGGTTAGTTACTGAGCTATCACTCAAGCTTATCTCATATCGAGGTTACTGCCACAGAGCGAGGACGAACTAGCAGCAGTACCTGGGATGAATACATTCGCCGCATATGTGATTCTCTGTCAAGTCAACCTAGATGCCTTCCTGGCCATGACTCCAGAAGCCCGACTGGATACATTTGGGATTCTGGTGGGAAACAACAGAATGGTTGAGTGTCTTCATCCTTCCTTGATATAGGCTAACCCACGCGATCTAGTCTTGGCTGAACGCCTTCATCGACCAGCGTATTCGGGAGGATGATACGAGCTCCTCTATTCAGTTTGATGATATCCATGCTGAAGATCCTCCTTGTACATACTGACATGATGCTGTGCGATCCGGTTGCTGTAGTCCAGTTTCCACCGCTGGCGAAAAATAGACCAGACCTGACTAGGACTGTTCACCAGCCAATGAAAATGTGAAGGCGTCTCCATCGAGGTCCTGCTCTCTTCAGGTCTGCACGCGCAATGAGGCGTCGATGCAACCACTGTTAGCCTATGCACCCGGGAGGTATTACCGGGATGCCCGCAACAAGTGACGATGCAGGTGTAGTGATGTGAGTACTAGGGCTGATAATACGTTAAATAACGAAAGAGGTAGGAGTCAGTCCGTTGTAGTATCGATGAGGAAGTGCATACATATAGCGACTAATGGATTCGAGCAAAGTACGTTGCGTGACTATCAATAACATCTCGAAAGCATTGTTCATGATTTGGGGGGCGGATGGACTGCTCTCTCCAACCAATTTTTCGGGGAACCATCCCCACTAAACGAGATTCTACTCATCCGTCTCTCGCTTCGTTGATTTTGTCCTAACGTAGGGGAGACGCTAGGTGACGACGAAGCAGAACCCAGAACCGGTAGCACCATCTCATCCGGATCGATGTCAGGATTGCTGATGGCCAACGCGCTGGGAGCGCGAGGTGGTGCAGCACCTGGAGGAAGCCGGGGACTAGCTGGCGGCGACGACGGTGGGGAAGTATTAGTTGGCTGACTCGAGCCGCCCGCGGCACTTCCATTTAACGTTGAAGACATCGGCGCTTTCAGTGGCGTCTCGACTGCAGCGATAAGGGCTGAGAGAGAAGGGGTCATGTTCAGCGGCGGCAGACCGCTGCTCAGAGTAGGGGCTGTATCGGAGGTGGATAGTGGAGAAGGACGGTAGGATGGCGGAGGAGTCTCGCTCCTAATGCCCGCGTTGGCGAGGATGGCGGCAAAAGGCGTCGGTGGTGGGGTGGATGAACCGGAGACCTGTTGCTTGGACGTGGACGCTTGGCTTGCGGCAGGGGCGGTAGTTGTAGTACTCGTGGATGCCACACCGGCGACTGCAGCAGCGACACCAGCAGCGGCTGGAATCCCCGTGTATTCTGTTGCACTACTCCCCAACAATCCTTCACCAGCACCCATGCCCTTCGCAAAAGGATCAACCATCCGACTTGTTTCTCCCGGAGGCGGCCACACCCCCTCCTCGCGGAAGATACTACCGCTTTCGCTAGCCCTAGCGCGGAACAACGAAGGTACTGGAGACGGAGTGGGTGGTGCTGAAGCGTTCGAAGTTGGAGTACCACGGCCACCTGAAGGGTCTAATACACCGAAAGCATTCGCAGCGCTCATTCCCCTTGAATGGACAGACATCGGAGTCATGGCTGCAAGACTGCTTCCCCTTGAATGGGTACCATCTCGGTCCGTGTACGGGGTCATAGCAATATGATCATCATCTTCAAACTCCTCTCCTTCGAGCAGCCGAGCCCGCCCTTGTTGGTGCTTCTGTCGTGCGATCAACTTCTCAACGAAACCAAATATAGCGCGATTCCGTTGATGTCGGCGATACGCAAATATGCCACCAATAATCACGGAGATGAGGACTACTGCTCCTACAGTGACGCCTGCGATGAGGGCGGATGTACTAGAACGACTAGGTGAGGGGGTGGAAGACCATAGGTTTGTGGGTAGTGGAGTTTGAGTTGTTATCTGCAACAAAAGATTGGTTTTTATCAAGTGAATAGGTCGCAAAGTGTATGCAGAAAGTAGACAGACCGTTGTTAGTTGGCCGCCAACGGAGGTTACGATCTGCGTGGTCGTGAACGACGTAGCAAATTGAGACGGTGGTGCGCTGATCGGTTCATGTGATGTGGTTGTCGGAGGAGTTGTTTCTGCGCTAACTGGCGGTTGACTGGATGAGGACGAAGGTGGAGGGGGGTCCGATGACGGAGGCGAGGGTTGAGAGGATGGCGGAGATGAAGGTGGTGGCGTAGGCTCGGATGTCGGCGGAGAGGTCGGATCAGAAGAAGGTGGACTTGACGGTGGTGGAGACGAAGGTGGAGGCGACGGTGGGGGAGAAGAGGGTGGGGGAGACGAAGGCGGGGGTGATGGTGGGGGAGACGAAGGAGGCGGTGAAGGCGGGGGCGATGACGGTGGCTGAGGGTCGCTCGATCTACTGGATTCGGGTTAGGAATGAAGTAGGAAAATAGCATGAGGCTGAATACATACGGTGGGTTCGATGAGGGAGGCGGACTTGGAGGCTGATTTGGTGGGGAAGACGGTTCAGTGGGTGACCCAGTAGGCTCCTGGGGAGAGTTACCCAACCCAGAATTAGTGATTTAGTTTTCAGTCTATTACGATGGTAAGCGAACCTGTCTCACCGTGACCGCAGGTGGCGTCGATGCACCTGGTCCTGGCGAGCTCGAACCCGCGCCTGAGCTTGCATTTCCTCCCTCCACGGGTGTACTGCCTGTAGGCAGAGGCGAGTCGGTGGGTGACGGAACTCCAGGCGACGGGGATTCTACACCGCTTGGCGTTGGCGTTTGCCGCGGTAGATGTACAACATATCTGCGTCGACGGAAGGCCATACTATGGTAGTCGTTGTCTATGGTGCAAATTATGCGAACATGGCCGTCGTTCAGTGAAGAACGAGGGATACAAAGAACCAGTCGCGTGGGCTGGAACTGGTGAAAGTGAGAGAAACATAGCCACAAGCAGTGCTGAATTGGAAATACTGTGATCGGTATCATCGACCTCGGCGCCTGTTACCGCCTTATGATTGCACTGCACCGTGATTGGTCGAAGATGGTTTTACTGATGACATTGTCCCAGTGAGCGCTGATGCAGAGTGATTTAAAAATTAGATTTATCACCACGGAGGCGTGCATGGCCGTTGGCAGCGTCCGACATATTGTCACAATTAGTGTTTGCCAGGCGGCCTGACGCTTGAAGCTTGAAGCATTGACACAAGTCTCAAGGCTCATTTTCATTAACATTTCTAGCATAAACTTGACCTTACCGTGAGTCAAGCTAGCTATGACTGCCTTTTAGATTGTCCCATACTCGGACTGGTACTTCCGACGGTCGTCCGACCACAAAAGTTCAGTTCGTGGACAGCGAAAGAGGATTTAAAACAAACCTGGGATCACTGCGCTGTACTACTACAATCCTCTTGCCCTGTGATATATGGCACACGCTGGATACACAAGTAGCCCGGGATTGTGTACTCGATTGTCAGGAAAAGGAGGTTAGTCGTTAAGCGCCCAAGCGCAGTGCCGAATGAATGAGCGCTTGACCTTGAACGTTTTGAACATCAACTGCATTCGCTAATTCACCCTTACGCTCGACGTTTAGCTTCCACAAATTTCTTAGTTGAAGCAAAGGATCTGTCACACTGTAAGATAGGTTCCATTTGCTGACCAGTCGCTGATATGTCTTCACAGATGTCATTTTCTGAGTTGCTTTGCCACTCTTGTCCAAGACCCTGTCCAATGGAACGAAAGTTAGCTCTGTCGCCTGTTCCCCCGGACGTACTCGATTCGCGCATTGCTCTCACTGGTGGAGAGTCAAATACCATAGAGGACTTTGTCAATACGCTTGACAAGCAGATTGCAGCCATTGATGCGCAGCTGCAACACCTCAACAATGTTCGAAAAGCCCTATCATATAACCGCGCCGTCCATCGAAATCGGCTATCACCCGTCCATCGTATGCCAGACGAACTGCTCATTCACGTCTTCCACCTCTGCCTTCTGAAACCACCAGTCCTGGCTATGCGAACACCGCTGGACCTTTCTCACGTTTGTCGCCGGTGGCGGAAGGTCGTGACATCGGAGGCTCGTATCTGGAGCGTGATGGATGTAGCGCAGCTACGCGGAGGACTTCTTGACCTATGGGTTGCAAGAAGTGGTGTCTCTCCCTTGACGGTCATACTCAACTCAACTTCTCGTCCGGCACACCCTACTATCTTTCAGCAGTCCCATCGTTTACGAGCGATATCCGCTGATCCCGAGACTTTGACGGATCTCTCCGACTCAGGGAATGAGTTACCCATGCTTCGTGTCCTCCACTGCCGTATAATCTACCATGAGCAATTCTCCACCGTCACGTTTACCCAGATAACCCACTTGGCCGCCCAGGGTATCCGCTTCGAATGGACTATCGCGCACATGCCAAACTTGCTCTCGCTAGACGTTGGCCACCATCTGGGCTATAACGCCCTGACAAAACCACTTGTCCACCCGCGTCTACAATACCTGAAGCTCCGTATTACTTATTCCAGCCTTGATATCTCGCTCTATCAATTTGATTTTCCCTCGCTGATAGCTTTGTTCCTTATCAACGATACCTTCAGCTGGGCCAGTGCAGCAGCGATCCAGGCTATAATTGCCTCGACCACCTCACTTGACACCCTGGTCCTGCATAACACATATCCTTCAGACACCGCAGAAATCCTGCAACTGCTCGAGCGCTTGCCGGGCCTACAGAAGCTACATCTTCAAGACACTAGGCAACTACCGTCGGCTCGCACGGTCGAGGTGACGTACCAGATAATGGAGGCGTTGTCTTCCAGCCCAAATTTCCTCCCGAAATTGAAAATTCTCACCTTGTCACACCTGCCATATGTCATGAAGCTGAATGATGGTGCGCTCGCAAGAGTAATGTCTGAGCGATCCTTGATAGAGGAGGACGGGCCATTCGGTTGGGAGGCCTTGGGTTGTCCGGGCGACGGCGAATTTCACAATTTGGGCCGGTGAGAGAGCAATCCCGAGAATATCCGGGACCATTGTGCTGTACCGTTACAATACTTGCGCCCCGTCCTCCGTTACGAGACGCGCTCACATTTCATGCTTCGAACATTATATACATCGGACTGAAGTACCGCATCCGAATCCAACTGTTGTAGGTCGGCGATACTGAGTTAAGCGCCTGGAGAGAAAATCTGTGCCCCCTTTTGGGTAGCTTCATTCGGCCAATTTGCGCATGGGCAAGCCTACTCCTACTCTCCGCTATCACCAATTGCAACCACAGATAGAAAGGTTTGTCCGACGTAGGATACGTTCGTGCTCACCTTACTGCTTTGGTTGCTGATTTTCTTTCCAGATGGCGACGGCCGCACTATATGGGCTCCTCTGCCCGTCCTGCAAATTCCTTTCCAAAGGCTGTCCACCCGAGCAGTTGCGAGCCTTGTCTCCTGTCCCCCACTTACTCAAGTCATGCACCACTCTCACTCGCGAAGAGTCAACAACTATTGATGGCTTTATCAATACGCTTAGCGAACAGATTAATGACCTTCACGCGCAAATTCGCCACCTTTCTCTTGTTCAAGAAGCTTTATGGCATAACCGTGCGGACCATGAGAATCGGCTGTTACCAATTAATCGCATACCGGACGAGCTCCTCGTCGAGATCTTTCACCTCTCCATGCCGATGAATCCACTCGTTGTGGATTTGGAACCACCGCTGGCCCTCTCTCAAGTTTGTCGTCGGTGGCGGAACATCATGACATCGGATGCTCGCTTCTGGAACGTAATAGATGTCGAGCAGATGTGCGGACCTCTTATCGATCTCTTGGTTGCACGAAGCGGCGACTCTCCGTTGACGATCGTAGATGGGCAGTTTGGTTCGACCCTCCGTAGTATCTTTCAGCAGGCGCATCGTTTTCGGGCGATGTACGTTCGTCCCGAGACTCTGAAGGCTCTTTTGACGTCGGGGAAGGAGTTACCCATGCTTCGTGTCCTTTACTGCCGCGCAATTTACGATTACCTCCCTCAATTCTCCAGCCTCCCGTTTGCCCAGATCACGCACTTGGCCGCTGGAAAGTCGAGTATCCAAGGGGTTTTTGCGGAATTCCCAAATCTCGTCTCCCTCGATATCGAGCACAGGCTGGATGGTGATGTTATCCCTGAACCCCTCGTCCATCCGCGTCTGCAGTTTCTGAAACTGAAGTTCCATGAAATGTCGTCCCCAGCTCCCACATTCCAGAAGTTCGACCTTCCTTCGCTAAAATCGTTGATCATGATAAAGCTTGGATTTCTCAGTTGGATTCCTACCGCTGCAATTCAACATATAATTGCATCATCCCATTCACTTGACACTCTGATCCTACATACCACATTCCCTGAGGAGACCGCCAATTTCATGAAACTCCTGGAGGACTTGCCTGACCTGCGAAACTTACACATTCGAGACGACCACTACGGAGGAACCCAATACGAGGTTATGTACATGCTTGGGTTCGTACGCCAGATAGTCGAGCGGTTGTCATCCCGGCCCAGTCTCCTTCCGAAGTTAAAATTCCTTACTTTGGAACCTGGACAAGGGTTTAAGGTGGAGGGTATGTTCGAGTTAAAGTCCCAGCGGTCTTTAATTGACGAGGAGCAGCCTTTCAATTGGTTGAAGCTCCCAGGTTCCCCGGGTGATTGTGCATTGCGGGCTGGGGCATTGTAGCAGGCGATTAGTATCGTACTGGTAGCTATTCGAGGTTGCATTGTACATCAATGGATCCGGTTGTGGCGCCCCCCAAATGCTTGAGCGCTTGAATGCCCTCTCTTAGCATCAACCATCGAACACACATCGCGAAGGATCTGTCCGTTGTAAAATACATTTCTAACCTACATTACTATGATTGCTGATATGTCTGGACAGATGTCGTTGACCGGGCTATCTGAGCTCCTTTGCCTGTCTTGCAAATTTTTCTCTAAGCCCTGTTCAACCGTAACCGGGCAAAAGCTCGCTTCGTCTCCCGTCCCACACATACTCGGCTCATGCCATGCACTCACCCAGCAAGAGGCGAATACCGTTGATGACTTTATCGACGCCCTTGACAAGCACGGCAGGTTACTCGACCGGCTGTGAGGGGTGTAACACGTTTGGTGAAGGGGAGGTGGGTAGTGTTAAGTACGAGTTTTAGGTAGTTCGGGAACGGGGCGGTTGGCTTCGGGTAAGAATGAGAGAGAGTCCGTTATATTGAGACATATTGGATACATGACTGGTTAGAATGTGTAATATTCTAAGGAGGGGATGGGAGGCCTGTCCACTGTCCATCCAAGTGGTTCCGTCTCTCTTAGATCTCAGTCTCCAACGGATATGCTTTCAGCACATTTCTTCCATCTTGTTGATGATACGTTCGTTTCAGTACGGTGTCGGGCTTGTGGGTGGAGGCAGGCTGAGTTTGAGGGTCACTTTGTCACCGATGTGATGTAGTTTTGGGGGAAAGGCATTCAAGTGACGAGCGGGTTGACACGACTTTCCCTACACCCATTCCACTGGACATCCCTACAGACAGTCTTCTTTTATGGACACTCATCTTCGTATCCACTTCTAAATATGCAGCTCACCTTCTTTACTCCCACTTCCTCATGGACTCATGCCTGGACATGTTAGTATCGACTTCTACATATGTAGCTCACATTCGTTCCACCCACTACATCACCCACCTCGTGCCTGGACATGGCTCCAATCTGGACACTACTACATATGCCTTTGTACTTGAATAATATACTCTTCTTACGTGGAAACCTGCTTCAATCTCACAAGCAACAGACTACACACTGGCGTCACACCTTTTCACGGCTCCCCTGTCCTACCCCCTGTCACAGAAAGACGCGCAACGAGCAGGCGCGCACAACGCCACCACGCACGTTCGAAATCGCACCAATCGACGAGCAACGATCATTTTTTACTACAAATAAAGCCAAGCAGCACGCGATCCAATCACACTCGCACACGACAGCGCGAACGTGATCATCAGCCTATAGCATGACAGTGCCTGGTGCCTGTACGGTTTTGATCGAGGAAGATGGTATTAACGAGCCTTCACTCCGTTCCGGTCTCGTAATCAACCATCGAACACACATCGCGAAGGATCTGTCCGTTGTAAAATACATTTCTAACCTACATTACTAT
Source organism: Pleurotus giganteus (assembly GCA_032158425.1). Taxonomy (NCBI): domain Eukaryota; kingdom Fungi; phylum Basidiomycota; class Agaricomycetes; order Agaricales; family Pleurotaceae; genus Pleurotus; species Pleurotus giganteus. The sequence goes on from JAPEHR010000002.1 coordinate 4,679,189, forward strand.
GATTGCTGATATGTCTGGACAGATGTCGTTGACCGGGCTATCTGAGCTCCTTTGCCTGTCTTGCAAATTTTTCTCTAAGCCCTGTTCAACCGTAACCGGGCAAAAGCTCGCTTCGTCTCCCGTCCCACACATACTCGGCTCATGCCATGCACTCACCCAGCAAGAGGCGAATACCGTTGATGACTTTATCGACGCCCTTGACGAGCAGATTGCAGACCTTGATGCACAACTGGAACACATCAGCAAGATTCGAGACACCCTATCGCTTAATCGTGCAGCCCATCACAATCTGCTGTCGCCCATCCGTCGCATACCCGATGAACTTCTCATCGAGGTATTTCGACTCTACCTCAGTATGAGCGGTATGGATGTTCGACAACTGGTTCTTTTTCACGTCTGTAGCCGGTGGCGGAATATCGTGTTGTCGTCAAACATTAGCGTCTGGAGTTTGATGGATACAGGGGAGTTGCCTGGACCCCTTATTGATGTATGGATTGCGAGAAGTGGCAACTCTCCGTTGATGGTTACACTCTGGTCGGTTCGGGCGCTCCGTCCTAACATCTTGCAGCAATCTTATCGCTTGAGGGGGATTGAGGCTAGTGAAGTGACCTTGACATGTCTCTTCCTGGAGTCAGAGAACGAGCTACCAATGCTTCGTATCCTTTACTGCCGCGAATTTTACGGTCAGCTCTTTGAATTCTCCAACTTCCCTTTTGCCCAGATCACGCATTTGGCCGCCGCTGGGGTGGCCGACCTCCAACGGGTTCTCGCCCACTTTCCAAATCTGATCTCACTGGACATCGAGCACGAGTTGGATCTCGTCATGACGCCAGAAGCTCTCGTACACCCGCGTCTACAATATCTGAAGCTCCGTCCCCGCAAACCCTCTTATCAATCCACTACCCCTCAGAAGTTTGATTTTCCCTCGCTGAAATCTCTGAACATCGTCGTGAAGGGCTTCACTTGCCCTTGTACACCAGTAATTCAACATATAGTTGCATCATCCCATTCGCTTGATGCTCTGGTCCTACATAACGCATATCCCGAGGACTACAAGGATTTCGTGAAGCTTCTTGAGCAATTACCCGACCTACGGAAGCTACATTGCCGTGGAGATAATCAGGTAAGACAAGAAGAGACAATGAATCCGAACTTCTGTTTGCTCGTACGTCATATCATCACGGAGTTGTCCTCCAGGCCGAGTTTACTCCCCAAGTTGAAAATCCTCTCGTTGGAATTTTCACGCGTAAAGAGACGTTTTCCACTTCTAGGTATACATGATGACATGACAGATGCCGTCTCCAACCTCATGTCCGAGCGGTCCTTGGTTGAAGAGAATGGACCTTTCCATTGGCTGAAGGACTTGGGTTGCCCGGGCGATGGTGCATTTCGGTAGAAAGCTCTACACTTGGTATTAGTAGACTTGTACTAGTACATGAATGCATGATCGGTCATTGAGTGTGCATGCCTAATTACCTCTCGGTCTGCATACAAGTGCGCCAACCCATGATAGGACCTAGCATCAAAATCCTAGTAACTCTGGGCGCAACATGGCCAAGGCCGGAGGTGGAAGTCTAGTGGTTTAGCGGTAGGCAATGTGGCGATGAGGTTGTTGGTAGCGGGCTGCTATATTGACCCAGATAAACTTCCCTCGACACTCGGAAGGAGCTAACACACTACTATAATATCGCTCCAGTCCGGAGAGCAAATATGAGGCTGACAGAGCGAGCGGTCAAGGAAATCTTGAAACAATGAATAACTACACCCGCGACCATGGGCGAGTAGACTCAGAAAGTTGTATGAATAAGTCATTTCGTCAACACATCTGCGCCGCTCACCGCAACCACCTTCGCCAGTGCCTTTATTTCCTTCTCAGAGAGATCACAGCCATCGATGATCAATTCCTCGAGCTTTATCTGCTTCTTGATCCAAGCTTTGAGTTTGGAAACAGTTTTAGATTTTGGCTCGAAAGGGACGTTTGTCAAGTGGAGTCGACGTAGGGATGGGTAGAAAGGATCAATCGGCTCGAAGCTCAGTAGTGCTTGTAGAGCATGAGGTGAAGAAAGGTGAAAGCATTCAATTGACTGATATTCATGCAGGATCAAGAGAGCATATGAGAAACCAGCCTGGATGGTCAAGCTGTACTCCAGGTTACTGTCGGTGTCGGAGGTAGCAACGAGTTCTGCGAGGGCAGGCGCAGGCCGCCACCTGAGTATGTTGGGTCTAGCAGGGATATTCGAGATGAAGAAATCGATGGCCGTGAATGGCAACAACAATAGTCTGCCATTATCAGCCGAAGGCAAACGCAAGAAAAACGTCTGAAGGTTCTTCAATGCAATGAACTTGAGAACTTGTTCAAATGCATTTTGCTGGGGTCGGCCGTAAGTGGAGACATCCAACCTTTTCAACGAGAGCTGAATTACGGATGAAGGAGGGGGGCAAACGGTGGCATCCATATCCAAAGGAATATGGACAGTGAGATCTTCGAGACGAGGGAGGCCTTGCAAGAAAACGAGAAATGATTTCACATTCAGCGGACCACCGTGTGCAGCACTTGGTGACCAGGCCTCAAGTAACCGAAGGACCCGAATGTTGGAAAGCCAAGGCGAATCCAAAGGCAAGCTGACACTGTTCGAGCAGCACGTATGAAGTCGAGGAAGACAACCACCAAGAAAATTTGCTGGAACGACCGTGGGTTCAATCAATGCAAGTGTTTCCAAGTTAGGGGCTGGCTTTGTCAAGCCGTGGAGAGATTTGCTTGAGACCACGAGAGATTTGAGCCGGCCAGGGTCCTCGAGGATTGGGTCGATGATACCTGGGGGGGTATAGTCATCAAGACGGACAGACAGCAGCGCAGCCTTCGAGCGCTGAAGCATTTCATATTGCCATCGAAAGGTCAGATGAAAATGAGTGAGGTTGGTCCACAGCGTCGGATCGTTCAGCGCCGCGTCCCGCCATGCGCGACAGACATGAGTGACCACAATCCATCCTAGCCGATGTAGTGTCCTGGATACCCCGGCAAAGGGATTGAATCGGAAAGACCTTAAGTCGTTCGCCAAAAGTCCAAATATTATGCAGAGAATTTCTGGTGGAAGCCGTCTGGTGGTGCTACGCTGGGCGTTCCGAGCGGCACGGAGAAGAGGTGAATCAGGAACGGTCGTGTCAATAATTGTCGCATCGTATGTATTATTGGACAAGGCCAGCTGAGCTTGGTGTGGCTGGGTGAACTCCGAGTCGAAAAAGTAAACACGCCCATTGGGGAGGGATCGCCAGATGATCTGCCCAGAGCGCCGCACTTGGCGCCGCATTAGATCCTATAATAGAGCTCAGGTAATGCAGAGACAGTTAGATATTGGTAGCACATACGTAGTATTTGAAGCTTGAAGTGCTGTGTTCAGTAGTTAAACGTAAAACGAGGGAGGAGCATCAAGTTTAAGTTAACAGGCAAAACGGGCTTTTGGCGCTCAGCTCTGGGTCACATGATTTAGGGGCAGGCCACAACAAGCTTTGGTTTTACACAAAACGGTGAAACAATGGCCACGGCCAATGAGTTGTCACGCGGCAAGAGGAAAGTTATCAAAGGAGCGCAAATAGTGGATGTATCTACATACTTCAGAGAAAAATCAGCAGCTGTGTCCCTTTCCCAGTGCGACGGTGAACCAAGTCCACCCAATCAATCCTCTTCTTCATCCATCTTATCTTCAGCGGCAGGTGAGCTACCTCGATCACTCTCAGGTAGCGGGGTACCTTCAGGCGATGGCTGCGGAGATGGTGTCCTCGGGGATTGAGCTTTTGCTTTTGCACTTCGGACAGGCGAAGGGGTTGACGGTGCTGCTGGAGGGGAACCGGGGGACGCGGATCTCCTGACTTGCTCACGTTTCGACCTTACTGACGCATTGAAGTGATTACATTTCGGGCAGACATATTCTTTGAGAAAAATCGGAGATCAGCTATCCTCGTTATTGCCTACCCAAACAAATGACACTCACGAACGTCTTCCCACATGCTTTCTTTCACCAGGCCGTTGTGCTTGAAACATTTCTCGCAGATAAGGGCGTACCGTGACGAAGGCGGGCCTTGCTGCTGGTCATCTTCTCCAAGGAGAGCATCTGCCAATTTGTCGTACCACTCTTTCCGTGTAGGAGTGGCAAGGAACGGAGATGCTAGACACGGAGGGAGTCAGTGGCTAACATATGACTCGAGCGTGGAGATACGCACGGGAGAGACCGCTCAGAGCTGGATTGACCAAGCCCAGCGGGGCTTGAGGAAGGGAAGCACTTCCTGACGGTGGTAGACGAGGTATTCCGTTGCCGTTACTGACTGGCGTCTGCGGAGTAGTTGCTGGCGCCGCATTCATTCTCTGACGCAGAACCTGCTGAGGCGGAGGAGAGGTCGTTTGTGGCTGATCGTCGTACTTGGACAAAAGATCGCGTGTGGAGTAGTAATTCGTTTTCTTTTTTATCTCCTCGACCTTTGTCCGCTGCTGTTTCAGCAATTGTTGAAGCATCTTCTCTGTACGCAGGGCAATGAGAAATACACGCTTGCGAAAGAAAGATGGGCAGAGACATACCCTCTATAGCCTCTTTACGGGAATACCACAACTGAACTATCCTCCGGATGAATAGAACCCTTCAAGTCGGTCAGACATCGGCTAGTGGGTGTGAAACTAGGGACATACGTACATGATGGGACCAATTACCACTGGCGCCGACATGAGTGCTTTCTCTACGCCATTCCTTCGCCCATTGGCATCCCTGAAAACCAGGACCTTAAAATACCACAAACTGACATAAAGAACGTAGGCCGCAAGAGTCCATATCGTTGAGGACAGCGTCGCACGCCGCTCTCGGAGGCGTATATCAGCAAGCTTTTGTTGCCTAGACTGAATGTCGCGTAAAAGAGTGGACAGTATAGTCTCATAGTCCTCGTCGCCGGACTGAGAAGCATTATGCGTTAGTAACCCAGACATTTCATCTACTGGATATTCACTTCACCTTTTTAAACAAGCGCATTAGAAAAGACATTTCGATACTGTCGGTATTGATACGGAATAGATTATGGAGGACAGGAGGTCTTCAGGCAACGCCAGCGAATATGGCTACAGGCGACGAGATATGGGGAAAAAGTAGAAAGAAAGGGAAGCAGCAATGAGCAAGTTCAAGTGGCGTTGTGGTGGCCATTAAGCGCCGGATGACGTGCATTGAATACCATGGGCGCCTATCTCCAGCTTTGCTGAGGAGGACACCTAATCGACGGGGAATGAAAAATTGATGGCGCAAGTCGCGTGATCTGAACGAATCACGCACACGGCCATCGCCAGCCGCAATCGCTTGGCAGCCGACATGTGAATAGACAGTGCGCATTTGCACACGTCGCTCGCCGTTGTTGACAATGAGCGGGATTTGCCATTTCGGAATCAGTGGCCCCGCATTTAGCAAGCGTGTTCCACGGTCAGACTGATATTCCCACAGTCAATACTGACCCTGTCCTTTCGTCGTTGCGCACATCCTGTACACTCACATCGCTAATATCCACCATGAATCAACTCATATCTACACCTTCCGATCCTCGTGTCTCGTTTGCCACTATCGCTCAGTTCTCCCGTGCTGTCAGTATGGCTCGAACGTTCATCACGATGCAACAAGAGGACGACTCTCCACCAAGGGTATTACCGCCCGTCGTGCAAAAGGTGCTCGCTGGTGTTATGGGATGGGATGCGCCTCTAGTTCAGCAAGTCTGGGAGCTGATGCAAGCTGATGTCTGGGCTATGAATGGTGTTGTGCCAACAGATGGTGAGATTTATCAATATAACCAATTTGCACTGAACGAGGAGACATGTACGTACGGTATCTACATCTCCAATGATCCTGACTATGCTGACGTTCAAACTGCTCATCAGCATATCGCCACTTGTTTCCACCAACCCGAGTCTGCCTGCAATGTACCAGCTCTGTAACTGGCCATCCACAGCGTCTCGCCGAGCCAAGAACTCACAAAGCAACTCTATTCAGTTTGCGAGAGGGTCCGTTACCAGTGTATACTACATCTCTGTACTGCCGAAGTAGAATACAGTCTTTGCTCCACCCGCGTGAACTGATATCATCGAAACAGAGTGTTACACCCGCTACCACTCAAACTACCGCATTCAAAGTGGCCAACGCATTTACTACGGTGGTGTTCCGGATGTACTACAGGTGGCGCAGCACTTTTTCATTGAGACTAGCCTGGTCGAATTGTTCGTAGCGGGCCAGGTGTTTGGCTGGTCTGTAGCTTCTAATACCCCCACCTGTTATCCTAGTTTGCTCACTAGTAATAGGATCTCGGCTACCAATTGGGCTCGCATCTACGATTATGCATTATCTCCTCGATGCCCGCATGTGAAGAACAACAAGTATGCTTTCCCCGCTCAATACGCAAGGCTCCTTCAGCCACAGTATCCCAACTGGCAGTCGACTCTCTCACTCAGGCCTGAAGATGTTCTTAATTCATTTTTCCTGTACTCCTTACTCCTTGATAAAGCTGAACATGGATGGAAGCTCATACTTCCACATGACGAAAGCAGCCAGGCCGATCGACTACGAGAGGCACTCCGGGTCAGGAATCAAGCAATGGAAGGTGTTGGTCAAGAGGCGTATCCGCACGCTTGTGATCTATGTTGTCATGTTATCGAGGCTGAGGATGGGAGTTTCCGTGAGTGCTTTGAGTGCAGCTATGATAAATGTGGATGCCAACTTGTCGTACTGCAGAAAAGATACAAGCCGCAGTGTGCGACGGAAATAATATGGGTCACCCGTGCTGTGGCATCCACGACTGCACAATTCCGTTGGATCATCGTACTGATCGTTTCTGTCCCGACCACCAGGTACGAGAACGTCTCTGTGCCGTTGACAACTGCACTATGCCAGTCGATGGAAGAAGCCGGACTTGCGCAGATCCTGGCCATAAAAGGCTGGAGGCTCGCTACTTTGCAAGAGGAACCGCCATCATGGATCTGCAGGCTCGGCTGAAGCGAGCTGGGGTTGTTGTGCCAACAGATTCTGCATCGCTTGATATCGAGCAGCCTAAATTTGTTGGTGTTGTTGAAGAGGAAGAATGTAGCGGCAAAGATGGTGCTGACTATAGTAAGCGCAAGCTGCGTGCATGCTTCGGGACCAACTACACTCATACCGAGTTGTTGTTCATGCGTCCGTGTGGTGTAATCCTTTCTCGTGCAACTCTCTATGGATCTGAGGCCATATCTGCGGTACATGTATATTTATTTCATCAGTCAACTTTGGCTGGCATCACTGACTGTGTGCGTTAGCTAGCTGCCAAGGCAACATTCCCCACTCCAGAGTCAACACCCGAGTATCTATTCTATGACTCCAACTGCAAGCTTGTCGCCCACCAGCGTACTATTGGCGACACCCACTTCGATCGAACAGCCCGCCCGGTGGATGTCTTTCACTTCCGATCCAAGCATAAGGAAACTGACACATTCTGCCAACAACACTGTAATCCTGCTGCTTTCAAAGAACTCATGCACGAGGGAAAGTGGCGCTTTAATAGTTCCATATGCGAACAAACAAATGTTTGGCTGGGAGGCTACATGGCGATTCTCCGGAATATGGAGGTGTCCAGGTACAATTTCTATCTGGACGAGATGATCAAGCGACGGAATCGTTACATCATAGAAGAGCTGACAACAAAGGATTATCAGCCTTGGGTAATCCCGTTCGACACTCTTTTCCTGACAGTAGACAGCAATGTTCAGACAGATAGGCCGTAGAGTTCTTAACTGATTCACGCCATTTTATCGAGCCCATACACTACCAACTACTTTGCGTGCAATATATGTACAACATACATGATGTAAGGTAAGCATCAAGGGCGAGGCTACAAAGCACGCTAGGAACTAGTAGACATATGGGTCAGATTATTTTAGAGATCTGCCGTGGCAAATTAGACCGATGGAAGACCGATCGATTGACACAGGCGATTGCAGGTGTGGATTGTAGGGAAGTTCTCGATATATGCCGTACCACTGCCAGTGATGAACGGACCCAAATCATTTGTATTGCAGCTAGCACAGGATGCTTAGTGGCGAGGGACTTCGACCCCATCCGAGGCAGACGCAGGACGAGTGGCTTTAGGAGCAGGGACACCTAAGACAGCAAGCTCCTCGTCAAGATCCAAGCAATCTGAATCTTCAAGGGAGGGGAGGCGGCAGAGGACACGAGGTGTGGTACGCATGCGGCTGGTGAGGGGAATCGGGACATTGAGCTCTTGCTCGATCCATTCCGGCTGCGGAGCCAATCTAAAGACGCTGACAGTCTCAGCACCGGCCAGTTTTTGAGTAATCACTGGGTGCTCGGCAAGGACAATACTCCCCGAGAGACGTGAAACTACATTCAAACGAGCAGCTTTACCGCGGCTCTGAGAGAAAATGAATGATCATGATAGTAAATGATGTCAGCGAATTGCGTACCTTAAGCCATAACAACACAACAACCATTTTGCTGAGTGCATCATTCCGCTCTACTTCCATTGCAACCTTTTCATTTGAGGCAGCGTTCTTCTGGTGAGTAGCAACGTAGGCCTTGGCAAAGCTCGATGGCAAGGGTCGGGCATATGCCCTTGACGAAACCGAAGTGGTGGCATCAGTCGACATTGCTGCGGGGGCGTCAACGGTGTCCGCAGGTGCAGGAGGTTCACCGGCAGACTCAGACCTGCCAGTGGATAAGTCAGTGCCAGCGTTGGATAACGCAACCTTGTGGACGATGCAGCGAAGACCGAGGAGGCGACAGCACGTTTTGCACAGCTGGGGGAAGTTGTCGCAGAGTCGATTCGCTTTTCTAGGGCCACCATCTCCACGACAATTGGGGCTCGCACAGTCGAGACTGTTTGAGGGTTGGTCCGAAAGGGACCTTTTGAGTGCAGAACGAATTTGAATCTCTTCGGGGATTTGGTCCACTCCAAGTCGGCGGCCATGCCAGCTAACAAGCTTACAAGAAGTACACTAGAAGTCATATGAGTGATTAGCAATGAAAGTCTAGGATCGAAGCAGATACGGCTCACCACTTGGTACCATCGGCCAAAATTCAGAGGCTCTTTGCCTCTACCTTGACAGAGTAAGACAGGGCCGAGAGTCGGTTTTGCGCAAGCGGCGTCCTGACACTTGGGAAAAGGACTTGGTCGAGGTGCAGTTGCGGGAGGTGGTGTCATTGCAGCTACTAGGCGAACAGGATGTAGCAGGGGGGAGATAAAAAGACAAGCTGAAAATTCTATCGATAAGTCCGTTTAAAAGGGTATTGGTGATTATCTGACCCTAGGAGACAACTTACTTTTTATGTTCCGTTCCAGGAGCTATATCACAAGTCAAGCGGATATGCCCTAACACTCAGCAAGCTCAACTCAACGTCCAAGTGGCCGACCACTCTCAACAATGGAATTTCTAGCGGTACTCGTCAATCGAAGGGTCATCCATGATTGGGCATTCAGTTGCCGCAAGTGGAAGCGAGAGCCCTGTCGATGGCGGGGACAGCCGAGCGCGTGAGGGACGTATGGCGGGACGACAACGCCAAGTCGACGTAGTTGAGGTTTAGTGTGATTTGCCCGACACGTCGGGGATGCCGTGAGTTGCCGAGGTCATGTGTATACACGTGCGTGGGCGCTTGCGCACTTATTCCCTGCGAATTCGGAGTTCTGCTTTGCTCGCTGATCTTCACGGTCCTCTACAGCAACATTCGCAGCTGGTTCGAGGACTGAAAATGCTGCCATCGCTGCGGAGAGGCTTGCTTCGACTCCAAAAATCTGATAGATCTCCAACTCGTGCAGGGATCGCTGTTAGGGTTCATGAATGGCAGCGGACAACAGGCCTCAGACCGAGTTGCGGCCAACTACGACAATTTATGGTACCCGCGCATCGCTCGTTGGGGGACAAACTCCTGTATAGATATGATGGAACGCCACGGTCAAAGCTCAAGGGATTTGGAATCAGTAAGTGTTGGCAATTTAAGCTTAACATTACCCGCGCTCAACGATGGACGTAGTCTCGATATTCGCTCTAGTGTACCTCTTGTTTGAAGCCCTCGCTGCCGTCGACCAGCTGGGGAATGCGGTGCATTTAGTATCCAGTCTTGTAAACATCTACCGCATGGATACCTATTTCTATGCCTCCACAAATCTGGACGACTTCAAGCAGACACTTCAGTTCTACAAACGTCTCGTTGACTCTGTCGATATCCCAATAGAGGAAGATGATATGAAGGCATTCTACGAGCAACTCGATAACTTGACCGAGGACGACCAAATTCACACTATCATACGAAAAGTTTGTGAAGAAACACATGTTACGCTTGCAGACAACTCGGAGACCACAAATCAGTTGGCTATTGCTGGGAAAATCGTTACCCTACTGGCTCAGTCATTGGTCGATGTCGGTGTCATACTGAATAGTCGGCTTGCACCTGAGCTCATGAAGTACCGAGAACTTTTGCAACAGCAAACTCCATCCGATAATGAAGATTACGAAGCAGTGGCCTAGGTATGTTCTACTTCAACTCCTTCCTCTCTCCTCTCTTACCATGCGACGTCATAATCGCCCCAGGGAAGCCTCCTCTCTCAAAATTCTCCCAGTTTAATCGAACCGTTATACCCTCCGTAGATGCTCGAGCCGTAGAGTAAGAAGTAGCCCATGCGTCATACCGTATCCCTGTCCCTCCCTCCGTATTGCTTCTAAACGATACTGTATCATTATTCCCACTCCACGACATGTCTTCCTGCCGCTCCGGTTCTTCCTCCCGTTTCAATACCTAACTCGTTCCATGCCGCCGTCTCTCCGTGCCAAACTTACCGAAGAACAAATTCCAGCGCTCAGGTTGAACTCAGACTATCCGGAGACCCCATGATTGAAAGGTAATTAACCCATTAACATGCCCACTATGTCACGATTTATGATATATTCTATCTCTAGGTTTAAATATCTTCCGATTTCGGGATTTTCTCTATCCTCATCGACCCCATCCACCTTCAGATGCAAGCAGTAGCGGAGTTATGGCTTAGAGGCCAAGGACTTCTTTGACCTTCTCATCCCTAGGAGTCATCCGGATGCGGAAGGGCACAGGGGATCGTCCAGAGAGACCGTCGTACTCCTTCAAGTCAATTGGCTCGCCTGGGATTTCCTCCATCTTGAAAGCCCAGAGCATGCGAGAGATGGCAAGCCAGACCTCACGCTCGGCTACCCACATACCGGGGCAGATGCGGCGGCTGCAAACATTGTTATTGTCGCCGAAAGCCGTGAAGAAAATCCCACATACCCGACACCGAACATCCAGTGGTCACGCTCATAGGGATTGGCAAGGTTAGCCGACTCGGAAGACAGAGTAGAGTCATTAATGTATCGGTCGGGCTAAAGAAGGCTAAGTAAGCATCCTGACTCCGAAGCTGTGGAGAATAACTGACGTTGAACTTGAAGGGCTCTGGGTGACGGGTAGGGTCATGGTGCATCGTGTACTGGGAGGCTAGGTGAGCCGATTGTCCAGCTGATTTGAATCGTGTTACTTACGGTGTTGAGCACAAGAACAGTATCCTTAGGGATGAATTGGCCTCTGTAAGTGAAGTCCTGAGTATTCACGTGAGGAGTTCCAAGCCAGAATGGGTTGTGGCAACGCTCGACTTCCTATGGTTGGCATTAGCGTTATGGCAGTGGCTCCCGTGCTGAGAAGTAGTGGCGAACCTTAATGATTGCGTGGATGTAAGGCATATTCTTTTCGTCTTCTACCGTAGGCAACCTGTCCCGACCAACTACGCGATCCAATTCAGCGTGGGCCTTGGCTTGAATCTCAGGATATGCGGGGATGAGAGCCGAGAACCATTGCATAATAGAAGCCGTCTATCCAAGAACTCGTTAATTCCGCGCCATGACAGCCACGAATTTCCTTTGGCGAGAGCAGACTTACCGTTTCGACACCGCCAATCATGAACGCGGAGCAAAGGATGGACATATCGAGGTGGTCGAGTTGCTCTTCTTCCTTGCTTTCGATCATGGACTTGACAAGACAATCGGGGATCTTTTCACCGTCCTTCATTCGCTTCTCAATGTCCAGGATCATGCCGCCATAAGTGTCAACGAGATCCTTGTGGAGTCGCTTGCCACGGCTAGTCATGTAGTGAGGCAACTTCTGGAGGATAGGGACGAAGTCTACAAGGTTGGAGACCGGACCAGTGCAGTTCCTAACCATCTTGTCAGTATTTCCGCTCACGGTATGGAATATTTCGGGAGCTTACATGAATTCACGAGAGAGCCTGAGTGCGCGAGCAACAAGAGGGTGGTCGATGGAGTCCGTGCGCATACCGAAGACGATGGTAAGCATGTTGTTGAGGGAGCATCGACCAGCGTGGGGCTGGGGGTTGATAGGTGCGCCGCCAGCTTGTCCTTTTCTGAACAATTCCTTGACAAGGATGGTAGCCTCGTAGTCAAGGACGTTGGTGTATCCGTCGACAGCCTTCGAAACGAGAGAGCCAGCTGCGATGCGGCGGTGCTTCCTCCTATTGAAACCATGCCATGATCAGAAGCGTGTTGCACCTCCAGATTGAAGTTCTACATACCAGGTGTCATTGTAAGGAGTAGCAGTGATACCACGGCCAACGAAGATATTCTTTGACTTGAGGAACATCTCCTTCCTTGAAGAGAAGACGGAGCCGTTGGTGACCATAAGATCTTTTACGATCTGGGGGTCAGACACGATGACGAAGAGCTGATTTCCGAGCCACAGGGAGTACAAGGGCCCGAACTTCTTAGCCCAATAATCCAGTGTCAATTCGGGATAGTTGGTCAAGAATGGGAACGATCCTGGAGTACATCAATCAGTGAGTTTGCCATTGGCGATTGAAGTGTATAGGCGCAACTCACCAACGATAGGCAGCCCAGTAGGACCAGATGGAATGGCATTGCCATTCTTGTCTACAGGCCTTGTCGGGAAGAAGGCCTTGAGGAAGAAGTAGACTGTTGCCGAAACGATGGACGCCAATAACACGATAGCTTGGGTAGGACTAGTGAGCTGACTGCCCGCGAAGTCGCTGAACGAAGTCATTTCTATGAACTCTGCTTGCTGAGGAGGTTTTGCTGTAGAAAAGGAGAGGCGAAGAAAGGCTGGTTTGCGGGATGACGACTAGAGAGAATTCCACCATCCTTTTAAACCTTTTGCAAAGTTCACCAGTGGTGAGTATTCTTCGCAAAGTTGACAGTCTATAGGTGACAAGTTGATCCTCCCGTTGTCAAGTCCAAACCGTAGGTCACGGAAGGCGATCACTGTGGGTCGGGCTACGGAAACGCCAGCTCCGACAGCATACATCAGAGCGGTGTCGGCGTCATTGTCAGTGGGAGACGTTCAATTCGAAGTTGATGCGTAATAAAATACCCGGTTCTGGACAACCCATTGCCATACCAGACTAGGAACGACTAAGCACCATCCAATCACTCCCAAAAGACCTCATTCTACCGACACTTTAGTGCCTGATGGGTGACTGCGGCTATCGTTTCCTGGCAGATTCACGCATGCGCGATTCCATTGAGGGTGCCTTGGGCTGGCGTTTGTTGTTGATGGGAGCGTAAGCGAGGAGAATTCAGAAACCAAAAGGTGTTACCGGACTTGACATTGGCTGGCTTCATGCATCACGTAGAAAGGCAATTGGGCGGGAGGCAAATAAGATATGAATAGTACAAAACGCGCTGGCCTACCCGAGCAATGGACACGAACTGGAAGCTAGAAGTGGTCATGGGCGGGGAGGGGCCGACGAACGCTCGAAGTAGCTAAATATAAAGCACGGTTGCGTATGCGCGACCATCGTTCTCGAGAGAAGTAGCCAAGACGCGTCCGAGAGCGACGGCTGAGGCAGAAATCAATACCATGTGCTGTATTGCCGAATGACGATCTTGGTGAACGACATAAGCGATTTCACCATCACGGACATTAGAAGACACGTGCGATGGTGCACATCATTGCACACACGTTACATTGGCGTACAACTGTGCAATATATCGCGACGCAAGCGTGCTTACATCTATACCGTAGAGGACGTAGTCCGCTTTCTTCACCAGAATAGTATTGAGATGGACTAACGCAAAACGAGGCCTTAAAACTGCTAAGGAGGAGTCATTTGCGTCGCCAGCCACAAGTAGGGAAGTCGTGTCGGTGCCCCACTAAGACAGACGCATGAAGCTTAAGGAAGAGCGTTGATGGGGATGATCGATGATCGATGAAGGCAGAGTTGTGGGGCCCAATCTAAGCACGTTGCAAGCCAGAGAAACAACGGAGTGGCTAAGCACGCACTGCGCTGAACCATGCCTCTGCCGCCCTCCCTCTCAGGCTCCCAACCTAGTGCCCACTCAGCTCGCCCAAAACGTGCCCGAGCGCAGAAACGAACGCATCAGCAAAGTCATCATGCACTGCGCCCTCTCCCCAAGTTACGCAGACATTAAGCTCTCCATTCGGACTACCGATGACATTCAGCGCCAGCGCAGCGCCGACAACATTGTTGTCCTGCGCGAAATATGCGCTGGATATGGTCCAAGGCTTAACCGTGACCGTCGGCTCGCCTGCGACTATCAATCCGTCGGCTTCGGTTGCGCCTGGGTTCGTGTCTCCATCTGCCGTGACGCCTTGAGAGCTCTTCATATCGTGCGCCTCCTGTGATAACGACCAGACACCGACGTTGGACAACTCCATGCTAGCGACTCTCTTCTTCCCCAGCTTGCTCGTCCAAAAGCTCTCAAACTTCCCGTCTAAAAATTTCAGAAGCCCCAGACCCGAGCGAGCCCGAGGTCCGCAGTCTTTGAGGACCTGAGAAAATTGCGCCGCCCTTGACCAAGGGAAGTCTACTGGCCAATCTAAAGAGGGAGTTCCATGTGCTTCACCAGCCAAGTCTTTGTTTCTAGGTCCGGGGCAGCAGGGAAAGGAGAATCCGTCTGTTGGGAGGATGGAATCAATTTGGGAGATGGCAGAGGCAGCGTCGCACATCATTGTTGTCGGGATGTTTGCCTGCGAACGTAGAGAGACAGGGACATGGGTAAAAAGCCTTTTGTATTGATTTCTATAGGGCTTTCCGGAGTTCGCCTGACTGGTTGGCTTTCTATTGGTATCCGATGCAGTCGTCGCTGGATGCTGGGAGCTACTGAGTAAATGCGATAGGACCAGAACGCCGGCGTAATGGATGACACTCGTAACGGAGGTCTTGTGGGACCGTGCTCGAGTTAGAAGCTGGGAAGCAGCTCCGGGAGACAGAGAGACGACACGGACCCGGGTTTTAGTCCGACTGGGGAGCGAAGGCAGGACTTCTACGACATTGTTGCCGGTCCAAATATCGCTCTTCGTCCAACCCGGGAGCAGTTCGTCTATGACAGCACGACAGATGCCGCGCAGCGACGGAGAGCAGTCCAAGCGAGATTCGATATTGGGCAGAAGCTCAAGGTTCGCGGGAGGAGTGACAAATCGGTGAGGATTTACACAGATGGTCCCTTGGTGAGGTTCGTTGAGTGCCTGGAGCACAGTTTGCAGCACGGCTAGCCCGCTCTGACCGTCCCCAAGGACGTGGTGGTGTACAAAAATGACGTAGTTGTCTGGGTTGACTGTGAAGCGCCATAGCGGCGCGTCGTCGCTAGACGTGTCGAATTGGGAAATCAAAGCCTCCTCAATGTCGAGGGCAATTCCACCAGAGATACCGAGGGCGGCAGAGAAGCGAATGCCCTTTTCGAGATCAATAGTTGGCATGCGGATTAGGGAAGAGACACCCTCTGTTTCTCCTGGATCCAGAATACCCAGACTGAGCGCGGGATGGACGTTGATGGCAAAGGTCACTGCCTGGTAAAACTCTTCTCGTTGAATGGCTCGACTTGCAGCCGCCGGCGTAGAGGTGAGGTTGAATTTTGCAGCAACGACGACACAAGCATTGAATCCTCTGAATTGACGAGAGATGTGGAAACGTTCAAGCAACCCTATGGTGACAAGGAATATTGAATTACCAAAAAGGCAACAACAACGACAGCACTCACCAGCTGGCCGGATGATCTGCGCTCCTTCTTTCTCCACCATTGATGTAAATTACCGCCAAGTTGGCACCGACTGCAATGGGCCAGGAATGGGGGTCGGGTGAAGACGTTCTGAGAGCACTTACGTCGAAAATCTATAGTGCTGCGGATGAGAAACCTTGGACCCGATTTACAATTCACACTAAAGATGCCGGACGTCGAGGGGACCTCTTGAACGAATGGCAAGGCTGCAATTAAGTGGGGCATTCAGGTTTGACCTGAGAAGGCTCGGGATCGCCAACGGGCACAATGGTTGGACGAGAACGTGGACGTTGCCGATGATGAAGGGTAATAACTTGAAGCGCCTGGCCGACGCTCGAGATTAGAGTCTGCGTGTCAGTAAATCTAAGCTAATGCGCGTTACGACGCAGAAGTACACGACAACCAACACTCTACACCAATTTGCCACTCGACCACTCGCTGAATACTGGCGTATTCTTTAGCCAATCAATGAGTTCTGACCGCTTCACCGTCGCCCCCTCACCACTCGACTCAATTTTCACCTTCTTCCCATCCAAAAACTCCCACTTCTGCTCCTTTACTTTCACAAGACCTTGTCTCAGCTCATCGGCCCCAAGGATAATGGCGAACGGCACTTCGTCCCTCTCTCCAGCAGCAAACTGAGCCGGCAGCTTAGGTTTACTCTTCGCCAGAAAATCGGTCTTGATGCCGGCTTCACGCAGTTCCCGGACCAACTGCAGACGCTCCACCAAGAGCCCATCTCCAGCAGCCATAACGTACACCATGGTTTCCTTGCTCCGCATCCCCCTTTCGACCCATTTAGGCCAGAGAAGGGCGAATATCCTATCCAAGCCGATACTGACGCCAATACAGGGCAAATCAGCGGATTTCTTCTTTTCACCGGAGGCGGCAGCCGTGAACATTCCGACGAGGTTATCGTATCGACCGCCAGCAGCGACGGATCCAACGCCAACACTATTTTCGTCAACTTCTTCCTCATCGGTAGGAGCGGAGGATTTAGCTTTCTTCATCTTAGGTGCCGGAGCCGGCGTAGGTTGGGAGGAGGCATCAGTTGAAGAAGAGGCCGAGGCGTTGGCCACATTGAATCCAGGTGGGGCGGAGGCTTCCGTGATGGCTTCGTAGATGAGGCCGGTGTAGTAATCCAATCCTCGTGCCAGAGACAGATCGAAGGAGAGCTGCATTTGCGTCATGAATATACAAGCGTGATCGCAAGGTTTAGCCTGCGTACCTTGTCTATTACCTTGTACGCTTCGAGGAGTGTGAATAAGATGCCCATATCAGCCGCGCCATGTTTGGCATTGGGATTGGCCATCAGAACGTCGTCGTTTCGTAGCTTGTCCAGAAGTTCAGGACCACCTAGGATCATCAGATCGCTTGGCTGTGTGAAGTATGGAATGTAAATACCTTTTAGCTTGACATACTCCCCAATTTTATCCGCAACAGAGGGATCTAATCCCTTTTCTTCTGTCATTTCCTTCTTTACATCTGCCCAGGCCATCTATAGCGTGTCGCTGAGTCGTTGGATCACGGACTGGGAGCCTATAGGCAACATACCTTATCCAATTTATCAACGGCAGATGATATTGTACGAATTTTGTCCGCGGGTACACCGCACACTTCGAAGATGCCATCGAGGATCTTTCGGTGGTTGATCTACATGGGGGGGTCAGAAAAACGTAAGACAGTAAAGACGGAAAAGTACCTTGACGGTGAAATCACCTATTTCAAGCTTCGTCAAGATGGTACATAGCAGACTGATCAGCTCGGCGTCTGGGATCATCGGATCCCAAGTTCCAGAGATATCAAAGTCCTGTCGAAATAGAATTAGTTAAAGTACACGAACGGCGAAGGTGATTCCGCGTACAGCCTGCGAGAACTCCCTCATACGCCCTTTCGACATAACGGGGTTGTCTCTCCGATAGACTTTGCCAACTTGCCACAGCTTGGAGGTCGTGTTCATCCCACCGTTCATGGCCAGATATCTCGCCAGCGGCACGGTATGGTCATACCGCAAAGCGAGCTGCTCGCCGCCCTGGTCCAGCAAGTCAAAAATCAACTTTGCGTCCTCCCCGTACTTCCCTGCCAGAATGTCTTTTCTCTCGAAAACGGGCGTGTCCAGGCAGCTTCCACCATACGTAGTAAAGCACTCCTTGACGATACGTTCGATGTGTTCTCGACAAAACATCTCTCCTGGGCCGTAGTCACGCGTACCCTATAATGATACCCTGTATTTGAGTCTTGGTTGAGAGAAGAACGCTTCGGAATGATATTTCTTACCTTCGCGGTCTTCAGCAACAACCTCTCTTTTTTCTTCCCCGCATCTTTCGCTGCACCTCCGCCTGCTGCGCTCACCAGCGCCGCCAGGCTCTTCTTGAGTTCGCCCAGCTGTTTCTTCGCTTCCTGCACCTGCGCTGCATCGGCTTTCTGCAGTCTCAGCTCGTTGAGAAGGTCGGTTTGCTTCTTTATCTCTTCATTCAGAGATTCCTGTGTCGTCGCCATTCTAGAGAAATAACGAGAAATTGGACGCGGAGCACGCGAGAGGAGAGATGATGATCGATATAATCGACCATTGATTCTGGTGAGCATTCAGGTGGACATGCCTAATCGAGACAGAAAATCGTGACTCGATCGGTGATCGGGGGTCGTTGTGTGCGCGTATTTACTAGCAGCGTCTCCGGCCCGGGCGCTACGCACCCCTGTTCAATTGCCAACGCCTCCCGATGGCTTGGCCGTCCTTTCGCTGACACTCTCACTCCGGACCAGTCGAACTCCCAGAACCAAATACCTCGCTTGGTCATATTATTATGCTGGATAAAGGTTTTATCAACCACTTCTGTCAGTTGGTTTCGTAAACCTTTCAGCTTCACTATTCTTCCCGAGCGCGTTTCACGTCGGTGATATCGCATTCGGCTGGAGGTACGTATCAGTCTTGTTCTTCTCACCATTGACCCAGATTCCGAGAGGCCCGGATGCTTTCTTCGACAACCGCGCCATTCTGGCCAACCAGGTGCATGTGGATTGGCCATCCGCTCCTTGACCATCTGGTCATTGAATATTGAAGCTACGCACCGGCGTTCTGTTTCCACTGATGTAATGCGCGTATCTGCCGGACTTTCTGTGATACCATTCGATGTGCCTCAGTTACGTGCCTGGCCGGTTACTGCTCGACTTTGTACTTGCATTATCCCCTTCGTGTTCACTTAGGACCGACTTGGTGATCTACTTCGCTGCAACACTACCTCTTCTCACAACCGCTCATGACGTGGACCAGGCCAGGTGGCTTTCGTTTTACACCTCCATTGGATGATCATCGGTATCCGCCCATGCTCGAGCTTACCCGACATGAGCGATGGGCGTCATGCATAGCAAGTATGGTCTGCACGGTATTGTATCGAAACAGAATTGCCTCGGCCCCATGTTTCGAGTTTGTATCGTGTACCCTCCCCCTTCAGAAGCGCTTAGGACAGCCGCCTACACCCGCATTGCCCTTTCTTCCGAGATGTCCATAAGCGCCTTTTGTTTCGGCGGTACGCCACAGACTTCCGCTACCCCATGCGCAGAAAATCATTTGACGATCGGCGAATCCCTGGATGTAACTTGATCGACTCTATGGCTCTAGCCACTATGATCTCTCTTTCAAAGCATGTGCGAGGTCTGCTGAAATCCTAGACGTAACTCCTAGGAACGACTAAAGCTCCGTCGTCTCACGGGCGTTTACATCGAGAGGCTGAACGTATAAAAGGTGCAGGGATTGCACCTCTGGACAGCCAGACACATTCGAGTCTAATTGCCTACCAACCCACCATGTACTTCAACATCAAGCCTATCGCTCTCCTTGCTGCCGCCGCCCTCAGCCCAGTCGCTAGCGCATTGCGCTACGCCGGGTTCTCTTCTACCGTCGCTTGCAGCGGTCCCAACTTCTTCTGCGACGACGGCGGTGCCGTTTGCTGCTCATTGCCCACCGGCTTCGGCTTCTCTGTCCAGTTCCTCGGCCTTCCTGCCGGAACCCAAGGACAGGGATACACTGGCAGCACTTGCGCCAACTTCTTGTTCTCTGTCTTTGGGCCTGGTGACAGGTGCTGGAATGGTGGAGGTGCTCGTGCTACGCACATGAACTGGTTCCACTCTCCTCAGGGTGGCCGTCGTAGCATCCTCCCCAGCCGCGCGGCGTCGGACAACTCGACCTGCGGTCCTTCTGGGTTCAACTACAAGGATGCTTCTGGAGTTGAGAAGACCATCAAGGTCCCTCTCGGCGAAGCTGACAACATCGTGGCACTGTACACCCAGAAGAACTTCGGTGCGCTCGCCAAGTACGCTGACTATTGAGGTGAACTATCCCCCTTTCTTATGACACTTGCGGGCGCTGAGTCTTTGCTTCATCGCAGCGGCATCCGTCCACCAAATATTCATCGAATGTCTAGTGTTCTGATTTATTTAGTGGTCTCGTTGTGTCTCGGTAGAATTATAGGCTAAAGCTCTATTCAACTAGAGCTCGAAGTGGGTGTCAATGAATTCTTGATCGTCGATCTTACTTCCTAGTTCGGTGCTTCTCTCTCGAATAAGGCAGGCAAAGTCCCGCACAGCACAGCTCAAGCGCATCCTATCCTAGAAGTACTGACAACCCCTCATCCAAGCCCTAGATCTCTAACGTAACGAGGCTCCATCACCCACCCGAGCCAAAACCACCTTCATAATATTTCAGACTTCTGCATCTACATCGGACCCTCCACGACATTTCGAAGCGGATATATATGCCTGGTTTTAGCAGGGATATGGTCGAATATTTGTAAGAAGACAATTCAACAAGATCTTTACTGGACGACGAGCCGAGGCCCTTTCCCTCGTTTAACTTTCTAAGGCTTACATGCGCTTACATCTCAAGCTATCTTTGGACTGTGCATGTGAGTGCGAGTGCCTGCGATCCGACTACCCTGCCATCTTCCCACAGTGAATTTGAGGCCTTGAGCTTGAGGCTTGCGTTTAGTCAACCATATCGCCCGTCCTCATCAGTTACGAGGTATCCTCTATCAGCCATATTTAAGCAATATATTCACCTTGCTTTAGCTACCACAGCTATGTCTTTGGTGCAGGAAGCGCCGCCGGTCGAAATCGTTGCCAGTGATCCACCACTTTGCATCGCAGCGAGGCTCCCCTCTGACGTTCTGTTGTCGATTTTCCGCGTCTTCGTCGACGTTTCCGCGCGCGAGTTCTACTATCCACATTGGATCCCCGTCACCCATGTTTGTCGCTTTTGGCGCGATTTAGCCCTGAATCACCCCAGTCTATGGAGAAACCTGGGTGTTGTGTCGTCTCTGCCGAATCGATGGATCAATGAATTCATTCGTCGTAGCAACCCACTTCCCTTAACGCTATCATATCAACCGTATGATCGAAGCTTCGATCATGCCATCCTAGAAATGATAGACAGACTGGGGACATTACGCCTTCAATCCTATACCAGAGATGACCTCCTTGATCTGTTCAACAAGCCTGCCCCGCTCCTTTCCAAGCTAGAGATCCATCTGTCTTCGAGGTCGCGAAACACACACATCCCCAGGAACATTTTCGGAGACGATATGCCCCTTCTTCGAGATCTAACAGTTTCTGAAGTGTTGATACCACTCAGTGTCAGTTGGCTTTCCAACCTACGAAGACTGCATCTTAGCAGTGAGTGGGGGCTTTATGATGGAGATAATGGGGCTTCTTCGATCTTCGCCACTGCCACATCCCTTCTCCATTTACTCGCCTTCCTTCCTCTTCTTGAGGACCTATCTGTGCAATTTCCTACTGAGGGCAACTGGCGGCATTCCCTACTGGGAAGTGGGACTCACGTTCATCTCCCCCACTTGACCTCACTCGATATCCGAACGATCACAGCACCGAGCATCTTCGAATATATCACCGTGGAGCGCCCTCTCCAGTTGACAATCCACACATGTGTTTTCACGGACGTCATGTGGGTAGAGCCAATCTGCACATTTTTTGTCAAGAATTCCTCCTCTCCACCGTCATCGATAGTTTGCACTTCGCATGCTATATCGTTCGTCGTGGATGGGGCCTGGGACGATGGCCTCAGCTTTCTAACCGGCCCTGGTAACACAAGAGATTTGGCCCGTTTGGTTTTGCCAATACTCCTCCCCGCTTGCAACCTTCGATCCTTACATCTTCCAAGTGGTTGGAACCCGGAGAACTGTGTCGACCTCATGAATCTCGAGACTATCAAGGAATTGTTTCTTTCCAGTGATAGCGCCTTCTGGATATTCCTACAGTATCCCAGCACTGCGTGTGCTTTTCCTTCGCTTCGAAGGATATATTTGCTACGTTTGAATATGGCGAGCTTCAAGATTATGGATACTTTCAAGGAATGGCTTGTGCGGCGAGGGCCTGCGACAAATCTGGAAGGCGTGGGTTTCTTCAATTGCACGGGGGTTACTACCGACATTGTCAAAGGTCTCCGTCACCTTCTTCCGGATGTCTACTTGCAGGACAGCTAATTGGTTCTGTTACGCACATTCAAGATGCGAGATTTGTAAATACAAGTCAGAATGAAATGTGTATCACACGGCTGTTCCTACTACTACTAAGGCTACTGTCTTTTACTCGCACGACGCTGAAAGTCCGTTTTGTTGAACTTTCTAAGGCTCACACATGTTTCGACTGCAGCACGCCACTCTACAGCGCCCACGACGATTACCATGCGCATCTTCCCACTGTCCGCTTGAGCGCTTGAGCTGTGAGGCTTGCATCTGTTCAACCCAATATCGCCCTCACATCAGTTACGAGGTATGCCTCTAGATCTATTAGCCATATTTTCACAAATATATCCAGCTGTTTTAAGGTGCCATAGCTATGGCTTTGGTGCAAGAAGCCCCACCACTTTGCGTCGCAATGAGGCTCCCTCCCGAAATTCTGTTGTCGATTTTCCGCATTTTGGTCGACATTTTCGAATTCGACCCTCTACAATGGATCCATGTAACCCATGTTTGTCGCTTCTGGCGCGATGTTGCATCGAATGACCCCCGTCTATGGAGGAACCTGGGTGTCATATCCTCTCGGCCGAATCGATGGATCCATGAATTCGTTTATCGTAGCAACCCACTCCCCTTAACGCTATCCTATGAACCGTATGACCGAGGCGGCGATCATGCTATCCCGGAAATCATAGACAGACTGGGGACATTGCACCTTCAACCCCATACCAGTGACGACATCCTCGATCTCTTCAACAAGCCTGCCCCACTCCTTTCCAAACTAACCATCTGTCTGTCTTCGAGTTCGCAAGACACACGTAGGATCCCTAGGAATATTTTCGGAGACGATATGCCCCTTCTCCGAGATCTAACACTTTCCAATGCATCAGTACCACTCACCATCAGTTGGCTTTCTAACCTACGAAGACTACGTCTAAATGGCGAGTGGGGGCTTTATGATGGAGATAATGGGACTTCGCTCGCCACTTCCAACTCCCTTCTCCATTTACTCAAACTCCTTCCTCTTCTTGAGGATCTATCCGTGCGATTTCCTACCGCGTATGCCTCGCAGCATTCCCAAATGGAAATCGGGACTCATGTTCACCTCCCCCACTTAACCTCTCTCAACATCCAAATGATCGAGACCGCGAGTTTCTTCAAGTATATCACTGTGGAACACCCTCTCCAGTTAACAATCCACGTCTGTCACGGTGCTACGAATGACGTCATGTGGGTAGAGCCAATCTGCACATTTTTCGTCAAGAATTCCTCCTCTCCGCTATCATCGATTGATTACTCTTCGTGTTCTATATCCTTCACCGTGGCTAACTCGGAGGGCCCTGATCGTGAACTCAAGTTTATATGCCCCTCAAGTAACGCAAGAGAGTTGGCCTGTTTTATCATGCCAATACTCCTCCCCTATTGCAAAATTCAAGACGTACATATTTCGGATTTCTGGCGTTTGGGCAGCGGCTGGGCTGACCTCATGAATCTCGAGACTATCGAGGCATTGCATTTTCCCACTGCTACAGCCTTCTGGACATTCCTGCATGATCCCGAAACTGCATGTTCTTTTCCCTCTCTTCGACGGATATATCTGGAAAGGGTGCGTGTTGTAAGGGAGATTATGGATAATTTCAAGGAATGGCTTGTGCAGCGAGGGCCTGCGATGAAGCTAGAAGGGGCGAGTTTCCTCAGTTGCACGGGGGTAACTACCGACATTGTCGATATTCTCCGTTGCCATCTTACGGAGGTCTATTTGCAGGACAGCTAATTAGCCCTGTTACCCTGTTACGAACATTCAAGATGGATATTTGTGAATTTGTAAATACGTGGCTGTTCCTACTACGCCTGAGCCTTCTAGAACATCGTCAGATATTTGTAGGAAGACTAGTCATTCACTCGGACGATGCCCTTTCGTTGAACTTTCTCAGGCTCACATATGTTTGGACTGCGCATGTGAGTACCGAGGGTCTGCGATCCGACTACCGCACGCACTTCCCACAGTTTGCTTGCGGTCATGAGCTCGAGGCTTGCGTTTAATCAACCATATCGCCCCTCCTCATCAGTTACGAGGTATGCCTCTATCAGCCATATTTAAGCAAAAATAAACTTGTTTTAGCTACCACAGCGATGTCTTTGGTCCAGGAAGCCCCACCGGTCGAAATCGTTGTCAGTGATCCACCTCTGTCAATCGCAGCTAGGCTCCCTTCCGACATTTTGTTGCCGATTTACCACGTCTTGGTCGACTGGTTAGCATTCCGACCTCTACTATTCATCCACGTAACCCATGTTTGTCGCTTCTGGCGCGATGTTGCGTTGAGTGATCCCAGACTATGGAGGAATCTGGGTGTCATATACTCTCGGCCGAGTCGATGGATGCATGAATTCATTCGTCGTAGCAACCCACTCCCATTAACGCTACGCTATGAACCGGAAGATCGAAGCAGCGATCATGGTATCCTGGAAATAATAGACAGACTGGGGACATTGCGCGTTGAACCCTACACCAGTGACGGCATCCTCGATCTGCTCAACAAGCCTGCCCCACTCCTTTCCAAACTAGAGATCCATCTGTCTTCGACTTCGCAAGACAGATGTATCCCTAGGAACATTTTCGGAGACGATATGCCCCTTCTCCGAGATCTAACACTCTCCAATACATCATTACCGCTCGGTGTCAGTTGGCTTTCTAACCTACGAAGTCTGTGGCTTAGTGGCGAGTGGAGGCTGTATGATGAAGATAATGGTGCTTCGATCCCGCTCGCCACTGACAACGCCCTTTTCCACTTACTTCCCCTCCTTCCTCTTCTTGAGGATCTATTCGTGCAATTTCCTACTGTGTACAACGTCCAGCCTGACCATCCCCGATTACAAACTAGGGCTCACATTCATCTCCCCCACTTAACCTCTCTCAACCTCCAAATGATCCAGACGGCGAGCATCTTGGAGTATATCACTGTGGAACGCCCCATCCATTTGACAATCCACGCGTGTGTTGCCACTAGTGACTTCATGTGGGTGGAGCCAATCTGCACATTTGTTGCCAAGAACTCCTCCTCTCCGCTATCATCGATTGATTATTCTTTGCATTCTATTTCATTCACCGCGACTGGCTCGACGGCCTGGGGTCATGGCCTCCGGTTTATGTGTCTCTTTGGTAACGCAACCAAGTTGGCCCGTTTCATCATTCCAATACTCCTCCCCTATTGCAACTTTCGAGACATATATATTACGGATTTCTGGCAATTGGACAGTGACGACCTCATGAACCTCGAGACTATCGAGGCATTGCATTTTCCCTCTACTACATCCTTCTGGACTTTCCTAGAAGATCCCGAAACTGCATGTGCTTTTCCCTCTCTTCGACGGATATATCTGGAAAATCTGCAAATGCAGAGGGAGACTATGGATAGTTTCAAGGAATGGCTTGTGCAGCGAGATCGAGGCCCTGCGATGAAGCTGGAAGGAGTGAGTTTCCTCAGGAGCGAGGGGATTACTGCTGACGATGTCGAGATTCTCCGTCGCCATGTTACTGAGGTCTCCATGCGGGACTAATCAGCGGCATTCATAGATGGCTTGTAAATACTTGTCAGAATGAAATATGTAGCGTTCTCTACTGTCTGAGACTTAATTCCTTTGTGGAGATGAATGGCCCGTTCTGACAGATAAAACCAACATTGTTCGAAATCTAAAGCCAATAAGGTCGTCATTCATCGGCTAGAGTATAGCTCAAGCCTCACAGTCGTAGGGCCGCACATGACGTCCACTGGTAGACCAGACTCCGTTCGAGGGAATGCGTTTTGCACTAGTACATTCGACGCTAGGAGAGCGATAGAATTAATAGGTAATATCAATGGATGGAGGAGATTGGCAATGCGGCACCTGTCCCTGGGTAGAGGTCGAAGATCGCGACCTCTCTTCCCGTAGCGCCTTGCACAGCATACCTTTCAGGTATCAGCAGCAGCGTTCAAAGGCAGCAGTGGAATACATATGTGACATACCAGCAAGGATCCGAGACGCATGAGCCTTCAATGTAGCCTACCGGTCGGCTGGAATGGGTAACTGATCGAATCAGATGGAAATTCACACAACACGCTGCTTACTCTTTGATCGTTCCTGCGAAGTTCTTGAAAGTGAAATCCTCGATGTGCGTATTGGTGAGATTCCCGGTGTTATTCGGCTTCGGACCAAGCTGGAATGGAGTTCAATGACAGTCTCAGGATTGCGAAGGAAGCCGGAAACGATGGACGCACGCTTTGGTCCCAGTAGCTGATTAAAATCATATGCAGTCAGCATCGCGAACCCGAAGCGGATAGGATGTCGTACTTTTGGGTTATGAATATCTTTGATTCATGGTACTTAGCACATATAAGCACGGAGGAGAGATAATAGAGACGCACGGGAAACAGGACGTCAATGAATGTAATATCTTGCCAAGTGATGCTAACATTCAACGCATGAACATCAGGTCGTCTGAAATGCTAGATATGAAGATGTTACAGACTTGCGGGCTAGGCCTCGACCACCAGTCCAGCTCTTGAAGCGGGCACCATAGAGTGAACTTTTCTATAATTAACTGATATCAGAGCTGATACCGCAGAATCGAACGAGCGGCCTTTACCATCACAACATGTTCTATAAGGATGTTCTGAACATCGGCAACTTGGCCACCATTTCCTAGGGAACCTATCGAGAGGCCATGCCCTCCTTCACAGTATCAGTTCCTAGTCAGAGATATTAGCACAAGTCAGCCGATTGAAAGTGACGGAGGGCGGAGACGACGTACCGGAAATGAATATTCTTGGCTCCGCTCTGAACTGTGAGGCAGTCGTCCCCGTTTTGTATCCAGTTATTTTCGAAGAGCATATTCGTACCGCTGACTGAGAATCCTGCCAGAACCAAGGGGATAATTGCTAGGCGATTACAGTCGAAATTAGACGGGTATAATTACCGTCGCTGGTCCGGTGAGGGAAACCCGTCAGCAAGTTAGTCCGTCAACAAAATCTTGCAGAAATCTCACGTATTGAAAGGGAACGCCTGGGAAATTATCCGTCGGGTGCATTGCATTCGACGGACAACACAAGACTTACCAGAGAATTGGAACCGGCGACGATCTTGTTATTAAACACATGTAAATTGGTAGATCCGCTGGTTGAGAAGCTAGCGGCGATAGGCTTGTAGTATCGTCAGCTGTCGCAGCATCGGTATAGGACGATATAGATGTGACTACCTTCCATAGCTTCAAATCTCTGATGACGCCACCATTAATATTCCTAAACGCCCAGCCGTGAGGACGACTTGTCTGCTCCATAGCATCCCACCACTGGGACAAGTTTAGACGACGATACAAAGGCGAAGGATGCAAATCGTGTACTGACAGCTTGGCCGTGTGCATCGACCCAACCCCAGTTAGGATCGGTGTTGCCACGTAACGTGACATTGGTACCGCCAGCGAAGTTGAACCTACGCAGGTATTAGATCGACTCCCGAGAGGTCCTGTGATACAGACCAAAAACTCTTCTGGGGATAGTGAGTAATCTAATCAACTTTGATGAGCGTTCGGCTGACCGAGCTGCCAACAATGGCTACCGGAAGACAAATCCATCAGTGACAATTCAGGTCTAGACGCATTTGGGCCAACTCACCTTGAATGGTAGGGATGTCAGTTGGGTACGTCAAGTTGCCTTCGACTCTGATTTCAACATTCGTTAATACCGGGAAATTGATAGGCGAGAAAATGTTGTATTCAACGCCCTGCTTGAACAAGATAGTGGAATCCTTGGCGTAATTGGTCAGGGCGGTCATTAGTGTTGGCGTATCATCGTGTCCGTCGGTATGCAAAACTTCGAGTACCTTCCATGCTTGAGTAATATACACATACGAAGCTACGACGAAGACTGTGGTGAGAAGCATTGCAGTGCTAAATCTCCGAGCGGGTTGGACAGGGCAAGGTGGGGGTGGAGTGAGCTAGAAGGAATGTTGAACACCACGACAGGTTTTGAATTCGTATACGAGATGCATGTGAGGATCGTATGATAGGGTAATATGTCCGTTACGACGGGGAACGGCGCGGCGGGAAAATGAGAAACAGGCATGTGATTGCACTTCTTGCGCGCATTTCTCGGGAGATCCATGACATAAAACAACCAGGTGACCTTCATAATTGAGCGTAAGGGAAGGCGTAACAAAAAACGGGGGTAGTGAGTGAGCAGTTGAAGAACTTACGTTGAGGAACCTGATGAGATAACTGAACCTCAGTCCCACGGCATTTCTGGACAACAATGGATGAGGCAAATATGCGTGCGGAAGCCCGGTTCAGGACCTCGCAGCCGATGCCAGCCTAAAATCCAACCTAATGAATGATATAAGTGTCGGGTATTACAAACTCGGATCGCTTTCCAAGTCCGCCTACTGGAATGCACCATCACCCGGGCAACCTGCGTCCAGAAAGTAACGGAAAGGCCCATGTTCTTCAATCAAAGACCGCTCGGACATGAGGTTTGCAACATCCTTCATATGATGTGAATCTTCGTGCGAAAACTCTCCCTGTGCGCGTGAAAATTCCAAAGAAAGGAATTTCAACTTCGGGAGTAAACTCGGCCTAGACGACAACGCCGTGATGATATGGTGTATGAATTGGCCCGGGATCAGGCGGAGGGAAGCTGCCTGATACTCTCGACAATGTAGCTTCTGTAGGTCAGGTAATTGCTCGAGTAGTTCCACGAAAGCGCTGTAGTCCACAACACATATGTTATGTAGGATCAGAGTGTCGAGTGACTTTGATGATGCAATTATCTGTTGAATTGCTGTTGTACAGATCGAAGCGTAACCACTCTTTACGACGATGCTCAGAGATTTCAGCGAGGGAAAATCAACCTTCTGCAAGTGGTTGGGGTGGGAAGTGTTGCGGAGACGGAGCTTCAGATACTGTAGACGCGGGTGGATGAGAACTTCTGGTGTGATAATGACGTCCGACTCGAGGTAGATGTCCAGTGAGACCAAATTTGGGAAGTGCACGATAACCCATTGGAGGTCGGTCATCCCAGCGGCCAAGTGGGTGATCTGGGCAGAAAGGAGGTTGGAGAGCTGAGGGAGGTGGGAGTAAATCCCGCGGCAGTAAATGATGCGAAGCATGGGGAACTCATCCCCCGACTTCAAGAGATGCTCCAAAGTCTTGCTATGAGCAGATATCCTCCGAAAACGATGCGATAGGTGAGAGATACTAAAGTAAGGCATACCAGAAGCCACAATCGTCAACGGAGAGTCACCGCTCCGTGCACCCCAGAGATCAACAAGGGGCCTGTGCATCATTAGTACATCTATCACGTTCCAGAAGAGAGCATTCGATGTCATGATGTTCCGCCATCGACGACAAACTTGAGATAGGGCCAGCGTTAGTTTCCAATCCGTAACGAGTGGATTTGTCGGGAGAGAGAGGCGAAAAATTTCGATGAGGAGTTCGTCTGGTATTCGCGTAATGGTTAACAGCCGATTTCGATGGCACGCACGATTATACCGTAGAGCTTCTCGAACGACATAGATATGTTGCATTTGGGCATTGAGGTCCACAATGTGCTTGTCAAGAGTATTTATAAACCCTTCAATGGTATTCGACTCTTCATGAGTGAGAGAGCTGGATGAGCCGACCAAGTGGGAAACAGGAGACAACGCTCGAAGGTGTTCCGCTGAACGGGGTCTGGAGAGGAATGCACAGGAGGGGCAGAAGAGCTCAGATAGTGCGTCCAAGGACATCTGAGAGAGATATCAGCTAAGGCAAACGCAAACTAGGATTTGTCCTGCGTCAAACAAATCTTTCAGCGATGTGGTTGATGCAGAGATGAGGTGACATCTTAGGCGCCCAGATGTGGTGAATATTAGGAGGGGCTAGGAGCACTTTAGGAGGTCCCTAAATCGCTTCCCAATCTTTGCCAACGGTTAAATCTGCTCTATCGCAGAAAAAACCCTCCACCAATTAATCATCCACAATTCTTGGACTGATTATCCATTTACCTCTCTTTGTTGGATGTATCTAATGAACCTGGGTCTCGCAGAGGATATGGAGCGTCTCAAACAATGGGGGGGTGGGCATGACAAAATTTGCTTGTGAGGCGGACTATGATTACCACTGTAGCCGGGCTGGTAAGTAAGTACAAGAAAACGCCGCCGTTCCTACTATCTGACACTTATTCCAGCGGCCGTGGGGGTGAAGAGCCCATTCTGACATTTAAACCCGACGTCATTCGACACCTATAAGCAAGTCAACGTAAAGGCTGGAAATCGGTGGGTGGTAGAAATACGGCTCACGGTAGCGGGGTCACACATTACATCCACGGGAAGGCCAGACTCTGTTTTAGGGAACAAATTTTGCACCAATATGTTCGATGCTGCGGAAAACGAACGGATAAATAAATAATACAGGACGTGGAGGTCAGAAGAGTACCGCACCTGTCCCTGGATAGAGGTCAAAGATGGCGACTTCTCTGCCGGTTGCGCCTTCGACGGCATACCTTATTGAGGGTGGGAGCGCTGAGACGCAGGGCAGGAATTGTGTAGGGGATGCTCACCAGCAAGGGTCAGAGACGCATGAACCTTCAATGTAGCCAACCGGGCGACTACAGCGTAGTGGTCAGCCAAGTCAATGAGAAACAACCACCTGCGGACTTACTCTTTGATCGTCCCTGCGAAATTCTTCAATATGAAGTCCTCGATGTGCGTGTTTGTGAGATTCCCGGTGTTATTGGGCTTCGGACCCACCTGAAATGGAGGAACTCGGTCAACTAGGAATTGCGAATCTGTCATCACGCACGCCTTGGTCCCAGTAACTGGTCACAATAACGTAGTAGTCAGCTGCATCGTGGGCCTGTAGTGCAAAGGTTGTCGTACTTTTGTGTTATGTAGATCTGCAGACCATTGAGCGAGATGGATGGGAAAATGTCTACATCACGTACCGGAAAGGGGACGTCGATGAAGGTGATATCCTTCCAAGTGATGCTGTGTCCAAAGTTGTAAGTGTGTGTCATGCATCTGAAACGAGTACGTACTTCCGGGCTAGGCCTTGCCCACCGGTCCAGCTCTTGAAGCGCGCGCCATACAACGAGCTTTTCTACAATGAACAGCATCAGAACAGCCAATATCACACCACTGGCCGAGAACCTCCCACCATCACAACATTCTCAATCAGGACGTTCTGGACGTCGGCAACTTGACCACCCTTCCCTAAGGAGCCAATCGAAAGACCATGCCCTCCTTCACAGTATGAATTCCTTTACACAGGCGGCGTCAAGCACGCGCATTATCGGATGTCAGAAGCTTGAAGAATGAAGGCGGCGTACCGGAAATGGATGTTCTTCGCTCCATTGCCAACCGTGAGGCAATCGTCTCCATTTTGTATCCAATTATTTTCGAAGAGCATGTTCGTTCCGCCGGCACTGAATCCTACGTCATCATAAGCATAAAGATGAGACCGGTCACAAGTATAGCTAGAGATAATTACCGTCACTGATCCGAACAAAAGAGACGATGATGATGCATCAGGCTTATAATACGAGCAGACCGTAAAATAAGTGCAGAAGCCTCACGTATTGAACGGGAACCCCTAGTAGAGCATCAGCCAAGCCTTGTCTAAAGTCAACACAGCCGAAGAATCACCTTGGAATTTGAGGCGGCAATGATTTTGTTGTTAAAGACATGTAAGTTGTTGGAACCACTAGTCGAAAAGCTCCAAGCAACCGGCTTGTAAGAATGCCGGTGTATTAGCTACTGAGGTCATGCTCCCAACGATAGTTTAATTACCTTCCACAGTTTCATATCCCTGATAACACCACCGTTAATCTTCTTAAACGCCCAGCCATGAGGGCGATTTGTTTGCTGCATGGCATCCCACCACTAAGCCGAGTTTAGAAGGACAAGTTGGAGCGAGCGAAAGGAAATATACTGACGGCTTGGCCGTGGCCATCAACCCAACCCCACTTGGGATCCGTGCTGCCTCGGAGCGTAACATTTGAACCGCCAGAGAAACTAAACCTGAAGATATATCAGAGACAGGATCTAGTCGTAAATTCGCGGAACGCGGAACGAACCAGCTACCAGAAAAGCTCTTTGACAGTAAGTCAGGAATCCAGGGGTAGTCTCCGAGATTTTGTTGAGCATACCGAGGCACCAACGATCGCTGCGAAACGGCGAAGGGGTGAGACGTCCCGGTAAGAGCCAGCAGAATCGGATTACCCACTTTGGATAGTGGGAATATCAGTTGGGTATGTCAAATTACCTTCAATCCTGACTTCAACGTTCGTCAATACGGGGAAAGTTATTGGAGTGAGGATGTTATATTTGACGCCCTTCTTGAACAGGATGGTGGAATCCACGGTGTAGTTTGATAACGCAGTTAGTAGCGCCGGCGTGTCGTCCTGTCCATCGGTATGCGGAACTTCGAGTACTTTCCACGCCTGAGCAATATACACATATGTGGCTAGAACGGAGAAGATAGAGTTAAGAAGCATGGAGCGAAATCCTTGAGAGGACGAGGTAAGGGTGAAGAGAGCTAGAACCAAACGCCGCGCTGTTGTGGTTCATATACAGCGTTGCCAGCGCAATATGCCCGCTACAATGGGGAACGGAACGGCGGGCAGCAAGAAAGTGAGACGACAGCATGTGATGTACTGCACACGCGAATTTCTCGGGGGTTGTGACGCTTCCCCAAAATTGGCGTAGGTATCGCAAGGAGGTAGCCAGTGAATAGTAGCATGGGAATTGTCGAGAGAGTCACGAGTAGGAGCTATGTCGCCCCCGCATCTTCCCCGCTCTTGTTCTGGGCCGTCTGGGACAACTCAAAGTGTCCATAGAACGAAGCGGACCGACAACGGTCCGGCATTGCTAGAAGTTATGATTTGAAGCGCATTACCAATTCACAAGGAACTATCAAAAGCCACAAGACGCGTACGGTACCATTAATCCACCCATAAAATCTCGATGCCATCCGCCCACGTAGCCTTTGGTTTATAGCCTAGAGTATCTTGACGCAGCTGTACGGTCCTGTGTACCTTGATGACATGCTTGCCGTTATGATGTTGCTTCGCAGCATATCGACCTCTACCAAAGTTGAGTCTAATAGGACATAGAGTTTAAATGTTAGTATGAACGGAGGTAGCGAGCGGCCGAAAGTGTACGCACGAAAGCTTTCGCGCCCAAGAATCGTCGTCCTTCTGCCAACGCCGCTTCAAGGGAACTACTTCCAATATCCACCACGCTTTGAGGGCCTGGAGCATGTCATTGATGGGACTCAGGGCGTCTGCAAGGTCCTCGTGCTCCTCGCTAATGAAATCTTGTCCGTCTTGGGGATAAGAAGCCAAGGTGGGAGATTTCTCAGTTTGAGGCGAAGGCGGCTGAGACATGGATGTAATGGGAGGAGGACGAAGCCTGATATACGGGTAGAGGGAGTCAGGGTCCATGCCTATCTTCTTGAAGCTAGAGCGATAGAACAGTATGCCGGTGTCTGTTGCGAAACATTGTCGCACCATCCAACGGAGAGGGATGCGCGCTAATGCGTTACGTGTTCCATTAGGAACTGCACCTCCGCCAACGTCTATGTATGTGAAATCTGTAAGCGTGGGGAGAAGAAGAGACGAAAGGTAACTGACCGCAGTGGCAGCCAGCGAACCAGACTTCCTCAACATTAGTATCCAGGGTGGGTGGATCAGAGTACTTCGTCTCGAGTTCTTGTCGAGAAGGCTGCCTGCTATGAGTCTTCTTGGCTGGCGGTTTAGACTTTGGCATCTCCCCGCACTGAACGCCAAGTTGCTTGTGCTCCTCGAGAAGCCGATGGAAGAAATTCGGTTGGAATCTGTGAATGAACATTCAAACGGAAAATTACGTAAAGAAAATGGCGGGTATTACCTTGCTCGGTGCTCATCAAGGGCGATAGCATGACGGAAGAATTTGATGTGTGTGTTAGAAGTGGTGAAGGGTAGTCTTCGGGGGATAACACCAACGGACCCAACGGTGTCCCTATCACCATCGTCAGCAAAGGAGCTTGCGAAAGAGCTCAGTCATCTCACCAAACACCCACAAACTCAATATCGACGTCAATAGAGAATGACTTCTTGAACATGGAGCTCATTTTCCACCCTTTCTCGTCTTCGCGTTTGTACATTTTGTACGCAAAGGGGACCTGCTGATGATTGCATTTCGGCAAAAGCCCCACCTGCGAAATTCATTAACCCAAGGTGCAATTCGAAACCCTTGGCGACTGACCTTATGGATCCTAAGAAATAGAGCGAGGTTAACGAGCCGCCAGAAGACTACACCCGGCGTCACTTACATTCCTGCCAGGGCCCGCGCAGTGTAAGCACCCCGGGAAAAGCCGAAAATGCAGATTTTGTCCCCGGCCTCATCTATCATCATCCGAGTAAGTCATAAGGCTTCGAGCTAAATGAAAGAACAGACGGTTCTGCATGAGAAACTCATAGCCACCTATTCGTAATCATCAACTCAATCGGAAAGAAGCAGCGGAACATCGGACGAACCCATGACATGCGCGTCAAGGTGCACACCCACCATGCTGTCCAGTGTTTTCTTCAGTTTCGCCATCGTAGGCTTCGCTATTTGCGGAATATTGTAGGTTCCTATTCCGGACTTGGGCAAAAGCTTAACTCGAGACTGAAGAGGAGGTACTGAGGTCAACTTGCCTGATAGTATACTAACTGCTTGCGGGGGTCGTCTTTCTTCAGCATGGTGAAGAAATTCACGACATTAGAGTTCTAGAAAAATTAAAAGCGGGAATTTCTGGTGTAAGAAGTAAACGCACGTCGTCGTCGAATTGGTCCCCTGTGGAGGTCGGATGAACGCTGACACTTGGCGGGAAAAAAAGCTCGGGTTCACTAACCTGTGCCGTCGAAGCACAGAACCAGAGTCCGATGGGTGTGGGACGGCGGTATAACCTCGTCATCCTCATCGTCAGAGTCGGAGGCGCCAGAAAACCCGGATTCACGGCCAGGCGACGAAACATTGGGGACCTCAGGAAACATGTCCTCGCGGTCGCCTGTGTTCACTCGAGCTGGGCGCCTGCGACGGGGTCCATTCTCTTCAGCGATGGGAGGCGTCGACGACATTGGAAGGGGGTGAACGAGAACTCTTTTGCCCCTCATCGCTCGGATTAAATAGGCACCTGAGTACCGAACAAGGTTTGGGGTCGACGCTAAGAGAAGTGACCGATTTAATTCAATGAAATGGGCGTCTGGGTATCTCATTATGTATGGGCTGACACACACCAGGAATTTGGACAGATCAAGATGCCGCTCGAGAAGCACCGTTCGCGTCACTGGCATAGGTTGACGCTGGCCGGAGATTATACCATTTATGAATCAACGATAACGGGAAGCCGGAAGGAAGATAGATGCCCCATCGTCCAACTTCAAGTCGTGCATTCCTGGAATTTTAAATTTATCAGGTAGAGGTTAACGTTCAACGTTCAACGGTTACGTTCAAGCCTTGGCAAGCGTGACCGGGATTTAGCGCTCATAGACAGGGGCTCGAAAATATTAAGCGCTCCCTTTCCGTCCCATTGGGTATGACATCAAAACTACCCTGAGCGACTCCCGAGAAACCAGGACCCGTATGCCTTTCAATTTCTCGAATACAGATAACCCATGCATTCTGATATCATATGTTTTTCAGAAACTATGCAGCTTGATAATGTGGTCAAATCTGCTCTTTGTGGCGCCATAGAGCTTCCTCCCGAAATTTTACTATCGATCTTTCGGATTCTATTACATAGACTTCTATCCTATGCCATTGACCGCCATAACCCACGTTTTGTGGCTTTTGGCGAGACGTTGCGTTCCACCAACCTACTGTATGGACTAGGATCAGCAGCCGTGATGGTGTACCCATCCCTGGCGATGGATCGATGAATTCGTTCGACGTAGCAACCCACTCCCGCTAAGGCTAGGCTACCGTACCAAGCTCTGTGAGCCAATGACTGGGGACCTTGTCGCTGCAGTTACCATGGACATTACCAGCCGACTTGGGGAATTGCGGCTTCATTATGGCAAGGATTTTCACTTGCTTGCACAATCCAACCAGCCTGCCCCACTCCTATCACGGCTAGAGATTGGCTGGCCTTTGTCAGCACGAGAGGAACCCATCCCACTCCCAAGGAATCTATTCGCCGACAATATGCCCCTCCTCCGAGATGTACGACTTCGGCATGTGGCCATACTACTCCTTCCATCTTGCAATATTCGTGTTTTACGCATCTATTTTCATAGGGTGCCTTGGGCCGACTTTGAATACCTCAAGACTGTGGAAGAGTTGCGTATCACTGACCGTGACGCCCTCCACCACTGGCTCCACGATCCTCAGATTGATTGTCCCTTTCCCTCCCTTCAACGGATCTGTCTGCTCAATCTCGATTTGGCGATGGATGTGGACGGTCTCGTAAAATGGGTTACCGGGCGGCAAGCAGTACGCGACACGAAACTGGATGAATTGAGTTTCTTGATGTGTAAGGGCATTACTGCCGATGACGTCCGGGTGCTCAGTCGTTGTGTCGAGGTTTGCTGGGAGCCAACCGATACCAAACCTACTTAAACAGGTTCGCAATAGGATCTTGTACTATTACGGATAACTAGTAACTACCGAGGACATAACCATGGCTACAAACGTCGATATGAACCGTTCAGCCTCCACTGAGACAGATACCATTGGATGCCAATGGCCGATGGATCCAACAGGATGGAGTACCCCGAAGCCTGAGACATAGCGCTGCCATCATAGTCATACTAGCCAGTGAGTTCCCCACACCGGCCCCGCACGGTGTCGGAACTCGGTCCAGATGTCGCAGTGAATGTCAGCCGTGGACGGCGGCGTAAGCTTCGATAATAACGAACTTCCGAGAGATTCGAGGGCCATCCACGTAGCTGGGCCTCTTTATACGATTACACTGCGTGTGCATCAAATTAGACGAAGGGCTCTACACAACGATCTATCAAGGAGAGCTTACCAGCGCTTACGGCGACAGCAGGCTCCATGAGATTGAGGCCCACCCAGGTGTCACAGATCAGTTAGTGCGCCCTCCCAATTGTTTCAGGGCTCGTCAATTTTGAAGGCTAGTAGTAGTAGACTGTAGGACAGACAACACGGCCACAGACGTTCTACGTCAAGCTGCTGGGTTGAACATCGAAGCCATGAACCAGTGTGAAAGGGTGGATCTCAGTGTCGAAGTCGGAAGTGCGAGAAAACCCGGATTCACGACGGGGGACGAAACATTGGGAGGTCAGCAAACATATCCTCGCGGTCAAGTCGGGCGCCTGAAATGGGTGAGCAGGAATACCTATACGCCCTCACCGCGCTGATTAAACGGGCAACTGAGAACCGAACTAAGTGTGGATTCGATGGCAAACCGCTGGTAAGCGACCCGATTTTGATTGAACAAGATAATTCAGATAGATCAAGAGGGAAGCACCGATTTCCCGAATCATGAGAAGTACGTCCAAGTTGAAGAATGTTACCTTGACGAAAAGTGGCCTAGCCGGGGAGCAATACAAACATAGTTAGCCAAAGCATCTAGTGCGTTACAGTTACATTACATTCCTGGATACACTGTCAGTGCTTCAGTACTAGTCTCGATGCAAAGACGCAGGATGCTTCCAAACTCGGATTGGTTGATTTATTTAACGCCCAAGAGACAGGGGCGAGAAAACCGTTGAGCGCTCACCAAGACATCAGCCAGCCGCAGAACGAACTTGAATCCCTCAAACATACACTACCCTCTTACCAGGACGGTATGCCTTTTCTATGGAACCGTATATCCTCACTTATTTTATGTGCCACGCCAGAAACCATGGAGATCGCATCCGCGATCAAAGCTGCCAATCCTCCACACTGCGCCGCCACAGAGCTTCCTCCGGAGGTCCTATCCTTGATTTTCCGCAGCTTGCTGGATGTTTGCAGCTTCGACACTCTGGGACTGATCCCTGTAACCCACGTCTGTCGCTATTGGCGTGACATTACGCTGAATCAACCCAGTCTTTGGACGGATATCAGCAGAGCTGAGATCCTTCATAGTCGATGGATCGACGAATTCATTCGTCGGAGCCACCCACTCCCAATAGTTCTACGCTATGGTGCTGATCCTTTCATGCTCCCAAGAGTCGAGCGCCTTATTGCGGTCACTCTGCAAGTGGCACACCGCCTTGGCGAATTGCGCATTGACACCTCCAGCGATTCTGTCCTGCCTCAGCTTGACAAACCTGCACCGCTTCTATCCCGGCTAGAACTCCATCGGCATTCGCATGACCCACTGAACGAACGATTGTCAAGAAATTTGTTTGGAGAAGATATGCCCCTTCTCCGAAACTTACGCATTTCGACTTTGGCGATACCGATGGGCGCAAGGTGGCTTTCTAACCTACACAGACTCGAACTTGGTGGAGAGTGGGGACTTTATGATGCAGATAGTGGATCCTCTATGCCCCTCAACATAAATTCATTCCTTCATTTCCTCGACCTGCTTCCTCTCCTCGAAAAGCTATTCATCATGTTTCCTCCCGCCTTCAATGCAGAGCTCTCCCGGTCCAAAATTGACGCTTCGATTCATCTTCACCGGTTAACTTCCCTCAACGTTCGAATGCATACGCTCCGTCCAGCGAGGTTTTTCAAGTGCATCACTCTGGAGCGCCCAATCAAGTTGAAGATCCTTGCTGATATTGATGCACTGGACTTCGAGTTGATGGAGATCCTTTGCACTTTCTTTGCCAAAAATTCCTTCCCCCCTACATCCATTGTCTGGCGGTATTGTATTCTTTCGATTGCCATGGATGTCACCAAAAATGAGGAAGGCATCTTTTTCCTACTTGCAGACGCTGCGCACGCGGAGGAGTTGTCCCGTTTCGTATTGTCGATCCTTCTCCCTTCTTGCAACATACGTGTGTTATACCTCTACTCTCCACCTTCGAGCTGGCTCGACCTGCAATATCTCGAGACTATTGAAGAATTACGCTTTGGAAATCGTGAAGCCCTCCGCCAATTACTCGATCGCTCTCATACTGCTCATTCTTTTCCTTCTCTTCGATGGATATATCTGAGAGATTTGGACTTGACGAAGGATATGGACGATCTCAAAGGATGGGTTGTGCGGCGGCGGTCCGCGACGAAGCTAGAAAGCTTTTGTTTCATCAACTGTACAGGCATGACTACAGACGGTGTTCAATTTCTCAGTCGCCACGTCGAGATCGAAGTTCCTCGGAAGCCATCAAGCTGATTTGCAGTACAATTGCTATTCCATACCAAGTCCTATTTTTCGTATGGGGATAGAGCCTATTGATATATGGTGGCGAGTCTGAAGGACAGATTGTCTGTTTACTTTGGAAAATCTCTATCTCATTGTGTAGACGTGGTGCTTCATAGAATCCCCATTTCGTCCAGTCAAATACCCGGGCTGCACGCAGTGGATTCCTTTCAAGGGGTTGACAGGGGCAGATTTGACAGGGGCAGAATTCGACAGACGCTCAAGCACAGCCTCAAATGTTCCTGACAATTCCTGACAAATCGGAGCGTTCCTCTGTTGTGTCCATTTACTGAAAGCCTACAGGTTCCACTTCCAATCCCGTCGAGGAGAGAGGGGGATGAAATATGACTAGCGCTCCAGAGCCTCCTCAGACCAAAGCGCGAAGGAAACCCGGAAGGGTGTGCGTACTGCGACCACATCTTCTGCGCCACACAATGCTGACAGCATCTACAGACCGACTTCGTGCGCGGAATGTCGACGTCTGAAACTGCGATGTGACCGAAATGTAGGCTAGCTTCCCAGCGCCCATGACCGATGCGAGCTGAAGCGGGTTGCCAGGTGCCATGCGAGAAGTGTGTGTCGAGGGGTTGTGGCTCAATATGTCCAGACGGTACGTCGCCGCGCTCATGATTATTTTACTCTATGGATCTTGACTATCGCTCGGATTTCAGGCTGCTTGACCCCTGGAAAGGGGAACCGGTCAGTATCTCAGACCGTAATCATGGTATCAGCGGATTCGACCTCATTCTCAGATTGGTTCTTGCGAATACGGAAGAGCTACATGAGCGTATCGACAGACTATGCGCCCGGATCCGAGAGCTTGAGGATGCACTGCGCACCCTGCAAGCGGCCGTGTCTAGTTCACCTCACCCACTCCTAACCAATGACCTCCTCGCCGTTAAAGCCCCCCAATCTCAAACGACTGGTCTATCACCCTCGTCTTCTCAGCATCCTTCGCCACCAACGGCCTCGGCATCGCCGTCTGCACCCTCGCCTGTGCCTGTTCCAGGCAACGAGAGTGCGAAAGTGGAGGACGAGAACCTGATCGATGCGTTTGGTATGGACGAGAAAACTTTGACAATGGTCAGCAACACTTATGTCTCGCTAGGGACATTGACCATCGGCCCACGGGGTGAGATCAACTTCCTGGGCCAGACAGCTCGGTCAGAGGTTTGGATCTTTTGTTGCCTCTTGTCCATCAACTTGCTGACATTGTCTGATTTGGTGTAGTTTCTGATTCGAGTGCGTGCTTTTTGGCTCTGCTATTCTGGCGACTGATGTCCTTTACAGGCATCCTCGAGACGCCCGCCACCGCATCTGCGAGTTGCTCCCGGGCGACTGTCTCAGGCAGTCGTGACTGCAAGCTGTCCTGAAATGGACATCGGAATGAACCAAAATGTGCTGCAAGAGGTGATCAGCCGAATACCGCCGCGAGCGGAAGCTGAACGGCTGTGTGATGTGTATTTAGAGTATGGTAGATTCTTGTAAGTTCGTCCACTCCTGGAATTCATTAATAGCGTCTAACTTCGCGATCACGCATCGTAGGTTCACACCGGTCGACCGGAAGGAGCTGGAAGAAGAAGTACTGAATGTCGTATACAAACCTGAGTAAGCAAGGCTCTCATAAGTCTCGATCCGCTTGTCATGCCCAACAGGTCTTTTGATCCCCTTCAAGTTCACCACGCAATCTCGCTCCTGTTTATTACCATCGCGATCGCAATACTCTTCGACCCTACCAGACCACCTTATTCTGACGATGCTCACGAGTACTTTGTTCTTGCACGAGCGGCCCTCAACCTTTCGCCACCCTCAATACATACTACGTTAAATTCTATCCTTACTCTGGTAAGTATGGACACCCAAATGGGCATCGTTATTGTCATTTGATTATCGATCTCTACTTCTAGATGCATTTGGGGCAATATCTTGAGATGCGGGATTGGGAATCAGTAGGATCTAATCAAGCATGGATATACGTGGGGTTTGCATTCAGATTGGCCTATTGTGTAAGCACCCTTCGAATCTGTGCATTGTGAACGTCTCTCAAATGATGCGGGAATCGTAGGTCGGATTGCGTTAGTCTTGCTTGTGCTCTGGCTATACAATAAGGCTGATTTGGCCGTCTAGACTTGAACAATTCAAGATGGCATTTATCTGATCAAGTAGCCGAGCGCCGCAGCCGTGTTTTCTGGCAATTATTCTCTTTGGATACGTGGATGGTAAGGGGATCCCAGATTAGCCATGATGAAGCCCAGCTAACATGCGGATCCAGAGCTTCAACTTCGGTCGCCCACCAAGCTCATTCCTGCCGTACATAGATTGCGAATTTCCAAGAGACCTAGACGCTGTCATGA
Organism: Pleurotus giganteus; assembly: GCA_032158425.1. Taxonomy (NCBI): domain Eukaryota; kingdom Fungi; phylum Basidiomycota; class Agaricomycetes; order Agaricales; family Pleurotaceae; genus Pleurotus; species Pleurotus giganteus. The sequence continues at coordinate 4,721,348 of JAPEHR010000002.1, forward strand.
ACTCAGAGGGCCAGTCTGAGATGGGATGTACGTTGTTCCAGCTCTATCCCTACGGCCTTGTCCCATTACTGTGTTTCCTCAGTCCATCCATGGTGTTACCGCTTCACTGCTCTGCTACAGTCTGTCATTGCCGCTGCCTTCGTTCCAAAGCCTGTGGCATATTCCACCATCCTCGAACTCGATCGCAAAATTCGGGATTTCCCTGTACCACTTCACCTCCGACCCAAGTGTCGTGTGAACAATCAACTCGAGTCCCGTACACTGGACATCCAGCGCTGGTTCGTACTTTGCGCTAAAGAAGCTGGTAGGTATGACGCCGCCTCTGCCCAGTTCCACAAGATAACGTTGTTGTTATAGCTCTCCTAAACCTCCACAGGGGCTACTTCGCTCAGGCTCTTCAAGAACAGCCTCCAGACCTGCTCAAGCACCGCTTTGGTCCATCGATGCTGGCGACTTATCGTTCGGCATGGCGAATCATTGAAACAGTGGTGATAGCGTGGAAGGATAACCCACTTGTCATGAGTAGAGTGGCGCTCGCGTGGTCTCAAACACTTTCAGCTGCAGTATGTCGGCATCATGTCCCTTACGCGGCGTCCTGCTGATTCCCTTCCTTGTCAGATCGTCATGTGCCTTCTTGCAACTAGAGCTCCTTCGTCAAATCTGACCCCGAGTGCACTGGAAGAACTCGACCGCGCACTTGTTGCGTATGAAGAAGCCGCAGCTACATGCCGCTCTGCATCCTCAAATCTCGTAAGTTCATAACATTCCTGAAATGCTTTTGGCACGAATATCTTATGTCAACCACGTAGGACGCTATGCGAAACCTACGAAACAAAGCCTACGCCGCCGTCAACAACACCAATCCTCAAGAACCCTCTTCTTCCTTGACCCCTGACGAACTAGACCGGCTTGGCGGTAAAACTCGCCTCATCGCTTCAACCTCCACCGATGCATACCCCACAAACTCGCGATCAAGCTCTGTCACTCTCGCAGAGAATAACATGGAACACCTGTTCGCTGGCACGAATATCCACCCCACCATCGCACAAGACCTGCGCAATCTCGACTCTGGAGCGCCTCTATTTAACCAGCTGATGGATTATCCTCCTCCTCCTGGAGGCGTTGCAGGGTTGGTCGAAGGGATCAATGGACAAGCCCAGTCTATGCAGGATGTGCAGTTTATGGAGAGCCTTTTTGGGCCTGGAGTGTCGGGGAATGCGAGTGGGATTAACCCCTTGGCTAGCGCCACTGGGATGCCGGGATTGAGTGGGTACACCGGGTTCCCCATACCGCCATTCCATGCGTCGGCGCCTCCGTTTGGTCACGCACCGCCAGCAATGGATGCTGTTTGGCAGAACCTGGTAGAGCATCTCGGGTTTTAGTTTTGTCTTGTTAGTTTTGTTTATTGTGTCATGTAGTGTATATCGCTGGATGAACGTTTCGTAGCGTACAGGCTTTGGTAGCATAGAGTTGTGTGTATACTTGAGGTTTTAATATTTATGAGCGATGGGTCCAGGTCACGACCGCCACAGATATAACGGAAAGCCCACAAGCACGACGCTCCGTGATCAGAAGACTGGTCAATGGTCACGTCAGCTCCTGATATCCTTCAAAAGAACCTTGATATGGCGACTGAGAAGTTGGGTATCGTCATTAGTCAAGCCCCAGCAAGTGCTGAAACGAAGTCCTTCAAGTTTTGTTGCAGACCCTCGTCGTATAACCCATGCCTTGAGCGCCTCCATATCCCTTGCCAAATGTAATCCTTCCAGATGTATCCATCGCAGAGAGGGAAAGGAACCAGCTTGGGAACCATGCAGCAAGCGAGGGAGGGCATCGCGGTGTCGAATATGTAATTCTTCAATAGACTCAACATATTGGAGGTCGAGCCAGGACGGGTGCGAGGACTCGATGTATAGGATTCGAATGTTGCACGAGGGCAGGATAATGGGCATCATGAAACGGGACCACTCCTCTACGTGATCTTCGGGGCAGGGAAGGAGAATGGCTTGATATGGTTGGCCGACATCCACGCTGAACGAAATAACATTCAAACGCCAGGACATCGATGTCGGTGGGATGGAATTCTTAGCGAAAAACTTGTAGATTAGCCCCATCGTCGCGAAGTCCGGGTCATCAATATTATGAGCAAGGATCTTCAATCGGATTGGACCCTCCACCATAAGATACTTGAGGAAATCCAATGAACCGACATGATACCAGTCAATGTCGAGGTAGCTCAAATGGCTGAGATGAACTTGAGGTCCAATTTGGAATTGGGAGTGTTGCGCCTCGAATGCGTCAGGAAATTCGACGGTCAAATGCTCGAGACGCGGGAGGAGGCTGAGTAAATAGAGAAAGGAGTTGGTGCTGACTGGAATAGAGGCCCCACTGTCTGGGTCATAAAGTGCCCACTCCGGACGGAGTGCAAGTCTTCGGAGGTTAGAAAGCCAGCTTCCACCAAGCGGAAATGTCACATTCTCAAGTCGAACGTCGCGGAGAAGGGGAGAATGGTCTCCAAGAAAGTTCCTGTGGATCCTTTCATTTGATGATGAACGCTTCAGAAAGACCGCGAGCCGAGACAGGAGTGGGGCAGGCTTGTCGAGCTGGGCAAGGAGGTCCTCGTCGCAGGTATCAAGTTGCAACTCCCCGAGCCGGTGGGGCATTTCTATAATGACTTCAGCAATGCTACCGAGACGTGCATTATAAGCGTCGTCGTAGTCGTAGTATAGAGTCAATGGGAGTGGGTTGCTACGTCGAACGAATTCGTCGAACCATTCAAAGGAGAGGTGGTGGATATTATCCCCGCTGAGCTCCGTCCATAAACTGGGGTCGTTCAAGGCAACGTTGCGCCAGAAGGGGCAAACATGGGTTACGGCAATCCACTCGAGAGGATAACGGGTGCGATCATCTTGTAAGATGTGAAAAATCCACGATAGGATTTCTGGAGGAAGATCCATTACGCCGCAAGGGGCGTCATTCGAGGCTCTGACCTGCAAGACACTCGTAACCAACGACATGCTACAGAATGCAAAATACAGTTGAGTGCAGCTGCCTGAAAATGTTGAAATCAGCCTACCTTCGGGGAGGCTGTGGCAGTGGTTGGAGTGAAGCAACTGTGGGAAGTTGGAACGCCACAGGGTCAAGAACACGAGGAGAAGTAAGTAGATTTTCAGCACGTCGTTATGACATTTGACAATCTTGTCGGCCAACTATATGATGGATAGTGGATGAGGCCTAGGGAGGACGCGCCGTGATGCATGTCACTGAACGGATGTCTAATAAATATCGACCTGGGTTGATTGAACAACTACAACGGATTTGCTATCCCCCCCGTCCCCCTTTACTGGACACTACATCAGCACCTCCGCTTGGTCATGCACCGCTAGGCATGGATGCTGTCTGGAAAAACCTGGTAGAGGATCTTGAGTTCTCTTTGTTAGGTTTGTCGTTGTTGATTAAGCATCGTGCCATGTAGTATGTATCGCTGGAAGAACGTTTCGTTGTGTGTATAGACCTGAGAATTCATGGACGATGCATCCAGGCAAGCCTCCGCTTGATAAGCAGTGTTGTCAGATGGGTGCCACGACGGCCACAGAGATAACGGATTAGACGCTAAGACGCCTCCCAGGTAGTACGACACTCCATGATCAGGATAGTCGGCTACAATCATGTAAGGCGCACCAATTCCGTGGTACCCTCCAAACGAACCTCGATGTGGCGTCGAGTGAGAAGTTGAGCATCGTCAATAGTCACGCCCGTGCAATTGATGAAGCAAAACCCTTCCAGTCTCGTCGCAGACCCTCGGCGCATGACCCATTCTTTGAGATCGTCCATATGCACCGCTAAGTCCAGATTTCTTAGATGCACCCATCGAAGAGATGGAAAGGGTGTGACGGTTTGGGAGAGGTCCAGTAACTGACGGAGGGGTTTACAACTGTAAAAGCGTAATTCTTCGATAGTCTCGAGATTTTCCAAGTCCAACCAGTTCGAAGGTGGAAATTCAAGATACAAAACGCGTATGTCACAGGAAGGAATGAGTATTGGCAATACGAACTGGGTCAAAGCCTCTGCCTTTCTAGTGTGGAGGAAGAGGCCTTGAGGTTGGGCGGCGTCCACAAAAAACGACACAAGGCGTGACCGCCAGACAATCGATGTCGTGGCAAAAGAATTCTTCGCGAAAAATTCGCAGATGACCCCTACTAGCATCAAGTCCGGTGTATCCATGACACGGATTTTCATCTTGATAGGGCCGTTCACGATGAGGTATTTGAGAAACAGCGCTGGACGGAGGTTACGCATTCGGATGGAGAGGGAGGTCAATCGAGGTAGGTGCACCGGGGCATCAAGCCGGACTTGGGAGGTTTCTGAATTGAAGGAAAAAGGAAATATGACGGATAGATTCTCGAGTAAAGGAAGGTGACTGAGCAAACGGAGGAAAGAACTGATGTCGGAAGATCCGCTGCTATCCGCATCATAAAGTCCCCATTGTCCATTGAGATCGAATCTGCGTAGGTTAGGAAGCCAGTTTACGCCAATCGGTAGTGCGAATCCTGAAATGAGGACATCTCGGAGAAGGGGCATGTTTTCTCTGAGTAAGGTCCTTGGGATGTTTACGTCTTCATCATCGTACTGGCAGAGCTCTAGCCGTGATAGGAGTGGTGCAGATTTGTTGAGGTGTGCAAGGAAGTCCTCGCTACAGCTGTTGATCTTCAGCATCCTGAGTCGGTCTACTAGGTCCAGGATGAGGCGCTTAGCCCTTGCATCAGGTGGAGATGCACCACCGTCGTAGCATAGCTCTATCGGGAGCGGGTGGCTCCGTCGAACGAATTCGTCGATCCACTGACAATGGCCAGGCACGAATATCTGCACCCACAGACTGGGGTGATGCAGAGCAACATTGCGCCAGAATTGACAGACGTGGGTTATGGCTATCCATTGCAGGGAGCGATATTCACAGATGTCTTGTAATATGTGAAAAATCGACAAGAGGATTTCTGGGGGAAGCTTCATTACGCCGTGAAGAGAGGCGTCGTCGGCTTTAACCTCACGGTAGAGCCGAGGGGTTTCCGTTATACTCGCTGACATGGTTTGTACGAACCTAAAAAGCCACTGGATAAATATCACTGAATATGTTTCGTAGAGGCGTACCTCTGGTAAGTTGTGAATACAGTGAGGGAGAGAGAAGACAACCGTGGCCACGGCAGGCGGAGAACACGAGGTGTCGTTCTCACGCTTGGTCGAACCACCGTGATAACACTGATATGCGAGTCGTAGAGACCTCTTTGCCTTAATAGATTACCGACGCTCAGTTACGACACATGGGTGGGGTGACCTATGCATATTCATCATAGAACATAACAGAACACGGATTCAAATTGGCGTAGCCGCCAGTTGTCGCGGTAGTGGGCCCGAGCAACCAAAGCCACCCATGTTGTAAATAATTCGCATAGTCGAGACTCAGACTGGCGTGCAGAGTAGAAACCCACGCATGATTTCATAGGGCATGGACATGTCAGGAGGATGGACTCACCCACCGGAAAATTCGCCGGAACAGATCTGAGGGGCGATTGAGCTATCAACTCTCCTGGGGTGCGATAAAGGTTGACTTTTCAATGCTGACGGTGACATAGCGTCTGAGAGACGCAAGATGTGTCTCCTCGATGGCTCTGATCGATGCTAGAGTCAGCTCCTTGAGCTTCGTTCCTGCTGAATGCCTGGCGATCAACCAAAGCTTCAGCGCAGGGATATAATCAGAGATATCGAAATCGCGGATGTGTAGATGAATGAGAGAGGGGAATGGGGTGCCCGGAGCGTACAGGAGTATCTGAAGAGGATCGAGATGTTCAATCTTGAGTTCTTCGATAGTCTGACTCTCACGGAAAATGAGCCAACTAGGGTGCGACCCCTCAATGATTTGTTTGGATAGGACGGTCAGCGCATCCTCCACTAGCGTTGGTTCGACGTGAAAAGTGAGCTCGTCAAGGTGGGTGAAAGAATTCTGGGAGGTAACCGTGATACCGGTTTCGGTCCAACCGAAAGATGAAGGGATGTGGGTAATGTTCTTCAAAAAAAACTCGCAGGTCGTCTGGATCCTGTTGGAGTTGATTGTGTCCAGGGAAACACTTAGTATGAGTTGAATGGGCGCGGCCACAGAGATATGATTGAATATCTCGAGCAGAGGTAAACAGCCCGTATGGAGGTAGAAGGCGGCTTCCTCCAGGTGCGTCAGATGGAGTAGGCCATCGAAGGCCTTCGAGATCGGCGTATCCAAAGGGCTTGACTGGTCTGTGACCTCAAGCTCTAAAGATTCGAGCTTCGGGAGAGAATGGAGGAGGCTGAGAATATGGGTTGCATCGATTGGAACCGAACCATTGTCGGTGTCGTAGAAACCAAGATCTCCTGACAGGTATAGCACCCGGATAGTACAGAGCCATGGCGCTGTCAAGGGCATGATGATTGATGAAGCAGCTAACTTATAAAAGGCATGGGGCATGATCGCTGAAAATGTGTGGAGGGATACGATCGCCGGCGTTGCCACATAGTATGAGCTGCGTCAGTGCCGGAGCAGGTCCACCAAGCCTGGAAAGGATATCATCACCACCACGTTGGTCTATCACCAGCACCCCAACTCGATGTGCCGACCCCAAGATGGCAGCACAGACGCGACCCTTCACCGTGCTACTACTTGTCTCGGAATATGCTAATCGCACGGGTAGGGGATCGCTTCGCTGCATGTATTCATCAATCCAACGGGTGGGAAGCGAATCGCTGATATAAGACCACAAGCTTGGGTCACGAAGAGCAGCGGAGCGCCAGAAACGACAAACATGAGTTACGGTGATCCATTGTTCAGGATGGTCCCAGTACTGGCAGTCGTCAGATAAAATATGAAAGATCCACGTAAGGATCTCAGGAGGGAGCCTGAATACAGCTCCATGACATGCATTGGCGAAGGTGATGACACCATGGCATTCTGCCGAGGACATCCTTGGAAGAACGAGGGGGATTATAGTGAAATCGCTGAAATGACTTGTGTAGATTTTCGACGATGATTTTGAAGGATATGCTAACAAAAAACAGTGAGTAGATGGTAGCACGATGGAGAAACTAGGAAACTTACCGATTAACGTTGAACGTTGAGCGCTGAACGTTGAACGTTCAAAACGTCATTGAGTGATATCAACAGCAACAAAAATCCAGGACAGCTACTTACTGACCGTGAGAAGACGCGTCAGCCTTAAGCGCCTTTAAGCGCGCTCACGAGAGCCCCCTGGGAGCCCCTAAACAGGAGTACCGCTGCTTGTGCTCCAGGTCAATACGCACCCTCACGAACCTGATTGTCAATTTAGGTGGTATGACCGTATTATTTGATCGCTTGACCAACACATATACTGAGGAGCTACGAACCTCGGATTCATCGGGTGTTACCTCTAGCATTCTAATGAACTTCGACCGGACGATCCAAGTGAAAAGATCGCATCAAAACCAGGATACGACTAAGAATCAAGACGGCTAGAACCTCGTGCGCAATCCAACTTGCCAAACTAGTCCTTCAAGATAACCTGGACATGGCGACGGAGCAGGTCGATATCACCAGGGCCAACTCCAGTACAGCCTCTAAAACACAATCCTTCCAGCTTTGTGGGCCCTCGGCGCACAGCCCATTCCTTGAGGTCATCCATCTCCTTTGCTAAACTCAAATCTAGCAGATATAACCACCGGAGAGATGGAAAGGGACAAGGAGCGCTGGTATCATGCAACAGCTGGCGGAGAACTGATTCATCAAAGCGAATATGGATTTCTTCAATGGTTTCGAGGGTCCGGAGATCGAGCCAAGCTGAATGGGCGGAGCGGAGGTGTAAGATTCGAATCTTGGAAGAGGGCAAAAGCAGCGGTAACAGATTACGAGTCAATTCTTGTAAACGCTCATTGAACTTGAGGATGAAGCAATGATGTCGCGGAACGTCCGTGGCAAACGAGATGGAATACCAATCCCAGGTAATCGATGTCGGTGGAAAGGCATTCTGAGCGAAATATTGGCACATCGGTTCTATCAATACGAAGTCCGCCGCGTCCATAATGCTGGCTTTGATGGTCAACGCGATTGGGCATTCTACGGTGATATACTTGAGGATACCTGCATGACTGAGATTATCGATTTGGATGTCGAGGGAGGTTAAATGGGGGAAACGAAATGGGGGACATGAGGAGCGCTGTGCATCGAAGGTAGTTGGAAGTTGAACGGTTAAATCCTCGAGAAGAGGAAGGAGGCTGAGGAAGTGGAGGAATGAGCTGATATTGAGCGGAATCAAAGCCCCATTATTCGCATCGTAGAGTCCCCACTTTCCACCAAGTTCAAGGCGGCCTAGCTTAGAAAGCCACGTTACGCCTAGCGGGATCGAGACATGGGAGAGTTCCAGATCTCGGAGAAGTGGAATATCATCTCCAAACAAGCTGACAGGGAGCCGGCCGTTTGGCGAATCTGCTGGATGCCAGAGCACTAGCTGGCGTAGGAGTGGTGCAGGCTTGTTGAGCCGGACAAGAAGATCATTGTGACACCGGACTGCCAATGTCCCGATCCGATCCGTCAATTCCACGGTTACGTCTGCGAGGAGCTTACTGCTTGCGCAGTCGTAAGCGGCATCATAGTGTAGCCATAAGGGGAGGGGACTACTGCGTCGAATACATTCCTCTATCCATGGCCTCGTAAGGGGAACAGTATCATGATGGAGTCTCGTCCAGAAAGAGGGCCGATTCAACGCGACATCGCGCCAGAATCGACAAACATGCGTTACAATAATCCATTGCAGAGGGGGTTGTCGAGAAATGACTTGTAAGATACGAAAAATCGGCACCAGAATCTCGGGGGGAACCCTCAATGCGGCGCAATGAAATGGATCGTCGGGTTGTAGCTGCGTCTTGGAGGCCGCTGTAACCAATGACATGCTACGAACCTAGCACTTTGTTGAATGGTCAGCCTGAATATATGTTTTCATAAAGCCTTACCGTTGAGGCTTAGGCGCTTAGGCGCTTACTCCAATTGCTGTTCACGTCCTTGTGACTCTTCCAGCTTCCAGCCTGCGCCATGGGTTCAGACTATTCCAACACCAGTGAATCAGGTTGTCAAACCAGAAAGAAATCTCACAACGCAGCCGCTGTATGGTTTATGAGGACCTCTTCGAACCCATCCATGCCGGGCTCATTGCCCGTTCCGCCAACGCCGTCCTGGATTCAGTTTCGCAACTTTCGGATGTGCTTCATTCATCATGCCGTACTTCTGCTGTCTGGGACGATCTCATAGATGAATCTCCCCCTTCCTATGGACATTTTAAATGAGCCTCCAGTCTATCTTTCTACGCCGAATTCGCCCTTTCGCCTCCGGGCTAGTCCATTGCGGCTGAGAATGGTGTTTCCTGGAGTGAAATGTGGCTGGCAGCTAGCTCTGGTGAGTCAAAGACGGAATGAGAGTTTGTCCTTGCATCTGACATTGCCTTCGCATTAGCTCTCGGGTCCGAATCGCATTTTCAACGGTATAGTGTCTTAACATGAGAATTTGCCCGAGGCAGCGCGCACTCGGAGGACTTTGCGAGCAACGGCCGCCAATCCACCACATCCAAATGGCCATATTGTCAGCGAGTTTAACCGGCGACACCCGCACAGCAGTGACGGTGTGTCACCAGACTAGACCACGACGGGCGGTTGTATCCAGCTACCAGCAACTGGGAGTCACCCATGTTTCCGATGCCTAGTGGACTAGAGGGGCAAACGCGCACTCGTTGCATATGAAGAGGCCGCAGCTACATGGGGTTCTGCGTCGTAAAATCTCGTAAGTTCGTATCGCTTATCTTGCTTTCGGAATGAACATCTCATTTTAGCCACCCAGGACGGGATGCAAAACTTACAAACAAGGCTTATGCCGCCGTCAACAGCACCCATCCTCAAGCACCCTCCTCTTCCTTAACCCCAGACGAACTAGCCCGGCTTGGCTGTAAAGCTCGCCCTAGTGCTTCACCGCTCTATACCCACCAAACTCACGAACAAGCGCTGTCACTCCCGCAGAGATATACCATAGAACACCTGTTCGTTGGCATGAATATTCACCCTACCCTCGCGCGCAAGACCTGCGCAATCTGGACTCCGGAGCGCCTCTATTTGACCAGCTGATGGGACATCCTCCTAAGTGTTGGAGGGCTGGTGGAATACGTCAGTGCGCAGTCCCGGTCGGTTTAACGGTAGCTCTTTTGGGCTGTTAACGAAATCAATCATTAGCTGACTGGGATGCCGGGGCGCAGCGGATCCCCCATGCCACCATACCACGCTTCAGTGGTTTGGACATGCACCGCCCGCAATGGATGCTGTTTGGCAAACCTTGGTAGAGCGTCTAGTTTTCTCCTCGTCTATTGTATCTAGAGTATTTCAGCGGTGTACAAATATCAGTAATACTCGAGTATAGAGTTTAGTGCGAATCAGAGGTCGATGGGTGATGTCCCCCTTCGATCCACCGAGCACCGTTGTTGTGGTATTCGTACGATGGCAACGGCCACGATTGGCAGGTTCCTCTACTCGTCAAACTCGGGCAGGTCGAACTAGAATTGGGCAGAATTGTGTATGACGATCCATGAGGAAGACAAATAAGTGAGCTAGAATCGTGCACGGCATGCCAGTATGACAAACTTACACTAACAAGAGGGAAGTCGTCCTCCCAACGAATCTTGACGTGACGACTGAGGAGCTGGATATCGTCGGTAGGAACCCCCCTACACGCTTGAAAATGCAATCCTTCCAGACTGGTAACGACCACTCGCCGCGAAACCCATTCTTTGAGATCGCTCGCATCAGCCTTTGTCCAATTCAACCCTATCAGACGTAACCATCGAAGGGAGGGAAAGAGACAAGTAGAGCGGGAATCGCGCAGCAACTGTCGAAGGGCCTCCACACGAAAGCGAACATGTATTTCTTCGATAGTCTCAAGATGTTGGAGGCCGAGCCAATTTGAGTGCTCGGTTTGAACATGTAAGACTCGTATGGCGCAAGAGGGAAGTATGGGCAATACGAAACTGGATAATTCTTCCATATTTTTGAAGCCTCGGAGGGAGAGATCATGGGAGTGATCATAGCCACCATCCCACGCATCATCCACGGCAAATGAAATCTCGTGCGGACTCCAGTTAATCAATGCCGGTGGGAGGGAGTTCGTGGTGAAATACGAGCAGATTTGCTCTATCATCATGAAATCTCCTTCACGGACATCGACGAGGATTTTCAAGGCTATCGGGCTCTCCACCGTGATATACCTAAAGAAGCGTGCTTGACGCAGATGAGGCATTGTGACGTCGAGGAAGGTTAAATAAGGGAGATGAACTTGAGAGGGCGTTGGAAACTGGGAGTGTTGATCATCGAACTTATCAAGAAACTGTGCGGATAAATGCTCGAGGCGTGGAAGGAGCGTAAGCAGCTGAAGGAGGAAGTTGACGCTGATTGGGACGGAGGCTCCGTTGTCCGAATCATAAAATCCCGAGTTTCCATCAAGTTTAAGTCTTCGTAGGTTTGTCCCGGAAAGCCATGTCACACCGAGAGGGATTGCCATGTGACAAAGTGTTACATCTTGGAGGGAGGGGATGTGATCTCCAAGAAAATTCCTGGGGATGCGTGCATTTAGTTGTCCGAGCGGGTGAAAGAAGTTCATCTTTGTTAGGAGCGGCGCAGGTTTTGTCAACCGAGCAAGGAGGTCCTTGTCACAGCAGCGTATGTGCAATTCCCCAAGTCGGTGTGTCAATTCTGGAGCAACCTGAATAAGGCGCCTGGTACACGGTCCTTGAGGGAAAAGATCTTTCGACGCTTGGGTATTGATGCGTAGAGTCAACGGGAGTGAGTCGCTACGTTGAATGAATTCATCAACCCATCGAGGGGCCATGGCTTCCTCGTAAGCGTTGCTAAGCTCCGTCCATAAACTGGGCTCATTCAGCGCCAGGTTGCGCCAAAAGCGACAAACATGGATTACAGAGCGTAGCCTCGGCGGCCGAAGGAATATTGTAGAAATGCCCAATAGAATGCGAAAAATTGACAGCAAGATCTCCGGAGGGAGCTTCGTTATCGGCGCGCAGGGAGGTGGATGGACGACGTTGACCTCGTGGTCCAGCTGTGGGGTTTCTGCAACCAAAGACATGGCTGTACAACCTAGATTAGTTGAATATATCGGCCTGAATACGCTTTGTCGAGGCATACCGTTCGGGGCCTGGCAAACGGGACGTTGTAGATGGCAAGAGAGCGATAAGATTCCACCTCAAAAGCGCTGGCGGCTACGTGGGAACGCAGAGAACACGAGGCGTCATGATCACATTCATTTCCAGCACATATGTTGACTTCGATGGATGGTCGGTGTTAGTAACAGTATTGCTGTTACTAGTTAGTGAGCCCTGACGAATAGGAGGACTCCCTATCTCCCCAGCCACGTGGGCGGGTCTCACTGAGGTCCGCCAACGCATCAAAGAACCTCAGACGACAATGTTTAAACGTCCATGTCCCTTCATCCATCGAGCTCCAGGCCCTCAGCGTACGCGCTAGAAGAGCTTCGTCTTATCAAGTACTCGCTCCTCCCAGACGAGACCCTAACGTTGTCCGAATCCTCCTCTGCTTGGGAACCTCTCGTTAACGCAGATGCTTCCGACACAACATTCGACGAAAGCTCCAACACCATTCTAGACTTCGAACGCCTCCCCCCAGCGCAATTCCAAATCAAAGTCGTAAACGCGAAGGTATGGTTCGAAATCGAGCTTCCCAAAGCATACCCGGATCGTTCGCTTGAAGTTTCGGTGAAGGGGGAGAACATTACGAGGCGGGACCAGGAGCGATGGAAAACGTTCGTGAAAGCGAAGCTAGATGAGTTGGCAGGGACTGAGTAGGTCAAGCTGCAAAAGTTTCCACCCATCCGATCCTCTGCTCATGCTATCTCTTGGCGTACCCAGGTACCTCGCGTATAACCTAATATCGCTTCATCTCCTCCCAGAACTGCACGGAGCGGTCGACGAGCTTGCGCACCATGATCCGGGAAGTAGAGAAGAGTCCACGGGATCAGCCCCATCCGACGACGTTCCTTATCACGCCTTATTGACCTCACATCACCTCATCTCCCCCACAAAGCGTCGCAACCTCCAACATTGGTCCTCGTCCCTCTCCGTATCAGGATTTGCCAAAGTCGGCTACCCGGGATGCATCTACGCCCAGGGCCTGAAAGACGACGTAGAAGAGTTCGTTGGTAACGTGAAGGCCATGCAGTGGCTTGCGTTGAAGGTTAGGTTCGTCGAGCCTCTTCCCTTGTCTTCTTTGGCAAGCGGTGGACGACGGTCAGGGGAGGGAAGGGCTAAATGGGTTGAGTTCGAGAAGGTCGGGGAAGTTGTTGAGGAGATGAAGCGTATTGGGAGAGAGGAATTCATCCTACAAATGGGGATCGGAAGTCTTGGAACGTCGAAGTGATAAAATGCTCGATCGAAGTGCTATTCAGAAGCGGACGTGATTACGATTGTACAGTATAAGGTGGATCGGGGTATAACGTCTATGGAACGAAAAGAAGATGGGTATAAGAAATGGGACGATGGGTAACATGCATAGCAAATGCGAGAACTAGATACTTGGAGACGGAGATGGGTTTCAGCCCGAAGCGAAGCCCAGCAGTGGCGAGTAGCTGGGCGAATCGTGTATTTGCTTCTCTCTTGCCAAGTAAGAGGGAATACGAGGAGAGAAAGTTGGAGTGACCGGCGGCGAAGGCGTTGGATCCCGACTGCTGTTATACTCGGAGGAGCTATCCGCGGACGCTTCGCCATAGACGTTGTGAACTATGCTTTGTAGCAAGTGCTCAAAGAGATTATTGACGCCTAGGCATGGCGATACCAGTCAGCTTAGCTTAGCTTAGGAGGACGAAGCGATACGTACCTAGTTTATCCGGTAAGGTACACTCGAAGAACTCGACCTTATTTGGGAGACTGTTCGACTCGTCTAGATCATCATCCTCTACCGCGAGATGCCCAAGAGGCGAGGACGAATGTAGAGAACGGAGGCTCGAGAAAGAGCGAGAGGAATGAAGGGATTTCGAAGACATGGAGGAGAGACTCTCGGAGATGGACGACGAACTACTACCCTTGGGTAGCTCAGACTGAGTGCGTCTCATTTCCACGAAGGTCTTGTACTTTGCGCCATTCCTCCCAGTAATAGATGTAGTGGTGAGAGAGAAAGGTGGTTCCGCAGCTGAGATACTGGCATTTCTCGAGAGGGGAGACGACGAAGCCATCGACGACCCATCTTGATAGATGGGCAATGACGTGGACGACCACGATAGGGAGCGAAAGGGGAAGCGAAAATATGAAGAGAAGCCGCTCTTCTTCGTGGCTGGACTTGGTGGTGGTGCAAGTGTTTGTTTAGTAGGGGGGAACCACGAGCGAACAAGTCGGCGAACAACTTCAGTAGTAATAGGATTCGGACCATGAATTTCAGTCTTGATGCCAACGATGTAGATGAGCAGATCAGGAGCATTCTTTCTGAATTCTGGGGACAGCGTGGCCGATGAGACCATAGCACTCACAAAGCCGAATGGGCCGAAGAACACACTTACCCTCTAACCATGCTCGCAGCTCATCACAGGTCGACAGTTCAGCCGAGTTATAGGCTAAGAGTGCAGCATCGGCGTCACGATAATACATAGGAGCCTAAAGATAGCAGATTACCGAACATGAGTAGCATATTCGGGGCAACATCAAGACCAAAAGCTGGAGCCCACCATTGTGCGAAAACTAGGGCGGCCAGGAGTGTCCCATAGCTGAAGCCTGACTTTCGTTTCCCCGACGCGGACTTTCTTAGTGACGAAGGACGGAGCTGCCGTCGAACTGCAGCGCGATTCTGATTGATGCTGGGTATAGCAGCGGAGGAGGCGAGTTTTTCCAACCCCTGCACAATGAAGTCAATGATGGGCTGAAGTAGAGGAGAGCAGACCATACCACTGCTGCCCATAACGACGACTCTCGTGTCGACTCCATGTTCGTAAAGACATGCTGAGCACGGTGAGTGGGAAGAGCTATGAGAATAATGCGCCATTGGTTGGTTGTTGTTTTCGCCGAATTGGGTGGCGGGGAGTCAAGGATACGTAGATATGAGGCCTTCAGCACTGCGAGCTTAAGAAAGCACAGCCAATTCTTCGATGAACTAATTTAAGCACTGGTAGATGGCAAGGAGCGAAGAGACGGGAGGAGTTAGAGGTCCGAGTAGGCAAAAGAGTATAAATTCTTCTTTTCCATCAGCACTACGCCAAGACAGACAATTGTACGCTTCAACGCACCTGGCTAGTGCCACGGGCCTTGATGTGTCCGATCTGGCTCGCTCAGAAGGCCTGATAGGTTGCTTTGTTCGGTGTAAGACCTCGACTGGGTAAGCTTTATGATACCTTAACACGATGGGCCCTGCAACATCGCAAAGGAGGTGATAACCTTCAAGGCACAGTGTTGTTCCTCCCAGCTTCCCTGGCGTTTATCTGCTTGGCGTCAGCGTGGACAAGCGGCTTCTTGAAGGCCACGAGTCAGGCTGGGAGGGAAGCGAACCTCGAGGCAGCCAGCCGAAAGGCTCGACGCTCTGAAATGCGCCTGATTCAAGCCAAGTACGTAAATAACACATACGCGCCAACGGTGTGAAAGGTGCAGGAGCGAGCACGCCACCGTTCGCCTATTGGTTGTCTACCGGCCATCCTTATCGCGGTGCCGTCTCCGCTGGAATACGAGAGAACTGCAGAGAACTAACAACCGGATATATGCTGTTCATCACACAGGCATCAGTACTGTAGAGAGAAACTTCATCGGCCAAGCGATCATACCGGTGACAATGACAGCTAGATTGAATACACTCTCCCAAAAACGTGAATCTGCAAGGGCACGAAGCCTACGAAATGGGGTAAATGGGATGCCCGGAGGACATAAAGCTGCTTGATTTACCCGATCCGTTCAGATGGCGGCTTGTTCCATTCCCAAGGATTGGCGATGAAATGAACCCGAGTTTGCGCCATCTAAGGTGAAGTTTGTGGATACGTTTACCCGGAAGGTCGATAACCTGCATGTATGCGCCCAACGTGAGCGAGGACATGGAGTACGTTATGTAGCCCCTGATTCAAAGCTACTTTGGCAACGTATTGTAACTTCTATGCGAAGATTCGAGGACGATACGAGCGGGGATTCGTTGGGCGCCGGTGGAGTTCGATGTTAGTGCGTCCAGTGAATTGGTGGCCACTGCTCGCGAACGCGGGGAAGCGGTACATAGCCCTTTCGGGGCTAACTCAGTATAAACTTCCTTCATCCAATTAGCGAGGCCAAACGCGACCATTCTTGGGTTTCGGCTACCGTAGAGTCACTTTGCCCGAAGCTGTCACCCTCTTATGTGGAGAGGACCGGATCCAAGAGCTAACGGGAAGGCAGTGTTAGAGACAAGATAAGAGGCAATCATTGTGCTTCACGCACCATCATAGAAAGCCGTTCATTTCAAAATTATATCTCCATCTCCACGACCAAATTGGTCAAACAAAGTGTGAAGCCAACGCGGACAAACTGGATGTGACGCTCGTTCGAAGGCGCCTATAAGAGGCATAGTCATCTGCAAGGATCGCATCAGCGTCAGCGAGATGCACCAGTGATGAGAGTCGGGGGCAGACGCGGAGCAAGAGAGAGCAAGCTATTGCCATTGGCGACGGCAGGCTGAGGCGACGGCGTTGAACACGCTCACGTGGCATTCAGGAGACGTACAGGGGTCATTAGCATAAATCATAGCGTTTTCGCTATCTATGCAACGGCCTCTTCTAGAGAACCACCGACTTAGGTCGCCCGTCGATATGTCCGCTCCATATTGCCATAATATGCGCTTCAAGATTTCACAATTTGAATGAACAAAGGGTTCCACCACATACTGAAGTATTATTGACCGTGAGAACTACCCTGGTAAACCGTGAGAACGAGTGAAAGTCCGAAGCGCAGGACGGTTCGGCCGACGCCGTAGGCGGCGACACCTCCCACTTATCTGAAACCAGCTGGCCGCAAGTCGCAACTCTGTGCACAGTAGGCTTTCCTGAAATTGTTCGCCTCATCTGCCATGCATTGACAGTTGCTCCTAGGATTAAGTACTTCCTAATTGTCCACAGATACTCTTTGCACGGCGAAATTTCGAATATCTCGTTGAATCCCAAAGCTAATTCAGAATCCTTCGCTTTTCAAACGTCATCGTAATGTCTTCCATGGATCAAAGGGTCGTCAGATTTGCCGATTCACGTCCCGGAGGTGTAACCAGGCTCCCCCCTGAAATTCTGACACGGATTTTTCACCTCGTGGCCGATGGCTACACATCATGGAGTCATCCTGAGAACTGGACGACTGTAACCCATGTCTGTCGCTTCTGGCGCGCGGCCGCTCTCAATGATCCAAGTTTGTGGACCTATGTCAGCGAGCGCCTTCCTCGCCCTTGGATGGACGAATACCTGCAGCGCAGCGATCCCCTACCGGTGCGATTAAATTATTCCTTGATGAGTCGCGAAGCAGTGCAGGATCACGTCTCTGCGATCATCTTGGAGTCGACTCATCGGCTCGGGGAACTTGTTATAGACCAACGCAGAGGCAGTGATATCTTCTCCAGGATCGATAGACCCGCTCCGGCGCTGACCCAGCTCATGGTATTATCCAACGAACACTCACGTATCCCTCAACAAATTTTTGGCGGTCACTCCCCGCCGCTATGCAAATTGGTCTTATCATCTGTAGTCATGCCTTTGAGGGCCCCATGGCTTCAGAATGTGCGGGACCTGGAACTGGAGGGTGATTATAGTTTCTACGACGAAGCCGGCTCATCCGTTCCAGTCAGTGTCGACAGCGTCCTCAACCTACTCGCCTCTCTCCCACATCTCGAGCGTTTGTTGTTAGAAGCCCGAGTTTCCAATTTTTCGCATATGCCTGCCTCCGAAAACCTCCATCTCGCGCATCTCAAGACGGCAGAAATCTATATCGACGAGCATTGTATCCCTCTGGTTGATATCTTCAGCCACATCTCAGCTGTCACGCCCATTGGACTCATACTGAGTCTTGAATTGGATTCGGTTGACTATTTCAGGATCAGGGCGGCCTGCAGGTTCTTCTTGGAGAGTATTTCCCAAACCCCTTCAAAGTTTGTTTGGGATGACGCCTGGATCGCTGCCGTTTCGTATCCTCCGGCCCCGGCAATCGCTGACGAAATCAATTTTATCATTGAGCGATCACAAAGAGGAAAGCTAGTCGCTGTGTTAGCTAACCTCCTCCTCCCCTACATCCAAATCCGAACTCTGCATGTCGACTCGCCTCACCCAGGTTGGCTTTTCTTCTCCGACAGTCAATCTATCGACAGACTCGAGATTGCCGCCTTCGAACCCTTTCAAATACTCCTGTCGACTTCAACAACGTCATTCCCCTCCCTTCGTCATCTGCACATTCGCAACTTCGATATCTCGGATTGCATACCCATGTTGATGCCCTGGTTAGTCAGAAGGCATTCAGCAGGAGTGGATCTTGCAGACTTGACTCTATCGTCTGTTGGACCCGTTGAAGACCAAGACCTTGAATCTCTCGGGCGCTACGCCACCGTTAACGTTCATTCTGGTCCTTAAACGTTGATTCAAAGTTTGAGAGTGGACTGGAGAATCCTCAATCAGCCGTTGATGTGTTGCAAGATGATTCAAGTGATTTTGCTAGGTGCGTCCGTCCTTCACTCCATGGCCTACACTTTGAAACCGTACATAGGATTTTTCCTCTCTCCGAATGGCAGTCCAATTCTCGTCGATGTACAGCTGGTTACTGTACATATCCTCATCGTGAATTATACCCGGGCGCCCTCTTTTTTTGCCGCTGGCTCTTCAATTCGTTAACCTTGCCCGGTCGAGACTGCATCAATGATCAAGTAAGATCCGTAGTTCCCATGCAGTCATAGACGTACCGTTGAGTGTTGACAACGTTGGCTTCACGGTTCTATAATAGAATGGAACTAGCGAGCGCCCTTGGCGCTTGATATTACCTTGCATGCAAGGCCCATTCGCCCAGCTGCTTGATCAATTTATTGTGCTGTTATAATGATGTGACTTTCTCTATGGCAAACTGCTACATTCCTCCATTTCAGCCGCTTCCATCATTTCCTTGCTGACCTTGTTCAACCTTTTCAGTCTCTTATATTCCTCCCGAAGATGACGAGAGCTGCTGCCCACAATAATTCTCAACAAACTGGCCCGAGAAGTTGATAATCGGGCGGCTTCAGCGCATTCTTTTCAAAAGCTTGGTAGCATGGCCATTATATGTAAGGACATTCTTCCCGCATTTTTATTATACTAGGCGTTACACCAAATAAACGTGAATAATCAAAGACACATTGACCTCTTCGGCTCACAAAAGGGCGCACCCCAGTCTGAGTTGTGTTTCACCCACGCGATGTGGCGGGTTTGAGTGCCTCTGGCCCTGGTCGACCGGTCAAACACCGTCATATTCAAGGTAGGGGATTAGTGCACACGACAACGCGAAAGGAATATACTGTCATGGCGAAGCAATTCATGAGTACGATGAGCCAATAACATATCGTCAGTAAGAGGGATCCGTGTCGACTTGAGTACAAATTAGCGCGCAAAAAGTTAGCGCTCTTTCGGTTCCTTCCTTTTAAGGAAATTTCTTTACGGTGGTGACCTTGCATGCAAGGTAACGTGGCTGTGACCCAGTTTATATTGACCGTGAGAACGGCGTGGGCCGAATACCCCGAGCTATATCGATGCTGATATCTTCCTTCAGCTAGGCCTTGTCAACGTTCAGTGCACTGTGCAGTAAGCCTTCCCCAGCTTCTCCATCATGCTGTCATGCACTGACATTTATCCGATAATCAGCTTTTCTTTACTTGTCGATATCTATACAAGCCACCACTTTCTCCGTATCCTACGTCGCTTTTCCAACATATTCCGCAAATGTCTTCCACGAAATGCCATAGTGTCGTCGCCTTCGCCGATGCACGTCCCGGAGCTGTGACCAAGCTCCCTCCAGAGATTCTGACACGAATCTTTGACATTTTCTCCAGCAAATACGTATGGAGGACCCGTGCTGAAGAATGGACGACCGTAACTCACGTTTGTCGTTTGTGGCGCTCTGTTGCTCTCCGTGATCCCAGTTTGTGGACCTATCTCGACGAGTCGCTTCCTCTTTCTTGGATGGATGAATACCTGCTGCGCAGCGATCCCCTACCCGTGCAATTATCATGCTCCTTCATGGGTAGCCAAGCGGCTAAGAACCGCCTCTGTGCAATCATCTGGGAGTCGTCGCATCGGCTGGGAACATTGATGATCGACCAACGTGATGGTCGAGGTCGTAATATCCTTGCCAGTGTCCAGAGACCTGCTCCAGCACTTACTGAGCTCACATTATGGGCTGGCGTTGACACTGTGAACAGTGTCATCCCTAAGCGAATTTTCGGAGGCCATATTCCACGCCTATCAAAATTATCCCTATCGTCGGTGATCATGCCTCTGAGGGCGTCGTGGCTCTCGAATATACGGGACCTGCAATTGGAGGGATTGGTTAGTTTTTATGACGCTGATGTCCACGCTTCAGTTCCAGTCAATGTCAACACTCTCATCAACCTCCTCGAGTCCCTCCCAAACCTCGAGAGTTTCCATCTCGATGTCCCGGATGATGCAGTCTTTTCGGAGATACCAGTCGCCCAGAACTACGACCACCAGGTCAGTTTAGTACATCTGAAGAAGGCATCATTCTATCTGCGCGAGCCTGGTATAGCTCTGACTGATATATTCAATCATATCTCCCTGGTTGCGCCCATCGGCCTCATTCTACATTTGGACCTGGATTCAGTCGACGCTGACAGGATGCAGACGGCCTGCAGGTTCTTCCTGAAGAATACTTCTCGAAGCCATTATTCGTTTACGTGGGGCGAATACAGGATCGCAGTCGCTCCAAATTCTCCGTATCCAATCCTTCACGAGCTCTCGTTCCTCACTGTCCCAGCACAAAGAAGTGAACTACTCACTCTCTTATCCAAACACCTGATCCCTTTCGTCGAAATCCGAACTCTACGAGTTTGCTCGCCTCATCCTGGCTGGCTCATTTTCAGCGGCAGCGAGACCATCGAAAAACTCGAAATTAGCAACGCTGAGGCCCTCAGCCTCTTCCTACTCTACTCATACACATCATTCCCTTGCCTTCGTCATCTAGATGTATCCCGTTGCGATATCTCTAGTGCCATCTCTATGTTGCTGCCTTGGTTGATCGGGAGGCAATCATCAGAAGCGAAGCTTGAAGAGTTGGCTCTATCATCGATTATAGCTATTGAGGAGGAACACCTTGCATCTCTCAGATGCTACGTCGCCGTCAGCATTGAAACGTTGGCCGAGGTTTGAATGGGTGGACGAGTCGTACAATTGGCTGCTGCATCTGTTGCAGTGACTGGGGTCGATGAATGAGTCGAAGGTGTTTCTGATAGGTGCGTCTGTCTAGCTGACTACTATACTGTACATTTGTTCATCGTGGATTATCCTCGAGTACACCATGGACATGATACTTTCTTCTATGTCGCTGGCTCTCCGATTAATATTCTCGATATTGTCAACCTGGACCTTGCCTGGTCGAGGCTGTGCCAATGGTGGAGTAACATCTGTAGTTCCTTGCCGCATGCAATCATAGACGTACGGTTGAACTCTGCCAGTACTCTAACTTGAAGTAGACGGACCGTGGCCGTGACCTGGCCAGCATCATTTATATTGACCGTGAGAACACCCGAAAACACAACCTGAACCTGTCAGTGTCACTGGTGCCAGTGGGACCCCGAAGTTGGAATCCTTGTCAACGCTCCAGTGCAGTAAGCCCTCCCAGTTTCTCCACCATGCTGTCATGCGCTGATGCTCGCCCCATGATGGGCACTTTTTTAGTTGTCGACATCTGTACAACCATCATTTTCCCGGCCACATCATACGTCGCTTTTCTCACCAAATGTCTTCCGCGAAAAGCCATAGTGCGGCCAGCTTCCCCGAAAAACATCCCAGAGCTGTAACCAAGCTCCCTCCTGAGATCCTCACCCAGATCTTTCATATCTTGCTCGAGAAATGTAGAACCTGGGGCAATAAGGAAATATCGTGGATAACCGTCACTCATGTTTGCCGTTTCTGGCGTGTCGCTGCTCTCCACGACCCCAGCTTGTGGTCCTACCTCGGATCCCTTCCTGCTAGCTGGATTGATCAATACATGCAGCGTAGCGACCCCCTACCGGTGGACATCTCATATCTCGAGGCGAGCAGTACCACAGTGAAGGACCGTGTTTGTGCAGCCATCCTAGAGTCGACTCATCGGATTGGGAAGTTGCACGTAAACCAATGCGGCGGTCTTGATATCCTTTCCAAGCTCACTAAACCTGCTCCGTCACTGACCGACCTCATGCTATCTTGCAACGCTGGCGATCGAATCCCTCCACATTTTTTCGGTGGTCATATGCCTTGCCTGTCAAGCTTCATCGTGTCGTCAGTGACTATCCCCTTGACGGCGCCATGGTACTGTAATATTCGGGAACTACAACTGTATGGAGATTTTGGGTTCTACGCCGACGATGGTCCGAGTCCCATCAATGCGACCCATATTCTCAGCCTCCTCCATTCTCTCCCAAAGATCGAGTCTTTAGAGATTGAGGTCATGGACCGGTCAAGCCCCATGGACACACAGATGTCGAAATCCTTCGATGGCGTCCTCCATCTGGCACATCTCACGGAGGCAGGCCTCTATTTCCACGGGGGTTGTTTGCCTCTGGTTCAAATATTCAAACATATTTCATTGGCCGCTCCCATCCAACTCAACCTATGTGTTTCCCTGGAGCAAATCGACTCCGACAAGATCCAGATGGCCTGCCACTTCTTCGTGAAGAACATCGCCAACACCCCTTCCACACTTAGTTGGACCGATACCGCCATTATGATTTCTTCTTATAACTCTGGCTTGCACGATGACGAGCTCACCATTTACATGGAGCCATCACTAGCGGAAGATACACTGACGGTCCTCATCAAACACCTGATTCCCGATATCAACATTGAAACCCTACATCTTGAGGCGTCGCATCCCGGTTGGCACCGCCTCTGCAGCAGTCAGACTATCGAAGAGCTCAAGATTGACACCCCCGAGGGCCTTCGAATACTCCTGTCAACTCCAGGCCTGGTATTCCCCTCCCTCTATCATCTACATCTACGCGAGTTCGATATATCTGAATGGATCCCTGAGTTGACGCTCTGGTTGATTGGGAGGATTTTTGTAGGAGCGGAACTCGGCAAATTGACTCTGCCGTCAGTTGGAGCCATTCAGGAGAAAGACCTTGCGTCTCTCAGGCGCTATGTCATGGTCGGCGTGGAATTTGGAAGGTAACTTGGTCCCAGAAGCTGTTTGAGCTCACTAGGTAGTCGTACCAGCTCCTGCTTATCTGCTCATAACTGATGAGCTATTGGATGAGTTGAGGGCAAATGGCCTGCTTGTTATTCCTACCGTACAACACCCATGAATCGATTGATCAATATCAAACTGGAGAACAAAGGCCATGAGGCGCCTGGCCGTCGCTACGACGCTATCATATGGATTGATACTTGCAACCGCCCAGTCCATCCTCATGCTGCTGATTCCCATTACGATATATTTATTCAATGACATCGTTATGCGAAGCATCCAGCGGATTCGGTATGTTATTACTTGTGAAATTCCGAACGGCATGATGCTCTGGCCACCGACTGATACTCCTAACCCCTATCATCCCGTGACTTCGGCGCCGGGCATTCTATTGCCGAATGAACGCAAAGGTGCGCTTCCCGATGAGGGACATATAATGCTACAGAATTACATATATACGAAAATTACTTGGTGAAAACAATGTCCGTAGAAGTAGTGAAGTCCTAACTGTCCAATAATAAGATACATCACATCAGAAAAGCGTCCAGTGTGAGTTTTAGGAACGGATCCAGGCTTGGTTGTTGTTGTTGTCGGTACACTGCCATGTCTGGACCTGATTCCCGTTCGCAAGGTTGCCGTTCGTCAAATCGAGGCACTGCCCTAATGGAGAGATGTATATCATTCGAAAGGAGGACGGCAGGGAATTCACATACCTTTGCCCTCGAGAGCGATTCGATTATCGCCGGTCAGATACCATTGTTGAGCTGGGAGATTGTCGTAACATTGCCATATCTTCATCCCTATTCCGTTTCCGGGGGCTTGTCGGACGGACGTAGTATAAGCAACTCAGGTCGGGTAATGAAATGCTAAATAACTCACTTGAGCCTGCGTCCAGACAGAAGTTCGTTCCTGCCAGCTGGACCTTCGTAGAACCAGCGTTGATGATCCAATTCTGGGCGCCAGTGCCATTGCAATCGTAACTAAATAACGAATCCTCAGCAAAAGAAAGGAGAAGTGGTTGAAGCGGACGCGGACGTACATTTGCACAGGTGTCCCGTTGGCGAGAGCATTGCCGCGGACATCAAGACATTTGTTGGCATTGGCTATAGGATGAATTCGGACGTTGCTCGTGGGGGGGAATTTGAGGGACGGGCAGAACCTGAATGAACACTGATTGTTAGTCTTCGTGGGAGACGACTACGCTCATGACACGTACGCTATTGTGAAGCCCACATTCGGACCGGTACAAGAAAACATTGGTGGAGCTGAGGGTTTGATTACGGGCAGAGGGAAGTGCGTCGGAATTTGGGAGAGTGGGAAAGCATTTTTGCAATCAATACTATCGCACAGCGCTTCCCCGCAGAAGCCAGACGACTATGAAAAATATAAGCATCAGCAATGGGAGTTGAATCGGTATATCGCACGCGAATACGCACCGGAGTTGCATGAGGGCTAATGCTGACACCCATATTGAAGTGACTCGGATCCTTGAGGATATAATAGTAGCCTCCCTACGAAAGGATAGTTGGATAGGCAACTCTCGCTGAAGGCCCAGATTTACTCACGTCTAGATGGAAGCCTGCACTTGTAACTCGCGTACCAGCGCCACTTCCTCCATTGCTGCTGCTGTAGACGAGACCAGTGAAGTTGGTTGGGAAAGTCCTGATGACACCAGTCCCTTTCGGGATGGTCCCCTGAATATCTGCGTTGATATAGAGGACAATATCAGCAGGACAGGCATTGTTTATGTAGAAGGTTCGATCTGCAAGAGCAGCGGGGAGAAGAGAGAGCGCAAGTAGTCGAAGCGCGTTAAGAATCATGTTGTAAGAGTGACGCGATCGGTACTATGTAGTGTCGAAACCCAGGAAAGCGCAAAGCACTTTATACATGCACGAGTGCCGAGGCGCTGCTGTGCGCGGTCCCTGTAGAACGCGGGTCGACCGAGTCGATGAGGCGTCTTTTGGCCGTCGCAGGATACCATTTCTACCCGACCGCACAGAGGTTCCGGAGACGTTCAAACATACCGGTCATTACGAGCAAGGGGCCGACATCCGTCTCAGGTTCAGTAGGCTCTGGAGCGCTCGTTTAGCGTATTTGGACATCCTTCGGCGTGAAAAGCCCTATGACAGCGAAGGATCCGCGCGGTAGTTGAGAGAGCTGGCCAGCTCGACGTCCTGGAGCATTCAAGAACCGAACGGATCAATACCGAAACATTGAAGGCTACGGTGACAAATAACCGACGCCGGGTCTTTGGAGGTTGGATCTATGAGAGTCTTTACAATGGCCAGAGCAGCAGGAGCACGGTAGATGAGATGACAGTGGTTTGTAGCCAAGCATCACTGCTGGGCAGAACTTCAAAGCGGAAACTGGCAATAGAATGCCGAGCGCCGAAGTCACGGGGTGTATAGGGGTTAGGAGTAAGAGAGCCTGAATTCAGCTTTACGCGTAACGACGTCACTGAATAAATATATCGTAATGAGAATCAGCATGGACGGGACGGTTGCGAAATATCAATCCATATGATAGCGACAGCCGGAAAAACAGACTCTACTCGAAAAAGGGAAAGATTGAGTACGACGGTCCATTAAAAACGAAGATTGACTCCAATCATATGCTGCAAGTGAATTTAGTCCTCCAGACGAACCTCGACATGGTCACTGAGGGGCAGAATGTAGTGGGAGGTAACTCCCTCACAGCCCCGGAAAGACAATCTTTCTAGCTTCGACGTGGGCCCTCGTTGCATTACCCACTCTTGGAGATCATCCATGACACCTGTCAAATCCAATCTCCGTAGATGTACCCATCGAAGCGAGGGAAAGAGACAAGGCGTTCGGGTGTTATGTAGCAACTGGTGAAGGATGTCACGATGGAAAATATATAATGATTGAACGGTGTCGAGGTTTGAGAGGTCGAGCCAGGGTGAATCCGGGTCGTAAAGGTGTAAGACTCGAATGTCGCAAGAAGGCTGGAGGATTGGCAGCACATAACGGGACAACTCCTCCATGCCACCAGAGTTGCAACTGAGGATGAGGCCATGGCGGTCAACGTGGACATGATCAGTGGCGAACCAGATGGATTGTTCATCCCAGGCGATCGATGTCGATGGGCGGGCATTGTTGGCGAAGAACTTGCAAATCGGCTCTATCAACGAGAAGTCCAATGCAGAAATATTAGCACGGATTGTCAGCCAGATCGGATGCTCGACAGTAATACATTCGAGGATATCCGCTGAACCGAGCGCATGCATTCGGATGTCGAGGGAGGCTAAATTGGGGAAATGAACTGGAGTAGTAATTTGGAATCGGGAATCGGGGGCCCAGTTGTCGGGGAGTCGGATGAATAATTCCTCGATATGAGGAAGAGTACTGAGAAAGTAGAGGCAGGAGTTGATGCTAAGTGGGATCCGAGCGCCGCTGTCCCCATCATACAGTCGCCACTGCCCCCCAAGTTCAAGTCTTCGCAGCTGGGAAAGCCACTTCGCACTGAGCGGCACTGGTACATTCACAAATTTTGCAGCCCGGAGAAGTGGTGCAACATCTCCGAACAAAGTCCTTGGAACACCCTTGCCTAGTGAGTGTGGATCAGGCTGATAGATTTCGAGCTGCGACAGGAGCAGCGCAGGCTTGTCCAACTGCGCCAAGAAGTCCTTGTTACAGCAGAGTAGGTACAAAGTCCCAAGCCGGTGTGTCATCTGTCGCGCAACTGCGGCAAGGTGCTTGGTGGTTGGGCTATAGATAGTATGATTGTAGTGTAGCGTTAGTGGGAGTGGACGGCTGCGTTGAATGAAAACATCGATCCATCGATTCGAAATGGGAGAGGCGACATCCATGTCGCTGAGCACCGTCCATAAGCTAGGCTGATGCAGCGCAACATTGCGCCAGAGTTGACAAACATGGGTGACGGGAATCCACCGTAGAGGGTGTGATGGGCGACCGTATTGTAAGAGCTGGAATATGGACAGTAAGATTTCTGGAGGGACCCTCATGGCAGCGCACGGAGGATCGTCGGCCTCGACTACATCATGATGGCCGAGCTGTGAGGAATCTGTAACCAATGACATTGCTATGGATACTAGAAAGTAGGTGAATTATGAGCATCTGCTCAAAGATGTTTCAAAGAGGCGTACATGATGATATCGACACGTTGAGGACAGAGCTCGAGAGCGGCAACACGCTCAGCTCATTGTATGGACATTCCCACGATCAGAAACCCAACTCCCACGGTCAAAACATTTCTTCTGACCGCCGTACACTGCTTTTTCCAACTCACCTCCAACTTCCACGACATTCAACAAACCGACCTCAAACCTCAGAAAACATATCAACCATGGATGACGGTACGTCCTCAGCATAACCACCAACCCACCACCGCTCGGCCACCAGCCTCTACTTCGGTTCGGTCTCCCTTTTTCTGTGGCGGCCAACACTGCAGTCCCCAGTTCAGTTCGGTATCAACCACTTCGCCTGATGTTGCGACGGCTAACGGCCGACTCATGTAATTTTCGTTTACTGCCACTGTTTCACTCAGCCCAGTCTGAAGAGCGAAAGAGAGCGTAACAAAAAAAATCAAAAGTCACTTTGACGACTTTTTTCGGTGTTGGCGTCGGTGTCGGCTTCGGCTTCGACTTCGGCGGCTTTCAGCTTCAGTACCACCTCTTCGTCGCTACCTTACCTGCAGCACGCCTTCACCATTCTGCTTCCTCCCTATTTCCACCTTACCCCGACACCCATTAGAAATGACGCTTCTTCTAACCTCTCCTCTTCTTTCTTTCTCCCCCTTCGTTGTTTCCAACAAAAACCAGCCTGGCAGTCTCAAGATATGGCCCCCTCGACGACTGGAATAAGTATCCCGAGCGACGCTGGCCTTGTTAGCGGCGGGAACGCTATGGCCACCGATGACCCTTCGTGGGGCGCAAATGGCGCTGTCGGAGGCCGCTCCCCGGGTAGAGACCATCCTCGTAGGTCTACTAGAAGCAGGAGCCCCGGCGCAAATAGGGACAACATTGACAGAGGGTGGGTAGCTTTCCTGCTCTACGAAAATCTCGCTCATCGTTTTCTGTTGTGCATCTTCTAGTGGCCGTGCTGACGGTGGCCATAACCCCGGAAACAACCTCCAT
The DNA here is from genome assembly GCA_032158425.1 of Pleurotus giganteus. Classification (NCBI taxonomy): domain Eukaryota; kingdom Fungi; phylum Basidiomycota; class Agaricomycetes; order Agaricales; family Pleurotaceae; genus Pleurotus; species Pleurotus giganteus. The sequence goes on from JAPEHR010000002.1 coordinate 4,749,911, forward strand.
GTCTCTGGACTGAGTCACCGCGTCGATACCCGCGACCTTGAAGCCGCTTTCGCAAAAATTGGACGGGTAAGTTCGTTTGTCTCACTTCCCTACCCCTTGCCAATTCTCTCCTTACCTGCAGGTCCAAAAAGCATCGGTCATGTACGACCCCCACACCCGCGAATCCCGAGGGTTCGGTTTCGTCACAATGGAGACGGCTGAAGAGGCGGACGCTGCCATCACCGCTCTCAACGCCACGGAGCTAATGGGAAAGATCATGAACGTCGAAAAGGTCACCTTTTCCCCCTTTCACCGACCCATCTATATATATTTACGGATACTCTTTTGTTCTGATAGGCTCGCCGTGGTCGCGCCAGGACCCCTACCCCCGGACGTTACTACGGCCCTCCGAAGCGTTTCGAAGGTACTAATCCTTGTTCGCCTTTTACCTTTTTCTTTCCCCTCTTGCTTGCGCTTACACTGCCAATCTAGCCGTGGAACGCCCCTACGATCCTCGTCCTTACGATAGCCGTTACTCCCGCGACTACGACGACCGTCGTGGCGGAGGAGGAGGGCGGGGACGATATGACGACTACCGCCGTGACCCCAGAGACTACGATCGTGGCTACCGAGACTATGACAGAGGCGACAGAGACGGCAGGGGATATGGAGGAAGAGACTACGATAGGGACCGAAGGTATGATGATAGGAGGTACTAGGCAATTTATTCACCATCTCGTCGACTCATCGAAAATCCAACTCGAGAGCTATTTCTTGTTGTTATTCATTTTGTCTTCGCTACGTGCTTGGAGTGAAGCTGATAACTCAGACTAATGTGGCCTCCTAAATTCCATAATAGCTTATTCAACTGGTTTGATGTCCCATCACTGTCACCGTCCACATGGAAATGTGGGATCCCACTGGCTAATATCAGAGAGGAGATGTGCAATGTCTACTATGATAGAGAACCTGACGGTATGATTGGGAACATCCGCCGTTTCGGCGCTAAGCTCTCCTTTTCAGAGAGATATTCAGCGGATGTTCGAACCGTATGCCCCTGATCATGATGCTCTCCGCATACACAGCGCCTGCCGTTGATGCCCTGTTGGCAGAATTAGTTATATGTTTTCATGTTAACACAAAATATAATATCTACCTTGGGGTCCGAACAACGAGTAATGATACTTTCTAACCGGTTCTCAATGCCTAAGAGTCGGTTCTCAATGCTATCCAGTCGGCTCTCGATGGTATCAAGTCGGTTCTTTATGCTAGCTTGCATTTCTCGTAGCATATCCATGATGACCGTGTTTGAAGATGCTGCCATCGCTACTGGGCCGACATCATGCACTGGACAGGGGCTCTAGTCAACATGCGAGAGTCGTTAAGTCCAAGATACACACCTGGAATATCATCAAACTTCCGAAATATAGCCAGTTGAATGGCCCTGGCCTGGGCATCATCGGCGTGATTTGGATGAACGTAGCGAGGATCATCAGGCGGGAGCTCTAAATTTAATACCCAAGTTGGAGGTGAATCCGAGATTAGGGGCTAACATACGAATTTTTCCCAATGCTTGACATAACATGGCGTGTCGGTTGGCACGCGCAAAGTTAGATGGGTCACTGAGCGGTTGAACGACGGGCGGGTGTTCCATTACCATGATGGTGCGGCAGAGAATTATGGATGAAATTCGTCGGCGGTGTTGCGCCCTTTTGTGGGGCGCCGCAATGCTCGACTTTGGAGCGGCCGCTTAGTAAGTACACAGCCACTCATTCCATCTCTAAAGTAGCTGTCTTGCTGTTGTCCTAATCTACCAGTCCGTTTATCCATGATTACCTGCATAGTAGGGATATATCACCTACATCACCCATCTCTGACTCATAGAGTGTGTCTTGTCGCCAAGTGTCCGTGTATGAGGCCAGTTTCAAGGCTTGGTGTGACAGTGTAACACGTTATGTCACGCGTCTAATTGCCTGTGCCAGGCTGACGCGTGACAGAATTTGAAAACAAGTTTTTGAATCCATCAGCTCGATTTACCCCCTGGAGTCAACGCCAACTTCATCATGGAGTGGTTGTCCAGGGGGCCTTCAAGCCGGAATTTTTATTTACGTCTCTTAACTAGCAGAACCTCGCGTCTGCGAGGAGCGATCTGCCGAACCATGCCCTAATTTAAAAATCCGGCTTGAACACCCCCTGTGCATATGCGTTTACAACAACTCTTACTGCGACCGTCAAGCATGAATCGGTGTTGTCAGCTCACAAACTTGATTAGAGGTTTCGATAGCTTTTTACTAGACGTCACAACAATGACAAACAAGCCGGTGGCTAATACTGCATTGCGGCACCCCACCTTTTGTAACACGGAGGCATGTCACATGCTTAATTTCTCACGCATTACGGGATACACATATTTAGAAATGCCGACAAAGGCCCGAAACCTTGTCCATATACGGAAACATCCGCCAGAAAAAGCGCTCGACTGGGGCGCTTCACAACTGACATGTACTGACAACCCGTTGAAATACAAGCCACTGCAGAGCGCCCGCTCATAACCAGACACGCTGGGCCTCAGTCACGGTTTCGCTTGACATATCCCGATATAGAACGCTTAAGCGGCTCAGCGCCATTCAAGCTTGGAGCGCCGAGCAACATAACTTGTAGGAGCCCCGTCCTTGCCATACAACGAACGTGTTATACTAATTACACACATTTTCGTAAGGCATACATTTATATAAGGCGTACGCTCATAGGTGATAGTACAAAAACATCCGAAATGGCCACCGTGGAGAACCTGATCATGGAGATTACATCGCTCGACCTCCGCAGCTCATGGAGTGAAGCCCCGTCACAGAATCCGAGTAACAGGGAAGACTCCGGAGAAGGGGAGGGGGAGGGGAGAATGGAGCGTGATGACGATATGAAACGTCGCCGTAGAATATAGATACTGTAGACAATAGGAGAGAGACGATACAGAACGAGGAGAAAGGGAAATGTAGGCCGAGGAACCCATATCAAGGTCTAAAGACCAAGCGTAGGCTGACTGAGGATAGAAATGTGGATAAGAGACGATTTAAGACCTTTCGCCGCGGAGACGCCTGGCCAAAGCGAGATCCTTGGGCTGGATGGTGACACCTAGATGAAAGGAGAATGATTAAGTAAGGAGGTGCGATGAAGACGGTGAGTCAGACTGACGCTTAGCGTGGATAGCGGCCAAGTTGGTGTCTTCGAACAAGGAGACGAGGTAAGCTTCGGCGGCTTCCTGGAGAGCCATGACGGCAGATGACTGGAAGCGCAAGTCGGTCTATGGCGAGGTGAGCATCACTGTGCAAGCAAGCTCAGAGTGAGCTTACCTTGAAATCTTGGGCGATTTCACGGACGAGACGTTGGAAAGGCAGCTTCCTGATGAGGAGCTCAGTGGACTTCTGGTATCTCCTAATCTCACGAAGAGCGACAGTTCCGGGGCGGAATCTGTGAGGCTTCTTCACACCACCAGTGGCGGTCTAAATCATAATAGCTCGTCAGAATCGTGGGAATTGTCGAGTACATCGTTGGCGACGGTGACGACGACGACAACGCTTGCTACTCAGATGATAACAAAGAACTCACAGCGGCGGTCTTACGAGCGGCCTTGGTAGCGAGTTGCTTACGAGGAGCTTTTCCTATTTATCAGAAACGAAAATCGACGACATATCAGAGCTTCTGCGGAATTTGGGCGGCACCAACGACGACGACGAACCTCCAGTGGACTTGCGGGCGGTTTGCTACATCGTAGGGAACAATTGAGAGGATGTTCGAGGGTAGAAGAGGAAGAACGTACCTTGGTGCGGGCCATTTCGACGAAAAATCGAAGGGATACGAGATTTGCTGGGTGGCGGGGGGTGACGGAGGAAGGGAAGAAAGAAATGCGGTGAAGCCGCACTGAAAGTACGAAAGGCCACTGAGATTTCTCACGCCGCACAGGCCAGCAACAAGCCACTCAAATCAAGCTTGTCTGAGTCAGGAATTGCCTCGAACATCCACGTATTTCTTGAAATCCATTTTTCATACCTCGCTCGTGCGAGATCTCACAAACTTAATGGTGGCATTGCGTAGCTGGCTATGTTGAGAAGTCCTCTCATTTTTTCTAGGGTCAACATGAAGAGGAAATAAGCAGGAAAAAGTCGAATGGGAGAGATGTCTGACATTTGGAAGCCAAGACTCGGAAGATGCATGACAGCAGCCAGCGCCAATCGTGGGAATACATTTCTGACCGTGAGAACAATAATTTTGACCGTGGAAAAGTCTTTTCTGATGACGATGTTGCAAAAGTGTTATGATCCGATGAATGTACTCGAGGATGTGCGCTGGCTAGTCATATGTTTGCCATAGGCATGTTATGCGATGTCCGCTTCACCCTACTCTCTTTTCATTACCTGAATGACGGGATATATCAGACTTGACTCATGCAGTCGCCATACCCTCCGGAAGGGCGCTGTCTATATCGTGCAGGTCGTGGTCATTCCTCAATAGATTTTTCGCAGGACGAGATCCCCACTTTGTTGGCTTAGTCGTGTTTTACTACTGCGGATTTCGATAATGCGCACAGTGGAGTAATCACATTATACAGGATTTGTAGAGGTCATTGAAACTTGGGTGAAAGTAAGTATAGAACATCCTCTAAGTCTGAGTACCCGACCGTACATGTTGTTACTTGTCTGACTTAAATTTCGGGATCTACATTCACGCAACGGTAACATAACGTCCAAGCGACTCAAGATCTTCCTGTGTAATGGCTCCTCCCATGGACGATAGAGTCACTTCCTTTAGTTTCAATCCCATCTCATGTCTTCTGGCCAACCAGTCGCTCAACATAGGGATAGATTGAACGACATCGAAATCGCACATGCGTAGGTGACCGAGGGAGGGGAATGACGTGGTAGAAGCTGACAAGAATGAGAGAAGGGACCCGGAGGAGTGAATGTTGACTTCCTCGATATAGGGCATAAACAGGCCGGATAAGATGGCGAATACTTGCTCCGCGTGGTCGAAGGTGAAGCTGAGCTCGTCAATAAATGGAGTGGAGCGACGCGATTCGACTGAGATATAGGTGTCACACCATTCAACCAATGACGGAGGATGGGAAATGTTCTTCACGAAGAACTCGCACGCAGACTGGATTCTGAAGAAGTCGACCGCATCCATGGCTATACAGAGTATCAAGTTGATGGGCGCAACCAGTGAGATATGCTTGAACATATCCATCATAGGTATGGCATCTTCGCAAAAAGAGAATCTTGCCTGTTCTAGGTGAGCCAGAGCGCACTCGTGCTCGAAATTGTCGGTGCCCGACATTTTTTCCGGGAGGCTTGGGAAATCTAGGTATAAAACCTCAAGTTTGGGAAGAGAGTTGAGTAAATCAAGGACGTTGGCGACGTTGAGCGGGACCGAAGCATCGGTATCTACGTCGTAGAAGCCACAATCTACCAATTCCAGGTCCCGAACATTACAGAGCCAAGGCAGTCGCAAAGGTAAGGCCATCGATGAGAGGGATAGAGACTCCAGGGAGGGTATATGACCTCCGAACAGATCATGAGGGATACGATTGCAATCGTTGGACCAAATCTGAAGGTCCGTCAGCGCTGGAGCGGGTTTCCTGAGCCTGAGAAGGATATCGTCGTAATCATGTGAGTATAGGATCCTCAATTCCCCAAGTCTATGTGTCGACTCCGAGATGATACGGTCCGTCTTCTCTGAATATCGCAGCTGCACGGGCAGGGGTGCGCTACGCCGCATGTATTCATCAACCCAAGCGGGAGGAAGCTCTGGGCTGAGATACGTCCACAAGCTTGGATCGTGGAGAGCGGCGCCGCGCCAGAAACGACAAACGTGAGTTACGGTTGTCCATGCCTCAGGACGCTTCCAGGATCTGTCACCGTCGCACAAGATATGAAAGATCCTTGTAAGAATCTCAATAGGGAGCTTCAAGTTGGTAGTCGGGTTAGGCTGAGGGCTGACGTCGTCGATGCTGATGACACTATGGCATTCTGCACACATTGTGAGATGCAAGCTATATATGCGAATTGACAATTTGTGTATTGAAGGATAATGATGTTGGGACAAGCTTACCAGTCAAATGCTGTTGTCCAAGATGTGTTGATTGGCGCAACTCGAACTTCAAACTGGGATCACGCCGGTCTAGTAGTATGGAAAGTTCTCACGGTCGAGGTAAACAGGGGGCCCCTGTTCGATTAAAACGAGATGAGTTGGATAGACGTAGTTTATCCAAGGTCTATCAGGTGATGCACGTGAGGTCCCCTGTCCCCTATCTCCCTTTCCCTTTGTTCGCATGTCTATTTAGCTTCGCCTCATGTACATACTCCGCTGCCTCTCTTTCTTACGTTCGCGCTCGATAGTCCTGTACATCGAGCTCTCTCTTTTCTCTGAGGCAACACTCTCATTCCCGTCTACCGTCGAGAAACTTGGGTAAAGAGGAACATAGATTGTGACGATATTACAGTAATAGCGATGTTCGGTTTGTAGTCTGATAAGCTCTAAAACAAAGCAGGAGTTGATGCTGCGTTCTAGAGCGGGGCCCCCATCCACATTGCGCAGTATTGAAGCGCCTTCTGAAGGTTGCGCAGATCAGACGGGGGTAACGGGAAGTAAAGCAATGATATAATTTACCTCCAGGATGGGTTGATTGATCCACGTTTGCAGCCTGGCAGGCCTTGTAATGCACATCCTTGGAGAGCGACCAGAGTGCGACAAGTGCGACAACCAACCGACGCCATCCAACGAAAGAAGGCGTAAAAATATGCTACGGACTAATAGTAACGGGCAAAATACACTACTGATACAACTACATGATGGGCATAAACAGTCTAGGCGAAGGAGGAAACGAAACATGACTACTACATGAGAAAAACGTGCACAAGCAGCAGACGCTCAAGATATACAACTACATCCATCCCATCCATCCATCCCCTCCTCATCGAAAGTGGTATAACAAACAACAACGATAACAACAACAACGGTCATAGATAATATTACAAACATAAATCACTCGCCACCACCGGCCAATTCCAGAATCAGCCGACAAGCGACGTCCATGAAAACAAAGGGCGATACAATATCATCATCCTTGACGAAGGTGGCGTCTCTGTTGACGGAGCGGGAGTCGCTGCTCGTGTCGGAGAGCAGGGGATCATACACGGCCATGTCGAACTTGCCAGCGCCCGGCTCCGTGGACGCACGGTATGACTTCTTGTGATGGAAGTCGACGAGGTAGTTGATAGAGTCAACCATATACAGCTGAAGATTCATCAAGACCTGAGAACAAGAGAATCAGTATAGAGGTATTGACTGAGGCAGGGAAAGGTATCATACAACGACATCCTGCACTCTTGCCCGTGTCTCGACAAAGTAAACGCCGCTGGCTGCCTTCAGATCCACAGGCCCCGGACCGTCCAGCTCACGGACTCGTTCAATGCCTCCGGTTCCTCTGCGCGGCCGAACGCCCCCAAGACCTCCAAGGTTCTTCTTCTCCTTCCACTCCATACCCAGCGCCTTCAGCGTCCGGTAGATCTCAAGCATGACCTCCATCGGTGGGCTTCGGCTGCGGATACCAAAGTGCCATTTCGTTCGATGCTGCTTCTTCTCTTTGTTTCCTGCCCACGAACGCTTCGCAGACATGTATGACGTGAGGTGATGTTGCTCAGGAAGTTGCTCGGGAAGGGAGGAATTCAAGACGGAGAAGTTGTTGATTTCGTGGCTGTCGGCTTGAGTCATCGGGGCAAAGGGATCGTCGTCGTCATCTTCTTGGTCCTCGTACTGACCATTAAATTCAGCCTCGAAGGGATTCTCTTCCAAGTCACCGCCCACAGGTGAAAGGGCCGCAGGAGAGACTGCATTACGAGGCTATAGCAGGGGAAATAAGAATGTCTATTCAAATAGGAGGTTGAGAAACGTACATCCATGGCAGCCAATTGGGCATCACGTTCTTGCTCCTCGAATTCCGCAACTGAGAAACATGCTAAGTTCCATAGAAAGGAAAGATTCATCGATATACTCACGATCTCGACCAAGCCTCCGTTTATCTCTCAGCAAGAGGTATGCAACCTTTACGGCATTGCCCTGGACCCCATCGTCACGCCTCAAGCATTCCCATATGTCGTCCTTATCAACTCCGGTCAATCGATGCGCTAGTTCAGCCACCACATCATCCTCGATCCTTCCCAATCCGTCGATGAATTCAAAGTCCAGAACCTTCGGAGGGGCAACCAATGAGGTCAGAGTTCCCAACACCGGTCCAGGAGGTGGAGGAAGCGGCGTCAAGTATCGTGGGAGATCCGTGGTGAAGAAGGGATGTTCGGTGATATCAGGGATAGTGATTCGTTTTAACGGGTCGACAGCCAGCATAGCGGTGATGAGGTTTCTGGCGTCAGGGGATACGTGATGCGGTATGGAGAAAGCTCCCTCTGATACACGGTCAGGGATGCTCACAAAGAACAAGACGCGTTACAACTCACGAGAAATTTTGGTGAAAAGATTCTGCACATCGTCGTCCTCAAAAGGCAACTTCCCACAGAGCATCACATACAGAATGACCCCGCAGCTCCAAACGTCGATTTCGGGGCCTGTATAAAGTTGGCCGCTGATGACTTCCGGTGCTGCATAGTTAGGACTACCGCAGCTTGTCTTCAGGAAGCTGCCATCGCTGATTTCGTTGGATAAGCCGAAGTCCGCAATTTTGACATTGAGATCGTCGTCCAATAAGACGTTTTCGGGTTTGAGGTCGCGATGAACGATATTCAGTCGATGAGAATACTCGACTCCGGAGACAATTTGCTGGAAGAAACGGCGAGCACGAGGTTCCGGCATGCGACCGTGGGTCACGATGTAGTTGAAGAGCTCGCCACCTGCGTACTCGAGAACGATAATGATATCCGAGGGGGTGGATATGACCTCGTATCTGAAAAGAGATAAGCATTAGACAGAATTACAGAAAAGCACGGCCGAAAGCTCAGAATTCTGGGAATCCTCAAACCTCTCCCTAAACGATTGATTGATGTCGCTTTCCCAAAAGCCTGCGTGCGCCCAAGCATCCTTGAATCATCTGCACAAGGGCAGTTACGCCTACGAAAAGCATTAATGGTGGTAAGGGGATCGGGTTGAAGGATATACAATTCTGACGAGGCCGTCATAGAAGAGTTGAACATGGCTTGAACTCGGTAATCGTTTAGGGTGAGGTTTAGAGACTCCCGGATTTCTGAGCTTTCCGTGGTGGCAAGCACGCCAACCTACAATTTGACGATGTGCGGGTGACGCAGCTTGCGCATGTACTCAACTTCACGCTGGACTCGAACCTTGGTTTTGGATTGATGAATGACTGCTTTTGAGATGAATTTCATCGCTACTTTGTGTCCGGTAACGGTGTGCAAAGCCACTGGAATGCTGCTCAGGGCGACAAGGCTTTGTGATGATAGCGATGCAACGTACTTTTGACTTTGCCAAATGTACCCTCGGCTATGTCTTGCACGACAGTGTACTCTCCCAGCTTCGACGCTGGGAGCGGCTCCATCGAGTCGGTCGTCATGGTCGTCGATGAGCAAGGAAAAGACAGCCACAGGGTGGAGGCTGACCAAATATTGAGCCAAACAGCGCGCTTATTAAAAGGTTGTCTCATGGGCGCCTATCCTCGGTGCCTGGCATGGCCTTGCAAAAATCGGGGCAGTTTCTGCTCAATGTCCGGGCTGCGTATGCTTCTCGAAGGGTTAATGTGAAAGGTAATCTCGACAGCTCGAGGTATTACTGACTAATTTCGGGCCCCTTCCAACCCCAAATCTTATCGAACTAGCCTCAATAGCATCCCATGACGAACTCTGGGGAAAGGCATCAGGAATTAAGTGCGAGACACCGGGAGCGGGGAGATAACAGAAGAGTAGGAACTCACTATATCGGTCAAAATGGCTCGAAAATTTGACCTTTGTACCCGCTCAGGCCATCCATCTTATCATGGGAACTCCTTCTGGGTATCGCTGACCGGCACCTGATCCTCGACGGAGACTAGAGGTTCACGAGTTTAGGGTGCTGTTCGGATTTTACGTTATATGGACCCCATGATTCCATGGCCCGCATCGTGATAGTGCCAGGTGGGCTTGTCCCTCGGGGGACTTGGAAGACGTGGTTCTCAGTCCTGGTTACTCTTGGATGACCTTTTAAGTCCCCCTTGAAGGTTTTGGGTTCGTATGTGAAAATCAGAGAAGACTCGGACTTCATCTTCAGCCGATACTCGGTCTCAGAAGTCGCTGGACATGCGTGCACGGTTCCAAGACACTTGTCACCCCATACGGCGACTGCGCCTCTCAAGCTTTTGAAGCAATCTGTTCCAGACAGTGCTACATTCAGTGAGCGTATGTTTCCTGCTATTAACCGACGATCATGTCTAGATTTCTTCCTAAGATTTGCACTATTCTACCTCAACGCACCCCTTCGGAAGTCTATCGACAGGGGTGTATAGGGGTAGGTATTATTATGCCGGCGAACATGTCAATCGGCACCACTTGGGACGAAACTATCAGCCTGGGACTCGTAATAACAATAGCTTGGGTCGTGGTCACCTTACACCAGCGAAAAGTTGAATAGGGGAGGAGCATGGGAATGATCCCCGTAAAGGTTAACGTACAAGCATCGAAGCGTTAACCTTCCTTATCACACATATCCACGAGGTACCGCATTCCAGCAAGACGGCCCCATCAGGCGTGGTCTCTGCTTCAGGTTCTTACGACATGCGGCACTTGCGGCATGAATTGCCGTCCATCTTGGAGAGATCCTACAGACCTCTGTTGTCCAAACGGCCGACACGTTTACATTTATGACTACCGTAGTTCATCACCGTCGCCAAGACCGCGTGGCTGCTTCGAAGTGGAGGTGTCTCCAACAGCCAAACTCAATGATCCTATCTCGACGCGAACTTAAATCTAGCGTCAATATCACCGTCATGAGCGTGTGAGTGATCTCGCACAAATTTCCGGCTGTGAGACATCATGCATCATGCATCACCTCGAAGACACCACGCTACCATGCAGGAGGACCTTCCCGGCCACTGAATATAGCACACGACGACTATTCTCCACTGTGTACCATCACACCGTGAGCCATAACGGAACCTTAATAGACTTCGTCTAACATGATGCACACGGGGCGGTGGTCACAAGAGTGAATATATCGGCTTAAGGAACACGACACCTCCACGCTCAGGGCCGTATGGGAGGTGGTGTACTTATTCAAGACCACCACCCCGGTAGCGTACGCCGTCGCAATGCGGGGCATCTGATGGGGTTGTAAGAACTATTCCTACTCCACAGCCGCAGGTAATATGTCTCAAGTTCTCACCAGTGGGCGCTGTCTGCGAGATTTGGAGTTGACAACAAGGTGAGTTATACGGCATATGTAAAGGAAGCCCATCAAATGACCACTTAATATCTGTGACATGAGAGTCGATTGCGCAACTAGATGGACCGAGCTCACGACGAACGGCCAAGATGAGAATTCAATCTCCCGGCGGCCAAACGCTTTATTACGCAAGAGCGTTGCATGCATGGCGTGACAGTTCCGGGGTACAAATTCGAAAGCAGGCTGCACGCGAGGAGTCGGAGAAGTAAGACACTCTGTCATCGTAATTGATTCTCTTAATGAGGTTTTAGCAGCGCGTCTTTTATCCGCGGGGACGCCATCCATACCATGGACGAGGTAACAGAAGTACGCTTGGCACCATTACGTCTCTCTGAGAAGTCGCGGAGTCAAATTCAGACGGAAATCATTTCAAGAGGCAACGCAATTCGTACACACAACCTAGATCATACACAGAGTACTAATTTGAAGGGGGAAAACAACCGCATGGGTGGTCCTACAGAATGGTATTTTCTCACGACAGCTTGAGCGGTTTTCAAATGTCTGGCACAAGGAGAAAGGACCGGAATTAGCATTACAGTACGTGAGATGAGTCCGAACAACTGCCTAAAACTCACCGGCGTTACACAGCCAACTGTGATCAGTTCTTAGCCAGCTGATCGAACGGACAGTCGGCCGGAACATTCTCATCAAGAAGGAAATACTGCTTGCTCTCCCGCGAGCCTGAGTCGCCATAGTTCTTCAACTCCGGGCTAACGGGAATAGTGTCATATTTGGCGAGAAGGGATCGGACTTTCGCTAAAGCGCCAGCGCGCTTGGCGTCAGTGCTGAACAAGATGTCGAAAATCCATTTGGGTTGGAAGACGATGCTAAGACCTTTAGCGTATCTCGAGTGGCGGACTTGGTGTGCAGGAGTTTGAATAACGCTAAAGAAGGGCTCCCCACCGAAGCAGAAGCACCAGCGGTCGGTGTCGATGTCCTTGGGGATGTTTGACGGCCAGGGCTTCTTGTCCAACCTGGCCAATCCGTCCAGCAATTTCCAAAATCCGTCATTGTACTCCTCCATGGAACGGGGTGTGGGGTTTTCGCGAGCGAGAAGGACGAGAGAGGTGTTGGGGCCGAGGGATCTGGCTTTTGGGAGGTAGTCAGCTAGACCGCTGGCCAGCGACTTGATGTGGCGCCAGTCGGACAGGTCATCGCTGTCGATGAACACGAAGCGTTGCTCGTCCCCGTTGTAGCCTTTAGTGGCGTAGATACAAGGGAATACAAGCTCCTCATTGAGGAGGACAGATGTGTAGTTATCGAAGGCTTGACGTTGCCATGTCCCCTCTTTGTAGAGAGCAACGACTTCAGATCTGATGAAAAGTAGCTCAGTAATCGTCGCGCCAAATTTCAAAAGCCTACTTTGACAACGGCTTTCTAGGGGAACCAGAGGACGAGGACGAGGCTGGATTCTGAGGCAAGTCAGTCAGCTGAGCGTTGGGGATCAGACCGAGGTACAAACCAAGAAATCTGAGAGGCTAGCATGCTTGGCTGCTTTGAAGAGAGTCGAGAACAAGTTCCTGAAAGAACTTGAAGATGCTGCGAGACCCACAGCAAGGAGGATGAGAGGCAGAACGATAGTCGACATCCGGGAATTAAAGGTGAAAGGTTGACTGGTGCGGTTGAGAAATCGAGAGAACTGGTTGGTACTCTCGAATGTTGTTGCGAGGGCTTTTATACTTCTTGGCGTGTTATTACCTGAATTCTTGATTGCAAGGGTCCGTCAAAAAATGGCCTGACAAAGTCCACCAAGCCCGGCTATTGAAATGAGGTTGGCTTCGGATACATCATAAGGATTTGGTGTTTTCACACCAAGCCCATATGGAGGGAACCGTTGTCGGCAGGCATGTAGATGGAAGGTCAATTTTATTTTTGAAATAGCGGTGAAGCGGCTTACTGAGGATTAACCCTCGCCTTCAAAGGGTTGCTGCTGCTTCCAACATTCCGAACGCAGCGGTGGTATCTCGCAATAATTATAGCAAGAAGGCCTAGAGGCTTCCAAATAGCGGATGAAACGTTGGTTGGCGCAAATGTTGGAAAGAGAACAGCTGATCTTGACGACAGCAGAGAATCCACTCTCAAGTGCTTGGGTCATGATCCGAGACACAATGTCGACGAATGGGCATCTCACGCTTTGACATAGAGCGCTCTGGTGCAATGGGCAAACGTGCATGCATAGGCGGCCAGGATGTCGTATAGAAGCCATGTGTGCGCGAGCGGTGTAACCGTGGGTCAACAAGCGAGCGATGTAACCATGCGGGTAAGCCGAATCCTGGGGTCGGACGGCAAGCCGTTTCCAGTACTGTAATCCCCTCTCAAGGGCCGCACTAGAGACAGTTCTCGACGATTTTGTGGGAGTGATATCCGAGAAAGCATGGCGTCATTGTTCGGACATCCTTGTCCTTCAGGCCTCCGTCAAGGACCCAAGTTCGAGGTTGTTCTTCAAAAGTGCACTTCAAGAGAGCAAATTGTAAGGCCGCCCATATCCAAATCGATACGATGTGACCTGCACCTTTGCAGGACAGCCCTGGAGGGGAGAGGTTGAAGGAGAAAGGATATGTTTGCGTCCGTTCCGAAGTCGGCACCGGCTAGCGCCTTGAGCTTTAGCGCTTTCGCGTACCCCTGAAGAATCACGCACGTGACCGCCGCGCTCAGTGGCGGTGGCTTCCTTGGCTTGGTCGTACGCGTTCACACTTCACTTCCACTCGCAATGCGACGGTCGCAAACGCTTGCAGCCAAACACCATGCTAGACCGTCAATGGCGTCAATGGCAGCGCATGACGAGCTTGGGGCGATACGAGAATCAGATTCTCCGGAGGATGGTCTTCGGCGGCAACTTCAGGACAGAGATCAAGAAATCAGGGAGGTAAGGCTGAATTTGGACCGAGAAGTGAACCTTTAACCGTCGGAATGTCAGTTAAACAGCCGAATTCATATGCTACAATCACGCATCGAAGAACTCACAAAGGATCATCAGGCGGTGGAGATGATTTTAGAATCAACCCAGAAAGACAACGCAGATCGTATGGCGGAAATAGAGTGGTCAGAACATCCTTACTACGCCTACACGGACCATCTTTCTGACATATTGCATAGCCATAGCAAAAGGGAGATGCGTTTAGAGCGAGAGCTAGCACGCTTCGCGGGTGAACAATGGGAGGTACGTCAACCCCTCGGATGTCATGACATTTGACATTCTCTAACCGAAGGACAGAAAATGTTGGGGATACCGACCATACAAGAGCTTATGTATGGCACAAAGTCCCATTTCTCTGATACAGAATCTGCTTCCCCAGTGGCTCGATCGGCAGCCCTTCCTGCAGCCGGACATGGGCGCCAACCGTCGCAAGCAGAGTCATTCGCATCCTCGCAATCGCCGCAACAGCGGAAGCAAACACGCGTAGAGGATCTTCGTAACCTAATTTTGGCAATGGAACAACGTCAAGAGGCACGCATGGGCAAGCTCGAGCAGAAAGTCCAGGAAGCCGAGGCGGAAGGCAGACGGTTTGAGGAACTTCGTAAACAGGTTCAACCCCTTGCTCAATGACTTTACTATACCCCTCACGGAACACGATGATACTCATGCATTTTGTAGCACTACTGGATATATGTATGACTAGGCTTGTACAATACAATTTACTGATAAAGAATATACAACCGTCGGCCGAGCGACAATAAATACCTATGATAGCATGCTCGAATCCAACTAGAATCAAACCATCTCTCTGGCCCTCCGCAAGTGAGAGATCGTCATCTCTGACTCTGCCTTGAAAGCCTTCTGGTCATCAGGAATCTCCCTACCATCATCCTCCAACCAGACTCTCGACTCGATGATAAACGACCGCGTCTCCCTCTTCACAAAGAGGTGCGTAGGAATGGGAATCCAGAACTTCATGACCCAACCTCTCTCACCAATCACTTTCGTAGCCTTGGCAGCCTTCCTACCGCGCGTAACTTCGCGCTTGTCGTCATCAACTTGCGGCACAGGTACGCGTCGGGTATATGTCCTCGCCCAATCCGTATTCAGGTGGATACCGGCCTCCGGATTCATTGTCGAAGTTCGCTCGTCTATGCAGACTGCGCCGGAGTACGAAACAGAATAAAATGAGTCAGCCTCGCATACCGCGAATGGGAGTTTGTGGTCGGTATCCTCGACGTAGCGTTTCGAGCGGCAACACAGTTCGATCCGAGAAATCTCTGGGGTACGAATGCTGGTGAACTCGAAACGGTCAGGATCCACCACCTTCAAACGGAGTTCAGCTGGCCAAGCTAAACAAATACTATGCGAGGAGAAAAGATGTTAGTGAGCAGACACGCAAAAGACGAGGAGAATGGAGTACTTACTCGTCCCGCATATCCCAAATTTCGAAGTGAGGCGTGTCATAAAATTCAATGGCGAACTTGAGCTCATCCGGCTTGAGCGAGACAGTTTTAAAAATAGAGTTCTTTCGTGCTTGATAAATGGCCTCGTCCCTCGCTGAGAGTTGACTAGGCTTCGCGCCAATGGCTAGAACAGGCGTAGAGGAAACATGCAAGGTATTGGCGCTACGCGGTTGAAGGGGCAAAGGCATAGGGTTCGTTTTGAGGATAGAAGTATCTTTCAGTATAGCGGTCTCTACGGCGGCAGCGGGGGCGTGCTCGGAGAGGGGGACCGAGAAATGTACAGACTTAGTTTTACGGCCACTGTGACGACGAGGTCGTTCGGGTTGCGCGATGCTGAGGTCACAATTTTCTTCGTTGGCTTTATCAGTTTTCTTCTCAGCATCTGGACGGACGGCCGTGAGTTCTCGAGAAGCCTCCTTGGGTGCTGCTAAGCGAGCTAGATCCGAGTCGCAAGCCGAGACCGCGTCAATGGGAGAGTCGTTAGAGAGAGCCACTGCAGCCTCCGTTCTGTCCCGGGTAGTTTTTATGCGTAAGCGAGTTTTGAGAGCTTGGAGGGCTTGACTAGACCGCGTCTGGCCACTACTAGCATCGTCACGTGCGTCCGCTGCCAGTTGGATCCGACTAGCTTCGCGCTGGGACGTGGAGGAAGAAGCCTTGGAAGACGGGGAACTGCTGGAAGCTTTGATAGTCGACTCGGAGTCGGTGCGCTGCCGTGTGCGAGAGCGGTCGGCGTCAATATCGAGGTTCTCGTTGGGAGTAACTTCTGTATGAGACCGTTTCTTGTTATTACTAGCTCGAGGAAGTAAAGTGTCTCGACGCGTGCCAGCACTGCCGAGTGGACGAGGGGAAGAAATAACGACGTTGACGCGACTAACAGACCTGCTGCCAGTGATTGAGAGCCGAGCATCTCTCTTCCATTTGGCCAGCAAAGATGGCTGAGACTTGACGGGGCTTTTCGGCGTGGGGAAGGGAACCGACGACGAGGAAGACATGAAGGAAAAATCCTGAGAGGATCTACGCCAGGATCAAGGACTTTTTATATGCATTGGACCCAAAGTGGTTACCATTGTTATCTGCAAGGGCCACACGCCACAGCTGGCTAAGTACAAAGCCACTCGAAAGTATACCATATAAGGCCTTGTGTGCGGTCCAGTGGCCCATGCCCTGTCATAGTCCTGACCATTCCAGTATACGCTCGCCTTCTTGGGATAATGTGTGGCCAGTACCATCGGGGATTCATGGAAGCATGGTTAACGTTCACAGTGTACCATTTCTGCGAAATCGAGTCAATGACGGAAATGTTCCTTCGAGCTGCGGCCTGAACCTATAACGGAGAAAATATAGTGTGGGGATCAATTGCAAGTCAAGCTGAGGATTGTCGGTTACGGTGCGGGGCTGCCCACTTCAGTTCCGGTTCAGATGGTCATTCTACAAATTGACCGTGGGAGCAACCCACATTGATCGTGGGAACATAAGTAAGTTGAATGAACTTTCGCAAGTTGAAAACTTCAAGTTCATTTCAAGCCCCGTCACGTTGTCAAGTTGAAACAGTGAAGGATTGGCAGCCAGCACAGCCTGCAACGGAAGATATTTCCTGAGGAAAAATGTAGCAGAGAATATATTCCATGATTTTCATGTATTTTCGGTAGGACAAAATTTAACCTTTTATACTGTATAATATGCGAGAAACATATGAAATTTTTGCCACGTTTTATAGCGAACAAAATGAAACATATTCGCAATGTTTTGACATGGCAAAAGTTTATGGATAACTTAACATTTTCTCACAGTCTTTCAACGATATAAACTTAACATTTTATCATCATATTTGCTGTGAGATAACTCTGAGAAGATGAAACATTTTCTCAGCATATTGTTCGTGGAAAAATGATGCGAAAATGATTCATTTTTACCTAAATCAGTGAGAAAATGTCATTTTCCCAGGAAAATGAATCATTTTCGCATCATTTTTCCACGAACAATATGCTGAGAAAATGTTTCATCTTCTCAGAGTTATCTCACAGCAAATATGATGATAAAATGTTAAGTTTGTATCGTTCAAAGACTGTGAAAAAATGTTAAGTTATCCTTGAATATTCACCATGGCAAAACTTCGTGAATATGTGTCATTTTGTACGCCATAAGACTTGGACAAAATTTCATATATTGCTCGCATATAGTACAGTATAAAGGGTTAACTTTTCTCCCACTAAAAATGCATGAAAATCATGGAATATATTCTCAGTTACATTTTCCCTCAGGAAATATCTTTGGCTGCAGGCTGTGCAGATTGTTTGTAAGTGCGCACCACCTGTAGTTTGAAATTGAATTTCATCACTTGAATACTCCCTGTCAGCGCTTGGATCAATATTTTATCAGCTTCGGTTCCCCCCCTCCAACCCCCACTGGGAAGCGGCCATTGCCCTTATTCGCCAGTCTACACCGTGACGCCACTGGTAGGTCGACAACCACAAGGTGCTCATCTATGTGTGATGCTCATCGATATTTTATGTTTAGTGACTCCGTGCTCTCGTAGTTTACAATCTCTTGAAATGCTGGGTGCTGCGCAGCGGACCCTCACTCCTCGTTCCAATCTCGCGACGAACCTCCCACCAGAGATTCTTGTAATCATTTTCCACCTCGTATCTGCTTCCTCGGACGCTCCGCTGCATTGGATCGCGGTCACCCATGTTTGTCTTTTCTGGCGTCAGGTGGCTTTGCATGAACCCAGCTTGTGGAAGAATATCAGCGCTCGTCTTCCTTTGCGATGGATCGACGAGTATTATCGACGAAGTGATCTGTTTCCCCTCAACATAGAGTACTGGGATGGGGCGGATGAAGTAAAGAATACGCGCTTTGGTGCCATCATCCTGGAAGCAATGCATCGACTTGGTAGCGTAAAGCTCCGTCGCTACAACGAGGATTCACTTTCCCGCTTCAACAAACCAACTCCTCTCTTGAAATTTCTCGATTTGGCTACTGCAGGTTTTATCCCCCAGGATTTCCTTGGTGGGCAGGCACCATGTTTGCGATCATTCCACCTCACTTCCCTATCGCCATCATACCTGCCCATCGGAGTCAAGTGGCTCTCTAATTTGCGAAGCCTCCGCCTTTGGGGAGAATGGGGCTTGTACGACGAAAAGACAGGCACTCCAATTGAAGTCACCGTATCATCTACTCTCAACCTACTCGGTTCTTTGCCCCATCTCGAGGACTTGTTGCTTGAACTACCCCACGCATCGGCTTCACAGCCCCCCTATACCGGTACACCGATTCATCTACCCCATCTTAAAGCAGCGGAATTTTTTTTGGACACCACTCTTGTGGACGTACTGAGGTTTATCACAGTGGATAGTCCCATCGTATTAGCCATCCGTTTGGAATCTGGAGTTACCCCACGATTAGAGCCGGCCTGTGATTTGTTTGCGAGGAATTCTTCCGGTCACCCTCTAGACATCATCTGTAGTGGGGGCATCATCTCGATTTCGGTGCATAAATCCTGTCCACTCCGACTTGGCGCAGGCCTCACCCTTTCCTTTCCGGCGGATCAGGTCGACAGCGTCTATCGCATCATATCATCACGTCTCCTTTCCTTCTGTGCGGTTCAGAGCCTACGTATCCAGCATGGTTACGGAAACTGGTTGGTCCTTGTCCAGGGCACTGTTGATACGTTAGACCTCGGCGACGCTGCGCTTCACTACCTTTTGACTATGACATCTCTTCCCCCGGTTCGGCACCTCGTTTTGCACAATGCTGGTTTTCGACGTGATGATTTCAGCAAGTTCCGAAAGTTGATTGAACAACACGGTGAAGGAGGGGGAAAGCTCGAACAATTGACTATGCGGTCTTCCACCCGTGTCAGTAAGAATGATATTGCAACTCTGAGGCGATATGTGAGGGTTAAGGAAGTCAGTTAGGGACGAGTGCTTTGACATACAGGAATATAGGTCGTATTTACCAGTTAACAAGAATCAATCTTTCTCTTCGTAGAGCAGCCTCCTTATCTACGTGATACTCACTGACATGCTCATTTGATACGAGCTTGTAACATTATTGACCGTGAGAAAACCCGTAGGTCTAATAGAAGTCTTTGTTTCTTTCGCTCTCTCCTGGCACCCCCGTCGAAAGCACCAGGTATGTCAGTTTGTGTTCTCTGTGTGGATCCCTAATTAATCTTGCGACTTAGTTCTTCAGATCCTCTATTACATCGTCTCAGTAAATTTTGCCGAAAACTCCATGGCTTGCCACCGCATCGTTGACGCTTTTCAACCTAGCGTCCCTGCGCTGAAACTTCTACCCGAGAACCTCTCTCTGGTATTCCAAATTCTCGTAGCCGACTCTTTGGGGGAACTCGACCCATTGCGATGGCTTCCAGCGACTCATGTTTGTAGTACATGGCGCACTGTCGCCTTGCATGAACGCAGCCTGTGGACATACCTCAATGTCGATCTTCCCCTCCCTTGGATGGATGAATTCCTGCGTCGTAGTGATCCCTTCCCTATAACGTTGGAGTATATGGCAAAATATGTCTCCCCGAAGATGAACCACCTTGGCTCGATT
This sequence comes from Pleurotus giganteus, assembly GCA_032158425.1. NCBI lineage: Eukaryota > Fungi > Basidiomycota > Agaricomycetes > Agaricales > Pleurotaceae > Pleurotus > Pleurotus giganteus. Next base: position 4,770,266 of record JAPEHR010000002.1, read on the forward strand.
TTATTGAAATCGTTGAATCGTCTTGGAGATTTGACAGTTGGCGACTGTACCCAGGAATTTCTTTCCCAGCTTAATAAACCGGCTCCTGTCTTGTCGCTCCTTGACTTGGCTAGAGTTGGTCGTACTCCCCCGGATTTTCTTGGCGGAGTCCACTCCAGCTTGCGGACAGCGTACCTGTCATCGGTACTGTTGCCGGCTAAAACAACCTGGATCCCCCAACTACAGAGCCTCCGTCTCTGGGATGACTGGGGAATTTACGATGAATCTAGCGGCGTAACAATGCCAACGACGATCACATCGTTTCTCGGCCTCCTGGGAACAAGCCCTCCTCTCGAAGAGCTCTTAGTGGAGTTTGCGAGAGTATCTGTGGAGTCACCTCACAACGGCACAAACGTCCATCTTCCCCATTTACGAGAAGCTTCCTTCTCCTTCTTTCCAGGTCAATCTCATCTCGTCGACCTTCTCAAATATATCACCTTGGACAACCCTGTTGATCTGAACATTCGGTTGCACCTCGACTCCGCAGACCACTCCCAGATAGAGTTGGCCTTTTCCTTCTTCACAAACAACTCATCTCGCCCTTTCGAGACAGTAGAGTTCTCTGACGAGTCTGTATCCATGTTTGTGGATAAATCTGTCAAGGGCCTCTCCTTCGTCTTTGCCCCAGCGCTTTATGACAGTGTATCCGCCGTCCTGATACGAAGGCTCCTTACCTCCACAATTCGAACCTTGGTGATCCGGACTGAGCATCGAGGTTGGCTCGACTTGCATCAGAGTACCGTTGAAGTGCTGGAGATCCATCATACTTTCGCCCTCATTCACCTCCTTAATGGCCGGTCCACCTCGTTTCCCTCTGTTCGACACCTCTCTTTGCATTACATCAATTTGTCTCTCTGTCGTCACGAGCTTCCCGACTGGGTTGCGCAACGAGCACCGACCTTAGCGAAGCTTGAATACTTGGAGTTGTTCTATTGCGCGTGTTGTCCCCCGGGATATGCTGAGGAACTCGGACAATATGTCCCCCATGTTCAATCATGCGGGAATCGCCCCATATAAATCCGTCACAGTCCGTCACATCCTCATTGTCCGTAGTATTGCAGTCAATCTAAGGCCGATGTACTGCGAAGATCTATAGCGCTGAAACTACACCACTCCACCAGGTTAGATACTTCTCACTCTGCCGCCCTAGATCATAATCAAAATGGCTGATTGGATCACCTTAACGATGATCAATGGCCGTTTGAAAGGGCAAAATTTTCACATCGATCCACCCATCTCCCACTAAAGTCTCCCACACAGTAACTCGGAGACTTTGACGCTCCGGAAAGGAAGGTATGCCTCGTCACACAGTGCTCAACATTTCTAGGCCGTCAGATACAAAGAGACTACGGACATCGAACGCGATACCTAGTACCAACGACCTATATACCAGAACAAGGATGAAGGTACCAGGAACGATGGATAAGCAAGCGCGGGGGGGAATAAAGGAGAAAGCGGGTCGAGGGCCCCATCATCGGGCTTACTGGGTCCGTTACACTTCCTTGCGTGGTTGCTTTGATTTATAATATAGCGCGCTGAGACCCTCGTATCCCACCGAACAATATGGTGCAAACGAATGCCTCTGGCCTGCTCTTCGTCTATGGAGAGCCTGGTGCTCACGTAACGGAAGATAGTTTCAACTGTAAGTACGGCCCTGCAGTACTATGGTAGAATCGAGTAACTCATACGCTCTCACCACAGCTTGGTACGACTCAGAGCATATTCCAGCCCTTGCCACCGTCCCAGGCTTCCTGACCTCCTCTCGATACAAGGCAGTAGACGGCCAGAAGCCCTCTTGGCTTGCTCTTTATGACCTGACTTCTCCCGACGTAATCACCGGCGAACATATCAGACAGGTGTTGGCTGCCGCCTCAGACAACGAGCGGACTATCAAAGCAAACCTGGCCATGCTCAACCGACGAGTCCTCTCAGTTAAGCTTGACAGAACACGCTCGCAGGTTCCCGGACTGTCATCCACTCCTTCGACCGCATCACTGCCCGCTAAGTTCGTACTCGCGGTGTTGATGAAACCGTCTCTCGAGAAAGAGGACGAGTTCGTGAAGTTTTATGAAGAGGAGCACATGGATTGTTTTGCGAAGACGCCTGGATGGTTGAGGGGGAGGTTGTACAAGGTGGTTAGCGGGCCTGATGATGAGGCGGGGAGGACAACTGCGGAGGTGACGACGAACGCCGCTCTCACGTTCCTAGCGCTCCATGAACTGTCAACCATCGACTCAATTACTGGACCCGAAGCTCAGGAATCCCTCAATACGCCATGGGCGAAGAAAATGTTGGAGGATATTGGGACCAATATAGAGCAGCGCCTGTTCGAGTTGTACACGAATGTTGGGGATGGAGCCTTGTGATCAAGGATAGGAACGGAAGAGATCAACAGAAGCGGAAATGTACAACACGCATTTGAAATATAGTTGACTAAAACAATGTCCGTAGAAGTAGAGAAACTGTCCAACAAAGAGAAATTGCATAAGAAAACTTCCGATATAGGTCTTACAGGACCCAGGCTTGGTTATTATCGTTGTCGGTACACTGCCATGTCTGGACCTGATTCCCGTTCGTAAGGTCGCCGTTGGTCAAATCGAGGCATTGTCCTAATGCAGAGATGTATATCAGTCGAAAGCAGAACGTCAGGTAAGTCACTCACCTTGGCCTTCGAGGGCAATTCGGTTATCGGCGGTCAGGAACCACTGTTGCGCTGGGAGATTGTCGAAACATTGCCATATCTTCATCCCTACTCCGTTTGCAGGGGCTAGTCAGGAGATTCTTAGTACGAAGCAACTTAAACAGGAAATTAAATGGTAGCTCACTAGAGCCAGCATCCAGACAGAAGTTCGTTCCCGAAAGCTGGACCTTCGTAGAACCAGGGTTGATGATCCAATTCTGGGCGCCAGTACCGTTACAATCGTTGCTAAATAACCAGGGCGTCAGCAAAAGAAGGAGAAGCATTTTCAAAAAGCGCACATTTGCACAGGTGTCCCGTTGGCAAGAACGTTGCCGCGGACGTCAAGACATTTGTTTGTATTGCTGATCGGGTGAATTCGGTTGTCTCCTGGAGGGAAACTGAAGGACGGGCAGAACCTGGGATGGATGGTTAGACTTCATGGAGACGACAAAGCTAACACTACATACGTGACTGTAAATCCCGAGTTCACTCCAAGACAAGAGAACATCGGTGGAGCTGGGGGGTTGACTACGGGCAGGGGGAAGTTTGTCGGCATTTGCGGGAGTGGGAAAGCAGTTTGGCATTCAATACTGTCGCACGACACTTCCCCGCAGAAGCCAGAAGGCTATGAAAGGCATCAGAATTACGCCCATATCTCGAAAATGAATCCGCACCCCCGTTGCATGAGGGATGATGTTAACACCCATATTGAAGTGATTCGGATCCTTGACGATGTAATAGTATCCTCCCTACAAAAGTAGAATTAGAAACGGAAGCTCTCTTCAGAGATGGTCAGAGTTGCTCACGTCTAGATGGAAGCCTGCCATTGTAGCTCGTTCGCCGGTGCCACTGCCCCCATTTCCATCGCTGTAGATGAGGCCAGTAAAATTCGTTGGCAAAGTCTTGACGATAGTATGTCCACTCGGGATAGTACCCTGACTGGCCGCGCTGATAAAGAGGGTGATATCAGCAGGACAGCCATTGATGATGTTGAAGGTTCGGTCGGCGAAAGCAGCAGGGAGAAGAGAGAGCGCGAGTAGTTGAAGCACGTTGAAAACCATGTTGGAGCTGAAGTGACTGCCGTGGAATGTCGAATGCTGGAAGAGGTGCGATGGGCTTTATAGCTGCGCGATGGCTGAAGCATCGCTTTGCTCGGTCCGCGTAGAACACGGAATGATTGAGTCGACGAGGCATCCCTTGGCCGTTGTAGGATATTATTACTACGAATTGAATGTCGTACAGAGGCCACGGAGATACCTAGGTCTTCCGGTCATGCTTAGTAAAGTCGGCATCTCCGCGTCGGCTCGGGAGGTTCGGTAGGACACATTTAGACAGGCACTCGGAGTACGGAGCCCTAGAACGGCAGAAAGGCTCCTGAGGTAGTAGTTGGAAGGAAGATGGATGGGATAACTGATAGTCCTGGAACGTTCAAGACCATGGGTGGTTCGGTGAACCGATCAATACGCGAGGCGCGGGCATCGTTGGAAAAAATAGCCAACATCGTTTCCCGCAAGCTATGGACATTGGGCGAGCTGAGGAGCGAGCATTGGCAGGACACCATAGCGGCGGCAGTTGCAAGAGCTTGGTACGTCGGTCACGGTGGTCGTGCAGTGAGGTGACGCCCCGTAAGCGCCCTCAACAGCTTACGAGCTAGAGACATAGGGGCTAGGAGGGGTAGGTCCTGCGACAATATGACCGTTAATGGCGGACAAATGGTAAGGCATAGTAAAAGGTTCTACATCGATAATCACAACAAATCTGGTTCGCAATGTGTAAGGCCGTGCGGAGAGTGCTGGCGTATGCTCACATCGAGGAGTCTACGACTTGCTAACGGCTGTCATGGAATAGCGTATTCAATGGTCGAGGTCTCACGCCGGTAAATACTTATTCGAGCTATTCTTCCAGTTGTTTGGGAGGGAGAGATATCAATCTCGTACGGGTATATATTGTGAGTAAAGATCGTCCATTTAGCGGACCCGATATCAAAATTGTCGCCCGTTCACCCCTACCACTGCGACTTCTCCGGGGGAATAATGCTAACGGTGACATAGCGTCGGAGAGACGCAAGGTCTCTCTTGCGAAGGAATCTGAGTGAGGGTAGACTCAACTCGCTACGTTCCGATCCTGCGAGAGTCCTTGCGGCCAACCAAAGGGTCAACTGAGGAATATAATCAGAGATATCGGGCTGGAACATGTACAGATGAAGGAGGGAGGGGAATGCTGTGCCCGGTGTTGACAGGAGCATCTCAAAAAGCTCGATGTCCACAAGCTTGAGTTCTTTGATAGTCTGACAGTCACCGAAGCGGAGCCACCCAGGATAAGATGCCTCAACTTTGAGGGTTCGGAGTTTGAGACAGGGGATCAGATGTTTGAGTAGGACGGTCAGTGTATCCTCCGCTTGTGCGGGTTCGATGATAAAATTGAGATGGTCAGGGTATGAGAAAGAATTATCGCAATCAATGGTGATACGAGACTCGGCCCACATCAACGATGAAGGGGTGTTTGAAATGTGCTTCAAAAAGAACTCGCAGACTGTCTGGATCCTGCGAGCATCGACCGTGTCCAGCAAAACACCAAGTACGAGGTGGATGGGCGCAACCATTGAAATATGATTGAAGAGCGCGACGAGAGGTAAACCGCCTTTGTAGAAGTAGAAGCTCGCGTTGTTTAGACGGGTCAGATGGAGCTTGTCGTTGAAGGCATGCAAGATCGGTGTATCTGAGGGATGTGGCTGGTCTGTGATCTCAAGGTCTAAAGACTCGAGCTTTGGCAGAGAATGGAGGAGGTTGAGAATGTGGTTCACATTGATTGGGACTAAACCATTGTCGGCGTCGTAAAATCCAAATGTTCCCCACAACTGGAGTTCCCGAATATTACAGAGCCATGGCGCTGTCAAGGGCATAATCATTGATGATGCGATGAATCGTGACAGGCACGGAGTATGACCACCGAAAATTTGCTGAGGGATACGATCACGATGATTGCATTCTATCGTGAGCTCGGTCAGCGCTGGTGCGGGTCTATTGAGCCTGAAAAGAATATCCTCGCCACCACGTTGGTCAATAGCCAATTCCCCAAGCCGATGTGCCGACTCTAAGATGACTGCGCGGACACGGTCCTTCACTGTGCTACTACTCTTCTCGCGATATGATATTTTCACGGGTAGGGGGTCGCTGCGCTGCATGTATTCATCGATCCAATTGGGAGGGAGTGACTCGCTGATATATGTCCACAAGGTTGGGTCGTGGAGAGCAGCAGCGCGCCAGAAGCGACAAACGTGAGTTATGGATATCCATTCTTCAGTATTGCCCTTCGCTCTGGATGTATCGGACAAAATACGAAAGATTCGTGCAAGAATCTCAGGAGGAAGCTTGGTTACAGCTCTGGGGCCTGTATTGGCGAGGCTGACGGCGCCATGGCGCTTCGCGGAGGACATTCGTTGGATATGTTGGAAAAGCGAGCGGGGAGATGTGGAAAGTGATGATTTGTGCGGATGTCGACACCTTGGAAGGAAATAAATGAAGTTAATGGAACAGCTGTCAGTACATGGTAGCATGGTGAGAAGCTAGGGAAGGCTTACTACGCTCGAATGTTGACAAGGCTGAAGACAGGCCTCGGAATCGAGGCAACAAGTTTCAGGTTTTGGACCGCGTGGGTGTTCACACGGTCAATAAACAAGCAGGGAGAATAGGGGCTAGGAGGCGGCGGTTAGGACACGAAGCATCCAGAATTTCATTACCAGCAGTCGGAGTACAGAGCCCTAGAACGGCAGAAAGGCTCCTGAGGTAGTAGTTGGAAGGAAGATGGATGGGATAACTGATAGTCCTGGAACGTTCAAGACCATGGGTGGTTCGGTGAACCGATCAATACGCGAGGCACAGGCATCGTTGGAAAAAATAGCCAACACCGTCTCCCGTGAGCTATGGAGATTCGGAGCTCGAGCATTGACTAAAGAAATGCCATGTCGGCTGCAGTTGCAGGAAGCCTGGTACATCGGTGGCGTGGAGGGTGAAAGCAAAGCAACTTAAGCGCCGTTCTCGTCGACCGCTTATGAACTGGGAGCATAGGGGCTAGGGGCTTGTGACCAACGACGAAGCCTTCAGAATGTCATCAATATCAGCATCTCGTCCAGTAATCGACATGATTTATTTAAGTTGCACTATCCAGCAATGTATACGGCAGGTCCTGCTACAATATGCTCGTTGATAGCGGACAAATTGTAAGGCGTAACAAAAGGGTCGGCATCGGTAATCACAATGAACCTGTCTGGCAGTGAGTGAGGCTGTGCGGAGAAAATTGGCCTATGCTCACATCGTAGAGTTTACGACTTGCTGAGTACTATCAGGAAAGAGCGTATTGGTTGGTTGCGTCGTCATCGCCGTCGTCCCGTTGATATTCACCAATGGAGTATAGGTGGTGTTTAGCTGAGAGATCCATGCGGCGAACTGGGAGACAGTGAAACATGGTACGGTTTGTGAAGCCCGATATTACATACCCTGGGTTCGGCTGCGCTTGCAGTGGTGTTGTATAGATTATCATATCCAACGGTGCGACCGGGGAGCTCCCAGGTTAGCGTTATATTCTGACCCGGTGTGCTTAGAGCCGTAGTATTTGTTGTGATTGCCGCTTGACTCAAGTTGGTAAACGCCGGCGACACACCCTGCAACACATCATTATCGGCTCGACGGAGGTCACATGAATGATCATGGTACTTACAGATATATAGAGAGCCGGGAAGATTGGCCATTCAATCCGTGGGTTCTCGGGAGGACACGATGTGAGGTAACGGGAAAGTAGTGACCAAGCCATGGACTGCGTGATGCTGGTAGAGAATGATTCCTAAAAGGAGATAAGCGACGATGCAAATTCATAGGATGTGACCCTACCGGCATCGGGGAGAGACCTTCGAGTTGTCTAAAAGCCATTTCTTGGCGCGCTTCGACGGTGATACTCTGAACTAAGAGGGTAGCAGCAGCGCGGGAGTCGAGGTGTTCGATAAATCCGTAAACACCGGCTTCGCCCCATCGAGTTAGCTGTAGAAAATTCGTCATCGAATTACGAGAGACGACTGGAGAAGGTTCATACCTTATGGCAGAAGTCGACGAATTCACGGACACTAGTGAAGCCGTATGTATAGTTGCATTGTCGGGCACCTCGCCCTACTTTTGAGTCAGAAATCAGATCGACCATCTTGACCGTAAGAGACTGCACCTTGTAGGACGTTGGACAACATCTCCGCGTGGCCGACTTCTTGATCAGCCATATGTTGGATCAGGAATCGCTCTGCTGCGCCAATACCTGCTGCGTCGAAGTCTTCGTCTGAGAATATTGCTAGCCCGTGGTGGAATAAGTCGAGCTCAATCCACTCCTGGTTGAGAGCCAGATTCTACAGCCAGTTGTGAGTGCTAGTCAAAGCGAAAACAACACAAAGACCTACTAATGACTGGAAGTCGAAGTTGCTCAGTGGGACGTACTGCGGATCGGAGAAGTTCGTCATGATTCCTCCCGTTGGCGGGGCTGGGAGGCCCAGCACACGAGTAAGGGCAAGAGAACAGAGGAGGAAGATTGCGTAAAGCATTGTGGACCAGGCGAGTGAGACGATGTTGTCCTCTACATCACGGCTTATATACGATTCTTCATCCAGAAGGACCTTAACGTAAGTGAATTTTATTCATCTCTTCTATCGGGTGATACGACGTCCATTGGCCGGTCGCGAATAGAAAGCTCCACGACGAGAAGCACCCCTCACGAAAATAGCATCAAGCTGTGGTTCAATTTCATAGGGAACCTCGTCGTCGAGAGCTGAATGGGTTTATCGAACACCATTGCCAATTCTAAATGGAAGGCACAAATCGCATGTCTCGAGCGCATTGCTGGGATCAACACTATCATCAGCCAGGACATAGAAACCAGCGGATGAAAAAACCAACCGCGTCATGGACGGCCTGAACGTCGCCGTAAAACACTATCCGAAATTCAAATTCAATGGTGTTCTGTCTATGGTGATAAGGAGCTTGATCAAGGGATATAGGGCCTAGTGCAAATGGATAACGCGATGAGCGATGACGGCGCAGAGAAAGAAGACGCAGTGGGCTCTTCCTCATAAAATTCCACAAATTCGGCCTCTTTCTCGAGCGAAGGGCATCATAACGGCGAGTACGAATTTCGCCGGTGGTGACGCGGTTGGAGGAGTAGATGACAATCCGGACACCTGCAAACGCGATCAGTCCAGGTGAACTGAAAAGACTCGTCCGTTGAGCATGGCCAGGTCTGAATTGATCGTCCCCGAGGCGCGACTCCAGAAGTAGAGCAAGGCAATTCCCGTGCGATGACTCAAGTCACCATCGGAGGTGCGCATATCTGTCTATGATCCATTTGAGCCAAAATGATATCGGTGTCTTAACTCATGGGATTTCGATATGGGCGTGAGCATTATCAATCAAGTCCACAGTCTAGTGCGTGGCCAGTATGATGATCATCTAGAAGACAAACTTGAACGCGCAGCCTACCGTAAGATACATTAAACTGAGCGACGGCGATGCGAGCCAGTTGTTTGATTGGTTCTTGGGCGGTATGAGCCTGTGAAATGGGTATATATTCGCTGGCTGAGCGGTGCAAATCGAAGCAAGACTCCTGGCGAGACCAATGATGGTAAGACTTCAATATGAAATGCGTAGACACACCCACTCTATTTGTAGAAACAGATCCCCCGACAAAAGAAAGAGTCAAGAGCTGATAATGAGCTCGGTGAGTGCCAGTGAGAGAGGGAGTTAACGTTGAAGCAAAGCTGAAGTGAAACAAGAATAAGCGCTCGACGCCCAGACAGGTACAGTGGCTTCATTCATAACACGGAAATTGCCCCACTCAACTTCCAGAATCGCGCCTCGCGGACGATCAAATCAGTCCTAGCCATGCTCATTCGACGAGTCTTCTCAGTTCACCTGGACCGAACACGCTCGCAGGATCCCGGATTGTCATCTACTCTTCCAACTGCATCACTGCCGGCGAAATTCGTACTCGCCGTTATGATGACCTTCGCTCGAGAAAGAGGACGAGTTTGCGGCATTTTATCAAGCTGCATAGAAATCTCAGCGATGGATTTGATCGAGCGAAGATGGGAACTATGATTTATACGACACGCGTCCAAACATCACTAATACAAACGCTGTCCGTACAGTACATCGCATCGGAAAACATAAAGCTTATATCTTAACGGAGCCAGGCCTGGTTGTTGTTGTTGTCGGTGCACTGCCAGGTCTGGACCTGATTCCCGTTTGTAAGGTTACCATTTGTCAAGTCGAGGCACTGGCCTAGTGGGGATTTAGATCACTCGAAACTATTCGGATGTTAAGTACACACCTTGGCCTTCGAGGGCAATTCGATTATCGGCTGTCAGGAACCACTGTTGAGCCGGGAGGTTGTCGAAGCATTTCCAAATCTTCATCCCTACTCCGTTTGCAGGGGCTAGTCAGGAGATTCTTAGAAGAGGCAACGTGGGCAGAAATGCAATCGTAGCTCACTAGAGCCGGCATCCAGACAGAAGTTGGTGCCCGAAAGCTGGACCTTCGTGGAGCCAGGGTTGATGATCCAGTTCTGGGCGCCGGTACCGTTACAGTCGAAGCTGAACAATTGCATCATCAGCAAAGGAGGACAGAGGTGTTCTAAGGAAACCTACATTTGCACGGCGGTGCCGTTAGCGAGAGCATCGGCACGGACATCAAGGCATTTGTTCGTGTTGGCCGCCGGGTGAATCTTATTGACGATGACGGCTGGAGCTGCGAGAACGGCAGGAAGAACAGAGAGCGCAAGGAGTCGGAGCATGTTGGAAACCATGTCTGTAAGGCTGAACTGTGAGGCTCAAGTGACTGCTGAGGAACTTCGTCGAATGCAACCCACTTTATATATGCACGAGTGCCGAGGCGTCTCTGTGCGCGGTCCCCGTAGAACACGGGTCGAATGCGTCGGCGAGGCATTCTTTGACCGTTGTAGGATATTATTACCAGCTCCAGCAAGGTTTAGCCAACCGGTCCCGGGCTCTGGAGCAGGCGGTAAGACACATTTAGATGGTCGTCGGAGGACAAAGCCCTAAGAGCCAGCGATGCTGGTGGTAGTTGGGTACTGGCCAGTTCGATGTCAAGGAACGATCAATACCGAAAAACATACAAACCGATCAATACGTGAGAGCATGAGCGATCATCGAAGGCGTCGGCAACAAGATGACCGAAGCCGTTCTCGCATTTGTGGACGGCATGTATAGGGCGTAGGCCTGGAGTAGAGTGGGGTGTCAACGGTAGACAGAGCATCGCGCGCTTCGGACACTCGTAAATAGTATCACATTGTGGAATATGTGCATACCCGGTAATGTATGCAATGGGGCCAGCAATAATACGCACAAAAAGGTCGGCATTCCCCTTGCTAGAGAATCGGACTGTCTTGTGTTGTGTCGTCTTGGCTGCTGCCCAGTTGATGTTCACCAATGGAGTATAAGCGTTTGATGGAGAGATACGGCAAAACTAGTAAAGATGCTTAAACATAGAACGCTTTGAGGATCCCGATGTTGCCTGCGCGGAGCAGCGTATTTGACAGTCAAATTTCAGGGGGCGTGCCCCTATTGCCTGAATCATGTGAGCACATACGTCACCCACGCGTCTTGTCACGGATTGTCACGCAACTCGCTCTCGCGCCTTCACTGTGGACCACGATGAGCTCAGTGAGGCGAAGACCATCTGACAGCGTGTCCCGCGACGACGATAACCCAAGACCTCATAAATGACAGCGAACGAACGAGTCACACAATCCAAGCATACCCAGCTCGCCATTGACCGAAATTCCGTCCTCCCAATCTATACCTGTCCCCACATCGGCTCCGACGTCGCCCCCGCCCTCCCGTCATGCTGTTTCCTCATTATCTGACATACTCCGGAAATTTTGCTCGTCAATCTGCCTTCGCTGCTGATCCATCCTCCAAACCATCCGCTCCACGTTCAATCATTATATTTATCACTTTTGGTGCTGAGAAAATGTCTCAGCCTCCCTCGTACCCACCCTGGAGTCAGCTTGACGGCCGATATCGAACGTCGAGCATGGACTGGGCTCGCTGAAGTTGGTATGAGGGTGATTTCGGGCGGTTTGAGTCAAAATAAGGACATCGCCTGGGCCCAGGGAATCGAAGCTGAGGTGAGATCAGACACTGGCTATATGCGTCGTTTCTGACCTCCTGTTGTCTGCAGGTTGAAAAAGCTGCTGCTAAAGGAGTGGGTCAAACCGCCGTTATGATGAGCCAAATTCTGATAAAGCGTCTGCTTCATATTGCCAACGCGCACCCGTCCCTTCGACTGTACCGTCCTCGCCTAACGATAATATCCCCGACTCTCGCTACTCTGCAACATAATATCAACTACGCCCGCAACCTGGTCAAGAAATGACTCGGCACTTTTTCGACCTCAACCTCATTATTGCCCATGCTCGCACATATGATATCTTTCTCGCCTATTCGGCGTACATCACGCTCCACCACGGGCACCTTACGCATGCACTTGGCCAAGCAGATAGAGCGGAACGTTGTTATGACGTCGCATATCACTTGGCTAACCCCAGTAGCCTTCATGGGAAGAAGAGCAGCACGAAGAAGTGTACAGCTGTTGAACAGGACCAGTGTGCGCTAGGTGGGGATAGTGAATTCGTTGCTGTGGCTGCCCTGGCTGGCAAGGTTGGCCTTAAGCTCGGTTTAAGCATCACTGAGATTTGGTCAGGAGATGTAGCTGATACTGAGGAGGTCGATGAACCCGTCGTAGGCAAGGGCCCAGGCCACGCGAGCGGGACTGCTAAAGAGAAAGAGGGTGAAGAACATCCCTCCTGGAGAGCCGAGTTGACGGCGCTAGGTAACCAAGTCGTAGCCGAATCGCGTGGAATGGGTGGTACTTTGGAGGCTATAGGGCAAATACTGGAAGCTTGCTTTGCGAAGGAGATCATCAAAGCCAAGTTCGTACTCTCAGTCGTCTTTAGCTATGTCCTTTTTGCTGAGCTTTTGTCTCTTTCTCTAGGCAGCACTTGAAGCAGGCGCTTTCAAAAGCCACACGTGCTCAAGATAACCACCTCAGGGCGCTCATCCTCGCGATGATCTCTGCGCATTACTTCCATGTGTCCGCTGACCATGCTCGGACGATGCTGACGACGTGCGACCAACTTGCGGCTGGTCTCGGCGCTGCTTCGGTGAAGCCTAAAGCTGGAGATGGGGTTAGGGTTCGCTGGGAACCAAGCCTGAAGCTTGTGGTGAGATTGGTAACGCGCCGCTAAGACATTGGGTTGGTGAGAAGTTTGTTGGTCAGTCTTCCTTCCATGGGCTTCTTTAGCCGTTATCGACGAACTGATTTTTCTTTTTCTTGCAGGCAATGTTGGAAGACGTTAGGACCATTTGAAGCTGTAGTTGTTCGAGCTGTATACAAGTTTCGGGGATGGAGCTGTGTGAGCGAAGATGGGAGGGGCAGAGATCCTATCATTTATACAACACACGTCCAAACATCGGTTTATAAAAACGCTGTCCGTACAGTATGTCGCATCGGAAAACTAAATGAGTATATCTTAAAGGAGCCAGGCTTGGTTGTTGTTGTTGTCAGTGCACTGCCAAGTCTGGACTTGATTCCCGTTTGTAAGGTTACCGTTTGTTAAATCGAGGCACTGGCCTAGTGGGGGGATTGAGATCACTCGAAACTATTCGGACGTTAAGTACACACCTTGGCCTTCGAGGGCGATCCGGTTATCGGCGGTCAGGAACCACTGTTGAGCTGGGAGGTTGTCGAAGCATTTCCAAATCTTCATCCCTACTCCATTTGCAGGGGCTAGTCGACTCTTAGTACGAGGCAACTCAAACAGAAAATTGAATGGTATATAACTTACTTGAGCCTGCGTCCAGACAGAAGCTTGATCCCGAAAGCTGGACCTTCGTAGAGCCAGGGTTGATGATCCAGTTCTGGGCGCCGGTACCGTTACAGTCAAAGCTGAAGAATTGTATCATCAGCAAAGGAAAAGAAGGGCTCTAAAGACACTCACATTTGCACAGCAGTGCCGTTGGCGAGAGAATCGGCACGGACATCAAGGCATTTGTTCGTATTGGCCGCCGGGTGGATCTGATGAACGACGACGGCTGGAGCTGCGAGCACGGCAGGAAGAACAGAGAGCGCAAGGAGTCGGAGCATGTTGGAAACCATGTCTGTAAGGCTGAACTGTGAGGCTCAAGTGACTGCTGAGCAACGTCGAAAGCACACACCTTTTATATGCACGAGTGCCGAGGCGCCTCTGTGTGCGGTCCCCGTAGAACACGGGTCGAATGTGGCGGCGAGGGATTCTTTGACCGTTGTAGGATATTATTACGAGAGACCGCAGGAATATTTCAGTGTTTAGCCTACGGTCCTAGGCTCCGGCGCTGGCGTTGAGATATATTTAGACCGTCTTCGGAGGACAAAGCCCTATGAGCGAGCGATTCTTGTGGTAGGTGAGAACTGGCCAATTTGATGTCAAGGAACAATCAAGACTAAACGGATGCAATACGCGAGCATCGAAGGTGACGGCAACAAGCATTTTTGCAGACTATGGGATGCATAGGGGCTAGGAGCAGTGTGGGGGTGGTCAGGGGTCCAATCGTTGGCGAGCAATTATATGAACAAATTTTCTGCATGGGTGGTCAACCTAAGGCAGTAAGGCAGTATTAAGAGAGTTGACGTATACTCACATATGGCTTACGACTTTCCAGGTAAGACCGTGTTGCTCGGTCGCCTTTGCCGTTCTCCCCCCCATGATGTTCACTAATGGAGTATAAGTGTATAGTTGAGGGAACCGAAAAACGGATGGGGACATTTAAGCATAGAACGGTTTAAGGAGCCCGATGTTACGTACCTTGGGGTTAGTGGTGCTTGACGTAGTGCTCCACAGATCATCATATCCAAGCTCCAATGTTCGGAACGCTAGAGCTGTAGTACTCGCCGCTTGATTGGGGATTGTAAACGCTGGCGCTACGACCTGCAAAATATGATAATCTACCACTGACGGAGGTCACCAAGACTCACGATTATGGCTTTTACGGAGATATAGTGTGCCTGGAAAACTGGCCATGCGTGGATTCTCTCAGAAGGAGTGAGGTAAAGCCGATGGAAAATGTTTCCCAACGGGAGATAAGTCCGTGTGCTTGATGTTCGTAAATTCCAATGATGTGAGCCTACCGGCACCGGGGACAGCCTCGAGCGCGCTTCAACGGTGATACTCTGAGCTGATGGGCGAGCAGGAGCATCATGGGAGTCGAGGTTTCCGATGAATCCGAAGACATGGCTCGCTCCAGCTGAGCTTTGGAGAGCTCGTCAAGGCATAAAGTTATTGTCGGCACCTCGCCTTAATTTCGTGCCAGAAAAAGATCAAATGGTCCATCACTAGCACAACAATAGAGACTGCAGCCGATAGGGCGCTGCACAGCATCTCCAGACACCTTGATCAGCCATATGTTGGATCAGGAATCGTTCTAAAGCGCCGAAAAGTGCACCATCGAAGTTTTCATCCGAGAATATCGATAGTTCTGAAGTGGGTTCAATGTTAAGCCGGTCAAAGCGTCAAGACGAGACGAAGACATACCAGCCCCAGCTGCTTGTACTTTTACATGTTGGGAGCGGCCATGCACTTGCCACTGTAGAGCACGATGGTTTCTAAATGCTGGGAAGTCGCCGATAGTGTCAGCAGAAAGTCGATCTTTTAGTTATGCTGTCTTTCTAGGAATACAATTTGGCAGTGAATGGCTTAAACTTCACCATGGCAGCACCCTTCGATTGCAATCTGTGCTAGAGGGATTGAGAGCCACGTTGGTTCAAAAACCGCAGTGACGAGCGCTTATTCTTGGTCTGAGAAGCTGTTAGATAAGATAAGATCTTGCAACTTAACCGGGACCATCATTCCTTCGTTCAAGTATTTTTTGTCGGGAGATTTGTTTCTAGAGAGGTAAGGTGCAGCTTGGGTGTCTATCATATGCCTCAAGCTTACCATCATTTGTCCCGCCAGCGGATTTGCACTCTCAACCACTGGCAGCGACTACAAGAACCAAGCAAACGACCGCTCGCTGTCGCCATCGCTCAGCGTCATGTATCTTACGATAGGTTCCGCGCTCAAGTTCGTCTTCCAGATGATCATCGTACCCCGCCCAGTGAGAGACCTAGGCCTTTAGTCTAGACTTGATTGATGATGCTCACGCCAATATCAAAATCAGAAAATATCAATCCCGCCATCCAGGCCTGATCCACTTTTCCGGATATCGGAGACCATGGAGTTTTCTTCTCGTGAGTCGGCTCACGGATAGCAAATGTGGCTCAAATACGACCATCAACGGACAGGCGCTTCTCCAATGGCGGCTTCATTCATAACGCGGAAATCGCCTTTCTCAACTTCCAGAATCACACCTCAGAAGACACCACTTTCACGAACGAGTTACTCTTCCTCGGTTTCGGTGTCTCCATGTCACGCCCGCTCAACGACCAGACACCATCATACCGACTCTTCGGTTCTAACGACAGTACGTGTGTCTCCATCTCGTTACCCTTCATTGCACTCTCCTGTCAACAGGTGATGACCGACGAAGCTCCCGTTCGAAGTTTGCGGAGGATCAAGGGGAGGGTCACAAGAATAACGGAGTCCAAGGTCGGCTTTTTCTCCGCCCAACACCGCAGTCCGAGATATTAATAACGATATATCTATCAATATAGATCCCCGAGCCCTTATCAGCTAATGCACCAGCCTTTAATCGCGTCCACGTCTCTGGCAACGTTGCCAAGCCACAAGTGGGTTGTTACTGGATCAGGCCATGTGTTGATACTGACGCCTGCTTGACCCACAGCTGACTCCCATCATTGAATCGCAGAGTAGCGGCGACTTACCCACCACGATGGTACGTATGCTGGTATGCCCTCCAGTCTATTTTTGGCTCAGAACGCATGCGTGACAGGAGGCCAATATCCAGAGTTCCCACTTTCTTGCTTTACCAGAGCTACGCAGCACTGCAGCGCCTCGACACGACGTGACTAACTCTATGGTATCGAATGAATATCCTCAGCTAGGCGTCCCCTCTCTCATGCTGACCATTCCGACGCCGGAGATCCCCTCGTTCCCTTCATTTGGCTCATCAAGCTTCTTATTATGTGGCAGTACTGCACGACGACGACGCGACTCTTCTGGACCTCATGGATCCCTCAGTCCGAGTGAACGGAATGCAACGCCACCAGAATCTTTCGTAGACATGCCTCTCCTACACAGCACGGAAGCCTCCGGCACCTTGCACTCGTTTGATTGCCTGCTTCACCAACGCATCCCCGGTGCATTTGCTTCGCCTACTTGTTCTCGACGTACTTACGGCTTGCCTTGTGATCCCAGCTCAACATCCTCCAGCATGGGATGCTCAGACCGGTCCTTTCCAGCTTGGATACATCGACAATATCGAAGATCTGTTGCTCTCTTGAAGGATTGTGCTTGCTTTTTAGGGCTACGTGATTTCGATCGTACTGGGGACGACATGTAGCTCACTGCGCTGCACTTCCGAATTGCGATACCTCCGGCTCTTGCGATTTTCCGTACCACCTGGACACCTCGTCTTCAACTCCTCGACTGGCGCGACTTTTCCTCACCTCTTGATCAATGTATTCCAGCCACCGTCACATCTGGATTGCGGTTGGCTGTCTTGTTTACACTTCCAGCATCCTTGGACTGTGACGCCTGTTGTTCGTACTGCAGTCCGGCCTTCTTGTAATACTACGCTCGCTGTTACGCAAGCTGCGATGTATCCCCAATAGTTAAGCTTGGACGTTGAACGGTAGTACTTCTTTGTGTGAGCATGTGGGCTACTGCCATCGATATTTCCGTTTCAAGAGTTACCAAAGCTATGGGTGTCCGGTGCTCGCACTCTAGTACTTCAAGGTTAGAAGGTCTTGTAAGTGTCGTGTCCCTTTACGGCAGCGTTGCTTGTAGCGCCTACGTAACAATCTACGGTTATTTTCGCTCTGCCTGAGGTGCGCCTTTCCCTCTCGTTTCAACGCAGCTTCCACTACTTAGCATCGTGCGTCCCTTCCCCATCACTCTGAACTCGGGTTGATTGTGTTCTAGAAACAATTCAACAGTGCTTCCCCCACAACTGCTGATACATTTTGATTCCGCAGGTAGATCGATGATTCAGCGTTCGTCGACTCACAATTCTTTCATCGCCACGCCGATCTAGGCCTGCTACTCGTCAATAATCAGAGTCATCCTACTCATGCCCGTTGAAGCATCAAGTAACCCTCTGGGTACAGATTTTCAATTATTAGACGGTCGTGCTTCTTTGGTACGAGCATGTGCTACTACGACGGATATTCCTGTTTCAAGAGTTCCCAGAGCTATGGATGTCCGGTGCTCGCACTAGTTAGGGCGTCTTGTAGCATCATGGCCATTTACGGCAGCGTGTTGCCTGTTGCTGGACGCCAGTCTTGCTCGTTGCGGGTACGTAAGAGTTCTGCGATGAGCATTGTGCCTCTCTTCCTTTTGTTTCAGGGCTTCTAGCACCGTGCACTCCTCCCCCCTCTGGACTCTGCGTTACAGCCACTGACCATGTGATGGGATACTTGGGCTCAAGGTCGATTCACTATTCTATTGAGGAACAATTCAGTAAGTGTTTTCCCCACAACTGCGGATTCATTTTGATTCCGCAGTAGACTGTGGGGTTGTCGATGGTACAGTATTCACCGAGACTCACATCACTACACCGATCTATGCGTATGCTAATCACGCCGATAATATTCTGTCAGGTCTACATACAACCTGTTGAAAGGTGAATTGAATCCTCCGGCTAGAAGAAATTTTCAATTTTCACTTCAACGCCAGTATCAGGACATTCTTGAATACACATTTTGTATACCGACTATGGATGTCCGACGCTTGCACTCGAAGTGAGAGCGTCCTGTAGCATCATGTCCTTTACGGCAGCCTCCTGCTTGGACGCCAATTCTGCAATTATTTTCGCTTGGCTGATCAGATCGATCATGAGGTGAGCCTTTCCCTCTTGTTTCAGAGCAGCTTCCTCTAACCATGTGTTCATTCCACCTCCTCTGGACTCACCAAATCTGCGTTGCAGCGAACGATGAAGATGTGATGAGATAGTTGGGCTCAGTGTTGACCGGTAGCTTCGGCTTCGGCTCTATCGGTGCTCCATCCTCAAAACCGGAGCCCTTGTCTCAAATTGCCACTTATCCTGATGCTGATTCGTCTCCTGCCTTTGCATCCTTCAAGATAGACGATATGCCTATAGGCGGATATGTGTATGTACGCCCCCGACATCCTACTCCACTTCAGCCGGTATTCCCTTGCCCCATTCGCTTCCCCACTCCCCGTCAACATATATCTATTCAGTACATTCAAGCAGTCGCTGGTAGTGCAAGGAAAGAAGGTAGCGACTCCGAGAGTGAGATTGGCTGGGTGCTGGAGGTTGAGAGATCTGGCTGCATCGAGATCAGTATGGCGGATGCTGATTGTTGACGTGACGCCTGGGCAGGGAGACGAGTTGATTCTCAGTTGAGCTCTGACCTTGAAGATCTACAACATAGATGCGTCAACGGTCTATGTCCAATGCGCCCAACTACTACTATACTCTAGATCATCTTGATTCCGCTGCTTGCTGCTGGACCTTGTTCGTCTCGCGTACGTAGCAATTCTGCGATTATTTTTTGCTCTGGCTGATCATTTCTTTCCCTCTTGTTTCAGAGCAGCTTCTGCTAGTGCCATGTGTTCCTTCCCCAGCCCTCTACCATCTCTGCGTTGCAGCGAGCGACCAAGAAATGTGACGAGAACCTTGGGCTCAGGGTTGATCCACCGTTCCAGGAACAAGTCAATAGTGCTTCCCCACAACTGCTGGTAAAGTCATTTTGACTCCGCAGGTACTGTGTCGATGCGTGGTATAGTATTCACCGAGACTCACAAATTTTCTTTCATCGCCGATCTATGGGTGTTGCCCGTATATGGGCAGAGTCATGCTAATCACGCTGATAATCTTCGGTCAGGGTGTCTGTTTGTATAGGGGAACGAGAGAGTGGTAAGCCGCGGTGAAGCCAAGAGGAGTACGAGCAGACTGTACCCCATCCCGTATGTGAGACCGCAATTCCGTGACTAGAAAGTGTTCATTTTGTTCAATAATGCTTGTATTGAGTGTGAATGTTGACTGTACAACGGAAGACAACGGAAGACAACGGGGGATCAACTAGGTGCCGAGGGACTGGGACTCCGAATTGGCGCCCACCAGACGCGGGTGATCGGCGATGATGATTTCAACTGTACCGTTGAATCGTTCCCCTTTCATTACATCGGAGGCATGGCGTCCGCAACTCTGGGTCTTCAAGGTTTCGGTTTTGCTTATTAGGGCCTTGGCTCTTGCCAGCTAACGTCTTCCAAACCCCCCCATCATGTCCGCTCACAGCCAGGGCGAACTCGCTACGGAGCGATCCACCTGGTCATCCCGCCTCAAATCCACTTGTAATGCTGTCTTTCGTCATGTTAGGAAGCATACCGGCGTCGGGATTGTATGTGCCGTTGCATATTTTGATCCGTAAGCTTTGAAATTTTCGTGGTTTTTATTTTCCGTCGACTTATGGGCTCCTTTGCAGCGGAAATTGGGGCGTCGATCTTCAGGCTGGCTCAGAATACGGCTATAAACTCCTTTTCGTCGTTCTGCTGGCAGGACTCTTCGCCGTATTCTTGCAGGTAAGATACTGATCAGCTGATCGATGTGAGAATTGTCCCTCTGACACGTCCACCAGGTGCAGGCCAGCAGGTTAGGATGTGTGACGGGTCTTGGTAAGTCTTCCAAGATATGGTCTCTCAAAATCCGATGCGAACCCCGTCATCGGCGTTTGCTTCCTGCCCCTGCCGTTTCTATAAACGGAACCGCAGCTGGAGCTCGCTTCTCGTCGGGGAGCCATTTCATGTCATTGAGGTGGAGCTATTCATCGGATTTTGACACGGTCGCGGAATCCCCACAGATCTCGCATCTCACTGTCGTCTACTCTTGCACGACCGCCCGAAACATACGAAGCTATGGCGGTGGCTGGCACTCTATCCCCTCTACGCCCTCGCAGAAATCGCCATCATTTCCACGGACCTTGCCGAGCTGCTTGGATCAGCTATCGCATTGTGCATGCTGTTTCCAAGTCTAGAGCTTTGGCATGGCGTGCTTTTGACCGGGTTCGATGTTATTATTATACTGGCGATGGGTGACCCGTTACGAGGTCGGCCAGTCCGAATGTTCGAGTTCTTGATTGCAGGCCTGGTAACCAATCTTCTATATTCTGTGAGAAGATGTCGCTTAATGGACCATTCTAGGTGCTCGCTGTCCTGATATGTATGGGCATCATTATCAGCAAGGTTAATATCAATTGGGCGGACACGTTTCATGGCTTTGTACCCTCCAAAACTATTTTTCAGAGCGGAGGCCTCTTTACTTGTAGGCCCGACTACGGTTGGCACACAAGCAGCAAACTAACCCCTTCTCTCACGCAGCCGTTGGTATCATCGGCGCAACTGTGATGCCTCACAGTCTCTTCCTAGGCTCCGCATTGGCCACGCAAGATAGGTTGGAGTCATTGCCTTTGCCTGAAGAAGAGAAAGAGAAGATGATGAGCACGACCTCCATGTTATCCGAGTACTCCTCAGCTGCGCAGCCCATCCCTCTTTGGCGACGCTGGGCCCAATACTTACGTGAATTCTTCATTTCCGCAATTCGGGTACCGCCGCTTGATCCAAATCGAACTCGTCCGAAAAGCCATGCCGACTGGGTGAACCGGCCGTTGTTCTTCGTGAAGGCGCATCTCTACCATGGTGTTTTCGATGTGGTCTTGAGTTTGCTGGGTTTTGCCGTGCTTATCAATTCTATGTACGTTGCTTCGTGAAATGTAAGATTCATAAGGGGTACTGACTTCGGTGTGGACAGGATTCTTGTTCTCGCTAGTGCTGTATTTTTCTATGGTGGCGGCGGGACGTCGGATCAGGCAGCTAGTTTGTTCGACGCGTACGACGTCATCCGTGATTATGTCGGGAAACGTATGTGTTATTTCCTTCGTCCCTACCACCAAATTTACTGACTCCATTTTACAGCGGCCGCTACACTATTTGCGCTTGCATTACTTGCATCTGGCCAGAGCTCCTCTATTATCGCTACCGTTGCTGGACAGGCCGTGTCCGAAGGTTTCCTTCAGTGGCGAGTCTCCGTAAGTTTGTCCTCTAAGGTTATGGTCAGTTAAATGACACTGATTTGACAAATCTAGCCGGTCATTCGGCGCTTCCTCACACGACTTCTTGCTATTATACCGTCGATGGTCGTGGCTATTGCGACAGGTCGCAGAGGCATTGACGAACTTCTCGTAATATCGCAGGTCATCCTCTCCATCGTACTCCCTTTCATCACGCTACCCCTTCTCATCTTGACCTCGTCGAAATCAGTCATGTCCGTACGAAAGCCTGCGCCTCAGCTTTCTCAAACAGACATGCCACATTATTCAATGGATGCGGTCAATGCAGAACGAGGCGACGAGATGGTGGATTTTAGCAGTGGGATGATTCCTTCTGTGATTGGTGCGGCTATATGGTTGGTCGTGATGTCCGCTAATATGTATGTGATTGTGTCTTTGGGCATGGGTGGGTCATAATGGGTATTAATATGGACTAGTCATTAATTAGACGACATTTTACGACCTTATTACATCTATAGAGTTGTATGACTAGTACTAACTTAGTCAATTGTAAGATGATGGGCAGTATAAGTATTCTTCTCGTTCGGGGTCATCGAGGCTCCGTTCAAAACCGTTACATGCTACCCCTGTCTCCCTGCGTGACAGACCATTAGGGGTAAACGTGACAGCACGTGACAGCTTTCGGAACGTGGTCCGCTCCATGAGCCAAGGTTTCTTCCTGTTTCTTCCTGACCACCATCTCGCTGCCTCAGGATTTCACCCTCGTCGCGATTGTCGTCCTTGTTGGATGCCGCAACGATTTTGTTTCATGAGATTTTAAATTTCGTGCTAGCTGTTCATGATCAGCCACATCGACCACTACCCGCCAACATCGCTCGTCTGCTATGTCGCAAGCCCATATGAATGGGAATTTTCTGTCCGATGTTTTGCTGACGGCCCTCATTCCTTGATATTGAAATTGAAGGCTTGTAGGACTCACAGCCCTTCCCGTGGTGGATACAGCGGTCAACCTTCGTTGGAGCGACGCCAGGGTTATGGTGAGTACTGGGCCATTCTAGAGTGACTATATGCGCTGATAAAGCTTCCTGGACGCTTCCGACAGCGATAGCTCGCATGCATCAGAGGCTGATATCTCGCGAGCGCGTCTATCGCCCCAAACACAGAGATTTCGATGGCAAGACGCTGCTCTTCGCGTGCGTCATAGCTAGCGTTCCCATGGGTAACATTTGTTTTTATTTAATGCGACTGGTTTGGGAGCCTTATCCTTGCCCTATCTCCATCATTTGCTGTCATAGAGGCATTTGACCTGTGGTTGGCTACATAATCGGGCACATTCGGATGTATTTAGTATCCTTGCGTTCCCGTCGAAGCCTCCGCGGATCTTTCTGTGCTTCTTTCCGTCCTCCGTCTCATCGATTCCTCTCACCACCTTTGTTGTTCTCCTTTGTTTCATGGAAGCCGCTTTTCCGTCTCTAATTTCTGGCTCTTTATCTCGCTCATATTCTGTTGTTTTATCAGATTACATGCGTACTTGCTCATACGTGTGGTCTGGCTTAAATTTTCCGTCTCTCTTCAGTCATAGCCGGTCCTCTGGGGATGGAAAGCAGCCTCCGCGCTGGAGATTATTCTAGATTATCCATTTTCTGGAAGAGTCAGTTTCGCGATGGCGTGCCGGAGTGGCCTCTTTCCCGGGCCGGATGACGATACTAGGGCTCTTCTCTCCAATCGGGGGTATTGCATGAGCTCGGCTATGGTTCTCTTGGAACTTTCGTTTCATAACGTAGCCAGACGTGATGCTTACTGGCTACCGATTCCTGAAGTCGCGCAAAGGTTCTACAGCGGTGTTTGTCGGTGGGTGTATGCGCGTATGCCATATTGCACTGCGTTCTGGGGGTGGCGTGGTCCCATCGAACGTTGCTTCTAGTGATCCCTCCGTTACCATACCCGTCTTCTGGCTATCTGTCTCCCTGGGTCAGCTGCTAAACTTGGCTCCCATGCCGGTGCAGATATGTCTAGCCGATGACATGTTGCATGTCGGAATCCCTTGTTACGTCTTATCTAATCCTCCTCTCACCAGGGCATTGCGTCGCTAATTGCCTCGTACCCTAGAACTTCGCCAGGATGACACATTATTGTCGACGACAAAAGGAACCTGATCAGTGATCTGATATCCTAAACGACGCATGACTTTATTAGAACCGGTACGGAAGTCGGCCGAACGCTTCCCATTAGCTCATGATCCAGAAGAAGGGTTCATATAACTTCTGGAGGCCCTTTGAGTCAACCGTTTGCCAGCGCGATGTCTGGCCATGACCGCAAGGAGTGCCCCGCAGCAATGGAGGAACAAGAGATGCGCTTGTCGCCAGTACCATCCTTTCATGGTCAGTTCTCGTGTTCATTGCCATTTGCCGTATTTGACACACGTTCGACTCTGATATGCCTCAGATGAGAAGCCACGGAGAGTCTCTCACAAAACGCCTCTACCGTGGTTCCAGTTCTCTATCGTCTTGTTCCTTCAGCTGGCAGAGCCATTGACATCTCAAGTCATATATCCTTTTACACCCCAGGTATGATTTTCGTGTGATCCTTGCTTCGTCGTTTTCTCATTATCATCTGGCGTAGCTCATACGTGAAATTGGCGTCACAGGTGGAGATGAGACCAAAGTGGGATACTATGTAGGGATCATGGTACGTCTATCACCATTGCCTCCTGATCTCATCTAATTTGTCACTACGTTCATAGCAATCTCTCTTCTTCGTTGCGGAGGCGATTACGGTGCTCCATTGGAGCAGACTTTCTGACCGCATAGGCCGAAAACCGGTTATCCTTTGCGGCCTCCTTGGACTTTCTGTCTCCATGTACCTTTTTGGGCTCTCTACAACGTTTTGGGGGCTAGTTTTTAGGTATGAAGCTCTTCTCCGCTGCTAGCCTCGCCCTCATCTTGCCATTTATGCAGTCGGTGTTTGAACGGCGGTTTAAGTACGTCTCCAATTTCGTTGTGTGCTAGAATGGGCTGACATCTCCGACAGACGGAAACATCGGGGTAATGAAAAGGTATTTTGCAGGATTTTCAATGCGCTAAGCAGCCGTAGCTTACTTGGCCGCTTGTAGTATAATGGCCGAACTGACCGATTCAACAAATATCGCGCAGGCGAGTAAATCTTCGTCATGCCTTCTATTTTCCGCTCAATTAGTCAAATGATAGGCGTACGCTTACCAGCCCCTCGCCTGGTCAACCGGCGCGACGCTGGGTCCCATAATAGGCGGCACTCTCGCTCATCCAGTAGAGCGCTTCCCTTCACTCTTTGGCACATCGCAGTTCCTCAGGGAGTATCCGTACTTTCTGGCTTGCGCCATCCCCGCTACGTTCACAGTCATTGCATGGATTGTGACTGCTCTATTTTTAGAAGAAACCTCGCCAGTTAAACACCAGGGATCCCTCTTCCAGCGCCTCTTCTCCACGACGAAGCCCAGCGGGTCACGCAAGGAGTCACCATATATAAGGTTATCCGCCTCACCAGCCGAGTCCTCAATTGAACTTAACGATAGCAATGGCGCCTCCCTTCCTTTACGAGGCATCCTCACCCGACGCGTTATCATAGCCTCCGCCAATTATGCCATCCTCTCCTTTGTAGACATAGCATTCCGCGCTATCCAGCCTCTGTTCCTCTCAACGCCAATTGAACTTGGTGGCTTGGGCTTGTCACCCAATATCATTGGACACATATTGTCTATGTTTGGTGTGCTGAATGGGATCATTCAGGCATTCTTTTTTGCTGGAATTCAGAACCGTTGGGGCTCGAAGAGGGTGTTTACAGGTGGCATATTCGCAGCATTTCCGGCTTTTGCGCTGTTTCCCGCAATTAGTTTCCTCGCTCAGGTGCAAGGGGTTACGATGTGGGTCTTTGTGTTGGTGTGGCTTCAGATCGTAGTTTCTGTTGGGATCAGCTTGGCATATGGTAAGTGCGATATCCCTTACAATATGTGGGGCTGAACACGGACTGACTGGATTACCTGCAGGTTCAATTTTCATATTCATCTCCGAGGCGGCGCCAAACCGTCAATCCCTCGGAGCGGTCAATGGCGTCTCTCAAATGGCTGTGAGCGTCATGAGAGCCATAGGTACGGTATCGTTTTCGTCATACGTAACCCATCACCCTGAACCTGATCACAACTTGTTGTACTAGGACCTGCCATTGCGAATTCGTTATTCGCGCTATCGATAGACGGGCAATATTTGAGAGGATGGTTGGTTTACTATGTCATGTTCGGGTTTGTGTGTTTTGCTGTTTTCACCGCTAGTTTGCTTCCTCGTCAGCCTTCAATTGCGTCTCGTATGACTTCCATGACTTGAATGTGTATATATACCTACGACTTTGTAACGCTGTAGATATGGCTCATGTACAATTAGTGCTACATTAGATTTGAAGACAAGTGTTCCGGCCACAAGTTTCCAAGGCTTATGTGTCGATACATTATCTAACATAGATGTACATCCAAGTAAATGAAAACGGGGTAGACCAGCTAACGATGCGCCGATGGGGACGATGGTAAGTAACAGCATTAACATTAGTTCTGTGATCTATGATCTATGGTATGCATGCATTCTATGAAGTGGTCCGGGTCTAGGGAACTGAAGCAGACGGAGCGTTCAAGTCAAGGACAGGGCTATTTGTTGCAAGGTTGCATTAGGGAACGGCGTTGGAAGAACCTGCACAGGATAGAATTATCAGACGCCGTAGCAGCAATCTGATTCCACTAGGCGCAACGTACCGTAACACGGGGCCTGATGATCAAGCTTCAAGAGCCAGCGGAGTGGCGTCGAGTTACAGGCGCTGTAACGGACCTGCAGCTTGAAGCGACTCGAGGTAATGTGGTCGAACGGGCGCAGCAACTGCATTTCCGGACAGTACGGGAGGAGGCCGTAGCTGTTTGGGTGGCATCGATAAAGGAGCACCAATACCTGAAGTTGAGTCTGGTCAAGCCTCTTCGGGACAAACGGTGGCGACCTGGAGATGAGCGACGAGCAACTGGCAGTGTCGGATCTCTGGCCGTCCACAAACGTCTAGTAGCTCCCCTCCTAGTTCTTTGTATACTCCCCCACCAGGCCTGCGTCGTACTTGTTTGCGTCGAAATGAGGTCTGAGAATGTCACGAAAGCACCGAGCACGGTATTGAGCATTCGGATACATGAAGTGGTTGTGGCTCAGGTTGGAGGAGATGGTGGTGGTGTCTGTACAAGGGATGAAACCTCGTTATCTCTGTACCCATCGTGCCGGACATCAATCACAAGCACCATTCCGTTGTTCGGGGAGCCGGTAACTAGCGCCATGAAGGAGCGGACAAGATCGGATGGCGACAGTGAGCGTGGGAAGATGTTCCTAATTGTGAGTGCTCAGGGGTTCTCCTAAACGGAGGCTACTGCGTAGCTGCAGTGTCAGGCGGCAAATCCCAGTAAAACTAAATTTTTGGCTTCAGCGCCAGTGGTATGATGGTGGATACCGATATGAAAAGCGTCGTGGTGCCAGTGGGTCTTGTTCCTTGCAGCGGGATGGATAGTTACTAACGCGGTTACTGCGACGTGCTGTTGAGGCGTTTTATGTCAAATCCAGACTAGTGTCGTTAGTTGGCGCTCCTGCTCCATTGATATCACTCGCACTCACTGAGGCCTTGAGGGTGCCTGTGGGTGGGCGTCTAACAACGTGTACCGGCTTTCAAAAGTTCTCTGGCTAGCCATTTGACCCCTTCATGTAAGCCTTCTGGAGGTTCTGCGTAAATGTTGACGTGAAAATCTCGTAAGAAAGCCGTTGAATGTGACTCTTACCCAGGATCGTAGTACATCGTTCCTGGCTAGGCCGAATATCTCGGCGAGCTCACGGAATCCGACTGCATCCTGGATACAGAAGTGAGTCATTCCGTATACGATCATAATACTAGCGTCTGCCACTTACGTCGAGGTCTTGCTTGTTTGCGTACACAAGGACCGGAACAGTCTTTCCTAGCTCGTTGCTGGCGACTGATAGGATACTCTGAAGCTCATCGCGGGCTTCCAGAAGCCGAGCTCTATCCGCACAATCAACGACGAAAATAATTCCTTGCGCTGACGGAAGATAATGGCGATACAGCACTCTATTCTTGACAAGCCCGCCGATATCCCACAAGGTCAGAGAACGACCATCGACGTCAATAGCTCAAGGTCAAAGCCTTTCTGAGTAATATCAATAAGCTATGCATTCAGAAAATCAGAGATGGAGAAGGGCACCTCTGGTGGGGACTGGCGCGATAAGACGGTTGAACTTGAGCTGGTAAAGAATGGTGGTCTTTCCTGCGGAGTCAAGACCAGTCATGATTATCCGACTCTCTGGCTTCCTCCATAACGCGTCAAGGATTGAGAAAACGAAGCCCATCTTGTGATACGAGGTGCACTGGGCATGCGTGTTCGGGGAACAGCTGGGAAAAGTCCGAACCGCGTTCGACAATGTGGCTGTGTATGGAGAGGGGCCTCTCCTATCTTTATCAAGGGCGTAGGTTCCGTTCGTTTACGACAAAACAAGGGCTTGGATAAACTCGATTCCCCGTTTATCAATTATGGAGAGTAGGATAGTAGGATAGTTGAAAACCGTTGAGAAGTAAGAGCCTTTTGGAAGCTGGGTCTAGTAATAAATGCGTAATATAGAGCGCGAAGGAAACTTGGATACACGGGGGCCGAACGCGATGGTCTTAGAACTCCCGAAATCGTTGAGCTAGAGACTCTGTAGTCATTAGAGCAGGTACACAGCCAACGCTGTTCAAAGGGGAATGTTGCCATCCTGTTGAGTATACGATGCAGGCACATTACCCGGGTCCGATAACAGCAGCGCAGATAGCAAATTCATTGGATCCGGCTGGTAACATGCGATGAGAGACTAGATTGGGAATCAGCAAGTACCTGGGAGCTACTCACTATTGGTCCAAGATGGTCCGTCATATTTTGTTAACCAAGGCTAGCTTCGATCCGGTCTTGAAGTTGGAGAGCGGTGGGAGTTGACGATCATCGTGTGTCCTGTGGTCGAGAGGATATAGTCTATGCCCTGCGTTGTCCAATGTTTCATGCGTCCTTGGCTTCCACGAGGCGCGCAAGTATCCGGACAGCTGAATAGAACCGAGATATTGCCAACTCTCGACGACACTAACACTCGAAAAGAAGAAGACAGGCGATTACTGCTCGAAAATTAAGGCTGGGGCTTTGATGTCGACGTCTGTGGGGGATAGAAGGATCGCGAAAGGATGCCCAAGGCGTCCGATAGACTTCCAGTCAGGGATGATTTCAGGGGGGACGGAATCGGGAAGACCGAGATGATAAAGGCACCGCGGACGCCAGGCAGAAGTTGGGCCACACCTGCCCGAGTAGGCTCCCAAATTTTCCGACAAAGGGCGCACGATCTCGAGCTCAATTACGAGAGAGTTGTCATCGAACCTGACCTCAATAACGTCGTGCCGAGCGGAAGTATCAGAAAATGACGGAATGCGGGCATGGTATCCTGTCAGTGCAAGCCTCATACACATTGAGTGCGAATGTTACTTGCCTTGAGGAGGCTAAGGAGATTAGAACGTGGGCAAAGAGGGAACAGCGTGTATAAGGATTACCCAACAATGAGAACGTGGTCGTAGCAGACGGAATGGAATCCCCTTGCTGTTCCTCTACTGCCGCCGGCCCAGCCAGTCTATTATTATCATGAGGAGAAACAGGCGACTGGTGGATTCCGAAAGGATAAGCCTGTCCTGGAGCTGCTGTAGCATAATGAGGAGTCGGTCAGTGGTCACTTGATGACGGCCATCAGCTGCACGAATACGTACCATGTGTGCAATGTAGCGGAAGTGAAAGACTGTAGGCGTAGTACTTCCCATCTAGCAATAAACCCAATTGAGTTCAAGGATGGTAGGCATTCGTGAGGAAATTCCGTCTCCGACCACAGGCTCGGGGCGCCTGAGACGCTGGACCAATTGCAAGTGACTCGGGAAACATTGATATTGCTAAAACGCCGTCATGGTCGCGGCTATGAGATTGCCGTCACTCTGACATTGCAGTACCACTGCGTTTCGTCCGAACGGCCGACCCATCAGACGGCGTTCGCCAATTCTGATACAAAGCAAGGTTTCTACACGGTCGTCTAGAACGAATCCATTTGCCTTGAGGCTACGATCCTATGTGTCAGCGCAGGGAGAACCTACCTTTCGGCCTCGCGTTTCAGTCAGCAGGTTCGTGGTAAGCAGGAAACGAGTGCCATGCAATTGACTCCGTGGGCCACCGAACTTCGAAGTCGTGGTAGGCCAAGGCGATATTACGAGTTATGCGGGACTCAGACTCTCCTTGGAGCAAAGAGAGATATTGCCTGTGAAATTCGTTGCTGTGGTGGTAAGGTTAAAGGCGGTGATGGAGGCAGGAGGTAAAAGTGAAAGATAAGATAAGATATTCCGATTATGATCGGAAGCAAACCCTTCAAGGTCCCTGTTCGGGCAAGGTTCCGTCTCGGCGTCCAGGACCTGGACCTGAAAGCAAAGAAAGCCCTTCTCTAAGATCTCCTCGTTTGTGCTTATGGACCCAGCTCAAATGTTCTCTTGCGGGAGAATGGTGAACACTTGACTTCGAAATGCTATCAATTCGGATGATTCGAACTTATGGGGTCAGCTTCGTGGATAGTCTACCGCCATATAGTGTTCTGGTACACACGATGCTAATGTTCGCCTGCTCATTTCATTTACTTGACTTCGTTTAAACTGATGTGATCATGTTTTCAGGCACTAGCCTCCTTCCTGATAAGTTATGGTGGGCGGCTGGAGCCTGGCGGCTCCATTCATGACAGGTAATCGGGACCAATGGATTTATCTAACGTGCATGACCGTCAGCATCCAATCGACCAAATCGCTTCTGCGGTATGCCGTTAGGTGCCACTGTAATAAAGAAAGAGATTTCTCGCGAGCCGACGGCAATCAATGATGCCACGCCATTGACCTCGCGCGAATTGGCTGCCTGCTTTGTCTCAAACTTGGATTTCAGGAAAGTTTCTTCAAAGTATCTACCCGCTGACCCTGCACACGCGTCCAGGCTTTCCCCGAGACGCTCCATTGACGTCAATATGTTGGTACCGCCCATGACATGATGACCGGCCACTCGCTTTCCTGCGCAACTCAAGACAAACTAGAGCCCACAAAGTATACGTATGAGGCTGGAATGTCTTATCGATTGTATCGATTGGAAAACACGGTCCTCCTCAGTAAGGACTAGCGCTATTAATGGTGGCGGCCCATTCTTGCGGCTGCAGTGTTGGTGGGTCACTAAGACCCATTTGGGCGGAATCTGAGCAGGAGGTCTGAACGCAGCATGGCGCTCGGTACGCATATGACCCTACACCACCCCTGGCCAGGAGTACGCCACTAAATTTGTTGCGACCAATAAGTAACATCCGCTCAACTCAATATAATGCCGATTGCCCCAGCAAACGAAAACATTGGCCTATTCATTCCCTCTTCACTCAACCCCTTGCTATCAATTCTACTATGCATCCTCTCCTCCATGAACCCCTCGTCCAAATTTTCCTTGCTACGTTGGCCGTGGTCTATCTGAAAAAGCTTATTAGCCTTCGCTCGTCGTCAGGCCTACCCCTTCCTCCCGGTCCGAAGAAGCTACCCCTCATTGGCAACTTGCTTGATATGCCGAAGAGCGACGAATGGGTTACATATGCCCAATGGTCGAAACAGTACGGTGGGTGTGTTACGCCTCGCGCAAATTCCCTATGCTGATACCAAAAATAGAGTCGGATATTATCCACTTCCAAGCCGCCGGCTCGTCTATCGTCGTGATCAACTCAGCAGAAGCTGCTCACGACCTATTCGATAAACGGTCCACTATCTATTCCAGCAGGTCCGTCCGTCCGTCGGCGTTACACCGTTTATTTTTGCAGTGAATTGTGTTGACCCTGCGAACTAGACCCCGCTTCGTAATGTTGAATGAATTGTACGTCGAGCGATCGCGCTAGTGTGCCAGCTAATCATCTTTATTCGCTTTGCAGGATGGGTTGGGAATGGGCCGTCGCGCATATGCCCGACGGCGACATTTGGAAGCAACACCGCCGTCTTTTCCAAAAAGAACTCCACCCGTCGACAACCCCTCAGTTCCAGCCTTCAGTTATCAAGTTCACTAATCGTCTACTCATGGGCTTGCGTCAAACCCCAGACGAGTTTATGAGTCACATGCGGCAGTAAGTTTTCGTTATCTCTTTCCCCTTAAACTCGTTCTGGAAATCATCATGCTAACCTCTTCACTTCTGATCTACTTCGCAGCTTTGTCGGCGCAGTTTTGATGAATGCTTCACACGGCATTGACATCCTTCCGAAAGACGATCCTTACATCGACACCATCGAGAGAGCTCTTCAAGGTCTCATCCAAGCCATCGTCCCTGGCCGATTCCTCGTCGAAACGTTTCCATTCCTAAAGTATGTCCCCGAGTGGGTACCCGGTGCGACCTTCCAGAAACGAGCCAAAGGGTGGCGCAAGTACGCCTTGAAGATGGTCATGTTTCCATTTGCTAAGGTTAAGCGAGACATGGTAAGTTTCGGTCCCAATCTGCAACGTTGCGTCCTTCTGATATTCTAATGAACTATTTAGGCCGAAGGAGTTCCCAACGACTCATTTTCTTCCAGATGTATAGCCCATATGGACGAAAGCCAAGATACGGCAGCCCAGGAGAAGATTATAAGACAGACAGCCGCTGTTATCTTCGTTGGTAAGTGGGCAGCCCATGCCTGCCAGTTGACAAACTCATCTATAGACCTTGATTAGGTGGTACGGATACAACCGTCTCTGGGCTTAACAGCTTCGTGCTTTCGATGGTCTGTCATCCTGAAGTCCAAGCCAAGGCTCAGAAAGAGCTCGATAGCGTCTTGAGAGGAGGAAGATTGCCGTCTTTTGACGACGAGGATAAACTACCATATGTGACTGCTGTTGTGCGAGAAGTACTAAGGTAGGTTTCTAATCGCCCTATTTCTTCCGTATTCAACCAAGTTTTGTCCAGATGGCAGCCCATCACGCCCCTAGGTGATCCCCTACTATTCTCCTATCCCCTATTTATATCCTAATCTACTCGCCAGCAATTCCTCACTACACCACCGCCGACGATCAGTACATGGGTTACCACATTCCCAAGGGCTCCATTGCTATAGGGAACGCATGGTATGTGGACGTTACATGCTTCTACTCTCCCTCTGCAATACTATCCTCTAGGGCAATGCTTCATGACGAACGCGACTACCCTGACCCATTCGCCTTCAAACCTGAACGGTGGTTGACTGCTGAAGGAAAGCTCAACCCAGATATGCGGGAGCCTACTGCGATATTTGGATATGGCCGAAGGTATGCCTTCTGTTTGTCTACGAATGACCCAAGATCCAATCCCGCGTTCCTTTCTCCACGATCATTAGGGCCTGCGTTGGCAAGCAGCTTGCTCTGTCCATAATGTGGATGGCCATAGCTTCCGTCTTATCAACATTTCGTATCGAAAAAGCCAAGGACGAAGATGGCAATTTTATCGAGCCGTCGATGGAATATCATTCTGCAATTGTCCGGTGAGTATTTGGGCCGTTCACTGAAGGATCCGTATCTTGACTCATATTTCACAGTGCCGCGGCCCCATTCAAATGCGTTATCAGACCGAGGTCGGACGCAGCAGACAAACTGATACGAGAAATTATTCACTGATAGTAATTACGCCCATTCTGATAATCCCCGCTATGTTAGTTCTGCCTTTAACTCGTATCCAACGTTCCTCGCTATGCATGTACATCATGATACTCATTCCCATCAATCAATCGCAATTCACCGCAGTAGAGTTCTGCGGCCCGCCCGCTGAGAATCTCCTGGTTCCTATACCGTACCTCAAGAGGCCGACCCATTTATACCAGCGTCTCTCACCGTGCTAAAAAGTTCTCCCTGGACGCGAGCCCATATAATCACCGCGTAGTCCATACCCTTTCAATTCAAACCGCTCTACGTCAAGGGTCTCAATTACAGAAGGCTGGCGACCGTAGGTCTGCCCGGATCCGAGCAATCCGACTTCAAGATCTTGTGAGTTTTATATTGTTAAACTGCCTACCTGAGCCGGCGGTTCCATCGTTTCTCACAGAATGACAGCCGCTGATGTCCCTTTCAAAGAATACCCTTTTCTGCAGCGTGCCAGCATCTTAGTTGAGGATGATTCTCAGCAAACATCCGGTAACGTATTCCCTGATGTGTTATGTGCCCCAAAACGCCTGGCCCACGATCATTTGCTCCCGTTGGGCTACTTTCCCTTGGCTGATTGAGCGATTGCTCCATGCTTCGCGGGGAAAACCAGGCGCTCCCGTTGGTATTTCATCTACGCAGGGCATGCCAGCGTCGTCGGAAAGATAGAAATTTTTACAGGTAGGGTGACCTCTAGGTAGTTGGGGACGATAATTGCGTAGGGATACAGACAAGCTGGAAATGCAAGCGATAGCAACGATTCATGTCCAATGTAAGTGACTGACAAGCGATTAGGAACGAAGGGAATAAATTAGAATGCACAGCAAGCAGCAGCGGTGGTCGGTCCAAAACAACAAAGAGCAAAAGTGATGCAGGCAGACAAAGGCTACTGGGATTGACCACGGGCAGCCAGCTGGCGGACGGCCTTGGTGAGTCGCGCATTTAGTTGACTTTGCTTCTTGGCTAACTCTGGTTGCTCCGTCCTATTGTACAGCTCTGCAAGAAAAATAAGATGAGCGCCGTCGAATAACCACTAAAGATGCCGTAGAAGGGAGACTCACCGACAAACTTCTCACCAACCCAAAGTCTCAGCGGCGCATTACCAATCTCACCACCAGCTTCAGGCTTGGTTCCCAGCGATTCTCGAGTATCTCCGGCTTTGGGCTTCACCGAAGCAGCGCCGAGACCAGCCGCAAGCTGGTCGCACGTCGTCAGCATCGTCCGAGCATGGTCGGCGGACACATGGAAGTAATGCGCAGAGATCATCGCGAGGATGAGCGCCCTCAGGTGGTTATCTTGAGCACGTGTGGCTTTTGAAAGCGCCTGTTTCAAGTGCTGCCTAGAGAAAGAGACAAAAGCTCAGCAAAGAGGACATAGCTAAAGACGACTGAGAGTACGAACTTGGCTTTGATGATCTCCTTCGAAATGCAAGCTTCCAGGATTTGCCCAATAGCCTCCAAAGTACCACCCATTCCACGCGATTCGGCTACGACTTGGTTACCTAGCGCCGTCAACTCGGCTCTCCAGGAGGGATGTTCTTCACCCTCTTTCTCTTTAGCAGTCCCGCTCGCGTGGCCTGGGCCCTTGCCTACGATGGGTTCATCAACCTCCTCACTATCAGCTGCATCTCCTGACCAAATCTCAGTGATGCTCAAGCCGAGCTTAAGGCCAACCTTGCCAGCCAGGGCAGCTACAGCAACGAATTCACTATCCCCACCTAGCATACGCTCGTCCTGTTCAACAGCTGCACACTTCTTCGTGCTGCTCTTCTTCCCATGAAGGCTACTGGGGTTAGCCAAGTGATATGCGACGTCATAACAACGTTCCGCTCTATCTGCTTGGCCAAGTGCATGGGCAAGGTGGGCGTGGTGGAGCGTGATGCGCGCCGAATAGGCGAGGAAGATATCATACGTGCGAGTATGGGCGATAAGGAGGTTGAGGTTCTGGTTAAGGCTTGGTTTAGTGTTCATCAGTACCATGGCAATATAGAACTTACATGCTCCGCAGCGTCAAATTCCCCTCTGAGAATTGAAACCTGAGTAGTATATCAAATTAGAAGAATGTCGATTTGGGCCACGCATAAATCGACGTACACCAACCAGTTCAGATAACAGGTCAGCTTTGATCTTGGCCATTCGAGACTCAAGCTGTGCCAGATCATCAAGATTTGCGTACGCAGGTACTATAAAGGGGATCGCATCACGGCGTTGTTGATTGGAAGGGGAAATGCACTCACGCTGCATGTGTCTGGCAAACTCGCCTGACCTCATCTCCCTCTCCCACCGGGCCAGCCCTTCAACGGCGAAAACCTTTCGCTTGGGCTTCCTCCCAATCGGGTCTCGTTTAACAGTGCTGCTCACGAGGAATCCCAAGGCGTACAGAACGCGTGGATGGGTAGTACGTATATACATCTTGGAATGATAGGAGTCGAATGATATCTGCATTCAAGATGTGTTATAGAGACTGTCGAGCGCTATGAGGATCAACTCACGGATATGATGCCATCATCCGACTCATCCGAGTTGTGGTCAACGAGGACTTTGTCCATCGTAGTATGGAGTACCGCCAATCTCGCGTAACTCTTCTGCGCATCGCCAGCGTATGTATGATATAGGACGCCGATGATAAGGGTGTGAACAATAAGCGAAACGAGAAATGGATCGTCCGTCTCTACGTAGGTGGTTACGCTGCTAGTTTGAGTAGCTGAGGGGCTGATCTTCGAGGCTTTAGGTGTAGCATCAGAGTCTAGCTTCTCGTCAGAGGTATTCGTGGTCGCTTTTAGAGGCTCGGGGGCACCAGTGGTTTCAAACACGAGGTTCAGCCCCCTCTCAGCCTCGCGGAGCGCATCTCCAACTTCACTCCACATACCAGCTGCTACATGAACACGCAGACGAAGAACATGGGTCAGGAGAACCACCCTTGCATGGCCATTAAGCGGCGTTGATGAGGAGCTCCAGAGCGAATTAGGGGAGGAATTGGACGGCCGATAAGACTCGCCATCTAGCGTCGCCTTGGTGGGGCTCGAACGTGGTGACTGGGCGAACGATACGCCAGACACGCTTGGCGCATTCGAACTGGTTGATGCAAGGTCGGCTAACGTCTGAATGGCTGAAAGCGCGGTATACGTGTCTTGCTGATTACTATTTATGTCGAGGCGAGATGATTTAGAAGAAGGAATGGGGTTGTGGACCAGAAGGTCTATGTATGCGAGGTGTACCCCATATTCGACGTGCGGAGGCCATGTTTCGCCTTGCGACTGCGAAAAGGTGCCGAGTAATTTCTTGACCAGGTTGCGGGCGTATTTGATATTATGCTGCAGAGTAGCGAGAGTCGCGGATATTATCGTTAGATGAGGGCGGTACAGTCGAAGCGACGGGTGCGCATTGGCAATATGCAGCTGCAAACGGACGGCGTATCAGAGTTTGGCTCATCATAACAGTGCCTTGACTCACTCCTTTGGCAGCAGCTTTTTCAACCTGCAGACAACAGGAGGTCAGAAACGACGCATATAGCCAGTGCATGATCTCACCTCAGCCTCGATTCCCTGTGCCCAGCCGATATCCTTATTTTGACTCAAACCGCCCGCAATCACCCGCATGCCAACTTCAGCGAGCCCAGTCCATGCTCGACATTCGATATCAGCCGTCAAGCTGACTCCAGGGTGGGTACGCGGGAGGTTGAGACATTTTCTCAAAGCCAAAAGTGATAAATATAATGACTGAACGTGAAGCGGATGGTTTGGAGGATGAATCAGCAAGCTAGGCAAATTGACGAGCAAAATTTCCGGAGGTATGTCAGATAATGAGGAGACGGTATGACGGGAGGGCGAGGGCGACGTCGGAGCCGACGTGGGGACAGGTATAGATTGGGATGACGGGACGTCGGTCAATGGAGAGCTGGGTAGGCTCGGATTGTGTGACTCGTTCGTTCGCTGTCGTTTATGAGGTCTTGGGTTATCGTCATCGCGGGACACGCTGTCAGATGGTCTTCGCCTCACTGAGCTCATCGTGGTCCACAGTGAAGCGATCTGCGTGACAATCCGTGACGAGACGCGTGGGTGACATATGTGCTCACATGATTGAGACCATAGGGGCAGGCCTCCTGAACGTTGACTCGAGAGTCAGATAGCTGCGTAGCTCTTTACAAGTGCGATAGGAATGATCCATGTCTCCATAAAAATGCACGGAAAATAAATCATGTAAAGATACAATGGGTCTGATAGCGATAAATAACGAGAGGATCAGCTACAAGAACAACGCGTAGACAACATCATAAGCTACAGTAGATATGGCATGAGGAAATAAATAATTTAGAGATACATCGGTGTAGATATCATAAATACAGGAAGGCGAGCAGGTCAATGCCGACTTGCGATAGTATGACTACAATGGACTTGGTAGCAATACGTTACGGCGAACAATAAGTAGCGCAAGTCGGTCGAAGATTCATTATTTAACCTAAAAGGAATCAATGGCTTGACTTGATAGAGTGACAAAAAGGAACGCACGAGCATTCTTCGGGTGGAATGGGCAGTCACGGGCGTGGTATCCCCTTCGGCTGCAATGGCAGCATTGGGCCTCTCTCGACAAGAGAGTGCTTAAGCCGTGCAGGACGTCTGCTGAGCGTGCACCACGAACTGGCATGCCAGTGACTCCGGTAAGAGTGTAGTGACTCATGTTAGGACCAGAGCACCTGTGTGAAGGGGTATGAAGGGAGGGAAGGTAGGGCGAATTGAGGAGTCGCCTTCGTGGTTGGTGCCGTTATACCTTCAGATGATACGTGAATTAAGGGAGTGGCACTCGAAGCAGCGAGGATGGTGGGTGACTGAGGAACACCAGAGAACCATCCCTAATCGGGGATTGATGGTATTGACCGGATGATGGCATTGACGCGATCATGGTATCTACGGAATCATGGCGGATGCAAAGAGATCACGACTCATCACGGCGCCCCATATAACATTCGCAGTGCTCGACTGCTCAGAAGGTGCCTAAGCAGGGGAGGGTTTCCATACAGACAATCCATCATCTGCAACTGTTGAACTGATACATCCGGGGAGATAGTCCTCCGAACCTTGTTGTGTTTGGGAGACGAGAACATCGCGGTTGGTGGCGCAGCCAACTCGCTCAGGACCACTAGCCTAGTAAAGTCCCATGGCGCTGGCGAAGTTAAGCCCACCACCGGGAGCGAGTGCATTCAGTGGGGCGCTGGGAATGGAGGGGCAGATGGCGAAGGTGCCAGAGCAAGTGTTCAAACGTTCAACTCGAAGTGAGTAGGAGGTACTCGCCACGGAATAGAAAGAGGGACAGCCACAGCAAAAGCACGGTTTCAAACTTAGAATGGAGGCCCCTTCTCACCCACAGTGGTTGTCGCAGGCTCCGTTGATGATCGGCGCCGCGCCGCATGGCGTTGATCAACGAAAGATGCGTGAAACAGTGGAAGGAGGAATGTGAGTTAGACACTGGGAAGTGATATCGGCAGCGTCGCTAAGGAATGACCATCCGCGGAAACGAGGCGAAGGAAAAAGCGATGCCAACACGGAAGCCGGGGACAAACATGGCGGATGGTGAACAGAGGGTGAGCGCAGCCGGATTCCTGTGCTACAACGCAATTGCTGGTAAGCAAGCGGTACGTCTAACGCAGAAGATGTTAAAGGAAGTACCTATTCTCCCCATCATCGCGCGTTGTATATTATACTAGATGCACGAATAAAGGAGAAGCTGAACATGACAAAGGTGACCAACCCAATCCTAGAACTTAGAAGGAGAACCGAGCCCGCCTCCCGCCCGTCGGCGATGCCGGATCTGCGCTGCCTGCCGAGGATCACGTGAACATAACAGGGGCATGACTTGAGAGCGTGAGGTCTTCCCGAGTTCCTCATCGCTCCTGCTTCACATAATGCTCAGTAGCGCATCGAAAAGAGGGGCGTTATACGGTGGTGAGCAAAGTCTACTCAACTTATATTCCGACGCACCCACACGCTGCCGTGTGTGGAATATTTTCGCATTCGCACGGCCATCGCTAACGTTCTGCGCTGGGTTCTGCTTCGAACTCAAGGGTGAGTCTCGTGGCGGATATATTGCGGACGTATGAGGGAATGCAGTCCATTTACAACAACCAACAGCTTATTACTCTTAATGTCCGCGTCGAAGTTACTCAAAGAATACAAACTAGCACAAAGCTACCTTGCCTGCCGTCAAGTTAGGACAAAGTCGCTATAGAACAACGCAACAGATGGTGCATTTTGCTCATAATTTGGCGGCACAATACTTAATGTGCTTACTGACTCTGAATTCAGCGCTGCCTTACTTACTCTCAATTCATATTCATCGCTATAGGCGATATACACGATACCGGCACGCCGCCCTCTCTCTGCGTCCAGCTGTAGGGAACACCATGAAAGTGTATAAAGTGTTGTCGATGGCTGGGATGAAGCATCCAGCAGCTTTTTCTTCATCAGCACATTTCGCCCTCGCCTCTTCGCATAGCACCAGAACCAATCATCATATCACGTCAAATGAATACCAAACACCGTGGCACTTTAAACGAAGGCATATCCTCTCTGCCGCACTCCCACAGGACCGCCGAGGTGGAGATCACGGCAACAGTTTTCCCACATGTTCCCGTAAACTGCTCAAGAGGACCACAATGCTGCCACTGCGGGCGGCGAGGTAGCCATGCACCCAATTGCCCTTTTAAATGACGGATTTCTCACATGTAAGCTTACCCAAGTTTGCGATTTTACTCACCGTTGACGAACTCATCGCTGCGTCTCTAGATGCCATCTCATCAGTCTCTTTAATTTATAACCGGGCGATTCGTTCTTAGCTGCTCAGTTCTATGGTGCCATTTCTGCGTGTAACTCCACATCCCCTTACTTTGTATAATACATCGCTTTGTGAGTGGGGCTTCCTACCCCTGTCTCCTGAACCCCTTGAGATAATTGGGAGCGACGGGTTATCGTTGTATTTTGCCTTTAAGCCAATGGTCGCCTCCGCCAGTGCTCGTCGATGAGCACTACAGTTTTTGTTGGGCATTTACTCAATACGAGTCCATTGATCAAAAGATGTTAGACAGCGGCACAAGCGTCCACGATTCCAGGCCTCCAGGGCGGCCGCATTATGCAACCAGAACCTCACCCGTTCAATATCCCACCACGCAACTAAGTATGCCAATCAACTCCTCAGACAAGCCCGTATCTACAACATCAGCGGTCCCAAGCATACTTCATATCAATAAGCTGTGTGATCCCGTCACTTGTATCTTCTGGGCGCAGCAGTTGATCCATCATCTGGACGAATTATCTGGGCGAATCATCGGTGTCATGGAGA
The DNA here is from genome assembly GCA_032158425.1 of Pleurotus giganteus. Lineage (NCBI taxonomy): Eukaryota > Fungi > Basidiomycota > Agaricomycetes > Agaricales > Pleurotaceae > Pleurotus > Pleurotus giganteus. The sequence goes on from JAPEHR010000002.1 coordinate 4,811,303, forward strand.
CATTTATGATCATATGACTGCGCGAGTCGGTCCCTCAGCCAGTTTCGCACTCTTTATAAATCTCCTATGAGGCTTGTTCCAACGCAGAAAACGGAATGCACATACCGTTCAAACTCTCTGCAGGAACGATAGTTCCACCCTCAGTTATGGCTAAACGTTAAACCTTCAAGCGCTTGTCCCCAGTAGTTCGCCGTTTAACAGCCGTCGTTTAAACGGCCTCGGCTTTGTTCAGCCACGCGTCTTTGGATCGACACGGGCTGCTTCCTCGATGAGATGCGGTTTCGGTGGTTGTTTGCGAGCCCCAGAGCCACCCCAAGATCCCTAAGCAAAATCCAGTCAGCCTCGAGGCTAAATCATGCCAGTAAGATTCGATTCTCCAGCCAGGTAGAGCGGGGCATCTGCGGCCATCTCATGGCGTTTGACTTCATCGAATTGCTAGGAACGCGGGCATAAGACTAAGGTACGCACGAGTTGCAAATCTAGACTCACCTGAACGACATTGTCACCAGCGAAAGCTAGCGCAACTAAATCTCGTTGATCAAATGCCACCGACGCCGTCTTCTTCCCCTTCATCGATAACATCGTCCCCTGTTCCTCAACGTCGCTATCACCTTCGTCATCATCGTCATCACCACGTTTCGACCCCGTGTCTGCCGTGATTGCCAACGGACTGATCATCTCCGAGAAACTTGTCCATCGATATCTCTCAACCTCCGCGTCATCCCTCGCCTTCATCATTACACCTCCAAGCTTCCTTCCCTGGTTTTTCACCTTGTTCTTGGATTTCTCTGCTGCGGCGCTGGTTTTAGAAACAACGATTTCGTGGACGCCAGCGCTGATCGGCCTGCCAAGCGCCCCTCCTGTCGCCTCCTGAGTCACGTTTCTTGCTCTGAGCCAATCAGAACGCTGGATTTTTGAAAAACGTCGCAAGTTTTCGACCAAATTTCGCAATGTGGACTAGCATAGTCTCCCCCTGCAGCGGTTCATTAATGCCCAGCGAAAGCGAGGGTCTCCCCTCGCCTTCGCTGGGTGTGTATTCACTAGCTACGCACATGAGTTGTGTCTAAGTGTCTACGAGTCCTACGCCAACTACCCAACAAAGCAACTTCAATTTGATGTACCCGACATTTGGAATCAGGGTGATATGGTCCAGGGAAGATGCTGGTGCACTGGTGAGCTTGCAACGGCAAACGCGGTCGCAGAGATATGCGAGTTCGAGATAGCCGAGGCGGGGGCGTGAAGGGAGGATTGACGGAATGCCCAACTAGATAGACAATCTTGATCTCGATCGCCGGATTCGTAATTCAAATCAGCTTGGTATGGTCCAGGGAAAATGCTGGTGTACAGGTGAGCTCGCGAGGCCGAGATGGCTGAGGCGGAGAGGATGGTTGGCAAATGGCGGACTCGACACGCAGGCTAAACGATCTTGATCTCGATCGTTGGACCCGTAACGCAGAGTAGATTGAGCGAGAGAGACCGAATGAGGGAGGGGACAGTCTACTCGTACAGAGTCTGACTGAACAGAAACGGGCATGGGGGATATCGATCGAGATCGATCGCATTCACAGATCTTGAGTGAATGGCTGGTTATTTGCGAGGAAGAAGGCATTATGTTCAACGAGATGCTGGTATTGGATCCTCCCCAACTCCAGCGTAATGCCTTCGAGGATTGAAGGCAACGAGACGAGAACCGGTAGTGAAAGGAGGGGTCTCAACGGCGTATGGGCGGGGAACAGATGAAGGAGGGAATGGGAATCCGACGTAGGAGTAGAGGGATCTTGACAATGTCCCAACCCGCTTTGTAGGAGAACGTAGCGCAGAGACGATGGTGACGGCACAAGATGATACTGGAAGAAGAATCGTGAGTTAAACAACATGGGCAGCAGGTGATACTGTCTTACCAACAGGAAGCGCAGATCAAGTCAATCGGACATGCTTCGATCACCGCTTGTCAAGCATCAATTCTTCATTGACATCTCCAGCGACTACTAGCAGCTTGAACGAGCGCAACAGCCATCGTTGGTGATCGATATCCTCCATGGATGGGACCAGAATTACAGAGGGTGACGAGTGATATTCGCAGCGCAACATCGTTCTAACATCAATAAGTCAGTCGATTCATTTATACGGACAAAGCTAGACATACCATATATCATATAAACTTCCCCCAGCTACGAATAACATCGATGCGGAAAGAGGCATGAGCGAGAATTGATGGTACATTGTGGCAGTCAAATAGGAACTTGCTGAGCGTAACGGCGATCGTTCGAGACCCTTCGTGGATGGAGACAGTGGGCGACAGGAACGGCGGGGCGGCAGCAGCACAGAGACAGGTGAGAAGACCAGCGAATGGGGGCAAGGAGCGACACAATATCATCCTGATATTATAAGCAGAATAAGTTGGTTGTTCCAATTACGCGGACAAGGTAAGACATACCACATATTGTACAAGGGAGGAATTGACGGTACATCGTTACAGCCAGAGAGGCGAGCGCGACGGCGATCGTCGGCGAGGCAGTCGGGAGAAAGAAACGGCAACGGCAGCAACACAGCAATAGGTGACAAGAATGGCAGATGGGGATGAGCAGAGAAACGCTCCACAACATCATCCTGAAGCGGAATAAATCAGTTGATTCAAATACTTGGGCAAGGTCAGACATACCACATAAGTATCCTACAACTTTCCCTCTCCACGTCTACGCTCAACCTAGGAGACATCACGAGTTTGCCATAACATCGAAACAGAACGGGGCTGCAAGCGAGAATTGATGATACGTCGTTGCAGCCAAATGGCTGCTTGCTGAGCGTGACAGCGATCCGTCGTGGTCCTTGGCAGATGGAGACGCTGGACGAAAGAAACGGCGGTGCGGCAATGACACAGAGACCGGTGAGAAGAACGGAGGATGGGGACAAGCAGACGCATGGTGATATAATATATTCCATGTTGAGACCGCTGTAACGACTTCGGAGTGACTGCAACTGATTTTCTGAGCAGATCAACCTGATATCGTAGGTGAAATGAGCGAGAATTCAAGCAAACGAGCAAGGCCGGACGTACCATCGATGGCTCCCATCAACCTGGGAGACTGAACCAACTTCCTGCAACTTCGACACCGACTCGGAACGGGGACACGAGCGGAAAATGTGGAGAGCGTAGTAGAATAGGTGTCCTAACACATCGAGGCGCAGTTGGCAAGATAAAGCTGCAAAAAACGGTGAGCTGCAAATGATGGTCAAGCGGGAAGAGAGCTCACCGAGACCGCCGAAGAACACATGGCCAGAATCTCACCTAAGCACCCCTATGGACAACCCCTGTTCACTCTGTCAGACTCGAATGGTGTCTCGAGAACACAATGAACTTACGATGGGTAAGTGGCAGCAATAACGAAGTTCTTTGAGTGGGATAGAATCCACGATGAGCAGCGGCGAAGAAAAATGATGGGTGGGAGTTGCAGCATTACGGCGGGACAGGATGGAAGGAGGATAAAGTGGGCGTTCAAAACTCTGCCTTTATATCATCCCTCTCACCGGCATTCTTCTCCGCTGCATATTTTCTCTATCAGCGTGCCTGGGGATACAATATTGTGTGGGCGCTCTCAAAATCTTTCCGTTGCACCAACGTAACTACGCGGTGTCCACCACCCTGACCGCGCGTCCCTGCCTCACACACACATATCCTCCATCTCCCTCACAACAACTAATTCATCACTGCATCACTGCGCTAGTGGAGAAAATTTCCGAGTGAATTGAACAGCCCGCGGTCTGGAATAAACGGTGTAGTCGAGTACTCTACTCGATCAGGTACATAGCTGCTCCCCCGTCGGGCGTTACCAAGCTCCATTACCCAGGTGACACTGCAAATTTTCCGCGCAAGACTCTAGCCAAGGTCTTCGTGACATTCGCTTCAATTGCACGGATTCTAGATTTCGGGAGATACCCGTAGCACATTCGGTTAGGCAACGCCAAAACATATGTCTCCGAAAATTTCTCACCTTTCCATCGTCACACGCACAGCCCTGCTCGTACACTATCCCCGGAGTGCTGGCTATTTGTTGAGCCTTCCGAGGGTTGCGCCTGAGCAACCGCGGGATTTTGCGTATCTACGAAGTGAGCTTCGTGATTCGGAGGCTTGCAGAAGGTCGGTCTCGCCAGAAGATCCAGCACACTAGGATGCGGGACATTCAGACAGGTAGGTGGAATACATTTAGACCTGTGGTAGTCACCCCGAAATCAGAATATGGTCCCCGAATCCCAAAAATAAGCCTGACGGCGGTCGAGCGCCTGAGAATACAACTTACTTCCCGAGGAATTCTGAGTGGTGCCGCTGCCAACGTAACAATTTAACGGTGTGATAAATTAGCCCGCTTGCTAACGTCGAGCCTGATACTCACATAATAGTGCCTAGGCTGGTCTTGACCGCATTTCAGGACATCTCCGGGGGCCCTTGAATCTGGCGCTAAAGCGAAGAACTTGGCACTGTTTTGATTATCCGGGCTCGGCTAGTCCTTGCGTTTGGAAGTCGACAGTTCCATCGACTCCGTGGGACCTAGTGTCAGGAGTAAGTGATACCTTGCATCCGGCAATTTGAGGTGGATGCTAGCAGAGCACGGGCCAGCGACCTTGACCATTTCATCACTATTTCATCGCCAGATTGGACAGTTTAGCATTCAAAATCGAAATGCGCAAAGTCTAACTCCGGCGCCCAAGACGAGTGTGCCGTACTCTATTTGCTACCCGAACCTGACAAAAAATCTCAATGGCAGGGATTGTTGAAATTAGAGTGAGAAGTGCACCCGTTATTGCGCATTACGTAGTTGACGTTGACGACGAGACAAGCGAGCGTTCCTGACTAGGAGGTGAATGGAATCACTGCCTTGGAACACTCAAAATTTCACCGTTGATCAACGGTCGGACGCTACCCTGGTTGCCATTAAGTTGGTATCATTTGTGAATATAGACCAGCCGCTCACCATTGTATAGTTACTTTCCGGTGAATCGACTCCGAAGACAGCCATCGTTAACGATGTCCTGAGTCGCATCCAGACGTTCTGGAACTGTGAGGGTAAAATGAGACATCAGGAACATATTCATATTCGGCTTACTTCACCGCCTTCGTAGCGTTCTCAGTAGTGTACATCCGGAGCTACGAACAGAGGCATCGGGGGACGTCCGATGATACGGACATGCCGCACGTGCGCAGAATCGTCGATGCTTCAGCGACAAGCTTCCTTCACAACGTTGTTTTGAATTTCTGACAAGACGAGGAGGTCGTGGGGTGTATGGTACACAGCAGTCCTGGTAGAATCGAGGCCGCGTACGCTTCGGTGACAAGCGTTCTTCACAGGGTAGATATTCATTCCCGACAAGACGAGGAGGTCGTGGGGTGTGTGGTACACAGCAGTCCTGGTAGAGTCGAGGGGTATAGTTTCCACCGTCAAACGGAGAATGAGTTACTCACTTAATACTCCGAATTCCTCAGGTGGGCTCGAAAGCTGCGATGGTCCTCGAGCATGCGAACAGCGGCTAGAAAGCTACACATCGTATTCAAGTTATACGGCCACTCAGTAAGTAACGAGGGCGGGATTCCTCGAAACGGCGAAATACTAATCAACTTACCGCACATCCGCCACGACGCCTCTCACGCTTTCTTGAGTCTTGAACGCCGTCTACAATCTTGACCATTCGGACTAATTCTATTCCGCATTGCAGTCGTTTCGCATACTCTCAGATTGCAAGGGAGGAATATCCCCAGGATCTGGACCTTCACAAGTCGAAATGTATTCCAGACATCTCCAAGGACATGTCCAAGGAATCTGAGATTTAGTGAGCATGAAGGGAACATGCAAACGACATACCGGAGGTCATTTCTGGAGTAAGGACGTGAGTCTCAGTTGATCTACAATGAAGAGAAATTAACACGGCGCATCTACCGTCCCAGTGCAATAGAGCGAACTCACCGTCTCGCAATACCCACCACGCCGCCTCTCACGCTCTACTGAGCGATGCACCGCACGGACTTAGATACGGAACACTGAAACTCAATCAATAAGATTGTTGTAAGTAAGTTACAGAGACGGTGGATACTTACTCATATCGAGACAAAACGGAGGCTCGTCCTTAACGGGACAAATCCGTTGTGGGTGAATTTCCATCTGAGCCACAACGGACACCTCGAATGAGAGAAACTGCATTCAGGCGGCGGGGGAGAATTACCACAGGACATCGAAAATGTTTCATCACGATCAAACGGCTGGACTCCGGGAGCGTCTGTCTGGTCACTTAACGGAATCTCAAAGCTTGCATTTATCCATCGCATCCGTTGGCTCTCATCTCCATAGATTCTGCTCGTAATTATAACACAGAAATCCTAACAAGTAGTCAACCTTTCTTCGAAATAATCGACGAGAGGGAACGCACCTGCGTTTACTCTGAATCACCACGCTACGTCCCGATTCTGAATCTCGTCCTCCGAGTCACCCTGAGTTAATTCGAATTCCGTGCATCCAATCTAATTCCTACAGCATTCCAGCCGGAAAATCTAAGCGGTTAGCAAGGTCAGAATACACTCCCACCATGCCGCCTCTCACGCTTTCTTCTCTGGCTCGAGAGACCCGTGAACCTTGACGCGAATGCATCGTTGTATGAGCTCGGTCGAATAACCACGCGTTTGCTTCAGGCGTCGGTGAAAGGATAGCTACGAAATGTCTCCCGTTTAGCTATTCCGCTTCTCTACTCGCAGCCGAACTTGACACTTGATATTCGTGCAATTCAATCTATTCACTACGCCTACGACATGCTGATACCAACCGTAAAACAATTCTAGCGAAGGGGTAGGTAGGTAACTCACGCTGACATTAAACATACCCATAGTCTCATCCTCACACTCATTCCATCTCAATCGAGTCGGAAACACTGTCCGCCCGTTCACCATCTATCTCCGTCCACCCGTCCACCCGTTCATCCGTTCGTTCGCTCGTTCCCAAGTCCATTTCGGCGACGTCGCTGGCCCTGAGATGGAATACGCAATCGAAAAAAAAAGAAAGAAAAAAGAAACCAAGCACCTAGCCTAGCTGATGATTGACACATTATGGGCGTGGGCGTGGGCATGGGCTCGTTCGTGCTTGGAAATGCTGACGGGACGGAGAAAGGATTGACGCACAAATTTTCAAGCAGAAACGGTGATGGATGTTCATGCGTTGCATTGCGATGGATTGAATGGAGCGGATCGGCGATGTACCTGGACGTGATGTACCTGGACGTAGCTCGATGGCAACGTAACGAGTCCGTCCTGACGGTAACGGCCAAGTCCACCCGAGCAAACCTTGGAAAAATTTCCGCGTTGATTTGTCTGCGAGGTCTAGATGCGCCGGGTAGTGCATGGAAATAGGTATAAAGGGAGGGATGTGGGGAGGAGTGAAGGTCAGCATTCACTTGCAAACTCACCTGGCTTCCTAACATCTCCCTTTCCTCTTCTCCTCGCTTTGTCCTTCGTTTCCATCGCCCTGATTGCCATCGTCCTCGGCGCCCTCTCACCATCGTCGTTGTCAATCCCCGGTCGGCCGCTAGGCATTGGGGCGACAAACTCACCGAATTACTACCAGGCTCTCGCAAGGGATGCGGCGTAACGACAAGGCCGAGCTGTTCCGTCGTCGGCGTCGGCGTCGGCGACCAAGACTATAGGCTAGGATGTCAAACGGTGAGTAAAACTTCGGTAGCAACGGCGTGATCACTTACCCAACACATCCACAGTCCCGGAATTGCCACCGCCGCCGCATTGTCCCTGCTCGAAGTGTGTTATAGCCAAGCCGAAGCTGATGGCGAACAAGGTCAGTGAAATTGCAATGGCCGTAGTCTAGCATTCACTTACCGGGCATCAGCGTACCGTCCTCGTTCGTTGTTGCTACCCTCAGCCTCTGACTCCCGCCCTTCAACGCCGTCCATCTTCTCGTCGCTCGGAATGTGGTGTTGACACCGGGGTTGTGTTCAGCTGGTCATCTTGACCTGGACGAAAGACGGTGAGCTCAGAGACAACACGCCGGCGTTGGTAAACTCACGATTGCCAGGCCCTCGTAATCTATATGTTCTCGCCGATCTTTTTCATTCTCCAGGTGCCGCCGTTGTAGCTCGGTTTGTCTGCTACGTCTCCCTTATCCCCATCGCTCACAACCATTCTCCAGCCTGGTGGTAGTCGTTGTCGTCGAGACGGACGGGCTACTGGTAAACGGTGAGTGAATTCGGATGCCAAAACAATTGTTTGCTTACCCGGCTGCAGTCCACCCTCCTCATCATCGCCTTTGGCGTCCACCGCATCGTCTGATTTCTGCCACTAGATGCCGTTGTGACCGTCGCTCGTGTCTCGGGAATGTGTTGACATCGGTTGCGCTGTTCAGGATGGTGAGCTTTGAATTCGTGGGTAAACATGCCAGCGTTGACATAGTTGCCAGGCTTCGCGATCACTTTGTGGGCCATTCTTGCCATTCCGAAGGTGATGCTGAAAGGATAGAGGCCGCTGTTGGGAGCGGAGGATGTAAGATTTGAGCTAGCAGGGTTGATGGGAAATGAGGTTAGTAGGCGGACGACGCATCGAAACGACGTACACGGCTGTCCCATTCTGACTATATGCACACGCGAGCGCACGAAGGATGTGTGGGAGAGAGGAAGAAGACTCGCGGGGAGATGGATTTGGCTGGTCGGAGGACTCGAGTTGGCATGTCGCGAGGGTTGAGTTGGACGTTGCAGCAAGGACAAGCGATTCAGAGCTGGAGATGGGAAACGGAAATTCGTAGGGTAGAAGGATTTCAGCGTGTAACATGTGCTACAACGCAGTTGCTGGTAAGCAAGCGGTAGGTCTAGCGTAGAAGATATTGAAGGAGGCACCTATTCGCATCGCTGCCCTTTGTTCGTCAATACTTCAAGTATACTAGATCCATCAACAAAGGGGGGAGGATGATCAAGGATCAGCTCATGTTAGAGGATTTCGGCGGAAGCCATGGCAGGCTACAATTTTGGACAAAGTCGAGCGAAACGAAGAGGTGACCAACCCCATCTTCGAAGTGGCTGCCTCCCGCCCTTCGGCGACCGGATCTGCGCTACCTGCCGAACATCACGTGACCATAACAGGGGCTCGACTCTCCCGAGTTCCTCACCGCTCCTGCTTCACATCATTCTCAGTAGCGAATAGTAAAGAAGGGCGTTATACGGTGGTGAGCAAAGTCTACTCAACTTATATTCCGACGCACCCACACGCTGCCGTGTGTGGAATATTTTCGCATTCGCACGGCCATCGCTAACGTTCTGCGCTGGGTTCTGCTTCGAACTCAAGGGTGAGTCTCGTGGCGGATATATTGCGGACGTATGAGGGAATGCAGTCCATTTACAACAACCAACAGCTTATTACTCTTAATGTCCGCGTCGAAGTTACTCAAAGAATACAAACTAGCACAAAGCTACCTTGCCTGCCGTCAAGTTAGGACAAAGTCGCTATAGAACAACGCAACAGATGGTGCATTTTGCTCATAATTTGGCGGCACAATACTTAATGTGCTTACTGACTCTGAATTCAGCGCTGCCTTACTTACTCTCAATTCATATTCATCGCTATAGGCGATATACACGAGACCGGCACGCCGCCCTCTCTCTGCGTCCAGCTGTAGGGAACACCATGAAAGTGTATAAAGTGTTGTCGATGGCTGGGATGAAGCATCCAGCAGCTTTTTCTTCATCAGCACATTTCGCCCTCGCCTCTTCGCATAGCACCAGAACCAATCATCATATCACGTCAAATGAATACCAAACACCGTGGCACTTTAAACGAAGGCATATCCTCTCTGCCGCACTCCCACAGGACCGCCGAGGTGGAGATCACGGCAACAGTTTTCCCACATGTTCCCGTAAACTGCTCAAGAGGACCACAATGCTGCCACTGCGGGCGGCGAGGTAGCCATGCACCCAATTGCCCTTTTAAATGACGGATTTCTCACATGTAAGCTTACCCAAGTTTGCGATTTTACTCACCGTTGACGAACTCATCGCTGCGTCTCTAGATGCCATCTCATCAGTCTCTTTAATTTATAACCGGGCGATTCGTTCTTAGCTGCTCAGTTCTATGGTGCCATTTCTGCGTGTAACTCCACATCCCCTTACTTTGTATAATACATCGCTTTGTGAGTGGGGCTTCCTACCCCTGTCTCCTGAACCCCTTGAGATAATTGGGAGCGACGGGTTATCGTTGTATTTTGCCTTTAAGCCAATGGTCGCCTCCGCCAGTGCTCGTCGATGAGCACTACAGTTTTTGTTGGGCATTTACTCAATACGAGTCCATTGATCAAAAGATGTTAGACAGCGGCACAAGCGTCCACGATTCCAGGCCTCCAGGGCGGCCGCATTATGCAACCAGAACCTCACCCGTTCAATATCCCACCACGCAACTAAGTATGCCAATCAACTCCTCAGACAAGCCCGTATCTACAACATCAGCGGTCCCAAGCATACTTCATATCAATAAGCTGTGTGATCCCGTCACTTGTATCTTCTGGGCGCAGCAGTTGATCCATCATCTGGACGAATTATCTGGGCGAATCATCGGTGTCATGGAGACATTTATGATCATATGACTGCGCGAGTCGGTCCCTCAGCCAGTTTCGCACTCTTTATAAATCTCCTATGAGGCTTGTTCCAACGCAGAAAACGGAATGCACATACCGTTCAAACTCTCTGCAGGAACGATAGTTCCACCCTCAGTTATGGCTAAACGTTAAACCTTCAAGCGCTTGTCCCCAGTAGTTCGCCGTTTAACAGCCGTCGTTTAAACGGCCTCGGCTTTGTTCAGCCACGCGTCTTTGGATCGACACGGGCTGCTTCCTCGATGAGATGCGGTTTCGGTGGTTGTTTGCGAGCCCCAGAGCCACCCCAAGATCCCTAAGCAAAATCCAGTCAGCCTCGAGGCTAAATCATGCCAGTAAGATTCGATTCTCCAGCCAGGTAGAGCGGGGCATCTGCGGCCATCTCATGGCGTTTGACTTCATCGAATTGCTAGGAACGCGGGCATAAGACTAAGGTACGCACGAGTTGCAAATCTAGACTCACCTGAACGACATTGTCACCAGCGAAAGCTAGCGCAACTAAATCTCGTTGATCAAATGCCACCGACGCCGTCTTCTTCCCCTTCATCGATAACATCGTCCCCTGTTCCTCAACGTCGCTATCACCTTCGTCATCATCGTCATCACCACGTTTCGACCCCGTGTCTGCCGTGATTGCCAACGGACTGATCATCTCCGAGAAACTTGTCCATCGATATCTCTCAACCTCCGCGTCATCCCTCGCCTTCATCATTACACCTCCAAGCTTCCTTCCCTGGTTTTTCACCTTGTTCTTGGATTTCTCTGCTGCGGCGCTGGTTTTAGAAACAACGATTTCGTGGACGCCAGCGCTGATCGGCCTGCCAAGCGCCCCTCCTGTCGCCTCCTGAGTCACGTTTCTTGCTCTGAGCCAATCAGAACGCTGGATTTTTGAAAAACGTCGCAAGTTTTCGACCAAATTTCGCAATGTGGACTAGCATAGTCTCCCCCTGCAGCGGTTCATTAATGCCCAGCGAAAGCGAGGGTCTCCCCTCGCCTTCGCTGGGTGTGTATTCACTAGCTACGCACATGAGTTGTGTCTAAGTGTCTACGAGTCCTACGCCAACTACCCAACAAAGCAACTTCAATTTGATGTACCCGACATTTGGAATCAGGGTGATATGGTCCAGGGAAGATGCTGGTGCACTGGTGAGCTTGCAACGGCAAACGCGGTCGCAGAGATATGCGAGTTCGAGATAGCCGAGGCGGGGGCGTGAAGGGAGGATTGACGGAATGCCCAACTAGATAGACAATCTTGATCTCGATCGCCGGATTCGTAATTCAAATCAGCTTGGTATGGTCCAGGGAAAATGCTGGTGTACAGGTGAGCTCGCGAGGCCGAGATGGCTGAGGCGGAGAGGATGGTTGGCAAATGGCGGACTCGACACGCAGGCTAAACGATCTTGATCTCGATCGTTGGACCCGTAACGCAGAGTAGATTGAGCGAGAGAGACCGAATGAGGGAGGGGACAGTCTACTCGTACAGAGTCTGACTGAACAGAAACGGGCATGGGGGATATCGATCGAGATCGATCGCATTCACAGATCTTGAGTGAATGGCTGGTTATTTGCGAGGAAGAAGGCATTATGTTCAACGAGATGCTGGTATTGGATCCTCCCCAACTCCAGCGTAATGCCTTCGAGGATTGAAGGCAACGAGACGAGAACCGGTAGTGAAAGGAGGGGTCTCAACGGCGTATGGGCGGGGAACAGATGAAGGAGGGAATGGGAATCCGACGTAGGAGTAGAGGGATCTTGACAATGTCCCAACCCGCTTTGTAGGAGAACGTAGCGCAGAGACGATGGTGACGGCACAAGATGATACTGGAAGAAGAATCGTGAGTTAAACAACATGGGCAGCAGGTGATACTGTCTTACCAACAGGAAGCGCAGATCAAGTCAATCGGACATGCTTCGATCACCGCTTGTCAAGCATCAATTCTTCATTGACATCTCCAGCGACTACTAGCAGCTTGAACGAGCGCAACAGCCATCGTTGGTGATCGATATCCTCCATGGATGGGACCAGAATTACAGAGGGTGACGAGTGATATTCGCAGCGCAACATCGTTCTAACATCAATAAGTCAGTCGATTCATTTATACGGACAAAGCTAGACATACCATATATCATATAAACTTCCCCCAGCTACGAATAACATCGATGCGGAAAGAGGCATGAGCGAGAATTGATGGTACATTGTGGCAGTCAAATAGGAACTTGCTGAGCGTAACGGCGATCGTTCGAGACCCTTCGTGGATGGAGACAGTGGGCGACAGGAACGGCGGGGCGGCAGCAGCACAGAGACAGGTGAGAAGACCAGCGAATGGGGGCAAGGAGCGACACAATATCATCCTGATATTATAAGCAGAATAAGTTGGTTGTTCCAATTACGCGGACAAGGTAAGACATACCACATATTGTACAAGGGAGGAATTGACGGTACATCGTTACAGCCAGAGAGGCGAGCGCGACGGCGATCGTCGGCGAGGCAGTCGGGAGAAAGAAACGGCAACGGCAGCAACACAGCAATAGGTGACAAGAATGGCAGATGGGGATGAGCAGAGAAACGCTCCACAACATCATCCTGAAGCGGAATAAATCAGTTGATTCAAATACTTGGGCAAGGTCAGACATACCACATAAGTATCCTACAACTTTCCCTCTCCACGTCTACGCTCAACCTAGGAGACATCACGAGTTTGCCATAACATCGAAACAGAACGGGGCTGCAAGCGAGAATTGATGATACGTCGTTGCAGCCAAATGGCTGCTTGCTGAGCGTGACAGCGATCCGTCGTGGTCCTTGGCAGATGGAGACGCTGGACGAAAGAAACGGCGGTGCGGCAATGACACAGAGACCGGTGAGAAGAACGGAGGATGGGGACAAGCAGACGCATGGTGATATAATATATTCCATGTTGAGACCGCTGTAACGACTTCGGAGTGACTGCAACTGATTTTCTGAGCAGATCAACCTGATATCGTAGGTGAAATGAGCGAGAATTCAAGCAAACGAGCAAGGCCGGACGTACCATCGATGGCTCCCATCAACCTGGGAGACTGAACCAACTTCCTGCAACTTCGACACCGACTCGGAACGGGGACACGAGCGGAAAATGTGGAGAGCGTAGTAGAATAGGTGTCCTAACACATCGAGGCGCAGTTGGCAAGATAAAGCTGCAAAAAACGGTGAGCTGCAAATGATGGTCAAGCGGGAAGAGAGCTCACCGAGACCGCCGAAGAACACATGGCCAGAATCTCACCTAAGCACCCCTATGGACAACCCCTGTTCACTCTGTCAGACTCGAATGGTGTCTCGAGAACACAATGAACTTACGATGGGTAAGTGGCAGCAATAACGAAGTTCTTTGAGTGGGATAGAATCCACGATGAGCAGCGGCGAAGAAAAATGATGGGTGGGAGTTGCAGCATTACGGCGGGACAGGATGGAAGGAGGATAAAGTGGGCGTTCAAAACTCTGCCTTTATATCATCCCTCTCACCGGCATTCTTCTCCGCTGCATATTTTCTCTATCAGCGTGCCTGGGGATACAATATTGTGTGGGCGCTCTCAAAATCTTTCCGTTGCACCAACGTAACTACGCGGTGTCCACCACCCTGACCGCGCGTCCCTGCCTCACACACACATATCCTCCATCTCCCTCACAACAACTAATTCATCACTGCATCACTGCGCTAGTGGAGAAAATTTCCGAGTGAATTGAACAGCCCGCGGTCTGGAATAAACGGTGTAGTCGAGTACTCTACTCGATCAGGTACATAGCTGCTCCCCCGTCGGGCGTTACCAAGCTCCATTACCCAGGTGACACTGCAAATTTTCCGCGCAAGACTCTAGCCAAGGTCTTCGTGACATTCGCTTCAATTGCACGGATTCTAGATTTCGGGAGATACCCGTAGCACATTCGGTTAGGCAACGCCAAAACATATGTCTCCGAAAATTTCTCACCTTTCCATCGTCACACGCACAGCCCTGCTCGTACACTATCCCCGGAGTGCTGGCTATTTGTTGAGCCTTCCGAGGGTTGCGCCTGAGCAACCGCGGGATTTTGCGTATCTACGAAGTGAGCTTCGTGATTCGGAGGCTTGCAGAAGGTCGGTCTCGCCAGAAGATCCAGCACACTAGGATGCGGGACATTCAGACAGGTAGGTGGAATACATTTAGACCTGTGGTAGTCACCCCGAAATCAGAATATGGTCCCCGAATCCCAAAAATAAGCCTGACGGCGGTCGAGCGCCTGAGAATACAACTTACTTCCCGAGGAATTCTGAGTGGTGCCGCTGCCAACGTAACAATTTAACGGTGTGATAAATTAGCCCGCTTGCTAACGTCGAGCCTGATACTCACATAATAGTGCCTAGGCTGGTCTTGACCGCATTTCAGGACATCTCCGGGGGCCCTTGAATCTGGCGCTAAAGCGAAGAACTTGGCACTGTTTTGATTATCCGGGCTCGGCTAGTCCTTGCGTTTGGAAGTCGACAGTTCCATCGACTCCGTGGGACCTAGTGTCAGGAGTAAGTGATACCTTGCATCCGGCAATTTGAGGTGGATGCTAGCAGAGCACGGGCCAGCGACCTTGACCATTTCATCACTATTTCATCGCCAGATTGGACAGTTTAGCATTCAAAATCGAAATGCGCAAAGTCTAACTCCGGCGCCCAAGACGAGTGTGCCGTACTCTATTTGCTACCCGAACCTGACAAAAAATCTCAATGGCAGGGATTGTTGAAATTAGAGTGAGAAGTGCACCCGTTATTGCGCATTACGTAGTTGACGTTGACGACGAGACAAGCGAGCGTTCCTGACTAGGAGGTGAATGGAATCACTGCCTTGGAACACTCAAAATTTCACCGTTGATCAACGGTCGGACGCTACCCTGGTTGCCATTAAGTTGGTATCATTTGTGAATATAGACCAGCCGCTCACCATTGTATAGTTACTTTCCGGTGAATCGACTCCGAAGACAGCCATCGTTAACGATGTCCTGAGTCGCATCCAGACGTTCTGGAACTGTGAGGGTAAAATGAGACATCAGGAACATATTCATATTCGGCTTACTTCACCGCCTTCGTAGCGTTCTCAGTAGTGTACATCCGGAGCTACGAACAGAGGCATCGGGGGACGTCCGATGATACGGACATGCCGCACGTGCGCAGAATCGTCGATGCTTCAGCGACAAGCTTCCTTCACAACGTTGTTTTGAATTTCTGACAAGACGAGGAGGTCGTGGGGTGTATGGTACACAGCAGTCCTGGTAGAATCGAGGCCGCGTACGCTTCGGTGACAAGCGTTCTTCACAGGGTAGATATTCATTCCCGACAAGACGAGGAGGTCGTGGGGTGTGTGGTACACAGCAGTCCTGGTAGAGTCGAGGGGTATAGTTTCCACCGTCAAACGGAGAATGAGTTACTCACTTAATACTCCGAATTCCTCAGGTGGGCTCGAAAGCTGCGATGGTCCTCGAGCATGCGAACAGCGGCTAGAAAGCTACACATCGTATTCAAGTTATACGGCCACTCAGTAAGTAACGAGGGCGGGATTCCTCGAAACGGCGAAATACTAATCAACTTACCGCACATCCGCCACGACGCCTCTCACGCTTTCTTGAGTCTTGAACGCCGTCTACAATCTTGACCATTCGGACTAATTCTATTCCGCATTGCAGTCGTTTCGCATACTCTCAGATTGCAAGGGAGGAATATCCCCAGGATCTGGACCTTCACAAGTCGAAATGTATTCCAGACATCTCCAAGGACATGTCCAAGGAATCTGAGATTTAGTGAGCATGAAGGGAACATGCAAACGACATACCGGAGGTCATTTCTGGAGTAAGGACGTGAGTCTCAGTTGATCTACAATGAAGAGAAATTAACACGGCGCATCTACCGTCCCAGTGCAATAGAGCGAACTCACCGTCTCGCAATACCCACCACGCCGCCTCTCACGCTCTACTGAGCGATGCACCGCACGGACTTAGATACGGAACACTGAAACTCAATCAATAAGATTGTTGTAAGTAAGTTACAGAGACGGTGGATACTTACTCATATCGAGACAAAACGGAGGCTCGTCCTTAACGGGACAAATCCGTTGTGGGTGAATTTCCATCTGAGCCACAACGGACACCTCGAATGAGAGAAACTGCATTCAGGCGGCGGGGGAGAATTACCACAGGACATCGAAAATGTTTCATCACGATCAAACGGCTGGACTCCGGGAGCGTCTGTCTGGTCACTTAACGGAATCTCAAAGCTTGCATTTATCCATCGCATCCGTTGGCTCTCATCTCCATAGATTCTGCTCGTAATTATAACACAGAAATCCTAACAAGTAGTCAACCTTTCTTCGAAATAATCGACGAGAGGGAACGCACCTGCGTTTACTCTGAATCACCACGCTACGTCCCGATTCTGAATCTCGTCCTCCGAGTCACCCTGAGTTAATTCGAATTCCGTGCATCCAATCTAATTCCTACAGCATTCCAGCCGGAAAATCTAAGCGGTTAGCAAGGTCAGAATACACTCCCACCATGCCGCCTCTCACGCTTTCTTCTCTGGCTCGAGAGACCCGTGAACCTTGACGCGAATGCATCGTTGTATGAGCTCGGTCGAATAACCACGCGTTTGCTTCAGGCGTCGGTGAAAGGATAGCTACGAAATGTCTCCCGTTTAGCTATTCCGCTTCTCTACTCGCAGCCGAACTTGACACTTGATATTCGTGCAATTCAATCTATTCACTACGCCTACGACATGCTGATACCAACCGTAAAACAATTCTAGCGAAGGGGTAGGTAGGTAACTCACGCTGACATTAAACATACCCATAGTCTCATCCTCACACTCATTCCATCTCAATCGAGTCGGAAACACTGTCCGCCCGTTCACCATCTATCTCCGTCCACCCGTCCACCCGTTCATCCGTTCGTTCGCTCGTTCCCAAGTCCATTTCGGCGACGTCGCTGGCCCTGAGATGGAATACGCAATCGAAAAAAAAAGAAAGAAAAAAGAAACCAAGCACCTAGCCTAGCTGATGATTGACACATTATGGGCGTGGGCGTGGGCATGGGCTCGTTCGTGCTTGGAAATGCTGACGGGACGGAGAAAGGATTGACGCACAAATTTTCAAGCAGAAACGGTGATGGATGTTCATGCGTTGCATTGCGATGGATTGAATGGAGCGGATCGGCGATGTACCTGGACGTGATGTACCTGGACGTAGCTCGATGGCAACGTAACGAGTCCGTCCTGACGGTAACGGCCAAGTCCACCCGAGCAAACCTTGGAAAAATTTCCGCGTTGATTTGTCTGCGAGGTCTAGATGCGCCGGGTAGTGCATGGAAATAGGTATAAAGGGAGGGATGTGGGGAGGAGTGAAGGTCAGCATTCACTTGCAAACTCACCTGGCTTCCTAACATCTCCCTTTCCTCTTCTCCTCGCTTTGTCCTTCGTTTCCATCGCCCTGATTGCCATCGTCCTCGGCGCCCTCTCACCATCGTCGTTGTCAATCCCCGGTCGGCCGCTAGGCATTGGGGCGACAAACTCACCGAATTACTACCAGGCTCTCGCAAGGGATGCGGCGTAACGACAAGGCCGAGCTGTTCCGTCGTCGGCGTCGGCGTCGGCGACCAAGACTATAGGCTAGGATGTCAAACGGTGAGTAAAACTTCGGTAGCAACGGCGTGATCACTTACCCAACACATCCACAGTCCCGGAATTGCCACCGCCGCCGCATTGTCCCTGCTCGAAGTGTGTTATAGCCAAGCCGAAGCTGATGGCGAACAAGGTCAGTGAAATTGCAATGGCCGTAGTCTAGCATTCACTTACCGGGCATCAGCGTACCGTCCTCGTTCGTTGTTGCTACCCTCAGCCTCTGACTCCCGCCCTTCAACGCCGTCCATCTTCTCGTCGCTCGGAATGTGGTGTTGACACCGGGGTTGTGTTCAGCTGGTCATCTTGACCTGGACGAAAGACGGTGAGCTCAGAGACAACACGCCGGCGTTGGTAAACTCACGATTGCCAGGCCCTCGTAATCTATATGTTCTCGCCGATCTTTTTCATTCTCCAGGTGCCGCCGTTGTAGCTCGGTTTGTCTGCTACGTCTCCCTTATCCCCATCGCTCACAACCATTCTCCAGCCTGGTGGTAGTCGTTGTCGTCGAGACGGACGGGCTACTGGTAAACGGTGAGTGAATTCGGATGCCAAAACAATTGTTTGCTTACCCGGCTGCAGTCCACCCTCCTCATCATCGCCTTTGGCGTCCACCGCATCGTCTGATTTCTGCCACTAGATGCCGTTGTGACCGTCGCTCGTGTCTCGGGAATGTGTTGACATCGGTTGCGCTGTTCAGGATGGTGAGCTTTGAATTCGTGGGTAAACATGCCAGCGTTGACATAGTTGCCAGGCTTCGCGATCACTTTGTGGGCCATTCTTGCCATTCCGAAGGTGATGCTGAAAGGATAGAGGCCGCTGTTGGGAGCGGAGGATGTAAGATTTGAGCTAGCAGGGTTGATGGGAAATGAGGTTAGTAGGCGGACGACGCATCGAAACGACGTACACGGCTGTCCCATTCTGACTATATGCACACGCGAGCGCACGAAGGATGTGTGGGAGAGAGGAAGAAGACTCGCGGGGAGATGGATTTGGCTGGTCGGAGGACTCGAGTTGGCATGTCGCGAGGGTTGAGTTGGACGTTGCAGCAAGGACAAGCGATTCAGAGCTGGAGATGGGAAACGGAAATTCGTAGGGTAGAAGGATTTCAGCGTGTAACATGTGCTACAACGCAGTTGCTGGTAAGCAAGCGGTAGGTCTAGCGTAGAAGATATTGAAGGAGGCACCTATTCGCATCGCTGCCCTTTGTTCGTCAATACTTCAAGTATACTAGATCCATCAACAAAGGGGGGAGGATGATCAAGGATCAGCTCATGTTAGAGGATTTCGGCGGAAGCCATGGCAGGCTACAATTTTGGACAAAGTCGAGCGAAACGAAGAGGTGACCAACCCCATCTTCGAAGTGGCTGCCTCCCGCCCTTCGGCGACCGGATCTGCGCTACCTGCCGAACATCACGTGACCATAACAGGGGCTCGACTCTCCCGAGTTCCTCACCGCTCCTGCTTCACATCATTCTCAGTAGCGAATAGTAAAGAAGGGCGTTATACGGTGGTGAGCAAAGTCTACTCAACTTATATTCCGACGCACCCACACGCTGCCGTGTGTGGAATATTTTCGCATTCGCACGGCCATCGCTAACGTTCTGCGCTGGGTTCTGCTTCGAACTCAAGGGTGAGTCTCGTGGCGGATATATTGCGGACGTATGAGGGAATGCAGTCCATTTACAACAACCAACAGCTTATTACTCTTAATGTCCGCGTCGAAGTTACTCAAAGAATACAAACTAGCACAAAGCTACCTTGCCTGCCGTCAAGTTAGGACAAAGTCGCTATAGAACAACGCAACAGATGGTGCATTTTGCTCATAATTTGGCGGCACAATACTTAATGTGCTTACTGACTCTGAATTCAGCGCTGCCTTACTTACTCTCAATTCATATTCATCGCTATAGGCGATATACACGATACCGGCACGCCGCCCTCTCTCTGCGTCCAGCTGTAGGGAACACCATAAAAGTGTACTTTCTATCACCCTCGCAGCTCTGTGCAACGAATCACTCGGTGAGCTACGTAGAAATCTGAGGGTATAAAATACTTGGTCGATGTCTGGGACGAAGCATCCAGCAGCCTTTTTTCATCAGCACATTTCGCTCTCGTCCCAGCGCAATCCTCCCACACCCAATTACTGTCCAATACCAAATGAACTCCAAACACCGTGGAACTTCATACGAAAGCATATCCTCTCTGCCGCACTCCCACAACACCGCCGAGGTGGAGATCACGGCAACAGTTTTCCCACATCAGGTTCCTGTAAGCTACTCAAGAGGACCACAATGCTGCCACTGCGGGTGGAGAGGTAGCCATGCACCCAATTGCCCTTTTAAATGACGGATTTCTCACATGTAAGCTTACCCAAGTTTGCGATTTTACTCACCGTTGACGAACTCATCGCTGCGTCTCTAGATGCCATCTCATCAGTCTCTTTAATTTATAACCGGGCGATTCGTTCTTAGCTGCTCAGTTCTATGGTGCCATTTCTGCGTGTAACTCCACATCCCATTACTTTGTATAATACATCGCTTTGTCAGCGGGGCTTCCTACCCCTGTCTCCTGAACCCCTTGAGATAATTGGGAGCGACGGGTTATCGTTGTATTTTGCCTTGAAGCCAATGGTCGCCTCCGCCAGTGCTCGTCGATGAGCACTACAGTTTTTGTTGGTCATTTACTCAATACGAGTCCATTGATCAAAAGGTGTTAGACAGCGGCACAAGCGTCCACGATTCCAGGCCTCCAGGGCGGCCGCATTATGCAACCAGAACCTCACCCGTTCAATATCCCACCACGCAACTAAGTATGCCAATCAACTCCTCAGACAAGCCCGTATCTACAACATCAGCGGTCCCAAGCATACTTCATATCAATAAGCTGTGTGATCCCGTCACTTGTATCTTCTGGGCGCAGCAGTTGATCCATCATCTGGACGAATTATCTGGGCGAATCATCGGCGTCGTGGAGACATTTTATGATCATGAGTCTTAAGATCTTGGGGCGTGACGAACCTGGTTCTCATTCCCTCCGGCTATCTTCATCATTCGACAATAGGGATGCGCATGCGGTAATATTCCCTACACGTTTGTCTCCATTCTCGACCTCCCAAAGGTCTTTGCCCGGTTCCCACATCAGTGCCCACCTTTGTGGATCGCACTTCCTGAGCATACTCTGCGTCAAAAGCTTCGTTCGCCACTTCAACTCATGACTGCGCGAGTCGGTCCCTCAGCCAGTTTCGCACTCTTTATAAATCTCCTATGAGGTTTGTTCCAACGCAGAAAACGGAATGCACATACCGTTCAAACTCTCTGCAGGAACGATAGTTCCACCCTCAGTTATGGCTAAACCTTCAAGCGCGTGTCCCCAGTAGTTCGCCGTTTAACAGCCGTCGTTTAAACGGCCTCGGCTTTGTTCAGCCACGCGTCTTTGGATCGACACGGGCTGCTTTCTCGATGAGATGCGGTTTCGGTGGTTGTTTGCGAGCCCCAGAGCCACCCCAAGATCCCTAAGCAAAATCCAGTCAGCCTCGAGGCTAAATCATGCCAGTAAGATTCGATTATCCAGCCAGGTAGAGCGGGGCATCTGCGGCTATCTCATGGCGTTTGACTTCATCGAATTGCTAGGAACGCGGGCATAAGACTAAGGTGCGCACGAGTTGCAAATCTAGGCTCACCTGAACGACATTGTCACCAGCGAAAGCTAGCGCAACTAAATCTCGTTGATCAAATGCCACCGACGCCGTCTTCTTCCCCTTCATCGATAACATCGTCTCCTGTTCCTCAACCTCGCTATCACCTTCGTCATCATCGTCATCACCACGTTTCGACCCCGTGTCTGCCGTGATTGCCAACGGACTGATCATCTCCGAGAAACTTGTCCATCGAAATCTCTCAACCTCCGCGTCATCCCTCGCCTTCATCATTACACTTCCAAGCTTCCTTCCCTGGTTTTTCACCTTGTTTTTGGATTTCTCTGCTGCGGCGCTGGTTTTAGAAACAACGAGTTCATGCTTCTTCCGCGGAGCCTGGGAGCTTGATTCCGCGCGCGGTACGAGCCAGTGATTGGGTGCGAGAGGGGTATCGACCGGCGGGGGATGATCTAGAGTAGAGGCTGGAGATACGATTTGTGCTTGACGGTCTTGGTTCGATGGGCGAAGGGGTGATCAAGTCGGTCCAGTGACGCTGGAGGTATCCGAAGCCGGGACCTATATCACAACATGCTTAACAACCAGACTTCAGGATCAACCAAGCAGGCATACCGTTCTCGAGCTCGTTTGCACGGGCGGAGCACCTGATTCGTACTCAACTGGCTCCATCATCACATCTTGCAGGGCTGCTTTCGCTGTCTCCGCTTGGATCGTCGAGGTGTAAACCGAGCTCATGGATGGAATCGTCTCTGTCTCGGTTCGCTATGGCTGACTGACGTGCTATAGCGTCCTTCATGAACTTCATCTCAAGACGCCTTTACTCTGGCATCGGCATCACTATCATCTCCGCTTTCTTCAGCATCCTCGCTATCACCACCTTTGCCTTGTATCTTCAGCCGTAGCCTGTATCCAACATCTCCTCGATCGCCATCCTCTAGTCCTTCCCAAGGTCAGGCTTCCCAGCCATCGACTTGCCTGTATTCTTATGCCTCAGCGTCGCCCTCTTCCTCGCCCTCTCCACCTCCCTTCGCAGGATAGCCTCGTCCTCGTCTCCTCCGGCTGCATTCAGCTTTTCCTCACACATGCGGTGAAGCTCAGCTAGTCTAGCTGCTACTGCTTGGACAGTTAGATGATGCGCCTGTATGGCGTTTTCCTCCGCTTCCGCAATGTCCTCCTCACGAAGTCGCGCCTACTGGAGCAACTTGGAGATGCCATACTCGAGCTCGGTGGTTGGCTAATGGAACAAGTGTTAACGAACCGTAAAATAAAGTTCGAAAAGCAAAATACCTTAAATCGAGCGGCCAATTCAAGATTGGAAGTCGCGGCCTTCGGCTCAGGTTGCAGAGGGAAGCTCAAGTGTTCAGCCTACAGAAAAATTCAATCTCTCAAACTAATATGATGAGAAAAGGACAACTGACCTCTCGTATACGCTTCGTACTCTCACCCCACTTGTCTACTTCGCCCTTGGTCAGTTCGTATGCTGCTTAGACGATCCTTCGTGCGTTGGGGTAAGGGTGCAGAGAGGGTTCGACTTTGAGGATAGTTCAGCATCATTCTTGCCTTTCGAAGAGGACGACTCCGAGCGTAGAGCTTCAGCAGACTTCTGAAGTGAGGCAAGAGCGACGGTATTGGACTATGTTCCCGCTAGTGGGGTAAGGAGGTCGTCGATATTGAATTTAGTTCCTGAAAGACGTAGTAAGCATAAGTAATGCATGGGAAAAGGACAGGCTTACCAGCGTTATAACCCCAAAACTCGTTCTCAATGCCAGCTTCGGTACGCTCAGTGAGCAGCTGTCTCCGCTTGGCGGGCTTAGAACCGTCTGCGTCGTCAGCTTTGCGTTTGCCGGCGATAGTCGAGGTAGTGTCCAGCTGAGAGACGAAATTCTGAAGGCCCGCTAGAGCCGGGGTATCGATTTCTTCATCTCCATCGTCAGATACGATCAGTGGCGGCGGAGGTTCGTTGTCGTCATCCTCAGAAACGGAGTCCTCTTTAGATCCATGAGGCCTTGGCGTTGGCTGTCAATGTTTCAGCATCGCTCCTGGTATCGATTTCTTCCTTGCCGCCCAGGACATCGAGAATGTCGATGAATTCGGACGGGTCATCCTCTTCTTCTGCGCTGGAGTCAACAAACACCCCGTCGATTTCTTCCTGACCCTTCGTACCATCCTTCTCGTTCAAATCCACGTCCACAAAGCGCACTTTGTCTCGGCTGTTCAAGGCCTTAGACTGGCTCTGAAGTTTCCGCTGAATGGATGGTTTCAGAGAGAACAATAATCATGAAGGAACGATATACCTCGCCTACAAAGTGGAAGCCAGCAAAGCGTTCTATGTCTGACCGGGACCCTTCGAGCGCAACAGAGCTGTCGTCGTCTTCGCCGGCGATGGCTTCGTCCTCGTCATGTTCCCCAATGAACCTCGCGCTGATTGTTCCGCTTGCTTCATCTTCACTCCCATCTTCATCCAGCACGCCACCGAATTCCTTCACCTCTTCTTCATCAAACCCGAGGTCTACCTTAGCTATCAGCGGCTCGTATTCGTAGACTTCTCGAACGGCTTGAGATTTCCGTTTCTGAGACCCAATAGCATTTGCTTTCTTGGTGGAACCGAAAGACTGTTCAGTGGATTGCCGGCCAGACTTGCTCACTATTGCTGAAGCAGCATATGGCGAGGAAATCAAGTATTAGCCCCTGACTGCAGAAATTCAACCCTCAATTCCGCAAAGGATTTCCACGGTCAATAAATGTCTCTCACGGTCACTTCTTCTGTGCAATCAACAATTTGAAATGTTGCTGCGAATTTTCGGCACTCCAAGTCTCCAACTCAATAGCAAGCCGTAGAAGACAACAAAAATGCGACGATGTGGTGAGGACGCAATCCGTACAATGGTGTCATGAGTCGGTGGGTGGATCTCCCATGAAGTTCTAGCAGCTCGTTTACTTCAATTCGGAGCAGAATGAAAGATGGAATGGCACTACCTAGTAACTAGGAGGACCCCTTCCGGGGAACACAGCCAACTCATGCAGCGGCTAGCTAAATGCGGGGTAATGTCTGCTGGCAACTACAAAAGGACGCTACTCTGCTTTCGTACTCATCGACTGGGCGTAGTACCCCTCTGACAACGAAGATGTCCCGCTTCGTTCGTTCCGCACTGACCCTCTCTGCCATGGCTCTTGTCCTTCTTCCAACTACGGCTGCGGTACATTTTACTGTCAAGAATAAATGTCCGAATGCGCTCACTCTGTACATCAATGGTGAACATCGAGGTGTCCTGGGGAATCGAGGAGGAACCGTTCACCACGATGTGCCGAGGGATTGGACTGGAGATATATGGACAAGCTCGTACGAGGGAAGTGCGAACAGCGACAAGTCAACAAGGGCTTCTTTTCGTCTTGGGGTAAGCGTTCTCTCTCAGCAGAATGGTCGATATGACTTGAGCTATCATTGCAGGAAGGGTACTACTACATCGTCTCGGATTTCTCCCGTTTCAGCACGGGTGTCAGCATCACGCCTAGCCGTCAAGCTGTACGTCGTCACTGTATTTTCTACGCTTCGTACTAATGGATCCAAAAATAGGACTGGGGCTGGTGTTCGGTAGCTAGCTGCAATAGTCCGACCTGCGGCGGCGCGTACCGCGATAAACCGAACTATCTTCCGCCACCTGGCAGCTCTCCTCCTAGTCCACCGCTCTATCGTTGCCCTGGCGACGTTAGCTTCAAAGTGACGTGAGTTCCTACTCGTTATTCCTACACCATGTAACTCATTCCTTCTTCGCATCGCAGCTTCTGCCCTGATGGCAAGCCACCAGCCCCGAAGCAACAGTCGCAGCAAGGGGAGGTGCACCAGATCCACCCCAACGGTGATAACAAGAAATGTCTTGATGTCCGCGCGGGGAAATTGGAGAACGGGTCTCCTGTTCAAATGTAAGTGAAGCAAAATGGTCGACAGTTCTATCTATTCATGTCCCGCTGATATTTCAGTTACGACTGTAACGGATCGCCCGCTCAAAGGTGGCGCATACGCTCATCTCCGGGTGCAACCAAGATTCAGGTGGACGGCACAAACTTCTGTCTGGATGCAGGCCTTAGTCCGTCCGCTTCGCTTCTTCATGCGCCGCCGTTATTTATCTTGCACCCGTAGCTCCTGGAAATGCCGTCCCACTGAAAATCTGGCAATGTTATGATAATCTAGATGCCCAGAAATGGTGGTACACGGACGACAAGCACATTGCTTTGGAGGGCAAGGGTACGTCCTTTCATTTCCTTCCATTCACTCGATTAAGCCGTCAGGATAGGTCAATGTCTCGACCTCACTGGCGGAAATAACTGGAATGGAAACGTTCTCCAAACATGGGAATGCACATACGCCAATAAGAACCAGATTTGGACGCTCTAATTCTTGAGCCCCCATTAAAGTTCTTCCATCTGACTGAGTCTTCCATACCCGTTCAGGTTGTACCGTACGAACATATCAAGAATGTAACTTAACAATCGACGTAGGACCGACTTTTGACATCTGCTATGATAGCTCCTGCCCTTGACGGCGGTATATCTTCCCAGCCTTCATAACAAACTTTACGCCCGTTTCCCTATCAATTATCCGCTCAAAGTCTGCATTATCACCGTTTTGTAGATCTCCTGACAGACCAACCATATCCGCCGCCCATCCCGGTCGTATAACGCCAAAAGGGACCGTATCTTCCTCATTCGGTGAGATATTGTCGACCGCCTCAGGATCGTTCCCAGTTATGCAAGCCCATCCCCCAAGGGTGGCCCATCTCAGAACGTCCCGCCAATCAGCTCCGAGACGAACCATCAGCTTCATCTCTAGCGAGTTATCGCCGTGCGCAAACACTCCTGTATCACCTCCTACCGCGACGCAGATACGAGGCAGTCCTGCGGCACGATTCCGAGACATGTATGGAAGCGCTGCTTTGAAGGTGCGCATGGCTCGATCCCAAGGAGAATAGAGACCATGGGCATGCCTGTCAACTCCACCCTCGTTCTGTTCTGTGGTATAGTACGCCGCAAGGGTCGGCACCCACGTTGCACCACTTCGATCGAATAAGTGCGCAATCTCCTTGACCGTTATCTCGTCATCCTCAGTGCAAGCTAACCTCCGCTGCTGGGGAAAGTCGAATAAATCTGTTCCATGCTCGATGGAATCGACACCAAGCTCGAGGAGGGTTTTGATCGTGGCGTAGTTTGTTGCATGGGCTGCTGCGCGGATGATAGGCTTACCTGTAAACGGCGATCGGAAGGCATGAGTCGCAGTGATCATGGCTTGTAACTCGGCCGGAGAAAATGTGGGCAATGACAACAAATAAGATGCAGGTGAAGAAGAGGTCGACAGGCGTGACAGCACCCGATAATCTAAGGGATATTTGTGAGGAGACAGAGGGCGAATTTTGGAGTTCGAATAGTGATACCTGCATATATCTGCGCCGCAACAGTATGTCATCAGATGTCGACTTAGGTGCCGAGGGCACTACCTTGATCCAATCAGCCCCAGCACCGATCTGCCTCCTTACCGCTTTGACACATTCATCAACGCCGTCTGCGACCTCTGCTCCGGATACGCCGTCAATCCCCTCCTGACTAGTGTGGATGGAACTCTTCGGACCTGGAAAACGTTTTACGTCTGAGCCCAAGACTAATGCAATGCGCCTGTTGCTCACCGTAGCTGCCCGTTGATACTATTGCCTTGCTCGAGCAGTAGTATCTTGGGCCCGGGATCAGGCCCTGGTTGATACATTTTCGAAGGGCGACATCTGCATCGCCGGCTCCCTCTGTACCTAAATCCCTGGTATAAATTGGCCGCGTATCTCAGCTCGGTTCAACGAAACGAACAGTGATACCCCTCACCTTACGGTAGTGAATCCTGCCATCAATGTTTTCCTCGCATGATTGGTGGCTCGGACGGTTCGCTCAACGAGAGATTCCTTTGTCAACTGATCGTCCCATGACGTTTCAGAGTAAGGGTGTAGAAAAACTGCCGAACTGATATGAGTCTTGATGTCTGCGGGAGGAAATGGAGAACAAACGATGGACGTGCACGTCAACGAAGCCTGGAACAATGGTCAAGTCCCGACAATCGACTACCTGGACACTTTCAGAATCGCCTGCGAGTTCACTGAATGGTCCGACACTAATGATTCGTCCGGATGATGCGTCAACTTGGATCAATTGCTGCGATAGAAAGGTACAGGTGACGGGATCGAACAGCTTTCCGGCGTAGATATGAAGTACTGGTCGGACCATTGGCGTCACAGATCCAGGTGGTTCGATTATCTCTCATCTGATGCGCTCCTAACCAAGATGTTCAGGAGACAGGAGTAGCAGGATTGGAGGCGTAACTTCCCACTAACGCAAGTTAATGGAACGCGATGTTAAATCCAATGATGGTACTAGTACATGGAGTTATGCGATGAAGTAAATGAAGAAAGACAACACGAGAACGCAGATACAACGACTAATGAGATGCGTCTAGAAATAGTAACGAGTTCTTTTAGCCTGAGTAGAATCCTAATTTACTAAGCTTACATGCAAGGAATGGGTCACTTGAGGAGGGGACAATTTGGTGCATGTGTGCCGCCCTTCCACTTGCAAAAGGAGCACGTTGGCCCACCTGCGTTACTGGCGTAGTTTATGGGTATATGATACACCGGAGAAAATGCCGCCATGTCCCCCTTTTTGGTGATGTCGCGAAAGAGCAGAGAAGGGATTCCTTCCGTTGAAATGGTTTGGTAGTATGAACCCATTTGGTGCAGAATGCTGGTTTAGAGCCTTTTGACACTATGCGCTGAGGCGAGAGCGAAATGGTATGAAGACTTGGACAGAGAAAAGGTTGCTAGATGCCCCATCCCGGCCGTCAGCAGTGCTTTATATACCGTGAAGTTTCTGAAGTGAGACGTTGAGGTGATCCGCCTGGCCGGTCGCCAGTGGCGGCATGATAGAAAGAACACTTTCTGCGCAGTCTCGTATCGCCAGTCAGGGAAGTTAGAAGGGATGCGACAGCGACAAGACCTGCGTATTAACTTTGCCCACAGTAGCTTAGAGGAGATTAGTAGGACGATTCACCTCACATATTCGCAGGGGGGTTCACCAGTGGGCTTGAGGTGCCAAGCTCGTGGCTATGTAGTACGATCAGCGAGTCACTGTTAAGCAGAAATATTTCACGAAAGGCAGCATACAAAAGCATTAAAATCGTGCGGTATTCGTCGATGGATGCCTTTTCGTCATGATTACGCATGGCAGGAGAGTCAAGGATCTCGAGCTTCGAGGTCCAACTCCTGGCCGAACAACCCCCCCTGTCACGGATATCACGTGATGTTCGGGAACGCAGATCACCGAACGGCGGGAGGTGGGCTTGTCCTTCACATCGCCCTCCACTTCTACTGAGCTAGTCGGACTCAGTCACCTCTACACTGAACTTCAAAGCTTTTCGCTCGTTATGCCTTCCAAAATCCCCTCCACCGTGCTTTGGCCGTCCTCTTTGTTGTGGCAACAATGGTGTCACGAACAATGGGTCGTGGCCACAATGGATTTAGTATAAATTGTCGGCTGTAGGTATCTCCTTCCACATTTTCTACGCTAGACGTACCGCTTGCTTACCAGCAATTGCTTCTTATCACAGGAATCGGGCTGCGCTCACCCTGTTCACTATCCGCCATGTTCGCCTCTTTCCTTGTTGCCATCGTTTTTTCTTGCGTCTCGGTTTCGCCTATGGTCATTCCTTGCCACCGATCGCGACCGAGCAACACTTCTGATATCACTCCCCAACACCTAACTCTCATTTCCCCTTCCATCGTTTCGTGCAATATTTCCGCGCCTTTCGCTGATGAATGCCGTACGGCCACGCAAGCGGCGCCGTTCATCAACAAAGCCTTCAAAGACTACGAAATTACCACTGTGGGTGAGAAGGCCGCGATTCTGAGCTTGATGCTCTTTGAAACAGGCGATTTCAAGTTTGATCGAAACCAGTGCGTCTTTCTTTCTAATTCACCTTAGTTTCATTGCTTATTGAGATATAACTCAACAGCTTCCCTCCACCCGGGCGTCCCGGCCAGGGAACACGAAACCTCATGACCTTTCCTTTCGTCTATCAATACGCTGTCGATACACCTGCTACTCGGTCTCGTACGCTTGCTCTAGCGCCTAACGCCACCGACCCCTCCATTTCCAATGCCACTATGAACGCAGTCCGAGATCTCGTTCTCGGTGACGAGCTTAGCTTCGCCAGCGCCATGTGGTTTTACAGAGCCAGTGGTCCTGAGCGAGCAGGCTGCGCCACCAACAGGACGTTGGTCGATGGTCTGGTCTCCCAGACACGACAAGGTTGGGAGGACTTCATCACCGGATGCATCTTTACGACGGTAACAGATGATAGAGCATCTGTTTGGGAGAAGACGCTATCTGTTTTGGCTGCTTAATGCCGCCTTCTGATCTACCGTTGGAACATTCTGTATCGCTAGGCCATCATACCGTATACTATGAAGCACACTAATTGTACTCTCATAGCCATGATAATCACTTATCTTGTTCACTGTTTAAACGCGCTTTCTCTTCCCATTTTTCGCCGTGAACTCCTTTCCATACGCCACGATCCCGTCAATCCCATTATCCCCAATACCCGACTAAGGCTGGTTCTCTGACGTTCCTCAGTAGACAACCCTCCTCGCTGCTGGCCTCGAGGCGTAGTCTTGATCTGCACCGCCTTAGTGAGGTGGATCAGGTATCATCTCAAGAACAGTATAAAGGGACTTGTCACGAACGCAACTCCTCACCTCATCCTACTACCCCCTCGCTCTATACCCCATCACCTGGTTTCCGTCTCTGTATGCACGACTGCACTGGTACTCGCTCCACGACCACCATGCGATTTTGTGGTGCACGCTTAGCGGAGGTCCCGCATGGCTTAAGCACTCTCCTCTTAAGAGATGCCCAATGTTGCCATTGCAGCCGAAGGGGATTCCACACACGTAGCTGCCCGTTCAACCCGAAGAACGCTCGTAAGTTTCTACTTATTGTCGCTCTAGTGAGCCATCGAGTCGTTGATTCCTTCTAGGTTAAGCGATGGACATCGAATGGCCGACCGACTCGCACTACTTACTTATTTATTGCTCGCCGTTATGTATTGCTACCGACTCCATTGTAGATTACCGTAAATTATGTATCACCAGTAGATCTTTACTTGCTCTGCATCCTGTATTTATGATATCGACATAGATGTATCTCCAGATTATTTATTTTCCTTGTACTATAGCTATTGTAGCATGATCAGATCTAGACCGTTCAAGTTGTCTACCCGCTGTTCTTGTAGCGGATCCTCCATACACCTGGCGGTCTGATGTGACAGCGCTTCAGGTTGATTGCGGGCGCCTACTATGACACTTTCTCAACACCATGTTCTAGCTGGGTCGAGCCAATCCGGACTCTTTTCCGTAAGTCCTTCATTCAGATTTCGAGCCTCCGTATGGTCTCATGTGTTTTGTTAGAAGGCCCGTCCGCAGTGGAGACAGTGAAGCTGAATGGACGCTTGTGGACGAAGACGGTGCTCCCCTCCAGGCTCCAAGTCAAAAAATTCTATGCGCTCATTCATGTAGTACCACGGCGGTCCTCTTCCTCCCCGTCTCCGACGTATCTAGCGTTGACCAGAGATGTGATTACTGAAGATCAACCGCAATATTCCAGGAAGTAAACCCTTGCTTACATGCTTCCGAGTGGCTGTGACGATTCGTACAGAGTACCAGGCCGATTTCTTCGGTAGCGAACTACCCACGGAGGTCCTCTCTCAGCCTCTAGCAACAAGCATCCCAAACTACTCGATGAAGAGCTCTTTGTTTGTTCTTGTCTGTATTCCCCCGATTCATCGGCTATTTTGAAGCCAAGTAGGTTTCGCTTCATACGACGTCTACATCATGCACTTTTGATTGACCGCAGGCATCTCTTTACAGCGTCAGGCCCTCAGGCACTGCAAGTACTGATCCTTCAGTGCGAAAAACCACTAAACCACTCAGTTTCCAGCGGAATCAAATTCTGCAAACGTTGACAGCGTGCACAACCGGGGATACATGATCACTACTCCTTTCCTCCGCTTCTTTATTGAATTTACGGTACCGATCGGATTGGCCGATGTCTCGCTCCGTTCATCTGAACATATTCGATGAGGTATAACTCCGCCGGTACGCCTAGTCCGTTGTCCATGATACAGGGTTGAACGCAGAACAACAGGTCCTTGAATCTCGTACATATGGCTGCCGGCCCGGCGTTCACACTCAGCTGTCTGCTCGAGGACCTCCAAGGGTTGTCGACTTCAAAATTTCAACAAGCGACCGTACTTCCTTTCGACCGAATCTTAGGCTGAAGTCTTATCCACATGTAGCATTGCGAAACCTTACCCACGTCAATTTTCGCTCGCCTGGCATCAGAGTTGAACGCTGCGACCTCTTCGAAACTTTTGCCGTTGCATTAGCATCCCCTACATGTAGCTCCGCCGAACCAGTTCACTAGCGTCTCTTGTTCTAATGCAGAAGTTCCAAGTCGTTCATGGTGTTGCCATGAAAGATAACGGCCCTCGTCAAATCAAGTAATGCGTCCAAAAGATCGGGCGAAGGAGTGATTTTCGTGTCGACGTCACATTTGACATGATGCTAGGCTCCAGCAGTAGGTGTGGGGCCAACTCAATTCGTTCGCGAATTCATCGTTTCCATTCACGTTCTTGTCACAAGTCAATTGAAAGCCATCAACTCAAGTAGCCCCACAACACTCGGCCAGGTGGCCGCTATCATCAGCCCGTCCCCAATCCAATGTACCTCACCTCTTCCGCGGGGATGTGATTCTGGATTGCCTTACTGCCACATATCACCTAGCTTGCGAAGTGATGCCAAGCACCGCAATTCTCACCGTTCTCTATGACCTTCTTCACAGTGAATACGATATGTGGAGCGTTGGGCTTTTTGCCACCTCTTATGGTCAATTTGCAGCGAACTCGTTTAACGCCTCGTCATTCACTGACGCCACTCCAACCTTGCTCTCTCTGAGTGGTATGTTGTTCAATATCCATTAAATTGCCTTCTACTCATGATTGCAGAATGGCGTCCGGAACGCCACATGCTTTACACCCCAGAATCTTCGAAAGAGGCGTTCTCCGTAGCTGTCATTATTGTAGGGGCCGCGATACAGACGTATGACGGCATCCAGCCACCAGGAGATTTCCGTGTGAAGGGAGCCAATTCTCCAAGCGTACGCTTCTCTGAATTGAACTGCGTCGAAACTTCAATTCTATTGTCTAGGGTCAGGCAAGAAGCCGATCATTCGATTTCCCCTCCTCATGAGGACGCATGTAGATCCTAATCAGGTATGTAATCAGTCCACTGTATCGACGGCGGTTGCTGGGACGCTGATCGCTTTCTTCAGCCTGCGTGTCTCTTTATCGTGTCCCGAAGAAGCGGCGCTCAAGAACGGCCAATGGTACGCCATGGTGTTGAAGGTGGATCGGGACCAACTGCAGTCAAATCCTTGAGCGCGCTGATAATGTGTAGGAACCGAGCCACACGACAATGTAACGGGCACCTTCGCTGCACTACGTAGTGACTTCTAGTGCCTGCGCTCGGTGCGAGAGCGATATGACATTGGGAACTGATCAAACTCAAATGTGATGCCCTCGTGGTCAAGGTCGTGCCACACTGACGAACGTTTGACTCTCCGAATTTAGCCCAGGGGAAACGACTCCAAAGATACCAGCTCTGATTTCGCGAATGTTCGCCAGTCCGTTTCACCCATTTTCCCGGAGTGTAGAGATCAGGAGTGGGGAGATGCTGGAACCCGTAAGTAGTCCTGGCCCGACGTACTCGTCTCCTCGTAAGCGTTTCTGAGTAGAATTATGTTAGTCCTGTGATATCCAAGAAGCTGTTAACGCTCGCCTTCACAAGATGACACCATGAAGAAGAATTATTTAAACCGAAGTCAGATAGTCAAATTTTCTTCGAGTCCCTGAATAGTCCTCCACATTTCTCCGTTCATGAAGCTCATAGATCCCCCGAGTCGGCGGCGAAGCCTCGGAATTTGTGGGTACAAAGACTTGATGCTTACCGTCTAGACTGTGAACCCTGTAAAACAACGTTCTAGTCTACCTTCATCGTCCATGATGGACGGCCTCGCGATGGGCTCCCGCTCATCCCTTCCGTGAAGACAACGGATGAACATGGTAGTCGCCATGCACTCCGATAATATTGTTGTTACTGAATGCGATGTCGCGGTACGTGTAATCTTCCGAGTCCTTCTCAGGGTTGATCCGTTCAAACTCATCGCAATTTTGTGTGGTTGGTCTAGCTCGCTCGAACGGTGAATATCGTCCGTAAATTTACTACAATCCTAGCCCGTTGAACGGTCAGTCGTCGCTGACCAGCTTATTTCTGCGCAGACGGTGATCCATGGGGCCACCGTTACTAGGCTGTGTAACTGACAAGAACAGCTACGAGCGGTTCAGTAGGCTGGGATTGCCAAGTCATTAAGGGAATGCCATAGATCGGTGAGACTCGCCTTTAACTAATCGTCGTATGGCTTAGTTCTCCTCCAAAAGCACGCATCAGTCACTTGTCGGAGCCTCCTCAAGAAACGAACTGATGGATTTGAAGCTTGAATCTCCTTGGTCAGAGCTGTTGTGCATCTCCCTGGGTTCGCTTGGAATGAACGACTAGGAGAGGCTCCTCTTTCCATGATGTCTTGCCGAGGGGTATTCTGGGAGAGCGATTTTTGCGCCAATGACATCCGTGGCGCATCTATTTCAGAATGGTGATCATATGTATTGTTAGAACCGCAATATCGCTCGCAATGGATGGCTGATGTCACATACCATCGTCTGTACTATGTGCTATGGATGTCGTGTCGATAGTCACAGAGAGACATGACTTGCGTCTCAGAGACTAGAATCATCTACGAAGATTCCTGGCATAGCACACACAGCGGGGCCTCAAGCTCAAGATGGATGTAAGCCTCACAGTGAACATCAAACTCTAATAATGCGGCATCACCTCATGACCAGAGTCTGGCAGATGTGAAGAACTCCGTGCCCATCGTCAAGGTACTAGTACCCACACCAATCTTCAAGCTTCACGGGTAGGTCAGCCTAGATTCACACCGATACCGATACCGATACCGATACGGAATCAATGAAAGACAGCTCACCAGTATCCGCCATATTACCCAATTCTGATACTACTCCCAAAAACGATCTCCGCTGCAAGGGGTACCACTAGCCTGTATCAGCGGTGGTTCAATTGGCGGGGTCGCCAGCCATACTACGACCACATGGACGTGAGGGCTTCCGGACATACACGCTCATTGGTTGATACCCACAGACCCTCGATTGAGCGTTGACTCGCCGGGGTATTTCCCTCCGGAGTATTCATCCCTGCCAGTGTTAGACGTGGCCCAACCCCCGATTCACCAAAGCAGTAGGTGCGTTGCGACAAAATACACCTACAAAGTTGGCACAACCGTCGGTGATGATCGTCGCCTCTGCAAACGACCAAACCAGTTAGTGCAAGCTTAAACTTAGCAAACGAAACGGTTACTACCGTAGCACAAGAAGTAGTACCTATAATATGCATGCGCCAGATTGAAGTCTATCCAAACAAGTTGATGTTCGTGTACCTGGGAATGACCCACAGTTAGGCATGCACCTACACGAGACGGTAAATCCGGTTGACCCCATCCAGAGGACGTCGATCCGCAGGTGTCTTTTCAGTAGAATGGGTCCTAGTGTGCGAAATCTGGAAGCAAAACCCCGACGCTGCGATGATAACCAACAGGACTAACCTATAGCGGTACAATCACAATCATCAGCTCTGCTCTGAGCGCTGAGCGCTGAACGTGAACCACCGCCGACCCGTTCCTATCTAAGTTGCCTATGTAGTAAGCAGGCCTGCTTACTCCAAACTGAATGATCGTCGTCGAAAGTTCCCAACAAGACCTAGGATAGGTACTGCGTGAGACAAATGACAAAAACGTGTGAGTGTTAGAGTGAAGATCCACCTTACTGGGATACGCTAAGGAAGCCCACTGAGGTTCGCGGAGTACGTATGTATACTTGGTCCTGGTCCTGGTCTTGCTTCTCGACGGTCACCAGTCACACTGAGCAACCAATAGACCTAAGTTAAGTACTTACGGTACATATTTGCAGCTTGACGAGTCGCGATGAAGGCTACGTACTTTGCATTGACGGACTTAGCTCGGTACTCCTTCGACTTCTGTCGCCTTCTCGAGTGCCATCCTGTAGTATGTACTATGTACACGTTCTCGCATGATGCCGAGGCGATGAACCCACTGCGTGTGCGGCTCGGAATCTCTGCGGAATGGTTCGTCACGGTAGTAGCACGTATATATCAGTGCGCGAATGGATGCGACGGAGGTGCGAGCGAATGGTAAGAATAGCGGCAGTAGACGTCTCGCCAACGGCGGTCCGAGCGGAGTTGCTTGACAGGCAGATGGACAGCTTGGGTGGTGTTCTGACTCGGAGTCAGGACCTGGGTCGACATTACCATTACAGACATCATGAAGGTGATCCCGACGCGCCACACTCCGCCGATGAATTTCCAGTCACGGTATCGTCGCCAACACAACAACTGCCGGTCGCAGAATTCGCGTCTCCGGTTCCAAATGGTGTGTGAGCAGTGACTAGTGGCTGGTCGGAGGGAGTATTAGTATTACTCAACTCGCGGAGCACATCGTCGTACACTCATCTGTTTGTTATCACTGCTTCGAGGCCTACGTATTGGTAATAGTAATAGTAATAGTAATAATAGGAACCCCTTGCCTGGTCTAGCGGCGACGCGTGAGCTTTTTGAACAGGTTCGACATGGGGTGAGATGATATGCTAAAAAGACAATCACGACATTCAACGTAGGTAGCGGCATGTGAAGTCTAAATGGCACTCACCGCCGCAAGGCGAACAAAAACGCTCAATGCCGTGCTTTGTTCTTCATGGAACATTGGAAGGCGGAGTCGCAAGGATGGTCAACGAGTGATGTACTTGGTACTTTCGCTTTCGCCCTCAGACCGCAAAAGGGTGAAAAATCACCATATGTATCTTCATTCGGGATTAGGAGAACGATAACGATGACGGTGCCCACGAATGCTTAAATGTCCATCGACTGTTTAACTATAGAAACCGAGCTCTGATGAATCGTGGACAAACAGTTTGGCTCACGTCATGAACTCACGAAAACGGTGAGACTTTGCATAACGTGGGTGTCGAGTACAGCACAGCACAGTAGGCGCCTGGGCCTCGCTAAACTCTATTGGGTATGTAGCTGGTGTCAGACTCTCACTCTCACCCACGAAAACGGACTTCGAAGACGTACCAAAACCAAAAAAGAAGCAGC
Source organism: Pleurotus giganteus (assembly GCA_032158425.1). Classification (NCBI taxonomy): domain Eukaryota; kingdom Fungi; phylum Basidiomycota; class Agaricomycetes; order Agaricales; family Pleurotaceae; genus Pleurotus; species Pleurotus giganteus. The sequence continues at coordinate 4,848,627 of JAPEHR010000002.1, forward strand.
ACACACATATTATATCGGGATACTCGGAAGAAGTCAAACTAGAATCGTCGGAGAGTGAGACGTTTGTTAGAGGATTTGAAATTTGAAATGACCTCGGAAGGTGCACAAGACTTTGGTAGTACTAATATAATAACTTACTTGTGAGGCACCTGACGATCGAAGTCACAACGCCGTAATAATAGTCCTTGGTTCTGATTTTGAGTCGGGGTTTGATTGAACGTACGAGAACATTGCCGGGATGCTGGCGACATCACGATGAAGCGGAGTAGTACTGGCCATGGTCGATATCCTGCCCACGCTGGCTCGTCCCATGCTCAATAATCCTCGGTTTTACAAAAGGAAGAAGACGAGGCCTCTGGTCCACTTGCTGAGGATTCAGACACGCGTGCGCAACACTACACACACGCCTATCAGAATTCCTCACGACGTTCCACTAAACGAAATTCACTGACCGACTTCAGGCCCAGGTTTTGAACAATTAGCGGGATTAAAATCAGGGGTGGTTCAGGGGTCCGTCCCAGCGTCGTCGGGAAAATTGCGAATGGCGAATGGCGGATGGTGAGGATTCGAAGCGAAGCGCGCTGTGCTTGAATGTCATGTCATGCGTCATGGCATATCCCGAAGAACGGGCAGGGTAGACGGCCAAGTTGTGTGTAGTCGAAAGGCAAAGGCTTTGAGTCAAAGAGAACCAAAAAATCCGAGTTTCGGTATTATACTCGAGTATATTATGTACGTCGGCCGGTTTCGGTGCCGGCCTGCTGTTCACGTCGTTGAGCGGGCGAATTGATTGGACTTGGAGGTAAAACAGCGCTCTAAGCAAAAACGAAAACGAAAACGCAAATGAAACATGGTAAGTGAGTGAGTGCTTTGTATATGGCCTTGAAGGCGGCGACGATGAGGCGAGCATTGAAGTTCCAACGAGTCCGACGCACCAATCCGAGTGTGTTTTCAACTGCACGAGGACATACCCGAGTCATAAGTTCTTCTGGATGATCAGGGGTGCGGGGAAGGAAGGTAGCCAGGGGCCGAGTATCGGAACAGCCAGCCAGCCAGTGTCAATGCGGAGTCGCGCTGTCCTTGAATACCAAGGAGGATTCCGAGGAAGGCAATGAGGATGAGGATTAATCATTGGCGACGCTTAGCCGTTAGTCGTTAGACCCTGTCGAAACAGAAAAAGTCCGAGGACATTCGGGATTGTAGAGATACCCACAATATGAAAAAGGTGGTGGCGAACAAGGAGATGCATGACTCGGAGGAAGAGTACATCGGTAGAGGCTAGTCTGGTAGGATCCGACATTAGAGCTCTCCGAAGTGAGTTACAGGCTATGTTCTTGTTCTCGACGACGATGCAGATAGCTTTTGGGACGCTTGCTCGGCTGATACGAAGGTAATTACACGAATGTTGAGAGCTAGTTACTCACATAGATGCAAATGCTTACGCCCTGGCTAGCTTCCCCGCGCAAACGCGCCGTCACTTGTACATGAGTACATGAGCACAAGAAAGGCCTGATCCTCACGTTCGTATTATAAGTCTCTAAACGAACGAAACAACATACTGTACGCACACTTACTCAAAGATAGCACTAATTCTCCGGGATAATAAGTTCCACCCATCCACCCTTCCATCTTCTCGATTTCGAGTTGGAGAAAAAAAGGGTGTTCAATAGAGCTTCAGCTTCAGGTTTGCCGTTAACGTTTTCTCGTGCTCGGAGTAAGTAAACGTTTACAACGTTCCCTTGGTCCCTTTGACCGACTCGGACACGCAGCTAGCGGACTCGGACTCGAAGGACCCTTGTGCATGCCACCAATAATGGAGCGATGACTTCCACAAATGACTAGGATGGAAGACTCGCAGGCAAGAGGCCGTCTATTAGAAAGGATTGACGAGCTCGGACAGCCAACAAAGCAAAGCGTAGAACGAAAACCACCCAGTAGTCGAGCGTCGAATCATGGTGAGAGCCTATGCGCCTATGGCCCGTCGACTTGCACGAGCCTCGGCATTTCCCGAAGCACTGAGTCCTCGACCCAGACCCCGCCATCTTCCTTTACCCTAGTCGATCCCTACTAGTCGATCCCTAAGTTACTCCAAGTCCCTCCTCCCAAATGGCAATGCGCCCATCCCACTATTCTATTCTTAGCTCCTCCTCTTTGTCCGGACACCTAACAAATTGAGACCGCCTCAATTGAAAAACGGCGACTTGAATATGGTTGTATGTATGGATTCTGGTATCCAGATTCCAGAATATCAATTGAAATACTTCGGCATTCTGAATCAGATCTGAATCATCATCGGCAGTATACAGTATACGAGTACTTATATCATGTTACCCGACGCGTATGTATGCACACGGTCGCTAGACAGAGGCGAGGCGAGGCGAATAAACGACAAATGACAAGCGGCAATTTAGCTGACGACTTACGCGTATGTACGAGAATAGGGCGGGGATCGGTACACGTACCAACAAGGAATTCGGGGAACAACGAAAGGAAAGGAAAGGTTATACAGAAAGTGAGCCGGCTCGGCTGGCTATTACTACTACTGTATACCGTAACGCACTCACCTTGAAGCAAGGTACCTAGTCAGTGGGCGGTGGGAATTCCAAATCCAATCCAACCCACCGCTTCTGCTTGTGCTTCTTCTTCGCTCTGTTCGTCCTTTCATCTCCGTTCTATGATCTATCAAACATGACACACGGCCACGGCGCCAGGCGGAGAATAGCATCCATATCCATATCCATACCATACTTACCTGGATCATTACCACAATCACCAAACGGCAAACAGCAATGGGGACGTCCATCGTTGATTGAATGAATTCTGGAGAGGAATCTGATCGGCCACTTCAGCCACGTTACGAACCTGCCACCGTAGTTACAGTATGGGGAAAAGGGAACAGGGAACCGGGAAAAAGGGAAAAGGTGTTACGGGAGACGATCGAGATTGCACACAGTCACGGTAGCTGGGAGATGAATTGCGGGCGTATGCCATGCATGGGTTGTTATTTATGTTACTTATGTGATGCATCGCCCATCCACGGTCGAGCATACTATAGCCTCCGAGTCCGTCGCCCACCCACCCTCGCACACACGGTATTTACGACCTTATGTGCGTACGTTAGCTTCATCCATCGTGAAGAAGATCCAGAGCCAGAGTATATATATATACGTGCATGAGAAGCGAGTAGTGAACGCCTTTCCACATACCTTTCCCCTCTTCGATTCACCGCAACGCACCACGCACACACACACTATGAACGCTATGAATGCCACGACGACGACGGGCTCGGAGACGAACAGCTCACCGACGACGACGACGGGGAGCAAGACGCCCTTCCTCAAGCTCCCCCCTGAACTCCTCGAATACATCATCCTCCGACTCGTCGCCCAAAGCCCTTTTGACGTATTCGTCGTCTACTCTCCCACACCCCCTTCTCCCACTACCACCACCACCCCCACCACCACTCCGCTCCTTCTTCCCCTCCGCCTAACATGCCGCTCCCTCAACACCCTCATAACCAGCGACACCTTCAAAGCCAAAGCTTTCCCCGTGCTATTCGACATCGGAGCGGCAGAGCGGCGGAATTTCACGCTGAGCAGGTCGATGAAGGCGGACCAGTGGGATGTTTGGGGTAGGGTTATCGCTTGGGTGGGTGACAAGGAGTGCGTGGACGATGAAGGTGGGAAAGAAGGGGAAGGAGAAGGAGAGAGGAGCTCAGGCTCAGGCTGGGACGACGAAACAGCCTTCACGCTACTCACCAAACACCCATGGAACATCGCCGAAACCCTCCTCCAAGCCTACCTCATGCTCCTCTCCGACGACGGCAAGAACCGTGCCCAACTCGAACACGCAGGTCTCTACCCCCTCCTCAAACAATACCTCCTCGGTCAACGCCACGGCCACCCACACCTCTACTCTCACCTGTACAACGCCTGGCCGATAGAGTCCCATGAAAACTCGTGTTGCCTATGGCTACTCTGGATGCTCACGACGGAGGAGAGACTGAAAAGCGAAAGCCAGGAGGAGAAGGAGCGCATAATTGATATGGTCTCTCCATGGGTGCTCGTTCCCTTTCGTGTGCGTACTCTCTTCCCTATCTGTCTGGTCCCATCATCACTAATTCAACGGTCCTGCAGTATCCGCTGGCCCACGCCCCGGCTACTCACTACAACCTCCCGCTATCACCGACCCTCTTCGTCCCCGTCGCCTCCTCCTCCGCCAACACACAAACTCAACGGAGGACCCAACCCCGGCGCGGACGACGTTCTATCCCCTCGTACGACCTCCCCCATTCCATCATGACCGCTCACGGACCGTACCCAGTCTACGAACGGTCATTCCCTTCGTCAGAAGCGGACCTCTCCACAGCAGTCGATGGTAGCGAGGAAGGTTCCACCACCATGCCTCCCGCTGTCTCCTCCTCTACGAACGCACCTCACCAGCACGAATTGGCGTTCCAACCCACCCGCGACAGCATGCTCAACATCCCTTTCTTCTCATGCCATCGCCCCTTCTCCGTCCCTCCCCCTTCCCTCGCAGCAACCCTCCTCTACTTCTCCCGTCGCGAACTCAACCCATTCGGCATCCCCCCTCACCTCCCCGCCACTCGCGAAATCGCCGACCGCCATTTTCGCGAGCGGCTGACAGCGGAGCTGCGCGAGCAAGAAACGATGGGCCAAGTCGTCGATTGGAGGGTCTTGGATAACAGCAGACGCGAAGCTGCGCCTACCAAGGAAGATATCGCGGAGTTCAACGGGTTCAAGGGTGCGCAGCTGCCGTTTGAGACGAAATGGCACGATGGCTGGGAAGGGTGGGGAAAGGGAGAGGGCGTTGATGGGTGTTACGACGATACCGCAAGCGATGGCTTGAAGAGGTGGAGAGCTAGTCCCGGAATCGCTGGACCGTGGAATCCGACCTGGCTAAACGATCCCATCCTCGGTGAAGGCCGTTTTCCTCACCCTCCCGCTCCTTCTTCTTCGGCGGAATATACGACTTGGCACGAATCAATCCCTCCGTCGGTCAGGTACGACAACGACTACTTCCGTGCGAGGTACTGCTATGATCCATTCTTGGTGCAAGGTCGTAGGAATGGGGACGTTCATACGCCGGGGCTGATCGATGGGTTGTGGCAAGGGAGGATGCTGGTGAGTGTCTCGTTTCAGTTTCGTGTTTTCGACGTTGCGTTGCTTTGTCCTTTCTGTGCTTGTCTTTTGCGACTCGGACACGCGCACTTGACCATCGTGTATATGCATTCCTTCATTCACGTCTTCCTCAAGGGAAGTGGTCCCACTATTAGTCGCCAGAGCGAGGATAGGCTGCATATATGCGCCTCATCGGCGTGGTGTTTCGCTCGTTGGCTAGCATGCTGGGCTTACCTGTATCAAGCGCTCTGGCATTCATATCGACGACGTTGGTGACGATGCTAGGCTCTATCTGTCATCACTGCGGCTGACGACGAGCCTGATGCTTACCTTACCTCATGCCTCGCAGCTGGCGATGTGGTCGTGTGCTGAATGGAGGATTAGCTGCATATATGCGCTTCGTCGGCATCGTGTTCCACTCGTTGCCTAGCTTTGCTTTGCTTATCTGTGCCTGGCTTTCGTATCCACGTCGCTGTTGACGATGCTATCCATCTGTCATCACTGCGGTTGACCGCAAGCTGATGCTCACCTCGTTTTCTGGCCTCGGCACCCGCAGCGTACGATACTGGGCACTGGTGGTGGTTTGTTTGCAGAGCTGCTGTGACCGTCTGCCTTTTTATACCAACTGTCGGGATTCGTCACGGACGACGTCATACCCGTTCGTCCATTGTCCTCGGGAACAGCCGATATTCCCAAAGACTCGCTGTGGCTCCTAACTCTGACATCCCCTCGGTGCATCCCCTCATCCCGCGGACCTTGTTCCTCACGCTGCCCACCGTTAGATTTTCGTTCCATTTCAATTTTATCGCTCGTTTTCATCTCAATATACAATTTTTACTGACTCATTTTATTTATCTTAGGTTCCTTCAGAAGGACCCTTCCTGAATCTAATCCACACGCGCGACCGACCACGTAACTTTGGCGAAGCGTATTTCTTTACGATGACTGTTCCGGTGTTCATGCGGCTGAAGGAGTGGCATTGGGTGAGGGGGAGTCGGCGCAGGGGGGCTTTAGCGGGGAGGAGAGGTCCGCATAGGATGATTGAGGTTGAAGAAGAAGAAGAAGAAGATGGCGACTTGACGCCGACGGTGGAGACGATAGAGCGGAAGAAGAAACTCGTACCGTGGCATCGAGCCACCTCCGAGCAGCGCGCGCGCGATCTCCACGCTGAAGAAGACCAGGAACAAGGTGGTGGTGGCCCTATTCCAGCGGCTACGAGAAGGGAGCGTGTTGATGAAGGCATGAGGCATGCTTGGTTCCCGGAAGGTTGTGTATGTGAAGAACGGGGCGATGTAAGTCCTTTTTTCTTTGCTCGCAGAATTATCTCTCTGAACCCTCTTGTATTATAGAACCTCAACGTCACCCTCCCTCATATCACCTCACTCAGCGTGACGCCATCTCTCTACGAACGATATCGTCGCGGCCAGCCAAACTCGCACGAGAGCGAGTACTGCGTGGAGTGTCTGAGGCGGGAGTCGGAGAGTGAGCTGCTGAGGAACGTCGGTCGCATGGAGGCCGACGAAGCTCTTAGAGACAGGTCGAGGGAAGAATGTCCCAAATCGGATTCACAAGTCGATGAAGAGGACGAGGACGAGGACACTATCGAAGACGACACCATCGAAGAAGACGCTGGCTTTCTTCATTCACGCTTCGGCGGTGCAGCTGGCTACGAAAAGATCTGGCAGGACATTGGGTTAGGCCGAGCCCTCAAACGGAAGAAAGGCGAGACTCCTGGGAGGGACTATAGAAGCCGCACCGACATCGACGACGACTATAGACACGAATTCGTGCCGCGGGCAGAAGACGACAACGAGGGTATGGACGTTGATGACGCTGATGATGGTGCTACTGGCGGTGGTGACACCGACGCAGAATGGATGGACGTAGACGAAGACGCCGATGCTGACGACGACGACGCCTCCTCCACATCCGATTTCGACGACCCAACAAACCCACCCGACGACCCGCACGTCTCCCCTCCCTGCACCGGCATCGCCGACATCCTCATCACAGGCTCCACAGACGCCTCCCACGCCGCTGCCTGGCACTCCTTCGTGTTTCGCGGCCGCGTACGCAAATGGGACGGGTTGGTGGGGATCCTGAGAGTCAGTCGCGATCGCAGGATGGGCGATTTGGTGTTTTGTGGGTATGTCGTTGGAGGAAGGAATTTCGTGGGGAGGTGGAGGGCTGTGGGGAATGAGGGACCTGGGAGGCCGGCTTGGGAGGGTGCGTTTGCCATGTGTAGGAGAGAGTGAAGGAGCCCCCGTGCGTATGGACTCTTGTATATTTTGATTCGATTCATATTATGGACGATCTATATTCTATTCTTTTCTCTTCCCTCATATTTACTACTTTTCCTCCGCCCGGCTATCTTGGTTATACATCCCGCCATTATGCCTGCCCAAAAGTACCCTCCGCCCCTCCTGTTTTTTATTTGCTGTTATGCCGTCGTCCTACTTACGTGCACCTGGTTTCACTTTGTACATCTACTACTAGGTACCGCTTCTTTCGTTCGTTCGCTCGCTCGACCCCCTCTCTTCCACTTTGTATACATACATACATATCTATTCGTTCTGAGACAGGCTTGCACGTTTCCTGGTTACCCATTGTTTACCCATTACCCACTGCTCATTGCTACCCTTGACTTCGACTATACCCTCATACCGACATGACATGACATGGCCTTACATATCTAATTCCCTCTAGAATACGAATATGACGTGTTGTTTCCAAGAAGTGCTTCTGAATCTGAAGCAACTTTGCAAATCGTGCTGCTACATAGCTACCGTACTTGAGTATGTACCGGATGCGGTGAGCTTGGGTACCGGGTAGCTTCAGAGTGAGGGGGGAAGGGTGGGGCACTTTCGCACTACTCAACTGTGGGTACAGTATTTCATCAACACTCATTACTTTTTGCGTAACACGAAATTAGGCGGTCGACCGGCATAAGCTGAATTCATAACCCCTTCGAGTTCCCGTCTGATGTGCCTCGCTTCATTAACCCAGCATTACGAGCGAGGAAGCGAATAGTGGCACCGAACAATATTGAACAATGAATGCCGTCGTGATTAAATAGATCCCCAATGAATGTACGGCGGTTCTGAACGAGAGAAGGCTTCAGTTGACGCGGCGAGCCTCATGGGGGTAACCGGCTCTTAAGAGGAAGGGGAAGGGGAAGACATGAAGACATCGGCAATTTATACGTCGTGCGTCCGTGTTCCTTTCGTCAGTCAGGGATCGTGTGCATGCTCGAGGACACAAGTCTTTGGAAGAGGAGCACCCCCCTCATGTCGGCTCGCCAAGGCCGTAAGTACCACTGGCAATGCAATTTACCAGTTCTGGTCGTGAAACCAACCATATGACGTCCATCAGCGGCGATCTACATAGATGTCAATAATACAAAAGAATGGAGATACATAGGGCCGCCGAAAGAGCGTGAGCGTGAGCCTCGGGATTAAAGGGCACATCGGATTGAGGAATTTGGATATATTTCCGAGACGAGATACATAGGACCAGATACTGTCAATTCCGTCAGTAGGAGGACTTGATACTAAATACTAAGTACTAAACTTACTAAAGCAAAGCCGAGTACATATACCATCATTCCGCTGACGGGCGGAGACTTCGTCTACTCCAAGCCGGAACATAAGTATGGAGGTCTCGAAGTTGACGCTAGAAGGGTGACACCTCTTCTCCCGTGCTGGCTGATGAATAAGTGGAGTGAATGTGAATTGAGTATGTGGTCAGCGCTACCGCGCATGCAAAGCGGATTTGATCAAGCACCCCTACGTGCTACATAATACATTCGGCCGGATACTTATTGCCGTTGACTCAGGCGATCGGTCTCATGGGATATTTCAACCTAGTTGGTAGCTTCCATTAGCCACAAAGCGCAGGTACAGTAATACCCTGGCAACGCACCGGAGCAACATGGTGAGCGCCGTGAGAGGCGAAGTAGGGAGAAAGTAGGGAGAAAAATAGACGTATGACTCCATCTGCACCCGACGATGTGTTGGCATCGGCGCAGAATACGCTTTACTTCTAATAGCCAATGAATATGAGTATAAGTAGCCTCCTTATGACCTCCCCAGTGGACGTATATAATTAAGGACGTACTCTCTGATGATGACACACTCAACGTAAGATGTAAAAAGCGGTGTGGCGTTCAATGAGATGAGAACCCCAAATCAAAACCGAGACAGCGGCGTGGAATAAGCACAAATTGGCGCGTAGTACATACGCAATTGGGATCGGCGACAGACTGGGCATTAGATTATGTTTGAGAAGCGTCCGAAGTGTGGGCGTCGGGGTGGGATCCCTTCCCTGGCATCCATATGGTGGCGCTGCCAACGGAAATCGGATGTAAGGGCTAAACGTTGAAGGATGCAGTGGAAGGTCAAACCCCCTACTTGGCTCGTCAACCAATCCTCGTTTGATAGAGGAGTGGTTGTGGAGCCTATTAGAAGTACTTCGTGTTCATAAGTCCAGGGAGAGAAAACAAAAATGCGTATTGTCACCGACAAGAGAAGCCATGTTCTGGAACGATGTGGTGGAGGAATGGTCCCTAAAACGTGAGACAAGGAGGACGACCGACTCGGAAGCGCGAAGGTTCCATTGAGTACATTCACAGTGCTTGGCCATCCGAACGTCGGGCGCAGAATATGTCGCGTTTATTATAGTCTGACCAGATGGCGGTGGCCATGACGCGATGGACATATGTAGCACTGGCGCACAGGAAATGTTCATCCAAGTGTCGGATAAGTACCGACTAAGAGAGAGCATTCTACTAAAATCACGAAAAAAAGAGATACGCAACTTACTTTGGCAGAATGTCCAAGTTGCGGTACGCGATGGCGCCACCGTTCGATGACGTTCTGTAAGCTGCAAAAGCCTGAGGGGTCTCGCGTCTCGTTATTCGGCCCTATACATAATGGAAGAGCCATGTCAGACGTTCCCAAATGAAGATCAGGGAAGAGGGCAGCAATAAACTGCGTCTCGACTGGTGGGGTGGGTGGCCACTGGCGACGCCAGCGGAGGAGAAAGCGCTTTACCTCCGTCAACCTGATACGCCGATATCGCCGCATTTGAGAGTTCCGTGCAAGGCAACCGCTTTGAAAGTCCCTATGTATATGTTTGGTGTTGCGCCTCCCATCCCTACCTCTTGATAGGTTGTCGATCGCGAAATTCCGAAGCGAACTAGGGCTGACGGAAAGTTGTTTTATTGCCGGTACGGAAGATGTGCCTTGCATTGTCTGTTAGGCTGCGAAAGTGGCTGTGCACCTAGCTGTTCGTGGATATCTCACTCAGCAACGGTGTCCACCCTGTTCTCTGGAGTTCCATGTTCTACGGAGCCGAATCAGTGTCATGGCGTACAGCGAAGGTTAGAATACCTTCACCAGTCTGAATTCCCGGGTTCCTCCTAGCTTGTTGAACAAGCAGCATAATAACCGCTTTGCCCTCACACCTGTCCGAAATCCGAATGGTCCAACTTGGGCCTTCTGAAGTAAGGCGATAAGCATGGCAAGGACACGGCGGAGGACACTCACCCAGAATTACTCAGGTTGTTTGATGGGCCGACGCCCAGCAACGCCTTATTCAGCGCTGGCGATGGCGCGGTCAGGGAAAGGTGGTCGTGGTAGAAAGGCGTGGAACGGGCGGTGGAGCCTAACGGACTGTGCTAGCTTGCGGTGGGGCACCATTCAGCGCCTGACCATTGCCAATTAGATGAACTCAGCTGGAGATGCTCTTGGGCTTAATCAGACTGCTGAAGCACTGACGGCACAAGGCTTCTTACTGGTCTAGAATCCAAGACTGCAGCACAACGTACTTGTGGCGTTGAAGATCATCCATTCAAGGAAGCTGCTCGTACACTGATGCAACTGGCGGTCGAGGCCAAAAATCACTTATGGTTCGTAAGCAGCGTTAAGACAGCATTCTCACTTCACTCACTGTCGAATCTGTCCTCGCAGACGCACAGAAAGCTTTGGAATAACACGTGGTCGCCGCGGTAAACGGACCCTTTTCATTTGCGTACATTAATTGGAGCTGGCTCCCTCTTCCAATATTGTGTTCATTAATAAATGCTCACCAGCGTCGACAACGTGTCAGCTTATCTAGAAGAGTGCATATCAGTTGACGTTCGCTTGCGGGATCGCTCTGTTCTGGTTCTCATTTCATAGCGAGGTTGATATCTCGGCCAAACCAGGCTGGATGTTCGATTCACTAGATAGTATTAAACCATTAAACCGGAAGGGTGACGAGTGGCGTTGACAGGACATGTCAAGATGGACTTACTGCTGTGTGGGTACGTACGTTCTCCGCACCCGCAGGTGAAGGGCGGAGCGATCTCAGCAAGTGGCATGCAGTTCTTTCGCAATAACCCCGCCAAACTGAGCCGGAGAAACGCTCAAAGCACTGATCGTTCAAGTGCGTGGTTCAACTTGCCTAGCGGAGAAATGAGGACAATGTAGTGTTGAAGTACCTTCCAGAAACTCCAAACCTCAGTGTAATGCCGCATTGCCGTCTACATTGTAGGCGAATGATGATCGACTGTTGGGGTCTCCAAGGCCGAGTCCAGTCAGCATATGTTTGTGAGTAGTACAGGACCAACTGTACCTATCTGACGACGTTTGTTGAGTGCTATCTCCTACTATCCCCTAAGCCAAAGTATAGTAGCATTTGCATCGTGTCCTGACACGACTCGGATGACTTCCGCAAAATGCAGGAGGATAAAAGTCCGGTGCTAGGGTTGCGAGTCCGCTGGCCACTAAATCATCCCTCGGGCTCAGTATTATGTCACTAACACGAGCGTCTTGAAAAGGACGAACCGAGAAGCGAAAAGGTTAATCCTCTCAACGGAGAAAGAGGTCCATGCTGCGTGCGTGCGTGCGTGTGCAGTCCTCGCACGATACCCGGCCGCCGAACCAAAAGACATTTCTGAAAAACGGTTAGACCAGAACTAAAACCAGAACAGATGTAGATTTGTCCTTACAAGCTCCGTTGATGCGCGCGAGCGTCCCAACGTATGAATAAGCACGGGACATTGCTCACAGCGGACGGTCCACATGTGATGAAGCGGTGGGATTGCTGGTCTATCTGTGGACTTCTCCCGACACGATGCTGCACCCTTCACAAGTAGGGGTTGTTGCTCGGAGTCTATCAGTAATACAATAAGAGGAATGCGGCACGGTATTCGACATTAAAGCGGTATCATGTTAGAGGCAAGAATAAGAAAGCATAAGTGGAAGCATACATTTCGTAGAGATTCCAATCGACATTAGGGCGACGTGTTACGCAGACCACGGTGCACCGCGAGCTGAGCGAAGCATGATATGAGCAACTTACTCTGCGAAGAGGTTAGTACTCATACTCGGCTTGAGGAGATAAATAACTCACCACGAGTTCGCGTCATTGGCGAGATAGGTAAGCGAACGGACTGGGCCGATGGCGCGCTGCAGTTTAATTTTGCTGGTGGACCAAACGAATCTTAATATCCGCAACACACTTGAGGAGAGCTGGACTAATATCAAGGGACCCAGTCTGCCACGCGTATAGAGCGCAACACCTTCAGGCCACATCGCAACTGGTGCCGTCGGCATAGGGCACAAACGAAGCGATTGAGACGCACCCCAATTCTCAAGTTACTAGTAGGAGTCGGATAAAGCATTCATCCGTTGGCAGACAGCGAAGAACAAAGCATTGACGCCAAGGTCATACAGGTGCCGTGTTTGTAGGATCGACGAACTGATGATATGCCGTACAACGTACGTAATGAAGACGTCCTAATTCCTAGTTGTGGCACATATGCGCATTGAAATAGCCATTCGAGGAACAAGCACAAGTGAAAGAAGTTGGGGTGAATGACTTGGAAGAACAGAGGCAGTTCGAGACTCGGTATGAGACGAAATTGATGATTGAACGTTTGAGCGTGCAGTCATTGTTCTCGTTTTGGGACATTTGACCTGATTGATTCAACGAGGCAAAGCAGCAGGAGGTATACCTTGTCTCGCCGACGAGGTCGGACCGCCGCGCATTGATAGGAAGATTCAAATTGGGACCAAGAGGGGGAGAAGGCGGGACCGACTCGAACAGGAATTGTGGCGTGGGAATGCAAGCGCCCTGCCACATTGGGCGCTTCCTTCCTGCTAGTGTGCTCGCGCGAACACACCGGCTGACGACGAGCCCTTGTGGCATGTCACAACTATTGATTCTCAGCATTACTGTAGGGCTAGACTAGATCCATGAAGTGCATTTCGGCTGCACCCGGTCACCAATGATTGCAAGTCGGGGTCATAAAGTCCACCATGCTTGTAAGTGATTTCCCGGAAGGCAGACGTTCGCGGTCTTTTCTCACTGTCCTCTCCCCAGTTAAGGTTTTAACCTAGCGAAAAGGTGTGGGAAGCTGAAAGCCCCGCATCAACTCCTGTCGTCGTCGAGGCAGGCGACGAGATACGTTGTAGTATTTCAGCGGCTCTTGTCTCGAGCCAAGTACGTCGTTACCCACCTCATCGGATTATGTTAGATATTTGACCTACATCCAGGATTGCAGAAGCGCAGAATGCGCGGCCTTTCGCTGCGTCTTCGCGAACACCTTGGTCTCGTGAGACGTCAACCTCCCTGACCGAAGACGCCAATGGGGTATGAAGGGTTCTGTGTCTTTTACGCAACCGTTTGTGCGAAGCCAGACGTGACATAATGTAGTCCTGCTTCGCACCCTCGTTTCTAAACGCTTCTCACTAGGATATTTTTGTAATGAACAGGGTGTGTGGCCAGTTTCCGGCGTATACCCCAGCTAAATTTGTAGACTCAGACAGGCCTCGACCACGATAATGCTGTCCGTGCCGTGTAAACTCCTTGCGTTTCTGCTTTCATTGTTCCTACGGGGATCACGACGCATGGGAGCCGTGCATATGATCGTTGATCAACTTGATGCAGTCGTTATACTAGGAGATGTGGCACCTGGAGCACTAGGTGTACATCACCAAAGGTTCGTCTCTGTTGATACGACCTAGTCGCCGAACACGCATCAAGGTGCTGATTGGTGTTTCCTCTCCTTCACAGCCATTTGTGATGTGAATGCGATTACGCACACTACCACCACCCCGGATCTCCAGAACATCGCACTTTTCCCTTGCCAATTGCGCTCCCACACCGGTTTGCAACGAATCGAACTTGCCTGGTGCTCCACTACCTTTTGGTATGCACGCCCTTGACTTGGGGTCAATTTTTAATGGTCTAACCGACGCGAATCCGCACTCCTTTAGGAAACGTTCTCACCGCAAAACCCGACGAAGGTTAGGCCAATCCGTCCGGATCTGCCCATGGAAACGGCCGCGAATGCTGCTCTCCGTCCCTTCCACGTTCTGAAGCTTCGTCTTCGAGGGCGAAGGTCTAATGAAAGGCTTACGTTACCTCTATCCTTTCAATGTGCCTTTCAGTCAAGTTCATAGCAGGGCCGCGCCATTTCACCCTTCATTTCCTTTCCCATTCCTTCAGGACTATGTGTTCCTGTGCGCAGAGTGCTGCTCGGAAACGCAATGAACGCCCTGCGGAAGCTTCTTTTGGGCCTTCGACCGTACGGCATCCACCTGGATTTCATAAATGTATGTGCTTCGTTATGTTGCTGCCAGCCTCTTCTTTGACATAAAGTGGCTTCTGTCCCTGGTCGGAATTGTGGCTAAAGGCTTGTTGCATCATGCTCTACTTCTACCCGGGTCGACCCACAATTCCTCGCAGGTCTCTTCTGATGGGTCAAACTGGTTTCGCCTGCTGAGTTGGGGCTACCTGGCTTGTCGTATTTTCGTTGGCCCATATCCCGGTTTTCGAGGCCATTTACCAATACGACAAAGCTTGGGTTAGATTGACAGCACTTCTCTCATGTTGTGGAGATCGGATGTATATCCCCATCGATGCTGTGGCCACCGCTCGACTTTGACAGTTGGGCGCTCTCCCTCAAATTCCGGTTCTCGATCACCCCCATGGGCACCTTCCTCATAATAGAAGACTCTTCCACCGCTGCGTGTTGGATGTGCTCAAGCTAGTCACCTTCGCGCCGTATGTAAGGTGGCAGGACTTGATAGGAGCTGAGCCTGTCAGAAGATAGGACGGTCCTTGCAGGAACGGGGATCATATGGCGTCAATCCGACCACTCGCACATTTTCCTTCTTTCGTCTTCAGATCACACCACTAGTCGATGCGTTAACTCCACTCGTTCCTGAATTCCCGCCCACGGTCAAGGTTCTGTCATCTCTTCCCGCCTCGTAGGGCGCCTTCTGCCTTACTTGCTGACCTGGTCGCCGTCGGAGGCTCCACAATTGCGGACTCTCACCCCCCTCCCCGCAAATTCTGGGCATGTCTGCGCAGCAATTCGGTCCGCGTCCTTAAGCGAGCTGAGCACTTGGTCTCTTGGTGGTAAAGCCTGGAACACATCTCCTTGATTTGCGGCCAATCTGTTTACGCCACCGTTCCCATTCAGAATCGCTGGCGAATAGCATTCCCTGGCTTCAAGCTGGAGGTGGTAAATCAGCTGATAACTCGCATCAATTACTTCCCAGGTTCTTTCCTCTTCAGGGGATTTCGGAGTTGAAGCGCTGCGTATCTTCAGGCTGGTCTTTCTCCGTTATCACTCCCTCCCCGTCTGGGCAACGATCTCTGCAAATCGTCGCTTTACTCCGGGGTGGAGTGGGCTCGGCCGCCTTATGCACGGCCTAGTCGTGTGCAGCTTCTCGTACAGCCGGTCAACCAGAGAATCTGGTTGTCTAAGAGCGGGTCTGCCCCTTTCAGAAAACTCACGTTAATCGTGGTCTGACTTCCCTTTGCGGTGACTGGACGTGAAGGATCTGTGGGTTCGTCTGCTTGGCGTTGCGGCCTCCTTCGTTTCGTGGTTAGTTCGGCTGTGTCTTCTATATTCAGTGCGATGACATACTGACGGTCTATATCTGCCTAGTATCCCGCGTTTTTCAACGGCTTGCATATCCGTTCTACCGTTGTTTGCGCAGCCAGTGCGCTCTATTGATCTCGGGGTCGTCAGCAGCTGCCTGTCGGGTCACCTACCCTCGGCCTGTTAGCTCGGTCGTGCTCCGAAGTGCCCGATGCCAACTGTCGCGCTACCCCGCCTTCTGGTTTACTAGGCACCGTTGTCGAGTGACTGGACTTCTTGATCCACGACGATAAGAGGCACATTATAGACGTGACAGATCTAGTTTGGTGGGAACTTATCTTACACACGTGCTCTAAATGTTCGAATGCGTAATTTCTTTCCAAAACTAGTACGAATCGTATTCTTTGTTCTCAGCCGTAGAATGACGCCTTTTATTAGATATGAAGTAAAGTATGCTCGAGTAGTACCAACGCTTCGCGGGAGAAGACCCCCTCGTTGCAGCAAGTTGAAGGCGTCCAAAGATAACGCACCCTGTGTTCGTCACCCACGGCGGAGAATTTCATCTCCTGTCAGATCTACTCACAGTGCTACTTCGAGCAGGGGACGACGGCGGATATAGTTTAAGCCTCAGTATCAGTGAGAGCGCAAGAACACAGGTGTGTATTCGAAACCCCAACACGAGGATGGATTTCGAATGGTATATTTTCTAGAACGCAGAAGGATGCTGGCCGGTGAAAGTGAAAGTGCTGGAACGAGAAGCACGGTGTGTTGCATGCCACAGCGCAACACTTCATTTCCGAGAAAGCCTCAGTAACTCCCCCTCTCTCCCCTTTCTCCTTGTTTGTAAGTGTCAAGGATCGCTCGAAGGGCTTGGTTCTGATGTTGCACGTCATTCCTATTCAGCGTGACCATGTGCACTGTGCACTGTGTGCCGGTTTGCAACTCAGTATGCACCTGCAGCCCCACTTCACCTGAATGACGGAGTGACGAGCTTTGAAGAGCGTGGCTTCAAGCGTAGAGAGAGCGAACCATTCGTTGATAGGTCTTCCCAGACGCGCTCCGACCTTATTGTCATCCTGCCCAGTTATTCGTCACACGGATCCTGCGTGCGACTGAACCTGAAGTAGCATTCTGATAGGTACGGCTTATCAGATATCTGCCACACTCTTTTCAAGTTGCTTATCGTAGAATTAGTACACACTCAGCCAGTCCGTGGACCTCCCGCTAGTGTCTAGTGGCGATCAGACGTTAGAACCATCTCTGATGTTCTCTGGGCAGCCTCCATACGAGCGTGACTTGGGCGGTGGCTTCCTACTTACTCGATGTCACGCTGCTCAGCATTTGACACAGCGTTCTTGTCTTCTTTCATCAAATTGTCGCGCCGCCGTCCTCATCGATAGCCGTTAAGACCTTCTTGGAGTCAAAAACGTACGCTCTGGGACCTCCGATAATCAGCCAGCCGAATTGTGGTGTGCCTAAGTGTCTACTGTCGGGACCGGCACTTACACTTCGTGTCCAAAGCAATATGGGCAGTCTTCTCTGTTGGCTGACTTGCTGTTTGACTAGGTGCCGCGGTTCTGATCGACCTCGAGGTGTTCCTTGGACCCTTCGGTGCTTCGGATGGCCCGATATGGTCTTTCTCCCCCGACCCCGACGCGAGACTAGCTGCCTCATTGCACGCCTCAGAGCTTGCCCTCGTCGTCCTCATCAGCGATGGAGTACGGATGTCGTAGCTGCGCTCCCGAGCAGTGTTGGTGATGTCACGGTGGCTTTGCAATGTCAGTGTGGGGAACGCCAGAAGCTAATTTGGACGAGTCTATTTCCCAAAACGAGCGTGTGAAAGGCGTTCGTCGGTAGACTTCTGTGCAGTGCAAAGTAAAGGCAAATAAAACGTCAAGATGCCCTATAAATTCAATCTGGCCTCGAACCGCTCTTAAACTCAAACCACCATCATCACCGTCGTCGTCTCCTCTCGTTCTGGTCACTATGCAGCCCGCCGACAAGCAGCAGTCGCTCCTTCCCTTGTACGACCAGAAGCAGGCTCGAAGCCGACCCGTCTCGGGTATCTCAGCGTCGATTTGGGCACCCCAGCCTCTTCCTTCGGACTCGAGCTGGTCGAGGGCTATGGACCCCTTCTCTCGCGTCGTCGACCGCGACGTGCAAGCGGCGGCGACCTTGCTGGATGGTAGGACTTCCTTGATAGGACCTGATCGCAACGACGTATTCGGGACCGACAAAAGGCCAATCGGCGCCATTGGCGACGGCAGAAAGAAAAGCAGCCCAGGAATTGAAGATATGGTGAGTTTCCTTGTCGTCTACCTGCATATATGCGCCTCAATTTCGACTTGCCAGCACGTCGAGCAGCTGCTCCGCACCCTCAATCTTAATTCTCCGGCTCCTACTGCCGAACGACCTTCGTTAAATCTAAACTTTGATTGTAATCCTTCCACATCTCCGGACTTTTCTCCTGCTTCAGTTGCGTCTGTTCTTTTGACTCCCACCGACCTTTCCCCGGCGAGGTCCTCCTTCGATTCCAAAACTCAACCTGCATACGATTTTCAACATTTGCCTTATGTACAGCAGCAGCAGCCTCACATCATATTTGAACCAACTACGCCTACACGCAATTTTGACAATCTTACTTCATCTCACTCACCGACTTATCGTGCTACCCATCTTCCTTCGTCTTACTCATCGTCTCCCACCTCCGCGTTCCCTTATTACGAAACCTACTCTCAGCATTCTCCCGCTGTGCCACTATCTGCCCAACCCATGCTTACGACACCTCCGCAACGCCGCATTGATGCCAGCCGCCTTCCCCAGATCGATTGGCTCTCCACCCATGCTCAAATCCAAGCCCAGGCTCAAATCCAACCACCCCTGCAGCAATTCATTTCCTCTTCTGATTGGCTCCGCGCCGAGGACAAGGCCGTCCAAGATGTTGCGTCGTCTGTCCCCCGGCAAGAATCCGTTCGACCATCTTTTGCATTCAAGTCTCCCTCTCCGCCTGCAGTAACCAATGAGGCAAGTCGATAGTTGTTTTAATAGAACCCCGCTTATTGTTGGTGCAGCCCATTAATTTCTTGTCGCTCCTTCATCCGTCATCGTCCCCTCCGTATCTGGTTTTCGTCAACCGTATCATCAAATCCTCCGATCAGCAGGCATCTATTTTCCTCCAACAGAAGCTCAAAGTGGCCGACGCCGAGGAACGAGCTAAAATCGTAGACGCTATATGCTCTCGCGGGTACGAGATGATGGCTCATCGGTAATCTCATTTGCCTATTTCTAGTGCGCCTGCTGATGGCTTTCGGTATAGGTTTGGAAACTGGGCCGTTCAGCGATGCCTTGAGGCCGCCTCGACTGCTGAAGAGAGGCGAAAAATCGTGGCCTGCATGAGGTGCCTTGTCTAGCCCACTTTCGTCGTTCTTTACTAACTTCCGGCTCTTCGATCAGGGGCCGAGTCGTCGACTTGGCCACTAATTGCTATGGATGCCATGTTCTTCAGAAGGCGCTCGACTGTGAAGAGGATATTCGATTGCTCATCGTCTCGGAACTGCTCCTTCATGACCCCGCTTCCACTCTTGTCAACAAGCACGCTTCTCATGTGTGGAGCAAGGTCAGTCGATCGAATTCCGAATCCCGATGCTGTATGATGCTGAGTTGCAACCCAGATAATGGAACTCACTTGGACTCCTCCTGCGCCACCCATCTTTGCCTAGTTAGTCCCTTCTGCCTGCTGACATCCCGATCCACATCTCACGTTTACGTCGCTGCTAGTGTCAACAAGTCTCTCCAGGGTAAATGGGCTGCGCTAGCCTGCCACGAAACAGGGTCTCTCGTTGTCCAGGTACGTTACGAGCTGTTGCTGAGTTCTGAATAAGCATTTTCTCATGATGGCCTTTCCAGCACGCGTTTGAGAACCTCGAGGACAGCGCCAAGGATGGTATCGTGGACGAGCTGCTCAATCAGGGTGCTTCCGTCTTCAGCGAAGTTGCCAAAAATCAGTGGGGTTCTTATTGCATTCAACATAGTACGTCTATTCCTCCCCCACCGTTTAAGGAGCGACCTCAACGTGACATCGTTCCGTAGTCTTGGAGCATGGCTCTGATAAGCATCGTCAAATGACCTTGGACCATTTGATCAACGGTTTGCTTGAGTTCGCCACCAACGAACAAGGCGCGAAGTCCGTCACCAAGGCCCTCAAAGAAGGTGGCAAGGACACCGTCGACAAAATTATCAAGAGGATGTGCGAGCCTGCGAAAGGGTACGTCATCACAAGTGTCCATTACCCTGCTATAGGCTCATATGTGTCACAGCGCCCGCAGGGCTACGATTGTTGACCTTGCCTTGTCCGTCACTGGGAGCCAACTGATAGCTAACGTCTTGCCAACGGTGTGTACAACCTTAAAGCGTATCAATGGATCACTACATACTCACGTACCTTCGAATCATTGAATAGGCGGATAAGGAGCAGAGAGCGCTTCTTTATGACTGCATCCGAGGCCACATCGTTACGCTCCGTGGATGTAAGACGGGCTCTAAAGTTATCTGGCTATTGTACGTCCTCTTATTCACGTCTTTCTCACCGCTCTGACACTGCCGCCTGCCACAGTGATAGAATGGTACGTAACTGAGTTTCTTATCTTCTTCCAGCTCGACTAATATATTATTCGCAGCGCGCTTATTATGGCTACTGATTTCGGCTGCATTAGAATTTCTTCCTCATTTCGCATCCCGGCTGAATCTCTTCACAAAACGACAGTCCCTACACGGACCCTTCAATTTCGCATTATCTTCACAAAGTCGCTCGTTCTCGACGGTCGTCGACTTACGTTGGCGTCCCTCAACCAAATCTCGGATAATTTTCAAATCATCGCCTCCATCGCATAGCAAAGCAATATCACTTTCCACCAACACATGCAATCATATTTCGCTCATCTCGTCAGCATCGCATCCAAGATCAAATGAAGTATGACAATCCAGCCCCATGTTTACGACTCATATCTTCTCAATCATTCCTGCGCTTACAATATCTTGCTCCAAGGGTGAAGAAGCTCGCGCTCTCTCCACCTTAGATTAGTGTTTTAAAAAAACCTGCCGTCGTAACTCGCTTATGTACTCGCTTTGCACGCTCATTGGACTCTATCGCAGATACTGTATCAAGTACATATTTCTATCTCACCGTCGTTTCTGGGCTACCATGCATTATTATAGATGATAACATACAGGCTTGTACAAAGCTTCTAAATTAGTAGAATGTCGATAGCATGCAATACAACGACCAGCTTCAGCAACGTATCCAGGATGATAGGGGTCATAGGGGTCTTTGCGTCAGAGATAGGGTGGACCTTCACGAGGGGAAGCAACCCGAGAATAACTAGATGGAATGTAGTACGAGCCGACTAAATTTTGTCGCAAAATATAAGCAAGAGAATCCTGGCACTGCGCAAAGGTATGCCAAAAATATGAGGGAAGCTGCATCGGGAGAAAGCTTTGAATGCAGACTGAACAAGCCGATAGTAGGCTACTAAGCCCCGTTAGTAGCGACGCCGAGCGTACCATCTGCTTCCGCCAACGTTGCACAGAGGTCCATCGTGACCTGCGAGTACGTTACATGGAGAGTTTCCGCTTCTAACGCTCATTTCCTTGTCTCTGAGCTGGCTGCTCGAGTCATTGGCCAAGAATCACCGTTCCAGGCCGTGGGTCAGCTTAAAAAAGTGGTTTATGTGAGGTGGTACACCGAAGTTGCACATGGTACGCAGCGTGAGGTAGTCTGAGTGGAGTTTAGGATCTATACGAATGGGAATGTGACGGTGAATCGATAAGATGATGATTGGCTGGAACTTGGGAGAATTACTTACCCATTGTCGGATGCACAAAATTTTATGAGTCTACTGGGGATTCACATTTCTTTAAGAAACGTTGCCCAATGAGATCTGCTTCTCCGGATTTTGTATGAAAAGAAAAAAAAAATACGCCGTGCGGGCAGAAGGATTCGGATAGGTGGAGTAAGCAGTAGAGGAGAGGTATGACGGCCATCGAGGGATTGTCTTGGACTGGTATTGTCTCCATGCATCGATGTAGATCTCAGCAGAGTCTCAGTCGAGAAGATGGATGCGCCTGTAGTTATTTGACATTCGAGCAGGTTGATCACGGCGGAAAGGGAGGGCTGGCAGGTTCAATCTGTGAACGTGAGATAGTTTTTATGATTGTGGGAACTCCTCCTTCCATGACGAGACTACGTACTACTTAGATTCAACTCATTCAAGTTCGTCATGGCGAAAGGCCGAAGTTCTCTACACCATTTCAATTTTTGGCTTGATCATCTGGAGTTTCTGAAGGAGCGTTCAATGAACTCGTACTCAGCCAGTCTCAACCTTCCATCCGACCGAACTCGTGATTCTTTGTTTCCAATGGGCATCGACTAAGGCCGAGCAAATGGTTCCAGCGCTTTCTGGCTACAT
Source organism: Pleurotus giganteus (assembly GCA_032158425.1). Lineage (NCBI taxonomy): Eukaryota > Fungi > Basidiomycota > Agaricomycetes > Agaricales > Pleurotaceae > Pleurotus > Pleurotus giganteus. The sequence goes on from JAPEHR010000002.1 coordinate 4,871,108, forward strand.
CTATGATGATGCAGCGTACGGAAGATTCGGGCCTTGGTCACCAGCACAGATGTTGCTTTAGAACCGTACTCGTCGGCGGTCACCGCTCTTACGATATTCCAAGGTCCTTTGATACCCGCAGCATCCATTATCTGGCAGGCCGTACTAGGAAACTTGAAGCTTATCGCTACACTCGTAGACGACCGGTTCCTAGCTTTAATTTGCACACTGCTTTGCACCTTTCGTGACTCCCGGAAATGGGTTATCAGCGTATTACGTAGCCCGATTTGCTCCACGGATGCCGTCGACGTCCTTCGACAATCGAGGCGGCTGCACGCATTAGCGTGGTTTCGATGGTTGCTATTCTTGCTTGAGGCTATGATACTAAGTTTATGGCGGTCAAAAATACGTCGCATTCAATCGTTCACAGTCAGTGCCACTATTTCCCTCGACGGTCATTCTTCCCAATTGACTTGGTGCACCGTATCTTTATTTGACCTGAGGGCATCTATCTAGTTCTTGAAATTTGGCGCGATCTACATGGTATACGTAAGGGTCAATGATAGTTCTGACCGCCGTCATTCAAATTCTCAAGACTTTACGGTCTAGGCAGGCGTGCGATCAGGTGCGAGGACAGTAGCGATTATAGAGGCGATGCTTCGCACTCTCACCGGTATATTGCCAGTATACATGGTTGATTCTTTTCTGTCCGAATTCATCTCATGAATACTGTCCATACTCCTGATCTGCGTCCACTCTACCCCTCAAGTGTCCACGGAGGACTTCTCTGTACTCACGATCTCCATGTCGCCGAATCATATATGGCAAACTCGACTATCGATGTTTCAGACCGGGGTGTTTCAATGTTGGTATGACGCACACACAGGATGCCACAAACCCGAGCCCTGAGGCCTCAGGTGATGCTTCTCTCCAGCCGGCGGCATGCACGTATGTGCGGCTAGTGCGAAGATACGTGTCTAGTACTGGCGCTCCTCGGACGTGCGCATCTAGAGGAGGTCCATACGCTGCTCTAGACAGTTCTTTGGTGCTCGACGACACGAAGTACCTTGTAAAAGCGGGGTGCAGAAGATATCGTTGCGGTGCTAGTGCCTCTGCCTCCATCATAGTTGCCGTTCGGCTTGTAACAGATCTAGCTGATCAGGACCCTAATTAGCTATATATTTATGTGGGGATTATATTTTTAGGTAGACGGCCATGCAATGCAAGTGATAGTGATGCAGCGCACGAGAGCCCCTGTCCGTCTGACGCCCAATAAGCGCCATCCAAGTTTGACCACGTCGTTGCATTCGTAAGCCTTGTGCTCCTTCTCTCATGATCTGACAGTATCGAATTTCCAACGACATCTTGGTGGATACGTTTAGGATGTCAAGGCGTGAGATCGCGCGCACCCCATCATCGTGGCTCCGTTTTTGTTGGCTTTAGGTTGACTCGGCGGGCGTCCGCAGCCCTATGGTCCGGTCCAGGGATACGTGTCGTGTTCAGCGTTCTCGGGTACTTCGGCACTGCTTCATGACGCGATTTCAGCTATGGTGAGTTTTCCATGACCCTACGTCTTCCGCGATGTGAGTCGAATAATCTTGCAAACTTGATTACTCAGCCCGGACTTACATTCGGTCTCCAGAAGCCTCGCACATTGTTGTCATATCCTCTTCGCATCTTCCGTACTATTTATAATATCGGAAAATGCTATGCAAAATGCGTAATCCGTGTATTGCTTCTAGGTACAAGCTTACACATAACTGCCTGGCCGTTCCCGTGTTTGATCGGTTTCTAGTCCTCCACGTGAACGAAGGACCCCTTCGAAGCAGGATCTATCCACGAAGAGCATCAGGGACAGCCAGATGCTGGAGGTAAACCTTCTTTGAGCACACAATTTGTTCTGAATCACTAATCGTCCGTTCAATGTCGCAGATAGCCATTTCCCTGGCTCAACGTCCTGAAATCTGCGATGTTCATCATACGCCATTTCCCGGCCCAATATACGGGTATCTGACCCTACCCTCGTTCTATAAAAGAGAGCTCTTAAGACCGTTCGTGACCTCTTTCCATTCTTTCCATGTTTTTCCTCTTCTCTGTATTCGTCATAATTATTATCATATTATGCACTTTAGGCTTTAATCTGATATTTAAATCGGCTTTGCCTCTCCCTCCAGGGCCGCGCGGAAGCGTCTTGTCTGGAGCACAGAGTCAACTCCCCAAGACGAAGCCCTGGAGAACCTATGCTCAATGGAGCGACCAGTATGCAGGTTCGTCGTTGGTTACTTCCTTGGATTCCCCAGACTTACTAGGTCCCATAGCCCCTCTCATTTCTTTCAGAGTCTACAATAAACGCACCATAGTCCTTAATAGCCGCAAAGTCATACATGAACTACTTAATAGACGGGCCCATATATACTCGGACCGGCCCAAGTCATGGATGTACCATGTCTTGTGCGACCGGCAAAACTCAGTATTCAACATTTCTTCGTCGCACGAGCGCTATCGTCGTTACCGCAAACTGCTTCAAGCTGGACTTGGCCCTCGCGCGCTGCCTAGTTATTCGGCTCTCCTGGAGGCTGAGGTCTCCAAACTCTTGGATGGATTTCGGCGTAGCCCTACGAATTGGCAGAAGCATGTTCGCAGGTAGGTCTATAGCTCTCCATCTCGAGACACGACTGACGCTCGTCTTTGTCTTCTGCCAGGAACGCTACCGCCGTTGTCATGAAAATGGCATATGGGTACGACATCTGTGATGAGAATGATTTCTTCATTGGCGTAGCCGAGGAAGTGGCGCAAATATCAGGATATGCGTTGGCGCCTGGCCGCTGGATGGTTGATTATTTGCCATTCTGTGAGTTTATTATCCTCAGTATTGTCGTTGCCACAGCTAACAACATCAGTGCGGTACATACCATCATGGTTTCCTGGCGCCCACTACAAGCGCCAAGGGGAAGCATGGAGGGTACGGCTACAAGATCTGTCAGATGTCCCACACCGCTGGGTCCAGACCCAGGTGGTAAGTATCTACCTCTGATTAGTCGCTCCAGCCTCTGCTCAACTTGATTATCCGTGTCCGTAGGAATCTGGTCGTCAAGTTGACTCATTCACTTCCCGGCTTCTGCGCCCGGACGGGAATACTCTCGTAGACCCCGAAGAAGAAGATATCATCAAATGGACTGCTGGTGGATTGTACGCTGGCGCCACTGATACAGTACGTCACCAACGTCTATCCAGCTAACTTCAATTATTTTGACGAACTGATGCTGTGTTCTCCATCTCAGACTATCTCCGCTATCATTTCATTTGTCTTGCTTATGTCGGTCCACCCGGATGTCCAACGCCGAGCGCAACAGGAAATTGATGGGGTATTGCGGCAACGCGATCGCATCGATCAGGTCCCCCAAGCATCGGATTTAGTCGACTTTTCATATCTACTAGCCGTCCTGAAGGAGGTCTTGAGGTATGCGCCCGTTTCAAACCTCGGTAAGTTACCAGTTGCTTCACTCAGCGATGCCTCGTTGACGGATTCCGCCATGATTTAGCGCTCCCCCACATGGTGACACAGGATGATGAGTACGATGGCTACGGGATACCGGCTGGAACCACCATTATGGCCAACGTTTGGTGAGAACTCCTTCAATAGACTTTAGAGTATCAGCCATTTAACACTCCGCATCACCGTAGGGCTGTGACGCACGATCCAGCCACATATCCAGAACCAGATATGTTCAACCCAGACCGTTTCGTCGAAGGCGATGAGACCGAAGTTGACCAACAGCCTGATCCTCGTGTATATTGCTTCGGGTACGGCCGAAGGACGTGTCCTGGTGCGAACAGTTTGTATCCCTCGCCGCTATCAAGTATGCTAACAGGTTGAGCAGGCCTTCAGTTCGCCGAGAACACCATGCTGTTAACGATGGCGGGTATCTTGTCCAAATTCAACATTTCGTACTCGGGGAAAGATATGCCGGAAATTGATTTTACAACGGCGTTAACTAGGTGGGGCTCGAATGCCATTTCGTTTCTGAGCGCATCGATTCTGACCACATCACTGCGTTATAGCCACATCGTACCGTTTGACATCAAGATTACTCTTCGATCTTTCAATTAACTCCCTCTTTCAATTATCTCGATCTATATCAAATCCATATCATAGCGTATTGGACAAATTCTACAGGAATACTTCTAATCTACTGATACCAGCGCCGCTTGTAATAATCCCAGCCTACTAATTGTAATACGCATTGATTTTGTTTACATGTGGGCTTGTCATGCCTTTCGTGCCCCATCTGTGAATCCCATGCACTGCGGACGCCCGAACCTTTGAATTGGGGAAAAAGTAGGCTGGATGATTGTCTCCTGGTTTCTTTCATTATTTACCAAGGAAAAGGAATGATCGAACCAATCAGGATGAGCCGATCATTGCTTTTCTCCTGGTAAGTAGTGGCGAAACACAGAAGACAATGATCCAGCCTGCTTTTTCCCCGACTTGAAGGCATGGGCGTCTGCAGTGATGGCTTCCGAGTGTTCCACCCGTAGTGACTGCGAAACCTCTGATATATGTAATTAACTGCTAATAACCTATGCCCGCGCCATAGCAACCCGCGTATTTCGTATGCAGACGGTCTTTTCACGTCTGGCGTGCTCTAAGTATATTCATGAAGTCATTATATGGGAAATCTCATGCCAGCATTCAGTCCCTCGTGCCGTCAATGGAATTGGTGGTGGTATACATCATGAATTTTGAGCTGCACAAGCACTTCAGCTTATAGGGGTTTATAGGAGCAATCACGTGTCCGGTGGCGCAGGACGCGTATTACGTAAGGCACAACTTTGACACGCGCTTTGGGAATGCTTCGAAAACAACCTTAGCCCTCAACCACATTGTCAAATGGCATTCCCTGCAGCGCAGGCGTCCTCTACGAAGCTGGATCACATATTCAGTCTGCCTATTGACATTCTCTATCAAGTATGTGTCGTATCCCTTCGTATTGATGTGAGGTGGGGCTTACCACGAAACACCAGATATTCCAGTGGATAGGTCCTGCGGAGAGCCTTCCGCTGTCGAAAGAAGTCCCGCAAATCCGCTTGTTTCTGTCAAGCCCTGATGCGAGCTCGTTGTGGATTCAGTGGTTCCGCGCCGAAGGCGTACCACCATGCCCACATGGCATTGGTTACCCGAAATGGGCAGACTTGCTCTTCGGCAGTCTCATTTGTGAAGTGAGTAACTGGACTTTCTTCAAGTCGTCTAGTAAAGCAAAAGACCAATAGAGTTGCGGAAAATCCGACACCCTTCCCGATCCCGACTTATTGCATAAAGTATGCGCGGCTTGTCTTTCGAAGCCCCTCAAGTGCGTGGGCTTCCTTTCTGCGATGACGCCATGCTAATGTTGAACAAACAGCATCGTTATCAGCCGAGACCAGCTGCTGCAAGACCCCAACAGTTCCCTTCGAGATTTGGTGCTCTATAAGACTCAGAAACGTATGTAGATTAACGCCTCCGCCATGCTATCCATTCCCATCGCTATTCTTCTAGATTACCTCGGTAATTCTAGCGTGTCAGTCAGGATATTCTGGAAATACGACTGGAACGTCGTCAAGCAGCGTTTGGACTCTTTCCATGAATCGATTACTGGAGGCGATCTTGCCGCACCTAGCGCCTTGCGGAGATATGTCGACGAAAGAAAGGCGCTTATGAAAGCCGTCGCTGAGGTAGGATATTCTACCTCATGTAAATTGGCTGCTAACATCATCCACGGTTAGAGGAAGGACGATCTTGAAGTTTGGATAGAACAACTCAGACTGAAGGTCATGGCGGCGCGGCAATTCAAGAAGCTTATGTTCACTAAGACGTTAGTTGTCCTACTGCCCATAACGATGAACGCCTGCTTGACTTCGTTTTCAGGGTGAAGCAGCGATGTCTACAGAATGGCTACGATCCCCGCGATGTGCAACGAGCAATGTGCCATATTTCCGGCATGACTCCGGACGATGCTGAACTCACAGAACAGGGTAGGTCTTATTTCCCATCCTCTAACTACTCAATCTGACCTAGATGTAGTTTGGGAAGCTCTGAGACCGAAGCTAGAGAAATCGATGACTGTTTTCAAGAAAGCGCGGCTTGGTTGCGAACGCAGTGAACTCCTTCGGGCTCGCAAAGACGTGATCAACGAGCTCTACCACAATGTAGCGAAATCCTTTCCGCCGTCGCAGTGGGCTTCAATTCCAGATCCTGACTTCCTCTTGAACGTCGCCATTTTCAAGGAGCTCATCAACCACCCAGATGATCAGCCACTCCATCTAGACTCCCCCGCCCTTGCCCATTTAGACCTGCCCAATCGCGTTCGCACCGAGATAACCAATTGGAACATGCGGCGGCGTCAGCGGCTGCTCAAACTGCTCCCAAATTCACTTCCAGACCGTAACGAGAACGTCCGCAAGCTGGACCATCGAGATCCAAACGCGCATTTCACACTTGACCTTGCTACGACAGTCTTTGTTCCATCAAGCGGGAGATCCGGTGTTGGGGCTAATCGAGCCGCGTGCGAGGCTCTTTCCCCACCGCTTATTGCGTGGGAGGCCATCTCCCCGGTCTTACTAAAGGATGGCGATGAGGTACTGCGTAAGATAGCCTTCAGCGCCGAGGGCTCAATGGCCGTACACTCCGTCATCTCCCTCTTGTCATCGCTCAACCCACTCACTGCCCTTCCACAACACTTAGATGAGTTGAACCGGCGGTTCGTCTGCATGAGCTGCTCACCTAAGATGATCAAAGACACGGTGGGTCGGGCGGCGATGACATGGCGCGAATCCGTGAGTAATCTTCGTCGCGGATTTTCACATCTTGCTGACTTGCCGCTCCGCCAGGTTGAACACTTGATGACGGCATGGAGGGACGCCGATCACTGCCGTTCGCCCGATCGAACAAATCTAGTACTTCTCAACCAATCAGAGACGAACGAGGTGGTGCTGCGGGAGGGCGCTGGTGATCCTGCTAGAAGTACTCTGTGGATGTGCAACTATTGCGCGGACTTGTACCCCGATTTCGTTTCTCAGGAAACAGTTCGCGAGCATCTAAGAACTGCGTATGTTCAGACTGTTACTTTCGTGCTGCCAGATTGACCTACTATCTAATATGCAGGCATAATTGTTTTACGGCCGATGTTGGCGTCGATGCCGTAGTGCGGTATATAGGCGACCGTCCCATAGAGAGCGCTGTTGCGTTCTCTTCGAGTCTGTGGCCTGCTGTCGGGTGATCTTATCCGTCTTGGCTAGTGTTCTTAATATGTAACTTATAATGCTGGTTCATACTTGTTTATAATCTGCGTTTTGCTGTTCCCTAGAGTATGGCTTTAGTCTTTACTTAGTTCTCACTAATACCTCCTTCGACCACTGATACTGTATTTCGAGAATCGGCCTCTTTTCTCACCTGCATGCCCATGATTACTCGGCATAGTCGCTACGCCTGTCTTGTCACAATCTCTTGACTGTCTGGCGTTGAAGTCATAGACTATGTGCCGGGCGGTCTACTTGGGGAGCCAACTTGGGCGACTATGAAATTGAGCACTTCAACTCTGTGTAGTGAAAGGAACGAGGCTCTCAGTCGTTCAGAGAGGACACTGCAACTGGTAAAGAACCCCTAATATTTGCCCCTGGTAGATGTCCATGGACCACGTTTCCCACCATCATGGTCAGTATCCCAAATAGACCGCCTCAACGCTTCGCCTTCCACCAGTGACCATGAAATTCCAAAGTCTCACACTCCTCCTTTTACCTTTCTTCGCCTTCTCGTACGCTTCGAGTGACGACCAGCAAGTGATGGTTGGCGTTTCAGAACCTCCTTTCGAACCTCAAACCACTGTAAAGCCCACCTTGGCAGACCTGCTCACAATTGAATCATCGGCGTCGATATTCTACTCCTACGCGAGAGAGCTGGAACTAAGTCGAATATTCTCGGACGTAGCTAAGAGTACACTGCTTGTGCCGACGAACAAAGCAGTTATGGCGTTGAACAGGAAGCCGTGAGTGTTGGCATCGTAAATTGCGCAGAAATTCGCATTGACTGTATCCATGCATTAGGCATCAGGGACCTGAAAGCGTCGGTGATATCAATATATCGGAGGAAGAGTTCGATAATATGTCGAAGAGAAATGTCGAGAAATGGGTTTCTGCGCACATAATTCCCGTACGTTGCAGCGTCTCATTATGTCCTTCCCCCCGTCTAATCCATCAATTACGCAGGATTCGCTGGATTCCCTCGAGCCAAAGACTTACACCACCCTCCTACATCGAAAGACGGTATCCTTTACCTCTGACCCCAGCGCGGACCCTAAGGATCCGGAATGGAAACGGCTGCTAGTCAATGGGGAATCCCACATCATTGGCAAGAGAGAGGTGCGTCCGCCGTTGCTTACGATGGGGGCAATTCTAATGCGCCTCTATATTGTAGGCGATCAACGGCGTGATTTACCTCATTGATGGTACCATTTCTGTAGAATAATTGGCGTTTCTCATCATGGTATAGTAGAACATGGGGTTGTGTACGATATATTGATTGCCTCAGTTAATGAAGATATCCTTTGTAGATCCGTAGCCTGCCGTCACTCCCAACGGGATCCTTCATGGGTTAGAGGCGTTATCGTATAACGGTTGGAGATCTCCCATTATAGCCCTCGTGCTAAATATTCTCTCGGAATCGATTGGCCGTCTTTTCATTGAACAACCGGTGATCGCTCGCCTTGATCCAACGGGAGACTTATAGATTGTGTTCAACAGCATCCCATCTTCGCCCTTTCCAAGTCTAGCGCATCCGTCTCCAGCATGCCGGCACCTTCATGGGAAGCTGCATTGAAAAGGTATAGTGGTCAATCCACATCCCTGCACATCGTGACATTAACAGCATAGTCGAGATTCCGGAATCTCATTGCTGCGTAAACAGCGGAGTCTTGCTCCTATTAATTCAGAAGGCCACCCTGGACGATTTGGGTGGTTTGCGTTGAGTAGGATCCTGGCCTGATCATGATCAACGGACTAGCGGAAGCGTACCTTACTCCCGCGGGGGTCAATCAAGCCGTGTCTCTGGCGCTGAATCTTAATTCAACCGGCGTACGTTGACCTGTCTTCGTTGTGAATCGCCCAAGCGCTCCTTGAGGTGCATGACTGATTCCTATTAGGATGCATCTAGTCGATCTCGTAAGTTCATACTGGCTTTTGAAGACGAGGAAAATCATGACCTAGAAGATGCAAGTAAGCGAACTCTCCTCTCAATAACTATATTCTTTTTGAAATCCACCCAAACGTTTCCCTGTCAACGAATTATCCAGCGGGCTGTTTAGTACTCCTTTGGTATGCGCAGCGCTCTCCTCAGGCGCATCATAGAGCTGTTAAGCTTCGACCGAATGACTACGACTCTCCTATCGAACATCAAGTTCTGAGGAGCCTACCCAGCGAATTTTAGCAAGATATGCGGAATTAGCGTGATAGAATGAAATCCGCGAAGCTTTGAAAGCTTAGAAGACTGGCGTTCGTATCACCGCGATGGTGGAAGGGGCTAGAATCGTCGCCGTCAGGAGCAGATGCCCCCTCCTCGACGGTCTCTCGTATCCGGGCAAAAATCACCGGAGACTGCGCTGTTTACTTACCTCCGAGGTTTACACACCAGTATAGCGTAACTGGTATGAGTTAGCTGATGGGCCCGAGGTTACATACCTATTTTTCGTGCCCATATAGTGGAATTATCCTCAGCTTCGAGCTCGGAAGCCAGGACATGTAGTCCAGGTGAGCCTCCTTCAACTCACGATGATAGGTGCAAGGTCTCATATATTTGCACTCGGTCCCTGGAATCGATCAGTCCCGTTCGAATTCGACCGAGTCTTTAGACCGGCTGCGACATATTCTCTCCTGTCTACGCCCAACAACCCCCCACTTGTACCTCTAACCTCTGCCAAACAGCTAGAGAGTTGCGGTTCGCTGACGGGCCTTGGTTTTCTCTCTTCGCAGATCGCAAAGTGCTGCTTGATGCTGCGAATAACGCGTCCAAATCCATACCCCGTCTATGGCCTCTCCTAGTTCTGCTGACCTCGGACTCCAGAGCTTTCGGGGAAGGACCCCTTAATATGGAATCCGGGGTGATGGGTGATTTCTCGATCTTCCGTTGCCGATCAGGAATCTCTTGAATACACCCCCAATCTTTCTTGCCACCACAACTTGGTCCCTTGGCGGAACCTCTCTCAATGTTGGGGACAGGAAGCCGTGCTCCATCTCCAAATCGCTACGGGAGAGTTCATGGTGCGTGATTTCCCTTATCATAACGTGAATTCACCACCATTATTTTTGCAGATGCACGGTCTTTTCTTGCCCTGATCATTCGGATGTGCTGAGGTTGATCAGACAGATCCGCAGGATCGCTCCTGTTCGACGTCAGGGGCGCTCCTGTTTTAAGCCTGTCGCCATCGCTTCGCCGCCGTGCTCAGGCTACGCAAAAGCCATAGGTGCAGCTATTAATTTGATATCACTATTTATGTATGTGTTTTTTTCGCTGATATACATAGGGTTGATTTCTGAGCCCGTGGATCGACCATCTCTCTTCCTTTCTCTTTCTACCCTCTTTACCAGCGGTCTTAGCTCCCCACAATCATGTTCGTACTGTTCGTCCAGTTCTGGTGAGCGTTGAATCCTCGGCTTACTGCCAGCGGAGTCGGTACTGATTGGCGGATTCACGTAGCGTTCTCACAATCCTTGCTTCAATGGCGACCGCGTTGAGCATCGACCCCCTAACAGGTGCTACTTCCCAAGGTACTGCTAAGATCGTATGGCACAACGACCCTTCGGACTCGTAAGCACACCTTCGTCGTCCAGGGTGCAGGTATTAATGCCTTCCTCCGTCCACCTTGTTGTCATTTAGGTCGAATTTCAACTCCTTCTCCATTTTCATGCATCATCCAAGCTTCCAGAATGACTTCGCCATTCTGAACAACGTTATCCCTGCTGCCGGAAGTGCCAACGTTGCGCTTCCGGTCTTAATACCTCAGTGCGTGTCAATCTGACCCGTGCGGTAACGGCGGAACTGATGCACGGTTTCTTCTTGTGCAGAGATGGGTATACACTGCGAGCAACCAATGTCGCGTGCGTTTTCACTACTGAAGCCACCGACGGATTTATTTTGACCAATTTGATGCTTACAGAAATATCAATCAGGTTTACGCCGAGAGTTCCTCATTCGCCATCGGGACCCAAGTTTCCACCACGGGCTCTTCCTCGTCGACGACCACAACCTCGTACGTCACTCCGTTACCCTCTCGTCATCTTAATTCTTATGCAATCCGTTTTCGTCTCTAGGGCTACACCAACGGGTTCGGTATCGGGCACCGTCCGTGTTGGTGCTTCTGCTAGCGCTACTTCCTCTTCTGCTGCCCACAGTGCTAGTGCCACCCACTTCAACGCTGCTTCCCGACTCGGCTTTGACTTTGATGTCATGTCCATCTTTATGGCTGCGTTATCCGCTATCGTTGGCGGGGTCATCGTCGCCGCTTAAGGAGCATCTCTCTTTCGTTGGACTTTTACGATAGCATCCATACAGTTCGGCTGTTTAAACAGACACAGCTTCTTGAGCCGATTTCTTTTTCCTTTGATCCTCTATTTTGGTTGGGGCCACGTTGATATCCAACATGGCATCGTGAACTTTTCTTTGACCTTTTCTACTCGCGTCACTCCCCCCACTCCTTGTACCAAAACGGTGTAGCGTTGCCTTTGCACAGAGTATCATTACTATATGATCGATGTTCATTAGCACGACCCCCGACTCTTCCATTGACATAGTAGCTCCCGGAACATGTATGTGTTACTACGCTCAATGGATAAACGACCGCAGTTGGCATCTCAGTCGAGGTATTTGGTTGGCGGCGCCGCGAAGAGGTATGTCGAAGTCACCAAGAAACCAGCGGCGGTAATGGAGTTGCGACAGCGAGTAGCATATAGAGATGGAAGAGACGGCTCAGTAGGACTGTGAATCCTCGAACGGCTAGTCGTTGAATACAGATCAAATAACAGTGCTTGGCGGTCGTCTGTCTGATCACAAGTGTGGTGGCCAAGGCCTACACTTAGGAATTTAAATCAAAATATAACCTATCGTTGTAGGATAAGAGGGAGAGTGCGAACGAGGGTCAGAGACGAGGGCATACCTGCGAACCATCGAGGGATCGGTGCTAGATTACAGGGCGTTTGCGGTGAAGGGCAGTCTGTCGAACCAGCGGTGGGGTTCTTAGAGTTGACTCAGCAGTTCAACGGATGCAGGGTATTCGGACGCAGAAGAATGGTCTTGGGTGATCACCATTCTGGATGCTTGAACACGCCCGTTGAACAATTCGAGGTGGCGGATTGGCTATTCCTGAATGGCGTCGGGAGGGGAAGAACCAGTGCGAATCAAGGTGGACAGGACCCTGACCGCGCATTGACGAGTTGACGGAACACTGAATGCTCTGCAAGAACTCTCGTGGGCTGAGCTCCAGTTTTCTACTCAATGGGCAAGCAGTCCGTTGTCGAGCCCTGGACAATCAGAGTCGCATCAGCTCGCGATGGCTTGAAACAAAATAAGACGGGCTGGGCACCTGTGCAGGGAGTTCAGTAGGCGATGATAACATCTGGTCAACGCGGAACCTACCGAACCGAGTAGTGGATGAGATGCAGGCTACTGCGACAAGCATTTGCAAAATAGTCCTATCAGTTGCGACACCATATGCTCGAAGAAAGACAGGTGGAGCGTACCTCAGTTTACTCGGTGGCTGCGCTCCAAGATGGTCGACCGTGCAACGTCAAGGTCAAACACTCGAGCATTGCCCATACTTTTGCCGGGGCCCGGATGTGGACCTCAGATTCCTTGGCGGACCGGACAAGCATTTTACTACGATGTTCGGTCTAACTAGAAGGGTGGGAATAGTAGGGCGTATGCTTGGTGTTTCCGCTCACCTCTAGCGCTATCTTTAGCTACAACACTAGGCTCGAAGTTCGGTGGTAATGAGTAAAAGGTGGAAGAGGCTGACGCCGAATTGCATGACGTCGAATCTCGGTCGCAATGATTGATGACTAGGACAATAAGGTACCGGAGCTCGCCAGTGTACCCGAAGAGCGTCATTCAATTAACTAGAGACCGATGACATCAGACATTCGGCCCAGCGTCTGAGCAGGGACTGCTGGGGACGACGTACCTGTGCCTCGCGTTTCCTCTTCATCTTGGGTGGATGCACGAGTACTAAACAACTCATGGTAAATCGAAGAGAGGAATAATTATGTTCCGGTGTGTTGCATGGATGACAAACTCACAGGAAAAAGCACCGGTTCCAGAGGTCCGCGGAATGGTTTTCGGGAATACAGGATGAAGGAAGGATCTACAGGGCCAAAGTAAACCAACACAGCTTGCTTCGAGAACATCTCGATTCGCGATAAGGTTGCGGGTACATGTATCACACGTCCCTCGAGCAGAGGTCCAAACCGGCGGATGGCTGCCCACATGAGAAGGCAAGACATTACGACAGTGATGGTGGAATCTCGACTGAAGAAAGCGTGTCTAGAATCACTTCAGACCGGGTAAAACTGATTATATCGTGCCGGATTGATCCTCCTTCACCCTGAGCCGTTCGCAGCAATGTTGAGGAGTCCTAGCAGAAGAACGTGTGAAACCATGCGTTAAGCGAGGACTTGAAAGAAATATGCAATCCTATGGATCACTATTGGACCGGTAGCTCAGCCGGTGCGGCATCGCTAGGTGGATTGGGTCCGTCTGTGGGGACGAAGAAGGTCCTTGGCATCTCGAGGACCGTGTAACCGATGTACGCTCTCGGTTCATGGGAGACAGGCGAATTTCCCAACTCACTCTGCGAGATCGCCCGAGGAAGCCGTAGAGTCGATCCCCAAATGAAAGCCAAAGGTCGAATAGTTTTCCAGGGTGACCCAGGGATAATGGTATACTTGAAAAGAGCGGCCTACCGCCGTGAGGAAAGCATGGACTGCGAAACCCTGGCCTGATTGCAGGCTCGGGTAAAGTCAAGGCATGTTCATTCGCTGGCTCTCGTAATATCGTGTGCGTCGGATATATCTGAATGATACTTCCCCAATAGCGGAATGTTGGTGGTTCTTATGATCATCGTGCGACCTGCTCAAAAAGCGACCGAATTCCTATCAGTCAGGAGATCAGATTCGCTTGGTCGTCGCGTAATCTTGAAATTTAATCTGTTTCTGTTGTGTACTGGTGGTTTACGGCATCGAGAAGGGCGCTGGTCCTTGTCAGAAAAATCGAGGCCACAGAGACACACGACCGTGTCAGCAAGGGCGGACCTAGGAGATAATGGGAGCTCACATGCACCAAATTGTCCTACCATCTCAGACTCGTGACTTTAGCGATAGAATTTCTCGTAGGGTGCATAAGGAACGAGTCCGGCGGACGGTTGGGTCCTTCTGAGATTTGATGGGGCTCGGGAGAGAGCACCTTGCGACTAGGGACCTACACGAAGTAAAGTCGCTGACTCCGTTTAGTCTTGAAGCAGTGATCTAGGGTGAAATCTTGTGTTATTCGGATAATGGGCGCGATGAAAGAGCCTGCGGTTGCTCGCGTGAGCAGTCCCAACGGAAATAAAATTGGTTCATAAATTTAGAAGGATCGGTCATCTGACAAAACATGGCAGCAGTGTCCGATATCACAGCGAAACAGTTATATTTCTACCTTTTTAACTCGTCTCGTGAGGTTTTCCATTGCGTGCGATTGGCGAGGTGGTGAAGAGTCAACAGAACTAAGAAGCGCCCGATCATGATCGAATACTTATCTTATCTTATCTTATCACTACTGGGCGTTGTTTGATCCGCCACGTGGCTTTCCAACCTTTCGCCTCGATGTCTCAAGCGACCTCCCCCGAACCCGAAAAACCAAGTGCCTTTGAACGATGGCGGAGAAGGGCTGCTTTGATGACTGGCTTAGGCGTCACCGCTGAAGAACGGTCCCAGGACCAGATGCAAACTCACTGCCAAGGCTGCGAGCAGTGGAAATCTCAGCTCCTCCAATTCAGTACGCTCTGGACCTTTTTGTCTCGCCGCCTTTTCACAGAAATTTCGCAGGTCCTTCGGTGGTGTTTATGCTAAAGCATCTGAAGCTGTCTGGATGCGAGGTACCCCCTTCGAACATCGTCTGCGCACCATGCGACTCATCGCGGTCAGGCGGATTTAGCCCGGAGGCTGGAGCCATAGTTCTCTGTGCTGGTCACTTTTTCAGTAAGAAGCATATGGAGAATACGTTGGTGCACGAGCTGGTCCATATGTACGACCATTGCAAGTTCAAGGTTGACTGGAGTAATTTGAGGCACCACGCCTGCAGTGAGGTTCGTCTATCACCCTTTCACATCAGCCCATTGTCAGCATGTTTATATGAGATTAACGGAGTGTAGATTCGAGCGAACAGCTTGAGCGGAGACTGTCGATACACGCGTGAGCTGCGGAGGGGTATCGTGTCCTTCTCAAAACAACATCAGGTCCGTTGTCTGTCTCTCCTCGAGCTTCTCATTTGCTCACATGCTTTGATCACCTTACGACTTCGGCGGACATAACAGGCATGTGTTCGTCGACGAGCGGTTATTTCGGTGATGTCGAATCCCGCATGCCCTGACGCGGCCGCTGCTGAGCGTGCTGTTAATGAAGTGTGGGGAAGCTGCTTCAGCGATACACGTCCCTTCGATGAGGTACGTAACCCTTAATACGTCTATGTGGTCGCGTGTCGCATTCAGCTGATCATACGCCCCCACCACTCGCAGCTTTACTAGATATATAGATTCATTCAATGTAATACATCGCCTTCGCTCATGAGAACGTCTTGGCTCCTTGTCTCCGAGAAGAAACATCATGATCCGAGATCTCGTGTGATTACCCCGCACTCCACATTGATCTACCTTCTATCTTTGGCCTTCCTCTGTGATCTTTGCATTGGTTGCGCCGTGTTGGGTGTAGACGAAGCCAGGCTCCTCTTCGAAGTGAAAGGCGTGGCCAATTGTTGCTCCATTGACCCTAAGGGGCGTGCCATCAACTAGCCAGCGCCCATACGGGATTGCAACAGTTATCTCTGGCTAATCTTGCAACTTAGTCTCAGTCGCGCCTCACAAGCAAGCATTACCTTTGCAAGCCTCTCGTCCCGAGCTCTCTCTGTGAGTAAACACCCCATCCTACGTCTTCACTTCGTTAAGCTCATAGAACACTACGATGCGTCTGCGAACTCGTGTTTCATGTAAGGACTCGTGACTAGTTGTTGTATGGTGATCTCGTGAGTATCTCGGGACCCGAGACACGTATCCAGGCCACAGCGGAGAATCATTCTCCAATCTCGGGAAGACTCGCGAGTCTCCAAGGAAGGTTGAATTGCGGTTCTTCTCTAACGATTTGTCTTCATAGACAGCCAGCGCGAAGCCTAGAAGCGTCTCCAACACGCAATCACCATTTCACTGAGAACTGTGGACGTAATATGGACAATGTCGTCTGAACATGAACTTACCAGTGCTTTGTACTCGGGTCAATCAGTGACACTAAGATTGGTGCGTTTGGTCCCACATGATCTTCCAACGGCCACCGAAGACTTCGTTCCTTCTCATCAGTTCCGACGACAGCTTGACCCTGCCACCTTCATCTCCACTTCGAATACTGGTTCGACGTGGCTCGCATCGAAAACAAAACCAAGCTCGTCTTCGCTCGAACTCAAAAGATAGGTGCCTGTAAATTTAGCATACGCAAAAGTAGAGTTTTTTCCAACGCCTTGTATAGTAGCCGTGGATGCGACTTGAAAAAGCCGATATGAAGCCATTTACTTCGTGTCCAGGCCTAGCCAGCACCGCATTTCGCGCGTCGCTACCGCAAAGGTCCTCGTCAACCAATCACAGTCGTGCCCTGGACGTCTGAACAAGGCACACGCCCACTCGATCAGCTTTTTTTGAAGTCTCGTCTTGATTCAATTCAACCACAACGGAAATGCGATCGCCTTGTCAGGATCCAAAAGATGCCGGAAGTTCATCTGCCGTCAAGGCTTTTGCGCGGGCTCTAACCGTCAAGTCGCTCGGGAGGCCTAGCTAGACCTAGATTATCCTTGGCTCTTCCGCGCGGTCCTCAATTGACTTGCTATCCCGGTTCCTATTCATCGAACTCCATGCTCAAGTCCGACTGGCAGCACCCGCTCGTTCCTGCGAGCAACTGAACAACCAACGTCGAAGAGAAGTCTACGAATTCAGTAGGTACGAGCCCTTAGACTATGGGTGTGCGCATCATGACATTTACCTCAGCACTTCTCTTTATTCTAGCTCTTTCTTCACACGCCGGGGTGGATTGCGTTTCCCTTTGTGAGTTAGTTTATTTGATACACTAGAAAGTCCTAAAGGTCTCTCCAGGACGACATGCAGGCCTTCCTAGAGCCGCCCTGGATGATCACCGCCCTTGCGCGTCGTGATATCTCCAACCGAACGTCCCTCCCATTGGCTTTCTTCCTGGGTTGGAAGTCCAGCCAAGCGACTCGCTCGTGTGCGACGGCTCGCCTATTCTTGAATGTTGACATTCCACAGGAACGATGTCGATTTTACTCCCGAATGAATGGGCCATGGGAAAGAATGTTGACACTTCCGTCGTCCTGCCAGAGTTTTGTCCTTTCGTGGACGCAAGCTAGGTTTGAAGCATCAAGTCCCTGTCCTGTCTCCTGTCCAGTGTCCACAGGTTTGAGTGAATGCTGCACGTGGCGTGCCAATCGCATATCTGGTGCGCCAATCTCCCCTAGTCGAGGAATGGGGAAGAGGGTCGAATTCTCCAGAAACCGCCCTACCTGATGTTTACGACGGGAGCTGATGGGGACCCTTGACCACTATAGGCTGGATCGATGCTTTCCTATCCTATAATTTCCTATTGCACATTTTCATGACCTAACCCAGCGACATCCAGTGGACCTGATGAATGCGCTCCTGTCGACCACTGAATTGAACTTGATGCTCCAACGATGATGCGCGAGCAGCTCCACTGAACCGAGTACGGGCGTGCGCCCTGCCGCCATCCCGGATATGGTGATATACTACAGCACCCTTGCGCCACTTGCGTCGTTTGCAGTACGGGCGTTCCCGACATCTCGAGCCAAGATGCCCCGCTCAGTCAAGCTTTCAATTCGAAGTCCTCACCAATCAAACTTCGCTCTCCAACGGAACGGCCTGGATTCTTCATTCATTCCGACTATAGCAGCGGCGTTTCTCCTGAAGAGAACCTGCATGTGAGCGTATCACGCCTACAGTCACCTCGGGATCATGATTCACTGATAAGAAGGGTGTAACTTTAGGTCGACTCGGGTCCATTGCGGTCCTAAAACTGCTACAACAGCAACAACAACAACAGCAGCAATCAAGTTCAGCTAGACCTGACAAGCCGTCTGACGTTGCCATCGGCGAAAGATTAAGTCCTTTATCGCCTACGGCGGAAACACGTCCGTACTACGTCCACACTGCACACAACGCTGACCAAGTCCGGAAGGAATGCATAAGCCTTATGGGGCGCCCCTTGGCATCGCATCCAATGGCAGCATGATTCACCCTGCAGGTACGCAGAGCGTTTGTCTCTCCACGATCTTGATCAACGACTGATCATTGATGCATGATGATCCATCCAGCCAACCCCATGTCTTTCCTCCGAGTCCGAATAACGACCCAGCTCGAATGAAATCATGCCGAATTATGTACCGCGCCAGGGCCCTGCGGCACAGGTTATCCAACCGCCTGACGTCCTGCTTGTATGATGAAACATCCAGATAACGCTCAGCCAAGTTTCGCTGACTTTGTTGGAGATGTGGGTAGGCTTTATTGTGCGTGCTCATCGCGGAGAGTGCCGAAAACGTGTTGAGGTCGTGCTCAGTGCTCCAACCTCCCCAACTCAGCCAGACCCAACGAAGTTCCACGAACTCAGCTTCACCTGGAGCTAACCGAGGGTCCTTCGCACTCGAGACTCGAGTAATCTTATTTATTTCGCATTAGCTCAGAGGTGTGTGTCACAATACCGCATTCTCCGGTGATCATTTAATCTAACTCAACCTGCACTTCATCTCAGAGTCGTGTGTGTGAATTCAGTAGACATGATGCTCACCATTGATGCTATGTAATATGTACGTGTTTCGCTTCGTCAACTGACCTACATACGCATCTTCGCCTTGTTCTCACTTAACGTCTTCTTTAGTGCCATTACTGCGGAATGGGGTCAGGGAATCCCGTGTTCTGATGGGTTTGGTTGTGCTCTTGGGCGCCTGGGCGCTGTTGTAGACTCTCTGTCGAATCTCAGCTGGTACTTCAGGCGGATGTTCCAGCGCACGGCCTCCGGTTACAAGGTACTCCCGACGGGCAAATCGTCCCGTACCCATAACCATCTTCTCGTTCTTCAGACGAGCCAGGTCTCAGACTGAGACTCTCCATCACGTCATTCGAAATTGCAAGCCAACTTCATCCGTCCACTGGTAATGGCAACATGGACAACACCGCCTCGGTTTTCATTTTTCCATTCGGAAAGCTTGCTTTCACGCCCTGCCCAGGACCGAGCTTGAGGTATTTGGATATCGATGACATGACGCACTATGCAGTTACATGCGCTTGGCCGTCTCGGACTTTACGCATCGAAAAGGCCTATCCTTCAGGTACACCACTCTGACTAACTGCTGCTTATGGGTTTAATGCTTAATAGACAGTGGTCACTAGGTTCGTTGTCAATTCAACTCAATTCAATTTGATTCAAATCAAATTCAGCAAGTTCTTTACCTGAAGCAGGCAGGTTCTTTCGTAACGCGTAACCCCGAAATGAATTGGCGTTTACGGTATCCTTTACTTAGCTCGAAATCGACTCGGCAGTCGGTACAGACGTACAGTACAACATGCAGACTCGGTCGACGTCACTCTAGAGGGCTCTTTAGATTCCATTTTCGAGGATGGCGATGTGGTTATCGAAGACGCGCCAGTCCAATTCAGACGAAGAATACGTACTGTATGTACATATGTAATGTGAAGCCACAGGAAGAAGCAGAAGACCAGTTCGAAGACGATGCTTACGACAGGGCGCACATACCCTTGCGACGATACCCTGCCCCACTTGGGCTTGTGGCAGACGACTCGGACAAGCTCGCCGGAGCATCCGTATCATCTATCAACCCATCCATCCATATATCCAATTCATTCATCTATCTATCCATCTATCCATTCCATCTGTCTAATTCCACTCCGTTCCGCGCTGGGCGAGGGCGTGTTTTAGGTTTAAGCTTTTTGTAAGCCCGGCCGCTCATCCGTCCCTCTATGTATTGGGTGTATTGACTGACCTACGACGTACACAAGGATTCGCAGTCCAAATTATTTTCAAGGACTCAGCTCGGGATATGAAGCGAAGCGAAGTGACTGGCTGGCTGGCGTACGCGCGGTGGTGCGGACCATTATATACGGTTATGGTACGTAGTACGTATCACGCGGGCACGTCCTGTCTCATTGTTAATTTTTATAGTATTAACTCAGATGACAGAATCCCTCTGCGCCACAACGTTTATACAGTAGGTGTTCGTCCGAGTGTACGGCACGCTCGAGGTGCCTTCCCTTAGCTCTGGCTCTCGGGCCCAGGATACCAGCAACCGACAGACCAAGCAGCCAACCAACTTCCAGAGACTCCGAATCGAGTCCTTCGACACATACCTGAATCGTAAGTAAGTAAATTACTTCATTCGACTCTCACTCAATTGAGAATGCTTTCTTCCTTCCTTCCATTCAGGAATCCTTCTCTCAACAACGACGTACCGGTGCATCCTACTCCGGAGTTTCTCCCAAGAATCCAGAACGCTCTTGAGTGCATGGACAATGTAGGCCTCGACTGCTCGATCCCCGACACCGCTAGACGATATCCTGATAAAAATAATATCATTCCAAGGACCGGTACCGTGACCCACCAATATCCAACTCCGATACATCCTTAGCCTTCCGACATCTCCTTCCTCCCGCCCCCCCCTCGCAACCTGACGGATCATGTATGTATGACGTGCGCATCAACGTCGATACGGTATGCATTTTCCAAACTGGCTCGGTTTGCCGCCGTTCTCGGGTCCTCCGCCTGTACTTCAAGTACCTTTCGAACCAGCTGTGCATTATTGTATTGCATGCAGCTCAAGTCTGCGCAGCCCGCGCCGTGCTTATCCTCATATTATTATAGCTTGCTTTGAGTTAGACTCGGGCGGCGGCGGCGGCCGTCACTATAGCGACAAATGCAGGTCCCGAGGAGTCGTTCTCCTCCTCCCTTCACCTTCCCTGTGCCGCCTCTCGCTTTCCTTGGACTTGGACTTGGACTTGGACTACATAGGCCTGGCCGTCCATAAGTAACTGGTAACTTGCGCCGAGACTTTAATTTTGTGGAGGACGAGGCGAGGCCGAGTTCAAGCTTACTCAGGCGGGTTCTCCGGATGAGCTAGCTAAGAGCTAGCAATGGATGGCGTTGACGTTGGTGTCATGCACATAAGTACGTCAGTCGGTTTTGCTGTCGTTTCCATCGATAAGATAAGATGATATTGACATTGATATGGCCAGTAGGACTGTACTTTGCACCGATATCTATCTCAAGCCCGCCATCCCCGTCCTTTCTTTCTTTCTTTCTTTCTTCTTCTCGGCCCCAGGGTTAAAGTCAAATGAATCCCCGGGATGATTACTCATATACGTCCACTATGTGTGCATTTCCAGTCCAAGCCTCAGCATCTCAAGCCAATTAATCACGAGTCAACACCATCATTATGAAGCTCGAATCAGCATGCTGCTACTCCGGAGTCATAAGAGGCTAACGAGTAGTATGTAGGGATATTCTAAAAGTAAGGATGATAAAAATATATACGATGACAGCGAGATAGATATCTAGGAGAGAACTCTAGTCTGCATATCGAAAACGGGGGAGGATGGCGACGAAATTCAAAAGTCCTGCTAGTCCAGAAAATGTCCTTCCTCCTCTACCATCACATGGGCGGAACACGCCTGATACCATACCAAGAACCACAAAACACGTTACTTCTTCACGCTGTCATCGTGTGGCCCCTTCATCTTTTCCCCGTCCGCTAGCAGAACAGGCTCTTTTGAATGGCTGGGTTCGCCCATAGCGTGTTTCAGCAGCTCGGGCTTCAGCAGTTTGGCGTACCGCGGTTGTACGAAGGTTCCTCTGCGAGGCATATCAATCATTGAGAGAGAGAGGGTAGGGAGAGTCGGAAGCGACGATACGTACGAGGCCTGAACTAGAATATTGCCGTCTAGGTCTTCAACCATCCCCTCCACCTGGGCCTTGCGTCCCTTGAGCGCAACGAGCTTGGTTTTGATGAGAATGAACTAAAGAAGGTGGCCGTCAAAAGCATGAGACGATGAAGGAAACAGGCGGAATGGAAGCAAACATACCTGGTCTGCACGTGTAGGAGCCTTGTAGTTGATGGTTAACGATGCAGTGACGCCGACTTTGTCTGGAAGATTACTGATGGCCTACAGGAACGCAATAAACCGAAAATCCTTCCATGAATAACAGGTTCGCTCACCTGGCGAGCTAAAGCCTCGTCAAGCAATGTTGCCAGCAATCCTCCGTGAATAATCCCGTCATGTCCGCAGAGCCCTCTCCCCAAATGAATCCAAACGTAGGACTCAGTTTCATCTCTCCTAGCGCGAATAAGTGGTGGTAAAGCAAGACGGCCAGGACCTCTGAGAGCTCCAGCGGTGAGGTTGTTGACGCGGCGTTCCTCGGGGTAGTTCTGGTATGGACGCGTCTCATACCAACCATGGTCCACAGCGGGCTCGCTACTGGGTGCGTCGGCGGGCGGTGTCGGTGGGGGCGGGTTTGCTCTATGATCTTGAACTGCTTTCAAACTCTGCAGCCTCTGTTCTAAATCCTGGGTATACTGCTTGGATTCCTCCGAGTCAGGGTTATTCGGCGGCGCTGGCGCAGCTCGGGGAAACAGCAATGTGAACGGTGAAGGGGGGAAGACGGCTCCAAGTGCATAAGATCCTAGACCGACGGCAGAAACGAGGGCGAGAGTAGCTTTTGTCGTCAGGCCTCTGGCCGAGGACGGCGGCGGTGGGGAGGTGGAGAATGAGCGGAGGAGTGTTGGGGCTGGTGGGTGGCGCTTAGGCGGTCCAGCTTTGAGTATGACGCGCCATAAAGAGCGGCTGGTCATCGACATCGTTCACGACGATGACGGAGGCGTTAGTGGGGAGTATTGGAGGGAGCGAGGAGAGGGCATGCGCCAACGCAACCCTCGGCGATCGGAAGACCGGAGCCCGGGACAAACTTCCCGGACCTGATAAGATAAGATAACGGCTGCACAACCTGCAAGCTTCCTTCAACTTGAAGTTGGTCCTTCCCCTTCGCTCAGAATGTTTTCTACAGTTCGTTTGCAAGACACATACGCCGTTTCAAGGCGTTTTTCGACCGAATTACTCTTCCCTCGTCAAGCCGAATCACTATCAAAATGCCCTACCGCCCAGTCTCGTGCAACGAAGTACAGCAGCTAAGTTGGTCTCAATTGCGTCGTAGCTTTCCAGAAATTCCGAGGTTTCTTCGAGCTCTTAGTTTTACCGTTCACGAGCGAGGGATGATGCCTCCCTCTTCACCATGTGGCCCCGGGTACTGTTGCCGGCCCGACCATATGTATCTTGCATCATCGCTCGTTCGGCTGCTTTATCTGTCCCTTGCTGACTACGCCATACGGTTTATTATTATCCTCGTAGGACGTCTCATAAGCACACCCCTCACTTGCATCCAGCTTCCCAGGCGCGCCTACGATGTCGACGCAAACTAGTGAAGTCAAGCTCGAGTACGATCCGAAGGGCATGCCATTTCGCCGCTTAGGCCCAAGCGGTCTGCGGGTTCCTCTCTTCTCCCTTGGTGGATGTACGTGCGGCTTCGATTCGAGGTTCTATTTGCTATGCGTATCGATCGAACTGATGTCCCTATGATTAAGGGCTTACACTGGGAGGAACCGTCATTGGTGATCCAGTCAAGGTCGGTGGTCGCCCAATTGACGGGTCAACTGCTAGAATAGGTCGGTCAGTAACTGGTTTTTTGACGTAGGACATCATCAAGACCGCTTTCGAGAATGGCATCAATATGTTTGACACTGCCGAAGCATACGCAAAGGGGCGATCTGAAGAAGAGATGTACGTTTTGCACGCCGCTCCATGGCAGAACTCTCTGCATAATGAATACTGACGGTTCCTTGCATCAGGGGACGTGTCATCAAGGAATTGGGCCTGCGTAGGACTGACCTGATTATCACCACAAAGCTCTTCTGGGGTGTTAGATCGGGACCAAATGACAGTGGTCTGTCCCGCAAGCAGTGAGTCCCTTTGGCTTCTGAGCTTCCTTATTATCAAATTTCAATTTGGCATTGCATCTGACCCGTGGCGATAGCATCATCGAAGGAACGAAAGCTTGCCTCGAAAGATTGCAACTCGACTATGTTGATGTCATTTTCGCCCACCGAGCCGATAAAAATGGTACGTCTTCTCCCACCTTGTCGAGTTGGACCTGGGTAGATGAAGTTACGAGCTGACATGTGAACCTGCGCCGGGTGCCAGTCCCGATGGAGGAAGTTGTTCGTGCGTTCAACTATGTGATTGAGAAAGGATGGGTGCGTCGTCCGTCGGCTTCTTCACATTGATCAGTCGGCCGAATGAACTTTTCGTCTCGTATTGCGTGCTCAGGCGTTCTATTGGGCGACGTCAGAGTGGGAAGCCCATGAGATTGAAGAAGCCCATCGTAAGTCGTCCGATTCTGACATCACTTTCGCTTACTTCCAACGACTTAGACATTGCAACCAAATTGAACCTGATCGCTCCCATCGCTGAACAATGTCAACACAAGTCAGTACCGACGGTAGCTGCTTATTCCGTGCGACCACTCAACGGCGGCTGCTCGGGCTATTTACAGCATGTTCCACCGCGAGCGCCCCGAAAAGGAATATGGGTAATATACTAATCCACATTGTCTCGACGAACCTCGCATCTGACCAGCTGAGTAGTCAACTCTACAAGAAATACGGATTGGGAACGACGGTGTTCTCGGCCCTTGCTAGCGGTGTCCTCACGGGCAAAGTGCGTTTTCGTTCTGTACCGCCTCGTGCTGAACACGATTAACGCACGGTTATTCTTACAGTACAACAATGGTGTCCCGGAAGGATCTCGCTTCGATACAAATGCCACGTTCTTTAAGGATACCGTCGGAAAGCTCCAGCAAGAGGAGGGACTGGAGAAGATTAGGAAAGTCAAACTTCTGACGGAATTCGCTGAGAAGGGTCAGTACTTTAATTACCCTCCTCCCTCTATCGCCTTTCAAACCTCCTTAAATCGCTAACATGAATTTTTAGAGCTCCAGTGCTCTGTAACGGCCCTAGCTCTGGCTTGGGTCGCTAAGAATCCGAATACAAGCACAGTCATTCTCGGCGCGTCCCGTCCTGAGCAGATTTTGGACAATCTGAAGGCGCTGGAGGTGATACCGAAACTGACTCCAGAGATCTTGGAGAAAATTGAGAAGATTCTAGACAATAAGCCTGCTCCTCATGTGCGTCGTCTACTGCACCATTTCTTTTTCACGCTTAAGTATATATATCCCTTAGCCCACGTATGGACGGCCGGCGTTGGATTTGTTTGGTAGACTCTAGGATAAACCAGTGAATTGAAATACGGATGTTTGTTGTTGATATCTTTGTTTGTATGAGCAATGAGCACATACCGTCGAAAGTGTTTCTCGGACACGAACCAGAGCCCCTTGAGTGCCCCTGTTCACCCCTTATGTGCATCGTGTGAGCACCATGGGCGCTAAACTGTTCTGCTGCGACTGCTTCTCATCACGTCACGCAACATGCGCTGGCCCTCGAGCCTATTCCTTCTCTGGTGCTCGTTTACCGCCTCTGTATCACTTGCTGCTGAAGACAAGCCATGTACCATCCATGCCGACGGAAAATATTACGACTTGAACCCTCTCAAAGCTAGGTAGGCACGTTTACATTTAAAATGATGCTAGATAGCGAGCCATTCAGTCTCTGCTAGCAAAGACTACGAATTCAAATCGTCTGGAGGGCACAAAGTTGTTCTGAATGTGTGCAGAAGCGTAGCGCACGAAACCTGGGGGCTGGAGACGGAGAGCCCGAGTGAGGTTGCTGCGTTCATACGCAAGGATCACGGCGACTTTTCCATGGGGTATGTTCTTCATGAGTTTCATTTCTGGATAGCGAGTTAATGGTTCTTGCTCCTTAGGAAAATCAATACTACACTTGGGATGAAGGATTCGAACCTCCAGCTTCTTTACTCGGGCGGGTCTGCCTGCAAATCCACCGACGGACTTCGTGGTTCGACTAGTATCGAATTTATCTGCGATACGTCGGTCTTTTCTGCTGGAACGCCCCGCCTTGTAGGACAATTTCCTCAAGATGATGAGTCGGCCTGCGGGTTCTTCATCGAGTGGAGGACGCATGTGAGTAACCTCCTCTATTTCTCGTCGTACCGCCAGCTGATTTGAAACAGGTTGCGTGTCCAACTGGCGAGCGTGGAGCATGGAGCTTCTTCTCCGTTATCATCATGTTGTGAGTCTGTCTACACCCCCATCGTTTACCATCCTGCTCACGCCGTCGTCAGCGCCATTGTTTTAGTGATGTTATACCTTGTCGTAGGGACTCTTCACAACCGCTACGTCCTCCAGCTCCAAGGCTTCGACCAAGTTCCCCAATTCTCGTTCGCCAGCATGAAATACCACCTCCACCACGCCGTTGACTGGCTTAGGGAATCCATGGCCACAGGTTCCTTCCACATGCCTGCCAACCAGGCCCTCAATCCAGTCAGCCATCAATCATCTGTTCCAGGGATGCCCAACCCGCAGCTCCAGCGGCCGAATCCTAGGGGCGGACGGGCTGCAGACATCAATCCCGTGAGTCATCAGACTCAGGTCGGCCTCGCCGCTGCTTCTCCCGCCAAACCGCAGTCTCCGCCGCGTCAGCATCAGCAGCCACTGAGGAAGAAGCAATTCGACTTGGAGAGCGGTGGTGGTGGTGGTGGTGGTGGTGGTGGTTCTCAGGAAGAGCGGGAACACATGATGCAAGGCGGAGATGGCTACACCGAGCAAGAACTCGTTGACGTGCCGAAGCCACCTGATAAAGCTTCCCAGAGCACGGCTCCCGCTGATGCTGATGCAGAGTCTGACGACGTCGCAGAATTGAGAGGCAGGGGTATGGACTCTAATGGAGTTATTCGCCTTTGAGCTTGCTGTAGTTTTCGTATTCGTACGCAAATGCTATTTTACTGTTTTTAATTTCCTCTCCCGTCGGCTTACAGGTGTCTATCCATGATCATGATGTTCGTGTCGACGTGCCTGGTCTGTGGCCGCTGACTCGCGACGTGCGTCTGTCGTCTTCTGAATCTTTTCCCTTCTGTCTTGCGCTGATGATAAGGAAATAGCCCCCGTTGTCCTTATGACCCGGACCCGGATTATCACCTACTGAGCTGGCTCATTCTCCGGGGATTTGCACCTCGAGGAGCAACCCAGTACAGGTATGCTGACACCGTGACCCAGCTCAGCGGCTACTTTTGCTTCCCATTACCGGTAGTCTGCAGCGAGCCTGCTCAGCGGGAGTGCTGCTGGCGCTGCTCTACTATCTCGCGCGCGCGATTTTGACTTCAAGAAGCTTATAAGCACTCCGACCGCTATCGGCTTCTGCCTGACCTGAGAAGTTCCGTTAGGGTTAGGCGAGTGTACTTAGCTGTTTCACGACGCTCGTCTTTCCCATTCAAGTCAAGCCACCGCTAGCCTACCCCTGCACGAGGGGAAGGCAATCGGGTATCGGTATCGGACGGTTATTGCCTCCGACTTCCATGCAACAACAACAACAACCCGTTAATCAAACCGTCTAACAGTATATTATTACCCGCGCGAGTCGTAGGCTCTTTGTCTCCTTCTTGACACCATACCTACCTGCCTTACAGTAACTGATGCATTCGATTCATTCCATTGATCACTAGCTCAGAAGACCACGGAGTGTCTAGCTTCCGGTCAGGGCGCCCGGTAGTACTTACTGTAGTGCCTTTTAGGAGGGACATCGAAGCTAACTACCGCTACCAGTTAGTCCCACCACCGAAAGCTAAGTTAATCGTAGCCAATCTCCCGATCCATATGAAGGGGGGTTCGCTGGTCATGCCGGCATCTGCTCTTCCCCAAGCATGATGTACTCTATTGATATTAACAAACGCGCAAATGCCCTTACTCTTTCCAGTTCAGCGCGAATACGTACATGTGTAAGTACCTTATATCGTTTCCCAGATCTCGTTTGTGAACGGACATAAGCATAAATAAGACTAGGCCATTATACTTATTTATGGATGAAGACTACGCATGCATATACAGTATGGGTATATCGATGCGCGGCCCTCCGTCACGGTTACGCCAAGTGTACACCGAAACGCTACCACAGGCTCTACGAAGTCTGATCAAACCCTCTTTGCCATGCCATACCTTGTCTTGCTGCCGCCGTCCGCCTTCTACCACTGCCAGGGTACCAGGGTGCTGGTATGTGGTCACGGTTGATGGGGTCACGCGTACGGTGGGATGAAGCACATTGCTAGTACAGTATACGATTCTCCTCAAGTCAACGCATCCTGGATTTCAGTCCTCCATAAGTATCGGGGAAACGGAAACGGAAACGGCAACATCATACACCGGTACCAGTACCCAGTACCCAGTCCCATTAGTAAGTACGAGTCCAAAACGTCCAAGTCCAAGCTTACTGTGAGCCTTGCATGAGGTTGGTCAGTTGATAGACTCGGAGTAGAGTACATAAGGAAGGAAAGCATTCAAGGGTTCGCGTCATCGATATCGAAAAAGTAAGTTACATAAGGCATACTGTACTGTAATCGAGCGGTGTGTTCGGAATCGGAGGAATGGATCACAAAATACAGTACATGCATGCGCTGAAAAAAAGTACTACAAATTAATGCTGCCGAACTTGAGTGGAAAAAAAATAATCTGGCTTGTAAAAGGATGTGGATGGATGGATGTAAGTGCGTAAGGAAGGAAGGAAGGAAGGAAGGAAATTTACAACCGCCTGCCACCGAACTAGGTTTAGTGTACTGTACAGGATTCGCTTCAAGGTCGGATGGTGGTGGTGGTGGCGACAGGCGGTAAATAAACTCTACCGAGCCGCCTCGCCTCGAAAACGCAAAAGCAAAAGCGAATCAAAAGGCTGCTGCGCAATTACAGTAATGGCGGTGGACCAAGCTCACAAGCTCGGGGGGGGGGCTCAGATCATCATCTGCTGCAGCAGGAGGTACAGAATCCCATCGCAGAGCGCCTGTATTTTCTTCACCGTCGCCGGGAACTGGATCTTGGATGCGAGCTCGAGTAAGGGTCTGCGATGACGCTCGAGGCCCTTCACAGCTTCGTACACGGGGGGCGATTTGGCTATGGTCCCGGTCCCCACACTCCCAACCCCACTCCCATTCCCATTCCCGTTGCTGCCCCCAATCCCACTCCCATTACTCCCACTCCCATTCCCAACACCAACGCCAACACCAATCCCCCCTCCCTCAGCCGCCTGCCACGTAATCTCCCCCTCCCCCCTCATCCAACACCCAATCCCCTCGCTCTCGTTGATCTTCGGCAGCGGATCCTTAAGCAGATCCGTCAGCCCCGAATTGGACATACACTTGAGGGTGGACAGCACAGCGCAGTAAACATCGCTATGAGCAACCCAATCGCTGACATTCCGGTTCCCCAGAAGACTTTCGAGGACTTCCGGGAGATAGGACATGAGGAAGAGGTGTTTCACGGACGGGTGGTGTTTATAGTCTCCACCACCACTACCGCCGACGTCGACGTCGTCTTCGTCTTGATCTGGTGTTTTGAGGAAGACTTCTAACGTCTTCATCGCTCCGACGATCATTTTCTCCCATTCGGCGGTGGAAGAGACAGTCCGACTAGAAACCACCAGCTCATTAAACGCCTGCCTTGCAGCTCTCCCCCCACTCCTCCCTCCACCCCTACTCCCACTCCCACTCCCCGAGGAGCCGCCGCCGCCGCCGCCCACTATCCGCGCGTGCTCGCGGTACCCGTCGTCGAAGCTCCCGAGTGTTTCGAAGACGGCTATAGCGCGGCCTTCGGGGCAGCACGAATTCGAGTTGATGTGGCAGGAGCGCGAGCGCCCGGAGCAGCCGTGTGGGCAGGGGAGCGTGATGGAGCACCCCCGACAAGAGATCGTCGAGCAGCTTGAACACCTCGCGTGCAAAAAGTCTACTAGCGCGATTGGAGGGCATTTGTATCCAGCTAGGTCAATCTGCGGTAGATAACGTATCATATCGTAAATAAGTAAGTATACTTATATATGCTGATGATGGGGAGGAAGGAAGCGGAGAGGTGCTTACGGTTTGATGTTGGGAGACTATGGCTGTGCCGCATCTGGGACAGGAGCGGCTGCCGACAAAGAGGTCGCGGAAGTGGAGCAGTACGACGTCAGGACGGGAGGTATCCACATCGTCCTCTATGAGAGGGTAGATGGTCTTGACTCTATGGTTAACGTTACTGCTCGCTGGTGTGGAGGTACCGTTCCGCGAAGGCGTGGAGGTTCGAGTCCGGCTGCGATCACGGCTTCCATCTCCGGAGGGTTGGGGGGATGGGGGGATGGGAAGGAGAGCGGTGGTGGATCTGGGAGGGTGGGGGTGGGGGTGAGGGTGACGAGAAGTGGGTGGTGAGCCTCGGTCATCAACGAGGTCATCATCCTCAATCAGCGGCGAAGACTCGGGGATATCCCACGGACGACTCATCGAGAGTCCAGAGGGAGGGAGTGGATTCGAGACGGAGCGATAGTGGCTGGCCTCGTGGTGCTGAACGGCTTCGCTGATGATGTCTGGTTGCAGGGATTCGACGTTCCAAGCTCTTGCTAGGCGTCGAGCGATGACTTCGTCTGGGGCATATCGTGGATTGGCGGCGTTAGCGGCAGCGGCGGCAGCAGCAGAGGCCCTACTGTGAGGGCGCGAAGCCATGTCCATGGCTGGGGTTCCAGAGCGAGAGCCGCCGTTGGTATATGCGCCGTTAGTGGCGGGGGTTACAGGGCGTCTCTCATATCGAGGGGCGGTGCTGGTGGGGCGGGAAGGGGGGTACGTGGTAGCGGTGGAGCCAGGGAGATTGATAGGCCGACTGCCGGAGACACGAGACGATGTGCGCTGGGGTATGACGACGGGGCTGGTGGGTCGTTGGTCGCTCTGCCATGACGGTGGCGGGGGGCCTGATCCGTCAGAAGGGTATCGCAGGGGTGACCCATACTGAGGTTGATCGGGGTGCCGAGTAGCAGCAGGAGGCTGGGTGGACATGGACGATCTGCTAGGAGCTCTGGGGACAGTACGCACGTCTGCAGCACTCGGCGGTCTCCATATCTGATATCTCTGGGGCGCAGAGTCGCTCCTCTGCCGCGACATCTGCGCAGGCGTATTCGATCGTCCTGGATGTCCCAGCCCAATACCCATCCCCGTCGGCGGCGAGCGTGCGGAGGCCTGCGAAGGCGGTCTAGGAGAGTTTCTGGCAGACCACTCGAAGAGCTCGTCTTCAGCGATGGCGCGGGCTATGGCGGCATCAGACGAGAGCTGGTCGTCGCGGCGGTGATGTCTGTTGCTGTTGGCGAGCATCTCGTAAATGGCTTGAGAGCCGTCATCTCCGGGGCCAGGGCCATAGGGACCGCGATCTCGTGCGTTTATGGGCGTATTTGATCTGCTGGCACCTCGCGGCCTAGGGTACAGCGGGGTATATGGGCTTCTGGGCCTCGTGTTCATAGGCGAGGGGGGTGCGGCCGAGCTTGGGCGGGAGTAGGACGTCGAGGACATTACTTATTGTACAGAGGATGAGATGCTTCAACTATACACATTTACTTGCGGGGGTAGGAGCGGAGGTCGCTCTCCTCGTCGTTGCCCTCGATGATGGTGTTTCCCCGACGCCCCAGTGCAAGGGTGCGGGGAACTGACATGAGGCGGCGCTAAAACTAGGAAAAATACCATCATGGGCGCTTGTCATCAGAAAAGATACGTCCTTTCAGTCATATTGTGAGTATCGCGCAATATCAGTATATCAATACATCACCACGCATATGAGGACTGCATGCATACAGTTCCATAAACTTGTAAGCTCTTTTGAGCCAGAATTCAGTTCGAAAGTGCCAATTCCCAACACGTGATCCCCCTAACCAATAAGCTGATCGTCACATCACATCACGTCACGTCACCTCTTATTCCCGCCCCAATCCGACCACCAACCACAATGGCTTCACTGCTGTTGCGCTCGCTGTCGCGCACAGCGAGCTCCGCTCCCAAGCGCATTGCGCGGAGCATCGCCTCTTCCTCCGTCGTGCGTCAAGCCGAGCATGCCACAGAACCCGAGACGAAGCAAACTTCCGCTGCCGCCAGAAATGTGTTCGATTACCATACTGTTGAGGATTTGCAAGGGGTAGCTGCTTCCCAGCTTTTGGCTCAGAAGAGCCCGAGAGAGGAGGCGAAAATGCGGCATTTTACTGGTCAGTATTGATAGTGATATCTATTTCGTCTTGTTTGATTGGCGGTTTTGCTGACGCTGGCTGGTTGGCTGCGCTCTAGTTAACTTTGGGTATGGTGGACCTGGTGGTTTCAAGCGACGAGGGGACTGACCTGTGTATACAGACCTCAGCATCCAGCCGCTCACGGTGTGCTCCGAATGATTCTAGAGCTGAACGGAGAGGAAATCCTACGTGCAGACCCAGTACGTCTCTCTCTCTCTCTCTGCAATTCAAAACTCAACACCGTCACCCTGGCCTTTAGCATATCGGTCTCCTCCACCGCGGAACGGAGAAGCTTATAGAATACAAGACATACATCCAAGCGCTGCCCTATTTCGACCGTCTGGACTACGTCTCTATGAGTGAGTCTTCGTCATTCAGCTGTGCCAGTTGACGGAATGGGACGGGATGGGATTGCTTACCGGTTTGGTGGTAGTGACCAACGAACTGTGCTACTCAATGGCCGTCGAGAAGCTCCTAAACATCGAGGTCCCCGAGCGCGCCAAATGGATTCGCACCATGTTCGGCGAGATAACTCGTATCCTTAACCGTGCGTCTACGTCCTCCTCTCGCTCCATTTCATGAGACTTCTTCCTTACTTTACCTTTACCTTTACCTTTACCTTTACCCCCCCACGATAGACCTCATGGCGGTGCTCTGCCACGTCATGGACGTCGGCGGTCTCACACCCTTCTTGTGGGGCTTCGAAGAGCGCGAAAAGCTGATGGAGTTCTACGAGCGCGTCTCTGGCGCGCGCATGCATTCAGCCTACGTCCGTCCAGGAGGCGTTGCATACGACTTGCCCCACGGCCTGCTCAACGATATTTTCATGTGGGCGACTCAGTTTGGGAGCAGGCTGGATGAAGTCGAGGAAGTCGTTTCGGGGAATCGGATCTGGAAGGAGCGGACGATTGGTGTGGGTGTTGTGACGGCGAAGGAGGCGTTGGACTATTCGTTCACTGGGGTGATGTTGCGGGGGAGTGGTGTCCCTTGGGATATAAGGAAGGCGCATCCGTATGACAAGTATGATGA
Organism: Pleurotus giganteus; assembly: GCA_032158425.1. Classification (NCBI taxonomy): domain Eukaryota; kingdom Fungi; phylum Basidiomycota; class Agaricomycetes; order Agaricales; family Pleurotaceae; genus Pleurotus; species Pleurotus giganteus. Next base: position 4,904,700 of record JAPEHR010000002.1, read on the forward strand.
GGTGCGTTCCTTTCGTGTTATGTTGCCCTCGTCTCACGCCGGGTTGTTCCTGTTATGTTACCTAGGTCGAGTTCGACATCCCCGTTGGGACGAACGGGGACTGCTATGACCGGTACCTGTGCCGCGTCCAGGAGATGCGAGAAAGTCTGCGGATAATCAGTCAGGTCTGTGGTTCCCCTCATTCCCATTCCGCTTCATATGCTCTGCTCCCTATCGCCTAGGCTCGGCTGACCTGCCTCCTGCCCTCTATGTAGTGCCTCAACAAAATGCCTCTCGGTGCGATCAAAGTGGACGACCACAAGCTCGTCCCACCTCCGCGGGCTTCCATGAAAGAAAGCATGGAGTCGCTGATTCACCATTTCAAGGTACGGCTTCGCTGCACCCTTGAGAAACACACACACGGTCCCCATTGAGGTTGTGGTTGTTAGATCTTTAGTGAAGGCTATTCTGTGCCCCCCGGGGAGACCTACACCGCGATTGAGGCGCCAAAGGGGGAAATGGGCGTTTACCTTGTGTCGTAAGTCTCATCAGCTACATTAAATCCGCGGACTTGGCGTGGGCGTGGCTTGGCTTGGCTGGCTGGCTGACCTCTTTGCAGTGACGGCTCCAACAGGCCATACAGATGTAGTATCCGTGCGCCTGGGTTTGCGCATTTGGCAGGGTCTGACTTTATCATGAGACGTATGTCTTTCTTTGTGCTTTCTCCCCTCCGTTTACCGCCCTTGCTAACTTTGTTTTTCTTTGTTTCTTTGACAGATGTGCGTGTTTATTTTTGCTTTTTTTTTGCTTTTTCATTTGATTTACGATAATGTCGTTTGTTCGTTCGTTGAACTGACTTGCTTTTCTAGCATATGTTGGCGGATGCGGTGGCTATTATTGGGACTATGGTAAGCAATGCGTCCATCCCTCCCTGAGAGCATTTCGATGCGGACAGAGTCCTGACACGCGGTTTGTTCCTTTGTAGGATTTGGTGTTCGGAGAAGTGGATCGGTAGTCACAAGTCCCCCCCACACACACACCCCTTCCTCCTCCTCTCTCCCTCCTCCCTTAGAGCAAGACACACCATTGTAATCAAATTTCAGTTTCTTGGTCTACTATATGTGACCGACGATCCGTAAAATCTTTCCTACACTCCCATCGATTTGAAGCAGTGGGTCTTGAAGCTTGAAGCCTCGAAGCCTGAGATCTGAGAGACCGTCCGACCAGACCACCTCAGAATTCGGTGTTTCGCGCCTACTGGTCTAGCTTCGTGCAGGGGAGATTTGATTGGCCATATTCGCCGCTATGCGCGCGGAGCGCTGAGCTGTGTCGGCGGTGGTGGTGGTCGTTTCTCATGCTCATCCTAAGTTCAAGTTGCCATGGCCTGAATCCTGGGGTTTGCCGGCCTGTACCGCAGCTCGAACGCCTGGTTCGTCCTCTGTTCCTAAATTATACATATAAGATTCGGCTTTTGCGTCTTTCAAGTATTGTGTCCTTCATCCTTTCGTTCAGTTTGTGCTATTCTATTCTTAGGATCAGCCACGGAATTCTGGTCGCCTTCAAATTGAACTCAAGTTTGTGACGATCGTATTCAGTTCTTGGCCCCTTCAGGCAGATATATATCTTCTGTTTAGGCCCAGGCGACGCTCTCTCCCTTTTGGCGAACAACAACAACAACAGCAACAGGAGTCCGACTCTCAGGTTCCGATATATCGGAGTTGGCTCCCCTCCCCCCTGAAGTACCCTGCGGCCAGCCTAGTTTGTTTCCGTAGAAAACATCGTTGAATGCCCTGCGGATCGGCCTATTAACGACGGTACCGCTCGTTATGATCTTCCGTCGATTTCCGTGTTCCTACAGCCAGATTCAGAACTCAATACGCAGGGTAAGAGCGGGAGCAGGACAGGGTAGGGCTCCGTTAGAATGGAAGTGAACTGAATACGCCGCCCAAATTGTGTTCTCCTGCAGGATTCTACGGGTATCAGGGCAACCTTTCCTCTCGCACCGATGTAAAGATCTTGCGAGGTGACGCTAATACTAATATGTCCAGGCTTTCGAGTGGTGTGTCCCAGTACGATCATCGATGCTGTTCTGGTTCGTCTTCTTCCTGAAATGTATGAACGCCGGAGACATATCACACTGCTTGTAGCATGAACTCCACTTATGCATTCTCCTGCGTGCTTCTGACACTGCGACGGTTAATCCCGTGCGTCGTGCATCTTGTGCGCAATTGATTCGGTAGACTCCATTGTCACCTGCAGGAAATTTAGGCTTTATGGTTTGGTGGCGGGTGGAGCGGGAGGATCATTGATACATATCCAATATTCAATGCTGAATCTGTTGCATTGAACCGCAAAGCAAATGGATTCGAGTGCAATTTTAGTTGGCGGTGGTTGGCTCTCGCAGTCTAAGTTTTGGCGAGACTTCGACTTCTCTAGCGGTCTCGTGGCTATTGTGTCTAGTGTATCACAATAGGATGGGATAGCTTGCGGTGCATTCAAACCGCTCATGTGTCCCTTGCTCGTGCTCAGAGTCTGCATCCGACGTTCACTCGTTCAACGAGGATCAGGGGACACCCCTGAGCGCTGCGTATCAGATTGGCGGGAAGCCGATTAGATCATGATTGACGCCCATGTTCATGTTGAGCACTGGCTCACTGTGACGGCCGCCTGTCCCTACTCAACCTCAAGCTCAAGCTGTACCGCATTCCATTGAAGGCCTGGAGCATGTCAGCCCTACTGAGAGCAGTCTGTCGTTCGATGGAACGAATCGCGCCCCTTCGACTCGCTGAAGGGTGGGACAATGTTCGTTTTTACTTGTGTTTCAGTTATTTTGATTCTCCCGAGCTCATGGTTGGTATTTTTTCGCCGGTCACTCCTTCTGCAGGTTGGACTACTCCTGGGTTCGGCTGATTCTACGAGGGCTACATGGCTAGATTGAGCTGAATACCCGTTTAACGCGTTCTAGAATCTCCTATTACGAAGCCAGATCGCAAAAAGGTGGTACTAACCATCGAGTACGTGTCTTGGCTTTCTGGTGGTGACGATACCCATGAACTCACTGACATATATATCGTCACACGACGGTTAATAATATGATACAGTTTAACACCAGAGGTCCTAGAAGAAACCATCGCCCAACACAAAGCCTCGGTCATCATTTCGTACCACGCACCACTCTTCCGCCCCCTCAAATCCCTCACGCTCGCGAACCCGCTTCAGGCGTCGCTCCTGCGGTGTGCAGCAGCGGGCATCTCTATATACACACCACACACCGCCCTAGACTGCGTTTTTGGCGGCATTAACGACTGGTTGGCCGAGGGCGTGCTAGGTGCTCAGGTGAAGGCTGGACGCGTCGAGTCGCTCGAAGGAGACAAGTTTGCGCCTAATGGAGAGCGCGAAGGCGGAGTCGGACGACTTGTAACTCTGGATACGCCGATTGTCATGGCAGAATTGGAGAGTAGGATTAAACGCCATTTGGGTTTGGCGCAAGGTGCGTCACCCCCCGTCTGTGTGTATTGATCAGAGATGTCTAGATTGTCGGTTTATAATTATTGTTACGTTGGCGTTTGCGTTTACTTACTTCCCTCTTGTTTGGATATTCGTATTTTTGTTTTTTATTTTTGTTTCTTTCTCACCGTGACCGAATGCCGATGATAACCATTCTTTTTTGGAATTGCAGTTCAGGTTGGATATGGGAAGCCAGCCGGCAAAGACGCCGATATCAGGACTGTCGCTATCTGCGCAGGTGCTGGCGGCTCGATGCTGCTAGGCAAAAGTGCCGATGTGTATTTCACCGGAGAGATGTCACATGTGCGTTCGTTTCTCTCTTACCTTCTCCCTCGAGTCGCCGTCGGATTGTTTACTTATCTCTCTCACGTTGCATTTAGCACGAAGTCCTTGCATCGATCGCTGGTGGATCCAGCGTCGTTCTGTGTGAGTCTCCCTAAAGTCCCCGATGGCACAATATTCCCGCTACTAAAGATATATATACATCCACCCCGTGATATATATAGGCGGACACACGAATACCGAACGCGGATACCTCCCGATACTGGCCAAACGACTTACGAAGGAGCTCGAAATCGAGGGTGCGAATTCGAGCGCTAATACTAATGCAAACGAAAACGAAAACGAAGGCGACCGTGGAGCGTTGAAAGGGGTAGAGGTGGTTATTAGTCAAGCCGACAGGCACCCACTGCTGACTGTCTGAAGTCTGATTTTTATTAATGAAATGGGTGCTAGTAGGTACGTTGGTGCATGTGCATGACGCATGCAGACGATATTATACGTGCGTGACTGCTCACCTGCTCATTCGCAATCCCTTTCGACTCCAACATTCGATTTTTATCCCATTCGTCTCTTTCATTTCGACGTATTCTCTTGGCCATGGGACTAGGTATTAGATTGATGATCCGGACCGCTGCCCGCGTATTCATGCATGCATGCATGCATGTATAATACCCGTAGGTGAACCGCTGAATGTGAACCGCTAAATCATGACCGGTTGGTTGACCATTTGGTTATTCGGTGGAGTGAGGTGAAGGGCGCAGTACGCACGTTGGTCGTGCGTTGGTGATAACTCGCGGTTCTACTTATCTTTCGTCTTTGTCTCAAAGGAGAGATTGCAGTTGCAACTGACCTGCACATCGTTATCTCTAGACTCCGGGCTCAACTCTAAGCTGCACCCTCCGAGCTTCCGAGTCCGTACCGACCGGGGGTACACTGATCACCACCAGCGTTAGATTAAGCCGCTGAATTTCAGGCTCATCCTAATTCCTAATTCCTGATTCCTGATTCCTGGTCAACGTTTCCTGCCAGCTTCCTTTGTTCTATCCGCTTCTGCTGTTTTGCAGTATACCGTATACAATTGATGCCCGTCAACCGACCGGTGATTGTCCGCCCAACTGCAAGTGACACGCTGCTCGATGTTCGGCCGAAAATACAGCATGTCAAGTCCGAATATTGCCAGTCGTCCTTATGCAGCCGTAACCGCAAAATTTAAATAAAGCTGCTTTGTTCGTGTCCTCGCGATCGGCTAAGTTAGACTAAGCGCGACCACGAGGCCTACAGTACAGTATGCTTAGTACTCAGTGCCAGTGCCGCCGAGTTCGAAGTTGAAATACATAAGGAAAACTTGAACCCAGCGTCATTGCTTTTTATTACTTGGCCGCTTTGATCGAGGACCGGGAGAGTAAAGCCAAACACATTGCGACGGGCTTGCATATATGGTCAATCTTGCGTTCTTGTACCCCCATTCTGCGGTGAATCCTTTGTCGTTGCTGTTGCAGACAGCGGGAACGTGTTTGCAACGTTCTGCTCAGCGGCTATTATGTACAGTGTATGCATGGAGTATGTACGCCATAATACTTGAATATAGTATGGCATTCATCTAGGCTACACAGCACACTTCTGCTTTATTTAATTTCCGATCGAATAGGCGGATTGGCTGACTAGCAGGCGGACGAATCGACGGACGGACGGCAGAATGAATGAATGAATATTTGGAATGCACGACGATGAAGGAAATGTTCCATAATCCATAATCCATAACCCATAATCCATGTTGCACACAAGCACACAAGCATGGAACGAAATTATGCAAAGGTCCGCTTGAACACTTCAAGTTGACGCTTGAGCGCGTGAGGTGAGGTGAGGTGAATTCGATGGCTGGTTCCAGTGCCATAGCCAGGGTTCACGGTTCACGGTTCACGTTCACAGCGAGAGAAGCAGCGAGCGCTCCGGGACTCGGATAGTGACCAAGAGATGGATGTGTGTACGATGTACGCTGTATGTGTATGGCCTTGGGTTTTCGAAGTCGAAGTCGAAGTCGAAGTCGAAGTTGAGAGGTGTTGACACGGTCCTTACATAACTACGAGCATCGGCATCGTAGTGAGTAGGAGGAGAGCGTACTAGTATGTAGGTTGATGGACTGAAGACGTCGATGCTCGATTTCGTCGTCTGTCCAGGTGTCCTTGCTCGATGTCATCATGGGGCCGGGACACGACGCGACGCGACGCTAGAAGCTTCGAGGTCGAGGTCGAGGTGGAGTGCTTTCTTTGTCGTTTAGGATTAGGATTACGGCCTTCGAGCCCGACTAACAGCCTTCGAGTCCGTGTCCGTGTCCGTGTCCGCGTGACCGAGTCCCGAGTCCGCTGCAAAAAGCGCAAGCAAAAAGCATAAGTGATAGTGGGATGTCGTTGGGCCATGAGTACTTGTGAGTCGTTGGCGTGGTCGTAGCCGTAGTCGTAGACGTGCATAGTAGGTTCCCTGTACACTTTCTTTTCTTTTCGTTTTCGACTGCGAGTAGATTGGGGGAGGATCGTGAATGTGAACCTGGCGGTGAAAGGTCACCGGTCACCGGTCACCTGTGAAGCTTGAAGAATCGGCGGCCTTGGAGCGGGCGGGCGGGCGGGAGGCGGTCACCTTAACTTTACGCAGTAATAAAAAAAAGAAAGATTCATGACGCATGGCGATCCGACAGTGTTCTAGCCAGACCGGGACTGGCTGTTTAGACTTTTCGTAAATTGTAAATTGTAAGGAGAGGGATGAAGAGCCTGAATATGGATGGATGGATGGACTTACTTATTACTTGCACAGTGACCAGGAACTGCGCACTAACGCCCAACGCCTACACTCGAGATACCGATCGTTTGTTTGGGTGTTAGCATGCTGAGTGAGTGAGTGACAAGGAGGGAATTCGAAAGGGAGGGGGGGGGGGTGGGTGGGTTCGACGGTTCAAAGATTCAAAGGCTCAGGATCAGCGCTCGCTTCAACGCTAGCCGTCGTCATTGCCATTGCCATTCGAGGCTAGCGTTGGACGTTGGAGGACCAATGGGAACGATCGACATCATTCGAAAAAAAATAAAAAAAAACCGATGGATTGGAAAGGGGACAAATGCGTCCTCTGTAAGGCCGAGCTACATAAGTAGGAGCTCCATACATGGATTGGCATCGAGTGCGCCATTGTCACGTACTCTATACGGCAAATCCAATTTTGAATGACGCCTGGTTATCAGTGGATGCGCCTTTCCTAGTTAGCGTGCCAGTGGGCGCTGTTGTTGCGTTGTCCTTGAGAAAAGTAAGCGAGGCGATCAGTATGTATACTACTAGACACAGTAATACCGCAGCGCCACCACCGAAATCATTTATTAATACCGTACCTGCTGTATATTTCGAACTCACTTCGTCTGGTTCGGCAGGAGACGAGACGTATACCTGGTTTGCGTTAGCCACCTTTGAAAGACAGTCCGAGACAATCATTGGTTAATTGGTGTGAGAAAGAGAAGGAGTCGTCACCGTACGGTGTGGTGAGCTACTCGCCTTGAATCGTACGCGCTGAACTGTTGAGCCCATAAGGCGGTCAGAAACCAAATCCAGATCGGCTAGGAACGAACACGGAGCAGCAAAAATGCAGCAGGCGGTGCATGCATGCAGCGGTACACTGCAAATCGCTTTGCCTACACAAGTCGCGGTTCCCGTGTTGTGGCATCATTGACTCGTATCATGAGACTCGACTCGGACAAGCTCACAGCAAGGATAAGGATATACCCATACAGCGTGTCTCAGAGCTAAGTTATCTTGGTTGTAGGCTCAAGCTGCCGCCGGATAACGAAATCATGAGAGCGTTCACCGTCGGCAAGAGAGTTTTAGCACCGTGGGAAGAAGATTGGATCACATGATGGATGTTGGAGGACGCGACTTGTGGCTGATCATCTAAACCCAATCTCATTCGCTCTCAACCAGAGACACCCTCGTTTTCTTGCTGCCGTTATCATCGGGGACAGGATCCTTCACTCAGAGAACAACGACATCTGCAGTCAAACGTGCGTAGTCCCAGCCATGTCATGCAATGGTAAACTGACACTGAACACCAGCAGCATGGTTCGCTTCACCGGCGCCGACGAACTGAGCTTGATGAAGCACCTCCCAGACATCTCGGACGCCTCGTTCTCATTCTCGCTGCACGACTCGCCCAACGCCGACAACCTCTTGCTCGCGGAAGAACCCTCTGATTTCATTCACGCCGCCGACATCACTTTCGGCTGTCTCGCCGAGGCCACGCCTGCACGCAGGAATCCGATTCCGAAACGCCAACAGCAACCTCTATTGACGCTCACTGACCTCACCCCCAAATCGAAATCGAGACAGCTTGTTGATGCACCCCAAAACTTTGTTCGCCGGCGTGCCCATCAGCACCACCAACACCAACAACAACCACAAGACCAACACCAACACCAACGCCATCCACACGACCAACATGAACATCTAGATCGCGATGAAAACACGCCGCCTGTCACGCATCCTTCTCATGTCACCCAATCCCATAACTCGGTCGATGCTCGGGTACATACGGGCTGGAGCAATAGTAATCCCAAGACCAACACCAACACCAAGAAGCCGAGCACGCGCAAGGGCGTTAGCGTTGCTGTTGCTAAGAATGATGGCGCAGGTGAAGGTGCAAGTGACGGAGATGGGGATGGGAATGGAGACGGGGATGGGGATGGAGTTGGGGGCTACGTATACGGCGCTGCGGTTTCGCGACCGTTCGAGAAGAAGCCTGCGCCCGCCACCTCCGCCGCTTCGACGATTCCGAGGCAGGCTGTCAACGGCCCCCACCGCGTAATTCCCACTAGGCGTGACGAAAAGGTGGTGGTGGTGGAGGAGGCCTTGAAGGAGGATGCGATGGAGGATAGTCTAGTGGAAACTCGGACTCGGGCTGGTATAGCTGGGTTTCCGAGATTTGGAATATGGATGGTGAGTTTTTATCTCTTCCGCCCCGCCAACTCTGGCTGATTTTCGTTTTTTTTTTTTTTTTTTTTTTTTTCGTTAGAAACCACCGAAGACAAAGATGGAGTATCATTCCGAGCTCACACTGGCATCTTCAGCTTCGACCGACAATGCCAGCGACGACAACGACAACGTCAACGACAACTACAATGAAGCAGATATAAGCGTCATCTCGACCGTTGGACCACTCGCCAGCCGGCTCCTTCTCTACAGCCAGAAGTACGCCCATAACCATACCAATACCAGTACCAATATCAACACCAATACCAATACCTATACCAATCCCAATACCGATGGCGGTGATAATAGCAGTAGTAGGGGCGGTAATACCAATAAGAACTTTAGCTTGGGGTACGGGTACGTTGTCTCCTGCGTATTCGTCCACCATCCATTCCTCATCATGACACGAAAATCGAAAATCGAAAATTACAGGTTCAGAAACCCACCTGTCATCGGTGTCGGTAGTAAAGCCAAAGCTAAAGAGAAAGAGAAACCGAACCTGAGCAAGTTGCAGCCCCAGCTCCAACTCCAACTCCAAGTCGCCGCCGGTCTCGAGCACGACTGTGAGCTCGAGCAAGAGAAAGAAGAGGAGAGGGAGAGGGAGAAGGAGAAGGAGAAGGAGAAGGAGAAGGAGCAGGAGAAGGAGCGTCCGGGTCCCTTGTCAGCAGGTCGCCAATTCCGTCATTCCCTCAGCTCCGAGTCGATGGCAGGGTCCGGGTCCGGGTCTGGGTCCCTACTAGCACCACCACCAGCACCACCACCACAGCCGAGTTCGGGCGTGAAGACGGACTCCATAGTTGGTGATGATGATGTTGAAGGTGAAGATGGTGAAGATGGTGAAGATGGTGAAGATGATGAGGGGCCGTTGACGCTCTCGCAGCTTTCGCCGCGCAAGGAGACCATCAATACCAATACCAACACTAACACCAACACCGCCGACGTCAACGTCAAGCCTGGATCCTCCTCCTCTCCTTCTTCTTCTTCGACTGCGTCTCATACAAGATCTTTGTCGTCAACGTCGTTATTACGCTCGCGTAAGCGACCCTCCTCTACGGATTGCGAGCCGCCTGGAGTTGGACTTGGACCTGGAGGGGTTGAGGTTGAGGCGAGGCCGAGGAAACGAAGCAAGGTCGCAAGTTCGAGTTCGAGTACGTCGGCTACGACTACGTCTACCACGGCGATGCCAGCTGGGATGGAGACGAGGACGAGGGCGAGGACTGATACCACGGCCAAGGCAACGGCGAAGGCAGCTCAGCCGGAGATGAAGGATGCGGGGCGACTCAAGCCCAAGCCCAAGCTCAAGCTCTCAGCGTCGTCCTCGGCGGCGGCGGCGGCGGCAACTGCATCTTCAGTTATTGATAGAGCCAAAGCCCGAGCACGAACTCGGAAGAAGAGTACCAGGTCCCGGGTCACGGCCGCGGCGCCTAAGGCGCCCTACGTGGACGTGGACGTGGACGTGGACGTGGACGTGGACGCCCATGTGGATGGGAATGGGAATGGTGGAGAGGGCGATGGAGATGCTGGTATGGTGGGAGTGGTGGGAGTGGAGTCTGGCCATGGACCTCGAGAAGAGACATCCGCGTCCGTATCTGCGTCTGCGTCTGCGTCTGCGTCTCAGAAGTCCAAGAAATGTTCTTCCTTGCGGAATTCGGAATCGGAATCGGAATTGGAATCGGAAAAGGAGAATAGAGAGAATAAGGAGCATGGGGTTTTGGGAGGTGGTGGAGACGGGCGTGGGCGTGCTCACGCTTTTGAGTTTTCTGAACCCGCCATCAGCGCTGCTGCTCCCGCTCCTGCGTCGAATCCTTGGATACCCGCCCAAGCGCAAGCCCGAGCCCGAGCCCGAGCCCAGGATTCTTCTGGTTCTGGTTTTGGTGTGACTGGTGTGATGGGTATGGTGAGTATTTTCGATCCTGTTTCGTGTTTCGTCTTTTTGGTCGTTGGATCCTGGTCTGTTTTGTGTTCATTACCCATGAATGGATGAATGGGGGACTCAACGCGACGCTACTTCCGTGTTGATTGATGAAATATTGAATATCCCGTCTTCGGTTCTCTTGCGATGGTCTCATCTTGATTTTTTGGTCTTTTGTTTATCTGTCCATCTATCTATCTTGTTTTACATTGGCTGTTTTTTTTTTTTTTTTTTGCTTTTTTACTGACCCTGCCTTGCCTTCTTTATTCTAGGTGTCTGCGTCGCTGGAGCCTCCGCCGCCGCCGCCGCCGATTCAGACACCACTGGCGCCTCTAGGATTCACCGAGTTGGAAGCAGATGGCGGATTGGGTGGTGGGTTGCAGGTACAGCAGCAACAGCAGCAGCAACAGCAGTCGGTACTGCAGCCAGTGCAACCGCAACGCCAACTGCAAGGTCAACCACAATCGCAAGGACAGTGTCAACAGCAGGGACAAGGACAAGAACGTCAACAACAGCAGTCGCAGAAGCGCAAGCGACTCGAATCGTCGTCGTTATCGGATAAGAGGACCAAAACGAAGGGCAATACGACTACGAATACGAGTACCAGTACGAGGACGAAGAAATGGGCACCCGAGTCCCGTCCGCATCCCACGTCTGAATTGAAAGATGTACCAGGACACGGCCTTGATGATCTGCAGGATGTGGAGACGAGACCTCGGAATACTAATACTAACACTACTACCGCCTTCGCCTCTTCGTTGTTGGCCAGTTCGTCCTCTTCCTCCACCTCGCTTCCACCCTCGCACCACCACCTCCCCTCTTCCTCCTCGTTGGCCACCTCCTCGTCCACCACCAGCACCACCCACCCACATCCCTTCCACCTACACACCTCCCTCCGCGCCCTCGAGCGCCACAAATTCGACGCGCAGCTCCGCCAAAAAGCGCACGCCAAGCGCCTCGAAGAGGAGGAGGCGGAGCGAAGGAGGGAGGAGGAGGAGGCGAGGGAGGTGAGGGAGATTAGGAGGAGGGCTGTGCCGAGGGTGAATGGGGTGCCGGGGTGGTATAGGGATGCGCCGAGGAGGGAGGGGAGGAGGGGGGAGTGAGGCGAAGAGGCCTTGAGGGGAGGAGGAGGGGTGAGTGAGTGTAGAGTGGAGAGAGTGGAGAGTAATTGTGTATAATGTAATGCGTTGAGCGACGGTGCTTGCTTGCGCATGCGACTTTGAGGTCCGGGAGTTTTGGAGGTGTTGTTACAGTATCGATATCGATATCCTTATGCGTACGTACTAGTACTTATAGTACTTGCTTGTTAGCGATTTTTGGGTTTTGGTTTTTGGTGGACTTGTTTTCGGTTGTTCGTGTACTCTAGCTGTAGATCTCTACCTAGGTTTCTCGTCCTCTCGTCCGTCCTCTCGTTGTGCTTGGTGCTTTACGCGTTACGCGCTATTACATGGCATTACGTACGAACTACGAGTACTGTATGGCTTTGGATCATGATGCATGAATTGTGATACATGACGCATGACGCATGCAGATGATGAGCGAGGTTGACATTATTCGTCCTTTGTCTTTGTCTACGTCTTCGTCAACGATGGAGGCCGTCTGCAGTGAGAATCATTTGCTAGTAGTGGTAGTAGTAGTAGTAGTAGTAGTACCGACTACGCGGCTTGTACTTAGTGAAAGGAAGAGTAATAGTCATAGTAAATTACTATTAGTAATAGTAATACTAATAGTAATACGGCGCTACATTTGGACCTACTACATAGTCACCGGACCCATGGACCTATGGAGTTGAGGGTGTCGGCATCGGATGGATGGATGGATGGAAAGTTCGAGGTTACGAAACCAAGTGAGGTGAAGTGGAGTACTTGCACCGTGGTGTACATGCACAATACTGTAATATTATAATATTAATATTAACGAATCCAGACGCGTCGCGTCGCGTCGCGCTCGGAGAGTGTGAGACCGTGTCGCCGTGATGAGTACTGAAATAATAGCTGGCCCCAGCCCCAGCCCCAGCCCCAGCCCTGGCCAACTTGGGTCGAGGACACGGCTATTAAATATTAAATATTAAATATTAAATAGTCACAGTCATAGTGACGTCCTTCACCTTGGCTGAGTGCTCGTGACGGCGACGGCGACCGCGTTGCGACAAAGAAGGGAGAAGCAAGGGGGGTGGGGGGAGAAGAAAGGATAAGTATCTATCTTTCACGCTGGTCAACTTGGCATGGCACCAACCAAGGGCATGACGATGCGGCGAGGCGAGGCGAGGCGAGGCGAGAAGTGCAAAGGAGATCTAGGCACGTATTAGCTATGGCTTGGAGTTGGAGGTGGAGATGGAAGAGCATGGAGAAGGAGAAGGAGAAGGAGAAGGAGAAGGACGTACGCGTACATACGAGGGCCTTTCACAGTGACTGCTCTAGCACTGGTACTGAGTTGATACCCGACCGACCGTTTCCAACGCCATGATGAATACTAATAGACCGGGTTTACCTTTGGGGCGATCATCACCGTGGGGCTCGAGTTACTACATGAAAGAGCGTTTGTTTATCGCTATGGAGCGGACACGGCGTGGTACTCCGGGTCCATGACATTTGTGCCAGTGATAGACTGGTGTTGCATGGAGAGGCTCCGAGTCGCGGGGCGTCGGTGATGTGGTTGTTTGTTCCTCCAAGTCCTTGCGATGACACGCACAAAGAAAGGGTTAAAGGGATTCAAAGACACAAAGAAAGAAAGAAAGAAAGAAAGCAAGGACGGAAGGATGGAAGGAGACGTGCACAGGACAAGGAGGACTCGTGTTGAGCTCGTGGTCGTTCCTATGATTTGATCGTACACCCAAAACAGGTCTAGCCTTTGGTAACTCGGGCATACTTCCGAATCCAGTTTAGTTTCTTTCTTTCGTTCGTTCTTTCTTTCTTTCCCTGTTTCTTTCTTTCTTCCCGACGACGACGAAATTCACACGATGGGCTGGTGGTTCAAGTTCGTTTCACTCCGCAGGCAAGTCGAGCTGATTGCCGTTTGGTTGGCTGGTTTGTTTGTTTGATTGTTTGGTTGGTTTGTTTGTTGGTCGATCTACGATCGAGATTCCATCGTGACGGTGACAGAGTTGCGATGATGAATGACCTTTGTCTTAGCTTGCTTGCATGCATCTGGCGATCTCCTCCACTCATGAACCAAGGATAGGATGATGATGATGCGTGCTGATGATGATGATGATGATAAAAAGGTTGAGTGACCTGGGATCCCGGCGAATGCATAAAAGCCAGCCCGAAATCTCTCCTCCGAACCCACTCTCAATTCACTCCACCTCCGCATTCAACCATCTAATCGCCCTCGATGTGCTCCTCAGCTACCGCCTGCGCTTCCTCACATCACTATCACGCCCTCTCCTCGTCGTCATCGACAACAACAACAACGACAACGCTATCACCATCCGCATCCCCCTCGTCGTCCGACATCCCAGTCAACTGGAGCGCGCCCCAATGCTGCCACTGCGGCTGGCGAGGATCGCATGCCCCGAACTGCCCTTTCAAATAAACCTCCCTTCAACATCGTCATCGCCATCTTCGTCATCGTCCCGTCCTATCGCACCGTCAACTTCATCATCAACGTTAGTTCGCGCCACTTGTGTATCATATACTGTTTTCTTGTACGTCGTCCTCTCTTCTCTTCTCTTCTCTTCTCTTCTCTTCTCATTCTCCCATTCTCCCATTCTCCCTCCCTTTCGCCCATCCTACTATCCACTCTATTCTTTCGTCATCGCCGAATCTCACTCACTCACTCACTCTTCCCCTCTAGGCTGTGATATCATCCAACGTCAACTCATTCCTCTTCTTCCTTCAATCATCATCATAATTATTATCGCCATCGCCGTCGCCGTCGCCGTACGTCGTGCTATCGATTTGCGCATCGCCATCGCGTCATCCCCCGCCCTACCCTACCCTCCCCTACCCTACCCTACCTCCCTACCCTGCTTACCATCTACCTATCTATCTATCCATCCATCGCCAACGCTACCTACCTAATCAATCAGCTTGTTCCTTGTACAATCACGCACGTCTAATTGCAATCTCCAATCCCCATCCCAATCTCCATCCCTATCCCAATCCCCAATCCCATCCCGCCTCGCTTCAACGTTGGCCTTACTATAATACTGTACCTCTTCGCCTCTTCGCCTCCTCGCCTCCTTTGTTAAGATCTTACTTCCCATCGACATCGACATCAACATCACTTCTTGGCCTTGCCGGTCCCCTCTTACCTTACGCCTTTACATCTGACCTCCATCTTTACCGCCACCTCCGCTTCCGCTTCCAAGCCTTTCGTTTATTCGTTCGATGGAAGGAAGGAAGGAAGGATGCTTGGGATGGGTTCACAAGGTGGAGAAGGCGAAGAAGAACGAACGAACGAACTTGTCGGTCGGCCGGTCGGCCGGTCGGTCTCGAATGCAAGCCTTGCGGAGAAAGAGTCGGTCGGTGAGGCGGAGTCGGAGTCGGTGGGGTGCTATGGGGTGCTGTGGGGATGACCGGTGACTAGTAGTAGTAGTAGTTGCGGGGAGGCGGAAGCGGGGAACGTACATATCTATCTATTGTCATTGATCGATCGAGGAGTTATGCCAGCGTCACTGTGCGTTAGTACCTGTACGTGTACGTGTGCATCCATTATCCGTCATCCGTCATCCATCATGCCAGCTCGTTCTTCATTCTTCGTTCTTCGTTCTTTGTGCTGCTTCCGAGACGGAGCCGGAGCCGGAGACGGAGACGGAGGTTGCTGTAATGAGGTCATGTACTCGAGTATATACGGATAGGTATAAATATGCTATGCATGCCGACTCATCGACCATCCTGCACTGCACTGCAGTATAGTATACTTACCATTATCCCATCACCCGTCGTATGTGGTTAACTCCTCCTCCTCCTCGAGTTCAATTCTGAGTAGTGAGTCTTGGGGGCGGGGCGGAGCGGTTGCGTTCTCGTTCTTTTCTTCGATCTACTTAGCAGTAGGTAGTAGGTAGTACTATACTAGGGCTCGGATCCAGGGCGGCTCACCTCACCATCTACGAGTCTACGACTACAACTACTACTATGTAGTTCCTTCTTTCCGACCACCTTCCTTCCTTCCTTCGAGTTCACCTCCGCGCTTTGCCTCCCCCCGACTGTCACTAGCAACGAATGTTTACTACTAGTAGTAGTAGTGGTGGTAGTGACGTCGTTCGGGTTCGGCCTCCTCGGCCTCGGATCGGACGGTCGGAACTTCGGGTTCAACGTTCAGCGCTGTTCAGCTGCGAAGCCTAGGCCTAAATTTCCAAACGATCTTATTTCCTTATTCTTATTCTTATTCTTATTCATATTCATATTCGTACGCGCGCTGGCGCTCCACCATCCGCTATACTCGTAAGCTAGCTAGTTCACCAGCACCCCACCGCGCCCCACTCCACTGGCACGCCCCACTCCACACACACACTCCACACCCACACCCCACAATGTCAACTCGAATGTTCGAAAGTAAATACAAATATAATAGCATATTGTACGCACGCTGGCCAAGCCAACGATACCTACATTATCATATATATGATCAGCTCGGACTCGAACACTCGAACACTCGAACTCGAAACGCGGAAGCAAACACACCTCCGATCGCGAGTCGTCTATTCAAGTTGTCTATTGTCTATTGCAATTGTCTCCCCCACCCCACTCCACTCCACTCCACTCCATTCCAATGTACTCACTACTCGATCGCGAGCTCGAGTACTGACGAATACCGTTGATCCTGGCATACTGTTAAATTAGCCAATTGTCACTCGGACCGGACTCGGACTCGGACTCGGACTCGGACTCGGATTGGGATTGGGATTGGGATTGGGAGGAGGAGGAGGAGGAGGAGCGCGCATATGCACGACGAAAAGGTATACATATGTACATATGGTACGTACGTAACTTTTCCTCTTCATCATCATCATCATCTTCATCATCTTCTTGTCTTTACTTGACGGGATTCCCATACAGGTGTTACCAGCTGCAGTCGTTGACATACTGTATGTACTGTCAGACGCGTTCAAGACGGTGACATTCGTGGTCATTGATCGACGTAACCGTGAGGCTGAGTACTAGTCTGACGGTGGACGCCGAGTCTTGCTACCCCTCGCTACCTCCCCTCATTCGCGTTACCCCTTACCCCTTTTTCCCGCAACAAGACCACTACCGATATCCACGTCCTTTGCATTCTTCTTTTGTGGTTCGTCCTCCGTTTTCCTTTTCGTAAGAGAGGCTAATGTTAACGTTGCTTAACGTTAATGTTGATGTTGATGCTAGCCGGGACCGGGACCGGGATGGGTGACAGGTACTGGTAGACCATGGGGAATGGGGAACGATGGGGATGGGGATGGGGACGGATCAGATGTTTTGAAGGTTGAACGAAGACGCCGTCGATTGTATCGATGAGATGAGATGAGTCGTGATGCAGTGACGTCCACGGTCAGCTACTTACATGCGCATATGCATATGGATGTGAGGACATCGATTCAACATCGAATATCGATCGTTGATAACACTACATGTACAACACTGTGACCGTTGTACGTAGTACATCCAACAATCCCCCATGTACACAGCAGTACTTATACATACTAGTGGTAGTCTGCCACGGTACCAATGGCTTTGCAAATTGACACCACTCGGTGTCTGAAAATCGCGAACGTGCGTCCAAGTCCAATCCCCGTTGCAAGTCTGTGTGCGTGCATGGTATTAGTTAGATTACAGTATGACGTCGACGACGACGGCACCTGCTGAGCTATAAATATGTAATACGCTTCGCATTATCGCATACTATAAGTACGCGTATGATCCGGGGAATCATTCCGCGGTCGTTCCTTGAAATCGTTCCTTCCCCACAACCGTAACGTCGAATCAAAACAAAACAAACGCTTGAGTCGAGAGTCGAGCCGGGGTGGGCTATTACTAAGGCATGAATGCATGACGCGTGACGTGGTGAATGGTGAATGGTGGTGGAGGCGGTTCGTTCTTTTCTCCTCCGATGTATGCCCCGCACATATTCGATTACCTCCTACTGTAACTCAGACTGTAAGACATTGTGCATGCGTGGACACATTTGATGGACGCACGTGGATGATTTTACCATCTTCTCCGATTCAGATATACTCGAGTACTACTTGGCAGATAAGTATGTACGCCGGCGGTGGATGTGTGAAGCACGTACGCACGTACGGTACGTCGCTTCGTTCAATAATTATCTTTTGGAAGCTGTGGGTTCGCAAAAATTCAGAAAGAAAGAAAGAAAGAAAGGACGTACGGACGAGCTAGCTGATATCAATATGATCGCGATTGGTCGGTCGGCGTGAGGTACGTATGTACTACCCCACCACGTCTCCATGGGATCCAGTTTGGGAGCTAATATCAACGTCAATATCACCGTCAATATGAGTACCAGTATGTTATCTTATCTTACTGATGGAAACGATAGAGTAGATTTGCGGACTGGCTGACCGAACATACTTGCATCACTGCAACCCAAGCGAACGGTCGGTCTCGCCGCATGTACCCACCAGTCGCACCCTACCCCATCCAAACGGAAAAGCAAAATCAAAAGCAGCGGAGGCAAAGAAGAAGAAAGAAGAAAAAAAAATCGAAAAGTCTGGGTGCAAGTTACTTTTGTAGTACTGCCCAGATCGAAGACTGTACTGTGTGAAGACAGATTTGGAGTCGAGCCGGAAGAACGTTAGCGTTAACTTGGAGGAGTGGAGAAGAAAGAGTACGCACTGAGTACTGTGGAGTGGTGGACTCGGAAGCTTGAGGTTCGAGGCTTGCAGTTCTCGGGTGGAGTGAGACTGTGAGAGACGGCGGCGGCTCCAAGCGGAGGAGTTCGGTAGCCTGGTAAACCCGCGTTATAATAGGAGTTCGGTACGAGGATGGTGACGATGAACCTGCATTTGTTGTTATAGTGACGCGGCCGCCACCGCCGCCGCCTCACGAGTCGAGTCGAGTCTAAATGAAAGTCAGTACTTACATAAAGTAATATAAGGATAAGTATGCGCAGACAGGCAAGCAGGTACATACATACTTACATACTTACAAGCGGGGACCCAAAACGAGGACGAAATGACGGTGCCAGCAAACCGAGCCAGTTTGATGTATGGTGTATTTGTGCTGACGTTGATGTCCGTCTATGTCATAATACAGGTTGCGAGGGGGGGGACTCGGAGGGATGTCGATGAGGGGTCCAAGGACGAGGACGCGGATGCGGTGTATCGGAGTTGGAGTTGTTATGCATATGGGTCACGGTACCGGTCTTTGGAATGATATTATCAGGAAATCGTCTAGCAGCGGCTTTGTTTAACGTCCGGGATCGAGGCGTCGAGGCCTTCGTTGTCCATGCTCCATGCACTCAAGAGCGTTCTGGATTCAGGTCGGAGGTAAGGAAGGAAGGAAGGAAGGAAGGAAGGAATTGACACCGGAGGAGGACGCACCGGTACTACGTCGTTGAGAGAAGGACTCCTGGATGGAAAGAAAGAAGAGCTCTTGATTAAGTGAGACTCGAATGAAGTTATTTACTTGCTTACGACTCGTGTATGGAATCGAAGAACTCGACTCGGAGGCTCGGGCGCGGACGTTGCGTGCTTGGTCGCTAATAAGTAAGTATGTTTGGCTCCCAGCCAAGGTAGGTAGGTCAGTCAGCGTACCTCGAGCTGCGCGCCGTACACTCGGAGTCGGATTCGGACGAAATTGTTCATAATAATAACAATGAACATCGTTGTGGCGTAGAAGGATTCTGTCATCTGAGTTAGTACTAAAAGATTAATAATGAGACGGGGCAGGACGTGCCCGCCCGCGTGATACGTATTACATACCATGCAGAATGAGAACCGTACAAGTATCGTGGTCCGCATCAAGGGGCGCGTGCGCCGGCCAGCCAGCCAGTCGCTTCATATGGATCCGAATGCTTGAAAATAATTTGGACTACGAATCCTTGTGTACGCCGTAGGTCAGTCAATAATACACACACAACACATATAATTGGATAAATGGACGGACGAGTGTGGCTGGGCTTACAAAAAGCTTAAACCTAAAACACGCCCTGCGCGGAACGGAGTGGAATTAGACAGGTGGAATGGATGGATGGATGGATGGATGGACGGATAGATGGATGCGTTGATAGATAGATGATACGGATGTCGTCCCGGCGAACTTGACCGAGTCGATTGCCACAAGTGGGGGGCAACGGCATCGTTTCAAGCTTCGTCACTTCGTCTTCTGGTCTTCTGTTTTTTTCTGAGTTATTCTTCGTCTGAATTGGAAGGGTGCATGTGAGCGTCTTCGAAGCCGTCAATGGTCCGTAATTCGAGGGAGTGAGTGACCCACCATCGTCGAAAGGGAATTCGTGAAGAGTCTGCAATGATGTATGTATGTACCGGCAGCCGAGTCGAACTCCGAATTCGAGCGATGTACATATACCGTAACGCCAATTCATTTCGGTGGTTACGAAGACGGACGGGAGGACCTGCGCATGCTTAAGCTAAGCTAGGTAAAGAACTTGCTCAATTTGAAAACCTAGTGGCGATTAAGCATTAAACCAATAAGCAGCGAGCATGGGTACCTGGAGCCGCATTTCGGATAGGCCTTTTCGATGCGTAAAGTCCGAGATGGCCAAGCATGCTAGTGCGTCATGTCATGTCATTTCCATCAATATCCAATAACTCGAGCTCGGTCCTGGGCAGGGCGTGAAAGCAGACTTTCCAAAAGGAAAATGAAAACGGAGGCGGTGCTGCACACTTGCTCGATGTGAGCGAGGTACAGGAGGTATGAGAGTTGGGCTTGGGCTTGGAATTTCGAATGACGTGATGGAGGATCTCAGTCTGAGACCTGGCTCGTCTGAACGAGAACATGGTTACCAAGGAC
Organism: Pleurotus giganteus; assembly: GCA_032158425.1. Classification (NCBI taxonomy): domain Eukaryota; kingdom Fungi; phylum Basidiomycota; class Agaricomycetes; order Agaricales; family Pleurotaceae; genus Pleurotus; species Pleurotus giganteus. The sequence goes on from JAPEHR010000002.1 coordinate 4,925,286, forward strand.
GGAATGATTTGGCCGTGGGGGAGTACCTTGTAACCGGAGGCCGTGCGCTGGAACGTCCGTCTGAAGGACGGATTCGAGGGAGTCCACGGCGCCCAGACGCCCAAGAACGCAACGAAAGCCATCAGAAGCGGGATTCCCTGACCTCATTCCGCAGTATGGCACTAAGGAAGACGTTAAGTGAGAACAAGGCGCGCGAAGCATAGGTCAGTTGACGAAGCGAAACACGTACGCATTGCATCGATGGCGAACATCATGTCTGCTGAATTCACACACGACTCTGAGATGAAGTGGTTGAGTTAGATTAAATGATCACCGGAGAATGCGGTATTGTGACACACACCTCTGAGCTAATGCGCAATAAGATTGCTCGAGTGCGAAGGACCTCGGTTAGCTCCAGGTGAAGCTGAGTTCGTGGAACTTCGTTGGGTCTGGCTGAGTTGGGGAGGTTGGAGCACCGAGCACGACCTCAACACGTTTTCGGCACTCTCCGCGATGAGCACGCACAATAAAGCCTACCCACATCTCCAACAAAGTCAGCGAAGCTTGGCTGAGCGTTATCTAGATGTTTCATCATACAAGGAGGACGTCAGGCGGTTGGATAACCTGTGCCGCAGGGCCCTGGCGTGGTAGATAATTCGGCATGATTTCATTCGAGCTGGGTCGTGATGCGGACTGGAGGAAAGACATGGGGCTGGCTGGATGGATCATCATGCATCAATGATCAGCCGTTGATCAAGATCGTGGAGAGACAAACGCTCTGTGTACCTGCAGGGTGAATCATGCTGCCATTGGATGCGATGCGAAGGGGCACCCCATAAGGCGTATGCATTCCTTCCGGACTTGGTGAGTGTTGTGTGCAGTGTGGACGTAGTACGGACGTATTTGTACCGTAGGTGATAATGGACTTAATAATTCGTCGATGGCGACGTCAGACGGCTTGTCGGGTCTGGGTGCGCTCGATTGTTGTAGCAATTGTAGGACCGCAATGGCGCCGAGTCGACCTAAAGCTAAGCCCTTATCAGTGGATTGTGATCCCGAAGGAATGATACGCTCACATGTAAGTTCCGCGCAAGAGAAACGCGGCTGCTATAGTCGGAATGGAACGAACAATCTAGGTCATTCCGTTGGAGGACGAAGCTTGATTGGCGGAGATTTCAAACTGAAGGCTCGAAAGAGACGGCAGGTTCGTCAGTATCTTGAGTCCAGATGTCGGGAACGCCCGACGGTACTCCATCCAATACAAGGCAGGTGATGCAAGGGTATTCTATCCGCAATTGTGACAGGCGCAAGTCTGCAATCTGTTTAAAGGAGCCGCTCGTGCATCGTTAGAGCCGCCGATACAGTAGATAGGATATGAAACAGGCTATACAGAGTGGGGCGGCTTCTGGTGAATTTACTATGAAAAATTATGGGAGATTGGCGTACCAGATACTCGATTCGAAACCCACGTGTAAAATCCACTCCAGCCGTGGACACTGGACAGGGAGTTCATACTTCAATCGTCAACACTTGCGTCCACAAAAGGACAAAGCTGCGCAGGAGGATGGAAGCGTCGAGGTCTTTCCCATGGCCGTTGATTCGAAAGGAGAAGCGACACCGTTCCTGTGGAATGTCAGCGTTCAAGAATAGGCGAGACGTCGCACACGAGTGAGTCGCTTGGCTGAACTTCCAACCCAGGAAGGAAGCCAATAGGAGGGACGTTAGGTTGGAGATATCACGACGCGCACTTGAAGGCGGTGATCATCCAGGGCGGCTCTAGGAAGGCGTACAGTCGTTCTTCAGTGACCTCATGGACTTTCTCGTCTATCAAATAAACAAATAACTCACAAAGGGAAACGCAATCCACTCCGGCGTGTGAAGAAAGAGCTAGAATAAAGAAACAGCTGAGGTAAATGTCATGATGCGCACACTCGGAGGCTCAGTACCTATTGAATTCGCAGACTTCTCTTCGACGTTGGTTGTTCAGTGGCTCGAAGGAACGCGCGGGTGCTGCCAGTCGGACTTGAGCATGGAGCAAGTCAATTGAGGACCGCGCGGAAGAGCCAAGGACGATCTAGGTCTAGCTAGGCCTCCCGAGCGACTTGACGGTTAGAGCCCGCGCAAAAGCCTTGACGGCAGATGAACTTCCGGCATCTTTTGGATCCTGACAAGGCGATCGCATTTCCGTTGTGGTTGAATTGAATCAAGATGAGACTTCAAAAAAAGCTGATCGAGTGGGCGTGTGCTTGTTCATACTTCCAGGGCACGAATCTGATTGGTCGGCGAGGACCTTTTGTGGAACCGACGTGCGAAATGTAGTTGACTGGGCCTGGACACCAAATGCCTTCATGTCGGCGTTTTCAAGTCGCATCCGTCAACGGCTATACAAGGCGTTAAAAAATTATACGTCTCCGTATGCCAATTTTACAGGTACCTAATTTTTTGCATTCGAAGAAGACGAGCTTGGTTTCGTGTTCAAGTTTTTGACGCGAGCCACATCGAGCCAGTATTCGAAGTGGAGATGAAGCAGGGTCAAGCCGTCGTCGAAACTGGTGAGAGGTAAGGAAGTCTTCGGTAGCCATTGGGAGATCATGTGGGACTAAACGCACCGATCTCAATCGACTAATGGATCCGAATACAAGGGCATTGGTAAGTTCATCTTCTCGTAATTGCAGACGGCTTATATTACGTGAATATTTCTTAACGGTAAGTTGAAGACGCTTCTAGGTTTCGCGCTGGGTGTCTATTCAAACAAATCGTTAGAAAGAACCGTGGTTCAGCCGGCGTTGGAGACTCACGGGTCTTTCCGAGATTGTAATACGTTGCAAATATTGGGGACCGAATACTCACGAGATTCATGGTAGGACGGCGTCGCGGATCCTTGTTATATGTATCGTAGGGCTCTGTGAATTCAATAAGCGAAGAACATAGGTAAGATGGGGAGCTTACTTACAGACAGGACGCGGGAGATATGGGACTGCTGAGTTGCGAGGCGCAATTGATACTAAAGTTGCAAGATTAGCTAGAGATAATCGTCACAATACCGTACGGTCGCTGGGTCACTTACTACCCAATACAGCGCGACCAATGTAAATATCAACGAGAAAGGCCAAGGATAGAAGGTAAATGAATGTGGGGTGTGGGGTAATCGCACTGAATCTCGGATCATGAGGTGTCTTCTCGGAGACAATCAGCCAAGACGTTCTCACAAGCGAAGACGAGGTATTAAATTGAGAGGATCTATATATCTAGTAAAGCTGCCAGTAGGGTCGTATGATCAGCTCAATGTGGCACGCGACCATATAGACGTATTCAGGGTTGCGTACCTCGTCGAAGGGACACATATCGCTGAAGCAGCTATCCCACACTCCATTAAATGCACGCTCAGCAGTCGCCGCGTCAGGACACGCAGGATTCGACATCACCGAGATAACCGCTCATAGACGAACACATGCCTGTTACGTCCGCCGAGATTGTAAGGTGATCAGACATGTGAGCAATCGACGAGACTCGGAGAGAGACAAGACAACGAACCTGATGTTGCCTTGAGAAGGACACAATACCCCTCCGCAGTTCACGCGTGTATCGACAGTCTCCGCTCAAACTGTTCGCTCGAATCTACGTTCCGGTAATCGCATATAAACATGCTGATAATGGGCTGATGTGAAAGGGTGATGGACGAACCTCGCTGCAGGCATGGTGCCTCAAATTACTCCAGTCGACCTTGGACTTGCAATGGTCGTACATATAGACCAGCTCGTGCACCAACGTATTCTCCATATACTTCTTACTGAAAAAGCGACCGGCACAAAGAACTATGGCCCCAGCCTCCGGGCTAAATCCGCCTGACCGCGATGAGTCGTATGGTGCGCAAACGATGTTCGAATGGGGTGCCTCGCATCCAGACAGCTTCAGGTGCTACAGCAAAAACACCACGGAAGGACCTACGAAATTTTCTGAGAAAAAGGAACGAGGAAAATTCAGACCGAGATCGAGAACGTACTGAATTGCAGGAGCTGGGATTTCCACTGCTCGCAGCCTTGACAGTGAGTTCGCATCTGGTCTTGGGCTATTTCTTCAGCGGTAACGCCTAATCCAGTCATCAAAGCAGCTCTTCTCCGCCATCGTTCGAATGCGGTTGGTTGTTCGGGCGTGGAGGTTGCTTGAGACATCGAGGACGAAAGGTCGGGAGAGCCACGTGGCCGAAATGCATTGCTTCCGAGTGATAAGATAAGATAACACTTCGATCATGATCGGGCGCTTCCGAGTCGAACCGCTGCTCTCTCTCGTCTATCATGTCGCCAATCGCCAATGTCCTCGCAAGCCGCAGTCTAAAACCTCATGTGGTGGAGCTAAAATGGTAAAAAGAGAGTTTCTTCACCTTTGTATGTCAGATGACTGATCCTTCTCTCTAAATATATTAGCCAATTTTATTTCCGTTGGGATGACTCACACGAGCAACCAAGAGCTACCTCTTTCGAGACGCACATTTTCCGAATAGCCGAATACTTCACCCCAGATTACTGCGTGAAGACTAAGTGGAGTCGCTGAACCCGATTCTCGTGTCGCCTGCAGGTCCCCAAGCGTTCGGTGCAGCTCAGGTACCCTCTTCGAGCTCCTCCCAATACCCGCACGTATGAAATATCCGCCGGAATCGTCCCGTATGCGCGCTACGAGCAACTCTATAACCGGAGTCACGAGTCTGAGGTTGTGGGACTACTTCAGTACATGTGAGCTCCCAGCATCTCTTAGGTCCGTCCCATTGATGCCGTTTCTATTGGCCTCGATCATCTCGATAGGTACCAGGTCCTTGCTCGATGCCGTAACGCCTTACTACACTTCTGTGAGTACGTGATGTAAAACGGGATGGAGATATCTGATCTCCAGACCGATAGGACCTTGGTGGTTCTTCGAACATGCCGTACGACGGTGATATTTGTCAGTAACGTTTAGGAAACAATCATTCCGATACATCCGACAATCACGATTGGAACCTGCGAACACGCCTGACCTTGCTATTAGGATAGGCTCCACTTTCTCTTCACAGTAGTAAGTCCCCATATCGGTTTATACCCTACCCTGAGTCACATTCGCCACCAGTTCGATTTTGCCTTCGAGGCTCGACTTTACGGCTTTCCGCGTATTTGCCTCGATCTTCTATTAACGTGACCACGCCCATCACTTACCCGGTCCCTCATGTCCAGGACCAAGTTGCATCTCCACGGACACCGAGTCCGCTATCTTTACGGCAGGAAATGATCGCCAATTTGTTGGCTGCTGTGAGACTCGTCTCTCGTTGAGGGCTGCACGCATAACTTCAAGCATCCTTTTCTCCCAGGACACTCCTCTTGGGAAACCCCAAAGTCCATCTACGACGGAGGGATCAAATCGGCCTAACGAGCCCAACCTCCCCCGAATTGAGGCGATAGACACGGCCTGTGGTCGAGCCCGCTGGACAGCTTTTCTTCTCGTGCCGTCACCCATCCGTCGGCTTGTCCTGCGGTTGAATTACATATGTCCTTGTAATCATAATCAATACGGACTTACGCCGACCCTGCGTATCCTTCTTCCCTCCTGGGTGGTTAACCTCGTCATGGTCGAGGCCTTTTGATAACTCCTTTACCCCGAGTTCCTACTGCGTGAGTTTGTCCATCTTGCAGATCATCGTGTGCGAGCGACGCACTTACTCTACTCCTTGCGGTTGGTAGGCTGGTTCGTTCTGGCTCTGTAGATCTTGACGTAGGTTGGCATCGAGAGGCGAGGGCACCGCCGCTCTTCAGCACAGGTGTGTGGTCCCTGTTTCAATTAGGACTGAACCGTCTGATGACATCAGACTCAAGGAGGTTAATTTGACAGCGGCTCGCCATTGCGAACAACCTAATTAAACCAGCTTCAAAGTGACGCGGGCGTGCCTTGTCCTTGTAGCCCAAATGCCAATCAGAGCGACGTTCGGCTATGTACGCACAAATCCGGCGGGTACCTACCTCTTCCATCTTGTCACTTATTCGCCGAAACTAATTATGAACTAGGATGGCGGCCGAGGCGAGTGAAGGCTTCGCCGGCCCGTTCTCAGAGTTGCGATCAGTTTCGGCTTTGATACCTTCGATCTGCACGCATCATTAGCCACGATGGTCCTGTTCAACGTTTGTCCAGTCCGCCAAGGAGTTGGTAGTACTCGGGGCCCGACGCCTCCAGATCTGCGGCTTTGGCCTCTCGTTTGAGCCTAATGTAACTTCGCAATCGCCATTTAGAGTAAGGTACGCTCTATATTTGTTCTTTATTGCTCAGTATCTCAACTGATAGGACTACATACATGTCGTGCCAGGTACTTCTTATCTACTATTCGGTTCGGTATATTCCGCTTGCAGCAGAACTATCTTCACCGTCCCACTGTCTGATTTTTCCAGCATTCCGAAGCTCGGAGTGAAGCTGGCCGACTTACGGCAGGTCCAGGTGCGCTGATAATACTCTGATACCACCGCTATTGACTGACAAACAGAATGCTGTCCGGCTGTTGTCAGTGCTCAATGTTCAGCTAGAACCTCGCTCGACGACTTACGTTAGGCTATCAAGCGACCCATGCGTTCGAATTTCGTATTCTCGCAGCAATGATTTTATTGCTGTATCGGCGATCGTGGGTAGGGTGTTTCGTCCACTACATTGGATCGTCTTGTTCATACTGGTCGATCCCGTCTTCAGGTCTTCGTATTCGACCCAGCTCGAGACACACCCTTGGCCGTCACGGTCAGTTCAATTCATTACGAGAGTGGCTGGCATGTCCACCCCTTCCTTGCACGGGTTCGCTCTCTGCTTCCTTTATGGCGAAATCGTTTTCACATAGTTTCTAGATTTCATTTTGTTCACGAGAGCCGGTTCTCAAGCTGCCATCGCCAAGTCCACGAGCTTGTGCTCTCGTATCGGAATATGTATCCTACCGATTGATCCTTGTTTCGAGCTGCTGGGTCTCTCGTATTGCGCTGAGCTATACGTGCGACCTGGTCAAGTTACCGATGCAAGGCCAGAGCCCATTCTGGACCGATCGTCGTCAGCAACCCGGGCTCGATTTCATCAATAAACACGGTTCGTTCACCAGCCTATTGTCCCAACCAAAGTTGTCAACGTTAAGGTATGTCCTGTCATAGCAGCATAGCTGAAAGGAATGTCCTCGTTGACATATTTCCCAGCATGTCCTTGAGCCATTCCGTCATCCTCAACCACGCTCCGGAGCGGCCTGCTCAGCAACCTTTGCTACCGTACGCCGCTTCCCTCTACTTGACTGTCTTTCTGACATTGTATTATTCATCCGATGCTCGGTGCCGCTTCGTGCAGGAACCTAACTCAGGACTGGCCTCGCTTTCGAGCTCCCTTTACTCAAATCAGCGTCTTTTATGCTCGACTCCCGGGATGCTTGAGTTGTCATACGGTAGAGTATGGAACTCCGTGCGAGAAATACTCCCCCATGTTCATGATGGCGTAGCTTCAGTCGGCACCTCCGTCATCTCCCTTTCGTACGGTGGTTCAGGACATGCATCGTACCACAGTCCTCAGGATTTTTCTACCATCCCAAAGCTGGAGCTGGTTTCAGGCAGCGGCTCAGTTAGCTTCGCGGCAGCTTACCCGCGCTTCAACACCACGTCCGACGTCCTGAGATCTTCCGCCCCACTTGTTACACGGGCGGGGTCATAGGACTCTACAATAGTGTCGTCGTCTCCTCTTTCATGGCCAGACAAATTTTGCTCGAACTCTGGAGTTCGCATACCGGCCATTCTTTTGTCTTGATAGACTTCGTTCTCCACTTAGGACTTACATTCCGCTGGTCCCGCCTCACGTCACACATAAGATTTTCGCCTCTATCTTGGTTTCTTGTATCATCCTATTTTTTGCCCATCAATTCATCCATATATCTTTCGTTTAATAACACGCTTGTATGGCGCTGTTTTTCACGCTGAGAAGAGGACTGACGGAATGGAATATATGACGACGATCGGTGGATAAACTTCTTGATGTAACTCTCATACTCGTTATTCTGAATTGGGCCTCGTATTCTACAAGCCAAGATTGTCCCGCTTCAGCTGCCCTTTTGTTGTTCGACGCGGACACTGTTCGTTTACCTTCAGATTTCGAGCTGGGGTGATGAAGACCCCTATCTCCTACCTGAATCTACACGTGTCCCCATATCGACAGTTGCCATTGAACCGCCACCATCTAGCGTCGAACGTTGAACGTTGAACTCATACACGCCTACATCCTTATATCTTCATTCAACTGTCTCGTTGTCCTCTGTGAAGGCATTAGTATGGTCCGCATTGAAAATCGAACACGCTGGGAGCGATTGAACCCGGTTCGTTTCTCGGTTTCCACCTGTAAAGTCCGGTATGCTAATCTATTCTCTTTACAGATCTTAGCAATGAAGGTGCTAATGGCCACCACCAGATTACAAGACCGTTATTTGTAGTGATGATGGTACTTAAAGGGCTTTTGGGAGGATGCGAGACTGCGTCATTGCGGAGAGACTGTAGAGGTTGATGCAGATGCCGAGGAGATTTTAGTGCGTCACTGAGTTTGCCTCGTCAACCGTTTCGCTGACATGTCTTGTCGTTTCATCAGATCTTCCGGTTCAATGCCTGTAGGTTGATGTTGGCCTCCGTATCTGCCTTGCTCGCTTCGTCTCAAGGGACCAGCTGGTTTAAAATCTGTAGGAGGCGGCTGTGACCTAGCCGCTCTTGGATGCGATCCAGGAGCAGCTTCGACAGACCCTTCGAGCCAGCCATGTTCCCAGGTGCTTACCTCGATGCCCTGGCTGAAGTTCTTGGGGACCATCCCGGTGCGATTATACTCTGCTTACTCCGCAACGACCTCGTTCTGTCACATCCCCTCTATTTTCGGTTGAGAGAGATCTACTTGCAGTCTCTCCCTTAATACTCTGCGTTCGTATGAGCAACACTTTGGTGCTTCGCTTTGGAAGGTCTTTCGTGTAGGAGATTGTACGCCTATCTTGTTTTACGTTGTTCAACCCTTCCTAACTCCGTATTCTAGCCAGGTATTTTGAGCGGACAGTCGAAGGATGGAGATACTATCGCATCCAAGCTATGTAACGTATATTTTGCAGCTTGCCGGCGATAGTTGTAAGGCACGTCCCTTGTTCTCAGCGTCTCGACGATCATACCCATCTCTCCCGTTTCTTGCAGAGCGCTCTCTTGAAGCTTCTCACCGTATCGTTCACTTTAAACCCTTAATCGTGCGCACCACCGGGCACCCCATAGGCGCTGTCCTGGCCATTTCTTTTGCCCTTATCCCAAGCCCGCCATTCTTGTTCCACTCATTGGCTCTTAGCTGTGTCCTAGCTATCACCCTTCTTGATCTCCTTCGAATTTATGATCCCTTTGCGTATTTCTCATGACCCTTCCGAAGCCGTGACCCTTCCGAAGCCGCACATTCTGATTACCGCAATCTCTGACTTGTGATATCCCATTCTGTTTCCATCCCGTTAGCCACAACGTCGTTATCTTTCCCTTTGTTCTCCCGTCCCTTGCCATGGAGTATGCATTCGCCTTGCGATGTATTATTTCCTCCGCCGCGTGCCGCTAGATTTTCATTTCTTCATGATGGCTTAGAGATGGCATATTTCACAACTCCCCGCTGCGAATTCCTCGTATTTGCCGGCTCGGTGGAGAGATTTGGCCCTATTCTGTCCATCAGCTTTGATTCTACCGCTGGCGCTTCTCGTCACATCAACCATGATGTCTTCGACGCCGTCCATTGTATAGAGTTAGTGTCAACTTGCGCCCGCAAGGCCCTCAGTGCTTTCGAGGTGATGATATGTCCCTGCTTTCTTGTTCTTGGCGGACGAATTCTCCCTGCCAACTTAACCATTCGTAGATCAACTCGATGCGTATTTCCTTCTGGGATTTGTGCTCAGACTGGCGCCATTCTTCCCTCTCTCGTGTCATCAATGTACTTTCACCGTTCAACGCTACCTTCTGACAAGGTGAGTCGCTACTGCCTCCACTGAATTATATATCTGTGCTCTAAATCCAAGCATTTAGTACGCTCATAGAGCCTCGAAGTCAAACTACGTAGGCCTCGCAGCTGTGGCGCAAGCTAAGGTGGTGTCTCTACCCTCTCTTTCTGATCCTCTGGCTGAAAACGATATGGTCGTTAACTAGGGCTTGGGAATGCGCTCCACGTCATCTCATATGCCCCCCCCCCCACATTCTACTGTGTATCGTCATACGGCACAGATGGACGAAACGGCCTTTCATAGCATCCATCTTCCGCTCAAAGCTTTCCCGCCGTATTCAACACATAAGTCCGTGCATGCTTCTGTCTGTATTTTCCATCCCCTCCTCCATAACTCAGTGCGTGTTGAAATTCGTTTGACTGAACCGGACTTAGTGAGTAGCCTTGCATATTTTAGCAATAACGCGGAAGTTCTGAGGTGTGGCTTAAGATCTCGAGCCACGTAAGCACGTCATATTGTTGCAGGCAACGGCTCAGTTAGCTTACACAGCCTGCATGGGGACATTTTAGCTAGGAAAAAATGTAGTAGAAAAAATATTCACTGATTTTCTAAAAGTTTTTATCGAATGAAAAGTTATCCTATTCGCTTAGCTAACATGTGGGAAATAGTTGGCATATTTATCGAATCTTTGTTGGATGGAAATGAAACGTTTTCGCTACCCTTTCTCTTGGCAAACATCAGGGTAAAATGACTTGCTTTGTCTAAATATTCGCTCATACAATAGTTTACATTTTCTCCAAAGTATTCTCGGGAGAGAAATGTTGAATAAAATTTTACATGTTTGCCGGTCAAATACTTAAACTTTTACTCTACCGAAAGTGTTGAAGAAACGAAAAATTTTATCAAACATGTTTCTCCAGCGAAAATGATACATTTTTCTCTGGCTAAAATATTGAAAACATGAGACCTTTTTGCTAAATATTCGCTAGGAGAAAACTCTGCGACTCGCTGAGCGGCTCACTGAGCGGCACGCTGAGTGGCGCGCTGAGTGAGTCACTTGCCGCTCGTCCAGCGACGCGCTCAGTGGCCGCTCTTGACTCACTTGTCACCAGAAAAGCGGCCGCCCAGTGGCCAGTGAGAGCGAGGCGTTGCGATGGTGAGTGCTACCAGCGACGGTGAGTGCGGACTGGCACGCCAAGCCAAGTCACCGATGTGATACGCTGATGCGTGTCGCCCGAACATCAATGTGACCCATGCGGCGGCGAATGGAGTGGCCATGAGGTTCCAGACTTGACGCCCCAGCGAGCGGTGGGAATGGTTGAGAGAATATTACCTCTGGGAGCGGCAGGAGCAGGCTTCATGAACATATCATAGGTAGGGCCATAGGGCAAGAAAGAGGAAGTCAGCCCGCCGTCGGGACCGGGAGTCCCCCTTCAGTTGACGTCTCCACCAATCCTTGCAACCACGATCCACAATTTTGGTGGTATCTGCTTTCTCAAACGTAAGCTCTCCAGGCTCAGTGCCGAAGTAACGATGTTAGCTGACGCAATGTTTGCTTTCGAGGAGTGGGGAGAACTAGGCGCTATCCTCGTTCTTGATGGCGTCATCTAGATGGGTGGAGATCGTATGTTGAACTGTTGCATTCGTTTTCGTCAAGCAGGCTGATACGATGATTTATCCAGGTATCAAGAGATGATTGATTGATTGCCAATCTCCTACTGGCGATTCATCCAAACTCAAAGACGGTGCCGATTATTGGAGGCGGCGATGGAAGTGTTAGAGCACGATACTGTTGAGCAGATCGTATTGTGTGTTATTGCCGCGGTACGCATTCTGACAACACATTTCTCGCTTCCGTCAACTGAATTATGATGCCAGGCTGTCGAATTTCGTGTCTCCAAGCAATATCTACTTCACCCACTATCCGACCTCCTCAACCCTGCACGAATAACCGGTCTTCATGCAGCTTCAAATTCCTCGCCGAACCAGAATTTCCGACTCCTCCCTAAAGCCTTACTTCCAACTCCTCCATGACGCCAGAAGCATCTTCCCCGTCTCTTCTCGCCCAATCGGCTTCTCCGCTTCGCAGCGAAACCTACTCACGATGTGAGATTGCCGCTAGGGACGCGACGGGTATCAAATCGCATAACACCCACATCCATAAGACTGCGTTGATCCTTCCTGAACTTCGTCGAGCGAGGACCACGATGTCAACCCTCTTGTCAAACGAGTTGCCTTCGCTGCCGGTGTGACGAAGCATGTCAGGAGGATCGTAGTGGTTTCGTCTTGGGCCCAATACATCGTCCATGTGTATAATTCCTCGGACCAGCTTCCTCTCGGTCCGTTTCACCCTTCTCATTGAGATTATCTTTTTCTCATAGTCATTTCAGCCCTCTGCAATTTGAAGAGGCCGAGAAGCTTGCTGATGGCCTGCCCGCTTCCGTTGCTGTCCTTCCAAGGCCGCTATCTAATGCTGTCACCACCAGCCGCGTCTCATATGTGCGAGGCAGATGCCACTGCTAACGATGATAACGACGTCGGTCTTGATTCTGACATCGACCATCTCTACATCTTCAAGCCCATCGACGACGCTCATGCCCAGGTGGAAAGGTGAATACTCGCTCCCCCCCTCTCTCTCCGTTTTCACTAAGCGGCTAGCATTCGCTCCCCAGATCAAGCAATTCCCTTCCTGCTGCCATGGCCAACCTGCAGCCGAAACTGCCCACAACCCCCTCCTCAACTTCGTCTGGTCCTTCTCCGCAGGTTCCCGGCTTCGATATCTCAGACCCGGACTCCACGACTTCGTCAAACCGTACTATGTTCCCCACGCCTTCGCCTTTGTTGCGTTCTCGAGCTGAAGCTCAGTACCCTTCCACAAATGATATTAGTATCCAGAGGCGTAGACCATTGTGCGCCGGATGTTGAGGTCCCAAAGATTCCGCGAGTGTATCAAAGCCTTGGTGGATGGATGTTGGATTGTGGAAAGCGGACTCGAAGGAGTGGTTGAAGGAAGGTTTGACTTGGTTCATGCTACGGGTTCACTATTGATGCGAACGCCCAAGATCCAAGTACGTTTTGTCATCTGCCTTTCGTCTCATCTTACATCATCTTACCTTGGTTGCTCAGGCGTTTTCTCGACCATGTCAAGCCCGTATGCCAATGCCCGGCCGACGCAGAGACTAGCCGTGCCATCTCCGGCCTGCGCTGGATTGGGCTCTACGCCACCGCCCTCATTAGGATCGGCGAGCCTCTTTGTACACAACATGAAGGTTGTGGCCCTGATCAAGGACGGGGGGGCGAATGAACCCTTCTTATACTTTGATTCCACTTCGTCGTCGAATGGGCTGATGGATCTGGGTACGTCCTTCCATACCCTTCACATCGCCGAGTCTCTGATCCCTCCTTCCAGTCTATCTTGACTTCTACGTTGGAAACTTACGGCGCACCTGTAGGGTGCTATGTATGACTCAGACTGTCCTTTTTCCATGCGACGTCACCAGCTCGCCACTAATGCAAAGCAATCGGATCAACGATACTAACAGAATGCACACGATATGGTACTCACGCCTTGCCCGCAACTTTATCAGAAACAGCGTTAGACAGCTCCGGAGCCGCAGAACACCCAGCCGGTTTCTTGGACTGGCTCTCAGATCTCAACATCGGCAATGCTAAATTTGGGCTTCGAAACTCCCGTGGGCGCCTTCGCAGCACCGACAGCCCAGCGTTTCTACCGGAAAGGTAAGCAGAAAGTCCGGCGGAACAAATGGTGAAGTGACGTACACTGAAGACTTCCCAAGCAGGACTTTCCCAGATCAACATGGAGGCTTCCGCAAACCAGCTGAAAATATGGCCTTCTGCGCCGCCCCTAAGATGGACACCGACATCGATCCAGGCGCATCCACTGAATCCAATGGAGTCCCTCGGTGAGAGGACGTCCCGTCGAAGGGATCCGTAAGGTGGGCTATACGCCAACTCGTTGCTCTCTCGTCTGTGTTTCTTACCCTTACCAGCGGGTGCGGCCGGCGCAGCAGACTTGCCCGCGTTGACGGAGGCGTCGGCTTGAGCGACTACGGTGGCGTGTACCCAGGCGTCGGCTGCGACGTAGAAACTAGCAGACACCGAGCTGCCGATCGCAGTGACGCCAAAGTGAATTTGACGGGACAGAGTTCCTTGAGCGAAGCCTTTGAAAGGATTAAGTGAGCAGGGACTGCCGATGCCGAAGCAACTCGCAACTCGACGGCCTTACCTTGGGCATTCGATTTGGCTGATGCCTTCAAGTTGAAGTCTATGATAAAATGTCAGCATTATTGTGGACACGTCTAAGTTAAGAAACTTACCAGAGTCCTTGCTCTTCAGGCGTTGGTCCCTCGCTTTAGGTGCCTCACTTGCTGGGTACCACAATTGCAAATCGTCGAACTGGTAAGCAAAGTGGACATCGGTTGTCGGTGTATGTCGCTGACACACTTTCCGACCGCTTTTCCCAACGCGATTTCAGTACAGCCAGGTTAGTTTCGTCCCCGTTCTCTTTGACTCTCACCTGTGGATAGCTTACTGGTATGTTACTTCCATGGTAGGCCTTCTCTCCTTGTGGACATTGTAACATCTTGGATTTAGTTTCGTCCAAGTCCTCTAAGCCAGTGCAGGCAATGAGTGTCGGTGCTCGACGATTAGCAAGAACGACCACCGAGTTCGATTTGGGACAACACTAAGATGAATATCATACAGGCGGCCATTCGGGGTTGGGTGGTAGCAGAAGCCAAGTGCTGGTAATTACTACGAAAAATGTCTACTCCATGGAGTAGGATTAGTTAGTAGGCCTGGAGGATATATTTCTAGAAACAACACTAGTCAGTCTGCATGGTGGAGATGAGCGAGCTTGGTTATACCAAACGAATATAAGACGCCGGCTCGAAATGGATGGGAGGATGGGGAGGATTGTCTGGATGTATAGTGCGCATCCAATTTCCTATACCAGACTCGTGGATATGGACAATATACATAAGCTCGCCGAAGCAATCGAATATGTGGACGAGGGCGCGAGGATCGGTGTAGCGAATTGACGAATAACCGTGCCTGTGATGAACGAAAGTTCAGCGATGGTGCAGTGAAGACTTTTGTGAACGAAAGACAGAAAGGAACACTCACATCACCACCATACTAGCCACATACTGGTCCGTCAACGCTGACTCAAAGGATCTGATGGCCGCCTCGTGGATAGAAATCGCAGCGTCATCATCGGTGACCTCGACGGCGCGGTAATAGCGTTGCTCGATCTTTGCCCATGAGCGTGGAAAGATGGAGAACGGGCGACCGATATCCGAGGCAAGCTTCAACTTCAAAAAGCTTGGCTGAGAGCAGGGCTGAGAATGGTGGGTGGAACCAGAATAGAGCACTTGCCATTG
Source organism: Pleurotus giganteus (assembly GCA_032158425.1). NCBI lineage: Eukaryota > Fungi > Basidiomycota > Agaricomycetes > Agaricales > Pleurotaceae > Pleurotus > Pleurotus giganteus. The sequence continues at coordinate 4,940,628 of JAPEHR010000002.1, forward strand.
AAGAGACTGGAGCAAGGATGTGTGAATGGGATTAGGATGGTGGGTGTGGTGGTTTTGAAGTTGGTAGAGTGATGGTGGGAGGATGAAGGCTGAGGTTGGATGTCGTTTGCGCTCGTTTGCGAGTCACGGGCGCTCGTCGTCGAATGTGAGTACCAAAGGGCCGTTTAAATGTGTTGGTGCGTGGCACAGCCAATTAATTCGGGTGGAGGCTCGATTGTGGTGTAGATGTGGTGGGGAGCTTGGAACTGAAGGCTGCAATAGCTGCTTTGCGGTCATTTGCACGAAACAGTATAGGTGTCGGCCGGGAACTGGGTGATCACCATCAAGACCAAATACTTCGGTGGTAGACGAGCGGATTCATTACGGCGGATAGCAGCTAATGTCCGGAAGCATTGGAGACGAAATATAACACCAATTCGATGGCGATGGTGCGTGGATACAGAGGAGCACAATTCGTTGAGTGCATCGGATGGATGAAAATGCGTGTAGGAATTTTGAAACAGAAAGATATATCTCGCTTTGTATTAGAGAGTGGATAAGTGGCTCGAACGGTGGGCGGATCGTTTCGGCGCAGGGCAGGCGGGAGTAAACACGGACAAATAAGGGCGGGAAGTGAGCGCTCCCCGAGCCCGAGCGCGCCCCCCCGCGTGTCTCTAAATGGAAATGTCACTGTTCTGCGTGCATGGAAAGTAGCTGTTTATTGACATACCACTGAGTACGGATAGCTCGCAAAAATAATTATTGTTACATAGGTAGCCACGGATGGAAGCGGGTGCCACAGCGGGTCATACGATTAGGTGGGGAAATTTGGTAAAACGGAATCGAGAGTTACGGTTTCGGGAAGGATTCAGCGGTCGACGGCACTAAACGAGCCACTGAGTGCGGGTCGGTGATTTCCAGGAGTGTTGAGGAACTGCTACGCTGGCGGGCGACATTGGCATTGACGAAGTCCAGCAGGTGGTTCCTTGTGGCCGTGTGGAGGGATTGTGCTGTTATGACACTAAGTCCGGAGGATGGAAGTTAGGATATGTGGGGTGGTGCCATGCAGTGTTCCGAAACAAATACATTCGAAGCGAAGGGTGAGGCGCGGGGGTATGTACATTAAGCAAGGCAGGAAGTGCCTGTCATACATGGGAAGTACTCTGAAAGGTAGGGTAAGCAAAAAAATAGGGACAAAGTCGATTGACGTACACGGTGGGGGGAGCTGACCTTGATGTAGGGCAAGATGAGCCGAACATTGACTACCGGCGGAGCAACAGTAGAATAAGATCACCGGAGCACACGTGAGGAGCTGATCCGTAGCTAGGCCTCGGAAAGGCACAAGACTACGATCATTCGGGGAAGCTTTGAGCAAATTGCGGAATGGCAGATAGCGACCTAATTTACAGAGAGTAAGAGCGGTGGTTGCTGGTGCGGACGCGTGCATATGAGAGTGGGGCCTGAACCATGACGATGCTGGATGATAGTCACACAGAATATATGGCGTGTGCTACCAAAGGAGGGCTCCCCTCAATTAAGCCATAGTGACCGTAGGCGTGGGGGATGAGGACGTGAGTCCAAGTGAGCAGACACGCTTAAGGTAAGCGCTCGAGATAAGGTGTCAGCGCGTCAGCCCCAAGATATTCATACGCACCATGCATGGGACGGATGGCTCAACAAGGAGATTAACCGAAAACGACTGAAATTATGACAAGAGGCCGTCGTCCGAGGCCAATTCAAGGCACAACCGCCAGAGTCCCAGCAGCAATGCGGCCCTGCGAGGGAGCTGAAGGATTCCAGCCAGATAACGCAAGGCTTAAAGGCAGAACCGCGAGACACTGTAGACAACTGAGATAGCATGGAGAATAGTGATGTTGCTGGCGATGACTGATGGGTGCGGAAATGCACCATGGATTGAGGTAGCCCATGGATGATATGATATACAAGGCATGGCCCGCGGTGAAAAAACAAAAAGAGAAGACAACGACGGGAATGTTGGGTTGCTTGAAGCTACGACACCATGGATGGGCGGCGGAGGAGCCAGAGTGAACCACAGCTCAGTCAATAGCCTTCTCACGGATCCAGAGAAAAGCGTGTTTAAATCCTAATCGGGATAGGGATCAGTAGACTAACTCAGTATTGATTCTAATTCTTAATCGGGATAGGCGCAGTTCTCAATCGGGATAGGGACAGAGTCAAGTCGCTTCAGCGCAGCTACCACCCACCGGCCAGCGCACACTTCAAGACTAGGTACCAAATCAAAGTAGAATATATATATTCTTTTATTCTAATCAACACATGCGATTCTTGACAACACCCTAAGCTCACCGCCACCACCCAATCCTCGTTAACCAACAACTGAAGGTGACGAACGCCATTCAGTCCTACCTATTGTAGATCAAGAGGAACTGTAGTTATGTCCCAGTTTGTCGCTCCGTCATTATTCGAATCGATTATGCATAGGTTCGTGCCAGCAGGCGTTGAATGTCCCGATTTTCGGCGCTAGATAAGCCGTAGTTAGGAAAAAAAACTGCACATAGTTGGGACTTCAAGTTGCCAGTCCAGAGACTAGTGTGTGTGACGCAGTCCCATATTGGTCATGCTTAGGTCTCTTGGCCGCCAGGAACGGGTCACTGCGTAGTCCAGCGGGGATCAAAAAGGGGATGGATGATTGTGAATCCCTCAAGCACAGAGCGAGAATTGAACTCGCAACTCCGTCAGAGACGTACTGCTCGAATTCGAACAAACCGAGGTGTGATACCGTTTCACCATCTGTGCCGTTGTCCCATGAGCAAAATACCAGCTTGAGGTCCTGAGCGAGGTCCAGGAACGGGATAATGCTTTGTGCACGCCCTTTGTGCTTCCGGTATATCACAAGACGATAAAATGATCGTGGGGCGGAGGCAAACGGCATGTGGAAACGATCACAAGCGACGAGGTACGAAAACAATAGCAAGCGACAAGGAAAGGTCGGAGCAGAGGGCTCAACAGAACGAGATGGAATACGGCCGCGCCGAGGTTGGTTTGGCGAAGGGCTGGAGCGTCGCCTGTAGTGGATGTGTACTCTGGTAAGGGACTGATGTACATAGGCACCAGCCGCGGGTGTAAACACACTTCGCTTCGGCGCCGCTCATCCCGTACTACGTAGTGCAGCGCCTTCCGTGTGGGCTCCGCACGCTGCATTGGCCGAGTATGATATGCGTATTGCGGCTAGGTAAAACATCCCTGTCCGCATGACAAGGCTTCAGACTCTTCAACGCTTCCAGAGCCACTTACTCCTGTCCCTGTCGTCCCCGAATCACTCATCCTTCAAAGCAGCTGAAGGCCGATTACAAACATGCCCAGACAAGCACACGCCTCCGTCTCAGGATCCGGCTTCTCAGAAAGTCCTTGCCAGTCGAGGAGCGATGGGAAGTCGCCGTCCGACCAGCTGAGGGGAATCCGTCCTTCAGCACCATGGGGAACTCCATGAGCCGGATCGTCTGCTGGGTGCATGGGATGCGAGTGCTGGATGGTCTGATTCGGACTTGAGATTGGGGATGAGAGACTAACGAGAGCGCGGCTGGCATCACGAGTGTATTCAGATGTGAGGATATTAGTGGAACAGCGACGATGTCGACGTCGTTGAAGGGGTCGGCGAGAAGAAAGGAGAAGGGGGAAAGAATGGAGCGTTGGGTAAGTGACGATGTAACTTGGCGTAGGTAGCACGGCCCCTCCATTGTATGCTCGGATGCTCGGATGGAGGAGGAAACGCCCTGGCTAGCGATGAATCGTAAAGGGCGGTATGTTGATCATACTAAACTACAAGTAACTTGGGCAGGAAAATTGAAGCAGGATTGACATCCGAGGTGAGTAGAAAAGTAATTGAAAAGAGAGGGGATCTGGAGTTTGGGCAGCGGTAGTTGGAGCTGAAAGTTGGTCATAGACATGAGTATGGATTCAGAACTGCAGCTACATTGATAGGCTAGGACAGATTACGACGGGTCGACAGAATACAGTTTCAAGAGATAGGTACATGACGTGGTACCGAAATGAGCTCGACACGAGCTACACGCACACGAAGATGCCGGAGAGCTTGATGGGTGTGTGATGGTCAGCGTGGAGAACGATGGGGTGGTTGCAGGGGAACGATTCGTCGTCGGCGTCGGCGGTTGTATCGATGTAGATTGTCACGGCGAGCCGTGTGGACTCTAAGAAAGCATGGACTCGAAGCCGGGTATCGAAGGTGCCCTGAGGACTTGAACTGCAAGTTGAACGGCACGGAACGTGATCAAGGAAGTGAGCGACTCACTCAACCACCAAAGTGGTGCACTTTTTCCTCGCCAAGTCGAGCCCGTAACGCTGAAGCACCGCTGCGAGGGCAAGCTTCCCTGCCCTAACCTCAACTTGGGGAGCGCGAAGCAGAACTGGATCGAAGATTGAAGTTTTCATGCTAGCTAATGTAGTATCTTAACCTAATGAATCCGGATGAATGTTCAGGCTACCCACTTGGGATGGAAAGACAACGAGGTTAGTGATGAGATATAAGTAGTGATGGTGGTGGTGGTGGTGATGAGGGCGACTGAAGAGGTCTGAGGTCGGATTGAAATTTAGTCAGTGATTAGTCGTCGATCAACACGGGCGCCTAAACGTCGGGAGTGGAGGCGGCCAATTTGGATTAGAAGAGTCGTTCGGGGGTTCCAAATCGCTGCGATGATGCAGTTGTTTGTTTTTATGTGTGTAAGAGTAATGCCCGAGTTTTTGTGGAGGCCGTTGTTTGGCGCACACTGTGAGACAGTGAGCGTCGGGATGAGGTGTCGGGAGGCGGGCGTCGGGATAGGCGCTTAAGTGAAGGTGGAGCGCCGTTGCGCTTTAGACAGCGTCATTTCATATTTTCCGTCGAGTACACGCCGTTTGACGCAACTCAATATGAGAAGTATATTATCGAAACAAAGAGAAAATCCAATACTGCGAAATATATGAGATAAAATACCAAGTAGCAATTGAGTTCGCTCACCAAATGATGGCATGGGGAGCTCTAGAGAAGGACGTCCTCAATCATGACGGTGCTGAATGTAGAGTCACTCAGAAAACATTGCTTAATACCACGAAGCCATAGCGACCGTAGGCGTGGGGGGAAGAGGACGTGAGTCCAAGTGAAGAGTGGAGCGACACGCTTGAGGTAAGCGCTCGAGATAAGGTGTCAGCGCGTCAGCCCCAAGATACTCATATGCACCAGACATTGAACGGATGGTTCAACAGGGAGATTAACCAAAAACGACTGAAATTATGACAAGAGGCCGTCGTCCGAGGCCAATTCAAGGCACAACCGCCAGAGTCCCAGCAGCAATGCGGCCCTGCGAGGGAGCTGAAGGATTCCAGCCAGATAACGCAAGGCTTAAAGGCAGAACCGCGAGACACTGTAGACAACTGAGATAGCATGGAGCAGAGTGATGTTGCTGGCGATGTGATGGGTGCGGAAATGCACCATGGATTGAGGTAGCCCGTGGATGATATGATATACAAGGCATGGCCCGCGGTGAAAAAGCAAAAAGAGAAAGACAACGACGGGAATGTTGGGCTGCTCGAAGCTACGGTGCCAGACACCATGGATGGGCAGCGGAGGAGCCAGCGCACAGTCAATAGCCTTCTCACGGATCCGGAGAAAAGCGTGTTTAAATCTTAATCGGGATAGGGCTATTGAAATCAATTTTACTCCTGCGTCGGGATAGGGGTGAGTGATCAGTATTGATCTTAATTCTTAATCGGGATAGGCGCAGTTCTCAATCGGGATAGGGACAGAGTCAAGTCGCTTCAGCGCAACTACTTCAACACTAGGTATAGAAACAAAGTAGAATATATACGTCTCATTATAATCAACACATGCGATTCTTGACGACACCCTTAGATCACCACCATTCACTCAACGATTCCTAGAGGAGGGGTCGAGGAGGCATCGGTCGAAACACAGGCGAGGCAGAGCGAAGGAATGTGTAGAATTCCTCGAAGTCTAGGAAGCGGAACGAAAATCGTATGCCAAAAGGGAGACAGGGTTGTTGTGCGGATATGGTAGACATGCGGGCAGCCTAGAACAGTCCGTTAGGCTTTCAAAGGGACAACACACGGAATACGTACCATGTCCCAACCAACAACCACAGCGGTGGATAAATTAATCGACCAAAATGCTCCAAAGCAATCTGACAAGGTGAAAATTGCGGCAACTGAGTGGGTGGTCAATCTGCGGTGCAGAGGACAAAGAATTAGGGGCTCACTGTCGCCTCCCGCCCGCTGAATCAATCTTAATGTGCCTGGATGCTGCACGCCATCCAAGATGATAGCGTCGGAGATGACATCAACGGATATGTACACATCGGTCGTGACGAGCAGAACTGTTGTCATGATGGAGGTGGGTAGACGTGAGGGCCTGTTGGTAACTGAGTCCAGCGCGATATATAACTTGAAACAGCGCGACATGCAGAGCGTGCAGTACAAAGGCAGCGGAGATCGCTGACCGGCACACTCCCAAATGCATTCCGCGACGCATTGGTAGAGGTCACGAGCTAGTCCCAGTTGTCAGTGACTTGCAGTGGAAGTTGCACGACAATGCAGAGCTCGTATGAGTGGGGAGAGGTGATATCTGTCACGAGTGTTACGGGACGCTGAGCAACAACGTGACAACACTGATAACACCATGACACGCTGCTGTGACACCCACCCACTCACACCGTTGCAATATTCCAGACAAAGACTAGGTCAGCTATACGTATTATCGTCGATGAGACGACGAATTTTCGACGGGATGCGCACGTCCAGGCGGTATCTCACTTTCAATGCACTACCGCACCGTGTCTGCTACTCATACCACCAACTTCCATACCGGCCAGCACACTCTTACCCGCAAGCACTCTGCAGCTGGTCACTCGCCGCTGACTTCCGCGATCTCCGCTTTCTTTGTCTGATTTCAATTGTATTGGCTTAAATATTGAGTCTTGCAGTCGGTGAGCTCTGTCTTTCGTCCCCTCACTTTCCAGCTTTTGTGCTCCCGTTCAGTCTTACTCTGACATGTCTACCTCATCGCTTACCATCAATGCCTTGATTATATCCGCAAATATCATGTTCGATCAGGTTAAGTTAAGTGGCGCGTACCACCCTGGTGCTCTGAAGGTTGTTGAACACGCCAGAGGAGACAGTGAGGACATGTGGTATTGTGATGCGGATTCTGGTCTAACGGTGTTGTAGTCTCCATCGTCCTTTCCCTTTCGGACAGCCCGGCGGATCAATGTACGATCAAGATCCCTGGAGACACTCGGATGGTCTTCGAGCGGAATGAGGTGTGTTTCCAATGCGCCGTTATTTTGTTTGAGTTAACATGAAGCGTAGGACGAACACGTCTATGCTATCACCGATCGCTATGACCACCTCGACATCCAATACCAACTGCACTTCACCAATCCTGACGAATTTTTGGCCTTCTCGAACATCATCTCCTTTCACCTGGTTGCAGTTCGTGGACGTGAAGCGCGTCGCGTTCTCTTCCAATGGCTACGCTATCATATCATGAGGTTCACTCTTATGATTATTGCTTTCTCTTTGGCCAGCTCTGCGCTCCGGTAGTTCTGGAGGTACGTGCCCGATGTCCTCCCTCTCCTTGCTCTTCCACTTTCTTACCATACGCTCAGGCCCCACGTTAGTACGTTAGCTTGGTCCCGCAGTGATAGTGATCGGCAAGGATGCATGGAGTTTATTACATATGTTCTTCTGTACCTACTCTCTCCAAGCTACATAATCCGTTACCTCGCCCTGTCCCTCCCGTGTGTGAGTCTGGATGAGCTTTCCCTAAGCGCAGGGTTCACATATGTACGCCATTGGTAGAGCCTGGCCTTCACTGTGTAGCTCGATGCTGACGTACACGCAAATGGAATTGTAGGCCCGTTCACTACAATCTCCGAGTCCGACATGACCAGCACGATGCCATTGGGTAAACTCAACTCGAAGATGATGACAAGAATACTGAACTAAAAGAATGGTATTGAACAATGGCTACGCTGCTTGAGTCACCTGGTCGTCGCCAGCACTATTAGCTTTCTGACGAGCCTTCTCAGATGTATACTTCAGGTATGCTTTGAGCATGCTCCGAACTGGCCAATAATCTTCGAAGGTATCCAAGGTCTCCCATTTATTGGCAAGCTATTGAGTGAAGAAAATGGTTAGGAGCATGAGAAGAGTTGTCGCATAATGAGCTGACCTTCTGACAAATCTTCGTCACAGCCTCAGCGTCTGGTGTTGATAGCTCACTTTTAGGTCCAATAGGATGCCGGCTGCTTTGCGAGCCTCAGCCTAAGCAGAGCGCCTTTCATCATCATGCAGGAGAGAAGCCGAAAGCGAAAGGACTCACCAAGATTTCGTTGTACGTCTTCTCCGTCCAACCCTGCTGCACCACCATCTGCTCCTTTAGCGGCCAGCCTCCTTTTTCGGGACGACGGCCCGGCTCGCCGGGCGGCTTCTGAATCTTTGCAAGGGCAGCGTTTGCAGCGTTCCCATCAACCGCATTCTCCACACTATTGTGGCCTCGTTCCCCTTCGGTTGAAGCTTGCGGCCGGCCTCCTTGTTGGGACTGTCGCTCAGCCCGCCTTCGGATTTGGTTCCCGTCAAACTCCATCTGCTTGGCGGATTTCACTCTCACGTAGGGAATTGAGAAGGACAAGCGCGCAGCGTGCTTGGGCGTGGGTGTCAAGACGAAACGGTGCTTGAAGGCCATTTCTGAGGACAGAGGGGTGAGTTGGGTACGAGTGTACGAGTTGTTCGAAAGTGAGTTGATTGTGGCATCGCTCTGGACCCCGTCATTTATATACCGCCAGCCGTAGTTGAGGCCAACTCCTCAAGCCTTGTTTGGCCCCGAGCTCCTTTGTTTTATCCACGTGGGCTTGGCTCTTAAATGACCACTCAAGGATTCGTTCTTTCAGCACCACTCTGAATCCCTCTCTGAAGCCATTTCGATGTTCTTTGCGGCGAAGAATACTGTTTGTCTCGTTTGTCTTCCTTGTTCCTTTCCGTTCACCCCAGATTTAGCCTTCGAAGTCCTGCTTCTGTCTTCTCGCTGAGCTCGTGATCTCGCTGAGCTCCTCCCCAACCAACGCTTTGTTATTCTCCGACAATGGCCGCTTCCTTGTCAGCGGAGGTCGGTCGTATCACGCTATCCGATGAACAAATGTCACTCTCTGCCTAGGTGATGATGAAACCGTAAGGGTATGGGACGTTGGTCGCCGCAAGTCCATCCAATCAGTGCGCCATCCGGCCGGTATTTGGCGGCAGATCACCTGCCTCTGCTGGGTGATGCCCTCTCAGCAAGTCCCCGATATCACTGCTTTCCTTGCCATTGGCACTGGTGGAGGCATGGTCAGCATTGGTCCGTTCTCCAAGTCTGGCTCTGTGCGTTCAGTAGTGCTCTCAAAGTTATCTCGTCTGAACGTTCGAATGTCCGCAGATCGGAGTCCTCACCGATCACACCTTGTTTAGTGTAGACCACCCGGTCGAAAGTATAGCTTTTCACCCAACTCATCATCGCCTTGCTGTATCTGGTATGGATGGCTCAGTGGTCCTATGCTCGGTTGATTTATCCTCCAGTACGTCCTGCTAGGTTCTTAGTTAGCTTACTCACCTGACGCCGTTCAGCCAATCTTGTACACCAGTGGCGTATCAAACACGATCCCATCCTTCGCAGCCTCCACTTCGCCAATGATGGCAGCAATGTCGTTGCTTATAACGTTCAGCAAGGACGGGTGTAAGCCTCCAATTCACGACTATTCAGCCTGATAGCTCACCTGATATTAGTTCCATCTTCGATGCCCATACCGGTGCGACCCAATCGCAAACACCACTCGAATGCCCTGTGTATGTTCTATGCCCGTTGTATCTCGTATGCGGCTTATGAAGCTTCAGCGGTGATGCGGTACTTTCTAGTGATGGGTCGCGAGTATTGATCAACAATCTGTTGACCAACGACTTCGAACTTTACTCCTTTCCCCAGCTCAAACGCCTGAAGATCTACCGTACCTCTGACACCACACCTACGCATATGATCAAGCAGGCCCTGTTTGGTGGTTGTGAAGATGATCTTGTTATAGGCGGCAGCCATGCCGGTAAAATCCTCATATTCCGAACAGAAACGGGGCGCTGCGTCGACACTATCTCTCAGGCGCTGAACACAATGTCAGTTAGAACGTTGGCGGTGAGTGGACTTTACCCTTGCGGACTGGCCACAGACCTCATGCGCAATATAGTACTTCAAGGATGAGGACCGTCACCTTATCGCCAGCGCTTCCGAGAGCACTATTTCCCTCTGGGAGAAGGTTCGCTTTCCTTCTCTTCCACCGCCAGCTAGCCCTGATAATGGGGCTTAGAGTGCTCGCTCCAGCGAACATTCGTTCAACGAAGTCAGGTATGACCTTTGGGTTACACGAGTTTTCGTCATTGCGGCGATCCTTGCGACTTTCCAAGGCACATGGCTCCAATGGCTGCAGAAGGTAAGCTTTGTTACTAGCCTTCAAGCGTAACCAGCAGTCTAATAATGCCTTTAGGGATACGCTATTGGCCTATCTTCCTATCATCAGTGGCTTCGGGTCCCAGCGACTCCAGATGCTTCCGCTGGGTTACCGTTCGATCAGACTCGGGGCTCTGTGTGCCCCCTACAAAGTGATGCATCACGGGGTGCGGGCGCATTACTGTACCTCGACTAATCTGTTTCCGTCTCCAATGTATTGCTTTATTTGTTTAGCTGTCCTCATCGATGCGTTTTTAATCTTTACTCTGTGTTTTCATCTCTCACTCATCCGACACTCTTAATTTCCTATGCCAAACGAAGTCCCATGCCATTGTCCAGAATGTGGAGGTGCTCTCGTTCCCAAACAGACCTTTCGGAAGCACCAGAGACTACTTGCTGAAGACGCCGCATTGCGTCGGTCTCAAGCAGCCATTCAAGGCAATGAAACAGCCATGCTACGATCCATGTCGCCTTCATCCCATTCTCCACCCCCCTCTCCTCCTCTATTGTCGCCCTCAGCTCTCACATCATCACTACCCCCGCCATCCCCATCACCCCCTCCCTCACCTTCCCCCGCGCCATCACCATCACCTCCTTCCTCACCATCTCTACCGCCATCTTCACCATCATTCGCATCCCCCCATATTCCTCCTTCCACCTCCGCACAGACTAAGCGGCTGAGGATCATCGGTGACATTCACGACAAAGTAGTGACGCTCATCAACACCACTGAGCGAATACATCCCCCAAGTCCAGTTCGTCCGATGCAAGAGGTCATTGATGTTCGTTTAGCCGAGCTAGAAGATGCTCACCGTCGAGGGCTGGAGTTAAAGACAGATTTTGATGTTGCGAAGAAGGGATGCTCACAAGCTCCTGTCGTTGCCTTAATCAATCAAACTGACACTCAGATATCCTTGCTATTCCGAACAATATCCCGCATCAAGCAGTCCCTTCTTCGCGATCATAAGGAGGCCATCGAAGAAGAGAAGATTCGTGAGCAGGATCCGAGGTATTACAAAACAGGTGTGTGGCTATTTGGACAATGTGTCGCGTGTGCTAAACCTGCCAAAGATCACCACTTTAGTGACAACAAGTTCTACGCCATGCATCCTGTCCTCCAACTTTGGATCTTTATGGCAGTTGTTTGCAATGTCTCCCTCTCCCTCTCCCACCGAGGCTGTTCTTTCATTCTCGCCATGACTCACGCAGTCGTTGAACACTGTGTCAACGCCTTGGGTACAGCAGCAAACTTACTCCCGCCTGCTTTGCTTAAGCTCGTCAACGACTGGCCTCGAGATATTCGAACCGTTCGGTCTATCTTACCCCTGGAACCGAAGGCTACTATATACGCTGTGTGCACCGAGGCGCATTGCCTGGCCATCTATGCTCCTGTGACATCTGAATCAGGAAGCATCACATATCCATCTCTTTGTACTGCCCGTCAGGTGGGGAGTCATCGGGATTGCGGTGGGGTGCTCTGCCGACAGAAAAAGGTGTCTGGTGTCATGCTCAATGTACCCATCAAACCGTATGTCGTATTCGATTTCAAGGATTGGCTATCTGGTCTTCTCGCACGTCCCGGGTACGAAGAGATGATGGACAAGTCCTGGGAACAATCGCAGACACCTCAGGTTGGCCCACTCACGAACATCCTCCAAGGTAGCTTGATACGTGGGTTCAAAGGTCCAGATGGTCTCCATTTCAGCAAAGGTTCCGATGATGAAGCACGTTACGTCTTTATGGTTTGTGGGGACTGGTTCAACCCCTTGACGAACAAACTTGGTGGGAAGAAGGTATCTTGCGGTGTCATTATGCTTGTTTGCCAAAATCTTCCCCCTCATCTAAAGAACTTGCCGGAGAATGTTTTCCTTTTCAGCATCATGCCTGGTCCTCATGAGCCCTCACTAACGACCAACACGTTTCTCAAACCCCTCGTCGACGTGTTTCTCTTGTTCTGGCAAGGCATATGGTTCTCACGCACCTTCAAATTCAGACGAGGCCGATGTGTTTGCTGCGCTCTCGTTGGCCTTGTGTGCGACCTACCAGGTGCTCGAAAGTTTGCCGGATTCGCTTCGCACGCGCATGCCTTTTTCTGTTCCGTATGTTGGTGTCAACGACCAACCGCTCGGGCTCCTAATGTGGGGACCGAGGTATGCCCCGCATGTGAATCCTTAATGCCAATACATTCTTATGGATGCTGGAATGTGAATGGTTGGGAACGGCGGACGAACGACGACATTCGACTTCACGCTCATCTATTCAACAGCGCCGATTCATTTAACGCTGCGCAAAATGTCTTCGACACTTCTGGCGTTCGCTACACAGAGTTCCTTCGGCTGCCCTATTTTGATCCATCACGCTTCGTTGTCATAGACCCAATGCACAACCTCTTCCTTGGTCTCATCAAGGAATACTTCACAAATATCCTCGGCTATGTCCCAATGAAGAGGAAGCCTCGTGTTGTACTTCCCATCGCCATTGCTGCTACCGCCGCCAACCCCAAGCTCACCGATACTAAAGATATTGCGGACTTCACGCGCTTGATGAAGCAGCTGCAGGGCCCCATGGACCTCGACGATGACATCGAATTTGCTATGTATCTGAACCGGTATTCCACCAGCTACCGGATCAATCCCTTGAGGTTTGTCTCCCAGGGATTACAGCTGAATCTGCTCGATGGAGAAGCTAAGATCCGACGCAACTACGCGAAGGCAATCCTTCAATGGGTAGGCCTCATATTTGCCCTCTATTATATCCACTCCATCTCACATCCCCGCGTCAGCGGAAGCAACAGTTTGTCACTCCGGAAGGCGAACTTGCATTCGAGTATGAGGAACCTTTCGTCTCTGATGAGGAGATTTCCGACTCCAATGATATCGATACCCAAGATGAAGGTCATGTTTTCACAGATGCTGAAATGACCGCACTCTGGCGTGACATTCGCACGATGGTGAAGCCTTCATGGATGACGTCTGTTCCCTCTAACCTCGGTAATCACACCGGAAAGCTAAGAGCCGATCAATGGCGCACTGCCGGCGCTGTGTATTATCCCGTTACCCTCATTCGATTGTGGTCACAAGTTGGCTCAGATCCTGAATCTCCCAGAAGAAGACGGCGTACGCGGCTACTATCCCTGACAATGACTTTACTGTCTGCCATCAATATTGCGACATCGCGCCACACCTCTGAGGCTAATGCTGCAGAATACATCAGGAAAACCCATATTGCTTATAATCTAGAGTGAGAAGTTGTAAGCACTGGGAATCACTGGAAAGCCATGTGGGAGCTTGACAGCAGAGCTGGCACTGTCAAGCACTGGCAAGCAATCAATGACTCAAGCTGTCAAGCTGTCAAGTTGAGAAGCAACTCAAGACCTCAAGCTGTCAAGCTGTCAAGCTGAGAAGCAACTCAAGACCTCAAGCCCTATATGTCTGGCCCTGTATGCATCATTGGCTAGTCCACAATACACAATCAAATGCCAGAGATCAGATGTGATAGTAGGGTAAATGGGAGCAAGTATTCATTATGTATTGTGGCCCAATGGGTGATATTACTCTAAGTCATCTGAATCAACAATGTCATCAAATTCATAATACCTTTGGAACTTGGAAGGAAGCCATTTGAGATAACCATGTTTCATAAAGAGTATCCTCTCTTGTAACACCTTCCACCTTTCCAAATTCAGCTTCATTCCAGCCTTGTAATCCACTTCTAGACTCTGCAACCAAGAAATGTCCTCCTTCAATTTCTGGATTTGTTCCAGCTTTTCAGCAATGGTGCCTTGATTTGTCACAATGGACTCCACATAGAAATCATCTTGATGTCTCAGCTTATGCCTCTCCTCATGCAACCGTCTCCATATTTCCAAAATCAGGTCATTTTCCTCCGTTGTTTGGCCCTGAAGGTGGAGTCAGCATTCCCAAGGTAGTGGGGAGCAGGAACTTACACGGGGCTCCATGTCACAATAAATGAGATCACAGTCATCAGAAGGGGGTATGATCAGGTCGTCCTCTGAGACATGGTGCAACTTCTCCAACAACTCCGGTATTGGGACTTCCAGCTCAGGATCTTCTCCAAACAGGGATGGACTCCTTCTCTGTGCTTCTGTAAATGGAGGCCAAGAGTACTCATCCAGTTGCTGTGAACCGTCTTCATCAGGTTGGGCCATGGAAGTAGAAGTTCAGGCAAGGAAACATCCGGCAGGGCATCAGCTTCCAAGACAAATAAGCAATAATACCACATGACCATCAGGGGCAGGTCATGTGAAAATCATGTTGTCTGAGCCACCATAAGACTTTGGCACTTCTCGTTCACCTGGATTCCAAAATTAGAAATGGTTTTGGACATTCCTAATTCAGTAGGAGGTTGATTCTACCTGGGGTTGAGCTACTACTAGAGCAGAGGATTTATGTATATAGTCCCTCAAGATGCCCACTGCCTACAGTGTGCATTGCTGCTGGGCTGCTGGGCTCCAGCTAGCTATCAGCAAACCTTATGAGCCTTCCTCACTAATTGTTGACATAGAAAGCAGGCCAATAGATGATGTAGGTGGGTGGCTGGTCGAGGTTGATTCAAACTCCTACTGAATTACCGTGGGAGCATGCCCAAACACATTTGGAAACAAGTGCTAATTTAAGTGATACGGTCTACAACCAGGATCAATACTAGCTGAACTATAAGTGGTATGTACACGGGATATAAGCAATGATCTCTGACTCACAACACATGATAGACATGGAGCCAGTTACCAGAACAGCCAGGAGGGATGGCACTATCCGGGTCGACAAGGCATTGTGGACCAAGACAATGCAGAACATGGTGGCGGTACAACACCATAATTCCCCTTTCTGTCTTGCACTAATCCCCATTCCCCTGTGGTAGATGTTCGAGGAGCTGAAGGCCATGCATACTGAGAACAAGACCATGCGTGATGACCTGAAGCTAGAAGCTGAGGCGAATGCAGTCCTTGCTGGACAACTTTTTATAGGACTGCTGCAACTGGCGGAAGGCCAAAGGAAGCTTAAGTGTCCCCAGTGCTTGGAGCTGCCCCTCAAGGCCATGAGGTTTGTGGTTCCTTCTATTCAGGTAGTTTATGGCTGATTAAGTTGAGATGATAGCTTAAGCTGTGGCCACTCTCTTTGCTTTGCATGTGCAGAGCAAGTGAGACATTCTCAGGCAGCTGCTGGATGCCCTGCATGCAGTGCCCCAATTCATGATCTCACCCCAAACTTTGCCCTCAGGGATGTCATTGAAGGAATTGCCCATGCCAGTCAGATCCTCATCTGAAGGATGTAGAATACTACCTTCTGATGTGTAATCTAATCTCCCTGTTTGGAGGATCCTAGTCAACAGCTAATATATTGTTTGGTATGAGTACAAACTAGTCCAGTTGTTCACTAAAAAAGATGACCAGGGCATATCCAACACAGTATCTGGTTTCAACTCTGAAATGAACTGCTTCCAAGCTTTGGTGTTGCCTTGCCCAACAGGTGCAGTGAAGTTGGGAATAAGCATGCATGCTTGCCTAATCCTAGAGAGATTCACAATTGTAGCCTTGGGTGTCCCATCCAGTTCTGTCAGTTTCTCCACCTCATACATGCCATGCCGTTGCTTGGAGGGAGATGGCTTGGAGTACCATTCAATATAGGCATACTTATCTTCAGGATACCCTGTTGGTTGCAGGATACTAGAATTGAAGTAGACATTGGATGGCAGCTGGAAAATCACTTTCACTCGGCCAATGGCAGTACCTGAGACATATCAGACCAGAGCAGGATTCAGTAGACTGATTACATACCAGCCACTCGAACTTCTTGGGCAGACTTCTTGGCAATCACCACAACAGTGTCAAAACGTGGTGGCCTTTGGACACCTTTATCAGAACTCCCTGGGAATGCCTTGATGAGCTCCTTGGTCTCGTTCTCCTCTTCATCCGGGTCCTCCTGTCCCCTCACTATCTTGCATGCATGCCACACTTGAAGCTTGTCAAATGGTAGTGAAACACCATGCAAGTTCTGATCATTGAACCACTGCTTCAATTGGTCCTTGAAGTGGGGGGCCTGGTGGAGAGATTGGATGTCATCTAGACGGATGGTCTTATGGGGTTGTTTGGCAGTGATAATCCTGCACTGGGAGGGAGGTTTGGGTGGGGTCTGCCTGCTTGCCAACTTGAAAGAGATATGCTCCCTGAGGGAATTCATCTTCTCCCTCCTGCAGAGCCAATCCACCATTTGAGGGAATTCGTTGCGGTGGTTGGTGGCCCGCCAGGCATTCTTGGCAAAGTCAATGTGACACCGTTCAAAGGTCTCCGTGTTGAAGTTGTCTGTAGTGCCAAAGAGCCTGATGGAGTCGGTGTAATGCTGGAGGGAATGAAATTTGGGGATGTTGAACTGAGTTCGAACTTGCAGCTCGATCAAGCTTTCCCGGGTGTCATAATACCCTTTCAAGTGGTCGTCCATGAGGTCCAGTGTCTCTTCATCATGGCTCCGGTATTGGGCAAGGTAGATGAACTCCAGCAAGTGGTGGTAGCAATCAATCACTTTACCAGATACTTTCCCAACCATGCAGGCGAGCAAGATTTTCGCAAGGTGCTTTCTTTCTGGGCCTGTAACTTGAGAGAGGCAAGAGATTCCCTTTTTGAAAGCCTTGACACCATGAAATGGAGGAAGGCTTTTGACACGGCGGTCCAGCTCCGGCTTAGTCATAAGGGTTTTACACCAATCGAGGAGATGGGGAATGAGACCTTGATAGAGTTGATGGAGAACATCGGGGGTAAGGGCATCATGGATGTTGCAATGAGGGAGCTCTGCCCAAAATGGATCTTCAGGCAGGGCATCGACCAGGTCATCATGACAGAGTGATACAAAGTCCTGGGGTTTGCCTTCTTGATCCCTGGCATATCTGAGAGTGTCCAGGGTGTCCTGAGGGGTTCGAGGGGGAAAATGCCTAGCATCACCCAGGTGATCCTTGTCACACTGACACTTAGGGCATGTCATCTGCTTGCTGCAGCTGACTAGGAGTTGTTCAGGATAATCAGCAACATATGATGCCAAAATGGGATGAACCATCCTTAGGGCACCAGTGGAATCCGCCATTTTGACACCATCAAGTCCAGCCTTCTTGAGACTGTGAAAGATGATCTTCATCGAGTGGTGGAAAAGCTGGTGAGTCCGGGAGGTGACTTCAGATTGGCTCAACCCAGTATGATCAACCTTCTCGGCAGAGAGGTATCCAACCAAGACCACGGCATGCCTGGAGGGCGTTTGCCGGACTCTCTTCTTGATGTTACCAACAGTGGCATAGATAGGATAGGCAGCTTTGCTTCCAGAGAAATTGGTGAGGTGAGTCTTGTCTGTGGCCATGATAACAGGAGCCAAGGTGTGCCCTGGAGGAAGCGAGTCCTGATTCATGGAATGAGAGGAGTTCAAAGAATTGCAGCATGGAGGACTAACCTGCATGGTCTGCCACCAAGCAGCAGTCCACATCTCATTATATATCCGTCTCCGCCTGGTGGTGCCATCTTCCTGCAGCTCCTCATAGAAGACTTGCTTTGGTGCATAGACAAAGTCATCTGCAAGAGAAGGATCTTGCCAAAGGCCAGCAATGACTTCAACTGGGTCCCTCCACCGGATGGTATAAATTTCATCAGGCCGGTCATCGAACTTCAAATACTTTGTGTACCACTCCCCGGCTCTCTCTGGCAATTTGTCATCAATTAGATCATGGATGTCTGAAAACTTGGCAAAGCCTAGATTGAGCTTCTCCTGGACCTAGGAAAGGGCTCCTGTGAGATAATATTGGCATGCAGAAGTAGAACTGACCCCTGGGATGGATAGGAATCTGTTGAAGGCATTCTGACCCACACCCTCCTTAATAGCCCAGTCAGCAATTTGCCAATCCAGCTCAGATGCGAAGGGGTAGTAGAGCCTGCTGGGAGTTTCCATATTGTAATCTCCATCATCATCCACCTGCATCCTGGCCTTCCACTTAGCCCTGACTTGTTCATCAAAGCCAATAACCTTCCCAGCCTGCAAATCCTCCTCCACTATCTTGCCAGCCTCAGAGTCATCCATCCATCTCCCCAGTCGGTTGGCCATGGTTGATGGGCCTGGACCTGCTTCACCAATCTGCACCTCCGGCAAGCCAACAAGGTGGAAAGGATTGTCCATGTCCCACAGGCTCTCT
The DNA here is from genome assembly GCA_032158425.1 of Pleurotus giganteus. Taxonomy (NCBI): domain Eukaryota; kingdom Fungi; phylum Basidiomycota; class Agaricomycetes; order Agaricales; family Pleurotaceae; genus Pleurotus; species Pleurotus giganteus. Next base: position 4,959,310 of record JAPEHR010000002.1, read on the forward strand.
ATGAAATCATCAGGGACCACAGGCTCCTCGTCATAATCCTCCTGGAAAGAGACGGCCTCCAACACAGATGTGACATGGTGCTGCCCATGTTTGGCGACTGAATGCTGTTTTAGACCACGAGAAGTTTTGCACAGTCTGCCACACAGAGTACAGGAATACCCCATGGTGTAAGGTTTTGTGGCCAAGTATGGATAGAGTGAGGTGGTTGGAATAACCAGAGGTCGGAGGTAGAAAAATTCTCACGAAAATAAAGTCATTGGGAGGGACAACTGAGATAATGACAGGATACAACATAAAAGTTAAAACAATGATTTTGGAGTCCAGTGGGGATCAGGACAGGCCATGGACTGCATGTGGGTGCGAAAGATTGATCAATCTTGGTGAAGGACTTAGAAGTAAGCACTCTGCAAGGCAAATGGGATAGATACCAGAATCATGCATATGGACATCCTTGGGAACCTAATTTGAAACTGGGTAAAAGTGATTTGACTAACTTGGGAAAATATTTACCTCTGGAAAGGTAATCTTGGAAGACACAGGCTCCCTTCGGTAATCCTCTTGGAACTGGGCCGCCTCCAAAATAGATGTGACATGATGCTGCCCATGTTTGGTGACAGCATGCCATTTTAGACCATGGAAGGTTTTGCACAGTCTGCCGCACATTGTACAGGAATATGGCATGGTTGGGTTTGGTGGGTAAAGTATGGATGATATAGAGATGGGATAAGGGAGTCCGAATAACCCGAGTACACTCCTACAATTCCCACGGTAAATAAGGACATTGGCCCAGAAAATTAGAGGATACAAAATAAATGTTAAAACAAGGGTTTTGGAGGAGCTTGGTGATCAAGGCAACAGGTTGACCTTGGCAATGGGCAGCACACCAGTCGAAGTCGAGCATGGTCTACATGAGGGTATGAAGGCTTGATCAAGGTAAGCCTGGCCAAGGGCTTTCTACAAAGTAAGAACTCTGCAAAGGAAAGCGCATATATGCCAGAATCATGCAAATGGACATGCTTGGGAACCTAGTGTGAAAGTGAGTGGGTAAGGGTGAGCCAGGTGACTTGGGAAAACATTGACCTCCAGAAAGACAATCTTGTAAGGGGGCTTGAGCCAATCCAACAGGCCAAATGAATGGGAAAGATGGCATGCAAACCCAATAAGACACTGGAGTTAAATCAGACCTTGGGAGACTTCCACACAAAGCCGTACCTCTGCAGCAGCCTGACCATGACCAGGTTCAGGAGAGCTGTCATATATTTGAGCCACTCCCTGTAGAGGGAGGATATGGACAACAACCCAATGATTGGAGTCAGACACCGGGACCAGAATACGGGAGATTTGCCCCAGCATCTCAGCATTGAATGTGTGAGACCCATCAGCATAGGAGGAAAATACCAACGACCGGAGATATTCGAAAGTGGGCATCTGATTGGAAACATAACACAGGCTGGGGACCACCAATGCGGAGGAATCCACCCTAGGTCCATGCAGGGTTCGTAAGGCTCCAAGGAACCCATCAATGCAGGTGCCATTGAGTTGGCCACCAGGACCCAAGGTTGAAAAGGACATTGGATCTATGAAACCAGGAAGAGTTCCACCAGGATAGGATGGTACAATCTCTACAGCCTACATGACAGATGAGGCCACCACAATGAGGACAAACTGTTCAAATACCTTCTGTAGCATTTCAGAGGACTGTTGACTTGGCAACGAAAGGAAGGGGTCAACAAAAGGAATGATCCCTACTGCCACATCAGTCACATGGCCAATGGATGTGACGACGGGCACCTTCCGGAGACGTGGTGGTACGTCTGAGATGAGCTCATGTAACTCCTCACTTCGGCCCAGGAGGGCCACCAAGCAGTGGAAATTTTCAAATTCAAGATCCTCAAAGGTATGCTGAAATCTTTGCAGGCCGATGATGGCTGACTTGGGGTTGGAGACAAACCAAGGTATAGGGGAGGATGAAGCTGAAGGAGGGGATGAAGCACAGAGGGCGAAGTCGAGTTTGGAGAGCCAGTACCCTTCTTCTGGACTTAGTGTCAGGGGGGGAAGACCAAGGTGGTGTGTGGAGAACCATGCCAGAGTCTGGACAGCCTTGTCGCATAGGGTCTTTAATGGTGGCAGTGAAGTCTCCAACGAAAGAGGCGGAAGGTTTGCAGGGTGGCTAGTGGAGCTGGACAGGCCATCAAGCTGCTTTCGACGTTTAGAAGCCTGGGCAGTGGTACTGGATGAAATGGAGGTGGCCTGGGAGGAAGTCTTCCTCTTGAGACAAAACTTGGCCAGCCTACAAGCAATGGTGGGCCCATATCCATAACAAAAAAAGAATGAATTAGAAAAGTATGTACCTCGTGGTTTCCAAGGACATCATGTGCTGGGCGAAGGTGAGTACCGGCCTACCCAGGGCCTAATGAGCCAGAATGCTGAAGCTGTGGTCCCTCACATACATGGGAGGGGCATAGACATCCCTGTGATTAAAAGGACTTATGAGGAGCAATAATGGGGAAATGGTCAGAAAGGAAGCAGGAATATATACCTCATAATGTTATGAGACAAGAAGTTGTCCGTCGGAGTTGAGTCAAGGGAGCAATATACAGAGTCTGACATAATCAACTGGTACATACAATGTTTAGCATATTACAATGGTAAGCAAACAAGCCGGAGCCTCAGGTAATCCACATCATTGTACAAAGGCTTGATCATGTCAAAGTCATCCATGGATGGGTGGCAGAGTAAGTGCTCAGCAAAAGCGATGACATACATCCCGCAGTCATATGAATTGTTTTGCTGGGGTACCTGCAAAGGGATGAGGGTATAGCCATGGCAGAATTAAATGACGGAATATACTTTTGGGTCCAGTCGTTCATAGGAGAGAGCCTGCCAAGTGGGGGGGTGGAAGGTGGCCATCAGATGGGACAGGAATTCGGCAAGCTGCTGGAGGTAGATGAGTAGAGAGCAAATAAAGCATGGATGGGCATACGTCAAATGCAGTCCGTCCCCTTCCGGTGGAGAGACTGTCATAGATCTCTATGATTCCATCCAGCACCCGAACATGAACAAGGATCCAGTGGTTCGTATCACATACAGGAACGACCATTCTCGTTATATTGGCAACCGTCTCCGAGGTAAGCTTCAAGCCACCAGGGAAGGTAGACGATGAAGCAAGGTGCCACAGCCGGTCAGAAGAGGCCAACTCAATCTTGCTGTATATGTGAAGGGGGATGAAGAGAACCTGTGAGTCTATCTGGGAGCCATGCAATTGAATCAGCTTATGAATGAAGCCGTCAATACATGTATCGTTTAGCCATCTTCCTGGTTTCATCCGTGTGAATGACAGGGTGTCAATGCCAGGGAAAGGGCAGGTGCCGCGTCCGGGGTAAGTGGGGATGGTGGCAATAGCCTGGACCAACAACCTCAGCGGATGCCCATAGACTACACCTGGACACACCTTAGAAAGCATGGAAGTCACTTGAGGTCCAGGTCCGGAAGCAAGAGGTTGATGGTACTGGGAAATTGCTATACAGATATCTGCAAGGTGGTCAATGACCTGCAGTGGGTCCATAGACCGAAGACGGGGGGGAAGTTGGTGTAAGAGGGACTTGAAGGAAGTGCAGTGGTGGACCAAGAGGAATAGCTGGTGGAACTTGAGGAAGTCCGATGTGTCCCAGACCTTCTTGGCAGTGAGCAGAATACCAACAGCAGCCGATGGGTCAGCCAAGAACCATGGCCGAGGGGTGAGTAGGCCATTGTGTGGTACACAAGCACCAACAGTCCTGTCCAACTGCTGGAGGACATCTATAAGCTCGGGATCTAATCGTTGCGGACCAATTCCCAGGTGCGTTGGATGGTATTCTGGTAGAGAAAGGTCCTGTACCTGGATGGTAGGTGACAAAGGGGGTAGAGTAGAGAGAGGGGAAAGAGCGTCAGTCTGGATAGACTGCTCTAGACATGCTAATGGAAGAAGAGGCTCGAAAGTTGCCTGGACACTGGAATCCTGGTGCATGGCTGTACGTGGCAAGCAGAGTGGGTATGGGATCGGGGATCGACAGTCAGTTTGGGTAGACTGGTCCCTCCATTCCAAAGGAGCGACTGTCCTTAGGGGTGGAAAGATCGATGGAGTAGGAGGAAGGAATGTTGGCAAGGTTTCAGATGCTTGGGAGTGAGCAGAAGAGGGCGGAGGATGGGTGGTCTTGCGCTTCAAAGGACGCCGCAAGGAAGGAGTCCTCGGTGAACGACGGGTTCGCTTGGACATTGGTGGATGGGGCGCAGGAGGCCTGGTCAAACAGGGAGAACGTTTAGGGATAGCGCGTAGGGAAGGAATGACCGAATCAGGAGAAGATTTTCCCTGGGAAGAGGCATGGACTTTGAGAGGCAACGTCGAGGGAGCCGCAGGGTTAATCATTCTTGCAGCATTGGCAGGCTTCCGCGATCCACCTGCACTGATCCATGTGTGAGTGAACCATAGCAAGAGGGAACAGCTGTGAGGATTACAGTGATTGTGGCATCGACTGTGACAATGACTGCTTAAATGTGGGCTGGGTTGCCCATCGCCTACCAAGTAGGAAGGGTCAAGGAGAGAACTGGGCGAAGATTGTCAAACTCACTGGTCATAGAGGGCCTGCTCTATAACATTGTGGGAGAAGAGACTTGACCAGGCGAGTGAGCCAAAACACTGAAGAGCTGGTGAGCTGTTACCTCATGAAGAGTGAGGTCGCCGGAGTTTGTATCAGAGGTTGTGGTAGTGGCGAGATCGAGCAGTGGGAGTTCTGAGGATTAGAATGGTCATGTGATGACAGGGGTAGCAGCACAGGGGGAACAATGCAAATTTGGAGGAGGCAATACTACAGAAGTGAAAATACAGGAAATAGCTGAATGACAAGGTGCAAGACCCGGCTGGAGTGGTCATTCAACCCAAGTTATGGACCCTCAGAGGCCATCCAGGAAGCAGGAGCATAGAACATTCCCAGCCTATTGGAGAGTAGTGTGGGAGGGCGTCGACTTCTGGCAAAATTGCAGCAGCAAGCCCAGGCTGGACATATTACCCCCTGAAGGTGAGATTACCCCCGGAAGGTGAGATGGATAGTGGCAGCAGTTTGAAACAAGCCAAATTAGGCCTCCATTAACCGCTCCAACGAAGCAAGATGAAGGAATCCTGATGAGGGGCAAGCAAAATCAATTTCTGACCTTCAGTGAAACCTTGCCAGTCAATTCACAGCTTGTGGTGGTAAGTTGTCCGCTGACTGACCCAGATCGCGACAAGCGCCCAGTAGAAGTGCGCGGAGGGCCATACCAGTGGGCGCCTACCTCCAAACCACACCATCAGGGCATTGGGCTAATAGTGGTGCAGAATCCAATGTGTGGGGACAAGGGATGAAAGTGCTCATTGTCCTTCGGAGAAATAACAGACGAGAGACAACCTATAGTACAACTATATACAGGGCGTGCACAATGGGAGTATGCATGCAATATATAGGAATAAATAATGCAGCAGCTAATGAAGATATTCAACGTTTCCTGGACAAAGACTTCTGGGAAGAGGATCCAGCCTCCTGGGCGGTTCGCCGCTGGCGTATCTCCTTGACACGTTGGTAGAGTTTGGTGGACTCAATCCCAACGCGGGAAAAGCCCCACCACCAGCCAGTGGTATGTTTGGCGACCAAAGCCCAGAAGGGGGCAGTAGGAATTTGCAGTACATCCCGATAAAAGTCGAGAACGGCCTGAGGCACCTTCACCCGTTTATTTGTGTAGTTGGATATCAACCCAACAAAGGGGACCCTGGTGGCCGATCCAGCATGTACAAACATGAATCTGCAAGGATGTCAGCGAGGGACAGACAACAAGAACAGGTTGCCAACTTAGGAATAGACAAAATCTTCCCTTCGGGGACCCTTGAGATGGCCAGCTGGTGGAGCCCTGCCATGGCCACCTCATGATTGAACGTGTCTACCAACAAGCAGGTGAGTGACGCCACATCAGATAACGTTGTTATACCATACCTGAGTTTACATCCAGCAGATTATGCTCCTTGAGGATGGTCCCAAACCGAACAGGATCGAGAAGAGGAAAGCCAAACCAGATTTCAGGTGGCTGAACAGTGAGACAACGACAAGGTCGAAGTCCAACGGACAAATCCTTGAGCGGAAACTGTGCACACGCGGCCTCTGCCCCCTTCTGGAATGAAGTCAGTACGATGAAAGCAGGAGACAGGGTGAACGGCGGACATGCCACCCTTGAGAATGCTCGCCAGGGCGGAGATTGTCCGGCAGTAAGCGGGTGCGTTCGAAAAGGACAGACGTAAAGTCTGAAGGTTGTTGCAGTTGTTGCAGAGGATCCATCACAGCGAGAGGGGCGGGAACGGTCTGTCTGAAGAGAGGAGTGTGGAGCTCAACGTTATGAGCGAGCTCGGTAAGGCACAGAGAATTATGTAAGCGGGTCAAGATCCTCAGCCGATCTCCCGCCAGAATCATTTACCTCCAAAATGATCGTGGGAGCGAATGGAGGGAGCGAACTCCGCTACATTTACCGCCGATGTCAAAACGGTAGTTGACAATGGGTAGTGCCACAGCGACAATGTCAAAGTAGCAGCTATCTTTAGCAACAATGTCGAAGTAGCAGCTGGCAATGGACGACCCACATAGCCTACCCAGGACGGAACTGTCATGCTCAGCACAACTAGGATGGAGAATAGGCTATCTTTAGTGATAATGTCAAAGTAGCAGCTATCTTTAGCAACAATGTCGAAGTAGCAGCTGGCAATGGACGACCCACATAGCCTACCCAGGACGGAACTGTCATGCTCAGCACAACTAGGATGGAGAATAGGTTATCTTTAGTGATAATGTCAAAGTAGCAGCTATCTTTAGCAACAATGTCGAAGTAGCAGCTGGCAATGGACGACCCACATAGCCTACCCAGGACGGAACTGTCATGCTCAGCACAACTAGGATGGAGAATAGGTTATCTTTAGTGATAATGTCAAAGTAGCAGCTATCTTTAGCAACAATGTCGAAGTAGCAGCTGGCAATGGACGACCCACATAGCCTACCCAGGACGGAACTGTCATGCTCAGCACAACTAGGATGGAGAATAGGTTATCTTTAGTGATAATGTCAAAGTAGCAGCTATCTTTAGCAACAATGTCGAAGTAGCAGCTGGCAATGGACGACCCACATAGCCTACCCAGGACGGAACTGTCATGCTCAGCACAACTAGGATGGACGATGTGCTATCCTTAGTGACAATGTGAAAGTAGCAGGTAGCAATGGACGACCCACATAGCCCACCCAGGACAGAACTGGCGTGCTCAGCACACCTAGGAGAAGCAGGTTGGCGCCTACCCTTGGATGGTTTGAATAAATAGGGCCACTTCCATGTAACGTCCTCACCAACGAATTTCCCCTCCTGATTCCCTCCCCACAGTTGAATTGGCCCATTGCCAAGTGAGGTGTAAACTCTGTAATCGCAGCAACCTAACTGATGCAGCTTACCTCGTCTCTCAGAATGTTAACCACATACATCAAAGGGAAGCAAGACATGAAATGGAAGCAAGACACAGACCGCAGCCGAATCAATGCATGGACTGTGTATTGTGCTTACCAGACGGCTATGAACATGCCTCACGAAAATGGGTTCTATTTGTTGCACTCCCTTGTCAACGAGTGGGTGTTGCGGGACCAATGTGAAGTCTTCAAGGAGGAGTTGGATCTCCAGGTGTCCTGCCACAACTACCCCCAAGCAGTGTTCGGTCGGTGACCATTATCCAATATGTGACTTGAGAACTGACCGCATATCCAGAGAATGCTCGCGGAGAGGCGGGATCCTTGCTTCCTGACCTCGTTGAGGCACTCACTGCGGAGGCGGATTCGGTGTCGGATGCAGGCTCCATCGACAGCGACCGAGACGATGATGAACTGGATCAAGATGCAGTCACGAACACCTTGGAAACAGAGAGGGTTTGCAACGTCATCACTACCCAATGCAACGACAGCACGGAGGCGAAAGACTTGACGGACTCCCTGGGCCAAGAAGAGTTAAATGTGAAGTCGCTAGGAGAGAACGAGGACCTGGAAGACGAGGATGGTTTGGCAGACAGGTTTGATCGACTCGGATTGTCGGTCACAGATGATGACGATTCGACGTACGTCCCAGCCCCAGCGGTGGATGGAGTGTCTTCCTTGTCTTCATCCATCAACCAAGGCCGACAGAAGTCCATTGTGGACTTGGTTCCAGTCATTTGCATTCCTTCGATATCACCTCAGATGCATCCTCTGATCACGGAGGAGGCGAAGAACATCAACTTGCCATTGGGAACTCCAGGGGTTCAAAGAAAACACATTCCCAAAAGCGCTGTTATTCAAGCCATCAGGTACATGGTCGCCAGTCGGGGTGCCCCAGGTGGTGGCTCCATTCGCCACATTCGGGGGATGCTGACAGTAGGGCCTTACTTTTGGCCCTTGACTATCGATGGCGACAACATGAGGGAGTCCATCAGAAATATACTGAAAGCCCACAAGAGACGCAATACGTTCCTCCTCGCCGTAATGACCAGGGACTGCAAGCCCCATCCTGCCTTAGTGAGGCATCTGCAGGGTGCACTTCAAGATATGGTCGGGATATTCCGCGAAATGCCGGCCTCCAGGCGTACCCATGTATTTCCCAAGATCCAGGGGTTGACAAGACCCAAAGCGCCCGCAAAGCCAAAGGGACTGCCGGAGACCAAGGACGATGAGGAGGGCCAAGGTGGTCGTAAAGTGACAGGTATGCAGCTGAGACCTAGGAACCAGAAGACGTAGTCAGACATGTTATCGCGAGACTTCTTCACTACCAGGCACACTTGTATTTCTTCAGAATACAGCAGTTATTCGCATACTCCAATTTATAATGTCTCTTGCGGACCGTCAACTTTTGCTGTAGTCTGCTATAAGTGACAGAGTGATTCCATTTCCTAGTGAACCACTCCTGATCTAACAACACAAGGTACTCTGGACATGATAATACTACATGCCTTGCATATCCATCCAAGAAGGCTGGTCATCGTAATGACAGACCAGCTGAAGTTCCTGTGTGAGTGGACATAGCCTGAATACCCCCAACCCTCCCCTTTCAACTTGGGGATAATATTGGTGAAATTGGAGTTCCTTGAAACTTGAGTTGGACGCCCTGAGGTGTTGCACCCACAGCAAAGCTTGGTCAAGTTGCAGCAACGGTGTATCAGGCGACCAGAGTACAGATACCATGTCAGCAGTTTGGAAGGCTGAGACAGATTGAAGGAGGGAGCCCTGGATGGATGGCTAGTAAACGAGAGAGTGATGTTCATGAGCTCAGAGGCCATCTACCTGATCACGGGCTTGAATGGACAAGCATATCCTCTGTTGCACAAACATGGCAGCAACGACCAACATTTCCTCCGTCAGCTGGCCCAAATGCAGTGACATAATCGAAGCCAACGTCTGTTCTAGCTTGGATATCTGCAGAATGTGAAGAAGACGGTGCCGTTCATACCAGACAGGGGATGAGGAGGGACAGAGGCAGGTATGTGAGAGGGCCAGAGCAGACAGATGAGGGGCAACTGGAGTCAGTGAAATCGCAAGATCCAAGGTGGTGTCTAACACTTGAAGGCAAGGGAGCAGGGGCATGCAATTGCCGGTTAACACCGGCGATGTTGAGGATGGTGCATGAAGCTCCAAGTGGGTCAGCCCCGTCAGGCTGGACCAGACCAAGTATTCAGGGTCACTGAGACAGATGGTGAACTTGGACATATAGCTGAGGAACGTCGTACCATTGCAACCGCAATACCAAGTATTTCAGGCTTCCCATATCCGCCAAAATCCAGGGGACAGAGTGAAGAAGTCTCCCTGGCAAGGTGACATCGAATACTACCTCTCGGACAGAGGCCATGCGACATTGCCGGCGAAGTAATACTGCTTGGTGGTCATCCCCGGCATCTGATAACCAGCACAGCACATCTGTGGGACGCAGGAACGTGACCCGTTTGTACAGGAGGGGTACGACGATGGCATAGGTCTGCCTTGATACCAGCGCAAGCCTCAGGTAATCCGGCGAATGTAGATGGATCAAGATATGCACGATGATGTCCATAGGAAGTAGAATGAAGGGAGGCATGAGATCGTCTTGGTTGAAAGGAGTTCCCATCAGTGACTGAATGCAAACAATTGAGAACGCTCACCTGGGCCAGGCTGAGGCAAAGGCGACTTCCGAGTCGATAATCCTCAGCGTGCGGCAGCGCTGTCTTACTAGGCGCCTCAGGAGGACCGTGGGAGTTCTGAGCAAAAAAATGGCCATGTGACCTCAGAATAGGAGAGGCGGGGGTCAAAGGGAGCGAGTCTAAATCAGGTCATAACTCGGGAACTGTTGGAACTGTTGCTGACCTTTAGTCCGATCTACTTGTGCGAGATCACTTTGCACTCGAGCTCTCCGCAGACATGCGATTTGAGCTGCGTCAGACCCCAAATGGAGGCATGTTTCCGCCGCTTAACAATGGCAGCCACGGATGCGTGTTGAAGGTGACCAACCAGACATGGTACGTAAGTAATTTCAACGTCCTCCAGCCGCTCGGAGGAGGTGATCCACAAGGGGTGTCGACATTACCGCCACCAACGTTTTCTGTGACAGTCGTGGATTGTCATGCTGCCGTTGTTTCTATATATGTGGGACAATGAATTCTTGTCTCTGTTATTACAGCATCTTCGGTGTTGTGAACCTACATACCATGGATGAGGCCGTCAAGCCCGAATGCCAGGTGGTTATTACGGTGAGATCAACCACCAACAAGGTCTGAAGTGAAGCTGTCGCGATGCCCCTGTAGCATGTGATGATCTGGGGAATCAACGTCTGAGACTCGGCACCCAGTTCTTCTTCTGCCAGCCACCACTGTCATGGTGTCCCCATCTGAGGCAATCGCGATTCGAAAACGCAAGCGGTTAAACCCCAGCAGTGACCATGACGAATCGGATGTTGGCCCCGCGGCCGCAACGTCTCCAGCCGAATCACCCCATGACATCCTCCTGGGTCTCAACCAGGAACTCAGCCAGCTCCGTGAGGTACATCGAGCTATCCTTCAGTTATATCATATCTGATTTCAGGGTGGCAGAGCTACAATGCCCTTGAGACCAATCTGAGGCTGACAGAGTCAAGGATCCGCGAGGCGGAGAAGTGGATCGCCTTGTTGCAGAGGCAATTGTCGTCTTGTAAGTCATCCCTCCAATGTCGTTGTACCTCAGTCATCATGATCCTTCTGTCAATTTTCTTTCAGGACTTGGCCAAGACGGGCAGTATGTCGAAACGGTGTGGATCTATGTGGACCATCTTGTTCTCTGTCTATACCATTGCTACTTCATGTACAGCATGCTTCACCTGTTTTCAATCCATGCCGGTCAATGATATCCGATGAAACACTCTGAGTGCTGGATACATATCGGGGCCTGCTTCGTTCTCCGCTTTGACTTGCTCTTATCACTCCTGATTCAGTTCCAATGGCAGATATCAGGAAATGGGTTGACCATCATCCCTTGCCTGGTATTGCTCAGCTTCCACCAACCACCTACAATATCAAGGGAAGCTTTGATCCTGATGTTGACATGGCCCAGGTTATATCTACCTCTCAGTTGGAAAGCTAATGGAGTTTGGATGCAGACCTTTGATGGCTCCAAAAGTCGGAAGACTGAACAAGAGAACTTACTTCGAACCAGCGGCCAATTCGGGGGATACTACAGCAAACTATCCACCACAACAGTCCATGGTGCATCCAAGCATTGACTGCGCTACTTTCCGTTGATTTAGGGAGATGGTGTGGACTTTGGTACCTGGATGCCTTACTATTACTGATTGCCACATTCTATGAGCTGCCCAGCAGCTGGGAGGCAGCATCAGCAGCATCGCCGGCGCCGGCCGTCAGAGGACCAGGACGATAATTAGCCAAGAGACCTAGTGTAACATACACAAGCAAACCCCAACTATATGCAGCCATTGTCGACGAATATCCGCAAATTATCCATAGGCTATATTCCAGGTAGCTGGCCCCCATAAGGTGCTATAGTACATGGTACCACTCACTCTCCAGTGACCCCCTTGACCCCCTATTTTACCATCACATGCTTGCTGACACACACCACCCATGTCGCCCACTGCCACTGTGCCCGCGCACACCACCAACGCATCCAGGCATCCTCACCAGGTCACCCTCTTCAAGTCTTTGTTGCCCTTGCTTTAAGTTACTAACTGCATCACAAACAGATCTGCCATGCCAGTCTCTTTTGTTACTGTTCCTCGAGAGTTATCAGATCGCATGGTCCGCCACGGTGGCTTGAGCCGACTGGATCTCTACCACCTTTGCCTGGTGTGCCGCCCATTTTCGCAGCTATTCAAGCCACAACTATACCATTCGCTGTCTATCCAATCATTCAGCACATTCAAAAGGAGTTGGTTCCCACCCAACCTTAACGAAGCTCCTCCGGCGTACCCATTTGCTCCCCTGGTCATTTTGGTTCAGTTAGACCTCATGAAGTGCCCCGCTTCCGATCGCTCTTCCCTTCGACATCTCTTGGAGAGCTTCACGAACATGAAGTCCCTCTCCCTCACCTTCTGCCATGGTATCCGGCTTTCGTGAGTGCAATTTTGCCATCTCCCTCTTCATCGTCCTCACATATGGACCCCTAGTGACATATTCTTGAACCCGAACTGCTTTGGAAACCTCACACGGCTTTATTCATCCCTGCTCCCTGGCATTGTCATTCCTCCGCCTATACTCCAACGTTTGGAGTTCCTTGAGTCAGATATCCCCAGCCTGAAAATACTCCACACCCGTTGCCCGGCGTTGCGGAGCCTGTCGTTGACGGCTTATCGCTGCTGCCCGCCCCTTCTTCCCCAATGCCAATACCGGCGACACCATGAAGACGATTTTACGTCGCTGGCGCCCGTATTCAACCAGCTCTCCCACCTTTCACTCCCCTATCTTCCCATCTGTCTCTTGACTTGTATTGCCAATGTGCTTGTTTCCCCCATCCACATAACCTTCCACTCTCACTGTGATGTTTGTCCTTTCCCTTGGTTGTATTTGCCGGTGTATTCTGATCAATTTTAGGAGATGTTCTTGTCCACTCTCCGTGGTTTCTCTACTGCGACCACCATCTTCTTGGACAGATCACCCCACCATCCTGGAGCAATCCCCCGGAGCTTCGGCGACGGTCTTGACTTGTACCACACACTTCGGGCTGTCAATCCTGGCTTAGCAGTCCTTCGTATGTATCACTACTTCTGGGACAATCACGACAACCATCAGAGGCTATATTGCTATGGTCAACATCCTCATGTCAGACGGCTAGTGTCGGATGACCCTCAGTTGATGTGGACTCTGAAACATGGACTTCCATTCCAGTTATAGTGTTTGGTCCCGGAATCCCTACCCATTCTGTTTCCCTCCAGCTAACTTGTTCCCTTTTGTCGATTGCAGTATCCTGATCCCATCCCCTCCCACCTGACGATGCCGCGACCATTTGTCCCCTGATATCCTGCTATTGCTGTGAATGTTACCGCCCACCAATGCCAGGCTTGAAGTTGTACTGTTGCAGTTACTATGGCCACTGGGGCATTGTTTGTAGTACCTGATATGTACAATCATGGACACTAGAATTCCATCATTGGCCCAATGTGAGCCTAATGGAATCTAGAGACATCGGGTTGACCTACATGAATTCCAACAAACCGTATTTTGCCTGAACCAACATCAAGTATAAAGACAAACCCTTATTAGCATCCTGAGTTGATTTCACTTGATCTCACAGTGAGATTGGTGAAATGACACAAATAATTATTATCAGTTTGTAGAAGGGATCATTGACCACCAGACGGAGTATCAGTAAGGGAGACTGATTTTTCTACCTCCCCAGATGCTTGTGATGTTGTCGCCATGCCTGCAGCAGCAACCCGCTGTTACGAATTCATACCGTTGCACGCCTCGGCCCCCTGTAATTGCCCCTAGCCATTCGAGTCACATGACTGTGCACATTCTGCTAATTTTAATCAGCATGTGATCCGTCAGTTCGACCATCCGGTCTGGTAACTGCAAGTCGTTGTGTATCATGGAGGAATCATCCCCTTTCAGTCGTCCTGAGTTCCAGACGCTACCCTGGAGAGCAATCCATGGAGATTTTTCTATCGAGGTTCGCCCTTGCTCAGGTCAATTGCAGCCCATATTGAATGATGTCAGGCTGCGATGGCGCCTGCTGTCAAGGCCGCCATATGGCAAATAAGCACATGCCCCTTCAACTACAAGGCAGTCGAACTTGTAGACAATGCACCCCGGCTCAACGAAAACTCTTCAAATGCCAACGATATCTTGGGAGAGACTTTCACTTCCTTCTTAACGCTGGACCTCATTGTCTGGCAATCGTCTGGCTTTCCAGCACCAGCGCGGCAGTGTGCTCCACGAGCAGGCCCGCCTCTTTCCGATCCTGCGAAAAGTGTTCGTCTATTCCCTTCATGCCTCCAGCCATTCCAATGTCCCTTGTATAGGCACTTGAAAGACTCTCCGACTGGCCAACGCTCTGCCGACAAGCTTTTACAGCATTCTCTGCATCGACTCCGGACAATCCTGCCAATTTACTTCACAGCATATCTAACCCCTCTCAACGTCAACCATTGGATGAGGCAGGCACTACCTTGCAACACATGGTCAATTCTTTGGCTACCCGGCAAAACAACACAAAGTACGATAAGATTGTGGCTAATTTTATCACAGCTGCGCTCTGTGTCAAACTCTTCAAGCTGGTGAGGCCCTGGCTGTTTCCCTGGTACTGATAGCTCACTCTTTGACATTCAGGGTCATTTCGCTATTCCCCCCACCTGGAGTGAGTTTGCCACCGCGTGCCAAATGTATGTCCCTGTGCTGCTTCAAAGCTTGTTGATGTCCCACTTCTGAATGACAGCCCTATCCCCTCTGATGCGGGCGAGGACTGGAAGCCTGCAGGTGTAGATCAGAAGACTGTCAAACCTAAGTATCTGGCTGTGGCATTGCACCAGGCGCTTGTTCTCAGTCCCCTGGTCCTCCTAATTCCCAAACGGTTCCATGACTACTCCACCAACCGTCTGAACATGGTGCTGGTATGTTCCAGCTATGTATGGGCTCTCCCTCCAATCCATGACTTTGCCATCTACAGGCTTGGATCCGCGCTGGCTCACCCAAGCCACTGGCCCTTACGAAGATAGAAGAGATTATATGGATGGCCGTTTTTGCCATTGCCGACGAAGTCCATGAAGAGCCATCCAGTGCTGTAGATGCTTGTATGAGGGCGTTGATTGGCATCGTGAAACCGGTGGACAAGGTTGCTTCACAGTGGTTTAAGTCGAACTACATCCGCCCTGAGGACTCTCGCCGTGGTCCATTGGACTACTTCTTCCAGTCCATGTCTTTTCCACAGGCACCACAAGTGCCAGCCCCTTCTACTACAGCCCTTCTTCTTTCCAGGAATGACATCCCTCCTGCTCAATCTCGACCGCCTACAGCTCCCATCCGTTCGTCTCCAGCCCCAAGGCCCGAGCAACCCCGTTCTAGGGCTGGCAATAGGGCTTCACCCACCCCGATCGCTCCACTGACTGAACGGGCTGCTTCGCCGCAAAGGGGGGCGACTCCTCCTCCCCCTACGGATCAATCCGACGTCGATGCCCCCATCGCAGAGTCAACCCCCGCCCCGATTGCTCCACTGATTGAACGGGCTGCTTCGCCGCAAAGGGGGGCGACTCCTCCTCCCCCTACGGATCAATCCGACGTCGATGCCCCCATCGCAGAGTCATCCCAGTCCTGGGATAACGATGCTTCTGGTAAAGAGGTCCATCTGTCGCCTACTGCATCCCAGTCTTATCGACCGGCTCGGCCCCACCCTGAACCAGATCTCTTCCCATCTGAAGAGGATGCGGTCATGATTGACCCTCCCGCACCCACCAATGCCTCTAACCCAGGTCATCCCCTCCCCGACTCGGATCTCCCCCCATCTCAAGAGGACGAAATCATGGATGCTCCTCCCAATGACCCAGATGGCCAGCTCCCCCCATCTCAAGAGGACGAAATCATGGATGCACCTCCCAATGACCCAGATGGCCAGCTCCTCTCCGATGCAATGAGTGCTGAACTCAGTCCACCCCAGGTATCACCCATTTCATAAAACAATCCCCCACTGGTGGCTCACATTTATCAAGGCACGGCGGATACGGAAGCGAAGGACCTCACCACTTTCGGAAGACCCTCAAGCTGATGTCCCATCTTCGGATGGTCCCATGGTGACGTTCTGTATCTGTTACTCCAATGAGGTGGACTCATATTCCACATGCAGACCAGGTCCCAGAAGAGGCAACAGGATGATGATGATCTAGAAAAGGCTAGTCCTGCGAAACGGGTATGATTTATTATGTCCATAGTAGTTGATCTGGTCCGCTGATGTGGATATCGTTCCAGACAAGGTCACAAACCAAGCCTTCCGTGGAGGCGACCACTCCTGCCTCATCATCCCGCGCTCGCCGTCAAGCTTCTCACACAAAGAGGAGGCCACGGCCTAAGAAGAAAGCCGTGGAATTCAATCTGGACTGGAATAAGGGCATTAAGCTGGACCCTGTTGAATCACTCATTGACTCATATCCAGTCAGTTGTCCTTGTGAAATTTTAACTCTACCAGGTGCTTACTGCTGTTCCATGTAGAGGGAGAATGCTGGGACTATCCGCCTGGTCTGCGCTGATGGCTCTGTCATTGTGAGAAAGCCCAAATTCCATGTATGTCCTCCTTATTTTTGGAGTCTATCTGTGCACCTCAGACGAAGATGATCGATTCATAGCAGAATAATGGTGGTAAGGAACGGCTTGAACGGATCATGGCTGCAGCTCAGGCCAGCTTCATTGATGGCCAGCCACGCTACCTTGCCCCCAACCAGTCTGCTCTCCCACCTGAATCCGCCTCTTGCATCCATCTCATCACATATGCCGACTATGAGAAGGCCGTTTTGGCTGCCAACTTAGATCAAATTCTGCAAGAAGCTGGCGCACTGGACAAACATCTCCTCATCACCGAGATACCCCCTGGAAGGCAACCTCTGCCTTCCTCCTTTGAGGCGGCAGTGGACCAGCTTGGCGCTCCAATGCACAGGCAGTTTCAGTTCCGCGGTCAGTCTCTGTGGTCCGATCATGGGTGTTATCTTGCTAACAGCTCTTGTGGCAGATGACTCCTTGGATGACGATGATGGCGATGAGAATTCACACCTCAGGCTAGTCTCGCTCCAGGATGTTCTCACAGCCCATAAACATCCACAAGGAAAGTCGCTGAACGGCCTTGACTTTCCCAGTTACACCCGGTCCCATCCCCTGCTGGAGCTCCTGGACCACTCTACCCTTGATCGCCGGGCCTGGACTGCCTCCTGGGACTCTGACAAGCACACTCAACATTTTCCTTCATCTGCAACTCAATGGGCATTAGTGTCTACAGCCGGCACCAGCCATAACGTCCATTTCGACACCTGTGGGTTTGCTACATGCATTGTGGCCATCTGTGGCCTCAAGCTTTGGATTGTGGCAAGGTTCTTGGATCCCTTAGATGAGTCCCGGCCGCGTACATATAGATTCGGCCGCCACCCTGACGAGCACCTGCTCTGCCGAAATATTGTTTGGGAGTATGTTGTCGTCCGGCCTGGTTGTGCTTTGTATGTCATCTGTCCTACTTTCTTCTGATCTCTGCACTCATACCCAATGCCAGCATCATGCGGCCATCCACCTTGCATGCGGTGGTCACTCTTGAGAGTTCAGTTTGTTACGGAAGGCACCTGTATGAGGCTCGGTGGCTGAAGCCCACCATCTATGGTTACCTCAGTGCCCAAATCTCCACCCTTATGCCTTATTATCCTCTCACCAATGCTGACCATGCTCTGGATGCGGTTTCCTTGTTTGTTCGGATCGCTGCGGTATACCTTGACTTAATTTCTTCCTCTGATTCTGGCGTCCCTTGTATGTCCCATCCTTTTCATACTTTATGCCTTTCGCAGGACTCACCCACCTTCCAGCTGCCATCCGAAGGTCTATTCCCCCCATCACCACTCCGGCAGGGCTTCGTGACTGCCTGATGTATCTCTCTCTTTGCTTGTTTCTTCCTGCTGTCACCCGGAGCCATGAGCTGCGATGGGCTGGACAACTTGCCCGAAAGGCGCTGGATACATTGCACCGCAATGCCACCATCACTCGTGATGGCGAAGTCATCAGTGTCTGGGATGACATTGTCATTCCCTACCTGGTAACCCTGACCCAAGCATGTGGAGAGATGTGGGGCATCTTCTCTGAAACTCATCCGGACGTCCCCAATGCTGCTGTCACACCCGAGTCCCGCGATTCCTTCCTGGGATCACTTGCTGGCGAAGTCATGGAGTTGGCGGATGACACCATTTCTTACCAATCTGGCAACACCCTTGCCCTTCAGATTGATTTCGAAGTGGAAGCTATTTGGCCCCGCCCTACTAAGAGTCCTGGTCAAACCAGACCTGTCACGCCTTCATCCATCGAGCCTGGGTCATCATCAGAGGAGGAGGATTATTCACCTGTGCCACAGACTCAGAATAAATCCCACCATTAACAAACCCCCATCTGTACATCACCTCATGTATTATACCATTTCCCATTCCCCCTCTTGTTTGCTCCCTTCTGCATCATTTTATTTTTATTCCCTTCCACTGCCTTGTCATAGTAATTACCAGTAACCCTGCAATCCAACAGGGCTCATTGAATTACTATTGAACATGCTTGTAGGGTAGTGGGATTCTGTTGTCGGCTACGGTGAAATGCAGGATGAACCACAATCAAACTGTCCTCTGTTGCAGCGATCTTGGATGAGTTTGTCTTTGCAGTGACTGCGCCAATTCACTGGTGGATGTATTATAGCAGGTGCAATGACGGAGAGGATTGAGGCACTCAAGGGAGGCAATTGAGATTTTTCCAAGGGGGTGAGGGTTGGGCTGCGATGTGACAAGACAGAGGGAGGACAACTTTTTGAAATGGACCCATGGTCGTCCCGCTTACGCTACACTGCGACTCCCTTCTTTCAATATTCGCATGGCAAGCTCAGTCCCCTGTGTGTCTCCTATGTTCAGGTCACATGTCGATTTTGATCCTCGGAACTCCCACCGTCCCACCTCTAGCGCCCAGTACCTCTGTGCCATCGCACACCACCATCTCCAACACTCGGTCCCTGCCTTGGTGCCTCTCATCATGTACTTGCATTCGGTCGCTGACACCCTCACAGATATTTCTTCCATGCCAGCCTTCGTTACCGTTTCTCGCGAGATATCGCAACGTGTGGCCCGCGGTGGAGGCTTACGCCCATCGGATCTCGTGAACCTTTGCCTGGTGTGCAAGACATCAGCGGAGCTCTTCAGGCCCCATCTTTACCAAACAGTCAATATCAAGTCTTTCGCCAAGTTCAAACGCAGCTGGTTCCCTTCCGAAGATCTTCTTGCCGCGCCTGCTCATCGCTTTGCCCCCCTGGTAATGTATGTTGAATTAGAGCTCGAGGACTGCTCCAATTCCGATATTACTGCCCTCCGTCGCCGCCTGGAAACATTCTCGCACATGAAGTCTCTCGTCCTCAGCCGCAGTCACAATATCCTCCTCATGTGAGTGCCACTTTGTGTCCACATCCCTTTTTGCCTGTCTTCAACCAAGCTTTAGTGACATGTTCATGAGCCCGGATGCCTTTCCAAATCTCAATCGTCTTCGCACCTCATTGCAACCTGGGTGTACCGTTCCTCTCTCTCTGTTCCCGCGTTTGGAGTTTCTTGAGGCAGGTGCTGCCGCCCTGTCCCTCCTTCACAACAGTTGCGGGCAGCTACGAAGTGTGTCGTTGCTCCCTTATGCCTGCTGTGTCCCCCTTCGACCCCAATGCCGATTCCGCCACCAACATGAAGCTGACTTTCGCTCACTCGGGAACTTCTTCAGCCAGCTCACTCACCTTTCCCTCCCTTCTCTGCCAGTTCCCCTCCTACGAGCTATTGCCAGAGTCCTCCTTTCGCCCATCCATGTTTCATTTCAATCACCATCCACTGTTCGTCCTGTCCCTTGTTCCTCCTTGCGACCAGATTCTGATTGATTTTAGGATGTATTCTGGGCCTGCCTGCCTCGATTCTCTACTGCCACCACTATCTTTGTGGACAAATCACCCCACCCACCCCATATCATCCGCAGCTTCGCGGATGGACTTGCCCTGTTCGAAAAACTCCAGGCGGAGAATCCGGCATTCCAAGGCCTTCATGTCTATCACTACATAAAGGATGATGAGGCCAATGCGGTTGGGCTATATTCGTACGGTGGGCCTTCTCATCTCAGGCGGCTAGTTGACGATGAGGTGGAATCAAAGTGGGGTCTGAAGCATGGCCTTCCTTTCCTCATATAGTGTTACCTTGTCACCTTCCACTCCATGCAGTCTTATTTGTTGCTCTTTTCAGCCCATCCACTATGTGGTTGGTCCTTCTGTATGCCAAAGGGTTCCCATCTTACTTTGAAGTAAACAATATGCATTGTGGCCTAAGCTAGCATTACTACATGTGTCCCATCAATGTCCCCGTTTGGGCATCCCTGTCAGCTCTCTTTTGTCCATCTCAGCATGAATATCTATCATCTGTTGCAGGGCTTTCCTCCAGTGGCTGATCAGTCTTAGAGATGGAGTGCAGTCCTGTTTGATGACACAAGTCAACATGCCATTCCCACTGTTCCTCTTCTGCCTTGCTTTGATCCTCTCAATTGACCCGTTGATGTCCGACGTGTCAATCACCATGTCCCACATGTAGCTGCCTACTGTGAGCATCCCGTATACATACCGAAGAGACCCTCCTCCCGCTGATCCCAGGATTCCAAGGAGATATCTAAAGGTCTGGAAACATCATCAATACTGGTCAAGGTAATGGGAAAGTTCCACATACTTGGTTGAGGTCCTTTCTGGGGATGTCTTTGAATTGTACCCCCGGGGTGCCACCTGGCAAGTTCACACGTTTCATTTCGCCTAGGCCCATTGCTTGCATATGAGGGGACACTTCGGGCACGCAGACAACGGGAACCAAGTCGATTTCCGATCGGGTTCTTCCTTGGTTGATCGAGGACGATATTGAGGCATGGCTTGCCACACTCCCAGGATACTCGTAGGTTTTGTCATCATCGTCTAAGGATGCTGACGCCATTCGGCCCACCAACTCCTCCTCCTCCTCCTCTGGGATGTCGTCCACCACACCTGGGAGCGTCCTCAAACGCCACTCCTGGACCTTCTCAACTGCTGTCGTCTCCGTTGCTGCGGTCTCATTAGCCTGGGCAGCAGCTGCGGCAGTCATCGATCGAGTCTTCATGCGGTTCACCATAGTCTCAACCTCTTCTCGAGCCTTTTTCGCGTCCGGCTCTTCATCCTCAGGTGGCTCAGGCCCATCCTTTGTTGGCTTCTTCTCATCATCCTCCTCCTCCAACCTCCGGATGGCTGCTTGAATTTCGGGGAGGGCCGTCCCTATGTGCCCATCAAATATGGCTACCATGTCAATGTCAGTTATTTCAGCACTGATGATCCCATTGGATTCACTCACGGTAGACGGCTTGGGGGTGCAGGTGTGTCAAAAATATCTTAAAATGTTTCTGCCAACCAAGCTCGGTGAGGAGATTGATGAGCACCCATTCGAGCACGAGTGAGTAGAATAAGTACCAGACGTTCTCGTCTGGGGAATTTGTTGCGACGTGATATGCGCTGAAGATTCTCCAGGCATTCCGCTTGATTGCTTCCTTCTTCTCGGCCTCTGGTAGGCCATATGTCCGTTCCATGGTGCACGACTTACGAAGACTGTTGAGGTGCTGGGACTGCTGGGTTGAGACCAAAGCCTGGCTTGCTTTTATGCATGACACCGTATCCCTTTTCTGCCGTTCCCTACCCACGTCCACCGCCCTCACCCACTTCCACTCCTCAAGTTTGTTCAGGACATTCGACGCCTTCCGCAGCTTAGTTATGGTACGAGCTGTGATTCCGTACCCACATCCATCAACCTCTCCCACTTCGACTCCTCAAGTCTGTTCCGTTCTGGCCATTCCGAGCGTCCCTCGGAGCAATTATGGTATGTTCTGTATTTCCATACCCACATCCATCACCCTCACCCACTTCCATTCCTCCACTCTGTTAAGGACACTGGGAGCATTCCTCAGCTTAATTATGGTACCCGCTGTGATTCCGTACCCACATCCATCACCCTACCCACTTCCACTCCTCAAGTTTGTTCAGTTCGCGGCATTCCTATTGTCCCTCTGAGCTTGCTCTCCTTGGTTCTCTCCCTACCCACATCCCTCCCACTCACCCACTTTCATCCTGCAATGGCCGAGACTGTCGGCTGCGATTCGTGCGGTGGGCACTTATTTATAGCACCATTCTCGCCCACTAGGCTTTCAGAAGCAAGATTCATCCCAAGCAGGAAGTAAACCATCAGCCGGCATTTTAGCGGCTATCAGCCGAGTCGGACTTTAGAATGGAGTGTGCCTGGTTGAGCTGTGTTATCAACCCCGACGGTGGCTTCGCCTTTGTTTCCTTCTGATGTCTCCTGCAGAGATCGCCTCCGCAATTGAGCAACGTACGACGCTACTTCCTGAAGATCTACAACCTGGTTTATGCTCCCTCGCATGGCGTGTATGCCTGCTATCCTCTCTCGCCCTTCCCCTTCACTGACTCCCCACAGAATGGCCCTGACAAGGCTTGCGAGTGGTTCCCCCTCAAGACGCTTTCAGTTGCGCTTCGACCATGCCGCGGCTTCAGCACCCAGCCCCCTGAAGTCTTTTACGGTTTCCCCATCTTTGACATGGCACGGTTGGGAACCTCGCTTACTGCCCTTGGTGTAGAGGGGGCATCTTCTGGTATGTCCGCAACTGTGTCTTTCCACTCTCACTTCTGATCCATTTATCAACTAGGTCAATTTGACCACATGGCCGCCATGAAGATTCTGCACAAAACGCTGAAGCGAGATGTGAAGCTCTCTCGTCCCCTTCCTGTCCCCCAGTCTGTTGTTCCTTAGTTTTCCCTTCATGTTGCTGATAAGCAGCAGGTTCATGTTTGTCCATGACTCAAGCGGTCGTACACGACTCCCTTTTGTTGGCTTGATATCCAACTACAGCAACCGTCGGGAGGCAGTCCCTCGGGAGGTTGTCTCCTGGTACAAGGACCACCTAGAGATATCGGATGACCCAGTCTGGGCACTTGTGGCCAAATCCTCTACTGGGTGGTGGAGGGGATATTCCAAGGTTGGCATTCCCCCCGGTGTGCTCTATGAAACGATTGAGAAGGTTAAGAACCAACGGAAATCTACATCGGGAAGATGAGTGTACTACTACCATTCCTTATTTATTACTATATATTTGTCTGCCTGTACTCCAGCATGCCATGTATATAGTTCCTCTGCACTGTGGCTCGCCCTCTCTGTATGCCCTGTGAGAGTTCTGAGCATCAGACTGGACATGTGACCCCTGTTCCGCCAGATATCCTTGAGACTGTAAAGCTCCCAGACATAACCTGTCACTGTAGTTTGGGATGGGCACCCAAGATGTTGGAGACCTTTGCTCCATTCCAGTGGTCTTCCCTCCACGGACTTGACACGGAGATAGTTGATTCCCACGCGCTGCTAAATGAGCGTCTAATTGGAAGCTTCACCTATGCTATCATTGTCTCAAGCCCAAACCCTGCTCAATTATTTCGGTTCCCTCCCAGATGGTGGCAGCAATCTATCACCTGATATTCAGTCGTGTTTGGCCACTTTACGACTTTCAATCCTCCCTGCTGATCCGAATCTTGGGGTCCCTAAGGAGCTCTCACAACCCTGTAATTATCTTTCTGCAATTACCGCTCATGGCAATCCTCATCCACCCTTTTTCAGCATCTCAGCACCTTACCTGCCTAACCCCCCCTTCTGCAAAGAGACCTAGGCCTCCCTTGGACGTTGCTGCAAGGTCTGGACTTCCCTCAACTGTGGTCCCCACATCCCGTGGTGATTCTCAAAGTTCTACCACTGCTGGCTCAGGTAGACCTTTGCCTTCCGGACTTCAGGGCCCACTGTGTGAATCTCCTCACCGATCTTCCAAGAGGAGAAAAACTACCAAGAAGGGTAAATCTACCAAGCCAGCCAACACTGGGACAGCTGGGGTCAATTGCCGAGGTGTGACCATAGCTAGATCCACTTGGCTCTATACAGAGGAAGGTAACCAGGAGGAACACAAGGCTGCCCGGCTTTTTGCAGCCATCCAGCTCATCTCTCAAGAGGACACCCACTTTGGCACCTTAGCCTATATTGCCTTCCTAGACCGACCGCTGGACGCAAATTACTGGACTCATCAGCTGGGCAACTTCATTCAGACCCAGCAGTGGCTCATCCAGGATGACACAGACGGTTACCGTTTTATGGGTGAATTGGCTGATTCCGGCCAACGGTTAGCAGCAACACTATTGGCCTGCGAGCGATCCAAGAGACTTTCCGTTGAAGCCCATTTTCTATACATCCTGAATTGCATCAAAGTGGCTTGGGCTGTTCACAGGCATGTTCTGCTCCATCCTCCATAATAGCCTCCTGTGACTCAATGCAACTCCAGTGCAAAGAAGGACAATCCTACCTCCTCAACTTCAGTAGTGCTCACTCAGGCAGTGGCCACAGTCAACACACAAGTTGGGAGGAAGGGTAAGATGTCTGTCCGTACATGTCAACAATGGGTTCAGTATGGCCTACGGTTTGCCCAGCTGGCCTCAGCAGGTACATACAGTTCACTGTCCTGGCTGCTTCCTGCTGATCCTTTTGATGTGTAGGCTCGGTATATCTGCTCTGGTTATTGGCTGCATCCCACAAGTTCTATGAATTTGTTCGGGTGGAGGACCAACTTATACAAATCCTTATCAATGAGATTAGGAATCCTTCAGCTGGTCAGTGTGTCCTCTCCATCCTTGTAAAACACTCATGAGTCCATTTCCAGACCATGTGACGATCCTTAAGGAAGTCATTATACCATGCCTCTTAAGACTCCGTTCCAATTATCCCATCAAAATGTTACACTTATTCCATGCTGAATCTGAGGTTGACTGGACCAGCCTTGATGCCACTGAGGCTGCCTTCTACTCACTTCGTAGCCAGTGTGTCTCTCTCTCCATTTGATACCCTGACCATTACTAACTGACTTTCAGCTCCTGCTTGCCTGTGCCCAGAAATCTTGATGTGTGGGAGCCTTTCCTTCATGCCAACCCTGTCACCTGTGTCGAGGTTTCATTACATGTCATCAAGACCCCCAATCCCTCAAACTACCCGCTCGCCACGGAACACACAAAGCAGTTGCTGCAAACCAAGATTCAGCCCTTGCAGGATGAGGTGGAAAGGCTGCTTTTGCAATCTACTTCAGGCCATGTCATCCGGTCTGCATTCCTCTCAAAGTCCAATGGGCCAACATTCCCAGATGACCAATCCAGATTGCAAGCCACCATTAGAGAAAGGAAGAAGGCTGGTAGAGCTAGGGAATACAGGACCTTGGATGAACTACAAAGCCTGGTACTCTCTTTATTTGTCATCTGCTGCCATGCTGATAAGGGATCCTTCATCTTCTAGCTCCAGGATGGGTCTGTCCGGTACAAAGAAGGTACGCTTGGCAGGGAGTCAGGATACATAAGGATTCATAGAGATCCTGAAACGTCAGTTCACCCAGTTCTGATCTTGATCCTCCTTGCTGACTCAGTTTGGAGCAGCCCTGTCCTGCAAATCCAGGACCAGGCTGGACAGTTACTGTTTATGCGGTCTACAGGCCTCCCTCAAAGTCTCAGATCACAGCTCCCGGGCCTTCTGAAGCTTGTCTTTGGCCAGCTTGTAGACCGGCAGCCACCTGATGATGATGCAGAAAGGGAAGAGTATGACGCAGAGTGGCACATCCAATTTGGCAACTCCAAGGCCCTTCACTTTGATTATTTCAACAGATACAGTACCTTTGTGAGTTTTCAGATCCCTTCGGCACAAAGTCTGTCACAGTTCTATATGTCTAGGGCTGGGATGCACCACATGATACTCATCCCATTCACCTGACTAAAGCAGGCTTGCCCCCAGCCAATCCTTCTCATTTCTGGCCCCGACCGTCGGGTGACATCGTCCAGTTTCCTGAAACTTATTACTCTCTCTCAGAGTACTTTTCCCCACTGTTTGAGGCCATCCGAGCAGAGGTAATGTCATGATTATCCTAGAGTATTTCCATCCTCATGCCCCTGGTATCCAGCTGCAGAAGCTCCTCCCTGCAAGTTACCAGATCGAGTCTATCTTTGCAGATGTCCTCCCAAACGGCACTCCTTCACCAGTTTTTCCTTTCAGTGGCATTGTGGTCAACTTGAATGTTGCTACCCTGGTACACCGTGATATCAAGGACCTTCAACTCTGCCTGGTGATGCCCATTGGTGATTTTACTGGAGGTGAACTTGGACTTGTTGAACCTGGTCTTCTCATAGAGATGCTTTCTGGAGACTGGATTATATTCAACTCCAAAGAAATTACTCACTTCAACATGCCATATACTGGCAGGAGGGCATCCTTTGTGCTTCATTCTGATGCTGATGGTGTTCATTGGGCAGAGGACTGGAATGGCTGGGCAGATAATGAGCACTTTGTAGCTTAGCTTGGCTGTCCAGATTGGCCAAATATACTGTATTGTTGTCTTCTGCTAACTGTTACATTTGCCAGCACCAGACCCCTATCTCCCTTGTGGTACGTGTCACTTTGTGGTCTTGGCAATTCAGGGAGAGACTCAGAGGCCCCATGCTGAGTAATCAAGCCCAGGTACAAATAGGCTATTTTCAATCAGGGTCAGGAAAATCACTTGCCCACTCTCCTCATGATTGAACTGTCTTCGGATGAAGAGGCCACCTCCCTCTCCCCCACTACTGTTTCATACAAGGTTCCTGCATGTCCCTATTCTCTTTCTTGTCACCTGATATCTTTGCCAGGCCCGGGGTAGTACTAAGAAGAAGCAGGCAACCCAAGATCCTGCTGAAGATGTGCCTCAGGTGCTTCTTTTCTTAGTGCCTTCTGGCTTGCTTTTCATTATGATCATTCAGAGACGGATTATGACTCGCAACCGTACCAACCCTCCACCTGCTCCACCCTCTCCACCTGCCAAGAAGAAGCCAAAGGCCAAGAAGAAGGGTGCGACAGCCAAAGAGGTTACTGCCTTTGCAAAGGAAAAACAACAACAGAAGCAGAAACAGGCTGAGGCCCATGTAGCAGGAAAGTTTTCCTCAGCTCTCCAGCTTTCTCCGTCCTCATTTTGTTGGCCTGTCCAGCTGTTAGAGACAAGAATGCCAAGATGGTTGAGCAAGAAAATATGGCAAGGGCATCAGCGAAACAACAGGCATTGCCCGAGTCTGATATTGACATGCCCAGTGATATCCGACAATCTGCCAGTGATTTGAGAGTGGGTTTAGAGCCAGGTCTGCTTTCTCATCACTATCCCTTACAACTATGTATCATTCTTGGACAGGCTTGATGCATGGCAGACAAGCAGGCACCAGCCATGCTGGCAGGACTAAGGTTGACCCTCCAATTCCCTGGGTTTCCATCCCTGTCCCGGCCACTGGTAATATTCAGCAGCTGCATGAATTGTGATCATTGCATTGATTGTTTCCAGTTGGCAGGCAATCGGTAATGGCCTTCACTCCACACCCTCAACGACATGCCTTCTCACCTGGTAACATTCTCTCTCCCCTTGAGTTCCCATCCTTTCAACAACCTTTTCAGAAGTGTCCAAGCCTCTGCTAATGAGTGCTGGACCTTCAAGAATGCGTAGCGTTTCAGGTAATGTTTTCCCATATACACTCTGATGAGCTCATGCACATCACTGTAGTTGTCCATGAGCATCAAGATGACCCCCATCTGGGTTATTATTCCTTGAAGCAAGAGGGGGAAGAAGAAGAGTTGGGTGCTGTGGATGACAATGATGGTGATGATGATGATGCTGTGGATGAGGATGTGATGGAGGATATGAAGCCTGGACGATCTCATCAGGCTACTGCATCTGGGTTCTCTTCAACGGTATGGCTTCTTAACTTGGAGGGTTGTTGCTAATGTTCCCCTTCCCAGATCTCCTCTTCATCCACCTTGTCAGGTGTCCCAGATGCTACTCCATCTAAAGGTGGTAGGAAGAGACGGAGAGCCACTCAAGATGAAGATGAAGTTGGTGCACCTGCACGTTCTCGTTCTAGGAAGTCTACCAGGTTAATCAAGGATGACTTTGTGGGTGCAGCTAAGAGGGTAGTGGAGCTGTCTAGGCTTCACATGAAGTTTAACATTGCTGCTGCTGCTTTATTCCCTCCTGACCAGGATGCCATGGCCTGGAAGTCTGTCAAGTCTGCTATCAAGGCTCTAGTTGAAGATGGTGACTATTCTGCTGGGAATGTCTACAAACAGATCAAGCACCAAGATGACCTTGGCATTGAACTCAAGGCAAACCTTGTCAAGTATGTAAGTGAGCTGTGCTTTCAAGTTCACTTTCACATTATGATGATAATGTTTTGGCCACTCTTCAGACTGGTTTTGCTGCCCAAGATATCCGGAGTTCCCTCAAGAAAGCCTGCATGGCAGAGATTGATATGGCATACTCATTGGGCACTGGCAAGCCACCTGCTACAGTTGCCAATGTACAATGGCTGCTTCAGTCAGAAAATACTGCATTGCCACCTGTCTTTCATCATGGTGCTATGGATGTTGTTGTGAGACCCTATACCTTGTCATCACCTGCTGATTTTGACCTGCTGCAGAGAAAGACTTTCAGAAGAGACTTGCCATACAGGCATCCCATCATCCCTTCTATCATCAGAAAGGTGTGGTTCCACAATAACAACAGCAACTCTCTGCTAGCCAAGTACATGAGAGATCATGACACCTTACCCAGACATGTTTTGCTTGCAGTGCTCACAGCTGTAAGTGTCACTATTATCTTCCAGCATGACTTGATTGACATCCCTTGTGCTCCCAGCTTCATGTAACCATCTCCTACTGGAAGTCTGGTGTAGCTCTCACTGGGTCTGCTGTTCCAGACTTCACAGAGGATGCTGTGAGTCCCATGTGAGTGGCCTAGTTGTCCTGCCTCATCCATTGCTCTGACTGGGAGTGCCTTGCAGATGGGAGAGATGGAGCCGTGTGCTTGCTGCTCATGATAAGCAAGATGAGGAGGTAATGGCCAAAATGTCTGATGAGGATGCAGCCAGATATCCTGGGTTTATGGCATTAACCTTACAAGTCATATGGACCAAGATTAAGTACTGTCCTCATCATGCTAATATGTGCACTACTGACCAGATTTTGGCAGGTCTGTCTGTGCTGACACCTCTGTCCCAATGTTTGTACCAAAGCCTGACAAGGAAGCTATGGACATGGTGACTGCTGCCATCCTGCAAACTGGACAGCTCCCTGAGAGTGATGATGAAGGGGGAGCTGCAATGGAGGAGGTTGATGGCTAATCTGTGGGTAGCAATCTGGATGGCATGGGGGTAATCTGTCAGCATTTATGTACATGTTGATTAATTGATAGCCAATGCATAATGATCCTAATCTGCCCCCATGCCCTGTTGGAATAACTACCTGCAACATTCACTAAATAATTGGCCTGTCATTAACAACCTGCTTGCCAAAATGTTACTTGAGAGCTTGGGAGCTTGAGGGCTTGAGGGCTTGTCATGCTTGACTGCTTACCAGATTGACTGAATGGATCTCACCAAGTGGTCTATTGCCATCTTGCTTGAGAGCTTGACCTCTTGGTGGTTGGCCAGCTTGCATCCTTGTCAGCTTGAGCAGGTGACCACTTTGTTTCCAAGCACACAGCTATACTACTACTATCCAGTCAACACATTTACTCTAGGGATTGTCAATATCCAGTCCTGGAGGTCACAAGCCTGGCTTCCATTACAGTGTTGTACTATTCCATGACCATTCCTCCCCCTTTCCAGCTGATTCCTTTGCTTGGTCCAATAAGGCCACTGAACCCTGTCTTGTCTGGCTCAAGATCCAGATACAAACAAACATCGGCTGTCAGACCTGCCACCTGGATTCACTGAGCCTCCTGTGAACCGGAAAAGCCTGTCACTAATTTGGTTGGTAGCATCCATGGGCCACCTCCATGCATAAACATGCAGCATTTTTCATATCTATACCCATTGATGCAGATATACAGAGAAATGTTGAGCATAAACATGGGGGACAAGGGTAAGCATACCAGTATGCACATTGTTGTGATGCAACATCAATGCTTAACAACCATGCATGGTCAGCATTGGTCCACTCACTTATTGGCAATCTCCAGAACTGGACAAACTTGGCAAGATCTTGCCAGGATTGAGTGTGGACTTGGCAGTGCTTGACAATGCTTGACAATGCTTGACAGTGCTTGAGGGTGATGGGGTGTGACTTGACAGTGCTTGACAGTGCTTGACAGCACTTAGCAGTGGGTCAAGTGTGCCACCCTGGCTGTCAAGTGCTTGGGTACTTGAGAGCTTGAATTTGCTTATAATTCCTGTCAGGAGCTTGGCAAGCAAAGTACATTTTCCTGATGTACTCCAAGCTCATGATTCAGTACCTCCAAGATCTCCACGAACTCTTCCCGGATTATAAGGCCCACCCAAATCACCATATGGCGGTTCACATCGGAGAGTACCTTCTCATGTATGGACCTGTTCATGGGTGGTGGACGTACACTATGGAGCGTGTTATTGGTAAACTCCAACGTACGCCCACGAACTACAGAGCAGGTGATCGTGACCCATCAAATGATAGAGACATACTAAAACACACTTCCTAGGGCAATACGAGAAGACGATCTCCATGACTTGGCACAGATGAAACAACCTGACCATCTTC
Source organism: Pleurotus giganteus (assembly GCA_032158425.1). NCBI lineage: Eukaryota > Fungi > Basidiomycota > Agaricomycetes > Agaricales > Pleurotaceae > Pleurotus > Pleurotus giganteus. Next base: position 4,990,219 of record JAPEHR010000002.1, read on the forward strand.
GTCAATCAGAGTCTATGGCAGGCAACCTCTGTTGTTAACGCCTGCTTCTCTATCTTTACAAAGCTAACCACTCCTGCTGCTCGAGGAGCCATCGTTACCGACTTGGGCGGACTGGTTGAAAGCCCTAACATCACACCTTATTCCATCTCCTGCAAAGCCAAGGCTATTAGCAACGATGTGCTAGAGAAACTTCGAGCCTTTGGTCCACGATTCTCCCTTGGGGTAAAAGCCGACTTTACTTCATCTGTGACAGTCAATGGCCTTCGCTATACCACTCAATCGAAGCACCATGGTAACAGTCAGGTGTCATCGTCGCTGAACCCAGTGGGGACAGTGGGTTTCACGCCGTCATCGACTCCATCTTTAGAGTTGATGGTCAACCACAGGGCGAGGCATGGTTACTGGTTAGGCGGTTCAAATCAGCCGCTGTTCAATTTGACCCGTTTCGAGCTTGGCCTCATATGAAGGCTCAACTGATCGCAGTGGAGACTGAGGTTGATACCGTGCTGATCAAATTGTCCTCTATCATCGCCCACTTCGCCAAGTGCGAGATTTCCTGGCAGGAGGAGAAAGTTGCCGTGGCAATATCACTATCTAGAGTTCGCGATACTCTTATCTTATGCACGTCCTTTCGCTCACTCTCTCTTCCAGCATACACTTGTGCAGGGTGATGGGCCCATTGATGAATCTGCTTTGGATGCCGATGGAGGGGATCTCGACGCTGACGAGGGGGACTTGGAGGATGTCGATGCAGACGAAATTCTAGTTGCACATGCGGTCCTGAATTCTTAGCCGCCTTTCGACCCTCATTTCCTTTGTCTCTCCAGTCGTGTGGATATATTTCTTGGCTATGTCTTCCATTTGTCTAGTAACTTTCGGTCCTGCAGACCAATTACTGTAACAGCAATTTCTGGGAGTTGCCTTGCACATTTTCAGTGCTTCAGTAACTTGAGCGCTAAGTTTCCCTTTGTCTGCTCGCTCGACATGAGTGCGCACACCTCCACAACTCACTCTTTCCTTCAGTGTCATTTACTTTCTCCATCTTCCACGCTGTAAATCCGTCTCAATGCTCTTTTCGACCAACGTTAGTCACTGTTTGAATGACCCTCTCCACGTCGGCTTCATTGTGCCTACAGTCTCACATTCGACATCTCGGCGAACTCAAGCCCACGAACGCTCTCACCAATGTTTTACTTTTCTCCGATAATGGCCAGTACCTTGTGACCGGGGGTAAGTGTCTCACTTCTGCCTGTTTTCTGAGGGGGGATATTTGATCATTGTAGGCGATGATGAGGTCGTTAGCGTTTGGGATGTAGCTCACTTCCAGCGTGTGCAGACCTTGATGCACCCTGGCGGCGCCTGGGGTCCAATTACGGCTTTATGCTGGATTCGCCCTCCCGCTGACGGTGAAGATCAACCACCCTCCCCAAGTTTGGCACTCTGTATTGGCACTGGTCGCGGCCTCCTCATTGTCGTTCCATTTTCTAACGCGACGTACTTGGTAGGTATTTTTACCAATGGATGATCTACCTTGCACTGATAAGCACCTCAGCTGGGGCCCGGCGAGACCTACTGCCCATGTCCTATGGACGACCCCATTGAAAGTATGGTGTATGATGGGTGGAATCATCTCTTCGCCATTTCCAGTTACCATGGCCTGGTGAAGATGTATAGAGTGGATGCTACAGGTATCCCCCATTGTCTTTTCCGTCCTTTCAGTCTCAAACGGTCTTGACCAGGCGAACTGAATCGCGTCTGGTACGCGCGAGAGCAAGATATTGTGAGGGGCCTCCACTTTTTTGAAGGTGACAAACTCGTTGCGTATGGCACTCGTGACGGTCAAGTGTGAGTCGTCACTTGAGTCTCATCTTTTCACCGCCTACAGCTCGAATCTTCAACAGCACGTGCTTTACGGCTTTAACTGGCGCTGTCGTGTGGCAAAGGTCCCTCGGAACTGCGATGTGCTCTCTTTCCCTTAGCCTTGCTTTTGCATCAGTTCTGACTTCAGGTCGCCTTGTAGTGGGGACGCCGCTCTCTCAAAAGACTCGTCTAAATTGCTTGTAAATAACCTTCGAACCAACGACTACGATCTTTTCTCGTTTCCTGGGTTGCATTACTTGAAGACTTTCCGTACCTCTGACGTGAAGATCCACCATAAAATCAAGGCAGCTCTCTTCGCAGGCGACAGCGATGAATTGGTTATCGGCGGCACCCATTGTGGTATTTTCCACATCTTCGACGCAGATGGCGACGAAGGAATCGATAGCGTCACTCAAGATGGCGCCAATACTCCCATTCAGACGTTAGCAGTGAGTTATCTCTCTGTCTCCGTTGGCTGCTTCAATACGACTCACCTCACAGTCGTTCAAACGCGGCAACGGACTTGTGGTCGTTGCGGCCTCAGGGACGCAAGTTCATCTTTGGCTTAAGGTGTGGTCTAGCAGCATCCCGAAGTTCCTATCGCTGATATTTTCTTAGCCTATCAAATCTGCTGACGTCGTTGACCGTGATGCCAATACCCGCTGGACTCTCGTCTTGAATGAGGCGTTTCTTCTGCGATGCATTTGCGTCGGTGTCCTTTTGGCTGCGGTATACTTCCATTGGGCACCGTCGTTCATAGATGTAATTTATTGAGTTTTTTTAAGGCTTCTGGTGCTGACTACCACCATTGACCAGCGTTTTCAAAACTTCACCTATCGTCCCTGCTGGTGATCTGTAACATCCTTCCTCCCCAGGCTTTGGCTTCTTCACTTCAATTAAACTAAGGATGTGGAAGCTACTCAGCCTCCGCTAATCTCTACATCCTGTACACCTTTACTATGTGTACCGTTTACTAAATCTCCTAATCATATTCTCCGTCTACTTTCACGCTCTGATTTCAATCCTATCCCGATCAGGACAGGAACTCCCATTTTAGAAGTCGCTGTGTACGTCGATCCCCCCAATCAAGCAGCACCCTATCCTGAGTTGGATCTAACATTCTAGTGACTAACTTAACTGACCGTTTGTTCTGCACAGCCACTTTCCCCATGAGTTTGCAGTCCTATTCCAGTGACCGGCCATGGTAAATCAGCAAGACCAGCAGCCTCCGTTCCCCATTTCAGAACCCGATCCATCGCCATATCTCAGCCTTGTCTCTGAGCTCCAACGAGCTAGATGGACCAAAAAGAACAAAAAAAAGGGCTACGTCCCAACGGCTCGACCACCGTTTTTTCGGGATGAGCAACCTCCCGCACATTGTTCAATATCATCACCTTATTCGGATGCGGCCCTAGCAGTCACCAGTCACCAACGCGATGGAAGAGCTCCGTCGAATTCCGTAGTCAATCGCCACATGCGTTTAAAGCAGAGCGCTGATCTCTACCCTCATCGTTGGTTTCGACGCGATTCACGTCTGACCTCTCCCTCCGGTGATGCACTTCCCTCACCTGAATCACTATCTTCCGGGGACATGCTGCCAGCGACTTCCTTCTCATTGAACGTGCCAACGTCTCCGCCACCCACTACAATGATCAATACACCCTCTCCAGTTGCGCCGGTCATTCATAATACCAGCTCCAGGCTGATGTTACCTGGGGACGGGGGCGTTATCCCAGAACCGCCATGGTTACAACGGCAGAAGCATCAGCACGCCGCAATAGAACCCAATTCGAGCACTACGACAACTACAGCCCCACTGTATGATCATCAATGGGTCCGATCGTACATCCATCCTGCGGAGCGATTCCTTTCCCCATCATAGGCCACCTCTGTTCCAGCTCGTCAAACATCGGGGATGCCCACGTTAATTTCGGCCTCGCCTCCATCCCTCGTCCGGCAGCCCATATCGCTACCTCCACGATTTCAATTGCAGCCTCAGCCTATGTTGTTCCCGTCTGCCCTAACAGACTTTGCCTTGGCATCTTTACCTCCACTCTCCCCTGATGACGGAGAGCAGCCTTTCTTCATCTTCGAACAAGAAATACAAGGAAGCCCCCAGAATCCTTCACCCGTGTTTACGGACCCTTTGGCTCCTCATCAATTGTCCATGCACCCGGAAACCAATTCATGGAGCTACCCGTCGCTCAACCCTCGGCGGCAACAGACCTATCCTACTTCCCAGCCAGCAGATGGTCACGCCGAGCAATATATTACGACTTATGATGTCCCTATTTGCATTCGTCCGATGGCAAATACAACACCCTCGTCTTTAGCGGGCTGGGCTGGCTAGGCCCCTCAGGCTCGTCCATACATGCTAAAATAACTTACCTATGTCCGTTTCTGTTACTTGCTGTTTTGCTCTGACTGCCTTCAACTAGTTATATTTGCTGACTGCTTTCGACTTATATCTGCGGTTGTCGTTCATCGTTCCTCGCCACCAATCAAGTTTGCATTTCTGATTTCGTCATCCTTAACTCTGCAGGCATCGCGCCAATGGAAATTTTTTCAGCTCAGTACTATACATGCCAGATGATTCTGTTGGACCAAGTCAGATGAATGTGCTACGCAAAATCTAGAGTACAATTGCTCCAGCCACCAGCCACCATTATGTCGTTTGATACTCGAATGCTAGCAAGTGATGGATACGTAGTCTGCAGGATCATAGATACCCACATAATACACACATGTTGTGTTGAAGGATGGTGTTCGCAGTTCTGGGAAAGAGGTGGTGACACTACCGTTGACTAAACCCCATACTGCAACCGTCCTTGGAGTACGACGGGCACTCTTTTCCGAATAGAGCGGAGCCGCAAGGTTGACTATACTCACATGTGATGCGGTGGTATTTTCCGACAACACGATCGCTATATGACACGCGCTTCCTTGAAATTTCCAACACCGAACAGTCTCCATATCCTCGCGGACAGTGGAAGCTCGAAAGACGATGAATTGATCTATCGTCCTTTGCCAGACCTTCCAAAGCCTACGAGCGATGCCGACGCCTTGCAAGAGGGTACTTCGGGGTTGTAGGTGTCAGATGCTGATGTGAGCTGGAAGACGATGTCCGCGCCCCCTCCCGCAAGTGCCAAATGTGCCAGGGTCAGGTGAAAGGAGATATGCTTAAGCCGTGTGAGGGAGCACGATGGTGGCACTGTTAAACCAGAGGCGTCGTCCTAGATAATGCCAGTATGGCGGTAGCAGAAAGATGCCTGAAGTGGATGAGGTAGAAGTCAAATTTCGGAGGAGAGACCATGCAGGCAGATGTCGCGACGACGACACCCAGCGCAAACGATGGGGTGTTTGAGCGAGGTACGGGGTGTAAACCAAGGCGCATGAGGTGAAGGTTGTCCGAGGAGTCGGGAAGAACCTGAAGTCAAAACGGCTGTCATTGGAGAAGAGGTCGTGCAATGATGGGCGAAGAGTGATTACTGTAGTACTGTAGTAGTAGTATTGAGTGGGCGGCGTATTGACTGTGGGAAAATCTGAACAAAGTGATATAATGCGATGGCCGCGGCACGCATTTCGCCACTCTTTTCAAGACTCTTTTGAAAATACGACATGAAGCAAACTCCTTCCAAGAAGGTCAAAGTCGCCACCTCGTCGCCCCGCTGCCCAGTCCAAGCCTTGGTTCCTGCAACGCCTCTCCGTTTGCGATGCTCTCAACGTGTTGCTAAGCTGTCAAATGGATGTACTAGTAGCGTCGACACCGACACAGTCATGGACGTCTATTCTCATGGCTCTCCATCGTCCATGGATGTCGACTCCGTTGCCAAACCTGCTGCCTTATCCACGAGGACAACTCCGAAACTTCCACCCGAGTTATTCACCATCATCTTCAAGCACGTTGTGGATGCACGTCAATCCCTCCACTCCGTAGTGCTAGCATCCCGGGCGTTCAATTCGATCGCCGAACCACTATTCTACAGTGATGTTGATCTTCTTGGGAGCCGTGCTCAGGAGTTCTTGCATAGTATCACTATCGAGGCTCGGGAGAAAGGTCTTTGTGCTCGAGTGCGCCACTTGCAAATTCGCCTGGAAGAGGATCCAACACCTAGCGAGAAGGAAGCCCTTTCCTCAATTCTCACCGCAGTGCAGAATCTCCATTCCCTGTCTTTCGACAGCCACCGACAACCGACCTCGTGGGTACCAATGTACAGTACATCGCACCTTAAAGAGTTTACCTTTCGCCTACATTATTATGAACGCCAAGAGTCCATGCGTCGGCTTGTGAACTTTATCGCCTCCCAACCTCTGATAGAAGTGTTAATGGAGACTGAGGGGCACGGTCTTCCATGGAACACCAGTGTTGGGCATCTCCCTTCTTTACGGGCACTATCCACTGTTTCTGAATCCACGATTGAAAGGCTTTCTGGATCTCGGCCAGTCACCAACCTCTATCTCCCGCATCTGATTTTCGGCCACTGGACACAGGAGATCTTCAAAGACATACAAGTGATCTCAACTCACTTCATGAACTTTTTCAAACTCGTCAACCGATACGGCAGCGAGATGTCAGGCATTCAAGTCTGGGAGGTAAGGCGCTGCTATAACGCTATGCGGGCCTGGCCACATCTCTGCACAAACTTGAACCTGGTTTCCATGCCTATTAAGTGCCTGCGCTTCACTCACCATCTTCGTCTTGTATCCAAAATCCGCAGACAAGTATATGTGACTCAATTATTCGAAGCGCTGCTTGGCCTAGAATGCATCGAGTTTGCCCGTTCAGCCACAACCACGGAATGCGAACGGTTTTACCGCAAAGATCTCATTGGGGGGATGTATGTAGGAAGCAAATTCCGGTGGTTATGTCTTGCTGGGGAGGAATGGAAAAACGATTGGGAGCGAGACGTTGAGGAGATTTATTATTAGGCTGGGTATATCGACCGTCTATATGAATTGCACACGATATTTGCCTGTACACAACGAGTATATCGAGTAGATGTCCATTGATAAGGCGGCGCAATTAGCTATTGAACTGTCTGACATGTAGCATACTGATAGCGTTCAAAGGAACGCGATCGTGGACAGTGGGGGGAGGGCAGCGGCAGCAAGATGGAGAGCGTGTGCTTCACAAATACGTTGTCCTTAGCAAGGACCAAGGCTAACATCTACGATAAGATCGAGAGGTTGGTGTCTGGAAGGATACGATATTGGCAGAACCATTCGGTCAACAATCTTTGAACTGGGGCAGGCAAATCGAACACCGATTACCAGCAGAGCAGCAGCAACAGGGAACAAGATCACCGGAGCACACGTGAGCATCAAGCCTTGGAATGCACAAGACGGCGAGCATTCGGGAGAGCTTTGAGCGAAATACGGAATGGCGGATAGCGACAAGATGGGCCGTCAGCAAAAAATAAGTAGATTGGTGTAGAGGCACCCACAATGTGCATGATATATGAGAGTGTGTCCTCACCAAGCATGTTGGATCGAGAGCGTTGGGACTAATCGGTTCTAACGATCCTGAATGTCACAAAGCCACGGCGTGTCACCCCAAAGACAAACGTCGTAGGCGTGGGGGATGAGGACGCGTCCAAGTGAAGGTCGAGCGAACGCTTAAGCCGGAAGGTCAGCGTTCAGATAAGGCGTGAGCGCGTCAGCCCCAAAAATATTCATATGTACCAGACAATTCAACAAGGAGAGACACCGAAGTGATTGCAAATTGTGGAAAATTGACAAGAGGTCATCGTCCGACAACCGCCCAGCAGCAGGAATGCGGGGAGCTGAAGCGATTCCAGCCAGATAATGCAAAGCTCAAATGCGCCTTGCGAGGGACTGTAGACAACTGAGATAGCATGGAGCAGAGTGATGTTGCTGGCGAGGTGATGGGTGCGGGGAAATGCACCATGGATTTGAGGTAGCCCGTGAATGATATGATATACACGGCATGGGCTGAGGTGCAACAAAAAAAGAGAAAGACAACGGCCGGAATGCTGGAGTTGCAGACGCCATGCATTGGATGGTGGTGAGCAGGAGTTCATTACTACTGGCCGTCGCTCACGTGTTTAATTCTCAATCGGGATAGGGTTGAGTGTGACGACAGGCGATCGGCTGTCACTTCTTAATCGGGATGGCGCAGGGTCCAATCGGGATAGGGAGCGAGGTTCACAAGTCGCTTCAGCGCGCCACCACTGGCCAGCGCACACTGCAAGACAAGGTACAGGAACAAAGTAGAATATATAGCTCTCATGCTAATCAACGCATGCCATTCCTGACGACACCCTGCAAAACTGAGCGGATAGACAGAGAGCTGTGAGAGCGGGAAGTACCAGGCTGGTCAGAGATCAAGCCAGTCACGGCCATCACCAGGATTTGCGGTCGAAAGGGGGTCTGAATCGTTGGGCGTACAAGATTCTTACCCACGTGTGCGCGGTAGTGGGAATCTGAATGAGAGCCCATCGTCAAATGGTGTAACTCACGGTGATTCTTTCCCCTTTTCTGGCCATGCAGCCTCGCATCTCTACCGTCAATCAGCGCTGTGCAGACAATGCCTTCCCGATGATCTCAGTCCATCGCGCATCCAGCTCAAGTTCCTTCGCAGCCAACCGAGCCTCGCACGCCTGGACTTGGACTGCGTAGAAGTAAGCTTCCCAGTCGAATTTGAGTGAGGTACCGAAACTACAGAAGACAGTCTTGTAGATTTCGACGCCTTAATGAGTCGGTTCACACTATATAATGATAATTTCTGAGTTATTATGATGGTGGCACATTAGTCCAAGCAAGGACGTACAGAATATCCCTGTCTCGTAGCACACTCACGGAGCGCTGGTGAATGCGAAAACCCAGCATCAAAGCTCTAAGAGACGTGTCGAGGTGTCTACATACAAACGTACTGTACCAATCTGTATCGTACCAACGGGGGGTTGATGCGTTACGAAATGAACGTGCCCGTTGCTTGCACCCAGCTGGAAATTTTGCGTTACGCTGACCTGTTTTAGCAACCAAAAGGCTTAAAATTCGATTCAGGATGGACAAGTAGCACGATACGGTAGGCATGGGATGCAACCCAGCCGGCATTATGCGTTACCGCCGGTACCATACAGATTGGTACAGTAATCCCCCATCCTTTTGCCATAGAGGTTTCTTTCCGCTCCCTGCACTTCGAGGAATTCTATACCTTCCTTCGATTCGCCTCGTTGAGTAAATGACGGTGAGTTGCGTGGCATTGGTCGGGTGTTGGGGCGGCGGCGGCGTCGGGCGTCGGGATGGACACTTTATTAAGCTGTGGACGGAAGTATTTGAGATTGACTCTTCAACATGCATAACCTTTTCAACGTATTTACCGTCAACGATGCGCAACTGCATCCAAAGTAATGGGAACTAAACTTGGCCGGAGGTCTTCGACAGTTTCCCACACGTGTGCGTAGCGCTAGAAATATGTGCACAGCGGACCAAGATGAAGATATCCAGGGCAAGGAGGCATTGATAACGACAGCAATATGTCTGTCGGTAGCCGCGTCAGCGAGGGAATGCGCGGGGAAGAGGTAACTAGCACGTTGGCACGGCTCAGGACGCCTAGGCGCTTTACCTTTGTCACCACAGTTCCCTCAAGGTTGCGGCTTCATGCCAGTCGCAGCACTCCTCAATCTGACGGGCGGGATGCACCGTTGCAGATCTCATCCTCCCTCGTGTCAAACTACACCGTGTACATCGCCTGAAGACTCTTGTATATCGGCTTGTGTAACGGCGGTATTAGTGGCGACTGAATTCTGTTAGAATGATTAAATCATCTGCATGCACTCGAAAGAAAGAGAACGCACTGCGTTTCTCCCTCTCGGCCGGTCAACAACTGAACCATTCACTCCTCCGTCGCATTCACTCCAGCACAGGACGGAAGTTCACTTCTTGATTCGAATACGCTGACATGAGGCTCTGGTATCCCACAATGTAAGTCGAACCTAAATACATGGTTGAGTCTAATCGCATGTGTCATGATAGACCAGTTATTGACCTTGTCTCCGAGGACCTCAACCGACCTCAGACGGTGGACTGCGGTGTGATGTACAACAACTTTGTTCACACACGCACCGTAGACTTGCAAAGTAAGGCTCATCTCCTCGTACTTAGAGCTGGTTGGCTTGTCACTATCCACGTCCTTGGTTGAATTTGAAGCGTATGTCCTACGGTTGGTGAAATAGTTCCTAAGTCATCAGCTGATTAGTTTGTTGATTAGGTACGTTTGAATGAGCGTGCGTACGGAGGGAAAGCCTTCAGTTCGACGGATGTAGTTCAAGTTGATGAGACACTGGCTGCCTCGGCATTGGCCGGATTGGCAAGTCAAATGCGGCGTTCAAAATTCAGTTTTCAAATTTCAATTCCAGGCTATCTTTCGTCGGTTTCTCCAGTCTGTTTGGCCAACGGAAATCCACGTCAAGACATTTGCGCCCGCCAGCGTTGGACGTTGAACGTTGAACGTTCATCAAACATTGAATGGCTGCGTTTCGGCCGCGAGCTCACTCGTACCCGACGTCCCCATACATAGTGCTATCTTCTGTCATAATTCGCTGCTACTGCTCTCATTGACAAATCCTTGCATTGGATGTTCAGGCTACTCAACGGCTTTGCTAACAGCAGCTTCGCACCGCCGACACCGGGCTCGGCAGCATCGGTATCATAGGCACACTGCTTATGCGGTCAGGCTCGGCGTCTCCATTGACAGATGTACCCAATGTAACGGCGATAAAGCAGCCAGCGTCTATCCTTAGGACTGAGCGAGCGCCTGCTCGCAGGGATTATTTCCACTACGCCTTTGTCCTTGAAGTCCTTCAGTCGACATGGTTCCCCAGAACAGCATTGGACCTATCTGGTATGTTGCTATCCCGCCTCGCACGCTGTGTAGTCTCAGTCATTGACGACACTAGGTCAACGGTTATCCCTCCAAACCATCCCGTTCAGCTACCCTCCTTCTCGCTGCTACTTACACACCTCGCGTTCGCGGGCCTGCCATTTGAGGGCAGATCATCGATAGAAATTCACTACACGGACCCCGACGGTTCCCCGTGTATTTGCCATTTAGGTTCCCTTTCGAAGGGAGAGGTAACTCATCTGCTGTTTCACATGGCGTGCCACTGAAGCCCTCCCCCGTCTAGAGGGAGAGCATGTCCATACATATACCCTTGCTATATGATAGAACATTCGTCGTCCATAACTTGGGATTATCGTCAGTCTTCCGTATTCCTTCATGAACGCCCCCTTCTCATATTTTCATCTTAGCGCTCTTTGTCTCACAGGATACAGACTCTGTATGTTCCATTAATTCCGGTTTAGCCATTCTCTGACTAACCATTCACTCGCTATCATATGCAGTAGTGGCTGAAGATGCGGACACCACTCCGCACGGCCACAACGCTAAGACCACCTCACTGTTTCACTCGGAACCTTGGCTCAAGGATGATGACCCTAGCCGATCAGACATAGGCGATACCCCTCCACAGAGCCCGGGACCCCTCTTCCTACTGAGCACTGTCGCGTCCGCTGACCCTAGCCGATCAGACATAGACGATACTCCTCCACAGAGCCCGGGACCCCTCTTCCTACCGAGCAGTCTCGCGTCCGCTGACCCCTTTGGGTCGAGTACGAGTGAGACTCGCGCACGGACAGCTGAATGCAGCCCCGCACACGTGCGCTCCCTTGAGGCCAGTCCTTCGGCACCAAGTTGGCAAGAGCCCCGTGTCACATCGCTGATCAAAACCACCCCAGCGCGCGCACATGCCGCCCCAGCTGCTCCAGCAACGCCAAGCGGAGCCAGCAACCCCAGCGCTCCAACTAAGAAGAGAGGTCGTCCTCCCAATGATTCACAACCTCTCAAACGACCCAAAGCCGACAACCGTTTGGATCGAGGCGGGGGTCGCCAAAATGTTAGGCAAATGGGCGCTGATGCGTTAGCTGAGTCCGGGAAAATAGAGGCCGAGGATGTGAATGCGCCTGCCCTCCACGGTGACCCAAGTCCTAAGGCATCCACCGGCCCCAATCCGTCTTTCTCGCCTCAGTCACCCTCCCCTCAAGTCCCGACCATGTCTCCCCACTTGAATCCCCCCCCGCAACGCTGTCCACTCAGGCAATGCCCGTTGGAAGATTATCAGGACCTAATTACTCAACCTCCATCGTCCTCGCTGCAACGGTTGTTGGAGCAGCACTCAGCTCTCATCGATGGCAAGGGAAAGCAGAGAAAGCAGACAGAATATACCTTTAAACAGATGATGCTTGAGGTTGAAATCCACAAGCAGATTCAAGCTGACGCTCAGATTTCTACGCTTCCTTCCCTGTCTGACTTTCCTGCTCCAAATTTCTCAGCACTGCCACATCGCATTCTCGCTCTGTACGCCGATATAAAAGTACACTTGTCGACTCCCTCGCTCATCCAGCATTGCATCATCTGGCGTGACGTCCTTCACCAGGCCCTCAATCGCGGGCTCTCTCTGCGGAGCATTGACGCTGGTGGGATCCATCGGCTCCCAGAAGCAATGGCAGATCGTGCGAGACCTGGATAGTACGCTCCCAATATTGGTTGTATACCTGATTTATTCTGACTAGTTTTCTCACTCAAGCTATGGTCCGAAGGGTTCCCAAATCATCCAAGCAATTTTCCTGAAGCTGCCTGCTAGTGATCCTACTTGTCAACTCGGTCCCTTTATGTTTTCCCATCTCTATCTAGTGCCATACATCGCCACCCGCCTTATTGCAGACGATCTTAAGTGCCCTTTCGAGGATGCCTGGAAAACAATGCTTTTGAGCAGCCTTGAGGGTAGCCTCCGACATCCCCTTGACAGCGAAGGAGAAAAGTCGATTGATTCCCTCATTGATGCCGTTTTCAGACCCGTGGCACCGAGTCCAACCCCCGCCGCCAATCAGACTATGAGGTCACGTCCCAATGTGAGTCAGTCATTAGGCAACAAGCTTTTTATTAGCTGATCTCGCCTGCTTTTAGCCTCGTCCTCTTTTCCAGCCCGCAAGTGATATGTTCATTCAACCAAACCTACCACCTGCTCAACGCCCCGCCAATAAGAACAGGACCAACGCCGCTGACAAGCCATGAAATGTAAGTGACGCCTTGTTTAAGCGTGTGTCAATCGCTGATGGTGGCCTCTGGTGATTACTCGCGCTGTTACAGCCACCCACTCCGTAAGAAGCGCAAGGATAAGCAACCATAGTCCAGCAAGCAATCCATCCCCATCTCCGTCTATCATAACCATTGGGCGTGTTGTTGATACAGTCGACCAGGATTTGTTCCAGCCTTCGGCACTGGTGTTGACAGTATCATCGTAGCTATCACTCCTGCTTGTTTCGAGTGTAATAGATGAACTTTTTAAATTGCTGCTGCACACGCTTTGCTTAAGTTGAATTTGTATTACTTGTGCGTGCGAGCCGGCCCAGAAGTGATCCTTAGTTACATATCTTAGGGGGGCAGAAGGACACAGTTCATTCAGGTATACAAATACATCAAGAAGGGGTTCGATACAATGGTACAGGGAAGGAGTGCAATACAGTGCTAGCGCAGATGGGCTGACAAGTAATACAAGCAAGGGTCAGCAGAAAGGATGGAGTCCGCAGAGTGACATCTAGTTAATAGAGCAGAACTGAGACGGGGCGCTCTTGAGGTGCGTGAAGTGGACATGAGATCATTAGCAGGTTGCTCTGGTGAACTACCCTGATGTCTGATACCTACAGAGAGACGTTGGTAAGTGAAGCGTTTGATCACTTGCCATATCATACCTGGATACCCGGAGGAAGTCGAAGAGCACACCCACATGCACCAGCAAAAGAAGGATCTTCAAAATTCTTTGGCTTATCTGCTCGTATTAATAGCTCGTCTCCAACCATCGAGATGCTGAGTTCTTCAGGGCGATAGCCTGGCAACTCAATCTCGACAAAAAGCCAGTTCACACTCGAATCAACAGTAGTATGCATACTATGCCACGTTAGGTTGTGTATGTCTTCAAAGGATAACAAGGACAGATATACTCACCGTGGCAGCAGGTATGATGGCAAAGCCCGCGGTGCAGTAAGCTCCACATCCGACGCACCTGTGGATGCAGGAGCTCCCTCAGACGATCCAGAATTCTCAGACAATCCAGAATTCAACATGGATGACCCAGAAGCAGTGATAGGATGAGCCGCACTATTGCCTGAGGATGACAATGTGCGCAAGACAGTGATAATAGATGGTGGCTTACCACAGCAAAGTAGGCGACGACGACTGATCAATATCAGTATCAGAAACGTTGGCCAAGGCTGCCGCGTCAGAGTTCGTCGACAAGATATCAGGAGAGACCACAGCATCGAGACCATCAGAGACAATACTGGGTGCTGGTGCCGGTTTAGGCTTGGAGTATCGGAAGAATGAGTTCATTGTCTGTCATGATAACGTAAGTTAAGCCAGTTTGGTCAAAGAACGATGAGAGTAGGTGCCTTCTTGACACTGGCATTCAACTCCCACTTCTGTGCCCAATCATGATGCAAACCGAGTCTCCATGAATCTCGCTCGATGGAAAGAGGTAGCGTCGCATGAAACGCATCAACATATGTGGTCAAGAAATCATGCTGATCAGGCGTCCAGTGGACTTTAGTTATTGAGCTAGTCTCCGAGGGAGACCCTTTGCTAGTAGTTCGTTGTTTACGGGTCATCAGACGTGGATGTTCAAGGAGGAGACTCGGATATTATCAGAGATCAGTACTCAGTGATCACGGTACCGTGACGCGCTCCGGCTAGGATTTAGCGCCCATGCACATGACACACTCACTCTGAAACACACTTTCGGTGATCCTGCTGCTGTCCTGTCCTCTCGCCTCTTGTTATACCGTCGTTGCCGCTCTGGCCATTCCCTTGCAGCCCTCCTTCGCTGAGCCTGAATCTGGTTCTCGCAAACGCGCCGCCGTATCCCAGAGAAGTCCTCCCTCGGTTGCGCCGCTTGTTCTTGCCGCCGTCGCTTGTTTAGACGTTTGGGTCAGGGTGCAAAGTCTAGCATTGCACTCTCTGTAAGCGTCTCATTGGGTAGCAGTCTGCCGCGTAGAGTCTCCGGGATTCTGAACACAAGGTATGCTCAAGCTTGCAAGACCACTGATGTGGGTGTTTGGGGTGTCCTCCGACGAGGGCTCTATATCTCATAAGCGGATGAATCTACGGAACTTTTTGGGAATTCGCAAACTTGAAGCGGACATGGTACATTGGACAACGTAACTGCTACATGTGCCTGTCTCGACAATCCTTTACCTGTTCGACCCGTTAGAGATGAACTTGACGACGTATTCCTTCGGCGTTGCGAACGGCACTGGAAACTTAGCGGATGGGTTTATCAGGCAACCTACCATTCCGCTGACCTCGCCAATTGAGCCTGGGATTAACCGTGTCATCCCCTACTGGGATCAATCAGGGGAAGATGGTGATATTGAGTCGTCTTCGCTATATTGCCCTATCATAGTATGACTTTCTGCAGATCTTTCAGGCGCTGGTGCATCATCAGCAACGCTGTGGACATGGTTAGAACTACATCTTTACTCACTTTGCATCTGCTGATCGGTTGTTCTGCAGGCGACTTGGCTTCAGACGCTCCTCTCCGAAGGACGAAACCCACAGTAGGCATGGGGTCGTACGTACTTTCCAGCTCTGGAGCTCCGAGTTGAGTGAACACTTTGTACTTATGGCAGCGGTCACGGTTAGGTCGTGGATATCATTGAATATTGAACGATGAATACTTGATCGTAACGATATCACCTGCATGGGTAGCAGATTTAGTGAAGGAAACTGGATTGCGCTTGTTACCTGGAGGACTAGGTAGACACAGCTTGTGGGGTAAGATATACAGCCCGGCATGATATTGAATTGAAATACACGAGCTAGTTACACAAATATTGTCAGAACTGCACGGCAAGATCCCTCGAACAATCCTTGACTAGCAAACGAAACACAGGCCAAAATATATCCTCGCGTGAGCACAGTTTTGACAAGCTTCTTGTCAATCTGCTCCCAGAACTCCGAGTACGATTGAAGCCTCTCCAGTGTATCTTTCGTCTCGGTCAGAGGACCGCGTTCAATTGGTCTTGGCTTCGGTCGAGAGGTCTGACTTGGTTGGTGGCGGTTTGTCGCTTGACGGTGGTGGGTTCGTTCGAGGAGCTTCGTTTGGCGGTGGGTTCACTCGGTCGTTGCGGCTTTGGCTCGTCGAGGAGCTTTGTTTTGAGGTGAATTCGTCCGGAGGCTGTGGGTTGGGTGAGATTTTTCGCTTAACGGTGGGGGTTCGTTCGAGGAGTTTCGTTTCGGGGTGGATCGATTGACCCATCGTGGAGCGAGGTTGGATTCATTGGAGCAACACCCGGAGAGTCGCGCAAGACTTGTTCGAAGTATTCTTGAGTAGCCTTCACTTCGTCTCCCCATATTTCCAGTCCAACACCTCCAAATCTGGGAGTTCACAAGCTCGCTGAAAGCGTTCGCCCGTCTTTACCATAAGTACTGTCACAGTGTGAGTAGAAAGAATATCAAGTGCAAGCACGCACCTAGATGAATTCGAAGTTAGGCATCCTATCCTAATTCGGACAATGATAGAGCGTTTGAACCCCTATCCTGATTTGATCACTCACTCAACGCCAGTGAGGCTGAGAACAAAAGAGCAAAAATCAAAGTAGTGTATTACATTATATATATTAATTAAGTAGACTTCGCCTTCAACGTAGAATCGTCAATGGCGTAGTCATAATAGTAGAGAAATCCGTCATTTTTGGACAGTGGAATGAGCGAGAGACCACCCCGCTTAAGCGCGTTACAGAATCCTCTGATAGAGTAGGACTCGAGCAAAATCCTGAAAGCCGCCTCGACTGCTCTGGTTGAGTGAGGAATCAAGATGGTAACCTTGATGCTAAGAGTAGGCGTGCCCTGTGGAGAAGTCATCCGTGAAATAAACGGAGCGTGATCAGTCAATGTGATATGGAGCTCGGGGACCCCAGGCTGATGGCCTAGCGTGATATCGGCCCATGTTGAGATGATTTCATCATAATGGGCACTAATACAAGCAAGAGCTTGACGGGTGGCAAAGTCGAGATCGGCACGAGATAGGTATGCCCCGCGGGCCGAGCCTATATTGGAACAATTATAGGTGGTAAGACGGGAAGGTAGGAAATGCATCTTACGGTGAACTTCCTTGAAGGACTTGCAAATTTCCCTGTGGAAGTGCCAATGGCAACGCTGACACTGCCTGCTGCAATAAAACACGGATTTGCATCCGTTGCAAGTACGGATCTTAGATTTGATCCTACACTAGATAAGAAGTGAGCCATGTGAGACGCTCATGAGTGTGCCACTCACCACTGAGCAACATCTACGAAGCAAACCTTTGGCGAGCGGGACCAAGTCATCGACGTGGAGAGCGATGGAACGGAGGACTGAAGGTGAATCTTTCAGAAGATGCCCCATCTGACTAAGAGCTTTCTTGGTCACCCGCAGAACATGCAGACGATGGAGGTTCAGTATCCAAGATGAATAAGTGAAGATCGTGTTGCCCAAGTCCAAGTAAATATCGCTGATGGTCTTCCAAAAATACCGCATGAATGTGGTCATCGCGTGAGTTCCGCTGAACACACATTGTGAGATGATCTGGAGGAATACTACAGGTGCGAGTGTGCTGCGCCGGGCCGCCATGGCGTGACGAAAGGCGCGACCAACGAGTCTGAACCGATCCACCGTAGACATTTCAGCTTCACTCTTGAGTACATCCATGCGAAGCTGATCTCTGATATGAAGAAGGAGTTGGAGCACCAGATCGGCGTCGGGATTGTCGAGGTGGCGATGTAGTTTGGATAGTAAGGTTTCCATGACCGTCAAATGATCTAAGTGGTGCGCACGACGGTACTGGTGGGCGACAGAGAGAGAAGTGCGTAAAGGAGCGGCTGAAAGGAAGGCGGATATTTGAGCTAGCATCGTACGAACAAAGCAACGCAACCGCGTGTCAGAAAAGTCATGCGGACGGTCCACAGAGTGACTGGAGCAACGCAGCGCCTGAAACCCCAATTGTGCATAATGGTCAGTGTAGATGTACCTTGAAAGCTTGTCAAAGGAGACTTTCGGAGGTTTTGGGATCATGGTCACTAGCATTAGTAAGATGCGGCCCCGGGCGTCTGATCAACATGGGACAGGGGCGTATGGACTTTAAAGGGCCCTCCTACCCAAACGCTAATTGTTGAGTTTCTCTATGCACCGGATTCTGAAAGGATTATTTCACAAGCGCCTTATTTGCCTCTCCACTCCAGCGCGCTCCGGCAGTGAGTATATCTCAAACGCCCCCCTTTTGGGAGCTCAATTCAGTTAACGCTTCCATCAGCTCACTCTAGATGAATGACTCCCTGACGCCCAGAAGTCCAAGATATCCACTCCGCCTCAAAGCTCCCAGTCAATACGAAAAGAACAAAGCTGAGGTCCAATTAGAAGAATGAATGAACGAGATGTCGTTTTGTAGCCACTGAGACTCGCCGCATCTCAATGCTACACGTAATTCTCGGGATATCGTTATAAAAAGACGGTTCCCCATGTCTCTGTGCCAGTATCACATATTCCATTCACCATCGGTACCACCGGACATCGACATCTAATTCTCCGTTTTGTTATTATCATCGCTATTGCTGCCCTATCGCTCCTATTGTCATGATGGTGAGTACAGCTGAGCTCAATGCTGCTAAAGCAAACCTCTGACGCTCTTTCTGTGCAATAATAGTCTCCCTATGTCCGTGGCCGACTATATCCGGCACAAGGAAGTGGCCCCCGATCTCAAGTCGTTCATCTACGTTGCGCAAAGAACCAGCTCCCAGTGCTCAGCGATGTTCTTGCTCACCGTAATATTCAGCCGTTGCTCCAAAGCACCATCTTGGAGCTTCGCGGCAACCACAACCTAAAGCTCCAGATTTTTTTCAAACGTCACTTCGATCTTCCCGTTAACAAATCCCTTCCTCAACACGACGCTCTAACCTGGAAGGGGGACGTTCTGGTTTTAAGGAAGGAAGGAAGTGGGTTTTCAAATCTTCCCTCATCGTACGGAGACACTGTCGATCATATTCTCGTCGAGTACGCATTTGTCATTCACCCGCTCTCGTTTTCACCTGACTTATACCTATGCCATCCATCAGATTTTTAAAATTCTTAACGGTCGGCATCGCTTCCGGGCCCCCAGAAGACTCACCATGGACACTCCATTCTGATACCAGTATATCCACTATGCAGATCTCTTGACATATCTATCCCGCTATCACTGTCCATACTTGCTTCAGACTATGTACACGATAATATGATTGGCACCTCGCGTGGGCATGGCCCTTGCATACTCACATATTGCTACTCTCGGTAACCTGCTCATCAGCCGTCCCAGTGGCTGGCTACTGCAGAAAGCACCCGCCTTCATGGGGCCAGGCATCTCCCCTTAGACCCTGCCGACTCCCTCTCAAACGCCATATGCGTCGACCACCGTGGAGACTTCCATGACCCGGACTTAGACATGCTCCATCCTCTTAATACTGGTATACAAAGCAGCAAGCCGCGTCCGTCCGTCCTTCAACTCCTCTTCCTACAGGTAGCATCGGCCGTAATATCTCATGCATCCTCGCTTACGCCAGCGAATTTTGCAGCTGAGCGCAGGGTGCTGACCTATCGATAGCGTAATATGTATCTCAAACAATGTTAAGGTGTAGACACGGCGTGCTTAACGAATTTGAGTCTCAAATACGATTATGAATTAGGAGCATCAATGATCCCTATCCCGATTAAGAATTAAACACGCTTTTCTCCGGATCCGTGAGAAGGTCATTGGCTGTGGTTCACGCGGGCTGTGGACCTGGTTCACACTGGCTCCTCCGCTGCCCATCCATGGCGTCTAGCACCGTAGCTTCAAGCAACCCCAACATTCCCGTCGTTGTCTTTCTTTTTTTTGTTTTTTTACCGCGGCCCATGCCTTGTATATCATATCATCCACGGGCTGCCTCAAATCCATGGTGCACTTCCGCACCCGTCACATCGCCAGCAACATCACTCTGCGCCATGCTATCTCAGTGGTCTACAGTTTCTCGCAATGAGCCTTGCGTTATCTGGCTGGGATCCTCCACATTGCTACTGTGACTCTGGTGGTTCTACCTTGAATCGGTCTCGGACGGCAGCCTCTTGTCGAATTTTCACAATTTGCAATCACTTCGGTCTCTCCTTGTTGAGCCATCTGTTCCATGTCTGGCGCGTATGAATGTCTCGGGGCTGATACACTGATACCTTATCTTCGCCTTTTATTCACGATGTCTTTCTTGGGGGGCACCTCCTTTACTGCCACACGCCGTGGTTTCATACGTGACTCTACATTCAGCATCGACATTGTTGAGGACCCGCTGTCATACGCACGCGTTGTAGGTACATCCACACCAACCCAATACTCTCTTACCCACTGTAAATTATGTCACTCTCCCCCCGCAACCTATCTAATGAGGCTTTCAGACCTGAAGCTCCACGGGTATAATTAGGTGAGAGACTTCAATTCCCACTTGGTGTTTTATCTCATATATTGTGTATTAACAGCTTTGTCTTTGTTTCGATAATATACTTCTCATATTGAGTTGCGTCAAACGGCGTGTACTCGACAGAAAATATGAAATGGCGCTGTCGAAAGCGCAATGGCGCTCCACCTTCACTTAAGCGCCTATCCCGACACCCGCCTCCCGACACCTCATCCCGACGCTCGCTGTCTCACAGTGTGCGCCAAACAACGGCCTCCACAAAAACTCGGGCATTACTCTTACACACATAAAAACAAACAACTGCATCATCGCAGCGATTTGGAACCCCCGAACGACTCTTCTAATCCAAATTGGCCGCCTCCACTCCCGACGTTTAGGCGCCCGTGTTGATCGACGACTAATCACTGACTAAATTTCAATCCGACCTCAGACCTCTTCAGTCGCCCTCATCACCACCACCACCACCACCATCACTACTTATATCTCATCACTAACCTCGTTGTCTTTCCATCCCAAGTGGGTAGCCTGAACATT
The DNA here is from genome assembly GCA_032158425.1 of Pleurotus giganteus. Classification (NCBI taxonomy): domain Eukaryota; kingdom Fungi; phylum Basidiomycota; class Agaricomycetes; order Agaricales; family Pleurotaceae; genus Pleurotus; species Pleurotus giganteus. Next base: position 5,011,141 of record JAPEHR010000002.1, read on the forward strand.
CATCCGGATTCATTAGGTTAAGATACTACATTAGCTAGCATGAAAACTTCAATCTTCGATCCAGTTCTGCTTCGTGCTCCCCAAGTTGAGGTTAGGGAAGGGAAGCTCGCCCTCGCAGCGGTGCTTCAGCGTTACGGGCTCGACTTGGCGAGGAAAAAGTGCACCACTTTGGTGGTTGAGTGAGTCGCTCACTTCCTTGATCACGTTCTGTGCCGTTCAACTTGCAGTTCAAGTCCTCAGGGCACCCTCGATACCCGGCTTCGAGTCCATGCTTTCTTAGAGTCCACACGGCTCGCCGTGACAATCTACATCGATACAACCGCCGACGCCGCCGACGCCGCCGACGAATTGTTCCCCTGCAATCACCCCGTCGTTCTCGACGCTGACCACCACACACCCATCAAGCTCTCCGGCATCTTCGTGTGCGTGTAGCTCGTGTCGAGCTCATTTTGGTACCACATCGTGTACCTATCTCTTGAATCAATTGTATTCCGTCGACCCGCTGTAATCTGGCCCAATCTATCAATGTAATTGCTGTTCTGAATTTCATCCATACTCGTATCCATGAGCAACTCTCAGCTCTATCCACCCCTCAGGCTGCGTCAAACTCTACATCCCCGTTCGCCGACTAAGGTTTCGCGTATGCTCAAGATTCACACATTTTGTTAGTTGAGGCTGTTGTCAGTTGTGGCCGTATGCCCCCGACTTATCTCGCTCGTTCATTCACCTTGGCACCATTCAGCACGTATTCTGCTGATACCAACTATCTTCAATTTTACCTACCCACGTTTCTAGTACTATCAACTTCAATATCAATGTCGACATTGCCGCCCACATCAATGCCAGCACCAACTCGTACACCGTCAATCTTCCTCAGCTGAGGAAAATAAGGAAGCCTCACACGATTGTGTGCCTGTACAGAAGGCTACTCGGTAAGGGAGGATATGGTTGTGGTATATCGATTTTCCGACGTCGTTGTTATTCAGCGAGCGTGCAGAACAAGAACGGAAGGGTGCGGCGAGTGTAGAAGGGACCGGAAGAAGTGGTCACCCCAACAATCAGAGTGCCCCGATCATTTCTTCCTCCTTTGAAAAGTGAACTAATACAGGGAACCAATATCCGACTGCTCTTTTTCCAACGACGAATATAGCATGGTCCGCAGTGCAAGTCGCTCATCACCCTTGCCAGGTTATACGCGAACGACCAAGGAGTGACTGGTGCCGGTTATGCACGAGGAAAGTGTGTTAAACGAGGGGAAACGAGAGGCGATCTGCAGATGATCATGCAAAAGCAAGTTTCGCTCGCTGCCCGTAGTATAGGCAACTCGAATCTGAGATATAGGCCGAGCTGTGGTGTAACGACTCGAGAGACTCGGAGGTCGCTGCTGGTGCCCTTCGCTTGGCCCTTTGTTGCCAACTTCGTTCTTCTTCCACCACCCTCCCCCAAACTTCGGTGATCATAACCCTTGATATTCCCCGTGCCTCTCGAACCGATGGCCACCTTTCTCATCATTCAATCCCTCTGCAAAAACACCACTTCATGAGCTTCTTCCCAAACAGCCCCAACGCTTCCCAACCATGCCAGCGAAACCATTCAAGTTAACTGCAGGGAGCTCGAGAAACGCTGGTGAGTCGAGATGGACATCAAAGCCCTCCCCGTCGAAAGGCGATGAAGCTAGCGAGCCTTCGACCCCGAAAATAGTAAGGCTCGCCTGCCACAGGTTGTCGCGGAGCAGGGGATCTTCGGAACGAAAGAAACATGGTTACATGTGGGCTCATAGGAACTTCGAATTAGCTAGTAAATGGCGGAGCATAGGGCTGAGGGAATGCAGAATGGTATGGGAGGGGAAGGACGGTGATAGACGATAGGGTAATTGGGCGAGGTGGGGCGACGAAAGATTCAACGTCTTGCAAGGAGCGAGGATGCTCATGTTTGACATGAACAAGCGGGGAAAACCAGCCTGATGAGCGTGATAGATGAACGTCGGTAGGGACAGTCAGTACGAGAGGACTGCCCAAACCCCTCCTCCATCGATCAGTAACTCGACCTGCGCCGACGACGCCCATGGAGGTCGCAGAAATCGTCTAACTCAGCCTCGGGTTCAAGAGAATCTACGAATGCGTGACGGGAGCGACTAGGTTCCAGGGGGTATGTGCAGGCGAAGAAGGTGTGGGAGGGGACGTGGGTTAAGGGGGCTTTTTTTCTTCGCAGGGCTGGCGTAGGGTTGGAACATAACTAGGGCGTAGGGCGGTAGGGTCGTAGGGTTGGCTTGCATTCATAGAGTTGTAGGGCGTGTAGGGCTGTAGGGTCTTAGGGTTGGATGCAGGTGTAGGGGTGTTTGGGCATAATGCTGTGGGTAGGATCACTTCAGGTAGATCTGTTATATTGGAGTAGACAGTCTACATGAGTGGCGGCTGACTGATTTCAGTCCGACCATCAGGCGTATAATGTTTAACTGCACCGCGGAATACGCATATAATCCGCGGAGGAGGTACGTAGGGCCGCGCATTGTAATACATAGGTTCGCAACACTCAAGATGCAAACGATGGGGTAAACACAGTGTATTTGTTGTTGCGCAGCATTGTGCTAACATCACGAAGATTATTATTCCGTTCCGCGGAAGTTGATTTCGTCCGTGGGTTCTATCAGTTGTGTTCCACGGGAGGCGGTGAGCTGTTCGCGCATCGTCCTTTTCTTCATACTTCGTACGCATATTGGGTGTTGCTTTGCTGACGTCTTAGACGGCGTCATACTACACTAAGTTCACACTATCATGTGGTTTGGTCGTTGTATATGATATTCGTCGTCGGGGCAAAACATGTCTATGGAATATCATACAGTGTCACGGATCATCAGGTTGCACGTCGCACAGCCAACACTACGTGTGCATACCATCCTGGACGGTGGCATCCTGCCTGATGTGCTATCATGGGTAAGTACGCAGAAAATTATGCAGGAAGCAATACGCACACTCGATACACCATGCTCGTAGGCGCCGTCCTGGACGGTGTCATTTTTCTCGTGTAGGTGTGTTGTATTGCTTCCATACGGATCTCGTACTATATTTGTCGTCTTTGTGCGTAGTCAGTTGCATCTCGCTTGGTCATTCCAACGCCGAGGTATCGGGTACGCATGCCTCCAGATATCTGTATGCATGATATAGCCTATCTGCGCGGTCGACATTACGCATGTATACCGTCCTGGACGGTGGTCTCCTGCCTGATGTACTATCATGGGTAAGTATGCAAAAAAATGATGCGGGAAGCAATACGCACACTCGATACACCTTGCTCGTAGGCGCCGTCCCGGACGGTGTCATTTTTCTCGTGTCGGTGTGTTGTATATTTCCATACGGATGTCGTACGATATTCGTCGTCTTTGTGCGTGGTCAGGTACATCTCGGTGGATTAAACTTGTGGAGCGTAAGGAGGCTATCTGCACGGTCGACACCACATGCACATACCGTCCTGGACGGTGGACTTCTGACCTATGTACTAGGACCAATAAGTACGAAGATAAATTATGTGGGAATGAATACGCACATTTGAGGCAGTATGTGTGTAGTCGCCGTCCAGGACGGTGCCGCTCTGCTTCTGCTCCAGACCGATTTATTGTCTGAGATAACAGTAGGACTTGAGTAACCAGCCAGCCTGGGATGGGAATCGGATGCGAACTTACAGCTTTGAGTGACAATTCGAACAAAACCAAGAAATTGCGTCTGTGTTCGGACTCAATCTACAAAATATCCCGCTATCTATGTGCTATATACCTGTCTGCATGACCATGAGCGACCCGAATCGTGAAACGAGGTAACAATACTTACAGCAGAACATCTGCGAGATGCGGAGACCGCCGCCGCCCGGTCCTATACACCTCAACGTCCGCCAGCTCCATGTTTCCATCCACGTACACGTGCATGGTACCGGCCGGCCGCTTGTCTTGGTCGTATGCCCGGAGGGTCGCATGCAGACGCCCTTCCCTCCCGGGATGTATTTCTTTTCTAGAGGCTAATCAGAACTGAGAAATAACGAAGATAGGATGGGACGTACACGATAGCCCATTCGAAAATCCGCCGCGGACTTCTTCTGAGCACCTTTCCAATCTCCTTCTTCCCATGCTTGCAAGTGAGCGCGCGGATGGACAGGTCAACGAGTGATTCGAAATCGTCTTCACTGTTCGGACCCGAGAATATCGTGTTGATGATTGAGAGCTTTGGCATTGTCTATATTCGGGAAAGGTTAGTACGCCAGACAAACGATACAACGGGCAACTTACGTGGAGTGGTCGGTGAGTTTGTATGACGGAAGGCTTGGGAGAGCGAGCGAGAGACGGTGCGAGTGTGCGAGAGCGATGGTAGAGCGAGAGACGGTGCGAGTGTGCGAGAGCGATGGTAGAGCGAGAGACGGTGCGAGTGTGCGAGAGCGATGGTAGAGCGAGAGACGGTGCGAGCGTACGAGATGATGCGAGAGCAAGTGATGCAGCAGCGAAAAATATGAATATTTCAGTTAGAAAGACGAAGCATCGACCGACTAAAGACTCACTGGTAATGCTTACTCTGAGTTGACGATTCTGCGAGTTGCTAACGGGTTTGAACGACGACGAATTAAAATGAGATGGGAGGAATTTGTGCGAGGGAAAATACTCACCGGTAGAACGTAGTTTTGATCGACTTGTAACGATGAAGGAGATGTGTTGGAGGGCGTGTCAGAACTAGATTAGAACGATGAGATGGACGCTGAAGATGAATAACTTACGGGTTCGGGTTGATAGTTGTCTGCGAGCCAGTCAGTGTTGCGGGCTTGGGCTGCAGGAACCAATGAGTGAGCAAGGTAGCTTGTCGACGGTAGGAATGAGGGATGAAGCGTGCTCACGAGCTGAGACAGCGGTGTACGTACAGTACATACTACAGTTAAAAATCGAAAATAGCCACCTGTAACACGGTAGCATTGTAGGAGGATTTCTGGTGGACACTGTCAGCATCTCTGCTACCAGTTAAGACGTCTTGGGTTCGAATCCCAATAGGACCGTATTAGGTGGATGATACAGTTTTTCGTGAGACTGTGGCGCATCCTGGGTAAGAACATGCCTCGTCCTTCCGTCATATCGACCGGCCCTGCTAGCTCAACGGTTGGATGTCCAGGTCGAATGTACCTCGACGTCGTGGGTTCGAATCCCAACAGGGTCATGGCCCAAATGCATTGTGGTTATTTTTGGCTGCTGACCATGGCACTACACTTTTGCATGCGACCGTGGCTGTCGCATCCCTCGCACTGTATGTGCTGCCTATATAGGAGATCAGCCCATGATGCACGGCACCCGAGACAGCGGTGAACTGGTTTATCGTTTTCGCTTAGTTACTGATCGAGTGTAGGTTTCACGTACATACTACGGTTAAAAATCGAAAAGTGAAACTGACTAACCTCCTATATAGGCAGCACATACAGTGCCAGGGATGCGACAGCCACGGTCGCATGCAAAAGTGTAGTGCCATGGTCAGCAGCCAAAAATATCCGCAGTGCATATGGGCACATGACCCTGTTGGGATTCGAACCCACGACGTCGAGGTACATTCGACCTGGACATCCAACCGTTGAGCTAGCAGGGCTGGTCGATATGACGGAAGGACGAGGCATGTTCTTACCCAGGATGCGCCACAGTCTCACGAAAAACTGTATGAGCACCTAATACGGTCCTATTGGGATTCGAACCCAAGACGTCTAGGTAAATCCGACCTGGACACCTAACCGTTGAGTTAGCAGACCTCGATATCATGACCGAGGGACGAGTTATTGTATAACAAGGATCATCTCGATTCGATCTTGGAACGCGTATCTAGTAAAACTACACATATTACCTCTAGGGCATTGGTATACGACGGTGTGGGGTATACATAAACGGCAGCTTAGGGACTCGGCTACTAACTGGTAGCAGAGATGCTGACAGTGTCCACCAGAAATCCTCCTACAATGCTACCGTGTTACAGGTGGCTATTTTCGATTTTTAACTGTAGTATGTACTGTACGTACACCGCTGTCTCAGCTCGTGAGCACGCTTCATCCCTCATTCCTACCGTCGACAAGCTACCTTGCTCACTCATTGGTTCCTGCAGCCCAAGCCCGCAACACTGACTGGCTCGCAGACAACTATCAACCCGAACCCGTAAGTTATTCATCTTCAGCGTCCATCTCATCGTTCTAATCTAGTTCTGACACGCCCTCCAACACATCTCCTTCATCGTTACAAGTCGATCAAAACTACGTTCTACCGGTGAGTATTTTCCCTCGCACAAATTCCTCCCATCTCATTTTAATTCGTCGTCGTTCAAACCCGTTAGCAACTCGCAGAATCGTCAACTCAGAGTAAGCATTACCAGTGAGTCTTTAGTCGGTCGATGCTTCGTCTTTCTAACTGAAATATTCATATTTTTCGCTGCTGCATCACTTGCTCTCGCATCGTCTCGTACGCTCGCACCGTCTCTCGCTCTACCATCGCTCTCGCACACTCGCACCGTCTCTCGCTCTACCATCGCTCTCGCACACTCGCACCGTCTCTCGCTCTACCATCGCTCTCGCACACTCGCACCGTCTCTCGCTCGCTCTCCCAAGCCTTCCGTCATACAAACTCACCGACCACTCCACGTAAGTTGCCCGTTGTATCGTTTGTCTGGCGTACTAACCTTTCCCGAATATAGACAATGCCAAAGCTCTCAATCATCAACACGATATTCTCGGGTCCGAACAGTGAAGACGATTTCGAATCACTCGTTGACCTGTCCATCCGCGCGCTCACTTGCAAGCATGGGAAGAAGGAGATTGGAAAGGTGCTCAGAAGAAGTCCGCGGCGGATTTTCGAATGGGCTATCGTGTACGTCCCATCCTATCTTCGTTATTTCTCAGTTCTGATTAGCCTCTAGAAAAGAAATACATCCCGGGAGGGAAGGGCGTCTGCATGCGACCCTCCGGGCATACGACCAAGACAAGCGGCCGGCCGGTACCATGCACGTGTACGTGGATGGAAACATGGAGCTGGCGGACGTTGAGGTGTATAGGACCGGGCGGCGGCGGTCTCCGCATCTCGCAGATGTTCTGCCGTAAGTACTATTATCTCGTTTCACGATTCGGGTCGCTCATGGTCATGCAGACAGGTATATAGCACATAGATAGCGGGATATTTTGTAGATTGAGTCCGAACACAGACGCAATTTCTTGGTTTTGTTCGAATTGTCACTCAAAGCTGTAAGTTCGCATCCGATTCCCATCCCAGGCTGGCTGGTTACTCAAGTCCTACTGTTATCTCAGACAATAAATCGGTCTGGAGCAGAAGCAGAGCGGCACCGTCCTGGACGGCGACTACACACATACTGCCTCAAATGTGCGTATTCGTTCCAACATAATTTATCTTCGTACTTATTGGTCTTAGTACATCGGTCAGAAGTCCACCGTCCAGGACGGTATGTGCATGTGGTGTCGACTGTGCAGATAGCCTCCGTACGCTCCACAAGTTTAATCCACCGAGATGTACCTGACCACGCACAAAGACGACGAATATCGTACGACATCCGTATGGAAATATACAACACAGCTACACGAGAAAAATGACACCGTCCAGGACGGCGCCTACGAGCATGGTGTATCGAGTTGTGCGTATTACTTCCCGCATCATTTTTCTGCATACTTACCCATGATAGCACATCAGGCAGGATGCCACCGTCCAGGACGGTATACACGCGTAGTGTTGACTGTGCGACGTGCAATCTGATGATCCGTGACACTATATGATATTCCATAGACATATTTTGCCCCGACGCCGAACATCATATACAATGAACAAACCACATGATAGTGTGAACTTAGTGTAGTATGACGCCGTCTAAGACGTCAGCAAAGCAACACACAATATGCGTACGAAGTATGAAGAAAAGGACGCTGCGCGAACAGCTCACCGCCTCCCGTGGAACACAACTGATAGAACCCACGGACGAAACCAACCTCCGCGGAATATAAAAATAATAACTTTCGCGATGTTAATACGATTCTACGCAAAAACAAATACACTGTCTTTACCTACACGAGAAAAATGACAACGTCCAGGACAGGGTATATAGACAGTGGCCATGACAGACGAGCTCATGTCCCGGTGTCGAATTGCCATTATGTCGTATTTGCTAGACACCATTTTCGCTACCTATGTACAGTACATACAACGGTTCAGAATTGAGAACCGACAGAATATACGTTCAATTCATGCCAAGTCTGGTTCAGACAGCTCTCTACTGTCGGACCGCTGTCTGCCTTGCTCGATTTTGCACTTCATCCTCATATTGAATTCCTACCCTTCACCGGTCTGCCTTGCTCCCTCCTCTCCAAGACGATCTCCCAGTATTAGATATCTCTCTCGCCTAAAGAGCTTCGTTGCTCCCTACCTACCTGAGTCTGAAACACTGGCTCTCAGAGAACTTAGAAGCTACATCAACCCGTAAGTTACTATATCATCTTTAGCTCACATTGATGGTTCTAAATTCAACTCAGTACGCCCCCAACGCATCTCCGTCATCATTACAAGTCAATCGAACCAAGCTTCAACTCAAAGTACACCTTCATACAAGAAATCGCGCCGTGGCAAACCCAGAGCAGCACCGTCCTGGACGGCGACTACTCACTTACTGCCTCAAATGTGCGTATTCGTTCCCACATAATTTTCTTCATACTTATTGGTCCTAGTAAATCGGTAAGAAGTCCACCGTCCGGGACGGTATGTGCGCGTGGTGTCGATCGTACCGAAGCTGTCGTCGTTATCGTGCACTAACGCTCTCCATAGGAGCCCAACATTGGTTAGACAGGCCATACCGAGTCTGGCTCTCTTCCTCGATTTGTTTACGGCGTTTGTCGAGATGTCGGAGGTGGGAGCGGGTTGATTGAATGACTGTTCTCGCTTAATGGTGCGGTACGTACTGGGGATGCGTTGGGATTTTGTCATCGTATTTATATATTGGATACTGGTCAATATACATCTACGCTCTTTATCCTCAATTTGCCATAGCTCCACCGTTCAGGCGATATCACGAATGTTTGATTTTTTGCTCCATGCTGGCTTCCAATCGGACACTTTGTTTCCAGGCGAAATTCACGCCTTCCCGGACGACATATTTTGGAAGTGATTTCGGCCTTAGGGAATATCACCTTAGACATCTTCTGTTGAGCGCCCTCCCAGATGTGTACTACATAGCATCAATCACCCATCCATCCATCCCAACCCGTTATCGACAACTGAAGTTGTCGTGGATGGTGGGGCCCCATACAATTAAAATTTGGCCGTAGCTACGTATTTCATATAAATCAGCATATTATCGCAGACTCCACACGATATTAAAGAATATGATGATGCCAAGACAGATTCTAAGCGATGCAACGTGTGAAATTTAAATCCGCGATGAATCCGCCACTGAACACGCGCTGTTTGACAGATCGCCCTGCCTAGGAGCTATTCGAACGATAGCGCCAGCCAGCAACGTGAGCTGACGGCATGCATGGCAGAGAATCTCTGTTAGAGTGCCAGCGTCAATTTATGGGCCAACCATTCCGTCACTCTCATGAGCTTCCATCCGGCTGTCAGCGACATCCTGGTGGTCGGTGCGTGGTGAGATCAAATAACTGGGGCCGCAGCGAAGACGTAATCCTTATGTGGCAGAGAAAGACGTAATCCTTACCTCGTCTGGTGATATATAATCCACCCTGTCACCTCACCACACGTAAACACACTAATCCTACTCCCACCTCTCACTCATGGTCCGTGCTGCTGCGAATTTCAACCAGCTTTCACTCACCTCAGCACCTTTAGCCGATAGATAAATTCACTTTGGAACGGGATGGCATCGAGTATGTCGAAGAGCAGGACGATGAAGTCGAGTTCGTCCACGGCACCTTCACCGGCTTCCCAACCACGATGGGCGAGTGGCAACTGAAATATATCGGCGACATCGCCGCCAAGGATAAGGAAATCGAGACGCTCGTGGCTCAGCTTGAGCGACTGAAAACGGACAGCGCGGATGCGAAGCATCAGCTTCAACTCGCCCTCGATAAGGCAGAAAAGTACATCAAACGTCTGGAGGGGATCTTGAGAAGCGTGCGACAGACTCTAGCTGACCTGTTGACCAAGGGAGGCGAGGCAAATGATACGCTTGAGGGATTAATCAACGCCATAAAAGTAGCTACGTAGTACATACTGTGATGGTTCAATGACTAGCATCTGATCGCCTTGTTCCCATTCTTGCGAGTGAGTGTGCGAATCGTGACGGTTCAACGAGCCAACTGAAATCTTCATGGTTGTTCGGATTAGAGAATATGGCGCTGACGATGGAAATCTTCATGAGCAATACCGTCCTGGACGGCATATGTGATGCATATGATGTCCGTGTTCTTTCCTGCATACTTATTCGCTATGGTACTAATCAAGCAGGAGGCCACCGTCGAGGACGGTATACACACGTAGTGTCGACCGTCCATTAGCTCCGCTGAACCTGTCCGTGAAACGTCCTCCGTAGACGCTGTGCGTATATACCATCCTGGACGGTGTCCTTTTTCTCGTGTAGGTGCGTCGTACATTTCCGTATGGATTTCGAACGATATTCATCGTATGTGAGTGTTCAGTTACCTCTCAGTTGGTAATTCCAACGTCGAGGTGTTCGGTATGCTTCTAGATATATGTACGCATGATACTGCAAACTTAGTACATAAACTTGTGTAGCGTACTGAGGCTATCTGACCTGAGTCCGAGTTAAAGGGCTTGAGCGTCCTTTCTTCCCCTCTCTCTCCCCAGTTTCACGCGTTTGAACTTGGTCATCAACCCATCGACTGGCGCATGAATTCCGCACGTACAAATGACCGCGAACCTAGCTGGTTGATTAAGGGTGCAATGAAACTAAACAAGAAATAATGCTCACCGTCGATGCACCATGGGCGTAGATGGCATCCAGGACGGTGCCGCTCTGGGTTTGCCACGGCGCGATTTCTTGTCTGAGATAGTAGGAGGACTTGAGTATAAACCATGGGATGACAATCGGATGCGAGCTTACGAATTTTAGTAAATATTCTAACACAACCAAGAAACTGCCTCGGTGTTTGGACTCAGTCTACAAAATATTTACTATCTACGGGCTATATATCTGTCTGCATGAAGATAAGCAACCCGAGCAGCGAGACGAGACGATGATACTTACGGGAGAACGTCTGCGAGATGCAGAGACCGCAGCCGCGCGCTCTTGTACACTGTAACGTACCACAGTTCCAAACTAGCCGTCACGTACACATGCATGCTACCAACCGGCTGCTCGTCTTCATCGTACGCCCGGAGCGTCACATGCAGACGCCTTTCCCTCCCGGGATGTATTTCTTTTCTAGAGGCTAATCAGAATCGAGAAATATCGAAGATGGGACGGGACGTACACGATCGCCCATTCAAAAATGCTCCGCGGGTTTCTTCTGAGCGCCTTTCTAATCGCCTTCCTTCCGTCCTTGGAAATGAGAGCACGTCGGGACAGTTCAACGAGCCAGTCGAAATCGGCTTGACGGCTCGGAGTCGAGAATATCGTATTGATAATGGAAAGCTTTGTCATTGTCTGTATTCGAGGTAGGTCAGTACGCCGGGCAAACGATACAATGGCCAACTTCCTTCGAGTGTAGCGCAGGTCAGTGAGGTTGTATGAGAGGAAGGCTTGTGAGAGCGAGGGAAGAGCGAGAGACGATGTTAGAGTGCGAGACGTGCGAGAACAAATGATACGGCTGCGAAAGATATGAATATGTTAGTGAGAAAGATGAAGCATCGACTAATGACTCACTGGTAGAGCGTACTCTGAGTTGAGGATTCTGCGAGCTGATAGTGACTGTGAACGACGAGGAATTGAAATGAGATGGGAGGAAAGCGTACGAGTCAGAAACTCACCAGTAGAACGTAGTTCGATTGACCTGTAACGGTGAAGGAGATGTGTTTGAGGGCGTGTCAGAATGAGATTAGACCGATGAAATGTGCTCTGAAGTTGAACAACTTACGGGTTGATAATCGGCTGAGACCCAGTCTGTGTTTCGGGCTCGGGCTGCCAGTGAGTAAGGTAGATCGTTGGCGGTAGGAATGCGCATATGAGGATTCACTATATGTGCATATTTGACTGTACGCACAGGAGCCCCCAGTCGAGATGTCTTGCTACTCAGTAGTATAACGAACGATCATCATTTGGTTTACGCATCCACCAGGCGAGCTTTATTTACACCCGGACGTGAAGATGAGGGGAGTTCTGATCTCGGCCATCTCTGATATCTCACGTACGCATTTTTTCTCATATATAACTGTAGCTGTCATCAGCTCAATACACTCAGGTAGTACAAAATTCGACTGATGTATCTTCACAAATACGAAGTCCAATGGGCGGCTATCCGAGCGCTTATTAACTTGGATCCCGGTTACTTGGTGTTGTTTGGATCAGAAGCCGTTCCAGCGTTTAGCGCTTAGCGCTTAATACTGAGGGTGGGCGCTTAGTACTGAGTAGTGTCGGAGACTCGGAGTGCTCGTTGGGGCTGAATTTGTCTCCCATCCTGCGTCCACATCATGATGCTGTGCAAGAGAAAATTGCAGCCAAGTGCGCCACTGTTATCGTGATTGAATATTTGTAAAATTCAAGCAGACACCGTCCTGGACGGCACGTCTCTGCTCTGTGAGTTACTGTCACATCTGTTCGCATTAGCGTCGTTTGATGCGGACGATAGAATCGAGTCGACACTACGTACGATATGATGACTTCAAATAAAACCTGTTGTTGGACGCCACGATCACCAGGATTGTCATTTTCTGCGACACGCTGAGCCCAAACAATACCATCAGGATAAGCGGACGAGTACTATGATTTGATGAATTAGATCCGTTGGTTTCGAGAAAATACTTACGGTAATGGTTCATAGAATACGATATAGGCGAATAGTAGTTGAATTCAAAGTTGCAGCAACACATTTTGAAGCGGAAGCAAATTAGGACCGCAGTTCGATCATGATCGCTAGGGTATAGCCTGGCGTGTACATGCAAAATATGGATATAGTGAGTGCGTGTCTCTCTGCAATATGTATTATAAATCACTGCACATTATGACTAGAATTGTGGCTTGATACGGTGGGTGATGATACCCGAAGCCGTGCAAAATTCGCAGAAACTGCGCTTCACGACTTACTGTCACTCAGGACTGAAGGATATATAGTTCTAGCGCCAACATGTTAAATCATGGGACTGGCGACGTGTTGATGATCTTACAGGTAACTACAATTGAATGTACATAGACGGATGTACTGATATCGTCACGTCAATTTGCCACTCTACGACATTTAATAATGAAACACGGTGAGCACACAACGTGTACTCACTCCAATTAGGGTCGTACTGGGTTCGGGATATCAATTTCTTCGTCAACTGTGGCCCGGTCAGAATTATTGGTCGACTACTGCGTACAATACATACCTGGGTCTGACACCGCTTCATTTGGAAGACGAAGCACGTCCTCTACTGCTGCATTCAATCGGGGCTCCATAACCAGCTTATAGTACACAACGCTGGCGAGAATGACGATGACCCCAAGAGTAACAAAGGCGATTGCGATGGGGTACATGATGATGAGTATGTGGGGACAACCGCCGCCTTTTATATGTCGATCCACGAGGCTACCCTAAAGTTTATTTAATTCACCGCAAATCAGATGAGATCGGAGGGAGAAGCCATATATGTAGCCTGTTGTTTCCTCACCCACTGGCACATCTTGACTGTGACAAGATTGTACCCAATTATGGCCGTTTATTCTGCAAACCTACTGACCACCTTCCCGGACGGCGTCTCCTAGGCGAGGGTCTGTATGTGGGACAAGTCAGACATCGGAAGGAATGACCGAGCATGCACCTCAGCCAGATCCCATATTGAGATACTACTTACAACGGTGTGATTTATTACACGAGCTGCTGAAGATGATCTCCAGACTGGTCGTATTCGAATACTGATATTAAGTACTTTCTATCGTACAAGCTGCGACAGATAATACATGGCATGCCAAGATCCTAGCTATGGATCATCGTGAGATGAGACTCGACCATCTGACTATCCTCATCACCCGAATCTGCGATTTCTCCCTTCTCCGCCAACCTCTTACTACCGGTCTTGTATAAGTTTAAAACCAATTCCACGTCTCCCCTCAATGCCGCATACGTGTCACGGATGACGCACCAAAGGGGTAGGAGTTGGTCTTCGTCGCCATGGCCAACCTCTCGCACCCTCTCCATCACCCCCTTTTCACCCTCTAAAAGATCCGCTAATGCGTCGGTTAATATGTCGATGGGGCTCTTTTCAGCTGGGGAAATCGGTAGAATCCCCTCATAATACTGGCAAATCTCCGCCTTCAGGTAAGCCTTCTGACCCTCAAGGGCATTCATGTCTTTTTCATAATACCCATGAACGTAGTTTGATACCTCCAAAGACAAGCGAACCGCATCTCCCTGCTCGCCATAGGGTTGAGGACGAGGCTCGCCCATCCACAAGATGTGAACATATTCGGTCGCTTCAGCTGCCTATTTTCAACGTCAGTTTGATGTATGTACCTCAGTCGGTGGCTTACCAGTCGGCGCACGATAGACGGATAAATGGGCATGGCGAGTTGATTGATTGCTAAGGAATTTGAGCTGTTGACTTATATGCGGAGTCGACGGACTTGGTGACTAGGCTGCGTGTCACCGAGGGAACAGAAATGTCAGCCACCTTGGTACCACGTATAATCTGAGTTATCATTGACAGCTATTATTTCTCCGGAGGTTCTACACTACGTGGACGTCCTAGACGACGTGGCATTCAAGTAATATGGGGAGAAATATTGCAGAGCTGTCTACAAATTATCCTGTTGCTTATCTCTTTTATCCGCCCAGTACAAGACTAGCACCTTTTTGATATTTTCTGCGAGACGTCGGTGCGAATTACGAACCATAGTGAGGATTGTCGACCAGGATTCGACCTGGGAGACGTCAAGTTCGGCAACTTCATGACACATGTTCTCTGAGACATGCCGAATTGTGCGTAGTATGGCGACTAGCTTGGTGACCTGCTCCATGTCATCTACCCTGTCGAGAGATAAGACCTCCTCATCTAGCGATTTAAGCTTATCCCTGAGCGAGAGCACCTTGGCTTGCTCGATACTGAGCTCTTGTTTGTAATACTGGGAGGCGTGCTTGACGACCTCGACGGCCAATCGCTCACTGTCGACGTAGTAAGATGCGGGACGACCTTCATCATAGTAGATGTTGTTCACGAGTGCTTCGGTCGCCTTACATATGATGTTAGTAACATGAACATGTCTCCATGGGCTGATAATTACTTACAAGTCGCCGAACGGTGGGGTCGTCGTCGCCGGTCTCACACATAACGTTAGTTCAATGAATGTGTCACGGATGGCGATGTCTTACAAGTCGCTCACTGACAGCCGCCATGGTGTGGTGGATGTTCTCCAACGTGACATCAGGACTCGTGTCGGATTCCATACTGTCGAGAGCATCTTGGATCTATGATTAATGTTAGTTGAATAAACGTGTCTGAGTATGATGGAGATAACGTACAACTCGTGGCAAAGGAGCTGCATAATAGTCAGACATTGGTGGGCTGGCCATCGAGAAGTGCAACCTCATTATATACTAAATCCATGAGATCGAATAGCCGGACCGCAATGCCACGACCTGTCACCAGTCCAAGACTGGTGGAATGGAAAATCAGGCTCAACGCCACGTCGTGGACAGGACTAGATACCACGCTAACAATTGTCCCGTTCATCGTGATACTCCTCAAATTAGATTCCGCCGATTGGCCATGATTCGCGAGAGGCGGCAGCATCTTCATGCATTAGATTACACGAAAGAATAACAAGGTGGTAGGTGGTAGTACGCTAATTCCATCCCTTACTGTTCTTTGATTTCTTCGTCTTTGAGGTATCGGCGCGGAAGGGATTGCTCTGTACAACAATCTTCTTCGGCGGACGAGGTGCAGTATCGTCATATCCAGCAGGCCCAAATGATGATGGAGCACGAGAAGGACCTTGTTGGCTTCCAGACTCGTTTGAGAGTGTGACTAGAACGACACAGGTAAGGACCGAGAAACAGCGGCCAGTCATGCCACTTACCTGAGTTTCTGTGATACGACTTAATCACAGAAGGTTGACCACGGGATGACCTGGATGAAGATCCGACATTCTCGTCATCAATAAACAGATCGTCTGCAACGAATGTGAGTACAAGCGGGTGAACAGAGATCTTCAAAAAGCTTACCATTTCTCGAGTAGTCTCTAATGCGAGATCGTTGAGTGGGCACCAGATGATGAGGTGGCTGGGTCGATGAATCGACATCTCCCATCTCTTCAACACGAGTGGGATTTTCTGAATCGTACCTCAACTCAGGTGGACGAACGGAGCAGCCTCAGCAGGCTTACCTTTCCTTGAGTATGTTTTGATGACAGCAGGCCGACTAGGTATTGAACGATGAGTTGGCCCCGATGAAAAGACGTCGTCCATCTCCTCGTCAAAAGATGGATTGGCACAGGAATCTTCAGCAGGTTTCCCTCCCATGAAATGTGACTGCGACATCGAAGACTTCGAGTTCCCATAGGATGCCTGAGTCGAATCATCCATATCCTCGTCAGAGTATGTGTCATCAGATGCGGGGTCAGGCGGAGAGGCGTTTTGATTGTAGGGGGTGACGTTAGAGATCGGGCTGCTATTTTCCGGGGTGACAGGCTGGCTGGCTTGACGTTGATGGCTTAATGAGCGGAGTGACTCACCCAAGTTGATCGCTGGAATTTGGGGGGAGACTTAATAAATGAGATGAGGTAGAATGGAGTCAAAATGAGAAAAACGAGCATACACAGGAAATTAGGGCCACGAGTGAGAGAGTCTTCATCTCTGCTTTTCGTCCGTTTGTATATATTTTCTGGGGACTCTGCAACATACTCGTGAACAAGGGGATAGAGGAATAGGCATTGGATATGTACCGCTCATTACATCTCTTTTCCGCCTCTGAGGAGCCCTTAGAGGCGAAACGGCTGGCTGGATGTATTGTGCCTTCGTGTAGTATCCCGTACTGAGAGGCGAAAAGGATGCCTGGACGTCCTCATCTGGAGGGGTGTTCTCTCCCGCGCAGCGTAGAATGGAATCGAACTGCACGGTTAAATCCGCTTCATCATCATCGGATCCGTGGACAACCCCGGCCACCTGAAGGAGCAATATGTTAGTTAATACTGAATGCATTGAGAAAAATGACGGTCTACATCATTTTCGTCCTCAGACGCGATGGGAATGCCGAGGTCATCATCAGATTCTGCACGGCCAAGTGACGGTGCCCTGACGCTGCTGTGTGGAGGATTTGCTGGAGGTAGTGTTCAGCCAATGAAATAGTGATAGGAGGAGATCGTACGTACGAACTGCCTTTTTCTTACCCTTGCCTCTTCCACGGGGAGGAGGCACATCAGAGACATCGCCATCATTGAGGTCATCAGTGGTAGCACCGCCTTCCGTGAGAGTCCCATCAGTGGCTGCACCAGTCACAGCATCACCGTCCTCGACGGCGGCAATGATTCTGACATCGACTGCCACTGTAGCATCAGGACCCTGAGTAGATGTCAGCTCCGGTGCAGCAATCGGCGCAGCAGGTATAGCCGGCGCCTGGACGTCCTTCCTGGTGCTTTGTCGAGGTTTGGGCTTTCGACTGGCCTTGCCTTTAAAACAAGAGTTCTGAGTCCCTATAGATGAAAAAGGTGCGGTCCACCCACCTTTCTTCTTCTTGCCGCCATCTTGCATGGGGACATCAGCCTCATCATCAGCGTTGCCTACGCCGATCGCCCCACGCATCCCTGCCTCCAGTTCTTGAACCCCTATTAAAATATAGTTGAGTCAAAAGAGGCACGGACGTTGCCACGGTATAACTCACTTGGGTCGCTCAGGAATGCATCCAACATATCGCTTTTCCCCGTCGCGCATCGCGCAATGATGAGGTCGGCTGTGCCGCTGACCAAAATGGTGTAGCAATACACAACCTTCTCCTGCGGCTGACGGTGAATTCGGCCGTCAATCTGACGCTGCTCAGCACCGCTCCAAGGCTGATCCTGCAACACGGCAATGCCATTAGCACGGAGAACAAATGGCCCGACTGACTGACACCCACAAGGAAAATTAGCACCGACGCCATGGCCAGATTGAGTCCCGTCGCTCCGATGGACGAGAAGATCAAGATCCGACGTTTGGGATTGTTCTTGAATTCTTTTACTGTGGCGGTGCGTTGTTTCTGCGGTGTCAGCCCATCGATATGAAGGGGGTAAAGGCCGTTGAGGTCACAGATCTGTTGAGATTTGTCCGTTAGTTAGTTTGGGCGTGAGGGGGGAAGAGCCTACGTTTAACAGGAGGGGCATCACCGACGGGAACTCCAGGTAGATGACGACCTTGACCTCCTGAGTGAAGGGCTTGGAGGGATCGGGCGGTGGATTGAAATATAGCTCGCCATCCCTGGACTCGACAGGACCAGCATCGTCCCTGGATAGGACGTGCTTAAGGATGTCGACGCACGCTTGGATCTTCGTAGACTTCACCCCAGCCCAGTCGTCCCGAGTCCTGAACTTGGGAATGCTGTCCTCCAGGTTTTTCCGTGCGTAATGTACACACATTCGATGCGGAACATAAAATCCTCTGCTCATAACAATTAGGGTGCCATTTTGTAACCTGAGGTTGTTACTATCAGTACATGTGGAGTCGGTTGCCTGTCTAAACGAACTCTGTTTTAATCAAGTCGGCGTTCGCCTTGAATATTCCAACCTCCCGAGCGGTTGCATGAAGAATGAGGAGGTATTGAAGCTTCGGAGGGAGATCTACAAGCCGATTACCTTCAGGATCGAGGGTAGAGGCGGTCCGGCAAATTATTCGATCCCCAAATTTCTCTTTGATATGGACTGTTATCTCGCTCGTTTTCTGATGTACGAGATCTTGAGAACTCTTGAGGCGTCTTAGCTCGTTGAGGTCCGATCGTTCCTCGATGGCGGCCTCTTGGGTCAGAAACCACGGTATACCCACAAGTCGCGCCATGGCGGGAAGATCCTGGGATAATATCAGTGGGATTGAACGAAATATGATACCCAGACACAAAACTGTACCTTGATAGAAGTTTGTAAGGGGGTAGCCGTCAATACCATTCGAAGAAAGGTGCGCCCCATGAGCTGCAGCATGCATGCATGGCGTGCACCATAGTTTCGATACCCGTGCGCTTCGTCTATGGTTCCGGTGAGATATTGGAGGGAGAAAAGTGAATCAGGCGGATTGGGCACGAGGGTTGCCCCTCCCCATGGCTCAGGGGATTGGGCGGAAGCTTTGTTATAGTGGAAGCAGTCTTTGAAGTCAGCCTGGACGGCCTGAAGTGAGAGGTAAGCAACGGTAGCCTCCTGATCCAAGAAAGAAAAGAAACACACCGGTTGAGTCGCGAGGATTATTCGCCTATTCATTGGGAGTTTTGAAGACGCCCATTGTTTCCAAAAAGCCTCTCTATTTTCCTTCCCGCTTACGTACAGGAAGAGGTCGATGGTCCCCTTCTTAAAGACAGTCTTCAGCTCCGATTCCCATTGACTGGTGATAGTCACCGGAGAGATAATTATATGAGGGCAATCTGGCAATGACTCCATCAGGTTATGCACGGTTAGGAAGGGGAAATCGACTATTCGAGGCAAGGATTCAGCGATACAACCGATTAAATGGGAAAATAAACACAGACCGACGATGGGAGGAATACCATTTTTAGCTCCTTTGAGTGCCATGGCAAGGTCAACGAGGAAACCGATGACGGCAGCCGACTGGAACGTTTTGCCAATACCAACATCATCAGCGACCAAGATGCCAGCTGCGTCACGGCTTTCAGCTTTCGTCAAGGCGTTCCTCAGGATGGCGTGGACGCCCATGATCTGATGGGGCTTCAGTTCAAGGGGTGGCATGTCCGTGACATCGTGGAACTCCTCTTTGGCATCCCATGCGTTAAAGCCCAATGGGTGGCGTGTATGGAAGAAAGCGTGTGGACGATTGTTCTGGAATCCCAGACGACGGGATAGAGTCGAATAATTTTTGTATTCTTCCTCGACACCGAGGGCGCCAGTTTCTTCTGGCGTCAGCAAGGTTCCTTCTCCCGGGAGAGGCTGTTCATGAAGGGGAACGCTGTCGTCGGAAGAGGCAGATGAGAAGAAGTCATCGTAGTAACGGATGATATCATTGGCCTCCTCGTCAGTGGACACATAAGACGACACCTTCGCTTGTCGACCTGCTGGACAATGTCAAATCAATAGATTAAAATAAGGGACGGGGAAGTCAAACCTTTTCTACCAGTCGAGGGACCGTTCTTGAGTGACTTCACCACTTCGCTCAGCTTATTTTCGGACAGTTCGATTCGAGACATTGTCTCAGGGGCAGCACTCGAGATCTTCGCCCGCGACTTCCATGTAGTCACCGCGGTGATTGCTTTCTTGACTTGAGCTGCTTTACAACTTGGGTCGTCGAGACCTGAGATCGAAAGGGTGAGTAGGTGATGCCAAACGTAAGAGGGAGCTGACGTACGCTTAAGCGCTTCAATGGCCTTTTCCTCCAAGGTCTTCAGACGGTCAGGAGTCTGGTGAGCGGTTCTTACCAGACTTCCCCAATGTATTTGTAAGAGTGACCTGATGAGCTTTCTGACGTCGTTCCTTATGTAAGTGCCTTTGTACGCCTCGACCCCCAAAAAGGCGTCGGCGAAGGGTTCGATAGCGAATGCGATAAAATCGTCTGCGGCTGGGATATCACCAGTGGCCATATAGATGGCAACGGGATGTGCCTGTTGTTTGAGTAGAATATCGGCAATCGTCGCGCTGAGCCGAACTTTACCAATCACTTTCCCAAGGGTTTTGCACCAGGATTCACGGCCGGCGGCGGAACTTATGCCTCTACTTTTGGAGAACGCGACGCGGTCCTCTAAGGAGGGCTGGGCGATGAATTCATCGAGATAGCATTTAATTCTGCCAGCCTCAGCCCGTGTCAGGCCAAGGGGAAGCTGACGGTCGTCTTCTGGGAAAAGGGAGGGGAATCCGGTGAGGTCGCGGAACTTGGAGAAGCCCCAAGGCCCTTCTTTGTGTATCGAAAAGAAGAGGGCGAAGGTAGCATGAGTGGATATGCTGGGCATTGTGACAACGGTGTGGGACGATGATGTAGACTCCGAACGGAGAGAGACCTCTTATATGTGCAACGCCCACCGTCAAGAATGTGCCAAGTGATCCATGTACGCAGGCGGTGGCTCTATCCAGTATTCGCTAATGTTAGACCCAGTCTGCGTCTTCATGTTGCCAACACTTAGCAATGGCGTCTAGCTCAGTGCTCCCTGAGGCCTTTTGTGGCGCTAATAAAGGTTTGTGCCTAGCAAGTGTCATCAATGAGCCATCCAGGACAGCGTACGGGCGAGTGGGACCCCGTACGATGTTCTTGGACACACGATTGAAGCCTTCCAGGCGATAACTAGCGGAGCTAAGGAGCGCCGCAAGTGGCGTCGGCCGTCGATGGAGCGACCAAGCTGGCTATCAACTCAGGCATGCAGCACAGGCTAATATCATGAGATACAGGGACGGGGTTGTAAGACGGAAGGTGGCGGCTCATGGGCACAGCCAGCAGACCGCACAAGTCCATCATAAAGCGGAAAGTCATGCTAATGAGACATGGCAGTGAGGGTCGAAGCGACAGTGAGAATGTATTGAGGGTCGAATCAACAGTGAGATTGATTAAGGGTTGGAGGCTAAGGCGCTACGCGTGACGCCATGAATGGAGTCCCTCTGCCGTTGGGTTGAGGGTTCCCCACGCGCTTAAAAAGAACCCTAACTCTGACCCTAACACCTCACCAAGCATGCAGGCGTCCGACATTGGCACCAACATCGGCAACATCGACACCGGCACCGGCATCAACCTTGACGATGCTAACCTCAATCAATGGTGCCGCCTGGCGTCGTTATTGCAGGACGATCAGCAGAGTTTCGTTAAATTTGTTCTCAATGGCAAATACAAAGGAAGGGATGTCCACCTCAATGCTCTTCGGCATCGACTACGGGAGAACCAAACTTTCGACGGCGAGAGAGACTACGACTCTCTGCTCGGAATCAGCAGCAACATCTCTGTCACAGAGGAGATATCGGCTTACCCCATGTCTCGACATATAGACACGCTGTCGTCCAATATCCACGTCGAATACGAGTTTGAAACGGTCACCGTAAGTTTTTCCACTAGTATGTCCGGTTTTCCATCTAATTCTTGTCTCTCAACAGGGCCGGAGGGTCGTTCCAGTTCACAAAGTCCCCAACGTATGCGTCGGGAAGTGGGGGACGAGGGGTACGATCAGAGCAATGTTTCCGAAGCTATATGATCCTTCTCGCAACCAGAGCACTCTGACACAGGTTGAAATGGCCCAGTTCTACGAGAAGGGGCTACGGCCAGCGATTCGAGAGCTTGGCGAGGCACATGCTGAAGAATGGCCCGCGACATTGGAAGAGGAGATGTGGCGCGCAAGAGGTTCCAACGGACAATGGAGTTTCCAAACCAAGGTTGTAGGATCGTGGAAAATAGGCGGCCTCGCCGACGCCATCCGTAGACATCTTCAAGACAACCAGGTGACGTGGGGAGAAGGGATGCTGATCCTCCACGAAATACGCGGGGTTAAACACGGAAGTTCGCACACAATCACCGAAGAAGATGCGCATTGGGCTCTTGTAACCTGGCTTAGAGAGCACGGTCTCAGCCTGGATATCATTCAAACGGGTACCTGGTGGATCGATGTCGGAGTGACCTTCCATTTGACCGGTTGGTGCCTAGCATGGCGAACAGACGCACATTGCCATATCGTCCAACGCGCTTTGGGCATTGAAGTTGAGAAGGCCCGAGAAATCACCCGCCCCGGGAGCTCCAAGTACGCTAGGGACATGCTCAGCCACATGCCCGCTGTCTCCGGATGCCGAATAACCCCTGGACCTCGAACGAGAGGCGACTACGACGTCCAATACTTGCAGCTATATACTACCGACAAGTCTAAGATATATCGCCAAGAAGGGGCACACAAATCCAAGCGGATCGACGCGAGCGAGCTGCTCAGGGGGAAGGGAAATTCCTTCCTGACATCGCTCAACGAATCGTACAGCGAAGGCATCAGCAATAATGCTTCCAAGGCTAGGCTCGAGATCCGCGTCCCGTTGCAACACGCGTCCAAAGTTTTGCTGTTCAAAGAGGATGATGTGTACGAGAGTTCGTTGTTTGGGGACAATGAGAGGAGCGATTACGACCTGCTTAGGCGGTCAATGGTGTCCTTCAAACCCGAAGCCTTTTGGTAAGTCATCGACTCTTGATATAGCTTTATGAGCCCCTCCATTAACTGAAATTAGGGGGTTACGACAATGGCGGACAATAGCTTTGATGATTGTCGACGCATGGCAGCAACGAGGTCCGCCGTCAGACAGGCAAAGCGAACCGGCCTTGCTATTGACAGCTGCCATCGCCTGGATGGTCAATTCTCTTCATTCGACCCCAGACCTCGGTGGGTCGGCTAAGGAGCTGCTTCGATTGGCCTTACCGCTGGAGAGCAGGGAAGGGCTAAACCCAGATGTGATGGCCTACGGGACACCGTTGGAACGGGACGATGGAGACGATGAGGCCGATGAAGATACTGAAGAGCAATTAGAACTCGTGCCCGTTTGGACAAGGGGTTTAGTGTATCTTCGAAGGATCAGGACTGGGATAGACAAGGCGACTGTCCCTCGATTCGACCGCCGCAGCCAGCTCGGACCCCCGATGAGGGAAACAGCGTGGAAGCACATCTTCGGCGTACTCCCGGATGCTATGGAGGCTACATTCTTCAACGCTGGCATTATCCCATCGAACGCTCCACGAAATAAAGACAGAGTCGTGAATAACCAGCGGTTGACTTCGAGAATGGTTTCGCAAGTCCCTCGAATAGACCATCCGAAGCCCTTTAACCTGCAATCGCAAGGCTACAGCATACCTCGACGCTATAGAGATCAAGGGTCTGATGTTGAGTCGGCATCGGATGAAGAAGATGAAGAGGAGGAGGGCGGTTTGGACGCGCGGATGGACATGGTCTGGAGATATTGCCTTTCGGACATGGCCCAGAAATCGCCCAATGCGAAGGGTAGGGATAACCAATCATATCTGATGCTCAACGACGAGGAAAGGAGAATCGCAGGGGAAGAGCTCTACAACGGTGATCCGGCGAAAGTTCTACGGTCCTTTTACTGGAAGCACGCTACGCGGGAGGACTGGGATCTTGCCTTCAAGCATCTCTTCCCAAACAAGACGGATAATATTTCGGGCGCGCGGCAGAACTACAAACAATGCCTGTGGTTTCAGAAGTGGGTGAGCATGATGCAGGAAGTTGACGACAGCACGTTCCGAGAGGCGCGGAAAATCATGAAAGCAAGGATGGATAGCCTTCTTTGGGTGCCAAGCGCGAAGAGCGACAGGATTTGGGAGTCGAAGAAAGTGACAAAGAGGAACTGGTATACCAAGGCACGATGGGTGGATCCTGCGAGTAACGTGGACTCAGAGTTGGAGGCGGCACCGGCGATTTTGATCAACCCCAAGTGGTCTCTCAATCGAGGCGGTGGTATAAATTGAGCTGAATATAATCGTAGGACGTATGTAGCACAATAACACGAGGCAGATTCTCTGAAGCGAGTTCGATATTGTGGTTGAAATCCAGATCGGAAGGTGGCAAGTAACAGCCGGGGAGATTCGTAATCGCTTGGTCGCTTGGTCGAGTATACCATATCGCTCCTGGACTGGGATTGGGAACAACTGGAATTGGGAGTCCTACTCCCAATTCCAGTTGCGACGACGCAGACCGGGAAGTCCTACTCCTAGTCTACGTCGCCACGGATGTAGATGAGTCGAACCGCAGTCGAACAAGTGGTGACTCCCGATGCAAGCAAGGCCAAATAGTGGGCGCCACTAAACCTCATATTCGTCAAAATCATCGTACCACATAGAATTTGATGAACTTACACAAGGTAGAGTACAGTGGTGTCTAAGACGGTCGGAGTATCCGCAAGGCACTGGGGAAGCCATCTGGCGGAGGACAGGGGGCTTGGCAAATACGTACAAACATATGTGGCCGGTTAGGTCGACGATCGGACAAACGGAGACAATATCTGGCGGACAAGGGCGTCTGCGTTTGACGTCCAGGACGGCATAGTATCATATGCGAGCCAAGTGACAAGATGAATGCTTCAGCAGACTCCGCCCAGAGACCTGCGAAGCGCTCGCATCAAACAAACACAACCGAACGCTCCAAACATTTCTCTTTCTCTTCCTGACTGCCATCTCTACCACTCGAGAGCTTTGTGGGAGTACCACTCGCACATAGCTCAGCCACAATTGGGAGTTTGACTCGCAATTTGGCACTTGTGGCCTCTTTTATCGTAGCCTTCCACCGTCACTCTCGTACCCACTTCCAATGTCGCAATTCGAAGACCGTAGCCGGGGATTGAACCTTTCCCCCCTCCCTTGGCCGTCGAACTCCCAATCTCCTGCACTTCCTTTTCCTTCCTCACAACCTCCGACTTCAGCTCTTCCCCGAACTGATGACCCATCTCAGTCGAACGGCCCTCGTTCTAACTCCCTCGCTGCTCCTCTTCCCACCGTTGGTACGGCTAGTGTGGAGATAGATAGCTCACTCTCTCGCGATATTTGGAATTTTCTCGACTCTTCTCAGCAGGCCGATTCATCCTCGGCACCATTTCCACCTCCGTCACCCGTTGATGGGTTTCAAATGGCTGAGGTGCTCAATAGCCTGTCTGAGCCTTCTGATACGTCCAACAAGCGTACCCGATCAGGTGATGAAGCCTACGGCATGGCGGAAATCAGCAACAAGAAGTCCCGTACCGTGCTCGAATCCCTATTAACTGAACCGGTTGAAGATGGAGATGCTAGAGATCCCCAAAGTCGTCATAAGGAATTAGAAAGGGGAAGGAGCCCGACTGTTGCCGACGCTGCTGACGTCGATGGAGACGGCGAAGCCTTGGACGATGAGGACATCGATGAGGGTGAGCCGACCGCCGCAGCGCAGTTGAGGGACACACGAGTGGGAGCTGTAGAAGAGGAGGGCACGGAGGGAGATAAAGTCGGACGGAAGTCAACGCACAACGGAGAGGTATCCGCGACGGAGTCAGAAGCAATGGACATCGA